>CM075598.1:0-5000000 GCA_037962945.1 Sarcoramphus papa | reverse complement strand
GGGCTTCTCTAGCCACCTCATCTTCTGCTCATCCTCTCGCGCACTCTAAAGAGAGCTCAGGTGAGAAATTGCAAACGTCGAGCAATTGCTCAGAGAGGAAAAGTGCCAGCACTGAAAGCTGTTGCTAGCCAGCACCCTTCCTTGGAAGCGCTTTTGTAGCCCTTAGAACACTGGGGCTCTGGGCTTCTCTAGCCACCTCATCTTCTGCTCATCCTCTCGCGCACTCTAAAGAGAGCTCAGGGGAGAAATTGCAAACGTCCAGCAATTGCTCAGAGATGAAAAGTGCCAGCACTGAAAGCTGTTGCTAGCCAGCACCCTTCCTTGGAAGCGCTTTCACAGGCGCAGTAACACTGGGGCTTTGCGCTTCTCTACCCACCAAACGTCACGGTCCTTCTCTTTCCGTCTCGTAGACACGAGCTGAGAAATTGCAAACGTCGAGCAATTGCTCAGAGATGAAAAGTGCCAGCACTGGAAGCTGTTGCTAGCCAGCACCCTTCCTTGGAAGCGCTTTTGTAGGCCTAAGCACACTGGGGCTCTGGGCTTCTTTAGCCACCTCATCTTCTGCTCATCCTCTCGCGCACTCTAAAGAGAGCTCAGGTGAGAAATTGCAAACGTCGAGCAATTGCTCAGAGATGAAAAGTGCCAGCACTGAAAGCTGTTGCTAGCCAGCACCCTTCCTTGGAAGCGCTTTTGTAGCCCTTAGAACACTGGGGCTCTGGGCTTCTCTAGCCACCTCATCTTCTGCTCATCCTCTCGCGCACTCTAAAGAGAGCTCAGGTGAGAAATTGCAAATGTCGAGCAATTGCTCAGAGATGAAAAGTGCCAGCACTGAAAGCTGTTGCTAGCCAGCACCCTTCCTTGGAAGCGCTTTCACAGGCGCAGTAACACTGGGGCTTTGCGCTTCTCTACCCACCAAACGTCACGGTCCTTCTCTTTCCGTCTCGTAGACACGAGCTGAGAAATTGCAAACGTCGAGCAATTGCTCAGAGATGAAAAGTGCCAGCACTGAAAGCTGTTGCTAGCCAGCACCCTTCCTTGGAAGCGCTTTTGTAGGCCTAAGAACACTGGGGCTCTGGGCTTCTCTAGCCACCTCATCTTCTGCTCATCCTCTCGCGCACTCTAAAGAGAGCTCAGGTGAGAAATTGCAAACGTCGAGCAATTGCTCAGAGATGAAAAGTGCCAGCACTGAAAGCTGTTGCTAGCCAGCACCCTTCCTTGGAAGCGCTTTTGTAGGCCTAAGAACACTGGGGCTCTGGGCTTCTCTAGCCACCTCATCTTCTGCTCATCCTCTCGCGCACTCTGAAGAGAGCTCAGGTGAGAAATTGCAAACGTCGAGCAATTGCTCAGAGATGAAAAGTGCCAGCACTGAAAGCTGTTGCTAGCCAGCACCCTTCCTTGGAAGCGCTTTTGTAGCCCTTAGAACACTGGGGCTCTGGGCTTCTCTAGCCACCTCATCTTCTGCTCATCCTCTCGCGCACTCTAAAGAGAGCTCAGGTGAGAAATTGCAAACGTCGAGCAATTGCTCAGAGATGAAAAGTGCCAGCACTGAAAGCTGTTGCTAGCCAGCACCCTTCCTTGGAAGCGCTTTCACAGGCGCAGTAACACTGGGGCTTTGCGCTTCTCTAGCCACCAAACGTCACGGTCCTTCTCTTTCCGTCTCGTAGACACGAGCTGAGAAATTGCAAACGTCGAGCAATTGCTCAGAGATGAAAAGTGCCAGCACTGAAAGCTGTTGCTAGCCAGCCCCCTTCCTTGGAAGCGCTTTTGTAGGCCTAAGAACACTGGGGCTCTGGGCTTCTTTAGCCACCTCATCTTCTGCTCATCCTCTCGCGCACTCTGAAGAGAGCTCAGGTGAGAAATTGCAAACGTTGAGCAATTGCTCAGAGATGAAAAGTGCCAGCACTGAAAGCTGTTGCTAGCCAGCACCCTTCCTTGGAAGCGCTTTTGTAGCCCTTAGAACACTGGGGCTCTGGGCTTCTTTAGCCACCTCATCTTCTGCTCATCCTCTCGCGCACTCTAAAGAGAGCTCAGGTGAGAAATTGCAAACGTCGAGCAATTGCTCAGAGATGAAAAGTGCCAGCACTGAAAGCTGTTGCTAGCCAGCACCCTTCCTTGGAAGTGCTTTCACAGGCACAGTAACACTGGGGCTTTGCGCTTCTCTACCCACCAAAAGTCACTGTCCTTCTCTTTCCGTCTCGTAGACATGAGCTGAGAAATTGCAAACGTCGAGCAATTGCTCAGAGATGAAAAGTGCCAGCACTGGAAGCTGTTGCTAGCCAGCACCCTTCCTTGGAAGCGCTTTTGTAGGCCTAAGAACACTGGGGCTCTGGGCTTCTCTAGCCACCTCATCTTCTGCTCATCCTCTCGCGCACTCTAAGGAGAGCTCAGGGGAGAAATTGCAAACGTCGAGCAATTGCTCAGAGAGGAAAATTGCCAGCACTGGAAGCTGTTGCTAGCCAGCACCCTTCCTTGGAAGTGCTTTTGTAGCCCTTAGAACACTGGGGCTCTGGGCTTCTCTAGCCACCTCATCTTCTGCTCATCCTCTCGCGCACTCTAAAGAGAGCTCAGGGGAGAAATTGCAAACGTCGAGCAATTGCTCAGAGATGAAAAGTGCCAGCACTGAAAGCTGTTGCTAGCCAGCACCCTTCCTTGGAAGCGCTTTCACAGGCGCAGTAACACTGGGGCTTTGCGCTTCTCTAGCCACCAAACGTCACGGTCCTTCTCTTTCCGTCTCGTAGACACGAGCTGAGAAATTGCAAACGTCGAGCAATTGCTCAGAGAGGAAAAGTGCCAGCACTGAAAGCTGTTGCTAGCCAGCACCCTTCCTTGGAAGTGCTTTTGTAGGCCTAAGAACACTGGGGCTCTGGGCTTCTCTAGCCACCTCATCTTCTGCTCATCCTCTCGCGCACTCTGAAGAGAGCTCAGGGGAGAAATTGCAAACGTCGAGGAATTGCTCAGAGAGGAAAAGTGCCAGCACTGAAAGCTGTTGCTAGCCAGCACCCTTCCTTGGAAGCGCTTTTGTACGCCTAAGAACACTGGGGCTCTGGGCTTCTCTAGCCACCACATCTTCTGCTCATCCTCTCGCGCACTCTAAAGAGAGCTCAGGTGAGAAATTGCAAACGTCCAGCAATTGCTCAGAGATGAAAAGTGCCAGCACTGAAAGCTGTTGCTAGCCAGCACCCTTCCTTGGAAGCGCTTTTGTAGGCCTAAGAACACTGGGGCTCTGGGCTTCTCTAGCCACCTCATCTTCTGCTCATCCTCTCGCGCACTCTAAAGAGAGCTCAGGTGAGAAATTGCAAACGTCGAGCAATTGCTCAGAGATGAAAAGTGCCAGCACTGAAAGCTGTTGCTAGCCAGCACCCTTCCTTGGAAGCGCTTTCACAGGCGCAGTAACACTGGGGCTTTGCGCTTCTCTACCCACCAAACGTCACGGTCCTTCTCTTTCCGTCTCGTAGACACGAGCTGAGAAATTGCAAACGTCGAGCAATTGCTCAGAGATGAAAAGTGCCAGCACTGAAAGCTGTTGCTAGCCAGCACCCTTCCTTGGAAGCGCTTTTGTAGGCCTAAGCACACTGGGGCTCTGGGCTTCTTTAGCCACCTAATCTTCTGCTCATCCTCTCGCGCACTCTAAAGAGAGCTCAGGTGAGAAATTGCAAACGTCCAGCAATTGCTCAGAGAGGAAAAGTGCCAGCACTGAAAGCTGTTGCTAGCCAGCACCCTTCCTTGGAAGCGCTTTCACAGGCACAGCAACACTGGGGCTTTGCGCTTCTCTAGCCACCAAACGTCACGGTCACTATCTCTCCGTCTCGTAGACACGAGCTGAGAAATTGCAAACGTCGATCAATTGCTCAGAGATGAAAAATGCCAGCACTGAAAGCTCTTGCTAGCCAGCACCCTTCCTTGGAAGCGCTTTTGTAGGCCTAAGAACACTGGGGCTCTGGGCTTCTCTAGCCACCTCATCTTCTGCTCATCCTCTCGCGCACTCTAAAGAGAGCTCAGGGGAGAAATTGCAAACGTCCAGCAATTGCTCAGAGATGAAAAGTGCCAGCACTGAAAGCTGTTGCTAGCCAGCACCTTTCCTTGGAAGCGCTTTTGTAGCCCTTAGAACACTGGGGCTCTGGGCTTCTCTAGCCACCTCATCTTCTGCTCATCCTCTCGCGCACTCTAAAGAGAGCTCAGGTGAGAAATTGCAAACGTCGAGCAACTGCTCAGAGATGAAAAGTGCCAGCACTGAAAGCTGTTGCTAGCCAGCACCCTTCCTTGGAAGCGCTTTCACAGGCGCAGTAACACTGGGGCTTTGCGCTTCTCTACCCACCAAACGTCACGGTCCTTCTCTTTCCGTCTCGTAGACACGAGCTGAGAAATTGCAAACGTCGAGCAATTGCTCAGAGATGAAAAGTGCCAGCACTGAAAGCTGTTGCTAGCCAGCACCCTTCCTTGGAAGCGCTTTTGTAGGCCTAAGAACACTGGGGCTCTGGGCTTCTCTAGCCACCTCATCTTCTGCTCATCCTCTCGCGCACTCTAAAGAGAGCTCAGGTGAGAAATTGCAAACGTCGAGCAATTGCTCAGAGATGAAAAGTGCCAGCACTGAAAGCTCTTGCTAGCCAGCACCCTTCCTTGGAAGCGCTTTTGTAGCCCTTAGAACACTGGGGCTCTGGGCTTCTCTAGCCACCTCATCTTCTGCTCATCCTCTCGCGCACTCTAAAGAGAGCTCAGGTGAGAAATTGCAAACGTCGAGCAATTGCTCAGAGATGAAAAGTGCCAGCACTGAAAGCTGTTGCTAGCCAGCACCCTTCCTTGGAAGCGCTTTCACAGGCGCAGCAACACTGGGGCTTTGCGCTTCTCTACCCACCAAACGTCACGGTCATTCTCTTTCCGTCTCGTAGACACGAGCTGAGAAATTGCAAACGTCGAGCAATTGCTCAGAGATGAAAAGTGCCAGCACTGAAAGCTGTTGCTAGCCAGCACCCTTCCTTGGAAGTGCTTTTGTAGCCCTAAGCACACTGGGGCTCTGGGCTTCTCTAGCCACCTCATCTTCTGCTCATCCTCTCGCGCACTCTGAAGAGAGCTCAGGGGAGAAATTGCAAACGTCGAGCAATTGCTCAGAGATGAAAAGTGCCAGCACTGAAAGCTGTTGCTAGCCAGCACCCTTCCTTGGAAGCGCTTTTGTAGGCCTAAGAACACTGGGGCTCTGGGCTTCTCTAGCCACCTCATCTTCTGCTCATCGTCTCGCGCACTCTAAAGAGAGCTCAGGTGAGAAATTGCAAACGTCGAGCAATTGCTCAGAGATGAAAAGTGCCAGCACTGAAAGCTGTTGCTAGCCAGCACCCTTCCTTGGAAGCGCTTTTGTAGCCCTTAGAACACTGGGGCTCTGGGCTTCTCTAGCCACCTCATCTTCTGCTCATCCTCTCGCGCACTCTAAAGAGAGCTCAGGTGAGAAATTGCAAACGTCGAGCAATTGCTCAGAGATGAAAAGTGCCAGCACTGAAAGCTGTTGCTAGCCAGCACCCTTCCTTGGAAGCGCTTTCACAGGCGCAGTAACACTGGGGCTTTGCGCTTCTCTACTCATCAAACGTCACGGTCCTTCTCTTTCCGTCTCGTAGACACGAGCTGAGAAATTGCAAACGTCGAGCAATTGCTCAGAGATGAAAAGTGCCAGCACTGGAAGCTGTTGCTAGCCAGCACCCTTCCTTGGAAGCGCTTTTGTAGGCCTAAGCACACTGGGGCTCTGGGCTTCTTTAGCCACCTCATCTTCTGCTCATCCTCTCGCGCACTCTAAAGAGAGCTCAGGTGAGAAATTGCAAACGTCGAGCAATTGCTCAGAGATGAAAAGTGCCAGCACTGAAAGCTGTTGCTAGCCAGCACCCTTCCTTGGAAGCGCTTTTGTAGGCCTAAGAACACTGGGGCTCTGGGCTTCTCTAGCCACCTCATCTTCTGCTCATCCTCTCGCGCACTCTAAAGAGAGCTCAGGTGAGAAATTGCAAACGTCGAGCAATTGCTCAGAGATGAAAAGTGCCAGCACTGAAAGCTGTTGCTAGCCAGCACCCTTCCTTGGAAGCGCTTTCACAGGCGCAGTAACACTGGGGCTTTGCGCTTCTCTACCCACCAAACGTCACGGTCCTTCTCTTTCCGTCTCGTAGACACGAGCTGAGAAATTGCAAACGTCGAGCAATTGCTCAGAGAGGAAAAGTGCCAGCACTGAAAGCTGTTGCTAGCCAGCACCCTTCCTTGGAAGCGCTTTTGTAGGCCTAAGAACACTGGGGCTCTGGGCTTCTCTAGCCACCTCATCTTCTGCTCATCCTCTCGCGCAGTCTAAAGAGAGCTCAGGTGAGAAATTGCAAACGTCGAGCAATTGCTCAGAGAGGAAAAGTGCCAGCACTGAAAGCTGTTGCTAGCCAGCACCCTTCCTTGGAAGCGCTTTTGTAGCCCTTAGAACACTGGGGCTCTGGGCTTCTCTAGCCACCTCATCTTCTGCTCATCCTCTCGCGCACTCTAAAGAGAGCTCAGGTGAGAAATTGCAAACGTCGAGCAACTGCTCAGAGATGAAAAGTGCCAGCACTGAAAGCTGTTGCTAGCCAGCACCCTTCCTTGGAAGCGCTTTCACAGGCGCAGTAACACTGGGGCTTTGCGCTTCTCTACCCACCAAACGTCACGGTCCTTCTCTTTCCGTCTCGTAGACACGAGCTGAGAAATTGCAAACGTCGAGCAATTGCTCAGAGATGAAAAGTGCCAGCACTGAAAGCTGTTGCTAGCCAGCACCCTTCCTTGGAAGTGCTTTTGTAGCCCTAAGCACACTGGGGCTCTGGGCTTCTCTAGCCACCTCATCTTCTGCTCATCCTCTCGCGCACTCTGAAGAGAGCTCAGGGGAGAAATTGCAAACGTCGAGCAATTGCTCAGAGATGAAAAGTGCCAGCACTGAAAGCTGTTGCTAGCCAGCACCCTTCCTTGGAAGCGCTTTTGTAGGCCTAAGAACACTGGGGCTCTGGGCTTCTCTAGCCACCTCATCTTCTGCTCATCCTCTCGCGCACTCTAAAGAGAGCTCAGGTGAGAAATTGCAAACGTCGAGCAATTGCTCAGAGATGAAAAGTGCCAGCACTGAAAGCTGTTGCTAGCCAGCCCCCTTCCTTGGAAGCGCTTTTGTAGGCCTAAGAACACTGGGGCTCTGGGCTTCTCTAGCCACCTCATCTTCTGCTCATCCTCTCGCGCACTCTAAAGAGAGCTCAGGTGAGAAATTGCAAACGTCGAGCAATTGCTCAGAGATGAAAAGTGCCAGCACTGAAAGCTGTTGCTAGCCAGCACCCTTCCTTGGAAGCGCTTTTGTAGCCCTTAGAACACTGGGGCTCTGGGCTTCTCTAGCCACCTCATCTTCTGCTCATCCTCTCGCGCACTCTAAAGAGAGCTCAGGTGAGAAATTGCAAACGTCGAGCAATTGCTCAGAGATGAAAAGTGCCAGCACTGAAAGCTGTTGCTAGCCAGCACCCTTCCTTGGAAGCGCTTTCACAGGCGCAGTAACACTGGGGCTTTGCGCTTCTCTACTCACCAAACGTCACGGTCCTTCTCTTTCCGTCTCGTAGACACGAGCTGAGAAATTGCAAACGTCGAGCAATTGCTCAGAGATGAAAAGTGCCAGCACTGAAAGCTCTTGCTAGCCAGCACCCTTCCTTGGAAGCGCTTTTGTAGCCCTTAGAACACTGGGGCTCTGGGCTTCTCTAGCCACCTCATCTTCTGCTCATCCTCTCGCGCACTCTAAAGAGAGCTCAGGTGAGAAATTGCAAACGTCGAGCAATTGCTCAGAGATGAAAAGTGCCAGCACTGAAAGCTGTTGCTAGCCAGCACCCTTCCTTGGAAGCGCTTTTGTAGCCCTTAGAACACTGGGTCTCTGGGCTTCTCTAGCCACCTCATCTTCTGCTCATCCTCTCGCGCACTCTAAAGAGAGCTCAGGTGAGAAATTGCAAACGTCGAGCAACTGCTCAGAGATGAAAAGTGCCAGCACTGAAAGCTGTTGCTAGCCAGCACCCTTCCTTGGAAGCGCTTTCACAGGCGCAGTAACACTGGGGCTTTGCGCTTCTCTACCCACCAAACGTCACGGTCCTTCTCTTTCCGTCTCGTAGACACGAGCTGAGAAATTGCAAACGTCGAGCAATTGCTCAGAGATGAAAAGTGCCAGCACTGAAAGCTGTTGCTAGCCAGCACCCTTCCTTGGAAGCGCTTTTGTAGGCCTAAGAACACTGGGGCTCTGGGCTTCTCTAGCCACCTAATCTTCTGCTCATCCTCTCGCGCACTCTAAAGAGAGCTCAGGTGAGAAATTGCAAACGTCGAGCAATTGCTCAGAGATGAAAAGTGCCAGCACTGAAAGCTGTTGCTAGCCAGCACCCTTCCTTGGAAGCGCTTTCACAGGCGCAGTAACACTGGGGCTTTGCGCTTCTCTACCCACCAAAAGTCACGGTCCTTCTCTTTCCGTCTCGTAGACACGAGCTGAGAAATTGCAAACGTCGAGCAATTGCTCAGAGATGAAAAGTGCCAGCACTGAAAGCTGTTGCTAGCCAGCACCCTTCCTTGGAAGTGCTTTTGTAGCCCTAAGGACACTGGGGCTCTGGGCTTCTCTAGCCACCTCATCTTCTGCTCATCCTCTCGCGCACTCTGATGAGAGCTCAGGGGAGAAATTGCAAACGTCGAGGAATTGCTCAGAGATGAAAAGTGCCAGCACTGAAAGCTGTTGCTAGCCAGCACCCTTCCTTGGAAGCGCTTTTGTAGGCCTAAGAACACTGGGGCTCTGGGCTTCTCTAGCCACCTAATCTTCTGCTCATCGTCTCGCGCACTGTAAAGAGAGCTCAGGTGAGAAATTGCAAACGTCGAGCAATTGCTCAGAGATGAAAAGTGCCAGCACTGAAAGCTGTTGCTAGCCAGCACCCTTCCTTGGAAGCGCTTTTGTAGCCCTTAGAACACTGGGGCTCTGGGCTTCTCTAGCCACCTCATCTTCTGCTCATCCTCTCGCGCACTCTAAAGAGAGCTCAGGTGAGAAATTGCAAACGTCGAGCAACTGCTCAGAGATGAAAAGTGCCAGCACTGAAAGCTCTTGCTAGCCAGCACCCTTCCTTGGAAGCGCTTTCACAGGCGCAGTAACACTGGGGCTTTGCGCTTCTCTACCCACCAAACGTCACGGTCCTTCTCTTTCCGTCTCGTAGACACGAGCTGAGAAATTGCAAACGTCGAGCAATTGCTCAGAGATGAAAAGTGCCAGCACTGAAAGCTGTTGCTAGCCAGCACCCTTCCTTGGAAGCGCTTTTGTAGGCCTAAGAACACTGGGGCTCTGGGCTTCTCTAGCCACCTCATCTTCTGCTCATCCTCTCGCGCACTCTAAAGAGAGCTCAGGTGAGAAATTGCAAACGTCGAGCAATTGCTCAGAGATGAAAAGTGCCAGCACTGAAAGCTGTTGCTAGCCAGCCCCCTTCCTTGGAAGTGCTTTTGTAGGCCTAAGAACACTGGGGCTCTGGGCTTCTCTAGCCACCTCATCTTCTGCTCATCCTCTCGCGCACTCTAAAGAGAGCTCAGGGGAGAAATTGCAAACGTCGAGCAATTGCTCAGAGATGAAAAGTGCCAGCACTGAAAGCTGTTGCTAGCCAGCACCCTTCCTTGGAAGCGCTTTTGTAGCCCTTAGAACACTGGGGCTCTGGGCTTCTCTAGCCACCTAATCTTCTGCTCATCCTCTCGCGCACTCTAAAGAGAGCTCAGGTGAGAAATTGCAAACGTCCAGCAATTGCTCAGAGATGAAAAGTGCCAGCACTGAAAGCTGTTGCTAGCCAGCACCCTTCCTTGGAAGCGCTTTCACAGGCGCAGTAACACTGGGGCTTTGCGCTTCTCTACCCACCAAATGTCACGGTCCTTCTCTTTCCGTCTCGTAGACACGAGCTGAGAAATTGCAAACGTCGAGCAATTGCTCAGAGATGAAAAGTGCCAGCACTGGAAGCTGTTGCTAGCCAGCACCCTTCCTTGGAAGCGCTTTTGTAGGCCTAAGCACACTGGGGCTCTGGGCTTCTTTAGCCACCTCATCTTCTGCTCATCCTCTCGCGCACTCTAAAGAGAGCTCAGGTGAGAAATTGCAAACGTCAAGCAATTGCTCAGAGATGAAAAGTGCCAGCACTGAAAGCTGTTGCTAGCCAGCACCCTTCCTTGGAAGCGCTTTCACAGGCACAGCAACACTGGGGCTTTGCGCTTCTCTAGCCACCAAACGTCACGGTCACTATCTCTCCGTCTCGTAGACACGAGCTGAGAAATTGCAAACGTCGAGCAATTGCTCAGAGATGAAAAGTGCCAGCACTGAAAGCTGTTGCTAGCCAGCACCCTTCCTTGGAAGCGCTTTTGTAGGCCTTAGAACACTGGGGCTCTGGGCTTCTCTAGCCACCTCATCTTCTGCTCATCCTCTCGCGCACTCTAAAGAGAGCTCAGGTGAGAAATTGCAAACGTCGAGCAATTGCTCAGAGAGGAAAAGTGCCAGCACTGAAAGCTGTTGCTAGCCAGCACCCTTCCTTGGAAGCGCTTTTGTAGCCCTTAGAACACTGGGGCTCTGGGCTTCTCTAGCCACCTCATCTTCTGCTCATCCTCTCGCGCACTCTAAAGAGAGCTCAGGTGAGAAATTGCAAACGTCGAGCAACTGCTCAGAGATGAAAAGTGCCAGCACTGAAAGCTGTTGCTAGCCAGCACCCTTCCTTGGAAGCGCTTTCACAGGCGCAGTAACACTGGGGCTTTGCGCTTCTCTACCCACCAAACGTCACGGTCCTTCTCTTTCCGTCTCGTAGACACGAGCTGAGAAATTGCAAACGTCGAGCAATTGCTCAGAGATGAAAAGTGCCAGCACTGAAAGCTGTTGCTAGCCAGCACCCTTCCTTGGAAGTGCTTTTGTAGCCCTAAGCACACTGGGGCTCTGGGCTTCTCTAGCCACCTCATCTTCTGCTCATCCTCTCGCGCACTCTGAAGAGAGCTCAGGGGAGAAATTGCAAACGTTGAGCAATTGCTCAGAGATGAAAAGTGCCAGCACTGAAAGCTCTTGCTAGCCAGCACCCTTCCTTGGAAGCGCTTTAGTAGGCCTAAGAACACTGGGGCTCTGGGCTTCTCTAGCCACCTAATCTTCTGCTCATCCTCTCGCGCACTCTAAAGAGAGCTCAGGTGAGAAATTGCAAACGTCGAGCAATTGCTCAGAGATGAAAAGTGCCAGCACTGAAAGCTCTTGCTAGCCAGCACCCTTCCTTGGAAGCGCTTTTGTAGGCCTAAGAACACTGGGGCTCTGGGCTTCTCTAGCCACCTCATCTTCTGCTCATCCTCTCGCGCACTCTAAGGAGAGCTCAGGTGAGAAATTGCAAACGTCGAGCAATTGCTCAGAGATGAAAAGTGCCAGCACTGAAAGCTGTTGCTAGCCAGCACCCTTCCTTGGAAGCGCTTTTGTAGGCCTAAGAACACTGGGGCTCTGGGCTTCTCTAGCCACCTCATCTTCTGCTCATCCTCTCGCGCACTCTAAAGAGAGCTCAGGGGAGAAATTGCAAACGTCGAGCAATTGCTCAGAGATGAAAAGTGCCAGCACTGAAAGCTGTTGCTAGCCAGCACCCTTCCTTGGAAGCGCTTTTGTAGCCCTTAGAACACTGGGGCTCTGGGCTTCTCTAGCCACCTCATCTTCTGCTCATCCTCTCGCGCACTCTAAAGAGAGCTCAGGTGAGAAATTGCAAACGTCGAGCAATTGCTCAGAGATGAAAAGTGCCAGCACTGAAAGCTGTTGCTAGCCAGCACCCTTCCTTGGAAGCGCTTTCACAGGCGCAGTAACACTGGGGCTTTGTGCTTCTTCAGCCACCAAACGTCACTGTCATTCTCTTTCCGTCTCGTAGACACGAGCTGAGAAATTGCAAACGTCGAGCAATTGCTCAGAGATGAAAAGTGCCAGCACTGAAAGCTGTTGCTAGCCAGCACCCTTCCTTGGAAGCGCTTTTGTAGGCCTAAGAACACTGGGGCTCTGGGCTTCTCTAGCCACCTCATCTTCTGCTCATCCTCTCGCGCACTCTAAAGAGAGCTCAGGTGAGAAATTGCAAACGTCCAGCAATTGCTCAGAGATGAAAAGTGCCAGCACTGAAAGCTGTTGCTAGCCAGCACCCTTCCTTGGAAGCGCTTTCACAGGCGCAGTAACACTGGGGCTTTGCGCTTCTCTACCCACCAAACGTCACGGTCCTTCTCTTTCCGTCTCGTAGACACGAGCTGAGAAATTGCAAACGTCGAGCAATTGCTCAGAGATGAAAAGTGCCAGCACTGAAAGCTGTTGCTAGCCAGCACCCTTCCTTGGAAGTGCTTTTGTAGCCCTAAGCACACTGGGGCTCTGGGCTTCTCTAGCCACCTCATCTTCTGCTCATCCTCTCGCGCACTCTGAAGAGAGCTCAGGGGAGAAATTGCAAACGTCGAGGAATTGCTCAGAGATGAAAAGTGCCAGCACTGAAAGCTGTTGCTAGCCAGCACCCTTCCTTGGAAGCGCTTTTGTAGGCCTAAGAACACTGGGGCTCTGGGCTTCTCTAGCCACCTAATCTTCTGCTCATCGTCTCGCGCACTGTAAAGAGAGCTCAGGTGAGAAATTGCAAACGTCGAGCAATTGCTCAGAGATGAAAAGTGCCAGCACTGAAAGCTGTTGCTAGCCAGCACCCTTCCTTGGAAGCGCTTTTGTAGCCCTTAGAACACTGGGGCTCTGGGCTTCTCTAGCCACCTCATCTTCTGCTCATCCTCTCGCGCACTCTAAAGAGAGCTCAGGTGAGAAATTGCAAACGTCGAGCAACTGCTCAGAGATGAAAAGTGCCAGCACTGAAAGCTCTTGCTAGCCAGCACCCTTCCTTGGAAGCGCTTTCACAGGCGCAGTAACACTGGGGCTTTGCGCTTCTCTACCCACCAAACGTCACGGTCCTTCTCTTTCCGTCTCGTAGACACGAGCTGAGAAATTGCAAACGTCGAGCAATTGCTCAGAGATGAAAAGTGCCAGCACTGAAAGCTGTTGCTAGCCAGCACCCTTCCTTGGAAGCGCTTTTGTAGGCCTAAGAACACTGGGGCTCTGGGCTTCTCTAGCCACCTCATCTTCTGCTCATCCTCTCGCGCACTCTAAAGAGAGCTCAGGTGAGAAATTGCAAACGTCGAGCAATTGCTCAGAGATGAAAAGTGCCAGCACTGAAAGCTGTTGCTAGCCAGCCCCCTTCCTTGGAAGCGCTTTTGTAGGCCTAAGAACACTGGGGCTCTGGGCTTCTTTAGCCACCTCATCTTCTGCTCATCCTCTCGCGCACTCTAAAGAGAGCTCAGGTGAGAAATTGCAAACGTCGAGCAATTGCTCAGAGATGAAAAGTGCCAGCACTGAAAGCTGTTGCTAGCCAGCACCCTTCCTTGGAAGTGCTTTTGTAGCCCTAAGCACACTGGGGCTCTGGGCTTCTCTAGCCACCTCATCTTCTGCTCATCCTCTCGCGCACTCTGAAGAGAGCTCAGGGGAGAAATTGCAAACGTCGAGCAATTGCTCAGAGAGGAAAAGTGCCAGCACTGAAAGCTCTTGCTAGCCAGCACCCTTCCTTGGAAGCGCTTTTGTAGGCCTAAGAACACTGGGGCTCTGGGCTTCTCTAGCCACCTAATCTTCTGCTCATCGTCTCGCGCACTGTAAAGAGAGCTCAGGTGAGAAATTGCAAACGTCGAGCAATTGCTCAGAGAGGAAAAGTGCCAGCACTGAAAGCTCTTGCTAGCCAGCACCCTTCCTTGGAAGTGCTTTTGTAGCCCTTAGAACACTGGGGCTCTGGGCTTCTCTAGCCACCTCATCTTCTGCTCATCCTCTCGCGCACTCTAAAGAGAGCTCAGGTGAGAAATTGCAAACGTCGAGCAATTGCTCAGAGATGAAAAGTGCCAGCACTGAAAGCTGTTGCTAGCCAGCACCCTTCCTTGGAAGCGCTATCACAGGCGCAGTAACACTGGGGCTTTGCGCTTCTCTACCCACCAAACGTCACGGTCCTTCTCTTTCCGTCTCGTAGACACGAGCTGAGAAATTGCAAACGTCGAGCAATTGCTCAGAGATGAAAAGTGCCAGCACTGAAAGCTGTTGCTAGCCAGCACCCTTCCTTGGAAGCGCTTTTGTAGGCCTAAGAACACTGGGGCTCTGGGCTTCTCTAGCCACCTCATCTTCTGCTCATCCTCTCGCGCACTCTAAAGAGAGCTCAGGTGAGAAATTGCAAACGTCGAGCAATTGCTCAGAGATGAAAAGTGCCAGCACTGAAAGCTGTTGCTAGCCAGCACCCTTCCTTGGAAGCGCTTTCACAGGCGCAGTAACACTGGGGCTTTGCGCTTCTCTACCCACCAAACGTCACGGTCCTTCTCTTTCCGTCTCGTAGACACGAGCTGAGAAATTGCAAACGTCGAGCAATTGCTCAGAGATGAAAAGTGCCAGCACTGGAAGCTGTTGCTAGCCAGCACCCTTCCTTGGAAGCGCTTTTGTAGGCCTATGAACACTGGGGCTCTGGGCTTCTTTAGCCACCTCATCTTCTGCTCATCCTCTCGCGCACTCTAAAGAGAGCTCAGGTGAGAAATTGCAAACGTTGAGCAATTGCTCAGAGATGAAAAGTGCCAGCACTGAAAGCTGTTGCTAGCCAGCACCCTTCCTTGGAAGCGCTTTTGTAGTCCTAAGAACACTGGGGCTCTGGGCTTCTCTAGCCACCTCACCTTCTGCTCATCCTCTCGCGCACTCTAAGGAGAGCTCAGGTGAGAAATTGCAAACGTCGAGCAATTGCTCAGAGATGAAAAGTGCCAGCACTGAAAGCTGTTGCTAGCCAGCACCCTTCCTTGGAAGCGCTTTTGTAGGCCTAAGAACACTGGGGCTCTGGGCTTCTTTAGCCACCTCATCTTCTGCTCATCCTCTCGCGCACTCTAAGGAGAGCTCAGGTGAGAAATTGCAAACGTCGAGCAATTGCTCAGAGATGAAAAGTGCCAGCACTGAAAGCTCTTGCTAGCCAGCACCCTTCCTTGGAAGCGCTTTTGTAGCCCTTAGAACACTGGGGCTCTGGGCTTCTCTAGCCACCTAATCTTCTGCTCATCCTCTCGCGCACTCTAAAGAGAGCTCAGGTGAGAAATTGCAAACGTCGAGCAATTGCTCAGAGATGAAAAGTGCCAGCACTGAAAGCTCTTGCTAGCCAGCACCCTTCCTTGGAAGCGCTTTCACAGGCGCAGTAACACTGGGGCTTTGTGCTTCTTCAGCCACCAAACGTCACTGTCCTTCTCTTTCCGTCTCGTAGACACGAGCTGAGAAATTGCAAACGTCGAGCAATTGCTCAGAGATGAAAAGTGCCAGCACTGAAAGCTCTTGCTAGCCAGCACCCTTCCTTGGAAGCGCTTTTGTAGCCCTTAGAACACTGGGGCTCTGGGCTTCTCTAGCCACCTCATCTTCTGCTCATCCTCTCGCGCACTTTAAAGAGAGCTCAGGTGAGAAATTGCAAACGTCGAGCAATTGCTCAGAGATGAAAAGTGCCAGCACTGAAAGCTGTTGCTAGCCAGCACCCTTCCTTGGAAGCGCTTTCACAGGCGCAGTAGCACTGGGGCTTTGCGCTTCTCTAGCCACCAAACGTCACGGTCCTTCTCTTTCCGTCTCGTAGACACGAGCTGAGAAATTGCAAACGTCGAGCAATTGCTCAGAGATGAAAAGTGCCAGCACTGAAAGCTGTTGCTAGCCAGCACCCTTCCTTGGAAGTGCTTTTGTAGCCCTAAGGACACTGGGGCTCTGGGCTTCTCTAGCCACCTCATCTTCTGCTCATCCTCTCGCGCACTCTGATGAGAGCTCAGGGGAGAAATTGCAAACGTCGAGGAATTGCTCAGAGAGGAAAAGTGCCAGCACTGAAAGCTGTTGCTAGCCAGCACCCTTCCTTGGAAGCGCTTTTGTAGGCCTAAGAACACTGGGGCTCTGGGCTTCTCTAGCCACCTCATCTTCTGCTCATCCTCTCGCGCACTCTAAAGAGAGCTCAGGTGAGAAATTGCAAACGTCGAGCAATTGCTCAGAGATGAAAAGTGCCAGCACTGAAAGCTGTTGCTAGCCAGCACCCTTCCTTGGAAGCGCTTTTGTAGCCCTTAGAACACTGGGGCTCTGGGCTTCTCTAGCCACCTCATCTTCTGCTCATCCTCTCGCGCACTCTAAAGAGAGCTCAGGTGAGAAATTGCAAACGTCGAGCAATTGCTCAGAGATGAAAAGTGCCAGCACTGAAAGCTGTTGCTAGCCAGCACCCTTCCTTGGAAGCGCTTTTGTAGGCCTAAGAACACTGGGGCTCTGGGCTTCTCTAGCCACCTCATCTTCTGCTCATCCTCTCGCGCACTCTAAGGAGAGCTCAGGTGAGAAATTGCAAACGTCGAGCAATTGCTCAGAGATGAAAAGTGCCAGCACTGAAAGCTCTTGCTAGCCAGCACCCTTCCTTGGAAGCGCTTTTGTAGCCCTTAGAACACTGGGGCTCTGGGCTTCTCTAGCCACCTCATCTTCTGCTCATCCTCTCGCGCACTCTAAAGAGAGCTCAGGTGAGAAATTGCAAACGTCGAGCAATTGCTCAGAGATGAAAAGTGCCAGCACTGAAAGCTGTTGCTAGCCAGCACCCTTCCTTGGAAGCGCTTTCACAGGCGCAGTAACACTGGGGCTTTGTGCTTCTTCAGCCACCAAACGTCACTGTCCTTCTCTTTCCGTCTCGTAGACACGAGCTGAGAAATTGCAAACGTCGAGCAATTGCTCAGAGATGAAAAGTGCCAGCACTGAAAGCTCTTGCTAGCCAGCACCCTTCCTTGGAAGCGCTTTTGTAGGCCTAAGAACACTGGGGCTCTGGGCTTCTCTAGCCACCTCATCTTCTGCTCATCCTCTCGCGCACTTTAAAGAGAGCTCAGGTGAGAAATTGCAAACGTCCAGCAATTGCTCAGAGATGAAAAGTGCCAGCACTGAAAGCTGTTGCTAGCCAGCACCCTTCCTTGGAAGCGCTTTCACAGGCGCAGTAGCACTGGGGCTTTGCGCTTCTCTAGCCACCAAACGTCACGGTCCTTCTCTTTCCGTCTCGTAGACACGAGCTGAGAAATTGCAAACGTCGAGCAATTGCTCAGAGCTGAAAAGTGCCAGCACTGAAAGCTGTTGCTAGCCAGCACCCTTCCTTGGAAGTGCTTTTGTAGCCCTAAGGACACTGGGGCTCTGGGCTTCTCTAGCCACCTCATCTTCTGCTCATCCTCTCGCGCACTCTGATGAGAGCTCAGGGGAGAAATTGCAAACGTCGAGGAATTGCTCAGAGAGGAAAAGTGCCAGCACTGAAAGCTGTTGCTAGCCAGCACCCTTCCTTGGAAGCGCTTTTGTAGGCCTAAGAACACTGGGGCTCTGGGCTTCTCTAGCCACCTCATCTTCTGCTCATCCTCTCGCGCACTCTAAAGAGAGCTCAGGTGAGAAATTGCAAACGTCGAGCAATTGCTCAGAGATGAAAAGTGCCAGCACTGAAAGCTGTTGCTAGCCAGCACCCTTCCTTGGAAGCGCTTTTGTAGCCCTTAGAACACTGGGGCTCTGGGCTTCTCTAGCCACCTCATCTTCTGCTCATCCTCTCGCGCACTCTAAAGAGAGCTCAGGTGAGAAATTGCAAACGTCGAGCAATTGCTCAGAGATGAAAAGTGCCAGCACTGAAAGCTGTTGCTAGCCAGCACCCTTCCTTGGAAGCGCTTTCACAGGCGCAGTAACACTGGGGCTTTGCGCTTCTCTACCCACCAAACGTCACGGTCCTTCTCTTTCCGTCTCGTAGACACGAGCTGAGAAATTGCAAACGTCGAGCAATTGCTCAGAGATGAAAAGTGCCAGCACTGAAAGCTGTTGCTAGCCAGCACCCTTCCTTGGAAGCGCTTTTGTAGGCCTAAGAACACTGGGGCTCTGGGCTTCTCTAGCCACCTCATCTTCTGCTCATCCTCTCGCGCACTCTGATGAGAGCTCAGGGGAGAAATTGCAAACGTCGAGCAATTGCTCAGAGATGAAAAGTGCCAGCACTGAAAGCTGTTGCTAGCCAGCACCCTTCCTTGGAAGCGCTTTCACAGGCGCAGTAACACTGGGGCTTTGTGCTTCTTCAGCCACCAAACGTCACTGTCATTCTCTTTCCGTCTCGTAGACACGAGCTGAGAAATTGCAAACGTCGAGCAATTGCTCAGAGATGAAAAGTGCCAGCACTGAAAGCTGTTGCTAGCCAGCACCCTTCCTTGGAAGCGCTTTTGTAGGCCTAAGAACACTGGGGCTCTGGGCTTCTCTAGCCACCTCATCTTCTGCTCATCCTCTCGCGCACTCTAAAGAGAGCTCAGGGGAGAAATTGCAAACGTCGAGCAATTGCTCAGAGATGAAAAGTGCCAGCACTGAAAGCTGTTGCTAGCCAGCACCCTTCCTTGGAAGCGCTTTCACAGGCGCAGTAACACTGGGGCTTTGCGCTTCTCTACCCACCAAACGTCACGGTCCTTCTCTTTCCGTCTCGTAGACACGAGCTGAGAAATTGCAAACGTCGAGCAATTGCTCAGAGATGAAAAGTGCCAGCACTGAAAGCTGTTGCTAGCCAGCACCCTTCCTTGGAAGTGCTTTTGTAGCCCTAAGCACACTGGGGCTCTGGGCTTCTCTAGCCACCTCATCTTCTGCTCATCCTCTCGCGCACTCTGAAGAGAGCTCAGGGGAGAAATTGCAAACGTTGAGCAATTGCTCAGAGATGAAAAGTGCCAGCACTGAAAGCTGTTGCTAGCCAGCACCCTTCCTTGGAAGCGCTTTTGTAGGCCTAAGAACACTGGGGCTCTGGGCTTCTCTAGCCACCTAATCTTCTGCTCATCGTCTCGCGCACTGTAAAGAGAGCTCAGGTGAGAAATTGCAAACGTCGAGCAATTGCTCAGAGATGAAAAGTGCCAGCACTGAAAGCTGTTGCTAGCCAGCACCCTTCCTTGGAAGCGCTTTTGTAGCCCTTAGAACACTGGGGCTCTGGGCTTCTCTAGCCACCTCATCTTCTGCTCATCCTCTCGCGCACTCTAAAGAGAGCTCAGGTGAGAAATTGCAAACGTCGAGCAACTGCTCAGAGATGAAAAGTGCCAGCACTGAAAGCTCTTGCTAGCCAGCACCCTTCCTTGGAAGCGCTTTCACAGGCGCAGTAACACTGGGGCTTTGCGGTTCTCTACCCACCAAACGTCACGGTCCTTCTCTTTCCGTCTCGTAGACACGAGCTGAGAAATTGCAAACGTCGAGCAATTGCTCAGAGATGAAAAGTGCCAGCACTGAAAGCTGTTGCTAGCCAGCACCCTTCCTTGGAAGCGCTTTTGTAGGCCTAAGAACACTGGGGCTCTGGGCTTCTCTAGCCACCTCATCTTCTGCTCATCCTCTCGCGCACTCTAAAGAGAGCTCAGGTGAGAAATTGCAAACGTCGAGCAATTGCTCAGAGATGAAAAGTGCCAGCACTGAAAGCTGTTGCTAGCCAGCCCCCTTCCTTGGAAGCGCTTTTGTAGGCCTAAGAACACTGGGGCTCTGGGCTTCTTTAGCCACCTCATCTTCTGCTCATCCTCTCGCGCACTCTAAAGAGAGCTCAGGTGAGAAATTGCAAACGTCGAGCAATTGCTCAGAGATGAAAAGTGCCAGCACTGAAAGCTGTTGCTAGCCAGCACCCTTCCTTGGAAGTGCTTTTGTAGCCCTAAGCACACTGGGGCTCTGGGCTTCTCTAGCCACCTCATCTTCTGCTCATCCTCTCGCGCACTCTGAAGAGAGCTCAGGGGAGAAATTGCAAACGTCGAGCAATTGCTCAGAGAGGAAAAGTGCCAGCACTGAAAGCTGTTGCTAGCCAGCACCCTTCCTTGGAAGCGCTTTTGTAGGCCTAAGAACACTGGGGCTCTGGGCTTCTCTAGCCACCTCATCTTCTGCTCATCGTCTCGCGCACTGTAAAGAGAGCTCAGGTGAGAAATTGCAAACGTCGAGCAATTGCTCAGAGAGGAAAAGTGCCAGCACTGAAAGCTGTTGCTAGCCAGCACCCTTCCTTGGAAGCGCTTTTGTAGCCCTTAGAACACTGGGGCTCTGGGCTTCTCTAGCCACCTCATCTTCTGCTCATCCTCTCGCGCACTCTAAAGAGAGCTCAGGTGAGAAATTGCAAACGTCGAGCAATTGCTCAGAGATGAAAAGTGCCAGCACTGAAAGCTGTTGCTAGCCAGCACCCTTCCTTGGAAGCGCTATCACAGGCGCAGTAACACTGGGGCTTTGCGCTTCTCTACCCACCAAACGTCACGGTCCTTCTCTTTCCGTCTCGTAGACACGAGCTGAGAAATTGCAAACGTCGAGCAATTGCTCAGAGATGAAAAGTGCCAGCACTGAAAGCTCTTGCTAGCCAGCACCCTTCCTTGGAAGCGCTTTTGTAGCCCTTAGAACACTGGGGCTCTGGGCTTCTCTAGCCACCTCATCTTCTGCTCATCCTCTCGCGCACTCTAAAGAGAGCTCAGGTGAGAAATTGCAAACGTCCAGCAATTGCTCAGAGATGAAAAGTGCCAGCACTGAAAGCTGTTGCTAGCCAGCACCCTTCCTTGGAAGCGCTTTCACAGGCGCAGTAACACTGGGGCTTTGCGCTTCTCTACCCACCAAACGTCACGGTCCTTCTCTTTCCGTCTCGTAGACACGAGCTGAGAAATTGCAAACGTCGAGCAATTGCTCAGAGATGAAAAGTGCCAGCACTGGAAGCTGTTGCTAGCCAGCACCCTTCCTTGGAAGCGCTTTTGTAGGCCTAAGAACACTGGGGCTCTGGGCTTCTTTAGCCACCTCATCTTCTGCTCATCCTCTCGCGCACTCTAAAGAGAGCTCAGGTGAGAAATTGCAAACGTCGAGCAATTGCTCAGAGATGAAAAGTGCCAGCACTGAAAGCTGTTGCTAGCCAGCACCCTTCCTTGGAATGCTTTTGTAGGCCTAAGAACACTGGGGCTCTGGGCTTCTCTAGCCACCTCATCTTCTGCTCATCCTCTCGCGCACTCTAAAGAGAGCTCAGGTGAGAAATTGCAAACGTCGAGCAATTGCTCAGAGATGAAAAGTGCCAGCACTGAAAGCTGTTGCTAGCCAGCACCCTTCCTTGGAAGCGCTTTTGTAGGCCTAAGAACACTGGGGCTCTGGGCTTCTCTAGCCACCTCATCTTCTGCTCATCCTCTCGCGCACTCTAAGGAGAGCTCAGGTGAGAAATTGCAAACGTCGAGCAATTGCTCAGAGATGAAAAGTGCCAGCACTGAAAGCTCTTGCTAGCCAGCCCCCTTCCTTGGAAGCGCTTTTGTAGCCCTTAGAACACTGGGGCTCTGGGCTTCTCTAGCCACCTCATCTTCTGCTCATCCTCTCGCGCACTCTAAAGAGAGCTCAGGTGAGAAATTGCAAACGTCGAGCAATTGCTCAGAGATGAAAAGTGCCAGCACTGAAAGCTCTTGCTAGCCAGCACCCTTCCTTGGAAGCGCTTTCACAGGCGCAGTAACACTTGGGCTTTGTGCTTCTTCAGCCACCAAACGTCACTGTCCTTCTCTTTCCGTCTCGTAGACACGAGCTGAGAAATTGCAAACGTCGAGCAATTGCTCAGAGATGAAAAGTGCCAGCACTGAAAGCTCTTGCTAGCCAGCACCCTTCCTTGGAAGCGCTTTTGTAGGCCTAAGAACACTGGGGCTCTGGGCTTCTCTAGCCACCTCATCTTCTGCTCATCCTCTCGCGCACTTTAAAGAGAGCTCAGGTGAGAAATTGCAAACGTCCAGCAATTGCTCAGAGATGAAAAGTGCCAGCACTGAAAGCTGTTGCTAGCCAGCACCCTTCCTTGGAAGCGCTTTCACAGGCGCAGTAGCACTGGGGCTTTGCGCTTCTCTAGCCACCAAACGTCACGGTCCTTCTCTTTCCGTCTCGTAGACACGAGCTGAGAAATTGCAAACGTCGAGCAATTGCTCAGAGATGAAAAGTGCCAGCACTGAAAGCTGTTGCTAGCCAGCACCCTTCCTTGGAAGTGCTTTTGTAGCCCTAAGGACACTGGGGCTCTGGGCTTCTCTAGCCACCTCATCTTCTGCTCATCCTCTCGCGCACTCTGATGAGAGCTCAGGGGAGAAATTGCAAACGTCGAGGAATTGCTCAGAGATGAAAAGTGCCAGCACTGAAAGCTGTTGCTAGCCAGCACCCTTCCTTGGAAGCGCTTTTGTAGGCCTAAGAACACTGGGGCTCTGGGCTTCTCTAGCCACCTCATCTTCTGCTCATCCTCTCGCGCACTCTAAAGAGAGCTCAGGTGAGAAATTGCAAACGTCGAGCAATTGCTCAGAGATGAAAAGTGCCAGCACTGAAAGCTGTTGCTAGCCAGCACCCTTCCTTGGAAGCGCTTTCACAGGCGCAGTAACACTGGGGCTTTGCGCTTCTCTACCCACCAAACGTCACGGTCCTTCTCTTTCCGTCTCGTAGACACGAGCTGAGAAATTGCAAACGTCGAGCAATTGCTCAGAGATGAAAAGTGCCAGCACTGAAAGCTGTTGCTAGCCAGCACCCTTCCTTGGAAGCGCTTTTGTAGGCCTAAGCACACTGGGGCTCTGGGCTTCTCTAGCCACCTCATCTTCTGCTCATCCTCTCGCGCACTCTAAAGAGAGCTCAGGTGAGAAATTGCAAACGTCGAGCAATTGCTCAGAGATGAAAAGTGCCAGCACTGAAAGCTGTTGCTAGCCAGCCCCCTTCCTTGGAAGCGCTTTTGTAGGCCTAAGAACACTGGGGCTCTGGGCTTCTCTAGCCACCTCATCTTCTGCTCATCCTCTCGCGCACTCTAAAGAGAGCTCAGGTGAGAAATTGCAAACGTCGAGCAATTGCTCAGAGATGAAAAGTGCCAGCACTGAAAGCTGTTGCTAGCCAGCACCCTTCCTTGGAAGCGCTTTTGTAGCCCTTAGAACACTGGGGCTCTGGGCTTCTCTAGCCACCTCATCTTCTGCTCATCCTCTCGCGCACTCTAAAGAGAGCTCAGGTGAGAAATTGCAAACGTCCAGCAATTGCTCAGAGATGAAAAGTGCCAGCACTGAAAGCTGTTGCTAGCCAGCACCCTTCCTTGGAAGCGCTTTCACAGGCGCAGTAACACTGGGGCTTTGCGCTTCTCTACCCACCAAACGTCACGGTCCTTCTCTTTCCGTCTCGTAGACACGAGCTGAGAAATTGCAAACGTCGAGCAATTGCTCAGAGATGAAAAGTGCCAGCACTGGAAGCTGTTGCTAGCCAGCACCCTTCCTTGGAAGCGCTTTTGTAGGCCTAAGCACACTGGGGCTCTGGGCTTCTTTAGCCACCTCATCTTCTGCTCATCCTCTCGCGCACTCTAAAGAGAGCTCAGGTGAGAAATTGCAAACGTCCAGCAATTGCTCAGAGATGAAAAGTGCCAGCACTGAAAGCTGTTGCTAGCCAGCACCCTTCCTTGGAAGCGCTTTCACAGGCGCAGTAACACTGGGGCTTTGCGCTTCTCTACCCACCAAACGTCACGGTCCTTCTCTTTCCGTCTCGTAGACACGAGCTGAGAAATTGCAAACGTCGAGCAATTGCTCAGAGATGAAAAGTGCCAGCACTGAAAGCTGTTGCTAGCCAGCACCCTTCCTTGGAAGCGCTTTTGTAGGCCTAAGAACACTGGGGCTCTGGGCTTCTCTAGCCACCTCATCTTCTGCTCATCCTCTCGCGCACTCTGAAGAGAGCTCAGGTGAGAAATTGCAAAAGTTGAGCAATTGCTCAGAGATGAAAAGTGCCAGCACTGAAAGCTCTTGCTAGCCAGCACCCTTCCTTGGAAGCGCTTTTGTAGCCCTTAGAACACTGGGGCTCTGGGCTTCTCTAGCCACCTCATCTTCTGCTCATCCTCTCGCGCACTCTAAAGAGAGCTCAGGTGAGAAATTGCAAACGTCGAGCAATTGCTCAGAGATGAAAAGTGCCAGCACTGAAAGCTCTTGCTAGCCAGCACCCTTCCTTGGAAGCGCTTTTGTAGGCCTAAGAACACTGGGGCTCTGGGCTTCTCTACCCACCAAACGTCACTGTCATTCTCTTTCCGTCTCGTAGACACGAGCTGAGAAATTGCAAACGTCGAGCAATTGCTCAGAGATGAAAAGTGCCAGCACTGGAAGCTGTTGCTAGCCAGCACCCTTCCTTGGAAGCGCTTTTGTAGCCCTTAGAACACTGGGGCTCTGGGCTTCTCTAGCCACCTCATCTTCTGCTCATCCTCTCGCGCACTCTAAAGAGAGCTCAGGTGAGAAATTGCAAACGTCCAGCAATTGCTCAGAGATGAAAAGTGCCAGCACTGAAAGCTGTTGCTAGCCAGCACCCTTCCTTGGAAGCGCTTTCACAGGCGCAGTAACACTGGGGCTTTGCGCTTCTCTACCCACCAAACGTCACGGTCCTTCTCTTTCCGTCTCGTAGACACGAGCTGAGAAATTGCAAACGTCGAGCAATTGCTCAGAGATGAAAAGTGCCAGCACTGGAAGCTGTTGCTAGCCAGCACCCTTCCTTGGAAGCGCTTTTGTAGGCCTAAGCACACTGGGGCTCTGGGCTTCTTTAGCCACCTCATCTTCTGCTCATCCTCTCGCGCACTCTAAAGAGAGCTCAGGTGAGAAATTGCAAACGTCCAGCAATTGCTCAGAGATGAAAAGTGCCAGCACTGAAAGCTGTTGCTAGCCAGCACCCTTCCTTGGAAGCGCTTTCACAGGCGCAGTAACACTGGGGCTTTGCGCTTCTCTACCCACCAAACGTCACGGTCCTTCTCTTTCCGTCTCGTAGACACGAGCTGAGAAATTGCAAACGTCGAGCAATTGCTCAGAGATGAAAAGTGCCAGCACTGAAAGCTGTTGCTAGCCAGCACCCTTCCTTGGAAGCGCTTTTGTAGGCCTAAGAACACTGGGGCTCTGGGCTTCTCTAGCCACCTCATCTTCTGCTCATCCTCTCGCGCACTCTGAAGAGAGCTCAGGTGAGAAATTGCAAAAGTTGAGCAATTGCTCAGAGATGAAAAGTGCCAGCACTGAAAGCTCTTGCTAGCCAGCACCCTTCCTTGGAAGCGCTTTTGTAGCCCTTAGAACACTGGGGCTCTGGGCTTCTCTAGCCACCTCATCTTCTGCTCATCCTCTCGCGCACTCTAAAGAGAGCTCAGGTGAGAAATTGCAAACGTCGAGCAATTGCTCAGAGATGAAAAGTGCCAGCACTGAAAGCTCTTGCTAGCCAGCACCCTTCCTTGGAAGCGCTTTTGTAGGCCTAAGAACACTGGGGCTCTGGGCTTCTCTACCCACCAAACGTCACTGTCATTCTCTTTCCGTCTCGTAGACACGAGCTGAGAAATTGCAAACGTCGAGCAATTGCTCAGAGATGAAAAGTGCCAGCACTGGAAGCTGTTGCTAGCCAGCACCCTTCCTTGGAAGCGCTTTTGTAGCCCTTAGAACACTGGGGCTCTGGGCTTCTCTAGCCACCTCATCTTCTGCTCATCCTCTCGCGCACTCTAAAGAGAGCTCAGGTGAGAAATTGCAAACGTCGAGCAATTGCTCAGAGATGAAAAGTGCCAGCACTGAAAGCTGTTGCTAGCCAGCACCCTTCCTTGGAAGCGCTTTCACAGGCGCAGTAACACTGGGGCTTTGCGCTTCTCTACCCACCAAAAGTCACGGTCCTTCTCTTTCCGTCTCGTAGACACGAGCTGAGAAATTGCAAACGTCGAGCAATTGCTCCGAGATGAAAAGTGCCAGCACTGAAAGCTGTTGCTAGCCAGCACCCTTCCTTGGAAGTGCTTTTGTAGCCCTAAGCACACTGGGGCTCTGGGCTTCTCTAGCCACCTCATCTTCTGCTCATCCTCTCGCGCACTCTAAAGAGAGCTCAGGGGAGAAATTGCAAACGTCCAGCAATTGCTCAGAGATGAAAAGTGCCAGCACTGAAAGCTGTTGCTAGCCAGCACCCTTCCTTGGAAGCGCTTTTGTAGCCCTTAGAACACTGGGGCTCTGGGCTTCTCTAGCCACCTCATCTTCTGCTCATCCTCTCGCGCACTCTAAAGAGAGCTCAGGTGAGAAATTGCAAACGTCGAGCAATTGCTCAGAGATGAAAAGTGCCAGCACTGAAAGCTGTTGCTAGCCAGCACCCTTCCTTGGAAGCGCTTTCACAGGCGCAGTAACACTGGGGCTTTGCGCTTCTCTACCCACCAAACGTCACGGTCCTTCTCTTTCCGTCTCGTAGACACGAGCTGAGAAATTGCAAACGTCGAGCAATTGCTCAGAGATGAAAAGTGCCAGCACTGAAAGCTGTTGCTAGCCAGCACCCTTCCTTGGAAGCGCTTTTGTAGGCCTAAGAACACTGGGGCTCTGGGCTTCTTTAGCCACCTCATCTTCTGCTCATCCTCTCGCGCAGTCTAAAGAGAGCTCAGGTGAGAAATTGCAAACGTCGAGCAATTGCTCAGAGAAGAAAAGTGCCAGCACTGAAAGCTGTTGCTAGCCAGCACCCTTCCTTGGAAGCGCTTTCACAGGCACAGCAACACTGGGGCTTTGCGCTTCTCTAGCCACCAAACGTCACGGTCACTATCTCTCCGTCTCGTAGACACGAGCTGAGAAATTGCAAACGTCGAGCAATTGCTCAGAGATGAAAAGTGCCAGCACTGAAAGCTGTTGCTAGCCAGCACCCTTCCTTGGAAGCGCTTTTGTAGGCCTAAGCACACTGGGGCTCTGGGCTTCTCTAGCCACCTCATCTTCTGCTCATCCTCTCGCGCACTCTAAAGAGAGCTCAGGGGAGAAATTGCAAACGTCCAGCAATTGCTCAGAGATGAAAAGTGCCAGCACTGAAAGCTGTTGCTAGCCAGCACCCTTCCTTGGAAGCGCTTTTGTAGCCCTTAGAACACTGGGGCTCTGGGCTTCTCTAGCCACCTAATCTTCTGCTCATCCTCTCGCGCACTCTAAAGAGAGCTCAGGTGAGAAATTGCAAACGTCGAGCAATTGCTCAGAGATGAAAAGTGCCAGCACTGAAAGCTCTTGCTAGCCAGCACCCTTCCTTGGAAGCGCTTTCACAGCGCAGTAACACTGGGGCTTTGCGCTTCTCTACCCACTAAACGTCACTGTCCTTCTCTTTCCGTCTCGTAGACACGAGCTGAGAAATTGCAAACGTCGAGCAATTGCTCAGAGATGAAAAGTGCCAGCACTGAAAGCTGTTGCTAGCCAGCACCCTTCCTTGGAAGCGCTTTTGTAGGCCTAAGAACACTGGGGCTCTGGGCTTCTTTAGCCACCTCATCTTCTGCTCATCCTCTCGCGCACTCTGAAGAGAGCTCAGGTGAGAAATTGCAAACGTTGAGCAATTGCTCAGAGATGAAAAGTGCCAGCACTGAAAGCTGTTGCTAGCCAGCACCCTTCCTTGGAAGCGCTTTTGTAGCCCTTAGAACACTGGGGCTCTGGGCTTCTCTAGCCACCTCATCTTCTGCTCATCCTCTCGCGCACTCTAAAGAGAGCTCAGGTGAGAAATTGCAAACGTCGAGCAATTGCTCAGAGATGAAAAGTGCCAGCACTGAAAGCTGTTGCTAGCCAGCACCCTTCCTTGGAAGCGCTTTCACAGGCGCAGTAACACTGGGGCTTTGCGCTTCTCTACCCACCAAACGTCACGGTCCTTCTCTTTCCGTCTCGTAGACACGAGCTGAGAAATTGCAAACGTCGAGCAATTGCTCAGAGATGAAAAGTGCCAGCACTGAAAGCTGTTGCTAGCCAGCACCCTTCCTTGGAAGCGCTTTTGTAGGCCTAAGAACACTGGGGCTCTGGGCTTCTTTAGCCACCTCATCTTCTGCTCATCCTCTCGCGCAGTCTAAAGAGAGCTCAGGTGAGAAATTGCAAACGTCGAGCAATTGCTCAGAGAAGAAAAGTGCCAGCACTGAAAGCTGTTGCTAGCCAGCACCCTTCCTTGGAAGCGCTTTCACAGGCACAGCAACACTGGGGCTTTGCGCTTCTCTAGCCACCAAACGTCACGGTCACTATCTCTCCGTCTCGTAGACACGAGCTGAGAAATTGCAAACGTCGAGCAATTGCTCAGAGATGAAAAGTGCCAGCACTGAAAGCTGTTGCTAGCCAGCACCCTTCCTTGGAAGCGCTTTTGTAGGCCTAAGCACACTGGGGCTCTGGGCTTCTCTAGCCACCTCATCTTCTGCTCATCCTCTCGCGCACTCTAAAGAGAGCTCAGGGGAGAAATTGCAAACGTCCAGCAATTGCTCAGAGATGAAAAGTGCCAGCACTGAAAGCTGTTGCTAGCCAGCACCCTTCCTTGGAAGCGCTTTTGTAGCCCTTAGAACACTGGGGCTCTGGGCTTCTCTAGCCACCTAATCTTCTGCTCATCCTCTCGCGCACTCTAAAGAGAGCTCAGGTGAGAAATTGCAAACGTCGAGCAATTGCTCAGAGATGAAAAGTGCCAGCACTGAAAGCTCTTGCTAGCCAGCACCCTTCCTTGGAAGCGCTTTCACAGGCGCAGTAACACTGGGGCTTTGCGCTTCTCTACCCACTAAACGTCACTGTCCTTCTCTTTCCGTCTCGTAGACACGAGCTGAGAAATTGCAAACGTCGAGCAATTGCTCAGAGATGAAAAGTGCCAGCACTGAAAGCTGTTGCTAGCCAGCACCCTTCCTTGGAAGCGCTTTTGTAGGCCTAAGAACACTGGGGCTCTGGGCTTCTTTAGCCACCTCATCTTCTGCTCATCCTCTCGCGCACTCTGAAGAGAGCTCAGGTGAGAAATTGCAAACGTTGAGCAATTGCTCAGAGATGAAAAGTGCCAGCACTGAAAGCTGTTGCTAGCCAGCACCCTTCCTTGGAAGCGCTTTTGTAGCCCTTAGAACACTGGGGCTCTGGGCTTCTCTAGCCACCTCATCTTCTGCTCATCCTCTCGCGCACTCTAAAGAGAGCTCAGGTGAGAAATTGCAAACGTCGAGCAATTGCTCAGAGATGAAAAGTGCCAGCACTGAAAGCTGTTGCTAGCCAGCACCCTTCCTTGGAAGCGCTTTCACAGGCGCAGTAACACTGGGGCTTTGCGCTTCTCTACCCACCAAACGTCACGGTCCTTCTCTTTCCGTCTCGTAGACACGAGCTGAGAAATTGCAAACGTCGAGCAATTGCTCAGAGATGAAAAGTGCCAGCACTGAAAGCTGTTGCTAGCCAGCACCCTTCCTTGGAAGCGCTTTAGTAGGCCTAAGAACACTGGGGCTCTGGGCTTCTTTAGCCACCTAATCTTCTGCTCATCCTCTCGCGCACTCTAAAGAGAGCTCAGGTGAGAAATTGCAAACGTCGAGCAATTGCTCAGAGATGAAAAGTGCCAGCACTGAAAGCTGTTGCTAGCCAGCACCCTTCCTTGGAAGTGCTTTCACAGGCGCAGTAACACTGGGGCTTTGCGCTTCTCTACCCACCAAACGTCACTGTCATTCTCTTTCCGTCTCGTAGACACGAGCTGAGAAATTGCAAACGTCGAGCAATTGCTCAGAGATGAAAAGTGCCAGCACTGGAAGCTGTTGCTAGCCAGCACCCTTCCTTGGAAGCGCTTTTGTAGCCCTTAGAACACTGGGGCTCTGGGCTTCTCTAGCCACCTCATCTTCTGCTCATCCTCTCGCGCACTCTAAAGAGAGCTCAGGTGAGAAATTGCAAACGTCGAGCAATTGCTCAGAGATGAAAAGTGCCAGCACTGAAAGCTGTTGCTAGCCAGCACCCTTCCTTGGAAGCGCTTTCACAGGCGCAGTAACACTGGGGCTTTGCGCTTCTCTAGCCACCAAACGTCATGGTCATTCTCTTTCCGTCTCGTAGACACGAGCTGAGAAATTGCAAACGTCGAGCAATTGCTCCGAGATGAAAAGTGCCAGCACTGAAAGCTGTTGCTAGCCAGCCCCCTTCCTTGGAAGCGCTTTTGTAGGCCTAAGAACACTGGGGCTCTGGGCTTCTCTAGCCACCTCATCTTCTGCTCATCCTCTCGCGCACTCTAAAGAGAGCTCAGGTGAGAAATTGCAAACGTCGAGCAATTGCTCAGAGAGGAAAAGTGCCAGCACTGAAAGCTGTTGCTAGCCAGCACCCTTCCTTGGAAGCGCTTTTGTAGGCCTAAGAACACTGGGGCTCTGGGCTTCTCTAGCCACCTCATCTTCTGCTCATCCTCTCGCGCACTCTAAAGAGAGCTCAAGTGAGAAATTGCAAACGTCGAGCAATTGCTCAGAGAGGAAAAGTGCCAGCACTGAAAGCTGTTGCTAGCCAGCACCCTTCCTTGGAAGCGCTTTTGTAGGCCTAAGAACACTGGGGCTCTGGGCTTCTCTAGCCACCTCATCTTCTGCTCATCCTCTCGCGCACTCTAAAGAGAGCTCAGGTGAGAAATTGCAAACGTCCAGCAATTGCTCAGAGATGAAAAGTGCCAGCACTGAAAGCTGTTGCTAGCCAGCACCCTTCCTTGGAAGCGCTTTTGTAGGCCTAAGAACACTGGGGCTCTGGGCTTCTCTAGCCACCTCATCTTCTGCTCATCCTCTCGCGCACTCTAAGGAGAGCTCAGGTGAGAAATTGCAAACGTCGAGCAATTGCTCAGAGATGAAAAGTGCCAGCACTGAAAGCTCTTGCTAGCCAGCACCCTTCCTTGGAAGCGCTTTTGTAGCCCTTAGAACACTGGGGCTCTGGGCTTCTCTAGCCACCTCATCTTCTGCTCATCCTCTCGCGCACTCTAAAGAGAGCTCAGGTGAGAAATTGCAAACGTCGAGCAATTGCTCAGAGATGAAAAGTGCCAGCACTGAAAGCTGTTGCTAGCCAGCACCCTTCCTTGGAAGCGCTTTTGTAGCCCTTAGAACACTGGGGCTCTGGGCTTCTCTAGCCACCTAATCTTCTGCTCATCCTCTCGCGCACTCTAAAGAGAGCTCAGGTGAGAAATTGCAAACGTCGAGCAATTGCTCAGAGATGAAAAGTGCCAGCACTGAAAGCTCTTGCTAGCCAGCACCCTTCCTTGGAAGCGCTTTCACAGGCGCAGTAACACTGGGGCTTTGCGCTTCTCTACCCACTAAACGTCACTGTCCTTCTCTTTCCGTCTCGTAGACACGAGCTGAGAAATTGCAAACGTCGAGCAATTGCTCAGAGATGAAAAGTGCCAGCACTGAAAGCTGTTGCTAGCCAGCACCCTTCCTTGGAAGCGCTTTTGTAGGCCTAAGAACACTGGGGCTCTGGGCTTCTTTAGCCACCTCATCTTCTGCTCATCCTCTCGCGCACTCTGAAGAGAGCTCAGGTGAGAAATTGCAAACGTTGAGCAATTGCTCAGAGATGAAAAGTGCCAGCACTGAAAGCTGTTGCTAGCCAGCACCCTTCCTTGGAAGCGCTTTTGTAGCCCTTAGAACACTGGGGCTCTGGGCTTCTCTAGCCACCTCATCTTCTGCTCATCCTCTCGCGCACTCTAAAGAGAGCTCAGGTGAGAAATTGCAAACGTCGAGCAATTGCTCAGAGATGAAAAGTGCCAGCACTGAAAGCTGTTGCTAGCCAGCACCCTTCCTTGGAAGCGCTTTCACAGGCGCAGTAACACTGGGGCTTTGCGCTTCTCTACCCACCAAACGTCACGGTCCTTCTCTTTCCGTCTCGTAGACACGAGCTGAGAAATTGCAAACGTCGAGCAATTGCTCAGAGATGAAAAGTGCCAGCACTGAAAGCTGTTGCTAGCCAGCACCCTTCCTTGGAAGCGCTTTAGTAGGCCTAAGAACACTGGGGCTCTGGGCTTCTTTAGCCACCTAATCTTCTGCTCATCCTCTCGCGCACTCTAAAGAGAGCTCAGGTGAGAAATTGCAAACGTCGAGCAATTGCTCAGAGATGAAAAGTGCCAGCACTGAAAGCTGTTGCTAGCCAGCACCCTTCCTTGGAAGTGCTTTCACAGGCGCAGTAACACTGGGGCTTTGCGCTTCTCTACCCACCAAACGTCACTGTCATTCTCTTTCCGTCTCGTAGACACGAGCTGAGAAATTGCAAACGTCGAGCAATTGCTCAGAGATGAAAAGTGCCAGCACTGGAAGCTGTTGCTAGCCAGCACCCTTCCTTGGAAGCGCTTTTGTAGCCCTTAGAACACTGGGGCTCTGGGCTTCTCTAGCCACCTCATCTTCTGCTCATCCTCTCGCGCACTCTAAAGAGAGCTCAGGTGAGAAATTGCAAACGTCGAGCAATTGCTCAGAGATGAAAAGTGCCAGCACTGAAAGCTGTTGCTAGCCAGCACCCTTCCTTGGAAGCGCTTTCACAGGCGCAGTAACACTGGGGCTTTGCGCTTCTCTAGCCACCAAACGTCATGGTCATTCTCTTTCCGTCTCGTAGACACGAGCTGAGAAATTGCAAACGTCGAGCAATTGCTCCGAGATGAAAAGTGCCAGCACTGAAAGCTGTTGCTAGCCAGCCCCCTTCCTTGGAAGCGCTTTTGTAGGCCTAAGAACACTGGGGCTCTGGGCTTCTCTAGCCACCTCATCTTCTGCTCATCCTCTCGCGCACTCTAAAGAGAGCTCAGGTGAGAAATTGCAAACGTCGAGCAATTGCTCAGAGAGGAAAAGTGCCAGCACTGAAAGCTGTTGCTAGCCAGCACCCTTCCTTGGAAGCGCTTTTGTAGGCCTAAGAACACTGGGGCTCTGGGCTTCTCTAGCCACCTCATCTTCTGCTCATCCTCTCGCGCACTCTAAAGAGAGCTCAGGTGAGAAATTGCAAACGTTGAGCAATTGCTCAGAGATGAAAAGTGCCAGCACTGAAAGCTGTTGCTAGCCAGCACCCTTCCTTGGAAGCGCTTTTGTAGGCCTAAGAACACTGGGGCTCTGGGCTTCTCTAGCCACCTCATCTTCTGCTCATCCTCTCGCGCACTCTAAAGAGAGCTCAGGTGAGAAATTGCAAACGTCCAGCAATTGCTCAGAGATGAAAAGTGCCAGCACTGAAAGCTGTTGCTAGCCAGCACCCTTCCTTGGAAGCGCTTTTGTAGGCCTAAGAACACTGGGGCTCTGGGCTTCTCTAGCCACCTCATCTTCTGCTCATCCTCTCGCGCACTCTAAGGAGAGCTCAGGTGAGAAATTGCAAACGTCGAGCAATTGCTCAGAGATGAAAAGTGCCAGCACTGAAAGCTCTTGCTAGCCAGCACCCTTCCTTGGAAGCGCTTTTGTAGCCCTTAGAACACTGGGGCTCTGGGCTTCTCTAGCCACCTCATCTTCTGCTCATCCTCTCGCGCACTCTGAAGAGAGCTCAGGGGAGAAATTGCAAACGTCGAGCAATTGCTCAGAGATGAAAAGTGCCAGCACTGAAAGCTGTTGCTAGCCAGCACCCTTCCTTGGAAGCGCTTTCACAGGCGCAGCAACACTGGGGCTTTGCGCTTCTCTAGCCACCAAACGTCACGGTCACTCTCTCTCCGTCTCGTAGACACGAGCTGAGAAATTGCAAACGTCGAGCAATTGCTCAGAGAGGAAAAATGCCAGCACTGAAAGCTCTTGCTAGCCAGCACCCTTCCTTGGAAGCGCTTTTGTAGGCCTAAGAACACTGGGGCTCTGGGCTTCTCTAGCCACCTCATCTTCTGCTCATCCTCTCGCGCACTCTAAAGAGAGCTCAGGGGAGAAATTGCAAACGTCGAGCAATTGCTCAGAGATGAAAAGTGCCAGCACTGAAAGCTGTTGCTAGCCAGCACCCTTCCTTGGAAGCGCTTTTGTAGCCCTTAGAACACTGGGGCTCTGGGCTTCTCTAGCCACCTAATCTTCTGCTCATCCTCTCGCGCACTCTAAAGAGAGCTCAGGTGAGAAATTGCAAACGTCGAGCAATTGCTCAGAGATGAAAAGTGCCAGCACTGAAAGCTCTTGCTAGCCAGCACCCTTCCTTGGAAGCGCTTTCACAGGCGCAGTAACACTGGGGCTTTGCGCTTCTCTACCCACTAAACGTCACTGTCCTTCTCTTTCCGTCTCGTAGACACGAGCTGAGAAATTGCAAACGTCGAGCAATTGCTCAGAGATGAAAAGTGCCAGCACTGAAAGCTGTTGCTAGCCAGCACCCTTCCTTGGAAGCGCTTTTGTAGGCCTAAGAACACTGGGGCTCTGGGCTTCTTTAGCCACCTCATCTTCTGCTCATCCTCTCGCGCACTCTGAAGAGAGCTCAGGTGAGAAATTGCAAACGTTGAGCAATTGCTCAGAGATGAAAAGTGCCAGCACTGAAAGCTGTTGCTAGCCAGCACCCTTCCTTGGAAGCGCTTTTGTAGCCCTTAGAACACTGGGGCTCTGGGCTTCTCTAGCCACCTCATCTTCTGCTCATCCTCTCGCGCACTCTAAAGAGAGCTCAGGTGAGAAATTGCAAACGTCGAGCAATTGCTCAGAGATGAAAAGTGCCAGCACTGAAAGCTGTTGCTAGCCAGCACCCTTCCTTGGAAGCGCTTTCACAGGCGCAGTAACACTGGGGCTTTGCGCTTCTCTACCCACCAAACGTCACGGTCCTTCTCTTTCCGTCTCGTAGACACGAGCTGAGAAATTGCAAACGTCGAGCAATTGCTCAGAGATGAAAAGTGCCAGCACTGAAAGCTGTTGCTAGCCAGCACCCTTCCTTGGAAGCGCTTTAGTAGGCCTAAGAACACTGGGGCTCTGGGCTTCTTTAGCCACCTAATCTTCTGCTCATCCTCTCGCGCACTCTAAAGAGAGCTCAGGTGAGAAATTGCAAACGTCGAGCAATTGCTCAGAGATGAAAAGTGCCAGCACTGAAAGCTGTTGCTAGCCAGCACCCTTCCTTGGAAGTGCTTTCACAGGCGCAGTAACACTGGGGCTTTGCGCTTCTCTACCCACCAAACGTCACTGTCATTCTCTTTCCGTCTCGTAGACACGAGCTGAGAAATTGCAAACGTCGAGCAATTGCTCAGAGATGAAAAGTGCCAGCACTGGAAGCTGTTGCTAGCCAGCACCCTTCCTTGGAAGCGCTTTTGTAGCCCTTAGAACACTGGGGCTCTGGGCTTCTCTAGCCACCTCATCTTCTGCTCATCCTCTCGCGCACTCTAAAGAGAGCTCAGGTGAGAAATTGCAAACGTCGAGCAACTGCTCAGAGATGAAAAGTGCCAGCACTGAAAGCTGTTGCTAGCCAGCACCCTTCCTTGGAAGCGCTTTCACAGGCGCAGTAACACTGGGGCTTTGCGCTTCTCTAGCCACCAAACGTCATGGTCATTCTCTTTCCGTCTCGTAGACACGAGCTGAGAAATTGCAAACGTCGAGCAATTGCTCCGAGATGAAAAGTGCCAGCACTGAAAGCTGTTGCTAGCCAGCCCCCTTCCTTGGAAGCGCTTTTGTAGGCCTAAGAACACTGGGGCTCTGGGCTTCTCTAGCCACCTCATCTTCTGCTCATCCTCTCGCGCACTCTAAAGAGAGCTCAGGTGAGAAATTGCAAACGTCGAGCAATTGCTCAGAGAGGAAAAGTGCCAGCACTGAAAGCTGTTGCTAGCCAGCACCCTTCCTTGGAAGCGCTTTTGTAGGCCTAAGAACACTGGGGCTCTGGGCTTCTCTAGCCACCTCATCTTCTGCTCATCCTCTCGCGCACTCTAAAGAGAGCTCAGGTGAGAAATTGCAAACGTCCAGCAATTGCTCAGAGAGGAAAAGTGCCAGCACTGAAAGCTGTTGCTAGCCAGCACCCTTCCTTGGAAGCGCTTTTGTAGGCCTAAGAACACTGGGGCTCTGGGCTTCTCTAGCCACCTCATCTTCTGCTCATCCTCTCGCGCACTCTAAAGAGAGCTCAGGTGAGAAATTGCAAACGTCGAGCAATTGCTCAGAGATGAAAAGTGCCAGCACTGAAAGCTGTTGCTAGCCAGCACCCTTCCTTGGAAGCGCTTTTGTAGGCCTAAGAACACTGGGGCTCTGGGCTTCTCTAGCCACCTCATCTTCTGCTCATCCTCTCGCGCACTCTAAGGAGAGCTCAGGTGAGAAATTGCAAACGTCGAGCAATTGCTCAGAGATGAAAAGTGCCAGCACTGAAAGCTCTTGCTAGCCAGCACCCTTCCTTGGAAGCGCTTTTGTAGCCCTTAGAACACTGGGGCTCTGGGCTTCTCTAGCCACCTCATCTTCTGCTCATCCTCTCGCGCACTCTAAAGAGAGCTCAGGGGAGAAATTGCAAACGTCGAGCAATTGCTCAGAGATGAAAAGTGCCAGCACTGAAAGCTGTTGCTAGCCAGCACCCTTCCTTGGAAGCGCTTTTGTAGGCCTAAGAACACTGGGGCTCTGGGCTTCTTTAGCCACCTCATCTTCTGCTCATCCTCTCGCGCACTCTGAAGAGAGCTCAGGGGAGAAATTGCAAACGTCGAGCAATTGCTCAGAGATGAAAAGTGCCAGCACTGAAAGCTGTTGCTAGCCAGCACCCTTCCTTGGAAGCGCTTTCACAGGCGCAGCAACACTGGGGCTTTGCGCTTCTCTAGCCACCAAACGTCACGGTCACTCTCTCTCCGTCTCGTAGACACGAGCTGAGAAATTGCAAACGTCGAGCAATTGCTCAGAGAGGAAAAATGCCAGCACTGAAAGCTCTTGCTAGCCAGCACCCTTCCTTGGAAGCGCTTTTGTAGGCCTAAGAACACTGGGGCTCTGGGCTTCTCTAGCCACCTCATCTTCTGCTCATCCTCTCGCGCACTCTAAAGAGAGCTCAGGTGAGAAATTGCAAACGTCGAGCAATTGCTCAGAGATGAAAAGTGCCAGCACTGAAAGCTGTTGCTAGCCAGCACCCTTCCTTGGAAGCGCTTTCACAGGCGCAGTAACACTGGGGCTTTGCGCTTCTCTAGCCACCAAACGTCACGGTCCTTCTCTTTCCGTCTCGTAGACACGAGCTGAGAAATTGCAAACGTCGAGCAATTGCTCAGAGAGGAAAAGTGCCAGCACTGAAAGCTGTTGCTAGCCAGCACCCTTCCTTGGAAGTGCTTTTGTAGGCCTAAGAACACTGGGGCTCTGGGCTTCTCTAGCCACCTCATCTTCTGCTCATCCTCTCGCGCACTCTGAAGAGAGCTCAGGGGAGAAATTGCAAACGTCGAGGAATTGCTCAGAGAGGAAAAGTGCCAGCACTGAAAGCTGTTGCTAGCCAGCACCCTTCCTTGGAAGCGCTTTTGTAGGCCTAAGAACACTGGGGCTCTGGGCTTCTCTAGCCACCTCATCTTCTGCTCATCCTCTCGCGCACTCTAAAGAGAGCTCAGGTGAGAAATTGCAAACGTCGAGCAATTGCTCAGAGATGAAAAGTGCCAGCACTGAAAGCTGTTGCTAGCCAGCACCCTTCCTTGGAAGCGCTTTTGTAGCCCTTAGAACACTGGGGCTCTGGGCTTCTCTAGCCACCTCATCTTCTGCTCATCCTCTCGCGCACTCTAAAGAGAGCTCAGGTGAGAAATTGCAAACGTCGAGCAACTGCTCAGAGATGAAAAGTGCCAGCACTGAAAGCTGTTGCTAGCCAGCACCCTTCCTTGGAAGCGCTTTCACAGGCGCAGTAACACTGGGGCTTTGCGCTTCTCTACCCACCAAACGTCACGGTCCTTCTCTTTCCGTCTCGTAGACACGAGCTGAGAAATTGCAAACGTCGAGCAATTGCTCAGAGATGAAAAGTGCCAGCACTGGAAGCTGTTGCTAGCCAGCACCCTTCCTTGGAAGCGCTTTTGTAGGCCTAAGAACACTGGGGCTCTGGGCTTCTCTAGCCACCTCATCTTCTGCTCATCCTCTCGCGCACTCTAAAGAGAGCTCAGGTGAGAAATTGCAAACGTCGAGCAATTGCTCAGAGATGAAAAGTGCCAGCACTGAAAGCTGTTGCTAGCCAGCCCCCTTCCTTGGAAGCGCTTTTGTAGGCCTAAGAACACTGGGGCTCTGGGCTTCTCTAGCCACCTCATCTTCTGCTCATCCTCTCGCGCACTCTAAAGAGAGCTCAGGTGAGAAATTGCAAACGTCGAGCAATTGCTCAGAGATGAAAAGTGCCAGCACTGAAAGCTGTTGCTAGCCAGCACCCTTCCTTGGAAGCGCTTTTGTAGCCCTTAGAACACTGGGGCTCTGGGCTTCTCTAGCCACCTCATCTTATGCTCATCCTCTCGCGCACTCTAAAGAGAGCTCAGGTGAGAAATTGCAAACGTCGAGCAATTGCTCAGAGATGAAAAGTGCCAGCACTGAAAGCTGTTGCTAGCCAGCACCCTTCCTTGGAAGCGCTTTCACAGGCGCAGTAACACTGGGGCTTTGCGCTTCTCTAGCCACCAAACGTCACGGTCCTTCTCTTTCCGTCTCGTAGACACAAGCTGAGAAATTGCAAACGTCGAGCAATTGCTCAGAGATGAAAAGTGCCAGCACTGGAAGCTGTTGCTAGCCAGCACCCTTCCTTGGAAGCGCTTTTGTAGGCCTAAGCACACTGGGGCTCTGGGCTTCTTTAGCCACCTCATCTTCTGCTCATCCTCTCGCGCACTCTAAAGAGAGCTCAGGTGAGAAATTGCAAACGTCGAGCAATTGCTCAGAGATGAAAAGTGCCAGCACTGAAAGCTGTTGCTAGCCAGCACCCTTCCTTGGAAGCGCTTTCACAGGCACAGCAACACTGGGGCTTTGCGCTTCTCTAGCCACCAAACGTCACGGTCACTATCTCTCCGTCTCGTAGACACGAGCTGAGAAATTGCAAACGTCGAGCAATTGCTCAGAGATGAAAAGTGCCAGCACTGAAAGCTGTTGCTAGCCAGCACCCTTCCTTGGAAGCGCTTTTGTAGGCCTAAGAACACTGGGGCTCTGGGCTTCTCTAGCCACCTCATCTTCTGCTCATCCTCTCGCGCACTCTAAAGAGAGCTCAGGTGAGAAATTGCAAACGTCGAGCAATTGCTCAGAGATGAAAAGTGCCAGCACTGAAAGCTGTTGCTAGCCAGCACCCTTCCTTGGAAGCGCTTTCACAGGCGCAGTAACACTGGGGCTTTGCGCTTCTCTACCCACCAAACGTCACGGTCCTTCTCTTTCCGTCTCGTAGACACGAGCTGAGAAATTGCAAACGTCGAGCAATTGCTCAGAGATGAAAAGTGCCAGCACTGAAAGCTGTTGCTAGCCAGCACCCTTCCTTGGAAGCGCTTTTGTAGGCCTAAGAACACTGGGGCTCTGGGCTTCTCTAGCCACCTCATCTTCTGCTCATCCTCTCGCGCACTCTGAAGAGAGCTCAGGGGAGAAATTGCAAACGTTGAGCAATTGCTCAGAGATGAAAAGTGCCAGCACTGAAAGCTGTTGCTAGCCAGCACCCTTCCTTGGAAGCGCTTTTGTAGGCCTAAGAACACTGGGGCTCTGGGCTTCTCTAGCCACCTCATCTTCTGCTCATCCTCTCGCGCACTCTAAAGAGAGCTCAGGTGAGAAATTGCAAACGTCGAGCAATTGCTCAGAGATGAAAAGTGCCAGCACTGAAAGCTGTTGCTAGCCAGCACCCTTCCTTGGAAGTGCTTTCACAGGCGCAGTAACACTGGGGCTTTGCGCTTCTCTACCCACCAAACGTCACGGTCCTTCTCTTTCCGTCTCGTAGACACGAGCTGAGAAATTGCAAACGTCGAGCAATTGCTCCGAGATGAAAAGTGCCAGCACTGAAAGCTGTTGCTAGCCAGCACCCTTCCTTGGAAGTGCTTTTGTAGGCCTAAGCACACTGGGGCTCTGGGCTTCTCTAGCCACCTCATCTTCTGCTCATCCTCTCGCGCACTCTGAAGAGAGCTCAGGTGAGAAATTGCAAACGTCGAGCAATTGCTCAGAGAGGAAAAGTGCCAGCACTGAAAGCTGTTGCTAGCCAGCACCCTTCCTTGGAAGCGCTTTTGTAGGCCTAAGAACACTGGGGCTCTGGGCTTCTCTAGCCACCTCATCTTCTGCTCATCCTCTCGCGCACTCTAAAGAGAGCTCAGGGGAGAAATTGCAAACGTCGAGCAATTGCTCAGAGAGGAAAAGTGCCAGCACTGAAAGCTGTTGCTAGCCAGCAGCCTTCCTTGGAAGCGCTTTTGTAGCCCTTAGAACACTGGGGCTCTGGGCTTCTCTAGCCACCTAATCTTCTGCTCATCCTCTCGCGCACTCTAAAGAGAGCTCAGGTGAGAAATTGCAAACGTCGAGCAATTGCTCAGAGATGAAAAGTGCCAGCACTGAAAGCTGTTGCTAGCCAGCACCCTTCCTTGGAAGCGCTTTCACAGGCGCAGTAACACTGGGGCTTTGCGCTTCTCTAGCCACCAAACGTCACGGTCCTTCTCTTTCCGTCTCGTAGACACGAGCTGAGAAATTGCAAACGTCGAGCAATTGCTCAGAGATGAAAAGTGCCAGCACTGAAAGCTGTTGCTAGCCAGCACCCTTCCTTGGAAGCGCTTTTGTAGGCCTAAGAACACTGGGGCTCTGGGCTTCTTTAGCCACCTCATCTTCTGCTCATCCTCTCGCGCACTCTAAAGAGAGCTCAGGTGAGAAATTGCAAACGTCGAGCAATTGCTCAGAGATGAAAAGTGCCAGCACTGAAAGCTGTTGCTAGCCAGCACCCTTCCTTGGAAGCGCTTTCACAGGCACAGCAACACTGGGGCTTTGCGCTTCTCTAGCCACCAAACGTCACGGTCACTATCTCTCCGTCTCGTAGACACGAGCTGAGAAATTGCAAACGTCGAGCAATTGCTCAGAGATGAAAAGTGCCAGCACTGAAAGCTGTTGCTAGCCAGCACCCTTCCTTGGAAGCGCTTTTGTAGGCCTAAGCACACTGGGGCTCTGGGCTTCTCTAGCCACCTCATCTTCTGCTCATCCTCTCGCGCACTCTAAAGAGAGCTCAGGTGAGAAATTGCAAACGTCGAGCAATTGCTCAGAGATGAAAAGTGCCAGCACTGAAAGCTGTTGCTAGCCAGCACCCTTCCTTGGAAGCGCTTTTGTAGCCCTTAGAACACTGGGGCTCTGGGCTTCTCTAGCCACCTCATCTTCTGCTCATCCTCTCGCGCACTCTAAAGAGAGCTCAGGTGAGAAATTGCAAACGTCGAGCAATTGCTCAGAGATGAAAAGTGCCAGCACTGAAAGCTGTTGCTAGCCAGCACCCTTCCTTGGAAGCGCTTTCACAGGCGCAGTAACACTGGGGCTTTGTGCTTCTCCAGCCACCAAACGTCACGGTCCTTCTCTTTCCGTCTCGTAGACACGAGCTGAGAAATTGCAAACGTCGAGCAATTGCTCAGAGATGAAAAGTGCCAGCACTGAAAGCTGTTGCTAGCCAGCACCCTTCCTTGGAAGCGCTTTTGTAGGCCTAAGAACACTGGGGCTCTGGGCTTCTTTAGCCACCTCATCTTCTGCTCATCCTCTCGCGCACTCTAAAGAGAGCTCAGGTGAGAAATTGCAAACGTCGAGCAATTGCTCAGAGATGAAAAGTGCCAGCACTGAAAGCTGTTGCTAGCCAGCACCCTTCCTTGGAAGCGCTTTCACAGGCACAGCAACACTGGGGCTTTGCGCTTCTCTAGCCACCAAACGTCACGGTCACTATCTCTCCGTCTCGTAGACACGAGCTGAGAAATTGCAAACGTCGAGCAATTGCTCAGAGATGAAAAGTGCCAGCACTGAAAGCTGTTGCTAGCCAGCACCCTTCCTTGGAAGCGCTTTTGTAGGCCTAAGCACACTGGGGCTCTGGGCTTCTCTAGCCACCTCATCTTCTGCTCATCCTCTCGCGCACTCTAAAGAGAGCTCAGGTGAGAAATTGCAAACGTCCAGCAATTGCTCAGAGATGAAAAGTGCCAGCACTGAAAGCTGTTGCTAGCCAGCACCCTTCCTTGGAAGCGCTTTTGTAGCCCTTAGAACACTGGGGCTCTGGGCTTCTCTAGCCACCTCATCTTCTGCTCATCCTCTCGCGCACTCTAAAGAGAGCTCAGGTGAGAAATTGCAAACGTCGAGCAATTGCTCAGAGATGAAAAGTGCCAGCACTGAAAGCTGTTGCTAGCCAGCACCCTTCCTTGGAAGCGCTTTCACAGGCGCAGTAACACTGGGGCTTTGCGCTTCTCTAGCCACCAAACGTCAAGGTCCTTCTCTTTCCGTCTCGTAGACACGAGCTGAGAAATTGCAAACGTCGAGCAATTGCTCAGAGATGAAAAGTGCCAGCACTGAAAGCTGTTGCTAGCCAGCACCCTTCCTTGGAAGCGCTTTTGTAGGCCTAAGAACACTGGGGCTCTGGGCTTCTTTAGCCACCTCATCTTCTGCTCATCCTCTCGCGCACTCTAAAGACAGCTCAGGTGAGAAATTGCAAACGTTGAGCAATTGCTCAGAGATGAAAAGTGCCAGCACTGAAAGCTGTTGCTAGCCAGCACCCTTCCTTGGAAGCGCTTTTGTAGGCCTAAGAACACTGGGGCTCTGGGCTTCTCTAGCCACCTCATCTTCTGCTCATCCTCTCGCGCACTCTAAAGAGAGCTCAGGTGAGAAATTGCAAACGTCGAGCAATTGCTCAGAGATGAAAAGTGCCAGCACTGAAAGCTGTTGCTAGCCAGCACCCTTCCTTGGAAGCGCTTTCACAGGCGCAGTAACACTGGGGCTTTGCGCTTCTCTACCCACCAAACGTCACGGTCACTATCTCTCCGTCTCGTAGACACGAGCTGAGAAATTGCAAACGTCGAGCAATTGCTCAGAGAGGAAAAGTGCCAGCACTGAAAGCTCTTGCTAGCCAGCACCCTTCCTTGGAAGCGCTTTCACAGGCGCAGCAACACTGGGGCTTTGCGCTTCTCTAGCCACCAAACGTCACGGTCACTCTCTCTCCGTCTCGTAGACACGAGCTGAGAAATTGCAAACGTCCAGCAATTGCTCAGAGATGAAAAGTGCCAGCACTGGAAGCTGTTGCTAGCCAGCACCCTTCCTTGGAAGCGCTTTTGTAGCCCTTAGAACACTGGGGCTCTGGGCTTCTCTAGCCACCTCATCTTCTGCTCATCCTCTCGCGCACTCTAAAGAGAGCTCAGGTGAGAAATTGCAAACGTAGAGCAATTGCTCAGAGATGAAAAGTGCCAGCACGGAAAGCTGTTGCTAGCCAGCACCCTTCCTTGGAAGCGCTTTCACAGGCGCAGTAACACTGGGGCTTTGCGCTTCTCTAGCCACCAAACGTCACGGTCCTTCTCTTTCCATCTCGTAGACACGAGCTGAGAAATTGCAAACGTCGAGCAATTGCTCAGAGAGGAAAAGTGCCAGCACTGAAAGCTGTTGCTAGCCAGCACCCTTCCTTGGAAGCGCTTTTGTAGGCCTAAGAACACTGGGGCTCTGGGCTTCTCTAGCCACCTCATCTTCTGCTCATCCTCTCGCGCACTCTAAAGAGAGCTCAGGTGAGAAATTGCAAACGTCGAGCAATTGCTCAGAGATGAAAAGTGCCAGCACTGAAAGCTGTTGCTAGCCAGCACCCTTCCTTGGAAGCGCTTTTGTAGGCCTAAGAACACTGGGGCTCTGGGCTTCTCTAGCCACCTCATCTTCTGCTCATCCTCTCGCGCACTCTAAGGAGAGCTCAGGTGAGAAATTGCAAACGTCGAGCAATTGCTCAGAGATGAAAAGTGCCAGCACTGAAAGCTCTTGCTAGCCAGCACCCTTCCTTGGAAGCGCTTTTGTAGCCCTTAGAACACTGGGGCTCTGGGCTTCTCTAGCCACCTAATCTTCTGCTCATCCTCTCGCGCACTCTAAAGAGAGCTCAGGGGAGAAATTGCAAACGTCGAGCAATTGCTCAGAGATGAAAAGTGCCAGCACTGAAAGCTGTTGCTAGCCAGCACCCTTCCTTGGAAGCGCTTTTGTAGGCCTAAGAACACTGGGGCTCTGGGCTTCTTTAGCCACCTCATCTTCTGCTCATCCTCTCGCGCACTCTGAAGAGAGCTCAGGGGAGAAATTGCAAACGTCGAGCAATTGCTCAGAGAGGAAAAGTGCCAGCACTGAAAGCTGTTGCTAGCCAGCCCCCTTCCTTGGAAGTGCTTTTGTAGGCCTAAGCACACTGGGGCTCTGGGCTTCTCTAGCCACCTCATCTTCTGCTCATCCTCTCGCGCACTCTGAAGAGAGCTCAGGTGAGAAATTGCAAACGTCGAGGAATTGCTCAGAGAGGAAAAGTGCCAGCACTGAAAGCTGTTGCTAGCCAGCACCCTTCCTTGGAAGCGCTTTTGTAGGCCTAAGAACACTGGGGCTCTGGGCTTCTTTAGCCACCTCATCTTCTGCTCATCCTCTCGCGCACTCTGAAGAGAGCTCAGGGGAGAAATTGCAAACGTCGAGCAATTGCTCAGAGAGGAAAAGTGCCAGCACTGAAAGCTCTTGCTAGCCAGCACCCTTCCTTGGAAGCGCTTTCACAGGCGCAGCAACACTGGGGCTTTGCGCTTCTCTAGCCACCAAACGTCACGGTCACTCTCTCTCCGTCTCGTAGACACGAGCTGAGAAATTGCAAACGTCGAGCAATTGCTCAGAGATGAAAAGTGCCAGCACTGAAAGCTCTTGCTAGCCAGCACCCTTCCTTGGAAGCGCTTTTGTAGGCCTAAGAACACTGGGGCTCTGGGCTTCTCTAGCCACCTCATCTTCTGCTCATCCTCTCGCGCACTCTAAAGAGAGCTCAGGTGAGAAATTGCAAACGTAGAGCAATTGCTCAGAGATGAAAAGTGCCAGCACTGAAAGCTGTTGCTAGCCAGCACCCTTCCTTGGAAGCGCTTTCACAGGCGCAGTAACACTGGGGCTTTGCGCTTCTCTAGCCACCAAACGTCACGGTCCTTCTCTTTCCGTCTCGTAGACACGAGCTGAGAAATTGCAAACGTCGAGCAATTGCTCAGAGAGGAAAAGTGCCAGCACTGGAAGCTGTTGCTAGCCAGCACCCTTCCTTGGAAGCGCTTTTGTAGGCCTAAGAACACTGGGGCTCTGGGCTTCTCTAGCCACCTCATCTTCTGCTCATCCTCTCGCGCACTCTAAAGAGAGCTCAGGGGAGAAATTGCAAACGTCGAGCAATTGCTCAGAGATGAAAAGTGCCAGCACTGAAAGCTGTTGCTAGCCAGCACCCTTCCTTGGAAGCGCTTTTGTAGGCCTAAGAACACTGGGGCTCTGGGCTTCTTTAGCCACCTCATCTTCTGCTCATCCTCTCGCGCACTCTGAAGAGAGCTCAGGGGAGAAATTGCAAACGTCGAGCAATTGCTCAGAGAGGAAAAGTGCCAGCACTGAAAGCTCTTGCTAGCCAGCACCCTTCCTTGGAAGCGCTTTCACAGGCGCAGCAACACTGGGGCTTTGCGCTTCTCTAGCCACCAAACGTCACGGTCACTCTCTCTCCGTCTCGTAGACACGAGCTGAGAAATTGCAAACGTCCAGCAATTGCTCAGAGATGAAAAGTGCCAGCACTGAAAGCTCTTGCTAGCCAGCACCCTTCCTTGGAAGCGCTTTTGTAGGCCTAAGAACACTGGGGCTCTGGGCTTCTCTAGCCACCTCATCTTCTGCTCATCCTCTCGCGCACTCTAAAGAGAGCTCAGGGGAGAAATTGCAAACGTCGAGCAATTGCTCAGAGATGAAAAGTGCCAGCACTGAAAGCTGTTGCTAGCCAGCACCCTTCCTTGGAAGCGCTTTCACAGGCGCAGTAACACTGGGGCTTTGCGCTTCTCTAGCCACCAAACGTCACGGTCCTTCTCTTTCCGTCTCGTAGACACGAGCTGAGAAATTGCAAACGTCGAGCAATTGCTCAGAGAGGAAAAGTGCCAGCACTGAAAGCTGTTGCTAGCCAGCCCCCTTCCTTGGAAGTGCTTTTGTAGGCCTAAGCACACTGGGGCTCTGGGCTTCTCTAGCCACCTCATCTTCTGCTCATCCTCTCGCGCACTCTGAAGAGAGCTCAGGTGAGAAATTGCAAACGTCGAGGAATTGCTCAGAGAGGAAAAGTGCCAGCACTGAAAGCTGTTGCTAGCCAGCACCCTTCCTTGGAAGCGCTTTTGTAGGCCTAAGAACACTGGGGCTCTGGGCTTCTCTAGCCACCTAATCTTCTGCTCATCCTCTCGCGCACTCTAAAGAGAGCTCAGGTGAGAAATTGCAAACGTCGAGCAATTGCTCAGAGATGAAAAGTTCCAGCACTGAAAGCTGTTGCTAGCCAGCACCCTTCCTTGGAAGCGCTTTTGTAGGCCTAAGAACACTGGGGCTCTGGGCTTCTCTAGCCACCTCATCTTCTGCTCATCCTCTCGCGCACTCTAAAGAGAGCTCAGGTGAGAAATTGCAAACGTCGAGCAATTGCTCAGAGATGAAAAGTGCCAGCACTGAAAGCTGTTGCTAGCCAGCACCCTTCCTTGGAAGCGCTTTCACAGGCGCAGTAACACTGGGGCTTTGCGCTTCTCTACCCACCAAACGTCACGGTCCTTCTCTTTCCGTCTCGTAGACACGAGCTGAGAAATTGAAAACGTCGAGCAATTGCTCAGAGAGGAAAAGTGCCAGCACTGAAAGCTCTTGCTAGCCAGCACCCTTCCTTGGAAGTGCTTTTGTAGCCCTAAGCACACTGGGGCTCTGGGCTTCTCTAGCCACCTCATCTTCTGCTCATCCTCTCGCGCACTCTGAAGAGAGCTCAGGGGAGAAATTGCAAACGTCGAGCAATTGCTCAGAGAGGAAAAGTGCCAGCACTGAAAGCTGTTGCTAGCCAGCACCCTTCCTTGGAAGCGCTTTTGTAGCCCTTAGAACACTGGGGCTCTGGGCTTCTCTAGCCACCTCATCTTCTGCTCATCCTCTCGCGCACTCTAAAGAGAGCTCAGGTGAGAAATTGCAAACGTCGAGCAATTGCTCAGAGATGAAAAGTGCCAGCACTGAAAGCTGTTGCTAGCCAGCACCCTTCCTTGGAAGCGCTTTCACAGGCGCAGTAACACTGGGGCTTTGCGCTTCTCTACCCACCAAAAGTCACGGTCCTTCTCTTTCCGTCTCCTAGACACGAGCTGAGAAATTGCAAACGTCGAGCAATTGCTCAGAGATGAAAAGTGCCAGCACTGGAAGCTGTTGCTAGCCAGCACCCTTCCTTGGAAGCGCTTTCACAGGCGCAGTAACACTGGGGCTTTGTGCTTCTCCAGCCACCAAACGTCACTGTCATTCTCTTTCCGTCTCGTAGACACGAGCTGAGAAATTGCAAACGTCGAGCAATTGCTCAGAGATGAAAAGTGCCAGCACTGAAAGCTGTTGCTAGCCAGCACCCTTCCTTGGAAGCGCTTTCACAGGCGCAGCAACACTGGGGCTTTGCGCTTCTCTAGCCACCAAATGTCACGGTCACTCTCTCTCCGTCTCGTAGACACGAGCTGAGAAATTGCAAACGTCGAGCAATTGCTCAGAGAGGAAAAATGCCAGCACTGAAAGCTCTTGCTAGCCAGCACCCTTCCTTGGAAGCGCTTTTGTAGGCCTAAGAACACTGGGGCTCTGGGCTTCTCTAGCCACCTCATCTTCTGCTCATCCTCTCGCGCACTCTAAAGAGAGCTCAGGTGAGAAATTGCAAACGTCGAGCAATTGCTCAGAGATGAAAAGTGCCAGCACTGAAAGCTGTTGCTAGCCAGCACCCTTCCTTGGAAGCGCTTTCACAGGCGCAGTAACACTGGGGCTTTGCGCTTCTCTACCCACCAAACGTCACGGTCCTTCTCTTTCCGTCTCGTAGACACGAGCTGAGAAATTGCAAACGTCGAGCAATTGCTCAGAGAGGAAAAGTGCCAGCACTGAAAGCTGTTGCTAGCCAGCACCCTTCCTTGGAAGCGCTTTTGTAGGCCTAAGAACACTGGGGCTCTGGGCTTCTCTAGCCACCTCATCTTCTGCTCATCCTCTCGCGCACTCTAAAGAGAGCTCAGGTGAGAAATTGCAAACGTCGAGCAATTGCTCAGAGATGAAAAGTGCCAGCACTGAAAGCTGTTGCTAGCCAGCACCCTTCCTTGGAAGCGCTTTTGTAGGCCTAAGAACACTGGGGCTCTGGGCTTCTCTAGCCACCTCATCTTCTGCTCATCCTCTCGCGCACTCTAAAGAGAGCTCAGGTGAGAAATTGCAAACGTCGAGCAACTGCTCAGAGATGAAAAGTGCCAGCACTGAAAGCTGTTGCTAGCCAGCACCCTTCCTTGGAAGCGCTTTCACAGGCGCAGTAACACTGGGGCTTTGCGCTTCTCTACCCACCAAACGTCACGGTCCTTCTCTTTCCGTCTCGTAGACACGAGCTGAGAAATTGCAAACGTCGAGCAATTGCTCAGAGATGAAAAGTGCCAGCACTGAAAGCTGTTGCTAGCCAGCACCCTTCCTTGGAAGCGCTTTTGTAGGCCTAAGAACACTGGGGCTCTGGGCTTCTCTAGCCACCTCATCTTCTGCTCATCCTCTCGCGCACTCTAAAGAGAGCTCAGGTGAGAAATTGCAAATGTCGAGCAATTGCTCAGAGATGAAAAGTGCCAGCACTGAAAGCTGTTGCTAGCCAGCACCCTTCCTTGGAAGCGCTTTTGTAGGCCTAAGAACACTGGGGCTCTGGGCTTCTCTAGCCACCTCATCTTCTGCTCATCCTCTCGCGCACTCTAAAGAGAGCTCAGGTGAGAAATTGCAAACGTCGAGCAATTGCTCAGAGATGAAAAGTGCCAGCACTGAAAGCTCTTGCTAGCCAGCACCCTTCCTTGGAAGCGCTTTTGTAGCCCTTAGAACACTGGGGCTCTGGGCTTCTCTAGCCACCTCATCTTCTGCTCATCCTCTCGCGCACTCTAAAGAGAGCTCAGGTGAGAAATTGCAAACGTCCAGCAATTGCTCAGAGATGAAAAGTGCCAGCACTGAAAGCTGTTGCTAGCCAGCACCCTTCCTTGGAAGTGCTTTTGTAGCCCTAAGCACACTGGGGCTCTGGGCTTCTCTAGCCACCTCATCTTCTGCTCATCCTCTCGCGCACTCTGAAGAGAGCTCAGGGGAGAAATTGCAAACATCGAGCAATTGCTCAGAGAGGAAAAGTGCCAGCACTGAAAGCTCTTGCTAGCCAGCACCCTTCCTTGGAAGCGCTTTTGTAGGCCTAAGAACACTGGGGCTCTGGGCTTCTCTAGCCACCTAATCTTCTGCTCATCCTCTCGCGCACTCTAAAGAGAGCTCAGGTGAGAAATTGCAAACGTCGAGCAATTGCTCCGAGATGAAAAGTGCCAGCACTGAAAGCTGTTGCTAGCCAGCACCCTTCCTTGGAAGCGCTTTCACAGGCACAGCAACACTGGGGCTTTGCGCTTCTCTACCCACCAAACGTCACGGTCACTATCTCTCCGTCTCGTAGACACGAGCTGAGAAATTGCAAACGTCGAGCAATTGCTCAGAGATGAAAAGTGCCAGCACTGAAAGCTCTTGCTAGCCAGCACCCTTCCTTGGAAGCGCTTTTGTAGGCCTAAGCACACTGGGGCTCTGGGCTTCTCTAGCCACCTCATCTTCTGCTCATCCTCTCGCGCACTCTAAAGAGAGCTCAGGTGAGAAATTGCAAACGTCGAGCAATTGCTCAGAGATGAAAAGTGCCAGCACTGAAAGCTGTTGCTAGCCAGCACCCTTCCTTGGAAGCGCTTTTGTAGGCCTAAGAACACTGGGGCTCTGGGCTTCTCTAGCCACCTCATCTTCTGCTCATCCTCTCGCGCACTCTAAAGAGAGCTCAGGTGAGAAATTGCAAACGTCGAGCAATTGCTCAGAGATGAAAAGTGCCAGCACTGAAAGCTGTTGCTAGCCAGCACCCTTCCTTGGAAGCGCTTTCACAGGCGCAGTAACACTGGGGCTTTGCGCTTCTCTACCCACCAAACGTCACGGTCCTTCTCTTTCCGTCTCGTAGACACGAGCTGAGAAATTGCAAACGTCGAGCAATTGCTCAGAGATGAAAAGTGCCAGCACTGAAAGCTGTTGCTAGCCAGCACCCTTCCTTGGAAGCGCTTTTGTAGGCCTAAGAACACTGGGGCTCTGGGCTTCTTTAGCCACCTCATCTTCTGCTCATCCTCTCGCGCACTCTGAAGAGAGCTCAGGGGAGAAATTGCAAACGTCGAGCAATTGCTCAGAGATGAAAAGTGCCAGCACTGAAAGCTGTTGCTAGCCAGCACCCTTCCTTGGAAGCGCTTTTGTAGGCCTAAGAACACTGGGGCTCTGGGCTTCTCTAGCCACCTCATCTTCTGCTCATCCTCTCGCGCACTCTAAAGAGAGCTCAGGTGAGAAATTGCAAACGTCGAGCAATTGCTCAGAGATGAAAAGTGCCAGCACTGAAAGCTGTTGCTAGCCAGCACCCTTCCTTGGAAGTGCTTTCACAGGCGCAGTAACACTGGGGCTTTGCGCTTCTCTACCCACCAAACGTCACTGTCATTCTCTTTCCGTCTCGTAGACACGAGCTGAGAAATTGCAAACGTCGAGCAATTGCTCAGAGATGAAAAGTGCCAGCACTGGAAGCTGTTGCTAGCCAGCACCCTTCCTTGGAAGCGCTTTTGTAGCCCTTAGAACACTGGGGCTCTGGGCTTCTCTAGCCACCTCATCTTCTGCTCATCCTCTCGCGCACTCTAAAGAGAGCTCAGGTGAGAAATTGCAAACGTCGAGCAATTGCTCAGAGATGAAAAGTGCCAGCACTGAAAGCTGTTGCTAGCCAGCACCCTTCCTTGGAAGCGCTTTTGTAGGCCTAAGAACACTGGGGCTCTGGGCTTCTCTAGCCACCTCATCTTCTGCTCATCCTCTCGCGCACTCTAAAGAGAGCTCAGGTGAGAAATTGCAAACGTCGAGCAATTGCTCAGAGATGAAAAGTGCCAGCACTGAAAGCTCTTGCTAGCCAGCACCCTTCCTTGGAAGCGCTTTCACAGGCGCAGTAACACTGGGGCTTTGCGCTTCTCTACCAACCAAACGTCACGGTCCTTCTCTTTCCGTCTCGTAGACACGAGCTGAGAAATTGCAAACGTCGAGCAATTGCTCAGAGATGAAAAGTTCCAGCACTGAAAGCTGTTGCTAGCCAGCCCCCTTCCTTGGAAGCGCTTTTGTAGGCCTAAGAACAGTGGGGCTCTGGGCTTCTCTAGCCACCTCATCTTCTGCTCATCCTCTCGCGCACTCTAAAGAGAGCTCAGGTGAGAAATTGCAAACGTCGAGCAATTGCTCAGAGATGAAAAGTGCCAGCACTGAAAGCTGTTGCTAGCCAGCACCCTTCCTTGGAAGCGCTTTCACAGGCGCAGTAACACTGGGGCTTTGCGCTTCTCTAGCCACCAAAAGTCACGGTCCTTCTCTTTCCGTCTCGTAGACACGAGCTGAGAAATTGCAAACGTCGAGCAATTGCTCAGAGATGAAAAGTGCCAGCACTGGAAGCTGTTGCTAGCCAGCACCCTTCCTTGGAAGCGCTTTTGTAGGCCTAAGAACACTGGGGCTCTGGGCTTCTTTAGCCACCTCATCTTCTGCTCATCCTCTCGTGCACTCTGAAGAGAGCTCAGGGGAGAAATTGCAAACGTCGAGCAATTGCTCAGAGATGAAAAGTGCCAGCACTGAAAGCTGTTGCTAGCCAGCACCCTTCCTTGGAAGCGCTTTCACAGGCGCAGCAACACTGGGGCTTTGCGCTTCTCTACCCACCAAACGTCACGGTCACTCTCTCTCCGTCTCGTAGACACGAGCTGAGAAATTGCAAACGTCGAGCAATTGCTCAGAGAGGAAAAATGCCAGCACTGAAAGCTCTTGCTAGCCAGCACCCTTCCTTGGAAGCGCTTTTGTAGGCCTAAGAACACTGGGGCTCTGGGCTTCTCTAGCCACCTCATCTTCTGCTCATCCTCTCGCGCACTCTAAAGAGAGCTCAGGTGAGAAATTGCAAACGTCGAGCAATTGCTCAGAGATGAAAAGTGCCAGCACTGAAAGCTGTTGCTAGCCAGCACCCTTCCTTGGAAGCGCTTTCACAGGCGCAGTAACACTGGGGCTTTGCGCTTCTCTAGCCACCAAACGTCACGGTCCTTCTCTTTCCGTCTCGTAGACACGAGCTGAGAAATTGCAAACGTCGAGCAATTGCTCAGAGATGAAAAGTGCCAGCACTGAAAGCTGTTGCTAGCCAGCACCCTTCCTTGGAAGCGCTTTTGTAGGCCTAAGAACACTGGGGCTCTGGGCTTCTCTAGCCACCTCATCTTCTGCTCATCCTCTCGCGCACTCTACAGAGAGCTCAGGTGAGAAATTGCAAACGTCCAGCAATTGCTCAGAGAGGAAAAGTGCCAGCACTGAAAGCTGTTGCTAGCCAGCACCCTTCCTTGGAAGCGCTTTTGTAGCCCTTAGAACACTGGGGCTCTGGGCTTCTCTAGCCACCTCATCTTCTGCTCATCCTCTCGCGCACTCTAAAGAGAGCTCAGGTGAGAAATTGCAAACGTCGAGCAACTGCTCAGAGATGAAAAGTGCCAGCACTGAAAGCTGTTGCTAGCCAGCACCCTTCCTTGGAAGCGCTTTCACAGGCGCAGTAACACTGGGGCTTTGTGCTTCTCTACCCACCAAACGTCACGGTCCTTCTCTTTCCGTCTCGTAGACACGAGCTGAGAAATTGCAAACGTCGAGCAATTGCTCAGAGATGAAAAGTGCCAGCACTGAAAGCTCTTGCTAGCCAGCACCCTTCCTTGGAAGCGCTTTTGTAGGCCTAAGAACACTGGGGCTCTGGGCTTCTCTAGCCACCTCATCTTCTGCTCATCCTCTCGCGCACTCTAAAGAGAGCTCAGGTGAGAAATTGCAAACGTCGAGCAATTGCTCAGAGATGAAAAGTGCCAGCACTGAAAGCTGTTGCTAGCCAGCACCCTTCCTTGGAAGCGCTTTTGTAGGCCTAAGAACACTGGGGCTCTGGGCTTCTCTAGCCACCTCATCTTCTGCTCATCCTCTCGCGCACTCTAAAGAGAGCTCAGGTGAGAAATTGCAAACGTCGAGCAATTGCTCAGAGATGAAAAGTGCCAGCACTGAAAGCTGTTGCTAGCCAGCACCCTTCCTTGGAAGCGCTTTTGTAGCCCTTAGAACACTGGGGCTCTGGGCTTCTCTAGCCACCTCATCTTCTGCTCATCCTCTCGCGCACTCTAAAGAGAGCTCAGGTGAGAAATTGCAAACGTCCAGCAATTGCTCAGAGATGAAAAGTGCCAGCACTGAAAGCTGTTGCTAGCCAGCACCCTTCCTTGGAAGCGCTTTCACAGGCGCAGTAACACTGGGGCTTTGCGCTTCTCTAGCCACCAAACGTCACGGTCACTATATCTCCGTCTCGTAGACACGAGCTGAGAAATTGCAAACGTCGAGCAATTGCTCAGAGATGAAAAGTGCCAGCACTGAAAGCTGTTGCTAGCCAGCACCCTTCCTTGGAAGCGCTTTTGTAGGCCTAAGAACACTGGGGCTCTGGGCTTCTCTAGCCACCTCATCTTCTGCTCATCCTCTCGCGCACTCTAAAGAGAGCTCAGGTGAGAAATTGCAAACGTCGAGCAATTGCTCAGAGATGAAAAGTGCCAGCACTGAAAGCTCTTGCTAGCCAGCACCCTTCCTTGGAAGCGCTTTTGTAGGCCTAAGCACACTGGGGCTCTGGGCTTCTTTAGCCACCTCATCTTCTGCTCATCCTCTCGCGCACTCTAAAGAGAGCTCAGGTGAGAAATTGCAAACGTCCAGCAATTGCTCAGAGATGAAAAGTGCCAGCACTGAAAGCTGTTGCTAGCCAGCACCCTTCCTTGGAAGCGCTTTCACAGGCACAGCAACACTGGGGCTTTGCGCTTCTCTACCCACCAAACGTCACGGTCACTATCTCTCCGTCTCGTAGACACGAGCTGAGAAATTGCAAACGTCGAGCAATTGCTCAGAGATGAAAAGTGCCAGCACTGAAAGCTGTTGCTAGCCAGCACCCTTCCTTGGAAGCGCTTTTGTAGCCCTTAGAACACTGGGGCTCTGGGCTTCTCTAGCCACCTCATCTTCTGCTCATCCTCTCGCGCACTCTAAAGAGAGCTCAGGTGAGAAATTGCAAACGTCCAGCAATTGCTCAGAGATGAAAAGTGCCAGCACTGAAAGCTCTTGCTAGCCAGCACCCTTCCTTGGAAGCGCTTTCACAGGCGCAGTAACACTGGGGCTTTGCGCTTCTCTACCCACCAAACGTCACGGTCCTTCTCTTTCCGTCTCGTAGACACGAGCTGAGAAATTGCAAACGTCGAGCAATTGCTCAGAGATGAAAAGTGCCAGCACTGAAAGCTGTTGCTAGCCAGCACCCTTCCTTGGAAGCGCTTTTGTAGGCCTAAGAACACTGGGGCTCTGGGCTTCTCTAGCCACCTCATCTTCTGCTCATCCTCTCGCGCACTCTGAAGAGAGCTCAGGTGAGAAATTGCAAACGTTGAGCAATTGCTCAGAGATGAAAAGTGCCAGCACTGAAAGCTGTTGCTAGCCAGCACCCTTCCTTGGAAGCGCTTTTGTAGCCCTTAGAACACTGGGGCTCTGGGCTTCTCTAGCCACCTCATCTTCTGCTCATCCTCTCGCGCACTCTAAAGAGAGCTCAGGTGAGAAATTGCAAACGTCCAGCAATTGCTCAGAGATGAAAAGTGCCAGCACTGAAAGCTGTTGCTAGCCAGCACCCTTCCTTGGAAGCGCTTTCACAGGCGCAGTAACACTGGGGCTTTGCGCTTCTCCAGCCACCAAACGTCACGGTCCTTCTCTTTCCGTCTCGTAGACACGAGCTGAGAAATTGCAAACGTCGAGCAATTGCTCAGAGATGAAAAGTGCCAGCACTGAAAGCTCTTGCTAGCCAGCACCCTTCCTTGGAAGCGCTTTTGTAGCCCTTAGAACACTGGGGTTCTGGGCTTCTCTAGCCACCTCATCTTCTGCTCATCCTCTCGCGCACTCTAAAGAGAGCTCAGGTGAGAAATTGCAAACGTTGAGCAATTGCTCAGAGATGAAAAGTGCCAGCACTGAAAGCTGTTGCTAGCCAGCACCCTTCCTTGGAAGCGCTTTCACAGGTGCAGTAACACTGGGGCTTTGCGCTTCTCTACCCACCAAATGTCACGGTCACTATCTCTCCGTCTCGTAGACACGAGCTGAGAAATTGCAAACGTCGAGCAATTGCTCAGAGATGAAAAGTGCCAGCACTGAAAGCTGTTGCTAGCCAGCACCCTTCCTTGGAAGCGCTTTTGTAGGCCTAAGAACACTGGGTCTCTGGGCTTCTCTAGCCACCTAATCTTCTGCTCATCCTCTCGCGCACTCTAAAGAGAGCTCAGGTGAGAAATTGCAAACGTCCAGCAATTGCTCAGAGATGAAAAGTGCCAGCACTGAAAGCTGTTGCTAGCCAGCACCCTTCCTTGGAAGCGCTTTCACAGGCGCAGTAACACTGGGGCTTTGCGCTTCTCTACCCACCAAACGTCACGGTCCTTCTCTTTCCGTCTCGTAGACACGAGCTGAGAAATTGCAAACGTCGAGCAATTGCTCAGAGATGAAAAGTGCCAGCACTGGAAGCTGTTGCTAGCCAGCACCCTTCCTTGGAAGCGCTTTTGTAGCCCTTAGAACACTGGGGCTCTGGGCTTCTCTAGCCACCTCATCTTCTGCTCATCCTCTCGCGCACTCTAAAGAGAGCTCAGGTGAGAAATTGCAAACGTCGAGCAATTGCTCAGAGATGAAAAGTGCCAGCACTGAAAGCTGTTGCTAGCCAGCACCCTTCCTTGGAAGTGCTTTCACAGGCGCAGTAACACTGGGGCTTTGCGCTTCTCTACCCACCAAACGTCACGGTCCTTCTCTTTCCGTCTCGTAGACACGAGCTGAGAAATTGCAAACGTCGAGCAATTGCTCAGAGATGAAAAGTGCCAGCACTGGAAGCTGTTGCTAGCCAGCACCCTTCCTTGGAAGCGCTTTTGTAGCCCTTAGAACACTGGGGCTCTGGGCTTCTCTAGCCACCTCATCTTCTGCTCATCCTCTCGCGCACTCTAAAGAGAGCTCAGGGGAGAAATTGCAAACGTTGAGCAATTGCTCAGAGATGAAAAGTGCCAGCACTGAAAGCTCTTGCTAGCCAGCACCCTTCCTTGGAAGCGCTTTTGTAGGCCTAAGAACACTGGGGCTCTGGGCTTCTCTAGCCACCTCATCTTCTGCTCATCCTCTCGCGCACTCTAAAGAGAGCTCAGGGGAGAAATTGCAAACGTCGAGCAATTGCTCCGAGATGAAAAGTGCCAGCACTGAAAGCTGTTGCTAGCCAGCACCCTTCCTTGGAAGCGCTTTCACAGGCGCAGTAACACTGGGGCTTTGCGCTTCTCTACCCACCAAAAGTCACGGTCCTTCTCTTTCCGTCTCGTAGACACGAGCTGAGAAATTGCAAACGTCGAGCAATTGCTCCGAGATGAAAAGTGCCAGCACTGAAAGCTGTTGCTAGCCAGCACCCTTCCTTGGAAGTGCTTTTGTAGGCCTAAGCACACTGGGGCTCTGGGCTTCTCTAGCCACCTCATCTTCTGCTCATCCTCTCGCGCACTCTACAGAGAGCTCAGGGGAGAAATTGCAAACGTCGAGCAATTGCTCAGAGAGGAAAAGTGCCAGCACTGAAAGCTGTTGCTAGCCAGCACCCTTCCTTGGAAGCGCTTTTGTAGGCCTAAGAACACTGGGGCTCTGGGCTTCTCTAGCCACCTCATCTTCTGCTCATCCTCTCGCGCACTCTAAAGAGAGCTCAGGTGAGAAATTGCAAACGTCGAGCAATTGCTCAGAGAGGAAAAGTGCCAGCACTGAAAGCTGTTGCTAGCCAGCACCCTTCCTTGGAAGCGCTTTTGTAGCCCTTAGAACACTGGGGCTCTGGGCTTCTCTAGCCACCTCATCTTCTGCTCATCCTCTCGCGCACTCTAAAGAGAGCTCAGGTGAGAAATTGCAAACGTCCAGCAATTGCTCAGAGATGAAAAGTGCCAGCACTGAAAGCTGTTGCTAGCCAGCACCCTTCCTTGGAAGCGCTTTCACAGGCGCAGTAACACTGGGGCTTTGCGCTTCTCTAGCCACCAAACGTCACGGTCCTTCTCTTTCCGTCTCGTAGACACGAGCTGAGAAATTGCAAACGTCGAGCAATTGCTCCGAGATGAAAAGTGCCAGCACTGAAAGCTGTTGCTAGCCAGCCCCCTTCCTTGGAAGCGCTTTTGTGGGCCTAAGAACAGTGGGGCTCTGGGCTTCTCTAGCCACCTCATCTTCTGCTCATCCTCTCGCGCACTCTAAAGAGAGCTCAGGTGAGAAATTGCAAACGTCCAGCAATTGCTCAGAGATGAAAAGTGCCAGCACTGAAAGCTGTTGCTAGCCAGCACCCTTCCTTGGAAGCGCTTTCACAGGCGCAGTAACACTGGGGCTTTGCGCTTCTCTACCCACCAAACGTCACGGTCACTATCTCTCCGTCTCGTAGACACGAGCTGAGAAATTGCAAACGTCGAGCAATTGCTCAGAGAGGAAAAGTGCCAGCACTGAAAGCTGTTGCTAGCCAGCACCCTTCCTTGGAAGCGCTTTTGTAGGCCTAAGAACACTGGGGCTCTGGGCTTCTCTAGCCACCTCATCTTCTGCTCATCCTCTCGCGCACTCTAAAGAGAGCTCAGGGGAGAAATTGCAAACGTCGAGCAATTGCTCAGAGATGAAAAGTGCCAGCACTGAAAGCTGTTGCTAGCCAGCACCCTTCCTTGGAAGCGCTTTTGTAGCCCTTAGAACACTGGGGCTCTGGGCTTCTCTAGCCACCTCATCTTCTGCTCATCCTCTCGCGCACTCTAAAGAGAGCTCAGGTGAGAAATTGCAAACGTCCAGCAATTGCTCAGAGAGGAAAAGTGCCAGCACTGAAAGCTCTTGCTAGCCAGCACCCTTCCTTGGAAGCGCTTTCACAGGCGCAGTAACACTGGGGCTTTGCGCTTCTCTACCCACCAAACGTCACTGTCATTCTCTTTCGTCTCGTAGACACGAGCTGAGAAATTGCAAACGTCGAGCAATTGCTCCGAGATGAAAAGTGCCAGCACTGAAAGCTGTTGCTAGCCAGCACCCTTCCTTGGAAGTGCTTTTGTAGGCCTAAGCACACTGGGGCTCTGGGCTTCTCTAGCCACCTCATCTTCTGCTCATCCTCTCGCGCACTCTGAAGAGAGCTCAGGGGAGAAATTGCAAACGTCGAGCAATTGCTCAGAGAGGAAAAGTGCCAGCACTGAAAGCTGTTGCTAGCCAGCACCCTTCCTTGGAAGCGCTTTCACAGGCGCAGTAACACTGGGGCTTTGCGCTTCTCTACCCACCAAACGTCACGGTCCTTCTCTTTCCGTCTCGTAGACACGAGCTGAGAAATTGCAAACGTCGAGCAATTGCTCCGAGATGAAAAGTGCCAGCACTGAAAGCTGTTGCTAGCCAGCCCCCTTCCTTGGAAGCGCTTTTGTAGGCCTAAGAACACTGGGGCTCTGGGCTTCTCTAGCCACCTCATCTTCTGCTCATCCTCTCGCGCACTCTAAAGAGAGCTCAGGTGAGAAATTGCAAACGTCCAGCAATTGCTCAGAGATGAAAAGTGCCAGCACTGAAAGCTGTTGCTAGCCAGCACCCTTCCTTGGAAGCGCTTTCACAGGCGCAGTAACACTGGGGCTTTGCGCTTCTCTACCCACCAAACGTCACGGTCACTATCTCTCCGTCTCGTAGACACGAGCTGAGAAATTGCAAACGTCGAGCAATTGCTCAGAGAGGAAAAGTGCCAGCACTGAAAGCTGTTGCTAGCCAGCACCCTTCCTTGGAAGCGCTTTTGTAGGCCTAAGAACACTGGGGCTCTGGGCTTCTCTAGCCACCTCATCTTCTGCTCATCCTCTCGCGCACTCTAAAGAGAGCTCAGGGGAGAAATTGCAAACGTCGAGCAATTGCTCAGAGATGAAAAGTGCCAGCACTGAAAGCTGTTGCTAGCCAGCACCCTTCCTTGGAAGCGCTTTCACAGGCGCAGTAACACTGGGGCTTTGCGCTTCTCTACCCACCAAACGTCACGGTCCTTCTCTTTCCGTCTCGTAGACACGAGCTGAGAAATTGCAAACGTCGAGCAATTGCTCAGAGATGAAAAGTGCCAGCACTGAAAGCTGTTGCTAGCCAGCACCCTTCCTTGGAAGTGCTTTTGTAGCCCTAAGCACACTGGGGCTCTGGGCTTCTCTAGCCACCTCATCTTCTGCTCATCCTCTCGCGCACTCTGAAGAGAGCTCAGGGGAGAAATTGCAAACGTTGAGCAATTGCTCAGAGAGGAAAAGTGCCAGCACTGAAAGCTGTTGCTAGCCAGCACCCTTCCTTGGAAGCGCTTTTGTAGGCCTAAGAACACTGGGGCTCTGGGCTTCTCTAGCCACCTCATCTTCTGCTCATCCTCTCGCGCACTCTAAAGAGAGCTCAGGTGAGAAATTGCAAACGTCGAGCAATTGCTCAGAGATGAAAAGTGCCAGCACTGAAAGCTGTTGCTAGCCAGCACCCTTCCTTGGAAGCGCTTTCACAGGCGCAGTAACACTGGGGCTTTGCGCTTCTCTACCCACCAAAAGTCACGGTCCTTCTCTTTCCGTCTCGTAGACACGAGCTGAGAAATTGCAAACGTCGAGCAATTGCTCAGAGATGAAAAGTGCCAGCACTGAAAGCTGTTGCTAGCCAGCACCCTTCCTTGGAAGCGCTTTTGTAGGCCTAAGAACACTGGGGCTCTGGGCTTCTCTAGCCACCTCATCTTCTGCTCATCCTCTCGCGCACTCTAAAGAGAGCTCAGGTGAGAAATTGCAAACGTCTAGCAATTGCTCAGAGATGAAAAGTGCCAGCACTGAAAGCTGTTGCTAGCCAGCACCCTTCCTTGGAAGCGCTTTCACAGGCGCAGCAACACTGGGGCTTTGCGCTTCTCTAGCCACCAAACGTCACGGTCCTTCTCTCTCCGTCTCGTAGACACGAGCTGAGAAATTGCAAACGTCGAGCAATTGCTCAGAGAGGAAAAGTGCCAGCACTGAAAGCTCTTGCTAGCCAGCACCCTTCCTTGGAAGCGCTTTTGTAGGCCTAAGAACACTGGGGCTCTGGGCTTCTCTAGCCACCTCATCTTCTGCTCATCCTCTCGCGCACTCTAAAGAGAGCTCAGGTGAGAAATTGCAAACGCCCAGCAATTGCTCAGAGATGAAAAGTGCCAGCACTGAAAGCTGTTGCTAGCCAGCACCCTTCCTTGGAAGCGCTTTTGTAGGCCTTAGAACACTGGGGCTCTGGGCTTCTCTAGCCACCTCATCTTCTGCTCATCCTCTCGTGCACTCTAAAGAGAGCTCAGGTGAGAAATTGCAAACGTCGAGCAATTGCTCAGAGATGAAAAGTGCCAGCACTGAAAGCTGTTGCTAGCCAGCACCCTTCCTTGGAAGCGCTTTCACAGGCGCAGTAACACTGGGGCTTTGTGCTTCTCTACCCACCAAAAGTCACTGTCCTTCTCTTTCCGTCTCGTAGACACGAGCTGAGAAATTGCAAACGTCGAGCAATTGCTTAGAGATGAAAAGTGCCAGCACTGAAAGCTCTTGCTAGCCAGCACCCTTCCTTGGAAGCGCTTTTGTAGGCCTAAGAACACTGGGGCTCTGGGCTTCTCTAGCCACCTCATCTTCTGCTCATCCTCTCGCGCACTCTAAAGAGAGCTCAGGTGAGAAATTGCAAACGTCGAGCAATTGCTCCGAGATGAAAAGTGCCAGCACTGAAAGCTGTTGCTAGCCAGCACCCTTCCTTGGAAGCGCTTTCACAGGCGCAGTAACACTGGGGCTTTGCGCTTCTCTACCCACCAAAAGTCACTGTCCTTCTCTTTCCGTCTCGTAGACACGAGCTGAGAAATTGCAAACGTCGAGCAATTGCTCAGAGATGAAAAGTGCCAGCACTGAAAGCTGTTGCTAGCCAGCCCCCTTCCTTGGAAGCGCTTTTGTAGGCCTAAGAACACTGGGGCTCTGGGCTTCTCTAGCCACCTCATCTTCTGCTCATCCTCTCGCGCACTCTAAAGAGAGCACAGGTGAGAAATTGCAAACGTCGAGCAATTGCTCAGAGATGAAAAGTGCCAGCACTGAAAGCTGTTGCTAGCCAGCACCCTTCCTTGGAAGCGCTTTTGTAGCCCTTAGAACACTGGGGCTCTGGGCTTCTCTAGCCACCTCATCTTCTGCTCATCCTCTCGCGCACTCTAAAGAGAGCTCAGGTGAGAAATTGCAAACGTCGAGCAATTGCTCAGAGATGAAAAATGCCAGCACTGAAAGCTGTTGCTAGCCAGCACCCTTCCTTGGAAGCGCTTTTGTAGGCCTAAGAACACTGGGGCTCTGGGCTTCTCTAGCCACCTCATCTTCTGCTCATCCTCTCGCGCACTCTAAAGAGAGCTCAGGTGAGAAATTGCAAACGTCGAGCAATTGCTCAGAGATGAAAAGTGCCAGCACTGAAAGCTGTTGCTAGCCAGCACCCTTCCTTGGAAGCGCTTTCACAGGCGCAGTAACACTGGGGCTTTGCGCTTCTCTACCCACCAAAAGTCACTGTCCTTCTCTTTCCGTCGCGTAGACACGAGCTAAGAAATTGCAAACGTCGAGCAATTGCTCAGAGATGAAAAGTGCCAGCACTGGAAGCTGTTGCTAGCCAGCACCCTTCCTTGGAAGCGCTTTTGTAGGCCTAAGAACACTGGGGCTCTGGGCTTCTCTAGCCACCTAATCTTCTGCTCATCCTCTCGCGCACTCTAAAGAGAGCTCAGGTGAGAAATTGCAAACGTCGAGCAATTGCTCAGAGATGAAAAGTGCCAGCACTGAAAGCTGTTGCTAGCCAGCACCCTTCCTTGGAAGCGCTTTCACAGGCGCAGTAACACTGGGGCTTTGCGCTTCTCTAGCCACCAAACGTCATGGTCATTCTCTTTCCGTCTCGTAGACACGAGCTGAGAAATTGCAAACGTCGAGCAATTGCTCAGAGATGAAAAGTGCCAGCACTGAAAGCTGTTGCTAGCCAGCCCCCTTCCTTGGAAGCGCTTTTGTAGGCCTAAGAACACTGGGGCTCTGGGCTTCTCTAGCCACCTCATCTTCTGCTCATCCTCTCGCGCACTCTAAAGAGAGCTCAGGGGAGAAATTGCAAACGTCGAGCAATTGCTCAGAGATGAAAAGTGCCAGCACTGAAAGCTGTTGCTAGCCAGCACCCTTCCTTGGAAGCGCTTTTGTAGGCCTAAGAACACTGGGGCTCTGGGCTTCTCTAGCCACCTCATCTTCTGCTCATCCTCTCGCGCACTCTAAAGAGAGCTCAGGTGAGAAATTGCAAACGTCGAGCAATTGCTCAGAGATGAAAAGTGCCAGCACTGAAAGCTGTTGCTAGCCAGCACCCTTCCTTGGAAGCGCTTTCACAGGCGCAGCAACAGTGGGGCTTTGCGCTTCTCTACCCACCAAAAGTCACGGTCCTTCTCTTTCCGTCTCGTAGACACGAGCTGAGAAATTGCAAACGTCGAGCAATTGCTCAGAGATGAAAAGTGCCAGCACTGAAAGCTGTTGCTAGCCAGCACCCTTCCTTGGAAGCGCTTTTGTAGGCCTAAGAACACTGGGGCTCTGGGCTTCTCTAGCCACCTCATCTTCTGCTCATCCTCTCGCGCACTCTGAAGAGAGCTCAGGGGAGAAATTGCAAACGTCGAGCAATTGCTCAGAGAGGAAAAGTGCCAGCACTGAAAGCTGTTGCTAGCCAGCACCCTTCCTTGGAAGCGCTTTTGTAGCCCTTAGAACACTGGGGCTCTGGGCTTCTCTAGCCACCTCATCTTCTGCTCATCCTCTCGCGCACTCTAAAGAGAGCTCAGGTGAGAAATTGCAAACGTCGAGCAATTGCTCAGAGATGAAAAGTGCCAGCACTGAAAGCTGTTGCTAGCCAGCACCCTTCCTTGGAAGCGCTTTCACAGGCGCAGCAACACTGGGGCTTTGCGCTTCTCTAGCCACCAAACGTCACGGTCCTTCTCTCTCCGTGTCGTAGACACGAGCTGAGAAATTGCAAACGTCCAGCAATTGCTCAGAGATGAAAAGTGCCAGCACTGAAAGCTGTTGCTAGCCAGCACCCTTCCTTGGAAGCGCTTTTGTAGGCCTAAGAACACTGGGGCTCTGGGCTTCTCTAGCCACCTAATCTTCTGCTCATCCTCTCGCGCACTCTAAAGAGAGCTCAGGTGAGAAATTGCAAACGCCCAGCAATTGCTCAGAGATGAAAAGTGCCAGCACTGAAAGCTGTTGCTAGCCAGCACCCTTCCTTGGAAGCGCTTTTGTAGCCCTTAGAACACTGGGGCTCTGGGCTTCTCTAGCCACCTCATCTTCTGCTCATCCTCTCGCGCACTCTAAAGAGAGCTCAGGTGAGAAATTGCAAACGTCCAGCAATTGCTCAGAGATGAAAAGTGCCAGCACTGAAAGCTGTTGCTAGCCAGCACCCTTCCTTGGAAGCGCTTTCACAGGCGCAGTAACACTGGGGCTTTGCGCTTCTCTACCCACCAAACGTCACGGTCCTTCTCTTTCCGTCTCGTAGACACGAGCTGAGAAATTGCAAACGTCGAGCAATTGCTCAGAGATGAAAAGTGCCAGCACTGAAAGCTGTTGCTAGCCAGCACCCTTCCTTGGAAGCGCTTTTGTAGCCCTAAGAACACTGGGGCTCTGGGCTTCTTTAGCCACCTCATCTTCTGCTCATCCTCTCGCGCACTCTAAAGAGAGCTCAGGGGAGAAATTGCAAACGTCCAGCAATTGCTCAGAGATGAAAAGTGCCAGCACTGAAAGCTGTTGCTAGCCAGCACCCTTCCTTGGAAGCGCTTTCACAGGCGCAGTAACACTGGGGCTTTGCGCTTCTCTACCCACCAAACGTCACTGTCATTCTCTTTCCGTCTCGTAGACACGAGCTGAGAAATTGCAAACGTCGAGCAATTGCTCAGAGATGAAAAGTGCCAGCACTGAAAGCTGTTGCTAGCCAGCACCCTTCCTTGGAAGCGCTTTTGTAGGCCTAAGAACACTGGGGCTCTGGGCTTCTCTAGCCACCTCATCTTCTGCTCATCCTCTCGCGCACTCTAAAGAGAGCTCAGGTGAGAAATTGCAAACGTCGAGCAATTGCTCAGAGATGAAAAGTGCCAGCACTGAAAGCTGTTGCTAGCCAGCACCCTTCCTTGGAAGCGCTTTTGTAGCCCTAAGAACACTGGGGCTCTGGGCTTCTCTAGCCACCTAATCTTCTGCTCATCCTCTCGCGCACTCTAAAGAGAGCTCAGGTGAGAAATTGCAAACGTCGAGCAATTGCTCCGAGATGAAAAGTGCCAGCACTGAAAGCTGTTGCTAGCCAGCACCCTTCCTTGGAAGCGCTTTCACAGGCGCAGTAACACTGGGGCTTTGCGCTTCTCTAGCCACCAAAAGTCACTGTCCTTCTCTTTCCGTCGCGTAGACACGAGCTGAGAAATTGCAAACGTCGAGCAATTGCTCAGAGATGAAAAGTGCCAGCACTGAAAGCTGTTGCTAGCCAGCACCCTTCCTTGGAAGCGCTTTTGTAGGCCAAAGAACACTGGGGCTCTGGGCTTCTCTAGCCACCTAATCTTCTGCTCATCCTCTCGCGCACTCTAAAGAGAGCTCAGGTGAGAAATTGCAAACGTCGAGCAATTGCTCAGAGATGAAAAGTGCCAGCACTGAAAGCTGTTGCTAGCCAGCACCCTTCCTTGGAAGCGCTTTCACAGGCGCAGTAACACTGGGGCTTTGCGCTTCTCTACCCACCAAAAGTCACTGTCCTTCTCTTTCCGTCTCGTAGACACGAGCTGAGAAATTGCAAACGTCGAGCAATTGCTCAGAGATGAAAAGTGCCAGCACTGAAAGCTGTTGCTAGCCAGCACCCTTCCTTGGAAGCGCTTTTGTAGACCTAAGAACACTGGGGCTCTGGGCTTCTCTAGCCACCTCATCTTCTGCTCATCCTCTCGCGCACTCTAAAGAGAGCTCAGGTGAGAAATTGCAAACGTCGAGCAATTGCTCAGAGATGAAAAGTGCCAGCACTGAAAGCTCTTGCTAGCCAGCACCCTTCCTTGGAAGCGCTTTCACAGGCGCAGTAACACTGGGGCTTTGCGCTTCTCTACCCACCAAAAGTCACTGTCCTTCTCTTTCCGTCGCGTAGACACGAGCTGAGAAATTGCAAACGTCGAGCAATTGCTCAGAGATGAAAAGTGCCAGCACTGAAAGCTGTTGCTAGCCAGCACCCTTCCTTGGAAGCGCTTTTGTAGGCCTAAGAACACTGGGGCTCTGGGCTTCTCTAGCCACCTCATCTTCTGCTCATCCTCTCGCGCACTCTAAAGAGAGCTCAGGTGAGAAATTGCAAACGTCGAGCAATTGCTCAGAGATGAAAAGTGCCAGCACTGAAAGCTCTTGCTAGCCAGCACCCTTCCTTGGAAGCGCTTTTGTAGCCCTTAGAACACTGGGGCTCTGGGCTTCTCTAGCCACCTCATCTTCTGCTCATCCTCTCGCGCACTCTAAAGAGAGCTCAGGTGAGAAATTGCAAACGTCCAGCAATTGCTCAGAGATGAAAAGTGCCAGCACTGAAAGCTGTTGCTAGCCAGCACCCTTCCTTGGAAGCGCTTTCACAGGCGCAGTAACACTGGGGCTTTGTGCTTCTCCAGCCACCAAACGTCACTGTCATTCTCTTTCCGTCTCGTAGACACGAGCTGAGAAATTGCAAACGTCGAGCAATTGCTCAGAGATGAAAAGTGCCAGCACTGGAAGCTGTTGCTAGCCAGCACCCTTCCTTGGAAGCGCTTTTGTAGCCCTTAGAACACTGGGGCTCTGGGCTTCTCTAGCCACCTCATCTTCTGCTCATCCTCTCGCGCACTCTAAAGAGAGCTCAGGTGAGAAATTGCAAACGTCGAGCAATTGCTCAGAGATGAAAAGTGCCAGCACTGAAAGCTGTTGCTAGCCAGCACCCTTCCTTGGAAGCGCTTTTGTAGGCCTAAGAACACTGGGGCTCTGGGCTTCTCTAGCCACCTAATCTTGTGCTCATCCTGTCGCGCACTCTAAAGAGAGCTCAGGTGAGAAATTGCAAACGTCGAGCAATTGCTCAGAGATGAAAAGTGCCAGCACTGAAAGCTGTTGCTAGCCAGCACCCTTCCTTGGAAGCGCTTTCACAGGCGCAGTAACACTGGGGCTTTGCGCTTCTCTACCCACCAAAAGTCACTGTCCTTCTCTTTCCGTCTCGTAGACACGAGCTGAGAAATTGCAAACGTCGAGCAATTGCTCAGAGATGAAAAGTGCCAGCACTGAAAGCTGTTGCTAGCCAGCCCCCTTCCTTGGAAGCGCTTTTGTAGGCCTAAGAACACTGGGGCTCTGGGCTTCTCTAGCCACCTCATCTTCTGCTCATCCTCTCGCGCACTCTAAAGAGAGCTCAGGTGAGAAATTGCAAACGTCGAGCAATTGCTCAGAGATGAAAAGTGCCAGCACTGAAAGCTGTTGCTAGCCAGCACCCTTCCTTGGAAGCGCTTTTGTAGGCCTAAGAACACTGGGGCTCTGGGCTTCTCTAGCCACCTCATCTTCTGCTCATCCTCTCGCGCACTCTAAAGAGAGCTCAGGTGAGAAATTGCAAACGTCCAGCAATTGCTCAGAGAGGAAAAGTGCAAGCACTGAAAGCTGTTGTTAGCCAGCACCCTTCCTTGGAAGCGCTTTTGTAGGCCTAAGAACACTGGGGCTCTGGGCTTCTCTAGCCACCTCATCTTCTGCTCATCCTCTCGCGCACTCTAAAGAGAGCTCAGGTGAGAAATTGCAAACGTCGAGCAATTGCTCAGAGATGAAAAGTGCCAGCACTGAAAGCTCTTGCTAGCCAGCACCCTTCCTTGGAAGCGCTTTTGTAGCCCTTAGAACACTGGGGCTCTGGGCTTCTCTAGCCACCTCATCTTCTGCTCATCCTCTCGCGCACTCTAAAGAGAGCTCAGGTGAGAAATTGCAAACGTCGAGCAATTGCTCAGAGATGAAAAGTGCCAGCACTGAAAGCTGTTGCTAGCCAGCACCCTTCCTTGGAAGCGCTTTCACAGGTGCAGTAACACTGGGGCTTTGTGCTCCTCCAGCCACCAAACGTCACTGTCATTCTCTCTCCGTCTCGTAGACACGAGCTGAGAAATTGCAAACGTCGAGCAATTGCTCAGAGATGAAAAGTGCCAGCACTGAAAGCTGTTGCTAGCCAGCACCCTTCCTTGGAAGCGCTTTTGTAGGCCTAAGAACACTGGGGCTCTGGGCTTCTCTAGCCACCTCATCTTCTGCTCATCCTCTCGCGCACTCTAAAGAGAGCTCAGGTGAGAAATTGCAAACGTCCAGCAATTGCTCAGAGATGAAAAGTGCCAGCACTGAAAGCTCTTGCTAGCCAGCACCCTTCCTTGGAAGCGCTTTCACAGGTGCAGTAACACTGGGGCTTTGCGCTTCTCTACCCACCAAACGTCACGGTCCTTCTCTTTCCGTCTCGTAGACACGAGCTGAGAAATTGCAAACGTCGAGCAATTGCTCCGAGATGAAAAGTGCCAGCACTGAAAGCTGTTGCTAGCCAGCACCCTTCCTTGGAAGTGCTTTTGTAGGCCTAAGAACACTGGGGCTCTGGGCTTCTCTAGCCACCTCATCTTCTGCTCATCCTCTCGCGCACTCTGAAGAGAGCTCAGGGGAGAAATTGCAAACGTCGAGCAATTGCTCAGAGATGAAAAGTGCCAGCACTGAAAGCTCTTGCTAGCCAGCACCCTTCCTTGGAAGCGCTTTTGTAGGCCTAAGAACACTGGGGCTCTGGGCTTCTCTAGCCACCTAATCTTCTGCTCACCCTCTCGCGCACTCTAAAGAGAGCTCAGGTGAGAAATTGCAAACGTCGAGCAATTGCTCAGAGATGAAAAGTGCCAGCACTGAAAGCTCTTGCTAGCCAGCACCCTTCCTTGGAAGCGCTTTCACAGGCGCAGTAACACTGGGGCTTTGCGCTTCTCTACCCACCAAAAGTCACTGTCCTTCTCTTTCCGTCTCGTAGACACGAGCTGAGAAATTGCAAACGTCGAGCAATTGCTCAGAGATGAAAAGTGCCAGCACTGAAAGCTGTTGCTAGCCAGCACCCTTCCTTGGAAGCGCTTTTGTAGGCCTAAGAACACTGGGGCTCTGGGCTTCTCTAGCCACCTCATCTTCTGCTCATCCTCTCGCGCACTCTAAAGAGAGCTCAGGTGAGAAATTGCAAACGTCGAGCAATTGCTCAGAGATGAAAAGTGCCAGCACTGAAAGCTGTTGCTAGCCAGCACCCTTCCTTGGAAGCGCTTTTGTAGCCCTTAGAACACTGGGGCTCTGGGCTTCTCTAGCCACCTCATCTTCTGCTCATCCTCTCGTGCACTCTAAAGAGAGCTCAGGTGAGAAATTGCAAACGTCGAGCAATTGCTCAGAGATGAAAAGTGCCAGCACTGAAAGCTGTTGCTAGCCAGCACCCTTCCTTGGAAGCGCTTTTGTAGGCCTAAGAACACTGGGGCTCTGGGCTTCTCTAGCCACCTCATCTTCTGCTCATCCTCTCGCGCACTCTAAAGAGAGCTCAGGTGAGAAATTGCAAACGTCGAGCAATTGCTCAGAGATGAAAAGTGCCAGCACTGAAAGCTGTTGCTAGCCAGCACCCTTCCTTGGAAGCGCTTTCACAGGCGCAGTAACACTGGGGCTTTGCGCTTCTCTACCCACCAAAAGTCACTGTCCTTCTCTTTCCGTCGCGTAGACACGAGCTGAGAAATTGCAAACGTCGAGCAATTGCTCAGAGATGAAAAGTGCCAGCACTGAAAGCTGTTGCTAGCCAGCACCCTTCCTTGGAAGCGCTTTTGTAGGCCTAAGAACACTGGGGCTCTGGGCTTCTCTAGCCACCTCATCTTCTGCTCATCCTCTCGCGCACTCTAAAGAGAGCTCAGGTGAGAAATTGCAAACGTCCAGCAATTGCTCAGAGATGAAAAGTGCCAGCACTGAAAGCTCTTGCTAGCCAGCACCCTTCCTTGGAAGCGCTTTCACAGGTGCAGTAACACTGGGGCTTTGCGCTTCTCTACCCACCAAACGTCACGGTCCTTCTCTTTCCGTCTCGTAGACACGAGCTGAGAAATTGCAAACGTCGAGCAATTGCTCCGAGATGAAAAGTGCCAGCACTGAAAGCTGTTGCTAGCCAGCACCCTTCCTTGGAAGTGCTTTTGTAGGCCTAAGAACACTGGGGCTCTGGGCTTCTCTAGCCACCTCATCTTCTGCTCATCCTCTCGCGCACTCTGAAGAGAGCTCAGGGGAGAAATTGCAAACGTCGAGCAATTGCTCAGAGATGAAAAGTGCCAGCACTGAAAGCTCTTGCTAGCCAGCACCCTTCCTTGGAAGCGCTTTTGTAGGCCTAAGAACACTGGGGCTCTGGGCTTCTCTAGCCACCTAATCTTCTGCTCACCCTCTCGCGCACTCTAAAGAGAGCTCAGGTGAGAAATTGCAAACGTCGAGCAATTGCTCAGAGATGAAAAGTGCCAGCACTGAAAGCTCTTGCTAGCCAGCACCCTTCCTTGGAAGCGCTTTCACAGGCGCAGTAACACTGGGGCTTTGCGCTTCTCTACCCACCAAAAGTCACTGTCCTTCTCTTTCCGTCTCGTAGACACGAGCTGAGAAATTGCAAACGTCGAGCAATTGCTCAGAGATGAAAAGTGCCAGCACTGAAAGCTGTTGCTAGCCAGCACCCTTCCTTGGAAGCGCTTTTGTAGGCCTAAGAACACTGGGGCTCTGGGCTTCTCTAGCCACCTCATCTTCTGCTCATCCTCTCGCGCACTCTAAAGAGAGCTCAGGTGAGAAATTGCAAACGTCGAGCAATTGCTCAGAGATGAAAAGTGCCAGCACTGAAAGCTGTTGCTAGCCAGCACCCTTCCTTGGAAGCGCTTTTGTAGCCCTTAGAACACTGGGGCTCTGGGCTTCTCTAGCCACCTCATCTTCTGCTCATCCTCTCGTGCACTCTAAAGAGAGCTCAGGTGAGAAATTGCAAACGTCGAGCAATTGCTCAGAGATGAAAAGTGCCAGCACTGAAAGCTGTTGCTAGCCAGCACCCTTCCTTGGAAGCGCTTTTGTAGGCCTAAGAACACTGGGGCTCTGGGCTTCTCTAGCCACCTCATCTTCTGCTCATCCTCTCGCGCACTCTAAAGAGAGCTCAGGTGAGAAATTGCAAACGTCGAGCAATTGCTCAGAGATGAAAAGTGCCAGCACTGAAAGCTGTTGCTAGCCAGCACCCTTCCTTGGAAGCGCTTTCACAGGCGCAGTAACACTGGGGCTTTGCGCTTCTCTACCCACCAAAAGTCACTGTCCTTCTCTTTCCGTCGCGTAGACACGAGCTGAGAAATTGCAAACGTCGAGCAATTGCTCAGAGATGAAAAGTGCCAGCACTGAAAGCTGTTGCTAGCCAGCACCCTTCCTTGGAAGCGCTTTTGTAGGCCTAAGAACACTGGGGCTCTGGGCTTCTCTAGCCACCTCATCTTCTGCTCATCCTCTCGCGCACTCTAAAGAGAGCTCAGGTGAGAAATTGCAAACGTCGAGCAATTGCTCAGAGATGAAAAGTGCCAGCACTGAAAGCTGTTGCTAGCCAGCACCCTTCCTTGGAAGCGCTTTTGTAGCCCTTAGAACACTGGGGCTCTGGGCTTCTCTAGCCACCTAATCTTCTGCTCATCCTCTCGCGCACTCTAAAGAGAGCTCAGGTGAGAAATTGCAAACGTCGAGCAATTGCTCAGAGATGAAAAGTGCCAGCACTGAAAGCTGTTGCTAGCCAGCACCCTTCCTTGGAAGCGCTTTTGTAGGCCTAAGAACACTGGGGCTCTGGGCTTCTCTAGCCACCTAATCTTCTGCTCATCCTCTCGCGCACTCTAAAGAGAGCTCAGGTGAGAAATTGCAAACGTCGAGCAATTGCTCAGAGATGAAAAGTGCCAGCACTGAAAGCTGTTGCTAGCCAGCACCCTTCCTTGGAAGCGCTTTCACAGGCGCAGTAACACTGGGGCTTTGCGCTTCTCTACCCACCAAAAGTCACTGTCCTTCTCTTTCCGTCTCGTAGACACGAGCTGAGAAATTGCAAACGTCGAGCAATTGCTCAGAGATGAAAAGTGCCAGCACTGAAAGCTGTTGCTAGCCAGCCCCCTTCCTTGGAAGCGCTTTTGTAGGCCTAAGAACACTGGGGCTCTGGGCTTCTCTAGCCACCTCATCTTCTGCTCATCCTCTCGCGCACTCTAAAGAGAGCTCAGGTGAGAAATTGCAAACGTCGAGCAATTGCTCAGAGATGAAAAGTGCCAGCACTGAAAGCTGTTGCTAGCCAGCACCCTTCCTTGGAAGCGCTTTTGTAGGCCTAAGAACACTGGGGCTCTGGGCTTCTCTAGCCACCTCATCTTCTGCTCATCCTCTCGCGCACTCTAAAGAGAGCTCAGGTGAGAAATTGCAAACGTCGAGCAATTGCTCAGAGATGAAAAGTGCCAGCACTGAAAGCTCTTGCTAGCCAGCCCCCTTCCTTGGAAGCGCTTTTGTAGGCCTAAGAACACTGGGGCTCTGGGCTTCTCTAGCCACCTCATCTTCTGCTCATCCTCTTGCGCACTCTAAAGAGAGCTCAGGTGAGAAATTGCAAACGTCGAGCAATTGCTCAGAGATGAAAAGTGCCAGCACTGAAAGCTCTTGCTAGCCAGCACCCTTCCTTGGAAGCGCTTTTGTAGGCCTAAGAACACTGGGGCTCTGGGCTTCTCTAGCCACCTCATCTTCTGCTCATCCTCTCGCGCACTCTAAAGAGAGCTCAGGTGAGAAATTGCAAACGTCGAGCAATTGCTCAGAGAGGAAAAGTGCCAGCACTGAAAGCTCTTGCTAGCCAGCACCCTTCCTTGGAAGCGCTTTTGTAGGCCTTAGAACACTGGGGCTCTGGGCTTCTCTAGCCACCTCATCTTCTGCTCATCCTCTCGCGCACTCTAAAGAGAGCTCAGGTGAGAAATTGCAAACGTAGAGCAATTGCTCAGAGATGAAAAGTGCCAGCACTGAAAGCTGTTGCTAGCCAGCACCCTTCCTTGGAAGCGCTTTCACAGGTGCAGTAACACTGGGGCTTTGTGCTCCTCCAGCCACCAAACGTCACTGTCATTCTCTCTCCGTCTCGTAGACACGAGCTGAGAAATTGCAAACGTTGAGCAATTGCTCAGAGATGAAAAGTGCCAGCACTGAAAGCTGTTGCTAGCCAGCACCCTTCCTTGGAAGCGCTTTTGTAGGCCTAAGAACACTGGGGCTCTGGGCTTCTCTAGCCACCTCATCTTCTGCTCATCCTCTCGCGCACTCTAAAGAGAGCTCAGGTGAGAAATTGCAAACGTCGAGCAATTGCTCAGAGATGAAAAGTGCCAGCACTGAAAGCTCTTGCTAGCCAGCACCCTTCCTTGGAAGCGCTTTCACAGGCGCAGTAACACTGGGGCTTTGCGCTTCTCTACCCACCAAACGTCACGGTCCTTCTCTTTCCGTCTCGTAGACACGAGCTGAGAAATTGCAAACGTCGAGCAATTGCTCAGAGATGAAAAGTGCCAGCACTGAAAGCTCTTGCTAGCCAGCACCCTTCCTTGGAAGCGCTTTTGTAGGCCTAAGAACACTGGGGCTCTGGGCTTCTTTAGCCACCTCATCTTCTGCTCATCCTCTCGCGCACTCTGAAGAGAGCTCAGGGGAGAAATTGCAAACGTTGAGCAATTGCTCAGAGATGAAAAGTGCCAGCACTGAAAGCTGTTGCTAGCCAGCACCCTTCCTTGGAAGCGCTTTTGTAGGCCTAAGAACACTGGGGCTCTGGGCTTCTCTAGCCACCTAATCTTCTGCTCATCCTCTCGCGCACTCTAAAGAGAGCTCAGGTGAGAAATTGCAAACGTCGAGCAATTGCTCAGAGATGAAAAGTGCCAGCACTGAAAGCTGTTGCTAGCCAGCACCCTTCCTTGGAAGCGCTTTCACAGGCGCAGTAACACTGGGGCTTTGCGCTTCTCTACCCACCAAAAGTCACTGTCCTTCTCTTTCCGTCTCGTAGACACGAGCTGAGAAATTGCAAACGTCGAGCAATTGCTCAGAGATGAAAAGTGCCAGCACTGAAAGCTCTTGCTAGCCAGCACCCTTCCTTGGAAGCGCTTTAGTAGGCCTAAGAACACTGGGGCTCTGGGCTTCTCTAGCCACCTCATCTTCTGCTCATCCTCTCGCGCACTCTAAAGAGAGCTCAGGTGAGAAATTGCAAACGTCGAGCAATTGCTCAGAGATGAAAAGTGCCAGCACTGAAAGCTCTTGCTAGCCAGCACCCTTCCTTGGAAGCGCTTTTGTAGGCCTAAGAACACTGGGGCTCTGGGCTTCTCTAGCCACCTCATCTTCTGCTCATCCTCTCGCGCACTCTAAAGAGAGCTCAGGTGAGAAATTGCAAACGTTGAGCAATTGCTCAGAGATGAAAAGTGCCAGCACTGAAAGCTCTTGCTAGCCAGCACCCTTCCTTGGAAGCGCTTTTGTAGGCCTAAGCACACTGGGGCTCTGGGCTTCTCTAGCCACCTCATCTTCTGCTCATCCTCTCGCGCACTCTAAAGAGAGCTCAGGTGAGAAATTGCAAACGTCGAGCAATTGCTCAGAGATGAAAAGTGCCAGCACTGAAAGCTCTTGCTAGCCAGCACCCTTCCTTGGAAGCGCTTTCACAGGCGCAGTAACACTGGGGCTTTGCGCTTCTCTACCCACCAAATGTCACGGTCCTTCTCTTTCCGTCTCGTAGACACGAGCTGAGAAATTGCAAACGTCGAGCAATTGCTCAGAGATGAAAAGTGCCAGCACTGAAAGCTGTTGCTAGCCAGCACCCTTCCTTGGAAGTGCTTTTGTAGCCCTAAGCACACTGGGGCTCTGGGCTTCTCTAGCCACCTAATCTTCTGCTCATCCTCTCGCGCAGTCTAAAGAGAGCTCAGGTGAGAAATTGCAAACGTCGAGCAATTGCTCAGAGATGAAAAGTGCCAGCACTGAAAGCTCTTGCTAGCCAGCCCCCTTCCTTGGAAGCGCTTTTGTAGGCCTAAGAACACTGGGGCTCTGGGCTTCTCTAGCCACCTCATCTTCTGCTCATCCTCTCGCGCACTCTAAAGAGAGCTCAGGTGAGAAATTGCAAACGTCGAGCAATTGCTCAGAGAGGAAAAGTGCCAGCACTGAAAGCTGTTGCTAGCCAGCACCCTTCCTTGGAAGCGCTTTTGTAGGCCTAAGAACACTGGGGCTCTGGGCTTCTCTAGCCACCTCATCTTCTGCTCATCCTCTCGCGCACTCTAAAGAGAGCTCAGGGGAGAAATTGCAAACGTCGAGCAATTGCTCAGAGATGAAAAGTGCCAGCACTGAAAGCTCTTGCTAGCCAGCACCCTTCCTTGGAAGCGCTTTCACAGGCGCAGTAACATTGGGGCTTTGCGCTTCTCTACCCACCAAACATCACGGTCCTTCTCTTTCCGTCTCGTAGACACGAGCTGAGAAATTGCAAACGTCGAGCAATTGCTCAGAGATGAAAAGTGCCAGCACTGAAAGCTGTTGCTAGCCAGCACCCTTCCTTGGAAGCGCTTTTGTAGGCCTAAGAACACTGGGGCTCTGGGCTTCTCTAGCCACCTAATCTTCTGCTCATCCTCTCGCGCACTCTAAAGAGAGCTCAGGTGAGAAATTGTAAACGTCCAGCAATTGCTCAGAGATGAAAAGTGCCAGCACTGAAAGCTGTTGCTAGCCAGCACCCTTCCTTGGAAGCGCTTTTGTAGGCCTAAGCACACTGGGGCTCTGGGCTTCTCTAGCCACCTCATCTTCTGCTCATCCTCTCGCGCACTCTAAGGAGAGCTCAGGTGAGAAATTGCAAACGTCCAGCAATTGCTCAGAGATGAAAAGTGCCAGCACTGAAAGCTGTTGCTAGCCAGCACCCTTCCTTGGAAGCGATTTTGTAGCCCTTAGAACACTGGGGCTCTGGGCTTCTCTAGCCACCTCATCTTCTGCTCATCCTCTCGCGCACTCTAAGGAGAGCTCAGGTGAGAAATTGCAAACGTCCAGCAATTGCTCAGAGATGAAAAGTGCCAGCACTGAAAGCTGTTGCTAGCCAGCACCCTTCCTTGGAAGCGCTTTCACAGGCGCAGTAACACTGGGGCTTTGCGCTTCTCTACCCACCAAACGTCACGGTCCTTCTCTTTCCGTCTCGTAGACACGAGCTGAGAAATTGCAAACGTCGAGCAATTGCTCAGAGATGAAAAGTGCCAGCACTGAAAGCTGTTGCTAGCCAGCACCCTTCCTTGGAAGCGCTTTTGTAGGCCTAAGAACACTGGGGCTCTGGGCTTCTTTAGCCACCTCATCTTCTGCTCATCCTCTCGCGCACTCTGAAGAGAGCTCAGGGGAGAAATTGCAAACGTCCAGCAATTGCTCAGAGATGAAAAGTGCCAGCACTGAAAGCTGTTGCTAGCCAGCACCCTTCCTTGGAAGCGCTTTTGTAGCCCTTAGAACACTGGGGCTCTGGGCTTCTCTAGCCACCTCATCTTCTGCTCATCCTCTCGCGCACTCTAAAGAGAGCTCAGGTGAGAAATTGCAAACGTCGAGCAATTGCTCAGAGATGAAAAGTGCCAGCACTGAAAGCTGTTGCTAGCCAGCACCCTTCCTTGGAAGCGCTTTCACAGGCGCAGTAACACTGGGGCTTTGCGCTTCTCTACCCACCAAAAGTCACTGTCCTTCTCTTTCCGTCTCGTAGACACGAGCTGAGAAATTGCAAACGTCGAGCAATTGCTCAGAGATGAAAAGTGCCAGCACTGAAAGCTCTTGCTAGCCAGCACCCTTCCTTGGAAGCGCTTTAGTAGGCCTAAGAACACTGGGGCTCTGGGCTTCTTTAGCCACCTCATCTTCTGCTCATCCTCTCGCGCACTCTAAAGAGAGCTCAGGGGAGAAATTGCAAACGTCGAGCAATTGCTCAGAGATGAAAAGTGCCAGCACTGAAAGCTCTTGCTAGCCAGCACCCTTCCTTGGAAGCGCTTTTGTAGGCCTAAGAACACTGGGGCTCTGGGCTTCTCTAGCCACCTCATCTTCTGCTCATCCTCTCGCGCACTCTAAAGAGAGCTCAGGTGAGAAATTGCAAACGTTGAGCAATTGCTCAGAGATGAAAAGTGCCAGCACTGAAAGCTGTTGCTAGCCAGCACCCTTCCTTGGAAGCGCTTTTGTAGGCCTAAGCACACTGGGGCTCTGGGCTTCTCTAGCCACCTCATCTTCTGCTCATCCTCTCGCGCACTCTAAAGAGAGCTCAGGTGAGAAATTGCAAACGTCGAGCAATTGCTCAGAGATGAAAAGTGCCAGCACTGAAAGCTCTTGCTAGCCAGCACCCTTCCTTGGAAGCGCTTTCACAGGCGCAGTAACACTGGGGCTTTGCGCTTCTCTACCCACCAAATGTCACGGTCCTTCTCTTTCCGTCTCGTAGACACGAGCTGAGAAATTGCAAACGTCGAGCAATTGCTCAGAGATGAAAAGTGCCAGCACTGAAAGCTGTTGCTAGCCAGCACCCTTCCTTGGAAGTGCTTTTGTAGCCCTAAGCACACTGGGGCTCTGGGCTTCTCTAGCCACCTAATCTTCTGCTCATCCTCTCGCGCAGTCTAAAGAGAGCTCAGGTGAGACATTGCAAACGTCCAGCAATTGCTCAGAGATGAAAAGTGCCAGCACTGAAAGCTGTTGCTAGCCAGCACCCTTCCTTGGAAGCGCTTTTGTAGCCCTTAGAACACTGGGGCTCTGGGCTTCTCTAGCCACCTCATCTTCTGCTCATCCTCTCGCGCACTCTAAGGAGAGCTCAGGTGAGAAATTGCAAACGTCCAGCAATTGCTCAGAGATGAAAAGTGCCAGCACTGAAAGCTGTTGCTAGCCAGCACCCTTCCTTGGAAGCGCTTTTGTAGGCCTAAGAACACTGGGGCTCTGGGCTTCTTTAGCCACCTCATCTTCTGCTCATCCTCTCGCGCACTCTGAAGAGAGCTCAGGGGAGAAATTGCAAACGTTGAGCAATTGCTCAGAGATGAAAAGTGCCAGCACTGAAAGCTGTTGCTAGCCAGCACCCTTCCTTGGAAGCGCTTTTGTAGGCCTAAGAACACTGGGGCTCTGGGCTTCTCTAGCCACCTAATCTTCTGCTCATCCTCTCGCGCACTCTAAAGAGAGCTCAGGTGAGAAATTGCAAACGTCGAGCAATTGCTCAGAGAGGAAAAGTGCCAGCACTGAAAGCTCTTGCTAGCCAGCACCCTTCCTTGGAAGCGCTTTCACAGGCGCAGTAACACTGGGGCTTTGCGCTTCTCTACCCACCAAAAGTCACTGTCCTTCTCTTTCCGTCTCATAGACACGAGCTGAGAAATTGCAAACGTCGAGCAATTGCTCAGAGATGAAAAGTGCCAGCACTGAAAGCTCTTGCTAGCCAGCACCCTTCCTTGGAAGCGCTTTAGTAGGCCTAAGAACACTGGGGCTCTGGGCTTCTCTAGCCACCTCATCTTCTGCTCATCCTCTCGCGCACTCTAAAGAGAGCTCAGGTGAGAAATTGCAAACGTCGAGCAATTGCTCAGAGATGAAAAGTGCCAGCACTGAAAGCTCTTGCTAGCCAGCACCATTCCTTGGAAGCGCTTTTGTAGGCCTAAGAACACTGGGGCTCTGGGCTTCTCTAGCCACCTCATCTTCTGCTCATCCTCTCGCGCACTCTAAAGAGAGCTCAGGTGAGAAATTGCAAACGTTGAGCAATTGCTCAGAGATGAAAAGTGCCAGCACTGAAAGCTGTTGCTAGCCAGCACCCTTCCTTGGAAGCGCTTTTGTAGGCCTAAGCACACTGGGGCTCTGGGCTTCTCTAGCCACCTCATCTTCTGCTCATCCTCTCGCGCACTCTAAAGAGAGCTCAGGGGAGAAATTGCAAACGTCGAGCAATTGCTCAGAGATGAAAAGTGCCAGCACTGAAAGCTCTTGCTAGCCAGCACCCTTCCTTGGAAGCGCTTTCACAGGCGCAGTAACACTAGGGCTTTGCGCTTCTCTACCCACCAAATGTCACGGTCCTTCTCTTTCCGTCTCGTAGACACGAGCTGAGAAATTGCAAACGTCGAGCAATTGCTCCGAGATGAAAAGTGCCAGCACTGAAAGCTGTTGCTAGCCAGCACCCTTCCTTGGAAGTGCTTTTGTAGGCCTAAGAACACTGGGGCTCTGGGCTTCTCTAGCCACCTAATCTTCTGCTCATCCTCTCGCGCAGTCTAAAGAGAGCTCAGGTGAGAAATTGCAAACGTCCAGCAATTGCTCAGAGATGAAAAGTGCCAGCACTGAAAGCTGTTGCTAGCCAGCACCCTTCCTTGCAAGCGCTTTTGTAGGCCTAAGAACACTGGGGCTCTGGGCTTCTCTAGCCACCTCATCTTCTGCTCATCCTCTCACGCACTCTAAAGAGAGCTCAGGTGAGAAATTGCAAACGTCGAGCAATTGCTCAGAGAGGAAAAGTGCCAGCACTGAAAGCTGTTGCTAGCCAGCACCCTTCCTTGGAAGCGCTTTTGTAGGCCTAAGAACACTGGGGCTCTGGGCTTCTCTAGCCACCTCATCTTCTGCTCATCCTCTCGCGCACTCTAAAGAGAGCTCAGGGGAGAAATTGCAAACGTCGAGCAATTGCTCAGAGATGAAAAGTGCCAGCACTGAAAGCTGTTGCTAGCCAGCACCCTTCCTTGGAAGCGCTTTCACAGGCGCAGTAACACTGGGGCTTTGCGCTTCTCTACCCACCAAACGTCACGGTCCTTCTCTTTCCGTCTCGTAGACACGAGCTGAGAAATTGCAAACGTCGAGCAATTGCTCAGAGATGAAAAGTGCCAGCACTGAAAGCTCTTGCTAGCCAGCACCCTTCCTTGGAAGCGCTTTTGTAGGCCTAAGAACACTGGGGCTCTGGGCTTCTCTAGCCACCTCATCTTCTGCTCATCCTCTCGCGCACTCTAAAGAGAGCTCAGGTGAGAAATTGCAAACGTCGAGCAATTGCTCAGAGATGAAAAGTGCCAGCACTGAAAGCTGTTGCTAGCCAGCACCCTTCCTTGGAAGCGCTTTTGTAGGCCTAAGCACACTGGGGCTCTGGGCTTCTCTAGCCACCTCATCTTCTGCTCATCCTCTCGCGCACTCTAAGGAGAGCTCAGGTGAGAAATTGCAAACGTCCAGCAATTGCTCAGAGATGAAAAGTGCCAGCACTGAAAGCTGTTGCTAGCCAGCACCCTTCCTTGGAAGCGCTTTTGTAGCCCTTAGAACACTGGGGCTCTGGGCTTCTCTAGCCACCTCATCTTCTGCTCATCCTCTCGCGCACTCTAAGGAGAGCTCAGGTGAGAAATTGCAAACGTCCAGCAATTGCTCAGAGATGAAAAGTGCCAGCACTGAAAGCTCTTGCTAGCCAGCACCCTTCCTTGGAAGCGCTTTTGTAGGCCTAAGAACACTGGGGCTCTGGGCTTCTCTAGCCACCTCATCTTCTGCTCATCCTCTCGCGCACTCTAAAGAGAGCTCAGGTGAGAAATTGCAAACGTCGAGCAATTGCTCAGAGATGAAAAGTGCCAGCACTGAAAGCTGTTGCTAGCCAGCACCCTTCCTTGGAAGCGCTTTTGTAGGCCTAAGAACACTGGGGCTCTGGGCTTCTCTAGCCACCTAATCTTCTGCTCATCCTCTCGCGCACTCTAAAGAGAGCTCAGGTGAGAAATTGCAAACGTCGAGCAATTGCTCAGAGATGAAAAGTGCCAGCACTGAAAGCTGTTGCTAGCCAGCACCCTTCCTTGGAAGCGCTTTCACAGGCGCAGCAACACTGGGGCTTTGCGCTTCTCTACCCACCAAACGTCACGGTCACTACCTCTCCGTCTCGTAGACACAAGCTGAGAAATTGCAAACGTCGATCAATTGCTCAGAGATGAAAAGTGCCAGCACTGAAAGCTGTTGCTAGCCAGCACCCTTCCTTGGAAGCGCTTTTGTAGGCCTAAGAACATGGGGCTCTGGGCTTCTTTAGCCACCTCATCTTCTGCTCATCCTCTCGCGCACTCTAAAGAGAGCTCAGGTGAGAAATTGCAAACGTCGAGCAATTGCTCAGAGATGAAAAGTGCCAGCACTGAAAGCTCTTGCTAGCCAGCACCCTTCCTTGGAAGCGCTTTCACAGGCGCAGTAACACTGGGGCTTTGCGCTTCTCTACCCACCAAATGTCACGGTCCTTCTCTTTCCGTCTCGTAGACACGAGCTGAGAAATTGCAAACGTCGAGCAATTGCTCAGAGATGAAAAGTGCCAGCACTGAAAGCTGTTGCTAGCCAGCACCCTTCCTTGGAAGTGCTTTTGTAGCCCTAAGCACACTGGGGCTCTGGGCTTCTCTAGCCACCTAATCTTCTGCTCATCCTCTCGCGCAGTCTAAAGAGAGCTCAGGTGAGACATTGCAAACGTCCAGCAATTGCTCAGAGATGAAAAGTGCCAGCACTGAAAGCTGTTGCTAGCCAGCACCCTTCCTTGGAAGCGCTTTTGTAGCCCTTAGAACACTGGGGCTCTGGGCTTCTCTAGCCACCTCATCTTCTGCTCATCCTCTCGCGCACTCTAAGGAGAGCTCAGGTGAGACATTGCAAACGTCCAGCAATTGCTCAGAGATGAAAAGTGCCAGCACTGAAAGCTGTTGCTAGCCAGCACCCTTCCTTGGAAGCGCTTTTGTAGGCCTAAGAACACTGGGGCTCTGGGCTTCTTTAGCCACCTCATCTTCTGCTCATCCTCTCGCGCACTCTGAAGAGAGCTCAGGGGAGAAATTGCAAACGTTGAGCAATTGCTCAGAGATGAAAAGTGCCAGCACTGAAAGCTGTTGCTAGCCAGCACCCTTCCTTGGAAGCGCTTTTGTAGGCCTAAGAACACTGGGGCTCTGGGCTTCTCTAGCCACCTAATCTTCTGCTCATCCTCTCGCGCACTCTAAAGAGAGCTCAGGTGAGAAATTGCAAACGTCGAGCAATTGCTCAGAGAGGAAAAGTGCCAGCACTGAAAGCTCTTGCTAGCCAGCACCCTTCCTTGAAGCGCTTTCACAGGCGCAGTAACACTGGGGCTTTGCGCTTCTCTACCCTCCAAAAGTCACTGTCCTTCTCTTTCCGTCTCATAGACACGAGCTGAGAAATTGCAAACGTCGAGCAATTGCTCAGAGATGAAAAGTGCCAGCACTGAAAGCTCTTGCTAGCCAGCACCCTTCCTTGGAAGCGCTTTAGTAGGCCTAAGAACACTGGGGCTCTGGGCTTCTCTAGCCACCTCATCTTCTGCTCATCCTCTCGCGCACTCTAAAGAGAGCTCAGGTGAGAAATTGCAAACGTCGAGCAATTGCTCAGAGATGAAAAGTGCCAGCACTGAAAGCTGTTGCTAGCCAGCACCCTTCCTTGGAAGCGCTTTTGTAGGCCTAAGCACACTGGGGCTCTGGGCTTCTCTAGCCACCTCATCTTCTGCTCATCCTCTCGCGCACTCTAAAGAGAGCTCAGGGGAGAAATTGCAAACGTCGAGCAATTGCTCAGAGATGAAAAGTGCCAGCACTGAAAGCTCTTGCTAGCCAGCACCCTTCCTTGGAAGCGCTTTCACAGGCGCAGTAACACTAGGGCTTTGCGCTTCTCTACCCACCAAATGTCACGGTCCTTCTCTTTCCATCTCGTAGACACGAGCTGAGAAATTGCAAACGTCGAGCAATTGCTCCGAGATGAAAAGTGCCAGCACTGAAAGCTGTTGCTAGCCAGCACCCTTCCTTGGAAGTGCTTTTGTAGCCCTAAGCACACTGGGGCTCTGGGCTTCTCTAGCCACCTCATCTTCTGCTCATCCTCTCGCGCACTCTAAAGAGAGCTCAGGTGAGAAATTGCAAACGTCGAGCAATTGCTCAGAGATGAAAAGTGCCAGCACTGAAAGCTGTTGCTAGCCAGCACCCTTCCTTGCAAGCGCTTTTGTAGGCCTAAGAACACTGGGGCTCTGGGCTTCTCTAGCCACCTCATCTTCTGCTCATCCTCTCACGCACTCTAAAGAGAGCTCAGGTGAGAAATTGCAAACGTCGAGCAATTGCTCAGAGAGGAAAAATGCCAGCACTGAAAGCTCTTGCTAGCCAGCACCCTTCCTTGGAAGCGCTTTTGTAGGCCTAAGAACACTGGGGCTCTGGGCTTCTCTAGCCACCTCATCTTCTGCTCATCCTCTCGCGCACTCTAAAGAGAGCTCAGGGGAGAAATTGCAAACGTCGAGCAATTGCTCAGAGATGAAAAGTGCCAGCACTGAAAGCTGTTGCTAGCCAGCACCCTTCCTTGGAAGCGCTTTCACAGGCGCAGTAACACTGGGGCTTTGCGCTTCTCTACCCACCAAACGTCACGGTCCTTCTCTTTCCGTCTCGTAGACACGAGCTGAGAAATTGCAAACGTCGAGCAATTGCTCAGAGATGAAAAGTGCCAGCACTGAAAGCTCTTGCTAGCCAGCACCCTTCCTTGGAAGCGCTTTTGTAGGCCTAAGAACACTGGGGCTCTGGGCTTCTCTAGCCACCTCATCTTCTGCTCATCCTCTCGCGCACTCTAAAGAGAGCTCAGGTGAGAAATTGCAAACGTCGAGCAATTGCTCAGAGATGAAAAGTGCCAGCACTGAAAGCTGTTGCTAGCCAGCACCCTTCCTTGGAAGCGCTTTTGTAGGCCTAAGCACACTGGGGCTCTGGGCTTCTCTAGCCACCTCATCTTCTGCTCATCCTCTCGCGCACTCTAAGGAGAGCTCAGGTGAGAAATTGCAAACGTCCAGCAATTGCTCAGAGATGAAAAGTGCCAGCACTGAAAGCTGTTGCTAGCCAGCACCCTTCCTTGGAAGCGCTTTTGTAGCCCTTAGAACACTGGGGCTCTGGGCTTCTCTAGCCACCTCATCTTCTGCTCATCCTCTCGCGCACTCTAAGGAGAGCTCAGGTGAGAAATTGCAAACGTCGATCAATTGCTCAGAGATGAAAAGTGCCAGCACTGAAAGCTCTTGCTAGCCAGCACCCTTCCTTGGAAGCGCTTTTGTAGGCCTAAGAACACTGGGGCTCTGGGCTTCTCTAGCCACCTCATCTTCTGCTCATCCTCTCGCGCACTCTAAAGAGAGCTCAGGTGAGAAATTGCAAACGTCGAGCAATTGCTCAGAGATGAAAAGTGCCAGCACTGAAAGCTGTTGCTAGCCAGCACCCTTCCTTGGAAGCGCTTTTGTAGGCCTAAGAACACTGGGGCTCTGGGCTTCTCTAGCCACCTAATCTTCTGCTCATCCTCTCGCGCACTCTAAAGAGAGCTCAGGTGAGAAATTGCAAACGTCGAGCAATTGCTCAGAGATGAAAAGTGCCAGCACTGAAAGCTGTTGCTAGCCAGCACCCTTCCTTGGAAGCGCTTTCACAGGCGCAGCAACACTGGGGCTTTGCGCTTCTCTACCCACCAAACGTCACGGTCACTACCTCTCCGTCTCGTAGACACAAGCTGAGAAATTGCAAACGTCGATCAATTGCTCAGAGATGAAAAGTGCCAGCACTGAAAGCTGTTGCTAGCCAGCACCCTTCCTTGGAAGCGCTTTTGTAGGCCTAAGAACATGGGGCTCTGGGCTTCTTTAGCCACCTCATCTTCTGCTCATCCTCTCGCGCACTCTAAAGAGAGCTCAGGTGAGAAATTGCAAACGTCGAGCAATTGCTCAGAGATGAAAAGTGCCAGCACTGGAAGCTGTTGCTAGCCAGCCCCCTTCCTTGGAAGCGCTTTTGTAGGCCTAAGCACACTGGGGCTCTGGGCTTCTCTAGCCACCTCATCTTCTGCTCATCCTCTCGCGCACTCTAAAGAGAGCTCAGGTGAGAAATTGCAAACGTCGAGCAATTGCTCAGAGATGAAAAGTGCCAGCACTGAAAGCTGTTGCTAGCCAGCACCCTTCCTTGGAAGCGCTTTCACAGGCGCAGTAACACTGGGGCTTTGCGCTTCTCTACCCACCAAACGTCACGGTCCTTCTCTTTCCGTCTCGTAGACACGAGCTGAGAAATTGCAAACGTCGAGCAATTGCTCAGAGAGGAAAAGTGCCAGCACTGAAAGCTGTTGCTAGCCAGCACCCTTCCTTGGAAGTGCTTTTGTAGGCCTAAGCACACTGGGGCTCTGGGCTTCTCTAGCCACCTAATCTTCTGCTCATCCTCTCGCGCACTCTAAAGAGAGCTCAGGTGAGAAATTGCAAACGTCGAGCAATTGCTCAGAGATGAAAAGTGCCAGCACTGAAAGTTGTTGCTAGCCAGCACCCTTCCTTGGAAGCGCTTTTGTAGGCCTAAGAACACTGGGGCTCTGGGCTTCTCTAGCCACCTCATCTTCTGCTCATCCTCTCGCGCACTCTAAAGAGAGCTCAGGTGAGAAATTGCAAACGTCGAGCACTTGCTCAGAGATGAAAAGTGCCAGCACTGAAAGCTGTTGCTAGCCAGCACCCTTCCTTGGAAGCGCTTTTGTAGGCCTAAGAACACTGGGGCTCTGGGCTTCTCTAGCCACCTCATCTTCTGCTCATCCTCTCGCGCACTCTAAAGAGAGCTCAGGTGAGAAATTGCAAACGTCGAGCAATTGCTCAGAGATGAAAAGTGCCAGCACTGAAAGCTGTTGCTAGCCAGCACCCTTCCTTGGAAGCGCTTTTGTAGGCCTAAGAACACTGGGGCTCTGGGCTTCTCTAGCCACCTAATCTTCTGCTCATCCTCTCGTGCACTCTAAAGAGAGCTCAGGTGAGAAATTGCAAACGTCGAGCAATTGCTCAGAGATGAAAAGTGCCAGCACTGAAAGCTCTTGCTAGCCAGCACCCTTCCTTGGAAGCGCTTTCACAGGCGCAGTAACACTGGGGCTTTGCGCTTCTCTACCCACCAAACGTCACGGTCCTTCTCTTTCCGTCTCGTAGACACGAGCTGAGAAATTGCAAACGTCGAGCAATTGCTCAGAGATGAAAAGTGCCAGCACTGAAAGCTCTTGCTAGCCAGCACCCTTCCTTGGAAGCGCTTTTGTAGGCCTAAGAACACTGGGGCTCTGGGCTTCTCTAGCCACCTCATCTTCTGCTCATCCTCTCGCGCACTCTAAAGAGAGCTCAGGTGAGAAATTGCAAACGTCGAGCAATTGCTCAGAGATGAAAAGTGCCAGCACTGAAAGCTGTTGCTAGCCAGCACCCTTCCTTGGAAGCGCTTTTGTAGGCCTAAGCACACTGGGGCTCTGGGCTTCTCTAGCCACCTCATCTTCTGCTCATCCTCTCGCGCACTCTAAGGAGAGCTCAGGTGAGAAATTGCAAACGTCCAGCAATTGCTCAGAGATGAAAAGTGCCAGCACTGAAAGCTGTTGCTAGCCAGCACCCTTCCTTGGAAGCGCTTTTGTAGCCCTTAGAACACTGGGGCTCTGGGCTTCTCTAGCCACCTCATCTTCTGCTCATCCTCTCGCGCACTCTAAGGAGAGCTCAGGTGAGAAATTGCAAACGTCCAGCAATTGCTCAGAGATGAAAAGTGCCAGCACTGAAAGCTGTTGCTAGCCAGCACCCTTCCTTGGAAGCGCTTTTGTAGGCCTAAGAACACTGGGTCTCTGGGCTTCTTTAGCCACCTCATCTTCTGCTCATCCTCTCGCGCAGTCTAAAGAGAGCTCAGGGGAGAAATTGCAAACGTCGAGCAATTGCTCAGAGATGAAAAGTGCCAGCACTGAAAGCTGTTGCTAGCCAGCACCCTTCCTTGGAAGCGCTTTCACAGGCGCAGTAACACTGGGGCTTTGCGCTTCTCTACCCACCAAACGTCACGGTCACTATCTCTCCGTCTCGTAGACACGAGCTGAGAAATTGCAAACGTCGAGCAATTGCTCAGAGAGGAAAAGTGCCAGCACTGAAAGCTGTTGCTAGCCAGCACCCTTCCTTGGAAGCGCTTTTGTAGCCCTAAGAACACTGGGGCTCTGGGCTTCTCTAGCCACCTCATCTTCTGCTCATCCTCTCGCGCACTCTAAAGAGAGCTCAGGTGAGAAATTGCAAACGTCGAGCAATTGCTCAGAGATGAAAAGTGCCAGCACTGAAAGCTGTTGCTAGCCAGCACCCTTCCTTGGAAGCGCTTTTGTAGGCCTAAGAACACTGGGGCTCTGGGCTTCTCTAGCCACCTCATCTTCTGCTCATCCTCTCGCGCACTCTAAAGAGAGCTCAGGTGAGAAATTGCAAACGTCGAGCAATTGCTCAGAGATGAAAAGTGCCAGCACTGAAAGCTGTTGCTAGCCAGCACCCTTCCTTGGAAGCGCTTTCACAGGCGCAGCAACACTGGGGCTTTGCGCTTCTCTACCCACCAAACGTCACGGTCACTATCTCTCCGTCTCGTAGACACGAGCTGAGAAATTGCAAACGTCGATCAATTGCTCAGAGATGAAAAGTGCCAGCACTGAAAGCTGTTGCTAGCCAGCACCCTTCCTTGGAAGTGCTTTTGTAGGCCTAAGAATACTGGGGCTCTGGGCTTCTCTAGCCACCTCATCTTCTGCTCATCCTCTCGTGCACTCTGAAGAGAGCTCAGGGGAGAAATTGCAAACGTCGAGCAATTGCTCAGAGAGGAAAAGTGCCAGCACTGAAAGCTGTTGCTAGCCAGCCCCCTTCCTTGGAAGCGCTTTTGTAGGCCTAAGAACACTGGGGCTCTGGGCTTCTCTAGCCACCTCATCTTCTGCTCATCCTCTCGCGCACTCTAAAGAGAGCTCAGGTGAGAAATTGCAAACGTCGAGCAATTGCTCAGAGATGAAAAGTGCCAGCACTGAAAGCTCTTGCTAGCCAGCACCCTTCCTTGGAAGCGCTTTCACAGGCGCAGTAACACTGGGGCTTTGCGCTTCTCTAGCCACCAAACGTCACGGTCACTATCTCTCCGTCTCGTAGACATGAGCTGAGAAATTGCAAACGTCGATCAATTGCTCAGAGATGAAAAGTGCCAGCACTGAAAGCTGTTGCTAGCCAGCACCCTTCCTTGGAAGCGCTTTTGTAGGCCTAAGAACACTGGGGCTCTGGGCTTCTTTAGCCACCTCATCTTCTGCTCATCCTCTCGCGCACTCTAAAGAGAGCTCAGGTGAGAAATTGCAAACGTCGAGCAATTGCTCAGAGATGAAAAGTGCCAGCACTGAAAGCTCTTGCTAGCCAGCACCCTTCCTTGGAAGCGCTTTCACAGGCGCAGTAACACTGGGGCTTTGCGCTTCTCTAGCCACCAAACGTCACGGTCCTTCTCTTTCCGTCTCGTAGACACGAGCTGAGAAATTGCAAACGTCGAGCAATTGCTCAGAGATGAAAAGTGCCAGCACTGGAAGCTGTTGCTAGCCAGCACCCTTCCTTGGAAGCGCTTTTGTAGGCCTAAGCACACTGGGGCTCTGGGCTTCTTTAGCCACCTCATCTTCTGCTCATCCTCTCGCGCACTCTAAAGAGAGCTCAGGTGAGAAATTGCAAACGTCGAGCAATTGCTCAGAGATGAAAAGTGCCAGCACTGAAAGCTGTTGCTAGCCAGCACCCTTCCTTGGAAGCGCTTTTGTAGGCCTAAGAACACTGGGGCTCTGGGCTTCTCTAGCCACCTCATCTTCTGCTCATCCTCTCGCGCACTCTAAAGAGAGCTCAGGTGAGAAATTGCAAACGTCGAGCAATTGCTCAGAGATGAAAAGTGCCAGCACTGAAAGCTGTTGCTAGCCAGCAGCCTTCCTTGGAAGCGCTTTCACAGGCGCAGTAACACTGGGGCTTTGCGCTTCTCTACTCACCAAACGTCACGGTCACTATCTCTCCGTCTCGTAGACATGAGCTGAGAAATTGCAAACGTCGAGCAATTGCTCAGAGATGAAAAGTGCCAGCACTGGAAGCTGTTGCTAGCCAGCACCCTTCCTTGGAAGCGCTTTTGTAGGCCTAAGAACACTGGGGCTCTGGGCTTCTTTAGCCACCTCATCTTCTGCTCATCCTCTCGCGCACTCTAAAGAGAGCTCAGGTGAGAAATTGCAAACGTCGAGCAATTGCTCAGAGATGAAAAGTGCCAGCACTGAAAGCTGTTGCTAGCCAGCACCCTTCCTTGGAAGCGCTTTTGTAGCCCTTAGAACACTGGGGCTCTGGGCTTCTCTAGCCACCTCATCTTCTGCTCATCCTCTCGCGCACTCTAAAGAGAGCTCAGGTGAGAAATTGCAAACGTCCAGCAATTGCTCAGAGATGAAAAGTGCCAGCACTGAAAGCTGTTGCTAGCCAGCACCCTTCCTTGGAAGCGCTTTCACAGGCGCAGTAACACTGGGGCTTTGCGCTTCTCTACCCACCAAACGTCACGGTCCTTCTCTTTCCGTCTCGTAGACACGAGCTGAGAAATTGCAAAGGTCGAGCAATTGCTCAGAGATGAAAAGTGCCAGCACTGAAAGCTGTTGCTAGCCAGCACCCTTCCTTGGAAGCGCTTTCACAGGCGCAGCAACACTGGGGCTTTGCGCTTCTCTACCCACCAAACATCACGGTCACTATCTCTCCGTCTCGTAGACACGAGCTGAGAAATTGCAAACGTCGAGCAATTGCTCAGAGATGAAAAGTGCCAGCACTGGAAGCTGTTGCTAGCCAGCACCCTTCCCTGGAAGCGCTTTTGTAGGCCTAAGAACGCTGGGGCTCTGGGCTTCTTTAGCCACCTCATCTTCTGCTCATCCTCTCGCGCACTCTAAAGAGAGCTCAGGGGAGAAATTGCAAACGTCCAGCAATTGCTCAGAGATGAAAAGTGCCAGCACTGAAAGCTGTTGCTAGCCAGCACCCTTCCTTGGAAGCGCTTTTGTAGGCCTAAAACACTGGGGCTCTGGGCTTCTCTAGCCACCTCATCTTCTGCTCATCCTCTCGCGCACGCTAAAGAGAGCTCAGGTGAGAAATTGCAAACGTCGAGCAATTGCTCAGAGATGAAAAGTGCCAGCACTGAAAGCTCTTGCTAGCCAGCACCCTTCCTTGGAAGCGCTTTCACAGGCGCAGTAACACTGGGGCTTTGCGCTTCTCTAGCCACCAAACGTCACAGTCATTCTCTTTCCGTCTCGTAGACACGAGCTGAGAAATTGCAAACGTCGAGCAATTGCTCAGAGAGGAAAAGTGCCAGCACTGAAAGCTGTTGCTAGCCAGCACCCTTCCTTGGAAGCGCTTTTGTAGGCCTAAGAACACTGGGGCTCTGGGCTTCTCTAGCCACCTCATCTTCTGCTCATCCTCTCGCGCACTCTAAAGAGAGCTCAGGTGAGAAATTGCAAACGTCGAGCAATTGCTCAGAGGTGAAAAGTGCCAGCACTGAAAGCTCTTGCTAGCCAGCACCCTTCCTTGGAAGCGCTTTCACAGGCGCAGTAACACTGGGGCTTTGCACTTCTATACGCACCAAACGTCACGGTCCTTCTCTTTCCGTCTTGTAGACACGAGCTGAGAAATTGCAAACGTCAAGCAATTGCTCAGAGATGAAAAGTGCCAGCACTGAAAGCTGTTGCTAGCCAGCACCCTTCCTTGGAAGCGCTTTCACAGGCGCAGTAACACTGGGGCTTTGCGCTTCTCTAGCCACCAAACGTCACGTTCCTTCTCTTTCCGTCTCGTAGACACGAGCTGAGAACTTGCAAACGTCGAGCAATTGCTCAGAGATGAAAAGTGCCAGCACTGAAAGCTGTTGCTAGCCAGCACCCTTCCCTGGAAGCGCTTTTGTAGGCCTAAGAACGCTGGGGCTCTGGGCTTCTTTAGCCACCTCATCTTCTGCTCATCCTCTCGCGCACTCTAAAGAGAGCTCAGGTGAGAAATTGCAAACGTCGAGCAATTGCTCAGAGATGAAAAGTGCCAGCACTGAAAGCTGTTGCTAGCCAGCACCCTTCCTTGGAAGCGCTTTTGTAGGCCTAAAACACTGGGGCTCTGGGCTTCTCTAGCCACCTCATCTTCTGCTCATCCTCTCGCGCACTCTAAAGAGAGCTCAGGTGAGAAATTGCAAACGTCGAGCAATTGCTCAGAGATGAAAAGTGCCAGCACTGAAAGCTGTTGCTAGCCAGCACCCTTCCTTGGAAGCGCTTTCACAGGCGCAGTAACACTGGGGCTTTGCGCTTCTCTAGCCACCAAACGTCACAGTCATTCTCTTTCCGTCTCGTAGACACGAGCTGAGAAATTGCAAACGTCGAGCAATTGCTCAGAGAGGAAAAGTGCCAGCACTGAAAGCTGTTGCTAGCCAGCACCCTTCCTTGGAAGCGCTTTTGTAGGCCTAAGAACACTGGGGCTCTGGGCTTCTCTAGCCACCTCATCTTCTGCTCATCCTCTCGCGCACTCTAAAGAGAGCTCAGGTGAGAAATTGCAAACGTCGAGCAATTGCTCAGAGGTGAAAAGTGCCAGCACTGAAAGCTCTTGCTAGCCAGCACCCTTCCTTGGAAGCGCTTTCACAGGCGCAGTAACACTGGGGCTTTGCACTTCTATACGCACCAAACGTCACGGTCCTTCTCTTTCCGTCTTGTAGACACGAGCTGAGAAATTGCAAACGTCAAGCAATTGCTCAGAGATGAAAAGTGCCAGCACTGAAAGCTGTTGCTAGCCAGCACCCTTCCTTGGAAGCGCTTTCACAGGCGCAGTAACACTGGGGCTTTGCGCTTCTCTAGCCACCAAACGTCACGTTCCTTCTCTTTCCGTCTCGTAGACACGAGCTGAGAAATTGCAAACGTCGAGCAATTGCTCAGAGATGAAAAGTGCCAGCACTGAAAGCTGTTGCTAGCCAGCACCCTTCCTTGGAAGCGCTTTTGTAGGCCTAAGAACACTGGGGCTCTGGGCTTCTCTAGCCACCTAATCTTCTGCTCATCCTCTCGTGCACTCTAAAGAGAGCTCAGGTGAGAAATTGCAAACGTCGAGCAATTGCTCAGAGATGAAAAGTGCCAGCACTGAAAGCTGTTGCTAGCCAGCACCCTTCCTTGGAAGCGCTTTCACAGGCGCAGTAACACTGGGGCTTTGCGCTTCTCTACCCACCAAACGTCACGGTCCTTCTCTTTCCATCTCGTAGACACGAGCTGAGAAATTGCAAACGTCGAGCAATTGCTCAGAGATGAAAAGTGCCAGCACTGAAAGCTGTTGCTAGCCAGCACCCTTCCTTGGAAGCGCTTTTGTAGCCCTAAGAACACTGGGGCTCTGGGCTTCTTTAGCCACCTCATCTTCTGCTCATCCTCTCGCGCACTCTGAAGAGAGCTCAGGGGAGAAATTGCAAACGTCGAGCAATTGCTCAGAGATGAAAAGTGCCAGCACTGAAAGCTCTTGCTAGCCAGCACCCTTCCTTGGAAGCGCTTTCACAGGCGCAGTAACACTGGGGCTTTGCGCTTCTCTACCCACCAAACGTCACGGTCACTATCTCTCCGTCTCGTAGACACGAGCTGAGAAATTGCAAACGTCGAGCAATTGCTCAGAGATGAAAAGTGCCAGCACTGGAAGCTGTTGCTAGCCAGCACCCTTCCCTGGAAGCGCTTTTGTAGGCCTAAGAACGCTGGGGCTCTGGGCTTCTTTAGCCACCTCATCTTCTGCTCATCCTCTCGCGCACTCTAAAGAGAGCTCAGGTGAGAAATTGCAAACGTCCAGCAATTGCTCAGAGATGAAAAGTGCCAGCACTGAAAGCTGTTGCTAGCCAGCACCCTTCCTTGGAAGCGCTTTTGTAGGCCTAAGAACACTGGGGCTCTGGGCTTCTCTAGCCACCTCATCTTCTGCTCATCCTCTCGCGCACTCTAAAGAGAGCTCAGGTGAGAAATTGCAAACGTCGAGCAATTGCTCAGAGATGAAAAGTGCCAGCACTGAAAGCTGTTGCTAGCCAGCACCCTTCCTTGGAAGCGCTTTCACAGGCGCTGTAACACTGGGGCTTTGCGCTTCTCTAGCCACCAAACGTCACAGTCATTCTCTTTCCGTCTCGTAGACACGAGCTGAGAAATTGCAAACGTCGAGCAATTGCTCAGAGAGGAAAAGTGCCAGCACTGAAAGCTGTTGCTAGCCAGCACCCTTCCTTGGAAGCGCTTTTGTAGGCCTAAGAACACTGGGGCTCTGGGCTTCTCTAGCCACCTCATCTTCTGCTCATCCTCTCGCGCACTCTAAAGAGAGCTCAGGTGAGAAATTGCAAACGTCGAGCAATTGCTCAGAGATGAAAAGTGCCAGCACTGAAAGCTCTTGCTAGCCAGCACCCTTCCTTGGAAGCGCTTTCACAGGCGCAGTAACACTGGGGCTTTGCACTTCTATACGCACCAAACGTCACGGTCCTTCTCTTTCCGTCTCGTAGACACGAGCTGAGAAATTGCAAACGTCGAGCAATTGCTCAGAGATGAAAAGTGCCAGCACTGAAAGCTGTTGCTAGCCAGCACCCTTCCTTGGAAGCGCTTTCACAGGCGCAGTAACACTGGGGCTTTGCGCTTCTCTAGCCACCAAACGTCACGGTCCTTCTCTTTCCATCTCGTAGACACGAGCTGAGAAATTGCAAACGTCGAGCAATTGCTCAGAGATGAAAAGTGCCAGCACTGAAAGCTGTTGCTAGCCAGCCCCCTTCCTTGGAAGCGCTTTTGTAGGCCTAAGAACACTGGGGCTCTGGGCTTCTCTAGCCACCTAATCTTCTGCTCATCCTCTCGTGCACTCTAAAGAGAGCTCAGGTGAGAAATTGCAAACGTCGAGCAATTGCTCAGAGATGAAAAGTGCCAGCACTGAAAGCTCTTGCTAGCCAGCACCCTTCCTTGGAAGCGCTTTCACAGGCGCAGTAACACTGGGGCTTTGCGCTTCTCTACCCACCAAACGTCACGGTCCTTCTCTTTCCATCTCGTAGACACGAGCTGAGAAATTGCAAAGGTCGAGCAATTGCTCAGAGATGAAAAGTGCCAGCACTGAAAGCTCTTGCTAGCCAGCACCCTTCCTTGGAAGCGCTTTTGTAGGCCTAAGAACACTGGGGCTCTGGGCTTCTTTAGCCACCTCATCTTCTGCTCATCCTCTCGCGCACTCTGAAGAGAGCTCAGGGGAGAAATTGCAAACGTCGACCAATTGCTCAGAGATGAAAAGTGCCAGCACTGAAAGCTCTTGCTAGCCAGCACCCTTCCTTGGAAGCGCTTTCACAGGCGCTGTAACACTGGGGCTTTGCGCTTCTCTACCCACCAAACGTCACGGTCACTATCTCTCCGTCTCGTAGACACGAGCTGAGAACTTGCAAACGTCGAGCAATTGCTCAGAGATGAAAAGTGCCAGCACTGGAAGCTGTTGCTAGCCAGCACCCTTCCCTGGAAGCGCTTTTGTAGGCCTAAGAACGCTGGGGCTCTGGGCTTCTTTAGCCACCTCATCTTCTGCTCATCCTCTCGCGCACTCTAAAGAGAGCTCAGGTGAGAAATTGCAAACGTCGAGCAATTGCTCAGAGATGAAAAGTGCCAGCACTGAAAGCTGTTGCTAGCCAGCACCCTTCCTTGGAAGCGCTTTCACAGGCGCAGTAACACTGGGGCTTTGCGCTTCTCTAGCCACCAAACGTCACAGTCATTCTCTTTCCGTCTCGTAGACACGAGCTGAGAAATTGCAAACGTCGAGCAATTGCTCAGAGAGGAAAAGTGCCAGCACTGAAAGCTCTTGCTAGCCAGCACCCTTCCTTGGAAGCGCTTTCACAGGCGCAGTAACACTGGGGCTTTGCGCTTCTCTAGCCACCAAACGTCACGTTCCTTCTCTTTCCATCTCGTAGACACGAGCTGAGAAATTGCAAACGTCGAGCAATTGCTCAGAGATGAAAAGTGCCAGCACTGAAAGCTCTTGCTAGCCAGCACCCTTCCTTGGAAGCGCTTTCACAGGCGCAGTAACACTGGGGCTTTGCGGTTCTCTAGCCACCAAACGTCACGGTCCTTCTCTTTCCGTCTCGTAGACACGAGCTGAGAAATTGCAAACGTCGAGCAATTGCTCAGAGATGAAAAGTGCCAGCACTGAAAGCTCTTGCTAGCCAGCACCCTTCCTTGGAAGCGCTTTTGTAGCCCTTAGAACACTGGGGCTCTGGGCTTCTCTAGCCACCTCATCTTCTGCTCATCCTCTCGCGCACTCTAAAGAGAGCTCAGGTGAGAAATTGCAAACGTCGAGCAATTGCTCAGAGATGAAAAGTGCCAGCACTGAAAGCTGTTGCTAGCCAGCACCCTTCCTTGGAAGCGCTTTTGTAGGCCTAAGAACACTGGGGCTCTGGGCTTCTCTAGCCACCTCATCTTCTGCTCATCCTCTCGCGCACGCTAAAGAGAGCTCAGGTGAGAAATTGCAAACGTCGAGCAATTGCTCAGAGATGAAAAGTGCCAGCACTGAAAGCTGTTGCTAGCCAGCACCCTTCCTTGGAAGCGTTTTCACAGGCGCAGTAACACTGGGGCTTTGCGCTTCTCTACCCACCAAACGTCACGGTCACTATCTCTCCGTCTCGTAGACACGAGCTGAGAAATTGCAAACGTCGAGCAATTGCTCAGAGATGAAAAGTACCAGCACTGAAAGCTGTTGCTAGCCAGCACCCTTCCTTGGAAGCGCTTTTGTAGGCCTAAGAACCCTGGGGCTCTGGGCTTCTCTAGACACCTAATCTTCTGCTCATCCTCTCGCGCACTCTAAAGAGAGCTCAGGTGAGAAATTGCAAACGTTGAGCAATTGCTCAGAGATGAAAAGTGCCAGCACGAAAAGCTGTTGCTAGCCAGCACCCTTCCTTGGAAGCGCTTTTGTAGGCCTAAGAACACTGGGGCTTTGCGCTTCTCTACCCACTAAAACGTTACAGTCCTTCTCTTTCCGTCTCGTAGACACGAGCTGAGAAATTGCAAACATCGAGCAATTGCTCAGAGATGAAAAGTGCCAGCACTGAAAGCTCTTGCTAGCCAGCACCCTTCCTTGGAAGCGCTTTTGTAGGCCTAAGAACACTGGGGCTCTGGGCTTCTCTAGACACCTAATCTTCTGCTCATCCTCTCGTGCACTCTAAAGAGAGCTCAGGTGAGAAATTGCAAACGTCGAGCAATTGCTCAGAGATGAAAAGTGCCAGCACTGAAAGCTGTTGCTAGCCAGCACCCTTCCTTGGAAGCGCTTTTGTAGGCCTAAGAACACTGGGGCTTTGCGCTTCTCTAGCCACCAAAAGTCACGGTCCTTCTCTTTCCGTCTCGTAGACACGAGCTGAGAAATTGCAAACGTCGAGCAATTGCTCAGAGATGAAAAGTGCCAGCACTGAAAACACTTGCTAGCCAGCACCCTTCCTTGGAAGCGCTTTTGTAGCCCTTAGAACACTGGGGCTCTGGGCTTCTCTAGCCACCTCATCTTCTGCTCATCCTCTCGCGCACTCTAAAGAGAGCTCAGGTGAGAAATTGCAAACGTCCAGCAATTGCTCACAGATGAAAAGTGCCAGCACTGGAAGCTGTTGCTAGCCAGCACCCTTCCTTGGAAGCGCTTTTGTAGGCCTAAGAACAGTGGGGTTCTGGGCTTCTCTAGCCTCCTAACCTTCTGCTCATCCTCTCGTGCACTCTAAAGAGAGCTCAGGTGAGAAATTGCAAACGTCGAGCAATTGCTCAGAGATGAAAAGTGCCAGCACTGAAAGCTGTTGCTAGCCAGCACCCTTCCTTGGAAGCGCTTTTGTAGGCCTAAGAACACTGGGGCTCTGGGCTTCTCTAGCCACCTCATCTTCTGCTCATCCTCTCGCGCACTCTAAAGAGAGCTCAGGTGAGAAATTGCAAACGTCCAGCAATTGCTCAGAGATGAAAAGTGCCAGCACTGAAAGCTCTTGCTAGCCAGCCCCCTTCCTTGGAAGCGCTTTCACAGGCGCAGTAACACTGGGGCTTTGTGCTTCTCTAGCCACCAAACGTCACGGTCACTATCTCTCCGTCTCGTAGACACGAGCTGAGAAATTGCAAACGTCGATCAATTGCTCAGAGATGAAAAGTGCCAGCACTGGAAGCTGTTGCTAGCCAGCACCCTTCCTTGGAAGTGCTTTTGTAGGCCTAAGAACACTGGGGCTCTGGGCTTCTCTAGCCACCTAATCTTCTGCTCATCCTCTCGCGCAGTCTAAAGAGAGCTCAGGTGAGAAATTGCAAACGTCGAGCAATTGCTCAGAGATGAAAAGTGCCAGCACTGAAAGCTCTTGCTAGCCAGCACCCTTCCTTGGAAGCGCTTTCACAGGCGCAGTAACACTGGGGCTTTGTGCTTCTCTAGCCACCAAACGTCACGGTCACTATCTCTCCGTCTCGTAGACACGAGCTGAGAAATTGCAAACGTCGATCAATTGCTCAGAGATGAAAAGTGCCAGCACTGAAAGCTGTTGCTAGCCAGCACCCTTCCTTGGAAGCGCTTTTGTAGGCCTAAGAACACTGGGGCTTTGGGCTTCTCTAGACACCTAATCTTATGCTCATCCTCTCGTGCACTCTAAAGAGAGCTCAGGTGAGAAATTGCAAACGTCGAGCAATTGCTCAGAGATGAAAAGTGCCAGCACTGAAAGCTGTTGCTAGCCAGCACCCTTCCTTGGAAGCGCTTTTGTAGGCCTAAGAACACTGGGGCTTTGCGCTTCTCTAGCCACCAAAAGTCACCGTCCTTCTCTTTCCGTCTCGTAGACACGAGCTGAGAAATTGCAAACGTCGAGCAATTGCTCAGAGATGAAAAGTGCCAGCACTGAAAGCTGTTGCTAGCCAGCACCCTTCCTTGGAAGCGCTTTTGTAGGCCTAAGAACACTGGGGCTCTGGGCTTCTCTAGCCACCTCATCTTCTGCTCATCCTCTCGCGCACTCTAAAGAGAGCTCAGGTGAGAAATTGCAAACGTCGAGCAATTGCTCAGAGATGAAAAGTGCCAGCACTGAAAGCTGTTGCTAGCCAGCACCCTTCCTTGGAAGCGCTTTTGTAGGCCTAAGAACACTGGGGTTCTGGGCTTCTCTAGCCTCCTAACCTTCTGCTCATCCTCTCGCGCACTCTAAAGAGAGCTCAGGTGAGAAATTGCAAACGTCCAGCAATTGCTCAGAGATGAAAAGTGCCAGCACTGAAAGCTGTTGCTAGCCAGCACCCTTCCTTGGAAGCGCTTTTGTAGGCCTAAGAACACTGGGGCTCTGGGCTTCTCTAGCCATCTAATCTTCTGCTCATCCTCTCGCGCACTCTAAAGAGAGCTCAGGTGAGAAATTGCAAACGTTGAGCAATTGCTCAGAGATGAAAAGTGCCAGCACTGAAAGCTGTTGCTAGCCAGCACCCTTCCTTGGAAGCGCTTTCACAGGCGCAGTAACACTGGGGCTTTGCGCTTCTCTACCCACCAAACGTCACGGTCCTTCTCTTTCCGTCTCGTAGACACGAGCTGAGAAATTGCAAACGTCGAGCAATTGCTCAGAGATGAAAAGTGCCAGCACTGAAAGCTGTTGCTAGCCAGCACCCTTCCTTGGAAGCGCTTTTGTAGCCCTTAGAACACTGGGGCTCTGGGCTTCTCTAGCCACCTCATCTTCTGCTCATCCTCTCGCGCACTCTAAAGAGAGCTCAGGTGAGAAATTGCAAATGTCGAGCAATTGCTCAGAGATGAAAAGTGCCAGCACTGGAAGCTGTTGCTAGCCAGCACCCTTCCTTGGAACTGCTTTTGTAGGCCTAAGAACACTGGGGCTCTGGGCTTCTCTAGCCACCTCATCTTCTGCTCATCCTCTCGCGCACTCTAAAGAGAGCTCAGGTGAGAAATTGCAAACGTCGAGCAATTGCTCAGAGATGAAAAGTGCCAGCACTGAAAGCTCTTGCTAGCCAGCACCCTTCCTTGGAAGCGCTTTCACAGGCGCAGTAACACTGGGGCTTTGTGCTTCTCTAGCCACCAAAAGTCACGGTCACTATCTCTCCGTCTCGTAGACACGAGCTGAGAAATTGCAAACGTCGATCAATTGCTCAGAGATGAAAAGTGCCAGCACTGGAAGCTGTTGCTAGCCAGCACCCTTCCTTGGAAGCGCTTTTGTAGGCCTAAGAACACTGGGGCTCTGGGCTTCTTTAGCCACCTCATCTTCTGCTCATCCTCTCGTGCACTCTAAATAGAGCTCAGGGGAGAAATTGCAAACGTCGAGCAATTGCTCAGAGATGAAAAGTGCCAGCACTGAAAGCTGTTGCTAGCCAGCACCCTTCCTTGGAAGCGCTTTTGTAGGCCTAAGAACACTGGGGCTTTGCGCTTCTCTAGCCACCAAATGTCACGGTCCTTCTCTTTCCGTCTCGTAGACACGAGCTGAGAAATTGCAAACGTCCAGCAATTGCTCAGAGATGAAAAGTGCCAGCACTGAAAGCTCTTGCTAGCCAGCACCCTTCCTTGGAAGCGCTTTTGTAGGCCTAAGAACACTGGGGCTCTGGGCTTCCTTAGCCACCTCATCTTCTGCTCATCCTCTCGCGCACTCTGAAGTGAGCTCAGGTGAGAAATTGCAAACGTCGAGCAATTGCTCAGAGAGGAAAAGTGCCAGCACTGAAAGCTCTTGCTAGCCAGCACCCTTCCTTGGAAGCGCTTTCACAAGCGCAGTAACACTGGGGCTTTGCGCTTCTCTAGCCACCAAACGTCACGTTCCTTCTCTTTCCATCTCGTAGACACGAGCTGAGAAATTGCAAACGTCGAGCAATTGCTCAGAGATGAAAAGTGCCAGCACTGAAAGCTCTTGCTAGCCAGCACCCTTCCTTGGAAGCGCTTTCACAGGCGCACTAACACTGGGGCTTTGCGCTTCTCTAGCCACCAAACGTCACGGTCCTTCTCTTTCCGTCTCGTAGACACGAGCTGAGAAATTGCAAACGTCGAGCAATTGCTCAGAGAGGAAAAGTGCCAGCACTGAAAGCTCTTGCTAGCCAGCACCCTTCCTTGGAAGCGCTTTTGTAGCCCTTAGAACACTGGGGCTCTGGGCTTCTCTAGCCACCTCATCTTCTGCTCATCCTCTCGCGCACTCTAAAGAGAGCTCAGGTGAGAAATTGCAAACGTCGAGCAATTGCTCAGAGATGAAAAGTGCCAGCACTGAAAGCTCTTGCTAGCCAGCACCCTTCCTTGGAAGCGCTTTTGTAGGCCTAAGAACACTGGGGCTCTGGGCTTCTTTAGCCACCTCATCTTCTGCTCATCCTCTCGCGCACTCTAAAGAGAGCTCAGGTGAGAAATTGCAAACGTCCAGAAATTGCTCAGAGATGAAAAGTGCCAGCACTGAAAGCTGTTGCTAGCCAGCACCCTTCCTTGGAAGCGCTTTCACAGGCGCAGTAACACTGGGGCTTTGTGCTTCTCTACCCACCAAACGTCACGGTCACTATCTCTCCGTCTCGTAGACACGAGCTGAGAAATTGCAAACGTCGAGCAATTGCTCAGAGATGAAAAGTACCAGCACTGAAAGCTGTTGCTAGCCAGCACCCTTCCTTGGAAGCGCTTTTGTAGGCCTAAGAACACTGGGGCTCTGGGCTTCTCTAGACACCTAATCTTCTGCTCATCCTCTCGCGCACTCTAAAGAGAGCTCAGGTGAGAAATTGCAAACGTCGAGCAATTGCTCAGAGATGAAAAGTGCCAGCACGGAAAGCTGTTGCTAGCCAGCACCCTTCCTTGGAAGCGCTTTCACAGGCGCAGCAACACTGGGGCTTTGCGCTTCTCTACCCACTAAAACGTTACAGTCCTTCTCTTTCCGTCTCGTAGACACGAGCTGAGAAATTGCAAACATCGAGCAATTGCTCAGAGATGAAAAGTGCCAGCACTGAAAGCTGTTGCTAGCCAGCACCCTTCCTTGGAAGCGCTTTTGTAGGCCTAAGAACACTGGGGCTCTGGGCTTCTCTAGACACCTAATCTACTGCTCATCCTCTCGTGCACTCTAAAGAGAGCTCAGGTGAGAAATTGCAAACGTCGAGCAATTGCTCAGAGATGAAAAGTGCCAGCACTGAAAGCTGTTGCTAGCCAGCACCCTTCCTTGGAAGCGCTTTTGTAGGCCTTAGAACACTGGGGCTTTGCGCTTCTCTAGCCACCAAAAGTCACGGTCCTTCTCTTTCCGTCTCGTAGACACGAGCTGAGAAATTGCAAACATCGAGCAATTGCTCAGAGATGAAAAGTGCCAGCACTGGAAGCTGTTGCTAGCCAGCACCCTTCCTTGGAAGCGCTTTTGTAGCCCTTAGAACACTGGGTCTCTGGGCTTCTCTAGCCACCTCATCTTCTGCTCATCCTCTCGCGCACTCTAAAGAGAGCTCAGGGGAGAAATTGCAAACGTCGAGCAATTGCTCACAGATGAAAAGTGCCAGCACTGGAAGCTGTTGCTAGCCAGCACCCTTCCTTGGAAGCGCTTTTGTAGGCCTAAGAACACTGGGGTTCTGGGCTTCTCTAGCCTCCTAACCTTCTGCTCATCCTCTCGTGCACTCTAAAGAGAGCTCAGGTGAGAAATTGCAAACGTTGAGCAATTGCTCAGAGATGAAAAGTGCCAGCACTGAAAGCTGTTGCTAGCCAGCACCCTTCCTTGGAAGCGCTTTTGTAGGCCTAAGAACACTGGGGCTCTGGGCTTCTCTAGCCACCTCATCTTCTGCTCATCCTCTCGCGCACTCTAAAGAGAGCTCAGGTGAGAAATTGCAAACGTCGAGCAATTGCTCAGAGATGAAAAGTGCCAGCACTGAAAGCTCTTGCTAGCCAGCACCCTTCCTTGGAAGCGCTTTCACAGGCGCAGTAACACTGGGGCTTTGTGCTTCTCTAGCCACCAAACGTCACGGTCACTATCTCTCCGTCTCGTAGACACGAGCTGAGAAATTGCAAACGTCGATCAATTGCTCAGAGATGAAAAGTGCCAGCACTGGAAGCTGTTGCTAGCCAGCACCCTTCCTTGGAACTGCTTTTGTAGGCCTAAGAACACTGGGGCTCTGGGCTTCTCTAGCCACCTCATCTTCTGCTCATCCTCTCGCGCACTCTAAAGAGAGCTCAGGTGAGAAATTGCAAACGTCGAGCAATTGCTCAGAGATGAAAAGTGCCAGCACTGAAAGCTGTTGCTAGCCAGCACCCTTCCTTGGAAGCGCTTTCACAGGCGCTGTAACACTGGGGCTTTGTGCTTCTCTAGCCACCAAACGTCACGGTCACTATCTCTCCGTCTCGTAGACACGAGCTGAGAAATTGCAAACGTCGATCAATTGCTCAGAGATGAAAAGTGCCAGCACTGAAAGCTCTTGCTAGCCAGCACCCTTCCTTGGAAGCGCTTTCACAGGCGCAGTAACACTGGGGCTTTGCGCTTCTCTACCCACTAAAACGTCACGGTCCTTCTCTTTCCGTCTCGTAGACACGAGCTGAGAAATTGCAAACGTCGAGCAATTGCTCAGAGAGGAAAAGTGCCAGCACTGAAAGCTGTTGCTAGCCAGCACCCTTCCTTGGAAGTGCTTTTGTAGGCCTAAGAACACTGGGGCTTTGGGCTTCTCTAGACACCTAATCTTATGCTCATCCTCTCGTGCACTCTAAAGAGAGCTCAGGTGAGAAATTGCAAACGTCGAGCAATTGCTCAGAGAGGAAAAGTGCCAGCACTGAAAGCTGTTGCTAGCCAGCACCCTTCCTTGGAAGCGCTTTTGTAGGCCTAAGAACACTGGGGCTCTGGGCTTCTCTAGCCACCTCATCTTCTGCTCATCCTCTCGCGCACTCTAAAGAGAGCTCAGGTGAGAAATTGCAAACGTCGAGCAATTGCTCAGAGATGAAAAGTGCCAGCACTGAAAGCTGTTGCTAGCCAGCACCCTTCCTTGGAAGCGCTTTTGTAGGCCTAAGAACACTGGGGCTCTGGGCTTCTCTAGCCACCTCATCTTCTGCTCATCCTCTCGCGCACTCTAAAGAGAGCTCAGGTGAGAAATTGCAAACGTCCAGAAATTGCTCAGAGATGAAAAGTGCCAGCACTGAAAGCTCTTGCTAGCCAGCACCCTTCATTGGAAGCGCTTTCACAGGCGCAGTAACACTGGGGCTTTGCGCTTCTCTACCCACCAAATGTCACGGTCCTTCTCTTTCCGTCTCGTAGACACGAGCTGAGAAATTGCAAACGTCGAGCAATTGCTCAGAGATGAAAAGTGCCAGCAATGAAAGCTGTTGTTAGCCAGCACCCTTCCTTGGAAGCGCTTTTGTAGCCCTTAGAACACTGGGGCTCTGGGCTTCTCTAGCCACCTCATCTTCTGCTCATCCTCTCGCGCACTCTAAAGAGAGCTCAGGTGAGAAATTGCAAACGTCGAGCAATTGCTCAGAGATGAAAAGTGCCAGCACTGAAAGCTCTTGCTAGCCAGCACCCTTCCTTGGAAGCGCTTTCACAGGCGCAGTAACACTGGGGCTTTGTGCTTCTCTAGCCACCAAACGTCACGGTCACTATCTCTCCGACTCGTAGACACGAGCTGAGAAATTGCAAACGTCGATCAATTGCTCAGAGATGAAAAGTGCCAGCACTGAAAGCTGTTGCTAGCCAGCACCCTTCCTTGGAAGCGCTTTTGTAGGCCTAAGAACACTGGGGCTCTGGGCTTCTCTAGCCACCTCATCTTCTGCTCATCCTCTCGCGCACTCTAAAGAGAGCTCAGGTGAGAAATTGCAAACGTCGATCAATTGCTCAGAGATGAAAAGTGCCAGCACTGAAAGCTGTTGCTAGCCAGCACCCTTCCTTGGAAGCGCTTTTGTAGGCCTAAGAACACTGGGGCTCTGGGCTTCTCTAGCCACCTCATCTTCTGCTCATCCTCTCGCGCACTCTAAAGAGAGCTCAGGTGAGAAATTGCAAACGTCAAGCAATTGCTCAGAGATGAAAAGTGCCAGCACTGAAAGCTGTTGCTAGCCAGCACCCTTCCTTGGAAGCGCTTTCAAAGGCGCAGCAACACTGGGGCTTTGCGCTTCTCTACCCACTAAAACGTCACGGTCCTTCTCTTTCCGTCTCGTAGACACGAGCTGAGAAATTGCAAACGTCGAGCAATTGCTCAGAGATGAAAAGTGCCAGCACTGAAAGCTGTTGCTAGCCAGCCCCCTTCCTTGGAAGCGCTTTTGTAGGCCTAAGAACACTGGGGCTCTGGGCTTCTTTAGCCACCTCATCTTCTGCTCATCCTCTCGCGCACTCTAAAGAGAGCTCAGGGGAGAAATTGCAAACGTCGAGCAATTGCTCAGAGATGAAAAGTGCCAGCACTGAAAGCTGTTGCTAGCCAGCACCCTTCCTTGGAAGCGCTTTCACAGGCGCAGTAACACTGGGGCTTTGTGCTTCTCTAGCCACCAAACGTCACGGTCACTATCTCTCCGTCTCGTAGACACGAGCTGAGAAATTGCAAACGTCGATCAATTGCTCAGAGATGAAAAGTGCCAGCACTGGAAGCTGTTGCTAGCCAGCACCCTTCCTTGGAAGCGCTTTTGTAGGCCTAAGAACACTGGGGCTCTGGGCTTCTCTAGCCACCTCATCTTCTGCTCATCCTCTCGCGCACTCTAAAGAGAGCTCAGGTGAGAAATTGCAAACGTCCAGCAATTGCTCAGAGATGAAAAGTGCCAGCACTGAAAGCTGTTGCTAGCCAGCACCCTTCCTTGGAAGCGCTTTCACAGGCGCAGTAACACTGGGGCTTTGCGCTTCTCTACCCACCAAACGTCACGGTCACTATCTCTCCGTCTCGTAGACACGAGCTGAGAAATTGCAAACGTCGATCAATTGCTCAGAGATGAAAAGTGCCAGCACTGAAAGCTGTTGCTAGCCAGCACCCTTCCTTGGAAGCGCTTTTGTAGGCCTAAGAACACTGGGGCTCTGGGCTTCTCTAGCCACCTCATCTTCTGCTCATCCTCTCGCGCACTCTAAAGAGAGCTCAGGTGAGAAATTGCAAACGTCAAGCAATTGCTCAGAGATGAAAAGTGCCAGCACTGAAAGCTGTTGCTAGCCAGCACCCTTCCTTGGAAGCGCTTTCAAAGGCGCAGCAACACTGGGGCTTTGCGCTTCTCTACCCACTAAAACGTCACGGTCCTTCTCTTTCCGTCTCGTAGACACGAGCTGAGAAATTGCAAACGTCGAGCAATTGCTCAGAGATGAAAAGTGCCAGCACTGAAAGCTCTTGCTAGCCAGCACCCTTCCTTGGAAGCGCTTTTGTAGGCCTAAGAACACTGGGGCTCTGGGCTTCTTTAGCCACCTCATCTTCTGCTCATCCTCTCGTGCACTCTAAATAGAGCTCAGGGGAGAAATTGCAAACGTCGAGCAATTGCTCAGAGATGAAAAGTGCCAGCACTGAAAGCTGTTGCTAGCCAGCACCCTTCCTTGGAAGCGCTTTTGTAGGCCTAAGAACACTGGGGCTTTGCGCTTCTCTAGCCACCAAACGTCACGGTCCTTCTCTTTCCGTCTCGTAGACACGAGCTGAGAAATTGCAAACGTCGAGCAATTGCTCAGAGATGAAAAGTGCCAGCACTGAAAGCTCTTGCTAGCCAGCACCCTTCCTTGGAAGCGCTTTTGTAGGCCTAAGAACACTGGGGCTCTGGGCTTCTCTAGCCACCTCATCTTCTGCTCATCCTCTCGCGCACTCTGAAGTGAGCTCAGGTGAGAAATTGCAAACGTCGAGCAATTGCTCAGAGATGAAAAGTGCCAGCACTGAAAGCTCTTGCTAGCCAGCACCCTTCATTGGAAGCGCTTTCACAGGCGCAGTAACACTGGGGCTTTGTGCTTCTCTAGCCACCAAACGTCACGGTCACTATCTCTCTGTCTCGTAGACACGAGCTGAGAAATTGCAAACGTCGAGCAATTGCTCTGAGAGGAAAAGTGCCAGCACTGAAAGCTGTTGCTAGCCAGCACCCTTCCTTGGAAGCGCTTTTGTAGGCCTAAGAACACTGGGGCTCTGGGCTTCTCTAGCCACCTCATCTTCTGCTCATCCTCTCGCGCACTCTAAAGAGAGCTCAGGTGAGAAATTGCAAACGTCCAGCAATTGCTCAGAGATGAAAAGTGCCAGCACTGAAATCTCTTGCGAGCCAGCACCCTTCCTTGGAAGCGCTTTCACAGGCGCAGCAACACTGGGGCTTTGCCCTTCTCTAGCCACCAAACGTCACGGTCATTCTCTTTCCGTCTCGTAGACACGAGCTGAGAAATTGCAAACGTCGAGCAATTGCTCAGAGATGAAAAGTGCCAGCACTGGAAGCTGTTGCTAGCCAGCACCCTTCCTTGGAAGCGCTTTCACAGGCGCAGCAACACTGGGGCTTTGCGCTTCTCTACCCACCAAACGTCACGGTCACTATCTCTCCGTCTCGTAGACAAGAGCTGAGAAATTGCAAACGTCGAGCAATTGCTCAGAGATGAAAAGTGCCAGCACTGGAAGCTGTTGCTAGCCAGCACCCTTCCTTGGAAGCGCTTTTGTAGGCCTAAGAACACTGGGCTCTGGGCTTCTCTAGCCACCTAATCTTCTGCTCATCCTCTCGCGCACTCTAAAGAGAGCTCAGGTGAGAAATTGCAAACGTCGAGCAATTGCTCAGAGATGAAAAGTGCCAGCACTGAAAGCTGTTGCTAGCCAGCACCCTTCCTTGGAAGCGCTTTTGTAGGCCTAAGAACACTGGGGCTCTGGGCTTATCTACCCACCAAACGTCACGGTCCTTCTCTTTCCGTCTCGTAGACACGAGCTGAGAAATTGCAAACGTCGAGCAATTGCTCAGAGATGAAAAGTGCCAGCACTGAAAGGTGTTGCTAGCCAGCACCCTTCCTTGGAAGCGCTTTTGTAGGCCTAAGAACACTGGGGCTCTGGGCTTCTCTAGCCACCTCATCTTCTGCTCATCCTCTCGCGCACTCTAAAGAGAGCTCAGGTGAGAAATTGCAAACGTCGAGCAATTGCTCAGAGATGAAAAGTGCCAGCACTGAAAGCTGTTGCTAGCCAGCACCCTTCCTTGGAAGTGCTTTCACAGGCACAGTAACACTGGGGCTTTGCGCTTCTCTAGCCACCAAACACCACGGTCACTATCTCTCCGTCTCGTAGACACGAGCTGAGAAATTGCAAACGTCGATCAATTGCTCAGAGATGAAAAGTGCCAGCACTGAAAGCTGTTGCTAGCCAGCACCCTTCCTTGGAAGCGCTTTTGTAGGCCTAAGAACACTGGGGCTCTGGGCTTCTTTAGCCACCTAATCTTCTGCTCATCCTCTCGCGCACTCTGAAGAGAGCTCAGGTGAGAAATTGCAAACGTCGAGCAATTGCTCAGAGATGAAAAGTGCCAGCACTGAAAACTCTTGCTAGCCAGCACCCTTCCTTGGAAGTGCTTTCACAGGCACAGTAACACTGGGGCTTTGCGCTTCTCTAGCCACCAAACGTCACGGTCACTATCTCTCCGTCTCTTAGACACGAGCTGAGAAATTGCAAACGTTGAGCAATTGCTCAGAGATGAAAAGTGCCAGCACTGGAAGCTGTTGCTAGCCAGCACCCTTCCTTGGAAGCGCTTTAGTAGGCCTAAGAACACTGGGGCTCTGGGCTTCTCTAGCCACCTCATCTTCTGCTCATCCTCTCGCGCACTCTAAAGAGAGCTCAGGTGAGAAATTGCAAACGTCCAGCAATTACTCAGAGATGAAAAGTGCCAGCACTGAAAGCTGTTGCTAGCCAGCACCCTTCCTTGGAAGCGCTTTCACAGGCGCAGCAACACTGGGGCTTTGCGCTTCTCTACCCACCAAACGTCACGGTCCTTCTCTTTCTGTCTCGTAGACACGAGCTGAGAAATTGCAAACGTCGAGCAATTGCTCAGAGATGAAAAGTGCCAGCACTGAAAGCTCTTGCTAGCCAGCTCCCTTCCTTGGAAGCGCTTTCACAGGCGCAGCAACACTGGGGCTTTGCGCTTCTCTACCCACCAAACGTCACGGTCCTTCTCTTTCCGTCTCGTAGACACGACCTGAAAAATTGCAAACGTCGAGCAATTGCTCAGAGAGGAAAAGTGCCAGCACTGAAAGCTGTTGCTAGCCAGCACCCTTCCTTGGAAGCGCTTTTGTAGGCCTAAGAACACTGGGGCTCTGGGCTTATCTACCCACCTCATCTTCTGCTCATCCTCTCGCGCACTCTAAAGAGAGCTCAGGTGAGAAATTGCAAACGTCGAGCAATTGCTCAGAGATGAAAAGTGCCAGCACTGAAAGCTGTTGCTAGCCAGCACCCTTCCTTGGAAGCGCTTTCACAGGCGCAGCCACACTGGGGCTTTGCACTTCTCTAGCCACCAAACGTCACGGTCCTTCTCTTTCCGTCTCGTAGACACGAGCTGAGATATTGCAAACGTCAAGCAATTGCTCAGAGATGAAAAGTGCCAGCACTGAAAGCTGTTGCTAGCCAGCACCCTTCCTTGGAAGCGCTTTCACAGGCGCAGTAACACTGGGGCTTTGCGCTTATCTACTCATCAAACGTCACGGTCCTTCTCTTTCCATCTCGTAGACACGAGCTGAGAAATTGCAAACGTCGAGCAATTGCTCAGAGAGGAAAAGTGCCAGCACTGAAAGCTGTTGCTAGCCAGCCCCCTTCCTTGGAAGCGCTTTTGTAGCCCTTAGAACACTGGGGCTCTGGGCTTCTCTAGCCACCTCATCTTCTGCTCATCCTCTCGCGCACTCTAAAGAGAGCTCAGGTGAGAAATTGCAAACGTCCAGCAATTGCTCAGAGATGAAAAGTGCCAGCACTGAAAGCTGTTGCTAGCCAGCACCCTTCCTTGGAAGCGCTTTTGTAGGCCTAAGAACACTGGGGCTCTGGGCTTCTCTAGCCACCTCATCTTCTGCTCATCCTCTCGCGCACTCTAAAGAGAGCTCAGGTGAGAAATTGCAAACGTCCAGCAATTGCTCAGAGATGAAAAGTGCCAGCACTGAAAGCTCTTGCTAGCCAGCACCCTTCCTTGGAAGCGCTTTCACAGGCGCAGCAACACTGGGGCTTTGCGCTTCTCTAGCCACCAAACGTCACGGTCCTTCTCTTTCCATCTCGTAGACACGAGCTGAGAAATTGCAAACGTCGAGCAATTGCTCAGAGATGAAAAGTGCCAGCACTGGAAGCTGTTGCTAGCCAGCACCCTTCCTTGGAAGCGCTTTCACAGGCGCAGCAACACTGGGGCTTTGCGCTTCTCTAGTCACCAAACGTCACGGTCACTATCTCTCCGTCTCGTAGACACGAGCTGAGAAATTGCAAACGTCGAGCAATTGCTCAGAGATGAAAAGTGCCAGCACTGAAAGCTGTTGCTAGCCAGCACCCTTCCTTGGAAGCGCTTTTGTAGCCCTTAGAACACTGGGGCTCTGGGCTTCTCTAGCCACCTCATCTTCTGCTCATCCTCTCGCGCACTCTAAAGAGAGCTCAGGTGAGAAATTGCAAACGTCGAGCAATTGCTCAGAGATGAAAAGTGCCAGCACTGAAAGCTCTTGCTAGCCAGCACCCTTCCTTGGAAGCGCTTTCACAGGCGCAGTAACACTGGGGCTTTGTGCTTCTCCAGCCACCAAACGTCACTGTCATTCTCTTTCCGTCTCGTAGACACGAGCTGAGAAATTGCAAACGTCGAGCAATTGCTCAGAGATGAAAAGTGCCAGCACTGAAAGCTGTTGCTAGCCAGCACCCTTCCTTGGAAGCGCTTTTGTAGGCCTAAGAACACTGGGGCTCTGGGCTTCTCTAGCCACCTCATCTTCTGCTCATCCTCTCGCGCACTCCAAAGAGAGCTCAGGTGAGAAATTGCAAACGTCGAGCAATTGCTCAGAGAGGAAAAGTGCCAGCACTGAAAACTCTTGCTAGCCAGCTCCCTTCCTTGGAAGCGCTTTCACAGGCGCAGTAACACTGGGGCTTTGCGCTTCTCTACCCACCAAACGTCACGGTCCTTCTCTTTCCGTCTCGTAGACATGAGCTGAGAAATTGCAAACGTCGAGCAATTGCTCAGAGATGAAAAGTGCCAGCTCTGAAAGGTGTTGCTAGCCAGCACCCTTCCTTGGAAGCGCTTTTGTAGGCCTAAGAACACTGGGGCTCTGGGCTTCTCTAGCCACCTCATCTTCTGCTCATCCTCTCGCGCACTATAAAGAGAGCTCAGGTGAGAAATTGCAAACGTCGAGCAATTGCTCAGAGATGAAAAGTGCCAGCACTGAAAGCAGTTGCTAGCCAGCACCCTTCCTTGGAAGTGCTTTCACAGGCACAGTAACACTGGGGCTTTGCGCTTCTCTAGCCACCAAACACCACGGTCACTATCTCTCCGTCTCGTAGACACGAGCTGAGAAATTGCAAACGTCGATCAATTGCTCAGAGAGGAAAAGTGCCAGCACTGAAAGCTGTTGCTAGCCAGCACCCTTCCTTGGAAGCGCTTTTGTAGGCCTAAGAACACTGGGGCTCTGGGCTTCTCTAGCCACCTCATCTTCTGCTCATCCTCTCGCGCACTCTGAAGAGAGCTCAGGTGAGAAATTGCAAACGTCGAGCAATTGCTCAGAGATGAAAAGTGCCAGCACTGAAAGCTGTTGCTAGCCAGCACCCTTCCTTGGAAGCGCTTTCACAGGCGCAGCAACACTGGGGCTTTGCGCTTCTCTAGCCACCAAACGTCACAGTCCTTCTCTTTCCGTCTCGTAGACACGAGCTGAGAAATTGCAAACGTCGAGCAATTGCTCAGAGATGAAAAGTGCCAGCACTGAAAGCTGTTGCTAGCCAGCACCCTTCCTTGGAAGCGCTTTTGTAGCCCTAAGAACACTGGGGCTCTGGGCTTCTCTAGCCACCTCATCTTCTGCTCATCCTCTCGCGTACTCTGAAGAGAGCTCAGGTGAGAAATTGCAAACGTCGAGCAATTGCTCAGAGATGAAAAGTGCCAGCACTGAAAGCTGTTGCTAGCCAGCACCCTTCCTTGGAAGCGCTTTCACAAGCACAGTAACACTGGGGCTTTGCGCTTCTCTAGCCACCAAACGTCACGGTCATTCTCTTTCCGTCTCGTAGACATCAGCTGAGAAATTGCAAACGTCGAGCAATTGCTCAGAGATGAAAAGTGCCAGCACTGAAAGCTGTTGCTAGCCAGCACCCTTCCTTGGAAGCGCTTTTGTAGACCTAAGAACACTGGGGCTCTGGGCTTCTCTAGCCACCTCATCTTCTGCTCATCCTCTCGCGCACTCTAAAGAGAGCTCAGGGGAGAAATTGCAAACGTCGAGCAATTGCTCAGAGATGAAAAGTGCCAGCACTGAAAGCTGTTGCTAGCCAGCACCCTTCCTTGGAAGCGCTTTCACAGGCGCAGTAACACTGGGGCTTTGCGCTTCTCTACCCACCAAACGTCACGGTCCTTCTCTTTCCATCTCGTAGACACGAGCTGAGATATTGCAAACGTCGAGCAATTGCTCAGAGATGAAAAGTGCCAGCACTGGAAGCTGTTGCTAGCCAGCACCCTTCCTTGGAAGCGCTTTTGTAGGCCTAAGAACACTGGGGCTCTGGGCTTCTCTAGCCACCTCATCTTCTGCTCATCCTCTCGCGCACTCTAAAGAGAGCTCAGGTGAGAAATTGCAAACGTCGAGCAATTGCTCAGAGATGAAAAGTGCCAGCACTGAAAGCTGTTGCTAGCCAGCACCTTCCTTGGAAGCGCTTTCACAGGCGCAGTAACATTGGGGCTTTGCGCTTCTATATGCACCAAACGTCACGGTCCTTCTCTTTCCGTCTCGTAGACATGAGCTGAGAAATTGCAAACGTCGAGCAATTGCTCAGAGATGAAAAGTGCCAGCACTGAAAACTCTTGCTAGCCAGCACCCTTCCTTGGAAGTGCTTTCACAGGCACAGTAACACTGGGGCTTTGCGCTTCTCTAGCCACCAAACGTCACGGTCACTATCTCTCCGTCTCGTAGACACGAGTTGAGAAATTGCAAACGTTGAGCAATTGCTCAGAGATGAAAAGTGCCAGCACTGAAAGCTCTTGCTAGCCAGCACCCTTCCTTGGAAGCGCTTTCGTAGGCCTAAGAACACTGGGGCTCTGGGCTTCTCTAGCCACCTCATCTTCTGCTCATCCTCTCGCGCACTCTAAAGAGAGCTCAGGTGAGAAATTGCAAACGTCCAGCAATTACTCAGAGATGAAAAGTGCCAGCACTGAAAGCTGTTGCTAGCCAGCACCCTTCCTTGGAAGCGCTTTCACAGGCGCAGCAACACTGGGGCTTTGCGCTTCTCTACCCACCAAACGTCACGGTCCTTCTCTTTCCGTCTCGTAGACACGAGCTGAGAAATTGCAAACGTCGAGCAATTGCTCAGAGATGAAAAGTGCCAGCACTGAAAGCTCTTGCTAGCCAGCACCCTTCCTTGGAAGCGCTTTCACAGGCGCAGCAACACTGGGGCTTTGCGCTTCTCTACCCACCAAACGTCACGGTCCTTCTCTTTCCGTCTCGTAGACATGAGCTGAAAAATTGCAAACGTCGAGCAATTGCTCAGAGAGGAAAAGTGCCAGCACTGAAAGCTGTTGCTAGCCAGCACCCTTCCTTGGAAGCGCTTTTGTAGGCCTAATAACAGTGGGGCTCTGGGCTTCTCTAGCCACCTCATCTTCTGCTCATCCTCTCGCGCACTCTAAAGAGAGCTCAGGTGAAAAATTGCAAACGTCGAGCAATTGCTCAGAGATGAAAAGTGCCAGCACTGAAAGCTCTTGCTAGCCAGCACCCTTCCTTGGAAGCGCTTTCACAGGCGCAGTAACACTGGGGCTTTGCGCTTCTCTAGCCACCAAACGTCACGGTCCTTCTCTTTCCGTCTCGTAGACACGAGCTGAGAAATTGCAAACGTCGAGCAATTGCTCAGAGAGGAAAAGTGCCAGCACTGAAAGCTGTTGCTAGCCAGCACCCTTCCTTGGAAGCGCTTTTGTAGCCCTTAGAACACTGGGGCTCTGGGCTTCTCTAGCCACCTCATCTTCTGCTCATCCTCTCGCGCACTCTAAAGAGAGCTCAGGTGAGAAATTGCAAACGTCGAGCAATTGCTCAGAGATGAAAAGTGCCAGCACTGAAAGCTCTTGCTAGCCAGCACCCTTCCTTGGAAGCGCTTTCACAGGCGCAGTAACACTGGGGCTTTGTGCTTCTCCAGCCACCAAACGTCACTGTCATTCTCTTTCCGTCTCGTAGACACGAGCTGAGAAATTGCAAACGTCGAGCAATTGCTCAGAGATGAAAAGTGCCAGCACTGAAAGCTGTTGCTAGCCAGCACCCTTCCTTGGAAGCGCTTTTGTAGGCCTAAGAACACTGGGGCTCTGGGCTTCTCTAGCCACCTCATCTTCTGCTCATCCTCTCGCGCACTCCAAAGAGAGCTCAGGTGAGAAATTGCAAACGTCGAGCAATTGCTCAGAGATGAAAAGTGCCAGCACTGAAAGCTCTTGCTAGCCAGCACCCTTCCTTGGAAGCGCTTTCACAGGCGCAGCAACACTGGGGCTTTGCGCTTCTCTAGCCACCAAACGTCACGGTCCTTCTCTTTCCGTCTCGTAGACACGAGCTGAGAAATTGCAAACGTCGAGCAATTGCTCAGAGATGAAAAGTGCCAGCACTGAAAGCTGTTGCTAGCCAGCACCCTTCCTTGGAAGCGCTTTTGTAGGCCTAAGAACACTGGGGCTCTGGGCTTCTCTAGCCACCTCATCTTCTGCTCATCCTCTCGCGCACTCTGAAGAGAGCTCAGGTGAGAAATTGCAAACGTCGAGCAATTGCTCAGAGATGAAAAGTGCCAGCACTGAAAGCTGTTGCTAGCCAGCACCCTTCCTTGGAAGTGCTTTCACAGGCACAGTAACACTGGGGCTTTGCGCTTCTCTAGCCACCAAACGTCACGGTCACTATCTCTCTGTCTCGTAGACATGAGCTGAGAAATTGCAAACGTCGAGCAATTGCTCAGAGAGGAAAAGTGCCAGCACTGAAAGCTGTTGCTAGCCAGCACCCTTCCTTGGAAGCGCTTTTGTAGGCCTAAGAACACTGGGGCTCTGGGCTTCTCTAGCCACCTCATCTTCTGCTCATCCTCTCGCGCACTCTAAAGAGAGCTCAGGGGAGAAATTGCAAACGTCGAGCAATTGCTCAGAGATGAAAAGTGCCAGCACTGAAAGCTGTTGCTAGCCAGCACCCTTCCTTGGAAGCGCTTTTGTAGCCCTTAGAACACTGGGGCTCTGGGCTTCTCTAGCCACCTCATCTTCTGCTCATCCTCTCGCGCACTCTGAAGAGAGCTCAGGTGAGAAATTGCAAACGTCGAGCAATTGCTCAGAGAGGAAAAGTGCCAGCACTGAAAACTCTTGCTAGCCAGCTCCCTTCCTTGGAAGCGCTTTCACAGGCGCAGTAACACTGGGGCTTTGCGCTTCTCTACCCACCAAACGTCACGGTCCTTCTCTTTCCGTCTCGTAGACATGAGCTGAGAAATTGCAAACGTCGAGCAATTGCTCAGAGATGAAAAGTGCCAGCTCTGAAAGGTGTTGCTAGCCAGCACCCTTCCTTGGAAGCGCTTTTGTAGGCCTAAGAACACTGGGGCTCTGGGCTTCTCTAGCCACCTCATCTTCTGCTCATCCTCTCGCGCACTCTAAAGAGAGCTCAGGTGAGAAATTGCAAACGTCGAGCAATTGCTCAGAGATGAAAAGTGCCAGCACTGAAAGCAGTTGCTAGCCAGCACCCTTCCTTGGAAGTGCTTTCACAGGCACAGTAAAACTGGGGCTTTGCGCTTCTCTAGCCACCAAACACCACGGTCACTATCTCTCCGTCTCGTAGACACGAGCTGAGAAATTGCAAACGTCGATCAATTGCTCAGAGAGGAAAAGTGCCAGCACTGAAAGCTGTTGCTAGCCAGCACCCTTCCTTGGAAGCGCTTTTGTAGACCTAAGAACACTGGGGCTCTGGGCTTCTCTAGCCACCTCATCTTCTGCTCATCCTCTCGCGCACTCTGAAGAGAGCTCAGGTGAGAAATTGCAAACGTCGAGCAATTGCTCAGAGATGAAAAGTGCCAGCACTGAAAGCTGTTGCTAGCCAGCACCCTTCCTTGGAAGCGCTTTCACAGGCGCAGCAACACTGGGGCTTTGCGCTTCTCTAGCCACCAAACGTCACGGTCCTTCTCTTTCCGTCTCGTAGACACGAGCTGAGAAATTGCAAACGTCGAGCAATTGCTCAGAGATGAAAAGTGCCAGCACTGAAAGCTGTTGCTAGCCAGCACCCTTCCTTGGAAGCGCTTTTGTAGCCCTAAGAACACTGGGGCTCTGGGCTTCTCTAGCCACCTCATCTTCTGCTCATCCTCTCGCGTACTCTGAAGAGAGCTCAGGTGAGAAATTGCAAACGTCGAGCAATTGCTCAGAGATGAAAAGTGCCAGCACTGAAAGCTCTTGCTAGCCAGCACCCTTCCTTGGAAGCGCTTTCACAAGCACAGTAACACTGGGGCTTTGCGCTTCTATACGCACCAAACGTCACGGTCATTCTCTTTCCGTCTCGTAGACATCAGCTGAGAAATTGCAAACGTCGAGCAATTGCTCAGAGATGAAAAGTGCCAGCACTGAAAGCTGTTGCTAGCCAGCACCCTTCCTTGGAAGCGCTTTTGTAGGCCTAAGAACACTGGGGCTCTGGGCTTCTCTAGCCACCTCATCTTCTGCTCATCCTCTCGCGCACTCTAAAGAGAGCTCAGGGGAGAAATTGCAAACGTCGAGCAATTGCTCAGAGATGAAAAGTGCCAGCACTGAAAGCTGTTGCTAGCCAGCACCCTTCCTTGGAAGCGCTTTCACAGGCGCAGTAACACTGGGGCTTTGCGCTTCTCTACCCACCAAACGTCACGGTCCTTCTCTTTCCATCTCGTAGACACGAGCTGAGATATTGCAAACGTCGAGCAATTGCTCAGAGATGAAAAGTGCCAGCACTGGAAGCTGTTGCTAGCCAGCACCCTTCCTTGGAAGCGCTTTTGTAGGCCTAAGAACACTGGGCTCTGGGCTTCTCTAGCCACCTAATCTTCTGCTCATCCTCTCGCGCACTCTAAAGAGAGCTCAGGTGAGAAATTGCAAACGTCGAGCAATTGCTCAGAGATGAAAAGTGCCAGCACTGAAAGCTGTTGCTAGCCAGCACCCTTCCTTGGAAGCGCTTTCACAGGCGCAGCAACACTGGGGCTTTGTGCTTCTCCAGCCACCAAACGTCACTGTCATTCTCTTTCCGTCTCGTAGACACGAGCTGAGAAATTGCAAACGTCGAGCAATTGCTCAGAGATGAAAAGTGCCAGCACTGAAAGCTGTTGCTAGCCAGCACCTTCCTTGGAAGCGCTTTCACAGGCGCAGTAACATTGGGGCTTTGCGCTTCTATATGCACCAAACGTCACGGTCCTTCTCTTTCCGTCTCGTAGACATGAGCTGAGAAATTGCAAACGTCGAGCAATTGCTCAGAGATGAAAAGTGCCAGCACTGAAAACTCTTGCTAGCCAGCACCCTTCCTTGGAAGTGCTTTCACAGGCACAGTAACACTGGGGCTTTGCGCTTCTCTAGCCACCAAACGTCACGGTCACTATCTCTCCGTCTCGTAGACACGAGTTGAGAAATTGCAAACGTTGAGCAATTGCTCAGAGATGAAAAGTGCCAGCACTGAAAGCTCTTGCTAGCCAGCACCCTTCCTTGGAAGCGCTTTCGTAGGCCTAAGAACACTGGGGCTCTGGGCTTCTCTAGCCACCTCATCTTCTGCTCATCCTCTCGCGCACTCTAAAGAGAGCTCAGGTGAGAAATTGCAAACGTCCAGCAATTACTCAGAGATGAAAAGTGCCAGCACTGAAAGCTGTTGCTAGCCAGCACCCTTCCTTGGAAGCGCTTTCACAGGCGCAGCAACACTGGGGCTTTGCGCTTCTCTACCCACCAAACGTCACTGTCATTCTCTTTCCGTCTCGTAGACACGAGCTGAGAAATTGCAAACGTCGAGCAATTCCTCAGAGATGAAAAGTGCCAGCACTGAAAGCTCTTGCTAGCCAGCACCCTTCCTTGGAAGCGCTTTCACAGGCGCAGCAACACTGGGGCTTTGCGCTTCTCTACCCACCAAACGTCACTGTCATTCTCTTTCCGTCTCGTAGACACGAGCTGAAAAATTGCAAACGTCGAGCAATTGCTCAGAGAGGAAAAGTGCCAGCACTGAAAGCTGTTGCTAGCCAGCACCCTTCCTTGGAAGCGCTTTTGTAGGCCTAATAACAGTGGGGCTCTGGGCTTCTCTAGCCACCTCATCTTCTGCTCATCCTCTCGCGCACTCTAAAGAGAGCTCAGGTGAGAAATTGCAAACGTCGAGCAATTGCTCAGAGATGAAAAGTGCCAGCACTGAAAACTCTTGCTAGCCAGCACCCTTCCTTGGAGGCGCTTTCACAGGCGCAGTAACACTGGGGCTTTGCGCTTCTCTAGCCACCAAACGTCACGGTCCTTCTCTTTCCGTCTCGTAGACACGAGCTGAGAAATTGCAAACGTCGAGCAATTGCTCAGAGAGGAAAAGTGCCAGCACTGAAAGCTGTTGCTAGCCAGCACCCTTCCTTGGAAGCGCTTTTGTAGCCCTTAGAACACTGGGGCTCTGGGCTTCTCTAGCCACCTCATCTTCTGCTCATCCTCTCGCGCACTCTAAAGAGAGCTCAGGTGAGAAATTGCAAACGTCGAGCAATTGCTCAGAGATGAAAAGTGCCAGCACTGAAAGCTGTTGCTAGCCAGCACCCTTCCTTGGAAGCGCTTTCACAGGCGCAGTAACACTGGGGCTTTGTGCTTCTCCAGCCACCAAACGTCACTGTCATTCTCTTTCCGTCTCGTAGACACGAGCTGAGAAATTGCAAACGTCGAGCAATTGCTCAGAGATGAAAAGTGCCAGCACTGAAAGCTGTTGCTAGCCAGCACCCTTCCTTGGAAGCGCTTTTGTAGGCCTAAGAACACTGGGGCTCTGGGCTTCTCTAGCCACCTCATCTTCTGCTCATCCTCTCGCGCACTCCAAAGAGAGCTCAGGTGAGAAATTGCAAACGTCGAGCAATTGCTCAGAGATGAAAAGTGCCAGCACTGAAAGCTCTTGCTAGCCAGCACCCTTCCTTGGAAGCGCTTTCACAGGCGCAGCAACACTGGGGCTTTGCGCTTCTCTAGCCACCAAACGTCACGGTCCTTCTCTTTCCGTCTCGTAGACACGAGCTGAGAAATTGCAAACGTCGAGCAATTGCTCAGAGATGAAAAGTGCCAGCACTGAAAGCTGTTGCTAGCCAGCACCCTTCCTTGGAAGCGCTTTTGTAGGCCTAAGAACACTGGGGCTCTGGGCTTCTCTAGCCACCTCATCTTCTGCTCATCCTCTCGCGCACTCTGAAGAGAGCTCAGGTGAGAAATTGCAAACGTCGAGCAATTGCTCAGAGATGAAAAGTGCCAGCACTGAAAGCTGTTGCTAGCCAGCACCCTTCCTTGGAAGTGCTTTCACAGGCACAGTAACACTGGGGCTTTGCGCTTCTCTAGCCACCAAACGTCACGGTCACTATCTCTCTGTCTCGTAGACATGAGCTGAGAAATTGCAAACGTCGAGCAATTGCTCAGAGAGGAAAAGTGCCAGCACTGAAAGCTGTTGCTAGCCAGCACCCTTCCTTGGAAGCGCTTTTGTAGGCCTAAGAACACTGGGGCTCTGGGCTTCTCTAGCCACCTCATCTTCTGCTCATCCTCTCGCGCACTCTAAAGAGAGCTCAGGGGAGAAATTGCAAACGTCGAGCAATTGCTCAGAGATGAAAAGTGCCAGCACTGAAAGCTGTTGCTAGCCAGCACCCTTCCTTGGAAGCGCTTTCACAGGCGCAGCAACACTGGGGCTTTGCGCTTCTCTACCCACCAAACGTCACGGTCCTTCTCTTTCCGTCTCGTAGACACGAGCTGAGATATTGCAAACGTCGAGCAATTGCTCAGAGATGAAAAGTGCCAGCACTGGAAGCTGTTGCTAGCCAGCACCCTTCCTTGGAAGCGCTTTTGTAGGCCTAAGAACACTGGGCTCTGGGCTTCTCTAGCCACCTCATCTTCTGCTCATCCTCTCGCGCACTCTAAAGAGAGCTCAGGTGAGAAATTGCAAACGTCGAGCAATTGCTCAGAGATGAAAAGTGCCAGCACTGAAAGCTCTTGCTAGCCAGCACCCTTCCTTGGAAGCGCTTTCACAGGCGCAGCAACACTGGGGCTTTGCGCTTCTCTACCCACCAAACGTCACTGTCATTCTCTTTCCGTCTCGTAGACACGAGCTGAGAAATTGCAAACGTCGAGCAATTGCTCAGAGATGAAAAGTGCCAGCACTGAAAGCTGTTGCTAGCCAGCACCTTCCTTGGAAGCGCTTTCACAGGCGCAGTAACATTGGGGCTTTGCGCTTCTATATGCACCAAACGTCACGGTCCTTCTCTTTCCGTCTCGTAGACATGAGCTGAGAAATTGCAAACGTCGAGCAATTGCTCAGAGATGAAAAGTGCCAGCACTGAAAACTCTTGCTAGCCAGCACCCTTCCTTGGAAGTGCTTTCACAGGCACAGTAACACTGGGGCTTTGCGCTTCTCTAGCCACCAAACGTCACGGTCACTATCTCTCCGTCTCGTAGACACGAGCTGAGAAATTGCAAACGTTGAGCAATTGCTCAGAGATGAAAAGTGCCAGCACTGAAAGCTCTTGCTAGCCAGCACCCTTCCTTGGAAGCGCTTTAGTAGGCCTAAGAACACTGGGGCTCTGGGCTTCTCTAGCCACCTCATCTTCTGCTCATCCTCTCGCGCACTCTAAAGAGAGCTCAGGTGAGAAATTGCAAACGTCCAGCAATTACTCAGAGATGAAAAGTGCCAGCACTGAAAGCTGTTGCTAGCCAGCACCCTTCCTTGGAAGCGCTTTCACAGGCGCAGCAACACTGGGGCTTTGCGCTTCTCTACCCACCAAACGTCACGGTCCTTCTCTTTCCGTCTCGTAGACACGAGCTGAGAAATTGCAAACGTCGATCAATTGCTCAGAGATGAAAAGTGCCAGCACTGAAAGCTCTTGCTAGCCAGCACCCTTCCTTGGAAGCGCTTTCACAGGCGCAGCAACACTGGGGCTTTGCGCTTCTCTACCCACCAAACGTCACGGTCCTTCTCTTTCCGTCTCGTAGACACGAGCTGAAAAATTGCAAACGTCGAGCAATTGCTCAGAGAGGAAAAGTGCCAGCACTGAAAGCTGTTGCTAGCCAGCACCCTTCCTTGGAAGCGCTTTTGTAGGCCTAAGCACACTGGGGCTCTGGGCTTCTCTAGCCACCTCATCTTCTGCTCATCCTCTCGCGCACTCTAAAGAGAGCTCAGGTGAGAAATTGCAAACGTAGAGCAATTGCTCAGAGATGAAAAGTGCCAGCACTGAAAGCTGTTGCTAGCCAGCACCCTTCCTTGGATGCGCTTTCACAGGCGCAGTAACACTGGGGCTTTGCGCTTCTCCAGCCACCAAACGTCACGGTCCTTCTTTCCGTCTCGTAGACACGAGCTGAGAAATTGCAAACGTCGAGCAATTGCTCAGAGATGAAAAGTGCCAGCACTGAAAGCTGTTGCTAGCCAGCACCCTTCCTTGGAAGCGCTTTTGTAGCCCTTAGAACACTGGGGCTCTGGGCTTCTCTAGCCACCTCATCTTCTGCTCATCCTCTCGCGCACTCTAAAGAGAGCTCAGGTGAGAAATTGCAAACGTCGAGCAATTGCTCAGAGATGAAAAGTGCCAGCACTGAAAGCTCTTGCTAGCCAGCACCCTTCCTTGGAAGCGCTTTCACAGGCGCAGTAACACTGGGGCTTTGCGCTTCTCTAGCCACCAAACGTCACGGTCCTTCTCTTTCCGTCTCGTAGACACGAGCTGAGAAATTGCAAACGTCGAGCAATTGCTCAGAGATGAAAAGTGCCAGCACTGAAAGCTGTTGCTAGCCAGCACCCTTCCTTGGAAGCGCTTTTGTAGCCCTTAGAACACTGGGGCTCTGGGCTTCTCTAGCCAGCTCATCTTCTGCTCATCCTCTCGCGCACTCTAAAGAGAGCTCAGGTGAGAAATTGCAAACGTCGAGCAATTGCTCAGAGATGAAAAGTGCCAGCACTGAAAGCTGTTGCTAGCCAGCACCCTTCCTTGGAAGCGCTTTCACAGGCGCAGTAACACTGGGGCTTTGCGCTTCTCTAGCCACCAAACGTCACGGTCCTTCTCTTTCCGTCTCGTAGACACGAGCTGAGAAATTGCAAACGTCGAGCAATTGCTCAGAGATGAAAAGTGCCAGCACTGAAAGCTCTTGCTAGCCAGCACCCTTCCTTGGAAGCGCTTTTGTAGACCTAAGAACACTGGGGCTCTGGGCTTCTCTAGCCACCTCATCTTCTGCTCATCCTCTCGCGCACTCTAAAGAGAGCTCAAGTGAGAAATTGCAAACGTCGAGCAATTGCTCAGAGATGAAAAGTGCCAGCACCGAAAGCTCTTGCTAGCCAGCACCCTTCCTTGGAAGCGCTTTCACAGGCGCAGCAACAGTGGGGCTTTGCGCTTCTCTACTCATCAAACGTCACGGTCCTTCTCTTTCCATCTCGTAGACACGAGCTGAGAAATTGCAAACGTCGATCAATTGCTCAGAGAGGAAAAGTGCCAGCACTGAAAGCTGTTGCTAGCCAGCACCCTTCCTTGGAAGCGCTTTTGTAGGCCTAAGAACACTGGGGCTCTGGGCTTCTCTAGCCACCTAATCTTCTGCTCATCCTCTCGCGCACTCTAAAGAGAGCTCAGGTGAGAAATTGCAAACGTCGAGCAATTGCTCAGAGATGAAAAGTGCCAGCACTGAAAGCTGTTGCTAGCCAGCACCCTTCCTTGGAAGCGCTTTCACAGGCGCAGTAACACTGGGGCTTTGTGCTTCTCTAGCCACCAAACGTCACGGTCCTTCTCTTTCCGTCTCGTAGACACGAGCTGAGAAATTGCAAACGTCGAGCAATTGCTCAGAGATGAAAAGTGCCAGCACTGAAAGCTGTTGCTAGCCAGCACCCTTCCTTGGAAGCGCTTTTGTAGACCTAAGCACACTGGGGCTCTGGGCTTCTCTAGCCACCTCATCTTCTGCTCATCCTCTCGCGCACTCTAAAGAGAGCTCAGGTGAGAAATTGCAAACGTCGAGCAATTGCTCAGAGATGAAAAGTGCCAGCACTGAAAGCTCTTGCTAGCCAGCACCCTTCCTTGGAAGCGCTTTCACAGGCGCAGTAACACTGGGGCTTTGCGCTTCTCTACTCATCAAACGTAACGGTCCTTCTCTTTCCGTCTCGTAGACACGAGCTGAGAAATTGCAAATGTCGAGCAATTGCTCAGAGATGAAAAGTGCCAGCACTGAAAGCTGTTGCTAGCCAGCACCCTTCCTTGGAAGCGCTTTTGTAGCCCTTAGAACACTGGGGCTCTGGGCTTCTCTAGCCACCTAATCTTCTGCTCATCCTCTCGTGCACTCTAAAGAGAGCTCAGGTGAGAAATTGCAAACGTCGAGCAATTGCTCAGAGATGAAAAGTGCCAGCACTGAAAGCTCTTGCTAGCCAGCACCCTTCCTTGGAAGCGCTTTTGTAGGCCTAAGAACACTGGAGCTCTGGGCTTCTCTAGCCACCTAATCTTCTGCTCATCCTCTCGCGCTCTCTAAAGAGAGCTCAGGTGAGAAATTGCAAACGTCGAGCAATTGCTCAGAGATGAAAAGTGCCAGCACTGAAAGCTGTTGCTAGCCAGCACCCTTCCTTGGAAGCGCTTTCACAGGCGCAGTAACACTGGGGCTTTGCGCTTCTCTACCCACCAAACGTCACGGTCCTTCTCTTTCCATCTCGTAGACACGAGCTGAGAAATTGCAAACGTCGAGCAATTGCTCAGAGATGAAAAGTGCCAGCACTGAAAGCTCTTGCTAGCCAGCACCCTTCCTTGGAAGCGCTTTCACAGGCGCAGCAACACTGGGGCTTTGCGCTTCTATATGCACCAAAAGTCACAGTCATTCTCTTTCCGTCTCGTAGACACGAGCTGAGAAATTGCAAACGTCGAGCAATTGCTCAGAGATGAAAAGTGCCAGCACTGAAAGCTGTTGCTAGCCAGCCCCCTTCCTTGGAAGCGCTTTTGTAGGCCTAAGAACACTGGGGCTCTGGGCTTCTCTAGCCACCTCATCTTCTGCTCATCCTCTCGCGCACTCTAAAGAGAGCTCAGGTGAGAAATTGCAAACGTCGAGCAATTGCTCAGAGATGAAAAGTGCCAGCACTGAAAGCAGTTGCTAGCCAGCACCCTTCCTTGGAAGTGCTTTCACAGGCACAGTAACACTGGGGCTTTGCGCTTCTCTAGCCACCAAACACCACGGTCACTATCTCTCCGTCTCGTAGACACGAGCTCAGAAATTGCAAACGTCGATCAATTGCTCAGAGAGGAAAAGTGCCAGCACTGAAAGCTGTTGCTAGCCAGCACCCTTCCTTGGAAGCGCTTTTGTAGGCCTAAGAACACTGGGGCTCTGGGCTTCTTTAGCCACCTAATCTTCTGCTCATCCTCTCGTGCACTCTGAAGAGAGCTCAGGTGAGAAATTGCAAACGTCGAGCAATTGCTCAGAGATGAAAAGTGCCAGCACTGAAAGCTCTTGCTAGCCAGCACCCTTCCTTGGAAGCGCTTTCACAGGCGCAGCAACACTGGGGCTTTGCGCTTCTCTACCCACCAAACGTCACGGTCCTTCTCTTTCCGTCTCGTAGACACGAGCTGAGAAATTGCAAACGTCGAGCAATTGCTCAGAGATGAAAAGTGCCAGCACTGAAAGCTGTTGCTAGCCAGCACCCTTCCTTGGAAGCGCTTTTGTAGGCCTAAGAACACTGGGGCTCTGGGCTTCTCTAGCCACCTCATCTTCTGCTCATCCTCTCGCGCACTCTGAAGAGAGCTCAGGTGAGAAATTGCAAACGTCGAGCAATTGCTCAGAGATGAAAAGTGCCAGCACTGAAAGCTGTTGCTAGCCAGCACCCTTCCTTGGAAGCGCTTTCACAGGCGCAGTAACACTGGGGCTTTGCGCTTCTATACGCACCAAACGTCACGGTCATTCTCTTTCCGTCTCGTAGACATCAGCTGAGAAATTGCAAACGTCGAGCAATTGCTCAGAGATGAAAAGTGCCAGCACTGAAAGCTGTTGCTAGCCAGCACCCTTCCTTGGAAGTGCTTTCACAGGCACAGTAACACTGGGGCTTTGCGCTTCTCTAGCCACCAAACGTCACGGTCACTATCTCTCTGTCTCGTAGACATGAGCTGAGAAATTGCAAACGTCGAGCAATTGCTCAGAGAGGAAAAGTGCCAGCACTGAAAGCTGTTGCTAGCCAGCACCCTTCCTTGGAAGCGCTTTTGTAGGCCTAAGAACACTGGGGCTCTGGGCTTCTCTAGCCACCTCATCTTCTGCTCATCCTCTCGCGCACTCTAAAGAGAGCTCAGGGGAGAAATTGCAAACGTCGAGCAATTGCTCAGAGATGAAAAGTGCCAGCACTGAAAGCTGTTGCTAGCCAGCACCCTTCCTTGGAAGCGCTTTCACAGGCGCAGCAACACTGGGGCTTTGCGCTTCTCTACCCACCAAACGTCACTGTCCTTCTCTTTCCATCTCGTAGACACGAGCTGAGATATTGCAAACGTCGAGCAATTGCTCAGAGATGAAAAGTGCCAGCACTGGAAGCTGTTGCTAGCCAGCACCCTTCCTTGGAAGCGCTTTTGTAGGCCTAAGAACACTGGGCTCTGGGCTTCTCTAGCCACCTAATCTTCTGCTCATCCTCTCGCGCACTCTAAAGAGAGCTCAGGTGAGAAATTGCAAACGTCGAGCAATTGCTCAGAGATGAAAAGTGCCAGCACTGAAAGCTGTTGCTAGCCAGCACCTTCCTTGGAAGCGCTTTCACAGGCGCAGTAACATTGGGGCTTTGCGCTTCTATATGCACCAAACGTCACGGTCCTTCTCTTTCCGTCTCGTAGACATGAGCTGAGAAATTGCAAACGTCGAGCAATTGCTCAGAGATGAAAAGTGCCAGCACTGAAAACTCTTGCTAGCCAGCACCCTTCCTTGGAAGTGCTTTCACAGGCACAGTAACACTGGGGCTTTGCGCTTCTCTAGCCACCAAACGTCACGGTCACTATCTCTCCGTCTCGTAGACACGAGCTGAGAAATTGCAAACGTCGAGCAATTGCTCAGAGATGAAAAGTGCCAGCACTGAAAGCTCTTGCTAGCCAGCACCCTTCCTTGGAAGCGCTTTAGTAGGCCTAAGAACACTGGGGCTCTGGGCTTCTCTAGCCACCTCATCTTCTGCTCATCCTCTCGCGCACTCTAAAGAGAGCTCAGGTGAGAAATTGCAAACGTCCAGCAATTACTCAGAGATGAAAAGTGCCAGCACTGAAAGCTGTTGCTAGCCAGCACCCTTCCTTGGAAGCGCTTTCACAGGCGCAGCAACACTGGGGCTTTGCGCTTCTCTACCCACCAAACGTCACGGTCCTTCTCTTTCCGTCTCGTAGACACGAGCTGAGAAATTGCAAACGTCGAGCAATTGCTCAGAGATGAAAAGTGCCAGCACTGAAAGCTCTTGCTAGCCAGCACCCTTCCTTGGAAGCGCTTTCACAGGCGCAGCAACACTGGGGCTTTGCGCTTCTCTACCCACCAAACGTCACGGTCCTTCTCTTTCCGTCTCGTAGACACGAGCTGAAAAATTGCAAACGTAGAGCAATTGCTCAGAGAGGAAAAGTGCCAGCACTGAAAGCTGTTGCTAGCCAGCACCCTTCCTTGGAAGCGCTTTTGTAGGCCTAAGAACACTGGGGCTCTGGGCTTCTCTAGCCACCTCATCTTCTGCTCATCCTCTCGCGCACTCTAAAGAGAGCTCAGGGGAGAAATTGCAAACGTCGAGCAATTGCTCAGAGAGGAAAAGTGCCAGCACTGAAAGCTCTTGCTAGCCAGCACCCTTCCTTGGATGCGCTTTCACAGGCGCAGTAACACTGGGGCTTTGCGCTTCTCCAGCCACCAAACGTCACGGTCCTTCTCTTTCCGTCTCGTAGACACGAGCTGAGAAATTGCAAACGTCGAGCAATTGCTCAGAGATGAAAAGTGCCAGCACTGAAAGCTGTTGCTAGCCAGCACCCTTCCTTGGAAGCGCTTTTGTAGCCCTTAGAACACTGGGGCTCTGGGCTTCTCTAGCCACCTCATCTTCTGCTCATCCTCTCGCGCACTCTAAAGAGAGCTCAGGTGAGAAATTGCAAACGTCGAGCAATTGCTCAGAGATGAAAAGTGCCAGCACTGAAAGCTGTTGCTAGCCAGCACCCTTCCTTGGAAGCGCTTTCACAGGCGCAGTAACACTGGGGCTTTGCGCTTCTCTAGCCACCAAACGTCACGGTCCTTCTCTTTCCGTCTCGTAGACACGAGCTGAGAAATTGCAAACGTCGAGCAATTGCTCAGAGATGAAAAGTGCCAGCACTGAAAGCTCTTGCTAGCCAGCACCCTTCCTTGGAAGCGCTTTTGTAGGCCTAAGAACACTGGGGCTCTGGGCTTCTCTAGCCACCTCATCTTCTGCTCATCCTCTCGCGCACTCTAAAGAGAGCTCAGGTGAGAAATTGCAAACGTCCAGCAATTGCTCAGAGATGAAAAGTGCCAGCACTGAAAGCTGTTGCTAGCCAGCACCCTTCCTTGGAAGCGCTTTCACAGGCGCAGTAACACTGGGGCTTTGCGCTTCTCTAGCCACCAAACGTCACGGTCCTTCTCTTTCCGTCTCGTAGACACGAGCTGAGAAATTGCAAACGTCGAGCAATTGCTCAGAGATGAAAAGTGCCAGCACTGGAAGCTGTTGCTAGCCAGCACCCTTCCTTGGAAGCGCTTTTGTAGGCCTAATAATACTGGGGCTCTGGGCTTCTCTAGCCACCTCATCTTCTGCTCATCCTCTCGCGCACTCTAAAGAGAGCTCAGGTGAGAAATTGCAAACGTCCAGCAATTGCTCAGAGATGAAAAGTGCCAGCACTGAAAGCTGTTGCTAGCCAGCACCCTTCCTTGGAAGCGCTTTCACAGGCGCAGTAACATTGGGGCTTTGCGCTTCTCTACCCACCAAACGTCACGGTCCTTCTCTTTCCATCTCGTAGACACGAGCTGAGAAATTGCAAACGTCGAGCAATTGCTCAGAGATGAAAAGTGCCAGCACTGAAAGCTGTTGCTAGCCAGCACCCTTCCTTGGAAGCGCTTTTGTAGACCTAAGAACACTGGGGCTCTGGGCTTCTCTAGCCACCTCATCTTCTGCTCATCCTCTCGCGCACTCTAAAGAGAGCTCAGGTGAGAAATTGCAAACGTCCAGCAATTGCTCAGAGATGAAAAGTGCCAGCACTGAAAGCTCTTGCTAGCCAGCACCCTTCCTTGGAAGCGCTTTCACAGGCGCAGTAACATTGGGGCTTTGCGCTTGTCTACTCATCAAACGTCACGGTCCTTCTCTTTCCGTCTCGTAGACACGAGCTGAGAAATTGCAAACGTCGAGCAATTGCTCAGAGATGAAAAGTGCCAGCACTGAAAGCTGTTGCTAGCCAGCACCCTTCCTTGGAAGCGCTTTTGTAGGCCTAAGAACACTGGGGCTCTGGGCTTCTCTAGCCACCTAATCTTCTGCTCATCCTCTCGCGCACTCTAAAGAGAGCTCAGGTGAGAAATTGCAAACGTCCAGCAATTGCTCAGAGATGAAAAGTGCCAGCACTGAAAGCTGTTGCTAGCCAGCACCCTTCCTTGGAAGCGCTTTCACAGGCGCAGTAACACTGGGGCTTTGTGCTTCTCTACCCACCAAACGTCACGGTCCTTCTCTTTCCGTCTCGTAGACACGAGCTGAGAAATTGCAAACGTCGAGCAATTGCTCAGAGATGAAAAGTGCCAGCACTGAAAGCTGTTGCTAGCCAGCACCCTTCCTTGGAAGCGCTTTTGTAGACCTAAGAACACTGGGGCTCTGGGCTTCTCTAGCCACCTCATCTTCTGCTCATCCTCTCGCGCACTCTAAAGAGAGCTCAGGTGAGAAATTGCAAACGTCCAGCAATTGCTCAGAGATGAAAAGTGCCAGCACTGAAAGCTCTTGCTAGCCAGCACCCTTCCTTGGAAGCGCTTTCACAGGCGCAGTAACACTGGGGCTTTGCGCTTCTCTACTCATCAAACGTAACGGTCCTTCTCTTTCCGTCTCGTAGACACGAGCTGAGAAATTGCAAACGTCGAGCAATTGCTCAGAGATGAAAAGTGCCAGCACTGAAAGCTGTTGCTAGCCAGCACCCTTCCTTGGAAGCGCTTTTGTAGCCCTTAGAACACTGGGGCTCTGGGCTTCTCTAGCCACCTAATCTTCTGCTCATCCTCTCGTGCACTCTGAAGAGAGCTCAGGTGAGAAATTGCAAACGTCGAGCAATTGCTCAGAGATGAAAAGTGCCAGCACTGAAAGCTCTTGCTAGCCAGCACCCTTCCTTGGAAGCGCTTTTGTAGGCCTAAGAACACTGGAGCTCTGGGCTTCCCTAGCCACCTAATCTTCTGCTCATCCTCTTGCGCTCTCTAAAGAGAGCTCAGGTGAGAAATTGCAAACGTCGAGCAATTGCTCAGAGATGAAAAGTGCCAGCACTGAAAGCTCTTGCTAGCCAGCACCCTTCCTTGGAAGCGCTTTCACAGGCGCAGTAACATTGGGGCTTTGCGCTTCTCTACCCACCAAACGTCACGGTCCTTCTCTTTCCATCTCGTAGACACGAGCTGAGAAATTGCAAACGTCGAGCAATTGCTCAGAGATGAAAAGTGCCAGCACTGAAAGCTCTTGCTAGCCAGCACCCTTCCTTGGAAGCGCTTTCACAGGCGCAGCAACACTGGGGCTTTGCGCTTCTATATGCACCAAAAGTCACAGTCATTCTCTTTCCGTCTCGTAGACACGAGCTGAGAAATTGCAAACGTCGAGCAATTGCTCAGAGAGGAAAAGTGCCAGCACTGAAAGCTGTTGCTAGCCAGCACCCTTCCTTGGAAGCGCTTTTGTAGGCCTAAGAACACTGGGGCGCTGGGCTTCTCTAGCCACCTAATCTTCTGCTCATCCTCTCGCGCACTCTAAAGAGAGCTCAGGTGAGAAATTGCAAACGTCCAGCAATTGCTCACAGATGAAAAGTGCCAGCACTGAAAGCTCTTGCTAGCCAGCACCCTTCCTTGGAAGCGCTTTCACAGGCGCACTAACACTGGGGCTTTGCGCTTCTCTAGCCACCAAACGTCACGGTCCTTCTCTTTCCATCTCGTAGACACGAGCTGAGAAATTGCAAACGTCGAGCAATTGCTCAGAGAGGAAAAGTGCCAGCACTGAAAGCTGTTGCTAGCCAGCACCCTTCCTTGGAAGCGCTTTCACAGGCGCAGTAACACTGGGGCTTTGCGCTTCTCTACTCATCAAACGTAACGGTCCTTCTCTTTCCGTCTCGTAGACACGAGCTGAGAAATTGCAAACGTCGAGCAATTGCTCAGAGATGAAAAGTGCCAGCACTGAAAGCTGTTGCTAGCCAGCACCCTTCCTTGGAAGCGCTTTTGTAGACCTAAGAACACTGGGGCTCTGGGCTTCTCTAGCCACCTCATCTTCTGCTCATCCTCTCGCGCACTCTAAAGAGAGCTCAGGTGAGAAATTGCAAACGTCCAGCAATTGCTCAGAGATGAAAAGTGCCAGCACTGAAAGCTCTTGCTAGCCAGCACCCTTCCTTGGAAGCGCTTTCACAGGCGCAGTAACACTGGGGCTTTGCGCTTCTCTACTCATCAAACGTAACGGTCCTTCTCTTTCCGTCTCGTAGACACGAGCTGAGAAATTGCAAACGTCGAGCAATTGCTCAGAGATGAAAAGTGCCAGCACTGAAAGCTGTTGCTAGCCAGCACCCTTCCTTGGAAGCGCTTTTGTAGCCCTTAGAACACTGGGGCTCTGGGCTTCTCTAGCCACCTAATCTTCTGCTCATCCTCTCGTGCACTCTAAAGAGAGCTCAGGTGAGAAATTGCAAACGTCGAGCAATTGCTCAGAGATGAAAAGTGCCAGCACTGAAAGCTCTTGCTAGCCAGCACCCTTCCTTGGAAGCGCTTTTGTAGGCCTAAGAACACTGGAGCTCTGGGCTTCCCTAGCCACCTAATCTTCTGCTCATCCTCTCGCGCTCTCTAAAGAGAGCTCAGGTGAGAAATTGCAAACGTCCAGCAATTGCTCAGAGATGAAAAGTGCCAGCACTGAAAGCTCTTGCTAGCCAGCACCCTTCCTTGGAAGCGCTTTCACAGGCGCAGCAACACTGGGGCTTTGCGCTTCTATATGCACCAAAAGTCACAGTCATTCTCTTTCCGTCTCGTAGACACGAGCTGAGAAATTGCAAACGTCGAGCAATTGCTCAGAGAGGAAAAGTGCCAGCACTGAAAGCTGTTGCTAGCCAGCACCCTTCCTTGGAAGCGCTTTTGTAGACCTAAGAACACTGGGGCTCTGGGCTTCTCTAACCACCTAATCTTCTGCTCATCCTCTCGCGCACTCTAAAGAGAGCTCAGGTGAGAAATTGCAAACGTCCAGCAATTGCTCAGAGATGAAAAGTGCCAGCACTGAAAGCTCTTGCTAGCCAGCACCCTTCCTTGGAAGCGCTTTTGTAGGCCTAAGAACACTGGAGCTCTGGGCTTCCCTAGCCACCTAATCTTCTGCTCATCCTCTCGCGCTCTCTAAAGAGAGCTCAGGTGAGAAATTGCAAACGTCCAGCAATTGCTCAGAGATGAAAAGTGCCAGCACTGAAAGCTCTTGCTAGCCAGCACCCTTCCTTGGAAGCGCTTTCACAGGCGCAGCAACACTGGGGCTTTGCGCTTCTATATGCACCAAAAGTCACAGTCATTCTCTTTCCGTCTCGTAGACACGAGCTGAGAAATTGCAAACGTCGAGCAATTGCTCAGAGAGGAAAAGTGCCAGCACTGAAAGCTGTTGCTAGCCAGCACCCTTCCTTGGAAGCGCTTTTGTAGGCCTAAGAACACTGGGGCTCTGGGCTTCTCTAGCCACCTCATCTTCTGCTCATCCTCTCGCGCACTCTAAAGAGAGCTCAGGGGAGAAATTGCAAACGTCGAGCAATTGCTCAGAGATGAAAAGTGCCAGCACTGAAAGCTCTTGCTAGCCAGCACCCTTCCTTGGAAGCGCTTTCACAGGCGCACTAACACTGGGGCTTTGCGCTTCTCTAGCCACCAAACGTCACGGTCCTTCTCTTTCCGTCTCGTAGACACGAGCTGAGAAATTGCAAACGTCGAGCAATTGCTCAGAGAGGAAAAGTGCCAGCACTGAAAGCTGTTGCTAGCCAGCACCCTTCCTTGGAAGCGCTTTTGTAGCCCTTAGAACACTGGGGCTCTGGGCTTCTCTAGCCACCTCATCTTCTGCTCATCCTCTCGCGCACTCTAAAGAGAGCTCAGGTGAGAAATTGCAAACGTCGAGCAATTGCTCAGAGATGAAAAGTGCCAGCACTGAAAGCTGTTGCTAGCCAGCACCCTTCCTTGGAAGCGCTTTCACAGGCGCAGCAACACTGGGGCTTTGCGCTTCTCTACCCACCAAACGTCACGGTCCTTCTCTTTCCGTCTCGTAGACACGAGCTGAGAAATTGCAAACGTCGAGCAATTGCTCAGAGATGAAAAGTGCCAGCACTGAAAGCTCTTGCTAGCCAGCACCCTTCCTTGGAAGCGCTTTTGTAGACCTAAGAACACTGGGGCTCTGGGCTTCTCTAGCCACCTTATCTTCTGCTCATCCTCTCGCGCACTCTAAAGAGAGCTCAGGTGAGAAATTGCAAACGTCGAGCAATTGCTCAGAGATGAAAAGTGCCAGCACTGAAAGCTGTTGCTAGCCAGCACCCTTCCTTGGAAGCGCTTTTGTAGGCCTAAGAACACTGGGGTTCTGGGCTTCTCTAGCCACCTCATCTTCTGCTCATCCTCTCGCGCACTCTAAAGAGAGCTCAGGTGAGAAATTGCAAACGTCGAGCAATTGCTCAGAGATGAAAAGTGCCAGCACTGAAAGCTGTTGCTAGCCAGCACCCTTCCTTGGAAGCGCTTTCACAGGCGCAGCAACACTGGGGCTTTGCACTTCTCTAGCCACCAAACGTCACTGTCATTCTCTTTCAATATCGTAGACAAGAGCTGAGAAATTGCAAACGTCGAGCAATTGCTCAGAGATGAAAAGTGCCAGCACTGGAAGCTGTTGCTAGCCAGCACCCTTCCTTGGAAGCGCTTTTGTAGCCCTTAGAACACTGGGGCTCTGGGCTTCTCTACCCACCTAATCTTCTGCTCATCCTCTCGTGCACTCTAAAGAGAGCTCAGGTGAGAAATTGCAAACGTCGAGCAATTGCTCAGAGATGAAAAGTGCCAGCACTGAAAGCTCTTGCTAGCCAGCACCCTTCCTTGGAAGCGCTTTTGTAGGCCTAAGAACACTGAGGCTCTGGGCTTCTCTAGCCACCTCATCTTCTGCTCATCCTCTCGCGCAGTCTAAAGAGAGCTCAAGTGAGAAATTGCAAACGTCGAGCAATTGCTCAGAGATGAAAAGTGCCAGCACTGAAAGCTCTTGCTAGCCAGCACCCTTCCTTGGAAGTGCTTTCACAGGCACAGTAACACTGGGGCTTTGCGCTTCTCTAGCCACCAAACGTCACGGTCACTATCTCTCCGTCTCGTAGACACGAGCTGAGAAATTGCAAACGTCGAGCAATTGCTCAGAGATGAAAAGTGCCAGCACTGAAAGCTCTTGCTAGCCAGCACCCTTCCTTGGAAGCGCTTTTGTAGGCCTAAGAACACTGGGGCTCTGGGCTTCTCTAGCCACCTCATCTTCTGCTCATCCTCTCGCGCACTCTAAAGAGAGCTCAGGTGAGAAATTGCAAACGTCGAGCAATTGCTCAGAGATGAAAAGTGCCAGCACTGAAAGCTGTTGCTAGCCAGCACCCTTCCTTGGAAGCGCTTTCACAGGCGCAGCAACACTGGGGCTTTGCGCTTCTCTAGCCACCAAACGTCACGGTCCTTCTCTTTCCGTCTCATAGACACGAGCTGAGAAATTGCAAACGTCGAGCAATTGCTCAGAGATGAAAAGTGCCAGCACTGAAAGCTGTTGCTAGCCAGCACCCTTCCTTGGAAGCGCTTTTGTAGACCTAAGAACACTGGGTCTCTGGGCTTCTCTAGCCACCTCATCTTCTGGTCATCCTCTCGCGCACTCTAAAGAGAGCTCAGGTGAGAAATTGCAAACGTCGAGCAATTGCTCAGAGATGAAAAGTGCCAGCACTGAAAGCTGTTGCTAGCCAGCACCCTTCCTTGGAAGCGCTTTCACAGGCGCAGTAACACTGGGGCTTTGCGCTTCTCTACTCATCAAACGTAACGGTCCTTCTCTTTCCGTCTCGTAGACACGAGCTGAGAAATTGCAAACGTCGAGCAATTGCTCAGAGAAGAAAAGTGCCAGCACTGAAAGCTGTTGCCAGCCAGCACCCTTCCTTGGAAGCGCTTTTGTAGGCCTAAGAACACTGGGGCTCTGGGCTTCTCTAGCCACCTCATCTTCTGCTCATCCTCTCGCGCACTCTAAAGAGAGCTCAGGTGAGAAATTGCAAACGTCGAGCAATTGCTCAGAGATGAAAAGTGCCAGCACTGAAAGCTGTTGCTAGCCAGCACCCTTCCTTGGAAGCGCTTTTGTAGGCCTAAGAACACTGGGGCTCTGGGCTTCTCTAGCCACCTCATCTTCTGCTCATCCTCTCGCGCACTCTAAAGAGAGCTCAGGTGAGAAATTGCAAACGTCGAGCAATTGCTCAGAGATGAAAAGTGCCAGCACTGAAAGCTCTTGCTAGCCAGCACCCTTCCTTGGAAGTGCTTTCACAGGCACAGTAACACTGGGGCTTTGCGCTTCTCTAGCCACCAAACGTCACGGTCACTATCTCTCCGTCTCGTAGACACGAGCTGAGAAATTGCAAACGTCGAGCAATTGCTCAGAGATGAAAAGTGCCAGCACTGAAAGCTGTTGCTAGCCAGCACCCTTCCTTGGAAGCGCTTTTGTAGGCCTAAGAACACTGGGGCTCTGGGCTTCTCTAGCCACCTCATCTTCTGCTCATCCTCTCGCGCACTCTACAGAGAGCTCAGGTGAGAAATTGCAAACGTCCAGCAATTGCTCAGAGATGAAAAGTGCCAGCACTGAAAGCTGTTGCTAGCCAGCACCCTTCCTTGGAAGCGCTTTCACAGGCGCAGTAACACTGGGGCTTTGCGCTTCTCTACCCACCAAACGTCACGGTCCTTCTCTTTCCATCTCGTAGACACGAGCTGAGAAATTGCAAACGTCGAGCAATTGCTCAGAGATGAAAAGTGCCAGCACTGAAAGCTGTTGCTAGCCAGCACCCTTCCTTGGAAGCGCTTTTGTAGACCTAAGAACACTGGGGCTCTGGGCTTCTCTAGCCACCTCATCTTCTGCTCATCCTCTCGCGCACTCTAAAGAGAGCTCAAGTGAGAAATTGCAAACGTCGAGCAATTGCTCAGAGATGAAAAGTGCCAGCACTGAAAGCTCTTGCTAGCCAGCACCCTTCCTTGGAAGCGCTTTCACAGGCGCAGTAACATTGGGGCTTTGCGCTTGTCTACTCATCAAACGTCACGGTCCTTCTCTTTCCGTCTCGTAGACACGAGCTGAGAAATTGCAAACGTCGAGCAATTGCTCAGAGATGAAAAGTGCCAGCACTGAAAGCTCTTGCTAGCCAGCACCCTTCCTTGGAAGCGCTTTTGTAGGCCTAAGAACACTGGGGCTCTGGGCTTCTCTAGCCACCTAATCTTCTGCTCATCCTCTCGCGCACTCTAAAGAGAGCTCAGGTGAGAAATTGCAAACGTCCAGCAATTGCTCAGAGATGAAAAGTGCCAGCACTGAAAGCTGTTGCTAGCCAGCACCCTTCCTTGGAAGCGCTTTCACAGGCGCAGTAACACTGGGGCTTTGTGCTTCTCTACCCACCAAACGTCACGGTCCTTCTCTTTCCGTCTCGTAGACACGAGCTGAGAAATTGCAAACGTCGAGCAATTGCTCAGAGATGAAAAGTGCCAGCACTGAAAGCTGTTGCTAGCCAGCACCCTTCCTTGGAAGCGCTTTTGTAGACCTAAGAACACTGGGGCTCTGGGCTTCTCTAGCCACCTCATCTTCTGCTCATCCTCTCGCGCACTCTAAAGAGAGCTCAGGTGAGAAATTGCAAACGTCCAGCAATTGCTCAGAGATGAAAAGTGCCAGCACTGAAAGCTCTTGCTAGCCAGCACCCTTCCTTGGAAGCGCTTTCACAGGCGCAGTAACACTGGGGCTTTGCGCTTCTCTACTCATCAAACGTAACGGTCCTTCTCTTTCCGTCTCGTAGACACGAGCTGAGAAATTGCAAACGTCGAGCAATTGCTCAGAGAGGAAAAGTGCCAGCACTGAAAGCTCTTGCTAGCCAGCACCCTTCCTTGGAAGCGCTTTTGTAGCCCTTAGAACACTGGGGCTCTGGGCTTCTCTAGCCACCTTATCTTCTGCTCATCCTCTCGTGCACTCTGAAGAGAGCTCAGGTGAGAAATTGCAAACGTCGAGCAATTGCTCAGAGATGAAAAGTGCCAGCACTGAAAGCTCTTGCTAGCCAGCACCCTTCCTTGGAAGCGCTTTTGTAGGCCTAAGAACACTGGAGCTCTGGGCTTCCCTAGCCACCTAATCTTCTGCTCATCCTCTTGCGCTCTCTAAAGAGAGCTCAGGTGAGAAATTGCAAACGTCGAGCAATTGCTCAGAGATGAAAAGTGCCAGCACTGAAAGCTCTTGCTAGCCAGCACCCTTCCTTGGAAGCGCTTTCACAGGCGCAGTAACATTGGGGCTTTGCGCTTCTCTACCCACCAAACGTCACGGTCCTTCTCTTTCCATCTCGTAGACACGAGCTGAGAAATTGCAAACGTCGAGCAATTGCTCAGAGATGAAAAGTGCCAGCACTGAAAGCTCTTGCTAGCCAGCACCCTTCCTTGGAAGCGCTTTCACAGGCGCAGCAACACTGGGGCTTTGCGCTTCTATATGCACCAAAAGTCACAGTCATTCTCTTTCCGTCTCGTAGACACGAGCTGAGAAATTGCAAACGTCGAGCAATTGCTCAGAGAGGAAAAGTGCCAGCACTGAAAGCTGTTGCTAGCCAGCACCCTTCCTTGGAAGCGCTTTTGTAGGCCTAAGAACACTGGGGCTCTGGGCTTCTCTAGCCACCTAATCTTCTGCTCATCCTCTCGCGCACTCTAAAGAGAGCTCAGGTGAGAAATTGCAAACGTCCAGCAATTGCTCACAGATGAAAAGTGCCAGCACTGAAAGCTCTTGCTAGCCAGCACCCTTCCTTGGAAGCGCTTTCACAGGCGCACTAACACTGGGGCTTTGCGCTTCTCTAGCCACCAAACGTCACGGTCCTTCTCTTTCCATCTCGTAGACACGAGCTGAGAAATTGCAAACGTCGAGCAATTGCTCAGAGAGGAAAAGTGCCAGCACTGAAAGCTGTTGCTAGCCAGCACCCTTCCTTGGAAGCGCTTTCACAGGCGCAGTAACACTGGGGCTTTGCGCTTCTCTACTCATCAAACGTAACGGTCCTTCTCTTTCCGTCTCGTAGACACGAGCTGAGAAATTGCAAACGTCGAGCAATTGCTCAGAGATGAAAAGTGCCAGCACTGAAAGCTGTTGCTAGCCAGCACCCTTCCTTGGAAGCGCTTTTGTAGACCTAAGAACACTGGGGCTCTGGGCTTCTCTAGCCACCTCATCTTCTGCTCATCCTCTCGCGCACTCTAAAGAGAGCTCAGGTGAGAAATTGCAAACGTCGAGCAATTGCTCAGAGATGAAAAGTGCCAGCACTGAAAGCTCTTGCTAGCCAGCACCCTTCCTTGGAAGCGCTTTCACAGGCGCAGTAACACTGGGGCTTTGCGCTTCTCTACTCATCAAACGTAACGGTCCTTCTCTTTCCGTCTCGTAGACACGAGCTGAGAAATTGCAAACGTCGAGCAATTGCTCAGAGATGAAAAGTGCCAGCACTGAAAGCTGTTGCTAGCCAGCACCCTTCCTTGGAAGCGCTTTTGTAGCCCTTAGAACACTGGGGCTCTGGGCTTCTCTAGCCACCTAATCTTCTGCTCATCCTCTCGTGCACTCTAAAGAGAGCTCAGGTGAGAAATTGCAAACGTCGAGCAATTGCTCAGAGATGAAAAGTGCCAGCACTGAAAGCTCTTGCTAGCCAGCACCCTTCCTTGGAAGCGCTTTTGTAGGCCTAAGAACACTGGAGCTCTGGGCTTCCCTAGCCACCTAATCTTCTGCTCATCCTCTCGCGCTCTCTAAAGAGAGCTCAGGTGAGAAATTGCAAACGTCCAGCAATTGCTCAGAGATGAAAAGTGCCAGCACTGAAAGCTCTTGCTAGCCAGCACCCTTCCTTGGAAGCGCTTTCACAGGCGCAGCAACACTGGGGCTTTGCGCTTCTATATGCACCAAAAGTCACAGTCATTCTCTTTCCGTCTCGTAGACACGAGCTGAGAAATTGCAAACGTCGAGCAATTGCTCAGAGAGGAAAAGTGCCAGCACTGAAAGCTGTTGCTAGCCAGCACCCTTCCTTGGAAGCGCTTTTGTAGACCTAAGAACACTGGGGCTCTGGGCTTCTCTAACCACCTAATCTTCTGCTCATCCTCTCGCGCACTCTAAAGAGAGCTCAGGTGAGAAATTGCAAACGTCCAGCAATTGCTCAGAGAAGAAAAGTGCCAGCACTGAAAGCTCTTGCTAGCCAGCACCCTTCCTTGGAAGCGCTTTCACAGGCGCAGTAACACTGGGGCTTTGCGCTTCTCTAGCCACCAAACGTCACGGTCCTTCTCTTTCCATCTCGTAGACACGAGCTGAGAAATTGCAAACGTCGAGCAATTGCTCAGAGAGGAAAAGTGCCAGCACTGAAAGCTGTTGCTAGCCAGCACCCTTCCTTGGAAGCGCTTTTGTAGGCCTAAGAACACTGGGGCTCTGGGCTTCTCTAGCCACCTAATCTTCTGCTCATCCTCTCGCGCACTCTAAAGAGAGCTCAGGGGAGAAATTGCAAACGTCGAGCAATTGCTCAGAGATGAAAAGTGCCAGCACTGAAAGCTCTTGCTAGCCAGCACCCTTCCTTGGAAGCGCTTTCACAGGCGCAGCAACACTGGGGCTTTGCGCTTCTCTAGCCACCAAACGTCACGGTCCTTCTCTTTCCGTCTCGTAGACACGAGCTGAGAAATTGCAAACGTCGAGCAATTGCTCAGAGATGAAAAGTGCCAGCACTGAAAGCTGTTGCTAGCCAGCACCCTTCCTTGGAAGCGCTTTTGTAGCCCTTAGAACACTGGGGCTCTGGGCTTCTCTAGCCACCTCATCTTCTGCTCATCCTCTCGCGCACTCTAAAGAGAGCTCAGGGGAGAAATTGCAAACGTCGAGCAATTGCTCAGAGATGAAAAGTGCCAGCACTGAAAGCTGTTGCTAGCCAGCACCCTTCCTTGGAAGCGCTTTCACAGGCGCAGCAACACTGGGGCTTTGCGCTTCTCTACCCACCAAACGTCACGGTCCTTCTCTTTCCGTCTCGTAGACACGAGCTGAGAAATTGCAAACGTCGAGCAATTGCTCAGAGATGAAAAGTGCCAGCACTGAAAGCTCTTGCTAGCCAGCACCCTTCCTTGGAAGCGCTTTTGTAGACCTAAGAACACTGGGGCTCTGGGCTTCTCTAGCCACCTTATCTTCTGCTCATCCTCTCGCGCACTCTAAAGAGAGCTCAGGTGAGAAATTGCAAACGTCGAGCAATTGCTCAGAGATGAAAAGTGCCAGCACTGAAAGCTGTTGCTAGCCAGCACCCTTCCTTGGAAGCGCTTTTGTAGGCCTAAGAACACTGGGGTTCTGGGCTTCTCTAGCCACCTCATCTTCTGCTCATCCTCTCGCGCACTCTAAAGAGAGCTCAGGTGAGAAATTGCAAACGTCGAGCAATTGCTCAGAGATGAAAAGTGCCAGCACTGAAAGCTGTTGCTAGCCAGCACCCTTCCTTGGAAGCGCTTTCACAGGCGCAGCAACACTGGGGCTTTGCACTTCTCTAGCCACCAAACGTCACTGTCATTCTCTTTCAATATCGTAGACACGAGCTGAGAAATTGCAAACGTCGAGCAATTGCTCAGAGATGAAAAGTGCCAGCACTGGAAGCTGTTGCTAGCCAGCACCCTTCCTTGGAAGCGCTTTTGTAGCCCTTAGAACACTGGGGCTCTGGGCTTCTCTACCCACCTAATCTTCTGCTCATCCTCTCGTGCACTCTAAAGAGAGCTCAGGTGAGAAATTGCAAACGTCGAGCAATTGCTCAGAGATGAAAAGTGCCAGCACTGAAAGCTCTTGCTAGCCAGCACCCTTCCTTGGAAGCGCTTTTGTAGGCCTAAGAACACTGAGGCTCTGGGCTTCTCTAGCCACCTCATCTTCTGCTCATCCTCTCGCGCAGTCTAAAGAGAGCTCAAGTGAGAAATTGCAAACGTCGAGCAATTGCTCAGAGATGAAAAGTGCCAGCACTGAAAGCTCTTGCTAGCCAGCACCCTTCCTTGGAAGTGCTTTCACAGGCACAGTAACACTGGGGCTTTGCGCTTCTCTAGCCACCAAACGTCACGGTCACTATCTCTCCGTCTCGTAGACACGAGCTGAGAAATTGCAAACGTCGAGCAATTGCTCAGAGATGAAAAGTGCCAGCACTGAAAGCTCTTGCTAGCCAGCACCCTTCCTTGGAAGCGCTTTTGTAGACCTAAGAACACTGGGGCTCTGGGCTTCTCTAGCCACCTCATCTTCTGCTCATCCTCTCGCGCACTCTAAAGAGAGCTCAGGTGAGAAATTGCAAACGTCCAGCAATTGCTCAGAGATGAAAAGTGCCAGCACTGAAAGCTCTTGCTAGCCAGCACCCTTCCTTGGAAGCGCTTTCACAGGCGCAGTAACACTGGGGCTTTGCGCTTCTCTACTCATCAAACGTAACGGTCCTTCTCTTTCCGTCTCGTAGACACGAGCTGAGAAATTGCAAACGTCGAGCAATTGCTCTGAGAGGAAAAGTGCCAGCACTGAAAGCTCTTGCTAGCCAGCACCCTTCCTTGGAAGCGCTTTTGTAGCCCTTAGAACACTGGGGCTCTGGGCTTCTCTAGCCACCTTATCTTCTGCTCATCCTCTCGTGCACTCTGAAGAGAGCTCAGGTGAGAAATTGCAAACGTCGAGCAATTGCTCAGAGATGAAAAGTGCCAGCACTGAAAGCTCTTGCTAGCCAGCACCCTTCCTTGGAAGCGCTTTTGTAGGCCTAAGAACACTGGAGCTCTGGGCTTCCCTAGCCACCTAATCTTCTGCTCATCCTCTTGCGCTCTCTAAAGAGAGCTCAGGTGAGAAATTGCAAACGTCGAGCAATTGCTCAGAGATGAAAAGTGCCAGCACTGAAAGCTCTTGCTAGCCAGCACCCTTCCTTGGAAGCGCTTTCACAGGCGCAGTAACATTGGGGCTTTGCGCTTCTCTACCCACCAAACGTCACGGTCCTTCTCTTTCCATCTCGTAGACACGAGCTGAGAAATTGCAAACGTCGAGCAATTGCTCAGAGATGAAAAGTGCCAGCACTGAAAGCTCTTGCTAGCCAGCACCCTTCCTTGGAAGCGCTTTCACAGGCGCAGCAACACTGGGGCTTTGCGCTTCTATATGCACCAAAAGTCACAGTCATTCTCTTTCCGTCTCGTAGACACGAGCTGAGAAATTGCAAACGTCGAGCAATTGCTCAGAGAGGAAAAGTGCCAGCACTGAAAGCTGTTGCTAGCCAGCACCCTTCCTTGGAAGCGCTTTTGTAGGCCTAAGAACACTGGGGCTCTGGGCTTCTCTAGCCACCTCATCTTCTGCTCATCCTCTCGCGCACTCTAAAGAGAGCTCAGGTGAGAAATTGCAAACGTCCAGCAATTGCTCAGAGATGAAAAGTGCCAGCACTGAAAGCTCTTGCTAGCCAGCACCCTTCCTTGGAAGCGCTTTCACAGGCGCACTAAAACTGGGGCTTTGCGCTTCTCTAGCCACCAAACGTCACGGTCCTTCTCTTTCCATCTCGTAGACACGAGCTGAGAAATTGCAAACGTCGAGCAATTGCTCAGAGAGGAAAAGTGCCAGCACTGAAAGCTGTTGCTAGCCAGCACCCTTCCTTGGAAGCGCTTTCACAGGCGCAGTAACACTGGGGCTTTGCGCTTCTCTACTCATCAAACGTAACGGTCCTTCTCTTTCCGTCTCGTAGACACGAGCTGAGAAATTGCAAACGTCGAGCAATTGCTCAGAGATGAAAAGTGCCAGCACTGAAAGCTGTTGCTAGCCAGCACCCTTCCTTGGAAGCGCTTTTGTAGACCTAAGAACACTGGGGCTCTGGGCTTCTCTAGCCACCTCATCTTCTGCTCATCCTCTCGCGCACTCTAAAGAGAGCTCAGGTGAGAAATTGCAAACGTCGAGCAATTGCTCAGAGATGAAAAGTGCCAGCACTGAAAGCTCTTGCTAGCCAGCACCCTTCCTTGGAAGCGCTTTCACAGGCGCAGTAACACTGGGGCTTTGCGCTTCTCTACTCATCAAACGTAACGGTCCTTCTCTTTCCGTCTCGTAGACACGAGCTGAGAAATTGCAAACGTCGAGCAATTGCTCAGAGATGAAAAGTGCCAGCACTGAAAGCTGTTGCTAGCCAGCACCCTTCCTTGGAAGCGCTTTTGTAGCCCTTAGAACACTGGGGCTCTGGGCTTCTCTAGCCACCTAATCTTCTGCTCATCCTCTCGTGCACTCTAAAGAGAGCTCAGGTGAGAAATTGCAAACGTCGAGCAATTGCTCAGAGATGAAAAGTGCCAGCACTGAAAGCTCTTGCTAGCCAGCACCCTTCCTTGGAAGCGCTTTTGTAGGCCTAAGAACACTGGAGCTCTGGGCTTCCCTAGCCACCTAATCTTCTGCTCATCCTCTCGCGCTCTCTAAAGAGAGCTCAGGTGAGAAATTGCAAACGTCCAGCAATTGCTCAGAGATGAAAAGTGCCAGCACTGAAAGCTCTTGCTAGCCAGCACCCTTCCTTGGAAGCGCTTTCACAGGCGCAGCAACACTGGGGCTTTGCGCTTCTATATGCACCAAAAGTCACAGTCATTCTCTTTCCGTCTCGTAGACACGAGCTGAGAAATTGCAAACGTCGAGCAATTGCTCAGAGAGGAAAAGTGCCAGCACTGAAAGCTGTTGCTAGCCAGCACCCTTCCTTGGAAGCGCTTTTGTAGACCTAAGAACACTGGGGCTCTGGGCTTCTCTAACCACCTAATCTTCTGCTCATCCTCTCGCGCACTCTAAAGAGAGCTCAGGTGAGAAATTGCAAACGTCCAGCAATTGCTCAGAGAAGAAAAGTGCCAGCACTGAAAGCTCTTGCTAGCCAGCACCCTTCCTTGGAAGCGCTTTCACAGGCGCAGTAACACTGGGGCTTTGCGCTTCTCTAGCCACCAAACGTCACGGTCCTTCTCTTTCCATCTCGTAGACACGAGCTGAGAAATTGCAAACGTCGAGCAATTGCTCAGAGAGGAAAAGTGCCAGCACTGAAAGCTGTTGCTAGCCAGCACCCTTCCTTGGAAGCGCTTTTGTAGGCCTAAGAACACTGGGGCTCTGGGCTTCTCTAGCCACCTAATCTTCTGCTCATCCTCTCGCGCACTCTAAAGAGAGCTCAGGGGAGAAATTGCAAACGTCGAGCAATTGCTCAGAGATGAAAAGTGCCAGCACTGAAAGCTCTTGCTAGCCAGCACCCTTCCTTGGAAGCGCTTTCACAGGCGCAGCAACACTGGGGCTTTGCGCTTCTCTAGCCACCAAACGTCACGGTCCTTCTCTTTCCGTCTCGTAGACACGAGCTGAGAAATTGCAAACGTCGAGCAATTGCTCAGAGATGAAAAGTGCCAGCACTGAAAGCTGTTGCTAGCCAGCACCCTTCCTTGGAAGCGCTTTTGTAGCCCTTAGAACACTGGGGCTCTGGGCTTCTCTAGCCACCTCATCTTCTGCTCATCCTCTCGCGCACTCTAAAGAGAGCTCAGGGGAGAAATTGCAAACGTCGAGCAATTGCTCAGAGATGAAAAGTGCCAGCACTGAAAGCTGTTGCTAGCCAGCACCCTTCCTTGGAAGCGCTTTCACAGGCGCAGCAACACTGGGGCTTTGCGCTTCTCTACCCACCAAACGTCACGGTCCTTCTCTTTCCGTCTCGTAGACACGAGCTGAGAAATTGCAAACGTCGAGCAATTGCTCAGAGATGAAAAGTGCCAGCACTGAAAGCTCTTGCTAGCCAGCACCCTTCCTTGGAAGCGCTTTTGTAGACCTAAGAACACTGGGGCTCTGGGCTTCTCTAGCCACCTTATCTTCTGCTCATCCTCTCGCGCACTCTAAAGAGAGCTCAGGTGAGAAATTGCAAACGTCGAGCAATTGCTCAGAGATGAAAAGTGCCAGCACTGAAAGCTGTTGCTAGCCAGCACCCTTCCTTGGAAGCGCTTTTGTAGGCCTAAGAACACTGGGGTTCTGGGCTTCTCTAGCCACCTCATCTTCTGCTCATCCTCTCGCGCACTCTAAAGAGAGCTCAGGTGAGAAATTGCAAACGTCGAGCAATTGCTCAGAGATGAAAAGTGCCAGCACTGAAAGCTGTTGCTAGCCAGCACCCTTCCTTGGAAGCGCTTTCACAGGCGCAGCAACACTGGGGCTTTGCACTTCTCTAGCCACCAAACGTCACTGTCATTCTCTTTCAATATCGTAGACACGAGCTGAGAAATTGCAAACGTCGAGCAATTGCTCAGAGATGAAAAGTGCCAGCACTGGAAGCTGTTGCTAGCCAGCACCCTTCCTTGGAAGCGCTTTTGTAGCCCTTAGAACACTGGGGCTCTGGGCTTCTCTACCCACCTAATCTTCTGCTCATCCTCTCGTGCACTCTAAAGAGAGCTCAGGTGAGAAATTGCAAACGTCGAGCAATTGCTCAGAGATGAAAAGTGCCAGCACTGAAAGCTCTTGCTAGCCAGCACCCTTCCTTGGAAGCGCTTTTGTAGGCCTAAGAACACTGAGGCTCTGGGCTTCTCTAGCCACCTCATCTTCTGCTCATCCTCTCGCGCAGTCTAAAGAGAGCTCAAGTGAGAAATTGCAAACGTCGAGCAATTGCTCAGAGATGAAAAGTGCCAGCACTGAAAGCTCTTGCTAGCCAGCACCCTTCCTTGGAAGTGCTTTCACAGGCACAGTAACACTGGGGCTTTGCGCTTCTCTAGCCACCAAACGTCACGGTCACTATCTCTCCGTCTCGTAGACACGAGCTGAGAAATTGCAAACGTCGAGCAATTGCTCAGAGATGAAAAGTGCCAGCACTGAAAGCTCTTGCTAGCCAGCACCCTTCCTTGGAAGCGCTTTTGTAGGCCTAAGAACACTGGGGCTCTGGGCTTCTCTAGCCACCTCATCTTCTGCTCATCCTCTCGCGCACTCTAAAGAGAGCTCAGGTGAGAAATTGCAAACGTCGAGCAATTGCTCAGAGATGAAAAGTGCCAGCACTGAAAGCTGTTGCTAGCCAGCACCCTTCCTTGGAAGCGCTTTCACAGGCGCAGCAACACTGGGGCTTTGCGCTTCTATATGCACCAAAAGTCACAGTCATTCTCTTTCCGTCTCGTAGACACGAGCTGAGAAATTGCAAACGTCGAGCAATTGCTCAGAGAGGAAAAGTGCCAGCACTGAAAGCTGTTGCTAGCCAGCACCCTTCCTTGGAAGCGCTTTTGTAGACCTAAGAACACTGGGGCTCTGGGCTTCTCTAACCACCTAATCTTCTGCTCATCCTCTCGCGCACTCTAAAGAGAGCTCAGGTGAGAAATTGCAAACGTCCAGCAATTGCTCAGAGATGAAAAGTGCCAGCACTGAAAGCTGTTGCTAGCCAGCACCCTTCCTTGGAAGCGCTTTCACAGGCACAGTAACACTGGGGCTTTGCGCTTCTCTAGCCACCAAACGTCACGGTCCTTCTCTTTCCATCTCGTAGACACGAGCTGAGAAATTGCAAACGTCGAGCAATTGCTCAGAGAGGAAAAGTGCCAGCACTGAAAGCTGTTGCTAGCCAGCACCCTTCCTTGGAAGCGCTTTTGTAGGCCTAAGAACACTGGGGCTCTGGGCTTCTCTAGCCACCTCATCTTCTGCTCATCCTCTCGCGCACTCTAAAGAGAGCTCAGGGGAGAAATTGCAAACGTCGAGCAATTGCTCAGAGATGAAAAGTGCCAGCACTGAAAGCTCTTGCTAGCCAGCACCCTTCCTTGGAAGCGCTTTCACAGGCGCACTAACACTGGGGCTTTGCGCTTCTCTAGCCACCAAACGTCACGGTCCTTCTCTTTCCGTCTCGTAGACACGAGCTGAGAAATTGCAAACGTCGAGCAATTGCTCAGAGAGGAAAAGTGCCAGCACTGAAAGCTGTTGCTAGCCAGCACCCTTCCTTGGAAGCGCTTTTGTAGCCCTTAGAACACTGGGGCTCTGGGCTTCTCTAGCCACCTCATCTTCTGCTCATCCTCTCGCGCACTCTAAAGAGAGCTCAGGGGAGAAATTGCAAACGTCGAGCAATTGCTCAGAGATGAAAAGTGCCAGCACTGAAAGCTGTTGCTAGCCAGCACCCTTCCTTGGAAGCGCTTTCACAGGCGCAGCAACACTGGGGCTTTGCGCTTCTCTACCCACCAAACGTCACGGTCCTTCTCTTTCCGTCTCGTAGACACGAGCTGAGAAATTGCAAACGTCGAGCAATTGCTCAGAGATGAAAAGTGCCAGCACTGAAAGCTCTTGCTAGCCAGCACCCTTCCTTGGAAGCGCTTTTGTAGACCTAAGAACACTGGGGCTCTGGGCTTCTCTAGCCACCTTATCTTCTGCTCATCCTCTCGCGCACTCTAAAGAGAGCTCAGGTGAGAAATTGCAAACGTCGAGCAATTGCTCAGAGATGAAAAGTGCCAGCACTGAAAGCTGTTGCTAGCCAGCACCCTTCCTTGGAAGCGCTTTTGTAGGCCTAAGAACACTGGGGTTCTGGGCTTCTCTAGCCACCTCATCTTCTGCTCATCCTCTCGCGCACTCTAAAGAGAGCTCAGGTGAGAAATTGCAAACGTCGAGCAATTGCTCAGAGATGAAAAGTGCCAGCACTGAAAGCTGTTGCTAGCCAGCACCCTTCCTTGGAAGCGCTTTCACAGGCGCAGCAACACTGGGGCTTTGCACTTCTCTAGCCACCAAACGTCACTGTCATTCTCTTTCAATATCGTAGACAAGAGCTGAGAAATTGCAAACGTCGAGCAATTGCTCAGAGATGAAAAGTGCCAGCACTGGAAGCTGTTGCTAGCCAGCACCCTTCCTTGGAAGCGCTTTTGTAGCCCTTAGAACACTGGGGCTCTGGGCTTCTCTACCCACCTAATCTTCTGCTCATCCTCTCGTGCACTCTAAAGAGAGCTCAGGTGAGAAATTGCAAACGTCGAGCAATTGCTCAGAGATGAAAAGTGCCAGCACTGAAAGCTCTTGCTAGCCAGCACCCTTCCTTGGAAGCGCTTTTGTAGGCCTAAGAACACTGAGGCTCTGGGCTTCTCTAGCCACCTCATCTTCTGCTCATCCTCTCGCGCAGTCTAAAGAGAGCTCAAGTGAGAAATTGCAAACGTCGAGCAATTGCTCAGAGATGAAAAGTGCCAGCACTGAAAGCTCTTGCTAGCCAGCACCCTTCCTTGGAAGTGCTTTCACAGGCACAGTAACACTGGGGCTTTGCGCTTCTCTAGCCACCAAATGTCACGGTCACTATCTCTCCGTCTCGTAGACACGAGCTGAGAAATTGCAAACGTCGAGCAATTGCTCAGAGATGAAAAGTGCCAGCACTGAAAGCTCTTGCTAGCCAGCACCCTTCCTTGGAAGCGCTTTTGTAGGCCTAAGAACACTGGGGCTCTGGGCTTCTCTAGCCACCTCATCTTCTGCTCATCCTCTCGCGCACTCTAAAGAGAGCTCAGGTGAGAAATTGCAAACGTCGAGCAATTGCTCAGAGATGAAAAGTGCCAGCACTGAAAGCTGTTGCTAGCCAGCACCCTTCCTTGGAAGCGCTTTCACAGGCGCAGCAACACTGGGGCTTTGCGCTTCTCTAGCCACCAAACGTCACGGTCCTTCTCTTTCCGTCTCATAGACACGAGCTGAGAAATTGCAAACGTCGAGCAATTGCTCAGAGATGAAAAGTGCCAGCACTGAAAGCTGTTGCTAGCCAGCACCCTTCCTTGGAAGCGCTTTTGTAGACCTAAGAACACTGGGTCTCTGGGCTTCTCTAGCCACCTCATCTTCTGGTCATCCTCTCGCGCACTCTAAAGAGAGCTCAGGTGAGAAATTGCAAACGTCGAGCAATTGCTCAGAGATGAAAAGTGCCAGCACTGAAAGCTGTTGCTAGCCAGCACCCTTCCTTGGAAGCGCTTTCACAGGCGCAGTAACACTGGGGCTTTGCGCTTCTCTACTCATCAAACGTAACGGTCCTTCTCTTTCCGTCTCGTAGACACGAGCTGAGAAATTGCAAACGTCGAGCAATTGCTCAGAGAAGAAAAGTGCCAGCACTGAAAGCTGTTGCTAGCCAGCACCCTTCCTTGGAAGCGCTTTTGTAGGCCTAAGAACACTGGGGCTCTGGGCTTCTCTAGCCACCTCATCTTCTGCTCATCCTCTCGCGCACTCTAAAGAGAGCTCAGGTGAGAAATTGCAAACGTCGAGCAATTGCTCAGAGATGAAAAGTGCCAGCACTGAAAGCTGTTGCTAGCCAGCACCCTTCCTTGGAAGCGCTTTTGTAGGCCTAAGAACACTGGGGCTCTGGGCTTCTCTAGCCACCTCATCTTCTGCTCATCCTCTCGCGCACTCTAAAGAGAGCTCAGGTGAGAAATTGCAAACGTCGAGCAATTGCTCAGAGATGAAAAGTGCCAGCACTGAAAGCTCTTGCTAGCCAGCACCCTTCCTTGGAAGTGCTTTCACAGGCACAGTAACACTGGGGCTTTGCGCTTCTCTAGCCACCAAACGTCACGGTCACTATCTCTCCGTCTCGTAGACACGAGCTGAGAAATTGCAAACGTCGAGCAATTGCTCAGAGATGAAAAGTGCCAGCACTGAAAGCTGTTGCTAGCCAGCACCCTTCCTTGGAAGCGCTTTTGTAGGCCTAAGAACACTGGGGCTCTGGGCTTCTCTAGCCACCTCATCTTCTGCTCATCCTCTCGCGCACTCTACAGAGAGCTCAGGTGAGAAATTGCAAACGTCCAGCAATTGCTCAGAGATGAAAAGTGCCAGCACTGAAAGCTGTTGCTAGCCAGCACCCTTCCTTGGAAGCGCTTTCACAGGCGCAGTAACACTGGGGCTTTGCGCTTCTCTACCCACCAAACGTCACGGTCCTTCTCTTTCCATCTCGTAGACACGAGCTGAGAAATTGCAAACGTCGAGCAATTGCTCAGAGATGAAAAGTGCCAGCACTGAAAGCTGTTGCTAGCCAGCACCCTTCCTTGGAAGCGGTTTTGTAGACCTAAGAACACTGGGGCTCTGGGCTTCTCTAGCCACCTCATCTTCTGCTCATCCTCTCGCGCACTCTAAAGAGAGCTCAAGTGAGAAATTGCAAACGTCGAGCAATTGCTCAGAGATGAAAAGTGCCAGCACTGAAAGCTCTTGCTAGCCAGCACCCTTCCTTGGAAGCGCTTTCACAGGCGCAGTAACATTGGGGCTTTGCGCTTGTCTACTCATCAAACGTCACGGTCCTTCTCTTTCCGTCTCGTAGACACGAGCTGAGAAATTGCAAACGTCGAGCAATTGCTCAGAGATGAAAAGTGCCAGCACTGAAAGCTCTTGCTAGCCAGCACCCTTCCTTGGAAGCGCTTTTGTAGGCCTAAGAACACTGGGGCTCTGGGCTTCTCTAGCCACCTAATCTTCTGCTCATCCTCTCGCGCACTCTAAAGAGAGCTCAGGTGAGAAATTGCAAACGTCGAGCAATTGCTCAGAGATGAAAAGTGCCAGCACTGAAAGCTGTTGCTAGCCAGCACCCTTCCTTGGAAGCGCTTTCACAGGCGCAGTAACACTGGGGCTTTGTGCTTCTCTAGCCACCAAACGTCACGGTCCTTCTCTTTCCGTCTCGTAGACACGAGCTGAGAAATTGCAAACGTCGAGCAATTGCTCAGAGATGAAAAGTGCCAGCACTGAAAGCTGTTGCTAGCCAGCACCCTTCCTTGGAAGCGCTTTTGTAGACCTAAGAACACTGGGGCTCTGGGCTTCTCTAGCCACCTCATCTTCTGCTCATCCTCTCGCGCACTCTAAAGAGAGCTCAGGTGAGAAATTGCAAACGTCCAGCAATTGCTCAGAGATGAAAAGTGCCAGCACTGAAAGCTCTTGCTAGCCAGCACCCTTCCTTGGAAGCGCTTTCACAGGCGCAGTAACACTGGGGCTTTGCGCTTCTCTACTCATCAAACGTAACGGTCCTTCTCTTTCCGTCTCGTAGACACGAGCTGAGAAATTGCAAACGTCGAGCAATTGCTCAGAGATGAAAAGTGCCAGCACTGAAAGCTGTTGCTAGCCAGCCCCCTTCCTTGGAAGCGCTTTTGTAGCCCTTAGAACACTGGGGCTCTGGGCTTCTCTAGCCACCTAATCTTCTGCTCATCCTCTCGTGCACTCTGAAGAGAGCTCAGGTGAGAAATTGCAAACGTCGAGCAATTGCTCAGAGATGAAAAGTGCCAGCACTGAAAGCTCTTGCTAGCCAGCACCCTTCCTTGGAAGCGCTTTTGTAGGCCTAAGAACACTGGAGCTCTGGGCTTCCCTAGCCACCTAATCTTCTGCTCATCCTCTTGCGCTCTCTAAAGAGAGCTCAGGTGAGAAATTGCAAACGTCGAGCAATTGCTCACAGATGAAAAGTGCCAGCACTGAAAGCTCTTGCTAGCCAGCACCCTTCCTTGGAAGCGCTTTCACAGGCGCAGTAACATTGGGGCTTTGCGCTTCTCTACCCACCAAACGTCACGGTCCTTCTCTTTCCATCTCGTAGACACGAGCTGAGAAATTGCAAACGTCGAGCAATTGCTCAGAGATGAAAAGTGCCAGCACTGAAAGCTCTTGCTAGCCAGCACCCTTCCTTGGAAGCGCTTTCACAGGCGCAGCAACACTGGGGCTTTGCGCTTCTATATGCACCAAAAGTCACAGTCATTCTCTTTCCGTCTCGTAGACACGAGCTGAGAAATTGCAAACGTCGAGCAATTGCTCAGAGAGGAAAAGTGCCAGCACTGAAAGCTGTTGCTAGCCAGCACCCTTCCTTGGAAGCGCTTTTGTAGGCCTAAGAACACTGGGGCTCTGGGCTTCTCTAGCCACCTAATCTTCTGCTCATCCTCTCGCGCACTCTAAAGAGAGCTCAGGTGAGAAATTGCAAACGTCCAGCAATTGCTCAGAGATGAAAAGTGCCAGCACTGAAAGCTCTTGCTAGCCAGCACCCTTCCTTGGAAGCGCTTTCACAGGCGCAGTAACACTGGGGCTTTGCGCTTCTCTACTCATCAAACGTAACGGTCCTTCTCTTTCCGTCTCGTAGACACGAGCTGAGAAATTGCAAACGTCGAGCAATTGCTCAGAGATGAAAAGTGCCAGCACTGAAAGCTGTTGCTAGCCAGCACCCTTCCTTGGAAGCGCTTTTGTAGCCCTTAGAACACTGGGGCTCTGGGCTTCTCTAGCCACCTAATCTTCTGCTCATCCTCTCGTGCACTCTAAAGAGAGCTCAGGTGAGAAATTGCAAACGTCGAGCAATTGCTCAGAGATGAAAAGTGCCAGCACTGAAAGCTCTTGCTAGCCAGCACCCTTCCTTGGAAGCGCTTTTGTAGGCCTAAGAACACTGGAGCTCTGGGCTTCCCTAGCCACCTAATCTTCTGCTCATCCTCTCGCGCTCTCTAAAGAGAGCTCAGGTGAGAAATTGCAAACGTCCAGCAATTGCTCAGAGATGAAAAGTGCCAGCACTGAAAGCTCTTGCTAGCCAGCACCCTTCCTTGGAAGCGCTTTCACAGGCGCAGCAACACTGGGGCTTTGCGCTTCTATATGCACCAAAAGTCACAGTCATTCTCTTTCCGTCTCGTAGACACGAGCTGAGAAATTGCAAACGTCGAGCAATTGCTCAGAGAGGAAAAGTGCCAGCACTGAAAGCTGTTGCTAGCCAGCACCCTTCCTTGGAAGCGCTTTTGTAGACCTAAGAACACTGGGGCTCTGGGCTTCTCTAACCACCTAATCTTCTGCTCATCCTCTCGCGCACTCTAAAGAGAGCTCAGGTGAGAAATTGCAAACGTCCAGCAATTGCTCAGAGAAGAAAAGTGCCAGCACTGAAAGCTCTTGCTAGCCAGCACCCTTCCTTGGAAGCGCTTTCACAGGTGCAGTAACACTGGGGCTTTGCGCTTCTCTAGCCACCAAACGTCACGGTCCTTCTCTTTCCATCTCGTAGACACGAGCTGAGAAATTGCAAACGTCGAGCAATTGCTCAGAGAGGAAAAGTGCCAGCACTGAAAGCTGTTGCTAGCCAGCACCCTTCCTTGGAAGCGCTTTTGTAGGCCTAAGAACACTGGGGCTCTGGGCTTCTCTAGCCACCTAATCTTCTGCTCATCCTCTCGCGCACTCTAAAGAGAGCTCAGGGGAGAAATTGCAAACGTCGAGCAATTGCTCAGAGATGAAAAGTGCCAGCACTGAAAGCTCTTGCTAGCCAGCACCCTTCCTTGGAAGCGCTTTCACAGGCGCAGCAACACTGGGGCTTTGCGCTTCTCTAGCCACCAAACGTCACGGTCCTTCTCTTTCCGTCTCGTAGACACGAGCTGAGAAATTGCAAACGTCGAGCAATTGCTCAGAGAGGAAAAGTGCCAGCACTGAAAGCTGTTGCTAGCCAGCACCCTTCCTTGGAAGCGCTTTTGTAGCCCTTAGAACACTGGGGCTCTGGGCTTCTCTAGCCACCTCATCTTCTGCTCATCCTCTCGCGCACTCTAAAGAGAGCTCAGGGGAGAAATTGCAAACGTCGAGCAATTGCTCAGAGATGAAAAGTGCCAGCACTGAAAGCTGTTGCTAGCCAGCACCCTTCCTTGGAAGCGCTTTCACAGGCGCAGCAACACTGGGGCTTTGCGCTTCTCTACCCACCAAACGTCACGGTCCTTCTCTTTCCATCTCGTAGACACGAGCTGAGAAATTGCAAACGTCGAGCAATTGCTCAGAGATGAAAAGTGCCAGCACTGAAAGCTCTTGCTAGCCAGCACCCTTCCTTGGAAGCGCTTTTGTAGACCTAAGAACACTGGGGCTCTGGGCTTCTCTAGCCACCTTATCTTCTGCTCATCCTCTCGCGCACTCTAAAGAGAGCTCAGGTGAGAAATTGCAAACGTCGAGCAATTGCTCAGAGATGAAAAGTGCCAGCACTGAAAGCTGTTGCTAGCCAGCACCCTTCCTTGGAAGCGCTTTTGTAGGCCTAAGAACACTGGGGTTCTGGGCTTCTCTAGCCACCTCATCTTCTGCTCATCCTCTCGCGCACTCTAAAGAGAGCTCAGGTGAGAAATTGCAAACGTCGAGCAATTGCTCAGAGATGAAAAGTGCCAGCACTGAAAGCTGTTGCTAGCCAGCACCCTTCCTTGGAAGCGCTTTCACAGGCGCAGCAACACTGGGGCTTTGCACTTCTCTAGCCACCAAACGTCACTGTCATTCTCTTTCAATATCGTAGACACGAGCTGAGAAATTGCAAACGTCGAGCAATTGCTCAGAGATGAAAAGTGCCAGCACTGGAAGCTGTTGCTAGCCAGCACCCTTCCTTGGAAGCGCTTTTGTAGCCCTTAGAACACTGGGGCTCTGGGCTTCTCTACCCACCTAATCTTCTGCTCATCCTCTCGTGCACTCTAAAGAGAGCTCAGGTGAGAAATTGCAAACGTCGAGCAATTGCTCAGAGATGAAAAGTGCCAGCACTGAAAGCTCTTGCTAGCCAGCACCCTTCCTTGGAAGCGCTTTTGTAGGCCTAAGAACACTGAGGCTCTGGGCTTCTCTAGCCACCTCATCTTCTGCTCATCCTCTCGCGCAGTCTAAAGAGAGCTCAAGTGAGAAATTGCAAACGTCGAGCAATTGCTCAGAGATGAAAAGTGCCAGCACTGAAAGCTCTTGCTAGCCAGCACCCTTCCTTGGAAGTGCTTTCACAGGCACAGTAACACTGGGGCTTTGCGCTTCTCTAGCCACCAAACGTCACGGTCACTATCTCTCCGTCTCGTAGACACGAGCTGAGAAATTGCAAACGTCGAGCAATTGCTCAGAGATGAAAAGTGCCAGCACTGAAAGCTCTTGCTAGCCAGCACCCTTCCTTGGAAGCGCTTTTGTAGGCCTAAGAACACTGGGGCTCTGGGCTTCTCTAGCCACCTCATCTTCTGCTCATCCTCTCGCGCACTCTAAAGAGAGCTCAGGTGAGAAATTGCAAACGTCGAGCAATTGCTCAGAGATGAAAAGTGCCAGCACTGAAAGCTGTTGCTAGCCAGCACCCTTCCTTGGAAGCGCTTTCACAGGCGCAGCAACACTGGGGCTTTGCGCTTCTCTAGCCACCAAACGTCACGGTCCTTCTCTTTCCGTCTCATAGACACGAGCTGAGAAATTGCAAACGTCGAGCAATTGCTCAGAGATGAAAAGTGCCAGCACTGAAAGCTGTTGCTAGCCAGCACCCTTCCTTGGAAGCGCTTTTGTAGACCTAAGAACACTGGGTCTCTGGGCTTCTCTAGCCACCTCATCTTCTGGTCATCCTCTCGCGCACTCTAAAGAGAGCTCAGGTGAGAAATTGCAAACGTCGAGCAATTGCTCAGAGATGAAAAGTGCCAGCACTGAAAGCTGTTGCTAGCCAGCACCCTTCCTTGGAAGCGCTTTCACAGGCGCAGTAACACTGGGGCTTTGCGCTTCTCTACTCATCAAACGTAACGGTCCTTCTCTTTCCGTCTCGTAGACACGAGCTGAGAAATTGCAAACGTCGAGCAATTGCTCAGAGAAGAAAAGTGCCAGCACTGAAAGCTGTTGCTAGCCAGCACCCTTCCTTGGAAGCGCTTTTGTAGGCCTAAGAACACTGGGGCTCTGGGCTTCTCTAGCCACCTCATCTTCTGCTCATCCTCTCGCGCACTCTAAAGAGAGCTCAGGTGAGAAATTGCAAACGTCGAGCAATTGCTCAGAGATGAAAAGTGCCAGCACTGAAAGCTGTTGCTAGCCAGCACCCTTCCTTGGAAGCGCTTTTGTAGGCCTAAGAACACTGGGGCTCTGGGCTTCTCTAGCCACCTCATCTTCTGCTCATCCTCTCGCGCACTCTAAAGAGAGCTCAGGTGAGAAATTGCAAACGTCGAGCAATTGCTCAGAGATGAAAAGTGCCAGCACTGAAAGCTCTTGCTAGCCAGCACCCTTCCTTGGAAGTGCTTTCACAGGCACAGTAACACTGGGGCTTTGCGCTTCTCTAGCCACCAAACGTCACGGTCACTATCTCTCCGTCTCGTAGACACGAGCTGAGAAATTGCAAACGTCGAGCAATTGCTCAGAGATGAAAAGTGCCAGCACTGAAAGCTGTTGCTAGCCAGCACCCTTCCTTGGAAGCGCTTTTGTAGGCCTAAGAACACTGGGGCTCTGGGCTTCTCTAGCCACCTCATCTTCTGCTCATCCTCTCGCGCACTCTACAGAGAGCTCAGGTGAGAAATTGCAAACGTCGAGCAATTGCTCAGAGATGAAAAGTGCCAGCACTGAAAGCTCTTGCTAGCCAGCACCCTTCCTTGGAAGCGCTTTCACAGGCGCAGCAACACTGGGGCTTTGCGCTTCTCTACCCACCAAACGTCACGGTCCTTCTCTTTCCGTCTCGTAGACACGAGCTGAGAAATTGCAAACGTCGAGCAATTGCTCAGAGATGAAAAGTGCCAGCACTGAAAGCTGTTGCTAGCCAGCACCCTTCCTTGGAAGCGCTTTTGTAGGCCTAAGAACACTGGGGCTCTGGGCTTCTCTAGCCACCTCATCTTCTGCTCATCCTCTCGCGCACTCTAAAGAGAGCTCAGGTGAGAAATTGCAAACGTAGAGCAATTGCTCAGAGATGAAAAGTGCCAGCACTGAAAGCTGTTGCTAGCCAGCACCCTTCCTTGGAAGCGCTTTCACAGGCGCAGTAACACTGGGGCTTTGCGCTTCTCTACCCACCAAACGTCACGGTCCTTCTCTTTCCGTCTCGTAGACACGAGCTGAGAAATTGCAAACGTCGAGCAATTGCTCAGAGATGAAAAGTGCCAGCACTGAAAGCTCTTGCTAGCCAGCACCCTTCCTTGGAAGCGCTTTTGTAGGCCTAAGAACACTGGGGCTCTGGGCTTCTCTAGACACCTAATCTTCTGCTCATCCTCTCGCGCACTCTACAGAGAGCTCAGGTGAGAAATTGCAAACGTCCAGCAATTGCTCAGAGATGAAAAGTGCCAGCACTGAAAGCTGTTGCTAGCCAGCAGCCTTCCTTGGAAGCGCTTTCACAGGCGCACTGACACTGGGGCTTTGCGCTTCTCTACTCATCAAACGTCACGGTCCTTCTCTTTCCGTCTCGTAGACACGAGCTGAGAAATTGCAAACGTCGAGCAATTGCTCAGAGAGGAAAAGTGCCAGCACTGAAAGCTGTTGCTAGCCAGCACCCTTCCTTGGAAGCGCTTTTGTAGACCTAAGAACACTGGGGCTCTGGGCTTCTCTAGCCACCTAATCTTCTGCTCATCCTCTCGCGCACTCTAAAGAGAGCTCAAGTGAGAAATTGCAAACGTCGAGCAATTGCTCAGAGATGAAAAGTGCCAGCACTGAAAGCTCTTGCTAGCCAGCACCCTTCCTTGGAAGCGCTTTCACAGGCGCAGTAACATTGGGGCTTTGCGCTTGTCTACTCATCAAACGTCACGGTCCTTCTCTTTCCGTCTCGTAGACACGAGCTGAGAAATTGCAAACGTCGAGCAATTGCTCAGAGATGAAAAGTGCCAGCACTGAAAGCTGTTGCTAGCCAGCACCCTTCCTTGGAAGCGCTTTTGTAGGCCTAAGCACACTGGGGCTCTGGGCTTCTCTAGCCACCTCATCTTCTGCTCATCCTCTCGCGCACTCTAAAGAGAGCTCAGGTGAGAAATTGCAAACGTCGAGCAATTGCTCAGAGATGAAAAGTGCCAGCACTGAAAGCTGTTGCTAGCCAGCACCCTTCCTTGGAAGCGCTTTCACAGGCGCAGTAACACTGGGGCTTTGTGCTTCTCTAGCCACCAAACGTCACGGTCCTTCTCTTTCCGTCTCGTAGACACGAGCTGAGAAATTGCAAACGTCGAGCAATTGCTCAGAGATGAAAAGTGCCAGCACTGAAAGCTGTTGCTAGCCAGCACCCTTCCTTGGAAGCGCTTTTGTAGACCTAAGAACACTGGGGCTCTGGGCTTCTCTAGCCACCTCATCTTCTGCTCATCCTCTCGCGCACTCTAAAGAGAGCTCAGGTGAGAAATTGCAAACGTCGAGCAATTGCTCAGAGATGAAAAGTGCCAGCACTGAAAGCTGTTGCTAGCCAGCACCCTTCCTTGGAAGCGCTTTCACAGGCGCAGTAACACTGGGGCTCTGGGCTTCTCTACTCATCAAACGTCACGGTCCTTCTCTTTCCGTCTCGTAGACACGAGCTGAGAAATTGCAAACGTCGAGCAATTGCTCAGAGATGAAAAGTGCCAGCACTGAAAGCTCTTGCTAGCCAGCACCCTTCCTTGGAAGCGCTTTTGTAGACCTAAGAACACTGGAGCTCTGGGCTTCTCTAGCCACCTAATCTTCTGCTCATCCTCTCGCGCTCTCTAAAGAGAGCTCAGGTGAGAAATTGCAAACGTCCAGCAATTGCTCAGAGATGAAAAGTGCCAGCACTGAAAGCTCTTGCTAGCCAGCACCCTTCCTTGGAAGCGCTTTCACAGGCGCAGTAACACTGGGGCTTTGCGCTTCTCTACCCACCAAACGTCACGGTCCTTCTCTTTCCATCTCGTAGACACGAGCTGAGAAATTGCAAACGTCGAGCAATTGCTCAGAGATGAAAAGTGCCAGCACTGAAAGCTCTTGCTAGCCAGCACCCTTCCTTGGAAGCGCTTTCACAGGCGCAGCAACACTGGGGCTTTGCGCTTCTCTAGCCACCAAACGTCACTGTCATTCTCTTTCCGTCTCGTAGACACGAGCTGAGAAATTGCAAACGTCGAGCAATTGCTCAGAGAGGAAAAGTGCCAGCACTGAAAGCTGTTGCTAGCCAGCACCCTTCCTTGGAAGCGCTTTTGTAGACCTAAGAACACTGGGGCTCTGGGCTTCTCTAACCACCTAATCTTCTGCTCATCCTCTCGCGCACTCTAAAGAGAGCTCAGGTGAGAAATTGCAAACGTCGAGCAATTGCTCAGAGAAGAAAAGTGCCAGCACTGAAAGCTCTTGCTAGCCAGCACCCTTCCTTGGAAGCGCTTTCACAGGCGCAGTAACACTGGGGCTTTGCGCTTCTCTAGCCACCAAACGTCACGGTCCTTCTCTTTCCGTCTCGTAGACACGAGCTGAGAAATTGCAAACGTCGAGCAATTGCTCAGAGATGAAAAGTGCCAGCACTGAAAGCTGTTGCTAGCCAGCACCCTTCCTTGGAAGCGCTTTTGTAGGCCTAAGAACACTGGGGCTCTGGGCTTCTCTAGCCACCTCATCTTCTGCTCATCCTCTCGCGCACTCTAAAGAGAGCTCAGGTGAGAAATTGCAAACGTCCAGCAATTGCTCAGAGATGAAAAGTGCCAGCACTGAAAGCTGTTGCTAGCCAGCACCCTTCCTTGGAAGCGCTTTCACAGGCGCACTAACACTGGGGCTTTGCGCTTCTCTAGCCACCAAACGTCACGGTCCTTCTCTTTCCATCTCGTAGACACGAGCTGAGAAATTGCAAACGTCGAGCAATTGCTCAGAGAGGAAAAGTGCCAGCACTGAAAGCTGTTGCTAGCCAGCACCCTTCCTTGGAAGCGCTTTTGTAGCCCTTAGAACACTGGGGCTCTGGGCTTCTCTAGCCACCTCATCTTCTGCTCATCCTCTCGCGCACTCTAAAGAGAGCTCAGGTGAGAAATTGCAAACGTCGAGCAATTGCTCAGAGATGAAAAGTGCCAGCACTGAAAGCTGTTGCTAGCCAGCACCCTTCCTTGGAAGCGCTTTCACAGGCGCAGTAACATTGGGGCTTTGCACTTCTCTACCCACCAAACGTCACGGTCATTCTCTTTCCGTCTCGTAGACACGAGCTGAGAAATTGCAAACGTCGAGCAATTGCTCAGAGATGAAAAGTGCCAGCACTGAAAGCTCTTGCTAGCCAGCACCCTTCCTTGGAAGCGCTTTTGTAGACCTAAGAACACTGGGGCTCTGGGCTTCTCTAGCCACCTTATCTTCTGCTCATCCTCTCGCGCACTCTAAAGAGAGCTCAGGTGAGAAATTGCAAACGTCGAGCAATTGCTCAGAGATGAAAAGTGCCAGCACTGAAAGCTGTTGCTAGCCAGCACCCTTCCTTGGAAGCGCTTTTGTAGGCCTAAGAACACTGGGGTTCTGGGCTTCTCTAGCCACCTCATCTTCTGCTCATCCTCTCGCGCACTCTAAAGAGAGCTCAGGTGAGAAATTGCAAACGTCGAGCAATTGCTCAGAGATGAAAAGTGCCAGCACTGAAAGCTGTTGCTAGCCAGCACCCTTCCTTGGAAGCGCTTTCACAGGCGCAGCAACACTGGGGCTTTGCACTTCTCTACCCACCAAACGTCACTGTCATTCTCTTTCCATCTCGTAGACACGAGCTGAGAAATTGCAAACGTCGAGCAATTGCTCAGAGATGAAAAGTGCCAGCACTGAAAGCTGTTGCTAGCCAGCACCCTTCCTTGGAAGCGCTTTTGTAGGCCTAAGAACACTGGGGCTCTGGGCTTCTCTACCCACCTAATCTTCTGCTCATCCTCTCGTGCACTCTAAAGAGAGCTCAGGTGAGAAATTGCAAACGTCCAGCAATTGCTCAGAGATGAAAAGTGCCAGCACTGAAAGCTGTTGCTAGCCAGCACCCTTCCTTGGAAGCGCTTTTGTAGGCCTAAGAACACTGGGGCTCTGGGCTTCTCTAGCCACCTCATCTTCTGCTCATCCTCTCGCGCACTCTAAAGAGAGCTCAGGTGAGAAATTGCAAACGTCGAGCAATTGCTCAGAGATGAATAGTGCCAGCACTGAAAGCTCTTGCTAGCCAGCACCCTTCCTTGGAAGTGCTTTCACAGGCACAGTAACACTGGGGCTTTGCACTTCTCTACGCACCAAACGTCACGGTCACTATCTCTCCGTCTCGTAGACACGAGCTGAGAAATTGCAAACGTCGAGCAATTGCTCAGAGATGAAAAGTGCCAGCACTGAAAGCTGTTGCTAGCCAGCACCCTTCCTTGGAAGCGCTTTTGTAGCCCTTAGAACACTGGGGCTCTGGGCTTCTCTAGCCACCTCATCTTCTGCTCATCCTCTCGCGCACTCTAAAGAGAGCTCAGGTGAGAAATTGCAAACGTCGAGCAATTGCTCAGAGATGAAAAGTGCCAGCACTGAAAGCTGTTGCTAGCCAGCACCCTTCCTTGGAAGCGCTTTCACAGGCGCAGCAACAGTGGGGCTTTGCGCTTCTCTAGCCACCAAACGTCACGGTCATTCTCTTTCCGTCTCGTAGACACGAGCTGAGAAATTGCAAACGTCGAGCAATTGCTCAGAGATGAAAAGTGCCAGCACTGAAAGCTCTTGCTAGCCAGCACCCTTCCTTGGAAGCGCTTTTGTAGACCTAAGAACACTGGGGCTCTGGGCTTCTCTAGCCACCTCATCTTCTGCTCATCCTCTCGCGCACTCTAAAGAGAGCTCAGGTGAGAAATTGCAAACGTCGAGCAATTGCTCAGAGATGAAAAGTGCCAGCACTGAAAGCTGTTGCTAGCCAGCACCCTTCCTTGGAAGCGCTTTCACAGGCGCAGTAACACTGGGGCTTTGCGCTTCTCTACTCATCAAACGTAACGGTCCTTCTCTTTCCGTCTCGTAGACACGAGCTGAGAAATTGCAAACGTCGAGCAATTGCTCAGAGATGAAAAGTGCCAGCACTGAAAGCTGTTGCTAGCCAGCACCCTTCCTTGGAAGCGCTTTTGTAGGCCTAAGAACACTGGGGCTCTGGGCTTCTCTAGCCACCTCATCTTCTGCTCATCCTCTCGCGCACTCTAAAGAGAGCTCAGGTGAGAAATTGCAAACGTCGAGCAATTGCTCAGAGATGAAAAGTGCCAGCACTGAAAGCTGTTGCTAGCCAGCACCCTTCCTTGGAAGCGCTTTTGTAGGCCTAAGAACACTGGGGCTCTGGGCTTCTCTAGCCACCTCATCTTCTGCTCATCCTCTCGCGCACTCTGAAGAGAGCTCAGGTGAGAAATTGCAAACGTCCAGCAATTGCTCAGAGATGAAAAGTGCCAGCACTGAAAGCTCTTGCTAGCCAGCACCCTTCCTTGGAAGTGCTTTCACAGGCACAGTAACACTGGGGCTTTGCGCTTCTCTAGCCACCAAACGTCATGGTCACTATCTCTCCGTCTCGTAGACACGAGCTGAGAAATTGCAAACGTCGAGCAATTGCTCAGAGATGAAAAGTGCCAGCACTGAAAGCTGTTGCTAGCCAGCCCCCTTCCTTGGAAGCGCTTTTGTAGGCCTAAGAACACTGGGGCTCTGGGCTTCTCTAGCCACCTCATCTTCTGCTCATCCTCTCGCGCACTCTAAAGAGAGCTCAGGTGAGAAATTGCAAACGTCGAGCAATTGCTCAGAGATGAAAAGTGCCAGCACTGAAAGCTGTTGCTAGCCAGCACCCTTCCTTGGAAGCGCTTTTGTAGGCCTAAGAACACTGGGGCTCTGGGCTTCTCTAGCCACCTCATCTTCTGCTCATCCTCTCGCGCACTCTAAAGAGAGCTCAGGTGAGAAATTGCAAACGTCGAGCAATTGCTAAGAGATGAAAAGTGCCAGCACTGAAAGCTGTTGCTAGCCAGCACCCTTCCTTGGAAGCGCTTTCACAGGCGCAGCAACGCTGGGGCTTTGCGCTTCTCTAGCCACCAAACGTCACGGTCATTCTCTTTCCGTCTCGTAGACACGAGCTGAGAAATTGCAAACGTCGAGCAATTGCTCAGAGATGAAAAGTGCCAGCACTGAAAGCTGTTGCTAGCCAGCACCCTTCCTTGGAAGCGCTTTTGTAGACCTAAGAACACTGGGGCTCTGGGCTTCTCTAGCCACCTCATCTTCTGCTCATCCTCTCGCGCACTCTAAAGAGAGCTCAGGTGAGAAATTGCAAACGTCGAGCAATTGCTCAGAGATGAAAAGTGCCAGCACTGAAAGCTGTTGCTAGCCAGCACCCTTCCTTGGAAGCGCTTTCACAGGCGCAGTAACACTGGGGCTTTGCGCTTCTCTAGCCACCAAACGTCACGGTCCTTCTCTTTCCGTCTCGTAGACACGAGCTGAGAAATTGCAAACGTCGAGCAATTGCTCAGAGATGAAAAGTGCCAGCACTGAAAGCTGTTGCTAGCCAGCACCCTTCCTTGGAAGCGCTTTTGTAGGCCTAAGAACACTGGGGCTCTGGGCTTCTCTAGCCACCTCATCTTCTGCTCATCCTCTCGCGCACTCTGAAGAGAGCTCAGGTGAGAAATTGCAAACGTCGAGCAATTGCTCAGAGATGAAAAGTGCCAGCACTGAAAGCTGTTGCTAGCCAGCACCCTTCCTTGGAAGCGCTTTTGTAGGCCTAAGAACACTGGGGCTCTGGGCTTCTCTAGCCACCTCATCTTCTGCTCATCCTCTCGCGCACTCTAAAGAGAGCTCAGGTGAGAAATTGCAAACGTCGAGCAATTGCTCAGAGATGAAAAGTGCCAGCACTGAAAGCTGTTGCTAGCCAGCACCCTTCCTTGGAAGCGCTTTCACAGGCGCAGTAACACTGGGGCTTTGCGCTTCTCTAGCCACCAAACGTCAAGGTCCTTCTCTTTCCGTCTCGTAGACACGAGCTGAGAAATTGCAAACGTCGAGCAATTGCTCAGAGATGAAAAGTGCCAGCACTGAAAGCTGTTGCTAGCCAGCACCCTTCCTTGGAAGCGCTTTTGTAGGCCTAAGAACACTGGGGCTCTGGGCTTCTCTAGCCACCTCATCTTCTGCTCATCCTCTCGCGCACTCTAAAGAGAGCTCAGGTGAGAAATTGCAAACGTCGAGCAATTGCTCAGAGATGAAAAGTGCCAGCACTGAAAGCTGTTGCTAGCCAGCACCCTTCCTTGGAAGCGCTTTCACAGGCGCAGTAACACTGGGGCTTTGCACTTCTCTAGCCACCAAACGTCACGGTCCTTCTCTTTCCGTCTCGTAGACACGAGCTGAGAAATTGCAAACGTCGAGCAATTGCTCAGAGATGAAAAGTGCCAGCACTGAAAGCTCTTGCTAGCCAGCACCCTTCCTTGGAAGCGCTTTTGTAGGCCTAAGAACACTGGGGCTCTGGGCTTCTCTAGCCACCTCATCTTCTGCTCATCCTCTCGCGCACTCTACAGAGAGCTCAGGTGAGAAATTGCAAACGTCGAGCAATTGCTCAGAGATGAAAAGTGCCAGCACTGAAAGCTGTTGCTAGCCAGCACCCTTCCTTGGAAGCGCTTTTGTAGACCTAAGAACACTGGGGCTCTGGGCTTCTCTAGCCACCTCATCTTCTGCTCATCCTCTCGCGCACTCTAAAGAGAGCTCAGGTGAGAAATTGCAAACGTCGAGCAATTGCTCAGAGATGAAAAGTGCCAGCACTGAAAGCTGTTGCTAGCCAGCACCCTTCCTTGGAAGCGCTTTCACAGGCGCAGTAACACTGGGGCTTTGCGCTTCTCTACTCATCAAACGTAACGGTCCTTCTCTTTCCGTCTCGTAGACACGAGCTGAGAAATTGCAAACGTCGAGCAATTGCTCAGAGAGGAAAAGTGCCAGCACTGAAAGCTGTTGCTAGCCAGCACCCTTCCTTGGAAGCGCTTTTGTAGGCCTAAGAACACTGGGGCTCTGGGCTTCTCTAGCCACCTCATCTTCTGCTCATCCTCTCGCGCACTCTAAAGAGAGCTCAGGTGAGAAATTGCAAACGTCGAGCAATTGCTCAGAGATGAAAAGTGCCAGCACTGGAAGCTCTTGCTAGCCAGCACCCTTCCTTGGAAGCGCTTTTGTAGGCCTAAGAACACTGGGGCTCTGGGCTTCTCTAGCCACCTAATCTTCTGCTCATCCTCTCGCGCACTCTAAAGAGAGCTCAGGTGAGAAATTGCAAACGTCCAGCAATTGCTCAGAGATGAAAAGTGCCAGCACTGAAAGCTCTTGCTAGCCAGCACCCTTCCTTGGAAGCGCTTTCACAGGCGCAGCAACGCTGGGGCTTTGCGCTTCTCTAGCCACCAAACGTCACGGTCACTATCTCTCCGTCTCGTAGACACGAGCTGAGAAATTGCAAACGTCGAGCAATTGCTCAGAGATGAAAAGTGCCAGCACTGAAAGCTGTTGCTAGCCAGCACCCTTCCTTGGAAGCGCTTTTGTAGGCCTAAGAACACTGGGGCTCTGGGCTTCTCTAGCCACCTCATCTTCTGCTCATCCTCTCGCGCACTCTAAAGAGAGCTCAGGTGAGAAATTGCAAACGTCGAGCAATTGCTCAGAGATGAAAAGTGCCAGCACTGAAAGCTCTTGCTAGCCAGCACCCTTCCTTGGAAGTGCTTTCACAGGCACAGTAACACTGGGGCTTTGCGCTTCTCTAGCCACCAAACGTCACGGTCACTATCTCTCCGTCTCGTAGACACGAGCTGAGAAATTGCAAACGTCGAGCAATTGCTCAGAGATGAAAAGTGCCAGCACTGAAAGCTGTTGCTAGCCAGCACCCTTCCTTGGAAGCGCTTTTGTAGCCCTTAGAACACTGGGGCTCTGGGCTTCTCTAGCCACCTCATCTTCTGCTCATCCTCTCGCGCACTCTAAAGAGAGCTCAGGTGAGAAATTGCAAACGTCCAGCAATTGCTCAGAGATGAAAAGTGCCAGCACTGAAAGCTCTTGCTAGCCAGCACCCTTCCTTGGAAGCGCTTTCACAGGCGCAGCAACACTGGGGCTTTGCGCTTCTCTAGCCACCAAACGTCACGGTCATTCTCTTTCCGTCTCGTAGACACGAGCTGAGAAATTGCAAACGTCGAGCAATTGCTCAGAGATGAAAAGTGCCAGCACTGAAAGCTCTTGCTAGCCAGCACCCTTCCTTGGAAGCGCTTTTGTAGGCCTAAGAACACTGGGGCTCTGGGCTTCTCTAGCCACCTCATCTTCTGCTCATCCTCTCGCGCACTCTAAAGAGAGCTCAGGTGAGAAATTGCAAACGTCGAGCAATTGCTCAGAGATGAAAAGTGCCAGCACTGAAAGCTCTTGCTAGCCAGCACCCTTCCTTGGAAGCGCTTTCACAGGCGCAGTAACACTGGGGCTTTGCGCTTCTCTAGCCACCAAACGTCACGGTCCTTCTCTTTCCGTCTCGTAGACACGAGCTGAGAAATTGCAAACGTCGAGCAATTGCTCAGAGAGGAAAAGTGCCAGCACTGAAAGCTGTTGCTAGCCAGCACCCTTCCTTGGAAGCGCTTTTGTAGGCCTAAGAACACTGGGGCTCTGGGCTTCTCTAGACACCTAATCTTCTGCTCATCCTCTCGCGCACTCTAAAGAGAGCTCAGGTGAGAAATTGCAAACGTCGAGCAATTGCTCAGAGATGAAAAGTGCCAGCACTGAAAGCTCTTGCTAGCCAGCACCCTTCCTTGGAAGCGCTTTCACAGGCGCAGCAACACTGGGGCTTTGCGCTTCTCTACTCATCAAACGTCACGGTCCTTCTCTTTCCGTCTCGTAGACACGAGCTGAGAAATTGCAAACGTCGAGCAATTGCTCAGAGAGGAAAAGTGCCAGCACTGAAAGCTGTTGCTAGCCAGCACCCTTCCTTGGAAGCGCTTTTGTAGGCCTAAGAACACTGGGGCTCTGGGCTTCTCTAGCCACCTCATCTTCTGCTCATCCTCTCGCGCGCTCTAAAGAGAGCTCAGGTGAGAAATTGCAAACGTCGAGCAATTGCTCAGAGATGAAAAGTGCCAGCACTGAAAGCTCTTGCTAGCCAGCACCCTTCCTTGGAAGCGCTTTCACAGGCGCAGTAACACTGGGGCTTTGCGCTTCTCTACTCATCAAACGTCACGGTCACTATCTCTCCGTCTCGTAGACACGAGCTGAGAAATTGCAAACGTCGAGCAATTGCTCAGAGATGAAAAGTGCCAGCACTGAAAGCTGTTGCTAGCCAGCCCCCTTCCTTGGAAGCGCTTTTGTAGGCCTAAGAACACTGGGGCTCTGGGCTTCTCTAGCCACCTCATCTTCTGCTCATCCTCTCGCGCACTCTAAAGAGAGCTCAGGTGAGAAATTGCAAACGTCGAGCAATTGCTCAGAGATGAAAAGTGCCAGCACTGAAAGCTCTTGCTAGCCAGCACCCTTCCTTGGAAGCGCTTTCACAGGCGCAGCAACACTGGGGCTTTGCGCTTCTATATGCACCAAAAGTCACAGTCATTCTCTTTCCGTCTCGTAGACACGAGCTGAGAAATTGCAAACGTCGAGCAATTGCTCAGAGATGAAAAGTGCCAGCACTGAAAGCTGTTGCTAGCCAGCACCCTTCCTTGGAAGCGCTTTTGTAGCCCTTAGAACACTGGGGCTCTGGGCTTCTCTAGCCACCTCATCTTCTGCTCATCCTCTCGCGCACTCTAAAGAGAGCTCAGGTGAGAAATTGCAAACGTCGAGCAATTGCTCAGAGATGAAAAGTGCCAGCACTGAAAGCTCTTGCTAGCCAGCACCCTTCCTTGGAAGCGCTTTCACAGGCGCAGCAACACTGGGGCTTTGCGCTTCTCTAGCCACCAAACGTCACGGTCATTCTCTTTCCGTCTCGTAGACACGAGCTGAGAAATTGCAAACGTCGAGCAATTGCTCAGAGATGAAAAGTGCCAGCACTGAAAGCTCTTGCTAGCCAGCACCCTTCCTTGGAAGCGCTTTTGTAGGCCTAAGCACACTGGGGCTCTGGGCTTCTCTAGCCACCTCATCTTCTGCTCATCCTCTCGCGCACTCTAAAGAGAGCTCAGGTGAGAAATTGCAAACGTCGAGCAATTGCTCAGAGATGAAAAGTGCCAGCACTGAAAGCTCTTGCTAGCCAGCACCCTTCCTTGGAAGCGCTTTCACAGGCGCAGCAACACTGGGGCTTTGCGCTTCTCTAGCCACCAAACGTCACGGTCCTTCTCTTTCCGTCTCGTAGACACGAGCTGAGAAATTGCAAACGTCGAGCAATTGCTCAGAGATGAAAAGTGCCAGCACTGAAAGCTGTTGCTAGCCAGCACCCTTCCTTGGAAGCGCTTTTGTAGGCCTAAGAACACTGGGGCTCTGGGCTTCTCTAGACACCTAATCTTCTGCTCATCCTCTCGCGCACTCTAAAGAGAGCTCAGGTGAGAAATTGCAAACGTCGAGCAATTGCTCAGAGATGAAAAGTGCCAGCACTGAAAGCTGTTGCTAGCCAGCACCCTTCCTTGGAAGCGCTTTCACAGGCGCACTGACACTGGGGCTTTGCGCTTCTCTACTCATCAAACGTCACGGTCCTTCTCTTTCCGTCTCGTAGACACGAGCTGAGAAATTGCAAACGTCGAGCAATTGCTCAGAGAGGAAAAGTGCCAGCACTGAAAGCTGTTGCTAGCCAGCCCCCTTCCTTGGAAGCGCTTTTGTAGGCCTAAGAACACTGGGGCTCTGGGCTTCTCTAGCCACCTCATCTTCTGCTCATCCTCTCGCGCGCTCTAAAGAGAGCTCAGGTGAGAAATTGCAAACGTCGAGCAATTGCTCAGAGATGAAAAGTGCCAGCACTGAAAGCTCTTGCTAGCCAGCACCCTTCCTTGGAAGCGCTTTCACAGGCGCAGTAACACTGGGGCTTTGCGCTTCTCTACTCATCAAACGTCACGGTCCTTCTCTTTCCGTCTCGTAGACACGAGCTGAGAAATTGCAAACGTCGAGCAATTGCTCAGAGATGAAAAGTGCCAGCACTGAAAGCTGTTGCTAGCCAGCACCCTTCCTTGGAAGCGCTTTCACAGGCGCAGTAACACTGGGGCTTTGTGCTTCTCTAGCCACCAAACGTCACGGTCCTTCTCTTTCCATCTCGTAGACACGAGCTGAGAAATTGCAAACGTCGAGCAATTGCTCAGAGATGAAAAATGCCAGCACTGAAAGCTGTTGCTAGCCAGCACCCTTCCTTGGAAGCGCTTTTGTAGACCTAAGAACACTGGGGCTCTGGGCTTCTCTAGCCACCTCATCTTCTGCTCATCCTCTCGCGCACTCTAAAGAGAGCTCAGGTGAGAAATTGCAAACGTCCAGCAATTGCTCAGAGATGAAAAGTGCCAGCACTGAAAGCTGTTGCTAGCCAGCACCCTTCCTTGGAAGCGCTTTCACAGGCGCAGTAACACTGGGGCTTTGCGCTTCTCTAGCCACCAAACGTCACGGTCCTTCTCTTTCCGTCTCGTAGACACGAGCTGAGAAATTGCAAACGTCGAGCAATTGCTCAGAGATGAAAAGTGCCAGCACTGAAAGCTGTTGCTAGCCAGCACCCTTCCTTGGAAGCGCTTTTGTAGGCCTAAGAACACTGGGGCTCTGGGCTTCTCTAGCCACCTAATCTTCTGCTCATCCTCTCGCGCACTCTGAAGAGAGCTCAGGTGAGAAATTGCAAACGTTGAGCAATTGCTCAGAGATGAAAAGTGCCAGCACTGAAAGCTGTTGCTAGCCAGCACCCTTCCTTGGAAGCGCTTTTGTAGGCCTAAGAACACTGGGGCTCTGGGCTTCTCTAGCCACCTCATCTTCTGCTCATCCTCTCGCGCACTCTAAAGAGAGCTCAGGTGAGAAATTGCAAACGTCGAGCAATTGCTCAGAGATGAAAAGTGCCAGCACTGAAAGCTCTTGCTAGCCAGCACCCTTCCTTGGAAGTGCTTTCACAGGCGCAGCAACACTGGGGCTTTGCGCTTCTCTAGCCACCAAACGTCACGGTCACTATCTCTCCGTCTCGTAGACACGAGCTGAGAAATTGCAAACGTCGAGCAATTGCTCCGAGATGAAAAGTGCCAGCACTGAAAGCTGTTGCTAGCCAGCACCCTTCCTTGGAAGCGCTTTTGTAGGCCTAAGAACACTGGGGCTCTGGGCTTCTCTAGCCACCTCATCTTCTGCTCATCCTCTCGCGCACTCTAAAGAGAGCTCAGGTGAGAAATTGCAAACGTCGAGCAATTGCTCAGAGATGAAAAGTGCCAGCACTGAAAGCTCTTGCTAGCCAGCACCCTTCCTTGGAAGCGCTTTCACAGGCGCAGTAACACTGGGGCTTTGTGCTTCTCTAGCCACCAAACGTCACGGTCCTTCTCTTTCCGTCTCGTAGACACGAGCTGAGAAATTGCAAACGTCGAGCAATTGCTCAGAGATGAAAAATGCCAGCACTGAAAGCTGTTGCTAGCCAGCACCCTTCCTTGGAAGCGCTTTTGTAGACCTAAGAACACTGGGGCTCTGGGCTTCTCTAGCCACCTCATCTTCTGCTCATCCTCTCGCGCACTCTAAAGAGAGCTCAGGTGAGAAATTGCAAACGTCCAGCAATTGCTCAGAGATGAAAAGTGCCAGCACTGAAAGCTGTTGCTAGCCAGCACCCTTCCTTGGAAGCGCTTTCACAGGCGCAGTAACACTGGGGCTTTGCGCTTCTCTAGCCACCAAACGTCACGGTCCTTCTCTTTCCGTCTCGTAGACACGAGCTGAGAAATTGCAAACGTCGAGCAATTGCTCCGAGATGAAAAGTGCCAGCACTGAAAGCTGTTGCTAGCCAGCACCCTTCCTTGGAAGCGCTTTTGTAGGCCTAAGAACACTGGGGCTCTGGCTTCTCTAGCCACCTAATCTTCTGCTCATCCTCTCGCGCACTCTACAGAGAGCTCAGGTGAGAAATTGCAAACGTCGAGCAATTGCTCAGAGATGAAAAGTGCCAGCACTGAAAGCTGTTGCTAGCCAGCACCCTTCCTTGGAAGCGCTTTTGTAGGCCTAAGAACACTGGGGTTCTGGGCTTCTCTAGCCACCTCATCTTCTGCTCATCCTCTCGCGCACTCTAAAGAGAGCTCAGGTGAGAAATTGCAAACGTCGAGCAATTGCTCAGAGATGAAAAGTGCCAGCACTGAAAGCTGTTGCTAGCCAGCACCCTTCCTTGGAAGCGCTTTCACAGGCGCAGCAACACTGGGGCTTTGCACTTCTCTAGCCACCAAACGTCACTGTCATTCTCTTTCCATCTCGTAGACACGAGCTGAGAAATTGCAAACGTCGAGCAATTGCTCAGAGATGAAAAGTGCCAGCACTGAAAGCTCTTGCTAGCCAGCACCCTTCCTTGGAAGCGCTTTTGTAGCCCTTAGAACACTGGGGCTCTGGGCTTCTCTACCCACCTAATCTTCCGCTCATCCTCTCGTGCACTCTAAAGAGAGCTCAGGTGAGAAATTGCAAACGTCCAGCAATTGCTCAGAGATGAAAAGTGCCAGCACTGAAAGCTCTTGCTAGCCAGCACCCTTCCTTGGAAGCGCTTTTGTAGGCCTAAGAACACTGGGGCTCTGGGCTTCTCTAGCCACCTCATCTTCTGCTCATCCTCTCGCGCACTCTAAAGAGAGCTCAGGTGAGAAATTGCAAACGTCGAGCAATTGCTCAGAGATGAATAGTGCCAGCACTGAAAGCTCTTGCTAGCCAGCACCCTTCCTTGGAAGTGCTTTCACAGGCACAGTAACACTGGGGCTTTGCACTTCTCTAGCCACCAAACGTCACGGTCACTATCTCTCCGTCTCGTAGACACGAGCTGAGAAATTGCAAACGTCGAGCAATTGCTCAGAGATGAAAAGTGCCAGCACTGAAAGCTGTTGCTAGCCAGCACCCTTCCTTGGAAGCGCTTTTGTAGCCCTTAGAACACTGGGGCTCTGGGCTTCTCTAGCCACCTCATCTTCTGCTCATCCTCTCGCGCACTCTAAAGAGAGCTCAGGTGAGAAATTGCAAACGTAGAGCAATTGCTCAGAGATGAAAAGTGCCAGCACTGAAAGCTGTTGCTAGCCAGCACCCTTCCTTGGAAGCGCTTTCACAGGCGCAGCAACACTGGGGCTTTGCGCTTCTCTAGCCACCAAACGTCACGGTCCTTCTCTTTCCGTCTCATAGACACGAGCTGAGAAATTGCAAACGTCGAGCAATTGCTCAGAGAGGAAAAGTGCCAGCACTGAAAGCTGTTGCTAGCCAGCACCCTTCCTTGGAAGCGCTTTCACAGGCGCACTGACACTGGGGCTTTGCGCTTCTCTACCCACCAAACGTCACGGTCATTCTCTTTCCGTCTCGTAGACACGAGCTGAGAAATTGCAAACGTCGAGCAATTGCTCAGAGATGAAAAGTGCCAGCACTGAAAGCTCTTGCTAGCCAGCACCCTTCCTTGGAAGCGCTTTTGTAGACCTAAGAACACTGGGGCTCTGGGCTTCTCTAGCCACCTCATCTTCTGCTCATCCTCTCGCGCACTCTAAAGAGAGCTCAGGTGAGAAATTGCAAACGTCGAGCAATTGCTCAGAGATGAAAAGTGCCAGCACTGAAAGCTGTTGCTAGCCAGCACCCTTCCTTGGAAGCGCTTTCACAGGCGCAGTAACACTGGGGCTTTGCGCTTCTCTACTCATCAAACGTAACGGTCCTTCTCTTTCCGTCTCGTAGACACGAGCTGAGAAATTGCAAACGTCGAGCAATTGCTCAGAGAGGAAAAGTGCCAGCACTGAAAGCTGTTGCTAGCCAGCACCCTTCCTTGGAAGCGCTTTTGTAGGCCTAAGAACACTGGGGCTCTGGGCTTCTCTAGCCACCTCATCTTCTGCTCATCCTCTCGCGCACTCTAAAGAGAGCTCAGGTGAGAAATTGCAAACGTCGAGCAATTGCTCAGAGATGAAAAGTGCCAGCACTGAAAGCTGTTGCTAGCCAGCACCCTTCCTTGGAAGCGCTTTTGTAGGCCTAAGAACACTGGGGCTCTGGGCTTCTCTAGCCACCTCATCTTCTGCTCATCCTCTCGCGCACTCTGAAGAGAGCTCAGGTGAGAAATTGCAAACGTCCAGCAATTGCTCAGAGATGAAAAGTGCCAGCACTGAAAGCTCTTGCTAGCCAGCACCCTTCCTTGGAAGTGCTTTCACAGGCACAGTAACACTGGGGCTTTGCGCTTCTCTAGCCACCAAACGTCATGGTCACTATCTCTCCGTCTCGTAGACACGAGCTGAGAAATTGCAAACGTCGAGCAATTGCTCAGAGATGAAAAGTGCCAGCACTGAAAGCTCTTGCTAGCCAGCACCCTTCCTTGGAAGCGCTTTTGTAGCCCTTAGAACACTGGGGCTCTGGGCTTCTCTACCCACCTAATCTTCCGCTCATCCTCTCGTGCACTCTAAAGAGAGCTCAGGTGAGAAATTGCAAACGTCCAGCAATTGCTCAGAGATGAAAAGTGCCAGCACTGAAAGCTCTTGCTAGCCAGCACCCTTCCTTGGAAGCGCTTTTGTAGGCCTAAGAACACTGGGGCTCTGGGCTTCTCTAGCCACCTCATCTTCTGCTCATCCTCTCGCGCACTCTAAAGAGAGCTCAGGTGAGAAATTGCAAACGTCGAGCAATTGCTCAGAGATGAATAGTGCCAGCACTGAAAGCTCTTGCTAGCCAGCACCCTTCCTTGGAAGTGCTTTCACAGGCACAGTAACACTGGGGCTTTGCACTTCTCTAGCCACCAAACGTCACGGTCACTATCTCTCCGTCTCGTAGACACGAGCTGAGAAATTGCAAACGTCGAGCAATTGCTCAGAGATGAAAAGTGCCAGCACTGAAAGCTGTTGCTAGCCAGCACCCTTCCTTGGAAGCGCTTTTGTAGCCCTTAGAACACTGGGGCTCTGGGCTTCTCTAGCCACCTCATCTTCTGCTCATCCTCTCGCGCACTCTAAAGAGAGCTCAGGTGAGAAATTGCAAACGTAGAGCAATTGCTCAGAGATGAAAAGTGCCAGCACTGAAAGCTGTTGCTAGCCAGCACCCTTCCTTGGAAGCGCTTTCACAGGCGCAGCAACACTGGGGCTTTGCGCTTCTCTAGCCACCAAACGTCACGGTCCTTCTCTTTCCGTCTCATAGACACGAGCTGAGAAATTGCAAACGTCGAGCAATTGCTCAGAGATGAAAAGTGCCAGCACTGAAAGCTGTTGCTAGCCAGCACCCTTCCTTGGAAGCGCTTTCACAGGCGCACTGACACTGGGGCTTTGCGCTTCTCTACCCACCAAACGTCACGGTCATTCTCTTTCCGTCTCGTAGACACGAGCTGAGAAATTGCAAACGTCGAGCAATTGCTCAGAGATGAAAAGTGCCAGCACTGAAAGCTCTTGCTAGCCAGCACCCTTCCTTGGAAGCGCTTTTGTAGACCTAAGAACACTGGGGCTCTGGGCTTCTCTAGCCACCTCATCTTCTGCTCATCCTCTCGCGCACTCTAAAGAGAGCTCAGGTGAGAAATTGCAAACGTCGAGCAATTGCTCAGAGATGAAAAGTGCCAGCACTGAAAGCTGTTGCTAGCCAGCACCCTTCCTTGGAAGCGCTTTCACAGGCGCAGTAACACTGGGGCTTTGCGCTTCTCTACTCATCAAACGTAACGGTCCTTCTCTTTCCGTCTCGTAGACACGAGCTGAGAAATTGCAAACGTCGAGCAATTGCTCAGAGAGGAAAAGTGCCAGCACTGAAAGCTGTTGCTAGCCAGCACCCTTCCTTGGAAGCGCTTTTGTAGGCCTAAGAACACTGGGGCTCTGGGCTTCTCTAGCCACCTCATCTTCTGCTCATCCTCTCGCGCACTCTAAAGAGAGCTCAGGTGAGAAATTGCAAACGTCGAGCAATTGCTCAGAGATGAAAAGTGCCAGCACTGAAAGCTGTTGCTAGCCAGCACCCTTCCTTGGAAGCGCTTTTGTAGGCCTAAGAACACTGGGGCTCTGGGCTTCTCTAGCCACCTCATCTTCTGCTCATCCTCTCGCGCACTCTGAAGAGAGCTCAGGTGAGAAATTGCAAACGTCCAGCAATTGCTCAGAGATGAAAAGTGCCAGCACTGAAAGCTCTTGCTAGCCAGCACCCTTCCTTGGAAGTGCTTTCACAGGCACAGTAACACTGGGGCTTTGCGCTTCTCTAGCAACCAAACGTCATGGTCACTATCTCTCCGTCTCGTAGACACGAGCTGAGAAATTGCAAACGTCGAGCAATTGCTCAGAGATGAAAAGTGCCAGCACTGAAAGCTGTTGCTAGCCAGCACCCTTCCTTGGAAGCGCTTTTGTAGGCCTAAGAACACTGGGGCTCTGGGCTTCTCTAGCCACCTCATCTTCTGCTCATCCTCTCGCGCACTCTAAAGAGAGCTCAGGTGAGAAATTGCAAACGTCGAGCAATTGCTCAGAGATGAAAAGTGCCAGCACTGAAAGCTGTTGCTAGCCAGCACCCTTCCTTGGAAGCGCTTTTGTAGGCCTAAGAACACTGGGGCTCTGGGCTTCTCTAGCCACCTCATCTTCTGCTCATCCTCTCGCGCACTCTAAAGAGAGCTCAGGTGAGAAATTGCAAACGTCGAGCAATTGCTCAGAGATGAAAAGTGCCAGCACTGAAAGCTGTTGCTAGCCAGCACCCTTCCTTGGAAGCGCTTTCACAGGCGCAGCAACGCTGGGGCTTTGCGCTTCTCTAGCCACCAAACGTCACGGTCATTCTCTTTCCGTCTCGTAGACACGAGCTGAGAAATTGCAAACGTCGAGCAATTGCTCAGAGATGAAAAGTGCCAGCACTGAAAGCTGTTGCTAGCCAGCACCCTTCCTTGGAAGCGCTTTTGTAGGCCTAAGCACACTGGGGCTCTGGGCTTCTCTAGCCACCTCATCTTCTGCTCATCCTCTCGCGCACTCTAAAGAGAGCTCAGGTGAGAAATTGCAAACGTCGAGCAATTGCTCAGAGATGAAAAGTGCCAGCACTGAAAGCTGTTGCTAGCCAGCACCCTTCCTTGGAAGCGCTTTCACAGGCGCAGTAACACTGGGGCTTTGCGCTTCTCTAGCCACCAAACGTCACGGTCCTTCTCTTTCCGTCTCGTAGACACGAGCTGAGAAATTGCAAACGTCGAGCAATTGCTCAGAGATGAAAAGTGCCAGCACTGAAAGCTGTTGCTAGCCAGCACCCTTCCTTGGAAGCGCTTTTGTAGGCCTAAGAACACTGGGGCTCTGGGCTTCTCTAGCCACCTCATCTTCTGCTCATCCTCTCGCGCACTCTGAAGAGAGCTCAGGGGAGAAATTGCAAACGTTGAGCAATTGCTCAGAGATGAAAAGTGCCAGCACTGAAAGCTGTTGCTAGCCAGCACCCTTCCTTGGAAGCGCTTTTGTAGGCCTAAGAACACTGGGGCTCTGGGCTTCTCTAGCCACCTCATCTTCTGCTCATCCTCTCGCGCACTCTAAAGAGAGCTCAGGTGAGAAATTGCAAACGTCGAGCAATTGCTCAGAGATGAAAAGTGCCAGCACTGAAAGCTGTTGCTAGCCAGCACCCTTCCTTGGAAGTGCTTTCACAGGTAGAGTAACACTGGGGCTTTGCGCTTCTCTACCCACCAAACGTCACGGTCACTATCTCTCCGTCTCGTAGACACGAGCTGAGAAATTGCAAACGTCGAGCAATTGCTCAGAGAAGAAAAGTGCCAGCACTGAAAGCTGTTGCTAGCCAGCACCCTTCCTTGGAAGCGCTTTTGTAGGCCTAAGAACACTGGGGCTCTGGGCTTCTCTAGCCACCTCATCTTCTGCTCATCCTCTCGCGCACTCTAAAGAGAGCTCAGGTGAGAAATTGCAAACGTCGAGCAATTGCTCAGAGATGAAAAGTGCCAGCACTGAAAGCTCTTGCTAGCCAGCACCCTTCCTTGGAAGCGCTTTCACAGGCGCAGTAACACTGGGGCTTTGCGCTTCTCTAGCCACCAAACGTCACGGTCCTTCTCTTTCCGTCTCGTAGACACGAGCTGAGAAATTGCAAACGTCGAGCAATTGCTCAGAGATGAAAAGTGCCAGCACTGAAAGCTGTTGCTAGCCAACACCCTTCCTTGGAAGCGCTTTTGTAGCCCTAAGAACACTGGGGCTCTGGGCTTCTCTAGCCACCTCATCTTCTGCTCATCCTCTCGCGCACTCTAAAGAGAGCTCAGGTGAGAAATTGCAAACGTCGAGCAATTGCTCAGAGATGAAAAGTGCCAGCACTGAAAGCTGTTGCTAGCCAGCACCCTTCCTTGGAAGCGCTTTCACAGGCGCAGTAACACTGGGGCTTTGCACTTCTCTAGCCACCAAACGTCACGGTCCTTCTCTTTCCGTCTCGTAGACACGAGCTGAGAAATTGCAAACGTCGAGCAATTGCTCAGAGATGAAAAGTGCCAGCACTGAAAGCTCTTGCTAGCCAGCACCCTTCCTTGGAAGCGCTTTTGTAGGCCTAAGAACACTGGGGCTCTGGGCTTCTCTAGCCACCTCATCTTCTGCTCATCCTCTCGCGCACTCTGAAGAGAGCTCAGGTGAGAAATTGCAAACGTCGAGCAATTGCTCAGAGATGAAAAGTGCCAGCACTGAAAGCTGTTGCTAGCCAGCACCCTTCCTTGGAAGCGCTTTTGTAGACCTAAGAACACTGGGGCTCTGGGCTTCTCTAGCCACCTCATCTTCTGCTCATCCTCTCGCGCACTCTAAAGAGAGCTCAGGTGAGAAATTGCAAACGTCGAGCAATTGCTCAGAGATGAAAAGTGCCAGCACTGAAAGCTGTTGCTAGCCAGCACCCTTCCTTGGAAGCGCTTTCACAGGCGCAGTAACACTGGGGCTTTGCGCTTCTCTACTCATCAAACGTAACGGTCCTTCTCTTTCCGTCTCGTAGACACGAGCTGAGAAATTGCAAACGTCGAGCAATTGCTCAGAGAGGAAAAGTGCCAGCACTGAAAGCTGTTGCTAGCCAGCACCCTTCCTTGGAAGCGCTTTTGTAGGCCTAAGAACACTGGGGCTCTGGGCTTCTCTAGCCACCTCATCTTCTGCTCATCCTCTCGCGCACTCTAAAGAGAGCTCAGGTGAGAAATTGCAAACGTCGAGCAATTGCTCAGAGATGAAAAGTGCCAGCACTGAAAGCTCTTGCTAGCCAGCACCCTTCCTTGGAAGCGCTTTTGTAGGCCTAAGAACACTGGGGCTCTGGGCTTCTCTAGCCACCTCATCTTCTGCTCATCCTCTCGCGCACTCTAAAGAGAGCTCAGGTGAGAAATTGCAAACGTCCAGCAATTGCTCAGAGATGAAAAGTGCCAGCACTGAAAGCTCTTGCTAGCCAGCACCCTTCCTTGGAAGTGCTTTCACAGGCACAGTAACACTGGGGCTTTGCGCTTCTCTAGCCACCAAACGTCACGGTCACTATCTCTCCGTCTCGTAGACACGAGCTGAGAAATTGCAAACGTCGAGCAATTGCTCAGAGATGAAAAGTGCCAGCACTGAAAGCTGTTGCTAGCCAGCCCCCTTCCTTGGAAGCGCTTTTGTAGGCCTAAGAACACTGGGGCTCTGGGCTTCTCTAGCCACCTCATCTTCTGCTCATCCTCTCGCGCACTCTAAAGAGAGCTCAGGTGAGAAATTGCAAACGTCGAGCAATTGCTCAGAGATGAAAAGTGCCAGCACTGAAAGCTCTTGCTAGCCAGCACCCTTCCTTGGAAGTGCTTTCACAGGCACAGTAACACTGGGGCTTTGCGCTTCTCTAGCCACCAAACGTCACGGTCACTATCTCTCCGTCTCGTAGACACGAGCTGAGAAATTGCAAACGTCGAGCAATTGCTCAGAGATGAAAAGTGCCAGCACTGAAAGCTGTTGCTAGCCAGCACCCTTCCTTGGAAGCGCTTTTGTAGCCCTTAGAACACTGGGGCTCTGGGCTTCTCTAGCCACCTCATCTTCTGCTCATCCTCTCGCGCACTCTGAAGAGAGCTCAGGTGAGAAATTGCAAACGTCCAGCAATTGCTCAGAGATGAAAAGTGCCAGCACTGAAAGCTCTTGCTAGCCAGCACCCTTCCTTGGAAGCGCTTTCACAGGCGCAGCAACACTGGGGCTTTGCGCTTCTCTAGCCACCAAACGTCACGGTCCTTCTCTTTCCGTCTCGTAGACACGAGCTGAGAAATTGCAAACGTCGAGCAATTGCTCCGAGATGAAAAGTGCCAGCACTGAAAGCTGTTGCTAGCCAGCACCCTTCCTTGGAAGCGCTTTTGTAGGCCTAAGAACACTGGGGCTCTGGGCTTCTCTAGCCACCTCATCTTCTGCTCATCCTCTCGCGCACTCTAAAGAGAGCTCAGGTGAGAAATTGCAAACGTCGAGCAATTGCTCAGAGATGAAAAGTGCCAGCACTGAAAGCTCTTGCTAGCCAGCACCCTTCCTTGGAAGCGCTTTCACAGGCGCAGTAACACTGGGGCTTTGCGCTTCTCTAGCCACCAAACGTCACGGTCCTTCTCTTTCCGTCTCGTAGACACGAGCTGAGAAATTGCAAACGTCGAGCAATTGCTCAGAGATGAAAAGTGCCAGCACTGAAAGCTGTTGCTAGCCAGCACCCTTCCTTGGAAGCGCTTTTGTAGGCCTAAGAACACTGGGGCTCTGGGCTTCTCTAGACACCTAATCTTCTGCTCATCCTCTCGCGCACTCTAAAGAGAGCTCAGGTGAGAAATTGCAAACGTCGAGCAATTGCTCAGAGATGAAAAGTGCCAGCACTGAAAGCTGTTGCTAGCCAGCACCCTTCCTTGGAAGCGCTTTCACAGGCGCACTGACACTGGGGCTTTGCGCTTCTCTACTCATCAAACGTCACGGTCCTTCTCTTTCCGTCTCGTAGACACGAGCTGAGAAATTGCAAACGTCGAGCAATTGCTCAGAGAGGAAAAGTGCCAGCACTGAAAGCTGTTGCTAGCCAGCCCCCTTCCTTGGAAGCGCTTTTGTAGGCCTAAGAACACTGGGGCTCTGGGCTTCTCTAGCCACCTCATCTTCTGCTCATCCTCTCGCGCGCTCTAAAGAGAGCTCAGGTGAGAAATTGCAAACGTCGAGCAATTGCTCAGAGATGAAAAGTGCCAGCACTGAAAGCTCTTGCTAGCCAGCACCCTTCCTTGGAAGCGCTTTCACAGGCGCAGTAACACTGGGGCTTTGCGCTTCTCTACTCATCAAACGTCACGGTCACTATCTCTCCGTCTCGTAGACACGAGCTGAGAAATTGCAAACGTCGAGCAATTGCTCAGAGATGAAAAGTGCCAGCACTGAAAGCTGTTGCTAGCCAGCCCCCTTCCTTGGAAGCGCTTTTGTAGGCCTAAGAACACTGGGGCTCTGGGCTTCTCTAGCCACCTCATCTTCTGCTCATCCTCTCGCGCACTCTAAAGAGAGCTCAGGTGAGAAATTGCAAACGTCGAGCAATTGCTCAGAGATGAAAAGTGCCAGCACTGAAAGCTCTTGCTAGCCAGCACCCTTCCTTGGAAGTGCTTTCACAGGCACAGTAACACTGGGGCTTTGCGCTTCTCTAGCCACCAAACGTCACGGTCACTATCTCTCCGTCTCGTAGACACGAGCTGAGAAATTGCAAACGTCGAGCAATTGCTCAGAGATGAAAAGTGCCAGCACTGAAAGCTCTTGCTAGCCAGCACCCTTCCTTGGAAGCGCTTTTGTAGCCCTTAGAACACTGGGGCTCTGGGCTTCTCTAGCCACCTAATCTTCTGCTCATCCTCTCGCGCACTCTAAAGAGAGCTCAGGTGAGAAATTGCAAACGTCCAGCAATTGCTCAGAGATGAAAAGTGCCAGCACTGAAAGCTCTTGCTAGCCAGCACCCTTCCTTGGAAGCGCTTTCACAGGCGCAGCAACACTGGGGCTTTGCGCTTCTCTAGCCACCAAACGTCACGGTCATTCTCTTTCCGTCTCGTAGACACGAGCTGAGAAATTGCAAACGTCGAGCAATTGCTCAGAGATGAAAAGTGCCAGCACTGAAAGCTCTTGCTAGCCAGCACCCTTCCTTGGAAGCGCTTTTGTAGGCCTAAGAACACTGGGGCTCTGGGCTTCTCTAGCCACCTCATCTTCTGCTCATCCTCTCGCGCACTCTAAAGAGAGCTCAGGTGAGAAATTGCAAACGTCGAGCAATTGCTCAGAGATGAAAAGTGCCAGCACTGAAAGCTCTTGCTAGCCAGCACCCTTCCTTGGAAGCGCTTTCACAGGCGCAGTAACACTGGGGCTTTGCGCTTCTCTAGCCACCAAACGTCACGGTCCTTCTCTTTCCGTCTCGTAGACACGAGCTGAGAAATTGCAAACGTCGAGCAATTGCTCAGAGATGAAAAGTGCCAGCACTGAAAGCTGTTGCTAGCCAGCACCCTTCCTTGGAAGCGCTTTTGTAGGCCTAAGAACACTGGGGCTCTGGGCTTCTCTAGACACCTAATCTTCTGCTCATCCTCTCGCGCACTCTAAAGAGAGCTCAGGTGAGAAATTGCAAACGTCGAGCAATTGCTCAGAGATGAAAAGTGCCAGCACTGAAAGCTGTTGCTAGCCAGCACCCTTCCTTGGAAGCGCTTTCACAGGCGCACTGACACTGGGGCTTTGCGCTTCTCTACTCATCAAACGTCACGGTCCTTCTCTTTCCGTCTCGTAGACACGAGCTGAGAAATTGCAAACGTCGAGCAATTGCTCAGAGAGGAAAAGCGCCAGCACTGAAAGCTGTTGCTAGCCAGCCCCCTTCCTTGGAAGCGCTTTTGTAGGCCTAAGAACACTGGGGCTCTGGGCTTCTCTAGCCACCTCATCTTCTGCTCATCCTCTCGCGCGCTCTAAAGAGAGCTCAGGTGAGAAATTGCAAACGTCGAGCAATTGCTCAGAGATGAAAAGTGCCAGCACTGAAAGCTCTTGCTAGCCAGCACCCTTCCTTGGAAGCGCTTTCACAGGCGCAGTAACACTGGGGCTTTGCGCTTCTCTACTCATCAAACGTCACGGTCCTTCTCTTTCCGTCTCGTAGACACGAGCTGAGAAATTGCAAACGTCGAGCAATTGCTCAGAGATGAAAAGTGCCAGCACTGAAAGCTGTTGCTAGCCAGCACCCTTCCTTGGAAGCGCTTTCACAGGCGCAGTAACACTGGGGCTTTGTGCTTCTCTAGCCACCAAACGTCACGGTCCTTCTCTTTCCATCTCGTAGACACGAGCTGAGAAATTGCAAACGTCGAGCAATTGCTCAGAGATGAAAAATGCCAGCACTGAAAGCTGTTGCTAGCCAGCACCCTTCCTTGGAAGCGCTTTTGTAGACCTAAGAACACTGGGGCTCTGGGCTTCTCTAGCCACCTCATCTTCTGCTCATCCTCTCGCGCACTCTAAAGAGAGCTCAGGTGAGAAATTGCAAACGTCGAGCAATTGCTCAGAGATGAAAAGTGCCAGCACTGAAAGCTGTTGCTAGCCAGCACCCTTCCTTGGAAGCGCTTTCACAGGCGCAGTAACACTGGGGCTTTGCGCTTCTCTAGCCACCAAACGTCACGGTCCTTCTCTTTCCGTCTCGTAGACACGAGCTGAGAAATTGCAAACGTCGAGCAATTGCTCAGAGATGAAAAGTGCCAGCACTGAAAGCTCTTGCTAGCCAGCACCCTTCCTTGGAAGCGCTTTTGTAGGCCTAAGAACACTGGGGCTCTGGGCTTCTCTAGCCACCTCATCTTCTGCTCATCCTCTCGCGCACTCTGAAGAGAGCTCAGGTGAGAAATTGCAAACGTTGAGCAATTGCTCAGAGATGAAAAGTGCCAGCACTGAAAGCTGTTGCTAGCCAGCACCCTTCCTTGGAAGCGCTTTTGTAGGCCTAAGAACACTGGGGCTCTGGGCTTCTCTAGCCACCTCATCTTCTGCTCATCCTCTCGCGCACTCTAAAGAGAGCTCAGGTGAGAAATTGCAAACGTCGAGCAATTGCTCAGAGATGAAAAGTGCCAGCACTGAAAGCTCTTGCTAGCCAGCACCCTTCCTTGGAAGTGCTTTCACAGGCAGAGTAACACTGGGGCTTTGCGCTTCTCTAGCCACCAAACGTCACGGTCACTATCTCTCCGTCTCGTAGACACGAGCTGAGAAATTGCAAACGTCGAGCAATTGCTCAGAGATGAAAAGTGCCAGCACTGAAAGCTGTTGCTAGCCAGCACCCTTCCTTGGAAGCGCTTTTGTAGGCCTAAGAACACTGGGGCTCTGGGCTTCTCTAGCCACCTAATCTTCTGCTCATCCTCTCGCGCACTCTGAAGAGAGCTCAGGTGAGAAATTGCAAACGTTGAGCAATTGCTCAGAGATGAAAAGTGCCAGCACTGAAAGCTGTTGCTAGCCAGCACCCTTCCTTGGAAGCGCTTTTGTAGGCCTAAGAACACTGGGGCTCTGGGCTTCTCTAGCCACCTCATCTTCTGCTCATCCTCTCGCGCACTCTAAAGAGAGCTCAGGTGAGAAATTGCAAACGTCGAGCAATTGCTCAGAGATGAAAAGTGCCAGCACTGAAAGCTCTTGCTAGCCAGCACCCTTCCTTGGAAGTGCTTTCACAGGCAGAGTAACACTGGGGCTTTGCGCTTCTCTAGCCACCAAACGTCACGGTCACTATCTCTCCGTCTCGTAGACACGAGCTGAGAAATTGCAAACGTCGAGCAATTGCTCAGAGATGAAAAGTGCCAGCACTGAAAGCTGTTGCTAGCCAGCACCCTTCCTTGGAAGCGCTTTTGTAGGCCTAAGAACACTGGGGCTCTGGGCTTCTCTAGCCACCTCATCTTCTGCTCATCCTCTCGCGCACTCTAAAGAGAGCTCAGGTGAGAAATTGCAAACGTCGAGCAATTGCTCAGAGATGAAAAGTGCCAGCACTGAAAGCTCTTGCTAGCCAGCACCCTTCCTTGGAAGCGCTTTCACAGGCGCAGTAACACTGGGGCTTTGTGCTTCTCTAGCCACCAAACGTCACGGTCCTTCTCTTTCCGTCTCGTAGACACGAGCTGAGAAATTGCAAACGTCGAGCAATTGCTCAGAGATGAAAAGTGCCAGCACTGAAAGCTGTTGCTAGCCAGCACCCTTCCTTGGAAGCGCTTTTGTAGGCCTAAGAACACTGGGGCTCTGGGCTTCTCTAGCCACCTAATCTTCTGCTCATCCTCTCGCGCACTCTGAAGAGAGCTCAGGTGAGAAATTGCAAACGTTGAGCAATTGCTCAGAGATGAAAAGTGCCAGCACTGAAAGCTGTTGCTAGCCAGCACCCTTCCTTGGAAGCGCTTTTGTAGGCCTAAGAACACTGGGGCTCTGGGCTTCTCTAGCCACCTCATCTTCTGCTCATCCTCTCGCGCACTCTAAAGAGAGCTCAGGTGAGAAATTGCAAACGTCGAGCAATTGCTCAGAGATGAAAAGTGCCAGCACTGAAAGCTCTTGCTAGCCAGCACCCTTCCTTGGAAGTGCTTTCACAGGCAGAGTAACACTGGGGCTTTGCGCTTCTCTAGCCACCAAACGTCACGGTCACTATCTCTCCGTCTCGTAGACACGAGCTGAGAAATTGCAAACGTCGAGCAATTGCTCAGAGATGAAAAGTGCCAGCACTGAAAGCTGTTGCTAGCCAGCACCCTTCCTTGGAAGCGCTTTTGTAGGCCTAAGAACACTGGGGCTCTGGGCTTCTCTAGCCACCTCATCTTCTGCTCATCCTCTCGCGCACTCTAAAGAGAGCTCAGGTGAGAAATTGCAAACGTCGAGCAATTGCTCAGAGATGAAAAGTGCCAGCACTGAAAGCTCTTGCTAGCCAGCACCCTTCCTTGGAAGCGCTTTCACAGGCGCAGTAACACTGGGGCTTTGTGCTTCTCTAGCCACCAAACGTCACGGTCCTTCTCTTTCCATCTCGTAGACACGAGCTGAGAAATTGCAAACGTCGAGCAATTGCTCAGAGATGAAAAATGCCAGCACTGAAAGCTGTTGCTAGCCAGCACCCTTCCTTGGAAGCGCTTTTGTAGACCTAAGAACACTGGGGCTCTGGGCTTCTCTAGCCACCTCATCTTCTGCTCATCCTCTCGCGCACTCTAAAGAGAGCTCAGGGGAGAAATTGCAAACGTCCAGCAATTGCTCAGAGATGAAAAGTGCCAGCACTGAAAGCTGTTGCTAGCCAGCACCCTTCCTTGGAAGCGCTTTCACAGGCGCAGTAACACTGGGGCTTTGCGCTTCTCTAGCCACCAAACGTCACGGTCCTTCTCTTTCCGTCTCCTAGACACGAGCTGAGAAATTGCAAACGTCGAGCAATTGCTCAGAGATGAAAAGTGCCAGCACTGAAAGCTGTTGCTAGCCAGCACCCTTCCTTGGAAGCGCTTTTGTAGGCCTAAGAACACTGGGGCTCTGGCTTCTCTAGCCACCTAATCTTCTGCTCATCCTCTCGCGCACTCTGAAGAGAGCTCAGGTGAGAAATTGCAAACGTTGAGCAATTGCTCAGAGATGAAAAGTGCCAGCACTGAAAGCTGTTGCTAGCCAGCACCCTTCCTTGGAAGCGCTTTTGTAGGCCTAAGAACACTGGGGCTCTGGGCTTCTCTAGCCACCTCATCTTCTGCTCATCCTCTCGCGCACTCTAAAGAGAGCTCAGGTGAGAAATTGCAAACGTCGAGCAATTGCTCAGAGATGAAAAGTGCCAGCACTGAAAGCTCTTGCTAGCCAGCACCCTTCCTTGGAAGCGCTTTCACAGGCGCAGTAACACTGGGGCTTTGCGCTTCTCTAGCCACCAAACGTCACGGTCACTATCTCTCCGTCTCGTAGACACGAGCTGAGAAATTGCAAACGTCGAGCAATTGCTCAGAGATGAAAAGTGCCAGCACTGAAAGCTCTTGCTAGCCAGCACCCTTCCTTGGAAGCGCTTTCACAGGCGCAGCAACACTGGGGCTTTGCGCTTCTCTACCCACCAAACGTCAAGGTCCTTCTCTTTCCGTCTCGTAGACACGAGCTGAGAAATTGCAAACGTCGAGCAATTGCTCAGAGAGGAAAAGTGCCAGCACTGAAAGCTGTTGCTAGCCAGCACCCTTCCTTGGAAGCGCTTTTGTAGCCCTAAGAACACTGGGGCTCTGGGCTTCTCTAGCCACCTCATCTTCTGCTCATCCTCTCGCGCACTCTAAAGAGAGCTCAGGTGAGAAATTGCAAACGTCGAGCAATTGCTCAGAGATGAAAAGTGCCAGCACTGAAAGCTCTTGCTAGCCAGCACCCTTCCTTGGAAGCGCTTTCACAGGCGCAGTAACACTGGGGCTTTGCACTTCTCTAGCCACCAAACGTCACGGTCCTTCTCTTTCCGTCTCGTAGACACGAGCTGAGAAATTGCAAACGTCGAGCAATTGCTCAGAGATGAAAAGTGCCAGCACTGAAAGCTCTTGCTAGCCAGCACCCTTCCTTGGAAGCGCTTTTGTAGGCCTAAGAACACTGGGGCTCTGGGCTTCTCTAGCCACCTCATCTTCTGCTCATCCTCTCGCGCACTCTACAGAGAGCTAAGGTGAGAAATTGCAAACGTCGAGCAATTGCTCAGAGATGAAAAGTGCCAGCACTGAAAGCTGTTGCTAGCCAGCACCCTTCCTTGGAAGCGCTTTTGTAGACCTAAGAACACTGGGGCTCTGGGCTTCTCTAGCCACCTCATCTTCTGCTCATCCTCTCGCGCACTCTAAAGAGAGCTCAGGTGAGAAATTGCAAACGTCGAGCAATTGCTCAGAGATGAAAAGTGCCAGCACTGAAAGCTCTTGCTAGCCAGCACCCTTCCTTGGAAGCGCTTTCACAGGCGCAGTAACACTGGGGCTTTGCGCTTCTCTACCCACCAAACGTCACGGTCCTTCTCTTTCCGTCTCGTAGACACGAGCTGAGAAATTGCAAACGTCGAGCAATTGCTCAGAGAGGAAAAGTGCCAGCACTGAAAGCTGTTGCTAGCCAGCACCCTTCCTTGGAAGCGCTTTTGTAGGCCTAAGAACACTGGGGCTCTGGGCTTCTCTAGCCACCTCATCTTCTGCTCAGCCTCTCGCGCACTCTAAAGAGAGCTCAGGTGAGAAATTGCAAACGTCGAGCAATTGCTCAGAGATGAAAAGTGCCAGCACTGAAAGCTGTTGCTAGCCAGCACCCTTCCTTGGAAGCGCTTTTGTAGGCCTAAGAACACTGGGGCTCTGGGCTTCTCTAGCCACCTCATCTTCTGCTCATCCTCTCGCGCACTCTAAAGAGAGCTCAGGTGAGAAATTGCAAACGTCCAGCAATTGCTCAGAGATGAAAAGTGCCAGCACTGAAAGCTCTTGCTAGCCAGCACCCTTCCTTGGAAGTGCTTTCACAGGCACAGTAACACTGGGGCTTTGCGCTTCTCTAGCCACCAAACGTCACGGTCACTATCTCTCCGTCTCGTAGACACGAGCTGAGAAATTGCAAACGTCGAGCAATTGCTCAGAGATGAAAAGTGCCAGCACTGAAAGCTGTTGCTAGCCAGCACCCTTCCTTGGAAGCGCTTTTGTAGGCCTAAGAACACTGGGGCTCTGGGCTTCTCTAGCCACCTCATCTTCTGCTCATCCTCTCGCGCACTCTAAAGAGAGCTCAGGTGAGAAATTGCAAACGTCGAGCAATTGCTCAGAGATGAAAAGTGCCAGCACTGAAAGCTGTTGCTAGCCAGCACCCTTCCTTGGAAGCGCTTTCACAGGCGCAGTAACACTGGGGCTTTGCGCTTCTCTAGCCACCAAACGTCACGGTCATTCTCTTTCCGTCTCGTAGACACGAGCTGAGAAATTGCAAACGTCGAGCAATTGCTCAGAGATGAAAAGTGCCAGCACTGAAAGCTCTTGCTAGCCAGCACCCTTCCTTGGAAGCGCTTTTGTAGGCCTAAGAACACTGGGGCTCTGGGCTTCTCTAGCCACCTCATCTTCTGCTCATCCTCTCGCGCACTCTAAAGAGAGCTCAGGTGAGAAATTGCAAACGTCGAGCAATTGCTCAGAGATGAAAAGTGCCAGCACTGAAAGCTCTTGCTAGCCAGCACCCTTCCTTGGAAGCGCTTTCACAGGCGCAGTAACACTGGGGCTTTGCGCTTCTCTACTCATCAAACGTCACGGTCCTTCTCTTTCCGTCTCGTAGACACGAGCTGAGAAATTGCAAACGTCGAGCAATTGCTCAGAGATGAAAAGTGCCAGCACTGAAAGCTCTTGCTAGCCAGCACCCTTCCTTGGAAGCGCTTTTGTAGGTCTAAGAACACTGGGGCTCTGGGCTTCTCTAGCCACCTAATCTTCTGCTCATCCTCTCGCGCACTCTACAGAGAGCTCAGGTGAGAAATTGCAAACGTCGAGCAATTGCTCAGAGATGAAAAGTGCCAGCACTGAAAGCTGTTGCTAGCCAGCACCCTTCCTTGGAAGCGCTTTCACAGGCGCAGCAACACTGGGGCTTTGCGCTTCTCTACTCATCAAACGTCACGGTCCTTCTCTTTCCGTCTCGTAGACACGAGCTGAGAAATTGCAAACGTCGAGCAATTGCTCAGAGAGGAAAAGTGCCAGCACTGAAAGCTGTTGCTAGCCAGCCCCCTTCCTTGGAAGCGCTTTTGTAGGCCTAAGAACACTGGGGCTCTGGGCTTCTCTAGCCACCTCATCTTCTGCTCATCCTCTCGCGCACTCTAAAGAGAGCTCAGGTGAGAAATTGCAAACGTCCAGCAATTGCTCAGAGATGAAAAGTGCCAGCACTGAAAGCTCTTGCTAGCCAGCACCCTTCCTTGGAAGCGCTTTCACAGGCGCAGTAACACTGGGGCTTTGCGCTTCTCTACTCATCAAACGTCACGGTCCTTCTCTTTCCGTCTCGTAGACACGAGCTGAGAAATTGCAAACGTCGAGCAATTGCTCAGAGATGAAAAGTGCCAGCACTGAAAGCTGTTGCTAGCCAGCACCCTTCCTTGGAAGCGCTTTTGTAGGCCTAAGAACACTGGGGCTCTGGGCTTCTCTAGCCACCTAATCTTCTGCTCATCCTCTCGTGCACTCTAAAGAGAGCTCAGGTGAGAAATTGCAAACGTCGAGCAATTGCTCAGAGATGAAAAGTGCCAGCACTGAAAGCTGTTGCTAGCCAGCACCCTTCCTTGGAAGCGCTTTCACAGGCGCAGCAACACTGGGTCTTTGCACTTCTCTAGCCACCAAACGTCACTGTCATTCTCTTTCCATCTCGTAGACACGAGCTGAGAAATTGCAAACGTCGAGCAATTGCTCAGAGATGAAAAGTGCCAGCACTGAAAGCTGTTGCTAGCCAGCACCCTTCCTTGGAAGCGCTTTTGTAGACCTAAGAACACTGGGGCTCTGGGCTTCTCTAGCCACCTCATCTTCTGCTCATCCTCTCGCGCACTCTAAAGAGAGCTCAGGTGAGAAATTGCAAACGTCCAGCAATTGCTCAGAGATGAAAAGTGCCAGCACTGAAAGCTCTTGCTAGCCAGCACCCTTCCTTGGAAGCGCTTTCACAGGCGCAGTAACATTGGGGCTATGCACTTCTCTAGCCACCAAACGTCACGGTCCTTCTCTTTCCGTCTCGTAGACACGAGCTGAGAAATTGCAAACGTCGAGCAATTGCTCAGAGATGAAAAGTGCCAGCACTGAAAGCTCTTGCTAGCCAGCACCCTTCCTTGGAAGCGCTTTTGTAGGCCTAAGAACACTGGGGCTCTGGGCTTCTCTAGCCACCTCATCTTCTGCTCATCCTCTCGCGCACTCTAAAGAGAGCTCAGGTGAGAAATTGCAAACGTCGAGCAATTGCTCAGAGATGAAAAGTGCCAGCACTGAAAGCTCTTGCTAGCCAGCACCCTTCCTTGGAAGCGCTTTCACAGGCGCAGTAACACTGGGGCTTTGCGCTTCTCTACTCATCAAACGTCACGGTCCTTCTCTTTCCGTCTCGTAGACACGAGCTGAGAAATTGCAAACGTCGAGCAATTGCTCAGAGATGAAAAGTGCCAGCACTGAAAGCTCTTGCTAGCCAGCACCCTTCCTTGGAAGCGCTTTTGTAGGCCTAAGAACACTGGGGCTCTGGGCTTCTCTAGCCACCTCATCTTCTGCTCATCCTCTCGCGCACTCTACAGAGAGCTCAGGTGAGAAATTGCAAACGTCGAGCAATTGCTCAGAGATGAAAAGTGCCAGCACTGAAAGCTGTTGCTAGCCAGCACCCTTCCTTGGAAGCGCTTTCACAGGCGCAGCAACACTGGGGCTTTGCGCTTCTCTACTCATCAAACGTCACGGTCCTTCTCTTTCCGTCTCGTAGACACGAGCTGAGAAATTGCAAACGTCGAGCAATTGCTCAGAGAGGAAAAGTGCCAGCACTGAAAGCTGTTGCTAGCCAGCCCCCTTCCTTGGAAGCGCTTTTGTAGGCCTAAGAACACTGGGGCTCTGGGCTTCTCTAGCCACCTCATCTTCTGCTCATCCTCTCGCGCACTCTAAAGAGAGCTCAGGTGAGAAATTGCAAACGTCGAGCAATTGCTCAGAGATGAAAAGTGCCAGCACTGAAAGCTCTTGCTAGCCAGCACCCTTCCTTGGAAGCGCTTTCACAGGCGCAGTAACACTGGGGCTTTGCGCTTCTCTACTCATCAAACGTCACGGTCCTTCTCTTTCCGTCTCGTAGACACGAGCTGAGAAATTGCAAACGTCGAGCAATTGCTCAGAGATGAAAAGTGCCAGCACTGAAAGCTGTTGCTAGCCAGCACCCTTCCTTGGAAGCGCTTTTGTAGACCTAAGAACACTGGGGCTCTGGGCTTCTCTAGCCACCTCATCTTCTGCTCATCCTCTCGCGCACTCTAAAGAGAGCTCAGGTGAGAAATTGCAAACGTCCAGCAATTGCTCAGAGATGAAAAGTGCCAGCACTGAAAGCTCTTGCTAGCCAGCACCCTTCCTTGGAAGCGCTTTCACAGGCGCAGTAACATTGGGGCTATGCACTTCTCTAGCCACCAAACGTCACGGTCCTTCTCTTTCCGTCTCGTAGACACGAGCTGAGAAATTGCAAACGTCGAGCAATTGCTCAGAGATGAAAAGTGCCAGCACTGAAAGCTCTTGCTAGCCAGCACCCTTCCTTGGAAGCGCTTTTGTAGGCCTAAGAACACTGGGGCTCTGGGCTTCTCTAGCCACCTCATCTTCTGCTCATCCTCTCGCGCACTCTAAAGAGAGCTCAGGTGAGAAATTGCAAACGTCGAGCAATTGCTCAGAGATGAAAAGTGCCAGCACTGAAAGCTCTTGCTAGCCAGCACCCTTCCTTGGAAGCGCTTTCACAGGCGCAGTAACACTGGGGCTTTGCGCTTCTCTACTCATCAAACGTCACGGTCCTTCTCTTTCCGTCTCGTAGACACGAGCTGAGAAATTGCAAACGTCGAGCAATTGCTCAGAGATGAAAAGTGCCAGCACTGAAAGCTGTTGCTAGCCAGCACCCTTCCTTGGAAGCGCTTTCACAGGCGCAGTAACACTGGGGCTTTGTGCTTCTCTAGCCACCAAACGTCACGGTCCTTCTCTTTCCATCTCGTAGACACGAGCTGAGAAATTGCAAACGTCGAGCAATTGCTCAGAGATGAAAAATGCCAGCACTGAAAGCTGTTGCTAGCCAGCACCCTTCCTTGGAAGCGCTTTTGTAGACCTAAGAACACTGGGGCTCTGGGCTTCTCTAGCCACCTCATCTTCTGCTCATCCTCTCGCGCACTCTAAAGAGAGCTCAGGTGAGAAATTGCAAACGTCCAGCAATTGCTCAGAGATGAAAAGTGCCAGCACTGAAAGCTGTTGCTAGCCAGCACCCTTCCTTGGAAGCGCTTTCACAGGCGCAGTAACACTGGGGCTTTGCGCTTCTCTAGCCACCAAACGTCACGGTCCTTCTCTTTCCGTCTCGTAGACACGAGCTGAGAAATTGCAAACGTCGAGCAATTGCTCAGAGATGAAAAGTGCCAGCACTGAAAGCTGTTGCTAGCCAGCACCCTTCCTTGGAAGCGCTTTTGTAGGCCTAAGAACACTGGGGCTCTGGGCTTCTCTAGCCACCTAATCTTCTGCTCATCCTCTCGCGCACTCTGAAGAGAGCTCAGGTGAGAAATTGCAAACGTTGAGCAATTGCTCAGAGATGAAAAGTGCCAGCACTGAAAGCTGTTGCTAGCCAGCACCCTTCCTTGGAAGCGCTTTTGTAGGCCTAAGAACACTGGGGCTCTGGGCTTCTCTAGCCACCTCATCTTCTGCTCATCCTCTCGCGCACTCTAAAGAGAGCTCAGGTGAGAAATTGCAAACGTCGAGCAATTGCTCAGAGATGAAAAGTGCCAGCACTGAAAGCTCTTGCTAGCCAGCACCCTTCCTTGGAAGTGCTTTCACAGGCGCACTAACACTGGGGCTTTGCGCTTCTCTACCCACCAAACGTCACGGTCACTATCTCTCCGTCTCGTAGACACGAGCTGAGAAATTGCAAACGTCGAGCAATTGCTCAGAGATGAAAAGTGCCAGCACTGAAAGCTGTTGCTAGCCAGCACCCTTCCTTGGAAGCGCTTTTGTAGGCCTAAGAACACTGGGGCTCTGGGCTTCTCTAGCCACCTCATCTTCTGCTCATCCTCTCGCGCACTCTAAAGAGAGCTCAGGTGAGAAATTGCAAACGTCGAGCAATTGCTCAGAGATGAAAAGTGCCAGCACTGAAAGCTCTTGCTAGCCAGCACCCTTCCTTGGAAGCGCTTTCACAGGCGCAGCAACACTGGGGCTTTGCGCTTCTCTAGCCACCAAACGTCACGGTCCTTCTCTTTCCGTCTCGTAGACACGAGCTGAGAAATTGCAAACGTCGAGCAATTGCTCAGAGAGGAAAAGTGCCAGCACTGAAAGCTGTTGCTAGCCAGCACCCTTCCTTGGAAGCGCTTTTGTAGGCCTAAGAACACTGGGGCTCTGGGCTTCTCTAGCCACCTCATCTTCTGCTCATCCTCTCGCGCACTCTAAAGAGAGCTCAGGTGAGAAATTGCAAACGTCCAGCAATTGCTCAGAGATGAAAAGTGCCAGCACTGAAAGCTCTTGCTAGCCAGCACCCTTCCTTGGAAGCGCTTTCACAGGCACAGCAACACTGGGGCTTTGCGCTTCTCTACCCACCAAACGTCACGGTCCTTCTCTTTCCGTCTCGTAGACACGAGCTGAGAAATTGCAAACGTCGAGCAATTGCTCAGAGATGAAAAGTGCCAGCACTGAAAGCTGTTGCTAGCCAGCACCCTTCCTTGGAAGCGCTTTTGTAGGCCTAAGAACACTGGGGCTCTGGGCTTCTCTAGCCACCTCATCTTCTGCTCATCCTCTCGCGCACTCTGAAGAGAGCTCAGGTGAGAAATTGCAAACGTCAACCAATTGCTCAGAGATGAAAAGTGCCAGCACTGAAAGCTGTTGCTAGCCAGCACCCTTCCTTGGAAGCGCTTTCACAGGCGCACTGACACTGGGGCTTTGCGCTTCTCTACTCATCAAACGTCACGGTCCTTCTCTTTCCGTCTCGTAGACACGAGCTGAGAAATTGCAAACGTCGAGCAATTGCTCAGAGATGAAAAGTGCCAGCACTGAAAGCTGTTGCTAGCCAGCACCCTTCCTTGGAAGCGCTTTTGTAGGCCTAAGAACACTGGGGCTCTGGGCTTCTCTAGCCACCTCATCTTCTGCTCATCCTCTCGCGCACTCTAAAGAGAGCTCAGGTGAGAAATTGCAAACGTCGAGCAATTGCTCAGAGATGAAAAGTGCCAGCACTGAAAGCTCTTGCTAGCCAGCACCCTTCCTTGGAAGCGCTTTCACAGGCGCAGTAACACTGGGGCTTTGCGCTTCTCTACTCATCAAACGTCACGGTCCTTCTCTTTCCGTCTCGTAGACACGAGCTGAGAAATTGCAAACGTCGAGCAATTGCTCAGAGATGAAAAGTGCCAGCACTGAAAGCTGTTGCTAGCCAGCACCCTTCCTTGGAAGCGCTTTCACAGGCGCAGTAACACTGGGGCTTTGTGCTTCTCTACTCATCAAACGTCACGGTCCTTCTCTTTCCGTCTCGTAGACACGAGCTGAGAAATTGCAAACGTCGAGCAATTGCTCAGAGATGAAGAGTGCCAACACTGAAAGCTCTTGCTAGCCAGCACCCTTCCTTGGAAGCGCTTTTGTAGACCTTAGAACACTGGGGCTCTGGGCTTCTCTAGCCACCTCATCTTCTGCTCATCCTCTCGTGCACTCTAAAGAGAGCTCAGGTGAGAAATTGCAAACGTCGAGCAATTGCTCAGAGATGAAAAGTGCCAGCACTGAAAGCTCTTGCTAGCCAGCACCCTTCCTTGGAAGCGCTTTTGTAGGCCTAAGAACACTGGGGCTCTGGGCTTCTCTAGACACCTCATCTTCTGCTCATCCTCTCGCGCACTCTAAAGAGAGCTCAGGTGAGAAATTGCAAACGTCGAGCAATTGCTCAGAGATGAAAAGTGCCAGCACTGAAAGCTGTTGCTAGCCAGCACCCTTCCTTGGAAGTGCTTTCACAGGCACAGTAACACTGGGGCTTTGCGCTTCTCTAGCCACCAAACGTCACGGTCACTATCTCTCCGTCTCGTAGACACGAGCTGAGAAATTGCAAACGTCGAGCAATTGCTCAGAGATGAAAAGTGCCAGCACTGAAAGCTGTTGCTAGCCAGCACCCTTCCTTGGAAGCGCTTTCACAGGCGCAGCAACACTGGGGCTTTGCGCTTCTCTAGCCACCAAACGTCACGGTCATTCTCTTTCCGTCTCGTAGACACGAGCTGAGAAATTGCAAACGTCGAGCAATTGCTCAGAGATGAAAAGTGCCAGCACTGAAAGCTGTTGCTAGCCAGCACCCTTCCTTGGAAGCGCTTTTGTAGGCCTAAGAACACTGGGGCTCTGGGCTTCTCTAGCCACCTCATCTTCTGCTCATCCTCTCGCGCACTCTAAAGAGAGCTCAGGTGAGAAATTGCAAACGTCCAGCAATTGCTCAGAGATGAAAAGTGCCAGCACTGAAAGCTGTTGCTAGCCAGCACCCTTCCTTGGAAGCGCTTTCACAGGCGCAGCAACACTGGGTCTTTGCGCTTCTCTAGCCACCAAACGTCACGGTCCTTCTCTTTCCGTCTCGTAGACACGAGCTGAGAAATTGCAAACGTCGAGCAATTGCTCAGAGATGAAAAGTGCCAGCACTGAAAGCTCTTGCTAGCCAGCACCCTTCCTTGGAAGCGCTTTTGTAGGCCTAAGCACACTGGGGCTCTGGGCTTCTCTAGCCACCTCATCTTCTGCTCATCCTCTCGCGCACTCTAAAGAGAGCTCAGGTGAGAAATTGCAAACGTCGAGCAATTGCTCAGAGATGAAAAGTGCCAGCACTGAAAGCTGTTGCTAGCCAGCACCCTTCCTTGGAAGCGCTTTCACAGGCGCAGTAACACTGGGGCTTTGCGCTTCTCTACCCACCAAACGTCACGGTCCTTCTCTTTCCGTCTCGTAGACACGAGCTGAGAAATTGCAAACGTCGAGCAATTGCTCAGAGATGAAAAGTGCCAGCACTGAAAGCTCTTGCTAGCCAGCACCCTTCCTTGGAAGCGCTTTTGTAGGCCTAAGAACACTGGGGCTCTGGGCTTCTCTAGACACCTCATCTTCTGCTCATCCTCTCGCGCACTCTACAGAGAGCTCAGGTGAGAAATTGCAAACGTCGAGCAATTGCTCAGAGATGAAAAGTGCCAGCACTGAAAGCTCTTGCTAGCCAGCACCCTTCCTTGGAAGCGCTTTCACAGGCGCACTGACACTGGGGCTTTGCGCTTCTCTACTCATCAAACGTCACGGTCCTTCTCTTTCCGTCTCGTAGACACGAGCTGAGAAATTGCAAACGTCGAGCAATTGCTCAGAGATGAAAAGTGCCAGCACTGAAAGCTGTTGCTAGCCAGCACCCTTCCTTGGAAGCGCTTTTGTAGGCCTAAGAACACTGGGGCTCTGGGCTTCTCTAGCCACCTCATCTTCTGCTCATCCTCTCGCGCACTCTAGAGAGAGCTCAGGTGAGAAATTGCAAACGTCGAGCAATTGCTCAGAGAGGAAAAGTGCCAGCACTGAAAGCTGTTGCTAGCCAGCACCCTTCCTTGGAAGCGCTTTTGTAGGCCTAAGAACACTGGGGCTCTGGGCTTCTCTAGCCACCTCATCTTCTGCTCATCCTCTCGCGCACTCTAAAGAGAGCTCAGGTGAGAAATTGCAAACGTCGAGCAATTGCTCAGAGATGAAAAGTGCCAGCACTGAAAGCTGTTGCTAGCCAGCACCCTTCCTTGGAAGCGCTTTCACAGGCGCAGTAACACTGGGGCTTTGCGCTTCTCTAGCCACCAAACGTCACGGTCCTTCTCTTTCCATCTCGTAGACACGAGCTGAGAAATTGCAAACGTCGAGCAATTGCTCAGAGATGAAAAGTGCCAGCACTGAAAGCTGTTGCTAGCCAGCACCCTTCCTTGGAAGCGCTTTTGTAGCCCTTAGAACACTGGGGCTCTGGGCTTCTCTAGCCACCTCATCTTCTGCTCATCCTCTCGCGCACTCTAAAGAGAGCTCAGGTGAGAAATTGCAAACGTCGAGCAATTGCTCAGAGATGAAAAGTGCCAGCACTGAAAGCTCTTGCTAGCCAGCACCCTTCCTTGGAAGCGCTTTCACAGGCGCAGCAACACTGGGGCTTTGCACTTCTCTACCCACCAAACGTCACGGTCCTTCTCTTTCCGTCTCGTAGACACGAGCTGAGAAATTGCAAACGTCGAGCAATTGCTCAGAGATGAAAAGTGCCAGCACTGAAAGCTCTTGCTAGCCAGCACCCTTCCTTGGAAGCGCTTTTGTAGACCTAAGAACACTGGGGCTCTGGGCTTCTCTAGCCACCTCATCTTCTGCTCATCCTCTCGCGCACTCTAAAGAGAGCTCAGGTGAGAAATTGCAAACGTCGAGCAATTGCTCAGAGATGAAAAGTGCCAGCACTGAAAGCTCTTGCTAGCCAGCACCCTTCCTTGGAAGCGCTTTCACAGGCGCAGTAACACTGGGGCTTTGCGCTTCTCTACTCATCAAACGTCACGGTCCTTCTCTTTCCGTCTCGTAGACACGAGCTGAGAAATTGCAAACGTCGAGCAATTGCTCAGAGATGAAAAGTGCCAGCACTGAAAGCTCTTGCTAGCCAGCACCCTTCCTTGGAAGCGCTTTTGTAGCCCTAAGAACACTGGGGCTCTGGGCTTCTCTAGCCACCTCATCTTCTGCTCATCCTCTCGCGCACTCTAAAGAGAGCTCAGGTGAGAAATTGCAAACGTCCAGCAATTGCTCAGAGATGAAAAGTGCCAGCACTGAAAGCTCTTGCTAGCCAGCACCCTTCCTTGGAAGCGCTTTCACAGGCGCAGTAACACTGGGGCTTTGCGCTTCTCTACCCACCAAACGTCACGGTCCTTCTCTTTCCGTCTCGTAGACACGAGCTGAGAAATTGCAAACGTCGAGCAATTGCTCAGAGATGAAAAGTGCCAGCACTGAAAGCTCTTGCTAGCCAGCACCCTTCCTTGGAAGCGCTTTTGTAGCCCTTAGAACACTGGGGCTCTGGGCTTCTCTAGCCACCTAATCTTCTGCTCATCCTCTCGCGCACTCTAAAGAGAGCTCAGGTGAGAAATTTGAAACGTCGAGCAATTGCTCAGAGATGAAAAGTGCCAGCACTGAAAGCTGTTGCTAGCCAGCCCCCTTCCTTGGAAGCGCTTTTGTAGGCCTAAGAACACTGGGGCTCTGGGCTTCTCTAGCCACCTCATCTTCTGCTCATCCTCTCGCGCACTCTAAAGAGAGCTCAGGTGAGAAATTGCAAACGTCGAGCAATTGCTCAGAGATGAAAAGTGCCAGCACTGAAAGCTCTTGCTAGCCAGCACCCTTCCTTGGAAGCGCTTTCACAGGCGCAGTAACACTGGGGCTTTGCGCTTCTCTACCCACCAAACATCACGGTCCTTCTCTTTCCGTCTCGTAGACACGAGCTGAGAAATTGCAAACGTCGAGCAATTGCTCAGAGATGAAAAGTGCCAGCACTGAAAGCTGTTGCTAGCCAGCACCCTTCCTTGGAAGCGCTTTTGTAGACCTAAGCACACTGGGGCTCTGGGCTTCTCTAGCCACCTCATCTTCTGCTCATCCTCTCGCGCACTCTAAAGAGAGCTCAGGTGAGAAATTGCAAACGTCGAGCAATTGCTCAGAGATGAAAAGTGCCAGCACTGAAAGCTCTTGCTAGCCAGCACCCTTCCTTGGAAGCGCTTTCACAGGCGCAGTAACACTGGGGCTTTGCACTTCTCTAGCCACCAAACGTCACGGTCCTTCTCTTTCCGTCTCGTAGACAAGAGCTGAGAAATTGCAAACGTCGAGCAATTGCTCAGAGATGAAAAGTGCCAGCACTGAAAGCTGTTGCTAGCCAGCACCCTTCCTTGGAAGCGCTTTTGTAGGCCTAAGAACACTGGGGCTCTGGGCTTCTCTAGCCACCTAATCTTCTGCTCATCCTCTCGCGCACTCTAAAGAGAGCTCAGGTGAGAAATTGCAAACGTTGAGCAATTGCTCAGAGATGAAAAGTGCCAGCACTGAAAGCTCTTGCTAGCCAGCACCCTTCCTTGGAAGCGCTTTCACAGGCGCAGTAACACTGGGGCTTTGCGCTTCTCTACTCATCAAACGTCACGGTCCTTCTCTTTCCGTCTCGTAGACACGAGCTGAGAAATTGCAAACGTCGAGCAATTGCTCAGAGAGGAAAAGTGCCAGCACTGAAAGCTGTTGCTAGCCAGCACCCTTCCTTGGAAGCGCTTTTGTAAGCCTAAGAACACTGGGGCTCTGGGCTTCTCTAGCCACCTCATCTTCTGCTCATCCTCTCGCGCACTCTGAAGAGAGCTCAGGTGAGAAATTGCAAACGTCGAGCAATTGCTCAGAGATGAAAAGTGCCAGCACTGAAAGCTGTTGCTAGCCAGCACCCTTCCTTGGAAGCGCTTTCACAGGCGCAGCAACACTGGGGCTTTGCGCTTCTCTACCCACCAAACGTCACGGTCCTTCTCTTTCCGTCTCGTAGACACGAGCTGAGAAATTGCAAACGTCGAGCAATTGCTCAGAGATGAAAAGTGCCAGCACTGAAAGCTGTTGCTAGCCAGCACCCTTCCTTGGAAGCGCTTTTGTAGACCTAAGAACACTGGGGCTCTGGGCTTCTCTAGCCACCTCATCTTCTGCTCATCCTCTCGTGCACTCTAAAGAGAGCTCAGGTGAGAAATTGCAAACGTCGAGCAATTGCTCAGAGATGAAAAGTGCCAGCACTGAAAGCTGTTGCTAGCCAGCACCCTTCCTTGGAAGCGCTTTTGTAGGCCTAAGAACACTGGGGCTCTGGGCTTCTCTAGCCACCTCATCTTCTGCTCATCCTCTCGCGCACTCTAAAGAGAGCTCAGGTGAGAAATTGCAAACGTCCAGCAATTGCTCAGAGATGAAAAGTGCCAGCACTGAAAGCTGTTGCTAGCCAGCACCCTTCCTTGGAAGCGCTTTCACAGGCGCAGTAACACTGGGGCTTTGCGCTTCTCTAGCCACCAAACGTCACGGTCATTCTCTTTCCATCTCGTAGACACGAGCTGAGAAATTGCAAACGTCGAGCAATTGCTCAGAGATGAAAAGTGCCAGCACTGAAAGCTCTTGCTAGCCAGCACCCTTCCTTGGAAGCGCTTTTGTAGCCCTTAGAACACTGGGGCTCTGGGCTTCTCTAGCCACCTCATCTTCTGCTCATCCTCTCGCGCACTCTAAAGAGAGCTCAGGTGAGAAATTGCAAACGTCAAGCAATTGCTCAGAGAAGAAAAGTGCCAGCACTGAAAGCTGTTGCTAGCCAGCACCCTTCCTTGGAAGCGCTTTTGTAGGCCTAAGAACACTGGGGCTCTGGGCTTCTCTAGCCACCTCATCTTCTGCTCATCCTCTCGCGCACTCTAAAGAGAGCTCAGGTGAGAAATTGCAAACGTCGAGCAATTGCTCAGAGATGAAAAGTGCCAGCACTGAAAGCTCTTGCTAGCCAGCACCCTTCCTTGGAAGCGCTTTCACAGGCGCAGCAACACTGGGGCTTTGCGCTTCTCTAGCCACCAAACGTCACGGTCCTTCTCTTTCCGTCTCGTAGACACGAGCTGAGAAATTGCAAACGTCGAGCAATTGCTCAGAGATGAAAAGTGCCAGCACTGAAAGCTCTTGCTAGCCAGCACCCTTCCTTGGAAGCGCTTTTGTAGGCCTAAGAACACTGGGGCTCTGGGCTTCTCTAGCCACCTCATCTTCTGCTCATCCTCTCGCGCACTCTGAAGAGAGCTCAGGTGAGAAATTGCAAACGTCGAGCAATTGCTCAGAGATGAAAAGTGCCAGCACTGAAAGCTGTTGCTAGCCAGCACCCTTCCTTGGAAGCGCTTTCACAGGCACAGCAACACTGGGGCTTTGCGCTTCTCTACCCACCAAACGTCACGGTCCTTCTCTTTCCGTCTCGTAGACACGAGCTGAGAAATTGCAAACGTCGAGCAATTGCTCAGAGATGAAAAGTGCCAGCACTGAAAGCTGTTGCTAGCCAGCACCCTTCCTTGGAAGCGCTTTTGTAGACCTAAGAACACTGGGGCTCTGGGCTTCTCTAGCCACCTCATCTTCTGCTCATCCTCTCGCGCACTCTAAAGAGAGCTCAGGTGAGAAATTGCAAACGTCGAGCAATTGCTCAGAGATGAAAAGTGCCAGCACTGAAAGCTGTTGCTAGCCAGCACCCTTCCTTGGAAGCACTTTCACAGGCGCAGTAACATTGGGGCTTTGCGCTTCTCTACTCATCAAACGTCACGGTCCTTCTCTTTCCGTCTCGTAGACACGAGCTGAGAAATTGCAAACGTCGAGCAATTGCTCAGAGATGAAAAGTGCCAGCACTGAAAGCTGTTGCTAGCCAGCACCCTTCCTTGGAAGCGCTTTTGTAGACCTAAGCACACTGGGGCTCTGGGCTTCTCTAGCCACCTCATCTTCTGCTCATCCTCTCGCGCACTCTAAAGAGAGCTCAGGTGAGAAATTGCAAACGTCGAGCAATTGCTCAGAGATGAAAAGTGCCAGCACTGAAAGCTGTTGCTAGCCAGCACCCTTCCTTGGAAGCGCTTTTGTAGGCCTAAGAACACTGGGGCTCTGGGCTTCTCTAGCCACCTCATCTTCTGCTCATCCTCTCGCGCACTCTAAAGAGAGCTCAGGTGAGAAATTGCAAACGTCGAGCAATTGCTCAGAGATGAAAAGTGCCAGCACTGAAAGCTCTTGCTAGCCAGCACCCTTCCTTGGAAGCGCTTTCACAGGCGCAGCAACACTGGGGCTTTGCGCTTCTCTACCCACCAAACGTCAAGGTCCTTCTCTTTCCGTCTCGTAGACACGAGCTGAGAAATTGCAAACGTCGAGCAATTGCTCAGAGATGAAAAGTGCCAGCACTGAAAGCTGTTGCTAGCCAGCACCCTTCCTTGGAAGCGCTTTTGTAGGCCTAAGAACACTGGGGCTCTGGGCTTCTCTAGCCACCTCATCTTCTGCTCATCCTCTCGCGCACTCTGAAGAGAGCTCAGGTGAGAAATTGCAAACGTCCAGCAATTGCTCAGAGATGAAAAGTGCCAGCACTGAAAGCTCTTGCTAGCCAGCACCCTTCCTTGGAAGCGCTTTCACAGGCGCAGTAACACTGGGGCTTTGCACTTCTCTAGCCACCAAACGTCACTGTCATTCTCTTTCCGTCTCGTAGACACGAGCTGAGAAATTGCAAACGTCGAGCAATTGCTCAGAGATGAAAAGTGCCAGCACTGAAAGCTCTTGCTAGCCAGCACCCTTCCTTGGAAGCGCTTTTGTAGGCCTAAGAACACTGGGGCTCTGGGCTTCTCTAGACACCTAATCTTCTGCTCATCCTCTCGCGCACTCTACAGAGAGCTCAGGTGAGAAATTGCAAACGTCAACCAATTGCTCAGAGATGAAAAGTGCCAGCACTGAAAGCTGTTGCTAGCCAGCACCCTTCCTTGGAAGCGCTTTCACAGGCGCACTGACACTGGGGCTTTGCGCTTCTCTACTCATCAAACGTCACGGTCCTTCTCTTTCCGTCTCGTAGACACGAGCTGAGAAATTGCAAACGTCGAGCAATTGCTCAGAGATGAAAAGTGCCAGCACTGAAAGCTGTTGCTAGCCAGCACCCTTCCTTGGAAGCGCTTTTGTAGGCCTAAGAACACTGGGGCTCTGGGCTTCTCTAGCCACCTCATCTTCTGCTCATCCTCTCGCGCACTCTAAAGAGAGCTCAGGTGAGAAATTGCAAACGTCCAGCAATTGCTCAGAGATGAAAAGTGCCAGCACTGAAAGCTCTTGCTAGCCAGCACCCTTCCTTGGAAGCGCTTTCACAGGCGCAGTAACACTGGGGCTTTGCGCTTCTCTACTCATCAAACGTCACGGTCCTTCTCTTTCCGTCTCGTAGACACGAGCTGAGAAATTGCAAACGTCGAGCAATTGCTCAGAGATGAAAAGTGCCAGCACTGAAAGCTCTTGCTAGCCAGCACCCTTCCTTGGAAGCGCTTTCACAGGCGCAGTAACACTGGGGCTTTGTGCTTCTCTAGCCACCAAACGTCACGGTCCTTCTCTTTCCGTCTCGTAGACACGAGCTGAGAAATTGCAAACGTCGAGCAATTGCTCAGAGATGAAGAGTGCCAACACTGAAAGCTCTTGCTAGCCAGCACCCTTCCTTGGAAGCGCTTTTGTAGACCTTAGAACACTGGGGCTCTGGGCTTCTCTAGCCACCTCATCTTCTGCTCATCCTCTCGTGCACTCTAAAGAGAGCTCAGGTGAGAAATTGCAAACGTCGAGCAATTGCTCAGAGATGAAAAGTGCCAGCACTGAAAGCTGTTGCTAGCCAGCACCCTTCCTTGGAAGCGCTTTTGTAGGCCTAAGAACACTGGGGCTCTGGGCTTCTCTAGACACCTCATCTTCTGCTCATCCTCTCGCGCACTCTAAAGAGAGCTCAGGTGAGAAATTGCAAACGTCGAGCAATTGCTCAGAGATGAAAAGTGCCAGCACTGAAAGCTCTTGCTAGCCAGCACCCTTCCTTGGAAGTGCTTTCACAGGCACAGTAACACTGGGGCTTTGCGCTTCTCTAGCCACCAAACGTCACGGTCACTATCTCTCCGTCTCGTAGACACGAGCTGAGAAATTGCAAACGTCGAGCAATTGCTCAGAGATGAAAAGTGCCAGCACTGAAAGCTGTTGCTAGCCAGCACCCTTCCTTGGAAGCGCTTTCACAGGCGCAGCAACACTGGGGCTTTGCGCTTCTCTAGCCACCAAACGTCACGGTCATTCTCTTTCCGTCTCGTAGACACGAGCTGAGAAATTGCAAACGTCCAGCAATTGCTCAGAGATGAAAAGTGCCAGCACTGAAAGCTGTTGCTAGCCAGCACCCTTCCTTGGAAGCGCTTTTGTAGACCTAAGAACACTGGGGCTCTGGGCTTCTCTAGCCACCTCATCTTCTGCTCATCCTCTCGCGCACTCTAAAGAGAGCTCAGGTGAGAAATTGCAAACGTCCAGCAATTGCTCAGAGATGAAAAGTGCCAGCACTGAAAGCTGTTGCTAGCCAGCACCCTTCCTTGGAAGCGCTTTCACAGGCGCAGCAACACTGGGTCTTTGCGCTTCTCTAGCCACCAAACGTCACGGTCCTTCTCTTTCCGTCTCGTAGACACGAGCTGAGAAATTGCAAACGTCGAGCAATTGCTCAGAGATGAAAAGTGCCAGCACTGAAAGCTCTTGCTAGCCAGCACCCTTCCTTGGAAGCGCTTTTGTAGGCCTAAGCACACTGGGGCTCTGGGCTTCTCTAGCCACCTCATCTTCTGCTCATCCTCTCGCGCACTCTAAAGAGAGCTCAGGTGAGAAATTGCAAACGTCGAGCAATTGCTCAGAGATGAAAAGTGCCAGCACTGAAAGCTGTTGCTAGCCAGCACCCTTCCTTGGAAGCGCTTTCACAGGCGCAGTAACACTGGGGCTTTGCGCTTCTCTACCCACCAAACGTCACGGTCCTTCTCTTTCCGTCTCGTAGACACGAGCTGAGAAATTGCAAACGTCGAGCAATTGCTCAGAGATGAAAAGTGCCAGCACTGAAAGCTCTTGCTAGCCAGCACCCTTCCTTGGAAGCGCTTTTGTAGGCCTAAGAACACTGGGGCTCTGGGCTTCTCTTGACACCTCATCTTCTGCTCATCCTCTCGCGCACTCTACAGAGAGCTCAGGTGAGAAATTGCAAACGTCGAGCAATTGCTCAGAGATGAAAAGTGCCAGCACTGAAAGCTCTTGCTAGCCAGCACCCTTCCTTGGAAGCGCTTTCACAGGCGCACTGACACTGGGGCTTTGCGCTTCTCTACTCATCAAACGTCACGGTCCTTCTCTTTCCGTCTCGTAGACACGAGCTGAGAAATTGCAAACGTCGAGCAATTGCTCAGAGATGAAAAGTGCCAGCACTGAAAGCTCTTGCTAGCCAGCACCCTTCCTTGGAAGCGCTTTTGTAGCCCTTAGAACACTGGGGCTCTGGGCTTCTCTAGCCACCTCATCTTCTGCTCATCCTCTCGCGCACTCTAGAGAGAGCTCAGGTGAGAAATTGCAAACGTCGAGCAATTGCTCAGAGATGAAAAGTGCCAGCACTGAAAGCTGTTGCTAGCCAGCACCCTTCCTTGGAAGCGCTTTTGTAGGCCTAAGAACACTGGGGCTCTGGGCTTCTCTAGCCACCTCATCTTCTGCTCATCCTCTCGCGCACTCTAAAGAGAGCTCAGGTGAGAAATTGCAAACGTCGAGCAATTGCTCAGAGATGAAAAGTGCCAGCACTGAAAGCTGTTGCTAGCCAGCACCCTTCCTTGGAAGCGCTTTCACAGGCGCAGTAACACTGGGGCTTTGCGCTTCTCTAGCCACCAAACGTCACGGTCCTTCTCTTTCCATCTCGTAGACACGAGCTGAGAAATTGCAAACGTCGAGCAATTGCTCAGAGATGAAAAGTGCCAGCACTGAAAGCTGTTGCTAGCCAGCACCCTTCCTTGGAAGCGCTTTTGTAGCCCTTAGAACACTGGGGCTCTGGGCTTCTCTAGCCACCTCATCTTCTGCTCATCCTCTCGCGCACTCTAAAGAGAGCTCAGGTGAGAAATTGCAAACGTCGAGCAATTGCTCAGAGATGAAAAGTGCCAGCACTGAAAGCTGTTGCTAGCCAGCACCCTTCCTTGGAAGCGCTTTCACAGGCGCAGTAACACTGGGGCTTTGCGCTTCTCTACTCATCAAACGTCACGGTCCTTCTCTTTCCGTCTCGTAGACACGAGCTGAGAAATTGCAAACGTCGAGCAATTGCTCAGAGATGAAAAGTGCCAGCACTGAAAGCTCTTGCTAGCCAGCACCCTTCCTTGGAAGCGCTTTTGTAGACCTAAGAACACTGGGGCTCTGGGCTTCTCTAGCCACCTCATCTTCTGCTCATCCTCTCGCGCACTCTAAAGAGAGCTCAGGTGAGAAATTGCAAACGTCCAGCAATTGCTCAGAGATGAAAAGTGCCAGCACTGAAAGCTCTTGCTAGCCAGCACCCTTCCTTGGAAGCGCTTTCACAGGCGCAGTAACACTGGGGCTTTGCGCTTCTCTAGCCACCAAACGTCACGGTCCTTCTCTTTCCGTCTCGTAGACACGAGCTGAGAAATTGCAAACGTCGAGCAATTGCTCAGAGATGAAAAGTGCCAGCACTGAAAGCTCTTGCTAGCCAGCACCCTTCCTTGGAAGCGCTTTTGTAGCCCTTAGAACACTGGGGCTCTGGGCTTCTCTAGCCACCTCATCTTCTGCTCATCCTCTCGCGCACTCTAAAGAGAGCTCAGGTGAGAAATTGCAAACGTCCAGCAATTGCTCAGAGATGAAAAGTGCCAGCACTGAAAGCTCTTGCTAGCCAGCACCCTTCCTTGGAAGCGCTTTCACAGGCGCAGCAACAGTGGGGCTTTGCGCTTCTCTAGCCACCAAACGTCACGGTCCTTCTCTTTCCGTCTCGTAGACACGAGCTGAGAAATTGCAAACGTCGAGCAATTGCTCAGAGATGAAAAGTGCCAGCACTGAAAGCTCTTGCTAGCCAGCACCCTTCCTTGGAAGCGCTTTTGTAGGCCTAAGAACACTGGGGCTCTGGGCTTCTCTAGCCACCTCATCTTCTGCTCATCCTCTCGCGCACTCTAAAGAGAGCTCAGGTGAAAATTGCAAACGTCGAGCAATTGCTCAGAGATGAAAAGTGCCAGCACTGAAAGCTCTTGCTAGCCAGCACCCTTCCTTGGAAGCGCTTTCACAGGCGCACTGACACTGGGGCTTTGCGCTTCTCTACTCATCAAACGTCACGGTCCTTCTCTTTCCGTCTCGTAGACACGAGCTGAGAAATTGCAAACGTCGAGCAATTGCTCAGAGAAGAAAAGTGCCAGCACTGAAAGCTGTTGCTAGCCAGCACCCTTCCTTGGAAGCGCTTTTGTAAGCCTAAGAACACTGGGGCTCTGGGCTTCTCTAGCCACCTCATCTTCTGCTCATCCTCTCGCGCACTCTGAAGAGAGCTCAGGTGAGAAATTGCAAACGTCGAGCAATTGCTCAGAGATGAAAAGTGCCAGCACTGAAAGCTGTTGCTAGCCAGCACCCTTCCTTGGAAGCGCTTTCACAGGCGCAGCAACACTGGGGCTTTGCGCTTCTCTACCCACCAAACGTCACGGTCCTTCTCTTTCCGTCTCGTAGACACGAGCTGAGAAATTGCAAACGTCGAGCAATTGCTCAGAGATGAAAAGTGCCAGCACTGAAAGCTCTTGCTAGCCAGCACCCTTCCTTGGAAGCGCTTTTGTAGACCTAAGAACACTGGGGCTCTGGGCTTCTCTAGCCACCTCATCTTCTGCTCATCCTCTCGCGCACTCTAAAGAGAGCTCAGGTGAGAAATTGCAAACGTCGAGCAATTGCTCAGAGATGAAAAGTGCCAGCACTGAAAGCTGTTGCTAGCCAGCACCCTTCCTTGGAAGCACTTTCACAGGCGCAGTAACATTGGGGCTTTGCGCTTCTCTACTCATCAAACGTCACGGTCCTTCTCTTTCCGTCTCGTAGACACGAGCTGAGAAATTGCAAACGTCGAGCAATTGCTCAGAGATGAAAAGTGCCAGCACTGAAAGCTGTTGCTAGCCAGCACCCTTCCTTGGAAGCGCTTTTGTAGACCTAAGCACACTGGGGCTCTGGGCTTCTCTAGCCACCTCATCTTCTGCTCATCCTCTCGCGCACTCTAAAGAGAGCTCAGGTGAGAAATTGCAAACGTCGAGCAATTGCTCAGAGATGAAAAGTGCCAGCACTGAAAGCTGTTGCTAGCCAGCACCCTTCCTTGGAAGCGCTTTTGTAGGCCTAAGAACACTGGGGCTCTGGGCTTCTCTAGCCACCTCATCTTCTGCTCATCCTCTCGCGCACTCTAAAGAGAGCTCAGGTGAGAAATTGCAAACGTCGAGCAATTGCTCAGAGATGAAAAGTGCCAGCACTGAAAGCTCTTGCTAGCCAGCACCCTTCCTTGGAAGTGCTTTCACAGGCACAGTAACACTGGGGCTTTGCGCTTCTCTACCCACCAAACGTCACGGTCACTATCTCTCCGTCTCGTAGACACGAGCTGAGAAATTGCAAACGTCGAGCAATTGCTCAGAGATGAAAAGTGCCAGCACTGAAAGCTGTTGCTAGCCAGCACCCTTCCTTGGAAGCGCTTTTGTAGGCCTAAGAACACTGGGGCTCTGGGCTTCTCTAGCCACCTCATCTTCTGCTCATCCTCTCGCGCACTCTAAAGAGAGCTCAGGTGAGAAATTGCAAACGTCGAGCAATTGCTCAGAGATGAAAAGTGCCAGCACTGAAAGCTCTTGCTAGCCAGCACCCTTCCTTGGAAGCGCTTTCACAGGCGCAGCAACACTGGGGCTTTGCGCTTCTCTACCCACCAAACGTCAAGGTCCTTCTCTTTCCGTCTCGTAGACACGAGCTGAGAAATTGCAAACGTCGAGCAATTGCTCAGAGAGGAAAAGTGCCAGCACTGAAAGCTGTTGCTAGCCAGCCCCCTTCCTTGGAAGCGCTTTTGTAGGCCTAAGAACACTGGGGCTCTGGGCTTCTCTAGCCACCTCATCTTCTGCTCATCCTCTCGCGCACTCTAAAGAGAGCTCAGGTGAGAAATTGCAAACGTCCAGCAATTGCTCAGAGATGAAAAGTGCCAGCACTGAAAGCTCTTGCTAGCCAGCACCCTTCCTTGGAAGCGCTTTCACAGGCGCAGTAACACTGGGGCTTTGCGCTTCTCTACCCACCAAACGTCAAGGTCCTTCTCTTTCCGTCTCGTAGACACGAGCTGAGAAATTGCAAACGTCGAGCAATTGCTCAGAGATGAAAAGTGCCAGCACTGAAAGCTCTTGCTAGCCAGCACCCTTCCTTGGAAGCGCTTTTGTAGGCCTAAGAACACTGGGGCTCTGGGCTTCTCTAGACACCTAATCTTCTGCTCATCCTCTCGCGCACTCTGAAGAGAGCTCAGGTGAGAAATTGCAAACGTCAACCAATTGCTCAGAGATGAAAAGTGCCAGCACTGAAAGCTGTTGCTAGCCAGCACCCTTCCTTGGAAGCGCTTTCACAGGCGCACTGACACTGGGGCTTTGCGCTTCTCTACTCATCAAACGTCACGGTCCTTCTCTTTCCGTCTCGTAGACACGAGCTGAGAAATTGCAAACGTCGAGCAATTGCTCAGAGAGGAAAAGTGCCAGCACTGAAAGCTGTTGCTAGCCAGCACCCTTCCTTGGAAGCGCTTTTGTAGGCCTAAGAACACTGGGGCTCTGGGCTTCTCTAGCCACCTCATCTTCTGCTCATCCTCTCGCGCACTCTAAAGAGAGCTCAGGTGAGAAATTGCAAACGTCGAGCAATTGCTCAGAGATGAAAAGTGCCAGCACTGAAAGCTGTTGCTAGCCAGCACCCTTCCTTGGAAGCGCTTTCACAGGCGCAGTAACACTGGGGCTTTGCGCTTCTCTACTCATCAAACGTCACGGTCCTTCTCTTTCCGTCTCGTAGACACGAGCTGAGAAATTGCAAACGTCGAGCAATTGCTCAGAGATGAAAAGTGCCAGCACTGAAAGCTCTTGCTAGCCAGCACCCTTCCTTGGAAGCGCTTTCACAGGCGCAGTAACACTGGGGCTTTGTGCTTCTCTAGCCACCAAACGTCACGGTCCTTCTCTTTCCGTCTCGTAGACACGAGCTGAGAAATTGCAAACGTCGAGCAATTGCTCAGAGATGAAGAGTGCCAACACTGAAAGCTCTTGCTAGCCAGCACCCTTCCTTGGAAGCGCTTTTGTAGACCTTAGAACACTGGGGCTCTGGGCTTCTCTAGCCACCTCATCTTCTGCTCATCCTCTCGTGCACTCTAAAGAGAGCTCAGGTGAGAAATTGCAAACGTCGAGCAATTGCTCAGAGATGAAAAGTGCCAGCACTGAAAGCTGTTGCTAGCCAGCACCCTTCCTTGGAAGCGCTTTTGTAGGCCTAAGAACACTGGGGCTCTGGGCTTCTCTAGACACCTCATCTTCTGCTCATCCTCTCGCGCACTCTAAAGAGAGCTCAGGTGAGAAATTGCAAACGTCGAGCAATTGCTCAGAGATGAAAAGTGCCAGCACTGAAAGCTCTTGCTAGCCAGCACCCTTCCTTGGAAGTGCTTTCACAGGCACAGTAACACTGGGGCTTTGCGCTTCTCTAGCCACCAAACGTCACGGTCACTATCTCTCCGTCTCGTAGACACGAGCTGAGAAATTGCAAACGTCGAGCAATTGCTCAGAGATGAAAAGTGCCAGCACTGAAAGCTGTTGCTAGCCAGCACCCTTCCTTGGAAGCGCTTTCACAGGCGCAGCAACACTGGGGCTTTGCGCTTCTCTAGCCACCAAACGTCACGGTCCTTCTCTTTCCGTCTCGTAGACACGAGCTGAGAAATTGCAAACGTCCAGCAATTGCTCAGAGATGAAAAGTGCCAGCACTGAAAGCTCTTGCTAGCCAGCACCCTTCCTTGGAAGCGCTTTTGTAGGCCTAAGCACACTGGGGCTCTGGGCTTCTCTAGCCACCTCATCTTCTGCTCATCCTCTCGCGCACTCTAAAGAGAGCTCAGGTGAGAAATTGCAAACGTCGAGCAATTGCTCAGAGATGAAAAGTGCCAGCACTGAAAGCTGTTGCTAGCCAGCACCCTTCCTTGGAAGCGCTTTCACAGGCGCAGTAACACTGGGGCTTTGCGCTTCTCTACCCACCAAACGTCACGGTCCTTCTCTTTCCGTCTCGTAGACACGAGCTGAGAAATTGCAAACGTCGAGCAATTGCTCAGAGATGAAAAGTGCCAGCACTGAAAGCTGTTGCTAGCCAGCACCCTTCCTTGGAAGCGCTTTTGTAGGCCTAAGAACACTGGGGCTCTGGGCTTCTCTTGACACCTCATCTTCTGCTCATCCTCTCGCGCACTCTACAGAGAGCTCAGGTGAGAAATTGCAAACGTCGAGCAATTGCTCAGAGATGAAAAGTGCCAGCACTGAAAGCTCTTGCTAGCCAGCACCCTTCCTTGGAAGCGCTTTCACAGGCGCACTGACACTGGGGCTTTGCGCTTCTCTACTCATCAAACGTCACGGTCCTTCTCTTTCCGTCTCGTAGACACGAGCTGAGAAATTGCAAACGTCGAGCAATTGCTCAGAGATGAAAAGTGCCAGCACTGAAAGCTCTTGCTAGCCAGCACCCTTCCTTGGAAGCGCTTTTGTAGACCTTAGAACACTGGGGCTCTGGGCTTCTCTAGCCACCTCATCTTCTGCTCATCCTCTCGCGCACTCTAGAGAGAGCTCAGGTGAGAAATTGCAAACGTCGAGCAATTGCTCAGAGATGAAAAGTGCCAGCACTGAAAGCTCTTGTTAGCCAGCACCCTTCCTTGGAAGCGCTTTTGTAGGCCTAAGAACACTGGGGCTCTGGGCTTCTCTAGCCACCTCATCTTCTGCTCATCCTCTCGCGCACTCTAAAGAGAGCTCAGGTGAGAAATTGCAAACGTCGAGCAATTGCTCAGAGATGAAAAGTGCCAGCACTGAAAGCTGTTGCTAGCCAGCACCCTTCCTTGGAAGCGCTTTCACAGGCGCAGTAACACTGGGGCTTTGCGCTTCTCTAGCCACCAAACGTCACGGTCCTTCTCTTTCCATCTCGTAGACACGAGCTGAGAAATTGCAAACGTCGAGCAATTGCTCAGAGATGAAAAGTGCCAGCACTGAAAGCTGTTGCTAGCCAGCACCCTTCCTTGGAAGCGCTTTTGTAGCCCTTAGAACACTGGGGCTCTGGGCTTCTCTAGCCAGCTCATCTTCTGCTCATCCTCTCGCGCACTCTAAAGAGAGCTCAGGTGAGAAATTGCAAACGTCGACCAATTGCTCAGAGATGAAAACTGCCAGCACTGAAAGCTCTTGCTAGCCAGCACCCTTCCTTGGAAGCGCTTTCACAGGCGCAGCAACACTGGGGCTTTGCACTTCTCTAGCCACCAAACGTCACGGTCCTTCTCTTTCCGTCTCGTAGACACGAGCTGAGAAATTGCAAACGTCGAGCAATTGCTCAGAGATGAAAAGTGCCAGCACTGAAAGCTGTTGCTAGCCAGCACCCTTCCTTGGAAGCGCTTTTGTAGACCTAAGAACACTGGGGCTCTGGGCTTCTCTAGCCACCTCATCTTCTGCTCATCCTCTCGCGCACTCTAAAGAGAGCTCAGGTGAGAAATTGCAAACGTCGAGCAATTGCTCAGAGATGAAAAGTGCCAGCACTGAAAGCTCTTGCTAGCCAGCACCCTTCCTTGGAAGCGCTTTCACAGGCGCAGTAACACTGGGGCTTTGCGCTTCTCTACTCATCAAACGTCACGGTCCTTCTCTTTCCGTCTCGTAGACACGAGCTGAGAAATTGCAAACGTCGAGCAATTGCTCAGAGATGAAAAGTGCCAGCACTGAAAGCTCTTGCTAGCCAGCACCCTTCCTTGGAAGCGCTTTTGTAGACCTAAGAACACTGGGGCTCTGGGCTTCTCTAGCCACCTCATCTTCTGCTCATCCTCTCGCGCACTCTAAAGAGAGCTCAGGTGAGAAATTGCAAACGTCGAGCAATTGCTCAGAGATGAAAAGTGCCAGCACTGAAAGCTGTTGCTAGCCAGCACCCTTCCTTGGAAGCGCTTTCACAGGCGCAGTAACACTGGGGCTTTGCGCTTCTCTACCCACCAAACGTCACGGTCCTTCTCTTTCCGTCTCGTAGACACGAGCTGAGAAATTGCAAACGTCGAGCAATTGCTCAGAGATGAAAAGTGCCAGCACTGAAAGCTCTTGCTAGCCAGCACCCTTCCTTGGAAGCGCTTTTGTAGCCCTTAGAACACTGGGGCTCTGGGCTTCTCTAGCCACCTAATCTTCTGCTCATCCTCTCGCGCACTCTAAAGAGAGCTCAGGTGAGAAATTGCAAACGTCCAGCAATTGCTCAGAGATGAAAAGTGCCAGCACTGAAAGCTCTTGCTAGCCAGCACCCTTCCTTGGAAGCGCTTTTGTAGGCCTAAGAACACTGGGGCTCTGGGCTTCTCTAGCCACCTCATCTTCTGCTCATCCTCTCGCGCACTCTAAAGAGAGCTCAGGTGAGAAATTGCAAACGTCGAGCAATTGCTCAGAGATGAAAAGTGCCAGCACTGAAAGCTCTTGCTAGCCAGCACCCTTCCTTGGAAGCGCTTTCACAGGCGCAGTAACACTGGGGCTTTGCGCTTCTCTACCCACCAAACATCACGGTCCTTCTCTTTCCGTCTCGTAGACACGAGCTGAGAAATTGCAAACGTCGAGCAATTGCTCAGAGATGAAAAGTGCCAGCACTGAAAGCTCTTGCTAGCCAGCACCCTTCCTTGGAAGCGCTTTTGTAGACCTAAGCACACTGGGGCTCTGGGCTTCTCTAGCCACCTCATCTTCTGCTCATCCTCTCGCGCACTCTAAAGAGAGCTCAGGTGAGAAATTGCAAACGTCGAGCAATTGCTCAGAGATGAAAAGTGCCAGCACTGAAAGCTCTTGCTAGCCAGCACCCTTCCTTGGAAGCGCTTTCACAGGCGCAGTAACATTGGGGCTTTGCACTTCTCTAGCCACCAAACGTCACGGTCCTTCTCTTTCCGTCTCGTAGACAAGAGCTGAGAAATTGCAAACGTCGAGCAATTGCTCAGAGATGAAAAGTGCCAGCACTGAAAGCTCTTGCTAGCCAGCACCCTTCCTTGGAAGCGCTTTTGTAGGCCTAAGAACACTGGGGCTCTGGGCTTCTCTAGCCACCTCATCTTCTGCTCATCCTCTCGCGCACTCTAAAGAGAGCTCAGGTGAGAAATTGCAAACGTTGAGCAATTGCTCAGAGATGAAAAGTGCCAGCACTGAAAGCTCTTGCTAGCCAGCACCCTTCCTTGGAAGCGCTTTCACAGGCGCAGTAACACTGGGGCTTTGCGCTTCTCTACTCATCAAACGTCACGGTCCTTCTCTTTCCGTCTCGTAGACACGAGCTGAGAAATTGCAAACGTCGAGCAATTGCTCAGAGAGGAAAAGTGCCAGCACTGGAAGCTGTTGCTAGCCAGCACCCTTCCTTGGAAGCGCTTTTGTAAGCCTAAGAACACTGGGGCTCTGGGCTTCTCTAGCCACCTCATCTTCTGCTCATCCTCTCGCGCACTCTGAAGAGAGCTCAGGTGAGAAATTGCAAACGTCGAGCAATTGCTCAGAGATGAAAAGTGCCAGCACTGAAAGCTGTTGCTAGCCAGCACCCTTCCTTGGAAGCGCTTTCACAGGCGCAGCAACACTGGGGCTTTGCGCTTCTCTACCCACCAAACGTCACGGTCCTTCTCTTTCCATCTCGTAGACACGAGCTGAGAAATTGCAAACGTCGAGCAATTGCTCAGAGATGAAAAGTGCCAGCACTGAAAGCTCTTGCTAGCCAGCACCCTTCCTTGGAAGCGCTTTTGTAGACCTAAGAACACTGGGGCTCTGGGCTTCTCTAGCCACCTCATCTTCTGCTCATCCTCTCGTGCACTCTAAAGAGAGCTCAGGTGAGAAATTGCAAACGTCGAGCAATTGCTCAGAGATGAAAAGTGCCAGCACTGAAAGCTGTTGCTAGCCAGCACCCTTCCTTGGAAGCGCTTTTGTAGGCCTAAGAACACTGGGGCTCTGGGCTTCTCTAGCCACCTCATCTTCTGCTCATCCTCTCGCGCACTCTAAAGAGAGCTCAGGTGAGAAATTGCAAACGTCCAGCAATTGCTCAGAGATGAAAAGTGCCAGCACTGAAAGCTGTTGCTAGCCAGCACCCTTCCTTGGAAGCGCTTTCACAGGCGCAGTAACACTGGGGCTTTGCGCTTCTCTAGCCACCAAACGTCACGGTCATTCTCTTTCCATCTCGTAGACACGAGCTGAGAAATTGCAAACGTCGAGCAATTGCTCAGAGATGAAAAGTGCCAGCACTGAAAGCTGTTGCTAGCCAGCACCCTTCCTTGGAAGCGCTTTTGTAGCCCTTAGAACACTGGGGCTCTGGGCTTCTCTAGCCACCTCATCTTCTGCTCATCCTCTCGCGCACTCTAAAGAGAGCTCAGGTGAGAAATTGCAAACGTCGAGCAATTGCTCAGAGATGAAAAGTGCCAGCACTGAAAGCTGTTGCTAGCCAGCACCCTTCCTTGGAAGCGCTTTTGTAGGCCTAAGAACACTGGGGCTCTGGGCTTCTCTAGCCACCTCATCTTCTGCTCATCCTCTCGCGCACTCTGAAGAGAGCTCAGGTGAGAAATTGCAAACGTCCAGCAATTGCTCAGAGATGAAAAGTGCCAGCACTGAAAGCTGTTGCTAGCCAGCACCCTTCCTTGGAAGCGCTTTCACAGGCGCAGCAACAGTGGGGCTTTGCGCTTCTCTAGCCACCAAACGTCACGGTCCTTCTCTTTCCATCTCGTAGACACGAGCTGAGAAATTGCAAACGTCGAGCAATTGCTCAGAGATGAAAAGTGCCAGCACTGAAAGCTCTTGCTAGCCAGCACCCTTCCTTGGAAGCGCTTTTGTAAGCCTAAGAACACTGGGGCTCTGGGCTTCTCTAGCCACCTCATCTTCTGCTCATCCTCTCGCGCACTCTAAAGAGAGCTCAGGTGAGAAATTGCAAACGTCGAGCAATTGCTCAGAGATGAAAAGTGCCAGCACTGAAAGCTGTTGCTAGCCAGCACCCTTCCTTGGAAGCGCTTTCACAGGCGCAGCAACAGTGGGGCTTTGCGCTTCTCTAGCCACCAAACATCACGGTCCTTCTCTTTCCGTCTCGTAGACACGAGCTGAGAAATTGCAAACGTCGAGCAATTGCTCAGAGATGAAAAGTGCCAGCACTGAAAGCTCTTGCTAGCCAGCACCCTTCCTTGGAAGCGCTTTTGTAGGCCTAAGAACACTGGGGCTCTGGGCTTCTCTAGCCACCTCATCTTCTGCTCATCCTCTCGCGCACTCTAAAGAGAGCTCAGGTGAAAATTGCAAACGTCGAGCAATTGCTCAGAGATGAAAAGTGCCAGCACTGAAAGCTCTTGCTAGCCAGCACCCTTCCTTGGAAGCGCTTTCACAGGCGCACTGACACTGGGGCTTTGCGCTTCTCTACTCATCAAACGTCACGGTCCTTCTCTTTCCGTCTCGTAGACACGAGCTGAGAAATTGCAAACGTCGAGCAATTGCTCAGAGAAGAAAAGTGCCAGCACTGAAAGCTGTTGCTAGCCAGCACCCTTCCTTGGAAGCGCTTTTGTAAGCCTAAGAACACTGGGGCTCTGGGCTTCTCTAGCCACCTCATCTTCTGCTCATCCTCTCGCGCACTCTGAAGAGAGCTCAGGTGAGAAATTGCAAACGTCGAGCAATTGCTCAGAGATGAAAAGTGCCAGCACTGAAAGCTGTTGCTAGCCAGCACCCTTCCTTGGAAGCGCTTTCACAGGCGCAGTAACACTGGGGCTTTGCGCTTCTCTACCCACCAAACGTCACGGTCCTTCTCTTTCCGTCTCGTAGACACGAGCTGAGAAATTGCAAACGTCGAGCAATTGCTCAGAGATGAAAAGTGCCAGCACTGAAAGCTCTTGCTAGCCAGCACCCTTCCTTGGAAGCGCTTTTGTAGACCTAAGAACACTGGGGCTCTGGGCTTCTCTAGCCACCTCATCTTCTGCTCATCCTCTCGCGCACTCTAAAGAGAGCTCAGGTGAGAAATTGCAAACGTCGAGCAATTGCTCAGAGATGAAAAGTGCCAGCACTGAAAGCTCTTGCTAGCCAGCACCCTTCCTTGGAAGCGCTTTCACAGGCGCAGTAACATTGGGGCTTTGCGCTTCTCTACTCATCAAACGTCACGGTCCTTCTCTTTCCGTCTCGTAGACACGAGCTGAGAAATTGCAAACGTCGAGCAATTGCTCAGAGAGGAAAAGTGCCAGCACTGAAAGCTCTTGCTAGCCAGCACCCTTCCTTGGAAGCGCTTTTGTAAGCCTAAGAACACTGGGGCTCTGGGCTTCTCTAGCCACCTCATCTTCTGCTCATCCTCTCGCGCACTCTGAAGAGAGCTCAGGTGAGAAATTGCAAACGTCGAGCAATTGCTCAGAGATGAAAAGTGCCAGCACTGAAAGCTGTTGCTAGCCAGCACCCTTCCTTGGAAGCGCTTTCACAGGCGCAGCAACACTGGGGCTTTGCGCTTCTCTACCCACCAAACGTCACGGTCCTTCTCTTTCCATCTCGTAGACACGAGCTGAGAAATTGCAAACGTCGAGCAATTGCTCAGAGATGAAAAGTGCCAGCACTGAAAGCTCTTGCTAGCCAGCACCCTTCCTTGGAAGCGCTTTTGTAGACCTAAGAACACTGGGGCTCTGGGCTTCTCTAGCCACCTCATCTTCTGCTCATCCTCTCGTGCACTCTAAAGAGAGCTCAGGTGAGAAATTGCAAACGTCGAGCAATTGCTCAGAGATGAAAAGTGCCAGCACTGAAAGCTGTTGCTAGCCAGCACCCTTCCTTGGAAGCGCTTTTGTAGGCCTAAGCACACTGGGGCTCTGGGCTTCTCTAGCCACCTCATCTTCTGCTCATCCTCTCGCGCACTCTAAAGAGAGCTCAGGTGAGAAATTGCAAACGTCCAGCAATTGCTCAGAGATGAAAAGTGCCAGCACTGAAAGCTGTTGCTAGCCAGCACCCTTCCTTGGAAGCGCTTTCACAGGCGCAGTAACACTGGGGCTTTGCGCTTCTCTAGCCACCAAACGTCACGGTCATTCTCTTTCCATCTCGTAGACACGAGCTGAGAAATTGCAAACGTCGAGCAATTGCTCAGAGATGAAAAGTGCCAGCACTGAAAGCTCTTGCTAGCCAGCACCCTTCCTTGGAAGCGCTTTTGTAGCCCTTAGAACACTGGGGCTCTGGGCTTCTCTAGCCACCTCATCTTCTGCTCATCCTCTCGCGCACTCTAAAGAGAGCTCAGGTGAGAAATTGCAAACGTCGAGCAATTGCTCAGAGATGAAAAGTGCCAGCACTGAAAGCTGTTGCTAGCCAGCACCCTTCCTTGGAAGCGCTTTTGTAGACCTAAGCACACTGGGGCTCTGGGCTTCTCTAGCCACCTCATCTTCTGCTCATCCTCTCGTGCACTCTAAAGAGAGCTCAGGTGAGAAATTGCAAACGTCGAGCAATTGCTCAGAGAGGAAAAGTGCCAGCACTGAAAGCTGTTGCTAGCCAGCACCCTTCCTTGGAAGCGCTTTTGTAGGCCTAAGAACACTGGGGCTCTGGGCTTCTCTAGCCACCTCATCTTCTGCTCATCCTCTCGCGCACTCTAAAGAGAGCTCAGGTGAGAAATTGCAAACGTCCAGCAATTGCTCAGAGATGAAAAGTGCCAGCACTGAAAGCTGTTGCTAGCCAGCACCCTTCCTTGGAAGCGCTTTCACAGGCGCAGTAACACTGGGGCTTTGCGCTTCTCTACCCACCAAACGTCACGGTCCTTCTCTTTCCATCTCGTAGACACGAGCTGAGAAATTGCAAACGTCGAGTAATTGCTCAGAGATGAAAAGTGCCAGCACTGAAAGCTGTTGCTAGCCAGCACCCTTCCTTGGAAGCGCTTTTGTAGCCCTTAGAACACTGGGGCTCTGGGCTTCTCTAGCCACCTAATCTTCTGCTCATCCTCTCGCGCACTCTAAAGAGAGCTCAGGTGAGAAATTGCAAACGTCGAGCAATTGCTCAGAGGTGAAAAGTGCCAGCACTGAAAGCTGTTGCTAGCCAGCACCCTTCCTTGGAAGCGCTTTTGTAGGCCTCAGAACACTGGGGCTCTGGGCTTCTCTAGCCACCTCATCTTCTGCTCATCCTCTCGCGCACTCTAAAGAGAGCTCAGGTGAGAAATTGCAAACGTCGAGCAATTGCTCAGAGATGAAAAGTGCCAGCACTGAAAGCTGTTGCTAGCCAGCACCCTTCCTTGGAAGCGCTTTCACAGGCGCAGCAACAGTGGGGCTTTGCGCTTCTCTAGCCACCAAACGTCACGGTCCTTCTCTTTCCGTCTCGTAGACACGAGCTGAGAAATTGCAAACGTCGAGCAATTGCTCAGAGATGAAAAGTGCCAGCACTGAAAGCTCTTGCTAGCCAGCACCCTTCCTTGGAAGCGCTTTTGTAGGCCTAAGAACACTGGGGCTCTGGGCTTCTCTAGCCACCTCATCTTCTGCTCATCCTCTCGCGCACTCTAAAGAGAGCTCAGGTGAGAAATTGCAAACGTCGAGCAATTGCTCAGAGATGAAAAGTGCCAGCACTGAAAGCTCTTGCTAGCCAGCACCCTTCCTTGGAAGCGCTTTCACAGGCGCAGTAACACTGGGGCTTTGCGCTTCTCTACTCATCAAACGTCACGGTCCTTCTCTTTCCGTCTCGTAGACACGAGCTGAGAAATTGCAAACGTCGAGCAATTGCTCAGAGAAGAAAAGTGCCAGCACTGAAAGCTGTTGCTAGCCAGCACCCTTCCTTGGAAGCGCTTTTGTAGCCCTTAGAACACTGGGGCTCTGGGCTTCTCTAGCCACCTAATCTTCTGCTCATCCTCTCGTGCACTCTAAAGAGAGCTCAGGTGAGAAATTGCAAACGTCGAGCAATTGCTCAGAGATGTAAAGTGCCAGCACTGAAAGCTCTTGCTAGCCAGCACCCTTCCTTGGAAGCGCTTTTGTAGCCCTAAGAACACTGGGGCTCTGGGCTTCTCTAGCCACCTCATCTTCTGCTCATCCTCTCGCGCACTCTAAAGAGAGCTCAGGTGAGAAATTGCAAACGTCGAGCAATTGCTCAGAGATGAAAAGTGCCAGCACTGAAAGCTGTTGCTAGCCAGCACCCTTCCTTGGAAGCGCTTTCACAGGCGCAGCAACACTGGGGCTTTGCGATTCTCTAGCCACCAAACGTCACGGTCCTTCTCTTTCCATCTCGTAGACACGAGCTGAGAAATTGCAAACGTCGAGCAATTGCTCAGAGAGGAAAAGTACCAGCACTGAAAGCTGTTGCTAGCCAGCACCCTTCCTTGGAAGCGCTTTTGTAGGCCTAAGAACACTGGGGCTCTGGGCTTCTCTAGCCACCTCATCTTCTGCTCATCCTCTCGCGCACTCTGAAGAGAGCTCAGGTGAGAAATTGCAAACGTCGAGCAATTGCTCAGAGATGAAAAGTGCCAGCACGGAAAGCTGTTGCTAGCCAGCACCCTTCCTTGGAAGCGCTTTCACAGGCGCAGCAACAGTGGGGCTTTGCGCTTCTCTAGCCACCATACGTCACGGTCCTTCTCTTTCCGTCTCGTAGACACGAGCTGAGAAATTGCAAACGTCGAGCAATTGCTCAGAGCAGAAAAGTGCCAGCACTGAAAGCTGTTGCTAGCCAGCACCCTTCCTTGGAAGCGCTTTTGTAGCCCTTAGAACACTGGGGCTCTGGGCTTCTCTAGCCACCTCATCTTCTGCTCATCCTCTCGCGCACTCTAAAGAGAGCTCAGGTGAGAAATTGCAAACGTCGAGCAATTGCTCAGAGATGAAAAGTGCCAGCACTGAAAGCTCTTGCTAGCCAGCACCCTTCCTTGGAAGCGCTTTCACAGGCGCAGTAACATTGGGGCTTTGCGCTTCTCTACTCATCAAACGTCACGGTCCTTCTCTTTCCGTCTCGTAGACACGAGCTGAGAAATTGCAAACGTCGAGCAATTGCTCAGAGATGAAAAGTGCCAGCACTGAAAGCTCTTGCTAGCCAGCACCCTTCCTTGGAAGCGCTTTTGTAGACCTAAGAACACTGGGGCTCTGGGCTTCTCTAGCCACCTCATCTTCTGCTCATCCTCTCGCGCACTCTAAAGAGAGCTCAGGTGAGAAATTGCAAACGTCGAGCAATTGCTCAGAGATGAAAAGTGCCAGCACTGAAAGCTGTTGCTAGCCAGCACCCTTCCTTGGAAGCGCTTTTGTAGGCCTAAGAACACTGGGGCTCTGGGCTTCTCTAGCCACCTCATCTTCTGCTCATCCTCTCGCGCACTCTAAAGAGAGCTCAGGTGAGAAATTGCAAACGTCGAGCAATTGCTCAGAGATGAAAAGTGCCAGCATTGAAAGCTCTTGCTAGCCAGCACCCTTCCTTGGAGTCGCTTTCACAGGCGCAGTAACACTGGGGCTTTGCGCTTCTCTAGCCACCAAACGTCACGGTCCTTCTCTTTCCATCTCGTAGACACGAGCTGAGAAATTGCAAACGTCGAGCAATTGCTCAGAGATGAAAAGTGCCAGCACTGAAAGCTCTTGCTAGCCAGCACCCTTCCTTGGAAGCGCTTTTGTAGCCCTTAGAACACTGGGGCTCTGGGCTTCTCTAGCCACCTCATCTTCTGCTCATCCTCTCGCGCACTCTGAAGAGAGCTCAGGTGAGAAATTGCAAACGTCGAGCAATTGCTCAGAGATGAAAAGTGCCAGCACTGAAAGCTGTTGCTAGCCAGCACCCTTCCTTGGAAGCGCTTTTGTAGGCCTAAGAACACTGGGGCTCTGGGCTTCTCTAGCCACCTAATCTTCTGCTCATCCTCTCGCGCACTCTAAAGAGAGCTCAGGGGAGAAATTGCAAACGTCGAGCAATTGCTCAGAGATGAAAAGTGCCAGCACTGAAAGCTCTTGCTAGCCAGCACCCTTCCTTGGAAGCGCTTTCACAGGCGCAGCAACAGTGGGGCTTTGCGCTTCTCTAGCCACCAAACGTCACGGTCCTTCTCTTTCCGTCTCGTAGACACGAGCTGAGAAATTGCAAACGTCGAGCAATTGCTCAGAGATGAAAAGTGCCAGCACTGAAAGCTCTTGCTAGCCAGCACCCTTCCTTGGAAGCGCTTTCACAGGCGCAGTAACACTGGGGCTTTGCGCTTCTCTACCCACCAAACGTCACGGTCCTTCTCTTTCCATCTCGTAGACACGAGCTGAGAAATTGCAAACGTCGAGTAATTGCTCAGAGATGAAAAGTGCCAGCACTGAAAGCTGTTGCTAGCCAGCACCCTTCCTTGGAAGCGCTTTTGTAGCCCTTAGAACACTGGGGCTCTGGGCTTCTCTAGCCACCTCATCTTCTGCTCATCCTCTCGCGCACTCTAAAGAGAGCTCAGGTGAGAAATTGCAAACGTCGAGCAATTGCTCAGAGGTGAAAAGTGCCAGCACTGAAAGCTGTTGCTAGCCAGCACCCTTCCTTGGAAGCGCTTTTGTAGGCCTAAGAACACTGGGGCTCTGGGCTTCTCTAGCCACCTCATCTTCTGCTCATCCTCTCGCGCACTCTAAAGAGAGCTCAGGTGAGAAATTGCAAACGTCGAGCAATTGCTCAGAGATGAAAAGTGCCAGCACTGAAAGCTCTTGCTAGCCAGCACCCTTCCTTGGAAGCGCTTTCACAGGCGCAGCAACAGTGGGGCTTTGCGCTTCTCTAGCCACCAAACGTCACGGTCCTTCTCTTTCCGTCTCGTAGACACGAGCTGAGAAATTGCAAACGTCGAGCAATTGCTCAGAGATGAAAAGTGCCAGCACTGAAAGCTCTTGCTAGCCAGCACCCTTCCTTGGAAGCGCTTTTGTAGGCCTAAGAACACTGGGGCTCTGGGCTTCTCTAGCCACCTCATCTTCTGCTCATCCTCTCGCGCACTCTAAAGAGAGCTCAGGTGAGAAATTGCAAACGTCGAGCAATTGCTCAGAGATGAAAAGTGCCAGCACTGAAAGCTCTTGCTAGCCAGCACCCTTCCTTGGAAGCGCTTTCACAGGCGCAGTAACACTGGGGCTTTGCGCTTCTCTACTCATCAAACGTCACGGTCCTTCTCTTTCCGTCTCGTAGACACGAGCTGAGAAATTGCAAACGTCGAGCAATTGCTCAGAGAAGAAAAGTGCCAGCACTGAAAGCTGTTGCTAGCCAGCACCCTTCCTTGGAAGCGCTTTTGTAGCCCTTAGAACACTGGGGCTCTGGGCTTCTCTAGCCACCTAATCTTCTGCTCATCCTCTCGTGCACTCTAAAGAGAGCTCAGGTGAGAAATTGCAAACGTCGAGCAATTGCTCAGAGATGTAAAGTGCCAGCACTGAAAGCTGTTGCTAGCCAGCACCCTTCCTTGGAAGCGCTTTTGTAGCCCTAAGAACACTGGGGCTCTGGGCTTCTCTAGCCACCTCATCTTCTGCTCATCCTCTCGCGCACTCTAAAGAGAGCTCAGGTGAGAAATTGCAAACGTCGAGCAATTGCTCAGAGATGAAAAGTGCCAGCACTGAAAGCTGTTGCTAGCCAGCACCCTTCCTTGGAAGCGCTTTCACAGGCGCAGCAACACTGGGGCTTTGCGATTCTCTAGCCACCAAACGTCACGGTCCTTCTCTTTCCGTCTCGTAGACACGAGCTGAGAAATTGCAAACGTCGAGCAATTGCTCAGAGAGGAAAAGTACCAGCACTGAAAGCTGTTGCTAGCCAGCACCCTTCCTTGGAAGCGCTTTTGTAGGCCTAAGAACACTGGGGCTCTGGGCTTCTCTAGCCACCTCATCTTCTGCTCATCCTCTCGCGCACTCTGAAGAGAGCTCAGGTGAGAAATTGCAAACGTCGAGCAATTGCTCAGAGATGAAAAGTGCCAGCACGGAAAGCTGTTGCTAGCCAGCACCCTTCCTTGGAAGCGCTTTCACAGGCGCAGCAACAGTGGGGCTTTGCGCTTCTCTAGCCACCATACGTCACGGTCCTTCTCTTTCCGTCTCGTAGACACGAGCTGAGAAATTGCAAACGTCGAGCAATTGCTCAGAGATGAAAAGTGCCAGCACTGAAAGCTCTTGCTAGCCAGCACCCTTCCTTGGAAGCGCTTTTGTAGCCCTTAGAACACTGGGGCTCTGGGCTTCTCTAGCCACCTCATCTTCTGCTCATCCTCTCGCGCACTCTAAAGAGAGCTCAGGTGAGAAATTGCAAACGTCGAGCAATTGCTCAGAGATGAAAAGTGCCAGCACTGAAAGCTCTTGCTAGCCAGCACCCTTCCTTGGAAGCGCTTTCACAGGCGCAGTAACATTGGGGCTTTGCGCTTCTCTACTCATCAAACGTCACGGTCCTTCTCTTTCCGTCTCGTAGACACGAGCTGAGAAATTGCAAACGTCGAGCAATTGCTCAGAGATGAAAAGTGCCAGCACTGAAAGCTCTTGCTAGCCAGCACCCTTCCTTGGAAGCGCTTTTGTAGACCTAAGAACACTGGGGCTCTGGGCTTCTCTAGCCACCTCATCTTCTGCTCATCCTCTCGCGCACTCTAAAGAGAGCTCAGGTGAGAAATTGCAAACGTCGAGCAATTGCTCAGAGATGAAAAGTGCCAGCACTGAAAGCTCTTGCTAGCCAGCACCCTTCCTTGGAAGCGCTTTTGTAGGCCTAAGAACACTGGGGCTCTGGGCTTCTCTAGCCACCTCATCTTCTGCTCATCCTCTCGCGCACTCTAAAGAGAGCTCAGGTGAGAAATTGCAAACGTCCAGCAATTGCTCAGAGATGAAAAGTGCCAGCATTGAAAGCTCTTGCTAGCCAGCACCCTTCCTTGGAGTCGCTTTCACAGGCGCAGTAACACTGGGGCTTTGCGCTTCTCTAGCCACCAAACGTCACGGTCCTTCTCTTTCCATCTCGTAGACACGAGCTGAGAAATTGCAAACGTCGAGCAATTGCTCAGAGATGAAAAGTGCCAGCACTGAAAGCTCTTGCTAGCCAGCACCCTTCCTTGGAAGCGCTTTTGTAGCCCTTAGAACACTGGGGCTCTGGGCTTCTCTAGCCACCTCATCTTCTGCTCATCCTCTCGCGCACTCTGAAGAGAGCTCAGGTGAGAAATTGCAAACGTCGAGCAATTGCTCAGAGATGAAAAGTGCCAGCACTGAAAGCTGTTGCTAGCCAGCACCCTTCCTTGGAAGCGCTTTTGTAGGCCTAAGAACACTGGGGCTCTGGGCTTCTCTAGCCACCTAATCTTCTGCTCATCCTCTCGCGCACTCTAAAGAGAGCTCAGGGGAGAAATTGCAAACGTCGAGCAATTGCTCAGAGATGAAAAGTGCCAGCACTGAAAGCTCTTGCTAGCCAGCACCCTTCCTTGGAAGCGCTTTCACAGGCGCAGCAACAGTGGGGCTTTGCGCTTCTCTAGCCACCAAACGTCACGGTCCTTCTCTTTCCGTCTCGTAGACACGAGCTGAGAAATTGCAAACGTCGAGCAATTGCTCAGAGATGAAAAGTGCCAGCACTGAAAGCTCTTGCTAGCCAGCACCCTTCCTTGGAAGCGCTTTTGTAGACCTAAGAACACTGGGGCTCTGGGCTTCTCTAGCCACCTCATCTTCTGCTCATCCTCTCGCGCACTCTAAAGAGAGCTCAGGTGAGAAATTGCAAACGTCGAGCAATTGCTCAGAGATGAAAAGTGCCAGCACTGAAAGCTCTTGCTAGCCAGTACCCTTCCTTGGAAGCGCTTTCACAGGCGCAGTAACATTGGGGCTTTGCACTTCTCTAGCCACCAAACGTCACGGTCCTTCTCTTTCCGTCTCGTAGACACGAGCTGAGAAATTGCAAACGTCGAGCAATTGCTCAGAGATGAAAAGTGCCAGCACTGAAAGCTGTTGCTAGCCAGCACCCTTCCTTGGAAGCGCTTTTGTAGGCCTAAGAACACTGGGGCTCTGGGCTTCTCTAGCCACCTCATCTTCTGCTCATCCTCTCGCGCACTCTAAAGAGAGCTCAGGTGAGAAATTGCAAACGTCGAGCAATTGCTCAGAGATGAAAAGTGCCAGCACTGAAAGCTCTTGCTAGCCAGCACCCTTCCTTGGAAGCGCTTTCACAGGCGCAGTAACATTGGGGCTTTGCGCTTCTCTATTCATCAAACGTCACGGTCCTTCTCTTTCCGTCTCGTAGACACGAGCTGAGAAATTGCAAACGTCGAGCAATTGCTCAGAGATGAAAAGTGCCAGCACTGAAAGCTCTTGCTAGCCAGCACCCTTCCTTGGAAGTGCTTTTGTAGACCTAAGAACACTGGGGCTCTGGGCTTCTCTAGCCACCTCATCTTCTGCTCATCCTCTCGTGCACTCTAAAGAGAGCTCAGGTGAGAAATTACAAACGTCGAGCAATTGCTCAGAGATGAAAAGTGCCAGCACTGAAAGCTGTTGCTAGCCAGCCCCCTTCCTTGGAAGCGCTTTTGTAGGCCTAAGAACACTGGGGCTCTGGGCTTCTCTAGCCACCTCATCTTCTGCTCATCCTCTCGCGCACTCTAAAGAGAGCTCAGGTGAGAAATTGCAAACGTCGAGCAATTGCTCAGAGATGAAAAGTGCCAGCACTGAAAGCTCTTGCTAGCCAGCACCCTTCCTTGGAAGCGCTTTCACAGGCGCAGCAACATTGGGGATTTGCGCTTCTCTACCCACCAAACGTCAAGGTCCTTCTCTTTCCGTCTCGTAGACACGAGCTGAGAAATTGCAAACGTCGAGCAATTGCTCAGAGATGAAAAGTGCCAGCACTGAAAGCTCTTGCTAGCCAGCACCCTTCATTGGAAGCGCTTTTGTAGGCCTAAGAACACTGGGGCTCTGGGCTTCTCTAGCCACCTCATCTTCTGCTCATCCTCTCGCGCACTCTAAAGAGAGCTCAGGTGAGAAATTGCAAACGTCGAGCAATTGCTCAGAGAGGAAAAGTGCCAGCACTGAAAGCTCTTGCTAGCCAGCACCCTTCCTTGGAAGCGCTTTCACAGGCGCAGTAACATTGGGGCTTTGCACTTCTCTAGCCACCAAACGTCACGGTCCTTCTCTTTCCGTCTCGTAGACACGAGCTGAGAAATTGCAAACGTCGAGCAATTGCTCAGAGATGAAAAGTGCCAGCACTGAAAGCTGTTGCTAGCCAGCACCCTTCCTTGGAAGCGCTTTTGTAGGCCTAAGAACACTGGGGCTCTGGGCTTCTCTAGCCACCTCATCTTCTGCTCATCCTCTCGCGCACTCTAAAGAGAGCTCAGGTGAGAAATTGCAAACGTCCAGCAATTGCTCAGAGATGAAAAGTGCCAGCACTGAAAGCTCTTGCTAGCCAGCACCCTTCCTTGGAAGCGCTTTCACAGGCGCAGCAACAGTGGGGCTTTGCGCTTCTCTACTCATCAAACGTCACGGTCCTTCTCTTTCCGTCTCGTAGACACGAGCTGAGAAATTGCAAACGTCGAGCAATTGCTCAGAGAAGAAAAGTGCCAGCACTGAAAGCTGTTGCTAGCCAGCACCCTTCCTTGGAAGCGCTTTTGTAGCCCTTAGAACACTGGGGCTCTGGGCTTCTCTAGCCACCTAATCTTCTGCTCATCCTCTCGTGCACTCTAAAGAGAGCTCAGGTGAGAAATTGCAAACGTCGAGCAATTGCTCAGAGATGTAAAGTGCCAGCACTGAAAGCTGTTGCTAGCCAGCACCCTTCCTTGGAAGCGCTTTTGTAGCCCTAAGAACACTGGGGCTCTGGGCTTCTCTAGCCACCTAATCTTCTGCTCATCCTCTCGCGCACTCTGAAGAGAGCTCAGGTGAGAAATTGCAAACGTCGAGCAATTGCTCAGAGATGAAAAGTGCCAGCACTGAAAGCTGTTGCTAGCCAGCACCCTTCCTTGGAAGCGCTTTCACAGGCGCAGCAACACTGGGGCTTTGCGCTTCTCTAGCCACCAAACGTCACGGTCCTTCTCTTTCCGTCTCGTAGACACGAGCTGAGAAATTGCAAACGTCGAGCAATTGCTCCGAGATGAAAAGTGCCAGCACTGAAAGCTCTTGCTAGCCAGCACCCTTCCTTGGAAGCGCTTTTGTAGCCCTTAGAACACTGGGGCTCTGGGCTTCTCTAGCCACCTCATCTTCTGCTCATCCTCTCGCGCACTCTAAAGAGAGCTCAGGTGAGAAATTGCAAATGTCGACCAATTGCTCAGAGATGAAAAGTGCCAGCACTGAAAGCTCTTGCTAGCCAGCACCCTTCCTTGGAAGCGCTTTCACAGGCGCAGTAACATTGGGGCTTTGCGCTTCTCTACTCATCAAACGTCACGGTCCATCTCTTTCCGTCTCGTAGACACGAGCTGAGAAATTGCAAACGTCGAGCAATTGCTCAGAGATGAAAAGTGCCAGCACTGAAAGCTCTTGCTAGCCAGCACCCTTCCTTGGAAGCGCTTTTGTAGACCTAAGAACACTGGGGCTCTGGGCTTCTCTAGCCACCTCATCTTCTGCTCATCCTCTCGCGCACTCTAAAGAGAGCTCAGGTGAGAAATTGCAAACGTCCAGCAATTGCTCAGAGATGAAAAGTGCCAGCACTGAAAGCTGTTGCTAGCCAGCAGCCTTCCTTGGAAGCGCTTTCACAGGCGCAGTAACACTGGGGCTTTGCGCTTCTCTAGCCACCAAACGTCACGGTCCTTCTCTTTCCATCTCGTAGACACGAGCTGAGAAATTGCAAACGTCGAGCAATTGCTCAGAGATGAAAAGTGCCAGCACTGAAAGCTCTTGCTAGCCAGCACCCTTCCTTGGAAGCGCTTTTGTAGCCCTTAGAACACTGGGGCTCTGGGCTTCTCTAGCCACCTCATCTTCTGCTCATCCTCTCGCGCACTCTGAAGAGAGCTCAGGTGAGAAATTGCAAACGTCGAGCAATTGCTCAGAGATGAAAAGTGCCAGCACTGAAAGCTGTTGCTAGCCAGCACCCTTCCTTGGAAGCGCTTTTGTAGCCCTAAGAACACTGGGGCTCTGGGCTTCTCTAGCCACCTCATCTTCTGCTCATCCTCTCGCGCACTCTAAAGAGAGCTCAGGTGAGAAATTGCAAACGTCGAGCAATTGCTCAGAGATGAAAAGTGCCAGCACTGAAAGCTCTTGCTAGCCAGCACCCTTCCTTGGAAGCGCTTTCACAGGCGCAGTAACACTGGGGCTTTGCGCTTCTCTAGCCACCAAACGTCACGGTCCTTCTCTTTCCGTCTCGTAGACACGAGCTGAGAAATTGCAAATGTCGAGCAATTGCTCAGAGATGAAAAGTGCCAGCACTGAAAGCTCTTGCTAGCCAGCACCCTTCCTTGGAAGCGCTTTTGTAGACCTAAGAACACTGGGGCTCTGGGCTTCTCTAGCCACCTCATCTTCTGCTCATCCTCTCGCGCACTCTAAAGAGAGCTCAGGTGAGAAATTGCAAACGTCGAGCAATTGCTCAGAGATGAAAAGTGCCAGCACTGAAAGCTCTTGCTAGCCAGCACCCTTCCTTGGAAGCGCTTTCACAGGCGCAGTAACATTGGGGATTTGCACTTCTCTACCCACCAAACGTCACGGTCCTTCTCTTTCCGTCTCGTAGACACGAGCTGAGAAATTGCAAACGTCGAGCAATTGCTCAGAGATGAAAAGTGCCAGCACTGAAAGCTGTTGCTAGCCAGCAGCCTTCCTTGGAAGCGCTTTTGTAGGCCTAAGAACACTGGGGCTCTGGGCTTCTCTAGCCACCTCATCTTCTGCTCATCCTCTCGCGCACTCTAAAGAGAGCTCAGGTGAGAAATTGCAAACGTCGAGCAATTGCTCAGAGATGAAAAGTGCCAGCACTGAAAGCTGTTGCTAGCCAGCACCCTTCCTTGGAAGCGCTTTCACAGGCGCAGTAACACTGGGGCTTTGCGCTTCTCTAGCCACCAAACGTCACGGTCCTTCTCTTTCCATCTCGTAGACACGAGCTGAGAAATTGCAAACGTCGAGCAATTGCTCAGAGAGGAAAAGTGCCAGCACTGAAAGCTGTTGCTAGCCAGCACCCTTCCTTGGAAGCGCTTTTGTAGGCCTAAGAACACTGGGGCTCTGGGCTTCTCTAGCCACCTCATCTTCTGCTCATCCACTCGCGCACTCTGAAGAGAGCTCAGGTGAGAAATTGCAAACGTCCAGCAATTGCTCAGAGATGAAAAGTGCCAGCACTGAAAGCTGTTGCTAGCCAGCACCCTTCCTTGGAAGCGCTTTCACAGGCGCAGTAACACTGGGGCTTTGCGCTTCTCTAGCCACCAAACGTCACGGTCCTTCTCTTTCCGTCTCGTAGACACGAGCTGAGAAATTGCAAACGTCGAGCAATTGCTCAGAGATGAAAAGTGCCAGCACTGAAAGCTGTTGCTAGCCAGCACCCTTCCTTGGAAGCGCTTTTGTAGGCCTAAGAACACTGGGGCTCTGGGCTTCTCTAGCCACCTCATCTTCTGCTCATCCTCTCGCGCACTCTAAAGAGAGCTCAGGTGAGAAATTGCAAACGTCGAGCAATTGCTCAGAGATGAAAAGTGCCAGCACTGAAAGCTGTTGCTAGCCAGCACCCTTCCTTGGAAGCGCTTTTGTAGGCCTAAGAACACTGGGGCTCTGGGCTTCTCTAGCCACCTAATCTTCTGCTCATCCTCTCGCGCACTCTAAAGAGAGCTCAGGTGAGAAATTGCAAACGTCGAGCAATTGCTCAGAGATGAAAAGTGCCAGCACTGAAAGCTGTTGCTAGCCAGCAGCCTTCCTTGGAAGCGCTTTCACAGGCGCAGTAACACTGGGGCTTTGCGCTTCTCTAGCCACCAAACGTCACGGTCCTTCTCTTTCCATCTCGTAGACACGAGCTGAGAAATTGCAAACGTCGAGCAATTGCTCAGAGATGAAAAGTGCCAGCACTGAAAGCTCTTGCTAGCCAGCACCCTTCCTTGGAAGCGCTTTTGTAGCCCTTAGAACACTGGGGCTCTGGGCTTCTCTAGCCACCTCATCTTCTGCTCATCCTCTCGCGCACTCTGAAGAGAGCTCAGGTGAGAAATTGCAAACGTCGAGCAATTGCTCAGAGATGAAAAGTGCCAGCACTGAAAGCTGTTGCTAGCCAGCACCCTTCCTTGGAAGCGCTTTTGTAGCCCTAAGAACACTGGGGCTCTGGGCTTCTCTAGCCACCTCATCTTCTGCTCATCCTCTCGCGCACTCTAAAGAGAGCTCAGGTGAGAAATTGCAAACGTCGAGCAATTGCTCAGAGATGAAAAGTGCCAGCACTGAAAGCTCTTGCTAGCCAGCACCCTTCCTTGGAAGCGCTTTCACAGGCGCAGTAACACTGGGGCTTTGCGCTTCTCTAGCCACCAAACGTCACGGTCCTTCTCTTTCCGTCTCGTAGACACGAGCTGAGAAATTGCAAATGTCGAGCAATTGCTCAGAGATGAAAAGTGCCAGCACTGAAAGCTCTTGCTAGCCAGCACCCTTCCTTGGAAGCGCTTTTGTAGACCTAAGAACACTGGGGCTCTGGGCTTCTCTAGCCACCTCATCTTCTGCTCATCCTCTCGCGCACTCTAAAGAGAGCTCAGGTGAGAAATTGCAAACGTCGAGCAATTGCTCAGAGATGAAAAGTGCCAGCACTGAAAGCTCTTGCTAGCCAGCACCCTTCCTTGGAAGCGCTTTCACAGGCGCAGTAACATTGGGGATTTGCACTTCTCTACCCACCAAACGTCACGGTCCTTCTCTTTCCGTCTCGTAGACACGAGCTGAGAAATTGCAAACGTCGAGCAATTGCTCAGAGATGAAAAGTGCCAGCACTGAAAGCTGTTGCTAGCCAGCAGCCTTCCTTGGAAGCGCTTTTGTAGGCCTAAGAACACTGGGGCTCTGGGCTTCTCTAGCCACCTCATCTTCTGCTCATCCTCTCGCGCACTCTAAAGAGAGCTCAGGTGAGAAATTGCAAACGTCGAGCAATTGCTCAGAGATGAAAAGTGCCAGCACTGAAAGCTGTTGCTAGCCAGCACCCTTCCTTGGAAGCGCTTTCACAGGCGCAGTAACACTGGGGCTTTGCGCTTCTCTAGCCACCAAACGTCACGGTCCTTCTCTTTCCATCTCGTAGACACGAGCTGAGAAATTGCAAACGTCGAGCAATTGCTCAGAGAGGAAAAGTGCCAGCACTGAAAGCTGTTGCTAGCCAGCACCCTTCCTTGGAAGCGCTTTTGTAGGCCTAAGAACACTGGGGCTCTGGGCTTCTCTAGCCACCTCATCTTCTGCTCATCCTCTCGCGCACTCTGAAGAGAGCTCAGGTGAGAAATTGCAAACGTCCAGCAATTGCTCAGAGATGAAAAGTGCCAGCACTGAAAGCTGTTGCTAGCCAGCACCCTTCCTTGGAAGCGCTTTCACAGGCGCAGTAACACTGGGGCTTTGCGCTTCTCTAGCCACCAAACGTCACGGTCCTTCTCTTTCCGTCTCGTAGACACGAGCTGAGAAATTGCAAACGTCGAGCAATTGCTCAGAGATGAAAAGTGCCAGCACTGAAAGCTGTTGCTAGCCAGCACCCTTCCTTGGAAGCGCTTTTGTAGGCCTAAGAACACTGGGGCTCTGGGCTTCTCTAGCCACCTCATCTTCTGCTCATCCTCTCGCGCACTCTAAAGAGAGCTCAGGTGAGAAATTGCAAACGTCGAGCAATTGCTCAGAGATGAAAAGTGCCAGCACTGAAAGCTGTTGCTAGCCAGCACCCTTCCTTGGAAGCGCTTTTGTAGGCCTAAGAACACTGGGGCTCTGGGCTTCTCTAGCCACCTAATCTTCTGCTCATCCTCTCGCGCACTCTAAAGAGAGCTCAGGTGAGAAATTGCAAACGTCGAGCAATTGCTCAGAGATGAAAAGTGCCAGCACTGAAAGCTCTTGCTAGCCAGCACCCTTCCTTGGAAGCGCTTTCACAGGCGCAGTAACATTGGGGCTTTGCACTTCTCTAGCCACCAAACGTCACGGTCCTTCTCTTTCCGTCTCGTAGACACAAGCTGAGAAATTGCAAACGTCGAGCAATTGCTCAGAGATGAAAAGTGCCAGCACTGAAAGCTGTTGCTAGCCAGCAGCCTTCCTTGGAAGCGCTTTTGTAGGCCTAAGAACACTGGGGCTCTGGGCTTCTCTAGCCACCTCATCTTCTGCTCATCCTCTCGCGCACTCTAAAGAGAGCTCAGGTGAGAAATTGCAAACGTCGAGCAATTGCTCAGAGATGAAAAGTGCCAGCACTGAAAGCTCTTGCTAGCCAGCACCCTTCCTTGGAAGCGCTTTCGCAGGCGCAGCAACAGTGGGGCTTTGCGCTTCTCTAGCCACCAAACATCACGGTCCTTCTCTTTCCGTCTCGTAGACACGAGCTGAGAAATTGCAAACGTCGAGCAATTGCTCAGAGATGAAAAGTGCCAGCACTGAAAGCTCTTGCTAGCCAGCACCCTTCCTTGGAAGCGCTTTTGTAGGCCTAAGAACACTGGGGCTCTGGGCTTCTCTAGCCACCTCATCTTCTGCTCATCCTCTCGCGCACTCTAAAGAGAGCTCAGGTGAGAAATTGCAAACGTCCAGCAATTGCTCAGAGATGAAAAGTGCCAGCACTGAAAGCTGTTGCTAGCCAGCACCCTTCCTTGGAAGCGCTTTCACAGGCGCAGTAACATTGGGGCTTTGCACTTCTCTAGCCACCAAACGTCACGGTCCTTCTCTTTCCGTCTCGTAGACACGAGCTGAGAAATTGCAAACGTCGAGCAATTGCTCAGAGATGAAAAGTGCCAGCACTGAAAGCTGTTGCTAGCCAGCACCCTTCCTTGGAAGCGCTTTTGTAGGCCTAAGAACACTGGGGCTCTGGGCTTCTCTAGCCACCTCATCTTCTGCTCATCCTCTCGCGCACTCTAAAGAGAGCTCAGGTGAGAAATTGCAAACGTCGAGCAATTGCTCAGAGATGAAAAGTGCCAGCACTGAAAGCTCTTGCTAGCCAGCACCCTTCCTTGGAAGCGCTTTCACAGGCGCAGTAACACTGGGGCTTTGCGCTTCTCTACTCATCAAACGTCACGGTCCTTCTCTTTCCGTCTCGTAGACACGAGCTGAGAAATTGCAAACGTCGAGCAATTGCTCAGAGAAGAAAAGTGCCAGCACTGAAAGCTGTTGCTAGCCAGCACCCTTCCTTGGAAGCGCTTTTGTAAGCCTAAGAACACTGGGGCTCTGGGCTTCTCTAGCCACCTCATCTTCTGCTCATCCTCTCGCGCACTCTGAAGAGAGCTCAGGTGAGAAATTGCAAACGTCGACCAATTGCTCAGAGATGAAAAGTGCCAGCACTGAAAGCTGTTGCTAGCCAGCACCCTTCCTTGGAAGCGCTTTCACAGGCGCAGCAACAGTGGGGCTTTGCGCTTCTCTACTCATCAAACGTCACGGTCCTTCTCTTTCCGTCTCGTAGACACGAGCTGAGAAATTGCAAACGTCGAGCAATTGCTCAGAGATGAAAAGTGCCAGCACTGAAAGCTCTTGCTAGCCAGCACCCTTCCTTGGAAGCGCTTTTGTAGACCTAAGAACACTGGGGCTCTGGGCTTCTCTAGCCACCTCATCTTCTGCTCATCCTCTCGTGCACTCTAAAGAGAGCTCAGGTGAGAAATTGCAAACGTCGAGCAATTGCTCAGAGATGAAAAGTGCCAGCACTGAAAGCTCTTGCTAGCCAGCACCCTTCCTTGGAAGCGCTTTTGTAGGCCTAAGAACACTGGGGCTCTGGGCTTCTCTAGCCACCTCATCTTCTGCTCATCCTCTCGCGCACTCTAAAGAGAGCTCAGGTGAGAAATTGCAAACGTCCAGCAATTGCTCAGAGATGAAAAGTGCCAGCACTGAAAGCTGTTGCTAGCCAGCAGCCTTCCTTGGAAGCGCTTTCACAGGCGCAGTAACACTGGGGCTTTGCGCTTCTCTAGCCACCAAACGTCACGGTCCTTCTCTTTCCATCTCGTAGACACGAGCTGAGAAATTGCAAACGTCGAGCAATTGCTCAGAGATGAAAAGTGCCAGCACTGAAAGCTGTTGCTAGCCAGCACCCTTCCTTGGAAGCGCTTTTGTAGGCCTAAGAACACTGGGACTCTGGGCTTCTCTAGCCACCTAATCTTCTGCTCATCCTCTCGCGCACTCTAAAGAGAGCTCAGGTGAGAAATTGCAAACGTCGAGCAATTGCTCAGAGATGAAAAGTGCCAGCACTGAAAGCTGTTGCTAGCCAGCAGCCTTCCTTGGAAGCGCTTTTGTAGGCCTAAGAACACTGGGGCTCTGGGCTTCTCTAGCCACCTCATCTTCTGCTCATCCTCTCGCGCACTCTAAAGAGAGCTCAGGTGAGAAATTGCAAACGTCCAGCAATTGCTCAGAGATGAAAAGTGCCAGCACTGAAAGCTGTTGCTAGCCAGCACCCTTCCTTGGAAGCGCTTTCACAGGCGCAGTAACATTGGGGCTTTGCACTTCTCTAGCCACCAAACGTCACGGTCCTTCTCTTTCCGTCTCGTAGACACGAGCTGAGAAATTGCAAACGTCGAGCAATTGCTCAGAGATGAAAAGTGCCAGCACTGAAAGCTGTTGCTAGCCAGCACCCTTCCTTGGAAGCGCTTTTGTAGGCCTAAGAACACTGGGGCTCTGGGCTTCTCTAGCCACCTCATCTTCTGCTCATCCTCTCGCGCACTCTAAAGAGAGCTCAGGTGAGAAATTGCAAACGTCGAGCAATTGCTCAGAGATGAAAAGTGCCAGCACTGAAAGCTCTTGCTAGCCAGCACCCTTCCTTGGAAGCGCTTTCACAGGCGCAGTAACACTGGGGCTTTGCGCTTCTCTACTCATCAAACGTCACGGTCCTTCTCTTTCCGTCTCGTAGACACGAGCTGAGAAATTGCAAACGTCGAGCAATTGCTCAGAGAAGAAAAGTGCCAGCACTGAAAGCTGTTGCTAGCCAGCACCCTTCCTTGGAAGCGCTTTTGTAAGCCTAAGAACACTGGGGCTCTGGGCTTCTCTAGCCACCTCATCTTCTGCTCATCCTCTCGCGCACTCTGAAGAGAGCTCAGGTGAGAAATTGCAAACGTCGAGCAATTGCTCAGAGATGAAAAGTGCCAGCACTGAAAGCTCTTGCTAGCCAGCACCCTTCCTTGGAAGCGCTTTCACAGGCGCAGCAACAGTGGGGCTTTGCGCTTCTCTACTCATCAAACGTCACGGTCCTTCTCTTTCCGTCTCGTAGACACGAGCTGAGAAATTGCAAACGTCGAGCAATTGCTCAGAGATGAAAAGTGCCAGCACTGAAAGCTCTTGCTAGCCAGCACCCTTCCTTGGAAGCGCTTTTGTAGACCTAAGAACACTGGGGCTCTGGGCTTCTCTAGCCACCTCATCTTCTGCTCATCCTCTCGTGCACTCTAAAGAGAGCTCAGGTGAGAAATTGCAAACGTCGAGCAATTGCTCAGAGATGAAAAGTGCCAGCACTGAAAGCTCTTGCTAGCCAGCACCCTTCCTTGGAAGCGCTTTTGTAGGCCTAAGAACACTGGGGCTCTGGGCTTCTCTAGCCACCTCATCTTCTGCTCATCCTCTCGCGCACTCTAAAGAGAGCTCAGGTGAGAAATTGCAAACGTCGAGCAATTGCTCAGAGATGAAAAGTGCCAGCACTGAAAGCTGTTGCTAGCCAGCACCCTTCCTTGGAAGCGCTTTTGTAGGCCTAAGAACACTGGGGCTCTGGGCTTCTCTAGCCACCTCATCTTCTGCTCATCCTCTCGCGCACTCTAAAGAGAGCTCAGGTGAGAAATTGCAAACGTCGAGCAATTGCTCAGAGATGAAAAGTGCCAGCACTGAAAGCTCTTGCTAGCCAGCGCCCTTCCTTGGAAGCGCTTTCACAGGCGCAGCAACAGTGGGGCTTTGCGCTTCTCTAGCCACCAAACGTCACGGTCCTTCTCTTTCCGTCTCGTAGACACGAGCTGAGAAATTGCAAACGTCGAGCAATTGCTCAGAGATGAAAAGTGCCAGCACTGAAAGCTCTTGCTAGCCAGCACCCTTCCTTGGAAGCGCTTTTGTAGACCTAAGAACACTGGGGCTCTGGGCTTCTCTAGCCACCTCATCTTCTGCTCATCCTCTCGCGCACTCTAAAGAGAGCTCAGGTGAGAAATTGCAAACGTCGAGCAATTGCTCAGAGATGAAAAGTGCCAGCACTGAAAGCTGTTGCTAGCCAGCACCCTTCCTTGGAAGCGCTTTCACAGGCGCAGCAACACTGGGGCTTTGCGCTTCTCTACCCACCAAACGTCACGGTCCTTCTCTTTCCATCTCGTAGACACGAGCTGAGAAATTGCAAACGTCGAGCAATTGCTCAGAGATGAAAAGTGCCAGCACTGAAAGCTCTTGCTAGCCAGCACCCTTCCTTGGAAGCGCTTTTGTAGGCCTAAGAACACTGGGGCTCTGGGCTTCTCTAGCCACCTCATCTTCTGCTCATCCTCTCGCGCACTCTAAAGAGAGCTCAGGTGAGAAATTGCAAACGTCGAGCAATTGCTCAGAGATGAAAAGTGCCAGCACTGAAAGCTGTTGCTAGCCAGCACCCTTCCTTGGAAGCGCTTTTGTAGGCCTAAGAACACTGGGGCTCTGGGCTTCTCTAGCCACCTCATCTTCTGCTCATCCTCTCGCGCACTCTAAAGAGAGCTCAGGTGAGAAATTGCAAACGTCGAGCAATTGCTCAGAGATGAAAAGTGCCAGCACTGAAAGCTCTTGCTAGCCAGCGCCCTTCCTTGGAAGCGCTTTCACAGGCGCAGCAACAGTGGGGCTTTGCGCTTCTCTAGCCACCAAACGTCACGGTCCTTCTCTTTCCGTCTCGTAGACACGAGCTGAGAAATTGCAAACGTCGAGCAATTGCTCAGAGATGAAAAGTGCCAGCACTGAAAGCTCTTGCTAGCCAGCACCCTTCCTTGGAAGCGCTTTTGTAGACCTAAGAACACTGGGGCTCTGGGCTTCTCTAGCCACCTCATCTTCTGCTCATCCTCTCGCGCACTCTAAAGAGAGCTCAGGTGAGAAATTGCAAACGTCGAGCAATTGCTCAGAGATGAAAAGTGCCAGCACTGAAAGCTCTTGCTAGCCAGCACCCTTCCTTGGAAGCGCTTTCACAGGCGCAGCAACACTGGGGCTTTGCGCTTCTCTACCCACCAAACGTCACGGTCCTTCTCTTTCCATCTCGTAGACACGAGCTGAGAAATTGCAAACGTCGAGCAATTGCTCAGAGATGAAAAGTGCCAGCACTGAAAGCTCTTGCTAGCCAGCCCTCTTCCTTGGAAGCGCTTTTGTAGACCTAAGAACACTGGGGCTCTGGGCTTCTCTAGCCACCTCATCTTCTGCTCATCCTCTCGCGCACTCTAAAGAGAGCTCAGGTGAGAAATTGCAAACGTCGAGCAATTGCTCAGAGATGAAAAGTGCCAGCACTGAAAGCTCTTGCTAGCCAGCACCCTTCCTTGGAAGCGCTTTCACAGGCGCAGTAACATTGGGGCTTTGCGCTTCTCTACTCACCAAACGTCACGGTCCTTCTCTTTCCGTCTCGTAGACACGAGCTGAGAAATTGCAAACGTCGAGCAATTGCTTAGAGATGAAAAGTGCCAGCACTGAAAGCTCTTGCTAGCCAGCACCCTTCCTTGGAAGCGCTTTTGTAGGCCTAAGAACACTGGGGCTCTGGGCTTCTCTAGCCACCTAATCTTCTGCTCATCCTCTCGCGCACTCTAAAGAGAGCTCAGGTGAGAAATTGCAAACGTCGAGCAATTGCTCAGAGATGAAAAGTGCCAGCACTGAAAGCTCTTGCTAGCCAGCACCCTTCCTTGGAAGCGCTTTCACAGGCGCAGTAACACTGGGGCTTTGCGCTTCTCTACTCATCACACGTCACGGTCCTTCTCTTTCCGTCTCGTAGACACGAGCTGAGAAATTGCAAACGTCGAGCAATTGCTCAGAGAAGAAAAGTGCCAGCACTGAAAGCTGTTGCTAGCCAGCCCCCTTCCTTGGAAGCGCTTTTGTAGCCCTTAGAACACTGGGGCTCTGGGCTTCTCTAGCCACCTAATCTTCTGCTCATCCTCTCGTGCACTCTAAAGAGAGCTCAGGTGAGAAATTGCAAACGTCGAGCAATTGCTCAGAGATGAAAAGTGCCAGCACTGAAAGCTCTTGCTAGCCAGCACCCTTCCTTGGAAGCGCTTTTGTAGGCCTAAGAACACTGGGGCTCTGGGCTTCTCTAGCCACCTCATCTTCTGCTCATCCTCTCGCGCACTCTAAAGAGAGCTCAGGTGAGAAATTGCAAACGTCGAGCAATTGCTCAGAGATGAAAAGTGCCAGCACTGAAAGCTCTTGCTAGCCAGCACCCTTCCTTGGAAGCGCTTTCACAGGCGCAGCAACACTGGGGCTTTGCGCTTCTCTAGCCACCAAACGTCACGGTCCTTCTCTTTCCGTCTCGTAGACACGAGCTGAGAAATTGCAAACGTCGAGCAATTGCTCAGAGATGAAAAGTGCCAGCACTGAAAGCTCTTGCTAGCCAGCACCCTCCCTTGGAAGCGCTTTTGTAGGCCTAAGAACACTGGGGCTCTGGGCTTCTCTAGCCACCTCATCTTCTGCTCATCCTCTCGCGCACTCTAAAGAGAGCTCAGGTGAGAAATTGCAAACGTCGAGCGATTGCTCAGAGATGAAAAGTGCCAGCACTGAAAGCTCTTGCTAGCCAGCACCCTTCCTTGGAAGCGCTTTCACAGGCGCAGTAACATTGGGGCTTTGCGCTTCTCTACTCACCAAACGTCACGGTCCTTCTCTTTCCGTCTCGTAGACACGAGCTGAGAAATTGCAAACGTCGAGCAATTGCTCAGAGATGAAAAGTGCCAGCACTGAAAGCTGTTGCTAGCCAGCACCCTTCCTTGGAAGCGCTTTTGTAGGCCTAAGAACACTGGGGCTCTGGGCTTCTCTAGCCACCTAATCTTCTGCTCATCCTCTCGCGCACTCTAAAGAGAGCTCAGGTGAGAAATTGCAAACGTCGAGCAATTGCTCAGAGATGAAAAGTGCCAGCACTGAAAGCTGTTGCTAGCCAGCACCCTTCCTTGGAAGCGCTTTTGTAGGCCTAAGAACACTGGGGCTCTGGGCTTCTCTAGCCACCTCATCTTCTGCTCATCCTCTCGCGCACTCTAAAGAGAGCTCAGGTGAGAAATTGCAAACGTCGAGCAATTGCTCAGAGATGAAAAGTGCCAGCACTGAAAGCTCTTGCTAGCCAGCGCCCTTCCTTGGAAGCGCTTTCACAGGCGCAGCAACAGTGGGGCTTTGCGCTTCTCTAGCCACCAAACGTCACGGTCCTTCTCTTTCCGTCTCGTAGACACGAGCTGAGAAATTGCAAACGTCGAGCAATTGCTCAGAGATGAAAAGTGCCAGCACTGAAAGCTCTTGCTAGCCAGCACCCTTCCTTGGAAGCGCTTTTGTAGACCTAAGAACACTGGGGCTCTGGGCTTCTCTAGCCACCTCATCTTCTGCTCATCCTCTCGCGCACTCTAAAGAGAGCTCAGGTGAGAAATTGCAAACGTCCAGCAATTGCTCAGAGATGAAAAGTGCCAGCACTGAAAGCTGTTGCTAGCCAGCACCCTTCCTTGGAAGCGCTTTCACAGGCGCAGCAACACTGGGGCTTTGCGCTTCTCTACCCACCAAACGTCACGGTCCTTCTCTTTCCATCTCGTAGACACGAGCTGAGAAATTGCAAACGTCGAGCAATTGCTCAGAGATGAAAAGTGCCAGCACTGAAAGCTCTTGCTAGCCAGCCCCCTTCCTTGGAAGCGCTTTTGTAGACCTAAGAACACTGGGGCTCTGGGCTTCTCTAGCCACCTCATCTTCTGCTCATCCTCTCGCGCACTCTAAAGAGAGCTCAGGTGAGAAATTGCAAACGTCGAGCAATTGCTCAGAGATGAAAAGTGCCAGCACTGAAAGCTCTTGCTAGCCAGCACCCTTCCTTGGAAGCGCTTTCACAGGCGCAGTAACATTGGGGCTTTGCGCTTCTCTACTCACCAAACGTCACGGTCCTTCTCTTTCCGTCTCGTAGACACGAGCTGAGAAATTGCAAACGTCGAGCAATTGCTTAGAGATGAAAAGTGCCAGCACTGAAAGCTCTTGCTAGCCAGCACCCTTCCTTGGAAGCGCTTTTGTAGGCCTAAGAACACTGGGGCTCTGGGCTTCTCTAGCCACCTAATCTTCTGCTCATCCTCTCGCGCACTCTAAAGAGAGCTCAGGTGAGAAATTGCAAACGTCGAGCAATTGCTCAGAGATGAAAAGTGCCAGCACTGAAAGCTCTTGCTAGCCAGCACCCTTCCTTGGAAGCGCTTTCACAGGCGCAGTAACACTGGGGCTTTGCGCTTCTCTACTCATCAAACGTCACGGTCCTTCTCTTTCCGTCTCGTAGACACGAGCTGAGAAATTGCAAACGTCGAGCAATTGCTCAGAGAAGAAAAGTGCCAGCACTGAAAGCTGTTGCTAGCCAGCCCCCTTCCTTGGAAGCGCTTTTGTAGCCCTTAGAACACTGGGGCTCTGGGCTTCTCTAGCCACCTAATCTTCTGCTCATCCTCTCGTGCACTCTAAAGAGAGCTCAGGTGAGAAATTGCAAACGTCGAGCAATTGCTCAGAGATGAAAAGTGCCAGCACTGAAAGCTCTTGCTAGCCAGCACCCTTCCTTGGAAGCGCTTTTGTAGGCCTAAGAACACTGGGGCTCTGGGCTTCTCTAGCCACCTCATCTTCTGCTCATCCTCTCGCGCACTCTAAAGAGAGCTCAGGTGAGAAATTGCAAACGTCGAGCAATTGCTCAGAGATGAAAAGTGCCAGCACTGAAAGCTCTTGCTAGCCAGCACCCTTCCTTGGAAGCGCTTTCACAGGCGCAGCAACACTGGGGCTTTGCGCTTCTCTAGCCACCAAACGTCACGGTCCTTCTCTTTCCGTCTCGTAGACACGAGCTGAGAAATTGCAAACGTCGAGCAATTGCTCAGAGATGAAAAGTGCCAGCACTGAAAGCTCTTGCTAGCCAGCACCCTCCCTTGGAAGCGCTTTTGTAGCCCTAAGAACACTGGGGCTCTGGGCTTCTCTAGCCACCTCATCTTCTGCTCATCCTCTCGCGCACTCTAAAGAGAGCTCAGGTGAGAAATTGCAAACGTCGAGCGATTGCTCAGAGATGAAAAGTGCCAGCACTGAAAGCTCTTGCTAGCCAGCACCCTTCCTTGGAAGCGCTTTCACAGGCGCAGTAACATTGGGGCTTTGCGCTTCTCTACTCACCAAATGTCACGGTCCTTCTCTTTCCGTCTCGTAGACACGAGCTGAGAAATTGCAAACGTCGAGCAATTGCTCAGAGATGAAAAGTGCCAGCACTGAAAGCTGTTGCTAGCCAGCAGCCTTCCTTGGAAGCGCTTTTGTAGGCCTAAGAACACTGGGGCTCTGGGCTTCTCTAGCCACCTCATCTTCTGCTCATCCTCTCGCGCACTCTAAAGAGAGCTCAGGTGAGAAATTGCAAACGTCGAGCAATTGCTCAGAGATGAAAAGTGCCAGCACTGAAAGCTCTTGCTAGCCAGCACCCTTCCTTGGAAGCGCTTTCACAGGCGCAGCAACAGTGGGGCTTTGCGCTTCTCTAGCCACCAAACGTCACGGTCCTTCTCTTTCCGTCTCGTAGACACGAGCTGAGAAATTGCAAACGTCGAGCAATTGCTCAGAGATGAAAAGTGCCAGCACTGAAAGCTGTTGCTAGCCAGCACCCTTCCTTGGAAGCGCTTTTGTAGACCTAAGAACACTGGGGCTCTGGGCTTCTCTAGCCACCTCATCTTCTGCTCATCCTCTCGTGCACTCTAAAGAGAGCTCAGGTGAGAAATTGCAAACGTCGAGCAATTGCTCAGAGATGAAAAGTGCCAGCACTGAAAGCTGTTGCTAGCCAGCACCCTTCCTTGGAAGCGCTTTTGTAGGCCTAAGAACACTGGGGCTCTGGGCTTCTCTAGCCACCTCATCTTCTGCTCATCCTCTCGCGCACTCTAAAGAGAGCTCAGGTGAGAAATTGCAAACGTCCAGCAATTGCTCAGAGATGAAAAGTGCCAGCACTGAAAGCTCTTGCTAGCCAGCAGCCTTCCTTGGAAGCGCTTTCACAGGCGCAGTAACACTGGGGCTTTGCGCTTCTCTAGCCACCAAACGTCACGGTCCTTCTCTTTCCATCTCGTAGACACGAGCTGAGAAATTGCAAACGTCGAGCAATTGCTCAGAGATGAAAAGTGCCAGCACTGAAAGCAGTTGCTAGCCAGCACCCTTCCTTGGAAGCGCTTTTGTAGGCCTAAGAACACTGGGGCTCTGGGCTTCTCTAGCCACCTAATCTTCTGCTCATCCTCTCGTGCACTCTAAAGAGAGCTCAGGTGAGAAATTGCAAACGTCGAGCAATTGCTCAGAGATGAAAAGTGCCAGCACTGAAAGCTGTTGCTAGCCAGCACCCTTCCTTGGAAGCGCTTTTGTAGGCCTAAGAACACTGGGGCTCTGGGCTTCTCTAGCCACCTCATCTTCTGCTCATCCTCTCGCGCACTCTAAAGAGAGCTCAGGTGAGAAATTGCAAACGTCGAGCAATTGCTCAGAGATGAAAAGTGCCAGCACTGAAAGCTCTTGCTAGCCAGCGCCCTTCCTTGGAAGCGCTTTCACAGGCGCAGCAACAGTGGGGCTTTGCGCTTCTCTAGCCACCAAACGTCACGGTCCTTCTCTTTCCGTCTCGTAGACACGAGCTGAGAAATTGCAAACGTCGAGCAATTGCTCAGAGATGAAAAGTGCCAGCACTGAAAGCTCTTGCTAGCCAGCACCCTTCCTTGGAAGCGCTTTCACAGGCGCAGCAACACTGGGGCTTTGCGCTTCTCTACCCACCAAACGTCACGGTCCTTCTCTTTCCATCTCGTAGACACGAGCTGAGAAATTGCAAACGTCGAGCAATTGCTCAGAGATGAAAAGTGCCAGCACTGAAAGCTCTTGCTAGCCAGCCCCCTTCCTTGGAAGCGCTTTTGTAGACCTAAGAACACTGGGGCTCTGGGCTTCTCTAGCCACCTCATCTTCTGCTCATCCTCTTGCGCACTCTAAAGAGAGCTCAGGTGAGAAATTGCAAACGTCGAGCAATTGCTCAGAGATGAAAAGTGCCAGCACTGAAAGCTCTTGCTAGCCAGCACCCTTCCTTGGAAGCGCTTTCACAGGCGCAGTAACATTGGGGCTTTGCGCTTCTCTACTCACCAAACGTCACGGTCCTTCTCTTTCCGTCTCGTAGACACGAGCTGAGAAATTGCAAACGTCGAGCAATTGCTCAGAGCAGAAAAGTGCCAGCACTGAAAGCTGTTGCTAGCCAGCACCCTTCCTTGGAAGCGCTTTTGTAGGCCTAAGAACACTGGGGCTCTGGGCTTCTCTAGCCACCTCATCTTCTGCTCATCCTCTCGCGCACTCTAAAGAGAGCTCAGGTGAGAAATTGCAAACGTCGAGCAATTGCTCAGAGATGAAAAGTGCCAGCACTGAAAGCTCTTGCTAGCCAGCACCCTTCCTTGGAAGCGCTTTCACAGGCGCAGTAACACTGGGGCTTTGCGCTTCTCTACTCATCAAACGTCACGGTCCTTCTCTTTCCGTCTCGTAGACACGAGCTGAGAAATTGCAAACGTCGAGCAATTGCTCAGAGAAGAAAAGTGCCAGCACTGAAAGCTGTTGCTAGCCAGCCCCCTTCCTTGGAAGCGCTTTTGTAGCCCTTAGAACACTGGGGCTCTGGGCTTCTCTAGCCACCTAATCTTCTGCTCATCCTCTCGTGCACTCTAAAGAGAGCTCAGGTGAGAAATTGCAAACGTCGAGCAATTGCTCAGAGATGAAAAGTGCCAGCACTGAAAGCTCTTGCTAGCCAGCACCCTTCCTTGGAAGCGCTTTTGTAGGCCTAAGAACACTGGGGCTCTGGGCTTCTCTAGCCACCTCATCTTCTGCTCATCCTCTCGCGCACTCTAAAGAGAGCTCAGGTGAGAAATTGCAAACGTCGAGCAATTGCTCAGAGATGAAAAGTGCCAGCACTGAAAGCTCTTGCTAGCCAGCACCCTTCCTTGGAAGCGCTTTCACAGGCGCAGCAACAGTGGGGCTTTGCGCTTCTCTAGCCACCAAACGTCACGGTCCTTCTCTTTCCGTCTCGTAGACACGAGCTGAGAAATTGCAAACGTCGAGCAATTGCTCAGAGATGAAAAGTGCCAGCACTGAAAGCTCTTGCTAGCCAGCACCCTTCCTTGGAAGCGCTTTTGTAGCCCTAAGAACACTGGGGCTCTGGGCTTCTCTAGCCACCTCATCTTCTGCTCATCCTCTCGCGCACTCTAAAGAGAGCTCAGGTGAGAAATTGCAAACGTCGAGCAATTGCTCAGAGATGAAAAGTGCCAGCACTGAAAGCTCTTGCTAGCCAGCACCCTTCCTTGGAAGCGCTTTCACAGGCGCAGTAACATTGGGGCTTTGCGCTTCTCTACTCACCAAACGTCACGGTCCTTCTCTTTCCGTCTCGTAGACACGAGCTGAGAAATTGCAAACGTCGAGCAATTGCTCAGAGAGGAAAAGTGCCAGCACTGAAAGCTGTTGCTAGCCAGCACCCTTCCTTGGAAGCACTTTTGTAGGCCTAAGAACACTGGGGCTCTGGGCTTCTCTAGCCACCTCATCTTCTGCTCATCCTCTCGCGCACTCTAAAGAGAGCTCAGGTGAGAAATTGCAAACGTCGAGCAATTGCTCAGAGATGAAAAGTGCCAGCACTGAAAGCTCTTGCTAGCCAGCACCCTTCCTTGGAAGCGCTTTCACAGGCGCAGTAACACTGGGGCTTTGCGCTTCTCTACTCATCAAACGTCACGGTCCTTCTCTTTCCGTCTCGTAGACACGAGCTGAGAAATTGCAAACGTCGAGCAATTGCTCAGAGAAGAAAAGTGCCAGCACTGAAAGCTGTTGCTAGCCAGCCCCCTTCCTTGGAAGCGCTTTTGTAGCCCTTAGAACACTGGGGCTCTGGGCTTCTCTAGCCACCTCATCTTCTGCTCATCCTCTCGTGCACTCTAAAGAGAGCTCAGGTGAGAAATTGCAAACGTCGAGCAATTGCTCAGAGATGAAAAGTGCCAGCACTGGAAGCTGTTGCTAGCCAGCACCCTTCCTTGGAAGCGCTTTCACAGGCGCAGCAACACTGGGGCTTTGCGCTTCTCTACTCACCAAACGTCACGGTCCTTCTCTTTCCATCTCGTAGACACGAGCTGAGAAATTGCAAACGTCGAGCAATTGCTCAGAGATGAAAAGTGCCAGCACTGAAAGCTCTTGCTAGCCAGCCCCCTTCCTTGGAAGCGCTTTTGTAGACCTAAGAACACTGGGGCTCTGGGCTTCTCTAGCCACCTCATCTTCTGCTCATCCTCTTGCGCACTCTAAAGAGAGCTCAGGTGAGAAATTGCAAACGTCGAGCAATTGCTCAGAGATGAAAAGTGCCAGCACTGAAAGCTCTTGCTAGCCAGCACCCTTCCTTGGAAGCGCTTTCACAGGCGCAGTAACATTGGGGCTTTGCGCTTCTCTACTCACCAAACGTCACGGTCCTTCTCTTTCCATCTCGTAGACACGAGCTGAGAAATTGCAAACGTCGAGCAATTGCTCAGAGATGAAAAGTGCCAGCACTGAAAGCTCTTGCTAGCCAGCACCCTTCCTTGGAAGCGCTTTTGTAGGCCTAAGAACACTGGGGCTCTGGGCTTCTCTAGCCACCTCATCTTCTGCTCATCCTCTCGCGCACTCTAAAGAGAGCTCAGGTGAGAAATTGCAAACGTCGAGCAATTGCTCAGAGATGAAAAGTGCCAGCACTGAAAGCTCTTGCTAGCCAGCACCCTTCCTTGGAAGCGCTTTCACAGGCGCAGTAACATTGGGGCTTTGCGCTTCTCTACTCACCAAACGTCACGGTCCTTCTCTTTCCGTCTCGTAGACACGAGCTGAGAAATTGCAAACGTCGAGCAATTGCTCAGAGAGGAAAAGTGCCAGCACTGAAAGCTGTTGCTAGCCAGCACCCTTCCTTGGAAGCACTTTTGTAGGCCTAAGAACACTGGGGCTCTGGGCTTCTCTAGCCACCTCATCTTCTGCTCATCCTCTCGCGCACTCTAAAGAGAGCTCAGGTGAGAAATTGCAAACGTCGAGCAATTGCTCAGAGATGAAAAGTGCCAGCACTGAAAGCTCTTGCTAGCCAGCACCCTTCCTTGGAAGCGCTTTCACAGGCACAGTAACACTGGGGCTTTGCGCTTCTCTACTCATCAAACGTCACGGTCCTTCTCTTTCCGTCTCGTAGACACGAGCTGAGAAATTGCAAACGTCGAGCAATTGCTCAGAGAAGAAAAGTGCCAGCACTGAAAGCTGTTGCTAGCCAGCCCCCTTCCTTGGAAGCGCTTTTGTAGCCCTTAGAACACTGGGGCTCTGGGCTTCTCTAGCCACCTCATCTTCTGCTCATCCTCTCGTGCACTCTAAAGAGAGCTCAGGTGAGAAATTGCAAACGTCGAGCAATTGCTCAGAGATGAAAAGTGCCAGCACTGGAAGCTGTTGCTAGCCAGCACCCTTCCTTGGAAGCGCTTTCACAGGCGCAGCAACACTGGGGCTTTGCGCTTCTCTACTCACCAAACGTCACGGTCCTTCTCTTTCCATCTCCTAGACACGAGCTGAGAAATTGCAAACGTCGAGCAATTGCTCAGAGATGAAAAGTGCCAGCACTGAAAGCTCTTGCTAGCCAGCCCCCTTCCTTGGAAGCGCTTTTGTAGACCTAAGAACACTGGGGCTCTGGGCTTCTCTAGCCACCTCATCTTCTGCTCATCCTCTTGCGCACTCTAAAGAGAGCTCAGGTGAGAAATTGCAAACGTCGAGCAATTGCTCAGAGATGAAAAGTGCCAGCACTGAAAGCTCTTGCTAGCCAGCACCCTTCCTTGGAAGCGCTTTCACAGGCGCAGTAACATTGGGGCTTTGCGCTTCTCTACTCACCAAACGTCACGGTCCTTCTCTTTCCGTCTCGTAGACACGAGCTGAGAAATTGCAAACGTCGAGCAATTGCTCAGAGATGAAAAGTGCCAGCACTGAAAGCTCTTGCTAGCCAGCACCCTTCCTTGGAAGCGCTTTTGTAAGCCTAAGAACACTGGGGCTCTGGGCTTCTCTAGCCACCTAATCTTCTGCTCATCCTCTCGCGCACTCTAAAGAGAGCTCAGGTGAGAAATTGCAAACGTCGAGCAATTGCTCAGAGATGAAAAGTGCCAGCACTGAAAGCTCTTGCTAGCCAGCACCCTTCCTTGGAAGCGCTTTCACAGGCGCAGTAACACTGGGGCTTTGCGCTTCTCTACTCATCAAACGTCACGGTCCTTCTCTTTCCGTCTCGTAGACACGAGCTGAGAAATTGCAAACGTCGAGCAATTGCTCAGAGAAGAAAAGTGCCAGCACTGAAAGCTGTTGCTAGCCAGCACCCTTCCTTGGAAGCGCTTTTGTAGCCCTTAGAACACTGGGGCTCTGGGCTTCTCTAGCCACCTCATCTTCTGCTCATCCTCTCGTGCACTCTAAAGAGAGCTCAGGTGAGAAATTGCAAACGTCGAGCAATTGCTCAGAGATGAAAAGTGCCAGCACTGAAAGCTGTTGCTAGCCAGCACCCTTCCTTGGAAGCGCTTTTGTAGCCCTAAGAAGACTGGGTCTCTGGGCTTCTCTAGCCACCTCATCTTCTGCTCATCCTCTCGCGCACTCTGAAGAGAGCTCAGGTGAGAAATTGCAAACGTCCAGAAATTGCTCAGAGAGGAAAAGTGCCAGCACTGAAAGCTGTTGCTAGCCAGCACCCTTCCTTGGAAGCGCTTTCACAGGCGCAGCAACACTGGGGCTTTGCGCTTCTCTACCCACCAAACGTCACGGTCCTTCTCTTTCCATCTCCTAGACACGAGCTGAGAAATTGCAAACGTCGAGCAATTGCTCAGAGATGAAAAGTGCCAGCACTGAAAGCTCTTGCTAGCCAGCCCCCTTCCTTGGAAGCGCTTTTGTAGACCTAAGAACACTGGGGCTCTGGGCTTCTCTAGCCACCTCATCTTCTGCTCATCCTCTTGCGCACTCTAAAGAGAGCTCAGGTGAGAAATTGCAAACGTCGAGCAATTGCTCAGAGATGAAAAGTGCCAGCACTGAAAGCTCTTGCTAGCCAGCACCCTTCCTTGGAAGCGCTTTCACAGGCGCAGTAAAATTGGGGCTTTGCGCTTCTCTACTCATCAAACGTCACGGTCCTTCTCTTTCCATCTCGTAGACACGAGCTGAGAAATTGCAAACGTCGAGCAATTGCTCAGAGATGAAAAGTGCCAGCACTGAAAGCTCTTGCTAGCCAGCCCCCTTCCTTGGAAGCGCTTTTGTAGACCTAAGAACACTGGGGCTCTGGGCTTCTCTAGCCACCTCATCTTCTGCTCATCCTCTCGCGCACTCTAAAGAGAGCTCAGGTGAGAAATTGCAAACGTCGAGCAATTGCTCAGAGATGAAAAGTGCCAGCACTGAAAGCTGTTGCTAGCCAGCACCCTTCCTTGGAAGCGCTTTTGTAGCCCTTAGAACACTGGGGCTCTGGGCTTCTCTAGCCACCTCATCTTCTGCTCATCCTCTCGCGCACTCTAAAGAGAGCTCAGGTGAGAAATTGCAAACGTCGAGCAATTGCTCAGAGATGAAAAGTGCCAGCACTGAAAGCTCTTGCTAGCCAGCACCCTTCCTTGGAAGCGCTTTCACAGGCGCAGCAACAGTGGGGCTTTGCGCTTCTCTACCCACCAAAAGTCACTGTCCTTCTCTTTCCGTCTCGTAGACACGAGCTGAGAAATTGCAAACGTCGAGCAATTGCTCCGAGATGAAAAGTGCCAGCACTGAAAGCTCTTGCTAGCCAGCACCCTTCCTTGGAAGCGCTTTTGTAGACCTAAGAACACTGGGGCTCTGGGCTTCTCTAGCCACCTCATCTTCTGCTCATCCTCTCGCGCACTCTAAAGAGAGCTCAGGTGAGAAATTGCAAACGTCGAGCAATTGCTCAGAGATGAAAAGTGCCAGCACTGAAAGCTGTTGCTAGCCAGCACCCTTCCTTGGAAGCGCTTTCACAGGCGCAGTAACATTGGGGCTTTGCACTTCTCTAGCCACCAAACGTCACGGTCCTTCTCTTTCCGTCTCGTAGACACGAGCTGAGAAATTGCAAACGTCGAGCAATTGCTCAGAGATGAAAAGTGCCAGCACTGAAAGCTCTTGCTAGCCAGCACCCTTCCTTGGAAGCGCTTTTGTAGGCCTAAGAACACTGGGGCTCTGGGCTTCTCTAGCCACCTCATCTTCTGCTCATCCTCTTGCGCACTCTAAAGAGAGCTCAGGTGAGAAATTGCAAACGTCGAGCAATTGCTCAGAGATGAAAAGTGCCAGCACTGAAAGCTCTTGCTAGCCAGCACCCTTCCTTGGAAGCGCTTTCACAGGCACAGCAATAGTGGGGCTTTGCGCTTCTCTAGCCACCAAACGTCACGGTCCTTCTCTTTCCATCTCGTAGACACGAGCTGAGAAATTGCAAACGTCGAGCAATTGCTCAGAGATGAAAAGTGCCAGCACTGAAAGCTGTTGCTAGCCAGCACCCTTCCTTGGAAGCGCTTTTGTAGCCCTTAGAACACTGGGGCTCTGGGCTTCTCTAGCCACCTCATCTTCTGCTCATCCTCTCGCGCACTCTGAAGAGAGCTCAGGTGAGAAATTGCAAACGTCGAGCAATTGCTCAGAGATGAAAAGTGCCAGCACGGAAAGCTGTTGCTAGCCAGCACCCTTCCTTGGAAGCGCTTTCACAGGCGCAGCAACAGTGGGGCTTTGCGCTTCTCTAGCCACCAAACGTCACGGTCCTTCTCTTTCCGTCTCGTAGACACGAGCTGAGAAATTGCAAACGTCGAGCAATTGCTCAGAGATGAAAAGTGCCAGCACTGAAAGCTCTTGCTAGCCAGCACCCTTCCTTGGAAGTGCTTTTGTAGGCCTAAGAACACTGGGGCTCTGGGCTTCTCTAGCCACCTCATCTTCTGCTCATCCTCTCGCGCACTCTAAAGAGAGCTCAGGTGAGAAATTGCAAACGTCGAGCAATTGCTCAGAGATGAAAAGTGCCAGCACTGAAAGCTCTTGCTAGCCAGCACCCTTCCTTGGAAGCGCTTTCACAGGCGCAGTAACATTGGGGCTTTGCGCTTCTCTACTCATCAAACGTCACGGTCCTTCTCTTTCCGTCTCGTAGACACGAGCTGAGAAATTGCAAACGTCGAGCAATTGCTCAGAGATGAAAAGTGCCAGCACTGAAAGCTCTTGCTAGCCAGCACCCTTCCTTGGAAGCGCTTTTGTAGGCCTAAGCACACTGGGGCTCTGGGCTTCTCTAGCCACCTCATCTTCTGCTCATCCTCTCGCGCACTCTAAAGAGAGCTCAGGTGAGAAATTGCAAACGTCGAGCAATTGCTCAGAGATGAAAAGTGCCAGCACTGAAAGCTGTTGCTAGCCAGCACCCTTCCTTGGAAGCTCTTTTGTAGGCCTAAGAACACTGGGGCTCTGGGCTTCTCTAGCCACCTCATCTTCTGCTCATCCTCTCGCGCACTCTAAAGAGAGCTCAGGTGAGAAATTGCAAACGTCGAGCAATTGCTCAGAGATGAAAAGTGCCAGCACTGAAAGCTGTTGCTAGCCAGCACCCTTCCTTGGAAGCGCTTTCACAGGCGCAGTAACACTGGGGCTTTGCGCTTCTCTAGCCACCAAACGTCACGGTCCTTCTCTTTCCGTCTCGTAGACACGAGCTGAGAAATTGCAAACGTCGAGCAATTGCTCAGAGAGGAAAAGTGCCAGCACTGAAAGCTGTTGCTAGCCAGCACCCTTCCTTGGAAGCGCTTTTGTAGGCCTAAGAACACTGGGGCTCTGGGCTTCTCTAGCCACCTCATCTTCTGCTCATCCTCTCGCGCACTCTAAAGAGAGCTCAGGTGAGAAATTGCAAACGTCGAGCAATTGCTCAGAGATGAAAAGTGCCAGCACTGAAAGCTGTTGCTAGCCAGCACCCTTCCTTGGAAGCGCTTTTGTAGCCCTAAGAACACTGGGGCTCTGGGCTTCTCTAGCCACCTCATCTTCTGCTCATCCTCTCGCGCACTCTAAAGAGAGCTCAGGTGAGAAATTGCAAACGTCGAGCAATTGCTCAGAGATGAAAAGTGCCAGCACTGAAAGCTCTTGCTAGCCAGCACCCTTCCTTGGAAGCGCTTTCACAGGCGCAGTAACATTGGGGCTTTGCACTTCTCTAGCCACCAAACGTCACGGTCCTTCTCTTTCCGTCTCGTAGACACGAGCTGAGAAATTGCAAACGTCGAGCAATTGCTCAGAGATGAAAAGTGCCAGCACTGAAAGCTCTTGCTAGCCAGCACCCTTCCTTGGAAGCGCTTTTGTAGACCTAAGAACACTGGGGCTCTGGGCTTCTCTAGCCACCTCATCTTCTGCTCATCCTCTCGCGCACTCTAAAGAGAGCTCAGGTGAGAAATTGCAAACGTCGAGCAATTGCTCAGAGATGAAAAGTGCCAGCACGGAAAGCTGTTGCTAGCCAGCACCCTTCCTTGGAAGCGCTTTCACAGGCGCAGTAACATTGGGGCTTTGCACTTCTCTAGCCACCAAACGTCACGGTCCTTCTCTTTCCGTCTCGTAGACACGAGCTGAGAAATTGCAAACGTCGAGCAATTGCTCAGAGATGAAAAGTGCCAGCACTGAAAGCTGTTGCTAGCCAGCACCCTTCCTTGGAAGCGCTTTTGTAGGCCTAAGAACACTGGGGCTCTGGGCTTCTCTAGCCACCTCATCTTCTGCTCATCCTCTCGCGCACTCTAAAGAGAGCTCAGGTGAGAAATTGCAAACGTCGAGCAATTGCTCAGAGATGAAAAGTGCCAGCACTGAAAGCTCTTGCTAGCCAGCACCCTTCCTTGGAAGCGCTTTCACAGGTGCAGTAACACTGGGGCTTTGCGCTTCTCTACTCATCAAACGTCACGGTCCTTCTCTTTCCGTCTCGTAGACACGAGCTGAGAAATTGCAAACGTCGAGCAATTGCTCAGAGAAGAAAAGTGCCAGCACTGAAAGCTCTTGCTAGCCAGCACCCTTCCTTGGAAGCGCTTTTGTAAGCCTAAGAACACTGGGGCTCTGGGCTTCTCTAGCCACCTCATCTTCTGCTCATCCTCTCGCGCACTCTGAAGAGAGCTCAGGTGAGAAATTGCAAACGTCGACCAATTGCTCAGAGATGAAAAGTGCCAGCACTGAAAGCTGTTGCTAGCCAGCACCCTTCCTTGGAAGCGCTTTCACAGGCGCAGCAACAGTGGGGCTTTGCGCTTCTCTACTCATCAAACGTCACGGTCCTTCTCTTTCCGTCTCGTAGACACGAGCTGAGAAATTGCAAACGTCGAGCAATTGCTCAGAGATGAAAAGTGCCAGCACTGAAAGCTCTTGCTAGCCAGCCCCCTTCCTTGGAAGCGCTTTTGTAGGCCTAAGAACACTGGGGCTCTGGGCTTCTCTAGCCACCTCATCTTCTGCTCATCCTCTCGCGCACTCTAAAGAGAGCTCAGGTGAGAAATTGCAAACGTCGAGCAATTGCTCAGAGATGAAAAGTGCCAGCACTGAAAGCTCTTGCTAGCCAGCACCCTTCCTTGGAAGCGCTTTCACAGGCGCAGCAACAGTGGGGCTTTGCGCTTCTCTAGCCACCAAACGTCACGGTCCTTCTCTTTCCGTCTCGTAGACACGAGCTGAGAAATTGCAAACGTCGAGCAATTGCTCAGAGATGAAAAGTGCCAGCACTGAAAGCTCTTGCTAGCCAGCACCCTTCCTTGGAAGCGCTTTTGTAGCCCTAAGAACACTGGGGCTCTGGGCTTCTCTAGCCACCTCATCTTCTGCTCATCCTCTCGCGCACTCTAAAGAGAGCTCAGGTGAGAAATTGCAAACGTCCAGAAATTGCTCAGAGATGAAAAGTGCCAGCACGGAAAGCTCTTGCTAGCCAGCACCCTTCCTTGGAAGCGCTTTCACAGGCGCAGTAACATTGGGGCTTTGCGCTTCTCTACTCACCAAACGTCACGGTCCTTCTCTTTCCGTCTCGTAGACACGAGCTGAGAAATTGCAAACGTCGAGCAATTGCTCAGAGATGAAAAGTGCCAGCACTGAAAGCTGTTGCTAGCCAGCACCCTTCCTTGGAAGCGCTTTTGTAGGCCTAAGCACACTGGGGCTCTCGGCTTCTCTAGCCACCTCATCTTCTGCTCATCCTCTCGCGCACTCTAAAGAGAGCTCAGGTGAGAAATTGCAAACGTCGAGCAATTGCTCAGAGATGAAAAGTGCCAGCACTGAAAGCTGTTGCTAGCCAGCACCCTTCCTTGGAAGCGCTTTCACAGGCGCAGCAACACTGGGGCTTTGCGCTTCTCTACTCATCAAACGTCACGGTCCTTCTCTTTCCGTCTCGTAGACACGAGCTGAGAAATTGCAAACGTCGAGCAATTGCTCAGAGAAGAAAAGTGCCAGCACTGAAAGCTGTTGCTAGCCAGCACCCTTCCTTGGAAGCGCTTTTGTAGGCCTAAGAACACTGGGGCTCTGGGCTTCTCTAGCCACCTAATCTTCTGCTCATCCTCTCGCGCACTCTAAAGAGAGCTCAGGTGAGAAATTGCAAACGTCGAGCAATTGCTCAGAGATGAAAAGTGCCAGCACTGAAAGCTCTTGCTAGCCAGCACCCTTCCTTGGAAGCGCTTTTGTAGGCCTAAGAACACTGGGGCTCTGGGCTTCTCTAGCCACCTCATCTTCTGCTCATCCTCTCGCGCACTCTAAAGAGAGCTCAGGTGAGAAATTGCAAACGTCCAGAAATTGCTCAGAGATGAAAAGTGCCAGCACTGAAAGCTGTTGCTAGCCAGCACCCTTCCTTGGAAGCGCTTTCACAGGCGCAGTAACACTGGGGCTTTGCGCTTCTCTAGCCACCAAACGTCACGGTCCTTCTCTTTCCATCTCGTAGACACGAGCTGAGAAATTGCAAACGTCGAGCAATTGCTCAGAGAGGAAAAGTGCCAGCACTGAAAGCTGTTGCTAGCCAGCACCCTTCCTTGGAAGCGCTTTTGTAGGCCTAAGAACACTGGGGCTCTGGGCTTCTCTAGCCACCTCATCTTCTGCTCATCCTCTCGCGCACTCTAAAGAGAGCTCAGGTGAGAAATTGCAAACGTCGAGCAATTGCTCAGAGATGAAAAGTGCCAGCACTGAAAGCTGTTGCTAGCCAGCACCCTTCCTTGGAAGCGCTTTCACAGGCGCAGTAACACTGGGGCTTTGCGCTTCTCTAGCCACCAAACGTCACGGTCCTTCTCTTTCCGTCTCGTAGACACGAGCTGAGAAATTGCAAACGTCGAGCAATTGCTCAGAGATGAAAAGTGCCAGCACTGAAAGCTCTTGCTAGCCAGCCCCCTTCCTTGGAAGCGCTTTTGTAGACCTAAGAACACTGGGGCTCTGGGCTTCTCTAGCCACCTCATCTTCTGCTCATCCTCTCGCGCACTCTAAAGAGAGCTCAGGTGAGAAATTGCAAACGTCGAGCAATTGCTCAGAGATGAAAAGTGCCAGCACTGAAAGCTCTTGCTAGCCAGCACCCTTCCTTGGAAGCGCTTTCACAGGCGCAGTAACATTGGGGCTTTGCGCTTCTCTAGCCACCAAACGTCACGGTCCTTCTCTTTCCATCTCGTAGACACGAGCTGAGAAATTGCAAACGTCGAGCAATTGCTCAGAGATGAAAAGTGCCAGCACTGAAAGCTCTTGCTAGCCAGCACCCTTCCTTGGAAGCGCTTTTGTAGACCTAAGAACACTGGGGCTCTGGGCTTCTCTAGCCACCTCATCTTCTGCTCATCCTCTCGCGCACTCTAAAGAGAGCTCAGGTGAGAAATTGCAAACGTCGAGCAATTGCTCAGAGATGAAAAGTGCCAGCACTGAAAGCTGTTGCTAGCCAGCACCCTTCCTTGGAAGCGCTTTCACAGGCGCAGTAACATTGGGGCTTTGCACTTCTCTAGCCACCAAACGTCACGGTCCTTCTCTTTCCGTCTCGTAGACACGAGCTGAGAAATTGCAAACGTCGAGCAATTGCTCAGAGATGAAAAGTGCCAGCACTGAAAGCTGTTGCTAGCCAGCACCCTTCCTTGGAAGCGCTTTTGTAGGCCTAAGAACACTGGGGCTCTGGGCTTCTCTAGCCACCTCATCTTCTGCTCATCCTCTCGCGCACTCTAAAGAGAGCTCAGGTGAGAAATTGCAAACGTCCAGCAATTGCTCAGAGATGAAAAGTGCCAGCACTGAAAGCTCTTGCTAGCCAGCACCCTTCCTTGGAAGCGCTTTCACAGGCGCAGTAACACTGGGGCTTTGCGCTTCTCTACTCATCAAACGTCACGGTCCTTCTCTTTCCGTCTCGTAGACACGAGCTGAGAAATTGCAAACGTCGAGCAATTGCTCAGAGAGGAAAAGTGCCAGCACTGAAAGCTCTTGCTAGCCAGCACCCTTCCTTGGAAGCGCTTTTGTAAGCCTAAGAACACTGGGGCTCTGGGCTTCTCTAGCCACCTCATCTTCTGCTCATCCTCTCGCGCACTCTGAAGAGAGCTCAGGTGAGAAATTGCAAACGTCGAGCAATTGCTCAGAGATGAAAAGTGCCAGCACTGAAAGCTCTTGCTAGCCAGCACCCTTCCTTGGAAGCGCTTTCACAGGCGCAGCAACACTGGGGCTTTGCGCTTCTCTAGCCACCAAACGTCACGGTCCTTCTCTTTCCGTCTCGTAGACACGAGCTGAGAAATTGCAAACGTCGAGCAATTGCTCAGAGATGAAAAGTGCCAGCACTGAAAGCTCTTGCTAGCCAGCACCCTTCCTTGGAAGCGCTTTTGTAGACCTAAGAACACTGGGGCTCTGGGCTTCTCTAGCCACCTCATCTTCTGCTCATCCTCTCGTGCACTCTAAAGAGAGCTCAGGTGAGAAATTGCAAACGTCGAGCAATTGCTCAGAGATGAAAAGTGCCAGCACTGAAAGCTGTTGCTAGCCAGCACCCTTCCTTGGAAGCGCTTTTGTAGGCCTAAGAAGACTGGGTCTCTGGGCTTCTCTAGCCACCTCATCTTCTGCTCATCCTCTCGCGCACTCTAAAGAGAGCTCAGGTGAGAAATTGCAAACGTCGAGCAATTGCTCAGAGATGAAAAGTGCCAGCACTGAAAGCTGTTGCTAGCCAGCACCCTTCCTTGGTAGCGCTTTCACAGGCGCAGTAACACTGGGGCTTTGCGCTTCTCTAGCCACCAAACGTCACGGTCCTTCTCTTTCCATCTCGTAGACACGAGCTGAGAAATTGCAAACGTCGAGCAATTGCTCAGAGAAGAAAAGTGCCAGCACTGAAAGCTGTTGCTAGCCAGCACCCTTCCTTGGAAGCGCTTTTGTAGGCCTAAGAACACTGGGGCTCTGGGCTTCTCTAGCCACCTAATCTTCTGCTCATCCTCTCGCGCACTCTAAAGAGAGCTCAGGTGAGAAATTGCAAACGTCGAGCAATTGCTCAGAGATGAAAAGTGCCAGCACTGAAAGCTGTTGCTAGCCAGCACCCTTCCTTGGAAGCGCTTTTGTAGGCCTAAGAACACTGGGGCTCTGGGCTTCTCTAGCCACCTCATCTTCTGCTCATCCTCTCGCGCACTCTAAAGAGAGCTCAGGTGAGAAATTGCAAACGTCGAGCAATTGCTCAGAGATGAAAAGTGCCAGCACTGAAAGCTCTTGCTAGCCAGCACCCTTCCTTGGAAGCGCTTTCACAGGCGCAGCAACAGTGGGGCTTTGCGCTTCTCTAGCCACCAAACGTCACGGTCCTTCTCTTTCCGTCTCGTAGACACGAGCTGAGAAATTGCAAACGTCGAGCAATTGCTCAGAGATGAAAAGTGCCAGCACTGAAAGCTGTTGCTAGCCAGCACCCTTCCTTGGAAGCGCTTTTGTAGGCCTAAGAACACTGGGGCTCTGGGCTTCTCTAGCCACCTCATCTTCTGCTCATCCTCTCGCGCACTCTAAAGAGAGCTCAGGTGAGAAATTGCAAACGTCCAGAAATTGCTCAGAGATGAAAAGTGCCAGCACTGAAAGCTCTTGCTAGCCAGCACCCTTCCTTGGAAGCGCTTTCACAGGCGCAGTAACATTGGGGCTTTGCACTTCTCTAGCCACCAAACGTCACGGTCCTTCTCTTTCCGTCTCGTAGACACGAGCTGAGAAATTGCAAACGTCGAGCAATTGCTCAGAGATGAAAAGTGCCAGCACTGAAAGCTCTTGCTAGCCAGCACCCTTCCTTGGAAGCGCTTTTGTAGGCCTAAGAACACTGGGGCTCTGGGCTTCTCTAGCCACCTCATCTTCTGCTCATCCTCTCGCGCTCTCTAAAGAGAGCTCAGGTGAGAAATTGCAAACGTCGAGCAATGGCTCAGAGATGAAAAGTGCCAGCACTGAAAGCTCTTGCTAGCCAGCACCCTTCCTTGGAAGCGCTTTCACAGGCGCAGCAACACTGGGGCTTTGCGCTTCTCTAGCCACCAAACGTCACGGTCCTTCTCTTTCCGTCTCGTAGACACGAGCTGAGAAATTGCAAACGTCGAGCAATTGCTCAGAGATGAAAAGTGCCAGCACTGAAAGCTCTTGCTAGCCAGCACCCTTCCTTGGAAGCGCTTTTGTAGACCTAAGAACACTGGGGCTCTGGGCTTCTCTAGCCACCTCATCTTCTGCTCATCCTCTCGCGCACTCTAAAGAGAGCTCAGGTGAGAAATTGCAAACGTCGAGCAATTGCTCAGAGATGAAAAGTGCCAGCACTGAAAGCTCTTGCTAGCCAGCACCCTTCCTTGGAAGCGCTTTCACAGGCGCAGTAACATTGGGGCTTTGCACTTCTCTAGCCACCAAACGTCACGGTCCTTCTCTTTCCGTCTCGTAGACACGAGCTGAGAAATTGCAAACGTCGAGCAATTGCTCAGAGATGAAAAGTGCCAGCACTGAAAGCTGTTGCTAGCCAGCACCCTTCCTTGGAAGCGCTTTTGTAGGCCTAAGAACACTGGGGCTCTGGGCTTCTCTAGCCACCTCATCTTCTGCTCATCCTCTCGCGCACTCTAAAGAGAGCTCAGGTGAGAAATTGCAAACGTCGAGCAATTGCTCAGAGATGAAAAGTGCCAGCACTGAAAGCTCTTGCTAGCCAGCACCCTTCCTTGGAAGCGCTTTCACAGGCGCAGTAACACTGGGGCTTTGCGCTTCTCTACTCATCAAACGTCACGGTCCTTCTCTTTCCGTCTCGTAGACACGAGCTGAGAAATTGCAAACGTCGAGCAATTGCTCAGAGATGAAAAGTGCCAGCACTGAAAGCTGTTGCTAGCCAGTACCCTTCCTTGGAAGCGCTTTTGTAGCCCTTAGAACACTGGGGCTCTGGGCTTCTCTAGCCACCTCATCTTCTGCTCATCCTCTCGTGCACTCTAAAGAGAGCTCAGGTGAGAAATTGCAAACGTCGAGCAATTGCTCAGAGATGAAAAGTGCCAGCACTGAAAGCTGTTGCTAGCCAGCACCCTTCCTTGGAAGCGCTTTTGTAGGCCTAAGAACACTGGGGCTCTGGGCTTCTCTAGCCACCTCATCTTCTGCTCATCCTCTCGCGCACTCTAAAGAGAGCTCAGGTGAGAAATTGCAAACGTCGAGCAATTGCTCAGAGATGAAAAGTGCCAACACTGAAAGCTGTTGCTAGCCAGCACCCTTCCTTGGAAGCGCTTTCACAGGCGCAGTAACACTGGGGCTTTGCGCTTCTCTACTCATCAAACGTCACGGTCCTTCTCTTTCCGTCTCGTAGACACGAGCTGAGAAATTGCAAACGTCGAGCAATTGCTCAGAGATGAAAAGTGCCAGCACTGAAAGCTCTTGCTAGCCAGCACCCTTCCTTGGAAGCGCTTTTGTAGGCCTAAGAACACTGGGGCTCTGGGCTTCTCTAGCCACCTCATCTTCTGCTCATCCTCTCGCGCTCTCTAAAGAGAGCTCAGGTGAGAAATTGCAAACGTCGAGCAATGGCTCAGAGATGAAAAGTGCCAGCACTGAAAGCTCTTGCTAGCCAGCACCCTTCCTTGGAAGCGCTTTCACAGGCGCAGCAACACTGGGGCTTTGCGCTTCTCTAGCCACCAAACGTCACGGTCCTTCTCTTTCCGTCTCGTAGACACGAGCTGAGAAATTGCAAACGTCGAGCAATTGCTCAGAGATGAAAAGTGCCAGCACTGAAAGCTCTTGCTAGCCAGCACCCTTCCTTGGAAGCGCTTTTGTAGACCTAAGAACACTGGGGCTCTGGGCTTCTCTAGCCACCTCATCTTCTGCTCATCCTCTCGCGCACTCTAAAGAGAGCTCAGGTGAGAAATTGCAAACGTCGAGCAATTGCTCAGAGATGAAAAGTGCCAGCACTGAAAGCTCTTGCTAGCCAGCACCCTTCCTTGGAAGCGCTTTCACAGGCGCAGTAACATTGGGGCTTTGCACTTCTCTAGCCACCAAACGTCACGGTCCTTCTCTTTCCGTCTCGTAGACACGAGCTGAGAAATTGCAAACGTCGAGCAATTGCTCAGAGATGAAAAGTGCCAGCACTGAAAGCTGTTGCTAGCCAGCACCCTTCCTTGGAAGCGCTTTTGTAGGCCTAAGAACACTGGGGCTCTGGGCTTCTCTAGCCACCTCATCTTCTGCTCATCCTCTCGCGCACTCTAAAGAGAGCTCAGGTGAGAAATTGCAAACGTCGAGCAATTGCTCAGAGATGAAAAGTGCCAGCACTGAAAGCTCTTGCTAGCCAGCACCCTTCCTTGGAAGCGCTTTCACAGGCGCAGTAACACTGGGGCTTTGCGCTTCTCTACTCATCAAACGTCACGGTCCTTCTCTTTCCGTCTCGTAGACACGAGCTGAGAAATTGCAAACGTCGAGCAATTGCTCAGAGATGAAAAGTGCCAGCACTGAAAGCTGTTGCTAGCCAGTACCCTTCCTTGGAAGCGCTTTTGTAGCCCTTAGAACACTGGGGCTCTGGGCTTCTCTAGCCACCTCATCTTCTGCTCATCCTCTCGTGCACTCTAAAGAGAGCTCAGGTGAGAAATTGCAAACGTCGAGCAATTGCTCAGAGATGAAAAGTGCCAGCACTGAAAGCTGTTGCTAGCCAGCACCCTTCCTTGGAAGCGCTTTTGTAGGCCTAAGAACACTGGGGCTCTGGGCTTCTCTAGCCACCTCATCTTCTGCTCATCCTCTCGCGCACTCTAAAGAGAGCTCAGGTGAGAAATTGCAAACGTCGAGCAATTGCTCAGAGATGAAAAGTGCCAACACTGAAAGCTGTTGCTAGCCAGCACCCTTCCTTGGAAGCGCTTTCACAGGCGCAGTAACACTGGGGCTTTGCGCTTCTCTACTCATCAAACGTCACGGTCCTTCTCTTTCCGTCTCGTAGACACGAGCTGAGAAATTGCAAACGTCGAGCAATTGCTCAGAGATGAAAAGTGCCAGCACTGAAAGCTCTTGCTAGCCAGCACCCTTCCTTGGAAGCGCTTTTGTAGGCCTAAGAACACTGGGGCTCTGGGCTTCTCTAGCCACCTCATCTTCTGCTCATCCTCTCGCGCTCTCTAAAGAGAGCTCAGGTGAGAAATTGCAAACGTCGAGCAATGGCTCAGAGATGAAAAGTGCCAGCACTGAAAGCTCTTGCTAGCCAGCACCCTTCCTTGGAAGCGCTTTCACAGGCGCAGCAACACTGGGGCTTTGCGCTTCTCTAGCCACCAAACGTCACGGTCCTTCTCTTTCCGTCTCATAGACACGAGCTGAGAAATTGCAAACGTCGAGCAATTGCTCAGAGATGAAAAGTGCCAGCACTGAAAGCTCTTGCTAGCCAGCACCCTTCCTTGGAAGCGCTTTTGTAGACCTAAGAACACTGGGGCTCTGGGCTTCTCTAGCCACCTCATCTTCTGCTCATCCTCTCGCGCACTCTAAAGAGAGCTCAGGTGAGAAATTGCAAACGTCGAGCAATTGCTCAGAGATGAAAAGTGCCAGCACTGAAAGCTCTTGCTAGCCAGCACCCTTCCTTGGAAGCGCTTTCACAGGCGCAGTAACATTGGGGCTTTGCACTTCTCTAGCCACCAAACGTCACGGTCCTTCTCTTTCCGTCTCGTAGACACGAGCTGAGAAATTGCAAACGTCGAGCAATTGCTCAGAGATGAAAAGTGCCAGCACTGAAAGCTGTTGCTAGCCAGCACCCTTCCTTGGAAGCGCTTTTGTAGCCCTTAGAACACTGGGGCTCTGGGCTTCTCTAGCCACCTCATCTTCTGCTCATCCTCTCGCGCACTCTAAAGAGAGCTCAGGTGAGAAATTGCAAACGTCGAGCAATTGCTCAGAGATGAAAAGTGCCAGCACTGAAAGCTCTTGCTAGCCAGCACCCTTCCTTGGAAGCGCTTTCACAGGCGCAGTAACACTGGGGCTTTGCGCTTCTCTACTCATCAAACGTCACGGTCCTTCTCTTTCCGTCTCGTAGACACGAGCTGAGAAATTGCAAACGTCGAGCAATTGCTTAGAGAAGAAAAGTGCCAGCACTGAAAGCTGTTGCTAGCCAGTACCCTTCCTTGGAAGCGCTTTTGTAGCCCTTAGAACACTGGGGCTCTGGGCTTCTCTAGCCACCTCATCTTCTGCTCATCCTCTCGTGCACTCTAAAGAGAGCTCAGGTGAGAAATTGCAAACGTCGAGCAATTGCTCAGAGATGAAAAGTGCCAGCACTGAAAGCTGTTGCTAGCCAGCACCCTTCCTTGGAAGCGCTTTTGTAGGCCTAAGAACACTGGGGCTCTGGGCTTCTCTAGCCACCTCATCTTCTGCTCATCCTCTCGCGCACTCTAAAGAGAGCTCAGGTGAGAAATTGCAAACGTCGAGCAATTGCTCAGAGATGAAAAGTGCCAACACTGAAAGCTGTTGCTAGCCAGCACCCTTCCTTGGAAGCGCTTTCACAGGCGCAGTAACATTGGGGCTTTGCGCTTCTCTAGCCACCAAACGTCACGGTCCTTCTCTTTCCATCTCGTAGACACGAGCTGAGAAATTGCAAACGTCGAGCAATTGCTCAGAGAGGAAAAGTGCCAGCACTGAAAGCTGTTGCTAGCCAGCCCCCTTCCTTGGAAGCGCTTTTGTAGGCCTAAGAACACTGGGGCTCTGGGCTTCTCTAGCCACCTCATCTTCTGCTCATCCTCTCGCGCACTCTAAAGAGAGCTCAGGTGAGAAATTGCAAACGTCGAGCAATTGCTCAGAGAAGAAAAGTGCCAGCACTGAAAGCTGTTGCTAGCCAGCACCCTTCCTTGGAAGCGCTTTTGTAAGCCTAAGAACACTGGGGCTCTGGGCTTCTCTAGCCACCTCATCTTCTGCTCATCCTCTCGCGCACTCTGAAGAGAGGTCAGGTGAGAAATTGCAAACGTCGAGCAATTGCTCAGAGATGAAAAGTGCCAGCACTGAAAGCTGTTGCTAGCCAGCACCCTTCCTTGGAAGCGCTTTCACAGGCGCAGTAACACTGGGGCTTTGCGCTTCTCTAGCCACCAAACGTCACGGTCCTTCTCTTTCCGTCTCGTAGACACGAGCTGAGAAATTGCAAACGTCGAGCAATTGCTCAGAGAGGAAAAGTGCCAGCACTGAAAGCTGTTGCTAGCCAGCACCCTTCCTTGGAAGCGCTTTTGTAGGCCTAAGAACACTGGGGCTTTGCGCTTCTCTAGCCACCTCATCTTCTGCTCATCCTCTCGTGCACTCTAAAGAGAGCTCAGGTGAGAAATTGCAAACGTCGAGCAATTGCTCAGAGATGAAAAGTGCCAGCACTGAAAGCTCTTGCTAGCCAGCACCCTTCCTTGGAAGCGCTTTTGTAGGCCTAAGAACACTGGGGCTCTGGGCTTCTCTAGCCACCTCATCTTCTGCTCATCCTCTCGCGCACTCTGAAGAGAGCTCAGGTGAGAAATTGCAAACGTCGAGCAATTGCTCAGAGATGAAAAGTGCCAGCACTGAAAGCTGTTGCTAGCCAGCACCCTTCCTTGGAAGCGCTTTCACAGGCGCAGCAACACTGGGGCTTTGCGCTTCTCTAGCCACCAAACGTCACGGTCCTTCTCTTTCCATCTCGTAGACACGAGCTGAGAAATTGCAAACGTCGAGCAATTGCTCAGAGAGGAAAAGTGCCAGCACTGAAAGCTGTTGCTAGTCAGCACCCTTCCTTGGAAGCGCTTTTGTAGGCCTAAGAACACTGGGGCTCTGGGCTTCTCTAGCCACCTCATCTTCTGCTCATCCTCTCGCGCACTCTAAAGAGAGCTCAGGTGAGAAATTGCAAACGTCGAGCAATTGCTCAGAGATGAAAAGTGCCAGCACTGAAAGCTCTTGCTAGCCAGCACCCTTCCTTGGAAGCGCTTTCACAGGCGCAGTAACACTGGGGCTTTGCGCTTCTCTACCCACCAAACGTCAAGGTCCTTCTCTTTCCTTCTCGTAGACACAAGCTGAGAAATTGCAAACGTCAAGCAATTGCTCAGAGATGAAAAGTGCCAGCGCTGAAAGCTCTTGCTAGCCAGCACCCTTCCTTGGAAGCGCTTTTGTAGCCCTTAGAACACTGGGGCTCTGGGCTTCTCTAGCCACCTCATCTTCTGCTCATCCTCTCGCGCACTCTAAAGAGAGCTCAGGTGAGAAATTGCAAACGTCGAGCAATTGCTCAGAGATGAAAAGTGCCAGCACTGAAAGCTCTTGCTAGCCAGCACCCTTCCTTGGAAGCGCTTTCACAGGCGCAGTAACACTGGGGCTTTGCGCTTCTCTAGCCACCAAACGTCACGGTCCTTCTCTTTCCGTCTCGTAGACACGAACTGAGAAATTGCAAACGTCGAGCAATTGCTCAGAGATGAAAAGTGCCAGCACTGAAAGCTCTTGCTAGCCAGCACCCTTCCTTGGAAGCGCTTTCACAGGCGCAGCAACACTGGGGCTTTGCGCTTCTCTAGCCACCAAACGTCACGGTCCTTCTCTTTCCGTCTCGTAGACACGAGCTGAGAAATTGCAAACGTCGAGCAATTGCTCAGAGAGGAAAAGTGCCAGCACTGAAAGCTGTTGCTAGCCAGCACCCTTCCTTGGAAGCGCTTTTGTAGCCATAAGAACACTGGGGCTCTGGGCTTCTCTAACCACCTAATCTTCTGCTCATCCTCTCGCGCACTCTAAAGAGAGCTCAGGTGAGAAATTGCAAAGGTCGAGCAATTGCTCAGAGACGAAAAGTGCCAGCACTGAAAGCTGTTGCTAGCCAGCACCCTTCCTTGGAAGCGCTTTCACAGGCGCAGTAACACTGGGGCTTTGCGCTTCTCTACTCATCAAACGTCACGGTCCTTCTCTTTCCATCTCGTAGACACGAGCTGAGAAATTGCAAACGTCGAGCAATTGCTCAGAGAGGAAAAGTGCCAGCACTGAAAGCTGTTGCTAGCCAGCACCCTTCCTTGGAAGCGCTTTTGTAGGCCTAAGAACACTGGGGCTCTGGGCTTCTCTAGCCACCTCATCTTCTGCTCATCCTCTCGCGCACTCTAAAGAGAGCTCAGGTGAGAAATTGCAAACGTCGAGCAATTGCTCAGAGATGAAAAGTGCCAGCACTGAAAGCTCTTGCTAGCCAGCACCCTTCCTTGGAAGCGCTTTCACAGGCGCAGTAACACTGGGGCTTTGCGCTTCTCTACTCATCAAACGTCACGGTCCTTCTCTTTCCGTCTCGTAGACACGAGCTGAGAAATTGCAAACGTCGAGCAATTGCTCAGAGATGAAAAGTGCCAGCACTGAAAGCTGTTGCTAGCCAGCACCCTTCCTTGGAAGCGCTTTTGTAGCCCTTAGAACACTGGGGCTCTGGGCTTCTCTAGCCACCTAATCTTCTGCTCATCCTCTCGCGCACTCTAAAGAGAGCTCAGGTGAGAAATTGCAAACGTCCAGCAATTGCTCAGAGATGAAAAGTGCCAGCACTGAAAGCTGTTGCTAGCCAGCACCCTTCCTTGGAAGCGCTTTTGTAGGCCTAAGAACACTGGGGCTCTGGGCTTCTCTAGCCACCTAATCTTCTGCTCATCCTCTCGCGCACTCTAAAGAGAGCTCAGGTGAGAAATTGCAAACGTCGAGCAATTGCTCAGAGATGAAAAGTGCCAGCACTGAAAGCTCTTGCTAGCCAGCACCCTTCCTTGGAAGCGCTTTCACAGGCGCAGTAACACTGGGGCTTTGCGCTTCTCTACTCATCAAACGTCACGGTCCTTCTCTTTCCGTCTCGTAGACACGAGCTGAGAAATTGCAAACGTCGAGCAATTGCTCAGAGAGGAAAAGTGCCAGCACTGAAAGCTCTTGCTAGCCAGCACCCTTCCTTGGAAGCGCTTTTGTAGGCCTAAGAACACTGGGGCTTTGCGCTTCTCTAGCCACCTCATCTTCTGCTCATCCTCTCGTGCACTCTAAAGAGAGCTCAGGTGAGAAATTGCAAACGTCGAGCAATTGCTCAGAGATGAAAAGTGCCAGCACTGAAAGCTCTTGCTAGCCAGCACCCTTCCTTGGAAGCGCTTTTGTAGCCCTAAGAACACTGGGGCTCTGGGCTTCTCTAGCCACCTCATCTTCTGCTCATCCTCTCGCGCACTCTAAAGAGAGCTCAGGTGAGAAATTGCAAACGTCCAGCAATTGCTCAGAGATGAAAAGTGCCAGCACTGAAAGCTGTTGCTAGCCAGCACCCTTCCTTGGAAGCACTTTCACAGGCGCAGCAACACTGGGGCTTTGCGCTTCTCTAGCCACCAAACGTCACGGTCCTTCTCTCTCCGTCTCGTAGACACAAGCTGAGAAATTGCAAACGTCGAGCAATTGCTCAGAGATGAAAAGTGCCAGCACTGAAAGCTGTTGCTAGCCAGCACCCTTCCTTGGAAGCGCTTTTGTAGCCCTAAGAACACTGGGGCTCTGGGCTTCTCTAGCCACCTCATCTTCTGCTCATCCTCTCGCGCACTCTAAAGAGAGCTCAGGTGAGAAATTGCAAACGTCGAGCAATTGCTCAGAGATGAAAAGTGCCAGCACTGAAAGCTCTTGCTAGCCAGCACCCTTCCTTGGAAGCGCTTTCACAGGCGCAGTAACACTGGGGCTTTGCGCTTCTCTAGCCACCAAACGTCACGGTCCTTCTCTTTCCGTCTCGTAGACACGAGCTGAGAAATTGCAAACGTCGAGCAATTGCTCAGAGATGAAAAGTGCCAGCACTGAAACCTGTTGCTAGCCAGCACCCTTCCTTGGAAGCGCTTTCACAGGCGCAGCAACACTGGGGCTTTGCGCTTCTCTACCCACCAAACGTCACGGTCCTTCTCTTTCCGTCTCGTAGACACGAGCTGAGAAATTGCAAATGTCGAGCAATTGCTCAGAGATGAAAAGTGCCAGCACTGAAAGCTCTTGCTAGCCAGCCCCCTTCCTTGGAAGCGCTTTCACAGGCGCAGTAACACTGGGGCTTTGCGCTTCTCTAGCCACCAAACGTCACGGTCCTTCTCTTTCCGTCTCGTAGACACGAGCTGAGAAATTGCAAACGTCGAGCAATTGCTCAGAGATGAAAAGTGCCAGCACTGAAAGCTCTTGCTAGCCAGCACCCTTCCTTGGAAGCGCTTTCACAGGCGCAGTAACACTGGGGCTTTGCGCTTCTCTACTCATCAAACGTCACGGTCCTTCTCTTTCCGTCTCGTAGACACGAGCTGAGAAATTGCAAACGTCGAGCAATTGCTTAGAGAAGAAAAGTGCCAGCACTGAAAGCTGTTGCTAGCCAGTACCCTTCCTTGGAAGCGCTTTTGTAGCCCTTAGAACACTGGGGCTCTGGGCTTCTCTAGCCACCTCATCTTCTGCTCATCCTCTCGTGCACTCTAAAGAGAGCTCAGGTGAGAAATTGCAAACGTCGAGCAATTGCTCAGAGATGAAAAGTGCCAGCACTGAAAGCTCTTGCTAGCCAGCACCCTTCCTTGGAAGCGCTTTTGTAGGCCTAAGAACACTGGGGCTCTGGGCTTCTCTAGCCACCTCATCTTCTGCTCATCCTCTCGCGCACTCTAAAGAGAGCTCAGGTGAGAAATTGCAAACGTCGAGCAATTGCTCAGAGATGAAAAGTGCCAGCACTGAAAGCTGTTGCTAGCCAGCACCCTTCCTTGGAAGCGCTTTCACAGGCGCAGTAACATTGGGGCTTTGCGCTTCTCTAGCCACCAAACGTCACGGTCCTTCTCTTTCCATCTCGTAGACACGAGCTGAGAAATTGCAAACGTCGAGCAATTGCTCAGAGAGGAAAAGTGCCAGCACTGAAAGCTGTTGCTAGCCAGCCCCCTTCCTTGGAAGCGCTTTTGTAGACCTAAGAACACTGGGGCTCTGGGCTTCTCTAGCCACCTCATCTTCTTCTCATCCTCTCGCGCACTCTAAAGAGAGCTCAGGTGAGAAATTGCAAACGTCGAGCAATTGCTCAGAGAAGAAAAGTGCCAGCACTGAAAGCTGTTGCTAGCCAGCACCCTTCCTTGGAAGCGCTTTTGTAAGCCTAAGAACACTGGGGCTCTGGGCTTCTCTAGCCACCTCATCTTCTGCTCATCCTCTCGCGCACTCTGAAGAGAGGTCAGGTGAGAAATTGCAAACGTCGAGCAATTGCTCAGAGATGAAAAGTGCCAGCACTGAAAGCTCTTGCTAGCCAGCACCCTTCCTTGGAAGCGCTTTCACAGGCGCAGCAACAGTGGGGCTTTGCGCTTCTCTAGCCACCAAACGTCACGGTCCTTCTCTTTCCGTCTCGTAGACACGAGCTGAGAAATTGCAAACGTCGAGCAATTGCTCAGAGATGAAAAGTGCCAGCACTGAAAGCTCTTGCTAGCCAGCACCCTTCCTTGGAAGCGCTTTTGTAGACCTAAGAACACTGGGGCTCTGGGCTTCTCTAGCCACCTAATCTTCTGCTCATCCTCTCGCGCACTCTAAAGAGAGCTCAGGTGAGAAATTGCAAACGTCGAGCAATTGCTCAGAGATGAAAAGTGCCAGCACTGAAAGCTGTTGCTAGCCAGCACCCTTCCTTGGAAGCGCTTTCACAGGCGCAGTAACACTGGGGCTTTGCGCTTCTCTACTCATCAAACGTCACGGTCCTTCTCTTTCCGTCTCGTAGACACGAGCTGAGAAATTGCAAACGTCGAGCAATTGCTCAGAGAGGAAAAGTGCCAGCACTGAAAGCTGTTGCTAGCCAGCACCCTTCCTTGGAAGCGCTTTTGTAGGCCTAAGAACACTGGGGCTTTGCGCTTCTCTAGCCACCTCATCTTCTGCTCATCCTCTCGTGCACTCTAAAGAGAGCTCAGGTGAGAAATTGCAAACGTCGAGCAATTGCTCAGAGATGAAAAGTGCCAGCACTGAAAGCTCTTGCTAGCCAGCACCCTTCCTTGGAAGCGCTTTTGTAGGCCTAAGAACACTGGGGCTCTGGGCTTCTCTAGCCACCTCATCTTCTGCTCATCCTCTCGCGCACTCTAAAGAGAGCTCAGGTGAGAAATTGCAAACGTCGAGCAATTGCTCAGAGATGAAAAGTGCCAGCACTGAAAGCTGTTGCTAGCCAGCACCCTTCCTTGGAAGCGCTTTCACAGGCGCAGCAACACTGGGGCTTTGCGCTTCTCTAGCCACCAAACGTCACGGTCCTTCTCTTTCCATCTCGTAGACACGAGCTGAGAAATTGCAAACGTCGAGCAATTGCTCAGAGATGAAAAGTGCCAGCACTGAAAGCTGTTGCTAGCCAGCACCCTTCCTTGGAAGCGCTTTTGTAGGCCTAAGAACACTGGGGCTCTGGGCTTCTCTAGCCACCTCATCTTCTGCTCATCCTCTCGCGCACTCTAAAGAGAGCTCAGGTGAGAAATTGCAAACGTCGAGCAATTGCTCAGAGATGAAAAGTGCCAGCACTGAAAGCTCTTGCTAGCCAGCACCCTTCCTTGGAAGCGCTTTCACAGGCGCAGTAACACTGGGGCTTTGCGCTTCTCTAGCCACCAAACGTCACGGTCCTTCTCTTTCCGTCTCGTAGACACGAGCTGAGAAATTGCAAACGTCGAGCAATTGCTCAGAGATGAAAAGTGCCAGCACTGAAAGCTCTTGCTAGCCAGCACCCTTCCTTGGAAGCGCTTTCACAGGCGCAGCAACACTGGGGCTTTGCGCTTCTCTAGCCACCAAACGTCACGGTCCTTCTCTTTCCGTCTCGTAGACACGAGCTGAGAAATTGCAAACGTCGAGCAATTGCTCAGAGAGGAAAAGTGCCAGCACTGAAAGCTGTTGCTAGCCAGCACCCTTCCTTGGAAGCGCTTTTGTAGCCATAAGAACACTGGGGCTCTGGGCTTCTCTAACCACCTAATCTTCTGCTCATCCTCTCGCGCACTCTAAAGAGAGCTCAGGTGAGAAATTGCAAAGGTCGAGCAATTGCTCAGAGACGAAAAGTGCCAGCACTGAAAGCTGTTGCTAGCCAGCACCCTTCCTTGGAAGCGCTTTCACAGGCGCAGTAACACTGGGGCTTTGCGCTTCTCTACTCATCAAACGTCACGGTCCTTCTCTTTCCATCTCGTAGACACGAGCTGAGAAATTGCAAACGTCGAGCAATTGCTCAGAGAGGAAAAGTGCCAGCACTGAAAGCTGTTGCTAGCCAGCACCCTTCCTTGGAAGCGCTTTTGTAGGCCTAAGAACACTGGGGCTCTGGGCTTCTCTAGCCACCTCATCTTCTGCTCATCCTCTCGCGCACTCTAAAGAGAGCTCAGGTGAGAAATTGCAAACGTCGAGCAATTGCTCAGAGATGAAAAGTGCCAGCACTGAAAGCTCTTGCTAGCCAGCACCCTTCCTTGGAAGCGCTTTCACAGGCGCAGTAACACTGGGGCTTTGCGCTTCTCTACTCATCAAACGTCACGGTCCTTCTCTTTCCGTCTCGTAGACACGAGCTGAGAAATTGCAAACGTCGAGCAATTGCTCAGAGATGAAAAGTGCCAGCACTGAAAGCTGTTGCTAGCCAGCACCCTTCCTTGGAAGCGCTTTTGTAGCCCTTAGAACACTGGGGCTCTGGGCTTCTCTAGCCACCTAATCTTCCGCTCATCCTCTCGCGCACTCTAAAGAGAGCTCAGGTGAGAAATTGCAAACGTCCAGCAATTGCTCAGAGATGAAAAGTGCCAGCACTGAAAGCTGTTGCTAGCCAGCACCCTTCCTTGGAAGCGCTTTTGTAGGCCTAAGAACACTGGGGCTCTGGGCTTCTCTAGCCACCTCATCTTCTGCTCATCCTCTCGCGCACTCTGAAGAGAGCTCAGGTGAGAAATTGCAAACGTCGAGCAATTGCTCAGAGATGAAAAGTGCCAGCACTGAAAGCTCTTGCTAGCCAGCACCCTTCCTTGGAAGTGCTTTCACAGGCGCAGCAACAGTGGGGCTTTGCGCTTCTCTAGCCACCAAACGTCACGGTCCTTCTCTTTCCGTCTCGTAGACACGAGCTGAGAAATTGCAAACGTCGAGCAATTGCTCAGAGATGAAAAGTGCCAGCACTGAAAGCTGTTGCTAGCCAGCACCCTTCCTTGGAAGCGCTTTTGTAGACCTAAGAACACTGGGGCTCTGGGCTTCTCTAGCCACCTCATCTTCTGCTCATCCTCTCGCGCACTCTAAAGAGAGCTCAGGTGAGAAATTGCAAACGTCGAGCAATTGCTCAGAGATGAAAAGTGCCAGCACTGAAAGCTCTTGCTAGCCAGCACCCTTCCTTGGAAGCGCTTTCACAGGCGCAGTAACACTGGGGCTTTGCGCTTCTCTAGCCACCAAACGTCACGGTCCTTCTCTTTCCGTCTCGTAGACACGAGCTGAGAAATTGCAAACGTCGAGCAATTGCTCAGAGAGGAAAAGTGCCAGCACTGAAAGCTCTTGCTAGCCAGCACCCTTCCTTGGAAGCGCTTTTGTAGGCCTAAGAACACTGGGGCTTTGCGCTTCTCTAGCCACCTCATCTTCTGCTCATCCTCTCGTGCACTCTAAAGAGAGCTCAGGTGAGAAATTGCAAACGTCGAGCAATTGCTCAGAGATGAAAAGTGCCAGCACTGAAAGCTCTTGCTAGCCAGCACCCTTCCTTGGAAGCGCTTTTGTAGGCCTAAGAACACTGGGGCTCTGGGCTTCTCTAGCCACCTAATCTTCTGCTCATCCTCTCGCGCACTCTAAAGAGAGCTCAGGTGAGAAATTGCAAACGTCGAGCAATTGCTCAGAGATGAAAAGTGCCAGCACTGAAAGCTCTTGCTAGCCAGCACCCTTCCTTGGAAGCGCTTTCACAGGCGCAGTAACACTGGGGCTTTGCGCTTCTCTAGCCACCAAACGTCACGGTCCTTCTCTTTCCGTCTCGTAGACACGAGCTGAGAAATTGCAAACGTCGAGCAATTGCTCAGAGATGAAAAGTGCCAGCACTGAAAGCTGTTGCTAGCCAGCACCCTTCCTTGGAAGCGCTTTTGTAGACCTAAGAACACTGGGGCTCTGGGCTTCTCTAGCCACCTCATCTTCTGCTCATCCTCTCGCGCACTCTAAAGAGAGCTCAGGTGAGAAATTGCAAACGTCGAGCAATTGCTCAGAGATGAAAAGTGCCAGCACTGAAAGCTCTTGCTAGCCAGCACCCTTCCTTGGAAGCGCTTTTGTAGGCCTAAGAACACTGGGGCTCTGGGCTTCTCTAGCCACCTCATCTTCTGCTAATCCTCTCGCGCACTCTAAAGAGAGCTCAGGTGAGAAATTGCAAACGTCGAGCAATTGCTCAGAGATGAAAAGTGCCAGCACTGAAAGCTCTTGCTAGCCAGCACCCTTCCTTGGAAGCGCTTTCACAGGCGCAGTAACACTGGGGCTTTGCGCTTCTCTACCCACCAAACGTCACGGTCCTTCTCTTTCCATCTCGTAGACACAAGCTGAGAAATTGCAAACGTCGAGCAATTGCTCAGAGAGGAAAAGTGCCAGCACTGAAAGCTGTTGCTAGCCAGCACCCTTCCTTGGAAGCGCTTTCACAGGCGCAGCAACACTGGGGCTTTGCGCTTCTATATGCACCAAACATCACGGTCCTTCTCTTTCCGTCTCGTAGACACGAGCTGAGAAATTGCAAACGTCGAGCAATTGCTCAGAGATGAAAAGTGCCAGCACTGAAAGCTCTTGCTAGCCAGCACCCTTCCTTGGAAGCGCTTTCACAGGCGCAGCAACACTGGGGCTTTGTGCTTCTCTAGCCACCAAACGTCACGGTCCTTCTCTTTCCGTCTTGTAGACACGAGCTGAGAAATTGCAAACGTCGAGCAATTGCTCAGAGAGGAAAAGTGCCAGCACTGAAAGCTCTTGCTAGCCAGCACCCTTCCTTGGAAGCGCTTTGACAGGCGCACTGACACTGGGGCTTTGCGCTTCTCTACTCATCAAACGTCACGGTCCTTCTGTTTCCGTCTCGTAGACACGAGCTGAGAAATTGCAAACGTCGAGCAATTGCTCAGAGAGGAAAAGTGCCAGCACTGAAAGCTCTTGCTAGCCAGCACCCTTCCTTGGAAGCGCTTTTGTAGCCCTTAGAACACTGGGGCTCTGGGCTTCTCTAGCCACCTCATCTTCTGCTCATCCTCTCGCGCACTCTAGAGAGAGCTCAGGTGAGAAATTGCAAACGTCGAGCAATTGCTCAGAGATGAAAAGTGCCAGCACTGAAAGCTGTTGCTAGCCAGCACCCTTCCTTGGAAGCGCTTTCACAGGCGCAGTAACACTGGGGCTTTGCGCTTCTCTAGCCACCAAACATCACGGTCCTTCTCTTTCCATCTCGTAGACACGAGCTGAGAAATTGCAAACGTCGAGCAATTGCTCAGAGAGGAAAAGTGCCAGCACTGAAAGCTCTTGCTAGCCAGCACCCTTCCTTGGAAGCGCTTTCACAGGCGCAGTAACACTGGGGCTTTGCGCTTCTCTACTCATCAAACGTCACGGTCCTTCTCTTTCCGTCTCGTAGACACGAGCTGAGAAATTGCAAACGTCGAGCAATTGCTCAGAGATGAAAAGTGCCAGCACTGAAAGCTGTTGCTAGCCAGCACCCTTCCTTGGAAGCGCTTTTGTAGGCCTAAGAACACTGGGGCTCTGGGCTTCTCTAGCCACCTCATCTTCTGCTCATCCTCTCGCGCACTCTAAAGAGAGCTCAGGTGAGAAATTGCAAACGTCGACCAATTGCTCAGAGATGAAAAGTGCCAGCACTGAAAGCTCTTGCTAGCCAGCACCCTTCCTTGGAAGCGCTTTCACAGGCGCAGCAACACTGGGGCTTTGCGCTTCTCTAGCCACCAAACGTCACGGTCCTTCTCTTTCCGTCTCGTAGACACGAGCTGAGAAATTGCAAACGTCGAGCAATTGCTCAGAGATGAAAAGTGCCAGCACTGAAAGCTCTTGCTAGCCAGCACCCTTCCTTGGAAGCGCTTTTGTAGACCTAAGAACACTGGGGCTCTGGGCTTCTCTAGCCACCTCATCTTCTGCTCATCCTCTCGCGCACTCTAAAGAGAGCTCAGGTGAGAAATTGCAAACGTCCAGCAATTGCTCAGAGATGAAAAGTGCCAGCACTGAAAGCTGTTGCTAGCCAGCACCCTTCCTTGGAAGCGCTTTCACAGGCGCAGTAACACTGGGGCTTTGCGCTTCTCTAGCCACCAAACGTCACGGTCCTTCTCTTTCCATCTCGTAGACACGAGCTGAGAAATTGCAAACGTCGAGCAATTGCTCAGAGATGAAAAGTGCCAGCACTGAAAGCTGTTGCTAGCCAGCACCCTTCCTTGGAAGCGCTTTTGTAGCCCTTAGAACACTGGGGCTCTGGGCTTCTCTAGCCACCTAATCTTCTGCTCATCCTCTCGCGCACTCTAAAGAGAGCTCAGGTGAGAAATTGCAAACGTCCAGCAATTGCTCAGAGATGAAAAGTGCCAGCACTGAAAGCTGTTGCTAGCCAGCACCCTTCCTTGGAAGCGCTTTTGTAGGCCTAAGAACACTGGGGCTCTGGGCTTCTCTAGCCACCTCATCTTCTGCTCATCCTCTCGCGCACTCTGAAGAGAGCTCAGGTGAGAAATTGCAAACGTCGAGCAATTGCTCAGAGATGAAAAGTGCCAGCACTGAAAGCTCTTGCTAGCCAGCACCCTTCCTTGGAAGCGCTTTCACAGGCGCAGCAACACTGGGGCTTTGCGCTTCTCTACCCACCAAACGTCACGGTCCTTCTCTTTCCGTCTCGTAGACACGAGCTGAGAAATTGCAAACGTCGAGCAATTGCTCAGAGATGAAAAGTGCCAGCACTGAAAGCTCTTGCTAGCCAGCACCCTTCCTTGGAAGCGCTTTTGTAGGCCTAAGAACACTGGGGCTCTGGGCTTCTCTAGCCACCTCATCTTCTGCTCATCCTCTCGCGCACTCTAAAGAGAGCTCAGGTGAGAAATTGAAAACGTCGAGCAATTGCTCAGAGATGAAAAGTGCCAGCACTGAAAGCTCTTGCTAGCCAGCACCCTTCCTTGGAAGTGCTTTCACAGGCGCAGTAACATTGGGGCTTTGCACTTCTATACGCACCAAACGTCACGGTCCTTCTCTTTCCGTCTCGTAGACACGAGCTGAGAAATTGCAAATGTCGAGCAATTGCTCAGAGATGAAAAGTGCCAGCACTGAAAGCTCTTGCTAGCCAGCACCCTTCCTTGGAAGCGCTTTCACAGGCGCAGTAACACTGGGGCTTTGCGCTTCTCTACTCATCAAACGTCACGGTCCTTCTCTTTCCGTCTCGTAGACACGAGCTGAGAAATTGCAAACGTCGAGCAATTGCTCAGAGATGAAAAGTGCCAGCCCTGAAAGCTGTTGCTAGCCAGCACCCTTCCTTGGAAGCGCTTTTGTAGGCCTAAGAACACTGGGGCTCTGGGCTTCTCTAGCCACCTCATCTTCTGCTCATCCTCTCGTGCACTCTAAAGAGAGCTCAGGTGAGAAATTGCAAACGTCGAGCAATTGCTCAGAGATGAAAAGTGCCAGCACTGAAAGCTGTTGCTAGCCAGCACCCTTCCTTGGAAGCGCTTTTGTAGGCCTAAGAACACTGGGGCTCTGGGCTTCTCTAGCCACCTCATCTTCTGCTCATCCTCTCGCGCACTCTAAAGAGAGCTCAGGTGAGAAATTGCAAACGTCGAGCAATTGCTCAGAGATGAAAAGTGCCAGCACTGAAAGCTGTTGCTAGCCAGCACCCTTCCTTGGAAGCGCTTTCACAGGCGCAGTAACACTGGGGCTTTGCGCTTCTCTAGCCACCAAACGTCACGGTCCTTCTCTTTCCATCTCGTAGACACGAGCTGAGAAATTGCAAACGTCGAGCAATTGCTCAGAGATGAAAAGTGCCAGCACTGAAAGCTGTTGCTAGCCAGCACCCTTCCTTGGAAGCGCTTTTGTAGCCCTTAGAACACTGGGGCTCTGGGCTTCTCTAGCCACCTAATCTTCTGCTCATCCTCTCGCGCACTCTAAAGAGAGCTCAGGTGAGAAATTGCAAACGTCGAGCAATTGCTCAGAGATGAAAAGTGCCAGCACTGAAAGCTGTTGCTAGCCAGCACCCTTCCTTGGAAGCGCTTTTGTAGGCCTAAGAACACTGGGGCTCTGGGCTTCTCTAGCCACCTCATCTTCTGCTCATCCTCTCGCGCACTCTGAAGAGAGCTCAGGTGAGAAATTGCAAACGTCGAGCAATTGCTCAGAGATGAAAAGTGCCAGCACTGAAAGCTGTTGCTAGCCAGCACCCTTCCTTGGAAGCGCTTTCACAGGCGCAGCAACAGTGGGGCTTTGCGCTTCTCTAGCCACCAAACGTCACGGTCCTTCTCTTTCCGTCTCGTAGACACGAGCTGAGAAATTGCAAACGTCGAGCAATTGCTCAGAGATGAAAAGTGCCAGCACTGAAAGCTCTTGCTAGCCAGCACCCTTCCTTGGAAGCGCTTTTGTAGGCCTAAGAACACTGGGGCTCTGGGCTTCTCTAGCCACCTCATCTTCTGCTCATCCTCTCGCGCTCTCTAAAGAGAGCTCAGGTGAGAAATTGAAAACGTCGAGCAATTGCTCAGAGATGAAAAGTGCCAGCACTGAAAGCTGTTGCTAGCCAGCACCCTTCCTTGGAAGCGCTTTCACAGGCGCAGTAACATTGGGGCTTTGCACTTCTATACGCACCAAACGTCACGGTCCTTCTCTTTCCGTCTTGTAGACAAGACCTGAGAAATTGCAAACGTCGAGCAATTGCTCAGAGATGAAAAGTGCCAGCACTGAAAGCTCTTGCTAGCCAGCACCCTTCCTTGGAAGCGCTTTCACAGGCGCAGTAACACTGGGGCTTTGCGCTTCTCTACTCATCAAACGTCACGGTCCTTCTCTTTCCGTCTCGTAGACACGAGCTGAGAAATTGCAAACGTCGAGCAATTGCTCAGAGATGAAAAGTGCCAGCCCTGAAAGCTGTTGCTAGCCAGCACCCTTCCTTGGAAGCGCTTTTGTAGGCCTAAGAACACTGGGGCTCTGGGCTTCTCTAGCCACCTCATCTTCTGCTCATCCTCTCGTGCACTCTAAAGAGAGCTCAGGTGAGAAATTGCAAACGTCGAGCAATTGCTCAGAGATGAAAAGTGCCAGCACTGAAAGCTCTTGCTAGCCAGCACCCTTCCTTGGAAGCGCTTTTGTAGGCCTAAGAACACTGGGGCTCTGGGCTTCTCTAGCCACCTCATCTTCTGCTCATCCTCTCGCGCACTCTAAAGAGAGCTCAGGTGAGAAATTGCAAACGTCGAGCAATTGCTCAGAGATGAAAAGTGCCAGCACTGAAAGCTCTTGCTAGCCAGCACCCTTCCTTGGAAGCGCTTTCACAGGCGCAGTAACACTGGGGCTTTGCGCTTCTCTAGCCACCAAACGTCACGCTCCTTCTCTTTCCATCTCGTAGACACGAGCTGAGAAATTGCAAACGTCGAGCAATTGCTCAGAGAGGAAAAGTGCCAGCACTGAAAGCTGTTGCTAGCCAGCACCCTTCCTTGGAAGCGCTTTTGTAGGCCTAAGAACACTGGGGCTCTGGGCTTCTCTAGCCACCTCATCTTCTGCTCATCCTCTCGCGCACTCTGAAGAGAGCTCAGGTGAGAAATTGCAAACGTCGACCAATTGCTCAGAGATGAAAAGTGCCAGCACGGAAAGCTCTTGCTAGCCAGCACCCTTCCTTGGAAGCGCTTTCACAGGCGCAGCAACACTGGGGCTTTGCGCTTCTCTACCCACCAAACGTCACGGTCCTTCTCTTTCCGTCTCGTAGACACGAGCTGAGAAATTGCAAACGTCGAGCAATTGCTCAGAGATGAAAAGTGCCAGCACTGAAAGCTCTTGCTAGCCAGCACCCTTCCTTGGAAGCGCTTTTGTAGACCTAAGAACACTGGGGCTCTGGGCTTCTCTAGCCACCTCATCTTCTGCTCATCCTCTCGTGCACTCTAAAGAGAGCTCAGGTGAGAAATTGCAAACGTCGAGCAATTGCTCAGAGATGAAAAGTGCCAGCACTGAAAGCTCTTGCTAGCCAGCACCCTTCCTTGGAAGCGCTTTTGTAGGCCTAAGAACACTGGGGCTCTGGGCTTCTCTAGCCACCTCATCTTCTGCTCATCCTCTCGCGCACTCTAAAGAGAGCTCAGGGGAGAAATTGCAAACGTCGAGCAATTGCTCAGAGATGAAAAGTGCCAGCACTGAAAGCTGTTGCTAGCCAGCACCCTTCCTTGGAAGCGCTTTCACAGGCGCAGTAACACTGGGGCTTTGCGCTTCTCTAGCCACCAAACGTCACGGTCCTTCTCTTTCCATCTCGTAGACACGAGCTGAGAAATTGCAAACGTCGAGCAATTGCTCAGAGATGAAAAGTGCCAGCACTGAAAGCTGTTGCTAGCCAGCACCCTTCCTTGGAAGCGCTTTTGTAGGCCTAAGAACACTGGGGCTCTGGGCTTCTCTAGCCACCTCATCTTCTGCTCATCCTCTCGCGCACTCTAAAGAGAGCTCAGGTGAGAAATTGCAAACGTCGAGCAATTGCTCAGAGATGAAAAGTGCCAGCACTGAAAGCTCTTGCTAGCCAGCACCCTTCCTTGGAAGCGCTTTTGTAGCCCTTAGAACACTGGGGCTCTGGGCTTCTCTAGCCACCTCATCTTCTGCTCATCCTCTCGCGCACTCTAAAGAGAGCTCAGGTGAGAAATTGCAAACGTCGAGCAATTGCTCAGAGATGAAAAGTGCCAGCACTGAAAGCTCTTGCTAGCCAGCACCATTCCTTGGAAGCGCTTTCACAGGCGCAGCAACAGTGGGGCTTTGCGCTTCTCTAGCCACCAAACGTCACGGTCCTTCTCTTTCCATCTCGTAGACACGAGCTGAGAAATTGCAAACGTCGAGCAATTGCTCAGAGATGAAAAGTGCCAGCACTGAAAGCTGTTGCTAGCCAGCACCCTTCCTTGGAAGCGCTTTTGTAGACCTAAGAACACTGGGGCTCTGGGCTTCTCTAGCCACCTCATCTTCTGCTCATCCTCTCGCGCACTCTAAAGAGAGCTCAGGTGAGAAATTGCAAACGTCCAGCAATTGCTCAGAGATGAAAAGTGCCAGCACTGAAAGCTGTTGCTAGCCAGCACCCTTCCTTGGAAGCGCTTTTGTAGCCCTAAGAACACTGGGGCTCTGGGCTTCTCTAGCCACCTCATCTTCTGCTCATCCTCTCGCGCACTCTGAAGAGAGCTCAGGTGAGAAATTGCAAACGTCGAGCAATTGCTCAGAGATGAAAAGTGCCAGCACTGAAAGCTTTTGCTAGCCAGCACCCTTCCTTGGAAGCGCTTTCACAGGCGCAGCAACACTGGGGCTTTGCGCTTCTCTAGCCACCAAACGTCACGGTCCTTCTCTTTCCGTCTCGTAGACACGAGCTGAGAAATTGCAAACGTCGAGCAATTGCTCAGAGATGAAAAGTGCCAGCACTGAAAGCTGTTGCTAGCCAGCACCCTTCCTTGGAAGCGCTTTTGTAGACCTAAGAACACTGGGGCTCTGGGCTTCTCTAGCCACCTCATCTTCTGCTCATCCTCTCGCGCACTGTAAAGAGAGCTCAGGTGAGAAATTGCAAACGTCGAGCAATTGCTCAGAGATGAAAAGTGCCAGCACTGAAAGCTCTTGCTAGCCAGCACCCTTCCTTGGAAGCGCTTTTGTAGGCCTAAGAACACTGGGGCTCTGGGCTTCTCTAGCCACCTCATCTTCTGCTCATCCTCTCGCGCACTCTGAAGAGAGCTCAGGTGAGAAATTGCAAACGTCGAGCAATTGCTCAGAGATGAAAAGTGCCAGCACTGAAAGCTGTTGCTAGCCAGCACCCTTCCTTGGAAGCGCTTTCACAGGCGCAGCAACACTGGGGCTTTGCGCTTCTCTAGCCACCAAACGTCACGGTCCTTCTCTTTCCGTCTCGTAGACACGAGCTGAGAAATTGCAAACGTCGAGCAATTGCTCAGAGATGAAAAGTGCCAGCACTGAAAGCTGTTGCTAGCCAGCACCCTTCCTTGGAAGCGCTTTCACAGGCGCAGCAACACTGGGGCTTTGCGCTTCTCTACCCACCAAACGTCACGGTCCTTCTCTTTCCGTCTCGTAGACACGAGCTGAGAAATTGCAAACGTCGAGCAATTGCTCAGAGATGAAAAGTGCCAGCACTGAAAGCTGTTGCTAGCCAGCACCCTTCCTTGGAAGCGCTTTTGTAGCCCTTAGAACACTGGGGCTCTGGGCTTCTCTAGCCACCTCATCTTCTGCTCATCCTCTCGCGCACTCTAAAGAGAGCTCAGGTGAGAAATTGCAAACGTCGAGCAATTGCTCAGAGATGAAAAGTGCCAGCACTGAAAGCTGTTGCTAGCCAGCACCCTTCCTTGGAAGCGCTTTTGTAGGCCTAAGAACACTGGGGCTCTGGGCTTCTCTAGCCACCTCATCTTCTGCTCATCCTCTCGCGCACTCTAAAGAGAGCTCAGGTGAGAAATTGCAAACGTCGAGCAATTGCTCAGAGATGAAAAGTGCCAGCACTGAAAGCTGTTGCTAGCCAGCACCCTTCCTTGGAAGCGCTTTCACAGGCGCAGTAACACTGGGGCTTTGCGCTTCTCTAGCCACCAAACGTCACGCTCCTTCTCTTTCCATCTCGTAGACACGAGCTGAGAAATTGCAAACGTCGAGCAATTGCTCAGAGAGGAAAAGTGCCAGCACTGAAAGCTGTTGCTAGCCAGCACCCTTCCTTGGAAGCGCTTTTGTAGGCCTAAGAACACTGGGGCTCTGGGCTTCTCTAGCCACCTCATCTTCTGCTCATCCTCTCGCGCACTCTGAAGAGAGCTCAGGTGAGAAATTGCAAACGTCGACCAATTGCTCAGAGATGAAAAGTGCCAGCACTGAAAGCTCTTGCTAGCCAGCACCCTTCCTTGGAAGCGCTTTCACAGGCGCAGCAACACTGGGGCTTTGCGCTTCTCTACCCACCAAACGTCACGGTCCTTCTCTTTCCGTCTCGTAGACACGAGCTGAGAAATTGCAACCGTCGAGCAATTGCTCAGAGATGAAAAGTGCCAGCACTGAAAGCTCTTGCTAGCCAGCACCCTTCCTTGGAAGCGCTTTTGTAGGCCTAAGAACACTGGGGCTCTGGGCTTCTCTAGCCACCTCATCTTCTGCTCATCCTCTCGTGCACTCTAAAGAGAGCTCAGGTGAGAAATTGCAAACGTCGAGCAATTGCTCAGAGATGAAAAGTGCCAGCACTGAAAGCTCTTGCTAGCCAGCACCCTTCCTTGGAAGCGCTTTTGTAGGCCTAAGAACACTGGGGCTCTGGGCTTCTCTAGCCACCTCATCTTCTGCTCATCCTCTCGCGCACTCTAAAGAGAGCTCAGGTGAGAAATTGCAAACGTCGAGCAATTGCTCAGAGATGAAAAGTGCCAGCACTGAAAGCTCTTGCTAGCCAGCACCCTTCCTTGGAAGCGCTTTCACAGGCGCAGTAACATTGGGGCTTTGCGCTTCTCTACTCATCAAACGTCACGGTCCTTCTCTTTCCGTCTCGTAGACACGAGCTGAGAAATTGCAAACGTCGAGCAATTGCTCAGAGATGAAAAGTGCCAGCACTGAAAGCTGTTGCTAGCCAGCACCCTTCCTTGGAAGCGCTTTTGTAGACCTAAGAACACTGGGGCTCTGGGCTTCTCTAGCCACCTCATCTTCTGCTCATCCTCTCGCGCACTCTAAAGAGAGCTCAGGTGAGAAATTGCAAACGTCCAGCAATTGCTCAGAGATGAAAAGTGCCAGCACTGAAAGCTGTTGCTAGCCAGCACCCTTCCTTGGAAGCGCTTTTGTAGGCCTAAGAACACTGGGGCTCTGGGCTTCTCTAGCCACCTCATCTTCTGCTCATCCTCTCGCGCACTCTGAAGAGAGCTCAGGTGAGAAATTGCAAACGTCGAGCAATTGCTCAGAGATGAAAAGTGCCAGCACTGAAAGCTGTTGCTAGCCAGCACCCTTCCTTGGAAGCGCTTTCACAGGCGCAGCAACACTGGGGCTTTGCGCTTCTCTAGCCACCAAACGTCACGGTCCTTCTCTTTCCATCTCGTAGACACGAGCTGAGAAATTGCAAACGTCGAGCAATTGCTCAGAGATGAAAAGTGCCAGCACTGAAAGCTGTTGCTAGCCAGCACCCTTCCTTGGAAGCGCTTTCACAGGCGCAGCAACACTGGGGCTTTGCGCTTCTCTACCCACCAAACGTCACGGTCCTTCTCTTTCCGTCTCGTAGACACGAGCTGAGAAATTGCAAACGTCGAGCAATTGCTCAGAGAGGAAAAGTGCCAGCACTGAAAGCTGTTGCTAGCCAGCACCCTTCCTTGGAAGCGCTTTTGTAGCCATAAGAACACTGGGGCTCTGGGCTTCTCTAGCCACCTCATCTTCTGCTCATCCTCTCGCGCACTCTAAAGAGAGCTCAGGTGAGAAATTGCAAACGTCGAGCAATTGCTCAGAGATGAAAAGTGCCAGCACTGAAAGCTCTTGCTAGCCAGCACCCTTCCTTGGAAGCGCTTTCACAGGCGCAGTAACACTGGGGCTTTGCGCTTCTCTAGCCACCAAACGTCACGTTCCTTCTCTTTCCATCTCGTAGACACGAGCTGAGAAATTGCAAACGTCGAGCAATTGCTCAGAGATGAAAAGTGCCAGCACTGGAAGCTCTTGCTAGCCAGCAGCCTTCCTTGGAAGCGCTTTCACAGGCGCAGTAACATTGGGGCTTTGCACTTCTCTAGCCACCAAACGTCACGGTCCTTCTCTTTCCGTCTCGTAGACACGAGCTGAGAAATTGCAAACGTCGAGCAATTGCTCAGAGATGAAAAGTGCCAGCACTGAAAGCTCTTGCTAGCCAGCACCCTTCCTTGGAAGCGCTTTTGTAGACCTAAGAACACTGGGGCTCTGGGCTTCTCTAGCCACCTCATCTTCTGCTCATCCTCTCGCGCACTCTAAAGAGAGCTCAGGTGAGAAATTGCAAACGTCGAGCAATTGCTCAGAGATGAAAAGTGCCAGCACGGAAAGCTGTTGCTAGCCAGCACCCTTCCTTGGAAGCGCTTTCACAGGCGCAGTAACATTGGGGCTTTGCACTTCTCTAGCCACCAAACGTCACGGTCCTTCTCTTTCCGTCTCGTAGACACGAGCTGAGAAATTGCAAACGTCGAGCAATTGCTCAGAGATGAAAAGTGCCAGCACTGAAAGCTGTTGCTAGCCAGCACCCTTCCTTGGAAGCGCTTTTGTAGGCCTAAGAACACTGGGGCTCTGGGCTTCTCTAGCCACCTCATCTTCTGCTCATCCTCTCGCGCACTCTAAAGAGAGCTCAGGTGAGAAATTGCAAACGTCAAGCAATTGCTCAGAGAAGAAAAGTGCCAGCACTGAAAGCTGTTGCTAGCCAGCACCCTTCCTTGGAAGCGCTTTTGTAGACCTAAGAACACTGGGGCTCTGGGCTTCTCTAGCCACCTCATCTTCTGCTCATCCTCTCGCGCACTCTGAAGAGAGCTCAGGTGAGAAATTGCAAACGTCGACCAATTGCTCAGAGATGAAAAGTGCCAGCACTGAAAGCTCTTGCTAGCCAGCACCCTTCCTTGGAAGCGCTTTCACAGGCGCAGCAACAGTGGGGCTTTGCGCTTCTCTACTCATCAAACGTCACGGTCCTTCTCTTTCCGTCTCGTAGACACGAGCTGAGAAATTGCAAACGTCGAGCAATTGCTCAGAGATGAAAAGTGCCAGCACTGAAAGCTCTTGCTAGCCAGCACCCTTCCTTGGAAGCGCTTTTGTAGACCTAAGAACACTGGGGCTCTGGGCTTCTCTAGCCACCTCATCTTCTGCTCATCCTCTCGCGCACTCTAAAGAGAGCTCAGGTGAGAAATTGCAAACGTCGAGCAATTGCTCAGAGATGAAAAGTGCCAGCACTGAAAGCTCTTGCTAGCCAGCACCCTTCCTTGGAAGCGCTTTCACAGGCGCAGCAACAGTGGGGCTTTGCGCTTCTCTACCCACCAAACGTCACGGTCCTTCTCTTTCCGTCTCGTAGACACGAGCTGAGAAATTGCAAACGTCGAGCAATTGCTCAGAGATGAAAAGTGCCAGCACTGAAAGCTGTTGCTAGCCAGCACCCTTCCTTGGAAGCGCTTTTGTAGACCTAAGAACACTGGGGCTCTGGGCTTCTCTAGCCACCTCATCTTCTGCTCATCCTCTCGCGCACTCTAAAGAGAGCTCAGGTGAGAAATTGCAAACGTCCAGCAATTGCTCAGAGATGAAAAGTGCCAGCACTGAAAGCTGTTGCTAGCCAGCACCCTTCCTTGGAAGCGCTTTTGTAGGCCTAAGAACACTGGGGCTCTGGGCTTCTCTAGCCACCTCATCTTCTGCTCATCCTCTCGCGCACTCTGAAGAGAGCTCAGGTGAGAAATTGCAAACGTCGAGCAATTGCTCAGAGATGAAAAGTGCCAGCACTGAAAGCTGTTGCTAGCCAGCACCCTTCCTTGGAAGCGCTTTCACAGGCGCAGCAACACTGGGGCTTTGCGCTTCTCTAGCCACCAAACGTCACGGTCCTTCTCTTTCCATCTCGTAGACACGAGCTGAGAAATTGCAAACGTCGAGCAATTGCTCAGAGATGAAAAGTGCCAGCACTGAAAGCTGTTGCTAGCCAGCACCCTTCCTTGGAAGCGCTTTCACAGGCGCAGCAACACTGGGGCTTTGCGCTTCTCTACCCACCAAACGTCACGGTCCTTCTCTTTCCGTCTCGTAGACACGAGCTGAGAAATTGCAAACGTCGAGCAATTGCTCAGAGAGGAAAAGTGCCAGCACTGAAAGCTGTTGCTAGCCAGCACCCTTCCTTGGAAGCGCTTTTGTAGCCATAAGAACACTGGGGCTCTGGGCTTCTCTAGCCACCTCATCTTCTGCTCATCCTCTCGCGCACTCTAAAGAGAGCTCAGGTGAGAAATTGCAAACGTCGAGCAATTGCTCAGAGATGAAAAGTGCCAGCACTGAAAGCTCTTGCTAGCCAGCACCCTTCCTTGGAAGCGCTTTCACAGGCGCAGTAACACTGGGGCTTTGCGCTTCTCTAGCCACCAAACGTCACGTTCCTTCTCTTTCCATCTCGTAGACACGAGCTGAGAAATTGCAAACGTCGAGCAATTGCTCAGAGATGAAAAGTGCCAGCACTGGAAGCTCTTGCTAGCCAGCAGCCTTCCTTGGAAGCGCTTTCACAGGCGCAGTAACATTGGGGCTTTGCACTTCTCTAGCCACCAAACGTCACGGTCCTTCTCTTTCCGTCTCGTAGACACGAGCTGAGAAATTGCAAACGTCGAGCAATTGCTCAGAGATGAAAAGTGCCAGCACTGAAAGCTCTTGCTAGCCAGCACCCTTCCTTGGAAGCGCTTTTGTAGACCTAAGAACACTGGGGCTCTGGGCTTCTCTAGCCACCTCATCTTCTGCTCATCCTCTCGCGCACTCTAAAGAGAGCTCAGGTGAGAAATTGCAAACGTCGAGCAATTGCTCAGAGATGAAAAGTGCCAGCACGGAAAGCTGTTGCTAGCCAGCACCCTTCCTTGGAAGCGCTTTCACAGGCGCAGTAACATTGGGGCTTTGCACTTCTCTAGCCACCAAACGTCACGGTCCTTCTCTTTCCGTCTCGTAGACACGAGCTGAGAAATTGCAAACGTCGAGCAATTGCTCAGAGATGAAAAGTGCCAGCACTGAAAGCTGTTGCTAGCCAGCACCCTTCCTTGGAAGCGCTTTTGTAGGCCTAAGAACACTGGGGCTCTGGGCTTCTCTAGCCACCTCATCTTCTGCTCATCCTCTCGCGCACTCTAAAGAGAGCTCAGGTGAGAAATTGCAAACGTCAAGCAATTGCTCAGAGAAGAAAAGTGCCAGCACTGAAAGCTGTTGCTAGCCAGCACCCTTCCTTGGAAGCGCTTTTGTAGACCTAAGAACACTGGGGCTCTGGGCTTCTCTAGCCACCTCATCTTCTGCTCATCCTCTCGCGCACTCTGAAGAGAGCTCAGGTGAGAAATTGCAAACGTCGACCAATTGCTCAGAGATGAAAAGTGCCAGCACTGAAAGCTCTTGCTAGCCAGCACCCTTCCTTGGAAGCGCTTTCACAGGCGCAGCAACAGTGGGGCTTTGCGCTTCTCTACTCATCAAACGTCACGGTCCTTCTCTTTCCGTCTCGTAGACACGAGCTGAGAAATTGCAAACGTCGAGCAATTGCTCAGAGATGAAAAGTGCCAGCACTGAAAGCTCTTGCTAGCCAGCACCCTTCCTTGGAAGCGCTTTTGTAGACCTAAGAACACTGGGGCTCTGGGCTTCTCTAGCCACCTCATCTTCTGCTCATCCTCTCGCGCACTCTAAAGAGAGCTCAGGTGAGAAATTGCAAACGTCGAGCAATTGCTCAGAGATGAAAAGTGCCAGCACTGAAAGCTCTTGCTAGCCAGCACCCTTCCTTGGAAGCGCTTTCACAGGCGCAGCAACAGTGGGGCTTTGCGCTTCTCTACCCACCAAACGTCACGGTCCTTCTCTTTCCGTCTCGTAGACACGAGCTGAGAAATTGCAAACGTCGAGCAATTGCTCAGAGAGGAAAAGTGCCAGCACTGAAAGCTGTTGCTAGCCAGCCCCCTTCCTTGGAAGCGCTTTTGTAGGCCTAAGAACACTGGGGCTCTGGGCTTCTCTAGCCACCTCATCTTCTGCTCATCCTCTCGCGCACTCTAAAGAGAGCTCAGGTGAGAAATTGCAAACGTCGAGCAATTGCTCAGAGATGAAAAGTGCCAGCACTGAAAGCTCTTGCTAGCCAGCACCCTTCCTTGGAAGCGCTTTCACAGGCGCAGTAACACTGGGGCTTTGCGCTTCTCTAGCCACCAAACGTCACGGTCCTTCTCTTTCCATCTCGTAGACACGAGCTGAGAAATTGCAAACGTCGAGCAATTGCTCAGAGATGAAAAGTGCCAGCACTGGAAGCTCTTGCTAGCCAGCACCCTTCCTTGGAAGCGCTTTCACAGGCGCAGTAACATTGGGGCTTTGCACTTCTCTAGCCACCAAACGTCACGGTCCTTCTCTTTCCGTCTCGTAGACACGAGCTGAGAAATTGCAAACGTCGAGCAATTGCTCAGAGATGAAAAGTGCCAGCACTGAAAGCTCTTGCTAGCCAGCACCCTTCCTTGGAAGCGCTTTTGTAGACCTAAGAACACTGGGGCTCTGGGCTTCTCTAGCCACCTCATCTTCTGCTCATCCTCTCGCGCACTCTAAAGAGAGCTCAGGTGAGAAATTGCAAACGTCGAGCAATTGCTCAGAGATGAAAAGTGCCAGCACGGAAAGCTGTTGCTAGCCAGCACCCTTCCTTGGAAGCGCTTTCACAGGCGCAGTAACATTGGGGCTTTGCACTTCTCTAGCCACCAAACGTCACGGTCCTTCTCTTTCCGTCTCGTAGACACGAGCTGAGAAATTGCAAACGTCGAGCAATTGCTCAGAGATGAAAAGTGCCAGCACTGAAAGCTGTTGCTAGCCAGCACCCTTCCTTGGAAGCGCTTTTGTAGGCCTAAGAACACTGGGGCTCTGGGCTTCTCTAGCCACCTCATCTTCTGCTCATCCTCTCGCGCACTCTAAAGAGAGCTCAGGTGAGAAATTGCAAACGTCAAGCAATTGCTCAGAGAAGAAAAGTGCCAGCACTGAAAGCTCTTGCTAGCCAGCACCCTTCCTTGGAAGCGCTTTTGTAGACCTAAGAACACTGGGGCTCTGGGCTTCTCTAGCCACCTCATCTTCTGCTCATCCTCTCGCGCACTCTGAAGAGAGCTCAGGTGAGAAATTGCAAACGTCGACCAATTGCTCAGAGATGAAAAGTGCCAGCACTGAAAGCTCTTGCTAGCCAGCACCCTTCCTTGGAAGCGCTTTCACAGGCGCAGCAACAGTGGGGCTTTGCGCTTCTCTACTCATCAAACGTCACGGTCCTTCTCTTTCCGTCTCGTAGACACGAGCTGAGAAATTGCAAACGTCGAGCAATTGCTCAGAGATGAAAAGTGCCAGCACTGAAAGCTCTTGCTAGCCAGCACCCTTCCTTGGAAGCGCTTTTGTAGACCTAAGAACACTGGGGCTCTGGGCTTCTCTAGCCACCTCATCTTCTGCTCATCCTCTCGCGCACTCTAAAGAGAGCTCAGGTGAGAAATTGCAAACGTCGAGCAATTGCTCAGAGATGAAAAGTGCCAGCACTGAAAGCTCTTGCTAGCCAGCACCCTTCCTTGGAAGCGCTTTCACAGGCGCAGCAACAGTGGGGCTTTGCGCTTCTCTACCCACCAAACGTCACGGTCCTTCTCTTTCCGTCTCGTAGACACGAGCTGAGAAATTGCAAACGTCGAGCAATTGCTCAGAGAGGAAAAGTGCCAGCACTGAAAGCTGTTGCTAGCCAGCCCCCTTCCTTGGAAGCGCTTTTGTAGGCCTAAGAACACTGGGGCTCTGGGCTTCTCTAGCCACCTCATCTTCTGCTCATCCTCTCGCGCACTCTAAAGAGAGCTCAGGTGAGAAATTGCAAACGTCGAGCAATTGCTCAGAGATGAAAAGTGCCAGCACTGAAAGCTCTTGCTAGCCAGCACCCTTCCTTGGAAGCGCTTTCACAGGCGCAGTAACACTGGGGCTTTGCGCTTCTCTAGCCACCAAACGTCACGGTCCTTCTCTTTCCATCTCGTAGACACGAGCTGAGAAATTGCAAACGTCGAGCAATTGCTCAGAGAGGAAAAGTGCCAGCACTGGAAGCTCTTGCTAGCCAGCACCCTTCCTTGGAAGCGCTTTCACAGGCGCAGTAACATTGGGGCTTTGCACTTCTCTAGCCACCAAACGTCACGGTCCTTCTCTTTCCGTCTCGTAGACACGAGCTGAGAAATTGCAAACGTCGAGCAATTGCTCAGAGATGAAAAGTGCCAGCACTGAAAGCTCTTGCTAGCCAGCACCCTTCCTTGGAAGCGCTTTTGTAGACCTAAGAACACTGGGGCTCTGGGCTTCTCTAGCCACCTCATCTTCTGCTCATCCTCTCGCGCACTCTAAAGAGAGCTCAGGTGAGAAATTGCAAACGTCGAGCAATTGCTCAGAGATGAAAAGTGCCAGCACGGAAAGCTGTTGCTAGCCAGCACCCTTCCTTGGAAGCGCTTTCACAGGCGCAGTAACATTGGGGCTTTGCACTTCTCTAGCCACCAAACGTCACGGTCCTTCTCTTTCCGTCTCGTAGACACGAGCTGAGAAATTGCAAACGTCGAGCAATTGCTCAGAGATGAAAAGTGCCAGCACTGAAAGCTGTTGCTAGCCAGCCCCCTTCCTTGGAAGCGCTTTTGTAGGCCTAAGAACACTGGGGCTCTGGGCTTCTCTAGCCACCTCATCTTCTGCTCATCCTCTCGCGCACTCTGAAGAGAGCTCAGGTGAGAAATTGCAAACGTCGAGCAATTGCTCAGAGATGAAAAGTGCCAGCACTGAAAGCTCTTGCTAGCCAGCACCCTTCCTTGGAAGCGCTTTCACAGGTGCAGTAACACTGGGGCTTTGCGCTTCTCTACTCATCAAACGTCACGGTCCTTCTCTTTCCGTCTCGTAGACACGAGCTGAGAAATTGCAAACGTCGAGCAATTGCTCAGAGAAGAAAAGTGCCAGCACTGAAAGCTGTTGCTAGCCAGCACCCTTCCTTGGAAGCGCTTTTGTAGACCTAAGAACACTGGGGCTCTGGGCTTCTCTAGCCACCTCATCTTCTGCTCATCCTCTCGCGCACTCTGAAGAGAGCTCAGGTGAGAAATTGCAAACGTCGACCAATTGCTCAGAGATGAAAAGTGCCAGCACTGAAAGCTCTTGCTAGCCAGCACCCTTCCTTGGAAGCGCTTTCACAGGCGCAGCAACAGTGGGGCTTTGCGCTTCTCTACTCATCAAACGTCACGGTCCTTCTCTTTCCGTCTCGTAGACACGAGCTGAGAAATTGCAAACGTCGAGCAATTGCTCAGAGATGAAAAGTGCCAGCACTGAAAGCTCTTGCTAGCCAGCCCCCTTCCTTGGAAGCGCTTTTGTAGCCCTAAGAACACTGGGGCTCTGGGCTTCTCTAGCCACCTCATCTTCTGCTCATCCTCTCGCGCACTCTAAAGAGAGCTCAGGTGAGAAATTGCAAACGTCGAGCAATTGCTCAGAGATGAAAAGTGCCAGCACTGAAAGCTCTTGCTAGCCAGCACCCTTCCTTGGAAGCGCTTTCACAGGCGCAGCAACAGTGGGGCTTTGCGCTTCTCTACCCACCAAACGTCACGGTCCTTCTCTTTCCGTCTCGTAGACACGAGCTGAGAAATTGCAAACGTCGAGCAATTGCTCAGAGAGGAAAAGTGCCAGCACTGAAAGCTCTTGCTAGCCAGCCCCCTTCCTTGGAAGCGCTTTTGTAGGCCTAAGAACACTGGGGCTCTGGGCTTCTCTAGCCACCTCATCTTCTGCTCATCCTCTCGCGCACTCTAAAGAGAGCTCAGGTGAGAAATTGCAAACGTCGAGCAATTGCTCAGAGATGAAAAGTGCCAGCACTGAAAGCTGTTGCTAGCCAGCAGCCTTCCTTGGAAGCGCTTTCACAGGCGCAGTAACATTGGGGCTTTGCGCTTCTCTACTCACCAAACGTCACGGTCCTTCTCTTTCCGTCTCGTAGACACGAGCTGAGAAATTGCAAACGTCGAGCAATTGCTCAGAGATGAAAAGTGCCAGCACTGAAAGCTGTTGCTAGCCAGCACCCTTCCTTGGAAGCGCTTTTGTAGGCCTAAGAACACTGGGGCTCTGGGCTTCTCTAGCCACCTCATCTTCTGCTCATCCTCTCGCGCACTCTGAAGAGAGCTCAGGTGAGAAATTGCAAACGTCGAGCAATTGCTCAGAGATGAAAAGTGCCAGCACTGAAAGCTGTTGCTAGCCAGCACCCTTCCTTGGAAGCGCTTTCACAGGCGCAGCAACACTGGGGCTTTGCGCTTCTCTAGCCACCAAACGTCACGGTCCTTCTCTTTCCATCTCGTAGACACGAGCTGAGAAATTGCAAACGTCGAGCAATTGCTCAGAGATGAAAAGTGCCAGCACTGAAAGCTGTTGCTAGCCAGCACCCTTCCTTGGAAGCGCTTTCACAGGCGCAGCAACACTGGGGCTTTGCGCTTCTCTAGCCACCAAACGTCACGGTCCTTCTCTTTCCGTCTCGTAGACACGAGCTGAGAAATTGCAAACGTCGAGCAATTGCTCAGAGATGAAAAGTGCCAGCACTGAAAGCTCTTGCTAGCCAGCCCCCTTCCTTGGAAGCGCTTTTGTAGCCCTAAGAACACTGGGGCTCTGGGCTTCTCTAGCCACCTCATCTTCTGCTCATCCTCTCGCGCACTCTAAAGAGAGCTCAGGTGAGAAATTGCAAACGTCGAGCAATTGCTCAGAGATGAAAAGTGCCAGCACTGAAAGCTCTTGCTAGCCAGCACCCTTCCTTGGAAGCGCTTTCACAGGCGCAGCAACAGTGGGGCTTTGCGCTTCTCTACCCACCAAACGTCACGGTCCTTCTCTTTCCGTCTCGTAGACACGAGCTGAGAAATTGCAAACGTCGAGCAATTGCTCAGAGATGAAAAGTGCCAGCACTGAAAGCTCTTGCTAGCCAGCACCCTTCCTTGGAAGCGCTTTTGTAGGCCTAAGAACACTGGGGCTCTGGGCTTCTCTAGCCACCTCATCTTCTGCTCATCCTCTCGCGCACTCTAAAGAGAGCTCAGGTGAGAAATTGCAAACGTCGAGCAATTGCTCAGAGATGAAAAGTGCCAGCACTGAAAGCTCTTGCTAGCCAGCACCCTTCCTTGGAAGCGCTTTCACAGGCGCAGTAACATTGGGGCTTTGCGCTTCTCTACTCACCAAACGTCACGGTCCTTCTCTTTCCGTCTCGTAGACACGAGCTGAGAAATTGCAAACGTCGAGCAATTGCTCAGAGATGAAAAGTGCCAGCACTGAAAGCTCTTGCTAGCCAGCACCCTTCCTTGGAAGCGCTTTTGTAGGCCTAAGAACACTGGGGCTCTGGGCTTCTCTAGCCACCTAATCTTCTGCTCATCCTCTCGCGCACTCTAAAGAGAGCTCAGGTGAGAAATTGCAAACGTTGAGCAATTGCTCAGAGATGAAAAGTGCCAGCACTGAAAGCTCTTGCTAGCCAGCACCCTTCCTTGGAAGCGCTTTCACAGGCGCAGTAACACTGGGGCTTTGCGCTTCTCTAGCCACCAAACGTCACGGTCACTCTCTCTCCGTCTCGTAGACACGAGCTGAGAAATTGCAAATGTCGAGCAATTGCTCAGAGAAGAAAAGTGCCAGCACTGAAAGCTGTTGCTAGCCAGCACCCTTCCTTGGAAGCGCTTTTGTAGGCCTAAGAACACTGGGGCTCTGGGCTTCTCTAGCCACCTAATCTTCTGCTCATCCTCTCGCGCACTCTAAAGAGAGCTCAGGTGAGAAATTGCAAACGTCGAGCAATTGCTCAGAGATGAAAAGTGCCAGCACTGAAAGCTGTTGCTAGCCAGCACCCTTCCTTGGAAGCGCTTTTGTAGCCCTAAGAACACTGGGGCTCTGGGCTTCTCTAGCCACCTCATCTTCTGCTCATCCTCTCGCGCACTCTAAAGAGAGCTCAGGTGAGAAATTGCAAACGTCGAGCAATTGCTCAGAGATGAAAAGTGCCAGCACTGAAAGCTCTTGCTAGCCAGCACCCTTCCTTGGAAGCGCTTTCACAGGCGCAGTAACACTGGGGCTTTGCGCTTCTCTAGCCACCAAACGTCACGGTCCTTCTCTTTCCATCTCGTAGACACGAGCTGAGAAATTGCAAACGTCGAGCAATTGCTCAGAGAGGAAAAGTGCCAGCACTGAAAGCTCTTGCTAGCCAGCACCCTTCCTTGGAAGCGCTTTTGTAGGCCTAAGAACACTGGGGCTCTGGGCTTCTCTAGCCACCTCATCTTCTGCTCATCCTCTCGCGCACTCTGAAGAGAGCTCAGGTGAGAAATTGCAAACGTCGAGCAATTGCTCAGAGATGAAAAGTGCCAGCACTGAAAGCTCTTGCTAGCCAGCACCCTTCCTTGGAAGCGCTTTCACAGGCGCAGTAACACTGGGGCTTTGCGCTTCTCTAGCCACCAAACGTCACGGTCCTTCTCTTTCCGTCTCGTAGACACGAGCTGAGAAATTGCAAACGTCGAGCAATTGCTCAGAGATGAAAAGTGCCAGCACTGAAAGCTCTTGCTAGCCAGCCCCCTTCCTTGGAAGCGCTTTTGTAGACCTAAGAACACTGGGGCTCTGGGCTTCTCTAGCCACCTCATCTTCTGCTCATCCTCTTGCGCACTCTAAAGAGAGCTCAGGTGAGAAATTGCAAACGTCGAGCAATTGCTCAGACAGGAAAAGTGCCAGCACTGAAAGCTCTTGCTAGCCAGCACCCTTCCTTGGAAGCGCTTTCACAGGCGCAGTAACATTGGGGCTTTGCGCTTCTCTACTCATCAAACGTCACGGTCCTTCTCTTTCCATCTCGTAGACACGAGCTGAGAAATTGCAAACGTCGAGCAATTGCTCAGAGATGAAAAGTGCCAGCACTGAAAGCTCTTGCTAGCCAGCACCCTTCCTTGGAAGCGCTTTTGTAGACCTAAGAACACTGGGGCTCTGGGCTTCTCTAGCCACCTCATCTTCTGCTCATCCTCTCGCGCACTCTAAAGAGAGCTCAGGTGAGAAATTGCAAACGTCGAGCAATTGCTCAGAGATGAAAAGTGCCAGCACTGAAAGCTGTTGCTAGCCAGCACCCTTCCTTGGAAGCGCTTTTGTAGGCCTAAGAACACTGGGGCTCTGGGCTTCTCTAGCCACCTCATCTTCTGCTCATCCTCTCGCGCACTCTAAAGAGAGCTCAGGTGAGCAATTGCAAACGTCGAGCAATTGCTCAGAGATGAAAAGTGCCAGCACTGAAAGCTCTTGCTAGCCAGCACCCTTCCTTGGAAGCGCTTTCACAGGCGCAGTAACATTGGGGCTTTGCACTTCTCTAGCCACCAAACGTCACGGTCCTTCTCTTTCCGTCTCGTAGACACGAGCTGAGAAATTGCAAACGTCGAGCAATTGCTCAGAGATGAAAAGTGCCAGCACTGAAAGCTCTTGCTAGCCAGCACCCTTCCTTGGAAGCGCTTTTGTAGGCCTAAGAACACTGGGGCTCTGGGCTTCTCTAGCCACCTCATCTTCTGCTCATCCTCTCGCGCACTCTAAAGAGAGCTCAGGTGAGAAATTGCAAACGTCGAGCAATTGCTCAGAGATGAAAAGTGCCAGCACTGAAAGCTCTTGCTAGCCAGCACCCTTCCTTGGAAGCGCTTTCACAGGCGCAGTAACACTGGGGCTTTGCGCTTCTCTACCCACCAAACGTCACGGTCCTTCTCTTTCCGTCTCGTAGACACGAGCTGAGAAATTGCAAACGTCGAGCAATTGCTCAGAGATGAAAAGTGCCAGCACTGAAAGCTGTTGCTAGCCAGCACCCTTCCTTGGAAGCGCTTTTGTAAGCCTAAGAACACTGGGGCTCTGGGCTTCTCTAGCCACCTCATCTTCTGCTCATCCTCTCGCGCACTCTGAAGAGAGCTCAGGTGAGAAATTGCAAACGTCGAGCAATTGCTCAGAGATGAAAAGTGCCAGCACTGAAAGCTGTTGCTAGCCAGCACCCTTCCTTGGAAGCGCTTTCACAGGCGCAGCAACACTGGGGCTTTGCGCTTCTCTACCCACCAAACGTCACGGTCCTTCTCTTTCCGTGTCGTAGACACGAGCTGAGAAATTGCAACCGTCGAGCAATTGCTCAGAGATGAAAAGTGCCAGCACTGAAAGCTCTTGCTAGCCAGCACCCTTCCTTGGAAGCGCTTTTGTAGACCTAAGAACACTGGGGCTCTGGGCTTCTCTAGCCTCCTCATCTTCTGCTCATCCTCTCGTGCACTCTAAAGAGAGCTCAGGTGAGAAATTGCAAACGTCGAGCAATTGCTCAGAGATGAAAAGTGTCAGCACTGAAAGCTGTTGCTAGCCAGCACCCTTCCTTGGAAGCGCTTTTGTAGGCCTAAGAAGACTGGGTCTCTGGGCTTCTCTAGCCACCTCATCTTCTGCTCATCCTCTCGCGCACTCTAAAGAGAGCTCAGGTGAGAAATTGCAAACGTCCAGCAATTGCTCAGAGATGAAAAGTGCCAGCACTGAAAGCTGTTGCTAGCCAGCACCCTTCCTTGGTAGCGCTTTCACAGGCGCAGTAACACTGGGGCTTTGCGCTTCTCTAGCCACCAAACGTCACGGTCCTTCTCTTTCCATCTCGTAGACACGAGCTGAGAAATTGCAAACGTCGAGCAATTGCTCAGAGAAGAAAAGTGCCAGCACTGAAAGCTGTTGCTAGCCAGCACCCTTCCTTGGAAGCGCTTTTGTAGGCCTAAGAACACTGGGGCTCTGGGCTTCTCTAGCCACCTAATCTTCTGCTCATCCTCTCGCGCACTCTAAAGAGAGCTCAGGTGAGAAATTGCAAACGTCGAGCAATTGCTCAGAGATGAAAAGTGCCAGCACTGAAAGCTGTTGCTAGCCAGCACCCTTCCTTGGAAGCGCTTTTGTAGGCCTAAGAACACTGGGGCTCTGGGCTTCTCTAGCCACCTCATCTTCTGCTCATCCTCTCGCGCACTCTAAAGAGAGCTCAGGTGAGAAATTGCAAACGTCGAGCAATTGCTCAGAGATGAAAAGTGCCAGCACTGAAAGCTCTTGCTAGCCAGCACCCTTCCTTGGAAGCGCTTTCACAGGCGCAGCAACAGTGGGGCTTTGCGCTTCTCTAGCCACCAAACGTCACGGTCCTTCTCTTTCCGTCTCGTAGACACGAGCTGAGAAATTGCAAACGTCGAGCAATTGCTCAGAGATGAAAAGTGCCAGCACTGAAAGCTGTTGCTAGCCAGCACCCTTCCTTGGAAGTGCTTTTGTAGACCTAAGAACACTGGGGCTCTGGGCTTCTCTAGCCACCTCATCTTCTGCTCATCCTCTCGCGCACTCTAAAGAGAGCTCAGGTGAGAAATTGCAAACGTCGAGCAATTGCTCAGAGATGAAAAGTGCCAGCACTGAAAGCTGTTGCTAGCCAGCACCCTTCCTTGGAAGCGCTTTCACAGGCGCAGTAACATTGGGGCTTTGCACTTCTCTAGCCACCAAACGTCACGCTCCTTCTCTTTCCGTCTCGTAGACACGAGCTGAGAAATTGCAAACGTCGAGCAATTGCTCAGAGATGAAAAGTGCCAGCACTGAAAGCTGTTGCTAGCCAGCACCCTTCCTTGGAAGCGCTTTTGTAGGCCTAAGAACACTGGGGCTCTGGGCTTCTCTAGCCACCTCATCTTCTGCTCATCCTCTCGCGCACTCTAAAGAGAGCTCAGGTGAGAAATTGCAAACGTCCAGAAATTGCTCAGAGATGAAAAGTGCCAGCACTGAAAGCTGTTGCTAGCCAGCACCCTTCCTTGGAAGCGCTTTCACAGGCGCAGTAACACTGGGGCTTTGCGCTTCTCTAGCCACCAAACGTCACGGTCCTTCTCTTTCCATCTCGTAGACACGAGCTGAGAAATTGCAAACGTCGAGCAATTGCTCAGAGAGGAAAAGTGCCAGCACTGAAAGCTGTTGCTAGCCAGCACCCTTCCTTGGAAGCGCTTTTGTAGGCCTAAGAACACTGGGGCTCTGGGCTTCTCTAGCCACCTCATCTTCTGCTCATCCTCTCGCGCACTCTGAAGAGAGCTCAGGTGAGAAATTGCAAACGTCGAGCAATTGCTCAGAGATGAAAAGTGCCAGCACTGAAAGCTCTTGCTAGCCAGCACCCTTCCTTGGAAGCGCTTTCACAGGCGCAGCAACAGTGGGGCTTTGCGCTTCTCTACTCATCAAACGTCACGGTCCTTCTCTTTCCGTCTCGTAGACACGAGCTGAGAAATTGCAAACGTCGAGCAATTGCTCAGAGCAGAAAAGTGCCAGCACTGAAAGCTCTTGCTAGCCAGCCCCCTTCCTTGGAAGCGCTTTTGTAGACCTAAGAACACTGGGGCTCTGGGCTTCTCTAGCCACCTCATCTTCTGCTCATCCTCTCGCGCACTCTAAAGAGAGCTCAGGTGAGAAATTGCAAACGTCGAGCAATTGCTCAGAGATGAAAAGTGCCAGCACTGAAAGCTGTTGCTAGCCAGCACCCTTCCTTGGAAGCGCTTTTGTAGGCCTAAGAACACTGGGGCTCTGGGCTTCTCTAGCCACCTCATCTTCTGCTCATCCTCTCGCGCACTCTAAAGAGAGCTCAGGTGAGAAATTGCAAACGTCGAGCAATTGCTCAGAGAGGAAAAGTGCCAGCACTGAAAGCTGTTGCTAGCCAGCACCCTTCCTTGGAAGCGCTTTCACAGGCGCAGTAACACTGGGGCTTTGCGCTTCTCTAGCCACCAAACGTCACGGTCCTTCTCTTTCCATCTCGTAGACACGAGCTGAGAAATTGCAAACGTCGAGCAATTGCTCAGAGATGAAAAGTGCCAGCACTGAAAGCTGTTGCTAGCCAGCACCCTTCCTTGGAAGCGCTTTTGTAGCCCTTAGAACACTGGGGCTCTGGGCTTCTCTAGCCACCTCATCTTCTGCTCATCCTCTCGCGCACTCTAAAGAGAGCTCAGGGGAGAAATTGCAAACGTCGAGCAATTGCTCAGAGATGAAAAGTGCCAGCACTGAAAGCTGTTGCTAGCCAGCACCCTTCCTTGGAAGCGCTTTTGTAGGCCTAAGAACACTGGGGCTCTGGGCTTCTCTAGCCACCTCATCTTCTGCTCATCCTCTCGCGCACTCTAAAGAGAGCTCAGGTGAGAAATTGCAAACGTCGAGCAATTGCTCAGAGATGAAAAGTGCCAGCACTGAAAGCTCTTGCTAGCCAGCACCCTTCCTTGGAAGCGCTTTCACAGGCGCAGCAACAGTGGGGCTTTGCGCTTCTCTAGCCACCAAACGTCACGGTCCTTCTCTTTCCGTCTCGTAGACACGAGCTGAGAAATTGCAAACGTCGAGCAATTGCTCAGAGATGAAAAGTGCCAGCACTGAAAGCTGTTGCTAGCCAGCACCCTTCCTTGGAAGCGCTTTTGTAGACCTAAGAACACTGGGGCTCTGGGCTTCTCTAGCCACCTCATCTTCTGCTCATCCTCTCGCGCACTCTAAAGAGAGCTCAGGTGAGAAATTGCAAACGTCCAGCAATTGCTCAGAGATGAAAAGTGCCAGCACTGAAAGCTCTTGCTAGCCAGCACCCTTCCTTGGAAGCGCTTTCACAGGCGCAGTAACATTGCGGCTTTGCACTTCTCTAGCCACCAAACGTCACGGTCCTTCTCTTTCCGTCTCGTAGACACGAGCTGAGAAATTGCAAACGTCGAGCAATTGCTCAGAGATGAAAAGTGCCAGCACTGAAAGCTGTTGCTAGCCAGCACCCTTCCTTGGAAGCGCTTTTGTAGGCCTAAGAACACTGGGGCTCTGGGCTTCTCTAGCCACCTCATCTTCTGCTCATCCTCTCGCGCACTCTAAAGAGAGCTCAGGTGAGAAATTGCAAACGTCGAGCAATTGCTCAGAGATGAAAAGTGCCAGCACTGAAAGCTCTTGCTAGCCAGCACCCTTCCTTGGAAGCGCTTTTGTAGACCTAAGAACACTGGGGCTCTGGGCTTCTCTAGCCACCTCATCTTCTGCTCATCCTCTCGCGCACTCTAAAGAGAGCTCAGGTGAGAAATTGCAAACGTCGAGCAATTGCTCAGAGATGAAAAGTGCCAGCACTGAAAGCTCTTGCTAGCCAGCACCCTTCCTTGGAAGCGCTTTTGTAGGCCTAAGAACACTGGGGCTCTGGGCTTCTCTAGCCGCCTCATCTTCTGCTCATCCTCTCGCGCACTCTAAAGAGAGCTCAGGTGAGAAATTGCAAACGTCGAGCAATTGCTCAGAGATGAAAAGTGCCAGCACTGAAAGCTCTTGCTAGCCAGCACCCTTCCTTGGAAGCGCTTTCACAGGCGCAGTAACATTGGGGCTTTGCGCTTCTCTACTCATCAAACGTCACGGTCCTTCTCTTTCCGTCTCGTAGACACGAGCTGAGAAGTTGCAAACGTCGAGCAATTGCTCAGAGAAGAAAAGTGCCAGCACTGAAAGCTGTTGCTAGCCAGTACCCTTCCTTGGAAGCGCTTTTGTAGCCCTTAGAACACTGGGGCTCTGGGCTTCTCTAGCCACCTCATCTTCTGCTCATCCTCTCGTGCACTCTAAAGAGAGCTCAGGTGAGAAATTGCAAACGTCGAGCAATTGCTCAGAGATGAAAAGTGCCAGCACTGAAAGCTGTTGCTAGCCAGCACCCTTCCTTGGAAGCGCTTTTGTAGGCCTAAGAACACTGGGGCTCTGGGCTTCTCTAGCCACCTCATCTTCTGCTCATCCTCTCGCGCACTCTAAAGAGAGCTCAGGTGAGAAATTGCAAACGTCGAGCAATTGCTCAGAGATGAAAAGTGCCAGCACTGAAAGCTGTTGCTAGCCAGCACCCTTCCTTGGAAGCGCTTTCACAGGCGCAGTAACACTGGGGCTTTGCGCTTCTCTAGCCACCAAACGTCACGGTCCTTCTCTTTCCATCTCGTAGACACGAGCTGAGAAATTGCAAACGTCGAGCAATTGCTCAGAGATGAAAAGTGCCAGCACTGAAAGCTGTTGCTAGCCAGCACCCTTCCTTGGAAGCGCTTTTGTAGGCCTAAGAACACTGGGGCTCTGGGCTTCTCTAGCCACCTCATCTTCTGCTCATCCTCTCGCGCACTCTAAAGAGAGCTCATGTGAGAAATTGCAAACGTCGAGCAATTGCTCAGAGATGAAAAGTGCCAGCACTGAAAGCTCTTGCTAGCCAGCACCCTTCCTTGGAAGCGCTTTCACAGGCGCAGCAACACTGGGGCTTTGCGCTTCTCTAGCCACCAAACGTCACGGTCCTTCTCTTTCCGTCTCGTAGACACGAGCTGAGAAATTGCAAACGTCGAGCAATTGCTCAGAGATGAAAAGTGCCAGCACTGAAAGCTGTTGCTAGCCAGCACCCTTCCTTGGAAGCGCTTTTGTAGACCTAAGAACACTGGGGCTCTGGGCTTCTCTAGCCTCCTCATCTTCTGCTCATCCTCTCGTGCACTCTAAAGAGAGCTCAGGTGAGAAATTGCAAACGTCGAGCAATTGCTCAGAGATGAAAAGTGCCAGCACTGAAAGCTGTTGCTAGCCAGCACCCTTCCTTGGAAGCGCTTTTGTAGGCCTAAGAAGACTGGGTCTCTGGGCTTCTCTAGCCACCTCATCTTCTGCTCATCCTCTCGCGCACTCTAAAGAGAGCTCAGGTGAGAAATTGCAAACGTCCAGCAATTGCTCAGAGATGAAAAGTGCCAGCACTGAAAGCTGTTGCTAGCCAGCACCCTTCCTTGGTAGCGCTTTCACAGGCGCAGTAACACTGGGGCTTTGCGCTTCTCTAACCACCAAACGTCACGGTCCTTCTCTTTCCATCTCGTAGACACGAGCTGAGAAATTGCAAACGTCGAGCAATTGCTCAGAGAAGAAAAGTGCCAGCACTGAAAGCTGTTGCTAGCCAGCACCCTTCCTTGGAAGCGCTTTTGTAGGCCTAAGAACACTGGGGCTCTGGGCTTCTCTAGCCACCTCATCTTCTGCTCATCCTCTCGCGCACTCTAAAGAGAGCTCAGGTGAGAAATTGCAAACGTCGAGCAATTGCTCAGAGATGAAAAGTGCCAGCACTGAAAGCTGTTGCTAGCCAGCACCCTTCCTTGGAAGCGCTTTTGTAGGCCTAAGAACACTGGGGCTCTGGGCTTCTCTAGCCACCTCATCTTCTGCTCATCCTCTCGCGCACTCTAAAGAGAGCTCAGGTGAGAAATTGCAAACGTCGAGCAATTGCTCAGAGATGAAAAGTGCCAGCACTGAAAGCTCTTGCTAGCCAGCACCCTTCCTTGGAAGCGCTTTCACAGGCGCAGCAACACTGGGGCTTTGCGCTTCTCTACCCACCAAACGTCACGGTCCTTCTCTTTCCGTCTCGTAGACACGAGCTGAGAAATTGCAAACGTCGAGCAATTGCTCAGAGATGAAAAGTGCCAGCACTGAAAGCTGTTGCTAGCCAGCACCCTTCCTTGGAAGTGCTTTTGTAGACCTAAGAACACTGGGGCTCTGGGCTTCTCTAGCCACCTAATCTTCTGCTCATCCTCTCGCGCACTCTAAAGAGAGCTCAGGTGAGAAATTGCAAACGTCGAGCAATTGCTCAGAGATGAAAAGTGCCAGCACTGAAAGCTGTTGCTAGCCAGCACCCTTCCTTGGAAGCGCTTTCACAGGCGCAGTAACATTGGGGCTTTGCACTTCTCTAGCCACCAAACGTCACGGTCCTTCTCTTTCCGTCTCGTAGACACGAGCTGAGAAATTGCAAACGTCGAGCAATTGCTCAGAGATGAAAAGTGCCAGCACTGAAAGCTCTTGCTAGCCAGCACCCTTCCTTGGAAGCGCTTTTGTAGGCCTAAGAACACTGGGGCTCTGGGCTTCTCTAGCCACCTCATCTTCTGCTCATCCTCTCGCGCACTCTAAAGAGAGCTCAGGTGAGAAATTGCAAACGTCCAGAAATTGCTCAGAGATGAAAAGTGCCAGCACTGAAAGCTGTTGCTAGCCAGCACCCTTCCTTGGAAGCGCTTTCACAGGCGCAGTAACACTGGGGCTTTGCGCTTCTCTAGCCACCAAACGTCACGGTCCTTCTCTTTCCATCTCGTAGACACGAGCTGAGAAATTGCAAACGTCGAGCAATTGCTCAGAGAGGAAAAGTGCCAGCACTGAAAGCTGTTGCTAGCCAGCACCCTTCCTTGGAAGCGCTTTTGTAGGCCTAAGAACACTGGGGCTCTGGGCTTCTCTAGCCACCTCATCTTCTGCTCATCCTCTCGCGCACTCTGAAGAGAGCTCAGGTGAGAAATTGCAAACGTCGAGCAATTGCTCAGAGATGAAAAGTGCCAGCACTGAAAGCTCTTGCTAGCCAGCACCCTTCCTTGGAAGCGCTTTCACAGGCGCAGTAACACTGGGGCTTTGCGCTTCTCTACTCATCAAACGTCACGGTCCTTCTCTTTCCGTCTCGTAGACACGAGCTGAGAAATTGCAAACGTCGAGCAATTGCTCAGAGCAGAAAAGTGCCAGCACTGAAAGCTCTTGCTAGCCAGCCCCCTTCCTTGGAAGCGCTTTTGTAGACCTAAGAACACTGGGGCTCTGGGCTTCTCTAGCCACCTCATCTTCTGCTCATCCTCTCGCGCACTCTAAAGAGAGCTCAGGTGAGAAATTGCAAACGTCGAGCAATTGCTCAGAGATGAAAAGTGCCAGCACTGAAAGCTGTTGCTAGCCAGCACCCTTCCTTGGAAGCGCTTTTGTAGGCCTAAGAACACTGGGGCTCTGGGCTTCTCTAGCCACCTCATCTTCTGCTCATCCTCTCGCGCACTCTAAAGAGAGCTCAGGTGAGAAATTGCAAACGTCGAGCAATTGCTCAGAGAGGAAAAGTGCCAGCACTGAAAGCTGTTGCTAGCCAGCACCCTTCCTTGGAAGCGCTTTCACAGGCGCAGTAACACTGGGGCTTTGCGCTTCTCTAGCCACCAAACGTCACGGTCCTTCTCTTTCCATCTCGTAGACACGAGCTGAGAAATTGCAAACGTCGAGCAATTGCTCAGAGATGAAAAGTGCCAGCACTGAAAGCTGTTGCTAGCCAGCACCCTTCCTTGGAAGCGCTTTTGTAGCCCTTAGAACACTGGGGCTCTGGGCTTCTCTAGCCACCTCATCTTCTGCTCATCCTCTCGCGCACTCTAAAGAGAGCTCAGGGGAGAAATTGCAAACGTCGAGCAATTGCTCAGAGATGAAAAGTGCCAGCACTGAAAGCTGTTGCTAGCCAGCACCCTTCCTTGGAAGCGCTTTTGTAGGCCTAAGAACACTGGGGCTCTGGGCTTCTCTAGCCACCTCATCTTCTGCTCATCCTCTCGCGCACTCTAAAGAGAGCTCAGGTGAGAAATTGCAAACGTCGAGCAATTGCTCAGAGATGAAAAGTGCCAGCACTGAAAGCTCTTGCTAGCCAGCACCCTTCCTTGGAAGCGCTTTCACAGGCGCAGCAACACTGGGGCTTTGCGCTTCTCTAGCCACCAAACGTCACGGTCCTTCTCTTTCCGTCTCGTAGACACGAGCTGAGAAATTGCAAACGTCGAGCAATTGCTCAGAGATGAAAAGTGCCAGCACTGAAAGCTGTTGCTAGCCAGCACCCTTCCTTGGAAGCGCTTTTGTAGACCTAAGAACACTGGGGCTCTGGGCTTCTCTAGCCACCTCATCTTCTGCTCATCCTCTCGCGCACTCTAAAGAGAGCTCAGGTGAGAAATTGCAAACGTCCAGCAATTGCTCAGAGATGAAAAGTGCCAGCACTGAAAGCTCTTGCTAGCCAGCACCCTTCCTTGGAAGCGCTTTCACAGGCGCAGTAACATTGGGGCTTTGCACTTCTCTAGCCACCAAACGTCACGGTCCTTCTCTTTCCGTCTCGTAGACACGAGCTGAGAAATTGCAAACGTCGAGCAATTGCTCAGAGATGAAAAGTGCCAGCACTGAAAGCTGTTGCTAGCCAGCACCCTTCCTTGGAAGCGCTTTTGTAGGCCTAAGAACACTGGGGCTCTGGGCTTCTCTAGCCACCTCATCTTCTGCTCATCCTCTCGCGCACTCTAAAGAGAGCTCAGGTGAGAAATTGCAAACGTCGAGCAATTGCTCAGAGATGAAAAGTGCCAGCACTGAAAGCTCTTGCTAGCCAGCACCCTTCCTTGGAAGCGCTTTTGTAGACCTAAGAACACTGGGGCTCTGGGCTTCTCTAGCCACCTCATCTTCTGCTCATCCTCTCGCGCACTCTAAAGAGAGCTCAGGTGAGAAATTGCAAACGTCGAGCAATTGCTCAGAGATGAAAAGTGCCAGCACTGAAAGCTCTTGCTAGCCAGCACCCTTCCTTGGAAGCGCTTTTGTAGGCCTAAGAACACTGGGGCTCTGGGCTTCTCTAGCCGCCTCATCTTCTGCTCATCCTCTCGCGCACTCTAAAGAGAGCTCAGGTGAGAAATTGCAAACGTCGAGCAATTGCTCAGAGATGAAAAGTGCCAGCACTGAAAGCTCTTGCTAGCCAGCACCCTTCCTTGGAAGCGCTTTCACAGGCGCAGTAACATTGGGGCTTTGCGCTTCTCTACTCATCAAACGTCACGGTCCTTCTCTTTCCGTCTCGTAGACACGAGCTGAGAAATTGCAAACGTCGAGCAATTGCTCAGAGAAGAAAAGTGCCAGCACTGAAAGCTGTTGCTAGCCAGTACCCTTCCTTGGAAGCGCTTTTGTAGCCCTTAGAACACTGGGGCTCTGGGCTTCTCTAGCCACCTCATCTTCTGCTCATCCTCTCGTGCACTCTAAAGAGAGCTCAGGTGAGAAATTGCAAACGTCGAGCAATTGCTCAGAGATGAAAAGTGCCAGCACTGAAAGCTGTTGCTAGCCAGCACCCTTCCTTGGAAGCGCTTTTGTAGGCCTAAGAACACTGGGGCTCTGGGCTTCTCTAGCCACCTCATCTTCTGCTCATCCTCTCGCGCACTCTAAAGAGAGCTCAGGTGAGAAATTGCAAACGTCGAGCAATTGCTCAGAGATGAAAAGTGCCAGCACTGAAAGCTGTTGCTAGCCAGCACCCTTCCTTGGAAGCGCTTTCACAGGCGCAGTAACACTGGGGCTTTGCGCTTCTCTAGCCACCAAACGTCACGGTCCTTCTCTTTCCATCTCGTAGACACGAGCTGAGAAATTGCAAACGTCGAGCAATTGCTCAGAGATGAAAAGTGCCAGCACTGAAAGCTGTTGCTAGCCAGCACCCTTCCTTGGAAGCGCTTTTGTAGGCCTAAGAACACTGGGGCTCTGGGCTTCTCTAGCCACCTCATCTTCTGCTCATCCTCTCGCGCACTCTAAAGAGAGCTCATGTGAGAAATTGCAAACGTCGAGCAATTGCTCAGAGATGAAAAGTGCCAGCACTGAAAGCTCTTGCTAGCCAGCACCCTTCCTTGGAAGCGCTTTCACAGGCGCAGCAACACTGGGGCTTTGCGCTTCTCTAGCCACCAAACGTCACGGTCCTTCTCTTTCCGTCTCGTAGACACGAGCTGAGAAATTGCAAACGTCGAGCAATTGCTCAGAGATGAAAAGTGCCAGCACTGAAAGCTCTTGCTAGCCAGCACCCTTCCTTGGAAGCGCTTTTGTAGCCCTTAGAACACTGGGGCTCTGGGCTTCTCTAGCCACCTCATCTTCTGCTCATCCTCTCGCGCACTCTAAAGAGAGCTCAGGTGAGAAATTGCAAACGTCCAGCAATTGCTCAGAGATGAAAAGTGCCAGCACTGAAAGCTCTTGCTAGCCAGCACCCTTCCTTGGAAGCGCTTTTGTAAGCCTAAGAACACTGGGGCTCTGGGCTTCTCTAGCCACCTCATCTTCTGCTCATCCTCTCGCGCACTCTGAAGAGAGCTCAGGTGAGAAATTGCAAACGTTGAGCAATTGCTCAGAGATGAAAAGTGCCAGCACTGAAAGCTCTTGCTAGCCAGCACCCTTCCTTGGAAGCGCTTTCACAGGCGCAGCAACAGTGGGGCTTTGCGCTTCTCTAGCCACCAAACGTCACGGTCCTTCTCTTTCCGTCTCGTAGACACGAGCTGAGAAATTGCAAACGTCGAGCAATTGCTCAGAGATGAAAAGTGCCAGCACTGAAAGCTCTTGCTAGCCAGCACCCTTCCTTGGAAGCGCTTTTGTAGACCTAAGAACACTGGGGCTCTGGGCTTCTCTAGCCACCTAATCTTCTGCTCATCCTCTCGCGCACTCTAAAGAGAGCTCAGGTGAGAAATTGCAAACGTCGAGCAATTGCTCAGAGATGAAAAGTGCCAGCACTGAAAGCTGTTGCTAGCCAGCACCCTTCCTTGGAAGCGCTTTCACAGGCGCAGTAACATTGGGGCTTTGCGCTTCTCTACTCATCAAACGTCACGGTCCTTCTCTTTCCATCTCGTAGACACGAGCTGAGAAATTGCAAACGTCGAGCAATTGCTCAGAGATGAAAAGTGCCAGCACTGAAAGCTGTTGCTAGCCAGCACCCTTCCTTGGAAGCGCTTTTGTAGGCCTAAGAACACTGGGGCTTTGCGCTTCTCTAGCCACCTCATCTTCTGCTCATCCTCTCGTGCACTCTAAAGAGAGCTCAGGTGAGAAATTGCAAACGTCGAGCAATTGCTCAGAGATGAAAAGTGCCAGCACTGAAAGCTCTTGCTAGCCAGCACCCTTCCTTGGAAGCGCTTTTGTAGGCCTAAGAACACTGGGGCTCTGGGCTTCTCTAGCCACCTCATCTTCTGCTCATCCTCTCGCGCACTCTGAAGAGAGCTCAGGTGAGAAATTGCAAACGTCGAGCAATTGCTCAGAGATGAAAAGTGCCAGCACTGAAAGCTGTTGCTAGCCAGCACCCTTCCTTGGAAGCGCTTTCACAGGCGCAGCAACAGTGGGGCTTTGCGCTTCTCTAGCCACCAAACGTCACGGTCCTTCTCTTTCCATCTCGTAGACACGAGCTGAGAAATTGCAAACGTCGAGCAATTGCTCAGAGAGGAAAAGTGCCAGCACTGAAAGCTCTTGCTAGCCAGCACCCTTCCTTGGAAGCGCTTTTGTAGGCCTTAGAACACTGGGGCTCTGGGCTTCTCTAGCCACCTCATCTTCTGCTCATCCTCTCGCGCACTTTAAAGAGAGCTCAGGTGAGAAATTGCAAACGTCGAGCAATTGCTCAGAGATGAAAAGTGCCAGCACTGAAAGCTCTTGCTAGCCAGCACCCTTCCTTGGAAGCGCTTTCACAGGCGCAGTAACACTGGGGCTTTGCGCTTCTCTAGCCACCAAACGTCACGGTCCTTCTCTTTCCGTCTCGTAGACACGAGCTGAGAAATTGCAAACGTCGAGCAATTGCTCAGAGATGAAAAGTGCCAGCACTGAAAGCTGTTGCTAGCCAGCACCCTTCCTTGGAAGCGCTTTCACAGGCGCAGCAACACTGGGGCTTTGCGCTTCTCTACCCACCAAACGTCACGGTCCTTCTCTTTCCGTCTCGTAGACACGAGCTGAGAAATTGCAAACGTCGAGCAATTGCTCAGAGAGGAAAAGTGCCAGCACTGAAAGCTGTTGCTAGCCAGCACCCTTCCTTGGAAGCGCTTTTGTAGCCATAAGAACACTGGGGCTCTGGGCTTCTCTAACCACCTAATCTTCTGCTCATCCTCTCGCGCACTCTAAAGAGAGCTCAGGTGAGAAATTGCAAACGTCGAGCAATTGCTCAGAGACGAAAAGTGCCAGCACTGAAAGCTCTTGCTAGCCAGCACCCTTCCTTGGAAGCGCTTTCACAGGCGCAGTAACACTGGGGCTTTGCGCTTCTCTACTCATCAAACGTCACGGTCCTTCTCTTTCCATCTCGTAGACACGAGCTGAGAAATTGCAAACGTCGAGCAATTGCTCAGAGAGGAAAAGTGCCAGCACTGAAAGCTGTTGCTAGCCAGCACCCTTCCTTGGAAGCGCTTTTGTAGGCCTAAGAACACTGGGGCTCTGGGCTTCTCTAGCCACCTCATCTTCTGCTCATCCTCTCGCGCACTCTAAAGAGAGCTCAGGTGAGAAATTGCAAACGTCGAGCAATTGCTCAGAGATGAAAAGTGCCAGCACTGAAAGCTGTTGCTAGCCAGCACCCTTCCTTGGAAGCGCTTTCACAGGCGCAGTAACACTGGGGCTTTGCGCTTCTCTACTCATCAAACGTCACGGTCCTTCTCTTTCCGTCTCGTAGACATGAGCTGAGAAATTGCAAACGTCGAGCAATTGCTCAGAGATGAAAAGTGCCAGCACTGAAAGCTGTTGCTAGCCAGCACCCTTCCTTGGAAGCGCTTTTGAAGCCCTAAGAACAGTAGGGCTCTGGGCTTCTCTAGCCACCTCATCTTCTGCTCATCCTCTCGCGCACTCTAAAGAGAGCTCAGGTGAGAAATTGCAAACGTCCAGCAATTGCTCAGAGATGAAAAGTGCCAGCACTGAAAGCTGTTGCTAGCCAGCACCCTTCCTTGGAAGCGCTTTTGTAAGCCTAAGAACACTGGGGCTCTGGGCTTCTCTAGCCACCTCATCTTCTGCTCATCCTCTCGCGCACTCTGAAGAGAGCTCAGGTGAGAAATTGCAAACGTCGAGCAATTGCTCAGAGATGAAAAGTGTCAGCACTGAAAGCTCCTGCTAGCCAGCACCCTTCCTTGGAAGCGCTTTCACAGGCGCAGCAACAGTGGGGCTTTGCGCTTCTCTAGCCACCAAACGTCACGGTCCTTCTCTTTCCGTCTCGTAGACACGAGCTGAGAAATTGCAAACGTCGAGCAATTGCTCAGAGATGAAAAGTGCCAGCACTGAAAGCTCTTGCTAGCCAGCACCCTTCCTTGGAAGCGCTTTTGTAGACCTAAGAACACTGGGGCTCTGGGCTTCTCTAACCACCTCATCTTCTGCTCATCCTCTCGTGCACTCTAAAGAGAGCTCAGGTGAGAAATTGCAAACGTCGAGCAATTGCTCAGAGATGAAAAGTGCCAGCACTGAAAGCTGTTGCTAGCCAGCACCCTTCCTTGGAAGCGCTTTTGTAGGCCTAAGAAGACTGGGTCTCTGGGCTTCTCTAGCCACCTCATCTTCTGCTCATCCTCTCGCGCACTCTAAAGAGAGCTCAGGTGAGAAATTGCAAACGTCCAGCAATTGCTCAGAGATGAAAAGTGCCAGCAGTGAAAGCTGTTGCTAGCCAGCACCCTTCCTTGGTAGCACTTTCACAGGCGCAGTAACACTGGGGCTTTGCGCTTCTCTAGCCACCAAACGTCACGGTCCTTCTCTTTCCATCTCGTAGACACGAGCTGAGAAATTGCAAACGTCGAGCAATTGCTCAGAGAAGAAAAGTGCCAGCACTGAAAGCTCTTGCTAGCCAGCACCCTTCCTTGGAAGCGCTTTTGTAGGCCTAAGAACACTGGGGCTCTGGGCTTCTCTAGCCACCTCATCTTCTGCTCATCCTCTCGCGCACTCTAAAGAGAGCTCAGGTGAGAAATTGCAAACGTCGAGCAATTGCTCAGAGATGAAAAGTGCCAGCACTGAAAGCTCTTGCTAGCCAGCACCCTTCCTTGGAAGCGCTTTTGTAGCCCTTAGAACACTGGGGCTCTGGGCTTCTCTAGCCACCTCATCTTCTGCTCATCCTCTCGCGCACTCTAAAGAGAGCTCAGGTGAGAAATTGCAAACGTCGAGCAATTGCTCAGAGATGAAAAGTGCCAGCACTGAAAGCTCTTGCTAGCCAGCACCCTTCCTTGGAAGCGCTTTCACAGGCGCAGCAACAGTGGGGCTTTGCGCTTCTCTAGCCACCAAACGTCACGGTCCTTCTCTTTCCGTCTCGTAGACACGAGCTGAGAAATTGCAAACGTCGAGCAATTGCTCAGAGATGAAAAGTGCCAGCACTGAAAGCTGTTGCTAGCCAGCACCCTTCCTTGGAAGTGCTTTTGTAGACCTAAGAACACTGGGGCTCTGGGCTTCTCTAGCCACCTCATCTTCTGCTCATCCTCTCGCGCACTCTAAAGAGAGCTCAGGTGAGAAATTGCAAACGTCGAGCAATTGCTCAGAGATGAAAAGTGCCAGCACTGAAAGCTCTTGCTAGCCAGCACCATTCCTTGGAAGCGCTTTCACAGGCGCAGTAACATTGGGGCTTTGCACTTCTCTAGCCACCAAACGTCACGGTCCTTCTCTTTCCGTCTCGTAGACACGAGCTGAGAAATTGCAAACGTCGAGCAATTGCTCAGAGATGAAAAGTGCCAGCACTGAAAGCTCTTGCTAGCCAGCACCCTTCCTTGGAAGCGCTTTTGTAGGCCTAAGAACACTGGGGCTCTGGGCTTCTCTAGCCACCTCATCTTCTGCTCATCCTCTCGCGCACTCTAAAGAGAGCTCAGGTGAGAAATTGCAAACGTCCAGAAATTGCTCAGAGATGAAAAGTGCCAGCACTGAAAGCTGTTGCTAGCCAGCACCCTTCCTTGGAAGCGCTTTCACAGGCGCAGCAACACTGGGGCTTTGCGCTTCTCTACCCACCAAACGTCACGGTCCTTCTCTTTCCGTCTCGTAGACACGAGCTGAGAAATTGCAAACGTCGAGCAATTGCTCAGAGAGGAAAAGTGCCAGCACTGAAAGCTGTTGCTAGCCAGCACCCTTCCTTGGAAGCGCTTTTGTAGGCCTAAGAACACTGGGGCTCTGGGCTTCTCTAGCCACCTCATCTTCTGCTCATCCTCTCGCGCACTCTGAAGAGAGCTCAGGTGAGAAATTGCAAACGTCGAGCAATTGCTCAGAGATGAAAAGTGCCAGCACTGAAAGCTCTTGCTAGCCAGCACCCTTCCTTGGAAGCGCTTTCACAGGCGCAGTAACACTGGGGCTTTGCGCTTCTCTACTCATCAAACGTCACGGTCCTTCTCTTTCCGTCTCGTAGACACGAGCTGAGAAATTGCAAACGTCGAGCAATTGCTCAGAGAGGAAAAGTGCCAGCACTGAAAGCTCTTGCTAGCCAGCACCCTTCCTTGGAAGCGCTTTCACAGGCGCAGTAACACTGGGGCTTTGCGCTTCTCTAGCCACCAAACGTCACGGTCCTTCTCTTTCCATCTCGTAGACACGAGCTGAGAAATTGCAAACGTCGAGCAATTGCTCAGAGATGAAAAGTGCCAGCACTGAAAGCTGTTGCTAGCCAGCACCCTTCCTTGGAAGCGCTTTTGTAGCCCTTAGAACACTGGGGCTCTGGGCTTCTCTAGCCACCTCATCTTCTGCTCATCCTCTCGCGCACTCTAAAGAGAGCTCAGGTGAGAAATTGCAAACGTCCAGCAATTGCTCAGAGATGAAAAGTGCCAGCACTGAAAGCTGTTGCTAGCCAGCACCCTTCCTTGGAAGCGCTTTTGTAGCCCTAAGAACACTGGGGCTCTGGGCTTCTCTAGCCACCTCATCTTCTGCTCATCCTCTCGCGCACTCTGAAGAGAGCTCAGGTGAGAAATTGCAAACGTCGACCAATTGCTCAGAGATGAAAAGTGCCAGCACTGAAAGCTCTTGCTAGCCAGCACCCTTCCTTGGAAGCGCTTTCACAGGCGCAGCAACAGTGGGGCTTTGCGCTTCTCTAGCCACCAAACGTCACGGTCCTTCTCTTTCCGTCTCGTAGACACGAGCTGAGAAATTGCAAACGTCGAGCAATTGCTCAGAGATGAAAAGTGCCAGCACTGAAAGCTGTTGCTAGCCAGCACCCTTCCTTGGAAGCGCTTTTGTAGGCCTAAGAACACTGGGGCTCTGGGCTTCTCTAGCCACCTCATCTTCTGCTCATCCTCTCGCGCACTCTAAAGAGAGCTCAGGTGAGAAATTGCAAACGTCGAGCAATTGCTCAGAGATGAAAAGTGCCAGCACTGAAAGCTCTTGCTAGCCAGCACCCTTCCTTGGAAGCGCTTTCACAGGCGCAGTAACATTGGGGCTTTGCACTTCTCTAGCCACCAAACGTCACGGTCCTTCTCTTTGCGTCTCGTAGACACGAGCTGAGAAATTGCAAACGTCGAGCAATTGCTCAGAGATGAAAAGTGCCAGCACTGAAAGCTGTTGCTAGCCAGCACCCTTCCTTGGAAGCGCTTTTGTAGGCCTAAGAAGACTGGGGCTCTGGGCTTCTCTAGCCACCTCATCTTCTGCTCATCCTCTCGCGCACTCTAAAGAGAGCTCAGGTGAGAAATTGCAAACGTCGAGCAATTGCTCAGAGATGAAAAGTGCCAGCACTGAAAGCTGTTGCTAGCCAGCACCCTTCCTTGGAAGCGCTTTTGTAGCCCTTAGAACACTGGGGCTCTGGGCTTCTCTAGCCACCTCATCTTCTGCTCATCCTCTCGCGCACTCTAAAGAGAGCTCAGGTGAGAAATTGCAAACGTCGAGCAATTGCTCAGAGATGAAAAGTGCCAGCACTGAAAGCTCTTGCTAGCCAGCACCCTTCCTTGGAAGCGCTTTCACAGGCGCAGTAACACTGGGGCTTTGCGCTTCTCTACTCATTAAACGTCACGGTCCTTCTCTTTCCGTCTCGTAGACACGAGCTGAGAAATTGCAAACGTCGAGCAATTGCTCAGAGAAGAAAAGTGCCAGCACTGAAAGCTGTTGCTAGCCAGTACCCTTCCTTGGAAGCGCTTTTGTAGCCCTTAGAACACTGGGGCTCTGGGCTTCTCTAGCCACCTCATCTTCTGCTCATCCTCTCGTGCACTCTAAAGAGAGCTCAGGTGAGAAATTGCAAACGTCGAGCAATTGCTCAGAGATGAAAAGTGCCAGCACTGAAAGCTCTTGCTAGCCAGCACCCTTCCTTGGAAGCGCTTTTGTAGGCCTAAGAACACTGGGGCTCTGGGCTTCTCTAGCCACCTCATCTTCTGCTCATCCTCTCGCGCACTCTAAAGAGAGCTCAGGTGAGAAATTGCAAACGTCGAGCAATTGCTCAGAGATGAAAAGTGCCAGCACTGAAAGCTGTTGCTAGCCAGCACCCTTCCTTGGAAGCGCTTTAACAGGCGCAGTAACACTGGGGCTTTGCGCTTCTCTAGCCACCAAACGTCACGGTCCTTCTCTTTCCATCTCGTAGACACGAGCTGAGAAATTGCAAACGTCGAGCAATTGCTCAGAGAGGAAAAGTGCCAGCACTGAAAGCTGTTGCTAGCCAGCACCCTTCCTTGGAAGCGCTTTTGTAGGCCTAAGAACACTGGGGCTCTGGGCTTCTCTAGCCACCTCATCTTCTGCTCATCCTCTCGCGCACTCTAAAGAGAGCTCAGGTGAGAAATTGCAAACGTCGAGCAATTGCTCAGAGATGAAAAGTGCCAGCACTGAAAGCTCTTGCTAGCCAGCACCCTTCCTTGGAAGCGCTTTCACAGGCGCAGTAACACTGGGGCTTTGCGCTTCTCTACTCATCAAACGTCACGGTCCTTCTCTTTCCGTCTCGTAGACACGAGCTGAGAAATTGCAAACGTCGAGCAATTGCTCAGAGATGAAAAGTGCCAGCACTGAAAGCTGTTGCTAGCCAGCACCCTTCCTTGGAAGCGCTTTTGTAGCCCTTAGAACACTGGGGCTCTGGGCTTCTCTAGCCACCTCATCTTCTGCTCATCCTCTCGCGCACTCTAAAGAGAGCTCAGGTGAGAAATTGCAAACGTCGAGCAATTGCTCAGAGATGAAAAGTGCCAGCACTGAAAGCTGTTGCTAGCCAGCACCCTTCCTTGGAAGCGCTTTTGTAAGCCTAAGAACACTGGAGCTCTGGGCTTCTCTAGCCACCTCATCTTCTGCTCATCCTCTCGCGCACTCTGAAGAGAGCTCAGGTGAGAAATTGCAAACGTCGAGCAATTGCTCAGAGATGAAAAGTGCCAGCACTGAAAGCTCTTGCTAGCCAGCACCCTTCCTTGGAAGCGCTTTCACAGGCGCAGCAACAGTGGGGCTTTGCGCTTCTCTAGCCACCAAACGTCACGGTCCTTCTCTTTCCGTCTCGTAGACACGAGCTGAGAAATTGCAAACGTCGAGCAATTGCTCAGAGATGAAAAGTGCCAGCACTGAAAGCTCTTGCTAGCCAGCACCCTTCCTTGGAAGCGCTTTTGTAGACCTAAGAACACTGGGGCTCTGGGCTTCTCTAGCCACCTAATCTTCTGCTCATCCTCTCGCGCACTCTAAAGAGAGCTCAGGTGAGAAATTGCAAACGTCGAGCAATTGCTCAGAGATGAAAAGTGCCAGCACTGAAAGCTGTTGCTAGCCAGCACCCTTCCTTGGAAGCGCTTTCACAGGCGCAGTAACATTGGGGCTTTGCGCTTCTCTACTCATCAAACGTCACGGTCCTTCTCTTTCCGTCTCGTAGACACGAGCTGAGAAATTGCAAACGTCGAGCAATTGCTCAGAGATGAAAAGTGCCAGCACTGAAAGCTCTTGCTAGCCAGCACCCTTCCTTGGAAGCGCTTTTGTAGGCCTAAGAACACTGGGGCTTTGCGCTTCTCTAGCCACCTCATCTTCTGCTCATCCTCTCGCGCACTCTAAAGAGAGCTCAGGTGAGAAATTGCAAACGTCGAGCAATTGCTCAGAGATGAAAAGTGCCAGCACTGAAAGCTCTTGCTAGCCAGCACCCTTCCTTGGAAGCGCTTTTGTAGGCCTAAGAACACTGGGGCTCTGGGCTTCTCTAGCCACCTCATCTTCTGCTCATACTCTCGCGCACTCTGAAGAGAGCTCAGGTGAGAAATTGCAAACGTCGACCAATTGCTCAGAGATGAAAAGTGCCAGCACTGAAAGCTGTTGCTAGCCAGCACCCTTCCTTGGAAGCGCTTTCACAGGCGCAGCAACACTGGGGCTTTGCGCTTCTCTACTCATCAAACGTCACGGTCCTTCTCTTTCCATCTCGTAGACACGAGCTGAGAAATTGCAAACGTCGAGCAATTGCTCAGAGAGGAAAAGTGCCAGCACTGAAAGCTGTTGCTAGCCAGCACCCTTCCTTGGAAGCGCTTTTGTAGGCCTAAGAACACTGGGGCTCTGGGCTTCTCTAGCCACCTCATCTTCTGCTCATCCTCTCGCGCACTCTAAAGAGAGCTCAGGTGAGAAATTGCAAACGTCGAGCAATTGCTCAGAGATGAAAAGTGCCAGCACTGAAAGCTCTTGCTAGCCAGCACCCTTCCTTGGAAGCGCTTTCACAGGCGCAGTAACACTGGGGCTTTGCGCTTCTCTAGCCACCAAACGTCACGGTCCTTCTCTTTCCATCTCGTAGACACGAGCTGAGAAATTGCAAACGTCGAGCAATTGCTCAGAGATGAAAAGTGCCAGCACTGAAAGCTGTTGCTAGCCAGCACCCTTCCTTGGAAGCGCTTTCACAGGCGCAGCAACACTGGGGCTTTGCGCTTCTCTAGCCACCAAACGTCACGGTCCTTCTCTTTCCGTCTCGTAGACACGAGCTGAGAAATTGCAAACGTCGAGCAATTGCTCAGAGAGGAAAAGTGCCAGCACTGAAAGCTGTTGCTAGCCAGCACCCTTCCTTGGAAGCGCTTTTGTAGCCATAAGAACACTGGGGCTCTGGGCTTCTCTAACCACCTAATCTTCTGCTCATCCTCTCGCGCACTCTAAAGAGAGCTCAGGTGAGAAATTGCAAACGTCGAGCAATTGCTCAGAGACGAAAAGTGCCAGCACTGAAAGCTGTTGCTAGCCAGCACCCTTCCTTGGAAGCGCTTTCACAGGCGCAGTAACACTGGGGCTTTGCGCTTCTCTACTCATCAAACGTCACGGTCCTTCTCTTTCCATCTCGTAGACACGAGCTGAGAAATTGCAAACGTCGAGCAATTGCTCAGAGATGAAAAGTGCCAGCACTGAAAGCTGTTGCTAGCCAGCACCCTTCCTTGGAAGCGCTTTTGTAGGCCTAAGAACACTGGGGCTCTGGGCTTCTCTAGCCACCTCATCTTCTGCTCATCCTCTCGCGCACTCTAAAGAGAGCTCAGGTGAGAAATTGCAAACGTCCAGCAATTGCTCAGAGATGAAAAGTGCCAGCACTGAAAGCTGTTGCTAGCCAGCACCCTTCCTTGGAAGCGCTTTAACAGGCGCAGTAACACTGGGGCTTTGCGCTTCTCTAGCCACCAAACGTCACGGTCCTTCTCTTTCCGTCTCGTAGACACGAGCTGAGAAATTGCAAACGTCGAGCAATTGCTCAGAGAGGAAAAGTGCCAGCACTGAAAGCTGTTGCTAGCCAGCACCCTTCCTTGGAAGCGCTTTTGTAGGCCTAAGAACACTGGGGCTCTGGGCTTCTCTAGCCACCTCATCTTCTGCTCATCCTCTCGCGCACTCTAAAGAGAGCTCAGGTGAGAAATTGCAAACGTCGAGCAATTGCTCAGAGATGAAAAGTGCCAGCACTGAAAGCTCTTGCTAGCCAGCACCCTTCCTTGGAAGCGCTTTCACAGGCGCAGTAACACTGGGGCTTTGCGCTTCTCTACTCATCAAACGTCACGGTCCTTCTCTTTCCGTCTCGTAGACACGAGCTGAGAAATTGCAAACGTCGAGCAATTGCTCAGAGATGAAAAGTGCCAGCACTGAAAGCTGTTGCTAGCCAGCACCCTTCCTTGGAAGCGCTTTTGTAGCCCTTAGAACACTGGGGCTCTGGGCTTCTCTAGCCACCTCATCTTCTGCTCATCCTCTCGCGCACTCTAAAGAGAGCTCAGGTGAGAAATTGCAAACGTCGAGCAATTGCTCAGAGATGAAAAGTGCCAGCACTGAAAGCTGTTGCTAGCCAGCACCCTTCCTTGGAAGCGCTTTTGTAAGCCTAAGAACACTGGAGCTCTGGGCTTCTCTAGCCACCTCATCTTCTGCTCATCCTCTCGCGCACTCTGAAGAGAGCTCAGGTGAGAAATTGCAAACGTCGAGCAATTGCTCAGAGATGAAAAGTGCCAGCACTGAAAGCTGTTGCTAGCCAGCACCCTTCCTTGGAAGCGCTTTCACAGGCGCAGTAACATTGGGGCTTTGCGCTTCTCTAGCCACCAAACGTCACGGTCCTTCTCTTTCCGTCTCGTAGACACGAGCTGAGAAATTGCAAACGTCGAGCAATTGCTCAGAGATGAAAAGTGCCAGCACTGAAAGCTCTTGCTAGCCAGCACCCTTCCTTGGAAGCGCTTTTGTAGACCTAAGAACACTGGGGCTCTGGGCTTCTCTAGCCACCTAATCTTCTGCTCATCCTCTCGCGCACTCTAAAGAGAGCTCAGGTGAGAAATTGCAAACGTCGAGCAATTGCTCAGAGATGAAAAGTGCCAGCACTGAAAGCTGTTGCTAGCCAGCACCCTTCCTTGGAAGCGCTTTCACAGGCGCAGTAACATTGGGGCTTTGCGCTTCTCTACTCATCAAACGTCACGGTCCTTCTCTTTCCGTCTCGTAGACACGAGCTGAGAAATTGCAAACGTCGAGCAATTGCTCAGAGATGAAAAGTGCCAGCACTGAAAGCTCTTGCTAGCCAGCACCCTTCCTTGGAAGCGCTTTTGTAGACCTAAGAACACTGGGGCTTTGCGCTTCTCTAGCCACCTCATCTTCTGCTCATCCTCTCGCGCACTCTAAAGAGAGCTCAGGTGAGAAATTGCAAACGTCGAGCAATTGCTCAGAGATGAAAAGTGCCAGCACTGAAAGCTCTTGCTAGCCAGCACCCTTCCTTGGAAGCGCTTTTGTAGGCCTAAGAACACTGGGGCTCTGGGCTTCTCTAGCCACCTCATCTTCTGCTCATACTCTCGCGCACTCTGAAGAGAGCTCAGGTGAGAAATTGCAAACGTCGACCAATTGCTCAGAGATGAAAAGTGCCAGCACTGAAAGCTGTTGCTAGCCAGCACCCTTCCTTGGAAGCGCTTTCACAGGCGCAGCAACACTGGGGCTTTGCGCTTCTCTACTCATCAAACGTCACGGTCCTTCTCTTTCCATCTCGTAGACACGAGCTGAGAAATTGCAAACGTCGAGCAATTGCTCAGAGAGGAAAAGTGCCAGCACTGAAAGCTGTTGCTAGCCAGCACCCTTCCTTGGAAGCGCTTTTGTAGGCCTAAGAACACTGGGGCTCTGGGCTTCTCTAGCCACCTCATCTTCTGCTCATCCTCTCGCGCACTCTAAAGAGAGCTCAGGTGAGAAATTGCAAACGTCGAGCAATTGCTCAGAGATGAAAAGTGCCAGCACTGAAAGCTCTTGCTAGCCAGCACCCTTCCTTGGAAGCGCTTTCACAGGCGCAGTAACACTGGGGCTTTGCGCTTCTCTACTCATCAAACGTCACGGTCCTTCTCTTTCCATCTCGTAGACACGAGCTGAGAAATTGCAAACGTCGAGCAATTGCTCAGAGATGAAAAGTGCCAGCACTGAAAGCTGTTGCTAGCCAGCACCCTTCCTTGGAAGCGCTTTCACAGGCGCAGCAACACTGGGGCTTTGCGCTTCTCTAGCCACCAAACGTCACGGTCCTTCTCTTTCCGTCTCGTAGACACGAGCTGAGAAATTGCAAACGTCGAGCAATTGCTCAGAGAGGAAAAGTGCCAGCACTGAAAGCTGTTGCTAGCCAGCACCCTTCCTTGGAAGCGCTTTTGTAGCCATAAGAACACTGGGGCTCTGGGCTTCTCTAACCACCTAATCTTCTGCTCATCCTCTCGCGCACTCTAAAGAGAGCTCAGGTGAGAAATTGCAAACGTCGAGCAATTGCTCAGAGACGAAAAGTGCCAGCACTGAAAGCTGTTGCTAGCCAGCACCCTTCCTTGGAAGCGCTTTCACAGGCGCAGTAACACTGGGGCTTTGCGCTTCTCTACTCATCAAACGTCACGGTCCTTCTCTTTCCATCTCGTAGACACGAGCTGAGAAATTGCAAACGTCGAGCAATTGCTCAGAGAGGAAAAGTGCCAGCACTGAAAGCTGTTGCTAGCCAGCACCCTTCCTTGGAAGCGCTTTTGTAGGCCTAAGAACACTGGGGCTCTGGGCTTCTCTAGCCACCTAATCTTCTGCTCATCCTCTCGCGCACTCTAAAGAGAGCTCATGTGAGAAATTGCAAACGTCCAGCAATTGCTCAGAGATGAAAAGTGCCAGCACTGAAAGCTGTTGCTAGCCAGCACCCTTCCTTGGAAGCGCTTTCACAGGCGCAGTAACACTGGGGCTTTGCGCTTCTCTACTCATCAAACGTCACGGTCCTTCTCTTTCCGTCTCGTAGACACGAGCTGAGAAATTGCAAACGTCGAGCAATTGCTCAGAGAGGAAAAGTGCCAGCACTGAAAGCTGTTGCTAGCCAGCACCCTTCCTTGGAAGCGCTTTTGTAAGCCTAAGAACACTGGGGCTCTGGGCTTCTCTAGCCACCTCATCTTCTGCTCATCCTCTCGCGCACTCTGAAGAGAGCTCAGGTGAGAAATTGCAAACGTCGAGCAATTGCTCAGAGATGAAAAGTGCCAGCACTGAAAGCTCTTGCTAGCCAGCACCCTTCCTTGGAAGCGCTTTCACAGGCGCAGTAACATTGGGGCTTTGCGCTTCTCTACTCATCAAACGTCACGGTCCTTCTCTTTCCGTCTCGCAGACACGAGCTGAGAAATTGCAAACGTCGAGCAATTGCTCAGAGATGAAAAGTGCCAGCACTGAAAGCTGTTGCTAGCCAGCACCCTTCCTTGGAAGCGCTTTTGTAGGCCTAAGAACACTGGGGCTTTGCGCTTCTCTAGCCACCTCATCTTCTGCTCATCCTCTCGCGCACTCTAAAGAGAGCTCAGGTGAGAAATTGCAAACGTCGAGCAATTGCTCAGAGATGAAAAGTGCCAGCACTGAAAGCTCTTGCTAGCCAGCACCCTTCCTTGGAAGCGCTTTTGTAGGCCTAAGAACACTGGGGCTCTGGGCTTCTCTAGCCACCTCATCTTCTGCTCATCCTCTCGCGCACTCTAAAGAGAGCTCAGGTGAGAAATTGCAAACGTCGAGCAATTGCTCAGAGATGAAAAGTGCCAGCACTGAAAGCTGTTGCTAGCCAGCACCCTTCCTTGGAAGCGCTTTCACAGGCGCAGCAACACTGGGGCTTTGCGCTTCTCTACCCACCAAACGTCACGGTCCTTCTCTTTCCATCTCGTAGACACGAGCTGAGAAATTGCAAACGTCGAGCAATTGCTCAGAGAGGAAAAGTGCCAGCACTGAAAGCTGTTGCTAGCCAGCACCCTTCCTTGGAAGCGCTTTTGTAGGCCTAAGAACACTGGGGCTCTGGGCTTCTCTAGCCACCTCATCTTCTGCTCATCCTCTCGCGCACTCTAAAGAGAGCTCAGGTGAGAAATTGCAAACGTCGAGCAATTGCTCAGAGATGAAAAGTGCCAGCACTGAAAGCTCTTGCTAGCCAGCACCCTTCCTTGGAAGCGCTTTCACAGGCGCAGTAACACTGGGGCTTTGCGCTTCTCTAGCCACCAAACGTCACGGTCCTTCTCTTTCCATCTCGTAGACACAAGCTGAGAAATTGCAAACGTCGAGCAATTGCTCAGAGATGAAAAGTGCCAGCACTGAAAGCTCTTGCTAGCCAGCACCCTTCCTTGGAAGCGCTTTTGTAGCCCTTAGAACACTGGGGCTCTGGGCTTCTCTAGCCACCTCATCTTCTGCTCATCCTCTCGCGCACTCTAAAGAGAGCTCAGGTGAGAAATTGCAAACGTCGAGCAATTGCTCAGAGATGAAAAGTGCCAGCACTGAAATCTGTTGCTAGCCAGCACCCTTCCTTGGAAGCGCTTTCACAGGCGCAGTAACACTGGGGCTTTGCGCTTCTCTAGCCACCAAACGTCACGGTCCTTCTCTTTCCGTCTCGTAGACACGAGCTGAGAAATTGCAAACGTCGAGCAATTGCTCAGAGATGAAAAGTGCCAGCACTGAAAGCTGTTGCTAGCCAGCACCCTTCCTTGGAAGCGCTTTCACAGGCGCAGCAACACTGGGGCTTTGCGCTTCTCTAGCCACCAAACGTCACGGTCCTTCTCTTTCCGTCTCGTAGACACGAGCTGAGAAATTGCAAACGTCGAGCAATTGCTCAGAGAGGAAAAGTGCCAGCACTGAAAGCTGTTGCTAGCCAGCACCCTTCCTTGGAAGCGCTTTTGTAGCCATAAGAACACTGGGGCTCTGGGCTTCTCTAACCACCTAATCTTCTGCTCATCCGCTCGCGCACTCTAAAGAGAGCTCAGGTGAGAAATTGCAAACGTCGAGCAATTGCTCAGAGACGAAAAGTGCCAGCACTGAAAGCTGTTGCTAGCCAGCACCCTTCCTTGGAAGCGCTTTCACAGGCGCAGTAACATTGGGGCTTTGCGCTTCTCTACTCATCAAACGTCACGGTCCTTCTCTTTCCATCTCCTAGACACGAGCTGAGAAATTGCAAACGTCGAGCAATTGCTCAGAGATGAAAAGTGCCAGCACTGAAAGCTCTTGCTAGCCAGCACCCTTCCTTGGAAGCGCTTTTGTAGGCCTAAGAACACTGGGGCTCTGGGCTTCTCTAGCCACCTCATCTTCTGCTCATCCTCTCGCGCACTCTAAAGAGAGCTCAGGTGAGAAATTGCAAACGTCGAGCAATTGCTCAGAGATGAAAAGTGCCAGCACTGAAAGCTCTTGCTAGCCAGCACCCTTCCTTGGAAGCGCTTTTGTAGCCCTTAGAACACTGGGGCTCTGGGCTTCTCTAGCCACCTCATCTTCTGCTCATCCTCTCGCGCACTCTAAAGAGAGCTCAGGTGAGAAATTGCAAACGTCGACCAATTGCTCAGAGATGAAAAGTGCCAGCACTGAAAGCTCTTGCTAGCCAGCACCCTTCCTTGGAAGCGCTTTCACAGGCGCAGTAACACTGGGGCTTTGCGCTTCTCTACCCACCAAACGTCACGGTGCTTCTCTTTCCATCTCGTAGACACAAGCTGAGAAATTGCAAACGTCGAGCAATTGCTCAGAGATGAAAAGTGCCAGCACTGAAAGCTGTTGCTAGCCAGCACCCTTCCTTGGAAGCGCTTTCACAGGCGCAGCAACACTGGGGCTTTGCGCTTGTATATGCACCAAACGTCACGGTCCTTCTCTTTCCGTCTCGTAGACACGAGCTGAGAAATTGCAAACGTCGAGCAATTGCTCAGAGATGAAAAGTGCCAGCACTGAAAGCTGTTGCTAGCCAGCACCCTTCCTTGGAAGCGCTTTCACAGGCGCAGCAACACTGGGGATTTGTGCTTCTCTAGCCACCAAACGTCACGGTCCTTCTCTTTCCGTCTTGTAGACACGAGCTGAGAAATTGCAAACGTCGAGCAATTGCTCAGAGATGAAAAGTGCCAGCACTGAAAGCTCTTGCTAGCCAGCACCCTTCCTTGGAAGCGCTTTTGTAGGCCTAAGAACACTGGGGCTCTGGGCTTCTCTAGCCACCTCATCTTCTGCTCATCCTCTCGCGCACTCTAAAGAGAGCTCAGGTGAGAAATTGCAAACGTCGAGCAATTGCTCCGAGATGAAAAGTGCCAGCACTGAAAGCTCTTGCTAGCCAGCACCCTTCCTTGGAAGCGCTTTTGTAGACCTAAGAACACTGGGGCTCTGGGCTTCTCTAGCCACCTAATCTTCTGCTCATCCTCTCGCGCACTCTAAAGAGAGCTCAGGTGAGAAATTGCAAACGTCGACCAATTGCTCAGAGATGAAAAGTGCCAGCACTGAAAGCTGTTGCTAGCCAGCACCCTTCCTTGGAAGCGCTTTCACAGGCGCAGTAACACTGGGGCTTTGCGCTTCTCTAGCCACCAAACGTCACGGTCCTTCTCTTTCCATCTCGTAGACACGAGCTGAGAAATTGCAAACGTCGAGCAATTGCTCAGAGATGAAAAGTGCCAGCACTGAAAGCTGTTGCTAGCCAGCACCCTTCCTTGGAAGCGCTTTTGTAGCCCTTAGAACACTGGGGCTCTGGGCTTCTCTAGCCACCTAATCTTCTGCTCATCCTCTCGCGCACTCTAAAGAGAGCTCAGGTGAGAAATTGCAAACGTCCAGCAATTGCTCAGAGATGAAAAGTGCCAGCACTGAAAGCTCTTGCTAGCCAGCACCCTTCCTTGGAAGCGCTTTTGTAGGCCTAAGAACACTGGGGCTCTGGGCTTCTCTAGCCACCTCATCTTCTGCTCATCCTCTCGCGCACTCTGAAGAGAGCTCAGGTGAGAAATTGCAAACGTCGAGCAATTGCTCAGAGATGAAAAGTGCCAGCACTGAAAGCTCTTGCTAGCCAGCACCCTTCCTTGGAAGCGCTTTCACAGGCGCAGCAACACTGGGGCTTTGCACTTCTATACGCACCAAACGTCACGGTCCTTCTCTTTCCGTCTCGTAGACACGAGCTGAGAAATTGCAAACGTCGAGCAATTGCTCAGAGATGAAAAGTGCCAGCACTGAAAGCTGTTGCTAGCCAGCACCCTTCCTTGGAAGCGCTTTCACAGGCGCAGTAACACTGGGGCTTTGCGCTTCTCTACTCATCAAACGTCACGGTCCTTCTCTTTCCGTCTCGTAGACACGAGCTGAGAAATTGCAAACGTCGAGCAATTGCTCAGAGAAGAAAAGTGCCATCACTGAAAGCTGTTGCTAGCCAGCACCCTTCCTTGGAAGCGCTTTTGTAGGCCTAAGAACACTGGGGCTCTGGGCTTCTCTAGCCACCTAATCTTCTGCTCATCCTCTCGTGCACTCTAAAGAGAGCTCAGGTGAGAAATTGCAAACGTCGAGCAATTGCTCAGAGATGAAAAGTGCCAGCACTGAAAGCTGTTGCTAGCCAGCACCCTTCCTTGGAAGCGCTTTCACAGGCGCAGTAACACTGGGGCTTTGCGCTTCTCTAGCCACCAAACGTCACGGTCCTTCTCTTTCCATCTCGTAGACACGAGCTGAGAAATTGCAAACGTCGAGCAATTGCTCAGAGAGGAAAAGTGCCAGCACTGAAAGCTGTTGCTAGCCAGCACCCTTCCTTGGAAGCGCTTTTGTAGGCCTAAGAACACTGGGGCTCTGGGCTTCTCTAGCCACCTCATCTTCTGCTCATCCTCTCGCGCACTCTGAAGAGAGCTCAGGTGAGAAATTGCAAACGTCGACCAATTGCTCAGAGATGAAAAGTGCCAGCACGGAAAGCTGTTGCTAGCCAGCACCCTTCCTTGGAAGCGCTTTCACAGGCGCAGCAACACTGGGGCTTTGCGCTTCTCTACTCATCAAACGTCACGGTCCTTCTCTTTCCGTCTCGTAGACACGAGCTGAGAAATTGCAAACGTCGAGCAATTGCTCAGAGATGAAAAGTGCCAGCACTGAAAGCTGTTGCTAGCCAGCACCCTTCCTTGGAAGCGCTTTTGTAGCCCTTAGAACACTGGGGCTCTGGGCTTCTCTAGCCACCTCATCTTCTGCTCATCCTCTCGCGCACTCTGAAGAGAGCTCAGGTGAGAAATTGCAAACGTCGAGCAATTGCTCAGAGATGAAAAGTGCCAGCACTGAAAGCTCTTGCTAGCCAGCACCCTTCCTTGGAAGCGCTTTCACAGGCGCAGCAACACTGGGGCTTTGCGCTTCTCTAGCCACCAAACGTCACGGTCCTTCTCTTTCCGTCTCGTAGACACGAGCTGAGAAATTGCAAACGTCGAGCAATTGCTCAGAGATGAAAAGTGCCAGCACTGAAAGCTGTTGCTAGCCAGCACCCTTCCTTGGAAGCGCTTTTGTAGACCTAAGAACACTGGGGCTCTGGGCTTCTCTAGCCACCTCATCTTCTGCTCATCCTCTCGCGCACTCTAAAGAGAGCTCAGGTGAGAAATTGCAAACGTCGAGCAATTGCTCAGAGATGAAAAGTGCCAGCACTGAAAGCTCTTGCTAGCCAGCACCCTTCCTTGGAAGCGCTTTCACAGGCGCAGTAACATTGGGGCTTTGCGCTTCTCTACTCATCAAACGTCACGGTCCTTCTCTTTCCGTCTCGTAGACACGAGCTGAGAAATTGCAAACGTCGAGCAATTGCTCAGAGATGAAAAGTGCCAGCACTGAAAGCTCTTGCTAGCCAGCACCCTTCCTTGGAAGCGCTTTTGTAGGCCTAAGAACACTGGGGCTCTGGGCTTCTTTAGCCACCTCATCTTCTGCTCATCCTCTCGCGCACTCTAAAGAGAGCTCAGGTGAGAAATTGCAAACGTCGACCAATTGCTCAGAGATGAAAAGTGCCAGCACTGAAAGCTGTTGCTAGCCAGCACCCTTCCTTGGAAGCGCTTTCACAGGCGCAGTAACACTGGGGCTTTGCGCTTCTCTAGCCACCAAACATCACGGTCCTTCTCTTTCCATCTCGTAGACACGAGCTGAGAAATTGCAAACGTCGAGCAATTGCTCAGAGATGAAAAGTGCCAGCACTGAAAGCTCTTGCTAGCCAGCACCCTTCCTTGGAAGCGCTTTCACAGGCGCAGTAACACTGGGGCTTTGCGCTTCTCTACTCATCAAACGTCACGGTCCTTCTCTTTCCGTCTCGTAGACACGAGCTGAGAAATTGCAAACGTCGAGCAATTGCTCAGAGATGAAAAGTGCCAGCACTGAAAGCTGTTGCTAGCCAGCACCCTTCCTTGGAAGCGCTTTTGTAGGCCTAAGAACACTGGGGCTCTGGGCTTCTCTAGCCACCTCATCTTCTGCTCATCCTCTCGCGCACTCTAAAGAGAGCTCAGGTGAGAAATTGCAAACGTCGACCAATTGCTCAGAGATGAAAAGTGCCAGCACTGAAAGCTCTTGCTAGCCAGCACCCTTCCTTGGAAGCGCTTTTACAGGCGCAGCAACACTGGGGCTTTGCGCTTCTCTACCCACCAAACGTCACGGTCCTTCTCTTTCCGTCTCGTAGACACGAGCTGAGAAATTGCAAACGTCGAGCAATTGCTCCGAGATGAAAAGTGCCAGCACTGAAAGCTGTTGCTAGCCAGCACCCTTCCTTGGAAGCGCTTTTGTAGACCTAAGAACACTGGGGCTCTGGGCTTCTCTAGCCACCTCATCTTCTGCTCATCCTCTCGCGCACTCTAAAGAGAGCTCAGGTGAGAAATTGCAAACGTCGAGCAATTGCTCAGAGATGAAAAGTGCCAGCACTGAAAGCTGTTGCTAGCCAGCACCCTTCCTTGGAAGCGCTTTCACAGGCGCAGTAACACTGGGGCTTTGCGCTTCTCTAGCCACCAAACGTCACGGTCCTTCTCTTTCCATCTCGTAGACACGAGCTGAGAAATTGCAAACGTCGAGCAATTGCTCAGAGATGAAAAGTGCCAGCACTGAAAGCTGTTGCTAGCCAGCACCCTTCCTTGGAAGCGCTTTTGTAGCCCTTAGAACACTGGGGCTCTGGGCTTCTCTAGCCACCTAATCTTCTGCTCATCCTCTCGCGCACTCTAAAGAGAGCTCAGGTGAGAAATTGCAAACGTCCAGCAATTGCTCAGAGATGAAAAGTGCCAGCACTGAAAGCTGTTGCTAGCCAGCACCCTTCCTTGGAAGCGCTTTTGTAGGCCTAAGAACACTGGGGCTCTGGGCTTCTCTAGCCACCTCATCTTCTGCTCATCCTCTCGCGCACTCTGAAGAGAGCTCAGGTGAGAAATTGCAAACGTCGAGCAATTGCTCAGAGATGAAAAGTGCCAGCACTGAAAGCTCTTGCTAGCCAGCACCCTTCCTTGGAAGCGCTTTCACAGGCGCAGCAACACTGGGGCTTTGCACTTCTATACGCACCAAACGTCACGGTCCTTCTCTTTCCGTCTCGTAGACACGAGCTGAGAAATTGCAAACGTCGAGCAATTGCTCAGAGATGAAAAGTGCCAGCACTGAAAGCTGTTGCTAGCCAGCACCCTTCCTTGGAAGCGCTTTCACAGGCGCAGTAACACTGGGGCTTTGCGCTTCTCTACTCATCAAACGTCACGGTCCTTCTCTTTCCGTCTCGTAGACACGAGCTGAGAAATTGCAAACGTCGAGCAATTGCTCAGAGAAGAAAAGTGCCAGCACTGAAAGCTGTTGCTAGCCAGCACCCTTCCTTGGAAGCGCTTTTGTAGGCCTAAGAACACTGGGGCTCTGGGCTTCTCTAGCCACCTAATCTTCTGCTCATCCTCTCGTGCACTCTAAAGAGAGCTCAGGTGAGAAATTGCAAACGTTGAGCAATTGCTCAGAGATGAAAAGTGCCAGCACTGAAAGCTCTTGCTAGCCAGCACCCTTCCTTGGAAGCGCTTTTGTAGGCCTAAGAACACTGGGGCTCTGGGCTTCTTTAGCCACCTCATCTTCTGCTCATCCTCTCGCGCACTCTAAAGAGAGCTCAGGTGAGAAATTGCAAACGTCGACCAATTGCTCAGAGATGAAAAGTGCCAGCACTGAAAGCTGTTGCTAGCCAGCACCCTTCCTTGGAAGCGCTTTCACAGGCGCAGTAACACTGGGGCTTTGCGCTTCTCTAGCCACCAAACATCACGGTCCTTCTCTTTCCATCTCGTAGACACGAGCTGAGAAATTGCAAACGTCGAGCAATTGCTCAGAGATGAAAAGTGCCAGCACTGAAAGCTCTTGCTAGCCAGCACCCTTCCTTGGAAGCGCTTTCACAGGCGCAGTAACACTGGGGCTTTGCGCTTCTCTACTCATCAAACGTCACGGTCCTTCTCTTTCCGTCTCGTAGACACGAGCTGAGAAATTGCAAACGTCGAGCAATTGCTCAGAGATGAAAAGTGCCAGCACTGAAAGCTGTTGCTAGCCAGCACCCTTCCTTGGAAGCGCTTTTGTAGGCCTAAGAACACTGGGGCTCTGGGCTTCTCTAGCCACCTCATCTTCTGCTCATCCTCTCGCGCACTCTAAAGAGAGCTCAGGTGAGAAATTGCAAACGTCGACCAATTGCTCAGAGATGAAAAGTGCCAGCACTGAAAGCTCTTGCTAGCCAGCACCCTTCCTTGGAAGCGCTTTTACAGGCGCAGCAACACTGGGGCTTTGCGCTTCTCTACCCACCAAACGTCACGGTCCTTCTCTTTCCGTCTCGTAGACACGAGCTGAGAAATTGCAAACGTCGAGCAATTGCTCCGAGATGAAAAGTGCCAGCACTGAAAGCTGTTGCTAGCCAGCACCCTTCCTTGGAAGCGCTTTTGTAGACCTAAGAACACTGGGGCTCTGGGCTTCTCTAGCCACCTCATCTTCTGCTCATCCTCTCGCGCACTCTAAAGAGAGCTCAGGTGAGAAATTGCAAACGTCGAGCAATTGCTCAGAGATGAAAAGTGCCAGCACTGAAAGCTGTTGCTAGCCAGCACCCTTCCTTGGAAGCGCTTTCACAGGCGCAGTAACACTGGGGCTTTGCGCTTCTCTAGCCACCAAACGTCACGGTCCTTCTCTTTCCATCTCGTAGACACGAGCTGAGAAATTGCAAACGTCGAGCAATTGCTCAGAGATGAAAAGTGCCAGCACTGAAAGCTGTTGCTAGCCAGCACCCTTCCTTGGAAGCGCTTTTGTAGCCCTTAGAACACTGGGGCTCTGGGCTTCTCTAGCCACCTAATCTTCTGCTCATCCTCTCGCGCACTCTAAAGAGAGCTCAGGTGAGAAATTGCAAACGTCCAGCAATTGCTCAGAGATGAAAAGTGCCAGCACTGAAAGCTGTTGCTAGCCAGCACCCTTCCTTGGAAGCGCTTTTGTAGGCCTAAGAACACTGGGGCTCTGGGCTTCTCTAGCCACCTCATCTTCTGCTCATCCTCTCGCGCACTCTGAAGAGAGCTCAGGTGAGAAATTGCAAACGTCGAGCAATTGCTCAGAGATGAAAAGTGCCAGCACTGAAAGCTCTTGCTAGCCAGCACCCTTCCTTGGAAGCGCTTTCACAGGCGCAGCAACACTGGGGCTTTGCACTTCTATACGCACCAAACGTCACGGTCCTTCTCTTTCCGTCTCGTAGACACGAGCTGAGAAATTGCAAACGTCGAGCAATTGCTCAGAGATGAAAAGTGCCAGCACTGAAAGCTGTTGCTAGCCAGCACCCTTCCTTGGAAGCGCTTTCACAGGCGCAGTAACACTGGGGCTTTGCGCTTCTCTACTCATCAAACGTCACGGTCCTTCTCTTTCCGTCTCGTAGACACGAGCTGAGAAATTGCAAACGTCGAGCAATTGCTCAGAGAAGAAAAGTGCCAGCACTGAAAGCTGTTGCTAGCCAGCACCCTTCCTTGGAAGCGCTTTTGTAGGCCTAAGAACACTGGGGCTCTGGGCTTCTCTAGCCACCTAATCTTCTGCTCATCCTCTCGTGCACTCTAAAGAGAGCTCAGGTGAGAAATTGCAAACGTTGAGCAATTGCTCAGAGATGAAAAGTGCCAGCACTGAAAGCTGTTGCTAGCCAGCACCCTTCCTTGGAAGCGCTTTTGTAGGCCTAAGAACACTGGGGCTCTGGGCTTCTCTAGCCACCTAATCTTCTGCTCATCCTCTCGTGCACTCTAAAGAGAGCTCAGGTGAGAAATTGCAAACGTCGAGCAATTGCTCAGAGATGAAAAGTGCCAGCACTGAAAGCTGTTGCTAGCCAGCACCCTTCCTTGGAAGCGCTTTCACAGGCGCAGTAACACTGGGGCTTTGCGCTTCTCTAGCCACCAAACGTCACGGTCCTTCTCTTTCCATCTCGTAGACACGAGCTGAGAAATTGCAAACGTCGAGCAATTGCTCAGAGAGGAAAAGTGCCAGCACTGAAAGCTGTTGCTAGCCAGCACCCTTCCTTGGAAGCGCTTTTGTAGGCCTAAGAACACTGGGGCTCTGGGCTTCTCTAGCCACCTCATCTTCTGCTCATCCTCTCGCGCACTCTGAAGAGAGCTCAGGTGAGAAATTGCAAACGTCGACCAATTGCTCAGAGATGAAAAGTGCCAGCACGGAAAGCTGTTGCTAGCCAGCACCCTTCCTTGGAAGCGCTTTCACAGGCGCAGCAACACTGGGGCTTTGCGCTTCTCTACTCATCAAACGTCACGGTCCTTCTCTTTCCGTCTCGTAGACACGAGCTGAGAAATTGCAAACGTCGAGCAATTGCTCAGAGATGAAAAGTGCCAGCACTGAAAGCTGTTGCTAGCCAGCACCCTTCCTTGGAAGCGCTTTTGTAGCCCTTAGAACACTGGGGCTCTGGGCTTCTCTAGCCACCTCATCTTCTGCTCATCCTCTCGCGCACTCTGAAGAGAGCTCAGGTGAGAAATTGCAAACGTCGAGCAATTGCTCAGAGATGAAAAGTGCCAGCACTGAAAGCTCTTGCTAGCCAGCACCCTTCCTTGGAAGCGCTTTCACAGGCGCAGCAACACTGGGGCTTTGCGCTTCTCTAGCCACCAAACGTCACGGTCCTTCTCTTTCCGTCTCGTAGACACGAGCTGAGAAATTGCAAACGTCGAGCAATTGCTCAGAGATGAAAAGTGCCAGCACTGAAAGCTGTTGCTAGCCAGCACCCTTCCTTGGAAGCGCTTTTGTAGACCTAAGAACACTGGGGCTCTGGGCTTCTCTAGCCACCTCATCTTCTGCTCATCCTCTCGCGCACTCTAAAGAGAGCTCAGGTGAGAAATTGCAAACGTCGAGCAATTGCTCAGAGATGAAAAGTGCCAGCACTGAAAGCTCTTGCTAGCCAGCACCCTTCCTTGGAAGCGCTTTCACAGGCGCAGTAACATTGGGGCTTTGCGCTTCTCTACTCATCAAACGTCACGGTCCTTCTCTTTCCGTCTCGTAGACACGAGCTGAGAAATTGCAAACGTCGAGCAATTGCTCAGAGATGAAAAGTGCCAGCACTGAAAGCTCTTGCTAGCCAGCACCCTTCCTTGGAAGCGCTTTTGTAGACCTAAGAACACTGGGGCTCTGGGCTTCTCTAGCCACCTCATCTTCTGCTCATCCTCTCGCGCACTCTAAAGAGAGCTCAGGTGAGAAATTGCAAACATCGAGCAATTGCTCAGAGATGAAAAGTGCCAGCACTGAAAGCTGTTGCTAGCCAGCACCCTTCCTTGGAAGCGCTTTTGTAGGCCTAAGAACACTGGGGCTCTGGGCTTCTCTAGCCACCTCATCTTCTGCTCATCCTCTCGCGCACTCTAAAGAGAGCTCAGGTGAGAAATTGCAAACGTCGAGCAATTGCTCAGAGATGAAAAGTGCCAGCACTGAAAGCTGTTGCTAGCCAGCACCCTTCCTTGGAAGCGCTTTCACAGGCGCAGCAACACTGGGGCTTTGCGCTTCTCTACCCACCAAACGTCACGGTCCTTCTCTTTCCATCTCGTAGACACGAGGTGAGAAATTTCAAACGTCGAGCAATTGCTCAGACAGGAAAAGTGCCAGCACTGAAAGCTGTTGCTAGCCAGCACCCTTCCTTGGAAGCGCTTTTGTAGGCCTAAGAACACTGGGGCTTTGCGCTTCTCTAGCCACCTCATCTTCTGCTCATCCTCTCGCGCACTCTAAAGAGAGCTCAGGTGAGAAATTGCAAACGTCGAGCAATTGCTCAGAGATGAAAAGCGCCAGCACTGAAAGCTCTTGCTAGCCAGCACCCTTCCTTGGAAGCGCTTTTGTAGCCCTAAGAACACTGGGGCTCTGGGCTTCTCTAGCCACCTCATCTTCTGCTCATCCTCTCGCGCACTCTAAAGAGAGCTCAGGTGAGAAATTGAAAACGTCGAGCAATTGCTCAGAGATGAAAAGTGCCAGCACTGAAAGCTCTTGCTAGCCAGCACCCTTCCTTGGAAGCGCTTTCACAGGCGCAGTAACACTGGGGCTTTGCGCTTCTCTAGCCACCAAACGTCACGGTCCTTCTCTTTCCATCTCGTAGACACGAGCTGAGAAATTGCAAACGTCGAGCAATTGCTCAGAGATGAAAAGTGCCAGCACTGAAAGCTGTTGCTAGCCAGCACCCTTCCTTGGAAGCGCTTTCACAGGCGCAGCAACACTGGGGCTTTGCGCTTCTCTACCCACCAAACGTCACGGTCCTTCTCTTTCCGTCTCGTAGACACGAGCTGAGAAATTGCAAACGTCGAGCAATTGCTCAGAGATGAAAAGTGCCAGCACTGAAAGCTGTTGCTAGCCAGCACCCTTCCTTGGAAGCGCTTTTGTAGCCATAAGAACACTGGGGCTCTGGGCTTCTCTAACCACCTCATCTTCTGCTCATCCTCTCGCGCACTCTAAAGAGAGCTCAGGTGAGAAATTGCAAACGTCGAGCAATTGCTCAGAGATGAAAAGTGCCAGCACTGAAAGCTCTTGCTAGCCAGCACCCTTCCTTGGAAGCGCTTTTGTAGCCCTTAGAACACTGGGGCTCTGGGCTTCTCTAGCCACCTCATCTTCTGCTCATCCTCTCGCGCACTCTGAAGAGAGCTCAGGTGAGAAATTGCAAACGTCGAGCAATTGCTCAGAGATGAAAAGTGCCAGCACGGAAAGCTGTTGCTAGCCAGCACCCTTCCTTGGAAGCGCTTTCACAGGCGCAGCAACACTGGGGCTTTGCGCTTCTCTACTCATCAAACGTCACGGTCCTTCTCTTTCCGTCTCGTAGACACGAGCTGAGAAATTGCAAACGTCGAGCAATTGCTCAGAGATGAAAAGTGCCAGCACTGAAAGCTGTTGCTAGCCAGCACCCTTCCTTGGAAGCGCTTTTGTAGGCCTAAGAACACTGGGGCTCTGGGCTTCTCTAGCCACCTCATCTTCTGCTCATCCTCTCGCGCACTCTGAAGAGAGCTCAGGTGAGAAATTGCAAACGTCGAGCAATTGCTCAGAGATGAAAAGTGCCAGCACTGAAAGCTCTTGCTAGCCAGCACCCTTCCTTGGAAGCGCTTTCACAGGCGCAGCAACACTGGGGCTTTGCGCTTCTCTACCCACCAAACGTCACGGTCCTTCTCTTTCCGTCTCGTAGACACGAGCTGAGAAATTGCAAACGTCGAGCAATTGCTCAGAGATGAAAAGTGCCAGCACTGAAAGCTGTTGCTAGCCAGCACCCTTCCTTGGAAGCGCTTTTGTAGACCTAAGAACACTGGGGCTCTGGGCTTCTCTAGCCACCTCATCTTCTGCTCATCCTCTCGCGCACTCTAAAGAGAGCTCAGGTGAGAAATTGCAAACGTCGAGCAATTGCTCAGAGATGAAAAGTGCCAGCACTGAAAGCTGTTGCTAGCCAGCACCCTTCCTTGGAAGCGCTTTCACAGGCACAGTAACATTGGGGCTTTGCGCTTCTCTACTCATCAAACGTCACGGTCCTTCTCTTTCCGTCTCGTAGACACGAGCTGAGAAATTGCAAACGTCGAGCAATTGCTCAGAGATGAAAAGTGCCAGCACTGAAAGCTCTTGCTAGCCAGCACCCTTCCTTGGAAGCGCTTTTGTAGACCTAAGGACACTGGGGCTCTGGGCTTCTCTAGCCACCTCATCTTCTGCTCATCCTCTCGCGCACTCTAAAGAGAGCTCAGGTGAGAAATTGCAAACGTCGAGCAATTGCTCAGAGATGAAAAGTGCCAGCACGGAAAGCTGTTGCTAGCCAGCACCCTTCCTTGGAAGCGCTTTTGTAGGCCTAAGAACACTGGGGCTCTGGGCTTCTCTAGCCACCTCATCTTCTGCTCATCCTCTCGCGCACTCTAAAGAGAGCTCAGGTGAGAAATTGCAAACGTCGAGCAATTGCTCAGAGATGAAAAGTGCCAGCACTGAAAGCTGTTGCTAGCCAGCACCCTTCCTTGGAAGCGCTTTCACAGGCGCAGCAACACTGGGGCTTTGCGCTTCTCTACCCACCAAACGTCACGGTCCTTCTCTTTCCATCTCGTAGACACGAGGTGAGAAATTTCAAACGTCGAGCAATTGCTCAGACAGGAAAAGTGCCAGCACTGAAAGCTGTTGCTAGCCAGCCCCCTTCCTTGGAAGCGCTTTTGTAGGCCTAAGAACACTGGGGCTTTGCGCTTCTCTAGCCACCTCATCTTCTGCTCATCCTCTCGCGCACTCTAAAGAGAGCTCAGGTGAGAAATTGCAAACGTCGAGCAATTGCTCAGAGATGAAAAGTGCCAGCACTGAAAGCTCTTGCTAGCCAGCACCCTTCCTTGGAAGCGCTTTTGTAGCCCTTAGAACACTGGGGCTCTGGGCTTCTCTAGCCACCTCATCTTCTGCTCATCCTCTCGCGCACTCTAAAGAGAGCTCAGGTGAGAAATTGAAAACGTCGAGCAATTGCTCAGAGATGAAAAGTGCCAGCACTGAAAGCTGTTGCTAGCCAGCACCCTTCCTTGGAAGCGCTTTTGTAGCCCTTAGAACACTGGGGCTCTGGGCTTCTCTAGCCACCTCATCTTCTGCTCATCCTCTCGCGCACTCTGAAGAGAGCTCAGGTGAGAAATTGCAAACGTCGAGCAATTGCTCAGAGATGAAAAGTGCCAGCACTGAAAGCTCTTGCTAGCCAGCACCCTTCCTTGGAAGCGCTTTCACAGGCGCAGCAACACTGGGGCTTTGCGCTTCTCTACCCACCAAACGTCACGGTCCTTCTCTTTCCATCTCGTAGACACGAGGTGAGAAATTTCAAACGTCGAGCAATTGCTCAGACAGGAAAAGTGCCAGCACTGAAAGCTGTTGCTAGCCAGCACCCTTCCTTGGAAGCGCTTTTGTAGGCCTAAGAACACTGGGGCTTTGCGCTTCTCTAGCCACCTCATCTTCTGCTCATCCTCTCGCGCACTCTAAAGAGAGCTCAGGTGAGAAATTGCAAACGTCGAGCAATTGCTCAGAGATGAAAAGTGCCAGCACTGAAAGCTCTTGCTAGCCAGCACCCTTCCTTGGAAGCGCTTTTGTAGCCCTTAGAACACTGGGGCTCTGGGCTTCTCTAGCCACCTCATCTTCTGCTCATCCTCTCGCGCACTCTAAAGAGAGCTCAGGTGAGAAATTGAAAACGTCGAGCAATTGCTCAGAGATGAAAAGTGCCAGCACTGAAAGCTCTTGCTAGCCAGCACCCTTCCTTGGAAGCGCTTTCACAGGCGCAGTAACACTGGGGCTTTGCGCTTCTCTAGCCACCAAACGTCACGGTCCTTCTCTTTCCATCTCGTAGACACGAGCTGAGAAATTGCAAACGTCGAGCAATTGCTCAGAGATGAAAAGTGCCAGCACTGAAAGCTGTTGCTAGCCAGCACCCTTCCTTGGAAGCGCTTTCACAGGCGCAGCAACACTGGGGCTTTGCGCTTCTCTACCCACCAAACGTCACGGTCCTTCTCTTTCCGTCTCGTAGACACGAGCTGAGAAATTGCAAACGTCGAGCAATTGCTCAGAGAGGAAAAGTGCCAGCACTGAAAGCTGTTGCTAGCCAGCACCCTTCCTTGGAAGCGCTTTTGTAGCCATAAGAACACTGGGGCTCTGGGCTTCTCTAACCACCTCATCTTCTGCTCATCCTCTCGCGCACTCTAAAGAGAGCTCAGGTGAGAAATTGCAAACGTCGAGCAATTGCTCAGAGATGAAAAGTGCCAGCACTGAAAGCTCTTGCTAGCCAGCACCCTTCCTTGGAAGCGCTTTTGTAGCCCTTAGAACACTGGGGCTCTGGGCTTCTCTAGCCACCTCATCTTCTGCTCATCCTCTCGCGCACTCTGAAGAGAGCTCAGGTGAGAAATTGCAAACGTCGACCAATTGCTCAGAGATGAAAAGTGCCAGCACGGAAAGCTGTTGCTAGCCAGCACCCTTCCTTGGAAGCGCTTTCACAGGCGCAGCAACACTGGGGCTTTGCGCTTCTCTAGCCACCAAACGTCACGGTCCTTCTCTTTCCGTCTCGTAGATACGAGCTGAGAAATTGCAAACGTCGAGCAATTGCTCAGAGATGAAAAGTGCCAGCACTGAAAGCTGTTGCTAGCCAGCACCCTTCCTTGGAAGCGCTTTTGTAGCCCTTAGAACACTGGGGCTTTGCGCTTCTCTAGCCACCTCATCTTCTGCTCATCCTCTCGCGCACTCTGAAGAGAGCTCAGGTGAGAAATTGCAAACGTCGAGCAATTGCTCAGAGATGAAAAGTGCCAGCACTGAAAGCTCTTGCTAGCCAGCACCCTTCCTTGGAAGCGCTTTCACAGGCGCAGCAACACTGGGGCTTTGCGCTTCTCTAGCCACCAAACGTCACGGTCCTTCTCTTTCCGTCTCGTAGACACGAGCTGAGAAATTGCAAACGTCGAGCAATTGCTCAGAGATGAAAAGTGCCAGCACTGAAAGCTGTTGCTAGCCAGCACCCTTCCTTGGAAGCGCTTTTGTAGACCTAAGAACACTGGGGCTCTGGGCTTCTCTAGCCACCTCATCTTCTGCTCATCCTCTCGCGCACTCTAAAGAGAGCTCAGGTGAGAAATTGCAAACGTCGAGCAATTGCTCAGAGATGAAAAGTGCCAGCACTGAAAGCTCTTGCTAGCCAGCACCCTTCCTTGGAAGCGCTTTCACAGGCGCAGTAACATTGGGGCTTTGCGCTTCTCTACTCATCAAACGTCACGGTCCTTCTCTTTCCGTCTCGTAGACACGAGCTGAGAAATTGCAAACGTCGAGCAATTGCTCAGAGATGAAAAGTGCCAGCACTGAAAGCTCTTGCTAGCCAGCACCCTTCCTTGGAAGCGCTTTTGTAGACCTAAGAACACTGGGGCTCTGGGCTTCTCTAGCCACCTCATCTTCTGCTCATCCTCTCGCGCACTCTAAAGAGAGCTCAGGTGAGAAATTGCAAACGTCGAGCAATTGCTCAGAGATGAAAAGTGCCAGCACTGAAAGCTGTTGCTAGCCAGCACCCTTCCTTGGAAGCGCTTTTGTAGGCCTAAGAACACTGGGGCTCTGGGCTTCTCTAGCCACCTCATCTTCTGCTCATCCTCTCGCGCACTCTAAAGAGAGCTCAGGTGAGAAATTGCAAACGTCGAGCAATTGCTCAGAGAAGAAAAGTGCCAGCACTGAAAGCTGTTGCTAGCCAGCACCCTTCCTTGGAAGCGCTTTCACAGGCGCAGCAACACTGGGGCTTTGCGCTTCTCTACCCACCAAACGTCACGGTCCTTCTCTTTCCATCTCGTAGACACGAGGTGAGAAATTTCAAACGTCGAGCAATTGCTCAGAGATGAAAAGTGCCAGCACTGAAAGCTGTTGCTAGCCAGCACCCTTCCTTGGAAGCGCTTTTGTAGGCCTAAGAACACTGGGGCTTTGCGCTTCTCTAGCCACCTCATCTTCTGCTCATCCTCTCGCGCACTCTAAAGAGAGCTCAGGTGAGAAATTGCAAACGTCGAGCAATTGCTCAGAGATGAAAAGTGCCAGCACTGAAAGCTCTTGCTAGCCAGCACCCTTCCTTGGAAGCGCTTTTGTAGCCCTTAGAACACTGGGGCTCTGGGCTTCTCTAGCCACCTCATCTTCTGCTCATCCTCTCGCGCACTCTAAAGAGAGCTCAGGTGAGAAATTGAAAACGTCGAGCAATTGCTCAGAGATGAAAAGTGCCAGCACTGAAAGCTGTTGCTAGCCAGCACCCTTCCTTGGAAGCGCTTTTGTAGCCCTTAGAACACTGGGGCTCTGGGCTTCTCTAGCCACCTCATCTTCTGCTCATCCTCTCGCGCACTCTAAAGAGAGCTCAGGTGAGAAATTGCAAACGTCGAGCAATTGCTCAGAGATGAAAAGTGCCAGCACTGAAAGCTCTTGCTAGCCAGCACCCTTCCTTGGAAGCGCTTTCACAGGCGCAGCAACACTGGGGCTTTGCGCTTCTCTACCCACCAAACGTCACGGTCCTTCTCTTTCCATCTCGTAGACACGAGCTGAGAAATTGCAAACGTCGATCAATTGCTCAGAGATGAAAAGTGCCAGCACTGAAAGCTGTTGCTAGCCAGCACCCTTCCTTGGAAGCGCTTTTGTAGGCCTAAGAACACTGGGGCTTTGCGCTTCTCTAGCCACCTCATCTTCTGCTCATCCTCTCGCGCACTCTAAAGAGAGCTCAGGTGAGAAATTGAAAACGTCGAGCAATTGCTCAGAGATGAAAAGTGCCAGCACTGAAAGCTCTTGCTAGCCAGCACCCTTCCTTGGAAGCGCTTTCACAGGCGCAGTAACACTGGGGCTTTGCGCTTCTCTAGCCACCAAACGTCACGGTCCTTCTCTTTCCGTGTCGTAGACACGAGCTGAGAAATTGCAAACGTCGAGCAATTGCTCAGAGATGAAAAGTGCCAGCACTGAAAGCTGTTGCTAGCCAGCACCCTTCCTTGGAAGCGCTTTCACAGGCGCAGCAACACTGGGGCTTTGCGCTTCTCTACCCACCAAACGTCACGGTCCTTCTCTTTCCGTCTCGTAGACACGAGCTGAGAAATTGCAAACGTCGAGCAATTGCTCAGAGAGGAAAAGTGCCAGCACTGAAAGCTGTTGCTAGCCAGCACCCTTCCTTGGAAGCGCTTTTGTAGCCATAAGAACACTGGGGCTCTGGGCTTCTCTAACCACCTCATCTTCTGCTCATCCTCTCGCGCACTCTAAAGAGAGCTCAGGTGAGAAATTGCAAACGTCGAGCAATTGCTCAGAGATGAAAAGTGCCAGCACTGAAAGCTCTTGCTAGCCAGCACCCTTCCTTGGAAGCGCTTTCACAGGCGCAGTAACACTGGGGCTTTGCGCTTCTCTACTCATCAAACGTAACGGTCCTTCTCTTTCCGTCTCGTAGACACGAGCTGAGAAATTGCAAACGTCGAGCAATTGCTCAGAGCAGAAAAGTGCCAGCACTGAAAGCTGTTGCTAGCCAGCACCCTTCCTTGGAAGCGCTTTTGTAGCCCTTAGAACACTGGGGCTCTGGGCTTCTCTAGCCACCTAATCTTCTGCTCATCCTCTCGTGCACTCTAAAGAGAGCTCAGGTGAGAAATTGCAAACGTCGAGCAATTGCTCAGAGATGAAAAGTGCCAGCACTGAAAGCTGTTGCTAGCCAGCACCCTTCCTTGGACGCGCTTTTGTAGGCCTAAGAACACTGGGGCTCTGGGCTTCTCTAGCCACCTCATCTTCTGCTCATCCTCTCGCGCACTCTAAAGAGAGCTCAGGTGAGAAATTGCAAACGTCGAGCAATTGCTCAGAGATGAAAAGTGCCAGCACTGAAAGCTGTTGCTAGCCAGCACCCTTCCTTGGAAGCGCTTTCACAGGCGCAGCAACACTGGGGCTTTGCGCTTCTCTAGCCACCAAACGTCACGGTCCTTCTCTTTCCATCTCGTAGACATGAGCTGAGAAATTGCAAACGTCGAGCAATTGCTCAGAGAGGAAAAGTGCCAGCACTGAAAGCTGTTGCTAGCCAGCACCCTTCCTTGGAAGCGCTTTTGTAGGCCTAAGAACACTGGGGCTCTGGGCTTCTCTAGCCACCTCATCTTCTGCTCATCCTCTCGCGCACTCTGAAGAGAGCTCAGGTGAGAAATTGCAAACGTCGACCAATTGCTCAGAGATGAAAAGTGCCAGCACTGAAAGCTCTTGCTAGCCAGCACCCTTCCTTGGAAGCGCTTTCACAGGCGCAGCAACACTGGGGCTTTGCGCTTCTCTACCCACCAAACGTCACGGTCCTTCTCTTTCCGTGTCGTAGACACGAGCTGAGAAATTGCAAACGTCGAGCAATTGCTCAGAGATGAAAAGTGCCAGCACTGAAAGCTCTTGCTAGCCAGCCCCCTTCCTTGGAAGCGCTTTTGTAGCCCTAAGAACACTGGGGCTCTGGGCTTCTCTAGCCACCTCATCTTCTGCTCATCCTCTCGCGCACTCTAAAGAGAGCTCAGGTGAGAAATTGCAAACGTCCAGCAATTGCTCAGAGATGAAAAGTGCCAGCACTGAAAGCTCTTGCTAGCCAGCACCCTTCCTTGGAAGCGCTTTCACAGGCGCAGCAACACTGGGGCTTTGCGCTTCTCTAGCCACCAAACGTCACGGTCCTTCTCTTTCCGTCTCGTAGACACGAGCTGAGAAATTGCAAACGTCGAGCAATTGCTCAGAGATGAAAAGTGCCAGCACTGAAAGCTGTTGCTAGCCAGCACCCTTCCTTGGAAGCGCTTTTGTAGACCTAAGAACACTGGGGCTCTGGGCTTCTCTAGCCACCTCATCTTCTGCTCATCCTCTCGCGCACTCTAAAGAGAGCTCAGGTGAGAAATTGCAAACGTCGAGCAATTGCTCAGAGATGAAAAGTGCCAGCACTGAAAGCTCTTGCTAGCCAGCACCCTTCCTTGGAAGCGCTTTCACAGGCGCAGTAACATTGGGGCTTTGCGCTTCTCTACTCATCAAACGTCACGGTCCTTCTCTTTCCGTCTCGTAGACACGAGCTGAGAAATTGCAAACGTCGAGCAATTGCTCAGAGATGAAAAGTGCCAGCACTGAAAGCTCTTGCTAGCCAGCACCCTTCCTTGGAAGCGCTTTTGTAGACCTAAGAACACTGGGGCTCTGGGCTTCTCTAGCCACCTCATCTTCTGCTCATCCTCTCGCGCACTCTAAAGAGAGCTCAGGTGAGAAATTGCAAACGTCGAGCAATTGCTCAGAGATGAAAAGTGCCAGCACTGAAAGCTGTTGCTAGCCAGCACCCTTCCTTGGAAGCGCTTTTGTAGGCCTAAGAACACTGGGGCTCTGGGCTTCTCTAGCCACCTCATCTTCTGCTCATCCTCTCGCGCACTCTAAAGAGAGCTCAGGTGAGAAATTGCAAACGTCGAGCAATTGCTCAGAGATGAAAAGTGCCAGCACTGAAAGCTGTTGCTAGCCAGCACCCTTCCTTGGAAGCGCTTTCACAGGCGCAGCAACACTGGGGCTTTGCGCTTCTCTACCCACCAAACGTCACGGTCCTTCTCTTTCCATCTCGTAGACACGAGGTGAGAAATTTCAAACGTCGAGCAATTGCTCAGACAGGAAAAGTGCCAGCACTGAAAGCTGTTGCTAGCCAGCACCCTTCCTTGGAAGCGCTTTTGTAGGCCTAAGAACACTGGGGCTTTGCGCTTCTCTAGCCACCTCATCTTCTGCTCATCCTCTCGCGCACTCTAAAGAGAGCTCAGGTGAGAAATTGAAAACGTCGAGCAATTGCTCAGAGATGAAAAGTGCCAGCACTGAAAGCTCTTGCTAGCCAGCACCCTTCCTTGGAAGCGCTTTCACAGGCGCAGTAACACTGGGGCTTTGCGCTTCTCTAGCCACCAAACGTCACGGTCCTTCTCTTTCCATCTCGTAGACACGAGCTGAGAAATTGCAAACGTCGAGCAATTGCTCAGAGATGAAAAGTGCCAGCACTGAAAGCTGTTGCTAGCCAGCACCCTTCCTTGGAAGCGCTTTCACAGGCGCAGCAACACTGGGGCTTTGCGCTTCTCTAGCCACCAAACGTCACGGTCCTTCTCTTTCCGTCTCGTAGACACGAGCTGAGAAATTGCAAACGTCGAGCAATTGCTCAGAGAGGAAAAGTGCCAGCACTGAAAGCTGTTGCTAGCCAGCACCCTTCCTTGGAAGCGCTTTTGTAGCCATAAGAACACTGGGGCTCTGGGCTTCTCTAACCACCTCATCTTCTGCTCATCCTCTCGCGCACTCTAAAGAGAGCTCAGGTGAGAAATTGCAAACGTCGAGCAATTGCTCAGAGATGAAAAGTGCCAGCACTGAAAGCTCTTGCTAGCCAGCACCCTTCCTTGGAAGCGCTTTCACAGGCGCAGTAACACTGGGGCTTTGCGCTTCTCTACTCATCAAACGTAACGGTCCTTCTCTTTCCGTCTCGTAGACACGAGCTGAGAAATTGCAAACGTCGAGCAATTGCTCAGAGCAGAAAAGTGCCAGCACTGAAAGCTGTTGCTAGCCAGCACCCTTCCTTGGACGCGCTTTTGTAGGCCTAAGAACACTGGGGCTCTGGGCTTCTCTAGCCACCTAATCTTCTGCTCATCCTCTCGCGCACTCTAAAGAGAGCTCAGGTGAGAAATTGCAAACGTCGAGCAATTGCTCAGAGATGAAAAGTGCCAGCACTGAAAGCTGTTGCTAGCCAGCACCCTTCCTTGGAAGCGCTTTCACAGGCGCAGCAACACTGGGGCTTTGCGCTTCTCTAGCCACCAAACGTCACGGTCCTTCTCTTTCCATCTCGTAGACATGAGCTGAGAAATTGCAAACGTCGAGCAATTGCTCAGAGAGGAAAAGTGCCAGCACTGAAAGCTGTTGCTAGCCAGCACCCTTCCTTGGAAGCGCTTTTGTAGGCCTAAGAACACTGGGGCTCTGGGCTTCTCTAGCCACCTCATCTTCTGCTCATCCTCTCGCGCACTCTGAAGAGAGCTCAGGTGAGAAATTGCAAACGTCGACCAATTGCTCAGAGATGAAAAGTGCCAGCACTGAAAGCTCTTGCTAGCCAGCACCCTTCCTTGGAAGCGCTTTCACAGGCGCAGCAACACTGGGGCTTTGCGCTTCTCTACCCACCAAACGTCACGGTCCTTCTCTTTCCGTGTCGTAGACACGAGCTGAGAAATTGCAAACGTCGAGCAATTGCTCAGAGATGAAAAGTGCCAGCACTGAAAGCTCTTGCTAGCCAGCACCCTTCCTTGGAAGCGCTTTTGTAGCCCTAAGAACACTGGGGCTCTGGGCTTCTCTAGCCACCTCATCTTCTGCTCATCCTCTCGCGCACTCTAAAGAGAGCTCAGGTGAGAAATTGCAAACGTCCAGCAATTGCTCAGAGATGAAAAGTGCCAGCACTGAAAGCTGTTGCTAGCCAGCACCCTTCCTTGGAAGCGCTTTCACAGGCGCAGTAACACTGGGGCTTTGCGCTTCTCTAGCCACCAAACGTCACGGTCCTTCTCTTTCCATCTCGTAGACACGAGCTGAGAAATTGCAAACGTCGAGCAATTGCTCAGAGATGAAAAGTGCCAGCACTGAAAGCTGTTGCTAGCCAGCACCCTTCCTTGGAAGCGCTTTCACAGGCGCAGTAACACTGGGGCTTTGCGCTTCTCTAGCCACCAAACGTCACGGTCCTTCTCTTTCCGTCTCGTAGACACGAGCTGAGAAATTGCAAACGTCGAGCAATTGCTCAGAGATGAAAAGTGCCAGCACTGAAAGCTGTTGCTAGCCAGCACCCTTCCTTGGAAGCGCTTTTGTAGCCATAAGAACACTGGGGCTCTGGGCTTCTCTAACCACCTCATCTTCTGCTCATCCTCTCGCGCACTCTAAAGAGAGCTCAGGTGAGAAATTGCAAATGTCGACCAATTGCTCAGAGATGAAAAGTGCCAGCACTGAAAGCTCTTGCTAGCCAGCACCCTTCCTTGGAAGCGCTTTCACAGGCGCAGTAACACTGGGGCTTTGCGCTTCTCTACTCATCAAACGTCACGGTCCTTCTCTTTCCGTCTCGTAGACACGAGCTGAGAAATTGCAAACGTCGAGCAATTGCTCAGAGAAGAAAAGTGCCAGCACTGAAAGCTGTTGCTAGCCAGCACCCTTCCTTGGAAGCGCTTTTGTAGCCCTTAGAACACTGGGGCTCTGGGCTTCTCTAGCCACCTAATCTTCTGCTCATCCTCTCGTGCACTCTAAAGAGAGCTCAGGTGAGAAATTGCAAACGTCGAGCAATTGCTCAGAGATGAAAAGTGCCAGCACTGAAAGCTGTTGCTAGCCAGCACCCTTCCTTGGAAGCGCTTTTGTAGCCATAAGAACACTGGGGCTCTGGGCTTCTCTAACCACCTCATCTTCTGCTCATCCTCTCGCGCACTCTAAAGAGAGCTCAGGTGAGAAATTGCAAACGTCGAGCAATTGCTCAGAGATGAAAAGTGCCAGCACGGAAAGCTGTTGCTAGCCAGCACCCTTCCTTGGAAGCGCTTTCACAGGCGCAGTAACACTGGGGCTTTGCGCTTCTCTACCCACCAAACGTCACGGTCCTTCTCTTTCCATCTCGTAGACACAAGCTGAGAAATTGCAAACGTCGAGCAATTGCTCAGAGATGAAAAGTGCCAGCACTGAAAGCTCTTGCTAGCCAGCACCCTTCCTTGGAAGCGCTTTTGTAGGCCTAAGAACACTGGGGCTCTGGGCTTCTCTAGCCACCTCATCTTCTGCTCATCCTCTCGCGCACTCTAAAGAGAGCTCAGGTGAGAAATTGCAAACGTCGAGCAATTGCTCAGAGATGAAAAGTGCCAGCACTGAAAGCTGTTGCTAGCCAGCACCCTTCCTTGGAAGCGCTTTCACAGGCGCAGTAACACTGGGGCTTTGCGCTTCTCTAGCCACCAAACGTCACGGTCCTTCTCTTTCCGTCTCGTAGACACGAGCTGAGAAATTGCAAACGTCGAGCAATTGCTCAGAGATGAAAAGTGCCAGCACTGAAAGCTGTTGCTAGCCAGCACCCTTCCTTGGAAGCGCTTTCACAGGCGCAGCAACACTGGGGCTTTGCGCTTCTCTAGCCACCAAACGTCACGGTCCTTCTCTTTCCGTCTCGTAGACACGAGCTGAGAAATTGCAAACGTCGAGCAATTGCTCAGAGCAGAAAAGTGCCAGCACTGAAAGCTGTTGCTAGCCAGCACCCTTCCTTGGAAGCGCTTTTGTAGCCCTTAGAACACTGGGGCTCTGGGCTTCTCTAGCCACCTAATCTTCTGCTCATCCTCTCGTGCACTCTAAAGAGAGCTCAGGTGAGAAATTGCAAACGTCGAGCAATTGCTCAGAGATGAAAAGTGCCAGCACTGAAAGCTGTTGCTAGCCAGCACCCTTCCTTGGACGCGCTTTTGTAGGCCTAAGAACACTGGGGCTCTGGGCTTCTCTAGCCACCTCATCTTCTGCTCATCCTCTCGCGCACTCTAAAGAGAGCTCAGGTGAGAAATTGCAAACGTCGAGCAATTGCTCAGAGATGAAAAGTGCCAGCACTGAAAGCTCTTGCTAGCCAGCACCCTTCCTTGGAAGCGCTTTCACAGGCGCAGCAACACTGGGGCTTTGCGCTTCTCTACCCACCAAACGTCACGGTCCTTCTCTTTCCGTGTCGTAGACACGAGCTGAGAAATTGCAAACGTCGAGCAATTGCTCAGAGATGAAAAGTGCCAGCACTGAAAGCTCTTGCTAGCCAGCCCCCTTCCTTGGAAGCGCTTTTGTAGCCCTAAGAACACTGGGGCTCTGGGCTTCTCTAGCCACCTCATCTTCTGCTCATCCTCTCGCGCACTCTAAAGAGAGCTCAGGTGAGAAATTGCAAACGTCCAGCAATTGCTCAGAGATGAAAAGTGCCAGCACTGAAAGCTCTTGCTAGCCAGCACCCTTCCTTGGAAGCGCTTTCACAGGCGCAGCAACACTGGGGCTTTGCGCTTCTCTAGCCACCAAACGTCACGGTCCTTCTCTTTCCGTCTCGTAGACACGAGCTGAGAAATTGCAAACGTCGAGCAATTGCTCAGAGATGAAAAGTGCCAGCACTGAAAGCTGTTGCTAGCCAGCACCCTTCCTTGGAAGCGCTTTTGTAGACCTAAGAACACTGGGGCTCTGGGCTTCTCTAGCCACCTCATCTTCTGCTCATCCTCTCGCGCACTCTAAAGAGAGCTCAGGTGAGAAATTGCAAACGTCGAGCAATTGCTCAGAGATGAAAAGTGCCAGCACTGAAAGCTCTTGCTAGCCAGCACCCTTCCTTGGAAGCGCTTTCACAGGCGCAGTAACATTGGGGCTTTGCGCTTCTCTACTCATCAAACGTCACGGTCCTTCTCTTTCCGTCTCGTAGACACGAGCTGAGAAATTGCAAACGTCGAGCAATTGCTCAGAGATGAAAAGTGCCAGCACTGAAAGCTCTTGCTAGCCAGCACCCTTCCTTGGAAGCGCTTTTGTAGACCTAAGAACACTGGGGCTCTGGGCTTCTCTAGCCACCTCATCTTCTGCTCATCCTCTCGCGCACTCTAAAGAGAGCTCAGGTGAGAAATTGCAAACGTCGAGCAATTGCTCAGAGATGAAAAGTGCCAGCACTGAAAGCTGTTGCTAGCCAGCACCCTTCCTTGGAAGCGCTTTTGTAGCCATAAGAACACTGGGGCTCTGGGCTTCTCTAACCACCTCATCTTCTGCTCATCCTCTCGCGCACTCTAAAGAGAGCTCAGGTGAGAAATTGCAAACGTCGAGCAATTGCTCAGAGATGAAAAGTGCCAGCACTGAAAGCTCTTGCTAGCCAGCACCCTTCCTTGGAAGCGCTTTCACAGGCGCAGTAACACTGGGGCTTTGCGCTTCTCTACCCACCAAACGTCACGGTCCTTCTCTTTCCATCTCGTAGACACAAGCTGAGAAATTGCAAACGTCGAGCAATTGCTCAGAGATGAAAAGTGCCAGCACTGAAAGCTCTTGCTAGCCAGCACCCTTCCTTGGAAGCGCTTTTGTAGGCCTAAGAACACTGGGGCTCTGGGCTTCTCTAGCCACCTCATCTTCTGCTCATCCTCTCGCGCACTCTAAAGAGAGCTCAGGTGAGAAATTGCAAACGTCGAGCAATTGCTCAGAGATGAAAAGTGCCAGCACTGAAAGCTGTTGCTAGCCAGCACCCTTCCTTGGAAGCGCTTTCACAGGCGCAGTAACACTGGGGCTTTGCGCTTCTCTAGCCACCAAACGTCACGGTCCTTCTCTTTCCGTCTCATAGACACGAGCTGAGAAATTGCAAACGTCGAGCAATTGCTCAGAGATGAAAAGTGCCAGCACTGAAAGCTGTTGCTAGCCAGCACCCTTCCTTGGAAGCGCTTTCACAGGCGCAGCAACACTGGGGCTTTGCGCTTCTCTACCCACCAAACGTCACGGTCCTTCTCTTTCCGTCTCGTAGACACGAGCTGAGAAATTGCAAACGTCGAGCAATTGCTCAGAGATGAAAAGTGCCAGCACTGAAAGCTGTTGCTAGCCAGCACCCTTCCTTGGAAGCGCTTTTGTAGGCCTAAGAACAGTGGGGCTCTGGGCTTCTCTAGCCACCTCATCTTCTGCTCATCCTCTCGCGCACTCTAAAGAGAGCTCAGATGAGAAATTGCAAACGTCGAGCAATTGCTCAGAGATGAAAAGTGCCAGCACTGAAAGCTCTTGCTAGCCAGCACCCTTCCTTGGAAGCGCTTTTGTAGCCCTTAGAACACTGGGGCTCTGGGCTTCTCTAGCCACCTCATCTTCTGCTCATCCTCTCGCGCACTCTAAAGAGAGCTCAAGTGAGAAATTGCAAACGTCGAGCAATTGCTCAGAGATGAAAAGTGCCAGCACTGAAAGCTGTTGCTAGCCAGCACCCTTCCTTGGAAGCGCTTTCACAGGCGCAGTAACACTGGGGCTTTGCGCTTCTCTACCCACCAAACGTCACGGTGCTTCTCTTTCCATCTCGTAGACACAAGCTGAGAAATTGCAAACGTCGAGCAATTGCTCAGAGATGAAAAGTGCCAGCACTGAAAGCTGTTGCTAGCCAGCACCCTTCCTTGGAAGCGCTTTCACAGGCGCAGCAACACTGGGGCTTTGCGCTTGTATATGCACCAAACGTCACGGTCCTTCTCTTTCCGTCTCGTAGACACGAGCTGAGAAATTGCAAACGTCGAGCAATTGCTCAGAGATGAAAAGTGCCAGCACTGAAAGCTGTTGCTAGCCAGCACCCTTCCTTGGAAGCGCTTTCACAGGCGCAGCAACACTGGGGATTTGTGCTTCTCTAGCCACCAAACGTCACGGTCCTTCTCTTTCCGTCTTGTAGACACGAGCTGAGAAATTGCAAACGTCGAGCAATTGCTCAGAGATGAAAAGTGCCAGCACTGAAAGCTGTTGCTAGCCAGCACCCTTCCTTGGAAGCGCTTTGACAGGCGCACTGACACTGGGGCTTTGCGCTTCTCTACTCATCAAACGTCACGGTCCTTCTCTTTCCGTCTCGTAGACACGAGCTGAGAAATTGCAAACGTCGAGCAATTGCTCAGAGAGGAAAAGTGCCAGCACTGAAAGCTCTTGCTAGCCAGCACCCTTCCTTGGAAGCGCTTTTGTAGCCCTTAGAACACTGGGGCTCTGGGCTTCTCTAGCCAGCTCATCTTCTGCTCATCCTCTCGCGCACTCTAGAGAGAGCTCAGGTGAGAAATTGCAAACGTCGAGCAATTGCTCAGAGATGAAAAGTGCCAGCACTGAAAGCTCTTGCTAGCCAGCACCCTTCCTTGGAAGCGCTTTTGTAGGCCTAAGAACACTGGGGCTCTGGGCTTCTTTAGCCACCTCATCTTCTGCTCATCCTCTCGCGCACTCTAAAGAGAGCTCAGGTGAGAAATTGCAAACGTCGAGCAATTGCTCAGAGATGAAAAGTGCCAGCACTGAAAGCTCTTGCTAGCCAGCACCCTTCCTTGGAAGCGCTTTCACAGGCGCAGTAACACTGGGGCTTTGCGCTTCTCTAGCCACCAAACATCACGGTCCTTCTCTTTCCATCTCGTAGACACGAGCTGAGAAATTGCAAACGTCGAGCAATTGCTCAGAGATGAAAAGTGCCAGCACTGAAAGCTCTTGCTAGCCAGCACCCTTCCTTGGAAGCGCTTTCACAGGCGCAGTAACACTGGGGCTTTGCGCTTCTCTACTCATCAAACGTCACGGTCCTTCTCTTTCCGTCTCGTAGACACGAGCTGAGAAATTGCAAACGTCGAGCAATTGCTCAGAGATGAAAAGTGCCAGCACTGAAAGCTGTTGCTAGCCAGCACCCTTCCTTGGAAGCGCTTTTGTAGGCCTAAGAACACTGGGGCTCTGGGCTTCTCTAGCCACCTCATCTTCTGCTCATCCTCTCGCGCACTCTAAAGAGAGCTCAGGTGAGAAATTGCAAACGTCGAGCAATTGCTCAGAGATGAAAAGTGCCAGCACTGAAAGCTCTTGCTAGCCAGCACCCTTCCTTGGAAGCGCTTTCACAGGCGCAGCAACACTGGGGCTTTGCGCTTCTCTACCCACCAAACGTCACGGTCCTTCTCTTTCCGTCTCGTAGACACGAGCTGAGAAATTGCAAACGTCGAGCAATTGCTCCGAGATGAAAAGTGCCAGCACTGAAAGCTCTTGCTAGCCAGCACCCTTCCTTGGAAGCGCTTTTGTAGATCTAAGAACACTGGGGCTCTGGGCTTCTCTAGCCACCTCATCTTCTGCTCATCCTCTCGCGCACTCTAAAGAGAGCTCAGGTGAGAAATTGCAAACGTCGAGCAATTGCTCAGAGATGAAAAGTGCCAGCACTGAAAGCTGTTGCTAGCCAGCACCCTTCCTTGGAAGCGCTTTCACAGGCGCAGTAACACTGGGGCTTTGCGCTTCTCTACTCATCAAACGTCACGGTCCTTCTCTTTCCATCTCGTAGACACGAGCTGAGAAATTGCAAACGTCGAGCAATTGCTCAGAGATGAAAAGTGCCAGCACTGAAAGCTGTTGCTAGCCAGCACCCTTCCTTGGAAGCGCTTTTGTAGCCCTTAGAACACTGGGGCTCTGGGCTTCTCTAGCCACCTAATCTTCTGCTCATCCTCTCGCGCACTCTAAAGAGAGCTCAGGTGAGAAATTGCAAACGTCGAGCAATTGCTCAGAGATGAAAAGTGCCAGCACTGAAAGCTGTTGCTAGCCAGCACCCTTCCTTGGAAGCGCTTTTGTAGGCCTAAGAACACTGGGGCTCTGGGCTTCTCTAGCCACCTCATCTTCTGCTCATCCTCTCGCGCACTCTGAAGAGAGCTCAGGTGAGAAATTGCAAACGTCGAGCAATTGCTCAGAGATGAAAAGTGCCAGCACTGAAAGCTCTTGCTAGCCAGCACCCTTCCTTGGAAGCGCTTTCACAGGCGCAGCAACAGTGGGGCTTTGCGCTTCTCTAGCCACCAAACGTCATGGTCCTTCTCTTTCCGTCTCGTAGACACGAGCTGAGAAATTGCAAACGTCGAGCAATTGCTCAGAGATGAAAAGTGCCAGCACTGAAAGCTGTTGCTAGCCAGCACCCTTCCTTGGAAGCGCTTTTGTAGACCTAAGAACACTGGGGCTCTGGGCTTCTCTAGCCACCTCATCTTCTGCTCATCCTCTCGCGCACTCTAAAGAGAGCTCAGGTGAGAAATTGCAAACGTCGAGCAATTGCTCAGAGATGAAAAGTGCCAGCACTGAAAGCTCTTGCTAGCCAGCACCCTTCCTTGGAAGCGCTTTCACAGGCGCAGTAACATTGGGGCTTTGCACTTCTATACGCACCAAACGTCACGGTCCTTCTCTTTCCGTCTCGTAGACACGAGCTGAGAAATTGCAAACGTCGAGCAATTGCTCAGAGATGAAAAGTGCCAGCACTGAAAGCTGTTGCTAGCCAGCACCCTTCCTTGGAAGCGCTTTCACAGGCGCAGTAACACTGGGGCTTTGCGCTTCTCTACTCATCAAACGTCACGGTCCTTCTCTTTCCGTCTCGTAGACACGAGCTGAGAAATTGCAAACGTCGAGCAATTGCTCAGAGAGGAAAAGTGCCAGCACTGAAAGCTGTTGCTAGCCAGCACCCTTCCTTGGAAGCGCTTTTGTAGGCCTAAGAACACTGGGGCTCTGGGCTTCTCTAGCCACCTAATCTTCTGCTCATCCTCTCGTGCACTCTAAAGAGAGCTCAGGTGAGAAATTGCAAACGTTGAGCAATTGCTCAGAGATGAAAAGTGCCAGCACTGAAAGCTGTTGCTAGCCAGCACCCTTCCTTGGAAGCGCTTTTGTAGGCCTAAGAACACTGGGGCTCTGGGCTTCTCTAGCCACCTAATCTTCTGCTCATCCTCTCGTGCACTCTAAAGAGAGCTCAGGTGAGAAATTGCAAACGTCGAGCAATTGCTCAGAGATGAAAAGTGCCAGCACTGAAAGCTGTTGCTAGCCAGCAGCCTTCCTTGGAAGCGCTTTCACAGGCGCAGTAACACTGGGGCTTTGCGCTTCTCTAGCCACCAAACGTCACGGTCCTTCTCTTTCCATCTCGTAGACACGAGCTGAGAAATTGCAAACGTCGAGCAATTGCTCAGAGAGGAAAAGTGCCAGCACTGAAAGCTGTTGCTAGCCAGCACCCTTCCTTGGAAGCGCTTTTGTAGGCCTAAGAACACTGGGGCTCTGGGCTTCTCTAGCCACCTCATCTTCTGCTCATCCTCTCGCGCACTCTAAAGAGAGCTCAGGTGAGAAATTGCAAACGTCGAGCAATTGCTCAGAGATGAAAAGTGCCAGCACGGAAAGCTGTTGCTAGCCAGCACCCTTCCTTGGAAGCGCTTTCACAGGCGCAGTAACACTGGGGCTTTGCGCTTCTCTACTCATCAAACGTCACGGTCCTTCTCTTTCCGTCTCGTAGACACGAGCTGAGAAATTGCAAACGTCGAGCAATTGCTCAGAGATGAAAAGTGCCAGCACTGAAAGCTGTTGCTAGCCAGCACCCTTCCTTGGAAGCGCTTTTGTAGCCCTTAGAACACTGGGGCTCTGGGCTTCTCTAGCCACCTCATCTTCTGCTCATCCTCTCGCGCACTCTGAAGAGAGCTCAGGTGAGAAATTGCAAACGTCGAGCAATTGCTCAGAGATGAAAAGTGCCAGCACTGAAAGCTCTTGCTAGCCAGCACCCTTCCTTGGAAGCGCTTTCACAGGCGCAGCAACACTGGGGATTTGTGCTTCTCTAGCCACCAAACGTCACGGTCCTTCTCTTTCCGTCTTGTAGACACGAGCTGAGAAATTGCAAACGTCGAGCAATTGCTCAGAGATGAAAAGTGCCAGCACTGAAAGCTGTTGCTAGCCAGCACCCTTCCTTGGAAGCGCTTTGACAGGCGCACTGACACTGGGGCTTTGCGCTTCTCTACTCATCAAACGTCACGGTCCTTCTCTTTCCGTCTCGTAGACATGAGCTGAGAAATTGCAAACGTCGAGCAATTGCTCAGAGAGGAAAAGTGCCAGCACTGAAAGCTCTTGCTAGCCAGCACCCTTCCTTGGAAGCGCTTTTGTAGCCCTTAGAACACTGGGGCTCTGGGCTTCTCTAGCCAGCTCATCTTCTGCTCATCCTCTCGCGCACTCTAGAGAGAGCTCAGGTGAGAAATTGCAAACGTCGAGCAATTGCTCAGAGATGAAAAGTGCCAGCACTGAAAGCTCTTGCTAGCCAGCACCCTTCCTTGGAAGCGCTTTTGTAGGCCTAAGAACACTGGGGCTCTGGGCTTCTTTAGCCACCTCATCTTCTGCTCATCCTCTCGCGCACTCTAAAGAGAGCTCAGGTGAGAAATTGCAAACGTCGAGCAATTGCTCAGAGATGAAAAGTGCCAGCACTGAAAGCTCTTGCTAGCCAGCACCCTTCCTTGGAAGCGCTTTCACAGGCGCAGTAACACTGGGGCTTTGCGCTTCTCTAGCCACCAAACATCACGGTCCTTCTCTTTCCATCTCGTAGACACGAGCTGAGAAATTGCAAACGTCGAGCAATTGCTCAGAGATGAAAAGTGCCAGCACTGAAAGCTCTTGCTAGCCAGCACCCTTCCTTGGAAGCGCTTTCACAGGCGCAGTAACACTGGGGCTTTGCGCTTCTCTACTCATCAAACGTCACGGTCCTTCTCTTTCCGTCTCGTAGACACGAGCTGAGAAATTGCAAACGTCGAGCAATTGCTCAGAGATGAAAAGTGCCAGCACTGAAAGCTGTTGCTAGCCAGCACCCTTCCTTGGAAGCGCTTTTGTAGGCCTAAGAACACTGGGGCTCTGGGCTTCTCTAGCCACCTCATCTTCTGCTCATCCTCTCGCGCACTCTAAAGAGAGCTCAGGTGAGAAATTGCAAACGTCGAGCAATTGCTCAGAGATGAAAAGTGCCAGCACTGAAAGCTCTTGCTAGCCAGCACCCTTCCTTGGAAGCGCTTTCACAGGCGCAGCAACACTGGGGCTTTGCGCTTCTCTACCCACCAAACGTCACGGTCCTTCTCTTTCCGTCTCGTAGACACGAGCTGAGAAATTGCAAACGTCGAGCAATTGCTCCGAGATGAAAAGTGCCAGCACTGAAAGCTCTTGCTAGCCAGCACCCTTCCTTGGAAGCGCTTTTGTAGATCTAAGAACACTGGGGCTCTGGGCTTCTCTAGCCACCTCATCTTCTGCTCATCCTCTCGCGCACTCTAAAGAGAGCTCAGGTGAGAAATTGCAAACGTCGAGCAATTGCTCAGAGATGAAAAGTGCCAGCACTGAAAGCTGTTGCTAGCCAGCACCCTTCCTTGGAAGCGCTTTCACAGGCGCAGTAACACTGGGGCTTTGCGCTTCTCTAGCCACCAAACGTCACGGTCCTTCTCTTTCCATCTCGTAGACACGAGCTGAGAAATTGCAAACGTCGAGCAATTGCTCAGAGATGAAAAGTGCCAGCACTGAAAGCTGTTGCTAGCCAGCACCCTTCCTTGGAAGCGCTTTTGTAGCCCTTAGAACACTGGGGCTCTGGGCTTCTCTAGCCACCTAATCTTCTGCTCATCCTCTCGCGCACTCTAAAGAGAGCTCAGGTGAGAAATTGCAAACGTCCAGCAATTGCTCAGAGATGAAAAGTGCCAGCACTGAAAGCTGTTGCTAGCCAGCACCCTTCCTTGGAAGCGCTTTTGTAGGCCTAAGAACACTGGGGCTCTGGGCTTCTCTAGCCACCTCATCTTCTGCTCATCCTCTCGCGCACTCTGAAGAGAGCTCAGGTGAGAAATTGCAAACGTCGAGCAATTGCTCAGAGATGAAAAGTGCCAGCACTGAAAGCTCTTGCTAGCCAGCACCCTTCCTTGGAAGCGCTTTCACAGGCGCAGCAACACTGGGGCTTTGCGCTTCTCTAGCCACCAAACGTCATGGTCCTTCTCTTTCCGTCTCGTAGACACGAGCTGAGAAATTGCAAACGTCGAGCAATTGCTCAGAGATGAAAAGTGCCAGCACTGAAAGCTGTTGCTAGCCAGCACCCTTCCTTGGAAGCGCTTTTGTAGACCTAAGAACACTGGGGCTCTGGGCTTCTCTAGCCACCTCATCTTCTGCTCATCCTCTCGCGCACTCTAAAGAGAGCTCAGGTGAGAAATTGCAAACGTCGAGCAATTGCTCAGAGATGAAAAGTGCCAGCACTGAAAGCTCTTGCTAGCCAGCACCCTTCCTTGGAAGCGCTTTCACAGGCGCAGTAACATTGGGGCTTTGCACTTCTATACGCACCAAACGTCACGGTCCTTCTCTTTCCGTCTCGTAGACACGAGCTGAGAAATTGCAAACGTCGAGCAATTGCTCAGAGATGAAAAGTGCCAGCACTGAAAGCTGTTGCTAGCCAGCACCCTTCCTTGGAAGCGCTTTCACAGGCGCAGTAACACTGGGGCTTTGCGCTTCTCTACTCATCAAACGTCACGGTCCTTCTCTTTCCGTCTCGTAGACACGAGCTGAGAAATTGCAAACGTCGAGCAATTGCTCAGACAGGAAAAGTGCCAGCACTGAAAGCTGTTGCTAGCCAGCACCCTTCCTTGGAAGCGCTTTTGTAGGCCTAAGAACACTGGGGCTCTGGGCTTCTCTAGCCACCTAATCTTCTGCTCATCCTCTCGTGCACTCTAAAGAGAGCTCAGGTGAGAAATTGCAAACGTTGAGCAATTGCTCAGAGATGAAAAGTGCCAGCACTGAAAGCTGTTGCTAGCCAGCACCCTTCCTTGGAAGCGCTTTTGTAGGCCTAAGAACACTGGGGCTCTGGGCTTCTCTAGCCACCTAATCTTCTGCTCATCCTCTCGTGCACTCTAAAGAGAGCTCAGGTGAGAAATTGCAAACGTCGAGCAATTGCTCAGAGATGAAAAGTGCCAGCACTGAAAGCTGTTGCTAGCCAGCAGCCTTCCTTGGAAGCGCTTTCACAGGCGCAGTAACACTGGGGCTTTGCGCTTCTCTAGCCACCAAACGTCACGGTCCTTCTCTTTCCATCTCGTAGACACGAGCTGAGAAATTGCAAACGTCGAGCAATTGCTCAGAGAGGAAAAGTGCCAGCACTGAAAGCTGTTGCTAGCCAGCACCCTTCCTTGGAAGCGCTTTTGTAGGCCTAAGAACACTGGGGCTCTGGGCTTCTCTAGCCACCTCATCTTCTGCTCATCCTCTCGCGCACTCTGAAGAGAGCTCAGGTGAGAAATTGCAAATGTCGACCAATTGCTCAGAGATGAAAAGTGCCAGCACGGAAAGCTGTTGCTAGCCAGCACCCTTCCTTGGAAGCGCTTTCACAGGCGCAGTAACACTGGGGCTTTGCGCTTCTCTAGCCACCAAACGTCACGGTCCTTCTCTTTCCGTCTCGTAGACACGAGCTGAGAAATTGCAAACGTCGAGCAATTGCTCAGAGATGAAAAGTGCCAGCACTGAAAGCTGTTGCTAGCCAGCACCCTTCCTTGGAAGCGCTTTTGTAGCCCTTAGAACACTGGGGCTCTGGGCTTCTCTAGCCACCTCATCTTCTGCTCATCCTCTCGCGCACTCTGAAGAGAGCTCAGGTGAGAAATTGCAAACGTCGAGCAATTGCTCAGAGATGAAAAGTGCCAGCACTGAAAGCTCTTGCTAGCCAGCACCCTTCCTTGGAAGCGCTTTCACAGGCGCAGTAACATTGGGGCTTTGCGCTTCTCTACTCATCAAACGTCACGGTCCTTCTCTTTCCGTCTCGTAGACACGAGCTGAGAAATTGCAAACGTCGAGCAATTGCTCAGAGATGAAAAGTGCCAGCACTGAAAGCTGTTGCTAGCCAGCCCCCTTCCTTGGAAGCGCTTTTGTAGACCTAAGAACACTGGGGCTCTGGGCTTCTCTAGCCACCTCATCTTCTGCTCATCCTCTCGCGCACTCTAAAGAGAGCTCAGGTGAGAAATTGCAAACGTCCAGCAATTGCTCAGAGATGAAAAGTGCCAGCACTGAAAGCTGTTGCTAGCCAGCACCCTTCCTTGGAAGCGCTTTTGTAGGCCTAAGAACACTGGGGCTCTGGGCTTCTCTAGCCACCTCATCTTCTGCTCATCCTCTCGCGCACTCTAAAGAGAGCTCAGGTGAGAAATTGCAAACGTCGAGCAATTGCTCAGAGATGAAAAGTGCCAGCACTGAAAGCTGTTGCTAGCCAGCACCCTTCCTTGGAAGCGCTTTCACAGGCGCAGCAACACTGGGGCTTTGCGCTTCTCTACCCACCAAACGTCACGGTCCTTCTCTTTCCATCTCGTAGACACGAGGTGAGAAATTTCAAACGTCGAGCAATTGCTCAGACAGGAAAAGTGCCAGCACTGAAAGCTGTTGCTAGCCAGCACCCTTCCTTGGAAGCGCTTTTGTAGGCCTAAGAACACTGGGGCTTTGCGCTTCTCTAGCCACCTCATCTTCTGCTCATCCTCTCGCGCACTCTAAAGAGAGCTCAGGTGAGAAATTGCAAACGTCGAGCAATTGCTCAGAGATGAAAAGTGCCAGCACTGAAAGCTCTTGCTAGCCAGCACCCTTCCTTGGAAGCGCTTTTGTAGCCCTTAGAACACTGGGGCTCTGGGCTTCTCTAGCCACCTCATCTTCTGCTCATCCTCTCGCGCACTCTAAAGAGAGCTCAGGTGAGAAATTGCAAACGTCGAGCAATTGCTCAGAGATGAAAAGTGCCAGCACTGAAAGCTCTTGCTAGCCAGCACCCTTCCTTGGAAGCGCTTTCACAGGCGCAGTAACACTGGGGCTTTGCGCTTCTCTAGCCACCAAACGTCACGGTCCTTCTCTTTCCATCTCGTAGACACGAGCTGAGAAATTGCAAACGTCGAGCAATTGCTCAGAGATGAAAAGTGCCAGCACTGAAAGCTGTTGCTAGCCAGCACCCTTCCTTGGAAGCGCTTTCACAGGCGCAGCAACACTGGGGCTTTGCGCTTCTCTACCCACCAAACGTCACGGTCCTTCTCTTTCCGTCTCGTAGACACGAGCTGAGAAATTGCAAACGTCGAGCAATTGCTCAGAGAGGAAAAGTGCCAGCACTGAAAGCTGTTGCTAGCCAGCACCCTTCCTTGGAAGCGCTTTTGTAGCCATAAGAACACTGGGGCTCTGGGCTTCTCTAACCACCTCATCTTCTGCTCATCCTCTCGCGCACTCTAAAGAGAGCTCAGGTGAGAAATTGCAAACGTCGAGCAATTGCTCAGAGATGAAAAGTGCCAGCACTGAAAGCTGTTGCTAGCCAGCACCCTTCCTTGGACGCGCTTTTGTAGGCCTAAGAACACTGGGGCTCTGGGCTTCTCTAGCCACCTCATCTTCTGCTCATCCTCTCGCGCACTCTAAAGAGAGCTCAGGTGAGAAATTGCAAACGTCGAGCAATTGCTCAGAGATGAAAAGTGCCAGCACTGAAAGCTGTTGCTAGCCAGCACCCTTCCTTGGAAGCGCTTTCACAGGCGCAGCAACACTGGGGCTTTGCGCTTCTCTAGCCACCAAACGTCACGGTCCTTCTCTTTCCATCTCGTAGACATGAGCTGAGAAATTGCAAACGTCGAGCAATTGCTCAGAGAGGAAAAGTGCCAGCACTGAAAGCTGTTGCTAGCCAGCACCCTTCCTTGGAAGCGCTTTTGTAGCCCTTAGAACACTGGGGCTCTGGGCTTCTCTAGCCACCTCATCTTCTGCTCATCCTCTCGCGCACTCTGAAGAGAGCTCAGGTGAGAAATTGCAAACGTCGACCAATTGCTCAGAGATGAAAAGTGCCAGCACTGAAAGCTCTTGCTAGCCAGCACCCTTCCTTGGAAGCGCTTTCACAGGCGCAGCAACACTGGGGCTTTGCGCTTCTCTACCCACCAAACGTCACGGTCCTTCTCTTTCCGTGTCGTAGACACGAGCTGAGAAATTGCAAACGTCGAGCAATTGCTCAGAGATGAAAAGTGCCAGCACTGAAAGCTCTTGCTAGCCAGCCCCCTTCCTTGGAAGCGCTTTTGTAGACCTAAGAACACTGGGGCTCTGGGCTTCTCTAGCCACCTCATCTTCTGCTCATCCTCTCGCTCACTCTAAAGAGAGCTCAGGTGAGAAATTGCAAACGTCGAGCAATTGCTCAGAGATGAAAAGTGCCAGCACTGAAAGCTGTTGCTAGCCAGCACCCTTCCTTGGAAGCGCTTTCACAGGCGCAGTAACACTGGGGCTTTGCGCTTCTCTAGCCACCAAACGTCACGGTCCTTCTCTTTCCATCTCGTAGACACGAGCTGAGAAATTGCAAACGTCGAGCAATTGCTCAGAGATGAAAAGTGCCAGCACTGAAAGCTGTTGCTAGCCAGCACCCTTCCTTGGAAGCGCTTTCACAGGCGCAGTAACACTGGGGCTTTGCGCTTCTCTAGCCACCAAACGTCACGGTCCTTCTCTTTCCGTCTCGTAGACACGAGCTGAGAAATTGCAAACGTCGAGCAATTGCTCAGAGATGAAAAGTGCCAGCACTGAAAGCTGTTGCTAGCCAGCACCCTTCCTTGGAAGCGCTTTTGTAGCCATAAGAACACTGGGGCTCTGGGCTTCTCTAACCACCTCATCTTCTGCTCATCCTCTCGCGCACTCTAAAGAGAGCTCAGGTGAGAAATTGCAAACGTCGAGCAATTGCTCAGAGATGAAAAGTGCCAGCACTGAAAGCTCTTGCTAGCCAGCACCCTTCCTTGGAAGCGCTTTCACAGGCGCAGTAACACTGGGGCTTTGCGCTTCTCTACTCATCAAACGTAACGGTCCTTCTCTTTCCGTCTCGTAGACACGAGCTGAGAAATTGCAAACGTCGAGCAATTGCTCAGAGAAGAAAAGTGCCAGCACTGAAAGCTGTTGCTAGCCAGCACCCTTCCTTGGAAGCGCTTTTGTAGCCCTTAGAACACTGGGGCTCTGGGCTTCTCTAGCCACCTTATCTTCTGCTCATCCTCTCGTGCACTCTAAAGAGAGCTCAGGTGAGAAATTGCAAACGTCGAGCAATTGCTCAGAGATGAAAAGTGCCAGCACTGAAAGCTGTTGCTAGCCAGCACCCTTCCTTGGACGCGCTTTTGTAGGCCTAAGAACACTGGGGCTCTGGGCTTCTCTAGCCACCTCATCTTCTGCTCATCCTCTCGCGCACTCTAAAGAGAGCTCAGGTGAGAAATTGCAAACGTCGAGCAATTGCTCAGAGATGAAAAGTGCCAGCACTGAAAGCTGTTGCTAGCCAGCACCCTTCCTTGGAAGCGCTTTCACAGGCGCAGCAACACTGGGGCTTTGCGCTTCTCTAGCCACCAAACGTCACGGTCCTTCTCTTTCCATCTCGTAGACATGAGCTGAGAAATTGCAAACGTCGAGCAATTGCTCAGAGAGGAAAAGTGCCAGCACTGAAAGCTGTTGCTAGCCAGCACCCTTCCTTGGAAGCGCTTTTGTAGGCCTAAGAACACTGGGGCTCTGGGCTTCTCTAGCCACCTCATCTTCTGCTCATCCTCTCGCGCACTCTGAAGAGAGCTCAGGTGAGAAATTGCAAACGTCGACCAATTGCTCAGAGATGAAAAGTGCCAGCACTGAAAGCTCTTGCTAGCCAGCACCCTTCCTTGGAAGCGCTTTCACAGGCGCAGCAACACTGGGGCTTTGCGCTTCTCTACCCACCAAACGTCACGGTCCTTCTCTTTCCGTGTCGTAGACACGAGCTGAGAAATTGCAAACGTCGAGCAATTGCTCAGAGATGAAAAGTGCCAGCACTGAAAGCTCTTGCTAGCCAGCACCCTTCCTTGGAAGCGCTTTTGTAGACCTAAGAACACTGGGGCTCTGGGCTTCTCTAGCCACCTCATCTTCTGCTCATCCTCTCGCGCACTCTAAAGAGAGCTCAGGTGAGAAATTGCAAACGTCGAGCAATTGCTCAGAGATGAAAAGTGCCAGCACTGAAAGCTGTTGCTAGCCAGCACCCTTCCTTGGAAGCGCTTTCACAGGCGCAGTAACACTGGGGCTTTGCGCTTCTCTAGCCACCAAACGTCACGGTCCTTCTCTTTCCATCTCGTAGACACGAGCTGAGAAATTGCAAACGTCGAGCAATTGCTCAGAGATGAAAAGTGCCAGCACTGAAAGCTGTTGCTAGCCAGCACCCTTCCTTGGAAGCGCTTTCACAGGCGCAGTAACACTGGGGCTTTGCGCTTCTCTAGCCACCAAACGTCACGGTCCTTCTCTTTCCGTCTCGTAGACACGAGCTGAGAAATTGCAAACGTCGAGCAATTGCTCAGAGATGAAAAGTGCCAGCACTGAAAGCTGTTGCTAGCCAGCACTCTTCCTTGGAAGCGCTTTTGTAGCCATAAGAACACTGGGGCTCTGGGCTTCTCTAACCACCTCATCTTCTGCTCATCCTCTCGCGCACTCTAAAGAGAGCTCAGGTGAGAAATTGCAAACGTCGAGCAATTGCTCAGAGATGAAAAGTGCCAGCACTGAAAGCTCTTGCTAGCCAGCACCCTTCCTTGGAAGCGCTTTCACAGGCGCAGTAACACTGGGGCTTTGCGCTTCTCTACTCATCAAACGTAACGGTCCTTCTCTTTCCGTCTCGTAGACACGAGCTGAGAAATTGCAAACGTCGAGCAATTGCTCAGAGAAGAAAAGTGCCAGCACGGAAAGCTGTTGCTAGCCAGCACCCTTCCTTGGAAGCGCTTTTGTAGCCCTTAGAACACTGGGGCTCTGGGCTTCTCTAGCCACCTAATCTTCTGCTCATCCTCTCGTGCACTCTAAAGAGAGCTCAGGTGAGAAATTGCAAACGTCCAGCAATTGCTCAGAGATGAAAAGTGCCAGCACTGAAAGCTGTTGCTAGCCAGCACCCTTCCTTGGACGCGCTTTTGTAGGCCTAAGAACACTGGGGCTCTGGGCTTCTCTAGCCACCTCATCTTCTGCTCATCCTCTCGCGCACTCTAAAGAGAGCTCAGGTGAGAAATTGCAAACGTCGAGCAATTGCTCAGAGATGAAAAGTGCCAGCACTGAAAGCTGTTGCTAGCCAGCACCCTTCCTTGGAAGCGCTTTCACAGGCGCAGCAACACTGGGGCTTTGCGCTTCTCTAGCCACCAAACGTCACGGTCCTTCTCTTTCCGTCTCGTAGACACGAGCTGAGAAATTGCAAACGTCGAGCAATTGCTCAGAGAGGAAAAGTGCCAGCACTGAAAGCTCTTGCTAGCCAGCACCCTTCCTTGGAAGCGCTTTTGTAGGCCTAAGAACACTGGGGCTCTGGGCTTCTCTAGCCACCTCATCTTCTGCTCATCCTCTCGCGCACTCTACAGAGAGCTCAGGTGAGAAATTGCAAACGTCGACCAATTGCTCAGAGATGAAAAGTGCCAGCACGGAAAGCTGTTGCTAGCCAGCACCCTTCCTTGGAAGCGCTTTCACAGGCGCAGCAACACTGGGGCTTTGCGCTTCTCTACCCACCAAACGTCACGGTCCTTCTCTTTCCGTGTCGTAGACACGAGCTGAGAAATTGCAAACGTCGAGCAATTGCTCAGAGATGAAAAGTGCCAGCACTGAAAGCTCTTGCTAGCCAGCACCCTTCCTTGGAAGCGCTTTTGTAGACCTAAGAACACTGGGGCTCTGGGCTTCTCTAGCCACCTCATCTTCTGCTCATCCTCTCGCGCACTCTAAAGAGAGCTCAGGTGAGAAATTGCAAACGTCGAGCAATTGCTCAGAGATGAAAAGTGCCAGCACTGAAAGCTGTTGCTAGCCAGCACCCTTCCTTGGAAGCGCTTTCACAGGCGCAGTAACACTGGGGCTTTGCGCTTCTCTAGCCACCAAACGTCACGGTCCTTCTCTTTCCATCTCGTAGACACGAGCTGAGAAATTGCAAACGTCGAGCAATTGCTCAGAGCAGAAAAGTGCCAGCACTGAAAGCTGTTGCTAGCCAGCACCCTTCCTTGGAAGCGCTTTTGTAGCCCTTAGAACACTGGGGCTCTGGGCTTCTCTAGCCACCTCATCTTCTGCTCATCCTCTCGCGCACTCTAAAGAGAGCTCAGGTGAGAAATTGCAAACGTCGAGCAATTGCTCAGAGATGAAAAGTGCCAGCACTGAAAGCTCTTGCTAGCCAGCACCCTTCCTTGGAAGCGCTTTCACAGGCGCAGTAACATTGGGGCTTTGCACTTCTCTAGCCACCAAACGTCACGTTCCTTCTCTTTCCGTCTCGTAGACACGAGCTGAGAAATTGCAAATGTCGAGCAATTGCTCAGAGATGAAAAGTGCCAGCACTGAAAGCTGTTGCTAGCCAGCACCCTTCCTTGGAAGCGCTTTTGTAGGCCTAAGAACACTGGGGCTCTGGGCTTCTCTAGCCACCTCATCTTCTGCTCATCCTCTCGCGCACTCTAAAGAGAGCTCAGGTGAGAAATTGCAAACGTCGAGCAATTGCTCAGAGATGAAAAGTGCCAGCACTGAAAGCTCTTGCTAGCCAGCACCCTTCCTTGGAAGCGCTTTCACAGGCGCAGTAACACTGGGGCTTTGCGCTTCTCTACTCATCAAACGTCACGGTCCTTCTCTTTCCATCTCGTAGACACGAGCTGAGAAATTGCAAACGTCGAGCAATTGCTCAGAGAAGAAAAGTGCCAGCACTGAAAGCTGTTGCTAGCCAGCCCCCTTCCTTGGAAGCGCTTTTGTAGCCCTTAGAACACTGGGGCTCTGGGCTTCTCTAGCCACCTAATCTTCTGCTCATCCTCTCGTGCACTCTAAAGAGAGCTCAGGTGAGAAATTGCAAACGTCGAGCAATTGCTCAGAGATGAAAAGTGCCAGCACTGAAAGCTGTTGCTAGCCAGCACCCTTCCTTGGAAGCGCTTTTGTAGCCCTTAGAACACTGGGGCTCTGGGCTTCTCTAGCCACCTCATCTTCTGCTCATCCTCTCGCGCACTCTAAAGAGAGCTCAGGTGAGAAATTGCAAACGTCGAGCAATTGCTCAGAGATGAAAAGTGCCAGCACTGAAAGCTGTTGCTAGCCAGCACCCTTCCTTGGAAGCGCTTTCACAGGCGCAGTAACACTGGGGCTTTGCGCTTCTCTAGCCACCAAACGTCACGGTCCTTCTCTTTCCATCTCGTAGACATGAGCTGAGAAATTGCAAACGTCGAGCAATTGCTCAGAGAGGAAAAGTGCCAGCACTGAAAGCTGTTGCTAGCCAGCACCCTTCCTTGGAAGCGCTTTTGTAGGCCTAAGAACACTGGGGCTCTGGGCTTCTCTAGCCACCTCATCTTCTGCTCATCCTCTCGCGCACTCTAAAGAGAGCTCAGGTGAGAAATTGCAAACGTCGAGCAATTGCTCAGAGATGAAAAGTGCCAGCACTGAAAGCTCTTGCTAGCCAGCACCCTTCCTTGGAAGCGCTTTCACAGGCGCAGTAACATTGGGGCTTTGCGCTTCTCTACTCATCAAACGTCACGGTCCTTCTCTTTCCGTCTCATAGACACGAGCTGAGAAATTGCAAACGTCGAGCAATTGCTCAGAGATGAAAAGTGCCAGCACTGAAAGCTCTTGCTAGCCAGCACCCTTCCTTGGAAGCGCTTTTGTAGACCTAAGAACACTGGGGCTCTGGGCTTCTCTAGCCACCTCATCTTCTGCTCATCCTCTCGCGCACTCTAAAGAGAGCTCAGGTGAGAAATTGCAAACGTCGAGCAATTGCTCAGAGATGAAAAGTGCCAGCACTGAAAGCTGTTGCTAGCCAGCACCCTTCCTTGGAAGCGCTTTCACAGGCGCAGTAACACTGGGGCTTTGCGCTTCTCTAGCCACCAAACGTCACGGTCCTTCTCTTTCCATCTCGTAGACACGAGCTGAGAAATTGCAAACGTCGAGCAATTGCTCAGAGCAGAAAAGTGCCAGCACTGAAAGCTGTTGCTAGCCAGCACCCTTCCTTGGAAGCGCTTTTGTAGCCCTTAGAACACTGGGGCTCTGGGCTTCTCTAGCCACCTCATCTTCTGCTCATCCTCTCGCGCACTCTAAAGAGAGCTCAGGTGAGAAATTGCAAACGTCGAGCAATTGCTCAGAGATGAAAAGTGCCAGCACTGAAAGCTCTTGCTAGCCAGCACCCTTCCTTGGAAGCGCTTTCACAGGCGCAGTAACATTGGGGCTTTGCACTTCTCTAGCCACCAAACGTCACGTTCCTTCTCTTTCCGTCTCGTAGACACGAGCTGAGAAATTGCAAATGTCGAGCAATTGCTCAGAGATGAAAAGTGCCAGCACTGAAAGCTGTTGCTAGCCAGCACCCTTCCTTGGAAGCGCTTTTGTAGGCCTAAGAACACTGGGGCTCTGGGCTTCTCTAGCCACCTCATCTTCTGCTCATCCTCTCGCGCACTCTAAAGAGAGCTCAGGTGAGAAATTGCAAACGTCGAGCAATTGCTCAGAGATGAAAAGTGCCAGCACTGAAAGCTCTTGCTAGCCAGCACCCTTCCTTGGAAGCGCTTTCACAGGCGCAGTAACACTGGGGCTTTGCGCTTCTCTACTCATCAAACGTCACGGTCCTTCTCTTTCCATCTCGTAGACACGAGCTGAGAAATTGCAAACGTCGAGCAATTGCTCAGAGAAGAAAAGTGCCAGCACTGAAAGCTGTTGCTAGCCAGCCCCCTTCCTTGGAAGCGCTTTTGTAGCCCTTAGAACACTGGGGCTCTGGGCTTCTCTAGCCACCTAATCTTCTGCTCATCCTCTCGTGCACTCTAAAGAGAGCTCAGGTGAGAAATTGCAAACGTCGAGCAATTGCTCAGAGAGGAAAAGTGCCAGCACTGAAAGCTCTTGCTAGCCAGCACCCTTCCTTGGAAGCGCTTTTGTAGACCTAAGAACACTGGGGCTCTGGGCTTCTCTAGCCACCTCATCTTCTGCTCATCCTCTCGCGCACTCTAAAGAGAGCTCAGGTGAGAAATTGCAAACGTCGAGCAATTGCTCAGAGATGAAAAGTGCCAGCACTGAAAGCTCTTGCTAGCCAGCACCCTTCCTTGGAAGCGCTTTCACAGGCGCAGTAACACTGGGGCTTTGCGCTTCTCTAGCCACCAAACGTCACGGTCCTTCTCTTTCCATCTCGTAGACATGAGCTGAGAAATTGCAAACGTCGAGCAATTGCTCAGAGAGGAAAAGTGCCAGCACTGAAAGCTGTTGCTAGCCAGCACCCTTCCTTGGAAGCGCTTTTGTAGGCCTAAGAACACTGGGGCTCTGGGCTTCTCTAGCCACCTCATCTTCTGCTCATCCTCTCGCGCACTCTAAAGAGAGCTCAGGTGAGAAATTGCAAACGTCGAGCAATTGCTCAGAGATGAAAAGTGCCAGCACTGAAAGCTGTTGCTAGCCAGCACCCTTCCTTGGAAGCGCTTTCACAGGCGCAGTAACACTGGGGCTTTGCGCTTCTCTACTCATCAAACGTCACGGTCCTTCTCTTTCCGTCTCGTAGACACGAGCTGAGAAATTGCAAACGTCGAGCAATTGCTCAGAGATGAAAAGTGCCAGCACTGAAAGCTGTTGCTAGCCAGCCCCCTTCCTTGGAAGCGCTTTTGTAGCCCTTAGAACACTGGGGCTCTGGGCTTCTCTAGCCACCTCATCTTCTGCTCATCCTCTCGCGCACTCTAAAGAGAGCTCAGGTGAGAAATTGCAAACGTCGAGCAATTGCTCAGAGATGAAAAGTGCCAGCACTGAAAGCTCTTGCTAGCCAGCACCCTTCCTTGGAAGCGCTTTCACAGGCGCAGTAACATTGGGGCTTTGCGCTTCTCTACTCATCAAACGTCACGGTCCTTCTCTTTCCGTCTCATAGACACGAGCTGAGAAATTGCAAACGTCGAGCAATTGCTCAGAGATGAAAAGTGCCAGCACTGAAAGCTGTTGCTAGCCAGCACCCTTCCTTGGAAGCGCTTTTGTAGACCTAAGAACACTGGGGCTCTGGGCTTCTCTAGCCACCTCATCTTCTGCTCATCCTCTCGCGCACTCTAAAGAGAGCTCAGGTGAGAAATTGCAAACGTCGAGCAATTGCTCAGAGATGAAAAGTGCCAGCACTGAAAGCTGTTGCTAGCCAGCACCCTTCCTTGGAAGCGCTTTTGTAGGCCTAAGAACACTGGGGCTCTGGGCTTCTCTAGCCACCTCATCTTCTGCTCATCCTCTCGCACACTCTAAAGAGAGCTCAGGTGAGAAATTGCAAACGTCGAGCAATTGCTCAGAGATGAAAAGTGCCAGCACTGAAAGCTCTTGCTAGCCAGCACCCTTCCTTGGAAGCGCTTTCACAGGCGCAGTAACACTGGGGCTTTGCGCTTCTCTAGCCACCAAACGTCACGCTCCTTCTCTTTCCATCTCGTAGACACGAGCTGAGAAATTGCAAACGTCGAGCAATTGCTCAGAGATGAAAAGTGCCAGCACTGAAAGCTCTTGCTAGCCAGCACCCTTCCTTGGAAGCGCTTTTGTAGCCCTAAGCACACTGGGGCTCTGGGCTTCTCTAGCCACCTAATCTTCTGCTCATCCTCTCGCGCACTCTAAAGAGAGCTCAGGTGAGAAATTGCAAACGTCGAGCAATTGCTCAGAGATGAAAAGTGCCAGCACTGAAAGCTCTTGCTAGCCAGCACCCTTCCTTGGAAGCGCTTTCACAGGCGCAGTAACACTGGGGCTTTGCGCTTCTCTACCCACCAAAAGTCACGGTCCTTCTCTTTCCGTCTCGTAGACACGAGCTGAGAAATTGCAAACGTCGAGCAATTGCTCAGAGATGAAAAGTGCCAGCACTGAAAGCTGTTGCTAGCCAGCCCCCTTCCTTGGAAGCGCTTTTGTAGCCCTTAGAACACTGGGGCTCTGGGCTTCTCTAGCCACCTCATCTTCTGCTCATCCTCTCGCGCACTCTAAAGAGAGCTCAGGTGAGAAATTGCAAACGTCGAGCAATTGCTCAGAGATGAAAAGTGCCAGCACTGAAAGCTCTTGCTAGCCAGCACCCTTCCTTGGAAGCGCTTTCACAGGCGCAGTAACACTGGGGCTTTGCGCTTCTCTACTCATCAAACGTCACGGTCCTTCTCTTTCCGTCTCGTAGACACGAGCTGAGAAATTGCAAATGTCGAGCAATTGCTCAGAGATGAAAAGTGCCAGCACTGAAAGCTGTTGCTAGCCAGCACCCTTCCTTGGAAGCGCTTTTGTAGCCCTTAGAACACTGGGGCTCTGGGCTTCTCTAGCCACCTAATCTTCTGCTCATCCTCTCGTGCACTCTAAAGAGAGCTCAGGTGAGAAATTGCAAACGTCGAGCAATTGCTCAGAGATGAAAAGTGCCAGCACTGAAAGCTCTTGCTAGCCAGCACCCTTCCTTGGAAGCGCTTTTGTAGCCATAAGAACACTGGGGCTCTGGGCTTCTCTAACCACCTCATCTTCTGCTCATCCTCTCGCGCACTCTAAAGAGAGCTCAGGTGAGAAATTGCAAACGTCGAGCAATTGCTCAGAGAGGAAAAGTGCCAGCACTGAAAGCTCTTGCTAGCCAGCACCCTTCCTTGGAAGCGCTTTCACAGGCGCAGTAACACTGGGGCTTTGCGCTTCTCTACTCATCAAACGTCACGGTCCTTCTCTTTCCGTCTCGTAGACACGAGCTGAGAAATTGCAAACGTCGAGCAATTGCTCAGAGCAGAAAAGTGCCAGCACTGAAAGCTGTTGCTAGCCAGCACCCTTCCTTGGAAGCGCTTTTGTAGCCCTTAGAACACTGGGGCTCTGGGCTTCTCTAGCCACCTAATCTTCTGCTCATCCTCTCGTGCACTCTAAAGAGAGCTCAGGTGAGAAATTGCAAACGTCGAGCAATTGCTCAGAGATGAAAAGTGCCAGCACTGAAAGCTGTTGCTAGCCAGCACCCTTCCTTGGAAGCGCTTTTGTAGCCCTTAGAACACTGGGGCTCTGGGCTTCTCTAGCCACCTCATCTTCTGCTCATCCTCTCGCGCACTCTAAAGAGAGCTCAGGTGAGAAATTGCAAACGTCGAGCAATTGCTCAGAGATGAAAAGTGCCAGCACTGAAAGCTGTTGCTAGCCAGCACCCTTCCTTGGAAGCGCTTTCACAGGCGCAGTAACACTGGGGCTTTGCGCTTCTCTAGCCACCAAACGTCACGGTCCTTCTCTTTCCATCTCGTAGACACGAGCTGAGAAATTGCAAACGTCGAGCAATTGCTCAGAGATGAAAAGTGCCAGCACTGAAAGCTGTTGCTAGCCAGCACCCTTCCTTGGAAGCGCTTTTGTAGGCCTAAGAACACTGGGGCTCTGGGCTTCTCTAGCCACCTCATCTTCTGCTCATCCTCTCGCGCACTCTAAAGAGAGCTCAGGTGAGAAATTGCAAACGTCGAGCAATTGCTCAGAGATGAAAAGTGCCAGCACTGAAAGCTCTTGCTAGCCAGCACCCTTCCTTGGAAGCGCTTTCACAGGCGCAGTAACATTGGGGCTTTGCGCTTCTCTACTCATCAAACGTCACGGTCCTTCTCTTTCCGTCTCGTAGACACGAGCTGAGAAATTGCAAACGTCGAGCAATTGCTCAGAGATGAAAAGTGCCAGCACTGAAAGCTGTTGCTAGCCAGCACCCTTCCTTGGAAGCGCTTTTGTAGCCCTTAGAACACTGGGGCTCTGGGCTTCTCTAGCCACCTCATCTTCTGCTCATCCTCTCGCGCACTCTAAAGAGAGCTCAGGTGAGAAATTGCAAACGTCGAGCAATTGCTCAGAGATGAAAAGTGCCAGCACTGAAAGCTCTTGCTAGCCAGCACCCTTCCTTGGAAGCGCTTTCACAGGCGCAGTAACATTGGGGCTTTGCGCTTCTCTACTCATCAAACGTCACGGTCCTTCTCTTTCCGTCTCGTAGACACGAGCTGAGAAATTGCAAACGTCGAGCAATTGCTCAGAGATGAAAAGTGCCAGCACTGAAAGCTCTTGCTAGCCAGCACCCTTCCTTGGAAGCGCTTTTGTAGGCCTAAGAACACTGGGGCTCTGGGCTTCTCTAGCCACCTCATCTTCTGGTCATCCTCTCGCGCACTCTAAAGAGAGCTCAGGTGAGAAATTGCAAAAGTCGAGCAATTGCTCAGAGATGAAAAGTGCCAGCACTGAAAGCTCTTGCTAGCCAGCACCCTTCCTTGGAAGCGCTTTCACAGGCGCAGTAACACTGGGGCTTTGCGCTTCTCTACTCATCAAACGTCACGGTCCTTCTCTTTCCGTCTCGTAGACACGAGCTGAGAAATTGCAAACGTCGAGCAATTGCTCAGAGATGAAAAGTGCCAGCACTGAAAGCTGTTGCTAGCCAGCACCCTTCCTTGGAAGCGCTTTTGTAGCCCTTAGAACACTGGGGCTCTGGGCTTCTCTAGCCACCTAATCTTCTGCTCATCCTCTCGCGCACTCTAAAGAGAGCTCAGGTGAGAAATTGCAAACGTCGAGCAATTGCTCAGAGATGAAAAGTGCCAGCACTGAAAGCTGTTGCTAGCCAGCACCCTTCCTTGGAAGCGCTTTTGTAGGCCTAAGAACACTGGGGCTCTGGGCTTCTCTAGCCACCTCATCTTCTGCTCATCCTCTCGCGCACTCTAAAGAGAGCTCAGGTGAGAAATTGCAAACGTCGAGCAATTGCTCAGAGATGAAAAGTGCCAGCACTGAAAGCTGTTGCTAGCCAGCACCCTTCCTTGGAAGCGCTTTCACAGGCGCAGCAACACTGGGGCTTTGCGCTTCTCTAGCCACCAAACGTCACGGTCCTTCTCTTTCCATCTCGTAGACACGAGCTGAGAAATTGCAAACATCGAGCAATTGCTCAGAGAGGAAAAGTGCCAGCACTGAAAGCTGTTGCTAGCCAGCACCCTTCCTTGGAAGCGCTTTTGTAGACCTAAGAACACTGGGGCTCTGGGCTTCTCTAGCCACCTCATCTTCTGCTCATCCTCTCGCACACTCTAAAGAGAGCTCAGGTGAGAAATTGCAAACGTCGAGCAATTGCTCAGAGATGAAAAGTGCCAGCACTGAAAGCTCTTGCTAGCCAGCACCCTTCCTTGGAAGCGCTTTCACAGGCGCAGTAACACTGGGGCTTTGCGCTTCTCTACTCATCAAACGTCACGGTCCTTCTCTTTCCGTCTCGTAGACACGAGCTGAGAAATTGCAAACGTCGAGCAATTGCTCAGAGATGAAAAGTGCCAGCACTGAAAGCTGTTGCTAGCCAGCACCCTTCCTTGGAAGCGCTTTTGTAGCCCTTAGAACACTGGGGCTCTGGGCTTCTGTAGCCACCTCATCTTCTGCTCATCCTCTCGCGCACTCTAAAGAGAGCTCAGGTGAGAAATTGCAAACGTCCAGCAATTGCTCAGAGATGAAAAGTGCCAGCACTGAAAGCTGTTGCTAGCCAGCACCCTTCCTTGGAAGCGCTTTTGTAGCCCTTAGAACACTGGGGCTCTGGGCTTCTCTAGCCACCTAATCTTCTGCTCATCCTCTCGCGCACTCTAAAGAGAGCTCAGGTGAGAAATTGCAAACGTCGAGCAATTGCTCAGAGATGAAAAGTGCCAGCACTGAAAGCTGTTGCTAGCCAGCACCCTTCCTTGGAAGCGCTTTTGTAGGCCTAAGAACACTGGGGCTTTGCGCTTCTCTAGCCACCAAAAGTCACGGTCCTTCTCTTTCCGTCTCGTAGACACGAGCTGAGAAATTGCAAACGTCGAGCAATTGCTCAGAGATGAAAAGTGCCAGCACTGAAAGCTGTTGCTAGCCAGCACCCTTCCTTGGAAGCGCTTTTGTAGCCCTTAGAACACTGGGGCTCTGGGCTTCTCTAGCCACCTCATCTTCTGCTCATCCTCTCGCGCACTCTAAAGAGAGCTCAGGGGAGAAATTGCAAACGTCGAGCAATTGCTCAGAGATGAAAAGTGCCAGCACTGAAAGCTGTTGCTAGCCAGCACCCTTCCTTGGAAGCGCTTTCACAGGCGCAGTAACACTGGGGCTTTGCGCTTCTCTAGCCACCAAACGTCACGGTCCTTCTCTTTCCATCTCGTAGACACGAGCTGAGAAATTGCAAACGTCGAGCAATTGCTCAGAGAGGAAAAGTGCCAGCACTGAAAGCTGTTGCTAGCCAGCACCCTTCCTTGGAAGCGCTTTTGTAGACCTAAGAACACTGGGGCTCTGGGCTTCTCTAGCCACCTCATCTTCTGCTCATCCTCTCGCGCACTCTAAAGAGAGCTCAGGTGAGAAATTGCAAACGTCGAGCAATTGCTCAGAGATGAAAAGTGCCAGCACTGAAAGCTCTTGCTAGCCAGCACCCTTCCTTGGAAGCGCTTTCACAGGCGCAGTAACACTGGGGCTTTGCGCTTCTCTACCCATCAAACGTCACGGTCCTTCTCTTTCCGTCTCGTAGACACGAGCTGAGAAATTGCAAACGTCGAGCAATTGCTCAGAGATGAAAAGTGCCAGCACTGAAAGCTGTTGCTAGCCAGCACCCTTCCTTGGAAGCGCTTTTGTAGGCCTAAGAACACTGGGGCTCTGGGCTTCTCTAGCCACCTCATCTTCTGCTCATCCTCTCGCGCACTCTAAAGAGAGCTCAGGTGAGAAATTGCAAACGTCGAGCAATTGCTCAGAGATGAAAAGTGCCAGCACTGAAAGCTGTTGCTAGCCAGCACCCTTCCTTGGAAGCGCTTTTGTAGGCCTAAGAACACTGGGGCTCTGGGCTTCTCTAGCCACCTCATCTTCTGCTCATCCTCTCACGCACTCTAAAGAGAGCTCAGGTGAGAAATTGCAAACGTCGAGCAATTGCTCAGAGATGAAAAGTGCCAGCACTGAAAGCTGTTGCTAGCCAGCACCCTTCCTTGGAAGCGCTTTCACAGGCGCAGTAACACTGGGGCTTTGCGCTTCTCTAGCCACCAAACGTCACGGTCCTTCTCTTTCCATCTCGTAGACACGAGCTGAGAAATTGCAAACGTCGAGCAATTGCTCAGAGATGAAAAGTGCCAGCACTGAAAGCTGTTGCTAGCCAGCACCCTTCCTTGGAAGCGCTTTTGTAGCCCTTAGAACACTGGGGCTCTGGGCTTCTCTAGCCACCTCATCTTCTGCTCATCCTCTCGCGCACTCTAAAGAGAGCTCAGGTGAGAAATTGCAAACGTCGAGCAATTGCTCAGAGATGAAAAGTGCCAGCACTGAAAGCTGTTGCTAGCCAGCACCCTTCCTTGGAAGCGCTTTTGTAGCCCTTAGAACACTGGGGCTCTGGGCTTCTCTAGCCACCTCATCTTCTGCTCATCCTCTCGCGCACTCTAAAGAGAGCTCAGGTGAGAAATTGCAAACGTCGAGCAATTGCTCAGAGATGAAAAGTGCCAGCACTGAAAGCTGTTGCTAGCCAGCACCCTTCCTTGGAAGCGCTTTCACAGGCGCAGCAACAGTGGGGCTTTGCGCTTCTCTAGCCACCAAACGTCACGGTCCTTCTCTTTCCGTCTCGTAGACACGAGCTGAGAAATTGCAAACGTCGAGCAATTGCTCAGAGATGAAAAGTGCCAGCACTGAAAGCTCTTGCTAGCCAGCCCCCTTCCTTGGAAGCGCTTTTGTAGGCCTAAGAACACTGGGGCTCTGGGCTTCTCTAGCCACCTCATCTTCTGCTCATCCTCTCGCGCACTCTAAAGAGAGCTCAGGTGAGAAATTGCAAACGTCGAGCAATTGCTCAGAGATGAAAAGTGCCAGCACTGAAAGCTCTTGCTAGCCAGCACCCTTCCTTGGAAGCGCTTTCACAGGCGCAGTAACATTGGGGCTTTGCACTTCTCTAGCCACCAAACGTCACGGCCCTTCTCTTTCCGTCTCGTAGACACGAGCTGAGAAATTGCAAACGTCGAGCAATTGCTCAGAGATGAAAAGTGCCAGCACTGAAAGCTGTTGCTAGCCAGCACCCTTCCTTGGAAGCGCTTTTGTAGGCCTAAGAACACTGGGGCTCTGGGCTTCTCTAGCCACCTCATCTTCTGCTCATCCTCTCGCGCACTCTAAAGAGAGCTCAGGTGAGAAATTGCAAACGTCGAGCAATTGCTCAGAGAGGAAAAGTGCCAGCACTGAAAGCTCTTGCTAGCCAGCACCCTTCCTTGGAAGCGCTTTCACAGGCGCAGTAACACTGGGGCTTTGCGCTTCTCTACTCATCAAACGTCACGGTCCTTCTCTTTCCGTCTCGTAGACACGAGCTGAGAAATTGCAAACGTCGAGCAATTGCTCAGAGCAGAAAAGTGCCAGCACTGAAAGCTGTTGCTAGCCAGCACCCTTCCTTGGAAGCGCTTTTGTAGCCCTTAGAACACTGGGGCTCTGGGCTTCTCTAGCCACCTAATCTTCTGCTCATCCTCTCGTGCACTCTAAAGAGAGCTCAGGTGAGAAATTGCAAACGTCGAGCAATTGCTCAGAGATGAAAAGTGCCAGCACTGAAAGCTGTTGCTAGCCAGCACCCTTCCTTGGAAGCGCTTTTGTAGCCCTTAGAACACTGGGGCTCTGGGCTTCTCTAGCCACCTCATCTTCTGCTCATCCTCTCGCGCACTCTAAAGAGAGCTCAGGTGAGAAATTGCAAACGTCGAGCAATTGCTCAGAGATGAAAAGTGCCAGCACTGAAAGCTGTTGCTAGCCAGCACCCTTCCTTGGAAGCGCTTTCACAGGCGCAGTAACACTGGGGCTTTGCGCTTCTCTAGCCACCAAACGTCACGGTCCTTCTCTTTCCATCTCGTAGACACGAGCTGAGAAATTGCAAACGTCGAGCAATTGCTCAGAGATGAAAAGTGCCAGCACTGAAAGCTGTTGCTAGCCAGCACCCTTCCTTGGAAGCGCTTTTGTAGGCCTAAGAACACTGGGGCTCTGGGCTTCTCTAGCCACCTCATCTTCTGCTCATCCTCTCGCGCACTCTAAAGAGAGCTCAGGTGAGAAATTGCAAACGTCGAGCAATTGCTCAGAGATGAAAAGTGCCAGCACTGAAAGCTCTTGCTAGCCAGCACCCTTCCTTGGAAGCGCTTTCACAGGCGCAGTAACATTGGGGCTTTGCGCTTCTCTACTCATCAAACGTCACGGTCCTTCTCTTTCCGTCTCGTAGACACGAGCTGAGAAATTGCAAACGTCGAGCAATTGCTCAGAGATGAAAAGTGCCAGCACTGAAAGCTGTTGCTAGCCAGCACCCTTCCTTGGAAGCGCTTTTGTAGCCCTTAGAACACTGGGGCTCTGGGCTTCTCTAGCCACCTCATCTTCTGCTCATCCTCTCGCGCACTCTAAAGAGAGCTCAGGTGAGAAATTGCAAACGTCGAGCAATTGCTCAGAGATGAAAAGTGCCAGCACTGAAAGCTCTTGCTAGCCAGCACCCTTCCTTGGAAGCGCTTTCACAGGCGCAGTAACATTGGGGCTTTGCGCTTCTCTACTCATCAAACGTCACGGTCCTTCTCTTTCCGTCTCGTAGACACGAGCTGAGAAATTGCAAACGTCGAGCAATTGCTCAGAGATGAAAAGTGCCAGCACTGAAAGCTCTTGCTAGCCAGCACCCTTCCTTGGAAGCGCTTTTGTAGGCCTAAGAACACTGGGGCTCTGGGCTTCTCTAGCCACCTCATCTTCTGGTCATCCTCTCGCGCACTCTAAAGAGAGCTCAGGTGAGAAATTGCAAAAGTCGAGCAATTGCTCAGAGATGAAAAGTGCCAGCACTGAAAGCTCTTGCTAGCCAGCACCCTTCCTTGGAAGCGCTTTCACAGGCGCAGTAACACTGGGGCTTTGCGCTTCTCTACTCATCAAACGTCACGGTCCTTCTCTTTCCGTCTCGTAGACACGAGCTGAGAAATTGCAAACGTCGAGCAATTGCTCAGAGATGAAAAGTGCCAGCACTGAAAGCTGTTGCTAGCCAGCACCCTTCCTTGGAAGCGCTTTTGTAGCCCTTAGAACACTGGGGCTCTGGGCTTCTCTAGCCACCTAATCTTCTGCTCATCCTCTCGCGCACTCTAAAGAGAGCTCAGGTGAGAAATTGCAAACGTCGAGCAATTGCTCAGAGATGAAAAGTGCCAGCACTGAAAGCTGTTGCTAGCCAGCACCCTTCCTTGGAAGCGCTTTTGTAGGCCTAAGAACACTGGGGCTCTGGGCTTCTCTAGCCACCTCATCTTCTGCTCATCCTCTCGCGCACTCTAAAGAGAGCTCAGGTGAGAAATTGCAAACGTCGAGCAATTGCTCAGAGATGAAAAGTGCCAGCACTGAAAGCTGTTGCTAGCCAGCACCCTTCCTTGGAAGCGCTTTCACAGGCGCAGCAACACTGGGGCTTTGCGCTTCTCTAGCCACCAAACGTCACGGTCCTTCTCTTTCCATCTCGTAGACACGAGCTGAGAAATTGCAAACATCGAGCAATTGCTCAGAGAGGAAAAGTGCCAGCACTGAAAGCTGTTGCTAGCCAGCACCCTTCCTTGGAAGCGCTTTTGTAGACCTAAGAACACTGGGGCTCTGGGCTTCTCTAGCCACCTCATCTTCTGCTCATCCTCTCGCACACTCTAAAGAGAGCTCAGGTGAGAAATTGCAAACGTCGAGCAATTGCTCAGAGATGAAAAGTGCCAGCACTGAAAGCTCTTGCTAGCCAGCACCCTTCCTTGGAAGCGCTTTCACAGGCGCAGTAACACTGGGGCTTTGCGCTTCTCTACTCATCAAACGTCACGGTCCTTCTCTTTCCGTCTCGTAGACACGAGCTGAGAAATTGCAAACGTCGAGCAATTGCTCAGAGATGAAAAGTGCCAGCACTGAAAGCTGTTGCTAGCCAGCACCCTTCCTTGGAAGCGCTTTTGTAGCCCTTAGAACACTGGGGCTCTGGGCTTCTGTAGCCACCTCATCTTCTGCTCATCCTCTCGCGCACTCTAAAGAGAGCTCAGGTGAGAAATTGCAAACGTCCAGCAATTGCTCAGAGATGAAAAGTGCCAGCACTGAAAGCTGTTGCTAGCCAGCACCCTTCCTTGGAAGCGCTTTTGTAGGCCTAAGAACACTGGGGCTCTGGGCTTCTCTAGCCACCTCATCTTCTGCTCATCCTCTCGCGCACTCTAAAGAGAGCTCAGGTGAGAAATTGCAAACGTCGAGCAATTGCTCAGAGATGAAAAGTGCCAGCACTGAAAGCTGTTGCTAGCCAGCACCCTTCCTTGGAAGCGCTTTTGTAGGCCTAAGAACACTGGGGCTTTGCGCTTCTCTAGCCACCAAAAGTCACGGTCCTTCTCTTTCCGTCTCGTAGACACGAGCTGAGAAATTGCAAACGTCGAGCAATTGCTCAGAGATGAAAAGTGCCAGCACTGAAAGCTGTTGCTAGCCAGCACCCTTCCTTGGAAGCGCTTTTGTAGCCCTTAGAACACTGGGGCTCTGGGCTTCTCTAGCCACCTCATCTTCTGCTCATCCTCTCGCGCACTCTAAAGAGAGCTCAGGGGAGAAATTGCAAACGTCGAGCAATTGCTCAGAGATGAAAAGTGCCAGCACTGAAAGCTGTTGCTAGCCAGCACCCTTCCTTGGAAGCGCTTTCACAGGCGCAGTAACACTGGGGCTTTGCGCTTCTCTAGCCACCAAACGTCACGGTCCTTCTCTTTCCATCTCGTAGACACGAGCTGAGAAATTGCAAACGTCGAGCAATTGCTCAGAGAGGAAAAGTGCCAGCACTGAAAGCTGTTGCTAGCCAGCACCCTTCCTTGGAAGCGCTTTTGTAGACCTAAGAACACTGGGGCTCTGGGCTTCTCTAGCCACCTCATCTTCTGCTCATCCTCTCGCGCACTCTAAAGAGAGCTCAGGTGAGAAATTGCAAACGTCGAGCAATTGCTCAGAGATGAAAAGTGCCAGCACTGAAAGCTCTTGCTAGCCAGCACCCTTCCTTGGAAGCGCTTTCACAGGCGCAGTAACACTGGGGCTTTGCGCTTCTCTACCCATCAAACGTCACGGTCCTTCTCTTTCCGTCTCGTAGACACGAGCTGAGAAATTGCAAACGTCGAGCAATTGCTCAGAGATGAAAAGTGCCAGCACTGAAAGCTGTTGCTAGCCAGCACCCTTCCTTGGAAGCGCTTTTGTAGGCCTAAGAACACTGGGGCTCTGGGCTTCTCTAGCCACCTCATCTTCTGCTCATCCTCTCGCGCACTCTAAAGAGAGCTCAGGTGAGAAATTGCAAACGTCGAGCAATTGCTCAGAGATGAAAAGTGCCAGCACTGAAAGCTGTTGCTAGCCAGCACCCTTCCTTGGAAGCGCTTTTGTAGGCCTAAGAACACTGGGGCTCTGGGCTTCTCTAGCCACCTCATCTTCTGCTCATCCTCTCACGCACTCTAAAGAGAGCTCAGGTGAGAAATTGCAAACGTCGAGCAATTGCTCAGAGATGAAAAGTGCCAGCACTGAAAGCTGTTGCTAGCCAGCACCCTTCCTTGGAAGCGCTTTCACAGGCGCAGTAACACTGGGGCTTTGCGCTTCTCTAGCCACCAAACGTCACGGTCCTTCTCTTTCCATCTCGTAGACACGAGCTGAGAAATTGCAAACGTCGAGCAATTGCTCAGAGATGAAAAGTGCCAGCACTGAAAGCTGTTGCTAGCCAGCACCCTTCCTTGGAAGCGCTTTTGTAGCCCTTAGAACACTGGGGCTCTGGGCTTCTCTAGCCACCTCATCTTCTGCTCATCCTCTCGCGCACTCTAAAGAGAGCTCAGGTGAGAAATTGCAAACGTCGAGCAATTGCTCAGAGATGAAAAGTGCCAGCACTGAAAGCTGTTGCTAGCCAGCACCCTTCCTTGGAAGCGCTTTTGTAGCCCTTAGAACACTGGGGCTCTGGGCTTCTCTAGCCACCTCATCTTCTGCTCATCCTCTCGCGCACTCTAAAGAGAGCTCAGGTGAGAAATTGCAAACGTCGAGCAATTGCTCAGAGATGAAAAGTGCCAGCACTGAAAGCTGTTGCTAGCCAGCACCCTTCCTTGGAAGCGCTTTCACAGGCGCAGCAACAGTGGGGCTTTGCGCTTCTCTAGCCACCAAACGTCACGGTCCTTCTCTTTCCGTCTCGTAGACACGAGCTGAGAAATTGCAAACGTCGAGCAATTGCTCAGAGATGAAAAGTGCCAGCACTGAAAGCTCTTGCTAGCCAGCCCCCTTCCTTGGAAGCGCTTTTGTAGGCCTAAGAACACTGGGGCTCTGGGCTTCTCTAGCCACCTCATCTTCTGCTCATCCTCTCGCGCACTCTAAAGAGAGCTCAGGTGAGAAATTGCAAACGTCGAGCAATTGCTCAGAGATGAAAAGTGCCAGCACTGAAAGCTCTTGCTAGCCAGCACCCTTCCTTGGAAGCGCTTTCACAGGCGCAGTAACATTGGGGCTTTGCACTTCTCTAGCCACCAAACGTCACGGCCCTTCTCTTTCCGTCTCGTAGACACGAGCTGAGAAATTGCAAACGTCGAGCAATTGCTCAGAGATGAAAAGTGCCAGCACTGAAAGCTGTTGCTAGCCAGCACCCTTCCTTGGAAGCGCTTTTGTAGGCCTAAGAACACTGGGGCTCTGGGCTTCTCTAGCCACCTCATCTTCTGCTCATCCTCTCGCGCACTCTAAAGAGAGCTCAGGTGAGAAATTGCAAACGTCGAGCAATTGCTCAGAGATGAAAAGTGCCAGCACTGAAAGCTCTTGCTAGCCAGCACCCTTCCTTGGAAGCGCTTTCACAGGTGCAGTAACACTGGGGCTTTGCGCTTCTCTACTCGTCAAACGTCACGGTCCTTCTCTTTCCGTCTCGTAGACACGAGCTGAGAAATTGCAAACGTCGAGCAATTGCTCAGAGAAGAAAAGTGCCAGCACTGAAAGCTGTTGCTAGCCAGCCCCCTTCCTTGGAAGCGCTTTTGTAGCCCTTAGAACACTGGGGCTCTGGGCTTCTCTAGCCACCTAATCTTCTGCTCATCCTCTCGTGCACTCTAAAGAGAGCTCAGGTGAGAAATTGCAAACGTCGAGCAATTGCTCAGAGATGAAAAGTGCCAGCACTGAAAGCTCTTGCTAGCCAGCACCCTTCCTTGGAAGCGCTTTTGTAGCCCTTAGAACACTGGGGCTCTGGGCTTCTCTAGCCACCTCATCTTCTGCTCATCCTCTCGCGCACTCTAAAGAGAGCTCAGGTGAGAAATTGCAAACGTCGAGCAATTGCTCAGAGATGAAAAGTGCCAGCACTGAAAGCTCTTGCTAGCCAGCACCCTTCCTTGGAAGCGCTTTCACAGGCGCAGTAACACTGGGGCTTTGCGCTTCTCTACTCATCAAACGTCACGGTCCTTCTCTTTCCGTCTCGTAGACACGAGCTGAGAAATTGCAAACGTCGAGCAATTGCTCAGAGATGAAAAGTGCCAGCACTGAAAGCTCTTGCTAGCCAGCACCCTTCCTTGGAAGCGCTTTTGTAGCCCTTAGAACACTGGGGCTCTGGGCTTCTCTAGCCACCTCATCTTCTGCTCATCCTCTCGCGCACTCTAAAGAGAGCTCAGGTGAGAAATTGCAAACGTCCAGCAATTGCTCAGAGATGAAAAGTGCCAGCACTGAAAGCTGTTGCTAGCCAGCACCGTTCCTTGGAAGCGCTTTTGTAAGCCTAAGAACACTGGGGCTCTGGGCTTCTCTAGCCACCTCATCTTCTGCTCATCCTCTCGCGCACTCTGAAGAGAGCTCAGGGGAGAAATTGCAAACGTCGAGCAATTGCTCAGAGATGAAAAGTGCCAGCACTGAAAGCTCTTGCTAGCCAGCACCCTTCCTTGGAAGCGCTTTCACAGGCGCAGCAACACTGGGGCTTTGCGCTTCTCTAGCCACCAAACGTCACGGTCCTTCTCTTTCCGTCTCGTAGACACGAGCTGAGAAATTGCAAACGTCGAGCAATTGCTCAGAGATGAAAAGTGCCAGCACTGAAAGCTGTTGCTAGCCAGCACCCTTCCTTGGAAGCGCTTTTGTAGACCTAAGAACACTGGGGCTCTGGGCTTCTCTAGCCACCTCATCTTCTGCTCATCCTCTCGCGCACTCTAAAGAGAGCTCAGGTGAGAAATTGCAAACGTCGAGCAATTGCTCAGAGATGAAAAGTGCCAGCACTGAAAGCTCTTGCTAGCCAGCACCCTTCCTTGGAAGCGCTTTCACAGGCGCAGTAACATTGGGGCTTTGCGCTTCTCTACTCATCAAACGTCACGGTCCTTCTCTTTCCGTCTCATAGACACGAGCTGAGAAATTGCAAACGTCGAGCAATTGCTCAGAGATGAAAAGTGCCAGCACTGAAAGCTGTTGCTAGCCAGCACCCTTCCTTGGAAGCGCTTTTGTAGACCTAAGAACACTGGGGCTCTGGGCTTCTCTAGCCACCTCATCTTCTGCTCATCCTCTCGCGCACTCTAAAGAGAGCTCAGGTGAGAAATTGCAAACGTCGAGCAATTGCTCAGAGATGAAAAGTGCCAGCACTGAAAGCTGTTGCTAGCCAGCACCCTTCCTTGGAAGCGCTTTTGTAGCCCTTAGAACACTGGGGCTCTGGGCTTCTCTAGCCACCTCATCTTCTGCTCATCCTCTCGCGCACTCTAAAGAGAGCTCAGGTGAGAAATTGCAAACGTCGAGCAATTGCTCAGAGATGAAAAGTGCCAGCACTGAAAGCTCTTGCTAGCCAGCACCCTTCCTTGGAAGCGCTTTCACAGGCGCAGTAACACTGGGGCTTTGCGCTTCTCTAGCCACCAAACGTCACGGTCCTTCTCTTTCCATCTCGTAGACACGAGCTGAGAAATTGCAAACGTCGAGCAATTGCTCAGAGATGAAAAGTGCCAGCACTGAAAGCTGTTGCTAGCCAGCACCCTTCCTTGGAAGCGCTTTTGTAGCCCTTAGAACACTGGGGCTCTGGGCTTCTCTAGCCACCTCATCTTCTGCTCATCCTCTCGCGCACTCTAAAGAGAGCTCAGGTGAGAAATTGCAAACGTCGAGCAATTGCTCAGAGATGAAAAGTGCCAGCACTGAAAGCTGTTGCTAGCCAGCACCCTTCCTTGGAAGCGCTTTTGTAGCCCTTAGAACACTGGGGCTCTGGGCTTCTCTAGCCACCTCATCTTCTGCTCATCCTCTCGCGCACTCTAAAGAGAGCTCAGGGGAGAAATTGCAAACGTCGAGCAATTGCTCAGAGATGAAAACTGCCAGCACTGAAAGCTCTTGCTAGCCAGCACCCTTCCTTGGAAGCGCTTTCACAGGCGCAGTAACACTGGGGCTTTGCGCTTCTCTACTCATCAAACGTCACGGTCCTTCTCTTTCCGTCTCGTAGACACGAGCTGAGAAATTGCAAACGTCGAGCAATTGCTCAGAGATGAAAAGTGCCAGCACTGAAAGCTGTTGCTAGCCAGCACCCTTCCTTGGAAGCGCTTTTGTAGACCTAAGAACACTGGGGCTCTGGGCTTCTCTAGCCACCTCATCTTCTGCTCATCCTCTCGCGCACTCTAAAGAGAGCTCAGGGGAGAAATTGCAAACGTCGAGCAATTGCTCAGAGATGAAAAGTGCCAGCACTGAAAGCTCTTGCTAGCCAGCACCCTTCCTTGGAAGCGCTTTCACAGGCGCAGTAACATTGGGGCTTTGCGCTTCTCTACTCATCAAACGTCACGGTCCTTCTCTTTCCGTCTCATAGACACGAGCTGAGAAATTGCAAACGTCGAGCAATTGCTCAGAGATGAAAAGTGCCAGCACTGAAAGCTGTTGCTAGCCAGCCCCCTTCCTTGGAAGCGCTTTTGTAGCCCTTAGAACACTGGGGCTCTGGGCTTCTCTAGCCACCTCATCTTCTGCTCATCCTCTCGCGCACTCTAAAGAGAGCTCAGGTGAGAAATTGCAAACGTCGAGCAATTGCTCAGAGATGAAAAGTGCCAGCACTGAAAGCTCTTGCTAGCCAGCACCCTTCCTTGGAAGCGCTTTTGTAGACCTTAGAACACTGGGGCTCTGGGCTTCTCTAGCCACCTCATCTTCTGCTCATCCTCTCGCGCACTCTAAAGAGAGCTCAGGTGAGAAACTGCAAACGTCGAGCAATTGCTCAGAGATGAAAAGTGCCAGCACTGAAAGCTGTTGCTAGCCAGCACCCTTCCTTGGAAGCGCTTTCACAGGCGCAGTAACATTGGGGCTTTGCGCTTCTCTAGCCACCAAACGTCACGGTCCTTCTCTTTCCATCTCGTAGACACGAGCTGAGAAATTGCAAACGTCGAGCAATTGCTCAGAGAGGAAAAGTGCCAGCACTGAAAGCTGTTGCTAGCCAGCACCCTTCCTTGGAAGCGCTTTTGTAGACCTAAGAACACTGGGGCTCTGGGCTTCTCTAGCCACCTCATCTTCTGCTCATCCTCTCGCGCACTCTAAAGAGAGCTCAGGTGAGAAATTGCAAACGTCCAGCAATTGCTCAGAGATGAAAAGTGCCAGCACTGAAAGCTGTTGCTAGCCAGCACCCTTCCTTGGAAGCGCTTTTGTAGGCCTAAGAACACTGGGGCTCTGGGCTTCTCTAGCCACCTCATCTTCTGCTCATCCTCTCGCGCACTCTAAAGAGAGCTCAGGTGAGAAATTGCAAACGTCGAGCAATTGCTCAGAGATGAAAAGTGCCAGCACTGAAAGCTGTTGCTAGCCAGCACCCTTCCTTGGAAGCGCTTTCACAGGCGCAGTAACACTGGGGCTTTGCGCTTCTCTAGCCACCAAACGTCACGGTCCTTCTCTTTCCATCTCGTAGACACGAGCTGAGAAATTGCAAACGTCGAGCAATTGCTCAGAGATGAAAAGTGCCAGCACTGAAAGCTCTTGCTAGCCAGCACCCTTCCTTGGAAGCGCTTTTGTAGACCTAAGAACACTGGGGCTCTGGGCTTCTCTAGCCACCTCATCTTCTGCTCATCCTCTCGCGCACTCTAAAGAGAGCTCAGGTGAGAAATTGCAAACGTCGAGCAATTGCTCAGAGATGAAAAGTGCCAGCACTGAAAGCTCTTGCTAGCCAGCACCCTTCCTTGGAAGCGCTTTCACAGGCGCAGTAACATTGGGGCTTTGCGCTTCTCTACTCATCAAACGTCACTGTCCTTCTCTTTCCGTCTCATAGACACGAGCTGAGAAATTGCAAACGTCGAGCAATTGCTCAGAGATGAAAAGTGCCAGCACTGAAAGCTGTTGCTAGCCAGCACCCTTCCTTGGAAGCGCTTTTGTAGACCTAAGAACACTGGGGCTCTGGGCTTCTCTAGCCACCTCATCTTCTGCTCATCCTCTCGCGCACTCTAAAGAGAGCTCAGGTGAGAAATTGCAAACGTCGAGCAATTGCTCAGAGATGAAAAGTGCCAGCACTGAAAGCTCTTGCTAGCCAGCACCCTTCCTTGGAAGCGCTTTTGTAGGCCTAAGAACACTGGGGCTCTGGGCTTCTCTAGCCACCTCATCTTCTGCTCATCCTCTCGCGCACTCTAAAGAGAGCTCAGGTGAGAAATTGCAAACGTCGAGCAATTGCTCAGAGATGAAAAGTGCCAGCACTGAAAGCTGTTGCTAGCCAGCACCCTTCCTTGGAAGCGCTTTCACAGGCGCAGTAACACTGGGGCTTTGCACTTCTCTAGCCACCAAACGTCACGGTCCTTCTCTTTCCATCTCGTAGACACGAGCTGAGAAATTGCAAACGTCGAGCAATTGCTCAGAGAGGAAAAGTGCCAGCACTGAAAGCTGTTGCTAGCCAGCACCCTTCCTTGGAAGCGCTTTTGTAGCCCTTAGAACACTGGGGCTCTGGGCTTCTCTAGCCACCTCATCTTCTGCTCATCCTCTCGCGCACTCTAAAGAGAGCTCAGGTGAGAAATTGCAAACGTCGAGCAATTGCTCAGAGATGAAAAGTGCCAGCACTGAAAGCTCTTGCTAGCCAGCACCCTTCCTTGGAAGCGCTTTTGTAGCCCTTAGAACACTGGGGCTCTGGGCTTCTCTAGCCACCTCATCTTCTGCTCATCCTCTCGCGCACTCTAAAGAGAGCTCAGGTGAGAAATTGCAAACGTCGAGCAATTGCTCAGAGATGAAAAGTGCCAGCACTGAAAGCTGTTGCTAGCCAGCACCCTTCCTTGGAAGCGCTTTCACAGGCACAGCAACAGTGGGGCTTTGCGCTTCTCTAGCCACCAAACGTCACGGTCCTTCTCTTTCCGTCTCGTAGACACGAGCTGAGAAATTGCAAACGTCGAGCAATTGCTCAGAGATGAAAAGTGCCAGCACTGAAAGCTGTTGCTAGCCAGCACCCTTCCTTGGAAGCGCTTTTGTAGACCTAAGAACACCGGGGCTCTGGGCTTCTCTAGCCACCTCATCTTCTGCTCATCCTCTCGCGCACTCTAAAGAGAGCTCAGGTGAGAAATTGCAAACGTCGAGCAATTGCTCAGAGATGAAAAGTGCCAGCACTGAAAGCTCTTGCTAGCCAGCACCCTTCCTTGGAAGCGCTTTTGTAGGCCTAAGAACACTGGGGCTCTGGGCTTCTCTAGCCACCAAACGTCACGGTCCTTCTCTTTCCGTCTCGTAGACACGAGCTGAGAAATTGCAAACGTCGAGCAATTGCTCAGAGATGAAAAGTGCCAGCACTGAAAGCTGTTGCTAGCCAGCACCCTTCCTTGGAAGCGCTTTTGTAGGCCTAAGAACACTGGGGCTCTGGGCTTCTCTAGCCACCTAATCTTCTGGTCATCCTCTCGCGCACTCTAAAGAGAGCTCAGGTGAGAAATTGCAAACGTCGAGCAATTGCTCAGAGATGAAAAGTGCCAGCACTGAAAGCTGTTGCTAGCCAGCACCCTTCCTTGGAAGCGCTTTTGTAGACCTAAGAACACTGGGGCTCTGGGCTTCTCTAGCCACCTCATCTTCTGCTCATCCTCTCGCGCACTCTAAAGAGAGCTCAGGTGAGAAATTGCAAACGTCGAGCAATTGCTCAGAGATGAAAAGTGCCAGCACTGAAAGCTGTTGCTAGCCAGCACCCTTCCTTGGAAGCGCTTTCACAGGCGCAGTAACATTGGGGCTTTGCGCTTCTCTACTCATCAAACGTCACGGTCCTTCTCTTTCCGTCTCATAGACACGAGCTGAGAAATTGCAAACGTCGAGCAATTGCTCAGAGAAGAAAAGTGCCAGCACTGAAAGCTGTTGCTAGCCAGCTCCCTTCCTTGGAAGCGCTTTTGTAGCCCTTAGAACACTGGGGCTCTGGGCTTCTCTAGCCACCTCATCTTCTGCTCATCCTCTCGCGCACTCTAAAGAGAGCTCAGGTGAGAAATTGCAAACGTCGAGCAATTGCTCAGAGATGAAAAGTGCCAGCACTGAAAGCTGTTGCTAGCCAGCACCCTTCCTTGGAAGCGCTTTTGTAGGCCTAAGAACACTGGGGCTCTGGGCTTCTCTAGCCACCTCATCTTCTGCTCATCCTCTCGCGCACTCTAAAGAGAGCTCAGGTGAGAAATTGCAAACGTCGAGCAATTGCTCAGAGATGAAAAGTGCCAGCACTGAAAGCTGTTGCTAGCCAGCACCCTTCCTTGGAAGCGCTTTCACAGGCGCAGTAACACTGGGGCTTTGCGCTTCTCTAGCCACCAAACGTCACGGTCCTTCTCTTTCCATCTCGTAGACACGAGCTGAGAAATTGCAAACGTCGAGCAATTGCTCAGAGATGAAAAGTGCCAGCACTGAAAGCTGTTGCTAGCCAGCACCCTTCCTTGGAAGCGCTTTTGTAGCCCTTAGAACACTGGGGCTCTGGGCTTCTCTAGCCACCTAATCTTCTGCTCATCCTCTCGCGCACTCTAAAGAGAGCTCAGGTGAGAAATTGCAAACGTCGAGCAATTGCTCAGAGATGAAAAGTGCCAGCACTGAAAGCTGTTGCTAGCCAGCACCCTTCCTTGGAAGCGCTTTTGTAGCCCTTAGAACACTGGGGCTCTGGGCTTCTCTAGCCACCTCATCTTCTGCTCATCCTCTCGCGCACTCTAAAGAGAGCTCAGGTGAGAAATTGCAAACGTCGAGCAATTGCTCAGAGATGAAAAGTGCCAGCACTGAAAGCTCTTGCTAGCCAGCACCCTTCCTTGGAAGCGCTTTCACAGGCGCAGCAACAGTGGGGCTTTGCGCTTCTCTACTCATCAAACGTCACGGTCCTTCTCTTTCCGTCTCGTAGACACGAGCTGAGAAATTGCAAACGTCGAGCAATTGCTCAGAGATGAAAAGTGCCAGCACTGAAAGCTCTTGCTAGCCAGCACCCTTCCTTGGAAGCGCTTTTGTAGACCTAAGAACACTGGGGCTCTGGGCTTCTCTAGCCACCTCATCTTCTGCTCATCCTCTCGCGCACTCTAAAGAGAGCTCAGGTGAGAAATTGCAAACGTCGAGCAATTGCTCAGAGATGAAAAGTGCCAGCACTGAAAGCTCTTGCTAGCCAGCACCCTTCCTTGGAAGCGCTTTTGTAGGCCTAAGAACACTGGGGCTCTGGGCTTCTCTAGCCACCAAACGTCACGGTCCTTCTCTTTCCGTCTCGTAGACACGAGCTGAGAAATTGCAAACGTCGAGCAATTGCTCAGAGATGAAAAGTGCCAGCACTGAAAGCTGTTGCTAGCCAGCACCCTTCCTTGGAAGCGCTTTTGTAGGCCTAAGAACACTGGGGCTCTGGGCTTCTCTAGCCACCTCATCTTCTGCTCATCCTCTCGCGCACTCTAAAGAGAGCTCAGGTGAGAAATTGCAAACGTCGAGCAATTGCTCAGAGATGAAAAGTGCCAGCACTGAAAGCTGTTGCTAGCCAGCACCCTTCCTTGGAAGCGCTTTTGTAGACCTAAGAACACTGGGGCTCTGGGCTTCTCTAGCCACCTCATCTTCTGCTCATCCTCTCGCGCACTCTAAAGAGAGCTCAGGTGAGAAATTGCAAACGTCGAGCAATTGCTCAGAGATGAAAAGGGCCAGCACTGAAAGCTCTTGCTAGCCAGCACCCTTCCTTGGAAGCGCTTTCACAGGCGCAGTAACATTGGGGCTTTGCGCTTCTCTACTCATCAAACGTCACGGTCCTTCTCTTTCCGTCTCATAGACACGAGCTGAGAAATTGCAAACGTCGAGCAATTGCTCAGAGATGAAAAGTGCCAGCACTGAAAGCTCTTGCTAGCCAGCACCCTTCCTTGGAAGCGCTTTTGTAGGCCTAAGAACACTGGGGCTCTGGGCTTCTCTAGCCACCTCATCTTCTGCTCATCCTCTCGCGCACTCTAAAGAGAGCTCAGGGGAGAAATTGCAAACGTCGAGCAATTGCTCAGAGATGAAAAGTGCCAGCACTGAAAGCTGTTGCTAGCCAGCACCCTTCCTTGGAAGCGCTTTTGTAGCCCTTAGAACACTGGGGCTCTGGGCTTCTCTAGCCACCTAATCTTCTGCTCATCCTCTCGCGCACTCTAAAGAGAGCTCAGGTGAGAAATTGCAAACGTCGAGCAATTGCTCAGAGATGAAAAGTGCCAGCACTGAAAGCTGTTGCTAGCCAGCACCCTTCCTTGGAAGCGCTTTCACAGGCGCAGCAACAGTGGGGCTTTGCGCTTCTCTAGCCACCAAACGTCACGGTCCTTCTCTTTCCGTCTCGTAGACACGAGCTGAGAAATTGCAAACGTCGAGCAATTGCTCAGAGATGAAAAGTGCCAGCACTGAAAGCTCTTGCTAGCCAGCACCCTTCCTTGGAAGCGCTTTTGTAGACCTAAGAACACTGGGGCTCTGGGCTTCTCTAGCCACCTCATCTTCTGCTCATCCTCTCGCGCACTCTAAAGAGAGCTCAGGTGAGAAATTGCAAACGTCGAGCAATTGCTCAGAGATGAAAAGTGCCAGCACTGAAAGCTCTTGCTAGCCAGCACCCTTCCTTGGAAGCGCTTTCACAGGCGCAGTAACATTGGGGCTTTGCACTTCTCTAGCCACCAAACGTCACGGTCCTTCTCTTTCCGTCTCGTAGACACGAGCTGAGAAATTGCAAACATCGAGCAATTGCTCAGAGATGAAAAGTGCCAGCACTGAAAGCTGTTGCTAGCCAGCACCCTTCCTTGGAAGCGCTTTTGTAGGCCTAAGAACACTGGGGCTCTGGGCTTCTCTAGCCACCTCATCTTCTGCTCATCCTCTCGCGCACTCTAAAGAGAGCTCAGGTGAGAAATTGCAAACGTCGAGCAATTGCTCAGAGATGAAAAGTGCCAGCACTGAAAGCTCTTGCTAGCCAGCACCCTTCCTTGGAAGCGCTTTCACAGGCGCAGTAACACTGGGGCTTTGCGCTTCTCTACTCATCAAACGTCACGGTCCTTCTCTTTCCGTCTCGTAGACACGAGCTGAGAAATTGCAAACGTCGAGCAATTGCTCAGAGAAGAAAAGTGCCAGCACTGAAAGCTGTTGCTAGCCAGCCCCCTTCCTTGGAAGCGCTTTTGTAGCCCTTAGAACACTGGGGCTCTGGGCTTCTCTAGCCACCTCATCTTCTGCTCATCCTCTCGCGCACTCTAAAGAGAGCTCAGGTGAGAAATTGCAAACGTCGAGCAATTGCTCAGAGATGAAAAGTGCCAGCACTGAAAGCTGTTGCTAGCCAGCACCCTTCCTTGGAAGCGCTTTCACAGGCGCAGTAACACTGGGGCTTTGCACTTCTCTACCCACCAAACGTCACGGTCCTTCTCTTTCCATCTCGTAGACACGAGCTGAGAAATTGCAAACGTCGAGCAATTGCTCAGAGAGGAAAAGTGCCAGCACTGAAAGCTGTTGCTAGCCAGCACCCTTCCTTGGAAGCGCTTTTGTAGCCCTTAGAACACTGGGTCTCTGGGCTTCTCTAGCCACCTCATCTTCTGCTCATCCTCTCGTGCACTCTAAAGAGAGCTCAGGTGAGAAATTGCAAACGTCGAGCAATTGCTCAGAGATGAAAAGTGCCAGCACTGAAAGCTCTTGCTAGCCAGCACCCTTCCTTGGAAGCGCTTTTGTAGCCCTTAGAACACTGGGGCTCTGGGCTTCTCTAGCCACCTCATCTTCTGCTCATCCTCTCGCGCACTCTAAAGAGAGCTCAGGTGAGAAATTGCAAACGTCGAGCAATTGCTCAGAGATGAAAAGTGCCAGCACTGAAAGCTCTTGCTAGCCAGCACCCTTCCTTGGAAGCGCTTTCACAGGCGCAGTAACACTGGGGCTTTGCGCTTCTCTACCCACCAAACGTCACGGTCCTTCTCTTTCCGTCTCGTAGACACGAGCTGAGAAATTGCAAACGTCGAGCAATTGCTCAGAGATGAAAAGTGCCAGCACTGAAAGCTGTTGCTAGCCAGCACCCTTCCTTGGAAGCGCTTTTGTAGGCCTAAGAACACTGGGGCTCTGGGCTTCTCTAGCCACCTAATCTTCTGCTCATCCTCTCGCGCACTCTAAAGAGAGCTCAGGTGAGAAATTGCAAACGTCGAGCAATTGCTCAGAGATGAAAAGTGCCAGCACTGAAAGCTCTTGCTAGCCAGCACCCTTCCTTGGAAGCGCTTTTGTAGCCCTTAGAACACTGGGGCTTTGCGCTTCTCTAGCCACCAAAAGTCACGGTCCTTCTCTTTCCGTCTCGTAGACACGAGCTGAGAAATTGCAAACGTCGAGCAATTGCTCAGAGATGAAAAGTGCCAGCACTGAAAGCTGTTGCTAGCCAGCACCCTTCCTTGGAAGCGCTTTTGTAGCCCTTAGAACACTGGCGCTCTGGGCTTCTCTAGCCACCTCATCTTCTGCTCATCCTCTCGCGCACTCTAAAGAGAGCTCAGGGGAGAAATTGCAAACGTCGAGCAATTGCTCAGAGATGAAAAGTGCCAGCACTGAAAGCTGTTGCTAGCCAGCACCCTTCCTTGGAAGCGCTTTCACAGGCGCAGTAACACTGGGGCTTTGCGCTTCTCTAGCCACCAAACGTCACGGTCCTTCTCTTTCCATCTCGTAGACACGAGCTGAGAAATTGCAAACGTCAAGCAATTGCTCAGAGAGGAAAAGTGCCAGCACTGAAAGCTGTTGCTAGCCAGCACCCTTCCTTGGAAGCGCTTTTGTAGACCTAAGAACACTGGGGCTCTGGGCTTCTCTAGCCACCTAATCTTCTGCTCATCCTCTCGCGCACTCTAAAGAGAGCTCAGGTGAGAAATTGCAAACGTCGAGCAATTGCTCAGAGATGAAAAGTGCCAGCACTGAAAGCTGTTGCTAGCCAGCACCCTTCCTTGGAAGCGCTTTCACAGGCGCAGTAACACTGGGGCTTTGCGCTTCTCTAGCCACCAAACGTCACGGTCCTTCTCTTTCCATCTCGTAGACACGAGCTGAGAAATTGCAAACGTCGAGCAATTGCTCAGAGAGGAAAAGTGCCAGCACTGAAAGCTGTTGCTAGCCAGCACCCTTCCTTGGAAGCGCTTTTGTAGGCCTAAGAACACTGGGGCTCTGGGCTTCTCTAGCCACCTCATCTTCTGCTCATCCTCTCGCGCACTCTAAAGAGAGCTCAGGTGAGAAATTGCAAACGTCGAGCAATTGCTCAGAGATGAAAAGTGCCAGCACTGAAAGCTGTTGCTAGCCAGCACCCTTCCTTGGAAGCGCTTTTGTAGGCCTAAGAACACTGGGGCTCTGGGCTTCTCTAGCCACCTCATCTTCTGGTCATCCTCTCGCGCACTCTAAAGAGAGCTCAGGTGAGAAATTGCAAACGTCGAGCAATTGCTCAGAGATGAAAAGTGCCAGCACTGAAAGCTGTTGCTAGCCAGCACCCTTCCTTGGAAGCGCTTTCACAGGCGCAGTAACACTGGGGCTTTGCGCTTCTCTACCCACCAAACGTCACGGTCCTTCTCTTTCCATCTCGTAGACACGAGCTGAGAAATTGCAAACGTCGAGCAATTGCTCAGAGATGAAAAGTGCCAGCACTGAAAGCTCTTGCTAGCCAGCACCCTTCCTTGGAAGCGCTTTTGTAGACCTAAGAACACTGGGGCTCTGGGCTTCTCTAGCCACCTCATCTTCTGCTCATCCTCTCGCGCACTCTAAAGAGAGCTCAGGTGAGAAATTGCAAACGTCGAGCAATTGCTCAGAGATGAAAAGTGCCAGCACTGAAAGCTCTTGCTAGCCAGCACCCTTCCTTGGAAGCGCTTTCACAGGCGCAGTAACATTGGGGCTTTGCACTTCTCTAGCCACCAAACGTCACGGTCCTTCTCTTTCCATCTCGTAGACACGAGCTGAGAAATTGCAAACGTCGAGCAATTGCTCAGAGATGAAAAGTGCCAGCACTGAAAGCTGTTGCTAGCCAGCACCCTTCCTTGGAAGCGCTTTTGTAGGCCTAAGAACACTGGGGCTCTGGGCTTCTCTAGCCACCTCATCTTCTGCTCATCCTCTCGTGCACTCTAAAGAGAGCTCAGGTGAGAAATTGCAAACGTCGAGCAATTGCTCAGAGATGAAAAGTGCCAGCACTGAAAGCTGTTGCTAGCCAGCACCCTTCCTTGGAAGCGCTTTTGTAGCCCTTAGAACACTGGGGCTCTGGGCTTCTCTAGCCACCTCATCTTCTGCTCATCCTCTCGCGCACTCTAAAGAGAGCTCAGGTGAGAAATTGCAAACGTCGAGCAATTGCTCAGAGATGAAAAGTGCCAGCACTGAAAGCTCTTGCTAGCCAGCACCCTTCCTTGGAAGCGCTTTCACAGGCGCAGTAACACTGGGGCTTTGCGCTTCTCTAGCCACCAAACGTCACGGTCCTTCTCTTTCCATCTCGTAGACACGAGCTGAGAAATTGCAAACGTCGAGCAATTGCTCAGAGATGAAAAGTGCCAGCACTGAAAGCTGTTGCTAGCCAGCACCCTTCCTTGGAAGCGCTTTTGAAGGCCTAAGAACACTGGGGCTCTGGGCTTCTCTAGCCACCTCATCTTCTGCTCATCCTCTCGCGCACTCTAAAGAGAGCTCAGGTGAGAAATTGCAAACGTCGAGCAATTGCTCAGAGATGAAAAGTGCCAGCACTGAAAGCTCTTGCTAGCCAGCACCCTTCCTTGGAAGCGCTTTCACAGGCGCAGTAACATTGGGGCTTTGCGCTTCTCTACTCATCAAACGTCACGGTCCTTCTCTTTCCGTCTCGTAGACACGAGCTGAGAAATTGCAAACGTCGAGCAATTGCTCAGAGATGAAAAGTGCCAGCACTGAAAGCTGTTGCTAGCCAGCCCCCTTCCTTGGAAGCGCTTTTGTAGGCCTAAGAACACTGGGGCTCTGGGCTTCTCTAGCCACCTCATCTTCTGGTCATCCTCTCGCGCACTCTAAAGAGAGCTCAGGTGAGAAATTGCAAACGTCGAGCAATTGCTCAGAGATGAAAAGTGCCAGCACTGAAAGCTGTTGCTAGCCAGCACCCTTCCTTGGAAGCGCTTTTGTAAGCCTAAGAACACTGGGGCTCTGGGCTTCTCTAGCCACCTCATCTTCTGCTCATCCTCTCGCGCACTCTGAAGAGAGCTCAGGTGAGAAATTGCAAACGTCGAGCAATTGCTCAGAGATGAAAAGTGCCAGCACTGAAAGCTGTTGCTAGCCAGCACCCTTCCTTGGAAGCGCTTTCACAGGCGCAGCAACAGTGGGGCTTTGCGCTTCTCTAGCCACCAAACGTCACGGTCCTTCTCTTTCCGTCTCGTAGACACGAGCTGAGAAATTGCAAACGTCGAGCAATTGCTCAGAGATGAAAAGTGCCAGCACTGAAAGCTGTTGCTAGCCAGCCCCCTTCCTTGGAAGCGCTTTTGTAGACCTAAGAACACTGGGGCTCTGGGCTTCTCTAGCCACCTCATCTTCTGCTCATCCTCTCGCGCACTCTAAAGAGAGCTCAGGTGAGAAATTGCAAACGTCGAGCAATTGCTCAGAGATGAAAAGTGCCAGCACTGAAAGCTGTTGCTAGCCAGCAGCCTTCCTTGGAAGCGCTTTCACAGGCGCAGTAACACTGGGGCTTTGCGCTTCTCTACTCATCAAACGTCACGGTCCTTCTCTTTCCGTCTCATAGACACGAGCTGAGAAATTGCAAACGTCGAGCAATTGCTCAGAGATGAAAAGTGCCAGCACTGAAAGCTGTTGCTAGCCAGCACCCTTCCTTGGAAGCGCTTTTGTAGACCTAAGAAGACTGGGTCTCTGGGCTTCTCTAGCCACCTCATCTTCTGCTCATCCTCTCGCGCACTCTAAAGAGAGCTCAGGTGAGAAATTGCAAACGTCGAGCAATTGCTCAGAGATGAAAAGTGCCAGCACTGAAAGCTGTTGCTAGCCAGCACCCTTCCTTGGAAGCGCTTTTGTAGGCCTAAGAACACTGGGGCTCTGGGCTTCTCTAGCCACCTCATCTTCTGCTCATCCTCTCGCGCACTCTAAAGAGAGCTCAGGTGAGAAATTGCAAACGTCGAGCAATTGCTCAGAGATGAAAAGTGCCAGCACTGAAAGCTCTTGCTAGCCAGCACCCTTCCTTGGAAGCGCTTTCACAGGCGCAGTAACACTGGGGCTTTGCGCTTCTCTAGCCACCAAACGTCACGGTCCTTCTCTTTCCGTCTCGTAGACACGAGCTGAGAAATTGCAAACGTCGAGCAATTGCTCAGAGATGAAAAGTGCCAGCACTGAAAGCTGTTGCTAGCCAGCACCCTTCCTTGGAAGCGCTTTTGTAGCCCTTAGAACACTGGGGCTCTGGGCTTCTCTAGCCACCTAATCTTCTGCTCATCCTCTCGCGCACTCTAAAGAGAGCTCAGGTGTGAAATTGCAAACGTCGAGCAATTGCTCAGAGATGAAAAGTGCCAGCACTGAAAGCTGTTGCTAGCCAGCACCCTTCCTTGGAAGCGCTTTTGTAGCCCTTAGAACACTGGGGCTCTGGGCTTCTCTAGCCACCTCATCTTCTGCTCATCCTCTCGCGCACTCTAAAGAGAGCTCAGGTGAGAAATTGCAAACGTCGAGCAATTGCTCAGAGATGAAAAGTGCCAGCACTGAAAGCTCTTGCTAGCCAGCACCCTTCCTTGGAAGCGCTTTCACAGGCGCAGCAACACTGGGGCTTTGCGCTTCTCTACCCACCAAACGTCACGGTCCTTCTCTTTCCGTCTCGTAGACACGAGCTGAGAAATTGCAAACGTCGAGCAATTGCTCAGAGATGAAAAGTGCCAGCACTGAAAGCTCTTGCTAGCCAGCACCCTTCCTTGGAAGCGCTTTTGTAGACCTAAGAACACTGGGGCTCTGGGCTTCTCTAGCCACCTCATCTTCTGCTCATCCTCTCGCGCACTCTAAAGAGAGCTCAGGTGAGAAATTGCAAACGTCGAGCAATTGCTCAGAGATGAAAAGTGCCAGCACTGAAAGCTCTTGCTAGCCAGCACCCTTCCTTGGAAGCGCTTTCACAGGCGCAGTAACATTGGGGCTTTGCGCTTCTCTACCCACCAAACGTCACGGTCCTTCTCTTTCCGTCTCGTAGACACGAGCTGAGAAATTGCAAACGTCGAGCAATTGCTCAGAGATGAAAAGTGCCAGCACTGAAAGCTCTTGCTAGCCAGCACCCTTCCTTGGAAGCGCTTTTGTAGCCCTTAGAACACTGGGGCTTTGCGCTTCTCTAGCCACCAAAAGTCACGGTCCTTCTCTTTCCGTCTCGTAGACACGAGCTGAGAAATTGCAAACGTCGAGCAATTGCTCAGAGATGAAAAGTGCCAGCACTGAAAGCTGTTGCTAGCCAGCACCCTTCCTTGGAAGCGCTTTTGTAGCCCTTAGAACACTGGGGCTCTGGGCTTCTCTAGCCACCTCATCTTCTGCTCATCCTCTCGCGCACTCTAAAGAGAGCTCAGGTGAGAAATTGCAAACGTCGAGCAATTGCTCAGAGATGAAAAGTGCCAGCACTGAAAGCTGTTGCTAGCCAGCACCCTTCCTTGGAAGCGCTTTCACAGGCGCAGTAACACTGGGGCTTTGCGCTTCTCTAGCCACCAAACGTCACGGTCCTTCTCTTTCCATCTCGTAGACACGAGCTGAGAAATTGCAAACGTCGAGCAATTGCTCAGAGAGGAAAAGTGCCAGCACTGAAAGCTGTTGCTAGCCAGCACCCTTCCTTGGAAGCGCTTTTGTAGACCTAAGAACACTGGGGCTCTGGGCTTCTCTAGCCACCTAATCTTCTGCTCATCCTCTCGCGCACTCTAAAGAGAGCTCAGGTGAGAAATTGCAAACGTCCAGCAATTGCTCAGAGATGAAAAGTGCCAGCACTGAAAGCTCTTGCTAGCCAGCACCCTTCCTTGGAAGCGCTTTCACAGGCGCAGTAACACTGGGGCTTTGCGCTTCTCTACCCACCAAACGTCACGGTCCTTCTCTTTCCATCTCGTAGACACGAGCTGAGAAATTGCAAACGTCGAGCAATTGCTCAGAGATGAAAAGTGCCAGCACTGAAAGCTCTTGCTAGCCAGCACCCTTCCTTGGAAGCGCTTTTGTAGCCCTTAGAACACTGGGGCTCTGGGCTTCTCTAGCCACCTCATCTTCTGCTCATCCTCTCGCGCACTCTAAAGAGAGCTCAGGTGAGAAATTGCAAACGTCGAGCAATTGCTCAGAGATGAAAAGTGCCAGCACTGAAAGCTGTTGCTAGCCAGCACCCTTCCCTGGAAGCGCTTTTGTAGCCCTTAGAACACTGGGGCTCTGGGCTTCTCTAGCCACCTCATCTTCTGCTCATCCTCTCGCGCACTCTAAAGAGAGCTCAGGTGAGAAATTGCAAACGTCGAGCAATTGCTCAGAGATGAAAAGTGCCAGCACTGAAAGCTCTTGCTAGCCAGCACCCTTCCTTGGAAGCGCTTTCACAGGCGCAGCAACAGTGGGGCTTTGCGCTTCTCTAGCCACCAAACGTCACGGTCCTTCTCTTTCCGTCTCGTAGACACGAGCTGAGAAATTGCAAACGTCCAGCAATTGCTCAGAGATGAAAAGTGCCAGCACTGAAAGCTCTTGCTAGCCAGCACCCTTCCTTGGAAGCGCTTTTGTAGACCTAAGAACACTGGGGCTCTGGGCTTCTCTAGCCACCTCATCTTCTGCTCATCCTCTCGCGCACTCTAAAGAGAGCTCAGGTGAGAAATTGCAAACGTCGAGCAATTGCTCAGAGATGAAAAGTGCCAGCACTGAAAGCTCTTGCTAGCCAGCACCCTTCCTTGGAAGCGCTTTTGTAGCCCTTAGAACACTGGGGCTCTGGGCTTCTCTAGCCACCTCATCTTCTGCTCATCCTCTCGCGCACTCTAAAGAGAGCTCAGGTGAGAAATTGCAAACGTCGAGCAATTGCTCAGAGATGAAAAGTGCCAGCACTGAAAGCTGTTGCTAGCCAGCACCCTTCCTTGGAAGCGCTTTCACAGGCGCAGTAACACTGGGGCTTTGCGCTTCTCTAGCCACCAAACGTCACGGTCCTTCTCTTTCCATCTCGTAGACACGAGCTGAGAAATTGCAAACGTCGAGCAATTGCTCAGAGAGGAAAAGTGCCAGCACTGAAAGCTGTTGCTAGCCAGCACCCTTCCTTGGAAGCGCTTTTGTAGACCTAAGAACACTGGGGCTCTGGGCTTCTCTAGCCACCTAATCTTCTGCTCATCCTCTCGCGCACTCTAAAGAGAGCTCAGGTGAGAAATTGCAAACGTCCAGCAATTGCTCAGAGATGAAAAGTGCCAGCACTGAAAGCTGTTGCTAGCCAGCACCCTTCCTTGGAAGCGCTTTTGTAGGCCTAAGAACACTGGGGCTCTGGGCTTCTCTAGCCACCTCATCTTCTGCTCATCCTCTCGCGCACTCTAAAGAGAGCTCAGGTGAGAAATTGCAAACGTCGAGCAATTGCTCAGAGATGAAAAGTGCCAGCACTGAAAGCTGTTGCTAGCCAGCACCCTTCCTTGGAAGCGCTTTCACAGGCGCAGTAACACTGGGGCTTTGCGCTTCTCTACCCACCAAACGTCACGGTCCTTCTCTTTCCATCTCGTAGACACGAGCTGAGAAATTGCAAACGTCGAGCAATTGCTCAGAGATGAAAAGTGCCAGCACTGAAAGCTCTTGCTAGCCAGCACCCTTCCTTGGAAGCGCTTTTGTAGCCCTTAGAACACTGGGGCTCTGGGCTTCTCTAGCCACCTCATCTTCTGCTCATCCTCTCGCGCACTCTAAAGAGAGCTCAGGTGAGAAATTGCAAACGTCGAGCAATTGCTCAGAGATGAAAAGTGCCAGCACTGAAAGCTGTTGCTAGCCAGCACCCTTCCCTGGAAGCGCTTTTGTAGCCCTTAGAACACTGGGGCTCTGGGCTTCTCTAGCCACCTCATCTTCTGCTCATCCTCTCGCGCACTCTAAAGAGAGCTCAGGTGAGAAATTGCAAACGTCGAGCAATTGCTCAGAGATGAAAAGTGCCAGCACTGAAAGCTCTTGCTAGCCAGCACCCTTCCTTGGAAGCGCTTTCACAGGCGCAGCAACAGTGGGGCTTTGCGCTTCTCTAGCCACCAAACGTCACGGTCCTTCTCTTTCCGTCTCGTAGACACGAGCTGAGAAATTGCAAACGTCCAGCAATTGCTCAGAGATGAAAAGTGCCAGCACTGAAAGCTCTTGCTAGCCAGCACCCTTCCTTGGAAGCGCTTTTGTAGACCTAAGAACACTGGGGCTCTGGGCTTCTCTAGCCACCTCATCTTCTGCTCATCCTCTCGCGCACTCTAAAGAGAGCTCAGGTGAGAAATTGCAAACGTCGAGCAATTGCTCAGAGATGAAAAGTGCCAGCACTGAAAGCTCTTGCTAGCCAGCACCCTTCCTTGGAAGCGCTTTCACAGGCGCAGTAACATTGGGGCTTTGCACTTCTCTAGCCACCAAACGTCACGGCCCTTCTCTTTCCGTCTCGTAGACACGAGCTGAGAAATTGCAAACGTCGAGCAATTGCTCAGAGATGAAAAGTGCCAGCACTGAAAGCTGTTGCTAGCCAGCACCCTTCCTTGGAAGCGCTTTTGTAGGCCTAAGAACACTGGGGCTCTGGGCTTCTCTAGCCACCTCATCTTCTGCTCATCCTCTCGCGCACTCTAAAGAGAGCTCAGGTGAGAAATTGCAAACGTCGAGCAATTGCTCAGAGATGAAAAGTGCCAGCACTGAAAGCTCTTGCTAGCCAGCACCCTTCCTTGGAAGCGCTTTCACAGGCGCAGTAACACTGGGGCTTTGCGCTTCTCTACTCGTCAAACGTCACGGTCCTTCTCTTTCCGTCTCGTAGACACGAGCTGAGAAATTGCAAACGTCGAGCAATTGCTCAGAGAAGAAAAGTGCCAGCACTGAAAGCTGTTGCTAGCCAGCACCCTTCCTTGGAAGCGCTTTTGTAGCCCTTAGAACACTGGGGCTCTGGGCTTCTCTAGCCACCTCATCTTCTGCTCATCCTCTCGTGCACTCTAAAGAGAGCTCAGGTGAGAAATTGCAAACGTCGAGCAATTGCTCAGAGATGAAAAGTGCCAGCACTGAAAGCTGTTGCTAGCCAGCACCCTTCCTTGGAAGCGCTTTTGTAGCCCTTAGAACACTGGGGCTCTGGGCTTCTCTAGCCACCTCATCTTCTGCTCATCCTCTCGCGCACTCTAAAGAGAGCTCAGGTGAGAAATTGCAAACGTCGAGCAATTGCTCAGAGATGAAAAGTGCCAGCACTGAAAGCTCTTGCTAGCCAGCACCCTTCCTTGGAAGCGCTTTCACAGGCGCAGTAACACTGGGGCTTTGCGCTTCTCTAGCCACCAAACGTCACGGTCCTTCTCTTTCCATCTCGTAGACACGAGCTGAGAAATTGCAAACATCGAGCAATTGCTCAGAGATGAAAAGTGCCAGCACTGAAAGCTGTTGCTAGCCAGCACCCTTCCTTGGAAGCGCTTTTGAAGGCCTAAGAACACTGGGGCTCTGGGCTTCTCTAGCCACCTCATCTTCTGCTCATCCTCTCGCGCACTCTAAAGAGAGCTCAGGTGAGAAATTGCAAACGTCGAGCAATTGCTCAGAGATGAAAAGTGCCAGCACTGAAAGCTCTTGCTAGCCAGCACCCTTCCTTGGAAGCGCTTTCACAGGCGCAGTAACACTGGGGCTTTGCACTTCTCTACTCATCAAACGTCACGGTCCTTCTCTTTCCGTCTCGTAGACACGAGCTGAGAAATTGCAAACGTCGAGCAATTGCTCAGAGATGAAAAGTGCCAGCACTGAAAGCTGTTGCTAGCCAGCACCCTTCCTTGGAAGCGCTTTTGTAGCCCTTAGAACACTGGGGCTCTGGGCTTCTCTAGCCACCTCATCTTCTGCTCATCCTCTCGCGCACTCTAAAGAGAGCTCAGGTGAGAAATTGCAAACGTCCAGCAATTGCTCAGAGATGAAAAGTGCCAGCACTGAAAGCTGTTGCTAGCCAGCACCCTTCCTTGGAAGCGCTTTTGTAAGCCTAAGAACACTGGGGCTCTGGGCTTCTCTAGCCACCTCATCTTCTGCTCATCCTCTCGCGCACTCTAAAGAGAGCTCAGGTGAGAAATTGCAAACGTCGAGCAATTGCTCAGAGATGAAAAGTGCCAGCACTGAAAGCTCTTGCTAGCCAGCACCCTTCCTTGGAAGCGCTTTCACAGGCGCAGCAACAGTGGGGCTTTGCGCTTCTCTAGCCACCAAACGTCACGGTCCTTCTCTTTCCGTCTCGTAGACACGAGCTGAGAAATTGCAAACGTCGAGCAATTGCTCAGAGATGAAAAGTGCCAGCACTGAAAGCTGTTGCTAGCCAGCCCCCTTCCTTGGAAGCGCTTTTGTAGACCTAAGAACACTGGGGCTCTGGGCTTCTCTAGCCACCTCATCTTCTGCTCATCCTCTCGCGCACTCTAAAGAGAGCTCAGGTGAGAAATTGCAAACGTCGAGCAATTGCTCAGAGATGAAAAGTGCCAGCACTGAAAGCTCTTGCTAGCCAGCACCCTTCCTTGGAAGCGCTTTCACAGGCGCAGTAACATTGGGGCTTTGCGCTTCTCTACTCATCAAACGTCACGGTCCTTCTCTTTCCGTCTCATAGACACGAGCTGAGAAATTGCAAACGTCGAGCAATTGCTCAGAGATGAAAAGTGCCAGCACTGAAAGCTCTTGCTAGCCAGCACCCTTCCTTGGAAGCGCTTTTGTAGACCTAAGAACACTGGGGCTCTGGGCTTCTCTAGCCACCTCATCTTCTGCTCATCCTCTCGCGCACTCTAAAGAGAGCTCAGGTGAGAAATTGCAAACGTCGAGCAATTGCTCAGAGATGAAAAGTGCCAGCACTGAAAGCTGTTGCTAGCCAGCACCCTTCCTTGGAAGCGCTTTTGTAGGCCTAAGAAGACTGGGGCTCTGGGCTTCTCTAGCCACCTCATCTTCTGCTCATCCTCTCGCGCACTCTAAAGAGAGCTCAGGTGAGAAATTGCAAACGTCGAGCAATTGCTCAGAGATGAAAAGTGCCAGCACTGAAAGCTGTTGCTAGCCAGCACCCTTCCTTGGAAGCGCTTTCACAGGCGCAATAACACTGGGGCTTTGCGCTTCTCTAGCCACCAAACGTCACGGTCCTTCTCTTTCCGTCTCGTAGACACGAGCTGAGAAATTGCAAACGTCGAGCAATTGCTCAGAGATGAAAAGTGCCAGCACTGAAAGCTGTTGCTAGCCAGCACCCTTCCTTGGAAGCGCTTTTGTAGCCCTTAGAACACTGGGGCTCTGGGCTTCTCTAGCCACCTAATCTTCTGCTCATCCTCTCGCGCACTCTAAAGAGAGCTCAGGTGAGAAATTGCAAACGTCGAGCAATTGCTCAGAGATGAAAAGTGCCAGCACTGAAAGCTGTTGCTAGCCAGCACCCTTCCTTGGAAGCGCTTTTGTAGCCCTTAGAACACTGGGGCTCTGGGCTTCTCTAGCCACCTCATCTTCTGCTCATCCTCTCGCGCACTCTAAAGAGAGCTCAGGTGAGAAATTGCAAACGTCGAGCAATTGCTCAGAGATGAAAAGTGCCAGCACTGAAAGCTCTTGCTAGCCAGCACCCTTCCTTGGAAGCGCTTTCACAGGCGCAGCAACACTGGGGCTTTGCGCTTCTCTAGCCACCAAACGTCACGGTCCTTCTCTTTCCGTCTCGTAGACACGAGCTGAGAAATTGCAAACGTCGAGCAATTGCTCAGAGATGAAAAGTGCCAGCACTGAAAGCTCTTGCTAGCCAGCCCCCTTCCTTGGAAGCGCTTTTGTAGACCTAAGAACACTGGGGCTCTGGGCTTCTCTAGCCACCTCATCTTCTGCTCATCCTCTCGCGCACTCTGAAGAGAGCTCAGGTGAGAAATTGCAAACGTCGAGCAATTGCTCAGAGATGAAAAGTGCCAGCACTGAAAGCTGTTGCTAGCCAGCACCCTTCCTTGGAAGCGCTTTTGTAGGCCTAAGAACACTGGGGCTCTGGGCTTCTCTAGCCACCTCATCTTCTGCTCATCCTCTCGCGCACTCTAAAGAGAGCTCAGGTGAGAAATTGCAAACGTCGAGCAATTGCTCAGAGATGAAAAGTGCCAGCACTGAAAGCTGTTGCTAGCCAGCACCCTTCCTTGGAAGCGCTTTCACAGGCGCAGTAACACTGGGGCTTTGCGCTTCTCTACCCACCAAACGTCACGGTCCTTCTCTTTCCATCTCGTAGACACGAGCTGAGAAATTGCAAATGTCGAGCAATTGCTCAGAGATGAAAAGTGCCAGCACTGAAAGCTGTTGCTAGCCAGCACCCTTCCTTGGAAGCGCTTTTGTAGCCCTTAGAACACTGGGGCTCTGGGCTTCTCTAGCCACCTCATCTTCTGCTCATCCTCTCGCGCACTCTAAAGAGAGCTCAGGTGAGAAATTGCAAACGTCGAGCAATTGCTCAGAGATGAAAAGTGCCAGCACTGAAAGCTCTTGCTAGCCAGCACCCTTCCTTGGAAGCGCTTTTGTAGCCCTTAGAACACTGGGGCTCTGGGCTTCTCTAGCCACCTCATCTTCTGCTCATCCTCTCGCGCACTCTAAAGAGAGCTCAGGTGAGAAATTGCAAACGTCGAGCAATTGCTCAGAGATGAAAAGTGCCAGCACTGAAAGCTCTTGCTAGCCAGCACCCTTCCTTGGAAGCGCTTTCACAGGCGCAGTAACACTGGGGCTTTGCGCTTCTCTAGCCACCAAACGTCACGGTCCTTCTCTTTCCATCTCGTAGACACGAGCTGAGAAATTGCAAACATCGAGCAATTGCTCAGAGATGAAAAGTGCCAGCACTGAAAGCTGTTGCTAGCCAGCACCCTTCCTTGGAAGCGCTTTTGAAGGCCTAAGAACACTGGGGCTCTGGGCTTCTCTAGCCACCTCATCTTCTGCTCATCCTCTCGCGCACTCTAAAGAGAGCTCAGGTGAGAAATTGCAAACGTCGAGCAATTGCTCAGAGATGAAAAGTGCCAGCACTGAAAGCTGTTGCTAGCCAGCACCCTTCCTTGGAAGCGCTTTCACAGGCGCAGTAACACTGGGGCTTTGCACTTCTCTACTCATCAAACGTCACGGTCCTTCTCTTTCCGTCTCGTAGACACGAGCTGAGAAATTGCAAACGTCGAGCAATTGCTCAGAGATGAAAAGTGCCAGCACTGAAAGCTCTTGCTAGCCAGCACCCTTCCTTGGAAGCGCTTTTGTAGCCCTTAGAACACTGGGGCTCTGGGCTTCTCTAGCCACCTCATCTTCTGCTCATCCTCTCGCGCACTCTAAAGAGAGCTCAGGTGAGAAATTGCAAACGTCCAGCAATTGCTCAGAGATGAAAAGTGCCAGCACTGAAAGCTGTTGCTAGCCAGCACCCTTCCTTGGAAGCGCTTTTGTAAGCCTAAGAACACTGGGGCTCTGGGCTTCTCTAGCCACCTCATCTTCTGCTCATCCTCTCGCGCACTCTGAAGAGAGCTCAGGTGAGAAATTGCAAACGTCGAGCAATTGCTCAGAGATGAAAAGTGCCAGCACTGAAAGCTCTTGCTAGCCAGCCCCCTTCCTTGGAAGCGCTTTTGTAGACCTAAGAACACTGGGGCTCTGGGCTTCTCTAGCCACCTCATCTTCTGCTCATCCTCTCGCGCACTCTGAAGAGAGCTCAGGTGAGAAATTGCAAACGTCGAGCAATTGCTCAGAGATGAAAAGTGCCAGCACTGAAAGCTGTTGCTAGCCAGCACCCTTCCTTGGAAGCGCTTTTGTAGGCCTAAGAACACTGGGGCTCTGGGCTTCTCTAGCCACCTCATCTTCTGCTCATCCTCTCGCGCACTCTAAAGAGAGCTCAGGTGAGAAATTGCAAACGTCGAGCAATTGCTCAGAGATGAAAAGTGCCAGCACTGAAAGCTGTTGCTAGCCAGCACCCTTCCTTGGAAGCGCTTTCACAGGCGCAGTAACACTGGGGCTTTGCGCTTCTCTACCCACCAAACGTCACGGTCCTTCTCTTTCCATCTCGTAGACACGAGCTGAGAAATTGCAAATGTCGAGCAATTGCTCAGAGATGAAAAGTGCCAGCACTGAAAGCTGTTGCTAGCCAGCACCCTTCCTTGGAAGCGCTTTTGTAGCCCTTAGAACACTGGGGCTCTGGGCTTCTCTAGCCACCTCATCTTCTGCTCATCCTCTCGCGCACTCTAAAGAGAGCTCAGGTGAGAAATTGCAAACGTCGAGCAATTGCTCAGAGATGAAAAGTGCCAGCACTGAAAGCTCTTGCTAGCCAGCACCCTTCCTTGGAAGCGCTTTTGTAGCCCTTAGAACACTGGGGCTCTGGGCTTCTCTAGCCACCTCATCTTCTGCTCATCCTCTCGCGCACTCTAAAGAGAGCTCAGGTGAGAAATTGCAAACGTCGAGCAATTGCTCAGAGATGAAAAGTGCCAGCACTGAAAGCTCTTGCTAGCCAGCACCCTTCCTTGGAAGCGCTTTCACAGGCGCAGTAACACTGGGGCTTTGCGCTTCTCTAGCCACCAAACGTCACGGTCCTTCTCTTTCCATCTCGTAGACACGAGCTGAGAAATTGCAAACATCGAGCAATTGCTCAGAGATGAAAAGTGCCAGCACTGAAAGCTGTTGCTAGCCAGCACCCTTCCTTGGAAGCGCTTTTGAAGGCCTAAGAACACTGGGGCTCTGGGCTTCTCTAGCCACCTCATCTTCTGCTCATCCTCTCGCGCACTCTAAAGAGAGCTCAGGTGAGAAATTGCAAACGTCGAGCAATTGCTCAGAGATGAAAAGTGCCAGCACTGAAAGCTGTTGCTAGCCAGCACCCTTCCTTGGAAGCGCTTTTGTAAGCCTAAGAACACTGGGGCTCTGGGCTTCTCTAGCCACCTCATCTTCTGCTCATCCTCTCGCGCACTCTGAAGAGAGCTCAGGTGAGAAATTGCAAACGTCGAGCAATTGCTCAGAGATGAAAAGTGCCAGCACTGAAAGCTCTTGCTAGCCAGCACCCTTCCTTGGAAGCGCTTTCACAGGCGCAGCAACAGTGGGGCTTTGCGCTTCTCTAGCCACCAAACGTCACGGTCCTTCTCTTTCCGTCTCGTAGACACGAGCTGAGAAATTGCAAACGTCGAGCAATTGCTCAGAGAGGAAAAGTGCCAGCACTGAAAGCTGTTGCTAGCCAGCCCCCTTCCTTGGAAGCGCTTTTGTAGACCTAAGAACACTGGGGCTCTGGGCTTCTCTAGCCACCTCATCTTCTGCTCATCCTCTCGCGCACTCTAAAGAGAGCTCAGGTGAGAAATTGCAAACGTCGAGCAATTGCTCAGAGATGAAAAGTGCCAGCACTGAAAGCTCTTGCTAGCCAGCACCCTTCCTTGGAAGCGCTTTCACAGGCGCAGTAACATTGGGTCTTTGCGCTTCTCTACTCATCAAACGTCACGGTCCTTCTCTTTCCGTCTCATAGACACGAGCTGAGAAATTGCAAACGTCGAGCAATTGCTCAGAGATGAAAAGTGCCAGCACTGAAAGCTGTTGCTAGCCAGCACCCTTCCTTGGAAGCGCTTTTGTAGACCTAAGAACACTGGGGCTCTGGGCTTCTCTAGCCACCTCATCTTCTGCTCATCCTCTCGCGCACTCTAAAGAGAGCTCAGGTGAGAAATTGCAAACGTCGAGCAATTGCTCAGAGATGAAAAGTGCCAGCACTGAAAGCTCTTGCTAGCCAGCACCCTTCCTTGGAAGCGCTTTTGTAGGCCTAAGAACACTGGGGCTCTGGGCTTCTCTAGCCACCTCATCTTCTGCTCATCCTCTCGCGCACTCTAAAGAGAGCTCAGGTGAGAAATTGCAAACGTCGAGCAATTGCTCAGAGATGAAAAGTGCCAGCACTGAAAGCTCTTGCTAGCCAGCACCCTTCCTTGGAAGTGCTTTCACAGGCGCAGTAACACTGGGGCTTTGCGCTTCTCTAGCCACCAAACGTCACGGTCCTTCTCTTTCCGTCTCGTAGACACGAGCTGAGAAATTGCAAACGTCGAGCAATTGCTCAGAGATGAAAAGTGCCAGCACTGAAAGCTGTTGCTAGCCAGCACCCTTCCTTGGAAGCGCTTTTGTAGCCCTTAGAACACTGGGGCTCTGGGCTTCTCTAGCCACCTCATCTTCTGCTCATCCTCTCGCGCACTCTAAAGAGAGCTCAGGTGAGAAATTGCAAACGTCGAGCAATTGCTCAGAGATGAAAAGTGCCAGCACTGAAAGCTGTTGCTAGCCAGCACCCTTCCTTGGAAGCGCTTTTGTAGCCCTTAGAACACTGGGGCTCTGGGCTTCTCTAGCCACCTCATCTTCTGCTCATCCTCTCGCGCACTCTAAAGAGAGCTCAGGTGAGAAATTGCAAACGTCGAGCAATTGCTCAGAGATGAAAAGTGCCAGCACTGAAAGCTCTTGCTAGCCAGCACCCTTCCTTGGAAGCGCTTTCACAGGCGCAGCAACACTGGGGCTTTGCGCTTCTCTAGCCACCAAACGGCACGGTCCTTCTCTTTCCGTCTCGTAGACACGAGCTGAGAAATTGCAAACGTCGAGCAATTGCTCAGAGATGAAAAGTGCCAGCACTGAAAGCTCTTGCTAGCCAGCACCCTTCCTTGGAAGCGCTTTTGTAGACCTAAGAACACTGGGGCTCTGGGCTTCTCTAGCCACCTCATCTTCTGCTCATCCTCTCGCGCACTCTAAAGAGAGCTCAGGTGAGAAATTGCAAACGTCGAGCAATTGCTCAGAGATGAAAAGTGCCAGCACTGAAAGCTCTTGCTAGCCAGCACCCTTCCTTGGAAGCGCTTTCACAGGCGCAGTAACATTGGGGCTTTGCGCTTCTCTACTCATCAAACGTCACGGTCCTTCTCTTTCCGTCTCGTAGACACGAGCTGAGAAATTGCAAAAATCGAGCAATTGCTCAGAGATGAAAAGTGCCAGCACTGAAAGCTCTTGCTAGCCAGCACCCTTCCTTGGAAGCGCTTTTGTAGCCCTTAGAACACTGGGGCTCTGGGCTTCTCTAGCCACCTCATCTTCTGCTCATCCTCTCGCGCACTCTAAAGAGAGCTCAGGTGAGAAATTGCAAACGTCGAGCAATTGCTCAGAGATGAAAAGTGCCAGCACTGAAAGCTGTTGCTAGCCAGCACCCTTCCTTGGAAGCGCTTTTGTAGGCCTAAGAACACTGGGGCTCTGGGCTTCTCTAGCCACCTCATCTTCTGCTCATCCTCTCGCGCACTCTAAAGAGAGCTCAGGTGAGAAATTGCAAACGTCGAGCAATTGCTCAGAGATGAAAAGTGCCAGCACTGAAAGCTCTTGCTAGCCAGCACCCTTCCTTGGAAGCGCTTTCACAGGCGCAGTAACACTGGGGCTTTGCGCTTCTCTAGCCACCAAACGTCACGGTCCTTCTCTTTCCATCTCGTAGACACGAGCTGAGAAATTGCAAATGTCGAGCAATTGCTCAGAGATGAAAAGTGCCAGCACTGAAAGCTGTTGCTAGCCAGCACCCTTCCTTGGAAGCGCTTTTGTAGCCCTTAGAACACTGGGGCTCTGGGCTTCTCTAGCCACCTCATCTTCTGCTCATCCTCTCGCGCACTCTAAAGAGAGCTCAGGTGAGAAATTGCAAACGTCGAGCAATTGCTCAGAGATGAAAAGTGCCAGCACTGAAAGCTGTTGCTAGCCAGCACCCTTCCTTGGAAGCGCTTTTGTAGCCCTTAGAACACTGGGGCTCTGGGCTTCTCTAGCCACCTCATCTTCTGCTCATCCTCTCGCGCACTCTAAAGAGAGCTCAGGTGAGAAATTGCAAACGTCGAGCAATTGCTCAGAGATGAAAAGTGCCAGCACTGAAAGCTCTTGCTAGCCAGCACCCTTCCTTGGAAGCGCTTTTGTAGCCCTTAGAACACTGGGGCTTTGCGCTTCTCTAGCCACCAAAAGTCACGGTCCTTCTCTTTCCGTCTCGTAGACACGAGCTGAGAAATTGCAAACGTCGAGCAATTGCTCAGAGATGAAAAGTGCCAGCACTGAAAGCTGTTGCTAGCCAGCACCCTTCCTTGGAAGCGCTTTTGTAGCCCTTAGAACACTGGGGCTCTGGGCTTCTCTAGCCACCTCATCTTCTGCTCATCCTCTCGCGCACTCTAAAGAGAGCTCAGGTGAGAAATTGCAAACGTCGAGCAATTGCTCAGAGATGAAAAGTGCCAGCACTGAAAGCTGTTGCTAGCCAGCACCCTTCCTTGGAAGCGCTTTCACAGGCGCAGCAACACTGGGGCTTTGCGCTTCTCTAGCCACCAAACGTCACGGTCCTTCTCTTTCCATCTCGTAGACACGAGCTGAGAAATTGCAAACGTCGAGCAATTGCTCAGAGAGGAAAAGTGCCAGCACTGAAAGCTCTTGCTAGCCAGCACCCTTCCTTGGAAGCGCTTTTGTAGACCTAAGAACACTGGGGCTCTGGGCTTCTCTAGCCACCTCATCTTCTGCTCATCCTCTCGCGCACTCTAAAGAGAGCTCAGGTGAGAAATTGCAAACGTCGAGCAATTGCTCAGAGATGAAAAGTGCCAGCACTGAAAGCTCTTGCTAGCCAGCACCCTTCCTTGGAAGCGCTTTCACAGGCGCAGTAACATTGGGGCTTTGCACTTCTCTAGCCATCAAACGTCACGGCCCTTCTCTTTCCGTCTCGTAGACACGAGCTGAGAAATTGCAAACGTCCAGCAATTGCTCAGAGATGAAAAGTGCCAGCACTGAAAGCTGTTGCTAGCCAGCACCCTTCCTTGGAAGCGCTTTTGTAGGCCTAAGAACACTGGGGCTCTGGGCTTCTCTAGCCACCTCATCTTCTGCTCATCCTCTCGCGCACTCTAAAGAGAGCTCAGGTGAGAAATTGCAAACGTCGAGCAATTGCTCAGAGATGAAAAGTGCCAGCACTGAAAGCTCTTGCTAGCCAGCACCCTTCCTTGGAAGCGCTTTCACAGGCGCAGTAGCACTGGGGCTTTGCGCTTCTCTACTCGTCAAACGTCACGGTCCTTCTCTTTCCGTCTCGTAGACACGAGCTGAGAAATTGCAAACGTCGAGCAATTGCTCAGAGAAGAAAAGTGCCAGCACTGAAAGCTGTTGCTAGCCAGCACCCTTCCTTGGAAGCGCTTTTGTAGCCCTTAGAACACTGGGGCTCTGGGCTTCTCTAGCCACCTCATCTTCTGCTCATCCTCTCGTGCACTCTAAAGAGAGCTCAGGTGAGAAATTGCAAACGTCGAGCAATTGCTCAGAGATGAAAAGTGCCAGCACTGAAAGCTGTTGCTAGCCAGCACCCTTCCTTGGAAGCGCTTTTGTAGCCCTTAGAACACTGGGGCTCTGGGCTTCTCTAGCCACCTCATCTTCTGCTCATCCTCTCGCGCACTCTAAAGAGAGCTCAGGTGAGAAATTGCAAACGTCCAGCAATTGCTCAGAGATGAAAAGTGCCAGCACTGAAAGCTCTTGCTAGCCAGCACCCTTCCTTGGAAGCGCTTTCACAGGCGCAGTAACACTGGGGCTTTGCGCTTCTCTAGCCACCAAACGTCACGGTCCTTCTCTTTCCATCTCGTAGACACGAGCTGAGAAATTGCAAACATCGAGCAATTGCTCAGAGATGAAAAGTGCCAGCACTGAAAGCTGTTGCTAGCCAGCACCCTTCCTTGGAAGCGCTTTTGAAGGCCTAAGAACACTGGGGCTCTGGGCTTCTCTAGCCACCTCATCTTCTGCTCATCCTCTCGCGCACTCTAAAGAGAGCTCAGGTGAGAAATTGCAAACGTCGAGCAATTGCTCAGAGATGAAAAGTGCCAGCACTGAAAGCTGTTGCTAGCCAGCACCCTTCCTTGGAAGCGCTTTCACAGGCGCAGTAACACTGGGGCTTTGCACTTCTCTACTCATCAAACGTCACGGTCCTTCTCTTTCCGTCTCGTAGACACGAGCTGAGAAATTGCAAACGTCGAGCAATTGCTCAGAGATGAAAAGTGCCAGCACTGAAAGCTCTTGCTAGCCAGCACCCTTCCTTGGAAGCGCTTTTGTAGCCCTTAGAACACTGGGGCTCTGGGCTTCTCTAGCCACCTCATCTTCTGCTCATCCTCTCGCGCACTCTAAAGAGAGCTCAGGTGAGAAATTGCAAACGTCCAGCAATTGCTCAGAGATGAAAAGTGCCAGCACTGAAAGCTGTTGCTAGCCAGCACCCTTCCTTGGAAGCGCTTTTGTAAGCCTAGGAACACTGGGGCTCTGGGCTTCTCTAGCCACCTCATCTTCTGCTCATCCTCTCGCGCACTCTGAAGAGAGCTCAGGTGAGAAATTGCAAACGTCGAGCAATTGCTCAGAGATGAAAAGTGCCAGCACTGAAAGCTCTTGCTAGCCAGCACCCTTCCTTGGAAGCGCTTTCACAGGCGCAGCAACACTGGGGCTTTGCGCTTCTCTAGCCACCAAACGTCACGGTCCTTCTCTTTCCGTCTCATAGACACGAGCTGAGAAATTGCAAACGTCGAGCAATTGCTCAGAGATGAAAAGTGCCAGCACTGAAAGCTGTTGCTAGCCAGCCCCCTTCCTTGGAAGCGCTTTTGTAGACCTAAGAACACTGGGGCTCTGGGCTTCTCTAGCCACCTCATCTTCTGCTCATCCTCTCGCGCACTCTAAAGAGAGCTCAGGTGAGAAATTGCAAACGTCGAGCAATTGCTCAGAGATGAAAAGTGCCAGCACTGAAAGCTGTTGCTAGCCAGCACCCTTCCTTGGAAGCGCTTTCACAGGCGCAGTAACATTGGGGCTTTGCGCTTCTCTACTCATCAAACGTCACGGTCCTTCTCTTTCCGTCTCATAGACACGAGCTGAGAAATTGCAAACGTCGAGCAATTGCTCAGAGAGGAAAAGTGCCAGCACTGAAAGCTGTTGCTAGCCAGCACCCTTCCTTGGAAGCGCTTTTGTAGACCTAAGAACACTGGGGCTCTGGGCTTCTCTAGCCACCTCATCTTCTGCTCATCCTCTCGCGCACTCTAAAGAGAGCTCAGGTGAGAAATTGCAAACGTCGAGCAATTGCTCAGAGATGAAAAGTGCCAGCACTGAAAGCTGTTGCTAGCCAGCACCCTTCCTTGGAAGCGCTTTTGTAGGCCTAAGAACACTGGGGCTCTGGGCTTCTCTAGCCACCTAATCTTCTGCTCATCCTCTCGCGCACTCTAAAGAGAGCTCAGGTGAGAAATTGCAAACGTCGAGCAATTGCTCAGAGATGAAAAGTGCCAGCACTGAAAGCTCTTGCTAGCCAGCACCCTTCCTTGGAAGCGCTTTCACAGGCGCAGTAACACTGGGGCTTTGCGCTTCTCTAGCCACCAAACGTCACGGTCCTTCTCTTTCCGTCTCGTAGACACGAGCTGAGAAATTGCAAACGTCGAGCAATTGCTCAGAGATGAAAAGTGCCAGCACTGAAAGCTGTTGCTAGCCAGCACCCTTCCTTGGAAGCGCTTTTGTAGCCCTTAGAACACTGGGGCTCTGGGCTTCTCTAGCCACCTAATCTTCTGCTCATCCTCTCGCGCACTCTAAAGAGAGCTCAGGTGAGAAATTGCAAACGTCGAGCAATTGCTCAGAGATGAAAAGTGCCAGCACTGAAAGCTGTTGCTAGCCAGCACCCTTCCTTGGAAGCGCTTTTGTAGCCCTTAGAACACTGGGGCTCTGGGCTTCTCTAGCCACCTCATCTTCTGCTCATCCTCTCGCGCACTCTAAAGAGAGCTCAGGTGAGAAATTGCAAACGTCGAGCAATTGCTCAGAGATGAAAAGTGCCAGCACTGAAAGCTCTTGCTAGCCAGCACCCTTCCTTGGAAGCGCTTTCACAGGCGCAGCAACACTGGGGCTTTGCGCTTCTCTACCCACCAAACGTCACGGTCCTTCTCTTTCCGTCTCGTAGACACGAGCTGAGAAATTGCAAACGTCGAGCAATTGCTCAGAGATGAAAAGTGCCAGCACTGAAAGCTCTTGCTAGCCAGCCCCCTTCCTTGGAAGCGCTTTTGTAGACATAAGAACACTGGGGCTCTGGGCTTCTCTAGCCACCTCATCTTCTGCTCATCCTCTCGCGCACTCTGAAGAGAGCTCAGGTGAGAAATTGCAAACGTCGAGCAATTGCTCAGAGATGAAAAGTGCCAGCACTGAAAGCTCTTGCTAGCCAGCACCCTTCCTTGGAAGCGCTTTTGTAGGCCTAAGAACACTGGGGCTCTGGGCTTCTCTAGCCACCTCATCTTCTGCTCATCCTCTCGCGCACTCTAAAGAGAGCTCAGGTGAGAAATTGCAAACGTCGAGCAATTGCTCAGAGATGAAAAGTGCCAGCACTGAAAGCTGTTGCTAGCCAGCACCCTTCCTTGGAAGCGCTTTCACAGGCGCAGTAACACTGGGGCTTTGCGCTTCTCTAGCCACCAAACGTCACGGTCCTTCTCTTTCCATCTCGTAGACACGAGCTGAGAAATTGCAAATGTCGAGCAATTGCTCAGAGATGAAAAGTGCCAGCACTGAAAGCTGTTGCTAGCCAGCACCCTTCCTTGGAAGCGCTTTTGTAGCCCTTAGAACACTGGGGCTCTGGGCTTCTCTAGCCACCTCATCTTCTGCTCATCCTCTCGCGCACTCTAAAGAGAGCTCAGGTGAGAAATTGCAAACGTCGAGCAATTGCTCAGAGATGAAAAGTGCCAGCACTGAAAGCTCTTGCTAGCCAGCACCCTTCCTTGGAAGCGCTTTTGTAGCCCTTAGAACACTGGGGCTCTGGGCTTCTCTAGCCACCTCATCTTCTGCTCATCCTCTCGCGCACTCTAAAGAGAGCTCAGGTGAGAAATTGCAAACGTCGAGCAATTGCTCAGAGATGAAAAGTGCCAGCACTGAAAGCTCTTGCTAGCCAGCACCCTTCCTTGGAAGCGCTTTCACAGGCGCAGCAATAGTGGGGCTTTGCGCTTCTCTAGCCACCAAACGTCACGGTCCTTCTCTTTCCGTCTCGTAGACACGAGCTGAGAAATTGCAAACGTCGAGCAATTGCTCAGAGATGAAAAGTGCCAGCACTGAAAGCTCTTGCTAGCCAGCACCCTTCCTTGGAAGCGCTTTTGTAGACCTAAGAACACTGGGGCTCTGGGCTTCTCTAGCCACCTCATCTTCTGCTCATCCTCTCGCGCACTCTAAAGAGAGCTCAGGTGAGAAATTGCAAACGTCGAGCAATTGCTCAGAGATGAAAAGTGCCAGCACTGAAAGCTCTTGCTAGCCAGCACCCTTCCTTGGAAGCGCTTTTGTAGCCCTTAGAACACTGGGGCTCTGGGCTTCTCTAGCCACCTCATCTTCTGCTCATCCTCTCGCGCACTCTAAAGAGAGCTCAGGTGAGAAATTGCAAACGTCGAGCAATTGCTCAGAGATGAAAAGTGCCAGCACTGAAAGCTGTTGCTAGCCAGCACCCTTCCTTGGAAGCGCTTTTGTAGCCCTTAGAACACTGGGGCTCTGGGCTTCTCTAGCCACCTCATCTTCTGCTCATCCTCTCGCGCACTCTAAAGAGAGCTCAGGTGAGAAATTGCAAACGTCGAGCAATTGCTCAGAGATGAAAAGTGCCAGCACTGAAAGCTGTTGCTAGCCAGCACCCTTCCTTGGAAGCGCTTTCACAGGCGCAGTAACACTGGGGCTTTGCGCTTCTCTAGCCACCAAACGTCACGGTCCTTCTCTTTCCATCTCGTAGACACGAGCTGAGAAATTGCAAACGTCGAGCAATTGCTCAGAGATGAAAAGTGCCAGCACTGAAAGCTGTTGCTAGCCAGCACCCTTCCTTGGAAGCGCTTTTGAAGGCCTAAGAACACTGGGGCTCTGGGCTTCTCTAGCCACCTCATCTTCTGCTCATCCTCTCGCGCACTCTAAAGAGAGCTCAGGTGAGAAATTGCAAACGTCGAGCAATTGCTCAGAGATGAAAAGTGCCAGCACTGAAAGCTGTTGCTAGCCAGCACCCTTCCTTGGAAGCGCTTTCACAGGCGCAGCAACAGTGGGGCTTTGCGCTTCTCTACTCATCAAACGTCACGGTCCTTCTCTTTCCGTCTCGTAGACACGAGCTGAGAAATTGCAAACGTCGAGCAATTGCTCAGAGATGAAAAGTGCCAGCACTGAAAGCTGTTGCTAGCCAGCACCCTTCCTTGGAAGCGCTTTTGTAGCCCTTAGAACACTGGGGCTCTGGGCTTCTCTAGCCACCTCATCTTCTGCTCATCCTCTCGCGCACTCTAAAGAGAGCTCAGGTGAGAAATTGCAAACGTCCAGCAATTGCTCAGAGATGAAAAGTGCCAGCACTGAAAGCTGTTGCTAGCCAGCACCCTTCCTTGGAAGCGCTTTTGTAAGCCTAAGAACACTGGGGCTCTGGGCTTCTCTAGCCACCTCATCTTCTGCTCATCCTCTCGCGCACTCTAAAGAGAGCTCAGGTGAGAAATTGCAAACGTCGAGCAATTGCTCAGAGATGAAAAGTGCCAGCACTGAAAGCTCTTGCTAGCCAGCACCCTTCCTTGGAAGCGCTTTCACAGGCGCAGCAACACTGGGGCTTTGCGCTTCTCTAGCCACCAAACGTCACGGTCCTTCTCTTTCCGTCTCGTAGACACGAGCTGAGAAATTGCAAACGTCGAGCAATTGCTCAGAGAAGAAAAGTGCCAGCACTGAAAGCTCTTGCTAGCCAGCACCCTTCCTTGGAAGCGCTTTTGTAGACCTAAGAACACTGGGGCTCTGGGCTTCTCTAGCCACCTCATCTTCTGCTCATCCTCTCGCGCACTCTAAAGAGAGCTCAGGTGAGAAATTGCAAACGTCGAGCAATTGCTCAGAGATGAAAAGTGCCAGCACTGAAAGCTCTTGCTAGCCAGCACCCTTCCTTGGAAGCGCTTTCACAGGCGCAGTAACACTGGGGCTTTGCGCTTCTCTACTCATCAAACGTCACGGTCCTTCTCTTTCCGTCTCATAGACACGAGCTGAGAAATTGCAAACGTCGAGCAATTGCTCAGAGATGAAAAGTGCCAGCACTGAAAGCTGTTGCTAGCCAGCACCCTTCCTTGGAAGCGCTTTTGTAGACCTAAGAACACTGGGGCTCTGGGCTTCTCTAGCCACCTCATCTTCTGCTCATCCTCTCGCGCACTCTAAAGAGAGCTCAGGTGAGAAATTGCAAACGTCGAGCAATTGCTCAGAGATGAAAAGTGCCAGCACTGAAAGCTGTTGCTAGCCAGCACCCTTCCTTGGAAGCGCTTTTGTAGGCCTAAGAACACTGGGGCTCTGGGCTTCTCTAGCCACCTCATCTTCTGCTCATCCTCTCGCGCACTCTAAAGAGAGCTCAGGTGAGAAATTGCAAACGTCGAGCAATTGCTCAGAGATGAAAAGTGCCAGCACTGAAAGCTGTTGCTAGCCAGCACCCTTCCTTGGAAGCGCTTTCACAGGCGCAGTAACACTGGGGCTTTGCGCTTCTCTAGCCACCAAACGTCACGGTCCTTCTCTTTCCATCTCGTAGACACGAGCTGAGAAATTGCAAACGTCGAGCAATTGCTCAGAGATGAAAAGTGCCAGCACTGAAAGCTGTTGCTAGCCAGCACCCTTCCTTGGAAGCGCTTTTGTAGCCCTTAGAACACTGGGGCTCTGGGCTTCTCTAGCCACCTCATCTTCTGCTCATCCTCTCGCGCACTCTAAAGAGAGCTCAGGTGAGAAATTGCAAACGTCGAGCAATTGCTCAGATATGAAAAGTGCCAGCACTGAAAGCTGTTGCTAGCCAGCACCCTTCCTTGGAAGCGCTTTTGTAGCCCTTAGAACACTGGGGCTCTGGGCTTCTCTAGCCACCTCATCTTCTGCTCATCCTCTCGCGCACTCTAAAGAGAGCTCAGGTGAGAAATTGCAAACGTCGAGCAATTGCTCAGAGATGAAAAGTGCCAGCACTGAAAGCTCTTGCTAGCCAGCACCCTTCCTTGGAAGCGCTTTCACAGGCGCAGCAACAGTGGGGCTTTGCGCTTCTCTAGCCACCAAACGTCACGGTCCTTCTCTTTCCATCTCGTAGACACGAGCTGAGAAATTGCAAACGTCGAGCAATTGCTCAGAGATGAAAAGTGCCAGCACTGAAAGCTCTTGCTAGCCAGCCCCCTTCCTTGGAAGCGCTTTTGTAGACCTAAGAACACTGGGGCTCTGGGCTTCTCTAGCCACCTCATCTTCTGCTCATCCTCTCGCGCACTCTAAAGAGAGCTCAGGTGAGAAATTGCAAACGTCGAGCAATTGCTCAGAGATGAAAAGTGCCAGCACTGAAAGCTCTTGCTAGCCAGCACCCTTCCTTGGAAGCGCTTTCACAGGCGCAGTAACATTGGGGCTTTGCGCTTCTCTACTCATCAAACGTCACGGTCCTTCTCTTTCCATCTCGTAGACACGAGCTGAGAAATTGCAAACGTCGAGCAATTGCTCAGAGATGAAAAGTGCCAGCACTGAAAGCTGTTGCTAGCCAGCACCCTTCCTTGGAAGCGCTTTTGTAGCCCTTAGAACACTGGGGCTCTGGGCTTCTCTAGCCACCTCATCTTCTGCTCATCCTCTCGCGCACTCTAAAGAGAGCTCAGGTGAGAAATTGCAAACGTCGAGCAATTGCTCAGAGATGAAAAGTGCCAGCACTGAAAGCTCTTGCTAGCCAGCACCCTTCCTTGGAAGCGCTTTTGTAGCCCTTAGAACACTGGGGCTCTGGGCTTCTCTAGCCACCTCATCTTCTGCTCATCCTCTCGCGCACTCTAAAGAGAGCTCAGGTGAGAAATTGCAAACGTCGAGCAATTGCTCAGAGATGAAAAGTGCCAGCACTGAAAGCTCTTGCTAGCCAGCACCCTTCCTTGGAAGCGCTTTCACAGGCGCAGCAATAGTGGGGCTTTGCGCTTCTCTAGCCACCAAACGTCACGGTCCTTCTCTTTCCGTCTCGTAGACACGAGCTGAGAAATTGCAAACGTCGAGCAATTGCTCAGAGATGAAAAGTGCCAGCACTGAAAGCTCTTGCTAGCCAGCACCCTTCCTTGGAAGCGCTTTTGTAGACCTAAGAACACTGGGGCTCTGGGCTTCTCTAGCCACCTCATCTTCTGCTCATCCTCTCGCGCACTCTAAAGAGAGCTCAGGTGAGAAATTGCAAACGTCGAGCAATTGCTCAGAGATGAAAAGTGCCAGCACTGAAAGCTCTTGCTAGCCAGCACCCTTCCTTGGAAGCGCTTTTGTAGCCCTTAGAACACTGGGGCTCTGGGCTTCTCTAGCCACCTCATCTTCTGCTCATCCTCTCGCGCACTCTAAAGAGAGCTCAGGTGAGAAATTGCAAACGTCGAGCAATTGCTCAGAGATGAAAAGTGCCAGCACTGAAAGCTGTTGCTAGCCAGCACCCTTCCTTGGAAGCGCTTTTGTAGCCCTTAGAACACTGGGGCTCTGGGCTTCTCTAGCCACCTCATCTTCTGCTCATCCTCTCGCGCACTCTAAAGAGAGCTCAGGTGAGAAATTGCAAACGTCGAGCAATTGCTCAGAGATGAAAAGTGCCAGCACTGAAAGCTGTTGCTAGCCAGCACCCTTCCTTGGAAGCGCTTTCACAGGCGCAGTAACACTGGGGCTTTGCGCTTCTCTAGCCACCAAACGTCACGGTCCTTCTCTTTCCATCTCGTAGACACGAGCTGAGAAATTGCAAACGTCGAGCAATTGCTCAGAGATGAAAAGTGCCAGCACTGAAAGCTGTTGCTAGCCAGCACCCTTCCTTGGAAGCGCTTTTGAAGGCCTAAGAACACTGGGGCTCTGGGCTTCTCTAGCCACCTCATCTTCTGCTCATCCTCTCGCGCACTCTAAAGAGAGCTCAGGTGAGAAATTGCAAACGTCGAGCAATTGCTCAGAGATGAAAAGTGCCAGCACTGAAAGCTCTTGCTAGCCAGCACCCTTCCTTGGAAGCGCTTTCACAGGCGCAGCAACAGTGGGGCTTTGCGCTTCTCTACTCATCAAACGTCACGGTCCTTCTCTTTCCGTCTCGTAGACACGAGCTGAGAAATTGCAAACGTCGAGCAATTGCTCAGAGATGAAAAGTGCCAGCACTGAAAGCTGTTGCTAGCCAGCACCCTTCCTTGGAAGCGCTTTTGTAGCCCTTAGAACACTGGGGCTCTGGGCTTCTCTAGCCACCTCATCTTCTGCTCATCCTCTCGCGCACTCTAAAGAGAGCTCAGGTGAGAAATTGCAAACGTCCAGCAATTGCTCAGAGATGAAAAGTGCCAGCACTGAAAGCTGTTGCTAGCCAGCACCCTTCCTTGGAAGCGCTTTTGTAAGCCTAAGAACACTGGGGCTCTGGGCTTCTCTAGCCACCTCATCTTCTGCTCATCCTCTCGCGCACTCTAAAGAGAGCTCAGGTGAGAAATTGCAAACGTCGAGCAATTGCTCAGAGATGAAAAGTGCCAGCACTGAAAGCTCTTGCTAGCCAGCACCCTTCCTTGGAAGCGCTTTCACAGGCGCAGCAACACTGGGGCTTTGCGCTTCTCTAGCCACCAAACGTCACGGTCCTTCTCTTTCCGTCTCGTAGACACGAGCTGAGAAATTGCAAACGTCGAGCAATTGCTCAGAGAAGAAAAGTGCCAGCACTGAAAGCTCTTGCTAGCCAGCACCCTTCCTTGGAAGCGCTTTTGTAGACCTAAGAACACTGGGGCTCTGGGCTTCTCTAGCCACCTCATCTTCTGCTCATCCTCTCGCGCACTCTAAAGAGAGCTCAGGTGAGAAATTGCAAACGTCGAGCAATTGCTCAGAGATGAAAAGTGCCAGCACTGAAAGCTCTTGCTAGCCAGCACCCTTCCTTGGAAGCGCTTTCACAGGCGCAGTAACACTGGGGCTTTGCGCTTCTCTACTCATCAAACGTCACGGTCCTTCTCTTTCCGTCTCATAGACACGAGCTGAGAAATTGCAAACGTCGAGCAATTGCTCAGAGATGAAAAGTGCCAGCACTGAAAGCTGTTGCTAGCCAGCACCCTTCCTTGGAAGCGCTTTTGTAGACCTAAGAACACTGGGGCTCTGGGCTTCTCTAGCCACCTCATCTTCTGCTCATCCTCTCGCGCACTCTAAAGAGAGCTCAGGTGAGAAATTGCAAACGTCGAGCAATTGCTCAGAGATGAAAAGTGCCAGCACTGAAAGCTGTTGCTAGCCAGCACCCTTCCTTGGAAGCGCTTTTGTAGGCCTAAGAACACTGGGGCTCTGGGCTTCTCTAGCCACCTCATCTTCTGCTCATCCTCTCGCGCACTCTAAAGAGAGCTCAGGTGAGAAATTGCAAACGTCGAGCAATTGCTCAGAGATGAAAAGTGCCAGCACTGAAAGCTGTTGCTAGCCAGCACCCTTCCTTGGAAGCGCTTTCACAGGCGCAGTAACACTGGGGCTTTGCGCTTCTCTAGCCACCAAACGTCACGGTCCTTCTCTTTCCATCTCGTAGACACGAGCTGAGAAATTGCAAACGTCGAGCAATTGCTCAGAGATGAAAAGTGCCAGCACTGAAAGCTGTTGCTAGCCAGCACCCTTCCTTGGAAGCGCTTTTGTAGCCCTTAGAACACTGGGGCTCTGGGCTTCTCTAGCCACCTCATCTTCTGCTCATCCTCTCGCGCACTCTAAAGAGAGCTCAGGTGAGAAATTGCAAACGTCGAGCAATTGCTCAGAGATGAAAAGTGCCAGCACTGAAAGCTCTTGCTAGCCAGCACCCTTCCTTGGAAGCGCTTTTGTAGCCCTTAGAACACTGGGGCTCTGGGCTTCTCTAGCCACCTCATCTTCTGCTCATCCTCTCGCGCACTCTAAAGAGAGCTCAGGTGAGAAATTGCAAACGTCGAGCAATTGCTCAGAGATGAAAAGTGCCAGCACTGAAAGCTCTTGCTAGCCAGCACCCTTCCTTGGAAGCGCTTTCACAGGCGCAGCAACAGTGGGGCTTTGCGCTTCTCTAGCCACCAAACGTCACGGTCCTTCTCTTTCCATCTCGTAGACACGAGCTGAGAAATTGCAAACGTCGAGCAATTGCTCAGAGATGAAAAGTGCCAGCACTGAAAGCTCTTGCTAGCCAGCCCCCTTCCTTGGAAGCGCTTTTGTAGACCTAAGAACACTGGGGCTCTGGGCTTCTCTAGCCACCTCATCTTCTGCTCATCCTCTCGCGCACTCTAAAGAGAGCTCAGGTGAGAAATTGCAAACGTCGAGCAATTGCTCAGAGATGAAAAGTGCCAGCACTGAAAGCTGTTGCTAGCCAGCACCCTTCCTTGGAAGCGCTTTTGTAGCCCTTAGAACACTGGGGCTCTGGGCTTCTCTAGCCACCTCATCTTCTGCTCATCCTCTCGCGCACTCTAAAGAGAGCTCAGGTGAGAAATTGCAAACGTCGAGCAATTGCTCAGAGATGAAAAGTGCCAGCACTGAAAGCTCTTGCTAGCCAGCACCCTTCCTTGGAAGCGCTTTCACAGGCGCAGCAACAGTGGGGCTTTGCGCTTCTCTAGCCACCAAACGTCACGGTCCTTCTCTTTCCATCTCGTAGACACGAGCTGAGAAATTGCAAACGTCGAGCAATTGCTCAGAGATGAAAAGTGCCAGCACTGAAAGCTCTTGCTAGCCAGCCCCCTTCCTTGGAAGCGCTTTTGTAGACCTAAGAACACTGGGGCTCTGGGCTTCTCTAGCCACCTCATCTTCTGCTCATCCTCTCGCGCACTCTAAAGAGAGCTCAGGTGAGAAATTGCAAACGTCGAGCAATTGCTCAGAGATGAAAAGTGCCAGCACTGAAAGCTCTTGCTAGCCAGCACCCTTCCTTGGAAGCGCTTTCACAGGCGCAGTAACATTGGGGCTTTGCGCTTCTCTACTCATCAAACGTCACGGTCCTTCTCTTTCCATCTCGTAGACACGAGCTGAGAAATTGCAAACGTCGAGCAATTGCTCAGAGATGAAAAGTGCCAGCACTGAAAGCTGTTGCTAGCCAGCACCCTTCCTTGGAAGCGCTTTTGTAGCCCTTAGAACACTGGGGCTCTGGGCTTCTCTAGCCACCTCATCTTCTGCTCATCCTCTCGCGCACTCTAAAGAGAGCTCAGGTGAGAAATTGCAAACGTCGAGCAATTGCTCAGAGATGAAAAGTGCCAGCACTGAAAGCTCTTGCTAGCCAGCACCCTTCCTTGGAAGCGCTTTTGTAGCCCTTAGAACACTGGGGCTCTGGGCTTCTCTAGCCACCTCATCTTCTGCTCATCCTCTCGCGCACTCTAAAGAGAGCTCAGGTGAGAAATTGCAAACGTCGAGCAATTGCTCAGAGATGAAAAGTGCCAGCACTGAAAGCTCTTGCTAGCCAGCACCCTTCCTTGGAAGCGCTTTCACAGGCGCAGCAATAGTGGGGCTTTGCGCTTCTCTAGCCACCAAACGTCACGGTCCTTCTCTTTCCGTCTCGTAGACACGAGCTGAGAAATTGCAAACGTCGAGCAATTGCTCAGAGATGAAAAGTGCCAGCACTGAAAGCTCTTGCTAGCCAGCACCCTTCCTTGGAAGCGCTTTTGTAGACCTAAGAACACTGGGGCTCTGGGCTTCTCTAGCCACCTCATCTTCTGCTCATCCTCTCGCGCACTCTAAAGAGAGCTCAGGTGAGAAATTGCAAACGTCCAGCAATTGCTCAGAGATGAAAAGTGCCAGCACTGAAAGCTCTTGCTAGCCAGCACCCTTCCTTGGAAGCGCTTTTGTAGCCCTTAGAACACTGGGGCTCTGGGCTTCTCTAGCCACCTCATCTTCTGCTCATCCTCTCGCGCACTCTAAAGAGAGCTCAGGTGAGAAATTGCAAACGTCGAGCAATTGCTCAGAGATGAAAAGTGCCAGCACTGAAAGCTGTTGCTAGCCAGCACCCTTCCTTGGAAGCGCTTTTGTAGCCCTTAGAACACTGGGGCTCTGGGCTTCTCTAGCCACCTCATCTTCTGCTCATCCTCTCGCGCACTCTAAAGAGAGCTCAGGTGAGAAATTGCAAACGTCGAGCAATTGCTCAGAGATGAAAAGTGCCAGCACTGAAAGCTGTTGCTAGCCAGCACCCTTCCTTGGAAGCGCTTTCACAGGCGCAGTAACACTGGGGCTTTGCGCTTCTCTAGCCACCAAACGTCACGGTCCTTCTCTTTCCATCTCGTAGACACGAGCTGAGAAATTGCAAACGTCGAGCAATTGCTCAGAGATGAAAAGTGCCAGCACTGAAAGCTGTTGCTAGCCAGCACCCTTCCTTGGAAGCGCTTTTGAAGGCCTAAGAACACTGGGGCTCTGGGCTTCTCTAGCCACCTCATCTTCTGCTCATCCTCTCGCGCACTCTAAAGAGAGCTCAGGTGAGAAATTGCAAACGTCGAGCAATTGCTCAGAGATGAAAAGTGCCAGCACTGAAAGCTCTTGCTAGCCAGCACCCTTCCTTGGAAGCGCTTTCACAGGCGCAGCAACAGTGGGGCTTTGCGCTTCTCTACTCATCAAACGTCACGGTCCTTCTCTTTCCGTCTCGTAGACACGAGCTGAGAAATTGCAAACGTCGAGCAATTGCTCAGAGATGAAAAGTGCCAGCACTGAAAGCTGTTGCTAGCCAGCACCCTTCCTTGGAAGCGCTTTTGTAGCCCTTAGAACACTGGGGCTCTGGGCTTCTCTAGCCACCTCATCTTCTGCTCATCCTCTCGCGCACTCTAAAGAGAGCTCAGGTGAGAAATTGCAAACGTCCAGCAATTGCTCAGAGATGAAAAGTGCCAGCACTGAAAGCTGTTGCTAGCCAGCACCCTTCCTTGGAAGCGCTTTTGTAAGCCTAAGAACACTGGGGCTCTGGGCTTCTCTAGCCACCTCATCTTCTGCTCATCCTCTCGCGCACTCTAAAGAGAGCTCAGGTGAGAAATTGCAAACGTCGAGCAATTGCTCAGAGATGAAAAGTGCCAGCACTGAAAGCTCTTGCTAGCCAGCACCCTTCCTTGGAAGCGCTTTCACAGGCGCAGCAACACTGGGGCTTTGCGCTTCTCTAGCCACCAAACGTCACGGTCCTTCTCTTTCCGTCTCGTAGACACGAGCTGAGAAATTGCAAACGTCGAGCAATTGCTCAGAGAAGAAAAGTGCCAGCACTGAAAGCTCTTGCTAGCCAGCACCCTTCCTTGGAAGCGCTTTTGTAGACCTAAGAACACTGGGGCTCTGGGCTTCTCTAGCCACCTCATCTTCTGCTCATCCTCTCGCGCACTCTAAAGAGAGCTCAGGTGAGAAATTGCAAACGTCGAGCAATTGCTCAGAGATGAAAAGTGCCAGCACTGAAAGCTCTTGCTAGCCAGCACCCTTCCTTGGAAGCGCTTTCACAGGCGCAGTAACACTGGGGCTTTGCGCTTCTCTACTCATCAAACGTCACGGTCCTTCTCTTTCCGTCTCATAGACACGAGCTGAGAAATTGCAAACGTCGAGCAATTGCTCAGAGATGAAAAGTGCCAGCACTGAAAGCTGTTGCTAGCCAGCACCCTTCCTTGGAAGCGCTTTTGTAGACCTAAGAACACTGGGGCTCTGGGCTTCTCTAGCCACCTCATCTTCTGCTCATCCTCTCGCGCACTCTAAAGAGAGCTCAGGTGAGAAATTGCAAACGTCGAGCAATTGCTCAGAGATGAAAAGTGCCAGCACTGAAAGCTGTTGCTAGCCAGCACCCTTCCTTGGAAGCGCTTTTGTAGGCCTAAGAACACTGGGGCTCTGGGCTTCTCTAGCCACCTCATCTTCTGCTCATCCTCTCGCGCACTCTAAAGAGAGCTCAGGTGAGAAATTGCAAACGTCGAGCAATTGCTCAGAGATGAAAAGTGCCAGCACTGAAAGCTGTTGCTAGCCAGCACCCTTCCTTGGAAGCGCTTTCACAGGCGCAGTAACACTGGGGCTTTGCGCTTCTCTAGCCACCAAACGTCACGGTCCTTCTCTTTCCATCTCGTAGACACGAGCTGAGAAATTGCAAACGTCGAGCAATTGCTCAGAGATGAAAAGTGCCAGCACTGAAAGCTGTTGCTAGCCAGCACCCTTCCTTGGAAGCGCTTTTGTAGCCCTTAGAACACTGGGGCTCTGGGCTTCTCTAGCCACCTCATCTTCTGCTCATCCTCTCGCGCACTCTAAAGAGAGCTCAGGTGAGAAATTGCAAACGTCGAGCAATTGCTCAGAGATGAAAAGTGCCAGCACTGAAAGCTCTTGCTAGCCAGCACCCTTCCTTGGAAGCGCTTTTGTAGCCCTTAGAACACTGGGGCTCTGGGCTTCTCTAGCCACCTCATCTTCTGCTCATCCTCTCGCGCACTCTAAAGAGAGCTCAGGTGAGAAATTGCAAACGTCGAGCAATTGCTCAGAGATGAAAAGTGCCAGCACTGAAAGCTCTTGCTAGCCAGCACCCTTCCTTGGAAGCGCTTTCACAGGCGCAGCAACAGTGGGGCTTTGCGCTTCTCTAGCCACCAAACGTCACGGTCCTTCTCTTTCCATCTCGTAGACACGAGCTGAGAAATTGCAAACGTCGAGCAATTGCTCAGAGATGAAAAGTGCCAGCACTGAAAGCTCTTGCTAGCCAGCCCCCTTCCTTGGAAGCGCTTTTGTAGACCTAAGAACACTGGGGCTCTGGGCTTCTCTAGCCACCTCATCTTCTGCTCATCCTCTCGCGCACTCTAAAGAGAGCTCAGGTGAGAAATTGCAAACGTCGAGCAATTGCTCAGAGATGAAAAGTGCCAGCACTGAAAGCTCTTGCTAGCCAGCACCCTTCCTTGGAAGCGCTTTCACAGGCGCAGTAACACTGGGGCTTTGCGCTTCTCTACTCATCAAACGTCACGGTCCTTCTCTTTCCATCTCGTAGACACGAGCTGAGAAATTGCAAACGTCGAGCAATTGCTCAGAGATGAAAAGTGCCAGCACTGAAAGCTGTTGCTAGCCAGCACCCTTCCTTGGAAGCGCTTTTGTAGCCCTTAGAACACTGGGGCTCTGGGCTTCTCTAGCCACCTCATCTTCTGCTCATCCTCTCGCGCACTCTAAAGAGAGCTCAGGTGAGAAATTGCAAACGTCGAGCAATTGCTCAGAGATGAAAAGTGCCAGCACTGAAAGCTCTTGCTAGCCAGCACCCTTCCTTGGAAGCGCTTTTGTAGCCCTTAGAACACTGGGGCTCTGGGCTTCTCTAGCCACCTCATCTTCTGCTCATCCTCTCGCGCACTCTAAAGAGAGCTCAGGTGAGAAATTGCAAACGTCGAGCAATTGCTCAGAGATGAAAAGTGCCAGCACTGAAAGCTCTTGCTAGCCAGCACCCTTCCTTGGAAGCGCTTTCACAGGCGCAGCAACAGTGGGGCTTTGCGCTTCTCTAGCCACCAAACGTCACGGTCCTTCTCTTTCCGTCTCGTAGACACGAGCTGAGAAATTGCAAACGTCGAGCAATTGCTCAGAGATGAAAAGTGCCAGCACTGAAAGCTCTTGCTAGCCAGCACCCTTCCTTGGAAGCGCTTTTGTAGACCTAAGAACACTGGGGCTCTGGGCTTCTCTAGCCACCTAATCTTCTGCTCATCCTCTCGCGCACTCTAAAGAGAGCTCAGGTGAGAAATTGCAAACGTCGAGCAATTGCTCAGAGATGAAAAGTGCCAGCACTGAAAGCTCTTGCTAGCCAGCACCCTTCCTTGGAAGCGCTTTCACAGGCGCAGTAACATTGGGGCTTTGCGCTTCTCTACTCGTCAAACGTCACGGTCCTTCTCTTTCCGTCTCGTAGACACGAGCTGAGAAATTGCAAACGTCGAGCAATTGCTCAGAGATGAAAAGTGCCAGCACTGAAAGCTCTTGCTAGCCAGCACCCTTCCTTGGAAGCGCTTTTGTAGACCTAAGAACACTGGGGCTCTGGGCTTCTCTAGCCACCTCATCTTCTGCTCATCCTCTCGCGCACTCTACAGAGAGCTCAGGTGAGAAATTGCAAACGTCGAGCAATTGCTCAGAGATGAAAAGTGCCAGCACTGAAAGCTGTTGCTAGCCAGCACCCTTCCTTGGAAGCGCTTTTGTAGCCCTTAGAACACTGGGGCTCTGGGCTTCTCTAGCCACCTCATCTTCTGCTCATCCTCTCGCGCATTCTAAAGAGAGCTCAGGTGAGAAATTGCAAACGTCGAGCAATTGCTCAGAGATGAAAAGTGCCAGCACTGAAAGCTGTTGCTAGCCAGCACCCTTCCTTGGAAGCGCTTTTGTAGGCCTAAGAACACTGGGGCTCTGGGCTTCTCTAGCCACCTCATCTTCTGCTCATCCTCTCGCGCACTCTAAAGAGAGCTCAGGTGAGAAATTGCAAACGTCGAGCAATTGCTCAGAGATGAAAAGTGCCAGCACTGAAAGCTGTTGCTAGCCAGCACCCTTCCTTGGAAGCGCTTTCACAGGCGCAGTAACACTGGGGCTTTGCGCTTCTCTAGCCACCAAACGTCACGGTCCTTCTCTTTCCATCTCGTAGACACGAGCTGAGAAATTGCAAACGTCGAGCAATTGCTCAGAGATGAAAAGTGCCAGCACTGAAAGCTGTTGCTAGCCAGCACCCTTCCTTGGAAGCGCTTTTGTAGACCTAAGAACACTGGGGCTCTGGGCTTCTCTAGCCACCTCATCTTCTGCTCATCCTCTCGCGCACTCTAAAGAGAGCTCAGGTGAGAAATTGCAAACGTCGAGCAATTGCTCAGAGATGAAAAGTGCCAGCACTGAAAGCTGTTGCTAGCCAGCACCCTTCCTTGGAAGCGCTTTTGTAGCCCTTAGAACACTGGGGCTCTGGGCTTCTCTAGCCACCTCATCTTCTGCTCATCCTCTCGCGCACTCTAAAGAGAGCTCAGGTGAGAAATTGCAAACGTCGAGCAATTGCTCAGAGATGAAAAGTGCCAGCACTGAAAGCTCTTGCTAGCCAGCACCCTTCCTTGGAAGCGCTTTCACAGGCGCAGCAACAGTGGGGCTTTGCGCTTCTCTAGCCACCAAACGTCACGGTCCTTCTCTTTCCGTCTCGTAGACACGAGCTGAGAAATTGCAAACGTCGAGCAATTGCTCAGAGATGAAAAGTGCCAGCACTGAAAGCTGTTGCTAGCCAGCACCCTTCCTTGGAAGCGCTTTTGTAGACCTAAGAACACTGGGGCTCTGGGCTTCTCTAGCCACCTCATCTTCTGCTCATCCTCTCGCGCACTCTAAAGAGAGCTCAGGTGAGAAATTGCAAACGTCGAGCAATTGCTCAGAGATGAAAAGTGCCAGCACTGAAAGCTCTTGCTAGCCAGCACCCTTCCTTGGAAGCGCTTTTGTAAGCCTAAGAACACTGGGGCTCTGGGCTTCTCTAGCCACCAAACGTCACGGTCCTTCTCTTTCCGTCTCGTAGACACGAGCTGAGAAATTGCAAACGTCGAGCAATTGCTCAGAGATGAAAAGTGCCAGCACTGAAAGCTGTTGCTAGCCAGCACCCTTCCTTGGAAGCGCTTTTGTAGCCCTTAGAACACTGGGGCTCTGGGCTTCTCTAGCCACCTAATCTTCTGCTCATCCTCTCGTGCACTCTGAAGAGAGCTCAGGTGAGAAATTGCAAACGTCGAGCAATTGCTCAGAGATGAAAAGTGCCAGCACTGAAAGCTGTTGCTAGCCAGCACCCTTCCTTGGAAGCGCTTTTGTAGCCCTTAGAACACTGGGGCTCTGGGCTTCTCTAGCCACCTCATCTTCTGCTCATCCTCTCGCGCACTCTAAAGAGAGCTCAGGTGAGAAATTGCAAACGTCGAGCAATTGCTCAGAGATGAAAAGTGCCAGCACTGAAAGCTCTTGCTAGCCAGCACCCTTCCTTGGAAGCGCTTTCACAGGCGCAGCAACAGTGGGGCTTTGCGCTTCTCTAGCCACCAAACGTCACGGTCCTTCTCTTTCCGTCTCGTAGACACGAGCTGAGAAATTGCAAACGTCGAGCAATTGCTCAGAGATGAAAAGTGCCAGCACTGAAAGCTCTTGCTAGCCAGCACCCTTCCTTGGAAGCGCTTTTGTAGACCTAAGAACACTGGGGCTCTGGGCTTCTCTAGCCACCTAATCTTCTGCTCATCCTCTCGCGCACTCTAAAGAGAGCTCAGGTGAGAAATTGCAAACGTCGAGCAATTGCTCAGAGATGAAAAGTGCCAGCACTGAAAGCTCTTGCTAGCCAGCACCCTTCCTTGGAAGCGCTTTCACAGGCGCAGTAACATTGGGGCTTTGCGCTTCTCTACTCGTCAAACGTCACGGTCCTTCTCTTTCCGTCTCGTAGACACGAGCTGAGAAATTGCAAACGTCGAGCAATTGCTCAGAGATGAAAAGTGCCAGCACTGAAAGCTCTTGCTAGCCAGCCCCCTTCCTTGGAAGCGCTTTTGTAGACCTAAGAACACTGGGGCTCTGGGCTTCTCTAGCCACCTCATCTTCTGCTCATCCTCTCGCGCACTCTACAGAGAGCTCAGGTGAGAAATTGCAAACGTCGAGCAATTGCTCAGAGATGAAAAGTGCCAGCACTGAAAGCTGTTGCTAGCCAGCACCCTTCCTTGGAAGCGCTTTTGTAGCCCTTAGAACACTGGGGCTCTGGGCTTCTCTAGCCACCTCATCTTCTGCTCATCCTCTCGCGCACTCTAAAGAGAGCTCAGGTGAGAAATTGCAAACGTCGAGCAATTGCTCAGAGATGAAAAGTGCCAGCACTGAAAGCTGTTGCTAGCCAGCACCCTTCCTTGGAAGCGCTTTTGTAGGCCTAAGAACACTGGGGCTCTGGGCTTCTCTAGCCACCTCATCTTCTGCTCATCCTCTCGCGCACTCTAAAGAGAGCTCAGGTGAGAAATTGCAAACGTCGAGCAATTGCTCAGAGATGAAAAGTGCCAGCACTGAAAGCTGTTGCTAGCCAGCACCCTTCCTTGGAAGCGCTTTCACAGGCGCAGTAACACTGGGGCTTTGCGCTTCTCTAGCCACCAAACGTCACGGTCCTTCTCTTTCCATCTCGTAGACACGAGCTGAGAAATTGCAAACGTCGAGCAATTGCTCAGAGATGAAAAGTGCCAGCACTGAAAGCTGTTGCTAGCCAGCCCCCTTCCTTGGAAGCGCTTTTGTAGCCCTTAGAACACTGGGGCTCTGGGCTTCTCTAGCCACCTAATCTTCTGCTCATCCTCTCGCGCACTCTAAAGAGAGCTCAGGTGAGAAATTGCAAACGTCGAGCAATTGCTCAGAGATGAAAAGTGCCAGCACTGAAAGCTGTTGCTAGCCAGCACCCTTCCTTGGAAGCGCTTTTGTAGCCCTTAGAACACTGGGGCTCTGGGCTTCTCTAGCCACCTAATCTTCTGCTCATCCTCTCGCGCACTCTAAAGAGAGCTCAGGTGAGAAATTGCAAACGTCGAGCAATTGCTCAGAGATGAAAAGTGCCAGCACTGAAAGCTGTTGCTAGCCAGCACCCTTCCTTGGAAGCGCTTCACAGGCGCAGCAACAGTGGGGCTTTGCGCTTCTCTAGCCACCAAACGTCACGGTCCTTCTCTTTCCGTCTCGTAGACACGAGCTGAGAAATTGCAAACGTCGAGCAATTGCTCAGAGATGAAAAGTGCCAGCACTGAAAGCTCTTGCTAGCCAGCACCCTTCCTTGGAAGCGCTTTTGTAGACCTAAGAACACTGGGGCTCTGGGCTTCTCTAGCCACCTCATCTTCTGCTCATCCTCTCGCGCACTCTAAAGAGAGCTCAGGTGAGAAATTGCAAACGTCGAGCAATTGCTCAGAGATGAAAAGTGCCAGCACTGAAAGCTCTTGCTAGCCAGCACCCTTCCTTGGAAGCGCTTTTGTAAGCCTAAGAACACTGGGGCTCTGGGCTTCTCTAGCCACCAAACGTCACGGTCCTTCTCTTTCCGTCTCATAGACACGAGCTGAGAAATTGCAAACGTCGAGCAATTGCTCAGAGATGAAAAGTGCCAGCACTGAAAGCTGTTGCTAGCCAGCACCCTTCCTTGGAAGCGCTTTTGTAGGCCTAAGAACACTGGGGCTCTGGGCTTCTCTAGCCACCTCATCTTCTGCTCATCCTCTCGCGCACTCTAAAGAGAGCTCAGGTGAGAAATTGCAAACGTCGAGCAATTGCTCAGAGATGAAAAGTGCCAGCACTGAAAGCTGTTGCTAGCCAGCACCCTTCCTTGGAAGCGCTTTTGTAGACCTAAGAACACTGGGGCTCTGGGCTTCTCTAGCCACCTCATCTTCTGCTCATCCTCTCGCGCACTCTAAAGAGAGCTCAGGTGAGAAATTGCAAACGTCGAGCAATTGCTCAGAGATGAAAAGTGCCAGCACTGAAAGCTCTTGCTAGCCAGCACCCTTCCTTGGAAGCACTTTCACAGGCGCAGTAACACTGGGGCTTTGCGCTTCTCTAGCCACCAAACGTCACGGTCCTTCTCTTTCCATCTCGTAGACACGAGCTGAGAAATTGCAAACGTCGAGCAATTGCTCAGAGATGAAAAGTGCCAGCACTGAAAGCTGTTGCTAGCCAGCACCCTTCCTTGGAAGCGCTTTTGTAGCCCTTAGAACACTGGGGCTCTGGGCTTCTCTAGCCACCTAATCTTCTGCTCATCCTCTCGCGCACTCTAAAGAGAGCTCAGGTGAGAAATTGCAAACGTCGAGCAATTGCTCAGAGATGAAAAGTGCCAGCACTGAAAGCTCTTGCTAGCCAGCACCCTTCCTTGGAAGCGCTTTTGTAGCCCTTAGAACACTGGGGCTCTGGGCTTCTCTAGCCACCTCATCTTCTGCTCATCCTCTCGCGCACTCTAAAGAGAGCTCAGGTGAGAAATTGCAAACGTCGAGCAATTGCTCAGAGATGAAAAGTGCCAGCACTGAAAGCTCTTGCTAGCCAGCACCCTTCCTTGGAAGCGCTTTCACAGGCGCAGCAACACTGGGGCTTTGCGCTTCTCTAGCCACCAAACGTCACGGTCCTTCTCTTTCCGTCTCGTAGACACGAGCTGAGAAATTGCAAACGTCGAGCAATTGCTCAGAGATGAAAAGTGCCAGCACTGAAAGCTCTTGCTAGCCAGCACCCTTCCTTGGAAGCGCTTTTGTAGACCTAAGAACACTGGGGCTCTGGGCTTCTCTAGCCACCTCATCTTCTGCTCATCCTCTCGCGCACTCTAAAGAGAGCTCAGGTGAGAAATTGCAAACGTCGAGCAATTGCTCAGAGATGAAAAGTGCCAGCACTGAAAGCTCTTGCTAGCCAGCACCCTTCCTTGGAAGCGCTTTCACAGGCGCAGTAACATTGGGGCTTTGCACTTCTCTAGCCACCAAACGTCACGGTCCTTCTCTTTCCGTCTCGTAGACACGAGCTGAGAAATTGCAAACGTCGAGCAATTGCTCAGAGATGAAAAGTGCCAGCACTGAAAGCTGTTGCTAGCCAGCACCCTTCCTTGGAAGCGCTTTTGTAGGCCTAAGAACACTGGGGCTCTGGGCTTCTCTAGCCACCTCATCTTCTGCTCATCCTCTCGCGCACTCTAAAGAGAGCTCAGGTGAGAAATTGCAAACGTCGAGCAATTGCTCAGAGATGAAAAGTGCCAGCACTGAAAGCTCTTGCTAGCCAGCACCCTTCCTTGGAAGCGCTTTCACAGGCGCAGTAACACTGGGGCTTTGCGCTTCTCTACTCATCAAACGTCACGGTCCTTCTCTTTCCGTCTCGTAGACACGAGCTGAGAAATTGCAAACGTCGAGCAATTGCTCAGAGAAGAAAAGTGCCAGCACTGAAAGCTGTTGCTAGCCAGCACCCTTCCTTGGAAGCGCTTTTGTAGCCCTTAGAACACTGGGGCTCTGGGCTTCTCTAGCCACCTAATCTTCTGCTCATCCTCTCGCGCACTCTAAAGAGAGCTCAGGTGAGAAATTGCAAACGTCGAGCAATTGCTCAGAGATGAAAAGTGCCAGCACTGAAAGCTGTTGCTAGCCAGCACCCTTCCTTGGAAGCGCTTTCACAGGCGCAGTAACACTGGGGCTTTGCGCTTCTCTAGCCACCAAACGTCACGGTCCTTCTCTTTCCATCTCGTAGACACGAGCTGAGAAATTGCAAACGTCGAGCAATTGCTCAGAGAGGAAAAGTGCCAGCACTGAAAGCTGTTGCTAGCCAGCACCCTTCCTTGGAAGCGCTTTTGTAGGCCTAAGAACACTGGGGCTCTGGGCTTCTCTAGCCACCTAATCTTCTGCTCATCCTCTCGCGCACTCTAAAGAGAGCTCAGGGGAGAAATTGCAAACGTCGAGCAATTGCTCAGAGATGAAAAGTGCCAGCACTGAAAGCTCTTGCTAGCCAGCACCCTTCCTTGGAAGCGCTTTCACAGGCGCAGTAACACTGGGGCTTTGCGCTTCTCTACTCATCAAACGTCACGGTCCTTCTCTTTCCGTCTCGTAGACACGAGCTGAGAAATTGCAAACGTCGAGCAATTGCTCAGAGATGAAAAGTGCCAGCACTGAAAGCTGTTGCTAGCCAGCCCCCTTCCTTGGAAGCGCTTTTGTAGCCCTTAGAACACTGGGGCTCTGGGCTTCTCTAGCCACCTAATCTTCTGCTCATCCTCTCGTGCACTCTAAAGAGAGCTCAGGTGAGAAATTGCAAACGTCGAGCAATTGCTCAGAGATGAAAAGTGCCAGCACTGAAAGCTCTTGCTAGCCAGCACCCTTCCTTGGAAGCGCTTTTGTAGCCCTTAGAACACTGGGGCTCTGGGCTTCTCTAGCCACCTCATCTTCTGCTCATCCTCTCGCGCACTCTAAAGAGAGCTCAGGTGAGAAATTGCAAACGTCGAGCAATTGCTCAGAGATGAAAAGTGCCAGCACTGAAAGCTCTTGCTAGCCAGCACCCTTCCTTGGAAGCGCTTTCACAGGCGCAGTAACACTGGGGCTTTGCGCTTCTCTAGCCACCAAACGTCACGGTCCTTCTCTTTCCGTCTCGTAGACACGAGCTGAGAAATTGCAAACATCGAGCAATTGCTCAGAGAGGAAAAGTGCCAGCACTGAAAGCTGTTGCTAGCCAGCACCCTTCCTTGGAAGCGCTTTTGTAGGCCTAAGCACACTGGGGCTCTGGGCTTCTCTAGCCACCTCATCTTCTGCTCATCCTCTCGCGCACTCTAAAGAGAGCTCAGGTGAGAAATTGCAAACGTCCAGCAATTGCTCAGAGATGAAAAGTGCCAGCACTGAAAGCTCTTGCTAGCCAGCACCCTTCCTTGGAAGCGCTTTCACAGGCGCAGTAACACTGGGGCTTTGCGCTTCTCTAGCCACCAAACGTCACGGTCCTTCTCTTTCCGTCTCGTAGACACGAGCTGAGAAATTGCAAACGTCGAGCAATTGCTCAGAGATGAAAAGTGCCAGCACTGAAAGCTCTTGCTAGCCAGCACCCTTCCTTGGAAGCGCTTTTGTAGACCTAAGAACACTGGGGCTCTGGGCTTCTCTAGCCACCTAATCTTCTGCTCATCCTCTCGCGCACTCTAAAGAGAGCTCAGGTGAGAAATTGCAAACGTCGAGCAATTGCTCAGAGATGAAAAGTGCCAGCACTGAAAGCTCTTGCTAGCCAGCACCCTTCCTTGGAAGCGCTTTCACAGGCGCAGTAACATTGGGGCTTTGCGCTTCTCTACTCGTCAAACGTCACGGTCCTTCTCTTTCCGTCTCGTAGACACGAGCTGAGAAATTGCAAACGTCGAGCAATTGCTCAGAGATGAAAAGTGCCAGCACTGAAAGCTCTTGCTAGCCAGCCCCCTTCCTTGGAAGCGCTTTTGTAGACCTAAGAACACTGGGGCTCTGGGCTTCTCTAGCCACCTCATCTTCTGCTCATCCTCTCGCGCACTCTACAGAGAGCTCAGGTGAGAAATTGCAAACGTCGAGCAATTGCTCAGAGATGAAAAGTGCCAGCACTGAAAGCTGTTGCTAGCCAGCACCCTTCCTTGGAAGCGCTTTTGTAGCCCTTAGAACACTGGGGCTCTGGGCTTCTCTAGCCACCTCATCTTCTGCTCATCCTCTCGCGCACTCTAAAGAGAGCTCAGGTGAGAAATTGCAAACGTCGAGCAATTGCTCAGAGATGAAAAGTGCCAGCACTGAAAGCTGTTGCTAGCCAGCACCCTTCCTTGGAAGCGCTTTTGTAGGCCTAAGAACACTGGGGCTCTGGGCTTCTCTAGCCACCTCATCTTCTGCTCATCCTCTCGCGCACTCTAAAGAGAGCTCAGGTGAGAAATTGCAAACGTCGAGCAATTGCTCAGAGATGAAAAGTGCCAGCACTGAAAGCTGTTGCTAGCCAGCACCCTTCCTTGGAAGCGCTTTCACAGGCGCAGTAACACTGGGGCTTTGCGCTTCTCTAGCCACCAAACGTCACGGTCCTTCTCTTTCCATCTCGTAGACACGAGCTGAGAAATTGCAAACGTCGAGCAATTGCTCAGAGATGAAAAGTGCCAGCACTGAAAGCTGTTGCTAGCCAGCCCCCTTCCTTGGAAGCGCTTTTGTAGCCCTTAGAACACTGGGGCTCTGGGCTTCTCTAGCCACCTAATCTTCTGCTCATCCTCTCGCGCACTCTAAAGAGAGCTCAGGTGAGAAATTGCAAACGTCGAGCAATTGCTCAGAGATGAAAAGTGCCAGCACTGAAAGCTGTTGCTAGCCAGCACCCTTCCTTGGAAGCGCTTTTGTAGCCCTTAGAACACTGGGGCTCTGGGCTTCTCTAGCCACCTAATCTTCTGCTCATCCTCTCGCGCACTCTAAAGAGAGCTCAGGTGAGAAATTGCAAACGTCGAGCAATTGCTCAGAGATGAAAAGTGCCAGCACTGAAAGCTGTTGCTAGCCAGCACCCTTCCTTGGAAGCGCTTCACAGGCGCAGCAACAGTGGGGCTTTGCGCTTCTCTAGCCACCAAACGTCACGGTCCTTCTCTTTCCGTCTCGTAGACACGAGCTGAGAAATTGCAAACGTCGAGCAATTGCTCAGAGATGAAAAGTGCCAGCACTGAAAGCTCTTGCTAGCCAGCACCCTTCCTTGGAAGCGCTTTTGTAGACCTAAGAACACTGGGGCTCTGGGCTTCTCTAGCCACCTCATCTTCTGCTCATCCTCTCGCGCACTCTAAAGAGAGCTCAGGTGAGAAATTGCAAACGTCGAGCAATTGCTCAGAGATGAAAAGTGCCAGCACTGAAAGCTCTTGCTAGCCAGCACCCTTCCTTGGAAGCGCTTTTGTAAGCCTAAGAACACTGGGGCTCTGGGCTTCTCTAGCCACCAAACGTCACGGTCCTTCTCTTTCCGTCTCATAGACACGAGCTGAGAAATTGCAAACGTCGAGCAATTGCTCAGAGATGAAAAGTGCCAGCACTGAAAGCTGTTGCTAGCCAGCACCCTTCCTTGGAAGCGCTTTTGTAGGCCTAAGAACACTGGGGCTCTGGGCTTCTCTAGCCACCTCATCTTCTGCTCATCCTCTCGCGCACTCTAAAGAGAGCTCAGGTGAGAAATTGCAAACGTCGAGCAATTGCTCAGAGATGAAAAGTGCCAGCACTGAAAGCTGTTGCTAGCCAGCACCCTTCCTTGGAAGCGCTTTTGTAGACCTAAGAACACTGGGGCTCTGGGCTTCTCTAGCCACCTCATCTTCTGCTCATCCTCTCGCGCACTCTAAAGAGAGCTCAGGTGAGAAATTGCAAACGTCGAGCAATTGCTCAGAGATGAAAAGTGCCAGCACTGAAAGCTCTTGCTAGCCAGCACCCTTCCTTGGAAGCACTTTCACAGGCGCAGTAACACTGGGGCTTTGCGCTTCTCTAGCCACCAAACGTCACGGTCCTTCTCTTTCCATCTCGTAGACACGAGCTGAGAAATTGCAAACGTCGAGCAATTGCTCAGAGATGAAAAGTGCCAGCACTGAAAGCTGTTGCTAGCCAGCACCCTTCCTTGGAAGCGCTTTTGTAGCCCTTAGAACACTGGGGCTCTGGGCTTCTCTAGCCACCTAATCTTCTGCTCATCCTCTCGCGCACTCTAAAGAGAGCTCAGGTGAGAAATTGCAAACGTCGAGCAATTGCTCAGAGATGAAAAGTGCCAGCACTGAAAGCTCTTGCTAGCCAGCACCCTTCCTTGGAAGCGCTTTTGTAGCCCTTAGAACACTGGGGCTCTGGGCTTCTCTAGCCACCTCATCTTCTGCTCATCCTCTCGCGCACTCTAAAGAGAGCTCAGGTGAGAAATTGCAAACGTCGAGCAATTGCTCAGAGATGAAAAGTGCCAGCACTGAAAGCTCTTGCTAGCCAGCACCCTTCCTTGGAAGCGCTTTCACAGGCGCAGCAACACTGGGGCTTTGCGCTTCTCTAGCCACCAAACGTCACGGTCCTTCTCTTTCCGTCTCGTAGACACGAGCTGAGAAATTGCAAACGTCGAGCAATTGCTCAGAGATGAAAAGTGCCAGCACTGAAAGCTCTTGCTAGCCAGCACCCTTCCTTGGAAGCGCTTTTGTAGACCTAAGAACACTGGGGCTCTGGGCTTCTCTAGCCACCTCATCTTCTGCTCATCCTCTCGCGCACTCTAAAGAGAGCTCAGGTGAGAAATTGCAAACGTCGAGCAATTGCTCAGAGATGAAAAGTGCCAGCACTGAAAGCTCTTGCTAGCCAGCACCCTTCCTTGGAAGCGCTTTCACAGGCGCAGTAACATTGGGGCTTTGCACTTCTCTAGCCACCAAACGTCACGGTCCTTCTCTTTCCGTCTCGTAGACACGAGCTGAGAAATTGCAAACGTCGAGCAATTGCTCAGAGATGAAAAGTGCCAGCACTGAAAGCTGTTGCTAGCCAGCACCCTTCCTTGGAAGCGCTTTTGTAGCCCTTAGAACACTGGGGCTCTGGGCTTCTCTAGCCACCTCATCTTCTGCTCATCCTCTCGCGCACTCTAAAGAGAGCTCAGGTGAGAAATTGCAAACGTCGAGCAATTGCTCAGAGATGAAAAGTGCCAGCACTGAAAGCTCTTGCTAGCCAGCACCCTTCCTTGGAAGCGCTTTCACAGGCGCAGTAACACTGGGGCTTTGCGCTTCTCTACTCATCAAACGTCACGGTCCTTCTCTTTCCGTCTCGTAGACACGAGCTGAGAAATTGCAAACGTCGAGCAATTGCTCAGAGAAGAAAAGTGCCAGCACTGAAAGCTGTTGCTAGCCAGCACCCTTCCTTGGAAGCGCTTTTGTAGCCCTTAGAACACTGGGGCTCTGGGCTTCTCTAGCCACCTAATCTTCTGCTCATCCTCTCGCGCACTCTAAAGAGAGCTCAGGTGAGAAATTGCAAACGTCGAGCAATTGCTCAGAGATGAAAAGTGCCAGCACTGAAAGCTGTTGCTAGCCAGCACCCTTCCTTGGAAGCGCTTTCACAGGCGCAGTAACACTGGGGCTTTGCGCTTCTCTAGCCACCAAACGTCACGGTCCTTCTCTTTCCATCTCGTAGACACGAGCTGAGAAATTGCAAACGTCGAGCAATTGCTCAGAGAGGAAAAGTGCCAGCACTGAAAGCTGTTGCTAGCCAGCACCCTTCCTTGGAAGCGCTTTTGTAGGCCTAAGAACACTGGGGCTCTGGGCTTCTCTAGCCACCTAATCTTCTGCTCATCCTCTCGCGCACTCTAAAGAGAGCTCAGGGGAGAAATTGCAAACGTCGAGCAATTGCTCAGAGATGAAAAGTGCCAGCACTGAAAGCTCTTGCTAGCCAGCACCCTTCCTTGGAAGCGCTTTCACAGGCGCAGTAACACTGGGGCTTTGCGCTTCTCTACTCATCAAACGTCACGGTCCTTCTCTTTCCGTCTCGTAGACACGAGCTGAGAAATTGCAAACGTCGAGCAATTGCTCAGAGATGAAAAGTGCCAGCACTGAAAGCTGTTGCTAGCCAGCCCCCTTCCTTGGAAGCGCTTTTGTAGCCCTTAGAACACTGGGGCTCTGGGCTTCTCTAGCCACCTAATCTTCTGCTCATCCTCTCGTGCACTCTAAAGAGAGCTCAGGTGAGAAATTGCAAACGTCGAGCAATTGCTCAGAGATGAAAAGTGCCAGCACTGAAAGCTCTTGCTAGCCAGCACCCTTCCTTGGAAGCGCTTTTGTAGCCCTTAGAACACTGGGGCTCTGGGCTTCTCTAGCCACCTCATCTTCTGCTCATCCTCTCGCGCACTCTAAAGAGAGCTCAGGTGAGAAATTGCAAACGTCGAGCAATTGCTCAGAGATGAAAAGTGCCAGCACTGAAAGCTCTTGCTAGCCAGCACCCTTCCTTGGAAGCGCTTTCACAGGCGCAGTAACACTGGGGCTTTGCGCTTCTCTAGCCACCAAACGTCACGGTCCTTCTCTTTCCGTCTCGTAGACACGAGCTGAGAAATTGCAAACATCGAGCAATTGCTCAGAGAGGAAAAGTGCCAGCACTGAAAGCTGTTGCTAGCCAGCACCCTTCCTTGGAAGCGCTTTTGTAGGCCTAAGCACACTGGGGCTCTGGGCTTCTCTAGCCACCTCATCTTCTGCTCATCCTCTCGCGCACTCTAAAGAGAGCTCAGGTGAGAAATTGCAAACGTCGAGCAATTGCTCAGAGATGAAAAGTGCCAGCACTGAAAGCTCTTGCTAGCCAGCACCCTTCCTTGGAAGCGCTTTCACAGGCGCAGTAACACTGGGGCTTTGCGTTTCTCTACCCACCAAACGTCACGGTCCTTCTCTTTCCGTCTCGTAGACACGAGCTGAGAAATTGCAAACGTCGAGCAATTGCTCCGAGATGAAAAGTGCCAGCACTGAAAGCTGTTGCTAGCCAGCACCCTTCCTTGGAAGTGCTTTTGTAGCCCTAAGAACACTGGGGCTCTGGGCTTCTCTAGCCACCTCATCTTCTGCTCATCCTCTCGCGCACTCTAAAGAGAGCTCAGGTGAGAAATTGCAAACGTCGAGCAATTGCTCAGAGATGAAAAGTGCCAGCACTGAAAGCTGTTGCTAGCCAGCACCCTTCCTTGGAAGCGCTTTCACAGGCGCAGTAACACTGGGGCTTTGCGCTTCTCTACTCATCAAACGTCACGGTCCTTCTCTTTCCGTCTCGTAGACACGAGCTGAGAAATTGCAAACGTCGAGCAATTGCTCAGAGATGAAAAGTGCCAGCACTGAAAGCTGTTGCTAGCCAGCACCCTTCCTTGGAAGCGCTTTTGTAGCCCTTAGAACACTGGGGCTCTGGGCTTCTCTAGCCACCTCATCTTCTGCTCATCCTCTCGCGCACTCTAAAGAGAGCTCAGGTGAGAAATTGCAAACGTCGAGCAATTGCTCAGAGATGAAAAGTGCCAGCACTGAAAGCTCTTGCTAGCCAGCACCCTTCCTTGGAAGCGCTTTCACAGGCGCAGTAACATTGGGGCTTTGCGCTTCTCTACTCATCAAACGTCACGGTCCTTCTCTTTCCGTCTCGTAGACACGAGCTGAGAAATTGCAAACGTCGAGCAATTGCTCAGAGATGAAAAGTGCCAGCACTGAAAGCTGTTGCTAGCCAGCACCCTTCCTTGGAAGCGCTTTTGTAGACCTAAGAACACTGGGGCTCTGGGCTTCTCTAGCCACCTCATCTTCTGCTCATCCTCTCGCGCACTCTAAAGAGAGCTCAGGGGAGAAATTGCAAACGTCGAGCAATTGCTCAGAGATGAAAAGTGCCAGCACTGAAAGCTCTTGCTAGCCAGCACCCTTCCTTGGAAGCGCTTTTGTAGGCCTAAGAACACTGGGGCTCTGGGCTTCTCTAGCCACCTCATCTTCTGCTCATCCTCTCGCGCACTCTAAAGAGAGCTCAGGTGAGAAATTGCAAACGTCGAGCAATTGCTCAGAGATGAAAAGTGCCAGCACTGAAAGCTCTTGCTAGCCAGCACCCTTCCTTGGAAGCGCTTTCACAGGCGCAGTAACACTGGGGCTTTGCGCTTCTCTACCCACCAAACGTCACGGTCCTTCTCTTTCCGTCTCGTAGACACGAGCTGAGAAATTGCAAACGTCGAGCAATTGCTCAGAGATGAAAAGTGCCAGCACTGAAAGCTGTTGCTAGCCAGCACCCTTCCTTGGAAGCGCTTTTGTAGGCCTAAGAACACTGGGGCTCTGGGCTTCTCTAGCCACCTCATCTTCTGCTCATCCTCTCGCGCACTCTAAAGAGAGCTCAGGTGAGAAATTGCAAACGTCGAGCAATTGCTCAGAGATGAAAAGTGCCAGCACTGAAAGCTCTTGCTAGCCAGCACCCTTCCTTGGAAGCGCTTTCACAGGCGCAGTAACACTGGGGCTTTGCGCTTCTCTAGCCACCAAACGTCACGGTCCTTCTCTTTCCGTCTCGTAGACACGAGCTGAGAAATTGCAAACGTCGAGCAATTGCTCAGAGAAGAAAAGTGCCAGCACTGAAAGCTGTTGCTAGCCAGCACCCTTCCTTGGAAGCGCTTTTGTAGCCCTTAGAACACTGGGGCTCTGGGCTTCTCTAGCCACCTCATCTTCTGCTCATCCTCTCGTGCACTCTAAAGAGAGCTCAGGTGAGAAATTGCAAACGTCGAGCAATTGCTCAGAGATGAAAAGTGCCAGCACTGAAAGCTGTTGCTAGCCAGCACCCTTCCTTGGAAGCGCTTTTGTAGCCCTTAGAACACTGGGGCTCTGGGCTTCTCTAGCCACCTCATCTTCTGCTCATCCTCTCGCGCACTCTGAAGAGAGCTCAGGTGAGAAATTGCAAACGTCGAGCAATTGCTCAGAGATGAAAAGTGCCAGCACTGAAAGCTCTTGCTAGCCAGCACCCTTCCTTGGAAGCGCTTTCACAGGCGCAGCAACACTGGGGCTTTGCGCTTCTATATGCACCAAACGTCACGGTCCTTCTCTTTCCGTCTCGTAGACACGAGCTGAGAAATTGCAAACGTCGAGCAATTGCTCAGAGAGGAAAAGTGCCAGCACTGAAAGCTGTTGCTAGCCAGCACCCTTCCTTGGAAGCGCTTTTGTAGCCCTTAGAACACTGGGGCTCTGGGCTTCTCTAGCCACCTCATCTTCTGCTCATCCTCTCGCGCACTCTAAAGAGAGCTCAGGTGAGAAATTGCAAACGTCGAGCAATTGCTCAGAGATGAAAAGTGCCAGCACTGAAAGCTCTTGCTAGCCAGCACCCTTCCTTGGAAGCGCTTTCACAGGCGCAGTAACATTGGGGCTTTGCGCTTCTCTACTCATCAAACGTCACGGTCCTTCTCTTTCCGTCTCATAGACACGAGCTGAGAAATTGCAAACGTCGAGCAATTGCTCAGAGATGAAAAGTGCCAGCACTGAAAGCTGTTGCTAGCCAGCACCCTTCCTTGGAAGCGCTTTTGTAGACCTAAGAACACTGGGGCTCTGGGCTTCTCTAGCCACCTCATCTTCTGCTCATCCTCTCGCGCACTCTAAAGAGAGCTCAGGTGAGAAATTGCAAACGTCGAGCAATTGCTCAGAGATGAAAAGTGCCAGCACTGAAAGCTGTTGCTAGCCAGCACCCTTCCTTGGAAGCGCTTTTGTAGGCCTAAGAACACTGGGGCTCTGGGCTTCTCTAGCCACCTCATCTTCTGCTCATCCTCTCGCGCACTCTAAAGAGAGCTCAGGTGAGAAATTGCAAACGTCGAGCAATTGCTCAGAGATGAAAAGTGCCAGCACTGAAAGCTGTTGCTAGCCAGCACCCTTCCTTGGAAGCGCTTTCACAGGCGCAGTAACACTGGGGCTTTGCGCTTCTCTAGCCACCAAACGTCACGGTCCTTCTCTTTCCATCTCGTAGACACGAGCTGAGAAATTGCAAACGTCGAGCAATTGCTCAGAGATGAAAAGTGCCAGCACTGAAAGCTGTTGCTAGCCAGCACCCTTCCTTGGAAGCGCTTTTGTAGCCCTTAGAACACTGGGGCTCTGGGCTTCTCTAGCCACCTCATCTTCTGCTCATCCTCTCGCGCACTCTAAAGAGAGCTCAGGTGAGAAATTGCAAACGTCGAGCAATTGCTCAGAGATGAAAAGTGCCAGCACTGAAAGCTCTTGCTAGCCAGCACCCTTCCTTGGAAGCGCTTTCACAGGCGCAGCAACAGTGGGGCTTTGCGCTTCTCTAGCCACCAAACGTCACGGTCCTTCTCTTTCCGTCTCGTAGACACGAGCTGAGAAATTGCAAACGTCGAGCAATTGCTCAGAGATGAAAAGTGCCAGCACTGAAAGCTCTTGCTAGCCAGCACCCTTCCTTGGAAGCGCTTTTGTAGACCTAAGAACACTGGGGCTCTGGGCTTCTCTAGCCACCTCATCTTCTGCTCATCCTCTCGCGCACTCTAAAGAGAGCTCAGGTGAGAAATTGCAAACGTCGAGCAATTGCTCAGAGATGAAAAGTGCCAGCACTGAAAGCTGTTGCTAGCCAGCACCCTTCCTTGGAAGCGCTTTCACAGGCGCAGTAACATTGGGGCTTTGCGCTTCTCTACTCATCAAACGTCACGGTCCTTCTCTTTCCGTCTCATAGACACGAGCTGAGAAATTGCAAACGTCGAGCAATTGCTCAGAGATGAAAAGTGCCAGCACTGAAAGCTGTTGCTAGCCAGCACCCTTCCTTGGAAGCGCTTTTGTAGACCTAAGAACACTGGGGCTCTGGGCTTCTCTAGCCACCTCATCTTCTGCTCATCCTCTCGCGCACTCTAAAGAGAGCTCAGGTGAGAAATTGCAAACGTCGAGCAATTGCTCAGAGATGAAAAGTGCCAGCACTGAAAGCTGTTGCTAGCCAGCACCCTTCCTTGGAAGCGCTTTTGTAGGCCTAAGAACACTGGGGCTCTGGGCTTCTCTAGCCACCTCATCTTCTGCTCATCCTCTCGCGCACTCTAAAGAGAGCTCAGGTGAGAAATTGCAAACGTCGAGCAATTGCTCAGAGATGAAAAGTGCCAGCACTGAAAGCTGTTGCTAGCCAGCACCCTTCCTTGGAAGCGCTTTCACAGGCGCAGTAACACTGGGGCTTTGCGCTTCTCTAGCCACCAAACGTCACGGTCCTTCTCTTTCCATCTCGTAGACACGAGCTGAGAAATTGCAAACGTCGAGCAATTGCTCAGAGATGAAAAGTGCCAGCACTGAAAGCTGTTGCTAGCCAGCACCCTTCCTTGGAAGCGCTTTTGTAGCCCTTAGAACACTGGGGCTCTGGGCTTCTCTAGCCACCTCATCTTCTGCTCATCCTCTCGCGCACTCTAAAGAGAGCTCAGGTGAGAAATTGCAAACGTCGAGCAATTGCTCAGAGATGAAAAGTGCCAGCACTGAAAGCTCTTGCTAGCCAGCACCCTTCCTTGGAAGCGCTTTTGTAGCCCTTAGAACACTGGGGCTCTGGGCTTCTCTAGCCACCTCATCTTCTGCTCATCCTCTCGCGCACTCTAAAGAGAGCTCAGGTGAGAAATTGCAAACGTCGAGCAATTGCTCAGAGATGAAAAGTGCCAGCACTGAAAGCTCTTGCTAGCCAGCACCCTTCCTTGGAAGCGCTTTCACAGGCGCAGCAACAGTGGGGCTTTGCGCTTCTCTAGCCACCAAACGTCACGGTCCTTCTCTTTCCGTCTCGTAGACACGAGCTGAGAAATTGCAAACGTCGAGCAATTGCTCAGAGATGAAAAGTGCCAGCACTGAAAGCTGTTGCTAGCCAGCACCCTTCCTTGGAAGCGCTTTTGTAGACCTAAGAACACTGGGGCTCTGGGCTTCTCTAGCCACCTAATCTTCTGCTCATCCTCTCGCGCACTCTAAAGAGAGCTCAGGTGAGAAATTGCAAACGTCGAGCAATTGCTCAGAGATGAAAAGTGCCAGCACTGAAAGCTCTTGCTAGCCAGCACCCTTCCTTGGAAGCGCTTTCACAGGCGCAGTAACATTGGGGCTTTGCGCTTCTCTACTCGTCAAACGTCACGGTCCTTCTCTTTCCGTCTCGTAGACACGAGCTGAGAAATTGCAAACGTCGAGCAATTGCTCAGAGAGGAAAAGTGCCAGCACTGAAAGCTCTTGCTAGCCAGCACCCTTCCTTGGAAGCGCTTTTGTAGACCTAAGAACACTGGGGCTCTGGGCTTCTCTAGCCACCTCATCTTCTGCTCATCCTCTCGCGCACTCTAAAGAGAGCTCAGGTGAGAAATTGCAAACGTCGAGCAGTTGCTCAGAGATGAAAAGTGCCAGCACTGAAAGCTGTTGCTAGCCAGCACCCTTCCTTGGAAGCGCTTTTGAAGGCCTAAGAACACTGGGGCTCTGGGCTTCTCTAGCCACCTCATCTTCTGCTCATCCTCTCGTGCACTCTAAAGAGAGCTCAGGTGAGAAATTGCAAACGTCGAGCAATTGCTCAGAGATGAAAAGTGCCAGCACTGAAAGCTCTTGCTAGCCAGCACCCTTCCTTGGAAGCGCTTTCACAGGCGCAGTAACACTGGGGCTTTGGGCTTCTCTAGCCACCAAACGTCACGGTCCTTCTCTTTCCATCTCGTAGACACGAGCTGAGAAATTGCAAACGTCGAGCAATTGCTCAGAGATGAAAAGTGCCAGCACTGAAAGCTGTTGCTAGCCAGCACCCTTCCTTGGAAGCGCTTTCACAGGCGCAGTAACACTGGGGCTTTGCGCTTCTCTACCCACCAAACGTCACGGTCCTTCTCTTTCCGTCTCGTAGACACGAGCTGAGAAATTGCAAACGTCGAGCAATTGCTCAGAGATGAAAAGTGCCAGCACTGAAAGCTGTTGCTAGCCAGCACCCTTCCTTGGAAGCGCTTTTGTAGCCCTTAGAACACTGGGGCTCTGGGCTTCTCTAGCCACCTCATCTTCTGCTCATCCTCTCGCGCACTCTAAAGAGAGCTCAGGTGAGAAATTGCAAACGTCGAGCAATTGCTCAGAGATGAAAAGTGCCAGCACTGAAAGCTCTTGCTAGCCAGCACCCTTCCTTGGAAGCGCTTTTGTAAGCCTAAGAACACTGGGGCTCTGGGCTTCTCTAGCCACCTAATCTTCTGCTCATCCTCTCGCGCACTCTAAAGAGAGCTCAGGTGAGAAATTGCAAACGTCGAGCAATTGCTCAGAGATGAAAAGTGCCAGCACTGAAAGCTCTTGCTAGCCAGCACCCTTCCTTGGAAGCGCTTTCACAGGCGCAGCAACACTGGGGCTTTGCGCTTCTCTAGCCACCAAACGTCACGGTCCTTCTCTTTCCGTCTCGTAGACACGAGCTGAGAAATTGCAAACGTCGAGCAATTGCTCAGAGATGAAAAGTGCCAGCACTGAAAGCTCTTGCTAGCCAGCACCCTTCCTTGGAAGCGCTTTCACAGGCGCAGCAACAGTGGGGCTTTGCGCTTCTCTAGCCACCAAACGTCACGGTCCTTCTCTTTCCGTCTCGTAGACACGAGCTGAGAAATTGCAAACGTCGAGCAATTGCTCAGAGATGAAAAGTGCCAGCACTGAAAGCTGTTGCTAGCCAGCACCCTTCCTTGGAAGCGCTTTTGTAGACCTAAGAACACTGGGGCTCTGGGCTTCTTTAGCCACCTCATCTTCTGCTCATCCTCTCGCGCACTCTAAAGAGAGCTCAGGTGAGAAATTGCAAACGTCGAGCAATTGCTCAGAGATGAAAAGTGCCAGCACTGAAAGCTCTTGCTAGCCAGCACCCTTCCTTGGAAGCGCTTTTGTAGCCCTTAGAACACTGGGGCTCTGGGCTTCTCTAGCCACCTCATCTTCTGCTCATCCTCTCGCGCACTCTAAAGAGAGCTCAGGTGAGAAATTGCAAACGTCGAGCAATTGCTCAGAGATGAAAAGTGCCAGCACTGAAAGCTCTTGCTAGCCAGCACCCTTCCTTGGAAGCGCTTTCACAGGCGCAGCAACAGTGGGGCTTTGCGCTTCTCTACCCACCAAACGTCACGGTCCTTCTCTTTCCGTCTCGTAGACACGAGCTGAGAAATTGCAAACGTCGAGCAATTGCTCAGAGATGAAAAGTGCCAGCACTGAAAGCTGTTGCTAGCCAGCACCCTTCCTTGGAAGCGCTTTCACAGGCGCAGCAACACTGGGGCTTTGCGCTTCTATATGCACCAAACGTCACGGTCCTTCTCTTTCCGTCTCGTAGACACGAGCTGAGAAATTGCAAACGTCGAGCAATTGCTCAGAGATGAAAAGTGCCAGCACTGAAAGCTGTTGCTAGCCAGCACCCTTCCTTGGAAGCGCTTTCACAGGCGCAGCAACACTGGGGCTTTGCGCTTCTCTACCCACCAAACGTCACGGTCCTTCTCTTTCCGTCTCATAGACACGAGCTGAGAAATTGCAAACGTCGAGCAATTGCTCAGAGATGAAAAGTGCCAGCACTGAAAGCTGTTGCTAGCCAGCACCCTTCCTTGGAAGCGCTTTTGTAGACCTAAGAACACTGGGGCTCTGGGCTTCTCTAACCACCTCATCTTCTGCTCATCCTCTCGCGCACTCTAAAGAGAGCTCAGGTGAGAAATTGCAAACGTCGAGCAATTGCTCAGAGATGAAAAGTGCCAGCACTGAAAGCTGTTGCTAGCCAGCACCCTTCCTTGGAAGCGCTTTTGTAAGCCTAAGAACACTGGGGCTCTGGGCTTCTCTAGCCACCTCATCTTCTGCTCATCCTCTCGCGCACTCTGAAGAGAGCTCAGGTGAGAAATTGCAAACGTCGAGCAATTGCTCAGAGATGAAAAGTGCCAGCACTGAAAGCTCTTGCTAGCCAGCACCCTTCCTTGGAAGCGCTTTCACAGGCGCAGTAACATTGGGGCTTTGCGCTTCTCTACTCGTCAAACGTCACGGTCCTTCTCTTTCCGTCTCGTAGACACGAGCTGAGAAATTGCAAACGTCGAGCAATTGCTCAGAGATGAAAAGTGCCAGCACTGAAAGCTCTTGCTAGCCAGCACCCTTCCTTGGAAGCGCTTTTGTAGACCTAAGAACACTGGGGCTCTGGGCTTCTCTAGCCACCTCATCTTCTGCTCATCCTCTCGCGCACTCTAAAGAGAGCTCAGGTGAGAAATTGCAAACGTCGAGCAGTTGCTCAGAGATGAAAAGTGCCAGCACTGAAAGCTGTTGCTAGCCAGCACCCTTCCTTGGAAGCGCTTTTGAAGGCCTAAGAACACTGGGGCTCTGGGCTTCTCTAGCCACCTCATCTTCTGCTCATCCTCTCGCGCACTCTAAAGAGAGCTCAGGTGAGAAATTGCAAACGTCGAGCAATTGCTCAGAGATGAAAAGTGCCAGCACTGAAAGCTCTTGCTAGCCAGCACCCTTCCTTGGAAGCGCTTTCACAGGCGCAGTAACACTGGGGCTTTGCGCTTCTCTAGCCACCAAACGTCACGGTCCTTCTCTTTCCATCTCGTAGACACGAGCTGAGAAATTGCAAACGTCGAGCAATTGCTCAGAGATGAAAAGTGCCAGCACTGAAAGCTGTTGCTAGCCAGCACCCTTCCTTGGAAGCGCTTTCACAGGCGCAGTAACACTGGGGCTTTGCGCTTCTCTAGCCACCAAACGTCACGGTCCTTCTCTTTCCGTCTCGTAGACACGAGCTGAGAAATTGCAAACGTCGAGCAATTGCTCAGAGATGAAAAGTGCCAGCACTGAAAGCTGTTGCTAGCCAGCACCCTTCCTTGGAAGCGCTTTTGTAGCCCTTAGAACACTGGGGCTCTGGGCTTCTCTAGCCACCTCATCTTCTGCTCATCCTCTCGCGCACTCTAAAGAGAGCTCAGGTGAGAAATTGCAAACGTCGAGCAATTGCTCAGAGATGAAAAGTGCCAGCACTGAAAGCTGTTGCTAGCCAGCACCCTTCCTTGGAAGCGCTTTTGTAAGCCTAAGAACACTGGGGCTCTGGGCTTCTCTAGCCACCTAATCTTCTGCTCATCCTCTCGCGCACTCTAAAGAGAGCTCAGGTGAGAAATTGCAAACGTCGAGCAATTGCTCAGAGATGAAAAGTGCCAGCACTGAAAGCTCTTGCTAGCCAGCACCCTTCCTTGGAAGCGCTTTCACAGGCGCAGCAACACTGGGGCTTTGCGCTTCTCTACCCACCAAACGTCACGGTCCTTCTCTTTCCGTCTCGTAGACACGAGCTGAGAAATTGCAAACGTCGAGCAATTGCTCAGAGATGAAAAGTGCCAGCACTGAAAGCTGTTGCTAGCCAGCACCCTTCCTTGGAAGCGCTTTTGTAGCCATAAGAACACTGGGGCTCTGGGCTTCTCTAGCCACCTCATCTTCTGCTCATCCTCTCGCGCACTCTGAAGAGAGCTCAGGTGAGAAATTGCAAACGTCGAGCAATTGCTCAGAGATGAAAAGTGCCAGCACTGAAAGCTCTTGCTAGCCAGCACCCTTCCTTGGAAGCGCTTTCACAGGCGCAGCAACAGTGGGGCTTTGCGCTTCTCTACCCACCAAACGTCACGGTCCTTCTCTTTCCGTCTCGTAGACACGAGCTGAGAAATTGCAAACGTCGAGCAATTGCTCAGAGATGAAAAGTGCCAGCACTGAAAGCTGTTGCTAGCCAGCACCCTTCCTTGGAAGCGCTTTTGTAGACCTAAGAACACTGGGGCTCTGGGCTTCTTTAGCCACCTCATCTTCTGCTCATCCTCTCGCGCACTCTAAAGAGAGCTCAGGTGAGAAATTGCAAACGTCGAGCAATTGCTCAGAGATGAAAAGTGCCAGCACTGAAAGCTCTTGCTAGCCAGCACCCTTCCTTGGAAGCGCTTTTGTAGCCCTTAGAACACTGGGGCTCTGGGCTTCTCTAGCCACCTCATCTTCTGCTCATCCTCTCGCGCACTCTAAAGAGAGCTCAGGTGAGAAATTGCAAACGTCGAGCAATTGCTCAGAGATGAAAAGTGCCAGCACTGAAAGCTCTTGCTAGCCAGCACCCTTCCTTGGAAGCGCTTTCACAGGCGCAGTAACACTGGGGCTTTGCGCTTCTCTAGCCACCAAACGTCACGGTCCTTCTCTTTCCATCTCGTAGACACGAGCTGAGAAATTGCAAACGTCGAGCAATTGCTCAGAGATGAAAAGTGCCAGCACTGAAAGCTCTTGCTAGCCAGCACCCTTCCTTGGAAGCGCTTTCACAGGCGCAGCAACACTGGGGCTTTGCGCTTCTATATGCACCAAACGTCACGGTCCTTCTCTTTCCGTCTCGTAGACACGAGCTGAGAAATTGCAAACGTCGAGCAATTGCTCAGAGATGAAAAGTGCCAGCACTGAAAGCTCTTGCTAGCCAGCACCCTTCCTTGGAAGCGCTTTCACAGGCGCAGCAACAGTGGGGCTTTGCGCTTCTCTACCCACCAAACGTCACGGTCCTTCTCTTTCCGTCTCATAGACACGAGCTGAGAAATTGCAAACGTCGAGCAATTGCTCAGAGATGAAAAGTGCCAGCACTGAAAGCTGTTGCTAGCCAGCACCCTTCCTTGGAAGCGCTTTTGTAGACCTAAGAACACTGGGGCTCTGGGCTTCTCTAACCACCTCATCTTCTGCTCATCCTCTCGCGCACTCTAAAGAGAGCTCAGGTGAGAAATTGCAAACGTCGAGCAATTGCTCAGAGATGAAAAGTGCCAGCACTGAAAGCTGTTGCTAGCCAGCACCCTTCCTTGGAAGCGCTTTTGTAAGCCTAAGAACACTGGGGCTCTGGGCTTCTCTAGCCACCTAATCTTCTGCTCATCCTCTCGCGCACTCTGAAGAGAGCTCAGGTGAGAAATTGCAAACGTCGAGCAATTGCTCAGAGATGAAAAGTGCCAGCACTGAAAGCTCTTGCTAGCCAGCACCCTTCCTTGGAAGCGCTTTCACAGGCGCAGCAACACTGGGGCTTTGCGCTTCTCTAGCCACCAAACGTCAAGGTCCTTCTCTTTCCGTCTCGTAGACACGAGCTGAGAAATTGCAAACGTCGAGCAATTGCTCAGAGATGAAAAGTGCCAGCACTGAAAGCTGTTGCTAGCCAGCACCCTTCCTTGGAAGCGCTTTTGTAGACCTAAGAACACTGGGGCTCTGGGCTTCTCTAGCCACCTCATCTTCTGCTCATCCTCTCGCGCACTCTAAAGAGAGCTCAGGTGAGAAATTGCAAACGTCGAGCAATTGCTCAGAGATGAAAAGTGCCAGCACTGAAAGCTCTTGCTAGCCAGCACCCTTCCTTGGAAGCGCTTTCACAGGCGCAGCAACACTGGGGCTTTGCGCTTCTCTAGCCACCAAACGTCACGGTCCTTCTCTTTCCGTCTCGTAGACACGAGCTGAGAAATTGCAAACGTCGAGCAATTGCTCAGAGATGAAAAGTGCCAGCACTGAAAGCTGTTGCTAGCCAGCACCCTTCCTTGGAAGCGCTTTTGTAGGCCTAAGAACACTGGGGCTCTGGGCTTCTTTAGCCACCTCATCTTCTGCTCATCCTCTCGCGCACTCTAAAGAGAGCTCAGGTGAGAAATTGCAAACGTCGAGCAATTGCTCAGAGATGAAAAGTGCCAGCACTGAAAGCTCTTGCTAGCCAGCACCCTTCCTTGGAAGCGCTTTTGTAGCCCTTAGAACACTGGGGCTCTGGGCTTCTCTAGCCACCTCATCTTCTGCTCATCCTCTCGCGCACTCTAAAGAGAGCTCAGGTGAGAAATTGCAAACGTCCAGCAATTGCTCAGAGATGAAAAGTGCCAGCACTGAAAGCTGTTGCTAGCCAGCACCCTTCCTTGGAAGCGCTTTCACAGGCGCAGTAACACTGGGGCTTTGCGCTTCTCTAGCCACCAAACGTCACGGTCCTTCTCTTTCCATCTCGTAGACACGAGCTGAGAAATTGCAAACGTCGAGCAATTGCTCAGAGATGAAAAGTGCCAGCACTGAAAGCTGTTGCTAGCCAGCACCCTTCCTTGGAAGCGCTTTCACAGGCGCAGCAACACTGGGGCTTTGCGCTTCTATATGCACCAAACGTCACGGTCCTTCTCTTTCCGTCTCGTAGACACGAGCTGAGAAATTGCAAACGTCGAGCAATTGCTCAGAGATGAAAAGTGCCAGCACTGAAAGCTGTTGCTAGCCAGCACCCTTCCTTGGAAGCGCTTTCACAGGCGCAGCAACACTGGGGCTTTGCGCTTCTCTACCCACCAAACGTCACGGTCCTTCTCTTTCCGTCTCGTAGACACGAGCTGAGAAATTGCAAACGTCGAGCAATTGCTCAGAGATGAAAAGTGCCAGCACTGAAAGCTGTTGCTAGCCAGCACCCTTCCTTGGAAGCGCTTTTGTAGACCTAAGAACACTGGGGCTCTGGGCTTCTCTAGCCACCTCATCTTCTGCTCATCCTCTCGCGCACTCTAAAGAGAGCTCAGGTGAGAAATTGCAAACGTCGAGCAATTGCTCAGAGATGAAAAGTGCCAGCACTGAAAGCTCTTGCTAGCCAGCACCCTTCCTTGGAAGCGCTTTCACAGGCGCAGTAACACTGGGGCTTTGCGCTTCTCTACTCATCAAACGTCACGGTCCTTCTCTTTCCGTCTCGTAGACACGAGCTGAGAAATTGCAAACGTCGAGCAATTGCTCAGAGAAGAAAAGTGCCAGCACTGAAAGCTGTTGCTAGCCAGCACCCTTCCTTGGAAGCGCTTTTGTAGCCCTTAGAACACTGGGGCTCTGGGCTTCTCTAGCCACCTCATCTTCTGCTCATCCTCTCGTGCACTCTAAAGAGAGCTCAGGTGAGAAATTGCAAACGTCGAGCAATTGCTCAGAGATGAAAAGTGCCAGCACTGAAAGCTGTTGCTAGCCAGCACCCTTCCTTGGACGCGCTTTTGTAGGCCTAAGAACACTGGGGCTCTGGGCTTCTCTAGCCACCTCATCTTCTGCTCATCCTCTCGCGCACTCTAAAGAGAGCTCAGGTGAGAAATTGCAAACGTCGAGCAATTGCTCAGAGATGAAAAGTGCCAGCACTGAAAGCTGTTGCTAGCCAGCACCCTTCCTTGGAAGCGCTTTCACAGGCGCAGCAACACTGGGGCTTTGCGCTTCTCTACCCACCAAACGTCACGGTCCTTCTCTTTCCATCTCGTAGACACGAGCTGAGAAATTGCAAACGTCGAGCAATTGCTCAGAGAGGAAAAGTGCCAGCACTGAAAGCTGTTGCTAGCCAGCACCCTTCCTTGGAAGCGCTTTTGTAGGCCTAAGAACACTGGGGCTAAGGGCTTCTCTAGCCACCTCATCTTCTGCTCATCCTCTCGCGCACTCTGAAGAGAGCTCAGGTGAGAAATTGCAAACGTCGAGCAATTGCTCAGAGATGAAAAGTGCCAGCACTGAAAGCTCTTGCTAGCCAGCACCCTTCCTTGGAAGCGCTTTCACAGGCGCAGCAACAGTGGGGCTTTGCGCTTCTCTAGCCACCAAACGTCACGGTCCTTCTCTTTCCGTCTCGTAGACACGAGCTGAGAAATTGCAAACGTCGAGCAATTGCTCAGAGATGAAAAGTGCCAGCACTGAAAGCTGTTGCTAGCCAGCACCCTTCCTTGGAAGCGCTTTTGTAGACCTAAGAACACTGGGGCTCTGGGCTTCTCTAGCCACCTCATCTTCTGCTCATCCTCTCGCGCACTCTAAAGAGAGCTCAGGTGAGAAATTGCAAACGTCGAGCAATTGCTCAGAGATGAAAAGTGCCAGCACTGAAAGCTCTTGCTAGCCAGCACCCTTCCTTGGAAGCGCTTTCACAGGCGCAGTAACACTGGGGCTTTGCGCTTCTCTACTCATCAAACGTCACGGTCCTTCTCTTTCCGTCTCGTAGACACGAGCTGAGAAATTGCAAACGTCGAGCAATTGCTCAGAGAAGAAAAGTGCCAGCACTGAAAGCTGTTGCTAGCCAGCACCCTTCCTTGGAAGCGCTTTTGTAGCCCTTAGAACACTGGGGCTCTGGGCTTCTCTAGCCACCTAATCTTCTGCTCATCCTCTCGTGCACTCTAAAGAGAGCTCAGGTGAGAAATTGCAAACGTCGAGCAATTGCTCAGAGATGAAAAGTGCCAGCACTGAAAGCTGTTGCTAGCCAGCACCCTTCCTTGGACGCGCTTTTGTAGGCCTAAGAACACTGGGGCTCTGGGCTTCTCTAGCCACCTCATCTTCTGCTCATCCTCTCGCGCACTCTAAAGAGAGCTCAGGTGAGAAATTGCAAACGTCGAGCAATTGCTCAGAGATGAAAAGTGCCAGCACTGAAAGCTGTTGCTAGCCAGCACCCTTCCTTGGAAGCGCTTTCACAGGCGCAGCAACACTGGGGCTTTGCGCTTCTCTACCCACCAAACGTCACGGTCCTTCTCTTTCCATCTCGTAGACACGAGCTGAGAAATTGCAAACGTCGAGCAATTGCTCAGAGAGGAAAAGTGCCAGCACTGAAAGCTGTTGCTAGCCAGCACCCTTCCTTGGAAGCGCTTTTGTAGGCCTAAGAACACTGGGGCTAAGGGCTTCTCTAGCCACCTCATCTTCTGCTCATCCTCTCGCGCACTCTGAAGAGAGCTCAGGTGAGAAATTGCAAACGTCGAGCAATTGCTCAGAGATGAAAAGTGCCAGCACTGAAAGCTCTTGCTAGCCAGCACCCTTCCTTGGAAGCGCTTTCACAGGCGCAGCAACAGTGGGGCTTTGCGCTTCTCTAGCCACCAAACGTCACGGTCCTTCTCTTTCCGTCTCATAGACACGAGCTGAGAAATTGCAAACGTCGAGCAATTGCTCAGAGATGAAAAGTGCCAGCACTGAAAGCTCTTGCTAGCCAGCACCCTTCCTTGGAAGCGCTTTTGTAGACCTAAGAACACTGGGGCTCTGGGCTTCTCTAGCCACCTCATCTTCTGCTCATCCTCTCGCGCACTCTAAAGAGAGCTCAGGTGAGAAATTGCAAACGTCGAGCAATTGCTCAGAGATGAAAAGTGCCAGCACTGAAAGCTCTTGCTAGCCAGCACCCTTCCTTGGAAGCGCTTTTGTAGCCCTTAGAACACTGGGGCTCTGGGCTTCTCTAGCCACCTCATCTTCTGCTCATCCTCTCGCGCACTCTAAAGAGAGCTCAGGTGAGAAATTGCAAACGTCGAGCAATTGCTCAGAGATGAAAAGTGCCAGCACTGAAAGCTGTTGCTAGCCAGCACCCTTCCTTGGAAGCGCTTTCACAGGCGCAGTAACACTGGGGCTTTGCGCTTCTCTAGCCACCAAACGTCACGGTCCTTCTCTTTCCATCTCGTAGACACGAGCTGAGAAATTGCAAACGTCGAGCAATTGCTCAGAGATGAAAAGTGCCAGCACTGAAAGCTGTTGCTAGCCAGCACCCTTCCTTGGAAGCGCTTTTGTAGCCCTTAGAACACTGGGGCTCTGGGCTTCTCTAGCCACCTCATCTTCTGCTCATCCTCTCGCGCACTCTAAAGAGAGCTCAGGTGAGAAATTGCAAACGTCGAGCAATTGCTCAGAGATGAAAAGTGCCAGCACTGAAAGCTGTTGCTAGCCAGCACCCTTCCTTGGAAGCGCTTTTGTAGCCCTTAGAACACTGGGGCTCTGGGCTTCTCTAGCCACCTCATCTTCTGCTCATCCTCTCGCGCACTCTAAAGAGAGCTCAGGTGAGAAATTGCAAACGTCGAGCAATTGCTCAGAGATGAAAAGTGCCAGCACTGAAAGCTGTTGCTAGCCAGCACCCTTCCTTGGAAGCGCTTTCACAGGCGCACTAACACTGGGGCTTTGCGCTTCTCTAGCCACCAAACGTCACGGTCCTTCTCTTTCCGTCTCGTAGACACGAGCTGAGAAATTGCAAACGTCGAGCAATTGCTCAGAGATGAAAAGTGCCAGCACTGAAAGCTCTTGCTAGCCAGCACCCTTCCTTGGAAGCGCTTTTGTAGACCTAAGAACACTGGGGCTCTGGGCTTCTCTAGCCACCTCATCTTCTGCTCATCCTCTCGCGCACTCTAAAGAGAGCTCAGGTGAGAAATTGCAAACGTCGAGCAATTGCTCAGAGATGAAAAGTGCCAGCACTGAAAGCTCTTGCTAGCCAGCACCCTTCCTTGGAAGCGCTTTCACAGGCGCAGTAACATTGGGGCTTTGCACTTCTCTAGCCACCAAACGTCACGGTCCTTCTCTTTCCGTCTCGTAGACACGAGCTGAGAAATTGCAAACGTCGAGCAATTGCTCAGAGATGAAAAGTGCCAGCACTGAAAGCTCTTGCTAGCCAGCACCCTTCATTGGAAGCGCTTTCACAGGCGCAGTAACATTGGGGCTTTGCGCTTCTCTACTCATCAAACGTCACGGTCCTTCTCTTTCCGTCTCGTAGACACGAGCTGAGAAATTGCAAACGTCGAGCAATTGCTCAGAGATGAAAAGTGCCAGCACTGAAAGCTCTTGCTAGCCAGCACCCTTCCTTGGAAGCGCTTTTGTAGACCTAAGAACACTGGGGCTCTGGGCTTCTCTAGCCACCTAATCTTCTGCTCATCCTCTCGCGCACTCTAAAGAGAGCTCAGGTGAGAAATTGCAAACGTCCAGCAATTGCTCAGAGATGAAAAGTGCCAGCACTGAAAGCTGTTGCTAGCCAGCACCCTTCCTTGGAAGCGCTTTTGTAGCCCTTAGAACACTGGGGCTCTGGGCTTCTCTAGCCACCTCATCTTCTGCTCATCCTCTCGCGCACTCTAAAGAGAGCTCAGGTGAGAAATTGCAAACGTCGAGCAATTGCTCAGAGATGAAAAGTGCCAGCACTGAAAGCTGTTGCTAGCCAGCACCCTTCCTTGGAAGCGCTTTCACAGGCGCAGCAACACTGGGGCTTTGCGCTTCTCTACCCACCAAACGTCACGGTCCTTCTCTTTCCATCTCGTAGACACGAGCTGAGAAATTGCAAACGTCGAGCAATTGCTCAGACAGGAAAAGTGCCAGCACTGAAAGCTCTTGCTAGCCAGCACCCTTCCTTGGAAGCGCTTTTGTAGGCCTAAGAACACTGGGGCTCTGGGCTTCTCTAGCCACCTCATCTTCTGCTCATCCTCTCGCGCACTCTAAAGAGAGCTCAGGTGAGAAATTGCAAACGTCGAGCAATTGCTCAGAGATGAAAAGTGCCAGCACTGAAAGCTCTTGCTAGCCAGCACCCTTCCTTGGAAGCGCTTTTGTAGCCCTTAGAACACTGGGGCTCTGGGCTTCTCTAGCCACCTCATCTTCTGCTCATCCTCTCGCGCACTCTAAAGAGAGCTCAGGTGAGAAATTGCAAACGTCGAGCAATTGCTCAGAGATGAAAAGTGCCAGCACTGAAAGCTGTTGCTAGCCAGCACCCTTCCTTGGAAGCGCTTTCACAGGCGCAGTAACACTGGGGCTTTGCGCTTCTCTAGCCACCAAACGTCACGGTCCTTCTCTTTCCATCTCGTAGACACGAGCTGAGAAATTGCAAACGTCGAGCAATTGCTCAGAGATGAAAAGTGCCAGCACTGAAAGCTGTTGCTAGCCAGCACCCTTCCTTGGAAGCGCTTTCACAGGCGCAGCAACACTGGGGCTTTGCGCTTCTATATGCACCAAACGTCACGGTCCTTCTCTTTCCGTCTCGTAGACACGAGCTGAGAAATTGCAAACGTCGAGCAATTGCTCAGAGATGAAAAGTGCCAGCACTGAAAGCTGTTGCTAGCCAGCACCCTTCCTTGGAAGCGCTTTCACAGGCGCAGCAACACTGGGGCTTTGCACTTCTCTACCCACCAAACGTCACGGTCCTTCTCTTTCCGTCTCGTAGACACGAGCTGAGAAATTGCAAACGTCGAGCAATTGCTCAGAGATGAAAAGTGCCAGCACTGAAAGCTGTTGCTAGCCAGCACCCTTCCTTGGAAGCGCTTTTGTAGCCATAAGAACACTGGGGCTCTGGGCTTCTCTAGCCACCTCATCTTCTGCTCATCCTCTCGCGCACTCTAAAGAGAGCTCAGGTGAGAAATTGCAAACGTCGAGCAATTGCTCAGAGATGAAAAGTGCCAGCACTGAAAGCTCTTGCTAGCCAGCACCCTTCCTTGGAAGCGCTTTCACAGGCGCAGTAACACTGGGGCTTTGCGCTTCTCTACCCACCAAACGTCACGGTCCTTCTCTTTCCGTCTCGTAGACACGAGCTGAGAAATTGCAAACGTCGAGCAATTGCTCAGAGAAGAAAAGTGCCAGCACTGAAAGCTGTTGCTAGCCAGCCCCCTTCCTTGGAAGCGCTTTTGTAGCCCTTAGAACACTGGGGCTCTGGGCTTCTCTAGCCACCTAATCTTCTGCTCATCCTCTCGTGCACTCTAAAGAGAGCTCAGGTGAGAAATTGCAAACGTCCAGCAATTGCTCAGAGATGAAAAGTGCCAGCACTGAAAGCTGTTGCTAGCCAGCACCCTTCCTTGGACGCGCTTTTGTAGGCCTAAGAACACTGGGGCTAAGGGCTTCTCTAGCCACCTCATCTTCTGCTCATCCTCTCGCGCACTCTAAAGAGAGCTCAGGTGAGAAATTGCAAACGTCGAGCAATTGCTCAGAGATGAAAAGTGCCAGCACTGAAAGCTCTTGCTAGCCAGCACCCTTCCTTGGAAGCGCTTTCACAGGCGCAGTAACATTGGGGCTTTGCGCTTCTCTACTCATCAAACGTCACGGTCCTTCTCTTTCCGTCTCATAGACACGAGCTGAGAAATTGCAAACGTCGAGCAATTGCTCAGAGATGAAAAGTGCCAGCACTGAAAGCTCTTGCTAGCCAGCACCCTTCCTTGGAAGCGCTTTTGTAGACCTAAGAACACTGGGGCTCTGGGCTTCTCTAGCCACCTCATCTTCTGCTCATCCTCTCGCGCACTCTAAAGAGAGCTCAGGTGAGAAATTGCAAACGTCGAGCAATTGCTCAGAGATGAAAAGTGCCAGCACTGAAAGCTCTTGCTAGCCAGCACCCTTCCTTGGAAGCGCTTTTGTAGGCCTAAGAACGCTGGGGCTCTGGGCTTCTTTAGCCACCTCATCTTCTGCTCATCCTCTCGCGCACTCTAAAGAGAGCTCAGGTGAGAAATTGCAAACGTCGAGCAATTGCTCAGAGATGAAAAGTGCCAGCACTGAAAGCTGTTGCTAGCCAGCACCCTTCCTTGGAAGCGCTTTCACAGGCGCAGTAACACTGGGGCTTTGCGCTTCTCTAGCCACCAAACGTCACGGTCCTTCTCTTTCCATCTCGTAGACACGAGCTGAGAAATTGCAAACGTCGAGCAATTGCTCAGAGATGAAAAGTGCCAGCACTGAAAGCTGTTGCTAGCCAGCACCCTTCCTTGGAAGCGCTTTTGTAGCCCTTAGAACACTGGGGCTCTGGGCTTCTCTAGCCACCTCATCTTCTGCTCATCCTCTCGCGCACTCTAAAGAGAGCTCAGGTGAGAAATTGCAAACGTCGAGCAATTGCTCAGAGATGAAAAGTGCCAGCACTGAAAGCTGTTGCTAGCCAGCACCCTTCCTTGGAAGCGCTTTTGTAGCCCTTAGAACACTGGGGCTAAGGGCTTCTCTAGCCACCTCATCTTCTGCTCATCCTCTCGCGCACTCTAAAGAGAGCTCAGGTGAGAAATTGCAAACGTCGAGCAATTGCTCAGAGATGAAAAGTGCCAGCACTGAAAGCTCTTGCTAGCCAGCACCCTTCCTTGGAAGCGCTTTCACAGGCGCAGCAACAGTGGGGCTTTGCGCTTCTCTAGCCACCAAACGTCACGGTCCTTCTCTTTCCGTCTCGTAGACACGAGCTGAGAAATTGCAAACGTCGAGCAATTGCTCAGAGATGAAAAGTGCCAGCACTGAAAGCTCTTGCTAGCCAGCACCCTTCCTTGGAAGCGCTTTTGTAGGCCTAAGAACACTGGGGCTCTGGGCTTCTCTAGCCACCTCATCTTCTGCTCATCCTCTCGCGCACTCTAAAGAGAGCTCAGGTGAGAAATTGCAAACGTCCAGCAATTGCTCAGAGATGAAAAGTGCCAGCACTGAAAGCTCTTGCTAGCCAGCACCCTTCCTTGGAAGCGCTTTCACAGGCGCAGTAACACTGGGGCTTTGCGCTTCTCTACTCATCAAACGTCACGGTCCTTCTCTTTCCATCTCGTAGACACGAGCTGAGAAATTGCAAACGTCGAGCAATTGCTCAGAGATGAAAAGTGCCAGCACTGAAAGCTGTTGCTAGCCAGCACCCTTCCTTGGAAGCGCTTTTGTAGCCCTTAGAACACTGGGGCTCTGGGCTTCTCTAGCCACCTCATCTTCTGCTCATCCTCTCGCGCACTCTAAAGAGAGCTCAGGTGAGAAATTGCAAACGTCGAGCAATTGCTCAGAGATGAAAAGTGCCAGCACTGAAAGCTCTTGCTAGCCAGCACCCTTCCTTGGAAGTGCTTTCACAGGCGCAGTAACACTGGGGCTTTGCGCTTCTCTACCCACCAAACGTCACGGTCCTTCTCTTTCCGTCTCGTAGACACGAGCTGAGAAATTGCAAACGTCGAGCAATTGCTCAGAGAAGAAAAGTGCCAGCACTGAAAGCTGTTGCTAGCCAGCCCCCTTCCTTGGAAGCGCTTTTGTAGCCCTTAGAACACTGGGGCTCTGGGCTTCTCTAGCCACCTAATCTTCTGCTCATCCTCTCGTGCACTCTAAAGAGAGCTCAGGTGAGAAATTGCAAACGTCGAGCAATTGCTCAGAGATGAAAAGTGCCAGCACTGAAAGCTGTTGCTAGCCAGCACCCTTCCTTGGACGCGCTTTTGTAGGCCTAAGAACACTGGGGCTCTGGGCTTCTCTAGCCACCTCATCTTCTGCTCATCCTCTCGCGCACTCTGAAGAGAGCTCAGGTGAGAAATTGCAAACGTCGAGCAATTGCTCAGAGATGAAAAGTGCCAGCACTGAAAGCTGTTGCTAGCCAGCACCCTTCCTTGGAAGCGCTTTTGTAGGCCTAAGAACACTGGGGCTCTGGGCTTCTTTAGCCACCTCATCTTCTGCTCATCCTCTCGTGCACTCTAAAGAGAGCTCAGGTGAGAAATTGCAAACGTCCAGAAATTGCTCAGAGATGAAAAGTGCCAGCACTGAAAGCTGTTGCTAGCCAGCACCCTTCCTTGGAAGCGCTTTTGTAGGCCTAAGAACACTGGGGCTTTGCGCTTCTTTAGCCACCTAATCTTCTGCACATCCTCTCGCGCACTCTAAAGAGAGCTCAGGTGAGAAATTGCAAACGTCGAGCAATTGCTCAGAGATGAAAAGTGCCAGCACTGAAAGCTCTTGCTAGCCAGCACCCTTCCTTGGAAGCGCTTTCACAGGCGCAGTAACATTGGGGCTTTGCGCTTCTCTACTCATCAAACGTCACGGTCCTTCTCTTTCCGTCTCATAGACACGAGCTGAGAAATTGCAAACGTCGAGCAATTGCTCAGAGATGAAAAGTGCCAGCACTGAAAGCTCTTGCTAGCCAGCACCCTTCCTTGGAAGCGCTTTTGTAGACCTAAGAACACTGGGGCTCTGGGCTTCTCTAGCCACCTCATCTTCTGCTCATCCTCTCGCGCACTCTAAAGAGAGCTCAGGTGAGAAATTGCAAACGTCGAGCAATTGCTCAGAGATGAAAAGTGCCAGCACTGAAAGCTGTTGCTAGCCAGCACCCTTCCTTGGAAGCGCTTTTGTAGGCCTAAGAACACTGGGGCTCTGGGCTTCTCTAGCCACCTCATGTTCTGCTCATCCTCTCGCGCACTCTAAAGAGAGCTCAGGTGAGAAATTGCAAACGTCGAGCAATTGCTCAGAGATGAAAAGTGCCAGCACTGAAAGCTGTTGCTAGCCAGCACCCTTCCTTGGAAGCGCTTTCACAGGCGCAGTAACACTGGGGCTTTGCGCTTCTCTAGCCACCAAACGTCACGGTCCTTCTCTTTCCATCTCGTAGACACGAGCTGAGAAATTGCAAACGTCGAGCAATTGCTCAGAGATGAAAAGTGCCAGCACTGAAAGCTGTTGCTAGCCAGCCCCCTTCCTTGGAAGCGCTTTTGTAGCCCTAAGAACACTGGGGCTCTGGGCTTCTCTAGCCACCTCATCTTCTGCTCATCCTCTCGCGCACTCTAAAGAGAGCTCAGGTGAGAAATTGCAAACGTCGAGCAATTGCTCAGAGATGAAAAGTGCCAGCACTGAAAGCTGTTGCTAGCCAGCACCCTTCCTTGGAAGCGCTTTTGTAGCCCTTAGAACACTGGGGCTCTGGGCTTCTCTAGCCACCTCATCTTCTGCTCATCCTCTCGCGCACTCTAAAGAGAGCTCAGGTGAGAAATTGCAAACGTCGAGCAATTGCTCAGAGATGAAAAGTGCCAGCACTGAAAGCTCTTGCTAGCCAGCACCCTTCCTTGGAAGCGCTTTCACAGGCGCAGCAACAGTGGGGCTTTGCGCTTCTCTAGCCACCAAACGTCACGGTCCTTCTCTTTCCGTCTCGTAGACACGAGCTGAGAAATTGCAAACGTCGAGCAATTGCTCAGAGATGAAAAGTGCCAGCACTGAAAGCTCTTGCTAGCCAGCACCCTTCCTTGGAAGCGCTTTTGTAGGCCTAAGAACACTGGGGCTCTGGGCTTCTCTAGCCACCTCATCTTCTGCTCATCCTCTCGCGCACTCTAAAGAGAGCTCAGGTGAGAAATTGCAAACGTCCAGCAATTGCTCAGAGATGAAAAGTGCCAGCACTGAAAGCTCTTGCTAGCCAGCACCCTTCCTTGGAAGCGCTTTCACAGGCGCAGTAACACTGGGGCTTTGCGCTTCTCTACTCATCAAACGTCACGGTCCTTCTCTTTCCATCTCGTAGACACGAGCTGAGAAATTGCAAACGTCGAGCAATTGCTCAGAGATGAAAAGTGCCAGCACTGAAAGCTGTTGCTAGCCAGCACCCTTCCTTGGAAGCGCTTTTGTAGCCCTTAGAACACTGGGGCTCTGGGCTTCTCTAGCCACCTCATCTTCTGCTCATCCTCTCGCGCACTCTAAAGAGAGCTCAGGTGAGAAATTGCAAACGTCGAGCAATTGCTCAGAGATGAAAAGTGCCAGCACTGAAAGCTGTTGCTAGCCAGCACCCTTCCTTGGAAGCGCTTTTGTAGCCCTTAGAACACTGGGGCTCTGGGCTTCTCTAGCCACCTCATCTTCTGCTCATCCTCTCGCGCACTCTAAAGAGAGCTCAGGTGAGAAATTGCAAACGTCGAGCAATTGCTCAGAGATGAAAAGTGCCAGCACTGAAAGCTCTTGCTAGCCAGCACCCTTCCTTGGAAGCGCTTTCACAGGCGCAGCAACAGTGGGGCTTTGCGCTTCTCTAGCCACCAAACGTCACGGTCCTTCTCTTTCCGTCTCGTAGACACGAGCTGAGAAATTGCAAACGTCGAGCAATTGCTCAGAGATGAAAAGTGCCAGCACTGAAAGCTCTTGCTAGCCAGCACCCTTCCTTGGAAGCGCTTTTGTAGGCCTAAGAACACTGGGGCTCTGGGCTTCTCTAGCCACCTCATCTTCTGCTCATCCTCTCGCGCACTCTAAAGAGAGCTCAGGTGAGAAATTGCAAACGTCCAGCAATTGCTCAGAGATGAAAAGTGCCAGCACTGAAAGCTCTTGCTAGCCAGCACCCTTCCTTGGAAGCGCTTTCACAGGCGCAGTAACACTGGGGCTTTGCGCTTCTCTACTCATCAAACGTCACGGTCCTTCTCTTTCCATCTCGTAGACACGAGCTGAGAAATTGCAAACGTCGAGCAATTGCTCAGAGATGAAAAGTGCCAGCACTGAAAGCTGTTGCTAGCCAGCACCCTTCCTTGGAAGCGCTTTTGTAGCCCTTAGAACACTGGGGCTCTGGGCTTCTCTAGCCACCTCATCTTCTGCTCATCCTCTCGCGCACTCTAAAGAGAGCTCAGGTGAGAAATTGCAAACGTCGAGCAATTGCTCAGAGATGAAAAGTGCCAGCACTGAAAGCTCTTGCTAGCCAGCACCCTTCCTTGGAAGCGCTTTCACAGGCGCAGCAACAGTGGGGCTTTGCGCTTCTCTAGCCACCAAACGTCACGGTCCTTCTCTTTCCATCTCGTAGACACGAGCTGAGAAATTGCAAACGTCGAGCAATTGCTCAGAGATGAAAAGTGCCAGCACTGAAAGCTCTTGCTAGCCAGCACCCTTCCTTGGAAGCGCTTTTGTAGGCCTAAGAACACTGGGGCTCTGGGCTTCTCTAGCCACCTCATCTTCTGCTCATCCTCTCGCGCACTCTAAAGAGAGCTCAGGTGAGAAATTGCAAACGTCGAGCAATTGCTCAGAGATGAAAAGTGCCAGCACTGAAAGCTCTTGCTAGCCAGCACCCTTCCTTGGAAGCGCTTTCACAGGCGCAGTAACATTGGGGCTTTGCGCTTCTCTACTCATCAAACGTCACGGTCCTTCTCTTTCCGTCTCATAGACACGAGCTGAGAAATTGCAAACGTCGAGCAATTGCTCAGAGATGAAAAGTGCCAGCACTGAAAGCTGTTGCTAGCCAGCACCCTTCCTTGGAAGCGCTTTCACAGGCGCAGTAACACTGGGGCTTTGCGCTTCTCTACTCATCAAACGTCACGGTCCTTCTCTTTCCATCTCGTAGACACGAGCTGAGAAATTGCAAACGTCGAGCAATTGCTCAGAGATGAAAAGTGCCAGCACTGAAAGCTGTTGCTAGCCAGCACCCTTCCTTGGAAGCGCTTTCACAGGCGCAGCAACACTGGGGCTTTGCGCTTCTCTACCCACCAAACGTCACGGTCCTTCTCTTTCCGTCTCGTAGACACGAGCTGAGAAATTGCAAACGTCGAGCAATTGCTCAGAGATGAAAAGTGCCAGCACTGAAAGCTGTTGCTAGCCAGCACCCTTCCTTGGAAGTGCTTTTGTAGCCCTTAGAACACTGGGGCTCTGGGCTTCTCTAGCCACCTCATCTTCTGCTCATCCTCTCGCGCACTCTAAAGAGAGCTCAGGTGAGAAATTGCAAACGTCGAGCAATTGCTCAGAGATGAAAAGTGCCAGCACTGAAAGCTCTTGCTAGCCAGCACCCTTCCTTGGAAGCGCTTTCACAGGCGCAGTAACACTGGGGCTTTGCGCTTCTCTACTCATCAAACGTCACGGTCCTTCTCTTTCCGTCTCGTAGACACGAGCTGAGAAATTGCAAACGTCGAGCAATTGCTCAGAGAAGAAAAGTGCCAGCACTGAAAGCTGTTGCTAGCCAGCCCCCTTCCTTGGAAGCACTTTTGTAGCCCTTAGAACACTGGGGCTCTGGGCTTCTCTAGCCACCTAATCTTCTGCTCATCCTCTCGTGCACTCTAAAGAGAGCTCAGGTGAGAAATTGCAAACGTCGAGCAATTGCTCAGAGATGAAAAGTGCCAGCACTGAAAGCTGTTGCTAGCCAGCACCCTTCCTTGGACGCGCTTTTGTAGGCCTAAGAACACTGGGGCTCTGGGCTTCTCTAGCCACCTCATCTTCTGCTCATCCTCTCGCGCACTCTAAAGAGAGCTCAGGTGAGAAATTGCAAACGTCGAGCAATTGCTCAGAGATGAAAAGTGCCAGCACTGAAAGCTGTTGCTAGCCAGCACCCTTCCTTGGAAGCGCTTTCACAGGCGCAGCAACACTGGGGCTTTGCGCTTCTCTAGCCACCAAACGTCACGGTCCTTCTCTTTCCATCTCGTAGACACGAGCTGAGAAATTGCAAACGTCGAGCAATTGCTCAGAGAGGAAAAGTGCCAGCACTGAAAGCTGTTGCTAGCCAGCACCCTTCCTTGGAAGCGCTTTTGTAGGCCTAAGAACACTGGGGCTCTGGGCTTCTCTAGCCACCTCATCTTCTGCTCATCCTCTCGCGCACTCTGAAGAGAGCTCAGGTGAGAAATTGCAAACGTCGAGCAATTGCTCAGAGATGAAAAGTGCCAGCACGGAAAGCTGTTGCTAGCCAGCACCCTTCCTTGGAAGCGCTTTCACAGGCGCAGCAACACTGGGGCTTTGCACTTCTCTACCCACCAAACGTCACGGTCCTTCTCTTTCCGTCTCGTAGACACGAGCTGAGAAATTGCAAACGTCGAGCAATTGCTCAGAGATGAAAAGTGCCAGCACTGAAAGCTCTTGCTAGCCAGCACCCTTCCTTGGAAGCGCTTTTGTAGACCTAAGAACACTGGGGCTCTGGGCTTCTCTAGCCACCTAATCTTCTGCTCATCCTCTCGCGCACTCTAAAGAGAGCTCAGGTGAGAAATTGCAAACGTCGAGCAATTGCTCAGAGATGAAAAGTGCCAGCACTGAAAGCTCTTGCTAGCCAGCACCCTTCCTTGGAAGCGCTTTCACAGGCGCAGTAACATTGGGGCTTTGCGCTTCTCTACTCATCAAACGTCACGGTCCTTCTCTTTCCGTCTCATAGACACGAGCTGAGAAATTGCAAACGTCGAGCAATTGCTCAGAGATGAAAAGTGCCAGCACTGAAAGCTCTTGCTAGCCAGCACCCTTCCTTGGAAGCGCTTTTGTAGCCCTTAGAACACTGGGGCTCTGGGCTTCTCTAGCCACCTCATCTTCTGCTCATCCTCTCGCGCACTCTAAAGAGAGCTCAGGTGAGAAATTGCAAACGTCGAGCAATTGCTCAGAGATGAAAAGTGCCAGCACTGAAAGCTGTTGCTAGCCAGCACCCTTCCTTGGAAGCGCTTTTGTAGCCCTTAGAACACTGGGGCTCTGGGCTTCTCTAGCCACCTCATCTTCTGCTCATCCTCTCGCGCACTCTAAAGAGAGCTCAGGTGAGAAATTGCAAACGTCGAGCAATTGCTCAGAGATGAAAAGTGCCAGCACTGAAAGCTCTTGCTAGCCAGCACCCTTCCTTGGAAGCGCTTTCACAGGCGCAGCAACAGTGGGGCTTTGCGCTTCTCTAGCCACCAAACGTCACGGTCCTTCTCTTTCCGTCTCGTAGACACGAGCTGAGAAATTGCAAACGTCGAGCAATTGCTCAGAGATGAAAAGTGGCAGCACTGAAAGCTGTTGCTAGCCAGCACCCTTCCTTGGAAGCGCTTTTGTAGGCCTAAGAACACTGGGGCTCTGGGCTTCTCTAGCCACCTCATCTTCTGCTCATCCTCTCGCGCACTCTAAAGAGAGCTCAGGTGAGAAATTGCAAACGTCGAGCAATTGCTCAGAGATGAAAAGTGCCAGCACTGAAAGCTGTTGCTAGCCAGCACCCTTCCTTGGAAGCGCTTTCACAGGCGCAGTAACACTGGGGCTTTGCGCTTCTCTACTCATCAAACGTCACGGTCCTTCTCTTTCCGTCTCGTAGACACGAGCTGAGAAATTGCAAACGTCGAGCAATTGCTCAGAGAGGAAAAGTGCCAGCACTGAAAGCTGTTGCTAGCCAGCACCCTTCCTTGGAAGCGCTTTTGTAGCCCTTAGAACACTGGGGCTCTGGGCTTCTCTAGCCACCTCATCTTCTGCTCATCCTCTCGCGCACTCTAAAGAGAGCTCAGGTGAGAAATTGCAAACGTCGAGCAATTGCTCAGAGATGAAAAGTGCCAGCACTGAAAGCTCTTGCTAGCCAGCACCCTTCCTTGGAAGCGCTTTCACAGGCGCAGTAACACTGGGGCTTTGCGCTTCTCTAGCCACCAAACGTCACGGTCCTTCTCTTTCCATCTCGTAGACACGAGCTGAGAAATTGCAAACGTCGAGCAATTGCTCAGAGATGAAAAGTGCCAGCACTGAAAGCTGTTGCTAGCCAGCACCCTTCCTTGGAAGCGCTTTTGTAGGCCTAAGAAGACTGGGGCTCTGGGCTTCTCTAGCCACCTAATCTTCTGCTCATCCTGTCGCGCACTCTAAAGAGAGCTCAGGTGAGAAATTGCAAACGTCGAGCAATTGCTCAGAGATGAAAAGTGCCAGCACTGAAAGCTCTTGCTAGCCAGCACCCTTCCTTGGAAGTGCTTTCACAGGCACAGTAACACTGGGGCTTTGCGCTTCTCTACTCATCAAACGTCACGGTCCTTCTCTTTCCGTCTCGTAGACACGAGCTGAGAAATTGCAAACGTCGAGCAATTGCTCAGAGATGAAAAGTGCCAGCACTGAAAGCTCTTGCTAGCCAGCACCCTTCCTTGGAAGCGCTTTTGTAGCCCTTAGAACACTGGGGCTCTGGGCTTCTCTAGCCACCTCATCTTCTGCTCATCCTCTCGCGCACTCTAAAGAGAGCTCAGGTGAGAAATTGCAAACGTCCAGCAATTGCTCAGAGATGAAAAGTGCCAGCACTGAAAGCTGTTGCTAGCCAGCACCCTTCCTTGGAAGCGCTTTTGTAGGCCTAAGAACACTGGGGCTCTGGGCTTCTCTAGCCACCTCATCTTCTGCTCATCCTCTCGCGCACTCTGAAGAGAGCTCAGGTGAGAAATTGCAAACGTCGAGCAATTGCTCAGAGATGAAAAGTGCCAGCACTGAAAGCTCTTGCTAGCCAGCACCTTTCCTTGGAAGCGCTTTCACAGGCGCAGTAACATTGGGGCTTTGCGCTTCTCTACTCATCAAACGTCACGGTCCTTCTCTTTCCGTCTCATAGACACGAGCTGAGAAATTGCAAACGTCGAGCAATTGCTCAGAGATGAAAAGTGCCAGCACTGAAAGCTCTTGCTAGCCAGCACCCTTCCTTGGAAGCGCTTTTGTAGACCTAAGAACACTGGGGCTCTGGGCTTCTCTAGCCACCTCATCTTCTGCTCATCCTCTCGCGCACTCTAAAGAGAGCTCAGGTGAGAAATTGCAAACGTCGAGCAATTGCTCAGAGATGAAAAGTGCCAGCACTGGAAGCTGTTGCTAGCCAGCACCCTTCCTTGGAAGCGCTTTCACAGGCGCAGCAACACTGGGGCTTTGCGCTTCTCTACCCACCAAACGTCACGGTCCTTCTCTTTCCATCTCGTAGACACGAGCTGAGAAATTTCAAACGTCGAGCAATTGCTCAGAGAGGAAAAGTGCCAGCACTGAAAGCTGTTGCTAGCCAGCACCCTTCCTTGGAAGCGCTTTTGTAGGCCTAAGAACACTGGGGCTCTGGGCTTCTCTAGCCACCTAATCTTCTGCTCATCCTCTCGCGCACTCTAAAGAGAGCTCAGGTGAGAAATTGCAAACGTCGAGCAATTGCTCAGAGATGAAAAGTGCCAGCACTGAAAGCTGTTGCTAGCCAGCACCCTTCCTTGGAAGCGCTTTTGTAGCCCTTAGAACACTGGGGCTCTGGGCTTCTCTAGCCACCTCATCTTCTGCTCATCCTCTCGCGCACTCTAAAGAGAGCTCAGGTGAGAAATTGCAAACGTCGAGCAATTGCTCAGAGATGAAAAGTGCCAGCACTGAAAGCTGTTGCTAGCCAGCACCCTTCCTTGGAAGCGCTTTCACAGGCGCAGTAACACTGGGGCTTTGCGCTTCTCTAGCCACCAAACGTCACGGTCCTTCTCTTTCCATCTCGTAGACACAAGCTGAGAAATTGCAAACGATGAGCAATTGCTCAGAGATGAAAAGTGCCAGCACTGAAAGCTGTTGCTAGCCAGCACCCTTCCTTGGAAGCGCTTTCACAGGCGCAGCAACACTGGGGCTTTGCGCTTCTATATGCACCAAACGTCACGGTCCTTCTCTTTCCGTCTCCTAGACACGAGCTGAGAAATTGCAAACGTCGAGCAATTGCTCAGAGATGAAAAGTGCCAGCACTGAAAGCTGTTGCTAGCCAGCACCCTTCCTTGGAAGCGCTTTCACAGGCGCAGCAACAGTGGGGCTTTGCGCTTCTCTAGCCACCAAACGTCACGGTCCTTCTCTTTCCGTCTCGTAGACACGAGCTGAGAAATTGCAAACGTCGAGCAATTGCTCAGAGAGGAAAAGTGCCAGCACTGAAAGCTGTTGCTAGCCAGCACCCTTCCTTGGAAGCGCTTTTGTAGCCATAGGAACACTGGGGCTCTGGGCTTCTCTAACCACCTCATCTTCTGCTCATCCTCTCGCGCACTCTAAAGAGAGCTCAGGTGAGAAATTGCAAACGTCGAGCAATTGCTCAGAGATGAAAAGTGCCAGCACTGAAAGCTGTTGCTAGCCAGCACCCTTCCTTGGAAGCGCTTTCACAGGCGCAGTAACATTGGGGCTTTGCGCTTCTCTACTCATCAAACGTCACGGTCCTTCTCTTTCCGTCTCGTAGACACGAGCTGAGAAATTGCAAACGTCGAGCAATTGCTCAGAGATGAAAAGTGCCAGCACTGAAAGCTCTTGCTAGCCAGCACCCTTCCTTGGAAGCGCTTTCACAGGCGCAGCAACACTGGGGCTTTGCGCTTCTCTAGCCACCAAACGTCACGGTCCTTCTCTTTCCGTCTCGTAGACACGAGCTGAGAAATTGCAAACGTCGAGCAATTGCTCAGAGATGAAAAGTGCCAGCACTGAAAGCTGTTGCTAGCCAGCACCCTTCCTTGGAAGCGCTTTTGTAGCCATAGGAACACTGGGGCTCTGGGCTTCTCTAACCACCTAATCTTCTGCTCATCCTCTCGCGCACTCTAAAGAGAGCTCAGGTGAGAAATTGCAAACGTCGAGCAATTGCTCAGAGATGAAAAGTGCCAGCACTGAAAGCTCTTGCTAGCCAGCACCCTTCCTTGGAAGCGCTTTCACAGGCGCAGTAACATTGGGGCTTTGCGCTTCTCTACTCATCAAACGTCACGGTCCTTCTCTTTCCGTCTCGCAGACACGAGCTGAGAAATTGCAAACGTCGAGCAATTGCTCAGAGAGGAAAAGTGCCAGCACTGAAAGCTCTTGCTAGCCAGCACCCTTCCTTGGAAGCGCTTTTGTAGACCTAAGAACACTGGGGCTCTGGGCTTCTCTAGCCACCTCATCTTCTGCTCATCCTCTCGTGCACTCTAAAGAGAGCTCAGGTGAGAAATTGCAAACGTCGAGCAATTGCTCAGAGATGAAAAGTGCCAGCACTGAAAGCTCTTGCTAGCCAGCACCCTTCCTTGGAAGCGCTTTCACAGGCGCAGTAACACTGGGGCTTTGCGCTTCTCTAGCCACCAAACGTCACGGTCCTTCTCTTTCCATCTCGTAGACACGAGCTGAGAAATTGCAAACGTCGAGCAATTGCTCAGAGAGGAAAAGTGCCAGCACTGAAAGCTCTTGCTAGCCAGCACCCTTCCTTGGAAGCGCTTTTGTAGGCCTAAGAACACTGGGGCTAAGGGCTTCTCTAGCCACCTCATCTTCTGCTCATCCTCTCGCGCACTCTGAAGAGAGCTCAGGTGAGAAATTGCAAACGTCGACCAATTGCTCAGAGATGAAAAGTGCCAGCACGGAAAGCTGTTGCTAGCCAGCACCCTTCCTTGGAAGCGCTTTCACAGGCGCAGCAACACTGGGGCTTTGCGCTTCTCTACCCACCAAACGTCACGGTCCTTCTCTTTCCGTCTCGTAGACACGAGCTGAGAAATTGCAAACGTCGAGCAATTGCTCAGAGATGAAAAGTGCCAGCACTGAAAGCTGTTGCTAGCCAGCACCCTTCCTTGGAAGCGCTTTTGTAGACCTAAGAACACTGGGGCTCTGGGCTTCTCTAGCCACCTCATCTTCTGCTCATCCTCTCGCGCACTCTAAAGAGAGCTCAGGGGAGAAATTGCAAACGTCGAGCAATTGCTCAGAGATGAAAAGTGCCAGCACTGAAAGCTCTTGCTAGCCAGCACCCTTCCTTGGAAGCGCTTTCACAGGCGCAGTAACATTGGGGCTTTGCGCTTCTCTACTCATCAAACGTCACGGTCCTTCTCTTTCCGTCTCATAGACACGAGCTGAGAAATTGCAAACGTCGAGCAATTGCTCAGAGATGAAAAGTGCCAGCACTGAAAGCTCTTGCTAGCCAGCACCCTTCCTTGGAAGCGCTTTTGTAGACCTAAGAACACTGGGGCTCTGCGCTTCTCTAGCCACCTCATCTTCTGCTCATCCTCTCGCGCACTCTAAAGAGAGCTCAGGTGAGAAATTGCAAACGTCGAGCAATTGCTCAGAGATTAAAAGTGCCAGCACTGAAAGCTCTTGCTAGCCAGCACCCTTCCTTGGAAGCGCTTTTGTAGGCCTAAGAACACTGGGGCTCTGGGCTTCTCTAGCCACCTCATCTTCTGCTCATCCTCTCGCGCACTCTAAAGAGAGCTCAGGTGAGAAATTGCAAACGTCGAGCAATTGCTCAGAGATGAAAAGTGCCAGCACTGAAAGCTGTTGCTAGCCAGCACCCTTCCTTGGAAGCGCTTTCACAGGCGCAGTAACACTGGGGCTTTGCGCTTCTCTAGCCACCAAACGTCACGGTCCTTCTCTTTCCATCTCGTAGACACGAGCTGAGAAATTGCAAACGTCGAGCAATTGCTCAGAGATGAAAAGTGCCAGCACTGAAAGCTGTTGCTAGCCAGCACCCTTCCTTGGAAGCGCTTTTGTAGCCCTTAGAACACTGGGGCTCTGGGCTTCTCTAGCCACCTAATCTTCTGCTCATCCTCTCGCGCACTCTAAAGAGAGCTCAGGTGAGAAATTGCAAACGTCGAGCAATTGCTCAGAGATGAAAAGTGCCAGCACTGAAAGCTGTTGCTAGCCAGCACCCTTCCTTGGAAGCGCTTTTGTAGCCCTTAGAACACTGGGGCTCTGGGCTTCTCTAGCCACCTCATCTTCTGCTCATCCTCTCGCGCACTCTAAAGAGAGCTCAGGTGAGAAATTGCAAACGTCGAGCAATTGCTCAGAGATGAAAAGTGCCAGCACTGAAAGCTCTTGCTAGCCAGCACCCTTCCTTGGAAGCGCTTTCACAGGCGCAGCAACAGTGGGGCTTTGCGCTTCTCTAGCCACCAAACGTCACGGTCCTTCTCTTTCCGTCTCGTAGACACGAGCTGAGAAATTGCAAACGTCGAGCAATTGCTCAGAGATGAAAAGTGCCAGCACTGAAAGCTCTTGCTAGCCAGCACCCTTCCTTGGAAGCGCTTTTGTAGGCCTAAGAACACTGGGGCTCTGGGCTTCTCTAGCCACCTCATCTTCTGCTCATCCTCTCGCGCACTCTAAAGAGAGCTCAGGTGAGAAATTGCAAACGTCGAGCAATTGCTCAGAGATGAAAAGTGCCAGCACTGAAAGCTCTTGCTAGCCAGCACCCTTCCTTGGAAGCGCTTTCACAGGCGCAGTAACACTGGGGCTTTGCGCTTCTCTACTCATCAAACGTCACGGTCCTTCTCTTTCCGTCTCGTAGACACGAGCTGAGAAATTGCAAACGTCGAGCAATTGCTCAGAGAAGAAAAGTGCCAGCACTGAAAGCTGTTGCTAGCCAGCACCCTTCCTTGGAAGCGCTTTTGTAGCCCTTAGAACACTGGGGCTCTGGGCTTCTCTAGCCACCTCATCTTCTGCTCATCCTCTCGCGCACTCTGAAGAGAGCTCAGGTGAGAAATTGCAAACGTCGAGCAATTGCTCAGAGATGAAAAGTGCCAGCACTGAAAGCTGTTGCTAGCCAGCACCCTTCCTTGGAAGCGCTTTCACAGGCGCAGTAACACTGGGGCTTTGCGCTTCTCTAGCCACCAAACGTCACGGTCCTTCTCTTTCCATCTCGTAGACACGAGCTGAGAAATTGCAAACGTCGAGCAATTGCTCAGAGATGAAAAGTGCCAGCACTGAAAGCTGTTGCTAGCCAGCACCCTTCCTTGGAAGCGCTTTTGTAGGCCTAAGAACACTGGGGCTCTGGGCTTCTCTAGCCACCTCATCTTCTGCTCATCCTCTCGCGCACTCTAAAGAGAGCTCAGGTGAGAAATTGCAAACGTCGAGCAATTGCTCAGAGATGAAAAGTGCCAGCACTGAAAGCTGTTGCTAGCCAGCACCCTTCCTTGGAAGCGCTTTCACAGGCGCAGTAACACTGGGGCTTTGCGCTTCTCTACTCATCAAACGTCACGGTCCTTCTCATTCCGTCTCGTAGACACGAGCTGAGAAATTGCAAACGTCGAGCAATTGCTCAGAGATGAAAAGTGCCAGCACTGAAAGCTCTTGCTAGCCAGCACCCTTCCTTGGAAGCGCTTTTGTAGCCCTTAGAACACTGGGGCTCTGGGCTTCTCTAGCCACCTCATCTTCTGCTCATCCTCTCGCGCACTCTAAAGAGAGCTCAGGTGAGAAATTGCAAACGTCGAGCAATTGCTCAGAGAAGAAAAGTGCCAGCACTGAAAGCTGTTGCTAGCCAGCACCCTTCCTTGGAAGCGCTTTTGTAGCCATAGGAACACTGGGGCTCTGGGCTTCTCTAGCCACCTCATCTTCTGCTCATCCTCTCGCGCACTCTAAAGAGAGCTCAGGTGAGAAATTGCAAACGTCGAGCAATTGCTCAGAGATGAAAAGTGCCAGCACTGAAAGCTGTTGCTAGCCAGCACCCTTCCTTGGAAGCGCTTTCACAGGCGCAGTAACACTGGGGCTTTGCGCTTCTCTAGCCACCAAACGTCACGGTCCTTCTCTTTCCATCTCGTAGACACGAGCTGAGAAATTGCAAACGTCGAGCAATTGCTCAGAGATGAAAAGTGCCAGCACTGAAAGCTGTTGCTAGCCAGCACCCTTCCTTGGAAGCGCTTTTGTAGGCCTAAGAACACTGGGGCTCTGGGCTTCTCTAGCCACCTCATCTTCTGCTCATCCTCTCGCGCACTCTAAAGAGAGCTCAGGTGAGAAATTGCAAACGTCGAGCAATTGCTCAGAGATGAAAAGTGCCAGCACTGAAAGCTCTTGCTAGCCAGCACCCTTCCTTGGAAGCGCTTTCACAGGCGCAGTAACACTGGGGCTTTGCGCTTCTCTACTCATCAAACGTCACGGTCCTTCTCTTTCCGTCTCGTAGACACGAGCTGAGAAATTGCAAACGTCGAGCAATTGCTCAGAGATGAAAAGTGCCAGCACTGAAAGCTGTTGCTAGCCAGCACCCTTCCTTGGAAGCGCTTTTGTAGCCCTTAGAACACTGGGGCTCTGGGCTTCTCTAGCCACCTCATCTTCTGCTCATCCTCTCGCGCACTCTAAAGAGAGCTCAGGTGAGAAATTGCAAACGTCCAGCAATTGCTCAGAGATGAAAAGTGCCAGCACTGAAAGCTCTTGCTAGCCAGCACCCTTCCTTGGAAGCGCTTTTGTAAGCCTAAGAACACTGGGGCTCTGGGCTTCTCTAGCCACCTCATGTTCTGCTCATCCTCTCGCGCACTCTAAAGAGAGCTCAGGTGAGAAATTGCAAACGTCGAGCAATTGCTCAGAGATGAAAAGTGCCAGCACTGAAAGCTCTTGCTAGCCAGCACCCTTCCTTGGAAGCGCTTTCACAGGCGCAGTAACATTGGGGCTTTGCGCTTCTCTACTCATCAAACGTCATGGTCCTTCTCTTTCCGTCTCGTAGACACGAGCTGAGAAATTGCAAACGTCGAGCAATTGCTCAGAGATGAAAAGTGCCAGCACTGAAAGCTCTTGCTAGCCAGCACCCTTCCTTGGAAGCGCTTTTGTAGCCCTTAGAACACTGGGGCTCTGGGCTTCTCTAGCCACCTCATCTTCTGCTCATCCTCTCGCGCACTCTAAAGAGAGCTCAGGTGAGAAATTGCAAACGTCGAGCAATTGCTCAGAGATGAAAAGTGCCAGCACTGAAAGCTGTTGCTAGCCAGCACCCTTCCTTGGAAGCGCTTTCACAGGCGCAGCAACAGTGGGGCTTTGCGCTTCTCTACCCACCAAACGTCACGGTCCTTCTCTTTCCATCTCGTAGACACGAGCTGAGAAATTGCAAACGTCGAGCAATTGCTCAGAGAGGAAAAGTGCCAGCACTGAAAGCTGTTGCTAGCCAGCACCCTTCCTTGGAAGCGCTTTTGTAGGCCTAAGAACACTGGGGCTCTGGGCTTCTCTAGCCACCTAATCTTCTGCTCATCCTCTCGCGCACTCTAAAGAGAGCTCAGGTGAGAAATTGCAAACGTCGAGCAATTGCTCAGAGATGAAAAGTGCCAGCACTGAAAGCTGTTGCTAGCCAGCACCCTTCCTTGGAAGCGCTTTTGTAGCCCTTAGAACACTGGGGCTCTGGGCTTCTCTAGCCACCTCATCTTCTGCTCATCCTCTCGCGCACTCTAAAGAGAGCTCAGGTGAGAAATTGCAAACGTCGAGCAATTGCTCAGAGAGGAAAAGTGCCAGCACTGAAAGCTGTTGCTAGCCAGCACCCTTCCTTGGAAGCGCTTTTGTAGCCATAGGAACACTGGGGCTCTGGGCTTCTCTAACCACCTAATCTTCTGCTCATCCTCTCGCGCACTCTAAAGAGAGCTCAGGTGAGAAATTGCAAACGTCGAGCAATTGCTCAGAGATGAAAAGTGCCAGCACTGAAAGCTCTTGCTAGCCAGCACCCTTCCTTGGAAGCGCTTTTGTAGGCCTAAGAACACTGGGGCTAAGGGCTTCTCTAGCCACCTCATCTTCTGCTCATCCTCTCGCGCACTCTGAAGAGAGCTCAGGTGAGAAATTGCAAACGTCGAGCAATTGCTCAGAGATGAAAAGTGCCAGCATGGAAAGCTGTTGCTAGCCAGCACCCTTCCTTGGAAGCGCTTTCACAGGCGCAGCAACACTGGGGCTTTGCGCTTCTCTACCCACCAAACGTCACGGTCCTTCTCTTTCCGTCTCGTAGACACGAGCTGAGAAATTGCAAACGTCGAGCAATTGCTCAGAGATGAAAAGTGCCAGCACTGAAAGCTGTTGCTAGCCAGCACCCTTCCTTGGAAGCGCTTTTGTAGACCTAAGAACACTGGGGCTCTGGGCTTCTCTAGCCACCTCATCTTCTGCTCATCCTCTCGCGCACTCTAAAGAGAGCTCAGGTGAGAAATTGCAAACGTCCAGCAATTGCTCAGAGATGAAAAGTGCCAGCACTGAAAGCTGTTGCTAGCCAGCACCCTTCCTTGGAAGCGCTTTCACAGGCGCAGTAACATTGGGGCTTTGCGCTTCTCTACTCATCAAACGTCACGGTCCTTCTCTTTCCGTCTCATAGACACGAGCTGAGAAATTGCAAACGTCGAGCAATTGCTCAGAGATGAAAAGTGCCAGCACTGAAAGCTCTTGCTAGCCAGCACCCTTCCTTGGAAGCGCTTTTGTAGACCTAAGAACACTGGGGCTCTGGGCTTCTCTAGCCACCTCATCTTCTGCTCATCCTCTCGCGCACTCTAAAGAGAGCTCAGGTGAGAAATTGCAAACGTCGAGCAATTGCTCAGAGATGAAAAGTGCCAGCACTGAAAGCTGTTGCTAGCCAGCACCCTTCCTTGGAAGCGCTTTTGTAGGCCTAAGAACACTGGGGCTCTGGGCTTCTCTAGCCACCTCATCTTCTGCTCATCCTCTCGCGCACTCTAAAGAGAGCTCAGGTGAGAAATTGCAAACGTCGAGCAATTGCTCAGAGATGAAAAGTGCCAGCACTGAAAGCTCTTGCTAGCCAGCACCCTTCCTTGGAAGCGCTTTCACAGGCGCAGTAACACTGGGGCTTTGCGCTTCTCTAGCCACCAAACGTCACGGTCCTTCTCTTTCCATCTCGTAGACACGAGCTGAGAAATTGCAAACGTCGAGCAATTGCTCAGAGATGAAAAGTGCCAGCACTGAAAGCTGTTGCTAGCCAGCACCCTTCCTTGGAAGCGCTTTTGTAGCCCTTAGAACACTGGGGCTCTGGGCTTCTCTAGCCACCTAATCTTCTGCTCATCCTCTCGCGCACTCTAAAGAGAGCTCAGGTGAGAAATTGCAAACGTCGAGCAATTGCTCAGAGATGAAAAGTGCCAGCACTGAAAGCTCTTGCTAGCCAGCACCCTTCCTTGGAAGCGCTTTTGTAGCCCTTAGAACACTGGGGCTCTGGGCTTCTCTAGCCACCTCATCTTCTGCTCATCCTCTCGCGCACTCTAAAGAGAGCTCAGGTGAGAAATTGCAAACGTCGAGCAATTGCTCAGAGATGAAAAGTGCCAGCACTGAAAGCTCTTGCTAGCCAGCACCCTTCCTTGGAAGCGCTTTCACAGGCGCAGCAACAGTGGGGCTTTGCGCTTCTCTAGCCACCAAACGTCACGGTCCTTCTCTTTCCGTCTCGTAGACACGAGCTGAGAAATTGCAAACGTCGAGCAATTGCTCAGAGATGAAAAGTGCCAGCACTGAAAGCTCTTGCTAGCCAGCACCCTTCCTTGGAAGCGCTTTTGTAGGCCTAAGAACACTGGGGCTCTGGGCTTCTCTAGCCACCTCATCTTCTGCTCATCCTCTCGCGCACTCTAAAGAGAGCTCAGGTGAGAAATTGCAAACGTCGAGCAATTGCTCAGAGATGAAAAGTGCCAGCACTGAAAGCTCTTGCTAGCCAGCACCCTTCCTTGGAAGCGCTTTCACAGGCGCAGTAACACTGGGGCTTTGCGCTTCTCTACCCACCAAACGTCACGGTCCTTCTCTTTCCGTCTCGTAGACACGAGCTGAGAAATTGCAAACGTCGAGCAATTGCTCAGAGAAGAAAAGTGCCAGCACTGAAAGCTGTTGCTAGCCAGCACCCTTCCTTGGAAGCGCTTTTGTAGCCCTTAGAACACTGGGGCTCTGGGCTTCTCTAGCCACCTCATCTTCTGCTCATCCTCTCGCGCACTCTAAAGAGAGCTCAGGTGAGAAATTGCAAACGTCGAGCAATTGCTCAGAGATGAAAAGTGCCAGCACTGAAAGCTCTTGCTAGCCAGCACCCTTCCTTGGAAGCGCTTTCACAGGCGCAGTAACACTGGGGCTTTGCGCTTCTCTAGCCACCAAACGTCACGGTCCTTCTCTTTCCATCTCGTAGACACGAGCTGAGAAATTGCAAACGTCGAGCAATTGCTCAGAGATGAAAAGTGCCAGCACTGAAAGCTGTTGCTAGCCAGCACCCTTCCTTGGAAGCGCTTTTGTAGCCCTTAGAACACTGGGGCTCTGGGCTTCTCTAGCCACCTAATCTTCTGCTCATCCTCTCGCGCACTCTAAAGAGAGCTCAGGTGAGAAATTGCAAACGTCGAGCAATTGCTCAGAGATGAAAAGTGCCAGCACTGAAAGCTCTTGCTAGCCAGCACCCTTCCTTGGAAGCGCTTTCACAGGCGCAGTAACACTGGGGCTTTGCGCTTCTCTACTCATCAAACGTCACGGTCCTTCTCTTTCCATCTCGTAGACACGAGCTGAGAAATTGCAAACGTCGAGCAATTGCTCAGAGATGAAAAGTGCCAGCACTGAAAGCTCTTGCTAGCCAGCACCCTTCCTTGGAAGCGCTTTTGTAGCCCTTAGAACACTGGGGCTCTGGGCTTCTCTAGCCACCTCATCTTCTGCTCATCCTCTCGCGCACTCTAAAGAGAGCTCAGGTGAGAAATTGCAAACGTCGAGCAATTGCTCAGAGATGAAAAGTGCCAGCACTGAAAGCTGTTGCTAGCCAGCACCCTTCCTTGGAAGCGCTTTTGTAAGCCTAAGAACACTGGGGCTCTGGGCTTCTCTAGCCACCTCATGTTCTGCTCATCCTCTCGCGCACTCTGAAGAGAGCTCAGGTGAGAAATTGCAAACGTCGAGCAATTGCTCAGAGATGAAAAGTGCCAGCACTGAAAGCTCTTGCTAGCCAGCACCCTTCCTTGGAAGCGCTTTCACAGGCGCAGCAACACTGGGGCTTTGCGCTTATCTACTCATCAAACGTCACGGTCCTTCTCTTTCCGTCTCGTAGACACGAGCTGAGAAATTGCAAACGTCGAGCAATTGCTCAGAGATGAAAAGTGCCAGCACTGAAAGCTCTTGCTAGCCAGCACCCTTCCTTGGAAGCGCTTTTGTAGCCCTTAGAACACTGGGGCTCTGGGCTTCTCTAGCCACCTCATCTTCTGCTCATCCTCTCGCGCACTCTAAAGAGAGCTCAGGTGAGAAATTGCAAACGTCGAGCAATTGCTCAGAGATGAAAAGTGCCAGCACTGAAAGCTCTTGCTAGCCAGCACCCTTCCTTGGAAGCGCTTTCACAGGCGCAGTAACACTGGGGCTTTGCGCTTCTCTAGCCACCAAACGTCACGGTCCTTCTCTTTCCATCTCGTAGACACAAGCTGAGAAATTGCAAACGATGAGCAATTGCTCAGAGATGAAAAGTGCCAGCACTGAAAGCTGTTGCTAGCCAGCACCCTTCCTTGGAAGCGCTTTCACAGGCGCAGCAACAGTGGGGCTTTGCGCTTCTATATGCACCAAATGTCACGGTCCTTCTCTTTCCGTCTCCTAGACACGAGCTGAGAAATTGCAAACGTCGAGCAATTGCTCAGAGATGAAAAGTGCCAGCACTGAAAGCTGTTGCTAGCCAGCACCCTTCCTTGGAAGCGCTTTCACAGGCGCAGCAACAGTGGGGCTTTGCGCTTCTCTAGCCACCAAACGTCACGGTCCTTCTCTTTCCGTCTCGTAGACACGAGCTGAGAAATTGCAAACGTCGAGCAATTGCTCAGAGAGGAAAAGTGCCAGCACTGAAAGCTGTTGCTAGCCAGCACCCTTCCTTGGAAGCGCTTTTGTAGCCATAGGAACACTGGGGCTCTGGGCTTCTCTAACCACCTAATCTTCTGCTCATCCTCTCGCGCACTCTAAAGAGAGCTCAGGTGAGAAATTGCAAACGTCGAGCAATTGCTCAGAGATGAAAAGTGCCAGCACTGAAAGCTCTTGCTAGCCAGCACCCTTCCTTGGAAGCGCTTTCACAGGCGCAGTAACATTGGGGCTTTGCGCTTCTCTACTCATCAAACGTCACGGTCCTTCTCTTTCCGTCTCGTAGACACGAGCTGAGAAATTGCAAACGTCGAGCAATTGCTCAGAGATGAAAAGTGCCAGCACTGAAAGCTCTTGCTAGCCAGCACCCTTCCTTGGAAGCGCTTTTGTAGACCTAAGAACACTGGGGCTCTGGGCTTCTCTAGCCACCTCATCTTCTGCTCATCCTCTCGTGCACTCTAAAGAGAGCTCAGGTGAGAAATTGCAAACGTCGAGCAATTGCTCAGAGATGAAAAGTGCCAGCACTGAAAGCTCTTGCTAGCCAGCACCCTTCCTTGGAAGCGCTTTTGTAGGCCTAAGAACACTGGGGCTCTGGGCTTCTCTAGCCACCTCATCTTCTGCTCATCCTCTCGCGCACTCTAAAGAGAGCTCAGGTGAGAAATTGCAAACGTCGAGCAATTGCTCAGAGATGAAAAGTGCCAGCACTGAAAGCTGTTGCTAGCCAGCACCCTTCCTTGGAAGCGCTTTCACAGGCGCACTAACACTGGGGCTTTGCGCATCTCTACCCACCAAACGTCACGGTCCTTCTCTTTCCATCTCGTAGACACGAGCTGAGAAATTGCAAACGTCGAGCAATTGCTCAGAGATGAAAAGTGCCAGCACTGAAAGCTGTTGCTAGCCAGCACCCTTCCTTGGAAGCGCTTTTGTAGCCCTTAGAACACTGGGGCTCTGGGCTTCTCTAGCCACCTCATCTTCTGCTCATCCTCTCGCGCACTCTAAAGAGAGCTCAGGTGAGAAATTGCAAACGTCGAGCAATTGCTCAGAGATGAAAAGTGCCAGCACTGAAAGCTGTTGCTAGCCAGCACCCTTCCTTGGAAGCGCTTTTGTAGCCCTTAGAACACTGGGGCTCTGGGCTTCTCTAGCCACCTCATCTTCTGCTCATCCTCTCGCGCACTCTAAAGAGAGCTCAGGTGAGAAATTGCAAACGTCGAGCAATTGCTCAGAGATGAAAAGTGCCAGCACTGAAAGCTCTTGCTAGCCAGCACCCTTCCTTGGAAGCGCTTTCACAGGCGCAGCAACAGTGGGGCTTTGCGCTTCTCTAGCCACCAAACGTCACGGTCCTTCTCTTTCCGTCTCGTAGACACGAGCTGAGAAATTGCAAACGTCGAGCAATTGCTCAGAGATGAAAAGTGCCAGCACTGGAAGCTGTTGCTAGCCAGCACCCTTCCTTGGAAGCGCTTTTGTAGGCCTAAGAACACTGGGGCTCTGGGCTTCTCTAGCCACCTCATCTTCTGCTCATCCTCTCGCGCACTCTGAAGAGAGCTCAGGTGAGAAATTGCAAACGTCGAGCAATTGCTCAGAGATGAAAAGTGCCAGCACTGAAAGCTCTTGCTAGCCAGCACCCTTCCTTGGAAGCGCTTTCACAGGCGCAGTAACACTGGGGCTTTGCGCTTCTCTACTCATCAAACGTCACGGTCCTTCTCTTTCCGTCTCGTAGACACGAGCTGAGAAATTGCAAACGTCGAGCAATTGCTCAGAGATGAAAAGTGCCAGCACTGAAAGCTCTTGCTAGCCAGCACCCTTCCTTGGAAGCGCTTTTGTAGCCCTTAGAACACTGGGGCTCTGGGCTTCTCTAGCCACCTCATCTTCTGCTCATCCTCTCGCGCACTCTAAAGAGAGCTCAGGTGAGAAATTGCAAACGTCGAGCAATTGCTCAGAGATGAAAAGTGCCAGCACTGAAAGCTCTTGCTAGCCAGCACCCTTCCTTGGAAGCGCTTTCACAGGCGCAGCAACAGTGGGGCTTTGCGCTTCTCTAGCCACCAAACGTCACGGTCCTTCTCTTTCCGTCTCGTAGACACGAGCTGAGAAATTGCAAACGTCGAGCAATTGCTCAGAGATGAAAAGTGCCAGCACTGAAAGCTCTTGCTAGCCAGCACCCTTCCTTGGAAGCGCTTTTGTAGGCCTAAGAACACTGGGGCTCTGGGCTTCTCTAGCCACCTCATCTTCTGCTCATCCTCTCGCGCACTCTAAAGAGAGCTCAGGTGAGAAATTGCAAACGTCGAGCAATTGCTCAGAGATGAAAAGTGCCAGCACTGAAAGCTCTTGCTAGCCAGCACCCTTCCTTGGAAGCGCTTTCACAGGCGCAGTAACATTGGGGCTTTGCGCTTCTCTACTCATCAAACGTCATGGTCCTTCTCTTTCCGTCTCGTAGACACGAGCTGAGAAATTGCAAACGTCGAGCAATTGCTCAGAGATGAAAAGTGCCAGCACTGAAAGCTCTTGCTAGCCAGCACCCTTCCTTGGAAGCGCTTTTGTAGCCCTTAGAACACTGGGGCTCTGGGCTTCTCTAGCCACCTCATCTTCTGCTCATCCTCTCGCGCACTCTAAAGAGAGCTCAGGTGAGAAATTGCAAACGTCCAGCAATTGCTCAGAGATGAAAAGTGCCAGCACTGAAAGCTCTTGCTAGCCAGCACCCTTCCTTGGAAGCGCTTTCACAGGCGCAGCAACACTGGGGCTTTGCGCTTATCTACTCATCAAACGTCACGGTCCTTCTCTTTCCGTCTCGTAGACACGAGCTGAGAAATTGCAAACGTCGAGCAATTGCTCAGAGATGAAAAGTGCCAGCACTGAAAGCTCTTGCTAGCCAGCACCCTTCCTTGGAAGCGCTTTTGTAGCCCTTAGAACACTGGGGCTCTGGGCTTCTCTAGCCACCTCATCTTCTGCTCATCCTCTCGCGCACTCTAAAGAGAGCTCAGGTGAGAAATTGCAAACGTCGAGCAATTGCTCAGAGATGAAAAGTGCCAGCACTGAAAGCTCTTGCTAGCCAGCACCCTTCCTTGGAAGCGCTTTCACAGGCGCAGTAACACTGGGGCTTTGCGCTTCTCTAGCCACCAAACGTCACGGTCCTTCTCTTTCCATCTCGTAGACACAAGCTGAGAAATTGCAAACGATGAGCAATTGCTCAGAGATGAAAAGTGCCAGCACTGAAAGCTGTTGCTAGCCAGCACCCTTCCTTGGAAGCGCTTTCACAGGCGCAGCAACAGTGGGGCTTTGCGCTTCTATATGCACCAAATGTCACGGTCCTTCTCTTTCCGTCTCGTAGACACGAGCTGAGAAATTGCAAACGTCGAGCAATTGCTCAGAGATGAAAAGTGCCAGCACTGAAAGCTCTTGCTAGCCAGCACCCTTCCTTGGAAGCGCTTTTGTAGGCCTAAGAACACTGGGGCTCTGGGCTTCTCTAGCCACCTCATCTTCTGCTCATCCTCTCGCGCACTCTAAAGAGAGCTCAGGTGAGAAATTGCAAACGTCGAGCAATTGCTCAGAGATGAAAAGTGCCAGCACTGAAAGCTCTTGCTAGCCAGCACCCTTCCTTGGAAGCGCTTTCACAGGCGCAGTAACATTGGGGCTTTGCGCTTCTCTACTCATCAAACGTCATGGTCCTTCTCTTTCCGTCTCGTAGACACGAGCTGAGAAATTGCAAACGTCGAGCAATTGCTCAGAGATGAAAAGTGCCAGCACTGAAAGCTCTTGCTAGCCAGCACCCTTCCTTGGAAGCGCTTTTGTAGCCCTTAGAACACTGGGGCTCTGGGCTTCTCTAGCCACCTCATCTTCTGCTCATCCTCTCGCGCACTCTAAAGAGAGCTCAGGTGAGAAATTGCAAACGTCCAGCAATTGCTCAGAGATGAAAAGTGCCAGCACTGAAAGCTCTTGCTAGCCAGCACCCTTCCTTGGAAGCGCTTTCACAGGCGCAGCAACACTGGGGCTTTGCGCTTATCTACTCATCAAACGTCACGGTCCTTCTCTTTCCGTCTCGTAGACACGAGCTGAGAAATTGCAAACGTCGAGCAATTGCTCAGAGATGAAAAGTGCCAGCACTGAAAGCTCTTGCTAGCCAGCACCCTTCCTTGGAAGCGCTTTTGTAGCCCTTAGAACACTGGGGCTCTGGGCTTCTCTAGCCACCTCATCTTCTGCTCATCCTCTCGCGCACTCTAAAGAGAGCTCAGGTGAGAAATTGCAAACGTCGAGCAATTGCTCAGAGATGAAAAGTGCCAGCACTGAAAGCTCTTGCTAGCCAGCACCCTTCCTTGGAAGCGCTTTCACAGGCGCAGTAACACTGGGGCTTTGCGCTTCTCTAGCCACCAAACGTCACGGTCCTTCTCTTTCCATCTCGTAGACACAAGCTGAGAAATTGCAAACGATGAGCAATTGCTCAGAGATGAAAAGTGCCAGCACTGAAAGCTGTTGCTAGCCAGCACCCTTCCTTGGAAGCGCTTTCACAGGCGCAGCAACAGTGGGGCTTTGCGCTTCTATATGCACCAAATGTCACGGTCCTTCTCTTTCCGTCTCCTAGACACGAGCTGAGAAATTGCAAACGTCGAGCAATTGCTCAGAGATGAAAAGTGCCAGCACTGAAAGCTGTTGCTAGCCAGCACCCTTCCTTGGAAGCGCTTTCACAGGCGCAGCAACAGTGGGGCTTTGCGCTTCTCTAGCCACCAAACGTCACGGTCCTTCTCTTTCCGTCTCGTAGACACGAGCTGAGAAATTGCAAACGTCGAGCAATTGCTCAGAGAGGAAAAGTGCCAGCACTGAAAGCTGTTGCTAGCCAGCACCCTTCCTTGGAAGCGCTTTTGTAGCCATAGGAACACTGGGGCTCTGGGCTTCTCTAACCACCTAATCTTCTGCTCATCCTCTCGCGCACTCTAAAGAGAGCTCAGGTGAGAAATTGCAAACGTCGAGCAATTGCTCAGAGATGAAAAGTGCCAGCACTGAAAGCTCTTGCTAGCCAGCACCCTTCCTTGGAAGCGCTTTCACAGGCGCAGTAACATTGGGGCTTTGCGCTTCTCTACTCATCAAACGTCACGGTCCTTCTCTTTCCGTCTCGTAGACACGAGCTGAGAAATTGCAAACGTCGAGCAATTGCTCAGAGATGAAAAGTGCCAGCACTGAAAGCTCTTGCTAGCCAGCACCCTTCCTTGGAAGCGCTTTTGTAGACCTAAGAACACTGGGGCTCTGGGCTTCTCTAGCCACCTCATCTTCTGCTCATCCTCTCGTGCACTCTAAAGAGAGCTCAGGTGAGAAATTGCAAACGTCGAGCAATTGCTCAGAGATGAAAAGTGCCAGCACTGAAAGCTCTTGCTAGCCAGCACCCTTCCTTGGAAGCGCTTTTGTAGGCCTAAGAAGACTGGGGCTCTGGGCTTCTCTAGCCACCTCATCTTCTGCTCATCCTCTCGCGCACTCTAAAGAGAGCTCAGGTGAGAAATTGCAAACGTCGAGCAATTGCTCAGAGATGAAAAGTGCCAGCACTGAAAGCTGTTGCTAGCCAGCACCCTTCCTTGGAAGCGCTTTCACAGGCGCACTAACACTGGGGCTTTGCGCTTCTCTACCCACCAAACGTCACGGTCCTTCTCTTTCCATCTCGTAGACACGAGCTGAGAAATTGCAAACGTCGAGCAATTGCTCAGAGATGAAAAGTGCCAGCACTGAAAGCTGTTGCTAGCCAGCACCCTTCCTTGGAAGCGCTTTTGTAGCCCTTAGAACACTGGGGCTCTGGGCTTCTCTAGCCACCTCATCTTCTGCTCATCCTCTCGCGCACTCTAAAGAGAGCTCAGGTGAGAAATTGCAAACGTCGAGCAATTGCTCAGAGATGAAAAGTGCCAGCACTGAAAGCTCTTGCTAGCCAGCACCCTTCCTTGGAAGCGCTTTCACAGGCGCAGCAACAGTGGGGCTTTGCGCTTCTCTAGCCACCAAACGTCACGGTCCTTCTCTTTCCGTCTCGTAGACACGAGCTGAGAAATTGCAAACGCCGAGCAATTGCTCAGAGATGAAAAGTGCCAGCACTGAAAGCTGTTGCTAGCCAGCACCCTTCCTTGGAAGCGCTTTTGTAGGCCTAAGAACACTGGGGCTCTGGGCTTCTCTAGCCACCTCATCTTCTGCTCATCCTCTCGCGCACTCTAAAGAGAGCTCAGGTGAGAAATTGCAAACGTCGAGCAATTGCTCAGAGATGAAAAGTGCCAGCACTGAAAGCTCTTGCTAGCCAGCACCCTTCCTTGGAAGCGCTTTCACAGGCGCAGTAACACTGGGGCTTTGCGCTTCTCTACTCATCAAACGTCACGGTCCTTCTCTTTCCGTCTCGTAGACACGAGCTGAGAAATTGCAAACGTCGAGCAATTGCTCAGAGATGAAAAGTGCCAGCACTGAAAGCTGTTGCTAGCCAGCACCCTTCCTTGGAAGCGCTTTTGTAGCCCTTAGAACACTGGGGCTCTGGGCTTCTCTAGCCACCTCATCTTCTGCTCATCCTCTCGCGCACTCTAAAGAGAGCTCAGGTGAGAAATTGCAAACGTCCAGCAATTGCTCAGAGATGAAAAGTGCCAGCACTGAAAGCTGTTGCTAGCCAGCACCCTTCCTTGGAAGCGCTTTTGTAAGCCTAAGAACACTGGGGCTCTGGGCTTCTCTAGCCACCTCATGTTCTGCTCATCCTCTCGCGCACTCTGAAGAGAGCTCAGGTGAGAAATTGCAAACGTCGAGCAATTGCTCAGAGATGAAAAGTGCCAGCACTGAAAGCTCTTGCTAGCCAGCACCCTTCCTTGGAAGCGCTTTCACAGGCGCAGCAACACTTGGGCTTTGCGCTTCTCTAGCCACCAAACGTCACGGTCCTTCTCTTTCCGTCTCGTAGACACGAGCTGAGAAATTGCAAACGTCGAGCAATTGCTCAGAGATGAAAAGTGCCAGCACTGAAAGCTGTTGCTAGCCAGCACCCTTCCTTGGAAGCGCTTTTGTAGGCCTAAGAACACTGGGGCTCTGGGCTTCTCTAGCCACCTCATCTTCTGCTCATCCTCTCGCGCACTCTAAAGAGAGCTCAGGTGAGAAATTGCAAACGTCGAGCAATTGCTCAGAGATGAAAAGTGCCAGCACTGAAAGCTCTTGCTAGCCAGCACCCTTCCTTGGAAGCGCTTTCACAGGCGCAGTAACATTGGGGCTTTGCGCTTCTCTACTCATCAAACGTCATGGTCCTTCTCTTTCCGTCTCGTAGACACGAGCTGAGAAATTGCAAACGTCGAGCAATTGCTCAGAGATGAAAAGTGCCAGCACTGAAAGCTCTTGCTAGCCAGCACCCTTCCTTGGAAGCGCTTTTGTAGCCCTTAGAACACTGGGGCTCTGGGCTTCTCTAGCCACCTCATCTTCTGCTCATCCTCTCGCGCACTCTAAAGAGAGCTCAGGTGAGAAATTGCAAACGTCCAGCAATTGCTCAGAGATGAAAAGTGCCAGCACTGAAAGCTCTTGCTAGCCAGCACCCTTCCTTGGAAGCGCTTTCACAGGCGCAGCAACACTGGGGCTTTGCGCTTCTCTACCCACCAAACGTCACGGTCCTTCTCTTTCCATCTCGTAGACACGAGCTGAGAAATTGCAAACGTCGAGCAATTGCTCAGAGAGGAAAAGTGCCAGCACTGAAAGCTCTTGCTAGCCAGCACCCTTCCTTGGAAGCGCTTTTGTAGGCCTAAGAACACTGGGGCTCTGGGCTTCTCTAGCCACCTCATCTTCTGCTCATCCTCTCGCGCACTCTAAAGAGAGCTCAGGGGAGAAATTGCAAACGTCGAGCAATTGCTCAGAGATGAAAAGTGCCAGCACTGAAAGCTGTTGCTAGCCAGCACCCTTCCTTGGAAGCGCTTTTGTAGCCCTTAGAACACTGGGGCTCTGGGCTTCTCTAGCCACCTCATCTTCTGCTCATCCTCTCGCGCACTCTAAAGAGAGCTCAGGTGAGAAATTGCAAACGTCGAGCAATTGCTCAGAGATGAAAAGTGCCAGCACTGAAAGCTCTTGCTAGCCAGCACCCTTCCTTGGAAGCGCTTTCACAGGCGCAGTAACACTGGGGCTTTGCGCTTCTCTACCCACCAAACGTCACGGTCCTTCTCTTTCCATCTCGTAGACACAAGCTGAGAAATTGCAAACGATGAGCAATTGCTCAGAGATGAAAAGTGCCAGCACTGAAAGCTGTTGCTAGCCAGCACCCTTCCTTGGAAGCGCTTTCACAGGCGCAGCAACACTGGGGCTTTGCGCTTCTCTAGCCACCAAACGTCACGGTCCTTCTCTTTCCGTCTCGTAGACACGAGCTGAGAAATTGCAAACGTCGAGCAATTGCTCAGAGAGGAAAAGTGCCAGCACTGAAAGCTGTTGCTAGCCAGCACCCTTCCTTGGAAGCGCTTTTGTAGCCATAGGAACACTGGGGCTCTGGGCTTCTCTAACCACCTAATCTTCTGCTCATCCTCTCGCGCACTCTAAAGAGAGCTCAGGTGAGAAATTGCAAACGTCGAGCAATTGCTCAGAGATGAAAAGTGCCAGCACTGAAAGCTCTTGCTAGCCAGCACCCTTCCTTGGAAGCGCTTTCACAGGCGCAGTAACATTGGGGCTTTGCGCTTCTCTACTCATCAAACGTCACGGTCCTTCTCTTTCCGTCTCGTAGACACGAGCTGAGAAATTGCAAACGTCGAGCAATTGCTCAGAGATGAAAAGTGCCAGCACTGAAAGCTCTTGCTAGCCAGCACCCTTCCTTGGAAGCGCTTTTGTAGACCTAAGAACACTGGGGCTCTGGGCTTCTCTAGCCACCTCATCTTCTGCTCATCCTCTCGTGCACTCTAAAGAGAGCTCAGGTGAGAAATTGCAAACGTCCAGCAATTGCTCAGAGATGAAAAGTGCCAGCACTGAAAGCTCTTGCTAGCCAGCACCCTTCCTTGGAAGCGCTTTTGTAGGCCTAAGAACACTGGGGCTCTGGGCTTCTCTAGCCACCTCATCTTCTGCTCATCCTCTCGCGCACTCTAAAGAGAGCTCAGGTGAGAAATTGCAAACGTCGAGCAATTGCTCAGAGATGAAAAGTGCCAGCACTGAAAGCTGTTGCTAGCCAGCACCCTTCCTTGGAAGCGCTTTCACAGGCGCAGCAACACTGGGGCTTTGCGCTTCTCTAGCCACCAAACGTCACGGTCCTTCTCTTTCCATCTCGTAGACACGAGCTGAGAAATTGCAAACGTCGAGCAATTGCTCAGAGAGGAAAAGTGCCAGCACTGAAAGCTGTTGCTAGCCAGCACCCTTCCTTGGAAGCGCTTTCACAGGCGCAGCAACACTGGGGCTTTGCGCTTCTCTAGCCACCAAACGTCACGGTCCTTCTCTTTCCATCTCGTAGACACGAGCTGAGAAATTGCAAACGTCGAGCAATTGCTCAGAGATGAAAAGTGCCAGCACTGAAAGCTGTTGCTAGCCAGCACCCTTCCTTGGAAGCGCTTTTGTAGGCCTAAGAACACTGGGGCTCTGGGCTTCTCTAGCCACCTCATCTTCTGCTCATCCTCTCGCGCACTCTGAAGAGAGCTCAGGTGAGAAATTGCAAACGTCGAGCAATTGCTCAGAGATGAAAAGTGCCAGCACTGAAAGCTCTTGCTAGCCAGCACCCTTCCTTGGAAGCGCTTTTGTAGCCCTTAGAACACTGGGGCTCTGGGCTTCTCTAGCCACCTAATCTTCTGCTCATCCTCTCGTGCACTCTAAAGAGAGCTCAGGTGAGAAATTGCAAACGTCGAGCAATTGCTCAGAGATGAAAAGTGCCAGCACTGAAAGCTGTTGCTAGCCAGCACCCTTCCTTGGAAGCGCTTTTGTAGGCCTAAGAACACTGGGGCTCTGGGCTTCTCTAGCCACCTCATCTTCTGCTCATCCTCTCGCGCACTCTAAAGAGAGCTCACGTGAGAAATTGCAAACGTCGAGCAATTGCTCAGAGATGAAAAGTGCCAGCACTGAAAGCTCTTGCTAGCCAGCACCCTTCCTTGGAAGCGCTTTTGTAGCCCTTAGAACACTGGGGCTCTGGGCTTCTTTAGCCACCTCATCTTCTGCTCATCCTCTCGCGCACTCTAAAGAGAGCTCAGGTGAGAAATTGCAAACGTCGAGCAATTGCTCAGAGATGAAAAGTGCCAGCACTGAAAGCTGTTGCTAGCCAGCACCCTTCCTTGGAAGCGCTTTCACAGGCGCAGCAACAGTGGGGCTTTGCGCTTCTATATGCACCAAATGTCACGGTCCTTCTCTTTCCGTCTCGTAGACACGAGCTGAGAAATTGCAAACGTCGAGCAATTGCTCAGAGATGAAAAGTGCCAGCACTGAAAGCTGTTGCTAGCCAGCACCCTTCCTTGGAAGCGCTTTCACAGGTGCAGCAACACTGGGGCTTTGCGCTTCTCTACCCACCAAACGTCACGGTCCTTCTCTTTCCGTCTCGTAGACACGAGCTGAGAAATTGCAAACGTCGAGCAATTGCTCAGAGAGGAAAAGTGCCAGCACTGAAAGCTGTTGCTAGCCAGCACCCTTCCTTGGAAGCGCTTTTGTAGCCCTTAGAACACTGGGGCTCTGGGCTTCTCTAGCCACCTAATCTTCTGCTCATCCTCTCGCGCACTCTAAAGAGAGCTCAGGTGAGAAATTGCAAACGTCGAGCAATTGCTCAGAGATGAAAAGTGCCAGCACTGAAAGCTGTTGCTAGCCAGCACCCTTCCTTGGAAGCGCTTTTGTAGCCCTTAGAACACTGGGGCTCTGGGCTTCTCTAGCCACCTCATCTTCTGCTCATCCTCTCGCGCACTCTAAAGAGAGCTCAGGTGAGAAATTGCAAACGTCGAGCAATTGCTCAGAGATGAAAAGTGCCAGCACTGAAAGCTCTTGCTAGCCAGCACCCTTCCTTGGAAGCGCTTTCACAGGCGCAGCAACACTGGGGCTTTGCGCTTCTCTAGCCACCAAACGTCACGGTCCTTCTCTTTCCGTCTCGTAGACACGAGCTGAGAAATTGCAAACGTCGAGCAATTGCTCAGAGATGAAAAGTGCCAGCACTGAAAGCTGTTGCTAGCCAGCACCCTTCCTTGGAAGCGCTTTTGTAGACCTAAGAACACTGGGGCTCTGGGCTTCTCTAGCCACCTCATCTTCTGCTCATCCTCTCGCGCACTCTAAAGAGAGCTCAGGTGAGAAATTGCAAACGTCGAGCAATTGCTCAGAGATGAAAAGTGCCAGCACTGAAAGCTCTTGCTAGCCAGCACCCTTCCTTGGAAGCGCTTTCACAGGCGCAGTAACACTGGGGCTTTGCGCTTCTCTACTCATCAAACGTCACGGTCCTTCTCTTTCCGTCTCGTAGACACGAGCTGAGAAATTGCAAACGTCCAGCAATTGCTCAGAGATGAAAAGTGCCAGCACTGAAAGCTGTTGCTAGCCAGCACCCTTCCTTGGAAGCGCTTTTGTAGCCCTTAGAACACTGGGGCTCTGGGCTTCTCTAGCCACCTCATCTTCTGCTCATCCTCTCGCGCACTCTAAAGAGAGCTCAGGGGAGAAATTGCAAACGTCGAGCAATTGCTCAGAGATGAAAAGTGCCAGCACTGAAAGCTGTTGCTAGCCAGCACCCTTCCTTGGAAGCGCTTTTGTAGCCCTTAGAACACTGGGGCTCTGGGCTTCTCTAGCCACCTCATCTTCTGCTCATCCTCTCGCGCACTCTGAAGAGAGCTCAGGTGAGAAATTGCAAACGTCGAGCAATTGCTCAGAGATGAAAAGTGCCAGCACTGAAAGCTCTTGCTAGCCAGCACCCTTCCTTGGAAGCGCTTTCACAGGCGCAGCAACACTGGGGCTTTGCGCTTCTCTAGCCACCAAACGTCACGGTCCTTCTCTTTCCGTCTCGTAGACACGAGCTGAGAAATTGCAAACGTCGAGCAATTGCTCAGAGATGAAAAGTGCCAGCACTGAAAGCTCTTGCTAGCCAGCACCCTTCCTTGGAAGCGCTTTTGTAGGCCTAAGAACACTGGGGCTCTGGGCTTCTCTAGCCACCTCATCTTCTGCTCATCCTCTCGCGCACTCTAAAGAGAGCTCAGGTGAGAAATTGCAAACGTCGAGCAATTGCTCAGAGATGAAAAGTGCCAGCACTGAAAGCTCTTGCTAGCCAGCACCCTTCCTTGGAAGCGCTTTTGTAGGCCTAAGAACACTGGGGCTCTGGGCTTCTCTAGCCACCTCATCTTCTGCTCATCCTCTCGTGCACTCTAAAGAGAGCTCAGGTGAGAAATTGCAAACGTCGAGCAATTGCTCAGAGATGAAAAGTGCCAGCACTGAAAGCTGTTGCTAGCCAGCACCCTTCCTTGGAAGCGCTTTTGTAGGCCTAAGAACACTGGGGCTCTGGGCTTCTCTAGCCACCTCATGTTCTGCTCATCCTCTCGCGCACTCTAAAGAGAGCTCAGGGGAGAAATTGCAAACGTCGAGCAATTGCTCAGAGATGAAAAGTGCCAGCACTGAAAGCTGTTGCTAGCCAGCACCCTTCCTTGGAAGCGCTTTTGTAGCCCTTAGAACACTGGGGCTCTGGGCTTCTCTAGCCACCTCATCTTCTGCTCATCCTCTCGCGCACTCTAAAGAGAGCTCAGGTGAGAAATTGCAAACGTCGAGCAATTGCTCAGAGATGAAAAGTGCCAGCACTGAAAGCTCTTGCTAGCCAGCACCCTTCCTTGGAAGCGCTTTCACAGGCGCAGCAACAGTGGGGCTTTGCGCTTCTCTAGCCACCAAACGTCACGGTCCTTCTCTTTCCGTCTCGTAGACACGAGCTGAGAAATTGCAAACGTCGAGCAATTGCTCAGAGATGAAAAGTGCCAGCACTGAAAGCTGTTGCTAGCCAGCACCCTTCCTTGGAAGCGCTTTTGTAGCCCTTAGAACACTGGGGCTCTGGGCTTCTCTAGCCACCTCATCTTCTGCTCATCCTCTCGCGCACTCTAAAGAGAGCTCAGGTGAGAAATTGCAAACGTCGAGCAATTGCTCAGAGATGAAAAGTGCCAGCACTGAAAGCTGTTGCTAGCCAGCACCCTTCCTTGGAAGCGCTTTCACAGGCGCAGCAACACTGGGGCTTTGCGCTTCTCTAGCCACCAAACGTCACGGTCCTTCTCTTTCCATCTCGTAGACACGAGCTGAGAAATTGCAAACGTCGAGCAATTGCTCAGAGAGGAAAAGTGCCAGCACTGAAAGCTGTTGCTAGCCAGCACCCTTCCTTGGAAGCGCTTTCACAGGCGCAGCAACACTGGGGCTTTGCGCTTCTCTAGCCACCAAACGTCACGGTCCTTCTCTTTCCATCTCGTAGACACGAGCTGAGAAATTGCAAACGTCGAGCAATTGCTCAGAGATGAAAAGTGCCAGCACTGAAAGCTGTTGCTAGCCAGCACCCTTCCTTGGAAGCGCTTTTGTAGGCCTAAGAACACTGGGGCTCTGGGCTTCTCTAGCCACCTCATCTTCTGCTCATCCTCTCGCGCACTCTGAAGAGAGCTCAGGTGAGAAATTGCAAACGTCGAGCAATTGCTCAGAGATGAAAAGTGCCAGCACTGAAAGCTCTTGCTAGCCAGCACCCTTCCTTGGAAGCGCTTTTGTAGCCCTTAGAACACTGGGGCTCTGGGCTTCTCTAGCCACCTAATCTTCTGCTCATCCTCTCGTGCACTCTAAAGAGAGCTCAGGTGAGAAATTGCAAACGTCGAGCAATTGCTCAGAGATGAAAAGTGCCAGCACTGAAAGCTGTTGCTAGCCAGCACCCTTCCTTGGAAGCGCTTTTGTAGGCCTAAGAACACTGGGGCTCTGGGCTTCTCTAGCCACCTCATCTTCTGCTCATCCTCTCGCGCACTCTAAAGAGAGCTCACGTGAGAAATTGCAAACGTCGAGCAATTGCTCAGAGATGAAAAGTGCCAGCACTGAAAGCTCTTGCTAGCCAGCACCCTTCCTTGGAAGCGCTTTTGTAGCCCTTAGAACACTGGGGCTCTGGGCTTCTTTAGCCACCTCATCTTCTGCTCATCCTCTCGCGCACTCTAAAGAGAGCTCAGGTGAGAAATTGCAAACGTCGAGCAATTGCTCAGAGATGAAAAGTGCCAGCACTGAAAGCTGTTGCTAGCCAGCACCCTTCCTTGGAAGCGCTTTCACAGGCGCAGCAACAGTGGGGCTTTGCGCTTCTATATGCACCAAATGTCACGGTCCTTCTCTTTCCGTCTCGTAGACACGAGCTGAGAAATTGCAAACGTCGAGCAATTGCTCAGAGATGAAAAGTGCCAGCACTGAAAGCTGTTGCTAGCCAGCACCCTTCCTTGGAAGCGCTTTCACAGGTGCAGCAACACTGGGGCTTTGCGCTTCTCTACCCACCAAACGTCACGGTCCTTCTCTTTCCGTCTCGTAGACACGAGCTGAGAAATTGCAAACGTCGAGCAATTGCTCAGAGAGGAAAAGTGCCAGCACTGAAAGCTGTTGCTAGCCAGCACCCTTCCTTGGAAGCGCTTTTGTAGCCCTTAGAACACTGGGGCTCTGGGCTTCTCTAGCCACCTAATCTTCTGCTCATCCTCTCGCGCACTCTAAAGAGAGCTCAGGTGAGAAATTGCAAACGTCGAGCAATTGCTCAGAGATGAAAAGTGCCAGCACTGAAAGCTGTTGCTAGCCAGCACCCTTCCTTGGAAGCGCTTTTGTAGCCCTTAGAACACTGGGGCTCTGGGCTTCTCTAGCCACCTCATCTTCTGCTCATCCTCTCGCGCACTCTAAAGAGAGCTCAGGTGAGAAATTGCAAACGTCGAGCAATTGCTCAGAGATGAAAAGTGCCAGCACTGAAAGCTCTTGCTAGCCAGCACCCTTCCTTGGAAGCGCTTTCACAGGCGCAGCAACACTGGGGCTTTGCGCTTCTCTAGCCACCAAACGTCACGGTCCTTCTCTTTCCGTCTCGTAGACACGAGCTGAGAAATTGCAAACGTCGAGCAATTGCTCAGAGATGAAAAGTGCCAGCACTGAAAGCTGTTGCTAGCCAGCACCCTTCCTTGGAAGCGCTTTTGTAGACCTAAGAACACTGGGGCTCTGGGCTTCTCTAGCCACCTCATCTTCTGCTCATCCTCTCGCGCACTCTAAAGAGAGCTCAGGTGAGAAATTGCAAACGTCGAGCAATTGCTCAGAGATGAAAAGTGCCAGCACTGAAAGCTCTTGCTAGCCAGCACCCTTCCTTGGAAGCGCTTTCACAGGCGCAGTAACACTGGGGCTTTGCGCTTCTCTACTCATCAAACGTCACGGTCCTTCTCTTTCCGTCTCGTAGACACGAGCTGAGAAATTGCAAACGTCCAGCAATTGCTCAGAGATGAAAAGTGCCAGCACTGAAAGCTGTTGCTAGCCAGCACCCTTCCTTGGAAGCGCTTTTGTAGCCCTTAGAACACTGGGGCTCTGGGCTTCTCTAGCCACCTCATCTTCTGCTCATCCTCTCGCGCACTCTAAAGAGAGCTCAGGGGAGAAATTGCAAACGTCGAGCAATTGCTCAGAGATGAAAAGTGCCAGCACTGAAAGCTGTTGCTAGCCAGCACCCTTCCTTGGAAGCGCTTTTGTAGCCCTTAGAACACTGGGGCTCTGGGCTTCTCTAGCCACCTCATCTTCTGCTCATCCTCTCGCGCACTCTGAAGAGAGCTCAGGTGAGAAATTGCAAACGTCGAGCAATTGCTCAGAGATGAAAAGTGCCAGCACTGAAAGCTCTTGCTAGCCAGCACCCTTCCTTGGAAGCGCTTTCACAGGCGCAGCAACACTGGGGCTTTGCGCTTCTCTAGCCACCAAACGTCACGGTCCTTCTCTTTCCGTCTCGTAGACACGAGCTGAGAAATTGCAAACGTCGAGCAATTGCTCAGAGATGAAAAGTGCCAGCACTGAAAGCTCTTGCTAGCCAGCACCCTTCCTTGGAAGCGCTTTTGTAGGCCTAAGAACACTGGGGCTCTGGGCTTCTCTAGCCACCTCATCTTCTGCTCATCCTCTCGCGCACTCTAAAGAGAGCTCAGGTGAGAAATTGCAAACGTCGAGCAATTGCTCAGAGATGAAAAGTGCCAGCACTGAAAGCTCTTGCTAGCCAGCACCCTTCCTTGGAAGCGCTTTTGTAGGCCTAAGAACACTGGGGCTCTGGGCTTCTCTAGCCACCTCATCTTCTGCTCATCCTCTCGTGCACTCTAAAGAGAGCTCAGGTGAGAAATTGCAAACGTCGAGCAATTGCTCAGAGATGAAAAGTGCCAGCACTGAAAGCTGTTGCTAGCCAGCACCCTTCCTTGGAAGCGCTTTTGTAGGCCTAAGAACACTGGGGCTCTGGGCTTCTCTAGCCACCTCATGTTCTGCTCATCCTCTCGCGCACTCTAAAGAGAGCTCAGGGGAGAAATTGCAAACGTCGAGCAATTGCTCAGAGATGAAAAGTGCCAGCACTGAAAGCTGTTGCTAGCCAGCACCCTTCCTTGGAAGCGCTTTTGTAGCCCTTAGAACACTGGGGCTCTGGGCTTCTCTAGCCACCTCATCTTCTGCTCATCCTCTCGCGCACTCTAAAGAGAGCTCAGGTGAGAAATTGCAAACGTCGAGCAATTGCTCAGAGATGAAAAGTGCCAGCACTGAAAGCTCTTGCTAGCCAGCACCCTTCCTTGGAAGCGCTTTCACAGGCGCAGCAACAGTGGGGCTTTGCGCTTCTCTAGCCACCAAACGTCACGGTCCTTCTCTTTCCGTCTCGTAGACACGAGCTGAGAAATTGCAAACGTCGAGCAATTGCTCAGAGATGAAAAGTGCCAGCACTGAAAGCTGTTGCTAGCCAGCACCCTTCCTTGGAAGCGCTTTTGTAGCCCTTAGAACACTGGGGCTCTGGGCTTCTCTAGCCACCTCATCTTCTGCTCATCCTCTCGCGCACTCTAAAGAGAGCTCAGGTGAGAAATTGCAAACGTCGAGCAATTGCTCAGAGATGAAAAGTGCCAGCACTGAAAGCTCTTGCTAGCCAGCACCCTTCCTTGGAAGCGCTTTCACAGGCGCAGTAACATTGGGCCTTTGCACTTCTCTAGCCACCAAACGTCACGGTCCTTCTCTTTCCGTCTCGTAGACACGAGCTGAGAAATTGCAAACGTCGAGCAATTGCTCAGAGAGGAAAAGTGCCAGCACTGAAAGCTGTTGCTAGCCAGCACCCTTCCTTGGAAGCGCTTTTGTAGGCCTAAGAACACTGGGGCTCTGGGCTTCTCTAACCACCTAATCTTCTGCTCATCCTCTCGCGCACTCTAAAGAGAGCTCAGGGGAGAAATTGCAAACGTCGAGCAATTGCTCAGAGATGAAAAGTGCCAGCACTGAAAGCTGTTGCTAGCCAGCACCCTTCCTTGGAAGAGCTTTTGTAGCCCTTAGAACACTGGGGCTCTGGGCTTCTCTAGCCACCTCATCTTCTGCTCATCCTCTCGCGCACTCTAAAGAGAGCTCAGGTGAGAAATTGCAAACGTCGAGCAATTGCTCAGAGATGAAAAGTGCCAGCACTGAAAGCTCTTGCTAGCCAGCACCCTTCCTTGGAAGCGCTTTCACAGGCGCAGTAACACTGGGGCTTTGCGCTTCTCTACCCACCAAACGTCACGGTCCTTCTCTTTCCATCTCGTAGACACAAGCTGAGAAATTGCAAACGTCGAGCAATTGCTCAGAGATGAAAAGTGCCAGCACTGAAAGCTGTTGCTAGCCAGCACCCTTCCTTGGAAGCGCTTTCACAGGCGCAGCAACAGTGGGGCTTTGCGCTTCTATATGCACCAAATGTCACGGTCCTTCTCTTTCCGTCTCGTAGACACGAGCTGAGAAATTGCAAACGTCGAGCAATTGCTCAGAGATGAAAAGTGCCAGCACTGAAAGCTGTTGCTAGCCAGCACCCTTCCTTGGAAGCGCTTTCACAGGCGCAGCAACAGTGGGGCTTTGCGCTTCTCTAGCCACCAAACGTCACGGTCCTTCTCTTTCCGTCTCGTAGACACGAGCTGAGAAATTGCAAACGTCGAGCAATTGCTCAGAGAGGAAAAGTGCCAGCACTGAAAGCTGTTGCTAGCCAGCACCCTTCCTTGGAAGCGCTTTTGTAGCCATAAGAACACTGGGGCTCTGGGCTTCTCTAACCACCTAATCTTCTGCTCATCCTCTCGCGCACTCTAAAGAGAGCTCAGGGGAGAAATTGCAAACGTCGAGCAATTGCTCAGAGATGAAAAGTGCCAGCACTGAAAGCTGTTGCTAGCCAGCACCCTTCCTTGGAAGCGCTTTTGTAAGCCTAAGAACACTGGGGCTCTGGGCTTCTCTAGCCACCTCATCTTCTGCTCATCCTCTCGTGCACTCTAAAGAGAGCTCAGGTGAGAAATTGCAAACGTCGAGCAATTGCTCAGAGATGAAAAGTGCCAGCACTGAAAGCTGTTGCTAGCCAGCACCCTTCCTTGGAAGCGCTTTTGTAGGCCTAAGAACACTGGGGCTCTGGGCTTCTCTAGCCACCTCATCTTCTGCTCATCCTCTCGCGCACTCTAAAGAGAGCTCAGGTGAGAAATTGAAAACGTCGAGCAATTGCTCAGAGATGAAAAGTGTCAGCACTGAAAGCTGTTGCTAGCCAGCACCCTTCCTTGGAAGCGCTTTCACAGGCGCAGCAACACTGGGGCTTTGCGCTTCTCTAGCCACCAAACGTCACGGTCCTTCTCTTTCCATCTCGTAGACACGAGCTGAGAAATTGCAAACGTCGAGCAATTGCTCAGAGAGGAAAAGTGCCAGCACTGGAAGCTGTTGCTAGCCAGCACCCTTCCTTGGAAGCGCTTTTGTAGGCCTAAGAACACTGGGGCTCTGGGCTTCTCTAGCCACCTCATCTTCTGCTCATCCTCTCGCGCACTCTAAAGAGAGCTCAGGTGAGAAATTGCAAACGTCGAGCAATTGCTCAGAGATGAAAAGTGCCAGCACTGAAAGCTCTTGCTAGCCAGCACCCTTCCTTGGAAGAGCTTTTGTAGCCCTTAGAACACTGGGGCTCTGGGCTTCTCTAGCCACCTCATCTTCTGCTCATCCTCTCGCGCACTCTAAAGAGAGCTCAGGTGAGAAATTGCAAACGTCGAGCAATTGCTCAGAGATGAAAAGTGCCAGCACTGAAAGCTCTTGCTAGCCAGCACCCTTCCTTGGAAGCGCTTTCACAGGCGCAGTAACACTGGGGCTTTGCGCTTCTCTAGCCACCAAACGTCACGGTCCTTCTCTTTCCATCTCGTAGACACAAGCTGAGAAATTGCAAACGTCGAGCAATTGCTCAGAGATGAAAAGTGCCAGCACTGAAAGCTGTTGCTAGCCAGCACCCTTCCTTGGAAGCGCTTTCACAGGCGCAGCAACACTGGGGCTTTGCGCTTCTATATGCACCAAATGTCACGGTCCTTCTCTTTCCGTCTCGTAGACACGAGCTGAGAAATTGCAAACGTCGAGCAATTGCTCAGAGATGAAAAGTGCCAGCACTGAAAGCTGTTGCTAGCCAGCACCCTTCCTTGGAAGCGCTTTCACAGGCGCAGCAACAGTGGGGCTTTGCGCTTCTCTAGCCACCAAACGTCACGGTCCTTCTCTTTCCGTCTCGTAGACACGAGCTGAGAAATTGCAAACGTCGAGCAATTGCTCAGAGAGGAAAAGTGCCAGCACTGAAAGCTGTTGCTAGCCAGCACCCTTCCTTGGAAGCGCTTTTGTAGCCATAAGAACACTGGGGCTCTGGGCTTCTCTAGCCACCTCATCTTCTGCTCATCCTCTCGCGCACTCTAAAGAGAGCTCAGGTGAGAAATTGAAAACGTCGAGCAATTGCTCAGAGATGAAAAGTGCCAGCACTGAAAGCTGTTGCTAGCCAGCACCCTTCCTTGGAAGCGCTTTTGTAGGCCTAAGAACACTGGGGCTCTGGGCTTCTCTAGCCACCTCATCTTCTGCTCATCCTCTCGCGCACTCTAAAGAGAGCTCAGGTGAGAAATTGCAAACGTCGAGCAATTGCTCAGAGATGAAAAGTGCCAGCACTGAAAGCTCTTGCTAGCCAGCACCCTTCCTTGGAAGCGCTTTTGTAGCCCTTAGAACACTGGGGCTCTGGGCTTCTCTAGCCACCTCATCTTCTGCTCATCCTCTCGCGCACTCTAAAGAGAGCTCAGGTGAGAAATTGCAAACGTCGAGCAATTGCTCAGAGATGAAAAGTGCCAGCACTGAAAGCTCTTGCTAGCCAGCACCCTTCCTTGGAAGCGCTTTCACAGGCGCAGTAACACAGGGGCTTTGCGCTTCTCTAGCCACCAAACGTCACGGTCCTTCTCTTTCCGTCTCGTAGACACGAGCTGAGAAATTGCAAACGTCGAGCAATTGCTCAGAGATGAAAAGTGCCAGCACTGAAAGCTCTTGCTAGCCAGCACCCTTCCTTGGAAGCGCTTTTGTAGGCCTAAGAACACTGGGGCTCTGGGCTTCTCTAGCCACCTAATCTTCTGCTCATCCTCTCGCGCACTCTACAGAGAGCTCAGGTGAGAAATTGCAAACGTCAACCAATTGCTCAGAGATGAAAAGTGCCAGCACTGAAAGCTGTTGCTAGCCAGCACCCTTCCTTGGAAGCGCTTTCACAGGCGCACTGACACTGGGGCTTTGCGCTTCTCTACTCATCAAACGTCACGGTCCTTCTCTTTCCGTCTCGTAGACACGAGCTGAGAAATTGCAAACGTCGAGCAATTGCTCAGAGAGGAAAAGTGCCAGCACTGAAAGCTGTTGCTAGCCAGCACCCTTCCTTGGAAGCGCTTTTGTAGCCCTTAGAACACTGGGGCTCTGGGCTTCTCTAGCCACCTCATCTTCTGCTCATCCTCTCGCGCACTCTAGAGAGAGCTCAGGTGAGAAATTGCAAACGTCGAGCAATTGCTCAGAGATGAAAAGTGCCAGCACTGAAAGCTGTTGCTAGCCAGCACCCTTCCTTGGAAGCGCTTTTGTAGGCCTAAGAACACTGGGGCTCTGGGCTTCTCTAGCCACCTCATCTTCTGCTCATCCTCTCGCGCACTCTAAAGAGAGCTCAGGTGAGAAATTGCAAACGTCGAGCAATTGCTCAGAGATGAAAAGTGCCAGCACTGAAAGCTCTTGCTAGCCAGCACCCTTCCTTGGAAGCGCTTTCACAGGCGCAGCAACACTTGGGCTTTGCGCTTCTCTAGCCACCAAACGTCACGGTCCTTCTCTTTCCGTCTCATAGACACGAGCTGAGAAATTGCAAACGTCGAGCAATTGCTCAGAGATGAAAAGTGCCAGCACTGAAAGCTGTTGCTAGCCAGCACCCTTCCTTGGAAGCGCTTTTGTAGGCCTAAGAACACTGGGGCTCTGGGCTTCTCTAGCCACCTCATCTTCTGCTCATCCTCTCGCGCACTCTAAAGAGAGCTCAGGTGAGAAATTGCAAACGTCGAGCAATTGCTCAGAGATGAAAAGTGCCAGCACTGAAAGCTGTTGCTAGCCAGCACCCTTCCTTGGAAGCGCTTTCACAGGCGCAGCAACACTGGGGCTTTGCGCTTCTCTAGCCACCAAACGTCACGGTCCTTCTCTTTCCGTCTCGTAGACACGAGCTGAGAAATTGCAAACGTCGAACAATTGCTCAGAGATGAAAAGTGCCAGCACTGAAAGCTGTTGCTAGCCAGCACCCTTCCTTGGAAGCGCTTTTGTAGGCCTAAGAACACTGGGGCTCTGGGCTTCTCTAGCCACCTCATCTTCTGCTCATCCTCTCGCGCACTCTAAAGAGAGCTCAGGTGAGAAATTGCAAACGTCGAGCAATTGCTCAGAGATGAAAAGTGCCAGCACTGAAAGCTGTTGCTAGCCAGCACCCTTCCTTGGAAGTGCTTTCACAGGCGCAGTAACACTGGGGCTTTGCACTTCTCTAGCCACCAAACGTCACGGTCCTTCTCTTTCTGTCTCGTAGACACGAGCTGAGAAATTGCAAACGTCGAGCAATTGCTCAGAGATGAAAAGTGCCAGCACTGAAAGCTGTTGCTAGCCAGCACCCTTCCTTGGAAGCGCTTTTGTAGGCCTAAGAACACTGGGGCTCTGGGCTTCTCTAGCCACCTCATCTTCTGCTCATCCTCTCGCGCACTCTAAAGAGAGCTCAGGTGAGAAATTGCAAACGTCGAGCAATTGCTCAGACAGGAAAAGTGCCAGCACTGAAAGCTCTTGCTAGCCAGCACCCTTCCTTGGAAGCGCTTTCACAGGCGCAGTAACACTGGGGCTTTGCGCTTCTCTACCCACCAAACGTCACGGTCCTTCTCTTTCCGTCTCATAGACACAAGCTGAGAAATTGCAAACGTCGAGCAATTGCTCAGAGATGAAAAGTGCCAGCACTGAAAGCTGTTGCTAGCCAGCACCCTTCCTTGGAAGCGCTTTTGTAGCCATAAGAACACTGGGGCTCTGGGCTTCTCTAGCCACCTCATCTTCTGCTCATCCTCTCGCGCACTCTAGAGAGAGCTCAGGTGAGAAATTGCAAACGTCGAGCAATTGCTCCGAGATGAAAAGTGCCAGCACTGAAAGCTGTTGCTAGCCAGCACCCTTCCTTGGAAGCGCTTTTGTAGGCCTAAGAACACTGGGGCTCTGGGCTTCTCTAGCCACCTCATCTTCTGCTCATCCTCTCGCGCACTCTAAAGAGAGCTCAGGTGAGAAATTGCAAACGTCGAGCAATTGCTCAGAGATGAAAAGTGCCAGCACTGAAAGCTCTTGCTAGCCAGCACCCTTCCTTGGAAGCGCTTTCACAGGCGCAGTAACACTGGGGCTTTGCGCTTCTCTACTCATCAAACGTCACGGTCCTTCTCTTTCCGTCTCGTAGACACGAGCTGAGAAATTGCAAACGTCGAGCAATTGCTCAGAGATGAAAAGTGCCAGCACTGAAAGCTGTTGCTAGCCAGCACCCTTCCTTGGAAGCGCTTTCACAGGCGCAGCAACAGTGGGGCTTTGCGCTTCTCTAGCCACCAAACGTCACGGTCCTTCTCTTTCCGTCTCGTAGACACGAGCTGAGAAATTGCAAACGTCGAGCAATTGCTCAGAGAGGAAAAGTGCCAGCACTGAAAGCTGTTGCTAGCCAGCACCCTTCCTTGGAAGCGCTTTTGTAGCCATAAGAACACTGGGGCTCTGGGCTTCTCTAGCCACCTCATCTTCTGCTCATCCTCTCGCGCACTCTAAAGAGAGCTCAGGTGAGAAATTGAAAACGTCGAGCAATTGCTCAGAGATGAAAAGTGCCAGCACTGAAAGCTCTTGCTAGCCAGCACCCTTCCTTGGAAGCGCTTTCACAGGCGCAGTAACATTGGGGCTTTGCGCTTCTCTACACATCAAACGTCACGGTCCTTCTCTTTCCGTCTCGTAGACACGAGCTGAGAAATTGCAAACGTCGAGCAATTGCTCAGAGATGAAAAGTGCCAGCACTGAAAGCTCTTGCTAGCCAGCACCCTTCCTTGGAAGCGCTTTTGTAGACCTAAGAACACTGGGGCTCTGGGCTTCTCTAGCCACCTCATCTTCTGCTCATCCTCTCGTGCACTCTAAAGAGAGCTCAGGTGAGAAATTGCAAACGTCGAGCAATTGCTCAGAGATGAAAAGTGCCAGCACTGAAAGCTGTTGCTAGCCAGCACCCTTCCTTGGAAGCGCTTTTGTAGGCCTAAGAACACTGGGGCTCTGGGCTTCTCTAGCCACCTCATCTTCTGCTCATCCTCTCGCGCACTCTAAAGAGAGCTCAGGTGAGAAATTGCAAACGTCGAGCAATTGCTCAGAGATGAAAAGTGCCAGCACTGAAAGCTGTTGCTAGCCAGCACCCTTCCTTGGAAGCGCTTTCACAGGCGCAGCAACACTGGGGCTTTGCGCTTCTCTAGCCACCAAACGTCACGGTCCTTCTCTTTCCATCTCGTAGACACGAGCTGAGAAATTGCAAACGTCGAGCAATTGCTCAGAGAGGAAAAGTGCCAGCACTGAAAGCTGTTGCTAGCCAGCACCCTTCCTTGGAAGCGCTTTTGTAGGCCTAAGAACACTGGGGCTCTGGGCTTCTCTAGCCACCTCATCTTCTGCTCATCCTCTCGCGCACTCTAAAGAGAGCTCAGGTGAGAAATTGCAAACGTCGAGCAATTGCTCAGAGATGAAAAGTGCCAGCACTGAAAGCTCTTGCTAGCCAGCACCCTTCCTTGGAAGCGCTTTTGTAGCCCTTAGAACACTGGGGCTCTGGGCTTCTCTAGCCACCTCATCTTCTGCTCATCCTCTCGCGCACTCTAAAGAGAGCTCAGGTGAGAAATTGCAAACGTCGAGCAATTGCTCAGAGATGAAAAGTGCCAGCACTGAAAGCTCTTGCTAGCCAGCACCCTTCCTTGGAAGCGCTTTCACAGGCGCAGTAACACAGGGGCTTTGCGCTTCTCTAGCCACCAAACGTCACGGTCCTTCTCTTTCCATCTCGTAGACACGAGCTGAGAAATTGCAAACGTCGAGCAATTGCTCAGAGATGAAAAGTGCCAGCACTGAAAGCTCTTGCTAGCCAGCACCCTTCCTTGGAAGCGCTTTTGTAGGCCTAAGAACACTGGGGCTCTGGGCTTCTCTAGCCACCTAATCTTCTGCTCATCCTCTCGCGCACTCTACAGAGAGCTCAGGTGAGAAATTGCAAACGTCAACCAATTGCTCAGAGATGAAAAGTGCCAGCACTGAAAGCTGTTGCTAGCCAGCACCCTTCCTTGGAAGCGCTTTCACAGGCGCACTGACACTGGGGCTTTGCGCTTCTCTACTCATCAAACGTCACGGTCCTTCTCTTTCCGTCTCGTAGACACGAGCTGAGAAATTGCAAACGTCGAGCAATTGCTCAGAGAGGAAAAGTGCCAGCACTGAAAGCTGTTGCTAGCCAGCACCCTTCCTTGGAAGCGCTTTTGTAGCCCTTAGAACACTGGGGCTCTGGGCTTCTCTAGCCACCTCATCTTCTGCTCATCCTCTCGCGCACTCTAGAGAGAGCTCAGGTGAGAAATTGCAAACGTCGAGCAATTGCTCAGAGATGAAAAGTGCCAGCACTGAAAGCTGTTGCTAGCCAGCACCCTTCCTTGGAAGCGCTTTTGTAGGCCTAAGAACACTGGGGCTCTGGGCTTCTCTAGCCACCTCATCTTCTGCTCATCCTCTCGCGCACTCTAAAGAGAGCTCAGGTGAGAAATTGCAAACGTCGAGCAATTGCTCAGAGATGAAAAGTGCCAGCACTGAAAGCTCTTGCTAGCCAGCACCCTTCCTTGGAAGCGCTTTCACAGGCGCAGCAACACTTGGGCTTTGCGCTTCTCTAGCCACCAAACGTCACGGTCCTTCTCTTTCCGTCTCATAGACACGAGCTGAGAAATTGCAAACGTCGAGCAATTGCTCAGAGATGAAAAGTGCCAGCACTGAAAGCTGTTGCTAGCCAGCACCCTTCCTTGGAAGCGCTTTTGTAGGCCTAAGAACACTGGGGCTCTGGGCTTCTCTAGCCACCTCATCTTCTGCTCATCCTCTCGCGCACTCTAAAGAGAGCTCAGGTGAGAAATTGCAAACGTCGAGCAATTGCTCAGAGATGAAAAGTGCCAGCACTGAAAGCTCTCGCTAGCCAGCACCCTTCCTTGGAAGCGCTTTCACAGGCGCAGCAACACTGGGGCTTTGCGCTTCTCTAGCCACCAAACGTCACGGTCCTTCTCTTTCCGTCTCGTAGACACGAGCTGAGAAATTGCAAACGTCGAACAATTGCTCAGAGATGAAAAGTGCCAGCACTGAAAGCTGTTGCTAGCCAGCACCCTTCCTTGGAAGCGCTTTTGTAGGCCTAAGAACACTGGGGCTCTGGGCTTCTCTAGCCACCTCATCTTCTGCTCATCCTCTCGCGCACTCTAAAGAGAGCTCAGGTGAGAAATTGCAAACGTCGAGCAATTGCTCAGAGATGAAAAGTGCCAGCACTGAAAGCTGTTGCTAGCCAGCACCCTTCCTTGGAAGTGCTTTCACAGGCGCAGTAACACTGGGGCTTTGCACTTCTCTAGCCACCAAACGTCACGGTCCTTCTCTTTCTGTCTCGTAGACACGAGCTGAGAAATTGCAAACGTCGAGCAATTGCTCAGAGATGAAAAGTGCCAGCACTGAAAGCTGTTGCTAGCCAGCACCCTTCCTTGGAAGCGCTTTTGTAGGCCTAAGAACACTGGGGCTCTGGGCTTCTCTAGCCACCTCATCTTCTGCTCATCCTCTCGCGCACTCTAAAGAGAGCTCAGGTGAGAAATTGCAAACGTCGAGCAATTGCTCAGACAGGAAAAGTGCCAGCACTGAAAGCTCTTGCTAGCCAGCACCCTTCCTTGGAAGCGCTTTCACAGGCGCAGTAACACTGGGGCTTTGCGCTTCTCTAGCCACCAAACGTCACGGTCCTTCTCTTTCCGTCTCATAGACACAAGCTGAGAAATTGCAAACGTCGAGCAATTGCTCAGAGATGAAAAGTGCCAGCACTGAAAGCTGTTGCTAGCCAGCACCCTTCCTTGGAAGCGCTTTTGTAGCCATAAGAACACTGGGGCTCTGGGCTTCTCTAGCCACCTCATCTTCTGCTCATCCTCTCGCGCACTCTAGAGAGAGCTCAGGTGAGAAATTGCAAACGTCGAGCAATTGCTCCGAGATGAAAAGTGCCAGCACTGAAAGCTGTTGCTAGCCAGCACCCTTCCTTGGAAGCGCTTTTGTAGGCCTAAGAACACTGGGGCTCTGGGCTTCTCTAGCCACCTCATCTTCTGCTCATCCTCTCGCGCACTCTAAAGAGAGCTCAGGTGAGAAATTGCAAACGTCGAGCAATTGCTCAGAGATGAAAAGTGCCAGCACTGAAAGCTCTTGCTAGCCAGCACCCTTCCTTGGAAGCGCTTTCACAGGCGCAGTAACACTGGGGCTTTGCGCTTCTCTACTCATCAAACGTCACGGTCCTTCTCTTTCCGTCTCGTAGACACGAGCTGAGAAATTGCAAACGTCGAGCAATTGCTCAGAGATGAAAAGTGCCAGCACTGAAAGCTGTTGCTAGCCAGCACCCTTCCTTGGAAGCGCTTTCACAGGCGCAGCAACAGTGGGGCTTTGCGCTTCTCTAGCCACCAAACGTCACGGTCCTTCTCTTTCCGTCTCGTAGACACGAGCTGAGAAATTGCAAACGTCGAGCAATTGCTCAGAGAGGAAAAGTGCCAGCACTGAAAGCTGTTGCTAGCCAGCACCCTTCCTTGGAAGCGCTTTTGTAGCCATAAGAACACTGGGGCTCTGGGCTTCTCTAGCCACCTCATCTTCTGCTCATCCTCTCGCGCACTCTAAAGAGAGCTCAGGTGAGAAATTGAAAACGTCGAGCAATTGCTCAGAGATGAAAAGTGCCAGCACTGAAAGCTCTTGCTAGCCAGCACCCTTCCTTGGAAGCGCTTTCACAGGCGCAGTAACATTGGGGCTTTGCGCTTCTCTACACATCAAACGTCACGGTCCTTCTCTTTCCGTCTCGTAGACACGAGCTGAGAAATTGCAAACGTCGAGCAATTGCTCAGAGATGAAAAGTGCCAGCACTGAAAGCTCTTGCTAGCCAGCACCCTTCCTTGGAAGCGCTTTTGTAGACCTAAGAACACTGGGGCTCTGGGCTTCTCTAGCCACCTCATCTTCTGCTCATCCTCTCGTGCACTCTAAAGAGAGCTCAGGTGAGAAATTGCAAACGTCGAGCAATTGCTCAGAGATGAAAAGTGCCAGCACTGAAAGCTGTTGCTAGCCAGCACCCTTCCTTGGAAGCGCTTTTGTAGGCCTAAGAACACTGGGGCTCTGGGCTTCTCTAGCCACCTCATCTTCTGCTCATCCTCTCGCGCACTCTAAAGAGAGCTCAGGTGAGAAATTGCAAACGTCGAGCAATTGCTCAGAGATGAAAAGTGCCAGCACTGAAAGCTGTTGCTAGCCAGCACCCTTCCTTGGAAGCGCTTTCACAGGCGCAGCAACACTGGGGCTTTGCGCTTCTCTAGCCACCAAACGTCACGGTCCTTCTCTTTCCATCTCGTAGACACGAGCTGAGAAATTGCAAACGTCGAGCAATTGCTCAGAGAGGAAAAGTGCCAGCACTGAAAGCTGTTGCTAGCCAGCACCCTTCCTTGGAAGCGCTTTTGTAGGCCTAAGAACACTGGGGCTCTGGGCTTCTCTAGCCACCTCATCTTCTGCTCATCCTCTCGCGCACTCTAAAGAGAGCTCAGGTGAGAAATTGCAAACGTCGAGCAATTGCTCAGAGATGAAAAGTGCCAGCACTGAAAGCTCTTGCTAGCCAGCACCCTTCCTTGGAAGCGCTTTTGTAGCCCTTAGAACACTGGGGCTCTGGGCTTCTCTAGCCACCTCATCTTCTGCTCATCCTCTCGCGCACTCTAAAGAGAGCTCAGGTGAGAAATTGCAAACGTCGAGCAATTGCTCAGAGATGAAAAGTGCCAGCACTGAAAGCTCTTGCTAGCCAGCACCCTTCCTTGGAAGCGCTTTCACAGGCGCAGTAACACAGGGGCTTTGCGCTTCTCTAGCCACCAAACGTCACGGTCCTTCTCTTTCCATCTCGTAGACACGAGCTGAGAAATTGCAAACGTCGAGCAATTGCTCAGAGATGAAAAGTGCCAGCACTGAAAGCTCTTGCTAGCCAGCACCCTTCCTTGGAAGCGCTTTTGTAGGCCTAAGAACACTGGGGCTCTGGGCTTCTCTAGCCACCTAATCTTCTGCTCATCCTCTCGCGCACTCTACAGAGAGCTCAGGTGAGAAATTGCAAACGTCAACCAATTGCTCAGAGATGAAAAGTGCCAGCACTGAAAGCTGTTGCTAGCCAGCACCCTTCCTTGGAAGCGCTTTCACAGGCGCACTGACACTGGGGCTTTGCGCTTCTCTACTCATCAAACGTCACGGTCCTTCTCTTTCCGTCTCGTAGACACGAGCTGAGAAATTGCAAACGTCGAGCAATTGCTCAGAGAGGAAAAGTGCCAGCACTGAAAGCTGTTGCTAGCCAGCACCCTTCCTTGGAAGCGCTTTTGTAGCCCTTAGAACACTGGGGCTCTGGGCTTCTCTAGCCACCTCATCTTCTGCTCATCCTCTCGCGCACTCTAGAGAGAGCTCAGGTGAGAAATTGCAAACGTCGAGCAATTGCTCAGAGATGAAAAGTGCCAGCACTGAAAGCTGTTGCTAGCCAGCACCCTTCCTTGGAAGCGCTTTTGTAGGCCTAAGAACACTGGGGCTCTGGGCTTCTCTAGCCACCTCATCTTCTGCTCATCCTCTCGCGCACTCTAAAGAGAGCTCAGGTGAGAAATTGCAAACGTCGAGCAATTGCTCAGAGATGAAAAGTGCCAGCACTGAAAGCTCTTGCTAGCCAGCACCCTTCCTTGGAAGCGCTTTCACAGGCGCAGCAACACTTGGGCTTTGCGCTTCTCTAGCCACCAAACGTCACGGTCCTTCTCTTTCCGTCTCATAGACACGAGCTGAGAAATTGCAAACGTCGAGCAATTGCTCAGAGATGAAAAGTGCCAGCACTGAAAGCTGTTGCTAGCCAGCACCCTTCCTTGGAAGCGCTTTTGTAGGCCTAAGAACACTGGGGCTCTGGGCTTCTCTAGCCACCTCATCTTCTGCTCATCCTCTCGCGCACTCTAAAGAGAGCTCAGGTGAGAAATTGCAAACGTCGAGCAATTGCTCAGAGATGAAAAGTGCCAGCACTGAAAGCTCTCGCTAGCCAGCACCCTTCCTTGGAAGCGCTTTCACAGGCGCAGCAACACTGGGGCTTTGCGCTTCTCTAGCCACCAAACGTCACGGTCCTTCTCTTTCCGTCTCGTAGACACGAGCTGAGAAATTGCAAACGTCGAACAATTGCTCAGAGATGAAAAGTGCCAGCACTGAAAGCTGTTGCTAGCCAGCACCCTTCCTTGGAAGCGCTTTTGTAGGCCTAAGAACACTGGGGCTCTGGGCTTCTCTAGCCACCTCATCTTCTGCTCATCCTCTCGCGCACTCTAAAGAGAGCTCAGGTGAGAAATTGAAAACGTCGAGCAATTGCTCAGAGATGAAAAGTGCCAGCACTGAAAGCTGTTGCTAGCCAGCACCCTTCCTTGGAAGTGCTTTCACAGGCGCAGTAACACTGGGGCTTTGCACTTCTCTAGCCACCAAACGTCACGGTCCTTCTCTTTCCGTCTCGTAGACACGAGCTGAGAAATTGCAAACGTCGAGCAATTGCTCAGAGATGAAAAGTGCCAGCACTGAAAGCTCTTGCTAGCCAGCACCCTTCCTTGGAAGCGCTTTTGTAGGCCTAAGAACACTGGGGCTCTGGGCTTCTCTAGCCACCTCATCTTCTGCTCATGCTCTCGCGCACTCTAAAGAGAGCTCAGGTGAGAAATTGCAAACGTCGAGCAATTGCTCAGAGATGAAAAGTGCCAGCACTGAAAGCTCTTGCTAGCCAGCACCCTTCCTTGGAAGCGCTTTCACAGGCGCAGTAACACTGGGGCTTTGCGCTTCTCTACCCACCAAACGTCACGGTCCTTCTCTTTCCGTCTCATAGACACAAGCTGAGAAATTGCAAACGTCGAGCAATTGCTCAGAGATGAAAAGTGCCAGCACTGAAAGCTGTTGCTAGCCAGCACCCTTCCTTGGAAGCGCTTTTGTAGCCATAAGAACACTGGGGCTCTGGGCTTCTCTAGCCACCTCATCTTCTGCTCATCCTCTCGCGCACTCTAGAGAGAGCTCAGGTGAGAAATTGCAAACGTCGAGCAATTGCTCCGAGATGAAAAGTGCCAGCACTGAAAGCTGTTGCTAGCCAGCACCCTTCCTTGGAAGCGCTTTTGTAGGCCTAAGAACACTGGGGCTCTGGGCTTCTCTAGCCACCTCATCTTCTGCTCATCCTCTCGCGCACTCTAAAGAGAGCTCAGGTGAGAAATTGCAAACGTCGAGCAATTGCTCAGAGATGAAAAGTGCCAGCACTGAAAGCTCTTGCTAGCCAGCACCCTTCCTTGGAAGCGCTTTCACAGGCGCAGTAACACTGGGGCTTTGCGCTTCTCTACTCATCAAACGTCACGGTCCTTCTCTTTCCGTCTCGTAGACACGAGCTGAGAAATTGCAAACGTCGAGCAATTGCTCAGAGAAGAAAAGTGCCAGCACTGAAAGCTGTTGCTAGCCAGCACCCTTCCTTGGAAGCGCTTTTGTAGGCCTAAGAACACTGGGGCTCTGGGCTTCTCTAGCCACCTCATCTTCTGCTCATCCTCTCGCGCACTCTAAAGAGAGCTCAGGTGAGAAATTGCAAACGTCGAGCAATTGCTCAGAGATGAAAAGTGCCAGCACTGAAAGCTCTTGCTAGCCAGCACCCTTCCTTGGAAGCGCTTTCACAGGCGCAGTAACACTGGGGCTTTGCACTTCTCTACCCACCAAACGTCACGGTCCTTCTCTTTCCGTCTCGTAGACACGAGCTGAGAAATTGCAAACGTCGAGCAATTGCTCAGAGAGGAAAAGTGCCAGCACTGAAAGCTGTTGCTAGCCAGCACCCTTCCTTGGAAGCGCTTTTGTAGGCCTAAGAACACTGGGGCTCTGGGCTTCTCTAGCCACCTCATCTTCTGCTCATCCTCTCGCGCACTCTACAGAGAGCTCAGGTGAGAAATTGCAAACGTCGAGCAATTGCTCAGAGATGAAAAGTGCCAGCACTGAAAGCTGTTGCTAGCCAGCACCCTTCCTTGGAAGCGCTTTCACAGGCGCAGTAACACTGGGGCTTTGCGCTTCTCTACTCATCAAACGTCACGGTCCTTCTCTTTCCGTCTCGTAGACACGAGCTGAGAAATTGCAAACGTCGAGCAATTGCTCAGAGAGGAAAAGTGCCAGCACTGAAAGCTGTTGCTAGCCAGCACCCTTCCTTGGAAGCGCTTTTGTAGCCCTTAGAACACTGGGGCTCTGGGCTTCTCTAGCCACCTAATCTTCTGCTCATCCTCTCGCGCACTCTAAAGAGAGCTCAGGTGAGAAATTGCAAACGTCGAGCAATTGCTCAGAGATGAAAAGTGCCAGCACTGAAAGCTGTTGCTAGCCAGCACCCTTCCTTGGAAGCGCTTTTGTAGCCCTAAGAACACTGAGGCTCTGGGCTTCTCTAGCCACCTCATCTTCTGCTCATCCTCTCGCGCACTCTAAAGAGAGCTCAGGTGAGAAATTGCAAACGTCGAGCAATTGCTCAGAGATGAAAAGTGCCAGCACTGAAAGCTCTTGCTAGCCAGCACCCTTCCTTGGAAGCGCTTTCACAGGCGCAGTAACACTGGGGCTTTGCGCTTCTCTAGCCACCAAACGTCACGGTCCTTCTCTTTCCATCTCGTAGACACGAGCTGAGAAATTGCAAACGTCGAGCAATTGCTCAGAGATGAAAAGTGCCAGCACTGAAAGCTCTTGCTAGCCAGCACCCTTCCTTGGAAGCGCTTTTGTAGCCCTTAGAACACTGGGGCTCTGGGCTTCTCTAGCCACCTCATCTTCTGCTCATCCTCTCGCGCACTCTAAAGAGAGCTCAGGTGAGAAATTGCAAACGTCGAGCAATTGCTCAGAGATGAAAAGTGCCAGCACTGAAAGCTCTTGCTAGCCAGCACCCTTCCTTGGAAGCGCTTTTGTAGCCATAAGAACACTGGGGCTCTGGGCTTCTCTAGCCACCTCATCTTCTGCTCATCCTCTCGCGCACTCTAAAGAGAGCTCAGGTGAGAAATTGCAAACGTCGAGCAATTGCTCAGAGATGAAAAGTGCCAGCACTGAAAGCTGTTGCTAGCCAGCACCCTTCCTTGGAAGCGCTTTTGTAGGCCTAAGAACACTGGGGCTTTGCGCTTCTCTAGCCACCAAACGTCACGGTCCTTCTCTTTCTGTCTCGTAGACACGAGCTGAGAAATTGCAAACGTCGAGCAATTGCTCAGAGATGAAAAGTGCCAGCACTGAAAACTCTTGCTAGCCAGCACCCTTCCTTGGAAGCGCTTTCACAGGCGCAGTAACACTGGGGATTTGCGCTTCTCTAGCCACCAAACGTCACGGTCATTCTCTTTCCGTCTCGTAAACATGAGCTGAGAAATTGCAAACGTCGAGCAATTGCTCAGAGATGAAAAGTGCCAGCACTGAAAGCTGTTGCTAGCCAGCACCCTTCCTTGGAAGCGCTTTTGTAGGCCTAAGAACACTGGGGCTCTGGGCTTCTCTAGCCACCTAATCTTCTGCTCATCCTCTCGCGCCGTCTGAAGAGAGCTCAGGTGAGAAATTGCAAACGTCCAGCAATTGCTCAGAGATGAAAAGTGCCAGCACTGAAAGCTGTTGCTAGCCAGCACCCTTCCTTGGAAGCGCTTTTGTAGCCCTTAGAACACTGGGGCTCTGGGCTTCTCTAGCCACCTCATCTTCTGCTCATCCTCTCGCGCACTCTAAAGAGAGCTCAGGTGAGAAATTGCAAACATCGAGCAATTGCTCCGAGATGAAAAGTGCCAGCACTGAAAGCTGTTGCTAGCCAGCACCCTTCCTTGGAAGCGCTTTCACAGGCGCAGCAACAGTGGGGCTTTGCGCTTCTCTAGCCACCAAACGTCACGGTCCTTCTCTTTCCGTCTCGTAGACACGAGCTGAGAAATTGCAAACGTCGAGCAATTGCTCAGAGATGAAAAGTGCCAGCACTGAAAGCTGTTGCTAGCCAGCACCCTTCCTTGGAAGCGCTTTTGTAGGCCTAAGAACACTGGGGCTCTGGGCTTCTCTAGCCACCTAATCTTCTGCTCATCCTCTCGCACAGTCTAAAGAGAGCTCAGGTGAGAAATTGCAAACGTCCAGCAATTGCTCAGAGATGAAAAGTGCCAGCACTGAAAGCTCTTGCTAGCCAGCACCCTTCCTTGGAAGCGCTTTCACAGGCGCAGTAACACTGGGGCTTTGCGCTTCTCTAGCCACCAAACGTCACGGTCCTTCTCTTTCTGTCTCGTAGACACGAGCTGAGAAATTGCAAACGTCGAGCAATTGCTCAGAGATGAAAAGTGCCAGCACTGAAAGCTCTTGCTAGCCAGCACCCTTCCTTGGAAGCGCTTTTGTAGGCCTAAGAACACTGGGGCTCTGGGCTTCTTTAGCCACCTAATCTTCTGCTCATACTCTCGCGCACTCTGAAGAGAGCTCAGGTGAGAAATTGCAAACGTCCAGCAATTGCTCAGAGATGAAAAGTGCCAGCACTGAAAGCTCTTGCTAGCCAGCACCCTTCCTTGGAAGCGCTTTCACAGGCGCAGCAACACTGGGGCTTTCCGCTTCTCTAGCCACCAAACGTCACAGTCATTCTCTTTCCGTCTCGTAGACACGAGCTGAGAAATTGCAAACGTCGAGCAATTGCTCAGAGAGGAAAAGTGCCAGCACTGAAAGCTGTTGCTAGCCAGCACCCTTCCTTGGAAGCGCTTTTGTAGGCCTAAGAACACTGGGGCTCTGGGCTTCTCTAGCCACCTCATCTTCTGCTCATCCTCTCGCGCACTCTAAAGAGAGCTCAGGTGAGAAATTGCAAACGTCGAGCAATTGCTCAGAGATGAAAAGTGCCAGCACTGAAAGCTCTTGCTAGCCAGCACCCTTCCTTGGAAGCGCTTTCACAGGCGCAGTAACACTGGGGCTTTGCGCTTCTCTAGCCACCAAACGTCACGGTCCTTCTCTTTCCGTCTCGTAGACACGAGCTGAGAAATTGCAAACGTCGAGCAATTGCTCAGAGATGAAAAGTGCCAGCACTGAAAGCTGTTGCTAGCCAGCACCCTTCCTTGGAAGCGCTTTTGTAGACCTAAGAACACTGGGGCTCTGGGCTTCTTTAGCCACCTAATCTTCTGCTCATCCTCTCGCGCACTCTGAAGAGAGCTCAGGTGAGAAATTGCAAACGTCGAGCAATTGCTCAGAGATGAAAAGTGCCAGCACTGAAAGCTGTTGCTAGCCAGCACCCTTCCTTGGAAGCGCTTTCACAGGCGCAGTAACACTGGGGCTTTGCGCTTCTCTAGCCACCAAACGTCACGGTCCTTCTCTTTCCGTCTCGTAGACACGAGCTGAGAAATTGCAAACGTCGAGCAATTGCTCAGAGATGAAAAGTGCCAGCACTGAAAGCTCTTGCTAGCCAGCACCCTTCCTTGGAAGCGCTTTTGTAGGCCTAAGAACACTGGGGCTCTGGGCTTCTCTAGCCACCTCATCTTCTGCTCATCCTCTCGCGCACTATGAAGAGAGCTCAGGTGAGAAATTGCAAACGTCGAGCAATTGCTCAGAGATGAAAAGTGCCAGCACTGAAAGCTCTTGCTAGCCAGCACCCTTCCTTGGAAGCGCTTTCACAGGCGCAGCAACACTGGGGCTTTGCGCTTCTCTACCCACCAAATGTCACAGTCATTCTCTTTCCGTCTCGTAGACACGAGCTGAGAAATTGCAAACGTCGAGCAATTGCTCAGAGATGAAAAGTGCCAGCACTGAAAACTCTTGCTAGCCAGCACCCTTCCTTGGAAGCGCTTTCACAGGCGCAGTAACACTGGGGCTTTGCACTTCTCTACCCACCAAACGTCACGGTCCTTCTCTTTCCGTCTCGTAGACACGAGCTGAGAAATTGCAAACGTCGAGCAATTGCTCAGAGAGGAAAAGTGCCAGCACTGAAAGCTGTTGCTAGCCAGCACCCTTCCTTGGAAGCGCTTTTGTAGGCCTAAGAACACTGGGGCTCTGGGCTTCTCTAGCCACCTCATCTTCTGCTCATCCTCTCGCGCACTCTACAGAGAGCTCAGGTGAGAAATTGCAAACGTCAACCAATTGCTCAGAGATGAAAAGTGCCAGCACTGAAAGCTGTTGCTAGCCAGCACCCTTCCTTGGAAGCGCTTTCACAGGCGCAGTAACACTGGGGCTTTGCGCTTCTCTACTCATCAAACGTCACGGTCCTTCTCTTTCCGTCTCGTAGACACGAGCTGAGAAATTGCAAACGTCGAGCAATTGCTCAGAGAGGAAAAGTGCCAGCACTGAAAGCTGTTGCTAGCCAGCACCCTTCCTTGGAAGCGCTTTTGTAGCCCTTAGAACACTGGGGCTCTGGGCTTCTCTAGCCACCTAATCTTCTGCTCATCCTCTCGCGCACTCTAAAGAGAGCTCAGGTGAGAAATTGCAAACGTCGAGCAATTGCTCAGAGATGAAAAGTGCCAGCACTGAAAGCTGTTGCTAGCCAGCACCCTTCCTTGGAAGCGCTTTTGTAGGCCTAAGAACACTGGGGCTCTGGGCTTCTCTAGCCACCTCATCTTCTGCTCATCCTCTCGCGCACTCTAAAGAGAGCTCAGGTGAGAAATTGCAAACGTCGAGCAATTGCTCAGAGATGAAAAGTGCCAGCACTGAAAGCTGTTGCTAGCCAGCACCCTTCCTTGGAAGCGCTTTTGTAGACCTAAGAAGACTGGGGCTCTGGGCTTCTCTAGCCACCTCATCTTCTGCTCATCCTCTCGCGCACTCTAAAGAGAGCTCAGGTGAGAAATTGCAAACGTCGAGCAATTGCTCAGAGATGAAAAGTGCCAGCACTGGAAGCTGTTGCTAGCCAGCACCCTTCCTTGGAAGCGCTTTTGTAGGCCTAAGAAGACTGGGGCTCTGGGCTTCTCTAGCCACCTCATCTTCTGCTCATCCTCTCGCGCACTCTAAAGAGAGCTCAGGTGAGAAATTGCAAACGTCGAGCAATTGCTCAGAGATGAAAAGTGCCAGCACTGAAAGCTCTTGCTAGCCAGCACCCTTCCTTGGAAGCGCTTTCACAGGCGCAGTAACACTGGGGCTTTGCGCTTCTCTAGCCACCAAACGTCACGGTCCTTCTCTTTCCATCTCGTAGACACGAGCTGAGAAATTGCAAACGTCGAGCAATTGCTCAGAGAAGAAAAGTGCCAGCACTGAAAGCTCTTGCTAGCCAGCACCCTTCCTTGGAAGCGCTTTTGTAGGCCTAAGAACACTGGGGCTCTGGGCTTCTCTAGCCACCTCATCTTCTGCTCATCCTCTCGCGCACTCTAAAGAGAGCTCAGGTGAGAAATTGCAACCGTCGAGCAATTGCTCAGAGATGAAAAGTGCCAGCACTGAAAGCTCTTGCTAGCCAGCACCCTTCCTTGGAAGCGCTTTCACAGGCGCAGTAACACTGGGGCTTTGCACTTCTCTACCCACCAAACGTCACGGTCCTTCTCTTTCCGTCTCGTAGACACGAGCTGAGAAATTGCAAACGTCGAGCAATTGCTCAGAGAGGAAAAGTGCCAGCACTGAAAGCTGTTGCTAGCCAGCACCCTTCCTTGGAAGCGCTTTTGTAGGCCTAAGAACACTGGGGCTCTGGGCTTCTCTAGCCACCTCATCTTCTGCTCATCCTCTCGCGCACTCTAAAGAGAGCTCAGGTGAGAAATTGCAAACGTCAACCAATTGCTCAGAGATGAAAAGTGCCAGCACTGAAAGCTGTTGCTAGCCAGCACCCTTCCTTGGAAGCGCTTTCACAGGCGCACTAACACTGGGGCTTTGCGCTTCTCTACCCACCAAACGTCACGGTCCTTCTCTTTCCGTCTCGTAGACACGAGCTGAGAAATTGCAAACGTCGAGCAATTGCTCAGAGAGGAAAAGTGCCAGCACTGAAAGCTGTTGCTAGCCAGCACCCTTCCTTGGAAGCGCTTTTGTAGCCCTTAGAACACTGGGGCTCTGGGCTTCTCTAGCCACCTCATCTTCTGCTCATCCTCTCGCGCACTCTAAAGAGAGCTCAGGTGAGAAATTGCAAACGTCGAGCAATTGCTCCGAGATGAAAAGTGCCAGCACTGAAAGCTGTTGCTAGCCAGCACCCTTCCTTGGAAGCGCTTTTGTAGCCCTAAGAACACTGAGGCTCTGGGCTTCTCTAGCCACCTCATCTTCTGCTCATCCTCTCGCGCACTCTAAAGAGAGCTCAGGTGAGAAATTGCAAACGTCGAGCAATTGCTCAGAGATGAAAAGTGCCAGCACTGAAAGCTGTTGCTAGCCAGCACCCTTCCTTGGAAGCGCTTTCACAGGCGCAGTAACACTGGGGCTTTGCGCTTCTCTACCCACCAAACGTCACGGTCCTTCTCTTTCCATCTCGTAGACACGAGCTGAGAAATTGCAAACGTCGAGCAATTGCTCAGAGAGGAAAAGTGCCAGCACTGAAAGCTGTTGCTAGCCAGCACCCTTCCTTGAAAGCGCTTTTGTAGGCCTAAGAACCCTGGGGCTCTGGGCTTCTCTAGCCACCTCATCTTCTGCTCATCCTGTCGCGCACTCTAAAGAGAGCTCAGGTTAGAAATTGCAAACGTCGACCAATTGCTCAGAGATGAAAAGTGCCAGCACTGAAAGCTCTTGCTAGCCAGCACCCTTCCTTGAAAGCGCTTTTGTAGCCATAAGAACACTGGGGCTCTGGGCTTCTCTAGCCACCTCATCTTCTGCTCATCCTGTCGCGCACTCTAAAGAGAGCTCAGGTTAGAAATTGCAAACGTCGAGCAATTGCTCAGAGAGGAAAAGTGCCAGCACTGAAAGCTCTTGCTAGCCAGCACCCTTCCTTGGAAGCGCTTTTGTAGCCATAAGAACACTGGGGCTCTGGGCTTCTCTAGCCACCTCATCTTCTGCTCATCCTCTCGCGCACTCTAAAGAGAGCTCAGGTGAGAAATTGCAAACGTCGAGCAATTGCTCAGAGATGAAAAGTGCCAGCACTGAAAGCTGTTGCTAGCCAGCACCCTTCCTTGGAAGCGCTTTTGTAGACCTAAGAACACTGGGGCTTTGCGCTTCTCTACCCACCAAACGTCACGGTCCTTCTCTTTCTGTCTCGTAGACACGAGCTGAGAAATTGCAAACGTCGAGCAATTGCTCAGAGATGAAAAGTGCCAGCACTGAAAACTCTTGCTAGCCAGCACCCTTCCTTGGAAGCGCTTTCACAGGCGCAGTAACACTGGGGATTTGCGCTTCTCTAGCCACCAAACGTCACGGTCATTCTCTTTCCGTCTCGTAAACATGAGCTGAGAAATTGCAAACGTCGAGCAATTGCTCAGAGAAGAAAAGTGCCAGCACTGAAAGCTGTTGCTAGCCAGCACCCTTCCTTGGAAGCGCTTTTGTAGGCCTAAGAACACTGGGGCTCTGGGCTTCTCTAGACACCTAATCTTCTGCTCATCCTCTCGCGCCGTCTGAAGAGAGCTCAGGTGAGAAATTGCAAACGTCCAGCAATTGCTCAGAGATGAAAAGTGCCAGCACTGAAAGCTGTTGCTAGCCAGCACCCTTCCTTGGAAGCGCTTTTGTAGCCCTTAGAACACTGGGGCTCTGGGCTTCTCTAGCCACCTCATCTTCTGCTCATCCTCTCGCGCACTCTAAAGAGAGCTCAGGTGAGAAATTGCAAACGTCGAGCAATTGCTCCGAGATGAAAAGTGCCAGCACTGAAAGCTGTTGCTAGCCAGCACCCTTCCTTGGAAGCGCTTTCACAGGCGCAGCAACACTGGGGCTTTGCGCTTCTCTACCCACCAAACGTCACGGTCCTTCTCTTTCCGTCTCGTAGACACGAGCTGAGAAATTGCAAACGTCGAGCAATTGCTCAGAGATGAAAAGTGCCAGCACTGAAAGCTGTTGCTAGCCAGCACCCTTCCTTGGAAGCGCTTTTGTAGGCCTAAGAACACTGGGGCTCTGGGCTTCTCTAGCCACCTCATCTTCTGCTCATCCTCTCGCACAGTCTAAAGAGAGCTCAGGTGAGAAATTGCAAACGTCCAGCAATTGCTCAGAGATGAAAAGTGCCAGCACTGAAAGCTGTTGCTAGCCAGCACCCTTCCTTGGAAGCGCTTTCACAGGCGCACTAACACTGGGGCTTTGCGCTTCTCTAGCCACCAAACGTCACGGTCCTTCTCTTTCCGTCTCGTAGACACGAGCTGAGAAATTGCAAACGTCGAGCAATTGCTCAGAGATGAAAAGTGCCAGCACTGAAAGCTGTTGCTAGCCAGCCCCCTTCCTTGGAAGCGCTTTTGTAGGCCTAAGAACACTGGGGCTCTGGGCTTCTTTAGCCACCTCATCTTCTGCTCATCCTCTCGCGCACTCTGAAGAGAGCTCAGGTGAGAAATTGCAAACGTCGAGCAATTGCTCAGAGATGAAAAGTGCCAGCACTGAAAGCTGTTGCTAGCCAGCACCCTTCCTTGGAAGCGCTTTCACAGGCGCAGCAACACTGGGGCTTTGCGCTTCTCTAGCCACCAAACGTCACAGTCATTCTCTTTCCGTCTCGTAGACACGAGCTGAGAAATTGCAAACGTCGAGCAATTGCTCAGAGAGGAAAAGTGCCAGCACTGAAAACTCTTGCTAGCCAGCACCCTTCCTTGGAAGCGCTTTCACAGGCGCAGTAACACTGGGGCTTTGCACTTCTCTACCCACCAAACGTCACGGTCCTTCTCTTTCCGTCTCGTAGACACGAGCTGAGAAATTGCAAACGTCGAGCAATTGCTCAGAGATGAAAAGTGCCAGCACTGAAAGCTGTTGCTAGCCAGCACCCTTCCTTGGAAGCGCTTTTGTAGGCCTAAGAACACTGGGGCTCTGGGCTTCTCTAGCCACCTCATCTTCTGCTCATCCTCTCGCGCACTCTACAGAGAGCTCAGGTGAGAAATTGCAAACGTCGAGCAATTGCTCAGAGATGAAAAGTGCCAGCACTGAAAGCTGTTGCTAGCCAGCACCCTTCCTTGGAAGCGCTTTCACAGGCGCAGTAACACTGGGGCTTTGCGCTTCTCTACTCATCAAACGTCACGGTCCTTCTCTTTCCGTCTCGTAGACACGAGCTGAGAAATTGCAAACGTCGAGCAATTGCTCAGAGAGGAAAAGTGCCAGCACTGAAAGCTCTTGCTAGCCAGCACCCTTCCTTGGAAGCGCTTTTGTAGCCCTTAGAACACTGGGGCTCTGGGCTTCTCTAGCCACCTCATCTTCTGCTCATCCTCTCGCGCACTCTAAAGAGAGCTCAGGTGAGAAATTGCAAACGTCGAGCAATTGCTCAGAGATGAAAAGTGCCAGCACTGAAAGCTGTTGCTAGCCAGCACCCTTCCTTGGAAGCGCTTTTGTAGCCCTAAGAACACTGAGGCTCTGGGCTTCTCTAGCCACCTCATCTTCTGCTCATCCTCTCGCACACTCTAAAGAGAGCTCAGGTGAGAAATTGCAAACGTCGAGCAATTGCTCAGAGATGAAAAGTGCCAGCACTGAAAGCTGTTGCTAGCCAGCACCCTTCCTTGGAAGCGCTTTCACAGGCGCAGTAACACTGGGGCTTTGCGCTTCTCTAGCCACCAAACGTCACGGTCCTTCTCTTTCCATCTCGTAGACACGAGCTGAGAAATTGCAAACGTCGAGCAATTGCTCAGAGAAGAAAAGTGCCAGCACTGAAAGCTGTTGCTAGCCAGCACCCTTCCTTGAAAGCGCTTTTGTAGGCCTAAGAACCCTGGGGCTCTGGGCTTCTCTAGCCACCTCATCTTCTGCTCATCCTGTCGCGCACTCTAAAGAGAGCTCAGGTTAGAAATTGCAAACGTCGACCAATTGCTCAGAGATGAAAAGTGCCAGCACTGAAAGCTCTTGCTAGCCAGCACCCTTCCTTGGAAGCGCTTTTGTAGCCATAAGAACACTGGGGCTCTGGGCTTCTCTAGCCACCTCATCTTCTGCTCATCCTCTCGCGCACTCTAAAGAGAGCTCAGGTGAGAAATTGCAAACGTCGAGCAATTGCTCAGAGATGAAAAGTGCCAGCACTGAAAGCTGTTGCTAGCCAGCACCCTTCCTTGGAAGCGCTTTTGTAGGCCTAAGAACACTGGGGCTTTGCGCTTCTCTACCCACCAAACGTCACGGTCCTTCTCTTTCTGTCTCGTAGACACGAGCTGAGAAATTGCAAACGTCGAGCAATTGCTCAGAGATGAAAAGTGCCAGCACTGAAAACTCTTGCTAGCCAGCACCCTTCCTTGGAAGCGCTTTCACAGGCGCAGTAACACTGGGGATTTGCGCTTCTCTAGCCACCAAACGTCACGGTCATTCTCTTTCCGTCTCGTAAACATGAGCTGAGAAATTGCAAACGTCGAGCAATTGCTCAGAGAAGAAAAGTGCCAGCACTGAAAGCTGTTGCTAGCCAGCACCCTTCCTTGGAAGCGCTTTTGTAGGCCTAAGAACACTGGGGCTCTGGGCTTCTCTAGCCACCTAATCTTCTGCTCATCCTCTCGCGCCGTCTGAAGAGAGCTCAGGTGAGAAATTGCAAACGTCCAGCAATTGCTCAGAGATGAAAAGTGCCAGCACTGAAAGCTGTTGCTAGCCAGCACCCTTCCTTGGAAGCGCTTTTGTAGCCCTTACAACACTGGGGCTCTGGGCTTCTCTAGCCACCTCATCTTCTGCTCATCCTCTCGCGCACTCTAAAGAGAGCTCAGGTGAGAAATTGCAAACGTCGAGCAATTGCTCAGAGATGAAAAGTGCCAGCACTGAAAGCTGTTGCTAGCCAGCACCCTTCCTTGGAAGCGCTTTCACAGGCGCAGCAACACTGGGGCTTTGCGCTTCTCTACCCACCAAACGTCACGGTCCTTCTCTTTCCGTCTCGTAGACACGAGCTGAGAAATTGCAAACGTCGAGCAATTGCTCAGAGATGAAAAGTGGCAGCACTGAAAGCTGTTGCTAGCCAGCACCCTTCCTTGGAAGCGCTTTCACAGGCGCACTAACACTGGGGCTTTGCGCTTCTCTAGCCACCAAACGTCACGGTCCTTCTCTTTCTGTCTCGTAGACACGAGCTGAGAAATTGCAAACGTCGAGCAATTGCTCAGAGAGGAAAAGTGCCAGCACTGAAAGCTGTTGCTAGCCAGCACCCTTCCTTGGAAGCGCTTTTGTAGGCCTAAGAACACTGGGGCTCTGGGCTTCTTTAGCCACCTAATCTTCTGCTCATACTCTCGCGCACTCTGAAGAGAGCTCAGGTGAGAAATTGCAAACGTCGAGCAATTGCTCAGAGATGAAAAGTGCCAGCACTGAAAGCTCTTGCTAGCCAGCACCCTTCCTTGGAAGCGCTTTCACAGGCGCAGCAACACTGGGGCTTTGCGCTTCTCTACCCACCAAATGTCACAGTCATTCTCTTTCCGTCTCGTAGACACGAGCTGAGAAATTGCAAACGTCGAGCAATTGCTCAGAGATGAAAAGTGCCAGCACTGAAAACTCTTGCTAGCCAGCACCCTTCCTTGGAAGCGCTTTCACAGGCGCAGTAACACTGGGGATTTGCACTTCTCTACCCACCAAACGTCACGGTCCTTCTCTTTCCGTCTCGTAGACACGAGCTGAGAAATTGCAAACGTCGAGCAATTGCTCAGAGATGAAAAGTGCCAGCACTGAAAGCTGTTGCTAGCCAGCACCCTTCCTTGGAAGCGCTTTTGTAGCCCTAAGAACACTGAGGCTCTGGGCTTCTCTAGCCACCTCATCTTCTGCTCATCCTCTCGCGCACTCTAAAGAGAGCTCAGGTGAGAAATTGCAAACGTCGAGCAATTGCTCAGAGATGAAAAGTGCCAGCACTGAAAGCTGTTGCTAGCCAGCACCCTTCCTTGGAAGCGCTTTCACAGGCGCAGTAACACTGGGGCTTTGCGCTTCTCTACCCACCAAACGTCACGGTCCTTCTCTTTCCATCTCGTAGACACGAGCTGAGAAATTGCAAACGTCGAGCAATTGCTCAGAGAGGAAAAGTGCCAGCACTGAAAGCTGTTGCTAGCCAGCACCCTTCCTTGAAAGCGCTTTTGTAGGCCTAAGAACCCTGGGGCTCTGGGCTTCTCTAGCCACCTCATCTTCTGCTCATCCTGTCGCGCACTCTAAAGAGAGCTCAGGTGAGAAATTGCAAACGTCGAGCAATTGCTCAGAGATGAAAAGTGCCAGCACTGAAAGCTGTTGCTAGCCAGCACCCTTCCTTGGAAGCGCTTTTGTAGGCCTAAGAACACTGGGGCTTTGCGCTTCTCTACCCACCAAACGTCACTGTCCTTCTCTTTCTGTCTCGTAGACACGAGCTGAGAAATTGCAAACGTCGAGCAATTGCTCAGAGATGAAAAGTGCCAGCACTGAAAACTCTTGCTAGCCAGCACCCTTCCTTGGAAGCGCTTTCACAGGCGCAGTAACACTGGGGATTTGCGCTTCTCTAGCCACCAAACGTCACGGTCATTCTCTTTCCGTCTCGTAAACATGAGCTGAGAAATTGCAAACGTCGAGCAATTGCTCAGAGAAGAAAAGTGCCAGCACTGAAAGCTGTTGCTAGCCAGCACCCTTCCTTGGAAGCGCTTTTGTAGGCCTAAGAACACTGGGGCTCTGGGCTTCTCTAGCCACCTAATCTTCTGCTCATCCTCTCGCGCCGTCTGAAGAGAGCTCAGGTGAGAAATTGCAAACGTCCAGCAATTGCTCAGAGATGAAAAGTGCCAGCACTGAAAGCTGTTGCTAGCCAGCACCCTTCCTTGGAAGCGCTTTTGTAGCCCTTAGAACACTGGGGCTCTGGGCTTCTCTAGCCACCTCATCTTCTGCTCATCCTCTCGCGCACTCTAAAGAGAGCTCAGGTGAGAAATTGCAAACGTCGAGCAATTGCTCCGAGATGAAAAGTGCCAGCACTGAAAGCTGTTGCTAGCCAGCACCCTTCCTTGGAAGCGCTTTCACAGGCGCAGCAACACTGGGGCTTTGCGCTTCTCTACCCACCAAACGTCACGGTCCTTCTCTTTCCGTCTCGTAGACACGAGCTGAGAAATTGCAAACGTCGAGCAATTGCTCAGAGATGAAAAGTGCCAGCACTGAAAGCTGTTGCTAGCCAGCACCCTTCCTTGGAAGCGCTTTTGTAGGCCTAAGAACACTGGGGCTCTGGGCTTCTCTAGCCACCTAATCTTCTGCTCATCCTCTCGCACAGTCTAAAGAGAGCTCAGGTGAGAAATTGCAAACGTCCAGCAATTGCTCAGAGATGAAAAGTGCCAGCACTGAAAGCTGTTGCTAGCCAGCACCCTTCCTTGGAAGCGCTTTCACAGGCGCACTAACACTGGGGCTTTGCGCTTCTCTAGCCACCAAACGTCACGGTCCTTCTCTTTCCGTCTCGTAGACACGAGCTGAGAAATTGCAAACGTCGAGCAATTGCTCAGAGATGAAAAGTGCCAGCACTGAAAGCTGTTGCTAGCCAGCACCCTTCCTTGGAAGCGCTTTTGTAGGCCTAAGAACACTGGGGCTCTGGGCTTCTTTAGCCACCTAATCTTCTGCTCATACTCTCGCGCACTCTGAAGAGAGCTCAGGTGAGAAATTGCAAACGTCGAGCAATTGCTCAGAGATGAAAAGTGCCAGCACTGAAAGCTGTTGCTAGCCAGCACCCTTCCTTGGAAGCGCTTTCACAGGCGCAGCAACACTGGGGCTTTGCGCTTCTCTAGCCACCAAACGTCACAGTCATTCTCTTTCCGTCTCGTAGACACGAGCTGAGAAATTGCAAACGTCGAGCAATTGCTCAGAGAGGAAAAGTGCCAGCACTGAAAGCTGTTGCTAGCCAGCACCCTTCCTTGGAAGCGCTTTTGTAGGCCTAAGAACCCTGGGGCTCTGGGCTTCTCTAGCCACCTCATCTTCTGCTCATCCTCTCGCGTACTCTAAAGAGAGCTCAGGTGAGAAATTGCAAACGTCGAGCAATTGCTCAGAGATGAAAAGTGCCAGCACTGAAAGCTCTTGCTAGCCAGCACCCTTCCTTGGAAGCGCTTTCACAGGCGCAGTAACACTGGGGCTTTGCGCTTCTCTAGCCACCAAACGTCACAGTCATTCTCTTTCCGTCTCGTAGACACGAGCTGAGAAATTGCAAACGTCGAGCAATTGCTCAGAGATGAAAAGTGCCAGCACTGGAAGCTGTTGCTAGCCAGCACCCTTCCTTGGAAGCGCTTTTGTAGGCCTAAGAACACTGGGGCTCTGGGCTTCTTTAGCCACCTAATCTTCTGCTCATCCTCTCGCGCACTCTGAAGAGAGCTCAGGTGAGAAATTGCAAACGTCGAGCAATTGCTCAGAGATGAAAAGTGCCAGCACTGAAAGCTGTTGCTAGCCAGCACCCTTCCTTGGAAGCGCTTTCACAGGCGCAGTAACACTGGGGCTTTGCGCTTCTCTACCCACCAAACGTCACGGTCCTTCTCTTTCTGTCTCGTAGACACGAGCTGAGAAATTGCAAACGTCGAGCAATTGCTCAGAGATGAAAAGTGCCAGCACTGAAAGCTCTTGCTAGCCAGCACCCTTCCTTGGAAGCGCTTTTGTAGGCCTAAGAACACTGGGGCTCTGGGCTTCTCTAGCCACCTCATCTTCTGCTCATCCTCTCGCGCACTCTAAAGAGAGCTCAGGTGAGAAATTGCAAACGTCGAGCAATTGCTCAGAGATGAAAAGTGCCAGCACTGAAAGCTCTTGCTAGCCAGCACCCTTCCTTGGAAGCGCTTTCACAGGCGCAGCAACACTGGGGCTTTGCGCTTCTCTACCCACCAAATGTCACAGTCATTCTCTTTCCGTCTCGTAGACACGAGCTGAGAAATTGCAAACGTCGAGCAATTGCTCAGAGATGAAAAGTGCCAGCACTGAAAACTCTTGCTAGCCAGCACCCTTCCTTGGAAGCGCTTTCACAGGCGCAGTAACACTGGGGATTTGCGCTTCTCTACCCACCAAACGTCACGGTCATTCTCTTTCCGTCTCGTAAACATGAGCTGAGAAATTGCAAACGTCGAGCAATTGCTCAGAGAAGAAAAGTGCCAGCACTGAAAGCTGTTGCTAGCCAGCACCCTTCCTTGGAAGCGCTTTTGTAGGCCTAAGAACCCTGGGGCTCTGGGCTTCTTTAGCCACCTCATCTTCTGCTCATCCTCTCGCGCAGTCTGAAGAGAGCTCAGGTGAGAAATTGCAAACATCCAGCAATTGCTCAGAGATGAAAAGTGCCAGCACTGAAAGCTGTTGCTAGCCAGCACCCTTCCTTGGAAGCGCTTTTGTAGGCCTAAGAACACTGGGGCTCTGGGCTTCTCTAGCCACCTAATCTTCTGCTCATCCTCTCGCGCACTCTAAAGAGAGCTCAGGTGAGAAATTGCAAACGTCGAGCAATTGCTCAGAGATGAAAAGTGCCAGCACTGAAAGCTCTTGCTAGCCAGCACCCTTCCTTGGAAGCGCTTTTGTAAACCTAAGAACACTGGGGCTCTGGGCTTCTCTAGCCACCTCATCTTCTGCTCATCCTCTCGCGCACTCTAAAGAGAGCTCAGGTGAGAAATTGCAACCGTCGAGCAATTGCTCAGAGATGAAAAGTGCCAGCACTGAAAGCTGTTGCTAGCCAGCACCCTTCCTTGGAAGCGCTTTCACAGGCGCAGTAACACTGGGGCTTTGCGCTTCTCTACCCACCAAACGTCACGGTCCTTCTCTTTCCGTCTCGTAGACACGAGCTGAGAAATTGCAAACGTCGAGCAATTGCTCAGAGAGGAAAAGTGCCAGCACTGAAAGCTGTTGCTAGCCAGCACCCTTCCTTGGAAGCGCTTTTGTAGGCCTAAGAACACTGGGGCTCTGGGCTTCTCTAGCCACCTCATCTTCTGCTCATCCTCTCGCGCACTCTACAGAGAGCTCAGGTGAGAAATTGCAAACGTCAACCAATTGCTCAGAGATGAAAAGTGCCAGCACTGAAAGCTGTTGCTAGCCAGCACCCTTCCTTGGAAGCGCTTTCACAGGCGCAGTAACACTGGGGCTTTGCGCTTCTCTACTCATCAAACGTCACGGTCCTTCTCTTTCCGTCTCGTAGACACGAGCTGAGAAATTGCAAACGTCGAGCAATTGCTCAGAGAGGAAAAGTGCCAGCACTGAAAGCTGTTGCTAGCCAGCACCCTTCCTTGGAAGCGCTTTTGTAGGCCTAAGAACACTGGGGCTCTGGGCTTCTCTAGCCACCTAATCTTCTGCTCATCCTCTCGCGCACTCTAAAGAGAGCTCAGGTGAGAAATTGCAAACGTCGAGCAATTGCTCAGAGATGAAAAGTGCCAGCACTGAAAGCTGTTGCTAGCCAGCACCCTTCCTTGGAAGCGCTTTTGTAGCCCTAAGAACACTGAGGCTCTGGGCTTCTCTAGCCACCTCATCTTCTGCTCATCCTCTCGCGCACTCTAAAGAGAGCTCAGGTGAGAAATTGCAAACGTCGAGCAATTGCTCAGAGATGAAAAGTGCCAGCACTGAAAGCTGTTGCTAGCCAGCACCCTTCCTTGGAAGCGCTTTCACAGGCGCAGTAACACTGGGGCTTTGCGCTTCTCTAGCCACCAAACGTCACGGTCCTTCTCTTTCCATCTCGTAGACACGAGCTGAGAAATTGCAAACGTCGAGCAATTGCTCAGAGAGGAAAAGTGCCAGCACTGAAAGCTGTTGCTAGCCAGCACCCTTCCTTGGAAGCGCTTTTGTAGGCCTAAGAACACTGGGGCTTTGCGCTTCTCTACCCACCAAACGTCACGGTCCTTCTCTTTCTGTCTCGTAGACACGAGCTGAGAAATTGCAAACGTCGAGCAATTGCTCAGAGATGAAAAGTGCCAGCACTGAAAACTCTTGCTAGCCAGCACCCTTCCTTGGAAGCGCTTTCACAGGCGCAGTAACACTGGGGATTTGCGCTTCTCTAGCCACCAAACGTCACGGTCATTCTCTTTCCGTCTCGTAAACATGAGCTGAGAAATTGCAAACGTCGAGCAATTGCTCAGAGAAGAAAAGTGCCAGCACTGAAAGCTGTTGCTAGCCAGCACCCTTCCTTGGAAGCGCTTTTGTAGGCCTAAGAACACTGGGGCTCTGGGCTTCTCTAGCCACCTAATCTTCTGCTCATCCTCTCGCGCCGTCTGAAGAGAGCTCAGGTGAGAAATTGCAAACGTCGAGCAATTGCTCAGAGATGAAAAGTGCCAGCACTGAAAGCTGTTGCTAGCCAGCACCCTTCCTTGGAAGCGCTTTTGTAGGCCTAAGAACACTGGGGCTCTGGGCTTCTCTAGCCACCTCATCTTCTGCTCATCCTCTCGCGCACTCTAAAGAGAGCTCAGGTGAGAAATTGCAAACGTCGAGCAATTGCTCCGAGATGAAAAGTGCCAGCACTGAAAGCTGTTGCTAGCCAGCACCCTTCCTTGGAAGCGCTTTTGTAGGCCTAAGAACACTGGGGCTCTGGACTTCTCTAGCCACCTAATCTTCTGCTCATCCTCTCGCACAGTCTAAAGAGAGCTCAGGTGAGAAATTGCAAACGTCCAGCAATTGCTCAGAGATGAAAAGTGCCAGCACTGAAAGCTGTTGCTAGCCAGCACCCTTCCTTGGAAGCGCTTTCACAGGCGCAGCAACACTGGGGCTTTGCGCTTCTCTACCCACCAAACGTCACGGTCCTTCTCTTTCCGTCTCGTAGACACGAGCTGAGAAATTGCAAACGTCGAGCAATTGCTCAGAGATGAAAAGTGCCAGCACTGAAAGCTGTTGCTAGCCAGCACCCTTCCTTGGAAGCGCTTTTGTAGGCCTAAGAACACTGGGGCTCTGGGCTTCTCTAGCCACCTAATCTTCTGCTCATCCTCTCGCACAGTCTAAAGAGAGCTCAGGTGAGAAATTGCAAACGTCCAGCAATTGCTCAGAGATGAAAAGTGCCAGCACTGAAAGCTGTTGCTAGCCAGCACCCTTCCTTGGAAGCGCTTTCACAGGCGCAGTAACACTGGGGCTTTGCGCTTCTCTAGCCACCAAACGTCACGGTCCTTCTCTTTCCGTCTCGTAGACACGAGCTGAGAAATTGCAAACGTCGAGCAATTGCTCAGAGATGAAAAGTGCCAGCACTGAAAGCTGTTGCTAGCCAGCACCCTTCCTTGGAAGCGCTTTTGTAGGCCTAAGAACACTGGGGCTCTGGGCTTCTTTAGCCACCTAATCTTCTGCTCATACTCTCGCGCACTCTGAAGAGAGCTCAGGTGAGAAATTGCAAACGTCGAGCAATTGCTCAGAGATGAAAAGTGCCAGCACTGAAAGCTGTTGCTAGCCAGCACCCTTCCTTGGAAGCGCTTTTGTAGCCCTAAGAACACTGGGGCTCTGGGCTTCTCTAGCCACCTCATCTTCTGCTCATCCTCTCGCACAGTCTAAAGAGAGCTCAGGTGAGAAATTGCAAACGTCCAGCAATTGCTCAGAGATGAAAAGTGCCAGCACTGAAAGCTGTTGCTAGCCAGCACCCTTCCTTGGAAGCGCTTTCACAGGCGCACTAACACTGGGGCTTTGCGCTTCTCTAGCCACCAAACGTCACGGTCCTTCTCTTTCCGTCTCGTAGACACGAGCTGAGAAATTGCAAACGTCGAGCAATTGCTCCGAGATGAAAAGTGCCAGCACTGAAAGCTGTTGCTAGCCAGCACCCTTCCTTGGAAGCGCTTTTGTAGGCCTAAGAACACTGGGGCTCTGGGCTTCTTTAGCCACCTAATCTTCTGCTCATACTCTCGCGCACTCTGAAGAGAGCTCAGGTGAGAAATTGCAAACGTCGAGCAATTGCTCAGAGATGAAAAGTGCCAGCACTGAAAGCTGTTGCTAGCCAGCACCCTTCCTTGGAAGCGCTTTCACAGGCGCAGCAACACTGGGGCTTTGCGCTTCTCTAGCCACCAAACGTCACAGTCATTCTCTTTCCGTCTCGTAGACACGAGCTGAGAAATTGCAAACGTCGAGCAATTGCTCAGAGAGGAAAAGTGCCAGCACTGAAAGCTCTTGCTAGCCAGCACCCTTCCTTGGAAGCGCTTTTGTAGGCCTAAGAACACTGGGGCTCTGGGCTTCTCTAGCCACCTCATCTTCTGCTCATCCTCTCGCGCACTCTAAAGAGAGCTCAGGTGAGAAATTGCAAACGTCGAGCAATTGCTCAGAGATGAAAAGTGCCAGCACTGAAAGCTCTTGCTAGCCAGCACCCTTCCTTGGAAGCGCTTTCACAGGCGCAGTAACACTGGGGCTTTGCGCTTCTCTAGCCACCAAACGTCACAGTCATTCTCTTTCCGTCTCGTAGACACGAGCTGAGAAATTGCAAACGTCGAGCAATTGCTCAGAGATGAAAAGTGCCAGCACTGGAAGCTGTTGCTAGCCAGCACCCTTCCTTGAAAGCGCTTTTGTAGGCCTAAGAACACTGGGGCTCTGGGCTTCTTTAGCCACCTAATCTTCTGCTCATCCTCTCGCGCACTCTGAAGAGAGCTCAGGTGAGAAATTGCAAACGTCGAGCAATTGCTCAGAGATGAAAAGTGCCAGCACTGAAAGCTGTTGCTAGCCAGCACCCTTCCTTGGAAGCGCTTTCACAGGCGCAGTAACACTGGGGCTTTGCGCTTCTCTAGCCACCAAACGTCACGGTCCTTCTCTTTCCGTCTCGTAGACACGAGCTGAGAAATTGCAAACGTCGAGCAATTGCTCAGAGATGAAAAGTGCCAGCACTGAAAGCTGTTGCTAGCCAGCACCCTTCCTTGGAAGCGCTTTTGTAGGCCTAAGAACATTGGGGCTCTGGGCTTCTCTAGCCACCTCATCTTCTGCTCATCCTCTCGCGCACTCTGAAGAGAGCTCAGGTGAGAAATTGCAAACGTCGAGCAATTGCTCAGAGATGAAAAGTGCCAGCACTGAAAGCTCTTGCTAGCCAGCACCCTTCCTTGGAAGCGCTTTTGTAGCCCTTAGAACACTGGGGCTCTGGGCTTCTCTAGCCACCTCATCTTCTGCTCATCCTCTCGCGCACTCTAAAGAGAGCTCAGGTGAGAAATTGCAAACGTCGAGCAATTGCTCAGAGATGAAAAGTGCCAGCACTGAAAGCTCTTGCTAGCCAGCACCCTTCCTTGGAAGCGCTTTCACAGGCGCAGCAACAGTGGGGCTTTGCGCTTCTCTACCCACCAAATGTCACAGTCATTCTCTTTCCGTCTCGTAGACACGAGCTGAGAAATTGCAAACGTCGAGCAATTGCTCAGAGATGAAAAGTGCCAGCACTGAAAACTCTTGCTAGCCAGCACCCTTCCTTGGAAGCGCTTTCACAGGCGCACTAACACTGGGGATTTGCGCTTCTCTACCCACCAAACGTCACGGTCATTCTCTTTCCGTCTCGTAAACATGAGCTGAGAAATTGCAAACGTCGAGCAATTGCTCAGAGAAGAAAAGTGCCAGCACTGAAAGCTGTTGCTAGCCAGCACCCTTCCTTGGAAGCGCTTTTGTAGGCCTAAGAACACTGGGGCTCTGGGCTTCTTTAGCCACCTAATCTTCTGCTCATCCTCTCGCGCAGTCTGAAGAGAGCTCAGGTGAGAAATTGCAAACATCCAGCAATTGCTCAGAGATGAAAAGTGCCAGCACTGAAAGCTGTTGCTAGCCAGCACCCTTCCTTGGAAGCGCTTTTGTAGGCCTAAGAACACTGGGGCTCTGGGCTTCTCTAGCCACCTCATCTTCTGCTCATCCTCTCGCGCACTCTAAAGAGAGCTCAGGTGAGAAATTGCAAACGTCGAGCAATTGCTCAGAGATGAAAAGTGCCAGCACTGAAAGCTGTTGCTAGCCAGCACCCTTCCTTGGAAGCGCTTTCACAGGCGCAGCAACACTGGGGCTTTGCGCTTCTCTACCCACCAAACGTCACGGTCCTTCTCTTTCCGTCTCGTAGACACGAGCTGAGAAAGTACAAACGTCGAGCAATTGCTCAGAGAGGAAAAGTGCCAGCACTGAAAGCTGTTGCTAGCCAGCACCCTTCCTTGGAAGCGCTTTTGTAGGCCTAAGAACACTGGGGCTCTGGGCTTCTCTAGCCACCTCATCTTCTGCTCATCCTCTCGCACAGTCTAAAGAGAGCTCAGGTGAGAAATTGCAAACGTCGATCAATTGCTCAGAGATGAAAAGTGCCAGCACTGAAAGCTCTTGCTAGCCAGCACCCTTCCTTGGAAGCGCTTTCACAGGCGCACTAACACTGGGGCTTTGCGCTTCTCTAGCCACCAAACGTCACGGTCCTTCTCTTTCCGTCTCGTAGACACGAGCTGAGAAATTGCAAACGTCGAGCAATTGCTCAGAGATGAAAAGTGCCAGCACTGAAAGCTGTTGCTAGCCAGCACCCTTCCTTGGAAGCGCTTTTGTAGACCTAAGAACACTGGGGCTCTGGGCTTCTCTAGCCACCTCATCTTCTGCTCATCCTCTCGCGCACTCTGAAGAGAGCTCAGGTGAGAAATTGCAAACGTCGAGCAATTGCTCAGAGATGAAAAGTGCCAACACTGAAAGCTGTTGCTAGCCAGCACCCTTCCTTGGAAGCGCTTTCACAGGCGCAGCAACACTGGGGCTTTGCGCTTCTCTAGCCACCAAACGTCACGGTCATTCTCTTTCCGTCTCGTAGACACGAGCTGAGAAATTGCAAACGTCGAGCAATTGCTCAGAGATGAAAAGTGCCAGCACTGAAAGCTGTTGCTAGCCAGCACCCTTCCTTGGAAGCGCTTTTGTAGGCCTAAGAACACTGGGGCTCTGGGCTTCTCTAGCCACCTCATCTTCTGCTCATCCTCTCGCGCACTCTAAAGAGAGCTCAGGTGAGAAATTGCAAACGTCGAGCAATTGCTCAGACAGGAAAAGTGCCAGCACTGAAAGCTCTTGCTAGCCAGCACCCTTCCTTGGAAGCGCTTTCACAGGCGCAGTAACACTGGGGCTTTGCGCTTCTCTACCCACCAAACGTCACAGTCATTCTCTTTCCGTCTCGTAGACACGAGCTGAGAAATTGCAAACGTCGAGCAATTGCTCAGAGATGAAAAGTGCCAGCACTGGAAGCTGTTGCTAGCCAGCACCCTTCCTTGGAAGCGCTTTTGTAGACCTAAGAACACTGGGGCTCTGGGCTTCTCTAGCCACCTCATCTTCTGCTCATCCTCTCGCGCACTCTAAAGAGAGCTCAGGTGAGAAATTGCAAACGTCGAGCAATTGCTCAGAGATGAAAAGTGCCAGCACTGAAAGCTCTTGCTAGCCAGCACCCTTCCTTGGAAGCGCTTTCACAGGCGCAGCAACACTGGGGCTTTGCGCTTCTCTAGCCACCAAACGTCACAGTCATTCTCTTTCCGTCTCGTAGACACGAGCTGAGAAATTGCAAACGTCGAGCAATTGCTCAGAGATGAAAAGTGCCAGCACTGAAAGCTGTTGCTAGCCAGCACCCTTCCTTGGAAGCGCTTTTGTAGGCCTAAGAACCCTGGGGCTCTGGGCTTCTCTAGCCACCTAATCTTCTGCTCATCCTCTCGCGCACTCTAAAGAGAGCTCAGGTGAGAAATTGCAAACGTCGAGCAATTGCTCAGAGATGAAAAGTGCCAGCACTGAAAGCTGTTGCTAGCCAGCACCCTTCCTTGGAAGCGCTTTCACAGGCGCAGTAACACTGGGGCTTTGCGCTTCTCTAGCCACCAAACGTCACAGTCATTCTCTTTCCGTCTCGTAGACACGAGCTGAGAAATTGCAAACGTCGAGCAATTGCTCAGAGATGAAAAGTGCCAGCACTGGAAGCTGTTGCTAGCCAGCACCCTTCCTTGGAAGCGCTTTTGTAGGCCTAAGAACACTGGGGCTCTGGGCTTCTTTAGCCACCTAATCTTCTGCTCATCCTCTCGCGCACTCTGAAGAGAGCTCAGGTGAGAAATTGCAAACGTCGAGCAATTGCTCAGAGATGAAAAGTGCCAGCACTGAAAGCTGTTGCTAGCCAGCACCCTTCCTTGGAAGCGCTTTCACAGGCGCAGTAACACTGGGGCTTTGCGCTTCTCTAGCCACCAAACGTCACGGTCCTTCTCTTTCCGTCTCGTAGACACGAGCTGAGAAATTGCAAACGTCGAGCAATTGCTCAGAGATGAAAAGTGCCAGCACTGAAAGCTGTTGCTAGCCAGCACCCTTCCTTGGAAGCGCTTTTGTAGGCCTAAGAACACTGGGGCTCTGGGCTTCTCTAGCCACCTCATCTTCTGCTCATCCTCTCGCGCACTCTAAAGAGAGCTCAGGTGAGAAATTGCAAACGTCGAGCAATTGCTCAGAGATGAAAAGTGCCAGCACTGAAAGCTGTTGCTAGCCAGCACCCTTCCTTGGAAGCGCTTTCACAGGCGCAGCAACACTGGGGCTTTGCGCTTCTCTACCCACCAAACGTCACGGTCCTTCTCTTTCCGTCTCGTAGACACGAGCTGAGAAAGTACAAACGTCGAGCAATTGCTCAGAGAGGAAAAGTGCCAGCACTGAAAGCTGTTGCTAGCCAGCACCCTTCCTTGGAAGCGCTTTTGTAGGCCTAAGAACACTGGGGCTCTGGGCTTCTCTAGCCACCTCATCTTCTGCTCATCCTCTCGCACAGTCTAAAGAGAGCTCAGGTGAGAAATTGCAAACGTCCAGCAATTGCTCAGAGATGAAAAGTGCCAGCACTGAAAGCTCTTGCTAGCCAGCACCCTTCCTTGGAAGCGCTTTCACAGGCGCACTAACACTGGGGCTTTGCGCTTCTCTAGCCACCAAACGTCACGGTCCTTCTCTTTCCGTCTCGTAGACACGAGCTGAGAAATTGCAAACGTCGAGCAATTGCTCAGAGATGAAAAGTGCCAGCACTGAAAGCTGTTGCTAGCCAGCACCCTTCCTTGGAAGCGCTTTTGTAGACCTAAGAACACTGGGGCTCTGGGCTTCTCTAGCCACCTCATCTTCTGCTCATCCTCTCGCGCACTCTGAAGAGAGCTCAGGTGAGAAATTGCAAACGTCGAGCAATTGCTCAGAGATGAAAAGTGCCAACACTGAAAGCTGTTGCTAGCCAGCACCCTTCCTTGGAAGCGCTTTCACAGGCGCAGCAACACTGGGGCTTTGCGCTTCTCTAGCCACCAAACGTCACAGTCATTCTCTTTCCGTCTCGTAGACACGAGCTGAGAAATTGCAAACGTCGAGCAATTGCTCAGAGAGGAAAAGTGCCAGCACTGAAAGCTGTTGCTAGCCAGCACCCTTCCTTGGAAGCGCTTTTGTAGGCCTAAGAACACTGGGGCTCTGGGCTTCTCTAGCCACCTCATCTTCTGCTCATCCTCTCGCGCACTCTAAAGAGAGCTCAGGTGAGAAATTGCAAACGTCGAGCAATTGCTCAGAGATGAAAAGTGCCAGCACTGAAAGCTCTTGCTAGCCAGCACCCTTCCTTGGAAGCGCTTTCACAGGCGCAGTAACACTGGGGCTTTGCGCTTCTCTACCCACCAAACGTCACAGTCATTCTCTTTCCGTCTCGTAGACACGAGCTGAGAAATTGCAAACGTCGAGCAATTGCTCAGAGATGAAAAGTGCCAGCACTGAAAGCTGTTGCTAGCCAGCACCCTTCCTTGGAAGCGCTTTTGTAGGCCTAAGAACACTGGGGCTCTGGGCTTCTTTAGCCACCTCATCTTCTGCTCATCCTCTCGCGCACTCTGAAGAGAGCTCAGGTGAGAAATTGCAAACGTCGAGCAATTGCTCAGAGAGGAAAAGTGCCAGCACTGAAAGCTGTTGCTAGCCAGCACCCTTCCTTGGAAGCGCTTTCACAGGCGCAGTAACACTGGGGCTTTGCGCTTCTCTACCCACCAAACGTCACGGTCCTTCTCTTTCCATCTCGTAGACACGAGCTGAGAAATTGCAAACGTCGAGCAATTGCTCAGAGATGAAAAGTGCCAGCACTGAAAGCTCTTGCTAGCCAGCACCCTTCCTTGGAAGCGCTTTTGTAGGCCTAAGAACACTGGGGCTCTGGGCTTCTCTAGCCACCTCATCTTCTGCTCATCCTCTCGCGCACTCTAAAGAGAGCTCAGGTGAGAAATTGCAAACGTCGAGCAATTGCTCAGAGATGAAAAGTGCCAGCACTGAAAGCTGTTGCTAGCCAGCACCCTTCCTTGGAAGCGCTTTTGTAGGCCTAAGCACACTGGGGCTCTGGGCTTCTCTAGCCACCTAATCTTCTGCTCATCCTCTCGTGCACTCTAAAGAGAGCTCAGGTGAGAAATTGCAAACGTCGAGCAATTGCTCAGAGATGAAAAGTGCCAGCACTGAAAGCTCTTGCTAGCCAGCACCCTTCCTTGGAAGCGCTTTTGTAGGCCTAAGAACACTGGGGCTCTGGGCTTCTCTAGCCACCTCATCTTCTGCTCATCCTCTCGCGCACTCTAAAGAGAGCTCAGGGGAGAAATTGCAAACGTCGACCAATTGCTCAGAGATGAAAAGTGCCAGCACTGAAAGCTGTTGCTAGCCAGCACCCTTCCTTGGAAGCGCTTTCACAGGCGCACTGACACTGGGGCTTTGCGCTTCTCTACCCACCAAACGTCACGGTCCTTCTCTTTCCATCTCGTAGACACGAGCTGAGAAATTGCAAACGTCGAGCAATTGCTCAGAGATGAAAAGTGCCAGCACTGAAAGCTGTTGCTAGCCAGCCCCCTTCCTTGGAAGCGCTTTTGTAGCCCTTAGAACACTGGGGCTCTGGGCTTCTCTAGCCACCTAATCTTCTGCTCATCCTCTCGTGCACTCTAAAGAGAGCTCAGGTGAGAAATTGCAAACGTCGAGCAATTGCTCAGAGATGAAAAGTGCCAGCACTGAAAGCTCTTGCTAGCCAGCACCCTTCCTTGGAAGCGCTTTCACAGGCGCACTAACACTGGGGCTTTGCGCTTCTCTAGCCACCAAACGTCACGGTCCTTCTCTTTCCGTCTCGTAGACACGAGCTGAGAAATTGCAAACGTCGAGCAATTGCTCAGAGATGAAAAGTGCCAGCACTGAAAGCTGTTGCTAGCCAGCACCCTTCCTTGGAAGCGCTTTTGTAGACCTAAGAACACTGGGGCTCTGGGCTTCTCTAGCCACCTCATCTTCTGCTCATCCTCTCGCGCACTCTGAAGAGAGCTCAGGTGAGAAATTGCAAACGTCGAGCAATTGCTCAGAGATGAAAAGTGCCAACACTGAAAGCTGTTGCTAGCCAGCACCCTTCCTTGGAAGCGCTTTCACAGGCGCAGCAACACTGGGGCTTTGCGCTTCTCTAGCCACCAAACGTCACAGTCATTCTCTTTCCGTCTCGTAGACACGAGCTGAGAAATTGCAAACGTCGAGCAATTGCTCAGAGAGGAAAAGTGCCAGCACTGAAAGCTGTTGCTAGCCAGCACCCTTCCTTGGAAGCGCTTTTGTAGGCCTAAGAACACTGGGGCTCTGGGCTTCTCTAGCCACCTCATCTTCTGCTCATCCTCTCGCGCACTCTAAAGAGAGCTCAGGTGAGAAATTGCAAACGTCGAGCAATTGCTCAGAGATGAAAAGTGCCAGCACTGAAAGCTGTTGCTAGCCAGCACCCTTCCTTGGAAGCGCTTTCACAGGCGCAGTAACACTGGGGCTTTGCGCTTCTCTACCCACCAAACGTCACAGTCATTCTCTTTCCGTCTCGTAGACACGAGCTGAGAAATTGCAAACGTCGAGCAATTGCTCAGAGATGAAAAGTGCCAGCACTGGAAGCTGTTGCTAGCCAGCACCCTTCCTTGGAAGCGCTTTTGTAGACCTAAGAACACTGGGGCTCTGGGCTTCTCTAGCCACCTCATCTTCTGCTCATCCTCTCGCGCACTCTAAAGAGAGCTCAGGTGAGAAATTGCAAACGTCGAGCAATTGCTCAGAGATGAAAAGTGCCAGCACTGAAAGCTCTTGCTAGCCAGCACCCTTCCTTGGAAGCGCTTTCACAGGCGCAGCAACACTGGGGCTTTGCGCTTCTCTAGCCACCAAACGTCACAGTCATTCTCTTTCCGTCTCGTAGACACGAGCTGAGAAATTGCAAACGTCGAGCAATTGCTCAGAGATGAAAAGTGCCAGCACTGAAAGCTGTTGCTAGCCAGCACCCTTCCTTGGAAGCGCTTTTGTAGGCCTAAGAACCCTGGGGCTCTGGGCTTCTCTAGCCACCTAATCTTCTGCTCATCCTCTCGCGCACTCTAAAGAGAGCTCAGGTGAGAAATTGCAAACGTCGAGCAATTGCTCAGAGATGAAAAGTGCCAGCACTGAAAGCTGTTGCTAGCCAGCACCCTTCCTTGGAAGCGCTTTCACAGGCGCAGTAACACTGGGGCTTTGCGCTTCTCTAGCCACCAAACGTCACAGTCATTCTCTTTCCGTCTCGTAGACACGAGCTGAGAAATTGCAAACGTCGAGCAATTGCTCAGAGATGAAAAGTGCCAGCACTGGAAGCTGTTGCTAGCCAGCACCCTTCCTTGGAAGCGCTTTTGTAGGCCTAAGAACACTGGGGCTCTGGGCTTCTTTAGCCACCTAATCTTCTGCTCATCCTCTCGCGCACTCTGAAGAGAGCTCAGGTGAGAAATTGCAAACGTCGAGCAATTGCTCAGAGATGAAAAGTGCCAGCACTGAAAGCTGTTGCTAGCCAGCACCCTTCCTTGGAAGCGCTTTCACAGGCGCAGTAACACTGGGGCTTTGCGCTTCTCTAGCCACCAAACGTCACGGTCCTTCTCTTTCCGTCTCGTAGACACGAGCTGAGAAATTGCAAACGTCGAGCAATTGCTCAGAGATGAAAAGTGCCAGCACTGAAAGCTGTTGCTAGCCAGCACCCTTCCTTGGAAGCGCTTTTGTAGGCCTAAGAACACTGGGGCTCTGGGCTTCTCTAGCCACCTCATCTTCTGCTCATCCTCTCGCGCACTCTGAAGAGAGCTCAGGTGAGAAATTGCAAACGTCGAGCAATTGCTCAGAGATGAAAAGTGCCAGCACTGAAAGCTCTTGCTAGCCAGCACCCTTCCTTGGAAGCGCTTTCACAGGCGCAGCAACACTGGGGCTTTGCGCTTCTCTACCCACCAAATGTCACAGTCATTCTCTTTCCGTCTCGTAGACACGAGCTGAGAAATTGCAAACGTCGAGCAATTGCTCAGAGATGAAAAGTGCCAGCACTGAAAACTCTTGCTAGCCAGCACCCTTCCTTGGAAGCGCTTTCACAGGCGCAGTAACACTGGGGATTTGCGCTTCTCTACCCACCAAACGTCACGGTCATTCTCTTTCCGTCTCGTAAACATGAGCTGAGAAATTGCAAACGTCGAGCAATTGCTCAGAGAAGAAAAGTGCCAGCACTGAAAGCTGTTGCTAGCCAGCACCCTTCCTTGGAAGCGCTTTTGTAGGCCTAAGAACACTGGGGCTCTGGGCTTCTTTAGCCACCTAATCTTCTGCTCATCCTCTCGCGCAGTCTGAAGAGAGCTCAGGTGAGAAATTGCAAACATCCAGCAATTGCTCAGAGATGAAAAGTGCCAGCACTGAAAGCTGTTGCTAGCCAGCACACTTCCTTGGAAGCGCTTTTGTAGGCCTAAGAACACTGGGGCTCTGGGCTTCTCTAGCCACCTCATCTTCTGCTCATCCTCTCGCGCACTCTAAAGAGAGCTCAGGTGAGAAATTGCAAACGTCGAGCAATTGCTCAGAGATGAAAAGTGCCAGCACTGAAAGCTGTTGCTAGCCAGCACCCTTCCTTGGAAGCGCTTTCACAGGCGCAGCAACACTGGGGCTTTGCGCTTCTCTACCCACCAAACGTCACGGTCCTTCTCTTTCCGTCTCGTAGACACGAGCTGAGAAAGTACAAACGTCGAGCAATTGCTCAGAGATGAAAAGTGCCAGCACTGAAAGCTCTTGCTAGCCAGCACCCTTCCTTGGAAGCGCTTTTGTAGGCCTAAGAACACTGGGGCTCTGGGCTTCTCTAGCCACCTCATCTTCTGCTCATCCTCTCGCACAGTCTAAAGAGAGCTCAGGTGAGAAATTGCAAACTACCAGCAATTGCTCAGAGATGAAAAGTGCCAGCACTGAAAGCTCTTGCTAGCCAGCACCCTTCCTTGGAAGCGCTTTCACAGGCGCACTAACACTGGGGCTTTGCGCTTCTCTACCCACCAAACGTCACGGTCCTTCTCTTTCCGTCTCGTAGACACGAGCTGAGAAATTGCAAACGTCGAGCAATTGCTCAGAGATGAAAAGTGCCAGCACTGAAAGCTGTTGCTAGCCAGCACCCTTCCTTGGAAGCGCTTTTGTAGACCTAAGAACACTGGGGCTCTGGGCTTCTCTAGCCACCTCATCTTCTGCTCATCCTCTCGCGCACTCTGAAGAGAGCTCAGGTGAGAAATTGCAAACGTCGAGCAATTGCTCAGAGATGAAAAGTGCCAACACTGAAAGCTGTTGCTAGCCAGCACCCTTCCTTGGAAGCGCTTTCACAGGCGCAGCAACACTGGGGCTTTGCGCTTCTCTAGCCACCAAACGTCACAGTCATTCTCTTTCCGTCTCGTAGACACGAGCTGAGAAATTGCAAACGTCGAGCAATTGCTCAGAGAGGAAAAGTGCCAGCACTGAAAGCTGTTGCTAGCCAGCACCCTTCCTTGGAAGCGCTTTTGTAGGCCTAAGAACACTGGGGCTCTGGGCTTCTCTAGCCACCTCATCTTCTGCTCATCCTCTCGCGCACTCTAAAGAGAGCTCAGGTGAGAAATTGCAAACGTCGAGCAATTGCTCAGAGATGAAAAGTGCCAGCACTGAAAGCTGTTGCTAGCCAGCCCCCTTCCTTGGAAGCGCTTTCACAGGCGCAGTAACACTGGGGCTTTGCGCTTCTCTACCCACCAAACGTCACAGTCATTCTCTTTCCGTCTCGTAGACACGAGCTGAGAAATTGCAAACGTCGAGCAATTGCTCAGAGATGAAAAGTGCCAGCACTGAAAGCTCTTGCTAGCCAGCACCCTTCCTTGGAAGCGCTTTTGTAGGCCTAAGAACACTGGGGCTCTGGGCTTCTCTAGCCACCTCATCTTCTGCTCATCCTCTCGCGCACTCTAAAGAGAGCTCAGGTGAGAAATTGCAAACGTCGAGCAATTGCTCAGAGATGAAAAGTGCCAGCACTGAAAGCTGTTGCTAGCCAGCACCCTTCCTTGGAAGCGCTTTTGTAGGCCTAAGCACACTGGGGCTCTGGGCTTCTCTAGCCACCTAATCTTCTGCTCATCCTCTCGTGCACTCTAAAGAGAGCTCAGGTGAGAAATTGCAAACGTCGAGCAATTGCTCAGAGATGAAAAGTGCCAGCACTGAAAGCTCTTGCTAGCCAGCACCCTTCCTTGGAAGCGCTTTTGTAGGCCTAAGAACACTGGGGCTCTGGGCTTCTCTAGCCACCTCATCTTCTGCTCATCCTCTCGCGCACTCTAAAGAGAGCTCAGGGGAGAAATTGCAAACGTCGACCAATTGCTCAGAGATGAAAAGTGCCAGCACTGAAAGCTGTTGCTAGCCAGCACCCTTCCTTGGAAGCGCTTTCACAGGCGCACTGACACTGGGGCTTTGCGCTTCTCTACCCACCAAACGTCACGGTCCTTCTCTTTCCATCTCGTAGACACGAGCTGAGAAATTGCAAACGTCGAGCAATTGCTCAGAGATGAAAAGTGCCAGCACTGAAAGCTGTTGCTAGCCAGCCCCCTTCCTTGGAAGCGCTTTTGTAGCCCTTAGAACACTGGGGCTCTGGGCTTCTCTAGCCACCTAATCTTCTGCTCATCCTCTCGTGCACTCTAAAGAGAGCTCAGGTGAGAAATTGCAAACGTCGAGCAATTGCTCAGAGATGAAAAGTGCCAGCACTGAAAGCTGTTGCTAGCCAGCACCCTTCCTTGGAAGCGCTTTTGTAGGCCTAAGAACACTGGGGCTCTGGGCTTCTCTAGCCACCTCATCTTCTGCTCATCCTCTCGCGCACTCTAAAGAGAGCTCAGGGGAGAAATTGCAAACGTCCAGCAATTGCTCAGAGATGAAAAGTGCCAGCACTGAAAGCTGTTGCTAGCCAGCACCCTTCCTTGGAAGCGCTTTCACAGGCGCAGTAACACTGGGGCTTTGCGCTTCTCTACTCATCAAACGTCACGGTCCTTCACTTTCCGTCTCGTAGACACGAGCTGAGAAATTGCAAACGTCGAGCAATTGCTCAGAGATGAAAAGTGCCAGCACTGAAAGCTGTTGCTAGCCAGCACCCTTCCTTGGAAGCGCTTTTGTAGGCCTTAGAACACTGGGGCTCTGGGCTTCTCTAGCCACCTCATCTTCTGCTCATCCTCTCGCGCACTCTAAAGAGAGCTCAGGGGAGAAATTGCAAACGTCGAGCAATTGCTCAGAGATGAAAAGTGCCAGCACTGAAAGCTGTTGCTAGCCAGCACCCTTCCTTGGAAGCGCTTTTGTAGGCCTAAGAACACTGGGGCTCTGGGCTTCTCTAGCCACCTCATCTTCTGCTCATCCTCTCGCGCACTCTGAAGAGACCTCAGGTGAGAAATTGCAAACGTCGACCAATTGCTCAGAGATGAAAAGTGCCAGCACTGAAAGCTGTTGCTAGCCAGCACCCTTCCTTGGAAGCGCTTTCACAGGCGCAGCAACACTGGGGCTTTGCGCTTCTCTACCCACCAAACGTCACGGTCCTTCTCTTTCCATCTCGTAGACACGAGCTGAGAAATTGCAAACGTCGAGCAATTGCTCAGAGATGAAAAGTGCCAGCACTGGAAGCTGTTGCTAGCCAGCACCCTTCCTTGGAAGCGCTTTTGTAGACCTAAGAAGACTGGGGCTCTGGGCTTCTCTAGCCACCTCATCTTCTGCTCATCCTCTCGTGCACTCTAAAGAGAGCTCAGGTGAGAAATTGCAAACGTCGAGCAATTGCTCAGAGATGAAAAGTGCCAGCACTGAAAGCTGTTGCTAGCCAGCACCCTTCCTTGGAAGCGCTTTTGTAGGCCTAAGAACAGTGGGGCTCTGGGCTTCTCTAGCCACCTAATCTTCTGCTCATCCTCTCGCGCACTCTAAAGAGAGCTCAGGTGAGAAATTGCAAACGTCGAGCAATTGCTCAGAGATGAAAAGTGCCAGCACTGAAAGCTGTTGCTAGCCAGCACCCTTCCTTGGAAGCGCTTTCACAGGCGCAGCAACACTGGGGCTTTGCGCTTCTCTAGCCACCAAACGTCACGGTCCTTCTCTTTCCGTCTCATAGACACGAGCTGAGAAATTGCAAACGTCGAGCAATTGCTCAGAGATGAAAAGTGCCAGCACTGAAAGCTGTTGCTAGCCAGCACCCTTCCTTGGAAGCGCTTTTGTAGGCCTAAGAACACTGGGGCTCTGGGCTTCTCTAGCCACCTCATCTTCTGCTCATCCTCTCGCGCACTCTGAAGAGAGCTCAGGTGAGAAATTGCAAACGTCCAGCAATTGCTCAGAGATGAAAAGTGCCAGCACTGAAAGCTGTTGCTAGCCAGCACCCTTCCTTGGAAGCGCTTTTGTAGGCCTAAGAACCCTGGGGCTCTGGGCTTCTCTAGCCACCTCATCTTCTGCTCATCCTCTCGCGCACTCTAAAGAGAGCTCATGTGAGAAATTGCAAACGTCGACCAATTGCTCAGAGATGAAAAGTGCCAGCACTGAAAGCTGTTGCTAGCCAGCACCCTTCCTTGGAAGCGCTTTCACAGGCGCAGCAACACTGGGGCTTTGCGCTTCTCTAGCCACCAAACGTCACGGTCCTTCTCTTTCCGTCTCGTAGACACGAGCTGAGAAAGTACAAACGTCGAGCAATTGCTCAGAGATGAAAAGTGCCAGCACTGAAAGCTGTTGCTAGCCAGCACCCTTCCTTGGAAGCGCTTTTGTAGGCCTAAGAACACTGGGGCTAAGGGCTTCTCTAGCCACCTAATCTTCTGCTCATCCTCTCGCACAATCTAAAGAGAGCTCAGGTGAGAAATTGCAAACGTCGAGCAATTGCTCAGAGATGAAAAGTGCCAGTACTGAAAGCTCTTGCTAGCCAGCACCCTTCCTTGGAAGCGCTTTTGTAGCCCTTAGAACACTGGGGCTCTGGGCTTCTCTAGCCACCTCATCTTCTGCTCATCCTCTCGCGCACTCTAAAGAGAGCTCAGGTGAGAAATTGCAAACGTCGAGCAATTGCTCAGAGATGAAAAGTGCCAGCACTGAAAGCTGTTGCTAGCCAGCACCCTTCCTTGGAAGCGCTTTCACAGGCGCAGTAACACTGGGGCTTTGCGCTTCTCTACCCACCAAACGTCACAGTCATTCTCTTTCCGTCTCGTAGACACGAGCTGAGAAATTGCAAACGTCGAGCAATTGCTCAGAGATGAAAAGTGCCAGCACTGAAAGCTGTTGCTAGCCAGCACCCTTCCTTGGAAGCGCTTTTGTAGGCCTAAGAACACTGGGGCTCTGGGCTTCTTTAGCCACCTCATCTTCTGCTCATCCTCTCGCGCACTCTAAAGAGAGCTCAGGTGAGAAATTGCAAACGTCGAGCAATTGCACAGAGATGAAAAGTGCCAGCACTGAAAGCTGTTGCTAGCCAGCACCCTTCCTTGGAAGCGCTTTCACAGGCGCAGTAACACTGGGGCTTTGCGCTTCTCTACCCACCAAACGTCACGGTCCTTCTCTTTCCGTCTCGTAGACACGAGCTGAGAAATTGCAAACGTCGAGCAATTGCTCAGAGATGAAAAGTGCCAGCACTGAAAGCTGTTGCTAGCCAGCACCCTTCCTTGGAAGCGCTTTTGTAGGCCTAAGAACACTGGGGCTCTGGGCTTCTCTAGCCACCTCATCTTCTGCTCATCCTCTCGCGCACTCTGAAGAGAGCTCAGGTGAGAAATTGCAAATGTCGAGCAATTGCTCAGAGATGAAAAGTGCCAGCACTGAAAGCTGTTGCTAGCCAGCACCCTTCCTTGGAAGCGCTTTTGTAGGCCTAAGAACACTGGGGCTCTGGGCTTCTCTAGCCACCTCATCTTCTGCTCATCCTCTCGCGCACTCTAAAGAGAGCTCAGGTGAGAAATTGCAAACGTCGAGCAATTGCTCAGAGATGAAAAGTGCCAGCACTGAAAGCTGTTGCTAGCCAGCACCCTTCCTTGGAAGCGCTTTCACAGGCGCAGTAACACTGGGGCTTTGCGCTTCTCTAGCCACCAAACGTCACGGTCCTTCTCTTTCCATCTCGTAGACACGAGCTGAGAAATTGCAAACGTCGAGCAATTGCTCAGAGATGAAAAGTGCCAGCACTGAAAGCTGTTGCTAGCCAGCACCCTTCCTTGGAAGCGCTTTTGTAGGCCTAAGAACACTGGGGCTCTGGGCTTCTCTAGCCACCTCATCTTCTGCTCATCCTCTCGTGCACTCTAAAGAGAGCTCAGGTGAGAAATTGCAAACGTCGAGCAATTGCTCAGAGATGAAAAGTGCCAGCACTGAAAGCTCTTGCTAGCCAGCACCCTTCCTTGGAAGCGCTTTCACAGGCGCAGTAACACTGGGGCTTTGCGCTTCTCTAGCCACCAAACGTCACGGTCCTTCTCTTTCCATCTCGTAGACACGAGCTGAGAAATTGCAAACGTCGAGCAATTGCTCAGAGAGGAAAAGTGCCAGCACTGAAAGCTGTTGCTAGCCAGCACCCTTCCTTGGAAGCGCTTTTGTAGGCCTAAGAACACTGGGGCTCTGGGCTTCTCTAGCCACCTCATCTTCTGCTCATCCTCTCGCGCACTCTAAAGAGAGCTCAGGTGAGAAATTGCAAACGTCGAGCAATTGCTCAGAGATGAAAAGTGCCAGCACTGGAAGCTGTTGCTAGCCAGCACCCTTCCTTGGAAGCGCTTTTGTAGGCCTAAGAACCCTGGGGCTCTGGGCTTCTCTAGCCACCTCATCTTCTGCTCATCCTCTCGCGCACTCTAAAGAGAGCTCAGGTGAGAAATTGCAAACGTCGAGCAATTGCTCAGAGATGAAAAGTGCCAGCACTGAAAGCTGTTGCTAGCCAGCACCCTTCCTTGGAAGCGCTTTCACAGGCGCAGCAACACTGGGGCTTTGCGCTTCTCTACCCACCAAACGTCACGGTCCTTCTCTTTCCGTCTCGTAGACACGAGCTGAGAAAGTACAAACGTCGAGCAATTGCTCAGAGATGAAAAGTGCCAGCACTGAAAGCTGTTGCTAGCCAGCACCCTTCCTTGGAAGCGCTTTTGTAGGCCTAAGAACACTGGGGCTAAGGGCTTCTCTAGCCACCTAATCTTCTGCTCATCCTCTCGCACAATCTAAAGAGAGCTCAGGTGAGAAATTGCAAACGTCGAGCAATTGCTCAGAGATGAAAAGTGCCAGCACTGAAAGCTGTTGCTAGCCAGCACCCTTCCTTGGAAGCGCTTTCACAGGCGCAGTAACACTGGGGCTTTGCGCTTCTCTAGCCACCAAACGTCACGGTCCTTCTCTTTCCGTCTCGTAGACACGAGCTGAGAAATTGCAAACGTCGAGCAATTGCTCAGAGATGAAAAGTGCCAGCACTGAAAGCTGTTGCTAGCCAGCACCCTTCCTTGGAAGCGCTTTTGTAGGCCTAAGAACACTGGGGCTCTGGGCTTCTCTAGCCACCTCATCTTCTGCTCATCCTCTCGCGCACTCTGAAGAGAGCTCAGGTGAGAAATTGCAAACGTCGAGCAATTGCTCAGAGATGAAAAGTGCCAACACTGAAAGCTGTTGCTAGCCAGCACCCTTCCTTGGAAGCGCTTTCACAGGCGCAGTAACACTGGGGCTTTGCGCTTCTCTACCCACCAAACGTCACAGTCATTCTCTTTCTGTCTCGTAGACACGAGCTGAGAAATTGCAAACGTCAAGCAATTGCTCAGAGATGAAAAGTGCCAGCACTGGAAGCTGTTGCTAGCCAGCACCCTTCCTTGGAAGCGCTTTTGTAGGCCTAAGAACACTGGGGCTCTGGGCTTCTTTAGCCACCTAATCTTCTGCTCATCCTCTCGCGCACTCTGAAGAGAGCTCAGGTGAGAAATTGCAAACGTCGAGCAATTGCTCAGAGATGAAAAGTGCCAGCACTGAAAGCTGTTGCTAGCCAGCACCCTTCCTTGGAAGCGCTTTCACAGGCGCAGTAACACTGGGGCTTTGCGCTTCTCTACCCACCAAACGTCACGGTCCTTCTCTTTCCGTCGCGTAGACACGAGCTGAGAAATTGCAAACGTCGAGCAATTGCTCAGAGATGAAAAGTGCCAGCACTGAAAGCTGTTGCTAGCCAGCACCCTTCCTTGGAAGCGCTTTTGTAGGCCTAAGAACACTGGGGCTCTGGGCTTCTCTAGCCACCTCATCTTCTGCTCATCCTCTCGCGCACTCTGAAGAGAGCTCAGGTGAGAAATTGCAAACATCCAGCAATTGCTCAGAGATGAAAAGTGCCAGCACTGAAAGCTCTTGCTAGCCAGCACCCTTCCTTGGAAGCGCTTTTGTAGCCCTTAGAACACTGGGGCTCTGGGCTTCTCTAGCCACCTAATCTTCTGCTCATCCTCTCGTGCACTCTAAAGAGAGCTCAGGTGAGAAATTGCAAACGTCGAGCAATTGCTCAGAGATGAAAAGTGCCAGCACTGAAAGCTGTTGCTAGCCAGCACCCTTCCTTGGAAGCGCTTTTGTAGGCCTAAGAACACTGGGGCTCTGGGCTTCTCTAGCCACCTCATCTTCTGTTCATCCTCTCGCGCACTCTAAAGAGAGCTCAGGTGAGAAATTGCAAACGTCGAGCAATTGCTCAGAGATGAAAAGTGCCAGCACTGAAAGCTGTTGCTAGCCAGCACCCTTCCTTGGAAGCGCTTTCACAGGCGCACTAACACTGGGGCTTTGCGCTTCTCTACCCACCAAACGTCACGGTCCTTCTCTTTCCATCTCGTAGACACAAGCTGAGAAATTGCAAACGTCGAGCAATTGCTCAGAGATGAAAAGTGCCAGCACTGAAAGCTCTTGCTAGCCAGCACCCTTCCTTGAAAGCGCTTTTGTAGGCCTAAGAACACTGGGGCTCTGGGCTTCTCTAGCCACCTCATCTTCTGCTCATCCTCTCGCGCACTCTAAAGAGAGCTCAGGTGAGAAATTGCAAACGTCGAGCAATTGCTCAGAGATGAAAAGTGCCAGCACTGAAAGCTCTTGCTAGCCAGCACCCTTCCTTGGAAGCGCTTTCACAGGCGCAGTAACACTGGAGCTTTGCGCTTCTCTACCCAACAAACGTCACGGTCACTATCTCTCCGTCTCGTAGACACGAGCTGAGAAATTGCAAACGTCGAGCAATTGCTCAGAGATGAAAAGTGCCAGCACTGGAAGCTGTTGCTAGCCAGCACCCTTCCTTGGAAGCGCTTTTGTAGGCCTAAGAACACTGGGGCTCTGGGCTTCTCTAGCCACCTCATCTTCTGCTCATCCTCTCGCGCACTCTAAAGAGAGCTCAGGTGAGAAATTGCAAACGTCGAGCAATTGCTCAGAGATGAAAAGTGCCAGCACTGAAAGCTGTTGCTAGCCAGCACCCTTCCTTGGAAGCGCTTTTGTAGGCCTAAGAACACTGGGGCTCTGGGCTTCTCTAGCCACCTCATCTTCTGCTCATCCTCTCGCGCACTCTAAAGAGAGCTCAGGTGAGAAATTGCAAACGTCGAGCAATTGCTCAGAGATGAAAAGTGCCAGCACTGAAAGCTGTTGCTAGCCAGCACCCTTCCTTGGAAGCGCTTTCACAGGCGCAGCAACAGTGGGGCTTTGCGCTTCTCTAGCCACCAAACGTCACGGTCCTTCTCTTTCCGTCTCGTAGACACGAGCTGAGAAATTGCAAACGTCGAGCAATTGCTCAGAGATGAAAAGTGCCAGCACTGAAAGCTGTTGCTAGCCAGCACCCTTCCTTGGAAGCGCTTTTGTAGACCTAAGAACACTGGGGCTCTGGGCTTCTCTAGCCACCTCATCTTCTGCTCATCCTCTCGCGCACTCTAAAGAGAGCTCAGGGGAGAAATTGCAAACGTCCAGCAATTGCTCAGAGATGAAAAGTGCCAGCACTGAAAGCTCTTGCTAGCCAGCACCCTTCCTTGGAAGCGCTTTCACAGGCGCAGTAACACTGGGGCTTTGCGCTTCTCTAGCCACCAAACGTCACGGTCCTTCTCTTTCCGTCTCGTAGACACGAGCTGAGAAATTGCAAACGTCGAGCAATTGCTCAGAGATGAAAAGTGCCAGCACTGGAAGCTGTTGCTAGCCAGCACCCTTCCTTGAAAGCGCTTTTGTAGGCCTAAGAACACTGGGGCTCTGGGCTTCTCTAGCCACCTCATCTTCTGCTCATCCTCTCGCGCACTCTAAAGAGAGCTCAGGTGAGAAATTGCAAAAGTCGAGCAATTGCTCAGAGATGAAAAGTGCCAGCACTGAAAGCTCTTGCTAGCCAGCACCCTTCCTTGGAAGCGCTTTCACAGGCGCAGCAACACTGGGGCTTTGCGCTTCTCTACTCATCAAACGTCACGGTCCTTCTCTTTCCGTCTCGTAGACACGAGCTGAGAAATTGCAAACGTCGAGCAATTGCTCAGAGATGAAAAGTGCCAGCACTGAAAGCTGTTGCTAGCCAGCACCCTTCCTTGGAAGCGCTTTTGTAGCCCTTAGAACCCTGGGGCTCTGGGCTTCTCTAGCCACCTAATCTTCTGCTCATCCTCTCGTGCACTCTAAAGAGAGCTCAGGTGAGAAATTGCAAACGTCGAGCAATTGCTCAGAGATGAAAAGTGCCAGCACTGAAAGCTGTTGCTAGCCAGCACCCTTCCTTGGAAGCGCTTTCACAGGCGCAGTAACACTGGGGCTTTGCGCTTCTCTAGCCACCAAACGTCACGGTCCTTCTCTTTCCATCTCGTAGACACGAGCTGAGAAATTACAAACGTCGAGCAATTGCTCAGAGATGAAAAGTGCCAGCACTGAAAGCTGTTGCTAGCCAGCACCCTTCCTTGGAAGCGCTTTTGTAGGCCTAAGAACACTGGGGCTCTGGGCTTCTCTAGCCACCTAATCTTCTGCTCATCCTCTCGCGCACTCTAAAGAGAGCTCAGGTGAGAAATTGCAAACGTCGACCAATTGCTCAGAGATGAAAAGTGCCAGCACTGAAAGCTCTTGCTAGCCAGCACGCTTCCTTGGAAGCGCTTTCACAGGCGCAGTAACACTGGGGCTTTGCGCTTCTCTACTCATCAAACGTCACGGTCCTTCTCTTTCCGTCTCGTAGACACGAGCTGAGAAATTGCAAACGTCGAGCAATTGCTCAGAGATGAAAAGTGCCAGCACTGAAAGCTGTTGCTAGCCAGCACCCTTCCTTGGAAGCGCTTTTGTAGCCCTTAGAACACTGGGGCTCTGGGCTTCTCTAGCCACCTCATCTTCTGCTCATCCTCTCGCGCACTCTAAAGAGAGCTCAGGTGAGAAATTGCAAACGTCCAGCAATTGCTCAGAGATGAAAAGTGCCAGCACTGAAAGCTGTTGCTAGCCAGCACCCTTCCTTGGAAGCGCTTTTGTAGGCCTAAGAACACTGGGGCTCTGGGCTTCTCTAGCCACCTCATCTTCTGCTCATCCTCTCGCGCACTCTAAAGAGAGCTCAGGTGAGAAATTGCAAACGTCGACCAATTGCTCAGAGATGAAAAGTGCCAGCACTGAAAGCTCTTGCTAGCCAGCACCCTTCCTTGGAAGCGCTTTCACAGGCGCAGCAACACTGGGGCTTTGCGCTTCTCTACTCATCAAACGTCACGGTCCTTCTCTTTCCGTCTCGTAGACACGAGCTGAGAAATTGCAAACGTCGAGCAATTGCTCAGAGATGAAAAGTGCCAGCACTGAAAGCTGTTGCTAGCCAGCACCCTTCCTTGGAAGCGCTTTTGTAGGCCTAAGAAGACTGGGGCTCTGGGCTTCTCTAGCCACCTAATCTTCTGCTCATCCTCTCGTGCACTCTAAAGAGAGCTCAGGTGAGAAATTGCAAACGTCGAGCAATTGCTCAGAGATGAAAAGTGCCAGCACTGAAAGCTGTTGCTAGCCAGCACCCTTCCTTGGAAGCGCTTTCACAGGCGCAGTAACACTGGGGCTTTGCGCTTCTCTAGCCACCAAACGTCACGGTCCTTCTCTTTCCATCTCGTAGACACGAGCTGAGAAATTACAAACGTCGAGCAATTGCTCAGAGATGAAAAGTGCCAGCACTGAAAGCTGTTGCTAGCCAGCACCCTTCCTTGGAAGCGCTTTTGTAGGCCTAAGAACACTGGGGCTCTGGGCTTCTCTAGCCACCTAATCTTCTGCTCATCCTCTCGCGCACTCTAAAGAGAGCTCAGGTGAGAAATTGCAAACGTCGACCAATTGCTCAGAGATGAAAAGTGCCAGCACTGAAAGCTCTTGCTAGCCAGCACGCTTCCTTGGAAGCGCTTTCACAGGCGCAGTAACACTGGGGCTTTGCGCTTCTCTACTCATCAAACGTCACGGTCCTTCTCTTTCCGTCTCGTAGACACGAGCTGAGAAATTGCAAACGTCGAGCAATTGCTCAGAGATGAAAAGTGCCAGCACTGAAAGCTGTTGCTAGCCAGCACCCTTCCTTGGAAGCGCTTTTGTAGCCCTTAGAACACTGGGGCTCTGGGCTTCTCTAGCCACCTCATCTTCTGCTCATCCTCTCGCGCACTCTAAAGAGAGCTCAGGTGAGAAATTGCAAACGTCCAGCAATTGCTCAGAGATGAAAAGTGCCAGCACTGAAAGCTGTTGCTAGCCAGCACCCTTCCTTGGAAGCGCTTTTGTAGGCCTAAGAACACTGGGGCTCTGGGCTTCTCTAGCCACCTCATCTTCTGCTCATCCTCTCGCGCACTCTAAAGAGAGCTCAGGTGAGAAATTGCAAACGTCGACCAATTGCTCAGAGATGAAAAGTGCCAGCACTGAAAGCTGTTGCTAGCCAGCACCCTTCCTTGGAAGCGCTTTCACAGGCGCAGCAACAGTGGGGCTTTGCGCTTCTCTAGCCACCAAACGTCACGGTCCTTCTCTTTCCGTCTCGTAGACACGAGCTGAGAAATTGCAAACGTCGAGCAATTGCTCAGAGATGAAAAGTGCCAGCACTGAAAGCTGTTGCTAGCCAGCCCCCTTCCTTGGAAGCGCTTTTGTAGACCTAAGAACACTGGGGCTCTGGGCTTCTCTAGCCACCTCATCTTCTGCTCATCCTCTCGTGCACTCTAAAGAGAGCTCAGGTGAGAAATTGCAAACGTCGAGCAATTGCTCAGAGATGAAAAGTGCCAGCACTGAAAGCTCTTGCTAGCCAGCACCCTTCCTTGGAAGCGCTTTCACAGGCGCAGTAACACTGGGGCTTTGTGCTTCTCTAGCCACCAAACGTCACGGTCCTTCTCTTTCCGTCTCGTAGACACGAGCTGAGAAATTGCAAACGTCGAGCAATTGCTCAGAGATGAAAAGTGCCAGCACTGAAAGCTCTTGCTAGCCAGCACCCTTCCTTGAAAGCGCTTTTGTAGGCCTAAGAACACTGGGGCTCTGGGCTTCTCTAGCCACCTCATCTTCTGCTCATCCTCTCGCGCACTCTAAAGAGAGCTCAGGTGAGAAATTGCAAACGTCGAGCAATTGCTCAGAGATGAAAAGTGCCAGCACTGAAAGCTCTTGCTAGCCAGCACCCTTCCTTGGAAGCGCTTTTGTAGGCCTAAGAACACTGGGGCTCTGGGCTTCTCTAGCCACCTCATCTTCTGCTCATCCTCTCGCGCACTCTAAAGAGAGCTCAGGTGAGAAATTGCAAACGTCGAGCAATTGCTCCGAGATGAAAAGTGCCAGCACTGAAAGCTGTTGCTAGCCAGCACCCTTCCTTGGAAGCGCTTTCACAGGCGCAGTAACACTGGGGCTTTGCGCTTCTCTAGCCACCAAACGTCACGGTCCTTCTCTTTCCATCTCGTAGACACGAGCTGAGAAATTGCAAACGTCGAGCAATTGCTCAGAGATGAAAAGTGCCAGCACTGAAAGCTGTTGCTAGCCAGCACCCTTCCTTGGAAGCGCTTTTGTAGCCCTTAGAACACTGGGGCTCTGGGCTTCTCTAGCCACCTCATCTTCTGCTCATCCTCTCGTGCACTCTAAAGAGAGCTCAGGTGAGAAATTGCAAACGTCGAGCAATTGCTCAGAGATGAAAAGTGCCAGCACTGAAAGCTGTTGCTAGCCAGCACCCTTCCTTGGAAGCGCTTTCACAGGCGCAGTAACACTGGGGCTTTGCGCTTCTCTACCCACCAAACGTCACGGTCCTTCTCTTTCCATCTCGTAGACACGAGCTGAGAAATTGCAAACGTCGAGCAATTGCTCAGACAGGAAAAGTGCCAGCACTGAAAGCTGTTGCTAGCCAGCACCCTTCCTTGGAAGCGCTTTTGTAGGCCTAAGAACAGTGGGGCTCTGGGCTTCTCTAGCCACCTAATCTTCTGCTCATCCTCTCGCGCACTCTAAAGAGAGCTCAGGTGAGAAATTGCAAACGTCGAGCAATTGCTCAGAGATGAAAAGTGCCAGCACTGGAAGCTGTTGCTAGCCAGCACCCTTCCTTGGAAGCGCTTTTGTAGGCCTAAGAACCCTGGGGCTCTGGGCTTCTCTAGCCACCTCATCTTCTGCTCATCCTCTCGCGCACTCTAAAGAGAGCTCAGGTGAGAAATTGCAAACGTCGAGCAATTGCTCAGAGATGAAAAGTGCCAGCACTGAAAGCTGTTGCTAGCCAGCACCCTTCCTTGGAAGCGCTTTCACAGGCGCAGCAACACTGGGGCTTTGCGCTTCTCTAGCCACCAAAGTCACGGTCCTTCTCTTTCCGTCTCGTAGACACGAGCTGAGAAAGTACAAACGTCGAGCAATTGCTCAGAGATGAAAAGTGCCAGCACTGAAAGCTGTTGCTAGCCAGCACCCTTCCTTGGAAGCGCTTTTGTAGGCCTAAGAACACTGGGGCTAAGGGCTTCTCTAGCCACCTAATCTTCTGCTCATCCTCTCGCACAATCTAAAGAGAGCTCAGGTGAGAAATTGCAAACATCGAGCAATTGCTCAGAGATGAAAAGTGCCAGCACTGAAAGCTCTTGCTAGCCAGCACCCTTCCTTGGAAGCGCTTTCACAGGCGCAGTAACACTGGGGCTTTGCGCTTCTCTAGCCACCAAACGTCACGGTCCTTCTCTTTCCGTCTCGTAGACACGAGCTGAGAAATTGCAAACGTCGAGCAATTGCTCAGAGATGAAAAGTGCCAGCACTGAAAGCTGTTGCTAGCCAGCACCCTTCCTTGGAAGCGCTTTTGTAGGCCTAAGAACACTGGGGCTCTGGGCTTCTCTAGCCACCTAATCTTCTGCTCATCCTCTCGCGCACTCTGAAGAGAGCTCAGGTGAGAAATTGCAAACGTCGAGCAATTGCTCAGAGATGAAAAGTGCCAGCACTGAAAGCTCTTGCTAGCCAGCACCCTTCCTTGGAAGTGCTTTCACAGGCGCAGCAACACTGGGGCTTTGCGCTTCTCTAGCCACCAAACGTCACAGTCATTCTCTTTCCGTCTCGTAGACACGAGCTGAGAAATTGCAAACGTCGAGCAATTGCTCAGAGAGGAAAAGTGCCAGCACTGAAAGCTGTTGCTAGCCAGCACCCTTCCTTGGAAGCGCTTTTGTAGGCCTAAGAACACTGGGGCTCTGGGCTTCTCTAGCCACCTCATCTTCTGCTCATCCTCTCGCGCACTCTAAAGAGAGCTCAGGGGAGAAATTGCAAACGTCGAGCAATTGCTCAGAGATGAAAAGTGCCAGCACTGAAAGCTGTTGCTAGCCAGCACCCTTCCTTGGAAGCGCTTTCACAGGCGCAGTAACACTGGGGCTTTGCGCATCTCTACCCACCAAACGTCACAGTCATTCTCTTTCCGTCTCGTAGACACGAGCTGAGAAATTGCAAACGTCGAGCAATTGCTCAGAGATGAAAAGTGCCAGCACTGGAAGCTGTTGCTAGCCAGCACCCTTCCTTGGAAGCGCTTTTGTAGGCCTAAGAACACTGCGGCTCTGGGCTTCTTTAGCCACCTCATCTTCTGCTCATCCTCTCGCGCACTCTGAAGAGAGCTCAGGGGAGAAATTGCAAACGTCGAGCAATTGCTCAGAGATGAAAAGTGCCAGCACTGAAAGCTGTTGCTAGCCAGCACCCTTCCTTGGAAGCGCTTTCACAGGCGCAGCAACACTGGGGCTTTGCGCTTCTCTACCCACCAAACGTCACGGTCCTTCTCTTTCCGTCGCGTAGACACGAGCTGAGAAATTGCAAACGTCGAGCAATTGCTCAGAGATGAAAAGTGCCAGCACTGAAAGCTGTTGCTAGCCAGCACCCTTCCTTGGAAGCGCTTTTGTAGGCCTAAGAACACTGGGGCTCTGGGCTTCTCTAGCCACCTCATCTTCTGCTCATCCTCTCGCGCACTCTGAAGAGAGCTCAGGTGAGAAATTGCAAACGTCGAGCAATTGCTCAGAGATGAAAAGTGCCAGCACTGAAAGCTCTTGCTAGCCAGCACCCTTCCTTGGAAGCGCTTTTGTAGGCCTAAGAACACTGGGGCTCTGGGCTTCTCTAGCCACCTAATCTTCTGCTCATCCTCTCGTGCACTCTAAAGAGAGCTCAGGTGAGAAATTGCAAACGTCGAGCAATTGCTCAGAGATGAAAAGTGCCAGCACTGAAAGCTGTTGCTAGCCAGCACCCTTCCTTGGAAGCGCTTTTGTAGGCCTAAGAACACTGGGGCTCTGGGCTTCTCTAGCCACCTCATCTTCTGCTCATCCTCTCGCGCACTCTAAAGAGAGCTCAGGTGAGAAATTGCAAACGTCGAGCAATTGCTCAGAGATGAAAAGTGCCAGCACTGAAAGCTGTTGCTAGCCAGCACCCTTCCTTGGAAGCGCTTTCACAGGCTCAGTAACACTGGGGCTTTGCGCTTCTCTACCCACCAAACGTCACGGTCCTTCTCTTTCCATCTCGTAGACACGAGCTGAGAAATTGCAAACGTCGAGCAATTGCTCAGAGATGAAAAGTGCCAGCACTGAAAGCTCTTGCTAGCCAGCACCCTTCCTTGAAAGCGCTTTTGTAGGCCTAAGAACACTGGGGCTCTGGGCTTCTCTAGCCACCTCATCTTCTGCTCATCCTCTCGCGCACTCTAAAGAGAGCTCAGGTGAGAAATTGCAAACGTCGAGCAATTGCTCAGAGATGAAAAGTGCCAGCACTGAAAGCTGTTGCTAGCCAGCACCCTTCCTTGGAAGCGCTTTCACAGGCGCAGTAACACTGGGGCTTTGCGCTTCTCTACCCAACAAACGTCACGGTCACTATCTCTCCGTCTCGTAGACACGAGCTGAGAAATTGCAAACGTCGAGCAATTGCTCAGAGATGAAAAGTGCCAGCACTGGAAGCTGTTGCTAGCCAGCACCCTTCCTTGGAAGCGCTTTTGTAGGCCTAAGAACACTGGGGCTCTGCGCTTCTCTAGCCACCTCATCTTCTGCTCATCCTCTCGCGCACTCTAAAGAGAGCTCAGGTGAGAAATTGCAAACGTCGAGCAATTGCTCAGAGATGAAAAGTGCCAGCACTGAAAGCTCTTGCTAGCCAGCACCCTTCCTTGGAAGCGCTTTTGTAGGCCTAAGAACACTGGGGCTCTGGGCTTCTCTAGCCACCTCATCTTCTGCTCATCCTCTCGCGCACTCTAAAGAGACCTCAGGGGAGAAATTGCAAACGTCGAGCAATTGCTCAGAGATGAAAAGTGCCAGCACTGAAAGCTGTTGCTAGCCAGCACCCTTCCTTGGAAGCGCTTTTGTAGCCCTTAGAACACTGGGGCTCTGGGCTTCTCTAGCCACCTCATCTTCTGCTCATCCTCTCGTGCACTCTAAAGAGAGCTCAGGTGAGAAATTGCAAACGTCGAGCAATTGCTCCGAGATGAAAAGTGCCAGCACTGAAAGCTCTTGCTAGCCAGCACCCTTCCTTGGAAGCGCTTTCACAGGCGCACTAACACTGGGGCTTTGCGCTTCTCTAGCCACCAAACGTCACGGTCCTTCTCTTTCCATCTCGTAGACACGAGCTGAGAAATTGCAAACGTCGAGCAATTGCTCAGAGATGAAAAGTGCCAGCACTGAAAGCTCTTGCTAGCCAGCACCCTTCCTTGGAAGCGCTTTTGTAGACCTAAGAACACTGGGGCTCTGGGCTTCTCTAGCCACCTAATCTTCTGCTCATCCTCTCGCGCACTCTAAAGAGAGCTCAGGTGAGAAATTGCAAACGTCGAGCAATTGCTCAGAGATGAAAAGTGCCAGCACTGAAAGCTCTTGCTAGCCAGCACCCTTCCTTGGAAGCGCTTTCACAGGCGCAGTAACACTGGGGCTTTGCGCTTCTCTACCCACCAAACGTCACGGTCCTTCTCTTTCCGTCTCGTAGACACGAGCTGAGAAATTGCAAACGTCGAGCAATTGCTCAGAGATGAAAAGTGCCAGCACTGAAAGCTGTTGCTAGCCAGCACCCTTCCTTGGAAGCGCTTTTGTAGGCCTAAGAACACTGGGGCTCTGGGCTTCTCTAGCCACCTAATCTTCTGCTCATCCTCTCGCGCACTCTAAAGAGAGCTCAGGTGAGAAATTGCAAACGTCGAGCAATTGCTCAGAGAGGAAAAGTGCCAGCACTGAAAGCTCTTGCTAGCCAGCACCCTTCCTTGGAAGCGCTTTTGTAGGCCTAAGAACACTGGGGCTCTGGGCTTCTCTAGCCACCTCATCTTCTGCTCATCCTCTCGCGCACTCTAAAGAGAGCTCAGGTGAGAAATTGCAAACGTCGAGCAATTGCTCAGAGATGAAAAGTGCCAGCACTGAAAGCTGTTGCTAGCCAGCACCCTTCCTTGGAAGCGCTTTCACAGGCGCAGCAACACTGGGGCTTTGCGCTTCTCTACCCACCAAACGTCACGGTCCTTCTCTTTCCGTCTCGTAGACACGAACTGAGAAATTGCAAACGTCGAGCAATTGCTCAGAGATGAAAAGTGCCAGCACTGAAAGCTGTTGCTAGCCAGCACCCTTCCTTGGAAGCGCTTTTGTAGACCTAAGAACACTGGGGCTCTGGGCTTCTCTAGCCACCTCATCTTCTGCTCATCCTCTCGCGCACTCTAAAGAGAGCTCAGGTGAGAAATTGCAAACGTCGAGCAATTGCTCAGAGATGAAAAGTGCCAGCACTGAAAGCTCTTGCTAGCCAGCACCCTTCCTTGGAAGCGCTTTTGTAGGCCTAAGAACACTGGGGCTCTGGGCTTCTCTAGCCACCTCATCTTCTGCTCATCCTCTCGCGCACTCTAAAGAGAGCTCAGGGGAGAAATTGCAAACGTCGAGCAATTGCTCAGAGATGAAAAGTGCCAGCACTGAAAGCTGTTGCTAGCCAGCACCCTTCCTTGGAAGCGCTTTTGTAGCCCTTAGAACACTGGGGCTCTGGGCTTCTCTAGCCACCTCATCTTCTGCTCATCCTCTCGTGCACTCTAAAGAGAGCTCAGGGGAGAAATTGCAAACGTCCAGCAATTGCTCCGAGATGAAAAGTGCCAGCACTGAAAGCTCTTGCTAGCCAGCACCCTTCCTTGGAAGCGCTTTCACAGGCGCACTAACACTGGGGCTTTGCGCTTCTCTAGCCACCAAACGTCACGGTCCTTCTCTTTCCATCTCGTAGACACGAGCTGAGAAATTGCAAACGTCGAGCAATTGCTCAGAGATGAAAAGTGCCAGCACTGAAAGCTCTTGCTAGCCAGCACCCTTCCTTGGAAGCGCTTTTGTAGACCTAAGAACACTGGGGCTCTGGGCTTCTCTAGCCACCTAATCTTCTGCTCATCCTCTCGCGCACTCTAAAGAGAGCTCAGGTGAGAAATTGCAAACGTCGAGCAATTGCTCAGAGATGAAAAGTGCCAGCACTGAAAGCTCTTGCTAGCCAGCACCCTTCCTTGGAAGCGCTTTCACAGGCGCACTAACACTGGGGCTTTGCGCTTCTCTACCCACCAAACGTCACGGTCCTTCTCTTTCCGTCTCGTAGACACGAGCTGAGAAATTGCAAACGTCGAGCAATTGCTCAGAGAGGAAAAGTGCCAGCACTGAAAGCTGTTGCTAGCCAGCACCCTTCCTTGGAAGCGCTTTTGTAGGCCTAAGAACCCTGGGGCTCTGGGCTTCTCTAGCCACCTAATCTTCTGCTCATCCTCTCGCGCACTCTAAAGAGAGCTCAGGTGAGAAATTGCAAACGTCGAGCAATTGCTCAGAGATGAAAAGTGCCAGCACTGAAAGCTGTTGCTAGCCAGCACCCTTCCTTGGAAGCGCTTTTGTAGGCCTAAGAACACTGGGGCTCTGGGCTTCTCTAGCCACCTCATCTTCTGCTCATCCTCTCGCGCACTCTAAAGAGAGCTCAGGTGAGAAATTGCAAACGTCGAGCAATTGCTCAGAGATGAAAAGTGCCAGCACTGAAAGCTGTTGCTAGCCAGCACCCTTCCTTGGAAGCGCTTTCACAGGCGCAGCAACACTGGGGCTTTGCGCTTCTCTAGCCACCAAACGTCACGGTCCTTCTCTTTCCGTCTCGTAGACACGAGCTGAGAAATTGCAAACGTCGAGCAATTGCTCAGAGATGAAAAGTGCCAGCACTGAAAGCTGTTGCTAGCCAGCACCCTTCCTTGGAAGCGCTTTTGTAGACCTAAGAACACTGGGGCTCTGGGCTTCTCTAGCCACCTAATCTTCTGCTCATCCTCTCGTGCACTCTAAAGAGAGCTCAGGTGAGAAATTGCAAACGTCGAGCAATTGCTCAGAGAGGAAAAGTGCCAGCACTGAAAGCTGTTGCTAGCCAGCACCCTTCCTTGGAAGCGCTTTTGTAGGCCTAAGAACACTGGGGCTCTGGGCTTCTCTAGCCACCTCATCTTCTGCTCATCCTCTCGCGCACTCTGAAGAGAGCTCAGGTGAGAAATTGCAAACGTCGACCAATTGCTCAGAGATGAAAAGTGCCAGCACTGAAAGCTGTTGCTAGCCAGCACCCTTCCTTGGAAGCGCTTTCACAGGCGCAGCAACACTGGGGCTTTGCGCTTCTCTAGCTACCAAACGTCACAGTCATTCTCTTTCCGTCTCGTAGACACGAGCTGAGAAATTGCAAACGTCGAGCAATTGCTCAGAGATGAAAAGTGCCAGCACTGAAAGCTCTTGCTAGCCAGCACCCTTCCTTGGAAGCGCTTTTGTAGGCCTAAGAACAGTGGGGCTCTGGGCTTCTCTAGCCACCTCATCTTCTGCTCATCCTCTCGCGCACTCTAAAGAGAGCTCAGGGGAGAAATTGCAAACGTCGAGCAATTGCTCAGAGATGAAAAGTGCCAGCACTGAAAGCTCTTGCTAGCCAGCACCCTTCCTTGGAAGCGCTTTCACAGGCGCAGTAACACTGGGGCTTTGCGCTTCTCTACCCACCAAACGTCACAGTCATTCTCTTTCCGTCTCGTAGACACGAGCTGAGAAATTGCAAACGTCGAGCAATTGCTCAGAGATGAAAAGTGCCAGCACTGGAAGCTGTTGCTAGCCAGCACCCTTCCTTGGAAGCGCTTTTGTAGGCCTAAGAACACTGGGGCTCTGGGCTTCTTTAGCCACCTCATCTTCTGCTCATCCTCTCGCGCACTCTGAAGAGAGCTCAGGGGAGAAATTGCAAACGTCGAGCAATTGCTCAGAGATGAAAAGTGCCAGCACTGAAAGCTGTTGCTAGCCAGCACCCTTCCTTGGAAGCGCTTTCACAGGCGCAGTAACACTGGGGCTTTGCGCTTCTCTACTCATCAAACGTCACGGTCCTTCTCTTTCCGTCTCGTAGACACGAGCTGAGAAATTGCAAACGTCGAGCAACTGCTCAGAGATGAAAAGTGCCAGCACTGAAAGCTGTTGCTAGCCAGCACCCTTCCTTGGAAGTGCTTTTGTAGCCCTTAGAACACTGGGGCTCTGGGCTTCTCTAGCCACCTCATCTTCTGCTCATCCTCTCGCGCACTCTAAAGAGAGCTCAGGTGAGAAATTGCAAACGTCGAGCAATTGCTCAGAGATGAAAAGTGCCAGCACTGAAAGCTGTTGCTAGCCAGCACCCTTCCTTGGAAGCGCTTTTGTAGGCCTAAGAACACTGGGGCTCTGGGCTTCTCTAGCCACCTAATCTTCTGCTCATCCTCTCGCGCACTGTAAAGAGAGCTCAGGTGAGAAATTGCAAACGTCCAGCAATTGCTCAGAGATGAAAAGTGCCAGCACTGAAAGCTGTTGCTAGCCAGCACCCTTCCTTGGAAGCGCTTTTGTAGGCCTAAGAACACTGGGGCTCTGGGCTTCTCTAGCCACCTCATCTTCTGCTCATCCTCTCGCGCACTCTAAAGAGAGCTCAGGTGAGAAATTGCAAACGTCGACCAATTGCTCAGAGATGAAAAGTGCCAGCACTGAAAGCTCTTGCTAGCCAGCACCCTTCCTTGGAAGCGCTTTCACAGGCGCAGCAACACTGGGGCTTTGCGCTTCTCTACCCACCAAACGTCACGGTCCTTCTCTTTCCGTCTCGTAGACACGAGCTGAGAAAGTACAAACGTCGAGCAATTGCTCAGAGAGGAAAAGTGCCAGCACTGAAAGCTGTTGCTAGCCAGCACCCTTCCTTGGAAGCGCTTTTGTAGGCCTAAGAACACTGGGGCTAAGGGCTTCTCTAGCCACCTCATCTTCTGCTCATCCTCTCGCGCACTCTAAAGAGAGCTCAGGTGAGAAGTTGCAAACGTCGAGCAATTGCTCAGAGAAGAAAAGTGCCAGCACTGAAAGCTGTTGCTAGCCAGCACCCTTCCTTGGAAGTGCTTTCACAGGCGCAGTAACACTGGGGCTTTGCGCTTCTCTAGCCACCAAACGTCACGGTCCTTCTCTTTCCGTCTCGTAGACACGAGCTGAGAAATTGCAAACGTCGAGCAATTGCTCAGAGATGAAAAGTGCCAGCACTGGAAGCTGTTGCTAGCCAGCACCCTTCCTTGGAAGCGCTTTTGTAGCCCTTAGAACACTGGGGCTCTGGGCTTCTCTAGCCACCTCATCTTCTGCTCATCCTCTCGCGCACTCTAAAGAGAGCTCAGGTGAGAAATTGCAAACGTCGAGCAATTGCTCAGAGATGAAAAGTGCCAGCACTGAAAGCTCTTGCTAGCCAGCACCCTTCCTTGGAAGTGCTTTCACAGGCGCAGCAACACTGGGGCTTTGCACTTCTCTAGCCACCAAACATCACGGTCCTTCTCTTTCCGTCTCGTAGACACGAGCTGAGAAATTGCAAACGTCGAGCAATTGCTCAGAGATGAAAAGTGCCAGCACTGAAAGCTCTTGCTAGCCAGCACCCTTCCTTGGAAGCGCTTTTGTAGGCCTAAGAACACTGGGGCTCTGGGCTTCTCTAGCCACCTCATCTTCTGCTCATCCTCTCGCGCACTCTAAAGAGAGCTCAGGGGAGAAATTGCAAACGTCGAGCAATTGCTCAGAGATGAAAAGTGCCAGCACTGAAAGCTGTTGCTAGCCAGCACCCTTCCTTGGAAGCGCTTTCACAGGCGCAGCAACAGTGGGGCTTTGCGCTTCTCTAGCCACCAAACGTCACGGTCCTTCTCTTTCCGTCTCGTAGACACGAGCTGAGAAATTGCAAACGTCGAGCAATTGCTCAGAGATGAAAAGTGCCAGCACTGAAAGCTGTTGCTAGCCAGCACCCTTCCTTGGAAGCGCTTTTGTAGGCCTAAGCACACTGGGGCTCTGGGCTTCTCTAGCCACCTCATCTTCTGCTCATCCTCTCGCGCACTCTAAAGAGAGCTCAGGTGAGAAATTGCAAACGTCGAGCAATTGCTCAGAGATGAAAAGTGCCAGCACTGAAAGCTCTTGCTAGCCAGCACCCTTCCTTGGAAGCGCTTTCACAGGCGCAGTAACACTGGGGCTTTGCGCTTCTCTAGCCACCAAACATCACGGTCCTTCTCTTTCCATCTCGTAGACACGAGCTGAGAAATTGCAAACGTCGAGCAATTGCTCAGAGATGAAAAGTGCCAGCACTGAAAGCTCTTGCTAGCCAGCACCCTTCCTTGGAAGCGCTTTTGTAGGCCTAAGAACACTGGGGCTCTGGGCTTCTCTAGCCACCTAATCTTCTGCTCATCCTCTCGCGCACTCTGAAGAGAGCTCAGGTGAGAAATTGCAAACGTCCAGCAATTGCTCAGAGAGGAAAAGTGCCAGCACTGAAAGCTGTTGCTAGCCAGCACCCTTCCTTGGAAGCGCTTTCACAGGCGCACTAACACTGGGGCTTTGCGCTTCTCTACTCATCAAACGTCACGGTCCTTCTCTTTCCGTCTCGTAGACACGAGCTGAGAAATTGCAAACGTCGAGCAATTGCTCAGAGATGAAAAGTGCCAGCACTGAAAGCTGTTGCTAGCCAGCACCCTTCCTTGGAAGCGCTTTTGTAGCCCTTAGAACACTGGGGCTCTGGGCTTCTCTAGCCACCTCATCTTCTGCTCATCCTCTCGCGCACTCTAGAGAGAGCTCAGGTGAGAAATTGCAAACGTCGAGCAATTGCTCAGAGATGAAAAGTGCCAGCACTGAAAGCTGTTGCTAGCCAGCACCCTTCCTTGGAAGCGCTTTTGTAGGCCTAAGAACACTGGGGCTCTGGGCTTCTCTAGCCACCTCATCTTCTGCTCATCCTCTCGCGCACTCTAAAGAGAGCTCAGGTGAGAAATTGCAAACGTCGAGCAATTGCTCAGAGATGAAAAGTGCCAGCACTGAAAGCTGTTGCTAGCCAGCACCCTTCCTTGGAAGCGCTTTCACAGGCGCAGCAACAGTGGGGCTTTGCGCTTCTCTAGCCACCAAACGTCACGGTCCTTCTCTTTCCGTCTCGTAGACACGAGCTGAGAAATTGCAAACGTCGAGCAATTGCTCAGAGAGGAAAAGTGCCAGCACTGAAAGCTGTTGCTAGCCAGCACCCTTCCTTGGAAGCGCTTTTGTAGGCCTAAGCACACTGGGGCTCTGGGCTTCTCTAGCCACCTCATCTTCTGCTCATCCTCTCGCGCACTCTAAAGAGAGCTCAGGTGAGAAATTGCAAACGTCGAGCAATTGCTCAGAGATGAAAAGTGCCAGCACTGAAAGCTCTTGCTAGCCAGCACCCTTCCTTGGAAGCGCTTTCACAGGCGCAGTAACACTGGGGCTTTGCGCTTCTCTACCCACCAAACATCACGGTCCTTCTCTTTCCGTCTCGTAGACACGAGCTGAGAAATTGCAAACGTCGAGCAATTGCTCAGAGATGAAAAGTGCCAGCACTGAAAGCTCTTGCTAGCCAGCACCCTTCCTTGGAAGCGCTTTTGTAGGCCTAAGAACACTGGGGCTCTGGGCTTCTCTAGCCACCTAATCTTCTGCTCATCCTCTCGCGCACTCTAAAGAGAGCTCAGGTGAGAAATTGCAAACGTCCAGCAATTGCTCAGAGATGAAAAGTGCCAGCACTGAAAGCTGTTGCTAGCCAGCACCCTTCCTTGGAAGCGCTTTCACAGGCGCACTAACACTGGGGCTTTGCGCTTCTCTACTCATCAAACGTCACGGTCCTTCTCTTTCCGTCTCGTAGACACGAGCTGAGAAATTGCAAACGTCGAGCAATTGCTCAGAGAGGAAAAGTGCCAGCACTGAAAGCTGTTGCTAGCCAGCACCCTTCCTTGGAAGCGCTTTTGTAGCCCTTAGAACACTGGGGCTCTGGGCTTCTCTAGCCACCTCATCTTCTGCTCATCCTCTCGCGCACTCTAGAGAGAGCTCAGGTGAGAAATTGCAAACGTCGAGCAATTGCTCAGAGATGAAAAGTGCCAGCACTGAAAGCTCTTGCTAGCCAGCACCCTTCCTTGGAAGCGCTTTCACAGGCGCAGCAACAGTGGGGCTTTGCGCTTCTCTAGCCACCAAACGTCACGGTCCTTCTCTTTCCGTCTCGTAGACACGAGCTGAGAAATTGCAAACGTCGAGCAATTGCTCAGAGAGGAAAAGTGCCAGCACTGAAAGCTGTTGCTAGCCAGCACCCTTCCTTGGAAGCGCTTTTGTAGGCCTAAGCACACTGGGGCTCTGGGCTTCTCTAGCCACCTCATCTTCTGCTCATCCTCTCGCGCACTCTAAAGAGAGCTCAGGTGAGAAATTGCAAACGTCCAGCAATTGCTCAGAGATGAAAAGTGCCAGCACTGAAAGCTCTTGCTAGCCAGCACCCTTCCTTGGAAGCGCTTTCACAGGCGCAGTAACACTGGGGCTTTGCGCTTCTCTACCCACCAAACATCACGGTCCTTCTCTTTCCGTCTCGTAGACACGAGCTGAGAAATTGCAAACGTCGAGCAATTGCTCAGAGATGAAAAGTGCCAGCACTGAAAGCTCTTGCTAGCCAGCACCCTTCCTTGGAAGCGCTTTTGTAGGCCTAAGAACACTGGGGCTCTGGGCTTCTCTAGCCACCTCATCTTCTGCTCATCCTCTCGCGCACTCTAAAGAGAGCTCAGGTGAGAAATTGCAAACGTCCAGCAATTGCTCAGAGATGAAAAGTGCCAGCACTGAAAGCTGTTGCTAGCCAGCACCCTTCCTTGGAAGCGCTTTCACAGGCGCACTAACACTGGGGCTTTGCGCTTCTCTACTCATCAAACGTCACGGTCCTTCTCTTTCCGTCTCGTAGACACGAGCTGAGAAATTGCAAACGTCGAGCAATTGCTCAGAGAGGAAAAGTGCCAGCACTGAAAGCTGTTGCTAGCCAGCACCCTTCCTTGGAAGCGCTTTTGTAGCCCTTAGAACACTGGGGCTCTGGGCTTCTCTAGCCACCTCATCTTCTGCTCATCCTCTCGCGCACTCTAGAGAGAGCTCAGGTGAGAAATTGCAAACGTCGAGCAATTGCTCAGAGATGAAAAGTGCCAGCACTGAAAGCTCTTGCTAGCCAGCACCCTTCCTTGGAAGCGCTTTTGTAGGCCTAAGAACACTGGGGCTCTGGGCTTCTCTAGCCACCTCATCTTCTGCTCATCCTCTCGCGCACTCTAAAGAGAGCTCAGGTGAGAAATTGCAAACGTCGAGCAATTGCTCAGAGATGAAAAGTGCCAGCACTGAAAGCTCTTGCTAGCCAGCACCCTTCCTTGGAAGCGCTTTCACAGGCGCAGTAACACTGGGGCTTTGCGCTTCTCTACTCATCAAACGTCACGGTCCTTCTCTTTCCGTCTCGTAGACACGAGCTGAGAAATTGCAAACGTCGAGCAATTGCTCAGAGATGAAAAGTGCCAGCACTGAAAGCTGTTGCTAGCCAGCACCCTTCCTTGGAAGCGCTTTTGTAGCCCTTAGAACACTGGGGCTCTGGGCTTCTCTAGCCACCTCATCTTCTGCTCATCCTCTCGCGCACTCTAGAGAGAGCTCAGGTGAGAAATTGCAAACGTCGAGCAATTGCTCAGAGATGAAAAGTGCCAGCACTGAAAGCTCTTGCTAGCCAGCACCCTTCCTTGGAAGCGCTTTTGTAGGCCTAAGAACACTGGGGCTCTGGGCTTCTCTAGCCACCTAATCTTCTGCTCATCCTCTCGCGCACTCTAAAGAGAGCTCAGGTGAGAAATTGCAAACGTCCAGCAATTGCTCAGAGATGAAAAGTGCCAGCACTGAAAGCTGTTGCTAGCCAGCACCCTTCCTTGGAAGCGCTTTCACAGGCGCAGCAACACTGGGGCTTTGCGCTTCTCTACCCACCAAACGTCACGGTCCTTCTCTTTCCGTCTCGTAGACACGAGCTGAGAAATTGCAAACGTCGAGCAATTGCTCAGAGATGAAAAGTGCCAGCACTGAAAGCTGTTGCTAGCCAGCACCCTTCCTTGGAAGCGCTTTTGTAGGCCTAAGAACACTGGGGCTCTGGGCTTCTCTAGCCACCTCATCTTCTGCTCATCCTCTCGCGCACTCTAAAGAGAGCTCAGGTGAGAAATTGCAAACATCGAGCAATTGCTCAGAGATGAAAAGTGCCAGCACTGAAAGCTGTTGCTAGCCAGCACCCTTCCTTGGAAGCGCTTTCACAGGCGCAGTAACACTGGGGCTTTGCGCTTCTCTACTCATCAAACGTCACGGTCCTTCTCTTTCCGTCTCGTAGACACGAGCTGAGAAATTGCAAACGTCGAGCAATTGCTCAGAGATGAAAAGTGCCAGCACTGAAAGCTGTTGCTAGCCAGCACCCTTCCTTGGAAGCACTTTTGTAGGCCTAAGAAGACTGGGGCTCTGGGCTTCTCTAGCCACCTAATCTTCTGCTCATCCTCTCGCGCACTCTAAAGAGAGCTCAGGTGAGAAATTGCAAACGTCGAGCAATTGCTCAGAGATGAAAAGTGCCAGCACTGAAAGCTCTTGCTAGCCAGCACCCTTCCTTGGAAGCGCTTTTGTAGGCCTAAGAACCCTGGGGCTCTGGGCTTCTCTAGCCACCTCATCTTCTGCTCATCCTTTCGCGCACTCTAAAGAGAGCTCAGGGGAGAAATTGCAAACGTCGAGCAATTGCTCAGAGATGAAAAGTGCCAGCACTGAAAGCTGTTGCTAGCCAGCACCCTTCCTTGGAAGCGCTTTCACAGGCGCAGTAACACTGGGGCTTTGCGCTTCTCTACTCATCAAACGTCACGGTCCTTCTCTTTCCATCTCGTAGACACGAGCTGAGAAATTGCAAACGTCGAGCAATTGCTCAGAGAGGAAAAGTGCCAGCACTGGAAGCTGTTGCTAGCCAGCACCCTTCCTTGAAAGCGCTTTTGTAGGCCTAAGAACACTGGGGCTCTGGGCTTCTCTAGCCACCTCATCTTCTGCTCATCCTCTCGCGCACTCTAAAGAGAGCTCAGGTGAGAAATTGCAAACGTCGAGCAATTGCTCAGAGATGAAAAGTGCCAGCACTGAAAGCTGTTGCTAGCCAGCACCCTTCCTTGGAAGCGCTTTCACAGGCGCAGCAACACTGGGGCTTTGCGCTTCTCTAGCCACCAAACGTCACGGTCCTTCTCTTTCCGTCTCGTAGACACGAGCTGAGAAATTGCAAACGTCGAGCAATTGCTCAGAGATGAAAAGTGCCAGCACTGAAAGCTGTTGCTAGCCAGCACCCTTCCTTGGAAGCGCTTTTGTAGCCCTTAGAACACTGAGGCTCTGGGCTTCTCTAGCCACCTCATCTTCTGCTCATCCTCTCGCGCACTCTAAAGAGAGCTCAGGTGAGAAATTGCAAACGTCGAGCAATTGCTCAGAGAGGAAAAGTGCCAGCACTGAAAGCTGTTGCTAGCCAGCACCCTTCCTTGGAAGCGCTTTTGTAGGCCTAAGAACACTGGGGCTCTGGGCTTCTCTAGGCACCTCATCTTCTGCTCATCCTCTCGCGCACTCTGAAGAGAGCTCAGGTGAGAAATTGCAAACGTCGACCAATTGCTCAGAGATGAAAAGTGCCAGCACTGAAAGCTGTTGTTAGCCAGCACCCTTCCTTGGAAGCGCTTTCACAGGCGCAGCAACACTGGGGCTTTGCGCTTCTCTACCCACCAAACGTCACGGTCCTTCTCTTTCCGTCTCGTAGACACGAGCTGAGAAATTGCAAACGTCGAGCAATTGCTCAGAGATGAAAAGTGCCAGCACTGAAAGCTCTTGCTAGCCAGCACCCTTCCTTGGAAGCGCTTTTGTAGACCTAAGAACACTGGGGCTCTGGGCTTCTCTAGCCACCTCATCTTCTGCTCATCCTCTCGCGCACTCTAAAGAGAGCTCAGGTGAGAAATTGCAAACGTCCAGCAATTGCTCAGAGATGAAAAGTGCCAGCACTGAAAGCTCTTGCTAGCCAGCACCCTTCCTTGGAAGCGCTTTCACAGGTGCAGTAACATTGGGGCTTTGCGCTTCACTACTCATCAAACGTCAAGGTCCTTCTCTTTCCGTCTCGTAGACACGAGCTGAGAAATTGCAAACGTCGAGCAATTGCTCAGAGATGAAAAGTGCCAGCACTGAAAGCTGTTGCTAGCCAGCACCCTTCCTTGGAAGCGCTTTTGTAGGCCTAAGAACACTGGGGCTCTGGGCTTCTCTAGCCACCTCATCTTCTGCTCATCCTCTCGCGCACTCTGAAGAGAGCTCAGGTGAGAAATTGCAAACGTCGAGCAATTGCTCAGAGATGAAAAGTGCCAGCACTGAAAGCTGTTGTTAGCCAGCACCCTTCCTTGGAAGCGCTTTCACAGGCGCAGCAACACTGGGGCTTTGCGCTTCTCTACCCACCAAACGTCACGGTCCTTCTCTTTCCGTCTCGTAGACACGAGCTGAGAAATTGCAAACGTCGAGCAATTGCTCAGAGATGAAAAGTGCCAGCACTGAAAGCTCTTGCTAGCCAGCACCCTTCCTTGGAAGCGCTTTCACAGGCGCAGTAACATTGGGGCTTTGCGCTTCTCTACTCATCAAACGTCACGGTCCTTCTCTTTCCATCTCGTAGACACGAGCTGAGAAATTGCAAACGTCGAGAAATTGCTCAGAGATGAAAAGTGCCAGCACTGAAAGCTGTTGCTAGCCAGCACCCTTCCTTGGAAGCGCTTTTGTAGGCCTAAGAACACTGGGGCTCTGGGCTTCTCTAGCCACCTCATCTTCTGCTCATCCTCTCGCGCACTCTAAAGAGAGCTCAGGTGAGAAATTGCAAACGTCGAGCAATTGCTCAGAGATGAAAAGTGCCAGCACTGAAAGCTCTTGCTAGCCAGCACCCTTCCTTGGAAGCGCTTTTGTAGCCCTAAGAACACTGGGGCTCTGGGCTTCTCTAGCCACCTCATCTTCTGCTCATCCTCTCGCGCACTCTAAAGAGAGCTCAGGTGAGAAATTGCAAACGTCGAGCAATTGCTCAGAGATGAAAAGTGCCAGCACTGAAAGCTGTTGCTAGCCAGCACCCTTCCTTGGAAGCGCTTTTGTAGGCCTAAGAACACTGGGGCTCTGGGCTTCTCTAGCTACCTCATCTTCTGCTCATCCTCTCGCGCACTCTAAAGAGAGCTCAGGTGAGAAATTGCAAACGTCGACCAATTGCTCAGAGATGAAAAGTGCCAGCACTGAAAGCTGTTGCTAGCCAGCACCCTTCCTTGGAAGCGCTTTCACAGGCGCAGTAACACTGGGGCTTTGTGCTTCTCCAGCCACCAAACGTCACTGTCATTCTCTTTCCGTCTCGTAGACACGAGCTGAGAAATTGCAAACGTCGAGCAATTGCTCAGAGATGAAAAGTGCCAGCACTGAAAGCTCTTGCTAGCCAGCACCCTTCCTTGGAAGCGCTTTCACAGGCGCAGCAACACTGGGGCTTTGCGCTTCTCTAGCCACCAAACGTCACGGTCACTCTCTCTCCGTATCGTAGACACGAGCTGAGAAATTGCAAACGTCGAGCAATTGCTCAGAGAGGAAAAGTGCCAGCACTGAAAGCTCTTGCTAGCCAGCACCCTTCCTTGGAAGCGCTTTTGTAGGCCTAAGAACACTGGGGCTCTGGGCTTCTCTAGCCACCTCATCTTCTGCTCATCCTCTCGCGCACTCTAAAGAGAGCTCAGGTGAGAAATTGCAAACGTCCAGCAATTGCTCAGAGATGAAAAGTGCCAGCACTGAAAGCTGTTGCTAGCCAGCACCCTTCCTTGGAAGCGCTTTCACAGGCGCAGTAACATTGGGGCTTTGCGCTTCTCTACCCACCAAACGTCACTGTCATTCTCTTTCCGTCTCGCAGACACGAGCTGAGAAATTGCAAACGTCGAGCAATTGCTCAGAGATGAAAAGTGCCAGCACTGAAAGCTGTTGCTAGCCAGCACCCTTCCTTGGAAGCGCTTTTGTAGCCCTAAGAACACTGGGGCTCTGGGCTTCTCTAGCCACCTCATCTTCTGCTCATCCTCTCGCGCACTCTAAAGAGAGCTCAGGTGAGAAATTGCAAACGTCGAGCAATTGCTCAGAGAGGAAAAGTGCCAGCACTGAAAGCTGTTGCTAGCCAGCACCCTTCCTTGGAAGCGCTTTTGTAGGCCTAAGAACACTGGGGCTCTGGGCTTCTCTAGCCACCTCATCTTCTGCTCATCCTCTCGCGCACTCTAAAGAGAGCTCAGGGGAGAAATTGCAAACGTCGAGCAATTGCTCAGACAGGAAAAGTGCCAGCACTGAAAGCTGTTGCTAGCCAGCACCCTTCCTTGGAAGCGCTTTTGTAGCCCTTAGAACACTGGGGCTCTGGGCTTCTCTAGCCACCTCATCTTCTGCTCATCCTCTCGCGCACTCTAAAGAGAGCTCAGGTGAGAAATTGCAAACGTCGAGCAACTGCTCAGAGATGAAAAGTGCCGGCACTGAAAGCTGTTGCTAGCCAGCACCCTTCCTTGGAAGCGCTTTCACAGGCGCAGTAACACTGGGGCTTTGCGCTTCTCTAGCCACCAAACGTCACGGTCCTTCTCTTTCCGTCTCGTAGACACGAGCTGAGAAATTGCAAACGTCGAGCAATTGCTCAGAGATGAAAAGTGCCAGCACTGAAAGCTGTTGCTAGCCAGCACCCTTCCTTGGAAGCGCTTTTGTAGCCCTTAGAACACTGGGGCTCTGGGCTTCTCTAGCCACCTCATCTTCTGCTCATCCTCTCGCGCACTCTAAAGAGAGCTCAGGTGAGAAATTGCAAACGTCGAGCAATTGCTCAGAGATGAAAAGTGCCAGCACTGAAAGCTGTTGCTAGCCAGCACCCTTCCTTGGAAGCGCTTTCACAGGCGCAGTAACACTGGGGCTTTGTGCTTCTCCAGCCACCAAACGTCACTGTCATTCTCTTTCCGTCTCGTAGACACGAGCTGAGAAATTGCAAACGTCGAGCAATTGCTCAGAGATGAAAAGTGCCAGCACTGAAAGCTGTTGCTAGCCAGCACCCTTCCTTGGAAGCGCTTTTGTAGGCCTAAGAACACTGGGGCTCTGGGCTTCTCTAGCCACCTCATCTTCTGCTCATCCTCTCGCGCACTCTAAAGAGAGCTCAGGTGAGAAATTGCAAACGTCGAGCAATTGCTCAGAGATGAAAAGTGCCAGCACTGAAAGCTCTTGCTAGCCAGCACCCTTCCTTGGAAGCGCTTTTGTAGCCCTTAGAACACTGGGGCTCTGGGCTTCTCTAGCCACCTCATCTTCTGCTCATCCTCTCGCGCACTCTAAAGAGAGCTCAGGGGAGAAATTGCAAACGTCCAGCAATTGCTCAGAGAGGAAAAGTGCCAGCACTGAAAGCTGTTGCTAGCCAGCACCCTTCCTTGGAAGCGCTTTTGTAGGCCTAAGAACACTGGGGCTCTGGGCTTCTCTAGCCACCTCATCTTCTGCTCATCCTCTCGCGCACTCTAAAGAGAGCTCAGGTGAGAAATTGCAAACGTCCAGCAATTGCTCAGAGAGGAAAAGTGCCAGCACTGAAAGCTGTTGCTAGCCAGCACCCTTCCTTGGAAGCGCTTTTGTAGCCCTAAGAACACTGGGGCTCTGGGCTTCTCTAGCCACCTCATCTTCTGCTCATCCTCTCGCGCACTCTAAAGAGAGCTCAGGTGAGAAATTGCAAACGTCGAGCAACTGCTCAGAGATGAAAAGTGCCAGCACTGAAAGCTGTTGCTAGCCAGCACCCTTCCTTGGAAGCGCTTTCACAGGCGCAGTAACACTGGGGCTTTGCGCTTCTCTACCCACCAAACGTCACGGTCCTTCTCTTTCCGTCTCGTAGACACGAGCTGAGAAATTGCAAACGTCGAGCAATTGCTCAGAGATGAAAAGTGCCAGCACTGAAAGCTGTTGCTAGCCAGCACCCTTCCTTGGAAGCGCTTTTGTAGGCCTAAGAACACTGGGGCTCTGGGCTTCTCTAGCCACCTCATCTTCTGCTCATCCTCTCGCGCACTCTAAAGAGAGCTCAGGTGAGAAATTGCAAACGTCGAGCAATTGCTCAGAGATGAAAAGTGCCAGCACTGAAAGCTGTTGCTAGCCAGCACCCTTCCTTGGAAGCGCTTTTGTAGGCCTAAGAACACTGGGGCTCTGGGCTTCTCTAGCCACCTAATCTTCTGCTCATCCTCTCGCGCACTCTAAAGAGAGCTCAGGGGAGAAATTGCAAACGTCGAGCAATTGCTCAGAGATGAAAAGTGCCAGCACTGAAAGCTGTTGCTAGCCAGCACCCTTCCTTGGAAGCGCTTTTGTAGCCCTTAGAACACTGGGGCTCTGGGCTTCTCTAGCCACCTCATCTTCTGCTCATCCTCTCGCGCACTCTAAAGAGAGCTCAGGTGAGAAATTGCAAACGTCCAGCAATTGCTCAGAGATGAAAAGTGCCAGCACTGAAAGCTCTTGCTAGCCAGCACCCTTCCTTGGAAGCGCTTTCACAGGCGCAGTAACACTGGGGCTTTGCGCTTCTCTACCCACCAAACGTCACGGTCCTTCTCTTTCCGTCTCGTAGACACGAGCTGAGAAATTGCAAACGTCGAGCAATTGCTCAGAGATGAAAAGTGCCAGCACTGAAAGCTGTTGCTAGCCAGCACCCTTCCTTGGAAGTGCTTTTGTAGGCCTAAGAACACTGGGGCTCTGGGCTTCTCTAGCCACCTCATCTTCTGCTCATCCTCTCGCGCACTCTGAAGAGAGCTCAGGGGAGAAATTGCAAACGTCGAGCAATTGCTCAGAGAGGAAAAGTGCCAGCACTGAAAGCTGTTGCTAGCCAGCACCCTTCCTTGGAAGCGCTTTTGTAGGCCTAAGAACACTGGGGCTCTGGGCTTCTCTAGCCACCTAATCTTCTGCTCATCCTCTCGCGCACTCTAAAGAGAGCTCAGGTGAGAAATTGCAAACGTCGAGCAATTGCTCAGAGAGGAAAAGTGCCAGCACTGAAAGCTGTTGCTAGCCAGCACCCTTCCTTGGAAGCGCTTTTGTAGGCCTAAGAACACTGGGGCTCTGGGCTTCTCTAGCCACCTAATCTTCTGCTCATCCTCTAGCGCACTCTAAAGAGAGCTCAGGTGAGAAATTGCAAACGTCGAGCAATTGCTCAGAGATGAAAAGTGCCAGCACTGAAAGCTGTTGCTAGCCAGCACCCTTCCTCGGAAGCGCTTTTGTAGCCCTTAGAACACTGGGGCTCTGGGCTTCTCTAGCCACCTCATCTTCTGCTCATCCTCTCGCGCACTCTAAAGAGAGCTCAGGTGAGAAATTGCAAACGTCGAGCAATTGCTCAGAGATGAAAAGTGCCAGCACTGAAAGCTCTTGCTAGCCAGCACCCTTCCTTGGAAGCGCTTTCACAGGCGCAGTAACACTGGGGCTTTGCGCTTCTCTACCCACCAAATGTCACGGTCCTTATCTTTCCGTCTCGTAGACACGAGCTGAGAAATTGCAAACGTCGAGCAATTGCTCAGAGATGAAAAGTGCCAGCACTGAAAACACTTGCTAGCCAGCACCCTTCCTTGGAAGCGCTTTTGTAGGCCTAAGAACACTGGGGCTCTGGGCTTCTTTAGCCACCTCATCTTCTGCTCATCCTCTCGCGCACTCTGAAGAGAGCTCAGGTGAGAAATTGCAAACGTTGAGCAATTGCTCAGAGATGAAAAGTGCCAGCACTGAAAGCTCTTGCTAGCCAGCACCCTTCCTTGGAAGTGCTTTCACAGGCGCAGTAACACTGGGGCTTTGCGCTTCTCTACCCACCAAACGTCACTGTCATTCTCTTTCCATCTCGTAGACACGAGCTGAGAAATTGCAAACGTCGAGCAATTGCTCAGAGATGAAAAGTGCCACACTGGAAGCTGTTGCTAGCCAGCCCCCTTCCTTGGAAGCGCTTTTGTAGCCCTTAGAACACTGGGGCTCTGGGCTTCTCTAGCCACCTAATCTTCTGCTCATCCTCTCGCGCACTCTAAAGAGAGCTCAGGTGAGAAATTGCAAACGTCGAGCAATTGCTCAGAGATGAAAAGTGCCAGCACTGAAAGCTGTTGCTAGCCAGCACCCTTCCTTGGAAGCGCTTTTGTAGCCCTTAGAACACTGGGGCTCTGGGCTTCTCTAGCCACCTCATCTTCTGCTCATCCTCTCGCGCACTCTAAAGAGAGCTCAGGTGAGAAATTGCAAACGTCCAGCAATTGCTCAGAGATGAAAAGTGCCAGCACTGAAAGCTCTTGCTAGCCAGCACCCTTCCTTGGAAGCGCTTTCACAGGCGCAGTAACACTGGGGCTTTGCGCTTCTCTACCCACCAAACGTCACTGTCATTCTCTTTCCGTCTCGTAGACACGAGCTGAGAAATTGCAAACGTCGAGCAATTGCTCAGAGATGAAAAGTGCCAGCACTGAAAGCTGTTGCTAGCCAGCACCCTTCCTTGGAAGCGCTTTTGTAGGTCTAAGAACACTGGGGCTCTGGGCTTCTTTAGCCACCTCATCTTCTGCTCATCCTCTCGCGCACTCTGAAGAGAGCTCAGGGGAGAAATTGCAAACGTCGAGCAATTGCTCAGAGATGAAAAGTGCCAGCACTGAAAGCTCTTGCTAGCCAGCACCCTTCCTTGGAAGCGCTTTCACAGGCGCAGCAACACTGGGGCTTTGCGCTTCTCTAGCCACCAAACGTCACGGTCACTCTCTCTCCGTCTCGTAGACACGAGCTGAGAAATTGCAAACGTCGATCAATTGCTCAGAGAGGAAAAATGCCAGCACTGAAAGCTCTTGCTAGCCAGCACCCTTCCTTGGAAGCGCTTTTGTAGGCCTAAGAACACTGGGGCTCTGGGCTTCTCTAGCCACCTCATCTTCTGCTCATCCTCTCGCGCACTCTAAAGAGAGCTCAGGTGAGAAATTGCAAACGTCGAGCAATTGCTCAGAGATGAAAAGTGCCAGCACTGAAAGCTCTTGCTAGCCAGCACCCTTCCTTGGAAGCGCTTTCACAGGCGCAGTAACACTGGGGCTTTGCGCTTCTCTACCCACCAAACGTCACGGTCCTTCTCTTTCCGTCTCGTAGACACGAGCTGAGAAATTGCAAACGTCGAGCAATTGCTCAGAGATGAAAAGTGCCAGCACTGAAAGCTCTTGCTAGCCAGCACCCTTCCTTGGAAGCGCTTTTGTAGGCCTAAGAACACTGGGGCTCTGGGCTTCTCTAGCCACCTCATCTTCTGCTCATCCTCTCGCGCACTCTAAAGAGAGCTCAGGTGAGAAATTGCAAACGTCGAGCAATTGCTCAGAGATGAAAAGTGCCAGCACTGAAAGCTGTTGCTAGCCAGCACCCTTCCTTGGAAGCGCTTTTGTAGGCCTAAGAACACTGGGGCTCTGGGCTTCTCTAGCCACCTCATCTTCTGCTCATGCTCTCGCGCACTCTAAAGAGAGCTCAGGGGAGAAATTGCAAACGTCGAGCAATTGCTCAGAGATGAAAAGTGCCAGTACTGAAAGCTGTTGCTAGCCAGCACCCTTCCTTGGAAGTGCTTTTGTAGCCCTTAGAACACTGGGGCTCTGGGCTTCTCTAGCCACCTCATCTTCTGCTCATCCTCTCACGCACTCTAAAGAGAGCTCAGGTGAGAAATTGCAAACGTCGAGCAATTGCTCAGAGATGAAAAGTGCCAGCACTGAAAGCTCTTGCTAGCCAGCACCCTTCCTTGGAAGCGCTTTCACAGGCGCAGTAACACTGGGGCTTTGCGCTTCTCTACCCACCAAACGTCACGGTCCTTCTCTTTCCGTCTCGTAGACACGAGCTGAGAAATTGCAAACGTCGAGCAATTGCTCAGAGATGAAAAGTGCCAGCACTGAAAGCTGTTGCTAGCCAGCACCCTTCCTTGGAAGTGCTTTTGTAGCCCTAAGCACACTGGGGCTCTGGGCTTCTCTAGCCACCTAATCTTCTGCTCATCCTCTCGCGCACTCTGAAGAGAGCTCAGGTGAGAAATTGCAAACGTCGAGCAATTGCTCAGAGAGGAAAAGTGCCAGCACTGAAAGCTCTTGCTAGCCAGCACCCTTCCTTGGAAACGCTTTTGTAGGCCTAAGAACACTGGGGCTCTGGGCTTCTCTAGCCACCTAATCTTCTGCTCATCCTCTCGCGCACTCTAAAGAGAGCTCAGGGGAGAAATTGCAAACGTTGAGCAATTGCTCAGAGAGGAAAAGTGCCAGCACTGAAAGCTGTTGCTAGCCAGCACCCTTCCTTGGAAGCGCTTTTGTAGGCCTAAGAACACTGGGGCTCTGGGCTTCTCTAGCCACCTCATCTTCTGCTCATCCTCTAGCGCGCTCTAAAGAGAGCTCAGGTGAGAAATTGCAAACGTCGAGCAATTGCTCAGAGATGAAAAGTGCCAGCACTGAAAGCTGTTGCTAGCCAGCACCCTTCCTTGGAAGCGCTTTCACAGGCGCAGTAACACTGGGGCTTTGCGCTTCTCTACCCACCAAACGTCACGGTCCTTCTCTTTCCGTCTCGTAGACACGAGCTGAGAAATTGCAAACGTCGAGCAATTGCTCAGAGATGAAAAGTGCCAGCACTGAAAGCTGTTGCTAGCCAGCACCCTTCCTTGGAAGCGCTTTTGTAGGCCTAAGAACACTGGGGCTCTGGGCTTCTCTAGCCACCTCATCTTCTGCTCATCCTCTCGCGCACTCTGAAGAGAGCTCAGGTGAGAAATTGCAAACGTCCAGCAATTGCTCAGAGATGAAAAGTGCCAGCACTGAAAGCTGTTGCTAGCCAGCACCCTTCCTTGGAAGCGCTTTCACAGGCACAGCAACACTGGGGCTTTGCGCTTCTCTAGCCACCAAACGTCACGGTCACTATCTCTCCGTCTCGTAGACACGAGCTGAGAAATTGCAAACGTCGAGCAATTGCTCAGAGATGAAAAGTGCCAGCACTGAAAGCTGTTGCTAGCCAGCACCCTTCCTTGGAAGCGCTTTTGTAGGCCTAAGAACACTGGGGCTCTGGGCTTCTCTAGCCACCTCATCTTCTGCTCATCCTCTCGCGCACTCTAAAGAGAGCTCAGGTGAGAAATTGCAAACGTCCAGCAATTGCTCAGAGAGGAAAAGTGCCAGCACTGAAAGCTGTTGCTAGCCAGCACCCTTCCTTGGAAGCGCTTTTGTAGGCCTAAGAACACTGGGGCTCTGGGCTTCTCTAGCCACCTCATCTTCTGCTCATCCTCTCGCGCACTCTAAAGAGAGCTCAGGTGAGAAATTGCAAACGTCGAGCAATTGCTCAGAGATGAAAAGTGCCAGCACTGAAAGCTGTTGCTAGCCAGCACCCTTCCTTGGAAGCGCTTTCACAGGCGCAGTAACACTGGGGCTTTGCGCTTCTCTAGCCACCAAACGTCACGGTCCTTCTCTTTCCGTCTCGTAGACACGAGCTGAGAAATTGCAAACGTCGAGCAATTGCTCAGAGATGAAAAGTGCCAGCACTGAAAGCTGTTGCTAGCCAGCACCCTTCCTTGGAAGCGCTTTTGTAGGCCTAAGAACACTGGGGCTCTGGGCTTCTCTAGCCACCTAATCTTCTGCTCATCCTCTCGCGCACTCTAAAGAGAGCTCAGGGGAGAAATTGCAAACGTCGAGCAATTGCTCCGAGATGAAAAGTGCCAGCACTGAAAGCTGTTGCTAGCCAGCACCCTTCCTTGGAAGCGCTTTCACAGGCGCAGCAACAGTGGGGCTTTGCGCTTCTCTAGCCACCAAACGTCACGGTCCTTCTCTTTCCGTCTCGTAGACACGAGCTGAGAAATTGCAAACGTCGAGCAATTGCTCAGAGATGAAAAGTGCCAGCACTGAAAGCTGTTGCTAGCCAGCACCCTTCCTTGGAAGCGCTTTTGTAGGCCTAAGAACACTGGGGCTCTGGGCTTCTCTAGCCACCTCATCTTCTGCTCATCCTCTCGCGCACTCTAAAGAGAGCTCAGGTGAGAAATTGCAAACGTCGAGCAATTGCTCAGAGAGGAAAAGTGCCAGCACTGAAAACTGTTGCTAGCCAGCACCCTTCCTTGGAAGCGCTTTCACAGGCGCAGTAACACTGGGGCTTTGCGCTTCTCTACCCACCAAACGTCACGGTCCTTCTCTTTCCGTCTCGTAGACACGAGCTGAGAAATTGCAAACGTCGAGCAATTGCTCAGAGATGAAAAGTGCCAGCACTGAAAGCTGTTGCTAGCCAGCACCCTTCCTTGGAAGCGCTTTTGTAGGCCTAAGAACACTGGGGCTCTGGGCTTCTTTAGCCACCTCATCTTCTGCTCATCCTCTCGCGCACTCTGAAGAGAGCTCAGGTGAGAAATTGCAAACGTCGAGCAATTGCTCAGAGATGAAAAGTGCCAGCACTGAAAGCTGTTGCTAGCCAGCACCCTTCCTTGGAAGCGCTTTTGTAGCCCTTAGAACACTGGGGCTCTGGGCTTCTCTAGCCACCTAATCTTCTGCTCATCCCCTCGCGCACTCTAAAGAGAGCTCAGGTGAGAAATTGCAAACGTCGAGCAATTGCTCAGAGATGAAAAGTGCCAGCACTGAAAGCTGTTGCTAGCCAGCACCCTTCCTTGGAAGTGCTTTCACAGGCGCAGTAACACTGGGGCTTTGCGCTTCTCTACCCACCAAACGTCACTGTCATTCTCTTTCGATCTCGTAGACACGAGCTGAGAAATTGCAAACGTCGAGCAATTGCTCAGAGATGAAAAGTGCCAGCACTGGAAGCTGTTGCTAGCCAGCACCCTTCCTTGGAAGCGCTTTTGTAGCCCTTAGAACACTGGGGCTCTGGGCTTCTCTAGCCACCTAATCTTCTGCTCATCCTCTCGCGCACTGTAAAGAGAGCTCAGGTGAGAAATTGCAAACGTCGAGCAATTGCTCAGAGATGAAAAGTGCCAGCACTGAAAGCTGTTGCTAGCCAGCACCCTTCCTTGGAAGCGCTTTTGTAGGCCTAAGAACACTGGGGCTCTGGGCTTCTCTAGCCACCTAATCTTCTGCTCATCCTCTCGCGCACTCTAAAGAGAGCTCAGGGGAGAAATTGCAAACGTCGAGCAATTGCTCAGAGATGAAAAGTGCCAGCACTGAAAGCTGTTGCTAGCCAGCAACCTTCCTTGGAAGCGCTTTCACAGGCGCAGTAACATTGGGGCTTTGCGCTTCTCTACCCACCAAAAGTCACTGTCCTTCTCTTTCCGTCTCGTAGACACGAGCTGAGAAATTGCAAACGTCGAGCAATTGCTCAGAGATGAAAAGTGCCAGCACTGAAAGCTGTTGCTAGCCAGCACCCTTCCTTGGAAGCGCTTTTGTAGGCCTAAGAACACTGGGGCTCTGGGCTTCTCTAGCCACCTCATCTTCTGCTCATCCTCTCGCGCACTCTAAAGAGAGCTCAGGTGAGAAATTGCAAACGTCGAGCAATTGCTCAGAGAGGAAAAGTGCCAGCACTGAAAGCTGTTGCTAGCCAGCACCCTTCCTTGGAAGCGCTTTTGTAGGCCTAAGAACACTGGGGCTCTGGGCTTCTCTAGCCACCTCATCTTCTGCTCATCCTCTCGCGCACTCTAAAGAGAGCTCAGGTGAGAAATTGCAAACGTCGAGCAATTGCTCAGAGATGAAAAGTGCCAGCACTGAAAGCTGTTGCTAGCCAGCACCCTTCCTTGGAAGCGCTTTCACAGGCGCAGTAACACTGGGGCTTTGCGCTTCTCTACCCACCAAACGTCACGGTCCTTCTCTTTCCGTCTCGTAGACACGAGCTGAGAAATTGCAAACGTCGAGCAATTGCTCAGAGATGAAAAGTGCAAGCACTGGAAGCTCTTGCTAGCCAGCACCCTTTCTTGGAAGCGCTTTTGTAGGCCTAAGCACTCTGGGGCTCTGGGCTTCTTTAGCCACCTCATCTTCTGCTCATCCTCTCGCGCACTCTGAAGAGAGCTCAGGGGAGAAATTGCAAACGTCGAGCAATTGCTCAGAGATGAAAAGTGCCAGCACTGAAAGCTCTTGCTAGCCAGCACCCTTCCTTGGAAGCGCTTTTGTAGCCCTTAGAACACTGGGTCTCTGGGCTTCTCTAGCCACCTCATCTTCTGCTCACCCTCTCGCGCACTCTAAAGAGAGCTCAGGTGAGAAATTGCAAACGTCCAGCAATTGCTCAGAGATGAAAAGTGCCAGCACTGAAAGCTGTTGCTAGCCAGCACCCTTCCTTGGAAGTGCTTTCACAGGCGCAGTAACACTGGGGCTTTGCGCTTCTCTACCCACCAAACGTCACTGTCATTCTCTTTCGATCTCGTAGACACGAGCTGAGAAATTGCAAACGTCGAGCAATTGCTCAGAGATGAAAAGTGCCAGCACTGGAAGCTGTTGCTAGCCAGCACCCTTCCTTGGAAGTGCTTTTGTAGGCCTAAGAACACTGGGGCTCTGGGCTTCTCTAGCCACCTAATCTTCTGCTCATCCTCTCGCGCACTGTAAAGAGAGCTCAGGTGAGAAATTGCAAACGTCGAGCAATTGCTCAGAGATGAAAAGTGCCAGCACTGAAAGCTGTTGCTAGCCAGCACCCTTCCTTGGAAGCGCTTTTGTAGGCCTAAGAACACTGGGGCTCTGGGCTTCTCTAGCCACCTAATCTTCTGCTCATCCTCTCGCGCACTCTAAAGAGAGCTCAGGTGAGAAATTGCAAACGTCGAGCAATTGCTCAGAGATGAAAAGTGCCAGCACTGAAAGCTGTTGCTAGCCAGCACCCTTCCTTGGAAGCGCTTTCACAGGCGCAGTAACACTGGGGCTTTGCGCTTCTCTACCCACCAAAAGTCACTGTCCTTCTCTTTCCGTCTCGTAGACACGAGCTGAGAAATTGCAAACGTCGAGCAATTGCTCAGAGATGAAAAGTGCCAGCACTGAAAGCTGTTGCTAGCCAGCCCCCTTCCTTGGAAGCGCTTTTGTAGGCCTAAGAACACTGGGGCTCTGGGCTTCTCTAGCCACCTCATCTTCTGCTCATCCTCTCGCGCACTCTAAAGAGAGCTCAGGTGAGAAATTGCAAACGTCGAGCAATTGCTCAGAGATGAAAAGTGCCAGCACTGAAAGCTGTTGCTAGCCAGCACCCTTCCTTGGAAGCGCTTTTGTAGCCCTTAGAACACTGGGTCTCTGGGCTTCTCTAGCCACCTCATCTTCTGCTCATCCTCTCGCGCACTCTAAAGAGAGCTCAGGTGAGAAATTGCAAACGTCGAGCAATTGCTCAGAGAGGAAAAGTGCCAGCACTGAAAGCTGTTGCTAGCCAGCACCCTTCCTTGGAAGTGCTTTTGTAGGCCTAAGAACACTGGGGCTCTGGGCTTCTCTAGCCACCTCATCTTCTGCTCATCCTCTCGCGCACTCTAAAGAGAGCTCAGGGGAGAAATTGCAAACGTCGAGCAATTGCTCAGAGATGAAAAGTGCCAGCACTGAAAGCTGTTGCTAGCCAGCACCCTTCCTTGGAAGCGCTTTCACAGGCGCAGTAACACTGGGGCTTTGCGCTTCTCTAGCCACCAAACGTCACGGTCCTTCTCTTTCCATCTCGTAGACATGAGCTGAGAAATTGCAAACGTCGAGCAATTGCTCAGAGATGAAAAGTGCCAGCACTGAAAGCTGTTGCTAGCCAGCCCCCTTCCTTGGAAGCGCTTTTGTAGGCCTAAGAACACTGGGGCTCTGGGCTTCTCTAGCCACCTCATCTTCTGCTCATCCTCTCGCGCACTCTAAAGAGAGCTCAGATGAGAAATTGCAAACGTCCAGCAATTGCTCAGAGATGAAAAGTGCCAGCACTGAAAGCTGTTGCTAGCCAGCACCCTTCCTTGGAAGCGCTTTTGTAGGCCTAAGAACACTGGGGCTCTGGGCTTCTCTAGCCACCTCATCTTCTGCTCATCCTCTCGCGCACTCTAAAGAGAGCTCAGGTGAGAAATTGCAAACGTCGAGCAATTGCTCAGAGAGGAAAAGTGCCAGCACTGAAAGCTCTTGCTAGCCAGCACCCTTCCTTGCAAGCGCTTTTGTAGGCCTAAGAACACTGGGGCTCTGGGCTTCTCTAGCCACCTCATCTTCTGCTCATCCTCTCGCGCACTCTGAAGAGAGCTCAGGTGAGAAATTGCAAACGTCGAGCAATTGCTCAGAGATGAAAAGTGCCAGCACTGAAAGCTGTTGCTAGCCAGCACCCTTCCTTGGAAGCGCTTTTGTAGGCCTAAGAACACTGGGGCTCTGGGCTTCTCTAGCCACCTAATCTTCTGCTCATCCTCTCGCGCACTCTAAAGAGAGCTCAGGTGAGAAATTGCAAACGTCGAGCAATTGCTCAGAGATGAAAAGTGCCAGCACTGAAAGCTCTTGCTAGCCAGCACCCTTCCTTGGAAGCGCTTTTGTAGCCCTTACAACACTGGGGCTCTGGGCTTCTCTAGCCACCTCATCTTCTGCTCATCCTCTCGCGCACTCTAAAGAGAGCTCAGGGGAGAAATTGCAAACGTCGAGCAATTGCTCAGAGATGAAAAGTGCCAGCACTGAAAGCTGTTGCTAGCCAGCACCCTTCCTTGGAAGCGCTTTCACAGGCGCAGCAACACTGGGGCTTTGCACTTCTCTAGCCACCAAACGTCACGGTCCTTCTCTTTCCGTCTCGTAGACACGAGCTGAGAAATTGCAAACGTCGAGCAATTGCTCAGAGATGAAAAGTGCCAGCACTGAAAGCTGTTGCTAGCCAGCACCCTTCCTTGGAAGCGCTTTTGTAGGCCTAAGAACACTGGGGCTCTGGGCTTCTCTAGCCACCTCATCTTCTGCTCATCCTCTCGCGCACTCTAAAGAGAGCTCAGGTGAGAAATTGCAAACGTCGAGCAATTGCTCAGAGAGGAAAAGTGCCAGCACTGAAAGCTGTTGCTAGCCAGCACCCTTCCTTGGAAGCGCTTTTGTAGCCCTTAGAACACTGGGGCTCTGGGCTTCTCTAGCCACCTCATCTTCTGCTCATCCTCTCGCGCACTCTAAAGAGAGCTCAGGTGAGAAATTGCAAACGTCCAGCAATTGCTCAGAGATGAAAAGTGCCAGCACTGAAAGCTGTTGCTAGCCAGCACCCTTCCTTGGAAGCGCTTTCACAGGCGCAGTAACACTGGGGCTTTGCGCTTCTCTACCCACCAAAAGTCACGGTCCTTCTCTTTCCGTCTCGTAGACACGAGCTGAGAAATTGCAAACGTCGAGCAATTGCTCAGAGATGAAAAGTGCCAGCACTGAAAGCTGTTGCTAGCCAGCACCCTTCCTTGCAAGCGCTTTTGTAGGCCTAAGCACACTGGGGCTCTGGGCTTCTCTAGCCACCTCATCTTCTGCTCATCCTCTCGCGCACTCTAAAGAGAGCTCAGGTGAGAAATTGCAAACGTCGAGCAATTGCTCAGAGATGAAAAGTGCCAGCACTGAAAGCTCTTGCTAGCCAGCACCCTTCCTTGGAAGCGCTTTCACAGGCACAGCAACACTGGGGCTTTGCGCTTCTCTAGCCACCAAACGTCACGGTCACTATCTCTCCGTCTCGTAGACACGAGCTGAGAAATTGCAAACGTCGAGCAATTGCTCAGAGATGAAAAGTGCCAGCACTGAAAGCTGTTGCTAGCCAGCACCCTTCCTTGGAAGCGCTTTTGTAGGCCTAAGAACACTGGGGCTCTGGGCTTCTCTAGCCACCTCATCTTCTGCTCATCCTCTCGCGCACTCTAAAGAGAGCTCAGGTGAGAAATTGCAAACGTCGAGCAATTGCTCAGAGATGAAAAGTGCCAGCACTGAAAGCTGTTGCTAGCCAGCACCCTTCCTTGGAAGCGCTTTCACAGGCGCAGTAACACTGGGGCTTTGCGCTTCTCTACCCACCAAACGTCACGGTCCTTCTCTTTCCGTCTCGTAGACACGAGCTGAGAAATTGCAAACGTCGAGCAATTGCTCAGAGATGAAAAGTGCCAGCACTGAAAGCTGTTGCTAGCCAGCACCCTTCCTTGGAAGCGCTTTTGTAGGCCTAAGAACACTGGGGCTCTGGGCTTCTTTAGCCACCTCATCTTCTGCTCATCCTCTCGCGCACTCTGAAGAGAGCTCAGGGGAGAAATTGCAAACGTTGAGCAATTGCTCAGAGATGAAAAGTGCCAGCACTGAAAGCTGTTGCTAGCCAGCACCCTTCCTTGGAAGCGCTTTTGTAGCCCTTAGAACACTGGGGCTCTGGGCTTCTCTAGCCACCTCATCTTCTGCTCATCCTCTCGCGCACTGTAAAGAGAGCTCAGGTGAGAAATTGCAAACGTCCAGCAATTGCTCAGAGATGAAAAGTGCCAGCACTGAAAGCTGTTGCTAGCCAGCACCCTTCCTTGGAAGCGCTTTCACAGGCGCAGTAACACTGGGGCTTTGCGCTTCTCTACCCACCAAAAGTCACGGTCCTTCTCTTTCCGTCTCGTAGACACGAGCTGAGAAATTGCAAACGTCGAGCAATTGCTCAGAGATGAAAAGTGCCAGCACTGAAAGCTGTTGCTAGCCAGCCCCCTTCCTTGGAAGCGCTTTTGTAGGCCTAAGAACACTGGGGCTCTGGGCTTCTCTAGCCACCTCATCTTCTGCTCATCCTCTCGCGCACTCTAAAGAGAGCTCAGGTGAGAAATTGCAAACGTCGAGCAATTGCTCAGAGAGGAAAAGTGCCAGCACTGAAAGCTGTTGCTAGCCAGCACCCTTCCTTGGAAGCGCTTTTGTAGCCCTTAGAACACTGGGGCTCTGGGCTTCTCTAGCCACCTCATCTTCTGCTCATCCTCTCGCGCACTCTAAAGAGAGCTCAGGTGAGAAATTGCAAACGTCCAGCAATTGCTCAGAGATGAAAAGTGCCAGCACTGAAAGCTGTTGCTAGCCAGCACCCTTCCTTGGAAGCGCTTTCACAGGCGCAGTAACACTGGGGCTTTGCGCTTCTCTACCCACCAAACGTCACGGTCCTTCTCTTTCCGTCTCGTAGACACGAGCTGAGAAATTGCAAACGTCGAGCAATTGCTCAGAGATGAAAAGTGCCAGCACTGAAAGCTGTTGCTAGCCAGCACCCTTCCTTGGAAGCGCTTTTGTAGGCCTAAGAACACTGGGGCTCTGGGCTTCTCTAGCCACCTCATCTTCTGCTCATCCTCTCGCGCACTCTAAAGAGAGCTCAGGTGAGAAATTGCAAACGTCGAGCAATTGCTCAGAGAGGAAAAGTGCCAGCACTGAAAGCTGTTGCTAGCCAGCACCCTTCCTTGGAAGCGCTTTTGTAGCCCTTAGAACACTGGGGCTCTGGGCTTCTCTAGCCACCTCATCTTCTGCTCATCCTCTCGCGCACTCTAAAGAGAGCTCAGGTGAGAAATTGCAAACGTCCAGCAATTGCTCAGAGATGAAAAGTGCCAGCACTGAAAGCTGTTGCTAGCCAGCACCCTTCCTTGGAAGCGCTTTCACAGGCGCAGTAACACTGGGGCTTTGCGCTTCTCTACCCACCAAACGTCACGGTCCTTCTCTTTCCGTCTCGTAGACACAAGCTGAGAAATTGCAAACGTCGAGCAATTGCTCAGAGAGGAAAAGTGCCAGCACTGAAAGCTCTTGCTAGCCAGCACCCTTCCTTGCAAGCGCTTTTGTAGGCCTAAGCACACTGGGGCTCTGGGCTTCTCTAGCCACCTCATCTTCTGCTCATCCTCTCGCGCACTCTAAAGAGAGCTCAGGTGAGAAATTGCAAACGTCGAGCAATTGCTCAGAGATGAAAAGTGCCAGCACTGAAAGCTGTTGCTAGCCAGCACCCTTCCTTGGAAGCGCTTTCACAGGCGCAGTAACACTGGGGCTTTGCGCTTCTCTACCCACCAAACGTCACGGTCATTCTCTTTCCGTCTCGTAGACACGAGCTGAGAAATTGCAAACGTCGAGCAATTGCTCAGAGATGAAAAGTGCCAGCACTGAAAGCTGTTGCTAGCCAGCACCCTTCCTTGGAAGCGCTTTTGTAGGCCTAAGAACACTGGGGCTCTGGGCTTCTCTAGCCACCTCATCTTCTGCTCATCCTCTCGTGCACTCTAAAGAGAGCTCAGGTGAGAAATTGCAAACGTCGATCAATTGCTCAGAGATGAAAAGTGCCAGCACTGAAAGCTGTTGCTAGCCAGCACCCTTCCTTGGAAGCGCTTTTGTAGGCCTAAGCACACTGGGGCTCTGGGCTTCTCTAGCCACCTCATCTTCTGCTCATCCTCTCGCGCACTCTAAAGAGAGCTCAGGTGAGAAATTGCAAACGTCGAGCAATTGCTCAGAGATGAAAAGTGCCAGCACTGGAAGCTGTTGCTAGCCAGCACCCTTCCTTGGAAGCGCTTTTGTAGCCCTTAGAACACTGGGGCTCTGGGCTTCTCTAGCCACCTCATCTTCTGCTCATCCTCTCGCGCACTCTAAAGAGAGCTCAGGTGAGAAATTGCAAACGTCCAGCAATTGCTCAGAGAGGAAAAGTGCCAGCACTGAAAGCTGTTGCTAGCCAGCACCCTTCCTTGGAAGCGCTTTTGTAGGCCTAAGAACACTGGGGCTCTGGGCTTCTCTAGCCACCTCATCTTCTGCTCATCCTCTCGCGCACTCTAAAGAGAGCTCAGGTGAGAAATTGCAAACGTCGAGCAATTGCTCAGAGATGAAAAGTGCCAGCACTGAAAGCTGTTGCTAGCCACCACCCTTCCTTGGAAGCGCTTTCACAGGCGCAGTAACACTGGGGCTTTGCGCTTCTCTACCCACCAAAAGTCACTGTCCTTCTCTTTCCGTCTCGTAGACACGAGCTGAGAAATTGCAAACGTCGAGCAATTGCTCAGAGAGGAAAAGTGCCAGCACTGAAAGCTGTTGCTAGCCAGCCCCCTTCCTTGGAAGCGCTTTTGTAGGCCTAAGAACACTGGGGCTCTGGGCTTCTCTAGCCACCTCATCTTCTGCTCATCCTCTCGCGCACTCTAAAGAGAGCTCAGGTGAGAAATTGCAAACGTCGAGCAATTGCTCAGAGAGGAAAAGTGCCAGCACTGAAAGCTGTTGCTAGCCAGCACCCTTCCTTGGAAGCGCTTTTGTAGGCCTAAGAACACTGGGGCTCTGGGCTTCTTTAGCCACCTCATCTTCTGCTCATCCTCTCGCGCACTCTAAAGAGAGCTCAGGTGAGAAATTGCAAACGTCGAGCAATTGCTCAGAGAGGAAAAGTGCCAGCACTGAAAGCTGTTGCTAGCCAGCACCCTTCCTTGGAAGCGCTTTTGTAGGCCTAAGAACACTGGGGCTCTGGGCTTCTCTAGCCACCTCATCTTCTGCTCATCCTCTCGCGCAGTCTAAAGAGAGCTCAGGTGAGAAATTGCAAACGTCGAGCAATTGCTCAGAGATGAAAAGTGCCAGCACTGAAAGCTGTTGTTAGCCAGCACCCTTCCTTGGAAGCGCTTTTGTAGGCCTTAGAACACTGGGGCTCTGGGCTTCTCTAGCCACCTCATCTTCTGCTCATCCTCTCGCGCACTCTAAAGAGAGCTCAGGTGAGAAATTGCAAACGTCGAGCAATTGCTCAGAGATGAAAAGTGCCAGCACTGAAAGCTGTTGCTAGCCAGCACCCTTCCTTGGAAGCGCTTTTGTAGGCCTAAGAACACTGGGGCTCTGGGCTTCTCTAGCCACCTCATCTTCTGCTCATCCTCTCGCGCACTCTAAAGAGAGCTCAGGTGAGAAATTGCAAACGTCGAGCAATTCCTCAGAGAGGAAAAGTGCCAGCACTGAAAGCTCTTGCTAGCCAGCACCCTTCCTTGGAAGCGCTTTTGTAGCCCTTAGAACACTGGGGCTCTGGGCTTCTCTAGCCACCTCATCTTCTGCTCATCCTCTCGCGCACTCTAAAGAGAGCTCAGGTGAGAAATTGCAAACGTCCAGCAATTGCTCAGAGATGAAAAGTGCCAGCACTGAAAGCTGTTGCTAGCCAGCACCCTTCCTTGGAAGCGCTTTCACAGGTGCAGTAACACTGGGGCTTTGCGCTTCTCTACCCACCAAACGTCACTGTCCTTCTCTTTCCGTCTCGTAGACACGAGCTGAGAAATTGCAAACGTCGAGCAATTGCTCAGAGATGAAAAGTGCCAGCACTGAAAGCTCTTGCTAGCCAGCACCCTTCCTTGGAAGCGCTTTAGTAGGCCTAAGAACACTGGGGCTCTGGGCTTCTCTAGCCACCTCATCTTCTGCTCATCCTCTCGCGCACTCTAAAGAGAGCTGAGGTGAGAAATTGCAAACGTCGAGCAATTGCTCAGAGATGAAAAGTGCCAGCACTGAAAGCTGTTGCTAGCCAGCACCCTTCCTTGGACGCGCTTTTGTAGGCCTAAGAACACTGGGGCTCTGGGCTTCTCTAGCCACCTCATCTTCTGCTCATCCTCTCGCGCACTCTAAAGAGAGCTCAGGGGAGAAATTGCAAACGTCGAGCAATTGCTCAGAGATGAAAAGTGCCAGCACTGAAAGCTGTTGCTAGCCACCACCCTTCCTTGGAAGCGCTTTCACAGGCGCAGTAACACTGGGGCTTTGCGCTTCTCTACCCACCAAAAGTCACGGTCCTTCTCTTTCCGTCTCGTAGACACGAGCTGAGAAATTGCAAACGTCGAGCAATTGCTCAGAGAGGAAAAGTGCCAGCACTGAAAGCTGTTGCTAGCCAGCCCCCTTCCTTGGAAGCGCTTTTGTAGGCCTAAGAACACTGGGGCTCTGGGCTTCTCTAGCCACCTCATCTTCTGCTCATCCTCTCGCGCACTCTAAAGAGAGCTCAGGTGAGAAATTGCAAACGTCGAGCAATTGCTCAGAGAGGAAAAGTGCCAGCACTGAAAGCTGTTGCTAGCCAGCACCCTTCCTTGGAAGCGCTTTTGTAGGCCTAAGAACACTGGGGCTCTGGGCTTCTTTAGCCACCTCATCTTCTGCTCATCCTCTCGCGCACTCTAAAGAGAGCTCAGGTGAGAAATTGCAAACGTCGAGCAATTGCTCAGAGAGGAAAAGTGCCAGCACTGAAAGCTGTTGCTAGCCAGCACCCTTCCTTGGAAGCGCTTTTGTAGGCCTAAGAACACTGGGGCTCTGGGCTTCTCTAGCCACCTAATCTTCTGCTCATCCTCTCCCGCACTCTAAAGAGAGCTCAGGTGAGAAATTGCAAACGTCGAGCAATTGCTCAGAGATGAAAAGTGCCAGCACTGAAAGCTGTTGTTAGCCAGCACCCTTCCTTGGAAGCGCTTTTGTAGGCCTTAGAACACTGGGGCTCTGGGCTTCTCTAGCCACCTCATCTTCTGCTCATCCTCTCGCACACTCTAAAGAGAGCTCAGGTGAGAAATTGCAAACGTCGAGCAATTGCTCAGAGATGAAAAGTGCCAGCACTGAAAGCTGTTGCTAGCCAGCACCCTTCCTTGGAAGCGCTTTTGTAGGCCTTAGAACACTGGGGCTCTGGGCTTCTCTAGCCACCTCATCTTCTGCTCATCCTCTCGCGCACTCTGAAGAGAGCTCAGGTGAGAAATTGCAAACGTCGAGCAATTCCTCAGAGAGGAAAAGTGCCAGCACTGAAAGCTCTTGCTAGCCAGCACCCTTCCTTGGAAGCGCTTTTGTAGCCCTTAGAACACTGGGGCTCTGGGCTTCTCTAGCCACCTCATCTTCTGCTCATCCTCTCGCGCACTCTAAAGAGAGCTCAGGTGAGAAATTGCAAACGTCCAGCAATTGCTCAGAGATGAAAAGTGCCAGCACTGAAAGCTGTTGCTAGCCAGCACCCTTCCTTGGAAGCGCTTTTGTAGGCCTAAGAACACTGGGGCTCTGGGCTTCTCTAGCCACCTCATCTTCTGCTCATCCTCTCGCGCACTCTAAAGAGAGCTCAGGGGAGAAATTGCAAACGTCGAGCAATTGCTCAGAGATGAAAAGTGCCAGCACTGAAAGCTGTTGCTAGCCAGCACCCTTCCTTGGAAGCGCTTTCACAGGCGCTGTAACACTGGGGCTTTGCTCTTCTCTACCCAACAAACGTCACGGTCACTACCTCTCCGTCTCGTAGACACAAGCTGAGAAATTGCAAACGTCGAGCAATTGCTCAGAGAGGAAAAGTGCCAGCACTGAAAGCTCTTGCTAGCCAGCCCCCTTCCTTGGAAGCGCTTTTGTAGGCCTAAGAACACTGGGGCTCTGGGCTTCTCTAGCCACCTCATCTTCTGCTCATCCTCTCGCGCACTCTAAAGAGAGCTCAGGTGAGAAATTGCAAACGTCGAGCAATTGCTCAGAGAGGAAAAGTGCCAGCACTGAAAGCTGTTGCTAGCCAGCACCCTTCCTTGGAAGCGCTTTTGTAGCCCTTAGAACACTGGGGCTCTGGGCTTCTCTAGCCACCTCATCTTCTGCTCATCCTCTCGCGCACTCTAAAGAGAGCTCAGGTGAGAAATTGCAAACGTCGAGCAATTGCTCAGAGATGAAAAGTGCCAGCACTGAAAGCTGTTGCTAGCCAGCACCCTTCCTTGGAAGCGCTTTTGTAGGCCTAAGAACACTGGGGCTCTGGGCTTCTCTAGCCACCTCATCTTCTGCTCATCCTCTCGCGCACTCTAAAGAGAGCTCAGGTGAGAAATTGCAAACGTCGAGCAATTGCTCAGAGATGAAAAGTGCCAGCACTGAAAGCTGTTGCTAGCCAGCACCCTTCCTTGGAAGCGCTTTTGTAGGCCTAAGAACACTGGGGCTCTGGGCTTCTCTAGCCACCTAATCTTCTGCTCATCCTCTCGCGCACTCTAAAGAGAGCTCAGGGGAGAAATTGCAAACGTCGAGCAATTGCTCAGAGATGAAAAGTGCCAGCACTGAAAGCTGTTGTTAGCCAGCACCCTTCCTTGGAAGCGCTTTCACAGGCGCAGTAACACTGGGGCTTTGCGCTTCTCTACCCACCAAAAGTCACTGTCCTTCTCTTTCCGTCTCGTAGACACGAGCTGAGAAATTGCAAACGTCGAGCAATTGCTCAGAGAGGAAAAGTGCCAGCACTGAAAGCTGTTGCTAGCCAGCCCCCTTCCTTGGAAGCGCTTTTGTAGGCCTAAGAACACTGGGGCTCTGGGCTTCTCTAGCCACCTCATCTTCTGCTCATCCTCTCGCGCAGTCTAAAGAGAGCTCAGGTGAGAAATTGCAAACGTCGAGCAATTGCTCAGAGATGAAAAGTGCCAGCACTGAAAGCTGTTGCTAGCCAGCCCCCTTCCTTGGAAGCGCTTTTGTAGGCCTAAGAACACTGGGGCTCTGGGCTTCTCTAGCCACCTCATCTTCTGCTCATCCTCTCGCGCACTCTAAAGAGAGCTCAGGTGAGAAATTGCAAACGTCGAGCAATTGCTCAGAGATGAAAAGTGCCAGCACTGAAAGCTGTTGCTAGCCAGCACCCTTCCTTGGAAGCGCTTTTGTAGGCCTAAGAACACTGGGGCTCTGGGCTTCTCTAGCCACCTAATCTTCTGCTCATCCTCTCGCGCACTCTAAAGAGAGCTCAGGTGAGAAATTGCAAACGTCGAGCAATTGCTCAGAGATGAAAAGTGCCAGCACTGAAAGCTGTTGCTAGCCAGCACCCTTCCTTGGAAGCGCTTTTGTAGCCCTTAGAACACTGGGGCTCTGGGCTTCTCTAGCCACCTCATCTTCTGCTCATCCTCTCGCGCACTCTAAAGAGAGCTCAGGTGAGAAATTGCAAACGTCCAGCAATTGCTCAGAGATGAAAAGTGCCAGCACTGAAAGCTGTTGCTAGCCAGCACCCTTCCTTGGAAGCGCTTTCACAGGTGCAGTAACACTGGGGCTTTGTGCTCCTCCAGCCACCAAACGTCACGGTCACTATCTCTCCGTCTCGTAGACACGAGCTGAGAAATTGCAAACGTCGAGCAATTGCTCAGAGAGGAAAAGTGCCAGCACTGAAAGCTGTTGCTAGCCAGCACCCTTCCTTGGAAGCGCTTTTGTAGGCCTAAGAACACTGGGGCTCTGGGCTTCTTTAGCCACCTCATCTTCTGCTCATCCTCTCGCGCACTCTAAAGAGAGCTCAGGTGAGAAATTGCAAACATCGAGCAATTGCTCAGAGATGAAAAGTGCCAGCACTGAAAGCTCTTGCTAGCCAGCACCCTTCCTTGGAAGCGCTTTCACAGGCGCAGTAACACTGGGGCTTTGCGCTTCTCTACCCACCAAACGTCACGGTCCTTCTCTTTCCATCTCGTAGACACGAGCTGAGAAATTGCAAACGTCGAGCAATTGCTCAGAGATGTAAAGTGCCAGCACTGAAAGCTGTTGCTAGCCAGCACCCTTCCTTGGAAGTGCTTTTGTAGGCCTAAGAACACTGGGGCTCTGGGCTTCTCTAGCCACCTCATCTTCTGCTCATCCTCTCGCGCACTCTGAAGAGAGCTCAGGGGAGAAATTGCAAACGTCGAGCAATTGCTCAGAGATGAAAAGTGCCAGCACTGAAAGCTGTTGCTAGCCAGCACCCTTCCTTGGAAGCGCTTTCACAGGCGCAGTAACACTGGGGCTTTGCGCTTCTCTACCCACCAAACGTCACGGTCCTTCTCTTTCCGTCTCGTAGACACGAGCTGAGAAATTGCAAACGTCGAGCAATTGCTCAGAGATGAAAAGTGCCAGCACTGAAAGCTGTTGCTAGCCAGCCCCCTTCCTTGGAAGCGCTTTTGTAGGCCTAAGAACACTGGGGCTCTGGGCTTCTTTAGCCACCTCATCTTCTGCTCATCCTCTCGCGCACTCTGAAGAGAGCTCAGGTGAGAAATTGCAAACGTTGAGCAATTGCTCAGAGATGAAAAGTGCCAGCACTGAAAGCTCTTGCTAGCCAGCACCCTTCCTTGGAAGCGCTTTTGTAGGCCTAAGAACACTGGGGCTCTGGGCTTCTCTAGCCACCTCATCTTCTGCTCATCCTCTCGCGCACTCTAAAGAGAGCTCAGGTGAGAAATTGCAAACGTCGAGCAATTGCTCAGAGATGAAAAGTGCCAGCACTGAAAGCTGTTGCTAGCCAGCACCCTTCCTTGGAAGCGCTTTCACAGGCGCTGTAACACTGGGGCTTTGCGCTTCTCTACCCACAAAACGTCACGGTCCTTCTCTTTCCGTCTCGTAAACACGAGCTGAGAAATTGCAAACGTCGAGCAATTGCTCAGAGATGAAAAGTGCCAGCACTGAAAGCTGTTGCTAGCCAGCACCCTTCCTTGGAAGCGCTTTAGTAGGCCTAAGAACACTGGGGCTCTGGGCTTCTCTAGCCACCTAATCTTCTGCTCATCCTCTCGTGCACTCTAAAGAGAGCTCAGGTGAGAAATTGCAAACGTCGAGCAATTGCTCAGAGATGAAAAGTGCCAGCACTGAAAGCTCTTGCTAGCCAGCACCCTTCCTTGGAAGCGCTTTTGTAGCCCTTAGAACACTGGGGCTCTGGGCTTCTCTAGCCACCTCATCTTCTGCTCATCCTCTCGCGCACTCTAAAGAGAGCTCAGGTGAGAAATTGCAAACGTCGAGCAATTGCTCAGAGATGAAAAGTGCCAGCACTGAAAGCTCTTGCTAGCCAGCACCCTTCCTTGGAAGCGCTTTCACAGGCGCAGCAACACTGGGGCTTTGCGCTTCTCTACCCACCAAACGTCACGGTCACTACCTCTCCGTCTCGTAGACACAAGCTGAGAAATTGCAAACGTCGAGCAATTGCTCAGAGATGAAAAGTGCCAGCACTGAAAGCTGTTGCTAGCCAGCACCCTTCCTTGGAAGCGCTTTTGTAGGCCTAAGAACAGTGGGGCTCTGGGCTTCTCTAGCCACCTCATCTTCTGCTCATCCTCTCGCGCACTCTAAAGAGAGCTCAGGTGAGAAATTGCAAACGTTGAGCAATTGCTCAGAGATGAAAAGTGCCAGCACTGAAAGCTGTTGCTAGCCAGCACCCTTCCTTGGAAGCGCTTTTGTAGGCCTAAGCACACTGGGGCTCTGGGCTTCTCTAGCCACCTCATCTTCTGCTCATCCTCTCGCGCACTCTAAAGAGAGCTCAGGTGAGAAATTGCAAACGTCGAGCAATTGCTCAGAGAGGAAAAGTGCCAGCACTGAAAGCTGTTGCTAGCCAGCACCCTTCCTTGGAAGCGCTTTCACAGGCGCAGTAACACTGGGGCTTTGCGCTTCTCTACCCACCAAACGTCACGGTCATTCTCTTTCCGTCTCGTAGACACGAGCTGAGAAATTGCAAACGTCGAGCAATTGCTCAGAGATGAAAAGTGCCAGCACTGAAAGCTGTTGCTAGCCAGCACCCTTCCTTGGAAGTGCTTTTGTAGCCCTAAGAACACTGGGGCTCTGGGCTTCTCTAGCCACCTAATCTTCTGCTCATCCTCTCGCGCACTCTAAAGAGAGCTCAGGTGAGAAATTGCAAACGTCGAGCAATTGCTCAGAGATGAAAAGTGCCAGCACTGAAAGCTCTTGCTAGCCAGCACCCTTCCTTGCAAGCGCTTTTGTAGGCCTAAGAACACTGGGGCTCTGGGCTTCTCTAGCCACCTCATCTTCTGCTCATCCTCTCGCGCACTCTAAAGAGAGCTCAGGTGAGAAATTGCAAACGTCCAGCAATTGCTCAGAGATGAAAAGTGCCAGCACTGAAAGCTGTTGCTAGCCAGCACCCTTCCTTGGAAGCGCTTTCACAGGCGCAGCAACACTGGGGCTTTGCGCTTCCCTACCCACCAAACGTCACGGTCACTATCTCTCCGTCTCGTAGACACGAGCTGAGAAATTGCAAACGTCGAGCAATTGCTCAGAGATGAAAAGTGCCAGCACTGAAAGCTGTTGCTAGCCAGCACCCTTCCTTGGAAGCGCTTTTGTAGGCCTAAGAACACTGGGGCTCTGGGCTTCTCTAGCCACCTCATCTTCTGCTCATCCTCTCGCGCACTCTAAAGAGAGCTCAGGTGAGAAATTGCAAACGTCGAGCAATTGCTCAGAGATGAAAAGTGCCAGCACTGAAAGCTGTTGCTAGCCAGCACCCTTCCTTGGAAGCGCTTTTGTAGGCCTAAGAACACTGGGGCTCTGGGCTTCTCTAGCCACCTCATCTTCTGCTCATCCTCTCGCGCACTCTAAAGAGAGCTCAGGTGAGAAATTGCAAACGTCGAGCAATTGCTCAGAGATGAAAAGTGCCAGCACTGAAAGCTGTTGCTAGCCAGCACCCTTCCTTGGAAGCGCTTTCACAGGCGCAGTAACACTGGGGCTTTGCGCTTCTCTACCCACCAAACGTCACGGTCCTTCTCTTTCCGTCTCGTAGACACGAGCTGAGAAATTGCAAACGTCGAGCAATTGCTCAGAGATGAAAAGTGCCAGCACTGAAAGCTGTTGCTAGCCAGCACCCTTCCTTGGAAGCGCTTTTGTAGGCCTAAGAACACTGGGGCTCTGGGCTTCTCTAGCCACCTCATCTTCTGCTCATCCTCTCGCGCACTATAAAGAGAGCTCAGGTGAGAAATTGCAAACGTCGAGCAATTGCTCAGAGATGAAAAGTGCCAGCACTGAAAGCTGTTGCTAGCCAGCACCCTTCCTTGGAAGCGCTTTTGTAGCCCTTAGAACACTGGGGCTCTGGGCTTCTCTAGCCACCTCATCTTCTGCTCATCCTCTCGCGCACTCTAAAGAGAGCTCAGGTGAGAAATTGCAAACGTCGAGCAATTGCTCAGAGATGAAAAGTGCCAGCACTGAAAGCTGTTGCTAGCCAGCACCCTTCCTTGGAAGCGCTTTCACAGTCGCAGTAACACTGGGGCTTTGCGCTTCTCTAGCCACCAAACGTCACGGTCATTCTCTTTCCATCTCGTAGACACGAGCTGAGAAATTGCAAACGTCGAGCAATTGCTCAGAGATGAAAAGTGCCAGCACTGAAAGCTCTTGCTAGCCAGCACCCTTCCTTGGAAGCACTTTTGTAGGCCTAAGAACACTGGGGCTATGGGCTTCTCTAGCCACCTCATCTTCTGCTCATCCTCTCGCGCACTCTAAAGAGAGCTCAGGTGAGAAATTGCAAACGTCGAGCAATTGCTCAGAGATGAAAAGTGCCAGCACTGAAAGCTGTTGCTAGCCAGCACCCTTCCTTGGAAGCGCTTTTGTAGGCCTAAGAACACTGGGGCTCTGGGCTTCTCTAGCCACCTCATCTTCTGCTCATCCTCTCGCGCACTCTAAAGAGAGCTCAGGTGAGAAATTGCAAACGTCGAGCAATTGCTCAGAGATGAAAAGTGCCAGCACTGAAAGCTGTTGCTAGCCAGCACCCTTCCTTGGAAGCGCTTTTGTAGCCCTTAGAACACTGGGGCTCTGGGCTTCTCTAGCCACCTCATCTTCTGCTCATCCTCTCGCGCACTCTAAAGAGAGCTCAGGTGAGAAATTGCAAACGTCGAGCAATTGCTCAGAGATGAAAAGTGCCAGCACTGAAAGCTGTTGCTAGCCAGCACCCTTCCTTGGAAGCGCTTTCACAGGCGCAGTAACACTGGGGCTTTGCGCTTCTCTACCCACCAAACGTCATGGTCATTCTCTTTCCGTCTTGTAGACACGAGCTGAGAAATTGCAAATGTCGAGCAATTGCTCAGAGATGAAAAGTGCCAGCACTGAAAGCTGTTGCTAGCCAGCACCCTTCCTTGGAAGCGCTTTTGTAGGCCTAAGAACACTGGGGCTCTGGGCTTCTTTAGCCACCTCATCTTCTGCTCATCCTCTCACGCACTCTGAAGAGAGCTCAGGTGAGAAATTGCAAACGTCGAGCAATTGCTCAGAGATGAAAAGTGCCAGCACTGAAAGCTGTTGCTAGCCAGCACCCTTCCTTGGAAGCGCTTTCACAGGCGCAGTAACACTGGGGCTTTGTGCTTCTCTACCCACCAAACGTCACGGTCACTATCTCTCCGTCTCGTAGACACGAGCTGAGAAATTGCAAACGTCGAGCAATTGCTCAGAGATGAAAAGTGCCAGCACTGAAAGCTCTTGCTAGCCAGCACCCTTCCTTGGAAGCGCTTTTGTAGGCCTAAGAACACTGGGGCTCTGGGCTTCTCTAGCCACCTCATCTTCTGCTCATCCTCTCGCGCACTCTAAAGAGAGCTCAGGTGAGAAATTGCAAACGTCGAGCAATTGCTCAGAGATGAAAAGTGCCAGCACTGAAAGCTGTTGCTAGCCAGCACCCTTCCTTGGAAGCGCTTTCACAGGCGCAGTAACACTGGGGCTTTGCGCTTCTCTACCCACCAAACGTCACGGTCACTATCTCTCCGTCTCGTAGACACGAGCTGAGAAATTGCAAACGTCGATCAATTGCTCAGAGATGAAAAGTGCCAGCACTGGAAGCTGTTGCTAGCCAGCACCCTTCCTTGGAAGCGCTTTTGTAGGCCTAAGAACACTGGGGCTCTGGGCTTCTCTAGCCACCTCATCTTCTGCTCATCCTCTCGCGCACTCTAAAGAGAGCTCAGGGGAGAAATTGCAAACGTCGAGCAATTGCTCAGAGATGAAAAGTGCCAGCACTGAAAGCTCTTGCTAGCCAGCACCCTTCCTTGGAAGCGCTTTCACAGGCGCAGTAACACTGGGGCTTTGCGCTTCTCTAGCCACCAAACGTCACGGTCATTCTCTTTCCATCTCGTAGACACGAGCTGAGAAATTGCAAACGTCGAGCAATTGCTCAGAGATGAAAAGTGCCAGCACTGAAAGCTCTTGCTAGCCAGCACCCTTCCTTGGAAGCGCTTTTGTAGGCCTAAGAACACTGGGGCTATGGGCTTCTCTAGCCACCTCATCTTCTGCTCATCCTCTCGCGCACTCTAAAGAGAGCTCAGGTGAGAAATTGCAAACGTCGAGCAATTGCTCAGAGATGAAAAGTGCCAGCACTGAAAGCTGTTGCTAGCCAGCACCCTTCCTTGGAAGCGCTTTTGTAGGCCTAAGAACACTGGGGCTATGGGCTTCTCTAGCCACCTAATCTTCTGCTCATCCTCTCGCGCACTCTAAAGAGAGCTCAGGTGAGAAATTGCAAACGTCCAGCAATTGCTCAGAGATGAAAAGTGCCAGCACTGAAAGCTGTTGCTAGCCAGCACCCTTCCTTGGAAGCGCTTTCACAGGCGCAGCAACACTGGGGCTTTGCGCTTCTCTACCCACCAAACGTCACGGTCACTATCTCTCCGTCTCGTAGACACGAGCTGAGAAATTGCAAACGTCGATCAATTGCTCAGAGATGAAAAGTGCCAGCACTGGAAGCTGTTGCTAGCCAGCACCCTTCCTTGGAAGCGCTTTTGTAGGCCTAAGAACACTGGGGCTCTGGGCTTCTCTAGCCACCTCATCTTCTGCTCATCCTCTCGCGCACTCTAAAGAGAGCTCAGGTGAGAAATTGCAAACGTCGAGCAATTGCTCAGAGATGAAAAGTGCCAGCACTGAAAGCTGTTGCTAGCCAGCACCCTTCCTTGGAAGCGCTTTCACAGGCGCAGTAACACTGGGGCTTTGTGCTTCTCTACCCACCAAACGTCACGGTCCTTCTCTTTCCGTCTCGTAGACACGAGCTGAGAAATTGCAAACGTCGAGCAATTGCTCAGAGAGGAAAAGTGCCAGCACTGAAAGCTGTTGCTAGCCAGCACCCTTCCTTGGAAGCGCTTTTGTAGGCCTAAGCACACCGGGGCTCTGGGCTTCTCTAGCCACCTCATCTTCTGCTCATCCTCTCGCGCACTCTAAAGAGAGCTCAGGGGAGAAATTGCAAACGTCGAGCAATTGCTCAGAGATGAAAAGTGCCAGCACTGAAAGCTGTTGCTAGCCAGCCCCCTTCCTTGGAAGCGCTTTCACAGGCGCAGTAACACTGGGGCTTTGCGCTTCTCTAGCCACCAAACGTCACGGTCCTTCTCTTTCCGTCTCGTAGACACGAGCTGAGAAATTGCAAACGTCGAGCAATTGCTCAGAGATGAAAAGTGCCAGCACTGAAAGCTGTTGCTAGCCAGCACCCTTCCTTGGAAGCGCTTTCACAGGCGCAGCAACACTGGGGCTTTGTGCTTCTCTACCCACCAAACGTCACGGTCACTATCTCTCCGTCTCGTAGACACGAGCTGAGAAATTGCAAACGTCGAGCAATTGCTCAGAGATGAAAAGTGCCAGCACTGGAAGCTGTTGCTAGCCAGCACCCTTCCTTGGAAGCGCTTTTGTAGGCCTAAGAACACTGGGTCTCTGGGCTTCTCTAGCCACCTAATCTTCTGCTCATCCTCTCGCGCACTCTAAAGAGAGCTCAGGGGAGAAATTGCAAACGTCGAGCAATTGCTCAGAGATGAAAAGTGCCAGCACTGAAAGCTGTTGCTAGCCAGCCCCCTTCCTTGGAAGCGCTTTTGTAGGCCTAAGAACACTGGGGCTCTGGGCTTCTCTAGCCACCTCATCTTCTGCTCATCCTCTCGCGCACTCTAAAGAGAGCTCAGGTGAGAAATTGCAAACGTCCAGCAATTGCTCAGAGATGAAAAGTGCCAGCACTGAAAGCTCTTGCTAGCCAGCACCCTTCCTTGGAAGCGCTTTCACAGGCGCAGTAACACTGGGGCTTTGCGCTTCTCTAGCCACCAAACGTCACGGTCATTCTCTTTCCGTCTCGTAGACACGAGCTGAGAAATTGCAAACGTCGAGCAATTGCTCAGAGATGAAAAGTGCCAGCACTGGAAGCTGTTGCTAGCCAGCACCCTTCCTTGCAAGCGCTTTTGTAGGCCTAAGAACACTGGGGCTCTGGGCTTCTCTAGCCACCTCATCTTCTGCTCATCCTCTCGCGCACTCTAAAGAGAGCTCAGGTGAGAAATTGCAAACGTTGAGCAATTGCTCAGAGATGAAAAGTGCCAGCACTGAAAGCTGTTGCTAGCCAGCACCCTTCCTTGGAAGCGCTTTTGTAGCCCTAATCACACTGGGGCTCTGGGCTTCTTTAGCCACCTCATCTTCTGCTCATCCTCTCGCGCACTCTAAAGAGAGCTCAGGTGAGAAATTGCAAACGTCGAGCAATTGCTCAGAGATGAAAAGTGCCAGCACTGAAAGCTCTTGCTAGCCAGCACCCTTCCTTGGAAGCGCTTTCACAGGCGCTGTAACACTGGGGCTTTGCGCTTCTCTAGCCACCAAACGTCACGGTCACTATCTCTCCGTCTCGTAGACACGAGCTGAGAAATTGCAAACGTCGATCAATTGCTCAGAGATGAAAAGTGCCAGCACTGGAAGCTGTTGCTAGCCAGCACCCTTCCTTGGAAGCGCTTTTGTAGGCCTAAGAACACTGGGGCTCTGGGCTTCTTTAGCCACCTCATCTTCTGCTCATCCTCTCGCGCACTCTAAAGAGAGCTCAGGTGAGAAATTGCAAACGTCGAGCAATTGCTCAGAGATGAAAAGTGCCAGCACTGAAAGCTGTTGCTAGCCAGCACCCTTCCTTGGAAGCGCTTTTGTAGGCCTAAGAACACTGGGGCTCTGGGCTTCTCTAGCCACCTCATCTTCTGCTCATCCTCTCGCGCACTCTAAAGAGAGCTCAGGTGAGAAATTGCAAACGTCGAGCAATTGCTCAGAGATGAAAAGTGCCAGCACTGAAAGCTGTTGCTAGCCAGCACCCTTCCTTGGAAGTGCTTTTGTAGGCCTAAGAACACTGGGGCTCTGGGCTTCTTTAGCCACCTAATCTTCTGCTCATCCTCTCGCGCACTCTAAAGAGAGCTCAGGTGAGAAATTGCAAACGTCCAGCAATTGCTCAGAGATGAAAAGTGCCAGCACTGAAAGCTGTTGCTAGCCAGCACCCTTCCTTGGAAGCGCTTTCACACGCGCTGTAACACTGGGGCTTTGCTCTTTTCTAGCCACCAAACGTCACGGTCCTTCTCTTTCCGTCTCCTAGACACGAGCTGAGAAATTCCAAACATCGAGCAATTGCTCAGAGATGAAAAGTGCCAGCACTGAAAGCTGTTGCTAGCCAGCACCCTTCCTTGGAAGCGCTTTAGTAGGCCTAAGAACACTGGGGTTCTGGGCTTCTCTAGCCACCTCATCTTCTGCTCATCCTCTCGCGCACTCTAAAGAGAGCTGAGGTGAGAAATTGCAAACGTCGAGCAATTGCTCAGAGATGAAAAGTGTCAGCACTGAAAGCTCTTGCTAGCCAGCACCCTTCCTTGGAAGCGCTTTCACAGGCGCTGTAACACTGGGGCTTTGCGCTTCTCTACCCACCAAACGTCACGGTCACTATCTCTCCGTCTCGTAGACACGAGCTGAGAAATTGCAAACGTCGAGCAATTGCTCAGAGATGAAAAGTGCCAGCACTGGAAGCTGTTGCTAGCCAGCACCCTTCCTTGGAAGCGCTTTTGTAGGCCTAAGAACACTGGGGCTCTGGGCTTCTTTAGCCACCTCATCTTCTGCTCATCCTCTCGCGCACTCTAAAGAGAGCTCAGGTGAGAAATTGCAAACGTCGAGCAATTGCTCAGAGATGAAAAGTGCCAGCACTGAAAGCTGTTGCTAGCCAGCCCCCTTCCTTGGAAGCGCTTTTGTAGGCCTAAGAACACTGGGGCTCTGGGCTTCTCTAGCCACCTCATCTTCTGCTCATCCTCTCGCGCACTCTAAAGAGAGCTCAGGTGAGAAATTGCAAACGTCGAGCAATTGCTCAGAGATGAAAAGTGCCAGCACTGAAAGCTGTTGCTAGCCAGCACCCTTCCTTGGAAGCGCTTTCACACGCGCTGTAACACTGGGGCTTTGCTCTTTTCTAGCCACCAAACGTCACGGTCCTTCTCTTTCCGTCTCCTAGACACGAGCTGAGAAATTCCAAACATCGAGCAATTGCTCAGAGATGAAAAGTGCCAGCACTGAAAGCTGTTGCTAGCCAGCCCCCTTCCTTGGAAGCGCTTTTGTAGGCCTAAGAACACTGGGGTTCTGGGCTTCTCTAGCCACCTCATCTTCTGCTCATCCTCTCGCGCACTCTAAAGAGAGCTCAGGTGAGAAATTGCAAACGTCGAGCAATTGCTCAGAGATGAAAAGTGCCAGCACTGAAAGCTCTTGCTAGCCAGCACCCTTCCTTGGAAGCACTTTCACAGGCGCTGTAACACTGGGGCTTTGCGCTTCTCTACCCACCAAAAGTCACGGTCACTATCTCTCCGTCTCGTAGACACGAGCTGAGAAATTGCAAACGTCGAGCAATTGCTCAGAGATGAAAAGTGCCAGCACTGGAAGCTGTTGCTAGCCAGCACCCTTCCTTGGAAGCGCTTTTGTAGGCCTAAGCACACTGGGGCTCTGGGCTTCTCTAGCCACCTCATCTTCTGCTCATCCTCTCGCGCACTCTAAAGAGAGCTCAGGTGAGAAATTGCAAACGTTGAGCAATTGCTCAGAGATGAAAAGTGCCAGCACTGAAAGCTGTTGCTAGCCAGCACCCTTCCTTGGAAGCGCTTTCACAGGTGCAGTAACACTGGGGCTTTGCGCTTCTCTACCCACCAAACGTCACGGTCCTTCTCTTTCCGTCTCGTAGACACGAGCTGAGAAATTGCAAACGTCGAGCAATTGCTCAGAGAGGAAAAGTGCCAGCACTGAAAGCTGTTGCTAGCCAGCACCCTTCCTTGGAAGCGCTTTTGTAGCCCTTAGAACACTGGGGCTCTGGGCTTCTTTAGCCACCTCATCTTCTGCTCATCCTCTCGCGCACTCTAAAGAGAGCTCAGGTGAGAAATTGCAAACGTCCAGCAATTGCTCAGAGATGAAAAGTGCCAGCACTGAAAGCTGTTGCTAGCCAGCACCCTTCCTTGGAAGCGCTTTCACAGGCGCAGTAACACTGGGGCTTTGCGCTTCTCTACCCACCAAACGTCACGGTCCTTCTCTTTCCGTCTCCTAGACACGAGCTGAGAAATTGCAAACGTCGAGCAATTGCTCAGAGATGAAAAGTGCCAGCACTGAAAGCTGTTGCTAGCCAGCACCCTTCCTTGGAAGCGCTTTTGTAGGCGCAGCAACACTGGGGCTTTGCGCTTCTCTACCCACCAAACGTCACGGTCACTATCTCTCCGTCTCGTAGACACGAGCTGAGAAATTGCAAACGTCGAGCAATTGCTCAGAGATGAAAAGTGCCAGCACTGGAAGCTGTTGCTAGCCAGCACCCTTCCTTGGAGGCGCTTTTGTAGGCCTAAGAAGACTGGGGCTCTGGGCTTCTTTAGCCACCTCATCTTCTGCTCATCCTCTCGCGCACTCTAAAGAGAGCTCAGGTGAGAAATTGCAAACGTCGAGCAATTGCTCAGAGATGAAAAGTGCCAGCACTGAAAGCTCTTGCTAGCCAGCACCCTTCCTTGGAAGCGCTTTTGTAGGCCTAAGAACACTGGGGCTCTGGGCTTCTCTAGCCACCTCATCTTCTGCTCATCCTCTCGCGCACTCTAAAGAGAGCTCAGGTGAGAAATTGCAAACGTCGAGCAATTGCTCAGAGATGAAAAGTGCCAGCACTGAAAGCTCTTGCTAGCCAGCACCCTTCCTTGGAAGTGCTTTCACAGGCGCAGTAACACTGGGGCTTTGCGCTTCTCTACCCACCAAACGTCACAGTCATTCTCTTTCCGTCTCGTAGACACGAGCTGAGAAATTGCAAACGTCGAGCAATTGCTCAAAGAGGAAAAGTGCCAGCACTGAAAGCTGTTGCTAGCCAGCACCCTTCCTTGGAAGCGCTTTTGTAGGCCTAAGAACACTGGGGCTCTGGGCTTCTCTAGCCACCTCATCTTCTGCTCATCCTCTCGCGCACTCTAAAGAGAGCTCAGGTGAGAAATTGCAAACGTCGAGCAATTGCTCAGAGATGAAAAGTGCCAGCACTGAAAGCTGTTGCTAGCCAGCACCCTTCCTTGGAAGCGCTTTCACAGGCGCAGTAACACTGGGGCTTTGCACTTCTATACGCACCAAACGTCACGGTCCTTCTCTTTCCGTCTCGTAGACACGAGCTGAGAAATTGCAAACGTCGAGCAATTGCTCAGAGATGAAAAGTGCCAGCACTGAAAGCTGTTGCTAGCCAGCACCCTTCCTTGGAAGCGCTTTCACAGGCGCAGTAACACTGGGGCTTTGCGCTTCTCTACCCACCAAACGTCACGTTCCTTCTCTTTCCATCTCGTAGACACGAGCTGAGAAATTGCAAACGTCGAGCAATTGCTCAGAGATGAAAAGTGCCAGCACTGAAAGCTGTTGCTAGCCAGCACCCTTCCTTGGAAGCGCTTTCACAGGCGCAGTAACACTGGGGCTTTGCGCTTCTCTAGCCACCAAACGTCACGGTCCTTCTCTTTCCGTCTCGTAGACACGAGCTGAGAAATTGCAAACGTCGAGCAATTGCTCAGAGATGAAAAGTGCCAGCACTGAAAGCTGTTGCTAGCCAGCACCCTTCCTTGGAAGCGCTTTTGTAGCCCTTAGAACACTGGGGCTCTGGGCTTCTTTAGCCACCTCATCTTCTGCTCATCCTCTCGCGCACTCTGAAGAGAGCTCAGGGGAGAAATTGCAAACGTCGAGCAATTGCTCAGAGATGAAAAGTGCCAGCACTGAAAGCTCTTGCTAGCCAGCACCCTTCCTTGGAAGCGCTTTTGTAGGCGCAGCAACACTGGGGCTTTGCGCTTCTCTACCCACCAAACGTCACGGTCACTATCTCTCCGTCTCGTAGACACGAGCTGAGAAATTGCAAACGTCGAGCAATTGCTCAGAGATGAAAAGTGCCAGCACTGGAAGCTGTTGCTAGCCAGCACCCTTCCCTGGAAGCGCTTTTGTAGGCCTAAGAACGCTGGGGCTCTGGGCTTCTTTAGCCACCTCATCTTCTGCTCATCCTCTCGCGCACTCTAAAGAGAGCTCAGGTGAGAAATTGCAAACGTCGAGCAATTGCTCAGAGATGAAAAGTGCCAGCACTGAAAGCTGTTGCTAGCCAGCACCCTTCCTTGGAAGCGCTTTTGTAGGCCTAAGAACACTGGGGCTCTGGGCTTCTCTAGCCACCTCATCTTCTGCTCATCCTCTCGCGCACTCTAAAGAGAGCTCAGGTGAGAAACTGCAAACGTCCAGCAATTGCTCAGAGATGAAAAGTGCCAGCACTGAAAGCTCTTGCTAGCCAGCACCCTTCCTTGGAAGCGCTTTCACAGGCGCAGTAACACTGGGGCTTTGCGCTTCTCTAGCCACCAAACGTCACAGTCATTCTCTTTCCGTCTCGTAGACACGAGCTGAGAAATTGCAAACGTCGAGCAATTGCTCAGAGAGGAAAAGTGCCAGCACTGAAAGCTCTTGCTAGCCAGCACCCTTCCTTGGAAGCGCTTTCACAAGCGCAGTAACACTGGGGCTTTGCGCTTCTCTAGCCACCAAACGTCACGGTCCTTCTCTTTCCATCTCGTAGACACGAGCTGAGAAATTGCAAACGTCGAGCAATTGCTCAGAGATGAAAAGTGCCAGCACTGAAAGCTCTTGCTAACCAGCACCCTTCCTTGGAAGCGCTTTTGTAGGCCTAAGAACACTGGGGCTCTGGGCTTCTCTAGCCACCTAATCTTCTGCTCATCCTCTCGCGCACTCTAAAGAGAGCTCAGGTGAGAAATTGCAAACGTCGAGCAATTGCTCAGAGATGAAAAGTGCCAGCACTGAAAGCTCTTGCTAGCCAGCACCCTTCCTTGGAAGCGCTTTCACAGGCGCAGTAACACTGGGGCTTTGCGCTTCTCTACCCACCAAACGTCACGGTCCTTCTCTTTCCGTCTCGTAGACACGAGCTGAGAAATTGCAAACGTCGAGCAATTGCTCAGAGATGAAAAGTGCCAGCACTGAAAGCTGTTGCTAGCCAGCACCCTTCCTTGGAAGCGCTTTTGTAGCCCTAAGAACACTGGGGCTCTGGGCTTCTTTAGCCACCTCATCTTCTGCTCATCCTCTCGCGCACTCTGAAGAGAGCTCAGGGGAGAAATTGCAAACGTCGAGCAATTGCTCAGAGATGAAAAGTGCCAGCACTGAAAGCTCTTGCTAGCCAGCACCCTTCCTTGGAAGCGCTTTCACAGGCGCAGTAACACTGGGGCTTTACGCTTCTCTACCCACCAAACGTCACGGTCACTATCTCTCCGTCTCGTAGACACGAGCTGAGAAATTGCAAACGTCGAGCAATTGCTCACAGATGAAAAGTGCCAGCACTGGAAGCTGTTGCTAGCCAGCACCCTTCCTTGGAAGCGCTTTTGTAGGCCTAAGAACACTGGGGTTCTGGGCTTCTCTAGCCTCCTAATCTTCTGCTCATCCTCTCGTGCACTCTAAAGAGAGCTCAGGTGAGAAATTGCAAACGTCGAGCAATTGCTCAGAGATGAAAAGTGCCAGCACTGAAAGCTGTTGCTAGCCAGCACCCTTCCTTGGAAGCGCTTTTGTAGGCGCAGCAACACTGGGGCTTTCCGCTTCTCTACCCACCAAACGTCACGGTCACTATCTCTCCGTCTCGTAGACACGAGCTGAGAAATTGCAAACGTCGATCAATTGCTCAGAGATGAAAAGTGCCAGCACTGGAAGCTGTTGCTAGCCAGCACCCTTCCCTGGAAGCGCTTTTGTAGGCCTAAGAACGCTGGGGCTCTGGGCTTCTTTAGCCACCTCATCTTCTGCTCATCCTCTCGCGCACTCTAAAGAGAGCTCAGGTGAGAAATTGCAAACGTCGAGCAATTGCTCAGAGATGAAAAGTGCCAGCACTGAAAGCTGTTGCTAGCCAGCACCCTTCCTTGGAAGCGCTTTCACAGGCGCAGTAACACTGGGGCTTTGCGCTTCTCTAGCCACCAAACGTCACAGTCATTCTCTTTCCGTCTCGTAGACACGAGCTGAGAAATTGCAAACGTCGAGCAATTGCTCAGAGAGGAAAAGTGCCAGCACTGAAAGCTGTTGCTAGCCAGCACCCTTCCTTGGAAGCGCTTTCACAAGCGCAGTAACACTGGGGCTTTGCGCTTCTCTAGCCACCAAACGTCACGGTCCTTCTCTTTCCATCTCGTAGACACGAGCTGAGAAATTGCAAACGTCGAGCAATTGCTCAGAGATGAAAAGTGCCAGCACTGAAAGCTGTTGCTAGCCAGCACCCTTCCTTGGAAGCGCTTTTGTAGGCCTAAGAACACTGGGGCTCTGGGCTTCTCTAGCCACCTCATCTTCTGCTCATCCTCTCGCGCACTCTAAAGAGAGCTCAGGTGAGAAATTGCAAACGTCGAGCAATTGCTCAGAGATGAAAAGTACCAGCACTGAAAGCTGTTGCTAGCCAGCACCCTTCCTTGGAAGCGCTTTCACAGGCGCAGTAACACTGGGGCTTTGCGCTTCTCTACCCACCAAACGTCACGGTCCTTCTCTTTCCGTCTCGTAGACACGAGCTGAGAAATTGCAAACGTCGAGCAATTGCTCAGAGATGAAAAGTGCCAGCACTGAAAGCTGTTGCTAGCCAGCACCCTTCCTTGGAAGCGCTTTCACAGGCGCAGTAACACTGGGGCTTTGCGCTTCTCTACTCATTAAACGTCACGGTCCTTCTCTTTCCGTCTCGTAGACACGAGCTGAGAAATTGCAAACGTCGAGCAATTGCTCACAGATGAAAAGTGCCAGCACTGAAAGCTGTTGCTAGCCAGCACCCTTCCTTGGAAGCGCTTTTGTAGGCCTAAGAACACTGGGGCTCTGGGCTTCTTTAGCCACCTCATCTTCTGCTCATCCTCTCGCGCACTCTAAAGAGAGCTCAGGGGAGAAATTGCAAACGTCGAGCAATTGCTCAGAGATGAAAAGTGCCAGCACTGAAAGCTGTTGCTAGCCAGCACCCTTCCTTGGAAGCGCTTTCACAGGCGCAGTAACACTGGGGCTTTGCGCTTCTCTACCCACCAAACGTCACAGTCATTCTCTTTCCGTCTCGTAGACACGAGCTGAGAAATTGCAAACGTCGAGCAATTGCTCAGAGATGAAAAGTGCCAGCACTGAAAGCTGTTGCTAGCCAGCACCCTTCCTTGGAAGCGCTTTTGTAGCCCTTAGAACACTGGGGCTCTGGGCTTCTCTAGCCACCTCATCTTCTGCTCATCCTCTCGCGCACTCTAAAGAGAGCTCAGGGGAGAAATTGCAAACGTCGAGCAATTGCTCAGAGATGAAAAGTGCCAGCACTGAAAGCTGTTGCTAGCCAGCACCCTTCCTTGGAAGCGCTTTCACAGGCGCAGTAACACTGGGGCTTTGCACTTCTATACGCACCAAACGTCACGGTCCTTCTCTTTCCGTCTCCTAGACACGAGCTGAGAAATTGCAAACGTCGAGCAATTGCTCAGAGATGAAAAGTGCCAGCACTGAAAGCTGTTGCTAGCCAGCACCCTTCCTTGGAAGCGCTTTCACAGGCGCAGTAACACTGGGGCTTTGCGCTTCTCTACCCACCAAACGTCACGTTCCTTCTCTTTCCATCTCGTAGACACGAGCTGAGAAATTGCAAACGTCGAGCAATTGCTCAGAGATGAAAAGTGCCAGCACTGAAAGCTCTTGCTAGCCAGCACCCTTCCTTGGAAGCGCTTTCACAGGCGCAGTAACACTGGGGCTTTGCGCTTCTCTACCCACCAAACGTCACGGTCCTTCTCTTTCCGTCTCGTAGACACGAGCTGAGAAATTGCAAACGTCGAGCAATTGCTCAGAGATGAAAAGTGCCAGCACTGAAAGCTGTTGCTAGCCAGCCCCCTTCCTTGGAAGCGCTTTTGTAGCCCTTAGAACACTGGGGCTCTGGGCTTCTTTAGCCACCTCATCTTCTGCTCATCCTCTCGCGCACTCTGAAGAGAGCTCAGGGGAGAAATTGCAAACGTCGAGCAATTGCTCAGAGATGAAAAGTGCCAGCACTGAAAGCTGTTGCTAGCCAGCACCCTTCCTTGGAAGCGCTTTTGTAGGCGCAGCAACACTGGGGCTTTGCGCTTCTCTACCCACCAAACGTCACGGTCACTATCTCTCCGTCTCGTAGACACGAGCTGAGAAATTGCAAACGTCGAGCAATTGCTCAGAGATGAAAAGTGCCAGCACTGGAAGCTGTTGCTAGCCAGCACCCTTCCCTGGAAGCGCTTTTGTAGGCCTAAGAACGCTGGGGCTCTGGGCTTCTTTAGCCACCTCATCTTCTGCTCATCCTCTCGCGCACTCTAAAGAGAGCTCAGGGGAGAAATTGCAAACGTCGAGCAATTGCTCAGAGATGAAAAGTGCCAGCACTGAAAGCTGTTGCTAGCCAGCACCCTTCCTTGGAAGCGCTTTTGTAGGCCTAAGAACACTGGGGCTCTGGGCTTCTCTAGCCACCTCATCTTCTGCTCATCCTCTCGCGCACTCTAAAGAGAGCTCAGGGGAGAAATTGCAAACGTCGAGCAATTGCTCAGAGATGAAAAGTGCCAGCACTGAAAGCTGTTGCTAGCCAGCACCCTTCCTTGGAAGCGCTTTCACAGGCGCAGTAACACTGGGGCTTTGCGCTTCTCTACCCACCAAACGTCACAGTCATTCTCTTTCCGTCTCGTAGACACGAGCTGAGAAATTGCAAACGTCGAGCAATTGCTCAGAGATGAAAAGTGCCAGCACTGAAAGCTCTTGCTAGCCAGCACCCTTCCTTGGAAGCGCTTTCACAAGCGCAGTAACACTGGGGCTTTGCGCTTCTCTAGCCACCAAACGTCACGTTCCCTCTCTTTCCATCCCGTAGACACGAGCTGAGAAATTGCAAACGTCGAGCAATTGCTCAGAGATGAAAAGTGCCAGCACTGAAAGCTCTTGCTAACCAGCACCCTTCCTTGGAAGCGCTTTTGTAGGCCTAAGCACACTGGGGCTCTGGGCTTCTCTAGCCACCTCATCTTCTGCTCATCCTCTCGCGCACTCTAAAGAGAGCTCAGGTGAGAAATTGCAAACGTCGAGCAATTGCTCAGAGATGAAAAGTGCCAGCACTGAAAGCTCTTGCTAGCCAGCACCCTTCCTTGGAAGCGCTTTCACAGGCGCAGTAACACTGGGGCTTTGCGCTTCTCTACCCACCAAACGTCACGGTCCTTCTCTTTCCGTCTCGTAGACATGAGCTGAGAAATTGCAAACGTCGAGCAATTGCTCAGAGATGAAAAGTGCCAGCACTGAAAGCTGTTGCTAGCCAGCACCCTTCCTTGGAAGCGCTTTCACAGGCGCAGTAACACTGGGGCTTTGCGCTTCTCTACCCACCAAACGTCACGGTCCTTCTCTTTCCGTCTCGTAGACACGAGCTGAGAAATTGCAAACGTCGAGCAATTGCTGAGATGAAAAGTGCCAGCACTGGAAGCTGTTGCTAGCCAGCACCCTTCCTTGGAAGCGCTTTAGTAGCCCTAAAAACACTGGGGTTCTGGGCTTCTCTAGCCTCCTAATCTTCTGCTCATCCTCTCGCACAATCTAAAGAGAGCTCAGGTGAGAAATTGCAAACGTCGAGCAATTGCTCAGAGATGAAAAGTGCCAGCACTGAAAGCTGTTGCTAGCCAGCACCCTTCCTTGGAAGCGCTTTCACAGGCGCAGTAACACTGGGGCTTTGCGCTTCTCTAGCCACCAAACGTCACGGTCCTTCTCTTTCCGTCTCGTAGACACGAGCTGAGAAATTGCAAACGTCGAGCAATTGCTCAGAGATGAAAAGTGCCAGCACTGAAAGCTGTTGCTAGCCAGCACCCTTCCTTGGAAGCGCTTTTGTAGGCCTAAGAACACTGGGGCTCTGGGCTTCTTTAGCTACCTCATCTTCTGCTCATCCTCTCGCGCACTCTGAAGAGAGCTCAGGGGAGAAATTGCAAACGTCGAGCAATTGCTCAGAGATGAAAAGTGCCAGCACTGAAAGCTGTTGCTAGCCAGCACCCTTCCTTGGAAGCGCTTTCACAGGCGCAGCAACACTGGGGCTTTGCGCTTCTCTACCCACCAAACGTCACGGTCACTATCTCTCCGTCTCGTAGACACGAGCTGAGAAATTGCAAACGTCGAGCAATTGCTCAGAGATGAAAAGTGCCAGCACTGGAAGCTGTTGCTAGCCAGCACCCTTCCCTGGAAGCGCTTTTGTAGGCCTAAGAACGCTGGGGCTCTGGGCTTCTTTAGCCACCTCATCTTCTGCTCATCCTCTCGCGCACTCTAAAGAGAGCTCAGGAGAGAAATTGCAAACGTCGAGCAATTGCTCAGAGATGAAAAGTGCCAGCACTGAAAGCTGTTGCTAGCCAGCACCCTTCCTTGGAAGCGCTTTTGTAGGCCTAAGAACACTGGGGCTCTGGGCTTCTCTAGCCACCTCATCTTCTGCTCATCCTCTCGCGCACTCTAAAGAGAGCTCAGGTGAGAAATTGCAAACGTCGAGCAATTGCTCAGAGATGAAAAGTGCCAGCACTGAAAGCTGTTGCTAGCCAGCACCCTTCCTTGGAAGCGCTTTCACAGGCGCAGTAACACTGGGGCTTTGCGCTTCTCTACCCACCAAACGTCACAGTCATTCTCTTTCCGTCTCGTAGACACGAGCTGAGAAATTGCAAACGTCGAGCAATTGCTCAGAGAGGAAAAGTGCCAGCACTGAAAGCTCTTGCTAGCCAGCACCCTTCCTTGGAAGCGCTTTCACAAGCGCAGTAACACTGGGGCTTTGCGCTTCTCTAGCCACCAAACGTCACGGTCCTTCTCTTTCCATCCCGTAGACACGAGCTGAGAAATTGCAAACGTCGAGCAATTGCTCAGAGATGAAAAGTGCCAGCACTGAAAGCTCTTGCTAACCAGCACCCTTCCTTGGAAGCGCTTTTGTAGGCCTAAGAACACTGGGGCTCTGGGCTTCTCTAGCCACCTAATCTTCTGCTCATCCTCTCGCGCACTCTAAAGAGAGCTCAGGTGAGAAATTGCAAACGTCGAGCAATTGCTCAGAGAGGAAAAGTGCCAGCACTGAAAGCTCTTGCTAGCCAGCACCCTTCCTTGGAAGCGCTTTCACAGGCGCAGTAACACTGGGGCTTTGCGCTTCTCTAGCCACCAAAAGTCACGGTCCTTCTCTTTCCGTCTCGTAGACACGAGCTGAGAAATTGCAAACGTCGAGCAATTGCTCAGAGATGAAAAGTGCCAGCACTGAAAGCTGTTGCTAGCCAGCACCCTTCCTTGGAAGCGCTTTCACAGGCGCAGTAACACTGGGGCTTTGCGCTTCTCTACCCACCAAACGTCACGGTCCTTCTCTTTCCGTCTCGTAGACACGAGCTGAGAAATTGCAAACGTCGAGCAATTGCTCAGAGATGAAAAGTGCCAGCACTGGAAGCTGTTGCTAGCCAGCACCCTTCCTTGGAAGCGCTTTTGTAGCCCTAAGAACACTGGGGTTCTGGGCTTCTCTAGCCTCCTAATCTTCTGCTCATCCTCTCGCACAATCTAAAGAGAGCTCAGGTGAGAAATTGCAAACGTCGAGCAATTGCTCAGAGATGAAAAGTGCCAGCACTGAAAGCTGTTGCTAGCCAGCACCCTTCCTTGGAAGCGCTTTCACAGGCGCAGTAACACTGGGGCTTTGCGCTTCTCTACCCACCAAACGTCACGGTCCTTCTCTTTCCGTCTCGTAGACACGAGCTGAGAAATTGCAAACGTCGAGCAATTGCTCACAGATGAAAAGTGCCAGCACTGAAAGCTGTTGCTAGCCAGCACCCTTCCTTGGAAGCGCTTTCACAGGCGCAGTAACACTGGGGCTTTGCGCTTCTCTAGCCACCAAACGTCACGGTCCTTCTCTTTCCGTCTCGTAGACACGAGCTGAGAAATTGCAAACGTCGAGCAATTGCTCACAGATGAAAAGTGCCAGCACTGAAAGCTGTTGCTAGCCAGCACCCTTCCTTGGAAGCGCTTTTGTAGGCCTAACAACACTGGGGCTCTGGGCTTCTCTAGCCACCTCATCTTCTGCTCATCCTCTCGCGCACTCTGAAGAGAGCTCAGGTGAGAAATTGCAAACGTCGAGCAATTGCTCAGAGATGAAAAGTGCCAGCACTGAAAGCTCTTGCTAGCCAGCACCCTTCCTTGGAAGCGCTTTCACAGGCGCAGTAACACTGGGGCTTTGCGCTTCTCTACCCACCAAACGTCACGGTCACTATCTCTCCGTCTCGTAGACACGAGCTGAGAAATTGCAAACGTCGAGCAATTGCTCACAGATGAAAAGTGCCAGCACTGGAAGCTGTTGCTATCCAGCACCCTTCCTTGGAAGCGCTTTTGTAGGCCTAAGAACACTGGGGTTCTGGGCTTCTCTAGCCTCCTAATCTTCTGCTCATCCTCTCGTGCACTCTAAAGAGAGCTCAGGTGAGAAATTGCAAACGTCGAGCAATTGCTCAGAGATGAAAAGTGCCAGCACTGAAAGCTGTTGCTAGCCAGCACCCTTCCTTGGAAGCGCTTTCACAGGCGCAGTAACACTGGGGCTTTGCGCTTCTCTACCCACCAAACATCACGGTCCTTCTCTTTCCGTCTCGTAGACACGAGCTGAGAAATTGCAAACGTCGAGCAATTGCTCAGAGATGAAAAGTGCCAGCACTGAAAGCTGTTGCTAGCCAGCACCCTTCCTTGGAAGCGCTTTTGTAGGCCTAAGAACACTGGGGCTCTGGGCTTCTCTAGCCACCTCATCTTCTGCTCATCCTCTCGCGCACTCTAAAGAGAGCTCAGGTGAGAAATTGCAAACGTCGAGCAATTGCTCAGAGATGAAAAGTGCCAGCACTGAAAGCTGTTGCTAGCCAGCACCCTTCCTTGGAAGCGCTTTCACAGGCGCAGTAACACTGGGGCTTTGCGCTTCTCTACCCACCAAACGTCACAGTCATTCTCTTTCCGTCTCGTAGACACGAGCTGAGAAATTGCAAACGTCGAGCAATTGCTCAGAGATGAAAAGTGCCAGCACTGAAAGCTCTTGCTAGCCAGCCCCCTTCCTTGGAAGCGCTTTCACAGGCGCAGTAACACTGGGGCTTTGCGCTTCTCTACCCACCAAACGTCACGGTCACTATCTCTCCGTCTTGTAGACACGAGCTGAGAAATTGCAAACGTCGAGCAATTGCTCACAGATGAAAAGTGCCAGCACTGGAAGCTGTTGCTAGCCAGCACCCTTCCTTGGAAGCTCTTTTGTAGGCCTAAGAACACTGGGGTTCTGGGCTTCTCTAGCCTCCTAATCTTCTGCTCATCCTCTCGTGCACTCTAAAGAGAGCTCAGGTGAGAAATTGCAAACGTCGAGCAATTGCTCAGAGATGAAAAGTGCCAGCACTGAAAGCTGTTGCTAGCCAGCACCCTTCCTTGGAAGCGCTTTCACAGGCGCAGTAACACTGGGGCTTTGCGCTTCTCTACCCACCAAACATCACGGTCCTTCTCTTTCCGTCTCGTAGACACGAGCTGAGAAATTGCAAACGTCGAGCAATTGCTCAGAGAGGAAAAGTGCCAGCACTGAAAGCTCTTGCTAGCCAGCACCCTTCCTTGGAAGCGCTTTTGTAGGCCTAAGAACACTGGGGCTCTGGGCTTCTCTAGCCACCTCATCTTCTGCTCATCCTCTCGCGCACTCTAAAGAGAGCTCAGGTGAGAAATTGCAAACGTCGAGCAATTGCTCAGAGATGAAAAGTGCCAGCACTGAAAGCTGTTGCTAGCCAGCACCCTTCCTTGGAAGCGCTTTCACAGGCGCAGTAACACTGGGGCTTTGCGCTTCTCTATCCACCAAACGTCACAGTCATTCTCTTTCCGTCTCGTAGACACGAGCTGAGAAATTGCAAACGTCGAGCAATTGCTCAGAGATGAAAAGTGCCAGCACTGAAAGCTGTTGCTAGCCAGCACCCTTCCTTGGAAGCGCTTTTGTAGCCCTTAGAACACTGGGGCTCTGGGCTTCTTTAGCCACCTCATCTTCTGCTCATCCTCTCGCGCACTCTAAAGAGAGCTCAGGTGAGAAATTGCAAACGTCGAGCAATTGCTCAGAGATGAAAAGTGCCAGCACTGAAAGCTGTTGCTAGCCAGCACCCTTCCTTGGAAGCGCTTTCACAGGCGCAGTAACACTGGGGCTTTGCACTTCTATACGCACCAAACGTCACGGTCATTCTCTTTCCGTCTCCTAGACACGAGCTGAGAAATTGCAAACGTCGAGCAATTGCTCAGAGATGAAAAGTGCCAGCACTGAAAGCTGTTGCTAGCCAGCACCCTTCCTTGGAAGCGCTTTCACAGGCGCAGTAACACTGGGGCTTTGCGCTTCTCTACCCACCAAACGTCACGTTCCTTCTCTTTCCATCTCGTAGACACGAGCTGAGAAATTGCAAACGTCGAGCAATTGCTCAGAGATGAAAAGTGCCAGCACTGAAAGCTCTTGCTAGCCAGCACCCTTCCTTGGAAGCGCTTTCACAGGCGCAGTAACACTGGGGCTTTGCGCTTCTCTAGCCACCAAACGTCACGGTCCTTCTCTTTCCGTCTCGTAGACACGAGCTGAGAAATTGCAAACGTCGAGCAATTGCTCAGAGATGAAAAGTGCCAGCACTGAAAGCTGTTGCTAGCCAGCACCCTTCCTTGGAAGCGCTTTTGTAGCCCTTAGAACACTGGGGCTCTGGGCTTCTTTAGCCACCTCATCTTCTGCTCATCCTCTCGCGCACTCTGAAGAGAGCTCAGGGGAGAAATTGCAAACGTCGAGCAATTGCTCAGAGATGAAAAGTGCCAGCACTGAAAGCTGTTGCTAGCCAGCACCCTTCCTTGGAAGCGCTTTTGTAGGCGCAGCAACACTGGGGCTTTGCGCTTCTCTACCCACCAAACGTCACGGTCACTATCTCTCCGTCTCGTAGACACGAGCTGAGAAATTGCAAACGTCGAGCAATTGCTCAGAGATGAAAAGTGCCAGCACTGGAAGCTGTTGCTAGCCAGCACCCTTCCCTGGAAGCGCTTTTGTAGGCCTAAGAACGCTGGGGCTCTGGGCTTCTCTAGCCACCTCATCTTCTGCTCATCCTCTCGCACACTCTAAAGAGAGCTCAGGGGAGAAATTGCAAACGTCGAGCAATTGCTCAGAGATGAAAAGTGCCAGCACTGAAAGCTGTTGCTAGCCAGCACCCTTCCTTGGAAGCGCTTTTGTAGGCCTAAGAACACTGGGGCTCTGGGCTTCTCTAGCCACCTCATCTTCTGCTCATCCTCTCGCGCACTCTAAAGAGAGCTCAGGTGAGAAATTGCAAACGTCGAGCAATTGCTCAGAGATGAAAAGTGCCAGCACTGAAAGCTGTTGCTAGCCAGCACCCTTCCTTGGAAGCGCTTTCACAGGCGCAGTAACACTGGGGCTTTGCGCTTCTCTACCCACCAAACGTCACAGTCATTCTCTTTCCGTCTCGTAGACACGAGCTGAGAAATTGCAAACGTCGAGCAATTGCTCAGAGAGGAAAAGTGCCAGCACTGAAAGCTCTTGCTAGCCAGCACCCTTCCTTGGAAGCGCTTTCACAAGCGCAGTAACACTGGGGCTTTGCGCTTCTCTAGCCACCAAACGTCACGTTCCCTCTCTTTCCATCCCGTAGACACGAGCTGAGAAATTGCAAACGTCGAGCAATTGCTCAGAGATGAAAAGTGCCAGCACTGAAAGCTCTTGCTAACCAGCACCCTTCCTTGGAAGCGCTTTTGTAGGCCTAAGAACACTGGGGCTCTGGGCTTCTCTAGCCACCTCATCTTCTGCTCATCCTCTCGTGCACTCTAAAGAGAGCTCAGGTGAGAAATTGCAAACGTCGAGCAATTGCTCAGAGATGAAAAGTGCCAGCACTGAAAGCTCTTGCTAGCCAGCACCCTTCCTTGGAAGCGCTTTCACAGGCGCAGTAACACTGGGGCTTTGCGCTTCTCTACCCACCAAACGTCACGGTCCTTCTCTTTCCGTCTCGTAGACACGAGCTGAGAAATTGCAAACGTCGAGCAATTGCTCAGAGATGAAAAGTGCCAGCACTGAAAGCTGTTGCTAGCCAGCACCCTTCCTTGGAAGCGCTTTCACAGGCGCAGTAACACTGGGGCTTTGCGCTTCTCTACCCACCAAACGTCACGGTCCTTCTCTTTCCGTCTCGTAGACACGAGCTGAGAAATTGCAAACGTCGAGCAATTGCTCAGAGATGAAAAGTGCCAGCACTGAAAGCTGTTGCTAGCCAGCACCCTTCCTTGGAAGCGCTTTTGTAGGCCTAAGAACACTGGGGCTCTGGGCTTCTTTAGCCACCTCATCTTCTGCTCATCCTCTCGCGCACTTTGAAGAGAGCTCAGGGGAGAAATTGCAAACGTCGAGCAATTGCTCAGAGATGAAAAGTGCCAGCACTGAAAGCTGTTGCTAGCCAGCACCCTTCCTTGGAAGCGCTTTCACAGGCGCAGTAACACTGGGGCTTTGCGCTTCTCTACCCACCAAACGTCACGGTTACTATCTCTCCGTCTCGTAGACACGAGCTGAGAAATTGCAAACGTCGAGCAATTGCTCACAGATGAAAAGTGCCAGCACTGGAAGCTGTTGCTAGCCAGCACCCTTCCTTGGAAGCGCTTTTGTAGCCCTAAGAACACTGGGGTTCTGGGCTTCTCTAGCCTCCTAATCTTCTGCTCATCCTCTCGCACAATCTAAAGAGAGCTCAGGTGAGAAATTGCAAACGTCGAGAAATTGCTCAGAGATGAAAAGTGCCAGCACTGAAAGCTGTTGCTAGCCAGCACCCTTCCTTGGAAGCGCTTTCACAGGCGCAGTAACACTGGGGCTTTGCGCTTCTCTACCCACCAAACGTCACGGTCCTTCTCTTTCCGTCTCGTAGACACGAGCTGAGAAATTGCAAACGTCGAGCAATTGCTCAGAGATGAAAAGTGCCAGCACTGAAAGCTCTTGCTAGCCAGCACCCTTCCTTGGAAGCGCTTTCACAGGCGCAGTAACACTGGGGCTTTGCGCTTCTCTAGCCACCAAACGTCACAGTCATTCTCTTTCCGTCTCGTAGACACGAGCTGAGAAATTGCAAACGTCGAGCAATTGCTCAGAGATGAAAAGTGCCAGCACTGAAAGCTCTTGCTAGCCAGCACCCTTCCTTGGAAGCGCTTTTGTAGCCCTAAGAACACTGGGGTTCTGGGCTTCTCTAGCCTCCTAATCTTCTGCTCATCCTCTCGCACAATCTAAAGAGAGCTCAGGTGAGAAATTGCAAACGTCGAGCAATTGCTCAGAGATGAAAAGTGCCAGCACTGAAAGCTGTTGCTAGCCAGCACCCTTCCTTGGAAGCGCTTTCACAGGCGCAGTAACACTGGGGCTTTGCGCTTCTCTACCCACCAAAAGTCACGGTCCTTCTCTTTCCGTCTCGTAGACACGAGCTGAGAAATTGCAAACGTCGAGCAATTGCTCACAGATGAAAAGTGCCAGCACTGAAAGCTGTTGCTAGCCAGCACCCTTCCTTGGAAGCGCTTTTGTAGGCCTAAGAACACTGGGGCTCTGGGCTTCTCTAGCCACCTCATCTTCTGCTCATCCTCTCGCGCACTCTGAAGAGAGCTCAGGTGAGAAATTGCAAACGTCGAGCAATTGCTCAGAGATGAAAAGTGCCAGCACTGAAAGCTCTTGCTAGCCAGCACCCTTCCTTGGAAGCGCTTTCACAGGCGCAGTAACACTGGGGCTTTGCGCTTCTCTACCCACCAAACGTCACGGTCACTATCTCTCCGTCTCGTAGACACGAGCTGAGAAATTGCAAACGTCGAGCAATTGCTCACAGACGAAAAGTGCCAGCACTGGAAGCTGTTGCTAGCCAGCACCCTTCCTTGGAAGCGCTTTTGTAGGCCTAAGAACACTGGGGTTCTGGGCTTCTCTAGCCTCCTAATCTTCTGCTCATCCTCTCGTGCACTCTAAAGAAAGCTCAGGTGAGAAATTGCAAACGTCGAGCAATTGCTCAGAGATGAAAAGTGCCAGCACTGAAAGCTCTTGCTAGCCAGCACCCTTCCTTGGAAGCGCTTTCACAGGCGCAGTAACACTGGGGCTTTGCACTTCTCTACCCACCAAACATCACGGTCCTTCTCTTTCCGTCTCGTAGACACGAGCTGAGAAATTGCAAACGTCGAGCAATTGCTCAGAGATGAAAAGTGCCAGCACTGAAAGCTCTTGCTAGCCAGCACCCTTCCTTGGAAGCGCTTTTGTAGGCCTAAGAACACTGGGGCTCTGGGCTTCTCTAGCCACCTCATCTTCTGCTCATCCTCTCGCGCACTCTAAAGAGAGCTCAGGTGAGAAATTGCAAACGTCCAGCAATTGCTCAGAGATGAAAAGTGCCAGCACTGAAAGCTGTTGCTAGCCAGCACCCTTCCTTGGAAGCACTTTCACAGGCGCAGTAACACTGGGGCTTTGCGCTTCTCTACCCACCAAACGTCACAGTCATTCTCTTTCCGTCTCGTAGACACGAGCTGAGAAATTGCAAACGTCGAGCAATTGCTCAGAGATGAAAAGTGCCAGCACTGAAAGCTGTTGCTAGCCAGCACCCTTCCTTGGAAGCGCTTTCACAGGCGCAGTAACACTGGGGCTTTGCGCTTCTCTACCCACCAAACGTCACGGTCCTTCTCTTTCCATCTCGTAGACACGAGCTGAGAAATTGCAAACGTCGAGCAATTGCTCAGAGATGAAAAGTGCCAGCACTGAAAGCTCTTGCTAGCCAGCACCCTTCCTTGGAAGCGCTTTCACAGGCGCAGTAACACTGGGGCTTTGCGCTTCTCTAGCCACCAAACGTCACGGTCCTTCTCTTTCCGTCTCGTAGACACGAGCTGAGAAATTGCAAACGTCGAGCAATTGCTCAGAGATGAAAAGTGCCAGCACTGAAAGCTGTTGCTAGCCAGCACCCTTCCTTGGAAGCGCTTTTGTAGCCCTTAGAACACTGGGGCTCTGGGCTTCTTTAGCCACCTCATCTTCTGCTCATCCTCTCGCGCACTCTGAAGAGAGCTCAGGGGAGAAATTGCAAACGTCGAGCAATTGCTCAGAGATGAAAAGTGCCAGCACTGAAAGCTGTTGCTAGCCAGCACCCTTCCTTGGAAGCGCTTTCACAGGCGCAGCAACACTGGGGCTTTGCGCTTCTCTACCCACCAAACGTCACGGTCACTATCTCTCCGTCTCGTAGACACGAGCTGAGAAATTGCAAAGGTCGAGCAATTGCTCAGAGATGAAAAGTGCCAGCACTGGAAGCTGTTGCTAGCCAGCACCCTTCCCTGGAAGCGCTTTTGTAGGCCTAAGAACGCTGGGGCTCTGGGCTTCTTTAGCCACCTCATCTTCTGCTCATCCTCTCGCGCACTCTAAAGAGAGCTCAGGGGAGAAATTGCAAACGTCGAGCAATTGCTCACAGATGAAAAGTGCCAGCACTGAAAGCTGTTGCTAGCCAGCACCCTCCCTTGGAAGCGCTTTTGTAGGCCTAAGAACACTGGGGCTCTGGGCTTCTCTAGCCACCTCATCTTCTGCTCATCCTCTCGCGCACTCTAAAGAGAGCTCAGGTGAGAAATTGCAAACGTCGAGCAATTGCTCAGAGATGAAAAGTGCCAGCACTGAAAGCTCTTGCTAGCCAGCACCCTTCCTTGGAAGCGCTTTCACAGGCGCAGTAACACTGGGGCTTTGCGCTTCTCTACCCACCAAACGTCACAGTCATTCTCTTTCCGTCTCGTAGACACGAGCTGAGAAATTGCAAACGTCGAGCAATTGCTCAGAGATGAAAAGTGCCAGCACTGAAAGCTCTTGCTAGCCAGCACCCTTCCTTGGAAGCGCTTTCACAAGCGCAGTAACACTGGGGCTTTGCGCTTCTCTAGCCACCAAACGTCACGTTCCCTCTCTTTCCATCCCGTAGACACGAGCTGAGAAATTGCAAACGTCGAGCAATTGCTCAGAGATGAAAAGTGCCAGCACTGAAAGCTCTTGCTAACCAGCACCCTTCCTTGGAAGCGCTTTTGTAGGCCTAAGAACACTGGGGCTCTGGGCTTCTCTAGCCACCTAATCTTCTGCTCATCCTCTCGCGCACTCTAAAGAGAGCTCAGGTGAGAAATTGCAAACGTCGAGCAATTGCTCAGAGATGAAAAGTGCCAGCACTGAAAGCTCTTGCTAGCCAGCACCCTTCCTTGGAAGCGCTTTCACAGGCGCAGTAACACTGGGGCTTTGCGCTTCTCTACCCACCAAACGTCACGGTCCTTCTCTTTCCGTCTCGTAGACACGAGCTGAGAAATTGCAAACGTCGAGCAATTGCTCAGAGATGAAAAGTGCCAGCACTGAAAGCTGTTGCTAGCCAGCACCCTTCCTTGGAAGCGCTTTTGTAGCCCTAAGAACACTGGGGCTCTGGGCTTCTTTAGCCACCTCATCTTCTGCTCATCCTCTCGCGCACTCTGAAGAGAGCTCAGGGGAGAAATTGCAAACGTCGAGCAATTGCTCATAGATGAAAAGTGCCAGCACTGAAAGCTGTTGCTAGCCAGCACCCTTCCTTGGAAGCGCTTTCACAGGCGCAGTAACACTGGGGCTTTGCGCTTCTCTACCCACCAAACGTCACGGTCCTTCTCTTTCCGTCTCGTAGACACGAGCTGAGAAATTGCAAACGTCGAGCAATTGCTCAGAGAGGAAAAGTGCCAGCACTGAAAGCTCTTGCTAGCCAGCACCCTTCCTTGGAAGCGCTTTCACAAGCGCAGTAACACTGGGGCTTTGCGCTTCTCTAGCCACCAAACGTCACGGTCCTTCTCTTTCCGTCTCGTAGACACGAGCTGAGAAATTGCAAACGTCGAGCAATTGCTCAGAGATGAAAAGTGCCAGCACTGAAAGCTGTTGCTAGCCAGCACCCTTCCTTGGAAGCGCTTTCACAGGCGCAGTAACACTGGGGCTTTGCGCTTCTCTAGCCACCAAACGTCACGGTCCTTCTCTTTCCGTCTCGTAGACACGAGCTGAGAAATTGCAAACGTCGAGCAATTGCTCAGAGATGAAAAGTGCCAGCACTGGAAGCTGTTGCTAGCCAGCACCCTTCCTTGGAAGCGCTTTTGTAGGCCTAAGAACACTGGGGTTCTGGGCTTCTCTAGCCTCCTAATCTTCTGCTCATCCTCTCGCGCACTCTAAAGAGAGCTCAGGTGAGAAATTGCAAACGTCGAGCAATTGCTCAGAGATGAAAAGTGCCAGCACTGAAAGCTGTTGCTAGCCAGCACCCTTCCTTGGAAGCGCTTTCACAGGCGCAGTAACACTGGGGCTTTGCGCTTCTCTACCCACCAAACGTCACGGTCCTTCTCTTTCCGTCTCGTAGACACGAGCTGAGAAATTGCAAACGTCGAGCAATTGCTCAGAGATGAAAAGTGCCAGCACTGAAAGCTGTTGCTAGCCAGCACCCTTCCTTGGAAGCGCTTTTGTAGCCCTTAGAACACTGGGGCTCTGGGCTTCTCTAGCCACCTCATCTTCTGCTCATCCTCTCGCGCACTCTGAAGAGAGCTCAGGGGAGAAATTGCAAACGTCGAGCAATTGCTCAGAGATGAAAAGTGCCAGCACTGAAAGCTGTTGCTAGCCAGCACCCTTCCTTGGAAGCGCTTTTGTAGGCCTAAGAACACTGGGGCTCTGGGCTTCTTTAGCCACCTCATCTTCTGCTCATCCTCTCGCGCACTCTAAAGAGAGCTCAGGTGAGAAATTGCAAACGTCCAGAAATTGCTCAGAGATGAAAAGTGCCAGCACGGAAAGCTGTTGCTAGCCAGCACCCTTCCTTGGAAGCGCTTTCACAGGCGCAGCAACACTGGGGCTTTGCGCTTCTCTACCCACTAAAACGTCACGGTCCTTCTCTTTCCGTCTCGTAGACACGAGCTGAGAAATTGCAAACGTCGAGCAATTGCTCAGAGATGAAAAGTGCCAGCACTGAAAGCTGTTGCTAGCCAGCACCCTTCCTTGGAAGTGCTTTTGTAGGCCTAAGAACACTGGGGCTCTGGGCTTCTCTAGACACCTAATCTTCTGCTCATCCTCTCGCGCACTCTAAAGAGAGCTCAGGTGAGAAATTGCAAACGTCGAGCAATTGCTCAGAGATGAAAAGTGCCAGCACTGAAAGCTGTTGCTAGCCAGCACCCTTCCTTGGAAGCGCTTTTGTAGGCCTAAGAACACTGGGGCTTTGCGCTTCTCTAGCCACCAAAAGTCACGGTCCTTCTCTTTCCGTGTCGTAGACACGAGCTGAGAAATTGCAAACGTCGAGCAATTGCTCAGAGATGAAAAGTGCCAGCACTGAAAGCTGTTGCTAGCCAGCACCCTTCCTTGGAAGCGCTTTTGTAGCCCTTAGAACACTGGGGCTCTGGGCTTCTCTAGCCACCTCATCTTCTGCTCATCCTCTCGCGCACTCTAAAGAGAGCTCAGGTGAGAAATTGCAAACGTCGAGCAATTGCTCAGAGATGAAAAGTGCCAGCACTGAAAGCTGTTGCTAGCCAGCACCCTTCCTTGGAAGCGCTTTCACAGGCGCAGTAACACTGGGGCTTTGTGCTTCTCTAGCCACCAAACGTCACGGTCACTATCTCTCCGTCTCGTAGACACGAGCTGAGAAATTGCAAACGTCGATCAATTGCTCAGAGATGAAAAGTGCCAGCACTGAAAGCTGTTGCTAGCCAGCACCCTTCCTTGGAAGCGCTTTTGTAGGCCTAAGAACACTGGGGCTCTGGGCTTCTCTAGCCACCTCATCTTCTGCTCATCCTCTCGCGCACTCTAAAGAGAGCTCAGGTGAGAAATTGCAAACGTTGAGCAATTGCTCAGAGATGAAAAGTGCCAGCACGGAAAGCTGTTGCTAGCCAGCACCCTTCCTTGGAAGCGCTTTCACAGGCGCAGTAACACTGGGGTTTTGCGCTTCTCTAGCCACTAAAACGTCACGGTCCTTCTCTTTCCGTCTCGTAGACACGAGCTGAGAAATTGCAAACGTCGAGCAATTGCTCAGAGATGAAAAGTGCCAGCACTGAAAGCTGTTGCTAGCCAGCACCCTTCCTTGGAAGCGCTTTTGTAGGCCTAAGAACACTGGGGCTCTGGGCTTCTCTAGACACCTAATCTTCTGCTCATCCTCTCGGGCACTCTAAAGAGAGCTCAGGTGAGAAATTGCAAACGTCGAGCAATTGCTCAGAGATGAAAAGTGCCAGCACTGAAAGCTGTTGCTAGCCAGCACCCTTCCTTGGAAGCGCTTTTGTAGGCCAAAGAACACTGGGGCTTTGCGCTTCTCTAGCCACCAAAAGTCACGGTCCTTCTCTTTCCGTCTCGTAGACATGAGCTGAGAAATTGCAAACGTCGAGCAATTGCTCAGAGATGAAAAGTGCCAGCACTGAAAGCTCTTGCTAGCCAGCACCCTTCCTTGGAAGCGCTTTTGTAGCCCTTAGAACACTGGGGCTCTGGGCTTCTCTAGCCACCTCATCTTCTGCTCATCCTCTCGCGCACTCTAAAGAGAGCTCAGGTGAGAAATTCAAACGTCCAGCAATTGCTCACAGATGAAAAGTGCCAGCACTGGAAGCTGTTGCTAGCCAGCACCCTTCCTTGGAAGCGCTTTTGTAGGCCTAAGAACACTGGGGCTCTGGGCTTCTCTAGCCTCCTAACCTTCTGCTCATCCTCTCGTGCACTCTAAAGAGAGCTCAGGTGAGAAATTGCAAACGTCGAGCAATTGCTCAGAGATGAAAAGTGCCAGCACTGAAAGCTGTTGCTAGCCAGCACCCTTCCTTGGAAGCGCTTTTGTAGGCCTAAGAACACTGGGGCTCTGGGCTTCTCTAGCCATCTAATCTTCTGCTCATCCTCTCGCGCACTCTAAAGAGAGCTCAGGTGAGAAATTGCAAACGTCGAGCAATTGCTCAGAGATGAAAAGTGCCAGCACTGAAAGCTCTTGCTAGCCAGCACCCTTCCTTGGAAGCGCTTTCACAGGCGCAGTAACACTGGGGCTTTGCGCTTCTCTAGCCACCAAACGTCACGGTGCTTCTCTTTCCGTCTCGTAGACACGAGCTGAGAAATTGCAAACGTCGAGCAATTGCTCAGAGATGAAAAGTGCCAGCACTGAAAGCTGTTGCTAGCCAGCACCCTTCCTTGGAAGCGCTTTTGTAGCCGTTAGAACACTGGGGCTCTGGGCTTCTCTAGCCACCTCATCTTCTGCTCATCCTCTCGCGCACTCTAATGAGAGCTCAGGTGAGAAATTGCAAACGTCGAGCAATTGCTCAGAGATGAAAAGTGCCAGCACTGAAAGCTGTTGCTAGCCAGCACCCTTCCTTGGAAGCGCTTTTGTAGGCCTAAGAACACTGGGGCTCTGGGCTTCTCTAGCCACCTCATCTTCTGCTCATCCTCTCGCGCACTCTAAAGAGAGCTCAGGTGAGAAATTGCAAACGTCGAGCAATTACTCAGAGATGAAAAGTGCCAGCACTGAAAGCTCTTGCTAGCCAGCACCCTTCCTTGGAAGCGCTTTCACAGGCGCTGTAACACTGGGGCTTTGTGCTTCTCTAGCCACCAAACGTCACGGTCACTATCTCTCTGTCTCGTAGACACGAGCTGAGAAATTGCAAACGTCGAGCAATTGCTCAGAGAGGAAAAGTGCCAGCACTGGAAGCTGTTGCTAGCCAGCACCCTTCCTTGGAAGCGCTTTTGTAGGCCTAAGAACACTGGGGCTCTGGGCTTCTCTAGCCACCTCATCTTCTGCTCATCCTTTCGTGCACTCTAAAGAGAGCTCAGGTGAGAAATTGCAAACGTCGAGCAATTGCTCAGAGATGAAAAGTGCCAGCACTGAAAGCTGTTGCTAGCCAGCACCCTTCCTTGGAAGCGCTTTCACAGGCGCAGTAACACTGGGGCTTTGCGCTTCTCTAGTCACCAAACGTCACGGTCCTTCTCTTTCCATCTCGTAGACACGAGCTGAGAAATTGCAAACGTCGAGCAATTGCTCAGAGATGAAAAGTGCCAGCACTGAAAGCTGTTGCTAGCCAGCACCCTTCCTTGGAAGCGCTTTTGTAGCCCTAAGAACACTGGGGCTCTGGGCTTCTCTAGCCACCTCATCTTCTGCTCATCCTCTCGCGCACTCTAAAGAGAGCTCAGGTGAGAAATTGCAAACGTCCAGCAATTGCTCAGAGATGAAAAGTGCCAGCACTGAAAGCTCTTGCTAGCCAGCACCCTTCCTTGGAAGCGCTTTCACAGGCGCTGTAACACTGGGGCTTTGCGCTTCTCTAGCCACCAAAAGTCACGGTCACTATCTCTCCGTCTCGTAGACACGAGCTGAGAAATTGCAAACGTCGAGCAATTGCTCAGAGATGAAAAGTGCCAGCACTGAAAGCTCTTGCTAGCCAGCACCCTTCCTTGGAAGCGCTTTTGTAGGCCTAAGAACACTGGGGCTCTGGGCTTCTCTAGCCACCTCATCTTCTGCTCATCCTCTCGCGCACTCTAAAGAGAGCTCAGGTGAGAAATTGCAAACGTCGAGCAATTGCTCAGAGATGAAAAGTGCCAGCACTGAAAGCTCTTGCTAGCCAGCACCCTTCCTTGGAAGCGCTTTCACAGGCGCAGCAACACTGGGGCTTTGCGCTTCTCTACCAACCAAACGTCACGGTCATTCTCTTTCCGTCTCGTAGACACGAGCTGAGAAATTGCAAACGTCGAGCAATTGCTCAGAGATGAAAAGTGCCAGCACTGAAAGCTGTTGCTAGCCAGCACCCTTCCTTGGAAGCACTTTTGTAGGCCTAAGAACACTGGGGCTCTGGGCTTCTCTAGCCACCTCATCTTCTGCTCATCCTCTCGCGCACTCTAAAGAGAGCTCAGGGGAGAAATTGCAAACGTCGAGCAATTGCTCAGAGATGAAAAGTGCCAGCACTGAAAGCTCTTGCTAGCCAGCACCCTTCCTTGGAAGTGCTTTTGTAGACCTAAGAACACTGGGGCTCTGGGCTTCTTTAGCCACCTCATCTTCTGCTCATCCTCTCGCGCACTCTGAAGAGAGCTCAGGGGAGAAATTGCAAACATCGAGCAATTGCTCAGAGATGAAAAGTGCCAGCACTGAAAGCTGTTGCTAGCCAGCACCCTTCCTTGGAAGCGCTTTTGTAGACCTAAGAAGACTGGGGCTCTGGGCTTCTCTAGCCACCTCATCTTCTGCTCATCCTCTCGCGCACTCTGAAGAGAGCTCAGGTGAGAAATTGCAAACGTCGAGCAATTGCTCAGAGATGAAAAGTGCCAGCACTGAAAGCTGTTGCTAGCCAGCACCCTTCCTTGGAAGCGCTTTCACAGGCGCTGTAACACTGGGGCTTTGCTCTTTCCTAGCCACCAAACGTCACGGTCCTTCTCTTTCCGTCTCGTAGACACGAGCTGAGAAATTGCAAACGTCGATCAATTGCTCAGAGGTGAAAAGTGCCAGCACTGAAAGCTCTTGCTAGCCAGCACCCTTCCTTGGAAGCGCTTTTGTAGGCCTAAGAACACTGGGGCTCTGGGCTTCTCTAGCCACCTCATCTTCTGCTCATCCTCTCGCGCACTCTAAAGAGAGCTCAGGTGAGAAATTGCAAACGTCGAGCAATTGCTCAGAGATGAAAAGTGCCAGCACTGAAAGCTGTTGCTAGCCAGCACCCTTCCTTGGAAGCGCTTTCACAGGCGCTGTAACACTGGGGCTTTGCGCTTCTCTACCCACCAAACGTCACAGTCACTATCTCTCCGTCTCGTAGACACGAGCTGAGAAATTGCAAACGTCGAGCAATTGCTCAGAGATGAAAAGTGCCAGCACTGGAAGCTGTTGCTAGCCAGCACCCTTCCTTGGAAGTGCTTTTGTAGGCCTAAGAACACTGGGGCTCTGGGCTTCTCTAGCCACCTAATCTTCTGCTCATCCTCTCGCGCACTCTAAAGAGAGCTCAGGTGAGAAATTGCAAACGTCGAGCAATTGCTCAGAGATGAAAAGTGCCAGCACTGGAAGCTGTTGCTAGCCAGCACCCTTCCTTGGAAGCGCTTTTGTAGCCCTAAGCACACTGGGGCTCTGGGCTTCTCTAGCCACCTCATCTTCTGCTCATCCTCTCGCGCACTCTGAAAGAGCTCAGGGGAGAAATTGCAAACGTCGAGCAATTGCTCAGAGATGAAAAGTGCCAGCACTGAAAGCTGTTGCTAGCCAGCACCCTTCCTTGGAAGCGCTTTTGTAGGCCTAAGAACACTGGGGCTCTGGGCTTCTCTAGCCACCTCATCTTCTGCTCATCCTCTCGCGCACTCTGAAGAGAGCTCAGGGGAGAAATTGCAAACGTCGAGCAATTGCTCAGAGATGAAAAGTGCCAGCACTGAAAGCTGTTGCTAGCCAGCACCCTTCCTTGGAAGCGCTTTCACAGGCGCTGTAACACTGGGGCTTTGCTCTTTCCTAGCCACCAAACGTCACGGTCCTTCTCTTTCCGTCTCGTAGACACGAGCTGAGAAATTGCAAACGTCGAGCAATTGCTCAGAGATGAAAAGTGCCAGCACTGAAAGCTGTTGCTAGCCAGCACCCTTCCTTGGAAGCGCTTTTGTAGGCCTAAGAACACTGGGGCTCTGGGCTTCTCTAGCCACCTCATCTTCTGCTCATCCTCTCGCGCACTCTAAAGAGAGCTCAGGGGAGAAATTGCAAACGTCGAGCAATTGCTCAGAGATGAAAAGTGCCAGCACTGAAAGCTCTTGCTAGCCAGCACCCTTCCTTGGAAGCGCTTTCACAGGCGCTGTAACACTGGGGCTTTGCGCTTCTCTACCCACCAAACGTCACGGTCACTAGCTCTCCGTCTCGTAGACACGAGCTGAGAAATTGCAAACGTCGAGCAATTGCTCAGAGATGAAAAGTGCCAGCACTGAAAGCTCTTGCTAGCCAGCCCCCTTCCTTGGAAGCGCTTTTGTAGGCCTAAGAACACTGGGGCTCTGGGCTTCTCTAGCCACCTAATCTTCTGCTCATCCTCTCGCGCACTCTAAAGAGAGCTCAGGTGAGAAATTGCAAACGTCCAGCAATTGCTCAGAGATGAAAAGTGCCAGCACTGAAAGCTGTTGCTAGCCAGCACCCTTCCTTGGAAGCGCTTTTGTAGGCCTAAGAACACTGGGGCTCTGGGCTTCTCTAGCCACCTAATCTTCTGCTCATCCTCTCGCGCACTCTAAAGAGAGCTCAGGTGAGAAATTGCAAACGTCCAGCAATTGCTCAGAGATGAAAAGTGCCAGCACTGAAAGCTGTTGCTAGCCAGCACCCTTCCTTGGAAGCGCTTTCACAGGCGCAGTAACACTGGGGCTTTGCGCTTCTCTAGCCACCAAACGTCACGGTCATTCTCTTTCCGTCTCCTAGACACGAGCTGAGAAATTGCAAATGTCGAGCAATTGCTCAGAGATGAAAAGTGCCAGCACTGAAAGCTGTTGCTAGCCAGCACCCTTCCTTGGAAGCGCTTTTGTAGGCCTAAGAACACTGGGGCTCTGGGCTTCTCTAGCCACCTCATCTTCTGCTCATCCTCTCGCGCACTCTAAAGAGAGCTCAGGGGAGAAATTGCAAACGTCGAGCAATTGCTCAGAGATGAAAAGTGCCAGCACTGAAAGCTGTTGCTAGCCAGCACCCTTCCTTGGAAGCGCTTTTGTAGGCCTAAGAACACTGGGGCTCTGGGCTTCTCTAGCCACCTCATCTTCTGCTCATCCTCTCGCGCACTCTAAAGAGAGCTCAGGTGAGAAATTGCAAACGTCGAGCAATTGCTCAGAGATGAAAAGTGCCAGCACTGAAAGCTCTTGCTAGCCAGCACCCTTCCTTGGAAGTGCTTTCACAGGCGCTGTAACACTGGGGCTTTGCGCTTCTCTAGCCACCAAACGTCACGGTCACTATCTCTCCGTCTCGTAGACACGAGCTGAGAAATTGCAAACGTCGAGCAATTGCTCAGAGAGGAAAAGTGCCAGCACTGGAAGCTGTTGCTAGCCAGCACCCTTCCTTGGAAGCGCTTTTGTAGGCCTAAGAACACTGGGGCTCTGGGCTTCTCTAGCCACCTCATCTTCTGCTCATCCTCTCGCGCACTCTAAAGAGAGCTCAGGTGAGAAATTGCAAACGTCGAGCAATTGCTCAGAGATGAAAAGTGCCAGCACTGAAAGCTGTTGCTAGCCAGCACCCTTCCTTGGAAGCGCTTTTGTAGGCCTAAGAACACTGGGGCTCTGGGCTTCTCTAGCCACCTCATCTTCTGCTCATCCTCTCGCGCACTCTAAAGAGAGCTCAGGTGAGAAATTGCAAACGTCGAGCAATTGCTCAGAGATGAAAAGTGCCAGCACTGAAAGCTGTTGCTAGCCAGCACCCTTCCTTGGAAGCGCTTTCACAGGCGCAGCAACACTGGGGCTTTGCGCTTCTCTACCAACCAAACGTCACGGTCCTTCTCTTTCCGTCTCGTAGACACGAGCTGAGAAATTGCAAACGTCGAGCAATTGCTCAGAGATGAAAAGTGCCAGCACTGAAAGCTGTTGCTAGCCAGCACCCTTCCTTGGAAGCACTTTTGTAGGCCTAAGAACACTGGGGCTCTGGGCTTCTCTAGCCACCTCATCTTCTGCTCATCCTCTCGCGCACTCTAAAGAGAGCTCAGGTGAGAAATTGCAAACGTCGAGCAATTGCTCAGAGATGAAAAGTGCCAGCACTGAAAGCTGTTGCTAGCCAGCACCCTTCCTTGGAAGCGCTTTTGTAGGCCTAAGCACACTGGGGCTCTGGGCTTCTCTAGCCACCTCATCTTCTGCTCATCCTCTCGCGCACTCTAAAGAGAGCTCAGGTGAGAAATTGCAAACGTCGAGCAATTGCTCAGAGATGAAAAGTGCCAGCACTGAAAGCTCTTGCTAGCCAGCACCCTTCCTTGGAAGTGCTTTTGTAGGCCTAAGCACACTGGGGCTCTGGGCTTCTTTAGCCACCTCATCTTCTGCTCATCCTCTCGCGCACTCTGAAGAGAGCTCAGGTGAGAAATTGCAAACGTCGAGCAATTGCTCAGAGATGAAAAGTGCCAGCACTGAAAGCTGTTGCTAGCCAGCACCCTTCCTTGGAAGCGCTTTTGTAGGCCTAAGCACACTGGGGCTCTGGGCTTCTCTAGCCACCTCATCTTCTGCTCATCCTCTCGCGCACTCTGAAGAGAGCTCAGGTGAGAAATTGCAAACGTCGAGCAATTGCTCAGAGATGAAAAGTGCCAGCACTGAAAGCTGTTGCTAGCCAGCACCCTTCCTTGGAAGCGCTTTCACAGGCGCTGTAACACTGGGGCTTTGCTCTTTCCTAGCCACCAAACGTCACGGTCCTTCTCTTTCCGTCTCGTAGACACGAGCTGAGAAATTGCAAACGTCGATCAATTGCTCAGAGGTGAAAAGTGCCAGCACTGAAAGCTGTTGCTAGCCAGCACCCTTCCTTGGAAGCGCTTTTGTAGGCCTAAGCACACTGGGGCTCTGGGCTTCTCTAGCCACCTCATCTTCTGCTCATCCTCTCGCGCACTCTAAAGAGAGCTCAGGTGAGAAACTGCAAACGTCCAGCAATTGCTCAGAGATGAAAAGTGCCAGCACTGAAAGCTGTTGCTAGCCAGCACCCTTCCTTGGAAGCGCTTTCACAGGCGCAGCAACACTGGGGCTTTGCACTTCTCTACGCACCAAACGTCACGGTCCTTCTCTTTCCGTCTCGTAGACACGAGCTGAGAAATTGCAAACGTCGAGCAATTGCTCAGAGATGAAAAGTGCCAGCACTGAAAGCTGTTGCTAGCCAGCCCCCTTCCTTGGAAGCACTTTTGTAGGCCTAAGAACACTGGGGCTCTGGGCTTCTTTAGCCACCTCATCTTCTGCTCATCCTCTCGCGCACTCTAAAGAGAGCTCAGGGGAGAAATTGCAAACGTCGAGCAATTGCTCAGAGATGAAAAGTGCCAGCACTGAAAGCTGTTGCTAGCCAGCACCCTTCCTTGGAAGCGCTTTTGTAGCCCTTAGAACACTGGGGCTCTGGGCTTCTCTAGCCACCTCATCTTCTGCTCATCCTCTCGCGCACTCTGAAGAGAGCTCAGGGGAGAAATTGCAAACATCGAGCAATTGCTCAGAGATGAAAAGTGCCAGCACTGAAAGCTGTTGCTAGCCAGCACCCTTCCTTGGAAGCGCTTTTGTAGGCCTAAGAACACTGGGGCTCTGGGCTTCTCTAGCCACCTCATGTTCTGCTCATCCTCTCGCGCACTCTGAAGAGAGCTCAGGGGAGAAATTGCAAACGTCGAGCAATTGCTCAGAGATGAAAAGTGCCAGCACTGAAAGCTGTTGCTAGCCAGCACCCTTCCTTGGAAGCGCTTTCACAGGCGCTGTAACACTGGGGCTTTGCTCTTTCCTAGCCACCAAACGTCACGGTCCTTCTCTTTCCGTGTCATAGACACGAGCTGAGAAATTGCAAACGTCGATCAATTGCTCAGAGGTGAAAAGTGCCAGCACTGAAAGCTGTTGCTAGCCAGCACCCTTCCTTGCAAGCGCTTTTGTAGGCCTAAGAACACTGGGGCTCTGGGCTTCTCTAGCCACCTCATCTTCTGCTCATCCTCTCGCGCACTCTAAAGAGAGCTCAGGTGAGAAATTGCAAACGTCCAGCAATTGCTCAGAGATGAAAAGTGCCAGCACTGAAAGCTGTTGCTAGCCAGCACCCTTCCTTGGAAGCGCTTTCACAGGCGCAGCAACACTGGGGCTTTGCGCTTCTCTACCAACCAAACGTCACGGTCCTTCTCTTTCCGTCTCGTAGACACGAGCTGAGAAATTGCAAACGTCGAGCAATTGCTCAGAGATGAAAAGTGCCAGCACTGAAAGCTGTTGCTAGCCAGCACCCTTCCTTGGAAGCACTTTTGTAGGCCTAAGAACACTGGGGCTCTGGGCTTCTCTAGCCACCTCATCTTCTGCTCATCCTCTCGCGCACTCTAAAGAGAGCTCAGGTGAGAAATTGCAAACGTCGAGCAATTGCTCAGAGATGAAAAGTGCCAGCACTGAAAGCTGTTGCTAGCCAGCACCCTTCCTTGGAAGCGCTTTTGTAGGCCTAAGCACACTGGGGCTCTGGGCTTCTCTAGCCACCTCATCTTCTGCTCATCCTCTCGCGCACTCTAAAGAGAGCTCAGGTGAGAAATTGCAAACGTCGAGCAATTGCTCAGAGATGAAAAGTGCCAGCACTGAAAGCTCTTGCTAGCCAGCACCCTTCCTTGGAAGTGCTTTTGTAGGCCTAAGCACACTGGGGCTCTGGGCTTCTTTAGCCACCTCATCTTCTGCTCATCCTCTCGCGCACTCTGAAGAGAGCTCAGGTGAGAAATTGCAAACATCGAGCAATTGCTCAGAGATGAAAAGTGCCAGCACTGAAAGCTGTTGCTAGCCAGCACCCTTCCTTGGAAGCGCTTTTGTAGGCCTAAGCACACTGGGGCTCTGGGCTTCTCTAGCCACCTCATCTTCTGCTCATCCTCTCGCGCACTCTGAAGAGAGCTCAGGTGAGAAATTGCAAACGTCGAGCAATTGCTCAGAGATGAAAAGTGCCAGCACTGAAAGCTGTTGCTAGCCAGCACCCTTCCTTGGAAGCGCTTTCACAGGCGCTGTAACACTGGGGCTTTGCTCTTTCCTAGCCACCAAACGTCACGGTCCTTCTCTTTCCGTCTCGTAGACACGAGCTGAGAAATTGCAAACGTCGATCAATTGCTCAGAGGTGAAAAGTGCCAGCACTGAAAGCTGTTGCTAGCCAGCACCCTTCCTTGGAAGCGCTTTTGTAGGCCTAAGCACACTGGGGCTCTGGGCTTCTCTAGCCACCTCATCTTCTGCTCATCCTCTCGCGCACTCTAAAGAGAGCTCAGGTGAGAAACTGCAAACGTCCAGCAATTGCTCAGAGATGAAAAGTGCCAGCACTGAAAGCTGTTGCTAGCCAGCACCCTTCCTTGGAAGCGCTTTCACAGGCGCAGCAACACTGGGGCTTTGCACTTCTCTACGCACCAAACGTCACGGTCCTTCTCTTTCCGTCTCGTAGACACGAGCTGAGAAATTGCAAACGTCGAGCAATTGCTCAGAGATGAAAAGTGCCAGCACTGAAAGCTGTTGCTAGCCAGCCCCCTTCCTTGGAAGCACTTTTGTAGGCCTAAGAACACTGGGGCTCTGGGCTTCTTTAGCCACCTCATCTTCTGCTCATCCTCTCGCGCACTCTAAAGAGAGCTCAGGGGAGAAATTGCAAACGTCGAGCAATTGCTCAGAGATGAAAAGTGCCAGCACTGAAAGCTGTTGCTAGCCAGCACCCTTCCTTGGAAGCGCTTTTGTAGCCCTTAGAACACTGGGGCTCTGGGCTTCTCTAGCCACCTCATCTTCTGCTCATCCTCTCGCGCACTCTGAAGAGAGCTCAGGGGAGAAATTGCAAACATCGAGCAATTGCTCAGAGATGAAAAGTGCCAGCACTGAAAGCTGTTGCTAGCCAGCACCCTTCCTTGGAAGCGCTTTTGTAGGCCTAAGAACACTGGGGCTCTGGGCTTCTCTAGCCACCTCATGTTCTGCTCATCCTCTCGCGCACTCTGAAGAGAGCTCAGGGGAGAAATTGCAAACGTCGAGCAATTGCTCAGAGATGAAAAGTGCCAGCACTGAAAGCTGTTGCTAGCCAGCACCCTTCCTTGGAAGCGCTTTCACAGGCGCTGTAACACTGGGGCTTTGCTCTTTCCTAGCCACCAAACGTCACGGTCCTTCTCTTTCCGTGTCATAGACACGAGCTGAGAAATTGCAAACGTCGATCAATTGCTCAGAGGTGAAAAGTGCCAGCACTGAAAGCTGTTGCTAGCCAGCACCCTTCCTTGCAAGCGCTTTTGTAGGCCTAAGAACACTGGGGCTCTGGGCTTCTCTAGCCACCTCATCTTCTGCTCATCCTCTCGCGCACTCTAAAGAGAGCTCAGGTGAGAAATTGCAAACGTCCAGCAATTGCTCAGAGATGAAAAGTGCCAGCACTGAAAGCTGTTGCTAGCCAGCACCCTTCCTTGGAAGCGCTTTTGTAGGCCTAAGCACACTGGGGCTCTGGGCTTCTCTAGCCACCTCATCTTCTGCTCATCCTCTTGCGCACTCTAAAGAGAGCTCAGGTGAGAAACTGCAAACGTCCAGCAATTGCTCAGAGATGAAAAGTGCCAACACTGAAAGCTGTTGCTAGCCAGCACCCTTCCTTGGAAGCGCTTTCACAGGCGCAGCAACACTGGGGCTTTGCGCTTCTCTACCAACCAAACGTCACGGTCATTCTCTTTCCGTCTCGTAGACACGAGCTGAGAAATTGCAAACGTCGAGCAATTGCTCAGAGATGAAAAGTGCCAGCACTGAAAGCTGTTGCTAGCCAGCACCCTTCCTTGGAAGCGCTTTTGTAGACCTAAGAACACTGGGGCTCTGGGCTTCTTCAGCCACCTCATCTTCTGCTCATCCTCTCGCGCACTCTAAAGAGAGCTCAGGGGAGAAATTGCAAACGTCGAGCAATTGCTCAGAGATGAAAAGTGCCAGCACTGAAAGCTGTTGCTAGCCAGCACCCTTCCTTGGATGCGCTTTTGTAGGCCTAAGAACACTGGGGCTCTGGGCTTCTCTAGCCACCTCATCTTCTGCTCATCCTCTCGCGCACTCTAAAGAGAGCTCAGGGGAGAAATTGCAAACGTCCAGCAATTGCTCAGAGATGAAAAGTGCCAGCACTGAAAGCTCTTGCTAGCCAGCACCCTTCCTTGGAAGCGCTTTCACAGGCGCTGTAACACTGGGGCTTTGCGCTTCTCTACCCACCAAACGTCACGGTCACTAGCTCTCCTTCTCGTAGACACGAGCTGAGAAATTGCAAATGTCGAGCAATTGCTCAGAGATGAAAAGTGCCAGCACTGAAAGCTGTTGCTAGCCAGCACCCTTCCTTGGAAGCGCTTTTGTAGGCCTAAGAACACTGGGGCTCTGGGCTTCTCTAGCCACCTCATCTTCTGCTCATCCTCTCGCGCACTCTAAAGAGAGCTCAGGTGAGAAATTGCAAACGTCGAGCAATTGCTCAGAGATGAAAAGTGCCAGCACTGAAAGCTGTTGCTAGCCAGCACCCTTCCTTGGAAGCGCTTTTGTAGGCCTAAGAACACTGGGGCTCTGGGCTTCTCTAGCCACCTCATCTTCTGCTCATCCTCTCGCGCACTCTAAAGAGAGCTCAGGGGAGAAATTGCAAACGTCCAGCAATTGCTCAGAGATGAAAAGTGCCAGCACTGAAAGCTCTTGCTAGCCAGCACCCTTCCTTGGAAGTGCTTTCACAGGCGCTGTAACACTGGGGCTTTGCGCTTCTCTAGCCACCAAACGTCACGGTCACTATCTCTCCGTCTCGTAGACACGAGCTGAGAAACTGCAAACGTCGAGCAATTGCTCAGAGAGGAAAAGTGCCAGCACTGGAATCTCTTGCTAGCCAGCACCCTTCCTTGGAAGCGCTTTTGTAGGCCTAAGAACACTGGGGCTCTGGGCTTCTCTAGCCACCTCATCTTCTGCTCATCCTCTCGCGCACTCTACAGAGAGCTCAGGTGAGAAATTGCAAACGTCGAGCAATTGCTCAGAGATGAAAAGTGCCAGCACTGAAAGCTGTTGCTAGCCAGCACCCTTCCTTGGAAGCGCTTTTGTAGGCCTAAGCACACTGGGGCTCTGGGCTTCTCTAGCCACCTCATCTTCTGCTCATCCTCTCGCGCACTCTAAAGAGAGCTCAGGTGAGAAACTGCAAACGTCCAGCAATTGCTCAGAGATGAAAAGTGCCAGCACTGAAAGCTCTTGCTAGCCAGCACCCTTCCTTGGAAGTGCTTTTGTAGGCCTAAGAACACTGGGGCTCTGGGCTTCTTTAGCCACCTCATCTTCTGCTCATCCTCTCGCGCACTCTGAAGAGAGCTCAGGGGAGAAATTGCAAACGTCGAGCAATTGCTCAGAGATGAAAAGTGCCAGCACTGAAAGCTGTTGCTAGCCAGCACCCTTCCTTGGAAGCGCTTTTGTAGGCCTAAGAACACTGGGGCTCTGGGCTTCTCTAGCCACCTCATCTTCTGCTCATCCTCTCGCGCACTCTGAAGAGAGCTCAGGGGAGAAATTGCAAACGTCGAGCAATTGCTCAGAGATGAAAAGTGCCAGCACTGAAAGCTGTTGCTAGCCAGCACCCTTCCTTGGAAGCGCTTTCACAGGCGCTGTAACACTGGGGCTTTGCTCTTTCCTAGCCACCAAACGTCACGGTCCTTCTCTTTCCGTCTCGTAGACACGAGCTGAGAAATTGCAAACGTCGATCAATTGCTCAGAGATGAAAAGTGCCAGCACTGAAAGCTGTTGCTAGCCAGCACCCTTCCTTGGAAGCGCTTTTGTAGGCCTAAGAACACTGGGGCTCTGGGCTTCTCTAGCCACCTCATCTTCTGCTCATCCTCTCGCGCACTCTAAAGAGAGCTCAGGGGAGAAATTGCAAACGTCGAGCAATTGCTCAGAGAGGAAAAGTGCCAGCACTGAAAGCTGTTGCTAGCCAGCACCCTTCCTTGGAAGCGCTTTCACAGGCGCTGTAACACTGGGGCTTTGCGCTTCTCTACCCACCAAACGTCACGGTCACTAGCTCTCCGTCTCGTAGACACGAGCTGAGAAATTGCAAACGTCGAGCAATTGCTCAGAGATGAAAAGTGCCAGCACTGAAAGCTGTTGCTAGCCAGCACCCTTCCTTGGAAGCGCTTTTGTAGGCCTAGAGAACACTGGGGCTCTGGGCTTCTCTAGCCACCTCATCTTCTGCTCATCCTCTCGTGCACTCTAAAGAGAGCTCAGGTGAGAAATTGCAAACGTCGAGCAATTGCTCAGAGATGAAAAGTGCCAGCACTGAAAGCTGTTGCTAGCCAGCACCCTTCCTTGGAAGCGCTTTCACAGGCGTAGCAACACTGGGGCTTTGCGCTTCTCTAGCCACCAAACGTCACGGTCATTCTCTTTCCGTCTCCTAGACACGAGCTGAGAAATTGCAAATGTCGAGCAATTGCTCAGAGATGAAAAGTGCCAGCACTGAAAGCTGTTGCTAGCCAGCACCCTTCCTTGGAAGCGCTTTTGTAGGCCTAAGAACACTGGGGCTCTGGGCTTCTCTAGCCACCTCATCTTCTGCTCATCCTCTCGCGCACTCTAAAGAGAGCTCAGGGGAGAAATTGCAAACGTCGAGCAATTGCTCAGAGATGAAAAGTGCCAGCACTGAAAGCTGTTGCTAGCCAGCACCCTTCCTTGCAAGCGCTTTTGTAGGCCTAAGAACACTGGGGCTCTGGGCTTCTCTAGCCACCTCATCTTCTGCTCATCCTCTCGCGCACTCTAAAGAGAGCTCAGGTGAGAAATTGCAAACGTCGAGCAATTGCTCAGAGATGAAAAGTGCCAGCACTGAAAGCTCTTGCTAGCCAGCACCCTTCCTTGGAAGTGCTTTTGTAGCCCTAAGAACACTGGGGCTCTGGGCTTCTTTAGCCACCTCATCTTATGCTCATCCTCTCGCGCACTCTGAAGAGAGCTCAGGGGAGAAATTGCAAACGTCGAGCAATTGCTCAGAGATGAAAAGTGCCAGCACTGAAAGCTGTTGCTAGCCAGCACCCTTCCTTGGAAGCGCTTTCACAGGCGCTGTAACACTGGGGCTTTGCGCTTCTCTAGCCACCAAACGTCACGGTCCTTCTCTTTCCGTCTCATAGACACGAGCTGAGAAATTGCAAACGTCGATCAATTGCTCAGAGATGAAAAGTGCCAGCACTGAAAGCTGTTGCTAGCCAGCACCCTTCCTTGGAAGCGCTTTTGTAGGCTTAAGAACACTGGGGCTCTGGGCTTCTTTAGCCACCTAATCTTCTGCTCATCCTCTCGTGCGCTCTAAAGAGAGCTCAGGTGAGAAATTGCAAACGTCCAGCAATTGCTCAGAGATGAAAAGTGCCAGCACTGAAAGCTGTTGCTAGCCAGCACCCTTCCTTGGAAGCGCTTTCACAGGCGCAGTAACACTGGGGCTTTGCTCTTTTCTAGCCACCAAACGTCACGGTCATTCTCTTTCCGTCTCGTAGACACGAGCTGAGAAATTGCAAACGTCGAGCAATTGCTCAGAGATGAAAAGTGCCAGCACTGAAAGCTGTTGCTAGCCAGCACCCTTCCTTGGAAGCGCTTTTGTAGACCTAAGAACACTGGGGCTCTGGGCTTCTTCAGCCACCTCATCTTCTGCTCATCCTCTCGCGCAGTCTAAAGAGAGCTCAGGTGAGAAATTGCAAAAGTCCAGCAATTGCTCAGAGATGAAAAGTGCCAGCACTGAAAGCTGTTGCTAGCCAGCACCCTTCCTTGGATGCGCTTTTGTAGGCCTAAGAACACTGGGGCTCTGGGCTTCTCTAGCCACCTCATCTTCTGCTCATCCTCTCGCGCACTCTAAAGAGAGCTCAGGGGAGAAATTGCAAACGTCCAGCAATTGCTCAGAGATGAAAAGTGCCAGCACTGAAAGCTCTTGCTAGCCAGCACCCTTCCTTGGAAGCGCTTTCACAGGCGCTGTAACACTGGGGCTTTGCGCTTCTCTACCCACCAAACGTCACGGTCACTAGCTCTCCTTCTCGTAGACACGAGCTGAGAAATTGCAAATGTCGAGCAATTGCTCAGAGATGAAAAGTGCCAGCACTGAAAGCTGTTGCTAGCCAGCACCCTTCCTTGGAAGCGCTTTTGTAGGCCTAAGAACACTGGGGCTCTGGGCTTCTCTAGCCACCTCATCTTCTGCTCATCCTCTCGCGCACTCTAAAGAGAGCTCAGGGGAGAAATTGCAAACGTCGAGCAATTGCTCAGAGATGAAAAGTGCCAGCACTGAAAGCTGTTGCTAGCCAGCACCCTTCCTTGGAAGCGCTTTTGTAGGCCTAAGAACACTGGGGCTCTGGGCTTCTCTAGCCACCTCATCTTCTGCTCATCCTCTCGCGCACTCTAAAGAGAGCTCAGGGGAGAAATTGCAAACGTCCAGCAATTGCTCAGAGATGAAAAGTGCCAGCACTGAAAGCTCTTGCTAGCCAGCACCCTTCCTTGGAAGTGCTTTCACAGGCGCTGTAACACTGGGGCTTTGCGCTTCTCTAGCCACCAAACGTCACGGTCACTATCTCTCCGTCTCGTAGACACGAGCTGAGAAACTGCAAACGTCGAGCAATTGCTCAGAGAGGAAAAGTGCCAGCACTGGAATCTCTTGCTAGCCAGCACCCTTCCTTGGAAGCGCTTTTGTAGGCCTAAGAACACTGGGGCTCTGGGCTTCTCTAGCCACCTCATCTTCTGCTCATCCTCTCGCGCACTCTACAGAGAGCTCAGGTGAGAAATTGCAAACGTCGAGCAATTGCTCAGAGATGAAAAGTGCCAGCACTGAAAGCTGTTGCTAGCCAGCACCCTTCCTTGGAAGCGCTTTTGTAGGCCTAAGCACACTGGGGCTCTGGGCTTCTCTAGCCACCTCATCTTCTGCTCATCCTCTCGCGCACTCTAAAGAGAGCTCAGGTGAGAAACTGCAAACGTCCAGCAATTGCTCAGAGATGAAAAGTGCCAGCACTGAAAGCTGTTGCTAGCCAGCACCCTTCCTTGGAAGTGCTTTTGTAGGCCTAAGAACACTGGGGCTCTGGGCTTCTTTAGCCACCTCATCTTCTGCTCATCCTCTCGCGCACTCTGAAGAGAGCTCAGGGGAGAAATTGCAAACGTCGAGCAATTGCTCAGAGATGAAAAGTGCCAGCACTGAAAGCTGTTGCTAGCCAGCACCCTTCCTTGGAAGCGCTTTTGTAGGCCTAAGAACACTGGGGCTCTGGGCTTCTCTAGCCACCTCATCTTCTGCTCATCCTCTCGCGCACTCTGAAGAGAGCTCAGGGGAGAAATTGCAAACGTCGAGCAATTGCTCAGAGATGAAAAGTGCCAGCACTGAAAGCTGTTGCTAGCCAGCACCCTTCCTTGGAAGCGCTTTCACAGGCGCTGTAACACTGGGGCTTTGCTCTTTCCTAGCCACCAAACGTCACGGTCCTTCTCTTTCCGTCTCGTAGACACGAGCTGAGAAATTGCAAACGTCGAGCAATTGCTCAGAGATGAAAAGTGCCAGCACTGAAAGCTCTTGCTAGCCAGCACCCTTCCTTGGAAGCGCTTTTGTAGGCCTAAGAACACTGGGGCTCTGGGCTTCTCTAGCCACCTCATCTTCTGCTCATCCTCTCGCGCACTCTAAAGAGAGCTCAGGGGAGAAATTGCAAACGTCGAGCAATTGCTCAGAGAGGAAAAGTGCCAGCACTGAAAGCTGTTGCTAGCCAGCACCCTTCCTTGGAAGCGCTTTCACAGGCGCTGTAACACTGGGGCTTTGCGCTTCTCTACCCACCAAACGTCACGGTCACTAGCTCTCCGTCTCGTAGACACGAGCTGAGAAATTGCAAACGTCGAGCAATTGCTCAGAGATGAAAAGTGCCAGCACTGAAAGCTGTTGCTAGCCAGCACCCTTCCTTGGAAGCGCTTTTGTAGGCCTAGAGAACACTGGGGCTCTGGGCTTCTCTAGCCACCTCATCTTCTGCTCATCCTCTCGTGCACTCTAAAGAGAGCTCAGGTGAGAAATTGCAAACGTCGAGCAATTGCTCAGAGATGAAAAGTGCCAGCACTGAAAGCTGTTGCTAGCCAGCACCCTTCCTTGGAAGCGCTTTCACAGGCGTAGCAACACTGGGGCTTTGCGCTTCTCTAGCCACCAAACGTCACGGTCATTCTCTTTCCGTCTCCTAGACACGAGCTGAGAAATTGCAAATGTCGAGCAATTGCTCAGAGATGAAAAGTGCCAGCACTGAAAGCTGTTGCTAGCCAGCACCCTTCCTTGGAAGCGCTTTTGTAGGCCTAAGAACACTGGGGCTCTGGGCTTCTCTAGCCACCTCATCTTCTGCTCATCCTCTCGCGCACTCTAAAGAGAGCTCAGGGGAGAAATTGCAAACGTCGAGCAATTGCTCAGAGATGAAAAGTGCCAGCACTGAAAGCTGTTGCTAGCCAGCACCCTTCCTTGCAAGCGCTTTTGTAGGCCTAAGAACACTGGGGCTCTGGGCTTCTCTAGCCACCTCATCTTCTGCTCATCCTCTCGCGCACTCTAAAGAGAGCTCAGGTGAGAAATTGCAAACGTCGAGCAATTGCTCAGAGATGAAAAGTGCCAGCACTGAAAGCTCTTGCTAGCCAGCACCCTTCCTTGGAAGTGCTTTTGTAGCCCTAAGAACACTGGGGCTCTGGGCTTCTTTAGCCACCTCATCTTATGCTCATCCTCTCGCGCACTCTGAAGAGAGCTCAGGGGAGAAATTGCAAACGTCGAGCAATTGCTCAGAGATGAAAAGTGCCAGCACTGAAAGCTGTTGCTAGCCAGCACCCTTCCTTGGAAGCGCTTTCACAGGCGCTGTAACACTGGGGCTTTGCGCTTCTCTAGCCACCAAACGTCACGGTCCTTCTCTTTCCGTCTCATAGACACGAGCTGAGAAATTGCAAACGTCGATCAATTGCTCAGAGATGAAAAGTGCCAGCACTGAAAGCTGTTGCTAGCCAGCACCCTTCCTTGGAAGCGCTTTTGTAGGCTTAAGAACACTGGGGCTCTGGGCTTCTTTAGCCACCTAATCTTCTGCTCATCCTCTCGTGCGCTCTAAAGAGAGCTCAGGTGAGAAATTGCAAACGTCCAGCAATTGCTCAGAGATGAAAAGTGCCAGCACTGAAAGCTGTTGCTAGCCAGCACCCTTCCTTGGAAGCGCTTTCACAGGCGCAGTAACACTGGGGCTTTGCTCTTTTCTAGCCACCAAACGTCACGGTCACTATCTCTCCGTCTCGTAGACACGAGCTGAGAAATTGCAAACGTCGAGCAATTGCTCAGAGATGAAAAGTGCCAGCACTGAAAGCTGTTGCTAGCCAGCACCCTTCCTTGGAAGCGCTTTTGTAGGCCTAAGAAGACTGGGGCTCTGGGCTTCTCTAGCCACCTAATCTTCTGCTCATCCTCTCGCGCACTCTAAAGAGAGCTCAGGTGAGAAATTGCAAACGTCGAGCAATTGCTCAGAGATGAAAAGTGCCAGCACTGGAAGCTGTTGCTAGCCAGCACCCTTCCTTGGAAGCGCTTTTGTAGGCCTAAGAACCCTGGGGCTCTGGGCTTCTCTAGCCACCTAATCTTCTGCTCATCCTCTCGCGCACTCTAAAGAGAGCTCAGGTGAGAAATTGCAAATGTCCAGCAATTGCTCAGAGATGAAAAGTGCCAGCACTGAAAGCTGTTGCTAGCCAGCACCCTTCCTTGGAAGCGCTTTCACAGGCGCAGCAACACTGGGGCTTTGCGCTTCTCTAGCCACCAAACGTCACGGTCCTTCTCTTTCCGTCTCCTAGACACGAGCTGAGAAATTGCAAACGTCGAGCAATTGCTCAGAGATGAAAAGTGCCAGCACTGAAAGCTGTTGCTAGCCAGCACCCTTCCTTGGAAGTGCTTTTGTAGGCCTAAGAACACTGGGGCTCTGGGCTTCTTTAGCCACCTCATCTTCTGCTCATCCTCTCGCGCACTCTGAAGAGAGCTCAGGTGAGAAATTGCAAACGTCGAGCAATTGCTCAGAGATGAAAAGTGCCAGCACTGAAAGCTCTTGCTAGCCAGCACCCTTCCTTGGAAGCGCTTTCACAGGCGCTGTAACACTGGGGCTTTGCTCTTTTCTAGCCACCAAACGTCACGGTCCTTCTCTTTCCGTCTCATAGACACGAGCTGAGAAATTGCAAACGTCGATCAATTGCTCAGAGATGAAAAGTGCCAGCACTGAAAGCTGTTGCTAGCCAGCACCCTTCCTTGGAAGCGCTTTTGTAGGCCTAAGAACACTGGGGCTCTGGGCTTCTCTAGCCACCTCATCTTCTGCTCATCCTCTCGTGCGCTCTAAAGAGAGCTCAGGTGAGAAATTGCAAACGTCGAGCAATTGCTCAGAGAGGAAAAGTGCCAGCACTGAAAGCTGTTGCTAGCCAGCACCCTTCCTTGGAAGCGCTTTCACAGGCGCTGTAACACTGGGGCTTTGCGCTTCTCTACCCACCAAACGTCACGGTCACTATCTCTCCGTCTCGTAGACACGAGCTGAGAAATTGCAAACGTCGAGCAATTGCTCAGAGATGAAAAGTGCCAGCACTGAAAGCTCTTGCTAGCCAGCACCCTTCCTTGGAAGCGCTTTTGTAGGCCTAAGAACACTGGGGCTCTGGGCTTCTCTAGCCACCTCATCTTCTGCTCATCCTCTCACGCACTCTAAAGAGAGCTCAGGTGAGAAATTGCAAACGTCGAGCAATTGGTCAGAGATGAAAAGTGCCAGCACTGAAAGCTGTTGCTAGCCAGCACCCTTCCTTGGAAGCGCTTTTGTAGGCCTAAGAACACTGGGGCTCTGGGCTTCTCTAGCTACCTCATCTTCTGCTCATCCTCTCGCGCACTCTAAAGAGAGCTCAGGGGAGAAACTGCAAACGTCCAGCAATTGCTCAGAGATGAAAAGTGCCAACACTGAAAGCTGTTGCTAGCCAGCACCCTTCCTTGGAAGCGCTTTCACAGGCGCAGCAACACTGGGGCTTTGCGCTTCTCTACCCACCAAACGTCACGGTCATTCTCTTTCCGTCTCGCAGACACGAGCTGAGAAATTGCAAACGTCGAGCAATTGCTCAGAGATGAAAAGTGCCAGCACTGAAAGCTGTTGCTAGCCAGCACCCTTCCTTTGAAGCGCTTTTGTAGCCCTAATCACACTGGGGCTCTGGGCTTCTTTAGCCAACTCATCTTCTGCTCATCCTCTCGCGCACTCTGAAGAGAGCTCAGGTGAGAAATTGCAAACGTCGAGCAATTGCTCAGAGAGGAAAAGTGCCAGCACTGAAAGCTGTTGCTAGCCAGCACCCTTCCTTGCAAGCGCTTTTGTAGGCCTAAGAACACTGGGGCTCTGGGCTTCTCTAGCCACCTCATCTTCTGCTCATCCTCTCGCGCACTCTAAAGAGAGCTCAGGTGAGAAATTGCAAACGTCGAGCAATTGCTCAGAGATGAAAAGTGCCAGCACTGAAAGCTCTTGCTAGCCAGCACCCTTCCTTGGAAGTGCTTTTGTAGGCCTAAGAACACTGGGGCTCTGGGCTTCTTTAGCCACCTCATCTTCTGCTCATCCTCTCGCGCACTCTGAAGAGAGCTCAGGGGAGAAATTGCAAACGTCGAGCAATTGCTCAGAGATGAAAAGTGCCAGCACTGAAAGCTGTTGCTAGCCAGCACCCTTCCTTGGAAGCGCTTTCACAGGCGCTGTAACACTGGGGCTTTGCTCTTTTCTAGCCACCAAACGTCACGGTCCTTCTCTTTCCGTCTCATAGACACGAGCTGAGAAATTGCAAACGTCGAGCAATTGCTCAGAGATGAAAAGTGCCAGCACTGAAAGCTGTTGCTAGCCAGCACCCTTCCTTGGAAGCGCTTTTGTAGGCCTAAGCACACTGGGGCTCTGGGCTTCTCTAGCCACCTCATCTTCTGCTCATCCTCTCGTGCGCTCTAAAGAGAGCTCAGGTGAGAAATTGCAAACGTCCAGCAATTGCTCAGAGATGAAAAGGGCCAGCACTGAAAGCTGTTGCTAGCCAGCACCCTTCCTTGGAAGCGCTTTCACAGGCGCTGTAACACTGGGGCTTTGCTCTTTTCTAGCCACCAAACGTCACGGTCCTTCTCTTTCCGTCTCATAGACACGAGCTGAGAAATTGCAAACGTCGATCAATTGCTCAGAGATGAAAAGTGCCAGCACTGAAAGCTGTTGCTAGCCAGCACCCTTCCTTGGAAGCGCTTTTGTAGGCCTAAGAACACTGGGGCTCTGGGCTTCTCTAGCCACCTCATCTTCTGCTCATCCTCTCGTGCGCTCTAAAGAGAGCTCAGGTGAGAAATTGCAAACGTCCAGCAATTGCTCAGAGATGAAAAGTGCCAGCACTGAAAGCTCTTGCTAGCCAGCACCCTTCCTTGGAAGCGCTTTCACAGGCGCTGTAACACTGGGGCTTTGCGCTTCTCTACCCACCAAACGTCACGGTCATTCTCTTTCCGTCTCGCAGACACGAGCTGAGAAATTGCAAACGTCGAGCAATTGCTCAGAGATGAAAAGTGCCAGCACTGAAAGCTCTTGCTAGCCAGCACCCTTCCTTGGAAGCGCTTTTGTAGGCCTAAGAACACTGGGGCTCTGGGCTTCTCTAGCCACCTCATCTTCTGCTCATCCTCTCACGCACTCTAAAGAGAGCTCAGGTGAGAAATTGCAAACGTCGAGCAATTGGTCAGAGATGAAAAGTGCCAGCACTGAAAGCTGTTGCTAGCCAGCACCCTTCCTTGGAAGCGCTTTTGTAGGCCTAAGAACACTGGGGCTCTGGGCTTCTCTAGCTACCTCATCTTCTGCTCATCCTCTCGCGCACTCTAAAGAGAGCTCAGGGGAGAAACTGCAAACGTCCAGCAATTGCTCAGAGATGAAAAGTGCCAACACTGAAAGCTGTTGCTAGCCAGCACCCTTCCTTGGAAGCGCTTTCACAGGCGCTGTAACACTGGGGCTTTGCGCTTCTCTACCCACCAAACGTCACGGTCATTCTCTTTCCGTCTCGCAGACACGAGCTGAGAAATTGCAAACGTCGAGCAATTGCTCAGAGATGAAAAGTGCCAGCACTGAAAGCTGTTGCTAGCCAGCACCCTTCCTTTGAAGCGCTTTTGTAGCCCTAAGCACACTGGGGCTCTGGGCTTCTTTAGCCACCTCATCTTCTGCTCATCCTCTCGCGCACTCTAAAGAGAGCTCAGGTGAGAAATTGCAAACGTCGAGCAATTGCTCAGAGATGAAAAGTGCCAGCACTGAAAGCTGTTGCTAGCCAGCACCCTTCCTTGGAAGCGCTTTTGTAGGCCTAAGAACACTGGGGCTCTGGGCTTCTCTAGCCACCTCATCTTCTGCTCATCCTCTCGCGCACTCTAAAGAGAGCTCAGGTGAGAAATTGCAAACGTCGAGCAATTGCTCAGAGATGAAAAGTGCCAGCACTGAAAGCTCTTGCTAGCCAGCACCCTTCCTTGGAAGTGCTTTTGTAGGCCTAAGAACACTGGGGCTCTGGGCTTCTTTAGCCACCTCATCTTCTGCTCATCCTCTCGCGCACTCTGAAGAGAGCTCAGGGGAGAAATTGCAAACGTCGAGCAATTGCTCAGAGATGAAAAGTGCCAGCACTGAAAGCTGTTGCTAGCCAGCACCCTTCCTTGGAAGCGCTTTCACAGGCGCTGTAACACTGGGGCTTTGCTCTTTTCTAGCCACCAAACGTCACGGTCCTTCTCTTTCCGTCTCATAGACACGAGCTGAGAAATTGCAAACGTCGAGCAATTGCTCAGAGATGAAAAGTGCCAGCACTGAAAGCTGTTGCTAGCCAGCACCCTTCCTTGGAAGCGCTTTTGTAGCCCTAAGCACACTGGGGCTCTGGGCTTCTCTAGCCACCTCATCTTCTGCTCATCCTCTCGTGCGCTCTAAAGAGAGCTCAGGTGAGAAATTGCAAACGTCCAGCAATTGCTCAGAGATGAAAAGTGCCAGCACTGAAAGCTCTTGCTAGCCAGCACCCTTCCTTGGAAGCGCTTTCACAGGCGCTGTAACACTGGGGCTTTGCGCTTCTCTACCCACCAAACGTCACGGTCACTAGCTCTCTGTCTCGTAGACACGAGCTGAGAAATTGCAAACGTCGAGCAATTGCTCAGAGATGAAAAGTGCCAGCACTGAAAGCTGTTGCTAGCCAGCACCCTTCCTTGGAAGCGCTTTTGTAGGCCTAAGAACACTGGGGCTCTGGGCTTCTCTAGCCACCTAATCTTCTGCTCATCCTCTCGCGCACTCTAAAGAGAGCTCAGGTGAGAAATTGCAAACGTCCAGCAATTGCTCAGAGATGAAAAGTGCCAGCACTGGAAGCTGTTGCTAGCCAGCACCCTTCCTTGGAAGCGCTTTTGTAGGCCTAAGAACACTGGGGCTCTGGGCTTCTCTAGCCACCTAATCTTCTGCTCATCCTCTCGCGCACTCTAAAGAGAGCTCAGGTGAGAAATTGCAAACGTCCAGCAATTGCTCAGAGATGAAAAGTGCCAGCACTGAAAGCTCTTGCTAGCCAGCACCCTTCCTTGGAAGTGCTTTTGTAGCCCTAAGAACACTGGGGCTCTGGGCTTCTTTAGCCACCTCATCTTCTGCTCATCCTCTCGCGCACTCTGAAGAGAGCTCAGGGGAGAAATTGCAAACGTCGAGCAATTGCTCAGAGATGAAAAGTGCCAGCACTGAAAGCTGTTGCTAGCCAGCACCCTTCCTTGGAAGCGCTTTCACAGGCGCTGTAACACTGGGGCTTTGCTCTTTTCTAGCCACCAAACGTCACAGTCCTTCTCTTTCCATCTCATAGACACGAGCTGAGAAATTGCAAACGTCGATCAATTGCTCAGAGATGAAAAGTGCCAGCACTGAAAGCTGTTGCTAGCCAGCCCCCTTCCTTGGAAGCGCTTTTGTAGGCCTAAGAACACTGGGGCTCTGGGCTTCTCTAGCCACCTCATCTTCTGCTCATCCTCTCGTGCGCTCTAAAGAGAGCTCAGGTGAGAAATTGCAAACGTCGAGCAATTGCTCAGAGAGGAAAAGTGCCAGCACTGAAAGCTGTTGCTAGCCAGCACCCTTCCTTGGAAGCGCTTTCACAGGCGCTGTAACACTGGGGCTTTGCGCTTCTCTACCCACCAAACGTCACGGTCACTATCTCTCCGTCTCGTAGACACGAGCTGAGAAATTGCAAACGTCGAGCAATTGCTCAGAGATGAAAAGTGCCAGCACTGAAAGCTGTTGCTAGCCAGCACCCTTCCTTGGAAGCGCTTTTGTAGGCCTAGAGAACACTGGGGCTCTGGGCTTCTCTAGCCACCTCATCTTCTGCTCATCCTCTCGCGCACTCTAAAGAGAGCTCAGGTGAGAAATTGCAAACGTCGAGCAATTGCTCAGAGATGAAAAGTGCCAGCACTGAAAGCTGTTGCTAGCCAGCACCCTTCCTTGGAAGCGCTTTTGTAGGCCTAAGAACACTGGGGCTCTGGGCTTCTCTAGCCACCTCATCTTCTGCTCATCCTCTCGTGCGCTCTAAAGAGAGCTCAGGTGAGAAATTGCAAACGTCGAGCAATTGCTCAGAGAGGAAAAGTGCCAGCACTGAAAGCTGTTGCTAGCCAGCACCCTTCCTTGGAAGCGCTTTCACAGGCGCTGTAACACTGGGGCTTTGCGCTTCTCTACCCACCAAACGTCACGGTCATTCTCTTTCCGTCTCCTAGACACGAGCTGAGAAATTGCAAACGTCGAGCAATTGCTCAGAGATGAAAAGTGCCAGCACTGAAAGCTGTTGCTAGCCAGCACCCTTCCTTGGAAGCGCTTTTGTAGGCCTAAGAACACTGGGGCTCTGGGCTTCTCTAGCCACCTCATCTTCTGCTCATCCTCTCACGCACTCTAAAGAGAGCTCAGGTGAGAAATTGCAAACGTCGAGCAATTGCTCAGAGATGAAAAGTGCCAGCACTGAAAGCTGTTGCTAGCCAGCACCCTTCCTTGGAAGCGCTTTTGTAGGCCTAAGAACACTGGGGCTCTGGGCTTCTCTAGCTACCTCATCTTCTGCTCATCCTCTCGCGCACTCTAAAGAGAGCTCAGGGGAGAAACTGCAAACGTCCAGCAATTGCTCAGAGATGAAAAGTGCCAACACTGAAAGCTGTTGCTAGCCAGCACCCTTCCTTGGAAGCGCTTTCACAGGCGCAGCAACACTGGGGCTTTGCGCTTCTCTACCCACCAAACGTCACGGTCATTCTCTTTCCGTCTCGCAGACACGAGCTGAGAAATTGCAAACGTCGAGCAATTGCTCAGAGATGAAAAGTGCCAGCACTGAAAGCTGTTGCTAGCCAGCACCCTTCCTTTGAAGCGCTTTTGTAGCCCTAAGCACACTGGGGCTCTGGGCTTCTTTAGCCACCTCATCTTCTGCTCATCCTCTCGCGCACTCTAAAGAGAGCTCAGGTGAGAAATTGCAAACGTCGAGCAATTGCTCAGAGATGAAAAGTGCCAGCACTGAAAGCTCTTGCTAGCCAGCACCCTTCCTTGGAAGTGCTTTTGTAGCCCTAAGAACACTGGGGCTCTGGGCTTCTTTAGCCACCTCATCTTCTGCTCATCCTCTCGCGCACTCTGAAGAGAGCTCAGGGGAGAAATTGCAAACGTCGAGCAATTGCTCAGAGATGAAAAGTGCCAGCACTGAAAGCTGTTGCTAGCCAGCACCCTTCCTTGGAAGCGCTTTTGTAGGCCTAAGAACACTGGGGCTCTGGGCTTCTCTAGCCACCTCATCTTCTGCTCATCCTCTCGTGCGCTCTAAAGAGAGCTCAGGTGAGAAATTGCAAACGTCGAGCAATTGCTCAGAGAGGAAAAGTGCCAGCACTGAAAGCTGTTGCTAGCCAGCACCCTTCCTTGGAAGCGCTTTCACAGGCGCTGTAACACTGGGGCTTTGCGCTTCTCTACCCACCAAACGTCACGGTCACTATCTCTCCGTCTCGTAGACACGAGCTGAGAAATTGCAAACGTCGAGCAATTGCTCAGAGATGAAAAGTGCCAGCACTGAAAGCTCTTGCTAGCCAGCCCCCTTCCTTGGAAGCGCTTTTGTAGGCCTAGAGAACACTGGGGCTCTGGGCTTCTCTAGCCACCTCATCTTCTGCTCATCCTCTCGCGCACTCTAAAGAGAGCTCAGGTGAGAAATTGCAAACGTCGAGCAATTGCTCAGAGATGAAAAGTGCCAGCACTGAAAGCTGTTGCTAGCCAGCACCCTTCCTTGGAAGCGCTTTTGTAGGCCTAAGAACACTGGGGCTCTGGGCTTCTCTAGCCACCTCATCTTCTGCTCATCCTCTCGTGCGCTCTAAAGAGAGCTCAGGTGAGAAATTGCAAACGTCGAGCAATTGCTCAGAGAGGAAAAGTGCCAGCACTGAAAGCTGTTGCTAGCCAGCACCCTTCCTTGGAAGCGCTTTCACAGGCGCTGTAACACTGGGGCTTTGCGCTTCTCTACCCACCAAACGTCACGGTCATTCTCTTTCCGTCTCGCAGACACGAGCTGAGAAATTGCAAACGTCGAGCAATTGCTCAGAGATGAAAAGTGCCAGCACTGAAAGCTGTTGCTAGCCAGCACCCTTCCTTGGAAGCGCTTTTGTAGGCCTAAGAACACTGGGGCTCTGGGCTTCTCTAGCCACCTCATCTTCTGCTCATCCTCTCACGCACTCTAAAGAGAGCTCAGGTGAGAAATTGCAAACGTCGAGCAATTGCTCAGAGATGAAAAGTGCCAGCACTGAAAGCTGTTGCTAGCCAGCACCCTTCCTTGGAAGCGCTTTTGTAGGCCTAAGAACACTGGGGCTCTGGGCTTCTCTAGCTACCTCATCTTCTGCTCATCCTCTCGCGCACTCTAAAGAGAGCTCAGGGGAGAAACTGCAAACGTCCAGCAATTGCTCAGAGATGAAAAGTGCCAACACTGAAAGCTGTTGCTAGCCAGCACCCTTCCTTGGAAGCGCTTTCACAGGCGCAGCAACACTGGGGCTTTGCGCTTCTCTACCCACCAAACGTCACGGTCATTCTCTTTCCGTCTCGCAGACACGAGCTGAGAAATTGCAAACGTCGAGCAATTGCTCAGAGATGAAAAGTGCCAGCACTGAAAGCTGTTGCTAGCCAGCACCCTTCCTTTGAAGCGCTTTTGTAGCCCTAAGCACACTGGGGCTCTGGGCTTCTTTAGCCACCTCATCTTCTGCTCATCCTCTCGCGCACTCTAAAGAGAGCTCAGGTGAGAAATTGCAAACGTCGAGCAATTGCTCAGAGATGAAAAGTGCCAGCACTGAAAGCTCTTGCTAGCCAGCACCCTTCCTTGGAAGTGCTTTTGTAGCCCTAAGAACACTGGGGCTCTGGGCTTCTTTAGCCACCTCATCTTCTGCTCATCCTCTCGCGCACTCTGAAGAGAGCTCAGGGGAGAAATTGCAAACGTCGAGCAATTGCTCAGAGATGAAAAGTGCCAGCACTGAAAGCTGTTGCTAGCCAGCACCCTTCCTTGGAAGCGCTTTCACAGGCGCTGTAACACTGGGGCTTTGCTCTTTTCTAGCCACCAAACGTCACGGTCCTTCTCTTTCCGTCTCATAGACACGAGCTGAGAAATTGCAAACGTCGAGCAATTGCTCAGAGATGAAAAGTGCCAGCACTGAAAGCTGTTGCTAGCCAGCACCCTTCCTTGGAAGCGCTTTTGTAGCCCTAAGCACACTGGGGCTCTGGGCTTCTCTAGCCACCTCATCTTCTGCTCATCCTCTCGTGCGCTCTAAAGAGAGCTCAGGTGAGAAATTGCAAACGTCCAGCAATTGCTCAGAGATGAAAAGTGCCAGCACTGAAAGCTCTTGCTAGCCAGCACCCTTCCTTGGAAGCGCTTTCACAGGCGCTGTAACACTGGGGCTTTGCGCTTCTCTACCCACCAAACGTCACGGTCACTATCTCTCCGTCTCGTAGACACGAGCTGAGAAATTGCAAACGTCGAGCAATTGCTCAGAGATGAAAAGTGCCAGCACTGAAAGCTGTTGCTAGCCAGCACCCTTCCTTGGAAGCGCTTTTGTAGGCCTAAGAACACTGGGGCTCTGGGCTTCTCTAGCCACCTCATCTTCTGCTCATCCTCTCGCGCACTCTAAAGAGAGCTCAGGTGAGAAATTGCAAACGTCGAGCAATTGCTCAGAGATGAAAAGTGCCAGCACTGAAAGCTGTTGCTAGCCAGCACCCTTCCTTGGAAGCGCTTTTGTAGGCCTAAGAAGACTGGGGCTCTGGGCTTCTCTAGCCACCTCATCTTCTGCTCATCCTCTCGCGCACTCTAAAGAGAGCTCAGGTGAGAAATTGCAAACGTCGAGCAATTGCTCAGAGATGAAAAGTGCCAGCACTGAAAGCTGTTGCTAGCCAGCACCCTTCCTTGGAAGCGCTTTCACAGGCGCAGCAACACTGGGGCTTTGCGCTTCTCTAGCCACCGAACGTCACGGTCATTCTCTTTCCGTCTCCTAGACACGAGCTGAGAAATTGCAAATGTCGAGCAATTGCTCAGAGATGAAAAGTGCCAGCACTGAAAGCTGTTGCTAGCCAGCACCCTTCCTTGGAAGCGCTTTTGTAGGCCTAAGAACACTGGGGCTCTGGGCTTCTCTAGCCACCTCATCTTCTGCTCATCCTCTCGCGCACTCTAAAGAGAGCTCAGGGGAGAAATTGCAAACGTCGAGCAATTGCTCAGAGATGAAAAGTGCCAGCACTGGAAGCTGTTGCTAGCCAGCACCCTTCCTTGGAAGCGCTTTTGTAGGCCTAAGAACCCTGGGGCTCTGGGCTTCTCTAGCCACCTCATCTTCTGCTCATCCTCTCGCGCACTCTAAAGAGAGCTCAGGTGAGAAATTGCAAACGTCGAGCAATTGCTCAGAGATGAAAAGTGCCAGCACTGAAAGCTGTTGCTAGCCAGCACCCTTCCTTGGAAGTGCTTTTGTAGGCCTAAGAACACTGGGGCTCTGGGCTTCTTTAGCCACCTCATCTTCTGCTCATCCTCTCGCGCACTCTAAAGAGAGCTCAGGTGAGAAATTGCAAACGTCGAGCAATTGCTCAGAGATGAAAAGTGCCAGCACTGAAAGCTCTTGCTAGCCAGCACCCTTCCTTGGAAGCGCTTTCACAGGCGCTGTAACACTGGGGCTTTGCTCTTTTCTAGCCACCAAACGTCACGGTCCTTCTCTTTCCGTCTCATAGACACGAGCTGAGAAATTGCAAACGTCGATCAATTGCTCAGAGATGAAAAGTGCCAGCACTGAAAGCTGTTGCTAGCCAGCACCCTTCCTTGGAAGCGCTTTTGTAGGCCTAAGAACACTGGGGCTCTGGGCTTCTCTAGCCACCTAATCTTCTGCTCATCCTCTCGTGCGCTCTAAAGAGAGCTCAGGTGAGAAATTGCAAACGTCGAGCAATTGCTCAGAGAGGAAAAGTGCCAGCACTGAAAGCTGTTGCTAGCCAGCACCCTTCCTTGGAAGCGCTTTCACAGGCGCTGTAACACTGGGGCTTTGCGCTTCTCTAGCCACCAAACGTCACGGTCACTATCTCTCCGTCTCGTAGACACGAGCTGAGAAATTGCAAACGTCGAGCAATTGCTCAGAGATGAAAAGTGCCAGCACTGAAAGCTCTTGCTAGCCAGCACCCTTCCTTGGAAGCGCTTTTGTAGGCCTAAGAACACTGGGGCTCTGGGCTTCTCTAGCCACCTCATCTTCTGCTCATCCTCTCGCGCACTCTAAAGAGAGCTCAGGGGAGAAATTGCAAACGTCGAGCAATTGCTCAGAGATGAAAAGTGCCAGCACTGAAAGCTCTTGCTAGCCAGCACCCTTCCTTGGAAGTGCTTTTGTAGCCCTAAGAACACTGGGGCTCTGGGCTTCTTTAGCCACCTCATCTTCTGCTCATCCTCTCGCGCACTCTAAAGAGAGCTCAGGGGAGAAATTGCAAACGTCGAGCAATTGCTCAGAGATGAAAAGTGCCAGCACTGAAAGCTGTTGCTAGCCAGCACCCTTCCTTGGAAGCGCTTTTGTAGGCCTAAGAACACTGGGGCTCTGGGCTTCTCTAGCCACCTCATCTTCTGCTCATCCTCTCGTGCGCTCTAAAGAGAGCTCAGGTGAGAAATTGCAAACGTCGAGCAATTGCTCAGAGATGAAAAGTGCCAGCACTGAAAGCTGTTGCTAGCCAGCACCCTTCCTTGGAAGCGCTTTCACAGGCGCTGTAACATTGGGGCTTTGCGCTTCTCTACCCACCAAACGTCACGGTCACTAGCTCTCCGTCTCCTAGACACGAGCTGAGAAATTGCAAATGTCGAGCAATTGCTCAGAGATGAAAAGTGCCAGCACTGAAAGCTGTTGCTAGCCAGCACCCTTCCTTGGAAGCGCTTTTGTAGGCCTAAGAAGACTGGGGCTCTGGGCTTCTCTAGCCACCTAATCTTCTGCTCATCCTCTCGCGCACTCTAAAGAGAGCTCAGGGGAGAAATTGCAAACGTCGAGCAATTGCTCAGAGATGAAAAGTGCCAGCACTGGAAGCTGTTGCTAGCCAGCACCCTTCCTTGGAAGCGCTTTTGTAGGCCTAAGAACACTGGGGCTCTGGGCTTCTCTAGCCACCTCATCTTCTGCTCATCCTCTCGCGCACTCTAAAGAGAGCTCAGGTGAGAAATTGCAAACGTCGAGCAATTGCTCAGAGATGAAAAGTGCCAGCACTGAAAGCTGTTGCTAGCCAGCACCCTTCCTTGGAAGCGCTTTTGTAGCCCTAAGAACACTGGGGCTCTGGGCTTCTTTAGCCACCTCATCTTCTGCTCATCCTCTCGCGCACTCTGAAGAGAGCTCAGGGGAGAAATTGCAAACGTCGAGCAATTGCTCAGAGATGAAAAGTGCCAGCACTGAAAGCTGTTGCTAGCCAGCACCCTTCCTTGGAAGCGCTTTCACAGGCGCTGTAACACTGGGGCTTTGCTCTTTTCTAGCCACCAAACGTCACGGTCCTTCTCTTTCCGTCCCGTAGACACGAGCTGAGAAATTGCAAACGTCGAGCAATTGCTCAGAGATGAAAAGTGCCAGCACTGAAAGCTGTTGCTAGCCAGCACCCTTCCTTGGAAGCGCTTTTGTAGCCCTAAGAACACTGGGGCTCTGGGCTTCTCTAGCCACCTCATCTTCTGCTCATCCTCTCGTGCGCTCTAAAGAGAGCTCAGGTGAGAAATTGCAAACGTCGAGCAATTGCTCAGAGATGAAAAGTGCCAGCACTGAAAGCTGTTGCTAGCCAGCACCCTTCCTTGGAAGCGCTTTCACAGGCGCAGCAACAGTGGGGCTTTGCGCTTCTGTAGCCACCAAACGTCACGGTCACTAGCTCTCCGTCTCGTAGACACGAGCTGAGAAATTGCAAACGTCGAGCAATTGCTCAGAGATGAAAAGTGCCAGCACTGAAAGCTGTTGCTAGCCAGCACCCTTCCTTGGAAGCGCTTTTGTAGGCCTAAGAACCCTGGGGCTCTGGGCTTCTCTAGCCACCTAATCTTCTGCTCATCCTCTCGCGCACTCTAAAGAGAGCTCAGGGGAGAAACTGCAAAAATCCAGCAATTGCTCAGAGATGAAAAGTGCCAACACTGAAAGCTGTTGCTAGCCAGCACCCTTCCTTGGAAGCGCTTTCACAGGCGCAGCAACACTGGGGCTTTGCGCTTCTCTAGCCACCAAACGTCACGGTCATTCTCTTTCCGTCTCGCAGACACGAGCTGAGAAATTGCAAACGTCGAGCAATTGCTCAGAGATGAAAAGTGCCAGCACTGAAAGCTGTTGCTAGCCAGCACCCTTCCTTGGAAGCGCTTTTGTAGGCCTAAGAACACTGGGGCTCTGGGCTTCTCTAGCCACCTCATCTTCTGCTCATCCTCTCGTGCGCTCTAAAGAGAGCTCAGGTGAGAAATTGCAAACGTCGAGCAATTGCTCAGAGATGAAAAGTGCCAGCACTGAAAGCTCTTGCTAGCCAGCACCCTTCCTTGGAAGCGCTTTCACAGGCGCAGTAACACTGGGGCTTTGCGCTTCTCTACCCACCAAACGTCACGGTCACTAGCTCTCCGTCTCGTAGACACGAGCTGAGAAATTGCAAACGTCGAGCAATTGCTCCGAGATGAAAAGTGCCAGCACTGAAAGCTGTTGCTAGCCAGCACCCTTCCTTGGAAGCGCTTTTGTAGGCCTAAGAAGACTGGGGCTCTGGGCTTCTCTAGCCACCTAATCTTCTGCTCATCCTCTCGCGCACTCTAAAGAGAGCTCAGGTGAGAAATTGCAAACGTCGAGCAATTGCTCAGAGATGAAAAGTGCCAGCACTGGAAGCTGTTGCTAGCCAGCACCCTTCCTTGGAAGCGCTTTTGTAGGCCTAAGAACCCTGGGGCTCTGGGCTTCTCTAGCCACCTAATCTTCTGCTCATCCTCTCGCGCACTCTAAAGAGAGCTCAGGTGAGAAATTGCAAACGTCCAGCAATTGCTCAGAGATGAAAAGTGCCAGCACTGAAAGCTCTTGCTAGCCAGCACCCTTCCTTGGAAGTGCTTTTGTAGCCCTAAGAACACTGGGGCTCTGGGCTTCTTTAGCCACCTCATCTTCTGCTCATCCTCTCGCGCACTCTGAAGAGAGCTCAGGGGAGAAATTGCAAACGTCGAGCAATTGCTCAGAGATGAAAAGTGCCAGCACTGAAAGCTGTTGCTAGCCAGCACCCTTCCTTGGAAGCGCTTTCACAGGCGCTGTAACACTGGGGCTTTGCGCTTCTCTAGCCACCAAACGTCACGGTCCTTCTCTTTCCATCTCATAGACACGAGCTGAGAAATTGCAAACGTCGAGCAATTGCTCAGAGATGAAAAGTGCCAGCACTGAAAGCTGTTGCTAGCCAGCCCCCTTCCTTGGAAGCGCTTTTGTAGGCCTAAGAAGACTGGGGCTCTGGGCTTCTCTAGCCACCTTATCTTCTGCTCATCCTCTCGTGCGCTCTAAAGAGAGCTCAGGTGAGAAATTGCAAACGTCGAGCAATTGCTCAGAGATGAAAAGTGCCAGCACTGAAAGCTGTTGCTAGCCAGCACCCTTCCTTGGAAGCGCTTTCACAGGCACTGTAACACTGGGGCTTTGCGCTTCTCTACCCACCAAACGTCACGGTCACTATCTCTCCGTCTCGTAGACACGAGCTGAGAAATTGCAAACGTCGAGCAATTGCTCCGAGATGAAAAGTGCCAGCACTGAAAGCTCTTGCTAGCCAGCACCCTTCCTTGGAAGCGCTTTTGTAGGCCTAAGAACACTGGGGCTCTGGGCTTCTCTAGCCACCTCATCTTCTGCTCATCCTCTCGCGCACTCTAAAGAGAGCTCAGGGGAGAAACTGCAAACGTCCAGCAATTGCTCAGAGATGAAAAGTGCCAACACTGAAAGCTGTTGCTAGCCAGCACCCTTCCTTGGAAGCGCTTTCACAGGCGCAGCAACACTGGGGCTTTGCGCTTCTCTAGCCACCAAACGTCACGGTCATTCTCTTTCCGTCTCGCAGACACGAGCTGAGAAATTGCAAACGTCGAGCAATTGCTCCGAGATGAAAAGTGCCAGCACTGAAAGCTGTTGCTAGCCAGCACCCTTCCTTTGAAGCGCTTTTGTAGGCCTAAGCACACTGGGGCTCTGGGCTTCTCTAGCCACCTCATCTTCTGCTCATCCTCTCGCGCACTCTAAAGAGAGCTCAGGTGAGAAATTGCAAACGTCGAGCAATTGCTCAGAGATGAAAAGTGCCAGCACTGAAAGCTGTTGCTAGCCAGCACCCTTCCTTGGAAGCGCTTTCACAGGCGCAGTAACACTGGGGCTTTGCTCTTTTCTAGCCACCAAACGTCACGGTCCTTCTCTTTCCGTCTCATAGACACGAGCTGAGAAATTGCAAACATCGAGCAATTGCTCAGAGATGAAAAGTGCCAGCACTGAAAGCTGTTGCTAGCCAGCACCCTTCCTTGGAAGCGCTTTTGTAGGCCTTAGAACACTGGGGCTCTGGGCTTCTCTAGCCACCTAATCTTCTGCTCATCCTCTCGTGCACTCTAAAGAGAGCTCAGGGGAGAAATTGCAAACGTCGAGCAATTGCTCAGAGATGAAAAGTGCCAGCACTGAAAGCTGTTGCTAGCCAGCACCCTTCCTTGGAAGCGCTTTTGTAGGCCTAAGAACACTGGGGCTCTGGGCTTCTCTAGCCACCTAATCTTCTGCTCATCCTCTCGCGCACTCTAAAGAGAGCTCAGGTGAGAAATTGCAAACGTCCAGCAATTGCTCAGAGATGAAAAGTGCCAGCACTGAAAGCTCTTGCTAGCCAGCACCCTTCCTTGGAAGCGCTTTCACAGGCGCAGTAACACTGGTGCTTTGCGCTTCTCTACCCACCAAACGTCACGGTCACTATCTCTCCGTCTCGTAGACACGAGCTGAGAAATTGCAAACGTCGAGCAATTGCTCAGAGATGAAAAGTGCCAGCACTGAAAGCTGTTGCTAGCCAGCACCCTTCCTTGGAAGCGCTTTTGTAGGCCTAAGAACACTGGGGCTCTGGGCTTCTCTAGCCACCTCATCTTCTGCTCATCCTCTCGCGCACTCTAAAGAGAGCTCAGGGGAGAAATTGCAAACGTCGAGCAATTGCTCAGAGATGAAAAGTGCCAGCACTGGAAGCTGTTGCTAGCCAGCACCCTTCCTTGGAAGCGCTTTTGTAGGCCTAAGAACACTGGGGCTCTGGGCTTCTCTAGCCACCTCATCTTCTGCTCATCCTCTCGTGCGCTCTAAAGAGAGCTCAGGTGAGAAATTGCAAACGTCGAGCAATTGCTCAGAGATGAAAAGTGCCAGCACTGAAAGCTGTTGCTAGCCAGCACCCTTCCTTGGAAGCGCTTTCACAGGCGCAGCAACAGTGGGGCTTTGCGCTTCTGTAGCCACCAAACGTCACGGTCACTATCTCTCCGTCTCGTAGACACGAGCTGAGAAATTGCAAACGTCGAGCAATTGCTCAGAGATGAAAAGTGCCAGCACTGAAAGCTGTTGCTAGCCAGCACCCTTCCTTGGAAGCGCTTTTGTAGGCCTAAGAACACTGGGGCTCTGGGCTTCTTTAGCCACCTCATCTTCTCCTCATCCTCTCGCGCACTCTAAAGAGAGCTCAGGTGAGAAATTGCAAACGTCGAGCAATTGCTCAGAGATGAAAAGTGCCAGCACTGAAAGCTGTTGCTAGCCAGCACCCTTCCTTGGAAGCGCTTTTGTAGGCCTAAGAACCCTGGGGCTCTGGGCTTCTCTAGCCACCTAATCTTCTGCTCATCCTCTCGCGCACTCTAAAGAGAGCTCAGGGGAGAAACTGCAAAAATCCAGCAATTGCTCAGAGATGAAAAGTGCCAACACTGAAAGCTGTTGCTAGCCAGCACCCTTCCTTGGAAGCGCTTTCACAGGCGCAGCAACACTGGGGCTTTGCGCTTCTCTAGCCACCAAACGTCACGGTCATTCTCTTTCCGTCTCGCAGACACGAGCTGAGAAATTGCAAACGTCGAGCAATTGCTCAGAGATGAAAAGTGCCAGCACTGAAAGCTGTTGCTAGCCAGCACCCTTCCTTGGAAGCGCTTTTGTAGGCCTAAGAACACTGGGGCTCTGGGCTTCTCTAGCCACCTCATCTTCTGCTCATCCTCTCGTGCGCTCTAAAGAGAGCTCAGGTGAGAAATTGCAAACGTCGAGCAATTGCTCAGAGATGAAAAGTGCCAGCACTGAAAGCTCTTGCTAGCCAGCACCCTTCCTTGGAAGCGCTTTCACAGGCGCAGTAACACTGGGGCTTTGCGCTTCTCTACCCACCAAACGTCACGGTCACTAGCTCTCCGTCTCGTAGACACGAGCTGAGAAATTGCAAACGTCGAGCAATTGCTCCGAGATGAAAAGTGCCAGCACTGAAAGCTGTTGCTAGCCAGCACCCTTCCTTGGAAGCGCTTTTGTAGGCCTAAGAAGACTGGGGCTCTGGGCTTCTCTAGCCACCTAATCTTCTGCTCATCCTCTCGCGCAGTCTAAAGAGAGCTCAGGTGAGAAATTGCAAACGTCCAGCAATTGCTCAGAGATGAAAAGTGCCAGCACTGGAAGCTGTTGCTAGCCAGCACCCTTCCTTGGAAGCGCTTTTGTAGGCCTAAGAAACCTGGGGCTCTGGGCTTCTCTAGCCACCTAATCTTCTGCTCATCCTCTCGCACACTCTAAAGAGAGCTCAGGTGAGAAATTGCAAACGTCCAGCAATTGCTCAGAGATGAAAAGTGCCAGCACTGAAAGCTGTTGCTAGCCAGCACCCTTCCTTGGAAGTGCTTTTGTAGCCCTAAGAACACTGGGGCTCTGGGCTTCTTTAGCCACCTCATCTTCTGCTCATCCTCTCGCGCACTCTGAAGAGAGCTCAGGGGAGAAATTGCAAACGTCGAGCAATTGCTCAGAGATGAAAAGTGCCAGCACTGAAAGCTGTTGCTAGCCAGCACCCTTCCTTGGAAGCGCTTTCACAGGCGCTGTAACACTGGGGCTTTGCGCTTCTCTAGCCACCAAACGTCACGGTCCTTCTCTTTCCATCTCATAGACACGAGCTGAGAAATTGCAAACGTCGATCAATTGCTCAGAGATGAAAAGTGCCAGCACTGAAAGCTGTTGCTAGCCAGCACCCTTCCTTGGAAGCGCTTTTGTAGGCCTAAGAAGACTGGGGCTCTGGGCTTCTCTAGCCACCTAATCTTCTGCTCATCCTCTCGTGCGCTCTAAAGAGAGCTCAGGTGAGAAATTGCAAACGTCGAGCAATTGCTCAGAGATGAAAAGTGCCAGCACTGAAAGCTGTTGCTAGCCAGCACCCTTCCTTGGAAGCGCTTTCACAGGCACTGTAACACTGGGGCTTTGCGCTTCTCTACCCACCAAACGTCACGGTCACTATCTCTCCGTCTCGTAGACACGAGCTGAGAAATTGCAAACGTCGAGCAATTGCTCCGAGATGAAAAGTGCCAGCACTGAAAGCTCTTGCTAGCCAGCACCCTTCCTTGGAAGCGCTTTTGTAGGCCTAAGAACACTGGGGCTCTGGGCTTCTCTAGCCACCTCATCTTCTGCTCAGCCTCTCGCGCACTCTAAAGAGAGCTCAGGTGAGAAATTGCAAACGTCGAGCAATTGCTCAGAGATGAAAAGTGCCAGCACTGAAAGCTGTTGCTAGCCAGCACCCTTCCTTGGAAGCGCTTTTGTAGGCCTAAGCACACTGGGGCTCTGGGCTTCTCTAGCCACCTCATCTTCTGCTCATCCTCTCGCGCACTCTAAAGAGAGCTCAGGTGAGAAATTGCAAACGTCGAGCAATTGCTCAGAGATGAAAAGTGCCAGCACTGAAAGCTGTTGCTAGCCAGCACCCTTCCTTGGAAGCGCTTTCACAGGCGCAGTAACACTGGGGCTTTGCTCTTTTCTAGCCACCAAACGTCACGGTCCTTCTCTTTCCGTCTCATAGACACGAGCTGAGAAATTGCAAACATCGAGCAATTGCTCAGAGATGAAAAGTGCCAGCACTGAAAGCTGTTGCTAGCCAGCACCCTTCCTTGGAAGCGCTTTTGTAGGCCTTAGAACACTGGGGCTCTGGGCTTCTCTAGCCACCTAATCTTCTGCTCATCCTCTCGTGCACTCTAAAGAGAGCTCAGGGGAGAAATTGCAAACGTCGAGCAATTGCTCAGAGATGAAAAGTGCCAGCACTGAAAGCTGTTGCTAGCCAGCACCCTTCCTTGGAAGCGCTTTTGTAGGCCTAAGAACACTGGGGCTCTGGGCTTCTCTAGCCACCTAATCTTCTGCTCATCCTCTCGCGCACTCTAAAGAGAGCTCAGGTGAGAAATTGCAAACGTCCAGCAATTGCTCAGAGATGAAAAGTGCCAGCACTGAAAGCTCTTGCTAGCCAGCACCCTTCCTTGGAAGCGCTTTCACAGGCGCAGTAACACTGGGGCTTTGCGCTTCTCTACCCACCAAACGTCACGGTCACTAGCTCTCCGTCTCGTAGACACGAGCTGAGAAATTGCAAACGTCGAGCAATTGCTCCGAGATGAAAAGTGCCAGCACTGAAAGCTGTTGCTAGCCAGCACCCTTCCTTGGAAGCGCTTTTGTAGGCCTAAGAAGACTGGGGCTCTGGGCTTCTCTAGCCACCTAATCTTCTGCTCATCCTCTCGCGCACTCTAAAGAGAGCTCAGGTGAGAAATTGCAAACGTCCAGCAATTGCTCAGAGATGAAAAGTGCCAGCACTGGAAGCTGTTGCTAGCCAGCACCCTTCCTTGGAAGCGCTTTTGTAGGCCTAAGAACCCTGGGGCTCTGGGCTTCTCTAGCCACCTAATCTTCTGCTCATCCTCTCGCGCACTCTAAAGAGAGCTCAGGTGAGAAATTGCAAACGTCCAGCAATTGCTCAGAGATGAAAAGTGCCAGCACTGAAAGCTCTTGCTAGCCAGCACCCTTCCTTGGAAGTGCTTTTGTAGCCCTAAGAACACTGGGGCTCTGGGCTTCTTTAGCCACCTCATCTTCTGCTCATCCTCTCGCGCACTCTGAAGAGAGCTCAGGGGAGAAATTGCAAACGTCGAGCAATTGCTCAGAGATGAAAAGTGCCAGCACTGAAAGCTGTTGCTAGCCAGCACCCTTCCTTGGAAGCGCTTTCACAGGCGCTGTAACACTGGGGCTTTGCTCTTTTCTAGCCACCAAACGTCACGGTCCTTCTCTTTCCATCTCATAGACACGAGCTGAGAAATTGCAAACGTCGATCAATTGCTCAGAGATGAAAAGTGCCAGCACTGAAAGCTGTTGCTAGCCAGCACCCTTCCTTGGAAGCGCTTTTGTAGGCCTAAGAAGACTGGGGCTCTGGGCTTCTCTAGCCACCTAATCTTCTGCTCATCCTCTCGTGCGCTCTAAAGAGAGCTCAGGTGAGAAATTGCAAACGTCGAGCAATTGCTCAGAGATGAAAAGTGCCAGCACTGAAAGCTGTTGCTAGCCAGCACCCTTCCTTGGAAGCGCTTTCACAGGCACTGTAACACTGGGGCTTTGCGCTTCTCTACCCACCAAACGTCACGGTCACTATCTCTCCGTCTCGTAGACACGAGCTGAGAAATTGCAAACGTCGAGCAATTGCTCAGAGATGAAAAGTGCCAGCACTGAAAGCTCTTGCTAGCCAGCACCCTTCCTTGGAAGCGCTTTTGTAGGCCTAAGAACACTGGGGCTCTGGGCTTCTCTAGCCACCTCATCTTCTGCTCATCCTCTCGCGCACTCTAAAGAGAGCTCAGGTGAGAAATTGCAAACGTCGAGCAATTGCTCAGAGATGAAAAGTGCCAGCACTGAAAGCTGTTGCTAGCCAGCACCCTTCCTTGGAAGCGCTTTCACAGGTGCTGTAACACTGGGGCTTTGCTCTTTTCTAGCCACCAAACGTCACGGTCCTTCTCTTTCCGTCTCATAGACACGAGCTGAGAAATTGCAAACATCGAGCAATTGCTCAGAGATGAAAAGTGCCAGCACTGAAAGCTGTTGCTAGCCAGCACCCTTCCTTGGAAGCGCTTTTGTAGGCCTTAGAACACTGGGGCTCTGGGCTTCTCTAGCCACCTAATCTTCTGCTCATCCTCTCGTGCACTCTAAAGAGAGCTCAGGGGAGAAATTGCAAACGTCGAGCAATTGCTCAGAGATGAAAAGTGCCAGCACTGAAAGCTGTTGCTAGCCAGCACCCTTCCTTGGAAGCGCTTTTGTAGGCCTAAGAACACTGGGGCTCTGGGCTTCTCTAGCCACCTCATCTTCTGCTCATCCTCTCGCGCACTCTAAAGAGAGCTCAGGTGAGAAATTGCAAACGTCGAGCAATTGCTCAGAGATGAAAAGTGCCAGCACTGAAAGCTGTTGCTAGCCAGCCCCCTTCCTTGGAAGCGCTTTCACAGGCGCAGCAACACTGGGGCTTTGCGCTTCTATATGCACCAAACGTCACGGTCACTATCTCTCCGTCTCGTAGACACGAGCTGAGAAATTGCAAACGTCGAGCAATTGCTCAGAGATGAAAAGTGCCAGCACTGAAAGCTGTTGCTAGCCAGCACCCTTCCTTGGAAGCGCTTTTGTAGGCCTAAGAACACTGGGGCTCTGGGCTTCTTTAGCCACCTCATCTTCTGCTCATCCTCTCGCGCACTCTAAAGAGAGCTCAGGTGAGAAATTGCAAACGTCGAGCAATTGCTCAGAGATGAAAAGTGCCAGCACTGAAAGCTCTTGCTAGCCAGCACCCTTCCTTGGAAGCGCTTTTGTAGGCCTAAGAACACTGGGGCTCTGGGCTTCTCTAGCCACCTCATCTTCTGCTCATCCTCTCGCGCACTCTAAAGAGAGCTCAGGGGAGAAACTGCAAACGTCCAGCAATTGCTCAGAGATGAAAAGTGCCAACACTGAAAGCTGTTGCTAGCCAGCACCCTTCCTTGGAAGCGCTTTCACAGGCGCAGCAACACTGGGGCTTTGCGCTTCTCTAGCCACCAAACGTCACGGTCCTTCTCTTTCCGTCTCGCAGACACGAGCTGAGAAATTGCAAACGTCGAGCAATTGCTCAGAGATGAAAAGTGCCAGCACTGAAAGCTGTTGCTAGCCAGCACCCTTCCTTGGAAGCGCTTTTGTAGGCCTAAGAAGACTGGGGCTCTGGGCTTCTCTAGCCACCTAATCTTCTGCTCATCCTCTCGTGCGCTCTAAAGAGAGCTCAGGTGAGAAATTGCAAACGTCGAGCAATTGCTCAGAGATGAAAAGTGCCAGCACTGAAAGCTGTTGCTAGCCAGCACCCTTCCTTGGAAGCGCTTTCACAGGCACTGTAACACTGGGGCTTTGCGCTTCTCTACCCACCAAACGTCACGGTCACTATCTCTCCGTCTCGTAGACACGAGCTGAGAAATTGCAAACGTCGAGCAATTGCTCCGAGATGAAAAGTGCCAGCACTGAAAGCTCTTGCTAGCCAGCACCCTTCCTTGGAAGCGCTTTTGTAGGCCTAAGAACACTGGGGCTCTGGGCTTCTCTAGCCACCTCATCTTCTGCTCAGCCTCTCGCGCACTCTAAAGAGAGCTCAGGTGAGAAATTGCAAACGTCGAGCAATTGCTCAGAGATGAAAAGTGCCAGCACTGAAAGCTGTTGCTAGCCAGCACCCTTCCTTGGAAGCGCTTTTGTAGGCCTAAGCACACTGGGGCTCTGGGCTTCTCTAGCCACCTCATCTTCTGCTCATCCTCTCGCGCACTCTAAAGAGAGCTCAGGTGAGAAATTGCAAACGTCGAGCAATTGCTCAGAGATGAAAAGTGCCAGCACTGAAAGCTGTTGCTAGCCAGCACCCTTCCTTGGAAGCGCTTTCACAGGCGCAGTAACACTGGGGCTTTGCTCTTTTCTAGCCACCAAACGTCACGGTCCTTCTCTTTCCGTCTCATAGACACGAGCTGAGAAATTGCAAACATCGAGCAATTGCTCAGAGATGAAAAGTGCCAGCACTGAAAGCTGTTGCTAGCCAGCACCCTTCCTTGGAAGCGCTTTTGTAGGCCTTAGAACACTGGGGCTCTGGGCTTCTCTAGCCACCTAATCTTCTGCTCATCCTCTCGTGCACTCTAAAGAGAGCTCAGGGGAGAAATTGCAAACGTCGAGCAATTGCTCAGAGATGAAAAGTGCCAGCACTGAAAGCTGTTGCTAGCCAGCACCCTTCCTTGGAAGCGCTTTTGTAGGCCTAAGAACACTGGGGCTCTGGGCTTCTCTAGCCACCTAATCTTCTGCTCATCCTCTCGCGCACTCTAAAGAGAGCTCAGGTGAGAAATTGCAAACGTCCAGCAATTGCTCAGAGATGAAAAGTGCCAGCACTGAAAGCTCTTGCTAGCCAGCACCCTTCCTTGGAAGCGCTTTCACAGGCGCAGTAACACTGGGGCTTTGCGCTTCTCTACCCACCAAACGTCACGGTCACTAGCTCTCCGTCTCGTAGACACGAGCTGAGAAATTGCAAACGTCGAGCAATTGCTCCGAGATGAAAAGTGCCAGCACTGAAAGCTGTTGCTAGCCAGCACCCTTCCTTGGAAGCGCTTTTGTAGGCCTAAGAAGACTGGGGCTCTGGGCTTCTCTAGCCACCTAATCTTCTGCTCATCCTCTCGCGCACTCTAAAGAGAGCTCAGGTGAGAAATTGCAAACGTCCAGCAATTGCTCAGAGATGAAAAGTGCCAGCACTGGAAGCTGTTGCTAGCCAGCACCCTTCCTTGGAAGCGCTTTTGTAGGCCTAAGAACCCTGGGGCTCTGGGCTTCTCTAGCCACCTAATCTTCTGCTCATCCTCTCGCGCACTCTAAAGAGAGCTCAGGTGAGAAATTGCAAACGTCCAGCAATTGCTCAGAGATGAAAAGTGCCAGCACTGAAAGCTCTTGCTAGCCAGCACCCTTCCTTGGAAGTGCTTTTGTAGCCCTAAGAACACTGGGGCTCTGGGCTTCTTTAGCCACCTCATCTTCTGCTCATCCTCTCGCGCACTCTGAAGAGAGCTCAGGGGAGAAATTGCAAACGTCGAGCAATTGCTCAGAGATGAAAAGTGCCAGCACTGAAAGCTGTTGCTAGCCAGCACCCTTCCTTGGAAGCGCTTTCACAGGCGCTGTAACACTGGGGCTTTGCTCTTTTCTAGCCACCAAACGTCACGGTCCTTCTCTTTCCATCTCATAGACACGAGCTGAGAAATTGCAAACGTCGATCAATTGCTCAGAGATGAAAAGTGCCAGCACTGAAAGCTGTTGCTAGCCAGCACCCTTCCTTGGAAGCGCTTTTGTAGGCCTAAGAAGACTGGGGCTCTGGGCTTCTCTAGCCACCTAATCTTCTGCTCATCCTCTCGTGCGCTCTAAAGAGAGCTCAGGTGAGAAATTGCAAACGTCGAGCAATTGCTCAGAGATGAAAAGTGCCAGCACTGAAAGCTGTTGCTAGCCAGCACCCTTCCTTGGAAGCGCTTTCACAGGCACTGTAACACTGGGGCTTTGCGCTTCTCTACCCACCAAACGTCACGGTCACTATCTCTCCGTCTCGTAGACACGAGCTGAGAAATTGCAAACGTCGAGCAATTGCTCAGAGATGAAAAGTGCCAGCACTGAAAGCTCTTGCTAGCCAGCACCCTTCCTTGGAAGCGCTTTTGTAGGCCTAAGAACACTGGGGCTCTGGGCTTCTCTAGCCACCTCATCTTCTGCTCATCCTCTCGCGCACTCTAAAGAGAGCTCAGGTGAGAAATTGCAAACGTCGAGCAATTGCTCAGAGATGAAAAGTGCCAGCACTGAAAGCTGTTGCTAGCCAGCACCCTTCCTTGGAAGCGCTTTCACAGGTGCTGTAACACTGGGGCTTTGCTCTTTTCTAGCCACCAAACGTCACGGTCCTTCTCTTTCCGTCTCATAGACACGAGCTGAGAAATTGCAAACATCGAGCAATTGCTCAGAGATGAAAAGTGCCAGCACTGAAAGCTGTTGCTAGCCAGCACCCTTCCTTGGAAGCGCTTTTGTAGGCCTTAGAACACTGGGGCTCTGGGCTTCTCTAGCCACCTAATCTTCTGCTCATCCTCTCGTGCACTCTAAAGAGAGCTCAGGGGAGAAATTGCAAACGTCGAGCAATTGCTCAGAGATGAAAAGTGCCAGCACTGAAAGCTGTTGCTAGCCAGCACCCTTCCTTGGAAGCGCTTTTGTAGGCCTAAGAACACTGGGGCTCTGGGCTTCTCTAGCCACCTCATCTTCTGCTCATCCTCTCGCGCACTCTAAAGAGAGCTCAGGTGAGAAATTGCAAACGTCGAGCAATTGCTCAGAGATGAAAAGTGCCAGCACTGAAAGCTGTTGCTAGCCAGCCCCCTTCCTTGGAAGCGCTTTCACAGGCGCAGCAACACTGGGGCTTTGCGCTTCTATATGCACCAAACGTCACGGTCACTATCTCTCCGTCTCGTAGACACGAGCTGAGAAATTGCAAACGTCGAGCAATTGCTCAGAGATGAAAAGTGCCAGCACTGAAAGCTGTTGCTAGCCAGCACCCTTCCTTGGAAGCGCTTTTGTAGGCCTAAGAACACTGGGGCTCTGGGCTTCTTTAGCCACCTCATCTTCTGCTCATCCTCTCGCGCACTCTAAAGAGAGCTCAGGTGAGAAATTGCAAACGTCGAGCAATTGCTCAGAGATGAAAAGTGCCAGCACTGAAAGCTCTTGCTAGCCAGCACCCTTCCTTGGAAGCGCTTTTGTAGGCCTAAGAACACTGGGGCTCTGGGCTTCTCTAGCCACCTCATCTTCTGCTCATCCTCTCGCGCACTCTAAAGAGAGCTCAGGGGAGAAACTGCAAACGTCCAGCAATTGCTCAGAGATGAAAAGTGCCAACACTGAAAGCTGTTGCTAGCCAGCACCCTTCCTTGGAAGCGCTTTCACAGGCGCAGCAACACTGGGGCTTTGCGCTTCTCTAGCCACCAAACGTCACGGTCCTTCTCTTTCCGTCTCGCAGACACGAGCTGAGAAATTGCAAACGTCGAGCAATTGCTCAGAGATGAAAAGTGCCAGCACTGAAAGCTGTTGCTAGCCAGCACCCTTCCTTGGAAGCACTTTTGTAGCCCTAAGCACACTGGGGCTCTGGGCTTCTTTAGCCACCTCATCTTCTGCTCATCCTCTCGCGCACTCTAAAGAGAGCTCAGGTGAGAAATTGCAAACGTCGAGCAATTGCTCAGAGATGAAAAGTGCCAGCACTGAAAGCTCTTGCTAGCCAGCACCCTTCCTTGGAAGCGCTTTCACAGGCGCTGTAACACTGGGGCTTTGCTCTTTTTTAGCCACCAAACGTCACGGTCCTTCTCTTTCCGTCTCATAGACACGAGCTGAGAAATTGCAAACGTCGAGCAATTGCTCAGAGATGAAAAGTGCCAGCACTGAAAGCTGTTGCTAGCCAGCACCCTTCCTTGGAAGCGCTTTTGTAGGCCTTAGAACACTGGGGCTCTGGGCTTCTCTAGCCACCTAATCTTCTGCTCATCCTCTCGTGCACTCTAAAGAGAGCTCAGGTGAGAAATTGCAAACGTCAAGCAATTGCTCAGAGATGAAAAGTGCCAGCACTGAAAGCTGTTGCTAGCCAGCACCCTTCCTTGGAAGCGCTTTTGTAGGCCTAAGAACACTGGGGCTCTGGGCTTCTCTAGCCACCTCATCTTCTGCTCATCCTCTCGCGCACTCTAAAGAGAGCTCAGGTGAGAAATTGCAAACGTCGAGCAATTGCTCAGAGATGAAAAGTGCCAGCGCTGAAAGCTCTTGCTAGCCAGCACCCTTCCTTGGAAGCGCTTTCACAGGCGCAGCAACACTGGGGCTTTGCGCTTCTCTACCCACCAAACGTCACGGTCACTATCTCTCCGTCTCGTAGACACGAGCTGAGAAATTGCAAACGTCGAGCAATTGCTCAGAGATGAAAAGTGCCAGCACTGAAAGCTGTTGCTAGCCAGCACCCTTCCTTGGAAGCGCTTTTGTAGGCCTAAGAACACTGGGGCTCTGGGCTTCTTTAGCCACCTCATCTTCTCCTCATCCTCTCGCGCACTCTAAAGAGAGCTCAGGTGAGAAATTGCAAACGTCGAGCAATTGCTCAGAGATGAAAAGTGCCAGCACTGAAAGCTGTTGCTAGCCAGCACCCTTCCTTGGAAGCGCTTTTGTAGGCCTAAGAACACTGGGGCTCTGGGCTTCTCTAGCCACCTCATCTTCTGCTCATCCTCTCGCGCACTCTAAAGAGAGCTCAGGTGAGAAACTGCAAACGTCCAGCAATTGCTCAGAGATGAAAAGTGCCAACACTGAAAGCTGTTGCTAGCCAGCACCCTTCCTTGGAAGCGCTTTCACAGGCGCAGCAACACTGGGGCTTTGCGCTTCTCTAGCCACCAAACGTCACGGTCATTCTCTTTCCGTCTTGTAGACACGAGCTGAGAAATTGCAAACGTCGAGCAATTGCTCTGAGAGGAAAAGTGCCAGCACTGAAAGCTGTTGCTAGCCAGCACCCTTCCTTGGAAGCGCTTTTGTAGGCCTAAGAACACTGGGGCTCTGGGCTTCTCTAGCCACCTCATCTTCTGCTCATCCTCTCGCGCACTCTAAAGAGAGCTCAGGTGAGAAATTGCAAACGTCGAGCAATTGCTCAGAGATGAAAAGTGCCAACACTGAAAGCTGTTGCTAGCCAGCACCCTTCCTTGGAAGCGCTTTTGTAGGCCTAAGAACACTGGGGCTCTGGGCTTCTCTAGCCACCTCATCTTCTGCTCATCCTCTCGCGCACTCTAAAGAGAGCTCAGGTGAGAAATTGCAAACGTCGAGCAATTGCTCAGAGATGAAAAGTGCCAGCACTGAAAGCTCTTGCTAGCCAGCACCCTTCCTTGGAAGCGCTTTTGTAGGCCTAAGAACACTGGGGCTCTGGGCTTCTCTAGCCACCTAATCTTCTGCTCATCCTCTCGCGCACTCTAAAGAGAGCTCAGGTGAGAAATTGCAAACGTCGAGCAATTGCTCAGAGATGAAAAGTGCCAGCACTGAAAGCTGTTGCTAGCCAGCACCCTTCCTTGGAAGCGCTTTTGTAGGCCTAAGAACACTGGGGCTCTGGGCTTCTCTAGCCACCTCATCTTCTGCTCATCCTCTCGCGCACTCTAAAGAGAGCTCAGGTGAGAAACTGCAAACGTCCAGCAATTGCTCAGAGATGAAAAGTGCCAGCACTGAAAGCTGTTGCTAGCCAGCACCCTTCCTTGGAAGCGCTTTCACAGGTGCAGCAACACTGGGGCTTTGCGCTTCTCTACCCACCAAACGTCACGGTCCTTCTCTTTCCGTCTCGTAGACACGAGCTGAGAAACTGCAAACGTCGAGCAATTGCTCAGAGATGAAAAGTGCCAGCACTGAAAGCTGTTGCTAGCCAGCACCCTTCCTTGGAAGCGCTTTTGTAGGCCTAAGAACACTGGGGCTCTGGGCTTCTCTAGCCACCTCATCTTCTGCTCATCCTCTCGCGCACTCTAAAGAGAGCTCAGGGGAGAAATTGCAAACGTCCAGCAATTGCTCAGAGATGAAAAGTGCCAGCACTGAAAGCTCTTGCTAGCCAGCACCCTTCCTTGGAAGTGCTTTTGTAGGCCTAAGCACACTGGGGCTCTGGGCTTCTTTAGCCACCTCATCTTCTGCTCATCCTCTCGCGCACTCTGAAGAGAGCTCAGGGGAGAAATTGCAAACGTCCAGCAATTGCTCAGAGATGAAAAGTGCCAGCACTGAAAGCTCTTGCTAGCCAGCACCCTTCCTTGGAAGCGCTTTCACAGGCGCAGTAACACTGGGGCTTTGGTCTTTTCTAGCCAATAAACGTCACGGTCCTTCTCTTTCCGTCTCATAGACACGAGCTGAGAAATTGCAAACGTCGAGCAATTGCTCAGAGATGAAAAGTGCCAGCACTGAAAGCTGTTGCTAGCCAGCACCCTTCCTTGGAAGCGCTTTTGTAGGCCTAAGAACACTGGGGCTCTGGGCTTCTCTAGCCACCTCATCTTCTGCTCATCCTCTCGCGCACTCTAAAGAGAGCTCAGGTGACAAATTGCAAACGTCGAGCAATTGCTCAGAGATGAAAAGTGCCAGCACTGAAAGCTGTTGCTAGCCAGCACCCTTCCTTGGAAGCGCTTTCACAGGCGCAGTAACACTGGGGCTTTGCGCTTCTCTAGCCACCAAACGTCACGGTCCTTCTCTTTCCATCTCGTAGACACGAGCTGAGAAATTGCAAACGTCGAGCAATTGCTCAGAGATGAAAAGTGCCAGCACTGAAAGCTGTTGCTAGCCAGCACCCTTCCTTGGAAGCGCTTTCACAGGCGCTGTAACACTGGGGCTTTGCTCTTTCCTAGCCACCAAACGTCACGGTCCTTCTCTTTCCGTCTCGTAGACACGAGCTGAGAAATTGCAAACGTCGAGCAATTGCTCAGAGATGAAAAGTGCCAGCACTGAAAGCTGTTGCTAGCCAGCACCCTTCCTTGGAAGCGCTTTCACAGGCGCTGTAACACTGGGGCTTTGCTCTTTTCTAGCCACCAAATGTCACGGTCCTTCTCTTTCCGTCTCGTAGACACGAGCTTTGAAATTGCAAACGTCGAGCAATTGCTCAGAGAGGAAAAGTGCCAGCACTGGAAGCTGTTGCTAGCCAGCACCCTTCCTTGGAAGCGCTTTTGTAGGCCTAAGAACACTGGGGCTCTGGGCTTCTTTAGCCACCTCATCTTCTGCTCATCCTCTCGCGCACTCTAAAGAGAGCTCAGGTGAGAAATTGCAAACGTCGAGCAATTGCTCAGAGATGAAAAGTGCCAGCACTGAAAGCTGTTGCTAGCCAGCACCCTTCCTTGGAAGTGCTTTTGTAGGCCTAAGAACACTGGGGCTCTGGGCTTCTTTAGCCACCTCATCTTCTGCTCATCCTCTCGCGCACTCTGAAGAGAGCTCAGGTGAGAAATTGCAAACGTCGAGCAATTGCTCAGAGATGAAAAGTGCCAGCACTGAAAGCTCTGGCTAGCCAGCACCCTTCCTTGGAAGCGCTTTCACAGGCGCTGTAACACTGGGGCTTTGCGCTTCTCTACCCACCAAACGTCACGGTCACTATCTCTCCGTCTCGTAGACACGAGCTGAGAAATTGCAAACGTCGAGCAATTGCTCAGAGATGAAAAGTGCCAGCACTGAAAGCTGTTGCTAGCCAGCACCCTTCCTTGGAAGCGCTTTTGTAGGCCTAAGAACACTGGGGCTCTGGGCTTCTCTAGCCACCTCATCTTCTGCTCATCCTCTCGCGCACTCTAAAGAGAGCTCAGGTGAGAAATTGCAAACGTCGAGCAATTGCTCAGAGATGAAAAGTGCCAGCACTGAAAGCTGTTGCTAGCCAGCACCCTTCCTTGGAAGCGCTTTTGTAGACCTAAGAACACTGGGGCTCTGGGCTTCTCTAGCCACCTCATCTTCTGCTCATCCTCTCGCGCACTCTAAAGAGAGCTCAGGTGAGAAATTGCAAACGTCCAGCAATTGCTCAGAGATGAAAAGTGCCAGCACTGAAAGCTGTTGCTAGCCAGCACCCTTCCTTGGAAGCGCTTTCACAGGCGCAGTAACACTGGGGCTTTGCGCTTCTCTAGCCACCAAACGTCACGGTCCTTCTCTTTCCGTCTCGTAGACACGAGCTGAGAAATTGCAAACGTCGAGCAATTGCTCAGAGATGAAAAGTGCCAGCACTGAAAGCTGTTGCTAGCCAGCCCCCTTCCTTGGAAGCGCTTTTGTAGGCCTGAGAACACTGGGGCTCTGGGCTTCTTTAGCCACCTAATCTTCTGCTCATCCTCTCGTGCGCTCTAAAGAGAGCTCAGGTGAGAAATTGCAAACGTCCAGCAATTGCTCAGAGATGTAAAGTGCCAGCACTGAAAGCTGTTGCTAGCCAGCACCCTTCCTTGGAAGCGTTTTCACAGGCGCTGTAACACTGGGGCTTTGCGCTTCTCTACCCACCAAACGTCACGGTCACTAGCTCTCCGTCTCGTAGACACGAGCTGAGAAATTGCAAACGTCGAGCAATTGCTCAGAGATGAAAAGTGCCAGCACTGAAAGCTGTTGCTAGCCAGCACCCTTCCTTGGAAGCGCTTTTGTAGGCCTAAGAACACTGGGGCTCTGGGCTTCTCTAGCCACCTCATCTTCTGCTCAGCCTCTCGCGCAGTCTAAAGAGAGCTCAGGTGAGAAATTGCAAACGTCCAGCAATTGCTCAGAGATGAAAAGTGCCAGCACTGGAAGCTGTTGCTAGCCAGCACCCTTCCTTGGAAGCGCTTTTGTAGGCCTAAGAACACTGGGGCTCTGGGCTTCTCTAGCCACCTAATCTTCTGCTCATCCTCTCGCGCACTCTAAAGAGAGCTCAGGTGAGAAATTGCAAACGTCCAGCAATTGATAAGAGATGAAAAGTGCCAGCACTGAAAGCTGTTGCTAGCCAGCACCCTTCCTTGGAAGCGCTTTCACAGGCGCAGCAACACTGGGGCTTTGCGCTTCTCTAGCCACCAAACGTCACGGTCATTCTCTTTCCTTCTCCTAGACACGAGCTGAGAAATTGCAAATGTCGAGCAATTGCTCAGAGATGAAAAGTGCCAGCACTGAAAGCTGTTGCTAGCCAGCCCCCTTCCTTGGAAGCGCTTTTGTAGGCCTAAGAACACTGGGGCTCTGGGCTTCTCTAGCCACCTCATCTTCTGCTCATCCTCTCGCGCACTCTAAAGAGAGCTCAGGTGAGAAATTGCAAACGTCGAGCAATTGCTCAGAGATGAAAAGTGCCAGCACTGGAAGCTGTTGCTAGCCAGCACCCTTCCTTGGAAGCGCTTTTGTAGGCCTAAGAACACTGGGGCTCTGGGCTTCTCTAGCCACCTCATCTTCTGCTCATCCTCTCGCGCACTCTAAAGAGAGCTCAGGGGAGAAATTGCAAACGTCGAGCAATTGCTCAGAGATGAAAAGTGCCAGCACTGAAAGCTCTTGCTAGCCAGCACCCTTCCTTGGAAGCGCGTTTGTAGGCCTAAGAACACTGGGGCTCTGGGCTTCTCTAGCCACCTCATCTTCTGCTCATCCTCTCGCGCACTCTAAAGAGAGCTCAGGGGAGAAATTGCAAACGTCGAGCAATTGCTCAGAGATGAAAAGTGCCAGCACTGAAAGCTGTTGCTAGCCAGCACCCTTCCTTGGAAGCGCTTTCACAGGCGCTGTAACACTGGGGCTTTGCTCTTTTCTAGCCACCAAACGTCATGGTCCTTCTCTTTCCGTCTCGTAGACACGAGCTGAGAAATTGCAAACGTCGATCAATTGCTCAGAGATGAAAAGTGCCAGCACTGAAAGCTGTTGCTAGCCAGCACCCTTCCTTGGAAGCGCTTTTGTAGGCCTAAGAAGACTGGGGCTCTGGGCTTCTTTAGCCACCTCATCTTATGCTCATCCTCTCGCGCACTCTAAAGAGAGCTCAGGGGAGAAATTGCAAACGTCCAGCAATTGCTCAGAGAGGAAAAGTGCCAGCACTGAAAGCTGTTGCTAGCCAGCACCCTTCCTTGGAAGCGCTTTCACAGGCGCTGTAACACTGGGGCTTTGCACTTCTCTAGCCACCAAACGTCACGGTCACTATCTCTCCGTCTCGTAGACACGAGCTGAGAAATTGCAAACGTCGAGCAATTGCTCAGAGATGAAAAGTGCCAGCACTGAAAGCTCTTGCTAGCCAGCACCCTTCCTTGGAAGCGCTTTTGTAGGCCTAAGAACACTGGGGCTCTGGGCTTCTCTAGCCATCTAATCTTCTGCTCATCCTCTCGCGCACTCTAAAGAGAGCTCAGGTGAGAAATTGCAAACGTCGAGCAATTGCTCAGAGATGAAAAGTGCCAGCACTGAAAGCTGTTGCTAGCCAGCACCCTTCCTTGGAAGCGCTTTTGTAGGCCTAAGAACACTGGGGCTCTGGGCTTCTCTAGCCACCTCATCTTCTGCTCATCCTCTCGCGCACTCTAAAGAGAGCTCAGGGGAGAAACTGCAAACGTCCAGCAATTGCTCAGAGATGAAAAGTGCCAACACTGAAAGCTGTTGCTAGCCAGCACCCTTCCTTGGAAGCGCTTTCACAGGCGCAGCAACACTGGGGCTTTGCGCTTCTCTAGCCACCAAACGTCACTGTCATTCTCTTTCCGTCTCGCAGACACGAGCTGAGAAATTGCAAACGTCGAGCAATTGCTCAGAGATGAAAAGTGCCAGCACTGAAAGCTGTTGCTAGCCAGCACCCTTCCTTGGAAGCGCTTTTGTAGCCCTAAGCACACTGGGGCTCTGGGCTTCTTTAGCCACCTCATCTTCTGCTCATCCTCTCGCGCTCTCTAAAGAGAGCTCAGGTGAGAAATTGCAAACGTCGAGCAATTGCTCAGAGATGAAAAGTGCCAGCACTGAAAGCTCTTGCTAGCCAGCACCCTTCCTTGGAAGCGCTTTTGTAGGCCTAAGAACACTGGGGCTCTGGGCTTCTTTAGCCACCTCATCTTCTGCTCATCCTCTCGCGCACTCTAAAGAGAGCTCAGGGGAGAAATTGCAAACGTCGAGCAATTGCTCAGAGATGAAAAGTGCCAGCACTGAAAGCTCTTGCTAGCCAGCACCCTTCCTTGGAAGTGCTTTTGTAGCCCTAAGAACACCGGGGCTCTGGGCTTCTTTAGCCACCTCATCTTCTGCTCATCCTCTCGCGCACTCTGAAGAGAGCTCAGGGGAGAAATTTCAAACATCGAGCAATTGCTCAGAGATGAAAAGTGCCAGCACTGAAAGCTGTTGCTAGCCAGCACCCTTCCTTGGAAGCGCTTTCACAGGCGCTGTAACACTGGGGCTTTGCTCTTTCCTAGCCACCAAACGTCACGGTCCTTCTCTTTCCGTCTCGTAGACACGAGCTGAGAAATTGCAAACGTCGAGCAATTGCTCAGAGATGAAAAGTGCCAGCACTGAAAGCTGTTGCTAGACAGCACCCTTCCTTGGAAGCGCTTTTGTAGGCCTAAGAACACTGCGGCTCTGGGCTTCTCTAGCCACCTCATCTTCTGCTCATCCTCTCGCGCACTCTAAAGAGAGCTCAGGTGAGAAATTGCAAACGTCGAGCAATTGCTCAGAGATGAAAAGTGCCAGCACTGAAAGCTGTTGCTAGCCAGCCCCCTTCCTTGGAAGCGCTTTCACAGGCGCAGCAACACTGGGGCTTTGCACTTCTCTACCCACCAAACGTCACGGTCACTATCTTTCCGTCTCGTAGACACGAGCTGAGAAATTGCAAACGTCGAGCAATTGCTCAGAGATGAAAAGTGCCAGCACTGAAAGCTGTTGCTAGCCAGCACCCTTCCTTGGAAGCGCTTTTGTAGGCCTAAGAACACTGGGGCTCTGGGCTTCTTTAGCCACCTCATCTTCTCCTCATCCTCTCGCGCACTCTAAAGAGAGCTCAGGTGAGAAATTGCAAACGTCGAGCAATTGCTCAGAGATGAAAAGTGCCAGCACTGAAAGCTGTTGCTAGCCAGCACCCTTCCTTGGAAGCGCTTTTGTAGGCCTAAGAACACTGGGGCTCTGGGCTTCTCTAGCCACCTCATCTTCTGCTCATCCTCTCGCGCACTCTAAAGAGAGCTCAGGTGAGAAATTGCAAACGTCCAGCAATTGCTCAGAGATGAAAAGTGCCAGCACTGAAAGCTGTTGCTAGCCAGCACCCTTCCTTGGAAGTGCTTTTGTAGGCCTAAGAACACTGGGGCTCTGGGCTTCTCTAGCCACCTCATCTTCTGCTCATCCTCTCGCGCACTCTAAAGAGAGCTCAGGTGAGAAATTGCAAACGTCGAGCAATTGCTCAGAGATGAAAAGTGCCAGCACTGAAAGCTCTTGCTAGCCAGCACCCTTCCTTGGAAGCGCTTTTGTAGCCCTTAGAACACTGGGGCTCTGGGCTTCTCTAGCCACCTCATCTTCTGCTCATCCTCTCGCGCACTCTAAAGAGAGCTCAGGTGAGAAACTGCAAACGTCCAGCAATTGCTCAGAGATGAAAAGTGCCAACACTGAAAGCTGTTGCTAGCCAGCACCCTTCCTTGGAAGCGCTTTCACAGGTGCAGCAACACTGGGGCTTTGCGCTTCTCTAGCCACCAAACGTCACGGTCCTTCTCTTTCCGTCTCGTAGACACGAGCTGAGAAACTGCAAACGTCGAGCAATTGCTCAGAGATGAAAAGTGCCAGCACTGAAAGCTCTTGCTAGCCAGCCCCCTTCCTTGGAAGCGCTTTTGTAGGCCTAAGAACACTGGGGCTCTGGGCTTCTCTAGCCACCTCATCTTCTGCTCATCCTCTCGCGCACTCTAAAGAGAGCTCAGGGGAGAAATTGCAAACGTCGAGCAATTGCTCAGAGATGAAAAGTGCCAGCACTGAAAGCTGTTGCTAGCCAGCACCCTTCCTTGGAAGTGCTTTTGTAGGCCTAAGCACACTGGGGCTCTGGGCTTCTCTAGCCACCTCATCTTCTGCTCATCCTCTCGCGCACTCTGAAGAGAGCTCAGGGGAGAAATTGCAAACGTCGAGCAATTGCTCAGAGATGAAAAGTGCCAGCACTGAAAGCTCTTGCTAGCCAGCACCCTTCCTTGGAAGCGCTTTCACAGGCGCAGTAACACTGGGGCTTTGGTCTTTTCTAGCCAAAAAACGTCACGGTCCTTCTCTTTCCGTCTCGTAGACACGAGCTGAGAAATTGCAAACGTCGAGCAATTGCTCAGAGATGAAAAGTGCCAACACTGGAAGCTGTTGCTAGCCAGCACCCTTCCTTGGAAGCGCTTTTGTAGGCCTAAGAACACTGGGGCTCTGGGCTTCTCTAGCCACCTCATCTTCTGTTCATCCTCTCGCGCACTCTAAAGAGAGCTCAGGTGAGAAATTGCAAACGTCGAGCAATTGCTCAGAGATGAAAAGTGCCAGCACTGAAAGCTGTTGCTAGCCAGCACCCTTCCTTGGAAGCGCTTTTGTAGGCCTAAGAACACTGGGGCTCTGGGCTTCTCTAGCCACCTCATCTTCTGCTCATCCTCTCGCGCACTCTAAAGAGAGCTCAGGTGAGAAATTGCAAACGTCGAGCAATTGCTCAGAGATGAAAAGTGCCAGCACTGAAAGCTGTTGCTAGCCAGCACCCTTCCTTGGAAGCGCTTTCACAGGCGCAGTAACACTGGGGCTTTGCGCTTCTCTAGCCACCAAACGTCACGGTCCTTCTCTTTCCGTCTCGTAGACACGAGCTGAGAAATTGCAAACGTCGAGCAATTGCTCAGAGATGAAAAGTGCCAGCACTGAAAGCTGTTGCTAGCCAGCACCCTTCCTTGGAAGCGCTTTTGTAGGCCTAAGAACACTGGGGCTCTGGGCTTCTCTAGCCACCTCATCTTCTGCTCATCCTCTCGCGCACTCTAAAGAGAGCTCAGGGGAGAAATTGCAAACGTCGATCAATTGCTCAGAGATGAAAAGTGCCAGCACTGGAAGCTGTTGCTAGCCAGCACCCTTCCTTGGAAGCGCTTTCACAGGCGCAGCAACACTGGGGCTTTGCGCTTCTCTACCCACCAAACGTCACTGTCATTCTCTTTCCATCTCCTAGACACGAGCTGAGAAATTGCAAACGTCGAGCAATTGCTCAGAGATGAAAAGTGCCAGCACTGAAAGCTCTTGCTAGCCAGCACCCTTCCTTGGAAGCGCTTTTGTAGGCCTAAGAACACTGGGGCTCTGGGCTTCTCTAGCCACCTCATCTTCTGCTCATCCTCTCGCGCACTCTAAAGAGAGCTCAGGGGAGAAATTGCAAACGTCCAGCAATTGCTCAGAGATGAAAAGTGCCAGCACTGAAAGCTCTTGCTAGCCAGCACCCTTCCTTGGAAGCGCTTTCACAGGCGCAGTAACACTGGGGCTTTGCGCTTCTCTAGCCACCAAACGTCACGGTCATTCTCTTTCCGTCTCGTAGACACGAGCTGAGAAATTGCAAACGTCGAGCAATGGCTCAGAGAGGAAAAGTGCCAGCACTGAAAGCTGTTGCTAGCCAGCACCCTTCCTTGGAAGCGCTTTCACAGGCGCAGCAACACTGGGGCTTTGCTCTTTCCTAGCCACCAAACGTCACGGTCCTTCTCTTTCCGTCTCGTAGACACGAGCTTTGAAATTGCAAACGTCGAGCAATTGCTCAGAGATGAAAAGTGCCAGCACTGGAAGCTGTTGCTAGCCAGCCCCCTTCCTTGGAAGCGCTTTTGTAGGCCTAAGAACACTGGGGCTCTGGGCTTCTCTAGCCACCTCATCTTCTGCTCATCCTCTCGCGCACTCTAAAGAGAGCTCAGGTGAGAAATTGCAAACGTCGAGCAATTGCTCAGAGATGAAAAGTGCCAGCACTGAAAGCTCTTGCTAGCCAGCACCCTTCCTTGGAAGCGCTTTCACAGGCGCAGCAACACTGGGGATTTGCGCTTCTGTAGCCACCAAACGTCACGGTCACTATCTCTCCGTCTCGTAGACACGAGCTGAGAAATTGCAAACGTCGAGCAATTGCTCAGAGATGAAAAGTGCCAGCACTGAAAGCTGTTGCTAGCCAGCACCCTTCCTTGGAAGCGCTTTTGTAGGCCTAAGAACACTGGGGCTCTGGGCTTCTCTAGCCACCTCATCTTCTGCTCATCCTCTCGCGCACTCTAAAGAGAGCTCAGGTGAGAAATTGCAAAGGTCCACAATTGCTCAGAGATGAAAAGTGCCAGCACTGAAAGCTGTTGCTAGCCAGCACCCTTCCTTGGAAGCGCTTTTGTAGACCTAAGAACACTGGGGCTCTGGGCTTCTCTAGCCACCTCATCTTCTGCTCATCCTCTCGCGCACTCTAAAGAGAGCTCAGGTGAGAAATTGCAAACGTCGAGCAATTGCTCAGAGATGAAAAGTGCCAGCACTGAAAGCTCTTGCTAGCCAGCACCCTTCCTTGGAAGCGCTTTCACAGGCGCAGTAACACTGGGGCTTTGCGCTTCTCTAGCCACCAAACGTCACGGTCCTTCTCTTTCCGTCTCGTAGATACGAGCTGACAAATTGCAAACGTCGAGCAATTGCTCAGAGATGAAAAGTGCCAGCACTGAAAGCTGTTGCTAGCCAGCACCCTTCCTTGGAAGCGCTTTTGTAGGCCTAAGAACACTGGGGCTCTGGGCTTCTTTAGCCACCTCATCTTCTCCTCATCCTCTTGCGCACTCTAAAGAGAGCTCAGGTGAGAAATTGCAAACGTCGAGCAATTGCTCAGAGATGAAAAGTGCCAGCACTGAAAGCTGTTGCTAGCCAGCACCCTTCCTTGGAAGCGCTTTACAGGCGCAGCAACACTGGGGCTTTGCGCTTCTCTAGCCACCAAACGTCACTGTCATTCTCTTTCCATCTCCTAGACACGAGCTGAGAAATTGCAAACGTCGAGCAATTGCTCAGAGATGAAAAGTGCCAGCACTGAAAGCTGTTGCTAGCCAGCACCCTTCCTTGGAAGCGCTTTTGTAGGCCTAAGAACACTGGGGCTCTGGGCTTCTCTAGCCACCTCATCTTCTGCTCAGCCTCTCGCGCAGTCTAAAGAGAGCTCAGGTGAGAAATTGCAAAAGTCCAGCAATTGCTCAGAGATGAAAAGTGCCAGCACTGAAAGCTGTTGCTAGCCAGCACCCTTCCTTGGAAGCGCTTTTGTAGGCCTAAGAACACTGGGGCTCTGGGCTTCTCTAGCCATCTAATCTTCTGCTCATCCTCTCGCGCACTCTAAAGAGAGCTCAGGTGAGAAATTGCAAACGTCCAGCAATTGCTCAGAGAAGAAAAGTGCCAGCACTGAAAGCTCTTGCTAGCCAGCACCCTTCCTTGGAAGCGCTTTCACAGGCGCAGTAACCCTGGGGCTTTGCGCTTCTCTGCCCACCAAACTTCACGGTCATTCTCTTTCCGTCTCATAGACACGAGCTGAGAAATTGCAAACGTCGAGCAATTGCTCAGAGATGAAAAGTGCCAGCACTGGAAGCTGTTGCTAGCCAGCACCCTTCCTTGGAAGCGCTTTTGTAGGCCTAAGAACACTGGGGCTCTGGGCTTCTCTAGCCACCTCATCTTCTGCTCATCCTCTCGCGCACTCTAAAGAGAGCTCAGGGGAGAAATTGCAAACGTCCAGCAATTGCTCAGAGATGAAAAGTGCCAGCACTGAAAGCTCTTGCTAGCCAGCACCCTTCCTTGGAAGCGCTTTCACAAGCGCAGCAACACTGGTGCTTTGCACTTCTATACGCACCAAACGTCACGGTCATTCTCTTTCCGTCTCGTAGACACGAGCTGAGAAATTGCAAACGTCGAGCAATTGCTCAGAGAGGAAAAGTGCCAGCACTGGAAGCTGTTGCTAGCCAGCACCCTTCCTTGGAAGCGCTTTTGTAGGCCTAAGAACACTGGGGCTCTGGGCTTCTCTAGCCACCTCATCTTCTGCTCATCCTCTCGCGCACTCTGAAGAGAGCTCAGGGGAGAAATTGCAAACGTCGAGCAATTGCTCAGAGATGAAAAGTGCCAGCACTGAAAGCTGTTGCTAGCCAGCACCCTTCCTTGGAAGCGCTTTCACAGGCGCAGCAACACTGGGGCTTTGCGCTTCTCTAGCCACCAAACGTCAAGGTCCTTCTCTTTCCGTCTCCTAGACACGAGCTGAGAAATTGCAAACGTCGAGCAATTGCTCAGAGATGAAAAGTGCCAGCACTGAAAGCTGTTGCTAGCCAGCACCCTTCCTTGGAAGCGCTTTCACAGGCGCTGTAACACTGGGGCTTTGCTCTTTTCTAGCCACCAAACGTCACGGTCCTTCTCTTTCCGTCTCGTAGACACGAGCTGAGAAATTGCAAACGTCGATCAATTGCTCAGAGATGAAAAGTGCCAGCACTGGAAGCTGTTGCTAGCCAGCACCCTTCCTTGGAAGCGCTTTTGTAGGCCTAAGAACACTGGGGCTCTGGGCTTCTCTAGCCACCTCATCTTCTGCTCAGCCTCTCGCGCACTCTAAAGAGAGCTCAGGTGAGAAATTGCAAATGTCGAGCAATTGCTCAGAGATGAAAGGTGCCAGCACTGAAAGCTCTTGCTAGCCAGCACCCTTCCTTGGAAGTGCTTTTGTAGGCCTAAGAACACTGGGGCTCTGGGCTTCTTTAGCCACCTCATCTTCTGCTCATCCTCTCGCGCACTCTGAAGAGAGCTCAGGGGAGAAATTGCAAACGTCGAGCAATTGCTCAGAGATGAAAAGTGCCAGCACTGAAAGCTGTTGCTAGCCAGCACCCTTCCTTGGAAGCGCTTTCACAGGCGCAGTAACACTGGGGCTTTGCGCTTCTCTAGCCACCAAACGTCACGGTCCTTCTCTTTCCGTCTCGTAGATACGAGCTGAGAAATTGCAAACGTCGAGCAATTGCTCAGAGATGAAAAGTGCCAGCACTGAAAGCTGTTGCTAGCCAGCCCCCTTCCTTGGAAGCGCTTTTGTAGGCCTAAGAAGACTGGGGCTCTGGGCTTCTTTAGCCACCTCATCTTCTGCTCATCCTCTCGCGCACTCTAAAGAGAGCTCAGGTGAGAAATTGCAAACGTCGAGCAATTGCTCAGAGATGAAAAGTGCCAGCACTGAAAGCTCTTGCTAGCCAGCACCCTTCCTTGGAAGCGCTTTACAGGCGCAGCAACACTGGGGCTTTGCGCTTCTCTAGCCACCAAACGTCACTGTCATTCTCTTTCCATCTCCTAGACACGAGCTGAGAAATTGCAAACGTCGAGCAATTGCTCAGAGATGAAAAGTGCCAGCACTGAAAGCTGTTGCTAGCCAGCACCCTTCCTTGGAAGCGCTTTTGTAGGCCTAAGAACACTGGGGCTCTGGGCTTCTCTAGCCACCTCATCTTCTGCTCATCCTCTCGCGCACTCTAAAGAGAGCTCAGGTGAGAAATTACAAAGGTCCAGCAATTGCTCAGAGATGAAAAGTGCCAGCACTGAAAGCTCTTGCTAGCCAGCACCCTTCCTTGGAAGCGCTTTCACAGGCGCAGTAACACTGGGGCTTTGGTCTTTTCTAGCCAAAAAACGTCACGGTCCTTCTCTTTCCGTCTCGTAGACACGAGCTGAGAAATTGCAAACGTCGAGCAATTGCTCAGAGATGAAAAGTGCCAACACTGAAAGCTGTTGCTAGCCAGCACCCTTCCTTGGAAGCGCTTTTGTAGGCCTAAGAACACTGGGGCTCTGGGCTTCTCTAGCCACCTCATCTTCTGTTCATCCTCTCGCGCACTCTAAAGAGAGCTCAGGTGAGAAATTGCAAACGTCGAGCAATTGCTCAGAGATGAAAAGTGCCAGCACTGAAAGCTGTTGCTAGCCAGCACCCTTCCTTGGAAGCGCTTTTGTAGGCCTAAGAACACTGGGGCTCTGGGCTTCTCTAGCCACCTCATCTTCTGCTCATCCTCTCGCGCACTCTAAAGAGAGCTCAGGTGAGAAATTGCAAACGTCGAGCAATTGCTCAGAGATGAAAAGTGCCAGCACTGAAAGCTGTTGCTAGCCAGCACCCTTCCTTGGAAGCGCTTTCACAGGCGCAGTAACACTGGGGCTTTGCGCTTCTCTAGCCACCAAACGTCACGGTCCTTCTCTTTCCGTCTCGTAGACACGAGCTGAGAAATTGCAAACGTCGAGCAATTGCTCAGAGATGAAAAGTGCCAGCACTGAAAGCTGTTGCTAGCCAGCACCCTTCCTTGGAAGCGCTTTTGTAGGCCTAAGAACACTGGGGCTCTGGGCTTCTCTAGCCACCTCATCTTCTGCTCATCCTCTCGCGCACTCTAAAGAGAGCTCAGGTGAGAAATTGCAAACGTCGATCAATTGCTCAGAGATGAAAAGTGCCAGCACTGGAAGCTGTTGCTAGCCAGCACCCTTCCTTGGAAGCGCTTTCACAGGCGCAGCAACACTGGGGCTTTGCGCTTCTCTACCCACCAAACGTCACTGTCATTCTCTTTCCATCTCCTAGACACGAGCTGAGAAATTGCAAACGTCGAGCAATTGCTCAGAGATGAAAAGTGCCAGCACTGAAAGCTCTTGCTAGCCAGCACCCTTCCTTGGAAGCGCTTTTGTAGGCCTAAGAACACTGGGGCTCTGGGCTTCTCTAGCCACCTCATCTTCTGCTCATCCTCTCGCGCACTCTAAAGAGAGCTCAGGGGAGAAATTGCAAACGTCCAGCAATTGCTCAGAGATGAAAAGTGCCAGCACTGAAAGCTCTTGCTAGCCAGCACCCTTCCTTGGAAGCGCTTTCACAGGCGCAGTAACACTGGGGCTTTGCGCTTCTCTAGCCACCAAACGTCACGGTCATTCTCTTTCCGTCTCGTAGACACGAGCTGAGAAATTGCAAACGTCGAGCAATGGCTCAGAGAGGAAAAGTGCCAGCACTGAAAGCTGTTGCTAGCCAGCACCCTTCCTTGGAAGCGCTTTCACAGGCGCAGCAACACTGGGGCTTTGCTCTTTCCTAGCCACCAAACGTCACGGTCCTTCTCTTTCCGTCTCGTAGACACGAGCTTTGAAATTGCAAACGTCGAGCAATTGCTCAGAGATGAAAAGTGCCAGCACTGGAAGCTGTTGCTAGCCAGCCCCCTTCCTTGGAAGCGCTTTTGTAGGCCTAAGAACACTGGGGCTCTGGGCTTCTCTAGCCACCTCATCTTCTGCTCATCCTCTCGCGCACTCTAAAGAGAGCTCAGGTGAGAAATTGCAAACGTCCAGCAATTGCTCAGAGATGAAAAGTGCCAGCACTGAAAGCTCTTGCTAGCCAGCACCCTTCCTTGGAAGCGCTTTCACAGGCGCAGCAACACTGGGGATTTGCGCTTCTGTAGCCACCAAACGTCACGGTCACTATCTCTCCGTCTCGTAGACACGAGCTGAGAAATTGCAAACGTCGAGCAATTGCTCAGAGATGAAAAGTGCCAGCACTGAAAGCTGTTGCTAGCCAGCACCCTTCCTTGGAAGCGCTTTTGTAGGCCTAAGAACACTGGGGCTCTGGGCTTCTCTAGCCACCTCATCTTCTGCTCATCCTCTCGCGCACTCTAAAGAGAGCTCAGGTGAGAAATTGCAAAGGTCCACAATTGCTCAGAGATGAAAAGTGCCAGCACTGAAAGCTGTTGCTAGCCAGCACCCTTCCTTGGAAGCGCTTTTGTAGACCTAAGAACACTGGGGCTCTGGGCTTCTCTAGCCACCTCATCTTCTGCTCATCCTCTCGCGCACTCTAAAGAGAGCTCAGGTGAGAAATTGCAAACGTCGAGCAATTGCTCAGAGATGAAAAGTGCCAGCACTGAAAGCTCTTGCTAGCCAGCACCCTTCCTTGGAAGCGCTTTCACAGGCGCAGTAACACTGGGGCTTTGCGCTTCTCTAGCCACCAAACGTCACGGTCCTTCTCTTTCCGTCTCGTAGATACGAGCTGACAAATTGCAAACGTCGAGCAATTGCTCAGAGATGAAAAGTGCCAGCACTGAAAGCTGTTGCTAGCCAGCACCCTTCCTTGGAAGCGCTTTTGTAGGCCTAAGAACACTGGGGCTCTGGGCTTCTTTAGCCACCTCATCTTCTGCTCATCCTCTCGCGCACTCTAAAGAGAGCTCAGGTGAGAAATTGCAAACGTCGAGCAATTGCTCAGAGATGAAAAGTGCCAGCACTGAAAGCTGTTGCTAGCCAGCACCCTTCCTTGGAAGCGCTTTACAGGCGCAGCAACACTGGGGCTTTGCTCTTCTCTAGCCACCAAACGTCACTGTCATTCTCTTTCCATCTCCTAGACACGAGCTGAGAAATTGCAAACGTCGAGCAATTGCTCAGAGATGAAAAGTGCCAGCACTGAAAGCTGTTGCTAGCCAGCACCCTTCCTTGGAAGCGCTTTTGTAGGCCTAAGAACACTGGGGCTCTGGGCTTCTCTAGCCACCTCATCTTCTGCTCAGCCTCTCGCGCAGTCTAAAGAGAGCTCAGGTGAGAAATTGCAAAAGTCCAGCAATTGCTCAGAGATGAAAAGTGCCAGCACTGAAAGCTGTTGCTAGCCAGCACCCTTCCTTGGAAGCGCTTTTGTAGGCCTAAGAACACTGGGGCTCTGGGCTTCTCTAGCCATCTAATCTTCTGCTCATCCTCTCGCGCACTCTAAAGAGAGCTCAGGTGAGAAATTGCAAACGTCCAGCAATTGCTCAGAGAAGAAAAGTGCCAGCACTGAAAGCTCTTGCTAGCCAGCACCCTTCCTTGGAAGCGCTTTCACAGGCGCAGTAACCCTGGGGCTTTGCGCTTCTCTGCCCACCAAACTTCACGGTCATTCTCTTTCCGTCTCATAGACACGAGCTGAGAAATTGCAAACGTCGAGCAATTGCTCAGAGATGAAAAGTGCCAGCACTGAAAGCTGTTGCTAGCCAGCACCCTTCCTTGGAAGCGCTTTTGTAGGCCTAAGAACACTGGGGCTCTGGGCTTCTCTAGCCACCTCATCTTCTGCTCATCCTCTCGCGCACTCTAAAGAGAGCTCAGGGGAGAAATTGCAAACGTCCAGCAATTGCTCAGAGATGAAAAGTGCCAGCACTGAAAGCTCTTGCTAGCCAGCACCCTTCCTTGGAAGCGCTTTCACAGGCGCAGTAACACTGGGGCTTTGCACTTCTATACGCACCAAACGTCACGGTCATTCTCTTTCCGTCGCGTAGACACGAGCTGAGAAATTGCAAACGTCGAGCAATTGCTCAGAGAGGAAAAGTGCCAGCACTGGAAGCTGTTGCTAGCCAGCACCCTTCCTTGGAAGCGCTTTTGTAGGCCTAAGAACACTGGGGCTCTGGGCTTCTCTAGCCACCTCATCTTCTGCTCATCCTCTCGCGCACTCTGAAGAGAGCTCAGGGGAGAAATTGCAAACGTCGAGCAATTGCTCAGAGATGAAAAGTGCCAGCACTGAAAGCTGTTGCTAGCCAGCACCCTTCCTTGGAAGCGCTTTCACAGGCGCAGCAACACTGGGGCTTTGCGCTTCTCTAGCCACCAAACGTCAAGGTCCTTCTCTTTCCGTCTCCTAGACACGAGCTGAGAAATTGCAAACGTCGAGCAATTGCTCAGAGATGAAAAGTGCCAGCACTGAAAGCTGTTGCTAGCCAGCACCCTTCCTTGGAAGCGCTTTCACAGGCGCTGTAACACTGGGGCTTTGCTCTTTTCTAGCCACCAAACGTCACGGTCCTTCTCTTTCCGTCTCGTAGACACGAGCTGAGAAATTGCAAACGTCGATCAATTGCTCAGAGATGAAAAGTGCCAGCACTGGAAGCTGTTGCTAGCCAGCACCCTTCCTTGGAAGCGCTTTTGTAGGCCTAAGAACACTGGGGCTCTGGGCTTCTCTAGCCACCTCATCTTCTGCTCAGCCTCTCGCGCACTCTAAAGAGAGCTCAGGTGAGAAATTGCAAATGTCGAGCAATTGCTCAGAGATGAAAGGTGCCAGCACTGAAAGCTCTTGCTAGCCAGCACCCTTCCTTGGAAGTGCTTTTGTAGGCCTAAGAACACTGGGGCTCTGGGCTTCTTTAGCCACCTCATCTTCTGCTCATCCTCTCGCGCACTCTGAAGAGAGCTCAGGGGAGAAATTGCAAACGTCGAGCAATTGCTCAGAGATGAAAAGTGCCAGCACTGAAAGCTCTTGCTAGCCAGCACCCTTCCTTGGAAGCGCTTTCACAGGCGCAGTAACACTGGGGCTTTGCGCTTCTCTAGCCACCAAACGTCACGGTCCTTCTCTTTCCGTCTCGTAGATACGAGCTGAGAAATTGCAAACGTCGAGCAATTGCTCAGAGATGAAAAGTGCCAGCACTGAAAGCTGTTGCTAGCCAGCCCCCTTCCTTGGAAGCGCTTTTGTAGGCCTAAGAAGACTGGGGCTCTGGGCTTCTTTAGCCACCTCATCTTCTGCTCATCCTCTCGCGCACTCTAAAGAGAGCTCAGGTGAGAAATTGCAAACGTCGAGCAATTGCTCAGAGATGAAAAGTGCCAGCACTGAAAGCTCTTGCTAGCCAGCACCCTTCCTTGGAAGCGCTTTACAGGCGCAGCAACACTGGGGCTTTGCGCTTCTCTAGCCACCAAACGTCACTGTCATTCTCTTTCCATCTCCTAGACACGAGCTGAGAAATTGCAAACGTCGAGCAATTGCTCAGAGATGAAAAGTGCCAGCACTGAAAGCTGTTGCTAGCCAGCACCCTTCCTTGGAAGCGCTTTTGTAGGCCTAAGAACACTGGGGCTCTGGGCTTCTCTAGCCACCTCATCTTCTGCTCATCCTCTCGCGCACTCTAAAGAGAGCTCAGGTGAGAAATTGCAAAGGTCCAGCAATTGCTCAGAGATGAAAAGTGCCAGCACTGAAAGCTGTTGCTAGCCAGCACCCTTCCTTGGAAGCGCTTTTGTAGGCCTAAGAACACTGGGGCTCTGGGCTTCTCTAGCCATCTAATCTTCTGCTCATCCTCTCGCGCACTCTAAAGAGAGCTCAGGGGAGAAATTGCAAACGTCCAGCAATTGCTCAGAGAAGAAAAGTGCCAGCACTGAAAGCTCTTGCTAGCCAGCACCCTTCCTTGGAAGTGCTTTTGTAGGCCTAAGAACACTGGGGCTCTGGGCTTCTCTAGCCACCTCATCTTCTGCTCATCCTCTCGCGCACTCTAAAGAGAGCTCAGGTGAGAAATTGCAAACGTCGAGCAATTGCTCAGAGATGAAAAGTGCCAGCACTGAAAGCTCTTGCTAGCCAGCACCCTTCCTTGGAAGCGCTTTCACAGGCGCAGTAACCCTGGGGCTTTGCGCTTCTCTGCCCACCAAACTTCACGGTCATTCTCTTTCCGTCTCATAGACACGAGCTGAGAAATTGCAAACGTCGAGCAATTGCTCAGAGATGAAAAGTGCCAGCACTGAAAGCTGTTGCTAGCCAGCACCCTTCCTTGGAAGCGCTTTTGTAGGCCTAAGCACACTGGGGCTCTGGGCTTCTCTAGCCACCTCATCTTCTGCTCATCCTCTCGCGCACTCTAAAGAGAGCTCAGGGGAGAAATTGCAAACGTCCAGCAATTGCTCAGAGATGAAAAGTGCCAGCACTGAAAGCTCTTGCTAGCCAGCACCCTTCCTTGGAAGCGCTTTCACAGGCGCAGTAACACTGGGGCTTTGCACTTCTATACGCACCAAACGTCACGGTCATTCTCTTTCCGTCTCGTAGACACGAGCTGAGAAATTGCAAACGTCCAGCAATTGCTCAGAGAGGAAAAGTGCCAGCACTGGAAGCTGTTGCTAGCCAGCACCCTTCCTTGGAAGCGCTTTTGTAGGCCTAAGAACACTGGGGCTCTGGGCTTCTTTAGCCACCTCATCTTCTGCTCATCCTCTCGCGCACTCTGAAGAGAGCTCAGGGGAGAAATTGCAAACGTCGAGCAATTGCTCAGAGATGAAAAGTGCCAGCACTGAAAGCTGTTGCTAGCCAGCACCCTTCCTTGGAAGCGCTTTCACAGGCGCAGCAACACTGGGGCTTTGCGCTTCTCTAGCCACCAAACGTCAAGGTCCTTCTCTTTCCGTCTCCTAGACACGAGCTGAGAAATTGCAAACGTCGAGCAATTGCTCAGAGATGAAAAGTGCCAGCACTGAAAGCTGTTGCTAGCCAGCACCCTTCCTTGGAAGCGCTTTCACAGGCGCTGTAACACTGGGGCTTTGCTCTTTTCTAGCCACCAAACGTCACGGTCCTTCTCTTTCCGTCTCGTAGACACGAGCTGAGAAATTGCAAACGTCGATCAATTGCTCAGAGATGAAAAGTGCCAGCACTGGAAGCTGTTGCTAGCCAGCACCCTTCCTTGGAAGCGCTTTTGTAGGCCTAAGAACACTGGGGCTCTGGGCTTCTCTAGCCACCTCATCTTCTGCTCAGCCTCTCGCGCACTCTAAAGAGAGCTCAGGTGAGAAATTGCAAATGTCGAGCAATTGCTCAGAGATGAAAGGTGCCAGCACTGAAAGCTCTTGCTAGCCAGCACCCTTCCTTGGAAGTGCTTTTGTAGGCCTAAGAACACTGGGGCTCTGGGCTTCTTTAGCCACCTCATCTTCTGCTCATCCTCTCGCGCACTCTGAAGAGAGCTCAGGGGAGAAATTGCAAACGTCCAGCAATTGCTCAGAGATGAAAAGTGCCAGCACTGAAAGCTCTTGCTAGCCAGCACCCTTCCTTGGAAGCGCTTTCACAGGTGCAGTAACACTGGGGCTTTGCTCTTTTCTAGCCACCAAACGTCACGGTCATTCTCTTTCCGTCTCGTAGACACGAGCTTTGAAATTGCAAACGTCGAGCAATTGCTCAGAGATGAAAAGTGCCAGCACTGGAAGCTGTTGCTAGCCAGCACCCTTCCTTGGAAGCGCTTTTGTAGGCCTAAGAACACTGGGGCTCTGGGCTTCTCTAGCCACCTAATCTTCTGCTCATCCTCTCGCACACTCTAAAGAGAGCTCAGGTGAGAAATTGCAAACGTCGAGCAATTGCTCAGAGATGAAAAGTGCCAACACTGAAAGCTGTTGCTAGCCAGCCCCCTTCCTTGGACGCGCTTTTGTAGGCCTAAGAACACTGGGGCTCTGGGCTTCTCTAGCCACCTCATCTTCTGCTCATCCTCTCGCGCACTCTAAAGAGAGCTCAGGTGAGAAATTGCAAACGTCGAGCAATTGCTCAGAGATGAAAAGTGCCAGCACTGAAAGCTGTTGCTAGCCAGCACCCTTCCTTGGAAGCGCTTTCACAGGCGCAGCAACACTGGGGCTTTGCGCTTCTGTAGCCACCAAACGTCACGGTCACTATCTCTCCGTCTCGTAGACACGAGCTGAGAAATTGCAAACGTCGAGCAATTGCTCAGAGATGAAAAGTGCCAGCACTGAAAGCTGTTGCTAGCCAGCACCCTTCCTTGGAAGCGCTTTTGTAGGCCTAAGAACACTGGGGCTCTGGGCTTCTCTAGCCACCTCATCTTCTGCTCATCCTCTCGCGCACTCTAAAGAGAGCTCAGGTGAGAAATTGCAAACGTCCAGCAATTGCTCAGAGATGAAAAGTGCCAGCACTGAAAGCTCTTGCTAGCCAGCACCCTTCCTTGGAAGCGCTTTCACAGGCGCAGTAACACTGGGGCTTTGCGCTTCTCTGCCCACCAAACTTCACGGTCCTTCTCTTTCCGTCTCCTAGACATGAGCTGAGAAATTGCAAACGTCGAGCAATTGCTCAGAGATGAAAAGTGCCAGCACTGAAAGCTGTTGCTAGCCAGCACCCTTCCTTGGAAGCGCTTTTGTAGGCCTAAGAACACTGGGGCTCTGGGCTTCTCTAGCCACCTCATCTTCTGCTCATCCTCTCGCGCACTCTAAAGAGAGCTCAGGGGAGAAATTGCAAACGTCCAGCAATTGCTCAGAGATGAAAAGTGCCAGCACTGAAAGCTGTTGCTAGCCAGCACCCTTCCTTGGAAGCGCTTTCACAGGCGCAGTAACACTGGGGCTTTGCACTTCTATACGCACCAAACGTCACGGTCATTCTCTTTCCGTCTCGTAGACACGAGCTGAGAAATTGCAAACGTCGAGCAATTGCTCAGAGAGGAAAAGTGCCAGCACTGGAAGCTGTTGCTAGCCAGCACCCTTCCTTGGAAGCGCTTTTGTAGGCCTAAGAACACTGGGGCTCTGGGCTTCTTTAGCCACCTCATCTTCTGCTCATCCTCTCGCGCACTCTGAAGAGAGCTCAGGGGAGAAATTGCAAACGTCGAGCAATTGCTCAGAGATGAAAAGTGCCAGCACTGAAAGCTGTTGCTAGCCAGCACCCTTCCTTGGAAGCGCTTTCACAGGCGCAGCAACACTGGGGCTTTGCGCTTCTCTAGCCACCAAACGTCAAGGTCCTTCTCTTTCCGTCTCCTAGACACGAGCTGAGAAATTGCAAACGTCGAGCAATTGCTCAGAGATGAAAAGTGCCAGCACTGAAAGCTGTTGCTAGCCAGCACCCTTCCTTGGAAGCGCTTTCACAGGCGCTGTAACACTGGGGCTTTGCTCTTTTCTAGCCACCAAACGTCACGGTCCTTCTCTTTCCGTCTCGTAGACACGAGCTGAGAAATTGCAAACGTCGATCAATTGCTCAGAGATGAAAAGTGCCAGCACTGGAAGCTGTTGCTAGCCAGCACCCTTCCTTGGAAGCGCTTTTGTAGGCCTAAGAACACTGGGGCTCTGGGCTTCTCTAGCCACCTCATCTTCTGCTCAGCCTCTCGCGCACTCTAAAGAGAGCTCAGGTGAGAAATTGCAAATGTCGAGCAATTGCTCAGAGATGAAAGGTGCCAGCACTGAAAGCTCTTGCTAGCCAGCACCCTTCCTTGGAAGTGCTTTTGTAGGCCTAAGAACACTGGGGCTCTGGGCTTCTTTAGCCACCTCATCTTCTGCTCATCCTCTCGCGCACTCTGAAGAGAGCTCAGGGGAGAAATTGCAAACGTCCAGCAATTGCTCAGAGATGAAAAGTGCCAGCACTGAAAGCTCTTGCTAGCCAGCACCCTTCCTTGGAAGCGCTTTCACAGGTGCAGTAACACTGGGGCTTTGCTCTTTTCTAGCCACCAAACGTCACGGTCATTCTCTTTCCGTCTCGTAGACACGAGCTTTGAAATTGCAAACGTCGAGCAATTGCTCAGAGATGAAAAGTGCCAGCACTGGAAGCTGTTGCTAGCCAGCACCCTTCCTTGGAAGCGCTTTTGTAGGCCTAAGAACACTGGGGCTCTGGGCTTCTCTAGCCACCTAATCTTCTGCTCATCCTCTCGCACACTCTAAAGAGAGCTCAGGTGAGAAATTGCAAACGTCGAGCAATTGCTCAGAGATGAAAAGTGCCAACACTGAAAGCTGTTGCTAGCCAGCCCCCTTCCTTGGAAGCGCTTTTGTAGGCCTAAGAACACTGGGGCTCTGGGCTTCTCTAGCCACCTCATCTTCTGCTCATCCTCTCGCGCACTCTAAAGAGAGCTCAGGTGAGAAATTGCAAACGTCGAGCAATTGCTCAGAGATGAAAAGTGCCAGCACTGAAAGCTGTTGCTAGCCAGCACCCTTCCTTGGAAGCGCTTTCACAGGCGCAGCAACACTGGGGCTTTGCGCTTCTGTAGCCACCAAACGTCACGGTCACTATCTCTCCGTCTCGTAGACACGAGCTGAGAAATTGCAAACGTCGAGCAATTGCTCAGAGATGAAAAGTGCCAGCACTGAAAGCTGTTGCTAGCCAGCACCCTTCCTTGGAAGCGCTTTTGTAGGCCTAAGAACACTGGGGCTCTGGGCTTCTCTAGCCACCTCATCTTCTGCTCATCCTCTCGCGCACTCTAAAGAGAGCTCAGGTGAGAAATTGCAAACGTCCAGCAATTGCTCAGAGATGAAAAGTGCCAGCACTGAAAGCTCTTGCTAGCCAGCACCCTTCCTTGGAAGCGCTTTTGTAGGCCTAAGAACACTGGGGCTCTGGGCTTCTCTAGCCACCTCATCTTCTGCTCATCCTCTCGCGCACTCTAAAGAGAGCTCAGGGGAGAAATTGCAAACGTCCAGCAATTGCTCAGAGATGAAAAGTGCCAGCACTGAAAGCTGTTGCTAGCCAGCACCCTTCCTTGGAAGCGCTTTCACAGGCGCAGTAACACTGGGGCTTTGCGCTTCTCTAGCCACCAAACGTCACGGTCCTTCTCTTTCCGTCTCGTAGACACGAGCTGAGAAATTGCAAACGTCGAGCAATTGCTCAGAGATGAAAAGTGCCAGCACTGAAAGCTGTTGCTAGCCAGCCCCCTTCCTTGGAAGCGCTTTTGTAGGCCTAAGAACACTGGGGCTCTGGGCTTCTCTAGCCTCCTAATCTTCTGCTCATCCTCTCGCGCACTCTAAAGAGAGCTCAGGGGAGAAATTGCAAACGTCCAGCAATTGCTCAGAGATGAAAAGTGCCAGCACTGAAAGCTGTTGCTAGCCAGCACCCTTCCTTGGAAGCGCTTTCACAGGCGCAGCAACAGTGGGGCTTTGCGCTTCTCTAGCCACCAAACGTCACGGTCCTTCTCTTTCCGTCTCCTAGACACGAGCTGAGAAATTGCAAACGTCGAGCAATTGCTCAGAGATGAAAAGTGCCAGCACTGAAAGCTGTTGCTAGCCAGCACCCTTCCTTGGAAGCGCTTTTGTAGCCCTTAGAACACTGGGGCTCTGGGCTTCTCCAGCCACCTAATCTTCTGCTAATCCTCTCGCGCACTCTGAAGAGAGCTCAGGTGAGAAATTGCAAACGTCCAGCAATTGCTCAGAGATGAAAAGTGCCAGCACTGAAAGCTGTTGCTAGCCAGCACCCTTCCTTGGAAGCGCTTTCACAGGCGCAGCAACACTGGGGCTTTGCGCTTCTCTAGCCACCAAACGTCAAGGTCCTTCTCTTTCCGTCTCCTAGACACGAGCTGAGAAATTGCAAACGTCGAGCAATTGCTCAGAGATGAAAAGTGCCAGCACTGAAAGCTGTTGCTAGCCAGCAGCCTTCCTTGGAAGCGCTTTTGTAGGCCTAAGAACACTGGGGCTCTGGGCTTCTTTAGCCACCTAATCTTCTGCTCATCCTCTCGCGCACTCTAAAGAGAGCTCAGGTGAGAAATTGCAAACGTCGAGCAATTGCTCAGAGATGAAAAGTGCCAGCACTGAAAGCTGTTGCTAGCCAGCACCCTTCCTTGGAAGCGCTTTCACAGGCGCAGTAACACTGGGGCTTTGCGCTTCTCTAGCCACCAAAAGTCACGGTCACTATCTCTCCGTCTCGTAGACACGAGCTGAGAAATTGCAAACGTCGAGCAATTGCTCAGAGATGAAAAGTGCCAGCACTGAAAGCTCTTGCTAGCCAGCACCCTTCCTTGGAAGCGCTTTTGTAGCCCTTAGAACACTGGGCCTCTGGGCTTCTCTAGCCACCTCATCTTCTGCTCATCCTCTCGCGCTCTCTAAAGAGAGCTCAGGTGAGAAATTGCAAACGTCGAGCAATTGCTCAGAGATGAAAAGTGCCAGCACTGAAAGCTGTTGCTAGCCAGCACCCTTCCTTGGAAGCGCTTTCACAGGCGCAGTAACACTGGGGCTTTGCGCTTCTCTAGCCACCAAAAGTCACGGTCACTATCTCTCCGTCTCGTAGACACGAGCTGAGAAATTGCAAACGTCGAGCAATTGCTCAGAGATGAAAAGTGCCAGCACTGAAAGCTGTTGCTAGCCAGCACCCTTCCTTGGAAGCGCTTTCACAGGCGCTGTAACACTGGGGCTTTGCGCTTCTCTACCCACCAAACGTCACGGTCACTATCTCTCCGTCTCGTAGACACGAGCTGAGAAATTGCAAACGTCGAGCAATTGCTCAGAGATGAAAAGTGCCAGCACTGAAAGCTGTTGCTAGCCAGCACCCTTCCTTGGAAGCTCTTTTGTAGGCCTAAGAACACTGGGGCTCTGGGCTTCTCTAGCCACCTCATCTTCTGCTCATCCTCTCGCACACTCTAAAGAGAGCTCAGGGGAGAAATTGCAAACGTCGAGCAATTGCTCAGAGATGAAAAGTGCCAGCACTGAAAGCTGTTGCTAGCCAGCACCCTTCCTTGGAAGCGCTTTCACAGGCGCAGCAACACTGGGGCTTTGCGCTTCTCTAGCCACCAAACGTCACGGTCACTATCTCTCCGTCTCGTAGACACGAGCTGAGAAATTGCAAACGTCGAGCAATTGCTCAGAGATGAAAAGTGCCAGCACTGAAAGCTGTTGCTAGCCAGCACCCTTCCTTGGAAGCTCTTTTGTAGGCCTTAGAACACTGGGGCTCTGGGCTTCTCTAGCCACCTCATCTTCTGCTCATCCTCTCGCGCACTCTAAAGAGAGCTCAGGTGAGAAATTGCAAACGTCGAGCAATTGCTCAGAGATGAAAAGTGCCAGCACTGAAAGCTGTTGCTAGCCAGCACCCTTCCTTGGAAGCGCTTTTGTAGGCCTAAGAACACTGGGGCTCTGGGCTTCTCTAGCCACCTCATCTTCTGCTCATCCTCTCGCGCACTCTAAAGAGAGCTCAGGTGAGAAATTGCAAACGTCGAGCAATTGCTCAGAGATGAAAAGTGCCAGCACTGAAAGCTGTTGCTAGCCAGCACCCTTCCTTGGAAGCGCTTTCACAGGCGCAGTAACACTGGGGCTTTGCGCTTCTCTACCCACCAAACGTCACGGTCCTTCTCTTTCCGTCTCGTAGACACGAGCTGAGAAACTGCAAACGTCGAGCAATTGCTCAGAGATGAAAAGTGCCAGCACTGAAAGCTGTTGCTAGCCAGCACCCTTCCTTGGAAGCGCTTTTGTAGGCCTAAGAACACTGGGGCTCTGGGCTTCTCTAGCCACCTAATCTTCTGCTCATCCTCTCGCGCACTCTGAAGAGAGCTCAGGTGAGAAATTGCAAACGTCGAGCAATTGCTCAGAGATGAAAAGTGCCAGCACTGAAAGCTGTTGCTAGCCAGCACCCTTCCTTGGAAGCGCTTTTGTAGGCCTAAGAACACTGGGGCTCTGGGCTTCTCTAGCCACCTCATCTTCTGCTCATCCTCTCGCGCACTCTAAAGAGAGCTCAGGGGAGAAATTGCAAACGTCCAGCAATTGCTCAGAGATGAAAAGTGCCAGCACTGAAAGCTGTTGCTAGCCAGCACCCTTCCTTGGAAGCGCTTTCACAGGCGCAGTAACACTGGGGCTTTGCACTTCTATACGCACCAAACGTCACGGTCATTCTCTTTCCGTCTCGTAGACACGAGCTGAGAAATTGCAAACGTCGAGCAATTGCTCAGAGAGGAAAAGTGCCAGCACTGGAAGCTGTTGCTAGCCAGCACCCTTCCTTGGAAGCGCTTTTGTAGGCCTAAGAACACTGGGGCTCTGGGCTTCTTTAGCCACCTCATCTTCTGCTCATCCTCTCGCGCACTCTGAAGAGAGCTCAGGGGAGAAATTGCAAACGTCGAGCAATTGCTCAGAGATGAAAAGTGCCAGCACTGAAAGCTGTTGCTAGCCAGCACCCTTCCTTGGAAGCGCTTTCACAGGCGCAGCAACACTGGGGCTTTGCGCTTCTCTAGCCACCAAACGTCAAGGTCCTTCTCTTTCCGTCTCCTAGACACGAGCTGAGAAATTGCAAACGTCGAGCAATTGCTCAGAGATGAAAAGTGCCAGCACTGAAAGCTGTTGCTAGCCAGCACCCTTCCTTGGAAGCGCTTTCACAGGCGCTGTAACACTGGGGCTTTGCTCTTTTCTAGCCACCAAACGTCACGGTCCTTCTCTTTCCGTCTCGTAGACACGAGCTGAGAAATTGCAAACGTCGATCAATTGCTCAGAGATGAAAAGTGCCAGCACTGGAAGCTGTTGCTAGCCAGCACCCTTCCTTGGAAGCGCTTTTGTAGGCCTAAGAACACTGGGGCTCTGGGCTTCTCTAGCCACCTCATCTTCTGCTCATCCTCTCGCGCACTCTGAAGAGAGCTCAGGGGAGAAATTGCAAACGTCGAGCAATTGCTCAGAGATGAAAAGTGCCAGCACTGAAAGCTGTTGCTAGCCAGCACCCTTCCTTGGAAGCGCTTTCACAGGTGCAGTAACACTGGGGCTTTGCTCTTTTCTAGCCACCAAACGTCACGGTCCTTCTCTTTCCGTCTCGTAGACACGAGCTTTGAAATTGCAAACGTCGAGCAATTGCTCAGAGATGAAAAGTGCCAGCACTGGAAGCTGTTGCTAGCCAGCACCCTTCCTTGGAAGCGCTTTTGTAGGCCTAAGAACACTGGGGCTCTGGGCTTCTCTAGCCACCTAATCTTCTGCTCATCCTCTCGCACAATCTAAAGAGAGCTCAGGTGAGAAATTGCAAACGTCGAGCAATTGCTCAGAGATGAAAAGTGCCAACACTGAAAGCTGTTGCTAGCCAGCCCCCTTCCTTGGAAGCGCTTTTGTAGGCCTAAGAACACTGGGGCTCTGGGCTTCTCTAGCCACCTCATCTTCTGCTCATCCTCTCGCGCACTCTAAAGAGAGCTCAGGTGAGAAATTGCAAACGTCGAGCAATTGCTCAGAGATGAAAAGTGCCAGCACTGAAAGCTGTTGCTAGCCAGCACCCTTCCTTGGAAGCGCTTTCACAGGCGCAGCAACACTGGGGCTTTGCGCTTCTGTAGCCACCAAACGTCACGGTCACTATCTCTCCGTCTCGTAGACACGAGCTGAGAAATTGCAAACGTCGAGCAATTGCTCAGAGATGAAAAGTGCCAGCACTGAAAGCTGTTGCTAGCCAGCACCCTTCCTTGGAAGCGCTTTTGTAGGCCTAAGAACACTGGGGCTCTGGGCTTCTCTAGCCACCTCATCTTCTGCTCATCCTCTCGCGCACTCTAAAGAGAGCTCAGGTGAGAAATTGCAAACGTCAAGCAATTGCTCAGAGATGAAAAGTGCCAGCACTGAAAGCTGTTGCTAGCCAGCACCCTTCCTTGGAAGCGCTTTTGTAGGCCTAAGAACACTGGGGCTCTGGGCTTCTCTAGCCACCTCATCTTCTGCTCATCCTCTCGCGCACTCTAAAGAGAGCTCAGGTGAGAAATTGCAAACGTCCAGCAATTGCTCAGAGATGAAAAGTGCCAGCACTGAAAGCTGTTGCTAGCCAGCACCCTTCCTTGGAAGCGCTTTCACAGGCGCAGTAACACTGGGGCTTTGCGCTTCTCTAGCCACCAAACGTCACGGTCCTTCTCTTTCCGTCTCGTAGACACGAGCTGAGAAATTGCAAACGTCGAGCAATTGCTCAGAGATGAAAAGTGCCAGCACTGAAAGCTGTTGCTAGCCAGCCCCCTTCCTTGGAAGCGCTTTTGTAGGCCTAAGAACACTGGGGCTCTGGGCTTCTCTAGCCTCCTAATCTTCTGCTCATCCTCTCGCGCACTCTAAAGAGAGCTCAGGGGAGAAATTGCAAACGTCCAGCAATTGCTCAGAGATGAAAAGTGCCAGCACTGAAAGCTGTTGCTAGCCAGCACCCTTCCTTGGAAGCGCTTTCACAGGCGCAGCAACAGTGGGGCTTTGCGCTTCTCTAGCCACCAAACGTCACGGTCCTTCTCTTTCCGTCTCCTAGACACGAGCTGAGAAATTGCAAACGTCGAGCAATTGCTCAGAGATGAAAAGTGCCAGCACTGAAAGCTGTTGCTAGCCAGCACCCTTCCTTGGAAGCGCTTTTGTAGCCCTTAGAACACTGGGGCTCTGGGCTTCTCTAGCCACCTAATCTTCTGCTAATCCTCTCGCGCACTCTGAAGAGAGCTCAGGTGAGAAATTGCAAACGTCCAGCAATTGCTCAGAGATGAAAAGTGCCAGCACTGAAAGCTGTTGCTAGCCAGCACCCTTCCTTGGAAGCGCTTTCACAGGCGCAGCAACACTGGGGCTTTGCGCTTCTCTAGCCACCAAACGTCAAGGTCCTTCTCTTTCCGTCTCCTAGACACGAGCTGAGAAATTGCAAACGTCGAGCAATTGCTCAGAGATGAAAAGTGCCAGCACTGAAAGCTGTTGCTAGCCAGCAGCCTTCCTTGGAAGCGCTTTTGTAGGCCTAAGAACACTGGGGCTCTGGGCTTCTTTAGCCACCTAATCTTCTGCTCATCCTCTCGCGCACTCTAAAGAGAGCTCAGGTGAGAAATTGCAAACGTCGAGCAATTGCTCAGAGATGAAAAGTGCCAGCACTGAAAGCTGTTGCTAGCCAGCACCCTTCCTTGGAAGCGCTTTCACAGGCGCAGTAACACTGGGGCTTTGCGCTTCTCTAGCCACCAAAAGTCACGGTCACTATCTCTCCGTCTCGTAGACACGAGCTGAGAAATTGCAAACGTCGAGCAATTGCTCAGAGATGAAAAGTGCCAGCACTGAAAGCTCTTGCTAGCCAGCACCCTTCCTTGGAAGCGCTTTTGTAGCCCTTAGAACACTGGGCCTCTGGGCTTCTCTAGCCACCTCATCTTCTGCTCATCCTCTCGCGCTCTCTAAAGAGAGCTCAGGTGAGAAATTGCAAACGTCGAGCAATTGCTCAGAGATGAAAAGTGCCAGCACTGAAAGCTGTTGCTAGCCAGCACCCTTCCTTGGAAGCGCTTTCACAGGCGCAGTAACACTGGGGCTTTGCGCTTCTCTAGCCACCAAAAGTCACGGTCACTATCTCTCCGTCTCGTAGACACGAGCTGAGAAATTGCAAACGTCGAGCAATTGCTCAGAGATGAAAAGTGCCAGCACTGAAAGCTGTTGCTAGCCAGCACCCTTCCTTGGAAGCGCTTTCACAGGCGCTGTAACACTGGGGCTTTGCGCTTCTCTACCCACCAAACGTCACGGTCACTAGCTCTCCGTCTCGTAGACACGAGCTGAGAAATTGCAAACGTCGAGCAATTGCTCAGAGATGAAAAGTGCCAGCACTGAAAGCTGTTGCTAGCCAGCACCCTTCCTTGGAAGCGCTTTTGTAGGCCTAAGAACACTGGGGCTCTGGGCTTCTCTAGCCACCTCATCTTCTGCTCATCCTCTCGCACACTCTAAAGAGAGCTCAGGGGAGAAATTGCAAACGTCGAGCAATTGCTCAGAGATGAAAAGTGCCAGCACTGAAAGCTGTTGCTAGCCAGCACCCTTCCTTGGAAGCGCTTTCACAGGCGCAGCAACACTGGGGCTTTGCGCTTCTCTAGCCACCAAACGTCACGGTCACTATCTCTCCGTCTCGTAGACACGAGCTGAGAAATTGCAAACGTCGAGCAATTGCTCAGAGATGAAAAGTGCCAGCACTGAAAGCTGTTGCTAGCCAGCACCCTTCCTTGGAAGCTCTTTTGTAGGCCTTAGAACACTGGGGCTCTGGGCTTCTCTAGCCACCTCATCTTCTGCTCATCCTCTCGCGCACTCTAAAGAGAGCTCAGGTGAGAAATTGCAAACGTCGAGCAATTGCTCAGAGATGAAAAGTGCCAGCACTGAAAGCTGTTGCTAGCCAGCACCCTTCCTTGGAAGCGCTTTTGTAGGCCTAAGAACACTGGGGCTCTGGGCTTCTCTAGCCACCTCATCTTCTGCTCATCCTCTCGCGCACTCTAAAGAGAGCTCAGGTGAGAAATTGCAAACGTCGAGCAATTGCTCAGAGATGAAAAGTGCCAGCACTGAAAGCTGTTGCTAGCCAGCACCCTTCCTTGGAAGCGCTTTCACAGGCGCAGTAACACTGGGGCTTTGCGCTTCTCTACCCACCAAACGTCACGGTCCTTCTCTTTCCGTCTCGTAGACACGAGCTGAGAAACTGCAAACGTCGAGCAATTGCTCAGAGATGAAAAGTGCCAGCACTGAAAGCTGTTGCTAGCCAGCACCCTTCCTTGGAAGCGCTTTTGTAGGCCTAAGAACACTGGGGCTCTGGGCTTCTCTAGCCACCTAATCTTCTGCTCATCCTCTCGCGCACTCTGAAGAGAGCTCAGGTGAGAAATTGCAAACGTCGAGCAATTGCTCAGAGATGAAAAGTGCCAGCACTGAAAGCTGTTGCTAGCCAGCACCCTTCCTTGGAAGCGCTTTCACAGGCGCAGTAACACTGGGGCTTTGCGCTTCTCTAGCCACCAAAAGTCACGGTCACTATCTCTCCGTCTCGTAGACACGAGCTGAGAAATTGCAAACGTCGAGCAATTGCTCAGAGATGAAAAGTGCCAGCACTGAAAGCTGTTGCTAGCCAGCACCCTTCCTTGGAAGCGCTTTTGTAGGCCTAAGAACACTGGGGCTCTGGGCTTCTCTAGCCACCTCATCTTCTGCTCAGCCTCTCGCGCACTCTAAAGAGAGCTCAGGTGAGAAATTGCAAACGTCGAGCAATTGCTCAGAGATGAAAAGTGCCAGCACTGAAAGCTCTTGCTAGCCAGCACCCTTCCTTGGAAGCGCTTTTGTAGGCCTAAGAACACTGGGGCTCTGGGCTTCTCTAGCCTCCTAATCTTCTGCTCATCCTCTCGCGCACTCTAAAGAGAGCTCAGGTGAGAAATTGCAAACGTCGAGCAATTGCTCAGAGATGAAAAGTGCCAGCACTGAAAGCTCTTGCTAGCCAGCACCCTTCCTTGGAAGCGCTTTCACAGGCGCAGTAACACTGGGGCTTTGCGCTTCTCTAGCCACCAAAAGTCACGGTCACTATCTCTCAGTCTCGTAGACACGAGCTGAGAAATTGCAAACGTCGAGCAATTGCTCAGAGATGAAAAGTGCCAGCACTGAAAGCTGTTGCTAGCCAGCACCCTTCCTTGGAAGCGCTTTTGTAGGCCTAAGAACACTGGGGCTCTGGGCTTCTCTAGCCACCTCATCTTCTGCTCATCCTCTCGCGCACTCTAAAGAGAGCTCAGGTGAGAAATTGCAAACGTCCAGCAATTGCTCAGAGATGAAAAGTGCCAGCACTGAAAGCTGTTGCTAGCCAGCACCCTTCCTTGGAAGCGCTTTCACAGGCGCAGCAACACTGGGGCTTTGCGCTTCTCTAGCCACCAAACGTCACGGTCCTTCTCTTTCCGTCTCCTAGACACGAGCTGAGAAATTGCAAACGTCGAGCAATTGCTCAGAGATGAAAAGTGCCAGCACTGAAAGCTGTTGCTAGCCAGCACCCTTCCTTGGAAGCGCTTTTGTAGCCCTTAGAACACTGGGGCTCTGGGCTTCTCTAGCCACCTAATCTTCTGCTAATCCTCTCGCGCACTCTGAAGAGAGCTCAGGTGAGAAATTGCAAACGTCGAGCAATTGCTCAGAGATGAAAAGTGCCAGCACTGAAAGCTGTTGCTAGCCAGCACCCTTCCTTGGAAGCGCTTTCACAGGCGCAGCAACACTGGGGCTTTGCGCTTCTCTAGCCACCAAACGTCACGGTCACTATCTCTCCGTCTCGTAGACACGAGCTGAGAAATTGCAAACGTCGAGCAATTGCTCAGAGATGAAAAGTGCCAGCACTGGAAGCTGTTGCTAACCAGCACCCTTACTTGGAAACGCTCTTGTAGCCCTTAGAACACTGGGGCTCTGGGCTTCTCTAGCCACCTAATCTTCTGCTCATCCTCTCGCGCACTCTAAAGAGAGCTCAGGTGAGAAATTGCAAACGTCGAGCAATTGCTCAGAGATGAAAAGTGCCAGCACTGGAAGCTGTTGCTAACCAGCACCCTTACTTGGAAACGCTCTTGTAGCCCTTAGAACACTGGGGCTCTGGGCTTCTCTAGCCACCTAATCTTCTGCTCATCCTCTCGCGCACTCTAAAGAGAGCTCAGGTGAGAAATTGCAAACGTCGAGCAATTGCTCAGAGATGAAAAGTGCCAGCACTGAAAGCTGTTGCTAGCCAGCACCCTTCCTTGGAAGCTCTTTTGTAGGCCTAAGAAGACTGGGGCTCTGGGCTTCTCTAGCCACCTCATCTTCTGCTCATCCTCTCGCGCACTCTAAAGAGAGCTCAGGTGAGAAATTGCAAACGTCGAGCAATTGCTCAGAGATGAAAAGTGCCAGCACTGAAAGCTGTTGCTAGCCAGCACCCTTCCTTGGAAGCGCTTTCACAGGCGCAGCAACACTGGGGCTTTGCGCTTCTCTACCCACCAAACGTCACGGTCCTTCTCTTTCTGTCTCGTAGACACGAGCTGACAAATTGCAAACGTCGAGCAATTGCTCAGAGATGAAAAGTGCCAGCACTGAAAGCTCTTGCTAGCCAGCACCCTTCCTTGGAAGCGCTTTCACAGGCGCAGTAACACTGGGGCTTTGCGCTTCTCTAGCCACCAAACGTCACGGTCCTTCTCTTTCCGTCTCGTAGACACGAGCTGAGAAATTGCAAACGTCGAGCAATTGCTCAGAGATGAAAAGTGCCAGCACTGAAAGCTGTTGCTAGCCAGCCCCCTTCCTTGGAAGCGCTTTTGTAGGCCTAAGAACACTGGGGCTCTGGGCTTCTCTAGCCTCCTAATCTTCTGCTCATCCTCTCGCGCACTCTAAAGAGAGCTCAGGGGAGAAATTGCAAACGTCGAGCAATTGCTCAGAGATGAAAAGTGCCAGCACTGAAAGCTCTTGCTAGCCAGCACCCTTCCTTGGAAGCGCTTTCACAGGCGCAGCAACAGTGGGGCTTTGCGCTTCTCTAGCCACCAAACGTCACGGTCCTTCTCTTTCCGTCTCCTAGACACGAGCTGAGAAATTGCAAACGTCGAGCAATTGCTCAGAGATGAAAAGTGCCAGCACTGAAAGCTGTTGCTAGCCAGCACCCTTCCTTGGAAGCGCTTTTGTAGCCCTTAGAACACTGGGGCTCTGGGCTTCTCTAGCCACCTAATCTTCTGCTAATCCTCTCGCGCACTCTGAAGAGAGCTCAGGTGAGAAATTGCAAACGTCCAGCAATTGCTCAGAGATGAAAAGTGCCAGCACTGAAAGCTGTTGCTAGCCAGCACCCTTCCTTGGAAGCGCTTTCACAGGCGCAGCAACACTGGGGCTTTGCGCTTCTCTAGCCACCAAACGTCAAGGTCCTTCTCTTTCCGTCTCCTAGACACGAGCTGAGAAATTGCAAACGTCGAGCAATTGCTCAGAGATGAAAAGTGCCAGCACTGAAAGCTGTTGCTAGCCAGCAGCCTTCCTTGGAAGCGCTTTTGTAGGCCTAAGAACACTGGGGCTCTGGGCTTCTTTAGCCACCTAATCTTCTGCTCATCCTCTCGCGCACTCTAAAGAGAGCTCAGGTGAGAAATTGCAAACGTCGAGCAATTGCTCAGAGATGAAAAGTGCCAGCACTGAAAGCTGTTGCTAGCCAGCACCCTTCCTTGGAAGCGCTTTCACAGGCGCAGTAACACTGGGGCTTTGCGCTTCTCTAGCCACCAAAAGTCACGGTCACTATCTCTCCGTCTCGTAGACACGAGCTGAGAAATTGCAAACGTCGAGCAATTGCTCAGAGATGAAAAGTGCCAGCACTGAAAGCTCTTGCTAGCCAGCACCCTTCCTTGGAAGCGCTTTTGTAGCCCTTAGAACACTGGGCCTCTGGGCTTCTCTAGCCACCTCATCTTCTGCTCATCCTCTCGCGCTCTCTAAAGAGAGCTCAGGTGAGAAATTGCAAACGTCGAGCAATTGCTCAGAGATGAAAAGTGCCAGCACTGAAAGCTGTTGCTAGCCAGCACCCTTCCTTGGAAGCGCTTTCACAGGCGCAGTAACACTGGGGCTTTGCGCTTCTCTAGCCACCAAAAGTCACGGTCACTATCTCTCCGTCTCGTAGACACGAGCTGAGAAATTGCAAACGTCGAGCAATTGCTCAGAGATGAAAAGTGCCAGCACTGAAAGCTGTTGCTAGCCAGCACCCTTCCTTGGAAGCGCTTTCACAGGCGCTGTAACACTGGGGCTTTGCGCTTCTCTACCCACCAAACGTCACGGTCACTAGCTCTCCGTCTCGTAGACACGAGCTGAGAAATTGCAAACGTCGAGCAATTGCTCAGAGATGAAAAGTGCCAGCACTGAAAGCTGTTGCTAGCCAGCACCCTTCCTTGGAAGCTCTTTTGTAGGCCTAAGAACACTGGGGCTCTGGGCTTCTCTAGCCACCTCATCTTCTGCTCATCCTCTCGCACACTCTAAAGAGAGCTCAGGGGAGAAATTGCAAACGTCGAGCAATTGCTCAGAGATGAAAAGTGCCAGCACTGAAAGCTCTTGCTAGCCAGCACCCTTCCTTGGAAGCGCTTTCACAGGCGCAGCAACACTGGGGCTTTGCGCTTCTCTAGCCACCAAACGTCACGGTCACTATCTCTCCGTCTCGTAGACACGAGCTGAGAAATTGCAAACGTCGAGCAATTGCTCAGAGATGAAAAGTGCCAGCACTGAAAGCTGTTGCTAGCCAGCACCCTTCCTTGGAAGCTCTTTTGTAGGCCTTAGAACACTGGGGCTCTGGGCTTCTCTAGCCACCTCATCTTCTGCTCATCCTCTCGCGCACTCTAAAGAGAGCTCAGGTGAGAAATTGCAAACGTCGAGCAATTGCTCAGAGATGAAAAGTGCCAGCACTGAAAGCTCTTGCTAGCCAGCACCCTTCCTTGGAAGCGCTTTTGTAGGCCTAAGAACACTGGGGCTCTGGGCTTCTCTAGCCACCTCATCTTCTGCTCATCCTCTCGCGCACTCTAAAGAGAGCTCAGGTGAGAAATTGCAAACGTCGAGCAATTGCTCAGAGATGAAAAGTGCCAGCACTGAAAGCTGTTGCTAGCCAGCACCCTTCCTTGGAAGCGCTTTCACAGGCGCAGTAACACTGGGGCTTTGCGCTTCTCTACCCACCAAACGTCACGGTCCTTCTCTTTCCGTCTCGTAGACACGAGCTGAGAAACTGCAAACGTCGAGCAATTGCTCAGAGATGAAAAGTGCCAGCACTGAAAGCTGTTGCTAGCCAGCACCCTTCCTTGGAAGCGCTTTTGTAGGCCTAAGAACACTGGGGCTCTGGGCTTCTCTAGCCACCTAATCTTCTGCTCATCCTCTCGCGCACTCTGAAGAGAGCTCAGGTGAGAAATTGCAAACGTCGAGCAATTGCTCAGAGATGAAAAGTGCCAGCACTGAAAGCTGTTGCTAGCCAGCACCCTTCCTTGGAAGCGCTTTCACAGGCGCAGTAACACTGGGGCTTTGCGCTTCTCTAGCCACCAAAAGTCACGGTCACTATCTCTCCGTCTCGTAGACACGAGCTGAGAAATTGCAAACGTCGAGCAATTGCTCAGAGATGAAAAGTGCCAGCACTGAAAGCTGTTGCTAGCCAGCACCCTTCCTTGGAAGCGCTTTTGTAGGCCTAAGAACACTGGGGCTCTGGGCTTCTCTAGCCACCTCATCTTCTGCTCAGCCTCTCGCGCACTCTAAAGAGAGCTCAGGTGAGAAATTGCAAACGTCGAGCAATTGCTCAGAGATGAAAAGTGCCAGCACTGAAAGCTCTTGCTAGCCAGCACCCTTCCTTGGAAGCGCTTTTGTAGGCCTAAGAACACTGGGGCTCTGGGCTTCTCTAGCCTCCTAATCTTCTGCTCATCCTCTCGCGCACTCTAAAGAGAGCTCAGGTGAGAAATTGCAAACGTCGAGCAATTGCTCAGAGATGAAAAGTGCCAGCACTGAAAGCTCTTGCTAGCCAGCACCCTTCCTTGGAAGCGCTTTCACAGGCGCAGTAACACTGGGGCTTTGCGCTTCTCTAGCCACCAAAAGTCACGGTCACTATCTCTCAGTCTCGTAGACACGAGCTGAGAAATTGCAAACGTCGAGCAATTGCTCAGAGATGAAAAGTGCCAGCACTGAAAGCTGTTGCTAGCCAGCACCCTTCCTTGGAAGCGCTTTTGTAGGCCTAAGAACACTGGGGCTCTGGGCTTCTCTAGCCACCTCATCTTCTGCTCATCCTCTCGCGCACTCTAAAGAGAGCTCAGGTGAGAAATTGCAAACGTCCAGCAATTGCTCAGAGATGAAAAGTGCCAGCACTGAAAGCTGTTGCTAGCCAGCACCCTTCCTTGGAAGCGCTTTCACAGGCGCAGCAACACTGGGGCTTTGCGCTTCTCTAGCCACCAAACGTCACGGTCCTTCTCTTTCCGTCTCCTAGACACGAGCTGAGAAATTGCAAACGTCGAGCAATTGCTCAGAGATGAAAAGTGCCAGCACTGAAAGCTGTTGCTAGCCAGCACCCTTCCTTGGAAGCGCTTTTGTAGCCCTTAGAACACTGGGGCTCTGGGCTTCTCTAGCCACCTAATCTTCTGCTAATCCTCTCGCGCACTCTGAAGAGAGCTCAGGTGAGAAATTGCAAACGTCGAGCAATTGCTCAGAGATGAAAAGTGCCAGCACTGAAAGCTGTTGCTAGCCAGCACCCTTCCTTGGAAGCGCTTTCACAGGCGCAGCAACACTGGGGCTTTGCGCTTCTCTAGCCACCAAACGTCACGGTCACTATCTCTCCGTCTCGTAGACACGAGCTGAGAAATTGCAAACGTCGAGCAATTGCTCAGAGATGAAAAGTGCCAGCACTGGAAGCTGTTGCTAACCAGCACCCTTACTTGGAAACGCTCTTGTAGCCCTTAGAACACTGGGGCTCTGGGCTTCTCTAGCCACCTAATCTTCTGCTCATCCTCTCGCGCACTCTAAAGAGAGCTCAGGTGAGAAATTGCAAACGTCGAGCAATTGCTCAGAGATGAAAAGTGCCAGCACTGGAAGCTGTTGCTAACCAGCACCCTTCCTTGGAAGCGCTCTTGTAGCCCTTAGAACACTGGGGCTCTGGGCTTCTCTAGCCACCTAATCTTCTGCTCATCCTCTCGCGCACTCTAAAGAGAGCTCAGGTGAGAAATTGCAAACGTCGAGCAATTGCTCAGAGATGAAAAGTGCCAGCACTGAAAGCTGTTGCTAGCCAGCACCCTTCCTTGGAAGCTCTTTTGTAGGCCTAAGAAGACTGGGGCTCTGGGCTTCTCTAGCCACCTCATCTTCTGCTCATCCTCTCGCGCACTCTAAAGAGAGCTCAGGTGAGAAATTGCAAACGTCGAGCAATTGCTCAGAGATGAAAAGTGCCAGCACTGAAAGCTGTTGCTAGCCAGCACCCTTCCTTGGAAGCGCTTTCACAGGCGCAGCAACACTGGGGCTTTGCGCTTCTCTACCCACCAAACGTCACGGTCCTTCTCTTTCTGTCTCGTAGACACGAGCTGACAAATTGCAAACGTCGAGCAATTGCTCAGAGATGAAAAGTGCCAGCACTGAAAGCTCTTGCTAGCCAGCACCCTTCCTTGGAAGCGCTTTCACAGGCGCAGTAACACTGGGGCTTTGCGCTTCTCTAGCCACCAAACGTCACGGTCCTTCTCTTTCCGTCTCGTAGACACGAGCTGAGAAATTGCAAACGTCGAGCAATTGCTCAGAGATGAAAAGTGCCAGCACTGAAACCTCTTGCTAGCCAGCACGCTTCCTTGGAAGCGCTTTCACAGGCGCAGCAACACTGGGGCTTTGCGCTTCTCTACCCACCAAACTTCACGGTCACTATCTCTCCGTCTCGTAGACACGAGCTGAGAAATTGCAAACGTCGAGCAATTGCTCAGAGATGAAAAGTGCCAGCACTGGAAGCTGTTGCTAGCCAGCACCCTTCCTTGGAAGCGCTTTTGTAGGCCTAAGAACACTGGGGCTCTGGGCTTCTCTAGCCACCTCATCTTCTGCTCATCCTCTCGCGCACTCTAAAGAGAGCTCAGGTGAGAAATTGCAAACGTCGAGCAATTGCTCAGAGATGAAAAGTGCCAGCACTGAAAGCTGTTGCTAGCCAGCACCCTTCCTTGGAAGCGCTTTCACAGGCGCAGTAACACTGGGGCTTTGCGCTTCTCTAGCCACCAAACGTCACGGTCCTTCTCTTTCCATCTCGTAGACACGAGCTGAGAAATTGCAAACGTCGATCAATTGCTCAGAGAGGAAAAGTGCCAGCACTGAAAGCTGTTGCTAGCCAGCACCCTTCCTTGGAAGCGCTTTTGTAGGCCTAAGAACACTGGGGCTCTGGGCTTCTCTAGCCACCTCATCTTCTGCTCATCCTCTCGCGCACTCTAAAGAGAGCTCAGGTGAGAAATTGCAAACGTCGAGCAATTGCTCAGAGATGAAAAGTGCCAGCACTGAAAGCTGTTGCTAGCCAGCACCCTTCCTTGGAAGCGCTTTCACAGGCGCAGTAACACTGGGGCTTTGCGCTTCTCTACTCATCAAACGTCACGGTCCTTCTCTTTCCGTCTCGTAGACACGAGCTGAGAAATTGCAAACGTCGAGCAATTGCTCAGAGATGAAAAGTGCCAGCACTGAAAGCTGTTGCTAGCCAGCACCCTTCCTTGGAAGCGCTTTTGTAGCCCTTAGAACACTGGGGCTCTGGGCTTCTCTAGCCACCTCATCTTCTGCTCATCCTCTCGCGCACTCTAAAGAGAGCTCAGGTGAGAAATTGCAAACGTCGAGCAATTGCTCAGAGATGAAAAGTGCCAGCACTGAAAGCTCTTGCTAGCCAGCACCCTTCCTTGGAAGCGCTTTCACAGGCGCAGTAACATTGGGGCTTTGCGCTTCTCTACTCATCAAACGTCACGGTCCTTCTCTTTCCGTCTCATAGACACGAGCTGAGAAATTGCAAACGTCGAGCAATTGCTCAGAGATGAAAAGTGCCAGCACTGAAAGCTCTTGCTAGCCAGCACCCTTCCTTGGAAGCGCTTTTGTAGCCCTTAGAACACTGGGGCTCTGGGCTTCTCTAGCCACCTCATCTTCTGCTCATCCTCTCGCGCACTCTAAAGAGAGCTCAGGTGAGAAATTGCAAACGTCGAGCAATTGCTCAGAGATGAAAAGTGCCAGCACTGAAAGCTCTTGCTAGCCAGCACCCTTCCTTGGAAGCGCTTTCACAGGCGCAGTAACATTGGGGCTTTGCACTTCTCTAGCCACCAAACGTCACGGCCCTTCTCTTTCCGTCTCGTAGACACGAGCTGAGAAATTGCAAACGTCGAGCAATTGCTCAGAGATGAAAAGTGCCAGCACTGAAAGCTGTTGCTAGCCAGCCCCCTTCCTTGGAAGCGCTTTTGTAGGCCTAAGAACACTGGGGCTCTGGGCTTCTCTAGCCACCTCATCTTCTGCTCATCCTCTCGCGCACTCTAAAGAGAGCTCAGGTGAGAAATTGCAAACGTCGAGCAATTGCTCAGAGATGAAAAGTGCCAGCACTGAAAGCTCTTGCTAGCCAGCACCCTTCCTTGGAAGCGCTTTCACAGGCGCAGTAACATTGGGGCTTTGCGCTTCTCTACTCATCAAACGTCACGGTCCTTCTCTTTCCGTCTCGTAGACACGAGCTGAGAAATTGCAAACGTCGAGCAATTGCTCAGAGAAGAAAAGTGCCAGCACTGAAAGCTGTTGCTAGCCAGCACCCTTCCTTGGAAGCGCTTTTGTAGCCCTTAGAACACTGGGGCTCTGGGCTTCTCTAGCCACCTAATCTTCTGCTCATCCTCTCGTGCACTCTAAAGAGAGCTCAGGTGAGAAATTGCAAACGTCGAGCAATTGCTCAGAGATGAAAAGTGCCAGCACTGAAAGCTGTTGCTAGCCAGCACCCTTCCTTGGAAGCGCTTTTGTAGCCCTTAGAACACTGGGGCTCTGGGCTTCTCTAGCCACCTCATCTTCTGCTCATCCTCTCGCGCACTCTAAAGAGAGCTCAGGTGAGAAATTGCAAACGTCGAGCAATTGCTCAGAGATGAAAAGTGCCAGCACTGAAAGCTGTTGCTAGCCAGCACCCTTCCTTGGAAGCGCTTTCACAGGCGCAGTAACACTGGGGCTTTGCGCTTCTCTAGCCACCAAACGTCACGGTCCTTCTCTTTCCATCTCGTAGACACGAGCTGAGAAATTGCAAACATCGAGCAATTGCTCAGAGAGGAAAAGTGCCAGCACTGAAAGCTGTTGCTAGCCAGCACCCTTCCTTGGAAGCGCTTTTGTAGGCCTAAGAAGACTGGGGCTCTGGGCTTCTCTAGCCACCTCATCTTCTGCTCATCCTCTCGCGCACTCTAAAGAGAGCTCAGGTGAGAAATTGCAAACGTCGAGCAATTGCTCAGAGATGAAAAGTGCCAGCACTGAAAGCTCTTGCTAGCCAGCACCCTTCCTTGGAAGCGCTTTCACAGGCGCAGTAACACTGGGGCTTTGCGCTTCTCTACTCATCAAACGTCACGGTCCTTCTCTTTCCGTCTCGTAGACACGAGCTGAGAAATTGCAAACGTCGAGCAATTGCTCAGAGATGAAAAGTGCCAGCACTGAAAGCTGTTGCTAGCCAGCACCCTTCCTTGCAAGCGCTTTCACAGGCGCAGCAACACTGGGGCTTTGCGCTTCTCTACCCACCAAACGTCACGGTCCTTCTCTTTCCATCTCGTAGACACGAGCTGAGAAATTTCAAACATCGAGCAATTGCTCAGACAGGAAAAGTGCCAGCACTGAAAGCTGTTGCTAGCCAGCACCCTTCCTTGGAAGCGCTTTTGTAGGCCTAAGAACACTGGGGCTCTGGGCTTCTCTAGCCACCTCATCTTCTGCTCATCCTCTCGCGCACTCTAAAGAGAGCTCAGGTGAGAAATTGCAAACGTCGAGCAATTGCTCAGAGATTAAAAGTGCCAGCACTGAAAGCTCTTGCTAGCCAGCACCCTTCCTTGGAAGCGCTTTTGTAGCCCTTAGAACACTGGGGCTCTGGGCTTCTCTAGCCACCTCATCTTCTGCTCATCCTCTCGCGCACTCTAAAGAGAGCTCAGGTGAGAAATTGCAAACGTCGAGCAATTGCTCAGAGATGAAAAGTGCCAGCACTGAAAGCTCTTGCTAGCCAGCACCCTTCCTTGGAAGCGCTTTCACAGGCGCAGTAACACTGGGGCTTTGCGCTTCTCTAGCCACCAAACGTCACGGTCCTTCTCTTTCCATCTCGTAGACACGAGATGAGAAATTGCAAACGTCGAGCAATTGCTCAGAGATGAAAAGTGCCAGCACTGAAAGCTGTTGCTAGCCAGCACCCTTCCTTGAAAGCGCATTCACAGGCGCAGCAACACTGGGGCTTTGCGCTTCTATATGCACCAAACGTCACGGTCCTTCTCTTTCCGTCTCGTAGACACGAGCTGAGAAATTGCAAACGTCGAGCAATTGCTCAGAGATGAAAAGTGCCAGCACTGAAAGCTGTTGCTAGCCAGCACCCTTCCTTGGAAGCGCTTTCACAGGCGCAGCAACACTGGGGCTTTGCGCTTCTCTACCCACCAAACGTCACGGTCCTTCTCTTTCCGTCTCGTAGACACGAGCTGAGAAATTGCAAACGTCGAGCAATTGCTCAGAGATGAAAAGTGCCAGCACTGAAAGCTGTTGCTAGCCAGCACCCTTCCTTGGAAGCGCTTTTGTAGCCATAAGAACACTGGGGCTCTGGGCTTCTCTAACCACCTCATCTTCTGCTCATCCTCTCGCGCACTCTAAAGAGAGCTCAGGTGAGAAATTGCAAACGTCGAGCAATTGCTCAGAGATGAAAAGTGCCAGCACTGAAAGCTGTTGCTAGCCAGCACCCTTCCTTGGAAGCGCTTTCACAGGCGCAGTAACACTGGGGCTTTGCGCTTCTCTACTCATCAAACGTCACGGTCCTTCTCTTTCCGTCTCGTAGACACGAGCTGAGAAATTGCAAACGTCGAGCAATTGCTCAGAGATGAAAAGTGCCAGCACTGAAAGCTGTTGCTAGCCAGCACCCTTCCTTGGAAGCGCTTTTGTAGCCCTTATAACACTGGGGCTCTGGGCTTCTCTAGCCAGCTCATCTTCTGCTCATCCTCTCGTGCACTCTAAAGAGAGCTCAGGTGAGAAATTGCAAACGTCGAGCAATTGCTCAGAGATGAAAAGTGCCAGCACTGAAAGCTGTTGCTAGCCAGCACCCTTCCTTGGAAGCGCTTTCACAGGCGCAGCAACACTGGGGCTTTGCGCTTCTCTAGCCACCAAACGTCACGGTCCTTCTCTTTCCATCTCGTAGACACGAGCTGAGAAATTGCAAATGTCGAGCAACTGCTCAGAGATGAAAAGTGCCAGCACTGAAAGCTCTTGCTAGCCAGCCCCCTTCCTTGGAAGCGCTTTTGTAGCCCTTAGAACACTGGGGCTCTGGGCTTCTCTAGCCACCTAATCTTCTGCTCATCCTCTCGCGCACTCTAAAGAGAGCTCAGGTGAGAAATTGCAAACGTCGAGCAATTGCTCAGAGATGAAAAGTGCCAGCACTGAAAGCTGTTGCTAGCCAGCACCCTTCCTTGGAAGCGCTTTCACAAGCGCAGTAACACTGGGGCTTTGCGCTTCTCTACCCACCAAACGTCACGGTCATTCTCTTTCTGTCTCGTAGACATGAGCTGAGAAATTGCAAACGTCGAGCAATTGCTCAGAGATGAAAAGTGCCAGCACTGAAAGCTCTTGCTAGCCAGCACCCTTCCTTGGAAGCGCTTTTGTAGGCCTAAGAACACTGGGGCTCTGGGCTTCTCTAGCCACCTCATCTTCTGCTCATCCTCTCGCGCTCTCTAAAGAGAGCTGAGGTGAGAAATTGCAAACGTCGAGCAATTGCTCAGAGATGAAAAGTGCCAGCACTGAAAGCTGTTGCTAGCCAGCACCCTTCCTTGGAAGCGCTTTCACAGGCGCAGTAACACTGGGGCTTTGCGCTTCTCTAGCCACCAAACGTCACGGTCACTATCTCTCCGTCTCGTAGACACGAGCTGAGAAATTTCAAATGTCGAGCAATTGCTCAGAGATGAAAAGTGCCAGCACTGAAAGCTGTTGCTAGCCAGCACCCTTCCTTGGAAGCGCTTTTGTAGGCATAAGAAGACTGGGGCTCTGGGCTTCTCTAGCCACCTCATCTTCTGCTCATCCTCTCGCGCACTCTAAAGAGAGCTCAGGTGAGAAATTGCAAACGTCGAGCAATTGCTCAGAGATGAAAAGTGCCAGCACTGAAAGCTGTTGCTAGCCAGCACCCTTCCTTGGAAGCGCTTTCACAGGCGCAGTAACACTGGGGCTTTGCGCTTCTCTACCCACCAAACGTCACGGTCACTATCTCTCCGTCTCGTAGACACGAGCTGAGAAATTGCAAACGTCGAGCAATTGCTCAGAGATGAAAAGTGCCAGCACTGAAAGCTGTTGCTAGCCAGCACCCTTCCTTGGAAGCGCTTTTGTAGGCCTAAGAACACTGGGGCTCTGGGCTTCTCTAGCCACCTAATCTTCTGCTCATCCTCTCGCGCACTCTAAAGAGAGCTCAGGTGAGAAATTGCAAACGTCGAGCAATTGCTCAGAGATGAAAAGTGCCAGCACTTAAAGCTCTTGCTAGCCAGCACCCTTCCTTGGAAGCGCTTTCACAGGCGCAGCAACACTGGGGCTTTGCGCTTCTCTACCCACCAAACGTCATGGTCACTATCTCTCCGTCTCCTAGACACGAGCTGAGAAATTGCAAACGTCAATCAATTGCTCAGAGATGAAAAGTGCCAGCACTGGAAGCTGTTGCTAGCCAGCACCCTTCCTTGGAAGTGCTTTTGTAGGCCTAAGAAGACTGGGGCTCTGGGCTTCTCTAGCCACCTAATCTTCTGCTCATCCTCTCGCGCACTCTAAAGAGAGCTGAGGTGAGAAATTGCAAACGTCGAGCAATTGCTCAGAGATGAAAAGTGCCAGCACTGAAAGCTGTTGCTAGCCAGCACCCTTCCTTGGAAGCGCTTTTGTAGGCCTAAGAACACTGGGGCTCTGGGCTTCTCTAGCCACCTCATCTTCTGCTCATCCTCTCGCGCACTCTAAAGAGAGCTCAGGTGAGAAATTGCAAACGTCGAGCAATTGCTCAGAGATGAAAAGTGCCAGCACTGAAAGCTGTTGCTAGCCAGCACCCTTCCTTGGAAGCGCTTTCACAGGCGCAGTAACACTGGGGCTTTGCGCTTCTCTACCCACCAAACGTCACGGTCACTATCTCTCCGTCTCGTAGACATGAGCTGAGAAATTGCAAACGTCGAGCAATTGCTCAGAGATGAAAAGTGCCAGCACTGAAAGCTGTTGCTAGCCAGCACCCTTCCTTGGAAGCGCTTTTGTAGGCCTAAGAACACTGGGGCTCTGGGCTTCTCTAGCCACCTAATCTTCTGCTCATCCTCTCGCGCACTCTAAAGAGAGCTCAGGTGAGAAATTGCAAACGTCAAGCAATTGCTCAGAGATGAAAAGTGCCAGCACTGAAAGCTCTTGCTAGCCAGCACCCTTCCTTGGAAGCGCTTTCACAGGCGCAGTAACACTGGGGCTTTGCGCTTCTCTAGCCACCAAACGTCACGGTCCTTCTCTTTCCGTCTCGTAGACACGAGCTGAGAAATTGCAAACATTGAGCAATTGCTCAGAGATGAAAAGTGCCAGCACTGAAAGTGTTGCTAGCCAGCACCCTTCCTTGGAAGCGCTTTTGTAGGCCTAAGAACACTGGGGCTCTGGGCTTCTCTAGCCACCTCATCTTCTGCTCATCCTCTCGCGCACTCTAAAGAGAGCTCAGGTGAGAAATTGCAAACGTCCAGCAATTGCTCAGAGATGAAAAGTGCCAGCACTGAAAGCTGTTGCTAGACAGCACCCTTCCTTGGAAGCGCTTTCACAGGCGCAGTAACACTGGGGCTTTTCGCTTCTATATGCACCAAACGTCACGGTCCTTCTCTTTCCGTCTCGTAGACACGAGCTGAGAAATTGCAAACGTCGAGCAATTGCTCAGAGGTGAAAAGTGCCAGCACTGAAAGCTGTTGCTAGCCAGCACCCTTCCTTGGAAGCGCTTTCACAAGCGCAGCAACACTGGTGCTTTGCGCTTCTCTAGCCACCAAACGTCACTGTCATTCTCTTTCCGTCTCGTAGACACGAGCTGAGAAATTGCAAACGTCGAGCAATTGCTCAGAGAGGAAAAGTGCCAGCACTGAAAGCTGTTGCTAGCCAGCACCCTTCCTTGGAAGCGCTTTTGTAGGCCTAAGAACACTGGGGCTCTGGGCTTCTTTAGCCACCTCATCTTCTGCTCATCCTCTCGCGCACTCTAAAGAGAGCTCAGGTGAGAAATTGCAAACGTCGAGCAATTGCTCAGAGATGAAAAGTGCCAGCACTGAAAGCTGTTGCTAGCCAGCACCCTTCCTTGGAAGCGCTTTCACAGGCGCAGCAACACTGGGGCTTTGCGCTTCTCTACCCACCAAACATCACGGTCACTATCTCTCCGTCTCGTAGACACGAGCTGAGAAATTGCAAACGTCGAGCAATTGCTCAGAGATGAAAAGTGCCAGCACTGAAAGCTGTTGCTAGCCAGCACCCTTCCTTGGAAGCGCTTTCACAGGCGCAGTAACACTGGGGCTTTGCGCTTCTCTACCCACCAAAAGTCACGGTCCTTCTCTTTCCGTCTCGTAGACACGAGCTGAGAAATTGCAAACGTCGAGCAATTGCTCAGAGATGAAAAGTGCCAGCACTGGAAGCTGTTGCTAGCCAGCACCCTTCCTTGGAAGCGCTTTTGTAGGCCTAAGAACACTGGGGCTCTGGGCTTCTCTAGCCACCTAATCTTCTGCTCATCCTCTCGCGCACTCTAAAGAGAGCTCAGGTGAGAAATTGCAAACGTCGAGCAATTGCTCAGAGATGAAAAGTGCCAGCACTGAAAGCTGTTGCTAGCCAGCACCCTTCCTTGGAAGTGCTTTCACAGGCGCAGTAACACTGGGGCTTTGCGCTTCTCTAGCCACCAAACGTCACGGTCACTATCTCTCCGTCTCGTAGACACGAGCTGAGAAATTGCAAACGTCGAGCAATTGCTCAGAGATGAAAAGTGCCAGCACTGAAAGCTCTTGCTAGCCAGCACCCTTCCTTGGAAGCGCTTTTGTAGGCCTAAGAACACTGGGGCTCTGGGCTTCTCTAGCCACCTCATCTTCTGCTCATCCTCTCGCGCACTCTAAAGAGAGCTCAGGGGAGAAATTGCAAACGTCCAGCAATTGCTCAGAGATGAAAAGTGCCAGCACTGAAAGCTCTTGCTAGCCAGCACCCTTCCTTGGAAGCGCTTTCACAAGCGCAGTAACACTGGGGCTTTGCGCTTCTCTACCCACCAAACGTAACGGTCATTCTCTTTCTGTCTCGTAGACATGAGCTGAGAAATTGCAAACGTCGAGCAATTGCTCAGAGATGAAAAGTGCCAGCACTGAAAGCTCTTGCTAGCCAGCACCCTTCCTTGGAAGCGCTTTTGTAGGCCTAAGAACACTGGGGCTCTGGGCTTCTCTAGCCACCTCATCTTCTGCTCATCCTCTCGCGCACTCTAAAGAGAGCTCAGGTGAGAAATTGCAAACGTCGAGCAATTGCTCAGAGATGAAAAGTGCCAGCACTGAAAGCTCTTGCTAGCCAGCACCCTTCCTTGGAAGCGCTTTCACAGGCGCAGTAACACTGGGGCTTTGCGCTTCTCTAGCCACCAAACGTCACGGTCACTATCTCTCCGTCTCGTAGACACGAGCTGAGAAATTTCAAACGTCGAGCAATTGCTCAGAGATGAAAAGTGCCAGCACTGGAAGCTGTTGCTAGCCAGCACCCTTCCTTGGAAGCGCTTTTGTAGGCCTAAGAACACTGGGGCTCTGGGCTTCTCTAGCCACCTCATCTTCTGCTCATCCTCTCGCGCACTCTAAAGAGAGCTCAGGTGAGAAATTGCAAACGTCGAGCAATTGCTCAGAGATGAAAAGTGCCAGCACTTAAAGCTCTTGCTAGCCAGCACCCTTCCTTGGAAGCGCTTTCACAGGCGCAGTAACACTGGGGCTTTGCGCTTCTCTACCCACCAAAATTCACGGTCCTTCTCTTTCCGTCTCGTAGACACGAGCTGAGAAATTGCAAACGTCGAGCAATTGCTCAGAGATGAAAAGTGCCAGCACTGGAAGCTGTTGCTAGCCAGCACCCTTCCTTGGAAGCGCTTTTGTAGGCCTAAGAAGACTGGGGCTCTGGGCTTCTCTAGCCACCTAATCTTCTGCTCATCCTCTCGCGCACTCTAAAGAGAGCTCAGGTGAGAAATTGCAAACGTCGAGCAATTGCTCAGAGATGAAAAGTGCCAGCACTGAAAGCTGTTGCTAGCCAGCACCCTTCCTTGGAAGCGCTTTCAAAGGCGCAGTAACACTGGGGCTTTGCGCTTCTCTAGCCACCAAACGTCACGGTCCTTCTCTTTCCATCTCGTAGACACGAGCTGAGAAATTGCAAACGTCGAGCAATTGCTCAGAGGTGAAAAGTGCCAGCACTGAAAGCTGTTGCTAGCCAGCACCCTTCCTTGGAAGCGCTTTCACAAGCGCAGCAACACTGGTGCTTTGCGCTTCTCTAGCCACCAAACGTCACTGTCATTCTCTTTCCGTCTCGTAGACACGAGCTGAGAAATTGCAAACGTCGAGCAATTGCTCAGAGAGGAAAAGTGCCAGCACTGAAAGCTGTTGCTAGCCAGCACCCTTCCTTGGAAGCGCTTTTGTAGGCCTAAGAACACTGGGGCTCTGGGCTTCTCTAGCCACCTCATCTTCTGCTCATCCTCTCGCGCACTCTAAAGAGAGCTCAGGTGAGAAATTGCAAACGTCGAGCAATTGCTCAGAGATGAAAAGTGCCAGCACTGAAAGCTGTTGCTAGCCAGCACCCTTCCTTGGAAGCGCTTTCACAGGCGCAGCAACACTGGGGCTTTGCGCTTCTATATGCACCAAACGTCACGGTCCTTCTCTTTCCGTCTCATAGACACGAGCTGAGAAATTGCAAACGTCGAGCAATTGCTCAGAGATGAAAAGTGCCAGCACTGAAAGCTCTTGCTAGCCAGCACCCTTCCTTGGAAGCGCTTTCACAGGCGCTGTAACACTGGGGCTTTGCGCTTCTCTACCCACCAAACGTCACGGTCCTTCTCTTTCCGTCTCATAGACACGAGCTGAGAAATTGCAAACGTCGAGCAATTGCTCAGAGATGAAAAGTGCCAGCACTGAAAGCTGTTGCTAGCCAGCACCCTTCCTTGGAAGCGCTTTCAAAGGCGCAGTAACACTGGGGCTTTGCGCTTCTATATGCACCAAACGTCACGGTCATTCTCTTTCCGTCTCATAGACACGAGCTGAGAAATTGCAAACGTCGAGCAATTGCTCAGAGATGAAAAGTGCCAGCACTGAAAGCTGTTGCTAGCCAGCACCCTTCCTTGGAAGCGCTTTCACAGGCGCAGCAACACTGGGGCTTTGCGCTTCTCTAGCCACCAAACGTCACGGTCCTTCTCTTTCCATCTCATAGACACGAGCTGAGAAATTGCAAACGTCGAGCAATTGCTCAGAGATGAAAAGTGCCAGCACTGAAAGCTGTTGCTAGCCAGCACCCTTCCTTGGAAGCGCTTTCACAAGCGCAGCAACACTGGGGCTTTGCGCTTCTCTAGCCACCAAACGTCACTGTCATTCTCTTTCCGTCTCGCAGACACGAGCTGAGAAATTGCAAACGTCGAGCAATTGCTCAGAGAGGAAAAGTGCCAGCACTGAAAGCTGTTGCTAGCCAGCACCCTTCCTTGGAAGCGCTTTTGTAGGCCTAAGAACACTGGGGCTCTGGGCTTCTCTAGCCACCTCATCTTCTGCTCATCCTCTCGCGCACTCTAAAGAGAGCTCAGGTGAGAAATTGCAAACGTCGAGCAATTGCTCAGAGATGAAAAGTGCCAGCACTGAAAGCTGTTGCTAGCCAGCACCCTTCCTTGGAAGCGCTTTCACAGGCGCAGCAACACTGGGGCTTTGCGCTTCTCTACCCACCAAACGTCACGGTCACTATCTCTCCGTCTCGTAGACACGAGCTGAGAAATTGCAAACGTCGAGCAATTGCTCAGAGATGAAAAGTGCCAGCACTGAAAGCTCTTGCTAGCCAGCACCCTTCCTTGGAAGCGCTTTTGTAGGCCTAAGAACACTGGGGCTCTGGGCTTCTCTAGCCACCTCATCTTCTGCTCATCCTCTCGCGCACTCTAAAGAGAGCTCAGGTGAGAAATTGCAAACGTCGAGCAATTGCTCAGAGATGAAAAGTGCCAGCACTGAAAGCTGTTGCTAGCCAGCACCCTTCCTTGGAAGCGCTTTCACAGGCGCAGCAACACTGGGGCTTTGCGCTTCTCTAGCCACCAAACGTCACGGTCATTCTCTTTCCGCCTCGTAGACACGAGCTGAGAAATTGCAAACGTCGATCAATTGCTCAGAGATGAAAAGTGCCAGCACTGAAAGCTGTTGCTAGCCAGCCCCCTTCCTTGGAAGCGCTTTTGTAGGCCTAAGAACACTGGGGCTCTGGGCTTCTCTAGCCACCTCATCTTCTGCTCATCCTCTCGCGCACTCTAAAGAGAGCTCAGGTGAGAAATTGCAAATATCGAGCAATTGCTCAGAGATGAAAAGTGCCAGCACTGAAAGCTCTTGCTAGCCAGCACCCTTCCTTGGAAGCGCTTTCACAGGCGCAGTAACACTGGGGCTTTGCGCTTCTCTACCCACCAAACGTCACGGTCCTTCTCTTTCCGTCTCCTAGACACGAGCTGAGAAATTGCAAACGTCGAGCAATTGCTCCGAGATGAAAAGTGCCAGCACTGGAAGCTGTTGCTAGCCAGCACCCTTCCTTGGAAGCGCTTTTGTAGCCCTTAGAACACTGGGGCTCTTGGCTTCTCTAGCCACCTCATCTTCTGCTCATCCTCTCGCGCACTCTAAAGAGAGCTCAGGTGAGAAATTGCAAACGTCGAGCAATTGCTCAGAGATGAAAAGTGCCAGCACTGAAAGCTGTTGCTAGCCAGCACCCTTCCTTGGAAGCGCTTTCACAGGCGCAGTAACACTGGGGCTTTGCGCTTCTCTACCCACCAAACGTCACGGTCCTTCTCTTTCCGTCTCGTAGACACGAGCTGAGAAATTGCAAACGTCGAGCAATTGCTCAGAGATGAAAAGTGCCAGCACTGAAAGCTCTTGCTAGCCAGCACCCTTCCTTGGAAGCGCTTTTGTAGGCCTAAGAACACTGGGGCTCTGGGCTTCTCTAGCCACCTCATCTTCTGCTCATCCTCTCGCGCACTCTAAAGAGAGCTCAGGTGAGAAATTGCAAACGTCGAGCAATTGCTCAGAGATGAAAAGTGCCAGCACTGAAAGCTGTTGCTACCCAGCACCCTTCCTTGGAAGCGCTTTCACAGGCGCAGCAACACTGGGGCTTTGCGCTTCTCTAGCCACCAAACGTCACGGTCCTTCTCTTTCCGTCTCGTAGACACGAGCTGAGAAATTGCAAACGTCGAGCAATTGCTCAGAGATGTAAAGTGCCAGCACTGGAAGCTGTTGCTAGCCAGCACCCTTCCTTGGAAGCGCTTTTGTAGCCCTTAGAACACTGGGGCTCTGGGCTTCTCTAGCCACCTAATCTTCTGCTCATCCTCTCGCGCACTCTAAAGAGAGCTCAGGTGAGAAATTGCAAACGTCGAGCAATTGCTCAGAGATGAAAAGTGCCAGCACTGAAAGCTCTTGCTAGCCAGCACCCTTCCTTGGAAGCGCTTTCACAGGCGCAGCAACACTGGGGCTTTGCGCTTCTCTAGCCGCCAAATGTCACGGTCCTTCTCTTTCCGTCTCGTAGACACGAGCTGAGAAATTGCAAACGTCGAGCAATTGCTCAGAGATGAAAAGTGCCAGCACTGAAAGCTGTTGCTAGCCAGCACCCTTCCTTGGAAGCGCTTTCACAGGCGCAGTAACACTGGGGCTTTGCGCTTCTCTACCCACCAAACGTCACGGTCACTATCTCTCCGTCTCGTAGACACGAGCTGAGAAATTGCAAACGTCGAGCAATTGCTCAGAGATGAAAAGTGCCAGCACTGAAAGCTGTTGCTAGCCAGCACCCTTCCTTGGAAGCGCTTTTGTAGGCCTAAGAACACTGGGGCTCTGGGCTTCTCTAGCCACCTCATCTTCTGCTCATCCTCTCGCGCACTCTAAAGAGAGTTCAGGTGAGAAATTGCAAACGTCGAGCAATTGCTCAGAGATGAAAAGTGCCAGCACTGAAAGCTCTTGCTAGCCAGCACCCTTCCTTGGAAGCGCTTTCACAGGCGCAGCAACACTGGGGCTTTGCGCTTCTCTAGCCACCAAACGTCACGGTCCTTCTCTTTCCGTCTCGTAGACACGAGCTGAGAAATTGCAAACGTCGAGCAATTGCTCAGAGATGAAAAGTGCCAGCACTGAAAGCTGTTGCTAGCCAGCACCCTTCCTTGGAAGCGCTTTTGTAGGCCTAAGAACACTGGGGCTCTGGGCTTCTCTAGCCACCTCATCTTCTGCTCATCCTCTCGCGCACTCTAAAGAGAGCTCAGGTGAGAAATTGCAAACGTCGAGCAATTGCTCAGAGATGAAAAGTGCCAGCACTGAAAGCTCTTGCTAGCCAGCACCCTTCCTTGGAAGCGCTTTCACAAGCGCAGTAACACTGGGGCTTTGCGCTTCTCTACCCACCAAACGTCACGGTCCTTCTCTTTCTGTCTCGTAGACACGAGCTGAGAAATTGCAAACGTCGAGCAATTGCTCAGAGATGAAAAGTGCCAGCACTGAAAGCTGTTGCTAGCCAGCACCCTTCCTTGGAAGCGCTTTCACAGGCGCAGTAACACTGGGGCTTTGCGCTTCTCTACCCACCAAACGTCACGGTCACTATCTCTCCGTCTCGTAGACACGAGCTGAGAAATTGCAGACATCGAGCAATTGCTCAGAGATGAAAAGTGCCAGCACTGAAAGCTGTTGCTAGCCAGCACCCTTCCTTGGAAGCGCTTTTGTAGGCCTAAGAACACTGGGGCTCTGGGCTTCTCTAGCCACCTAATCTTCTGCTCATCCTCTCGCGCACTCTAAAGAGAGCTCAGGTCAGAAATTGCAAACGTCGAGCAATTGCTCAGAGATGAAAAGTGCCAGCACTGAAAGCTGTTGCTAGCCAGCACCCTTCCTTGGAAGCGCTTTCACAGGCGCAGCAACACTGGGGCTTTGCGCTTCTCTAGCCACCAAACGTCACGGTCCTTCTCTTTCTGTCTCGTAGACACGAGCTGAGAAATTGCAAACGTCGAGCAATTGCTCAGAGATGAAAAGTGCCAGCACTGAAAGCTGTTGCTAGCCAGCACCCTTCCTTGGAAGCGCTTTCACAGGCGCAGTAACACTGGGGCTTTGCGCTTCTATATGCACCAAACGTCACGGTCATTCTCTTTCCGTCTCGTAGACACGAGCTGAGAAATTGCAAATGTCGAGCAATTGCTCAGAGATGAAAAGTGCCAGCACTGAAAGCTCTTGCTAGCCAGCACCCTTCCTTGGAAGCGCTTTTGTAGGCCTAAGAACACTGGGGCTCTGGGCTTCTCTAGCCACCTCATCTTCTGCTCATCCTCTCGCGCACTCTCAAGAGAGCTCAGGTGAGAAATTGCAAACGTCGAGCAATTGCTCAGAGATGAAAAGTGCCAGCACTGAAAGCTGTTGCTAGCCAGCACCCTTCCTTGGAAGCGCTTTCACAGGCGCAGCAACACTGGGGCTTTGCGCTTCTCTAGCCACCAAACGTCACGGTCCTTCTCTTTCCGTCTCATAGACACGAGCTGAGAAATTGCAAACGTCGAGCAATTGCTCAGAGATGAAAAGTGCCAGCACTGAAAGCTCTTGCTAGCCAGCACCCTTCCTTGGAAGCGCTTTCACAGGCGCAGCAACACTGGGGCTTTGCGCTTCTCTAGCCACCAAACTTCATGGTCACTATCTCTCCGTCTCGTAGACACGAGCTGAGAAATTGCAAACGTCGAGCAATTGCTCAGAGATGAAAAGTGCCAGCACTGGAAGCTGTTGCTAGCCAGCACCCTTCCTTGGAAGCGCTTTTGTAGGCCTTAGAACACTGGGGCTCTGGGCTTCTCTAGCCACCTCATCTTCTGCTCATCCTCTCGCGCTCTCTAAAGAGAGCTCAGGTGAGAAATTGCAAACGTCGAGCAATTGCTCAGAGATGAAAAGTGCCAGCACTGAAAGCTGTTGCTAGCCAGCACCCTTCCTTGGAAGCGCTTTCACAGGCGCAGCAACACTGGGGCTTTGCGCTTCTCTAGCCACCAAACGTCACGGTCACTATCTCTCCGTCTCGTAGACACGAGCTGAGAAATTGCAAACGTCCAGCAATTGCTCAGAGATGAAAAGTGCCAGCACTGAAAGCTGTTGCTAGCCAGCACCCTTCCTTGGAAGCGCTTTTGTAGGCCTAAGAACACTGGGGCTCTGGGCTTCTCTAGCCACCTAATCTTCTGCTCATCCTCTCGCGCACTCTAAAGAGAGCTCAGGTGAGAAATTGCAAACGTCGAGCAATTGCTCAGAGATGAAAAGTGCCAGCACTGAAAGCTGTTGCTAGCCAGCACCCTTCCTTGGAAGCGCTTTCACAAGCGCAGTAACACTGGGGCTTTGCGCTTCTCTACCCACCAAACGTAAAGGTCCTTCTCTTTCCGTCTCGTAGACACGAGCTGAGAAATTGCAAACGTCGAGCAATTGCTCAGAGATGAAAAGTGCCAGCACTGAAAGTGTTGCTAGCCAGCACCCTTCCTTGGAAGCGCTTTTGTAGCCCTTAGAACACTGGGGCTCTGGGCTTCTCTAGCCACCTAATCTTCTGCTCATCCTCTCGCGCACTCTAAAGAGAGCTCAGGTGAGAAATTGCAAACGTCGAGCAATTGCTCAGAGATGAAAAGTGCCAGCACTGAAAGCTGCTGCTATCCAGCACCCTTCCTTGGAAGCGCTTTCACAAGCGCAGTAACACTGGGGCTTTGCGCTTCTCTACCCACCAAACGTAACTTTCCTTCTCTTTCCGTCTCGTAGACATGAGCTGAGAAATTGCAAACGTCGAGCAATTGCTCAGAGATGAAAAGTGCCAGCACTTAAAGCTCTTGCTAGCCAGCACCCTTCCTTGGAAGCGCTTTCACAGGCGCAGTAACACTGGGGCTTTGCGCTTCTCTACCCACCAAACGTCACGGTCACTATCTCTCCGTCTCGTAGACACGAGCTGAGAAATTGCAGACATCGAGAAATTGCTCAGAGATGAAAAGTGCCAGCACTGAAAGCTGTTGCTAGCCAGCACCCTTCCTTGGAAGCGCTTTTGTAGGCCTAAGAACACTGGGGCTCTGGGCTTCTCTAGCCACCTCATCTTCTGCTCATCCTCTCGCGCACTCTAAAGAGAGCTCAGGTGAGAAATTGCAAACGTCGAGCAATTGCTCAGAGATGAAAAGTGCCAGCACTGAAAGCTGTTGCTAGCCAGCACCCTTCCTTGGAAGCGCTTTCACAGGCGCAGTAACACTGGGGCTTTGCGCTTCTCTAGCCACCAAACGTCACGGTCCTTCTCTTTCCGTCTCGTAGACACGAGCTGAGAAATTGCAAACGTCGAGCAATTGCTCAGAGATGAAAAGTGCCAGCACTGAAAGCTGTTGCTAGCCAGCACCCTTCCTTGGAAGCGCTTTTGTAGGCCTAAGAACACTGGGGCTCTGGGCTTCTCTAGCCACCTCATCTTCTGCTCATCCTCTCGCGCACTCTAAAGAGAGCTCAGGTGAGAAATTGCAAACGTCCAGCAATTGCTCAGAGATGAAAAGTGCCAGCACTGAAAGCTGTTGCTAGCCAGCACCCTTCCTTGGAAGCGCTTTCACAGGCGCAGCAACACTGGGGCTTTGCGCTTCTCTAGCCACCAAACGTCACGGTCCTTCTCTTTCCGTCTCGTAGACACGAGCTGAGAAATTGCAAACGTCGAGCAATTGCTCAGAGATGAAAAGTGCCAGCACTGAAAGCTGTTGCTAGCCAGCACCCTTCCTTGGAAGCGCTTTCACAGGCGCAGCAACACTGGGGCTTTGCGCTTCTCTACCCACCAAACTTCATGGTCACTATCTCTCCGTCTCGTAGACACGAGCTGAGAAATTGCAAACGTCGAGCAATTGCTCAGAGATGAAAAGTGCCAGCACTGAAAGCTGTTGCTAGCCAGCACCCTTCCTTGGAAGCGCTTTCACAGGCGCAGTAACACTGGGGCTTTGCGCTTCTCTACCCACCAAACGTCACGGTCACTATCTCTCCGTCTCGTAGACACGAGCTGAGAAATTGCAAACGTCCAGCAATTGCTCAGAGATGAAAAGTGCCAGCACTGAAAGCTGTTGCTAGCCAGCACCCTTCCTTGGAAGCGCTTTTGTAGGCCTAAGAACACTGGGGCTCTGGGCTTCTCTAGCCACCTCATCTTCTGCTCATCCTCTCGCGCACTCTAAAGAGAGTTCAGGTGAGAAATTGCAAACGTCGAGCAATTGCTCAGAGATGAAAAGTGCCAGCACTGAAAGCTGTTGCTAGCCAGCACCCTTCCTTGGAAGCGCTTTCACAGGCGCAGCAACACTGGGGCTTTGCGATTCTCTACCCACCAAACGTCACGGTCCTTCTCTTTCCGTCTCGTAGACACGAGCTGAGAAATTGCAAACGTCGAGCAATTGCTCAGAGATGAAAAGTGCCAGCACTGGAAGCTGTTGCTAGCCAGCACCCTTCCTTGGAAGCGCTTTTGTAGGCCTTAGAACACTGGGGCTCTGGGCTTCTCTAGCCACCTCATCTTCTGCTCATCCTCTCGCGCACTCTAAAGAGAGTTCAGGTGAGAAATTGCAAACGTCGAGCAATTGCTCAGAGATGAAAAGTGCCAGCACTGAAAGCTCTTGCTAGCCAGCACCCTTCCTTGGAAGCGCTTTCACAGGCGCAGCAACACTGGGGCTTTGCGCTTCTCTAGCCACCAAACGTCACGGTCCTTCTCTTTCCGTCTCGTAGACACGAGCTGAGAAATTGCAAACGTCGAGCAATTGCTCAGAGATGAAAAGTGCCAGCACTGGAAGCTGTTGCTAGCCAGCACCCTTCCTTGGAAGCGCTTTTGTAGCCCTTAGAACACTGGGGCTCTGGGCTTCTCTAGCCACCTAATCTTCTGCTCATCCTCTCGCGCACTCTAAAGAGAGCTCAGGTGAGAAATTGCAAACGTCAAGCAATTGCTCAGAGATGAAAAGTGCCAGCACTGAAAGCTGTTGCTAGCCAGCACCCTTCCTTGGAAGCGCTTTCACAGGCGCAGTAACACTGGGGCTTTGCGCTTCTCTAGCCACCAAACGTCACGGTCCTTCTCTTTCTGTCTCGTAGACACGAGCTGAGAAATTGCAAACGTCGAGCAATTGCTCAGAGATGAAAAGTGCCAGCACTGAAAGCTCTTGCTAGCCAGCACCCTTCCTTGGAAGCGCTTTCACAGGCGCAGTAACACTGGGGCTTTGCGCTTCTCTACCCACCAAACGTCACGGTCACTATCTCTCCGTCTCGTAGACATGAGCTGAGAAATTGCAGACATCGAGAAATTGCTCAGAGATGAAAAGTGCCAGCACTGAAAGCTCTTGCTAGCCAGCACCCTTCCTTGGAAGCGCTTTTGTAGGCCTAAGATGTCTGGGGCTCTGGGCTTCTCTAGCCACCTAATCTTCTGCTCATCCTCTCGCGCACTCTGAAGAGAGCTCAGGTGAGAAATTGCAAACGTCGAGCAATTGCTCAGAGATGAAAAGTGCCAGCACTGAAAGCTGTTGCTAGCCAGCACCCTTCCTTGGAAGCGCTTTCACAGGCGCAGTAACACTGGGGCTTTGCGCTTCTATACGCACCAAACGTCACGGTCCTTCTCTTTCCGTCTCGTAGACACGAGCTGAGAAATTGCAAACGTCGAGCAATTGCTCAGAGATGAAAAGTGCCAGCACTGAAAGCTGTTGCTAGCCAGCACCCTTCCTTGGAAGCGCTTTCACAGGCGCAGTAACACTGGTGCTTTGCGCTTCTCTACCCACCAAACGTCACGGTCACTATCTCTCCGTCTCGTAGACACGAGCTGAGAAATTGCAAACGTCCAGCAATTGCTCAGAGATGAAAAGTGCCAGCACTGAAAGCTGTTGCTAGCCAGCACCCTTCCTTGGAAGCGCTTTTGTAGGCCTAAGAAGTCTGGGGCTCTGGGCTTCTCTAGCCACCTAATCTTCTGCTCATCCTCTCGCGCACTCTGAAGAGAGCTCAGGTGAGAAATTGCAAACGTCGAGCAATTGCTCAGAGATGAAAAGTGCCAGCACTGAAAGCTGTTGCTAGCCAGCACCCTTCCTTGGAAGCGCTTTCACAGGCGCAGTAACACTGGGGCTTTGCGCTTCTCTACCCACCAAACGTCACGGTCACTATCTCTCCGTCTCGTAGACACGAGCTGAGAAATTGCAGACATCGAGAAATTGCTCAGAGATGAAAAGTGCCAGCACTGAAAGCTGTTGCTAGCCAGCACCCTTCCTTGGAAGCGCTTTTGTAGGCCTAAGAACACTGGGGCTCTGGGCTTCTCTAGCCACCTCATCTTCTGCTCATCCTCTCGCGCACTCTAAAGAGAGCTCAGGTGAGAAATTGCAAACGTCGAGCAATTGCTCAGAGATGAAAAGTGCCAGCACTGAAAGCTGTTGCTAGCCAGCACCCTTCCTTGGAAGTGCTTTCACAGGCGCAGTAACACTGGGGCTTTGCGCTTCTATACGCACCAAACGTCACGCTCCTTCTCTTTCCGTCTCGTAGACACGAGCTGAGAAATTGCAAACGTCGAGCAATTGCTCAGAGATGAAAAGTGCCAGCACTGAAAGCTGTTGCTAGCCAGCACCCTTCCTTGGAAGCGCTTTTGTAGGCCTAAGAACACTGGGGCTCTGGGCTTCTCTAGCCACCTCATCTTCTGCTCATCCTCTCGCGCACTCTAAAGAGAGCTCAGGTGAGAAATTGCAAACGTCGAGCAATTGCTCAGAGATGAAAAGTGCCAGCACTGAAAGCTGTTGCTAGCCAGCACCCTTCCTTGGAAGCGCTTTCACAGGCGCAGCAACACTGGGGCTTTGCGCTTCTCTAGCCACCAAACGTCACGGTCCTTCTCTTTCTGTCTCGTAGACACGAGCTGAGAAATTGCAAACGTCGAGCAATTGCTCAGAGATGAAAAGTGCCAGCACTGAAAGCTGTTGCTAGCCAGCACCCTTCCTTGGAAGCGCTTTCACAGGCGCAGTAACACTGGGGCTTTGCGCTTCTATATGCACCAAACGTCACGGTCCTTCTCTTTCCGTCTCGTAGACACGAGCTGAGAAATTGCAAATGTCGAGCAATTGCTCAGAGATGAAAAGTGCCAGCACTGAAAGCTCTTGCTAGCCAGCACCCTTCCTTGGAAGCGCTTTTGTAGGCCTAAGAACACTGGGGCTCTGGGCTTCTCTAGCCACCTCATCTTCTGCTCATCCTCTCGCGCACTCTCAAGAGAGCTCAGGTGAGAAATTGCAAACGTCGAGCAATTGCTCAGAGATGAAAAGTGCCAGCACTGAAAGCTGTTGCTAGCCAGCACCCTTCCTTGGAAGCGCTTTCACAGGCGCAGCAACACTGGGGCTTTGCGCTTCTCTAGCCACCAAACGTCACGGTCCTTCTCTTTCCGTCTCATAGACACGAGCTGAGAAATTGCAAACGTCGAGCAATTGCTCAGAGATGAAAAGTGCCAGCACTGAAAGCTCTTGCTAGCCAGCACCCTTCCTTGGAAGCGCTTTCACAGGCGCAGCAACACTGGGGCTTTGCGCTTCTCTAGCCACCAAACTTCATGGTCACTATCTCTCCGTCTCGTAGACACGAGCTGAGAAATTGCAAACGTCGAGCAATTGCTCAGAGATGAAAAGTGCCAGCACTGGAAGCTGTTGCTAGCCAGCACCCTTCCTTGGAAGCGCTTTTGTAGGCCTTAGAACACTGGGGCTCTGGGCTTCTCTAGCCACCTCATCTTCTGCTCATCCTCTCGCGCTCTCTAAAGAGAGCTCAGGTGAGAAATTGCAAACGTCGAGCAATTGCTCAGAGATGAAAAGTGCCAGCACTGAAAGCTGTTGCTAGCCAGCACCCTTCCTTGGAAGCGCTTTCACAGGCGCAGCAACACTGGGGCTTTGCGCTTCTCTAGCCACCAAACGTCACGGTCACTATCTCTCCGTCTCGTAGACACGAGCTGAGAAATTGCAAACGTCCAGCAATTGCTCAGAGATGAAAAGTGCCAGCACTGAAAGCTGTTGCTAGCCAGCACCCTTCCTTGGAAGCGCTTTTGTAGGCCTAAGAACACTGGGGCTCTGGGCTTCTCTAGCCACCTAATCTTCTGCTCATCCTCTCGCGCACTCTAAAGAGAGCTCAGGTGAGAAATTGCAAACGTCGAGCAATTGCTCAGAGATGAAAAGTGCCAGCACTGAAAGCTGTTGCTAGCCAGCACCCTTCCTTGGAAGCGCTTTCACAAGCGCAGTAACACTGGGGCTTTGCGCTTCTCTACCCACCAAACGTAAAGGTCCTTCTCTTTCCGTCTCGTAGACACGAGCTGAGAAATTGCAAACGTCGAGCAATTGCTCAGAGATGAAAAGTGCCAGCACTGAAAGTGTTGCTAGCCAGCACCCTTCCTTGGAAGCGCTTTTGTAGCCCTTAGAACACTGGGGCTCTGGGCTTCTCTAGCCACCTCATCTTCTGCTCATCCTCTCGCGCACTCTAAAGAGAGCTCAGGTGAGAAATTGCAAACGTCGAGCAATTGCTCAGAGATGAAAAGTGCCAGCACTGAAAGCTGCTGCTATCCAGCACCCTTCCTTGGAAGCGCTTTCACAAGCGCAGTAACACTGGGGCTTTGCGCTTCTCTACCCACCAAACGTAACTTTCCTTCTCTTTCCGTCTCGTAGACATGAGCTGAGAAATTGCAAACGTCGAGCAATTGCTCAGAGATGAAAAGTGCCAGCACTGAAAGCTGTTGCTAGCCAGCACCCTTCCTTGGAAGCGCTTTCACAGGCGCAGTAACACTGGGGCTTTGCGCTTCTCTACCCACCAAACGTCACGGTCACTATCTCTCCGTCTCGTAGACACGAGCTGAGAAATTGCAGACATCGAGAAATTGCTCAGAGATGAAAAGTGCCAGCACTGAAAGCTGTTGCTAGCCAGCACCCTTCCTTGGAAGCGCTTTTGTAGGCCTAAGAACACTGGGGCTCTGGGCTTCTCTAGCCACCTCATCTTCTGCTCATCCTCTCGCGCACTCTAAAGAGAGCTCAGGTGAGAAATTGCAAACGTCGAGCAATTGCTCAGAGATGAAAAGTGCCAGCACTGAAAGCTGTTGCTAGCCAGCACCCTTCCTTGGAAGCGCTTTCACAGGCGCAGTAACACTGGGGCTTTGCGCTTCTCTACCCACCAAACGTCACGGTCCTTCTCTTTCCGTCTCGTAGACACGAGCTGAGAAATTGCAAACGTCGAGCAATTGCTCAGAGATGAAAAGTGCCAGCACTGAAAGCTGTTGCTAGCCAGCACCCTTCCTTGGAAGCGCTTTTGTAGGCCTAAGAACACTGGGGCTCTGGGCTTCTCTAGCCACCTCATCTTCTGCTCATCCTCTCGCGCACTCTAAAGAGAGCTCAGGTGAGAAATTGCAAACGTCGAGCAATTGCTCAGAGATGAAAAGTGCCAGCACTGAAAGCTGTTGCTAGCCAGCACCCTTCCTTGGAAGCGCTTTCACAGGCGCAGCAACACTGGGGCTTTGCGCTTCTCTAGCCACCAAACGTCACGGTCCTTCTCTTTCCGTCTCGTAGACACGAGCTGAGAAATTGCAAACGTCGAGCAATTGCTCAGAGATGAAAAGTGCCAGCACTGAAAGCTCTTGCTAGCCAGCACCCTTCCTTGGAAGCGCTTTCACAGGCGCAGCAACACTGGGGCTTTGCGCTTCTCTACCCACCAAACTTCATGGTCACTATCTCTCCGTCTCGTAGACACGAGCTGAGAAATTGCAAACGTCGATCAATTGCTCAGAGATGAAAAGTGCCAGCACTGAAAGCTGTTGCTAGCCAGCACCCTTCCTTGGAAGCGCTTTTGTAGGCCTAAGAACACTGGGGCTCTGGGCTTCTCTAGCCACCTCATCTTCTGCTCATCCTCTCGCGCATTCTAAAGAGAGCTCAGGTGAGAAATTGCAAACGTCGAGCAATTGCTCAGAGATGAAAAGTGCCAGCACTGAAAGCTGTTGCTAGCCAGCACCCTTCCTTGGAAGCGCTTTCACAGGCGCAGTAACACTGGGGCTTTGCGCTTCTCTAGCCACCAAACGTCACGGTCCTTCTCTTTCCGTCTCGTAGACACGAGCTGAGAAATTGCAAACGTCGAGCAATTGCTCAGAGATGAAAAGTGCCAGCACTGAAAGCTGTTGCTAGCCAGCACCCTTCCTTGGAAGCGCTTTCACAGGCGCAGCAACACTGGGGCTTTGCGCTTCTCTAGCCACCAAACGTCACGGTCCTTCTCTTTCCGTCTCATAGACACGAGCTGAGAAATTGCAAACGTCGAGCAATTGCTCAGAGATGAAAAGTGCCAGCACTGAAAGCTCTTGCTAGCCAGCACCCTTCCTTGGAAGCGCTTTCACAGGCGCAGCAACACTGGGGCTTTGCGCTTCTCTAGCCACCAAACTTCATGGTCACTATCTCTCCGTCTCGTAGACACGAGCTGAGAAATTGCAAACGTCGAGCAATTGCTCAGAGATGAAAAGTGCCAGCACTGGAAGCTGTTGCTAGCCAGCACCCTTCCTTGGAAGCGCTTTTGTAGGCCTTAGAACACTGGGGCTCTGGGCTTCTCTAGCCACCTCATCTTCTGCTCATCCTCTCGCGCTCTCTAAAGAGAGCTCAGGTGAGAAATTGCAAACGTCGAGCAATTGCTCAGAGATGAAAAGTGCCAGCACTGAAAGCTGTTGCTAGCCAGCACCCTTCCTTGGAAGCGCTTTCACAGGCGCAGCAACACTGGGGCTTTGCGCTTCTCTAGCCACCAAACGTCACGGTCACTATCTCTCCGTCTCGTAGACACGAGCTGAGAAATTGCAAACGTCCAGCAATTGCTCAGAGATGAAAAGTGCCAGCACTGAAAGCTGTTGCTAGCCAGCACCCTTCCTTGGAAGCGCTTTTGTAGGCCTAAGAACACTGGGGCTCTGGGCTTCTCTAGCCACCTAATCTTCTGCTCATCCTCTCGCGCACTCTAAAGAGAGCTCAGGTGAGAAATTGCAAACGTCGAGCAATTGCTCAGAGATGAAAAGTGCCAGCACTGAAAGCTGTTGCTAGCCAGCACCCTTCCTTGGAAGCGCTTTCACAAGCGCAGTAACACTGGGGCTTTGCGCTTCTCTACCCACCAAACGTAAAGGTCCTTCTCTTTCCGTCTCGTAGACACGAGCTGAGAAATTGCAAACGTCGAGCAATTGCTCAGAGATGAAAAGTGCCAGCACTGAAAGTGTTGCTAGCCAGCACCCTTCCTTGGAAGCGCTTTTGTAGCCCTTAGAACACTGGGGCTCTGGGCTTCTCTAGCCACCTAATCTTCTGCTCATCCTCTCGCGCACTCTAAAGAGAGCTCAGGTGAGAAATTGCAAACGTCGAGCAATTGCTCAGAGATGAAAAGTGCCAGCACTGAAAGCTGCTGCTATCCAGCACCCTTCCTTGGAAGCGCTTTCACAAGCGCAGTAACACTGGGGCTTTGCGCTTCTCTACCCACCAAACGTAACTTTCCTTCTCTTTCCGTCTCGTAGACATGAGCTGAGAAATTGCAAACGTCGAGCAATTGCTCAGAGATGAAAAGTGCCAGCACTTAAAGCTCTTGCTAGCCAGCACCCTTCCTTGGAAGCGCTTTCACAGGCGCAGTAACACTGGGGCTTTGCGCTTCTCTACCCACCAAACGTCACGGTCACTATCTCTCCGTCTCGTAGACACGAGCTGAGAAATTGCAGACATCGAGAAATTGCTCAGAGATGAAAAGTGCCAGCACTGAAAGCTGTTGCTAGCCAGCACCCTTCCTTGGAAGCGCTTTTGTAGGCCTAAGAACACTGGGGCTCTGGGCTTCTCTAGCCACCTCATCTTCTGCTCATCCTCTCGCGCACTCTAAAGAGAGCTCAGGTGAGAAATTGCAAACGTCGAGCAATTGCTCAGAGATGAAAAGTGCCAGCACTGAAAGCTGTTGCTAGCCAGCACCCTTCCTTGGAAGCGCTTTCACAGGCGCAGTAACACTGGGGCTTTGCGCTTCTCTAGCCACCAAACGTCACGGTCCTTCTCTTTCCGTCTCGTAGACACGAGCTGAGAAATTGCAAACGTCGAGCAATTGCTCAGAGATGAAAAGTGCCAGCACTGAAAGCTGTTGCTAGCCAGCACCCTTCCTTGGAAGCGCTTTTGTAGGCCTAAGAACACTGGGGCTCTGGGCTTCTCTAGCCACCTCATCTTCTGCTCATCCTCTCGCGCACTCTAAAGAGAGCTCAGGTGAGAAATTGCAAACGTCGAGCAATTGCTCAGAGATGAAAAGTGCCAGCACTGAAAGCTGTTGCTAGCCAGCACCCTTCCTTGGAAGCGCTTTCACAGGCGCAGCAACACTGGGGCTTTGCGCTTCTCTAGCCACCAAACGTCACGGTCCTTCTCTTTCCGTCTCGTAGACACGAGCTGAGAAATTGCAAACGTCGAGCAATTGCTCAGAGATGAAAAGTGCCAGCACTGAAAGCTGTTGCTAGCCAGCACCCTTCCTTGGAAGCGCTTTCACAGGCGCAGCAACACTGGGGCTTTGCGCTTCTCTACCCACCAAACTTCATGGTCACTATCTCTCCGTCTCGTAGACACGAGCTGAGAAATTGCAAACGTCGAGCAATTGCTCAGAGATGAAAAGTGCCAGCACTGAAAGCTGTTGCTAGCCAGCACCCTTCCTTGGAAGCGCTTTCACAGGCGCAGTAACACTGGGGCTTTGCGCTTCTCTACCCACCAAACGTCACGGTCACTATCTCTCCGTCTCGTAGACACGAGCTGAGAAATTGCAAACGTCCAGCAATTGCTCAGAGATGAAAAGTGCCAGCACTGAAAGCTGTTGCTAGCCAGCACCCTTCCTTGGAAGCGCTTTTGTAGGCCTAAGAACACTGGGGCTCTGGGCTTCTCTAGCCACCTCATCTTCTGCTCATCCTCTCGCGCACTCTAAAGAGAGTTCAGGTGAGAAATTGCAAACGTCGAGCAATTGCTCAGAGATGAAAAGTGCCAGCACTGAAAGCTGTTGCTAGCCAGCACCCTTCCTTGGAAGCGCTTTCACAGGCGCAGCAACACTGGGGCTTTGCGCTTCTCTACCCACCAAACGTCACGGTCCTTCTCTTTCCGTCTCGTAGACACGAGCTGAGAAATTGCAAACGTCGAGCAATTGCTCAGAGATGAAAAGTGCCAGCACTGGAAGCTGTTGCTAGCCAGCACCCTTCCTTGGAAGCGCTTTTGTAGGCCTTAGAACACTGGGGCTCTGGGCTTCTCTAGCCACCTCATCTTCTGCTCATCCTCTCGCGCACTCTAAAGAGAGTTCAGGTGAGAAATTGCAAACGTCGAGCAATTGCTCAGAGATGAAAAGTGCCAGCACTGAAAGCTCTTGCTAGCCAGCACCCTTCCTTGGAAGCGCTTTCACAGGCGCAGCAACACTGGGGCTTTGCGCTTCTCTAGCCACCAAACGTCACGGTCCTTCTCTTTCCGTCTCGTAGACACGAGCTGAGAAATTGCAAACGTCGAGCAATTGCTCAGAGATGAAAAGTGCCAGCACTGGAAGCTGTTGCTAGCCAGCACCCTTCCTTGGAAGCGCTTTTGTAGCCCTTAGAACACTGGGGCTCTGGGCTTCTCTAGCCACCTAATCTTCTGCTCATCCTCTCGCGCACTCTAAAGAGAGCTCAGGTGAGAAATTGCAAACGTCGAGCAATTGCTCAGAGATGAAAAGTGCCAGCACTGAAAGCTGTTGCTAGCCAGCACCCTTCCTTGGAAGCGCTTTCACAGGCGCAGTAACACTGGGGCTTTGCGCTTCTCTAGCCACCAAACGTCACGGTCCTTCTCTTTCTGTCTCGTAGACACGAGCTGAGAAATTGCAAACGTCGAGCAATTGCTCAGAGATGAAAAGTGCCAGCACTGAAAGCTCTTGCTAGCCAGCACCCTTCCTTGGAAGCGCTTTCACAGGCGCAGTAACACTGGGGCTTTGCGCTTCTCTACCCACCAAACGTCACGGTCACTATCTCTCCGTCTCGTAGACATGAGCTGAGAAATTGCAGACATCGAGAAATTGCTCAGAGATGAAAAGTGCCAGCACTGAAAGCTCTTGCTAGCCAGCACCCTTCCTTGGAAGCGCTTTTGTAGGCCTAAGATGTCTGGGGCTCTGGGCTTCTCTAGCCACCTAATCTTCTGCTCATCCTCTCGCGCACTCTGAAGAGAGCTCAGGTGAGAAATTGCAAACGTCGAGCAATTGCTCAGAGATGAAAAGTGCCAGCACTGAAAGCTGTTGCTAGCCAGCACCCTTCCTTGGAAGCGCTTTCACAGGCGCAGTAACACTGGGGCTTTGCGCTTCTATACGCACCAAACGTCACGGTCCTTCTCTTTCCGTCTCGTAGACACGAGCTGAGAAATTGCAAACGTCGAGCAATTGCTCAGAGATGAAAAGTGCCAGCACTGAAAGCTGTTGCTAGCCAGCACCCTTCCTTGGAAGCGCTTTCACAGGCGCAGTAACACTGGTGCTTTGCGCTTCTCTACCCACCAAACGTCACGGTCACTATCTCTCCGTCTCGTAGACACGAGCTGAGAAATTGCAAACGTCCAGCAATTGCTCAGAGATGAAAAGTGCCAGCACTGAAAGCTGTTGCTAGCCAGCACCCTTCCTTGGAAGCGCTTTTGTAGGCCTAAGAAGTCTGGGGCTCTGGGCTTCTCTAGCCACCTAATCTTCTGCTCATCCTCTCGCGCACTCTGAAGAGAGCTCAGGTGAGAAATTGCAAACGTCGAGCAATTGCTCAGAGATGAAAAGTGCCAGCACTGAAAGCTGTTGCTAGCCAGCACCCTTCCTTGGAAGCGCTTTCACAGGCGCAGTAACACTGGGGCTTTGCGCTTCTCTACCCACCAAACGTCACGGTCACTATCTCTCCGTCTCGTAGACACGAGCTGAGAAATTGCAGACATCGAGAAATTGCTCAGAGATGAAAAGTGCCAGCACTGAAAGCTGTTGCTAGCCAGCACCCTTCCTTGGAAGCGCTTTTGTAGGCCTAAGAACACTGGGGCTCTGGGCTTCTCTAGCCACCTCATCTTCTGCTCATCCTCTCGCGCACTCTAAAGAGAGCTCAGGTGAGAAATTGCAAACGTCGAGCAATTGCTCAGAGATGAAAAGTGCCAGCACTGAAAGCTGTTGCTAGCCAGCACCCTTCCTTGGAAGTGCTTTCACAGGCGCAGTAACACTGGGGCTTTGCGCTTCTATACGCACCAAACGTCACGCTCCTTCTCTTTCCGTCTCGTAGACACGAGCTGAGAAATTGCAAACGTCGAGCAATTGCTCAGAGATGAAAAGTGCCAGCACTGAAAGCTGTTGCTAGCCAGCACCCTTCCTTGGAAGCGCTTTTGTAGGCCTAAGAACACTGGGGCTCTGGGCTTCTCTAGCCACCTCATCTTCTGCTCATCCTCTCGCGCACTCTAAAGAGAGCTCAGGTGAGAAATTGCAAACGTCGAGCAATTGCTCAGAGATGAAAAGTGCCAGCACTGAAAGCTGTTGCTAGCCAGCACCCTTCCTTGGAAGCGCTTTCACAGGCGCAGCAACACTGGGGCTTTGCGCTTCTCTAGCCACCAAACGTCACGGTCCTTCTCTTTCTGTCTCGTAGACACGAGCTGAGAAATTGCAAACGTCGAGCAATTGCTCAGAGATGAAAAGTGCCAGCACTGAAAGCTGTTGCTAGCCAGCACCCTTCCTTGGAAGCGCTTTCACAGGCGCAGCAACACTGGGGCTTTGCGCTTCTATATGCACCAAACGTCACGGTCCTTCTCTTTCCGTCTCGTAGACACGAGCTGAGAAATTGCAAATGTCGAGCAATTGCTCAGAGATGAAAAGTGCCAGCACTGAAAGCTCTTGCTAGCCAGCACCCTTCCTTGGAAGCGCTTTTGTAGGCCTAAGAACACTGGGGCTCTGGGCTTCTCTAGCCACCTCATCTTCTGCTCATCCTCTCGCGCACTCTCAAGAGAGCTCAGGTGAGAAATTGCAAACGTCGAGCAATTGCTCAGAGATGAAAAGTGCCAGCACTGAAAGCTGTTGCTAGCCAGCACCCTTCCTTGGAAGCGCTTTCACAGGCGCAGCAACACTGGGGCTTTGCGCTTCTCTAGCCACCAAACGTCACGGTCCTTCTCTTTCCGTCTCATAGACACGAGCTGAGAAATTGCAAACGTCGAGCAATTGCTCAGAGATGAAAAGTGCCAGCACTGAAAGCTCTTGCTAGCCAGCACCCTTCCTTGGAAGCGCTTTCACAGGCGCAGCAACACTGGGGCTTTGCGCTTCTCTAGCCACCAAACTTCATGGTCACTATCTCTCCGTCTCGTAGACACGAGCTGAGAAATTGCAAACGTCGAGCAATTGCTCAGAGATGAAAAGTGCCAGCACTGGAAGCTGTTGCTAGCCAGCACCCTTCCTTGGAAGCGCTTTTGTAGGCCTTAGAACACTGGGGCTCTGGGCTTCTCTAGCCACCTCATCTTCTGCTCATCCTCTCGCGCTCTCTAAAGAGAGCTCAGGTGAGAAATTGCAAACGTCGAGCAATTGCTCAGAGATGAAAAGTGCCAGCACTGAAAGCTGTTGCTAGCCAGCACCCTTCCTTGGAAGCGCTTTCACAGGCGCAGCAACACTGGGGCTTTGCGCTTCTCTACCCACCAAACGTAACTTTCCTTCTCTTTCCGTCTCGTAGACATGAGCTGAGAAATTGCAAACGTCGAGCAATTGCTCAGAGATGAAAAGTGCCAGCACTGAAAGCTGTTGCTAGCCAGCACCCTTCCTTGGAAGCGCTTTCACAGGCGCAGTAACACTGGGGCTTTGCGCTTCTCTACCCACCAAACGTCACGGTCACTATCTCTCCGTCTCGTAGACACGAGCTGAGAAATTGCAGACATCGAGAAATTGCTCAGAGATGAAAAGTGCCAGCACTGAAAGCTGTTGCTAGCCAGCACCCTTCCTTGGAAGCGCTTTTGTAGGCCTAAGAACACTGGGGCTCTGGGCTTCTCTAGCCACCTCATCTTCTGCTCATCCTCTCGCGCACTCTAAAGAGAGCTCAGGTGAGAAATTGCAAACGTCGAGCAATTGCTCAGAGATGAAAAGTGCCAGCACTGAAAGCTGTTGCTAGCCAGCACCCTTCCTTGGAAGCGCTTTCACAGGCGCAGTAACACTGGGGCTTTGCGCTTCTCTACCCACCAAACGTCACGGTCCTTCTCTTTCCGTCTCGTAGACACGAGCTGAGAAATTGCAAACGTCGAGCAATTGCTCAGAGATGAAAAGTGCCAGCACTGAAAGCTGTTGCTAGCCAGCACCCTTCCTTGGAAGCGCTTTTGTAGGCCTAAGAACACTGGGGCTCTGGGCTTCTCTAGCCACCTCATCTTCTGCTCATCCTCTCGCGCACTCTAAAGAGAGCTCAGGTGAGAAATTGCAAACGTCGAGCAATTGCTCAGAGATGAAAAGTGCCAGCACTGAAAGCTGTTGCTAGCCAGCACCCTTCCTTGGAAGCGCTTTCACAGGCGCAGCAACACTGGGGCTTTGCGCTTCTCTAGCCACCAAACGTCACGGTCCTTCTCTTTCCGTCTCGTAGACACGAGCTGAGAAATTGCAAACGTCGAGCAATTGCTCAGAGATGAAAAGTGCCAGCACTGAAAGCTCTTGCTAGCCAGCACCCTTCCTTGGAAGCGCTTTCACAGGCGCAGCAACACTGGGGCTTTGCGCTTCTCTACCCACCAAACTTCATGGTCACTATCTCTCCGTCTCGTAGACACGAGCTGAGAAATTGCAAACGTCGATCAATTGCTCAGAGATGAAAAGTGCCAGCACTGAAAGCTGTTGCTAGCCAGCACCCTTCCTTGGAAGCGCTTTTGTAGGCCTAAGAACACTGGGGCTCTGGGCTTCTCTAGCCACCTCATCTTCTGCTCATCCTCTCGCGCATTCTAAAGAGAGCTCAGGTGAGAAATTGCAAACGTCGAGCAATTGCTCAGAGATGAAAAGTGCCAGCACTGAAAGCTGTTGCTAGCCAGCACCCTTCCTTGGAAGCGCTTTCACAGGCGCAGTAACACTGGGGCTTTGCGCTTCTCTAGCCACCAAACGTCACGGTCCTTCTCTTTCCGTCTCGTAGACACGAGCTGAGAAATTGCAAACGTCGAGCAATTGCTCAGAGATGAAAAGTGCCAGCACTGAAAGCTGTTGCTAGCCAGCACCCTTCCTTGGAAGCGCTTTCACAGGCGCAGTAACACTGGGGCTTTGCGCTTCTCTACCCACCAAACGTCACGGTCACTATCTCTCCGTCTCGTAGACACGAGCTGAGAAATTGCAAACGTCCAGCAATTGCTCAGAGATGAAAAGTGCCAGCACTGAAAGCTGTTGCTAGCCAGCACCCTTCCTTGGAAGCGCTTTTGTAGGCCTAAGAAGTCTGGGGCTCTGGGCTTCTCTAGCCACCTAATCTTCTGCTCATCCTCTCGCGCACTCTGAAGAGAGCTCAGGTGAGAAATTGCAAACGTCGAGCAATTGCTCAGAGATGAAAAGTGCCAGCACTGAAAGCTGTTGCTAGCCAGCACCCTTCCTTGGAAGCGCTTTCACAGGCGCAGTAACACTGGGGCTTTGCGCTTCTCTACCCACCAAACGTCACGGTCACTATCTCTCCGTCTCGTAGACACGAGCTGAGAAATTGCAGACATCGAGAAATTGCTCAGAGATGAAAAGTGCCAGCACTGAAAGCTGTTGCTAGCCAGCACCCTTCCTTGGAAGCGCTTTTGTAGGCCTAAGAACACTGGGGCTCTGGGCTTCTCTAGCCACCTCATCTTCTGCTCATCCTCTCGCGCACTCTAAAGAGAGCTCAGGTGAGAAATTGCAAACGTCCAGCAATTGCTCAGAGATGAAAAGTGCCAGCACTGAAAGCTGTTGCTAGCCAGCACCCTTCCTTGGAAGCGCTTTCACAGGCGCAGTAACACTGGGGCTTTGCGCTTCTATACGCACCAAACGTCACGCTCCTTCTCTTTCCGTCTCGTAGACACGAGCTGAGAAATTGCAAACGTCGAGCAATTGCTCAGAGATGAAAAGTGCCAGCACTGAAAGCTGTTGCTAGCCAGCACCCTTCCTTGGAAGCGCTTTTGTAGGCCTAAGAACACTGGGGCTCTGGGCTTCTCTAGCCACCTCATCTTCTGCTCATCCTCTCGCGCACTCTAAAGAGAGCTCAGGTGAGAAATTGCAAACGTCGAGCAATTGCTCAGAGATGAAAAGTGCCAGCACTGAAAGCTCTTGCTAGCCAGCACCCTTCCTTGGAAGCGCTTTCACAGGCGCAGCAACACTGGGGCTTTGCGCTTCTCTACCCACCAAACGTCACGGTCATTCTCTTTCCGTCTCGTAGACACGAGCTGAGAAATTGCAAACGTCGAGCAATTGCTCAGAGATGAAAAGTGCCAGCACTGAAAGCTGTTGCTAGCCAGCACCCTTCCTTGGAAGCGCTTTCACAGGCGCAGTAACACTGGGGCTTTGCGCTTCTCTAGCCACCAAACGTCACGGTCACTATCTCTCCGTCTCGTAGACACGAGCTGAGAAATTGCAGACATCGAGAAATTGCTCAGAGATGAAAAGTGGCAGCACTGAAAGCTGTTGCTAGCCAGCACCCTTCCTTGGAAGCGCTTTTGTAGGCCTAAGAAGTCTGGGGCTGTGGGCTTCTCTAGCCACCTAATCTTCTGCTCATCCTCTCGCGCACTCTGAAGAGAGCTCAGGTGAGAAATTGCAAACGTCGAGCAATTGCTCAGAGATGAAAAGTGCCAGCACTGAAAGCTGTTGCTAGCCAGCACCCTTCCTTGGAAGTGCTTTCACAGGCGTAGTAACACTGGGGCTTTGCGCTTCTATACGCACCAAACGTCACGCTCCTTCTCTTTCCGTCTCGTAGACATGAGCTGAGAAATTGCAAACGTCGAGCAATTGCTCAGAGATGAAAAGTGCCAGCACTGAAAGGTGTTGCTAGCCAGCACCCTTCCTTGGAAGCGCTTTTGTAGGCCTAAGAACACTGGGGCTCTGGGCTTCTCTAGCCACCTCATCTTCTGCTCATCCTCTCGCGCACTCTAAAGAGAGCTCAGGTGAGAAATTGCAAACGTCGAGCAATTGCTCAGAGATGAAAAGTGCCAGCACTGAAAGCTGTTGCTAGCCAGCACCCTTCCTTGGAAGCGCTTTCACAGGCGCAGTAACACTGGGGCTTTGCGCTTCTATACGCACCAAACGTCACGGTCCTTCTCTTTCCGTCTCGTAGACACGAGCTGAGAAATTGCAAACGTCGAGCAATTGCTCAGAGATGAAAAGTGCCAGCACTGAAAGCTGTTGCTAGCCAGCACCCTTCCTTGGAAGCGCTTTCACAGGCGCAGCAACACTGGGGCTTTGCGCTTCTCTACCCACGAAACTTCATGGTCACTATCTCTCCGTCTCCTAGACACGAGCTGAGAAATTGCAGACATCGAGCAATTGCTCAGAGATGAAAAGTGCCAGCACTGAAAGCTCTTGCTAGCCAGCACCCTTCCTTGGAAGCGCTTTTGTAGGCCTAAGAAGACTGGGGCTCTGGGCTTCTCTAGCCACCTAATCTTCTGCTCATCCTCTCGCGCACTCTAAAGAGAGCTCAGGTGAGAAATTGCAAACGTCGAGCAATTTCTCAGAGATGAAAAGTGCCAGCACTGAAAGCTCTTGCTAGCCAGCACCCTTCCTTGGAAGCGCTTTCACAGGCGCAGCAACACTGGGGCTTTGCGCTTCTCTACCCACCAAACGTCACGGTCCTTCTCTTTCCGTCTCGTAGACACGAGCTGAGAAATTGCAAACGTCGAGCAATTGCTCAGAGATGAAAAGTGCCAGCACTGAAAGCTGTTGCTAGCCAGCACCCTTCCTTGGAAGCGCTTTCACAGGCGCAGCAACACTGGGGCTCTGGGCTTCTCTAGCCACCAAATTTCATGGTCACTATCTCTCCGTCTCGTAGACACGAGCTGAGAAATTGCAAACGTCGATCAATTGCTCAGAGATGAAAAGTGCCAGCACTGAAAGCTCTTGCTAGCCAGCACCCTTCCTTGGAAGCGCTTTTGTAGGACTTAGAACACTGGGGCTCTGGGCTTCTCTAGCCACCTAATCTTCTGCTCATCCTCTCGCGCACTCTAAAGAGAGCTCAGGTGAGAAATTGCAAACGTCGAACAATTGCTCAGAGATGAAAAGTGCCAGCACTGAAAGCTCTTGCTAGCCAGCACCCTTCCTTGGAAGCGCTTTCACAGGCGCAGTAACACTGGGGCTTTGCGCTTCTCTACCCACCAAACGTCACGGTCACTATCTCTCCGTCTCGTAGACACGAGCTGAGAAATTGCAAACGTCGAGCAATTGCTCAGAGATGAAAAGTGCCAGCACTGGAAGCTGTTGCTAGCCAGCACCCTTCCTTGGAAGTGCTTTTGTAGCCCTTAGAACACTGGGGCTCTGGGCTTCTCTAGCCACCTCATCTTCTGCTCATCCTCTCGCGCACTCTAAAGAGAGCTCAGGTGAGAAATTGCAAACATCCAGCAATTGCTCAGAGATGAAAAGTGCCAGCACTGAAAGCTGTTGCTAGCCAGCACCCTTCCTTGGAAGCGCTTTCACAGGCGCAGTAACACTGGGGCTTTGCGCTTCTCTAGCCACCAAACGTCACGGTCCTTCTCTTTCCGTCTCGTAGACACGAGCTGAGAAATTGCAAACGTCGAGCAATTGCTCAGAGATGAAAAGTGCCAGCACTGAAAGCTGTTGCTAGCCAGCACCCTTCCTTGGAAGCGCTTTTGTAGGCCTAAGAACACTGGGGCTCTGGGCTTCTCTAGCCACCTCATCTTCTGCTCATCCTCTCGCGCACTCTAAAGAGAGCTCAGGTGAGAAATTGCAAACGTCGAGCAATTGCTCAGAGATGAAAAGTGCCAGCACTGAAAGCTGTTGCTAGCCAGCACCCTTCCTTGGAAGCGCTTTCACAGGCGCAGCAACACTGGGGCTTTGCGCTTCTCTAGCCACCAAACGTCACGGTCCTTCTCTTTCCGTCTCGTAGACACGAGCTGAGAAATTGCAAACGTCGAGCAATTGCTCAGAGATGAAAAGTGCCAGCACTGAAAGCTCTTGCTAGCCAGCACCCTTCCTTGGAAGCGCTTTCACAGGCGCAGCAACACTGGGGCTTTGCACTTCTCTAGCCACCAAACGTCACGGTCCTTCTCTTTCCGTCTCGTAGACACGAGCTGAGAAATTGCAAACGTCGAGCAATTGCTCAGAGATGAAAAGTGCCAGCACTGAAAGCTGTTGCTAGCCAGCACCCTTCCTTGGAAGCGCTTTTGTAGGCCTAAGAACACTGGGGCTCTGGGCTTCTCTAGCCACCTCATCTTCTGCTCATCCTCTCGCGCACTCTAAAGAGAGCTCAGGTGAGAAATTGCAAACGTCGAGCAATTGCTCAGAGATGAAAAGTGCCAGCACTGAAAGCTGTTGCTAGCCAGCACCCTTCCTTGGAAGCGCTTTCACAGGCGCAGCAACACTGGGGCTTTGCGCTTCTCTAGCCACCAAACGTCACGGTCCTTCTCTTTCCGTCTCGTAGACACGAGCTGAGAAATTGCAAACGTCGAGCAATTGCTCAGAGATGAAAAGTGCCAGCACTGAAAGCTCTTGCTAGCCAGCACCCTTCCTTGGAAGCGCTTTCACAGGCGCAGCAACACTGGGGCTTTGCACTTCTCTAGCCACCAAACGTCACGGTCCTTCTCTTTCCGTCTCGTAGACACGAGCTGAGAAATTGCAAACGTCGAGCAATTGCTCAGAGATGAAAAGTGCCAGCACTGAAAGCTGTTGCTAGCCAGCACCCTTCCTTGGAAGCGCTTTTGTAGGCCTAAGAACACTGGGGCTCTGGGCTTCTCTAGCCACCTCATCTTCTGCTCATCCTCTCGCGCACTCTAAAGAGAGCTCAGGTGAGAAATTGCAAACGTCGAGCAATTGCTCAGAGATGAAAAGTGCCAGCACTGAAAGCTGTTGCTAGCCAGCACCCTTCCTTGGAAGCGCTTTCACAGGCGCAGCAACACTGGGGCTTTGCGCTTCTCTAGCCACCAAACGTCACGGTCCTTCTCTTTCCGTCTCGTAGACACGAGCTGAGAAATTGCAAACGTCGAGCAATTGCTCAGAGATGAAAAGTGCCAGCACTGAAAGCTCTTGCTAGCCAGCACCCTTCCTTGGAAGCGCTTTCACAGGCGCAGCAACACTGGGGCTTTGCACTTCTCTAGCCACCAAACGTCACGGTCCTTCTCTTTCCGTCTCGTAGACACGAGCTGAGAAATTGCAAACGTCCAGCAATTGCTCAGAGATGAAAAGTGCCAGCACTGAAAGCTGTTGCTAGCCAGCACCCTTCCTTGGAAGCGCTTTTGTAGGCCTAAGAACACTGGGGCTCTGGGCTTCTCTAGCCACCTAATCTTCTGCTCATCCTCTTGCGCACTCTAAAGAGAGCTCAGGTGAGAAATTGCAAACGTCCAGCAATTGCTCAGAGATGAAAAGTGCCAGCACTGAAAGCTCTTGCTAGCCAGCACCCTTCCTTGGAAGCGCTTTCACAGGCGCAGCAACACTGGGACTTTGCGCTTCTATATGCACCAAACGTCACGGTCCTTCTCTTTCCGTCTCGTAGACACGAGCTGAGAAATTGCAAACGTCGAGCAATTGCTCAGAGATGAAAAGTGCCAGCACTGGAAGCTGTTGCTAGCCAGCACCCTTCCTTGGAAGCGCTTTTGTAGGCCTAAGAAGTCTGGGACTCTGGGCTTCTCTAGCCACCTCATCTTCTGCTCATCCTCTCGCGCACTCTAAAGAGAGCTCAGGTGAGAAATTGCAAACGTCGAGCAATTGCTCAGAGATGAAAAGTGCCAGCACTGAAAGCTGTTGCTAGCCAGCACCCTTCCTTGGAAGTGCTTTCACAGGCGCAGTAACACTGGGGCTTTGCGCTTCTCTAGCCACCAAACGTCACGGTCATTCTCTTTCCGTCTCGTAGACACGAGCTGAGAAATTGCAAACGTCAAGCAATTGCTCAGAGATGAAAAGTGCCAGCACTGAAAGCTCTTGCTAGCCAGCACCCTTCCTTGGAAGCGCTTTTGTAGGCCTAAGAACAGTGGGGCTCTGGGCTTCTCTAGCCACCTCATCTTCTGCTCATCCTCTCGCGCACTCTAAAGAGAGCTCAGGTGAGAAATTGCAAACGTCGAGCAATTGCTCAGAGATGAAAAGTGCCAGCACTGAAAGCTCTTGCTAGCCAGCACCCTTCCTTGGAAGCGCTTTCACAGCCGCAGCAACACTGGGGCTTTGCGCTTCTCTAGCCACCAAACGTCACGGTCCTTCTCTTTCCGTCTCATAGACACGAGCTGAGAAATTGCAAACGTCGAGCAATTGCTCAGAGATGAAAAGTGCCAGCACTGAAAGCTCTTGCTAGCCAGCACCCTTCCTTGGAAGCGCTTTCACAGGCGCAGCAACACTGGGGCTTTGCGCTTCTCTACCCACCAAACTTCATGGTCACTATCTCTCCGTCTCCTAGACACGAGCTGAGAAATTGCAAACGTCGAGCAATTGCTCAGAGATGAAAAGTGCCAGCACTGAAAGCTCTTGCTAGCCAGCACCCTTCCTTGGAAGCGCTTTTGTAGCCCTTAGAACACTGGGGCTCTGGGCTTCTCTAGCCACCTCATCTTCTGCTCATCCTCTCGCGCACTCTAAAGAGAGCTCAGGTGAGAAATTGCAAACGTCGAGCAATTGCTCAGAGATGAAAAGTGCCAGCACTGAAAGCTGTTGCTAGCCAGCACCCTTCCTTGGAAGCGCTTTCACAGGCGCAGCAACACTGGGGCTTTGCGCTTCTCTACCCACCAAACGTCACGGTCCTTCTCTTTCCGTCTCGTAGACACGAGCTGAGAAATTGCAAACGTCGAGCAATTGCTCAGAGATGAAAAGTGCCAGCACTGAAAGCTGTTGCTAGCCAGCACCCTTCCTTGGAAGCGCTTTCACAGGCGCAGCAACACTGGGGCTTTGCGCTTCTCTACCCACCAAACTTCATGGTCACTATCTCTCCGTCTCGTAGACACGAGCTGAGAAATTGCAAATGTCGATCAATTGCTCAGAGATGAAAAGTGCCAGCACTGAAAGCTCTTGCTAGCCAGCACCCTTCCTTGGAAGCGCTTTTGTAGGCCTTAGAACACTGGGGCTCTGGGCTTCTCTAGCCACCTAATCTTCTGCTCATCCTCTCGCGCACTCTAAAGAGAGCTCAGGTGAGAAATTGCAAACGTCGAACAATTGCTCAGAGATGAAAAGTGCCAGCACTGAAAGCTGTTGCTAGCCAGCACCCTTCCTTGGAAGCGCTTTCACAGGCGCAGTAACACTGGGGCTTTGCGCTTCTCTACCCACCAAACGTCACGGTCCTTCTCTTTCCGTCTCGTAGACACGAGCTGAGAAATTGCAAACGTCGAGCAATTGCTCAGAGATGAAAAGTGCCAGCACTGGAAGCTGTTGCTAGCCAGCACCCTTCCTTGGAAGCGCTTTTGTAGCCCTTAGAACACTGGGGCTCTGGGCTTCTCTAGCCACCTCATCTTCTGCTCATCCTCTCGCGCACTCTAAAGAGAGCTCAGGTGAGAAATTGCAAACGTCCAGCAATTGCTCAGAGATGAAAAGTGCCAGCACTGAAAGCTGTTGCTAGCCAGCACCCTTCCTTGGAAGCGCTTTCACAGGCGCAGTAACACTGGGGCTTTGCGCTTCTCTAGCCACCAAACGTCACGGTCCTTCTCTTTCCGTCTCGTAGACACGAGCTGAGAAATTGCAAACGTCGAGCAATTGCTCAGAGATGAAAAGTGCCAGCACTGAAAGCTGTTGCTAGCCAGCACCCTTCCTTGGAAGCGCTTTTGTAGCCCTTAGAACACTGGGGCTCTGGGCTTCTCTAGCCACCTCATCTTCTGCTCATCCTCTTGTGCACTCTAAAGAGAGCTCAGGTGAGAAATTGCAAACGTCGAGCAATTGCTCAGAGATGAAAAGTGCCAGCACTGAAAGCTGTTGCTAGCCAGCACCCTTCCTTGGAAGCGCTTTCACAGGCGCAGCAACACTGGGACTTTGCGCTTCTATATGCACCAAACGTCACGGTCCTTCTCTTTCTGTCTCGTAGACACGAGCTGAGAAATTGCAAACGTCGAGCAATTGCTCAGAGATGAAAAGTGCCAGCACTGAAAGCTCTTGCTAGCCAGCACCCTTCCTTGGAAGCGCTTTTGTAGGCCTAAGAACACTGGGGCTCTGGGCTTCTCTAGCCACCTCATCTTCTGCTCATCCTCTCGCGCACTCTAAAGAGAGCTCAGGTGAGAAATTGCAAACGTCGAGCAATTGCTCAGAGATGAAAAGTGCCAGCACTGAAAGCTCTTGCTAGCCAGCACCCTTCCTTGGAAGCGCTTTCACAGGCGCAGCAACACTGGGGCTTTGCGCTTCTCTACCCACCAAACGTCACGGTCCTTCTCTTTCCGTCTCGTAGACACGAGCTGAGAAATTGCAAACGTCGAGCAATTGCTCAGAGATGAAAAGTGCCAGCACTGAAAGCTGTTGCTAGCCAGCACCCTTCCTTGGAAGCGCTTTCACAGGCGCAGCAACACTGGGGCTTTGCGCTTCTCTACCCACCAAACTTCATGGTCACTATCTCTCCGTCTCGTAGACACGAGCTGAGAAATTGCAAACGTCGAGCAATTGCTCAGAGATGAAAAGTGCCAGCACTGGAAGCTGTTGCTAGCCAGCACCCTTCCTTGGAAGCGCTTTTGTAGCCCTTAGAACACTGGGGCTCTGGGCTTCTCTAGCCACCTCATCTTCTGCTCATCCTCTCGCGCACTCTAAAGAGAGCTCAGGTGAGAAATTGCAAACGTCGAGCAATTGCTCAGAGATGAAAAGTGCCAGCACTGAAAGCTGTTGCTAGCCAGCACCCTTCCTTGGAAGCGCTTTCACAGGCGCAGTAACACTGGGGCTTTGCGCTTCTCTAGCCACCAAACGTCACGGTCCTTCTCTTTCCGTCTCGTAGACACGAGCTGAGAAATTGCAAACGTCGAGCAATTGCTCAGAAATGAAAAGTGCCAGCACTGAAAGCTGTTGCTAGCCAGCCCCCTTCCTTGGAAGCGCTTTTGTAGCCCTTAGAACACTGGGGCTCTGGGCTTCTCTAGCCACCTAATCTTCTGCTCATCCTCTTGCGCACTCTAAAGAGAGCTCAGGTGAGAAATTGCAAACGTCGAGCAATTGCTCAGAGATGAAAAGTGCCAGCACTGAAAGCTGTTGCTAGCCAGCACCCTTCCTTGGAAGCGCTTTTGTAGGCCTAAGAACACTGGGGCTCTGGGCTTCTCTAGCCACCTCATCTTCTGCTCATCCTCTCGCGCACTCTAAAGAGAGCTCAGGTGAGAAATTGCAAACGTCGAGCAATTGCTCAGAGATGAAAAGTGCCAGCACTGAAAGCTGTTGCTAGCCAGCACCCTTCCTTGGAAGCGCTTTCACAGGCGCAGCAACACTGGGGCTTTGCGCTTCTCTACCCACCAAACGTCACGGTCCTTCTCTTTCCGTCTCGTAGACACGAGCTGAGAAATTGCAAACGTCGAGCAATTGCTCAGAGATGAAAAGTGCCAGCACTGAAAGCTCTTGCTAGCCAGCACCCTTCCTTGGAAGCGCTTTCACAGGCGCAGCAACACTGGGGCTTTGCGCTTCTCTAGCCACCAAACTTCATGGTCACTATCTCTCCGTCTCGTAGACACGAGCTGAGAAATTGCAAACGTCGAGCAATTGCTCAGAGATGAAAAGTGCCAGCACTGAAAGCTCTTGCTAGCCAGCACCCTTCCTTGGAAGCGCTTTTGTAGGCCTTAGAACACTGGGGCTCTGGGCTTCTCTAGCCACCTAATCTTCTGCTCATCCTCTCGCGCACTCTAAAGAGAGCTCAGGTGAGAAATTGCAAACGTCGAACAATTGCTCAGAGATGAAAAGTGCCAGCACTGAAAGCTCTTGCTAGCCAGCACCCTTCCTTGGAAGCGCTTTCACAGGCGCTGTAACACTGGGGCTTTGCGCTTCTCTAGCCACCAAACGTCACGGTCCTTCTCTTTCCGTCTCGTAGACACGAGCTGAGAAATTGCAAACGTCGAGCAATTGCTCAGAGATGAAAAGTGCCAGCACTGGAAGCTGTTGCTAGCCAGCACCCTTCCTTGGAAGCGCTTTTGTAGGCCTTAGAACACTGGGGCTCTGGGCTTCTCTAGCCACCTCATCTTCTGCTCATCCTCTCGCGCACTCTAAAGAGAGCTCAGGTGAGAAATTGCAAACGTCCAGCAATTGCTCAGAGATGAAAAGTGCCAGCACTGAAAGCTGTTGCTAGCCAGCACCCTTCCTTGGAAGCGCTTTCACAGGCGCAGTAACACTGGGGCTTTGTGCTTCTCTACCCACCAAACGTCACGGTCCTTCTCTTTCCGTCTCGTAGACACGAGCTGAGAAATTGCAAACGTCCAGCAATTGCTCAGAGATGAAAAGTGCCAGCACTGAAAGCTGTTGCTAGCCAGCACCCTTCCTTGGAAGCGCTTTCACAGGCGCAGCAACACTGGGACTTTGCGCTTCTCTAGCCACCAAACGTCACGGTCCTTCTCTTTCCGTCTCGTAGACACGAGCTGAGAAATTGCAAACGTCGAGCAATTGCTCAGAGATGAAAAGTGCCAGCACTGGAAGCTGTTGCTAGCCAGCACCCTTCCTTGGAAGCGCTTTTGTAGCCCTTAGAACACTGGGGCTCTGGGCTTCTCTAGCCACCTCATCTTCTGCTCATCCTCTCGCGCACTCTAAAGAGAGCTCAGGTGAGAAATTGCAAACGTCGAGCAATTGCTCAGAGATGAAAAGTGCCAGCACTGAAAGCTCTTGCTAGCCAGCACCCTTCCTTGGAAGCGCTTTCACAAGCGCAGCTACACTGGGGCTTTGCGCTTCTCTACCCACCAAACGTCACGGTCATTCTCTTTCCGTCTCGTAGACACGAGCTGAGAAATTGCAAACGTCGAGCAATTGCTCAGAGATGAAAAGTGCCAGCACTGAAAGCTGTTGCTAGCCAGCACCCTTCCTTGGAAGTGCTTTCACAGGCGCAGTAACACTGGGGCTTTGCGCTTCTATACGCACCAAACGTCACGCTCCTTCTCTTTCCGTCTCGTAGACACGAGCTGAGAAATTGCAAACGTCGAGCAATTGCTCAGAGATGAAAAGTGCCAGCACTGAAAGCTCTTGCTAACCAGCACCCTTCCTTGGAAGCGCTTTCACAGGCGCAGCAACACTGGGGCTTTGCGCTTCTCTACCCACCAAACGTCACGGTCCTTCTCTTTCCGTCTCGTAGACACGAGCTGAGAAATTGCAAACGTCGAGCAATTGCTCAGAGATGAAAAGTGCCAGCACTGGAAGCTGTTGCTAGCCAGCACCCTTCCTTGGAAGCGCTTTTGTAGCCCTTAGAACACTGGGGCTCTGGGCTTCTCTAGCCACCTCATCTTCTGCTCATCCTCTCGCGCACTCTAAAGAGAGTTCAGGTGAGAAATTGCAAACGTCGAGCAATTGCTCAGAGATGAAAAGTGCCAGCACTGAAAGCTCTTGCTAGCCAGCACCCTTCCTTGGAAGCGCTTTCACAGGCGCAGCAACACTGGGGCTTTGCGCTTCTCTAGCCACCAAACGTCACGGTCCTTCTCTTTCCGTCTCGTAGACACGAGCTGAGAAATTGCAAACGTCGAGCAATTGCTCAGAGATGAAAAGTGCCAGCACTGGAAGCTGTTGCTAGCCAGCACCCTTCCTTGGAAGCGCTTTTGTAGGCCTTAGAACACTGGGGCTCTGGGCTTCTCTAGCCACCTAATCTTCTGCTCATCCTCTCGCGCACTCTAAAGAGAGCTCAGGTGAGAAATTGCAAACGTCGAGCAATTGCTCAGAGATGAAAAGTGCCAGCACTGAAAGCTGTTGCTAGCCAGCACCCTTCCTTGGAAGCGCTTTCACAGGCGCAGTAACACTGGGGCTTTGCGCTTCTCTAGCCACCAAACGTCACGGTCCTTCTCTTTCTGTCTCGTAGACACGAGCTGAGAAATTGCAAACGTCGAGCAATTGCTCAGAGATGAAAAGTGCCAGCACTGAAAGCTCTTGCTAGCCAGCACCCTTCCTTGGAAGCGCTTTCACAGGCGCAGTAACACTGGGGCTTTGCGCTTCTCTACCCACCAAACGTCACGGTCACTATCTCTCCGTCTCGTAGACATGAGCTGAGAAATTGCAGACATCGAGAAATTGCTCAGAGATGAAAAGTGCCAGCACTGAAAGCTCTTGCTAGCCAGCACCCTTCCTTGGAAGCGCTTTTGTAGGCCTAAGAAGACTGGGGCTCTGGGCTTCTCTAGCCACCTCATCTTCTGCTCATCCTCTCGCGCACTCTGAAGAGAGCTCAGGTGAGAAATTGCAAACGTCGAGCAATTGCTCAGAGATGAAAAGTGCCAGCACTGAAAGCTGTTGCTAGCCAGCACCCTTCCTTGGAAGCGCTTTCACAGGCGCAGTAACACTGGGGCTTTGCGCTTCTATACGCACCAAACGTCACGCTCCTTCTCTTTCCGTCTCGTAGACACGAGCTGAGAAATTGCAAACGTCGAGCAATTGCTCAGAGATGAAAAGTGCCAGCACTGAAAGCTGTTGCTAGCCAGCACCCTTCCTTGGAAGCGCTTTCACAGGCGCTGTAACACTGGGGCTTTGCGCTTCTCTACCCACCAAACGTCACGGTCACTATCTCTCCGTCTCGTAGACACGAGCTGAGAAATTGCAGACATCGAGCAATTGCTCAGAGATGAAAAGTGCCAGCACTGAAAGCTGTTGCTAGCCAGCACCCTTCCTTGGAAGCGCTTTTGTAGGCCTAAGAAGTCTGGGGCTCTGGGCTTCTCTAGCCACCTAATCTTCTGCTCATCCTCTCGCGCACTCTGAAGAGAGCTCAGGTGAGAAATTGCAAACGTCGAGCAATTGCTCAGAGATGAAAAGTGCCAGCACTGAAAGCTGTTGCTAGCCAGCACCCTTCCTTGGAAGCGCTTTCACAGGCGCAGTAACACTGGGGCTTTGCGCTTCTCTACCCACCAAACGTCACGGTCACTATCTCTCCGTCTCGTAGACACGAGCTGAGAAATTGCAGACATCGAGCAATTGCTCAGAGATGAAAAGTGCCAGCACTGAAAGCTGTTGCTAGCCAGCACCCTTCCTTGGAAGCGCTTTTGTAGGCCTAAGAAGTCTGGGGCTCTGGGCTTCTCTAGCCACCTCATCTTCTGCTCATCCTCTCGCGCACTCTAAAGAGAGCTCAGGTGAGAAATTGCAAACGTCGAGCAATTGCTCAGAGATGAAAAGTGCCAGCACTGAAAGCTGTTGCTAGCCAGCACCCTTCCTTGGAAGTGCTTTCACAGGCGCAGTAACACTGGGGCTTTGCGCTTCTATACGCACCAAACGTCACGCTCCTTCTCTTTCCGTCTCGTAGACACGAGCTGAGAAATTGCAAACGTCGAGCAATTGCTCAGAGATGAAAAGTGCCAGCACTGAAAGCTCTTGCTAGCCAGCACCCTTCCTTGGAAGCGCTTTTGTAGGCCTAAGAACACTGGGGCTCTGGGCTTCTCTAGCCACCTCATCTTCTGCTCATCCTCTCGCGCACTCTAAAGAGAGCTCAGGTGAGAAATTGCAAACGTCGAGCAATTGCTCAGAGATGAAAAGTGCCAGCACTGAAAGCTGTTGCTAGCCAGCACCCTTCCTTGGAAGCGCTTTCACAGGCGCAGCAACACTGGGGCTTTGCGCTTCTCTAGCCACCAAACGTCACGGTCCTTCTCTTTCCGTCTCGTAGACACGAGCTGAGAAATTGCAAACGTCGAGCAATTGCTCAGAGATGAAAAGTGCCAGCACTGAAAGCTCTTGCTAGCCAGCACCCTTCCTTGGAAGCGCTTTCACAGGCGCAGCAACACTGGGGCTTTGCGCTTCTCTACCCACGAAACTTCATGGTCACTACCTCTCCGTCTCCTAGACACGAGCTGAGAAATTGCAAACGTCGAGCAATTGCTCAGAGATGAAAAGTGCCAGCACTGAAAGCTGTTGCTAGCCAGCACCCTTCCTTGGAAGCGCTTTTGTAGGCCTAAGAAGACTGGGGCTCTGGGCTTCTCTAGCCACCTCATCTTCTGCTCATCCTCTCGTGCACTCTAAAGAGAGCTCAGGTGAGAAATTGCAAACGTCGAGCAATTGCTCAGAGATGAAAAGTGCCAGCACTGAAAGCTGTTGCTAGCCAGCACCCTTCCTTGGAAGCGCTTTCACAGGCGCAGTAACACTGGGGCTTTGCGCTTCTCTAGCCACCAAACGTCACGGTCACTATCTCTCCGTCTCGTAGACACGAGCTGAGAAATTGCAGACATCGAGAAATTGCTCAGAGATGAAAAGTGCCAGCACTGAAAGCTGTTGCTAGCCAGCACCCTTCCTTGGAAGCGCTTTTGTAGGCCTAAGAAGTCTGGGGCTCTGGGCTTCTCTAGCCACCTAATCTTCTGCTCATCCTCTCGCGCACTCTGAAGAGAGCTCAGGTGAGAAATTGCAAACGTCGAGCAATTGCTCAGAGATGAAAAGTGCCAGCACTGAAAGCTGTTGCTAGCCAGCACCCTTCCTTGGAAGTGCTTTCACAGGCGCAGTAACACTGGGGCTTTGCGCTTCTATACGCACCAAACGTCACGCTCCTTCTCTTTCCGTCTCGTAGACATGAGCTGAGAAATTGCAAACGTCGAGCAATTGCTCAGAGATGAAAAGTGCCAGCACTGAAAGCTGTTGCTAGCCAGCACCCTTCCTTGGAAGCGCTTTTGTAGGCCTAAGAACACTGGGGCTCTGGGCTTCTCTAGCCACCTCATCTTCTGCTCATCCTCTCGCGCACTCTAAAGAGAGCTCAGGTGAGAAATTGCAAACGTCGAGCAATTGCTCAGAGATGAAAAGTGCCAGCACTGAAAGCTCTTGCTAGCCAGCACCCTTCCTTGGAAGCGCTTTCACAGGCGCAGCAACACTGGGGCTTTGCGCTTCTCTACCCACCAAACGTCACGGTCCTTCTCTTTCCGTCTCGTAGACACGAGCTGAGAAATTGCAAACGTCGAGCAATTGCTCAGAGATGAAAAGTGCCAGCACTGAAAGCTGTTGCTAACCAGCACCCTTCCTTGGAAGCGCTTTCACAGGCACAGCAACACTGGGGCTTTGCGCTTCTCTAGCCACCAAATTTCATGGTCACTATCTCTCCGTCTCGTAGACACGAGCTGAGAAATTGCAAACGTCGATCAATTGCTCAGAGATGAAAAGTGCCAGCACTGAAAGCTCTTGCTAGCCAGCACCCTTCCTTGGAAGCGCTTTTGTAGGACTTAGAACACTGGGGCTCTGGGCTTCTCTAGCCACCTAATCTTCTGCTCATCCTCTCGCGCACTCTAAAGAGAGCTCAGGTGAGAAATTGCAAACGTCGAACAATTGCTCAGAGATGAAAAGTGCCAGCACTGAAAGCTGTTGCTAGCCAGCACCCTTCCTTGGAAGCGCTTTCACAGGCGCAGTAACACTGGGGCTTTGCGCTTCTCTACCCACCAAACGTCACGGTCCTTCTCTTTCCGTCTCATAGACACGAGCTGAGAAATTGCAAACGTCGAGCAATTGCTCAGAGATGAAAAGTGCCAGCACTGGAAGCTGTTGCTAGCCAGCACCCTTCCTTGGAAGTGCTTTTGTAGCCCTTAGATCACTGGGGCTCTGGGCTTCTCTAGCCACCTCATCTTCTGCTCATCCTCTCGCGCACTCTAAAGAGAGCTCAGGTGAGAAATTGCAAACGTCGAGCAATTGCTCAGAGATGAAAAGTGCCAGCACTGAAAGCTGTTGCTAGCCAGCACCCTTCCTTGGAAGCGCTTTCACAGGCGCAGCAACACTGGGGCTTTGCGCTTCTCTACCCACCAAACGTCACGGTCCTTCTCTTTCCGTCTCGTAGACACGAGCTGAGAAATTGCAAACGTCGAGCAATTGCTCAGAGATGAAAAGTGCCAGCACTGAAAGCTCTTGCTAGCCAGCACCCTTCCTTGGAAGCGCTTTCACAGGCGCAGCAACACTGGGGCTTTGCACTTCTCTAGCCACCAAACGTCACGGTCCTTCTCTTTCCGTCTCGTAGACACGAGCTGAGAAATTGCAAACGTCGAGCAATTGCTCAGAGATGAAAAGTGCCAGCACTGAAAGCTGTTGCTAGCCAGCACCCTTCCTTGGAAGCGCTTTTGTAGGCCTAAGAACACTGGGGCTCTGGGCTTCTCTAGCCACCTAATCTTCTGCTCATCCTCTTGCGCACTCTAAAGAGAGGTCAGGTGAGAAATTGCAAACGTCCAGCAATTGCTCAGAGATGAAAAGTGCCAGCACTGAAAGCTGTTGCTAGCCAGCACCCTTCCTTGGAAGCGCTTTCACAGGCGCAGCAACACTGGGACTTTGCGCTTCTATATGCACCAAACGTCACGGTCCTTCTCTTTCCGTCTCGTAGACACGAGCTGAGAAATTGCAAACGTCGAGCAATTGCTCAGAGATGAAAAGTGCCAGCACTGGAAGCTGTTGCTAGCCAGCACCCTTCCTTGGAAGCGCTTTTGTAGGCCTTAGAACACTGGGACTCTGGGCTTCTCTAGCCACCTCATCTTCTGCTCATCCTCTCGCGCACTCTCAAGAGAGCTCAGGTGAGAAATTGCAAACGTCGAGCAATTGCTCAGAGATGAAAAGTGCCAGCACTGAAAGCTGTTGCTAGCCAGCACCCTTCCTTGGAAGCGCTTTCACAGGCGCAGCAACACTGGGGCTTTGCGCTTCTCTACCCACCAAACTTCATGGTCACTATCTCTCCGTCTCGTAGACACGAGCTGAGAAATTGCAAACGTCGAGCAATTGCTCAGAGATGAAAAGTGCCAGCACTGAAAGCTCTTGCTAGCCAGCACCCTTCCTTGGAAGCGCTTTTGTAGGCCTAAGAACACTGGGGCTCTGGGCTTCTCTAGCCACCTAATCTTCTGCTCATCCTCTCGCGCACTCTAAAGAGAGCTCAGGTGAGAAATTGCAAACGTCGAGCAATTGCTCAGAGATGAAAAGTGCCAGCACTGAAAGCTGTTGCTAGCCAGCACCCTTCCTTGGAAGCGCTTTCACAGGCGCAGCAACACTGGGGCTTTGCGCTTCTCTACCCACCAAACGTCACGGTCCTTCTCTTTCCGTCTCGTAGACACGAGCTGAGAAATTGCAAACGTCGAGCAATTGCTCAGAGATGAAAAGTGCCAGCACTGAAAGCTGTTGCTAGCCAGCACCCTTCCTTGGAAGCGCTTTCACAGGCGCAGCAACACTGGGGCTTTGCGCTTCTCTACCCACCAAACTTCATGGTCACTATTTCTCCGTCTCGTAGACACGAGCTGAGAAATTGCAAATGTCGATCAATTGCTCAGAGATGAAAAGTGCCAGCACTGAAAGCTCTTGCTAGCCAGCACCCTTCCTTGGAAGCGCTTTTGTAGGCCTTAGAACACTGGGGCTCTGGGCTTCTCTAGCCACCTAATCTTCTGCTCATCCTCTCGCGCACTCTAAAGAGAGCTCAGGTGAGAAATTGCAAACGTCGAACAATTGCTCAGAGATGAAAAGTGCCAGCACTGAAAGCTGTTGCTAGCCAGCACCCTTCCTTGGAAGCGCTTTCACAGGCGCAGTAACACTGGGGCTTTGCGCTTCTCTACCCACCAAACGTCACGGTCCTTCTCTTTCCGTCTCGTAGACACGAGCTGAGAAATTGCAAACGTCGAGCAATTGCTCAGAGATGAAAAGTGCCAGCACTGAAAGCTGTTGCTAGCCAGCACCCTTCCTTGGAAGCGCTTTCACAGGCGCAGCAACACTGGGGCTTTGCGCTTCTCTACCCACCAAACTTCATGGTCACTATTTCTCCGTCTCGTAGACACGAGCTGAGAAATTGCAAACGTCGAGCAATTGCTCAGAGATGAAAAGTGCCAGCACTGGAAGCTGTTGCTAGCCAGCACCCTTCCTTGGAAGCGCTTTCACAGGCGCAGTAACACTGGGGCTTTGCGCTTCTCTAGCCACCAAACGTCACGGTCCTTCTCTTTCCGTCTCGTAGACACGAGCTGAGAAATTGCAAACGTCGAGCAATTGCTCAGAGATGAAAAGTGCCAGCACTGAAAGCTGTTGCTAGCCAGCACCCTTCCTTGGAAGCGCTTTTGTAGCCCTTAGAACACTGGGGCTCTGGGCTTCTCTAGCCACCTCATCTTCTGCTCATCCTCTTGCGCACTCTAAAGAGAGCTCAGGTGAGAAATTGCAAACGTCGAGCAATTGCTCAGAGATGAAAAGTGCCAGCACTGAAAGCTGTTGCTAGCCAGCACCCTTCCTTGGAAGCGCTTTCACAGGCGCAGCAACACTGGGGCTTTGCGCTTCTCTAGCCACCAAACGTCACGGTCCTTCTCTTTCCGTCTCATAGACACGAGCTGAGAAATTGCAAACGTCGAGCAATTGCTCAGAGATGAAAAGTGCCAGCACTGAAAGCTCTTGCTAGCCAGCACCCTTCCTTGGAAGCGCTTTCACAGGCGCAGCAACACTGGGGCTTTGCGCTTCTCTACCCACCAAACTTCATGGTCACTATCTCTCCGTCTCCTAGACACGAGCTGAGAAATTGCAAACGTCGAGCAATTGCTCAGAGATGAAAAGTGCCAGCACTGAAAGCTCTTGCTAGCCAGCACCCTTCCTTGGAAGCGCTTTCACAGGCGCAGCAACACTGGGGCTTTGCGCTTCTCTACCCACCAAACGTCACGGTCCTTCTCTTTCCGTCTCGTAGACACGAGCTGAGAAATTGCAAACGTCGAGCAATTGCTCAGAGATGAAAAGTGCCAGCACTGAAAGCTGTTGCTAGCCAGCACCCTTCCTTGGAAGCGCTTTCACAGGCGCAGCAACACTGGGGCTTTGCGCTTCTCTAGCCACCAAACTTCATGGTCACTATCTCTCCGTCTCGTAGACACGAGCTGAGAAATTGCAAACGTCGAGCAATTGCTCAGAGATGAAAAGTGCCAGCACTGGAAGCTGTTGCTAGCCAGCACCCTTCCTTGGAAGCGCTTTTGTAGCCCTTAGAACACTGGGGCTCTGGGCTTCTCTAGCCACCTCATCTTCTGCTCATCCTCTCGCGCACTCTAAAGAGAGCTCAGGTGAGAAATTGCAAACGTCGAGCAATTGCTCAGAGATGAAAAGTGCCAGCACTGAAAGCTGTTGCTAGCCAGCACCCTTCCTTGGAAGCGCTTTCACAGGCGCAGTAACACTGGGGCTTTGCGCTTCTCTAGCCACCAAACGTCACGGTCCTTCTCTTTCCGTCTCGTAGACACGAGCTGAGAAATTGCAAACGTCGAGCAATTGCTCAGAGATGAAAAGTGCCAGCACTGAAAGCTGTTGCTAGCCAGCCCCCTTCCTTGGAAGCGCTTTTGTAGCCCTTAGAACACTGGGGCTCTGGGCTTCTCTAGCCACCTAATCTTCTGCTCATCCTCTTGCGCACTCTAAAGAGAGCTCAGGTGAGAAATTGCAAACGTCGAGCAATTGCTCAGAGATGAAAAGTGCCAGCACTGAAAGCTGTTGCTAGCCAGCACCCTTCCTTGGAAGTGCTTTCACAGGCGCAGTAACACTGGGGCTTTGCGCTTCTATACGCACCAAACGTCACGCTCCTTCTCTTTCCGTCTCGTAGACACGAGCTGAGAAATTGCAAACGTCGAGCAATTGCTCAGAGATGAAAAGTGCCAGCACTGAAAGCTGTTGCTAGCCAGCACCCTTCCTTGGAAGCGCTTTTGTAGGCCTAAGAACACTGGGGCTCTGGGCTTCTCTAGCCACCTCATCTTCTGCTCATCCTCTCGCGCACTCTAAAGAGAGCTCAGGTGAGAAATTGCAAACGTCGAGCAATTGCTCAGAGATGAAAAGTGCCAGCACTGAAAGCTGTTGCTAGCCAGCACCCTTCCTTGGAAGCGCTTTCACAGGCGCAGCAACACTGGGGCTTTGCGCTTCTCTACCCACCAAACGTCACGGTCCTTCTCTTTCCGTCTCGTAGACACGAGCTGAGAAATTGCAAACGTCGAGCAATTGCTCAGAGATGAAAAGTGCCAGCACTGAAAGCTCTTGCTAGCCAGCACCCTTCCTTGGAAGCGCTTTCACAGGCGCAGCAACACTGGGGCTTTGCGCTTCTCTAGCCACCAAACTTCATGGTCACTATCTCTCCGTCTCGTAGACACGAGCTGAGAAATTGCAAACGTCGAGCAATTGCTCAGAGATGAAAAGTGCCAGCACTGAAAGCTCTTGCTAGCCAGCACCCTTCCTTGGAAGCGCTTTTGTAGGCCTTAGAACACTGGGGCTCTGGGCTTCTCTAGCCACCTAATCTTCTGCTCATCCTCTCGCGCACTCTAAAGAGAGCTCAGGTGAGAAATTGCAAACGTCGAACAATTGCTCAGAGATGAAAAGTGCCAGCACTGAAAGCTGTTGCTAGCCAGCACCCTTCCTTGGAAGCGCTTTCACAGGCGCTGTAACACTGGGGCTTTGCGCTTCTCTACCCACCAAACGTCACGGTCCTTCTCTTTCCGTCTCGTAGACACGAGCTGAGAAATTGCAAACGTCGAGCAATTGCTCAGAGATGAAAAGTGCCAGCACTGGAAGCTGTTGCTAGCCAGCACCCTTCCTTGGAAGCGCTTTTGTAGCCCTTAGAACACTGGGGCTCTGGGCTTCTCTAGCCACCTCATCTTCTGCTCATCCTCTCGCGCACTCTAAAGAGAGCTCAGGTGAGAAATTGCAAACGTCGAGCAATTGCTCAGAGATGAAAAGTGCCAGCACTGAAAGCTCTTGCTAGCCAGCACCCTTCCTTGGAAGCGCTTTCACAAGCGCAGCTACACTGGGGCTTTGCGCTTCTCTACCCACCAAACGTCACGGTCATTCTCTTTCCGTCTCGTAGACACGAGCTGAGAAATTGCAAACGTCGAGCAATTGCTCAGAGATGAAAAGTGCCAGCACTGAAAGCTGTTGCTAGCCAGCACCCTTCCTTGGAAGTGCTTTCACAGGCGCAGTAACACTGGGGCTTTGCGCTTCTATACGCACCAAACGTCACGCTCCTTCTCTTTCCGTCTCGTAGACACGAGCTGAGAAATTGCAAACGTCGAGCAATTGCTCAGAGATGAAAAGTGCCAGCACTGAAAGCTCTTGCTAGCCAGCACCCTTCCTTGGAAGCGCTTTTGTAGGCCTAAGAACACTGGGGCTCTGGGCTTCTCTAGCCACCTCATCTTCTGCTCATCCTCTCGCGCACTCTAAAGAGAGCTCAGGTGAGAAATTGCAAACGTCGAGCAATTGCTCAGAGATGAAAAGTGCCAGCACTGAAAGCTCTTGCTAGCCAGCACCCTTCCTTGGAAGCGCTTTCACAGCCGCAGCAACACTGGGGCTTTGCGCTTCTCTAGCCACCAAACGTCACGGTCCTTCTCTTTCCGTCTCATAGACACGAGCTGAGAAATTGCAAACGTCGAGCAATTGCTCAGAGATGAAAAGTGCCAGCACTGAAAGCTCTTGCTAGCCAGCACCCTTCCTTGGAAGCGCTTTCACAGGCGCAGCAACACTGGGGCTTTGCGCTTCTCTACCCACCAAACTTCATGGTCACTATCTCTCCGTCTCGTAGACACGAGCTGAGAAATTGCAAACGTCGAGCAATTGCTCAGAGATGAAAAGTGCCAGCACTGAAAGCTCTTGCTAGCCAGCACCCTTCCTTGGAAGCGCTTTTGTAGGCCTAAGAACACTGGGGCTCTGGGCTTCTCTAGCCACCTCATCTTCTGCTCATCCTCTCGCGCACTCTAAAGAGAGCTCAGGTGAGAAATTGCAAACGTCGAGCAATTGCTCAGAGATGAAAAGTGCCAGCACTGAAAGCTGTTGCTAGCCAGCACCCTTCCTTGGAAGCGCTTTCACAGGCGCAGCAACACTGGGGCTTTGCGCTTCTCTACCCACCAAACGTCACGGTCCTTCTCTTTCCGTCTCGTAGACACGAGCTGAGAAATTGCAAACGTCGAGCAATTGCTCAGAGATGAAAAGTGCCAGCACTGAAAGCTGTTGCTAGCCAGCACCCTTCCTTGGAAGCGCTTTCACAGGCACAGCAACACTGGGGCTTTGCGCTTCTCTAGCCACCAAACTTCATGGTCACTATCTCTCCGTCTCGTAGACACGAGCTGAGAAATTGCAAACGTCGATCAATTGCTCAGAGATGAAAAGTGCCAGCACTGAAAGCTCTTGCTAGCCAGCACCCTTCCTTGGAAGCGCTTTTGTAGGCCTAAGAAGACTGGGGCTCTGGGCTTCTCTAGCCACCTCATCTTCTGCTCATCCTCTCGCGCACTCTAAAGAGAGCTCAGGTGAGAAATTGCAAACGTCGAACAATTGCTCAGAGATGAAAAGTGCCAGCACTGAAAGCTGTTGCTAGCCAGCACCCTTCCTTGGAAGCGCTTTCACAGGCGCAGTAACACTGGGGCTTTGCGCTTCTCTAGCCACCAAACGTCACGGTCCTTCTCTTTCCGTCTCGTAGACACGAGCTGAGAAATTGCAAACGTCGAGCAATTGCTCAGAGATGAAAAGTGCCAGCACTGGAAGCTGTTGCTAGCCAGCACCCTTCCTTGGAAGCGCTTTTGTAGCCCTTAGAACACTGGGGCTCTGGGCTTCTCTAGCCACCTCATCTTCTGCTCATCCTCTCGCGCACTCTAAAGAGAGCTCAGGTGAGAAATTGTAAACGTCCAGCAATTGCTCAGAGATGAAAAGTGCCAGCACTGAAAGCTGTTGCTAGCCAGCACCCTTCCTTGGAAGCGCTTTCACAGGCGCAGTAACACTGGGGCTTTGCGCTTCTCTAGCCACCAAACGTCACGGTCCTTCTCTTTCCGTCTCGTAGACACGAGCTGAGAAATTGCAAACGTCGAGCAATTGCTCAGAGATGAAAAGTGCCAGCACTGAAAGCTGTTGCTAGCCAGCCCCCTTCCTTGGAAGCGCTTTTGTAGCCCTTAGAACACTGGGGCTCTGGGCTTCTCTAGCCACCTAATCTTCTGCTCATCCTCTCGCGCACTCTAAAGAGAGCTCAGGTGAGAAATTGCAAACGTCGAGCAATTGCTCAGAGATGAAAAGTGCCAGCACTGAAAGCTGTTGCTAGCCAGCACCCTTCCTTGGAAGCGCTTTCACAGGCGCAGCAACACTGGGACTTTGCGCTTCTATATGCACCAAACGTCACGGTCCTTCTCTTTCCGTCTCGTAGACACGAGCTGAGAAATTGCAAACGTCGAGCAATTGCTCAGAGATGAAAAGTGCCAGCACTGGAAGCTGTTGCTAGCCAGCACCCTTCCTTGGAAGCGCTTTTGTAGGCCTTAGAACACTGGGGCTCTGGGCTTCTCTAGCCACCTAATCTTCTGCTCATCCTCTCGCGCACTCTAAAGAGAGCTCAGGTGAGAAATTGCAAACGTCGAGCAATTGCTCAGAGATGAAAAGTGCCAGCACTGAAAGCTCTTGCTAGCCAGCACCCTTCCTTGGAAGCGCTTTCACAGCCGCAGCAACACTGGGGCTTTGCGCTTCTCTACCCACCAAACGTCACGGTCCTTGTCTTTCCGTCTCATAGACACGAGCTGAGAAATTGCAAACGTCGAGCAATTGCTCAGAGATGAAAAGTGCCAGCACTGAAAGCTGTTGCTAGCCAGCACCCTTCCTTGGAAGCGCTTTCACAGGCGCAGCAACACTGGGGCTTTGCGCTTCTCTACCCACCAAACTTCATGGTCACTATCTCTCCGTCTCGTAGACACGAGCTGAGAAATTGCAGACGTCGAGCAATTGCTCAGAGATGAAAAGTGCCAGCACTGAAAGCTCTTGCTAGCCAGCACCCTTCCTTGGAAGCGCTTTTGTAGGCCTAAGAACACTGGGGCTCTGGGCTTCTCTAGCCACCTCATCTTCTGCTCATCCTCTCGCGCACTCTAAAGAGAGCTCAGGTGAGAAATTGCAAACGTCGAGCAATTGCTCAGAGATGAAAAGTGCCAGCACTGAAAGCTGTTGCTAGCCAGCACCCTTCCTTGGAAGCGCTTTCACAGGCGCAGCAACACTGGGGCTTTGCGCTTCTCTAGCCACCAAACGTCACGGTCCTTCTCTTTCTGTCTCGTAGACACGAGCTGAGAAATTGCAAACGTCGAGCAATTGCTCAGAGATGAAAAGTGCCAGCACTGAAAGCTGTTGCTAGCCAGCACCCTTCCTTGGAAGCGCTTTCACATGCGCAGCAACACTGGGGCTTTGCGCTTCTCTAGCCACCAAACTTCATGGTCACTATCTCTCCGTCTCGTAGACACGAGCTGAGAAATTGCAAACGTCGATCAATTGCTCAGAGATGAAAAGTGCCAGCACTGAAAGCTCTTGCTAGCCAGCACCCTTCCTTGGAAGCGCTTTTGTAGGCCTTAGAACACTGGGGCTCTGGGCTTCTCTAGCCACCTAATCTTCTGCTCATCCTCTCGCGCACTCTAAAGAGAGCTCAGGTGAGAAATTGCAAACGTCGAACAATTGCTCAGAGATGAAAAGTGCCAGCACTTAAAGCTGTTGCTAGCCAGCACCCTTCCTTGGAAGCGCTTTCACAGGCGCAGTAACACTGGGGCTTTGCGCTTCTCTACCCACCAAACGTCACGGTCCTTCTCTTTCCGTCTCGTAGACACGAGCTGAGAAATTGCAAACGTCGAGCAATTGCTCAGAGATGAAAAGTGCCAGCACTGGAAGCTGTTGCTAGCCAGCACCCTTCCTTGGAAGCGCTTTTGTAGCCCTTAGAACACTGGGGCTCTGGGCTTCTCTAGCCACCTCATCTTCTGCTCATCCTCTCGCGCACTCTAAAGAGAGCTCAGGTGAGAAATTGCAAACGTCGAGCAATTGCTCAGAGATGAAAAGTGCCAGCACTGAAAGCTGTTGCTAGCCAGCACCCTTCCTTGGAAGTGCTTTCAAAGGCGCAGTAACACTGGGGCTTTGCGCTTCTATATGCACCAAACGTCACGGTCCTTCTCTTTCCGTCTCGTAGACACGAGCTGAGAAATTGCAAACGTCGAGCAATTGCTCAGAGATGAAAAGTGCCAGCACTGAAAGCTGTTGCTAGCCAGCCCCCTTCCTTGGAAGCGCTTTTGTAGCCCTTAGAACACTGGGGCTCTGGGCTTCTCTAGCCACCTAATCTTCTGCTCATCCTCTTGCGCACTCTAAAGAGAGCTCAGGTGAGAAATTGCAAACGTCGAGCAATTGCTCAGAGATGAAAAGTGCCAGCACTGAAAGCTGTTGCTAGACAGCACCCTTCCTTGGAAGCGCTTTCACAGGCGCAGCAACACTGGGACTTTGCGCTTCTATATGCACCAAACGTCACGGTCCTTCTCTTTCCGTCTCGTAGACACGAGCTGAGAAATTGCAAACGTCGAGCAATTGCTCAGAGATGAAAAGTGCCAGCACTGGAAGCTGTTGCTAGCCAGCACCCTTCCTTGGAAGCGCTTTTGTAGGCCTTAGAACACTGGGGCTCTGGGCTTCTCTAGCCACCTCATCTTCTGCTCATCCTCTCGCGCACTCTAAAGAGAGTTCAGGTGAGAAATTGCAAACGTCCAGCAATTGCTCAGAGATGAAAAGTGCCAGCACTGAAAGCTGTTGCTAGCCAGCACCCTTCCTTGGAAGCGCTTTCACAGGCGCAGTAACACTGGGGCTTTGCGCTTCTCTACCCACCAAACGTCACGGTCCTTCTCTTTCCGTCTCGTAGACACGAGCTGAGAAATTGCAAACGTCGAGCAATTGCTCAGAGATGAAAAGTGCCAGCACTGAAAGCTCTTGCTAGCCAGCACCCTTCCTTGGAAGCGCTTTCACAGGCGCAGTAACACTGGGGCTTTGCGCTTCTCTACCCACCATACGTCACGGTCACTATCTCTCCGTCTCGTAGACACGAGCTGAGAAATTGCAGACGTCGAGAAATTGCTCAGAGATGAAAAGTGCCAGCACTGAAAGCTGTTGCTAGCCAGCACCCTTCCTTGGAAGCGCTTTTGTAGGCCTAAGAACACTGGGGCTCTGGGCTTCTCTAGCCACCTAATCTTCTGCTCATCCTCTCGCGCACTCTAAAGAGAGTTCAGGTGAGAAATTGCAAACGTCGAGCAATTGCTCAGAGATGAAAAGTGCCAGCACTGAAAGCTGTTGCTAGCCAGCACCCTTCCTTGGAAGCGCTTTCACAGGCGCAGCAACACTGGGGCTTTGCGCTTCTCTAGCCACCAAACGTCACGCTCCTTCTCTTTCCGTCTCGTAGACACGAGCTGAGAAATTGCAAACGTCGAGCAATTGCTCAGAGATGAAAAGTGCCAGCACTGAAAGCTCTTGCTAGCCAGCACCCTTCCTTGGAAGCGCTTTTGTAGGCCTAAGAACACTGGGGCTCTGGGCTTCTCTAGCCACCTAATCTTCTGCTCATCCTCTCGCGCACTCTAAAGAGAGCTCAGGTGAGAAATTGCAAACGTCGAGCAATTGCTCAGAGATGAAAAGTGCCAGCACTGAAAGCTCTTGCTATCCAGCACCCTTCCTTGGAAGCGCTTTCACAAGCGCAGTAACACTGGGGCTTTGTGCTTCTCTACCCACCAAACGTCACGGTCCTTCTCTTTCTGTCTCGTAGACATGAGCTGAGAAATTGCAAACATCCAGCAATTGCTCAGAGATGAAAAGTGCCAGCACTTAAAGCTCTTGCTAGCCAGCACCCTTCCTTGGAAGCGCTTTCACAGGCGCAGCAACACTGGGGCTTTGCGCTTCTCTAGCCACCAAACGTCACGCTCCTTCTCTTTCCGTCTCGTAGACACGAGCTGAGAAATTGCAAACGTCGAGCAATTGCTCAGAGATGAAAAGTGCCAGCACTGAAAGCTCTTGCTAGCCAGCACCCTTCCTTGGAAGCGCTTTTGTAGGCCTAAGAACACTGGGGCTCTGGGCTTCTCTAGCCACCTAATCTTCTGCTCATCCTCTCGCGCACTCTAAAGAGAGCTCAGGTGAGAAATTGCAAACGTCGAGCAATTGCTCAGAGATGAAAAGTGCCAGCACTGAAAGCTCTTGCTATCCAGCACCCTTCCTTGGAAGCGCTTTCACAAGCGCAGTAACACTGGGGCTTTGTGCTTCTCTACCCACCAAACGTCACGGTCCTTCTCTTTCTGTCTCGTAGACATGAGCTGAGAAATTGCAAACGTCGAGCAATTGCTCAGAGATGAAAAGTGCCAGCACTTAAAGCTCTTGCTAGCCAGCACCCTTCCTTGGAAGCGCTTTCACAGGCGCAGTAACACTGGGGCTTTGCGCTTCTCTACCCACCAAACGTCACGGTCACTATCTCTCCGTCTCGTAGACACGAGCTGAGAAATTGCAAACGTCGAGCAATTGCTCAGAGATGAAAAGTGCCAGCACTGAAAGCTGTTGCTAGCCAGCACCCTTCCTTGGAAGCGCTTTCACAGGCGCAGTAACACTGGGGCTTTGCGCTTCTCTAGCCACCAAACGTCACGGTCCTTCTCTTTCCGTCTCGTAGACACGAGCTGAGAAATTGCAAACGTCGAGCAATTGCTCAGAGATGAAAAGTGCCAGCACTGAAAGCTGTTGCTAGCCAGCACCCTTTCTTGGAAGCGCTTTTGTAGGCCTAAGAACACTGGGGCTCTGGGCTTCTCTAGCCACCTCATCTTCTGCTCATCCTCTCGCGCACTCTAAAGAGAGCTCAGGTGAGAAATTGCAAACGTCGAGCAATTGCTCAGAGATGAAAAGTGCCAGCACTGAAAGCTGTTGCTAGCCAGCACCCTTCCTTGGAAGCGCTTTCACAGGCGCAGCAACACTGGGACTTTGCGCTTCTATATGCACCAAACGTCACGGTCCTTCTCTTTCCGTCTCGTAGACACGAGCTGAGAAATTGCAAACGTCGAGCAATTGCTCAGAGATGAAAAGTGCCAGCACTGGAAGCTGTTGCTAGCCAGCACCCTTCCTTGGAAGCGCTTTTGTAGGCCTTAGAACACTGGGGCTCTGGGCTTCTCTAGCCACCTCATCTTCTGCTCATCCTCTCGCGCACTCTAAAGAGAGTTCAGGTGAGAAATTGCAAACGTCCAGCAATTGCTCAGAGATGAAAAGTGCCAGCACTGAAAGCTCTTGCTAGCCAGCACCCTTCCTTGGAAGCGCTTTCACAGGCGCAGTAACACTGGGGATTTGCGCTTCTCTACCCACCAAACGTCACGGTCCTTCTCTTTCCGTCTCGTAGACACGAGCTGAGAAATTGCAAACGTCGAGCAATTGCTCAGAGATGAAAAGTGCCAGCACTGAAAGCTGTTGCTAGCCAGCACCCTTCCTTGGAAGCACTTTCACAGGCGCAGTAACACTGGGGCTTTGCGCTTCTCTACCCACCATACGTCACGGTCACTATCTCTCCGTCTCGTAGACACGAGCTGAGAAATTGCAGACGTCGAGCAATTGCTCAGAGATGAAAAGTGCCAGCACTGAAAGGTGTTGCTAGCCAGCACCCTTCCTTGGAAGCGCTTTTGTAGGCCTAAGAACACTGGGGCTCTGGGCTTCTCTACCCACCTAATCTTCTGCTCATCCTCTCGCGCACTCTAAAGAGAGTTCAGGTGAGAAATTGCAAACGTCGAGCAATTGCTCAGAGATGAAAAGTGCCAGCACTGAAAGCTGTTGCTAGCCAGCACCCTTCCTTGGAAGCGCTTTCACAGGCGCAGCAACACTGGGGCTTTGCGCTTCTCTACCCACCAAACGTCACGGTCCTTCTCTTTCCGTCTCGTAGACACGAGCTGAGAAATTGCAAACGTCGAGCAATTGCTCAGAGATGAAAAGTGCCAGCACTGAAAGCTGTTGCTAGCCAGCACCCTTCCTTGGAAGCGCTTTTGTAGGCCTAAGAAGACTGGGGCTCTGGGCTTCTCTAGCCACCTAATCTTCTGCTCATCCTCTCGCGCACTCTCAAGAGAGCTCAGGTGAGAAATTGCAAACGTCGAGCAATTGCTCAGAGATGAAAAGTGCCAGCACTGAAAGCTCTTGCTATCCAGCACCCTTCCTTGGAAGCGCTTTCACAAGCGCAGTAACACTGGGGCTTTGTGCTTCTCTACCCACCAAACGTCACGCTCCTTCTCTTTCTGTCTCGTAGACATGAGCTGAGAAATTGCAAACATCCAGCAATTGCTCAGAGATGAAAAGTGCCAGCACTTAAAGCTCTTGCTAGCCAGCACCCTTCCTTGGAAGCGCTTTCACAGGCGCAGTAACACTGGGGCTTTGCGCTTCTCTACCCACCAAACGTCACGGTCACTATCTCTCCGTCTCGTAGACACGAGCTGAGAAATTGCAAACGTCGAGCAATTGCTCAGAGATGAAAAGTGCCAGCACTGAAAGCTGTTGCTAGCCAGCACCCTTCCTTGGAAGCGCTTTCACAGGCGCAGTAACACTGGGGCTTTGCGCTTCTCTACCCACCAAACGTCACGGTCCTTCTCTTTCCGTCTCGTAGACACGAGCTGAGAAATTGCAAACGTCCAGCAATTGCTCAGAGATGAAAAGTGCCAGCACTGGAAGCTGTTGCTAGCCAGCACCCTTCCTTGGAAGCGCTTTTGTAGGCCTAAGAACACTGGGGCTCTGGGCTTCTCTAGCCACCTCATCTTCTGCTCATCCTCTCGCGCACTCTAAAGAGAGCTCAGGTGAGAAATTGCAAACGTCGAGCAATTGCTCAGAGATGAAAAGTGCCAGCACTGAAAGCTGTTGCTAGCCAGCACCCTTCCTTGGAAGCGCTTTCACAGGCGCAGCAACACTGGGGCTTTGCGCTTCTCTAGCCACCAAACGTCACGGTCCTTCTCTTTCCGTCTCGTAGACACGAGCTGAGAAATTGCAAACGTCGAGCAATTGCTCAGAGATGAAAAGTGCCAGCACTGGAAGCTGTTGCTAGCCAGCACCCTTCCTTGGAAGCGCTTTTGTAGGCCTTAGAACACTGGGGCTCTGGGCTTCTCTAGCCACCTCATCTTCTGCTCATCCTCTCGCGCACTCTAAAGAGAGCTCAGGTGAGAAATTGCAAACGTCCAGCAATTGCTCAGAGATGAAAAGTGCCAGCACTGAAAGCTGTTGCTAGCCAGCACCCTTCCTTGGAAGCGCTTTCACAGGCGCAGCAACACTGGGGCTTTGCGCTTCTCTAGCCACCAAACGTCACGGTCCTTCTCTTTCCGTCTCGTAGACACGAGCTGAGAAATTGCAAACGTCGAGCAATTGCTCAGAGATGAAAAGTGCCAGCACTAAAAGCTGTTGCTAGCCAGCACCCTTCCTTGGAAGCGCTTTCACAGGCGCAGTAACACTGGGGCTTTGCGCTTCTCTACCCACCAAACGTCACGGTCACTATCTCTCCGTCTCGTAGACACGAGCTGAGAAATTGCAAACGTCGATCAATTGCTCAGAGATGAAAAGTGCCAGCACTGAAAGCTCTTGCTAGCCAGCACCCTTCCTTGGAAGCGCTTTTGTAGGACTTAGAACACTGGGGCTCTGGGCTTCTCTAGCCACCTCATCTTCTGCTCATCCTCTCGCGCACTCTAAAGAGAGCTCAGGTGAGAAATTGCAAACGTCGAGCAATTGCTCAGAGATGAAAAGTGCCAGCACTGAAAGCTGTTGCTAGCCAGCACCCTTCCTTGGAAGCGCTTTCACAGGCGCAGTAACACTGGGGCTTTGCGCTTCTCTACCCACCAAACGTCACGGTCCTTCTCTTTCCGTCTCGTAGACACGAGCTGAGAAATTGCAAACGTCGAGCAATTGCTCAGAGATGAAAAGTGCCAGCACTGGAAGCTGTTGCTAGCCAGCACCCTTCCTTGGAAGCGCTTTTGTAGCCCTTAGAACACTGGGGCTCTGGGCTTCTCTAGCCACCTCATCTTCTGCTCATCCTCTCGCGCACTCTAAAGAGAGCTCAGGTGAGAAATTGCAAACATCCAGCAATTGCTCAGAGATGAAAAGTGCCAGCACTTAAAGCTGTTGCTAGCCAGCACCCTTCCTTGGAAGCGCTTTCACAGGCGCAGTAACACTGGGGCTTTGCGCTTCTCTAGCCACCAAACGTCACGGTCCTTCTCTTTCCGTATCGTAGACACGAGCTGAGAAATTGCAAACGTCGAGCAATTGCTCAGAGATGAAAAGTGCCAGCACTAAAAGCTGTTGCTAGCCAGCACCCTTCCTTGGAAGCGCTTTCACAGGCGCAGTAACACTGGGGCTTTGCGCTTCTCTACCCACCAAACGTCACGGTCACTATCTCTCCGTCTCGTAGACACGAGCTGAGAAATTGCAAACGTCGAGCAATTGCTCAGAGATGAAAAGTGCCAGCACTGAAAGCTCTTGCTAGCCAGCACCCTTCCTTGGAAGCGCTTTTGTAGGCCTTAGAACACTGGGGCTCTGGGCTTCTCTAGCCACCTCATCTTCTGCTCATCCTCTCGCGCACTCTCAAGAGAGCTCAGGTGAGAAATTGCAAACGTCGAGCAATTGCTCAGAGATGAAAAGTGCCAGCACTGAAAGCTGTTGCTATCCAGCACCCTTCCTTGGAAGCGCTTTCACAAGCGCAGCAACACTGGGGCTTTGTGCTTCTCTACCCACCAAACGTCACGGTCCTTCTCTTTCTGGCTCGTAGACATGAGCTGAGAAATTGCAAACATCCAGCAATTGCTCAGAGATGAAAAGTGCCAGCACTGGAAGCTCTTGCTAGCCAGCACCCTTCCTTGGAAGCGCTTTCACAGGCGCAGTAACACTGGGGCTTTGCGCTTCTCTAGCCACCAAACGTCACGGTCACTATCTCTCCGTCTCGTAGACACGAGCTGAGAAATTGCAAACGTCGAGCAATTGCTCAGAGATGAAAAGTGCCAGCACTGAAAGCTGTTGCTAGCCAGCACCCTTCCTTGGAAGCGCTTTCACAGGCGCAGTAACACTGGGGCTTTGCGCTTCTCTAGCCACCAAACGTCACGGTCCTTCTCTTTCCGTCTCGTAGACACGAGCTGAGAAATTGCAAACGTCCAGCAATTGCTCAGAGATGAAAAGTGCCAGCACTGAAAGCTCTTGCTAGCCAGCACCCTTCCTTGGAAGCGCTTTTGTAGGCCTAAGAACACTGGGGCTCTGGGCTTCTCTAGCCACCTCATCTTCTGCTCATCCTCTCGCGCACTCTAAAGAGAGCTCAGGTGAGAAATTGCAAACGTCGAGCAATTGCTCAGAGATGAAAAGTGCCAGCACTGAAAGCTGTTGCTAGCCAGCACCCTTCCTTGGAAGCGCTTTCACAGGCGCAGCAACACTGGGGCTTTGCGCTTCTCTAGCCACCAAACGTCACGGTCATTCTCTTTCCGTCTCGTAGACACGAGCTGAGAAATTGCAAACGTCGAGCAATTGCTCAGAGATGAAAAGTGCCAGCACTGAAAGCTGTTGCTAGCCAGCACCCTTCCTTGGAAGCGCTTTTGTAGGCCTTAGAACACTGGGGCTCTGGGCTTCTCTAGCCACCTCATCTTCTGCTCATCCTCTCGCGCACTCTAAAGAGAGTTCAGGTGAGAAATTGCAAACGTCCAGCAATTGCTCAGAGATGAAAAGTGCCAGCACTGAAAGCTCTTGCTAGCCAGCACCCTTCCTTGGAAGCGCTTTCACAGGCGCAGTAACACTGGGGATTTGCGCTTCTCTAGCCACCAAACGTCACGGTCCTTCTCTTTCCGTCTCGTAGACACGAGCTGAGAAATTGCAAACGTCGAGCAATTGCTCAGAGATGAAAAGTGCCAGCACTGAAAGCTGTTGCTAGCCAGCACCCTTCCTTGGAAGCGCTTTCACAGGCGCAGTAACACTGGGGCTTTGCGCTTCTCTACCCACCAAACGTCACGGTCACTATCTCTCCGTCTCGTAGACACGAGCTGAGAAATTGCAGACGTCGAGAAATTGCTCAGAGATGAAAAGTGCCAGCACTGAAAGCTCTTGCTAGCCAGCACCCTTCCTTGGAAGCGCTTTTGTAGGCCTAAGAAGACTGGGGCTCTGGGCTTCTCTAGCCACCTCATCTTCTGCTCATCCTCTCGCGCACTCTAAAGAGAGTTCAGGTGAGAAATTGCAAACGTCGAGCAATTGCTCAGAGATGAAAAGTGCCAGCACTGAAAGCTGTTGCTAGCCAGCACCCTTCCTTGGAAGCGCTTTCACAGGGGCAGCAACACTGGGGCTTTGCGCTTCTCTAGCCACCAAACGTCACGCTCCTTCTCTTTCCGTCTCGTAGACACGAGCTGAGAAATTGCAAACGTCGAGCAATTGCTCAGAGATGAAAAGTGCCAGCACTGAAAGCTGTTGCTAGCCAGCACCCTTCCTTGGAAGCGCTTTTGTAGGCCTAAGAAGACTGGGGCTCTGGGGTTCTCTAGCCACCTAATCTTCTGCTCATCCTCTCGCGCACTCTCAAGAGAGCTGAGGTGAGAAATTGCAAACGTCGAGCAATTGCTCAGAGATGAAAAGTGCCAGCACTGAAAGCTCTTGCTATCCAGCACCCTTCCTTGGAAGCGCTTTCACAAGCGCAGTAACACTGGGGCTTTGTGCTTCTCTACCCACCAAACGCCACGGTCCTTCTCTTTCTGTCTCGTAGACATGAGCTGAGAAATTGCAAACATCCAGCAATTGCTCAGAGATGAAAAGTGCCAGCACTTAAAGCTCTTGCTAGCCAGCACCCTTCCTTGGAAGCGCTTTCACAGGCGCAGTAACACTGGGGCTTTGCGCTTCTCTACCCACCAAACGTCACGGTCACTATCTCTCCGTCTCGTAGACACGAGCTGAGAAATTGCAAACGTCGAGCAATTGCTCAGAGATGAAAAGTGCCAGCACTGAAAGCTGTTGCTAGCCAGCACCCTTCCTTGGAAGCGCTTTCACAGGCGCAGCAACACTGGGGCTTTGCGCTTCTCTAGCCACTAAACGTCACGGTCCTTCTCTTTCCGTCTCGTAGACACGAGCTGAGAAATTGCAAACGTCCAGCAATTGCTCAGAGATGAAAAGTGCCAGCACTGGAAGCTGTTGCTAGCCAGCAGCCTTCCTTGGAAGCGCTTTTGTAGGCCTAAGAACACTGGGGCTCTGGGCTTCTCTAGCCACCTAATCTTCTGCTCATCCTCTCGCGCACTCTAAAGAGAGCTCAGGTGAGAAATTGCAAACGTCGAGAAATTGCTCAGAGATGAAAAGTGCCAGCACTGAAAGCTCTTGCTAGCCAGCACCCTTCCTTGGAAGCGCTTTCACAGGCGCAGCAACACTGGGGATTTGCGCTTCTCTACCCACCAAACGTCACGGTCCTTCTCTTTCCGTCTCGTAGACACGAGCTGAGAAATTGCAAACGTCGAGCAATTGCTCAGAGATGAAAAGTGCCAGCACTGAAAGCTGTTGCTAGCCAGCACCCTTCCTTGGAAGCGCTTTTGTAGGCCTTAGAACACTGGGGCTCTGGGCTTCTCTAGCCACCTAATCTTCTGCTCATCCTCTCGCGCACTCTAAAGAGAGCTCAGGTGAGAAATTGCAAACGTCCAGCAATTGCTCAGAGATGAAAAGTGCCAGCACTGAAAGCTGTTGCTAGCCAGCACCCTTCCTTGGAAGCACTTTCACAGGCGCAGCAACACTGGGGCTTTGCGCTTCTCTACCCACCAAACGTCACGGTCCTTCTCTTTCCGTCTCGTAGACACGAGCTGAGAAATTGCAAACGTCGAGCAATTGCTCAGAGATGAAAAGTGCCAGCACTGAAAGCTGTTGCTAGCCAGCACCCTTCCTTGGAAGCGCTTTCACAGGCGCAGTAACACTGGGGCTTTGCGCTTCTCTACCCACCAAACGTCACGGTCACTATCTCTCCGTCTCGTAGACACGAGCTGAGAAATTGCAAACGTCGATCAATTGCTCAGAGATGAAAAGTGCCAGCACTGAAAGCTCTTGCTAGCCAGCACCCTTCCTTGGAAGCGCTTTTGTAGGCCTTAGAACACTGGGGCTCTGGGCTTCTCTAGCCACCTAATCTTCTGCTCATCCTCTCGCGCACTCTAAAGAGAGCTCAGGTGAGAAATTGCAAACGTCGAACAATTGCTCAGAGATGAAAAGTGCCAGCACTGAAAGCTGTTGCTAGCCAGCACCCTTCCTTGGAAGCGCTTTCACAGGCGCAGTAACACTGGGGCTTTGCGCTTCTCTACCCACCAAACGTCACGGTCCTTCTCTTTCCGTCTCGTAGACACGAGCTGAGAAATTGCAAACGTCGAGCAATTGCTCAGAGATGAAAAGTGCCAGCACTGGAAGCTGTTGCTAGCCAGCACCCTTCCTTGGAAGCGCTTTTGTAGCCCTTAGAACACTGGGGCTCTGGGCTTCTCTAGCCACCTCATCTTCTGCTCATCCTCTCGCGCACTCTAAAGAGAGCTCAGGTGAGAAATTGCAAACATCCAGCAATTGCTCAGAGATGAAAAGTGCCAGCACTTAAAGCTGTTGCTAGCCAGCACCCTTCCTTGGAAGCGCTTTCACAGGCGCAGCAACACTGGGGCTTTGCGCTTCTCTAGCCACCAAACGTCACGGTCCTTCTCTTTCCGTCTCGTAGACACGAGCTGAGAAATTGCAAACGTCGAGCAATTGCTCAGAGATGAAAAGTGCCAGCACTGAAAGCTGTTGCTAGCCAGCACCCTTCCTTGGAAGCGCTTTTGTAGGCCTAAGAACACTGGGGCTCTGGGCTTCTCTAGCCACCTCATCTTCTGCTCATCCTCTCGCGCACTCTAAAGAGAGCTCAGGTGAGAAATTGCAAACGTCGAGCAATTGCTCAGAGATGAAAAGTGCCAGCACTGAAAGCTGTTGCTAGCCAGCACCCTTCCTTGGAAGCGCTTTCACAGGCGCAGCAACACTGGGGCTTTGCGCTTCTATACGCACCAAACGTCACGGTCCTTCTCTTTCCGTCTCGTAGACACGAGCTGAGAAATTGCAAACGTCGAGCAATTGCTCAGAGATGAAAAGTGCCAGCACTGGAAGCTGTTGCTAGCCAGCACCCTTCCTTGGAAGCGCTTTTGTAGGCCTAAGAACACTGGGGCTCTGGGCTTCTCTAGCCACCTCATCTTCTGCTCATCCTCTCGCGCACTCTAAAGAGAGCTCAGGTGAGAAATTGCAAACGTCGAGCAATTGCTCAGAGATGAAAAGTGCCAGCACTGAAAGCTGTTGCTAGCCAGCACCCTTCCTTGGAAGCGCTTTCACAGGCGCAGTAACACTGGGGCTTTGCGCTTCTCTAGCCACCAAACGTCACGGTCCTTCTCTTTCCGTCTCGTAGACACGAGCTGAGAAATTGCAAACGTCGAGCAATTGCTCAGAGATGAAAAGTGCCAGCACTAAAAGCTGTTGCTAGCCAGCACCCTTCCTTGGAAGCGCTTTCACAGGCGCAGTAACACTGGGGCTTTGCGCTTCTCTACCCACCAAACGTCACGGTCACTATCTCTCCGTCTCGTAGACACGAGCTGAGAAATTGCAGACATCGAGAAATTGCTCAGAGATGAAAAGTGCCAGCACTGAAAGCTGTTGCTAGCCAGCACCCTTCCTTGGAAGCGCTTTTGTAGGCCTAAGAAGTCTGGGGCTCTGGGCTTCTCTAGCCACCTCATCTTCTGCTCATCCTCTCGCGCACTCTAAAGAGAGCTCAGGTGAGAAATTGCAAACGTCGAGCAATTGCTCAGAGATGAAAAGTGCCAGCACTGAAAGCTGTTGCTAGCCAGCACCCTTCCTTGGAAGCGCTTTCACAGGCGCAGTAACACTGGGGCTTTGCGCTTCTATACGCACCAAACGTCACGGTCCTTCTCTTTCCGTCTCGTAGACACGAGCTGAGAAATTGCAAACGTCGAGCAATTGCTCAGAGATGAAAAGTGCCAGCACTGAAAGCTCTTGCTAGCCAGCACCCTTCCTTGGAAGCGCTTTTGTAGGCCTAAGAACACTGGGGCTCTGGGCTTCTCTAGCCACCTCATCTTCTGCTCATCCTCTCGCGCACTCTAAAGAGAGCTCAGGTGAGAAATTGCAAACGTCGAGCAATTGCTCAGAGATGAAAAGTGCCAGCACTGAAAGCTCTTGCTAGCCAGCACCCTTCCTTGGAAGCGCTTTCACAGGCGCAGCAACACTGGGGCTTTGCGCTTCTCTAGCCACCAAACGTCACGGTCCTTCTCTTTCCGTCTCATAGACACGAGCTGAGAAATTGCAAACGTCGAGCAATTGCTCAGAGATGAAAAGTGCCAGCACTGAAAGCTCTTGCTAGCCAGCACCCTTCCTTGGAAGCGCTTTCACAGGCGCAGCAACACTGGGGCTTTGCGCTTCTCTACCCACCAAACTTCATGGTCACTATCTCTCCGTCTCCTAGACACGAGCTGAGAAATTGCAAACGTCGAGCAATTGCTCAGAGATGAAAAGTGCCAGCACTGAAAGCTCTTGCTAGCCAGCACCCTTCCTTGGAAGCGCTTTTGTAGGCCTAAGAACACTGGGGCTCTGGGCTTCTCTAGCCACCTAATCTTCTGCTCATCCTCTCGCGCACTCTAAAGAGAGCTCAGGTGAGAAATTGCAAACGTCGAGCAATTGCTCAGAGATGAAAAGTGCCAGCACTGAAAGCTCTTGCTAGCCAGCACCCTTCCTTGGAAGCGCTTTCACAGGCGCAGCAACACTGGGGCTTTGCGCTTCTCTAGCCACCAAACGTCACGGTCCTTCTCTTTCCGTCTCGTAGACACGAGCTGAGAAATTGCAAACGTCGAGCAATTGCTCAGAGATGAAAAGTGCCAGCACTGAAAGCTGTTGCTAGCCAGCCCCCTTCCTTGGAAGCGCTTTTGTAGCCCTTAGAACACTGGGGCTCTGGGCTTCTCTAGCCACCTAATCTTCTGCTCATCCTCTCGCGCACTCTAAAGAGAGCTCAGGTGAGAAATTGCAAACGTCCAGCAATTGCTCAGAGATGAAAAGTGCCAGCACTGAAAGCTGTTGCTAGCCAGCACCCTTCCTTGGAAGCGCTTTCACAGGCGCAGCAACACTGGGGCTTTGCGCTTCTCTACCCACCAAACGTCACGGTCCTTCTCTTTCCGTCTCGTAGACACGAGCTGAGAAATTGCAAACGTCGAGCAATTGCTCAGAGATGAAAAGTGCCAGCACTGGAAGCTGTTGCTAGCCAGCACCCTTCCTTGGAAGCGCTTTTGTAGGCCTAAGAAGTCTGGGGCTCTGGGCTTCTCTAGCCACCTCATCTTCTGCTCATCCTCTCGCGCACTCTAAAGAGAGTTCAGGTGAGAAATTGCAAACGTCCAGCAATTGCTCAGAGATGAAAAGTGCCAGCACTGAAAGCTGTTGCTAGCCAGCACCCTTCCTTGGAAGCGCTTTCACAGGGGCAGCAACACTGGGGCTTTGCGCTTCTCTAGCCACCAAACGTCACGGTCCTTCTCTTTCCGTCTCGTAGACACGAGCTGAGAAATTGCAAACGTCGAGCAATTGCTCAGAGATGAAAAGTGCCAGCACTGAAAGCTGTTGCTAGCCAGCACCCTTCCTTGGAAGCGCTTTTGTAGGCCTAAGAAGACTGGGGCTCTGGGCTTCTCTAGCCACCTAATCTTCTGCTCATCCTCTCGCGCACTCTCAAGAGAGCTCAGGTGAGAAATTGCAAACGTCGAGCAATTGCTCAGAGATGAAAAGTGCCAGCACTGAAAGCTCTTGCTATCCAGCACCCTTCCTTGGAAGCGCTTTCACAAGCGCAGTAACACTGGGGCTTTGTGCTTCTCTACCCACCAAACGTCACGGTCCTTCTCTTTCTGTCTCGTAGACATGAGCTGAGAAATTGCAAACATCCAGCAATTTCTCAGAGATGAAAAGTGCCAGCACTGAAAGCTGTTGCTAGCCAGCACCCTTCCTTGGAAGCGCTTTCACAGGCGCAGTAACACTGGGGCTTTGCGCTTCTCTAGCCACCAAACGTCACGGTCACTATCTCTCCGTCTCGTAGACACGAGCTGAGAAATTGCAAACGTCGAGCAATTGCTCAGAGATGAAAAGTGCCAGCACTGAAAGCTGTTGCTAGCCAGCACCCTTCCTTGGAAGCGCTTTCACAGGCGCAGTAACACTGGGGCTTTGCGCTTCTCTAGCCACGAAACGTCACGCTCCTTCTCTTTCCGTCTCGTAGACACGAGCTGAGAAATTGCAAACGTCCAGCAATTGCTCAGAGATGAAAAGTGCCAGCACTGAAAGCTCTTGCTAGCCAGCACCCTTCCTTGGAAGCGCTTTTGTAGGCCTAAGAACACTGGGGCTCTGGGCTTCTCTAGCCACCTAATCTTCTGCTCATCCTCTCGCGCACTCTAAAGAGAGCTCAGGTGAGAAATTGCAAACGTCGAGCAATTGCTCAGAGATGAAAAGTGCCAGCACTGAAAGCTGTTGCTAGCCAGCACCCTTCCTTGGAAGCGCTTTCACAGGCGCAGCAACACTGGGGCTTTGCGCTTCTCTACCCACCAAACGTCACGGTCACTATCTCTCCGTCTCGTAGACACGAGCTGAGAAATTGCAAACGTCGAGCAATTGCTCAGAGATGAAAAGTGCCAGCACTGGAAGCTGTTGCTAGCCAGCACCCTTCCTTGGAAGCGCTTTTGTAGGCCTTAGAACACTGGGGCTCTGGGCTTCTCTAGCCACCTCATCTTCTGCTCATCCTCTCGCGCACTCTAAAGAGAGCTCAGGTGAGAAATTGCAAACGTCGAGCAATTGCTCAGAGATGAAAAGTGCCAGCACTGAAAGCTCTTGCTAGCCAGCACCCTTCCTTGGAAGCGCTTTCACAGGCGCAGCAACACTGGGGAATTGCGCTTCTCTAGCCACCAAACGTAACGGTCATTCTCTTTCCGTCTCGTAGACACGAGCTGAGAAATTGCAAACGTCGAGCAATTGCTCAGAGATGAAAAGTGCCAGCACTGAAAGCTGTTGCTAGCCAGCACCCTTCCTTGGAAGCGCTTTTGTAGGCCTAAGAACACTGGGGCTCTGGGCTTCTCTAGCCACCTCATCTTCTGCTCATCCTCTCGCGCACTCTAAAGAGAGCTCAGGTGAGAAATTGCAAACGTCGAGCAATTGCTCAGAGATGAAAAGTGCCAGCACTGAAAGCTGTTGCTAGCCAGCACCCTTCCTTGGAAGCGCTTTCACAGGCGCAGTAACACTGGGGCTTTGCGCTTCTCTACCCACCAAACGTCACGGTCCTTCTCTTTCCGTCTCGTAGACACGAGCTGAGAAATTGCAAACGTCGAGCAATTGCTCAGAGATGAAAAGTGCCAGCACTGAAAGCTCTTGCTAGCCAGCACCCTTCCTTGGAAGCGCTTTTGTAGGCCTAAGAACACTGGGGCTCTGGGCTTCTCTAGCCACCTAATCTTCTGCTCATCCTCTCGCGCACTCTAAAGAGAGCTCAGGTGAGAAATTGCAAACGTCGAGCAATTGCTCAGAGATGAAAAGTGCCAGCACTGAAAGCTGTTGCTAGCCAGCACCCTTCCTTGGAAGCGCTTTCACAGGCGCAGCAACACTGGGGCTTTGCGCTTCTCTACCCACCAAACGTCACGGTCCTTCTCTTTCCGTCTCGTAGACACGAGCTGAGAAATTGCAAACGTCGAGCAATTGCTCAGAGATGAAAAGTGCCAGCACTGGAAGCTGTTGCTAGCCAGCACCCTTCCTTGGAAGCGCTTTTGTAGGCCTAAGAAGTCTGGGGCTCTGGGCTTCTCTAGCCACCTCATCTTCTGCTCATCCTCTCGCGCACTCTAAAGAGAGTTCAGGTGAGAAATTGCAAACGTCCAGCAATTGCTCAGAGATGAAAAGTGCCAGCACTGAAAGCTGTTGCTAGCCAGCACCCTTCCTTGGAAGCGCTTTCACAGGGGCAGCAACACTGGGGCTTTGCGCTTCTCTAGCCACCAAACGTCACGGTCCTTCTCTTTCCGTCTCGTAGACACGAGCTGAGAAATTGCAAACGTCGAGCAATTGCTCAGAGATGAAAAGTGCCAGCACTGAAAGCTGTTGCTAGCCAGCACCCTTCCTTGGAAGCGCTTTTGTAGGCCTAAGAAGACTGGGGCTCTGGGCTTCTCTAGCCACCTAATCTTCTGCTCATCCTCTCGCGCACTCTCAAGAGAGCTCAGGTGAGAAATTGCAAACGTCGAGCAATTGCTCAGAGATGAAAAGTGCCAGCACTGAAAGCTCTTGCTATCCAGCACCCTTCCTTGGAAGCGCTTTCACAAGCGCAGTAACACTGGGGCTTTGTGCTTCTCTACCCACCAAACGTCACGGTCCTTCTCTTTCTGTCTCGTAGACATGAGCTGAGAAATTGCAAACGTCGAGCAATTGCTCAGAGATGAAAAGTGCCAGCACTGAAAGCTGTTGCTAGCCAGCACCCTTCCTTGGAAGCGCTTTCACAGGCGCAGTAACACTGGGGCTTTGCGCTTCTCTACCCACCAAACGTCACGGTCACTATCTCTCCGTCTCGTAGACACGAGCTGAGAAATTGCAAACGTCGAGCAATTGCTCAGAGATGAAAAGTGCCAGCACTGAAAGCTGTTGCTAGCCAGCACCCTTCCTTGGAAGCGCTTTCACAGGCGCAGTAACACTGGGGCTTTGCGCTTCTCTAGCCACGAAACGTCACGCTCCTTCTCTTTCCGTCTCGTAGACACGAGCTGAGAAATTGCAAACGTCCAGCAATTGCTCAGAGATGAAAAGTGCCAGCACTGAAAGCTCTTGCTAGCCAGCACCCTTCCTTGGAAGCGCTTTTGTAGGCCTAAGAACACTGGGGCTCTGGGCTTCTCTAGCCACCTAATCTTCTGCTCATCCTCTCGCGCACTCTAAAGAGAGCTCAGGTGAGAAATTGCAAACGTCGAGCAATTGCTCAGAGATGAAAAGTGCCAGCACTGAAAGCTGTTGCTAGCCAGCACCCTTCCTTGGAAGCGCTTTCACAGGCGCAGCAACACTGGGGCTTTGCGCTTCTCTACCCACCAAACGTCACGGTCCTTCTCTTTCCGTCTCGTAGACACGAGCTGAGAAATTGCAAACGTCGAGCAATTGCTCAGAGATGAAAAGTGCCAGCACTGGAAGCTGTTGCTAGCCAGCACCCTTCCTTGGAAGCGCTTTTGTAGGCCTTAGAACACTGGGGCTCTGGGCTTCTCTAGCCACCTCATCTTCTGCTCATCCTCTCGCGCACTCTAAAGAGAGTTCAGGTGAGAAATTGCAAACGTCGAGCAATCGCTCAGAGATGAAAAGTGCCAGCACTGAAAGCTCTTGCTAGCCAGCACCCTTCCTTGGAAGCGCTTTCACAGGCGCAGCAACACTGGGGATTTGCGCTTCTCTAGCCACCAAACGTCACGGTCCTTCTCTTTCCGTCTCGTAGACACGAGCTGAGAAATTGCAAACGTCGAGCAATTGCTCAGAGATGAAAAGTGCCAGCACTGAAAGCTGTTGCTAGCCAGCACCCTTCCTTGGAAGCGCTTTTGTAGGCCTAAGAACACTGGGGCTCTGGGCTTCTCTAGCCACCTCATCTTCTGCTCATCCTCTCGCGCACTCTAAAGAGAGCTCAGGTGAGAAATTGCAAACGTCCAGCAATTGCTCAGAGATGAAAAGTGCCAGCACTGAAAGCTGTTGCTAGCCAGCACCCTTCCTTGGAAGTGCTTTCACAGGCGCAGTAACACTGGGGCTTTGCGCTTCTATACGCACCAAACGTCACGGTCCTTCTCTTTCCGTCTCGTAGACACGAGCTGAGAAATTGCAAACGTCGAGCAATTGCTCAGAGATGAAAAGTGCCAGCACTGAAAGCTGTTGCTAGCCAGCACCCTTCCTTGGAAGCGCTTTCACAGGCGCAGCCACACTGGGGCTTTGCGCTTCTCTACCCACCAAACTTCATGGTCACTATCTCTCTGTCTCCTAGACACGAGCTGAGAAATTGCAAACGTCGAGCAATTGCTCAGAGATGAAAAGTGCCAGCACTGAAAGCTGTTGCTAGCCAGCACCCTTCCTTGGAAGCGCTTTCACAGGCGCAGTAACACTGGGGCTTTGCGCTTCTCTAGCCACCAAACGTCACGGTCACTATCTCTCCGTCTCGTAGACACGAGCTGAGAAATTGCAAACGTCGAGCAATTGCTCAGAGATGAAAAGTGCCAGCACTGAAAGCTGTTGCTAGCCAGCACCCTTCCTTGGAAGCGCTTTCACAGGCGCAGTAACACTGGGGCTTTGCGCTTCTCTAGCCACGAAACGTCACGCTCCTTCTCTTTCCGTCTCGTAGACACGAGCTGAGAAATTGCAAACGTCGATCAATTGCTCAGAGATGAAAAGTGCCAGCACTGAAAGCTCTTGCTAGCCAGCACCCTTCCTTGGAAGCGCTTTTGTAGGCCTAAGAACACTGGGGCTCTGGGCTTCTCTAGCCACCTCATCTTCTGCTCATCCTCTCGCGCACTCTAAAGAGAGCTCAGGTGAGAAATTGCAAACGTCGAGCAATTGCTCAGAGATGAAAAGTGCCAGCACTGAAAGCTGTTGCTAGCCAGCACCCTTCCTTGGAAGCGCTTTCACAGGCGCAGCAACACTGGGGCTTTGCGCTTCTCTAGCCACCAAACGTCACGGTCCTTCTCTTTCCGTCTCGTAGACACGAGCTGAGAAATTGCAAACGTCGAGCAATTGCTCAGAGATGAAAAGTGCCAGCACTGGAAGCTGTTGCTAGCCAGCACCCTTCCTTGGAAGCGCTTTTGTAGGCCTTAGAACACTGGGGCTCTGGGCTTCTCTAGCCACCTCATCTTCTGCTCATCCTCTCGCGCACTCTAAAGAGAGCTCAGGTGAGAAATTGCAAACGTCCAGCAATTGCTCAGAGATGAAAAGTGCCAGCACTGAAAGCTCTTGCTAGCCAGCACCCTTCCTTGGAAGCGCTTTCACAGGCGCAGCAACACTGGGGCTTTGCGCTTCTCTAGCCACCAAACGTCACGGTCCTTCTCTTTCCGTCTCGTAGACACGAGCTGAGAAATTGCAAACGTCGAGCAATTGCTCAGAGATGAAAAGTGCCAGCACTGAAAGCTGTTGCTAGCCAGCACCCTTCCTTGGAAGCGCTTTCACAGGCGCAGCAACACTGGGGCTTTGCGCTTCTCTACCCACCAAACGTCACGGTCACTATCTCTCCGTCTCGTAGACACGAGCTGAGAAATTGCAAACGTCGAGCAATTGCTCAGAGATGAAAAGTGCCAGCACTGAAAGCTGTTGCTAGCCAGCACCCTTCCTTGGAAGCGCTTTTGTAGGCCTAAGAAGACTGGGGCTCTGCGCTTCTCTAGCCACCTCATCTTCTGCTCATCCTCTCGCGCACTCTAAAGAGAGCTCAGGTGAGAAATTGCAAACGTCGAGCAATTGCTCAGAGATGAAAAGTGCCAGCACTGAAAGCTCTTGCTAGCCAGCACCCTTCCTTGGAAGCGCTTTCACAGGCGCAGCAACACTGGGGAATTGCGCTTCTCTAGCCACCAAACGTAACGGTCATTCTCTTTCCGTCTCGTAGACACGAGCTGAGAAATTGCAAACGTCGAGCAATTGCTCAGAGAGGAAAAGTGCCAGCACTGAAAGCTGTTGCTAGCCAGCACCCTTCCTTGGAAGCGCTTTTGTAGGCCTAAGAACACTGGGGCTCTGGGCTTCTCTAGCCACCTCATCTTCTGCTCATCCTCTCGCGCACTCTAAAGAGAGCTCAGGTGAGAAATTGCAAACGTCGAGCAATTGCTCAGAGATGAAAAGTGCCAGCACTGAAAGATGTTGCTAGCCAGCACCCTTCCTTGGAAGCGCTTTCACAGGCGCAGTAACACTGGGGCTTTGCGCTTCTCTACCCACCAAACGTCACGGTCCTTCTCTTTCCGTCTCGTAGACACGAGCTGAGAAATTGCAAACGTCGAGCAATTGCTCAGAGATGAAAAGTGCCAGCACTGAAAGCTCTTGCTAGCCAGCACCCTTCCTTGGAAGCGCTTTTGTAGGCCTAAGAACACTGGGGCTCTGGGCTTCTCTAGCCACCTAATCTTCTGCTCATCCTCTCGCGCACTCTAAAGAGAGCTCAGGTGAGAAATTGCAAACGTCGAGCAATTGCTCAGAGATGAAAAGTGCCAGCACTGAAAGCTGTTGCTAGCCAGCACCCTTCCTTGGAAGCGCTTTCACAGGCGCAGCAACACTGGGGCTTTGCGCTTCTCTACCCACCAAACGTCACGGTCCTTCTCTTTCCGTCTCGTAGACACGAGCTGAGAAATTGCAAACGTCGAGCAATTGCTCAGAGATGAAAAGTGCCAGCACTGAAAGCTGTTGCTAGCCAGCACCCTTCCTTGGAAGCGCTTTCACAGGCGCAGTAACACTGGGGCTTTGCGCTTCTCTACCCACCAAACGTCACGGTCACTATCTCTCCGTCTCGTAGACACGAGCTGAGAAATTGCAAACGTCGAGCAATTGCTCAGAGATGAAAAGTGCCAGCACTGAAAGCTGTTGCTAGCCAGCACCCTTCCTTGGAAGCGCTTTTGTAGGCCTAAGAACACTGGGGCTCTGGGCTTCTCTAGCCACCTCATCTTCTGCTCATCCTCTCGCGCACTCTAAAGAGAGTTCAGGTGAGAAATTGCAAACGTCGAGCAATTGCTCAGAGATGAAAAGTGCCAGCACTGAAAGCTGTTGCTAGCCAGCACCCTTCCTTGGAAGCGCTTTCACAGGCGCAGCAACACTGGGGCTTTGCGCTTCTCTAGCCACCAAACGTAACGGTCATTCTCTTTCCGACTCGTAGACACGAGCTGAGAAATTGCAAACGTCCAGCAATTGCTCAGAGATGAAAAGTGCCAGCACTGAAAGCTGTTGCTAGCCAGCACCCTTCCTTGGAAGCGCTTTTGTAGGCCTAAGAACACTGGGGCTCTGGGCTTCTCTAGCCACCTAATCTTCTGCTCATCCTCTCGCGCACTCTAAAGAGAGCTCAGGTGAGAAATTGCAAACGTCGAGCAATTGCTCAGAGATGAAAAGTGCCAGCACTGAAAGCTCTTGCTATCCAGCACCCTTCCTTGGAAGCGCTTTCACAGGGGCAGCAACACTGGGGCTTTGCGCTTCTCTACCCACCAAACGTCACGGTCCTTCTCTTTCCGTCTCGTAGACATGAGCTGAGAAATTGCAAACATCCAGCAATTGCTCAGAGATGAAAAGTGCCAGCACTGGAAGCTGTTGCTAGCCAGCACCCTTCCTTGGAAGTGCTTTCACAGGCGCAGTAACACTGGGGCTTTGCGCTTCTCTACCCACCAAACGTCACGGTCACTATCTCTCCGTCTCGTAGACACGAGCTGAGAAATTGCAGACATCGAGAAATTGCTCAGAGATGAAAAGTGCCAGCACTGAAAGCTCTTGCTAGCCAGCACCCTTCCTTGGAAGCGCTTTTGTAGGCCTAAGAAGTCTGGGGCTCTGGGCTTCTCTAGCCACCTCATCTTCTGCTCATCCTCTCGCGCACTCTAAAGAGAGCTCAGGTGAGAAATTGCAAACGTCCAGCAATTGCTCAGAGATGAAAAGTGCCAGCACTGAAAGCTCTTGCTAGCCAGCACCCTTCCTTGGAAGCGCTTTTGTAGGCCTAAGAAGTCTGGGGCTCTGGGCTTCTCTAGCCACCTCATCTTCTGCTCATCCTCTCGCGCACTCTAAAGAGAGCTCAGGTGAGAAATTGCAAACGTCGAGCAATTGCTCAGAGATGAAAAGTGCCAGCACTGAAAGCTCTTGCTAGCCAGCACCCTTCCTTGGAAGTGCTTTCACAGGCGCAGTAACACTGGGGCTTTGCGCTTCTATACGCACCAAACGTCACGGTCCTTCTCTTTCCGTCTCGTAGACACGAGCTGAGAAATTGCAAACGTCGAGCAATTGCTCAGAGATGAAAAGTGCCAGCACTGAAAGCTGTTGCTAGCCAGCACCCTTCCTTGGAAGCGCTTTTGTAGGCCTAAGAACACTGGGGCTCTGGGCTTCTCTAGCCACCTCATCTTCTGCTCATCCTCTCGCGCACTCTAAAGAGAGTTCAGGTGAGAAATTGCAAACGTCCAGCAATTGCTCAGAGATGAAAAGTGCCAGCACTGAAAGCTCTTGCTAGCCAGCACCCTTCCTTGGAAGCGCTTTCACAGGCGCAGCAACACTGGGGCTTTGCGCTTCTCTACCCACCAAACGTCACGGTCCTTCTCTTTCCGTCTCGTAGACACGAGCTGAGAAATTGCAAACGTCGAGCAATTGCTCAGAGATGAAAAGTGCCAGCACTGGAAGCTGTTGCTAGCCAGCACCCTTCCTTGGAAGCGCTTTTGTAGGCCTAAGAAGACTGGGGCTCTGGGCTTCTCTAGCCACCTCATCTTCTGCTCATCCTCTCGCGCACTCTAAAGAGAGCTCAGGTGAGAAATTGCAAACGTCGAGCAATTGCTCAGAGATGAAAAGTGCCAGCACTGAAAGCTGTTGCTAGCCAGCACCCTTCCTTGGAAGCGCTTTCACAGGCGCAGTAACACTGGGGCTTTGCGCTTCTCTAGCCACCAAACGTCACGGTCCTTCTCTTTCCGTCTCGTAGACACGAGCTGAGAAATTGCAAACGTCGAGCAATTGCTCAGAGATGAAAAGTGCCAGCACTGAAAGCTGTTGCTAGCCAGCACCCTTCCTTGGAAGCGCTTTCACAGGCGCAGTAACACTGGGGCTTTGCGCTTCTCTACCCACCAAACGTCACGGTCACTATCTCTCCGTCTCGTAGACACGAGCTGAGAAATTGCAGACATCGAGAAATTGCTCAGAGATGAAAAGTGCCAGCACTGAAAGCTGTTGCTAGCCAGCACCCTTCCTTGGAAGCGCTTTTGTAGGCCTAAGAACACTGGGGCTCTGGGCTTCTCTAGCCACCTCATCTTCTGCTCATCCTCTCGCGCACTCTAAAGAGAGCTCAGGTGAGAAATTGCAAACGTCGAGCAATTGCTCAGAGATGAAAAGTGCCAGCACTGAAAGCTGTTGCTAGCCAGCACCCTTCCTTGGAAGTGCTTTCACAGGCGCAGTAACACTGGGGCTTTGCGCTTCTATACGCACCAAACGTCACGCTCCTTCTCTTTCCGTCTCGTAGACACGAGCTGAGAAATTGCAAACGTCGAGCAATTGCTCAGAGATGAAAAGTGCCAGCACTGAAAGCTCTTGCTAGCCAGCACCCTTCCTTGGAAGCGCTTTTGTAGGCCTAAGAACACTGGGGCTCTGGGCTTCTCTAGCCACCTCATCTTCTGCTCATCCTCTCGCGCACTCTAAAGAGAGCTCAGGTGAGAAATTGCAAACGTCGAGCAATTGCTCAGAGATGAAAAGTGCCAGCACTGAAAGCTGTTGCTAGCCAGCACCCTTCCTTGGAAGCGCTTTCACAGGGGCAGCAACACTGGGGCTTTGCGCTTCTCTACCCACCAAACGTCACGGTCCTTCTCTTTCCGTCTCATAGACACGAGCTGAGAAATTGCAAACGTCGAGCAATTGCTCAGAGATGAAAAGTGCCAGCACTGAAAGCTCTTGCTAGCCAGCACCCTTCCTTGGAAGCGCTTTCACAGGCGCAGCAACACTGGGGCTTTGCGCTTCTCTAGCCACCAAACTTCATGGTCACTATCTCTCCGTCTCGTAGACACGAGCTGAGAAATTGCAAACGTCGAGCAATTGCTCAGCGATGAAAAGTGCCAGCACTGAAAGCTCTTGCTAGCCAGCACCCTTCCTTGGAAGCGCTTTTGTAGGCCTAAGAACACTGGGGCTCTGGGCTTCTCTAGCCACCTAATCTTCTGCTCATCCTCTCGCGCACTCTAAAGAGAGCTCAGGTGAGAAATTGCAAACGTCGAGCAATTGCTCAGAGATGAAAAGTGCCAGCACTGAAAGCTGTTGCTAGCCAGCACCCTTCCTTGGAAGCGCTTTCACAGGCGCAGCAACACTGGGGCTTTGCGCTTCTCTACCCACCAAACGTCACGGTCCTTCTCTTTCCGTCTCGTAGACACGAGCTGAGAAATTGCAAACGTCGAGCAATTGCTCAGAGATGAAAAGTGCCAGCACTGAAAGCTGTTGCTAGCCAGCACCCTTCCTTGGAAGCGCTTTCACAGGCGCAGCAACACTGGGGCTTTGCGCTTCTCTAGCCACCAAACTTCATGGTCACTATCTCTCCGTCTCGTAGACACGAGCTGAGAAATTGCAAACGTCGAGCAATTGCTCAGAGATGAAAAGTGCCAGCACTGAAAGCTCTTGCTAGCCAGCACCCTTCCTTGGAAGCGCTTTTGTAGGCCTTAGAACACTGGGGCTCTGGGCTTCTCTAGCCACCTAATCTTCTGCTCATCCTCTCGCGCACTCTAAAGAGAGCTCAGGTGAGAAATTGCAAACATCCAGCAATTGCTCAGAGATGAAAAGTGCCAGCACTGAAAGCTGTTGCTAGCCAGCACCCTTCCTTGGAAGCGCTTTCACAGGCGCAGTAACACTGGGGCTTTGCGCTTCTCTACCCACCAAACGTCACGGTCCTTCTCTTTCCGTCTCGTAGACACGAGCTGAGAAATTGCAAACGTCGAGCAATTGCTCAGAGATGAAAAGTGCCAGCACTGGAAGCTGTTGCTAGCCAGCACCCTTCCTTGGAAGCGCTTTTGTAGCCCTTAGAACACTGGGGCTCTGGGCTTCTCTAGCCACCTCATCTTCTGCTCATCCTCTCGCGCACTCTAAAGAGAGCTCAGGTGAGAAATTGCAAACGTCGAGCAATTGCTCAGAGATGAAAAGTGCCAGCACTGAAAGCTGTTGCTAGCCAGCACCCTTCCTTGGAAGCGCTTTCACAGGCGCAGTAACACTGGGGCTTTGCGCTTCTCTAGCCACCAAACGTCACGGTCCTTCTCTTTCCGTCTCGTAGACACGAGCTGAGAAATTGCAAACGTCGAGCAATTGCTCAGAGATGAAAAGTGCCAGCACTGAAAGCTGTTGCTAGCCAGCACCCTTCCTTGGAAGCGCTTTTGTAGGCCTAAGAAGTCTGGGGCTCTGGGCTTCTCTAGCCACCTCATCTTCTGCTCATCCTCTTGCGCACTCTAAAGAGAGCTCAGGTGAGAAATTGCAAACGTCGAGCAATTGCTCAGAGATGAAAAGTGCCAGCACTGAAAGCTGTTGCTAGCCAGCACCCTTCCTTGGAAGCGCTTTCACAGGCGCAGCAACACTGGGGCTTTGCGCTTCTCTACCCACCAAACGTCACGGTCCTTCTCTTTCCGTCTCGTAGACACGAGCTGAGAAATTGCAAACGTCGAGCAATTGCTCAGAGATGAAAAGTGCCAGCACTGGAAGCTGTTGCTAGCCAGCACCCTTCCTTGGAAGCGCTTTTGTAGGCCTTAGAACACTGGGGCTCTGGGCTTCTCTAGCCACCTCATCTTCTGCTCATCCTCTCGCGCACTCTAAAGAGAGTTCAGGTGAGAAATTGCAAACGTCGAGCAATTGCTCAGAGATGAAAAGTGCCAGCACTGAAAGCTCTTGCTAGCCAGCACCCTTCCTTGGAAGCGCTTTCACAGGCGCAGTAACACTGGGGCTTTGCGCTTCTCTACCCACCAAACGTCACGGTCACTATCTCTCCGTCTCGTAGACACGAGCTGAGAAATTGCAGATATCGAGAAATTGCTCAGAGATGAAAAGTGCCAGCACTGAAAGCTGTTGCTAGCCAGCACCCTTCCTTGGAAGCGCTTTCACAGGCGCAGTAACACTGGGGCTTTGCGCTTCTCTAGCCACCAAACGTCACGGTCCTTCTCTTTCCGTCTCGTAGACACGAGCTGAGAAATTGCAAACGTCGAGCAATTGCTCAGAGATGAAAAGTGCCAGCACTGAAAGCTCTTGCTAGCCAGCACCCTTCCTTGGAAGCGCTTTTGTAGGCCTAAGAACACTGGGGCTCTGGGCTTCTCTAGCCACCTAATCTTCTGCTCATCCTCTCGCGCACTCTAAAGAGAGCTCAGGTGAGAAATTGCAAACGTCGAGCAATTGCTCAGAGATGAAAAGTGCCAGCACTGAAAGCTGTTGCTAGCCAGCACCCTTCCTTGGAAGCGCTTTCACAGGCGCAGCAACACTGGGGCTTTGCGCTTCTCTACCCACCAAACGTCACGGTCCTTCTCTTTCCGTCTCGTAGACACGAGCTGAGAAATTGCAAACGTCGAGCAATTGCTCAGAGATGAAAAGTGCCAGCACTGAAAGCTCTTGCTAGCCAGCACCCTTCCTTGGAAGCGCTTTCACAGGCGCAGCAACACTGGGGCTTTGCGCTTCTCTAGCCACCAAACTTCATGGTCACTATCTCTCCGTCTCGTAGACACGAGCTGAGAAATTGCAAACGTCGAGCAATTGCTCAGCGATGAAAAGTGCCAGCACTGAAAGCTCTTGCTAGCCAGCACCCTTCCTTGGAAGCGCTTTTGTAGGCCTAAGAACACTGGGGCTCTGGGCTTCTCTAGCCACCTAATCTTCTGCTCATCCTCTCGCGCACTCTAAAGAGAGCTCAGGTGAGAAATTGCAAACGTCGAGCAATTGCTCAGAGATGAAAAGTGCCAGCACTGAAAGCTGTTGCTAGCCAGCACCCTTCCTTGGAAGCGCTTTCACAGGCGCAGCAACACTGGGGCTTTGCGCTTCTCTACCCACCAAACGTCACGGTCCTTCTCTTTCCGTCTCGTAGACACGAGCTGAGAAATTGCAAACGTCGAGCAATTGCTCAGAGATGAAAAGTGCCAGCACTGAAAGCTGTTGCTAGCCAGCACCCTTCCTTGGAAGCGCTTTCACAGGCGCAGCAACACTGGGGCTTTGCGCTTCTCTAGCCACCAAACTTCATGGTCACTATCTCTCCGTCTCGTAGACACGAGCTGAGAAATTGCAAACGTCGAGCAATTGCTCAGAGATGAAAAGTGCCAGCACTGAAAGCTCTTGCTAGCCAGCACCCTTCCTTGGAAGCGCTTTTGTAGGCCTTAGAACACTGGGGCTCTGGGCTTCTCTAGCCACCTAATCTTCTGCTCATCCTCTCGCGCACTCTAAAGAGAGCTCAGGTGAGAAATTGCAAACGTCGAACAATTGCTCAGAGATGAAAAGTGCCAGCACTGAAAGCTGTTGCTAGCCAGCACCCTTCCTTGGAAGCGCTTTCACAGGCGCAGTAACACTGGGGCTTTGCGCTTCTCTACCCACCAAACGTCACGGTCCTTCTCTTTCCGTCTCGTAGACACGAGCTGAGAAATTGCAAACGTCGAGCAATTGCTCAGAGATGAAAAGTGCCAGCACTGGAAGCTGTTGCTAGCCAGCACCCTTCCTTGGAAGCGCTTTTGTAGCCCTTAGAACACTGGGGCTCTGGGCTTCTCTAGCCACCTCATCTTCTGCTCATCCTCTCGCGCACTCTAAAGAGAGCTCAGGTGAGAAATTGCAAACGTCCAGCAATTGCTCAGAGATGAAAAGTGCCAGCACTGAAAGCTGTTGCTATCCAGCACCCTTCCTTGGAAGCGCTTTCACAGGCGCAGTAACACTGGGGCTTTGCGCTTCTCTAGCCACCAAAAGTCACGGTCCTTCTCTTTCCGTCTCGTAGACACGAGCTGAGAAATTGCAAACGTCGAGCAATTGCTCAGAGATGAAAAGTGCCAGCACTGAAAGCTGTTGCTAGCCAGCACCCTTCCTTGGAAGCGCTTTTGTAGGCCTAAGAACACTGGGGCTCTGGGCTTCTCTAGCCACCTCATCTTCTGCTCATCCTCTCGCGCACTCTAAAGAGAGCTCAGGTGAGAAATTGCAAACGTCGAGCAATTGCTCAGAGATGAAAAGTGCCAGCACTGAAAGCTGTTGCTAGCCAGCACCCTTCCTTGGAAGCGCTTTCACAGGCGCAGCAACACTGGGACTTTGCGCTTCTCTACCCACCAAACGTCACGGTCCTTCTCTTTCCGTCTCGTAGACACGAGCTGAGAAATTGCAAACGTCGAGCAATTGCTCAGAGATGAAAAGTGCCAGCACTGGAAGCTGTTGCTAGCCAGCACCCTTCCTTGGAAGCGCTTTTGTAGGCCTTAGAACACTGGGGCTCTGGGCTTCTCTAGCCACCTCATCTTCTGCTCATCCTCTCGCGCACTCTAAAGAGAGTTCAGGTGAGAAATTGCAAACGTCGAGCAATTGCTCAGAGATGAAAAGTGCCAGCACTGAAAGCTCTTGCTAGCCAGCACCCTTCCTTGGAAGCGCTTTCACAAGCGCAGTAACACTGGGGCTTTGCGCTTCTCTAGCCACCAAACGTCACGGTCACTATCTCTCCGTCTCGTAGACACGAGCTGAGAAATTGCAGATATCGAGAAATTGCTCAGAGATGAAAAGTGCCAGCACTGAAAGCTGTTGCTAGCCAGCACCCTTCCTTGGAAGCGCTTTCACAGGCGCAGTAACACTGGGGCTTTGCGCTTCTCTAGCCACCAAACGTCACGGTCCTTCTCTTTCCGTCTCGTAGACACGAGCTGAGAAATTGCAAACGTCCAGCAATTGCTCAGAGATGAAAAGTGCCAGCACTGAAAGCTGTTGCTAGGCAGCACCCTTCCTTGGAAGCGCTTTTGTAGGCCTAAGAACACTGGGGCTCTGGGCTTCTCTAGCCACCTAATCTTCTGCTCATCCTCTCGCGCACTCTAAAGAGAGCTCAGGTGAGAAATTGCAAACGTCCAGCAATTGCTCAGAGATGAAAAGTGCCAGCACTGAAAGCTGTTGCTAGCCAGCACCCTTCCTTGGAAGCGCTTTCACAGGCGCAGCAACACTGGGGCTTTGCGCTTCTCTACCCACCAAACGTCACGGTCCTTCTCTTTCCGTCTAGTAGACACGAGCTGAGAAATTGCAAACGTCGAGCAATTGCTCAGAGATGAAAAGTGCCAGCACTGGAAGCTGTTGCTAGCCAGCACCCTTCCTTGGAAGCGCTTTTGTAGCCCTTAGAACACTGGGGCTCTGGGCTTCTCTAGCCACCTCATCTTCTGCTCATCCTCTCGCGCACTCTAAAGAGAGCTCAGGTGAGAAATTGCAAACGTCGAGCAATTGCTCAGAGATGAAAAGTGCCAGCACTGAAAGCTGTTGCTAGCCAGCACCCTTCCTTGGAAGCGCTTTCACAGGCGCAGTAACACTGGGGCTTTGCGCTTCTCTACCCACCAAACGTCACGGTCACTATCTCTCCGTCTCGTAGACACGAGCTGAGAAATTGCAAACGTCGAGCAATTGCTCAGAGATGAAAAGTGCCAGCACTGAAAGCTGTTGCTAGCCAGCACCCTTCCTTGGAAGCGCTTTCACAGGCGCAGTAACACTGGGGCTTTGCGCTTCTCTACCCACCAAACGTCACGGTCACTATCTCTCCGTCTCGTAGACACGAGCTGAGAAATTGCAAACGTCGAGCAATTGCTCAGAGATGAAAAGTGCCAGCACTGAAAGCTGTTGCTAGCCAGCACCCTTCCTTGGAAGCGCTTTTGTAGGCCTAAGAACACTGGGGCTCTGCGCTTCTCTAGCCACCTCATCTTCTGCTCATCCTCTCGCGCACTCTAAAGAGAGCTCAGGGGAGAAATTGCAAACGTCGAGCGATTGCTCAGAGATGAAAAGTGCCAGCACTGAAAGCTCTTGCTAGCCAGCACCCTTCCTTGGAAGCGCTTTCACAGGCGCAGTAACACTGGGGCTTTGCGCTTCTCTAGCCACCAAACGTCACGGTCCTTCTCTTTCCGTCTCGTAGACACGAGCTGAGAAATTGCAAACGTCGAGCAATTGCTCAGAGATGAAAAGTGCCAGCACTGAAAGCTGTTGCTAGCCAGCACCCTTCCTTGGAAGCGCTTTTGTAGGCCTAAGAACACTGGGGCTCTGGGCTTCTCTAGCCACCTCATCTTCTGCTCATCCTCTTGCGCACTCTAAAGAGAGCTCAGGTGAGAAATTGCAAACGTCGAGCAATTGCTCAGAGATGAAAAGTGCCAGCACTGAAAGCTCTTGCTAGCCAGCACCCTTCCTTGGAAGCGCTTTCACAGGGGCAGCAACACTGGGGCTTTGCGCTTCTCTAGCCACCAAACGTAACGGTCATTCTCTTTCCGTCTCGTAGACACGAGCTGAGAAATTGCAAACGTCCAGCAATTGCTCAGAGATGAAAAGTGCCAGCACTGAAAGCTGTTGCTAGCCAGCACCCTTCCTTGGAAGCGCTTTTGTAGGCCTAAGAACACTGGGGCTCTGGGGTTCTCTAGCCACCTAATCTTCTGCTCATCCTCTCGCGCACTCTAAAGAGAGCTCAGGTGAGAAATTGCAAACGTCCAGCAATTGCTCAGAGATGAAAAGTGCCAGCACTGAAAGCTCTTGCTATCCAGCACCCTTCCTTGGAAGCGCTTTCACAAGCGCAGTAACACTGGGGCTTTGCGCTTCTCTACCCACCAAACGTCACGGTCCTTCTCTTTCCGTCTCGTAGACATGAGCTGAGAAATTGCAAACATCCAGCAATTGCTCAGAGATGAAAAGTGCCAGCACTGAAAGCTGTTGCTAGCCAGCACCCTTCCTTGGAAGTGCTTTCACAGGCGCAGTAACACTGGGGCTTTGCGCTTCTCTACCCACCAAACGTCACGGTCACTATCTCTCCGTCTCGTAGACACGAGCTGAGAAATTGCAGACATCGAGAAATTGCTCAGAGATGAAAAGTGCCAGCACTGAAAGCTGTTGCTAGCCAGCACCCTTCCTTGGAAGCGCTTTTGTAGGCCTAAGAAGTCTGGGGCTCTGGGCTTCTCTAGCCACCTAATCTTCTGCTCATCCTCTCGCGCACTCTAAAGAGAGCTCAGGTGAGAAATTGCAAACGTCGAGCAATTGCTCAGAGATGAAAAGTGCCAGCACTGAAAGCTGTTGCTAGCCAGCACCCTTCCTTGGAAGCGCTTTCACAAGCGCAGTAACACTGGGGCTTTGCGCTTCTCTACCCACCAAACGTCACGGTCATTCTCTTTCCGTCTCCTAGACATGAGCTGAGAAATTGCAAACGTCGAGCAATTGCTCAGAGATGAAAAGTGCCAGCACTGAAAGCTGTTGCTAGCCAGCACCCTTCCTTGGAAGCGCTTTCACAGGCGCAGTAACACTGGGGCTTTGCGCTTCTCTAGCCACCAAACGTCACGGTCATTCTCTTTCCGTCTCGTAGACACGAGCTGAGAAATTGCAAACGTCCAGCAATTGCTCAGAGAGGAAAAGTGCCAGCACTGAAAGCTCTTGCTAGCCAGCACCCTTCCTTGGAAGCGCTTTTGTAGGCCTAAGAACACTGGGGCTCTGGGCTTCTCTAGCCACCTCATCTTCTGCTCATCCTCTCGCGCACTCTAAAGAGAGCTCAGGTGAGAAATTGCAAACGTCGAGCAATTGCTCAGAGATGAAAAGTGCCAGCACTGAAAGCTGTTGCTAGCCAGCACCCTTCCTTGGAAGCGCTTTCACAGGCGCAGCAACACTGGGGCTTTGCGCTTCTCTAGCCACCAAACGTCACGGTCCTTCTCTTTCCGTCTCGTAGACACGAGCTGAGAAATTGCAAACGTCGAGCAATTGCTCAGAGATGAAAAGTGCCAGCACTGGAAGCTGTTGCTAGCCAGCACCCTTCCTTGGAAGCGCTTTTGTAGGCCTTAGAACACTGGGGCTCTGGGCTTCTCTAGCCACCTCATCTTCTGCTCATCCTCTCGCGCACTCTAAAGAGAGCTCAGGTGAGAAATTGCAAACGTCGAGCAATTGCTCAGAGATGAAAAGTGCCAGCACTGAAAGCTGTTGCTAGCCAGCACCCTTCCTTGGAAGCGCTTTTGTAGGCCTAAGAACACTGGGGCTCTGGGCTTCTCTAGCCACCTCATCTTCTGCTCATCCTCTCGCGCACTCTAAAGAGAGCTCAGGTGAGAAATTGCAAACGTCGAGCAATTGCTCAGAGATGAAAAGTGCCAGCACTGAAAGCTCTTGCTATCCAGCACCCTTCCTTGGAAGCGCTTTCACAAGCGCAGTAACACTGGGGCTTTGCGCTTCTCTACCCACCAAACGTCACGGTCCTTCTCTTTCTGTCTCGTAGACATGAGCTGAGAAATTGCAAACATCCAGCAATTGCTCAGAGATGAAAAGTGCCAGCACTGAAAGCTGTTGCTAGCCAGCACCCTTCCTTGGAAGCGCTTTTGTAGGCCTAAGAACACTGGGGCTCTGGGCTTCTCTAGCCACCTAATCTTCTGCTCATCCTCTCGCGCACTCTAAAGAGAGTTCAGGTGAGAAATTGCAAACGTCGAGCAATTGCTCAGAGATGAAAAGTGCCAGCACTGAAAGCTCTTGCTAGCCAGCACCCTTCCTTGGAAGCGCTTTCACAGGCGCAGCAACACTGGGGCTTTGCGCTTCTCTAGCCACCAAACGTAATGGTCATTCTCTTTCCGTCTCGTAGACACGAGCTGAGAAATTGCAAACATCGAGCAATTGCTCAGAGATGAAAAGTGCCAGCACTGAAAGCTGTTGCTAGCCAGCACCCTTCCTTGGAAGCGCTTTTGTAGGCCTAAGAACACTGGGGCTCAGGGCTTCTCTAGCCACCTAATCTTCTGCTCATCCTCTCGCGCACTCTAAAGAGAGTTCAGGTGAGAAATTGCAAACGTCCAGCAATTGCTCAGAGATGAAAAGTGCCAGCACTGAAAGCTCTTGCTAGCCAGCACCCTTCCTTGGAAGCGCTTTTGTAGACCTAAGAACACTGGGGCTCTGGGGTTCTCTAGCCACCTAATCTTCTGCTCATCCTCTCGCGCACTCTAAAGAGAGCTCAGGTGAGAAATTGCAAACGTCCAGCAATTGCTCAGAGATGAAAAGTGCCAGCACTGAAAGCTCTTGCTATCCAGCACCCTTCCTTGGAAGCGCTTTCACAAGCGCAGTAACACTGGGGCTTTGCGCTTCTCTACCCACCAAACGTCACGGTCCTTCTCTTTCTGTCTCGTAGACATGAGCTGAGAAATTGCAAACATCCAGCAATTGCTCAGAGATGAAAAGTGCCAGCACTGAAAGCTGTTGCTAGCCAGCACCCTTCCTTGGAAGCGCTTTTGTAGGCCTAAGAAGTCTGGGGCTCTGGGCTTCTCTAGCCACCTAATCTTCTGCTCATCCTCTCGCGCACTCTAAAGAGAGCTCAGGTGAGAAATTGCAAACGTCGAGCAATTGCTCAGAGATGAAAAGTGCCAGCACTGAAAGCTCTTGCTAGCCAGCACCCTTCCTTGGAAGCGCTTTTGTAGGCCTAAGAACACTGGGGCTCTGGGCTTCTCTAGCCACCTCATCTTCTGCTCATCCTCTCGCGCACTCTAAAGAGAGCTCAGGTGAGAAATTGCAAACGTCCAGCAATTGCTCAGAGATGAAAAGTGCCAGCACTGAAAGCTGTTGCTAGCCAGCACCCTTCCTTGGAAGCGCTTTCACAGGCGCTGTAACACTGGGGCTTTGCGCTTCTCTAGCCACCAAACGTCACGGTCCTTCTCTTTCCGTCTCGTAGACACGAGCTGAGAAATTGCAAACGTCGAGCAATTGCTCAGAGATGAAAAGTGCCAGCACTGAAAGCTCTTGCTAGCCAGCACCCTTCCTTGGAAGCGCTTTCACAGGCGCAGCAACACTGGGGCTTTGCGCTTCTCTAGCCACCAAACGTCACGGTCCTTCTCTTTCCGTCTCGTAGACACGAGCTGAGAAATTGCAAACGTCGAGCAATTGCTCAGAGATGAAAAGTGCCAGCACTGGAAGCTGTTGCTAGCCAGCACCCTTCCTTGGAAGCGCTTTTGTAGGCCTTAGAACACTGGGGCTCTGGGCTTCTCTAGCCACCTCATCTTCTGCTCATCCTCTCGCGCACTCTAAAGAGAGCTCAGGTGAGAAATTGCAAACGTCCAGCAATTGCTCAGAGATGAAAAGTGCCAGCACTGAAAGCTCTTGCTAGCCAGCACCCTTCCTTGGAAGCGCTTTCACAGGCGCAGTAACACTGGGGCTTTGCGCTTCTCTAGCCACCAAACGTCACGGTCCTTCTCTTTCCGTCTCGTAGACACGAGCTGAGAAATTGCAAACGTCGAGCAATTGCTCAGAGATGAAAAGTGCCAGCACTGAAAGCTGTTGCTAGCCAGCACCCTTCCTTGGAAGCGCTTTCACAGGCGCAGCAACACTGGGGCTTTGCGCTTCTCTACCCACCAAACGTCACGGTCACTATCTCTCCGTCTCGTAGACACGAGCTGAGAAATTGCAAACGTCGAGCAATTGCTCAGAGATGAAAAGTGCCAGCACTGAAAGCTCTTGCTAGCCAGCACCCTTCCTTGGAAGCGCTTTTGTAGGCCTAAGAACACTGGGGCTCTGGGCTTCTCTAGCCACCTCATCTTCTGCTCATCCTCTCGCGCACTCTAAAGAGAGCTCAGGTGAGAAATTGCAAACGTCGAGCAATTGCTCAGAGATGAAAAGTGCCAGCACTGAAAGCTGTTGCTAGCCAGCACCCTTCCTTGGAAGCGCTTTCACAGGCGCAGCAACACTGGGGCTTTGCGCTTCTCTAGCCACCAAACGTCACGGTCCTTCTCTTTCCGTCTCGTAGACACGAGCTGAGAAATTGCAAACGTCGAGCAATTGCTCAGAGATGAAAAGTGCCAGCACTGGAAGCTGTTGCTAGCCAGCACCCTTCCTTGGAAGCGCTTTTGTAGCCCTTAGAACACTGGGGCTCTGGGCTTCTCTAGCCACCTCATCTTCTGCTCATCCTCTCGCGCACTCTAAAGAGAGCTCAGGTGAGAAATTGCAAACGTCGAGCAATTGCTCAGAGATGAAAAGTGCCAGCACTGAAAGCTGTTGCTAGCCAGCACCCTTCCTTGGAAGCGCTTTCACAGGCGCAGCAACACTGGGGCTTTGCGCTTCTCTAGCCACCAAACGTCACGGTCCTTCTCTTTCCGTCTCGTAGACACGAGCTGAGAAATTGCAAACGTCGAGCAATTGCTCAGAGATGAAAAGTGCCAGCACTGGAAGCTGTTGCTAGCCAGCACCCTTCCTTGGAAGCGCTTTTGTAGCCCTTAGAACACTGGGGCTCTGGGCTTCTCTAGCCACCTCATCTTCTGCTCATCCTCTCGCGCACTCTAAAGAGAGCTCAGGTGAGAAATTGCAGACGTCCAGCAATTGCTCAGAGATGAAAAGTGCCAGCACTGAAAGCTGTTGCTAGCCAGCACCCTTCCTTGGAAGCGCTTTCACAGGCGCAGTAACACTGGGGCTTTGCGCTTCTCTACCCACCAAACGTCACGGTCCTTCTCTTTCCGTCTCGTAGACATGAGCTGAGAAATTGCAAACATCCAGCAATTGCTCAGAGATGAAAAGTGCCAGCACTTAAAGCTCTTGCTAGCCAGCACCCTTCCTTGGAAGCGCTTTCACAGGCGCAGTAACACTGGGGCTTTGCGCTTCTCTAGCCACCAAATGTCACGATCACTATCTCTCCGTCTCGTAGACACGAGCTGAGAAATTGCAGATATCGAGAAATTGCTCAGAGATGAAAAGTGCCAGCACTGAAAGCTGTTGCTAGCCAGCACCCTTCCTTGGAAGCGCTTTTGTAGGCCTAAGAACACTGGGGCTCTGGGGTTCTCTAGCCACCTCATCTTCTGCTCATCCTCTCGCGCACTCTAAAGAGAGCTCAGGTGAGAAATTGCAAACGTCGAGCAATTGCTCAGAGATGAAAAGTGCCAGCACTGAAAGCTGTTGCTAGCCAGCACCCTTCCTTGGAAGCGCTTTCACAAGCGCAGTAACACTGGGGCTTTGCGCTTCTCTAGCCACCAAACGTCACGGTCATTCTCTTTCCGTCTCCTAGACATGAGCTGAGAAATTGCAAACGTCGAGCAATTGCTCAGAGATGAAAAGTGCCAGCACTGAAAGCTGTTGCTAGCCAGCACCCTTCCTTGGAAGCGCTTTCACAGGCGCAGTAACACTGGGGCTTTGCGCTTCTCTACCCACCAAACGTCACGGTCCTTCTCTTTCCGTCTCGTAGACACGAGCTGAGAAATTGCAAACGTCGAGCAATTGCTCAGAGATGAAAAGTGCCAGCACTGGAAGCTGTTGCTAGCCAGCACCCTTCCTTGGAAGCGCTTTTGTAGGCCTTAGAACACTGGGGCTCTGGGCTTCTCTAGCCACCTCATCTTCTGCTCATCCTCTCGCGCACTCTAAAGAGAGCTCAGGTGAGAAATTGCAAACGTCCAGCAATTGCTCAGAGATGAAAAGTGCCAGCACTGAAAGCTGTTGCTAGCCAGCACCCTTCCTTGGAAGCGCTTTCACAGGCGCAGTAACACTGGGGCTTTGCGCTTCTCTAGCCACCAAACGTCACGGTCCTTCTCTTTCCGTCTCGTAGACACGAGCTGAGAAATTGCAAACGTCGAGCAATTGCTCAGAGATGAAAAGTGCCAGCACTGAAAGCTCTTGCTAGCCAGCACCCTTCCTTGGAAGCGCTTTCACAGGCGCAGTAACACTGGGGCTTTGCGCTTCTCTACCCACCAAACGTCACGGTCACTATCTCTCCGTCTCGTAGACACGAGCTGAGAAATTGCAAACGTCGAGCAATTGCTCAGAGATGAAAAGTGCCAGCACTGAAAGCTGTTGCTAGCCAGCACCCTTCCTTGGAAGCGCTTTTGTAGGCCTAAGAACACTGGGGCTCTGGGCTTCTCTAGCCACCTAATCTTCTGCTCATCCTCTCGCGCACTCTAAAGAGAGTTCAGGTGAGAAATTGCAAACGTCGAGCAATTGCTCAGAGATGAAAAGTGCCAGCACTGAAAGCTCTTGCTAGCCAGCACCCTTCCTTGGAAGCGCTTTTGTAGGCCTAAGAACACTGGGGCTCTGGGCTTCTCTAGCCACCTAATCTTCTGCTCATCCTCTCGCGCACTCTAAAGAGAGCTCAGGTGAGAAATTGCAAACGTCGAGCAATTGCTCAGAGATGAAAAGTGCCAGCACTGAAAGCTGTTGCTAGCCAGCACCCTTCCTTGGAAGCGCTTTCACAAGCGCAGTAACACTGGGGCTTTGCGCTTCTCTACCCACCAAACGTCACGGTCCTTCTATTTCTGTCTCGTAGACATGAGCTGAGAAATTGCAAACATCCAGCAATTGCTCAGAGATGAAAAGTGCCAGCACTGAAAGCTGTTGCTAGCCAGCACCCTTCCTTGGAAGTGCTTTCACAGGCGCAGTAACACTGGGGCTTTGCGCTTCTCTACCCACCAAACGTCACGGTCACTATCTCTCCGTCTCGTAGACACGAGCTGAGAAATTGCAAACGTCCAGCAATTGCTCAGAGATGAAAAGTGCCAGCACTGAAAGCTGTTGCTAGCCAGCACCCTTCCTTGGAAGCGCTTTTGTAGCCCTTAGAACACTTGGGCTCTGGGCTTCTCTAGCCACCTCATCTTCTGCTCATCCTCTCGCGCACTCTAAAGAGAGCTCAGGTGAGAAATTGCAAACGTCGAGCAATTGCTCAGAGATGAAAAGTGCCAGCACTGAAAGCTCTTGCTAGCCAGCACCCTTCCTTGGAAGCGCTTTTGTAGGCCTAAGAACACTGGGGCTCTGGGCTTCTCTAGCCACCTCATCTTCTGCTCATCCTCTCGCGCACTCTAAAGAGAGCTCAGGTGAGAAATTGCAAACGTCCAGCAATTGCTCAGAGATGAAAAGTGCCAGCACTGAAAGCTGTTGCTAGCCAGCACCCTTCCTTGGAAGCGCTTTCACAGGCGCAGTAACACTGGGGCTTTGCGCTTCTCTAGCCACCAAACGTCACGGTCCTTCTCTTTCCGTCTCGTAGACACGAGCTGAGAAATTGCAAACGTCGAGCAATTGCTCAGAGATGAAAAGTGCCAGCACTGAAAGCTGTTGCTAGCCAGCACCCTTCCTTGGAAGCGCTTTCACAGGCGCAGTAACACTGGGGCTTTGCGCTTCTCTAGCCACCAAACGTCACGGTCATTCTCTTTCCGTCTCGTAGACATGAGCTGAGAAATTGCAAAAGTCCAGCAATTGCTCAGAGAGGAAAAGTGCCAGCACTGAAAGCTCTTGCTAGCCAGCACCCTTCCTTGGAAGCGCTTTTGTAGGCCTAAGAACACTGGGGCTCTGGGCTTCTCTAGCCACCTCATCTTCTGCTCATCCTCTCGCGCACTCTAAAGAGAGCTCAGGTGAGAAATTGCAAACGTCGAGCAATTGCTCAGAGATGAAAAGTGCCAGCACTGAAAGCTGTTGCTAGCCAGCACCCTTCCTTGGAAGCGCTTTCACAGGCGCAGCAACACTGGGGCTTTGCGCTTCTCTAGCCACCAAACGTCACGGTCCTTCTCTTTCCGTCTCGTAGACACGAGCTGAGAAATTGCAAACGTCGAGCAATTGCTCAGAGATGAAAAGTGCCAGCACTGGAAGCTGTTGCTAGCCAGCACCCTTCCTTGGAAGCGCTTTTGTAGGCCTTAGAACACTGGGGCTCTGGGCTTCTCTAGCCACCTCATCTTCTGCTCATCCTCTCGCGCACTCTAAAGAGAGCTCAGGTGAGAAATTGCAAACGTCCAGCAATTGCTCAGAGATGAAAAGTGCCAGCACTGAAAGCTCTTGCTAGCCAGCACCCTTCCTTGGAAGCGCTTTCACAGGCGCAGTAACACTGGGGCTTTGCGCTTCTCTAGCCACCAAACGTCACGGTCATTCTCTTTCCGTCTCGTAGACACGAGCTGAGAAATTGCAAACGTCGAGCAATTGCTCAGAGATGAAAAGTGCCAGCACTGAAAGCTGTTGCTAGCCAGCACCCTTCCTTGGAAGCGCTTTCACAGGCGCAGTAACACTGGGGCTTTGCGCTTCTCTACCCACCAAACGTCACGGTCACTATCTCTCCGTCTCGTAGACACGAGCTGAGAAATTGCAAACGTCGAGCAATTGCTCAGAGATGAAAAGTGCCAGCACTGAAAGCTGTTGCTAGCCAGCACCCTTCCTTGGAAGCGCTTTTGTAGGCCTAAGAACACTGGGGCTCTGGGCTTCTCTAGCCACCTCATCTTCTGCTCATCCTCTCGCGCACTCTAAAGAGAGTTCAGGTGAGAAATTGCAAACGTCGAGCAATTGCTCAGAGATGAAAAGTGCCAGCACTGAAAGCTCTTGCTAGCCAGCACCCTTCCTTGGAAGCGCTTTCACAGGCGCAGCAACACTGGGGCTTTGCGCTTCTCTAGCCACCAAACGTAACGGTCCTTCTCTTTCCGTCTCGTAGACACGAGCTGAGAAATTGCAAACGTCGAGCAATTGCTCAGAGATGAAAAGTGCCAGCACTGAAAGCTGTTGCTAGCCAGCACCCTTCCTTGGAAGCGCTTTTGTAGGCCTAAGAACACTGGGGCTCTGGGCTTCTCTAGCCACCTAATCTTCTGCTCATCCTCTCGCGCACTCTAAAGAGAGCTCAGGTGAGAAATTGCAAACGTCGAGCAATTGCTCAGAGATGAAAAGTGCCAGCACTGAAAGCTCTTGCTATCCAGCACCCTTCCTTGGAAGCGCTTTCACAAGCGCAGTAACACTGGGGCTTTGCGCTTCTCTACCCACCAAACGTCACGGTCCTTCTCTTTCTGTCTCGTAGACATGAGCTGAGAAATTGCAAACATCCAGCAATTGCTCAGAGATGAAAAGTGCCAGCACTTAAAGCTCTTGCTAGCCAGCACCCTTCCTTGGAAGCGCTTTCACAGGCGCAGCAACACTGGGGCTTTGCGCTTCTCTACCCACCAAACGTCACGGTCACTATCTCTCCGTCTCGTAGACACGAGCTGAGAAATTGCAGATATCGAGAAATTGCTCAGAGATGAAAAGTGCCAGCACTGAAAGCTGTTGCTAGCCAGCACCCTTCCTTGGAAGCGCTTTTGTAGGCCTAAGAAAACTGGGGCTCTGGGCTTCTCTAGCCACCTCATCTTCTGCTCATCCTCTCGCGCACTCTAAAGAGAGCTCAGGTGAGAAATTGCAAACGTCGAGCAATTGCTCAGAGATGAAAAGTGCCAGCACTGAAAGCTGTTGCTAGCCAGCACCCTTCCTTGGAAGCGCTTTCACAGGCGCAGCAACACTGGGGCTTTGCGCTTCTCTAGCCACCAAACGTCACGGTCCTTCTCTTTCCGTCTCGTAGACACGAGCTGAGAAATTGCAAACGTCGAGCAATTGCTCAGAGATGAAAAGTGCCAGCACTGGAAGCTGTTGCTAGCCAGCACCCTTCCTTGGAAGCGCTTTTGTAGCCCTTAGAACACTGGGGCTCTGGGCTTCTCTAGCCACCTCATCTTCTGCTCATCCTCTCGCGCACTCTAAAGAGAGCTCAGGTGAGAAATTGCAAACGTCCAGCAATTGCTCAGAGATGAAAAGTGCCAGCACTGAAAGCTCTTGCTAGCCAGCACCCTTCCTTGGAAGCGCTTTCACAGGCGCAGCAACACTGGGGCTTTGCGCTTCTCTAGCCACCAAACGTCACGGTCCTTCTCTTTCCGTCTCGTAGACACGAGCTGAGAAATTGCAAACGTCGAGCAATTGCTCAGAGATGAAAAGTGCCAGCACTGGAAGCTGTTGCTAGCCAGCACCCTTCCTTGGAAGCGCTTTTGTAGCCCTTAGAACACTGGGGCTCTGGGCTTCTCTAGCCACCTCATCTTCTGCTCATCCTCTCGCGCACTCTAAAGAGAGCTCAGGTGAGAAATTGCAAACGTCCAGCAATTGCTCAGAGATGAAAAGTGCCAGCACTGAAAGCTGTTGCTAGCCAGCACCCTTCCTTGGAAGCGCTTTCACAGGCGCAGTAACACTGGGGCTTTGCGCTTCTCTACCCACCAAACGTCACGGTCCTTCTCTTTCTGTCTCGTAGACATGAGCTGAGAAATTGCAAACATCCAGCAATTGCTCAGAGATGAAAAGTGCCAGCACTTAAAGCTCTTGCTAGCCAGCACCCTTCCTTGGAAGCGCTTTCACAGGCGCAGTAACACTGGGGCTTTGCGCTTCTCTACCCACCAAATGTCACGGTCACTATCTCTCCGTCTCGTAGACACGAGCTGAGAAATTGCAGATATCGAGAAATTGCTCAGAGATGAAAAGTGCCAGCACTGAAAGCTGTTGCTAGCCAGCACCCTTCCTTGGAAGCGCTTTTGTAGGCCTAAGAAAACTGGGGCTCTGGGCTTCTCTAGCCACCTCATCTTCTGCTCATCCTCTCGCGCACTCTAAAGAGAGCTCAGGTGAGAAATTGCAAACGTCCAGCAATTGCTCAGAGATGAAAAGTGCCAGCACTGAAAGCTGTTGCTAGCCAGCACCCTTCCTTGGAAGCGCTTTCACAGGCGCAGCAACACTGGGGCTTTGCGCTTCTCTACCCACCAAACGTCACGGTCATTCTCTTTCCGTCTCGTAGACACGAGCTGAGAAATTGCAAAAGTCCAGCAATTGCTCAGAGAGGAAAAGTGCCAGCACTGAAAGCTCTTGCTAGCCAGCACCCTTCCTTGGAAGCGCTTTTGTAGGCCTAAGAACACTGGGGCTCTGGGCTTCTCTAGCCACCTCATCTTCTGCTCATCCTCTCGCGCACTCTAAAGAGAGCTCAGGTGAGAAATTGCAAACGTCGAGCAATTGCTCAGAGATGAAAAGTGCCAGCACTGAAAGCTGTTGCTAGCCAGCACCCTTCCTTGGAAGCGCTTTCACAGGCGCAGCAACACTGGGGCTTTGCGCTTCTCTAGCCACCAAACGTCACGGTCCTTCTCTTTCCGTCTCGTAGACACGAGCTGAGAAATTGCAAACGTCGAGCAATTGCTCAGAGATGAAAAGTGCCAGCACTGGAAGCTGTTGCTAGCCAGCACCCTTCCTTGGAAGCGCTTTTGTAGCCCTTAGAACACTGGGGCTCTGGGCTTCTCTAGCCACCTCATCTTCTGCTCATCCTCTCGCGCACTCTAAAGAGAGCTCAGGTGAGAAATTGCAAACGTCCAGCAATTGCTCAGAGATGAAAAGTGCCAGCACTGAAAGCTCTTGCTAGCCAGCACCCTTCCTTGGAAGCGCTTTCACAGGCGCAGTAACACTGGGGCTTTGCGCTTCTCTAGCCACCAAACGTCACGGTCATTCTCTTTCCGTCTCGTAGACACGAGCTGAGAAATTGCAAACGTCGAGCAATTGCTCAGAGATGAAAAGTGCCAGCACTGAAAGCTGTTGCTAGCCAGCACCCTTCCTTGGAAGCGCTTTCACAGGCGCAGTAACACTGGGGCTTTGCGCTTCTCTACCCACCAAACGTCACGGTCACTATCTCTCCGTCTCGTAGACACGAGCTGAGAAATTGCAAACGTCGAGCAATTGCTCAGAGATGAAAAGTGCCAGCACTGAAAGCTGTTGCTAGCCAGCACCCTTCCTTGGAAGCGCTTTTGTAGGCCTAAGAACACTGGGGCTCTGGGCTTCTCTAGCCACCTCATCTTCTGCTCATCCTCTCGCGCACTCTAAAGAGAGTTCAGGTGAGAAATTGCAAACGTCGAGCAATTGCTCAGAGATGAAAAGTGCCAGCACTGAAAGCTCTTGCTAGCCAGCACCCTTCCTTGGAAGCGCTTTCACAGGCGCAGCAACACTGGGGCTTTGCGCTTCTCTAGCCACCAAACGTAACGGTCATTCTCTTTCCGTCTCGTAGACACGAGCTGAGAAATTGCAAACGTCGAGCAATTGCTCAGAGATGAAAAGTGCCAGCACTGAAAGCTGTTGCTAGCCAGCACCCTTCCTTGGAAGCGCTTTTGTAGGCCTAAGAAGACTGGGGCTCTGGGCTTCTCTAGCCACCTAATCTTCTGCTCATCCTCTCGCGCACTCTAAAGAGAGCTCAGGTGAGAAATTGCAAACGTCGAGCAATTGCTCAGAGATGAAAAGTGCCAGCACTGAAAGCTGTTGCTAGCCAGCACCCTTCCTTGGAAGCGCTTTCACAGGCGCAGCAACACTGGGGCTTTGCGCTTCTCTACCCACCAAACGTCACGGTCCTTCTCTTTCTGTCTCGTAGACATGAGCTGAGAAATTGCAAACGTCGAGCAATTGCTCAGAGATGAAAAGTGCCAGCACTTAAAGCTGTTGCTAGCCAGCACCCTTCCTTGGAAGCGCTTTCACAGGCGCAGCAACACTGGGGCTTTGCGCTTCTCTACCCACCAAACGTCACGGTCACTATCTCTCCGTCTCGTAGACACGAGCTGAGAAATTGCAGATATCGAGAAATTGCTCAGAGATGAAAAGTGCCAGCACTGAAAGCTGTTGCTAGCCAGCACCCTTCCTTGGAAGCGCTTTTGTAGGCCTAAGAACACTGGAGCTCTGGGCTTCTCTAGCCACCTCATCTTCTGCTCATCCTCTCGCGCACTCTAAAGAGAGCTCAGGTGAGAAATTGCAAACGTCGAGCAATTGCTCAGAGATGAAAAGTGCCAGCACTGAAAGCTCTTGCTAGCCAGCACCCTTCCTTGGAAGCGCTTTCACAGGCGCAGCAACACTGGGGCTTTGCGCTTCTCTACCCACCAAACGTCACGGTCCTTCTCTTTCCGTCTCGTAGACACGAGCTGAGAAATTGCAAACGTCGAGCAATTGCTCAGAGATGAAAAGTGCCAGCACTGGAAGCTGTTGCTAGCCAGCCCCCTTCCTTGGAAGCGCTTTTGTAGCCCTTAGAACACTGGGGCTCTGGGCTTCTCTAGCCACCTCATCTTCTCCTCATCCTCTCACGCACTCTAAAGAGAGCTCAGGTGAGAAATTGCAAACGTCCAGCAATTGCTCAGAGATGAAAAGTGCCAGCACTGAAAGCTGTTGCTAGCCAGCACCCTTCCTTGGAAGCGCTTTCACAGGCGCAGCAACACTGGGGCTTTGCGCTTCTCTAGCCACCAAACGTCACGGTCCTTCTCTTTCCGTCTCGTAGACACGAGCTGAGAAATTGCAAACGTCGAGCAATTGCTCAGAGATGAAAAGTGCCAGCACTGGAAGCTGTTGCTAGCCAGCACCCTTCCTTGGAAGCGCTTTTGTAGCCCTTAGAACACTGGGGCTCTGGGCTTCTCTAGCCACCTCATCTTCTGCTCATCCTCTCGCGCACTCTAAAGAGAGCTCAGGTGAGAAATTGCAAACGTCCAGCAATTGCTCAGAGATGAAAAGTGCCAGCACTGAAAGCTGTTGCTAGCCAGCACCCTTCCTTGGAAGCGCTTTCACAGGCGCAGTAACACTGGGGCTTTGCGCTTCTCTACCCACCAAACGTCACGGTCCTTCTCTTTCCGTCTCGTAGACACGAGCTGAGAAATTGCAAACATCCAGCAATTGCTCAGAGATGAAAAGTGCCAGCACTTAAAGCTCTTGCTAGCCAGCACCCTTCCTTGGAAGCGCTTTCACAGGCGCAGTAACACTGGGGCTTTGCGCTTCTCTACCCACCAAATGTCACGATCACTATCTCTCCGTCTCGTAGACACGAGCTGAGAAATTGCAGATATCGAGAAATTGCTCAGAGATGAAAAGTGCCAGCACTGAAAGCTCTTGCTAGCCAGCACCCTTCCTTGGAAGCGCTTTTGTAGGCCTAAGAAAACTGGGGCTCTGGGCTTCTCTAGCCACCTCATCTTCTGCTCATCCTCTCGCGCACTCTAAAGAGAGCTCAGGTGAGAAATTGCAAACGTCGAGCAATTGCTCAGAGATGAAAAGTGCCAGCACTGAAAGCTGTTGCTAGCCAGCACCCTTCCTTGGAAGCGCTTTCACAGGCGCAGCAACACTGGGGCTTTGCGCTTCTCTACCCACCAAACGTCACGGTCCTTCTCTTTCCGTCTCGTAGACACGAGCTGAGAAATTGCAGACGTCGATCAATTGCTCAGAGATGAAAAGTGCCAGCATTGGAAGCTGTTGCTAGCCAGCACCCTTCCTTGGAAGCGCTTTTGTAGCCCTTAGAACACTGGGGCTCTGGGCTTCTCTAGCCACCTCATCTTCTGCTCATCCTCTCGCGCATTCTAAAGAGAGCTCAGGTGAGAAATTGCAAACATCCAGCAATTGCTCAGAGATGAAAAGTGCCAGCACTGAAAGCTGTTGCTAGCCAGCACCCTTCCTTGGAAGCGCTTTCACAGGCGCAGCAACACTGGGGCTTTGCGCTTCTCTAGCCACCAAACGTCACGGTCCTTCTCTTTCCGTCTCGTAGACACGAGCTGAGAAATTGCAAACGTCGAGCAATTGCTCAGAGATGAAAAGTGCCAGCACTGAAAGCTGTTGCTAGCCAGCACCCTTCCTTGGAAGCGCTTTTGTAGCCCTTAGAACACTGGGGCTCTGGGCTTCTCTAGCCACCTCATCTTCTGCTCATCCTCTCGCGCACTCTAAAGAGAGCTCAGGTGAGAAATTGCAAACGTCCAGCAATTGCTCAGAGATGAAAAGTGCCAGCACTGAAAGCTGTTGCTAGCCAGCACCCTTCCTTGGAAGCGCTTTCACAGGGGCAGCAACACTGGGGCTTTGCGCTTCTCTAGCCACCAAACGTAACGGTCCTTCTCTTTCCGTCTCGTAGACACGAGCTGAGAAATTGCAAACGTCGAGCAATTGCTCAGAGATGAAAAGTGCCAGCACTGAAAGCTGTTGCTAGCCAGCACCCTTCCTTGGAAGCGCTTTCACAGGCGCAGCAACACTGGGGCTTTGCGCTTCTCTACCCACCAAACGTCACGGTCCTTCTCTTTCCGTCTCGTAGACACGAGCTGAGAAATTGCAAACGTCGAGCAATTGCTCAGAGATGAAAAGTGCCAGCACTGAAAGCTGTTGCTAGCCAGCACCCTTCCTTGGAAGCGCTTTTGTAGCCCTTAGAACACTGGGGCTCTGGGCTTCTCTAGCCACCTCATCTTCTGCTCATCCTCTCGCGCACTCTAAAGAGAGCTCAGGTGAGAAATTGCAAACGTCCAGCAATTGCTCAGAGATGAAAAGTGCCAGCACTGAAAGCTGTTGCTAGCCAGCACCCTTCCTTGGAAGCGCTTTCACAGGCGCAGTAACACTGGGGCTTTGCGCTTCTCTAGCCACCAAACGTCACGGTCCTTCTCTTTCCGTCTCATAGACACGAGCTGAGAAATTGCAAACGTCGAGCAATTGCTCAGAGATGAAAAGTGCCAGCACTGAAAGCTCTTGCTAGCCAGCACCCTTCCTTGGAAGCGCTTTCACAGGCGCAGTAACACTGGGGCTTTGCGCTTCTCTAGCCACCAAACGTCACGGTCACTATCTCTCCGTCTCGTAGACACGAGCTGAGAAATTGCAAACGTCGAGCAATTGCTCAGAGATGAAAAGTGCCAGCACTGAAAGCTGTTGCTAGCCAGCACCCTTCCTTGGAAGCGCTTTTGTAGGCCTAAGAAGACTGGGGCTCTGGGCTTCTCTAGCCACCTCATCTTCTGCTCATCCTCTCGCGCACTCTAAAGAGAGTTCAGGTGAGAAATTGCAAACGTCGAGCAATTGCTCAGAGATGAAAAGTGCCAGCACTGAAAGCTGTTGCTAGCCAGCACCCTTCCTTGGAAGCGCTTTCACAGGGGCAGCAACACTGGGGCTTTGCGCTTCTCTACCCACCAAACGTCACGGTCCTTCTCTTTCTGTCTCGTAGACACGAGCTGAGAAATTGCAAACGTCGAGCAATTGCTCAGAGATGAAAAGTGCCAGCACTGAAAGCTGTTGCTAGCCAGAACCCTTCCTTGGAAGCGCTTTTGTAGGCCTAAGAACACTGGGGCTCTGGGCTTCTCTAGCCACCTCATCTTCTGCTCATCCTCTCGCGCACTCTAAAGAGAGCTCAGGTGAGAAATTGCAAACGTCGAGCAATTGCTCAGAGATGAAAAGTGCCAGCACTGAAAGCTGTTGCTAGCCAGCACCCTTCCTTGGAAGCGCTTTCACAGGCGCAGTAACACTGGGGCTTTGCACTTCTATACGCACCAAACGTCACGGTCCTTCTCTTTCCGTCTCGTAGACACGAGCTGAGAAATTGCAATCGTCGAGCAATTGCTCAGAGATGAAAAGTGCCAGCACTGAAAGCTCTTGCTAGCCAGCACCCTTCCTTGGAAGCGCTTTCACAGGCGCAGTAACACTGGGGCTTTGCGCTTCTCTAGCCACCAAACGTCACGGTCCTTCTCTTTCCGTCTCGTAGACACGAGCTGAGAAATTGCAAACGTCGAGCAATTGCTCAGAGATGAAAAGTGCCAGCACTGAAAGCTGTTGCTAGCCAGCACCCTTCCTTGGAAGCGCTTTTGTAGGCCTAAGAAGACTGGGGCTCTGGGCTTCTCTAGCCACCTCATCTTCTGCTCATCCTCTCGCGCACTCTAAAGAGAGCTCAGGTGAGAAATTGCAAACGTCGAGCAATTGCTCAGAGATGAAAAGTGCCAGCACTGAAAGCTGTTGCTAGCCAGCACCCTTCCTTGGAAGCGCTTTCACAGGCGCAGTAACACTGGGGCTTTGCGCTTCTCTAGCCACCAAACGTCACGGTCACTATCTCTCCGTCTCGTAGACACGAGCTGAGAAATTGCAAACGTCGAGCAATTGCTCAGAGATGAAAAGTGCCAGCACTGAAAGCTGTTGCTAGCCAGCACCCTTCCTTGGAAGCGCTTTTGTAGGCCTAAGAACACTGGGGCTCTGGGCTTCTCTAGCCACCTCATCTTCTGCTCATCCTCTCGCGCACTCTAAAGAGAGCTCAGGTGAGAAATTGCAAACGTCGAGCAATTGCTCAGAGATGAAAAGTGCCAGCACTGAAAGCTCTTGCTAGCCAGCACCCTTCCTTGGAAGCGCTTTCACAGGCGCAGCAACACTGGGGCTTTGCGCTTCTCTACCCACCAAACGTCACGGTCCTTCTCTTTCCGTCTCGTAGACACGAGCTGAGAAATTGCAAACGTCGAGCAATTGCTCAGAGATGAAAAGTGCCAGCACTGGAAGCTGTTGCTAGCCAGCACCCTTCCTTGGAAGCGCTTTTGTAGCCCTTAGAACACTGGGGCTCTGGGCTTCTCTAGCCACCTCATCTTCTGCTCATCCTCTCGCGCACTCTAAAGAGAGCTCAGGTGAGAAATTGCAAACGTCCAGCAATTGCTCAGAGATGAAAAGTGCCAGCACTGAAAGCTCTTGCTAGCCAGCACCCTTCCTTGGAAGCGCTTTTGTAGGCCTAAGAAGACTGGGGCTCTGGGCTTCTCTAGCCACCTCATCTTCTCCTCATCCTCTCGCGCACTCTAAAGAGAGCTCAGGTGAGAAATTGCAAACGTCGAGCAATTGCTCAGAGATGAAAAGTGCCAGCACTGAAAGCTGTTGCTAGCCAGCACCCTTCCTTGGAAGCGCTTTCACAGGCGCTGTAACACTGGGGCTTTGCGCTTCTCTAGCCACCAAACGTCACGGTCCTTCTCTTTCCGTCTCGTAGACACGAGCTGAGAAATTGCAAACATCGAGCAATTGCTCAGAGATGAAAAGTGCCAGCACTGGAAGCTGTTGCTAGCCAGCACCCTTCCTTGGAAGCGCTTTTGTAGGCCTAAGAACAGTGGGGCTCTGGGCTTCTCTAGCCACCTAATCTTCTGCTCATCCTCTCGCGCACTCTAAAGAGAGCTCAGGTGAGAAATTGCAAACGTCGAGCAATTGCTCAGAGAGGAAAAGTGCCAGCACTGAAAGCTGTTGCTAGCCAGCACCCTTCCTTGGAAGTGCTTTCAAAGGCGCAGTAACACTGGGGCTTTGCGCTTCTATATGCACCAAACGTAACGGTCCTTCTCTTTCCGTCTCGTAGACACGAGCTGAGAAATTGCAAACGTCGAGCAATTGCTCAGAGATGAAAAGTGCCAGCACTGAAAGCTGTTGCTAGCCAGCACCCTTCCTTGGAAGCGCTTTCACAGGCGCAGCAACACTGGGGCTTTGCGCTTCTCTACCCACCAAACGTCACGGTCCTTCTCTTTCCGTCTCGTAGACACGAGCTGAGAAATTGCAAACGTCGAGCAATTGCTCAGAGATGAAAAGTGCCAGCACTGGAAGCTGTTGCTAGCCAGCACCCTTCCTTGGAAGCGCTTTTGTAGCCCTTAGAACACTGGGGCTCTGGGCTTCTCTAGCCACCTCATCTTCTGCTCATCCTCTCGCGCACTCTAAAGAGAGCTCAGGTGAGAAATTGCAAACGTCCAGCAATTGCTCAGAGATGAAAAGTGCCAGCACTGAAAGCTGTTGCTAGCCAGCACCCTTCCTTGGAAGCGCTTTCACAGGCGCAGCAACACTGGGGCTTTGCGCTTCTCTACCCACCAAACGTCACGGTCCTTCTCTTTCCGTCTCGTAGACACGAGCTGAGAAATTGCAAACGTCGAGCAATTGCTCAGAGATGAAAAGTGCCAGCACTGGAAGCTGTTGCTAGCCAGCACCCTTCCTTGGAAGCGCTTTTGTAGCCCTTAGAACACTGGGGCTCTGGGCTTCTCTAGCCACCTCATCTTCTGCTCATCCTCTCGCGCACTCTAAAGAGAGCTCAGGTGAGAAATTGCAAACGTCCAGCAATTGCTCAGAGATGAAAAGTGCCAGCACTGAAAGCTGTTGCTAGCCAGCACCCTTCCTTGGAAGCGCTTTCACAGGCGCAGTAACACTGGGGCTTTGCGCTTCTCTAGCCACCAAACGTCACGGTCCTTCTCTTTCCGTCTCATAGACACGAGCTGAGAAATTGCAAACGTCGAGCAATTGCTCAGAGATGAAAAGTGCCAGCACTGAAAGCTCTTGCTAGCCAGCACCCTTCCTTGGAAGCGCTTTCACAGGCGCAGTAACACTGGGGCTTTGCGCTTCTCTAGCCACCAAACGTCACGGTCACTATCTCTCCGTCTCGTAGACACGAGCTGAGAAATTGCAAACGTCGAGCAATTGCTCAGAGATGAAAAGTGCCAGCACTGAAAGCTGTTGCTAGCCAGCACCCTTCCTTGGAAGCGCTTTTGTAGGCCTAAGAAGACTGGGGCTCTGGGCTTCTCTAGCCACCTCATCTTCTGCTCATCCTCTCGCGCACTCTAAAGAGAGTTCAGGTGAGAAATTGCAAACGTCGAGCAATTGCTCAGAGATGAAAAGTGCCAGCACTGAAAGCTGTTGCTAGCCAGCACCCTTCCTTGGAAGCGCTTTCACAGGGGCAGCAACACTGGGGCTTTGCGCTTCTCTACCCACCAAACGTCACGGTCCTTCTCTTTCCGTCTCGTAGACACGAGCTGAGAAATTGCAAACGTCGAGCAATTGCTCAGAGATGAAAAGTGCCAGCACTGAAAGCTGTTGCTAGCCAGAACCCTTCCTTGGAAGCGCTTTTGTAGGCCTAAGAACACTGGGGCTCTGGGCTTCTCTAGCCACCTCATCTTCTGCTCATCCTCTCGCGCACTCTAAAGAGAGCTCAGGTGAGAAATTGCAAACGTCGAGCAATTGCTCAGAGATGAAAAGTGCCAGCACTGAAAGCTCTTGCTAGCCAGCACCCTTCCTTGGAAGCGCTTTCACAGGCGCAGCAACACTGGGGCTTTGCGCTTCTCTACCCACCAAACGTCACGGTCCTTCTCTTTCCGTCTCGTAGACACGAGCTGAGAAATTGCAAACGTCGAGCAATTGCTCAGAGATGAAAAGTGCCAGCACTGGAAGCTGTTGCTAGCCAGCACCCTTCCTTGGAAGCGCTTTTGTAGCCCTTAGAACACTGGGGCTCTGGGCTTCTCTAGCCACCTCATCTTCTGCTCATCCTCTCGCGCACTCTAAAGAGAGCTCAGGTGAGAAATTGCAAACGTCCAGCAATTGCTCAGAGATGAAAAGTGCCAGCACTGAAAGCTCTTGCTAGCCAGCACCCTTCCTTGGAAGCGCTTTTGTAGGCCTAAGAAGACTGGGGCTCTGGGCTTCTCTAGCCACCTCATCTTCTCCTCATCCTCTCGCGCACTCTAAAGAGAGCTCAGGTGAGAAATTGCAAACGTCGAGCAATTGCTCAGAGATGAAAAGTGCCAGCACTGAAAGCTGTTGCTAGCCAGCACCCTTCCTTGGAAGCGCTTTCACAGGCGCAGTAACACTGGGGCTTTGCGCTTCTCTAGCCACCAAACGTCACGGTCACTATCTCTCCGTCTCGTAGACACGAGCTGAGAAATTGCAAACGTCGAGCAATTGCTCAGAGATGAAAAGTGCCAGCACTGAAAGCTGTTGCTAGCCAGCACCCTTCCTTGGAAGCGCTTTTGTAGGCCTAAGAACACTGGGGCTCTGGGCTTCTCTAGCCACCTCATCTTCTGCTCATCCTCTCGCGCACTCTAAAGAGAGCTCAGGTGAGAAATTGCAAACGTCGAGCAATTGCTCAGAGATGAAAAGTGCCAGCACTGAAAGCTCTTGCTAGCCAGCACCCTTCCTTGGAAGCGCTTTCACAGGCGCAGCAACACTGGGGCTTTGCGCTTCTCTACCCACCAAACGTCACGGTCCTTCTCTTTCCGTCTCGTAGACACGAGCTGAGAAATTGCAAACGTCGAGCAATTGCTCAGAGATGAAAAGTGCCAGCACTGGAAGCTGTTGCTAGCCAGCACCCTTCCTTGGAAGCGCTTTTGTAGCCCTTAGAACACTGGGGCTCTGGGCTTCTCTAGCCACCTCATCTTCTGCTCATCCTCTCGCGCACTCTAAAGAGAGCTCAGGTGAGAAATTGCAAACGTCCAGCAATTGCTCAGAGATGAAAAGTGCCAGCACTGAAAGCTCTTGCTAGCCAGCACCCTTCCTTGGAAGCGCTTTTGTAGGCCTAAGAAGACTGGGGCTCTGGGCTTCTCTAGCCACCTCATCTTCTCCTCATCCTCTCGCGCACTCTAAAGAGAGCTCAGGTGAGAAATTGCAAACGTCGAGCAATTGCTCAGAGATGAAAAGTGCCAGCACTGAAAGCTGTTGCTAGCCAGCACCCTTCCTTGGAAGCGCTTTCACAGGCGCTGTAACACTGGGGCTTTGCGCTTCTCTAGCCACCAAACGTCACGGTCCTTCTCTTTCCGTCTCGTAGACACGAGCTGAGAAATTGCAAACATCGAGCAATTGCTCAGAGATGAAAAGTGCCAGCACTGGAAGCTGTTGCTAGCCAGCACCCTTCCTTGGAAGCGCTTTTGTAGGCCTAAGAACAGTGGGGCTCTGGGCTTCTCTAGCCACCTAATCTTCTGCTCATCCTCTCGCGCACTCTAAAGAGAGCTCAGGTGAGAAATTGCAAACGTCGAGCAATTGCTCAGAGAGGAAAAGTGCCAGCACTGAAAGCTGTTGCTAGCCAGCACCCTTCCTTGGAAGTGCTTTCAAAGGCGCAGTAACACTGGGGCTTTGCGCTTCTATATGCACCAAACGTAACGGTCCTTCTCTTTCCGTCTCGTAGACACGAGCTGAGAAATTGCAAACGTCGAGCAATTGCTCAGAGATGAAAAGTGCCAGCACTGAAAGCTGTTGCTAGCCAGCACCCTTCCTTGGAAGCGCTTTCACAGGCGCAGCAACACTGGGGCTTTGCGCTTCTCTACCCACCAAACGTCACGGTCCTTCTCTTTCCGTCTCGTAGACACGAGCTGAGAAATTGCAAACGTCGAGCAATTGCTCAGAGATGAAAAGTGCCAGCACTGGAAGCTGTTGCTAGCCAGCACCCTTCCTTGGAAGCGCTTTTGTAGCCCTTAGAACACTGGGGCTCTGGGCTTCTCTAGCCACCTCATCTTCTGCTCATCCTCTCGCGCACTCTAAAGAGAGCTCAGGTGAGAAATTGCAAACGTCCAGCAATTGCTCAGAGATGAAAAGTGCCAGCACTGAAAGCTGTTGCTAGCCAGCACCCTTCCTTGGAAGCGCTTTCACAGGCGCAGTAACACTGGGGCTTTGCGCTTCTCTAGCCACCAAACGTCACGGTCCTTCTCTTTCCGTCTCATAGACACGAGCTGAGAAATTGCAAACGTCGAGCAATTGCTCAGAGATGAAAAGTGCCAGCACTGAAAGCTCTTGCTAGCCAGCACCCTTCCTTGGAAGCGCTTTCACAGGCGCAGTAACACTGGGGCTTTGCGCTTCTCTAGCCACCAAACGTCACGGTCACTATCTCTCCGTCTCGTAGACACGAGCTGAGAAATTGCAAACGTCGAGCAATTGCTCAGAGATGAAAAGTGCCAGCACTGAAAGCTGTTGCTAGCCAGCACCCTTCCTTGGAAGCGCTTTTGTAGGCCTAAGAAGACTGGGGCTCTGGGGTTCTCTAGCCACCTAATCTTCTGCTCATCCTCTCGCGCACTCTAAAGAGAGCTCAGGTGAGAAATTGCAAACGTCGAGCAATTGCTCAGAGATGAAAAGTGCCAGCACTGGAAGCTGTTGCTAGCCAGCACCCTTCCTTGGAAGCGCTTTTGTAGCCCTTAGAACACTGGGGCTCTGGGCTTCTCTAGCCACCTCATCTTCTGCTCATCCTCTCGCGCACTCTAAAGAGAGCTCAGGTGAGAAATTGCAAACGTCCAGCAATTGCTCAGAGATGAAAAGTGCCAGCACTGAAAGCTGTTGCTAGCCAGCACCCTTCCTTGGAAGCGCTTTCACAGGCGCAGCAACACTGGGGCTTTGCGCTTCTCTACCCACCAAACGTCACGGTCCTTCTCTTTCCGTCTCGTAGACACGAGCTGAGAAATTGCAGACGTCGATCAATTGCTCAGAGATGAAAAGTGCCAGCACTGGAAGCTGTTGCTAGCCAGCACCCTTCCTTGGAAGCGCTTTTGTAGCCCTTAGAACACTGGGGCTCTGGGCTTCTCTAGCCACCTCATCTTCTGCTCATCCTCTCGCGCATTCTAAAGAGAGCTCAGGTGAGAAATTGCAAACATCCAGCAATTGCTCAGAGATGAAAAGTGCCAGCACTGAAAGCTGTTGCTAGCCAGCACCCTTCCTTGGAAGCGCTTTCACAGGCGCAGCAACACTGGGGCTTTGCGCTTCTCTAGCCACCAAACGTCACGGTCCTTCTCTTTCCGTCTCGTAGACACGAGCTGAGAAATTGCAAACGTCGAGCAATTGCTCAGAGATGAAAAGTGCCAGCACTGAAAGCTGTTGCTAGCCAGCACCCTTCCTTGGAAGCGCTTTTGTAGCCCTTAGAACACTGGGGCTCTGGGCTTCTCTAGCCACCTCATCTTCTGCTCATCCTCTCGCGCACTCTAAAGAGAGCTCAGGTGAGAAATTGCAAACGTCCAGCAATTGCTCAGAGATGAAAAGTGCCAGCACTGAAAGCTGTTGCTAGCCAGCACCCTTCCTTGGAAGCGCTTTCACAGGGGCAGCAACACTGGGGCTTTGCGCTTCTCTAGCCACCAAACGTAACGGTCCTTCTCTTTCCGTCTCGTAGACACGAGCTGAGAAATTGCAAACGTCGAGCAATTGCTCAGAGATGAAAAGTGCCAGCACTGAAAGCTGTTGCTAGCCAGCACCCTTCCTTGGAAGCGCTTTCACAGGCGCAGCAACACTGGGGCTTTGCGCTTCTCTACCCACCAAACGTCACGGTCCTTCTCTTTCCGTCTCGTAGACACGAGCTGAGAAATTGCAAACGTCGAGCAATTGCTCAGAGATGAAAAGTGCCAGCACTGGAAGCTGTTGCTAGCCAGCACCCTTCCTTGGAAGCGCTTTTGTAGCCCTTAGAACACTGGGGCTCTGGGCTTCTCTAGCCACCTCATCTTCTGCTCATCCTCTCGCGCACTCTAAAGAGAGCTCAGGTGAGAAATTGCAAACGTCCAGCAATTGCTCAGAGATGAAAAGTGCCAGCACTGAAAGCTGTTGCTAGCCAGCACCCTTCCTTGGAAGCGCTTTCACAGGCGCAGTAACACTGGGGCTTTGCGCTTCTCTAGCCACCAAACGTCACGGTCCTTCTCTTTCCGTCTCATAGACACGAGCTGAGAAATTGCAAACGTCGAGCAATTGCTCAGAGATGAAAAGTGCCAGCACTGAAAGCTCTTGCTAGCCAGCACCCTTCCTTGGAAGCGCTTTCACAGGCGCAGTAACACTGGGGCTTTGCGCTTCTCTAGCCACCAAACGTCACGGTCACTATCTCTCCGTCTCGTAGACACGAGCTGAGAAATTGCAAACGTCGAGCAATTGCTCAGAGATGAAAAGTGCCAGCACTGAAAGCTGTTGCTAGCCAGCACCCTTCCTTGGAAGCGCTTTTGTAGGCCTAAGAAGACTGGGGCTCTGGGCTTCTCTAGCCACCTCATCTTCTGCTCATCCTCTCGCGCACTCTAAAGAGAGTTCAGGTGAGAAATTGCAAACGTCGAGCAATTGCTCAGAGATGAAAAGTGCCAGCACTGAAAGCTGTTGCTAGCCAGCACCCTTCCTTGGAAGCGCTTTCACAGGGGCAGCAACACTGGGGCTTTGCGCTTCTCTACCCACCAAACGTCACGGTCCTTCTCTTTCTGTCTCGTAGACACGAGCTGAGAAATTGCAAACGTCGAGCAATTGCTCAGAGATGAAAAGTGCCAGCACTGAAAGCTGTTGCTAGCCAGAACCCTTCCTTGGAAGCGCTTTTGTAGGCCTAAGAACACTGGGGCTCTGGGCTTCTCTAGCCACCTCATCTTCTGCTCATCCTCTCGCGCACTCTAAAGAGAGCTCAGGTGAGAAATTGCAAACGTCGAGCAATTGCTCAGAGATGAAAAGTGCCAGCACTGAAAGCTGTTGCTAGCCAGCACCCTTCCTTGGAAGCGCTTTCACAGGCGCAGTAACACTGGGGCTTTGCACTTCTATACGCACCAAACGTCACGGTCCTTCTCTTTCCGTCTCGTAGACACGAGCTGAGAAATTGCAATCGTCGAGCAATTGCTCAGAGATGAAAAGTGCCAGCACTGAAAGCTGTTGCTAGCCAGCACCCTTCCTTGGAAGCGCTTTCACAGGCGCAGTAACACTGGGGCTTTGCGCTTCTCTAGCCACCAAACGTCACGGTCCTTCTCTTTCCGTCTCGTAGACACGAGCTGAGAAATTGCAAACGTCGAGCAATTGCTCAGAGATGAAAAGTGCCAGCACTGAAAGCTGTTGCTAGCCAGCACCCTTCCTTGGAAGCGCTTTTGTAGGCCTAAGAACACTGGGGCTCTGGGCTTCTCTAGCCACCTCATCTTCTGCTCATCCTCTCGCGCACTCTAAAGAGAGCTCAGGTGAGAAATTGCAAACGTCGAGCAATTGCTCAGAGATGAAAAGTGCCAGCACTGAAAGCTCTTGCTAGCCAGCACCCTTCCTTGGAAGCGCTTTCACAGGCGCAGCAACACTGGGGCTTTGCGCTTCTCTACCCACCAAACGTCACGGTCCTTCTCTTTCCGTCTCGTAGACACGAGCTGAGAAATTGCAAACGTCGAGCAATTGCTCAGAGATGAAAAGTGCCAGCACTGGAAGCTGTTGCTAGCCAGCACCCTTCCTTGGAAGCGCTTTTGTAGCCCTTAGAACACTGGGGCTCTGGGCTTCTCTAGCCACCTCATCTTCTGCTCATCCTCTCGCGCACTCTAAAGAGAGCTCAGGTGAGAAATTGCAAACGTCCAGCAATTGCTCAGAGATGAAAAGTGCCAGCACTGAAAGCTCTTGCTAGCCAGCACCCTTCCTTGGAAGCGCTTTTGTAGGCCTAAGAAGACTGGGGCTCTGGGCTTCTCTAGCCACCTCATCTTCTCCTCATCCTCTCGCGCACTCTAAAGAGAGCTCAGGTGAGAAATTGCAAACGTCGAGCAATTGCTCAGAGATGAAAAGTGCCAGCACTGAAAGCTGTTGCTAGCCAGCACCCTTCCTTGGAAGCGCTTTCACAGGCGCAGTAACACTGGGGCTTTGCGCTTCTCTAGCCACCAAACGTCACGGTCACTATCTCTCCGTCTCGTAGACACGAGCTGAGAAATTGCAAACGTCGAGCAATTGCTCAGAGATGAAAAGTGCCAGCACTGAAAGCTGTTGCTAGCCAGCACCCTTCCTTGGAAGCGCTTTTGTAGGCCTAAGAACACTGGGGCTCTGGGCTTCTCTAGCCACCTCATCTTCTGCTCATCCTCTCGCGCACTCTAAAGAGAGCTCAGGTGAGAAATTGCAAACGTCGAGCAATTGCTCAGAGATGAAAAGTGCCAGCACTGAAAGCTCTTGCTAGCCAGCACCCTTCCTTGGAAGCGCTTTCACAGGCGCAGCAACACTGGGGCTTTGCGCTTCTCTACCCACCAAACGTCACGGTCCTTCTCTTTCCGTCTCGTAGACACGAGCTGAGAAATTGCAAACGTCGAGCAATTGCTCAGAGATGAAAAGTGCCAGCACTGGAAGCTGTTGCTAGCCAGCACCCTTCCTTGGAAGCGCTTTTGTAGCCCTTAGAACACTGGGGCTCTGGGCTTCTCTAGCCACCTCATCTTCTGCTCATCCTCTCGCGCACTCTAAAGAGAGCTCAGGTGAGAAATTGCAAACGTCCAGCAATTGCTCAGAGATGAAAAGTGCCAGCACTGAAAGCTCTTGCTAGCCAGCACCCTTCCTTGGAAGCGCTTTTGTAGGCCTAAGAAGACTGGGGCTCTGGGCTTCTCTAGCCACCTCATCTTCTCCTCATCCTCTCGCGCACTCTAAAGAGAGCTCAGGTGAGAAATTGCAAACGTCGAGCAATTGCTCAGAGATGAAAAGTGCCAGCACTGAAAGCTGTTGCTAGCCAGCACCCTTCCTTGGAAGCGCTTTCACAGGCGCTGTAACACTGGGGCTTTGCGCTTCTCTAGCCACCAAACGTCACGGTCCTTCTCTTTCCGTCTCGTAGACACGAGCTGAGAAATTGCAAACATCGAGCAATTGCTCAGAGATGAAAAGTGCCAGCACTGGAAGCTGTTGCTAGCCAGCACCCTTCCTTGGAAGCGCTTTTGTAGGCCTAAGAACAGTGGGGCTCTGGGCTTCTCTAGCCACCTAATCTTCTGCTCATCCTCTCACGCACTCTAAAGAGAGCTCAGGTGAGAAATTGCAAACGTCGAGCAATTGCTCAGAGAGGAAAAGTGCCAGCACTGAAAGCTGTTGCTAGCCAGCACCCTTCCTTGGAAGTGCTTTCAAAGGCGCAGTAACACTGGGGCTTTGCGCTTCTATATGCACCAAACGTAACGGTCCTTCTCTTTCCGTCTCGTAGACACGAGCTGAGAAATTGCAAACGTCGAGCAATTGCTCAGAGATGAAAAGTGCCAGCACTGAAAGCTGTTGCTAGCCAGCACCCTTCCTTGGAAGCGCTTTCACAGGCGCAGCAACACTGGGGCTTTGCGCTTCTCTACCCACCAAACGTCACGGTCCTTCTCTTTCCGTCTCGTAGACACGAGCTGAGAAATTGCAAACGTCGAGCAATTGCTCAGAGATGAAAAGTGCCAGCACTGGAAGCTGTTGCTAGCCAGCACCCTTCCTTGGAAGCGCTTTTGTAGCCCTTAGAACACTGGGGCTCTGGGCTTCTCTAGCCACCTCATCTTCTGCTCATCCTCTCGCGCACTCTAAAGAGAGCTCAGGTGAGAAATTGCAAACGTCCAGCAATTGCTCAGAGATGAAAAGTGCCAGCACTGAAAGCTGTTGCTAGCCAGCACCCTTCCTTGGAAGCGCTTTCACAGGCGCAGTAACACTGGGGCTTTGCGCTTCTCTAGCCACCAAACGTCACGGTCCTTCTCTTTCCGTCTCATAGACACGAGCTGAGAAATTGCAAACGTCGAGCAATTGCTCAGAGATGAAAAGTGCCAGCACTGAAAGCTCTTGCTAGCCAGCACCCTTCCTTGGAAGCGCTTTCACAGGCGCAGTAACACTGGGGCTTTGCGCTTCTCTAGCCACCAAACGTCACGGTCACTATCTCTCCGTCTCGTAGACACGAGCTGAGAAATTGCAAACGTCGAGCAATTGCTCAGAGATGAAAAGTGCCAGCACTGAAAGCTGTTGCTAGCCAGCACCCTTCCTTGGAAGCGCTTTTGTAGGCCTAAGAAGACTGGGGCTCTGGGCTTCTCTAGCCACCTCATCTTCTGCTCATCCTCTCGCGCACTCTAAAGAGAGTTCAGGTGAGAAATTGCAAACGTCGAGCAATTGCTCAGAGATGAAAAGTGCCAGCACTGAAAGCTGTTGCTAGCCAGCACCCTTCCTTGGAAGCGCTTTCACAGGGGCAGCAACACTGGGGCTTTGCGCTTCTCTAGCCACCAAACGTAACGGTCATTCTCTTTCCATCTCGTAGACACGAGCTGAGAAATTGCAAACGTCGAGCAATTGCTCAGAGATGAAAAGTGCCAGCACTGAAAGCTGTTGCTAGCCAGCACCCTTCCTTGGAAGCGCTTTTGTAGGCCTAAGAACACTGGGGCTCTGGGGTTTTCTAGCCACCTAATCTTCTGCTCATCCTCTCGCGCACTCTAAAGAGAGCTCAGGTGAGAAATTGCAAACGTCGAGCAATTGCTCAGAGATGAAAAGTGCCAGCACTGAAAGCTGTTGCTAGCCAGCACCCTTCCTTGGAAGCGCTTTCACAGGCGCAGTAACACTGGGGCTTTGCGCTTCTCTACCCACCAAACGTCACGGTCCTTCTCTTTCTGTCTCGTAGACATGAGCTGAGAAATTGCAAACATCCAGCAATTGCTCAGAGATGAAAAGTGCCAGCACTTAAAGCTGTTGCTAGCCAGCACCCTTCCTTGGAAGCGCTTTCACAGGCGCAGTAACACTGGGGCTTTGCGCTTCTCTACCCACCAAACGTCACGGTCACTATCTCTCCGTCTCGTAGACACGAGCTGAGAAATTGCAGACATCGAGAAATTGCTCAGAGATGAAAAGTGCCAGCACTGAAAGCTGTTGCTAGCCAGCACCCTTCCTTGGAAGCGCTTTTGTAGGCCTAAGAAGTCTGGGGCTCTGGGCTTCTCTAGCCACCTCATCTTCTGCTCATCCTCTCGCGCACTCTAAAGAGAGCTCAGGTGAGAAATTGCAAACGTCGAGCAATTGCTCAGAGATGAAAAGTGCCAGCACTGAAAGCTGTTGCTAGCCAGCACCCTTCCTTGGAAGCGCTTTCACAGGCGCAGTAACACTGGGGCTTTGCACTTCTATACGCACCAAACGTCACGGTCCTTCTCTTTCCGTCTCGTAGACACGAGCTGAGAAATTGCAATCGTCGAGCAATTGCTCAGAGATGAAAAGTGCCAGCACTGAAAGCTGTTGCTAGCCAGCACCCTTCCTTGGAAGCGCTTTCACAGGCGCAGTAACACTGGGGCTTTGCGCTTCTCTAGCCACCAAACGTCACGGTCCTTCTCTTTCCGTCTCGTAGACACGAGCTGAGAAATTGCAAACGTCGAGCAATTGCTCAGAGATGAAAAGTGCCAGCACTGAAAGCTGTTGCTAGCCAGCACCCTTCCTTGGAAGCGCTTTTGTAGGCCTAAGAACACTGGGGCTCTGGGCTTCTCTAGCCACCTCATCTTCTGCTCATCCTCTCGCGCACTCTAAAGAGAGCTCAGGTGAGAAATTGCAAACGTCGAGCAATTGCTCAGAGATGAAAAGTGCCAGCACTGAAAGCTCTTGCTAGCCAGCACCCTTCCTTGGAAGCGCTTTCACAGGCGCAGCAACACTGGGGCTTTGCGCTTCTCTACCCACCAAACGTCACGGTCCTTCTCTTTCCGTCTCGTAGACACGAGCTGAGAAATTGCAAACGTCGAGCAATTGCTCAGAGATGAAAAGTGCCAGCACTGGAAGCTGTTGCTAGCCAGCACCCTTCCTTGGAAGCGCTTTTGTAGCCCTTAGAACACTGGGGCTCTGGGCTTCTCTAGCCACCTCATCTTCTGCTCATCCTCTCGCGCACTCTAAAGAGAGCTCAGGTGAGAAATTGCAAACGTCCAGCAATTGCTCAGAGATGAAAAGTGCCAGCACTGAAAGCTCTTGCTAGCCAGCACCCTTCCTTGGAAGCGCTTTTGTAGGCCTAAGAACACTGGGGCTCTGGGCTTCTCTAGCCACCTCATCTTCTCCTCATCCTCTCGCGCACTCTAAAGAGAGCTCAGGTGAGAAATTGCAAACGTCGAGCAATTGCTCAGAGATGAAAAGTGCCAGCACTGAAAGCTGTTGCTAGCCAGCACCCTTCCTTGGAAGCGCTTTCACAGGCGCTGTAACACTTGGGCTTTGCGCTTCTCTAGCCACCAAACGTCACGGTCCTTCTCTTTCCGTCTCGTAGACACGAGCTGAGAAATTGCAAACATCGAGCAATTGCTCAGAGATGAAAAGTGCCAGCACTGGAAGCTGTTGCTAGCCAGCACCCTTCCTTGGAAGCGCTTTTGTAGGCCTAAGAACACTGGGGCTCTGGGCTTCTCTAGCCACCTAATCTTCTGCTCATCCTCTCGCGCACTCTAAAGAGAGCTCAGGTGAGAAATTGCAAACGTCGAGCAATTGCTCAGAGAGGAAAAGTGCCAGCACTGAAAGCTGTTGCTAGCCAGCACCCTTCCTTGGAAGTGCTTTCAAAGGCGCAGTAACACTGGGGCTTTGCGCTTCTATATGCACCAAACGTCACGGTCATTCTCTTTCCGTCTCATAGACACGAGCTGAGAAATTGCAAACGTCGAGCAATTGCTCAGAGATGAAAAGTGCCAGCACTGAAAGCTGTTGCTAGCCAGCACCCTTCCTTGGAAGCGCTTTCACAGGCGCAGCAACACTGGGGCTTTGCGCTTCTCTAGCCACCAAACTTCATGGTCACTATCTCTCCGTCTCGTAGACACGAGCTGAGAAATTGCAAACGTCGATCAATTGCTCAGAGATGAAAAGTGCCAGCACTGGAAGCTGTTGCTAGCCAGCACCCTTCCTTGGAAGCGCTTTTGTAGGCCTTAGAACACTGGGGCTCTGGGCTTCTCTAGCCACCTCATCTTCTGCTCATCCTCTCGCGCTCTCTAAAGAGAGCTGAGGTGAGAAATTGCAAACGTCGAGCAATTGCTCAGAGATGAAAAGTGCCAGCACTGAAAGCTGTTGCTAGCCAGCACCCTTCCTTGGAAGCGCTTTCACAGGCGCAGTAACACTGGGGCTTTGCGCTTCTCTAGCCACCAAACGTCACGGTCACTATCTCTCCGTCTCGTAGACACGAGCTGAGAAATTGCAAACGTCGAGCAATTGCTCAGAGATGAAAAGTGCCAGCACTGAAAGCTGTTGCTAGCCAGCACCCTTCCTTGGAAGCGCTTTTGTAGGCCTAAGAACACTGGGGCTCTGGGCTTCTCTAGCCACCTCATCTTCTGCTCATCCTCTCGCGCACTCTAAAGAGAGCTCAGGTGAGAAATTGCAAACGTCGAGCAATTGCTCAGAGATGAAAAGTGCCAGCACTGAAAGCTCTTGCTAGCCAGCACCCTTCCTTGGAAGCGCTTTCACAGGCGCAGCAACACTGGGGCTTTGCGCTTCTCTACCCACCAAACGTCACGGTCCTTCTCTTTCCGTCTCGTAGACACGAGCTGAGAAATTGCAAACGTCGAGCAATTGCTCAGAGATGAAAAGTGCCAGCACTGGAAGCTGTTGCTAGCCAGCACCCTTCCTTGGAAGCGCTTTTGTAGCCCTTAGAACACTGGGGCTCTGGGCTTCTCTAGCCACCTCATCTTCTGCTCATCCTCTCGCGCACTCTAAAGAGAGCTCAGGTGAGAAATTGCAAACGTCCAGCAATTGCTCAGAGATGAAAAGTGCCAGCACTGAAAGCTCTTGCTAGCCAGCACCCTTCCTTGGAAGCGCTTTTGTAGGCCTAAGAAGACTGGGGCTCTGGGCTTCTCTAGCCACCTCATCTTCTCCTCATCCTCTCGCGCACTCTAAAGAGAGCTCAGGTGAGAAATTGCAAACGTCGAGCAATTGCTCAGAGATGAAAAGTGCCAGCACTGAAAGCTGTTGCTAGCCAGCACCCTTCCTTGGAAGCGCTTTCACAGGCGCTGTAACACTTGGGCTTTGCGCTTCTCTAGCCACCAAACGTCACGGTCCTTCTCTTTCCGTCTCGTAGACACGAGCTGAGAAATTGCAAACATCGAGCAATTGCTCAGAGATGAAAAGTGCCAGCACTGGAAGCTGTTGCTAGCCAGCACCCTTCCTTGGAAGCGCTTTTGTAGGCCTAAGAACACTGGGGCTCTGGGCTTCTCTAGCCACCTAATCTTCTGCTCATCCTCTCGCGCACTCTAAAGAGAGCTCAGGTGAGAAATTGCAAACGTCGAGCAATTGCTCAGAGATGAAAAGTGCCAGCACTGAAAGCTGTTGCTAGCCAGCACCCTTCCTTGGAAGCGCTTTCACAGGCGCAGCAACACTGGGGCTTTGCGCTTCTCTAGCCACCAAACTTCATGGTCACTATCTCTCCGTCTCGTAGACATGAGCTGAGAAATTGCAAACGTCGATCAATTGCTCAGAGATGAAAAGTGCCAGCACTGGAAGCTGTTGCTAGCCAGCACCCTTCCTTGGAAGCGCTTTTGTAGGCCTTAGAACACTGGGGCTCTGGGCTTCTCTAGCCACCTCATCTTCTGCTCATCCTCTCGCGCTCTCTAAAGAGAGCTGAGGTGAGAAATTGCAAACGTCGAGCAATTGCTCAGAGATGAAAAGTGCCAGCACTGAAAGCTGTTGCTAGCCAGCACCCTTCCTTGGAAGCGCTTTCACAGGCGCAGTAACACTGGGGCTTTGCGCTTCTCTAGCCACCAAACGTCACGGTCACTATCTCTCCGTCTCGTAGACACGAGCTGAGAAATTGCAAACGTCGAGCAATTGCTCAGAGATGAAAAGTGCCAGCACTGAAAGCTCTTGCTAGCCAGCACCCTTCCTTGGAAGCGCTTTTGTAGGCCTAAGAACACTGGGGCTCTGGGCTTCTCTAGCCACCTCATCTTCTGCTCATCCTCTCGCGCACTCTAAAGAGAGTTCAGGTGAGAAATTGCAAACGTCGAGCAATCGCTCAGAGATGAAAAGTGCCAGCACTGAAAGCTGTTGCTAGCCAGCACCCTTCCTTGGAAGCGCTTTCACAGGCGCAGTAACACTGGGGCTTTGCGCTTCTCTACCCAACAAACGTAACGGTCCTTCTCTTTCCGTCTCGTAGACACGAGCTGAGAAATTGCAAACGTCGAGCAATTGCTCAGAGATGAAAAGTGCCAGCACTGAAAGCTGTTGCTAGCCAGCACCCTTCCTTGGAAGCGCTTTTGTAGGCCTAAGAACACTGGGGCTCTGGGCTTCTCTAGCCACCTCATCTTCTGCTCATCCTCTCGCGCACTCTAAAGAGAGCTCAGGTGAGAAATTGCAAACGTCGAGCAATTGCTCAGAGATGAAAAGTGCCAGCACTGAAAGCTCTTGCTAGCCAGCACCCTTCCTTGGAAGCGCTTTCACAAGCGCAGTAACACTGGGGCTTTGCGCTTCTCTACCCACCAAACGTCACGGTCCTTCTCTTTCCGTCTCGTAGACACGAGCTGAGAAATTGCAAACGTCGAGCAATTGCTCAGAGATGAAAAGTGCCAGCACTGAAAGCTGTTGCTAGCCAGCACCCTTCCTTGGAAGCGCTTTCACAGGCGCAGTAACACTGGGGCTTTGCGCTTCTCTAGCCACCAAACGTCACGGTCACTATCTCTCCGTCTCGTAGACACGAGCTGAGAAATTGCAGACGTCGATCAATTGCTCAGAGATGAAAAGTGCCAGCACTGAAAGCTGTTGCTAGCCAGCACCCTTCCTTGGAAGCGCTTTTGTAGGCCTAAGCACACTGGGGCTCTGGGCTTCTCTAGCCACCTCATCTTCTGCTCATCCTCTCGCGCACTCTAAAGAGAGCTCAGGTGAGAAATTGCAAACGTCGAGCAATTGCTCAGAGATGAAAAGTGCCAGCACTGAAAGCTCTTGCTAGCCAGCACCCTTCCTTGGAAGCGCTTTCACAGGCGCAGTAACACTGGGGCTTTGCGCTTCTCTACCCACCAAACTTCATGGTCACTATCTCTCCGTCTCGTAGACACGAGCTGAGAAATTGCAAACGTCGAGCAATTGCTCAGAGATGAAAAGTGCCAGCACTGGAAGCTGTTGCTAGCCAGCACCCTTCCTTGGAAGCGCTTTTGTAGCCCTTAGAACACTGGGGCTCTGGGCTTCTCTAGCCACCTCATCTTCTGCTCATCCTCTCGCGCACTCTAAAGAGAGCTCAGGTGAGAAATTGCAAACGTCCAGCAATTGCTCAGAGATGAAAAGTGCCAGCACTGAAAGCTCTTGCTAGCCAGCACCCTTCCTTGGAAGCGCTTTCACAGGCGCAGTAACACTGGGGCTTTGCGCTTCTCTAGCCACCAAACGTCACGGTCCTTCTCTTTCCGTCTCATAGACACGAGCTGAGAAATTGCAAACGTCGAGCAATTGCTCAGAGATGAAAAGTGCCAGCACTGAAAGCTGTTGCTAGCCAGCACCCTTCCTTGGAAGCGCTTTCACAGGCGCAGTAACACTGGGGCTTTGCGCTTCTCTACCCACCAAACATCACGGTCACTATCTCTCCGTCTCGTAGACACGAGCTGAGAAATTGCAAACGTCGAGCAATTGCTCAGAGATGAAAAGTGCCAGCACTGAAAGCTGTTGCTAGCCAGCACCCTTCCTTGGAAGCGCTTTTGTAGGCCTAAGAAGACTGGGGCTCTGGGCTTCTCTAGCCACCTCATCTTCTGCTCATCCTCTCGCGCACTCTAAAGAGAGTTCAGGTGAGAAATTGCAAACGTCGAGCAATTGCTCAGAGATGAAAAGTGCCAGCACTGAAAGCTGTTGCTAGCCAGCACCCTTCCTTGGAAGCGCTTTCACAGGGGCAGCAACACTGGGGCTTTGCGCTTCTCTAGCCACCAAACGTAACGGTCATTCTCTTTCCATCTCGTAGACACGAGCTGAGAAATTGCAAACGTCGAGCAATTGCTCAGAGATGAAAAGTGCCAGCACTGAAAGCTGTTGCTAGCCAGCACCCTTCCTTGGAAGCGCTTTTGTAGGCCTAAGAAGACTGGGGCTCTGGGGTTCTCTAGCCACCTAATCTTCTGCTCATCCTCTCGCGCACTCTAAAGAGAGCTCAGGTGAGAAATTGCAAACGTCGAGCAATTGCTCAGAGATGAAAAGTGCCAGCACTGAAAGCTCTTGCTAGCCAGCACCCTTCCTTGGAAGCGCTTTCACAAGCGCAGTAACACTGGGGCTTTGCGCTTCTCTACCCACCAAACGTCACGGTCCTTCTCTTTCTGTCTCGTAGACATGAGCTGAGAAATTGCAAACATCCAGCAATTGCTCAGAGATGAAAAGTGCCAGCACTTAAAGCTGTTGCTAGCCAGCACCCTTCCTTGGAAGCGCTTTCACAGGCGCAGTAACACTGGGGCTTTGCGCTTCTCTACCCACCAAACGTCACGGTCACTATCTCTCCGTCTCGTAGACACGAGCTGAGAAATTGCAGACATCGAGAAATTGCTCAGAGATGAAAAGTGCCAGCACTGAAAGCTGTTGCTAGCCAGCACCCTTCCTTGGAAGCGCTTTTGTAGGCCTAAGAAGTCTGGGGCTCTGGGCTTCTCTAGCCACCTCATCTTCTGCTCATCCTCTCGCGCACTCTAAAGAGAGCTCAGGTGAGAAATTGCAAACGTCGAGCAATCGCTCAGAGATGAAAAGTGCCAGCACTGAAAGCTCTTGCTAGCCAGCACCCTTCCTTGGAAGCGCTTTCACAAGCGCAGTAACACTGGGGCTTTGCGCTTCTCTACCCACCAAACGTCACGGTCCTTCTCTTTCTGTCTCGTAGACACGAGCTGAGAAATTGCAAACATCCAGCAATTGCTCAGAGATGAAAAGTGCCAGCACTTAAAGCTGTTGCTAGCCAGCACCCTTCCTTGGAAGCGCTTTCACAGGCGCAGTAACACTGGGGCTTTGCGCTTCTCTACCCACCAAACGTCACGGTCACTATCTCTCCGTCTCGTAGACACGAGCTGAGAAATTGCAGACATCGAGAAATTGCTCAGAGATGAAAAGTGCCAGCACTGAAAGCTGTTGCTAGCCAGCACCCTTCCTTGGAAGCGCTTTTGTAGGCCTAAGAACACTGGGGCTCTGGGCTTCTCTAGCCACCTCATCTTCTGCACATCCTCTCGCGCACTCTAAAGAGAGTTCAGGTGAGAAATTGCAAACGTCGAGCAATTGCTCAGAGATGAAAAGTGCCAGCACTGAAAGCTCTTGCTAGCCAGCACCCTTCCTTGGAAGCGCTTTCACAGGCGCAGCAACACTGGGGCTTTGCGCTTCTCTACCCACCAAACGTCACGGTCCTTCTCTTTCCGTCTCGTAGACACGAGCTGAGAAATTGCAAACGTCGAGCAATTGCTCAGAGATGAAAAGTGCCAGCACTGGAAGCTGTTGCTAGCCAGCACCCTTCCTTGGAAGCGCTTTTGTAGCCCTTAGAACACTGGGGCTCTGGGCTTCTCTAGCCACCTCATCTTCTGCTCATCCTCTCGCGCACTCTAAAGAGAGCTCAGGTGAGAAATTGCAAACGTCGAGCAATCGCTCAGAGATGAAAAGTGCCAGCACTGAAAGCTGTTGCTAGCCAGCACCCTTCCTTGGAAGCGCTTTCACAGGCGCAGTAACACTGGGGCTTTGCGCTTCTCTAGCCACCAAACGTCACGGTCCTTCTCTTTCCGTCTCATAGACACGAGCTGAGAAATTGCAAACGTCGAGCAATTGCTCAGAGATGAAAAGTGCCAGCACTGAAAGCTCTTGCTAGCCAGCACCCTTCCTTGGAAGCGCTTTCACAGGCGCAGTAACACTGGGGCTTTGCGCTTCTCTAGCCACCAAACGTCACGGTCACTATCTCTCCGTCTCGTAGACACGAGCTGAGAAATTGCAAACGTCGAGCAATTGCTCAGAGATGAAAAGTGCCAGCACTGAAAGCTGTTGCTAGCCAGCACCCTTCCTTGGAAGCGCTTTTGTAGGCCTAAGAACACTGGGGCTCTGGGCTTCCTTAGCCACCTCATCTTCTGCTCATCCTCTCGCGCACTCTGAAGTGAGCTCAGGTGAGAAATTGCAAACGTCGAGCAATTGCTCAGAGATGAAAAGTGCCAGCACTGAAAGCTCTTGCTAGCCAGCACCCTTCCTTGGAAGCGCTTTCACAGGGGCAGCAACACTGGGGCTTTGCGCTTCTCTAGCCACCAAACGTAACGGTCATTCTCTTTCCATCTCGTAGACACGAGCTGAGAAATTGCAAACGTCGAGCAATTGCTCAGAGATGAAAAGTGCCAGCACTGAAAGCTGTTGCTAGCCAGCACCCTTCCTTGGAAGCGCTTTTGTAGCCCTTAGAACACTGGGGCTCTGGGGTTCTCTAGCCACCTAATCTTCTGCTCATCCTCTCGCGCACTCTAAAGAGAGCTCAGGTGAGAAATTGCAAACGTCGAGCAATTGCTCAGAGATGAAAAGTGCCAGCACTGAAAGCTCTTGCTAGCCAGCACCCTTCCTTGGAAGCGCTTTCACAAGCGCAGTAACACTGGGGCTTTGCGCTTCTCTACCCACCAAACGTCACGGTCCTTCTCTTTCGGTCTCGTAGACATGAGCTGAGAAATTGCAAACATCCAGCAATTGCTCAGAGATGAAAAGTGCCAGCACTGAAAGCTGTTGCTAGCCAGCACCCTTCCTTGGAAGCGCTTTCACAGGCGCAGTAACACTGGGGCTTTGCGCTTCTCTACCCAACAAACGTCACGGTCACTATCTCTCCGTCTCGTAGACACGAGCTGAGAAATTGCAGACATCGAGAAATTGCTCAGAGATGAAAAGTGCCAGCACTGAAAGCTGTTGCTAGCCAGCACCCTTCCTTGGAAGCGCTTTTGTAGGCCTAAGAAGTCTGGGGCTCTGGGCTTCTCTAGCCACCTCATCTTCTGCTCATCCTCTCGCGCACTCTAAAGAGAGCTCAGGTGAGAAATTGCAAACGTCGAGCAATTGCTCAGAGATGAAAAGTGCCAGCACTGAAAGCTCTTGCTAGCCAGCACCCTTCCTTGGAAGCGCTTTCACAAGCGCAGTAACACTGGGGCTTTGCGCTTCTCTACCCACCAAACGTCACGGTCCTTCTCTTTCTGTCTCGTAGACATGAGCTGAGAAATTGCAAACATCCAGCAATTGCTCAGAGATGAAAAGTGCCAGCACTTAAAGCTGTTGCTAGCCAGCACCCTTCCTTGGAAGCGCTTTCACAGGCGCAGTAACACTGGGGCTTTGCGCTTCTCTACCCACCAAACGTCACGGTCACTATCTCTCCGTCTCGTAGACACGAGCTGAGAAATTGCAGACATCGAGAAATTGCTCAGAGATGAAAAGTGCCAGCACTGAAAGCTGTTGCTAGCCAGCACCCTTCCTTGGAAGCGCTTTTGTAGGCCTAAGAAGTCTGGGGCTCTGGGCTTCTCTAGCCACCTCATCTTCTGCTCATCCTCTCGCGCACTCTAAAGAGAGCTCAGGTGAGAAATTGCAAACGTCGAGCAATTGCTCAGAGATGAAAAGTGCCAGCACTGAAAGCTGTTGCTAGCCAGCACCCTTCCTTGGAAGCGCTTTCACAGGCGCAGTAACACTGGGGCTTTGCACTTCTATACGCACCAAACGTCACGGTCCTTCTCTTTCCGTCTCGTAGACACGAGCTGAGAAATTGCAAACGTCGAGCAATTGCTCAGAGATGAAAAGTGCCAGCACTGGAAGCTGTTGCTAGCCAGCACCCTTCCTTGGAAGCGCTTTCACAGGCGCAGTAACACTGGGGCTTTGCGCTTCTCTAGCCACCAAACGTCACGGTCCTTCTCTTTCCGTCTCGTAGACACGAGCTGAGAAATTGCAAACGTCGAGCAATTGCTCAGAGATGAAAAGTGCCAGCACTGAAAGCTGTTGCTAGCCAGCACCCTTCCTTGGAAGCGCTTTTGTAGGCCTTAGAACACTGGGGCTCTGGGCTTCTCTAGCCACCTCATCTTCTGCTCATCCTCTCGCGCACTCTAAAGAGAGCTCAGGTGAGAAATTGCAAACGTCGAGCAATTGCTCAGAGATGAAAAGTGCCAGCACTGAAAGCTCTTGCTAGCCAGCACCCTTCCTTGGAAGCGCTTTCACAGGCGCAGCAACACTGGGGCTTTGCGCTTCTCTACCCACCAAACGTCACGGTCCTTCTCTTTCCGTCTCGTAGACACGAGCTGAGAAATTGCAAACGTCGAGCAATTGTTCAGAGATGAAAAGTGCCAGCACTGGAAGCTGTTGCTAGCCAGCACCCTTCCTTGGAAGCGCTTTTGTAGCCCTTAGAACACTGGGGCTCTGGGCTTCTCTAGCCACCTCATCTTCTGCTCATCCTCTCGCGCACTCTAAAGAGAGCTCAGGTGAGAAATTGCAAACGTCCAGCAATTGCTCAGAGATGAAAAGTGCCAGCACTGAAAGCTGTTGCTAGCCAGCACCCTTCCTTGGAAGCGCTTTTGTAGGCCTAAGAACACTGGGGCTCTGGGCTTCTCTAGCCACCTCATCTTCTGCTCATCCTCTCGCGCACTCTAAAGAGAGCTCAGGTGAGAAATTGCAAACGTCCAGCAATTGCTCAGAGATGAAAAGTGCCAGCACTGAAAGCTCTTGCTAGCCAGCACCCTTCCTTGGAAGCGCTTTCACAGGGGCAGCAACACTGGGGCTTTGCGCTTCTCTAGCCACCAAACGTAACGGTCATTCTCTTTCCGTCTCGTAGACACGAGCTGAGAAATTGCAAACGTCGAGCAATTGCTCAGAGATGAAAAGTGCCAGCACTGAAAGCTCTTGCTAGCCAGCACCCTTCCTTGGAAGCGCTTTTGTAGGCCTAAGAACACTGGGGCTCTGGGCTTCTCTAGCCACCTCATCTTCTGCTCATCCTCTCGCGCACTCTAAAGAGAGCTCAGGTGAGAAATTGCAAACGTCGAGCAATTGCTCAGAGATGAAAAGTGCCAGCACTGAAAGCTCTTGCTAGCCAGCACCCTTCCTTGGAAGCGCTTTCACAAGCGCAGTAACACTGGGGCTTTGCGCTTCTCTACCCACCAAACGTCACGGTCCTTCTCTTTCTGTCTCGTAGACATGAGCTGAGAAATTGCAAACATCCAGCAATTGCTCAGAGATGAAAAGTGCCAGCACTTAAAGCTGTTGCTAGCCAGCACCCTTCCTTGGAAGCGCTTTCACAGGCGCAGTAACACTGGGGCTTTGCGCTTCTCTACCCACCAAACGTCACGGTCACTATCTCTCCGTCTCGTAGACACGAGCTGAGAAATTGCAGACATCGAGAAATTGCTCAGAGATGAAAAGTGCCAGCACTGAAAGCTGTTGCTAGCCAGCACCCTTCCTTGGAAGCGCTTTTGTAGGCCTAAGAAGTCTGGGGCTCTGGGCTTCTCTAGCCACCTCATCTTCTGCACATCCTCTCGCGCACTCTAAAGAGAGCTCAGGTGAGAAATTGCAAACGTCGAGCAATTGCTCAGAGATGAAAACTGCCAGCACTGAAAGCTGTTGCTAGCCAGCACCCTTCCTTGGAAGCGCTTTCACAGGCGCAGCAACACTGGGGCTTTGCGCTTCTCTACCCACCAAACGTCACGGTCCTTCTCTTTCCGTCTCGTAGACACGAGCTGAGAAATTGCAAACGTCGAGCAATTGCTCAGAGATGAAAAGTGCCAGCACTGGAAGCTGTTGCTAGCCAGCACCCTTCCTTGGAAGCGCTTTTGTAGCCCTTAGAACACTGGGGCTCTGGGCTTCTCTAGCCACCTCATCTTCTGCTCATCCTCTCGCGCACTCTAAAGAGAGCTCAGGTGAGAAATTGCAAACGTCGAGCAATCGCTCAGAGATGAAAAGTGCCAGCACTGAAAGCTGTTGCTAGCCAGCACCCTTCCTTGGAAGCGCTTTCACAGGCGCAGTAACACTGGGGCTTTGCGCTTCTCTAGCCACCAAACGTCACGGTCCTTCTCTTTCCGTCTCATAGACACGAGCTGAGAAATTGCAAACGTCGAGCAATTGCTCAGAGATGAAAAGTGCCAGCACTGAAAGCTCTTGCTAGCCAGCACCCTTCCTTGGAAGCGCTTTCACAGGCGCAGTAACACTGGGGCTTTGCGCTTCTCTAGCCACCAAACGTCACGGTCACTATCTCTCCGTCTCGTAGACACGAGCTGAGAAATTGCAAACGTCGAGCAATTGCTCAGAGATGAAAAGTGCCAGCACTGAAAGCTGTTGCTAGCCAGCACCCTTCCTTGGAAGCGCTTTTGTAGGCCTAAGAAGACTGGGGCTCTGGGCTTCTCTAGCCACCTCATCTTCTGCTCATCCTCTCGCGCACTCTAAAGAGAGTTCAGGTGAGAAATTGCAAACGTCGAGCAATTGCTCAGAGATGAAAAGTGCCAGCACTGAAAGCTCTTGCTAGCCAGCACCCTTCCTTGGAAGCGCTTTCACAGGGGCAGCAACACTGGGGCTTTGCGCTTCTCTAGCCACCAAACGTAACGGTCATTCTCTTTCCGTCTCGTAGACACGAGCTGAGAAATTGCAAACGTCGAGCAATTGCTCAGAGATGAAAAGTGCCAGCACTGAAAGCTGTTGCTAGCCAGCACCCTTCCTTGGAAGCGCTTTTGTAGCCCTTACAACACTGGGGCTCTGGGGTTCTCTAGCCACCTAATCTTCTGCTCATCCTCTCGCGCACTCTAAAGAGAGCTCAGGTGAGAAATTGCAAACGTCGAGCAATTGCTCAGAGATGAAAAGTGCCAGCACTGAAAGCTCTTGCTAGCCAGCACCCTTCCTTGGATGCGCTTTCACAAGCGCAGTAACACTGGGGCTTTGCGCTTCTCTACCCACCAAACGTCACGGTCCTTCTCTTTCTGTCTCGTAGACATGAGCTGAGAAATTGCAAACATCCAGCAATTGCTCAGAGATGAAAAGTGCCAGCACTGAAAGCTGTTGCTAGCCAGCACCCTTCCTTGGAAGCGCTTTCACAGGCGCAGTAACACTGGGGCTTTGCGCTTCTCTAGCCACCAAACGTCACGGTCACTATCTCTCCGTCTCGTAGACACGAGCTGAGAAATTGCAGACATCGAGAAATTGCTCAGAGATGAAAAGTGCCAGCACTGAAAGCTGTTGCTAGCCAGCACCCTTCCTTGGAAGCGCTTTTGTAGGCCTAAGAAGTCTGGGGCTCTGGGCTTCTCTAGCCACCTCATCTTCTGCTCATCCTCTCGCGCACTCTAAAGAGAGCTCAGGTGAGAAATTGCAAACGTCGAGCAATTGCTCAGAGATGAAAAGTGCCAGCACTGAAAGCTCTTGCTAGCCAGCACCCTTCCTTGGAAGCGCTTTCACAAGCGCAGTAACACTGGGGCTTTGCACTTCTATACGCACCAAACGTCACGGTCCTTCTCTTTCCGTCTCGTAGACACGAGCTGAGAAATTGCAAACGTCGAGCAATTGCTCAGAGATGAAAAGTGCCAGCACTGAAAGCTGTTGCTAGCCAGCACCCTTCCTTGGAAGCGCTTTCACAGGCGCAGTAACACTGGGGCTTTGCGCTTCTCTAGCCACCAAACGTCACGGTCCTTCTCTTTCCGTCTCGTAGACACGAGCTGAGAAATTGCAAACGTCGAGCAATTGCTCAGAGATGAAAAGTGCCAGCACTGAAAGCTGTTGCTAGCCAGCACCCTTCCTTGGAAGCGCTTTTGTAGGCCTAAGAACACTGGGGCTCTGGGCTTCTCTAGCCACCTCATCTTCTCCTCATCCTCTCGCGCACTCTAAAGAGAGCTCAGGTGAGAAATTGCAAACGTCGAGCAATTGCTCAGAGATGAAAAGTGCCAGCACTGAAAGCTGTTGCTAGCCAGCACCCTTCCTTGGAAGCGCTTTCACAGGCGCTGTAACACTGGGGCTTTGCGCTTCTCTAGCCACCAAATGTCACGGTCCTTCTCTTTCCGTCTCGTAGACACGAGCTGAGAAATTGCAAACATCGAGCAATTGCTCAGAGATGAAAAGTGCCAGCACTGGAAGCTGTTGCTAGCCAGCACCCTTCCTTGGAAGCGCTTTTGTAGGCCTAAGAACACTGGGGCTCTGGGCTTCTCTAGCCACCTAATCTTCTGCTCATCCTCTCGCGCACTCTAAAGAGAGCTCAGGTGAGAAATTGCAAACGTCGAGCAATTGCTCAGAGATGAAAAGTGCCAGCACTGAAAGCTGTTGCTAGCCAGCACCCTTCCTTGGAAGCGCTTTCACAGGCGCAGCAACACTGGGGCTTTGCGCTTCTATACGCACCAAACTTCATGGTCACTATCTCTCCGTCTCGTAGACACGAGCTGAGAAATTGCAAACGTCGATCAATTGCTCAGAGATGAAAAGTGCCAGCACTGGAAGCTGTTGCTAGCCAGCACCCTTCCTTGGAAGCGCTTTTGTAGGCCTTAGAACACTGGGGCTCTGGGCTTCTCTAGCCACCTCATCTTCTGCTCATCCTCTCGCGCTCTCTAAAGAGAGCTGAGGTGAGAAATTGCAAACGTCGAGCAATTGCTCAGAGATGAAAAGTGCCAGCACTGAAAGCTGTTGCTAGCCAGCACCCTTCCTTGGAAGCGCTTTCACAAGCGCAGTAACACTGGGGCTTTGCGCTTCTCTAGCCACCAAACGTCACGGTCACTATCTCTCCGTCTCGTAGACACGAGCTGAGAAATTGCAAACGTCGAGCAATTGCTCAGAGATGAAAAGTGCCAGCACTGAAAGCTCTTGCTAGCCAGCACCCTTCCTTGGAAGCGCTTTTGTAGGCCTAAGAACACTGGGGCTCTGGGCTTCTCTAGCCACCTCATCTTCTGCTCATCCTCTCGCGCACTCTAAAGAGAGTTCAGGTGAGAAATTGCAAACGTCGAGCAATCGCTCAGAGATGAAAAGTGCCAGCACTGAAAGCTGTTGCTAGCCAGCACCCTTCCTTGGAAGCGCTTTCACAGGCGCAGTAACACTTGGGCTTTGCGCTTCTCTACCCAACAAACGTAACGGTCCTTCTCTTTCCGTCTCCTAGACACGAGCTGAGAAATTGCAAACGTCGAGCAATTGCTCAGAGATGAAAAGTGCCAGCACTGAAAGCTGTTGCTAGCCAGCACCCTTCCTTGGAAGCGCTTTTGTAGGCCTAAGAACACTGGGGCTCTGGGCTTCTCTAGCCACCTCATCTTCTGCTCATCCTCTCGCGCACTCTAAAGAGAGCTCAGGTGAGAAATTGCAAACGTCGAGCAATTGCTCAGAGATGAAAAGTGCCAGCACTGAAAGCTGTTGCTAGCCAGCACCCTTCCTTGGAAGCGCTTTCACAAGCGCAGTAACACTGGGGCTTTGCGCTTCTCTACCCACCAAACGTCACGGTCCTTCTCTTTCCGTCTCGTAGACACGAGCTGAGAAATTGCAAACGTCGAGCAATTGCTCAGAGATGAAAAGTGCCAGCACTGAAAGCTGTTGCTAGCCAGCACCCTTCCTTGGAAGCGCTTTCACAGGCGCAGTAACACTGGGGCTTTGCGCTTCTCTACCCACCAAACGTCACGGTCACTATCTCTCCGTCTCGTAGACACGAGCTGAGAAATTGCAGACGTCGATCAATTGCTCAGAGATGAAAAGTGCCAGCACTGAAAGCTGTTGCTAGCCAGCACCCTTCCTTGGAAGCGCTTTTGTAGGCCTAAGCACACTGGGGCTCTGGGCTTCTCTAGCCACCTCATCTTCTGCTCATCCTCTCGCGCACTCTAAAGAGAGCTCAGGTGAGAAATTGCAAACGTCGAGCAATTGCTCAGAGATGAAAAGTGCCAGCACTGAAAGCTGTTGCTAGCCAGCACCCTTCCTTGGAAGCGCTTTCACAGGCGCAGTAACACTGGGGCTTTGCGCTTCTCTACCCACCAAACTTCATGGTCACTATCTCTCCGTCTCGTAGACACGAGCTGAGAAATTGCAAACGTCGAGCAATTGCTCAGAGATGAAAAGTGCCAGCACTGGAAGCTGTTGCTAGCCAGCACCCTTCCTTGGAAGCGCTTTTGTAGCCCTTAGAACACTGGGGCTCTGGGCTTCTCTAGCCACCTCATCTTCTGCTCATCCTCTCGCGCACTCTAAAGAGAGCTCAGGTGAGAAATTGCAAACGTCCAGCAATTGCTCAGAGATGAAAAGTGCCAGCACTGAAAGCTGTTGCTAGCCAGCACCCTTCCTTGGAAGCGCTTTCACAGGCGCAGTAACACTGGGGCTTTGCGCTTCTCTAGCCACCAAACGTCACGGTCCTTCTCTTTCCGTCTCGTAGACACGAGCTGAGAAATTGCAAACGTCGAGCAATTGCTCAGAGATGAAAAGTGCCAGCACTGAAAGCTGTTGCTAGCCAGCACCCTTCCTTGGAAGCGCTTTCACAGGCGCAGTAACACTGGGGCTTTGCGCTTCTCTAGCCACCAAACGTCACGGTCACTATCTCTCCGTCTCGTAGACACGAGCTGAGAAATTGCAAATGTCGAGCAATTGCTCAGAGATGAAAAGTGCCAGCACTGAAAGCTGTTGCTAGCCAGCACCCTTCCTTGGAAGCGCTTTTGTAGGCCTAAGAAGACTGGGGCTCTGGGCTTCTCTAGCCACCTCATCTTCTGCTCATCCTCTCGCGCACTCTAAAGAGAGTTCAGGTGAGAAATTGCAAACGTCGAGCAATTGCTCAGAGATGAAAAGTGCCAGCACTGAAAGCTCTTGCTAGCCAGCACCCTTCCTTGGAAGCGCTTTCACAGGGGCAGCAACACTGGGGCTTTGCGCTTCTCTAGCCACCAAACGTAACGGTCATTCTCTTTCCATCTCGTAGACACGAGCTGAGAAATTGCAAACGTCGAGCAATTGCTCAGAGATGAAAAGTGCCAGCACTGAAAGCTGTTGCTAGCCAGCACCCTTCCTTGGAAGCGCTTTTGTAGGCCTAAGAACACTGGGGCTCTGGGGTTCTCTAGCCACCTAATCTTCTGCTCATCCTCTCGCGCACTCTAAAGAGAGCTCAGGTGAGAAATTGCAAACGTCGAGCAATTGCTCAGAGATGAAAAGTGCCAGCACTGAAAGCTGTTGCTAGCCAGCACCCTTCCTTGGAAGCGCTTTCACAAGCGCAGTAACACTGGGGCTTTGCGCTTCTCTACCCACCAAACGTCACGGTCCTTCTCTTTCTGTCTCGTAGACACGAGCTGAGAAATTGCAAACGTCGAGCAATTGCTCAGAGATGAAAAGTGCCAGCACTGAAAGCTGTTGCTAGCCAGCACCCTTCCTTGGAAGCGCTTTCACAGGCGCAGTAACACTGGGGCTTTGCGCTTCTCTACCCACCAAACGTCACGGTCACTATCTCTCCGTCTCGTAGACACGAGCTGAGAAATTGCAGACATCGAGAAATTGCTCAGAGATGAAAAGTGCCAGCACTGAAAGCTGTTGCTAGCCAGCACCCTTCCTTGGAAGCGCTTTTGTAGGCCTAAGAAGTCTGGGGCTCTGGGCTTCTCTAGCCACCTCATCTTCTGCTCATCCTCTCGCGCACTGTAAAGAGAGCTCAGGTGAGAAATTGCAAACGTCGAGCAATTGCTCAGAGATGAAAAGTGCCAGCACTGAAAGCTGTTGCTAGCCAGCACCCTTCCTTGGAAGCGCTTTCACAGGCGCAGTAACACTGGGGCTTTGCACTTCTATACGCACCAAACGTCACGGTCCTTCTCTTTCCGTCTCGTAGACACGAGCTGAGAAATTGCAAACGTCGAGCAATTGCTCAGAGATGAAAAGTGCCAGCACTGAAAGCTGTTGCTAGCCAGCACCCTTCCTTGGAAGCGCTTTCACAGGCGCAGTAACACTGGGGCTTTGCGCTTCTCTAGCCACCAAACGTCACGGTCCTTCTCTTTCCGTCTCGTAGACACGAGCTGAGAAATTGCAAACGTCGAGCAATTGCTCAGAGATGAAAAGTGCCAGCACTGAAAGCTGTTGCTAGCCAGCACCCTTCCTTGGAAGCGCTTTTGTAGGCCTAAGAACACTGGGGCTCTGGGCTTCTCTAGCCACCTCATCTTCTGCTCATCCTCTCGCGCACTCTAAAGAGAGCTCAGGTGAGAAATTGCAAACGTCGAGCAATTGCTCAGAGATGAAAAGTGCCAGCACTGAAAGCTCTTGCTAGCCAGCACCCTTCCTTGGAAGCGCTTTCACAGGCGCAGAAACACTGGGGCTTTGCGCTTCTCTACCCACCAAACGTCACGGTCCTTCTCTTTCCGTCTCGTAGACACGAGCTGAGAAATTGCAAACGTCGAGCAATTGCTCAGAGATGAAAAGTGCCAGCACTGGAAGCTGTTGCTAGCCAGCACCCTTCCTTGGAAGCGCTTTTGTAGCCCTTACAACACTGGGGCTCTGGGCTTCTCTAGCCACCTCATCTTCTGCTCATCCTCTCGCGCACTCTAAAGAGAGCTCAGGTGAGAAATTGCAAACGTCGAGCAATTGCTCAGAGATGAAAAGTGCCAGCACTGAAAGCTCTTGCTAGCCAGCACCCTTCCTTGGAAGCGCTTTTGTAGGCCTAAGAAGACTGGGGCTCTGGGCTTCTCTAGCCACCTCATCTTCTCCTCATCCTCTCGCGCACTCTAAAGAGAGCTCAGGTGAGAAATTGCAAACGTCGAGCAATTGCTCAGAGATGAAAAGTGCCAGCACTGAAAGCTGTTGCTAGCCAGCACCCTTCCTTGGAAGCGCTTTCACAGGCGCTGTAACACTGGGGCTTTGCGCTTCTCTAGCCACCAAACGTCACGGTCCTTCTCTTTCCGTCTCGTAGACACGAGCTGAGAAATTGCAAACATCGAGCAATTGCTCAGAGATGAAAAGTGCCAGCACTGGAAGCTGTTGCTAGCCAGCACCCTTCCTTGGAAGCGCTTTTGTAGGCCTAAGAACACTGGGGCTCTGGGCTTCTCTAGCCACCTAATCTTCTGCTCATCCTCTCGCGCACTCTAAAGAGAGCTCAGGTGAGAAATTGCAAACGTCGAGCAATTGCTCAGAGAGGAAAAGTGCCAGCACTGAAAGCTGTTGCTAGCCAGCACCCTTCCTTGGAAGTGCTTTCAAAGGCGCAGTAACACTGGGGCTTTGCGCTTCTATATGCACCAAACATCACGGTCATTCTCTTTCCGTCTCATAGACACGAGCTGAGAAATTGCAAACGTCGAGCAATTGCTCAGAGATGAAAAGTGCCAGCACTGAAAGCTGTTGCTAGCCAGCACCCTTCCTTGGAAGCGCTTTCACAGGCGCAGCAACACTGGGGCTTTGCGCTTCTCTAGCCACCAAACTTCATGGTCACTATCTCTCCGTCTCGTAGACACGAGCTGAGAAATTGCAAACGTCGATCAATTGCTCAGAGATGAAAAGTGCCAGCACTGGAAGCTGTTGCTAGCCAGCACCCTTCCTTGGAAGCGCTTTTGTAGGCCTTAGAACACTGGGGCTCTGGGCTTCTCTAGCCACCTCATCTTCTGCTCATCCTCTCGCGCTCTCTAAAGAGAGCTGAGGTGAGAAATTGCAAACGTCGAGCAATTGCTCAGAGATGAAAAGTGCCAGCACTGAAAGCTGTTGCTAGCCAGCACCCTTCCTTGGAAGCGCTTTCACAGGCGCAGTAACACTGGGGCTTTGCGCTTCTCTAGCCACCAAACGTCACGGTCACTATCTCTCCGTCTCGTAGACACGAGCTGAGAAATTGCAAACGTCGAGCAATTGCTCAGAGATGAAAAGTGCCAGCACTGAAAGCTCTTGCTAGCCAGCACCCTTCCTTGGAAGCGCTTTTGTAGGCCTAAGAACACTGGGGCTCTGGGCTTCTCTAGCCACCTAATCTTCTGCTCATCCTCTCGCGCACTCTAAAGAGAGTTCAGGTGAGAAATTGCAAACGTTGAGCAATCGCTCAGAGATGAAAAGTGCCAGCACTGAAAGCTGTTGCTAGCCAGCACCCTTCCTTGGAAGCGCTTTCACAGGCGCAGTAACACTGGGGCTTTGCGCTTCTCTACCCAACAAACGTAACGGTCCTTCTCTTTCCGTCTCGTAGACACGAGCTGAGAAATTGCAAACGTCGAGCAATTGCTCAGAGATGAAAAGTGCCAGCACTGAAAGCTGTTGCTAGCCAGCACCCTTCCTTGGAAGCGCTTTTGTAGGCCTAAGAACACTGGGGCTCTGGGCTTCTCTAGCCACCTCATCTTCTGCTCATCCTCTCGCGCACTCTAAAGAGAGCTCAGGTGAGAAATTGCAAACGTCGAGCAATTGCTCAGAGATGAAAAGTGCCAGCACTGAAAGCTCTTGCTAGCCAGCACCCTTCCTTGGAAGCGCTTTCACAAGCGCAGTAACACTGGGGCTTTGCGCTTCTCTACCCACCAAACGTCACGGTCCTTCTCTTTCCGTCTCGTAGACACGAGCTGAGAAATTGCAAACGTCGAGCAATTGCTCAGAGATGAAAAGTGCCAGCACTGAAAGCTGTTGCTAGCCAGCACCCTTCCTTGGAAGCGCTTTCACAGGCGCAGTAACACTGGGGCTTTGCGCTTCTCTAGCCACCAAACGTCACGGTCACTATCTCTCCGTCTCGTAGACACGAGCTGAGAAATTGCAGACGTCGATCAATTGCTCAGAGATGAAAAGTGCCAGCACTGAAAGCTGTTGCTAGCCAGCACCCTTCCTTGGAAGCGCTTTTGTAGGCCTAAGCACACTGGGGCTCTGGGCTTCTCTAGCCACCTCATCTTCTGCTCATCCTCTCGCGCACTCTAAAGAGAGCTCAGGTGAGAAATTGCAAACGTCCAGCAATTGCTCAGAGATGAAAAGTGCCAGCACTGAAAGCTGTTGCTAGCCAGCACCCTTCCTTGGAAGCGCTTTCACAGGCGCAGTAACACTGGGGCTTTGCGCTTCTCTACCCACCAAACTTCATGGTCACTATCTCTCCGTCTCGTAGACACGAGCTGAGAAATTGCAAACGTCGAGCAATTGCTCAGAGATGAAAAGTGCCAGCACTGGAAGCTGTTGCTAGCCAGCACCCTTCCTTGGAAGCGCTTTTGTAGCCCTTAGAACACTGGGGCTCTGGGCTTCTCTAGCCACCTCATCTTCTGCTCATCCTCTCGCGCACTCTAAAGAGAGCTCAGGTGAGAAATTGCAAACGTCGAGCAATTGCTCAGAGATGAAAAGTGCCAGCACTGAAAGCTCTTGCTAGCCAGCACCCTTCCTTGGAAGCGCTTTCACAGGCGCAGCAACACTGGGGCTTTGCGCTTCTCTACCCACCAAACGTCACGGTCCTTCTCTTTCCGTCTCGTAGACACGAGCTGAGAAATTGCAAACATCGAGCAATTGCTCAGAGATGAAAAGTGCCAGCACTGGAAGCTGTTGCTAGCCAGCACCCTTCCTTGGAAGCGCTTTTGTAGCCCTTAGAACACTGGGGCTCTGGGCTTCTCTAGCCACCTCATCTTCTGCTCATCCTCTCGCGCACTCTAAAGAGAGCTCAGGTGAGAAATTGCAAACGTCCAGCAATTGCTCAGAGATGAAAAGTGCCAGCACTGAAAGCTGTTGCTAGCCAGCACCCTTCCTTGGAAGCGCTTTCACAGGCGCAGCAACACTGGGGCTTTGCGCTTCTCTACCCACCAAACGTCACGGTCACTATCTCTCCGTCTCGTAGACACGAGCTGAGAAATTGCAGACATCGAGAAATTGCTCAGAGATGAAAAGTGCCAGCACTGAAAGCTGTTGCTAGCCAGCACCCTTCCTTGGAAGCGCTTTTGTAGGCCTAAGAAGTCTGGGGCTCTGGGCTTCTCTAGCCACCTCATCTTCTGCTCATCCTCTCGCGCACTCTAAAGAGAGCTCAGGTGAGAAATTGCAAACGTCGAGCAATTGCTCAGAGATGAAAAGTGCCAGCACTGAAAGCTGTTGCTAGCCAGCACCCTTCCTTGGAAGCGCTTTCACAGGCGCAGTAACACTGGGGCTTTGCACTTCTATACGCACCAAACGTCACGGTCCTTCTCTTTCCGTCTCGTAGACACGAGCTGAGAAATTGCAAACGTCGAGCAATTGCTCAGAGATGAAAAGTGCCAGCACTGAAAGCTGTTGCTAGCCAGCACCCTTCCTTGGAAGCGCTTTCACAGGCGCAGTAACACTGGGGCTTTGCGCTTCTCTAGCCACCAAACGTCACGGTCCTTCTCTTTCCGTCTCGTAGACACGAGCTGAGAAATTGCAAACGTCGAGCAATTGCTCAGAGATGAAAAGTGCCAGCACTGAAAGCTGTTGCTAGCCAGCACCCTTCCTTGGAAGCGCTTTTGTAGGCCAAAGAACACTGGGGCTCTGGGCTTCTCTAGCCACCTAATCTTCTGCTCATCCTCTCGCGCACTCTAAAGAGAGCTCAGGTGAGAAATTGCAAACGTCGAGCAATTGCTCAGAGATGAAAAGTGCCAGCACTGAAAGCTGTTGCTAGCCAGCACCCTTCCTTGGAAGCGCTTTCACAGGCGCAGCAACACTGGGGCTTTGCGCTTCTCTACCCACCAAACGTCACGGTCCTTCTCTTTCCGTCTCGTAGACACGAGCTGAGAAATTGCAAACGTCGAGCAATTGCTCAGAGATGAAAAGTGCCAGCACTGGAAGCTGTTGCTAGCCAGCACCCTTCCTTGGAAGCGCTTTTGTAGCCCTTAGAACACTGGGGCTCTGGGCTTCTCTAGCCACCTCATCTTCTGCTCATCCTCTCGCGCACTCTAAAGAGAGCTCAGGTGAGAAATTGCAAACGTCGAGCAATTGCTCAGAGATGAAAAGTGCCAGCACTGAAAGCTCTTGCTAGCCAGCACCCTTCCTTGGAAGCGCTTTTGTAGGCCTAAGAACACTGGGGCTCTGGGCTTCTCTAGCCACCTCATCTTCTCCTCATCCTCTCGCGCACTCTAAAGAGAGCTCAGGTGAGAAATTGCAAACGTCGAGCAATTGCTCAGAGATGAAAAGTGCCAGCACTGAAAGCTGTTGCTAGCCAGCACCCTTCCTTGGAAGCGCTTTCACAGGCGCTGTAACACTGGGGCTTTGCGCTTCTCTACCCACCAAACGTCACGGTCCTTCTCTTTCCGTCTCGTAGACACGAGCTGAGAAATTGCAAACGTCGAGCAATTGCTCAGAGATGAAAAGTGCCAGCACTGGAAGCTGTTGCTAGCCAGCACCCTTCCTTGGAAGCGCTTTTGTAGGCCTAAGAACACTGGGGCTCTGGGCTTCTCTAGCCACCTAATCTTCTGCTCATCCTCTCGCGCACTCTAAAGAGAGCTCAGGTGAGAAATTGCAAACGTCGAGCAATTGCTCAGAGAGGAAAAGTGCCAGCACTGAAAGCTGTTGCTAGCCAGCACCCTTCCTTGGAAGTGCTTTCAAAGGCGCAGTAACACTGGGGCTTTGCGCTTCTATATGCACCAAACGTCACGGTCATTCTCTTTCCGTCTCATAGACACGAGCTGAGAAATTGCAAACGTCGAGCAATTGCTCAGAGATGAAAAGTGCCAGCACTGAAAGCTGTTGCTAGCCAGCACCCTTCCTTGGAAGCGCTTTCACAGGCGCAGTAACACTGGGGCTTTGCGCTTCTCTAGCCACCAAACGTCACGGTCACTATCTCTCCGTCTCGTAGACACGAGCTGAGAAATTGCAAACGTCGAGCAATTGCTCAGAGATGAAAAGTGCCAGCACTGAAAGCTCTTGCTAGCCAGCACCCTTCCTTGGAAGCGCTTTTGTAGGCCTAAGAACACTGGGGCTCTGGGCTTCTCTAGCCACCTAATCTTCTGCTCATCCTCTCGCGCACTCTAAAGAGAGTTCAGGTGAGAAATTGCAAACGTCGAGCAATCGCTCAGAGATGAAAAGTGCCAGCACTGAAAGCTGTTGCTAGCCAGCACCCTTCCTTGGAAGCGCTTTCACAGGCGCAGTAACACTGGGGCTTTGCGCTTCTCTAGCCACCAAACGTAACGGTCCTTCTCTTTCCGTCTCGTAGACACGAGCTGAGAAATTGCAAACGTCGAGCAATTGCTCAGAGATGAAAAGTGCCAGCACTGAAAGCTGTTGCTAGCCAGCACCCTTCCTTGGAAGCGCTTTTGTAGCCCTTAGAACACTGGGGCTCTGGGCTTCTCTAGCCACCTCATCTTCTGCTCATCCTCTCGCGCACTCTAAAGAGAGCTCAGGTGAGAAATTGCAAACGTCGAGCAATTGCTCAGAGATGAAAAGTGCCAGCACTGAAAGCTGTTGCTAGCCAGCACCCTTCCTTGGAAGCGCTTTCACAGGCGCAGTAACACTGGGGCTTTGCGCTTCTCTACCCACCAAACGTCACGGTCCTTCTCTTTCCGTCTCGTAGACACGAGCTGAGAAATTGCAAACGTCGAGCAATTGCTCAGAGATGAAAAGTGCCAGCACTGAAAGCTCTTGCTAGCCAGCACCCTTCCTTGGAAGCGCTTTCACAGGCGCAGTAACACTGGGGCTTTGCGCTTCTCTAGCCACCAAACGTCACGGTCCTTCTCTTTCCGTCTCGTAGACACGAGCTGAGAAATTGCAAACGTCGAGCAATTGCTCAGAGATGAAAAGTGCCAGCACTGAAAGCTCTTGCTAGCCAGCACCCTTCCTTGGAAGCGCTTTTGTAGGCCTAAGAACACTGGGGCTCTGGGCTTCTCTAGCCACCTCATCTTCTGCTCATCCTCTCGCGCACTCTAAAGAGAGCTCAGGTGAGAAATTGCAAACGTCGAGCAATTGCTCAGAGATGAAAAGTGCCAGCACTGAAAGCTGTTGCTAGCCAGCACCCTTCCTTGGAAGCGCTTTCACAGGCGCAGCAACACTGGGGCTTTGCGCTTCTCTACCCACCAAACGTCACGGTCCTTCTCTTTCCGTCTCGTAGACACGAGCTGAGAAATTGCAAACATCGAGCAATTGCTCAGAGATGAAAAGTGCCAGCACTGGAAGCTGTTGCTAGCCAGCACCCTTCCTTGGAAGCGCTTTTGTAGCCCTTAGAACACTGGGGCTCTGGGCTTCTCTAGCCACCTCATCTTCTGCTCATCCTCTCGCGCACTCTAAAGAGAGCTCAGGTGAGAAATTGCAAACGTCCAGCAATTGCTCAGAGATGAAAAGTGCCAGCACTGAAAGCTGTTGCTAGCCAGCACCCTTCCTTGGAAGCGCTTTCACAGGCGCAGCAACACTGGGGCTTTGCGCTTCTCTACCCACCAAACGTCACGGTCACTATCTCTCCGTCTCGTAGACACGAGCTGAGAAATTGCAGACATCGAGAAATTGCTCAGAGATGAAAAGTGCCAGCACTGAAAGCTGTTGCTAGCCAGCACCCTTCCTTGGAAGCGCTTTTGTAGGCCTAAGAAGTCTGGGGCTCTGGGCTTCTCTAGCCACCTCATCTTCTGCTCATCCTCTCGCGCACTCTAAAGAGAGCTCAGGTGAGAAATTGCAAACGTCGAGCAATTGCTCAGAGATGAAAAGTGCCAGCACTGAAAGCTGTTGCTAGCCAGCACCCTTCCTTGGAAGCGCTTTCACAGGCGCAGCAACACTGGGGCTTTGCACTTCTATACGCACCAAACGTCACGGTCCTTCTCTTTCCGTCTCGTAGACACGAGCTGAGAAATTGCAAACATCGAGCAATTGCTCAGAGATGAAAAGTGCCAGCACTGAAAGCTGTTGCTAGCCAGCACCCTTCCTTGGAAGCGCTTTCACAGGCGCAGTAACACTGGGGCTTTGCGCTTCTCTAGCCACCAAACGTCACGGTCCTTCTCTTTCCGTCTCGTAGACACGAGCTGAGAAATTGCAAACGTCGAGCAATTGCTCAGAGATGAAAAGTGCCAGCACTGAAAGCTGTTGCTAGCCAGCACCCTTCCTTGGAAGCGCTTTTGTAGGCCAAAGAACACTGGGGCTCTGGGCTTCTCTAGCCACCTAATCTTCTGCTCATCCTCTCGCGCACTCTAAAGAGAGCTCAGGTGAGAAATTGCAAACGTCGAGCAATTGCTCAGAGATGAAAAGTGCCAGCACTGAAAGCTGTTGCTAGCCAGCACCCTTCCTTGGAAGCGCTTTCACAGGCGCAGCAACACTGGGGCTTTGCGCTTCTCTACCCACCAAACGTCACGGTCCTTCTCTTTCCGTCTCGTAGACACGAGCTGAGAAATTGCAAACGTCGAGCAATTGCTCAGAGATGAAAAGTGCCAGCACTGGAAGCTGTTGCTAGCCAGCACCCTTCCTTGGAAGCGCTTTTGTAGCCCTTAGAACACTGGGGCTCTGGGCTTCTCTAGCCACCTCATCTTCTGCTCATCCTCTCGCGCACTCTAAAGAGAGCTCAGGTGAGAAATTGCAAACGTCGAGCAATTGCTCAGAGATGAAAAGTGCCAGCACTGAAAGCTCTTGCTAGCCAGCACCCTTCCTTGGAAGCGCTTTTGTAGGCCTAAGAACACTGGGGCTCTGGGCTTCTCTAGCCACCTCATCTTCTCCTCATCCTCTCGCGCACTCTAAAGAGAGCTCAGGTGAGAAATTGCAAACGTCGAGCAATTGCTCAGAGATGAAAAGTGCCAGCACTGAAAGCTGTTGCTAGCCAGCACCCTTCCTTGGAAGCGCTTTCACAGGCGCTGTAACACTGGGGCTTTGCGCTTCTCTACCCACCAAACGTCACGGTCCTTCTCTTTCCGTCTCGTAGACACGAGCTGAGAAATTGCAAACGTCGAGCAATTGCTCAGAGATGAAAAGTGCCAGCACTGGAAGCTGTTGCTAGCCAGCACCCTTCCTTGGAAGCGCTTTTGTAGGCCTAAGAACACTGGGGCTCTGGGCTTCTCTAGCCACCTAATCTTCTGCTCATCCTCTCGCGCACTCTAAAGAGAGCTCAGGTGAGAAATTGCAAACGTCGAGCAATTGCTCAGAGAGGAAAAGTGCCAGCACTGAAAGCTGTTGCTAGCCAGCACCCTTCCTTGGAAGTGCTTTCAAAGGCGCAGTAACACTGGGGCTTTGCGCTTCTATATGCACCAAACGTCACGGTCATTCTCTTTCCGTCTCATAGACACGAGCTGAGAAATTGCAAACGTCGAGCAATTGCTCAGAGATGAAAAGTGCCAGCACTGAAAGCTGTTGCTAGCCAGCACCCTTCCTTGGAAGCGCTTTCACAGGCGCAGTAACACTGGGGCTTTGCGCTTCTCTAGCCACCAAACGTCACGGTCACTATCTCTCCGTCTCGTAGACACGAGCTGAGAAATTGCAAACGTCGAGCAATTGCTCAGAGATGAAAAGTGCCAGCACTGAAAGCTCTTGCTAGCCAGCACCCTTCCTTGGAAGCGCTTTTGTAGGCCTAAGAACACTGGGGCTCTGGGCTTCTCTAGCCACCTAATCTTCTGCTCATCCTCTCGCGCACTCTAAAGAGAGTTCAGGTGAGAAATTGCAAACGTCGAGCAATCGCTCAGAGATGAAAAGTGCCAGCACTGAAAGCTGTTGCTAGCCAGCACCCTTCCTTGGAAGCGCTTTCACAGGCGCAGTAACACTGGGGCTTTGCGCTTCTCTAGCCACCAAACGTAACGGTCCTTCTCTTTCCGTCTCGTAGACACGAGCTGAGAAATTGCAAACGTCGAGCAATTGCTCAGAGATGAAAAGTGCCAGCACTGAAAGCTGTTGCTAGCCAGCACCCTTCCTTGGAAGCGCTTTTGTAGCCCTTAGAACACTGGGGCTCTGGGCTTCTCTAGCCACCTCATCTTCTGCTCATCCTCTCGCGCACTCTAAAGAGAGCTCAGGTGAGAAATTGCAAACGTCGAGCAATTGCTCAGAGATGAAAAGTGCCAGCACTGAAAGCTGTTGCTAGCCAGCACCCTTCCTTGGAAGCGCTTTCACAGGCGCAGTAACACTGGGGCTTTGCGCTTCTCTACCCACCAAACGTCACGGTCCTTCTCTTTCCGTCTCGTAGACACGAGCTGAGAAATTGCAAACGTCGAGCAATTGCTCAGAGATGAAAAGTGCCAGCACTGAAAGCTCTTGCTAGCCAGCACCCTTCCTTGGAAGCGCTTTCACAGGCGCAGTAACACTGGGGCTTTGCGCTTCTCTAGCCACCAAACGTCACGGTCCTTCTCTTTCCGTCTCGTAGACACGAGCTGAGAAATTGCAAACGTCGAGCAATTGCTCAGAGATGAAAAGTGCCAGCACTGAAAGCTCTTGCTAGCCAGCACCCTTCCTTGGAAGCGCTTTTGTAGGCCTAAGAACACTGGGGCTCTGGGCTTCTCTAGCCACCTCATCTTCTGCTCATCCTCTCGCGCACTCTAAAGAGAGCTCAGGTGAGAAATTGCAAACGTCGAGCAATTGCTCAGAGATGAAAAGTGCCAGCACTGAAAGCTGTTGCTAGCCAGCACCCTTCCTTGGAAGCGCTTTCACAGGCGCAGCAACACTGGGGCTTTGCGCTTCTCTACCCACCAAACGTCACGGTCCTTCTCTTTCCGTCTCGTAGACACGAGCTGAGAAATTGCAAACGTCGAGCAATTGCTCAGAGATGAAAAGTGCCAGCACTGGAAGCTGTTGCTAGCCAGCACCCTTCCTTGGAAGCGCTTTTGTAGCCCTTAGAACACTGGGGCTCTGGGCTTCTCTAGCCACCTCATCTTCTGCTCATCCTCTCGCGCACTCTAAAGAGAGCTCAGGTGAGAAATTGCAAACGTCGAGCAATTGCTCAGAGATGAAAAGTGCCAGCACTGAAAGCTCTTGCTAGCCAGCACCCTTCCTTGGAAGCGCTTTTGTAGGCCTAAGAACACTGGGGCTCTGGGCTTCTCTAGCCACCTCATCTTCTCCTCATCCTCTCGCGCACTCTAAAGAGAGCTCAGGTGAGAAATTGCAAACGTCGAGCAATTGCTCAGAGATGAAAAGTGCCAGCACTGAAAGCTGTTGCTAGCCAGCACCCTTCCTTGGAAGCGCTTTCACAGGCGCTGTAACACTGGGGCTTTGCGCTTCTCTACCCACCAAACGTCACGGTCCTTCTCTTTCCGTCTCGTAGACACGAGCTGACAAATTGCAAACGTCGAGCAATTGCTCAGAGATGAAAAGTGCCAGCACTGGAAGCTGTTGCTAGCCAGCACCCTTCCTTGGAAGCGCTTTTGTAGGCCTAAGAACACTGGGGCTCTGGGCTTCTCTAGCCACCTAATCTTCTGCTCATCCTCTCGCGCACTCTAAAGAGAGCTCAGGTGAGAAATTGCAAACGTCGAGCAATTGCTCAGAGAGGAAAAGTGCCAGCACTGAAAGCTCTTGCTAGCCAGCACCCTTCCTTGGAAGTGCTTTCAAAGGCGCAGTAACACTGGGGCTTTGCGCTTCTATATGCACCAAACGTCACGGTCATTCTCTTTCCGTCTCATAGACACGAGCTGAGAAATTGCAAACGTCGAGCAATTGCTCAGAGATGAAAAGTGCCAGCACTGAAAGCTGTTGCTAGCCAGCACCCTTCCTTGGAAGCGCTTTCACAGGCGCAGTAACACTGGGGCTTTGCGCTTCTCTAGCCACCAAACGTCACGGTCACTATCTCTCCGTCTCGTAGACACGAGCTGAGAAATTGCAAACGTCGAGCAATTGCTCAGAGATGAAAAGTGCCAGCACTGAAAGCTCTTGCTAGCCAGCACCCTTCCTTGGAAGCGCTTTTGTAGGCCTAAGAAGACTGGGGCTCTGGGCTTCTCTAGCCACCTAATCTTCTGCTCATCCTCTCGCGCACTCTAAAGAGAGTTCAGGTGAGAAATTGCAAACGTCGAGCAATCGCTCAGAGATGAAAAGTGCCAGCACTGAAAGCTGTTGCTAGCCAGCACCCTTCCTTGGAAGCGCTTTCACAGGCGCAGTAACACTGGGGCTTTGCGCTTCTCTACCCACCAAACGTAACGGTCCTTCTCTTTCCGTCTCGTAGACACGAGCTGAGAAATTGCAAACGTCGAGCAATTGCTCAGAGATGAAAAGTGCCAGCACTGAAAGCTGTTGCTAGCCAGCACCCTTCCTTGGAAGCGCTTTTGTAGCCCTTAGAACACTGGGGCTCTGGGCTTCTCTAGCCACCTCATCTTCTCCTCATCCTCTCGCGCACTCTAAAGAGAGCTCAGGTGAGAAATTGCAAACGTCGAGCAATTGCTCAGAGATGAAAAGTGCCAGCACTGAAAGCTCTTGCTAGCCAGCACCCTTCCTTGGAAGCGCTTTCACAGGCGCAGTAACACTGGGGCTTTGCGCTTCTCTAGCCACCAAACGTCACGGTCCTTCTCTTTCCGTCTCGTAGACACGAGCTGAGAAATTGCAAACGTCGAGCAATTGCTCAGAGATGAAAAGTGCCAGCACTGAAAGCTGTTGCTAGCCAGCACCCTTCCTTGGAAGCGCTTTCACAGGCGCAGTAACACTGGGGCTTTGCGCTTCTCTACCCACCAAACGTCATGGTCACTATCTCTCCGTCTCGTAGACACGAGCTGAGAAATTGCAGACGTCGATCAATTGCTCAGAGATGAAAAGTGCCAGCACTGAAAGCTGTTGCTAGCCAGCACCCTTCCTTGGAAGCGCTTTTGTAGGCCTAAGAACACTGGGGCTCTGGGCTTCTCTAGCCACCTCATCTTCTGCTCATCCTCTCGCGCACTCTAAAGAGAGCTCAGGTGAGAAATTGCAAACGTCGAGCAATTGCTCAGAGATGAAAAGTGCCAGCACTGAAAGCTGTTGCTAGCCAGCACCCTTCCTTGGAAGCGCTTTCACAGGCGCAGCAACACTGGGGCTTTGCGCTTCTCTAGCCACCAAACGTCACGGTCCTTCTCTTTCCGTCTCGTAGACACGAGCTGAGAAATTGCAAACGTCGAGCAATTGCTCAGAGATGAAAAGTGCCAGCACTTAAAGCTCTTGCTAGCCAGCACCCTTCCTTGGAAGCGCTTTTGTAGCCCTTAGAACACTGGGGGTCTGGGCTTCTCTAGCCACCTCATCTTCTGCTCATCCTCTCGCGCACTCTAAAGAGAGCTCAGGTGAGAAATTGCAAACGTCGAGCAATTGCTCAGAGATGAATAGTGCCAGCACTGAAAGCTGTTGCTAGCCAGCACCCTTCCTTGGAAGCGCTTTTGTAGGCCTAAGAAGACTGGGGCTCTGGGCTTCTCTAGCCACCTCATCTTCTGCTCATCCTCTCGCGCACTCTAAAGAGAGCTCTGGTGAGAAATTGCAAACGTCGAGCAATTGCTCAGAGATGAAAAGTGCCAGCACTGAAAGCTGTTGCTAGCCAGCACCCTTCCTTGGAAGCGCTTTCACAGGCGCAGTAACACTGGGGCTTTGCGCTTCTCTACCCACCAAACGTCACGGTCCTTCTCTTTCCGTCTCGTAGACACGAGCTGAGAAATTGCAAACGTCGAGCAATTGCTCAGAGATGAAAAGTGCCAGCACTTAAAGCTCTTGCTAGCCAGCACCCTTCCTTGGAAGCGCTTTCACAGGCGCAGTAACACTGGGGCTTTGCGCTTCTCTACCCACCAAACGTCACGGTCACTATCTCTCCGTCTCGTAGACACGAGCTGAGAAATTGCAGACATCGAGAAATTGCTCAGAGATGAAAAGTGCCAGCACTGAAAGCTGTTGCTAGCCAGCACCCTTCCTTGGAAGCGCTTTTGTAGGCCTAAGAACACTGGGGCTCTGGGCTTCTCTAGCCACCTCATCTTCTGCTCATCCTCTCGCGCACTCTAAAGAGAGCTCAGGTGAGAAATTGCAAACGTCGAGCAATTGCTCAGAGATGAAAAGTGCCAGCACTGAAAGCTGTTGCTAGCCAGCACCCTTCCTTGGAAGCGCTTTCACAGGCGCTGTAACACTGGGGCTTTGCGCTTCTCTAGCCACCAAACGTCACGGTCCTTCTCTTTCCGTCTCGTAGACACGAGCTGAGAAATTGCAAACGTCGAGCAATTGCTCAGAGATGAAAAGTGCCAGCACTGGAAGCTGTTGCTAGCCAGCACCCTTCCTTGGAAGCGCTTTTGTAGGCCTAAGAACACTGGGGCTCTGGGCTTCTCTAGCCACCTCATCTTCTGCTCATCCTCTCGCGCACTCTAAAGAGAGCTCAGGTGAGAAATTGCAAACGTCGAGCAATTGCTCAGAGATGAAAAGTGCCAGCACTGAAAGCTGTTGCTAGCCAGCACCCTTCCTTGGAAGTGCTTTCAAAGGCGCAGCAACACTGGGGCTTTGCGCTTCTATATGCACCAAACGTCACGGTCATTCTCTTTCCGTCTCATAGACACGAGCTGAGAAATTGCAAACGTCGAGCAATTGCTCAGAGATGAAAAGTGCCAGCACTGAAAGCTCTTGCTAGCCAGCACCCTTCCTTGGAAGCGCTTTCACAGGCGCAGCAACACTGGGGCTTTGCGCTTCTCTAGCCACCAAACTTCATGGTCACTATCTCTCCGTCTCGTAGACACGAGCTGAGAAATTGCAAACGTCGATCAATTGCTCAGAGATGAAAAGTGCCAGCACTGGAAGCTGTTGCTAGCCAGCACCCTTCCTTGGAAGCGCTTTTGTAGGCCTTAGAACACTGGGGCTCTGGGCTTCTCTAGCCACCTCATCTTCTGCTCATCCTCTCGCGCTCTCTAAAGAGAGCTGAGGTGAGAAATTGCAAACGTCGAGCAATTGCTCAGAGATGAAAAGTGCCAGCACTGAAAGCTGTTGCTAGCCAGCACCCTTCCTTGGAAGCGCTTTCACAGGCGCAGTAACACTGGGGCTTTGCGCTTCTCTAGCCACCAAACGTCACGGTCACTATCTCTCCGTCTCGTAGACACGAGCTGAGAAATTGCAAACGTCGAGCAATTGCTCAGAGATGAAAAGTGCCAGCACTGAAAGCTCTTGCTAGCCAGCACCCTTCCTTGGAAGCGCTTTTGTAGGCCTAGGAACACTGGGGCTCTGGGCTTCTCTAGCCACCTAATCTTCTGCTCATCCTCTCGCGCACTCTAAAGAGAGTTCAGGTGAGAAATTGCAAACGTCGAGCAATTGCTCAGAGATGAAAAGTGCCAGCACTGAAAGCTGTTGCTAGCCAGCACCCTTCCTTGGAAGCGCTTTCACAGGCGCAGTAACACTGGGGCTTTGCGCTTCTCTACCCAACAAACGTAACGGTCCTTCTCTTTCCGTCTCGTAGACACGAGCTGAGAAATTGCAAACGTCGAGCAATTGCTCAGAGATGAAAAGTGCCAGCACTGAAAGCTGTTGCTAGCCAGCACCCTTCCTTGGAAGCGCTTTTGTAGCCCTTAGAACACTGGGGCTCTGGGCTTCTCTAGCCACCTCATCTTCTGCTCATCCTCTCGCGCACTCTAAAGAGAGCTCAGGTGAGAAATTGCAAACGTCGAGCAATTGCTCAGAGATGAAAAGTGCCAGCACTGAAAGCTCTTGCTAGCCAGCACCCTTCCTTGGAAGCGCTTTCACAAGCGCAGTAACACTGGGGCTTTGCGCTTCTCTACCCACCAAACGTCACGGTCCTTCTCTTTCCGTCTCGTAGACACGAGCTGAGAAATTGCAAACGTCGAGCAATTGCTCAGAGATGAAAAGTGCCAGCACTGAAAGCTGTTGCTAGCCAGCACCCTTCCTTGGAAGCGCTTTCACAGGCGCAGTAACACTGGGGCTTTGCGCTTCTCTACCCACCAAACGTCACGGTCACTATCTCTCCGTCTCGTAGACACGAGCTGAGAAATTGCAGACGTCGATCAATTGCTCAGAGATGAAAAGTGCCAGCACTGAAAGCTGTTGCTAGCCAGCACCCTTCCTTGGAAGCGCTTTTGTAGGCCTAAGCACACTGGGGCTCTGGGCTTCTCTAGCCACCTCATCTTCTGCTCATCCTCTCGCGCACTCTAAAGAGAGCTCAGGTGAGAAATTGCAAACGTCGAGCAATTGCTCAGAGATGAAAAGTGCCAGCACTGAAAGCTCTTGCTAGCCAGCACCCTTCCTTGGAAGCGCTTTCACAGGCGCAGTAACACTGGGGCTTTGCGCTTCTCTAGCCACCAAACTTCATGGTCACTATCTCTCCGTCTCGTAGACACGAGCTGAGAAATTGCAAACGTCGAGCAATTGCTCAGAGATGAAAAGTGCCAGCACTGGAAGCTGTTGCTAGCCAGCACCCTTCCTTGGAAGCGCTCTTGTAGCCCTTAGAACACTGGGGCTCTGGGCTTCTCTAGCCACCTCATCTTCTGCTCATCCTCTCGCGCACTCTAAAGAGAGCTCAGGTGAGAAATTGCAAACGTCCAGCAATTGCTCAGAGATGAAAAGTGCCAGCACTGAAAGCTGTTGCTAGCCAGCACCCTTCCTTGGAAGCGCTTTCACAGGCGCAGTAACACTGGGGCTTTGCGCTTCTCTACCCACCAAACGTCACGGTCCTTCTCTTTCCGTCTCGTAGACACGAGCTGAGAAATTGCAAACGTCCAGCAATTGCTCAGAGATGAAAAGTGCCAGCACTGAAAGCTGTTGCTAGCCAGCACCCTTCCTTGGAAGCGCTTTCACAGGCGCAGTAACACTGGGGCTTTGCGCTTCTCTTGCCACCAAACGTCACGGTCACTATCTCTCCGTCTCGTAGACACGAGCTGAGAAATTGCAAACGTCGAGCAATTGCTCAGAGATGAAAAGTGCCAGCACTGAAAGCTGTTGCTAGCCAGCACCCTTCCTTGGAAGCGCTTTTGTAGGCCTAAGAACACTGGGGCTCTGGGCTTCTCTAGCCACCTCATCTTCTCCTCATCCTCTCGCGCACTCTAAAGAGAGCTCAGGTGAGAAATTGCAAACGTCGAGCAATTGCTCAGAGATGAAAAGTGCCAGCACTGAAAGCTCTTGCTAGCCAGCACCCTTCCTTGGAAGCGCTTTCACAGGCGCAGTAACACTGGGGCTTTGCGCTTCTCTAGCCACCAAACGTCACGGTCCTTCTCTTTCCGTCTCGTAGACACGAGCTGAGAAATTGCAAACGTCGAGCAATTGCTCAGAGATGAAAAGTGCCAGCACTGAAAGCTGTTGCTAGCCAGCACCCTTCCTTGGAAGCGCTTTCACAGGCGCAGTAACACTGGGGCTTTGCGCTTCTCTAGCCACCAAACGTCACGGTCCTTCTCTTTCCGTCTCGTAGACACGAGCTGAGAAATTGCAAACGTCCAGCAATTGCTCAGAGATGAAAAGTGCCAGCACTGAAAGCTGTTGCTAGCCAGCACCCTTCCTTGGAAGCGCTTTTGTAGGCCTAAGAAGACTGGGGCTCTGGGCTTCTCTAGCCACCTCATCTTCTGCTCATCCTCTCGCGCACTCTAAAGAGAGCTCAGGTGAGAAATTGCAAACGTCGAGCAATTGCTCAGAGACGAAAAGTGCCAGCACTGAAAGCTGTTGCTAGCCAGCACCCTTCCTTGGAAGCGCTTTCACAGGCGCAGCAACACTGGGGCTTTGCGCTTCTCTACCCACCAAACGTCACGGTCCTTCTCTTTCCGTCTCGTAGACACGAGCTGAGAAATTGCAAACGTCGAGCAATTGCTCAGAGATGAAAAGTGCCAGCACTGGAAGCTGTTGCTAGCCAGCACCCTTCCTTGGAAGCGCTTTTGTAGCCCTTAGAACACTGGGGCTCTGGGCTTCTCTAGCCACCTCATCTTCTGCTCATCCTCTCGCGCACTCTAAAGAGAGCTCAGGTGAGAAATTGCAAACGTCCAGCAATTGCTCAGAGATGAAAAGTGCCAGCACTGAAAGCTCTTGCTAGCCAGCACCCTTCCTTGGAAGCGCTTTTGTAGGCCTAAGAACACTGGGGCTCTGGGCTTCTCTAGCCACCTCATCTTCTGCTCATCCTCTCGCGCACTCTAAAGAGAGCTCAGGTGAGAAATTGCAAATGTCAAGCAATTGCTCAGAGATGAAAAGTGCCAGCACTGAAAGCTCTTGCTAGCCAGCACCCTTCCTTGGAAGCGCTTTCACTGGCGCAGTAACACTGGGGCTTTGCGCTTCTCTACCCACCAAACGTCACGGTCCTTCTCTTTCCGTCTCGTAGACACGAGCTGAGAAATTGCAAACGTCGAGCAATTGCTCAGAGATGAAAAGTGCCAGCACTGAAAGCTGTTGCTAGCCAGCACCCTTCCTTGGAAGCGCTTTCACAGGCGCAGTAACACTGGGGCTTTGCGCTTCTCTAGCCACCAAACGTCACGGTCACTATCTCTCCGTCTCGTAGACACGAGCTGAGAAATTGCAGACGTCCAGCAATTGCTCAGAGATGAAAAGTGCCAGCACTGAAAGCTGTTGCTAGCCAGCACCCTTCCTTGGAAGCGCTTTTGTAGGCCTAAGAACACTGGGGCTCTGGGCTTCTCTAGCCACCTCATCTTCTGCTCATCCTCTCGCGCACTCTAAAGAGAGCTCAGGTGAGAAATTGCAAACGTCGAGCAATTGCTCAGAGATGAAAAGTGCCAGCACTGAAAGCTGTTGCTAGCCAGCACCCTTCCTTGGAAGCGCTTTCACAGGCGCTGTAACACTGGGGCTTTGCGCTTCTCTAGCCACCAAACGTCACGGTCCTTCTCTTTCCGTCTCGTAGACACGAGCTGAGAAATTGCAAACATCGAGCAATTGCTCAGAGATGAAAAGTGCCAGCACTGGAAGCTGTTGCTAGCCAGCACCCTTCCTTGGAAGCGCTTTTGTAGTCCTAAGAAGACTGGGGCTCTGGGCTTCTCTAGCCACCTAATCTTCTGCTCATCCTCTCGCGCACTCTAAAGAGAGCTCAGGTGAGAAATTGCAAACGTCGAGCAATTGCTCAGAGAGGAAAAGTGCCAGCACTGAAAGCTGTTGCTAGCCAGCACCCTTCCTTGGAAGTGCTTTCAAAGGCGCAGTAACACTGGGGCTTTGCGCTTCTATATGCACCAAACGTCACGGTCATTCTCTTTCCGTCTCATAGACACGAGCTGAGAAATTGCAAACGTCGAGCAATTGCTCAGAGATGAAAAGTGCCAGCACTGAAAGCTGTTGCTAGCCAGCACCCTTCCTTGGAAGCGCTTTCACAGGCGCAGCAACACTGGGGCTTTGCGCTTCTCTAGCCACCAAAATTCATGGTCACTATCTCTCCGTCTCGTAGACACGAGCTGAGAAATTGCAAACGTCGATCAATTGCTCAGAGATGAAAAGTGCCAGCACTGGAAGCTGTTGCTAGCCAGCACCCTTCCTTGGAAGCGCTTTTGTAGGCCTTAGAACACTGGGGCTCTGGGCTTCTCTAGCCACCTCATCTTCTGCTCATCCTCTCGCGCACTCTAAAGAGAGCTCAGGTGAGAAATTGCAAACGTCGAGCAATTGCTCAGAGATGAAAAGTGCCAGCACTGAAAGCTCTTGCTAGCCAGCACCCTTCCTTGGAAGCGCTTTCACAGGCGCAGTAACACTGGGGCTTTGCGCTTCTCTAGCCACCAAACGTCACGGTCACTCTCTCTCCGTCTCGTAGACACGAGCTGAGAAATTGCAAACGTCGAGCAATTGCTCAGAGATGAAAAGTGCCAGCACTGAAAGCTCTTGCTAGCCAGCACCCTTCCTTGGAAGCGCTTTTGTAGGCCTAAGAACACTGGGGGTCTGGGCTTCTCTAGCCACCTAATCTTCTGCTCATCCTCTCGCGCACTCTAAAGAGAGTTCAGGTGAGAAATTGCAAACGTCGAGCAATTGCTCAGAGATGAAAAGTGCCAGCACTGAAAGCTCTTGCTAGCCAGCACCCTTCCTTGGAAGCGCTTTCACAAGCGCAGTAACACTGGGGCTTTGCGCTTCTCTAGCCACCAAACGTCACGGTCCTTCTCTTTCCGTCTCGTAGACACGAGCTGAGAAATTGCAAACGTCGAGCAATTGCTCAGAGATGAAAAGTGCCAGCACTGAAAGCTGTTGCTAGCCAGCACCCTTCCTTGGAAGCGCTTTCACAGGCGCAGTAACACTGGGGCTTTGCGCTTCTCTAGCCACCAAACGTCACGGTCACTCCCTCTCCGTCTCGTAGACACGAGCTGAGAAATTGCAGACGTCGATCAATTGCTCAGAGATGAAAAGTGCCAGCACTGAAAGCTCTTGCTAGCCAGCACCCTTCCTTGGAAGCGCTTTTGTAGGCCTAAGCACACTGGGGCTCTGGGCTTCTCTAGCCACCTCATCTTCTGCTCATCCTCTCGCGCACTCTAAAGAGAGCTCAGGTGAGAAATTGCAAACGTCGAGCAATTGCTCAGAGATGAAAAGTGCCAGCACTGAAAGCTCTTGCTAGCCAGCACCCTTCCTTGGAAGCGCTTTCACAGGCGCAGTAACACTGGGGCTTTGCGCTTCTCTAGCCACCAAACTTCATGGTCACTATCTCTCCGTCTCGTAGACACGAGCTGAGAAATTGCAAACGTCCAGCAATTGCTCAGAGATGAAAAGTGCCAGCACTGAAAGCTGTTGCTAGCCAGCACCCTTCCTTGGAAGCGCTTTTGTAGGCCTAAGAACACTGGGGCTCTGGGCTTCTCTAGCCACCTCATCTTCTGCTCATCCTCTCGCGCACTCTAAAGAGAGCTCAGGTGAGAAATTGCAAACGTCGAGCAATTGCTCAGAGATGAAAAGTGCCAGCACTGAAAGCTCTTGCTAGCCAGCACCCTTCCTTGGAAGCGCTTTCACAGGCGCAGAAACACTGGGGCTTTGCGCTTCTCTACCCACCAAACGTCACGGTCCTTCTCTTTCCGTCTCGTAGACACGAGCTGAGAAATTGCAAACGTCGAGCAATTGCTCAGAGATGAAAAGTGCCAGCACTGAAAGCTGTTGCTAGCCAGCACCCTTCCTTGGAAGCGCTTTCACAGGCGCAGTAACACTGGGGCTTTGCGCTTCTCTAGCCACCAAACGTCACGGTCACTATCTCTCCGTCTCGTAGACACGAGCTGAGAAATTGCAAACGTCGAGCAATTGCTCAGAGATGAAAAGTGCCAGCACTGAAAGCTCTTGCTAGCCAGCACCCTTCCTTGGAAGCGCTTTCACAGGCGCAGTAACACTGGGGCTTTGCGCTTCTCTACCCACCAAACGTAACGGTCCTTCTCTTTCCGTCTCGTAGACACGAGCTGAGAAATTGCAAACGTCGAGCAATTGCTCAGAGATGAAAAGTGCCAGCACTGGAAGCTGTTGCTAGCCAGCACCCTTCCTTGGAAGCGCTTTTGTAGCCCTTAGAACACTGGGGCTCTGGGCTTCTCTAGCCACCTCATCTTCTGCTCATCCTCTCGCGCACTCTAAAGAGAGCTCAGGTGAGAAATTGCAAACGTCGAGCAATTGCTCAGAGATGAAAAGTGCCAGCACTGAAAGCTCTTGCTAGCCAGCACCCTTCCTTGGAAGCGCTTTCACAAGCGCAGTAACACTGGGGCTTTGCGCTTCTCTACCCACCAAACGTCACGGTCCTTCTCTTTCCGTCTCGTAGACACGAGCTGAGAAATTGCAAACGTCGAGCAATTGCTCAGAGATGAAAAGTGCCAGCACTGAAAGCTGTTGCTAGCCAGCACCCTTCCTTGGAAGCGCTTTCACAGGCGCAGTAACACTGGGGCTTTGCGCTTCTCTACCCACCAAACGTCACGGTCACTATCTCTCCGTCTCGTAGACACGAGCTGAGAAATTGCAGACGTCGATCAATTGCTCAGAGATGAAAAGTGCCAGCACTGAAAGCTGTTGCTAGCCAGCACCCTTCCTTGGAAGCGCTTTTGTAGGCCTAAGCACACTGGGGCTCTGGGCTTCTCTAGCCACCTCATCTTCTGCTCATCCTCTCGCGCACTCTAAAGAGAGCTCAGGTGAGAAATTGCAAACGTCGAGCAATTGCTCAGAGATGAAAAGTGCCAGCACTGAAAGCTCTTGCTAGCCAGCACCCTTCCTTGGAAGCGCTTTCACAGGCGCAGTAACACTGGGGCTTTGCGCTTCTCTAGCCACCAAACTTCATGGTCACTATCTCTCCGTCTCGTAGACACGAGCTGAGAAATTGCAAACGTCGAGCAATTGCTCAGAGATGAAAAGTGCCAGCACTGGAAGCTGTTGCTAGCCAGCACCCTTCCTTGGAAGCGCTTTTGTAGCCCTTAGAACACTGGGGCTCTGGGCTTCTCTAGCCACCTCATCTTCTGCTCATCCTCTCGCGCACTCTAAAGAGAGCTCAGGTGAGAAATTGCAAACGTCCAGCAATTGCTCAGAGATGAAAAGTGCCAGCACTGAAAGCTGTTGCTAGCCAGCACCCTTCCTTGGAAGCGCTTTCACAGGCGCAGTAACACTGGGGCTTTGCGCTTCTCTAGCCACCAAACGTCACGGTCCTTCTCTTTCCGTCTCGTAGACACGAGCTGAGAAATTGCAAACGTCCAGCAATTGCTCAGAGATGAAAAGTGCCAGCACTGAAAGCTGTTGCTAGCCAGCACCCTTCCTTGGAAGCGCTTTCACAGGCGCAGTAACACTGGGGCTTTGCGCTTCTCTAGCCACCAAACGTCACCGTCACTATCTCTCCGTCTCGTAGACACGAGCTGAGAAATTGCAAACGTCGAGCAATTGCTCAGAGATGAAAAGTGCCAGCACTGAAAGCTGTTGCTAGCCAGCACCCTTCCTTGGAAGCGCTTTTGTAGGCCTAAGAACACTGGGGCTCAGGGCTTCTCTAGCCACCTCATCTTCTGCTCATCCTCTCGCGCACTCTAAAGAGAGCTCAGGTGAGAAATTGCAAACGTCGAGCAATTGCTCAGAGATGAAAAGTGCCAGCACTGAAAGCTGTTGCTAGCCAGCACCCTTCCTTGGAAGCGCTTTCACAAGCGCAGTAACACTGGGGCTTTGCGCTTCTCTACCCACCAAACGTCACGGTCCTTCTCTTTCTGTCTCGTAGACATGAGCTGAGAAATTGCAAACATCCAGCAATTGCTCAGAGATGAAAAGTGCCAGCACTTAAAGCTGTTGCTAGCCAGCACCCTTCCTTGGAAGCGCTTTCACAGGCGCAGTAACACTGGGGCTTTGCGCTTCTCTACCCACCAAACGTCACGGTCACTATCTCTCCGTCTCGTAGACACGAGCTGAGAAATTGCAGACATCGAGCAATTGCTCAGAGATGAAAAGTGCCAGCACTGAAAGCTCTTGCTAGCCAGCACCCTTCCTTGGAAGCGCTTTTGTAGGCCTAAGAAGTCTGGGGCTCTGGGCTTCTCTAGCCACCTCATCTTCTGCTCATCCTCTCGCGCACTCTAAAGAGAGCTCAGGTGAGAAATTGCAAACGTCGAGCAATTGCTCAGAGATGAAAAGTGCCAGCACTGAAAGCTCTTGCTAGCCAGCACCCTTCCTTGGAAGCGCTTTCACAGGCGCAGTAACACTGGGGCTTTGCGCTTCTCTAGCCACCAAACGTCACGGTCCTTCTCTTTCCGTCTCGTAGACACGAGCTGAGAAATTGCAAACGTCGAGCAATTGCTCAGAGATGAAAAGTGCCAGCACTGAAAGCTGTTGCTAGCCAGCACCCTTCCTTGGAAGCGCTTTCACAGGCGCAGTAACACTGGGGCTTTGCGCTTCTCTAGCCACCAAACGTCACGGTCATTCTCTTTCCGTCTCGTAGACACGAGCTGAGAAATTGCAAACGTCGAGCAATTGCTCAGAGATGAAAAGTGCCAGCACTGAAAGCTGTTGCTAGCCAGCACCCTTCCTTGGAAGCGCTTTTGTAGGCCTAAGAAGACTGGGGCTCTGGGCTTCTCTAGCCACCTCATCTTCTGCTCATCCTCTCGCGCACTCTAAAGAGAGCTCAGGTGAGAAATTGCAAACGTCGAGCAATTGCTCAGAGACGAAAAGTGCCAGCACTGAAAGCTGTTGCTAGCCAGCACCCTTCCTTGGAAGCGCTTTCACAGGCGCAGCAACACTGGGGCTTTGCGCTTCTCTAGCCACCAAACGTCACGGTCCTTCTCTTTCCGTCTCGTAGACACGAGCTGAGAAATTGCAAACGTCGAGCAATTGCTCAGAGATGAAAAGTGCCAGCACTGGAAGCTGTTGCTAGCCAGCACCCTTCCTTGGAAGCGCTTTTGTAGCCCTTAGAACACTGGGGCTCTGGGCTTCTCTAGCCACCTCATCTTCTGCTCATCCTCTCGCGCACTCTAAAGAGAGCTCAGGGGAGAAATTGCAAACGTCGAGCAATTGCTCAGAGATGAAAAGTGCCAGCACTGAAAGCTCTTGCTAGCCAGCACCCTTCCTTGGAAGCGCTTTTGTAGGCCTAAGAAGTATGGGGCTCTGGGCTTCTCTAGCCACCTCATCTTCTGCTCATCCTCTCGCGCACTCTAAAGAGAGCTCAGGTGAGAAATTGCAAACGTCAAGCAATTGCTCAGAGATGAAAAGTGCCAGCACTGAAAGCTGTTGCTAGCCAGCACCCTTCCTTGGAAGCGCTTTCACAGGCGCAGTAACACTGGGGCTTTGCGCTTCTCTACCCACCAAACGTCACGGTCCTTCTCTTTCCGTCTCGTAGACACGAGCTGAGAAATTGCAAACGTCGAGCAATTGCTCAGAGATGAAAAGTGCCAGCACTTAAAGCTCTTGCTAGCCAGCACCCTTCCTTGGAAGCGCTTTCACAGGCGCAGTAACACTGGGGCTTTGCGCTTCTCTAGCCACCAAACGTCACGGTCACTATCTCTCCGTCTCGTAGACACGAGCTGAGAAATTGCAGACATCGAGAAATTGCTCAGAGATGAAAAGTGCCAGCACTGAAAGCTGTTGCTAGCCAGCACCCTTCCTTGGAAGCGCTTTTGTAGGCCTAAGAACACTGGGGCTCTGGGCTTCTCTAGCCACCTCATCTTCTGCTCATCCTCTCGCGCACTCTAAAGAGAGCTCAGGTGAGAAATTGCAAACGTCGAGCAATTGCTCAGAGATGAAAAGTGCCAGCACTGAAAGCTGTTGCTAGCCAGCACCCTTCCTTGGAAGCGCTTTCACAGGCGCTGTAACACTGGGGCTTTGCGCTTCTCTAGCCACCAAACGTCACGGTCCTTCTCTTTCCGTCTCGTAGACACGAGCTGAGAAATTGCAAACATCGAGCAATTGCTCAGAGATGAAAAGTGCCAGCACTGGAAGCTGTTGCTAGCCAGCAGCCTTCCTTGGAAGCGCTTTTGTAGGCCTAAGAACACTGGGGCTCTGGGCTTCTCTAGCCACCTAATCTTCTGCTCATCCTCTCGCGCACTCTAAAGAGAGCTCAGGTGAGAAATTGCAAACGTCGAGCAATTGCTCAGAGAGGAAAAGTGCCAGCACTGAAAGCTGTTGCTAGCCAGCACCCTTCCTTGGAAGTGCTTTCAAAGGCGCAGTAACACTGGGGCTTTGCGCTTCTATATGCACCAAACGTCACGGTCATTCTCTTTCCGTCTCATAGACACGAGCTGAGAAATTGCAAACGTCGAGCAATTGCTCAGAGATGAAAAGTGCCAGCACTGAAAGCTGTTGCTAGCCAGCACCCTTCCTTGGAAGCGCTTTCACAGGCGCAGCAACACTGGGGCTTTGCGCTTCTCTAGCCACCAAACTTCATGGTCACTATCTCTCCGTCTCGTAGACACGAGCTGAGAAATTGCAAACGTCGAGCAATTGCTCAGAGATGAAAAGTGCCAGCACTGGAAGCTGTTGCTAGCCAGCACCCTTCCTTGGAAGCGCTTTTGTAGGCCTTAGAACACTGGGGCTCTGGGCTTCTCTAGCCACCTAATCTTCTGCTCATCCTCTCGCGCACTCTAAAGAGAGCTCAGGTGAGAAATTGCAAACGTCGAGCAATTGCTCAGAGATGAAAAGTGCCAGCACTGAAAGCTGTTGCTAGCCAGCACCCTTCCTTGGAAGCGCTTTCACAGGCGCAGTAACACTGGGGCTTTGCGCTTCTCTAGCCACCAAACGTCACGGTCACTCTCTCTCCATCTCGTAGACACGAGCTGAGAAATTGCAAACGTCGAGCAATTGCTCAGAGATGAAAAGTGCCAGCACTGAAAGCTCTTGCTAGCCAGCACCCTTCCTTGGAAGCGCTTTTGTAGCCCTTAGAACACTGGGGGTCTGGGCTTCTCTAGCCACCTAATCTTCTGCTCATCCTCTCGCGCACTCTAAAGAGAGTTCAGGTGAGAAATTGCAAACGTCGAGCAATTGCTCAGAGATGAAAAGTGCCAGCACTGAAAGCTGTTGCTAGCCAGCACCCTTCCTTGGAAGCGCTTTCACAAGCGCAGTAACACTGGGGCTTTGCGCTTCTCTAGCCACCAAACGTCACGGTCCTTCTCTTTCCGTCTCGTAGACACGAGCTGAGAAATTGCAAACGTCGAGCAATTGCTCAGAGATGAAAAGTGCCAGCACTTAAAGCTCTTGCTAGCCAGCACCCTTCCTTGGAAGCGCTTTCACAGGCGCACTAACACTGGGGCTTTGCGCTTCTCTACCCACCAAACGTCACGGTCACTATCTCTCCGTCTCGTAGACACGAGCTGAGAAATTGCAGACGTCGATCAATTGCTCAGAGATGAAAAGTGCCAGCACTGAAAGCTCTTGCTAGCCAGCACCCTTCCTTGGAAGCGCTTTTGTAGGCCTAAGCACACTGGGGCTCTGGGCTTCTCTAGCCACCTCATCTTCTGCTCATCCTCTCGCGCACTCTAAAGAGAGCTCAGGTGAGAAATTGCAAACGTCGAGCAATTGCTCAGAGATGAAAAGTGCCAGCACTGAAAGCTGTTGCTAGCCAGCACCCTTCCTTGGAAGCGCTTTCACAGGCGCAGTAACACTGGGGCTTTGCGCTTCTCTAGCCACCAAACTTCATGGTCACTATCTCTCCGTCTCGTAGACACGAGCTGAGAAATTGCAAACGTCGATCAATTGCTCAGAGATGAAAAGTGCCAGCACTTAAAGCTCTTGCTAGCCAGCACCCTTCCTTGGAAGCGCTTTCACAGGCGCAGTAACACTGGGGCTTTGCGCTTCTCTAGCCACCAAACGTCACGGTCACTATCTCTCCGTCTCGTAGACACGAGCTGAGAAATTGCAGACATCGAGAAATTGCTCAGAGATGAAAAGTGCCAGCACTGAAAGCTGTTGCTAGCCAGCACCCTTCCTTGGAAGCGCTTTTGTAGGCCTAAGAACACTGGGGCTCTGGGCTTCTCTAGCCACCTCATCTTCTGCTCATCCTCTCGCGCACTCTAAAGAGAGTTCAGGTGAGAAATTGCAAACGTCGAGCAATTGCTCAGAGATGAAAAGTGCCAGCACTGAAAGCTGTTGCTAGCCAGCTCCCTTCCTTGGAAGCGCTTTCACAGGCGCTGTAACACTGGGGCTTTGCGCTTCTCTAGCCACCAAACGTCACGGTCCTTCTCTTTCCGTCTCGTAGACACGAGCTGAGAAATTGCAAACATCGAGCAATTGCTCAGAGATGAAAAGTGCCAGCACTGGAAGCTGTTGCTAGCCAGCAGCCTTCCTTGGAAGCGCTTTTGTAGGCCTAAGAACACTGGGGCTCTGGGCTTCTCTAGCCACCTAATCTTCTGCTCATCCTCTCGCGCACTCTAAAGAGAGCTCAGGTGAGAAATTGCAAACGTCGAGCAATTGCTCAGAGAGGAAAAGTGCCAGCACTGAAAGCTGTTGCTAGCCAGCACCCTTCCTTGGAAGTGCTTTCAAAGGCGCAGTAACACTGGGGCTTTGCGCTTCTATATGCACCAAACGTCACGGTCATTCTCTTTCCGTCTCATAGACACGAGCTGAGAAATTGCAAACGTCGAGCAATTGCTCAGAGATGAAAAGTGCCAGCACTGAAAGCTGTTGCTAGCCAGCACCCTTCCTTGGAAGCGCTTTCACAGGCGCAGCAACACTGGGGCTTTGCGCTTCTCTAGCCACCAAACTTCATGGTCACTATCTCTCCGTCTCGTAGACACGAGCTGAGAAATTGCAAACGTCGAGCAATTGCTCAGAGATGAAAAGTGCCAGCACTGGAAGCTGTTGCTAGCCAGCACCCTTCCTTGGAAGCGCTTTTGTAGGCCTTAGAACACTGGGGCTCTGGGCTTCTCTAGCCACCTCATCTTCTGCTCATCCTCTCGCGCACTCTAAAGAGAGCTCAGGTGAGAAATTGCAAACGTCGAGCAATTGCTCAGAGATGAAAAGTGCCAGCACTGAAAGCTGTTGCTAGCCAGCACCCTTCCTTGGAAGCGCTTTCACAGGCGCAGTAACACTGGGGCTTTGCGCTTCTCTAGCCACCAAACGTCACGGTCACTCTCTCTCCGTCTCGTAGACACGAGCTGAGAAATTGCAAACGTCGAGCAATTGCTCAGAGATGAAAAGTGCCAGCACTGAAAGCTCTTGCTAGCCAGCACCCTTCCTTGGAAGCGCTTTTGTAGCCCTTAGAACACTGGGGGTCTGGGCTTCTCTAGCCACCTAATCTTCTGCTCATCCTCTCGCGCACTCTAAAGAGAGTTCAGGTGAGAAATTGCAAACGTCGAGCAATTGCTCAGAGATGAAAAGTGCCAGCACTGAAAGCTGTTGCTAGCCAGCACCCTTCCTTGGAAGCGCTTTCACAAGCGCAGTAACACTGGGGCTTTGCGCTTCTCTAGCCACCAAACGTCACGGTCCTTCTCTTTCCGTCTCGTAGACACGAGCTGAGAAATTGCAAACGTCGAGCAATTGCTCAGAGATGAAAAGTGCCAGCACTTAAAGCTCTTGCTAGCCAGCACCCTTCCTTGGAAGCGCTTTCACAGGCGCAGTAACACTGGGGCTTTGCGCTTCTCTACCCACCAAACGTCACGGTCACTATCTCTCCGTCTCGTAGACACGAGCTGAGAAATTGCAGACGTCGATCAATTGCTCAGAGATGAAAAGTGCCAGCACTGAAAGCTCTTGCTAGCCAGCACCCTTCCTTGGAAGCGCTTTTGTAGGCCTAAGCACACTGGGGCTCTGGGCTTCTCTAGCCACCTCATCTTCTGCTCATCCTCTCGCGCACTCTAAAGAGAGCTCAGGTGAGAAATTGCAAACGTCGAGCAATTGCTCAGAGATGAAAAGTGCCAGCACTGAAAGCTGTTGCTAGCCAGCACCCTTCCTTGGAAGCGCTTTCACAGGCGCAGTAACACTGGGGCTTTGCGCTTCTCTAGCCACCAAACTTCATGGTCACTATCTCTCCGTCTCGTAGACACGAGCTGAGAAATTGCAAACGTCGATCAATTGCTCAGAGATGAAAAGTGCCAGCACTGAAAGCTGTTGCTAGCCAGCACCCTTCCTTGGAAGCGCTTTTGTAGGCCTAAGAACACTGGGGCTCTGGGCTTCTCTAGCCACCTCATCTTCTGCTCATCCTCTCGCGCACTCTAAAGAGAGCTCAGGTGAGAAATTGCAAACGTCGAGCAATTGCTCAGAGATGAAAAGTGCCAGCACTGGAAGCTCTTGCTAGCCAGCACCCTTCCTTGGAAGCGCTTTCACAGGCGCAGCAACACTGGGGCTTTGCGCTTCTCTACCCACCAAACGTCACGGTCCTTCTCTTTCCGTCTCGTAGACACGAGCTGAGAAATTGCAAACGTCGAGCAATTGCTCAGAGATGAAAAGTGCCAGCACTGAAAGCTGTTGCTAGCCAGCACCCTTCCTTGGAAGCGCTTTCACAGGCGCAGTAACACTGGGGCTTTGCGCTTCTCTAGCCACCAAACGTCACGGTCATTCTCTTTCCGTCTCGTAGACACGAGCTGAGAAATTGCAAATGTCGAGCAATTGCTCAGAGATGAAAAGTGCCAGCACTGAAAGCTGTTGCTAGCCAGCACCCTTCCTTGGAAGCGCTTTTGTAGGCCTAAGAAGACTGGGGCTCTGGGCTTCTCTAGCCACCTCATCTTCTGCTCATCCTCTCGCGCACTCTAAAGAGAGCTCAGGTGAGAAATTGCAAACGTCGAGCAATTGCTCAGAGATGAAAAGTGCCAGCACTGAAAGCTGTTGCTAGCCAGCACCCTTCCTTGGAAGCGCTTTCACAGGCGCAGTAACACTGGGGCTTTGCGCTTCTCTACCCACCAAACGTCACGGTCCTTCTCTTTCCGTCTCGTAGACACGAGCTGAGAAATTGCAAACGTCGAGCAATTGCTCAGAGATGAAAAGTGCCAGCACTTAAAGCTCTTGCTAGCCAGCACCCTTCCTTGGAAGCGCTTTCACAGGCGCAGTAACACTGGGGCTTTGCGCTTCTCTACCCACCAAACGTCACGGTCCTTCTCTTTCCGTCTCGTAGACACGAGCTGAGAAATTGCAGACATCGAGCAATTGCTCAGAGATGAAAAGTGCCAGCACTGAAAGCTGTTGCTAGCCAGCACCCTTCCTTGGAAGCGCTTTTGTAGGCCTAAGAACACTGGGGCTCTGGGCTTCTCTAGCCACCTCATCTTCTGCTCATCCTCTCGCGCACTCTAAAGAGAGCTCAGGTGAGAAATTGCAAACGTCCAGCAATTGCTCAGAGATGAAAAGTGCCAGCACTGAAAGCTGTTGCTAGCCAGCTCCCTTCCTTGGAAGCGCTTTCACAGGCGCTGTAACACTGGGGCTTTGCGCTTCTCTAGCCACCAAACGTCACGGTCCTTCTCTTTCCGTCTCGTAGACACGAGCTGAGAAATTGCAAACATCGAGCAATTGCTCAGAGATGAAAAGTGCCAGCACTGGAAGCTGTTGCTAGCCAGCACCCTTCCTTGGAAGCGCTTTTGTAGGCCTAAGAACACTGGGTCTCTGGGCTTCTCTAGCCACCTCATCTTCTGCTCATCCTCTCGCGCACTCTAAAGAGAGCTCAGGTGAGAAATTGCAAACGTCGAGCAATTGCTCAGAGAGGAAAAGTGCCAGCACTGAAAGCTGTTGCTAGCCAGCACCCTTCCTTGGAAGTGCTTTCAAAGGCGCAGTAACACTGGGGCTTTGCGCTTCTATATGCACCAAACGTCACGGTCATTCTCTTTCCGTCTCATAGACACGAGCTGAGAAATTGCAAACGTCGAGCAATTGCTCAGAGATGAAAAGTGCCAGCACTGAAAGCTGTTGCTAGCCAGCACCCTTCCTTGGAAGCGCTTTCACAGGCGCAGCAACACTGGGGCTTTGCGCTTCTCTAGCCACCAAACTTCATGGTCACTATCTCTCCGTCTCGTAGACACGAGCTGAGAAATTGCAAACGTCGATCAATTGCTCAGAGATGAAAAGTGCCAGCACTGGAAGCTGTTGCTAGCCAGCACCCTTCCTTGGAAGCGCTTTTGTAGGCCTTAGAACACTGGGGCTCTGGGCTTCTCTAGCCACCTCATCTTCTGCTCATCCTCTCGCGCACTCTAAAGAGAGCTCAGGTGAGAAATTGCAAACGTCGAGCAATTGCTCAGAGATGAAAAGTGCCAGCACTGAAAGCTGTTGCTAGCCAGCACCCTTCCTTGGAAGCGCTTTCACAGGCGCAGTAACACTGGGGCTTTGCGCTTCTCTAGCCACCAAACGTCACGGTCACTCTCTCTCCGTCTCGTAGACACGAGCTGAGAAATTGCAAACGTCGAGCAATTGCTCAGAGATGAAAAGTGCCAGCACTGAAAGCTCTTGCTAGCCAGCACCCTTCCTTGGAAGCGCTTTTGTAGGCCTAAGAACACTGGGGCTCTGGGCTTCTCTAGCCACCTCATCTTCTGCTCATCCTCTCGCGCACTCTAAAGAGAGTTCAGGTGAGAAATTGCAAACGTCGAGCAATTGCTCAGAGATGAAAAGTGCCAGCACTGAAAGCTCTTGCTAGCCAGCACCCTTCCTTGGAAGCGCTTTCACAAGCGCAGTAACACTGGGGCTTTGCGCTTCTCTAGCCACCAAACGTCACGGTCCTTCTCTTTCCGTCTCGTAGACACGAGCTGAGAAATTGCAAACGTCGAGCAATTGCTCAGAGATGAAAAGTGCCAGCACTTAAAGCTCTTGCTAGCCAGCACCCTTCCTTGGAAGCGCTTTCACAGGCGCAGTAACACTGGGGCTTTGCGCTTCTCTACCCACCAAACGTCACGGTCACTATCTCTCCGTCTCGTAGACACGAGCTGAGAAATTGCAGACGTCGATCAATTGCTCAGAGATGAAAAGTGCCAGCACTGAAAGCTCTTGCTAGCCAGCACCCTTCCTTGGAAGCGCTTTTGTAGGCCTAAGCACACTGGGGCTCTGGGCTTCTCTAGCCACCTCATCTTCTGCTCATCCTCTCGCGCACTCTAAAGAGAGCTCAGGTGAGAAATTGCAAACGTCGAGCAATTGCTCAGAGATGAAAAGTGCCAGCACTGAAAGCTGTTGCTAGCCAGCACCCTTCCTTGGAAGCGCTTTCACAGGCGCAGTAACACTGGGGCTTTGCGCTTCTCTAGCCACCAAACTTCATGGTCACTATCTCTCCGTCTCGTAGACACGAGCTGAGAAATTGCAAACGTCGATCAATTGCTCAGAGATGAAAAGTGCCAGCACTGAAAGCTGTTGCTAGCCAGCACCCTTCCTTGGAAGCGCTTTTGTAGGCCTAAGAACACTGGGGCTCTGGGCTTCTCTAGCCACCTCATCTTCTGCTCATCCTCTCGCGCACTCTAAAGAGAGCTCAGGTGAGAAATTGCAAACGTCGAGCAATTGCTCAGAGATGAAAAGTGCCAGCACTGAAAGCTCTTGCTAGCCAGCACCCTTCCTTGGAAGCGCTTTCACAGGCGCAGAAACACTGGGGCTTTGCGCTTCTCTACCCACCAAACGTCACGGTCCTTCTCTTTCCGTCTCGTAGACACGAGCTGAGAAATTGCAAACGTCGAGCAATTGCTCAGAGATGAAAAGTGCCAGCACTGAAAGCTGTTGCTAGCCAGCACCCTTCCTTGGAAGCGCTTTCACAGGCGCAGTAACACTGGGGCTTTGCGCTTCTCTAGCCACCAAACGTCACGGTCATTCTCTTTCCGTCTCGTAGACACGAGCTGAGAAATTGCAAATGTCGAGCAATTGCTCAGAGATGAAAAGTGCCAGCACTGAAAGCTGTTGCTAGCCAGCACCCTTCCTTGGAAGCGCTTTTGTAGGCCTAAGAAGACTGGGGCTCTGGGCTTCTCTAGCCACCTCATCTTCTGCTCATCCTCTCGCGCACTCTAAAGAGAGCTCAGGTGAGAAATTGCAAACGTCGAGCAATTGCTCAGAGATGAAAAGTGCCAGCACTGAAAGCTGTTGCTAGCCAGCACCCTTCCTTGGAAGCGCTTTCACAGGCGCAGTAACACTGGGGCTTTGCGCTTCTCTACCCACCAAACGTCACGGTCCTTCTCTTTCCGTCTCGTAGACACGAGCTGAGAAATTGCAAACGTCGAGCAATTGCTCAGAGATGAAAAGTGCCAGCACTTAAAGCTCTTGCTAGCCAGCACCCTTCCTTGGAAGCGCTTTCACAGGCGCAGTAACACTGGGGCTTTGCGCTTCTCTACCCACCAAACGTCACGGTCCTTCTCTTTCCGTCTCGTAGACACGAGCTGAGAAATTGCAAACGTCGAGCGATTGCTCAGAGATGAAAAGTGCCAGCACTGAAAGCTGTTGCTAGCCAGCACCCTTCCTTGGAAGCGCTTTTGTAGGCCTAAGAACACTGGGGCTCTGGGCTTCTCTAGCCACCTCATCTTCTGCTCATCCTCTCGCGCACTCTAAAGAGAGCTCAGGTGAGAAATTGCAAACGTCGAGCAATTGCTCAGAGATGAAAAGTGCCAGCACTGAAAGCTGTTGCTAGCCAGCACCCTTCCTTGGAAGCGCTTTCACAGGCGCTGTAACACTGGGGCTTTGCGCTTCTCTAGCCACCAAACGTCACGGTCCTTCTCTTTCCGTCTCGTAGACACGAGCTGAGAAATTGCAAACATCGAGCAATTGCTCAGAGATGAAAAGTGCCAGCACTGGAAGCTGTTGCTAGCCAGCACCCTTCCTTGGAAGCGCTTTTGTAGGCCTAAGAACACTGGGTCTCTGGGCTTCTCTAGCCACCTCATCTTCTGCTCATCCTCTCGCGCACTCTAAAGAGAGCTCAGGTGAGAAATTGCAAACGTTGAGCAATTGCTCAGAGAGGAAAAGTGCCAGCACTGAAAGCTGTTGCTAGCCAGCACCCTTCCTTGGAAGCGCTTTCAAAGGCGCAGTAACACTGGGGCTTTGCGCTTCTATATGCACCAAACGTCACGGTCATTCTCTTTCCGTCTCATAGACACGAGCTGAGAAATTGCAAACGTCGAGCAATTGCTCAGAGATGAAAAGTGCCAGCACTGAAAGCTGTTGCTAGCCAGCACCCTTCCTTGGAAGCGCTTTCACAGGCGCAGCAACACTGGGGCTTTGCGCTTCTCTAGCCACCAAACTTCATGGTCACTATCTCTCCGTCTCGTAGACACGAGCTGAGAAATTGCAAACGTCGATCAATTGCTCAGAGATGAAAAGTGCCAGCACTGGAAGCTGTTGCTAGCCAGCACCCTTCCTTGGAAGCGCTTTTGTAGGCCTTAGAACACTGGGGCTCTGGGCTTCTCTAGCCACCTCATCTTCTGCTCATCCTCTCGCGCTCTCTAAAGAGAGCTGAGGTGAGAAATTGCAAACGTCGAGCAATTGCTCAGAGATGAAAAGTGCCAGCACTGAAAGCTGTTGCTAGCCAGCACCCTTCCTTGGAAGCGCTTTCACAGGCGCAGTAACACTGGGGCTTTGCGCTTCTCTACCCACCAAACGTCACGGTCACTATCTCTCCGTGTCGTAGACACGAGCTGAGAAATTGCAGACGTCGATCAATTGCTCAGAGATGAAAAGTGCCAGCACTGAAAGCTCTTGCTAGCCAGCACCCTTCCTTGGAAGCGCTTTTGTAGGCCTAAGCACACTGGGGCTCTGGGCTTCTCTAGCCACCTCATCTTCTGCTCATCCTCTCGCGCACTCTAAAGAGAGCTCAGGTGAGAAATTGCAAACGTCGAGCAATTGCTCAGAGATGAAAAGTGGCAGCACTGAAAGCTCTTGCTATCCAGCACCCTTCCTTGGAAGCGCTTTCACAGGCGCAGTAACACTGGGGCTTTGCGCTTCTCTAGCCACCAAACTTCATGGTCACTATCTCTCCGTCTCGTAGACACGAGCTGAGAAATTGCAAACGTCGAGCAATTGCTCAGAGATGAAAAGTGCCAGCACTGAAAGCTGTTGCTAGCCAGCACCCTTCCTTGGAAGCGCTTTTGTAGGCCTAAGAAGTCTGGGGCTCTGGGCTTCTCTAGCCACCTCATCTTCTGCTCATCCTCTCGCGCACTCTAAAGAGAGCTCAGGTGAGAAATTGCAAACGTCGAGCAATTGCTCAGAGATGAAAAGTGCCAGCACTGAAAGCTCTTGCTATCCAGCACCCTTCCTTGGAAGCGCTTTCACAGGCGCAGTAACACTGGGGCTTTGCGCTTCTCTAGCCACCAAACGTCACGGTCCTTCTCTTTCCGTCTCGTAGACACGAGCTGAGAAATTGCAAACGTCGAGCAATTGCTCAGAGATGAAAAGTGCCAGCACTGGAAGCTGTTGCTAGCCAGCACCCTTCCTTGGAAGCGCTTTTGTAGCCCTTAGAACACTGGGGCTCTGGGCTTCTCTAGCCACCTCATCTTCTGCTCATCCTCTCGCGCACTCTAAAGAGAGCTCAGGTGAGAAATTGCAAACGTCCAGCAATTGCTCAGAGATGAAAAGTGCCAGCACTGAAAGCTCTTGCTAGCCAGCACCCTTCCTTGGAAGCGCTTTCACAGGCGCAGTAACACTGGGGCTTTGCGCTTCTCTAGCCACCAAACGTCACGGTCCTTCTCTTTCCGTCTCGTAGACACGAGCTGAGAAATTGCAAACGTCGAGCAATTGCTCAGAGATGAAAAGTGCCAGCACTGAAAGCTCTTGCTAGCCAGCACCCTTCCTTGGAAGCGCTTTTGTAGGCCTAAGAACACTGGGGCTCTGGGCTTCTCTAGCCACCTAATCTTCTGCTCATCCTCTCGCGCACTCTAAAGAGAGCTCAGGTGAGAAATTGCAAACATCGAGCAATTGCTCAGAGATGAAAAGTGCCAGCACTGAAAGCTGTTGCTAGCCAGCACCCTTCCTTGGAAGCGCTTTCACAGGCGCAGCAACACTGGGGCTTTGCGCTTCTCTACCCACCAAACGTCACGGTCCTTCTCTTTCCGTCTCATAGACACGAGCTGAGAAATTGCAAACGTCGATCAATTGCTCAGAGATGAAAAGTGCCAGCACTGGAAGCTGTTGCTAGCCAGCACCCTTCCTTGGAAGCGCTTTTGTAGCCCTTAGAACACTGGGGCTCTGGGCTTCTCTAGCCACCTCATCTTCTGCTCATCCTCTCGCGCACTCTAAAGAGAGCTCAGGTGAGAAATTGCAAACGTCGAGCAATTGCTCAGAGATGAAAAGTGCCAGCACTGAAAGCTCTTGCTAGCCAGCACCCTTCCTTGGAAGCGCTTTCACAGGCGCAGTAACACTGGGGCTTTGCGCTTCTCTAGCCACCAAACGTCACGGTCCTTCTCTTTCCGTCTCGTAGACACGAGCTGAGAAATTGCAAACGTCGAGCAATTGCTCAGAGATGAAAAGTGCCAGCACTGGAAGCTGTTGCTAGCCAGCACCCTTCCTTGGAAGCGCTTTTGTAGGCCTTAGAACACTGGGGCTCTGGGCTTCTCTAGCCACCTCATCTTCTGCTCATCCTCTCGCGCACTCTAAAGAGAGCTCAGGTGAGAAATTGCAAACGTCCAGCAATTGCTCAGAGATGAAAAGTGCCAGCACTGAAAGCTCTTGCTAGCCAGCACCCTTCCTTGGAAGCGCTTTCACAGGCGCAGTAACACTGGGGCTTTGCGCTTCTCTAGCCACCAAACGTCACGGTCCTTCTCTTTCCGTCTCGTAGACACGAGCTGAGAAATTGCAAACGTCGAGCAATTGCTCAGAGATGAAAAGTGCCAGCACTGAAAGCTCTTGCTAGCCAGCACCCTTCCTTGGAAGCGCTTTTGTAGGCCTAAGAACACTGGGGCTCTGGGCATCTCTAGCCACCTCATCTTCTGCTCATCCTCTCGCGCACTCTAAAGAGAGCTCAGGTGAGAAATTGCAAACGTCGAGCAATTGCTCAGAGATGAAAAGTGCCAGCACTGAAAGCTGTTGCTAGCCAGCACCCTTCCTTGGAAGCGCTTTCACAGGCGCAGTAACACTGGGGCTTTGCGCTTCTATACGCACCAAACGTCACGGTCCTTCTCTTTCCGTCTCGTAGACACGAGCTGAGAAATTGCAAACGTCGAGCAATTGCTCAGAGATGAAAAGTGCCAGCACTGAAAGCTCTTGCTAGCCAGCACCCTTCCTTGGAAGCGCTTTTGTAGGCCTAAGAACACTGGGGCTCTGGGCTTCTCTAGCCACCTCATCTTCTGCTCATCCTCTCGCGCACTCTAAAGAGAGTTCAGGTGAGAAATTGCAAACGTCGAGCAATTGCTCAGAGATGAAAAGTGCCAGCACTGAAAGCTGTTGCTAGCCAGCACCCTTCCTTGGAAGCGCTTTCACAGGCGCAGCAACACTGGGGCTTTGCGCTTCTCTACCCACCAAACGTCACGGTCCTTCTCTTTCCGTCTCGTAGACACGAGCTGAGAAATTGCAAACGTCGATCAATTGCTCAGAGATGAAAAGTGCCAGCACTGAAAGCTCTTGCTAGCCAGCACCCTTCCTTGGAAGCGCTTTCACAGGCGCAGCAACACTGGGGCTTTGCGCTTCTCTACCCACCAAACTTCATGGTCACTATCTCTCCGTCTCGTAGACACGAGCTGAGAAATTGCAAACGTCGAGCAATTGCTCAGAGATGAAAAGTGCCAGCACTGAAAGCTGTTGCTAGCCAGCACCCTTCCTTGGAAGCGCTTTTGTAGGCCTTAGAACACTGGGGCTCTGGGCTTCTCTAGCCACCTAATCTTCTGCTCATCCTCTCGCGCACTCTAAAGAGAGCTGAGGTGAGAAATTGCAAACGTCGAACAATTGCTCAGAGATGAAAAGTGCCAGCACTGAAAGCTGTTGCTAGCCAGCACCCTTCCTTGGAAGCGCTTTCACAGGCGCAGTAACACTGGGGCTTTGCGCTTCTCTAGCCACCAAACGTCACGGTCACTATCTCTCCGTCTCGTAGACACGAGCTGAGAAATTGCAGACGTCGATCAATTGCTCAGAGATGAAAAGTGCCAGCACTGAAAGCTGTTGCTAGCCAGCACCCTTCCTTGGAAGCGCTTTTGTAAGCCTAAGCACACTGGGGCTCTGGGCTTCTCTAGCCACCTCATCTTCTGCTCATCCTCTCGCGCACTCTAAAGAGAGCTCAGGTGAGAAATTGCAAACGTCGAGCAATTGCTCAGAGATGAAAAGTGCCAGCACTGAAAGCTGTTGCTAGCCAGCACCCTTCCTTGGAAGCGCTTTCACAGACGCAGTAACACTGGGGCTTTGCGCTTCTCTAGCCACCAAACTTCATGGTCACTATCTCTCCGTCTCGTAGACACGAGCTGAGAAATTGCAAACGTCGATCAATTGCTCAGAGATGAAAAGTGCCAGCACTGAAAGCTGTTGCTAGCCAGCACCCTTCCTTGGAAGCGCTTTTGTAGGCCTAAGAAGTCTGGGGCTCTGGGCTTCTCTAGCCACCTCATCTTCTGCTCATCCTCTCGCGCACTCTAAAGAGAGCTCAGGTGAGAAATTGCAAACGTCGAGCAATTGCTCAGAGATGAAAAGTGCCAGCACTGAAAGCTCTTGCTAGCCAGCACCCTTCCTTGGAAGCGCTTTCACAGGCGCAGTAACACTGGGGCTTTGCGCTTCTCTAGCCACCAAACGTCACGGTCCTTCTCTTTCCGTCTCGTAGACACGAGCTGAGAAATTGCAAACGTCGAGCAATTGCTCAGAGATGAAAAGTGCCAGCACTGGAAGCTGTTGCTAGCCAGCACCCTTCCTTGGAAGCGCTTTTGTAGGCCTAAGAAGACTGGGGCTCTGGGCTTCTCTAGCCACCTCATCTTCTGCTCATCCTCTCGCGCACTCTAAAGAGAGCTCAGGTGAGAAATTGCAAACGTCGAGCAATTGCTCAGAGATGAAAAGTGCCAGCACTGAAAGCTCTTGCTAGCCAGCACCCTTCCTTGGAAGCGCTTTCACAGGCGCAGTAACACTGGGGCTTTGCGCTTCTCTAGCCACCAAACGTCACGGTCCTTCTCTTTCCGTCTCGTAGACACGAGCTGAGAAATTGCAAACGTCGAGCAATTGCTCAGAGATGAAAAGTGCCAGCACTGAAAGCTCTTGCTAGCCAGCACCCTTCCTTGGAAGCGCTTTTGTAGGCCTAAGAACACTGGGGCTCTGGGCTTCTCTAGCCACCTCATCTTCTGCTCATCCTCTCGCGCACTCTAAAGAGAGCTCAGGTGAGAAATTGCAAACGTCGAGCAATTGCTCAGAGATGAAAAGTGCCAGCACTGAAAGCTGTTGCTACCCAGCACCCTTCCTTGGAAGCGCTTTCACAGGCGCAGCAACACTGGGGCTTTGCGCTTCTCTAGCCACCAAACGTCACGGTCCTTCTCTTTCCGTCTCATAGACACGAGCTGAGAAATTGCAAACGTCGAGCAATTGCTCAGAGATGAAAAGTGCCAGCACTGGAAGCTGTTGCTAGCCAGCACCCTTCCTTGGAAGCGCTTTCACAGGCGCAGTAACACTGGGGCTTTGCACTTCTCTAGCCACCAAACGTCACGGTCCTTCTCTTTCCGTCTCGTAGACACGAGCTGAGAAATTGCAAACGTCGAGCAATTGCTCAGAGATGAAAAGTGCCAGCACTGAAAGCTCTTGCTAGCCAGCACCCTTCCTTGGAAGCGCTTTCACAGGCGCAGTAACACTGGGGCTTTGCGCTTCTCTACCCACCAAACGTCACGGTCACTATCTCTCCGTCTCGTAGACACGAGCTGAGAAATTGCAAACGTCGAGCAATTGCTCAGAGATGAAAAGTGCCAGCACTGAAAGCTCTTGCTAGCCAGCACCCTTCCTTGGAAGCGCTTTTGTAGGCCTAAGAACACTGGGGCTCTGGGCTTCTCTAGCCACCTAATCTTCTGCTCATCCTCTCGCGCACTCTAAAGAGAGTTCAGGTGAGAAATTGCAAACGTCGAGCAATTGCTCAGAGATGAAAAGTGCCAGCACTGAAAGCTCTTGCTAGCCAGCACCCTTCCTTGGAAGCGCTTTCACAGGCGCAGCAACACTGGGGCTTTGCGCTTCTCTAGCCACCAAACGTCACGGTCCTTCTCTTTCCGTCTCGTAGACACGAGCTGAGAAATTGCAAACGTCGAGCAATTGCTCAGAGATGAAAAGTGCCAGCACTGAAAGCTGTTGCTAGCCAGCACCCTTCCTTGGAAGCGCTTTTGTAGGCCTAAGAACACTGGGGCTCTGGGCTTCTCTAGCCACCTCATCTTCTGCTCATCCTCTCGCGCACTCTAAAGAGAGCTCAGGGGAGAAATTGCAAACGTCCAGCAATTGCTCAGAGATGAAAAGTGCCAGCACTGAAAGCTGTTGCTAGCCAGCACCCTTCCTTGGAAGCGCTTTCACAGGCGCAGTAACACTGGGGCTTTGCGCTTCTCTAGCCACCAAACGTCACGGTCCTTCTCTTTCCGTCTCGTAGACACGAGCTGAGAAATTGCAAACGTCGAGCAATTGCTCAGAGATGAAAAGTGCCAGCACTGAAAGCTCTTGCTAGCCAGCACCCTTCCTTGGAAGCGCTTTCACAGGCGCAGCAACACTGGGGCTTTGCGCTTCTCTAGCCACCAAACTTCATGGTCACTATCTCTCCGTCTCCTAGACACGAGCTGAGAAATTGCAAACGTCGAGCAATTGCTCAGAGATGAAAAGTGCCAGCACTGAAAGCTGTTGCTAGCCAGCCCCCTTCCTTGGAAGCGCTTTTGTAGGCCTAAGAACACTGGGGCTCTGGGCTTCTCTAGCCACCTAATCTTCTGCTCATCCTCTCGCGCACTCTAAAGAGAGTTCAGGTGAGAAATTGCAAACGTCGAGCAATTGCTCAGAGATGAAAAGTGCCAGCACTGAAAGCTCTTGCTAGCCAGCACCCTTCCTTGGAAGCGCTTTCACAGGCGCAGCAACACTGGGGCTTTGCGCTTCTCTAGCCACCAAACGTCACGGTCCTTCTCTTTCCGTCTCGTAGACACGAGCTGAGAAATTGCAAACGTCGAGCAATTGCTCAGAGATGAAAAGTGCCAGCACTGAAAGCTCTTGCTAGCCAGCACCCTTCCTTGGAAGCGCTTTCACAGGCGCAGCAACACTGGGGCTTTGCGCTTCTCTACCCACCAAACTTCATGGTCACTATCTCTCTGTCTCGTAGACACGAGCTGAGAAATTGCAAACGTCGATCAATTGCTCAGAGATGAAAAGTGCCAGCACTGAAAGCTGTTGCTAGCCAGCACCCTTCCTTGGAAGCGCTTTTGTAGCCCTTAGAACACTGGGGCTCTGGGCTTCTCTAGCCACCTAATCTTCTGCTCATCCTCTCGCGCACTCTAAAGAGAGCTCAGGTGAGAAATTGCAAACGTCGAGCAATTGCTCAGAGATGAAAAGTGCCAGCACTGAAAGCTCTTGCTAGCCAGCACCCTTCCTTGGAAGCGCTTTCACAGGCGCAGCAACACTGGGGCTTTGCGCTTCTCTACCCACCAAACGTCACGGTCCTTCTCTTTCCGTCTCGTAGACACGAGCTGAGAAATTGCAAACGTCGAGCAATTGCTCAGAGATGAAAAGTGCCAGCACTGGAAGCTGTTGCTAGCCAGCACCCTTCCTTGGAAGCGCTTTTGTAGCCCTTAGAACACTGGGGCTCTGGGCTTCTCTAGCCACCTCATCTTCTGCTCATCCTCTCGCGCACTCTAAAGAGAGCTCAGGTGAGAAATTGCAAACGTCCAGCAATTGCTCAGAGATGAAAAGTGCCAGCACTGAAAGCTGTTGCTAGCCAGCACCCTTCCTTGGAAGCGCTTTCACAGGCGCAGCAACACTGGGGCTTTGCGCTTCTCTAGCCACCAAACGTCACGGTCATTCTCTTTCCGTCTCGTAGACACGAGCTGAGAAATTGCAAACGTCGAGCAATTGCTCAGAGATGAAAAGTGCCAGCACTGAAAGCTGTTGCTAGCCAGCCCCCTTCCTTGGAAGCGCTTTTGTAGGCCTAAGAACACTGGGGCTCTGGGCTTCTCTAGCCACCTCATCTTCTGCTCATCCTCTCGCGCACTCTAAAGAGAGCTCAGGTGAGAAATTGCAAACGTCGAGCAATTGCTCAGAGATGAAAAGTGCCAGCACTGAAAGCTCTTGCTAGCCAGCACCCTTCCTTGGAAGCGCTTTCACAGGCGCTGTAACACTGGGGCTTTGCGCTTCTCTACCCACCAAACGTCACGGTCCTTCTCTTTCCGTATCGTAGACACGAGCTGAGAAATTGCAAACGTCGAGCAATTGCTCAGAGATGAAAAGTGCCAGCACTGAAAGCTCTTGCTAGCCAGCACCCTTCCTTGGAAGCGCTTTTGTAGGCCTAAGAACACTGGGGCTCTGGGCTTCTCTAGCCACCTCATCTTCTGCTCATCCTCTCGCGCACTCTAAAGAGAGCTCAGGTGAGAAATTGCAAACGTCGAGCAATTGCTCAGAGATGAAAAGTGCCAGCACTGAAAGCTGTTGCTAGCCAGCACCCTTCCTTGGAAGCGCTTTCACAGGCGCAGCAACACTGGGGCTTTGCGCTTCTCTACCCACCAAACGTCACGGTCCTTCTCTTTCCGTCTCATAGACACGAGCTGAGAAATTGCAAACGTCGAGCAATTGCTCAGAGATGAAAAGTGCCAGCACTGGAAGCTGTTGCTAGCCAGCACCCTTCCTTGGAAGCGCTTTTGTAGCCCTTAGAACACTGGGGCTCTGGGCTTCTCTAGCCACCTCATCTTCTGCTCATCCTCTCGCGCACTCTAAAGAGAGCTCAGGTGAGAAATTGCAAACGTCCAGCAATTGCTCAGAGATGAAAAGTGCCAGCACTGAAAGCTCTTGCTAGCCAGCACCCTTCCTTGGAAGCGCTTTCACAGGCGCAGTAACACTGGGGCTTTGCGCTTCTCTACCCACCAAACGTCACGGTCACTATCTCTCCGTCTCGTAGACACGAGCTGAGAAATTGCAAACGTCGAGCAATTGCTCAGAGATGAAAAGTGCCAGCACTGAAAGCTCTTGCTAGCCAGCACCCTTCCTTGGAAGCGCTTTTGTAGGCCTAAGAACACTGGGGCTCTGGGCTTCTCTAGCCACCTAATCTTCTGCTCATCCTCTCGCGCACTCTAAAGAGAGTTCAGGTGAGAAATTGCAAACGTCGAGCAATTGCTCAGAGATGAAAAGTGCCAGCACTGAAAGCTGTTGCTAGCCAGCACCCTTCCTTGGAAGCGCTTTCACAGGCGCAGCAACACTGGGGCTTTGCGCTTCTCTAGCCACCAAACGTCACGGTCCTTCTCTTTCCGTCTCGTAGACACGAGCTGAGAAATTGCAAACGTCGAGCAATTGCTCAGAGATGAAAAGTGCCAGCACTGAAAGCTGTTGCTAGCCAGCACCCTTCCTTGGAAGCGCTTTTGTAGGCCTAAGAACACTGGGGCTCTGGGCTTCTCTAGCCACCTCATCTTCTGCTCATCCTCTCGTGCACTCTAAAGAGAGCTCAGGGGAGAAATTGCAAACGTCCAGCAATTGCTCAGAGATGAAAAGTGCCAGCACTGAAAGCTCTTGCTAGCCAGCACCCTTCCTTGGAAGCGCTTTCACAAGCGCAGCAACACTGGGGCTTTGCGCTTCTCTAGCCACCAAACGTCACGGTCCTTCTCTTTCCGTCTCGTAGACACGAGCTGAGAAATTGCAAACGTCGAGCAATTGCTCAGAGATGAAAAGTGCCAGCACTGAAAGCTGTTGCTAGCCAGCACCCTTCCTTGGAAGCGCTTTCACAGGCGCAGCAACACTGGGGCTTTGCGCTTCTCTAGCCACCAAACTTCATGGTCACTATCTCTCCGTCTCCTAGACACGAGCTGAGAAATTGCAAACGTCGAGCAATTGCTCAGAGATGAAAAGTGCCAGCACTGAAAGCTCTTGCTAGCCAGCACCCTTCCTTGGAAGCGCTTTTGTAGGCCTAAGAACACTGGGGCTCTGGGCTTCTCTACCCACCTCATCTTCTGCTCATCCTCTCGCGCACTCTAAAGAGAGTTCAGGTGAGAAATTGCAAACGTCGAGCAATTGCTCAGAGATGAAAAGTGCCAGCACTGAAAGCTCTTGCTAGCCAGCACCCTTCCTTGGAAGCGCTTTCACAGGCGCAGCAACACTGGGGCTTTGCGCTTCTCTAGCCACCAAACGTCACGGTCCTTCTCTTTCCGTCTCGTAGACACGAGCTGAGAAATTGCAAACGTCGAGCAATTGCTCAGAGATGAAAAGTGCCAGCACTGAAAGCTGTTGCTACCCAGCACCCTTCCTTGGAAGCGCTTTCACAGGCGCAGCAACACTGGGGCTTTGCGCTTCTCTAGCCACCAAACGTCACGGTCCTTCTCTTTCCGTCTCATAGACACGAGCTGAGAAATTGCAAACGTCGAGCAATTGCTCAGAGATGAAAAGTGCCAGCACTGGAAGCTGTTGCTAGCCAGCACCCTTCCTTGGAAGCGCTTTTGTAGCCCTTAGAACACTGGGGCTCTGGGCTTCTCTAGCCACCTCATCTTCTGCTCATCCTCTCGCGCACTCTAAAGAGAGCTCAGGTGAGAAATTGCAAACGTCCAGCAATTGCTCAGAGATGAAAAGTGCCAGCACTGAAAGCTCTTGCTAGCCAGCACCCTTCCTTGGAAGCGCTTTCACAGGCGCAGTAACACTGGGGCTTTGCGCTTCTCTACCCACCAAACGTCACGGTCACTATCTCTCCGTCTCGTAGACACGAGCTGAGAAATTGCAAACGTCGAGCAATTGCTCAGAGATGAAAAGTGCCAGCACTGAAAGCTCTTGCTAGCCAGCACCCTTCCTTGGAAGCGCTTTTGTAGGCCTAAGAACACTGGGGCTCTGGGCTTCTCTAGCCACCTAATCTTCTGCTCATCCTCTCGCGCACTCTAAAGAGAGTTCAGGTGAGAAATTGCAAACGTCGAGCAATTGCTCAGAGATGAAAAGTGCCAGCACTGAAAGCTGTTGCTAGCCAGCACCCTTCCTTGGAAGCGCTTTCACAGGCGCAGCAACACTGGGGCTTTGCGCTTCTCTAGCCACCAAACGTCACGGTCCTTCTCTTTCCGTCTCGTAGACACGAGCTGAGAAATTGCAAACGTCGAGCAATTGCTCAGAGATGAAAAGTGCCAGCACTGAAAGCTGTTGCTAGCCAGCACCCTTCCTTGGAAGCGCTTTTGTAGGCCTAAGAACACTGGGGCTCTGGGCTTCTCTAGCCACCTCATCTTCTGCTCATCCTCTCGTGCACTCTAAAGAGAGCTCAGGGGAGAAATTGCAAACGTCCAGCAATTGCTCAGAGATGAAAAGTGCCAGCACTGAAAGCTCTTGCTAGCCAGCACCCTTCCTTGGAAGCGCTTTCACAAGCGCAGCAACACTGGGGCTTTGCGCTTCTCTAGCCACCAAACGTCACGGTCCTTCTCTTTCCGTCTCGTAGACACGAGCTGAGAAATTGCAAACGTCGAGCAATTGCTCAGAGATGAAAAGTGCCAGCACTGAAAGCTGTTGCTAGCCAGCACCCTTCCTTGGAAGCGCTTTCACAGGCGCAGCAACACTGGGGCTTTGCGCTTCTCTAGCCACCAAACTTCATGGTCACTATCTCTCCGTCTCCTAGACACGAGCTGAGAAATTGCAAACGTCGAGCAATTGCTCAGAGATGAAAAGTGCCAGCACTGAAAGCTCTTGCTAGCCAGCACCCTTCCTTGGAAGCGCTTTTGTAGGCCTAAGAACACTGGGGCTCTGGGCTTCTCTACCCACCTCATCTTCTGCTCATCCTCTCGCGCACTCTAAAGAGAGTTCAGGTGAGAAATTGCAAACGTCGAGCAATTGCTCAGAGATGAAAAGTGCCAGCACTGAAAGCTCTTGCTAGCCAGCACCCTTCCTTGGAAGCGCTTTCACAGGCGCAGCAACACTGGGGCTTTGCGCTTCTCTAGCCACCAAACGTCACGGTCCTTCTCTTTCCGTCTCGTAGACACGAGCTGAGAAATTGCAAACGTCGAGCAATTGCTCAGAGATGAAAAGTGCCAGCACTGAAAGCTCTTGCTAGCCAGCACCCTTCCTTGGAAGCGCTTTCACAGGCGCAGCAACACTGGGGCTTTGCGCTTCTCTACCCACCAAACTTCATGGTCACTATCTCTCCGTCTCGTAGACACGAGCTGAGAAATTGCAAACGTCGATCAATTGCTCAGAGATGAAAAGTGCCAGCACTGAAAGCTGTTGCTAGCCAGCACCCTTCCTTGGAAGCGCTTTTGTAGGCCTTAGAACACTGGGGCTCTGGGCTTCTCTAGCCACCTAATCTTCTGCTCATCCTCTCGCGCACTCTAAAGAGAGCTCAGGTGAGAAATTGCAAACGTCGAGCAATTGCTCAGAGATGAAAAGTGCCAGCACTGAAAGCTCTTGCTAGCCAGCACCCTTCCTTGGAAGCGCTTTCACAGGCGCAGCAACACTGGGGCTTTGCGCTTCTCTAGCCACCAAACGTCACGGTCCTTCTCTTTCCGTCTCGTAGACACGAGCTGAGAAATTGCAAACGTCCAGCAATTGCTCAGAGATGAAAAGTGCCAGCACTGGAAGCTGTTGCTAGCCAGCACCCTTCCTTGGAAGCGCTTTTGTAGGCCTAAGAACACTGGGGCTCTGGGCTTCTCTAGCCACCTCATCTTCTGCTCATCCTCTCGCGCACTCTAAAGAGAGCTCAGGTGAGAAATTGCAAACGTCCAGCAATTGCTCAGAGATGAAAAGTGCCAGCACTGAAAGCTGTTGCTAGCCAGCACCCTTCCTTGGAAGCGCTTTCACAGGCGCAGCAACACTGGGGCTTTGCGCTTCTCTAGCCACCAAACGTCACGGTCATTCTCTTTCCGTCTCGTAGACACGAGCTGAGAAATTGCAAACGTCGAGCAATTGCTCAGAGATGAAAAGTGCCAGCACTGAAAGCTGTTGCTAGCCAGCCCCCTTCCTTGGAAGCGCTTTTGTAGGCCTAAGAACACTGGGGCTCTGGGCTTCTCTAGCCACCTCATCTTCTGCTCATCCTCTTGCGCACTCTAAAGAGAGCTCAGGTGAGAAATTGCAAACGTCGAGCAATTGCTCAGAGATGAAAAGTGCCAGCACTGAAAGCTCTTGCTAGCCAGCCCCCTTCCTTGGAAGCGCTTTTGTAGCCCTTAGAACACTGGGGCTCTGGGCTTCTCTAGCCACCTCATCTTCTGCTCATCCTCTCGCGCACTCTAAAGAGAGCTCAGGTGAGAAATTGCAAACGTCGAGCAATTGCTCAGAGATGAAAAGTGCCAGCACTGAAAGCTGTTGCTAGCCAGCACCCTTCCTTGGAAGCGCTTTCACAGGCGCAGTAACACTGGGGCTTTGCGCTTCTCTACCCACCAAACGTCACGGTCCTTCTCTTTCCGTCTCGTAGACACGAGCTGAGAAATTGCAAACGTCGAGCAATTGCTCAGAGATGAAAAGTGCCAGCACTGAAAGCTGTTGCTAGCCAGCACCCTTCCTTGGAAGCGCTTTCACAGGCGCAGTAACACTGGGGCTTTGCGCTTCTCTACCCACCAAAAGTCACGGTCACTATCTCTCCGTCTCGTAGACACGAGCTGAGAAATTGCAGATGTCGAGAAATTGCTCAGAGATGAAAAGTGCCAGCACTGAAAGCTGTTGCTAGCCAGCACCCTTCCTTGGAAGCGCTTTTGTAGGCCTAAGAAGACTGGGGCTCTGGGCTTCTCTAGCCACCTAATCTTCTGCTCATCCTCTCGCGCACTCTAAAGAGAGTTCAGGTGAGAAATTGCAAACGTCGACCAATTGCTCAGAGATGAAAAGTGCCAGCACTGAAAGCTCTTGCTAGCCACCCCCCTTCCTTGGAAGCGCTTTCACAGGCGCAGCAACACTGGCGCTTTGCGCTTCTCTAGCCACCAAACGTCACGGTCCTTCTCTTTCCGTCTCGTAGACACGAGCTGAGAAATTGCAAACGTCGAGCAATTGCTCAGAGATGAAAAGTGCCAGCACTGAAAGCTCTTGCTAGCCAGCACCCTTCCTTGGAAGCGCTTTTGTAGGCCTAAGAAGACTGGGGCTCTGGGGTTCTCTAGCCACCTAATCTTCTGCTCATCCTCTCGCGCACTCTAAAGAGAGCTCAGGTGAGAAATTGCAAACGTCGAGCAATTGCTCAGAGATGAAAAGTGCCAGCACTGAAAGCTCTTGCTAGCCAGCACCCTTCCTTGGAAGCGCTTTCACAGGCGCAGTAACACTGGGGCTTTGTGCTTCTCTACCCACCAAAAGTCACGGTCCTTCTCTTTCTGTCTCGTAGACACGAGCTGAGAAATTGCAAACGTCGAGCAATTGCTCAGAGATGAAAAGTGCCAGCACTGAAAGCTGTTGCTAGCCAGCACCCTTCCTTGGAAGCGCTTTCACAGGCGCAGTAACACTGGGGCTTTGCGCTTCTCTACCCACCAAACGTCACGGTCACTATCTCTCCGTCTCGTAGACACGAGCTGAGAAATTGCAGACATCGAGAAATTGCTCAGAGATGAAAAGTGCCAGCACTGAAAGCTGTTGCTAGCCAGCACCCTTCCTTGGAAGCGCTTTTGTAGGCCTAAGAACACTGGGGCTCTGGGCTTCTCTAGCCACCTCATCTTCTGCTCATCCTCTCGCGCACTCTAAAGAGAGCTCAGGTGAGAAATTGCAAACGTCGAGCAATTGCTCAGAGATGAAAAGTGCCAGCACTGAAAGCTGTTGCTAGCCAGCACCCTTCCTTGGAAGCGCTTTCACAGGCGCAGTAACACTGGGGCTTTGCGCTTCTATACGCACCAAATGTCACGCTCCTTCTCTTTCCGTCTCGTAGACACGAGCTGAGAAATTGCAAACGTCGAGCAATTGCTCAGAGATGAAAAGTGCCAGCACTGAAAGCTGTTGCTAGCCAGCACCCTTCCTTGGAAGCGCTTTTGTAGGCCTAAGAACACTGGGGCTCTGGGCTTCTCTAGCCACCTCATCTTCTGCTCATCCTCTCGCGCACTCTAAAGAGAGCTCAGGTGAGAAATTGCAAAAGTCGAGCAATTGCTCAGAGATGAAAAGTGCCAGCACTGAAAGCTGTTGCTAGCCAGCACCCTTCCTTGGAAGCGCTTTCACAGGCGCAGTAACACTGGGGCTTTGCGCTTCTATACGCACCAAATGTCACGCTCCTTCTCTTTCCGTCTCGTAGACACGAGCTGAGAAATTGCAAACGTCGAGCAATTGCTCAGAGATGAAAAGTGCCAGCACTGAAAGCTGTTGCTAGCCAGCACCCTTCCTTGGAAGCGCTTTTGTAGGCCTAAGAACACTGGGGCTCTGGGCTTCTCTAGCCACCTCATCTTCTGCTCATCCTCTCGCGCACTCTAAAGAGAGCTCAGGTGAGAAATTGCAAACGTCGAGCAATTGCTCAGAGATGAAAAGTGCCAGCACTGAAAGCTGTTGCTAGCCAGCACCCTTCCTTGGAAGCGCTTTCACAAGCGCAGCAACACTGGGGCTTTGCGCTTCTCTAGCCACCAAACGTCACGGTCCTTCTCTTTCCGTCTCGTAGACACGAGCTGAGAAATTGCAAACGTCGAGCAATTGCTCAGAGATGAAAAGTGCCAGCACTGAAAGCTCTTGCTAGCCAGCACCCTTCCTTGGAAGCGCTTTCACAGGCGCAGCAACACTGGGGCTTTGCGCTTCTCTAGCCACCAAACTTCATGGTCACTATCTCTCCGTCTCCTAGACACGAGCTGAGAAATTGCAAACGTCGAGCAATTGCTCAGAGATGAAAAGTGCCAGCACTGAAAGCTCTTGCTAGCCAGCACCCTTCCTTGGAAGCGCTTTTGTAGGCCTAAGAACACTGGGGCTCTGGGCTTCTCTAGCCACCTCATCTTCTGCTCATCCTCTCGCGCACTCTAAAGAGAGCTCAGGTGAGAAATTGCAAACGTCGAGCAATTGCTCAGAGATGAAAAGTGCCAGCACTGAAAGCTCTTGCTAGCCAGCACCCTTCCTTGGAAGCGCTTTTGTAGGCCTAAGAACACTGGGGCTCTGGGCTTCTCTAGCCACCTCATCTTCTGCTCATCCTCTCGCGCACTCTAAAGAGAGTTCAGGTGAGAAATTGCAAACGTCGAGCAATTGCTCAGAGATGAAAAGTGCCAGCACTGAAAGCTCTTGCTAGCCAGCACCCTTCCTTGGAAGCGCTTTCACAGGCGCAGCAACACTGGGGCTTTGCGCTTCTCTACCCACCAAACTTCATGGTAACTATCTCTCCGTCTCGTAGACACGAGCTGAGAAATTGCAAACGTCGATCAATTGCTCAGAGATGAAAAGTGCCAGCACTGAAAGCTGTTGCTAGCCAGCCCCCTTCCTTGGAAGCGCTTTTGTAGCCCTTAGAACACTGGGGCTCTGGGCTTCTCTAGCCACCTCATCTTCTGCTCATCCTCTCGCGCACTCTAAAGAGAGCTCAGGTGAGAAATTGCAAACGTCGAACAATTGCTCAGAGATGAAAAGTGCCAGCACTGAAAGCTGTTGCTAGCCAGCACCCTTCCTTGGAAGCGCTTTCACAGGCGCAGCAACACTGGGGCTTTGCGCTTCTCTACCCACCAAACGTCACGGCCCTTCTCTTTCCGTCTCGTAGACACGAGCTGAGAAATTGCAAACGTCCAGCAATTGCTCAGAGATGAAAAGTGCCAGCACTGGAAGCTGTTGCTAGCCAGCACCCTTCCTTGGAAGCGCTTTTGTAGCCCTTAGAACACTGGGGCTCTGGGCTTCTCTAGCCACCTCATCTTCTGCTCATCCTCTCGCGCACTCTAAAGAGAGCTCAGGTGAGAAATTGCAAACGTCCAGCAATTGCTCAGAGATGAAAAGTGCCAGCACTGAAAGCTGTTGCTAGCCAGCACCCTTCCTTGGAAGCGCTTTCACAGGCGCAGTAACACTGGGGCTTTGCGCTTCTCTACCCACCAAACGTCACGGTCCTTCTCTTTCCGTCTCGTAGACACGAGCTGAGAAATTGCAAACGTCGAGCAATTGCTCAGAGATGAAAAGTGCCAGCACTGAAAGCTGTTGCTAGCCAGCCCCCTTCCTTGGAAGCGCTTTTGTAGGCCTAAGAACACTGGGGCTCTGGGCTTCTCTAGCCACCTCATCTTCTGCTCATCCTCTTGCGCACTCTAAAGAGAGCTCAGGTGAGAAATTGCAAACGTCGAGCAATTGCTCAGAGATGAAAAGTGCCAGCACTGAAAGCTCTTGCTAGCCAGCACCCTTCCTTGGAAGCGCTTTCACAGGCGCTGTAACACTGGGGCTTTGCGCTTCTCTACCCACCAAACGTCACGGTCCTTCTCTTTCCGTCTCGTAGACACGAGCTGAGAAATTGCAAACGTCGAGCAATTGCTCAGAGATGAAAAGTGCCAGCACTGAAAGCTGTTGCTAGCCAGCACCCTTCCTTGGAAGCGCTTTCACAGGCGCAGTAACACTGGGGCTTTGCGCTTCTCTACCCACCAAACGTCACGGTCACTATCTCTCCGTCTCGTAGACACGAGCTGAGAAATTGCAGACGTCGATCAATTGCTCAGAGATGAAAAGTGCCAGCACTGAAAGCTGTTGCTAGCCAGCACCCTTCCTTGGAAGCGCTTTTGTAGGCCTAAGCACACTGGGGCTCTGGGCTTCTCTAGCCACCTCATCTTCTGCTCATCCTCTCGCGCACTCTAAAGAGAGCTCAGGTGAGAAATTGCAAACGTCCAGCAATTGCTCAGAGATGAAAAGTGCCAGCACTGAAAGCTGTTGCTAGCCAGCACCCTTCCTTGGAAGCGCTTTCACAGGCGCAGTAACACTGGGGCTTTGCGCTTCTCTACCCACCAAACTTCATGGTCACTATCTCTCCGTCTCGTAGACACGAGCTGAGAAATTGCAAACGTCGAGCAATTGCTCAGAGATGAAAAGTGCCAGCACTGGAAGCTGTTGCTAGCCAGCACCCTTCCTTGGAAGCGCTTTTGTAGCCCTTAGAACACTGGGGCTCTGGGCTTCTCTAGCCACCTCATCTTCTGCTCATCCTCTCGCGCACTCTAAAGAGAGCTCAGGTGAGAAATTGCAAACGTCGAGCAATTGCTCAGAGATGAAAAGTGCCAGCACTGAAAGCTCTTGCTAGCCAGCACCCTTCCTTGGAAGCGCTTTCACAGGCGCAGCAACACTGGGGCTTTGCGCTTCTCTACCCACCAAACGTCACGGTCCTTCTCTTTCCGTCTCGTAGACACGAGCTGAGAAATTGCAAACGTCGAGCAATTGCTCAGAGATGAAAAGTGCCAGCACTGGAAGCTGTTGCTAGCCAGCACCCTTCCTTGGAAGCGCTTTTGTAGCCCTTAGAACACTGGGGCTCTGGGCTTCTCTAGCCACCTCATCTTCTGCTCATCCTCTCGCGCACTCTAAAGAGAGCTCAGGTGAGAAATTGCAAACGTCCAGCAATTGCTCAGAGATGAAAAGTGCCAGCACTGAAAGCTGTTGCTAGCCAGCACCCTTCCTTGGAAGCGCTTTCACAGGCGCAGCAACACTGGGGCTTTGCGCTTCTCTACCCACCAAACGTCACGGTCACTATCTCTCCGTCTCGTAGACACGAGCTGAGAAATTGCAGACATCGAGAAATTGCTCAGAGATGAAAAGTGCCAGCACTGAAAGCTGTTGCTAGCCAGCACCCTTCCTTGGAAGCGCTTTTGTAGGCCTAAGAAGTCTGGGGCTCTGGGCTTCTCTAGCCACCTCATCTTCTGCTCATCCTCTCGCGCACTCTAAAGAGAGCTCAGGTGAGAAATTGCAAACGTCGAGCAATTGCTCAGAGATGAAAAGTGCCAGCACTGAAAGCTGTTGCTAGCCAGCACCCTTCCTTGGAAGCGCTTTCACAGGCGCAGCAACACTGGGGCTTTGCACTTCTATACGCACCAAACGTCACGGTCCTTCTCTTTCCGTCTCGTAGACACGAGCTGAGAAATTGCAAACGTCGAGCAATTGCTCAGAGATGAAAAGTGCCAGCACTGAAAGCTGTTGCTAGCCAGCACCCTTCCTTGGAAGCGCTTTCACAGGCGCAGTAACACTGGGGCTTTGCGCTTCTCTAGCCACCAAACGTCACGGTCCTTCTCTTTCCGTCTCGTAGACACGAGCTGAGAAATTGCAAACGTCGAGCAATTGCTCAGAGATGAAAAGTGCCAGCACTGAAAGCTGTTGCTAGCCAGCACCCTTCCTTGGAAGCGCTTTTGTAGGCCAAAGAACACTGGGGCTCTGGGCTTCTCTAGCCACCTCATCTTCTGCTCATCCTCTCGCGCACTCTAAAGAGAGCTCAGGTGAGAAATTGCAAACGTCGAGCAATTGCTCAGAGATGAAAAGTGCCAGCACTGAAAGCTGTTGCTAGCCAGCACCCTTCCTTGGAAGCGCTTTCACAGGCGCAGCAACACTGGGGCTTTGCGCTTCTCTACCCACCAAGCGTCACGGTCCTTCTCTTTCCGTCTCGTAGACACGAGCTGAGAAATTGCAAACGTCGAGCAATTGCTCAGAGATGAAAAGTGCCAGCACTGGAAGCTGTTGCTAGCCAGCACCCTTCCTTGGAAGCGCTTTTGTAGCCCTTAGAACACTGGGGCTCTGGGCTTCTCTAGCCACCTCATCTTCTGCTCATCCTCTCGCGCACTCTAAAGAGAGCTCAGGTGAGAAATTGCAAACGTCGAGCAATTGCTCAGAGATGAAAAGTGCCAGCACTGAAAGCTCTTGCTAGCCAGCACCCTTCCTTGGAAGCGCTTTTGTAGGCCTAAGAACACTGGGGCTCTGGGCTTCTCTAGCCACCTCATCTTCTGCTCATCCTCTCGCGCACTCTAAAGAGAGCTCAGGTGAGAAATTGCAAACGTCCAGCAATTGCTCAGAGATGAAAAGTGCCAGCACTGAAAGCTGTTGCTAGCCAGCACCCTTCCTTGGAAGCGCTTTCACAGGCGCTGTAACACTGGGGCTTTGCGCTTCTCTACCCACCAAACGTCACGGTCCTTCTCTTTCCGTCTCGTAGACACGAGCTGAGAAATTGCAAACGTCGAGCAATTGCTCAGAGATGAAAAGTGCCAGCACTGGAAGCTGTTGCTAGCCAGCACCCTTCCTTGGAAGCGCTTTTGTAGGCCTAAGAACACTGGGGCTCTGGGCTTCTCTAGCCACCTAATCTTCTGCTCATCCTCTCGCGCACTCTAAAGAGAGCTCAGGTGAGAAATTGCAAACGTCGAGCAATTGCTCAGAGAGGAAAAGTGCCAGCACTGAAAGCTGTTGCTAGCCAGCACCCTTCCTTGGAAGTGCTTTCAAAGGCGCAGTAACACTGGGGCTTTGCGCTTCTATATGCACCAAACGTCACGGTCATTCTCTTTCCGTCTCATAGACACGAGCTGAGAAATTGCAAACGTCGAGCAATTGCTCAGAGATGAAAAGTGCCAGCACTGAAAGCTGTTGCTAGCCAGCACCCTTCCTTGGAAGCGCTTTCACAGGCGCAGTAACACTGGGGCTTTGCGCTTCTCTAGCCACCAAACGTCACGGTCACTATCTCTCCGTCTCGTAGACACGAGCTGAGAAATTGCAAACGTCGAGCAATTGCTCAGAGATGAAAAGTGCCAGCACTGAAAGCTCTTGCTAGCCAGCACCCTTCCTTGGAAGCGCTTTTGTAGGCCTAAGAACACTGGGGCTCTGGGCTTCTCTAGCCACCTCATCTTCTGCTCATCCTCTCGCGCACTCTAAAGAGAGTTCAGGTGAGAAATTGCAAACGTCGAGCAATCGCTCAGAGATGAAAAGTGCCAGCACTGAAAGCTGTTGCTAGCCAGCACCCTTCCTTGGAAGCGCTTTCACAGGCGCAGTAACACTGGGGCTTTGCGCTTCTCTAGCCACCAAACGTAACGGTCCTTCTCTTTCCGTCTCGTAGACACGAGCTGAGAAATTGCAAACGTCGAGCAATTGCTCAGAGATGAAAAGTGCCAGCACTGAAAGCTGTTGCTAGCCAGCACCCTTCCTTGGAAGCGCTTTTGTAGCCCTTAGAACACTGGGGCTCTGGGCTTCTCTAGCCACCTCATCTTCTGCTCATCCTCTCGCGCACTCTAAAGAGAGCTCAGGTGAGAAATTGCAAACGTCGAGCAATTGCTCAGAGATGAAAAGTGCCAGCACTGAAAGCTCTTGCTAGCCAGCACCCTTCCTTGGAAGCGCTTTCACAGGCGCAGTAACACTGGGGCTTTGCGCTTCTCTACCCACCAAACGTCACGGTCCTTCTCTTTCCGTCTCGTAGACACGAGCTGAGAAATTGCAAACGTCGAGCAATTGCTCAGAGATGAAAAGTGCCAGCACTGAAAGCTCTTGCTAGCCAGCACCCTTCCTTGGAAGCGCTTTCACAGGCGCAGTAACACTGGGGCTTTGCGCTTCTCTAGCCACCAAACGTCACGGTCCTTCTCTTTCCGTCTCGTAGACACGAGCTGAGAAATTGCAAACGTCGAGCAATTGCTCAGAGATGAAAAGTGCCAGCACTGAAAGCTGTTGCTAGCCAGCACCCTTCCTTGGAAGCGCTTTTGTAGGCCTAAGAACACTGGGGCTCTGGGCTTCTCTAGCCACCTCATCTTCTGCTCATCCTCTCGCGCACTCTAAAGAGAGCTCAGGTGAGAAATTGCAAACGTCGAGCAATTGCTCAGAGATGAAAAGTGCCAGCACTGAAAGCTCTTGCTAGCCAGCACCCTTCCTTGGAAGCGCTTTCACAGGCGCAGCAACACTGGGGCTTTGCGCTTCTCTACCCACCAAACGTCACGGTCCTTCTCTTTCCGTCTCGTAGACACGAGCTGAGAAATTGCAAACGTCGAGCAATTGCTCAGAGATGAAAAGTGCCAGCACTGGAAGCTGTTGCTAGCCAGCACCCTTCCTTGGAAGCGCTTTTGTAGCCCTTAGAACACTGGGGCTCTGGGCTTCTCTAGCCACCTCATCTTCTGCTCATCCTCTCGCGCACTCTAAAGAGAGCTCAGGTGAGAAATTGCAAACGTCGAGCAATTGCTCAGAGATGAAAAGTGCCAGCACTGAAAGCTCTTGCTAGCCAGCACCCTTCCTTGGAAGCGCTTTTGTAGGCCTAAGAACACTGGGGCTCTGGGCTTCTCTAGCCACCTCATCTTCTCCTCATCCTCTCGCGCACTCTAAAGAGAGCTCAGGTGAGAAATTGCAAACGTCGAGCAATTGCTCAGAGATGAAAAGTGCCAGCACTGAAAGCTGTTGCTAGCCAGCACCCTTCCTTGGAAGCGCTTTCACAGGCGCTGTAACACTGGGGCTTTGCGCTTCTCTACCCACCAAACGTCACGGTCCTTCTCTTTCCGTCTCGTAGACACGAGCTGACAAATTGCAAACGTCGAGCAATTGCTCAGAGATGAAAAGTGCCAGCACTGGAAGCTGTTGCTAGCCAGCACCCTTCCTTGGAAGCGCTTTTGTAGGCCTAAGAACACTGGGGCTCTGGGCTTCTCTAGCCACCTAATCTTCTGCTCATCCTCTCGCGCACTCTAAAGAGAGCTCAGGTGAGAAATTGCAAACGTCGAGCAATTGCTCAGAGAGGAAAAGTGCCAGCACTGAAAGCTCTTGCTAGCCAGCACCCTTCCTTGGAAGTGCTTTCAAAGGCGCAGTAACACTGGGGCTTTGCGCTTCTCTAGCCACCAAACTTCACGGTCATTCTCTTTCCGTCTCATAGACACGAGCTGAGAAATTGCAAACGTCGATCAATTGCTCAGAGATGAAAAGTGCCAGCACTGAAAGCTGTTGCTAGCCAGCACCCTTCCTTGGAAGCGCTTTCACAGGCGCAGTAACACTGGGGCTTTGCGCTTCTCTAGCCACCAAACGTCACGGTCACTATCTCTCCGTCTCGTAGACACGAGCTGAGAAATTGCAAACGTCGAGCAATTGCTCAGAGATGAAAAGTGCCAGCACTGAAAGCTCTTGCTAGCCAGCACCCTTCCTTGGAAGCGCTTTTGTAGGCCTAAGAAGACTGGGGCTCTGGGCTTCTCTAGCCACCTAATCTTCTGCTCATCCTCTCGCGCACTCTAAAGAGAGTTCAGGTGAGAAATTGCAAACGTCGAGCAATCGCTCAGAGATGAAAAGTGCCAGCACTGAAAGCTGTTGCTAGCCAGCACCCTTCCTTGGAAGCGCTTTCACAGGCGCAGTAACACTGGGGCTTTGCGCTTCTCTACCCACCAAACGTAACGGTCCTTCTCTTTCCGTCTCGTAGACACGAGCTGAGAAATTGCAAACGTCGAGCAATTGCTCAGAGATGAAAAGTGCCAGCACTGAAAGCTGTTGCTAGCCAGCACCCTTCCTTGGAAGCGCTTTTGTAGCCCTTAGAACACTGGGGCTCTGGGCTTCTCTAGCCACCTCATCTTCTCCTCATCCTCTCGCGCACTCTAAAGAGAGCTCAGGTGAGAAATTGCAAACGTCGAGCAATTGCTCAGAGATGAAAAGTGCCAGCACTGAAAGCTCTTGCTAGCCAGCACCCTTCCTTGGAAGCGCTTTCACAGGCGCAGTAACACTGGGGCTTTGCGCTTCTCTACCCACCAAACGTCACGGTCCTTCTCTTTCCGTCTCGTAGACACGAGCTGAGAAATTGCAAACGTCGAGCAATTGCTCAGAGATGAAAAGTGCCAGCACTGAAAGCTGTTGCTAGCCAGCACCCTTCCTTGGAAGCGCTTTCACAGGCGCAGTAACACTGGGGCTTTGCGCTTCTCTACCCACCAAACGTCATGGTCACTATCTCTCCGTCTCGTAGACACGAGCTGAGAAATTGCAGACGTCGATCAATTGCTCAGAGATGAAAAGTGCCAGCACTGAAAGCTCTTGCTAGCCAGCACCCTTCCTTGGAAGCGCTTTTGTAGGCCTAAGAACACTGGGGCTCTGGGCTTCTCTAGCCACCTCATCTTCTGCTCATCCTCTCGCGCACTCTAAAGAGAGCTCAGGTGAGAAATTGCAAACGTCGAGCAATTGCTCAGAGATGAAAAGTGCCAGCACTGAAAGCTCTTGCTAGCCAGCACCCTTCCTTGGAAGCGCTTTCACAGGCGCAGCAACACTGGGGCTTTGCGCTTCTCTAGCCACCAAACGTCACGGTCCTTCTCTTTCCGTCTCGTAGACACGAGCTGAGAAATTGCAAACGTCGAGCAATTGCTCAGAGATGAAAAGTGCCAGCACTGGAAGCTGTTGCTAGCCAGCACCCTTCCTTGGAAGCGCTTTTGTAGCCCTTAGAACACTGGGGGTCTGGGCTTCTCTAGCCACCTCATCTTCTGCTCATCCTCTCGCGCACTCTAAAGAGAGCTCAGGTGAGAAATTGCAAACGTCGAGCAATTGCTCAGAGATGAATAGTGCCAGCACTGAAAGCTGTTGCTAGCCAGCACCCTTCCTTGGAAGCGCTTTTGTAGGCCTAAGAACACTGGGGCTCTGGGCTTCTCTAGCCACCTCATCTTCTGCTCATCCTCTCGCGCACTCTAAAGAGAGCTCAGGTGAGAAATTGCAAACGTCGAGCAATTGCTCAGAGATGAAAAGTGCCAGCACTGAAAGCTGTTGCTAGCCAGCACCCTTCCTTGGAAGCGCTTTCACAGGCGCAGTAACACTGGGGCTTTGCGCTTCTCTACCCACCAAACGTCACGGTCCTTCTCTTTCCGTCTCGTAGACACGAGCTGAGAAATTGCAAACGTCGAGCAATTGCTCAGAGATGAAAAGTGCCAGCACTTAAAGCTCTTGCTAGCCAGCACCCTTCCTTGGAAGTGCTTTCACAGGCGCAGTAACACTGGGGCTTTGCGCTTCTCTACCCACCAAACGTCACGGTCACTATCTCTCCGTCTCGTAGACACGAGCTGAGAAATTGCAGACATCGAGAAATTGCTCAGAGATGAAAAGTGCCAGCACTGAAAGCTGTTGCTAGCCAGCACCCTTCCTTGGAAGCGCTTTTGTAGGCCTAAGAACACTGGGGCTCTGGGCTTCTCTAGCCACCTCATCTTCTGCTCATCCTCTCGCGCACTCTAAAGAGAGCTCAGGTGAGAAATTGCAAACGTCGAGCAATTGCTCAGAGATGAAAAGTGCCAGCACTGAAAGCTGTTGCTAGCCAGCACCCTTCCTTGGAAGCGCTTTCACAGGCGCTGTAACACTGGGGCTTTGCGCTTCTCTAGCCACCAAACGTCACGGTCCTTCTCTTTCCGTCTCGTAGACACGAGCTGAGAAATTGCAAACGTCGAGCAATTGCTCAGAGATGAAAAGTGCCAGCACTGGAAGCTGTTGCTAGCCAGCACCCTTCCTTGGAAGCGCTTTTGTAGGCCTAAGAACACTGGGGCTCTGGGCTTCTCTAGCCACCTCATCTTCTGCTCATCCTCTCGCGCACTCTAAAGAGAGCTCAGGGGAGAAATTGCAAACGTCCAGCAATTGCTCAGAGATGAAAAGTGCCAGCACTGAAAGCTGTTGCTAGCCAGCACCCTTCCTTGGAAGTGCTTTCAAAGGCGCAGCAACACTGGGGCTTTGCGCTTCTATATGCACCAAACGTCACGGTCATTCTCTTTCCGTCTCATAGACACGAGCTGAGAAATTGCAAACGTCGAGCAATTGCTCAGAGATGAAAAGTGCCAGCACTGAAAGCTCTTGCTAGCCAGCACCCTTCCTTGGAAGCGCTTTCACAGGCGCAGCAACACTGGGGCTTTGCGCTTCTCTAGCCACCAAACTTCATGGTCACTATCTCTCCGTCTCGTAGACACGAGCTGAGAAATTGCAAACGTCGATCAATTGCTCAGAGATGAAAAGTGCCAGCACTGGAAGCTGTTGCTAGCCAGCACCCTTCCTTGGAAGCGCTTTTGTAGGCCTTAGAACACTGGGGCTCTGGGCTTCTCTAGCCACCTCATCTTCTGCTCATCCTCTCGCGCTCTCTAAAGAGAGCTGAGGTGAGAAATTGCAAACGTCGAGCAATTGCTCAGAGATGAAAAGTGCCAGCACTGAAAGCTGTTGCTAGCCAGCACCCTTCCTTGGAAGCGCTTTCACAGGCGCAGTAACACTGGGGCTTTGCGCTTCTCTAGCCACCAAACGTCACGGTCACTATCTCTCCGTCTCGTAGACACGAGCTGAGAAATTGCAAACGTCGAGCAATTGCTCAGAGATGAAAAGTGCCAGCACTGAAAGCTCTTGCTAGCCAGCACCCTTCCTTGGAAGCGCTTTTGTAGGCCTAAGAACACTGGGGCTCTGGGCTTCTCTAGCCACCTAATCTTCTGCTCATCCTCTCGCGCACTCTAAAGAGAGTTCAGGTGAGAAATTGCAAACGTCGAGCAATTGCTCAGAGATGAAAAGTGCCAGCACTGAAAGCTGTTGCTAGCCAGCACCCTTCCTTGGAAGCGCTTTCACAGGCGCAGTAACACTGGGGCTTTGCGCTTCTCTACCCACCAAACGTAACGGTCCTTCTCTTTCCGTCTCGTAGACACGAGCTGAGAAATTGCAAACGTCGAGCAATTGCTCAGAGATGAAAAGTGCCAGCACTGAAAGCTGTTGCTAGCCAGCACCCTTCCTTGGAAGCGCTTTTGTAGCCCTTAGAACACTGGGGCTCTGGGCTTCTCTAGCCACCTCATCTTCTGCTCATCCTCTCGCGCACTCTAAAGAGAGCTCAGGTGAGAAATTGCAAACGTCGAGCAATTGCTCAGAGATGAAAAGTGCCAGCACTGAAAGCTCTTGCTAGCCAGCACCCTTCCTTGGAAGCGCTTTCACAAGCGCAGTAACACTGGGGCTTTGCGCTTCTCTACCCACCAAACGTCACGGTCCTTCTCTTTCCGTCTCGTAGACACGAGCTGAGAAATTGCAAACGTCGAGCAATTGCTCAGAGATGAAAAGTGCCAGCACTGAAAGCTGTTGCTAGCCAGCACCCTTCCTTGGAAGCGCTTTCACAGGCGCAGTAACACTGGGGCTTTGCGCTTCTCTACCCACCAAACGTCACGGTCACTATCTCTCCGTCTCGTAGACACGAGCTGAGAAATTGCAGACGTCGATCAATTGCTCAGAGATGAAAAGTGCCAGCACTGAAAGCTGTTGCTAGCCAGCACCCTTCCTTGGAAGCGCTTTTGTAGGCCTAAGCACACTGGGGCTCTGGGCTTCTCTAGCCACCTCATCTTCTGCTCATCCTCTCGCGCACTCTAAAGAGAGCTCAGGTGAGAAATTGCAAACGTCGAGCAATTGCTCAGAGATGAAAAGTGCCAGCACTGAAAGCTCTTGCTAGCCAGCACCCTTCCTTGGAAGCGCTTTCACAGGCGCAGTAACACTGGGGCTTTGCGCTTCTCTAGCCACCAAACTTCATGGTCACTATCTCTCCGTCTCGTAGACACGAGCTGAGAAATTGCAAACGTCGAGCAATTGCTCAGAGATGAAAAGTGCCAGCACTGGAAGCTGTTGCTAGCCAGCACCCTTCCTTGGAAGCGCTCTTGTAGCCCTTAGAACACTGGGGCTCTGGGCTTCTCTAGCCACCTCATCTTCTGCTCATCCTCTCGCGCACTCTAAAGAGAGCTCAGGTGAGAAATTGCAAACGTCCAGCAATTGCTCAGAGATGAAAAGTGCCAGCACTGAAAGCTGTTGCTAGCCAGCACCCTTCCTTGGAAGCGCTTTCACAGGCGCAGTAACACTGGGGCTTTGCGCTTCTCTACCCACCAAACGTCACGGTCCTTCTCTTTCCGTCTCGTAGACACGAGCTGAGAAATTGCAAACGTCCAGCAATTGCTCAGAGATGAAAAGTGCCAGCACTGAAAGCTGTTGCTAGCCAGCACCCTTCCTTGGAAGCGCTTTTGTAGGCCTAAGAACACTGGGGCTCTGGGCTTCTCTAGCCACCTCATCTTCTCCTCATCCTCTCGCGCACTCTAAAGAGAGCTCAGGTGAGAAATTGCAAACGTCGAGCAATTGCTCAGAGATGAAAAGTGCCAGCACTGAAAGCTCTTGCTAGCCAGCACCCTTCCTTGGAAGCGCTTTCACAGGCGCAGTAACACTGGGGCTTTGCGCTTCTCTAGCCACCAAACGTCACGGTCCTTCTCTTTCCGTCTCGTAGACACGAGCTGAGAAATTGCAAACGTCGAGCAATTGCTCAGAGATGAAAAGTGCCAGCACTGAAAGCTGTTGCTAGCCAGCACCCTTCCTTGGAAGCGCTTTCACAGGCGCAGTAACACTGGGGCTTTGCGCTTCTCTAGCCACCAAACGTCACGGTCCTTCTCTTTCCGTCTCGTAGACACGAGCTGAGAAATTGCAAACGTCGAGCAATTGCTCAGAGATGAAAAGTGCCAGCACTGAAAGCTGTTGCTAGCCAGCACCCTTCCTTGGAAGCGCTTTTGTAGGCCTAAGAAGACTGGGGCTCTGGGCTTCTCTAGCCACCTCATCTTCTGCTCATCCTCTCGCGCACTCTAAAGAGAGCTCAGGTGAGAAATTGCAAACGTCGAGCAATTGCTCAGAGACGAAAAGTGCCAGCACTGAAAGCTGTTGCTAGCCAGCACCCTTCCTTGGAAGCGCTTTCACAGGCGCAGCAACACTGGGGCTTTGCGCTTCTCTACCCACCAAACGTCACGGTCCTTCTCTTTCCGTCTTGTAGACACGAGCTGAGAAATTGCAAACGTCGAGCAATTGCTCAGAGATGAAAAGTGCCAGCACTGGAAGCTGTTGCTAGCCAGCACCCTTCCTTGGAAGCGCTTTTGTAGCCCTTAGAACACTGGGGCTCTGGGCTTCTCTAGCCACCTCATCTTCTGCTCATCCTCTCGCGCACTCTAAAGAGAGCTCAGGTGAGAAATTGCAAACGTCCAGCAATTGCTCAGAGATGAAAAGTGCCAGCACTGAAAGCTCTTGCTAGCCAGCACCCTTCCTTGGAAGCGCTTTTGTAGGCCTAAGAACACTGGGGCTCTGGGCTTCTCTAGCCACCTCATCTTCTGCTCATCCTCTCGCGCACTCTAAAGAGAGCTCAGGTGAGAAATTGCAAACGTCAAGCAATTGCTCAGAGATGAAAAGTGCCAGCACTGAAAGCTGTTGCTAGCCAGCACCCTTCCTTGGAAGCGCTTTCACAGGCGCAGTAACACTGGGGCTTTGCGCTTCTCTACCCACCAAACGTCACGGTCCTTCTCTTTCCGTCTCGTAGACACGAGCTGAGAAATTGCAAACGTCGAGCAATTGCTCAGAGATGAAAAGTGCCAGCACTTAAAGCTCTTGCTAGCCAGCACCCTTCCTTGGAAGCGCTTTCACAGGCGCAGTAACACTGGGGCTTTGCGCTTCTCTAGCCACCAAACGTCACGGTCACTATCTCTCCGTCTCGTAGACACGAGCTGAGAAATTGCAGACGTCCAGCAATTGCTCAGAGATGAAAAGTGCCAGCACTGAAAGCTGTTGCTAGCCAGCACCCTTCCTTGGAAGCGCTTTTGTAGGCCTAAGAACACTGGGGCTCTGGGCTTCTCTAGCCACCTCATCTTCTGCTCATCCTCTCGCGCACTCTAAAGAGAGCTCAGGTGAGAAATTGCAAACGTCGAGCAATTGCTCAGAGATGAAAAGTGCCAGCACTGAAAGCTGTTGCTAGCCAGCACCCTTCCTTGGAAGCGCTTTCACAGGCGCTGTAACACTGGGGCTTTGCGCTTCTCTAGCCACCAAACGTCACGGTCCTTCTCTTTCCGTCTCGTAGACACGAGCTGAGAAATTGCAAACATCGAGCAATTGCTCAGAGATGAAAAGTGCCAGCACTGGAAGCTGTTGCTAGCCAGCACCCTTCCTTGGAAGCGCTTTTGTAGTCCTAAGAAGACTGGGGCTCTGGGCTTCTCTAGCCACCTAATCTTCTGCTCATCCTCTCGCGCACTCTAAAGAGAGCTCAGGTGAGAAATTGCAAACGTCGAGCAATTGCTCAGAGAGGAAAAGTGCCAGCACTGAAAGCTGTTGCTAGCCAGCACCCTTCCTTGGAAGTGCTTTCAAAGGCGCAGTAACACTGGGGCTTTGCGCTTCTATATGCACCAAACGTCACGGTCATTCTCTTTCCGTCTCATAGACACGAGCTGAGAAATTGCAAACGTCGAGCAATTGCTCAGAGATGAAAAGTGCCAGCACTGAAAGCTGTTGCTAGCCAGCACCCTTCCTTGGAAGCGCTTTCACAGGCGCAGCAACACTGGGGCTTTGCGCTTCTCTAGCCACCAAAATTCATGGTCACTATCTCTCCGTCTCGTAGACACGAGCTGAGAAATTGCAAACGTCGATCAATTGCTCAGAGATGAAAAGTGCCAGCACTGGAAGCTGTTGCTAGCCAGCACCCTTCCTTGGAAGCGCTTTTGTAGGCCTTAGAACACTGGGGCTCTGGGCTTCTCTAGCCACCTCATCTTCTGCTCATCCTCTCGCGCACTCTAAAGAGAGCTCAGGTGAGAAATTGCAAACGTCGACCAATTGCTCAGAGATGAAAAGTGCCAGCACTGAAAGCTCTTGCTAGCCAGCACCCTTCCTTGGAAGCGCTTTCACAGGCGCAGTAACACTGGGGCTTTGCGCTTCTCTAGCCACCAAACGTCACGGTCACTCTCTCTCCGTCTCGTAGACACGAGCTGAGAAATTGCAAACGTCGAGCAATTGCTCAGAGATGAAAAGTGCCAGCACTGAAAGCTCTTGCTAGCCAGCACCCTTCCTTGGAAGCGCTTTTGTAGGCCTAAGAACACTGGGGCTCTGGGCTTCTCTAGCCACCTAATCTTCTGCTCATCCTCTCGCGCACTCTAAAGAGAGTTCAGGTGAGAAATTGCAAACGTCGAGCAATTGCTCAGAGATGAAAAGTGCCAGCACTGAAAGCTCTTGCTAGCCAGCACCCTTCCTTGGAAGCGCTTTCACAAGCGCAGTAACACTGGGGCTTTGCGCTTCTCTAGCCACCAAACGTCACGGTCCTTCTCTTTCCGTCTCGTAGACACGAGCTGAGAAATTGCAAACGTCGAGCAATTGCTCAGAGATGAAAAGTGCCAGCACTGAAAGCTGTTGCTAGCCAGCACCCTTCCTTGGAAGCGCTTTCACAGGCGCAGTAACACTGGGGCTTTGCGCTTCTCTAGCCACCAAACGTCACGGTCACTCTCTCTCCGTCTCGTAGACACGAGCTGAGAAATTGCAGACGTCGATCAATTGCTCAGAGATGAAAAGTGCCAGCACTGAAAGCTCTTGCTAGCCAGCACCCTTCCTTGGAAGCGCTTTTGTAGGCCTAAGCACACTGGGGCTCTGGGCTTCTCTAGCCACCTCATCTTCTGCTCATCCTCTCGCGCACTCTAAAGAGAGCTCAGGTGAGAAATTGCAAACGTCGAGCAATTGCTCAGAGATGAAAAGTGCCAGCACTGAAAGCTCTTGCTAGCCAGCACCCTTCCTTGGAAGCGCTTTCACAGGCGCAGTAACACTGGGGCTTTGCGCTTCTCTAGCCACCAAACTTCATGGTCACTATCTCTCCGTCTCGTAGACACGAGCTGAGAAATTGCAAACGTCCAGCAATTGCTCAGAGATGAAAAGTGCCAGCACTGAAAGCTGTTGCTAGCCAGCACCCTTCCTTGGAAGCGCTTTTGTAGGCCTAAGAACACTGGGGCTCTGGGCTTCTCTAGCCACCTCATCTTCTGCTCATCCTCTCGCGCACTCTAAAGAGAGCTCAGGTGAGAAATTGCAAACGTCGAGCAATTGCTCAGAGATGAAAAGTGCCAGCACTGAAAGCTCTTGCTAGCCAGCACCCTTCCTTGGAAGCGCTTTCACAGGCGCAGAAACACTGGGGCTTTGCGCTTCTCTACCCACCAAACGTCACGGTCCTTCTCTTTCCGTCTCGTAGACACGAGCTGAGAAATTGCAAACGTCGAGCAATTGCTCAGAGATGAAAAGTGCCAGCACTGAAAGCTGTTGCTAGCCAGCACCCTTCCTTGGAAGCGCTTTCACAGGCGCAGTAACACTGGGGCTTTGCGCTTCTCTAGCCACCAAACGTCATGGTCACTATCTCTCCGTCTCGTAGACACGAGCTGAGAAATTGCAAACGTCGAGCAATTGCTCAGAGATGAAAAGTGCCAGCACTGAAAGCTCTTGCTAGCCAGCACCCTTCCTTGGAAGCGCTTTCACAGGCGCAGTAACACTGGGGCTTTGCGCTTCTCTACCCACCAAACGTAACGGTCCTTCTCTTTCCGTCTCGTAGACACGAGCTGAGAAATTGCAAACGTCGAGCAATTGCTCAGAGATGAAAAGTGCCAGCACTGGAAGCTGTTGCTAGCCAGCACCCTTCCTTGGAAGCGCTTTTGTAGCCCTTAGAACACTGGGGCTCTGGGCTTCTCTAGCCACCTCATCTTCTGCTCATCCTCTCGCGCACTCTAAAGAGAGCTCAGGTGAGAAATTGCAAACGTCGAGCAATTGCTCAGAGATGAAAAGTGCCAGCACTGAAAGCTCTTGCTAGCCAGCACCCTTCCTTGGAAGCGCTTTCACAAGCGCAGTAACACTGGGGCTTTGCGCTTCTCTACCCACCAAACGTCACGGTCACTATCTCTCCGTCTCGTAGACACGAGCTGAGAAATTGCAGACGTCGAGCAATTGCTCAGAGATGAAAAGTGCCAGCACTGAAAGCTGTTGCTAGCCAGCACCCTTCCTTGGAAGCGCTTTTGTAGGCCTAAGCACACTGGGGCTCTGGGCTTCTCTAGCCACCTCATCTTCTGCTCATCCTCTCGCGCACTCTAAAGAGAGCTCAGGTGAGAAATTGCAAACGTCGAGCAATTGCTCAGAGATGAAAAGTGCCAGCACTGAAAGCTCTTGCTAGCCAGCACCCTTCCTTGGAAGCGCTTTCACAGGCGCAGTAACACTGGGGCTTTGCGCTTCTCTAGCCACCAAACTTCATGGTCACTATCTCTCCGTCTCGTAGACACGAGCTGAGAAATTGCAAACGTCGAGCAATTGCTCAGAGATGAAAAGTGCCAGCACTGGAAGCTGTTGCTAGCCAGCACCCTTCCTTGGAAGCGCTTTTGTAGCCCTTAGAACACTGGGGCTCTGGGCTTCTCTAGCCACCTCATCTTCTGCTCATCCTCTCGCGCACTCTAAAGAGAGCTCAGGTGAGAAATTGCAAACGTCCAGCAATTGCTCAGAGATGAAAAGTGCCAGCACTGAAAGCTGTTGCTAGCCAGCACCCTTCCTTGGAAGCGCTTTCACAAGCGCAGTAACACTGGGGCTTTGCGCTTCTCTAGCCACCAAACGTCACGGTCCTTCTCTTTCCGTCTCGTAGACACGAGCTGAGAAATTGCAAACGTCCAGCAATTGCTCAGAGATGAAAAGTGCCAGCACTGAAAGCTGTTGCTAGCCAGCACCCTTCCTTGGAAGCGCTTTCACAGGCGCAGTAACACTGGGGCTTTGCGCTTCTCTAGCCACCAAACGTCACGGTCACTATCTCTCCGTCTCGTAGACACGAGCTGAGAAATTGCAAACGTCGAGCAATTGCTCAGAGATGAAAAGTGCCAGCACTGAAAGCTGTTGCTAGCCAGCACCCTTCCTTGGAAGCGCTTTTGTAGGCCTAAGAACACTGGGGCTCAGGGCTTCTCTAGCCACCTCATCTTCTGCTCATCCTCTCGCGCACTCTAAAGAGAGCTCAGGTGAGAAATTGCAAACGTCGAGCAATTGCTCAGAGATGAAAAGTGCCAGCACTGAAAGCTGTTGCTAGCCAGCACCCTTCCTTGGAAGCGCTTTCACAAGCGCAGTAACACTGGGGCTTTGCGCTTCTCTACCCACCAAACGTCACGGTCCTTCTCTTTCTGTCTCGTAGACATGAGCTGAGAAATTGCAAACATCCAGCAATTGCTCAGAGATGAAAAGTGCCAGCACTTAAAGCTGTTGCTAGCCAGCACCCTTCCTTGGAAGCGCTTTCACAGGCGCAGTAACACTGGGGCTTTGCGCTTCTCTACCCACCAAACGTCACGGTCACTATCTCTCCGTCTCGTAGACACGAGCTGAGAAATTGCAGACATCGAGCAATTGCTCAGAGATGAAAAGTGCCAGCACTGAAAGCTCTTGCTAGCCAGCACCCTTCCTTGGAAGCGCTTTTGTAGGCCTAAGAAGTCTGGGGCTCTGGGCTTCTCTAGCCACCTCATCTTCTGCTCATCCTCTCGCGCACTCTAAAGAGAGCTCAGGTGAGAAATTGCAAACGTCGAGCAATTGCTCAGAGATGAAAAGTGCCAGCACTGAAAGCTCTTGCTAGCCAGCACCCTTCCTTGGAAGCGCTTTCACAGGCGCAGTAACACTGGGGCTTTGCGCTTCTCTAGCCACCAAACGTCACGGTCCTTCTCTTTCCGTCTCGTAGACACGAGCTGAGAAATTGCAAACGTCGAGCAATTGCTCAGAGATGAAAAGTGCCAGCACTGAAAGCTGTTGCTAGCCAGCACCCTTCCTTGGAAGCGCTTTCACAGGCGCAGTAACACTGGGGCTTTGCGCTTCTCTAGCCACCAAACGTCACGGTCATTCTCTTTCCGTCTCGTAGACACGAGCTGAGAAATTGCAAACGTCGAGCAATTGCTCAGAGATGAAAAGTGCCAGCACTGAAAGCTGTTGCTAGCCAGCACCCTTCCTTGGAAGCGCTTTTGTAGGCCTAAGAAGACTGGGGCTCTGGGCTTCTCTAGCCACCTCATCTTCTGCTCATCCTCTCGCGCACTCTAAAGAGAGCTCAGGTGAGAAATTGCAAACGTCGAGCAATTGCTCAGAGACGAAAAGTGCCAGCACTGAAAGCTGTTGCTAGCCAGCACCCTTCCTTGGAAGCGCTTTCACAGGCGCAGCAACACTGGGGCTTTGCGCTTCTCTACCCACCAAACGTCACGGTCCTTCTCTTTCCGTCTCGTAGACACGAGCTGAGAAATTGCAAACGTCGAGCAATTGCTCAGAGATGAAAAGTGCCAGCACTGGAAGCTGTTGCTAGCCAGCACCCTTCCTTGGAAGCGCTTTTGTAGCCCTTAGAACACTGGGGCTCTGGGCTTCTCTAGCCACCTCATCTTCTGCTCATCCTCTCGCGCACTCTAAAGAGAGCTCAGGTGAGAAATTGCAAACGTCGAGCAATTGCTCAGAGATGAAAAGTGCCAGCACTGAAAGCTCTTGCTAGCCAGCACCCTTCCTTGGAAGCGCTTTTGTAGGCCTAAGAAGTATGGGGCTCTGGGCTTCTCTAGCCACCTCATCTTCTGCTCATCCTCTCGCGCACTCTAAAGAGAGCTCAGGTGAGAAATTGCAAACGTCAAGCAATTGCTCAGAGATGAAAAGTGCCAGCACTGAAAGCTGTTGCTAGCCAGCACCCTTCCTTGGAAGCGCTTTCACAGGCGCAGTAACACTGGGGCTTTGCGCTTCTCTACCCACCAAACGTCACGGTCCTTCTCTTTCCGTCTCGTAGACACGAGCTGAGAAATTGCAAACGTCGAGCAATTGCTCAGAGATGAAAAGTGCCAGCACTTAAAGCTCTTGCTAGCCAGCACCCTTCCTTGGAAGCGCTTTCACAGGCGCAGTAACACTGGGGCTTTGCGCTTCTCTAGCCACCAAACGTCACGGTCACTATCTCTCCGTCTCGTAGACACGAGCTGAGAAATTGCAGACATCGAGAAATTGCTCAGAGATGAAAAGTGCCAGCACTGAAAGCTGTTGCTAGCCAGCACCCTTCCTTGGAAGCGCTTTTGTAGGCCTAAGAACACTGGGGCTCTGGGCTTCTCTAGCCACCTCATCTTCTGCTCATCCTCTCACGCACTCTAAAGAGAGCTCAGGTGAGAAATTGCAAACGTCGAGCAATTGCTCAGAGATGAAAAGTGCCAGCACTGAAAGCTGTTGCTAGCCAGCTCCCTTCCTTGGAAGCGCTTTCACAGGCGCTGTAACACTGGGGCTTTGCGCTTCTCTAGCCACCAAACGTCACGGTCCTTCTCTTTCCGTCTCGTAGACACGAGCTGAGAAATTGCAAACATCGAGCAATTGCTCAGAGATGAAAAGTGCCAGCACTGGAAGCTGTTGCTAGCCAGCAGCCTTCCTTGGAAGCGCTTTTGTAGGCCTAAGAAGACTGGGGCTCTGGGCTTCTCTAGCCACCTCATCTTCTGCTCATCCTCTCGCGCACTCTAAAGAGAGCTCAGGTGAGAAATTGCAAACGTCGAGCAATTGCTCAGAGAGGAAAAGTGCCAGCACTGAAAGCTGTTGCTAGCCAGCACCCTTCCTTGGAAGTGCTTTCAAAGGCGCAGTAACACTGGGGCTTTGCGCTTCTATATGCACCAAACGTCACGGTCATTCTCTTTCCGTCTCATAGACACGAGCTGAGAAATTGCAAACGTCGAGCAATTGCTCAGAGATGAAAAGTGCCAGCACTGAAAGCTGTTGCTAGCCAGCACCCTTCCTTGGAAGCGCTTTCACAGGCGCAGCAACACTGGGGCTTTGCGCTTCTCTAGCCACCAAACTTCATGGTCACTATCTCTCCGTCTCGTAGACACGAGCTGAGAAATTGCAAACGTCGAGCAATTGCTCAGAGATGAAAAGTGCCAGCACTGGAAGCTGTTGCTAGCCAGCACCCTTCCTTGGAAGCGCTTTTGTAGGCCTTAGAACACTGGGGCTCTGGGCTTCTCTAGCCACCTCATCTTCTGCTCATCCTCTCGCGCACTCTAAAGAGAGCTCAGGTGAGAAATTGCAAACGTCGAGCAATTGCTCAGAGATGAAAAGTGCCAGCACTGAAAGCTGTTGCTAGCCAGCACCCTTCCTTGGAAGCGCTTTCACAGGCGCAGTAACACTGGGGCTTTGCGCTTCTCTAGCCACCAAACGTCACGGTCACTCTCTCTCCGTCTCGTAGACACGAGCTGAGAAATTGCAAACGTCGAGCAATTGCTCAGAGATGAAAAGTGCCAGCACTGAAAGCTCTTGCTAGCCAGCACCCTTCCTTGGAAGCGCTTTTGTAGCCCTTAGAACACTGGGGGTCTGGGCTTCTCTAGCCACCTAATCTTCTGCTCATCCTCTCGCGCACTCTAAAGAGAGCTCAGGTGAGAAATTGCAAACGTCGAGCAATTGCTCAGAGATGAAAAGTGCCAGCACTGAAAGCTGTTGCTAGCCAGCACCCTTCCTTGGAAGCGCTTTCACAAGCGCAGTAACACTGGGGCTTTGCGCTTCTCTAGCCACCAAACGTCACGGTCCTTCTCTTTCCGTCTCGTAGACACGAGCTGAGAAATTGCAAACGTCGAGCAATTGCTCAGAGATGAAAAGTGCCAGCACTTAAAGCTCTTGCTAGCCAGCACCCTTCCTTGGAAGCGCTTTCACAGGCGCACTAACACTGGGGCTTTGCGCTTCTCTACCCACCAAACGTCACGGTCACTATCTCTCCGTCTCGTAGACACGAGCTGAGAAATTGCAGACGTCGATCAATTGCTCAGAGATGAAAAGTGCCAGCACTGAAAGCTCTTGCTAGCCAGCACCCTTCCTTGGAAGCGCTTTTGTAGGCCTAAGCACACTGGGGCTCTGGGCTTCTCTAGCCACCTCATCTTCTGCTCATCCTCTCGCGCACTCTAAAGAGAGCTCAGGTGAGAAATTGCAAACGTCGAGCAATTGCTCAGAGATGAAAAGTGCCAGCACTGAAAGCTGTTGCTAGCCAGCACCCTTCCTTGGAAGCGCTTTCACAGGCGCAGTAACACTGGGGCTTTGCGCTTCTCTAGCCACCAAACTTCATGGTCACTATCTCTCCGTCTCGTAGACACGAGCTGAGAAATTGCAAACGTCGATCAATTGCTCAGAGATGAAAAGTGCCAGCACTGAAAGCTGTTGCTAGCCAGCACCCTTCCTTGGAAGCGCTTTTGTAGGCCTAAGAACACTGGGGCTCTGGGCTTCTCTAGCCACCTCATCTTCTGCTCATCCTCTCGCGCACTCTAAAGAGAGCTCAGGTGAGAAATTGCAAACGTCGAGCAATTGCTCAGAGATGAAAAGTGCCAGCACTGGAAGCTCTTGCTAGCCAGCACCCTTCCTTGGAAGCGCTTTCACAGGCGCAGCAACACTGGGGCTTTGCGCTTCTCTACCCACCAAACGTCACGGTCCTTCTCTTTCCGTCTCGTAGACACGAGCTGAGAAATTGCAAACGTCGAGCAATTGCTCAGAGATGAAAAGTGCCAGCACTGAAAGCTGTTGCTAGCCAGCACCCTTCCTTGGAAGCGCTTTCACAGGCGCAGTAACACTGGGGCTTTGCGCTTCTCTAGCCACCAAACGTCACGGTCATTCTCTTTCCGTCTCGTAGACACGAGCTGAGAAATTGCAAATGTCGAGCAATTGCTCAGAGATGAAAAGTGCCAGCACTGAAAGCTGTTGCTAGCCAGCACCCTTCCTTGGAAGCGCTTTTGTAGGCCTAAGAAGACTGGGGCTCTGGGCTTCTCTAGCCACCTCATCTTCTGCTCATCCTCTCGCGCACTCTAAAGAGAGCTCAGGTGAGAAATTGCAAACGTCGAGCAATTGCTCAGAGATGAAAAGTGCCAGCACTGAAAGCTGTTGCTAGCCAGCACCCTTCCTTGGAAGCGCTTTCACAGGCGCAGTAACACTGGGGCTTTGCGCTTCTCTACCCACCAAACGTCACGGTCCTTCTCTTTCCGTCTCGTAGACACGAGCTGAGAAATTGCAAACGTCGAGCAATTGCTCAGAGATGAAAAGTGCCAGCACTTAAAGCTCTTGCTAGCCAGCACCCTTCCTTGGAAGCGCTTTCACAGGCGCAGTAACACTGGGGCTTTGCGCTTCTCTACCCACCAAACGTCACGGTCCTTCTCTTTCCGTCTCGTAGACACGAGCTGAGAAATTGCAGACATCGAGCAATTGCTCAGAGATGAAAAGTGCCAGCACTGGAAGCTGTTGCTAGCCAGCACCCTTCCTTGGAAGCGCTTTTGTAGCCCTTAGAACACTGGGGCTCTGGGCTTCTCTAGCCACCTCATCTTCTGCTCATCCTCTCGCGCACTCTAAAGAGAGCTCAGGTGAGAAATTGCAAACGTCCAGCAATTGCTCAGAGATGAAAAGTGCCAGCACTGAAAGCTGTTGCTAGCCAGCACCCTTCCTTGGAAGCGCTTTCACAAGCGCAGTAACACTGGGGCTTTGCGCTTCTCTAGCCACCAAACGTCACGGTCCTTCTCTTTCCGTCTCGTAGACACGAGCTGAGAAATTGCAAACGTCCAGCAATTGCTCAGAGATGAAAAGTGCCAGCACTGAAAGCTGTTGCTAGCCAGCACCCTTCCTTGGAAGCGCTTTCACAGGCGCAGTAACACTGGGGCTTTGCGCTTCTCTAGCCACCAAACGTCACGGTCACTATCTCTCCGTCTCGTAGACACGAGCTGAGAAATTGCAAACGTCGAGCAATTGCTCAGAGATGAAAAGTGCCAGCACTGAAAGCTGTTGCTAGCCAGCACCCTTCCTTGGAAGCGCTTTTGTAGGCCTAAGAACACTGGGGCTCAGGGCTTCTCTAGCCACCTCATCTTCTGCTCATCCTCTCGCGCACTCTAAAGAGAGCTCAGGTGAGAAATTGCAAACGTCGAGCAATTGCTCAGAGATGAAAAGTGCCAGCACTGAAAGCTGTTGCTAGCCAGCACCCTTCCTTGGAAGCGCTTTCACAAGCGCAGTAACACTGGGGCTTTGCGCTTCTCTACCCACCAAACGTCACGGTCCTTCTCTTTCTGTCTCGTAGACATGAGCTGAGAAATTGCAAACATCCAGCAATTGCTCAGAGATGAAAAGTGCCAGCACTTAAAGCTGTTGCTAGCCAGCACCCTTCCTTGGAAGCGCTTTCACAGGCGCAGTAACACTGGGGCTTTGCGCTTCTCTACCCACCAAACGTCACGGTCACTATCTCTCCGTCTCGTAGACACGAGCTGAGAAATTGCAGACATCGAGCAATTGCTCAGAGATGAAAAGTGCCAGCACTGAAAGCTCTTGCTAGCCAGCACCCTTCCTTGGAAGCGCTTTTGTAGGCCTAAGAAGTCTGGGGCTCTGGGCTTCTCTAGCCACCTCATCTTCTGCTCATCCTCTCGCGCACTCTAAAGAGAGCTCAGGTGAGAAATTGCAAACGTCGAGCAATTGCTCAGAGATGAAAAGTGCCAGCACTGAAAGCTCTTGCTAGCCAGCACCCTTCCTTGGAAGCGCTTTCACAGGCGCAGTAACACTGGGGCTTTGCGCTTCTCTAGCCACCAAACGTCACGGTCCTTCTCTTTCCGTCTCGTAGACACGAGCTGAGAAATTGCAAACGTCGAGCAATTGCTCAGAGATGAAAAGTGCCAGCACTGAAAGCTGTTGCTAGCCAGCACCCTTCCTTGGAAGCGCTTTCACAGGCGCAGTAACACTGGGGCTTTGCGCTTCTCTAGCCACCAAACGTCACGGTCATTCTCTTTCCGTCTCGTAGACACGAGCTGAGAAATTGCAAACGTCGAGCAATTGCTCAGAGATGAAAAGTGCCAGCACTGAAAGCTGTTGCTAGCCAGCACCCTTCCTTGGAAGCGCTTTTGTAGGCCTAAGAAGACTGGGGCTCTGGGCTTCTCTAGCCACCTCATCTTCTGCTCATCCTCTCGCGCACTCTAAAGAGAGCTCAGGTGAGAAATTGCAAACGTCGAGCAATTGCTCAGAGACGAAAAGTGCCAGCACTGAAAGCTGTTGCTAGCCAGCACCCTTCCTTGGAAGCGCTTTCACAGGCGCAGCAACACTGGGGCTTTGCGCTTCTCTACCCACCAAACGTCACGGTCCTTCTCTTTCCGTCTCGTAGACACGAGCTGAGAAATTGCAAACGTCGAGCAATTGCTCAGAGATGAAAAGTGCCAGCACTGGAAGCTGTTGCTAGCCAGCACCCTTCCTTGGAAGCGCTTTTGTAGGCCTAAGAAGACTGGGGCTCTGGGCTTCTCTAGCCACCTCATCTTCTGCTCATCCTCTCGCGCACTCTAAAGAGAGCTCAGGTGAGAAATTGCAAACGTCGAGCAATTGCTCAGAGATGAAAAGTGCCAGCACTGAAAGCTCTTGCTAGCCAGCACCCTTCCTTGGAAGCGCTTTTGTAGGCCTAAGAAGTCTGGGGCTCTGGGCTTCTCTAGCCACCTCATCTTCTGCTCATCCTCTCGCGCACTCTAAAGAGAGCTCAGGTGAGAAATTGCAAACGTCAAGCAATTGCTCAGAGATGAAAAGTGCCAGCACTGAAAGCTGTTGCTAGCCAGCACCCTTCCTTGGAAGCGCTTTCACAGGCGCAGTAACACTGGGGCTTTGCGCTTCTCTACCCACCAAACGTCACGGTCCTTCTCTTTCCGTCTCGTAGACACGAGCTGAGAAATTGCAAACGTCGAGCAATTGCTCAGAGATGAAAAGTGCCAGCACTTAAAGCTCTTGCTAGCCAGCACCCTTCCTTGGAAGCGCTTTCACAGGCGCAGTAACACTGGGGCTTTGCGCTTCTCTAGCCACCAAACGTCACGGTCACTATCTCTCCGTCTCGTAGACACGAGCTGAGAAATTGCAGACATCGAGAAATTGCTCAGAGATGAAAAGTGCCAGCACTGAAAGCTGTTGCTAGCCAGCACCCTTCCTTGGAAGCGCTTTTGTAGGCCTAAGAACACTGGGGCTCTGGGCTTCTCTAGCCACCTCATCTTCTGCTCATCCTCTCGCGCACTCTAAAGAGAGCTCAGGTGAGAAATTGCAAACGTCGAGCAATTGCTCAGAGATGAAAAGTGCCAGCACTGAAAGCTGTTGCTAGCCAGCTCCCTTCCTTGGAAGCGCTTTCACAGGCGCTGTAACACTGGGGCTTTGCGCTTCTCTAGCCACCAAACGTCACGGTCCTTCTCTTTCCGTCTCGTAGACACGAGCTGAGAAATTGCAAACATCGAGCAATTGCTCAGAGATGAAAAGTGCCAGCACTGGAAGCTGTTGCTAGCCAGCAGCCTTCCTTGGAAGCGCTTTTGTAGGCCTAAGAAGACTGGGGCTCTGGGCTTCTCTAGCCACCTCATCTTCTGCTCATCCTCTCGCGCACTCTAAAGAGAGCTCAGGTGAGAAATTGCAAACGTCGAGCAATTGCTCAGAGAGGAAAAGTGCCAGCACTGAAAGCTGTTGCTAGCCAGCACCCTTCCTTGGAAGTGCTTTCAAAGGCGCAGTAACACTGGGGCTTTGCGCTTCTATATGCACCAAACGTCACGGTCATTCTCTTTCCGTCTCATAGACACGAGCTGAGAAATTGCAAACGTCGAGCAATTGCTCAGAGATGAAAAGTGCCAGCACTGAAAGCTGTTGCTAGCCAGCACCCTTCCTTGGAAGCGCTTTCACAGGCGCAGCAACACTGGGGCTTTGCGCTTCTCTAGCCACCAAACTTCATGGTCACTATCTCTCCGTCTCGTAGACACGAGCTGAGAAATTGCAAACGTCGAGCAATTGCTCAGAGATGAAAAGTGCCAGCACTGGAAGCTGTTGCTAGCCAGCACCCTTCCTTGGAAGCGCTTTTGTAGGCCTTAGAACACTGGGGCTCTGGGCTTCTCTAGCCACCTCATCTTCTGCTCATCCTCTCGCGCACTCTAAAGAGAGCTCAGGTGAGAAATTGCAAACGTCGAGCAATTGCTCAGAGATGAAAAGTGCCAGCACTGAAAGCTGTTGCTAGCCAGCACCCTTCCTTGGAAGCGCTTTCACAGGCGCAGTAACACTGGGGCTTTGCGCTTCTCTAGCCACCAAACGTCACGGTCACTCTCTCTCCGTCTCGTAGACACGAGCTGAGAAATTGCAAACGTCGAGCAATTGCTCAGAGATGAAAAGTGCCAGCACTGAAAGCTCTTGCTAGCCAGCACCCTTCCTTGGAAGCGCTTTTGTAGCCCTTAGAACACTGGGGGTCTGGGCTTCTCTAGCCACCTAATCTTCTGCTCATCCTCTCGCGCACTCTAAAGAGAGCTCAGGTGAGAAATTGCAAACGTCGAGCAATTGCTCAGAGATGAAAAGTGCCAGCACTGAAAGCTGTTGCTAGCCAGCACCCTTCCTTGGAAGCGCTTTCACAAGCGCAGTAACACTGGGGCTTTGCGCTTCTCTAGCCACCAAACGTCACGGTCCTTCTCTTTCCGTCTCGTAGACACGAGCTGAGAAATTGCAAACGTCGAGCAATTGCTCAGAGATGAAAAGTGCCAGCACTTAAAGCTCTTGCTAGCCAGCACCCTTCCTTGGAAGCGCTTTCACAGGCGCACTAACACTGGGGCTTTGCGCTTCTCTACCCACCAAACGTCACGGTCACTATCTCTCCGTCTCGTAGACACGAGCTGAGAAATTGCAGACGTCGATCAATTGCTCAGAGATGAAAAGTGCCAGCACTGAAAGCTCTTGCTAGCCAGCACCCTTCCTTGGAAGCGCTTTTGTAGGCCTAAGCACACTGGGGCTCTGGGCTTCTCTAGCCACCTCATCTTCTGCTCATCCTCTCGCGCACTCTAAAGAGAGCTCAGGTGAGAAATTGCAAACGTCGAGCAATTGCTCAGAGATGAAAAGTGCCAGCACTGAAAGCTGTTGCTAGCCAGCACCCTTCCTTGGAAGCGCTTTCACAGGCGCAGTAACACTGGGGCTTTGCGCTTCTCTAGCCACCAAACTTCATGGTCACTATCTCTCCGTCTCGTAGACACGAGCTGAGAAATTGCAAACGTCGATCAATTGCTCAGAGATGAAAAGTGCCAGCACTGAAAGCTGTTGCTAGCCAGCACCCTTCCTTGGAAGCGCTTTTGTAGGCCTAAGAACACTGGGGCTCTGGGCTTCTCTAGCCACCTCATCTTCTGCTCATCCTCTCGCGCACTCTAAAGAGAGCTCAGGTGAGAAATTGCAAACGTCGAGCAATTGCTCAGAGATGAAAAGTGCCAGCACTGGAAGCTGTTGCTAGCCAGCACCCTTCCTTGGAAGCGCTTTCACAGGCGCAGCAACACTGGGGCTTTGCGCTTCTCTACCCACCAAACGTCACGGTCCTTCTCTTTCCGTCTCGTAGACACGAGCTGAGAAATTGCAAACGTCGAGCAATTGCTCAGAGATGAAAAGTGCCAGCACTGAAAGCTGTTGCTAGCCAGCACCCTTCCTTGGAAGCGCTTTCACAGGCGCAGTAACACTGGGGCTTTGCGCTTCTCTAGCCACCAAACGTCACGGTCATTCTCTTTCCGTCTCGTAGACACGAGCTGAGAAATTGCAAATGTCGAGCAATTGCTCAGAGATGAAAAGTGCCAGCACTGAAAGCTGTTGCTAGCCAGCACCCTTCCTTGGAAGCGCTTTTGTAGGCCTAAGAAGACTGGGGCTCTGGGCTTCTCTAGCCACCTCATCTTCTGCTCATCCTCTCGCGCACTCTAAAGAGAGCTCAGGTGAGAAATTGCAAACGTCGAGCAATTGCTCAGAGATGAAAAGTGCCAGCACTGAAAGCTGTTGCTAGCCAGCACCCTTCCTTGGAAGCGCTTTCACAGGCGCAGTAACACTGGGGCTTTGCGCTTCTCTACCCACCAAACGTCACGGTCCTTCTCTTTCCGTCTCGTAGACACGAGCTGAGAAATTGCAAACGTCGAGCAATTGCTCAGAGATGAAAAGTGCCAGCACTTAAAGCTCTTGCTAGCCAGCACCCTTCCTTGGAAGCGCTTTCACAGGCGCAGTAACACTGGGGCTTTGCGCTTCTCTACCCACCAAACGTCACGGTCCTTCTCTTTCCGTCTCGTAGACACGAGCTGAGAAATTGCAGACATCGAGCAATTGCTCAGAGATGAAAAGTGCCAGCACTGAAAGCTGTTGCTAGCCAGCACCCTTCCTTGGAAGCGCTTTTGTAGGCCTAAGAACACTGGGGCTCTGGGCTTCTCTAGCCACCTCATCTTCTGCTCATCCTCTCGCGCACTCTAAAGAGAGCTCAGGTGAGAAATTGCAAACGTCGAGCAATTGCTCAGAGATGAAAAGTGCCAGCACTGAAAGCTGTTGCTAGCCAGCTCCCTTCCTTGGAAGCGCTTTCACAGGCGCTGTAACACTGGGGCTTTGCGCTTCTCTAGCCACCAAACGTCACGGTCCTTCTCTTTCCGTCTCGTAGACACGAGCTGAGAAATTGCAAACATCGAGCAATTGCTCAGAGATGAAAAGTGCCAGCACTGGAAGCTGTTGCTAGCCAGCACCCTTCCTTGGAAGCGCTTTTGTAGGCCTAAGAACACTGGGGCTCTGGGCTTCTCTAGCCACCTAATCTTCTGCTCATCCTCTCGCGCACTCTAAAGAGAGCTCAGGTGAGAAATTGCAAACGTCGAGCAATTGCTCAGAGAGGAAAAGTGCCAGCACTGAAAGCTGTTGCTAGCCAGCACCCTTCCTTGGAAGTGCTTTCAAAGGCGCAGTAACACTGGGGCTTTGCGCTTCTATATGCACCAAACGTCACGGTCATTCTCTTTCCGTCTCATAGACACGAGCTGAGAAATTGCAAACGTCGAGCAATTGCTCAGAGATGAAAAGTGCCAGCACTGAAAGCTGTTGCTAGCCAGCACCCTTCCTTGGAAGCGCTTTCACAGGCGCAGCAACACTGGGGCTTTGCGCTTCTCTAGCCACCAAACTTCATGGTCACTATCTCTCCGTCTCGTAGACACGAGCTGAGAAATTGCAAACGTCGATCAATTGCTCAGAGATGAAAAGTGCCAGCACTGGAAGCTGTTGCTAGCCAGCACCCTTCCTTGGAAGCGCTTTTGTAGGCCTTAGAACACTGGGGCTCTGGGCTTCTCTAGCCACCTCATCTTCTGCTCATCCTCTCGCGCACTCTAAAGAGAGCTCAGGTGAGAAATTGCAAACGTCGAGCAATTGCTCAGAGATGAAAAGTGCCAGCACTGAAAGCTGTTGCTAGCCAGCACCCTTCCTTGGAAGCGCTTTCACAGGCGCAGTAACACTGGGGCTTTGCGCTTCTCTAGCCACCAAACGTCACGGTCACTCTCTCTCCGTCTCGTAGACACGAGCTGAGAAATTGCAAACGTCGAGCAATTGCTCAGAGATGAAAAGTGCCAGCACTGAAAGCTCTTGCTAGCCAGCACCCTTCCTTGGAAGCGCTTTTGTAGGCCTAAGAACACTGGGGCTCTGGGCTTCTCTAGCCACCTCATCTTCTGCTCATCCTCTCGCGCACTCTAAAGAGAGTTCAGGTGAGAAATTGCAAACGTCGAGCAATTGCTCAGAGATGAAAAGTGCCAGCACTGAAAGCTCTTGCTAGCCAGCACCCTTCCTTGGAAGCGCTTTCACAAGCGCAGTAACACTGGGGCTTTGCGCTTCTCTAGCCACCAAACGTCACGGTCCTTCTCTTTCCGTCTCGTAGACACGAGCTGAGAAATTGCAAACGTCGAGCAATTGCTCAGAGATGAAAAGTGCCAGCACTTAAAGCTCTTGCTAGCCAGCACCCTTCCTTGGAAGCGCTTTCACAGGCGCAGTAACACTGGGGCTTTGCGCTTCTCTACCCACCAAACGTCACGGTCACTATCTCTCCGTCTCGTAGACACGAGCTGAGAAATTGCAGACGTCGATCAATTGCTCAGAGATGAAAAGTGCCAGCACTGAAAGCTGTTGCTAGCCAGCACCCTTCCTTGGAAGCGCTTTTGTAGGCCTAAGAAGACTGGGGCTCTGGGCTTCTCTAGCCACCTCATCTTCTGCTCATCCTCTCGCGCACTCTAAAGAGAGCTCAGGTGAGAAATTGCAAACGTCGAGCAATTGCTCAGAGATGAAAAGTGCCAGCACTGAAAGCTGTTGCTAGCCAGCACCCTTCCTTGGAAGCGCTTTCACAGGCGCAGTAACACTGGGGCTTTGCGCTTCTCTACCCACCAAACGTCACGGTCCTTCTCTTTCCGTCTCGTAGACACGAGCTGAGAAATTGCAAACGTCGAGCAATTGCTCAGAGATGAAAAGTGCCAGCACTTAAAGCTCTTGCTAGCCAGCACCCTTCCTTGGAAGCGCTTTCACAGGCGCAGTAACACTGGGGCTTTGCGCTTCTCTACCCACCAAACGTCACGGTCCTTCTCTTTCCGTCTCGTAGACACGAGCTGAGAAATTGCAAACGTCGAGCGATTGCTCAGAGATGAAAAGTGCCAGCACTGAAAGCTGTTGCTAGCCAGCACCCTTCCTTGGAAGCGCTTTTGTAGGCCTAAGAACACTGGGGCTCTGGGCTTCTCTAGCCACCTCATCTTCTGCTCATCCTCTCGCGCACTCTAAAGAGAGCTCAGGTGAGAAATTGCAAACGTCGAGCAATTGCTCAGAGATGAAAAGTGCCAGCACTGAAAGCTGTTGCTAGCCAGCACCCTTCCTTGGAAGCGCTTTCACAGGCGCTGTAACACTGGGGCTTTGCGCTTCTCTAGCCACCAAACGTCACGGTCCTTCTCTTTCCGTCTCGTAGACACGAGCTGAGAAATTGCAAACATCGAGCAATTGCTCAGAGATGAAAAGTGCCAGCACTGGAAGCTGTTGCTAGCCAGCACCCTTCCTTGGAAGCGCTTTTGTAGGCCTAAGAACACTGGGTCTCTGGGCTTCTCTAGCCACCTCATCTTCTGCTCATCCTCTCGCGCACTCTAAAGAGAGCTCAGGTGAGAAATTGCAAACGTTGAGCAATTGCTCAGAGAGGAAAAGTGCCAGCACTGAAAGCTGTTGCTAGCCAGCACCCTTCCTTGGAAGTGCTTTCAAAGGCGCAGTAACACTGGGGCTTTGCGCTTCTATATGCACCAAACGTCACGGTCATTCTCTTTCCGTCTCATAGACACGAGCTGAGAAATTGCAAACGTCGAGCAATTGCTCAGAGATGAAAAGTGCCAGCACTGAAAGCTGTTGCTAGCCAGCACCCTTCCTTGGAAGCGCTTTCACAGGCGCAGCAACACTGGGGCTTTGCGCTTCTCTAGCCACCAAACTTCATGGTCACTATCTCTCCGTCTCGTAGACACGAGCTGAGAAATTGCAAACGTCGATCAATTGCTCAGAGATGAAAAGTGCCAGCACTGGAAGCTGTTGCTAGCCAGCACCCTTCCTTGGAAGCGCTTTTGTAGGCCTTAGAACACTGGGGCTCTGGGCTTCTCTAGCCACCTCATCTTCTGCTCATCCTCTCGCGCTCTCTAAAGAGAGCTGAGGTGAGAAATTGCAAACGTCGAGCAATTGCTCAGAGATGAAAAGTGCCAGCACTGAAAGCTGTTGCTAGCCAGCACCCTTCCTTGGAAGCGCTTTCACAGGCGCAGTAACACTGGGGCTTTGCGCTTCTCTACCCACCAAACGTCACGGTCACTATCTCTCCGTCTCGTAGACACGAGCTGAGAAATTGCAGACGTCGATCAATTGCTCAGAGATGAAAAGTGCCAGCACTGAAAGCTCTTGCTAGCCAGCACCCTTCCTTGGAAGCGCTTTTGTAGGCCTAAGCACACTGGGGCTCTGGGCTTCTCTAGCCACCTCATCTTCTGCTCATCCTCTCGCGCACTCTAAAGAGAGCTCAGGTGAGAAATTGCAAACGTCGAGCAATTGCTCAGAGATGAAAAGTGCCAGCACTGAAAGCTCTTGCTATCCAGCACCCTTCCTTGGAAGCGCTTTCACAGGCGCAGTAACACTGGGGCTTTGCGCTTCTCTAGCCACCAAACTTCATGGTCACTATCTCTCCGTCTCGTAGACACGAGCTGAGAAATTGCAAACGTCGAGCAATTGCTCAGAGATGAAAAGTGCCAGCACTGAAAGCTGTTGCTAGCCAGCACCCTTCCTTGGAAGCGCTTTTGTAGGCCTAAGAAGTCTGGGGCTCTGGGCTTCTCTAGCCACCTCATCTTCTGCTCATCCTCTCGCGCACTCTAAAGAGAGCTCAGGTGAGAAATTGCAAACGTCGAGCAATTGCTCAGAGATGAAAAGTGCCAGCACTGAAAGCTCTTGCTATCCAGCACCCTTCCTTGGAAGCGCTTTCACAGGCGCAGTAACACTGGGGCTTTGCGCTTCTCTAGCCACCAAACGTCACGGTCCTTCTCTTTCCGTCTCGTAGACACGAGCTGAGAAATTGCAAACGTCGAGCAATTGCTCAGAGATGAAAAGTGCCAGCACTGGAAGCTGTTGCTAGCCAGCACCCTTCCTTGGAAGCGCTTTTGTAGCCCTTAGAACACTGGGGCTCTGGGCTTCTCTAGCCACCTCATCTTCTGCTCATCCTCTCGCGCACTCTAAAGAGAGCTCAGGTGAGAAATTGCAAACGTCCAGCAATTGCTCAGAGATGAAAAGTGCCAGCACTGAAAGCTCTTGCTAGCCAGCACCCTTCCTTGGAAGCGCTTTCACAGGCGCAGTAACACTGGGGCTTTGCGCTTCTCTAGCCACCAAACGTCACGGTCCTTCTCTTTCCGTCTCGTAGACACGAGCTGAGAAATTGCAAACGTCGAGCAATTGCTCAGAGATGAAAAGTGCCAGCACTGAAAGCTCTTGCTAGCCAGCACCCTTCCTTGGAAGCGCTTTTGTAGGCCTAAGAACACTGGGGCTCTGGGCTTCTCTAGCCACCTAATCTTCTGCTCATCCTCTCGCGCACTCTAAAGAGAGCTCAGGTGAGAAATTGCAAACGTCGAGCAATTGCTCAGAGATGAAAAGTGCCAGCACTGAAAGCTGTTGCTAGCCAGCACCCTTCCTTGGAAGCGCTTTCACAGGCGCAGCAACACTGGGGCTTTGCGCTTCTCTACCCACCAAACGTCACGGTCCTTCTCTTTCCGTCTCATAGACACGAGCTGAGAAATTGCAAACGTCGATCAATTGCTCAGAGATGAAAAGTGCCAGCACTGGAAGCTGTTGCTAGCCAGCACCCTTCCTTGGAAGCGCTTTTGTAGCCCTTAGAACACTGGGGCTCTGGGCTTCTCTAGCCACCTCATCTTCTGCTCATCCTCTCGCGCACTCTAAAGAGAGCTCAGGTGAGAAATTGCAAACGTCGAGCAATTGCTCAGAGATGAAAAGTGCCAGCACTGAAAGCTCTTGCTAGCCAGCACCCTTCCTTGGAAGCGCTTTCACAGGCGCAGTAACACTGGGGCTTTGCGCTTCTCTAGCCACCAAACGTCACGGTCCTTCTCTTTCCGTCTCGTAGACACGAGCTGAGAAATTGCAAACGTCGAGCAATTGCTCAGAGATGAAAAGTGCCAGCACTGGAAGCTGTTGCTAGCCAGCACCCTTCCTTGGAAGCGCTTTTGTAGCCCTTAGAACACTGGGGCTCTGGGCTTCTCTAGCCACCTCATCTTCTGCTCATCCTCTCGCGCACTCTAAAGAGAGCTCAGGTGAGAAATTGCAAACGTCGAGCAATTGCTCAGAGATGAAAAGTGCCAGCACTGAAAGCTCTTGCTAGCCAGCACCCTTCCTTGGAAGCGCTTTCACAGGCGCAGTAACACTGGGGCTTTGCGCTTCTCTAGCCACCAAACGTCACGGTCCTTCTCTTTCCGTCTCGTAGACACGAGCTGAGAAATTGCAAACGTCGAGCAATTGCTCAGAGATGAAAAGTGCCAGCACTGAAAGCTGTTGCTAGCCAGCACCCTTCCTTGGAAGCGCTTTTGTAGCCCTTAGAACACTGGGGCTCTGGGCTTCTCTAGCCACCTCATCTTCTGCTCATCCTCTCGCGCACTCTAAAGAGAGCTCAGGTGAGAAATTGCAAACGTCGAGCAATTGCTCAGAGATGAAAAGTGCCAGCACTGAAAGCTCTTGCTAGCCAGCACCCTTCCTTGGAAGCGCTTTCACAGGCGCAGTAACACTGGGGCTTTGCGCTTCTCTAGCCACCAAACGTCACGGTCCTTCTCTTTCCGTCTCGTAGACACGAGCTGAGAAATTGCAAACGTCGAGCAATTGCTCAGAGATGAAAAGTGCCAGCACTGAAAGCTCTTGCTAGCCAGCACCCTTCCTTGGAAGCGCTTTTGTAGGCCTAAGAACACTGGGGCTCTGGGCATCTCTAGCCACCTCATCTTCTGCTCATCCTCTCGCGCACTCTAAAGAGAGCTCAGGTGAGAAATTGCAAACGTCGAGCAATTGCTCAGAGATGAAAAGTGCCAGCACTGAAAGCTGTTGCTAGCCAGCACCCTTCCTTGGAAGCGCTTTCACAGGCGCAGTAACACTGGGGCTTTGCGCTTCTATACGCACCAAACGTCACGGTCCTTCTCTTTCCGTCTCGTAGACACGAGCTGAGAAATTGCAAACGTCGAGCAATTGCTCAGAGATGAAAAGTGCCAGCACTGAAAGCTCTTGCTAGCCAGCACCCTTCCTTGGAAGCGCTTTTGTAGGCCTAAGAACACTGGGGCTCTGGGCTTCTCTAGCCACCTCATCTTCTGCTCATCCTCTCGCGCACTCTAAAGAGAGTTCAGGTGAGAAATTGCAAACGTCGAGCAATTGCTCAGAGATGAAAAGTGCCAGCACTGAAAGCTGTTGCTAGCCAGCACCCTTCCTTGGAAGCGCTTTCACAGGCGCAGCAACACTGGGGCTTTGCGCTTCTCTACCCACCAAACGTCACGGTCCTTCTCTTTCCGTCTCGTAGACACGAGCTGAGAAATTGCAAACGTCGATCAATTGCTCAGAGATGAAAAGTGCCAGCACTGAAAGCTCTTGCTAGCCAGCACCCTTCCTTGGAAGCGCTTTCACAGGCGCAGCAACACTGGGGCTTTGCGCTTCTCTACCCACCAAACTTCATGGTCACTATCTCTCCGTCTCGTAGACACGAGCTGAGAAATTGCAAACGTCGAGCAATTGCTCAGAGATGAAAAGTGCCAGCACTGAAAGCTGTTGCTAGCCAGCACCCTTCCTTGGAAGCGCTTTTGTAGGCCTTAGAACACTGGGGCTCTGGGCTTCTCTAGCCACCTAATCTTCTGCTCATCCTCTCGCGCACTCTAAAGAGAGCTGAGGTGAGAAATTGCAAACGTCGAACAATTGCTCAGAGATGAAAAGTGCCAGCACTGAAAGCTGTTGCTAGCCAGCACCCTTCCTTGGAAGCGCTTTCACAGGCGCAGTAACACTGGGGCTTTGCGCTTCTCTAGCCACCAAACGTCACGGTCACTATCTCTCCGTCTCGTAGACACGAGCTGAGAAATTGCAGACGTCGATCAATTGCTCAGAGATGAAAAGTGCCAGCACTGAAAGCTGTTGCTAGCCAGCACCCTTCCTTGGAAGCGCTTTTGTAGGCCTAAGCACACTGGGGCTCTGGGCTTCTCTAGCCACCTCATCTTCTGCTCATCCTCTCGCGCACTCTAAAGAGAGCTCAGGTGAGAAATTGCAAACGTCGAGCAATTGCTCAGAGATGAAAAGTGCCAGCACTGAAAGCTGTTGCTAGCCAGCACCCTTCCTTGGAAGCGCTTTCACAGACGCAGTAACACTGGGGCTTTGCGCTTCTCTAGCCACCAAACTTCATGGTCACTATCTCTCCGTCTCGTAGACACGAGCTGAGAAATTGCAAACGTCGATCAATTGCTCAGAGATGAAAAGTGCCAGCACTGAAAGCTGTTGCTAGCCAGCACCCTTCCTTGGAAGCGCTTTTGTAGGCCTAAGAAGTCTGGGGCTCTGGGCTTCTCTAGCCACCTCATCTTCTGCTCATCCTCTCGCGCACTCTAAAGAGAGCTCAGGTGAGAAATTGCAAACGTCGAGCAATTGCTCAGAGATGAAAAGTGCCAGCACTGAAAGCTCTTGCTAGCCAGCACCCTTCCTTGGAAGCGCTTTCACAGGCGCAGTAACACTGGGGCTTTGCGCTTCTCTAGCCACCAAACGTCACGGTCCTTCTCTTTCCGTCTCGTAGACACGAGCTGAGAAATTGCAAACGTCGAGCAATTGCTCAGAGATGAAAAGTGCCAGCACTGGAAGCTGTTGCTAGCCAGCACCCTTCCTTGGAAGCGCTTTTGTAGGCCTAAGAAGACTGGGGCTCTGGGCTTCTCTAGCCACCTCATCTTCTGCTCATCCTCTCGCGCACTCTAAAGAGAGCTCAGGTGAGAAATTGCAAACGTCCAGCAATTGCTCAGAGATGAAAAGTGCCAGCACTGAAAGCTCTTGCTAGCCAGCACCCTTCCTTGGAAGCGCTTTCACAGGCGCAGTAACACTGGGGCTTTGCGCTTCTCTAGCCACCAAACGTCACGGTCCTTCTCTTTCCGTCTCGTAGACACGAGCTGAGAAATTGCAAACGTCGAGCAATTGCTCAGAGATGAAAAGTGCCAGCACTGAAAGCTCTTGCTAGCCAGCACCCTTCCTTGGAAGCGCTTTTGTAGGCCTAAGAACACTGGGGCTCTGGGCTTCTCTAGCCACCTCATCTTCTGCTCATCCTCTCGCGCACTCTAAAGAGAGCTCAGGTGAGAAATTGCAAACGTCGAGCAATTGCTCAGAGATGAAAAGTGCCAGCACTGAAAGCTGTTGCTACCCAGCACCCTTCCTTGGAAGCGCTTTCACAGGCGCAGCAACACTGGGGCTTTGCGCTTCTCTAGCCACCAAACGTCACGGTCCTTCTCTTTCCGTCTCATAGACACGAGCTGAGAAATTGCAAACGTCGAGCAATTGCTCAGAGATGAAAAGTGCCAGCACTGGAAGCTGTTGCTAGCCAGCACCCTTCCTTGGAAGCGCTTTCACAGGCGCAGTAACACTGGGGCTTTGCACTTCTCTAGCCACCAAACGTCACGGTCCTTCTCTTTCCGTCTCGTAGACACGAGCTGAGAAATTGCAAACGTCGAGCAATTGCTCAGAGATGAAAAGTGCCAGCACTGAAAGCTGTTGCTAGCCAGCACCCTTCCTTGGAAGCGCTTTCACAGGCGCAGTAACACTGGGGCTTTGCGCTTCTCTACCCACCAAACGTCACGGTCACTATCTCTCCGTCTCGTAGACACGAGCTGAGAAATTGCAAACGTCGAGCAATTGCTCAGAGATGAAAAGTGCCAGCACTGAAAGCTCTTGCTAGCCAGCACCCTTCCTTGGAAGCGCTTTTGTAGGCCTAAGCACACTGGGGCTCTGGGCTTCTCTAGCCACCTCATCTTCTGCTCATCCTCTCGCGCACTCTAAAGAGAGCTCAGGTGAGAAATTGCAAACGTCGAGCAATTGCTCAGAGATGAAAAGTGCCAGCACTGAAAGCTGTTGCTAGCCAGCACCCTTCCTTGGAAGCGCTTTCACAGACGCAGTAACACTGGGGCTTTGCGCTTCTCTAGCCACCAAACTTCATGGTCACTATCTCTCCGTCTCGTAGACACGAGCTGAGAAATTGCAAACGTCGATCAATTGCTCAGAGATGAAAAGTGCCAGCACTGAAAGCTGTTGCTAGCCAGCACCCTTCCTTGGAAGCGCTTTTGTAGGCCTAAGAAGTCTGGGGCTCTGGGCTTCTCTAGCCACCTCATCTTCTGCTCATCCTCTCGCGCACTCTAAAGAGAGCTCAGGTGAGAAATTGCAAACGTCGAGCAATTGCTCAGAGATGAAAAGTGCCAGCACTGAAAGCTCTTGCTAGCCAGCACCCTTCCTTGGAAGCGCTTTCACAGGCGCAGTAACACTGGGCTTTGCGCTTCTCTAGCCACCAAACGTCACGGTCCTTCTCTTTCCGTCTCGTAGACACGAGCTGAGAAATTGCAAACGTCGAGCAATTGCTCAGAGATGAAAAGTGCCAGCACTGGAAGCTGTTGCTAGCCAGCACCCTTCCTTGGAAGCGCTTTTGTAGGCCTAAGAAGACTGGGGCTCTGGGCTTCTCTAGCCACCTCATCTTCTGCTCATCCTCTCGCGCACTCTAAAGAGAGCTCAGGTGAGAAATTGCAAACGTCCAGCAATTGCTCAGAGATGAAAAGTGCCAGCACTGAAAGCTCTTGCTAGCCAGCACCCTTCCTTGGAAGCGCTTTCACAGGCGCAGTAACACTGGGGCTTTGCGCTTCTCTAGCCACCAAACGTCACGGTCCTTCTCTTTCCGTCTCGTAGACACGAGCTGAGAAATTGCAAACGTCGAGCAATTGCTCAGAGATGAAAAGTGCCAGCACTGAAAGCTCTTGCTAGCCAGCACCCTTCCTTGGAAGCGCTTTTGTAGGCCTAAGAACACTGGGGCTCTGGGCTTCTCTAGCCACCTCATCTTCTGCTCATCCTCTCGCGCACTCTAAAGAGAGCTCAGGTGAGAAATTGCAAACGTCGAGCAATTGCTCAGAGATGAAAAGTGCCAGCACTGAAAGCTGTTGCTACCCAGCACCCTTCCTTGGAAGCGCTTTCACAGGCGCAGCAACACTGGGGCTTTGCGCTTCTCTAGCCACCAAACGTCACGGTCCTTCTCTTTCCGTCTCATAGACACGAGCTGAGAAATTGCAAACGTCGAGCAATTGCTCAGAGATGAAAAGTGCCAGCACTGGAAGCTGTTGCTAGCCAGCACCCTTCCTTGGAAGCGCTTTCACAGGCGCAGTAACACTGGGGCTTTGCACTTCTCTAGCCACCAAACGTCACGGTCCTTCTCTTTCCGTCTCGTAGACACGAGCTGAGAAATTGCAAACGTCGAGCAATTGCTCAGAGATGAAAAGTGCCAGCACTGAAAGCTGTTGCTAGCCAGCACCCTTCCTTGGAAGCGCTTTCACAGGCGCAGTAACACTGGGGCTTTGCGCTTCTCTACCCACCAAACGTCACGGTCACTATCTCTCCGTCTCGTAGACACGAGCTGAGAAATTGCAAACGTCGAGCAATTGCTCAGAGATGAAAAGTGCCAGCACTTAAAGCTCTTGCTAGCCAGCACCCTTCCTTGGAAGCGCTTTCACAGGCGCAGTAACACTGGGGCTTTGCGCTTCTCTACCCACCAAACGTCACGGTCCTTCTCTTTCCGTCTCGTAGACACGAGCTGAGAAATTGCAAACGTCGAGCGATTGCTCAGAGATGAAAAGTGCCAGCACTGAAAGCTGTTGCTAGCCAGCACCCTTCCTTGGAAGCGCTTTTGTAGGCCTAAGAACACTGGGGCTCTGGGCTTCTCTAGCCACCTCATCTTCTGCTCATCCTCTCGCGCACTCTAAAGAGAGCTCAGGTGAGAAATTGCAAACGTCGAGCAATTGCTCAGAGATGAAAAGTGCCAGCACTGAAAGCTGTTGCTAGCCAGCACCCTTCCTTGGAAGCGCTTTCACAGGCGCTGTAACACTGGGGCTTTGCGCTTCTCTAGCCACCAAACGTCACGGTCCTTCTCTTTCCGTCTCGTAGACACGAGCTGAGAAATTGCAAACATCGAGCAATTGCTCAGAGATGAAAAGTGCCAGCACTGGAAGCTGTTGCTAGCCAGCACCCTTCCTTGGAAGCGCTTTTGTAGGCCTAAGAACACTGGGTCTCTGGGCTTCTCTAGCCACCTCATCTTCTGCTCATCCTCTCGCGCACTCTAAAGAGAGCTCAGGTGAGAAATTGCAAACGTTGAGCAATTGCTCAGAGAGGAAAAGTGCCAGCACTGAAAGCTGTTGCTAGCCAGCACCCTTCCTTGGAAGTGCTTTCAAAGGCGCAGTAACACTGGGGCTTTGCGCTTCTATATGCACCAAACGTCACGGTCATTCTCTTTCCGTCTCATAGACACGAGCTGAGAAATTGCAAACGTCGAGCAATTGCTCAGAGATGAAAAGTGCCAGCACTGAAAGCTGTTGCTAGCCAGCACCCTTCCTTGGAAGCGCTTTCACAGGCGCAGCAACACTGGGGCTTTGCGCTTCTCTAGCCACCAAACTTCATGGTCACTATCTCTCCGTCTCGTAGACACGAGCTGAGAAATTGCAAACGTCGATCAATTGCTCAGAGATGAAAAGTGCCAGCACTGGAAGCTGTTGCTAGCCAGCACCCTTCCTTGGAAGCGCTTTTGTAGGCCTTAGAACACTGGGGCTCTGGGCTTCTCTAGCCACCTCATCTTCTGCTCATCCTCTCGCGCTCTCTAAAGAGAGCTGAGGTGAGAAATTGCAAACGTCGAGCAATTGCTCAGAGATGAAAAGTGCCAGCACTGAAAGCTGTTGCTAGCCAGCACCCTTCCTTGGAAGCGCTTTCACAGGCGCAGTAACACTGGGGCTTTGCGCTTCTCTACCCACCAAACGTCACGGTCACTATCTCTCCGTCTCGTAGACACGAGCTGAGAAATTGCAGACGTCGATCAATTGCTCAGAGATGAAAAGTGCCAGCACTGAAAGCTCTTGCTAGCCAGCACCCTTCCTTGGAAGCGCTTTTGTAGGCCTAAGCACACTGGGGCTCTGGGCTTCTCTAGCCACCTCATCTTCTGCTCATCCTCTCGCGCACTCTAAAGAGAGCTCAGGTGAGAAATTGCAAACGTCGAGCAATTGCTCAGAGATGAAAAGTGCCAGCACTGAAAGCTCTTGCTATCCAGCACCCTTCCTTGGAAGCGCTTTCACAGGCGCAGTAACACTGGGGCTTTGCGCTTCTCTAGCCACCAAACTTCATGGTCACTATCTCTCCGTCTCGTAGACACGAGCTGAGAAATTGCAAACGTCGAGCAATTGCTCAGAGATGAAAAGTGCCAGCACTGAAAGCTGTTGCTAGCCAGCACCCTTCCTTGGAAGCGCTTTTGTAGGCCTAAGAAGTCTGGGGCTCTGGGCTTCTCTAGCCACCTCATCTTCTGCTCATCCTCTCGCGCACTCTAAAGAGAGCTCAGGTGAGAAATTGCAAATGTCGAGCAATTGCTCAGAGATGAAAAGTGCCAGCACTGAAAGCTCTTGCTATCCAGCACCCTTCCTTGGAAGCGCTTTCACAGGCGCAGTAACACTGGGGCTTTGCGCTTCTCTAGCCACCAAACGTCACGGTCCTTCTCTTTCCGTCTCGTAGACACGAGCTGAGAAATTGCAAACGTCGAGCAATTGCTCAGAGATGAAAAGTGCCAGCACTGGAAGCTGTTGCTAGCCAGCACCCTTCCTTGGAAGCGCTTTTGTAGCCCTTAGAACACTGGGGCTCTGGGCTTCTCTAGCCACCTCATCTTCTGCTCATCCTCTCGCGCACTCTAAAGAGAGCTCAGGTGAGAAATTGCAAACGTCCAGCAATTGCTCAGAGATGAAAAGTGCCAGCACTGAAAGCTCTTGCTAGCCAGCACCCTTCCTTGGAAGCGCTTTCACAGGCGCAGTAACACTGGGGCTTTGCGCTTCTCTAGCCACCAAACGTCACGGTCCTTCTCTTTCCGTCTCGTAGACACGAGCTGAGAAATTGCAAACGTCGAGCAATTGCTCAGAGATGAAAAGTGCCAGCACTGAAAGCTCTTGCTAGCCAGCACCCTTCCTTGGAAGCGCTTTTGTAGGCCTAAGAACACTGGGGCTCTGGGCTTCTCTAGCCACCTAATCTTCTGCTCATCCTCTCGCGCACTCTAAAGAGAGCTCAGGTGAGAAATTGCAAACGTCGAGCAATTGCTCAGAGATGAAAAGTGCCAGCACTGAAAGCTGTTGCTAGCCAGCACCCTTCCTTGGAAGCGCTTTCACAGGCGCAGCAACACTGGGGCTTTGCGCTTCTCTACCCACCAAACGTCACGGTCCTTCTCTTTCCGTCTCATAGACACGAGCTGAGAAATTGCAAACGTCGATCAATTGCTCAGAGATGAAAAGTGCCAGCACTGGAAGCTGTTGCTAGCCAGCACCCTTCCTTGGAAGCGCTTTTGTAGCCCTTAGAACACTGGGGCTCTGGGCTTCTCTAGCCACCTCATCTTCTGCTCATCCTCTCGCGCACTCTAAAGAGAGCTCAGGTGAGAAATTGCAAACGTCGAGCAATTGCTCAGAGATGAAAAGTGCCAGCACTGAAAGCTCTTGCTAGCCAGCACCCTTCCTTGGAAGCGCTTTCACAGGCGCAGTAACACTGGGGCTTTGCGCTTCTCTAGCCACCAAACGTCACGGTCCTTCTCTTTCCGTCTCGTAGACACGAGCTGAGAAATTGCAAACGTCGAGCAATTGCTCAGAGATGAAAAGTGCCAGCACTGGAAGCTGTTGCTAGCCAGCACCCTTCCTTGGAAGCGCTTTTGTAGCCCTTAGAACACTGGGGCTCTGGGCTTCTCTAGCCACCTCATCTTCTGCTCATCCTCTCGCGCACTCTAAAGAGAGCTCAGGTGAGAAATTGCAAACGTCGAGCAATTGCTCAGAGATGAAAAGTGCCAGCACTGAAAGCTCTTGCTAGCCAGCACCCTTCCTTGGAAGCGCTTTCACAGGCGCAGTAACACTGGGGCTTTGCGCTTCTCTAGCCACCAAACGTCACGGTCCTTCTCTTTCCGTCTCGTAGACACGAGCTGAGAAATTGCAAACGTCGAGCAATTGCTCAGAGATGAAAAGTGCCAGCACTGAAAGCTGTTGCTAGCCAGCACCCTTCCTTGGAAGCGCTTTTGTAGCCCTTAGAACACTGGGGCTCTGGGCTTCTCTAGCCACCTCATCTTCTGCTCATCCTCTCGCGCACTCTAAAGAGAGCTCAGGTGAGAAATTGCAAACGTCGAGCAATTGCTCAGAGATGAAAAGTGCCAGCACTGAAAGCTCTTGCTAGCCAGCACCCTTCCTTGGAAGCGCTTTTGTAGGCCTAAGAACACTGGGGCTCTGGGCTTCTCTAGCCACCTCATCTTCTGCTCATCCTCTCGCGCACTCTAAAGAGAGCTCAGGTGAGAAATTGCAAACGTCGAGCAATTGCTCAGAGATGAAAAGTGCCAGCACTGAAAGCTGTTGCTACCCAGCACCCTTCCTTGGAAGCGCTTTCACAGGCGCAGCAACACTGGGGCTTTGCGCTTCTCTAGCCACCAAACGTCACGGTCCTTCTCTTTCCGTCTCATAGACACGAGCTGAGAAATTGCAAACGTCGAGCAATTGCTCAGAGATGAAAAGTGCCAGCACTGGAAGCTGTTGCTAGCCAGCACCCTTCCTTGGAAGCGCTTTCACAGGCGCAGTAACACTGGGGCTTTGCACTTCTCTAGCCACCAAACGTCACGGTCCTTCTCTTTCCGTCTCGTAGACACGAGCTGAGAAATTGCAAACGTCGAGCAATTGCTCAGAGATGAAAAGTGCCAGCACTGAAAGCTGTTGCTAGCCAGCACCCTTCCTTGGAAGCGCTTTCACAGGCGCAGTAACACTGGGGCTTTGCGCTTCTCTACCCACCAAACGTCACGGTCACTATCTCTCCGTCTCGTAGACACGAGCTGAGAAATTGCAAACGTCGAGCAATTGCTCAGAGATGAAAAGTGCCAGCACTGAAAGCTCTTGCTAGCCAGCACCCTTCCTTGGAAGCGCTTTTGTAGGCCTAAGCACACTGGGGCTCTGGGCTTCTCTAGCCACCTCATCTTCTGCTCATCCTCTCGCGCACTCTAAAGAGAGCTCAGGTGAGAAATTGCAAACGTCGAGCAATTGCTCAGAGATGAAAAGTGCCAGCACTGAAAGCTGTTGCTAGCCAGCACCCTTCCTTGGAAGCGCTTTCACAGACGCAGTAACACTGGGGCTTTGCGCTTCTCTAGCCACCAAACTTCATGGTCACTATCTCTCCGTCTCGTAGACACGAGCTGAGAAATTGCAAACGTCGATCAATTGCTCAGAGATGAAAAGTGCCAGCACTGAAAGCTGTTGCTAGCCAGCACCCTTCCTTGGAAGCGCTTTTGTAGGCCTAAGAAGTCTGGGGCTCTGGGCTTCTCTAGCCACCTCATCTTCTGCTCATCCTCTCGCGCACTCTAAAGAGAGCTCAGGTGAGAAATTGCAAACGTCGAGCAATTGCTCAGAGATGAAAAGTGCCAGCACTGAAAGCTCTTGCTAGCCAGCACCCTTCCTTGGAAGCGCTTTCACAGGCGCAGTAACACTGGGCTTTGCGCTTCTCTAGCCACCAAACGTCACGGTCCTTCTCTTTCCGTCTCGTAGACACGAGCTGAGAAATTGCAAACGTCGAGCAATTGCTCAGAGATGAAAAGTGCCAGCACTGGAAGCTGTTGCTAGCCAGCACCCTTCCTTGGAAGCGCTTTTGTAGGCCTAAGAAGACTGGGGCTCTGGGCTTCTCTAGCCACCTCATCTTCTGCTCATCCTCTCGCGCACTCTAAAGAGAGCTCAGGTGAGAAATTGCAAACGTCCAGCAATTGCTCAGAGATGAAAAGTGCCAGCACTGAAAGCTCTTGCTAGCCAGCACCCTTCCTTGGAAGCGCTTTCACAGGCGCAGTAACACTGGGGCTTTGCGCTTCTCTAGCCACCAAACGTCACGGTCCTTCTCTTTCCGTCTCGTAGACACGAGCTGAGAAATTGCAAACGTCGAGCAATTGCTCAGAGATGAAAAGTGCCAGCACTGAAAGCTCTTGCTAGCCAGCACCCTTCCTTGGAAGCGCTTTTGTAGGCCTAAGAACACTGGGGCTCTGGGCTTCTCTAGCCACCTCATCTTCTGCTCATCCTCTCGCGCACTCTAAAGAGAGCTCAGGTGAGAAATTGCAAACGTCGAGCAATTGCTCAGAGATGAAAAGTGCCAGCACTGAAAGCTGTTGCTACCCAGCACCCTTCCTTGGAAGCGCTTTCACAGGCGCAGCAACACTGGGGCTTTGCGCTTCTCTAGCCACCAAACGTCACGGTCCTTCTCTTTCCGTCTCATAGACACGAGCTGAGAAATTGCAAACGTCGAGCAATTGCTCAGAGATGAAAAGTGCCAGCACTGGAAGCTGTTGCTAGCCAGCACCCTTCCTTGGAAGCGCTTTCACAGGCGCAGTAACACTGGGGCTTTGCACTTCTCTAGCCACCAAACGTCACGGTCCTTCTCTTTCCGTCTTGTAGACACGAGCTGAGAAATTGCAAACGTCGAGCAATTGCTCAGAGATGAAAAGTGCCAGCACTGAAAGCTGTTGCTAGCCAGCACCCTTCCTTGGAAGCGCTTTCACAGGCGCAGTAACACTGGGGCTTTGCGCTTCTCTACCCACCAAACGTCACGGTCACTATCTCTCCGTCTCGTAGACACGAGCTGAGAAATTGCAAACGTCGAGCAATTGCTCAGAGATGAAAAGTGCCAGCACTTAAAGCTCTTGCTAGCCAGCACCCTTCCTTGGAAGCGCTTTCACAGGCGCAGTAACACTGGGGCTTTGCGCTTCTCTAGCCACCAAACGTCACGGTCCTTCTCTTTCCGTCTCGTAGACACGAGCTGAGAAATTGCAAACGTCGAGCGATTGCTCAGAGATGAAAAGTGCCAGCACTGAAAGCTGTTGCTAGCCAGCACCCTTCCTTGGAAGCGCTTTTGTAGGCCTAAGAACACTGGGGCTCTGGGCTTCTCTAGCCACCTCATCTTCTGCTCATCCTCTCGCGCACTCTAAAGAGAGCTCAGGTGAGAAATTGCAAACGTCGAGCAATTGCTCAGAGATGAAAAGTGCCAGCACTGAAAGCTGTTGCTAGCCAGCACCCTTCCTTGGAAGCGCTTTCACAGGCGCTGTAACACTGGGGCTTTGCGCTTCTCTAGCCACCAAACGTCACGGTCCTTCTCTTTCCGTCTCGTAGACACGAGCTGAGAAATTGCAAACATCGAGCAATTGCTCAGAGATGAAAAGTGCCAGCACTGGAAGCTGTTGCTAGCCAGCACCCTTCCTTGGAAGCGCTTTTGTAGGCCTAAGAACACTGGGGCTCTGGGCTTCTCTAGCCACCTCATCTTCTGCTCATCCTCTCGCGCACTCTAAAGAGAGCTCAGGTGAGAAATTGCAAACGTTGAGCAATTGCTCAGAGAGGAAAAGTGCCAGCACTGAAAGCTGTTGCTAGCCAGCACCCTTCCTTGGAAGTGCTTTCAAAGGCGCAGTAACACTGGGGCTTTGCGCTTCTATATGCACCAAACGTCACGGTCATTCTCTTTCCGTCTCATAGACACGAGCTGAGAAATTGCAAACGTCGAGCAATTGCTCAGAGATGAAAAGTGCCAGCACTGAAAGCTGTTGCTAGCCAGCACCCTTCCTTGGAAGCGCTTTCACAGGCGCAGCAACACTGGGGCTTTGCGCTTCTCTAGCCACCAAACTTCATGGTCACTATCTCTCCGTCTCGTAGACACGAGCTGAGAAATTGCAAACGTCGATCAATTGCTCAGAGATGAAAAGTGCCAGCACTGGAAGCTGTTGCTAGCCAGCACCCTTCCTTGGAAGCGCTTTTGTAGGCCTTAGAACACTGGGGCTCTGGGCTTCTCTAGCCACCTCATCTTCTGCTCATCCTCTCGCGCTCTCTAAAGAGAGCTGAGGTGAGAAATTGCAAACGTCGAGCAATTGCTCAGAGATGAAAAGTGCCAGCACTGAAAGCTGTTGCTAGCTAGCACCCTTCCTTGGAAGCGCTTTCACAGGCGCAGTAACACTGGGGCTTTGCGCTTCTCTACCCACCAAACGTCACGGTCACTATCTCTCCGTCTCGTAGACACGAGCTGAGAAATTGCAGACGTCGATCAATTGCTCAGAGATGAAAAGTGCCAGCACTGAAAGCTCTTGCTAGCCAGCACCCTTCCTTGGAAGCGCTTTTGTAGGCCTAAGCACACTGGGGCTCTGGGCTTCTCTAGCCACCTCATCTTCTGCTCATCCTCTCGCGCACTCTAAAGAGAGCTCAGGTGAGAAATTGCAAACGTCGAGCAATTGCTCAGAGATGAAAAGTGCCAGCACTGAAAGCTCTTGCTATCCAGCACCCTTCCTTGGAAGCGCTTTCACAGGCGCAGTAACACTGGGGCTTTGCGCTTCTCTAGCCACCAAACTTCATGGTCACTATCTCTCCGTCTCGTAGACACGAGCTGAGAAATTGCAAACGTCGAGCAATTGCTCAGAGATGAAAAGTGCCAGCACTGAAAGCTGTTGCTAGCCAGCACCCTTCCTTGGAAGCGCTTTTGTAGGCCTAAGAAGTCTGGGGCTCTGGGCTTCTCTAGCCACCTCATCTTCTGCTCATCCTCTCGCGCACTCTAAAGAGAGCTCAGGTGAGAAATTGCAAACGTCGAGCAATTGCTCAGAGATGAAAAGTGCCAGCACTGAAAGCTCTTGCTATCCAGCACCCTTCCTTGGAAGCGCTTTCACAGGCGCAGTAACACTGGGGCTTTGCGCTTCTCTAGCCACCAAACGTCACGGTCCTTCTCTTTCCGTCTCGTAGACACGAGCTGAGAAATTGCAAACGTCGAGCAATTGCTCAGAGATGAAAAGTGCCAGCACTGGAAGCTGTTGCTAGCCAGCACCCTTCCTTGGAAGCGCTTTTGTAGCCCTTAGAACACTGGGGCTCTGGGCTTCTCTAGCCACCTCATCTTCTGCTCATCCTCTCGCGCACTCTAAAGAGAGCTCAGGTGAGAAATTGCAAACGTCCAGCAATTGCTCAGAGATGAAAAGTGCCAGCACTGAAAGCTCTTGCTAGCCAGCACCCTTCCTTGGAAGCGCTTTCACAGGCGCAGTAACACTGGGGCTTTGCGCTTCTCTAGCCACCAAACGTCACGGTCCTTCTCTTTCCGTCTCGTAGACACGAGCTGAGAAATTGCAAACGTCGAGCAATTGCTCAGAGATGAAAAGTGCCAGCACTGAAAGCTCTTGCTAGCCAGCACCCTTCCTTGGAAGCGCTTTTGTAGGCCTAAGAACACTGGGGCTCTGGGCTTCTCTAGCCACCTAATCTTCTGCTCATCCTCTCGCGCACTCTAAAGAGAGCTCAGGTGAGAAATTGCAAACGTCGAGCAATTGCTCAGAGATGAAAAGTGCCAGCACTGAAAGCTGTTGCTAGCCAGCACCCTTCCTTGGAAGCGCTTTCACAGGCGCAGCAACACTGGGGCTTTGCGCTTCTCTACCCACCAAACGTCACGGTCCTTCTCTTTCCGTCTCATAGACACGAGCTGAGAAATTGCAAACGTCGATCAATTGCTCAGAGATGAAAAGTGCCAGCACTGGAAGCTGTTGCTAGCCAGCACCCTTCCTTGGAAGCGCTTTTGTAGCCCTTAGAACACTGGGGCTCTGGGCTTCTCTAGCCACCTCATCTTCTGCTCATCCTCTCGCGCACTCTAAAGAGAGCTCAGGTGAGAAATTGCAAACGTCGAGCAATTGCTCAGAGATGAAAAGTGCCAGCACTGAAAGCTCTTGCTAGCCAGCACCCTTCCTTGGAAGCGCTTTCACAGGCGCAGTAACACTGGGGCTTTGCGCTTCTCTAGCCACCAAACGTCACGGTCCTTCTCTTTCCGTCTCGTAGACACGAGCTGAGAAATTGCAAACGTCGAGCAATTGCTCAGAGATGAAAAGTGCCAGCACTGGAAGCTGTTGCTAGCCAGCACCCTTCCTTGGAAGCGCTTTTGTAGCCCTTAGAACACTGGGGCTCTGGGCTTCTCTAGCCACCTCATCTTCTGCTCATCCTCTCGCGCACTCTAAAGAGAGCTCAGGTGAGAAATTGCAAACGTCGAGCAATTGCTCAGAGATGAAAAGTGCCAGCACTGAAAGCTCTTGCTAGCCAGCACCCTTCCTTGGAAGCGCTTTCACAGGCGCAGTAACACTGGGGCTTTGCGCTTCTCTAGCCACCAAACGTCACGGTCCTTCTCTTTCCGTCTCGTAGACACGAGCTGAGAAATTGCAAACGTCGAGCAATTGCTCAGAGATGAAAAGTGCCAGCACTGAAAGCTCTTGCTAGCCAGCACCCTTCCTTGGAAGCGCTTTTGTAGGCCTAAGAACACTGGGGCTCTGGGCATCTCTAGCCACCTCATCTTCTGCTCATCCTCTCGCGCACTCTAAAGAGAGCTCAGGTGAGAAATTGCAAACGTCGAGCAATTGCTCAGAGATGAAAAGTGCCAGCACTGAAAGCTGTTGCTAGCCAGCACCCTTCCTTGGAAGCGCTTTCACAGGCGCAGTAACACTGGGGCTTTGCGCTTCTATACGCACCAAACGTCACGGTCCTTCTCTTTCCGTCTCGTAGACACGAGCTGAGAAATTGCAAACGTCGAGCAATTGCTCAGAGATGAAAAGTGCCAGCACTGAAAGCTCTTGCTAGCCAGCACCCTTCCTTGGAAGCGCTTTTGTAGGCCTAAGAACACTGGGGCTCTGGGCTTCTCTAGCCACCTCATCTTCTGCTCATCCTCTCGCGCACTCTAAAGAGAGTTCAGGTGAGAAATTGCAAACGTCGAGCAATTGCTCAGAGATGAAAAGTGCCAGCACTGAAAGCTGTTGCTAGCCAGCACCCTTCCTTGGAAGCGCTTTCACAGGCGCAGCAACACTGGGGCTTTGCGCTTCTCTACCCACCAAACGTCACGGTCCTTCTCTTTCCGTCTCGTAGACACGAGCTGAGAAATTGCAAACGTCGATCAATTGCTCAGAGATGAAAAGTGCCAGCACTGAAAGCTCTTGCTAGCCAGCACCCTTCCTTGGAAGCGCTTTCACAGGCGCAGCAACACTGGGGCTTTGCGCTTCTCTACCCACCAAACTTCATGGTCACTATCTCTCCGTCTCGTAGACACGAGCTGAGAAATTGCAAACGTCGAGCAATTGCTCAGAGATGAAAAGTGCCAGCACTGAAAGCTGTTGCTAGCCAGCACCCTTCCTTGGAAGCGCTTTTGTAGGCCTTAGAACACTGGGGCTCTGGGCTTCTCTAGCCACCTAATCTTCTGCTCATCCTCTCGCGCACTCTAAAGAGAGCTGAGGTGAGAAATTGCAAACGTCGAACAATTGCTCAGAGATGAAAAGTGCCAGCACTGAAAGCTGTTGCTAGCCAGCACCCTTCCTTGGAAGCGCTTTCACAGGCGCAGTAACACTGGGGCTTTGCGCTTCTCTAGCCACCAAACGTCACGGTCACTATCTCTCCGTCTCGTAGACACGAGCTGAGAAATTGCAGACGTCGATCAATTGCTCAGAGATGAAAAGTGCCAGCACTGAAAGCTGTTGCTAGCCAGCACCCTTCCTTGGAAGCGCTTTTGTAGGCCTAAGCACACTGGGGCTCTGGGCTTCTCTAGCCACCTCATCTTCTGCTCATCCTCTCGCGCACTCTAAAGAGAGCTCAGGTGAGAAATTGCAAACGTCGAGCAATTGCTCAGAGATGAAAAGTGCCAGCACTGAAAGCTGTTGCTAGCCAGCACCCTTCCTTGGAAGCGCTTTCACAGACGCAGTAACACTGGGGCTTTGCGCTTCTCTAGCCACCAAACTTCATGGTCACTATCTCTCCGTCTCGTAGACACGAGCTGAGAAATTGCAAACGTCGATCAATTGCTCAGAGATGAAAAGTGCCAGCACTGAAAGCTGTTGCTAGCCAGCACCCTTCCTTGGAAGCGCTTTTGTAGGCCTAAGAAGTCTGGGGCTCTGGGCTTCTCTAGCCACCTCATCTTCTGCTCATCCTCTCGCGCACTCTAAAGAGAGCTCAGGTGAGAAATTGCAAACGTCGAGCAATTGCTCAGAGATGAAAAGTGCCAGCACTGAAAGCTCTTGCTAGCCAGCACCCTTCCTTGGAAGCGCTTTCACAGGCGCAGTAACACTGGGGCTTTGCGCTTCTCTAGCCACCAAACGTCACGGTCCTTCTCTTTCCGTCTCGTAGACACGAGCTGAGAAATTGCAAACGTCGAGCAATTGCTCAGAGATGAAAAGTGCCAGCACTGGAAGCTGTTGCTAGCCAGCACCCTTCCTTGGAAGCGCTTTTGTAGGCCTAAGAAGACTGGGGCTCTGGGCTTCTCTAGCCACCTCATCTTCTGCTCATCCTCTCGCGCACTCTAAAGAGAGCTCAGGTGAGAAATTGCAAACGTCCAGCAATTGCTCAGAGATGAAAAGTGCCAGCACTGAAAGCTCTTGCTAGCCAGCACCCTTCCTTGGAAGCGCTTTCACAGGCGCAGTAACACTGGGGCTTTGCGCTTCTCTAGCCACCAAACGTCACGGTCCTTCTCTTTCCGTCTCGTAGACACGAGCTGAGAAATTGCAAACGTCGAGCAATTGCTCAGAGATGAAAAGTGCCAGCACTGAAAGCTCTTGCTAGCCAGCACCCTTCCTTGGAAGCGCTTTTGTAGGCCTAAGAACACTGGGGCTCTGGGCTTCTCTAGCCACCTCATCTTCTGCTCATCCTCTCGCGCACTCTAAAGAGAGCTCAGGTGAGAAATTGCAAACGTCGAGCAATTGCTCAGAGATGAAAAGTGCCAGCACTGAAAGCTGTTGCTACCCAGCACCCTTCCTTGGAAGCGCTTTCACAGGCGCAGCAACACTGGGGCTTTGCGCTTCTCTAGCCACCAAACGTCACGGTCCTTCTCTTTCCGTCTCATAGACACGAGCTGAGAAATTGCAAACGTCGAGCAATTGCTCAGAGATGAAAAGTGCCAGCACTGGAAGCTGTTGCTAGCCAGCACCCTTCCTTGGAAGCGCTTTCACAGGCGCAGTAACACTGGGGCTTTGCACTTCTCTAGCCACCAAACGTCACGGTCCTTCTCTTTCCGTCTCGTAGACACGAGCTGAGAAATTGCAAACGTCGAGCAATTGCTCAGAGATGAAAAGTGCCAGCACTGAAAGCTGTTGCTAGCCAGCACCCTTCCTTGGAAGCGCTTTCACAGGCGCAGTAACACTGGGGCTTTGCGCTTCTCTACCCACCAAACGTCACGGTCACTATCTCTCCGTCTCGTAGACACGAGCTGAGAAATTGCAAACGTCGAGCAATTGCTCAGAGATGAAAAGTGCCAGCACTGAAAGCTCTTGCTAGCCAGCACCCTTCCTTGGAAGCGCTTTTGTAGGCCTAAGAACACTGGGGCTCTGGGCTTCTCTAGCCACCTAATCTTCTGCTCATCCTCTCGCGCACTCTAAAGAGAGTTCAGGTGAGAAATTGCAAACGTCGAGCAATTGCTCAGAGATGAAAAGTGCCAGCACTGAAAGCTCTTGCTAGCCAGCACCCTTCCTTGGAAGCGCTTTCACAGGCGCAGCAACACTGGGGCTTTGCGCTTCTCTAGCCACCAAACGTCACGGTCCTTCTCTTTCCGTCTCGTAGACACGAGCTGAGAAATTGCAAACGTCGAGCAATTGCTCAGAGATGAAAAGTGCCAGCACTGAAAGCTGTTGCTAGCCAGCACCCTTCCTTGGAAGCGCTTTTGTAGGCCTAAGAACACTGGGGCTCTGGGCTTCTCTAGCCACCTCATCTTCTGCTCATCCTCTCGCGCACTCTAAAGAGAGCTCAGGGGAGAAATTGCAAACGTCCAGCAATTGCTCAGAGATGAAAAGTGCCAGCACTGAAAGCTGTTGCTAGCCAGCACCCTTCCTTGGAAGCGCTTTCACAGGCGCAGTAACACTGGGGCTTTGCGCTTCTCTAGCCACCAAACGTCACGGTCCTTCTCTTTCCGTCTCGTAGACACGAGCTGAGAAATTGCAAACGTCGAGCAATTGCTCAGAGATGAAAAGTGCCAGCACTGAAAGCTCTTGCTAGCCAGCACCCTTCCTTGGAAGCGCTTTCACAGGCGCAGCAACACTGGGGCTTTGCGCTTCTCTAGCCACCAAACTTCATGGTCACTATCTCTCCGTCTCCTAGACACGAGCTGAGAAATTGCAAACGTCGAGCAATTGCTCAGAGATGAAAAGTGCCAGCACTGAAAGCTGTTGCTAGCCAGCACCCTTCCTTGGAAGCGCTTTTGTAGGCCTAAGAACACTGGGGCTCTGGGCTTCTCTAGCCACCTAATCTTCTGCTCATCCTCTCGCGCACTCTAAAGAGAGTTCAGGTGAGAAATTGCAAACGTCGAGCAATTGCTCAGAGATGAAAAGTGCCAGCACTGAAAGCTCTTGCTAGCCAGCACCCTTCCTTGGAAGCGCTTTCACAGGCGCAGCAACACTGGGGCTTTGCGCTTCTCTAGCCACCAAACGTCACGGTCCTTCTCTTTCCGTCTCGTAGACACGAGCTGAGAAATTGCAAACGTCGAGCAATTGCTCAGAGATGAAAAGTGCCAGCACTGAAAGCTCTTGCTAGCCAGCACCCTTCCTTGGAAGCGCTTTCACAGGCGCAGCAACACTGGGGCTTTGCGCTTCTCTACCCACCAAACTTCATGGTCACTATCTCTCTGTCTCGTAGACACGAGCTGAGAAATTGCAAACGTCGATCAATTGCTCAGAGATGAAAAGTGCCAGCACTGAAAGCTGTTGCTAGCCAGCACCCTTCCTTGGAAGCGCTTTTGTAGGCCTTAGAACACTGGGGCTCTGGGCTTCTCTAGCCACCTCATCTTCTGCTCATCCTCTCGCGCACTCTAAAGAGAGCTCAGGTGAGAAATTGCAAACGTCCAGCAATTGCTCAGAGATGAAAAGTGCCAGCACTGAAAGCTCTTGCTAGCCAGCACCCTTCCTTGGAAGCGCTTTCACAGGCGCAGTAACACATGGGGCTTTGCGCTTCTCTAGCCACCAAACGTCACGGTCCTTCTCTTTCCGTCTCGTAGACACGAGCTGAGAAATTGCAAACGTCGAGCAATTGCTCAGAGATGAAAAGTGCCAGCACTGGAAGCTGTTGCTAGCCAGCACCCTTCCTTGGAAGCGCTTTTGTAGCCCTTAGAACACTGGGGCTCTGGGCTTCTCTAGCCACCTCATCTTCTGCTCATCCTCTCGCGCACTCTAAAGAGAGCTCAGGTGAGAAATTGCAAACGTCGAGCAATTGCTCAGAGATGAAAAGTGCCAGCACTGAAAGCTCTTGCTAGCCAGCACCCTTCCTTGGAAGCGCTTTCACAGGCGCAGTAACACTGGGGCTTTGCGCTTCTCTAGCCACCAAACGTCACGGTCCTTCTCTTTCCGTCTCGTAGACACGAGCTGAGAAATTGCAAACGTCGAGCAATTGCTCAGAGATGAAAAGTGCCAGCACTGAAAGCTCTTGCTAGCCAGCACCCTTCCTTGGAAGCGCTTTTGTAGGCCTAAGAACACTGGGGCTCTGGGCATCTCTAGCCACCTCATCTTCTGCTCATCCTCTCGCGCACTCTAAAGAGAGCTCAGGTGAGAAATTGCAAACGTCGAGCAATTGCTCAGAGATGAAAAGTGCCAGCACTGAAAGCTGTTGCTAGCCAGCACCCTTCCTTGGAAGCGCTTTCACAGGCGCAGTAACACTGGGGCTTTGCGCTTCTATACGCACCAAACGTCACGGTCCTTCTCTTTCCGTCTCGTAGACACGAGCTGAGAAATTGCAAACGTCGAGCAATTGCTCAGAGATGAAAAGTGCCAGCACTGGAAGCTCTTGCTAGCCAGCACCCTTCCTTGGAAGCGCTTTTGTAGGCCTAAGAACACTGGGGCTCTGGGCTTCTCTAGCCACCTCATCTTCTGCTCATCCTCTCGCGCACTCTAAAGAGAGTTCAGGTGAGAAATTGCAAACGTCGAGCAATTGCTCAGAGATGAAAAGTGCCAGCACTGAAAGCTGTTGCTAGCCAGCACCCTTCCTTGGAAGCGCTTTCACAGGCGCAGCAACACTGGGGCTTTGCGCTTCTCTACCCACCAAACGTCACGGTCCTTCTCTTTCCGTCTCGTAGACACGAGCTGAGAAATTGCAAACGTCGATCAATTGCTCAGAGATGAAAAGTGCCAGCACTGAAAGCTCTTGCTAGCCAGCACCCTTCCTTGGAAGCGCTTTCACAGGCGCAGCAACACTGGGGCTTTGCGCTTCTCTACCCACCAAACTTCATGGTCACTATCTCTCCGTCTCGTAGACACGAGCTGAGAAATTGCAAACGTCGAGCAATTGCTCAGAGATGAAAAGTGCCAGCACTGAAAGCTGTTGCTAGCCAGCACCCTTCCTTGGAAGCGCTTTTGTAGGCCTTAGAACACTGGGGCTCTGGGCTTCTCTAGCCACCTAATCTTCTGCTCATCCTCTCGCGCACTCTAAAGAGAGCTGAGGTGAGAAATTGCAAACGTCGAACAATTGCTCAGAGATGAAAAGTGCCAGCACTGAAAGCTGTTGCTAGCCAGCACCCTTCCTTGGAAGCGCTTTCACAGGCGCAGTAACACTGGGGCTTTGCGCTTCTCTAGCCACCAAACGTCACGGTCACTATCTCTCCGTCTCGTAGACACGAGCTGAGAAATTGCAGACGTCGAGCAATTGCTCAGAGATGAAAAGTGCCAGCACTGAAAGCTGTTGCTAGCCAGCACCCTTCCTTGGAAGCGCTTTTGTAGGCCTAAGAAGTCTGGGGCTCTGGGCTTCTCTAGCCACCTCATCTTCTGCTCATCCTCTCGCGCACTCTAAAGAGAGCTCAGGTGAGAAATTGCAAACGTCGAGCAATTGCTCAGAGATGAAAAGTGCCAGCACTGAAAGCTCTTGCTAGCCAGCACCCTTCCTTGGAAGCGCTTTCACAGGCGCAGTAACACTGGGGCTTTGCGCTTCTCTAGCCACCAAACGTCACGGTCCTTCTCTTTCCGTCTCGTAGACACGAGCTGAGAAATTGCAAACGTCGAGCAATTGCTCAGAGATGAAAAGTGCCAGCACTGGAAGCTGTTGCTAGCCAGCACCCTTCCTTGGAAGCGCTTTTGTAGGCCTAAGAAGACTGGGGCTCTGGGCTTCTCTAGCCACCTCATCTTCTGCTCATCCTCTCGCGCACTCTAAAGAGAGCTCAGGTGAGAAATTGCAAACGTCCAGCAATTGCTCAGAGATGAAAAGTGCCAGCACTGAAAGCTCTTGCTAGCCAGCACCCTTCCTTGGAAGCGCTTTCACAGGCGCAGTAACACTGGGGCTTTGCGCTTCTCTAGCCACCAAACGTCACGGTCCTTCTCTTTCCGTCTCGTAGACACGAGCTGAGAAATTGCAAACGTCGAGCAATTGCTCAGAGATGAAAAGTGCCAGCACTGAAAGCTCTTGCTAGCCAGCACCCTTCCTTGGAAGCGCTTTTGTAGGCCTAAGAACACTGGGGCTCTGGGCTTCTCTAGCCACCTCATCTTCTGCTCATCCTCTCGCGCACTCTAAAGAGAGCTCAGGTGAGAAATTGCAAACGTCGAGCAATTGCTCAGAGATGAAAAGTGCCAGCACTGAAAGCTGTTGCTACCCAGCACCCTTCCTTGGAAGCGCTTTCACAGGCGCAGCAACACTGGGGCTTTGCGCTTCTCTAGCCACCAAACGTCACGGTCCTTCTCTTTCCGTCTCATAGACACGAGCTGAGAAATTGCAAACGTCGAGCAATTGCTCAGAGATGAAAAGTGCCAGCACTGGAAGCTGTTGCTAGCCAGCACCCTTCCTTGGAAGCGCTTTCACAGGCGCAGTAACACTGGGGCTTTGCACTTCTCTAGCCACCAAACGTCACGGTCCTTCTCTTTCCGTCTCGTAGACACGAGCTGAGAAATTGCAAACGTCGAGCAATTGCTCAGAGATGAAAAGTGCCAGCACTGAAAGCTGTTGCTAGCCAGCACCCTTCCTTGGAAGCGCTTTCACAGGCGCAGTAACACTGGGGCTTTGCGCTTCTCTACCCACCAAACGTCACGGTCACTATCTCTCCGTCTCGTAGACACGAGCTGAGAAATTGCAAACGTCGAGCAATTGCTCAGAGATGAAAAGTGCCAGCACTGAAAGCTCTTGCTAGCCAGCACCCTTCCTTGGAAGCGCTTTTGTAGGCCTAAGAACACTGGGGCTCTGGGCTTCTCTAGCCACCTAATCTTCTGCTCATCCTCTCGCGCACTCTAAAGAGAGTTCAGGTGAGAAATTGCAAACGTCGAGCAATTGCTCAGAGATGAAAAGTGCCAGCACTGAAAGCTCTTGCTAGCCAGCACCCTTCCTTGGAAGCGCTTTCACAGGCGCAGCAACACTGGGGCTTTGCGCTTCTCTAGCCACCAAACGTCACGGTCCTTCTCTTTCCGTCTCGTAGACACGAGCTGAGAAATTGCAAACGTCGAGCAATTGCTCAGAGATGAAAAGTGCCAGCACTGAAAGCTGTTGCTAGCCAGCACCCTTCCTTGGAAGCGCTTTTGTAGCCCTAAGAACACTGGGGCTCTGGGCTTCTCTAGCCACCTCATCTTCTGCTCATCCTCTCGCGCACTCTAAAGAGAGCTCAGGGGAGAAATTGCAAACGTCCAGCAATTGCTCAGAGATGAAAAGTGCCAGCACTGAAAGCTGTTGCTAGCCAGCACCCTTCCTTGGAAGCGCTTTCACAGGCGCAGTAACACTGGGGCTTTGCGCTTCTCTAGCCACCAAACGTCACGGTCCTTCTCTTTCCGTCTCGTAGACACGAGCTGAGAAATTGCAAACGTCGAGCAATTGCTCAGAGATGAAAAGTGCCAGCACTGAAAGCTCTTGCTAGCCAGCACCCTTCCTTGGAAGCGCTTTCACAGGCGCAGCAACACTGGGGCTTTGCGCTTCTCTAGCCACCAAACTTCATGGTCACTATCTCTCCGTCTCCTAGACACGAGCTGAGAAATTGCAAACGTCGAGCAATTGCTCAGAGATGAAAAGTGCCAGCACTGAAAGCTGTTGCTAGCCAGCACCCTTCCTTGGAAGCGCTTTTGTAGGCCTAAGAACACTGGGGCTCTGGGCTTCTCTAGCCACCTAATCTTCTGCTCATCCTCTCGCGCACTCTAAAGAGAGTTCAGGTGAGAAATTGCAAACGTCGAGCAATTGCTCAGAGATGAAAAGTGCCAGCACTGAAAGCTCTTGCTAGCCAGCACCCTTCCTTGGAAGCGCTTTCACAGGCGCAGCAACACTGGGGCTTTGCGCTTCTCTAGCCACCAAACGTCACGGTCCTTCTCTTTCCGTCTCGTAGACACGAGCTGAGAAATTGCAAACGTCGAGCAATTGCTCAGAGATGAAAAGTGCCAGCACTGAAAGCTCTTGCTAGCCAGCACCCTTCCTTGGAAGCGCTTTCACAGGCGCAGCAACACTGGGGCTTTGCGCTTCTCTACCCACCAAACTTCATGGTCACTATCTCTCCGTCTCGTAGACACGAGCTGAGAAATTGCAAACGTCGATCAATTGCTCAGAGATGAAAAGTGCCAGCACTGAAAGCTGTTGCTAGCCAGCACCCTTCCTTGGAAGCGCTTTTGTAGGCCTTAGAACACTGGGGCTCTGGGCTTCTCTAGCCACCTAATCTTCTGCTCATCCTCTCGCGCACTCTAAAGAGAGCTCAGGTGAGAAATTGCAAACGTCGAGCAATTGCTCAGAGATGAAAAGTGCCAGCACTGAAAGCTCTTGCTAGCCAGCACCCTTCCTTGGAAGCGCTTTCACAGGCGCAGCAACACTGGGGCTTTGCGCTTCTCTACCCACCAAACGTCACGGTCCTTCTCTTTCCGTCTCGTAGACACGAGCTGAGAAATTGCAAACGTCGAGCAATTGCTCAGAGATGAAAAGTGCCAGCACTGGAAGCTGTTGCTAGCCAGCACCCTTCCTTGGAAGCGCTTTTGTAGCCCTTAGAACACTGGGGCTCTGGGCTTCTCTAGCCACCTCATCTTCTGCTCATCCTCTCGCGCACTCTAAAGAGAGCTCAGGTGAGAAATTGCAAACGTCCAGCAATTGCTCAGAGATGAAAAGTGCCAGCACTGAAAGCTGTTGCTAGCCAGCACCCTTCCTTGGAAGCGCTTTCACAGGCGCAGCAACACTGGGGCTTTGCGCTTCTCTAGCCACCAAACGTCACGGTCATTCTCTTTCCGTCTCGTAGACACGAGCTGAGAAATTGCAAACGTCGAGCAATTGCTCAGAGATGAAAAGTGCCAGCACTGAAAGCTGTTGCTAGCCAGCCCCCTTCCTTGGAAGCGCTTTTGTAGGCCTAAGAACACTGGGGCTCTGGGCTTCTCTAGCCACCTCATCTTCTGCTCATCCTCTCGCGCACTCTAAAGAGAGCTCAGGTGAGAAATTGCAAACGTCCAGCAATTGCTCAGAGATGAAAAGTGCCAGCACTGAAAGCTCTTGCTAGCCAGCACCCTTCCTTGGAAGCGCTTTCACAGGCGCTGTAACACTGGGGCTTTGCGCTTCTCTACCCACCAAACGTCACGGTCCTTCTCTTTCCGTATCGTAGACACGAGCTGAGAAATTGCAAACGTCGAGCAATTGCTCAGAGATGAAAAGTGCCAGCACTGAAAGCTCTTGCTAGCCAGCACCCTTCCTTGGAAGCGCTTTTGTAGGCCTAAGAACACTGGGGCTCTGGGCTTCTCTAGCCACCTCATCTTCTGCTCATCCTCTCGCGCACTCTAAAGAGAGCTCAGGTGAGAAATTGCAAACGTCGAGCAATTGCTCAGAGATGAAAAGTGCCAGCACTGAAAGCTGTTGCTACCCAGCACCCTTCCTTGGAAGCGCTTTCACAGGCGCAGCAACACTGGGGCTTTGCGCTTCTCTAGCCACCAAACGTCACGGTCCTTCTCTTTCCGTCTCATAGACACGAGCTGAGAAATTGCAAACGTCGAGCAATTGCTCAGAGATGAAAAGTGCCAGCACTGGAAGCTGTTGCTAGCCAGCACCCTTCCTTGGAAGCGCTTTTGTAGCCCTTAGAACACTGGGGCTCTGGGCTTCTCTAGCCACCTCATCTTCTGCTCATCCTCTCGCGCACTCTAAAGAGAGCTCAGGTGAGAAATTGCAAACGTCCAGCAATTGCTCAGAGATGAAAAGTGCCAGCACTGAAAGCTCTTGCTAGCCAGCACCCTTCCTTGGAAGCGCTTTCACAGGCGCAGTAACACTGGGGCTTTGCGCTTCTCTACCCACCAAACGTCACGGTCACTATCTCTCCGTCTCGTAGACACGAGCTGAGAAATTGCAAACGTCGAGCAATTGCTCAGAGATGAAAAGTGCCAGCACTGAAAGCTCTTGCTAGCCAGCACCCTTCCTTGGAAGCGCTTTTGTAGGCCTAAGAACACTGGGGCTCTGGGCTTCTCTAGCCACCTAATCTTCTGCTCATCCTCTCGCGCACTCTAAAGAGAGTTCAGGTGAGAAATTGCAAACGTCGAGCAATTGCTCAGAGATGAAAAGTGCCAGCACTGAAAGCTGTTGCTAGCCAGCACCCTTCCTTGGAAGCGCTTTCACAGGCGCAGCAACACTGGGGCTTTGCGCTTCTCTAGCCACCAAACGTCACGGTCCTTCTCTTTCCGTCTCGTAGACACGAGCTGAGAAATTGCAAACGTCGAGCAATTGCTCAGAGATGAAAAGTGCCAGCACTGAAAGCTGTTGCTAGCCAGCACCCTTCCTTGGAAGCGCTTTTGTAGGCCTAAGAACACTGGGGCTCTGGGCTTCTCTAGCCACCTCATCTTCTGCTCATCCTCTCGTGCACTCTAAAGAGAGCTCAGGTGAGAAATTGCAAACGTCCAGCAATTGCTCAGAGATGAAAAGTGCCAGCACTGAAAGCTCTTGCTAGCCAGCACCCTTCCTTGGAAGCGCTTTCACAAGCGCAGCAACACTGGGGCTTTGCGCTTCTCTAGCCACCAAACGTCACGGTCCTTCTCTTTCCGTCTCGTAGACACGAGCTGAGAAATTGCAAACGTCGAGCAATTGCTCAGAGATGAAAAGTGCCAGCACTGAAAGCTGTTGCTAGCCAGCACCCTTCCTTGGAAGCGCTTTCACAGGCGCAGCAACACTGGGGCTTTGCGCTTCTCTAGCCACCAAACTTCATGGTCACTATCTCTCCGTCTCCTAGACACGAGCTGAGAAATTGCAAACGTCGAGCAATTGCTCAGAGATGAAAAGTGCCAGCACTGAAAGCTCTTGCTAGCCAGCACCCTTCCTTGGAAGCGCTTTTGTAGGCCTAAGAACACTGGGGCTCTGGGCTTCTCTACCCACCTCATCTTCTGCTCATCCTCTCGCGCACTCTAAAGAGAGTTCAGGTGAGAAATTGCAAACGTCGAGCAATTGCTCAGAGATGAAAAGTGCCAGCACTGAAAGCTGTTGCTAGCCAGCACCCTTCCTTGGAAGCGCTTTCACAGGCGCAGCAACACTGGGGCTTTGCGCTTCTCTAGCCACCAAACGTCACGGTCCTTCTCTTTCCGTCTCGTAGACACGAGCTGAGAAATTGCAAACGTCGAGCAATTGCTCAGAGATGAAAAGTGCCAGCACTGAAAGCTCTTGCTAGCCAGCACCCTTCCTTGGAAGCGCTTTCACAGGCGCAGCAACACTGGGGCTTTGCGCTTCTCTACCCACCAAACTTCATGGTCACTATCTCTCCGTCTCGTAGACACGAGCTGAGAAATTGCAAACGTCGATCAATTGCTCAGAGATGAAAAGTGCCAGCACTGAAAGCTGTTGCTAGCCAGCACCCTTCCTTGGAAGCGCTTTTGTAGGCCTTAGAACACTGGGGCTCTGGGCTTCTCTAGCCACCTAATCTTCTGCTCATCCTCTCGCGCACTCTAAAGAGAGCTCAGGTGAGAAATTGCAAACGTCGAGCAATTGCTCAGAGATGAAAAGTGCCAGCACTGAAAGCTCTTGCTAGCCAGCACCCTTCCTTGGAAGCGCTTTCACAGGCGCAGCAACACTGGGGCTTTGCGCTTCTCTAGCCACCAAACGTCACGGTCCTTCTCTTTCCGTCTCGTAGACACGAGCTGAGAAATTGCAAACGTCCAGCAATTGCTCAGAGATGAAAAGTGCCAGCACTGGAAGCTGTTGCTAGCCAGCACCCTTCCTTGGAAGCGCTTTTGTAGCCCTTAGAACACTGGGGCTCTGGGCTTCTCTAGCCACCTCATCTTCTGCTCATCCTCTCGCGCACTCTAAAGAGAGCTCAGGTGAGAAATTGCAAACGTCCAGCAATTGCTCAGAGATGAAAAGTGCCAGCACTGAAAGCTGTTGCTAGCCAGCACCCTTCCTTGGAAGCGCTTTCACAGGCGCAGCAACACTGGGGCTTTGCGCTTCTCTAGCCACCAAACGTCACGGTCATTCTCTTTCCGTCTCGTAGACACGAGCTGAGAAATTGCAAACGTCGAGCAATTGCTCAGAGATGAAAAGTGCCAGCACTGAAAGCTGTTGCTAGCCAGCCCCCTTCCTTGGAAGCGCTTTTGTAGGCCTAAGAACACTGGGGCTCTGGGCTTCTCTAGCCACCTCATCTTCTGCTCATCCTCTTGCGCACTCTAAAGAGAGCTCAGGTGAGAAATTGCAAACGTCGAGCAATTGCTCAGAGATGAAAAGTGCCAGCTCTGAAAGCTCTTGCTAGCCAGCCCCCTTCCTTGGAAGCGCTTTTGTAGCCCTTAGAACACTGGGGCTCTGGGCTTCTCTAGCCACCTCATCTTCTGCTCATCCTCTCGCGCACTCTAAAGAGAGCTCAGGTGAGAAATTGCAAACGTCGAGCAATTGCTCAGAGATGAAAAGTGCCAGCACTGAAAGCTGTTGCTAGCCAGCACCCTTCCTTGGAAGCGCTTTCACAGGCGCAGTAACACTGGGGCTTTGCGCTTCTCTAGCCACCAAACGTCACGGTCCTTCTCTTTCCGTCTCGTAGACACGAGCTGAGAAATTGCAAACGTCGAGCAATTGCTCAGAGATGAAAAGTGCCAGCACTGAAAGCTGTTGCTAGCCAGCACCCTTCCTTGGAAGCGCTTTCACAGGCGCAGTAACACTGGGGCTTTGCGCTTCTCTACCCACCAAAAGTCACGGTCACTATCTCTCCGTCTCGTAGACACGAGCTGAGAAATTGCAGATGTCGAGAAATTGCTCAGAGATGAAAAGTGCCAGCACTGAAAGCTGTTGCTAGCCAGCACCCTTCCTTGGAAGCGCTTTTGTAGGCCTAAGAAGACTGGGGCTCTGGGCTTCTCTAGCCACCTAATCTTCTGCTCATCCTCTCGCGCACTCTAAAGAGAGTTCAGGTGAGAAATTGCAAACGTCGAGCAATTGCTCAGAGATGAAAAGTGCCAGCACTGAAAGCTCTTGCTAGCCACCCCCCTTCCTTGGAAGCGCTTTCACAGGCGCAGCAACACTGGCGCTTTGCGCTTCTCTAGCCACCAAACGTCACGGTCCTTCTCTTTCCGTCTCGTAGACACGAGCTGAGAAATTGCAAACGTCGAGCAATTGCTCAGAGATGAAAAGTGCCAGCACTGAAAGCTCTTGCTAGCCAGCACCCTTCCTTGGAAGCGCTTTTGTAGGCCTAAGAAGACTGGGGCTCTGGGGTTCTCTAGCCACCTAATCTTCTGCTCATCCTCTCGCGCACTCTAAAGAGAGCTCAGGTGAGAAATTGCAAACGTCGAGCAATTGCTCAGAGATGAAAAGTGCCAGCACTGAAAGCTCTTGCTAGCCAGCACCCTTCCTTGGAAGCGCTTTCACAGGCGCAGTAACACTGGGGCTTTGTGCTTCTCTACCCACCAAAAGTCACGGTCCTTCTCTTTCTGTCTCGTAGACACGAGCTGAGAAATTGCAAACGTCGAGCAATTGCTCAGAGATGAAAAGTGCCAGCACTGAAAGCTGTTGCTAGCCAGCACCCTTCCTTGGAAGCGCTTTCACAGGCGCAGTAACACTGGGGCTTTGCGCTTCTCTACCCACCAAACGTCACGGTCACTATCTCTCCGTCTCGTAGACACGAGCTGAGAAATTGCAGACATCGAGAAATTGCTCAGAGATGAAAAGTGCCAGCACTGAAAGCTGTTGCTAGCCAGCACCCTTCCTTGGAAGCGCTTTTGTAGGCCTAAGAACACTGGGGCTCTGGGCTTCTCTAGCCACCTCATCTTCTGCTCATCCTCTCGCGCACTCTAAAGAGAGCTCAGGTGAGAAATTGCAAACGTCGAGCAATTGCTCAGAGATGAAAAGTGCCAGCACTGAAAGCTGTTGCTAGCCAGCACCCTTCCTTGGAAGCGCTTTCACAGGCGCAGTAACACTGGGGCTTTGCGCTTCTATACGCACCAAATGTCACGCTCCTTCTCTTTCCGTCTCGTAGACACGAGCTGAGAAATTGCAAACGTCGAGCAATTGCTCAGAGATGAAAAGTGCCAGCACTGAAAGCTGTTGCTAGCCAGCACCCTTCCTTGGAAGCGCTTTTGTAGGCCTAAGAACACTGGGGCTCTGGGCTTCTCTAGCCACCTCATCTTCTGCTCATCCTCTCGCGCACTCTAAAGAGAGCTCAGGTGAGAAATTGCAAAAGTCGAGCAATTGCTCAGAGATGAAAAGTGCCAGCACTGAAAGCTGTTGCTAGCCAGCACCCTTCCTTGGAAGCGCTTTCACAGGCGCAGTAACACTGGGGCTTTGCGCTTCTATACGCACCAAATGTCACGCTCCTTCTCTTTCCGTCTCGTAGACACGAGCTGAGAAATTGCAAACGTCGAGCAATTGCTCAGAGATGAAAAGTGCCAGCACTGAAAGCTGTTGCTAGCCAGCACCCTTCCTTGGAAGCGCTTTTGTAGGCCTAAGAACACTGGGGCTCTGGGCTTCTCTAGCCACCTCATCTTCTGCTCATCCTCTCGCGCACTCTAAAGAGAGCTCAGGTGAGAAATTGCAAACGTCCAGCAATTGCTCAGAGATGAAAAGTGCCAGCACTGAAAGCTGTTGCTAGCCAGCACCCTTCCTTGGAAGCGCTTTCACAAGCGCAGCAACACTGGGGCTTTGCGCTTCTCTAGCCACCAAACGTCACGGTCCTTCTCTTTCCGTCTCGTAGACACGAGCTGAGAAATTGCAAACGTCGAGCAATTGCTCAGAGATGAAAAGTGCCAGCACTGAAAGCTCTTGCTAGCCAGCACCCTTCCTTGGAAGCGCTTTCACAGGCGCAGCAACACTGGGGCTTTGCGCTTCTCTAGCCACCAAACTTCATGGTCACTATCTCTCCGTCTCCTAGACACGAGCTGAGAAATTGCAAACGTCGAGCAATTGCTCAGAGATGAAAAGTGCCAGCACTGAAAGCTCTTGCTAGCCAGCACCCTTCCTTGGAAGCGCTTTTGTAGGCCTAAGAACACTGGGGCTCTGGGCTTCTCTAGCCACCTCATCTTCTGCTCATCCTCTCGCGCACTCTAAAGAGAGCTCAGGTGAGAAATTGCAAACGTCGAGCAATTGCTCAGAGATGAAAAGTGCCAGCACTGAAAGCTCTTGCTAGCCAGCACCCTTCCTTGGAAGCGCTTTTGTAGGCCTAAGAACACTGGGGCTCTGGGCTTCTCTAGCCACCTCATCTTCTGCTCATCCTCTCGCGCACTCTAAAGAGAGTTCAGGTGAGAAATTGCAAACGTCGAGCAATTGCTCAGAGATGAAAAGTGCCAGCACTGAAAGCTCTTGCTAGCCAGCACCCTTCCTTGGAAGCGCTTTCACAGGCGCAGCAACACTGGGGCTTTGCGCTTCTCTACCCACCAAACTTCATGGTAACTATCTCTCCGTCTCGTAGACACGAGCTGAGAAATTGCAAACGTCGATCAATTGCTCAGAGATGAAAAGTGCCAGCACTGAAAGCTGTTGCTAGCCAGCCCCCTTCCTTGGAAGCGCTTTTGTAGCCCTTAGAACACTGGGGCTCTGGGCTTCTCTAGCCACCTCATCTTCTGCTCATCCTCTCGCGCACTCTAAAGAGAGCTCAGGTGAGAAATTGCAAACGTCGAACAATTGCTCAGAGATGAAAAGTGCCAGCACTGAAAGCTGTTGCTAGCCAGCACCCTTCCTTGGAAGCGCTTTCACAGGCGCAGCAACACTGGGGCTTTGCGCTTCTCTACCCACCAAACGTCACGGTCCTTCTCTTTCCGTCTCGTAGACACGAGCTGAGAAATTGCAAACGTCCAGCAATTGCTCAGAGATGAAAAGTGCCAGCACTGGAAGCTGTTGCTAGCCAGCACCCTTCCTTGGAAGCGCTTTTGTAGCCCTTAGAACACTGGGGCTCTGGGCTTCTCTAGCCACCTCATCTTCTGCTCATCCTCTCGCGCACTCTAAAGAGAGCTCAGGTGAGAAATTGCAAACGTCGAGCAATTGCTCAGAGATGAAAAGTGCCAGCACTGAAAGCTGTTGCTAGCCAGCACCCTTCCTTGGAAGCGCTTTCACAGGCGCAGTAACACTGGGGCTTTGCGCTTCTCTACCCACCAAACGTCACGGTCCTTCTCTTTCCGTCTCGTAGACACGAGCTGAGAAATTGCAAACGTCGAGCAATTGCTCAGAGATGAAAAGTGCCAGCACTGAAAGCTGTTGCTAGCCAGCCCCCTTCCTTGGAAGCGCTTTTGTAGGCCTAAGAACACTGGGGCTCTGGGCTTCTCTAGCCACCTCATATTCTGCTCATCCTCTTGCGCACTCTAAAGAGAGCTCAGGTGAGAAATTGCAAACGTCGAGCAATTGCTCAGAGATGAAAAGTGCCAGCACTGAAAGCTCTTGCTAGCCAGCACCCTTCCTTGGAAGCGCTTTCACAGGCGCTGTAACACTGCGGCTTTGCGCTTCTCTACCCACCAAACGTCACGGTCCTTCTCTTTCCGTCTCGTAGACACGAGCTGAGAAATTGCAAACGTCGAGCAATTGCTCAGAGATGAAAAGTGCCAGCACTGGAAGCTGTTGCTAGCCAGCACCCTTCCTTGGAAGCGCTTTTGTAGGCCTTAGAACACTGGGGCTCTGGGCTTCTCTAGCCACCTCATCTTCTGCTCATCCTCTCGCGCACTCTAAAGAGAGCTCAGGTGAGAAATTGCAAACGTCCAGCAATTGCTCAGAGATGAAAAGTGCCAGCACTGAAAGCTCTTGCTAGCCAGCACCCTTCCTTGGAAGCGCTTTCACAGGCGCAGTAACACTGGGGCTTTGCGCTTCTCTACCCACCAAACGTCACGGTCCTTCTCTTTCCGTCTCGTAGACACGAGCTGAGAAATTGCAAACGTCGAGCAATTGCTCAGAGATGAAAAGTGCCAGCACTGAAAGCTGTTGCTAGCCAGCACCCTTCCTTGGAAGCGCTTTCACAGGCGCAGTAACACTGGGGCTTTGCGCTTCTCTAGCCACCAAACGTCACGGTCACTATCTCTCCGTCTCGTAGACACGAGCTGAGAAATTGCAGATGTCGAGAAATTGCTCAGAGATGAAAAGTGCCAGCACTGAAAGCTGTTGCTAGCCAGCACCCTTCCTTGGAAGCGCTTTTGTAGGCCTAAGAAGACTGGGGCTCTGGGCTTCTCTAGCCACCTAATCTTCTGCTCATCCTCTCGCGCACTCTAAAGAGAGTTCAGGTGAGAAATTGCAAACGTCGAGCAATTGCTCAGAGATGAAAAGTGCCAGCACTGAAAGCTCTTGCTAGCCAGCACCCTTCCTTGGAAGCGCTTTCACAGGCGCAGCAACACTGGGGCTTTGCGCTTCTCTAGCCACCAAACGTCACGGTCCTTCTCTTTCCGTCTCGTAGACACGAGCTGAGAAATTGCAAACGTCGAGCAATTGCTCAGAGATGAAAAGTGCCAGCACTGAAAGCTCTTGCTAGCCAGCACCCTTCCTTGGAAGCGCTTTTGTAGGCCTAAGAAGACTGGGGCTCTGGGGTTCTCTAGCCACCTAATCTTCTGCTCATCCTCTCGCGCACTCTAAAGAGAGCTCAGGTGAGAAATTGCAAACGTCGAGCAATTGCTCAGAGATGAAAAGTGCCAGCACTGAAAGCTGTTGCTAGCCAGCACCCTTCCTTGGAAGCGCTTTCACAAGCGCAGTAACACTGGGGCTTTGCGCTTCTCTACCCACCAAAAGTCACGGTCCTTCTCTTTCTGTCTCGTAGACACGAGCTGAGAAATTGCAAACATCCAGCAATTGCTCAGAGATGAAAAGTGCCAGCACTTAAAGCTCTTGCTAGCCAGCACCCTTCCTTGGAAGCGCTTTCACAGGCGCAGTAACACTGGGGCTTTGCGCTTCTCTACCCACCAAACGTCACGGTCACTATCTCTCCGTCTCGTAGACACGAGCTGAGAAATTGCAGACATCGAGAAATTGCTCAGAGATGAAAAGTGCCAGCACTGAAAGCTGTTGCTAGCCAGCACCCTTCCTTGGAAGCGCTTTTGTAGGCCTAAGAACACTGGGGCTCTGGGCTTCTCTAGCCACCTAATCTTCTGCTCATCCTCTCGCGCACTCTAAAGAGAGCTCAGGTGAGAAATTGCAAACGTCGAGCAATTGCTCAGAGATGAAAAGTGCCAGCACTGAAAGCTGTTGCTAGCCAGCACCCTTCCTTGGAAGCGCTTTCACAGGCGCTGTAACACTGGGGCTTTGCGCTTCTCTACCCACCAAACGTCACGGTCATTCTCTTTCCGTCTCGTAGACACGAGCTGAGAAATTGCAAACGTCGAGCAATTGCTCAGAGATGAAAAGTGCCAGCACTGGAAGCTGTTGCTAGCCAGCACCCTTCCTTGGAAGCGCTTTTGTAGCCCTTAGAACACTGGGGCTCTGGGCTTCTCTAGCCACCTCATCTTCTGCTCATCCTCTCGCGCACTCTAAAGAGAGCTCAGGTGAGAAATTGCAAACGTCGAGCAATTGCTCAGAGATGAAAAGTGCCAGCACTGAAAGCTGTTGCTAGCCAGCACCCTTCCTTGGAAGCGCTTTCACAGGCGCAGTAACACTGGGGCTTTGCGCTTCTCTACCCACCAAACGTCACGGTCCTTCTCTTTCCGTCTCGTAGACACGAGCTGATAAATTGCAAACGTCGAGCAATTGCTCAGAGATGAAAAGTGCCAGCACTGAAAGCTGTTGCTAGCCAGCACCCTTCCTTGGAAGCGCTTTCACAGGCGCAGTAACACTGGGGCTTTGCGCTTCTCTACCCACCAAAAGTCACGGTCACTATCTCTCCGTCTCGTAGACACGAGCTGAGAAATTGCAGATGTCGAGAAATTGCTCAGAGATGAAAAGTGCCAGCACTGAAAGCTGTTGCTAGCCAGCACCCTTCCTTGGAAGCGCTTTTGTAGGCCTAAGAAGACTGGGGCTCTGGGCTTCTCTAGCCACCTCATCTTCTGCTCATCCTCTCGCGCACTCTAAAGAGAGTTCAGGTGAGAAATTGCAAACGTCGAGCAATTGCTCAGAGAGTGAAAAGTGCCAGCACTGAAAGCTCTTGCTAGCCACCCCCCTTCCTTGGAAGCGCTTTCACAGGCGCAGCAACACTGGCGCTTTGCGCTTCTCTAGCCACCAAACGTAACGGTCATTCTCTTTCCGTCTCGTAGACACGAGCTGAGAAATTGCAAACGTCGAGCAATTGCTCAGAGATGAAAAGTGCCAGCACTGAAAGCTCTTGCTAGCCAGCACCCTTCCTTGGAAGCGCTTTTGTAGGCCTAAGAAGACTGGGGCTCTGGGGTTCTCTAGCCACCTAATCTTCTGCTCATCCTCTCGCGCACTCTAAAGAGAGCTCAGGTGAGAAATTGCAAACGTCGAGCAATTGCTCAGAGATGAAAAGTGCCAGCACTGAAAGCTCTTGCTAGCCAGCACCCTTCCTTGGAAGCGCTTTCACAGGCGCAGTAACACTGGGGCTTTGTGCTTCTCTACCCACCAAAAGTCACGGTCCTTCTCTTTCTGTCTCGTAGACATGAGCTGAGAAATTGCAAACGTCGAGCAATTGCTCAGAGATGAAAAGTGCCAGCACTGAAAGCTCTTGCTAGCCAGCACCCTTCCTTGGAAGCGCTTTCACAGGCGCAGTAACACTGGGGCTTTGCGCTTCTCTACCCACCAAACGTCACGGTCACTATCTCTCCGTCTCGTAGACACGAGCTGAGAAATTGCAGACATCGAGAAATTGCTCAGAGATGAAAAGTGCCAGCACTGAAAGCTGTTGCTAGCCAGCACCCTTCCTTGGAAGCGCTTTTGTAGGCCTAAGAAGTCTGGGGCTCTGGGCTTCTCTAGCCACCTCATCTTCTGCTCATCCTCTCGCGCACTCTAAAGAGAGCTCAGGTGAGAAATTGCAAACGTCGATCAATTGCTCAGAGATGAAAAGTGCCAGCACTGAAAGCTCTTGCTAGCCAGCCCCCTTCCTTGGAAGCGCTTTTGTAGGCCTTAGAACACTGGGGCTCTGGGCTTCTCTAGCCACCTAATCTTCTGCTCATCCTCTCGCGCACTCTAAAGAGAGCTCAGGTGAGAAATTGCAAACGTCGAACAATTGCTCAGAGATGAAAAGTGCCAGCACTGAAAGCTGTTGCTAGCCAGCACCCTTCCTTGGAAGCGCTTTCACAGGCGCAGCAACACTGGGGCTTTGCGCTTCTCTACCCACCAAACGTCACGGTCCTTCTCTTTCCGTCTCGTAGACACGAGCTGAGAAATTGCAAACGTCCAGCAATTGCTCAGAGATGAAAAGTGCCAGCACTGGAAGCTGTTGCTAGCCAGCACCCTTCCTTGGAAGCGCTTTTGTAGCCCTTAGAACACTGGGGCTCTGGGCTTCTCTAGCCACCTCATCTTCTGCTCATCCTCTCGCGCACTCTAAAGAGAGCTCAGGTGAGAAATTGCAAACGTCGAGCAATTGCTCAGAGATGAAAAGTGCCAGCACTGAAAGCTGTTGCTAGCCAGCACCCTTCCTTGGAAGCGCTTTCACAGGCGCAGTAACACTGGGGCTTTGCGCTTCTCTACCCACCAAACGTCACGGTCCTTCTCTTTCCGTCTCGTAGACACGAGCTGAGAAATTGCAAACGTCGAGCAATTGCTCAGAGATGAAAAGTGCCAGCACTGAAAGCTGTTGCTAGCCAGCCCCCTTCCTTGGAAGCGCTTTTGTAGCCCTTAGAACACTGGGGCTCTGGGCTTCTCTAGCCACCTCATCTTCTGCTCATCCTCTTGCGCACTCTAAAGAGAGCTCAGGTGAGAAATTGCAAACGTCGAGCAATTGCTCAGAGATGAAAAGTGCCAGCACTGAAAGCTGTTGCTAGCCAGCACCCTTCCTTGGAAGCGCTTTCACAGGCGCTGTAACACTGGGGCTTTGCGCTTCTCTACCCACCAAACGTCACGGTCCTTCTCTTTCCGTCTCGTAGACACGAGCTGAGAAATTGCAAACGTCGAGCAATTGCTCAGAGATGAAAAGTGCCAGCACTGGAAGCTGTTGCTAGCCAGCACCCTTCCTTGGAAGCGCTTTTGTAGCCCTTAGAACACTGGGGCTCTGGGCTTCTCTAGCCACCTCATCTTCTGCTCATCCTCTCGCGCACTCTAAAGAGAGCTCAGGTGAGAAATTGCAAACGTCCAGCAATTGCTCAGAGATGAAAAGTGCCAGCACTGAAAGCTGTTGCTAGCCAGCACCCTTCCTTGGAAGCGCTTTCACAGGCGCAGTAACACTGGGGCTTTGTGCTTCTCTACCCACCAAACGTCACGGTCCTTCTCTTTCCGTCTCGTAGACACGAGCTGAGAAATTGCAAACGTCGAGCAATTGCTCAGAGATGAAAAGTGCCAGCACTGAAAGCTGTTGCTAGCCAGCACCCTTCCTTGGAAGCGCTTTCACAGGCGCAGTAACACTGGGGCTTTGCGCTTCTCTAGCCACCAAACGTCACGGTCACTATCTCTCCGTCTCGTAGACACGAGCTGAGAAATTGCAGATGTCGAGAAATTGCTCAGAGATGAAAAGTGCCAGCACTGAAAGCTGTTGCTAGCCAGCACCCTTCCTTGGAAGCGCTTTTGTAGGCCTAAGAAGACTGGGGCTCTGGGCTTCTCTAGCCACCTAATCTTCTGCTCATCCTCTCGCGCACTCTAAAGAGAGCTCAGGTGAGAAATTGCAAACGTCGAGCAATTGCTCAGAGATGAAAAGTGCCAGCACTGAAAGCTCTTGCTAGCCAGCACCCTTCCTTGGAAGCGCTTTCACAGGCGCAGTAACACTGGGGCTTTGTGCTTCTCTACCCACCAAAAGTCACGGTCCTTCTCTTTCTGTCTCGTAGACACGAGCTGAGAAATTGCAAACGTCGAGCAATTGCTCAGAGATGAAAAGTGCCAGCACTGAAAGCTCTTGCTAGCCAGCACCCTTCCTTGGAAGCGCTTTCACAGGCGCAGTAACACTGGGGCTTTGCGCTTCTCTACCCACCAAACGTCACGGTCACTATCTCTCCGTCTCGTAGACACGAGCTGAGAAATTGCAGACATCGAGAAATTGCTCAGAGATGAAAAGTGCCAGCACTGAAAGCTGTTGCTAGCCAGCACCCTTCCTTGGAAGCGCTTTTGTAGGCCTAAGAAGTCTGGGGCTCTGGGCTTCTCTAGCCACCTCATCTTCTGCTCATCCTCTCGCGCACTCTAAAGAGAGCTCAGGTGAGAAATTGCAAACGTCGAGCAATTGCTCAGAGATGAAAAGTGCCAGCACTGAAAGCTGTTGCTAGCCAGCCCCCTTCCTTGGAAGCGCTTTTGTAGGCCTTAGAACACTGGGGCTCTGGGCTTCTCTAGCCACCTAATCTTCTGCTCATCCTCTCGCGCACTCTAAAGAGAGCTCAGGTGAGAAATTGCAAACGTCGAACAATTGCTCAGAGATGAAAAGTGCCAGCACTGAAAGCTGTTGCTAGCCAGCACCCTTCCTTGGAAGCGCTTTCACAGGCGCAGCAACACTGGGGCTTTGCGCTTCTCTACCCACCAAACGTCACGGTCCTTCTCTTTCCGTCTCGTAGACACGAGCTGAGAAATTGCAAACGTCCAGCAATTGCTCAGAGATGAAAAGTGCCAGCACTGGAAGCTGTTGCTAGCCAGCACCCTTCCTTGGAAGCGCTTTTGTAGCCCTTAGAACACTGGGGCTCTGGGCTTCTCTAGCCACCTCATCTTCTGCTCATCCTCTCGCGCACTCTAAAGAGAGCTCAGGTGAGAAATTGCAAACGTCGAGCAATTGCTCAGAGATGAAAAGTGCCAGCACTGAAAGCTGTTGCTAGCCAGCACCCTTCCTTGGAAGCGCTTTCACAGGCGCAGTAACACTGGGGCTTTGCGCTTCTCTAGCCACCAAACGTCACGGTCCTTCTCTTTCCGTCTCGTAGACACGAGCTGAGAAATTGCAAACGTCGAGCAATTGCTCAGAGATGAAAAGTGCCAGCACTGAAAGCTGTTGCTAGCCAGCCCCCTTCCTTGGAAGCGCTTTTGTAGCCCTTAGAACACTGGGGCTCTGGGCTTCTCTAGCCACCTCATCTTCTGCTCATCCTCTTGCGCACTCTAAAGAGAGCTCAGGTGAGAAATTGCAAACGTCGAGCAATTGCTCAGAGATGAAAAGTGCCAGCACTGAAAGCTGTTGCTAGCCAGCACCCTTCCTTGGAAGCGCTTTCACAGGCGCAGTAACACTGGGGCTTTGCGCTTCTCTACCCACCAAACGTCACGGTCCTTCTCTTTCCGTCTCGTAGACACGAGCTGAGAAATTGCAAACGTCGAGCAATTGCTCAGAGATGAAAAGTGCCAGCACTGGAAGCTGTTGCTAGCCAGCACCCTTCCTTGGAAGCGCTTTTGTAGCCCTTAGAACACTGGGGCTCTGGGCTTCTCTAGCCACCTCATCTTCTGCTCATCCTCTCGCGCACTCTAAAGAGAGCTCAGGTGAGAAATTGCAAACGTCCAGCAATTGCTCAGAGATGAAAAGTGCCAGCACTGAAAGCTGTTGCTAGCCAGCACCCTTCCTTGGAAGCGCTTTCACAGGCGCAGTAACACTGGGGCTTTGCGCTTCTCTACCCACCAAACGTCACGGTCCTTCTCTTTCCGTCTCGTAGACACGAGCTGAGAAATTGCAAACGTCGAGCAATTGCTCAGAGATGAAAAGTGCCAGCACTGAAAGCTGTTGCTAGCCAGCACCCTTCCTTGGAAGCGCTTTCACAGGCGCAGTAACACTGGGGCTTTGCGCTTCTCTAGCCACCAAACGTCACGGTCACTATCTCTCCGTCTCGTAGACACGAGCTGAGAAATTGCAGATGTCGAGAAATTGCTCAGAGATGAAAAGTGCCAGCACTGAAAGCTGTTGCTAGCCAGCACCCTTCCTTGGAAGCGCTTTTGTAGGCCTAAGAAGACTGGGGCTCTGGGCTTCTCTAGCCACCTCATCTTCTGCTCATCCTCTCGCGCACTCTAAAGAGAGCTCAGGTGAGAAATTGCAAACGTCCAGCAATTGCTCAGAGATGAAAAGTGCCAGCACTGAAAGCTGTTGCTAGCCAGCACCCTTCCTTGGAAGCGCTTTCACAGGCGCTGTAACACTGGGGCTTTGCGCTTCTCTACCCACCAAACGTCACGGTCCTTCTCTTTCCGTCTCGTAGACACGAGCTGAGAAATTGCAAACGTCGAGCAATTGCTCAGAGATGAAAAGTGCCAGCACTGGAAGCTGTTGCTAGCCAGCACCCTTCCTTGGAAGCGCTTTTGTAGCCCTTAGAACACTGGGGCTCTGGGCTTCTCTAGCCACCTCATCTTCTGCTCATCCTCTCGCGCACTCTAAAGAGAGCTCAGGTGAGAAATTGCAAACGTCGAGCAATTGCTCAGAGATGAAAAGTGCCAGCACTGAAAGCTGTTGCTAGCCAGCACCCTTCCTTGGAAGCGCTTTCACAGGCGCAGTAACACTGGGGCTTTGCGCTTCTCTAGCCACCAAACGTCACGGTCCTTCTCTTTCCGTCTCGTAGACACGAGCTGAGAAATTGCAAACGTCGAGCAATTGCTCAGAGATGAAAAGTGCCAGCACTGAAAGCTGTTGCTAGCCAGCACCCTTCCTTGGAAGCGCTTTCACAGGCGCAGTAACACTGGGGCTTTGCGCTTCTCTAGCCACCAAACGTCACGGTCACTATCTCTCCGTCTCGTAGACACGAGCTGAGAAATTGCAGATGTCGAGAAATTGCTCAGAGATGAAAAGTGCCAGCACTGAAAGCTGTTGCTAGCCAGCACCCTTCCTTGGAAGCGCTTTTGTAGGCCTAAGAAGACTGGGGCTCTGGGCTTCTCTAGCCACCTAATCTTCTGCTCATCCTCTCGCGCACTCTAAAGAGAGTTCAGGTGAGAAATTGCAAATGTCGAGCAATTGCTCAGAGATGAAAAGTGCCAGCACTGAAAGCTCTTGCTAGCCAGCACCCTTCCTTGGAAGCGCTTTCACAGGCGCAGCAACACTGGGGCTTTGCGCTTCTCTACCCACCAAACGTCACGGTCATTCTCTTTCCGTCTCGTAGACACGAGCTGAGAAATTGCAAACGTCGAGCAATTGCTCAGAGATGAAAAGTGCCAGCACTGAAAGCTCTTGCTAGCCAGCACCCTTCCTTGGAAGCGCTTTTGTAGGCCTAAGCACACTGGGGCTCTGGGCTTCTCTAGCCACCTCATCTTCTGCTCATCCTCTCGCGCACTCTAAAGAGAGCTCAGGTGAGAAATTGCAAACGTCGAGCAATTGCTCAGAGATGAAAAGTGCCAGCACTGAAAGCTCTTGCTAGCCAGCACCCTTCCTTGGAAGCGCTTTCACAGGCGCAGTAACACTGGGGCTTTGTGCTTCTCTACCCACCAAAAGTCACGGTCCTTCTCTTTCTGTCTCGTAGACACGAGCTGAGAAATTGCAAACGTCGAGCAATTGCTCAGAGATGAAAAGTGCCAGCACTGAAAGCTCTTGCTAGCCAGCACCCTTCCTTGGAAGCGCTTTCACAGGCGCAGTAACACTGGGGCTTTGCGCTTCTCTAGCCACCAAACGTCACGGTCACTATCTCTCCGTCTCGTAGACACGAGCTGAGAAATTGCAGACATCGAGAAATTGCTCAGAGATGAAAAGTGCCAGCACTGAAAGCTGTTGCTAGCCAGCACCCTTCCTTGGAAGCGCTTTTGTAGGCCTAAGAAGTCTGGGGCTCTGGGCTTCTCTAGCCACCTCATCTTCTGCTCATCCTCTCGCGCACTCTAAAGAGAGCTCAGGTGAGAAATTGCAAACGTCGAGCAATTGCTCAGAGATGAAAAGTGCCAGCACTGAAAGCTGTTGCTAGCCAGCACCCTTCCTTGGAAGCGCTTTCACAGGCGCAGTAACACTGGGGCTTTGCGCTTCTATACGCACCAAATGTCACGCTCCTTCTCTTTCCGTCTCGTAGACACGAGCTGAGAAATTGCAAACGTCGAGCAATTGCTCAGAGATGAAAAGTGCCAGCACTGAAAGCTGTTGCTAGCCAGCACCCTTCCTTGGAAGCGCTTTTGTAGGCCTAAGAACACTGGGGCTCTGGGCTTCTCTAGCCACCTCATCTTCTGCTCATCCTCTCGCGCACTCTAAAGAGAGCTCAGGTGAGAAATTGCAAACGTCCAGCAATTGCTCAGAGATGAAAAGTGCCAGCACTGAAAGCTGTTGCTAGCCAGCACCCTTCCTTGGAAGCGCTTTCACAAGCGCAGCAACACTGGGGCTTTGCGCTTCTCTAGCCACCAAACGTCACGGTCCTTCTCTTTCCGTCTCGTAGACACGAGCTGAGAAATTGCAAACGTCGAGCAATTGCTCAGAGATGAAAAGTGCCAGCACTGAAAGCTCTTGCTAGCCAGCACCCTTCCTTGGAAGCGCTTTCACAGGCGCAGCAACACTGGGGCTTTGCGCTTCTCTACCCACCAAACGTCACGGTCCTTCTCTTTCCGTCTCGTAGACACGAGCTGAGAAATTGCAAACGTCCAGCAATTGCTCAGAGATGAAAAGTGCCAGCACTGGAAGCTGTTGCTAGCCAGCACCCTTCCTTGGAAGCGCTTTTGTAGCCCTTAGAACACTGGGGCTCTGGGCTTCTCTAGCCACCTCATCTTCTGCTCATCCTCTCGCGCACTCTAAAGAGAGCTCAGGTGAGAAATTGCAAACGTCGAGCAATTGCTCAGAGATGAAAAGTGCCAGCACTGAAAGCTGTTGCTAGCCAGCACCCTTCCTTGGAAGCGCTTTCACAGGCGCAGTAACACTGGGGCTTTGCGCTTCTCTAGCCACCAAACGTCACGGTCCTTCTCTTTCCGTCTCGTAGACACGAGCTGAGAAATTGCAAACGTCGAGCAATTGCTCAGAGATGAAAAGTGCCAGCACTGAAAGCTGTTGCTAGCCAGCCCCCTTCCTTGGAAGCGCTTTTGTAGCCCTTAGAACACTGGGGCTCTGGGCTTCTCTAGCCACCTCATCTTCTGCTCATCCTCTTGCGCACTCTAAAGAGAGCTCAGGTGAGAAATTGCAAACGTCGAGCAATTGCTCAGAGATGAAAAGTGCCAGCACTGAAAGCTGTTGCTAGCCAGCACCCTTCCTTGGAAGCGCTTTCACAGGCGCAGTAACACTGGGGCTTTGCGCTTCTCTACCCACCAAACGTCACGGTCCTTCTCTTTCCGTCTCGTAGACACGAGCTGAGAAATTGCAAACGTCGAGCAATTGCTCAGAGATGAAAAGTGCCAGCACTGGAAGCTGTTGCTAGCCAGCACCCTTCCTTGGAAGCGCTTTTGTAGCCCTTAGAACACTGGGGCTCTGGGCTTCTCTAGCCACCTCATCTTCTGCTCATCCTCTCGCGCACTCTAAAGAGAGCTCAGGTGAGAAATTGCAAACGTCCAGCAATTGCTCAGAGATGAAAAGTGCCAGCACTGAAAGCTGTTGCTAGCCAGCACCCTTCCTTGGAAGCGCTTTCACAGGCGCAGTAACACTGGGGCTTTGCGCTTCTCTACCCACCAAACGTCACGGTCCTTCTCTTTCCGTCTCGTAGACACGAGCTGAGAAATTGCAAACGTCGAGCAATTGCTCAGAGATGAAAAGTGCCAGCACTGAAAGCTGTTGCTAGCCAGCACCCTTCCTTGGAAGCGCTTTCACAGGCGCAGTAACACTGGGGCTTTGCGCTTCTCTAGCCACCAAACGTCACGGTCACTATCTCTCCGTCTCGTAGACACGAGCTGAGAAATTGCAGATGTCGAGAAATTGCTCAGAGATGAAAAGTGCCAGCACTGAAAGCTGTTGCTAGCCAGCACCCTTCCTTGGAAGCGCTTTTGTAGGCCTAAGAACACTGGGGCTCTGGGCTTCTCTAGCCACCTCATCTTCTGCTCATCCTCTCGCGCACTCTAAAGAGAGCTCAGGTGAGAAATTGCAAACGTCGAGCAATTGCTCAGAGATGAAAAGTGCCAGCACTGAAAGCTGTTGCTAGCCAGCACCCTTCCTTGGAAGCGCTTTCACAGGCGCTGTAACACTGGGGCTTTGCGCTTCTCTACCCACCAAACGTCACGGTCCTTCTCTTTCCGTCTCGTAGACACGAGCTGAGAAATTGCAAACGTCGAGCAATTGCTCAGAGATGAAAAGTGCCAGCACTGGAAGCTGTTGCTAGCCAGCACCCTTCCTTGGAAGCGCTTTTGTAGCCCTTAGAACACTGGGGCTCTGGGCTTCTCTAGCCACCTCATCTTCTGCTCATCCTCTCGCGCACTCTAAAGAGAGCTCAGGTGAGAAATTGCAAACGTCGAGCAATTGCTCAGAGATGAAAAGTGCCAGCACTGAAAGCTGTTGCTAGCCAGCACCCTTCCTTGGAAGCGCTTTCACAGGCGCAGTAACACTGGGGCTTTGCGCTTCTCTAGCCACCAAACGTCACGGTCCTTCTCTTTCCGTCTCGTAGACACGAGCTGAGAAATTGCAAACGTCGAGCAATTGCTCAGAGATGAAAAGTGCCAGCACTGAAAGCTGTTGCTAGCCAGCACCCTTCCTTGGAAGCGCTTTCACAGGCGCAGTAACACTGGGGCTTTGCGCTTCTCTACCCACCAAACGTCACGGTCACTATCTCTCCGTCTCGTAGACACGAGCTGAGAAATTGCAGATGTCGAGAAATTGCTCAGAGATGAAAAGTGCCAGCACTGAAAGCTGTTGCTAGCCAGCACCCTTCCTTGGAAGCGCTTTTGTAGGCCTAAGAAGACTGGGGCTCTGGGCTTCTCTAGCCACCTAATCTTCTGCTCATCCTCTCGCGCACTCTAAAGAGAGTTCAGGTGAGAAATTGCAAATGTCGAGCAATTGCTCAGAGATGAAAAGTGCCAGCACTGAAAGCTCTTGCTAGCCAGCACCCTTCCTTGGAAGCGCTTTCACAGGCGCAGCAACACTGGGGCTTTGCGCTTCTCTACCCACCAAACGTCACGGTCATTCTCTTTCCGTCTCGTAGACACGAGCTGAGAAATTGCAAACGTCGAGCAATTGCTCAGAGATGAAAAGTGCCAGCACTGAAAGCTCTTGCTAGCCAGCACCCTTCCTTGGAAGCGCTTTTGTAGGCCTAAGCACACTGGGGCTCTGGGCTTCTCTAGCCACCTCATCTTCTGCTCATCCTCTCGCGCACTCTAAAGAGAGCTCAGGTGAGAAATTGCAAACGTCGAGCAATTGCTCAGAGATGAAAAGTGCCAGCACTGAAAGCTCTTGCTAGCCAGCACCCTTCCTTGGAAGCGCTTTCACAGGCGCAGTAACACTGGGGCTTTGTGCTTCTCTACCCACCAAAAGTCACGGTCCTTCTCTTTCTGTCTCGTAGACACGAGCTGAGAAATTGCAAACGTCGAGCAATTGCTCAGAGATGAAAAGTGCCAGCACTGAAAGCTCTTGCTAGCCAGCACCCTTCCTTGGAAGCGCTTTCACAGGCGCAGTAACACTGGGGCTTTGCGCTTCTCTAGCCACCAAACGTCACGGTCACTATCTCTCCGTCTCGTAGACACGAGCTGAGAAATTGCAGACATCGAGAAATTGCTCAGAGATGAAAAGTGCCAGCACTGAAAGCTGTTGCTAGCCAGCACCCTTCCTTGGAAGCGCTTTTGTAGGCCTAAGAAGTCTGGGGCTCTGGGCTTCTCTAGCCACCTCATCTTCTGCTCATCCTCTCGCGCACTCTAAAGAGAGCTCAGGTGAGAAATTGCAAACGTCGAGCAATTGCTCAGAGATGAAAAGTGCCAGCACTGAAAGCTGTTGCTAGCCAGCACCCTTCCTTGGAAGCGCTTTCACAGGCGCAGTAACACTGGGGCTTTGCGCTTCTATACGCACCAAATGTCACGCTCCTTCTCTTTCCGTCTCGTAGACACGAGCTGAGAAATTGCAAACGTCGAGCAATTGCTCAGAGATGAAAAGTGCCAGCACTGAAAGCTGTTGCTAGCCAGCACCCTTCCTTGGAAGCGCTTTTGTAGGCCTAAGAACACTGGGGCTCTGGGCTTCTCTAGCCACCTCATCTTCTGCTCATCCTCTCGCGCACTCTAAAGAGAGCTCAGGTGAGAAATTGCAAACGTCCAGCAATTGCTCAGAGATGAAAAGTGCCAGCACTGAAAGCTGTTGCTAGCCAGCACCCTTCCTTGGAAGCGCTTTCACAAGCGCAGCAACACTGGGGCTTTGCGCTTCTCTAGCCACCAAACGTCACGGTCCTTCTCTTTCCGTCTCGTAGACACGAGCTGAGAAATTGCAAACGTCGAGCAATTGCTCAGAGATGAAAAGTGCCAGCACTGAAAGCTGTTGCTAGCCAGCACCCTTCCTTGGAAGCGCTTTCACAGGCGCAGCAACACTGGGGCTTTGCGCTTCTCTACCCACCAAACTTCATGGTCACTATCTCTCCGTCTCCTAGACACGAGCTGAGAAATTGCAAACGTCGAGCAATTGCTCAGAGATGAAAAGTGCCAGCACTGAAAGCTCTTGCTAGCCAGCACCCTTCCTTGGAAGCGCTTTTGTAGGCCTAAGAAGACTGGGGCTCTGGGCTTCTCTAGCCACCTCATCTTCTGCTCATCCTCTCGCGCACTCTAAAGAGAGTTCAGGTGAGAAATTGCAAACGTCGAGCAATTGCTCAGAGATGAAAAGTGCCAGCACTGAAAGCTCTTGCTAGCCAGCACCCTTCCTTGGAAGCGCTTTCAGAGGCGCAGCAACACTGGGGCTTTGCGCTTCTCTAGCCACCAAACGTCACGGTCCTTCTCTTTCCGTCTCGTAGACACGAGCTGAGAAATTGCAAACGTCGATCAATTGCTCAGAGATGAAAAGTGCCAGCACTGAAAGCTCTTGCTAGCCAGCACCCTTCCTTGGAAGCGCTTTTGTAGGCCTAAGAAGACTGGGGCTCTGGGCTTCTCTAGCCACCTCATCTTCTGCTCATCCTCTCGCGCACTCTAAAGAGAGCTCAGGTGAGAAATTGCAAACGTCGAGCAATTGCTCAGAGATGAAAAGTGCCAGCACTGAAAGCTCTTGCTAGCCAGCACCCTTCCTTGGAAGCGCTTTCACAGGCGCAGCAACACTGGGGCTTTGCGCTTCTCTACCCACCAAACTTCATGGTAACTATCTCTCCGTCTCGTAGACACGAGCTGAGAAATTGCAAACGTCGAGCAATTGCTCAGAGATGAAAAGTGCCAGCACTGAAAGCTGTTGCTAGCCAGCACCCTTCCTTGGAAGCGCTTTCACAGGCGCAGTAACACTGGGGCTTTGCGCTTCTCTAGCCACCAAACGTCACGGTCACTATCTCTCCGTCTCGTAGACACGAGCTGAGAAATTGCAGATGTCGAGAAATTGCTCAGAGATGAAAAGTGCCAGCACTGGAAGCTGTTGCTAGCCAGCACCCTTCCTTGGAAGCGCTTTTGTAGCCCTTAGAACACTGGGGCTCTGGGCTTCTCTAGCCACCTCATCTTCTGCTCATCCTCTCGCGCACTCTAAAGAGAGCTCAGGTGAGAAATTGCAAACGTCCAGCAATTGCTCAGAGATGAAAAGTGCCAGCACTGAAAGCTGTTGCTAGCCAGCACCCTTCCTTGGAAGCGCTTTCACAGGCGCAGTAACACTGGGGCTTTGCGCTTCTCTAGCCACCAAACGTCACGGTCCTTCTCTTTCCGTCTCGTAGACACGAGCTGAGAAATTGCAAACGTCGAGCAATTGCTCAGAGATGAAAAGTGCCAGCACTGAAAGCTGTTGCTAGCCAGCACCCTTCCTTGGAAGCGCTTTCACAGGCGCAGTAACACTGGGGCTTTGCGCTTCTCTAGCCACCAAACGTCACGGTCACTATCTCTCCGTCTCGTAGACACGAGCTGAGAAATTGCAGATGTCGAGAAATTGCTCAGAGATGAAAAGTGCCAGCACTGAAAGCTGTTGCTAGCCAGCACCCTTCCTTGGAAGCGCTTTTGTAGGCCTAAGAAGACTGGGGCTCTGGGCTTCTCTAGCCACCTAATCTTCTGCTCATCCTCTCGCGCACTCTAAAGAGAGTTCAGGTGAGAAATTGCAAATGTCGAGCAATTGCTCAGAGATGAAAAGTGCCAGCACTGAAAGCTCTTGCTAGCCAGCACCCTTCCTTGGAAGCGCTTTCACAGGCGCAGCAACACTGGGGCTTTGCGCTTCTCTACCCACCAAACGTCACGGTCATTCTCTTTCCGTCTCATAGACACGAGCTGAGAAATTGCAAACGTCGAGCAATTGCTCAGAGATGAAAAGTGCCAGCACTGAAAGCTCTTGCTAGCCAGCACCCTTCCTTGGAAGCGCTTTTGTAGGCCTAAGCACACTGGGGCTCTGGGCTTCTCTAGCCACCTCATCTTCTGCTCATCCTCTCGCGCACTCTAAAGAGAGCTCAGGTGAGAAATTGCAAACGTCGAGCAATTGCTCAGAGATGAAAAGTGCCAGCACTGAAAGCTCTTGCTAGCCAGCACCCTTCCTTGGAAGCGCTTTCACAGGCGCAGTAACACTGGGGCTTTGTGCTTCTCTACCCACCAAAAGTCACGGTCCTTCTCTTTCTGTCTCGTAGACACGAGCTGAGAAATTGCAAACGTCGAGCAATTGCTCAGAGATGAAAAGTGCCAGCACTGAAAGCTCTTGCTAGCCAGCACCCTTCCTTGGAAGCGCTTTCACAGGCGCAGTAACACTGGGGCTTTGCGCTTCTCTAGCCACCAAACGTCACGGTCACTATCTCTCCGTCTCGTAGACACGAGCTGAGAAATTGCAGACATCGAGAAATTGCTCAGAGATGAAAAGTGCCAGCACTGAAAGCTGTTGCTAGCCAGCACCCTTCCTTGGAAGCGCTTTTGTAGGCCTAAGAAGTCTGGGGCTCTGGGCTTCTCTAGCCACCTCATCTTCTGCTCATCCTCTCGCGCACTCTAAAGAGAGCTCAGGTGAGAAATTGCAAACGTCGAGCAATTGCTCAGAGATGAAAAGTGCCAGCACTGAAAGCTCTTGCTAGCCAGCACCCTTCCTTGGAAGCGCTTTCACAGGCGCAGTAACACTGGGGCTTTGCGCTTCTATACGCACCAAATGTCACGCTCCTTCTCTTTCCGTCTCGTAGACACGAGCTGAGAAATTGCAAACGTCGAGCAATTGCTCAGAGATGAAAAGTGCCAGCACTGAAAGCTGTTGCTAGCCAGCACCCTTCCTTGGAAGCGCTTTTGTAGGCCTAAGAACACTGGGGCTCTGGGCTTCTCTAGCCACCTCATCTTCTGCTCATCCTCTCGCGCACTCTAAAGAGAGCTCAGGTGAGAAATTGCAAACGTCCAGCAATTGCTCAGAGATGAAAAGTGCCAGCACTGAAAGCTGTTGCTAGCCAGCACCCTTCCTTGGAAGCGCTTTCACAAGCGCAGCAACACTGGGGCTTTGCGCTTCTCTAGCCACCAAACGTCACGGTCCTTCTCTTTCCGTCTCGTAGACACGAGCTGAGAAATTGCAAACGTCGAGCAATTGCTCAGAGATGAAAAGTGCCAGCACTGAAAGCTCTTGCTAGCCAGCACCCTTCCTTGGAAGCGCTTTCACAGGCGCAGCAACACTGGGGCTTTGCGCTTCTCTACCCACCAAACTTCATGGTCACTATCTCTCCGTCTCCTAGACACGAGCTGAGAAATTGCAAACGTCGAGCAATTGCTCAGAGATGAAAAGTGCCAGCACTGAAAGCTCTTGCTAGCCAGCACCCTTCCTTGGAAGCGCTTTTGTAGGCCTAAGAACACTGGGGCTCTGGGCTTCTCTAGCCACCTCATCTTCTGCTCATCCTCTCGCGCACTCTAAAGAGAGTTCAGGTGAGAAATTGCAAACGTCGAGCAATTGCTCAGAGATGAAAAGTGCCAGCACTGAAAGCTCTTGCTAGCCAGCACCCTTCCTTGGAAGCGCTTTCACAGGCGCAGCAACACTGGGGCTTTGCGCTTCTCTAGCCACCAAACGTCACGGTCCTTCTCTTTCCGTCTCGTAGACACGAGCTGAGAAATTGCAAACGTCGATCAATTGCTCAGAGATGAAAAGTGCCAGCACTGAAAGCTCTTGCTAGCCAGCACCCTTCCTTGGAAGCGCTTTCACAGGCGCAGCAACACTGGGGCTTTGCGCTTCTCTACCCACCAAACTTCATGGTAACTATCTCTCCGTCTCGTAGACACGAGCTGAGAAATTGCAAACGTCGATCAATTGCTCAGAGATGAAAAGTGCCAGCACTGAAAGCTGTTGCTAGCCAGCCCCCTTCCTTGGAAGCGCTTTTGTAGGCCTTAGAACACTGGGGCTCTGGGCTTCTCTAGCCACCTAATCTTCTGCTCATCCTCTCGCGCACTCTAAAGAGAGCTCAGGTGAGAAATTGCAAACGTCGAACAATTGCTCAGAGATGAAAAGTGCCAGCACTGAAAGCTGTTGCTAGCCAGCACCCTTCCTTGGAAGCGCTTTCACAGGCGCAGCAACACTGGGGCTTTGCGCTTCTCTACCCACCAAACGTCACGGTCCTTCTCTTTCCGTCTCGTAGACACGAGCTGAGAAATTGCAAACGTCCAGCAATTGCTCAGAGATGAAAAGTGCCAGCACTGGAAGCTGTTGCTAGCCAGCACCCTTCCTTGGAAGCGCTTTTGTAGCCCTTAGAACACTGGGGCTCTGGGCTTCTCTAGCCACCTCATCTTCTGCTCATCCTCTCGCGCACTCTAAAGAGAGCTCAGGTGAGAAATTGCAAACGTCCAGCAATTGCTCAGAGATGAAAAGTGCCAGCACTGAAAGCTGTTGCTAGCCAGCACCCTTCCTTGGAAGCGCTTTCACAGGCGCAGTAACACTGGGGCTTTGCGCTTCTCTACCCACCAAACGTCACGGTCCTTCTCTTTCCGTCTCGTAGACACGAGCTGAGAAATTGCAAACGTCGAGCAATTGCTCAGAGATGAAAAGTGCCAGCACTGAAAGCTGTTGCTAGCCAGCACCCTTCCTTGGAAGCGCTTTTGTAGGCCTAAGAACACTGGGGCTCTGGGCTTCTCTAGCCACCTCATCTTCTGCTCATCCTCTTGCGCACTCTAAAGAGAGCTCAGGTGAGAAATTGCAAACGTCGAGCAATTGCTCAGAGATGAAAAGTGCCAGCACTGAAAGCTCTTGCTAGCCAGCACCCTTCCTTGGAAGCGCTTTCACAGGCGCTGTAACACTGGGGCTTTGCGCTTCTCTACCCACCAAACGTCACGGTCCTTCTCTTTCCGTCTCGTAGACACGAGCTGAGAAATTGCAAACGTCGAGCAATTGCTCAGAGATGAAAAGTGCCAGCACTGAAAGCTCTTGCTAGCCAGCACCCTTCCTTGGAAGCGCTTTTGTAGCCCTTAGAACACTGGGGCTCTGGGCTTCTCTAGCCACCTCATCTTCTGCTCATCCTCTCGCGCACTCTAAAGAGAGCTCAGGTGAGAAATTGCAAACGTCGAGCAATTGCTCAGAGATGAAAAGTGCCAGCACTGAAAGCTGTTGCTAGCCAGCACCCTTCCTTGGAAGCGCTTTCACAGGCGCAGTAACACTGGGGCTTTGCGCTTCTCTAGCCACCAAACGTCACGGTCCTTCTCTTTCCGTCTCGTAGACACGAGCTGAGAAATTGCAAACGTCGAGCAATTGCTCAGAGATGAAAAGTGCCAGCACTGAAAGCTGTTGCTAGCCAGCACCCTTCCTTGGAAGCGCTTTCACAGGCGCAGTAACACTGGGGCTTTGCGCTTCTCTAGCCACCAAACGTCACGGTCACTATCTCTCCGTCTCGTAGACACGAGCTGAGAAATTGCAGATGTCGAGAAATTGCTCAGAGATGAAAAGTGCCAGCACTGAAAGCTGTTGCTAGCCAGCACCCTTCCTTGGAAGCGCTTTTGTAGGCCTAAGAAGACTGGGGCTCTGGGCTTCTCTAGCCACCTAATCTTCTGCTCATCCTCTCGCGCACTCTAAAGAGAGTTCAGGTGAGAAATTGCAAACGTCGAGCAATTGCTCAGAGATGAAAAGTGCCAGCACAGAAAGCTCTTGCTAGCCAGCACCCTTCCTTGGAAGCGCTTTCACAGGCGCAGCAACACTGGGGCTTTGCGCTTCTCTAGCCACCAAACGTCACGGTCCTTCTCTTTCCGTCTCGTAGACACGAGCTGAGAAATTGCAAACGTCGAGCAATTGCTCAGAGATGAAAAGTGCCAGCACTGAAAGCTCTTGCTAGCCAGCACCCTTCCTTGGAAGCGCTTTTGTAGGCCTAAGAAGACTGGGGCTCTGGGGTTCTCTAGCCATCTAATCTTCTGCTCATCCTCTCGCGCACTCTAAAGAGAGCTCAGGTGAGAAATTGCAAACGTCGAGCAATTGCTCAGAGATGAAAAGTGCCAGCACTGAAAGCTGTTGCTAGCCAGCACCCTTCCTTGGAAGCGCTTTCACAGGCGCTGTAACACTGGGGCTTTGTGCTTCTCTACCCACCAAAAGTCACGGTCCTTCTCTTTCTGTCTCGTAGACACGAGCTGAGAAATTGCAAACATCCAGCAATTGCTCAGAGATGAAAAGTGCCAGCACTTAAAGCTCTTGCTAGCCAGCACCCTTCCTTGGAAGCGCTTTCACAGGCGCAGTAACACTGGGGCTTTGCGCTTCTCTACCCACCAAACGTCACGGTCACTATCTCTCCGTCTCGTAGACACGAGCTGAGAAATTGCAGACATCGAGAAATTGCTCAGAGATGAAAAGTGCCAGCACTGAAAGCTGTTGCTAGCCAGCACCCTTCCTTGGAAGCGCTTTTGTAGGCCTAAGAAGTCTGGGGCTCTGGGCTTCTCTAGCCACCTCATCTTCTGCTCATCCTCTCGCGCACTCTAAAGAGAGCTCAGGTCAGAAATTGCAAACGTCGAGCAATTGCTCAGAGATGAAAAGTGCCAGCACTGAAAGCTGTTGCTAGCCAGCACCCTTCCTTGGAAGCGCTTTCACAGGCGCAGCAACACTGGGGCTTTGCGCTTCTCTACCCACCAAACGTCACGGTCCTTCTCTTTCCGTCTCGTAGACACGAGCTGAGAAATTGCAATCGTCGAGCAATTGCTCAGAGATGAAAAGTGCCAGCACTGAAAGCTGTTGCTAGCCAGCACCCTTCCTTGGAAGCGCTTTCACAGGCGCAGTAACACTGGGGCTTTGCGCTTCTCTAGCCACCAAACGTCACGGTCATTCTCTTTCCGTCTCGTAGACACGAGCTGAGAAATTGCAAACGTCCAGCAATTGCTCAGAGATGAAAAGTGCCAGCACTGAAAGCTCTTGCTAGCCAGCACCCTTCCTTGGAAGCGCTTTTGTAGGCCTAAGAACACTGGGGCTCTGGGCTTCTCTAGCCACCTCATCTTCTGCTCATCCTCTCGCGCACTCTAAAGAGAGCTCAGGTGAGAAATTGCAAACGTCGAGCAATTGCTCAGAGATGAAAAGTGCCAGCACTGAAAGCTGTTGCTAGCCAGCACCCTTCCTTGGAAGCGCTTTCACAGGCGCAGTAACACTGGGGCTTTGCGCTTCTCTAGCCACCAAACGTCACGGTCCTTCTCTTTCCGTCTCGTAGACACGAGCTGAGAAATTGCAAACGTCGAGCAATTGCTCAGAGATGAAAAGTGCCAGCACTGGAAGCTGTTGCTAGCCAGCACCCTTCCTTGGAAGCGCTTTTGTAGCCCTTAGAACACTGGGGCTCTGGGCTTCTCTAGCCACCTCATCTTCTGCTCATCCTCTCGCGCACTCTAAAGAGAGCTCAGGTGAGAAATTGCAAACGTCGAGCAATTGCTCAGAGATGAAAAGTGCCAGCACTGAAAGCTGTTGCTAGCCAGCACCCTTCCTTGGAAGCGCTTTCACAGGCGCAGTAACACTGGGGCTTTGCGCTTCTCTAGCCACCAAACGTCACGGTCCTTCTCTTTCCGTCTCGTAGACACAAGCTGAGAAATTGCAAACGTCGAGCAATTGCTCAGAGATGAAAAGTGCCAGCACTGAAAGCTGTTGCTAGCCAGCACCCTTCCTTGGAAGCGCTTTCACAGGCACAGTAACACTGGGGCTTTGCGCTTCTCTACCCACCAAACGTCACGGTCACTATCTCTCCGTCTCGTAGACACGAGCTGAGAAATTGCAAACGTCGAGCAATTGCTCAGAGATGAAAAGTGCCAGCACTGAAAGCTCTTGCTAGCCAGCACCCTTCCTTGGAAGCGCTTTTGTAGGCCTAAGAACACTGGGGCTCTGGGCTTCTCTAGCCACCTAATCTTCTGCTCATCCTCTCGCGCACTCTAAAGAGAGCTCAGGTGAGAAATTGCAAACGTCGAGCAATTGCTCAGAGATGAAAAGTGCCAGCACTGAAAGCTGTTGCTAGCCAGCACCCTTCCTTGGAAGCGCTTTCACAGGCGCAGTAACACTGGGGCTTTGCGCTTCTCTAGCCACCAAACGTCACGGTCCTTCTCTTTCCGTCTCGTAGACACGAGCTGAGAAATTGCAAATGTCGAGCAATTGCTCAGAGATGAAAAGTGCCAGCACTGGAAGCTGTTGCTAGCCAGCACCCTTCCTTGGAAGCGCTTTTGTAGCCCTTAGAACACTGGGGCTCTGGGCTTCTCTAGCCACCTCATCTTCTGCTCATCCTCTCGCGCACTCTAAAGAGAGCTCAGGTGAGAAATTGCAAACGTCGAGCAATTGCTCAGAGATGAAAAGTGCCAGCACTGAAAGCTGTTGCTACCCAGCACCCTTCCTTGGAAGCGCTTTCACAGGCGCAGTAACACTGGGGCTTTGCGCTTCTCTAGCCACCAAACGTCACGGTCCTTCTCTTTCCGTCTCGTAGACACGAGCTGAGAAATTGCAAACGTCGAGCAATTGCTCAGAGATGAAAAGTGCCAGCACTTAAAGCTCTTGCTAGCCAGCACCCTTCCTTGGAAGCGCTTTCACAGGCGCAGTAACACTGGGGCTTTGCGCTTCTCTACCCACCAAACGTCACGGTCACTATCTCTCCGTCTCGTAGACACGAGCTGAGAAATTGCAGATGTCGAGAAATTGCTCAGAGATGAAAAGTGCCAGCACTGAAAGCTCTTGCTAGCCAGCACCCTTCCTTGGAAGCGCTTTTGTAGGCCTAAGAACACTGGGGCTCTGGGCTTCTCTAGCCACCTAATCTTCTGCTCATCCTCTCGCGCACTCTAAAGAGAGCTCAGGTGAGAAATTGCAAACGTCGAGCAATTGCTCAGAGATGAAAAGTGCCAGCACTGAAAGCTCTTGCTAGCCAGCACCCTTCCTTGGAAGCGCTTTCACAGGCGCAGCAACACTGGGGCTTTGCGCTTCTCTAGCCACCAAACGTCACGGTCCTTCTCTTTCCGTCTCGTAGACACGAGCTGAGAAATTGCAAACGTCGAGCAATTGCTCAGAGATGAAAAGTGCCAGCACTGAAAGCTCTTGCTAGCCAGCACCCTTCCTTGGAAGCGCTTTTGTAGGCCTAAGAAGACTGGGGCTCTGGGCTTCTCTAGCCACCTCATCTTCTGCTCATCCTCTCGCGCACTCTAAAGAGAGCTCAGGTGAGAAATTGCAAACGTCCAGCAATTGCTCAGAGATGAAAAGTGCCAGCACTGAAAGCTCTTGCTAGCCAGCACCCTTCCTTGGAAGCGCTTTCACAAGCGCAGTAACACTGGGGCTTTGTGCTTCTCTACCCACCAAAAGTCACGGTCCTTCTCTTTCTGTCTCGTAGACACGAGCTGAGAAATTGCAAACATCCAGCAATTGCTCAGAGATGAAAAGTGCCAGCACTGAAAGCTCTTGCTAGCCAGCACCCTTCCTTGGAAGCGCTTTCACAGGCGCAGTAACACTGGGGCTTTGCGCTTCTCTACCCACCAAACGTCACGGTCACTATCTCTCCGTCTCGTAGACACGAGCTGAGAAATTGCAGACATCGAGCAATTGCTCAGAGATGAAAAGTGCCAGCACTGAAAGCTGTTGCTAGCCAGCACCCTTCCTTGGAAGCGCTTTTGTAGGCCTAAGAACACTGGGGCTCTGGGCTTCTCTAGCCACCTAATCTTCTGCTCATCCTCTCGCGCACTCTAAAGAGAGCTCAGGTCAGAAATTGCAAACGTCGAGCAATTGCTCAGAGATGAAAAGTGCCAGCACTGAAAGCTGTTGCTAGCCAGCACCCTTCCTTGGAAGCGCTTTCACAGGCACAGCAACACTGGGGCTTTGCGCTTCTCTAGCCACCAAACGTCACGGTCCTTCTCTTTCCGTCTCGTAGACACGAGCTGAGAAATTGCAATCGTCGAGCAATTGCTCAGAGATGAAAAGTGCCAGCACTGAAAGCTCTTGCTAGCCAGCACCCTTCCTTGGAAGCGCTTTCACAGGCGCAGTAACACTGGGGCTTTGCGCTTCTCTAGCCACCAAACGTCACGGTCCTTCTCTTTCCGTCTCGTAGACACGAGCTGAGAAATTGCAAACGTCCAGCAATTGCTCAGAGATGAAAAGTGCCAGCACTGGAAGCTGTTGCTAGCCAGCACCCTTCCTTGGAAGCGCTTTTGTAGCCCTTAGAACACTGGGGCTCTGGGCTTCTCTAGCCACCTCATCTTCTGCTCATCCTCTCGCGCACTCTAAAGAGAGCTCAGGTGAGAAATTGCAAACGTCCAGCAATTGCTCAGAGATGAAAAGTGCCAGCACTGAAAGCTGTTGCTAGCCAGCACCCTTCCTTGGAAGCGCTTTCACAGGCGCAGTAACACTGGGGCTTTGCGCTTCTCTACCCACCAAACGTCACGGTCCTTCTCTTTCCGTATCGTAGACACGAGCTGAGAAATTGCAAACGTCGAGCAATTGCTCAGAGATGAAAAGTGCCAGCACTGGAAGCTGTTGCTAGCCAGCACCCTTCCTTGGAAGCGCTTTTGTAGCCCTTAGAACACTGGGGCTCTGGGCTTCTCTAGCCACCTCATCTTCTGCTCATCCTCTCGCGCACTCTAAAGAGAGCTCAGGTGAGAAATTGCAAACGTCGAGCAATTGCTCAGAGATGAAAAGTGCCAGCACTGAAAGCTCTTGCTAGCCAGCACCCTTCCTTGGAAGCGCTTTCACAGGCGCAGTAACACTGGGGCTTTGCGCTTCTCTACCCACCAAACGTCACGGTCCTTCTCTTTCCGTCTCGTAGACACGAGCTGAGAAATTGCAAACGTCGAGCAATTGCTCAGAGATGAAAAGTGCCAGCACTGAAAGCTGTTGCTAGCCAGCACCCTTCCTTGGAAGCGCTTTCACAGGCGCAGTAACACTGGGGCTTTGCGCTTCTCTACCCACCAAACGTCACGGTCACTATCTCTCCGTCTCGTAGACACAAGCTGAGAAATTGCAAACGTCGAGCAATTGCTCAGAGATGAAAAGTGCCAGCACTGAAAGCTCTTGCTAGCCAGCACCCTTCCTTGGAAGCGCTTTTGTAGCCCTTAGAACACTGGGGGTCTGGGCTTCTCTAGCCACCTCATCTTCTGCTCATCCTCTCGCGCACTCTAAAGAGAGCTCAGGTGAGAAATTGCAAACGTCGAGCAATTGCTCAGAGATGAAAAGTGCCAGCACTGAAAGCTGTTGCTAGCCAGCACCCTTCCTTGGAAGCGCTTTCACAGGCGCAGCAACACTGGGGCTTTGCGCTTCTCTAGCCACCAAACGTCACGGTCCTTCTCTTTCTGTCTCGTAGACACGAGCTGAGAAATTGCAAACGTCGAGCAATTGCTCAGAGATGAAAAGTGCCAGCACTGGAAGCTGTTGCTAGCCAGCACCCTTCCTTGGAAGCGCTTTCACAGGCGCAGTAACACTGGGGCTTTGTGCTTCTCTACCCACCAAACGTCACGGTCACTATCTCTCCGTCTCGTAGACACGAGCTGAGAAATTGCAGACATCGAGAAATTGCTCAGAGATGAAAAGTGCCAGCACTGAAAGCTCTTGCTAGCCAGCACCCTTCCTTGGAAGCGCTTTTGTAGGCCTAAGAACACTGGGGCTCTGGGCTTCTCTAGCCACCTCATCTTCTGCTCATCCTCTCGCGCACTCTAAAGAGAGCTCAGGTGAGAAATTGCAAACGTCGAGCAATTGCTCAGAGATGAAAAGTGCCAGCACTTAAAGCTCTTGCTAGCCAGCACCCTTCCTTGGAAGCGCTTTCACAGGCGCAGTAACACTGGGGCTTTGCGCTTCTCTACCCACCAAACGTCACGGTCCTTCTCTTTCCGTCTCGTAGACACGAGCTGAGAAATTGCAATCGTCGAGCAATTGCTCAGAGATGAAAAGTGCCAGCACTGAAAGCTGTTGCTAGCCAGCACCCTTCCTTGGAAGCGCTTTCACAGGCGCAGTAACACTGGGGCTTTGCGCTTCTCTACCCACCAAACGTCACGGTCCTTCTCTTTCCGTCTCGTAGACACGAGCTGAGAAATTGCAAACGTCCAGCAATTGCTCAGAGATGAAAAGTGCCAGCACTGAAAGCTCTTGCTAGCCAGCACCCTTCCTTGGAAGCGCTTTTGTAGGCCTAAGAACACTGGGGCTCTGGGCTTCTCTAGCCACCTCATCTTCTGCTCATCCTCTCGCGCACTCTAAAGAGAGCTCAGGTGAGAAATTGCAAACGTCGAGCAATTGCTCAGAGATGAAAAGTGCCAGCACTGAAAGCTGTTGCTAGCCAGCACCCTTCCTTGGAAGCGCTTTCACAGGTGCAGTAACACTGGGGCTTTGCGCTTCTCTAGCCACCAAACGTCACGGTCCTTCTCTTTCCGTCTCGTAGACACGAGCTGAGAAATTGCAAACGTCGAGCAATTGCTCAGAGATGAAAAGTGCCAGCACTGAAAGCTGTTGCTAGCCAGCACCCTTCCTTGGAAGCGCTTTTGTAGCCCTTAGAACACTGGGGCTCTGGGCTTCTCTAGCCACCTCATCTTCTGCTCATCCTCTCGCGCACTCTAAAGAGAGCTCAGGTCAGAAATTGCAAACGTCCAGCAATTGCTCAGAGATGAAAAGTGCCAGCACTGAAAGCTGTTGCTAGCCAGCACCCTTCCTTGGAAGCGCTTTCACAGGCGCAGTAACACTGGGGCTTTGCGCTTCTCTAGCCACCAAACGTCACGGTCCTTCTCTTTCTGTCTCGTAGACACGAGCTGAGAAATTGCAAACGTCGAGCAATTGCTCAGAGATGAAAAGTGCCAGCACTGAAAGCTGTTGCTAGCCAGCACCCTTCCTTGGAAGCGCTTTCACAGGCGCAGTAACACTGGGGCTTTGCGCTTCTCTACCCACCAAACGTCACGGTCACTATCTCTCCGTCTCGTAGACACGAGCTGAGAAATTGCAAACGTCGAGCAATTGCTCAGAGATGAAAAGTGCCAGCACTGAAAGCTGTTGCTAGCCAGCACCCTTCCTTGGAAGCGCTTTTGTAGGCCTAAGAACACTGGGGCTCTGGGCTTCTCTAGCCACCTAATCTTCTGCTCATCCTCTCGCGCACTCTAAAGAGAGCTCAGGTGAGAAATTGCAAACGACGAGCAATTGCTCAGAGATGAAAAGTGCCAGCACTGAAAGCTGTTGCTAGCCAGCACCCTTCCTTGGAAGCGCTTTCACAGGCGCAGCAACACTGGGGCTTTGCGCTTCTCTAGCCACCAAACGTCACGGTCCTTCTCTTTCCGTCTCATAGACACGAGCTGAGAAATTGCAAACGTCGAGCAATTGCTCAGAGATGAAAAGTGCCAGCACTGGAAGCTGTTGCTAGCCAGCACCCTTCCTTGGAAGCGCTTTTGTAGCCCTTAGAACACTGGGGCTCTGGGCTTCTCTAGCCACCTCATCTTCTGCTCATCCTCTCGCGCACTCTAAAGAGAGCTCAGGTCAGAAATTGCAAACGTCCAGCAATTGCTCAGAGATGAAAAGTGCCAGCACTGAAAGCTGTTGCTAGCCAGCACCCTTCCTTGGAAGCGCTTTTGTAGGCCTAAGAACACTGGGGCTCTGGGCTTCTCTAGCCACCTCATCTTCTGCTCATCCTCTCGCGCACTCTAAAGAGAGTTCAGGTGAGAAATTGCAAACGTCGAGCAATTGCTCAGAGATGAAAAGTGCCAGCACTGAAAGCTGTTGCTAGCCAGCACCCTTCCTTGGAAGCGCTTTCACAGGGGCAGCAACACTGGGGCTTTGCGCTTCTCTACCCACCAAACGTCACGGTCCTTCTCTTTCCGTCTCGTAGACACGAGCTGAGAAATTGCAAACGTCGAGCAATTGCTCAGAGATGAAAAGTGCCAGCACTGGAAGCTGTTGCTAGCCAGCACCCTTCCTTGGAAGCGCTTTTGTAGGCCTAAGAAGACTGGGGCTCTGGGGTTCTCTAGCCACCTAATCTTCTGCTCATCCTCTCGTGCAGTCTAAAGAGAGCTCAGGTGAGAAATTGCAAACGTCCAGCAATTGCTCAGAGATGAAAAGTGCCAGCACTGAAAGCTGTTGCTAGCCAGCACCCTTCCTTGGAAGCGCTTTCACAGGCGCAGTAACACTGGGGCTTTGCGCTTCTCTACCCACCAAACGTCACGGTCCTTCTCTTTCTGTCTCGTAGACATGAGCTGAGAAATTGCAAACATCCAGCAATTGCTCAGAGATGAAAAGTGCCAGCACTTAAAGCTCTTGCTAGCCAGCACCCTTCCTTGGAAGCGCTTTCACAGGCGCAGTAACACTGGGGCTTTGTGCTTCTCTACCCACCAAACGTCACGGTCACTATCTCTCCGTCTCGTAGACACGAGCTGAGAAATTGCAGACATCGAGCAATTGCTCAGAGATGAAAAGTGCCAGCACTGAAAGCTGTTGCTAGCCAGCACCCTTCCTTGGAAGCGCTTTTGTAGGCCTAAGAACACTGGGGCTCTGGGCTTCTCTAGCCACCTCATCTTCTGCTCATCCTCTCGCGCACTCTAAAGAGAGCTCAGGTGAGAAATTGCAAACGTCGAGCAATTGCTCAGAGATGAAAAGTGCCAGCACTGAAAGCTCTTGCTAGCCAGCACCCTTCCTTGGAAGCGCTTTCACAGGCGCAGTAACACTGGGGCTTTGCGCTTCTCTAGCCACCAAACGTCACGGTCCTTCTCTTTCCGTCTCGTAGACACGAGCTGAGAAATTGCAAACGTCGAGCAATTGCTCAGAGATGAAAAGTGCCAGCACTGAAAGCTGTTGCTAGCCAGCACCCTTCCTTGGAAGCGCTTTCACAGGCGCAGTAACACTGGGGCTTTGTGCTTCTATACGCACCAAACGTCACGGTCCTTCTCTTTCCGTCTCGTAGACACGAGCTGAGAAATTGCAAACGTCGAGCAATTGCTCAGAGATGAAAAGTGCCAGCACTGGAAGCTGTTGCTAGCCAGCACCCTTCCTTGGAAGCGCTTTTGTAGGCCTAAGAAGACTGGGGCTCTGGGGTTCTCTAGCCACCTCATCTTCTGCTCATCCTCTCACGCACTCTAAAGAGAGCTCAGGTGAGAAATTGCAAACGTCGAGCAATTGCTCAGAGATGAAAAGTGCCAGCACTGAAAGCTGTTGCTAGCCAGCACCCTTCCTTGGAAGCGCTTTCACAGGCGCAGTAACACTGGGGCTTTGCGCTTCTCTACCCACCAAAAGTCACGGTCCTTCTCTTTCTGTCTCGTAGACATGAGCTGAGAAATTGCAAACATCCAGCAATTGCTCAGAGATGAAAAGTGCCAGCACTTAAAGCTCTTGCTAGCCAGCACCCTTCCTTGGAAGCGCTTTCACAGGCGCAGTAACACTGGGGCTTTGTGCTTCTCTACCCACCAAACGTCACGGTCACTATCTCTCCGTCTCGTAGACACGAGCTGAGAAATTGCAGACATCGAGCAATTGCTCAGAGATGAAAAGTGCCAGCACTGAAAGCTCTTGCTAGCCAGCACCCTTCCTTGGAAGCGCTTTTGTAGGCCTAAGAACACTGGGGCTCTGGGCTTCTCTAGCCACCTAATCTTCTGCTCATCCTCTCGCGCACTCTAAAGAGAGCTCAGGTGAGAAATTGCAAACGTCGAGCAATTGCTCAGAGATGAAAAGTGCCAGCACTGAAAGCTCTTGCTAGCCAGCACCCTTCCTTGGAAGCGCTTTCACAGGCGCAGTAACACTGGGGCTTTGCGCTTCTCTACCCACCAAACGTCACGGTCCTTCTCTTTCCGTCTCGTAGACACGAGCTGAGAAATTGCAAACGTCGAGCAATTGCTCAGAGATGAAAAGTGCCAGCACTGAAAGCTGTTGCTAGCCAGCACCCTTCCTTGGAAGCGCTTTCACAGGCGCAGTAACACTGGGGCTTTGCGCTTCTATACGCACCAAACGTCACGCTCCTTCTCTTTCCGTCTCGTAGACACGAGCTGAGAAATTGCAAACGTCGAGCAATTGCTCAGAGATGAAAAGTGCCAGCACTGAAAGCTGTTGCTAGCCAGCACCCTTCCTTGGAAGCGCTTTTGTAGGCCTAAGAACACTGGGGCTCTGGGCTTCTCTAGCCACCTCATCTTCTGCTCATCCTCTCGCGCACTCTAAAGAGAGCTGAGGTGAGAAATTGCAAACGTCGAGCAATTGCTCAGAGATGAAAAGTGCCAGCACTGAAAGCTGTTGCTAGCCAGCACCCTTCCTTGGAAGCGCTTTCACAGGCGCAGCAACACTGGGGCTTTGCGCTTCTCTAGCCACCAAACGTCACGGTCCTTCTCTTTCCGTCTCGTAGACACGAGCTGAGAAATTGCAATCGTCGAGCAATTGCTCAGAGATGAAAAGTGCCAGCACTGAAAGCTCTTGCTAGCCAGCACCCTTCCTTGGAAGCGCTTTCACAGGCGCAGTAACACTGGGGCTTTGCGCTTCTCTAGCCACCAAACGTCACGGTCCTTCTCTTTCCGTCTCGTAGACACGAGCTGAGAAATTGCAAACGTCCAGCAATTGCTCAGAGATGAAAAGTGCCAGCACTGGAAGCTGTTGCTAGCCAGCACCCTTCCTTGGAAGCGCTTTTGTAGCCCTTAGAACACTGGGGCTCTGGGCTTCTCTAGCCACCTCATCTTCTGCTCATCCTCTCGCGCACTCTAAAGAGAGCTCAGGTGAGAAATTGCAAACGTCCAGCAATTGCTCAGAGATGAAAAGTGCCAGCACTGAAAGCTGTTGCTAGCCAGCACCCTTCCTTGGAAGCGCTTTCACAGGCGCAGTAACACTGGGGCTTTGCGCTTCTCTACCCACCAAACGTCACGGTCATTCTCTTTCCGTATCGTAGACACGAGCTGAGAAATTGCAAACGTCGAGCAATTGCTCAGAGATGAAAAGTGCCAGCACTGGAAGCTGTTGCTAGCCAGCACCCTTCCTTGGAAGCGCTTTTGTAGCCCTTAGAACACTGGGGCTCTGGGCTTCTCTAGCCACCTCATCTTCTGCTCATCCTCTCGCGCACTCTAAAGAGAGCTCAGGTGAGAAATTGCAAACGTCGAGCAATTGCTCAGAGATGAAAAGTGCCAGCACTGAAAGCTCTTGCTAGCCAGCACCCTTCCTTGGAAGCGCTTTCACAGGCGCAGTAACACTGGGGCTTTGCGCTTCTCTAGCCACCAAACGTCACGGTCCTTCTCTTTCCGTCTCGTAGACACGAGCTGAGAAATTGCAAACGTCGAGCAATTGCTCAGAGATGAAAAGTGCCAGCACTGAAAGCTGTTGCTAGCCAGCACCCTTCCTTGGAAGCGCTTTCACAGGCGCAGTAACACTGGGGCTTTGCGCTTCTCTAGCCACCAAACGTCACGGTCACTATCTCTCCGTCTCGTAGACACGAGCTGAGAAATTGCAAACGTCGAGCAATTGCTCAGAGATGAAAAGTGCCAGCACTGAAAGCTGTTGCTAGCCAGCACCCTTCCTTGGAAGCGCTTTTGTAGGCCTAAGAACACTGGGGCTCTGGGCTTCTCTAGCCACCTCATCTTCTGCTCATCCTCTCGCGCACTCTAAAGAGAGCTCAGGTGAGAAATTGCAAACGTCGAGCAATTGCTCAGAGATGAAAAGTGCCAGCACTGAAAGCTGCTGCTAGCCAGCACCCTTCCTTGGAAGCGCTTTCACAGGCGCAGCAACACTGGGGCTTTGCGCTTCTCTAGCCACCAAACGTCACGGTCCTTCTCTTTCTGTCTCGTAGACACGAGCTGAGAAATTGCAAACGTCGAGCAATTGCTCAGAGATGAAAAGTGCCAGCACTGGAAGCTGTTGCTAGCCAGCACCCTTCCTTGGAAGCGCTTTCACAGGCGCAGTAACACTGGGGCTTTGTGCTTCTCTACCCACCAAACGTCACGGTCACTATCTCTCCGTCTCGTAGACACGAGCTGAGAAATTGCAGACATCGAGCAATTGCTCAGAGATGAAAAGTGCCAGCACTGAAAGCTGTTGCTAGCCAGCCCCCTTCCTTGGAAGCGCTTTTGTAGGCCTAAGAACACTGGGGCTCTGGGCTTCTCTAGCCACCTCATCTTCTGCTCATCCTCTCGCGCACTCTAAAGAGAGCTCAGGTGAGAAATTGCAAACGTCGAGCAATTGCTCAGAGATGAAAAGTGCCAGCACTTAAAGCTCTTGCTAGCCAGCACCCTTCCTTGGAAGCGCTTTCACAGGCGCAGTAACACTGGGGCTTTGCGCTTCTCTACCCACCAAACGTCACGGTCCTTCTCTTTCCGTCTCATAGACACGAGCTGAGAAATTGCAATCGTCGAGCAATTGCTCAGAGATGAAAAGTGCCAGCACTGAAAGCTCTTGCTAGCCAGCACCCTTCCTTGGAAGCGCTTTCACAGGCGCAGTAACACTGGGGCTTTGCGCTTCTCTACCCACCAAACGTCACGGTCCTTCTCTTTCCGTCTCGTAGACACGAGCTGAGAAATTGCAAACGTCGAGCAATTGCTCAGAGATGAAAAGTGCCAGCACTGAAAGCTCTTGCTAGCCAGCACCCTTCCTTGGAAGCGCTTTTGTAGGCCTAAGAACACTGGGGCTCTGGGCTTCTCTAGCCACCTCATCTTCTGCTCATCCTCTCGCGCACTCTAAAGAGAGCTCAGGTGAGAAATTGCAAACGTCGAGCAATTGCTCAGAGATGAAAAGTGCCAGCACTGAAAGCTGTTGCTAGCCAGCACCCTTCCTTGGAAGCGCTTTCACAGGCGCAGTAACACTGGGGCTTTGCGCTTCTCTAGCCACCAAACGTCACGGTCCTTCTCTTTCTGTCTCGTAGACACGAGCTGAGAAATTGCAAACGTCGAGCAATTGCTCAGAGATGAAAAGTGCCAGCACTGAAAGCTGTTGCTAGCCAGCACCCTTCCTTGGAAGCGCTTTCACAGGCGCAGTAACACTGGGGCTTTGCGCTTCTCTACCCACCAAACGTCACGGTCACTATCTCTCCGTCTCGTAGACACGAGCTGAGAAATTGCAAACGTCGAGCAATTGCTCAGAGATGAAAAGTGCCAGCACTGAAAGCTGTTGCTAGCCAGCACCCTTCCTTGGAAGCGCTTTTGTAGGCCAAAGAACACTGGGGCTCTGGGCTTCTCTAGCCACCTCATCTTCTGCTCATCCTCTCGCGCACTCTAAAGAGAGCTCAGGTGAGAAATTGCAAACGTCGAGCAATTGCTCAGAGATGAAAAGTGCCAGCACTGAAAGCTGTTGCTAGCCAGCACCCTTCCTTGGAAGCGCTTTCACAGGCGCAGCAACACTGGGGCTTTGCGCTTCTCTACCCACCAAACGTCACGGTCCTTCTCTTTCCGTCTCGTAGACACGAGCTGAGAAATTGCAAACGTCGAGCAATTGCTCAGAGATGAAAAGTGCCAGCACTGAAAGCTGTTGCTAGCCAGCACCCTTCCTTGGAAGCGCTTTTGTAGCCCTTAGAACACTGGGGCTCTGGGCTTCTCTAGCCACCTCATCTTCTGCTCATCCTCTCGCGCACTCTAAAGAGAGCTCAGGTCAGAAATTGCAAACGTCCAGCAATTGCTCAGAGATGAAAAGTGCCAGCACTGAAAGCTGTTGCTAGCCAGCACCCTTCCTTGGAAGCGCTTTTGTAGGCCTAAGAACACTGGGGCTCTGGGCTTCTCTAGCCACCTAATCTTCTGCTCATCCTCTCGCGCACTCTAAAGAGAGTTCAGGTGAGAAATTGCAAACGTCGAGCAATTGCTCAGAGATGAAAAGTGCCAGCACTGAAAGCTGTTGCTAGCCAGCACCCTTCCTTGGAAGCGCTTTCACAGGGGCAGCAACACTGGGGCTTTGCGCTTCTCTAGCCACCAAACGTAACGGTCATTCTCTTTCCGTCTCGTAGACACGAGCTGAGAAATTGCAAACGTCGAGCAATTGCTCAGAGATGAAAAGTGCCAGCACTGGAAGCTGTTGCTAGCCAGCACCCTTCCTTGGAAGCGCTTTTGTAGGCCTAAGAAGACTGGGGCTCTGGGGTTCTCTAGCCACCTAATCTTCTGCTCATCCTCTCGCGCACTCTAAAGAGAGCTCAGGTGAGAAATTGCAAACGTCGAGCAATTGCTCAGAGATGAAAAGTGCCAGCACTGAAAGCTCTTGCTATCCAGCACCCTTCCTTGGAAGCGCTTTCACAAGCGCAGTAACACTGGGGCTTTGCGCTTCTCTACCCACCAAACGTCACGGTCCTTCTCTTTCTGTCTCGTAGACATGAGCTGAGAAATTGCAAACATCCAGCAATTGCTCAGAGATGAAAAGTGCCAGCACTGAAAGCTCTTGCTAGCCAGCACCCTTCCTTGGAAGCGCTTTCACAGGCGCAGTAACACTGGGGCTTTGTGCTTCTCTACCCACCAAACGTCACGGTCACTATCTCTCCGTCTCGTAGACACGAGCTGAGAAATTGCAGACATCGAGAAATTGCTCAGAGATGAAAAGTGCCAGCACTGAAAGCTGTTGCTAGCCAGCACCCTTCCTTGGAAGCGCTTTTGTAGGCCTAAGAACACTGGGGCTCTGGGCTTCTCTAGCCACCTCATCTTCTGCTCATCCTCTCGCGCACTCTAAAGAGAGCTCAGGTGAGAAATTGCAAACGTCGAGCAATTGCTCAGAGATGAAAAGTGCCAGCACTGAAAGCTCTTGCTAGCCAGCACCCTTCCTTGGAAGCGCTTTCACAGGCGCAGTAACACTGGGGCTTTGCGCTTCTCTAGCCACCAAACGTCACGCTCCTTCTCTTTCCGTCTCGTAGACACGAGCTGAGAAATTGCAAACGTCGAGCAATTGCTCAGAGATGAAAAGTGCCAGCACTGAAAGCTCTTGCTAGCCAGTACCCTTCCTTGGAAGCGCTTTTGTAGGCCTAAGAACACTGGGGCTCTGGGCTTCTCTAGCCACCTCATCTTCTGCTCATCCTCTCGCGCACTCTAAAGAGAGCTCAGGTGAGAAATTGCAAACGTCCAGCAATTGCTCAGAGATGAAAAGTGCCAGCACTGAAAGCTGTTGCTAGCCAGCACCCTTCCTTGGAAGCGCTTTCACAGGCGCAGCAACACTGGGGCTTTGCGCTTCTCTAGCCACCAAACGTCACGGTCCTTCTCTTTCCGTCTCGTAGACACGAGCTGAGAAATTGCAAACGTCGAGCAATTGCTCAGAGATGAAAAGTGCCAGCACTGGAAGCTGTTGCTAGCCAGCACCCTTCCTTGGAAGCGCTTTTGTAGGCCTAAGAAGACTGGGGCTCTGGGCTTCTCTAGCCACCTCATCTTCTGCTCATCCTCTCGCGCACTCTAAAGAGAGCTCAGGTGAGAAATTGCAAACGTCCAGCAATTGCTCAGAGATGAAAAGTGCCAGCACTGGAAGCTGTTGCTAGCCAGCACCCTTCCTTGGAAGCGCTTTTGTAGCCCTTAGAACACTGGGGCTCTGGGCTTCTCTAGCCACCTCATCTTCTGCTCATCCTCTCGCGCACTCTAAAGAGAGCTCAGGTGAGAAATTGCAAACGTCCAGCAATTGCTCAGAGATGAAAAGTGCCAGCACTGAAAGCTGTTGCTAGCCAGCACCCTTCCTTGGAAGCGCTTTCACAGGCGCAGTAACACTGGGGCTTTGCGCTTCTCTACCCACCAAACGTCACGGTCCTTCTCTTTCCGTCTCGTAGACACGAGCTGAGAAATTGCAAACGTCGAGCAATTGCTCAGAGATGAAAAGTGCCAGCACTTAAAGCTCTTGCTAGCCAGCACCCTTCCTTGGAAGCGCTTTCACAGGCGCAGTAACACTGGGGCTTTGTGCTTCTCTACCCACCAAACGTCACGGTCACTATCTCTCCGTCTCGTAGACACGAGCTGAGAAATTGCAGACATCGAGCAATTGCTCAGAGATGAAAAGTGCCAGCACTGGAAGCTGTTGCTAGCCAGCACCCTTCCTTGGAAGCGCTTTTGTAGGCCTAAGAAGTCTGGGGCTCTGGGCTTCTCTAGCCACCTCATCTTCTGCTCATCCTCTCGCGCACTCTAAAGAGAGCTCAGGTGAGAAATTGCAAACGTCGAGCAATTGCTCAGAGATGAAAAGTGCCAGCACTGAAAGCTCTTGCTAGCCAGCACCCTTCCTTGGAAGCGCTTTCACAGGCGCAGTAACACTGGGGCTTTGCGCTTCTCTAGCCACCAAACGTCACGGTCCTTCTCTTTCCGTCTCGTAGACACGAGCTGAGAAATTGCAAACGTCGAGCAATTGCTCAGAGATGAAAAGTGCCAGCACTGAAAGCTGTTGCTAGCCAGCACCCTTCCTTGGAAGCGCTTTCACAGGCGCAGTAACACTGGGGCTTTGCGCTTCTATACGCACCAAACGTCACGCTCCTTCTCTTTCCGTCTCGTAGACACGAGCTGAGAAATTGCAAACGTCGAGCAATTGCTCAGAGATGAAAAGTGCCAGCACTGAAAGCTCTTGCTAGCCAGCACCCTTCCTTGGAAGCGCTTTTGTAGGCCTAAGAACACTGGGGCTCTGGGCTTCTCTAGCCACCTCATCTTCTGCTCATCCTCTCGCGCACTCTAAAGAGAGCTGAGGTGAGAAATTGCAAACGTCGAGCAATTGCTCAGAGATGAAAAGTGCCAGCACTGGAAGCTGTTGCTAGCCAGCACCCTTCCTTGGAAGCGCTTTTGTAGCCCTTAGAACACTGGGGCTCTGGGCTTCTCTAGCCACCTCATCTTCTGCTCATCCTCTCGCGCACTCTAAAGAGAGCTCAGGTGAGAAATTGCAAACGTCGAGCAATTGCTCAGAGATGAAAAGTGCCAGCACTGAAAGCTCTTGCTATCCAGCACCCTTCCTTGGAAGCGCTTTCACAAGCGCAGTAACACTGGGGCTTTGCGCTTCTCTACCCACCAAACGTCACGGTCCTTCTCTTTCTGTCTCGTAGACATGAGCTGAGAAATTGCAAACATCCAGCAATTGCTCAGAGATGAAAAGTGCCAGCACTTAAAGCTCTTGCTAGCCAGCACCCTTCCTTGGAAGCGCTTTCACAGGCGCAGTAACACTGGGGCTTTGCGCTTCTCTACCCACCAAACGTCACGGTCACTATCTCTCCGTCTCGTAGACACGAGCTGAGAAATTGCAGATATCGAGAAATTGCTCAGAGATGAAAAGTGCCAGCACTGAAAGCTGTTGCTAGGCAGCACCCTTCCTTGGAAGCGCTTTTGTAGGCCTAAGAACACTGGGGCTCTGGGCTTCTCTAGCCACCTCATCTTCTGCTCATCCTCTCGCGCACTCTAAAGAGAGCTGAGGTGAGAAATTGCAAACGTCGAGCAATTGCTCAGAGAGGAAAAGTGCCAGCACTGAAAGCTCTTGCTAGCCAGCACCCTTCCTTGGAAGCGCTTTCACAGGCGCAGCAACACTGGGGCTTTGCGCTTCTCTACCCACCAAACGTCACGGTCCTTCTCTTTCCGTCTCGTAGACACGAGCTGAGAAATTGCAAACGTCGAGCAATTGCTCAGAGATGAAAAGTGCCAGCACTGGAAGCTGTTGCTAGCCAGCACCCTTCCTTGGAAGCGCTTTTGTAGCCCTAAGAACACTGGGGCTCTGGGCTTCTCTAGCCACCTCATCTTCTGCACATCCTCTCGCGCACTCTAAAGAGAGCTCAGGTGAGAAATTGCAAACGTCGAGCAATTGCTCAGAGATGAAAAGTGCCAGCACTGAAAGCTGTTGCTAGCCAGCACCCTTCCTTGGAAGCGCTTTCACAGGCGCAGTAACACTGGGGCTTTGCGCTTCTCTACCCACCAAACGTCACGGTCCTTCTCTTTCCGTCTCGTAGACACGAGCTGAGAAATTGCAAACGTCGAGCAATTGCTCAGAGATGAAAAGTGCCAGCACTGAAAGCTGTTGCTAGCCAGCACCCTTCCTTGGAAGCGCTTTCACAGGCGCAGTAACACTGGGGCTTTGCGCTTCTCTACCCACCAAACGTCACGGTCACTATCTCTCCGTCTCGTAGACACGAGCTGAGAAATTGCAAACGTCGATCAATTGCTCAGAGATGAAAAGTGCCAGCACTGAAAGCTGTTGCTAGGCAGCACCCTTCCTTGGAAGCGCTTTTGTAGGCCTAAGAACACTGGGGCTCTGGGGTTCTCTAGCCACCTAATCTTCTGCTCATCCTCTCGCGCACTCTAAAGAGAGTTCAGGTGAGAAATTGCAAACGTCGAGCAATTGCTCAGAGATGAAAAGTGCCAGCACTGAAAGCTGTTGCTAGCCAGCACCCTTCCTTGGAAGCGCTTTCACAGGGGCAGCAACACTGGGGCTTTGCGCTTCTCTAGCCACCAAACGTCACGGTCATTCTCTTTCCGTCTCGTAGACACGAGCTGAGAAATTGCAAACGTCGAGCAATTGCTCAGAGATGAAAAGTGCCAGCACTGAAAGCTGTTGCTAGCCAGCACCCTTCCTTGGAAGCGCTTTTGTAGGCCTAAGAACACTGGGGCTCTGGGCTTCTCTAGCCACCTCATCTTCTGCTCATCCTCTCGCGCACTCTAAAGAGAGCTCAGGTGAGAAATTGCAAACGTCGAGCAATTGCTCAGAGATGAAAAGTGCCAGCACTGAAAGCTCTTGCTAGCCAGCACCCTTCCTTGGAAGCGCTTTCACAGGCGCAGTAACACTGGGGCTTTGCGCTTCTCTACCCACCAAACGTCACGGTCCTTCTCTTTCTGTCTCGTAGACATGAGCTGAGAAATTGCAAACATCAAGAAATTGCTCAGAGATGAAAAGTGCCAGCACTGAAAGCTGTTGCTAGCCAGCACCCTTCCTTGGAAGCGCTTTTGTAGGCCTAAGAAGTCTGGGGCTCTGGGCTTCTCTAGCCACCTCATCTTCTGCTCATCCTCTCGCGCACTCTAAAGAGAGCTCAGGTGAGAAATTGCAAACGTCAAGCAATTGCTCAGAGATGAAAAGTGCCAGCACTGAAAGCTCTTGCTAGCCAGCACCCTTCCTTGGAAGCGCTTTCACAGGCGCAGCAACACTGGGGCTTTGCGCTTCTCTACCCACCAAACGTCACGGTCCTTCTCTTTCCGTCTCGTAGACACGAGCTGAGAAATTGCAAACGTCGAGCAATTGCTCAGAGATGAAAAGTGCCAGCACTGGAAGCTGTTGCTAGCCAGCACCCTTCCTTGGAAGCGCTTTTGTAGCCCTTAGAACACTGGGGCTCTGGGCTTCTCTAGCCACCTCATCTTCTGCTCATCCTCTCTCGCACTCTAAAGAGAGCTCAGGTGAGAAATTGCAAACGTCCAGCAATTGCTCAGAGATGAAAAGTGCCAGCACTGAAAGCTGTTGCTAGCCAGCACCCTTCCTTGGAAGCGCTTTCACAGGCGCAGTAACACTGGGGCTTTGCGCTTCTCTAGCCACCAAACGTCACGGTCCTTCTCTTTCCGTCTCGTAGACACGAGCTGAGAAATTGCAAACGTCGAGCAATTGCTCAGAGATGAAAAGTGCCAGCACTGAAAGCTGTTGCTAGCCAGCACCCTTCCTTGGAAGCGCTTTCACAGGCGCAGTAACACTGGGGCTTTGCGCTTCTCTACCCACCAAACATCACGGTCACTATCTCTCCGTCTCGTAGACACGAGCTGAGAAATTGCAAACGTCGAGCAATTGCTCAGAGATGAAAAGTGCCAGCACTGAAAGCTGTTGCTAGCCAGCACCCTTCCTTGGAAGCGCTTTTGTAGGCCTAAGAAGACTGGGGCTCTGGGCTTCTCTAGCCACCTCATCTTCTGCTCATCCTCTCGCGCACTCTAAAGAGAGCTCAGGTGAGAAATTGCAAACGTCGAGCAATTGCTCAGAGATGAAAAGTGCCAGCACTGAAAGCTGTTGCTAGCCAGCACCCTTCCTTGGAAGCGCTTTCACAGGCGCAGCAACACTGGGGCTTTGCGCTTCTCTAGTCACCAAACGTAACGGTCATTCTCTTTCCGTCTCGTAGACACGAGCTGAGAAATTGCAAACGTCGAGCAATTGCTCAGAGATGAAAAGTGCCAGCACTGAAAGCTGTTGCTAGCCAGCACCCTTCCTTGGAAGCGCTTTTGTAGGCCTAAGAACACTGGGGCTCTGGGCTTCTCTACCCACCTAATCTTCTGCTCATCCTCTCGCGCACTCTAAAGAGAGCTCAGGTGAGAAATTGCAAACGTCGAGCAATTGCTCAGAGATGAAAAGTGCCAGCACTGAAAGCTCTTGCTAGCCAGCACCCTTCCTTGGAAGCGCTTTCACAAGCGCAGTAACACTGGGGCTTTGCGCTTCTCTACCCACCAAACGTCACGGTCCTTCTCTTTCTGTCTCGTAGACATGAGCTGAGAAATTGCAAACATCCAGCAATTGCTCAGAGATGAAAAGTGCCAGCACTTAAAGCTCTTGCTAGCCAGCACCCTTCCTTGGAAGCGCTTTCACAGGCGCAGTAACACTGGGGCTTTGCGCTTCTCTACCCACCAAACGTCACGGTCACTATCTCTCCGTCTCGTAGACACGAGCTGAGAAATTGCAGACATCGAGAAATTGCTCAGAGATGAAAAGTGCCAGCACTGAAAGCTGTTGCTAGCCAGCACCCTTCCTTGGAAGCGCTTTTGTAGGCCTAAGAAGTCTGGGGCTCTGGGCTTCTCTAGCCACCTCATCTTCTGCTCATCCTCTCGCGCACTCTAAAGAGAGTTCAGGTGAGAAATTGCAAACGTCGAGCAATTGCTCAGAGATGAAAAGTGCCAGCACTGAAAGCTCTTGCTAGCCAGCACCCTTCCTTGGAAGCGCTTTCACAGGCGCAGCAACACTGGGGCTTTGCGCTTCTCTAGCCACCAAACGTCACGGTCCTTCTCTTTCCGTCTCGTAGACACGAGCTGAGAAATTGCAAACGTCGAGCAATTGCTCAGAGATGAAAAGTGCCAGCACTGGAAGCTGTTGCTAGCCAGCACCCTTCCTTGGAAGCGCTTTTGTAGGCCTAAGAAGACTGGGGCTCTGGGCTTCTCTAGCCACCTCATCTTCTGCTCATCCTCTCGCGCACTCTAAAGAGAGCTCAGGTGAGAAATTGCAAACGTCCAGCAATTGCTCAGAGATGAAAAGTGCCAGCACTGAAAGCTCTTGCTAGCCAGCACCCTTCCTTGGAAGCGCTTTCACAGGCGCAGTAACACTGGGGCTTTGCGCTTCTCTAGCCACCAAACGTCACGGTCCTTCTCTTTCCGTCTCGTAGACACGAGCTGAGAAATTGCAAACGTCGAGCAATTGCTCAGAGATGAAAAGTGCCAGCACTTAAAGCTGTTGCTAGCCAGCACCCTTCCTTGGAAGCGCTTTCACAGGCGCAGCAACACTGGGGCTTTGCGCTTCTCTACCCACCAAACGTCACGGTCCTTCTCTTTCCGTCTCATAGACACGAGCTGAGAAATTGCAAACGTCGAGCAATTGCTCAGAGATGAAAAGTGCCAGCACTGAAAGCTGTTGCTAGCCAGCACCCTTCCTTGGAAGCGCTTTCACAGGCGCAGCAACACTGGGGCTTTGCGCTTCTCTACCCACCAAACTTCATGGTCACTATCTCTCCGTCTCCTAGACACGAGCTGAGAAATTGCAAACGTCGATCAATTGCTCAGAGATGAAAAGTGCCAGCACTGAAAGCTGTTGCTAGCCAGCACCCTTCCTTGGAAGCGCTTTCACAGGCGCAGCAACACTGGGGCTTTGCGCTTCTCTAGTCACCAAACGTAACGGTCATTCTCTTTCCGTCTCGTAGACACGAGCTGAGAAATTGCAAACGTCGAGCAATTGCTCAGAGATGAAAAGTGCCAGCACTGAAAGCTGTTGCTAGCCAGCACCCTTCCTTGGAAGCGCTTTTGTAGGCCTAAGAACACTGGGGCTCTGGGCTTCTCTACCCACCTAATCTTCTGCTCATCCTCTCGCGCACTCTAAAGAGAGCTCAGGTGAGAAATTGCAAACGTCGAGCAATTGCTCAGAGATGAAAAGTGCCAGCACTGAAAGCTCTTGCTAGCCAGCACCCTTCCTTGGAAGCGCTTTCACAAGCGCAGTAACACTGGGGCTTTGCGCTTCTCTACCCACCAAACGTCACGGTCCTTCTCTTTCTGTCTCGTAGACATGAGCTGAGAAATTGCAAACATCCAGCAATTGCTCAGAGATGAAAAGTGCCAGCACTTAAAGCTCTTGCTAGCCAGCACCCTTCCTTGGAAGCGCTTTCACAGGCGCAGTAACACTGGGGCTTTGCGCTTCTCTACCCACCAAACGTCACGGTCACTATCTCTCCGTCTCGTAGACACGAGCTGAGAAATTGCAGACATCGAGAAATTGCTCAGAGATGAAAAGTGCCAGCACTGAAAGCTGTTGCTAGCCAGCACCCTTCCTTGGAAGCGCTTTTGTAGGCCTAAGAAGTCTGGGGCTCTGGGCTTCTCTAGCCACCTCATCTTCTGCTCATCCTCTCGCGCACTCTAAAGAGAGCTCAGGTGAGAAATTGCAAACGTCGAGCAATTGCTCAGAGATGAAAAGTGCCAGCACTGAAAGCTCTTGCTAGCCAGCACCCTTCCTTGGAAGCGCTTTCACAGGCGCAGCAACACTGGGGCTTTGCGCTTCTCTAGCCACCAAACGTCACGGTCCTTCTCTTTCCGTCTCGTAGACACGAGCTGAGAAATTGCAAACGTCGAGCAATTGCTCAGAGATGAAAAGTGCCAGCACTGGAAGCTGTTGCTAGCCAGCACCCTTCCTTGGAAGCGCTTTTGTAGGCCTAAGAAGACTGGGGCTCTGGGCTTCTCTAGCCACCTCATCTTCTGCTCATCCTCTCGCGCACTCTAAAGAGAGCTCAGGTGAGAAATTGCAAACGTCGAGCAATTGCTCAGAGATGAAAAGTGCCAGCACTGAAAGCTGTTGCTAGCCAGCACCCTTCCTTGGAAGCGCTTTCACAGGCGCAGTAACACTGGGGCTTTGCGCTTCTCTACCCACCAAACGTCACGGTCCTTCTCTTTCCGTCTCGTAGACACGAGCTGAGAAATTGCAAACGTCGAGCAATTGCTCAGAGATGAAAAGTGCCAGCACTGAAAGCTGTTGCTAGCCAGCACCCTTCCTTGGAAGCGCTTTCACAGGCGCAGTAACACTGGGGCTTTGCGCTTCTCTACCCACCAAACGTCACGGTCACTATCTCTCCGTCTCGTAGACACGAGCTGAGAAATTGCAAACGTCGATCAATTGCTCAGAGATGAAAAGTGCCAGCACTGAAAGCTGTTGCTAGGCAGCACCCTTCCTTGGAAGCGCTTTTGTAGGCCTAAGAACACTGGGGCTCTGGGGTTCTCTAGCCACCTAATCTTCTGCTCATCCTCTCGCGCACTCTAAAGAGAGTTCAGGTGAGAAATTGCAAACGTCGAGCAATTGCTCAGAGATGAAAAGTGCCAGCACTGAAAGCTGTTGCTAGCCAGCACCCTTCCTTGGAAGCGCTTTCACAGGGGCAGCAACACTGGGGCTTTGCGCTTCTCTAGCCACCAAACGTAACGGTCATTCTCTTTCCGTCTCGTAGACACGAGCTGAGAAATTGCAAACGTCGAGCAATTGCTCAGAGATGAAAAGTGCCAGCACTGAAAGCTGTTGCTAGCCAGCACCCTTCCTTGGAAGCGCTTTTGTAGGCCTAAGAACACTGGGGCTCTGGGCTTCTCTAGCCACCTCATCTTCTGCTCATCCTCTCGCGCACTCTAAAGAGAGCTCAGGTGAGAAATTGCAAACGTCGAGCAATTGCTCAGAGATGAAAAGTGCCAGCACTTAAAGCTCTTGCTAGCCAGCACCCTTCCTTGGAAGCGCTTTCACAGGCGCAGTAACACTGGGGCTTTGCGCTTCTCTACCCACCAAACGTCACGGTCCTTCTCTTTCTGTCTCGTAGACATGAGCTGAGAAATTGCAAACATCAAGAAATTGCTCAGAGATGAAAAGTGCCAGCACTGAAAGCTGTTGCTAGCCAGCACCCTTCCTTGGAAGCGCTTTTGTAGGCCTAAGAAGTCTGGGGCTCTGGGCTTCTCTAGCCACCTCATCTTCTGCTCATCCTCTCGCGCACTCTAAAGAGAGCTCAGGTGAGAAATTGCAAACGTCAAGCAATTGCTCAGAGATGAAAAGTGCCAGCACTGAAAGCTCTTGCTAGCCAGCACCCTTCCTTGGAAGCGCTTTCACAGGCGCAGCAACACTGGGGCTTTGCGCTTCTCTACCCACCAAACGTCACGGTCCTTCTCTTTCCGTCTCGTAGACACGAGCTGAGAAATTGCAAACGTCGAGCAATTGCTCAGAGATGAAAAGTGCCAGCACTGGAAGCTGTTGCTAGCCAGCACCCTTCCTTGGAAGCGCTTTTGTAGCCCTTAGAACACTGGGGCTCTGGGCTTCTCTAGCCACCTCATCTTCTGCTCATCCTCTCTCGCACTCTAAAGAGAGCTCAGGTGAGAAATTGCAAACGTCCAGCAATTGCTCAGAGATGAAAAGTGCCAGCACTGAAAGCTGTTGCTAGCCAGCACCCTTCCTTGGAAGCGCTTTCACAGGCGCAGTAACACTGGGGCTTTGCGCTTCTCTAGCCACCAAACGTCACGGTCCTTCTCTTTCCGTCTCGTAGACACGAGCTGAGAAATTGCAAACGTCGAGCAATTGCTCAGAGATGAAAAGTGCCAGCACTGAAAGCTGTTGCTAGCCAGCACCCTTCCTTGGAAGCGCTTTTGTAGGCCTAAGAACACTGGGGCTCTGGGCTTCTCTACCCACCTAATCTTCTGCTCATCCTCTCGCGCACTCTAAAGAGAGCTCAGGTGAGAAATTGCAAACGTCGAGCAATTGCTCAGAGATGAAAAGTGCCAGCACTGAAAGCTCTTGCTAGCCAGCACCCTTCCTTGGAAGCGCTTTCACAAGCGCAGTAACACTGGGGCTTTGCGCTTCTCTACCCACCAAACGTCACGGTCCTTCTCTTTCTGTCTCGTAGACATGAGCTGAGAAATTGCAAACATCCAGCAATTGCTCAGAGATGAAAAGTGCCAGCACTTAAAGCTCTTGCTAGCCAGCACCCTTCCTTGGAAGCGCTTTCACAGGCGCAGTAACACTGGGGCTTTGCGCTTCTCTACCCACCAAACGTCACGGTCACTATCTCTCCGTCTCGTAGACACGAGCTGAGAAATTGCAGACATCGAGAAATTGCTCAGAGATGAAAAGTGCCAGCACTGAAAGCTGTTGCTAGCCAGCACCCTTCCTTGGAAGCGCTTTTGTAGGCCTAAGAAGTCTGGGGCTCTGGGCTTCTCTAGCCACCTCATCTTCTGCTCATCCTCTCGCGCACTCTAAAGAGAGCTCAGGTGAGAAATTGCAAACGTCGAGCAATTGCTCAGAGATGAAAAGTGCCAGCACTGAAAGCTCTTGCTAGCCAGCACCCTTCCTTGGAAGCGCTTTCACAGGCGCAGCAACACTGGGGCTTTGCGCTTCTCTAGCCACCAAACGTCACGGTCCTTCTCTTTCCGTCTCGTAGACACGAGCTGAGAAATTGCAAACGTCGAGCAATTGCTCAGAGATGAAAAGTGCCAGCACTGGAAGCTGTTGCTAGCCAGCACCCTTCCTTGGAAGCGCTTTTGTAGGCCTAAGAACACTGGGGCTCTGGGCTTCTCTAGCCACCTCATCTTCTGCTCATCCTCTCGCGCACTCTAAAGAGAGCTCAGGTGAGAAATTGCAAACGTCCAGCAATTGCTCAGAGATGAAAAGTGCCAGCACTGAAAGCTCTTGCTAGCCAGCACCCTTCCTTGGAAGCGCTTTCACAGGCGCAGTAACACTGGGGCTTTGCGCTTCTCTAGCCACCAAACGTCACGGTCCTTCTCTTTCCGTCTCGTAGACACGAGCTGAGAAATTGCAAACGTCGAGCAATTGCTCAGAGATGAAAAGTGCCAGCACTTAAAGCTGTTGCTAGCCAGCACCCTTCCTTGGAAGCGCTTTCACAGGCGCAGCAACACTGGGGCTTTGCGCTTCTCTACCCACCAAACGTCACGGTCCTTCTCTTTCCGTCTCATAGACACGAGCTGAGAAATTGCAAACGTCGAGCAATTGCTCAGAGATGAAAAGTGCCAGCACTGAAAGCTGTTGCTAGCCAGCACCCTTCCTTGGAAGCGCTTTCACAGGCGCAGCAACACTGGGGCTTTGCGCTTCTCTACCCACCAAACTTCATGGTCACTATCTCTCCGTCTCCTAGACACGAGCTGAGAAATTGCAAACGTCGATCAATTGCTCAGAGATGAAAAGTGCCAGCACTGAAAGCTGTTGCTAGCCAGCACCCTTCCTTGGAAGCGCTTTCACAGGCGCAGCAACACTGGGGCTTTGCGCTTCTCTAGTCACCAAACGTAACGGTCATTCTCTTTCCGTCTCGTAGACACGAGCTGAGAAATTGCAAACGTCGAGCAATTGCTCAGAGATGAAAAGTGCCAGCACTGAAAGCTGTTGCTAGCCAGCACCCTTCCTTGGAAGCGCTTTTGTAGGCCTAAGAACACTGGGGCTCTGGGCTTCTCTACCCACCTAATCTTCTGCTCATCCTCTCGCGCACTCTAAAGAGAGCTCAGGTGAGAAATTGCAAACGTCGAGCAATTGCTCAGAGATGAAAAGTGCCAGCACTGAAAGCTCTTGCTAGCCAGCACCCTTCCTTGGAAGCGCTTTCACAAGCGCAGTAACACTGGGGCTTTGCGCTTCTCTACCCACCAAACGTCACGGTCCTTCTATTTCTGTCTCGTAGACATGAGCTGAGAAATTGCAAACATCCAGCAATTGCTCAGAGATGAAAAGTGCCAGCACTTAAAGCTCTTGCTAGCCAGCACCCTTCCTTGGAAGCGCTTTCACAGGCGCAGTAACACTGGGGCTTTGCGCTTCTCTACCCACCAAACGTCACGGTCACTATCTCTCCGTCTCGTAGACACGAGCTGAGAAATTGCAGACATCGAGCAATTGCTCAGAGATGAAAAGTGCCAGCACTGAAAGCTGTTGCTAGCCAGCACCCTTCCTTGGAAGCGCTTTTGTAGGCCTAAGAAGTCTGGGGCTCTGGGCTTCTCTAGCCACCTCATCTTCTGCTCATCCTCTCGCGCACTCTAAAGAGAGCTCAGGTGAGAAATTGCAAACGTCGAGCAATTGCTCAGAGATGAAAAGTGCCAGCACTGAAAGCTCTTGCTAGCCAGCACCCTTCCTTGGAAGCGCTTTCACAGGCGCAGCAACACTGGGGCTTTGCGCTTCTCTAGCCACCAAACGTCACGGTCCTTCTCTTTCCGTCTCGTAGACACGAGCTGAGAAATTGCAAACGTCGAGCAATTGCTCAGAGATGAAAAGTGCCAGCACTGGAAGCTGTTGCTAGCCAGCACCCTTCCTTGGAAGCGCTTTTGTAGGCCTAAGAAGACTGGGGCTCTGGGCTTCTCTAGCCACCTCATCTTCTGCTCATCCTCTCGCGCACTCTAAAGAGAGCTCAGGTGAGAAATTGCAAACGTCCAGCAATTGCTCAGAGATGAAAAGTGCCAGCACTGAAAGCTCTTGCTAGCCAGCACCCTTCCTTGGAAGCGCTTTCACAGGCGCAGTAACACTGGGGCTTTGCGCTTCTCTAGCCACCAAACGTCACGGTCCTTCTCTTTCCGTCTCGTAGACACGAGCTGAGAAATTGCAAACGTCGAGCAATTGCTCAGAGATGAAAAGTGCCAGCACTGAAAGCTGTTGCTAGCCAGCACCCTTCCTTGGAAGCGCTTTCACAGGCGCAGCAACACTGGGGCTTTGCGCTTCTCTACCCACCAAACGTCACGGTCCTTCTCTTTCCGTCTCATAGACACGAGCTGAGAAATTGCAAACGTCGAGCAATTGCTCAGAGATGAAAAGTGCCAGCACTGAAAGCTGTTGCTAGCCAGCACCCTTCCTTGGAAGCGCTTTCACAGGCGCAGCAACACTGGGGCTTTGCGCTTCTCTACCCACCAAACTTCATGGTCACTATCTCTCCGTCTCCTAGACACGAGCTGAGAAATTGCAAACGTCGATCAATTGCTCAGAGATGAAAAGTGCCAGCACTGAAAGCTGTTGCTAGCCAGCACCCTTCCTTGGAAGCGCTTTTGTAGGCCTAAGAAGACTGGGGCTTTGTGCTTTTCTAGCCACCTAACGTCATGGTCACTATCTTTCCGTCTCATAGACACCAACTGAGAAATCGAAAACGTCCAGCAATTGCTCAGAGATGAAAAGTGCCAGCACTGAAAGCTGTTGCTAGGCAGCACCCTCCCTTGGAAGCGCTTTTGTAGGCCTAAGAACACTGGGGCTCTGGGCTTCTCTAGCCACCTCATCTTCTGCTCATCCTCTCGCGCACTCTAAAGAGAGCTCAGGTGAGAAATTGCAAACGTCGAGCAATTGCTCAGAGATGAAAAGTGCCAGCACTGAAAGCTCTTGCTAGCCAGCACCCTTCCTTGGAAGCGCTTTTGTAGCCCTAAGAACACTGGGGCTCTGGGCTTCTCTAGCCACCTCATCTTCTGCTCATCCTCTCGCGCACTCTAAAGAGAGCTGAGGTGAGAAATTGCAAACGTCGAGCAATTGCTCAGAGATGAAAAGTGCCAGCACTGAAAGCTGTTGCTAGCCAGCACCCTTCCTTGGAAGCGCTTTCACAGACGCAGTAACACTGGGGCTTTGCGCTTCTCTACCCACCAAACGTAACGGTCATTCTCTTTCTGTCTCGTAGACATGAGCTGAGAAATTGCAAACGTCGAGCAATTGCTCAGAGATGAAAAGTGCCAGCACTTAAAGCTCTTGCTAGCCAGCACCCTTCCTTGGAAGCGCTTTCACAGGCGCAGCAACACTGGGGCTTTGCGCTTCTCTAGCCACCAAACTTCATGGTCACTATCTCTCCGTCTCGTAGACACGAGCTGAGAAATTGCAAACGTCGAGCAATTGCTCAGAGAGGAAAAGTGCCAGCACTGAAAGCTGTTGCTAGCCAGCACCCTTCCTTGGAAGCGCTTTTGTAGCCCTAAGAACACTGGGGCTTTGCGCTTCTTTAGCCACCTAATCTTCTGCTCATCCTCTCGCGCACTCTAAAGAGAGTTCAGGTGAGAAATTGCAAACGTCAAGCAATTGCTCAGAGATGAAAAGTGCCAGCACTGAAAGCTCTTGCTAGCCAGCACCCTTCCTTGGAAGCGCTTTCACAGGCGCAGCAACACTGGGGCTTTGCGCTTCTCTACCCACCAAACGTCACGGTCCTTCTCTTTCCGTCTCATAGACACGAGCTGAGAAATTGCAAACGTCGAGCAATTGCTCAGAGATGAAAAGTGCCAGCACTGAAAGCTCTTGCTAGCCAGCACCCTTCCTTGGAAGCGCTTTCACAGGCGCAGCAACACTGGGGCTTTGCGCTTCTCTACCCACCAAACTTCATGGTCACTATCTCTCCGTCTCCTAGACACGAGCTGAGAAATTGCAAACGTCGAGCAATTGCTCAGAGAGGAAAAGTGCCAGCACTGAAAGCTGTTGCTAGCCAGCACCCTTCCTTGGAAGCGCTTTTGTAGGCCAAAGAACACTGGGGCTCTGGGCTTCTCTACCCACCTAATCTTCTGCTCATCCTCTCGCGCTCTCTAAAGAGAGCTCAGGTGAGAAATTGCAAACGTCGAGCAATTGCTCAGAGATGAAAAGTGCCAGCACTGAAAGCTCTTGCTAGCCAGCACCCTTCCTTGGAAGCGCTTTCACAGGCGCAGCAACACTGGGGCTTTGCGCTTCTCTACCCACCAAGCGTCACGGTCCTTCTCTTTCCGTCTCGTAGACACGAGCTGAGAAATTGCAAACGTCCAGCAATTGCTCAGAGATGAAAAGTGCCAGCACTGAAAGCTCTTGCTAGCCAGCACCCTTCCTTGGAAGCGCTTTTGTAGCCCTTAGAACACTGGGGCTCTGGGCTTCTCTAGCCACCTCATCTGCTGCTCATCCTCTCGCGCACTCTAAAGAGAGCTCAGGTGAGAAATTGCAAACGTCGAGCAATTGCTCAGAGATGAAAAGTGCCAGCACTGAAAGCTGTTGCTAGCCAGCACCCTTCCTTGGAAGCGCTTTCACAGGCGCAGTAACACTGGGGCTTTGCGCTTCTCTAGCCACCAAACGTCACGGTCCTTCTCTTTCTGTCTCGTAGACACGAGCTGAGAAATTGCAAACGTCGAGCAATTGCTCAGAGATGAAAAGTGCCAGCACTGAAAGCTCTTGCTAGCCAGCACCCTTCCTTGGAAGCGCTTTCACAGGCGCAGCAACACTGGGGCTTTGCGCTTCTCTACCCACCAAACTTCATGGTCACTATCTCTCCGTCTCGTAGACACGAGCTGAGAAATTGCAAACGTCGAGCAATTGCTCAGAGAGGAAAAGTGCCAGCACTGAAAGCTGTTGCTAGCCAGCACCCTTCCTTGGAAGCGCTTTTGTAGGCCTAAGAACACTGGGGCTCTGGGCTTCTCTACCCACCTAATCTTCTGCTCATCCTCTCGCGCTCTCTAAAGAGAGCTCAGGTGAGAAATTGCAAACGTCGAGCAATTGCTCAGAGATGAAAAGTGCCAGCACTGAAAGCTCTTGCTAGCCAGCACCCTTCCTTGGAAGCGCTTTCACAGGCGCAGCAACACTGGGGCTTTGCGCTTCTCTACCCACCAAGCGTCACGGTCCTTCTCTTTCCGTCTCGTAGACACGAGCTGAGAAATTGCAAACGTCGAGCAATTGCTCAGAGATGAAAAGTGCCAGCACTGAAAGCTGTTGCTAGCCAGCACCCTTCCTTGGAAGCGCTTTTGTAGCCCTTAGAACACTGGGGCTCTGGGCTTCTCTAGCCACCTCATCTGCTGCTCATCCTCTCGCGCACTCTAAAGAGAGCTCAGGTGAGAAATTGCAAACGTCGAGCAATTGCTCAGAGATGAAAAGTGCCAGCACTGAAAGCTGTTGCTAGCCAGCACCCTTCCTTGGAAGCGCTTTCACAGGCGCAGTAACACTGGGGCTTTGCGCTTCTCTAGCCACCAAACGTCACGCTCCTTCTCTTTCCGTCTCGTAGAAACGAGCTGAGAAATTGCAAACGTCGAGCAATTGCTCAGAGATGAAAAGTGCCAGCACTGAAAGCTGTTGCTAGCCAGCACCCTTCCTTGGAAGCGCTTTTGTAGGCCTAAGAACACTGGGGCTCTGGGCTTCTCTAGCCACCTCATCTTCTGCTCATCCTCTCGCGCACTCTGAAGAGAGCTCAGGTGAGAAATTGCAAACGTCCAGCAATTGCTCAGAGATGAAAAGTGCCAGCACTGAAAGCTGTTGCTAGCCAGCACCCTTCCTTGGAAGCGCTTTCACAGGCGCAGCAACACTGGGGCTTTGCGCTTCTCTACCCACCAAACGTCACGGTCCTTCTCTTTCCGTCTCGTAGACACGAGCTGAGAAATTGCAAACGTCGAGCAATTGCTCAGAGATGAAAAGTGCCAACACTGAAAGCTGTTGCTAGCAGGCACCCTTCCTTGGAAGCGCTTTTGTAGCCCTTAGAACACTGGGGCTCTGGGCTTCTCTAGCCACCTCATCTTCTGCTCATCCTCTCGCGCACTCTAAAGAGAGCTCAGGTGAGAAATTGCAAACGTCGAGCAATTGCTCAGAGATAAAAAGTGCCAGCACTGAAAGCTGTTGCTAGCCAGCACCCTTCCTTGGAAGCGCTTTCACAGGCGCAGCAACACTGGGGCTTTGCGCTACTCTACCCACCAAACGTCACGGTCCTTCTCTTTCCGTCTCGTAGACACGAGCTGAGAAATTGCAAACGTCCAGCAATTGCTCAGAGATGAAAAGTGCCAGCACTGAAAGCTGTTGCTAGCCAGCACCCTTCCTTGGAAGCGCTTTTGTAGCCCTTAGAACACTGGGGCTCTGGGCTTCTCTAGCCACCTCATCTTCTGCTCATCCTCTCGCGCACTCTAAAGAGAGCTCAGGTGAGAAATTGCAAACGTCGAGCAATTGCTCAGAGATGAAAAGTGCCAGCACTGAAAGCTGTTGCTAGCCAGCACCCTTCCTTGGAAGCGCTTTCACAGGCGCAGCAACACTGGGGCTTTGCGCTTCTCTAGCCACCAAACGTCACGGTCCTTCTCTTTCCGTCTCGTAGACACGAGCTGAGAAATAACAAACGTCCAGCAATTGCTCAGAGATGAAAAGTGCCAGCACTGAAAGCTCTTGCTAGCCAGCACCCTTCCTTGGAAGCGCTTTTGTAGGCCTAAGAACACTGGGGCTCTGGGCTTCTCTAGCCACCTCATCTTCTGCTCATCCTCTCGCGCACTCTAAAGAGAGCTCAGGTGAGAAATTGCAAACGTCGAGCAATTGCTCAGAGATGAAAAGTGCCAGCACTGAAAGCTGTTGCTAGCCAGCACCCTTCCTTGGAAGCGCTTTCACAGGCGCAGTAACACTGGGCCTTTGCGCTTCTCTACCCACCAAACGTCACGGTCCTTCTCTTTCCGTCTCGTAGACACGAGCTGAGAAATTGCAAACGTCGAGCAATTGCTCAGAGATGAAAAGTGCCAGCACTGAAAGCTGTTGCTAGCCAGTACCCTTCCTTGGAAGCGCTTTTGTAGGCCTAAGAACACTGGGGCTCTGGGCTTCTCTAGCCACCTCATCTTCTGCTCATCCTCTCGCGCACTCTGAAGAGAGCTCAGGTGAGAAATTGCAAACGTCCAGCAATTGCTCAGAGATGAAAAGTGCCAGCACTGAAAGCTGTTGCTAGCCAGCACCCTTCCTTGGAAGCGCTTTCACAGGCGCAGCAACACTGGGGCTTTGCGCTTCTCTACCCACCAAACGTCACGGTCCTTCTCTTTCCGTCTCCTAGACACGAGCTGAGAAATTGCAAACGTCGAGCAATTGCTCAGAGATGAAAAGTGCCAGCACTGAAAGCTGTTGCTAGCCAGCACCCTTCCTTGGAAGCGCTTTCACAGGCGCAGCAACACTGGGGCTTTGTGCTTCTCTACCCACCAAACTTCATGGTCACTATCTCTCCGTCTCCTAGACACGAGCTGAGAAATTGCGAACGTCGAGCAATTGCTCAGAGATGAAAAGTGCCAGCACTGAAAGCTCTTGCTAGCCAGCACCCTTCCTTGGAAGCGCTTTTGTAGGCCTAAGAAGACTGGGGCTTTGTGCTTCTCTAGCCACCTAACGTCATGGTCACTATCTTTCCGTCTCATAGACACCAACTGAGAAATCGAAAACGTCCAGCAATTGCTCAGAGATGAAAAGTGCCAGCACTGAAAGCTCTTGCTAGCCAGCACCCTCCCTTGGAAGCGCTTTTGTAGGCCTAAGAACACTGGGGCTCTGGGCTTCTCTAGCCACCTCATCTTCTGCTCATCCTCTCGCGCACTCTAAAGAGAGCTCAGGTGAGAAATTGCAAACGTCGAGCAATTGCTCAGAGATGAAAAGTGCCAGCACTGAAAGCTCTTGCTAGCCAGCACCCTTCCTTGGAAGCGCTTTCACAGGCGCAGCAACACTGGGGCTTTGCGCTTCTCTAGCCACCAAACGTCACGGTCCTTCTCTTTCCGTCTCATAGACACGAGCTGAGAAATTGCAAACGTCGAGCAATTGCTCAGAGATGAAAAGTGCCAGCACTGAAAGCTGTTGCTAGCCAGCACCCTTCCTTGGAAGCGCTTTTGTAGGCCTAAGAACACTGGGGCTCTGGGCTTCTCTAGCCACCTCATCTTCTGCTCATCCTCTCGCGCACTCTAAAGAGAGCTCAGGTGAGAAATTGCAAACGTCGAGCAATTGCTCAGAGAGGAAAAGTGCCAGCACTGAAAGCTGTTGCTAGCCAGCACCCTTCCTTGGAAGCGCTTTCACAGGCGCAGTAACACTGGGGCTTTGCGCTTCTCTACCCACCAAACGTCACGGTCACTATCTCTCCGTCTCGTAGACACGAGCTGAGAAATTGCAAACGTCGAGCAATTGCTCAGAGATGAAAAGTGCCAGCACTGAAAGCTCTTGCTAGCCAGCACCCTTCCTTGGAAGCGCTTTCACAGGCGCAGCAACACTGGGGCTTTGCGCTTCTCTAGCCACCAAACTTCATGGTCACTATCTCTCCGTCTCCTAGACACGAGCTGAGAAATTGCAAAAGTCGAGCAATTGCTCAGAGAGGAAAAGTGCCAGCACTGAAAGCTGTTGCTAGCCAGCACCCTTCCTTGGAAGCGCTTTCACAGGCGCAGCAACACTGGGGCTTTGCGCTTCTCTACCCACCAAACGTCACGGTCCTTCTCTTTCCGTCTCGTAGACACGAGCTGAGAAATTGCAAACGTCGAGCAATTGCTCAGAGATGAAAAGTGCCAACACTGAAAGCTGTTGCTAGCAGGCACCCTTCCTTGGAAGCGCTTTTGTAGCCCTTAGAACACTGGGGCTCTGGGCTTCTCTAGCCACCTCATCTTCTGCTCATCCTCTCGCGCACTCTAAAGAGAGCTCAGGTGAGAAATTGCAAACGTCGAGCAATTGCTCAGAGATGAAAAGTGCCAGCACTGAAAGCTGTTGCTAGCCAGCACCCTTCCTTGGAAGCGCTTTCACAGGCGCAGCAACACTGGGGCTTTGCGCTTCTCTACCCACCAAACGTCACGGTCCTTCTCTTTCCGTCTCGTAGACACGAGCTGAGAAATTGCAAACGTCGAGCAATTGCTCAGAGATGAAAAGTGCCAGCACTGAAAGCTGTTGCTAGCCAGCACCCTTCCTTGGAAGCGCTTTTGTAGGCCTAAGAACACTGGGGCTCTGGGCTTCTCTAGCCACCTCATCTTCTGCTCATCCTCTCGCGCACTCTAAAGAGAGTTCAGGTGAGAAATTGCAAACGTCGAGCAATTGCTCAGAGATGAAAAGTGCCAGCACTGAAAGCTCTTGCTAGCCAGCACCCTTCCTTGGAAGCGCTTTCACAGGCGCAGTAACACTGGGGCTTTGCGCTTCTCTACCCACCAAACGTCACGGTCCTTCTCTTTCCGTCTCGTAGACACGAGCTGAGAAATTGCAAACGTCGAGCAATTGCTCAGAGATGAAAAGTGCCAGCACTGAAAGCTCTTGCTAGCCAGTACCCTTCCTTGGAAGCGCTTTTGTAGGCCTAAGAGCACTGGGGCTCTGGGCTTCTCTAGCCACCTCATCTTCTGCTCATCCTCTCGCGCACTCTGAAGAGAGCTCAGGTGAGAAATTGCAAACGTCGAGCAATTGCTCAGAGATGAAAAGTGCCAGCACTGAAAGCTCTTGCTAGCCAGCACCCTTCCTTGGAAGCGCTTTCACAGGCGCAGCAACACTGGGGCTTTGCGCTTCTCTACCCACCAAACGTCACGGTCCTTCTCTTTCCGTCTCATAGACACGAGCTGAGAAATTGCAAACGTCGAGCAATTGCTCAGAGATGAAAAGTGCCAGCACTGAAAGCTGTTGCTAGCCAGCACCCTTCCTTGGAAGCGCTTTCACAGGCGCAGCAACACTGGGGCTTTGCGCTTCTCTACCCACCAAACTTCATGGTCACTATCTCTCCGTCTCCTAGACACGAGCTGAGAAATTGCGAACGTCGAGCAATTGCTCAGAGATGAAAAGTGCCAGCACTGAAAGCTGTTGCTAGCCAGCACCCTTCCTTGGAAGCGCTTTTGTAGGCCTAAGAAGACTGGGGCTTTGTGCTTCTCTAGCCACCTAACGTCATGGTCACTATCTTTCCGTCTCATAGACACCAACTGAGAAATCGAAAACGTCCAGCAATTGCTCAGAGATGAAAAGTGCCAGCACTGAAAGCTGTTGCTAGCCAGCACCCTCCCTTGGAAGCGCTTTTGTAGGCCTAAGAACACTGGGGCTCTGGGCTTCTCTAGCCACCTCATCTTCTGCTCATCCTCTCGCGCACTCTAAAGAGAGCTCAGGTGAGAAATTGCAAACGTCGAGCAATTGCTCAGAGATGAAAAGTGCCAGCACTGAAAGCTCTTGCTAGCCAGCACCCTTCCTTGGAAGCGCTTTCACAGGCGCAGCAACACTGGGGCTTTGCGCTTCTCTAGCCACCAAACGTCACGGTCCTTCTCTTTCCGTCTCATAGACACGAGCTGAGAAATTGCAAACGTCGAGCAATTGCTCAGAGATGAAAAGTGCCAGCGCTGAAAGCTGTTGCTAGCCAGCACCCTTCCTTGGAAGCGCTTTTGTAGGCCTAAGAACACTGGGGCTCTGGGCTTCTCTAGCCACCTCATCTTCTGCTCATCCTCTCGCGCACTCTAAAGAGAGCTCAGGTGAGAAATTGCAAACGTCGAGCAATTGCTCAGAGATGAAAAGTGCCAGCACTGAAGGCTGTTGCTAGCCAGCACCCTTCCTTGGAAGTGCTTTCACAGGCGCAGTAACACTGGGGCTTTGCGCTTCTCTACCCACCAAACGTAACGGTCATTCTCTTTCTGTCTCGTAGACATGAGCTGAGAAATTGCAAACGTCGAGCAATTGCTCAGAGATGAAAAGTGCCAGCACTGAAAGCTCTTGCTAGCCAGCACCCTTCCTTGGAAGCGCTTTCACAGGCGCAGCAACACTGGGGCTTTGCGCTTCTCTAGCCACCAAACTTCATGGTCACTATCTCTCCGTCTCATAGACACGAGCTGAGAAATTGCAAACGTCGAGCAATTGCTCAGAGATGAAAAGTGCCAGCACTGAAAGCTCTTGCTAGCCAGCACCCTTCCTTGGAAGCGCTTTTGTAGGCCTAAGAACACTGGGGCTCTGGGCTTCTCTAGCCACCTCATCTTCTGCTCATCCTCTCGCGCACTCTAAAGAGAGCTCAGGTGAGAAATTGCAAACGTCGAGCAATTGCTCAGAGATGAAAAGTGCCAGCACTGAAAGCTGTTGCTAGCCAGCACCCTTCCTTGGAAGCGCTTTCACAGGCACAGCAACACTGGGGCTTTGCGCTTCTCTACCCACCAAACGTCACGGTCCTTCTCTTTCCGTCTCGTAGACACGAGCTGAGAAATTGCAAACGTCGAGCAATTGCTCAGAGATGAAAAGTGCCAGCACTGAAAGCTCTTGCTAGCCAGCACCCTTCCTTGGAAGCGCTTTTGTAGGCCTAAGAACACTGGGGCTCTGGGCTTCTCTAGCCACCTCATCTTCTGCTCATCCTCTCGCGCACTCTAAAGAGAGCTCAGGTGAGAAATTGCAAACGTCCAGCAATTGCTCAGAGAGGAAAAGTGCCAGCACTGAAAGCTCTTGCTAGCCAGCACCCTTCCTTGGAAGCGCTTTCACAGGCGCAGTAACACTGGGGCTTTGCGCTTCTCTACCCACCAAACGTCACGGTCCTTCTCTTTCCGTCTCGTAGACACGAGCTGAGAAATTGCAAACGTCGAGCAATTGCTCAGAGATGAAAAGTGCCAGCACTGAAAGCTCTTGCTAGCCAGTACCCTTCCTTGGAAGCGCTTTTGTAGCCCTTAGAACACTGGGGCTCTGGGCTTCTCTAGCCACCTAATCTTCTGCTCATCCTCTCGCGCACTCTAAAGAGAGCTCAGGTGAGAAATTGCAAAAGTCCAGCAATTGCTCAGAGATGAAAAGTGCCAGCACTGAAAGCTGTTGCTAGCCAGCACCCTTCCTTGGAAGCGCTTTCACAGGCGCAGCAACACTGGGGCTTTGCGCTTCTCTACCCACCAAACGTCACGGTCCTTCTCTTTCCGTCTCGTAGACATGAGCTGAGAAATTGCAAACGTCGAGCAATTGCTCAGAGATGAAAAGTGCCAGCACTGAAAGCTGTTGCTAGCCAGCACCCTTCCTTGGAAGCGCTTTCACAGGCGCAGCAACACTGGGGCTTTGCGCTTCTCTAGCCACCACACTTCATGGTCACTTTCTCTCCGTCTCGTAGACACGAGCTGAGAAATTGCAAACGTCGAGCAATTGCTCAGAGAGGAAAAGTGCCAGCACTGAAAGCTGTTGCTAGCCAGCACCCTTCCTTGGAAGCGCTTTTGTAGCCCTTAGAACAGTGGGGCTCTGGGCTTCTCTAGCCACCTCATCTTCTGCTCATCCTCTCGCGCACTCTAAAGAGAGCTGAGGTGAGAAATTGCAAACGTCCAGCAATTGCTCAGAGATGAAAAGTGCCAGCACTGAAAGCTGTTGCTAGCCAGCACCCTTCCTTGGAAGCGCTTTCACAGGCGCGGCAACACTGGGGCTTTGCGCTTCTCTACCCACCAAACGTCACGGTCCTTCTCTCCCCGTCTCATAGACACGAGCTGAGAAATTGCAAACGTCGATCAATTGCTCAGAGATGAAAAGTGCCAGCACTGAAAGCTGTTGCTAGCCAGCACCCTCCCTTGGAAGCGCTTTTGTAGGCCTAAGAACACTGGGGCTCTGGGCTTCTCTAGCCACCTCATCTTCTGCTCATCCTCTCGCGCACTCTAAAGAGAGCTCAGGTGAGAAATTGCAAACGTCGAGCAATTGCTCAGAGAGGAAAAGTGCCAGCACTGAAAGCTCTTGCTAGCCAGCACCCTTCCTTGGAAGCGCTTTCACAAGCGCAGTAACACTGGGGCTTTGCGCTTCTCTACCCACCAAACGTAACGGTCCTTCTCTTTCCGTCTCGTAGACACGAGCTGAGAAATTGCAAACGTCAAGCAATTGCTCAGAGATGAAAAGTGCCAGCACTTAAAGCTGTTGCTAGCCAGCACCCTTCCTTGGAAGCGCTTTCACAGGCGCAGTAACACTGGGGCTTTGCGCTTCTGTACCCACCAAACGTCACGGTCACTATCTCTCCGTCTCGTAGACACGAGCTGAGAAATTGCAGACATCGAGCAATTGCTCAGAGATGAAAAGTGCCAGCACTGAAAGCTGTTGCTAGCCAGCACCCTTCCTTGGAAGCGCTTTTGTAGGCCTAAGAACACTGGGGCTCTGGGCTTCTCTAGCCACCTCATCTTCTGCTCATCCTCTCGCGCACTCTAAAGAGAGCTCAGGTGAGAAATTGCAAACGTCGAGCAATTGCTCAGAGATGAAAAGTGCCAGCACTGAAAGCTCTTGCTAGCCAGCACCCTTCCTTGGAAGCGCTTTCACAGGCGCAGCAACACTGGGGCTTTGCGCTTCTCTAGCCACCAAACGTCACGGTCCTTCTCTTTCCGTCTCGTAGACACGAGCTGAGAAATTGCAAACGTCGAGCAATTGCTCAGAGAGGAAAAGTGCCAGCACTGAAAGCTCTTGCTAGCCAGCACCCTTCCTTGGAAGCGCTTTTGTAGGCCTAAGAAGACTGGGGCTCTGGGCTTCTCTAGCCACCTCATCTTCTGCTCATCCTCTCGCGCACTCTAAAGAGAGCTCAGGTGAGAAATTGCAAACGTCGAGCAATTGCTCAGAGATGAAAAGTGGCAGCACTGAAAGCTGTTGCTAGCCAGCACCCTTCCTTGGAAGCGCTTTCACTGGCGCAGTAACACTGGGGCTTTGCGCTTCTCTACCCACCAAACGTCACGGTCCTTCTCTTTCCGTCTCGTAGACACGAGCTGAGAAATTGCAAACGTCGAGCAATTGCTCAGAGATGAAAAGTGCCAGCACTGAAAGCTCTTGCTAGCCAGCACCCTTCCTTGGAAGCGCTTTCACAGGCGCAGTAACACTGGGGCTTTGCGCTTCTCTACCCACCAAACGTCACGGTCCTTCTCTTTCCGTCTCGTAGACACGAGCTGAGAAATTGCAAACGTCGAGCAATTGCTCAGAGATGAAAAGTGCCAGCACTGAAAGCTGTTGCTAGCCAGCCCCCTTCCTTGGAAGCGCTTTTGTAGCCCTTAGAACACTGGGGCTCTGGGCTTCTCTAGCCACCTCATCTTCTGCTCATCCTCTCGCGCACTCTAAAGAGAGCTCAGGTGAGAAATTGCAAACGTCGAGCAATTGCTCAGAGATGAAAAGTGCCAGCACTGAAAGCTGTTGCTAGCCAGCACCCTTCCTTGGAAGCGCTTTCACAGGCGCAGTAACACTGGGGCTTTGCGCTTCTCTACCCACCAAACGTCACGGTCCTTCTCTTTCTGTCTCGTAGACACGAGCTGAGAAATTGCAAACGTCGAGCAATTGCTCAGAGATGAAAAGTGCCAGCACTGAAAGCTGTTGCTAGCCAGCACCCTTCCTTGGAAGCGCTTTTGTAGCCCTTAGAACAGTGGGGCTCTGGGCTTCTCTAGCCACCTCATCTTCTGCTCATCCTCTCGCGCACTCTGAAGAGAGCTGAGGTGAGAAATTGCAAACGTCCAGCAATTGCTCAGAGATGAAAAGTGCCAGCACTGAAAGCTGTTGCTAGCCAGCCCCCTTCCTTGGAAGCGCTTTCACAGGCGCGGCAACACTGGGGCTTTGCGCTTCTCTACCCACCAAACGTCACGGTCCTTCTCTCCCCGTCTCATACACACGAGCTGAGAAATTGCAAACGTCGATCAATTGCTCAGAGATGAAAAGTGCCAGCACTGAAAGCTGTTGCTAGCCAGCACCCTCCCTTGGAAGCGCTTTTGTAGGCCTAAGAACACTGGGGCTCTGGGCTTCTCTAGCCACCTCATCTTCTGCTCATCCTCTCGCGCTCTCTAAAGAGAGCTGAGGTGAGAAATTGCAAACATCGAGCAATTGCTCAGAGATGAAAAGTGCCAGCACTGAAAGCTGTTGCTAGCCAGCACCCTTCCTTGGAAGCGCTTTCACAGGGGCAGCAACACTGGGGCTTTGCGCTTCTCTAGCCACCAAACGTCACGGTCCTTCTCTTTCCGTCTCGTAGACACAAGCTGAGAAATTGCAAACGTCGAGCAATTGCTCAGAGATGAAAAGTGCCAGCACTGAAAGCTGTTGCTAGCCAGCACCCTTCCTTGGAAGCGCTTTTGTAGGCCTAAGAACACTGGGGCTCTGGGCTTCTCTAGCCACCTCATCTTCTGCTCATCCTCTCGCGCACTCTAAAGAGAGCTCAGGTGAGAAATTGCAAACGTCGAGCAATTGCTCAGAGATGAAAAGTGCCAGCACTGAAAGCTCTTGCTAGCCAGCACCCTTCCTTGGAAGCGCTTTCACAGGCGCAGCAACACTGGGGCTTTGCGCTTCTCTAGCCACCAAACGTCACGGTCCTTCTCTTTCCGTCTCATAGACACGAGCTGAGAAATTGCAAACGTCGAGCAATTGCTCAGAGATGAAAAGTGCCAGCGCTGAAAGCTGTTGCTAGCCAGCACCCTTCCTTGGAAGCGCTTTTGTAGGCCTAAGAACACTGGGGCTCTGGGCTTCTCTAGCCACCTCATCTTCTGCTCATCCTCTCGCGCACTCTAAAGAGAGCTCAGGTGAGAAATTGCAAACGTCGAGCAATTGCTCAGAGATGAAAAGTGCCAGCACTGAAGGCTGTTGCTAGCCAGCACCCTTCCTTGGAAGTGCTTTCACAGGCGCAGTAACACTGGGGCTTTGCGCTTCTCTACCCACCAAACGTAACGGTCATTCTCTTTCTGTCTCGTAGACATGAGCTGAGAAATTGCAAACGTCGAGCAATTGCTCAGAGATGAAAAGTGCCAGGACTGAAAGCTCTTGCTAGCCAGCACCCTTCCTTGGAAGCGCTTTCACAGGCGCAGCAACACTGGGGCTTTGCGCTTCTCTAGCCACCAAACTTCATGGTCACTATCTCTCCGTCTCATAGACACGAGCTGAGAAATTGCAAACGTCGAGCAATTGCTCAGAGATGAAAAGTGCCAGCACTGAAAGCTCTTGCTAGCCAGCACCCTTCCTTGGAAGCGCTTTTGTAGGCCTAAGAACACTGGGGCTCTGGGCTTCTCTAGCCACCTCATCTTCTGCTCATCCTCTCGCGCACTCTAAAGAGAGCTCAGGTGAGAAATTGCAAACGTCGAGCAATTGCTCAGAGATGAAAAGTGCCAGCACTGAAAGCTGTTGCTAGCCAGCACCCTTCCTTGGAAGCGCTTTCACAGGCACAGCAACACTGGGGCTTTGCGCTTCTCTACCCACCAAACGTCACGGTCCTTCTCTTTCCGTCTCGTAGACACGAGCTGAGAAATTGCAAACGTCGAGCAATTGCTCAGAGATGAAAAGTGCCAGCACTGAAAGCTCTTGCTAGCCAGCACCCTTCCTTGGAAGCGCTTTTGTAGGCCTAAGAACACTGGGGCTCTGGGCTTCTCTAGCCACCTCATCTTCTGCTCATCCTCTCGCGCACTCTAAAGAGAGCTCAGGTGAGAAATTGCAAACGTCCAGCAATTGCTCAGAGAGGAAAAGTGCCAGCACTGAAAGCTCTTGCTAGCCAGCACCCTTCCTTGGAAGCGCTTTCACAGGCGCAGTAACACTGGGGCTTTGCGCTTCTCTACCCACCAAACGTCACGGTCCTTCTCTTTCCGTCTCGTAGACACGAGCTGAGAAATTGCAAACGTCGAGCAATTGCTCAGAGATGAAAAGTGCCAGCACTGAAAGCTCTTGCTAGCCAGTACCCTTCCTTGGAAGCGCTTTTGTAGCCCTTAGAACACTGGGGCTCTGGGCTTCTCTAGCCACCTAATCTTCTGCTCATCCTCTCGCGCACTCTAAAGAGAGCTCAGGTGAGAAATTGCAAAAGTCCAGCAATTGCTCAGAGATGAAAAGTGCCAGCACTGAAAGCTGTTGCTAGCCAGCACCCTTCCTTGGAAGCGCTTTCACAGGCGCAGCAACACTGGGGCTTTGCGCTTCTCTACCCACCAAACGTCACGGTCCTTCTCTTTCCGTCTCGTAGACATGAGCTGAGAAATTGCAAACGTCGAGCAATTGCTCAGAGATGAAAAGTGCCAGCACTGAAAGCTGTTGCTAGCCAGCACCCTTCCTTGGAAGCGCTTTCACAGGCGCAGCAACACTGGGGCTTTGCGCTTCTCTAGCCACCACACTTCATGGTCACTTTCTCTCCGTCTCGTAGACACGAGCTGAGAAATTGCAAACGTCGAGCAATTGCTCAGAGAGGAAAAGTGCCAGCACTGAAAGCTGTTGCTAGCCAGCACCCTTCCTTGGAAGCGCTTTTGTAGCCCTTAGAACAGTGGGGCTCTGGGCTTCTCTAGCCACCTCATCTTCTGCTCATCCTCTCGCGCACTCTAAAGAGAGCTGAGGTGAGAAATTGCAAACGTCCAGCAATTGCTCAGAGATGAAAAGTGCCAGCACTGAAAGCTGTTGCTAGCCAGCACCCTTCCTTGGAAGCGCTTTCACAGGCGCGGCAACACTGGGGCTTTGCGCTTCTCTACCCACCAAACGTCACGGTCCTTCTCTCCCCGTCTCATAGACACGAGCTGAGAAATTGCAAACGTCGATCAATTGCTCAGAGATGAAAAGTGCCAGCACTGAAAGCTGTTGCTAGCCAGCACCCTCCCTTGGAAGCGCTTTTGTAGGCCTAAGAACACTGGGGCTCTGGGCTTCTCTAGCCACCTCATCTTCTGCTCATCCTCTCGCGCACTCTAAAGAGAGCTCAGGTGAGAAATTGCAAACGTCGAGCAATTGCTCAGAGAGGAAAAGTGCCAGCACTGAAAGCTCTTGCTAGCCAGCACCCTTCCTTGGAAGCGCTTTCACAAGCGCAGTAACACTGGGGCTTTGCGCTTCTCTACCCACCAAACGTAACGGTCCTTCTCTTTCCGTCTCGTAGACACGAGCTGAGAAATTGCAAACGTCAAGCAATTGCTCAGAGATGAAAAGTGCCAGCACTTAAAGCTGTTGCTAGCCAGCACCCTTCCTTGGAAGCGCTTTCACAGGCGCAGTAACACTGGGGCTTTGCGCTTCTGTACCCACCAAACGTCACGGTCACTATCTCTCCGTCTCGTAGACACGAGCTGAGAAATTGCAGACATCGAGCAATTGCTCAGAGATGAAAAGTGCCAGCACTGAAAGCTGTTGCTAGCCAGCACCCTTCCTTGGAAGCGCTTTTGTAGGCCTAAGAACACTGGGGCTCTGGGCTTCTCTAGCCACCTCATCTTCTGCTCATCCTCTCGCGCACTCTAAAGAGAGCTCAGGTGAGAAATTGCAAACGTCGAGCAATTGCTCAGAGATGAAAAGTGCCAGCACTGAAAGCTCTTGCTAGCCAGCACCCTTCCTTGGAAGCGCTTTCACAGGCGCAGCAACACTGGGGCTTTGCGCTTCTCTAGCCACCAAACGTCACGGTCCTTCTCTTTCCGTCTCGTAGACACGAGCTGAGAAATTGCAAACGTCGAGCAATTGCTCAGAGAGGAAAAGTGCCAGCACTGAAAGCTCTTGCTAGCCAGCACCCTTCCTTGGAAGCGCTTTTGTAGGCCTAAGAAGACTGGGGCTCTGGGCTTCTCTAGCCACCTCATCTTCTGCTCATCCTCTCGCGCACTCTAAAGAGAGCTCAGGTGAGAAATTGCAAACGTCGAGCAATTGCTCAGAGATGAAAAGTGCCAGCACTGAAAGCTGTTGCTAGCCAGCACCCTTCCTTGGAAGCGCTTTCACTGGCGCAGTAACACTGGGGCTTTGCGCTTCTCTACCCACCAAACGTCACGGTCCTTCTCTTTCCGTCTCGTAGACACGAGCTGAGAAATTGCAAACGTCGAGCAATTGCTCAGAGATGAAAAGTGCCAGCACTGAAAGCTCTTGCTAGCCAGCACCCTTCCTTGGAAGCGCTTTCACAGGCGCAGTAACACTGGGGCTTTGCGCTTCTCTACCCACCAAACGTCACGGTCCTTCTCTTTCCGTCTCGTAGACACGAGCTGAGAAATTGCAAACGTCGAGCAATTGCTCAGAGATGAAAAGTGCCAGCACTGAAAGCTGTTGCTAGCCAGCCCCCTTCCTTGGAAGCGCTTTTGTAGCCCTTAGAACACTGGGGCTCTGGGCTTCTCTAGCCACCTCATCTTCTGCTCATCCTCTCGCGCACTCTAAAGAGAGCTCAGGTGAGAAATTGCAAACGTCGAGCAATTGCTCAGAGATGAAAAGTGCCAGCACTGAAAGCTGTTGCTAGCCAGCACCCTTCCTTGGAAGCGCTTTCACAGGCGCAGTAACACTGGGGCTTTGCGCTTCTCTACCCACCAAACGTCACGGTCCTTCTCTTTCTGTCTCGTAGACACGAGCTGAGAAATTGCAAACGTCGAGCAATTGCTCAGAGATGAAAAGTGCCAGCACTGAAAGCTGTTGCTAGCCAGCACCCTTCCTTGGAAGCGCTTTTGTAGCCCTTAGAACAGTGGGGCTCTGGGCTTCTCTAGCCACCTCATCTTCTGCTCATCCTCTCGCGCACTCTGAAGAGAGCTGAGGTGAGAAATTGCAAACGTCCAGCAATTGCTCAGAGATGAAAAGTGCCAGCACTGAAAGCTGTTGCTAGCCAGCCCCCTTCCTTGGAAGCGCTTTCACAGGCGCGGCAACACTGGGGCTTTGCGCTTCTCTACCCACCAAACGTCACGGTCCTTCTCTCCCCGTCTCATACACACGAGCTGAGAAATTGCAAACGTCGATCAATTGCTCAGAGATGAAAAGTGCCAGCACTGAAAGCTGTTGCTAGCCAGCACCCTCCCTTGGAAGCGCTTTTGTAGGCCTAAGAACACTGGGGCTCTGGGCTTCTCTAGCCACCTCATCTTCTGCTCATCCTCTCGCGCTCTCTAAAGAGAGCTGAGGTGAGAAATTGCAAACATCGAGCAATTGCTCAGAGATGAAAAGTGCCAGCACTGAAAGCTGTTGCTAGCCAGCACCCTTCCTTGGAAGCGCTTTCACAGGGGCAGCAACACTGGGGCTTTGCGCTTCTCTAGCCACCAAACGTCACGGTCCTTCTCTTTCCGTCTCGTAGACACAAGCTGAGAAATTGCAAACGTCGAGCAATTGCTCAGAGATGAAAAGTGCCAGCACTGAAAGCTGTTGCTAGCCAGCACCCTTCCTTGGAAGCGCTTTTGTAGGCCTAAGAACACTGGGGCTCTGGGCTTCTCTAGCCACCTCATCTTCTGCTCATCCTCTCGCGCACTCTAAAGAGAGCTCAGGTGAGAAATTGCAAACGTCGAGCAATTGCTCAGAGATGAAAAGTGCCAGCACTGAAAGCTGTTGCTAGCCAGCACCCTTCCTTGGAAGCGCTTTCACAGGCGCAGCAACACTGGGGCTTTGCGCTTCTCTACCCACCAAACGTAACAGTCATTCTCTTTCTGTCTCGTAGACATGAGCTGAGAAATTGCAAACGTCGAGCAATTGCTCAGAGATGAAAAGTGCCAGCACTGAAAGCTCTTGCTAGCCAGCACCCTTCCTTGGAAGCGCTTTCACAGGCGCAGCAACACTGGGGCTTTGCGCTTCTCTACCCACCAAACGTCACGGTCACTATCTCTCCGTCTCGTAGACACGAGCTGAGAAATTGCAAACGTCGAGCAATTGCTCAGAGATGAAAAGTGCCAGCACTGAAAGCTCTTGCTAGCCAGCACCCTTCCTTGGAAGCGCTTTTGTAGGCCTAAGAACACTGGGGCTCTGGGCTTCTCTAGCCACCTCATCTTCTGCTCATCCTCTCGCGCACTCTAAAGAGAGCTCAGGTGAGAAATTGCAAACGTCAAGGAATTGGTCAGAGATGAAAAGTGCCAGCACTTAAAGCTCTTGCTAGCCAGCACCCTTCCTTGGAAGCGCTTTCACAGGCGCTGTAACACTGGGGCTTTGCGCTTCTATATGCACCAAACGTCACGGTCCTTCTCTTTCCGTCTCGTAGACATGAGCTGAGAAATTGCAAACGTCAAGCAATTGCTCAGAGATGAAAAGTGCCAGCACTTAAAGCTCTTGCTAGCCAGCACCCTTCCTTGGAAGCGCTTTCACAGGCGCAGCAACACTGGGGCTTTGCGCTTCTCTAGCCACCTAACGTCACGGTCCTTCTCTTTCCGTCTCGTAGACACGAGCTGAGAAATTGCAAACGTCCAGCAATTGCTCAGAGAGGAAAAGTGCCAGCACTGAAAGCTCTTGCTAGCCAGCACCCTTCCTTGGAAGCGCTTTTGTAGGCCTAAGAAGACTGGGGCTCTGGGCTTCTCTAGCCACCTCATCTTCTGCTCATCCTCTCGCGCACTCTAAAGAGAGCTCAGGTGAGAAATTGCAAACGTCGAGCAATTGCTCAGAGATGAAAAGTGCCAGCACTGAAAGCTGTTGCTAGCCAGCACCCTTCCTTGGAAGCGCTTTACAGGCGCAGTAACACTGGGGCTTTGCGCTTCTCTAGCCACCAAACGTCACGGTCCTTCTCTTTCCGTCTCGTAGACACGAGCTGAGAAATTGCAAACGTCGAGCAATTGCTCAGAGATGAAAAGTGCCAGCACTGAAAGCTCTTGCTAGCCAGCACCCTTCCTTGGAAGCGCTTTCACAGGCGCAGTAACACTGGGGCTTTGCGCTTCTCTACCCACCAAACGTCACGGTCCTTCTCTTTCCGTCTCGTAGACACGAGCTGAGAAATTGCAAATGTCGAGCAATTGCTCAGAGATGAAAAGTGCCAGCACTGAAAGCTGTTGCTAGGCAGCACCCTTCCTTGGAAGCGCTTTTGTAGGCCTAAGAAGACTGGGGCTCTGGGCTTCTCTAGCCACCTAATCTTCTGCTCATCCTCTCGCGCACTCTAAAGAGAGCTCAGGTGAGAAATTGCAAACGTCGAGCAATTGCTCAGAGATGAAAAGTGCCAGCACTGAAAGCTCTTGCTAGCCAGTACCCTTCCTTGGAAGCGCTTTTGTAGCCCTTAGAACACTGGGGCTTTGCGCTTCTCTACCCACCTCATCTTCTGCTCATCCTCTCGCGCACTCTAAAGAGAGCTGAGGTGAGAAATTGCAAACGTCCAGCAATTGCTCAGAGATGAAAAGTGCCAGCACTGAAAGCTCTTGCTAGCCAGCACCCTTCCTTGGAAGCGCTTTCACAGGCGCAGCAACACTGGGGCTTTGCGCTTCTCTACCCACCAAACGTCACGGTCCTTCTCTTTCCGTCTCGTAGACATGAGCTGAGAAATTGCAAAAGTCGAGCAATTGCTCAGAGATGAAAAGTGCCAGCACTTAAAGCTGTTGCTAGCCAGCACCCTTCCTTGGAAGCGCTTTCACAGGCGCAGCAACACTGGGGCTTTGCGCTTCTCTAGCCACCACACTTCATGGTCACTTTCTCTCCGTCTCGTAGACACGAGCTGAGAAATTGCAAACGTCGAGCAATTGCTCAGAGAGGAAAAGTGCCAGCACTGAAAGCTGTTGCTAGCCAGCACCCTTCCTTGGAAGCGCTTTTGTAGCCCTTAGAACACTGGGGCTCTGGGCTTCTCTAGCCACCTCATCTTCTGCTCATCCTCTCGCGCACTCTAAAGAGAGCTGAGGTGAGAAATTGCAAACGTCCAGCAATTGCTCAGAGATGAAAAGTGCCAGCACTGAAAGCTGTTGCTAGCCAGCACCCTTCCTTGGAAGCGCTTTCACAGGCGCGGCAACACTGGGGCTTTGCGCTTCTCTACCCACCAAACGTCACGGTCCTTCTCTCCCCGTCTCATAGACACGAGCTGAGAAATTGCAAACGTCGAGCAATTGCTCAGAGATGAAAAGTGCCAGCACTGAAAGCTGTTGCTAGCCAGCACCCTCCCTTGGAAGCGCTTTTGTAGGCCTAAGAACACTGGGGCTCTGGGCTTCTCTAGCCACCTCATCTTCTGCTCATCCTCTCGCGCACTCTAAAGAGAGCTCAGGTGAGAAATTGCAAACGTCGAGCAATTGCTCAGAGATGAAAAGTGCCAGCACTGAAAGCTCTTGCTAGCCAGCACCCTTCCTTGGAAGCGCTTTCACAAGCGCAGTAACATTGGGGCTTTGCGCTTCTCTACCCACCAAACGTAACGGTCCTTCTCTTTCCGTCTCGTAGACACGAGCTGAGAAATTGCAAACGTCAAGCAATTGCTCAGAGATGAAAAGTGCCAGCACTTAAAGCTGTTGCTAGCTAGCACCCTTCCTTGGAAGCGCTTTCACAGGCGCAGCAACACTGGGGCTTTGCGCTTCTATATGCACCAAACGTCACGGTCCTTCTCTTTCCGTCTCGTAGACACGAGCTGAGAAATTGCAAACGTCGAGCGATTGCTCAGAGATGAAAAGTGCCAGCACTGAAAGCTCTTGCTAGCCAGCACCCTTCCTTGGAAGCGCTTTCACAGGCGCAGCAACACTGGGGCTTTGCGCTTCTTTAGCCACCACACTTCATGGTCACTATCTCTCCGTCTCGTAGACACGAGCTGAGAAATTGCAGACATCGAGCAATTGCTCAGAGATGAAAAGTGCCAGCACTGAAAGCTGTTGCTAGCCAGCACCCTTCCTTGGAAGCGCTTTTGTAGGCCTAAGAAGACTGGGGCTCTGGGCTTCTCTAGCCACCTCATCTTCTGCTCATCCTCTCGCGCACTCTAAAGAGAGCTCAGGTGAGAAATTGCAAACGTCGAGCAATTGCTCAGAGATGAAAAGTGCCAGCACTGATAGCTGTTGCTAGCCAGCACCCTTCCTTGGAAGCGCTTTCACAGGCGCAGCAACACTGGGGCTTTGCGCTTCTCTACCCACCAAACGTCACGGTCCTTCTCTTTCCGTCTCGTAGACACGAGCTGAGAAATTGCAAACGTCGAGCAATTGCTCAGAGAGGAAAAGTGCCAGCACTGAAAGCTGTTGCTAGCCAGCCCCCTTCCTTGGAAGCGCTTTTGTAGGCCTAAGAACACTGGGGCTCTGGGCTTCTCTAGCCACCTCATCTTCTGCTCATCCTCTCACGCACTCTAAAGAGAGCTCAGGTGAGAAATTGCAAACGTCGAGCAATTGCTCAGAGATGAAAAGTGCCAGCACTGAAAGCTGTTGCTAGCCAGCACCCTTCCTTGGAAGCGCTTTCACAGGCGCAGTAACACTGGGGCTTTGCGCTTCTCTACCCACCAAACGTCACGGTCCTTCTCTTTCCGTCTCGTAGACACGAGCTGAGAAATTGCAAACGTCAAGCAATTGCTCAGAGATGAAAAGTGCCAGCACTGAAAGCTGTTGCTAGCCAGCACCCTTCCTTGGAAGCGCTTTCACAGGCGCAGTAACACTGGGGCTTTGCGCTTCTCTAGCCACCAAACGTCACGGTCCTTCTCTTTCCGTCTCGTAGACACGAGCTGAGAAATTGCAAACGTCGATCAATTGCTCAGAGATGAAAAGTGCCAGCACTGAAAGCTGTTGCTAGCCAGCACCCTTCCTTGGAAGCGCTTTTGTAGGCCTAAGAAGACTGGGGCTCTGGGCTTCTCTAGCCACCTCATCTTCTGCTCATCCTCTCGCGCACTCTAAAGAGAGCTCAGGTGAGAAATTGCAAACGTCGAGCAATTGCTCAGAGATGAAAAGTGCCAGCACTGAAAGCTCTTGCTAGCCAGCACCCTTCCTTGGAAGCGCTTTCACAGGCGCAGCAACACTGGGGAATTGCGCTTCTCTACCCACCAAACGTCACGGTCCTTCTCTTTCCGTCTCGTAGACATGAGCTGAGAAATTGCAAACGTCGAGCAATTGCTCAGAGATGAAAAGTGCCAGCACTTAAAGCTCTTGCTAGCCAGCACCCTTCCTTGGAAGCGCTTTTGTAGGCCTAAAAACAGTGGGGCTCTGGGCTTCTCTAGCCACCTCATCTTCTGCTCATCCTCTCGCGCACTCTAAAGAGAGCTCAGGTGAGAAATTGCAAACGTCGAGCAATTGCTCAGAGATGAAAAGTGCCAGCACTGAAAGCTGTTGCTAGCCAGCACCCTTCCTTGGAAGCGCTTTCACAGATGCAGTAACACTGGGGCTTTGCGCTTCTCTACCCACCAAACGTCACGGTCACTCTCTCTCCGTCTCGTAGACACGAGCTGAGAAATTGCAAACGTCGAGCAATTGCTCAGAGATGAAAAGTGCCAGCACTTAAAGCTCTTGCTAGCCAGCACCCTTCCTTGGAAGCGCTTTTGTAGGCCTAAGAACACTGGGGCTCTGGGCTTCTCTAGCCACCTCATCTTCTGCTCATCCTCTCGCGCACTCTAAAGAGAGCTCAGGTGAGAAATTGCAAACGTCGAGCAATTGCTCAGAGATGAAAAGTGCCGGCACTGAAAGCTCTTGCTAGCCAGCACCCTTCCTTGGAAGCGCTTTCACAGGCGCAGTAACACTGGGGCTTTGCGCTTCTCTACCCACCAAACGTCACGGTCCTTCTCTTTCCGTCTCGTAGACACGAGCTGAGAAATTGCAAACGTCGAGCAATTGCTCAGAGAGGAAAAGTGCCAGCACTGAAAGCTGTTGCTAGGCAGCACCCTTCCTTGGAAGCGCTTTTGTAGGCCTAAGAACACTGGGGCTCTGGGCTTCTCTACCCACCTAAACTTCTGCTCATCCTCTCGCGCTCTCTAAAGAGAGCTCAGGTGAGAAATTGCAAACGTCGAGCAATTGCTCAGAGATGAAAAGTGCCAGCACTGAAAGCTCTTGCTAGCCAGCACCCTTCCTTGGAAGCGCTTTCACAGGCGCAGCAACACTGGGGCTTTGCGCTTCTCTACCCACCAAACGTCACGGTCCTTCTCTTTCCGTCTCGTAGACACGAGCTGAGAAATTGCAAACGTCCAGCAATTGCTCAGAGATGAAAAGTGCCAGCACTGAAAGCTGTTGCTAGCAGGCACCCTTCCTTGGAAGCGCTTTTGTAGCCCTAAGAACACTGGGGCTCTGGGCTTCTCTAGCCACCTCATCTTCTGCTCATCCTCTCGCGCACTCTAAAGAGAGCTCAGGTGAGAAATTGCAAACGTCGAGCAATTGCTCAGAGATGAAAAGTGCCAGCACTGAAAGCTGTTGCTAGCCAGCACCCTTCCTTGGAAGCGCTTTCACAGGCGCAGCAACACTGGGGCTTTGCGCTTCTCTAGCCACCAAACGTCACGGTCCTTCTCTTTCCGTCTCGTAGACACGAGCTGAGAAATTGCAAACGTCGAGCAATTGCTCAGAGATGAAAAGTGCCAGCACTGAAAGCTGTTGCTAGCCAGCACCCTTCCTTGGAAGCGCTTTCACAGGCGCAGCAACACTGGGGCTTTGCGCTTCTCTACCCACCAAACTTCATGGTCACTATCTCTCCGTCTCCTAGACACGAGCTGAGAAATTGCGAACGTCGAGCAATTGCTCAGAGATGAAAAGTGCCAGCACTGAAAGCTCTTGCTAGCCAGCACCCTTCCTTGGAAGCGCTTTTGTAGGCCTAAGAAGACTGGGGCTTTGTGCTTCTCTAGCCACCTAACGTCATGGTCCTTCTCTTTCCGTCTCATAGACACGAGCTGAGAAATTGCAAACGTCGAGCAATTGCTCAGAGATGAAAAGTGCCAGCGCTGAAAGCTGTTGCTAGCCAGCACCCTTCCTTGGAAGCGCTTTTGTAGGCCTAAGAACACTGGGGCTCTGGGCTTCTCTAGCCACCTCATCTTCTGCTCATCCTCTCGCGCACTCTAAAGAGAGCTCAGGTGAGAAATTGCAAACGTCGAGCAATTGCTCAGAGAGGAAAAGTGCCAGCACTGAAAGCTCTTGCTAGCCAGCACCCTTCCTTGGAAGCGCTTTCACAGGCGCAGTAACACTGGGGCTTTGCGCTTCTCTACCCACCAAACGTAACAGTCATTCTCTTTCTGTCTCGTAGACATGAGCTGAGAAATTGCAAACGTCGAGCAATTGCTCAGAGATGAAAAGTGCCAGCACTGAAAGCTGTTGCTAGCCAGCACCCTTCCTTGGAAGCGCTTTCACAGGCGCAGCAATACTGGGGCTTTGCGCTTCTCTACCCACCAAACTTCATGGTCACTATCTCTCCGTCTCGTAGACACGAGCTGAGAAATTGCAAACGTCGAGCAATTGCTCAGAGAGGAAAAGTGCCAGCACTGAAAGCTGTTGCTAGCCAGCACCCTCCCTTGGAAGCGCTTTTGTAGGCCTAAGAACACTGGGGCTCTGGGCTTCTCTAGCCACCTCATCTTCTGCTCATCCTCTCGCGCACTCTAAAGAGAGCTGAGGTGAGAAATTGCAAACGTCAAGCAATTGCTCAGAGATGAAAAGTGCCAGCACTGAAAGCTGTTGCTAGCCAGCACCCTTCCTTGGAAGCGCTTTCACAGGCGCAGTAATACTGGGGCTTTGCGCTTCTCTAGCCACCAAACGTAACGGTCATTCTCTTTCCATCTCGTAGACACGAGCTGAGAAATTGCAAACGTCGAGCAATTGCTCAGAGATGAAAAGTGCCAGCACTGAAAGCTCTTGCTAGCCAGCACCCTTCCTTGGAAGCGCTTTCACAGGCGCAGCAACACTGGGGCTTTGCGCTTCTCTACCCACCAAACTTCATGGTCACTATCTCTCCGTCTCCTAGACACAAGCTGAGAAATTGCGAACGTCGAGCAATTGCTCAGAGATGAAAAGTGCCAGCACTGAAAGCTGTTGCTAGCCAGCACCCTCCCTTGGAAGCGCTTTTGTAGGCCTAAGAACACTGGGGCTCTGGGCTTCTCTAGCCACCTCATCTTCTGCTCATCCTCTCGCGCACTCTAAAGAGAGCTCAGGTGAGAAATTGCAAACGTCGAGCAATTGCTCAGAGATGAAAAGTGCCAGCACTGAAAGCTGTTGCTAGCCAGCACCCTTCCTTGGAAGCGCTTTCACAGGCGCAGCAACACTGGGGCTTTGCGCTTCTCTAGCCACCAAACGTCACGGTCCTTCTCTTTCCGTCTCCTAGACACGAGCTGAGAAATTGCAAACGTCGAGCAATTGCTCAGAGATGAAAAGTGCCAGCGCTGAAAGCTGTTGCTAGCCAGCACCCTTCCTTGGAAGCGCTTTTGTAGGCCTAAGAAGACTGGGGCTCTGGGCTTCTCTAGCCACCTCATCTTCTGCTCATCCTCTCGCGCACTCTAAAGAGAGCTCAGGTGAGAAATTGCAAACGTCGAGCAATTGCTCAGAGAGGAAAAGTGCCAGCACTGAAGGCTGTTGCTAGCCAGCACCCTTCCTTGGAAGCGCTTTCACAGGCGCAGTAACACTGGGGCTTTGCGCTTCTCTAGCCACCAAACGTAACGGTCATTCTCTTTCTGTCTCGTAGACATGAGCTGAGAAATTGCAAACATCGAGCAATTGCTCAGAGATGAAAAGTGCCAGCACTGAAAGCTCTTGCTAGCCAGCACCCTTCCTTGGAAGCGCTTTCACAGGCGCAGCAACACTGGGGCTTTGCGCTTCTCTAGCCACCAAACTTCATGGTCACTATCTCTCCGTCTCCTAGACACGAGCTGAGAAATTGCAAACGTCGAGCAATTGCTCAGAGATGAAAAGTGCCAGCACTGAAAGCTGTTGCTAGCCAGCACCCTTCCTTGGAAGCGCTTTTGTAGGCCTAAGAACACTGGGGCTCTGGGCTTGTCTAGCCACCTCATCTTCTGCTCATCCTCTCGCGCACTCTAAAGAGAGCTCAGGTGAGAAATTGCAAACGTCGAGCAATTGCTCAGAGATGAAAAGTGCCAGCACTGAAAGCTGTTGCTAGCCAGCACCCTTCCTTGGAAGCGCTTTCACAGGCACAGCAACACTGGGGCTTTGCGCTTCTCTACCCACCAAACGTCACGGTCCTTCTCTTTCCGTCTCCTAGACACGAGCTGAGAAATTGCAAACGTCGAGCAATTGCTCAGAGATGAAAAGTGCCAGCACTGAAAGCTGTTGCTAGCCAGCACCCTTCCTTGGAAGCGCTTTTGTAGGCCTGAGAACACTGGGGCTCTGGGCTTCTCTAGCCACCTAATCTTCTGCTCATCCTCTCGCGCACTCTAAAGAGAGCTCAGGTGAGAAATTGCAAACGTCGAGCAATTGCTCAGAGATGAAAAGTGCCAGCACTGAAAGCTCTTGCTAGCCAGCACCCTTCCTTGGAAGCGCTTTCACAAGCGCAGTAACACTGGGGCTTTGCGCTTCTCTACCCACCAAACGTAACGGTCCTTCTCTTTCCGTCTCGTAGACACGAGCTGAGAAATTGCAAACGTCGAGCAATTGCTCAGAGATGAAAAGTGCCAGCACTTAAAGCTGTTGCTAGCCAGCACCCTTCCTTGGAAGCGCTTTCACAGGCGCAGTAACACTGGGGCTTTGCGCTTCTCTACCCACCAAACGTCACGGTCACTATCTCTCCGTCTCGTAGACACGAGCTGAGAAATTGCAGACATCGAGCAATTGCTCAGAGATGAAAAGTGCCAGCACTGAAAGCTGTTGCTAGCCAGCACCCTTCCTTGGAAGCGCTTTTGTAGGCCTAAGAACACTGGGGCTCTGGGCTTCTCTAGCCACCTCATCTTCTGCTCATCCTCTCGCGCACTCTAAAGAGAGCTCAGGTGAGAAATTGCAAACGTCCAGCAATTGCTCAGAGATGAAAAGTGCCAGCACTGAAAGCTGTTGCTAGCCAGCACCCTTCCTTGGAAGCGCTTTCACAGGCGCAGCAACACTGGGGCTTTGCGCTTCTCTACCCACCAAACGTCACGGTCCTTCTCTTTCCGTCTCCTAGACACGAGCTGAGAAATTGCAAACGTCGAGCAATTGCTCAGAGAGGAAAAGTGCCAGCACTGAAAGCTGTTGCTAGCCAGCACCCTTCCTTGGAAGCGCTTTTGTAGGCCTAAGAAGACTGGGGCTCTGGGCTTCTCTAGCCACCTCATCTTCTGCTCATCCTCTCGCGCACTCTAAAGAGAGCTCAGGTGAGAAATTGCAAACGTCGAGCAATTGTTCAGAGATGAAAAGTGCCAGCACTGAAAGCTGTTGCTAGCCAGCACCCTTCCTTGGAAGCGCTTTCACAGGCGCAGCAACACTGGGGCTTTGCGCTTCTCTACCCACCAAACGTCACGGTCCTTCTCTTTCCGTCTCGTAGACACGAGCTGAGAAATTGCAAACGTCGAGCAATTGCTCAGAGATGAAAAGTGCCAGCACTGAAAGCTCTTGCTAGCCAGCCCCCTTCCTTGGAAGCGCTTTTGTAGCCCTTAGAACACTGGGGCTCTGGGCTTCTCTAGCCACCTCATCTTCTGCTCATCCTCTCGCGCACTATAAAGAGAGCTCAGGTGAGAAATTGCAAACGTCGAGCAATTGCTCAGAGATGAAAAGTGCCAGCACTGAAAGCTGTTGCTAGCGAGCACCCTTCCTTGGAAGCGCTTTCACAGGCGCAGTAACACTGGGGCTTTGCGCTTCTCTACCCACCAAACGTCACGGTCCTTCTCTTTCCGTCTCGTAGACACGAGCTGAGAAATTGCAAACGTCGAGCAATTGCTCAGAGATGAAAAGTGCCAGCACTGAAAGCTGTTGCTAGCCAGCACCCTTCCTTGGAAGCGCTTTTGTAGCCCTTAGAACAGTGGGGCTCTGGGCTTCTCTAGCCACCTCATCTTCTGCTCATCCTCTCGCGCACTCTAAAGAGAGCTGAGGTGAGAAATTGCAAACGTCGAGCAATTGCTCAGAGATGAAAAGTGCCAGCACTGAAAGCTGTTGCTAGCCAGCCCCCTTCCTTGGAAGCGCTTTCACAGGCGCGGCAACACTGGGGCTTTGCGCTTCTCTACCCACCAAACGTCACGGTCCTTCTCTCCCCGTCTCATAGACACGAGCTGAGAAATTGCAAACGTCGAGCAATTGCTCAGAGATGAAAAGTGCCAGCACTGAAAGCTGTTGCTAGCCAGCACCCTTCCTTGGAAGCGCTTTCACAGGCGCAGTAACACTGGGGCTTTGCGCTTCTCTAGCCACCAAACGTCACGGTCCTTCTCTTTCCGTCTCGTAGACACGAGCTGAGAAATTGCAAACGTCGAGCAATTGCTCAGAGATGAAAAGTGCCAGCACTGAAAGCTGTTGCTAGCCAGCACCCTTCCTTGGAAGCGCTTTTGTAGGCCTAAGAACACTGGGGCTCTGGGCTTCTCTAGCCACCTCATCTTCTGCTCATCCTCTCGCGCACTCTAAAGAGAGCTCAGGTGAGAAATTGCAAACGTCGAGCAATTGCTCAGAGATGAAAAGTGCCAGCACTGAAAGCTGTTGCTAGCCAGCACCCTTCCTTGGAAGCGCTTTCACAGGCGCAGTAACACTGGGGCTTTGCGCTTCTCTACCCACCAAACGTAACGGTCATTCTCTTTCTGTCTCGTAGACATGAGCTGAGAAATTGCAAACGTCGAGCAATTGCTCAGAGATGAAAAGTGCCAGCACTGAAAGCTCTTGCTAGCCAGCACCCTTCCTTGGAAGCGCTTTCACAGGCGCAGCAACACTGGGGCTTTGCGCTTCTCTACCCACCAAACGTCACGGTCACTATCTCTCCGTCTCGTAGACACGAGCTGAGAAATTGCAAACGTCGAGCAATTGCTCAGAGATGAAAAGTGCCAGCACTGAAAGCTGTTGCTAGCCAGCACCCTTCCTTGGAAGCGCTTTTGTAGGCCTAAGAACACTGGGGCTCTGGGCTTCTCTAGCCACCTCATCTTCTGCTCATCCTCTCGCGCACTCTAAAGAGAGCTCAGGTGAGAAATTGCAAACGTCGAGCAATTGCTCAGAGAGGAAAAGTGCCAGCACTGAAAGCTGTTGCTAGCCAGCACCCTTCCTTGGAAGCGCTTTCACAGATGCAGTAACACTGGGGCTTTGCGCTTCTCTACCCACCAAACGTAACGGTCATTCTCTTTCTGTCTCGTAGACATGAGCTGAGAAATTGCAAACGTCGAGCAATTGCTCAGAGATGAAAAGTGCCAGCACTGAAAGCTCTTGCTAGCCAGCACCCTTCCTTGGAAGCGCTTTCACAGGCGCAGCAACACTGGGGCTTTGCGCTTCTCTACCCACCAAACGTCACGGTCACTATCTCTCCGTCTCGTAGACACGAGCTGAGAAATTGCAAACGTCGAGCAATTGCTCAGAGATGAAAAGTGCCAGCACTGAAAGCTGTTGCTAGCCAGCACCCTTCCTTGGAAGCGCTTTTGTAGGCCTAAGAACACTGGGGCTCTGGGCTTCTCTAGCCACCTCATCTTCTGCTCATCCTCTCGCGCACTCTAAAGAGAGCTCAGGTGAGAAATTGCAAACGTCGAGCAATTGCTCAGAGAGGAAAAGTGCCAGCACTGAAAGCTGTTGCTAGCCAGCACCCTTCCTTGGAAGCGCTTTCACAGATGCAGTAACACTGGGGCTTTGCGCTTCTCTACCCACCAAACGTAACGGTCATTCTCTTTCTGTCTCGTAGACATGAGCTGAGAAATTGCAAACGTCGAGCAATTGCTCAGAGATGAAAAGTGCCAGCACTGAAAGCTCTTGCTAGCCAGCACCCTTCCTTGGAAGCGCTTTCACAGGCGCAGCAACACTGGGGCTTTGCGCTTCTCTACCCACCAAACGTCACGGTCACTATCTCTCCGTCTCGTAGACACGAGCTGAGAAATTGCAAACGTCGAGCAATTGCTCAGAGATGAAAAGTGCCAGCACTGAAAGCTGTTGCTAGCCAGCACCCTTCCTTCGAAGCGCTTTGTAGGCCTAAGAACACTGGGGCTCTGGGCTTCTCTAGCCACCTCATCTTCTGCTCATCCTCTCGCGCACTCTAAAGAGAGCTCAGGTGAGAAATTGCAAACGTCAAGCAATTGGTCAGAGATGAAAAGTGCCAGCACTTAAAGCTCTTGCTAGCCAGCACCCTTCCTTGGAAGCGCTTTCACAGGCGCTGTAACACTGGGGCTTTGCGCTTCTATATGCACCAAACGTCACGGTCCTTCTCTTTCCGTCTCGTAGACATGAGCTGAGAAATTGCAAACGTCAAGCAATTGCTCAGAGATGAAAAGTGCCAGCACTTAAAGCTCTTGCTAGCCAGCACCCTTCCTTGGAAGCGCTTTCACAGGCGCAGCAACACTGGGGCTTTGCGCTTCTCTAGCCACCAAACGTCACGGTCCTTCTCTTTCCGTCTCGTAGACACGAGCTGAGAAATTGCAAACGTCGAGCAATTGCTCAGAGAGGAAAAGTGCCAGCACTGAAAGCTCTTGCTAGCCAGCACCCTTCCTTGGAAGCGCTTTTGTAGGCCTAAGAACACTGGGGCTCTGGGCTTCTCTAGCCACCTCATCTTCTGCTCATCCTCTCGCGCACTCTAAAGAGAGCTCAGGTGAGAAATTGCAAACGTCGAGCAATTGCTCAGAGATGAAAAGTGCCAGCACTGAAAGCTGTTGCTAGCCAGCACCCTTCCTTGGAAGTGCTTTCACAGGCGCAGTAACACTGGGGCTTTGCGCTTCTCTACCCACCAAACGTCACGGTCCTTCTCTTTCCGTCTCGTAGACACGAGCTGAGAAATTGCAAACGTCGAGCAATTGCTCAGAGATGAAAAGTGCCAGCACTGAAAGCTGTTGCTAGCCAGCACCCTTCCTTGGAAGCGCTTTCACAGGCGCAGTAACACTGGGGCTTTGCGCTTCTCTAGCCACCAAACGTCACGGTCCTTCTCTTTCCGTCTCGTAGACACGAGCTGAGAAATTGCAAATGTCGAGCAATTGCTCAGAGATGAAAAGTGCCAGCACTGAAAGCTGTTGCTAGGCAGCACCCTTCCTTGGAAGCGCTTTTGTAGGCCTAAGAAGACTGGGGCTCTGGGCTTCTCTAGCCACCTAATCTTCTGCTCATCCTCTCGCGCACTCTAAAGAGAGCTCAGGTGAGAAATTGCAAACGTCGAGCAATTGCTCAGAGATGAAAAGTGCCAGCACTGAAAGCTGTTGCTAGCCAGCACCCTTCCTTGGAAGCGCTTTCACAGGCGCAGCAACACTGGGGCTTTGCGCTTCTCTAGCCACCAAACGTCACGGTCCTTCTCTTTCCGTCTCGTAGACACGAGCTGAGAAATTGCAAACGTCGAGCAATTGCTCAGAGATGAAAAGTGCCAGCACTGAAAGCTCTTGCTAGCCAGCACCCTTCCTTGGAAGCGCTTTCACAGGCGCAGCAACACTGGGGCTTTGCGCTTCTCTACCCACCAAACGTCACGGTCACTATCTCTCCGTCTCGTAGACACGAGCTGAGAAATTGCAAACGTCGAGCAATTGCTCAGAGATGAAAAGTGCCAGCACTGAAAGCTGTTGCTAGCCAGCACCCTTCCTTGGAAGCGCTTTTGTAGGCCTAAGAACACTGGGGCTCTGGGCTTCTCTAGCCACCTCATCTTCTGCTCATCCTCTCGCGCACTCTAAAGAGAGCTCAGGTGAGAAATTGCAAACGTCGAGCAATTGCTCAGAGAGGAAAAGTGCCAGCACTGAAAGCTGTTGCTAGCCAGCACCCTTCCTTGGAAGCGCTTTCACAGATGCAGTAACACTGGGGCTTTGCGCTTCTCTACCCACCAAACGTAACGGTCATTCTCTTTCTGTCTCGTAGACATGAGCTGAGAAATTGCAAACGTCGAGCAATTGCTCAGAGATGAAAAGTGCCAGCACTGAAAGCTCTTGCTAGCCAGCACCCTTCCTTGGAAGCGCTTTCACAGGCGCAGCAACACTGGGGCTTTGCGCTTCTCTACCCACCAAACGTCACGGTCACTATCTCTCCGTCTCGTAGACACGAGCTGAGAAATTGCAAACGTCGAGCAATTGCTCAGAGATGAAAAGTGCCAGCACTGAAAGCTGTTGCTAGCCAGCACCCTTCCTTGGAAGCGCTTTGTAGGCCTAAGAACACTGGGGCTCTGGGCTTCTCTAGCCACCTCATCTTCTGCTCATCCTCTCGCGCACTCTAAAGAGAGCTCAGGTGAGAAATTGCAAACGTCAAGCAATTGGTCAGAGATGAAAAGTGCCAGCACTTAAAGCTCTTGCTAGCCAGCACCCTTCCTTGGAAGCGCTTTCACAGGCGCTGTAACACTGGGGCTTTGCGCTTCTATATGCACCAAACGTCACGGTCCTTCTCTTTCCGTCTCGTAGACATGAGCTGAGAAATTGCAAACGTCAAGCAATTGCTCAGAGATGAAAAGTGCCAGCACTTAAAGCTCTTGCTAGCCAGCACCCTTCCTTGGAAGCGCTTTCACAGGCGCAGCAACACTGGGGCTTTGCGCTTCTCTAGCCACCAAACGTCACGGTCCTTCTCTTTCCGTCTCGTAGACACGAGCTGAGAAATTGCAAACGTCGAGCAATTGCTCAGAGAGGAAAAGTGCCAGCACTGAAAGCTCTTGCTAGCCAGCACCCTTCCTTGGAAGCGCTTTTGTAGGCCTAAGAACACTGGGGCTCTGGGCTTCTCTAGCCACCTCATCTTCTGCTCATCCTCTCGCGCACTCTAAAGAGAGCTCAGGTGAGAAATTGCAAACGTCGAGCAATTGCTCAGAGATGAAAAGTGCCAGCACTGAAAGCTGTTGCTAGCCAGCACCCTTCCTTGGAAGTGCTTTCACAGGCGCAGCAACACTGGGGCTTTGCGCTTCTCTACCCACCAAACGTCACGGTCACTATCTCTCCGTCTCGTAGACACGAGCTGAGAAATTGCAAACGTCGAGCAATTGCTCAGAGATGAAAAGTGCCAGCACTGAAAGCTGTTGCTAGCCAGCACCCTTCCTTGGAAGCGCTTTGTAGGCCTAAGAACACTGGGGCTCTGGGCTTCTCTAGCCACCTCATCTTCTGCTCATCCTCTCGCGCACTCTAAAGAGAGCTCAGGTGAGAAATTGCAAACGTCAAGCAATTGGTCAGAGATGAAAAGTGCCAGCACTTAAAGCTCTTGCTAGCCAGCACCCTTCCTTGGAAGCGCTTTCACAGGCGCTGTAACACTGGGGCTTTGCGCTTCTATATGCACCAAACGTCACGGTCCTTCTCTTTCCGTCTCGTAGACATGAGCTGAGAAATTGCAAACGTCAAGCAATTGCTCAGAGATGAAAAGTGCCAGCACTTAAAGCTCTTGCTAGCCAGCACCCTTCCTTGGAAGCGCTTTCACAGGCGCAGCAACACTGGGGCTTTGCGCTTCTCTAGCCACCAAACGTCACGGTCCTTCTCTTTCCGTCTCGTAGACACGAGCTGAGAAATTGCAAACGTCGAGCAATTGCTCAGAGAGGAAAAGTGCCAGCACTGAAAGCTCTTGCTAGCCAGCACCCTTCCTTGGAAGCGCTTTTGTAGGCCTAAGAACACTGGGGCTCTGGGCTTCTCTAGCCACCTCATCTTCTGCTCATCCTCTCGCGCACTCTAAAGAGAGCTCAGGTGAGAAATTGCAAACGTCGAGCAATTGCTCAGAGATGAAAAGTGCCAGCACTGAAAGCTGTTGCTAGCCAGCACCCTTCCTTGGAAGTGCTTTCACAGGCGCAGTAACACTGGGGCTTTGCGCTTCTCTACCCACCAAACGTCACGGTCCTTCTCTTTCCGTCTCGTAGACACGAGCTGAGAAATTGCAAACGTCGAGCAATTGCTCAGAGATGAAAAGTGCCAGCACTGAAAGCTGTTGCTAGCCAGCACCCTTCCTTGGAAGCGCTTTCACAGGCGCAGTAACACTGGGGCTTTGCGCTTCTCTAGCCACCAAACGTCACGGTCCTTCTCTTTCCGTCTCGTAGACACGAGCTGAGAAATTGCAAATGTCGAGCAATTGCTCAGAGATGAAAAGTGCCAGCACTGAAAGCTGTTGCTAGGCAGCACCCTTCCTTGGAAGCGCTTTTGTAGGCCTAAGAAGACTGGGGCTCTGGGCTTCTCTAGCCACCTAATCTTCTGCTCATCCTCTCGCGCACTCTAAAGAGAGCTCAGGTGAGAAATTGCAAACGTCGAGCAATTGCTCAGAGATGAAAAGTGCCAGCACTGAAAGCTGTTGCTAGCCAGCACCCTTCCTTGGAAGCGCTTTCACAGGCGCAGCAACACTGGGGCTTTGCGCTTCTCTAGCCACCAAACGTCACGGTCCTTCTCTTTCCGTCTCGTAGACACGAGCTGAGAAATTGCAAACGTCGAGCAATTGCTCAGAGATGAAAAGTGCCAGCACTGAAAGCTCTTGCTAGCCAGCACCCTTCCTTGGAAGCGCTTTCACAGGCGCAGCAACACTGGGGCTTTGCGCTTCTCTACCCACCAAACGTCACGGTCACTATCTCTCCGTCTCGTAGACACGAGCTGAGAAATTGCAAACGTCGAGCAATTGCTCAGAGATGAAAAGTGCCAGCACTGAAAGCTGTTGCTAGCCAGCACCCTTCCTTGGAAGCGCTTTTGTAGGCCTAAGAACACTGGGGCTCTGGGCTTCTCTAGCCACCTCATCTTCTGCTCATCCTCTCGCGCACTCTAAAGAGAGCTCAGGTGAGAAATTGCAAACGTCGAGCAATTGCTCAGAGAGGAAAAGTGCCAGCACTGAAAGCTGTTGCTAGCCAGCACCCTTCCTTGGAAGCGCTTTCACAGATGCAGTAACACTGGGGCTTTGCGCTTCTCTACCCACCAAACGTAACGGTCATTCTCTTTCTGTCTCGTAGACATGAGCTGAGAAATTGCAAACGTCGAGCAATTGCTCAGAGATGAAAAGTGCCAGCACTGAAAGCTCTTGCTAGCCAGCACCCTTCCTTGGAAGCGCTTTCACAGGCGCAGCAACACTGGGGCTTTGCGCTTCTCTACCCACCAAACGTCACGGTCACTATCTCTCCGTCTCGTAGACACGAGCTGAGAAATTGCAAACGTCGAGCAATTGCTCAGAGATGAAAAGTGCCAGCACTGAAAGCTGTTGCTAGCCAGCACCCTTCCTTGGAAGCGCTTTGTAGGCCTAAGAACACTGGGGCTCTGGGCTTCTCTAGCCACCTCATCTTCTGCTCATCCTCTCGCGCACTCTAAAGAGAGCTCAGGTGAGAAATTGCAAACGTCAAGCAATTGGTCAGAGATGAAAAGTGCCAGCACTTAAAGCTCTTGCTAGCCAGCACCCTTCCTTGGAAGCGCTTTCACAGGCGCTGTAACACTGGGGCTTTGCGCTTCTATATGCACCAAACGTCACGGTCCTTCTCTTTCCGTCTCGTAGACATGAGCTGAGAAATTGCAAACGTCAAGCAATTGCTCAGAGATGAAAAGTGCCAGCACTTAAAGCTCTTGCTAGCCAGCACCCTTCCTTGGAAGCGCTTTCACAGGCGCAGCAACACTGGGGCTTTGCGCTTCTCTAGCCACCAAACGTCACGGTCCTTCTCTTTCCGTCTCGTAGACACGAGCTGAGAAATTGCAAACGTCGAGCAATTGCTCAGAGAGGAAAAGTGCCAGCACTGAAAGCTCTTGCTAGCCAGCACCCTTCCTTGGAAGCGCTTTTGTAGGCCTAAGAACACTGGGGCTCTGGGCTTCTCTAGCCACCTCATCTTCTGCTCATCCTCTCGCGCACTCTAAAGAGAGCTCAGGTGAGAAATTGCAAACGTCGAGCAATTGCTCAGAGATGAAAAGTGCCAGCACTGAAAGCTGTTGCTAGCCAGCACCCTTCCTTGGAAGTGCTTTCACAGGCGCAGTAACACTGGGGCTTTGCGCTTCTCTACCCACCAAACGTCACGGTCCTTCTCTTTCCGTCTCGTAGACACGAGCTGAGAAATTGCAAACGTCGAGCAATTGCTCAGAGATGAAAAGTGCCAGCACTGAAAGCTGTTGCTAGCCAGCACCCTTCCTTGGAAGCGCTTTCACAGGCGCAGTAACACTGGGGCTTTGCGCTTCTCTAGCCACCAAACGTCACGGTCCTTCTCTTTCCGTCTCGTAGACACGAGCTGAGAAATTGCAAATGTCGAGCAATTGCTCAGAGATGAAAAGTGCCAGCACTGAAAGCTGTTGCTAGGCAGCACCCTTCCTTGGAAGCGCTTTTGTAGGCCTAAGAAGACTGGGGCTCTGGGCTTCTCTAGCCACCTAATCTTCTGCTCATCCTCTCGCGCACTCTAAAGAGAGCTCAGGTGAGAAATTGCAAACGTCGAGCAATTGCTCAGAGATGAAAAGTGCCAGCACTGAAAGCTGTTGCTAGCCAGCACCCTTCCTTGGAAGCGCTTTCACAGGCGCAGCAACACTGGGGCTTTGCGCTTCTCTAGCCACCAAACGTCACGGTCCTTCTCTTTCCGTCTCGTAGACACGAGCTGAGAAATTGCAAACGTCGAGTGATTGCTCAGAGATGAAAAGTGCCAGCACTGAAAGCTGTTGCTAGCCAGCACCCTTCCTTGGAAGCGCTTTTGTAGGCCTAAGAACACTGGGGCTCTGGGCTTCTCTAGCCACCTAATCTTCTGCTCATCCTCTCGCGCACTCTAAAGAGAGTTCAGGTGAGAAATTGCAAACGTCGAGCAATTGCTCAGAGATGAAAAGTGCCAGCACTGAAAGCTGTTGCTAGCCAGCACCCTTCCTTGGAAGCGCTTTCACAGGCGCAGCAACACTGGGGCTTTGCGCTTCTTTAGCCACCACACTTCATGGTCACTATCTCTCCGTCTCCTAGACACGAGCTGAGAAATTGCAAACGTCGAGCAATTGCTCAGAGAGGAAAAGTGCCAGCACTGAAAGCTGTTGCTAGCCAGCACCCTTCCTTGGAAGCGCTTTTGTAGCCCTAAGAACACTGGGGCTTTGCGCTTCTTTAGCCACCTAATCTTCTGCTCATCCTCTCGCGCACTCTAAAGAGAGCTCAGGTGAGAAATTGCAAACGTCAAGCAATTGCTCAGAGATGAAAAGTGCCAGCACTGAAAGCTGTTGCTAGCCAGCACCCTTCCTTGGAAGCGCTTTCACAGGCGCAGTAACACTGGGGCTTTGCGCTTCTCTAGCCACCAAAAGTCACGGTCCTTCTCTTTCCGTCTCGTAGACACGAGCTGAGAAATTGCAAACGTCGAGCAATTGCTCAGAGATGAAAAGTGCCAGCACTGGAAGCTGTTGCTAGCCAGCACCCTTCCTTGGAAGCGCTTTTGTAGGCCTAAGAACACTGGGGCTCTGGGCTTCTCTAGCCACCTAATCTTCTGCTCATCCTCTCGTGCACTCTAAAGAGAGCTCAGGTGAGAAATTGCAAACGTCAAGCAATTGCTCAGAGATGAAAAGTGCCAGCACTTAAAGCTCTTGCTAGCCAGCACCCTTCCTTGGAAGCGCTTTCACAGGTGCAGTAACACTGGGGTTTGCGCTTCTCTAGCCACCAAAAGTCACGGTCCTTCTCTTTCCGTCTCGTAGACACGAGCTGAGAAATTGCAAACGTCAAGCAATTGCTCAGAGATGAAAAGTGCCAGCACTTAAAGCTCTTGCTAGCCAGCACCCTTCCTTGGAAGCGCTTTCACAGGCGCAGTAACACTGGGGCTTTGCGCTTCTCTACCCACCAAACGTCACGGTCACTATCTCTCCGTCTCGTAGACACGAGCTGAGAAATTGCAGACATCGAGCAATTGCTCAGAGATGAAAAGTGCCAGCACTGAAAGCTGTTGCTAGCCAGCACCCTTCCTTGGAAGCGCTTTTGTAGGCCTAAGAACACTGGGGCTCTGGGCTTCTCTAGCCACCTCATCTTCTGCTCATCCTCTCGCGCACTCTAAAGAGAGCTCAGGTGAGAAATTGCAAACGTCGAGCAATTGCTCAGAGATGAAAAGTGCCAGCACTGAAAGCTGTTGCTAGCCAGCACCCTTCCTTGGAAGTGCTTTCACAGGCGCAGTAACACTGGGGCTTTGCGCTTCTCTACCCACCAAACGTCACGGTCCTTCTCTTTCCGTCTCGTAGACACGAGCTGAGAAATTGCAAACGTCGAGCAATTGCTCAGAGATGAAAAGTGCCAGCACTGAAAGCTGTTGCTAGCCAGCACCCTTCCTTGGAAGCGCTTTCACAGGCGCAGTAACACTGGGGCTTTGCGCTTCTCTAGCCACCAAACGTCACGGTCCTTCTCTTTCCGTCTCGTAGACACGAGCTGAGAAATTGCAAATGTCGAGCAATTGCTCAGAGATGAAAAGTGCCAGCACTGAAAGCTGTTGCTAGGCAGCACCCTTCCTTGGAAGCGCTTTTGTAGGCCTAAGAAGACTGGGGCTCTGGGCTTCTCTAGCCACCTAATCTTCTGCTCATCCTCTCGCGCACTCTAAAGAGAGCTCAGGTGAGAAATTGCAAACGTCGAGCAATTGCTCAGAGATGAAAAGTGCCAGCACTGAAAGCTGTTGCTAGCCAGCACCCTTCCTTGGAAGCGCTTTCACAGGCGCAGCAACACTGGGGCTTTGCGCTTCTCTAGCCACCAAACGTCACGGTCCTTCTCTTTCCGTCTCGTAGACACGAGCTGAGAAATTGCAAACGTCGAGCAATTGCTCAGAGATGAAAAGTGCCAGCACTGAAAGCTCTTGCTAGCCAGCACCCTTCCTTGGAAGCGCTTTCACAGGCGCAGCAACACTGGGGCTTTGCGCTTCTCTACCCACCAAACGTCACGGTCACTATCTCTCCGTCTCGTAGACACGAGCTGAGAAATTGCAAACGTCGAGCAATTGCTCAGAGATGAAAAGTGCCAGCACTGAAAGCTGTTGCTAGCCAGCACCCTTCCTTGGAAGCGCTTTTGTAGGCCTAAGAACACTGGGGCTCTGGGCTTCTCTAGCCACCTCATCTTCTGCTCATCCTCTCGCGCACTCTAAAGAGAGCTCAGGTGAGAAATTGCAAACGTCGAGCAATTGCTCAGAGAGGAAAAGTGCCAGCACTGAAAGCTGTTGCTAGCCAGCACCCTTCCTTGGAAGCGCTTTCACAGATGCAGTAACACTGGGGCTTTGCGCTTCTCTACCCACCAAACGTAACGGTCATTCTCTTTCTGTCTCGTAGACATGAGCTGAGAAATTGCAAACGTCGAGCAATTGCTCAGAGATGAAAAGTGCCAGCACTGAAAGCTCTTGCTAGCCAGCACCCTTCCTTGGAAGCGCTTTCACAGGCGCAGCAACACTGGGGCTTTGCGCTTCTCTACCCACCAAACGTCACGGTCACTATCTCTCCGTCTCGTAGACACGAGCTGAGAAATTGCAAACGTCGAGCAATTGCTCAGAGATGAAAAGTGCCAGCACTGAAAGCTGTTGCTAGCCAGCACCCTTCCTTGGAAGCGCTTTGTAGGCCTAAGAACACTGGGGCTCTGGGCTTCTCTAGCCACCTCATCTTCTGCTCATCCTCTCGCGCACTCTAAAGAGAGCTCAGGTGAGAAATTGCAAACGTCAAGCAATTGGTCAGAGATGAAAAGTGCCAGCACTTAAAGCTCTTGCTAGCCAGCACCCTTCCTTGGAAGCGCTTTCACAGGCGCTGTAACACTGGGGCTTTGCGCTTCTATATGCACCAAACGTCACGGTCCTTCTCTTTCCGTCTCGTAGACATGAGCTGAGAAATTGCAAACGTCAAGCAATTGCTCAGAGATGAAAAGTGCCAGCACTTAAAGCTCTTGCTAGCCAGCACCCTTCCTTGGAAGCGCTTTCACAGGCGCAGCAACACTGGGGCTTTGCGCTTCTCTAGCCACCAAACGTCACGGTCCTTCTCTTTCCGTCTCGTAGACACGAGCTGAGAAATTGCAAACGTCGAGCAATTGCTCAGAGAGGAAAAGTGCCAGCACTGAAAGCTCTTGCTAGCCAGCACCCTTCCTTGGAAGCGCTTTTGTAGGCCTAAGAACACTGGGGCTCTGGGCTTCTCTAGCCACCTCATCTTCTGCTCATCCTCTCGCGCACTCTAAAGAGAGCTCAGGTGAGAAATTGCAAACGTCGAGCAATTGCTCAGAGATGAAAAGTGCCAGCACTGAAAGCTGTTGCTAGCCAGCACCCTTCCTTGGAAGTGCTTTCACAGGCGCAGTAACACTGGGGCTTTGCGCTTCTCTACCCACCAAACGTCACGGTCCTTCTCTTTCCGTCTTGTAGACACGAGCTGAGAAATTGCAAACGTCGAGCAATTGCTCAGAGATGAAAAGTGCCAGCACTGAAAGCTGTTGCTAGCCAGCACCCTTCCTTGGAAGCGCTTTCACAGGCGCAGTAACACTGGGGCTTTGCGCTTCTCTAGCCACCAAACGTCACGGTCCTTCTCTTTCCGTCTCGTAGACACGAGCTGAGAAATTGCAAATGTCGAGCAATTGCTCAGAGATGAAAAGTGCCAGCACTGAAAGCTGTTGCTAGGCAGCACCCTTCCTTGGAAGCGCTTTTGTAGGCCTAAGAAGACTGGGGCTCTGGGCTTCTCTAGCCACCTAATCTTCTGCTCATCCTCTCGCGCACTCTAAAGAGAGCTCAGGTGAGAAATTGCAAACGTCCAGCAATTGCTCAGAGATGAAAAGTGCCAGCACTGAAAGCTGTTGCTAGCCAGCACCCTTCCTTGGAAGCGCTTTCACAGGCGCAGCAACACTGGGGCTTTGCGCTTCTCTAGCCACCAAACGTCACGGTCCTTCTCTTTCCGTCTCGTAGACACGAGCTGAGAAATTGCAAACGTCGAGTGATTGCTCAGAGATGAAAAGTGCCAGCACTGAAAGCTGTTGCTAGCCAGCACCCTTCCTTGGAAGCGCTTTTGTAGGCCTAAGAACACTGGGGCTCTGGGCTTCTCTAGCCACCTAATCTTCTGCTCATCCTCTCGCGCACTCTAAAGAGAGTTCAGGTGAGAAATTGCAAACGTCGAGCAATTGCTCAGAGATGAAAAGTGCCAGCACTGAAAGCTGTTGCTAGCCAGCACCCTTCCTTGGAAGCGCTTTCACAGGCGCAGCAACACTGGGGCTTTGCGCTTCTTTAGCCACCACACTTCATGGTCACTATCTCTCCGTCTCCTAGACACGAGCTGAGAAATTGCAAACGTCGAGCAATTGCTCAGAGAGGAAAAGTGCCAGCACTGAAAGCTGTTGCTAGCCAGCACCCTTCCTTGGAAGCGCTTTTGTAGCCCTAAGAACACTGGGGCTTTGCGCTTCTTTAGCCACCTAATCTTCTGCTCATCCTCTCGCGCACTCTAAAGAGAGCTCAGGTGAGAAATTGCAAACGTCAAGCAATTGCTCAGAGATGAAAAGTGCCAGCACTGAAAGCTGTTGCTAGCCAGCACCCTTCCTTGGAAGCGCTTTCACAGGCGCAGTAACACTGGGGCTTTGCGCTTCTCTAGCCACCAAAAGTCACGGTCCTTCTCTTTCCGTCTCGTAGACACGAGCTGAGAAATTGCAAACGTCGAGCAATTGCTCAGAGATGAAAAGTGCCAGCACTGGAAGCTGTTGCTAGCCAGCACCCTTCCTTGGAAGCGCTTTTGTAGGCCTAAGAACACTGGGGCTCTGGGCTTCTCTAGCCACCTAATCTTCTGCTCATCCTCTCGTGCACTCTAAAGAGAGCTCAGGTGAGAAATTGCAAACGTCAAGCAATTGCTCAGAGATGAAAAGTGCCAGCACTTAAAGCTCTTGCTAGCCAGCACCCTTCCTTGGAAGCGCTTTCACAGGTGCAGTAACACTGGGGTTTGCGCTTCTCTAGCCACCAAAAGTCACGGTCCTTCTCTTTCCGTCTCGTAGACACGAGCTGAGAAATTGCAAACGTCAAGCAATTGCTCAGAGATGAAAAGTGCCAGCACTTAAAGCTCTTGCTAGCCAGCACCCTTCCTTGGAAGCGCTTTCACAGGCGCAGTAACACTGGGGCTTTGCGCTTCTCTACCCACCAAACGTCACGGTCACTATCTCTCCGTCTCGTAGACACGAGCTGAGAAATTGCAGACATCGAGCAATTGCTCAGAGATGAAAAGTGCCAGCACTGAAAGCTGTTGCTAGCCAGCACCCTTCCTTGGAAGCGCTTTTGTAGGCCTAAGAAGACTGGGGCTCTGGGCTTCTCTAGCCACCTCATCTTCTGCTCATCCTCTCGCGCACTCTAAAGAGAGCTCAGGTGAGAAATTGCAAACGTCCAGCAATTGCTCAGAGATGAAAAGTGCCAGCACTGAAAGCTGTTGCTAGCCAGCACCCTTCCTTGGAAGCGCTTTCACAGGCGCAGCAACACTGGGGCTTTGCGCTTCTCTAGCCACCAAACGTCACGGTCCTTCTCTTTCCGTCTCGTAGACACGAGCTGAGAAATTGCAAACGTCAAGCAATTGCTCAGAGATGAAAAGTGCCAGCACTGAAAGCTGTTGCTAGCCAGCACCCTTCCTTGGAAGCGCTTTCACAGGCGCAGTAACACTGGGGCTTTGCGCTTCTCTACCCACCAAACGTCACGGTCCTTCTCTTTCCGTCTCGTAGACACGAGCTGAGAAATTGCAAACGTCGAGCAATTGCTCAGAGATGAAAAGTGCCAGCACTGAAAGCTGTTGCTAGCCAGCACCCTTCCTTGGAAGCGCTTTCACAGGCGCAGTAACACTGGGGCTTTGCGCTTCTCTAGCCACCAAACGTCACGGTCCTTCTCTTTCCGTCTCGTAGACACGAGCTGAGAAATTGCAAACGTCGAGCAATTGCTCAGAGATGAAAAGTGCCAGCACTGAAAGCTCTTGCTAGCCAGCACCCTTCCTTGGAAGCGCTTTTGTAGGCCTAAGAACACTGGGGCTCTGGGCTTCTCTAGCCACCTCATCTTCTGCTCATCTTCTCGCGCACTCTAAAGAGAGCTCAGGTGAGAAATTGCAAACGTCGAGCAATTGCTCAGAGATGAAAAGTGCCAGCACTGAAAGCTCTTGCTAGCCAGCACCCTTCCTTGGAAGCGCTTTCACAGGCGCAGTAACACTGGGGCTTTGCGCTTCTCTAGCCACCAAACGTCACGGTCCTTCTCTTTCCGTCTCGTAGACATGAGCTGAGAAATTGCAAACGTCGAGCAATTGCTCAGAGATGAAAAGTGCCAGCACTTAAAGCTCTTGCTAGCCAGCACCCTTCCTTGGAAGCGCTTTTGTAGGCCTAAGAACAGTGGGGCTCTGGGCTTCTCTAGCCACCTCATCTTCTGCTCATCCTCTCGCGCACTCTAAAGAGAGCTCAGGTGAGAAATTGCAAACGTCGAGCAATTGCTCAGAGATGAAAAGTGCCAGCACTGAAAGCTGTTGCTAGCCAGCACCCTTCCTTGGAAGCGCTTTCACAGATGCAGTAACACTGGGGCTTTGCGCTTCTCTAGCCACCAAACGTCACGGTCACTCTCTCTCCGTCTCGTAGACACGAGCTGAGAAATTGCAAACGTTGAGCAATTGCTCAGAGATGAAAAGTGCCAGCACTGGAAGCTGTTGCTAGCCAGCACCCTTCCTTGGAAGCGCTTTTGTAGGCCTAAGAACACTGGGGCTCTGGGCTTCTCTAGCCACCTAATCTTCTGCTCATCCTCTCGCGCTCTCTGAAGAGAGCTCAGGTGAGAAATTGCAAACGTCGAGCAATTGCTCAGAGATGAAAAGTGCCAGCACTGAAAGCTCTTGCTAGCCAGCACCCTTCCTTGGAAGCGCTTTCACAGGCGCAGTAACACTGGGGCTTTGCGCTTCTCTACCCACCAAACGTCACGGTCCTTCTCTTTCCGTCTCCTAGACACGAGCTGAGAAATTGCAAACGTCGAGCAATTGCTCAGAGATGAAAAGTGCCAGCACTGAAAGCTGTTGCTAGCCAGCCCCCTTCCTTGGAAGCGCTTTTGTAGCCCTTAGAACACTGGGGCTCTGGGCTTCTCTAGCCACCTAATCTTCTGCTCATCCTCTCGCGCTCTCTAAAGAGAGCTCAGGTGAGAAATTGCAAACGTCGAGCAATTGCTCAGAGATGAAAAGTGCCAGCACTGAAAGCTGTTGCTAGCCAGCACCCTTCCTTGGAAGCGCTTTCACAGGCGCAGTAACACTGGGGCTTTGCGCTTCTCTACCCACCAAACGTCACGGTCCTTCTCTTTCCGTCTCGTAGACACGAGCTGATAAATTGCAAACGTCTAGCAATTGCTCAGAGATGAAAAGTGCCAGCACTGAAAGCTGTTGCTAGCCAGCACCCTTCCTTGGAAGCGCTTTTGTAGCCCTTAGAACAGTGGGGCTCTGGGCTTCTCTAGCCACCTCATCTTCTGCTCATCCTCTCGCGCACTCTAAAGAGAGCTGAGGTGAGAAATTGCAAACGTCGAGCAATTGCTCAGAGATGAAAAGTGCCAGCACTGAAAGCTGTTGCTAGCCAGCCCCCTTCCTTGGAAGCGCTTTCACAGGCGCGGCAACACTGGGGCTTTGCGCTTCTCTACCCACCAAACGTCACGGTCCTTCTCTCCCCGTCTCATAGACACGAGCTGAGAAATTGCAAACGTCGATCAATTGCTCAGAGATGAAAAGTGCCAGCACTGAAAGCTGTTGCTAGCCAGCACCCTCCCTTGGAAGCGCTTTTGTAGGCCTAAGAACACTGGGGCTCTGGGCTTCTCTAGCCACCTCATCTTCTGCTCATCCTCTCGCGCACTCTAAAGAGAGCTCAGGTGAGAAATTGCAAACGTCGACCAATTGCTCAGAGATGAAAAGTGCCAGCACTGAAAGCTCTTGCTAGCCAGCACCCTTCCTTGGAAGCGCTTTCACAGGCGCAGTAACACTGGGGCTTTGCGCTTCTCTAGCCACCAAACGTCACGGTCCTTCTCTTTCCGTCTCGTAGACACGAGCTGAGAAATTGCAAACGTCGAGCAATTGCTCAGAGATGAAAAGTGCCAGCACTGAAAGCTCTTGCTAGCCAGCACCCTTCCTTGGAAGCGCTTTTGTAGGCCTGAGAACACTGGGGCTCTGGGCTTCTCTAGCCACCTCATCTTCTGCTCATCCTCTCGCGCACTCTAAAGAGAGCTCAGGTGAGAAATTGCAAACGTCGAGCAATTGCTCAGAGATGAAAAGTGCCAGCACTGAAAGCTCTTGCTAGCCAGCACCCTTCCTTGGAAGCGCTTTCACAGATGCAGTAACACTGGGGCTTTGCGCTTCTCTACCCACCAAACGTCACGGTCATTCTCTTTCTGTCTCGTAGACATGAGCTGAGAAATTGCAAACGTCGAGCAATTGCTCAGAGATGAAAAGTGCCAGCACTGAAAGCTCTTGCTAGCCAGCACCCTTCCTTGGAAGCGCTTTCACAGGCGCAGCAACACTGGGGCTTTGCGCTTCTCTACCCACCAAACGTCACGGTCCTTCTCTCCCCGTCTCATAGACACGAGCTGAGAAATTGCAAACGTCGATCAATTGCTCAGAGATGAAAAGTGCCAGCACTGAAAGCTGTTGCTAGCCAGCACCCTCCCTTGGAAGCGCTTTTGTAGGCCTAAGAACACTGGGGCTCTGGGCTTCTCTAGCCACCTCATCTTCTGCTCATCCTCTCGCGCACTCTAAAGAGAGCTCAGGTGAGAAATTGCAAACGTCGAGCAATTGCTCAGAGATGAAAAGTGCCAGCACTGAAAGCTCTTGCTAGCCAGCACCCTTCCTTGGAAGCGCTTTCACAGGCGCAGTAACACTGGGGCTTTGCGCTTCTCTAGCCACCAAACGTCACGGTCCTTCTCTTTCCGTCTCGTAGACACGAGCTGAGAAATTGCAAACGTCGAGCAATTGCTCAGAGATGAAAAGTGCCAGCACTGAAAGCTCTTGCTAGCCAGCACCCTTCCTTGGAAGCGCTTTTGTAGGCCTGAGAACACTGGGGCTCTGGGCTTCTCTAGCCACCTCATCTTCTGCTCATCCTCTCGCGCACTCTAAAGAGAGCTCAGGTGAGAAATTGCAAACGTCGAGCAATTGCTCAGAGATGAAAAGTGCCAGCACTGAAAGCTCTTGCTAGCCAGCACCCTTCCTTGGAAGCGCTTTCACAGATGCAGTAACACTGGGGCTTTGCGCTTCTCTACCCACCAAACGTCACGGTCATTCTCTTTCTGTCTCGTAGACATGAGCTGAGAAATTGCAAACGTCGAGCAATTGCTCAGAGATGAAAAGTGCCAGCACTGAAAGCTCTTGCTAGCCAGCACCCTTCCTTGGAAGCGCTTTCACAGATGCAGTAACACTGGGGCTTTGCGCTTCTCTAGCCACCAAACGTCACGGTCACTCTCTCTCCGTCTCGTAGACACGAGCTGAGAAATTGCAAACGTTGAGCAATTGCTCAGAGATGAAAAGTGCCAGCACTGGAAGCTGTTGCTAGCCAGCACCCTTCCTTGGAAGCGCTTTTGTAGGCCTAAGAACACTGGGGCTCTGGGCTTCTCTAGCCACCTAATCTTCTGCTCATCCTCTCGCGCTCTCTGAAGAGAGCTCAGGTGAGAAATTGCAAACGTCGAGCAATTGCTCAGAGATGAAAAGTGCCAGCACTGAAAGCTCTTGCTAGCCAGCCCCCTTCCTTGGAAGCGCTTTCACAGGCGCAGTAACACTGGGGCTTTGCGCTTCTCTACCCACCAAACGTCACGGTCCTTCTCTTTCCGTCTCCTAGACACGAGCTGAGAAATTGCAAACGTCGAGCAATTGCTCAGAGATGAAAAGTGCCAGCACTGAAAGCTGTTGCTAGCCAGCCCCCTTCCTTGGAAGCGCTTTTGTAGCCCTTAGAACACTGGGGCTCTGGGCTTCTCTAGCCACCTCATCTTCTGCTCATCCTCTCGCGCTCTCTAAAGAGAGCTCAGGTGAGAAATTGCAAACGTCGAGCAATTGCTCAGAGATGAAAAGTGCCAGCACTGAAAGCTGTTGCTAGCCAGCACCCTTCCTTGGAAGCGCTTTCACAGGCGCAGTAACACTGGGGCTTTGCGCTTCTCTACCCACCAAACGTCACGGTCCTTCTCTTTCCGTCTCGTAGACACGAGCTGATAAATTGCAAACGTCGAGCAATTGCTCAGAGATGAAAAGTGCCAGCACTGAAAGCTGTTGCTAGCCAGCACCCTTCCTTGGAAGCGCTTTTGTAGCCCTTAGAACAGTGGGGCTCTGGGCTTCTCTAGCCACCTCATCTTCTGCTCATCCTCTCGCGCACTCTAAAGAGAGCTGAGGTGAGAAATTGCAAACGTCGAGCAATTGCTCAGAGATGAAAAGTGCCAGCACTGAAAGCTGTTGCTAGCCAGCACCCTTCCTTGGAAGCGCTTTCACAGGCGCGGCAACACTGGGGCTTTGCGCTTCTCTAGCCACCAAACGTCACGGTCCTTCTCTCCCCGTCTCATAGACACGAGCTGAGAAATTGCAAACGTCGATCAATTGCTCAGAGATGAAAAGTGCCAGCACTGAAAGCTGTTGCTAGCCAGCACCCTCCCTTGGAAGCGCTTTTGTAGGCCTAAGAACACTGGGGCTCTGGGCTTCTCTAGCCACCTCATCTTCTGCTCATCCTCTCGCGCACTCTAAAGAGAGCTCAGGTGAGAAATTGCAAACGTCGACCAATTGCTCAGAGATGAAAAGTGCCAGCACTGAAAGCTCTTGCTAGCCAGCACCCTTCCTTGGAAGCGCTTTCACAGGCGCAGTAACACTGGGGCTTTGCGCTTCTCTAGCCACCAAACGTCACGGTCCTTCTCTTTCCGTCTCGTAGACACGAGCTGAGAAATTGCAAACGTCGAGCAATTGCTCAGAGATGAAAAGTGCCAGCACTGAAAGCTGTTGCTAGCCAGCACCCTTCCTTGGAAGCGCTTTTGTAGGCCTGAGAACACTGGGGCTCTGGGCTTCTCTAGCCACCTCATCTTCTGCTCATCCTCTCGCGCACTCTAAAGAGAGCTCAGGTGAGAAATTGCAAACGTCGAGCAATTGCTCAGAGATGAAAAGTGCCAGCACTGAAAGCTGTTGCTAGCCAGCACCCTTCCTTGGAAGCGCTTTCACAGATGCAGTAACACTGGGGCTTTGCGCTTCTCTACCCACCAAACGTCACGGTCCTTCTCTTTCTGTCTCGTAGACATGAGCTGAGAAATTGCAAACGTCGAGCAATTGCTCAGAGATGAAAAGTGCCAGCACTGAAAGCTCTTGCTAGCCAGCACCCTTCCTTGGAAGCGCTTTCACAGGCGCAGCAACACTGGGGCTTTGCGCTTCTCTACCCACCAAACGTCACGGTCCTTCTCTCCCCGTCTCATAGACACGAGCTGAGAAATTGCAAACGTCGATCAATTGCTCAGAGATGAAAAGTGCCAGCACTGAAAGCTGTTGCTAGCCAGCACCCTCCCTTGGAAGCGCTTTTGTAGGCCTAAGAACAGTGGGGCTCTGGGCTTCTCTAGCCACCTCATCTTCTGCTCATCCTCTCGCGCACTCTAAAGAGAGCTCAGGTGAGAAATTGCAAACGTCGAGCAATTGCTCAGAGATGAAAAGTGCCAGCACTGAAAGCTCTTGCTAGCCAGCACCCTTCCTTGGAAGCGCTTTCACAGGCGCAGTAACACTGGGGCTTTGCGCTTCTCTAGCCACCAAACGTCACGGTCCTTCTCTTTCCGTCTCGTAGACACGAGCTGAGAAATTGCAAACGTCGAGCAATTGCTCAGAGATGAAAAGTGCCAGCACTGAAAGCTGTTGCTAGCCAGCACCCTTCCTTGGAAGCGCTTTTGTAGGCCTGAGAACACTGGGGCTCTGGGCTTCTCTAGCCACCTCATCTTCTGCTCATCCTCTCGCGCACTCTAAAGAGAGCTCAGGTGAGAAATTGCAAACGTCGAGCAATTGCTCAGAGATGAAAAGTGCCAGCACTGAAAGCTCTTGCTAGCCAGCACCCTTCCTTGGAAGCGCTTTCACAGATGCAGTAACACTGGGGCTTTGCGCTTCTCTACCCACCAAACGTAACGGTCATTCTCTTTCTGTCTCGTAGACATGAGCTGAGAAATTGCAAACGTCGAGCAATTGCTCAGAGATGAAAAGTGCCAGCACTGAAAGCTCTTGCTAGCCAGCACCCTTCCTTGGAAGCGCTTTCACAGGCGCAGCAACACTGGGGCTTTGCGCTTCTCTACCCACCAAACGTCACGGTCACTATCTCTCCGTCTCGTAGACACGAGCTGAGAAATTGCAGACGTCGATCAATTGCTCAGAGATGAAAAGTGCCAGCACTGAAAGCTCTTGCTAGCCAGCACCCTTCCTTGGAAGCGCTTTTGTAGGCCTAAGAAGACTGGGGCTCTGGGCTTCTCTAGCCACCTAATCTTCTGCTCATCCTCTCGCGCACTCTAAAGAGAGCTCAGGTGAGAAATTGCAAACGTCGAGCAATTGCTCAGAGATGAAAAGTGCCAGCACTGAAAGCTGTTGCTAGCCAGCACCCTTCCTTGGAAGCGCTTTCACAGGCGCGGCAACACTGGGGCTTTGCGCTTCTATATGCACCAAACGTCACGGTCCTTCTCTTTCCGTCTCGTAGACATGAGCTGAGAAACTGCAAACGTCAAGCAATTGCTCAGAGATGAAAAGTGCCAGCACTTAAAGCTCTTGCTAGCCAGCACCCTTCCTTGGAAGCGCTTTCACAGGCGCAGTAACACTGGGGCTTTGCGCTTCTCTAGCCACCAAACGTCACGGTCCTTCTCTTTCCGTCTCGTAGACACGAGCTGAGAAATTGCAAACGTCCAGCAATTGCTCAGAGAGGAAAAGTGCCAGCACTGAAAGCTCTTGCTAGCCAGCACCCTTCCTTGGAAGCGCTTTTGTAGGCCTAAGAAGACTGGGGCTCTGGGCTTCTCTAGCCACCTAATCTTCTGCTCATCCTCTCGCGCACTCTAAAGAGAGCTCAGGTGAGAAATTGCAAACGTCGAGCAATTGCTCAGAGATGAAAAGTGCCAGCACTGAAAGCTGTTGCTAGCCAGCACCCTTCCTTGGAAGCGCTTTACAGGCGCAGTAACACTGGGGCTTTGCGCTTCTCTAGCCACCAAACGTCACGGTCCTTCTCTTTCCGTCTCGTAGACACGAGCTGAGAAATTGCAAACGTCGAGCAATTGCTCAGAGATGAAAAGTGCCAGCACTGAAAGCTGTTGCTAGCCAGCACCCTTCCTTGGAAGCGCTTTCACAGGCGCAGTAACACTGGGGCTTTGCGCTTCTCTAGCCACCAAACGTCACGGTCATTCTCTTTCCGTCTCGTAGACACGAGCTGAGAAATTGCAAATGTCGAGCAATTGCTCAGAGATGAAAAGTGCCAGCACTGAAAGCTCTTGCTAGCCAGCACCCTTCCTTGGAAGCGCTTTTGTAGGCCTAAGAACACTGGGGCTCTGGGCTTCTCTAGCCACCTAATCTTCTGCTCATCCTCTCGCGCACTCTAAAGAGAGCTCAGGTGAGAAATTGCAAACGTCGAGCAATTGCTCAGAGATGAAAAGTGCCAGCACTGAAAGCTGTTGCTAGCCAGCACCCTTCCTTGGAAGCGCTTTCACAGGCGCAGCAACACTGGGGCTTTGCGCTTCTCTACCCACCAAACGTCACGGTCCTTCTCTTTCCGTCTCGTAGACACGAGCTGAGAAATTGCAAACGTCGAGCGATTGCTCAGAGATGAAAAGTGCCAGCACTGAAAGCTGTTGCTAGCCAGCCCCCTTCCTTGGAAGCGCTTTTGTAGGCCTAAGAACACTGGGGCTCTGGGCTTCTCTAGCCACCTAATCTTCTGCTCATCCTCTCGCGCACTCTAAAGAGAGTTCAGGTGAGAAATTGCAAACGTCGAGCAATTGCTCAGAGATGAAAAGTGCCAGCACTGAAAGCTCTTGCTAGCCAGCACCCTTCCTTGGAAGCGCTTTCACAGGCGCAGTAACACTGGGGCTTTGCGCTTCTCTAGCCACCAAACGTCACGGTCCTTCTCTTTCCGTCGGTAGACATGAGCTGAGAAATTGCAAACGTCGAGCAATTGCTCAGAGATGAAAAGTGCCAGCACTGGAAGCTGTTGCTAGCCAGCACCCTTCCTTGGAAGCGCTTTTGTAGGCCTAAGAACACTGGGGCTCTGGGCTTCTCTAGCCACCTCATCTTCTGCTCATCCTCTCGCGCACTCTAAAGAGAGCTCAGGTGAGAAATTGCAAACGTCAAGCAATTGCTCAGAGATGAAAAGTGCCAGCACTGAAAGCTCTTGCTAGCCAGCACCCTTCCTTGGAAGCGCTTTCACAGGCGCAGTAACACTGGGGCTTTGCGCTTCTCTAGCCACCAAAAGTCACGGTCCTTCTCTTTCCGTCTCGTAGACACGAGCTGAGAAATTGCAAACGTCAAGCAATTGCTCAGAGATGAAAAGTGCCAGCACTTAAAGCTCTTGCTAGCCAGCACCCTTCCTTGGAAGCGCTTTCACAGGCGCAGTAACACTGGGGCTTTGCGCTTCTCTACCCACCAAACGTCACGGTCACTATCTCTCCGTCTCGTAGACACGAGCTGAGAAATTGCAGACATCGAGCAATTGCTCAGAGATGAAAAGTGCCAGCACTGAAAGCTGTTGCTAGCCAGCACCCTTCCTTGGAAGCGCTTTTGTAGGCCTAAGAAGACTGGGGCTCTGGGCTTCTCTAGCCACCTCATCTTCTGCTCATCCTCTCGCGCACTCTAAAGAGAGCTCAGGTGAGAAATTGCAAACGTCGAGCAATTGCTCAGAGATGAAAAGTGCCAGCACTGAAAGCTCTTGCTAGCCAGCACCCTTCCTTGGAAGCGCTTTTGTAGCCCTTAGAACACTGGGGCTCTGGGCTTCTCTACCCACCTAATCTTCTGCTCATCCTCTCGCGCACTCTAAAGAGAGCTCAGGTGAGAAATTGCAAACGTCGAGCAATTGCTCAGAGATGAAAAGTGCCAGCACTGAAAGCTGTTGCTAGCCAGCACCCTTCCTTGGAAGCGCTTTCACAGGCGCAGCAACACTGGGGCTTTGCGCTTCTCTACCCACCAAACGTCACGGTCCTTCTCTTTCCGTCTCGTAGACATGAGCTGAGAAATTGCAAACGTCGAGCAATTGCTCAGAGATGAAAAGTGCCAGCACTTAAAGCTCTTGCTAGCCAGCACCCTTCCTTGGAAGCGCTTTTGTAGGCCTAAGAACAGTGGGGCTCTGGGCTTCTCTAGCCACCTCATCTTCTGCTCATCCTCTCGCGCACTCTAAAGAGAGCTCAGGTGAGAAATTGCAAACGTCGAGCAATTGCTCAGAGATGAAAAGTGCCAGCACTGAAAGCTGTTGCTAGCCAGCACCCTTCCTTGGAAGCGCTTTCACAGATGCAGTAACACTGGGGCTTTGCGCTTCTCTAGCCACCAAACGTCACGGTCACTCTCTCTCCGTCTCGTAGACACGAGCTGAGAAATTGCAAACGTCGAGCAATTGCTCAGAGAGGAAAAGTGCCAGCACTGGAAGCTGTTGCTAGCCAGCACCCTTCCTTGGAAGCGCTTTTGTAGGCCTAAGAACACTGGGGCTCTGGGCTTCTCTAGCCACCTCATCTTCTGCTCATCCTCTCGCGCACTCTAAAGAGAGCTGAGGTGAGAAATTGCAAACGTCGAGCAATTGCTCAGAGATGAAAAGTGCCAGCACTGAAAGCTCTTGCTAGCCAGCACCCTTCCTTGGAAGCGCTTTCACAAGCGCAGTAACACTGGGGCTTTGCGCTTCTCTACCCACCAAACGTCACGGTCACTATCTCTCCGTCTCGTAGACACGAGCTGAGAAATTGCAGACGTCCAGCAATTGCTCAGAGATGAAAAGTGCCAGCACTGAAAGCTGTTGCTAGCCAGCACCCTTCCTTGGAAGCGCTTTTGTAGGCCTAAGAACACTGGGGCTCTGGGCTTCTCTAGCCACCTCATCTTCTGCTCATCCTCTCGCGCACTCTAAAGAGAGCTCAGGTGAGAAATTGCAAACGTTGAGCAATTGCTCAGAGATGAAAAGTGCCAGCACTGGAAGCTGTTGCTAGCCAGCACCCTTCCTTGGAAGCGCTTTCACAGGCGCAGCAACACTGGGGCTTTGCGCTTCTCTACCCAACAAACGTCACGGTCACTATCTCTCCGTCTCGTAGACACGAGCTGAGAAATTGCAAACGTCGAGCAATTGCTCAGAGATGAAAAGTGCCAGCACTGAAAGCTCTTGCTAGCCAGCACCCTTCCTTGGAAGCGCTTTTGTAGGCCTAAGAACACTGGGGCTCTGGGCTTCTCTAGCCACCTCATCTTCTGCTCATCCTCTCGCGCACTCTAAAGAGAGCTCAGGTGAGAAATTGCAAACGTCGAGCAATTGCTCAGAGATGAAAAGTGCCAGCACTGAAAGCTCTTGCTAGCCAGCACCCTTCCTTGGAAGCGCTTTCACAGGCGCAGTAACACTGGGGCTTTGCGCTTCTCTAGCCACCAAACGTCACGGTCCTTCTCTTTCCGTCTCGTAGACACGAGCTGAGAAATTGCAAACATCCAGCAATTGCTCAGAGATGAAAAGTGCCAGCACTGAAAGCTCTTGCTAGCCAGCACCCTTCCTTGGAAGCGCTTTCACAGATGCAGTAACACTGGGGCTTTGCGCTTCTCTAGCCACCAAACGTCACGGTCCTTCTCTTTCCGTCTCGTAGACACGAGCTGAGAAATTGCAAACGTCCAGCAATTGCTCAGAGATGAAAAGTGCCAGCACTGAAAGCTGTTGCTAGCCAGCACCCTTCCTTGGAAGCGCTTTTGTAGGCCTAAGAAGACTGGGGCTCTGGGCTTCTCTAGCCACCTCATCTTCTGCTCATCCTCTCGCGCACTCTAAAGAGAGCTCAGGTGAGAAATTGCAAACGTCGAGCAATTGCTCAGAGATGAAAAGTGCCAGCACTGAAAGCTGTTGCTAGCCAGCACCCTTCCTTGGAAGCGCTTTCACAGGCGCAGCAACACTGGGGCTTTGCGCTTCTCTAGCCACCAAACGTCACGGTCCTTCTCTTTCCGTCTCGTAGACACGAGCTGAGAAATTGCAAACGTCGAGCAATTGCTCAGAGATGAAAAGTGCCAGCACTGAAAGCTGTTGCTAGCCAGCACCCTTCCTTGGAAGCGCTTTTGTAGGCCTAAGAACACTGGGGCTCTGGGCTTCTCTAGCCACCTCATCTTCTGCTCATCCTCTCGCGCACTCTAAAGAGAGCTCAGGTGAGAAATTGCAAACGTTGAGCAATTGCTCAGAGATGAAAAGTGCCAGCACTGGAAGCTGTTGCTAGCCAGCACCCTTCCTTGGAAGCGCTTTCACAGGCGCAGCAACACTGGGGCTTTGCGCTTCTCTACCCAACAAACGTCACGGTCACTATCTCTCCGTCTCGTAGACACGAGCTGAGAAATTGCAAACGTCGAGCAATTGCTCAGAGATGAAAAGTGCCAGCACTGAAAGCTCTTGCTAGCCAGCACCCTTCCTTGGAAGCGCTTTTGTAGGCCTAAGAACACTGGGGCTCTGGGCTTCTCTAGCCACCTCATCTTCTGCTCATCCTCTCGCGCACTCTAAAGAGAGCTCAGGTGAGAAATTGCAAACGTCGAGCAATTGCTCAGAGATGAAAAGTGCCAGCACTGAAAGCTCTTGCTAGCCAGCACCCTTCCTTGGAAGCGCTTTCACAGGCGCAGTAACACTGGGGCTTTGCGCTTCTCTAGCCACCAAACGTCACGGTCCTTCTCTTTCCGTCTCGTAGACACGAGCTGAGAAATTGCAAACGTCGAGCAATTGCTCAGAGAGGAAAAGTGCCAGCACTGAAAGCTCTTGCTAGCCAGCACCCTTCCTTGGAAGCGCTTTCACAGATGCAGTAACACTGGGGCTTTGCGCTTCTCTAGCCACCAAACGTCACGGTCCTTCTCTTTCCGTCTCGTAGACACGAGCTGAGAAATTGCAAACGTCCAGCAATTGCTCAGAGATGAAAAGTGCCAGCACTGAAAGCTGTTGCTAGCCAGCACCCTTCCTTGGAAGCGCTTTTGTAGGCCTAAGAAGACTGGGGCTCTGGGCTTCTCTAGCCACCTCATCTTCTGCTCATCCTCTCGCGCACTCTAAAGAGAGCTCAGGTGAGAAATTGCAAACGTCGAGCAATTGCTCAGAGATGAAAAGTGCCAGCACTGAAAGCTGTTGCTAGCCAGCACCCTTCCTTGGAAGCGCTTTCACAGGCGCAGCAACACTGGGGCTTTGCGCTTCTCTAGCCACCAAACGTCACGGTCCTTCTCTTTCCGTCTCGTAGACACGAGCTGAGAAATTGCAAACGTCGAGCAATTGCTCAGAGATGAAAAGTGCCAGCACTGAAAGCTGTTGCTAGCCAGCACCCTTCCTTGGAAGCGCTTTTGTAGGCCTAAGAACACTGGGGCTCTGGGCTTCTCTAGCCACCTCATCTTCTGCTCATCCTCTCGCGCACTCTAAAGAGAGTTCAGGTGAGAAATTGCAAACGTCGAGCAATTGCTCAGAGATGAAAAGTGCCAGCACTGAAAGCTGTTGCTAGCCAGCACCCTTCCTTGGAAGCGCTTTCACAGGCGCAGCAACACTGGGGCTTTGCGCTTCTCTACCCACCAAACTTCATGGTCACTATCTCTCCGTCTCGTAGACACGAGCTGAGAAATTGCAAACGTCGAGCAATTGCTCAGAGATGAAAAGTGCCAGCACTGAAAGCTCTTGCTAGCCAGCACCCTTCCTTGGAAGCGCTTTTGTAGGCCTAAGAAGACTGGGGCTCTGGGCTTCTCTAGCCACCTAATCTTCTGCTCATCCTCTCGCGCACTCTAAAGAGAGCTCAGGTGAGAAATTGCAAACGTCGAGCAATTGCTCAGAGATGAAAAGTGCCAGCACTGAAAGCTGTTGCTAGCCAGCACCCTTCCTTGGAAGCGCTTTCACAGGCGCAGCAACACTGGGGCTTTGCGCTTCTCTACCCACCAAACGTCACGGTCCTTCTCTTTCCGTCTCGTAGACACGAGCTGAGAAATTGCAAACGTCCAGCAATTGCTCAGAGATGAAAAGTGCCAGCACTGAAAGCTGTTGCTAGCCAGCACCCTTCCTTGGAAGCGCTTTTGTAGGCCTAAGAACACTGGGGCTCTGGGCTTCTCTAGCCACCTCATCTTCTGCTCATCCTCTCGCGCACTCTAAAGAGAGCTCAGGTGAGAAATTGCAAACGTCCAGCAATTGCTCAGAGATGAAAAGTGCCAGCACTGAAAGCTGTTGCTAGCCAGCACCCTTCCTTGGAAGCGCTTTACAGGCGCAGTAACACTGGGGCTTTGCGCTTCTCTAGCCACCAAACGTCACGGTCCTTCTCTTTCCGTCTCGTAGACACGAGCTGAGAAATTGCAAACGTCGAGCAATTGCTCAGAGATGAAAAGTGCCAGCACTGAAAGCTGTTGCTAGCCAGCACCCTTCCTTGGAAGCGCTTTTGTAGGCCTAAGAAGACTGGGGCTCTGGGCTTCTCTAGCCACCTCATCTTCTGCTCATCCTCTCGCGCACTCTAAAGAGAGCTCAGGTGAGAAATTGCAAACGTCGAGCAATTGCTCAGAGATGAAAAGTGCCAGCACTGAAAGCTCTTGCTAGCCAGCACCCTTCCTTGGAAGCGCTTTCACAGGCGCAGCAACACTGGGGCTTTGCGCTTCTCTAGCCACCAAACGTCACGGTCCTTCTCTTTCCGTCTCGTAGACACGAGCTGAGAAATTGCAAACGTCGAGCAATTGCTCAGAGATGAAAAGTGCCAGCACTGAAAGCTGTTGCTAGCCAGCCCCCTTCCTTGGAAGCGCTTTTGTAGGCCTAAGAACACTGGGGCTCTGGGCTTCTCTAGCCACCTCATCTTCTGCTCATCCTCTCGCGCACTCTAAAGAGAGTTCAGGTGAGAAATTGCAAACGTCGAGCAATTGCTCAGAGATGAAAAGTGCCAGCACTGAAAGCTGTTGCTAGCCAGCACCCTTCCTTGGAAGCGCTTTCACAGGCGCAGCAACACTGGGGCTTTGCGCTTCTCTAGCCACCAAACTTCATGGTCACTATCTCTCCGTCTCCTAGACACGAGCTGAGAAATTGCAAACGTCGAGCAATTGCTCAGAGATGAAAAGTGCCAGCACTGAAAGCTGTTGCTAGCCAGCACCCTTCCTTGGAAGCGCTTTTGTAGGCCTAAGAACACTGGGGCTCTGGGCTTCTCTAGCCACCTAATCTTCTGCTCATCCTCTCGCGCACTCTAAAGAGAGCTCAGGTGAGAAATTGCAAACGTCGAGCAATTGCTCAGAGATGAAAAGTGCCAGCACTGAAAGCTGTTGCTAGCCAGCACCCTTCCTTGGAAGCGCTTTCACAGGCGCAGTAACACTGGGGCTTTGCGCTTCTCTACCCACCAAACGTCACGGTCCTTCTCTTTCCGTCTCGTAGACACGAGCTGAGAAATTGCAAACGTCGAGCAATTGCTCAGAGATGAAAAGTGCCAGCACTGGAAGCTGTTGCTAGCCAGCACCCTTCCTTGGAAGCGCTTTTGTAGGCCTTAGAACACTGGGGCTCTGGGCTTCTCTAGCCACCTCATCTTCTGCTCATCCTCTCGCGCACTCTAAAGAGAGCTCAGGTGAGAAATTGCAAACGTCGAGCAATTGCTCAGAGATGAAAAGTGCCAGCACTGAAAGCTGTTGCTAGCCAGCACCCTTCCTTGGAAGCGCTTTCACAGGCGCAGTAACACTGGGGCTTTGCGCTTCTCTACCCACCAAACGTCACGGTCCTTCTCTTTCCGTCTCGTAGACACGAGCTGAGAAATTGCAAACGTCGAGCAATTGCTCAGAGATGAAAAGTGCCAGCACTGAAAGCTCTTGCTAGCCAGTACCCTTCCTTGGAAGCGCTTTTGTAGGCCTAAGAACACTGGGGCTCTGGGCTTCTCTAGCCACCTCATCTTCTGCTCATCCTCTCGCGCACTCTAAAGAGAGCTCAGGTGAGAAATTGCAAACGTCGAGCAATTGCTCAGAGATGAAAAGTGCCAGCACTGAAAGCTGTTGCTAGCCAGCACCCTTCCTTGGAAGCGCTTTCACAGGCGCAGCAACACTGGGGCTTTGCGCTTCTATACGCACCAAACGTCACGGTCATTCTCTTTCCGTCTCATAGACACGAGCTGAGAAATTGCAAACGTCCAGCAATTGCTCAGAGATGAAAAGTGCCAGCACTGAAAGCTGTTGCTAGCCAGCACCCTTCCTTGGAAGCGCTTTCACAAGCGCAGCAACACCGGGGCTTTGCGCTTCTCTAGCCACCAAACTTCATGGTCACTATCTCTCCGTCTCCTAGACACGAGCTGAGAAATTGCAAACGTCGAGCAATTGCTCAGAGATGAAAAGTGCCAGCACTGAAAGCTCTTGCTAGCCAGCACCCTTCCTTGGAAGCGCTTTTGTAGGCCTAAGAACACTGGGGCTTTGTGCTTCTCTAGCCACCAAACTTCATGGTCACTATCTTTCCGTCTCATAGACACCAACTGAGAAATCGAAAACGTCCAGCAATTGCTCAGAGATGAAAAGTGCCAGCACTGAAAGCTGTTGCTAGCCAGCACCCTTCCTTGGAAGCGCTTTTGTAGGCCTAAGAACACTGGGGCTCTGGGCTTCTCTAGCCACCTAATCTTCTGCTCATCCTCTCGCGCTCTCTAAAGAGAGCTCAGGTGAGAAATTGCAAACGTCCAGCAATTGCTCAGAGATGAAAAGTGCCAGCACTGAAAGCTCTTGCTAGCCAGCACCCTTCCTTGGAAGCGCTTTCACAGGCGCAGCAACACTGGGGCTTTGCGCTTCTCTAGCCACCAAACGTCACGGTCCTTCTCTTTCCGTCTCGTAGACACGAGCTGAGAAATTGCAAACGTCGAGCAATTGCTCAGAGATGAAAAGTGCCAGCACTGAAAGCTGTTGCTAGCCAGAACCCTTCCTTGGAAGCGCTTTTGTAGGCCTAAGAACACTGGGGCTCTGGGCTTCTCTAGCCACCTCATCTTCTGCTCATCCTCTCGCGCACTCTAAAGAGAGCTCAGGTGAGAAATTGCAAACGTCCAGCAATTGCTCAGAGATGAAAAGTGCCAGCACTGAAAGCTCTTGCTAGCCAGCACCCTTCCTTGGAAGCGCTTTCACAGGCGCAGTAACACTGGGGCTTTGCGCTTCTCTACCCACCAAACGTCACGGTCCTTCTCTTTCCGTCTCGTAGACACGAGCTGAGAAATTGCAAACGTCGAGCAATTGCTCAGAGATGAAAAGTGCCAGCACTGAAAGCTCTTGCTAGCCAGCACCCTTCCTTGGAAGCGCTTTTGTAGCCCTTAGAACACTGGGGCTCTGGGCTTCTCTAGCCACCTCATCTTCTGCTCATCCTCTCGCGCACTCTAAAGAGAGCTCAGGTGAGAAATTGCAAACGTCGAGCAATTGCTCAGAGATGAAAAGTGCCAGCACTGAAAGCTGTTGCTAGCCAGCACCCTTCCTTGGAAGCGCTTTCACAGGCGCAGTAACACTGGGGCTTTGCGCTTCTCTACCCACCAAACGTCACGGTCCTTCTCTTTCCGTCTCGTAGACACGAGCTGAGAAATTGCAAACGTCGAGCAATTGCTCAGAGATGAAAAGTGCCAGCACTGAAAGCTGTTGCTAGCCAGCACCCTTCCTTGGAAGCGCTTTTGTAGGCCTAAGAACACTGGGGCTCTGGGCTTCTTTAGCCACCTCATCTTCTGCTCATCCTCTCGCGCACTCTAAAGAGAGCTCAGGTGAGAAATTGCAAACGTCCAGCAATTGCTCAGAGATGAAAAGTGCCAGCACTGAAAGCTGTTGCTAGCCAGCACCCTTCCTTGGAAGCGCTTTCACAGGCACAGCAACACTGGGGCTTTGTGCTTCTCTACCCACCAAACGTCACGGTCACTCTCTCTCCGTCTCGTAGACACGAGCTGAGAAATTGCAAACGTCGAGCAATTGCTCAGAGATGAAAAGTGCCAGCACTGAAAGCTCTTGCTAGCCAGCACCCTTCCTTGGAAGCGCTTTTGTAGGCCTAAGAACACTGGGGCTCTGGGCTTCTCTAGCCACCTCATCTTCTGCTCATCCTCTCGCGCACTCTAAAGAGAGTTCAGGTGAGAAATTGCAAACGTCGAGCAATTGCTCAGAGATGAAAAGTGCCAGCACTGAAAGCTCTTGCTAGCCAGCACCCTTCCTTGGAAGCGCTTTCACAGGCGCAGCAACACTGGGGCTTTGCGCTTCTCTAGCCACCAAACTTCATGGTCACTATCTCTCCGTCTCCTAGACACGAGCTGAGAAATTGCAAACGTCGAGCAATTGCTCAGAGATGAAAAGTGCCAGCACTGAAAGCTCTTGCTAGCCAGCACCCTTCCTTGGAAGCGCTTTTGTAGGCCTAAGAACACTGGGGCTCTGGGCTTCTCTAGCCACCTCATCTTCTGCTCATCCTCTCGCGCACTCTAAAGAGAGCTCAGGTGAGAAATTGCAAACGTCCAGCAATTGCTCAGAGATGAAAAGTGCCAGCACTGAAAGCTCTTGCTAGCCAGCACCCTTCCTTGGAAGCGCTTTCACAAGCGCAGCAACACTGGGGCTTTGCGCTTCTCTAGCCACCAAACTTCATGGTCACTATCTCTCCGTCTCGTAGACACGAGCTGAGAAATTGCAAACGTCGATCAATTGCTCAGAGATGAAAAGTGCCAGCACTGAAAGCTGTTGCTAGCCAGCACCCTTCCTTGGAAGCGCTTTCACAGGCGCAGCAACACTGGGGCTTTGCGCTTCTCTACCCACCGAACGTCACGGTCCTTCTCTTTCCGTCTCGTAGACACGAGCTGAGAAATTGCAAACGTCGAGCAATTGCTCAGAGATGAAAAGTGCCAGCACTGAAAGCTGTTGCTAGCCAGCACCCTTCCTTGGAAGCGCTTTTGTAGGCCTAAGAACACTGGGGCTCTGGGCTTCTCTAGCCACCTCATCTTCTGCTCATCCTCCCGCGCACTCTAAAGAGAGCTCAGGTGAGAAATTGCAAACGTCGAGCAATTGCTCAGAGATGAAAAGTGCCAGCACTGAAAGCTGTTGCTAGCCAGCACCCTTCCTTGGAAGCGCTTTCACAGGCGCAGTAACACTGGGGCTTTGCGCTTCTCTAGCCACCAAACGTCACGGTCATTCTCTTTCTGTCTCGTACATATGAGCTGAGAAATTGCAAACGTCGAGCAATTGCTCAGAGATGAAAAGTGCCAGCACTGAAAGCTCTTGCTAGCCAGCACCCTTCCTTGGAAGCGCTTTTGTAGCCCTTAGAACACTGGGGCTCTGGGCTTCTCTAGCCACCTCATCTTCTGCTCATCCTCTCGCGCACTCTAAAGAGAGCTCAGGTGAGAAATTGCAAACGTCGAGCAATTGCTCAGAGATGAAAAGTGCCAGCACTGAAAGCTCTTGCTAGCCAGCACCCTTCCTTGGAAGCGCTTTCACAGGCGCAGTAACACTGGGGCTTTGCGCTTCTCTAGCCACCAAACGTCACGTTTCTTCTCTTTCCGTCTCGTAGACACGAGCTGAGAAATTGCAAACGTCGAGCAATTGCTCAGAGATGAAAAGTGCCAGCACTGAAAGCTGTTGCTAGCCAGCACCCTTCCTTGGAAGCGCTTTTGTAGGCCTAAGAACACTGGGGCTCTGGGCTTCTTTAGCCACCTCATCTTCTGCTCATCCTCTCGCGCACTCTAAAGAGAGCTGAGGTGAGAAATTGCAAACGTCCAGCAATTGCTCAGAGATGAAAAGTGCCAGCACTGAAAGCTCTTGCTAGCCAGCACCCTTCCTTGGAAGCGCTTTCACAAGCGCAGTAACACTGGGGCTTTGCGCTTCTCTAGCCACCAAACGTAACGGTCCTTCTCTTTCCGTCTCGTAGACACGAGCTGAGAAATTGCAAACGTCGAGCAATTGCTCAGAGATGAAAAGTGCCAGCACTGAAAGCTCTTGCTAGCCAGCACCCTTCCTTGGAAGCGCTTTTGTAGGCCTAAGAACACTGGGGCTCTGGGCTTCTCTAGCCACCTCATCTTCTGCTCATCCTCTCGCGCACTCTAAAGAGAGCTCAGGTGAGAAATTGCAAACGTCGAGCAATTGCTCAGAGATGAAAAGTGCCAGCACTGAAAGCTCTTGCTAGCCAGCACCCTTCCTTGGAAGCGCTTTCACAAGCGCAGTAACACTGGGGCTTTGCGCTTCTCTACCCACCAAACGTCACGGTCCTTCTCTTTCCGTCTCCTAGACACGAGCTGAGAAATTGCAAACGTCGAGCAATTGCTCAGAGAGGAAAAGTGCCAGCACTGAAAGCTGTTGCTAGCCAGCACCCTTCCTTGGAAGCGCTTTCACAGGCGCAGCAACACTGGGGCTTTGCGCTTCTCTACCCACCAAACTTCATGGTCACTATCTCTCCGTCTCGTAGACACGAGCTGAGAAATTGCAAACGTCGATCAATTGCTCAGAGAGGAAAAGTGCCAGCACTTAAAGCTCTTGCTAGCCAGCACCCTTCCTTGGAAGCGCTTTTGTAGGCCTAAGAACACTGGGACTTTGCGCTTCTCTACCCACCAAACTTCATGGTCACTATCTCTCCGTCTCCTAGACACGAGCTGAGAAATTGCAAACGTCGAGCAATTGCTCAGAGATTAAAAGTGCCAGCACTGAAAGCTCTTGCTAGCCAGCACCCTTCCTTGGAAGCGCTTTTGTAGGCCTAAGAAGACTGGGGCTCTGGGCTTCTCTAGCCACCTCATCTTCTGCTCATCCTCTCGCGCACTCTAAAGAGAGCTCAGGTGAGAAATTGCAAACGTCGAGCAATTGCTCAGAGATGAAAAGTGCCAGCACTGAAAGCTCTTGCTAGCCAGCACCCTTCCTTGGAAGCGCTTTCACAGGCGCAGCAACACTGGGGCTTTGCGCTTCTATATGCACCAAACGTCACGGTCCTTCTCTTTCCGTCTCGTAGACACGAGCTGAGAAATTGCAAACGTCCAGCAATTGCTCAGAGATGAAAAGTGCCAGCACTGAAAGCTGTTGCTAGCCAGCACCCTTCCTTGGAAGCGCTTTTGTAGGCCTAAGAACACTGGGGCTCTGGGCTTCTCTAGCCACCTCATCTTCTGCTCATCCTCTCGCGCACTCTAAAGAGAGTTCAGGTGAGAAATTGCAAACGTCGAGCAATTGCTCAGAGATGAAAAGTGCCAGCACTGAAAGCTCTTGCTAGCCAGCACCCTTCCTTGGAAGCGCTTTCACAGGCGCAGCAACACTGGGGCTTTGCGCTTCTCTAGCCACCAAACTTCATGGTCACTATCTCTCCGTCTCCTAGACACGAGCTGAGAAATTGCAAACGTCGAGCAATTGCTCAGAGATGAAAAGTGCCAGCACTGAAAGCTCTTGCTAGCCAGCACCCTTCCTTGGAAGCGCTTTTGTAGGCCTAAGAACACTGGGGCTCTGGGCTTCTCTAGCCACCTAATCTTCTGCTCATCCTCTCGCGCACTCTAAAGAGAGCTCAGGTGAGAAATTGCAAACGTCGAGCAATTGCTCAGAGATGAAAAGTGCCAGCACTGAAAGCTGTTGCTAGCCAGCACCCTTCCTTGGAAGCGCTTTCACAGGCGCAGTAACACTGGGGCTTTGCGCTTCTCTACCCACCAAACGTCACGGTCCTTCTCTTTCCGTCTCGTAGACACGAGCTGAGAAATTGCAAACGTCGAGCAATTGCTCAGAGATGAAAAGTGCCAGCACTGAAAGCTGTTGCTAGCCAGCACCCTTCCTTGGAAGCGCTTTTGTAGGCCTTAGAACACTGGGGCTCTGGGCTTCTCTAGCCACCTCATCTTCTGCTCATCCTCTCGCGCAATCTAAAGAGAGCTCAGGTGAGAAATTGCAAACGTCCAGCAATTGCTCAGAGATGAAAAGTGCCAGCACTGAAAGCTGTTGCTAGCCAGCACCCTTCCTTGGAAGCGCTTTCACAGGCGCAGTAACACTGGGGCTTTGCGCTTCTCTACCCACCAAACGTCACGGTCCTTCTCTTTCCGTCTCGTAGACACGAGCTGAGAAATTGCAAACGTCGAGCAATTGCTCAGAGATGAAAAGTGCCAGCACTGAAAGCTCTTGCTAGCCAGCCCCCTTCCTTGGAAGCGCTTTTGTAGGCCTAAGAACACTGGGGCTCTGGGCTTCTCTAGCCACCTCATATTCTGCTCATCCTCTCGCGCACTCTAAAGAGAGCTCAGGTGAGAAATTGCAAACGTCGAGCAATTGCTCAGAGATGAAAAGTGCCAGCACTGAAAGCTCTTGCTAGCCAGCACCCTTCCTTGGAAGCGCTTTCACAGGCGCAGCAACACTGGGGCTTTGCGCTTCTCTACCCACCAAACGTCACGGTCCTTCTCTTTCCGTCTCGTAGACACGAGCTGAGAAATTGCAAACGTCGAGCAATTGCTCAGAGATGAAAAGTGCCAGCACTGAAAGCTGTTGCTAGCCAGAACCCTTCCTTGGAAGCGCTTTTGTAGGCCTAAGAACACTGGGGCTCTGGGCTTCTCTAGCCACCTCATCTTCTGCTCATCCTCTCGCGCACTCTAAAGAGAGCTCAGGTGAGAAATTGCAAACGTCCAGCAATTGCTCAGAGATGAAAAGTGCCAGCACTGAAAGCTGTTGCTAGCCAGCACCCTTCCTTGGAAGCGCTTTCACAGGCGCAGTAACACTGGGGCTTTGCGCTTCTCTACCCACCAAACGTCACGGTCCTTCTCTTTCCGTCTCGTAGACACGAGCTGAGAAATTGCAAACGTCGAGCAATTGCTCAGAGATGAAAAGTGCCAGCACTGAAAGCTCTTGCTAGCCAGCACCCTTCCTTGGAAGCGCTTTTGTAGCCCTTAGAACACTGGGGCTCTGGGCTTCTCTAGCCACCTCATCTTCTGCTCATCCTCTCGCGCACTCTAAAGAGAGCTCAGGTGAGAAATTGCAAACGTCGAGCAATTGCTCAGAGATGAAAAGTGCCAGCACTGAAAGCTGTTGCTAGCCAGCACCCTTCCTTGGAAGCGCTTTCACAGGCGCAGTAACACTGGGGCTTTGCGCTTCTCTACCCACCAAACGTCACGGTCCTTCTCTTTCCGTCTCGTAGACACGAGCTGAGAAATTGCAAACGTCGAGCAATTGCTCAGAGATGAAAAGTGCCAGCACTGAAAGCTGTTGCTAGCCAGCACCCTTCCTTGGAAGCGCTTTTGTAGGCCTAAGAACACTGGGGCTCTGGGCTTCTTTAGCCACCTCATCTTCTGCTCATCCTCTCGCGCACTCTAAAGAGAGCTCAGGTGAGAAATTGCAAACGTCCAGCAATTGCTCAGAGATGAAAAGTGCCAGCACTGAAAGCTGTTGCTAGCCAGCACCCTTCCTTGGAAGCGCTTTCACAGGCACAGCAACACTGGGGCTTTGTGCTTCTCTACCCACCAAACGTCACGGTCACTCTCTCTCCGTCTCGTAGACACGAGCTGAGAAATTGCAAACGTCGAGCAATTGCTCAGAGATGAAAAGTGCCAGCACTGAAAGCTGTTGCTAGCCAGCACCCTTCCTTGGAAGCGCTTTCACAGGCGCAGCAACACTGGGGCTTTGCGCTTCTCTACCCACCAAACTTCATGGTCACTAACTCTCCGTCTCGTAGACACGAGCTGAGAAATTGCAAACGTCCAGCAATTGCTCAGAGATGAAAAGTGCCAGCACTGGAAGCTGTTGCTAGCCAGCACCCTTCCTTGGAAGCACTTTACAGGCACAGTAACACTGCGGCTTTGCGCTTCTCTACCCACCAAACGTCACGGTCCTTCTCTTTCCGTCTCGTAGACACGAGCTGAGAAATTGCAAACGTCGAGCAATTGCTCAGAGATGAAAAGTGCCAGCACTGAAAGCTGTTGCTAGCCAGCACCCTTCCTTGGAAGCGCTTTTGTAGGCCTAAGAACACTGGGGCTCTGGGCTTCTCTAGCCACCTCATCTTCTGCTCATCCTCCCGCGCACTCTAAAGAGAGCTCAGGTGAGAAATTGCAAACGTCGAGCAATTGCTCAGAGATGAAAAGTGCCAGCACTGAAAGCTGTTGCTAGCCAGCACCCTTCCTTGGAAGCGCTTTCACAGGCGCAGTAACACTGGGGCTTTGCGCTTCTCTAGCCACCAAACTTCATGGTCACTATCTCTCCGTCTCCTAGACACGAGCTGAGAAATTGCAAACGTCGAGCAATTGCTCAGAGATGAAAAGTGCCAGCACTGAAAGCTCTTGCTAGCCAGCACCCTTCCTTGGAAGCGCTTTTGTAGGCCTAAGAACACTGGGGCTTTGTGCTTCTCTAGCCACCAAACTTCATGGTCACTATCTTTCCGTCTCATAGACACCAACTGAGAAATCGAAAACGTCCAGCAATTGCTCAGAGATGAAAAGTGCCAGCACTGAAAGCTGTTGCTAGCCAGCACCCTTCCTTGGAAGCGCTTTTGTAGGCCTAAGAACACTGGGGCTCTGGGCTTCTCTAGCCACCTCATCTTCTGCTCATCCTCTCGCGCTCTCTAAAGAGAGCTCAGGTGAGAAATTGCAAACGTCCAGCAATTGCTCAGAGATGAAAAGTGCCAGCACTGAAAGCTCTTGCTAGCCAGCACCCTTCCTTGGAAGCGCTTTCACAGGCGCAGCAACACTGGGGCTTTGCGCTTCTCTAGCCACCAAACGTCACGGTCCTTCTCTTTCCGTCTCGTAGACACGAGCTGAGAAATTGCAAACGTCGAGCAATTGCTCAGAGATGAAAAGTGCCAGCACTGAAAGCTGTTGCTAGCCAGAACCCTTCCTTGGAAGCGCTTTTGTAGGCCTAAGAACACTGGGGCTCTGGGCTTCTCTAGCCACCTCATCTTCTGCTCATCCTCTCGCGCACTCTAAAGAGAGCTCAGGTGAGAAATTGCAAACGTCCAGCAATTGCTCAGAGATGAAAAGTGCCAGCACTGAAAGCTGTTGCTAGCCAGCACCCTTCCTTGGAAGCGCTTTCACAGGCGCAGTAACACTGGGGCTTTGCGCTTCTCTACCCACCAAACGTCACGGTCCTTCTCTTTCCGTCTCGTAGACACGAGCTGAGAAATTGCAAACGTCGAGCAATTGCTCAGAGATGAAAAGTGCCAGCACTGAAAGCTGTTGCTAGCCAGCACCCTTCCTTGGAAGCGCTTTTGTAGCCCTTAGAACACTGGGGCTCTGGGCTTCTCTAGCCACCTCATCTTCTGCTCATCCTCTCGCGCACTCTAAAGAGAGCTCAGGTGAGAAATTGCAAACGTCGAGCAATTGCTCAGAGATGAAAAGTGCCAGCACTGAAAGCTGTTGCTAGCCAGCACCCTTCCTTGGAAGCGCTTTCACAGGCGCAGTAACACTGGGGCTTTGCGCTTCTCTACCCACCAAACGTCACGGTCCTTCTCTTTCCGTCTCGTAGACACGAGCTGAGAAATTGCAAACGTCGAGCAATTGCTCAGAGATGAAAAGTGCCAGCACTGAAAGCTGTTGCTAGCCAGCACCCTTCCTTGGAAGCGCTTTTGTAGGCCTAAGAACACTGGGGCTCTGGGCTTCTTTAGCCACCTCATCTTCTGCTCATCCTCTCGCGCACTCTAAAGAGAGCTCAGGTGAGAAATTGCAAACGTCCAGCAATTGCTCAGAGATGAAAAGTGCCAGCACTGAAAGCTGTTGCTAGCCAGCACCCTTCCTTGGAAGCGCTTTCACAGGCACAGCAACACTGGGGCTTTGTGCTTCTCTACCCACCAAACGTCACGGTCACTCTCTCTCCGTCTCGTAGACACGAGCTGAGAAATTGCAAACGTCGAGCAATTGCTCAGAGATGAAAAGTGCCAGCACTGAAAGCTGTTGCTAGCCAGCACCCTTCCTTGGAAGCGCTTTCACAGGCGCAGCAACACTGGGGCTTTGCGCTTCTCTACCCACCAAACTTCATGGTCACTAACTCTCCGTCTCGTAGACACGAGCTGAGAAATTGCAAACGTCCAGCAATTGCTCAGAGATGAAAAGTGCCAGCACTGGAAGCTGTTGCTAGCCAGCACCCTTCCTTGGAAGCACTTTACAGGCACAGTAACACTGCGGCTTTGCGCTTCTCTACCCACCAAAAATCACGGTCCTTCTCTTTCCGTCTCGTAGACACGAGCTGAGAAATTGCAAACGTCGAGCAATTGCTCAGAGATGAAAAGTGCCAGCACTGAAAGCTGTTGCTAGCCAGCACCCTTCCTTGGAAGCGCTTTTGTAGGCCTAAGAACACTGGGGCTCTGGGCTTCTCTAGCCACCTCATCTTCTGCTCATCCTCCCGCGCACTCTAAAGAGAGCTCAGGTGAGAAATTGCAAACGTCGAGCAATTGCTCAGAGATGAAAAGTGCCAGCACTGAAAGCTGTTGCTAGCCAGCACCCTTCCTTGGAAGCGCTTTCACAGGCGCAGTAACACTGGGGCTTTTCGCTTCTCTACCCACCAAACGTCACGGTCATTCTCTTTCCGTCTCGTAGGCACGAGCTGAGAAATTGCAAACGTCGAGCAATTGCTCAGAGATGAAAAATGCCAGCACTGAAAGCTCTTGCTAGCCAGCACCCTTCCTTGGAAGCGCTTTCACAGGCGCAGCAACACTGGGGATTTGCGCTTCTCTACCCACCAAACGTCACGGTCACTATCTCTCCGTCTCGTAGACACGAGCTGAGAAATTGCAAACGTCGAGCAATTGCTCAGAGATGAAAAGTGCCAGCACTGAAAGCTGTTGCTAGCCAGCACCCTTCCTTGGAAGCGCTTTTGTAGGCCTAAGAACACTGGGGCTCTGGGCTTCTCTAGCCACCTCATCTTCTGCTCATCCTCCCGCGCACTCTAAAGAGAGCTCAGGTGAGAAATTGCAAACGTCGAGCAATTGCTCAGAGATGAAAAGTGCCAGCACTGAAAGCTGTTGCTAGCCAGCACCCTTCCTTGGAAGCGCTTTCACAGGCGCAGCAACACTGGGGCTTTTCGCTTCTCTACCCACCAAACGTCACGGTCATTCTCTTTCTGTCTCGTAGACATGAGCTGAGAAATTGCAAACGTCGAGCAATTGCTCAGAGAGGAAAAGTGCCAGCACTGAAAGCTCTTGCTAGCCAGCACCCTTCCTTGGAAGCGCTTTCACAAGCGCAGCTACACTGGGGCTTTGCGCTTCTCTACCCACCAAACGTCACGGTCCTTCTCTTTCCGTCTCGTAGACACGAGCTGAGAAATTGCAAACGTCGAGCAATTGCTCAGAGATGAAAAGTGCCAGCACTGAAAGCTGTTGCTAGCCAGCACCCTTCCTTGGAAGCGCTTTTGTAGGCCTAAGAACACTGGGGCTCTGGGCTTCTCTAGCCACCTCATCTTCTGCTCATCCTCTCGCGCACTCTAAAGAGAGTTCAGGTGAGAAATTGCAAACGTCGAGCAATTGCTCAGAGATGAAAAGTGCCAGCACTGAAAGCTCTTGCTAGCCAGCACCCTTCCTTGGAAGCGCTTTCACAGGCGCAGCAACACTGGGGCTTTGCGCTTCTCTAGCCACCAAACTTCATGGTCACTATCTCTCCGTCTCCTAGACACGAGCTGAGAAATTGCAAACGTCGATCAATTGCTCAGAGAGGAAAAGTGCCAGCACTGAAAGCTCTTGCTAGCCAGCACCCTTCCTTGGAAGCGCTTTTGTAGGCCTAAGAACACTGGGGCTCTGGGCTTCTCTAGCCACCTCATCTTCTGCTCATCCTCTCGCGCACTCTAAAGAGAGCTCAGGTGAGAAATTGCAAACGTCCAGCAATTGCTCAGAGATGAAAAGTGCCAGCACTGAAAGCTCTTGCTAGCCAGCACCCTTCCTTGGAAGCGCTTTCACAAGCGCAGCAACACTGGGGCTTTGCGCTTCTCTAGCCACCAAACTTCACGGTCACTATCTCTCCGTCTCGTAGACACGAGCTGAGAAATTGCAAACGTCGATCAATTGCTCAGAGATGAAAAGTGCCAGCACTGAAAGCTGTTGCTAGCCAGCACCCTTCCTTGGAAGCGCTTTTGTAGGCCTAAGAACACTGGGGCTTTGTGCTTCTCTAGCCACCTAACGTCATGGTCACTATCTTTCCGTCTCATAGACACCAACTGAGAAATCGAAAACGTCCAGCAATTGCTCAGAGATGAAAAGTGCCAGCACTGAAAGCTGTTGCTAGCCAGCACCCTTCCTTGGAAGCGCTTTTGTAGGCCTAAGAACACTGGGGCTCTGGGCTTCTCTAGCCACCTAATCTTCTGCTCATCCTCTCGCGCTCTCTAAAGAGAGCTCAGGTGAGAAATTGCAAACATCGAGCAATTGCTCAGAGATGAAAAGTGCCAGCACTGAAAGCTGTTGCTAGCCAGCACCCTTCCTTGGAAGCGCTTTCACAGGCGCAGCAACACTGGGGCTTTGCGCTTCTCTACCCACCAAACGTCACGGTCCTTCTCTTTCCGTCTCGTAGACACGAGCTGAGAAATTGCAAACGTCGAGCAATTGCTCAGAGATGAAAAGTGCCAGCACTGAAAGCTGTTGCTAGCCAGCACCCTTCCTTGGAAGCGCTTTTGTAGGCCTAAGAACACTGGGGCTCTGGGCTTCTCTAGCCACCTCATCTTCTGCTCATCCTCTCGCGCACTCTAAAGAGAGCTCAGGTGAGAAATTGCAAACGTCGAGCAATTGCTCAGAGATGAAAAGTGCCAGCACTGAAAGCTCTTGCTAGCCAGCACCCTTCCTTGGAAGCGCTTTCACAGGCGCAGTAACACTGGGGCTTTGCGCTTCTCTAGCCACCAAACGTCACGGTCATTCTCTTTCTGTCTCGTACATATGAGCTGAGAAATTGCAAACGTCGAGCAATTGCTCAGAGATGAAAAGTGCCAGCACTGAAAGCTCTTGCTAGCCAGCACCCTTCCTTGGAAGCGCTTTTGTAGCCCTTAGAACACTGGGGCTCTGGGCTTCTCTAGCCACCTCATCTTCTGCTCATCCTCTCGCGCACTCTAAAGAGAGCTCAGGTGAGAAATTGCAAACGTCGAGCAATTGCTCAGAGATGAAAAGTGCCAGCACTGAAAGCTCTTGCTAGCCAGCACCCTTCCTTGGAAGCGCTTTCACAGGCGCAGTAACACTGGGGCTTTGCGCTTCTCTAGCCACCAAACGTCACGGTCCTTCTCTTTCCGTCTCGTAGACACGAGCTGAGAAATTGCAAACGTCGAGCAATTGCTCAGAGATGAAAAGTGCCAGCACTGAAAGCTGTTGCTAGCCAGCACCCTTCCTTGGAAGCGCTTTTGTAGGCCTAAGAACAGTGGGGCTCTGGGCTTCTCTAGCCACCTCACCTTCTGCTCATCCTCTCGCGCACTCTAAAGAGAGCTGAGGTGAGAAATTGCAAACGTCCAGCAATTGCTCAGAGATGAAAAGTGCCAGCACTGAAAGCTGTTGCTAGCCAGCACCCTTCCTTGGAAGCGCTTTCACAAGCGCAGTAACACTGGGGCTTTGCGCTTCTCTAGCCACCAAACGTAACGGTCCTTCTCTTTCCGTCTCGTAGACACGAGCTGAGAAATTGCAAACGTCGAGCAATTGCTCAGAGATGAAAAGTGCCAGCACTGAAAGCTCTTGCTAGCCAGCACCCTTCCTTGGAAGCGCTTTTGTAGGCCTAAGAACACTGGGGCTCTGGGCTTCTCTAGCCACCTCATCTTCTGCTCATCCTCTCGCGCACTCTAAAGAGAGCTCAGGTGAGAAATTGCAAACGTCGAGCAATTGCTCAGAGATGAAAAGTGCCAGCACTGAAAGCTGTTGCTAGCCAGCCCCCTTCCTTGGAAGCGCTTTCACAGGCGCAGTAACACTGGGGCTTTGCGCTTCTCTACCCACCAAACGTCACGGTCCTTCTCTTTCCGTCTCGTAGACACGAGCTGAGAAATTGCAAACGTCGAGCAATTGCTCAGAGATGAAAAGTGCCAGCACTGGAAGCTGTTGCTAGCCAGCACCCTTCCTTGGAAGCGCTTTTGTAGGCCTAAGAACACTGGGGCTTTGCGCTTCTCTACCCACCAAACTTCATGGTCACTATCTCTCCGTCTCCTAGACACGAGCTGAGAAATTGCAAACGTCGATCAATTGCTCAGAGAGGAAAAGTGCCAGCACTGAAAGCTGTTGCTAGCCAGCACCCTTCCTTGGAAGCGCTTTTGTAGGCCTAAGAACACTGGGGCTCTGGGCTTGTCTAGCCACCTCATCTTCTGCTCATCCTCTCGCGCACTCTAAAGAGAGCTCAGGTGAGAAATTGCAAACGTCGAGCAATTGCTCAGAGATGAAAAGTGCCAGCACTGAAAGCTCTTGCTAGCCAGCACCCTTCCTTGGAAGCGCTTTCACAGGCGCAGCAACACTGGGGCTTTGCGCTTCTCTACCCACCAAACTTCATGGTCACTATCTCTCCGTCTCGTAGACACGAGCTGAGAAATTGCAAACGTCGAGCAATTGCTCAGAGAGGAAAAGTGCCAGCACTTAAAGCTCTTGCTAGCCAGCACCCTTCCTTGGAAGCGCTTTTGTAGGCCTAAGAACACTGGGGCTTTGCGCTTCTCTACCCACCAAACTTCATGGTCACTATCTCTCCGTCTCCTAGACACGAGCTGAGAAATTGCAAACGTCGATCACTTGCTCAGAGATGAAAAGTGCCAGCACTGAAAGCTGTTGCTAGCCAGCACCCTTCCTTGGAAGCGCTTTTGTAGGCCTAAGAACACTGGGGCTCTGGGCTTCTCTAGCCACCTCATCTTCTGCTCATCCTCTCGCGCACTCTAAAGAGAGCTCAGGTGAGAAATTGCAAACGTCGAGCAATTGCTCAGAGATGAAAAGTGCCAGCACTGAAAGCTCTTGCTAGCCAGCACCCTTCCTTGGAAGCGCTTTCACAGGCGCAGCAACACTGGGGCTTTGCGCTTCTATATGCACCAAACGTCACGGTCCTTCTCTTTCCGTCTCGTAGACACGAGCTGAGAAATTGCAAACGTCCAGCAATTGCTCAGAGATGAAAAGTGCCAGCACTGAAAGCTCTTGCTAGCCAGCACCCTTCCTTGGAAGCGCTTTTGTAGGCCTAAGAACAGTGGGGCTCTGGGCTTCTCTAGCCACCTCATCTTCTGCTCATCCTCTCGCGCACTCTAAAGAGAGCTCAGGTGAGAAATTGCAAACGTCCAGCAATTGCTCAGAGATGAAAAGTGCCAGCACTGAAAGCTGTTGCTAGCCAGCACCCTTCCTTGGAAGCGCTTTCACAGGCGCTGTAACACTGGGGCTTTGCGCTTCTCTACCCACCAAACGTCACGGTCCTTCTCTTTCCGTCTCGTAGACACGAGCTGAGAAATTGCAAACGTCGAGCAATTGCTCAGAGATGAAAAGTGCCAGCACTGAAAGCTGTTGCTAGCCAGCACCCTTCCTTGGAAGTGCTTTTGTAGGCCTAAGAAGACTGGGGCTCTGGGCTTCTCTAGCCACCTAATCTTCTGCTCATCCTCTCGCGCACTCTAAAGAGAGCTCAGGTGAGAAATTGCAAACGTCGAGCAATTGCTCAGAGATGAAAAGTGCCAGCACTGAAAGCTGTTGCTAGCCAGCACCCTTCCTTGGAAGTGCTTTCAAAGGCGCAGTAACACTGGGGCTTTGCGCTTCTATATGCACCAAACGTCACGGTCATTCTCTTTCCGTCTCATAGACACGAGCTGAGAAATTGCAAACATCCAGCAATTGCTCAGAGATGAAAAGTGCCAGCACTGAAAGCTGTTGCTAGCCAGCACCCTTCCTTGGAAGCGCTTTTGTAGCCCTAAGAACACTGGGGCTTTGCGCTTCTCTACCCACCAAACTTCATGGTCACTATCTCTCCGTCTCCTAGACACGAGCTGAGAAATTGCAAACGTCGATCAATTGCTCAGAGAGGAAAAGTGCCAGCACTGAAAGCTGTTGCTAGCCAGCACCCTTCCTTGGAAGCGCTTTTGTAGGCCTAAGAACACTGGGGCTCTGGGCTTCTCTAGCCACCTCATCTTCTGCTCATCCTCTCGCGCACTCTAAAGAGAGCTCAGGTGAGAAATTGCAAACGTCGAGCAATTGCTCAGAGATGAAAAGTGCCAGCACTGAAAGCTGTTGCTAGCCAGCCCCCTTCCTTGGAAGCGCTTTCACAGGCGCAGCAACACTGGGGCTTTGCGCTTCTCTACCCACCAAACGTCACGGTCCTTCTCTTTCCGTCTCGTAGACACGAGCTGAGAAATTGCAAACGTCGAGCAATTGCTCAGAGATGAAAAGTGCCAGCACTGGAAGCTGTTGCTAGCCAGCACCCTTCCTTGGAAGCGCTTTTGTAGGCCTAAGAACACTGGGGCTTTGCGCTTCTCTACCCACCAAACTTCATGGTCACTATCTCTCCGTCTCCTAGACACGAGCTGAGAAATTGCAAACGTCGATCAATTGCTCAGAGAGGAAAAGTGCCAGCACTGAAAGCTGTTGCTAGCCAGCACCCTTCCTTGGAAGCGCTTTTGTAGGCCTAAGAACACTGGGGCTCTGGGCTTGTCTAGCCACCTCATCTTCTGCTCATCCTCTCGCGCACTCTAAAGAGAGCTCAGGTGAGAAATTGCAAACGTCGAGCAATTGCTCAGAGATGAAAAGTGCCAGCACTGAAAGCTCTTGCTAGCCAGCACCCTTCCTTGGAAGCGCTTTCACAGGCGCAGCAACACTGGGGCTTTGCGCTTCTATATGCACCAAACGTCACGGTCCTTCTCTTTCCGTCTCGTAGACACGAGCTGAGAAATTGCAAACGTCCAGCAATTGCTCAGAGATGAAAAGTGCCAGCACTGAAAGCTGTTGCTAGCCAGCACCCTTCCTTGGAAGCGCTTTTGTAGGCCTAAGAACACTGGGGCTCTGGGCTTCTCTAGCCACCTAATCTTCTGCTCATCCTCTCGCGCACTCTAAAGAGAGCTCAGGTGAGAAATTGCAAACGTCGAGCAATTGCTCAGAGATGAAAAGTGCCAGCACTGAAAGCTCTTGCTAGCCAGCACCCTTCCTTGGAAGCGCTTTCACAGGCGCAGTAACACTGGGGCTTTGCGCTTCTCTAGCCACCAAACGTCACGGTCCTTCTCTTTCCGTCTCGTAGACACGAGCTGTAAAATTGCAAACGTCGAGCAATTGCTCAGAGATGAAAAGTGCCAGCACTGAAAGCTGTTGCTAGCCAGCACCCTTCCTTGGAAGCGCTTTTGTAGGCCTTAGAACACTGGGGCTCTGGGCTTCTCTAGCCACCTAATCTTCTGCTCATCCTCTCGCGCACTCTAAAGAGAGCTCAGGTGAGAAATTGCAAACGTCGAGCAATTGCTCAGAGATGAAAAGTGCCAGCACTGAAAGCTCTTGCTAGCCAGCACCCTTCCTTGGAAGCGCTTTCACAGGCGCAGCAACACTGGGGCTTTGCGCTTCTCTAGCCACCAAACTTCATGGTCACTATCTCTCCGTCTCCTAGACACGAGCTGAGAAATTGCAAACGTCGATCAATTGCTCAGAGAGGAAAAGTGCCAGCACTGAAAGCTCTTGCTAGCCAGCACCCTTCCTTGGAAGCGCTTTTGTAGGCCTAAGAACACTGGGGCTCTGGGCTTCTCTAGCCACCTAATCTTCTGCTCATCCTCTCGCGCACTCTAAAGAGAGCTGAGGTGAGAAATTGCAAACGTCGAGCAATTGCTCAGAGATGAAAAGTGCCAGCACTGAAAGCTGTTGCTAGCCAGCACCCTTCCTTGGAAGCGCTTTCACAGGCGCAGTAACACTGGGGCTTTGCGCTTCTCTACCCACCAAACGTCACGGTCCTTCTCTTTCCGTCTCGTAGACACGAGCTGAGAAATTGCAAACGTCCAGCAATTGCTCAGAGAGGAAAAGTGCCAGCACTGAAAGCTCTTGCTAGCCAGCACCCTTCCTTGGAAGCGCTTTTGTAGCCCTTAGAACAGTGGGGCTCTGGGCTTCTCTAGCCACCTCATCTTCTGCTCATCCTCTCGCGCACTCTAAAGAGAGCTGAGGTGAGAAATTGCAAACGTCGAGCAATTGCTCAGAGATGAAAAGTGCCAGCACTGAAAGCTGTTGCTAGCCAGCACCCTTCCTTGGAAGCGCTTTCACAGGCGCAGCAACACTGGGGCTTTGCGCTTCTCTACCCACCAAACGTCATTGTCACTATCTCTCCGTCTCGTAGACACGAGCTGAGAAATTGCAAACGTCGAGCAATTGCTCAGAGATGAAAAGTGCCAGCACTGAAAGCTCTTGCTAGCCAGCACCCTTCCTTGGAAGCGCTTTCACAGGCGCAGCAACACTGGGGCTTTGCGCTTCTCTAGCCACCAAACTTCATGGTCACTATCTCTCCGTCTCCTAGACACGAGCTGAGAAATTGCAAACGTCCAGCAATTGCTCAGAGATGAAAAGTGCCAGCACTGAAAGCTGTTGCTAGCCAGCACCCTTCCTTGGAAGCGCTTTTGTAGGCCTAAGAACACTGGGGCTCTGGGCTTCTCTAGCCACCTAATCTTCTGCTCATCCTCTCGCGCACTCTAAAGAGAGCTCAGGTGAGAAATTGCAAACGTCGAGCAATTGCTCAGAGATGAAAAGTGCCAGCACTGAAAGCTCTTGCTAGCCAGCACCCTTCCTTGGAAGCGCTTTCACAGGCGCAGTAACACTGGGGCTTTGCGCTTCTCTACCCACCAAACGTCACGGTCCTTCTCTTTCCGTCTCGTAGACACGAGCTGAGAAATTGCAAACGTCGAGCAATTGCTCAGAGATGAAAAGTGCCAGCACTGGAAGCTGTTGCTAGCCAGCACCCTTCCTTGGAAGCGCTTTTGTAGGCCTAAGAAGACTGGGGCTCTGGGCTTCTCTAGCCACCTCATCTTCTGCTCATCCTCTCGCGCACTCTAAAGAGAGCTCAGGTGAGAAATTGCAAATGTCCAGCAATTGCTCAGAGATGAAAAGTGCCAGCACTGAAAGCTCTTGCTAGCCAGCACCCTTCCTTGGAAGCGCTTTCACAGGCGCAGCAACACTGGGGCTTTGCGCTTCTCTAGCCACCAAACGTCACGGTCCTTCTCTTTCCGTCTCGTAGACACGAGCTGAGAAATTGCAAACGTCGATCAATTGCTCAGAGATGAAAAGTGCCAGCACTGAAAGCTGTTGCTAGCCAGCACCCTTCCTTGGAAGCGCTTTCACAGGCGCAGCAACACTGGGGCTTTGCGCTTCTCTACCCACCAAACTTCATGGTCACTATCTCTCCGTCTCGTAGACACGAGCTGAGAAATTGCAAACGTCGAGCAATTGCTCAGAGATGAAAAGTGCCAGCACTGGAAGCTGTTGCTAGCCAGCACCCTTCCTTGGAAGCGCTTTTGTAGGCCTAAGAACACTGGGGCTCTGGGCTTCTCTAGCCACCTCATCTTCTGCTCATCCTCTCGCGCTCTCTAAAGAGAGCTCAGGTGAGAAATTGCAAACGTCCAGCAATTGCTCAGAGATGAAAAGTGCCAGCACTGAAAGCTGTTGCTAGCCAGCACCCTTCCTTGGAAGCGCTTTCACAGGCGCAGCAACACTGGGGCTTTGCGCTTCTCTAGCCACCAAACGTCACGGTCCTTCTCTTTCCGTCTCGTAGACACGAGCTGAGAAATTGCAAACGTCGATCAATTGCTCAGAGAGGAAAAGTGCCAGCACTGAAAGCTGTTGCTAGCCAGCACCCTTCCTTGGAAGCGCTTTTGTAGGCCTAAGAACACTGGGGCTCTGGGCTTCTCTAGCCACCTCATCTTCTGCTCATCCTCTCGCGCACTCTAAAGAGAGCTCAGGTGAGAAATTGCAAACGTCGAGCAATTGCTCAGAGATGAAAAGTGCCAGCACTGAAAGCTCTTGCTAGCCAGCACCCTTCCTTGGAAGCGCTTTCACAAGCGCAGTAACACTGGGGCTTTGCGCTTCTCTACCCACCAAACGTCACGGTCCTTCTCTTTCCGTCTCGTAGACACGAGCTGAGAAATTGCAAACGTCGAGCAATTGCTCAGAGATGAAAAGTGCCAGCACTTAAAGCTCTTGCTAGCCAGCACCCTTCCTTGGAAGCGCTTTCACTGGCGCAGCAACACTGGGGCTTTGCGCTTCTCTAGCCACCAAAATTCATGGTCACTATCTCTCCATCTCATAGACACGAGCTGAGAAATTGCAAACGTCGATCAATTGCTCAGAGAGGAAAAGTGCCAGCACTGGAAGCTGTTGCTAGCCAGCACCCTTCCTTGGAAGCGCTTTTGTAGGCCTAAGAACACTGGGGCTCTGGGCTTCTCTAGCCAACTAATCTTCTGCTCATCCTCTCGCGCACTCTAAAGAGAGTTCAGGTGAGAAATTGCAAACGTCGAGCAATTGCTCAGAGATGAAAAGTGCCAGCACTGAAAGCTCTTGCTAGCCAGCACCCTTCCTTGGAAGCGCTTTCACAGGCGCAGTAACACTGGGGCTTTGCGCTTCTCTACCCACCAAACGTCACGGTCCTTCTCTTTCCGTCTCGTAGACACGAGCTGAGAAATTGCAAACGTCGAGCAATTGCTCAGAGATGAAAAGTGCCAGCACTGAAAGCTCTTGCTAGCCAGCACCCTTCCTTGGAAGCGCTTTTGTAGCCCTTAGAACACTGGGGCTCTGGGCTTCTCTAGCCACCTAATCTTCTGCTCATCCTCTCGCGCACTCTAAAGAAAGCTCAGGTGAGAAATTGCAAACGTCGAGCAATTGCTCAGAGATGAAAAGTGCCAGCACTGAAAGCTGTTGCTAGCCAGCACCCTTCCTTGGAAGCGCTTTCACAGGCGCAGTAACACTGGGGCTTTGCGCTTCTCTAGCCACCAAACGTCACGGTCCTTTTCTTTCCGTCTCGTAGACACGAGCTGAGAAATTGCAAACGTCGAGCAATTGCTCAGAGATGAAAAGTGCCAGCACTGAAAGCTGTTGCTAGCCAGCCCCCTTCCTTGGAAGCGCTTTTGTAGGCCTAAGAACACTGGGGCTCTGGGCTTCTCTAGCCACCTAATCTTCTGCTCATCCTCTCGCGCACTCTAAAGAGAGCTCAGGTGAGAAATTGCAAACGTCGAGCAATTGCTCAGAGATGAAAAGTGCCAGCACTGAAAGCTCTTGCTAGCCAGCACCCTTCCTTGGAAGCGCTTTCACAGGCGCAGTAACACTGGGCCTTTGCGCTTCTCTACCCACCAAACGTCACGGTCCTTCTCTTTCCGTCTCGTAGACACGAGCTGAGAAATTGCAAACGTCGAGCAATTGCTCAGAGATGAAAAGTGCCAGCACTTAAAGCTCTTGCTAGCCAGCACCCTTCCTTGGAAGCGCTTTCACTGGCGCAGCAACACTGTGTCTTTGCGCTTCTCTAGCCACCAAACGTCACTGTCATTCTCTTTCCGTCTCGTAGACACGAGCTGAGAAATTGCAAACGTCGAGCAATTGCTCAGAGATGAAAAGTGCCAGCACTGAAAGCTCTTGCTAGCCAGCACCCTTCCTTGGAAGCGCTTTTGTAGGCCTAAGAACACTGGGGCTCTGGGCTTCTCTAGCCACCTAATCTTCTGCTCATCCTCTCGCGCACTCTAAAGAGAGCTCAGGTGAGAAATTGCAAACGTCGAGCAATTGCTCAGAGATGAAAAGTGCCAGCACTGAAAGCTGTTGCTAGCCAGCACCCTTCCTTGGAAGCGCTTTCACAGGCGCAGCAACACTGGGGCTTTGCGCTTCTCTAGCCACCAAACGTCACGGTCACTATCTCTCCGTCTCGTAGACACGAGCTGAGAAATTGCAAACGTCGAGCAATTGCTCAGAGATGAAAAGTGCCAGCACTGAAAGCTCTTGCTAGCCAGCACCCTTCCTTGGAAGCGCTTTTGTAGGCCTAAGAACACTGGGGCTCTGGGCTTCTCTAGCCACCTCATCTTCTGCTCATCCTCTCGCGCACTCTAAAGAGAGTTCAGGTGAGAAATTGCAAACGTCGAGCAATTGCTCAGAGATGAAAAGTGCCAGCACTGAAAGCTCTTGCTAGCCAGCACCCTTCCTTGGAAGCGCTTTCACAGGCGCAGCAACACTGGGGCTTTGCGCTTCTATATGCACCAAACGTCACGGTCCTTCTCTTTCCGTCTCGTAGACACGAGCTGAGAAATTGCAAACGTCGAGCAATTGCTCAGAGATGAAAAGTGCCAGCACTGAAAGCTGTTGCTAGCCAGCACCCTTCCTTGGAAGCGCTTTCACAGGCGCAGCAACACTGGGGCTTTGCGCTTCTCTAGCCACCAAACGTCACGGTCCTTCTCTTTCCGTCTCGTAGACACGAGCTGAGAAATTGCAAACGTCGAGCAATTGCTCAGAGATGAAAAGTGCCAGCACTGAAAGCTGTTGCTAGCCAGCACCCTTCCTTGGAAGCGCTTTTGTAGGCCTAAGAACACTGGGGCTCTGGGCTTCTCTAGCCACCTAATCTTCTGCTCATCCTCTCGCGCACTCTGAAGAGAGCTGAGGTGAGAAATTGCAAACGTCGAGCAATTGCTCAGAGATGAAAAGTGCCAGCACTGAAAGCTCTTGCTAGCCAGCACCCTTCCTTGGAAGCGCTTTCACAGGCGCAGTAACACTGGGGCTTTGCGCTTCTCTACCCACCAAACGTCACGGTCCTTCTCTTTCCGTCTCGTAGACACGAGCTGAGAAATTGCAAACGTCGAGCAATTGCTCAGAGATGAAAAGTGCCAGCACTGAAAGCTGTTGCTAGCCAGCACCCTTCCTTGGAAGCGCTTTTGTAGGCCTAAGAACACTGGGGCTCTGGGCTTCTCTAGCCACCTCATCTTCTGCTCATCCTCTCGCGCACTCTAAAGAGAGCTCAGGTGAGAAATTGCAAACGTCGAGCAATTGCTCAGAGATGAAAAGTGCCAGCACTGAAAGCTCTTGCTAGCCAGCACCCTTCCTTGGAAGCGCTTTCACAGGCGCAGCAACACTGGGGCTTTGCGCTTCTATATGCACCAAACGTCACGGTCCTTCTCTTTCCGTCTCGTAGACACGAGCTGAGAAATTGCAAACGTCGAGCAATTGCTCAGAGATGAAAAGTGCCAGCACTGAAAGCTGTTGCTAGCCAGCACCCTTCCTTGGAAGCGCTTTTGTAGGCCTAAGAACACTGGGGCTCTGGGCTTCTCTAGCCACCTCATCTTCTGCTCATCCTCTCGCGCACTCTAAAGAGAGCTCAGGTGAGAAATTGCAAACGTCGAGCAATTGCTCAGAGATGAAAAGTGCCAGCACTGAAAGCTCTTGCTAGCCAGCACCCTTCCTTGGAAGCGCTTTCACAGGCGCAGCAACACTGGGGCTTTGCGCTTCTCTAGCCACCAAACGTCACGGTCCTTCTCTTTCCGTCTCGTAGACACGAGCTGAGAAATTGCAAACGTCGAGCAATTGCTCAGAGATGAAAAGTGCCAGCACTGAAAGCTGTTGCTAGCCAGCACCCTTCCTTGGAAGCGCTTTTGTAGGCCTAAGAACACTGGGGCTCTGGGCTTCTCTAGCCACCTCATCTTCTGCTCATCCTCTCGCGCACTCTAAAGAGAGCTCAGGTGAGAAATTGCAAACGACGAGCAATTGCTCAGAGATGAAAAGTGCCAGCACTGAAAGCTCTTGCTAGCCAGCCCCCTTCCTTGGAAGCGCTTTCACAGGCGCAGTAACACTGGGGCTTTGCGCTTCTCTACCCACCAAACGTCACGGTCCTTCTCTTTCCGTCTCATAGACACGAGCTGAGAAATTGCAAACGTCGAGCAATTGCTCAGAGATGAAAAGTGCCAGCACTGGAAGCTGTTGCTAGCCAGCACCCTTCCTTGGAAGCGCTTTTGTAGGCCTAAGAACACTGGGGCTCTGGGCTTCTCTAGCCACCTCATCTTCTGCTCATCCTCTCGCGCACTCTAAAGAAAGCTCAGGTGAGAAATTGCAAATGTCCAGCAATTGCTCAGAGATGAAAAGTGCCAGCACTGAAAGCTGTTGCTAGCCAGCACCCTTCCTTGGAAGCGCTTTCACAGGCGCAGTAACACTGGGGCTTTGCGCTTCTCTAGCCACCAAACGTCACGGTCCTTTTCTTTCCGTGTCGTAGACACGAGCTGAGAAATTGCAAACGTCGAGCAATTGCTCAGAGATGAAAAGTGCCAGCACTGAAAGCTCTTGCTAGCCAGCACCCTTCCTTGGAAGCGCTTTTGTAGGCCTAAGAACACTGGGGCTCTGGGCTTCTCTAGCCACCTCATCTTCTGCTCATCCTCTCGCGCACTCTAAAGAGAGCTCAGGTGAGAAATTGCAAACGTCGAGCAATTGCTCAGAGATGAAAAGTGCCAGCACTGAAAGCTCTTGCTAGCCAGCACCCTTCCTTGGAAGCGCTTTCACAAGCGCAGTAACACTGGGGATTTGCGCTTCTCTACCCACCAAACATCACGGTCCTTCTCTTTCCATCTCGTAGACACGAGCTGAGAAATTGCAAACGTCGAGCAATTGCTCAGAGAGGAAAAGTGCCAGCACTTAAAGCTCTTGCTAGCCAGCACCCTTCCTTGGAAGCGCTTTTGTAGGCCTAAGAACACTGGGGCTCTGGGCTTCTCTAGCCACCTAATCTTCTGCTCATCCTCTCGCGCACTCTAAAGAGAGCTCAGGTGAGAAATTGCAAACGTCGAGCAATTGCTCAGAGATGAAAAGTGCCAGCACTGAAAGCTGTTGCTAGCCAGCACCCTTCCTTGGAAGCGCTTTCACAAGCGCAGTAACACTGGGGCTTTGCGCTTCTCTACCCACCAAACGTCACGGTCCTTCTCTTTCCGTCTCCTAGACACGAGCTGAGAAATTGCAAACGTCGAGCAATTGCTCAGAGATGAAAAGTGCCAGCACTGAAAGCTGTTGCTAGCCAGCACCCTTCCTTGGAAGCGCTTTCACAGGCGCAGCAACACTGGGGCTTTGCGCTTCTCTAGCCACCAAAATTCAAGGTCACTATCTCTCCATCTCATAGACACGAGCTGAGAAATTGCAAACGTCGAGCAATTGCTCAGAGAGGAAAAGTGCCAGCACTGGAAGCTGTTGCTAGCCAGCACCCTTCCTTGGAAGCGCTTTTGTAGGCCTAAGAACACTGGGGCTCTGGGCTTCTCTAGCCACCTCATCTTCTGCTCATCCTCTCGCGCACTCTAAAGAGAGCTCAGGTGAGAAATTGCAAACGACGAGCAATTGCTCAGAGATGAAAAGTGCCAGCACTGAAAGCTCTTGCTAGCCAGCACCCTTCCTTGGAAGCGCTTTCACAGGCGCAGTAACACTGGGGCTTTGCGCTTCTCTACCCACCAAACGTCACGGTCCTTCTCTTTCCGTCTCGTAGACACGAGCTGAGAAATTGTAAACGTCGAGCAATTGCTCAGAGATGAAAAGTGCCAGCACTGGAAGCTGTTGCTAGCCAGCCCCCTTCCTTGGAAGCGCTTTTGTAGGCCTAAGAACACTGGGGCTCTGGGCTTCTCTAGCCACCTCATCTTCTGCTCATCCTCTCGCGCACTCTAAAGAAAGCTCAGGTGAGAAATTGCAAACGTCGAGCAATTGCTCAGAGATGAAAAGTGCCAGCACTGAAAGCTGTTGCTAGCCAGCACCCTTCCTTGGAAGCGCTTTCACAGGCGCAGTAACACTGGGGCTTTGCGCTTCTCTAGCCACCAAACGTCACGGTCCTTTTCTTTCCGTCTCGTAGACACGAGCTGAGAAATTGCAAACGTCGAGCAATTGCTCAGAGATGAAAAGTGCCAGCACTGAAAGCTGTTGCTAGCCAGCACCCTTCCTTGGAAGCGCTTTTGTAGGCCTAAGAACACTGGGGCTCTGGGCTTCTCTAGCCACCTCATCTTCTGCTCATCCTCTCGCGCACTCTAAAGAGAGCTCAGGTGAGAAATTGCAAACGTCGAGCAATTGCTCAGAGATGAAAAGTGCCAGCACTGAAAGCTCTTGCTAGCCAGCACCCTTCCTTGGAAGTGCTTTCACAAGCGCAGTAACACTGGGGCTTTGCGCTTCTCTACCCACCAAACATCACGGTCCTTCTCTTTCCATCTCGTAGACACGAGCTGAGAAATTGCAAACGTCGAGCAATTGCTCAGAGATGAAAAGTGCCAGCACTTAAAGCTGTTGCTAGCCAGCACCCTTCCTTGGAAGCGCTTTCACAGGCGCAGCAACACTGGGGCTTTGCGCTTCTCTACCCACCAAACGTCACGGTCACTATCTCTCCGTCTCGTAGACATGAGCTGAGAAATTGCAAACGTCGATCAATTGCTCAGAGAGGAAAAGTGCCAGCACTGAAAGCTCTTGCTAGCCAGCACCCTTCCTTGGAAGCGCTTTTGTAGGCCTAAGAAGACTGGGGCTCTGGGCTTCTCTAGCCACCTCATCTTCTGCTCATCCTCTCGCGCACTCTAAAGAGAGCTCAGGTGAGAAATTGCAAACGTCGAGCAATTGCTCAGAGATGAAAAGTGCCAGCACTGAAAGCTGTTGCTAGCCAGCACCCTTCCTTGGAAGCGCTTTCACAGGCGCAGCAACACTGGGGCTTTGCGCTTCTCTACGCACCAAACGTCACGGTCATTCTCTTTCCGTCTCGTAGACACGAGCTGAGAAATTGCAAACGTCGAGCAATTGCTCAGAGATGAAAAGTGCCAGCACTGAAAGCTGTTGCTAGCCAGCACCCTTCCTTGGAAGCGCTTTCACAGGCGCAGCAACACTGGGGCTTTGCGCTTCTCTAGCCACCAAACGTCACGGTCCTTCTCTTTCCGTCTCCTAGACACGAGCTGAGAAATTGCAAACGTCGAGCAATTGCTCAGAGAGGAAAAGTGCCAGCACTGAAAGCTGTTGCTAGCCAGCACCCTTCCTTGGAAGCGCTTTTGTAGGCCTAAGAACACTGGGGCTCTGGGCTTCTCTAGCCACCTCATCTTCTCCTCAACCTCTCGCGCACTATAAAGAGAGCTCAGGTGAGAAATTGCAAACGTCGAGCAATTGCTCAGAGATGAAAAGTGCCAGCACTGAAAGCTGTTGCTAGCCAGCACCCTTCCTTGGAAGCGCTTTCACAGGCGCAGCAACACTGGGGCTTTGCGCTTCTCTAGCCACCAAACGTCACGGTCCTTCTCTTTCCGTCTCGTAGACACGAGCTGAGAAATTGCAAACGTCGAGCAATTGCTCAGAGATGAAAAGTGCCAGCACTGAAAGCTCTTGCTAGCCAGCACCCTTCCTTGGAAGCGCTTTTGTAGGCCTAAGAACACTGGGGCTCTGGGCTTCTCTAGCCACCTAATCTTCTGCTCATCCTCTCGCGCTCTCTGAAGAGAGCTGAGGTGAGAAATTGCAAACGTCGAGCAATTGCTCAGAGATGAAAAGTGCCAGCACTGAAAGCTGTTGCTAGCCAGCACCCTTCCTTGGAAGCGCTTTCACAGGCGCAGTAACACTGGGGCTTTGCGCTTCTCTACCCACCAAACGTCACGGTCCTTCTCTTTCCGTCTCGTAGACACGAGCTGAGAAATTGCAAACGTCCAGCAATTGCTCAGAGATGAAAAGTGCCAGCACTGGAAGCTGTTGCTAGCCAGCACCCTTCCTTGGAAGCGCTTTTGTAGGCCTAAGAACAGTGGGGCTCTGGGCTTCTCTAGCCACCTCATCTTCTGCTCATCCTCTCGCGCACTCTAAAGAGAGCTCAGGTGAGAAATTGCAAACGTCGAGCAATTGCTCAGAGATGAAAAGTGCCAGCACTGAAAGCTGTTGCTAGCCAGCACCCTTCCTTGGAAGCGCTTTCACAGGCGCAGCAACACTGGGGCTTTGCGCTTCTCTAGCCACCAAACGTCACGGTCACTATCTCTCCGTCTCGTAGACACGAGCTGAGAAATTGCAAACGTCGAGCAATTGCTCAGAGATGAAAAGTGCCAGCACTGGAAGCTGTTGCTAGCCAGCACCCTTCCTTGGAAGCGCTTTCACAGGCGCAGTAACACTGGGGCTTTGCGCTTCTCTACCCACCAAACGTCACGGTCCTTCTCTTTCCGTCTCGTAGACACGAGCTGAGAAATTGCAAACGTCGAGCAATTGCTCAGAGAGGAAAAGTGCCAGCACTGAAAGCTCTTGCTAGCCAGCACCCTTCCTTGGAAGCGCTTTCACAGGCGCAGTAACACTGGGGCTTTGCGCTTCTATATGCACCAAACGTCACGGTCCTTCTCTTTCCGTCTCGTAGACACGAGCTGAGAAATTGCAAACGTCGAGCAATTGCTCAGAGATGAAAAGTGCCAGCACTGAAAGCTGTTGCTAGCCAGCACCCTTCCTTGGAAGCGCTTTTGTAGGCGCAGCAACACTGGGGCTTTGCGCTTCTCTAGCCACCAAACGTCACGGTCACTATCTCTCCGTCTCGTAGACACGAGCTGAGAAATTGCAAACGTCGATCAATTGCTCAGAGAGGAAAAGTGCCAGCACTGAAAGCTCTTGCTAGCCAGCACCCTTCCTTGGAAGCGCTTTTGTAGGCCTAAGAACACTGGGGCTCTGGGCTTCTCTAGCCACCTCATCTTCTCCTCATCCTCTCGCGCACTATAAAGAGAGCTCAGGTGAGAAATTGCAAACGTCGAGCAATTGCTCAGAGATGAAAAGTGCCAGCACTGAAAGCTGTTGCTAGCCAGCACCCTTCCTTGGAAGCGCTTTCACAGGCGCAGCAACACTGGGGCTTTGCGCTTCTCTACCCACCAAACGTCACGGTCATTCTCTTTCCGTCTTGTAGACACGAGCTGAGAAATTGCAAACGTCGAGCAATTGCTCAGAGATGAAAAGTGCCAGCACTGAAAGCTGTTGCTAGCCAGCACCCTTCCTTGGAAGCGCTTTCACAGGCGCAGCAACACCGGGGCTTTGCGCTTCTCTAGCCACCAAACGTCACGGTCACTATCTCTCCGTCTCCTAGACACGAGCTGAGAAATTGCAAACGTCGAGCAATTGCTCAGAGAGGAAAAGTGCCAGCACTGAAAGCTGTTGCTAGCCAGCACCCTTCCTTGGAAGCGCTTTTGTAGGCCTAAGAACACTGGGGCTCTGGGCTTCTCTAGCCACCTAATCTTCTGCTCATCCTCTCGCGCTCTCTGAAGAGAGCTGAGGTGAGAAATTGCAAACGTCGAGCAATTGCTCAGAGATGAAAAGTGCCAGCACTGAAAGCTCTTGCTAGCCAGCACCCTTCCTTGGAAGCGCTTTCACAGGCGCAGCAACACTGGGGCTTTGCGCTTCTCTAGCCACCAAACGTCACGGTCACTATCTCTCCGTCTCGTAGACACGAGCTGAGAAATTGCAAACGTCGAGCAATTGCTCAGAGATGAAAAGTGCCAGCACTGAAAGCTGTTGCTAGCCAGCACCCTTCCTTGGAAGTGCTTTTGTAGGCCTAAGAACACTGGGGCTCTGGGCTTCTCTAGCCACCTCATCTTCTGCTCATCCTCTCGCGCACTCTAAAGAGAGCTCAGGTGAGAAATTGCAAACGTCCAGCAATTGCTCAGAGATGAAAAGTGCCAGCACTGAAAGCTCTTGCTAGCCAGCACCCTTCCTTGGAAGCGCTTTCACAGGCGCAGCAACACTGGGGCTTTGCGCTTCTAAATGCACCAAACGTCACGGTCCTTCTCTTTCCGTCTCGTAGACACGAGCTGAGAAAATGCAAACGTCGAGCAATTGCTCAGAGATGAAAAGTGCCAGCACTGAAAGCTGTTGCTAGCCAGCACCCTTCCTTGGAAGCGCTTTTGTAGGCCTAAGAACACTGGGGCTCTGGGCTTCTCTAGCCACCTCATCTTCTGCTCATCCTCTCGCACACTCTAAAGAGAGCTCAGGTGAGAAATTGCAAACGTCCAGCAATTGCTCAGAGATGAAAAGTGCCAGCACTGAAAGCTCTTGCTAGCCAGCACCCTTCCTTGGAAGCGCTTTCACAGGCGCAGCAACACTGGGGCTTTGCGCTTCTATATGCACCAAACGTCACGGTCCTTCTCTTTCCGTCTCGTAGACACGAGCTGAGAAATTGCAAACATCGAGCAATTGCTCAGAGATGAAAAGTGCCAGCACTTAAAGCTCTTGCTAGCCAGCACCCTTCCTTGGAAGCGCTTTTGTAGGCGCAGCAACACTGGGGCTTTGCGCTTCTCTAGCCACCAAACATCACGGTCACTATCTCTCCGTCTCGTAGACATGAGCTGAGAAATTGCAAACGTCGATCAATTGCTCAGAGAGGAAAAGTGCCAGCACTGGAAGCTGTTGCTAGCCAGCACCCTTCCTTGGAAGCGCTTTTGTAGGCCTAAGAACACTGGGGCTCTGGGCTTCTCTAGCCACCTCATCTTCTCCTCATCCTCTCGCGCACTATAAAGAGAGCTCAGGTGAGAAATTGCAAACGTCGAGCAATTGCTCAGAGATGAAAAGTGCCAGCACTGAAAGCTGTTGCTAGCCAGCACCCTTCCTTGGAAGCGCTTTCACAGGCGCAGCAACACTGGGGCTTTGCGCTTCTCTAGCCACCAAGCGTCACGGTCCTTCTCTTTCCGTCTCGTAGACACGAGCTGAGAAATTGCAAACGTCGGTCAATTGCTCAGAGAGGAAAAGTGCCAGCACTGAAAGCTCTTGCTAGCCAGCCCCCTTCCTTGGAAGCGCTTTTGTAGGCCTAAGAACACTGGGGCTCTGGGCTTCTCTAGCCACCTAATCTTCTGCTCATCCTCTCGCGCTCTCTGAAGAGAGCTGAGGTGAGAAATTGCAAACGTCGAGCAATTGCTCAGAGATGAAAAGTGCCAGCACTGAAAGCTCTTGCTAGCCAGCACCCTTCCTTGGAAGCGCTTTCACAGGCGCAGTAACACTGGGGCTTTGCGCTTCTCTACCCACCAAACGTCACGGTCCTTCTCTTTCCGTCTCGTAGACACGAGCTGAGAAATTGCAAACGTCGAGCAATTGCTCAGAGATGAAAAGTGCCAGCACTGGAAGCTGTTGCTAGCCAGCACCCTTCCTTGGAAGCGCTTTTGTAGGCCTAAGAACAGTGGGGCTCTGGGCTTCTCTAGCCACCTCATCTTCTGCTCATCCTCTCGCGCACTCTAAAGAGAGCTCAGGTGAGAAATTGCAAACGTCGAGCAATTGCTCAGAGATGAAAAGTGCCAGCACTGAAAGCTCTTGCTAGCCAGCACCCTTCCTTGGAAGCGCTTTCACAGGCGCAGTAACACTGGGGCTTTGCGCTTCTCTAGCCACCAAACATCACAGTCACTATCTCTCCGTCTCGTAGACACGAGCTGAGAAATTGCAAACGTCGAGCAATTGCTCAGAGATGAAAAGTGCCAGCACTGAAAGCTGTTGCTAGCCAGCACCCTTCCTTGGAAGCGCTTTTGTAGGCCTAAGAACACTGGGGCTCTGGGCTTCTCTAGCCACCTAATCTTCTGCTCATCCTCTCGCGCACTCTAAAGAGAGCTGAGGTGAGAAATTGCAAACGTCGAGCAATTGCTCAGAGATGAAAAGTGCCAGCACTGAAAGCTGTTGCTAGCCAGCCCCCTTCCTTGGAAGCGCTTTCACAGGCGCAGCAACACTGGGGCTTTGCGCTTCTCTAGCCACCAAACGTCACGGTCCTTCTCTTTCCGTCTCGTAGACACGAGCTGAGAAATTGCAAACGTCCAGCAATTGCTCAGAGATGAAAAGTGCCAGCACTGAAAGCTCTTGCTAGCCAGCACCCTTCCTTGGAAGCGCTTTTGTAGGCCTAAGAACACTGGGGCTCTGGGCTTCTCTAGCCACCTCATCTTCTGCTCATCCTCTCGCGCACTCTAAAGAGAGCTGAGGTGAGAAATTGCAAACGTCGAGCAATTGCTCAGAGATGAAAAGTGCCAGCACTGAAAGCTGTTGCTAGCCAGCACCCTTCCTTGGAAGCGCTTTCACAGGCGCAGCAACACTGGGGCTTTGCGCTTCGATATGCACCAAACGTCACGGTCATTCTCTCTCCGTCTCGTAGACACGAGCTGAGAAATTGCAAACGTCGAGCAATTGCTCAGAGATGAAAAGTGCCAGCACTGAAAGCTGTTGCTAGCCAGCACCCTTCCTTGGAAGCGCTTTTGTAGGCGCAGCAACACTGGGGCTTTGCGCTTCTCTAGCCACCACACTTCATGGTCACTATCTCTCCGTCTCGTAGACACGAGCTGAGAAATTGCAAACGTCGAGCAATTGCTCAGAGAGGAAAAGTGCCAGCACTGAAAGCTGTTGCTAGCCAGCACCCTTCCTTGGAAGCGCTTTTGTAGGCCTAAGAAGACTGGGGCTCTGGGCTTCTCTAGCCACCTAATCTTCTGCTCATCCTCTTGCGCACTCTAAAGAGAGCTCAGGTGAGAAATTGCAAACGTCGATCAATTGCTCAGAGATGAAAAGTGCCAGCACTGAAAGCTCTTACTAGCCAGCACCCTTCCTTGGAAGCGCTTTTGTAGGCCTAAGAACACTGGGGCTCTGGGCTTCTCTAGCCACCTCATCTTCTCCTCATCCTCTCGCGCACTCTAAAGAAAGCTCAGGTGAGAAATTGCAAACGTCGAGCAATTGCTCAGAGATGAAAAGTGCCAGCACTGAAAGCTCTTGCTAGCCAGCACCCTTCCTTGGAAGCGCTTTCACAGGCGCAGCAACACTGGGGCTTTGCGCTTCTATATGCACCAAACGTCACGGTCATTCTCTTTCCGTCTCGTAGACACGAGCTGAGAAATTGCAAACGTCGAGCAATTGCTCAGAGATGAAAAGTGCCAGCACTGAAAGCTGTTGCTAGCCAGCACCCTTCCTTGGAAGCGCTTTCACAGGCGCTGTAACACTGGGGCTTTGCGCTTCTCTAGGCACCAAACGTCACGGTCCTTCTCTTTCCGTCTCGTAGACACGAGCTAAGAAATTGCAAACGTCGAGCAATTGCTCAGAGAGGAAAAGTGCCAGCACTGAAAGCTGTTGCTAGCCAGCACCCTTCCTTGGAAGCGCTTTTGTAGGCCTAAGAACACTGGGGCTCTGGGCTTCTCTAGCCACCTAATCTTCTGCTCATCCTCTCGCGCTCTCTGAAGAGAGCTGAGGTGAGAAATTGCAAACGTCGAGCAATTGCTCAGAGATGAAAAGTGCCAGCACTGAAAGCTGTTGCTAGCCAGCACCCTTCCTTGGAAGCGCTTTCACAGGCGCAGCAACACTGGGGCTTTGCGCTTCTCTAGCCACCAAACGTCACGGTCACTATCTCTCCGTCTCGTAGACACGAGCTGAGAAATTGCAAACGTCGAGCAATTGCTCAGAGATGAAAAGTGCCAGCACTGAAAGCTGTTGCTAGCCAGCACCCTTCCTTGGAAGCGCTTTCACAGGCGCAGCAACACTGGGGCTTTGCGCTTCTCTAGCCACCAAACGTCACGGTCCTTCTCTTTCCGTCTCGTAGACACGAGCTGAGAAATTGCAAACGTTGAGCAATTGCTCAGAGATGAAAAGTGCCAGCACTGAAAGCTGTTGCTAGCCAGCACCCTTCCTTGGAAGCGCTTTCACAGGCGCAGTAACACTGGGGCTTTGCGCTTCTCTAGCCACCAAACATCACAGTCACTATCTCTCCGTCTCGTAGACACGAGCTGAGAAATTGCAAACGTCGAGCAATTGCTCAGAGAGGAAAAGTGCCAGCACTGAAAGCTGTTGCTAGCCAGCACCCTTCCTTGGAAGCGCTTTTGTAGGCCTAAGAACACTGGGGCTCTGGGCTTCTCTAGCCACCTAATCTTCTGCTCATCCTCTCGCGCTCTCTGAAGAGAGCTGAGGTGAGAAATTGCAAACGTCGAGCAATTGCTCAGAGATGAAAAGTGCCAGCACTGAAAGCTGTTGCTAGCCAGCCCCCTTCCTTGGAAGCGCTTTCACAGGCGCAGCAACACTGGGGCTTTGCGCTTCTCTAGCCACCAAACGTCACGGTCCTTCTCTTTCCGTCTCGTAGACACAAGCTGAGAAATTGCAAACGTCGAGCAATTGCTCAGAGATGAAAAGTGCCAGCACTGAAAGCTCTTGCTAGCCAGCACCCTTCCTTGGAAGCGCTTTTGTAGGCCTAAGAACACTGGGGCTCTGGGCTTCTCTAGCCACCTCATCTTCTGCTCATCCTCTCGCGCACTCTAAAGAGAGCTCAGGTGAGAAATTGCAAACGTCCAGCAATTGCTCAGAGATGAAAAGTGCCAGCACTGAAAGCTGTTGCTAGCCAGCACCCTTCCTTGGAAGCGCTTTCACAGGCGCAGCAACACTGGGGCTTTGCGCTTCGATATGCACCAAACGTCACGGTCATTCTCTCTCCGTCTCGTAGACACGAGCTGAGAAATTGCAAACGTCGAGCAATTGCTCAGAGATGAAAAGTGCCAGCACTGAAAGCTCTTGCTAGCCAGCACCCTTCCTTGGAAGCGCTTTTGTAGGCGCAGCAACACTGGGGCTTTGCGCTTCTCTAGCCACCACACTTCATGGTCACTATCTCTCCGTCTCGTAGACACGAGCTGAGAAATTGCAAACGTCGAGCAATTGCTCAGAGAGGAAAAGTGCCAGCACTGAAAGCTGTTGCTAGCCAGCACCCTTCCTTGGAAGCGCTTTTGTAGGCCTAAGAACAGTGGGGCTCTGGGCTTCTCTAGCCACCTAATCTTCTGCTCATCCTCTTGCGCACTCTAAAGAGAGCTCAGGTGAGAAATTGCAAACGACGAGCAATTGCTCAGAGATGAAAAGTGCCAGCACTGAAAGCTCTTACTAGCCAGCACCCTTCCTTGGAAGCGCTTTTGTAGGCCTAAGAACACTGGGGCTCTGGGCTTCTCTAGCCACCTCATCTTCTGCTCATCCTCTCGCGCACTCTAAAGAAAGCTCAGGTGAGAAATTGCAAACGTCGAGCAATTGCTCAGAGATGAAAAGTGCCAGCACTGAAAGCTCTTGCTAGCCAGCACCCTTCCTTGGAAGCGCTTTCACTGGCGCAGCAACACTGGGGCTTTGCGCTTCTCTACCCACCAAACGTCACGGTCACTATCTCTCCGTCTCCTAGACACGAGCTGAGAAATTGCAAACGTCGAGCAATTGCTCAGAGAGGAAAAGTGCCAGCACTGAAAGCTGTTGCTAGCCAGCACCCTTCCTTGGAAGCGCTTTTGTAGGCCTAAGAACACTGGGGCTCTGGGCTTCTCTAGCCACCTCATCTTCTGCTCATCCTCTCGCGCACTCTAAAGAGAGCTCAGGTGAGAAATTGCAAACGTCGAGCAATTGCTCAGAGATGAAAAGTGCCAGCACTGAAAGCTCTTGCTAGCCAGCACCCTTCCTTGGAAGCGCTTTCACAGGCGCAGTAACACTGGGGCTTTGCGCTTCTCTAGCCACCAAACATCACAGTCACTATCTCTCCGTCTCGTAGACACGAGCTGAGAAATTGCAAACGTCCAGCAATTGCTCAGAGATGAAAAGTGCCAGCACTGAAAGCTCTTGCTAGCCAGCACCCTTCCTTGGAAGCGCTTTTGTAGGCCTAAGAACACTGGGGCTCTGGGCTTCTCTAGCCACCTCATCTTCTGCTCATCCTCTCACGCACTCTAAAGAGAGCTCAGGTGAGAAATTGCAAACGTCGAGCAATTGCTCAGAGATGAAAAGTGCCAGCACTGAAAGCTCTTGCTAGCCAGCCCCCTTCCTTGGAAGCGCTTTCACAGGCGCAGCAACACTGGGCCTTTGCGCTTCTCTAGCCACCAAAAGTCACGGTCCTTCTCTTTCCGTCTCGTAGACACGAGCTGAGAAATTGCAAACGTCGAGCAATTGCTCAGAGATGAAAAGTGCCAGCACTGAAAGCTGTTGCTAGCCAGCACCCTTCCTTGGAAGCGCTTTTGTAGGCGCAGCAACACTGGGGCTTTGCGCTTCTCTACCCACCAAACATCACGGTCACTATCTCTCCGTCTCGTAGACACGAGCTGAGAAATTGCAAACGTCGAGCAATTGCTCAGAGAGGAAAAGTGCCAGCACTGAAAGCTCTTGCTAGCCAGCACCCTTCCTTGGAAGCGCTTTTGTAGGCCTAAGAACACTGGGGCTCTGGGCTTCTCTAGCCACCTCATCTTCTCCTCATCCTCTCGCGCACTATAAAGAGAGCTCAGGTGAGAAATTGCAAACGTCGAGCAATTGCTCAGAGATGAAAAGTGCCAGCACTGAAAGCTGTTGCTAGCCAGCCCCCTTCCTTGGAAGCGCTTTCACAGGCGCAGCAACACTGGGGCTTTGCGCTTCTCTAGCCACCAAACGTCACGGTCCTTCTCTTTCCGTCTCGTAGACACAAGCTGAGAAATTGCAAACGTCGAGCAATTGCTCAGAGATGAAAAGTGCCAGCACTGAAAGCTCTTGCTAGCCAGCACCCTTCCTTGGAAGCGCTTTTGTAGGCCTAAGAACACTGGGGCTCTGGGCTTCTCTAGCCACCTCATCTTCTGCTCATCCTCTCGCGCACTCTAAAGAGAGCTCAGGTGAGAAATTGCAAACGTCCAGCAATTGCTCAGAGATGAAAAGTGCCAGCACTGAAAGCTGTTGCTAGCCAGCACCCTTCCTTGGAAGCGCTTTCACAGGCGCAGCAACACTGGGGCTTTGCGCTTCGATATGCACCAAACGTCACGGTCATTCTCTCTCCGTCTCGTAGACACGAGCTGAGAAATTGCAAACGTCGAGCAATTGCTCAGAGATGAAAAGTGCCAGCACTGAAAGCTCTTGCTAGCCAGCACCCTTCCTTGGAAGCGCTTTTGTAGGCGCAGCAACACTGGGGCTTTGCGCTTCTCTAGCCACCACACTTCATGGTCACTATCTCTCCGTCTCGTAGACACGAGCTGAGAAATTGCAAACGTCGAGCAATTGCTCAGAGAGGAAAAGTGCCAGCACTGAAAGCTGTTGCTAGCCAGCACCCTTCCTTGGAAGCGCTTTTGTAGGCCTAAGAACAGTGGGGCTCTGGGCTTCTCTAGCCACCTAATCTTCTGCTCATCCTCTTGCGCACTCTAAAGAGAGCTCAGGTGAGAAATTGCAAACGACGAGCAATTGCTCAGAGATGAAAAGTGCCAGCACTGAAAGCTCTTACTAGCCAGCACCCTTCCTTGGAAGCGCTTTTGTAGGCCTAAGAACACTGGGGCTCTGGGCTTCTCTAGCCACCTCATCTTCTGCTCATCCTCTCGCGCACTCTAAAGAAAGCTCAGGTGAGAAATTGCAAACGTCGAGCAATTGCTCAGAGATGAAAAGTGCCAGCACTGAAAGCTCTTGCTAGCCAGCACCCTTCCTTGGAAGCGCTTTCACTGGCGCAGCAACACTGGGGCTTTGCGCTTCTCTACCCACCAAACGTCACGGTCACTATCTCTCCGTCTCCTAGACACGAGCTGAGAAATTGCAAACGTCGAGCAATTGCTCAGAGAGGAAAAGTGCCAGCACTGAAAGCTGTTGCTAGCCAGCACCCTTCCTTGGAAGCGCTTTTGTAGGCCTAAGAACACTGGGGCTCTGGGCTTCTCTAGCCACCTCATCTTCTGCTCATCCTCTCGCGCACTCTAAAGAGAGCTCAGGTGAGAAATTGCAAACGTCGAGCAATTGCTCAGAGATGAAAAGTGCCAGCACTGAAAGCTCTTGCTAGCCAGCACCCTTCCTTGGAAGCGCTTTCACAGGCGCAGTAACACTGGGGCTTTGCGCTTCTCTAGCCACCAAACATCACAGTCACTATCTCTCCGTCTCGTAGACACGAGCTGAGAAATTGCAAACGTCCAGCAATTGCTCAGAGATGAAAAGTGCCAGCACTGAAAGCTCTTGCTAGCCAGCACCCTTCCTTGGAAGCGCTTTTGTAGGCCTAAGAACACTGGGGCTCTGGGCTTCTCTAGCCACCTCATCTTCTGCTCATCCTCTCACGCACTCTAAAGAGAGCTCAGGTGAGAAATTGCAAACGTCGAGCAATTGCTCAGAGATGAAAAGTGCCAGCACTGAAAGCTCTTGCTAGCCAGCCCCCTTCCTTGGAAGCGCTTTCACAGGCGCAGCAACACTGGGCCTTTGCGCTTCTCTAGCCACCAAAAGTCACGGTCCTTCTCTTTCCGTCTCGTAGACACGAGCTGAGAAATTGCAAACGTCGAGCAATTGCTCAGAGATGAAAAGTGCCAGCACTGAAAGCTGTTGCTAGCCAGCACCCTTCCTTGGAAGCGCTTTTGTAGGCGCAGCAACACTGGGGCTTTGCGCTTCTCTACCCACCAAACATCACGGTCACTATCTCTCCGTCTCGTAGACACGAGCTGAGAAATTGCAAACGTCGAGCAATTGCTCAGAGAGGAAAAGTGCCAGCACTGAAAGCTCTTGCTAGCCAGCACCCTTCCTTGGAAGCGCTTTTGTAGGCCTAAGAACACTGGGGCTCTGGGCTTCTCTAGCCACCTCATCTTCTCCTCATCCTCTCGCGCACTATAAAGAGAGCTCAGGTGAGAAATTGCAAACGTCGAGCAATTGCTCAGAGATGAAAAGTGCCAGCACTGAAAGCTCTTGCTAGCCAGCCCCCTTCCTTGGAAGCGCTTTCACAGGCGCAGCAACACTGGGCCTTTGCGCTTCTATATGCACCAAAAGTCACGGTCCTTCTCTTTCCGTCTCGTAGACACGAGCTGAGAAATTGCAAACGTCGAGCAATTGCTCAGAGATGAAAAGTACCAGCACTGAAAGCTGTTGCTAGCCAGCACCCTTCCTTGGAAGCGCTTTCACAGGCGCTGTAACACTGGGGCTTTGCGCTTCTCTAGGCACCAAACGTCACGGTCCTTCTCTTTCCGTCTCCTAGACACGAGCTAAGAAATTGCAAACGTCGAGCAATTGCTCAGAGAGGAAAAGTGCCAGCACTGAAAGCTGTTGCTAGCCAGCACCCTTCCTTGGAAGCGCTTTTGTAGGCCTAAGAACACTGGGGCTCTGGGCTTCTCTAGCCACCTAATCTTCTGCTCATCCTCTCGCGCTCTCTGAAGAGAGCTGAGGTGAGAAATTGCAAACGTCGAGCAATTGCTCAGAGATGAAAAGTGCCAGCACTGAAAGCTGTTGCTAGCCAGCACCCTTCCTTGGAAGCGCTTTCACAGGCGCAGCAACACTGGGGCTTTGCGCTTCTCTAGCCACCAAACGTCACGGTCACTATCTCTCCGTCTCGTAGACACGAGCTGAGAAATTGCAAACGTCGAGCAATTGCTCAGAGATGAAAAGTGCCAGCACTGAAAGCTGTTGCTAGCCAGCACCCTTCCTTGGAAGTGCTTTTGTAGGCCTAAGAACAGTGGGGCTCTGGGCTTCTCTAGCCACCTCATCTTCTGCTCATCCTCTCGCGCACTCTAAAGAGAGCTCAGGTGAGAAATTGCAAACGTCCAGCAATTGCTCAGAGATGAAAAGTGCCAGCACTGAAAGCTCTTGCTAGCCAGCACCCTTCCTTGGAAGCGCTTTCACAGGCGCAGCAACACTGGGGCTTTGCGCTTCGATATGCACCAAACGTCACGGTCATTCTCTCTCCGTCTCGTAGACACGAGCTGAGAAATTGCAAACGTCGAGCAATTGCTCAGAGATGAAAAGTGCCAGCACTGAAAGCTCTTGCTAGCCAGCACCCTTCCTTGGAAGCGCTTTTGTAGGCGCAGCAACACTGGGGCTTTGCGCTTCTCTAGCCACCACACTTCATGGTCACTATCTCTCCGTCTCGTAGACACGAGCTGAGAAATTGCAAACGTCGAGCAATTGCTCAGAGAGGAAAAGTGCCAGCACTGAAAGCTGTTGCTAGCCAGCACCCTTCCTTGGAAGCGCTTTTGTAGGCCTAAGAACACTGGGGCTCTGGGCTTCTCTAGCCACCTCATCTTCTGCTCATCCTCTTGCGCACTCTAAAGAGAGCTCAGGTGAGAAATTGCAAACGTCGAGCAATTGCTCAGAGATGAAAAGTGCCAGCACTGAAAGCTCTTACTAGCCAGCACCCTTCCTTGGAAGCGCTTTTGTAGGCCTAAGAACACTGGGGCTCTGGGCTTCTCTAGCCACCTCATCTTCTGCTCATCCTCTCGCGCACTCTAAAGAAAGCTCAGGTGAGAAATTGCAAACGTCGAGCAATTGCTCAGAGATGAAAAGTGCCAGCACTGAAAGCTCTTGCTAGCCAGCACCCTTCCTTGGAAGCGCTTTCACTGGCGCAGCAACACTGGGGCTTTGCGCTTCTCTACCCACCAAACGTCACGGTCACTATCTCTCCGTCTCCTAGACACGAGCTGAGAAATTGCAAACGTCGAGCAATTGCTCAGAGAGGAAAAGTGCCAGCACTGAAAGCTGTTGCTAGCCAGCACCCTTCCTTGGAAGCGCTTTTGTAGGCCTAAGAACACTGGGGCTCTGGGCTTCTCTAGCCACCTCATCTTCTGCTCATCCTCTCGCGCACTCTAAAGAGAGCTCAGGTGAGAAATTGCAAACGTCGAGCAATTGCTCAGAGATGAAAAGTGCCAGCACTGAAAGCTCTTGCTAGCCAGCACCCTTCCTTGGAAGCGCTTTCACAGGCGCAGTAACACTGGGGCTTTGCGCTTCTCTAGCCACCAAACATCACAGTCACTATCTCTCCGTCTCGTAGACACGAGCTGAGAAATTGCAAACGTCCAGCAATTGCTCAGAGATGAAAAGTGCCAGCACTGAAAGCTCTTGCTAGCCAGCACCCTTCCTTGGAAGCGCTTTTGTAGGCCTAAGAACACTGGGGCTCTGGGCTTCTCTAGCCACCTCATCTTCTGCTCATCCTCTCACGCACTCTAAAGAGAGCTCAGGTGAGAAATTGCAAACGTCGAGCAATTGCTCAGAGATGAAAAGTGCCAGCACTGAAAGCTCTTGCTAGCCAGCCCCCTTCCTTGGAAGCGCTTTCACAGGCGCAGCAACACTGGGCCTTTGCGCTTCTCTAGCCACCAAAAGTCACGGTCCTTCTCTTTCCGTCTCGTAGACACGAGCTGAGAAATTGCAAACGTCGAGCAATTGCTCAGAGATGAAAAGTGCCAGCACTGAAAGCTGTTGCTAGCCAGCACCCTTCCTTGGAAGCGCTTTTGTAGGCGCAGCAACACTGGGGCTTTGCGCTTCTCTACCCACCAAACATCACGGTCACTATCTCTCCGTCTCGTAGACACGAGCTGAGAAATTGCAAACGTCGAGCAATTGCTCAGAGAGGAAAAGTGCCAGCACTGAAAGCTCTTGCTAGCCAGCACCCTTCCTTGGAAGCGCTTTTGTAGGCCTAAGAACACTGGGGCTCTGGGCTTCTCTACCCACCTCATCTTCTCCTCATCCTCTCGCGCACTATAAAGAGAGCTCAGGTGAGAAATTGCAAACGTCCAGCAATTGCTCAGAGATGAAAAGTGCCAGCACTGAAAGCTCTTGCTAGCCAGCCCCCTTCCTTGGAAGCGCTTTCACAGGCGCAGCAACACTGGGCCTTTGCGCTTCTATATGCACCAAAAGTCACGGTCCTTCTCTTTCCGTCTCGTAGACACGAGCTGAGAAATTGCAAACGTCGAGCAATTGCTCAGAGATGAAAAGTACCAGCACTGAAAGCTGTTGCTAGCCAGCACCCTTCCTTGGAAGCGCTTTCACAGGCGCTGTAACACTGGGGCTTTGCGCTTCTCTAGCCACCAAACGTCACGGTCACTATCTCTCCGTCTCGTAGACACGAGCTGAGAAATTGCAAACGTCGAGCAATTGCTCAGAGATGAAAAGTGCCAGCACTGAAAGCTGTTGCTAGCCAGCACCCTTCCTTGGAAGTGCTTTTGTAGGCCTAAGAACAGTGGGGCTCTGGGCTTCTCTAGCCACCTCATCTTCTGCTCATCCTCTCGCGCACTCTAAAGAGAGCTCAGGTGAGAAATTGCAAACGTCCAGCAATTGCTCAGAGATGAAAAGTGCCAGCACTGAAAGCTCTTGCTAGCCAGCACCCTTCCTTGGAAGCGCTTTCACAGGCGCAGCAACACTGGGGCTTTGCGCTTCTCTAGCCACCAAACGTCACGGTCCTTCTCTTTCCGTCTCGTAGACACGAGCTGAGAAATTGCAAACGTCGAGCAATTGCTCAGAGATGAAAAGTGCCAGCACTGAAAGCTGTTGCTAGCCAGCACCCTTCCTTGGAAGCGCTTTTGTAGGCGCAGCAACACTGGGGCTTTGCGCTTCTCTAGCCACCAAACATCACGGTCACTATCTCTCCGTCTCGTAGACACGAGCTGAGAAATTGCAAACGTCGATCAATTGCTCAGAGAGGAAAAGTGCCAGCACTGGAAGCTGTTGCTAGCCAGCACCCTTCCTTGGAAGCGCTTTTGTAGGCCTAAGAACACTGGGGCTCTGGGCTTCTCTAGCCACCTCATCTTCTCCTCATCCTCTCGCGCACTATAAAGAGAGCTCAGGTGAGAAATTGCAAACGTCGAGCAATTGCTCAGAGATGAAAAGTGCCAGCACTGAAAGCTCTTGCTAGCCAGCACCCTTCCTTGGAAGCGCTTTCACAGGCGCAGCAACACTGGGGCTTTGCGCTTCTCTACCCACCAAACGTCACGGTCCTTCTCTTTCCGTCTCCTAGACACGAGCTGAGAAATTGCAAACGTCGAGCAATTGCTCAGAGAGGAAAAGTGCCAGCACTGAAAGCTGTTGCTAGCCAGCACCCTTCCTTGGAAGCGCTTTTGTAGGCCTAAGAACACTGGGGCTCTGGGCTTCTCTAGCCACCTCATCTTCTGCTCATCCTCTCGCGCTCTCTGAAGAGAGCTCAGGTGAGAAATTGCAAACGTCGAGCAATTGCTCAGAGATGAAAAGTGCCAGCACTGAAAGCTCTTGCTAGCCAGCACCCTTCCTTGGAAGCGCTTTCACAGGCGCAGTAACACTGGGGCTTTGCGCTTCTCTACCCACCAAACGTCACGGTCCTTCTCTTTCCGTCTCGTAGACACGAGCTGAGAAATTGCAAACGTCGAGCAATTGCTCAGAGATGAAAAGTGCCAGCACTGGAAGCTGTTGCTAGCCAGCACCCTTCCTTGGAAGCGCTTTTGTAGGCCTAAGAACACTGGGGCTCTGGGCTTCTCTAGCCACCTCATCTTCTGCTCATCCTCTCGCGCACTCTAAAGAGAGCTCAGGTGAGAAATTGCAAACGTCGAGGAATTGCTCAGAGATGAAAAGTGCCAGCACTGAAAGCTCTTGCTAGCCAGCACCCTTCCTTGGAAGCGCTTTCACAGGCGCAGCAACACTGGGGCTTTGCGCTTCTCTACCCACCAAATGTCACGGTCACTCTCTCTCCGTCTTGTAGACACGAGCTGAGAAATTGCAAACGTCGAGCAATTGCTCAGAGATGAAAAGTGCCAGCACTGAAAGCTGTTGCTAGCCAGCACCCTTCCTTGGAAGCGCTTTTGTACGCCTAAGAACACTGGGGCTCTGGGCTTCTCTAGCCACCTAATCTTCTGCTCATCCTCTCGCGCTCTCTGAAGAGAGCTGAGGTGAGAAATTGCAAACATCGAGCAATTGCTCAGAGATGAAAAGTGCCAGCACTGAAAGCTGTTGCTAGCCAGCACCCTTCCTTGGAAGCGCTTTCACAGGCGCAGCAACACTGGGGCTTTGCGCTTCTCTACCCACCAAACGTCACGGTCCTTCTCTTTCCGTCTCCTAGACACGAGCTGAGAAATTGCAAACGTCGAGCAATTGCTCAGAGAGGAAAAGTGCCAGCACTGAAAGCTGTTGCTAGCCAGCACCCTTCCTTGGAAGCGCTTTTGTAGGCCTAAGAACACTGGGGCTCTGGGCTTCTCTAGCCACCTCATCTTCTGCTCATCCTCTCGCGCACTCTAAAGAGAGCTCAGGTGAGAAATTGCAAACGTCCAGCAATTGCTCAGAGATGAAAAGTGCCAGCACTGAAAGCTGTTGCTAGCCAGCACCCTTCCTTGGAAGCGCTTTCACAGGCGCAGCAACACTGGGGCTTTGCGCTTCTCTACCCACCAAACGTCACGGTCCTTCTCTTTCCGTCTCGTAGACACGAGCTGAGAAATTGCAAACGTCGAGCAATTGCTCAGAGATGAAAAGTGCCAGCACTGAAAGCTGTTGCTAGCCAGCACCCTTCCTTGGAAGCGCTTTCACAGGCGCAGCAACACTGGGGCTTTGCGCTTCTCTACCCACCAAACGTCACGGTCACTATCTCTCCGTCTCGTAGACACGAGCTGAGAAATTGCAAACGTCGAGCAATTGCTCAGAGAGGAAAAGTGCCAGCACTGAAAGCTGTTGCTAGCCAGCACCCTTCCTTGGAAGCGCTTTTGTAGGCCTAAGAACACTGGGGCTCTGGGCTTCTCTAGCCACCTAATCTTCTGCTCATCCTCTCGCGCTCTCTGAAGAGAGCTGAGGTGAGAAATTGCAAACGTCGAGCAATTGCTCAGAGAGGAAAAGTGCCAGCACTGAAAGCTCTTGCTAGCCAGCACCCTTCCTTGGAAGCGCTTTCACAGGCGCAGCAACACTGGGGCTTTGCGCTTCTCTAGCCACCAAACGTCACGGTCACTATCTCTCCGTCTCGTAGACACGAGCTGAGAAATTGCAAACGTCGAGCAATTGCTCAGAGATGAAAAGTGCCAGCACTGAAAGCTGTTGCTAGCCAGCACCCTTCCTTGGAAGTGCTTTTGTAGGCCTAAGAACACTGGGGCTCTGGGCTTCTCTAGCCACCTCATCTTCTGCTCATCCTCTCGCGCACTCTAAAGAGAGCTCAGGTGAGAAATTGCAAACGTCCAGCAATTGCTCAGAGATGAAAAGTGCCAGCACTGAAAGCTGTTGCTAGCCAGCACCCTTCCTTGGAAGCGCTTTCACAGGCGCAGCAACACTGGGGCTTTGCGCTTCTATATGCACCAAACGTCACGGTCCTTCTCTTTCCGTCTCGTAGACACGAGCTGAGAAATTGCAAACGTCGAGCAATTGCTCAGAGATGAAAAGTGCCAGCACTGAAAGCTGTTGCTAGCCAGCACCCTTCCTTGGAAGCGCTTTACAGGCGCAGTAACACTGGGGCTTTGCGCTTCTCTACCCACCAAACGTCACGGTCCTTCTCTTTCTGTCTCGTAGACACGAGCTGAGAAATTGCAAACGTCGAGCAATTGCTCAGAGATGAAAAGTGCCAGCACTGAAAGCTGTTGCTAGCCAGCACCCTTCCTTGGAAGCGCTTTTGTAGGCCTAAGAACACTGGGGCTCTGGGCTTCTCTAGCCACCTCATCTTCTGCTCATCCTCTCGCGCACTCTAAAGAGAGCTCAGGTGAGAAATTGCAAACGTCCAGCAATTGCTCAGAGATGAAAAGTGCCAGCACTGAAAGCTCTTGCTAGCCAGCACCCTTCCTTGGAAGCGCTTTCACAGGCGCAGTAACACTGGGGCTTTGCGCTTCTCTAGCCACCAAACGTCACGGTCACTATCTCTCCGTCTCGTAGACACGAGCTGAGAAATTGCAAACGTCGAGCAATTGCTCAGAGATGAAAAGTGCCAGCACTGAAAGCTGTTGCTAGCCAGCAGCCTTCCTTGGAAGCGCTTTTGTAGGCCTAAGAACACTGGGGCTCTGGGCTTCTCTAGCCACCTAATCTTCTGCTCATCCTCTCGCGTTCTCTAAAGAGAGCTGAGGTGAGAAATTGCAAACGTCCAGCAATTGCTCAGAGATGAAAAGTGCCAGCACTGAAAGCTGTTGCTAGCCAGCACCCTTCCTTGGAAGCGCTTTCACAGGCGCAGCAACACTGGGGCTTTGCGCTTCTCTACCCACCAAACGTCACGGTCACTATCTCTCCGTCTCGTAGACACGAGCTGAGAAATTGCAAACGTCGAGCAATTGCTCAGAGATGAAAAGTGCCAGCACTGAAAGCTCTTGCTAGCCAGCCCCCTTCCTTGGAAGCGCTTTTGTAGGCCTAGAGAACACTGGGGCTCTGGGCTTCTCTAGCCACCTCATCTTCTGCTCATCCTCTCGCGCACTCTAAAGAGAGCTCAGGTGAGAAATTGCAAACGTCGAGCAATTGCTCAGAGAGGAAAAGTGCCAGCACTGAAAGCTCTTGCTAGCCAGCACCCTTCCTTGGAAGCGCTTTCACAGGCGCAGCAACACTGGGGCTTTGCGCTTCTATATGCACCAAACGTCACGGTCCTTCTCTTTCCGTCTCGTAGACACGAGCTGAGAAATTGCAAACGTCGAGCAATTGCTCAGAGATGAAAAGTGCCAGCACTGAAAGCTGTTGCTAGCCAGCACCCTTCCTTGGAAGCGCTTTTGTAGGCGCAGCAACACTGGGGCTTTGCGCTTCTCTACCCACCAAACGTCACGGTCACTATCTCTCCGTCTCGTAGACACGAGCTGAGAAATTGCAAACGTCGATCAATTGCTCAGACAGGAAAAGTGCCAGCACTGAAAGCTGTTGCTAGCCAGCACCCTTCCTTGGAAGCGCTATTGTAGGCCTAAGAACACTGGGGCTCTGGGCTTCTCTAGCCACCTCATCTTCTCCTCATCCTCTCGCGCACTATAAAGAGAGCTCAGGTGAGAAATTGCAAACGTCGAGCAATTGCTCAGAGATGAAAAGTGCCAGCACTGAAAGCTCTTGCTAGCCAGCACCCTTCCTTGGAAGCGCTTTCACAGGCGCAGCAACACTGGGGCTTTGCGCTTCTATATGCACCAAACGTCACGGTCATTCTCTTTCCGTCTCGTACACACGAGCTGAGAAATTGCAAACGTCGATCAATTGCTCAGAGATGAAAAGTGCCAGCACTGAAAGCTGTTGCTAGCCAGCACCCTTCCTTGGAAGCGCTTTCACAGGCGCAGCAACACCGGGGCTTTGCGCTTCTCTAGCCACCAAACGTCACGGTCACTATCTCTCCGTCTCGTAGACACGAGCTGAGAAATTGCAAACGTCGAGCAATTGCTCAGAGAGGAAAAGTGCCAGCACTGAAAGCTCTTGCTAGCCAGCACCCTTCCTTGGAAGCGCTTTTGTAGGCCTAAGAACACTGGGGCTCTGGGCTTCTCTAGCCACCTAATCTTCTGCTCATCCTCTCGCGCTCTCTGAAGAGAGCTGAGGTGAGAAATTGCAAACGTCGAGCAATTGCTCAGAGATGAAAAGTGCCAGCACTGAAAGCTGTTGCTAGCCAGCCCCCTTCCTTGGAAGCGCTTTCACAGGCGCAGCAACACTGGGGCTTTGCGCTTCTCTAGCCACCAAACGTCACGGTCACTATCTCTCCGTCTCGTAGACACGAGCTGAGAAATTGCAAACGTCGAGCAATTGCTCAGAGATGAAAAGTGCCAGCACTGAAAGCTGTTGCTAGCCAGCACCCTTCCTTGGAAGTGCTTTTGTAGGCCTAAGAACACTGGGGCTCTGGGCTTCTCTAGCCACCTCATCTTCTGCTCATCCTCTCGCGCACTCTAAAGAGAGCTCAGGTGAGAAATTGCAAACGTCCAGCAATTGCTCAGAGATGAAAAGTGCCAGCACTGAAAGCTGTTGCTAGCCAGCACCCTTCCTTGGAAGCGCTTTCACAGGCGCAGCAACACTGGGGCTTTGCGCTTCTATATGCACCAAACGTCACGGTCCTTCTCTTTCCGTCTCGTAGACACGAGCTGAGAAATTGCAAACGTCGAGCAATTGCTCAGAGATGAAAAGTGCCAGCACTGAAAGCTGTTGCTAGCCAGCACCCTTCCTTGGAAGCGCTTTACAGGCGCAGTAACACTGGGGCTTTGCGCTTCTCTACCCACCAAACGTCACGGTCCTTCTCTTTCTGTCTCGTAGACACGAGCTGAGAAATTGCAAACGTCGAGCAATTGCTCAGAGCTGAAAAGTGCCAGCACTGAAAGCTGTTGCTAGCCAGCACCCTTCCTTGGAAGCGCTTTTGTAGGCCTAAGAACACTGGGGCTCTGGGCTTCTCTAGCCACCTCATCTTCTGCTCATCCTCTCGCCCACTATAAAGAGAGCTCAGGTGAGAAATTGCAAACGTCCAGCAATTGCTCAGAGATGAAAAGTGCCAGCACTGAAAGCTCTTGCTAGCCAGCACCCTTCCTTGGAAGCGCTTTCACAGGCGCAGTAACACTGGGGCTTTGCGCTTCTCTAGCCACCAAACGTCACGGTCACTATCTCTCCGTCTCGTAGACACGAGCTGAGAAATTGCAAACGTCGAGCAATTGCTCAGAGATGAAAAGTGCCAGCACTGAAAGCTGTTGCTAGCCAGCACCCTTCCTTGGAAGCGCTTTCACAGGCGCAGCAACACCGGGGCTTTGCGCTTCTCTAGCCACCAAACGTCACGGTCACTATCTCTCCGTCTCGTAGACACGAGCTGAGAAATTGCAAACGTCGAGCAATTGCTCAGAGAGGAAAAGTGCCAGCACTGAAAGCTCTTGCTAGCCAGCACCCTTCCTTGGAAGCGCTTTTGTAGGCCTAAGAACACTGGGGCTCTGGGCTTCTCTAGCCACCTAATCTTCTGCTCATCCTCTCGCGCTCTCTGAAGAGAGCTGAGGTGAGAAATTGCAAACGTCGAGCAATTGCTCAGAGATGAAAAGTGCCAGCACTGAAAGCTCTTGCTAGCCAGCCCCCTTCCTTGGAAGCGCTTTCACAGGCGCAGCAACACTGGGGCTTTGCGCTTCTATATGCACCAAACGTCACGGTCCTTCTCTTTCCGTCTCGTAGACACGAGCTGAGAAATTGCAAACGTCGAGCAATTGCTCAGAGATGAAAAGTGCCAGCACTGAAAGCTCTTGCTAGCCAGCACCCTTCCTTGGAAGCGCTTTCACTGGCGCAGCAACACTGGGGCTTTGCGCTTCTCTAGCCACCAAACATCACGGTCACTATCTCTCCGTCTCGTAGACACGAGCTGAGAAATTGCAAACGTCGATCAATTGCTCAGAGAGGAAAAGTGCCAGCACTGGAAGCTGTTGCTAGCCAGCACCCTTCCTTGGAAGCGCTTTTGTAGGCCTAAGAACACTGGGGCTCTGGGCTTCTCTAGCCACCTAATGTTCTCCTCATCCTCTCGCGCACTATAAAGAGAGCTCAGGTGAGAAATTGCAAACGTCCAGCAATTGCTCAGAGATGAAAAGTGCCAGCACTGAAAGCTGTTGCTAGCCAGCACCCTTCCTTGGAAGCGCTTTCACAGGCGCAGTAACACTGGGGCTTTGCGCTTCTCTACCCACCAAACGTCACGGTCCTTCTCTTTCCGTCTCGTAGACACGAGCTGAGAAATTGCAAACGTCGAGCAATTGCTCAGAGATGAAAAGTGCCAGCACTGGAAGCTGTTGCTAGCCAGCACCCTTCCTTGGAAGCGCTTTTGTAGGCCTAAGAACACTGGGGCTCTGGGCTTCTCTAGCCACCTCATCTTCTGCTCATCCTCTCGCGCACTCTAAAGAGAGCTCAGGTGAGAAATTGCAAACATCGAGCAATTGCTCAGAGATGAAAAGTGCCAGCACTGAAAGCTGTTGCTAGCCAGCACCCTTCCTTGGAAGTGCTTTCACAGGCGCAGCAACACTGGGGCTTTGCGCTTCTATATGCACCAAACGTCACGGTCCTTCTCTTTCCGTCTCGTAGACACGAGCTGAGAAATTGCAAACGTCGAGCAATTGCTCAGAGATGAAAAGTGCCAGCACTGAAAGCTGTTGCTAGCCAGCACCCTTCCTTGGAAGCGCTTTTGTAGGCGCAGCAACACTGGGGCTTTGCGCTTCTCTAGCCACCAAACATCACGGTCACTATCTCTCCGTCTCGTAGACATGAGCTGAGAAATTGCAAACGTCGATCAATTGCTCAGAGAGGAAAAGTGCCAGCACTGGAAGCTGTTGCTAGCCAGCACCCTTCCTTGGAAGCGCTTTTGTAGGCCTAAGAACACTGGGGCTCTGGGCTTCTCTAGCCACCTCATCTTCTCCTCATCCTCTCGCGCACTATAAAGAGAGCTCAGGTGAGAAATTGCAAACGTCGAGCAATTGCTCAGAGATGAAAAGTGCCAGCACTGAAAGCTGTTGCTAGCCAGCACCCTTCCTTGGAAGCGCTTTCACAGGCGCAGCAACACTGGGGCTTTGCGCTTCTATATGCACCAAACGTCACGGTCCTTCTCTTTCCGTCTCCTAGACACGAGCTGAGAAATTGCAAACGTCGAGCAATTGCTCAGAGAGGAAAAGTGCCAGCACTGAAAGCTCTTGCTAGCCAGCACCCTTCCTTGGAAGCGCTTTTGTAGGCCTAAGAACACTGGGGCTCTGGGCTTCTCTAGCCACCTAATCTTCTGCTCATCCTCTCGCGCTCTCTGAAGAGAGCTGAGGTGAGAAATTGCAAACGTCGAGCAATTGCTCAGAGATGAAAAGTGCCAGCACTGAAAGCTCTTGCTAGCCAGCACCCTTCCTTGGAAGCGCTTTCACAGGCGCAGCAACACTGGGGCTTTGCGCTTCTCTAGCCACCAAACGTCACGGTCACTATCTCTCCGTCTCGTAGACACGAGCTGAGAAATTGCAAACGTCGAGCAATTGCTCAGAGATGAAAAGTGCCAGCACTGAAAGCTGTTGCTAGCCAGCACCCTTCCTTGGAAGTGCTTTTGTAGGCCTAAGAACACTGGGGCTCTGGGCTTCTCTAGCCACCTCATCTTCTGCTCATCCTCTCGCGCACTCTAAAGAGAGCTCAGGTGAGAAATTGCAAACGTCCAGCAATTGCTCAGAGATGAAAAGTGCCAGCACTGAAAGCTCTTGCTAGCCAGCACCCTTCCTTGGAAGCGCTTTCACAGGCGCAGCAACACTGGGGCTTTGCGCTTCTATATGCACCAAACGTCACGGTCCTTCTCTTTCCGTCTCGTAGACACGAGCTGAGAAATTGCAAACGTCCAGCAATTGCTCAGAGATGAAAAGTGCCAGCACTGAAAGCTCTTGCTAGCCAGCACCCTTCCTTGGAAGCGCTTTCACAGGCGCAGCAACACTGGGGCTTTGCGCTTCTCTAGCCACCAAACGTCACGGTCCTTCTCTTTCCGTCTCCTAGACACGAGCTGAGAAATTGCAAACGTCGAGCAATTGCTCAGAGAGGAAAAGTGCCAGCACTGAAAGCTGTTGCTAGCCAGCACCCTTCCTTGGAAGCGCTTTTGTAGGCCTAAGAACACTGGGGCTCTGGGCTTCTCTAGCCACCTAATCTTCTGCTCATCCTCTCGCGCTCTCTGAAGAGAGCTCAGGTGAGAAATTGCAAACGTCGAGCAATTGCTCAGAGATGAAAAGTGCCAGCACTGAAAGCTCTTGCTAGCCAGCACCCTTCCTTGGAAGCGCTTTCACAGGCGCAGTAACACTGGGGCTTTGCGCTTCTCTACCCACCAAACGTCACGGTCCTTCTCTTTCCGTCTCGTAGACACGAGCTGAGAAATTGCAAACGTCGAGCAATTGCTCAGAGATGAAAAGTGCCAGCACTGGAAGCTGTTGCTAGCCAGCACCCTTCCTTGGAAGCGCTTTTGTAGGCCTAAGAAGACTGGGGCTCTGGGCTTCTCTAGCCACCTCATCTTCTGCTCATCCTCTCGCGCACTCTAAAGAGAGCTCAGGTGAGAAATTGCAAACGTCGAGCAATTGCTCAGAGATGAAAAGTGCCAGCACTGAAAGCTGTTGCTAGCCAGCACCCTTCCTTGGAAGCGCTTTCACAGGCGCAGCAACACTGGGGCTTTGCGCTTCTCTACCCACCAAAGGTCACGGTCATTCTCTTTCCGTCTCCTAGACACGAGCTGAGAAATTGCAAACGTCGAGCAATTGCTCAGAGATGAAAAGTGCCAGCACTGAAAGCTGTTGCTAGCCAGCCCCCTTCCTTGGAAGCGCTTTCACAGGCGCAGCAACACTGGGTCTTTGCGCTTCTCTACCCACTAAACGTCACGGTCCTTCTCTTTCCGTCTCGTAGACACGAGCTGAGAAATTGCAAACGTCGAGCAATTGCTCAGAGATGAAAAGTGCCAGCACTGAAAGCTCTTGCTAGCCAGCACCCTTCCTTGGAAGCGCTTTTGTAGGCCTAAGAACACTGGGGCTCTGGGCTTCTCTAGCCACCTCATCTTCTGCTCATCCTCTCGCGCACTCTAAAGAGAGCTCAGGTGAGAAATTGCAAACGTCCAGCAATTGCTCAGAGATGAAAAGTGCCAGCACTGAAAGCTGTTGCTAGCCAGCACCCTTCCTTGGAAGCGCTTTCACAGGCGCAGCAACACTGGGGCTTTGCGCTTCGATATGCACCAAACGTCACGGTCATTCTCTCTCCGTCTCGTAGACACGAGCTGAGAAATTGCAAACGTCGAGCAATTGCTCAGAGATGAAAAGTGCCAGCACTGAAAGCTCTTGCTAGCCAGCACCCTTCCTTGGAAGCGCTTTTGTAGGCGCAGCAACACTGGGGCTTTGCGCTTCTCTAGCCACCACACTTCATGGTCACTATCTCTCCGTCTCGTAGACACGAGCTGAGAAATTGCAAACGTCGAGCAATTGCTCAGAGAGGAAAAGTGCCAGCACTGAAAGCTGTTGCTAGCCAGCACCCTTCCTTGGAAGCGCTTTTGTAGGCCTAAGAAGTCTGGGGCTCTGGGCTTCTCTAGCCACCTAATCTTCTGCTCATCCTCTTGCGCACTCTAAAGAGAGCTCAGGTGAGAAATTGCAAACGTCGATCAATTGCTCAGAGATGAAAAGTGCCAGCACTGAAAGCTGTTGCTAGCCAGCACCCTTCCTTGGAAGCGCTTTTGTAGGCCTAAGAAGACTGGGGCTCTGGGCTTCTCTAGCCACCTCATCTTCTGCTCATCCTCTCGCGCACTCTAAAGAGAGCTCAGGTGAGAAATTGCAAACGTCGAGGAATTGCTCAGAGATGAAAAGTGCCAGCACTGAAAGCTCTTGCTAGCCAGCACCCTTCCTTGGAAGCGCTTTCACAGGCGCAGCAACACTGGGGCTTTGCGCTTCTCTAGCCACCAAACGTCACGGTCCTTCTCTTTCCGTCTCGTAGACACGAGCTGAGAAATTGCAAACGTCGAGCAATTGCTCAGAGATGAAAAGTGCCAGCACTGAAAGCTGTTGCTAGCCAGCACCCTTCCTTGGAAGCGCTTTCACAGGCGCAGCAACACTGGGGCTTTGCGCTTCTCTAGCCACCAAACATCACGGTCACTATCTCTCCGTCTCGTAGACACGAGCTGAGAAATTGCAAATGTCGATCAATTGCTCAGAGAGGAAAAGTGCCAGCACTGGAAGCTGTTGCTAGCCAGCACCCTTCCTTGGAAGCGCTTTTGTAGGCCTAAGAACACTGGGGCTCTGGGCTTCTCTAGCCACCTCATCTTCTCCTCATCCTCTCGCGCACTATAAAGAGAGCTCAGGTGAGAAATTGCAAACGTCCAGCAATTGCTCAGAGATGAAAAGTGCCAGCACTGAAAGCTGTTGCTAGCCAGCACCCTTCCTTGGAAGCGCTTTCACAGGCGCAGTAACACTGGGGCTTTGCGCTTCTCTACCCACCAAACGTCACGGTCCTTCTCTTTCCGTCTCGTAGACACGAGCTGAGAAATTGCAAACGTCGAGCAATTGCTCAGAGATGAAAAGTGCCAGCACTGGAAGCTGTTGCTAGCCAGCACCCTTCCTTGGAAGCGCTTTTGTAGGCCTAAGAACAGTGGGGCTCTGGGCTTCTCTAGCCACCTCATCTTCTGCTCATCCTCTCGCGCACTCTAAAGAGAGCTCAGGTGAGAAATTGCAAACATCGAGCAATTGCTCAGAGATGAAAAGTGCCAGCACTGAAAGCTGTTGCTAGCCAGCACCCTTCCTTGGAAGCGCTTTCACAGGCGCAGCAACACTGGGGCTTTGCGCTTCTATATGCACCAAACGTCACGGTCCTTCTCTTTCCGTCTCGTAGACACGAGCTGAGAAATTGCAAACGTCGAGCAATTGCTCAGAGATGAAAAGTGCCAGCACTGAAAGCTGTTGCTAGCCAGCACCCTTCCTTGGAAGCGCTTTTGTAGGCGCAGCAACACTGGGGCTTTGCGCTTCTCTAGCCACCAAACATCACGGTCACTATCTCTCCGTCTCGTAGACATGAGCTGAGAAATTGCAAACGTCGATCAATTGCTCAGAGAGGAAAAGTGCCAGCACTGGAAGCTGTTGCTAGCCAGCACCCTTCCTTGGAAGCGCTTTTGTAGGCCTAAGAACACTGGGGCTCTGGGCTTCTCTAGCCACCTCATCTTCTCCTCATCCTCTCGCGCACTATAAAGAGAGCTCAGGTGAGAAATTGCAAACGTCGAGCAATTGCTCAGAGATGAAAAGTGCCAGCACTGAAAGCTGTTGCTAGCCAGCACCCTTCCTTGGAAGCGCTTTCACAGGCGCAGCAACACTGGGGCTTTGCGCTTCTATATGCACCAAACGTCACGGTCCTTCTCTTTCCGTCTCCTAGACACGAGCTGAGAAATTGCAAACGTCGAGCAATTGCTCAGAGAGGAAAAGTGCCAGCACTGAAAGCTCTTGCTAGCCAGCACCCTTCCTTGGAAGCGCTTTTGTAGGCCTAAGAACACTGGGGCTCTGGGCTTCTCTAGCCACCTAATCTTCTGCTCATCCTCTCGCGCTCTCTGAAGAGAGCTGAGGTGAGAAATTGCAAACGTCGAGCAATTGCTCAGAGATGAAAAGTGCCAGCACTGAAAGCTCTTGCTAGCCAGCACCCTTCCTTGGAAGCGCTTTCACAGGCGCAGCAACACTGGGGCTTTGCGCTTCTCTAGCCACCAAACGTCACGGTCACTATCTCTCCGTCTCGTAGACACGAGCTGAGAAATTGCAAACGTCGAGCAATTGCTCAGAGATGAAAAGTGCCAGCACTGAAAGCTGTTGCTAGCCAGCACCCTTCCTTGGAAGTGCTTTTGTAGGCCTAAGAACACTGGGGCTCTGGGCTTCTCTAGCCACCTCATCTTCTGCTCATCCTCTCGCGCACTCTAAAGAGAGCTCAGGTGAGAAATTGCAAACGTCCAGCAATTGCTCAGAGATGAAAAGTGCCAGCACTGAAAGCTCTTGCTAGCCAGCACCCTTCCTTGGAAGCGCTTTCACAGGCGCAGCAACACTGGGGCTTTGCGCTTCTATATGCACCAAACGTCACGGTCCTTCTCTTTCCGTCTCGTAGACACGAGCTGAGAAATTGCAAACGTCGAGCAATTGCTCAGAGATGAAAAGTGCCAGCACTGAAAGCTCTTGCTAGCCAGCACCCTTCCTTGGAAGCGCTTTCACAGGCGCAGCAACACTGGGGCTTTGCGCTTCTCTAGCCACCAAACGTCACGGTCCTTCTCTTTCCGTCTCCTAGACACGAGCTGAGAAATTGCAAACGTCGAGCAATTGCTCAGAGAGGAAAAGTGCCAGCACTGAAAGCTGTTGCTAGCCAGCACCCTTCCTTGGAAGCGCTTTTGTAGGCCTAAGAACACTGGGGCTCTGGGCTTCTCTAGCCACCTCATCTTCTGCTCATCCTCTCGCGCTCTCTGAAGAGAGCTCAGGTGAGAAATTGCAAACGTCGAGCAATTGCTCAGAGATGAAAAGTGCCAGCACTGAAAGCTCTTGCTAGCCAGCACCCTTCCTTGGAAGCGCTTTCACAGGCGCAGTAACACTGGGGCTTTGCGCTTCTCTACCCACCAAACGTCACGGTCCTTCTCTTTCCGTCTCGTAGACACGAGCTGAGAAATTGCAAACGTCGAGCAATTGCTCAGAGATGAAAAGTGCCAGCACTGGAAGCTGTTGCTAGCCAGCACCCTTCCTTGGAAGCGCTTTTGTAGGCCTAAGAAGACTGGGGCTCTGGGCTTCTCTAGCCACCTCATCTTCTGCTCATCCTCTCGCGCACTCTAAAGAGAGCTCAGGTGAGAAATTGCAAACGTCGAGCAATTGCTCAGAGATGAAAAGTGCCAGCACTGAAAGCTGTTGCTAGCCAGCACCCTTCCTTGGAAGCGCTTTCACAGGCGCAGCAACACTGGGGCTTTGCGCTTCTCTACCCACCAAAGGTCACGGTCATTCTCTTTCCGTCTCCTAGACACGAGCTGAGAAATTGCAAACGTCGAGCAATTGCTCAGAGATGAAAAGTGCCAGCACTGAAAGCTGTTGCTAGCCAGCCCCCTTCCTTGGAAGCGCTTTCACAGGCGCAGCAACACTGGGTCTTTGCGCTTCTCTACCCACTAAACGTCACGGTCCTTCTCTTTCCGTCTCGTAGACACGAGCTGAGAAATTGCAAACGTCGAGCAATTGCTCAGAGATGAAAAGTGCCAGCACTGAAAGCTCTTGCTAGCCAGCACCCTTCCTTGGAAGCGCTTTTGTAGGCCTAAGAACAGTGGGGCTCTGGGCTTCTCTAGCCACCTCATCTTCTGCTCATCCTCTCGCGCACTCTAAAGAGAGCTCAGGTGAGAAATTGCAAACGTCCAGCAATTGCTCAGAGATGAAAAGTGCCAGCACTGAAAGCTGTTGCTAGCCAGCACCCTTCCTTGGAAGCGCTTTCACAGGCGCAGCAACACTGGGGCTTTGCGCTTCGATATGCACCAAACGTCACGGTCATTCTCTCTCCGTCTCGTAGACACGAGCTGAGAAATTGCAAACGTCGAGCAATTGCTCAGAGATGAAAAGTGCCAGCACTGAAAGCTCTTGCTAGCCAGCACCCTTCCTTGGAAGCGCTTTTGTAGGCGCAGCAACACTGGGGCTTTGCGCTTCTCTAGCCACCACACTTCATGGTCACTATCTCTCCGTCTCGTAGACACGAGCTGAGAAATTGCAAACGTCGATCAATTGCTCAGAGAGGAAAAGTGCCAGCACTGAAAGCTGTTGCTAGCCAGCACCCTTCCTTGGAAGCGCTTTTGTAGGCCTAAGAAGTCTGGGGCTCTGGGCTTCTCTAGCCACCTAATCTTCTGCTCATCCTCTTGCGCACTCTAAAGAGAGCTCAGGTGAGAAATTGCAAACGTCGATCAATTGCTCAGAGATGAAAAGTGCCAGCACTGAAAGCTGTTGCTAGCCAGCACCCTTCCTTGGAAGCGCTTTTGTAGGCCTAAGAAGACTGGGGCTCTGGGCTTCTCTAGCCACCTCATCTTCTGCTCATCCTCTCGCGCACTCTAAAGAGAGCTCAGGTGAGAAATTGCAAACGTCGAGGAATTGCTCAGAGATGAAAAGTGCCAGCACTGAAAGCTCTTGCTAGCCAGCACCCTTCCTTGGAAGCGCTTTCACAGGCGCAGCAACACTGGGGCTTTGCGCTTCTCTAGCCACCAAACGTCACGGTCCTTCTCTTTCCGTCTCGTAGACACGAGCTGAGAAATTGCAAACGTCGAGCAATTGCTCAGAGATGAAAAGTGCCAGCACTGAAAGCTGTTGCTAGCCAGCACCCTTCCTTGGAAGCGCTTTCACAGGCGCAGCAACACTGGGGCTTTGCGCTTCTCTAGCCACCAAACATCACGGTCACTATCTCTCCGTCTCGTAGACACGAGCTGAGAAATTGCAAACGTCGATCAATTGCTCAGAGAGGAAAAGTGCCAGCACTGGAAGCTGTTGCTAGCCAGCACCCTTCCTTGGAAGCGCTTTTGTAGGCCTAAGAACACTGGGGCTCTGGGCTTCTCTAGCCACCTCATCTTCTCCTCATCCTCTCGCGCACTATAAAGAGAGCTCAGGTGAGAAATTGCAAACGTCCAGCAATTGCTCAGAGATGAAAAGTGCCAGCACTGAAAGCTGTTGCTAGCCAGCACCCTTCCTTGGAAGCGCTTTCACAGGCGCAGCAACACTGGGGCTTTGCGCTTCTCTAGCCACCAAACGTCACGGTCATTCTCTTTCCGTCTCCTAGACACGAGCTGAGAAATTGCAAACGTCGAGCAATTGCTCAGAGAGGAAAAGTGCCAGCACTGAAAGCTGTTGCTAGCCAGCACCCTTCCTTGGAAGCGCTTTTGTAGGCCTAAGAACACTGGGGCTCTGGGCTTCTCTAGCCACCTAATCTTCTGCTCATCCTCTCGCGCTCTCTGAAGAGAGCTCAGGTGAGAAATTGCAAACGTCGAGCAATTGCTCAGAGATGAAAAGTGCCAGCACTGAAAGCTGTTGCTAGCCAGCACCCTTCCTTGGAAGCGCTTTCACAGGCGCAGTAACACTGGGGCTTTGCGCTTCTCTACCCACCAAACGTCACGGTCCTTCTCTTTCCGTCTCGTAGACACGAGCTGAGAAATTGCAAACGTCGAGCAATTGCTCAGAGATGAAAAGTGCCAGCACTGGAAGCTGTTGCTAGCCAGCACCCTTCCTTGGAAGCGCTTTTGTAGGCCTAAGAACACTGGGGCTCTGGGCTTCTCTAGCCACCTCATCTTCTGCTCATCCTCTCGCGCACTCTAAAGAGAGCTCAGGTGAGAAATTGCAAACGTCGAGCAATTGCTCAGAGATGAAAAGTGCCAGCACTGAAAGCTCTTGCTAGCCAGCACCCTTCCTTGGAAGCGCTTTCACAGGCGCAGTAACACTGGGGCTTTGCGCTTCTCTAGCCACCAAACATCACAGTCACTATCTCTCCGTCTCGTAGACACGAGCTGAGAAATTGCAAACGTCGAGCAATTGCTCAGAGAGGAAAAGTGCCAGCACTGAAAGCTGTTGCTAGCCAGCACCCTTCCTTGGAAGCGCTTTTGTAGGCCTAAGAACATTGGGGCTCTGGGCTTCTCTAGCCACCTAATCTTCTGCTCATCCTCTCGCGCTCTCTGAAGAGAGCTGAGGTGAGAAATTGCAAACGTCGAGCAATTGCTCAGAGATGAAAAGTGCCAGCACTGAAAGCTGTTGCTAGCCAGCACCCTTCCTTGGAAGCGCTTTCACAGGCGCAGCAACACTGGGGCTTTGCGCTTCTCTACCCACCAAACGTCACGGTCCTTCTCTTTCCATCTCGTAGACACGAGCTGAGAAATTGCAAACGTCGAGCAATTGCTCAGAGATGAAAAGTGCCAGCACTGAAAGCTCTTGCTAGCCAGCACCCTTCCTTGGAAGCGCTTTTGTAGGCCTAAGAACACTGGGGCTCTGGGCTTCTCTAGCCACCTCATCTTCTGCTCATCCTCTCGCGCACTCTAAAGAGAGCTCAGGTGAGAAATTGCAAACGTCCAGCAATTGCTCAGAGATGAAAAGTGCCAGCACTGAAAGCTGTTGCTAGCCAGCACCCTTCCTTGGAAGCGCTTTCACAGGCGCAGCAACACTGGGGCTTTGCGCTTCGATATGCACCAAACGTCACGGTCATTCTCTCTCCGTCTCGTAGACACGAGCTGAGAAATTGCAAACGTCGAGCAATTGCTCAGAGATGAAAAGTGCCAGCACTGAAAGCTCTTGCTAGCCAGCACCCTTCCTTGGAAGCGCTTTCACAGGCGCAGCAACACTGGGGCTTTGCGCTTCTCTAGCCACCACACTTCATGGTCACTATCTCTCCGTCTCGTAGACACGAGCTGAGAAATTGCAAACGTCGAGCAATTGCTCAGAGAGGAAAAGTGCCAGCACTGAAAGCTGTTGCTAGCCAGCACCCTTCCTTGGAAGCGCTTTTGTAGGCCTAAGAAGACTGGGGCTCTGGGCTTCTCTAGCCACCTAATCTTCTGCTCATCCTCTTGCGCACTCTAAAGAGAGCTCAGGTGAGAAATTGCAAACGTCGATCAATTGCTCAGAGATGAAAAGTGCCAGCACTGAAAGCTGTTACTAGCCAGCACCCTTCCTTGGAAGCGCTTTTGTAGGCCTAAGAACACTGGGGCTCTGGGCTTCTCTAGCCACCTCATCTTCTGCTCATCCTCTCGCGCACTCTAAAGAAAGCTCAGGTGAGAAACTGCAAACGTCCAGCAATTGCTCAGAGATGAAAAGTGCCAGCACTGAAAGCTCTTGCTAGCCAGCACCCTTCCTTGGAAGCGCTTTCACAGGCGCAGCAATACTGGGGCTTTGCGCTTCTCTAGCCACCAAACGTCACGGTCCTTCTCTTTCCGTCTCGTAGACACGAGCTGAGAAATTGCAAACGTCGAGCAATTGCTCAGAGATGAAAAGTGCCAGCACTGAAAGCTGTTGCTAGCCAGCACCCTTCCTTGGAAGCGCTTTTGTAGGCCTAAGAACACTGGGGCTCTGGGCTTCTCTAGCCACCTCATCTTCTGCTCATCCTCTCGCGCACTCTAAAGAGAGCTCAGGTGAGAAATTGCAAACGTCGAGCAATTGCTCAGAGATGAAAAGTGCCAGCACTGAAAGCTCTTGCTAGCCAGCACCCTTCCTTGGAAGCGCTTTCACTGGCGCAGCAATACTGGGGCTTTGCGCTTCTCTACCCACCAAACTTCATGGTCACTATCTCTCCGTCTCCTAGACACGAGCTGAGAAATTGCAAACGTCGAGCAATTGCTCAGAGAGGAAAAGTGCCAGCACTGAAAGCTCTTGCTAGCCAGCACCCTTCCTTGGAAGCGCTTTTGTAGGCCTAAGAACACTGGGGCTCTGGGCTTCTCTAGCCACCTCATCTTCTGCTCATCCTCTCGCGCACTCTAAAGAGAGTTCAGGTGAGAAATTGCAAACGTCGAGCAATTGCTCAGAGATGAAAAGTGCCAGCACTGAAAGCTCTTGCTAGCCAGCACCCTTCCTTGGAAGCGCTTTCACTGGCGCAGCAATACTGGGGCTTTGCGCTTCTCTACCCACCAAACTTCATGGTCACTATCTCTCCGTCTCCTAGACACGAGCTGAGAAATTGCAAACGTCGAGCAATTGCTCAGAGATGAAAAGTGCCAGCACTGGAAGCTGTTGCTAGCCAGCACCCTTCCTTGGAAGCGCTTTTGTAGGCCTAAGAACACTGGGGCTCTGGGCTTCTCTAGCCACCTCATCTTCTGCTCATCCTCTCGCGCACTCTAAAGAGAGCTCAGGTGAGAAATTGCAAACGTCGAGCAATTGCTCAGAGATGAAAAGTGCCAGCACTGAAAGCTCTTGCTAGCCAGCACCCTTCCTTGGAAGCGCTTTCACAGGCGCAGTAACACTGGGGCTTTGCGCTTCTCTAGCCACCAAACATCACAGTCACTATCTCTCCGTCTCGTAGACACGAGCTGAGAAATTGCAAACGTCGAGCAATTGCTCAGAGAGGAAAAGTGCCAGCACTGAAAGCTGTTGCTAGCCAGCACCCTTCCTTGGAAGCGCTTTTGTAGGCCTAAGAACATTGGGGCTCTGGGCTTCTCTAGCCACCTAATCTTCTGCTCATCCTCTCGCGCTCTCTGAAGAGAGCTGAGGTGAGAAATTGCAAACGTCGAGCAATTGCTCAGAGAGGAAAAGTGCCAGCACTGAAAGCTGTTGCTAGCCAGCCCCCTTCCTTGGAAGCGCTTTCACAGGCGCAGCAACACTGGGGCTTTGCGCTTCTCTACCCACCAAACGTCACGGTCCTTCTCTTTCCGTCTCGTAGACACGAGCTGAGAAATTGCAAACGTCGAGCAATTGCTCAGAGATGAAAAGTGCCAGCACTGAAAGCTCTTGCTAGCCAGCACCCTTCCTTGGAAGCGCTTTTGTAGGCCTAAGAAGACTGGGGCTCTGGGCTTCTCTAGCCACCTCATCTTCTGCTCATCCTCTCGCGCACTCTAAAGAGAGCTCAGGTGAGAAATTGCAAACGTCGAGCAATTGCTCAGAGATGAAAAGTGCCAGCACTGAAAGCTGTTGCTAGCCAGCACCCTTCCTTGGAAGCGCTTTCACAGGCGCAGCAACACTGGGGCTTTGCGCTTCGATATGCACCAAACGTCACGGTCATTCTCTCTCCGTCTCGTAGACACGAGCTGAGAAATTGCAAACGTCGAGCAATTGCTCAGAGATGAAAAGTGCCAGCACTGAAAGCTCTTGCTAGCCAGCACCCTTCCTTGGAAGCGCTTTTGTAGGCGCAGCAACACTGGGGCTTTGCGCTTCTCTAGCCACCACACTTCATGGTCACTATCTCTCCGTCTCGTAGACACGAGCTGAGAAATTGCAAACGTCGAGCACTTGCTCAGAGAGGAAAAGTGCCAGCACTGAAAGCTGTTGCTAGCCAGCACCCTTCCTTGGAAGCGCTTTTGTAGGCCTAAGAAGACTGGGGCTCTGGGCTTCTCTAGCCACCTAATCTTCTGCTCATCCTCTTGCGCACTCTAAAGAGAGCTCAGGTGAGAAATTGCAAACGTCGATCAATTGCTCAGAGATGAAAAGTGCCAGCACTGAAAGCTGTTACTAGCCAGCACCCTTCCTTGGAAGCGCTTTTGTAGGCCTAAGAACACTGGGGCTCTGGGCTTCTCTAGCCACCTCATCTTCTGCTCATCCTCTCGCGCACTCTAAAGAAAGCTCAGGTGAGAAATTGCAAACGTCCAGCAATTGCTCAGAGATGAAAAGTGCCAGCACTGAAAGCTCTTGCTAGCCAGCACCCTTCCTTGGAAGCGCTTTCACAGGCGCAGCAACACTGGGGCTTTGCGCTTCTCTAGCCACCAAACGTCACGGTCCTTCTCTTTCCGTCTCGTAGACACGAGCTGAGAAATTGCAAACGTCGAGCAATTGCTCAGAGATGAAAAGTGCCAGCACTGAAAGCTGTTGCTAGCCAGCACCCTTCCTTGGAAGCGCTTTTGTAGGCCTAAGAACACTGGGGCTCTGGGCTTCTCTAGCCACCTCATCTTCTGCTCATCCTCTCGCGCACTCTAAAGAGAGCTCAGGTGAGAAATTGCAAACGTCGAGCAATTGCTCAGAGATGAAAAGTGCCAGCACTGAAAGCTCTTGCTAGCCAGCACCCTTCCTTGGAAGCGCTTTCACTGGCGCAGCAATACTGGGGCTTTGCGCTTCTCTACCCACCAAACTTCATGGTCACTATCTCTCCGTCTCGTAGACACGAGCTGAGAAATTGCAAACGTCGAGCAATTGCTCAGAGAGGAAAAGTGCCAGCACTGAAAGCTCTTGCTAGCCAGCACCCTTCCTTGGAAGCGCTTTTGTAGGCCTAAGAACACTGGGGCTCTGGGCTTCTCTAGCCACCTCATCTTCTGCTCATCCTCTCGCGCACTCTAAAGAGAGCTCAGGTGAGAAATTGCAAACGTCGAGCAATTGCTCAGAGATGAAAAGTGCCAGCACTGAAAGCTCTTGCTAGCCAGCACCCTTCCTTGGAAGCGCTTTCACAGGCGCAGTAACACTGGGGCTTTGCGCTTCTCTAGCCACCAAACATCACAGTCACTATCTCTCCGTCTCGTAGACACGAGCTGAGAAATTGCAAACGTCCAGCAATTGCTCAGAGATGAAAAGTGCCAGCACTGAAAGCTCTTGCTAGCCAGCACCCTTCCTTGGAAGCGCTTTTGTAGGCCTAAGAAGACTGGGGCTCTGGGCTTCTCTAGCCACCTCATCTTCTGCTCATCCTCTCGCGCACTCTAAAGAGAGCTCAGGTGAGAAATTGCAAACGTCGAGCAATTGCTCAGAGATGAAAAGTGCCAGCACTGAAAGCTCTTGCTAGCCAGCACCCTTCCTTGGAAGCGCTTTCACAGGCGCAGCAACACTGGGCCTTTGCGCTTCTCTAGCCACCAAAAGTCACGGTCCTTCTCTTTCCGTCTCGTAGACACGAGCTGAGAAATTGCAAACGTCGAGCAATTGCTCAGAGATGAAAAGTGCCAGCACTGAAAGCTCTTGCTAGCCAGCACCCTTCCTTGGAAGCGCTTTTGTAGGCGCAGCAACATTGGGGCTTTGCGCTTCTCTACCCACCAAACGTCACGGTCACTATCTCTCCGTCTCGTAGACACGAGCTGAGAAATTGCAAACGTCGAGCAATTGCTCAGAGAGGAAAAGTGCCAGCACTGAAAGCTCTTGCTAGCCAGCACCCTTCCTTGGAAGCGCTTTTGTAGGCCTAAGAACACTGGGGCTCTGGGCTTCTCTAGCCACCTCATCTTCTCCTCATCCTCTCGCGCACTATAAAGAGAGCTCAGGTGAGAAATTGCAAACGTCGAGCAATTGCTCAGAGATGAAAAGTGCCAGCACTGAAAGCTGTTGCTAGCCAGCACCCTTCCTTGGAAGCGCTTTCACAGGCGCAGCAACACTGGGGCTTTGCGCTTCTATATGCACCAAACGTCACGGTCATTCTCTTTCCGTCTCGTAGACACGAGCTGAGAAATTGCAAACGTCGAGCAATTGCTCAGAGATGAAAAGTACCAGCACTGAAAGCTGTTGCTAGCCAGCACCCTTCCTTGGAAGCGCTTTCACAGGCGCTGTAACACTGGGGCTTTGCGCTTCTCTAGGCACCAAACGTCACGGTCCTTCTCTTTCCGTCTCCTAGACACGAGCTGAGAAATTGCAAACGTCGAGCAATTGCTCAGAGAGGAAAAGTGCCAGCACTGAAAGCTGTTGCTAGCCAGCACCCTTCCTTGGAAGCGCTTTTGTAGGCCTAAGAAGACTGGGGCTCTGGGCTTCTCTAGCCACCTAATCTTCTGCTCATCCTCTCGCGCTCTCTGAAGAGAGCTGAGGTGAGAAATTGCAAACGTCGAGCAATTGCTCAGAGATGAAAAGTGCCAGCACTGAAAGCTCTTGCTAGCCAGCCCCCTTCCTTGGAAGCGCTTTCACAGGCGCAGCAACACTGGGGCTTTGCGCTTCTCTAGCCACCAAACGTCACGGTCACTATCTCTCCGTCTCGTAGACACGAGCTGAGAAATTGCAAACGTCGAGCAATTGCTCAGAGATGAAAAGTGCCAGCACTGAAAGCTCTTGCTAGCCAGCACCCTTCCTTGGAAGTGCTTTTGTAGGCCTAAGAACACTGGGGCTCTGGGCTTCTCTAGCCACCTCATCTTCTGCTCATCCTCTCGCGCACTCTAAAGAGAGCTCAGGTGAGAAATTGCAAACGTCGAGCAATTGCTCAGAGATGAAAAGTGCCAGCACTGAAAGCTGTTGCTAGCCAGCACCCTTCCTTGGAAGTGCTTTCACAGGCGCAGCAACACTGGGGCTTTGCGCTTCTCTAGCCACCAAACGTCACGGTCCTTCTCTTTCCATCTCGTAGACACGAGCTGAGAAATTGCAAACGTCGAGCAATTGCTCAGAGAGGAAAAGTGCCAGCACTGAAAGCTCTTGCTAGCCAGCACCCTTCCTTGGAAGCGCTTTTGTAGGCGCAGCAACACTGGGGCTTTGCGCTTCTCTACCCACCAAACATCACGGTCACTATCTCTCCGTCTCGTAGACACGAGCTGAGAAATTGCAAACGTCGAGCAATTGCTCAGAGAGGAAAAGTGCCAGCACTGGAAGCTGTTGCTAGCCAGCACCTTTCCTTGGAAGCGCTTTTGTAGGCCTAAGAACACTGGGGCTCTGGGCTTCTCTAGCCACCTCATCTTCTCCTCATCCTCTCGCGCACTATAAAGAGAGCTCAGGTGAGAAATTGCAAACGTCGAGCAATTGCTCAGAGATGAAAAGTGCCAGCACTGAAAGCTGTTGCTAGCCAGCACCCTTCCTTGGAAGCGCTTTCACAGGCGCAGCAACACTGGGGCTTTGCGCTTCTCTACCCACCAAACGTCACGGTCCTTCTCTTTCCGTCTCGTAGACACGAGCTGAGAAATTGCAAACGTCGAGCAATTGCTCAGAGATGAAAAGTGCCAGCACTGGAAGCTGTTGCTAGCCAGCACCCTTCCTTGGAAGCGCTTTTGTAGGCCTAAGAAGACTGGGGCTCTGGGCTTCTCTAGCCACCTCATCTTCTGCTCATCCTCTCGCGCACTCTAAAGAGAGCTCAGGTGAGAAATTGCAAACGTCCAGCAATTGCTCAGAGATGAAAAGTGCCAGCACTGAAAGCTGTTGCTAGCCAGCACCCTTCCTTGGAAGCGCTTTCACAGGCGCAGCAACACTGGGGCTTTGCGCTTCTCTACCCACCAAATGTCACGGTCACTCTCTCTCCGTCTCGTAGACACGAGCTGAGAAATTGCAAACGTCGAGCAATTGCTCAGAGATGAAAAGTGCCAGCACTGAAAGCTGTTGCTAGCCAGCACCCTTCCTTGGAAGCGCTTTTGTAGGCCTAAGAACACTGGGGCTCTGGGCTTCTCTAGCCACCTCATCTTCTGCTCATCCTCTCGCGCTCTCTGAAGAGAGCTGAGGTGAGAAATTGCAAACGTCGATCAATTGCTCAGAGATGAAAAGTGCCAGCACTGAAAGCTCTTGCTAGCCAGCACCCTTCCTTGGAAGCGCTTTCACAGGCGCAGCAACACTGGGGCTTTGCGCTTCTCTAGCCACCAAACGTCACGGTCACTATCTCTCCGTCTCGTAGACACGAGCTGAGAAATTGCAAACGTCGAGCAATTGCTCAGAGATGAAAAGTGCCAGCACTGAAAGCTCTTGCTAGCCAGCCCCCTTCCTTGGAAGCGCTTTTGTAGGCCTAAGAACACTGGGGCTCTGGGCTTCTCTAGCCACCTCATCTTCTGCTCATCCTCTCGCGCACTCTAAAGAGAGCTCAGGTGAGAAATTGCAAACGTCCAGCAATTGCTCAGAGATGAAAAGTGCCAGCACTGAAAGCTCTTGCTAGCCAGCACCCTTCCTTGGAAGCGCTTTCACAGGCGCAGCAACACTGGGGCTTTGCGCTTCTATATGCACCAAACGTCACGGTCCTTCTCTTTCCGTCTCGTAGACACGAGCTGAGAAATTGCAAACGTCGAGCAATTGCTCAGAGATGAAAAGTGCCAGCACTGAAAGCTGTTGCTAGACAGCACCCTTCCTTGGAAGCGCTTTTGTAGGCCTAAGAACACTGGGGATTTGCGCTTCTCTAGCCACCAAACATCACGGTCACTATCTCTCCGTCTCGTAGACACGAGCTGAGAAATTGCAAACGTCGAGCAATTGCTCAGAGATGAAAAGTGCCAGCACTGAAAGCTCTTGCTAGCCAGCACCCTTCCTTGGAAGCGCTTTCACAGGCGCAGCAACACTGGGGCTTTGCGCTTCTATATGCACCAAACGTCACGGTCCTTCTCTTTCCGTCTCGTAGACACGAGCTGAGAAATTGCAAACGTCGAGCAATTGCTCAGAGATGAAAAGTGCCAGCACTGAAAGCTGTTGCTAGCCAGCACCCTTCCTTGGAAGCGCTTTCACAGGCGCAGCAACACTGGGGCTTTGCGCTTCTCTAGCCACCAAACGTCACGGTCCTTCTCTTTCCGTCTCCTAGACACGAGCTGAGAAATTGCAAACGTCGAGCAATTGCTCAGAGAGGAAAAGTGCCAGCACTGAAAGCTGTTGCTAGCCAGCACCCTTCCTTGGAAGCGCTTTTGTAGGCCTAAGAACACTGGGGCTCTGGGCTTCTCTAGCCACCTCATCTTCTGCTCATCCTCTCGCGCTCTCTGAAGAGAGCTGAGGTGAGAAATTGCAAACGTCGAGCAATTGCTCAGAGATGAAAAGTGCCAGCACTGAAAGCTCTTGCTAGCCAGCACCCTTCCTTGGAAGCGCTTTCACAGGCGCAGCAACACTGGGGCTTTGCGCTTCTCTACCCACCAAACGTCACGGTCCTTCTCTTTCCGTCTCGTAGACACGAGCTGAGAAATTGCAAACGTCGAGCAATTGCTCAGAGATGAAAAGTGCCAGCACTGGAAGCTGTTGCTAGCCAGCCCCCTTCCTTGGAAGCGCTTTTGTAGGCCTAAGAACACTGGGGCTCTGGGCTTCTCTAGCCACCTAATCTTCTGCTCATCCTCTCGCGCACTCTAAAGAGAGCTCAGGTGAGAAATTGCAAACGTCGAGCAATTGCTCAGAGATGAAAAGTGCCAGCACTGAAAGCTCTTGCTAGCCAGCACCCTTCCTTGGAAGCGCTTTCACAGGCGCAGTAACACTGGGGCTTTGCGCTTCTCTAGCCACCAAACGTCACGGTCACTCTCTCTCCGTCTCGTAGACACGAGCTGAGAAATTGCAAACGTCGAGCAATTGCTCAGAGATGAAAAGTGCCAGCACTGAAAGCTGTTGCTAGCCAGCACCCTTCCTTGGAAGCGCTTTTGTAGGCGCAGCAGCACTGGGGCTTTGCGCTTCTCTACCCACCAAACGTCACGGTCACTATCTCTCCGTCTCGTAGACACGAGCTGAGAAATTGCAAACGTCGAGCAATTGCTCAGAGATGAAAAGTGCCAGCACTGGAAGCTGTTGCTAGCCAGCACCCTTCCTTGGAAGCGCTTTTGTAGGCCTAAGAAGTCTGGGGCTCTGGGCTTCTCTAGCCACCTCATCTTCTGCTCATCCTCTCGCGCACTCTAAAGAGAGCTCAGGTGAGAAATTGCAAACGTCGAGCAATTGCTCAGAGATGAAAAGTGCCAGCACTGAAAGCTGTTGCTAGCCAGCACCCTTCCTTGGAAGCGCTTTCACAGGCGCAGCAACACTGGGGCTTTGCGCTTCTCTACCCACCAAACGTCACGGTCCTTCTCTTTCCGTCTCGTAGACACGAGCTGAGAAATTGCAAACGTCGAGCAATTGCTCAGAGATGAAAAGTGCCAGCACTGAAAGCTGTTGCTAGCCAGCACCCTTCCTTGGAAGCGCTTTTGTAGGCCTAAGAACACTGGGGCTCTGGGCTTCTCTAGCCACCTAATCTTCTGCTCATCCTCTCGCGCACTCTAAAGAGAGCTCAGGTGAGAAATTGCAAACGTCGAGCAATTGCTCAGAGATGAAAAGTGCCAGCACTGAAAGCTGTTGCTAGCCAGCACCCTTCCTTGGAAGCGCTTTCACAGGCGCAGCAACACTGGGGCTTTGCGCTTCGATATGCACCAAACGTCACGGTCATTCTCTCTCCGTCTCGTAGACACGAGCTGAGAAATTGCAAACGTCGAGCAATTGCTCAGAGAGGAAAAGTGCCAGCACTGAAAGCTCTTGCTAGCCAGCACCCTTCCTTGGAAGCGCTTTTGTAGGCCTAAGAAGACTGGGGCTCTGGGCTTCTCTAGCCACCTAATCTTCTGCTCATCCTCTTGCGCACTCTAAAGAAAGCTCAGGTGAGAAACTGCAAACGTCCAGCAATTGCTCAGAGATGAAAAGTGCCAGCACTGAAAGCTGTTGCTATCCAGCACCCTTCCTTGGAAGCGCTTTCACAAGCGCAGTAACACTGGGGCTTTGCGCTTCTCTACCCACCAAACGTCATGGTCCTTCTCTTTCCGTCTCATAGACATGAGCTGAGAAATTGCAAACGTCGAGCAATTGCTCAGAGATGAAAAGTGCCAGCACTTAAAGCTCTTGCTAGCCAGCACCCTTCCTTGGAAGCGCTTTCACAGGCGCAGCAACACTGGGGCTTTGCGCTTCTCTACCCACCAAACTTCATGGTCACTATCTCTCCGCCTCCTAGACACGAGCTGAGAAATTGCAAACGTCGATCAATTGCTCAGAGATGAAAAGTGCCAGCACTGGAAGCTCTTGCTAGCCAGCACCCTTCCTTGGAAGCGCTTTTGTAGGCCTAAGAACACTGGGGCTCTGGGCTTCTCTAGCCACCTCATCTTCTGCTCATCCTCTCGCGCACTCTGAAGAGAGCTCAGGTGAGAAATTGCAAACGTCGAGCAATTGCTCAGAGATGAAAAGTGCCAGCACTGAAAGCTGTTGCTAGCCAGCACCCTTCCTTGGAAGCGCTTTCACAGGCGCAGTAACACTGGGGCTTTGCGCTTCTCTACCCACCAAACGTCACGGTCACTATCTCTCCGTCTCGTAGACACGAGCTGAGAAATTGCAAACGTCCAGCAATTGCTCAGAGATGAAAAGTGCCAGCACTGGAAGCTCTTGCTAGCCAGCACCCTTCCTTGGAAGCGCTTTTGTAGCCCTTAGAACACTGGGGCTCTGGGCTTCTCTAGCCACCTCATCTTCTGCTCATCCTCTCGCGCACTCTAAAGAGAGCTCAGGTGAGAAATTGCAAACGTCGAGCAATTGCTCAGAGATGAAAAGTGCCAGCACTGAAAGCTCTTGCTAGCCAGCACCCTTCCTTGGAAGCGCTTTCACAGGCGCAGTAACACTGGGGCTTTGCGCTTCTCTACCCACCAAACGTCACGGTCACTATCTCTCCGTCTCGTAGACACGAGCTGAGAAATTGCAAACGTCCAGCAATTGCTCAGAGATGAAAAGTGCCAGCACTGAAAGCTGTTGCTAGCCAGCACCCTTCCTTGGAAGCGCTTTTGTAGGCCTAAGAACACTGGGGCTCTGGGCTTCTCTAGCCACCTAATCTTCTGCTCATCCTCTCGCGCACTCTAAAGAGAGCTCAGGTGAGAAATTGCAAACGTCGAGCAATTGCTCAGAGATGAAAAGTGCCAGCACTGAAAGCTCTTGCTAGCCAGCACCCTTCCTTGGAAGTGCTTTCACAAGCGCAGCAACACTGGGGCTTTGCGCTTCTCTACCCACCAAACGTCACGGTCACTCTCTCTCCGTCTCGTAGACACGAGCTGAGAAATTGCAAACGTCGAGCAATTGCTCAGAGAGGAAAAGTGCCAGCACTGAAAGCTGTTGCTAGCCAGCACCCTTCCTTGGAAGCGCTTTTGTAGGCCTAAGAAGTCTGGGGCTCTGGGCTTCTCTAGCCACCTCATCTTCTGCTCATCCTCTCGCGCACTCTAAAGAGAGCTGAGGTGAGAAATTGCAAACGTCGAGCAATTGCTCAGAGATGAAAAGTGCCAGCACTGAAAGCTCTTGCTAGCCAGCACCCTTCCTTGGAAGCGCTTTCACAGGCGCAGTAACACTGGGGCTTTGCGCTTCTCTAGCCACCAAACGTCACGGTCACTCTCTCTCCGTCTCGTAGACACGAGCTGAGAAATTGCAAACGTCGAGCAATTGCTCAGAGATGAAAAGTGCCAGCACTGAAAGCTGTTGCTAGCCAGCCCCCTTCCTTGGAAGCGCTTTTGTAGGCCTAAGAAGACTGGGGCTCTGGGCTTCTCTAGCCACCTAATCTTCTGCTCATCCTCTCGCGCACTCTAAAGAGAGCTCAGGTGAGAAATTGCAAACGTCGAGCAATTGCTCAGAGATGAAAAGTGCCAGCACTGAAAGCTGTTGCTAGCCAGCACCCTTCCTTGGAAGCGCTTTCACAGGCGCAGCAACACTGGGGCTTTGCGCTTCTATATGCACCAAACGTCACGGTCCTTCTCTTTCCGTCTCGTAGACACGAGCTGAGAAATTGCAAACGTCGATCAATTGCTCAGAGATGAAAAGTGCCAGCACTGGAAGCTCTTGCTAGCCAGCACCCTTCCTTGGAAGCGCTTTTGTAGGCCTAAGAACACTGGGGCTCTGGGCTTCTCTAGCCACCTCATCTTCTGCTCATCCTCTCGCGCACTCTGAAGAGAGCTCAGGTGAGAAATTGCAAACGTCGAGCAATTGCTCAGAGATGAAAAGTGCCAGCACTGAAAGCTCTTGCTAGCCAGCACCCTTCCTTGGAAGCGCTTTCACAGGCGCAGTAACACTGGGGCTTTGCGCTTCTCTACCCACCAAACGTCACGGTCACTATCTCTCCGTCTCGTAGACACGAGCTGAGAAATTGCAAACGTCCAGCAATTGCTCAGAGATGAAAAGTGCCAGCACTGAAAGCTCTTGCTAGCCAGCACCCTTCCTTGGAAGCGCTTTTGTAGGCCTAAGAACACTGGGGCTCTGGGCTTCTCTAGCCACCTCATCTTCTGCTCATCCTCTCGTGCACTCTAAAGAGAGCTCAGGTGAGAAATTGCAAACGTCGAGCAATTGCTCAGAGATGAAAAGTGCCAGCACTGAAAGCTCTTGCTAGCCAGCACCCTTCCTTGGAAGTGCTTTCACAGGCGCAGCAACACTGGGGCTTTGCGCTTCTCTACCCACCAAACGTCACAGTCACTATCTCTCCGTCTCGTAGACACGAGCTGAGAAATTGCAAACGTCGAGCAATTGCTCAGAGATGAAAAGTGCCAGCACTGAAAGCTCTTGCTAGCCAGCACCCTTCCTTGGAAGCGCTTTTGTAGGCCTAAGAAGACTGGGGCTCTGGGCTTCTCTAGCCACCTAATCTTCTGCTCATCCTCTCGCGCACTCTAAAGAGAGCTCAGGTGAGAAATTGCAAACGTCGAGCAATTGCTCAGAGATGAAAAGTGCCAGCACTGAAAGCTCTTGCTAGCCAGCACCCTTCCTTGGAAGCGCTTTCACAGGCGCAGTAACACTGGGGCTTTGCGCTTCTCTAGCCACCAAACGTCACGGTCACTCTCTCTCCGTCTCGTAGACACGAGCTGAGAAATTGCAAACGTCGAGCAATTGCTCAGAGATGAAAAGTGCCAGCACTGAAAGCTGTTGCTAGCCAGCACCCTTCCTTGGAAGCGCTTTTGTAGGCCTAAGAAGACTGGGGCTCTGGGCTTCTCTAGCCACCTCATCTTCTGCTCATCCTCTCGCGCACTCTAAAGAGAGCTCAGGTGAGAAATTGCAAACGTCGAGCAATTGCTCAGAGATGAAAAGTGCCAGCACTGAAAGCTGTTGCTAGCCAGCACCCTTCCTTGGAAGCGCTTTCACAGGCGCAGCAACACTGGGGCTTTGCGCTTCTATATGCACCAAACGTCACGGTCCTTCTCTTTCCGTCTCGTAGACACGAGCTGAGAAATTGCAAACGTCGAGCAATTGCTCAGAGATGAAAAGTGCCAGCACTGAAAGCTCTTGCTAGCCAGCACCCTTCCTTGGAAGCGCTTTCACAGGCGCAGCAACGCTGGGGCTTTGCGCTTCTCTAGCCACCAAACTTCATGGTCACTATCTCTCCGTCTCCTAGACACGAGCTGAGAAATTGCAAACGTCGATCAATTGCTCAGAGATGAAAAGTGCCAGCACTGAAAGCTCTTGCTAGCCAGCACCCTTCCTTGGAAGAGCTTTTGTAGGCCTAAGAAGACTGGGGCTCTGGGCTTCTCTAGCCACCTAATCTTCTGCTCATCCTCTCGCGCACTCTAAAGAGAGCTCAGGTGAGAAATTGCAAACGTCGAGCAATTGCTCAGAGATGAAAAGTGCCAGCACTGAAAGCTCTTGCTAGCCAGCACCCTTCCTTGGAAGCGCTTTCACAGACGCAGCAACACTGGGGCTTTGCGCTTCTCTAGCCACCAAACGTCACGGTCACTCTCTCTCCGTCTCGTAGACACGAGCTGAGAAATTGCAAACGTCGATCAATTGCTCAGAGATGAAAAGTGCCAGCACTGAAAGCTGTTGCTAGCCAGCACCCTTCCTTGGAAGCGCTTTTGTAGGCCTAAGAAGACTGGGGCTCTGGGCTTCTCTAGCCACCTCATCTTCTGCTCATCCTCTCGCGCACTCTAAAGAGAGCTCAGGTGAGAAATTGCAAACGTCGAGCAATTGCTCAGAGATGAAAAGTGCCAGCACTGAAAGCTGTTGCTAGCCAGCACCCTTCCTTGGAAGCGCTTTCACAGGCGCAGCAACACTGGGGCTTTGCGCTTCTATATGCACCAAACGTCACGGTCCTTCTCTTTCCGTCTCGTAGACACGAGCTGAGAAATTGCAAACGTCGAGCAATTGCTCAGAGATGAAAAGTGCCAGCACTGAAAGCTCTTGCTAGCCAGCACCCTTCCTTGGAAGCGCTTTCACAGGCGCAGCAACGCTGGGGCTTTGCGCTTCTCTAGCCACCAAACTTCATGGTCACTATCTCTCCGTCTCCTAGACACGAGCTGAGAAATTGCAAACGTCGATCAATTGCTCAGAGATGAAAAGTGCCAGCACTGAAAGCTCTTGCTAGCCAGCACCCTTCCTTGGAAGCGCTTTCACAGGCGCAGCAACGCTGGGGCTTTGCGCTTCTCTAGCCACCAAACTTCATGGTCACTATCTCTCCGTCTCCTAGACACGAGCTGAGAAATTGCAAACGTCGATCAATTGCTCAGAGATGAAAAGTGCCAGCACTGAAAGCTCTTGCTAGCCAGCACCCTTCCTTGGAAGCGCTTTTGTAGGCCTAAGAACACAGGGGCTCTGGGCTTCTCTAGCCACCTCATCTTCTGCTCATCCTCTCGCGCACTCTAAAGAGAGCTCAGGTGAGAAATTGCAAACGTCGAGCAATTGCTCAGAGATGAAAAGTGCCAGCACTGAAAGCTCTTGCTAGCCAGCACCCTTCCTTGGAAGTGCTTTCACAGGCGCAGCAACACTGGGGCTTTGCGCTTCTCTAGCCACCAAACGTCACAGTCACTATCTCTCCGTCTCGTAGACACGAGCTGAGAAATTGCAAACGTCGAGCAATTGCTCAGAGATGAAAAGTGCCAGCACTGAAAGCTCTTGCTAGCCAGCACCCTTCCTTGGAAGCGCTTTTGTAGGCCTAAGAAGACTGGGGCTCTGGGCTTCTCTAGCCACCTAATCTTCTGCTCATCCTCTCGCGCACTCTAAAGAGAGCTCAGGTGAGAAATTGCAAACGTCGAGCAATTGCTCAGAGATGAAAAGTGCCAGCACTGAAAGCTCTTGCTAGCCAGCACCCTTCCTTGGAAGCGCTTTCACAGGCGCAGTAACACTGGGGCTTTGCGCTTCTCTAGCCACCAAACGTCACGGTCACTCTCTCTCCGTCTCGTAGACACGAGCTGAGAAATTGCAAACGTCGAGCAATTGCTCAGAGATGAAAAGTGCCAGCACTGAAAGCTGTTGCTAGCCAGCACCCTTCCTTGGAAGCGCTTTTGTAGGCCTAAGAAGACTGGGGCTCTGGGCTTCTCTAGCCACCTCATCTTCTGCTCATCCTCTCGCGCACTCTAAAGAGAGCTCAGGTGAGAAATTGCAAACGTCGAGCAATTGCTCAGAGATGAAAAGTGCCAGCACTGAAAGCTGTTGCTAGCCAGCACCCTTCCTTGGAAGCGCTTTCACAGGCGCAGCAACACTGGGGCTTTGCGCTTCTATATGCACCAAACGTCACGGTCCTTCTCTTTCCGTCTCGTAGACACGAGCTGAGAAATTGCAAACGTCGAGCAATTGCTCAGAGATGAAAAGTGCCAGCACTGAAAGCTCTTGCTAGCCAGCACCCTTCCTTGGAAGCGCTTTCACAGGCGCAGCAACGCTGGGGCTTTGCGCTTCTCTAGCCACCAAACTTCATGGTCACTATCTCTCCGTCTCCTAGACACGAGCTGAGAAATTGCAAACGTCGATCAATTGCTCAGAGATGAAAAGTGCCAGCACTGAAAGCTCTTGCTAGCCAGCACCCTTCCTTGGAAGCGCTTTTGTAGGCCTAAGAAGACTGGGGCTCTGGGCTTCTCTAGCCACCTCATCTTCTGCTCATCCTCTCGCGCACTCTAAAGAGAGCTGAGGTGAGAAATTGCAAACGTCCAGCAATTTCTCAGAGATGAAAAGTGCCAGCACTGAAAGCTCTTGCTAGCCAGCACCCTTCCTTGGAAGCGCTTTCACAGGCGCAGTAACACTGGGGCTTTGCGCTTCTCTAGCCACCAAACGTCACGGTCACTATCTCTCCGTCTCGTAGACACGAGCTGAGAAATTGCAAACGTCGAGCAATTGCTCAGAGATGAAAAGTGCCAGCACTGAAAGCTGTTGCTAGCCAGCCCCCTTCCTTGGAAGCGCTTTTGTAGGCCTAAGAAGACTGGGGCTCTGGGCTTCTATAGCCACCTCATCTTCTGCTCATCCTCTCGCGCACTCTGAAGAGAGCTCAGGTGAGAAATTGCAAACGTCGAGCAATTGCTCAGAGATGAAAAGTGCCAGCACTGAAAGCTGTTGCTAGCCAGCACCCTTCCTTGGAAGCGCTTTCACAGGCGCAGTAACACTGGGGCTTTGCGCTTCTCTAGCCACCAAACGTCACGGTCACTCTCTCTCCGTCTCGTAGACACGAGCTGAGAAATTGCAAACGTCAAGCAATTGCTCAGAGATGAAAAGTGCCAGCACTGAAAGCTGTTGCTAGCCAGCACCCTTCCTTGGAAGCGCTTTTGTAGGCCTAAGAACACTGGGGCTTTGCGCTTCTTTAGCCACCTAATCTTCTGCACATCCTCTCGCGCACTCTAAAGAGAGCTCAGGTGAGAAATTGCAAACGTCGAGCAATTGCTCAGAGATGAAAAGTGCCAGCACTGAAAGCTGTTGCTAGCCAGCACCCTTCCTTGGAAGTGCTTTCACAGGCGCAGCAACACTGGGGCTTTGCGCTTCTCTACCCACCAAACGTCACGGTCCTTCTCTTTCCGTCTCGTAGACACGAGCTGAGAAATTGCAAACGTCGAGCAATTGCTCAGAGATGAAAAGTGCCAGCACTGAAAGCTCTTGCTAGCCAGCACCCTTCCTTGGAAGCGCTTTACAGGCGCAGTAACACTGGGGCTTTGCGCTTCTCTACCCACCAAACGTCACGGTCACTATCTCTCCGTCTCGTAGACACGAGCTGAGAAATTGCAAACGTCGAGCAATTGCTCAGAGATGAAAAGTGCCAGCACTGAAAGCTGTTGCTAGCCAGCACCCTTCCTTGGAAGCGCTTTTGTAGGCCTAAGAACACTGGGGCTTTGCGCTTCTTTAGCCACCTAATCTTCTGCACATCCTCTCGCGCACTCTAAAGAGAGCTGAGGTGAGAAATTGCAAACGTCGAGCAATTGCTCAGAGATGAAAAGTGCCAGCACTGAAAGCTCTTGCTAGCCAGCACCCTTCCTTGGAAGCGCTTTCACAGGCGCAGTAACACTGGGGCTTTGCGCTTCTCTAGCCACCAAACGTCACGGTCACTCTCTCTCCGTCTCGTAGACACGAGCTGAGAAATTGCAAACGTCGAGCAATTGCTCAGAGATGAAAAGTGCCAGCACTGAAAGCTGTTGCTAGCCAGCACCCTTCCTTGGAAGCGCTTTTGTAGGCCTAAGAAGACTGGGGCTCTGGGCTTCTCTAGCCACCTCATCTTCTGCTCATCCTCTCGCGCACTCTAAAGAGAGCTCAGGTGAGAAATTGCAAACGTCGAGCAATTGCTCAGAGATGAAAAGTGCCAGCACTGAAAGCTGTTGCTAGCCAGCACCCTTCCTTGGAAGCGCTTTCACAGGCGCAGCAACACTGGGGCTTTGCGCTTCTATATGCACCAAACGTCACGGTCCTTCTCTTTCCGTCTCGTAGACACGAGCTGAGAAATTGCAAACGTCGAGCAATTGCTCAGAGATGAAAAGTGCCAGCACTGAAAGCTCTTGCTAGCCAGCACCCTTCCTTGGAAGCGCTTTACAGGCGCAGCAACGCTGGGGCTTTGCGCTTCTCTAGCCACCAAACTTCATGGTCACTATCTCTCCGTCTCCTAGACACGAGCTGAGAAATTGCAAACGTCGATCAATTGCTCAGAGATGAAAAGTGCCAGCACTGAAAGCTCTTGCTAGCCAGCACCCTTCCTTGGAAGCGCTTTTGTAGGCCTAAGAAGACTGGGGCTCTGGGCTTCTCTAGCCACCTCATCTTCTGCTCATCCTCTCGCGCACTCTAAAGAGAGCTGAGGTGAGAAATTGCAAACGTCCAGCAATTTCTCAGAGATGAAAAGTGCCAGCACTGAAAGCTCTTGCTAGCCAGCACCCTTCCTTGGAAGCGCTTTCACAGGCGCAGTAACACTGGGGCTTTGCGCTTCTCTAGCCACCAAACGTCACGGTCACTATCTCTCCGTCTCGTAGACACGAGCTGAGAAATTGCAAACGTCGAGCAATTGCTCAGAGATGAAAAGTGCCAGCACTGAAAGCTGTTGCTAGCCAGCCCCCTTCCTTGGAAGCGCTTTTGTAGGCCTAAGAACACTGGGGCTCTGGGCTTCTATAGCCACCTCATCTTCTGCTCATCCTCTCGCGCACTCTGAAGAGAGCTCAGGTGAGAAATTGCAAACGTCGAGCAATTGCTCAGAGATGAAAAGTGCCAGCACTGAAAGCTGTTGCTAGCCAGCACCCTTCCTTGGAAGCGCTTTCACAGGCGCAGTAACACTGGGGCTTTGCGCTTCTCTACCCACCAAACGTCACGGTCACTCTCTCTCCGTCTCGTAGACACGAGCTGAGAAATTGCAAACGTCAAGCAATTGCTCAGAGATGAAAAGTGCCAGCACTGAAAGCTGTTGCTAGCCAGCACCCTTCCTTGGAAGCGCTTTTGTAGGCCTAAGAACACTGGGGCTTTACGCTTCTTTAGCCACCTAATCTTCTGCACATCCTCTCGCGCACTCTAAAGAGAGCTGAGGTGAGAAATTGCAAACGTCGAGCAATTGCTCAGAGATGAAAAGTGCCAGCACTGAAAGCTGTTGCTAGCCAGCACCCTTCCTTGGAAGTGCTTTCACAGGCGCAGCAACACTGGGGCTTTGCGCTTCTCTACCCACCAAACGTCACGGTCCTTCTCTTTCCGTCTCGTAGACACGAGCTGAGAAATTGCAAACGTCGAGCAATTGCTCAGAGATGAAAAGTGCCAGCACTGAAAGCTCTTGCTAGCCAGCACCCTTCCTTGGAAGCGCTTTACAGGCGCAGTAACACTGGGGCTTTGCGCTTCTCTAGCCACCAAACGTCACGGTCACTATCTCTCCGTCTCGTAGACACGAGCTGAGAAATTGCAAACATCGAGCAATTGCTCAGAGATGAAAAGTGCCAGCACTGAAAGCTGTTGCTAGCCAGCACCCTTCCTTGGAAGCGCTTTTGTAGGCCTAAGAACACTGGGGCTTTGCGCTTCTTTAGCCACCTAATCTTCTGCACATCCTCTCGCGCACTCTAAAGAGAGCTGAGGTGAGAAATTGCAAACGTCGAGCAATTGCTCAGAGATGAAAAGTGCCAGCACTGAAAGCTGTTGCTAGCCAGCACCCTTCCTTGGAAGCGCTTTCACAGGCGCAGTAACACTGGGGCTTTGCGCTTCTCTAGCCACCAAACGTCACTGTCATTCTCTTTCCATCTCATAGACACGAGCTGAGAAATTGCAAACATCGAGCAATTGCTCAGAGATGAAAAGTGCCAGCACTGAAAGCTGTTGCTAGCCAGCACCCTTCCTTGGAAGCGCTTTTGTAGCCCTTAGAACACTGGGGCTCTGGGCTTCTCTAGCCACCTAATCTTCTGCTCATCCTCTCGCGCACTCTAAAGAGAGTTCAGGTGAGAAATTGCAAACGTCGAGCAATTGCTCAGAGATGAAAAGTGCCAGCACTGAAAGCTGTTGCTAGCCAGCACCCTTCCTTGGAAGCGCTTTCACAAGCGCAGTAACACTGGGGCTTTGCGCTTCTCTACCCACCAAACGTCACGGTCCTTCTCTTTCCGTCTCGTAGACACGAGCTGAGAAATTGCAAACGTCGAGCAATTGCTCAGAGATGAAAAGTGCCAGCACTGAAAGCTCTTGCTAGCCAGCACCCTTCCTTGGAAGCGCTTTTGTAGGCCTAAGAACACTGGGGCTCTGGGCTTCTCTAGCCACCTCATCTTCTGCTCATCCTCTCGCGCTCTCTGAAGAGAGCTGAGGTGAGAAATTGCAAACGTCGAGCAATTGCTCAGAGATGAAAAGTGCCAGCACTGAAAGCTCTTGCTAGCCAGCACCCTTCCTTGGAAGTGCTTTCACAGGCGCAGTAACACTGGGGCTTTGCGCTTCTCTAGCCACCAAACGTCACGGTCACTCTCTCTCCGTCTCGTAGACACGAGCTGAGAAATTGCAAACGTCGAGCAATTGCTCAGAGAGGAAAAGTGCCAGCACTGAAAGCTGTTGCTAGCCAGCACCCTTCCTTGGAAGCGCTTTTGTAGGCCTAAGAACACTGGGGCTTTGCGCTTCTTTAGCCACCTCATCTTCTGCTCATCCTCTCGCGCACTCTAAAGAGAGCTGAGGTGAGAAATTGCAAACGTCGAGCAATTGCTCAGAGATGAAAAGTGCCAGCACTGAAAGCTGTTGCTAGCCAGCACCCTTCCTTGGAAGCGCTTTCACAGGCGCAGTAACACTGGGGCTTTGCGCTTCTCTACCCACCAAACGTCACGGTCCTTCTCTTTCCGTCTCGTAGACACGAGCTGAGAAATTGCAAACGTCGAGCAATTGCTCAGAGAGGAAAAGTGCCAGCACTGAAAGCTCTTGCTAGCCAGCACCCTTCCTTGGAAGCGCTTTTGTAGGCCTAAGAACACTGGGGCTCTGGGCTTCTCTAGCCACCTCATCTTCTGCTCATCCTCTCGCGCACCCTAAAGAGAGCTGAGGTGAGAAATTGCAAACGTCCAGCAATTGCTCAGAGATGAAAAGTGCCAGCACTGAAAGCTCTTGCTAGCCAACACCCTTCCTTGGAAGCGCTTTCACAGGCGCAGCAACACTGGGGCTTTGCGCTTCTCTACCCACCAAACGTCACGGTCACTCTCTCTCCGTCTCGTAGACACGAGCTGAGAAATTGCAAACGTCGAGCAATTGCTCAGAGAGGAAAAGTGCCAGCACTGGAAGCTGTTGCTAGCCAGCACCCTTCCTTGGAAGCGCTTTTGTAGGCCTAAGAACAGTGGGGCTCTGGGCTTCTCAGCCACCTAATCTTCTGCTCATCCTCTCGCGCACTCTAAAGAGAGCTCAGGTGAGAAATTGCAAACGTCGAGCAATTGCTCAGAGATGAAAAGTGCCAGCACTGAAAGCTCTTGCTAGCCAGCACCCTTCCTTGGAAGCGCTTTCACAGGCGCAGTAACACTGGGGCTTTGCGCTTCTCTACCCACCAAACGTCACGGTCACTCTCTCTCCGTCTCGTAGACACGAGCTGAGAAATTGCAAACGTCGAGCAATTGCTCAGAGAGGAAAAGTGCCCGCACTGAAAGCTGTTGCTAGCCAGCACCCTTCCTTGGAAGCGCTTTTGTAGGCCTAAGAACACTGGGGCTCTGGGCTTCTCTAGCCACCTAATCTTCTGCTCATCCTCTCGCGCACTCTAAAGAGAGCTCAGGTGAGAAATTGCAAACGTCGAGCAATTGCTCAGAGATGAAAAGGGCCAGCACTGAAAGCTGTTGCTAGCCAGCACCCTTCCTTGGAAGCGCTTTCACAGGCGCAGCAACACTGGGGCTTTGCGCTTCTCTAGCCACCAAACGTCAAGGTCATTCTCTTTCCGTCTCGTAGACACGAGCTGAGAAATTGCAAACGTCGAGCAATTGCTCAGAGATGAAAAGTGCCAGCACTTAAAGCTCTTGCTAGCCAGCACCCTTCCTTGGAAGCGCTTTCACAGGCGCAGCAACACTGGGGCTTTGCGCTTCTCTAGCCACCAAACTTCATGGTCACTATCTCTCCGTCTCCTAGACACGAGCTGAGAAATTGCAAACGTCGAGCAATTGCTCAGAGATGAAAAGTGCCAGCACTGAAAGCTCTTGCTAGCCAGCACCCTTCCTTGGAAGCGCTTTCACAGGCGCAGTAACACTGGGGCTTTGCGCTTCTCTACCCACCAAACGTCACGGTCACTATCTCTCCGTCTCGTAGACACGAGCTGAGAAATTGCAAACGTCGAGCAATTGCTCAGAGATGAAAAGTGCCAGCACTGAAAGCTGTTGCTAGCCAGCACCCTTCCTTGGAAGCGCTTTTGCAGGCCTAAGAACACTGGGGCTTTGCGCTTCTTTAGCCACCTAATCTTCTGCACATCCTCTCGCGCACTCTAAAGAGAGCTCAGGTGAGAAATTGCAAACGACGAGCAATTGCTCAGAGATGAAAAGTGCCAGCACTGAAAGCTGTTGCTAGCCAGCACCCTTCCTTGGAAGTGCTTTCACAGGCGCAGCAACACTGGGGCTTTGCGCTTCTCTACCCACCAAACATCACGGTCACTCTCTCTCCGTCTCGTAGACACGAGCTGAGAAATTGCAAACGTCGAGCAATTGCTCAGCGATGAAAAGTGCCAGCACTGAAAGCTGTTGCTAGCCAGCACCCTTCCTTGGAAGCGCTTTTGTAGGCCTAAGAACACTGGGGCTCTGGGCTTCTCTAGCCACCTCATCTTCTGCTCATCCTCTCGCGCACTCTAAAGAGAGCTCAGGTGAGAAATTGCAAACGTCGAGCAATTGCTCAGAGATGAAAAGTGCCAGCACTGAAAGCTGTTGCTAGCCAGCACCCTTCCTTGGAAGCGCTTTCACAGGCGCAGCAACACTGGGGCTTTGCGCTTCTCTACCCACCAAACGTCACGGTCACTCTCTCTCCGTCTCGTAGACACGAGCTGAGAAATTGCAAACGTCGAGCAATTGCTCAGAGATGAAAAGTGCCAGCACTGGAAGCTGTTGCTAGCCAGCACCCTTCCTTGGAAGCGCTTTTGTAGACCTAAGAACACTGGGGCTCTGGGCTTCTCTAGCCACCTAATCTTCTGCTCATCCTCTCGCGCACTCTAAAGAGAGCTCAGGTGAGAAATTGCAAACGTCGAGCAATTGCTCAGAGATGAAAAGTGCCAGCACTGGAAGCTGTTGCTAGCCAGCACCCTTCCTTGGAAGCGCTTTCACAGGCGCAGCAACACTGGGGCTTTGCGCTTCTATATGCACCAAACGTCACGGTCCTTCTCTTTCCGTCTCGTAGACACGAGCTGAGAAATTGCAAACGTCGAGCAATTGCTCAGAGATGAAAAGTGCCAGCACTTAAAGCTCTTGCTAGCCAGCACCCTTCCTTGGAAGCGCTTTTGTAGGCCTAAGAACACTGGGGCTCTGGGCTTCTCTAGCCACCTCATCTTCTGCTCATCCTCTCGCGCACTCTAAAGAGAGCTCAGGTGAGAAATTGCAAACGTCGAGCAATTGCTCAGAGATGAAAAGTGCCAGCACTGAAAGCTCTTGCTAGCCAGCACCCTTCCTTGGAAGCGCTTTCACAGGCGCAGCAACACTGGGGCTTTGCGCTTCTCTAGCCACCAAACGTCACGGTCCTTCTCTCTCCGTCTCGTAGACACGAACTGAGAAATTGCAAACGTCGAGCAATTGCTCAGAGCTGAAAAGTGCCAGCACTGAAAGCTGTTGCTAGCCAGCACCCTTCCTTGGAAGCGCTTTTGTAGACCTAAGAACACTGGGGCTCTGGGCTTCTATAGCCACCTAATCTTCTGCTCATCCTCTCGCGCACTCTAAAGAGAGCTCAGGTGAGAAATTGCAAACGTCGAGCAATTGCTCAGAGATGAAAAGTGCCAGCACTGGAAGCTGTTGCTAGCCAGCACCCTTCCTTGGAAGCGCTTTCACAGGCGCAGCAACACTGGGGCTTTGCGCTTCTATATGCACCAAACGTCACGGTCCTTCTCTTTCCGTCTCGTAGACACGAGCTGAGAAATTGCAAACGTCGAGCAATTGCTCAGAGATGAAAAGTGCCAGCACTGAAAGCTGTTGCTAGCCAGCACCCTTCCTTGGAAGCGCTTTCACAGGCGCAGCAACACTGGGGCTTTGCGCTTCTCTACCCACCAAAAGTCACTGTCATTCTCTTTCCATCTCATAGACATGAGCTGAGAAATTGCAAACATCGAGCAATTGCTCAGAGATGAAAAGTGCCAGCACTGAAAGCTGTTGCTAGCCAGCACCCTTCCTTGGAAGCGCTTTTGTAGCCCTTAGAACACTGGGGCTCTGGGCTTCTCTAGCCACCTAATCTTCTGCTCATCCTCTCGCGCACTCTAAAGAGAGTTCAGGTGAGAAATTGCAAACGTCGAGCAATTGCTCAGAGATGAAAAGTGCCAGCACTGAAAGCTCTTGCTAGCCAGCACCCTTCCTTGGAAGCGCTTTCACAAGCGCAGTAACACTGGGGCTTTGCGCTTCTCTACCCACCAAACGTCACGGTCACTATCTCTCCGTCTCGTAGACACGAGCTGAGAAATTGCAAACGTCGATCAATTGCTCAGAGATGAAAAGTGCCAGCACTGAAAGCTGTTGCTAGCCAGCACCCTTCCTTGGAAGCGCTTTTGTAGGCCTAAGAACACTGGGGCTTTGCGCTTCTTTAGCCACCTAATCTTCTGCACATCCTCTCGCGCACTCTAAAGAGAGCTCAGGTGAGAAATTGCAAACGTCGAGCAATTGCTCAGAGATGAAAAGTGCCAGCACTGGAAGCTGTTGCTAGCCAGCACCCTTCCTTGGAAGTGCTTTCACAGGCACAGCAACACTGGGGCTTTGCGCTTCTCTACCCACCAAACGTCACGGTCACTCTCTCTCCGTCTCGTAGACACGAGCTGAGAAATTGCAAACGTCGAGCAATTGCTCAGAGATGAAAAGTGCCAGCACTGAAAGCTGTTGCTAGCCAGCACCCTTCCTTGGAAGCGCTTTTGTAGGCCTAAGAAGACTGGGGCTCTGGGCTTCTCTAGCCACCTAATCTTCTGCTCATCCTCTCGCGCACTCTAAAGAGAGCTCAGGTGAGAAATTGCAAACGTCGAGCAATTGCTCAGAGATGAAAAGTGCCAGCACTGAAAGCTGTTGCTAGCCAGCACCCTTCCTTGGAAGCGCTTTCACAGGCGCAGCAACACTGGGGCTTTGCGCTTCTCTAGCCACCAAACGTCACGGTCACTCTCTCTCCGTCTCGTAGACACGAGCTGAGAAATTGCAAACGTCGAGCAATTGCTCAGAGAGGAAAAGTGCCAGCACTGAAAGCTGTTGCTAGCCAGCCCCCTTCCTTGGAAGCGCTTTTGTAGGCCTAAGAACACTGGGGCTCTGGGCTTCTATAGCCACCTCATCTTCTGCTCATCCTCTCGCGCACTCTAAAGAGAGCTCAGGTCAGAAATTGCAAACGTCGAGCAATTGCTCAGAGAGGAAAAGTGCCAGCACTGAAAGCTGTTGCTAGCCAGCACCCTTCCTTGGAAGCGCTTTCACAGGCGCAGCAACACTGGGGCTTTGCGCTTCTATATGCACCAAACGTCACGGTCCTTCTCTTTCCGTCTCGTAGACACGAGCTGAGAAATTGCAAACGTCGAGCAATTGCTCAGAGATGAAAAGTGCCAGCACTGAAAGCTGTTGCTAGTCAGCACCCTTCCTTGGAAGCGCTTTACAGGCGCAGCAACACTGGGGCTTTGCGCTTCTCTACCCACCAAACGTCACGGTCACTATCTCTCCGTCTCGTAGAGACGAGCTGAGAAATTGCAAACATCGAGCAATTGCTCAGAGATGAAAAGTGCCAGCACTGAAAGCTGTTGCTAGCCAGCACCCTTCCTTGGAAGCGCTTTCACAGGCGCAGTAACACTGGGCCTTTGCGCTTCTCTACCCACCAAACGTCACGGTCCTTCTCTTTCCGTCTCGTAGACACGAGCTGAGAAATTGCAAACGTCGAGCAATTGCTCAGAGATGAAAAGTGCCAGCACTGAAAGCTCTTGCTAGCCAGCACCCTTCCTTGGAAGCGCTTTTGTAGGCCTAAGAACACTGGGGCTCTGGGCTTCTTTAGCCACCTCATCTTCTGCTCATCCTCTCGCGCACTCTAAAGAGAGCTCAGGTGAGAAATTGCAAACGTCCAGCAATTGCTCAGAGATGAAAAGTGCCAGCACTGAAAGCTCTTGCTAGCCAGCACCCTTCCTTGGAAGCGCTTTTGTAGGTCTAAGAACACTGGGGCTCTGGGCTTCTCTAGCCACCTAATCTTCTGCTCATGCTCTCGCGCACTCTAAAGAGAGCTCAGGTGAGAAATTGCAAACGTCGAGCAATTGCTCAGAGATGAAAAGTGCCAGCACTGAAAGCTGTTGCTAGCCAGCACCCTTCCTTGGAAGCTCTTTCACAGGCGCAGCAACACTGGGGCTTTGCGCTTCTCTAGCCACCAAACGTCACGGTCACTCTCTCTCCGTCTCGTAGACACGAGCTGAGAAATTGCAAACGTCGAGCAATTGCTCAGAGATGAAAAGTGCCAGCACTGAAAGCTGTTGCTAGCCAGCCCCCTTCCTTGGAAGCGCTTTTGTAGGCCTAAGAACACTGGGGCTCTGGGCTTCTATAGCCACCTCATCTTCTGCTCATCCTCTCGCGCACTCTAAAGAGAGCTCAGGTGAGAAATTGCAAACGTCGAGCAATTGCTCAGAGATGAAAAGTGCCAGCACTGGAAGCTGTTGCTAGCCAGCACCCTTCCTTGGAAGCGCTTTCACAGGCGCAGCAACACTGGGGCTTTGCGCTTCTATATGCACCAAACGTCACGGTCCTTCTCTTTCCGTCTCGTAGACACGAGCTGAGAAATTGCAAACGTCGAGCAATTGCTCAGAGATGAAAAGTGCCAGCACTTAAAGCTCTTGCTAGCCAGCACCCTTCCTTGGAAGCGCTTTCACAGGCGCAGCAACACTGGGGCTTTGCGCTTCTCTAGCCACCAAACTTCATGGTCACTATCTCTCCGTCTCCTAGACACGAGCTGAGAAATTGCAAACGTCGATCAATTGCTCAGAGATGAAAAGTGCCAGCACTGGAAGCTGTTGCTAGCCAGCACCCTTCCTTGGAAGCGCTTTTGTAGGCCTAAGAACACTGGGGCTCTGGGCTTCTCTAGCCACCTCATCTGCTCATCCTCTCGCGCACCCTAAAGAGAGCTGAGGTGAGAAATTGCAAACGTCCAGCAATTGCTCAGAGATGAAAAGTGCCAGCACTGAAAGCTGTTGCTAGCCAGCACCCTTCCTTGGAAGCGCTTTCACAGGCGCAGTAACACTGGGGCTTTGCGCTTCTCTACCCACCAAACATCACGGTCACTATCTCTCCGTCTCGTAGACACGAGCTGAGAAATTGCAAACGTCGAGCAATTGCTCAGAGATGAAAAGTGCCAGCACTGGAAGCTGTTGCTAGCCAGCACCCTCCCTTGGAAGCGCTTTTGTAGGCCTAAGAACACTGGGGCTCTGGGCTTCTCTAGCCACCTCATCTTCTGCTCATCCTCTCGCGCACTCTGAAGAGAGCTCAGGTGAGAAATTGCAAACGTCGAGCAATTGCTCAGAGATGAAAAGTGCCAGCACTGAAAGCTCTTGCTAGCCAGCACCCTTCCTTGGAAGCGCTTTCACAGGCGCAGTAACACTGGGGCTTTGCGCTTCTCTACCCACCAAACGTCACGGTCACTATCTCTCCGTCTCGTAGACACGAGCTGAGAAATTGCAAACGTCGAGCAATTGCTCAGAGATGAAAAGTGCCAGCACTGAAAGCTCTTGCTAGCCAGCACCCTTCCTTGGAAGCGCTTTTGTAGGCCTAAGAACACTGGGGCTTTGCGCTTCTTTAGCCACCTAATCTTCTGCACATCCTCTCGCGCACTCTAAAGAGAGCTCAGGTGAGAAATTGCAAACGTCGAGCAATTGCTCAGAGATGAAAAGTGCCAGCACTGAAAGCTGTTGCTAGCCAGCACCCTTCCTTGGAAGTGCTTTCACAGGCGCAGCAACACTGGGGCTTTGCGCTTCTCTACCCACCAAACATCACGGTCACTCTCTCTCCGTCTCGTAGACACGAGCTGAGAAATTGCAAACGTCGAGCAATTGCTCAGAGATGAAAAGTGCCAGCACTGAAAGCTGTTGCTAGCCAGCACCCTTCCTTGGAAGCGCTTTTGTAGGCCTAAGAACACTGGGGCTCTGGGCTTCTCTAGCCACCTCATCTTCTCCTCATCCTCTCGCGCACTCTAAAGAGAGCTCAGGTGAGAAATTGCAAACGTCGAGCAATTGCTCAGAGATGAAAAGTGCCAGCACTGAAAGCTCTTGCTAGCCAGCACCCTTCCTTGGAAGCGCTTTCACAGGCGCAGCAACACTGGGGCTTTGCGCTTCTCTAGCCACCAAACGTCACAGTCACTCTCTCTCCGTCTCGTAGACACGAGCTGAGAAATTGCAAACGTCGAGCAATTGTTCAGAGATGAAAAGTGCCAGCACTGAAAGCTCTTGCTAGCCAGCACCCTTCCTTGGAAGCGCTTTTGTAGACCTAAGAAGACTGGGGCTCTGGGCTTCTATAGCCACCTAATCTTCTGCTCATCCTCTCGCGCACTCTAAAGAGAGCTCAGGTGAGAAATTGCAAACGTCGAGCAATTGCTCAGAGATGAAAAGTGCCAGCACTGGAAGCTGTTGCTAGCCAGCACCCTTCCTTGGAAGCGCTTTCACAGGCGCAGCAACACTGGGGCTTTGCGCTTCTATATGCACCAAACGTCACGGTCCTTCTCTTTCCGTCTCGTAGACACGAGCTGAGAAATTGCAAACGTCGAGCAATTGCTCAGAGATGAAAAGTGCCAGCACTTAAAGCTCTTGCTAGCCAGCACCCTTCCTTGGAAGCGCTTTTGTAGGCCTAAGAACACTGGGGCTCTGGGCTTCTCTAGCCACCTCATCTTCTGCTCATCCTCTCGCGCACTCTAAAGAGAGCTCAGGTGAGAAATTGCAAACGTCGAGCAATTGCTCAGAGATGAAAAGTGCCAGCACTGAAAGCTGTTGCTAGCCAGCACCCTTCCTTGGAAGCGCTTTCACAGGCGCAGCAACACTGGGGCTTTGCGCTTCTCTACCCACCAAACGTCACGGTCCTTCTCTTTCCGTCTCGTAGACACGAGCTGAGAAATTGCAAACGTCGAGCAATTGCTCAGAGATGAAAAGTGCCAGCACTGAAAGCTGTTGCTAGCCAGCACCCTTCCTTGGAAGCGCTTTCACAGGCGCAGCAACACTGGGGCTTTGCGCTTCTCTACCCACCAAACGTCACTGTCATTCTCTTTCCATCTCATAGACATGAGCTGAGAAATTGCAAACATCGAGCAATTGCTCAGAGATGAAAAGTGCCAGCACTGAAAGCTGTTGCTAGCCAGCACCCTTCCTTGGAAGCGCTTTTGTAGCCCTTAGAACACTGGGGTTCTGGGCTTCTCTAGCCACCTAATCTTCTGCTCATCCTCTCGCGCACTCTAAAGAGAGTTCAGGTGAGAAATTGCAAACGTCGAGCAATTGCTCAGAGATGAAAAGTGCCAGCACTGAAAGCTCTTGCTAGCCAGCACCCTTCCTTGGAAGCGCTTTCACAAGCGCAGTAACACTGGGGCTTTGCGCTTCTCTACCCACCAAACGTCACGGTCACTATCTCTCCGTCTCGTAGACACGAGCTGAGAAATTGCAAACGTCGAGCAATTGCTCAGAGATGAAAAGTGCCAGCACTGAAAGCTGTTGCTAGCCAGCCCCCTTCCTTGGAAGCGCTTTTGTAGGCCTAAGAACACTGGGGCTTTGCGCTTCTTTAGCCACCTCATCTTCTGCTCATCCTCTCGCGCACTCTAAAGAGAGCTCAGGTGAGAAATTGCAAACGTCGAGCAATTGCTCAGAGATGAAAAGTGCCAGCACTGGAAGCTGTTGCTAGCCAGCACCCTTCCTTGGAAGTGCTTTCACAGGCGCAGCAACACTGGGGCTTTGCGCTTCTCTACCCACCAAACGTCACGGTCACTCTCTCTCCGTCTCGTAGACACGAGCTGAGAAATTGCAAACGTCGAGCAATTGCTCAGAGATGAAAAGTGCCAGCACTGAAAGCTCTTGCTAGCCAGCACCCTTCCTTGGAAGCGCTTTTGTAGGCCTAAGAACAGTGGGGCTCTGGGCTTCTCTAGCCACCTAATCTTCTGCTCATCCTCTCGCGCACTCTAAAGAGAGCTCAGGTGAGAAATTGCAAACGTCGAGCAATTGCTCAGAGATGAAAAGTGCCAGCACTGAAAGCTGTTGCTAGCCAGCACCCTTCCTTGGAAGCGCTTTCACAGGCGCAGCAACACTGGGGCTTTGCGCTTCTCTAGCCACCAAACGTCACGGTCACTCTCTCTCCGTCTCGTAGACACGAGCTGAGAAATTGCAAACATCGAGCAATTGCTCAGAGATGAAAAGTGCCAGCACTGAAAGCTGTTGCTAGCCAGCACCCTTCCTTGGAAGCGCTTTCACAGGCGCAGTAACACTGGGCCTTTGCGCTTCTCTACCCACCAAACGTCACGGTCCTTCTCTTTCCGTCTCGTAGACACGAGCTGAGAAATTGCAAACGTCGAGCAATTGCTCAGAGATGAAAAGTGCCAGCACTGAAAGCTCTTGCTAGCCAGCACCCTTCCTTGGAAGCGCTTTTGTAGGCCTAAGAACACTGGGGCTCTGGGCTTCTCTAGCCACCTCATCTTCTGCTCATCCTCTCGCGCACTCTAAAGAGAGCTCAGGTGAGAAATTGCAAACGTCGAGCAATTGCTCAGAGATGAAAAGTGCCAGCACTGAAAGCTGTTGCTAGCCAGCACCCTTCCTTGGAAGCGCTTTCACAGGCGCAGCAACACTGGGGCTTTGCGCTTCTCTAGCCACCAAACTTCATGGTCACTCTCTCTCCGTCTCGTAGACACGAGCTGAGAAATTGCAAACGTCGAGCAATTGCTCAGAGATGAAAAGTGCCAGCACTGAAAGCTCTTGCTAGCCAGCACCCTTCCTTGGAAGCGCTTTCACAGGCGCAGTAACACTGGGGCTTTGTGCTTCTATATGCACCAAACGTCACGGTCATTCTCTTTCCGTCTCGTAGACACGAGCTGAGAAATTGCAAACGTCCAGCAATTGCTCAGAGAGGAAAAGTGCCAGCACTGAAAGCTCTTGCTAGCCAGCACCCTTCCTTGGAAGCGCTTTTGTAGGCCTAAGAACACTGGGGCTCTGGGCTTCTCTAGCCACCTCATCTTCTGCTCATCCTCTCGCGCACTCTAAAGAGAGCTCAGGTGAGAAATTGCAAACGTCGAGCAATTGCTCAGAGATGAAAAGTGCCAGCACTGAAAGCTCTTGCTAGCCAGCACCCTTCCTTGGAAGCGCTTTCACAGGCGCAGTAACACTGGGCCTTTGCGCTTCTCTACCCACCAAACGTCACGGTCCTTCTCTTTCCGTCTCGTAGACACGAGCTGAGAAATTGCAAACGTCGAGCAATTGCTCAGAGATGAAAAGTGCCAGCACTGAAAGCTCTTGCTAGCCAGCACCCTTCCTTGGAAGCGCTTTTGTAGGCCTAAGAACACTGGGGCTCTGGGCTTCTCTAGCCACCTCATCTTCTGCTCATCCTCTCGCGCACTCTAAAGAGAGCTCAGGTGAGAAATTGCAAACGTCGAGCAATTGCTCAGAGATGAAAAGTGCCAGCACTGAAAGCTGTTGCTAGCCAGCACCCTTCCTTGGAAGCGCTTTCACAGGCGCAGCAACACTGGGGCTTTGCGCTTCTCTAGCCACCAAACTTCATGGTCACTCTCTCTCCGTCTCGTAGACACGAGCTGAGAAATTGCAAACGTCGAGCAATTGCTCAGAGATGAAAAGTGCCAGCACTGAAAGCTCTTGCTAGCCAGCACCCTTCCTTGGAAGCGCTTTCACAGGCGCAGTAACACTGGGGCTTTGTGCTTCTATATGCACCAAACGTCACGGTCATTCTCTTTCCGTCTCGTAGACACGAGCTGAGAAATTGCAAACGTCCAGCAATTGCTCAGAGAGGAAAAGTGCCAGCACTGAAAGCTCTTGCTAGCCAGCACCCTTCCTTGGAAGCGCTTTTGTAGGCCTAAGAACACTGGGGCTCTGGGCTTCTCTAGCCACCTCATCTTCTGCTCATCCTCTCGCGCACTCTAAAGAGAGCTCAGGTGAGAAATTGCAAACGTCGAGCAATTGCTCAGAGATGAAAAGTGCCAGCACTGAAAGCTCTTGCTAGCCAGCACCCTTCCTTGGAAGCGCTTTCACAGGCGCAGTAACACTGGGCCTTTGCGCTTCTCTACCCACCAAACGTCACGGTCCTTCTCTTTCCGTCTCGTAGACACGAGCTGAGAAATTGCAAACGTCGAGCAATTGCTCAGAGATGAAAAGTGCCAGCACTGGAAGCTGTTGCTAGCCAGCACCCTTCCTTGGAAGCGCTTTTGTAGGCCTAAGAACACTGGGGCTCTGGGCTTCTTTAGCCACCTCATCTTCTGCTCATCCTCTCGCGCACTCTAAAGAGAGCTCAGGTGAGAAATTGCAAACGTCGAGCAATTGCTCAGAGATGAAAAGTGCCAGCACTGGAAGCTGTTGCTAGCCAGCACCCTTCCTTGGAAGCGCTTTTGTAGCCCTTAGAACACTGGGGTTCTGGGCTTCTCTAGCCACCTAATCTTCTGCTCATCCTCTCGCGCACTCTAAAGAGAGTTCAGGTGAGAAATTGCAAACGTCGAGCAATTGCTCAGAGATGAAAAGTGCCAGCACTGAAAGCTCTTGCTAGCCAGCACCCTTCCTTGGAAGCGCTTTCACAAGCGCAGTAACACTGGGGCTTTGCGCTTCTCTACCCACCAAACGTCACGGTCACTATCTCTCCGTCTCGTAGACACGAGCTGAGAAATTGCAAACGTCGATCAATTGCTCAGAGATGAAAAGTGCCAGCACTGGAAGCTGTTGCTAGCCAGCACCCTTCCTTGGAAGCGCTTTTGTAGGCCTAAGAACACTGGGGCTCTGGGCTTCTCTAGCCACCTCATCTTCTGCTCATCCTCTCGCGCACTCTAAAGAGAGCTCAGGTGAGAAATTGCAAACGTCGAGCAATTGCTCAGAGATGAAAAGTGCCAGCACTGAAAGCTGTTGCTAGCCAGCACCCTTCCTTGGAAGTGCTTTCACAGGCGCAGCAACACTGGGGCTTTGCGCTTCTCTAGCCACCAAACGTCACGGTCACTCTCTCTCCGTCTCGTAGACACGAGCTGAGAAATTGCAAACGTCGAGCAATTGCTCAGAGATGAAAAGTGCCAGCACTGAAAGCTGTTGCTAGCCAGCACCCTTCCTTGGAAGCGCTTTTGTAGGCCTAAGAAGACTGGGGCTCTGGGCTTCTCTAGCCACCTAATCTTCTGCTCATGCTCTCGCGCAGTCTAAAGAGAGCTCAGGTGAGAAATTGCAAACGTCGAGCAATTGCTCAGAGATGAAAAGTGCCAGCACTGAAAGCTGTTGCTAGCCAGCACCCTTCCTTGGAAGCGCTTTCACAGGCGCAGCAACACTGGGGCTTTGCGCTTCTCTAGCCACCAAACGTCACGGTCACTCTCTCTCCGTCTCGTAGACACGAGCTGAGAAATTGCAAACGTCGAGCAATTGCTCAGAGATGAAAAGTGCCAGCACTGAAAGCTGTTGCTAGCCAGCACCCTTCCTTGGAAGCGCTTTTGTAGGCCTAAGAACACTGGGGCTCTGGGCTTCTCTAGCCACCTAATCTTCTGCTCATCCTCTCGCGCACTCTAAAGAGAGCTCAGGTGAGAAATTGCAAACGTCCAGCAATTGCTCAGAGATGAAAAGTGCCAGCACTGAAAGCTGTTGCTAGCCAGCACCCTTCCTTGGAAGCGCTTTCACAGGCGCAGCAACACTGGGGCTTTGCGCTTCTCTACCCACCAAACGTCACGGTCACTCTCTCTCCGTCTCGTAGACACGAGCTGAGAAATTGCAAACGTCGAGCAATTGCTCAGAGAGGAAAAGTGCCAGCACTGAAAGCTGTTGCTAGCCAGCACCCTTCCTTGGAAGCGCTTTTGTAGGCCTAAGAACACTGGGGCTCTGGGCTTCTATAGCCACCTAATCTTCTGCTCATCCTCTCGCGCACTCTAAAGAGAGCTCAGGTGAGAAATTGCAAACGTCGAGCAATTGCTCAGAGATGAAAAGTGCCAGCACTGGAAGCTGTTGCTAGCCAGCACCCTTCCTTGGAAGCGCTTTCACAGGCGCAGCAACACTGGGGCTTTGCGCTTCTCTAGCCACCAAACGTCACGGTCCTTCTCTTTCCGTCTCGTAGACACGAGCTGAGAAATTGCAAACGTCGAGCAATTGCTCAGAGATGAAAAGTGCCAGCACTTAAAGCTCTTGCTAGCCAGCACCCTTCCTTGGAAGCGCTTTACAGGCGCAGCAACACTGGGGCTTTGCGCTTCTCTACCCACCAAACGTCACGGTCACTATCTCTCCGTCTCGTAGAGACGAGCTGAGAAATTGCAAACATCGAGCAATTGCTCAGAGATGAAAAGTGCCAGCACTGAAAGCTGTTGCTAGCCAGCACCCTTCCTTGGAAGCGCTTTTGTAGGCCTAAGAACACTGGGGCTTTGCGCTTCTTTAGCCACCTAATCTTCTGCACATCCTCTCGCGCACTCTAAAGAGAGCTCAGGTGAGAAATTGCAAACGTCGAGCAATTGCTCAGAGATGAAAAGTGCCAGCACTGAAAGCTGTTGCTAGCCAGCACCCTTCCTTGGAAGCGCTTTCACAGGCGCAGCAACACTGGGGCTTTGCGCTTCTCTAGCCACCAAACGTCACGGTCACTCTCTCTCCGTCTCGTAGACACGAGCTGAGAAATTGCAAACGTCGAGCAATTGCTCAGAGATGAAAAGTGCCAGCACTGAAAGGTGTTGCTAGCCAGCACCCTTCCTTGGAAGCGCTTTTGTAGGCCTAAGAACACTGGGGCTCTGGGCTTCTCTAGCCACCTCATCTTCTGCTCATCCTCTCGCGCACTCTAAAGAGAGCTCAGGTGAGAAATTGCAAACGTCGAGCAATTGCTCAGAGATGAAAAGTGCCAGCACTGAAAGCTGTTGCTAGCCAGCACCCTTCCTTGGAAGCGCTTTCACAGGCGCAGCAACACTGGGGCTTTGCGCTTCTCTAGCCACCAAACGTCACGGTCACTCTCTCTCCGTCTCGTAGACACGAGCTGAGAAATTGCAAACGTCGAGCAATTGCTCAGAGATGAAAAGTGCCAGCACTGAAAGCTGTTGCTAGCCAGCACCCTTCCTTGGAAGCGCTTTTGTAGACCTAAGAAGACTGGGGCTCTGGGCTTCTCTAGCCACCTAATCTTCTGCTCATCCTCTCGCGCACTCTAAAGAGAGCTCAGGTGAGAAATTGCAAACGTCGAGCAATTGCTCAGAGATGAAAAGTGCCAGCACTGGAAGCTGTTGCTAGCCAGCACCCTTCCTTGGAAGCGCTTTCACAGGCGCAGCAACACTGGGGCTTTGCGCTTCTCTAGCCACCAAACTTCATGGTCACTATCTCTCCGTCTCGTAGACACGAGCTGAGAAATTGCAAACGTCCAGCAATTGCTCAGAGAGGAAAAGTGCCAGCACTGAAAGCTGTTGCTAGCCAGCACCCTTCCTTGGAAGCGCTTTTGTAGACCTAAGATGACTGGGGCTCTGGGCTTCTATAGCCACCTAATCTTCTGCTCATCCTCTCGCGCACTCTAAAGAGAGCTCAGGTGAGAAATTGCAAACGTCGAGCAATTGCTCAGAGATGAAAAGTGCCAGCACTGGAAGCTGTTGCTAGCCAGCACCCTTCCTTGGAAGCGCTTTCACAGGCGCAGCAACACTGGGGCTTTGCGCTTCTATATGCACCAAACGTCACGGTCCTTCTCTTTCCGTCTCGTAGACACGAGCTGAGAAATTGCAAACGTCGAGCAATTGCTCAGAGATGAAAAGTGCCAGCACTGAAAGCTGTTGCTAGCCAGCACCCTTCCTTGGAAGCGCTTTCACAGGCGCAGTAACACTGGGGCTTTGTGCTTCTATATGCACCAAACGTCACGGTCATTCTCTTTCCGTCTCGTAGACACGAGCTGAGAAATTGCAAACGTCCAGCAATTGCTCAGAGAGGAAAAGTGCCAGCACTGAAAGCTGTTGCTAGCCAGCACCCTTCCTTGGAAGCGCTTTTGTAGGCCTAAGAACACTGGGGCTCTGGGCTTCTCTAGCCACCTCATCTTCTGCTCATCCTCTCGCGCACTCTAAAGAGAGCTCAGGTGAGAAATTGCAAACGTCGAGCAATTGCTCAGAGATGAAAAGTGCCAGCACTGAAAGCTCTTGCTAGCCAGCACCCTTCCTTGGAAGCGCTTTCACAGGCGCAGTAACACTGGGCCTTTGCGCTTCTCTACCCACCAAACGTCACGGTCCTTCTCTTTCCGTCTCGTAGACACGAGCTGAGAAATTGCAAACGTCGATCAATTGCTCAGAGAGGAAAAGTGCCAGCACTGAAAGCTGTTGCTAGCCAGCCCCCTTCCTTGGAAGCGCTTTTGTAGGCCTAAGAACACTGGGGCTCTGGGCTTCTCTAGCCACCTCATCTTCTGCACATCCTCTCGCGCACTCTAAAGAGAGCTCAGGTGAGAAATTGCAAACGTCGAGCAATTGCTCAGAGATGAAAAGTGCCAGCACTGAAAGCTGTTGCTAGCCAGCACCCTTCCTTGGAAGTGCTTTCACAGGCGCAGCAACACTGGGGCTTTGCGCTTCTCTAGCCACCAAACGTCACGGTCACTCTCTCTCCGTCTCGTAGACACGAGCTGAGAAATTGCAAACGTCGAGCAATTGCTCAGAGATGAAAAGTGCCAGCACTGAAAGCTGTTGCTAGCCAGCACCCTTCCTTGGAAGCGCTTTTGTAGGCCTAAGAACAGTGGGGCTCTGGGCTTCTCTAGCCACCTCATCTTCTGCTCATGCTCTCGCGCAGTCTAAAGAGAGCTCAGGTGAGAAATTGCAAACGTCGAGCAATTGCTCAGAGATGAAAAGTGCCAGCACTGAAAGCTGTTGCTAGCCAGCACCCTTCCTTGGAAGCGCTTTCACAGGCGCAGCAACACTGGGGCTTTGCGCTTCTCTAGCCACCAAACGTCACGGTCACTCTCTCTCCGTCTCGTAGACACGAGCTGAGAAATTGCAAACGTCGAGCAATTGCTCAGAGATGAAAAGTGCCAGCACTGAAAGCTGTTGCTAGCCAGCACCCTTCCTTGGAAGCGCTTTTGTAGACCTAAGAAGACTGGGGCTCTGGGCTTCTCTAGCCACCTAATCTTCTGCTCATCCTCTCGCGCACTCTAAAGAGAGCTCAGGTGAGAAATTGCAAACGTCGAGCAATTGCTCAGAGATGAAAAGTGCCAGCACTGAAAGCTGTTGCTAGCCAGCACCCTTCCTTGGAAGCGCTTTCACAGGCGCAGCAACACTGGGGCTTTGCGCTTCTCTACCCACCAAACGTCACGGTCCTTCTCTTTCCGTCTCGTAGACACGAGCTGAGAAATTGCAAACGTCGAGCAATTGCTCAGAGAGGAAAAGTGCCAGCACTGAAAGCTCTTGCTAGCCAGCCCCCTTCCTTGGAAGCGCTTTTGTAGGCCTAAGAAGACTGGGGCTCTGGGCTTCTATAGCCACCTCATCTTCTGCTCATCCTCTCGCGCACTCTAAAGAGAGCTCAGGTGAGAAATTGCAAACGTCGAGCAATTGCTCAGAGATGAAAAGTGCCAGCACTGGAAGCTGTTGCTAGCCAGCACCCTTCCTTGGAAGCGCTTTCACAGGCGCAGCAACACTGGGGCTTTGCGCTTCTATATGCACCAAACGTCACGGTCCTTCTCTTTCCGTCTCGTAGACACGAGCTGAGAAATTGCAAACGTCGAGCAATTGCTCAGAGATGAAAAGTGCCAGCACTGAAAGCTCTTGCTAGCCAGCACCCTTCCTTGGAAGCGCTTTACAGGCGCAGCAACACTGGGGCTTTGCGCTTCTCTACCCACCAAACGTCACGGTCACTATCTCTCCGTCTCGTAGACACGAGCTGAGAAATTGCAAACATCGAGCAATTGCTCAGAGATGAAAAGTGCCAGCACTGAAAGCTGTTGCTAGCCAGCACCCTTCCTTGGAAGCGCTTTTGTAGGCCTAAGAACACTGGGGCTCTGGGCTTCTCTAGCCACCTCATCTTCTGCTCATCCTCTCGCGCACTCTAAAGAGAGCTCAGGTGAGAAATTGCAAACGTCGAGCAATTGCTCAGAGATGAAAAGTGCCAGCACTGAAAGCTGTTGCTAGCCAGCACCCTTCCTTGGAAGCGCTTTCACAGGCGCAGCAACACTGGGGCTTTGCGCTTCTCTAGCCACCAAACGTCACGGTCACTCTCTCTCCGTCTCGTAGACACGAGCTGAGAAATTGCAAACGTCGAGCAATTGCTCAGAGATGAAAAGTGCCAGCACTGAAAGCTGTTGCTAGCCAGCACCCTTCCTTGGAAGCGCTTTTGTAGACCTAAGAAGACTGGGGCTCTGGGCTTCTCTAGCCACCTAATCTTCTGCTCATCTTCTCGCGCACTCTAAAGAGAGCTCAGGTGAGAAATTGCAAACGTCGAGCAATTGCTCAGAGATGAAAAGTGCCAGCACTGGAAGCTGTTGCTAGCCAGCACCCTTCCTTGGAAGCGCTTTACAGGCGCAGTAACACTGGGGCTTTGCGCTTCTCTACCCACCAAACGTCACTGTCATTCTCTTTCCATCTCATAGACACGAGCTGAGAAATTGCAAACATCGAGCAATTGCTCAGAGATGAAAAGTGCCAGCACTGAAAGCTCTTGCTAGCCAGCACCCTTCCTTGGAAGCGCTTTTGTAGACCTAAGAAGACTGGGGCTCTGGGCTTCTATAGCCACCTCATCTTCTGCTCATCCTCTCGCGCACTCTAAAGAGAGCTCAGGTGAGAAATTGCAAACGTCGAGCAATTGCTCAGAGATGAAAAGTGCCAGCACTGGAAGCTGTTGCTAGCCAGCACCCTTCCTTGGAAGCGCTTTACAGGCGCAGTAACACTGGGGCTTTGCGCTTCTCTACCCACCAAACGTCACTGTCATTCTCTTTCCATCTCATAGACACGAGCTGAGAAATTGCAAACATCGAGCAATTGCTCAGAGATGAAAAGTGCCAGCACTGAAAGCTGTTGCTAGCCAGCACCCTTCCTTGGAAGCGCTTTTGTAGGCCTAAGCACACTGGGGCTCTGGGCTTCTCTAGCCACCTCATCTTCTGCTCATCCTCTCGCGCACTCTAAAGAGAGTTCAGGTGAGAAATTGCAAAAGTCGAGCAATTGCTCAGAGATGAAAAGTGCCAGCACTGAAAGCTGTTGCTAGCCAGCACCCTTCCTTGGAAGCGCTTTCACAGGCGCAGTAACACTGGGGCTTTGCGCTTCTCTAGCCACCAAACGTAACGGTCCTTCTCTTTCCGTCTCGTAGACACGAGCTGAGAAATTGCAAACGTCGAGCAATTGTTCAGAGATGAAAAGTGCCAGCACTGAAAGCTCTTGCTAGCCAGCACCCTTCCTTGGAAGCGCTTTCACAGGCGCAGTAACACTGGGCCTTTGCGCTTCTCTACCCACCAAACGTCACGGTCCTTCTCTTTCCGTCTCATAGACACGAGCTGAGAAATTGCAAACGTCGAGCAATTGCTCAGAGATGAAAAGTGCCAGCACTGAAAGCTGTTGCTAGCCAGCACCCTTCCTTGGAAGCGCTTTTGTAGGCCTAAGAACACTGGGGCTCTGGGCTTCTCTAGCCACCTCATCTTCTGCTCATCCTCTCGCGCACTCTAAAGAGAGCTCAGGTGAGAAATTGCAAACGTCGAGCAATTGCTCAGAGATGAAAAGTGCCAGCACTGAAAGCTCTTGCTAGCCAGCACCCTTCCTTGGAAGCGCTTTTGTAGGCGCAGCAACACTGGGGCTTTGCGCTTCTCTAGCCACCAAACGTCACGGTCCTTCTCTTTCCGTCGGTAGACACGAGCTGAGAAATTGCAAACGTCGAGCAATTGCTCAGAGATGAAAAGTGCCAGCACTGAAAGCTCTTGCTAGCCAGCACCCTTCCTTGGAAGCGCTTTCACAGGCGCAGTAACACTGGGGCTTTGCGCTTCTCTACCCACCAAACGTCACGGTCACTATCTCTCCGTCTCGTAGACACGAGCTGAGAAATTGCAAACGTCGAGCAATTGCTCAGAGATGAAAAGTGCCAGCACTGAAAGCTGTTGCTAGCCAGCACCCTTCCTTGGAAGCGCTTTTGTAGGCCTAAGAACACTGGGGCTCTGGGCTTCTCTAGCCACCTCATCTTCTGCTCATCCTCTCGCGCACTCTAAAGAGAGCTCAGGTGAGAAATTGCAAACGTCGAGCAACTGCTCAGAGATGAAAAGTGCCAGCACTGAAAGCTCTTGCTAGCCAGCACCCTTCCTTGGAAGCTCTTTTGTAGCCCTTAGAACACTGGGGCTCTGGGCTTCTCTAGCCACCTGATCTTCTGCTCATCCTCTCGCGCACTCTAAAGAGAGCTCAGGTGAGAAATTGCAAACGTCGAGCAATTGCTCAGAGATGAAAAGTGCCAGCACTGAAAGCTCTTGCTAGCCAGCACCCTTCCTTGGAAGCGCTTTCACAGGCGCAGCAACACTGGGGCTTTGCGCTTCTCTACCCACCAAACGTCACGGTCATTCTCTTTCCGTCGGTAGACACGAGCTGAGAAATTGCAAACGTCGAGCAATTGCTCAGAGATGAAAAGTGCCAGCACTGAAAGCTCTTGCTAGCCAGCACCCTTCCTTGGAAGCGCTTTCACAGGCGCAGTAACACTGGGGCTTTGCGCTTCTCTAGCCACCAAACGTCACGGTCATTCTCTTTCCGTCTCGTAGACACGAGCTGAGAAATTGCAAACGACGAGCAATTGCTCAGAGAGGAAAAGTGCCAGCTGAAAGCTCTTGCTAGCCAGCACCCTTCCTTGGAAGCGCTTTCACAGGCGCAGCAACACTGGGGCTTTGCGCTTCTCTAGCCACCAAACGTCACGGTCCTTCTCTTTCCGTCTCGTAGACACGAGCTGAGAAATTGCAAACGTCGAGCAATTGCTCAGAGATGAAAAGTGCCAGCACTGAAAGCTCTTGCTAGCCAGCACCCTTCCTTGGAAGCGCTTTCACAGGCGCAGCAACACTGGGGCTTTGCGCTTCTCTACCCACGACACGTCATGGTCCTTCTCTTTCCGTCTCGTAGCCACGAGCTGAGAAATTGCAAACGTCCAGCAATTGCTCAGAGATGAAAAGTGCCAGCACTGAAAGCTGTTGCTAGCCAGCACCCTTCCTTGGAAGCGCTTTTGTAGGCCTAAGAACACTGGGGCTCTGGGCTTCTCTAGCCACCTCATCTTCTGCTCATCCTCTCGCGCACTCTAAAGAGAGCTCAGGTGAGAAATTGCAAACGTCGAGCAATTGCTCAGAGATGAAAAGTGCCAGCACTGAAAGCTCTTGCTAGCCAGCACCCTTCCTTGGAAGCGCTTTTGTAGGCGCTGTAACACTGGGGCTTTGCGCTTCTCTAGCCACCAAACGTCACGGTCCTTCTCGTTCCGTCTCCTAGACACAAGCTGAGAAATTGCAAACGTCGAGCAATTGCTCAGAGATGAAAAGTGCCAGCACTGAAAGCTGTTGCTAGCCAGCACCCTTCCTTGGAAGCACTTTCACAGGCGCAGCAACACTGGGGCTTTGCGCTTCTCTACGCACCAAACGTCACGGTCCTTCTCTTTCCGTCTCGTAGACACGAGCTGAGAAATTGCAAACGTCGAGCAATTGCTCAGAGACGAAAAGTGCCAGCACTGAAAGCTGTTGCTAGCCAGCACCCTTCCTTGGAAGCGCTTTTGTAGGCCTAAGAACACTGGGGCTCTGGGCTTCTTTAGCCACCTCATCTTCTGCTCATCCTCTCGCGCACTCTAAAGAGAGCTCAGGTGAGAAATTGCAAACGTCGAGCAATTGCTCAGAGATGAAAAGTGCCAGCACTGAAAGCTCTTGCTAGCCAGCACCCTTCCTTGGAAGCGCTTTCACAGGCGCAGTAACACTGGGGCTTTGCGCTTCTCTACCCACCAAACGTCACGGTCCTTCTCTTTCCGTCTCGTAGACACGAGCTGAGAAATTGCAAACGACGAGCAATTGCTCAGAGATTAAAAGTGCCAGCACTGAAAGCTCTTGCTAGCCAGCACCCTTCCTTGGAAGCGCTTTCACAGGCGCAGTAACACTGGGGCTTTGCGCTTCTCTACCCACGACACGTCATGGTCCTTCTCTTTCCGTCTCGTAGCCACGAGCTGAGAAATTGCAAACGTCGAGCAATTCTCAGAGATGAAAAGTGCCAGCACTGAAAGCTGTTGCTAGCCAGCACCCTTCCTTGGAAGCGCTTTTGTAGGCCTAAGAACACTGGGGCTCTGGGCTTCTCTAGCCACCTCATCTTCTGCTCATCCTCTCGCGCACTCTAAAGAGAGCTCAGGTGAGAAATTGCAAACGTCGAGCAATTGCTCAGAGATGAAAAGTGCCAGCACTGAAAGCTCTTGCTAGCCAGCACCCTTCCTTGGAAGCGCTTTTGTAGGCGCTGTAACACTGGGGCTTTGCGCTTCTCTAGCCACCAAACGTCACGGTCCTTCTCGTTCCGTCTCCTAGACACAAGCTGAGAAATTGCAAAAGTCGAGCAATTGCTCAGAGAGGAAAAGTGCCAGCACTGAAAGCTCTTGCTAGCCAGCACCCTTCCTTGGAAGCGCTTTTGTAGGCCTAAGAACACTGGGGCTCTGGGCTTCTTTAGCCACCTCATCTTCTGCTCATCCTCTCGCGCACTCTAAAGAGAGCTCAGGTGAGAAATTGCAAACGTCGAGCAATTGCTCAGAGATGAAAAGTGCCAGCACTGAAAGCTCTTGCTAGCCAGCACCCTTCCTTGGAAGCGCTTTCACAGGCGCAGTAACACTGGGGCTTTGCGCTTCTCTAGCCACCAAACGTCACGGTCACTATCTCTCCGTCTCGTAGACACGAGCTGAGAAATTGCAAACGTCCAGCAATTGCTCAGAGATGAAAAGTGCCAGCACTGAAAGCTCTTGCTAGCCAGCACCCTTCCTTGGAAGCGCTTTTGTAGGCCTAAGAACACTGGGGCTCTGGGCTTCTCTAGCCACCTCATCTTCTGCTCATCCTCTCGCGCACTCTAAAGAGAGCTCAGGTGAGAAATTGCAAACGTCGAGCAATTGCTCAGAGATGAAAAGTGCCAGCACTGAAAGCTCTTGCTAGCAAGCACCCTTCCTTGGAAGCGCTTTCACAGGTGCAGCAACACTGGGGCTTTGCGCTTCTCTACCCACCAAACGTCACGGTCCTTCTCTTTCCGTCGGTAGACACGAGCTGAGAAATTGCAAACGTCGAGCAATTGCTCAGAGATGAAAAGTGCCAGCACTGAAAGCTCTTGCTAGCCAGCACCCTTCCTTGGAAGCGCTTTCACAGGCGCAGCAACACTGGCGCTTTGCGCTTCTCTAGCCACCAAAAGTCACGGTCCTTCTCTTTCCGTCTCGTAGACACGAGCTGAGAAATTGCAAACGTCGAGCAATTGCTCAGAGATGAAAAGTGCCAGCACTGAAAGCTGTCGCCAGCCAGCACCCTTCCTTGGAAGCGCTTTTGTAGGCCTAAGAACACTGGGGCTCTGGGCTTCTTTAGCCACCTCATCTTCTGCTCATCCTCTCGCGCACTCTAAAGAGAGCTCAGGTGAGAAATTGCAAACGTCGACCAATTGCTCAGAGATGAAAAGTGCCAGCACTGAAAGCTCTTGCTAGCCAGCACCCTTCCTTGGAAGCGCTTTTGTAGGCGCTGTAACACTGGGGCTTTGCGCTTCTCTAGCCACCAAACGTCACGGTCGTTCTCTTTCCGTCTCGTAGACACGAGCTGAGAAATTGCAAACGTCGAGCAATTGCTCAGAGATGAAAAGTGCCAGCACTGAAAGCTCTTGCTAGCCAGCACCCTTCCTTGGAAGCGCTTTACAGGAGCAGTAACACTGGGGCTTTGCGCTTCTCTACGCACCAAACGTCACGGTCCTTCTCTTTCCGTCTCGTAGACACGAGCTGAGAAATTGCAAACGTCGAGCAATTGCTCAGAGATGAAAAGTGCCAGCACTGAAAGCTCTTGCTAGCCAGCACCCTTCCTTGGAAGCGCTTTTGTAGGCCTAAGAACACTGGGGCTCTGGGCTTCTCTAGCCACCTCATCTTCTGCTCATCCTCTCGCGCACTCTAAAGAGAGCTCAGGTGAGAAATTGCAAACGTCGAGCAATTGCTCAGAGATGAAAAGTGCCAGCACTGAAAGCTCTTGCTAGCCAGCACCCTTCCTTGGAAGCGCTTTCACAGGCGCAGTAACACTGGGGCTTTGCGCTTCTCTACCCACCAAACGTCACGGTCCTTCTCTTTCCGTCTCGTAGACACGAGCTGAGAAATTGCAAACGACGAGCAATTGCTCAGAGAGGAAAAGTGCCAGCTGAAAGCTCTTGCTAGCCAGCACCCTTCCTTGGAAGCGCTTTCACAGGCGCAGCAACACTGGGGCTTTGCGCTTCTCTACCCACCAAACGTCACGGTCCTTCTCTTTCCGTCTCGTAGACACGAGCTGAGAAATTGCAAACGTCGAGCAATTGCTCAGAGATGAAAAGTGCCAGCACTGAAAGCTCTTGCTAGCCAGCACCCTTCCTTGGAAGCGCTTTCACAGGCGCAGTAACACTGGGGCTTTGCGCTTCTCTACCCACGACACGTCATGGTCCTTCTCTTTCCGTCTCGTAGCCACGAGCTGAGAAATTGCAAACGTCGAGCAATTGCTCAGAGATGAAAAGTGCCAGCACTGAAAGCTGTTGCTAGCCAGCACCCTTCCTTGGAAGCGCTTTTGTAGGCCTAAGAACACTGGGGCTCTGGGCTTCTCTAGCCACCTCATCTTCTGCTCATCCTCTCGCGCACTCTAAAGAGAGCTCAGGTGAGAAATTGCAAACGTCGAGCAATTGCTCAGAGATGAAAAGTGCCAGCACTGAAAGCTCTTGCTAGCCAGCACCCTTCCTTGGAAGCGCTTTTGTAGGCGCAGTAACACTGGGGCTTTGCGCTTCTCTAGCCACCAAACGTCACGGTCCTTCTCGTTCCGTCTCCTAGACACAAGCTGAGAAATTGCAAACGTCGAGCAATTGCTCAGAGATGAAAAGTGCCAGCACTGAAAGCTGTTGCTAGCCAGCACCCTTCCTTGGAAGCACTTTCACAGGCGCAGCAACACTGGGGCTTTGCGCTTCTCTACCCACCAAACGTCACGGTCCTTCTCTTTCCGTCTCGTAGACACGAGCTGAGAAATTGCAAAAGTCGAGCAATTGCTCAGAGAGGAAAAGTGCCAGCACTGAAAGCTGTTGCTAGCCAGCACCCTTCCTTGGAAGCGCTTTTGTAGGCCTAAGAACACTGGGGCTCTGGGCTTCTTTAGCCACCTCATCTTCTGCTCATCCTCTCGCGCACTCTAAAGAGAGCTCAGGTGAGAAATTGCAAACGTCGAGCAATTGCTCAGAGATGAAAAGTGCCAGCACTGAAAGCTCTTGCTAGCCAGCACCCTTCCTTGGAAGCGCTTTCACAGGCGCAGTAACACTGGGGCTTTGCGCTTCTCTAGCCACCAAACGTCACGGTCACTATCTCTCCGTCTCGTAGACACGAGCTGAGAAATTGCAAACGTCCAGCAATTGCTCAGAGATGAAAAGTGCCAGCACTGAAAGCTCTTGCTAGCCAGCACCCTTCCTTGGAAGCGCTTTTGTAGGCCTAAGAACACTGGGGCTCTGGGCTTCTCTAGCCACCTCATCTTCTGCTCATCCTCTCGCGCACTCTAAAGAGAGCTCAGGTGAGAAATTGCAAACGTCGAGCAATTGCTCAGAGATGAAAAGTGCCAGCACTGAAAGCTCTTGCTAGCAAGCACCCTTCCTTGGAAGCGCTTTCACAGGTGCAGCAACACTGGGGCTTTGCGCTTCTCTACCCACCAAACGTCACGGTCCTTCTCTTTCCGTCGGTAGACACGAGCTGAGAAATTGCAAACGTCGAGCAATTGCTCAGAGATGAAAAGTGCCAGCACTGAAAGCTCTTGCTAGCCAGCACCCTTCCTTGGAAGCGCTTTCACAGGCGCAGCAACACTGGCGCTTTGCGCTTCTCTAGCCACCAAAAGTCACGGTCCTTCTCTTTCCGTCTCGTAGACACGAGCTGAGAAATTGCAAACGTCGAGCAATTGCTCAGAGATGAAAAGTGCCAGCACTGAAAGCTGTCGCCAGCCAGCACCCTTCCTTGGAAGCGCTTTTGTAGGCCTAAGAACACTGGGGCTCTGGGCTTCTTTAGCCACCTCATCTTCTGCTCATCCTCTCGCGCACTCTAAAGAGAGCTCAGGTGAGAAATTGCAAACGTCGACCAATTGCTCAGAGATGAAAAGTGCCAGCACTGAAAGCTCTTGCTAGCCAGCACCCTTCCTTGGAAGCGCTTTTGTAGGCGCTGTAACACTGGGGCTTTGCGCTTCTCTACCCACCAAACGTCACGGTCCTTCTCTTTCCGTCTCGTAGACACGAGCTGAGAAATTGCAAACGTCGAGCAATTGCTCAGAGATGAAAAGTGCCAGCACTGAAAGCTCTTGCTAGCCAGCACCCTTCCTTGGAAGCGCTTTACAGGAGCAGTAACACTGGGGCTTTGCGCTTCTCTACGCACCAAACGTCACGGTCCTTCTCTTTCCGTCTCGTAGACACGAGCTGAGAAATTGCAAACGTCGAGCAATTGCTCAGAGATGAAAAGTGCCAGCACTGAAAGCTCTTGCTAGCCAGCACCCTTCCTTGGAAGCGCTTTTGTAGGCCTAAGAACACTGGGGCTCTGGGCTTCTCTAGCCACCTCATCTTCTGCTCATCCTCTCGCGCACTCTAAAGAGAGCTCAGGTGAGAAATTGCAAACGTCGAGCAATTGCTCAGAGATGAAAAGTGCCAGCACTGAAAGCTCTTGCTAGCCAGCACCCTTCCTTGGAAGCGCTTTCACAGGTGCAGCAACACTGGGGCTTTGCGCTTCTCTAGCCACCAAACGTCACGGTCCTTCTCTTTCCGTCTCGTAGACACGAGCTGAGAAATTGCAAACGTCGAGCAATTGCTCAGAGATGAAAAGTGCCAGCACTGGAAGCTGTTGCTAGCCAGCACCCTTCCTTGGAAGCGCTTTTGTAGGCCTAAGAACACTGGGGCTCTGGGCTTCTCTAGCCACCTCATCTTCTGCTCATCCTCTCGCGCACTCTAAAGAGAGCTCAGGTGAGAAATTGCAAACGTCGAGCAATTGCTCAGAGATGAAAAGTGCCAGCACTGAAAGCTCTTGCTAGCCAGCACCCTTCCTTGGAAGCGCTTTTGTAGGCCTTAGAACACTGGGGCTCTGGGCTTCTCTACCCACCAAACGTCACGGTACTTCTCGTTCCGTCTCGTAGACACAAGCTGAGAAATTGCAAACGTCGAGCAATTGCTCAGAGATGAAAAGTGCCAGCACTGAAAGCTGTTGCTAGCCAGCACCCTTCCTTGGAAGCGCTTTCACAGGCGCAGCAACACTGGGGCTTTGCGCTTCTCTACGCACCAAAAGTCACGGTCCTTCTCTTTCCGTCTCGTAGACACGAGCTGACAAATTGCAAACGTCGAGCAATTGCTCCGAGATGAAAAGTGCCAGCACTGAAAGCTGTTGCTAGCCAGCACCCTTCCTTGGAAGCGCTTTTGTAGGCCTAAGAACACTGGGGCTCTGGGCTTCTTTAGCCACCTCATCTTCTGCTCATCCTCTCGCGCACTCTAAAGAGAGCTCAGGTGAGAAATTGCAAACGTCGAGCAATTGCTCAGAGATGAAAAGTGCCAGCACTGAAAGCTCTTGCTAGCCAGCACCCTTCCTTGGAAGCGCTTTCACAGGCGCAGTAACACTGGGGCTTTGCGCTTCTCTAGCCACCAAACGTCACGGTCACTATCTCTCCGTCTCGTAGACACGAGCTGAGAAATTGCAAACGTCGAGCAATTGCTCAGAGATGAAAAGTGCCAGCACTGAAAGCTGTTGCTAGCCAGCACCCTTCCTTGGAAGCGCTTTTGTAGGCCTAAGAACACTGGGGCTCTGGGCTTCTCTAGCCACCTCATCTTCTGCTCATCCTCTCGCGCACTCTAAAGAGAGCTCAGGTGAGAAATTGCAAACGTTGAGCAATTGCTCAGAGATGAAAAGTGCCAGCACTGAAAGCTGTTGCTAGCCAGCACCCTTCCTTGGAAGCGCTTTCACAGGCGCAGCAACACTGGGGCTTTGCGCTTCTCTAGCCACCAAACGTCACTGTCATTCTCTTTCCGTCTCGTAGACACGAGCTGAGCAATTGCAAACGTCGAGCAATTGCTCAGAGATGAAAAGTGCCAGCACTGGAAGCTGTTGCTAGCCAGCACCCTTCATTGGAAGCACTTTTGTAGGCCTAAGAACACTGGGGCTCTGGGCTTCTCTAGCCACCTCATCTTCTGCTCATCCTCTCGCGCACTCTAAAGAGAGCTCAGGTGAGAAATTGCAAACGTCGAGCAATTGCTCAGAGATGAAAAGTGCCAGCACTGAAAGCTCTTGCTAGCCAGCACCCTTCCTTGGAAGCGCTTTCACAGGCGCAGCAACACTGGGGCTTTGCGGTTCTCTACCCACCAAACGTCACGGTCCTTCTCTTTCCGTCGGTAGACACGAGCTGAGAAATTGCAAATGTCGAGCAATTGCTCAGAGATGAAAAGTGCCAGCACTGAAAGCTGTTGCTAGCCAGCACCCTTCCTTGGAAGCGCTTTCACAGGCGCAGTAACACTGGGGCTTTGCACTTCTCTAGCCACCAAACGTCATGGTCCTTCTCTTTCCATCTCGTAGACACGAGCTGAGAAATTGCAAACGTCGAGCAATTGCTCAGAGATGAAAAGTGCCAGCACTGAAAGCTGTTGCTAGCCAGCACCCTTCCTTGGAAGCGCTTTTGTAGGCCTAAGAACACTGGGGCTCTGGGCTTCTCTAGCCACCTCATCTTCTGCTCATCCTCTCGCGCACTCTAAAGAGAGCTCAGGTGAGAAATTGCAAACGTCGAGAAATTGCTCAGAGATGAAAAGTGCCAGCACTGAAAGCTCTTGCTAGCCAGCACCCTTCCTTGGAAGCGCTTTCACAGGCGCAGTAACACTGGGGCTTTGCGCTTCTCTAGCCACCAAACGTCACGGTCCTTCTCTTTCCGTCTCGTAGACACGAGCTGAGAAATTGCAAACGTCGAGCAATTGCTCAGAGATGAAAAGTGCCAGCACTGAAAGCTCTTGCTAGCCTGCACCCTTCCTTGGAAGCGCTTTACAGGCGCAGTAACACTGGGGCTTTGCGCTTCTCTACGCACCAAACGTCACGGTCCTTCTCTTTCCGTCTCGTAGACACGAGCTGAGAAATTGCAAACGTCGAGCAATTGCTCAGAGACGAAAAGTGCCAGCACTGAAAGCTGTTGCTAGCCAGCACCCTTCCTTGGAAGCGCTTTTGTAGGCCTAAGAACACTGGGGCTCTGGGCTTCTTTAGCCACCTCATCTTCTGCTCATCCTCTCGCGCACTCTAAAGAGAGCTCAGGTGAGAAATTGCAAACGTCGAGCAATTGCTCAGAGATGAAAAGTGCCAGCACTGAAAGCTCTTGCTAGCCAGCACCCTTCCTTGGAAGCGCTTTTGTAGGCCTAAGAACACTGGGGCTCTGGGCTTCTCTAGCCACCTCATCTTCTGCTCATCCTCTCGCGCACTCTAAAGAGAGCTCAGGTGAGAAATTGCAAACGTCGAGCAATTGCTCAGAGATGAAAAGTGCCAGCACTGAAAGCTGTTGCTAGCCAGCACCCTTCCTTGGAAGCGCTTTCACAGGCGCAGTAACAATGGGGCTTTGCGCTTCTCTAGCCACCAAACGTCACAGTCCTTCTCTTTCCGTCGGTAGACACGAGCTGAGAAATTGCAAACGTCAAGCAATTGCTCAGAGATGAAAAGTGCCAGCACTGAAAGCTGTTGCTAGCCAGCACCCTTCCTTGGAAGCGCTTTCACAGGCGCTGTAACACTGGGGCTTTGCGCTTCTCTAGCCACCAAACGTCACGGTCCTTCTCTTTCCGTCTCGTAGACACGAGCTGAGAAATTGCAAACGTCGAGCAATTGCTCAGAGATGAAAAGTGCCAGCACTGAAAGCTCTTGCTAGCCAGCACCCTTCCTTGGAAGCGCTTTTGTAGGCCTAAGAACACTGGGGCTCTGGGCTTCTCTAGCCACCTCATCTTCTGCTCATCCTCTCGCGCACTCTAAAGAGAGCTCAGGTGAGAAATTGCAAACGTCGAGCAATTGCTCAGAGATGAAAAGTGCCAGCACTGAAAGCTGTTGCTAGCCAGCACCCTTCCTTGGAAGCTCTTTTGTAGCCCTTAGAACACTGGGGCTCTGGGCTTCTCTAGCCACCTCATCTTCTGCTCATCCTCTCGCGCACTCTAAAGAGAGCTCAGGTGAGAAATTGCAAACGTCGAGCAATTGCTCAGAGATGAAAAGTGCCAGCACTGAAAGCTCTTGCTAGCCAGCACCCTTCCTTGGAAGCGCTTTCACAGGTGCAGCAACACTGGGGCTTTGCGCTTCTCTACCCACCAAACGTCACGGTCCTTCTCTTTCCGTCTCGTAGACACGAGCTGAGAAATTGCAAACGTCGAGCAATTGCTCAGAGATGAAAAGTGCCAGCACTGGAAGCTGTTGCTAGCCAGCACCCTTCCTTGGAAGCGCTTTTGTAGGCCTAAGAACACTGGGGCTCTGGGCTTCTCTAGCCACCTCATCTTCTGCTCATCCTCTCGCGCACTCTAAAGAGAGCTCAGGTGAGAAATTGCAAACGTCCAGCAATTGCTCAGAGATGAAAAGTGCCAGCACTGAAAGCTGTTGCTAGCCAGCACCCTTCCTTGGAAGTGCTTTCACAGGCGCAGCAACACTGGGGCTTTGCGCTTCTCTACCCACCAAACGTCACTGTCATTCTCTTTCCGTCTCGTAGACACGAGCTGAGAAATTGCAAACGTCGAGCAATTGCTCAGAGATGAAAAGTACCAGCACTGAAAGCTCTTGCTAGCCAGCACCCTTCCTTGGAAGCGCTTTTGTAGGCCTAAGAACACTGGGGCTCTGGGCTTCTCTAGCCACCTCATCTTCTGCTCATCCTCTCGCGCACTCTAAAGAGAGCTCAGGTGAGAAATTGCAAACGTCGACCAATTGCTCAGAGATGAAAAGTGCCAGCACTGAAAGCTGTTGCTAGCCAGCACCCTTCCTTGGAAGCGCTTTTGTAGGCCTAAGAACACTGGGGCTCTGGGCTTCTTTAGCCACCTCATCTTCTGCTCATCCTCTCGCGCACTCTAAAGAGAGCTCAGGTGAGAAATTGCAAACGTCGAGCAATTGCTCAGAGATGAAAAGTGCCAGCACTGAAAGCTCTTGCTAGCCAGCACCCTTCCTTGGAAGCGCTTTCACAGGCGCAGCAACACTGGGGCTTTGCGCTTCTCTAGCCACCAAACGTCACGGTCCTTCTCTTTCCGTCTCGTAGACACGAGCTGAGAAATTGCAAACGTCGAGCAATTGCTCAGAGATGAAAAGTGCCAGCACTGAAAGCTGTCGCCAGCCAGCACCCTTCCTTGGAAGCGCTTTTGTAGGCCTAAGAACACTGGGGCTCTGGGCTTCTTTAGCCACCTCATCTTCTGCTCATCCTCTCGCGCACTCTAAAGAGAGCTCAGGTGAGAAATTGCAAACGTCGAGCAATTGCTCAGAGATGAAAAGTGCCAGCACTGAAAGCTCTTGCTAGCCAGCACCCTTCCTTGGAAGCGCTTTTGTAGGCGCTGTAACACTGGGGCTTTGCGCTTCTCTACCCACCAAACGTCACGGTCCTTCTCTTTCCGTCTCGTAGACACGAGCTGAGAAATTGCAAACGTCGAGCAATTGCTCAGAGATGAAAAGTGCCAGCACTGAAAGCTGTTGCCAGCCAGCACCCTTCCTTGGAAGCGCTTTCACAGGCGCAGCAACACTGGCGCTTTGCGCTTCTCTACGCACCAAACGTCACGGTCCTTCTCTTTCCGTCTCGTAGACACGAGCTGAGAAATTGCAAACGTCGAGCAATTGCTCCGAGATGAAAAGTGCCAGCACTGAAAGCTGTTGCTAGCCAGCACCCTTCCTTGGAAGCGCTTTTGTAGGCCTAAGAACACTGGGGCTCTGGGCTTCTTTAGCCACCTCATCTTCTGCTCATCCTCTCGCGCACTCTGAAGAGAGCTCAGGTGAGAAATTGCAAACGTCGAGCAATTGCTCAGAGATGAAAAGTGCCAGCACTGAAAGCTCTTGCTAGCCAGCACCCTTCCTTGGAAGCGCTTTCACAGGCGCAGTAACACTGGGGCTTTGCGCTTCTCTAGCCACCAAACGTCACGGTCACTATCTCTCCGTCTCGTAGACACGAGCTGAGAAATTGCAAACGTCGAGCAATTGCTCAGAGATGAAAAGTGCCAGCACTGAAAGCTGTTGCTAGCCAGCACCCTTCCTTGGAAGCGCTTTTGTAGGCCTAAGAACACTGGGGCTCTGGGCTTCTCTAGCCACCTCATCTTCTGCTCATCCTCTCGCGCACTCTAAAGAGAGCTCAGGTGAGAAATTGCAAACGTTGAGCAATTGCTCAGAGATGAAAAGTGCCAGCACTGAAAGCTCTTGCTAGCAAGCACCCTTCCTTGGAAGCGCTTTCACAGGCGCAGCAACACTGGGGCTTTGCGCTTCTCTAGCCACCAAACGTCACTGTCATTCTCTTTCCGTCTCGTAGACACGAGCTGAGAAATTGCAAACGTCGAGCAATTGCTCAGAGATGAAAAGTGCCAGCACTGGAAGCTGTTGCTAGCCAGCACCCTTCATTGGAAGCACTTTTGTAGGCCTAAGAACACTGGGGCTCTGGGCTTCTCTAGCCACCTCATCTTCTGCTCATCCTCTCGCGCACTCTAAAGAGAGCTCAGGTGAGAAATTGCAAACGTCGAGCAATTGCTCAGAGATGAAAAGTGCCAGCACTGAAAGCTCTTGCTAGCCAGCACCCTTCCTTGGAAGCGCTTTCACAGGCGCAGCAACACTGGGGCTTTGCGCTTCTCTAGCCACCAAACGTCACGGTCCTTCTCTTTCCGTCGGTAGACACGAGCTGAGAAATTGCAAACGACGAGCAATTGCTCAGAGATGAAAAGTGCCAGCACTGAAAGCTGTTGCTAGCCAGCACCCTTCCTTGGAAGCGCTTTCACAGGCACAGTAACACTGGGGCTTTGCGCTTCTCTACCCACCAGACGTCAGGATCATTCTCTTTCCGTCTCGTAGACACGAGCTGAGAAATTGCAAACGTCGAGCAATTGCTCAGAGATGAAAAGTGCCAGCACTGAAAGCTGTTGCTAGCCAGCACCCTTCCTTGGAAGCGCTTTTGTAGGCCTAAGAACACTGGGGCTCTGGGCTTCTTTAGCCACCTCATCTTCTGCTCATCCTCTCGCGCACTCTGAAGAGAGCTCAGGTGAGAAATTGCAAACGTCGAGCAATTGCTCAGAGATGAAAAGTGCCAGCACTGAAAGCTCTTGCTAGCCAGCACCCTTCCTTGGAAGCGCTTTCACAGGCGCAGTAACACTGGGGCTTTGCACTTCTCTAGCCACCAAACGTCATGGTCCTTCTCTTTCCATCTCGTAGACACGAGCTGAGAAATTGCAAACGTCGAGCAATTGCTCAGAGATGAAAAGTGCCAGCACTGAAAGCTGTTGCTAGCCAGCACCCTTCCTTGGAAGCGCTTTTGTAGGCCTAAGAACACTGGGGCTCTGGGCTTCTCTAGCCACCTCATCTTCTGCTCATCCTCTCGCGCACTCTAAAGAGAGCTCAGGTGAGAAATTGCAAACGTCGAGCAATTGCTCAGAGATGAAAAGTGCCAGCACTGAAAGCTCTTGCTAGCCAGCACCCTTCCTTGGAAGCGCTTTCACAGGCGCAGTAACACTGGGGCTTTGCGCTTCTCTACCCACCAAACGTCACGGTCCTTCTCTTTCCGTCTCGTAGACACGAGCTGAGAAATTGCAAACGTCGAGCAATTGCTCAGAGATGAAAAGTGCCAGCACTGAAAGCTCTTGCTAGCCTGCACCCTTCCTTGGAAGCGCTTTACAGGCGCAGTAACACTGGGGCTTTGCGCTTCTCTACGCACCAAACGTCACGGTCCTTCTCTTTCCGTCTCGTAGACACGAGCTGAGAAATTGCAAACGTCGAGCAATTGCTCAGAGACGAAAAGTGCCAGCACTGAAAGCTGTTGCTAGCCAGCACCCTTCCTTGGAAGCGCTTTTGTAGGCCTAAGAACACTGGGGCTCTGGGCTTCTTTAGCCACCTCATCTTCTGCTCATCCTCTCGCGCACTCTAAAGAGAGCTCAGGTGAGAAATTGCAAACGTCGACCAATTGCTCAGAGATGAAAAGTGCCAGCACTGAAAGCTCTTGCTAGCCAGCACCCTTCCTTGGAAGCGCTTTTGTAGGCCTAAGAACACTGGGGCTCTGGGCTTCTCTAGCCACCTCATCTTCTGCTCATCCTCTCGCGCACTCTAAAGAGAGCTCAGGTGAGAAATTGCAAACGTCCAGCAATTGCTCAGAGATGAAAAGTGCCAGCACTGAAAGCTGTTGCTAGCCAGCACCCTTCCTTGGAAGCGCTTTCACAGGCGCAGTAACACTGGGGCTTTGCGCTTCTCTAGCCACCAAACGTCACAGTCCTTCTCTTTCCGTCGGTAGACACGAGCTGAGAAATTGCAAACGTCAAGCAATTGCTCAGAGATTAAAAGTGCCAGCACTGAAAGCTGTTGCTAGCCAGCACCCTTCCTTGGAAGCGCTTTCACAGGCGCTGTAACACTGGGGCTTTGCGCTTCTCTAGCCACCAAACGTCACGGTCCTTCTCTTTCCGTCTCGTAGACACGAGCTGAGAAATTGCAAACGTCGAGCAATTGCTCAGAGATGAAAAGTGCCAGCACTGAAAGCTCTTGCTAGCCAGCACCCTTCCTTGGAAGCGCTTTTGTAGGCCTAAGAACACTGGGGCTCTGGGCTTCTCTAGCCACCTCATCTTCTGCTCATCCTCTCGCGCACTCTAAAGAGAGCTCAGGTGAGAAATTGCAAACGTCGAGCAATTGCTCAGAGATGAAAAGTGCCAGCACTGAAAGCTGTTGCTAGCCAGCACCCTTCCTTGGAAGCTCTTTTGTAGCCCTTAGAACACTGGGGCTCTGGGCTTCTTTAGCCACCTCATCTTCTGCTCATCCTCTCGCGCACTCTAAAGAGAGCTCAGGTGAGAAATTGCAAACGTCGAGCAATTGCTCAGAGATGAAAAGTGCCAGCACTGAAAGCTCTTGCTAGCCAGCACCCTTCCTTGGAAGCGCTTTTGTAGGCGCTGTAACACTGGGGCTTTGCGCTTCTCTACCCACCAAACGTCACGGTCCTTCTCTTTCCGTCTCGTAGACACGAGCTGAGAAATTGCAAACGTCGAGCAATTGCTCAGAGATGAAAAGTGCCAGCACTGAAAGCTGTTGCCAGCCAGCACCCTTCCTTGGAAGCGCTTTCACAGGCGCAGCAACACTGGGGCTTTGCGCTTCTCTACGCACCAAACGTCACGGTCACTATCTCTCCGTCTCGTAGACACGAGCTGAGAAATTGCAAACGTCCAGCAATTGCTCAGAGATGAAAAGTGCCAGCACTGAAAGCTCTTGCTAGCCAGCACCCTTCCTTGGAAGCGCTTTTGTAGGCCTAAGAACACTGGGGCTCTGGGCTTCTTTAGCCACCTCATCTTCTGCTCATCCTCTCGCGCACTCTGAAGAGAGCTCAGGTGAGAAATTGCAAACGTCGAGCAATTGCTCAGAGATGAAAAGTGCCAGCACTGAAAGCTCTTGCTAGCCAGCACCCTTCCTTGGAAGCGCTTTCACAGGCGCAGTAACACTGGGGCTTTGCGCTTCTCTAGCCACCAAACGTCACGGTCACTATCTCTCCGTCTCGTAGACACGAGCTGAGAAATTGCAAACGTCGAGCAATTGCTCAGAGATGAAAAGTGCCAGCACTGAAAGCTGTTGCTAGCCAGCACCCTTCCTTGGAAGCGCTTTTGTAGGCCTAAGAACACTGGGGCTCTGGGCTTCTCTAGCCACCTCATCTTCTGCTCATCCTCTCGCGCACTCTAAAGAGAGCTCAGCTGAGAAATTGCAAACGTTGAGCAATTGCTCAGAGATGAAAAGTGCCAGCACTGAAAGCTCTTGCTAGCAAGCACCCTTCCTTGGAAGCGCTTTCACAGGCGCAGCAACACTGGGGCTTTGCGCTTCTCTAGCCACCAAACGTCACTGTCATTCTCTTTCCGTCTCGTAGACACGAGCTGAGAAATTGCAAACGTCGAGCAATTGCTCAGAGATGAAAAGTGCCAGCACTGGAAGCTGTTGCTAGCCAGCACCCTTCATTGGAAGCACTTTTGTAGGCCTAAGAACACTGGGGCTCTGGGCTTCTCTAGCCACCTCATCTTCTGCTCATCCTCTCGCGCACTCTAAAGAGAGCTCAGGTGAGAAATTGCAAACGTCGAGCAATTGCTCAGAGATGAAAAGTGCCAGCACTGAAAGCTCTTGCTAGCCAGCACCCTTCCTTGGAAGCGCTTTCACAGGCGCAGCAACACTGGGGCTTTGCGCTTCTCTAGCCACCAAACGTCACGGTCCTTCTCTTTCCGTCGGTAGACACGAGCTGAGAAATTGCAAACGACGAGCAATTGCTCAGAGATGAAAAGTGCCAGCACTGAAAGCTGTTGCTAGCCAGCACCCTTCCTTGGAAGCGCTTTCACAGGCGCAGTAACACTGGGGCTTTGCGCTTCTCTACCCACCAAACGTCATGATCATTCTCTTTCCGTCTCGTAGACACGAGCTGAGAAATTGCAAACGTCGAGCAATTGCTCAGAGATGAAAAGTGCCAGCACTGAAAGCTCTTGCTAGCCAGCACCCTTCCTTGGAAGCGCTTTCACAGGCGCAGCAACACTGGCGCTTTGCGCTTCTCTAGCCACCAAAAGTCACGGTCCTTCTCTTTCCGTCTCGTAGACACGAGCTGAGAAATTGCAAACGTCGAGCAATTGCTCAGAGATGAAAAGTGCCAGCACTGAAAGCTGTTGCTAGCCAGCACCCTTCCTTGGAAGCGCTTTTGTAGGCCTAAGAACACTGGGGCTCTGGGCTTCTTTAGCCACCTCATCTTCTGCTCATCCTCTCGCGCACTCTAAAGAGAGCTCAGGTGAGAAATTGCAAACGTCGAGCAATTGCTCAGAGATGAAAAGTGCCAGCACTGAAAGCTCTTGCTAGCCAGCACCCTTCCTTGGAAGCGCTTTCACAGGCGCAGTAACACTGGGGCTTTGCACTTCTCTAGCCACCAAACGTCATGGTCCTTCTCTTTCCATCTCGTAGACACGAGCTGAGAAATTGCAAACGTCGAGCAATTGCTCAGAGATGAAAAGTGCCAGCACTGAAAGCTGTTGCTAGCCAGCACCCTTCCTTGGAAGCGCTTTTGTAGGCCTAAGAACACTGGGGCTCTGGGCTTCTCTAGCCACCTCATCTTCTGCTCATCCTCTCGCGCACTCTAAAGAGAGCTCAGGTGAGAAATTGCAAACGTCGAGCAATTGCTCAGAGATGAAAAGTGCCAGCACTGAAAGCTCTTGCTAGCCAGCACCCTTCCTTGGAAGCGCTTTCACAGGCGCAGTAACACTGGGGCTTTGCGCTTCTCTACCCACCAAACGTCACGGTCCTTCTCTTTCCGTCTCGTAGACACGAGCTGAGAAATTGCAAACGTCGAGCAATTGCTCAGAGATGAAAAGTGCCAGCACTGAAAGCTCTTGCTAGCCTGCACCCTTCCTTGGAAGCGCTTTCACAGGCGCAGTAACACTGGGGCTTTGCGCTTCTCTACGCACCAAACGTCACGGTCCTTCTCTTTCCGTCTCGTAGACACGAGCTGAGAAATTGCAAACGTCGAGCAATTGCTCAGAGACGAAAAGTGCCAGCACTGAAAGCTGTTGCTAGCCAGCACCCTTCCTTGGAAGCGCTTTTGTAGGCCTAAGAACACTGGGGCTCTGGGCTTCTTTAGCCACCTCATCTTCTGCTCATCCTCTCGCGCACTCTAAAGAGAGCTCAGGTGAGAAATTGCAAACGTCGACCAATTGCTCAGAGATGAAAAGTGCCAGCACTGAAAGCTCTTGCTAGCCAGCACCCTTCCTTGGAAGCGCTTTTGTAGGCCTAAGAACACTGGGGCTCTGGGCTTCTCTAGCCACCTCATCTTCTGCTCATCCTCTCGCGCACTCTAAAGAGAGCTCAGGTGAGAAATTGCAAACGTCCAGCAATTGCTCAGAGATGAAAAGTGCCAGCACTGAAAGCTGTTGCTAGCCAGCACCCTTCCTTGGAAGCGCTTTCACAGGCGCAGTAACACTGGGGCTTTGCGCTTCTCTAGCCACCAAACGTCACAGTCCTTCTCTTTCCGTCGGTAGACACGAGCTGAGAAATTGCAAACGTCAAGCAATTGCTCAGAGATTAAAAGTGCCAGCACTGAAAGCTGTTGCTAGCCAGCACCCTTCCTTGGAAGCGCTTTCACAGGCGCAGTAACACTGGGGCTTTGCGCTTCTCTAGCCACCAAACGTCACAGTCCTTCTCTTTCCGTCGGTAGACACGAGCTGAGAAATTGCAAACGTCAAGCAATTGCTCAGAGATTAAAAGTGCCAGCACTGAAAGCTGTTGCTAGCCAGCACCCTTCCTTGGAAGCGCTTTCACAGGCGCTGTAACACTGGGGCTTTGCGCTTCTCTAGCCACCAAACGTCACGGTCCTTCTCTTTCCGTCTCGTAGACACGAGCTGAGAAATTGCAAACGTCGAGCAATTGCTCAGAGATGAAAAGTGCCAGCACTGAAAGCTCTTGCTAGCCAGCACCCTTCCTTGGAAGCGCTTTTGTAGGCCTAAGAACACTGGGGCTCTGGGCTTCTCTAGCCACCTCATCTTCTGCTCATCCTCTCGCGCACTCTAAAGAGAGCTCAGGTGAGAAATTGCAAACGTCGAGCAATTGCTCAGAGATGAAAAGTGCCAGCACTGAAAGCTGTTGCTAGCCAGCACCCTTCCTTGGAAGCTCTTTTGTAGCCCTTAGAACACTGGGGCTCTGGGCTTCTCTAGCCACCTCATCTTCTGCTCATCCTCTCGCGCACTCTAAAGAGAGCTCAGGTGAGAAATTGCAAACGTCGAGCAATTGCTCAGAGATGAAAAGTGCCAGCACTGAAAGCTCTTGCTAGCCAGCACCCTTCCTTGGAAGCGCTTTCACAGGTGCAGCAACACTGGCGCTTTGCGCTTCTCTACGCACCAAACGTCACGGTCCTTCTCTTTCCGTCTCGTAGACACGAGCTGAGAAATTGCAAACGTCGAGCAATTGCTCAGAGATGAAAAGTGCCAGCACTGAAAGCTGTCGCCAGCCAGCACCCTTCCTTGGAAGCGCTTTTGTAGGCCTAAGAACACTGGGGCTCTGGGCTTCTTTAGCCACCTCATCTTCTGCTCATCCTCTCGCGCACTCTAAAGAGAGCTCAGGTGAGAAATTGCAAACGTCGAGCAATTGCTCAGAGATGAAAAGTGCCAGCACTGAAAGCTCTTGCTAGCCAGCACCCTTCCTTGGAAGCGCTTTTGTAGGCGCTGTAACACTGGGGCTTTGCGCTTCTCTACCCACCAAACGTCACGGTCCTTCTCTTTCCGTCTCGTAGACACGAGCTGAGAAATTGCAAACGTCGAGCAATTGCTCAGAGATGAAAAGTGCCAGCACTGAAAGCTGTTGCCAGCCAGCACCCTTCCTTGGAAGCGCTTTCACAGGTGCAGCAACACTGGGGCTTTGCGCTTCTCTACGCACCAAACGTCACGGTCACTATCTCTCCGTCTCGTAGACACGAGCTGAGAAATTGCAAACGTCCAGCAATTGCTCAGAGATGAAAAGTGCCAGCACTGAAAGCTCTTGCTAGCCAGCACCCTTCCTTGGAAGCGCTTTTGTAGGCCTAAGAACACTGGGGCTCTGGGCTTCTTTAGCCACCTCATCTTCTGCTCATCCTCTCGCGCACTCTGAAGAGAGCTCAGGTGAGAAATTGCAAACGTCAAGCAATTGCTCAGAGATGAAAAGTGCCAGCACTGAAAGCTCTTGCTAGCCAGCACCCTTCCTTGGAAGCGCTTTCACAGGCGCAGTAACACTGGGGCTTTGCGCTTCTCTAGCCACCAAACGTCACGGTCACTATCTCTCCGTCTCGTAGACACGAGCTGAGAAATTGCAAACGTCGAGCAATTGCTCAGAGATGAAAAGTGCCAGCACTGAAAGCTGTTGCTAGCCAGCACCCTTCCTTGGAAGCGCTTTTGTAGGCCTAAGAACACTGGGGCTCTGGGCTTCTCTAGCCACCTCATCTTCTGCTCATCCTCTCGCGCACTCTAAAGAGAGCTCAGCTGAGAAATTGCAAACGTCGAGCAATTGCTCAGAGATGAAAAGTGCCAGCACTGAAAGCTCTTGCTAGCCAGCACCCTTCCTTGGAAGCGCTTTCACAGGCGCAGTAACACTGGGGCTTTGCACTTCTCTAGCCACCAAACGTCATGGTCCTTCTCTTTCCGTCTCGTAGACACGAGCTGAGAAATTGCAAACGTCGAGCAATTGCTCAGAGATGAAAAGTGCCAGCACTGAAAGCTCTTGCTAGCCAGCACCCTTCCTTGGAAGCGCTTTTGTAGGCCTAAGAACACTGGGGCTCTGGGCTTCTCTAGCCACCTCATCTTCTGCTCATCCTCTCGCGCACTCTAAAGAGAGCTCAGGTGAGAAATTGCAAACGTCGAGCAATTGCTCAGAGATGAAAAGTGCCAGCACTGAAAGCTGTTGCTAGCCAGCACCCTTCCTTGGAAGCTCTTTTGTAGCCCTTAGAACACTGGGGCTCTGGGCTTCTCTAGCCACCTCATCTTCTGCTCATCCTCTCGCGCACTCTAAAGAGAGCTCAGGTGAGAAATTGCAAACGTCGAGCAATTGCTCAGAGATGAAAAGTGCCAGCACTGAAAGCTCTTGCTAGCCAGCACCCTTCCTTGGAAGCGCTTTCACAGGTGCAGCAACACTGGCGCTTTGCGCTTCTCTACGCACCAAACGTCACGGTCCTTCTCTTTCCGTCTCGTAGACACGAGCTGAGAAATTGCAAACGTCGAGCAATTGCTCAGAGATGAAAAGTGCCAGCACTGAAAGCTGTCGCCAGCCAGCACCCTTCCTTGGAAGCGCTTTTGTAGGCCTAAGAACACTGGGGCTCTGGGCTTCTTTAGCCACCTCATCTTCTGCTCATCCTCTCGCGCACTCTAAAGAGAGCTCAGGTGAGAAATTGCAAACGTCGAGCAATTGCTCAGAGATGAAAAGTGCCAGCACTGAAAGCTCTTGCTAGCCAGCACCCTTCCTTGGAAGCGCTTTTGTAGGCGCTGTAACACTGGGGCTTTGCGCTTCTCTACCCACCAAACGTCACGGTCCTTCTCTTTCCGTCTCGTAGACACGAGCTGAGAAATTGCAAACGTCGAGCAATTGCTCAGAGATGAAAAGTGCCAGCACTGAAAGCTGTTGCCAGCCAGCACCCTTCCTTGGAAGCGCTTTCACAGGTGCAGCAACACTGGGGCTTTGCGCTTCTCTACGCACCAAACGTCACGGTCACTATCTCTCCGTCTCGTAGACACGAGCTGAGAAATTGCAAACGTCCAGCAATTGCTCAGAGATGAAAAGTGCCAGCACTGAAAGCTCTTGCTAGCCAGCACCCTTCCTTGGAAGCGCTTTTGTAGGCCTAAGAACACTGGGGCTCTGGGCTTCTTTAGCCACCTCATCTTCTGCTCATCCTCTCGCGCACTCTGAAGAGAGCTCAGGTGAGAAATTGCAAACGTCAAGCAATTGCTCAGAGATGAAAAGTGCCAGCACTGAAAGCTCTTGCTAGCCAGCACCCTTCCTTGGAAGCGCTTTCACAGGCGCAGTAACACTGGGGCTTTGCGCTTCTCTAGCCACCAAACGTCACGGTCACTATCTCTCCGTCTCGTAGACACGAGCTGAGAAATTGCAAACGTCGAGCAATTGCTCAGAGATGAAAAGTGCCAGCACTGAAAGCTGTTGCTAGCCAGCACCCTTCCTTGGAAGCGCTTTTGTAGGCCTAAGAACACTGGGGCTCTGGGCTTCTCTAGCCACCTCATCTTCTGCTCATCCTCTCGCGCACTCTAAAGAGAGCTCAGCTGAGAAATTGCAAACGTTGAGCAATTGCTCAGAGATGAAAAGTGCCAGCACTGAAAGCTCTTGCTAGCAAGCACCCTTCCTTGGAAGCGCTTTCACAGGCGCAGCAACACTGGGGCTTTGCGCTTCTCTACCCACCAAACGTCACTGTCATTCTCTTTCCGTCTCGTAGACACGAGCTGAGAAATTGCAAACGTCGAGCAATTGCTCAGAGATGAAAAGTGCCAGCACTGGAAGCTGTTGCTAGCCAGCACCCTTCATTGGAAGCACTTTTGTAGGCCTAAGAACACTGGGGCTCTGGGCTTCTCTAGCCACCTCATCTTCTGCTCATCCTCTCGCGCACTCTAAAGAGAGCTCAGGTGAGAAATTGCAAACGTCGAGCAATTGCTCAGAGATGAAAAGTGCCAGCACTGAAAGCTCTTGCTAGCCAGCACCCTTCCTTGGAAGCGCTTTCACAGGCGCAGCAACACTGGGGCTTTGCGCTTCTCTAGCCACCAAACGTCACGGTCCTTCTCTTTCCGTCGGTAGACACGAGCTGAGAAATTGCAAACGACGAGCAATTGCTCAGAGATGAAAAGTGCCAGCACTGAAAGCTGTTGCTAGCCAGCACCCTTCCTTGGAAGCGCTTTCACAGGCGCAGTAACACTGGGGCTTTGCGCTTCTCTACCCACCAAACGTCATGATCATTCTCTTTCCGTCTCGTAGACACGAGCTGAGAAATTGCAAACGTCGAGCAATTGCTCAGAGATGAAAAGTGCCAGCACTGAAAGCTCTTGCTAGCCAGCACCCTTCCTTGGAAGCGCTTTCACAGGCGCAGCAACACTGGCGCTTTGCGCTTCTCTAGCCACCAAAAGTCACGGTCCTTCTCTTTCCGTCTCGTAGACACGAGCTGAGAAATTGCAAACGTCGAGCAATTGCTCAGAGATGAAAAGTGCCAGCACTGAAAGCTGTTGCTAGCCAGCACCCTTCCTTGGAAGCGCTTTTGTAGGCCTAAGAACACTGGGGCTCTGGGCTTCTTTAGCCACCTCATCTTCTGCTCATCCTCTCGCGCACTCTAAAGAGAGCTCAGGTGAGAAATTGCAAACGTCGAGCAATTGCTCAGAGATGAAAAGTGCCAGCACTGAAAGCTCTTGCTAGCCAGCACCCTTCCTTGGAAGCGCTTTCACAGGCGCAGTAACACTGGGGCTTTGCACTTCTCTAGCCACCAAACGTCATGGTCCTTCTCTTTCCATCTCGTAGACACGAGCTGAGAAATTGCAAACGTCGAGCAATTGCTCAGAGATGAAAAGTGCCAGCACTGAAAGCTGTTGCTAGCCAGCACCCTTCCTTGGAAGCGCTTTTGTAGGCCTAAGAACACTGGGGCTCTGGGCTTCTCTAGCCACCTCATCTTCTGCTCATCCTCTCGCGCACTCTAAAGAGAGCTCAGGTGAGAAATTGCAAACGTCGAGCAATTGCTCAGAGATGAAAAGTGCCAGCACTGAAAGCTCTTGCTAGCCAGCACCCTTCCTTGGAAGCGCTTTCACAGGCGCAGTAACACTGGGGCTTTGCGCTTCTCTACCCACCAAACGTCACGGTCCTTCTCTTTCCGTCTCGTAGACACGAGCTGAGAAATTGCAAACGTCGAGCAATTGCTCAGAGATGAAAAGTGCCAGCACTGAAAGCTCTTGCTAGCCTGCACCCTTCCTTGGAAGCGCTTTCACAGGCGCAGTAACACTGGGGCTTTGCGCTTCTCTACGCACCAAACGTCACGGTCCTTCTCTTTCCGTCTCGTAGACACGAGCTGAGAAATTGCAAACGTCGAGCAATTGCTCAGAGACGAAAAGTGCCAGCACTGAAAGCTGTTGCTAGCCAGCACCCTTCCTTGGAAGCGCTTTTGTAGGCCTAAGAACACTGGGGCTCTGGGCTTCTTTAGCCACCTCATCTTCTGCTCATCCTCTCGCGCACTCTAAAGAGAGCTCAGGTGAGAAATTGCAAACGTCGACCAATTGCTCAGAGATGAAAAGTGCCAGCACTGAAAGCTCTTGCTAGCCAGCACCCTTCCTTGGAAGCGCTTTTGTAGGCCTAAGAACACTGGGGCTCTGGGCTTCTCTAGCCACCTCATCTTCTGCTCATCCTCTCGCGCACTCTAAAGAGAGCTCAGGTGAGAAATTGCAAACGTCCAGCAATTGCTCAGAGATGAAAAGTGCCAGCACTGAAAGCTGTTGCTAGCCAGCACCCTTCCTTGGAAGCGCTTTCACAGGCGCAGTAACACTGGGGCTTTGCGCTTCTCTAGCCACCAAACGTCACAGTCCTTCTCTTTCCGTCGGTAGACACGAGCTGAGAAATTGCAAACGTCAAGCAATTGCTCAGAGATTAAAAGTGCCAGCACTGAAAGCTGTTGCTAGCCAGCACCCTTCCTTGGAAGCGCTTTCACAGGCGCTGTAACACTGGGGCTTTGCGCTTCTCTAGCCACCAAACGTCACGGTCCTTCTCTTTCCGTCTCGTAGACACGAGCTGAGAAATTGCAAACGTCGAGCAATTGCTCAGAGATGAAAAGTGCCAGCACTGAAAGCTCTTGCTAGCCAGCACCCTTCCTTGGAAGCGCTTTTGTAGGCCTAAGAACACTGGGGCTCTGGGCTTCTCTAGCCACCTCATCTTCTGCTCATCCTCTCGCGCACTCTAAAGAGAGCTCAGGTGAGAAATTGCAAACGTCGAGCAATTGCTCAGAGATGAAAAGTGCCAGCACTGAAAGCTGTTGCTAGCCAGCACCCTTCCTTGGAAGCTCTTTTGTAGCCCTTAGAACACTGGGGCTCTGGGCTTCTCTAGCCACCTCATCTTCTGCTCATCCTCTCGCGCACTCTAAAGAGAGCTCAGGTGAGAAATTGCAAACGTCGAGCAATTGCTCAGAGATGAAAAGTGCCAGCACTGAAAGCTCTTGCTAGCCAGCACCCTTCCTTGGAAGCGCTTTCACAGCTGCAGCAACACTGGGGCTTTGCGCTTCTCTACCCACCAAACGTCACGGTCCTTCTCTTTCCGTCTCGTAGACACGAGCTGAGAAATTGCAAACGTCGAGCAATTGCTCAGAGATGAAAAGTGCCAGCACTGAAAGCTGTTGCTAGCCAGCACCCTTCCTTGGAAGCGCTTTTGTAGGCCTAAGAACCCTGGGGCTCTGGGCTTCTCTAGCCACCTCATCTTCTGCTCATCCTCTCGCGCACTCTAAAGAGAGCTCAGGTGAGAAATTGCAAACGTCGAGCAATTGCTCAGAGATGAAAAGTGCCAGCACTGAAAGCTCTTGCTAGCCAGCACCCTTCCTTGGAAGCGCTTTCACAGGCGCAGCAACACTGGGGCTTTGCGCTTCTCTAGCCACCAAACGTCACTGTCATTCTCTTTCCGTCTCGTAGACACGAGCTGAGAAATTGCAAACGTCGAGCAATTGCTCAGAGATGAAAAGTACCAGCACTGAAAGCTCTTGCTAGCCAGCACCCTTCCTTGGAAGCGCTTTTGTAGGCCTAAGAACACTGGGGCTCTGGGCTTCTCTAGCCACCTCATCTTCTGCTCATCCTCTCGCGCACTCTAAAGAGAGCTCAGGTGAGAAATTGCAAACGTCCAGCAATTGCTCAGAGATGAAAAGTGCCAGCACTGAAAGCTGTTGCTAGCCAGCACCCTTCCTTGGAAGCGCTTTTGTAGGCCTAAGAACCCTGGGGCTCTGGGCTTCTTTAGCCACCTCATCTTCTGCTCATCCTCTCGCGCACTCTAAAGAGAGCTCAGGTGAGAAATTGCAAACGTCGAGCAATTGCTCAGAGATGAAAAGTGCCAGCACTGAAAGCTCTTGCTAGCCAGCACCCTTCCTTGGAAGCGCTTTTGTAGGCGCTGTAACACTGGCGCTTTGCGCTTCTCTAGCCACCAAAAGTCACGGTCCTTCTCTTTCCGTCTCGTAGACACGAGCTGAGAAATTGCAAACGTCGAGCAATTGCTCAGAGATGAAAAGTGCCAGCACTGAAAGCTGTCGCCAGCCAGCACCCTTCCTTGGAAGCGCTTTACAGGCGCAGTAACACTGGGGCTTTGCGCTTCTCTACGCACCAAACGTCACGGTCCTTCTCTTTCCGTCTCGTAGACACGAGCTGAGAAATTGCAAACGTCGAGCAATTGCTCAGAGATGAAAAGTGCCAGCACTGAAAGCTCTTGCTAGCCAGCACCCTTCCTTGGAAGCGCTTTTGTAGGCCTAAGAACACTGGGGCTCTGGGCTTCTCTAGCCACCTCATCTTCTGCTCATCCTCTCGCGCACTCTAAAGAGAGCTCAGGTGAGAAATTGCAAACGTCGAGCAATTGCTCAGAGATGAAAAGTGCCAGCACTGAAAGCTGTTGCTAGCCAGCACCCTTCCTTGGAAGCGCTTTCACAGGCGCAGCAACACTGGCGCTTTGCGCTTCTCTACCCACCAAACGTCACGGTACTTCTCGTTCCGTCTCGTAGACACAAGCTGAGAAATTGCAAACGTCGAGCAATTGCTCAGAGATGAAAAGTGCCAGCACTGGAAGCTGTTGCTAGCCAGCACCCTTCCTTGGAAGCACTTTTGTAGGCCTAAGAACACTGGGGCTCTGGGCTTCTTTAGCCACCTCATCTTCTGCTCATCCTCTCGCGCACTCTGAAGAGAGCTCAGGTGAGAAATTGCAAACGTCGAGCAATTGCTCAGAGATGAAAAGTGCCAGCACTGAAAGCTCTTGCTAGCCAGCACCCTTCCTTGGAAGCGCTTTCACAGGCGCAGTAACACTGGGGCTTTGCGCTTCTCTAGCCACCAAACGTCACGGTCACTATCTCTCCGTCTCGTAGACACGAGCTGAGAAATTGCAAACGTCCAGCAATTGCTCAGAGATGAAAAGTGCCAGCACTGAAAGCTCTTGCTAGCCAGCACCCTTCCTTGGAAGCGCTTTTGTAGGCCTAAGAACACTGGGGCTCTGGGCTTCTCTAGCCACCTCATCTTCTGCTCATCCTCTCGCGCACTCTAAAGAGAGCTCAGCTGAGAAATTGCAAATGTCGAGCAATTGCTCAGAGATGAAAAGTGCCAGCACTGAAAGCTGTTGCTAGCCAGCCCCCTTCCTTGGAAGCGCTTTCACAGGCGCAGTAACACTGGGGCTTTGCGTTTCTCTAGCCACCAAACGTCACGGTCCTTCTCTTTCCGTCTCGTAGACACGAGCTGAGAAATTGCAAACGTCGAGCAATTGCTCAGAGATGAAAAGTGCCAGCACTGAAAGCTCTTGCTAGCCAGCACCCTTCCTTGGAAGCGCTTTCACAGGCGCAGCAACACTGGCGCTTTGCGCTTCTCTAGCCACCAAAAGTCACGGTCCTTCTCTTTCCGTCTCGTAGACACGAGCTGAGAAATTGCAAACGTCGAGCAATTGCTCAGAGATGAAAAGTGCCAGCACTGAAAGCTGTTGCTAGCCAGCACCCTTCCTTGGAAGCGCTTTTGTAGGCCTAAGAACACTGGGGCTCTGGGCTTCTTTAGCCACCTCATCTTCTGCTCATCCTCTCGCGCACTCTAAAGAGAGCTCAGGTGAGAAATTGCAAACGTCGAGCAATTGCTCAGAGATTAAAAGTGCCAGCACTGAAAGCTCTTGCTAGCCAGCACCCTTCCTTGGAAGCGCTTTCACAGGCGCAGTAACACTGGGGCTTTGCACTTCTCTAGCCACCAAACGTCATGGTCCTTCTCTTTCCATCTCGTAGACACGAGCTGAGAAATTGCAAACGTCGAGCAATTGCTCAGAGATGAAAAGTGCCAGCACTGAAAGCTGTTGCTAGCCAGCACCCTTCCTTGGAAGCGCTTTCACAGGCGCAGTAACACTGGCGCTTTGCGCTTCTCTAGCCACCAAACGTCACGGTCCTTCTCTTTCCGTCTCGTAGACACGAGCTGAGAAATTGCAAATGTCGAGCAATTGCTCAGAGATGAAAAGTGCCAGCACTGAAAGCTGTTGCTAGCCAGCACCCTTCCTTGGAAGCGCTTTCACAGGCGCAGTAACACTGGGGCTTTGCGCTTCTCTACCCACCAAACGTCATGATCATTCTCTTTCCGTCTCGTAGACACGAGCTGAGAAATTGCAAACGTCGAGCAATTGCTCAGAGATGAAAAGTGCCAGCACTGAAAGCTGTTGCTAGCCAGCACCCTTCCTTGGAAGCGCTTTCACAGGCGCAGCAACACTGGCGCTTTGCGCTTCTCTAGCCACCAAAAGTCACGGTCCTTCTCTTTCCGTCTCGTAGACACGAGCTGAGAAATTGCAAACGTCGAGCAATTGCTCAGAGATGAAAAGTGCCAGCACTGAAAGCTGTTGCTAGCCAGCACCCTTCCTTGGAAGCGCTTTTGTAGGCCTAAGAACACTGGGGCTCTGGGCTTCTTTAGCCACCTCATCTTCTGCTCATCCTCTCGCGCACTCTAAAGAGAGCTCAGGTGAGAAATTGCAAACGTCGAGCAATTGCTCAGAGATTAAAAGTGCCAGCACTGAAAGCTCTTGCTAGCCAGCACCCTTCCTTGGAAGCGCTTTCACAGGCGCAGTAACACTGGGGCTTTGCACTTCTCTAGCCACCAAACGTCATGGTCCTTCTCTTTCCATCTCGTAGACACGAGCTGAGAAATTGCAAACGTCGAGCAATTGCTCAGAGATGAAAAGTGCCAGCACTGAAAGCTCTTGCTAGCCAGCACCCTTCCTTGGAAGCGCTTTTGTAGGCCTAAGAACACTGGGGCTCTGGGCTTCTCTACCCACCTCATCTTCTGCTCATCCTCTCGCGCACTCTAAAGAGAGCTCAGGTGAGAAATTGCAAACGTCCAGCAATTGCTCAGAGATGAAAAGTGCCAGCACTGAAAGCTCTTGCTAGCCAGCACCCTTCCTTGGAAGCGCTTTCACAGGCGCAGTAACACTGGGGCTTTGCGCTTCTCTAGCCACCAAACGTCACAGTCCTTCTCTTTCCGTCGGTAGACACGAGCTGAGAAATTGCAAACGTCAAGCAATTGCTCAGAGATGAAAAGTGCCAGCACTGAAAGCTGTTGCTAGCCAGCACCCTTCCTTGGAAGCGCTTTCACAGGCGCAGTAACACTGGGGCTTTGCGCTTCTCTAGCCACCAAACGTCACGGTCCTTCTCTTTCCGTCTCGTAGACACGAGCTGAGAAATTGCAAACGTCGAGCAATTGCTCAGAGATGAAAAGTGCCAGCACTGAAAGCTCTTGCTAGCCAGCACCCTTCCTTGGAAGCGCTTTTGTAGGCCTAAGAACACTGGGGCTCTGGGCTTCTCTAGCCACCTCATCTTCTGCTCATCCTCTCGCGCACTCTAAAGAGAGCTCAGGTGAGAAATTGCAAACGTCGAGCAATTGCTCAGAGATGAAAAGTGCCAGCACTGAAAGCTGTTGCTAGCCAGCACCCTTCCTTGGAAGCGCTTTTGTAGGCCTAAGAACCCTGGGGCTCTGGGCTTCTTTAGCCACCTCATCTTCTGCTCATCCTCTCGCGCACTCTAAAGAGAGCTCAGGTGAGAAATTGCAAACGTCGAGCAATTGCTCAGAGATGAAAAGTGCCAGCACTGAAAGCTCTTGCTAGCCAGCACCCTTCCTTGGAAGCGCTTTTGTAGGCGCTGTAACACTGGCGCTTTGCGCTTCTCTAGCCACCAAAAGTCACGGTCCTTCTCTTTCCGTCTCGTAGACACGAGCTGAGAAATTGCAAACGTCGAGCAATTGCTCAGAGATGAAAAGTGCCAGCACTGAAAGCTGTCGCCAGCCAGCACCCTTCCTTGGAAGCGCTTTACAGGCGCAGTAACACTGGGGCTTTGCGCTTCTCTACGCACCAAACGTCACGGTCCTTCTCTTTCCGTCTCGTAGACACGAGCTGAGAAATTGCAAACGTCGAGCAATTGCTCAGAGATGAAAAGTGCCAGCACTGAAAGCTCTTGCTAGCCAGCACCCTTCCTTGGAAGCGCTTTTGTAGGCCTAAGAACACTGGGGCTCTGGGCTTCTCTAGCCACCTCATCTTCTGCTCATCCTCTCGCGCACTCTAAAGAGAGCTCAGGTGAGAAATTGCAAACGTCGAGCAATTGCTCAGAGATGAAAAGTGCCAGCACTGAAAGCTGTTGCTAGCCAGCACCCTTCCTTGGAAGCGCTTTCACAGGCGCAGCAACACTGGCGCTTTGCGCTTCTCTACCCACCAAACGTCACGGTACTTCTCGTTCCGTCTCGTAGACACAAGCTGAGAAATTGCAAACGTCGAGCAATTGCTCAGAGATGAAAAGTGCCAGCACTGGAAGCTGTTGCTAGCCAGCACCCTTCCTTGGAAGCACTTTTGTAGGCCTAAGAACACTGGGGCTCTGGGCTTCTTTAGCCACCTCATCTTCTGCTCATCCTCTCGCGCACTCTGAAGAGAGCTCAGGTGAGAAATTGCAAACGTCGAGCAATTGCTCAGAGATGAAAAGTGCCAGCACTGAAAGCTCTTGCTAGCCAGCACCCTTCCTTGGAAGCGCTTTCACAGGCGCAGTAACACTGGGGCTTTGCGCTTCTCTAGCCACCAAACGTCACGGTCACTATCTCTCCGTCTCGTAGACACGAGCTGAGAAATTGCAAACGTCCAGCAATTGCTCAGAGATGAAAAGTGCCAGCACTGAAAGCTCTTGCTAGCCAGCACCCTTCCTTGGAAGCGCTTTTGTAGGCCTAAGAACACTGGGGCTCTGGGCTTCTCTAGCCACCTCATCTTCTGCTCATCCTCTCGCGCACTCTAAAGAGAGCTCAGCTGAGAAATTGCAAATGTCGAGCAATTGCTCAGAGATGAAAAGTGCCAGCACTGAAAGCTGTTGCTAGCCAGCCCCCTTCCTTGGAAGCGCTTTCACAGGCGCAGTAACACTGGGGCTTTGCGTTTCTCTAGCCACCAAACGTCACGGTCCTTCTCTTTCCGTCTCGTAGACACGAGCTGAGAAATTGCAAACGTCGAGCAATTGCTCAGAGATGAAAAGTGCCAGCACTGAAAGCTCTTGCTAGCCAGCACCCTTCCTTGGAAGCGCTTTCACAGGCGCAGCAACACTGGCGCTTTGCGCTTCTCTAGCCACCAAAAGTCACGGTCCTTCTCTTTCCGTCTCGTAGACACGAGCTGAGAAATTGCAAACGTCGAGCAATTGCTCAGAGATGAAAAGTGCCAGCACTGAAAGCTGTTGCTAGCCAGCACCCTTCCTTGGAAGCGCTTTTGTAGGCCTAAGAACACTGGGGCTCTGGGCTTCTTTAGCCACCTCATCTTCTGCTCATCCTCTCGCGCACTCTAAAGAGAGCTCAGGTGAGAAATTGCAAACGTCGAGCAATTGCTCAGAGATTAAAAGTGCCAGCACTGAAAGCTCTTGCTAGCCAGCACCCTTCCTTGGAAGCGCTTTCACAGGCGCAGTAACACTGGGGCTTTGCACTTCTCTAGCCACCAAACGTCATGGTCCTTCTCTTTCCATCTCGTAGACACGAGCTGAGAAATTGCAAACGTCGAGCAATTGCTCAGAGATGAAAAGTGCCAGCACTGAAAGCTGTTGCTAGCCAGCACCCTTCCTTGGAAGCGCTTTCACAGGCGCAGTAACACTGGCGCTTTGCGCTTCTCTAGCCACCAAACGTCACGGTCCTTCTCTTTCCGTCTCGTAGACACGAGCTGAGAAATTGCAAATGTCGAGCAATTGCTCAGAGATGAAAAGTGCCAGCACTGAAAGCTGTTGCTAGCCAGCACCCTTCCTTGGAAGCGCTTTCACAGGCGCAGTAACACTGGGGCTTTGCGCTTCTCTACCCACCAAACGTCATGATCATTCTCTTTCCGTCTCGTAGACACGAGCTGAGAAATTGCAAACGTCGAGCAATTGCTCAGAGATGAAAAGTGCCAGCACTGAAAGCTGTTGCTAGCCAGCACCCTTCCTTGGAAGCGCTTTCACAGGCGCAGCAACACTGGCGCTTTGCGCTTCTCTAGCCACCAAAAGTCACGGTCCTTCTCTTTCCGTCTCGTAGACACGAGCTGAGAAATTGCAAACGTCGAGCAATTGCTCAGAGATGAAAAGTGCCAGCACTGAAAGCTGTTGCTAGCCAGCACCCTTCCTTGGAAGCGCTTTTGTAGGCCTAAGAACACTGGGGCTCTGGGCTTCTTTAGCCACCTCATCTTCTGCTCATCCTCTCGCGCACTCTAAAGAGAGCTCAGGTGAGAAATTGCAAACGTCGAGCAATTGCTCAGAGATTAAAAGTGCCAGCACTGAAAGCTCTTGCTAGCCAGCACCCTTCCTTGGAAGCGCTTTCACAGGCGCAGTAACACTGGGGCTTTGCACTTCTCTAGCCACCAAACGTCATGGTCCTTCTCTTTCCATCTCGTAGACACGAGCTGAGAAATTGCAAACGTCGAGCAATTGCTCAGAGATGAAAAGTGCCAGCACTGAAAGCTCTTGCTAGCCAGCACCCTTCCTTGGAAGCGCTTTTGTAGGCCTAAGAACACTGGGGCTCTGGGCTTCTCTACCCACCTCATCTTCTGCTCATCCTCTCGCGCACTCTAAAGAGAGCTCAGGTGAGAAATTGCAAACGTCCAGCAATTGCTCAGAGATGAAAAGTGCCAGCACTGAAAGCTCTTGCTAGCCAGCACCCTTCCTTGGAAGCGCTTTCACAGGCGCAGTAACACTGGGGCTTTGCGCTTCTCTAGCCACCAAACGTCACAGTCCTTCTCTTTCCGTCGGTAGACACGAGCTGAGAAATTGCAAACGTCAAGCAATTGCTCAGAGATGAAAAGTGCCAGCACTGAAAGCTGTTGCTAGCCAGCACCCTTCCTTGGAAGCGCTTTCACAGGCGCAGTAACACTGGGGCTTTGCGCTTCTCTAGCCACCAAACGTCACGGTCCTTCTCTTTCCGTCTCGTAGACACGAGCTGAGAAATTGCAAACGTCGAGCAATTGCTCAGAGATGAAAAGTGCCAGCACTGAAAGCTCTTGCTAGCCAGCACCCTTCCTTGGAAGCGCTTTTGTAGGCCTAAGAACACTGGGGCTCTGGGCTTCTCTAGCCACCTCATCTTCTGCTCATCCTCTCGCGCACTCTAAAGAGAGCTCAGGTGAGAAATTGCAAACGTCGAGCAATTGCTCAGAGATGAAAAGTGCCAGCACTGAAAGCTGTTGCTAGCCAGCACCCTTCCTTGGAAGCGCTTTCACAGGTGCAGCAACACTGGGGCTTTGCGCTTCTCTACCCACCAAACGTCACGGTCCTTCTCTTTCCGTCTCGTAGACACGAGCTGACAAATTGCAAACGTCGAGCAATTGCTCAGAGATGAAAAGTGCCAGCACTGGAAGCTGTTGCTAGCCAGCACCCTTCCTTGGAAGCGCTTTTGTAGGCCTAAGAACACTGGGGCTCTGGGCTTCTCTACCCACCTCATCTTCTGCTCATCCTCTCGCGCACTCTAAAGAGAGCTCAGGTGAGAAATTGCAAAAGTCGAGCAATTGCTCAGAGATGAAAAGTACCAGCACTGAAAGCTCTTGCTAGCCAGCACCCTTCCTTGGAAGCGCTTTTGTAGGCCTAAGAACACTGGGGCTCTGGGCTTCTCTAGCCACCTCATCTTCTGCTCATCCTCTCGCGCACTCTAAAGAGAGCTCAGGTGAGAAATTGCAAACGTCGAGCAATTGCTCAGAGATGAAAAGTGCCAGCACTGAAAGCTCTTGCTAGCCAGCACCCTTCCTTGGAAGCGCTTTCACAGGCGCAGCAACACTGGGGCTTTGCGCTTCTCTACCCACCAAACGTCACGGTCCTTCTCTTTCCGTCGGTAGACACGAGCTGAGAAATTGCAAACGTCGAGCAATTGCTCAGAGATGAAAAGTGCCAGCACTGAAAGCTCTTGCTAGCCAGCACCCTTCCTTGGAAGCGCTTTCACAGGCGCAGTAACACTGGGGCTTTGCGCTTCTCTAGCCACCAAACGTCACGGTCATTCTCTTTCCGTCTCCTAGACACGAGCTGAGAAATTGCAAACGTCGAGCAATTGCTCAGAGATGAAAAGTGCCAGCACTGAAAGCTCTTGCTAGCCAGCACCCTTCCTTGGAAGCGCTTTCACAGGCGCAGCAACACTGGCGCTTTGCGCTTCTCTACCCACCAAACGTCACGGTCCTTCTCTTTCCGTCTCGTAGACACGAGCTGAGAAATTGCAAACGTCGAGCAATTGCTCAGAGAGGAAAAGTGCCAGCACTGAAAGCTCTTGCTAGCCAGCACCCTTCCTTGGAAGCGCTTTTGTAGGCCTAAGAACACTGGGGCTCTGGGCTTCTCTAGACACCTAATCTTCTGCTCATCCTCTCGCGCACTCTGAAGAGAGCTCAGGTGAGAAATTGCAAACGTCCAGCAATTGATCAGAGATGAAAAGTGCCAGCACTGAAAGCTCTTGCTAGCCAACACCCTTCCTTGGAAGCGCTTTCACAGGCGCAGTAACACTGGGGCTTTGCGCTTCTCTACCCACCAAACGTCACGGTCCTTCTCTTTCCGTCTGATAGACACGAGCTGAGAAATTGCAAACGTCGAGCAATTGCTCAGAGAGGAAAAGTGCCAGCACCGAAAGCTGTTGCTAGCCAGCACCCTTCCTTGGAAGCGCTTTTGTAGGCCTAAGAACACTGGGGCTCTGGGCTTCTCTAGCCACCTCATCTTCTGCTCATCCTCTCGCGCACTCTAAAGAGAGCTCAGGTGAGAAATTGCAAACGTCGAGCAATTGCTCAGAGATGAAAAGTGCCAGCACTGAAAGCTCTTGCTAGCCAGCACCCTTCCTTGGAAGCGCTTTTGTAGGCCTAAGAACACTGGGGCTCTGGGCTTCTCTAGCCACCTCATCTTCTGCTCATCCTCTCGCGCACTCTAAAGAGAGCTCAGGTGAGAAATTGCAAACGTCGAGCAATTGCTCAGAGATGAAAAGTGCCAGCACTGAAAGCTCTTGCTAGCCAGCACCCTTCCTTGGAAGCGCTTTCACAGGTGCAGCAACACTGGGGCTTTGCGCTTCTCTACCCACCAAACGTCACGGTCCTTCTCTTTCCGTCTCGTAGACACGAGCTGACAAATTGCAAACGTCGAGCAATTGCTCAGAGATGAAAAGTGCCAGCACTGGAAGCTGTTGCTAGCCAGCACCCTTCCTTGGAAGCGCTTTTGTAGGCCTAAGAAGACTGGGGCTCTGGGCTTCTCTAGCCACCTCATCTTCTGCTCATCCTCTCGCGCACTCTAAAGAGAGCTCAGGTGAGAAATTGCAAACGTCCAGCAATTGCTCAGAGATGAAAAGTGCCAGCACTGAAAGCTGTTGCTAGCCAGCACCCTTCCTTGGAAGCGCTTTCACAGGCGCAGCAACACTGGGGCTTTGCGCTTCTCTACCCACCAAACGTCACTGTCATTCTCTTTCCGTCTCGTAGACACGAGCTGAGAAATTGCAAACGTCGAGCAATTGCTCAGAGATGAAAAGTGCCAGCACTGAAAGCTGTTGCTAGCCAGCACCCTTCCTTGGAAGCGCTTTTGTAGGCCTAAGAACACTGGGGCTCTGGGCTTCTCTAGCCACCTCATCTTCTGCTCATCCTCTCGCGCACTCTAAAGAGAGCTCAGGTGAGAAATTGCAAACGTCGAGCAATTGCTCAGAGATGAAAAGTGCCAGCACTGAAAGCTGTTGCTAGCCAGCACCCTTCCTTGGAAGCGCTTTTGTAGGCCTAAGAACACTGGGGCTCTGGGCTTCTTTAGCCACCTCATCTTCTGCTCATCCTCTCGCGCACTCTAAAGAGAGCTCAGGTGAGAAATTGCAAACGTCGAGCAATTGCTCAGAGATGAAAAGTGCCAGCACTGAAAGCTCTTGCTAGCCAGCACCCTTCCTTGGAAGCGCTTTCACAGGCGCAGCAACACTGGGGCTTTGCGCTTCTCTACCCACCAAACGTCACGGTCCTTCTCTTTCCGTCGGTAGACACGAGCTGAGAAATTGCAAACGTCGAGCAATTGCTCAGAGATGAAAAGTGCCAGCACTGAAAGCTCTTGCTAGCCAGCACCCTTCCTTGGAAGCGCTTTTGTAGGCCTAAGAAGACTGGGGCTCTGGGCTTCTCTAGCCACCTCATCTTCTGCTCATCCTCTCGCGCACTCTAAAGAGAGCTCAGGTGAGAAATTGCAAACGTCCAGCAATTGCTCAGAGATGAAAAGTGCCAGCACTGAAAGCTGTTGCTAGCCAGCACCCTTCCTTGGAAGCGCTTTCACAGGCGCAGCAACACTGGGGCTTTGCGCTTCTCTACCCACCAAACGTCACTGTCATTCTCTTTCCGTCTCGTAGACACGAGCTGAGAAATTGCAAACGTCGAGCAATTGCTCAGAGATGAAAAGTGCCAGCACTGAAAGCTCTTGCTAGCCAGCACCCTTCCTTGGAAGCGCTTTTGTAGGCCTAAGAACACTGGGGCTCTGGGCTTCTCTAGCCACCTCATCTTCTGCTCATCCTCTCGCGCACTCTAAAGAGAGCTCAGGTGAGAAATTGCAAACGTCGAGCAATTGCTCAGAGATGAAAAGTGCCAGCACTGAAAGCTGTTGCTAGCCAGCACCCTTCCTTGGAAGCGCTTTTGTAGGCCTAAGAACACTGGGGCTCTGGGCTTCTTTAGCCACCTCATCTTCTGCTCATCCTCTCGCGCACTCTAAAGAGAGCTCAGGTGAGAAATTGCAAACGTCGAGCAATTGCTCAGAGATGAAAAGTGCCAGCACTGAAAGCTCTTGCTAGCCAGCACCCTTCCTTGGAAGCGCTTTCACAGGCGCAGTAACACTGGGGCTTTGCGCTTCTCTAGCCACCAAACGTCACGGTCATTCTCTTTCCGTCTCCTAGACACGAGCTGAGAAATTGCAAACGTCGAGCAATTGCTCAGAGATGAAAAGTGCCAGCACTGAAAGCTCTTGCTAGCCAGCACCCTTCCTTGGAAGCGCTTTCACAGGCGCAGCAACACTGGCGCTTTGCGCTTCTCTACGCACCAAACGTCACGGTCCTTCTCTTTCCGTCTCGTAGACACGAGCTGAGAAATTGCAAACGTCGAGCAATTGCTCAGAGAGGAAAAGTGCCAGCACTGAAAGCTGTTGCTAGCCAGCACCCTTCCTTGGAAGCGCTTTTGTAGGCCTAAGAACACTGGGGCTCTGGGCTTCTTTAGCCACCTCATCTTCTGCTCATCCTCTCGCGCACTCTGAAGAGAGCTCAGGTGAGAAATTGCAAACGTCCAGCAATTGCTCAGAGATGAAAAGTGCCAGCACTGAAAGCTCTTGCTAGCCAGCACCCTTCCTTGGAAGCGCTTTCACAGGCGCAGCAACACTGGCGCTTTGCGCTTCTCTAGCCACCAAACGTCACGGTCCTTCTCTTTCCGTCTCGTAGACACGAGCTGAGAAATTGCAAACGTCGAGCAATTGCTCAGAGAGGAAAAGTGCCAGCACTGAAAGCTCTTGCTAGCCAGCACCCTTCCTTGGAAGCGCTTTTGTAGCCCTTAGAACACTGGGGCTCTGGGCTTCTCTAGACACCTAATCTTCTGCTCATCCTCTCGCGCACTCTAAAGAGAGCTCAGGTGAGAAATTGCAAACGTCGAGCAATTGCTCAGAGATGAAAAGTGCCAGCACTGAAAGCTGTTGCTAGCCAGCACCCTTCCTTGGAAGCGCTTTTGTAGGCCTAAGAACACTGGGGCTCTGGGCTTCTCTAGCCACCTCATCTTCTGCTCATCCTCTCGCGCACTCTAAAGAGAGCTCAGGTGAGAAATTGCAAACGTCGAGCAATTGCTCAGAGATGAAAAGTGCCAGCACTGAAAGCTGTTGCTAGCCAGCACCCTTCCTTGGAAGCGCTTTTGTAGGCCTAAGAACACTGGGGCTCTGGGCTTCTCTAGCCACCTCATCTTCTGCTCATCCTCTCGCGCACTCTAAAGAGAGCTCAGGTGAGAAATTGCAAACGTCGAGCAATTGCTCAGAGATGAAAAGTGCCAGCACTGAAAGCTGTTGCTAGCCAGCACCCTTCCTTGGAAGCTCTTTTGTAGCCCTTAGAACACTGGGGCTCTGGGCTTCTCTAGCCACCTCATCTTCTGCTCATCCTCTCGCGCACTCTAAAGAGAGCTCAGGTGAGAAATTGCAAACGTCGAGCAATTGCTCAGAGATGAAAAGTGCCAGCACTGAAAGCTCTTGCTAGCCAGCACCCTTCCTTGGAAGCGCTTTCACAGCTGCAGCAACACTGGGGCTTTGCGCTTCTCTACCCACCAAACGTCACGGTCCTTCTCTTTCCGTCTCGTAGACACGAGCTGAGAAATTGCAAACGTCGAGCAATTGCTCAGAGATGAAAAGTGCCAGCACTGGAAGCTGTTGCTAGCCAGCACCCTTCCTTGGAAGCGCTTTTGTAGGCCTAAGAACCCTGGGGCTCTGGGCTTCTCTAGCCACCTCATCTTCTGCTCATCCTCTCGCGCACTCTAAAGAGAGCTCAGGTGAGAAATTGCAAACGTCGAGCAATTGCTCAGAGATGAAAAGTGCCAGCACTGAAAGCTCTTGCTAGCCAGCACCCTTCCTTGGAAGCGCTTTCACAGGCGCAGCAACACTGGGGCTTTGCGCTTCTCTAGCCACCAAACGTCACTGTCATTCTCTTTCCGTCTCGTAGACACGAGCTGAGAAATTGCAAACGTCGAGCAATTGCTCAGAGATGAAAAGTACCAGCACTGAAAGCTCTTGCTAGCCAGCACCCTTCCTTGGAAGCGCTTTTGTAGGCCTAAGAACACTGGGGCTCTGGGCTTCTCTAGCCACCTCATCTTCTGCTCATCCTCTCGCGCACTCTAAAGAGAGCTCAGGTGAGAAATTGCAAACGTCCAGCAATTGCTCAGAGATGAAAAGTGCCAGCACTGAAAGCTGTTGCTAGCCAGCACCCTTCCTTGGAAGCGCTTTTGTAGGCCTAAGAACCCTGGGGCTCTGGGCTTCTTTAGCCACCTCATCTTCTGCTCATCCTCTCGCGCACTCTAAAGAGAGCTCAGGTGAGAAATTGCAAACGTCGAGCAATTGCTCAGAGATGAAAAGTGCCAGCACTGAAAGCTCTTGCTAGCCAGCACCCTTCCTTGGAAGCGCTTTTGTAGGCGCTGTAACACTGGCGCTTTGCGCTTCTCTAGCCACCAAAAGTCACGGTCCTTCTCTTTCCGTCTCGTAGACACGAGCTGAGAAATTGCAAACGTCGAGCAATTGCTCAGAGATGAAAAGTGCCAGCACTGAAAGCTGTCGCCAGCCAGCACCCTTCCTTGGAAGCGCTTTACAGGCGCAGTAACACTGGGGCTTTGCGCTTCTCTACGCACCAAACGTCACGGTCCTTCTCTTTCCGTCTCGTAGACACGAGCTGAGAAATTGCAAACGTCGAGCAATTGCTCAGAGATGAAAAGTGCCAGCACTGAAAGCTCTTGCTAGCCAGCACCCTTCCTTGGAAGCGCTTTTGTAGGCCTAAGAACACTGGGGCTCTGGGCTTCTCTAGCCACCTCATCTTCTGCTCATCCTCTCGCGCACTCTAAAGAGAGCTCAGGTGAGAAATTGCAAACGTCGAGCAATTGCTCAGAGATGAAAAGTGCCAGCACTGAAAGCTGTTGCTAGCCAGCACCCTTCCTTGGAAGCGCTTTCACAGGCGCAGCAACACTGGCGCTTTGCGCTTCTCTACCCACCAAACGTCACGGTACTTCTCGTTCCGTCTCGTAGACACAAGCTGAGAAATTGCAAACGTCGAGCAATTGCTCAGAGATGAAAAGTGCCAGCACTGGAAGCTGTTGCTAGCCAGCACCCTTCCTTGGAAGCACTTTTGTAGGCCTAAGAACACTGGGGCTCTGGGCTTCTTTAGCCACCTCATCTTCTGCTCATCCTCTCGCGCACTCTGAAGAGAGCTCAGGTGAGAAATTGCAAACGTCGAGCAATTGCTCAGAGATGAAAAGTGCCAGCACTGAAAGCTCTTGCTAGCCAGCACCCTTCCTTGGAAGCGCTTTCACAGGCGCAGTAACACTGGGGCTTTGCGCTTCTCTAGCCACCAAACGTCACGGTCACTATCTCTCCGTCTCGTAGACACGAGCTGAGAAATTGCAAACGTCCAGCAATTGCTCAGAGATGAAAAGTGCCAGCACTGAAAGCTCTTGCTAGCCAGCACCCTTCCTTGGAAGCGCTTTTGTAGGCCTAAGAACACTGGGGCTCTGGGCTTCTCTAGCCACCTCATCTTCTGCTCATCCTCTCGCGCACTCTAAAGAGAGCTCAGCTGAGAAATTGCAAATGTCGAGCAATTGCTCAGAGATGAAAAGTGCCAGCACTGAAAGCTGTTGCTAGCCAGCCCCCTTCCTTGGAAGCGCTTTCACAGGCGCAGTAACACTGGGGCTTTGCGTTTCTCTAGCCACCAAACGTCACGGTCCTTCTCTTTCCGTCTCGTAGACACGAGCTGAGAAATTGCAAACGTCGAGCAATTGCTCAGAGATGAAAAGTGCCAGCACTGAAAGCTCTTGCTAGCCAGCACCCTTCCTTGGAAGCGCTTTCACAGGCGCAGCAACACTGGCGCTTTGCGCTTCTCTAGCCACCAAAAGTCACGGTCCTTCTCTTTCCGTCTCGTAGACACGAGCTGAGAAATTGCAAACGTCGAGCAATTGCTCAGAGATGAAAAGTGCCAGCACTGAAAGCTGTTGCTAGCCAGCACCCTTCCTTGGAAGCGCTTTTGTAGGCCTAAGAACACTGGGGCTCTGGGCTTCTTTAGCCACCTCATCTTCTGCTCATCCTCTCGCGCACTCTAAAGAGAGCTCAGGTGAGAAATTGCAAACGTCGAGCAATTGCTCAGAGATTAAAAGTGCCAGCACTGAAAGCTCTTGCTAGCCAGCACCCTTCCTTGGAAGCGCTTTCACAGGCGCAGTAACACTGGGGCTTTGCACTTCTCTAGCCACCAAACGTCATGGTCCTTCTCTTTCCATCTCGTAGACACGAGCTGAGAAATTGCAAACGTCGAGCAATTGCTCAGAGATGAAAAGTGCCAGCACTGAAAGCTGTTGCTAGCCAGCACCCTTCCTTGGAAGCGCTTTCACAGGCGCAGTAACACTGGCGCTTTGCGCTTCTCTAGCCACCAAACGTCACGGTCCTTCTCTTTCCGTCTCGTAGACACGAGCTGAGAAATTGCAAATGTCGAGCAATTGCTCAGAGATGAAAAGTGCCAGCACTGAAAGCTGTTGCTAGCCAGCACCCTTCCTTGGAAGCGCTTTCACAGGCGCAGTAACACTGGGGCTTTGCGCTTCTCTACCCACCAAACGTCATGATCATTCTCTTTCCGTCTCGTAGACACGAGCTGAGAAATTGCAAACGTCGAGCAATTGCTCAGAGATGAAAAGTGCCAGCACTGAAAGCTGTTGCTAGCCAGCACCCTTCCTTGGAAGCGCTTTCACAGGCGCAGCAACACTGGCGCTTTGCGCTTCTCTAGCCACCAAAAGTCACGGTCCTTCTCTTTCCGTCTCGTAGACACGAGCTGAGAAATTGCAAACGTCGAGCAATTGCTCAGAGATGAAAAGTGCCAGCACTGAAAGCTGTTGCTAGCCAGCACCCTTCCTTGGAAGCGCTTTTGTAGGCCTAAGAACACTGGGGCTCTGGGCTTCTTTAGCCACCTCATCTTCTGCTCATCCTCTCGCGCACTCTAAAGAGAGCTCAGGTGAGAAATTGCAAACGTCGAGCAATTGCTCAGAGATTAAAAGTGCCAGCACTGAAAGCTCTTGCTAGCCAGCACCCTTCCTTGGAAGCGCTTTCACAGGCGCAGTAACACTGGGGCTTTGCACTTCTCTAGCCACCAAACGTCATGGTCCTTCTCTTTCCATCTCGTAGACACGAGCTGAGAAATTGCAAACGTCGAGCAATTGCTCAGAGATGAAAAGTGCCAGCACTGAAAGCTGTTGCTAGCCAGCACCCTTCCTTGGAAGCGCTTTTGTAGGCCTAAGAACACTGGGGCTCTGGGCTTCTCTACCCACCTCATCTTCTGCTCATCCTCTCGCGCACTCTAAAGAGAGCTCAGGTGAGAAATTGCAAACGTCCAGCAATTGCTCAGAGATGAAAAGTGCCAGCACTGAAAGCTCTTGCTAGCCAGCACCCTTCCTTGGAAGCGCTTTCACAGGCGCAGTAACACTGGGGCTTTGCGCTTCTCTAGCCACCAAACGTCACAGTCCTTCTCTTTCCGTCGGTAGACACGAGCTGAGAAATTGCAAACGTCAAGCAATTGCTCAGAGATGAAAAGTGCCAGCACTGAAAGCTGTTGCTAGCCAGCACCCTTCCTTGGAAGCGCTTTCACAGGCGCAGTAACACTGGGGCTTTGCGCTTCTCTAGCCACCAAACGTCACGGTCCTTCTCTTTCCGTCTCGTAGACACGAGCTGAGAAATTGCAAACGTCGAGCAATTGCTCAGAGATGAAAAGTGCCAGCACTGAAAGCTCTTGCTAGCCAGCACCCTTCCTTGGAAGCGCTTTTGTAGGCCTAAGAACACTGGGGCTCTGGGCTTCTCTAGCCACCTCATCTTCTGCTCATCCTCTCGCGCACTCTAAAGAGAGCTCAGGTGAGAAATTGCAAACGTCGAGCAATTGCTCAGAGATGAAAAGTGCCAGCACTGAAAGCTCTTGCTAGCCAGCACCCTTCCTTGGAAGCGCTTTCACAGGTGCAGCAACACTGGGGCTTTGCGCTTCTCTACCCACCAAACGTCACGGTCCTTCTCTTTCCGTCTCGTAGACACGAGCTGACAAATTGCAAACGTCGAGCAATTGCTCAGAGATGAAAAGTGCCAGCACTGGAAGCTGTTGCTAGCCAGCACCCTTCCTTGGAAGCGCTTTTGTAGGCCTAAGAACACTGGGGCTCTGGGCTTCTCTACCCACCTCATCTTCTGCTCATCCTCTCGCGCACTCTAAAGAGAGCTCAGGTGAGAAATTGCAAAAGTCGAGCAATTGCTCAGAGATGAAAAGTACCAGCACTGAAAGCTCTTGCTAGCCAGCACCCTTCCTTGGAAGCGCTTTTGTAGGCCTAAGAACACTGGGGCTCTGGGCTTCTCTAGCCACCTCATCTTCTGCTCATCCTCTCGCGCACTCTAAAGAGAGCTCAGGTGAGAAATTGCAAACGTCGAGCAATTGCTCAGAGATGAAAAGTGCCAGCACTGAAAGCTCTTGCTAGCCAGCACCCTTCCTTGGAAGCGCTTTCACAGGCGCAGCAACACTGGGGCTTTGCGCTTCTCTACCCACCAAACGTCACGGTCATTCTCTTTCCGTCGGTAGACACGAGCTGAGAAATTGCAAACGTCGAGCAATTGCTCAGAGATGAAAAGTGCCAGCACTGAAAGCTCTTGCTAGCCAGCACCCTTCCTTGGAAGCGCTTTCACAGGCGCAGTAACACTGGGGCTTTGCGCTTCTCTAGCCACCAAACGTCACGGTCATTCTCTTTCCGTCTCCTAGACACGAGCTGAGAAATTGCAAACGTCGAGCAATTGCTCAGAGATGAAAAGTGCCAGCACTGAAAGCTCTTGCTAGCCAGCACCCTTCCTTGGAAGCGCTTTCACAGGCGCAGCAACACTGGCGCTTTGCGCTTCTCTACCCACCAAACGTCACGGTCCTTCTCTTTCCGTCTCGTAGACACGAGCTGAGAAATTGCAAACGTCGAGCAATTGCTCAGAGAGGAAAAGTGCCAGCACTGAAAGCTCTTGCTAGCCAGCACCCTTCCTTGGAAGCGCTTTTGTAGGCCTAAGAACACTGGGGCTCTGGGCTTCTCTAGACACCTAATCTTCTGCTCATCCTCTCGCGCACTCTGAAGAGAGCTCAGGTGAGAAATTGCAAACGTCCAGCAATTGATCAGAGATGAAAAGTGCCAGCACTGAAAGCTCTTGCTAGCCAACACCCTTCCTTGGAAGCGCTTTCACAGGCGCAGTAACACTGGGGCTTTGCGCTTCTCTACCCACCAAACGTCACGGTCCTTCTCTTTCCGTCTGATAGACACGAGCTGAGAAATTGCAAACGTCGAGCAATTGCTCAGAGAGGAAAAGTGCCAGCACCGAAAGCTGTTGCTAGCCAGCACCCTTCCTTGGAAGCGCTTTTGTAGGCCTAAGAACACTGGGGCTCTGGGCTTCTCTAGCCACCTCATCTTCTGCTCATCCTCTCGCGCACTCTAAAGAGAGCTCAGGTGAGAAATTGCAAACGTCGAGCAATTGCTCAGAGATGAAAAGTGCCAGCACTGAAAGCTCTTGCTAGCCAGCACCCTTCCTTGGAAGCGCTTTTGTAGGCCTAAGAACACTGGGGCTCTGGGCTTCTCTAGCCACCTCATCTTCTGCTCATCCTCTCGCGCACTCTAAAGAGAGCTCAGGTGAGAAATTGCAAACGTCGAGCAATTGCTCAGAGATGAAAAGTGCCAGCACTGAAAGCTCTTGCTAGCCAGCACCCTTCCTTGGAAGCGCTTTCACAGGTGCAGCAACACTGGGGCTTTGCGCTTCTCTACCCACCAAACGTCACGGTCCTTCTCTTTCCGTCTCGTAGACACGAGCTGACAAATTGCAAACGTCGAGCAATTGCTCAGAGATGAAAAGTGCCAGCACTGGAAGCTGTTGCTAGCCAGCACCCTTCCTTGGAAGCGCTTTTGTAGGCCTAAGAAGACTGGGGCTCTGGGCTTCTCTAGCCACCTCATCTTCTGCTCATCCTCTCGCGCACTCTAAAGAGAGCTCAGGTGAGAAATTGCAAACGTCCAGCAATTGCTCAGAGATGAAAAGTGCCAGCACTGAAAGCTGTTGCTAGCCAGCACCCTTCCTTGGAAGCGCTTTCACAGGCGCAGCAACACTGGGGCTTTGCGCTTCTCTACCCACCAAACGTCACTGTCATTCTCTTTCCGTCTCGTAGACACGAGCTGAGAAATTGCAAACGTCGAGCAATTGCTCAGAGATGAAAAGTGCCAGCACTGAAAGCTGTTGCTAGCCAGCACCCTTCCTTGGAAGCGCTTTTGTAGGCCTAAGAACACTGGGGCTCTGGGCTTCTCTAGCCACCTCATCTTCTGCTCATCCTCTCGCGCACTCTAAAGAGAGCTCAGGTGAGAAATTGCAAACGTCGAGCAATTGCTCAGAGATGAAAAGTGCCAGCACTGAAAGCTGTTGCTAGCCAGCACCCTTCCTTGGAAGCGCTTTTGTAGGCCTAAGAACACTGGGGCTCTGGGCTTCTTTAGCCACCTCATCTTCTGCTCATCCTCTCGCGCACTCTAAAGAGAGCTCAGGTGAGAAATTGCAAACGTCGAGCAATTGCTCAGAGATGAAAAGTGCCAGCACTGAAAGCTCTTGCTAGCCAGCACCCTTCCTTGGAAGCGCTTTCACAGGCGCAGCAACACTGGGGCTTTGCGCTTCTCTACCCACCAAACGTCACGGTCCTTCTCTTTCCGTCGGTAGACACGAGCTGAGAAATTGCAAACGTCGAGCAATTGCTCAGAGATGAAAAGTGCCAGCACTGAAAGCTCTTGCTAGCCAGCACCCTTCCTTGGAAGCGCTTTTGTAGGCCTAAGAAGACTGGGGCTCTGGGCTTCTCTAGCCACCTCATCTTCTGCTCATCCTCTCGCGCACTCTAAAGAGAGCTCAGGTGAGAAATTGCAAACGTCCAGCAATTGCTCAGAGATGAAAAGTGCCAGCACTGAAAGCTGTTGCTAGCCAGCACCCTTCCTTGGAAGCGCTTTCACAGGCGCAGCAACACTGGGGCTTTGCGCTTCTCTACCCACCAAACGTCACTGTCATTCTCTTTCCGTCTCGTAGACACGAGCTGAGAAATTGCAAACGTCGAGCAATTGCTCAGAGATGAAAAGTGCCAGCACTGAAAGCTCTTGCTAGCCAGCACCCTTCCTTGGAAGCGCTTTTGTAGGCCTAAGAACACTGGGGCTCTGGGCTTCTCTAGCCACCTCATCTTCTGCTCATCCTCTCGCGCACTCTAAAGAGAGCTCAGGTGAGAAATTGCAAACGTCGAGCAATTGCTCAGAGATGAAAAGTGCCAGCACTGAAAGCTGTTGCTAGCCAGCACCCTTCCTTGGAAGCGCTTTTGTAGGCCTAAGAACACTGGGGCTCTGGGCTTCTTTAGCCACCTCATCTTCTGCTCATCCTCTCGCGCACTCTAAAGAGAGCTCAGGTGAGAAATTGCAAACGTCGAGCAATTGCTCAGAGATGAAAAGTGCCAGCACTGAAAGCTCTTGCTAGCCAGCACCCTTCCTTGGAAGCGCTTTCACAGGCGCAGTAACACTGGGGCTTTGCGCTTCTCTAGCCACCAAACGTCACGGTCATTCTCTTTCCGTCTCCTAGACACGAGCTGAGAAATTGCAAACGTCGAGCAATTGCTCAGAGATGAAAAGTGCCAGCACTGAAAGCTCTTGCTAGCCAGCACCCTTCCTTGGAAGCGCTTTCACAGGCGCAGCAACACTGGCGCTTTGCGCTTCTCTACGCACCAAACGTCACGGTCCTTCTCTTTCCGTCTCGTAGACACGAGCTGAGAAATTGCAAACGTCGAGCAATTGCTCAGAGAGGAAAAGTGCCAGCACTGAAAGCTGTTGCTAGCCAGCACCCTTCCTTGGAAGCGCTTTTGTAGGCCTAAGAACACTGGGGCTCTGGGCTTCTTTAGCCACCTCATCTTCTGCTCATCCTCTCGCGCACTCTGAAGAGAGCTCAGGTGAGAAATTGCAAACGTCCAGCAATTGCTCAGAGATGAAAAGTGCCAGCACTGAAAGCTCTTGCTAGCCAGCACCCTTCCTTGGAAGCGCTTTCACAGGCGCAGCAACACTGGCGCTTTGCGCTTCTCTAGCCACCAAACGTCACGGTCCTTCTCTTTCCGTCTCGTAGACACGAGCTGAGAAATTGCAAACGTCGAGCAATTGCTCAGAGAGGAAAAGTGCCAGCACTGAAAGCTCTTGCTAGCCAGCACCCTTCCTTGGAAGCGCTTTTGTAGCCCTTAGAACACTGGGGCTCTGGGCTTCTCTAGACACCTAATCTTCTGCTCATCCTCTCGCGCACTCTAAAGAGAGCTCAGGTGAGAAATTGCAAACGTCGAGCAATTGCTCAGAGATGAAAAGTGCCAGCACTGAAAGCTGTTGCTAGCCAGCACCCTTCCTTGGAAGCGCTTTTGTAGGCCTAAGAACACTGGGGCTCTGGGCTTCTCTAGCCACCTCATCTTCTGCTCATCCTCTCGCGCACTCTAAAGAGAGCTCAGGTGAGAAATTGCAAACGTCGAGCAATTGCTCAGAGATGAAAAGTGCCAGCACTGAAAGCTGTTGCTAGCCAGCACCCTTCCTTGGAAGCGCTTTTGTAGGCCTAAGAACACTGGGGCTCTGGGCTTCTCTAGCCACCTCATCTTCTGCTCATCCTCTCGCGCACTCTAAAGAGAGCTCAGGTGAGAAATTGCAAACGTCGAGCAATTGCTCAGAGATGAAAAGTGCCAGCACTGAAAGCTCTTGCTAGCCAGCACCCTTCCTTGGAAGCGCTTTCACAGGTGCAGCAACACTGGGGCTTTGCGCTTCTCTACCCACCAAACGTCACGGTCCTTCTCTTTCCGTCTCGTAGACACGAGCTGACAAATTGCAAACGTCGAGCAATTGCTCAGAGATGAAAAGTGCCAGCACTGGAAGCTGTTGCTAGCCAGCACCCTTCCTTGGAAGCGCTTTTGTAGGCCTAAGAACACTGGGGCTCTGGGCTTCTCTAGCCACCTCATCTTCTGCTCATCCTCTCGCGCACTCTAAAGAGAGCTCAGGTGAGAAATTGCAAACGTCCAGCAATTGCTCAGAGATGAAAAGTGCCAGCACTGAAAGCTGTTGCTAGCCAGCACCCTTCCTTGGAAGCGCTTTCACAGGCGCAGCAACACTGGGGCTTTGCGCTTCTCTAGCCACCAAACGTCACTGTCATTCTCTTTCCGTCTCGTAGACACGAGCTGACAAATTGCAAACGTCGAGCAATTGCTCAGAGATGAAAAGTGCCAGCACTGGAAGCTGTTGCTAGCCAGCACCCTTCCTTGGAAGCGCTTTTGTAGGCCTAAGAACACTGGGGCTCTGGGCTTCTCTACCCACCTCATCTTCTGCTCATCCTCTCGCGCACTCTAAAGAGAGCTCAGGTGAGAAATTGCAAACGTCGAGCAATTGCTCAGAGATGAAAAGTACCAGCACTGAAAGCTCTTGCTAGCCAGCACCCTTCCTTGGAAGCGCTTTTGTAGGCCTAAGAAGACTGGGGCTCTGGGCTTCTCTAGCCACCTCATCTTCTGCTCATCCTCTCGCGCACTCTAAAGAGAGCTCAGGTGAGAAATTGCAAACGTCGAGCAATTGCTCAGAGATGAAAAGTGCCAGCACTGAAAGCTCTTGCTAGCCAGCACCCTTCCTTGGAAGCGCTTTTGTAGGCCTAAGAACACTGGGGCTCTGGGCTTCTTTAGCCACCTCATCTTCTGCTCATCCTCTCGCGCACTCTAAAGAGAGCTCAGGTGAGAAATTGCAAACGTCGAGCAATTGCTCAGAGATGAAAAGTGCCAGCACTGAAAGCTCTTGCTAGCCAGCACCCTTCCTTGGAAGCGCTTTCACAGGCGCAGCAACACTGGGGCTTTGCGCTTCTCTACCCACCAAACGTCACGGTCCTTCTCTTTCCGTCGGTAGACACGAGCTGAGAAATTGCAAACGTCGAGCAATTGCTCAGAGATGAAAAGTGCCAGCACTGAAAGCTCTTGCTAGCCAGCACCCTTCCTTGGAAGCGCTTTCACAGGCGCAGTAACACTGGGGCTTTGCGCTTCTCTAGCCACCAAACGTCACGGTCATTCTCTTTCCGTCTCCTAGACACGAGCTGAGAAATTGCAAACGTCGAGCAATTGCTCAGAGATGAAAAGTGCCAGCACTGAAAGCTCTTGCTAGCCAGCACCCTTCCTTGGAAGCGCTTTCACAGGCGCAGCAACACTGGCGCTTTGCGCTTCTCTACGCACCAAACGTCACGGTCCTTCTCTTTCCGTCTCGTAGACACGAGCTGAGAAATTGCAAACGTCGAGCAATTGCTCAGAGAGGAAAAGTGCCAGCACTGAAAGCTGTTGCTAGCCAGCACCCTTCCTTGGAAGCGCTTTTGTAGGCCTAAGAACACTGGGGCTCTGGGCTTCTCTAGCCACCTCATCTTCTGCTCATCCTCTCGCGCACTCTGAAGAGAGCTCAGGTGAGAAATTGCAAACGTCCAGCAATTGCTCAGAGATGAAAAGTACCAGCACTGAAAGCTCTTGCTAGCCAACACCCTTCCTTGGAAGCGCTTTCACAGGCGCAGTAACACTGGGGCTTTGCGCTTCTCTACCCACCAAACGTCACGGTCCTTCTCTTTCCGTCTGATAGACACGAGCTGAGAAATTGCAAACGTCGAGCAATTGCTCAGAGACGAAAAGTGCCAGCACCGAAAGCTGTTGCTAGCCAGCACCCTTCCTTGGAAGCGCTTTTGTAGGCCTAAGAACACTGGGGCTCTGGGCTTCTCTAGCCACCTAATCTTCTGCTCATCCTCTCGCGCACTCTAAAGAGAGCTCAGGTGAGAAATTGCAAACGTCGAGCAATTGCTCAGAGATGAAAAGTGCCAGCACTGAAAGCTCTTGCTAGCCAGCACCCTTCCTTGGAAGCGCTTTTGTAGGCCTAAGAACACTGGGGCTCTGGGCTTCTCTAGCCACCTCATCTTCTGCTCATCCTCTCGCGCACTCTGAAGAGAGCTCAGGTGAGAAATTGCAAACGTCCAGCAATTGCTCAGAGATGAAAAGTGCCAGCACTGAAAGCTGTTGCTAGCCAGCACCCTTCCTTGGAAGCGCTTTCACAGGCGCAGCAACACTGGGGCTTTGCGCTTCTCTACCCACCAAACGTCACTGTCATTCTCTTTCCGTCTCGTAGACACGAGCTGACAAATTGCAAACGTCGAGCAATTGCTCAGAGATGAAAAGTGCCAGCACTGGAAGCTGTTGCTAGCCAGCACCCTTCCTTGGAAGCGCTTTTGTAGGCCTAAGAACACTGGGGCTCTGGGCTTCTCTACCCACCTCATCTTCTGCTCATCCTCTCGCGCACTCTAAAGAGAGCTCAGGTGAGAAATTGCAAACGTCGAGCAATTGCTCAGAGATGAAAAGTACCAGCACTGAAAGCTCTTGCTAGCCAGCACCCTTCCTTGGAAGCGCTTTTGTAGGCCTAAGAACACTGGGGCTCTGGGCTTCTCTAGCCACCTCATCTTCTGCTCATCCTCTCGCGCACTCTAAAGAGAGCTCAGGTGAGAAATTGCAAACGTCGAGCAATTGCTCAGAGATGAAAAGTGCCAGCACTGAAAGCTGTTGCTAGCCAGCACCCTTCCTTGGAAGCGCTTTTGTAGGCCTAAGAACACTGGGGCTCTGGGCTTCTTTAGCCACCTCATCTTCTGCTCATCCTCTCGCGCACTCTAAAGAGAGCTCAGGTGAGAAATTGCAAACGTCGAGCAATTGCTCAGAGATGAAAAGTGCCAGCACTGAAAGCTGTTGCTAGCCAGCACCCTTCCTTGGAAGCGCTTTCACAGGCGCAGCAACACTGGGGCTTTGCGCTTCTCTACCCACCAAACGTCACGGTCCTTCTCTTTCCGTCGGTAGACACGAGCTGAGAAATTGCAAACGTCGAGCAATTGCTCAGAGATGAAAAGTGCCAGCACTGAAAGCTCTTGCTAGCCAGCACCCTTCCTTGGAAGCGCTTTCACAGGCGCAGTAACACTGGGGCTTTGCGCTTCTCTAGCCACCAAACGTCACGGTCATTCTCTTTCCGTCTCCTAGACACGAGCTGAGAAATTGCAAACGTCGAGCAATTGCTCAGAGATGAAAAGTGCCAGCACTGAAAGCTCTTGCTAGCCAGCACCCTTCCTTGGAAGCGCTTTCACAGGCGCAGCAACACTGGCGCTTTGCGCTTCTCTACGCACCAAACGTCACGGTCCTTCTCTTTCCGTCTCGTAGACACGAGCTGAGAAATTGCAAACGTCGAGCAATTGCTCAGAGAGGAAAAGTGCCAGCACTGAAAGCTGTTGCTAGCCAGCACCCTTCCTTGGAAGCGCTTTTGTAGGCCTAAGAACACTGGGGCTCTGGGCTTCTCTAGACACCTAATCTTCTGCTCATCCTCTCGCGCACTCTGAAGAGAGCTCAGGTGAGAAATTGCAAACGTCGAGCAATTGCTCAGAGATGAAAAGTGCCAGCACTGAAAGCTCTTGCTAGCCAACACCCTTCCTTGGAAGCGCTTTCACAGGCGCAGTAACACTGGGGCTTTGCGCTTCTCTACCCACCAAACGTCACCGTCCTTCTCTTTCCGTCTGATAGACACGAGCTGAGAAATTGCAAACGTCGAGCAATTGCTCAGAGACGAAAAGTGCCAGCACCGAAAGCTGTTGCTAGCCAGCACCCTTCCTTGGAAGCGCTTTTGTAGGCCTAAGAACACTGGGGCTCTGGGCTTCTCTAGCCACCTAATCTTCTGCTCATCCTCTCGCGCACTCTAAAGAGAGCTCAGGTGAGAAATTGCAAACGTCGAGCAATTGCTCAGAGATGAAAAGTGCCAGCACTGAAAGCTCTTGCTAGCCAGCACCCTTCCTTGGAAGCGCTTTTGTAGGCCTAAGAACACTGGGGCTCTGGGCTTCTCTAGCCACCTCATCTTCTGCTCATCCTCTCGCGCACTCTAAAGAGAGCTCAGGTGAGAAATTGCAAACGTCGAGCAATTGCTCAGAGATGAAAAGTGCCAGCACTGAAAGCTCTTGCTAGCCAGCACCCTTCCTTGGAAGCGCTTTCACAGGTGCAGCAACACTGGGGCTTTGCGCTTCTCTACCCACCAAACGTCACGGTCCTTCTCTTTCCGTCTCGTAGACACGAGCTGACAAATTGCAAACGTCGAGCAATTGCTCAGAGATGAAAAGTGCCAGCACTGGAAGCTGTTGCTAGCCAGCACCCTTCCTTGGAAGCGCTTTTGTAGGCCTAAGAACACTGGGGCTCTGGGCTTCTCTAGCCACCTCATCTTCTGCTCATCCTCTCGCGCACTCTAAAGAGAGCTCAGGTGAGAAATTGCAAACGTCCAGCAATTGCTCAGAGATGAAAAGTGCCAGCACTGAAAGCTGTTGCTAGCCAGCACCCTTCCTTGGAAGCGCTTTCACAGGCGCAGCAACACTGGGGCTTTGCGCTTCTCTACCCACCAAACGTCACTGTCATTCTCTTTCCGTCTCGTAGACACGAGCTGAGAAATTGCAAACGTCGAGCAATTGCTCAGAGAGGAAAAGTACCAGCACTGAAAGCTCTTGCTAGCCAGCACCCTTCCTTGGAAGCGCTTTTGTAGGCCTAAGAACACTGGGGCTCTGGGCTTCTCTAGCCACCTCATCTTCTGCTCATCCTCTCGCGCACTCTAAAGAGAGCTCAGGTGAGAAATTGCAAACGTCGAGCAATTGCTCAGAGATGAAAAGTGCCAGCACTGAAAGCTGTTGCTAGCCAGCACCCTTCCTTGGAAGCGCTTTTGTAGGCCTAAGAACACTGGGGCTCTGGGCTTCTTTAGCCACCTCATCTTCTGCTCATCCTCTCGCGCACTCTAAAGAGAGCTCAGGTGAGAAATTGCAAACGTCGAGCAATTGCTCAGAGATGAAAAGTGCCAGCACTGAAAGCTCTTGCTAGCCAGCACCCTTCCTTGGAAGCGCTTTCACAGGCGCAGCAACACTGGGGCTTTGCGCTTCTCTACCCACCAAACGTCACGGTCCTTCTCTTTCCGTCGGTAGACACGAGCTGAGAAATTGCAAACGTCGAGCAATTGCTCAGAGATGAAAAGTGCCAGCACTGAAAGCTCTTGCTAGCCAGCACCCTTCCTTGGAAGCGCTTTCACAGGCGCAGTAACACTGGGGCTTTGCGCTTCTCTACCCACCAAACGTCACGGTCATTCTCTTTCCGTCTCCTAGACACGAGCTGACAAATTGCAAACGTCGAGCAATTGCTCAGAGATGAAAAGTGCCAGCACTGAAAGCTCTTGCTAGCCAGCACCCTTCCTTGGAAGCGCTTTCACAGGCGCAGCAACACTGGCGCTTTGCGCTTCTCTACGCACCAAACGTCACGGTCCTTCTCTTTCCGTCTCGTAGACACGAGCTGAGAAATTGCAAACGTCGAGCAATTGCTCAGAGAGGAAAAGTGCCAGCACTGAAAGCTGTTGCTAGCCAGCACCCTTCCTTGGAAGCGCTTTTGTAGGCCTAAGAACACTGGGGCTCTGGGCTTCTTTAGCCACCTCATCTTCTGCTCATCCTCTCGCGCACTCTGAAGAGAGCTCAGGTGAGAAATTGCAAACGTCCAGCAATTGCTCAGAGATGAAAAGTGCCAGCACTGAAAGCTCTTGCTAGCCAGCACCCTTCCTTGGAAGCGCTTTCACAGGCGCAGCAACACTGGGGCTTTGCGCTTCTCTAGCCACCAAACGTCACGGTCATTCTCTTTCCGTCTCGTAGACACGAGCTGAGAAATTGCAAACGTCGAGCAATTGCTCAGAGAGGAAAAGTGCCAGCACTGAAAGCTGTTGCTAGCCAGCACCCTTCCTTGGAAGCGCTTTTGTAGCCCTTAGAACACTGGGGCTCTGGGCTTCTCTAGACACCTAATCTTCTGCTCATCCTCTCGCGCACTCTAAAGAGAGCTCAGGTGAGAAATTGCAAACGTCGAGCAATTGCTCAGAGATGAAAAGTGCCAGCACTGAAAGCTCTTGCTAGCCAGCACCCTTCCTTGGAAGCGCTTTTGTAGTCCTAAGAACACTGGGGCTCTGGGCTTCTCTAGCCACCTCATCTTCTGCTCATCCTCTCGCGCACTCTAAAGAGAGCTCAGCTGAGAAATTGCAAATGTCGAGCAATTGCTCAGAGATGAAAAGTGCCAGCACTGAAAGCTGTTGCTAGCCAGCACCCTTCCTTGGAAGCGCTTTTGTAGGCCTAAGAACACTGGGGCTCTGGGCTTCTCTAGCCACCTCATCTTCTGCTCCTCCTCTCGCGCACTCTAAAGAGAGCTCAGGTGAGAAATTGCAAACGTCGAGCAATTGCTCAGAGATGAAAAGTGCCAGCACTGAAAGCTGTTGCTAGCCAGCACCCTTCCTTGGAAGCGCTTTCACAGGTGCAGCAACACTGGGGCTTTGCGCTTCTCTAGCCACCAAACGTCACGGTCCTTCTCTTTCCGTCTCGTAGACACGAGCTGACAAATTGCAAACGTCGAGCAATTGCTCAGAGATGAAAAGTGCCAGCACTGGAAGCTGTTGCTAGCCAGCACCCTTCCTTGGAAGCGCTTTTGTAGGCCTAAGAACACTGGGGCTCTGGGCTTCTCTAGCCACCTCATCTTCTGCTCATCCTCTCGCGCACTCTAAAGAGAGCTCAGGTGAGAAATTGCAAACGTCGAGCAATTGCTCAGAGATGAAAAGTGCCAGCACTGAAAGCTCTTGCTAGCCAGCACCCTTCCTTGGAAGCGCTTTCACAGGCGCAGCAACACTGGGGCTTTGCGCTTCTCTAGCCACCAAACGTCACTGTCATTCTCTTTCCATCTCGTAGACACGAGCTGAGAAATTGCAAACGTCGAGCAATTGCTCAGAGATGAAAAGTACCAGCACTGAAAGCTCTTGCTAGCCAGCACCCTTCCTTGGAAGCGCTTTTGTAGGCCTAAGAACACTGGGGCTCTGGGCTTCTCTACCCACCTCATCTTCTGCTCATCCTCTCGCGCACTCTAAAGAGAGCTCAGGTGAGAAATTGCAAACGTCGAGCAATTGCTCAGAGATGAAAAGTACCAGCACTGAAAGCTCTTGCTAGCCAGCACCCTTCCTTGGAAGCGCTTTTGTAGGCCTAAGAAGACTGGGGCTCTGGGCTTCTCTAGCCACCTCATCTTCTGCTCATCCTCTCGCGCACTCTAAAGAGAGCTCAGGTGAGAAATTGCAAACGTCGAGCAATTGCTCAGAGATGAAAAGTGCCAGCACTGAAAGCTGTTGCTAGCCAGCACCCTTCCTTGGAAGCGCTTTTGTAGGCCTAAGAACACTGGGGCTCTGGGCTTCTTTAGCCACCTCATCTTCTGCTCATCCTCTCGCGCACTCTAAAGAGAGCTCAGGTGAGAAATTGCAAACGTCCAGCAATTGCTCAGAGATGAAAAGTGCCAGCACTGAAAGCTCTTGCTAGCCAGCACCCTTCCTTGGAAGCGCTTTCACAGGCGCAGCAACACTGGGGCTTTGCGCTTCTCTACCCACCAAACGTCACGGTCCTTCTCTTTCCGTCGGTAGACACGAGCTGAGAAATTGCAAACGTCGAGCAATTGCTCAGAGATGAAAAGTGCCAGCACTGAAAGCTCTTGCTAGCCAGCACCCTTCCTTGGAAGCGCTTTCACAGGCGCAGTAACACTGGGGCTTTGCGCTTCTCTAGCCACCAAACGTCACGGTCATTCTCTTTCCGTCTCCTAGACACGAGCTGACAAATTGCAAACGTCGAGCAATTGCTCAGAGATGAAAAGTGCCAGCACTGAAAGCTCTTGCTAGCCAGCACCCTTCCTTGGAAGCGCTTTCACAGGCGCAGCAACACTGGCGCTTTGCGCTTCTCTACGCACCAAACGTCACGGTCCTTCTCTTTCCGTCTCGTAGACACGAGCTGAGAAATTGCAAACGTCGAGCAATTGCTCAGAGAGGAAAAGTGCCAGCACTGAAAGCTGTTGCTAGCCAGCACCCTTCCTTGGAAGCGCTTTTGTAGGCCTAAGAACACTGGGGCTCTGGGCTTCTCTAGACACCTCATCTTCTGCTCATCCTCTCGCGCACTCTGAAGAGAGCTCAGGTGAGAAATTGCAAACGTCCAGCAATTGATCAGAGATGAAAAGTGCCAGCACTGAAAGCTCTTGCTAGCCAACACCCTTCCTTGGAAGCGCTTTCACAGGCGCAGTAACACTGGGGCTTTGCGCTTCTCTACCCACCAAACGTCACGGTCCTTCTCTTTCCGTCTGATAGACACGAGCTGAGAAATTGCAAACGTCGAGCAATTGCTCAGAGACGAAAAGTGCCAGCACCGAAAGCTGTTGCTAGCCAGCACCCTTCCTTGGAAGCGCTTTTGTAGGCCTAAGAACACTGGGGCTCTGGGCTTCTCTAGCCACCTAATCTTCTGCTCATCCTCTCGCGCACTCTAAAGAGAGCTCAGGTGAGAAATTGCAAACGTCGAGCAATTGCTCAGAGATGAAAAGTGCCAGCACTGAAAGCTCTTGCTAGCCAGCACCCTTCCTTGGAAGCGCTTTTGTAGGCCTAAGAACACTGGGGCTCTGGGCTTCTCTAGCCACCTCATCTTCTGCTCATCCTCTCGCGCACTCTAAAGAGAGCTCAGGTGAGAAATTGCAAACGTCCAGCAATTGCTCAGAGATGAAAAGTGCCAGCACTGAAAGCTGTTGCTAGCCAGCACCCTTCCTTGGAAGCGCTTTCACAGGCGCAGCAACACTGGGGCTTTGCGCTTCTCTACCCACCAAACGTCACTGTCATTCTCTTTCCGTCTCGTAGACACGAGCTGACAAATTGCAAACGTCGAGCAATTGCTCAGAGATGAAAAGTGCCAGCACTGGAAGCTGTTGCTAGCCAGCACCCTTCCTTGGAAGCGCTTTTGTAGGCCTAAGAACACTGGGGCTCTGGGCTTCTCTACCCAACTCATCTTCTGCTCATCCTCTCGCGCACTCTAAAGAGAGCTCAGGTGAGAAATTGCAAACGTCGAGCAATTGCTCAGAGATGAAAAGTACCAGCACTGAAAGCTCTTGCTAGCCAGCACCCTTCCTTGGAAGCGCTTTTGTAGGCCTAAGAAGACTGGGGCTCTGGGCTTCTCTAGCCACCTCATCTTCTGCTCATCCTCTCGCGCACTCTAAAGAGAGCTCAGGTGAGAAATTGCAAACGTCGAGCAATTGCTCAGAGATGAAAAGTGCCAGCACTGGAAGCTCTTGCTAGCCAGCACCCTTCCTTGGAAGCGCTTTTGTAGGCCTAAGAACACTGGGGCTCTGGGCTTCTTTAGCCACCTCATCTTCTGCTCATCCTCTCGCGCACTCTAAAGAGAGCTCAGGTGAGAAATTGCAAACGTCGAGCAATTGCTCAGAGATGAAAAGTGCCAGCACTGAAAGCTGTTGCTAGCCAGCACCCTTCCTTGGAAGCGCTTTCACAGGCGCAGCAACACTGGGGCTTTGCGCTTCTCTACCCACCAAACGTCACGGTCCTTCTCTTTCCGTCGGTAGACACGAGCTGAGAAATTGCAAACGTCGAGCAATTGCTCAGAGATGAAAAGTGCCAGCACTGAAAGCTCTTGCTAGCCAGCACCCTTCCTTGGAAGCGCTTTCACAGGCGCAGTAACACTGGGGCTTTGCGCTTCTCTACCCACCAAACGTCACGGTCCTTCTCTTTCCGTCTCCTAGACACGAGCTGAGAAATTGCAAACGTCGAGCAATTGCTCAGAGATGAAAAGTGCCAGCACTGAAAGCTCTTGCTAGCCAGCACCCTTCCTTGGAAGCGCTTTCACAGGCGCAGCAACACTGGCGCTTTGCGCTTCTCTACGCACCAAACGTCACGGTCCTTCTCTTTCCGTCTCGTAGACACGAGCTGAGAAATTGCAAACGTCGAGCAATTGCTCAGAGAGGAAAAGTGCCAGCACTGAAAGCTGTTGCTAGCCAGCACCCTTCCTTGGAAGCGCTTTTGTAGGCCTAAGAACACTGGGGCTCTGGGCTTCTTTAGCCACCTCATCTTCTGCTCATCCTCTCGCGCACTCTAAAGAGAGCTCAGGTGAGAAATTGCAAACGTCCAGCAATTGATCAGAGATGAAAAGTGCCAGCACTGAAAGCTCTTGCTAGCCAACACCCTTCCTTGGAAGCGCTTTCACAGGCGCAGTAACACTGGGGCTTTGCGCTTCTCTACCCACCAAACGTCACGGTCCTTCTCTTTCCGTCTGATAGACACGAGCTGAGAAATTGCAAACGTCGAGCAATTGCTCAGAGACGAAAAGTGCCAGCACCGAAAGCTGTTGCTAGCCAGCACCCTTCCTTGGAAGCGCTTTTGTAGGCCTAAGAACACTGGGGCTCTGGGCTTCTCTAGCCACCTAATCTTCTGCTCATCCTCTCGCGCACTCTAAAGAGAGCTCAGGTGAGAAATTGCAAACGTCGAGCAATTGCTCAGAGATGAAAAGTGCCAGCACTGAAAGCTCTTGCTAGCCAGCACCCTTCCTTGGAAGCGCTTTTGTAGGCCTAAGAACACTGGGGCTCTGGGCTTCTCTAGCCACCTCATCTTCTGCTCATCCTCTCGCGCACTCTAAAGAGAGCTCAGGTGAGAAATTGCAAACGTCGAGCAATTGCTCAGAGAGGAAAAGTGCCAGCACTGAAAGCTCTTGCTAGCCAGCACCCTTCCTTGGAAGCGCTTTCACAGGTGCAGCAACACTGGGGCTTTGCGCTTCTCTACCCACCAAACGTCACGGTCCTTCTCTTTCCGTCTCGTAGACACGAGCTGACAAATTGCAAACGTCGAGCAATTGCTCAGAGATGAAAAGTGCCAGCACTGGAAGCTGTTGCTAGCCAGCACCCTTCCTTGGAAGCGCTTTTGTAGGCCTAAGAACACTGGGGCTCTGGGCTTCTCTAGCCACCTCATCTTCTGCTCATCCTCTCGCGCACTCTAAAGAGAGCTCAGGTGAGAAATTGCAAACGTCCAGCAATTGCTCAGAGATGAAAAGTGCCAGCACTGAAAGCTGTTGCTAGCCAGCACCCTTCCTTGGAAGCGCTTTCACAGGCGCAGCAACACTGGGGCTTTGCGCTTCTCTACCCACCAAACGTCACTGTCATTCTCTTTCCGTCTCGTAGACACGAGCTGAGAAATTGCAAACGTCGAGCAATTGCTCAGAGAGGAAAAGTACCAGCACTGAAAGCTCTTGCTAGCCAGCACCCTTCCTTGGAAGCGCTTTTGTAGGCCTAAGAACACTGGGGCTCTGGGCTTCTCTAGCCACCTCATCTTCTGCTCATCCTCTCGCGCACTCTAAAGAGAGCTCAGGTGAGAAATTGCAAACGTCGAGCAATTGCTCAGAGATGAAAAGTGCCAGCACTGAAAGCTGTTGCTAGCCAGCACCCTTCCTTGGAAGCGCTTTTGTAGGCCTAAGAACACTGGGGCTCTGGGCTTCTTTAGCCACCTCATCTTCTGCTCATCCTCTCGCGCACTCTAAAGAGAGCTCAGGTGAGAAATTGCAAACGTCGAGCAATTGCTCAGAGATGAAAAGTGCCAGCACTGAAAGCTCTTGCTAGCCAGCACCCTTCCTTGGAAGCGCTTTCACAGGCGCAGCAACACTGGGGCTTTGCGCTTCTCTACCCACCAAACGTCACGGTCCTTCTCTTTCCGTCGGTAGACACGAGCTGAGAAATTGCAAACGTCGAGCAATTGCTCAGAGATGAAAAGTGCCAGCACTGAAAGCTCTTGCTAGCCAGCACCCTTCCTTGGAAGCGCTTTCACAGGCGCAGTAACACTGGGGCTTTGCGCTTCTCTACCCACCAAACGTCACGGTCATTCTCTTTCCGTCTCCTAGACACGAGCTGACAAATTGCAAACGTCGAGCAATTGCTCAGAGATGAAAAGTGCCAGCACTGAAAGCTCTTGCTAGCCAGCACCCTTCCTTGGAAGCGCTTTCACAGGCGCAGCAACACTGGCGCTTTGCGCTTCTCTAGCCACCAAACGTCACGGTCCTTCTCTTTCCGTCTCCTAGACACGAGCTGACAAATTGCAAACGTCGAGCAATTGCTCAGAGATGAAAAGTGCCAGCACTGAAAGCTCTTGCTAGCCAGCACCCTTCCTTGGAAGCGCTTTCACAGGCGCAGCAACACTGGCGCTTTGCGCTTCTCTACCCACCAAACGTCACGGTCATTCTCTTTCCGTCTCCTAGACACGAGCTGACAAATTGCAAACGTCGAGCAATTGCTCAGAGATGAAAAGTGCCAGCACTGAAAGCTGTTGCTAGCCAGCACCCTTCCTTGGAAGCGCTTTTGTAGGCCTAAGAACACTGGGGCTCTGGGCTTCTTTAGCCACCTCATCTTCTGCTCATCCTCTCGCGCACTCTGAAGAGAGCTCAGGTGAGAAATTGCAAACGTCCAGCAATTGCTCAGAGATGAAAAGTGCCAGCACTGAAAGCTCTTGCTAGCCAGCACCCTTCCTTGGAAGCGCTTTCACAGGCGCAGCAACACTGGGGCTTTGCGCTTCTCTAGCCACCAAACGTCACGGTCCTTCTCTTTCCGTCTCGTAGACACGAGCTGAGAAATTGCAAACGTCGAGCAATTGCTCAGAGAGGAAAAGTGCCAGCACTGAAAGCTGTTGCTAGCCAGCACCCTTCCTTGGAAGCGCTTTTGTAGCCCTTAGAACACTGGGGCTCTGGGCTTCTCTAGACACCTAATCTTCTGCTCATCCTCTCGCGCACTCTAAAGAGAGCTCAGGTGAGAAATTGCAAACGTCGAGCAATTGCTCAGAGATGAAAAGTGCCAGCACTGAAAGCTCTTGCTAGCCAGCACCCTTCCTTGGAAGCGCTTTTGTAGTCCTAAGAACACTGGGGCTCTGGGCTTCTCTAGCCACCTCATCTTCTGCTCATCCTCTCGCGCACTCTAAAGAGAGCTCAGGTGAGAAATTGCAAACGTCGACCAATTGCTCAGAGATGAAAAGTGCCAGCACTGAAAGCTCTTGCTAGCCAGCACCCTTCCTTGGAAGCGCTTTTGTAGGCCTAAGAACACTGGGGCTCTGGGCTTCTCTAGCCACCTCATCTTCTGCTCATCCTCTCGCGCACTCTAAAGAGAGCTCAGGTGAGAAATTGCAAACGTCGAGCAATTGCTCAGAGATGAAAAGTGCCAGCACTGAAAGCTGTTGCTAGCCAGCACCCTTCCTTGGAAGCGCTTTCACAGGTGCAGCAACACTGGGGCTTTGCGCTTCTCTAGCCACCAAACGTCACGGTCCTTCTCTTTCCGTCTCGTAGACACGAGCTGACAAATTGCAAACGTCGAGCAATTGCTCAGAGATGAAAAGTGCCAGCACTGGAAGCTGTTGCTAGCCAGCACCCTTCCTTGGAAGCGCTTTTGTAGGCCTAAGAACACTGGGGCTCTGGGCTTCTCTAGCCACCTCATCTTCTGCTCATCCTCTCGCGCACTCTAAAGAGAGCTCAGGTGAGAAATTGCAAACGTCCAGCAATTGCTCAGAGATGAAAAGTGCCAGCACTGAAAGCTGTTGCTAGCCAGCACCCTTCCTTGGAAGCGCTTTCACAGGCGCAGCAACACTGGGGCTTTGCGCTTCTCTAGCCACCAAACGTCACTGTCATTCTCTTTCCATCTCGTAGACACGAGCTGAGAAATTGCAAACGTCGAGCAATTGCTCAGAGATGAAAAGTGCCAGCACTGGAAGCTGTTGCTAGCCAGCACCCTTCCTTGGAAGCGCTTTTGTAGGCCTAAGAACACTGGGGCTCTGGGCTTCTCTAGCCACCTCATCTTCTGCTCATCCTCTCGCGCACTCTAAAGAGAGCTCAGGTGAGAAATTGCAAACGTCGAGCAATTGCTCAGAGATGAAAAGTGCCAGCACTGAAAGCTGTTGCTAGCCAGCACCCTTCCTTGGAAGCGCTTTTGTAGGCCTAAGAACACTGGGGCTCTGGGCTTCTCTAGCCACCTCATCTTCTGCTCATCATCTCGCGCACTCTAAAGAGAGCTCAGGTGAGAAATTGCAAACGTCGAGCAATTGCTCAGAGATGAAAAGTGCCAGCACTGAAAGCTCTTGCTAGCCAGCACCCTTCCTTGGAAGCGCTTTCACAGGCGCAGTAACACTGGGGCTTTGCACTTCTCTAGCCACCAAACGTCATGGTCCTTCTCTTTCCATCTCGTAGACACGAGCTGACAAATTGCAAACGTCGAGCAATTGCTCAGAGAGGAAAAGTGCCAGCACTGAAAGCTCTTGCTAGCCAGCACCCTTCCTTGGAAGCGCTTTTGTAGGCCTAAGAACACTGGGGCTCTGGGCTTCTCTAGCCACCTCATCTTCTGCTCATCCTCTCGCGCACTCTAAAGAGAGCTCAGGTGAGAAATTGCAAACGTCGACCAATTGCTCAGAGATGAAAAGTGCCAGCACTGAAAGCTCTTGCTAGCCAGCACCCTTCCTTGGAAGCGCTTTTGTAGGCCTAAGAACACTGGGGCTCTGGGCTTCTCTACCCACCTCATCTTCTGCTCATCCTCTCGCGCACTCTAAAGAGAGCTCAGGTGAGAAATTGCAAACGTCCAGCAATTGCTCAGAGATGAAAAGTGCCAGCACTGAAAGCTCTTGCTAGCCAGCACCCTTCCTTGGAAGCGCTTTCACAGGCGCAGTAACACTGGGGCTTTGCGCTTCTCTAGCCACCAAACGTCACAGTCCTTCTCTTTCCGTCGGTAGACACGAGCTGAGAAATTGCAAACGTCAAGCAATTGCTCAGAGATGAAAAGTGCCAGCACTGAAAGCTCTTGCTAGCCAGCACCCTTCCTTGGAAGCGCTTTCACAGGCGCAGCAACACTGGCGCTTTGCGCTTCTCTACCCACCAAACGTCACGGTCCTTCTCTTTCCGTCTCGGAGACACGAGCTGAGAAATTGCAAACGTCGAGCAATTGCTCAGAGATGAAAAGTGCTAGCACTGAAAGCTCTTGCTAGCCAGCACCCTTCCTTGGAAGCGCTTTTGTAGGCCTAAGAACACTGGGGCTCTGGGCTTCTCTAGCCACCTCATCTTCTGCTCATCCTCTCGCGCACTCTAAAGAGAGCTCAGGTGAGAAATTGCAAACGTCGAGCAATTGCTCAGAGATGAAAAGTGCCAGCACTGAAAGCTGTTGCTAGCCAGCCCCCTTCCTTGGAAGCGCTTTCACAGGTGCAGCAACACTGGGGCTTTGCGCTTCTCTACCCACCAAACGTCACGGTCCTTCTCTTTCCGTCTCGTAGACACGAGCTGACAAATTGCAAACGTCGAGCAATTGCTCAGAGATGAAAAGTGCCAGCACTGGAAGCTGTTGCTAGCCAGCACCCTTCCTTGGAAGCGCTTTTGTAGGCCTAAGAACACTGGGGCTCTGGGCTTCTCTAGCCACCTCATCTTCTGCTCATCCTCTCGCGCACTCTAAAGAGAGCTCAGGTGAGAAATTGCAAACGTCGAGCAATTGTTCAGAGATGAAAAGTACCAGCACTGAAAGCTCTTGCTAGCCAGCACCCTTCCTTGGAAGCGCTTTTGTAGGCCTAAGAAGACTGGGGCTCTGGGCTTCTCTAGCCACCTCATCTTCTGCTCATCCTCTCGCGCACTCTGAAGAGAGCTCAGGTGAGAAATTGCAAACGTCGAGCAATTGCTCAGAGATGAAAAGTGCCAGCACTGAAAGCTGTTGCTAGCCAGCACCCTTCCTTGGAAGCGCTTTTGTAGGCCTAAGAACACTGGGGCTCTGGGCTTCTCTAGCCACCTCATCTTCTGCTCATCCTCTCGCGCACTCTAAAGAGAGCTCAGGTGAGAAATTGCAAACGTCGAGCAATTGCTCAGAGATGAAAAGTGCCAGCACTGAAAGCTGTTGCTAGCCAGCACCCTTCCTTGGAAGCGCTTTCACAGGCGCAGCAACACTGGGGCTTTGCGCTTCTCTACCCACCAAACGTCACGGTCCTTCTCTTTCCGTCGGTAGACACGAGCTGAGAAATTGCAAACGTCGAGCAATTGCTCAGAGATGAAAAGTGCCAGCACTGAAAGCTCTTGCTAGCCAGCACCCTTCCTTGGAAGCGCTTTCACAGGCGCAGTAACACTGGGGCTTTGCGCTTCTCTACCCACCAAACGTCACGGTCATTCTCTTTCCGTCTCCTAGACACGAGCTGAGAAATTGCAAACGTCGAGCAATTGCTCAGAGATGAAAAGTGCCAGCACTGAAAGCTCTTGCTAGCCAGCACCCTTCCTTGGAAGCGCTTTTGTAGTCCTAAGAACACTGGGGCTCTGGGCTTCTCTAGCCACCTCATCTTCTGCTCATCCTCTCGCGCACTCTAAAGAGAGCTCAGGTGAGAAATTGCAAACGTCGAGCAATTGCTCAGAGATGAAAAGTGCCAGCACTGAAAGCTGTTGCTAGCCAGCACCCTTCCTTGGAAGCGCTTTTGTAGGCCTAAGAACACTGGGGCTCTGGGCTTCTCTAGCCACCTCATCTTCTGCTCATCCTCTCGCGCACTCTAAAGAGAGCTCAGGTGAGAAATTGCAAACGTCGAGCAATTGCTCAGAGATGAAAAGTGCCAGCACTGAAAGCTGTTGCTAGCCAGCACCCTTCCTTGGAAGCGCTTTCACAGGTGCAGCAACACTGGGGCTTTGCGCTTCTCTAGCCACCAAACGTCACGGTCCTTCTCTTTCCGTCTCGTAGACACGAGCTGACAAATTGCAAACGTCGAGCAATTGCTCAGAGATGAAAAGTGCCAGCACTGGAAGCTGTTGCTAGCCAGCACCCTTCCTTGGAAGCGCTTTTGTAGGCCTAAGAACACTGGGGCTCTGGGCTTCTCTAGCCACCTCATCTTCTGCTCATCCTCTCGCGCACTCTAAAGAGAGCTCAGGTGAGAAATTGCAAACGTCCAGCAATTGCTCAGAGATGAAAAGTGCCAGCACTGAAAGCTGTTGCTAGCCAGCACCCTTCCTTGGAAGCGCTTTCACAGGCGCAGCAACACTGGGGCTTTGCGCTTCTCTAGCCACCAAACGTCACTGTCATTCTCTTTTCATCTCGTAGACACGAGCTGAGAAATTGCAAACGTCGAGCAATTGCTCAGAGATGAAAAGTACCAGCACTGAAAGCTCTTGCTAGCCAGCACCCTTCCTTGGAAGCGCTTTTGTAGGCCTAAGAACACTGGGGCTCTGGGCTTCTCTAGCCACCTCATCTTCTGCTCATCCTCTCGCGCACTCTAAAGAGAGCTCAGGTGAGAAATTGCAAACGTCGAGCAATTGCTCAGAGATGAAAAGTGCCAGCACTGAAAGCTGTTGCTAGCCAGCACCCTTCCTTGGAAGCGCTTTTGTAGGCCTAAGAACACTGGGGCTCTGGGCTTCTCTAGCCACCTCATCTTCTGCTCATCATCTCGCGCACTCTAAAGAGAGCTCAGGTGAGAAATTGCAAACGTCCAGCAATTGCTCAGAGATTAAAAGTGCCAGCACTGAAAGCTCTTGCTAGCCAGCACCCTTCCTTGGAAGCGCTTTCACAGGCGCAGTAACACTGGGGCTTTGCACTTCTCTAGCCACCAAACGTCATGGTCCTTCTCTTTCCATCTCGTAGACACGAGCTGAGAAATTGCAAACGTCGAGCAATTGCTCAGAGATGAAAAGTGCCAGCACTGAAAGCTCTTGCTAGCCAGCACCCTTCCTTGGAAGCGCTTTTGTAGGCCTAAGAACACTGGGGCTCTGGGCTTCTCTAGCCACCTCATCTTCTGCTCATCCTCTCGCGCACTCTAAAGAGAGCTCAGGTGAGAAATTGCAAACGTCGACCAATTGCTCAGAGATGAAAAGTGCCAGCACTGAAAGCTCTTGCTAGCCAGCACCCTTCCTTGGAAGCGCTTTTGTAGGCCTAAGAACACTGGGGCTCTGGGCTTCTCTACCCACCTCATCTTCTGCTCATCCTCTCGCGCACTCTAAAGAGAGCTCAGGTGAGAAATTGCAAACGTCCAGCAATTGCTCAGAGATGAAAAGTGCCAGCACTGAAAGCTGTTGCTAGCCAGCACCCTTCCTTGGAAGCGCTTTCACAGGCGCAGTAACACTGGGGCTTTGCGCTTCTCTAGCCACCAAACGTCACAGTCCTTCTCTTTCCGTCGGTAGACACGAGCTGAGAAATTGCAAACTTCAAGCAATTGCTCAGCGATGAAAAGTGCCAGCACTGAAAGCTGTTGCTAGCCAGCACCCTTCCTTGGAAGCGCTTTCACAGGCGCAGTAACACTGGCGCTTTGCGCTTCTCTAGCCACCAAACGTCACGGTCCTTCTCTTTCCGTCTCGTAGACACGAGCTGAGAAATTGCAAACGTCGAGCAATTGCTCAGAGATGAAAAGTGCCAGCACTGAAAGCTCTTGCTAGCCAGCACCCTTCCTTGGAAGCGCTTTTGTAGGCCTAAGAACACTGGGGCTCGGGGCTTCTCTAGCCACCTCATCTTCTGCTCATCCTCTCGCGCACTCTAAAGAGAGCTCAGGTGAGAAATTGCAAACGTCGAGCAATTGCTCAGAGATGAAAAGTGCCAGCACTGAAAGCTCTTGCTAGCCAGCACCCTTCCTTGGAAGCGCTTTCACAGGTGCAGCAACACTGGGGCTTTGCGCTTCTCTACCCACCAAACGTCACGGTCCTTCTCTTTCCGTCTCGTAGACACGAGCTGACAAATTGCAAACGTCGAGCAATTGCTCAGAGATGAAAAGTGCCAGCACTGGAAGCTGTTGCTAGCCAGCACCCTTCCTTGGAAGCGCTTTTGTAGGCCTAAGAACACTGGGGCTCTGGGCTTCTCTAGCCACCTCATCTTCTGCTCATCCTCTCGCGCACTCTAAAGAGAGCTCAGGTGAGAAATTGCAAACGTCGAGCAATTGCTCAGAGATGAAAAGTACCAGCACTGAAAGCTCTTGCTAGCCAGCACCCTTCCTTGGAAGCGCTTTTGTAGGCCTAAGAAGACTGGGGCTCTGGGCTTCTCTAGCCACCTCATCTTCTGCTCATCCTCTCGCGCACTCTAAAGAGAGCTCAGGTGAGAAATTGCAAACGTCGAGCAATTGCTCAGAGATGAAAAGTGCCAGCACTGAAAGCTGTTGCTAGCCAGCACCCTTCCTTGGAAGCGCTTTTGTAGGCCTAAGAACACTGGGGCTCTGGGCTTCTTTAGCCACCTCATCTTCTGCTCATCCTCTCGCGCACTCTAAAGAGAGCTCAGGTGAGAAATTGCAAACGTCGAGCAATTGCTCAGAGATGAAAAGTGCCAGCACTGAAAGCTCTTGCTAGCCAGCACCCTTCCTTGGAAGCGCTTTCACAGGCGCAGCAACACTGGGGCTTTGCGCTTCTCTACCCACCAAACGTCACGGTCCTTCTCTTTCCGTCGGTAGACACGAGCTGAGAAATTGCAAACGTCGAGCAATTGCTCAGAGATGAAAAGTGCCAGCACTGAAAGCTGTTGCTAGCCAGCACCCTTCCTTGGAAGCGCTTTCACAGGCGCAGTAACACTGGGGCTTTGCGCTTCTCTACCCACCAAACGTCACGGTCATTCTCTTTCCGTCTCCTAGACACGAGCTGAGAAATTGCAAACGTCGAGCAATTGCTCAGAGATGAAAAGTGCCAGCACTGAAAGCTCTTGCTAGCCAGCACCCTTCCTTGGAAGCGCTTTCACAGGCGCAGTAACACTGGCGCTTTGCGCTTCTCTACGCACCAAACGTCACGGTCCTTCTCTTTCCGTCTCGTAGACACGAGCTGAGAAATTGCAAACGTCGAGCAATTGCTCAGAGAGGAAAAGTGCCAGCACTGAAAGCTGTTGCTAGCCAGCACCCTTCCTTGGAAGCGCTTTTGTAGGCCTAAGAACACTGGGGCTCTGGGCTTCTCTAGACACCTAATCTTCTGCTCATCCTCTCGCGCACTCTGAAGAGAGCTCAGGTGAGAAATTGCAAACGTCCAGCAATTGCTCAGAGATGAAAAGTGCCAGCACTGAAAGCTCTTGCTAGCCAACACCCTTCCTTGGAAGCGCTTTCACAGGCGCAGTAACACTGGGGCTTTGCGCTTCTCTACCCACCAAACGTCACGGTCCTTCTCTTTCCGTCTGATAGACACGAGCTGAGAAATTGCAAACGTCGAGCAATTGCTCAGAGACGAAAAGTGCCAGCACCGAAAGCTGTTGCTAGCCAGCACCCTTCCTTGGAAGCGCTTTTGTAGGCCTAAGAACACTGGGGCTCTGGGCTTCTCTAGCCACCTCATCTTCTGCTCATCCTCTCGCGCACTCTAAAGAGAGCTCAGGTGAGAAATTGCAAACGTCGAGCAATTGCTCAGAGATGAAAAGTGCCAGCACTGAAAGCTGTTGCTAGCCAGCACCCTTCCTTGGAAGCGCTTTTGTAGGCCTAAGAACACTGGGGCTCTGGGCTTCTCTAGCCACCTCATCTTCTGCTCATCCTCTCGCGCACTCTAAAGAGAGCTCAGGTGAGAAATTGCAAACGTCGAGCAATTGCTCAGAGATGAAAAGTGCCAGCACTGAAAGCTCTTGCTAGCCAGCACCCTTCCTTGGAAGCGCTTTCACAGGTGCAGCAACACTGGGGCTTTGCGCTTCTCTACCCACCAAACGTCACGGTCCTTCTCTTTCCGTCTCGTAGACACGAGCTGACAAATTGCAAACGTCGAGCAATTGCTCAGAGATGAAAAGTGCCAGCACTGGAAGCTGTTGCTAGCCAGCACCCTTCCTTGGAAGCGCTTTTGTAGGCCTAAGAACACTGGGGCTCTGGGCTTCTCTAGCCACCTCATCTTCTGCTCATCCTCTCGCGCACTCTAAAGAGAGCTCAGGTGAGAAATTGCAAACGTCCAGCAATTGCTCAGAGATGAAAAGTGCCAGCACTGAAAGCTGTTGCTAGCCAGCACCCTTCCTTGGAAGCGCTTTCACAGGCGCAGCAACACTGGGGCTTTGCGCTTCTCTACCCACCAAACGTCACTGTCATTCTCTTTCCGTCTCGTAGACACGAGCTGAGAAATTGCAAACGTCGAGCAATTGCTCAGAGATGAAAAGTACCAGCACTGAAAGCTCTTGCTAGCCAGCACCCTTCCTTGGAAGCGCTTTTGTAGGCCTAAGAACACTGGGGCTCTGGGCTTCTCTAGCCACCTCATCTTCTGCTCATCCTCTCGCGCACTCTAAAGAGAGCTCAGGTGAGAAATTGCAAACGTCGAGCAATTGCTCAGAGATGAAAAGTGCCAGCACTGAAAGCTGTTGCTAGCCAGCACCCTTCCTTGGAAGCGCTTTTGTAGGCCTAAGAACACTGGGGCTCTGGGCTTCTCTAGCCACCTCATCTTCTGCTCATCCTCTCGCGCACTCTAAAGAGAGCTCAGGTGAGAAATTGCAAACGTCGAGCAATTGCTCAGAGATGAAAAGTGCCAGCACTGAAAGCTCTTGCTAGCCAGCACCCTTCCTTGGAAGCGCTTTCACAGGCGCAGCAACACTGGGGCTTTGCGCTTCTCTAGCCACCAAACGTCACGGTCCTTCTCTTTCCGTCTCGTAGACACGAGCTGAGAAATTGCAAACGTCGAGCAATTGCTCAGAGAGGAAAAGTGCCAGCACTGAAAGCTCTTGCTAGCCAGCACCCTTCCTTGGAAGCGCTTTTGTAGCCCTTAGAACACTGGGGCTCTGGGCTTCTCTAGACACCTAATCTTCTGCTCATCCTCTCGCGCACTCTAAAGAGAGCTCAGGTGAGAAATTGCAAACGTCGAGCAATTGCTCAGAGATGAAAAGTGCCAGCACTGAAAGCTCTTGCTAGCCAGCACCCTTCCTTGGAAGCGCTTTTGTAGGCCTAAGAACACTGGGGCTCTGGGCTTCTCTAGCCACCTCATCTTCTGCTCATCCTCTCGCGCACTCTAAAGAGAGCTCAGGTGAGAAATTGCAAACGTCGAGCAATTGCTCAGAGATGAAAAGTGCCAGCACTGAAAGCTGTTGCTAGCCAGCACCCTTCCTTGGAAGCGCTTTTGTAGGCCTAAGAACACTGGGGCTCTGGGCTTCTCTAGCCACCTCATCTTCTGCTCATCCTCTCGCGCACTCTAAAGAGAGCTCAGGTGAGAAATTGCAAACGTCGAGCAATTGCTCAGAGATGAAAAGTGCCAGCACTGAAAGCTGTTGCTAGCCAGCACCCTTCCTTGGAAGCGCTTTCACAGGTGCAGCAACACTGGGGCTTTGCGCTTCTCTACCCACCAAACGTCACGGTCCTTCTCTTTCCGTCTCGTAGACACGAGCTGACAAATTGCAAACGTCGAGCAATTGCTCAGAGATGAAAAGTGCCAGCACTGGAAGCTGTTGCTAGCCAGCACCCTTCCTTGGAAGCGCTTTTGTAGGCCTAAGAACACTGGGGCTCTGGGCTTCTCTAGCCACCTCATCTTCTGCTCATCCTCTCGCGCACTCTAAAGAGAGCTCAGGTGAGAAATTGCAAACGTCGAGCAATTGCTCAGAGATGAAAAGTGCCAGCACTGAAAGCTGTTGCTAGCCAGCACCCTTCCTTGGAAGCGCTTTCACAGGCGCAGCAACACTGGGGCTTTGCGCTTCTCTAGCCACCAAACGTCACTGTCATTCTCTTTCCATCTCGTAAACACGAGCTGAGAAATTGCAAACGTCGAGCAATTGCTCAGAGATGAAAAGTGCCAGCACTGAAAGCTCTTGCTAGCCAGCACCCTTCCTTGGAAGCGCTTTTGTAGGCCTAAGAACACTGGGGCTCTGGGCTTCTCTAGCCACCTCATCTTCTGCTCATCCTCTCGCGCACTCTAAAGAGAGCTCAGGTGAGAAATTGCAAACGTCGAGCAATTGCTCAGAGATGAAAAGTGCCAGCACTGAAAGCTGTTGCTAGCCAGCACCCTTCCTTGGAAGCGCTTTTGTAGGCCTAAGAACACTGGGGCTCTGGGCTTCTTTAGCCACCTCATCTTCTGCTCATCATCTCGCGCACTCTAAAGAGAGCTCAGGTGAGAAATTGCAAACGTCGAGCAATTGCTCAGAGATGAAAAGTGCCAGCACTGAAAGCTCTTGCTAGCCAGCACCCTTCCTTGGAAGCGCTTTCACAGGCGCAGCAACACTGGGGCTTTGCGCTTCTCTACCCACCAAACGTCACGGTCCTTCTCTTTCCGTCGGTAGACACGAGCTGAGAAATTGCAAACGTCGAGCAATTGCTCAGAGATGAAAAGTGCCAGCACTGAAAGCTCTTGCTAGCCAGCACCCTTCCTTGGAAGCGCTTTCACAGGCGCAGTAACACTGGGGCTTTGCGCTTCTCTAGCCACCAAACGTCACGGTCCTTCTCTTTCCGTCTCGTAGACACGAGCTGAGAAATTGCAAACGTCGAGCAATTGCTCAGAGATGAAAAGTGCCAGCACTGAAAGCTCTTGCTAGCCAGCACCCTTCCTTGGAAGCGCTTTCACAGGCGCAGCAACACTGGCGCTTTGCGCTTCTCTACGCACCAAACGTCACGGTCCTTCTCTTTCCGTCTCGTAGACACGAGCTGAGAAATTGCAAACGTCGAGCAATTGCTCAGAGAGGAAAAGTGCCAGCACTGAAAGCTGTTGCTAGCCAGCACCCTTCCTTGGAAGCGCTTTTGTAGGCCTAAGAACACTGGGGCTCTGGGCTTCTTTAGCCACCTCATCTTCTGCTCATCCTCTCGCGCACTCTGAAGAGAGCTCAGGTGAGAAATTGCAAACGTCCAGCAATTGCTCAGAGATGAAAAGTGCCAGCACTGAAAGCTCTTGCTAGCCAGCACCCTTCCTTGGAAGCGCTTTCACAGGCGCAGTAACACTGGGGCTTTGCGCTTCTCTAGCCACCAAACGTCACGGTCCTTCTCTTTCCGTCTCGTAGACACGAGCTGAGAAATTGCAAACGTCGAGCAATTGCTCAGAGAGGAAAAGTGCCAGCACTGAAAGCTCTTGCTAGCCAGCACCCTTCCTTGGAAGCGCTTTTGTAGCCCTTAGAACACTGGGGCTCTGGGCTTCTCTAGACACCTAATCTTCTGCTCATCCTCTCGCGCACTCTAAAGAGAGCTCAGGTGAGAAATTGCAAACGTCGAGCAATTGCTCAGAGATGAAAAGTGCCAGCACTGAAAGCTCTTGCTAGCCAGCACCCTTCCTTGGAAGCGCTTTTGTAGGCCTAAGAACACTGGGGCTCTGGGCTTCTCTAGCCACCTCATCTTCTGCTCATCCTCTCGCGCACTCTAAAGAGAGCTCAGGTGAGAAATTGCAAACGTCGAGCAATTGCTCAGAGATGAAAAGTGCCAGCACTGAAAGCTCTTGCTAGCCAGCACCCTTCCTTGGAAGCGCTTTTGTAGGCCTAAGAACACTGGGGCTCTGGGCTTCTCTAGCCACCTCATCTTCTGCTCATCCTCTCGCGCACTCTAAAGAGAGCTCAGGTGAGAAATTGCAAACGTCGAGCAATTGCTCAGAGATGAAAAGTGCCAGCACTGAAAGCTGTTGCTAGCCAGCACCCTTCCTTGGAAGCGCTTTCACAGGCGCAGCAACACTGGGGCTTTGCGCTTCTCTAGCCACCAAACGTCACTGTCATTCTCTTTCCATCTCGTAGACACGAGCTGAGAAATTGCAAACGTCGAGCAATTGCTCAGAGATGAAAAGTGCCAGCACTGAAAGCTCTTGCTAGCCAGCACCCTTCCTTGGAAGCGCTTTTGTAGGCCTAAGAACACTGGGGCTCTGGGCTTCTCTAGCCACCTCATCTTCTGCTCATCCTCTCGCGCACTCTAAAGAGAGCTCAGGTGAGAAATTGCAAACGTCGAGCAATTGCTCAGAGATGAAAAGTGCCAGCACTGAAAGCTCTTGCTAGCCAGCACCCTTCCTTGGAAGCGCTTTTGTAGGCCTAAGAACACTGGGGCTCTGGGCTTCTTTAGCCACCTCATCTTCTGCTCATCCTCTCGCGCACTCTAAAGAGAGCTCAGGTGAGAAATTGCAAACGTCGAGCAATTGCTCAGAGATGAAAAGTGCCAGCACTGAAAGCTCTTGCTAGCCAGCACCCTTCCTTGGAAGCGCTTTCACAGGCGCAGCAACACTGGGGCTTTGCGCTTCTCTACCCACCAAACGTCACGGTCCTTCTCTTTCCGTCGGTAGAAACGAGCTGAGAAATTGCAAACGTCGAGCAATTGCTCAGAGATGAAAAGTGCCAGCACTGAAAGCTGTTGCTAGCCAGCACCCTTCCTTGGAAGCGCTTTCACAGGCGCAGTAACACTGGGGCTTTGCGCTTCTCTACGCACCAAACGTCACGGTCCTTCTCTTTCCGTCGGTAGACACGAGCTGAGAAATTGCAAACGTCGAGCAATTGCTCAGAGATGAAAAGTGCCAGCACTGAAAGCTCTTGCTAGCCAGCACCCTTCCTTGGAAGCGCTTTCACAGGCGCAGCAACACTGGCGCTTTGCGCTTCTCTACGCACCAAATGTCACGGTCCTTCTCTTTCCGTCTCGTAGACACGAGCTGAGAAATTGCAAACGTCGAGCAATTGCTCAGAGATGAAAAGTGCCAGCACTGAAAGCTCTTGCTAGCCAGCACCCTTCCTTGGAAGCGCTTTTGTAGGCCTAAGAACACTGGGGCTCTGGGCTTCTCTAGCCACCTCATCTTCTGCTCATCCTCTCGCGCACTCTAAAGAGAGCTCAGGTGAGAAATTGCAAACGTCGAGCAATTGCTCAGAGATGAAAAGTGCCAGCACTGAAAGCTCTTGCTAGCCAGCACCCTTCCTTGGAAGCGCTTTTGTAGGCCTAAGAACACTGGGGCTCTGGGCTTCTCTAGCCACCTCATCTTCTGCTCATCCTCTCGCGCACTCTAAAGAGAGCTCAGGTGAGAAATTGCAAACGTCGAGCAATTGCTCAGAGATGAAAAGTGCCAGCACTGAAAGCTCTTGCTAGCCAGCACCCTTCCTTGGAAGCGCTTTCACAGGCGCAGTAACACTGGGGCTTTGCGCTTCTCTACCCACCAAACGTCACGGTCCAGCTCTTTCCGTCGGTAGACATGAGCTGAGAAATTGCAAACGTCGAGCAATTGCTCAGAAATGAAAAGTGCCAGCACTGAAAGCTGTTGCTAGCCAGCACCCTTCCTTGGAAGCGCTTTCACAGGCGCAGTAACACTGGGGCTTTGCGCTTCTCTAGCCACCAAACGTCACGGTCCTTCTCTTTCCGTCTCGTAGACACGAGCTGAGAAATTGCAAACGTCGAGCAATTGCTCAGAGATGAAAAGTGCCAGCACTGGAAGCTGTTGCTAGCCAGCACCCTTCCTTGGAAGCGCTTTTGTAGGCCTAAGAACACTGGGGCTCTGGGCTTCTCTAGACACCTAATCTTCTGCTCATCCTCTCGCGCACTCTAAAGAGAGCTCAGGTGAGAAATTGCAAACGTCGAGCAATTGCTCAGAGATGAAAAGTGCCAGCACTGAAAGCTGTTGCTAGCCAGCACCCTTCCTTGGAAGCGCTTTCACAGGCGCTGTAACACTGGGGCTTTGCGCTTCTCTACCCACCAAACGTCACGGTCCTTCTCTTTCCGTCTCGTAGACACGAGCTGAGAAATTGCAAATGTCGAGCAATTGCTCAGAGATGAAAAGTGCCAGCACTGGAAGCTCTTGCTAGCCAGCACCCTTCCTTGGAAGCGCTTTTGTAGGCCTAAGAACACTGGGGCTCTGGGCTTCTCTATCCACCTAATCTTCTGCTCATCCTCTCGCGCACTCTAAAGAGAGCTCAGGTAGAGAAATTGCAAATGTCGAGCAATTGCTCAGAGATGAAAAGTGCCAGCACTGAAAGCTGTTGCTAGCCAGCCCCCTTCCTTGGAAGCGCTTTTGTAGGCCTAAGAACACTGGGGCTCTGGGCTTCTCTAGCCACCTCATCTTCTGCTCATCCTCTCGCGCACTCTGAAGAGAGCTCAGGTGAGAAATTGCAAACGTCGAGCAATTGCTCAGAGATGAAAAGTGCCAGCACTGAAAGCTGTTGCTAGCCAGCACCCTTCCTTGGAAGCGCTTTCACAGGTGCAGCAACACTGGGGCTTTGCGCTTCTCTACCCACCAAACGTCACGGTCCTTCTCTTTCCGTCGGTAGACACGAGCTGAGAAATTGCAAACGTCGAGCAATTGCTCAGAGATGAAAAGTGCCAGCACTGAAAGCTCTTGCTAGCCAGCACCCTTCCTTGGAAGCGCTTTTGTAGGCCTAAGAACACTGGGGCTCTGGGCTTCTCTAGCCACCTCATCTTCTGCTCATCCTCTCGCGCACTCTAAAGAGAGCTCAGGTGAGAAATTGCAAACGTCGAGCAATTGCTCAGAGATGAAAAGTGCCAGCACTGAAAGCTCTTGCTAGCCAGCACCCTTCCTTGGAAGCGCTTTCACAGGCGCAGTAACACTGGGGCTTTGCGCTTCTCTAGCCACCAAACGTCACGGTCCTTCTCTTTCCGTCGGTAGACATGAGCTGAGAAATTGCAAACGTCGAGCAATTGCTCAGAGATGAAAAGTGCCAGCACTGAAAGCTCTTGCTAGCCAGCACCCTTCCTTGGAAGCGCTTTCACAGGCGCAGTAACACTGGGGCTTTGCGCTTCTCTAGCCACCAAACGTCACGGTCCTTCTCTTTCCGTCTCGTAGACACGAGCTGAGAAATTGCAAACGTCGAGCAATTGCTCAGAGATGAAAAGTGCCAGCACTGGAAACTGTTGCTAGCCAGCACCCTTCCTTGGAAGCGCTTTTGTAGGCCTAAGAACACAGGGGCTCTGGGCTTCTCTAGACACCTAATCTTCTGCTCATCCTCTCGCGCACTCTAAAGAGAGCTCAGGTGAGAAATTGCAAACGTCGAGCAATTGCTCAGAGATGAAAAGTGCTAGCACTGAAAGCTGTTGCTAGCCAGCACCCTTCCTTGGAAGCGCTTTCACAGGCGCTGTAACACTGGGGCTTTGCGCTTCTCTAGCCACCAAACGTCACGGTCCTTCTCTTTCCGTCTCGTAGACACGAGCTGAGAAATTGCAAATGTCGAGCAATTGCTCAGAGATGAAAAGTGCCAGCACTGAAAGCTCTTGCTAGCCAGCACCCTTCCTTGGAAGCGCTTTTGTAGGCCTAAGAACACAGGGGCTCTGGTCTTCTCTAGACACCTAATCTTCTGCTCATCCTCTCGCGCACTCTAAAGAGAGCTCAGGTGAGAAATTGCAAATGTCGAGCAATTGCTCAGAGATGAAAAGTGCCAGCACTGAAAGCTGTTGCTAGCCAGCACCCTTCCTTGGAAGCGCTTTTGTAGGCCTAAGAACACTGGGGCTCTGGGCTTCTCTAGCCACCTAATCTTCTGCTCATCCTCTCGCGCACTCTAAAGAGAGCTCAGGTGAGAAATTGCAAACGTCGAGCAATTGCTCAGAGATGAAAAGTGCCAGCACTGAAAGCTGTTGCTAGCCAGCACCCTTCCTTGGAAGCGCTTTCACAGGCGCTGTAACACTGGGGCTTTGCGCTTCTCTACCCACCAAACGTCACGGTCCTTCTCTTTCCGTCTCGTAGACACGAGCTGAGAAATTGCAAATGTCGAGCAATTGCTCAGAGATGAAAAGTGCCAGCACTGGAAGCTCTTGCTAGCCAGCACCCTTCCTTGGAAGCGCTTTTGTAGGCCTAAGAACACTGGGGCTCTGGGCTTCTCTATCCACCTAATCTTCTGCTCATCCTCTCGCGCACTCTAAAGAGAGCTCAGGTAGAGAAATTGCAAATGTCGAGCAATTGCTCAGAGATGAAAAGTGCCAGCACTGAAAGCTGTTGCTAGCCAGCCCCCTTCCTTGGAAGCGCTTTTGTAGGCCTAAGAACACTGGGGCTCTGGGCTTCTCTAGCCACCTCATCTTCTGCTCATCCTCTCGCGCACTCTGAAGAGAGCTCAGGTGAGAAATTGCAAACGTCGAGCAATTGCTCAGAGATGAAAAGTGCCAGCACTGAAAGCTGTTGCTAGCCAGCACCCTTCCTTGGAAGCGCTTTCACAGGTGCAGCAACACTGGGGCTTTGCGCTTCTCTACCCACCAAACGTCACGGTCCTTCTCTTTCCGTCGGTAGACACGAGCTGAGAAATTGCAAACGTCGAGCAATTGCTCAGAGATGAAAAGTGCCAGCACTGAAAGCTCTTGCTAGCCAGCACCCTTCCTTGGAAGCGCTTTTGTAGGCCTAAGAACACTGGGGCTCTGGGCTTCTCTAGCCACCTCATCTTCTGCTCATCCTCTCGCGCACTCTAAAGAGAGCTCAGGTGAGAAATTGCAAACGTCGAGCAATTGCTCAGAGATGAAAAGTGCCAGCACTGAAAGCTCTTGCTAGCCAGCACCCTTCCTTGGAAGCGCTTTCACAGGCGCAGTAACACTGGGGCTTTGCGCTTCTCTAGCCACCAAACGTCACGGTCCTTCTCTTTCCGTCGGTAGACATGAGCTGAGAAATTGCAAACGTCGAGCAATTGCTCAGAGATGAAAAGTGCCAGCACTGAAAGCTCTTGCTAGCCAGCACCCTTCCTTGGAAGCGCTTTCACAGGCGCAGTAACACTGGGGCTTTGCGCTTCTCTAGCCACCAAACGTCACGGTCCTTCTCTTTCCGTCTCGTAGACACGAGCTGAGAAATTGCAAACGTCGAGCAATTGCTCAGAGATGAAAAGTGCCAGCACTGGAAACTGTTGCTAGCCAGCACCCTTCCTTGGAAGCGCTTTTGTAGGCCTAAGAACACAGGGGCTCTGGGCTTCTCTAGACACCTAATCTTCTGCTCATCCTCTCGCGCACTCTAAAGAGAGCTCAGGTGAGAAATTGCAAACGTCGAGCAATTGCTCAGAGATGAAAAGTGCTAGCACTGAAAGCTGTTGCTAGCCAGCACCCTTCCTTGGAAGCGCTTTCACAGGCGCTGTAACACTGGGGCTTTGCGCTTCTCTACCCACCAAACGTCACGGTCCTTCTCTTTCCGTCTCGTAGACACGAGCTGAGAAATTGCAAATGTCGAGCAATTGCTCAGAGATGAAAAGTGCCAGCACTGAAAGCTCTTGCTAGCCAGCACCCTTCCTTGGAAGCGCTTTTGTAGGCCTAAGAACACAGGGGCTCTGGTCTTCTCTAGACACCTAATCTTCTGCTCATCCTCTCGCGCACTCTAAAGAGAGCTCAGGTGAGAAATTGCAAATGTCGAGCAATTGCTCAGAGATGAAAAGTGCCAGCACTGAAAGCTGTTGCTAGCCAGCACCCTTCCTTGGAAGCGCTTTTGTAGGCCTAAGAACACTGGGGCTCTGGGCTTCTCTAGCCACCTCATCTTCTGCTCATCCTCTCGCGCACTCTGAAGAGAGCTCAGGTGAGAAATTGCAAACGTCGAGCAATTGCTCAGAGATGAAAAGTGCCAGCACTGAAAGCTGTTGCTAGCCAGCACCCTTCCTTGGAAGCGCTTTCACAGGCGCAGTAACACTGGGGCTTTGCGCTTCTCTACCCACCAAACGTCACGGTCCTTCTCTTTCCGTCTCGTAGACACGAGCTGAGAAATTGCAAACGTCGAGCAATTGCTCAGAGATGAAAAGTGCCAGCACTGAAAGCTCTTGCTAGCCAGCACCCTTCCTTGGAAGCGCTTTCACAGGCGCAGCAACACTGGGGCTTTGCGCTTCTCTAGCCACCAAACGCCACGGTCCTTCTCTTTCCGTCTCCTAGACACGAGCTGAGAAATTGCAAACGTCGAGCAATTGCTCAGAGATGAAAAGTGCCAGCACTGAAAGCTGTTGCTAGCCAGCACCCTTCCTTGGAAGCGCTTTTGTAGGCCTAAGAACACTGGGGCTCTGGGCTTCTTTAGCCACCTCATCTTCTGCTCATCCTCTCGCGCACTCTAAAGAGAGCTCAGGTGAGAAATTGCAAACGTCGAGCAATTGCTCAGAGATGAAAAGTGCCAGCACTGAAAGCTCTTGCTAGCCAGCACCCTTCCTTGGAAGCGCTTTCACAGGCGCAGCAACACTGGGGTTTTGCGCTTCTCTAGCCACCAAACGTCACGGTCCTTCTCTTTCCGTCTCGTAGACACGAGCTGAGAAATTGCAAACGTCGAGCAATTGCTCAGAGATGAAAAGTGCCAGCACTGAAAGCTCTTGCTAGCCAGCACCCTTCCTTGGAAGCGCTTTTGTAGGCCTAAGAACACAGGGGCTCTGGGCTTCTCTAGCCACCTCATCTTCTGCTCATCCTCTCGCGCACTCTAAAGAGAGCTCAGGTGAGAAATTGCAAACGTCGAGCAATTGCTCAGAGATGAAAAGTGCCAGCACTGAAAGCTGTTGCTAGCCAGCACCCTTCCTTGGAAGCGCTTTCACAGGCGCAGCAACTCTGGGGCTTTGCGCTTCTCTAGCCACCAAACGTCACGGTCCTTCTCTTTCCGTCGGTAGACACGAGCTGAGAAATTGCAAACGTCGAGCAATTGCTCAGAGATGAAAAGTGCCAGCACTGAAAGCTGTTGCTAGCCAGCACCCTTCCTTGGAAGCGCTTTCACAGGCGCAGTAACACTGGGGCTTTGCGCTTCTCTACCCACCAAACGTCACGGTCGTTCTCTTTCCGTCTCGTAGACACGAGCTGAGAAATTGCAAACGTCGAGCAATTGCTCAGAGATGAAAAGTGCCAGCACTGAAAGCTCTTGCTAACCAGCACCCTTCCTTGGAAGCGCTTTCACAGGCGCAGCAACACTGGGGCTTTGCGCTTCTCTACGCACCAAACGTCACGGTCCTTCTCTTTCCGTCTCGTAGACACGAGCTGAGAAATTGCAAACGTCGAGCAATTGCTCAGAGATGAAAAGTGCCAGCACTGAAAGCTGTTGCTAGCCAGCACCCTTCCTTGGAAGCGCTTTTGTAGGCCTAAGAACACTGGGGCTCTGGGCTTCTTTAGCCACCTCATCTTCTGCTCATCCTCTCGCGCACTCTGAAGAGAGCTCAGGTGAGAAATTGCAAACGTCGAGCAATTGCTCAGAGATGAAAAGTGCCAGCACTGAAAGCTGTTGCTAGCCAGCACCCTTCCTTGGAAGCGCTTTCACAGGCGCAGCAACACTGGGGCTTTGCGCTTCTCTACCCACCAAACGTCACGGTCGTTCTCTTTCCGTCTCGTAGACACGAGCTGAGAAATTGCAAACGTCGAGCAATTGCTCAGAGATGAAAAGTGCCAGCACTGAAAGCTCTTGCTAGCCAGCACCCTTCCTTGGAAGCGCTTTTGTAGGCCTAAGAACACTGGGGCTCTGGGCTTCTCTAGCCACCTCATCTTCTGCTCATCCTCTCGCGCACTCTAAAGAGAGCTCAGGTGAGAAATTGCAAACGTCGAGCAATTGCTCAGAGATGAAAAGTGCCAGCACTGCAAGCTGTTGCTAGCCAGCACCCTTCCTTGGAAGCGCTTTTGTAGGCCTAAGAACACTGGGGCTCTGGGCTTCTTTAGCCACCTCATCTTCTGCTCATCCTCTCGCGCACTCTGAAGAGAGCTCAGGTGAGAAATTGCAAACGTCGAGCAATTGCTCAGAGATGAAAAGTGCCAGCACTGAAAGCTGTTGCTAGCCAGCACCCTTCCTTGGAAGCGCTTTCACAGGCGCAGTAACACTGGGGCTTTGCGCTTCTCTAGCCACCAAACGTCACGGTCCTTCTCTTTCCGTCTCGTAGACACGAGCTGAGAAATTGCAAACGTCGAGCAATTGCTCAGAGATGAAAAGTGCCAGCACTGAAAGCTCTTGCTAGCCAGCCCCCTTCCTTGGAAGCGCTTTTGTAGGCCTAAGAACACTGGGGCTCTGGGCTTCTCTAGCCACCTCATCTTCTGCTCATCCTCTCGCGCACTCTGAAGAGAGCTCAGGTGAGAAATTGCAAACGTCGAGCAATTGCTCAGAGATGAAAAGTTCCAGCACTGAAAGCTGTTGCTAGCCAGCACCCTTCCTTGGAAGCGCTTTCACAGGCGCAGCAACACTGGCGCTTTGCGCTTCTCTACGCACCAAACGTCACGGTCCTTCTCTTTCCGTCTCGTAGACACGAGCTGAGAAATTGCAAACGTCGAGCAATTGCTCAGAGATGAAAAGTGCCAGCACTGAAAGCTCTTGCTAGCCAGCACCCTTCCTTGGAAGCGCTTTTGTAGGCCTAAGAACACTGGGGCTCTGGGCTTCTCTAGCCACCTCATCTTCTGCTCATCCTCTCGCGCACTCTGAAGAGAGCTCAGGTGAGAAATTGCAAACGTCGAGCAATTGCTCAGAGATGAAAAGTGCCAGCACTGAAAGCTGTTGCTAGCCAGCACCCTTCCTTGGAAGCGCTTTCACAGGCGCAGTAACACTGGGGCTTTCCGCTTCTCTACCCACCAAACGTCACGGTCACTATCTCTCCGTCTCGTAGACACGAGCTGAGAAATTGCAAACGTCGAGCAATTGCTCAGAGATGAAAAGTGCCAGCACTGAAAGCTCTTGCTAGCCAGCACCCTTCCTTGGAAGCGCTTTTGTAGGCCTAAGAACACTGGGGCTCTGGGCTTCTCTAGCCACCTCATCTTCTGCTCATCCTCTCGCGCACTCTAAAGAGAGCTCAGGTGAGAAATTGCAAACGTCGAGCAATTGCTCAGAGATGAAAAGTGCCAGCACTGAAAGCTGTTGCTAGCCAGCACCCTTCCTTGGAAGCGCTTTCACAGGCGCAGCAACACTGGGGCTTTGCGCTTCTCTACCCACCAAACGTCACGGTCCTTCTCTTTCCGTCGGTAGACACGAGCTGAGAAATTGCAAACGTCCAGCAATTGCTCAGAGATGAAAAGTGCCAGCACTGAAAGCTGTTGCTAGCCAGCACCCTTCCTTGGAAGCGCTTTCACAGGCGCAGTAACACTGGGGCTTTGCGCTTCTCTACCCACCAAACGTCACGGTCGTTCTCTTTCCGTCTCGTAGACACGAGCTGAGAAATTGCAAACGTCGAGCAATTGCTCAGAGATGAAAAGTGCCAGCACTGAAAGCTGTTGCTAACCAGCACCCTTCCTTGGAAGCGCTTTCACAGGCGCAGCAACACTGGCGCTTTGCGCTTCTCTACGCACCAAACGTCACGGTCCTTCTCTTTCCGTCTCGTAGACACGAGCTGAGAAATTGCAAACGTCGAGCAATTGCTCAGAGATGAAAAGTGCCAGCACTGAAAGCTGTCGCCAGCCAGCACCCTTCCTTGGAAGCGCTTTTGTAGGCCTAAGAACACTGGGGCTCTGGGCTTCTTTAGCCACCTCATCTTCTGCTCATCCTCTCGCGCACTCTAAAGAGAGCTCAGGTGAGAAATTGCAAACGTCGAGCAATTGCTCAGAGATGAAAAGTGCCAGCACTGAAAGCTGTTGCTAGCCAGCACCCTTCCTTGGAAGCGCTTTCACAGGCGCAGCAACACTGGGGCTTTGCGCTTCTCTACCCACCAAACGTCACGGTCCTTCTCTTTCCGTCTCGTAGACACGAGCTGAGAAATTGCAAACGTCGAGCAATTGCTCAGAGATGAAAAGTGCCAGCACTGAAAGCTCTTGCTAGCCAGCACCCTTCCTTGGAAGCGCTTTTGTAGGCCTAAGAACACTGGGGCTCTGGGCTTCTCTAGCCACCTCATCTTCTGCTCATCCTCTCGCGCACTCTAAAGAGAGCTCAGGTGAGAAATTGCAAACGTCGAGCAATTGCTCAGAGATGAAAAGTGCCAGCACTGAAAGCTCTTGCTAGCCAGCACCCTTCCTTGGAAGCGCTTTTGTAGGCCTAAGAACACTGGGGCTCTGGGCTTCTTTAGCCACCTCATCTTCTGCTCATCCTCTCGCGCACTCTGAAGAGAGCTCAGGTGAGAAATTGCAAACGTCGAGCAATTGCTCAGAGATGAAAAGTGCCAGCACTGAAAGCTGTTGCTAGCCAGCACCCTTCCTTGGAAGCGCTTTCACAGGCGCAGTAACACTGGCGCTTTGCGCTTCTCTACCCACCAAACGTCACGGTCACTATCTCTCCGTCTCGTAGACACGAGCTGAGAAATTGCAAACGTCGAGCAATTGCTCAGAGATGAAAAGTGCCAGCACTGAAAGCTCTTGCTAGCCAGCACCCTTCCTTGGAAGCGCTTTCACAGGCGCAGTAACACTGGGGCTTTGCGCTTCTCTACCCACCAAACGTCACGGTCCTTCTCTTTCCGTCTCGTAGACACGAGCTGAGAAATTGCAAACGTCGAGCAATTGCTCAGAGATGAAAAGTGCCAGCACTGGAAGCTGTTGCTAGCCAGCACCCTTCCTTGGAAGCGCTTTTGTAGGCCTAAGAACACTGGGGCTCTGGGCTTCTCTAGACACCTAATCTTCTGCTCATCCTCTCGCGCACTCTAAAGAGAGCTCAGGTGAGAAATTGCAAACGTCAAGCAATTGCTCAGAGATGAAAAGTGCCAGCACTGAAAGCTGTTGCTAGCCAGCACCCTTCCTTGGAAGCGCTTTCACAGGCGCAGTAACACTGGGGCTTTGCGCTTCTCTACCCACCAAACGTCACTGTCATTCTCTTTCCGTCTCGTAGACACGAGCTGAGAAATTGCAAACGTCGAGCAATTGCTCAGAGATGAAAAGTGCCAGCACTGAAAGCTGTTGCTAGCCAGCACCCTTCCTTGGAAGCGCTTTTGTAGGCCTAAGAACACAGGGGCTCTGGGCTTCTCTAGACACCTAATCTTCTGCTCATCCTCTCGCGCACTCTAAAGAGAGCTCAGGTGAGAAATTGCAAATGTCGAGCAATTGCTCAGAGATGAAAAGTGCCAGCACTGAAAGCTGTTGCTAGCCAGCCCCCTTCCTTGGAAGCGCTTTTGTAGGCCTAAGAACACTGGGGCTCTGGGCTTCTCTAGCCACCTCATCTTCTGCTCATCCTCTCGCGCACTCTGAAGAGAGCTCAGGTGAGAAATTGCAAACGTCGAGCAATTGCTCAGAGATGAAAAGTTCCAGCACTGAAAGCTGTTGCTAGCCAGCACCCTTCCTTGGAAGCGCTTTCACAGGCGCAGCAACACTGGCGCTTTGCGCTTCTCTACGCACCAAACGTCACGGTCCTTCTCTTTCCGTCTCCTAGACACGAGCTGAGAAATTGCAAACGTCGAGCAATTGCTCAGAGATGAAAAGTGCCAGCACTGAAAGCTCTTGCTAGCCAGCACCCTTCCTTGGAAGCGCTTTTGTAGGCCTAAGAACACTGGGGCTCTGGGCTTCTTTAGCCACCTCATCTTCTGCTCATCCTCTCGCGCACTCTGAAGAGAGCTCAGGTGAGAAATTGCAAACGTCGAGCAATTGCTCAGAGATGAAAAGTGCCAGCACTGAAAGCTGTTGCTAGCCAGCACCCTTCCTTGGAAGCGCTTTCACAGGCGCAGTAACACTGGGGCTTTCCGCTTCTCTACCCACCAAACGTCACGGTCACTATCTCTCCGTCTCGTAGACACGAGCTGAGAAATTGCAAACGTCGAGCAATTGCTCAGAGATGAAAAGTGCCAGCACTGAAAGCTCTTGCTAGCCAGCACCCTTCCTTGGAAGCGCTTTTGTAGGCCTAAGAACACTGGGGCTCTGGGCTTCTCTAGCCACCTCATCTTCTGCTCATCCTCTCGCGCACTCTAAAGAGAGCTCAGGTGAGAAATTGCAAACGTCGAGCAATTGCTCAGAGATGAAAAGTGCCAGCACTGAAAGCTGTTGCTAGCCAGCACCCTTCCTTGGAAGCGCTTTCACAGGCGCAGCAACACTGGGGCTTTGCGCTTCTCTACCCACCAAACGTCACGGTCCTTCTCTTTCCGTCGGTAGACACGAGCTGAGAAATTGCAAACGTCGAGCAATTGCTCAGAGATGAAAAGTGCCAGCACTGAAAGCTGTTGCTAGCCAGCACCCTTCCTTGGAAGCGCTTTCACAGGCGCAGTAACACTGGGGCTTTGCGCTTCTCTACCCACCAAACGTCACGGTCGTTCTCTTTCCGTCTCGTAGACACGAGCTGAGAAATTGCAAACGTCGAGCAATTGCTCAGAGATGAAAAGTGCCAGCACTGAAAGCTGTTGCTAACCAGCACCCTTCCTTGGAAGCGCTTTCACAGGCGCAGCAACACTGGCGCTTTGCGCTTCTCTACGCACCAAACGTCACGGTCGTTCTCTTTCCGTCTCGTAGACACGAGCTGAGAAATTGCAAACGTCGAGCAATTGCTCAGAGATGAAAAGTGCCAGCACTGAAAGCTGTTGCTAGCCAGCACCCTTCCTTGGAAGCGCTTTTGTAGGCCTAAGAACACTGGGGCTCTGGGCTTCTTTAGCCACCTCATCTTCTGCTCATCCTCTCGCGCACTCTAAAGAGAGCTCAGGTGAGAAATTGCAAACGTCGAGCAATTGCTCAGAGATGAAAAGTGCCAGCACTGAAAGCTGTTGCTAGCCAGCACCCTTCCTTGGAAGCGCTTTCACAGGCGCAGCAACACTGGGGCTTTGCGCTTCTCTACCCACCAAACGTCACGGTCCTTCTCTTTCCGTCTCGTAGACACGAGCTGAGAAATTGCAAACGTCGAGCAATTGCTCAGAGATGAAAAGTGCCAGCACTGAAAGCTGTTGCTAGCCAGCACCCTTCCTTGGAAGCGCTTTTGTAGGCCTAAGAACACTGGGGCTCTGGGCTTCTCTAGCCACCTCATCTTCTGCTCATCCTCTCGCGCACTCTAAAGAGAGCTCAGGTGAGAAATTGCAAACGTCGAGCAATTGCTCAGAGATGAAAAGTGCCAGCACTGCAAGCTGTTGCTAGCCAGCACCCTTCCTTGGAAGCGCTTTTGTAGGCCTAAGAACACTGGGGCTCTGGGCTTCTTTAGCCACCTCATCTTCTGCTCATCCTCTCGCGCACTCTGAAGAGAGCTCAGGTGAGAAATTGCAAACGTCGAGCAATTGCTCAGAGATGAAAAGTGCCAGCACTGAAAGCTGTTGCTAGCCAGCACCCTTCCTTGGAAGCGCTTTCACAGGCGCAGTAACACTGGGGCTTTGCGCTTCTCTACCCACCAAACGTCACGGTCACTATCTCTCCGTCTCGTAGACACGAGCTGAGAAATTGCAAACGTCGAGCAATTGCTCAGAGATGAAAAGTGCCAGCACTGAAAGCTCTTGCTAGCCAGCACCCTTCCTTGGAAGCGCTTTCACAGGCGCAGTAACACTGGGGCTTTGCGCTTCTCTACCCACCAAACGTCACGGTCCTTCTCTTTCCGTCTCGTAGACACGAGCTGAGAAATTGCAAACGTCGAGCAATTGCTCAGAGATGAAAAGTGCCAGCACTGAAAGCTCTTGCTAGCCAGCACCCTTCCTTGGAAGCGCTTTTGTAGGCCTAAGAACACAGGGGCTCTGGGCTTCTCTAGACACCTAATCTTCTGCTCATCCTCTCGCGCACTCTAAAGAGAGCTCAGGTGAGAAATTGCAAATGTCGAGCAATTGCTCAGAGATGAAAAGTGCCAGCACTGAAAGCTGTTGCTAGCCAGCCCCCTTCCTTGGAAGCGCTTTTGTAGGCCTAAGAACACTGGGGCTCTGGGCTTCTCTAGCCACCTCATCTTCTGCTCATCCTCTCGCGCACTCTGAAGAGAGCTCAGGTGAGAAATTGCAAACGTCGAGCAATTGCTCAGAGATGAAAAGTGCCAGCACTGAAAGCTGTTGCTAGCCAGCACCCTTCCTTGGAAGCGCTTTCACAGGCGCAGCAACACTGGGGCTTTGCGCTTCTCTACCCACCAAACGTCACGGTCCTTCTCTTTCCGTCGGTAGACACGAGCTGAGAAATTGCAAACGTCGAGCAATTGCTCAGAGATGAAAAGTGCCAGCACTGAAAGCTGTTGCTAGCCAGCACCCTTCCTTGGAAGCGCTTTTGTAGGCCTAAGAACACTGGGGCTCTGGGCTTCTTTAGCCACCTCATCTTCTGCTCATCCTCTCGCGCACTCTAAAGAGAGCTCAGGTGAGAAATTGCAAACGTCGAGCAATTGCTCAGAGATGAAAAGTGCCAGCACTGAAAGCTGTTGCTAGCCAGCACCCTTCCTTGGAAGCGCTTTCACAGGCGCAGCAACACTGGGGCTTTGCGTTTCTCTAGCCACCAAACGTCACGGTCCTTCTCTTTCCGTCTCGTAGACACGAGCTGAGAAATTGCAAACGTCGAGCAATTGCTCAGAGATGAAAAGTGCCAGCACTGAAAGCTGTTGCTAGCCAGCACCCTTCCTTGGAAGCGCTTTTGTAGGCCTAAGAACACTGGGGCTCAGGGCTTCTCTAGCCACCTCATCTTCTGCTCATCCTCTCGCGCACTCTAAAGAGAGCTCAGGTGAGAAATTGCAAACGTCGAGCAATTGCTCAGAGATGAAAAGTGCCAGCACTGCAAGCTGTTGCTAGCCAGCACCCTTCCTTGGAAGCGCTTTTGTAGGCCTAAGAACACTGGGGCTCTGGGCTTCTTTAGCCACCTCATCTTCTGCTCATCCTCTCGCGCACTCTGAAGAGAGCTCAGGTGAGAAATTGCAAACGTCGAGCAATTGCTCAGAGATGAAAAGTGCCAGCACTGAAAGCTGTTGCTAGCCAGCACCCTTCCTTGGAAGCGCTTTCACAGGCGCAGTAACACTGGGGCTTTGCGCTTCTCTACCCACCAAACGTCACGGTCACTATCTCTCCGTCTCGTAGACACGAGCTGAGAAATTGCAAACGTCGAGCAATTGCTCAGAGATGAAAAGTGCCAGCACTGAAAGCTCTTGCTAGCCAGCACCCTTCCTTGGAAGCGCTTTCACAGGCGCAGTAACACTGGGGCTTTGCGCTTCTCTACCCACCAAACGTCACGGTCCTTCTCTTTCCGTCTCGTAGACACGAGCTGAGAAATTGCAAACGTCGAGCAATTGCTCAGAGATGAAAAGTGCCAGCACTGGAAGCTGTTGCTAGCCAGCACCCTTCCTTGGAAGCGCTTTTGTAGGCCTAAGAACACTGGGGCTCTGGGCTTCTCTAGCCACCTCATCTTCTGCTCATCCTCTCGCGCACTCTAAAGAGTGATCAGGTGAGAAATTGCAAACGTCGAGCAATTGCTCAGAGATGAAAAGTGCCAGCACTGAAAGCTCTTGCTAGCCAGCACCCTTCCTTGGAAGCGCTTTTGTAGGCCTAAGAACACTGGGGCTCTGGGCTTCTTTAGCCACCTCATCTTCTGCTCATCCTCTCGCGCACTCTGAAGAGAGCTCAGGGGAGAAATTGCAAACGTCGAGCAATTGCTCAGAGATGAAAAGTGCCAGCACTGAAAGCTGTTGCTAGCCAGCACCCTTCCTTGGAAGCGCTTTCACAGGCGCAGTAACACTGGGGCTTTGCGCTTCTCTACCCACCAAACGTCACGGTCACTATCTCTCCGTCTCGTAGACACGAGCTGAGAAATTGCAAACGTCGAGCAATTGCTCAGAGATGAAAAGTGCCAACACTGAAAGCTCTTGCTAGCCAGCACCCTTCCTTGGAAGCGCTTTTGTAGGCCTAAGAACACTGGGGCTCTGGGCTTCTCTAGCCACCTCATCTTGTGCTCATCCTCTCGCGCACTCTAAAGAGAGCTCGGGTGAGAAATTGCAAACGTCGAGCAATTGCTCAGAGATGAAAAGTGCCAGCACTGAAAGCTCTTGCTAGCCAGCACCCTTCCTTGGAAGCGCTTTCACAGGCACAGTAACACTGGGGCTTTGCGCTTCTCTACCCACCAAACGTCACGGTCATTCTCTTTCCGTCGGTAGACATGAGCTGAGAAATTGCAAACGTCGAGCAATTGCTCAGAGATGAAAAGTGCCAGCACTGAAAGCTCTTGCTAGCCAGCACCCTTCCTTGGAAGCGCTTTCACAGGCGCAGTAACACTGGGGCTTTGCGTTTCTCTAGCCACCAAACGTCACGGTCCTTCTCTTTCCGTCTCCTAGACACGAGCTGAGAAATTGCAAACGTCGAGCAATTGCTCAGAGATGAAAAGTGCCAGCACTGGAAGCTGTTGCTAGCCAGCACCCTTCCTTGGAAGCGCTTTTGTGGGCCTAAGAACACTGGGGCTCTGGGCTTCTCTAGACACCTAATCTTCTGCTCATCCTCTCGCGCACTCTAAAGAGAGCTCAGGTGAGAAATTGCAAACGTCGAGCAATTGCTCAGAGATGAAAAGTGCCAGCACTGAAAGCTCTTGCTAGCCAGCACCCTTCCTTGGAAGCGCTTTCACAGGCGCTGTAACACTGGGGCTTTGCGCTTCTCTACCCACCAAACGTAACGGTCATTCTCTTTCCGTCTCGTAAACACGAGCTGAGAAATTGCAAATGTCGATCAATTGCTCAGAGAGGAAAAGTGCCAGCACTGGAAGCTCTTGCTAGCCAGCACCCTTCCTTGGAAGCGCTTTTGTAGGCCTAAGAACACTGGGGCTCTGGGCTTCTCTAGCCACCTCATCTTCTGCTCATCCTCTCGCGCACTCTAAAGAGAGCTCAGGTGAGAAATTGCAAACGTCCAGCAATTGCTCAGAGATGAAAAGTGCCAGCACTGAAAGCTGTTGCTAGCCAGCACCCTTCCTTGGAAGCGCTTTCACAGGCGCAGCAACACTGGGGCTTTGCGCTTCTCTAGCCACCAAACGTCACGGTCCTTCTCTTTCCGTCGGTAGACACGAGCTGAGAAATTGCAAACGTCGAGCAATTGCTCAGAGATGAAAAGTGCCAGCACTGAAAGCTGTTGCTAGCCAGCACCCTTCCTTGGAAGCGCTTTCACAGGCGCAGTAACACTGGGGCTTTGCGCTTCTCTACGCACCAAACGTCACGGTCCTTCTCTTTCCGTCTCGTAGACACGAGGTGAGAAATTGCAAACGTCGAGCAATTGCTCAGAGATGAAAAGTGCCAGCACTGAAAGCTGTTGCTAGCCAGCACCCTTCCTTGGAAGCGCTTTCACAGGCGCAGCAACACTGGGGCTTTGCGCTTCTCTACCCACCAAACGTCACGGTCCTTCTCTTTCCGTCTCGTAGACACGAGCTGAGAAATTGCAAACGTCGAGCAATTGCTCAGAGATGAAAAGTGCCAGCACTGAAAGCTGTTGCTAGCCAGCACCCTTCCTTGGAAGCGCTTTTGTAGGCCTAAGAACACTGGGGCTCTGGGCTTCTCTAGCCACCTCATCTTCTGCTCATCCTCTCGCGCACTCTAAAGAGAGCTCAGGTGAGAAATTGCAAACGTCGAGCAATTGCTCAGAGATGAAAAGTGCCAGCACTGAAAGCTGTTGCTAGCCAGCACCCTTCCTTGGAAGCGCTTTCACAGGCGCAGCAACACTGGGGCTTTGCGCTTCTCTAGCCACCAAACGTCACGGTCACTATCTCTCCGTCTCGTAGACACGAGCTGAGAAATTGCAAACGTCGAGCAATTGCTCAGAGATGAAAAGTGCCAGCACTGAAAGCTCTTGCTAGCCAGCACCCTTCCTTGGAAGCGCTTTTGTAGGCCTAAGAAGACTGGGGCTCTGGGCTTCTCTAGCCACCTAATCTTCTGCTCATCCTCTCGCGCACTCTAAAGAGAGCTCAGGTGAGAAATTGCAAACGTCGAGCAATTGCTCAGAGATGAAAAGTGCCAGCACTGAAAGCTGTTGCTAGCCAGCACCCTTCCTTGGAAGCGCTTTTGTAGGCCTAAGAACACAGGGGCTCTGGGCTTCTCTAGCCACCTAATCTTCTGCTCATCCTCTCGCGCACTCTAAAGAGAGCTCAGGTGAGAAATTGCAAACGTCGAGCAATTGCTCAGAGATGAAAAGTGCCAGCACTGAAAGCTGTTGCTAGCCAGCACCCTTCCTTGGAAGCGCTTTCACAGGCGCAGCAACACTGGGGCTTTGCGCTTCTATACGCACCAAACGTCACGGTCATTCTCTTTCCGTCTCGTAGACACGAGCTGAGAAATTGCAAACGTCCAGCAATTGCTCAGAGATGAAAAGTGCCAGCACTGAAAGCTGTTGCTAGCCAGCACCCTTCCTTGGAAGCGCTTTTGTAGGCCTAAGAACACTGGGGCTCTGGGCTTCTCTAGCCACCTAATCTTCTGCTCATCCTCTCGCGCACTCTAAAGAGAGCTCAGGTGAGAAATTGCAAACGTCCAGCAATTGCTCAGAGATGAAAAGTGCCAGCACTGAAAGCTGTTGCTAGCCAGCACCCTTCCTTGGAAGCGCTTTCACAGGCGCAGTAACACTGGGGCTTTGCGCTTCTCTACCCACCAAACGTCACGGTCCTTCTCTTTCCGTCTCGTAGACACGAGCTGAGAAATTGCAAACGTCGAGCAATTGCTCAGAGATGAAAAGTGCCAGCACTGAAAGCTCTTGCTAGCCAGCACCCTTCCTTGGAAGCGCTTTTGTAGGCCTAAGAACACTGGGGCTCTGGGCTTCTTTAGCCACCTCATCTTCTGCTCATCCTCTCGCGCACTCTGAAGAGAGCTCAGGTGAGAAATTGCAAACGTCGAGCAATTGCTCAGAGATGAAAAGTGCCAGCACTGAAAGCTGTTGCTAGCCAGCACCCTTCCTTGGAAGCGCTTTCACAGGCGCAGTAACACTGGGGCTTTGCGCTTCTCTACCCACCAAACGTCACGGTCCTTCTCTTTCCGTCTCGTAGACACGAGCTGAGAAATTGCAAACGTCGAGCAATTGCTCAGAGATGAAAAGTGCCAGCACTGAAAGCTCTTGCTAGCCAGCACCCTTCCTTGGAAGCGCTTTCACAGGCGCAGTAACACTGGGGCTTTGCGCTTCTCTACCCACCAAACGTCACGGTCCTTCTCTTTCCGTCTCGTAGACACGAGCTGAGAAATTGCAAACGTCGAGCAATTGCTCAGAGATGAAAAGTGCCAGCACTGGAAGCTGTTGCTAGCCAGCACCCTTCCTTGGAAGCGCTTTTGTAGGCCTAAGAACACAGGGGCTCTGGGCTTCTCTAGACACCTAATCTTCTGCTCATCCTCTCGCGCACTCTAAAGAGAGCTCAGGTGAGAAATTGCAAACGTCAAGCAATTGCTCAGAGATGAAAAGTGCCAGCACTGAAAGCTGTTGCTAGCCAGCACCCTTCCTTGGAAGCGCTTTCACAGGCGCAGTAACACTGGGGCTTTGCGCTTCTCTACCCACCAAACGTCACGGTCCTTCTCTTTCCGTCTCGTAGACACGAGCTGAGAAATTGCAAACGTCGAGCAATTGCTCAGAGATGAAAAGTGCCAGCACTGAAAGCTCTTGCTAGCCAGCACCCTTCCTTGGAAGCGCTTTTGTAGGCCTAAGAACACAGGGGCTCTGGGCTTCTCTAGACACCTAATCTTCTGCTCATCCTCTCGCGCACTCTAAAGAGAGCTCAGGTGAGAAATTGCAAATGTCGAGCAATTGCTCAGAGATGAAAAGTGCCAGCACTGAAAGCTGTTGCTAGCCAGCCCCCTTCCTTGGAAGCGCTTTTGTAGGCCTAAGAACACTGGGGCTCTGGGCTTCTCTAGCCACCTCATCTTCTGCTCATCCTCTCGCGCACTCTGAAGAGAGCTCAGGTGAGAAATTGCAAACGTCGAGCAATTGCTCAGAGATGAAAAGTGCCAGCACTGAAAGCTGTTGCTAGCCAGCACCCTTCCTTGGAAGCGCTTTCACAGGCGCAGCAACACTGGGGCTTTGCGCTTCTCTACCCACCAAACGTCACGGTCCTTCTCTTTCCGTCGGTAGACACGAGCTGAGAAATTGCAAACGTCGAGCAATTGCTCAGAGATGAAAAGTGCCAGCACTGAAAGCTGTTGCTAGCCAGCACCCTTCCTTGGAAGCGCTTTTGTAGGCCTAAGAACACTGGGGCTCTGGGCTTCTTTAGCCACCTCATCTTCTGCTCATCCTCTCGCGCACTCTAAAGAGAGCTCAGGTGAGAAATTGCAAACGTCGAGCAATTGCTCAGAGATGAAAAGTGCCAGCACTGAAAGCTCTTGCTAGCCAGCACCCTTCCTTGGAAGCGCTTTCACAGGCGCAGCAACACTGGCGCTTTGCGCTTCTCTACGCACCAAACGTCACGGTCCTTCTCTTTCCGTCTCGTAGACACGAGCTGAGAAATTGCAAACGTCGAGCAATTGCTCAGAGATGAAAAGTGCCAGCACTGAAAGCTCTTGCTAGCCAGCACCCTTCCTTGGAAGCGCTTTTGTAGGCCTAAGAACACTGGGGCTCTGGGCTTCTCTAGCCACCTCATCTTCTGCTCATCCTCTCGCGCACTCTAAAGAGAGCTCAGGTGAGAAATTGCAAACGTCGAGCAATTGCTCAGAGATGAAAAGTGCCAGCACTGAAAGCTGTTGCTAGCCAGCACCCTTCCTTGGAAGCGCTTTCACAGGCGCAGCAACACTGGGGCTTTGCGCTTCTCTACCCACCAAACGTCACGGTCCTTCTCTTTCCGTCTCGTAGACACGAGCTGAGAAATTGCAAACGTCGAGCAATTGCTCAGAGATGAAAAGTGCCAGCACTGAAAGCTGTTGCTAGCCAGCACCCTTCCTTGGAAGCGCTTTTGTAGGCCTAAGAACACAGGGGCTCTGGGCTTCTCTAGACACCTAATCTTCTGCTCATCCTCTCGCGCACTCTAAAGAGAGCTCAGGTGAGAAATTGCAAATGTCGAGCAATTGCTCAGAGATGAAAAGTGCCAGCACTGAAAGCTGTTGCTAGCCAGCCCCCTTCCTTGGAAGCGCTTTTGTAGGCCTAAGAACACTGGGGCTCTGGGCTTCTCTAGCCACCTCATCTTCTGCTCATCCTCTCGCGCACTCTGAAGAGAGCTCAGGTGAGAAATTGCAAACGTCGAGCAATTGCTCAGAGATGAAAAGTGCCAGCACTGAAAGCTGTTGCTAGCCAGCACCCTTCCTTGGAAGCGCTTTCACAGGCGCAGCAACACTGGGGCTTTGCGCTTCTCTACCCACCAAACGTCACGGTCCTTCTCTTTCCGTCGGTAGACACGAGCTGAGAAATTGCAAACGTCGAGCAATTGCTCAGAGATGAAAAGTGCCAGCACTGAAAGCTGTTGCTAGCCAGCACCCTTCCTTGGAAGCGCTTTTGTAGGCCTAAGAACACTGGGGCTCTGGGCTTCTTTAGCCACCTCATCTTCTGCTCATCCTCTCGCGCACTCTAAAGAGAGCTCAGGTGAGAAATTGCAAACGTCGAGCAATTGCTCAGAGATGAAAAGTGCCAGCACTGAAAGCTGTTGCTAGCCAGCACCCTTCCTTGGAAGCGCTTTCACAGGCGCAGCAACACTGGGGCTTTGCGCTTCTCTACCCACCAAACGTCACGGTCCTTCTCTTTCCGTCTCGTAGACACGAGCTGAGAAATTGCAAACGTCGAGCAATTGCTCAGAGATGAAAAGTGCCAGCACTGAAAGCTGTTGCTAGCCAGCACCCTTCCTTGGAAGCGCTTTTGTAGGCCTAAGAACACTGGGGCTCTGGGCTTCTCTAGCCACCTCATCTTCTGCTCATCCTCTCGCGCACTCTAAAGAGAGCTCAGGTGAGAAATTGCAAACGTCGAGCAATTGCTCAGAGATGAAAAGTGCCAGCACTGCAAGCTGTTGCTAGCCAGCACCCTTCCTTGGAAGCGCTTTTGTAGGCCTAAGAACACTGGGGCTCTGGGCTTCTTTAGCCACCTCATCTTCTGCTCATCCTCTCGCGCACTCTGAAGAGAGCTCAGGTGAGAAATTGCAAACGTCGAGCAATTGCTCAGAGATGAAAAGTGCCAGCACTGAAAGCTGTTGCTAGCCAGCACCCTTCCTTGGAAGCGCTTTCACAGGCGCAGTAACACTGGGGCTTTGCGCTTCTCTACCCACCAAACGTCACGGTCACTATCTCTCCGTCTCGTAGACACGAGCTGAGAAATTGCAAACGTCGAGCAATTGCTCAGAGATGAAAAGTGCCAGCACTGAAAGCTCTTGCTAGCCAGCACCCTTCCTTGGAAGCGCTTTCACAGGCGCAGTAACACTGGGGCTTTGCGCTTCTCTACCCACCAAACGTCACGGTCCTTCTCTTTCCGTCTCGTAGACACGAGCTGAGAAATTGCAAACGTCGAGCAATTGCTCAGAGATGAAAAGTGCCAGCACTGGAAGCTGTTGCTAGCCAGCACCCTTCCTTGGAAGCGCTTTTGTAGGCCTAAGAACACTGGGGCTCTGGGCTTCTCTAGACACCTAATCTTCTGCTCATCCTCTCGCGCACTCTAAAGAGAGCTCAGGTGAGAAATTGCAAACGTCGAGCAATTGCTCAGAGATGAAAAGTGCCAGCACTGAAAGCTGTTGCTAGCCAGCACCCTTCCTTGGAAGCGCTTTCACAGGCGCAGTAACACTGGGGCTTTGCGCTTCTCTACCCACCAAACGTCACGGTCCTTCTCTTTCCGTCTCGTAGACACGAGCTGAGAAATTGCAAACGTCGAGCAATTGCTCAGAGATGAAAAGTGCCAGCACTGAAAGCTCTTGCTAGCCAGCACCCTTCCTTGGAAGCGCTTTTGTAGGCCTAAGAACACAGGGGCTCTGGGCTTCTCTAGACACCTAATCTTCTGCTCATCCTCTCGCGCACTCTAAAGAGAGCTCAGGTGAGAAATTGCAAATGTCGAGCAATTGCTCAGAGATGAAAAGTGCCAGCACTGAAAGCTGTTGCTAGCCAGCCCCCTTCCTTGGAAGCGCTTTTGTAGGCCTAAGAACACTGGGGCTCTGGGCTTCTCTAGCCACCTCATCTTCTGCTCATCCTCTCGCGCACTCTGAAGAGAGCTCAGGTGAGAAATTGCAAACGTCGAGCAATTGCTCAGAGATGAAAAGTGCCAGCACTGAAAGCTGTTGCTAGCCAGCACCCTTCCTTGGAAGCGCTTTCACAGGCGCAGCAACACTGGGGCTTTGCGCTTCTCTACCCACCAAACGTCACGGTCCTTCTCTTTCCGTCGGTAGACACGAGCTGAGAAATTGCAAACGTCCAGCAATTGCTCAGAGATGAAAAGTGCCAGCACTGAAAGCTGTTGCTAGCCAGCACCCTTCCTTGGAAGCGCTTTCACAGGCGCAGTAACACTGGGGCTTTGCGCTTCTCTACCCACCAAACGTCACGGTCATTCTCTTTCCGTCTCGTAGACACGAGCTGAGAAATTGCAAACGTCGAGCAATTGCTCAGAGATGAAAAGTGCCAGCACTGGAAGCTGTTGCTAGCCAGCACCCTTCCTTGGAAGCGCTTTTGTGGGCCTAAGAACACAGGGGCTCTGGGCTTCTCTAGACACCTAATCTTCTGCTCATCCTCTCGCGCACTCTAAAGAGAGCTCAGGTGAGAAATTGCAAACGTCGAGCAATTGCTCAGAGATGAAAAGTGCCAGCACTGAAAGCTCTTGCTAGCCAGCACCCTTCCTTGGAAGCGCTTTCACAGGCGCTGTAACACTGGGGCTTTGCGCTTCTCTACCCACCAAACGTCACGGTCATTCTCTTTCCGTCTCGTAGACACGAGCTGAGAAATTGCAAATGTCGATCAATTGCTCAGAGAGGAAAAGTGCCAGCACTGGAAGCTCTTGCTAGCCAGCACCCTTCCTTGGAAGCGCTTTTGTAGGCCTAAGAACACTGGGGCTCTGGGCTTCTCTATCCACCTAATCTTCTGCTCATCCTCTCGCGCACTCTAAAGAGATCTGAGGTGAGAAATTGCAAACGTCGAGCAATTGCTCAGAGATGAAAAGTGCCAGCACTGAAAGCTCTTGCTAGCCAGCACCCTTCCTTGGAAGCGCTTTCACAGGCGCAGCAACACTGGGGCTTTGCGCTTCTCTAGCCACCAAACGTCACGGTCCTTCTCTTTCCGTCGGTAGACACGAGCTGAGAAATTGCAAACGTCGAGCAATTGCTCAGAGATGAAAAGTGCCAGCACTGAAAGCTGTTGCTAGCCAGCACCCTTCCTTGGAAGCGCTTTCACAGGCGCAGTAACACTGGGGCTTTGCGCTTCTCTACGCACCAAACGTCACGGTCCTTCTCTTTCCGTCTCGTAGACACGAGGTGAGAAATTGCAAACGTCGAGCAATTGCTCAGAGATGAAAAGTGCCAGCACTGAAAGCTGTTGCTAGCCAGCACCCTTCCTTGGAAGCGCTTTCACAGGCGCAGTAACACTGGGGCTTTGCGCTTCTCTACCCACCAAACGTCACGGTCGTTCTCTTTCCGTCTCGTAGACACGAGCTGAGAAATTGCAAACGTCGAGCAATTGCTCAGAGATGAAAAGTGCCAGCACTGAAAGCTGTTGCTAACCAGCACCCTTCCTTGGAAGCGCTTTCACAGGCGCAGCAACACTGGCGCTTTGCGCTTCTCTACGCACCAAACGTCACGGTCCTTCTCTTTCCGTCTCGTAGACACGAGCTGAGAAATTGCAAACGTCGAGCAATTGCTCAGAGATGAAAAGTGCCAGCACTGAAAGCTGTTGCTAGCCAGCACCCTTCCTTGGAAGCGCTTTTGTAGGCCTAAGAACACTGGGGCTCTGGGCTTCTTTAGCCACCTCATCTTCTGCTCATCCTCTCGCGCACTCTAAAGAGAGCTCAGGTGAGAAATTGCAAACGTCGAGCAATTGCTCAGAGATGAAAAGTGCCAGCACTGAAAGCTGTTGCTAGCCAGCACCCTTCCTTGGAAGCGCTTTTGTAGGCCTAAGAACACTGGGGCTCTGGGCTTCTTTAGCCACCTCATCTTCTGCTCATCCTCTCGCGCACTCTAAAGAGAGCTCAGGTGAGAAATTGCAAACGTCGAGCAATTGCTCAGAGATGAAAAGTGCCAGCACTGAAAGCTGTTGCTAGCCAGCACCCTTCCTTGGAAGCGCTTTCACAGGCGCAGTAACACTGGGGCTTTGCGCTTCTCTAGCCACCAAACGTCACGGTCATTCTCTTTCCGTCTTGTAGACACGAGCTGAGAAATTGCAAACGTCGAGCAATTGCTCAGAGATGAAAAGTGCCAGCACTGAAAGCTCTTGCTAGCCAGCACCCTTCCTTGGAAGCGCTTTCACAGGCGCAGTAACACTGGGGCTTTGCGCTTCTCTACCCACCAAACGTCACGGTCCTTCTCTTTCCGTCTCGTAGACACGAGCTGAGAAATTGCAAACGTCGAGCAATTGCTCAGAGATGAAAAGTGCCAGCACTGGAAGCTGTTGCTAGCCAGCACCCTTCCTTGGAAGCGCTTTTGTAGGCCTAAGAACACAGGGGCTCTGGGCTTCTCTAGCCACCTCATCTTCTGCTCATCCTCTCGCGCACTCTAAAGAGAGCTCAGGTGAGAAATTGCAAACATCAAGCAATTGCTCAGAGATGAAAAGTGCCAGCACTGAAAGCTGTTGCTAGCCAGCACCCTTCCTTGGAAGCGCTTTCACAGGCGCAGCAACACTGGGGCTTTGCGCTTCTCTACCCACCAAAGGTCACGGTCCTTCTCTTTCCGTCTCGTAGACACGAGCTGAGAAATTGCAAACGTCGAGCAATTGCTCAGAGATGAAAAGTGCCAGCACTGAAAGCTCTTGCTAGCCAGCACCCTTCCTTGGAAGCGCTTTTGTAGGCCTAAGAACACAGGGGCTCTGGGCTTCTCTAGCCACCTAATCTTCTGCTCATCCTCTCGCGCACTCTAAAGAGAGCTCAGGTGAGAAATTGCAAATGTCGAGCAATTGCTCAGAGATGAAAAGTGCCAGCACTGAAAGCTGTTGCTAGCCAGCCCCCTTCCTTGGAAGCGCTTTTGTAGGCCTAAGAACACTGGGGCTCTGGGCTTCTCTAGCCACCTCATCTTCTGCTCATCCTCTCGCGCACTCTGAAGAGAGCTCAGGTGAGAAATTGCAAACGTCGAGCAATTGCTCAGAGATGAAAAGTGCCAGCACTGAAAGCTGTTGCTAGCCAGCACCCTTCCTTGGAAGCGCTTTCACAGGCGCAGCAACACTGGGGCTTTGCGCTTCTCTACCCACCAAACGTCACGGTCCTTCTCTTTCCGTCGGTAGACACGAGCTGAGAAATTGCAAACGTCGAGCAATTGCTCAGAGATGAAAAGTGCCAGCACTGAAAGCTGTTGCTAGCCAGCACCCTTCCTTGGAAGCGCTTTCACAGGCGCAGTAACACTGGGGCTTTGCGCTTCTCTAGCCACCAAACGTCACGGTCATTCTCTTTCCGTCTCCTAGACACGAGCTGAGAAATTGCAAACGTCGAGCAATTGCTCAGAGATGAAAAGTGCCAGCACTGAAAGCTCTTGCTAGCCAGCACCCTTCCTTGGAAGCGCTTTCACAGGTGCAGCAACACTGGCGCTTTGCGCTTCTCTACGCACCAAACGTCACGGTCCTTCTCTTTCCGTCTCGTAGACACGAGCTGAGAAATTGCAAACGTCGAGCAATTGCTCAGAGATGAAAAGTGCCAGCACTGCAAGCTGTTGCTAGCCAGCACCCTTCCTTGGAAGCGCTTTTGTAGGCCTAAGAACACTGGGGCTCTGGGCTTCTCTAGCCACCTCATCTTCTGCTCATCCTCTCGCGCACTCTGAAGAGAGCTCAGGTGAGAAATTGCAAACGTCCAGCAATTGCTCAGAGATGAAAAGTGCCAGCACTGAAAGCTGTTGCTAGCCAGCACCCTTCCTTGGAAGCGCTTTCACAGGCGCAGTAACACTGGGGCTTTGCGCTTCTCTAGCCACCAAACGTCACGGTCACTATCTCTCCGTCTCGTAGACACGAGCTGAGAAATTGCAAACGTCCAGCAATTGCTCAGAGATGAAAAGTGCCAGCACTGAAAGCTCTTGCTAGCCAGCACCCTTCCTTGGAAGCGCTTTTGTAGGCCTAAGAACACTGGGGCTCTGGGCTTCTCTAGCCACCTCATCTTCTGCTCATCCTCTCGCGCACTCTAAAGAGAGCTCAGGTGAGAAATTGCAAACGTCGAGCAATTGCTCAGAGATGAAAAGTGCCAGCACTGAAAGCTGTTGCTAGCCAGCACCCTTCCTTGGAAGCGCTTTTGTAGGCCTAAGAACACTGGGGCTCTGGGCTTCTCTAGCCACCTAATCTTCTGCTCATCCTCTCGCGCACTCTAAAGAGAGCTCAGGTGAGAAATTGCAAACGTCGAGCAATTGCTCAGAGATGAAAAGTGCCAGCACTGAAAGCTGTTGCTAGCCAGCACCCTTCCTTGGAAGCGCTTTCACAGGCGCAGTAACACTGGGGCTTTGCGCTTCTCTAGCCACCAAACGTCACGGTCCTTCTCTTTCCGTCTCGTAGACACGAGGTGAGAAATTGCAAACGTCGAGCAATTGCTCAGAGATGAAAAGTGCCAGCACTGAAAGCTCTTGCTAGCCAGCACCCTTCCTTGGAAGCGCTTTCACAGGCGCAGCAACACTGGCGCTTTGCGCTTCTCTACCCACCAAACGTCACGGTCCTTCTCTTTCCGTCTCGTAGACACGAGCTGAGAAATTGCAAACGTCGAGCAATTGCTCAGAGATGAAAAGTGCCAGCACTGCAAGCTGTTGCTAGCCAGCACCCTTCCTTGGAAGCGCTTTTGTAGGCCTAAGAACACTGGGGCTCTGGGCTTCTCTAGCCACCTCATCTTCTGCTCATCCTCTCGCGCACTCTAAAGAGAGCTCAGGTGAGAAATTGCAAACGTCCAGCAATTGCTCAGAGATGAAAAGTGCCAGCACTGAAAGCTCTTGCTAGCCAGCACCCTTCCTTGGAAGCGCTTTCACAGGCGCAGCAACACTGGGGCTTTGCGCTTCTCTAGCCACCAAATGTCACGGTCCTTCTCTTTCCGTCTCGTAGACACGAGCTGAGAAATTGCAAACGTCGAGCAATTGCTCAGAGATGAAAAGTGCCAGCACTGCAAGCTGTTGCTAGCCAGCACCCTTCCTTGGAAGCGCTTTTGTAGGCCTAAGAACACTGGGGCTCTGGGCTTCTCTAGCCACCTCATCTTCTGCTCATCCTCTCGCGCACTCTAAAGAGTGATCAGGTGAGAAATTGCAAACGTCGAGCAATTGCTCAGAGATGAAAAGTGCCAGCACTGCAAGCTGTTGCTAGCCAGCACCCTTCCTTGGAAGCGCTTTTGTAGGCCTAAGAACACTGGGGCTCTGGGCTTCTTTAGCCACCTCATCTTCTGCTCATCCTCTCGCGCACTCTGAAGAGAGCTCAGGTGAGAAATTGCAAACGTCGAGCAATTGCTCAGAGATGAAAAGTGCCAGCACTGAAAGCTGTTGCTAGCCAGCACCCTTCCTTGGAAGCGCTTTCACAGGCGCAGTAACACTGGGGCTTTGCGCTTCTCTACCCACCAAACGTCACGGTCACTATCTCTCCGTCTCGTAGACACGAGCTGAGAAATTGCAAACGTCGAGCAATTGCTCAGAGATGAAAAGTGCCAACACTGAAAGCTCTTGCTAGCCAGCACCCTTCCTTGGAAGCGCTTTTGTAGGCCTAAGAACACTGGGGCTCTGGGCTTCTCTAGCCACCTCATCTTGTGCTCATCCTCTCGCGCACTCTAAAGAGAGCTCGGGTGAGAAATTGCAAACGTCGAGCAATTGCTCAGAGATGAAAAGTGCCAGCACTGAAAGCTCTTGCTAGCCAGCACCCTTCCTTGGAAGCGCTTTCACAGGCGCAGTAACACTGGGGCTTTGCGCTTCTCTACCCACCAAACGTCACGGTCATTCTCTTTCCGTCGGTAGACATGAGCTGAGAAATTGCAAACGTCGAGCAATTGCTCAGAGATGAAAAGTGCCAGCACTGAAAGCTCTTGCTAGCCAGCACCCTTCCTTGGAAGCGCTTTCACAGGCGCAGTAACACTGGGGCTTTGCGTTTCTCTAGCCACCAAACGTCACGGTCCTTCTCTTTCCGTCTCCTAGACACGAGCTGAGAAATTGCAAACGTCGAGCAATTGCTCAGAGATGAAAAGTGCCAGCACTGGAAGCTGTTGCTAGCCAGCACCCTTCCTTGGAAGCGCTTTTGTGGGCCTAAGAACACTGGGGCTCTGGGCTTCTCTAGACACCTAATCTTCTGCTCATCCTCTCGCGCACTCTAAAGAGAGCTCAGGTGAGAAATTGCAAACGTCGAGCAATTGCTCAGAGATGAAAAGTGCCAGCACTGAAAGCTCTTGCTAGCCAGCACCCTTCCTTGGAAGCGCTTTCACAGGCGCTGTAACACTGGGGCTTTGCGCTTCTCTACCCACCAAACGTCACGGTCATTCTCTTTCCGTCTCGTAGACACGAGCTGAGAAATTGCAAATGTCGATCAATTGCTCAGAGAGGAAAAGTGCCAGCACTGGAAGCTCTTGCTAGCCAGCACCCTTCCTTGGAAGCGCTTTTGTAGGCCTAAGAACACTGGGGCTCTGGGCTTCTCTAGCCACCTCATCTTCTGCTCATCCTCTCGCGCACTCTAAAGAGAGCTCAGGTGAGAAATTGCAAACGTCGAGCAATTGCTCAGAGATGAAAAGTGCCAGCACTGAAAGCTGTTGCTAGCCAGCACCCTTCCTTGGAAGCGCTTTTGTAGGCCTAAGAACACTGGGGCTCTGGGCTTCTTTAGCCACCTCATCTTGTGCTCATCCTCTCGCGCACTCTAAAGAGAGCTCAGGTGAGAAATTGCAAACGTCGAGCAATTGCTCAGAGATGAAAAGTGCCAGCACTGAAAGCTGTTGCTAGCCAGCACCCTTCCTTGGAAGCACTTTCACAGGCGCAGCAACACTGGGGCTTTGCGCTTCTCTACCCAACAAACGTCACGGTCCTTCTCTTTCCGTCTCGTAGACACGAGCTGAGAAATTGCAAACGTCGAGCAATTGCTCAGAGATGAAAAGTGCCAGCACTGAAAGCTGTTGCTAGCCAGCACCCTTCCTTGGAAGCGCTTTCACAGGCGCAGCAACACTGGGGCTTTGCGCTTCTCTAGCCACCAAACGTCACGGTCCTTCTCTTTCCGTCGGTAGACACGAGCTGAGAAATTGCAAACGTCGAGCAATTGCTCAGAGATGAAAAGTGCCAGCACTGAAAGCTGTTGCTAGCCAGCACCCTTCCTTGGAAGCGCTTTCACAGGCGCAGTAACACTGGGGCTTTGCGCTTCTCTACGCACCAAACGTCACGGTCCTTCTCTTTCCGTCTCGTAGACACGAGGTGAGAAATTGCAAACGTCGAGCAATTGCTCAGAGATGAAAAGTGCCAGCACTGAAAGCTCTTGCTAGCCAGCACCCTTCCTTGGAAGCGCTTTCACAGGCGCAGCAACACTGGCGCTTTGCGCTTCTCTACGCACCAAACGTCACGGTCCTTCTCTTTCCGTCTCGTAGACACGAGCTGAGAAATTGCAAACGTCGAGCAATTGCTCAGAGATGAAAAGTGCCAGCACTGAAAGCTGTTGCTAGCCAGCACCCTTCCTTGGAAGCGCTTTTGTAGGCCTAAGAACACTGGGGCTCTGGGCTTCTTTAGCCACCTCATCTTCTGCTCATCCTCTCGCGCACTCTGAAGAGAGCTCAGGTGAGAAATTGCAAACGTCCAGCAATTGCTCAGAGATGAAAAGTGCCAGCACTGAAAGCTGTTGCTAGCCAGCACCCTTCCTTGGAAGCGCTTTCACAGGCGCAGTAACACTGGGGCTTTGCGCTTCTCTAGCCACCAAACGTCACGGTCACTATCTCTCCGTCTCGTAGACACGAGCTGAGAAATTGCAAACGTCGAGCAATTGCTCAGAGATGAAAAGTGCCAGCACTGAAAGCTCTTGCTAGCCAGCACCCTTCCTTGGAAGCGCTTTTGTAGGCCTAAGAAGACTGGGGCTCTGGGCTTCTCTAGCCACCTAATCTTCTGCTCATCCTCTCGCGCACTCTAAAGAGAGCTCAGGTGAGAAATTGCAAACGTCGAGCAATTGCTCAGAGATGAAAAGTGCCAGCACTGAAAGCTGTTGCTAGCCAGCACCCTTCCTTGGAAGCGCTTTTGTAGGCCTAAGAACACAGGGGCTCTGGGCTTCTCTAGCCACCTAATCTTCTGCTCATCCTCTCGCGCACTCTAAAGAGAGCTCAGGTGAGAAATTGCAAACGTCGAGCAATTGCTCAGAGATGAAAAGTGCCAGCACTGAAAGCTGTTGCTAGCCAGCACCCTTCCTTGGAAGCGCTTTCACAGGCGCAGCAACACTGGGGCTTTGCGCTTCTATACGCACCAAACGTCACGGTCATTCTCTTTCCGTCTCGTAGACACGAGCTGAGAAATTGCAAACGTCCAGCAATTGCTCAGAGATGAAAAGTGCCAGCACTGAAAGCTGTTGCTAGCCAGCACCCTTCCTTGGAAGCGCTTTTGTAGGCCTAAGAACACTGGGGCTCTGGGCTTCTCTAGCCACCTAATCTTCTGCTCATCCTCTCGCGCACTCTAAAGAGAGCTCAGGTGAGAAATTGCAAACGTCCAGCAATTGCTCAGAGATGAAAAGTGCCAGCACTGAAAGCTGTTGCTAGCCAGCACCCTTCCTTGGAAGCGCTTTCACAGGCGCAGTAACACTGGGGCTTTGCGCTTCTCTAGCCACCAAACGTCACGGTCCTTCTCTTTCCGTCTCGTAGACACGAGCTGAGAAATTGCAAACGTCGAGCAATTGCTCAGAGATGAAAAGTGCCAGCACTGAAAGCTCTTGCTAGCCAGCACCCTTCCTTGGAAGCGCTTTCACAGGCGCAGTAACACTGGGGCTTTGCGCTTCTCTACCCACCAAACGTCACGGTCCTTCTCTTTCCGTCTCGTAGACACGAGCTGAGAAATTGCAAACGTCCAGCAATTGCTCAGAGATGAAAAGTGCCAGCACTGCAAGCTGTTGCTAGCCAGCACCCTTCCTTGGAAGCGCTTTTGTAGGCCTAAGAACACTGGGGCTCTGGGCTTCTTTAGCCACCTCATCTCTGCTCATCCTCTCGCGCACTCTGAAGAGAGCTCAGGTGAGAAATTGCAAACGTCGAGCAATTGCTCAGAGATGAAAAGTGCCAGCACTGAAAGCTGTTGCTAGCCAGCACCCTTCCTTGGAAGCGCTTTCACAGGCGCAGTAACACTGGGGCTTTGCGCTTCTCTAGCCACCAAACGTCACGGTCACTATCTCTCCGTCTCGTAGACACGAGCTGAGAAATTGCAAACGTCGAGCAATTGCTCAGAGATGAAAAGTGCCAGCACTGAAAGCTGTTGCTAGCCAGCACCCTTCCTTGGAAGCGCTTTCACAGGCGCAGCAACACTGGGGCTTTGCGCTTCTCTAGCCACCAAACGTCACGGTCATTCTCTTTCCGTCTCGTAGACACGAGCTGAGAAATTGCAAACGTCGAGCAATTGCTCAGAGATGAAAAGTGCCAGCACTGAAAGCTGTTGCTAGCCAGCACCCTTCCTTGGAAGCGCTTTTGTAGGCCTAAGAACACTGGGGCTCTGGGCTTCTCTAGCCACCTAATCTTCTGCTCATCCTCTCGCGCACTCTAAAGAGAGCTCAGGTGAGAAATTGCAAACGTCGAGCAATTGCTCAGAGATGAAAAGTGCCAGCACTGAAAGCTCTTGCTAGCCAGCACCCTTCCTTGGAAGCGCTTTCACAGGCGCAGTAACACTGGGGCTTTGTGCTTCTCTAGCCACCAAACGTCACGGTCCTTCTCTTTCCGTCTCGTAGACACGAGCTGAGAAATTGCAAACGTCCAGCAATTGCTCAGAGATGAAAAGTGCCAGCACTGAAAGCTGTTGCTAGCCAGCACCCTTCCTTGGAAGCGCTTTTGTAGGCCTAAGAACACTGGGGCTCTGGGCTTCTCTAGCCACCTCATCTACTGCTCATCCTCTCGCGCACTCTAAAGAGAGCTCAGGTGAGAAATTGCAAACGTCGAGCAATTGCTCAGAGATGAAAAGTGCCAGCACTGAAAGCTGTTGCTAGCCAGCACCCTTCCTTGGAAGCGCTTTCACAGGCGCAGCAACACTGGCGCTTTGCGCTTCTCTACGCACCAAACGTCACGGTCCTTCTCTTTCCGTCTCATAGACACGAGCTGAGAAATTGCAAACGTCGAGCAATTGCTCAGAGATGAAAAGTGCCAGCACTGCAAGCTGTTGCTAGCCAGCACCCTTCCTTGGAAGCGCTTTTGTAGGCCTAAGAACACTGGGGCTCTGGGCTTCTCTATCCACCTAATCTTCTGCTCATCCTCTCGCGCACTCTAAAGAGAGCTCAGGTGAGAAATTGCAAACGTCGAGCAATTGCTCAGAGATGAAAAGTGCCAGCACTGAAAGCTCTTGCTAGCCAGCACCCTTCCTTGGAAGCGCTTTCACAGGCGCAGCAACACTGGCGCTTTGCGCTTCTCTACGCACCAAACGTCACGGTCCTTCTCTTTCCGTCTCGTAGACACGAGCTGAGAAATTGCAAACGTCGAGCAATTGCTCAGAGATGAAAAGTGCCAGCACTGCAAGCTGTTGCTAGCCAGCACCCTTCCTTGGAAGCGCTTTTGTAGGCCTAAGAACACTGGGGCTCTGGGCTTCTTTAGCCACCTCATCTTCTGCTCATCCTCTCGCGCACTCTGAAGAGAGCTCAGGTGAGAAATTGCAAACGTCGAGCAATTGCTCAGAGATGAAAAGTGCCAGCACTGAAAGCTGTTGCTAGCCAGCACCCTTCCTTGGAAGCGCTTTCACAGGCGCAGTAACACTGGGGCTTTGCGCTTCTCTAGCCACCAAACGTCACGGTCACTATCTCTCCGTCTCGTAGACACGAGCTGAGAAATTGCAAACGTCGAGCAATTGCTCAGAGATGAAAAGTGCCAGCACTGAAAGCTGTTGCTAGCCAGCACCCTTCCTTGGAAGCGCTTTTGTAGGCCTAAGAAGACTGGGGCTCTGGGCTTCTCTAGCCACCTAATCTTCTGCTCATCCTCTCGCGCACTCTAAAGAGAGCTCAGGTGAGAAATTGCAAACGTCGAGCAATTGCTCAGAGATGAAAAGTGCCAGCACTGAAAGCTGTTGCTAGCCAGCACCCTTCCTTGGAAGCGCTTTTGTAGGCCTAAGAACACTGGGGCTCTGGGCTTCTCTAGCCACCTCATCTACTGCTCATCCTCTCGCGCACTCTAAAGAGAGCTCAGGTGAGAAATTGCAAACGTCGAGCAATTGCTCAGAGATGAAAAGTGCCAGCACTGAAAGCTCTTGCTAGCCAGCACCCTTCCTTGGAAGCGCTTTCACAGGCGCAGCAACACTGGGGCTTTGCGCTTCTATACGCACCAAACGTCACGGTCATTCTCTTTCCGTCTCGTAGACACGAGCTGAGAAATTGCAAACGTCGAGCAATTGCTCAGAGATGAAAAGTGCCAGCACTGAAAGCTGTTGCTAGCCAGCACCCTTCCTTGGAAGCGCTTTTGTAGGCCTAAGAACACTGGGGCTCTGGGCTTCTCTAGCCACCTAATCTTCTGCTCATCCTCTCGCGCACTCTAAAGAGAGCTCAGGTGAGAAATTGCAAACGTCGAGCAATTGCTCAGAGATGAAAAGTGCCAGCACTGAAAGCTCTTGCTAGCCAGCACCCTTCCTTGGAAGCGCTTTCACAGGCGCAGTAACACTGGGGCTTTGTGCTTCTCTAGCCACCAAACGTCACGGTCCTTCTCTTTGCGTCTCGTAGACACGAGCTGAGAAATTGCAAACGTCGAGCAATTGCTCAGAGATGAAAAGTGCCAGCACTGAAAGCTGTTGCTAGCCAGCACCCTTCCTTGGAAGCGCTTTCACAGGCGCAGTAACACTGGGGCTTTGCGCTTCTCTAGCCACCAAACGTCACGGTCATTCTCTTTCCGTCTTGTAGACACGAGCTGAGAAATTGCAAACGTCGAGCAATTGCTCAGAGATGAAAAGTGCCAGCACTGAAAGCTGTTGCTAGCCAGCACCCTTCCTTGGAAGCGCTTTCACAGGCGCAGCAACACTGGGGCTTTGCGCTTCTCTAGCCACCAAACGTCACGGTCATTCTCTTTCCGTCTCGTAGACACGAGCTGAGAAATTGCAAACGTCGAGCAATTGCTCAGAGATGAAAAGTGCCAGCACTGAAAGCTCTTGCTAGCCAGCACCCTTCCTTGGAAGCGCTTTTGTAGGCCTAAGAACACTGGGGCTCTGGGCTTCTTTAGCCACCTCATCTTCTGCTCATCCTCTCGCGCACTCTAAAGAGAGCTCAGGTGAGAAATTGCAAACGTCGAGCAATTGCTCAGAGATGAAAAGTGCCAGCACTGAAAGCTCTTGCTAGCCAGCACCCTTCCTTGGAAGCGCTTTCACAGGCGCAGCAACACTGGGGCTTTGCGCTTCTCTAGCCACCAAACGTCACGGTCCTTCTCTTTCCGTCTCGTAGACACGAGCTGAGAAATTGCAAACGTCGAGCAATTGCTCAGAGATGAAAAGTGCCAGCACTGAAAGCTGTTGCTAGCCAGCACCCTTCCTTGGAAGCGCTTTCACAGGCGCAGTAACACTGGGGCTTTGCGCTTCTCTACCCACCAAACGTCACGGTCCTTCTCTTTCCGTCTCGTAGACATGAGCTGAGAAATTGCAAACGTCGAGCAATTGCTCAGAGATGAAAAGTGCCAGCACTGAAAGCTGTTGCTAGCCAGCACCCTTCCTTGGAAGCGCTTTTGTAGGCCTAAGAACACTGGGGCTCTGGGCTTCTCTATCCACCTAATCTTCTGCTCATCCTCTCGCGCACTCTAAAGAGAGCTCAGGTGAGAAATTGCAAACGTCGAGCAATTGCTCAGAGATGAAAAGTGCCAGCACTGAAAGCTGTTGCTAGCCAGCACCCTTCCTTGGAAGCGCTTTCACAGGCGCAGTAACACTGGGGCTTTGCGCTTCTCTAGCCACCAAACGTCACGGTCACTATCTCTCCGTCTCGTAGACACGAGCTGAGAAATTGCAAACGTCGAGCAATTGCTCAGAGATGAAAAGTGCCAGCACTGAAAGCTGTTGCTAGCCAGCACCCTTCCTTGGAAGCGCTTTTGTAGGCCTAAGAAGACTGGGGCTCTGGGCTTCTCTAGCCACCTCATCTTCTGCTCATCCTCTCGCGCACTCTAAAGAGAGCTCAGGTGAGAAATTGCAAACGTCGAGCAATTGCTCAGAGATGAAAAGTGCCAGCACTGAAAGCTGTTGCTAGCCAGCACCCTTCCTTGGAAGCGCTTTTGTAGGCCTAAGAACACTGGGGCTCTGGGCTTCTCTAGCCACCTCATCTACTGCTCATCCTCTCGCGCACTCTAAAGAGAGCTCAGGTGAGAAATTGCAAACGTCGAGCAATTGCTCAGAGATGAAAAGTGCCAGCACTGAAAGCTGTTGCTAGCCAGCACCCTTCCTTGGAAGCGCTTTCACAGGCGCAGCAACACTGGGGCTTTGCGCTTCTATACGCACCAAACGTCACGGTCATTCTCTTTCCGTCTCGTAGACACGAGCTGAGAAATTGCAAACGTCGAGCAATTGCTCAGAGATGAAAAGTGCCAGCACTGAAAGCTGTTGCTAGCCAGCACCCTTCCTTGGAAGCGCTTTTGTAGGCCTAAGAACACTGGGGCTCTGGGCTTCTCTAGCCACCTAATCTTCTGCTCATCCTCTCGCGCACTCTAAAGAGAGCTCAGGTGAGAAATTGCAAACGTCGAGCAATTGCTCAGAGATGAAAAGTGCCAGCACTGAAAGCTCTTGCTAGCCAGCACCCTTCCTTGGAAGCGCTTTCACAGGCGCAGTAACACTGGGGCTTTGTGCTTCTCTAGCCACCAAACGTCACGGTCCTTCTCTTTGCGTCTCGTAGACACGAGCTGAGAAATTGCAAACGTCCAGCAATTGCTCAGAGATGAAAAGTGCCAGCACTGAAAGCTGTTGCTAGCCAGCACCCTTCCTTGGAAGCGCTTTTGTAGGCCTAAGAACACTGGGGCTCTGGGCTTCTCTAGCCACCTCATCTACTGCTCATCCTCTCGCGCACTCTAAAGAGAGCTCAGGTGAGAAATTGCAAACGTCGAGCAATTGCTCAGAGATGAAAAGTGCCAGCACTGAAAGCTGTTGCTAGCCAGCACCCTTCCTTGGAAGCGCTTTCACAGGCGCAGCAACACTGGGGCTTTGCGCTTCTCTACCCACCAAACGTCACGGTCCTTCTCTTTCCGTCTCATAGACACGAGCTGAGAAATTGCAAACGTCGAGCAATTGCTCAGAGATGAAAAGTGCCAGCACTGAAAGCTGTTGCTAGCCAGCACCCTTCCTTGGAAGCGCTTTCACAGGCGCAGTAACACTGGGGCTTTGCGCTTCTCTAGCCACCAAACGTCACGGTCATTCTCTTTCCGTCTTGTAGACACGAGCTGAGAAATTGCAAACGTCGAGCAATTGCTCAGAGATGAAAAGTGCCAGCACTGAAAGCTCTTGCTAGCCAGCACCCTTCCTTGGAAGCGCTTTCACAGGCGCAGCAACACTGGGGCTTTGCGCTTCTCTAGCCACCAAACGTCACGGTCATTCTCTTTCCGTCTCGTAGACACGAGCTGAGAAATTGCAAACGTCGAGCAATTGCTCAGAGATGAAAAGTGCCAGCACTGAAAGCTCTTGCTAGCCAGCACCCTTCCTTGGAAGCGCTTTTGTAGGCCTAAGAACACTGGGGCTCTGGGCTTCTTTAGCCACCTCATCTTCTGCTCATCCTCTCTCGCACTCTAAAGAGAGCTCAGGTGAGAAATTGCAAACGTCGAGCAATTGCTCAGAGATGAAAAGTGCCAGCACTGAAAGCTCTTGCTAGCCAGCACCCTTCCTTGGAAGCGCTTTCACAGGCGCAGCAACACTGGGGCTTTGCGCTTCTCTAGCCACCAAACGTCACGGTCCTTCTCTTTCCGTCTCGTAGACACGAGCTGAGAAATTGCAAACGTCGAGCAATTGCTCAGAGATGAAAAGTGCCAGCACTGAAAGCTGTTGCTAGCCAGCACCCTTCCTTGGAAGCGCTTTCACAGGCGCAGTAACACTGGGGCTTTGCGCTTCTCTACCCACCAAACGTCACGGTCCTTCTCTTTCCGTCTCGTAGACATGAGCTGAGAAATTGCAAACGTCGAGCAATTGCTCAGAGATGAAAAGTGCCAGCACTGAAAGCTGTTGCTAGCCAGCACCCTTCCTTGGAAGCGCTTTTGTAGGCCTAAGAACACTGGGGCTCTGGGCTTCTCTATCCACCTAATCTTCTGCTCATCCTCTCGCGCACTCTAAAGAGAGCTCAGGTGAGAAATTGCAAACGTCGAGCAATTGCTCAGAGATGAAAAGTGCCAGCACTGAAAGCTGTTGCTAGCCAGCACCCTTCCTTGGAAGCGCTTTCACAGGCGCAGTAACACTGGGGCTTTGCGCTTCTCTAGCCACCAAACGTCACGGTCACTATCTCTCCGTCTCGTAGACACGAGCTGAGAAATTGCAAACGTCGAGCAATTGCTCAGAGATGAAAAGTGCCAGCACTGAAAGCTGTTGCTAGCCAGCACCCTTCCTTGGAAGCGCTTTTGTAGGCCTAAGAAGACTGGGGCTCTGGGCTTCTCTAGCCACCTAATCTTCTGCTCATCCTCTCGCGCACTCTAAAGAGAGCTCAGGTGAGAAATTGCAAACGTCGAGCAATTGCTCAGAGATGAAAAGTGCCAGCACTGAAAGCTGTTGCTAGCCAGCACCCTTCCTTGGAAGCGCTTTTGTAGGCCTAAGAACACTGGGGCTCTGGGCTTCTCTAGCCACCTCATCTACTGCTCATCCTCTCGCGCACTCTAAAGAGAGCTCAGGTGAGAAATTGCAAACGTCGAGCAATTGCTCAGAGATGAAAAGTGCCAGCACTGAAAGCTGTTGCTAGCCAGCACCCTTCCTTGGAAGCGCTTTCACAGGCGCAGCAACACTGGGGCTTTGCGCTTCTATACGCACCAAACGTCACGGTCATTCTCTTTCCGTCTCGTAGACACGAGCTGAGAAATTGCAAACGTCGAGCAATTGCTCAGAGATGAAAAGTGCCAGCACTGAAAGCTGTTGCTAGCCAGCACCCTTCCTTGGAAGCGCTTTTGTAGGCCTAAGAACACTGGGGCTCTGGGCTTCTCTAGCCACCTCATCTTCTGCTCATCCTCTCGCGCACTCTAAAGAGAGCTCAGGTGAGAAATTGCAAACGTCGAGCAATTGCTCAGAGATGAAAAGTGCCAGCACTGAAAGCTGTTGCTAGCCAGCACCCTTCCTTGGAAGCGCTTTCACAGGCGCAGTAACACTGGGGCTTTGCGCTTCTCTAGCCACCAAACGTCACGGTCCTTCTCTTTCCGTCTCGTAGACACGAGCTGAGAAATTGCAAACGTCGAGCAATTGCTCAGAGATGAAAAGTGCCAGCACTGAAAGCTCTTGCTAGCCAGCACCCTTCCTTGGAAGCGCTTTCACAGGCGCAGCAACACTGGCGCTTTGCGCTTCTCTACCCACCAAACGTCACGGTCCTTCTCTTTCCGTCTCGTAGACACGAGCTGAGAAATTGCAAACGTCGAGCAATTGCTCAGAGATGAAAAGTGCCAGCACTGCAAGCTGTTGCTAGCCAGCACCCTTCCTTGGAAGCGCTTTTGTAGGCCTAAGAACACTGGGGCTCTGGGCTTCTTTAGCCACCTCATCTTCTGCTCATCCTCTCGCGCACTCTAAAGAGAGCTCAGGTGAGAAATTGCAAACGTCCAGCAATTGCTCAGAGATGAAAAGTGCCAGCACTGAAAGCTCTTGCTAGCCAGCACCCTTCCTTGGAAGCGCTTTCACAGGCGGAGCAACACTGGGGCTTTGCGCTTCTCTAGCCACCAAATGTCACGGTCCTTCTCTTTCCGTCTCGTAGACACGAGCTGAGAAATTGCAAACGTCGAGCAATTGCTCAGAGATGAAAAGTGCCAGCACTGAAAGCTCTTGCTAGCCAGCACCCTTCCTTGGAAGCGCTTTCACAGGCGCAGCAACACTGGGGCTTTGCGCTTCTCTAACCACCAAACGTCACGGTCCTTCTCTTTCCGTCTCGTAGACACGAGCTGAGAAATTGCAAACGCCGAGCAATTGCTCAGAGATGAAAAGTGCCAGCACTGCAAGCTGTTGCTAGCCAGCACCCTTCCTTGGAAGCGCTTTTGTAGGCCTAAGAACACTGGGGCTCTGGGCTTCTCTAGCCACCTCATCTTGTGCTCATCCTCTCGCGCACTCTAAAGAGTGATCAGGTGAGAAATTGCAAACGTCGAGCAATTGCTCAGAGATGAAAAGTGCCAGCACTGAAAGCTCTTGCTAGCCAGCACCCTTCCTTGGAAGCGCTTTTGTAGGCCTAAGAACACTGGGGCTCTGGGCTTCTTTAGCCACCTCATCTTCTGCTCATCCTCTCGCGCACTCTGAAGAGAGCTCAGGGGAGAAATTGCAAACGTCGAGCAATTGCTCAGAGATGAAAAGTGCCAGCACTGAAAGCTCTTGCTAGCCAGCACCCTTCCTTGGAAGCGCTTTCACAGGCGCAGTAACACTGGGGCTTTGCGCTTCTCTACCCACCAAACGTCACGGTCACTCTCTCTCCGTCTCCTAGACACGAGCTGAGAAATTGCAAACGTCGAGCAATTGCTCAGAGATGAAAAGTGCCAACACTGAAAGCTCTTGCTAGCCAGCACCCTTCCTTGGAAGCGCTTTTGTAGGCCTAAGAAGACTGGGGCTCTGGGCTTCTCTAGCCACCTCATCTTGTGCTCATCCTCTCGCACACTCTAAAGAGAGCTCGGGTGAGAAATTGCAAACGTCGAGCAATTGCTCAGAGATGAAAAGTGCCAGCACTGAAAGCTCTTGCTAGCCAGCACCCTTCCTTGGAAGCGCTTTCACAGGCGCAGTAACACTGGGGCTTTGCGCTTCTCTACCCACCAAACGTCACGGTCATTCTCTTTCCGTCGGTAGACATGAGCTGAGAAATTGCAAACGTCGAGCAATTGCTCAGAGATGAAAAGTGCCAGCACTGAAAGCTCTTGCTAGCCAGCACCCTTCCTTGGAAGCGCTTTCACAGGCGCAGTAACACTGGGGCTTTGCGTTTCTCTAGCCACCAAACGTCACGGTCCTTCTCTTTCCGTCTCGTAGACACGAGCTGAGAAATTGCAAACGTCGAGCAATTGCTCAGAGATGAAAAGTGCCAGCACTGAAAGCTGTTGCTAGCCAGCACCCTTCCTTGGAAGCGCTTTTGTGGGCCTAAGAACACTGGGGCTCTGGGCTTCTCTAGACACCTAATCTTCTGCTCATCCTCTCGCGCACTCTAAAGAGAGCTCAGGTGAGAAATTGCAAACGTCGAGCAATTGCTCAGAGATGAAAAGTGCCAGCACTGAAAGCTCTTGCTAGCCAGCACCCTTCCTTGGAAGCGCTTTCACAGGCGCTGTAACACTGGGGCTTTGCGCTTCTCTACCCACCAAACGTCACGGTCATTCTCTTTCCGTCTCGTAGACACGAGCTGAGAAATTGCAAATGTCGATCAATTGCTCAGAGAGGAAAAGTGCCAGCACTGGAAGCTCTTGCTAGCCAGCACCCTTCCTTGGAAGCGCTTTTGTAGGCCTAAGAACACTGGGGCTCTGGGCTTCTCTATCCACCTAATCTTCTGCTCATCCTCTCGCGCACTCTAAAGAGAGCTGAGGTGAGAAATCGCAAACGTCGAGCAATTGCTCAGAGATGAAAAGTGCCAGCACTGAAAGCTCTTGCTAGCCAGCACCCTTCCTTGGAAGCGCTTTCACAGGCGCAGCAACACTGGCGCTTTGCGCTTCTCTACGCACCAAACGTCACGGTCCTTCTCTTTCCGTCTCGTAGACACGAGCTGAGAAATTGCAAACGTCGAGCAATTGCTCAGAGATGAAAAGTGCCAGCACTGCAAGCTGTTGCTAGCCAGCACCCTTCCTTGGAAGCGCTTTTGTAGGCCTAAGAACAGTGGGGCTCTGGGCTTCTTTAGCCACCTCATCTTCTGCTCATCCTCTCGCGCACTCTGAAGAGAGCTCAGGTGAGAAATTGCAAACGTCGAGCAATTGCTCAGAGATGAAAAGTGCCAGCACTGAAAGCTGTTGCTAGCCAGCACCCTTCCTTGGAAGCGCTTTCACAGGCGCAGTAACACTGGGGCTTTGCGCTTCTCTAGCCACCAAACGTCACGGTCACTATCTCTCCGTCTCGTAGACACGAGCTGAGAAATTGCAAACGTCGAGCAATTGCTCAGAGATGAAAAGTGCCAGCACTGAAAGCTCTTGCTAGCCAGCACCCTTCCTTGGAAGCGCTTTTGTAGGCCTAAGAACACTGGGGCTCTGGGCTTCTCTAGCCACCTAATCTTCTGCTCATCCTCTCGCGCACTCTAAAGAGAGCTCAGGTGAGAAATTGCAAACGTCGAGCAATTGCTCAGAGATGAAAAGTGCCAGCACTGAAAGCTGTTGCTAGCCAGCACCCTTCCTTGGAAGCGCTTTTGTAGGCCTAAGAACACTGGGGCTCTAGGCTTCTCTAGCCACCTAATCTTCTGCTCATCCTCTCGCGCACTCTAAAGAGAGCTCAGGTGAGAAATTGCAAACGTCGAGCAATTGCTCAGAGATGAAAAGTGCCAGCACTGAAAGCTCTTGCTAGCCAGCACCCTTCCTTGGAAGCGCTTTCACAGGCGCAGCAACACTGGGGCTTTGCGCTTCTATACGCACCAAACGTCACGGTCATTCTCTTTCCGTCTCGTAGACACGAGCTGAGAAATTGCAAACGTCGAGCAATTGCTCAGAGATGAAAAGTGCCAGCACTGAAAGCTGTTGCTAGCCAGCACCCTTCCTTGGAAGCGCTTTTGTAGGCCTAAGAACACTGGGGCTCTGGGCTTCTCTAGCCACCTAATCTTCTGCTCATCCTCTCGCGCACTCTAAAGAGAGCTCAGGTGAGAAATTGCAAACGTCCAGCAATTGCTCAGAGATGAAAAGTGCCAGCACTGAAAGCTGTTGCTAGCCAGCACCCTTCCTTGGAAGCGCTTTCACAGGCGCAGTAACACTGGGGCTTTGCGCTTCTCTAGCCACCAAACGTCACGGTCCTTCTCTTTCCGTCTCGTAGACACGAGCTGAGAAATTGCAAACGTCGAGCAATTGCTCAGAGATGAAAAGTGCCAGCACTGAAAGCTCTTGCTAGCCAGCACCCTTCCTTGGAAGCGCTTTCACAGGCGCAGTAACACTGGCGCTTTGCGCTTCTCTACGCACCAAACGTCACGGTCCTTCTCTTTCCGTCTCGTAGACACGAGCTGAGAAATTGCAAACGTCCAGCAATTGCTCAGAGATGAAAAGTGCCAGCACTGCAAGCTGTTGCTAGCCAGCACCCTTCCTTGGAAGCGCTTTTGTAGGCCTAAGAACACTGGGGCTCTGGGCTTCTTTAGCCACCTCATCTCTGCTCATCCTCTCGCGCACTCTGAAGAGAGCTCAGGTGAGAAATTGCAAACGTCGAGCAATTGCTCAGAGATGAAAAGTGCCAGCACTGAAAGCTGTTGCTAGCCAGCACCCTTCCTTGGAAGCGCTTTCACAGGCGCAGTAACACTGGGGCTTTGCGCTTCTCTAGCCACCAAACGTCACGGTCACTATCTCTCCGTCTCATAGACACGAGCTGAGAAATTGCAAACGTCGAGCAATTGCTCAGAGATGAAAAGTGCCAGCACTGAAAGCTGTTGCTAGCCAGCACCCTTCCTTGGAAGCGCTTTTGTAGGCCTAAGAACACTGGGGCTCTGGGCTTCTCTAGCCACCTCATCTTCTGCTCATCCTCTCGCGCACTCTAAAGAGAGCTCAGGTGAGAAATTGCAAACGTCGAGCAATTGCTCAGAGATGAAAAGTGCCAGCACTGAAAGCTGTTGCTAGCCAGCACCCTTCCTTGGAAGCGCTTTCACAGGCGCAGTAACACTGGGGCTTTGCGCTTCTCTAGCCACCAAACGTCACGGTCCTTCTCTTTCCGTCTCGTAGACACGAGCTGAGAAATTGCAAACGTCGAGCAATTGCTCAGAGATGAAAAGTGCCAGCACTGAAAGCTCTTGCTAGCCAGCACCCTTCCTTGGAAGCGCTTTCACAGGCGCAGTAACACTGGCGCTTTGCGCTTCTCTACGCACCAAACGTCACGGTCCTTCTCTTTCCGTCTCGTAGACACGAGCTGAGAAATTGCAAACGTCCAGCAATTGCTCAGAGATGAAAAGTGCCAGCACTGCAAGCTGTTGCTAGCCAGCACCCTTCCTTGGAAGCGCTTTTGTAGGCCTAAGAACACTGGGGCTCTGGGCTTCTTTAGCCACCTCATCTCTGCTCATCCTCTCGCGCACTCTGAAGAGAGCTCAGGTGAGAAATTGCAAACGTCGAGCAATTGCTCAGAGATGAAAAGTGCCAGCACTGAAAGCTGTTGCTAGCCAGCACCCTTCCTTGGAAGCGCTTTCACAGGCGCAGTAACACTGGGGCTTTGCGCTTCTCTAGCCACCAAACGTCACGGTCACTATCTCTCCGTCTCATAGACACGAGCTGAGAAATTGCAAACGTCGAGCAATTGCTCAGAGATGAAAAGTGCCAGCACTGAAAGCTGTTGCTAGCCAGCACCCTTCCTTGGAAGCGCTTTTGTAGGCCTAAGAACACTGGGGCTCTGGGCTTCTCTAGCCACCTCATCTTCTGCTCATCCTCTCGCGCACTCTAAAGAGAGCTCAGGTGAGAAATTGCAAACGTCGAGCAATTGCTCAGAGATGAAAAGTGCCAGCACTGAAAGCTCTTGCTAGCCAGCACCCTTCCTTGGAAGCGCTTTTGTAGCCCTTAGAACACTGGGGCTCTGGGCTTCTCTAGCCACCTCATCTTCTGCTCATCCTCTCGCGCACTCTAAAGAGAGCTCAGGTGAGAAATTGCAAACGTCGAGCAATTGCTCAGAGATGAAAAGTGCCAGCACTGAAAGCTCTTGCTAGCCAGCACCCTTCCTTGGAAGCGCTTTCACAGGCGCAGTAACACTGGGGCTTTGTGCTTCTCTAGCCACCAAACGTCACGGTCCTTCTCTTTGCGTCTCGTAGACACGAGCTGAGAAATTGCAAACGTCGAGCAATTGCTCAGAGATGAAAAGTGCCAGCACTGAAAGCTGTTGCTAGCCAGCACCCTTCCTTGGAAGCGCTTTTGTAGGCCTAAGAACACTGGGGCTCTGGGCTTCTCTAGCCACCTCATCTACTGCTCATCCTCTCGCGCACTCTAAAGAGAGCTCAGGTGAGAAATTGCAAACGTCCAGCAATTGCTCAGAGATGAAAAGTGCCAGCACTGAAAGCTGTTGCTAGCCAGCACCCTTCCTTGGAAGCGCTTTCACAGGCGCAGCAACACTGGGGCTTTGCGCTTCTCTACCCACTAAACGTCACGGTCCTTCTCTTTCCGTCTCATAGACACGAGCTGAGAAATTGCAAACGTCGAGCAATTGCTCAGAGATGAAAAGTGCCAGCACTGAAAGCTGTTGCTAGCCAGCACCCTTCCTTGGAAGCGCTTTCACAGGCGCAGTAACACTGGGGCTTTGCGCTTCTCTAGCCACCAAACGTCACGGTCATTCTCTTTCCGTCTTGTAGACACGAGCTGAGAAATTGCAAACGTCGAGCAATTGCTCAGAGATGAAAAGTGCCAGCACTGAAAGCTCTTGCTAGCCAGCACCCTTCCTTGGAAGCGCTTTCACAGGCGCAGCAACACTGGGGCTTTGCGCTTCTCTAGCCACCAAACGTCACGGTCATTCTCTTTCCGTCTCGTAGACACGAGCTGAGAAATTGCAAACGTCGAGCAATTGCTCAGAGATGAAAAGTGCCAGCACTGAAAGCTGTTGCTAGCCAGCACCCTTCCTTGGAAGCGCTTTTGTAGGCCTAAGAACACTGGGGCTCTGGGCTTCTTTAGCCACCTCATCTTCTGCTCATCCTCTCGCGCACTCTAAAGAGAGCTCAGGTGAGAAATTGCAAACGTCGAGCAATTGCTCAGAGATGAAAAGTGCCAGCACTGAAAGCTCTTGCTAGCCAGCACCCTTCCTTGGAAGCGCTTTCACAGGCGCAGCAACACTGGGGCTTTGCGCTTCTCTAGCCACCAAACGTCACGGTCCTTCTCTTTCCGTCTCGTAGACACGAGCTGAGAAATTGCAAACGTCGAGCAATTGCTCAGAGATGAAAAGTGCCAGCACTGAAAGCTGTTGCTAGCCAGCACCCTTCCTTGGAAGCGCTTTCACAGGCGCAGTAACACTGGGGCTTTGCGCTTCTCTACCCACCAAACGTCACGGTCCTTCTCTTTCCGTCTCGTAGACATGAGCTGAGAAATTGCAAACGTCGAGCAATTGCTCAGAGATGAAAAGTGCCAGCACTGAAAGCTCTTGCTAGCCAGCACCCTTCCTTGGAAGCGCTTTCACAGGCGCAGTAACACTGGGGCTTTGCGCTTCTCTACCCACCAAACGTCACGGTCCTTCTCTTTCCGTCTCGTAGACACGAGCTGAGAAATTGCAAACGTCGAGCAATTGCTCAGAGATGAAAAGTGCCAGCACTGAAAGCTGTTGCTAGCCAGCACCCTTCCTTGGAAGCGCTTTTGTAGGCCTAAGAACACTGGGGCTCTGGGCTTCTCTAGACACCTAATCTTCTGCTCATCCTCTCGCGCACTCTAAAGAGAGCTCAGGTGAGAAATTGCAAACGTCGAGCAATTGCTCAGAGATGAAAAGTGCCAGCACTGAAAGCTCTTGCTAGCCAGCACCCTTCCTTGGAAGCGCTTTCACAGGCGCAGCAACACTGGCGCTTTGCGCTTCTCTACGCACCAAACGTCACGGTCCTTCTCTTTCCGTCTCGTAGACACGAGCTGAGAAATTGCAAACGTCGAGCAATTGCTCAGAGATGAAAAGTGCCAGCACTGCAAGCTGTTGCTAGCCAGCACCCTTCCTTGGAAGCGCTTTTGTAGGCCTAAGAACAGTGGGGCTCTGGGCTTCTTTAGCCACCTCATCTTCTGCTCATCCTCTCGCGCACTCTGAAGAGAGCTCAGGTGAGAAATTGCAAACGTCGAGCAATTGCTCAGAGATGAAAAGTGCCAGCACTGAAAGCTCTTGCTAGCCAGCACCCTTCCTTGGAAGCGCTTTCACAGGCGCAGTAACACTGGGGCTTTGCGCTTCTCTAGCCACCAAACGTCACGGTCACTATCTCTCCGTCTCGTAGACACGAGCTGAGAAATTGTAAACGTCGAGCAATTGCTCAGAGATGAAAAGTGCCAGCACTGAAAGCTCTTGCTAGCCAGCACCCTTCCTTGGAAGCGCTTTTGTAGGCCTAAGAAGACTGGGGCTCTGGGCTTCTCTAGCCACCTAATCTTCTGCTCATCCTCTCGCGCACTCTAAAGAGAGCTCAGGTGAGAAATTGCAAACGTCGAGCAATTGCTCAGAGATGAAAAGTGCCAGCACTGCAAGCTGTTGCTAGCCAGCACCCTTCCTTGGAAGCGCTTTTGTAGGCCTAAGAACACTGGGGCTCTGGGCTTCTCTAGCCACCTCATCTACTGCTCATCCTCTCGCGCACTCTAAAGAGAGCTCAGGTGAGAAATTGCAAACGTCGAGCAATTGCTCAGAGATGAAAAGTGCCAGCACTGAAAGCTGTTGCTAGCCAGCACCCTTCCTTGGAAGCGCTTTCACAGGCGCAGCAACACTGGGGCTTTGCGCTTCTCTAGCCACCAAACGTCACGGTCATTCTCTTTCCGTCTCGTAGACACGAGCTGAGAAATTGCAAACGTCGAGCAATTGCTCAGAGATGAAAAGTGCCAGCACTGAAAGCTGTTGCTAGCCAGCACCCTTCCTTGGAAGCGCTTTTGTAGGCCTAAGAACACTGGGGCTCTGGGCTTCTTTAGCCACCTCATCTTCTGCTCATCCTCTCGCGCACTCTAAAGAGAGCTCAGGTGAGAAATTGCAAACGTCGAGCAATTGCTCAGAGATGAAAAGTGCCAGCACTGAAAGCTCTTGCTAGCCAGCACCCTTCCTTGGAAGCGCTTTCACAGGCGCAGCAACACTGGGGCTTTGCGCTTCTCTAGCCACCAAACGTCACGGTCCTTCTCTTTCCGTCTCGTAGACACGAGCTGAGAAATTGCAAACGTCGAGCAATTGCTCAGAGATGAAAAGTGCCAGCACTGAAAGCTGTTGCTAGCCAGCACCCTTCCTTGGAAGCGCTTTCACAGGCGCAGTAACACTGGGGCTTTGCGCTTCTCTACCCACCAAACGTCACGGTCCTTCTCTTTCCGTCTCGTAGACATGAGCTGAGAAATTGCAAACGTCGAGCAATTGCTCAGAGATGAAAAGTGCCAGCACTGAAAGCTCTTGCTAGCCAGCACCCTTCCTTGGAAGCGCTTTCACAGGCGCAGTAACACTGGGGCTTTGCGCTTCTCTACCCACCAAACGTCACGGTCCTTCTCTTTCCGTCTCGTAGACACGAGCTGAGAAATTGCAAACGTCGAGCAATTGCTCAGAGATGAAAAGTGCCAGCACTGAAAGCTGTTGCTAGCCAGCACCCTTCCTTGGAAGCGCTTTTGTAGGCCTAAGAACACTGGGGCTCTGGGCTTCTCTAGACACCTAATCTTCTGCTCATCCTCTCGCGCACTCTAAAGAGAGCTCAGGTGAGAAATTGCAAACGTCGAGCAATTGCTCAGAGATGAAAAGTGCCAGCACTGAAAGCTCTTGCTAGCCAGCACCCTTCCTTGGAAGCGCTTTCACAGGCGCAGCAACACTGGCGCTTTGCGCTTCTCTACGCACCAAACGTCACGGTCCTTCTCTTTCCGTCTCGTAGACACGAGCTGAGAAATTGCAAACGTCGAGCAATTGCTCAGAGATGAAAAGTGCCAGCACTGCAAGCTGTTGCTAGCCAGCACCCTTCCTTGGAAGCGCTTTTGTAGGCCTAAGAACAGTGGGGCTCTGGGCTTCTTTAGCCACCTCATCTTCTGCTCATCCTCTCGCGCACTCTGAAGAGAGCTCAGGTGAGAAATTGCAAACGTCGAGCAATTGCTCAGAGATGAAAAGTGCCAGCACTGAAAGCTCTTGCTAGCCAGCACCCTTCCTTGGAAGCGCTTTCACAGGCGCAGTAACACTGGGGCTTTGCGCTTCTCTAGCCACCAAACGTCACGGTCACTATCTCTCCGTCTCGTAGACACGAGCTGAGAAATTGTAAACGTCGAGCAATTGCTCAGAGATGAAAAGTGCCAGCACTGAAAGCTCTTGCTAGCCAGCACCCTTCCTTGGAAGCGCTTTTGTAGGCCTAAGAAGACTGGGGCTCTGGGCTTCTCTAGCCACCTAATCTTCTGCTCATCCTCTCGCGCACTCTAAAGAGAGCTCAGGTGAGAAATTGCAAACGTCGAGCAATTGCTCAGAGATGAAAAGTGCCAGCACTGCAAGCTGTTGCTAGCCAGCACCCTTCCTTGGAAGCGCTTTTGTAGGCCTAAGAACACTGGGGCTCTGGGCTTCTCTAGCCACCTCATCTACTGCTCATCCTCTCGCGCACTCTAAAGAGAGCTCAGGTGAGAAATTGCAAACGTCGAGCAATTGCTCAGAGATGAAAAGTGCCAGCACTGAAAGCTGTTGCTAGCCAGCACCCTTCCTTGGAAGCGCTTTCACAGGCGCAGCAACACTGGGGCTTTGCGCTTCTATACGCACCAAACGTCACGGTCATTCTCTTTCCGTCTCGTAGACACGAGCTGAGAAATTGCAAACGTCGAGCAATTGCTCAGAGATGAAAAGTGCCAGCACTGAAAGCTGTTGCTAGCCAGCACCCTTCCTTGGAAGCGCTTTTGTAGGCCTAAGAACACTGGGGCTCTGGGCTTCTCTAGCCACCTAATCTTCTGCTCATCCTCTCGCGCACTCTAAAGAGAGCTCAGGTGAGAAATTGCAAACGTCCAGCAATTGCTCAGAGATGAAAAGTGCCAGCACTGAAAGCTGTTGCTAGCCAGCACCCTTCCTTGGAAGCGCTTTCACAGGCGCAGTAACACTGGGGCTTTGCGCTTCTCTAGCCACCAAACGTCACGGTCCTTCTCTTTCCGTCTCGTAGACACGAGGTGAGAAATTGCAAACGTCGAGCAATTGCTCAGAGATGAAAAGTGCCAGCACTGAAAGCTCTTGCTAGCCAGCACCCTTCCTTGGAAGCGCTTTCACAGGCGCAGTAACACTGGCGCTTTGCGCTTCTCTACGCACCAAACGTCACGGTCCTTCTCTTTCCGTCTCGTAGACACGAGCTGAGAAATTGCAAACGTCCAGCAATTGCTCAGAGATGAAAAGTGCCAGCACTGCAAGCTGTTGCTAGCCAGCACCCTTCCTTGGAAGCGCTTTTGTAGGCCTAAGAACACTGGGGCTCTGGGCTTCTTTAGCCACCTCATCTCTGCTCATCCTCTCGCGCACTCTGAAGAGAGCTCAGGTGAGAAATTGCAAACGTCGAGCAATTGCTCAGAGATGAAAAGTGCCAGCACTGAAAGCTGTTGCTAGCCAGCACCCTTCCTTGGAAGCGCTTTCACAGGCGCAGTAACACTGGGGCTTTGCGCTTCTCTAGCCACCAAACGTCACGGTCACTATCTCTCCGTCTCGTAGACACGAGCTGAGAAATTGCAAACGTCGAGCAATTGCTCAGAGATGAAAAGTGCCAGCACTGAAAGCTGTTGCTAGCCAGCACCCTTCCTTGGAAGCGCTTTTGTAGGCCTAAGAACACTGGGGCTCTGGGCTTCTCTAGCCACCTCATCTTCTGCTCATCCTCTCGCGCACTCTAAAGAGAGCTCAGGTGAGAAATTGCAAACGTCGAGCAATTGCTCAGAGATGAAAAGTGCCAGCACTGAAAGCTGTTGCTAGCCAGCACCCTTCCTTGGAAGCGCTTTTGTAGCCCTTAGAACACTGGGGCTCTGGGCTTCTCTAGCCACCTCATCTTCTGCTCATCCTCTCGCGCACTCTAAAGAGAGCTCAGGTGAGAAATTGCAAACGTCGAGCAATTGCTCAGAGATGAAAAGTGCCAGCACTGAAAGCTCTTGCTAGCCAGCACCCTTCCTTGGAAGCGCTTTCACAGGCGCAGTAACACTGGGGCTTTGTGCTTCTCTAGCCACCAAACGTCACGGTCCTTCTCTTTGCGTCTCGTAGACACGAGCTGAGAAATTGCAAACGTCGAGCAATTGCTCAGAGATGAAAAGTGCCAGCACTGAAAGCTGTTGCTAGCCAGCACCCTTCCTTGGAAGCGCTTTTGTAGGCCTAAGAACACTGGGGCTCTGGGCTTCTCTAGCCACCTCATCTTCTGCTCATCCTCTCGCGCACTCTAAAGAGAGCTCAGGTGAGAAATTGCAAACGTCCAGCAATTGCTCAGAGATGAAAAGTGCCAGCACTGAAAGCTGTTGCTAGCCAGCACCCTTCCTTGGAAGCGCTTTCACAGGCGCAGCAACACTGGGGCTTTGCGCTTCTCTACCCACCAAACGTCACGGTCCTTCTCTTTCCGTCTCGTAGACACGAGCTGAGAAATTGCAAACGTCGAGCAATTGCTCAGAGATGAAAAGTGCCAGCACTGAAAGCTGTTGCTAGCCAGCACCCTTCCTTGGAAGCGCTTTCACAGGCGCAGTAACACTGGGGCTTTGCGCTTCTCTAGCCACCAAACGTCACGGTCATTCTCTTTCCGTCTTGTAGACACGAGCTGAGAAATTGCAAACGTCGAGCAATTGCTCAGAGATGAAAAGTGCCAGCACTGAAAGCTCTTGCTAGCCAGCACCCTTCCTTGGAAGCGCTTTCACAGGCGCAGCAACACTGGGGCTTTGCGCTTCTCTAGCCACCAAACGTCACGGTCATTCTCTTTCCGTCTCGTAGACACGAGCTGAGAAATTGCAAACGTCGAGCAATTGCTCAGAGATGAAAAGGGCCAGCACTGAAAGCTGTTGCTAGCCAGCACCCTTCCTTGGAAGCGCTTTTGTAGGCCTAAGAACACTGGGGCTCTGGGCTTCTTTAGCCACCTCATCTTCTGCTCATCCTCTCGCGCACTCTAAAGAGAGCTCAGGTGAGAAATTGCAAACGTCGAGCAATTGCTCAGAGATGAAAAGTGCCAGCACTGAAAGCTCTTGCTAGCCAGCACCCTTCCTTGGAAGCGCTTTCACAGGCGCAGCAACACTGGCGCTTTGCGCTTCTCTAGCCACCAAACGTCACGGTCCTTCTCTTTCCGTCTCGTAGACACGAGCTGAGAAATTGCAAACGTCGAGCAATTGCTCAGAGATGAAAAGTGCCAGCACTGAAAGCTGTTGCTAGCCAGCACCCTTCCTTGGAAGCGCTTTCACAGGCGCAGTAACACTGGGGCTTTGCGCTTCTCTACCCACCAAACGTCACGGTCCTTCTCTTTCCGTCTCGTAGACATGAGCTGAGAAATTGCAAACGTCGAGCAATTGCTCAGAGATGAAAAGTGCCAGCACTGAAAGCTCTTGCTAGCCAGCACCCTTCCTTGGAAGCGCTTTCACAGGCGCAGTAACACTGGGGCTTTGCGCTTCTCTACCCACCAAACGTCACGGTCCTTCTCTTTCCGTCTCGTAGACACGAGCTGAGAAATTGCAAACGTCGAGCAATTGCTCAGAGATGAAAAGTGCCAGCACTGAAAGCTGTTGCTAGCCAGCACCCTTCCTTGGAAGCGCTTTCACAGGCGCAGTAACACTGGGGCTTTGCGCTTCTCTACCCACCAAACGTCACGGTCCTTCTCTTTCCGTCTCGTAGACACGAGCTGAGAAATTGCAAACGTCGAGCAATTGCTCAGAGATGAAAAGTGCCAGCACTGAAAGCTCTTGCTAGCCAGCACCCTTCCTTGGAAGCGCTTTTGTAGGCCTAAGAACACAGGGGCTCTGGGCTTCTCTAGACACCTAATCTTCTGCTCATCCTCTCGCGCACTCTAAAGAGAGCTCAGGTGAGAAATTGCAAATGTCGAGCAATTGCTCAGAGATGAAAAGTGCCAGCACTGAAAGCTGTTGCTAGCCAGCACCCTTCCTTGGAAGCGCTTTTGTAGGCCTAAGAACACTGGGGCTCTGGGCTTCTCTAGCCACCTCATCTTCTGCTCATCCTCTCGCGCACTCTAAAGAGAGCTCAGGTGAGAAATTGCAAACGTCGAGCAATTGCTCAGAGATGAAAAGTTCCAGCACTGAAAGCTGTTGCTAGCCAGCACCCTTCCTTGGAAGCGCTTTCACAGGCGCAGCAACACTGGGGCTTTGCGCTTCTCTAGCCACCAAACGTCACGGTCCTTCTCTTTCCGTCGGTAGACACGAGCTGAGAAATTGCAAACGTCGAGCAATTGCTCCGAGAGGAAAAGTGCCAGCACTGAAAGCTGTTGCTAGCCAGCACCCTTCCTTGGAAGCGCTTTCACAGGCGCAGTAACACTGGGGCTTTGCGCTTCTCTAGCCACCAAACGTCACGGTCATTCTCTTTCCGTCTCCTAGACACGAGCTGAGAAATTGCAAACGTCGAGCAATTGCTCAGAGATGAAAAGTGCCAGCACTGAAAGCTCTTGCTAGCCAGCACCCTTCCTTGGAAGCGCTTTCACAGGTGCAGCAACACTGGCGCTTTGCGCTTCTCTACGCACCAAACGTCACGGTCCTTCTCTTTCCGTCTCGTAGACACGAGCTGAGAAATTGCAAACGTCGAGCAATTGCTCAGAGATGAAAAGTGCCAGCACTGAAAGCTCTTGCTAGCCAGCCCCCTTCCTTGGAAGCGCTTTTGTAGGCCTAAGAACACCGGGGCTCTGGGCTTCTTTAGCCACCTCATCTTCTGCTCATCCTCTCGCGCACTCTGAAGAGAGCTCAGGTGAGAAATTGCAAATGTCGAGCAATTGCTCAGAGATGAAAAGTGCCAGCACTGAAAGCTCTTGCTAGCCAGCACCCTTCCTTGGAAGCGCTTTCACAGGCGCAGTAACACTGGGGCTTTGCGCTTCTCTAGCCACCAAACGTCACGGTCATTCTCTTTCCGTCTCGTAGACACGAGCTGAGAAATTGCAAACGTCGAGCAATTGCTCAGAGATGAAAAGTGCCAGCACTGGAAGCTGTTGCTAGCCAGCACCCTTCCTTGGAAGCGCTTTTGTAGGCCTAAGAAGACTGGGGCTCTGGGCTTCTCTAGCCACCTAATCTTCTGCTCATCCTCTCGCGCACTCTAAAGAGAGCTCAGGTGAGAAATTGCAAACGTCGAGCAATTGCTCAGAGATGAAAAGTGCCAGCACTGAAAGCTCTTGCTAGCCAGCACCCTTCCTTGGAAGCGCTTTCACAGGCGCTGTAACACTGGGGCTTTGCGCTTCTCTACCCACCAAACGTCACGGTCCTTCTCTTTCCGTCTCGTAGACACGAGCTGAGAAATTGCAAATGTCGAGCAATTGCTCAGAGATGAAAAGTGCCAGCACTGGAAGCTGTTGCTAGCCAGCACCCTTCCTTGGAAGCGCTTTTGTAGGCCTAAGATCACTGGGGCTCTGGGCTTCTCTACCCACCTAATCTTCTGCTCATACTCTCGCGCACTCTAAAGAGAGATCAGGTGAGAAATTGCAAACGTCGAGCAATTGCTCAGAGATGAAAAGTGCCAGCACTGAAAGCTGTTGCTAGCCAGCACCCTTCCTTGGAAGCGCTTTTGTAGGCCTAAGAACACTGGGGCTCTGGGCTTCTTTAGCCACCTCATCTTCTGCTCATCCTCTCGCGCACTCTGAAGAGAGCTCAGGTGAGAAATTGCAAACGTCGAGCAATTGCTCAGAGATGAAAAGTGCCAGCACTGAAAGCTGTTGCTAGCCAGCACCCTTCCTTGGAAGCGCTTTCACAGGCGCAGTAACACTGGGGCTTTGCGCTTCTCTACCCACCAAACGTCACGGTCACTATCTCTCCGTCTCGTAGACACGAGCTGAGAAATTGCAAACGTCGAGCAATTGCTCAGAGATGAAAAGTGCCAGCACTGAAAGCTGTTGCTAGCCAGCACCCTTCCTTGGAAGCGCTTTTGTAGGCCTAAGAACACTGGGGCTCTGGGCTTCTCTAGCCACCTCATCTTCTGCTCATCCTCTCGCGCACTCTAAAGAGAGCTCAGGTGAGAAATTGCAAACGTCGAGCAATTGCTCAGAGATGAAAAGTGCCAGCACTGAAAGCTCTTGCTAGCCAGCACCCTTCCTTGGAAGCGCTTTCACAGGCGCAGTAACACTGGGGCTTTGCGCTTCTCTACCCACCAAACGTCACGGTCCTTCTCTTTCCGTCGGTAGACATGAGCTGAGAAATTGCAAACGTCGAGCAATTGCTCAGAGATGAAAAGTGCCAGCACTGAAAGCTCTTGCTAGCCAGCACCCTTCCTTGGAAGCGCTTTCACAGGCGCAGTAACACTGGGGCTTTGCGCTTCTCTAGCCACCAAACGTCACGGTCCTTCTCTTTCCGTCTCGTAGACACGAGCTGAGAAATTGCAAACGTCGAGCAATTGCTCAGAGATGAAAAGTGCCAGCACTGAAAGCTGTTGCTAGCCAGCACCCTTCCTTGGAAGCGCTTTTGTAGGCCTAAGAACACAGGGGCTCTGGGCTTCTCTAGACACCTAATCTTCTGCTCATCCTCTCGCGCACTCTAAAGAGAGCTCAGGTGAGAAATTGCAAACGTCGAGCAATTGCTCAGAGATGAAAAGTGCCAGCACTGAAAGCTCTTGCTAGCCAGCACCCTTCCTTGGAAGCGCTTTCACAGGCGCAGTAACACTGGGGCTTTGCGCTTCTCTACCCACCAAACGTCACGGTCCTTCTCTTTCCGTCTCGTAGACACGAGCTGAGAAATTGCAAACGTCGAGCAATTGCTCAGAGATGAAAAGTGCCAGCACTGAAAGCTCTTGCTAGCCAGCACCCTTCCTTGGAAGCGCTTTCACAGGCGCAGCAACACTGGCGCTTTGCGCTTCTCTACCCACCAAACGTCACGGTCCTTCTCTTTCCGTCTCGTAGACACGAGCTGAGAAATTGCAAACGTCGAGCAATTGCTCAGAGATGAAAAGTGGCAGCACTGAAAGCTGTTGCTAGCCAGCACCCTTCCTTGGAAGCGCTTTTGTAGCCCTTAGAACACTGGGGCTCTGGGCTTCTTTAGCCACCTCATCTTCTGCTCATCCTCTCGCGCACTCTGAAGAGAGCTCAGGTGAGAAATTGCAAACGTCGAGCAATTGCTCAGAGATGAAAAGTGCCAGCACTGAAAGCTGTTGCTAGCCAGCACCCTTCCTTGGAAGCGCTTTCACAGGCGCAGTAACACTGGGGCTTTGCGCTTCTCTACCCACCAAACGTCACGGTCACTATCTCTCCGTCTCGTAGACACGAGCTGAGAAATTGCAAACGTCGAGCAATTGCTCAGAGATGAAAAGTGCCAGCACTGAAAGCTGTTGCTAGCCAGCACCCTTCCTTGGAAGCGCTTTTGTAGGCCTAAGAACACTGGGGCTCTGGGCTTCTCTAGCCACCTCATCTTGTGCTCATCCTCTCGCGCACTCTAAAGAGAGCTCAGGTGAGAAATTGCAAACGTCGAGCAATTGCTCAGAGATGAAAAGTGCCAGCACTGAAAGCTGTTGCTAGCCAGCACCCTTCCTTGGAAGCGCTTTTGTAGGCCTAAGAACACTGGGGCTCTGGGCTTCTCTAGCCACCTCATCTACTGCTCATCCTCTCGCGCACTCTAAAGAGAGCTCAGGTGAGAAATTGCAAACGTCGAGCAATTGCTCAGAGATGAAAAGTGCCAGCACTGAAAGCTGTTGCTAGCCAGCACCCTTCCTTGGAAGCGCTTTCACAGGCGCAGCAACACTGGGGCTTTGCGCTTCTATACGCACCAAACGTCACGGTCATTCTCTTTCCGTCTCGTAGACACGAGCTGAGAAATTGCAAAAGTCGAGCAATTGCTCAGAGATGAAAAGTGCCAGCACTGAAAGCTGTTGCTAGCCAGCACCCTTCCTTGGAAGCGCTTTTGTAGGCCTAAGAACACTGGGGCTCTGGGCTTCTCTAGCCACCTCATCTTCTGCTCATCCTCTCGCGCACTCTAAAGAGAGCTCAGGTGAGAAATTGCAAACGTCGAGCAATTGCTCAGAGATGAAAAGTGCCAGCACTGAAAGCTCTTGCTAGCCAGCACCCTTCCTTGGAAGCGCTTTTGTAGGCCTAAGAACACTGGGGCTCTGGGCTTCTCTAGCCACCTCATCTTCTGCTCATCCTCTCGCGCACTCTAAAGAGAGCTCAGGTGAGAAATTGCAAACGTCGAGCAATTGCTCAGAGATGAAAAGTGCCAGCACTGAAAGCTGTTGCTAGCCAGCACCCTTCCTTGGAAGCGCTTTTGTAGGCCTAAGAACACTGGGGCTCTGGGCTTCTCTAGCCACCTCATCTTCTGCTCATCCTCTCGCGCACTCTAAAGAGAGCTCAGGTGAGAAATTGCAAACGTCCAGCAATTGCTCAGAGATGAAAAGTGCCAGCACTGAAAGCTCTTGCTAGCCAGCACCCTTCCTTGGAAGCGCTTTCACAGGCGCAGTAACACTGGGGCTTTGCGCTTCTCTAGCCACCAAACGTCACGGTCCTTCTCTTTCCGTCTCGTAGACACGAGCTGAGAAATTGCAAACGTCGAGCAATTGCTCAGAGATGAAAAGTGCCAGCACTGAAAGCTGTTGCTAGCCAGCACCCTTCCTTGGAAGCGCTTTCACAGGCGCAGCAACACTGGCGCTTTGCGCTTCTCTACCCACCAAACGTCACGGTCCTTCTCTTTCCGTCTCGTAGACACGAGCTGAGAAATTGCAAACGTCGAGCAATTGCTCAGAGATGAAAAGTGCCAGCACTGCAAGCTGTTGCTAGCCAGCACCCTTCCTTGGAAGCGCTTTTGTAGGCCTAAGAACACTGGGGCTCTGGGCTTCTTTAGCCACCTCATCTTCTGCTCATCCTCTCGCGCAGTCTAAAGAGAGCTCAGGTGAGAAATTGCAAACGTCCAGCAATTGCTCAGAGATGAAAAGTGCCAGCACTGAAAGCTCTTGCTAGCCAGCACCCTTCCTTGGAAGCGCTTTCACAGGCGCAGTAACACTGGGGCTTTGCGCTTCTCTAGCCACCAAATGTCACGGTCCTTCTCTTTCCGTCTCGTAGACACGAGCTGAGAAATTGCAAACGTCGAGCAATTGCTCAGAGATGAAAAGTGCCAGCACTGAAAGCTCTTGCTAGCCAGCACCCTTCCTTGGAAGCGCTTTCACAGGCGCAGCAACACTGGCGCTTTGCGCTTCTCTACGCACCAAACGTCACGGTCCTTCTCTTTCCGTCTCGTAGACACGAGCTGAGAAATTGCAAACGTCGAGCAATTGCTCAGAGATGAAAAGTGCCAGCACTGCAAGCTGTTGCTAGCCAGCACCCTTCCTTGGAAGCGCTTTTGTAGGCCTAAGAACACTGGGGCTCTGGGCTTCTCTAGCCACCTCATCTTGTGCTCATCCTCTCGCGCACTCTAAAGAGTGATCAGGTGAGAAATTGCAAACGTCGAGCAATTGCTCAGAGATGAAAAGTGCCAGCACTGAAAGCTCTTGCTAGCCAGCACCCTTCCTTGGAAGCGCTTTTGTAGGCCTAAGAACACTGGGGCTCTGGGCTTCTTTAGCCACCTCATCTTCTGCTCATCCTCTCGCGCACTCTGAAGAGAGCTCAGGGGAGAAATTGCAAACGTCGAGCAATTGCTCAGAGATGAAAAGTGCCAGCACTGAAAGCTGTTGCTAGCCAGCACCCTTCCTTGGAAGCGCTTTCACAGGCGCAGTAACACTGGGGCTTTGCGCTTCTCTAGCCACCAAACGTCACGGTCACTATCTCTCCGTCTCGTAGACACGAGCTGACAAATTGCAAACGTCGAGCAATTGCTCAGAGATGAAAAGTGCCAGCACTGAAAGCTCTTGCTAGCCAGCACCCTTCCTTGGAAGCGCTTTTGTAGGCCTAAGAAGACTGGGGCTCTGGGCTTCTCTAGCCACCTCATCTTGTGCTCATCCTCTCGCGCACTCTAAAGAGAGCTCAGGTGAGAAATTGCAAACGTCGAGCAATTGCTCAGAGATGAAAAGTGCCAGCACTGAAAGCTGTTGCTAGCCAGCACCCTTCCTTGGAAGCGCTTTCACAGGCGCAGCAACACTGGGGCTTTGCGCTTCTCTAGCCACCAAACGTCACGGTCATTCTCTTTCCGTCGGTAGACATGAGCTGAGAAATTGCAAACGTCGAGCAATTGCTCAGAGATGAAAAGTGCCAGCACTGAAAGCTGTTGCTAGCCAGCACCCTTCCTTGGAAGCGCTTTCACAGGCACAGCAACACTGGGGCTTTGCGTTTCTCTAGCCACCAAACGTCACGGTCCTTCTCTTTCCGTCTCGTAGACACGAGCTGAGAAATTGCAAACGTCGAGCAATTGCTCAGAGATGAAAAGTGCCAGCACTGCAAGCTGTTGCTAGCCAGCACCCTTCCTTGGAAGCGCTTTTGTGGGCCTAAGAACACAGGGGCTCTGGGCTTCTCTAGACACCTAATCTTCTGCTCATCCTCTCGCGCACTCTAAAGAGAGCTCAGGTGAGAAATTGCAAACGTCGAGCAATTGCTCAGAGATGAAAAGTGCCAGCACTGAAAGCTCTTGCTAGCCAGCACCCTTCCTTGGAAGCGCTTTCACAGGCGCTGTAACACTGGGGCTTTGCGCTTCTCTAGCCACCAAACGTCACGGTCATTCTCTTTCCGTCTCGTAGACACGAGCTGAGAAATTGCAAATGTCGATCAATTGCTCAGAGAGGAAAAGTGCCAGCACTGGAAGCTCTTGCTAGCCAGCACCCTTCCTTGGAAGCGCTTTTGTAGGCCTAAGAACACTGGGGCTCTGGGCTTCTCTATCCACCTAATCTTCTGCTCATCCTCTCGCGCACTCTAAAGAGAGCTGAGGTGAGAAATTGCAAACGTCCAGCAATTGCTCAGAGATGAAAAGTGCCAGCACTGAAAGCTGTTGCTAGCCAGCACCCTTCCTTGGAAGCGCTTTCACAGGCGCAGCAACACTGGGGCTTTGCGCTTCTCTAGCCACCAAACGTCACGGTCCTTCTCTTTCCGTCGGTAGACACGAGCTGAGAAATTGCAAACGTCGAGCAATTGCTCAGAGATGAAAAGTGCCAGCACTGAAAGCTGTTGCTAGCCAGCACCCTTCCTTGGAAGCGCTTTCACAGGCGCAGTAACACTGGGGCTTTGCGCTTCTCTAGCCACCAAACGTCACGGTCCTTCTCTTTCCGTCTCCTAGACACGAGCTGAGAAATTGCAAACGTCGAGCAATTGCTCAGAGATGAAAAGTGCCAGCACTGAAAGCTCTTGCTAGCCAGCACCCTTCCTTGGAAGCGCTTTCACAGGCGCAGCAACACTGGGGCTTTGCGCTTCTCTACGCACCAAACGTCACGGTCCTTCTCTTTCCGTCTCGTAGACACGAGCTGAGAAATTGCAAACGTCGAGCAATTGCTCAGAGATGAAAAGTGCCAGCACTGGAAGCTGTTGCTAGCCAGCACCCTTCCTTGGAAGCGCTTTTGTAGGCCTAAGAACACTGGGGCTCTGGGCTTCTTTAGCCACCTCATCTTCTGCTCATCCTCTCGCGCACTCTGAAGAGAGCTCAGGTGAGAAATTGCAAACGTCGAGCAATTGCTCAGAGATGAAAAGTGCCAGCACTGAAAGCTGTTGCTAGCCAGCACCCTTCCTTGGAAGCGCTTTCACAGGCGCAGCAACACTGGGGCTTTGCGCTTCTCTAGCCACCAAACGTCACGGTCACTATCTCTCCGTCTCGTAGACACGAGCTGAGAAATTGCAAACGTCGAGCAATTGCTCAGAGATGAAAAGTGCCAGCACTGAAAGCTCTTGCTAGCCAGCACCCTTCCTTGGAAGCGCTTTTGTAGGCCTAAGAAGACTGGGGCTCTGGGCTTCTCTAGCCACCTCATCCTGTGCTCATCCTCTCGCGCACTCTAAAGAGAGCTCAGGTGAGAAATTGCAAACGTCGAGCAATTGCTCAGAGATGAAAAGTGCCAGCACTGAAAGCTGTTGCTAGCCAGCACCCTTCCTTGGAAGCGCTTTTGTAGGCCTAAGAACACTGGGGCTCTGGGCTTCTCTAGCCACCTCATCTACTGCTCATCCTCTCGCGCACTCTAAAGAGAGCTCAGGTGAGAAATTGCAAACGTCGAGCAATTGCTCAGAGATGAAAAGTGCCAGCACTGAAAGCTGTTGCTAGCCAGCACCCTTCCTTGGAAGCGCTTTCACAGGCGCAGCAACACTGGGGCTTTGCGCTTCTATACGCACCAAACGTCACGGTCATTCTCTTTCCGTCTCGTAGACACGAGCTGAGAAATTGCAAACGTCGAGCAATTGCTCAGAGATGAAAAGTGCCAGCACTGAAAGCTCTTGCTAGCCAGCACCCTTCCTTGGAAGCGCTTTTGTAGGCCTAAGAACACTGGGGCTCTGGGCTTCTCTAGCCACCTCATCTTCTGCTCATCCTCTCGCGCACTCTAAAGAGAGCTCAGGTAAGAAATTGCAAACGTCGAGCAATTGCTCAGAGATGAAAAGTGCCAGCACTGAAAGCTGTTGCTAGCCAGCACCCTTCCTTGGAAGCGCTTTTGTAGGCCTAAGAACACTGGGGCTCTGGGCTTCTCTAGCCACCTCATCTTCTGCTCATCCTCTCGCGCACTCTAAAGAGAGCTCAGGTGAGAAATTGCAAACGTCGAGCAATTGCTCAGAGATGAAAAGTGCCAGCACTGAAAGCTGTTGCTAGCCAGCACCCTTCCTTGGAAGCGCTTTTGTAGGCCTAAGAACACTGGGGCTCTGGGCTTCTCTAGCCACCTAATCTTCTGCTCATCCTCTCGCGCACTCTAAAGAGAGCTCAGGTGAGAAATTGCAAACGTCCAGCAATTGCTCAGAGATGAAAAGTGCCAGCACTGAAAGCTCTTGCTAGCCAGCACCCTTCCTTGGAAGCGCTTTCACAGGCGCAGTAACACTGGGGCTTTGCGCTTCTCTAGCCACCAAACGTCACGGTCCTTCTCTTTCCGTCTCGTAGACACGAGGTGAGAAATTGCAAACGTCGAGCAATTGCTCAGAGATGAAAAGTGCCAGCACTGAAAGCTCTTGCTAGCCAGCACCCTTCCTTGGAAGCGCTTTCACAGGCGCAGTTACACTGGCGCTTTGCGCTTCTCTAGCCACCAAACGTCACGGTCCTTCTCTTTCCGTCTCGTAGACACGAGCTGAGAAATTGCAAACGTCCAGCAATTGCTCAGAGATGAAAAGTGCCAGCACTGCAAGCTGTTGCTAGCCAGCACCCTTCCTTGGAAGCGCTTTTGTAGGCCTAAGAACACTGGGGCTCTGGGCTTCTTTAGCCACCTCATCTCTGCTCATCCTCTCGCGCACTCTGAAGAGAGCTCAGGTGAGAAATTGCAAACGTCGAGCAATTGCTCAGAGATGAAAAGTGCCAGCACTGAAAGCTGTTGCTAGCCAGCACCCTTCCTTGGAAGCGCTTTCACAGGCGCAGTAACACTGGGGCTTTGCGCTTCTCTACCCACCAAACGTCACGGTCACTATCTCTCCGTCTCGTAGACACGAGCTGAGAAATTGCAAATGTCGATCAATTGCTCAGAGAGGAAAAGTGCCAGCACTGGAAGCTCTTGCTAGCCAGCACCCTTCCTTGGAAGCGCTTTTGTAGGCCTAAGAACACTGGGGCTCTGGGCTTCTCTATCCACCTAATCTTCTGCTCATCCTCTCGCGCACTCTAAAGAGAGCTGAGGTGAGAAATTGCAAACGTCCAGCAATTGCTCAGAGATGAAAAGTGCCAGCACTGAAAGCTGTTGCTAGCCAGCACCCTTCCTTGGAAGCGCTTTCACAGGCGCAGCAACACTGGGGCTTTGCGCTTCTCTAGCCACCAAACGTCACGGTCCTTCTCTTTCCGTCGGTAGACACGAGCTGAGAAATTGCAAACGTCGAGCAATTGCTCAGAGATGAAAAGTGCCAGCACTGAAAGCTGTTGCTAGCCAGCACCCTTCCTTGGAAGCGCTTTCACAGGCGCAGTAACACTGGGGCTTTGCGCTTCTCTAGCCACCAAACGTCACGGTCCTTCTCTTTCCGTCTCCTAGACACGAGCTGAGAAATTGCAAACGTCGAGCAATTGCTCAGAGATGAAAAGTGCCAGCACTGAAAGCTGTTGCTAGCCAGCACCCTTCCTTGGAAGCGCTTTCACAGGCGCAGCAACACTGGGGCTTTGCGCTTCTCTACGCACCAAACGTCACGGTCCTTCTCTTTCCGTCTCGTAGACACGAGCTGAGAAATTGCAAACGTCGAGCAATTGCTCAGAGATGAAAAGTGCCAGCACTGGAAGCTGTTGCTAGCCAGCACCCTTCCTTGGAAGCGCTTTTGTAGGCCTAAGAACACTGGGGCTCTGGGCTTCTTTAGCCACCTCATCTTCTGCTCATCCTCTCGCGCACTCTGAAGAGAGCTCAGGTGAGAAATTGCAAACGTCGAGCAATTGCTCAGAGATGAAAAGTGCCAGCACTGAAAGCTGTTGCTAGCCAGCACCCTTCCTTGGAAGCGCTTTCACAGGCGCAGCAACACTGGGGCTTTGCGCTTCTCTAGCCACCAAACGTCACGGTCACTATCTCTCCGTCTCGTAGACACGAGCTGAGAAATTGCAAACGTCGAGCAATTGCTCAGAGATGAAAAGTGCCAGCACTGAAAGCTCTTGCTAGCCAGCACCCTTCCTTGGAAGCGCTTTTGTAGGCCTAAGAAGACTGGGGCTCTGGGCTTCTCTAGCCACCTCATCCTGTGCTCATCCTCTCGCGCACTCTAAAGAGAGCTCAGGTGAGAAATTGCAAATGTCGAGCAATTGCTCAGAGATGAAAAGTGCCAGCACTGAAAGCTGTTGCTAGCCAGCACCCTTCCTTGGAAGCGCTTTTGTAGGCCTAAGAACACTGGGGCTCTGGGCTTCTCTAGCCACCTCATCTACTGCTCATCCTCTCGCGCACTCTAAAGAGAGCTCAGGTGAGAAATTGCAAACGTCGAGCAATTGCTCAGAGATGAAAAGTGCCAGCACTGAAAGCTGTTGCTAGCCAGCACCCTTCCTTGGAAGCGCTTTCACAGGCGCAGCAACACTGGGGCTTTGCGCTTCTATACGCACCAAACGTCACGGTCATTCTCTTTCCGTCTCGTAGACACGAGCTGAGAAATTGCAAACGTCGAGCAATTGCTCAGAGATGAAAAGTGCCAGCACTGAAAGCTCTTGCTAGCCAGCACCCTTCCTTGGAAGCGCTTTTGTAGGCCTAAGAACACTGGGGCTCTGGGCTTCTCTAGCCACCTCATCTTCTGCTCATCCTCTCGCGCACTCTAAAGAGAGCTCAGGTAAGAAATTGCAAACGTCGAGCAATTGCTCAGAGATGAAAAGTGCCAGCACTGAAAGCTGTTGCTAGCCAGCACCCTTCCTTGGAAGCGCTTTTGTAGGCCTAAGAACACTGGGGCTCTGGGCTTCTCTAGCCACCTCATCTTCTGCTCATCCTCTCGCGCACTCTAAAGAGAGCTCAGGTGAGAAATTGCAAACGTCGAGCAATTGCTCAGAGATGAAAAGTGCCAGCACTGAAAGCTGTTGCTAGCCAGCACCCTTCCTTGGAAGCGCTTTTGTAGGCCTAAGAACACTGGGGCTCTGGGCTTCTCTAGCCACCTAATCTTCTGCTCATCCTCTCGCGCACTCTAAAGAGAGCTCAGGTGAGAAATTGCAAACGTCCAGCAATTGCTCAGAGATGAAAAGTGCCAGCACTGAAAGCTCTTGCTAGCCAGCACCCTTCCTTGGAAGCGCTTTCACAGGCGCAGTAACACTGGGGCTTTGCGCTTCTCTAGCCACCAAACGTCACGGTCCTTCTCTTTCCGTCTCGTAGACACGAGGTGAGAAATTGCAAACGTCGAGCAATTGCTCAGAGATGAAAAGTGCCAGCACTGAAAGCTCTTGCTAGCCAGCACCCTTCCTTGGAAGCGCTTTCACAGGCGCAGTAACACTGGCGCTTTGCGCTTCTCTAGCCACCAAACGTCACGGTCCTTCTCTTTCCGTCTCGTAGACACGAGCTGAGAAATTGCAAACGTCCAGCAATTGCTCAGAGATGAAAAGTGCCAGCACTGCAAGCTGTTGCTAGCCAGCACCCTTCCTTGGAAGCGCTTTTGTAGGCCTAAGAACACTGGGGCTCTGGGCTTCTTTAGCCACCTCATCTCTGCTCATCCTCTCGCGCACTCTGAAGAGAGCTCAGGTGAGAAATTGCAAACGTCGAGCAATTGCTCAGAGATGAAAAGTGCCAGCACTGAAAGCTGTTGCTAGCCAGCACCCTTCCTTGGAAGCGCTTTCACAGGCGCAGTAACACTGGGGCTTTGCGCTTCTCTAGCCACCAAACGTCACGGTCACTATCTCTCCGTCTCGTAGACACGAGCTGAGAAATTGCAAACGTCGAGCAATTGCTCAGAGATGAAAAGTGCCAGCACTGAAAGCTGTTGCTAGCCAGCACCCTTCCTTGGAAGCGCTTTTGTAGGCCTAAGAACACTGGGGCTCTGGGCTTCTCTAGCCACCTCATCTTCTGCTCATCCTCTCGCGCACTCTAAAGAGAGCTCAGGTGAGAAATTGCAAACGTCCAGCAATTGCTCAGAGATGAAAAGTGCCAGCACTGAAAGCTGTTGCTAGCCAGCACCCTTCCTTGGAAGCGCTTTTGTAGCCCTTAGAACACTGGGGCTCTGGGCTTCTCTAGCCACCTCATCTTCTGCTCATCCTCTCGCGCACTCTGAAGAGAGCTCAGGTGAGAAATTGCAAACGTCAAGCAATTGCTCAGAGATGAAAAGTGCCAGCACTGAAAGCTGTTGCTAGCCAGCACCCTTCCTTGGAAGCGCTTTCACAGGCGCAGTAACACTGGGGCTTTGTGCATCTCTAGCCACCAAACGTCACGGTCCTTCTCTTTGCGTCTCGTAGACACGAGCTGAGAAATTGCAAACGTCCAGCAATTGCTCAGAGATGAAAAGTGCCAGCACTGAAAGCTGTTGCTAGCCAGCACCCTTCCTTGGAAGCGCTTTTGTAGGCCTAAGAACACTGGGGCTCTGGGCTTCTCTAGCCACCTCATCTTCTGCTCATCCTCTCGCGCACTCTAAAGAGAGCTCAGGTGAGAAATTGCAAACGTCGAGCAATTGCTCAGAGATGAAAAGTGCCAGCACTGAAAGCTCTTGCTAGCCAGCACCCTTCCTTGGAAGCGCTTTCACAGGCGCAGCAACACTGGGGCTTTGCGCTTCTCTACCCACCAAACGTCACGGTCCTTCTCTTTCCGTCTCATAGACACGAGCTGAGAAATTGCAAACGTCGAGCAATTGCTCAGAGATGAAAAGTGCCAGCACTGAAAGCTGTTGCTAGCCAGCACCCTTCCTTGGAAGCGCTTTCACAGGCGCAGTAACACTGGGGCTTTGCGCTTCTCTACCCACCAAACGTCACGGTCATTCTCTTTCCGTCTTGTAGACACGAGCTGAGAAATTGCAAACGTCGAGCAATTGCTCAGAGATGAAAAGTGCCAGCACTGAAAGCTCTTGCTAGCCAGCACCCTTCCTTGGAAGCGCTTTCACAGGCGCAGCAACACTGGGGCTTTGCGCTTCTCTACCCACCAAACGTCACGGTCCTTCTCTTTCCGTCTCGTAGACACGAGCTGAGAAATTGCAAACGTCGAGCAATTGCTCAGAGATGAAAAGTGCCAGCACTGAAAGCTCTTGCTAGCCAGCACCCTTCCTTGGAAGCGCTTTTGTAGGCCTAAGAACACTGGGGCTCTGGGCTTCTTTAGCCACCTCATGTTCTGCTCATCCTCTCGCGCACTCTAAAGAGAGCTCAGGTGAGAAATTGCAAACGTCGAGCAATTGCTCAGAGATGAAAAGTGCCAGCACTGAAAGCTGTTGCTAGCCAGCACCCTTCCTTGGAAGCGCTTTTGTAGGCCTAAGAACACTGGGGCTCTGGGCTTCTCTAGCCACCTCATCTTCTGCTCATCCTCTCGCGCACTCTAAAGAGAGCTCAGGTGAGAAATTGCAAACGTCCAGCAATTGCTCAGAGATGAAAAGTGCCAGCACTGAAAGCTCTTGCTAGCCAGCACCCTTCCTTGGAAGCGCTTTCACAGGCGCAGTAACACTGGGGCTTTGCGCTTCTCTAGCCACCAAACGTCACGGTCCTTCTCTTTCCGTCTCGTAGACACGAGGTGAGAAATTGCAAACGTCGAGCAATTGCTCAGAGATGAAAAGTGCCAGCACTGAAAGCTCTTGCTAGCCAGCACCCTTCCTTGGAAGCGCTTTCACAGGCGCAGTAACACTGGCGCTTTGCGCTTCTCTAGCCACCAAACGTCACGGTCCTTCTCTTTCCGTCTCGTAGACACGAGCTGAGAAATTGCAAACGTCCAGCAATTGCTCAGAGATGAAAAGTGCCAGCACTGCAAGCTGTTGCTAGCCAGCACCCTTCCTTGGAAGCGCTTTTGTAGGCCTAAGAACACTGGGGCTCTGGGCTTCTTTAGCCACCTCATCTCTGCTCATCCTCTCGCGCACTCTGAAGAGAGCTCAGGTGAGAAATTGCAAACGTCGAGCAATTGCTCAGAGATGAAAAGTGCCAGCACTGAAAGCTGTTGCTAGCCAGCACCCTTCCTTGGAAGCGCTTTCACAGGCGCAGTAACACTGGGGCTTTGCGCTTCTCTAGCCACCAAACGTCACGGTCACTATCTCTCCGTCTCGTAGACACGAGCTGAGAAATTGCAAACGTCGAGCAATTGCTCAGAGATGAAAAGTGCCAGCACTGCAAGCTGTTGCTAGCCAGCACCCTTCCTTGGAAGCGCTTTTGTAGGCCTAAGAACACTGGGGCTCTGGGCTTCTCTAGCCACCTCATCTTCTGCTCATCCTCTCGCGCACTCTAAAGAGAGCTCAGGTGAGAAATTGCAAACGTCCAGCAATTGCTCAGAGATGAAAAGTGCCAGCACTGAAAGCTGTTGCTAGCCAGCACCCTTCCTTGGAAGCGCTTTTGTAGCCCTTAGAACACTGGGGCTCTGGGCTTCTCTAGCCACCTCATCTTCTGCTCATCCTCTCGCGCACTCTGAAGAGAGCTCAGGTGAGAAATTGCAAACGTCAAGCAATTGCTCAGAGATGAAAAGTGCCAGCACTGAAAGCTGTTGCTAGCCAGCACCCTTCCTTGGAAGCGCTTTCACAGGCGCAGTAACACTGGGGCTTTGCGCTTCTCTACCCACCAAACGTCACGGTCATTCTCTTTCCGTCTTGTAGACACGAGCTGAGAAATTGCAAACGTCGAGCAATTGCTCAGAGATGAAAAGTGCCAGCACTGAAAGCTCTTGCTAGCCAGCACCCTTCCTTGGAAGCGCTTTCACAGGCGCAGCAACACTGGGGCTTTGCGCTTCTCTACCCACCAAACGTCACGGTCCTTCTCTTTCCGTCTCGTAGACACGAGCTGAGAAATTGCAAACGTCGAGCAATTGCTCAGAGATGAAAAGTGCCAGCACTGAAAGCTCTTGCTAGCCAGCACCCTTCCTTGGAAGCGCTTTTGTAGGCCTAAGAACACTGGGGCTCTGGGCTTCTTTAGCCACCTCATCTTCTGCTCATCCTCTCGCGCACTCTAAAGAGAGCTCAGGTGAGAAATTGCAAACGTCGAGCAATTGCTCAGAGATGAAAAGTGCCAGCACTGAAAGCTCTTGCTAGCCAGCACCCTTCCTTGGAAGCGCTTTCACAGGCGCAGCAACACTGGGGCTTTGCGCTTCTCTAGCCACCAAAAGTCACGGTCCTTCTCTTTCTGTCTCGTAGACACGAGCTGAGAAATTGCAAACGTCGAGCAATTGCTCAGAGATGAAAAGTGCCAGCACTGAAAGCTGTTGCTAGCCAGCACCCTTCCTTGGAAGCGCTTTTGTAGGCCTAAGAACACTGGGGCTCTGGGCTTCTTTAGCCACCTCATCTTCTGCTCATCCTCTCGCGCACTCTAAAGAGAGCTCAGGTGAGAAATTGCAAACGTCGAGCAATTGCTCACAGATGAAAAGTACCAGCACTGAAAGCTGTTGCTAGCCAACACCCTTCCTTGGAAGCGCTTTCACAGGCGCAGTAACACTGGGGCTTTGCGCTTCTCTAGCCACCAAACGTCACGGTCATTCTCTTTCCGTCTGATAGACACGAGCTGAGAAATTGCAAACGTCGAGCAATTGCTCAGAGATGAAAAGTGCCAGCACTGAAAGCTGTTGCTAGCCAGCACCCTTCCTTGGAAGCGCTTTTGTAGGCCTAAGAACACTGGGGCTCTGGGCTTCTCTAGCCACCTCATCTTCTGCTCATCCTCTCGCGCACTCTAAAGAGAGCTCAGGTGAGAAATTGCAAACGTCGAGCAATTGCTCAGAGATGAAAAGTGCCAGCACTGAAAGCTGTTGCTAGCCAGCACCCTTCCTTGGAAGCGCTTTTGTAGGCCTAAGAACACTGGGGCTCTGGGCTTCTCTAGCCACCTAATCTTCTGCTCATCCTCTCGCGCACTCTAAAGAGAGCTCAGGTGAGAAATTGCAAACGTCCAGCAATTGCTCAGAGATGAAAAGTGCCAGCACTGAAAGCTCTTGCTAGCCAGCACCCTTCCTTGGAAGCGCTTTCACAGGCGCAGTAACACTGGGGCTTTGCGCTTCTCTAGCCACCAAACGTCACGGTCCTTCTCTTTCCGTCTCGTAGACACGAGGTGAGAAATTGCAAACGTCGAGCAATTGCTCAGAGATGAAAAGTGCCAGCACTGAAAGCTCTTGCTAGCCAGCACCCTTCCTTGGAAGCGCTTTCACAGGCGCAGTAACACTGGCGCTTTGCGCTTCTCTACGCACCAAACGTCACGGTCATTCTCTTTCCGTCTCCTAGACACGAGCTGAGAAATTGCAAACGTCCAGCAATTGCTCAGAGATGAAAAGTGCCAGCACTGCAAGCTGTTGCTAGCCAGCACCCTTCCTTGGAAGCGCTTTTGTAGGCCTAAGAACACTGGGGCTCTGGGCTTCTTTAGCCACCTCATCTCTGCTCATCCTCTCGCGCACTCTGAAGAGAGCTCAGGTGAGAAATTGCAAACGTCGAGCAATTGCTCAGAGATGAAAAGTGCCAGCACTGAAAGCTGTTGCTAGCCAGCACCCTTCCTTGGAAGCGCTTTCACAGGCGCAGTAACACTGGGGCTTTGCGCTTCTCTACCCACCAAACGTCACGGTCACTATCTCTCCGTCTCGTAGACACGAGCTGATAAATTGCAAACGTCGAGCAATTGCTCAGAGATGAAAAGTGCCAGCACTGAAAGCTGTTGCTAGCCAGCACCCTTCCTTGGAAGCGCTTTTGTAGGCCTAAGAACACTGGGGCTCTGGGCTTCTCTAGCCACCTAATCTTCTGCTCATCCTCTCGCGCACTCTAAAGAGAGCTCAGGTGAGAAATTGCAAACGTCGAGCAATTGCTCAGAGATGAAAAGTGCCAGCACTGAAAGCTCTTGCTAGCCAGCACCCTTCCTTGGAAGCGCTTTTGTAGCCCTTAGAACACTGGGGCTCTGGGCTTCTCTAGCCACCTCATCTTCTGCTCATCCTCTCGCGCACTCTGAAGAGAGCTCAGGTGAGAAATTGCAAACGTCGAGCAATTGCTCAGAGATGAAAAGTGCCAGCACTGAAAGCTGTTGCTAGCCAGCACCCTTCCTTGGAAGCGCTTTCACAGGCGCAGTAACACTGGGGCTTTGTGCTTCTCTAGCCACCAAACGTCACGGTCCTTCTCTTTCCGTCTCGTAGACACGAGCTGAGAAATTGCAAACGTCCAGCAATTGCTCAGAGATGAAAAGTGCCAGCACTGAAAGCTCTTGCTAGCCAGCACCCTTCCTTGGAAGCGCTTTTGTAGGCCTAAGAACACTGGGGCTCTGGGCTTCTCTAGCCACCTCATCTTCTGCTCATCCTCTCGCGCACTCTAAAGAGAGCTCAGGTGAGAAATTGCAAACGTCGAGCAATTGCTCAGAGATGAAAAGTGCCAGCACTGAAAGCTCTTGCTAGCCAGCACCCTTCCTTGGAAGCGCTTTCACAGGCGCAGCAACACTGGGGCTTTGCGCTTCTCTACCCACCAAACGTCACGGTCCTTCTCTTTCCGTCTCATAGACACGAGCTGAGAAATTGCAAACGTCGAGCAATTGCTCAGAGATGAAAAGTGCCAGCACTGAAAGCTGTTGCTAGCCAGCACCCTTCCTTGGAAGCGCTTTCACAGGCGCAGTAACACTGGGGCTTTGCGCTTCTCTAGCCACCAAACGTCACGGTCATTCTCTTTCCGTCTTGTAGACACGAGCTGAGAAATTGCAAACGTCGAGCAATTGCTCAGAGATGAAAAGTGCCAGCACTGAAAGCTCTTGCTAGCCAGCACCCTTCCTTGGAAGCGCTTTCACAGGCGCAGCAACACTGGGGCTTTGCGCTTCTCTACGCACCAAACGTCACGGTCCTTCTCTTTCCGTCTCGTAGACACGAGCTGAGAAATTGCAAACGTCGAGCAATTGCTCAGAGATGAAAAGTGCCAGCACTGAAAGCTCTTGCTAGCCAGCACCCTTCCTTGGAAGCGCTTTTGTAGGCCTAAGAACACTGGGGCTCTGGGCTTCTTTAGCCACCTCATCTTCTGCTCATCCTCTCGCGCACTCTAAAGAGAGCTCAGGTGAGAAATTGCAAACGTCGAGCAATTGCTCAGAGATGAAAAGTGCCAGCACTGAAAGCTCTTGCTAGCCAGCACCCTTCCTTGGAAGCGCTTTCACAGGCGCAGCAACACTGGGGCTTTGCGCTTCTCTAGCCACCAAAAGTCACGGTCCTTCTCTTTCTGTCTCGTAGACACGAGCTGAGAAATTGCAAACGTCGAGCAATTGCTCAGAGATGAAAAGTGCCAGCACTGAAAGCTGTTGCTAGCCAGCACCCTTCCTTGGAAGCGCTTTTGTAGGCCTAAGAACACTGGGGCTCTGGGCTTCTCTAGCCACCTCATCTTCTGCTCATCCTCTCGCGCACTCTGAAGAGAGCTCAGGTGAGAAATTGCAAACGTCGAGCAATTGCTCAGAGATGAAAAGTACCAGCACTGAAAGCTGTTGCTAGCCAACACCCTTCCTTGGAAGCGCTTTCACAGGCGCAGTAACACTGGGGCTTTGCGCTTCTCTACCCACCAAACGTCACGGTCATTCTCTTTCCGTCTGATAGACACGAGCTGAGAAATTGCAAACGTCGAGCAATTGCTCAGAGATGAAAAGTGCCAGCACTGAAAGCTGTTGCTAGCCAGCACCCTTCCTTGGAAGCGCTTTTGTAGGCCTAAGAACACTGGGGCTCTGGGCTTCTTTAGCCACCTCATCTTCTGCTCATCCTCTCGCGCACTCTAAAGAGAGCTCAGGTGAGAAATTGCAAACGTCGAGCAATTGCTCAGAGATGAAAAGTGCCAGCACTGAAAGCTCTTGCTAGCCAGCACCCTTCCTTGGAAGCGCTTTCACAGGCGCAGCAACACTGGGGCTTTGCGCTTCTCTACCCACCAAACGTCACGGTCCTTCTCTTTCCGTCTCGTAGACACGAGCTGAGAAATTGCAAACGTCGAGCAATTGCTCCGAGAGGAAAAGTGCCAGCACTGAAAGCTGTTGCTAGCCAGCACCCTTCCTTGGAAGCGCTTTTGTAGGCCTAAGAACACTGGGGCTCTGGGCTTCTCTAGCCACCTCATCTTCTGCTCATCCTCTCGCGCACTCTGAAGAGAGCTCAGGTGAGAAATTGCAAACGTCGAGCAATTGCTCAGAGATGAAAAGTGCCAGCACTGAAAGCTCTTGCTAGCCAGCACCCTTCCTTGGAAGCGCTTTACAGGCGCAGTAACACTGGGGCTTTGCGCTTCTCTAGCCACCAAACGTCACGGTCCTTCTCTTTCCGTCTCGTAGACACGAGCTGAGAAATTGCAAACGTCGAGCAATTGCTCAGAGATGAAAAGTGCCAGCACTGAAAGCTGTTGCTAGCCAGCACCCTTCCTTGGAAGCGCTTTTGTAGGCCTAAGAACAGTGGGGCTCTGGGCTTCTCTAGCCACCTCATCTTCTGCTCATCCTCTCGCGCACTCTAAAGAGAGCTCAGGTGAGAAATTGCAAACGTCGAGCAATTGCTCAGAGATGAAAAGTGCCAGCACTGAAAGCTCTTGCTAGCCAGCACCCTTCCTTGGAAGCGCTTTCACAGGCGCAGTAACACTGGGGCTTTGCGCTTCTCTACCCACCAAATGTCACGGTCCTTCTCTTTCTGTCTCGTAGACACGAGCTGAGAAATTGCAAACGTCGAGCAATTGCTCGGAGATGAAAAGTGCCAGCACTGCAAGCTGTTGCTAGCCAGCACCCTTCCTTGGAAGCGCTTTTGTAGCCCTTAGAACACTGGGGCTCTGGGCTTCTTTAGCCACCTCATCTTCTGCTCATCCTCTCGCGCACTCTGAAGAGAGCTCAGGTGAGAAATTGCAAACGTCGAGCAATTGCTCAGAGATGAAAAGTGCCAGCACTGAAAGCTGTTGCTAGCCAGCACCCTTCCTTGGAAGCGCTTTCACAGGCGCAGCAACACTGGGGCTTTGCGCTTCTCTAGCCACCAAACGTCACGGTCCTTCTCTTTCCGTCTCGTAGACACGAGCTGAGAAATTGCAAACGTCGAGCAATTGCTCAGAGATGAAAAGTGCCAGCACTGAAAGCTCTTGCTAGCCAGCACCCTTCCTTGGAAGCGCTTTTGTAGGCCTAAGAACACTGGGGCTCTGGGCTTCTCTAGCCACTTCATCTTATGCTCATCCTCTCGCGCACTCTAAAGAGAGCTCAGGTGAGAAATTGCAAACGACGAGCAATTGCTCAGAGAAGTAAAGTGCCAGCACTGAAAGCTCTTGCTAGCCAGCACCCTTCCTTGGAAGCGCTTTCACAGGCGCAGCAACACTGGGGCTTTGCGCTTCTATATGCACCAAACGTCACGGTCCTTCTCTTTCCGTCTCGTAGACACGAGCTGAGAAATTGCAAATGTCGAGCAATTGCTCAGAGAGGAAAAGTGCCAGCACTGAAAGCTGTTGCTAGCCAGCACCCTTCCTTGGAAGCGCTTTTGTAGGCCTAAGAACACTGGGGCTCTGGGCTTCTCTAGCCACCTCATCTTCTGCTCATCCTCTCGCGCACTCTGAAGAGAGCTCAGGTGAGAAATTGCAAACGTCGAGCAATTGCTCAGAGATGAAAAGTGCCAGCACTGAAAGCTGTTGCTAGCCAGCACCCTTCCTTGGAAGCGCTTTACAGGCGCAGTAACACTGGGGCTTTGCGCTTCTCTAGCCACCAAAAGTCACGGTCCTTCTCTTTCCGTCTCGTAGACACGAGCTGAGAAATTGCAAACGTCGAGCAATTGCTCAGAGATGAAAAGTGCCAGCACTGAAAGCTCTTGCTAGCCAGCACCCTTCCTTGGAAGCGCTTTTGTAGGCCTAAGAACACTGGGGCTCTGGGCTTCTCTAGCCACCTCATCTTCTGCTCATCCTCTCGCGCACTCTAAAGAGAGCTCAGGTGAGAAATTGCAAACGTCGAGCAATTGCTCAGAGATGAAAAGTGCCAGCACTGAAAGCTCTTGCTAGCCAGCACCCTTCCTTGGAAGCGCTTTCACAGGCGCAGTAACACTGGGGCTTTGCGCTTCTCTACCCACCAAACGTCACGGTCCTTCTCTTTCCGTCGGTAGACATGAGCTGAGAAATTGCAAATGTCGAGCAATTGCTCAGAGATGAAAAGTGCCAGCACTGAAAGCTGTTGCTAGCCAGCACCCTTCCTTGGAAGCGCTTTCACAGGCGCAGTAACACTGGGGCTTTGCGTTTCTCTACCCACCAAACGTCACGGTCATTCTCTTTCCGTCTCGTAGACACGAGCTGAGAAATTGCAAATGTCCAGCAATTGCTCAGAGATGAAAAGTGCCAGCACTGGAAGCTGTTGCTAGCCAGCACCCTTCCTTGGAAGCGCTTTTGTAGGCCTAAGAACACTGGGGCTCTGGGCTTCTCTAGCCACCTAATCTTCTGCTCATCCTCTCGCGCACTCTAAAGAGAGCTCAGGTGAGAAATTGCAAACGTCGAGCAATTGCTCAGAGATGAAAAGTGCCAGCACTGAAAGCTCTTGCTAGCCAGCACCCTTCCTTGGAAGCGCTTTTGTAGGCCTAAGAACAGTGGGGCTCTGGGCTTCTCTAGCCACCTCATCTTGTGCTCATCCTCTCGCGCACTCTAAAGAGAGCTCAGGTGAGAAATTGCAAACGTCGAGCAATTGCTCAGAGATGAAAAGTGCCAGCACTGAAAGCTCTTGCTAGCCAGCACCCTTCCTTGGAAGCGCTTTCACAGGCGCAGTAACACTGGGGCTTTGCGCTTCTCTACCCACCAAACGTCACGGTCCTTCTCTTTCCGTCTCGTAGACACGAGCTGAGAAATTGCAAACGTCGAGCAATTGCTCAGAGATGAAAAGTGCCAGCACTGAAAGCTGTTGCTAGCCAGCACCCTTCCTTGGAAGCGCTTTCACAGGCGCAGCAACACTGGGGCTTTGCGCTTCTATATGCACCAAACGTCACGGTCCTTCTCTTTCCGTCTCGTAGACACGAGCTGAGAAATTGCAAACGTCGAGCAATTGCTCGGAGATGAAAAGTGCCAGCACTGAAAGCTGTTGCTAGCCAGCACCCTTCCTTGGAAGCGCTTTTGTAGCCCTAAGAACACTGGGGCTGGGCTTCTTTAGCCACCTCATCTTCTGCTCATCCTCTCGCGCACTCTAAAGAGAGCTCAGGTGAGAAATTGCAAACGTCAAGCAATTGCTCAGAGATGAAAAGTGCCAGCACTGAAAGCTCTTGCTAGCCAGCACCCTTCCTTGGAAGCGCTTTCACAGGCGCAGTAACACTGGGGCTTTGCGCTTCTCTACCCACCAAACGTCACGGTCACTATCTCTCCGTCTCGTAGACACGAGCTGAGAAATTGTAAACGTCGAGCAATTGCTCCGAGAGGAAAAGTGCCAGCACTGAAAGCTCTTGCTAGCCAGCACCCTTCCTTGGAAGCGCTTTTGTAGGCCTAAGAACACTGGGGCTCTGGGCTTCTCTAGCCACCTAATCTTCTGCTCATCCTCTCGCGCACTCTGAAGAGAGCTCAGGTGAGAAATTGCAAACGTCGAGCAATTGCTCAGAGATGAAAAGTGCCAGCACTGAAAGCTCTTGCTAGCCAGCACCCTTCCTTGGAAGCGCTTTACAGGCGCAGTAACACTGGGGCTTTGCGCTTCTCTAGCCACCAAACGTCACGGTCCTTCTCTTTCCGTCTCGTAGACACGAGCTGAGAAATTGCAAACGTCGAGCAATTGCTCAGAGATGAAAAGTGCCAGCACTGAAAGCTGTTGCTAGCCAGCACCCTTCCTTGGAAGCGCTTTTGTAGCCCTTAGAACACTGGGGCTCTGGGCTTCTTTAGCCACCTCATCTTCTGCTCATCCTCTCGCGCACTCTAAAGAGAGCTCAGGTGAGAAATTGCAAACGTCGAGCAATTGCTCAGAGATGAAAAGTGCCAGCACTGAAAGCTGTTGCTAGCCAGCACCCTTCCTTGGAAGCGCTTTCACAGGCGCAGCAACACTGGGGCTTTGCGCTTCTATACGCACCAAACGTCACGGTCCTTCTCTTTCCGTCTCGTAGACACGAGCTGAGAAATTGCAAACGTCGAGCAATTGCTCAGAGATGAAAAGTGCCAGCACTGAAAGCTCTTGCTAGCCAGCACCCTTCCTTGGAAGCGCTTTTGTAGGCCTAAGAACACTGGGGCTCTGGGCTTCTCTAGCCACTTCATCTTCTGCTCATCCTCTCGCGCACTCTAAAGAGAGCTCAGGTGAGAAATTGCAAACGACGAGCAATTGCTCAGAGAAGTAAAGTGCCAGCACTGAAAGCTCTTGCTAGCCAGCACCCTTCCTTGGAAGCGCTTTCACAGGCGCAGCAACACTGGGGCTTTGCGCTTCTATATGCACCAAACGTCACGGTCCTTCTCTTTCCGTCTCGTAGACACGAGCTGAGAAATTGCAAATGTCGAGCAATTGCTCAGAGATGAAAAGTGCCAGCACTGAAAGCTGTTGCTAGCCAGCACCCTTCCTTGGAAGCGCTTTTGTAGGCCTAAGAACACTGGGGCTCTGGGCTTCTCTAGCCACATCATCTTCTGCTCATCCTCTCGCGCACTCTGAAGAGAGCTCAGGTGAGAAATTGCAAACGTCGAGCAATTGCTCAGAGATGAAAAGTGCCAGCACTGAAAGCTGTTGCTAGCCAGCACCCTTCCTTGGAAGCGCTTTACAGGCGCAGTAACACTGGGGCTTTGCGCTTCTCTAGCCACCAAACGTCACGGTCCTTCTCTTTCCGTCTCGTAGACACGAGCTGAGAAATTGCAAACGTCGAGCAATTGCTCAGAGATGAAAAGTGCCAGCACTGAAAGCTGTTGCTAGCCAGCACCCTTCCTTGGAAGCGCTTTTGTAGGCCTAAGAACACTGGGGCTCTGGGCTTCTCTAGCCACCTCATCTTCTGCTCATCCTCTCGCGCACTCTAAAGAGAGCTCAGGTGAGAAATTGCAAACGTCGAGCAATTGCTCAGAGATGAAAAGTGCCAGCACTGAAAGCTCTTGCTAGCCAGCACCCTTCCTTGGAAGCGCTTTCACAGGCGCAGTAACACTGGGGCTTTGCGCTTCTCTACCCACCAAACATCACGGTCATTCTCTTTCCGTCGGTAGACATGAGCTGAGAAATTGCAAATGTCGAGCAATTGCTCAGAGATGAAAAGTGCCAGCACTGAAAGCTGTTGCTAGCCAGCACCCTTCCTTGGAAGCCCTTTCACAGGCGCAGTAACACTGGGGCTTTGCGTTTCTCTACCCACCAAACGTCACGGTCATTCTCTTTCCGTCTCGTAGACACGAGCTGAGAAATTGCAAATGTCCAGCAATTGCTCAGAGATGAAAAGTGCCAGCACTGCAAGCTGTTGCTAGCCAGCACCCTTCCTTGGAAGCGCTTTTGTAGGCCTAAGAACACTGGGGCTCTGGGCTTCTCTAGCCACCTAATCTTCTGCTCATCCTCTCGCGCACTCTAAAGAGAGCTCAGGTGAGAAATTGCAAACGTCGAGCAATTGCTCAGAGATGAAAAGTGCCAGGACTGAAAGCTGTTGCTAGCCAGCACCCTTCCTTGGAAGCGCTTTCACAGGCGCAGCAACACTGGGGCTTTGCGCTTCTCTAGCCACCAAACGTCACGGTCCTTCTCTTTCCGTCTCGTAGACATGAGCTGAGAAATTGCAAACGTCGAGCAATTGCTCAGAGATGAAAAGTGCCAACACTGAAAGCTCTTGCTAGCCAGCACCCTTCCTTGGAAGCGCTTTCACAGGCGCAGCAACACTGGGGCTTTGCGCTTCTATATGCACCAAACGTCACGGTCCTTCTCTTTCCGTCTCGTAGACACGAGCTGAGAAATTGCAAACGTCGAGCAATTGCTCAGAGATGAAAAGTGCCAGCACTGAAAGCTCTTGCTAGCCAGCACCCTTCCTTGGAAGCGCTTTTGTAGGCCTAAGAACAGTGGGGCTCTGGGCTTCTTTAGCCACCTCATCTTCTGCTCATCCTCTCGCGCACTCTAAAGAGAGCTCAGGTGAGAAATTGCAAACGTCGAGCAATTGCTCAGAGATGAAAAGTGCCAGCACTGAAAGCTCTTGCTAGCCAGCACCCTTCCTTGGAAGCGCTTTCACAGGCGCAGCAACACTGGGGCTTTGCGCTTCTCTAGCCACCAAACGTCACGGTCCTTCTCTTTCCGTCTCGTAGACACGAGCTGAGAAATTGCAAACGTCGAGCAATTGCTCAGAGATGAAAAGTGCCAGCACTGAAAGCTCTTGCTAGCCAGCACCCTTCCTTGGAAGCGCTTTTGTAGGCCTAAGAACAGTGGGGCTCTGGGCTTCTCTAGCCACCTCATCTTCTGCTCATCCTCTCGCGCACTCTAAAGAGAGCTCAGGTGAGAAATTGCAAACGTCCAGCAATTGCTCAGAGATGAAAAGTGCCAGCACTGAAAGCTCTTGCTAGCCAGCACCCTTCCTTGGAAGCGCTTTCACAGGCGCAGTAACACTGGGGCTTTGCGCTTCTCTACCCACCAAATGTCACGGTCCTTCTCTTTCTGTCTCGTAGACACGAGCTGAGAAATTGCAAACGTCGAGCAATTGCTCAGAGATGAAAAGTGCCAGCACTGCAAGCTGTTGCTAGCCAGCACCCTTCCTTGGAAGCGCTTTTGTAGGCCTTAGAACACTGGGGCTCTGGGCTTCTTTAGCCACCTCATCTTCTGCTCATCCTCTCGCGCACTCTGAAGAGAGCTCAGGTGAGAAATTGCAAACGTCGAGCAATTGCTCAGAGATGAAAAGTGCCAGCACTGAAAGCTGTTGCTAGCCAGCACCCTTCCTTGGAAGCGCTTTCACAGGCGCAGCAACACTGGGGCTTTGCGCTTCTCTAGCCACCAAACGTCACGGTCATTCTCTTTCCGTCTCGTAGACACGAGCTGAGAAATTGCAAACGTCGAGCAATTGCTCAGAGATGAAAAGTGCCAGCACTGAAAGCTCTTGCTAGCCAGCACCCTTCCTTGGAAGCGCTTTTGTAGGCCTAAGAACACTGGGGCTCTGGGCTTCTCTAGCCACTTCATCTTATGCTCATCCTCTCGCGCACTCTAAAGAGAGCTCAGGTGAGAAATTGCAAACGTCCAGCAATTGCTCAGAGATGAAAAGTGCCAGCACTGAAAGCTCTTGCTAGCCAGCACCCTTCCTTGGAAGCGCTTTCACAGGCGCAGCAACACTGGGGCTTTGCGCTTCTATATGCACCAAACGTCACGGTCCTTCTCTTTCCGTCTCGTAGACACGAGCTGAGAAATTGCAAACGTCGAGCAATTGCTCGGAGATGAAAAGTGCCAGCACTGAAAGCAGTTGCTAGCCAGCACCCTTCCTTGGAAGCGCTTTTGTAGCCCTAAGAACACTTGGGCTGGGCTTCTTTAGCCACCTAATCTTCAGCTCATCCTCTCGCGCACTCTAAAGAGAGCTCAGGTGAGAAATTGCAAACGTCGAGCAATTGCTCAGAGAAGTAAAGTGCCAGCACTGAAAGCTGTTGCTAGCCAGCACCCTTCCTTGGAAGCGCTTTCACAGGCGCAGCAACACTGGGGCTTTGCGCTTCTCTACCCACCAAACGTCACGGTCCTTCTCTTTCCGTCTCGTAGACACGAGCTGAGAAATTGCAAATGTCGAGCAATTGCTCAGAGAGGAAAAGTGCCAGCACTGAAAGCTCTTGCTAGCCAGCCCCCTTCCTTGGAAGCGCTTTTGTAGGCCTAAGAACACTGGGGCTCTGGGCTTCTCTAGCCACCTCATCTTCTGCTCATCCTCTCGCGCACTCTGAAGAGAGCTCAGGTGAGAAATTGCAAACGTCGAGCAATTGCTCAGAGATGAAAAGTGCCAGCACTGAAAGCTGTTGCTAGCCAGCACCCTTCCTTGGAAGCGCTTTACAGGCGCAGTAACACTGGGGCTTTGCGCTTCTCTAGCCACCAAACGTCACGGTCCTTCTCTTTCCGTCTCGTAGACACGAGCTGAGAAATTGCAAACGTCGAGCAATTGCTCAGAGATGAAAAGTGCCAGCACTGAAAGCTGTTGCTAGCCAGCACCCTTCCTTGGAAGCGCTTTTGTAGGCCTAAGAACACTGGGGCTCTGGGCTTCTCTAGCCACCTCATCTTCTGCTCATCCTCTCGCGCACTCTAAAGAGAGCTCAGGTGAGAAATTGCAAACGTCGAGCAATTGCTCAGAGATGAAAAGTGCCAGCACTGAAAGCTCTTGCTAGCCAGCACCCTTCCTTGGAAGCGCTTTCACAGGCGCAGTAACACTGGGGCTTTGCGCTTCTCTACCCACCATACATCACGGTCATTCTCTTTCCGTCGGTAGACATGAGCTGAGAAATTGCAAATGTCGAGCAATTGCTCAGAGATGAAAAGTGCCAGCACTGAAAGCTGTTGCTAGCCAGCACCCTTCCTTGGAAGCGCTTTCACAGGCGCAGTAACACTGGGGCTTTGCGTTTCTCTACCCACCAAACGTCACGGTCCTTCTCTTTCCGTCTCGTAGACACGAGCTGAGAAATTGCAAATGTCCAGCAATTGCTCAGAGATGAAAAGTGCCAGCACTGGAAGCTGTTGCTAGCCAGCACCCTTCCTTGGAAGCGCTTTTGTAGGCCTAAGAACACTGGGGCTCTGGGCTTCTCTAGCCACCTAATCTTCTGCTCATCCTCTCGCGCACTCTAAAGAGAGCTCAGGTGAGAAATTGCAAACGTCGAGCAATTGCTCAGAGATGAAAAGTGCCAGGACTGAAAGCTGTTGCTAGCCAGCACCCTTCCTTGGAAGCGCTTTCACAGGCGCAGCAACACTGGGGCTTTGCGCTTCTCTACCCACCAAACGTCACGGTCCTTCTCTTTCCGTCTCGTAGACATGAGCTGAGAAATTGCAAACGTCGAGCAATTGCTCAGAGATGAAAAGTGCCAACACTGAAAGCTCTTGCTAGCCAGCACCCTTCCTTGGAAGCGCTTTCACAGGCGCAGCAACACTGGGGCTTTGCGCTTCTATATGCACCAAACGTCACGGTCCTTCTCTTTCCGTCTCGTAGACACGAGCTGAGAAATTGCAAACGTCGAGCAATTGCTCAGAGATGAAAAGTGCCAGCACTGAAAGCTGTTGCTAGCCAGCACCCTTCCTTGGAAGCGCTTTTGTAGGCCTAAGAACAGTGGGGCTCTGGGCTTCTTTAGCCACCTCATCTTCTGCTCATCCTCTCGCGCACTCTAAAGAGAGCTCAGGTGAGAAATTGCAAACGTCGAGCAATTGCTCAGAGATGAAAAGTGCCAGCACTGAAAGCTCTTGCTAGCCAGCACCCTTCCTTGGAAGCGCTTTCACAGGCGCAGCAACACTGGGGCTTTGCGCTTCTCTAGCCACCAAACGTCACGGTCCTTCTCTTTCCGTCTCGTAGACACGAGCTGAGAAATTGCAAATGTCGAGCAATTGCTCAGAGATGAAAAGTGCCAGCACTGAAAGCTGTTGCTAGCCAGCACCCTTCCTTGGAAGCGCTTTTGTAGGCCGAAGAACACTGGGGCTCTGGGCTTCTCTAGCCACCTCATCTTCTGCTCATCCTCTCGCGCACTCTGAAGAGAGCTCAGGTGAGAAATTGCAAACGTCGAGCAATTGCTCAGAGATGAAAAGTGCCAGCACTGAAAGCTCTTGCTAGCCAGCACCCTTCCTTGGAAGCGCTTTACAGGCGCAGTAACACTGGGGCTTTGCACTTCTCTAGCCACCAAACGTCACGGTCCTTCTCTTTCCGTCTCGTAGACACGAGCTGAGAAATTGCAAACGTCGAGCAATTGCTCAGAGATGAAAAGTGCCAGCACTGAAAGCTGTTGCTAGCCAGCACCCTTCCTTGGAAGCGCTTTTGTAGGCCTAAGAACACTGGGGCTCTGGGCTTCTCTAGCCACCTCATCTTCTGCTCATCCTCTCGCGCACTCTAAAGAGAGCTCAGGTGAGAAATTGCAAACGTCGAGCAATTGCTCAGAGATGAAAAGTGCCAGCACTGAAAGCTGTTGCTAGCCAGCACCCTTCCTTGGAAGCGCTTTCACAGGCGCAGTAACACTGGGGCTTTGCGCTTCTCTACCCACCAAACGTCACGGTCCTTCTCTTTCCGTCTCGTAGACACGAGCTGAGAAATTGCAAACGTCGAGCTATTGCTCAGAGATGAAAAGTGCCACCACTGAAAGCTGTTGCTAGCCAGCACCCTTCCTTGGAAGCGCTTTTGTAGCCCTTAGAACACTGGGGCTCTGGGCTTCTTTAGCCACCTCATCTTCTGCTCATCCTCTCGCGCACTCTGAAGAGAGCTCAGGTGAGAAATTGCAAACGTCAAGCAATTGCTCAGAGATGAAAAGTGCCAGCACTGAAAGCTCTTGCTAGCCAGCACCCTTCCTTGGAAGCGCTTTCACAGGCGCAGCAACACTGGGGCTTTGCGCTTCTCTAGCCACCAAACGTCACGGTCCTTCTCTTTCCGTCTCGTAGACACGAGCTGAGAAATTGCAAACGTCGAGCAATTGCTCAGAGATGAAAACTGCCAGCACTGAAAGCTCTTGCTAGCCAGCACCCTTCCTTGGAAGCGCTTTTGTAGGCCTAAGAACACTGGGGCTCTGGGCTTCTTTAGCCACCTCATCTTCTGCTCATCCTCTCGCGCACTCTAAAGAGAGCTCAGGTGAGAAATTGCAAACGTCGAGCAATTGCTCAGAGATGAAAAGTGCCAGCACTGAAAGCTGTTGCTAGCCAGCACCCTTCCTTGGAAGCGCTTTCACAGGCGCAGTAACACTGGGGCTTTGCGCTTCTCTAGCCACCAAACGTCACTGTCATTCTCTTTCCGTCTCCTAGACACGAGCTGAAAAATTGCAAACGTCGAGCAATTGCTCAGAGATGAAAAGTGCCAGCACTGAAAGCTCTTGCTAGCCAGCACCCTTCCTTGGAAGCGCTTTTGTAGGCCTAAGAAGACTGGGGCTCTGGGCTTCTCTAGCCACCTAATCTTCTGCTCATCTTCTCGCGCACTCTGAAGAGAGCTCAGGTGAGAAATTGCAAACGTCGAGCAATTGCTCAGAGATGAAAAGTGCCAACACTGAAAGCTCTTGCTAGCCAGCACCCTTCCTTGGAAGCGCTTTCACAGGCGCAGTAACACTGGGGCTTTGCGCTTCTATATGCACCAAACGTCACGGTCCTTCTCTTTCCGTCTCGTAGACACGAGCTGAGAAATTGCAAACGTCGAGCAATTGCTCAGAGATGAAAACTGCCAGCACTGAAAGCTCTTGCTAGCCAGCACCCTTCCTTGGAAGCGCTTTTGTAGCCCTAAGAACACTGGGGCTGGGCTTCTTTAGCCACCTAATCTTCTGCTCATCCTCTCGCGCACTCTAAAGAGAGCTCAGGTGAGAAATTGCAAACGTCGAGCAATTGCTCAGAGAAGTAAAGTGCCAGCACTGAAAGCTCTTGCTAGCCAGCACCCTTCCTTGGAAGCGCTTTCACAGGCACAGCAACACTGGGGCTTTGCGCTTCTCTAGCCACCAAACGTCACGGTCCTTCTCTTTCCGTCTCGTAGACACGAGCTGAGAAATTGCAAACGTCGAGCAATTGCTCAGAGATGAAAAGTGCCAGCACTGAAAGCTGTTGCTAGCCAGCACCCTTCCTTGGAAGCGCTTTTGTAGGCCTAAGAACAGTGGGGCTCTGGGCTTCTTTAGCCACCTCATCTTCTGCTCATCCTCTCGCGCACTCTAAAGAGAGCTCAGGTGAGAAATTGCAAACGTCGAGCAATTGCTCAGAGATGAAAAGTGCCAGCACTGAAAGCTCTTGCTAGCCAGCACCCTTCCTTGGAAGCGCTTTCACAGGCGCAGCAACACTGGGGCTTTGCGCTTCTCTACCCACCAAACGTCACGGTCCTTCTCTTTCCGTCTCGTAGACACGAGCTGAGAAATTGCAAATGTCGAGCAATTGCTCAGAGAGGAAAAGTGCCAGCACTGAAAGCTCTTGCTAGCCAGCACCCTTCCTTGGAAGTGCTTTTGTAGGCCTAAGAACACTGGGGCTCTGGGCTTCTCTAGCCACCTAATCTTCTGCTCATCCTCTCGCGCACTCTGAAGAGAGCTCAGGTGAGAAATTGCAAACGTCGAGCAATTGCTCAGAGATGAAAAGTGCCAGCACTGAAAGCTCTTGCTAGCCAGCACCCTTCCTTGGAAGCGCTTTACAGGCGCAGTAACACTGGGGCTTTGCACTTCTCTAGCCACCAAAAGTCACGGTCCTTCTCTTTCCGTCTCGTAGACACGAGCTGAGAAATTGCAAACGTCGAGCAATTGCTCAGAGATGAAAAGTGCCAGCACTGAAAGCTCTTGCTAGCCAGCACCCTTCCTTGGAAGCGCTTTTGTAGGCCTAAGAACACTGGGGCTCTGGGCTTCTCTAGCCACCTCATCTTCTGCTCATCCTCTCGCGCACTCTAAAGAGAGCTCAGGTGAGAAATTGCAAACGTCCAGCAATTGCTCAGAGATGAAAAGTGCCAGCACTGAAAGCTCTTGCTAGCCAGCACCCTTCCTTGGAAGCGCTTTCACAGGCGCAGTAACACTGGGGCTTTGCGCTTCTCTAGCCACCAAACGTCACAGTCCTTCTCTTTCCGTCTCGTAGACACGAGCTGAGAAATTGCAAACGTCGAGCTATTGCTCAGAGATGAAAAGTGCCAGCACTGAAAGCTCTTGCTAGCCAGCACCCTTCCTTGGAAGCGCTTTTGTAGCCCTTAGAACCCTGGGGCTCTGGGCTTCTCTAGCCACCTCATCTTCTGCTCATCCTCTCGCGCACTCTAAAGAGAGCTCAGGTGAGAAATTGCAAACGTCGAGCAATTGCTCAGAGATGAAAAGTGCCAGCACTGAAAGCTCTTGCTAGCCAGCACCCTTCCTTGGAAGCGCTTTCACAGGCGCAGTAACACTGGGGCTTTGCGCTTCTCTAGCCACCAAACGTCACTGTCATTCTCTTTCCGTCTCCTAGACACGAGCTGAGAAATTGCAAACGTCGAGCAATTGCTCAGAGATGAAAAGTGCCAGCACTGAAAGCTCTTGCTAGCCAGCACCCTTCCTTGGAAGCGCTTTTGTAGGCCTAAGAACACTGGGGCTCTGGGCTTCTCTAGCCACCTAATCTTCTGCTCATCCTCTCGCGCACTCTAAAGAGAGCTCAGGTGAGAAATTGCAAACGTCGAGCAATTGCTCAGAGATGAAAAGTGCCAGCACTGAAAGCTCTTGCTAGCCAGCACCCTTCCTTGGAAGCGCTTTTGTAGGCCTAAGAACACTGGGGCTCTGGGATTCTTTAGCCACCTCATCTTCTGCTCATCCTCTCGCGCAATCTAAAGAGAGCTCAGGTGAGAAATTGCAAACGTCGAGCAATTGCTCAGAGATGAAAAGTGCCAGCACTGAAAGCTGTTGCTAGCCAGCACCCTTCCTTGGAAGCGCTTTTGTAGGCCTAAGAACACTGGGGCTCTGGGCTTCTCTAGCCACCTCATCTTCTGCTCATCCTCTCGCGCACTCTGAAGAGAGCTCAGGTGAGAAATTGCAAACGTCGAGCAATTGCTCAGAGATGAAAAGTGCCAGCACTGAAAGCTGTTGCTAGCCAGCACCCTTCCTTGGAAGCGCTTTCACAGGCGCAGCAACACTGGGGCTTTGCGCTTCTCTAGCCACCAAACGTCACAGTCCTTCTCTTTCCGTCTCGTAGACACGAGCTGAGAAATTGCAAACGCCGAGCAATTGCTCAGAGATGAAAAGTGCCAGCACTGAAAGCTGTTGCTAGCCAGCACCCTTCCTTGGAAGCGCTTTTGTAGGCCTAAGAACACTTGGGCTCTGGGCTTCTTTAGCCACCTCATCTTCTGCTCATCCTCTCGCGCACTCTAAAGAGAGCTCAGGTGAGAAATTGCAAACGTCGAGCAATTGCTCAGAGATGAAAAGTGCCAGCACTGAAAGGTCTTGCTAGTCAGCACCCTTCCTTGGAAGCGCTTTTGTAGGCCTAAGAACAGTGGGGCTCTGGGCTTCTCTAGCCACCTAATCTTCTGCTCATCCTCTCGCGCGCTCTAAAGAGAGCTCAGGTGAGAAATTGCAAACGTCGAGCAATTGCTCAGAGATGAAAAGTGCCAGCACTGAAAGCTCTTGCTAGCCAGCACCCTTCCTTGGAAGCGCTTTCACAGGTGCAACAACACTGGGGCTTTGCGCTTCTCTACCCACCAAACGTCACGGTCCTTCTCTTTCCGTCTCGTAGACACGAGCTGAGAAATTGCAAACGTCGAGCAATTGCTCAGAGATGAAAAGTGCCAGCACTGAAAGCTGTTGCTAGCCAGCACCCTTCCTTGGAAGCGCTTTTGTAGGCCTAAGAACAGTGGGGCTCTGGGCTTCTTTAGCCACCTCATCTTCTGCTCATCCTCTCGCGCACTCTAAAGAGAGCTCAGGTGAGAAATTGCAAACGTCGAGCAATTGCTCAGAGATGAAAAGTGCCAGCACTGAAAGCTGTTGCTAGCCAGCACCCTTCCTTGGAAGCGCTTTCACAGGCGCAGCAACACTGGGGCTTTGCGCTTCTCTACCCACCAAACGTCACGGTCCTTCTCTTTCCGTCTCGTAGACACGAGCTGAGAAATTGCAAACGTCGAGCAATTGCTCAGAGATGAAAAGTGCCAGCACTGAAAGCTCTTGCTAGCCAGCACCCTTCCTTGGAAGCACTTTTGTAGCCCTTAGAACACTGGGGCTCTGGGCTTCTTTAGCCACCTCATCTTCTGCTCATCCTCGCGCGCACTCTAAAGAGAGCTCAGGTGAGAAATTGCAAACGTCGAGCAATTGCTCAGAGATGAAAAGTGCCAGCACTGAAAGCTGTTGCTAGCCAGCACCCTTCCTTGGAAGCGCTTTCACAGGCGCAGCAACACTGGGGCTTTGCGCTTCTCTACCCACCAAACGTCACGGTCCTTCTCTTTCCGTCTCGTAGACACGAGCTGAGAAATTGCAAACGTCGAGCAATTGCTCAGAGATGAAAAGTGCCAGCACTGAAAGCTCTTGCTAGCCAGCACCCTTCCTTGGAAGCGCTTTCACAGGCGCAGCAACACTGGGGCTTTGCGCTTCTCTAGCCACCAAACGTCACGGTCCTTCTCTTTCCGTCTCATAGACACGAGCTGAGAAATTGCAAACGTCGAGCAATTGCTCAGAGATGAAAAGTGCCAGCACTGGAAGCTGTTGCTAGCCAGCACCCTTCCTTGGAAGCGCTTTTGTAGGCCTAAGAACACTGGGGCTCTGGGCTTCTCTAGCCACCTCATCTTCTGCTCATCCTCTCGCGCACTCTAAAGAGAGCTCAGGTGAGAAATTGCAAACGTCGAGCAATTGCTCAGAGATGAAAAGTGCCAGCACTGAAAGCTGTTGCTAGCCAGCACCCTTCCTTGGAAGCGCTTTTGTAGCCCTTAGAACACTGGGGCTCTGGGCTTCTCTAGCCACCTAATCTTCTGCTCATCCTCTCGCGCACTCTAAAGAGAGCTCAGGTGAGAAATTGCAAACGTCGAGCAATTGCTCAGAGATGAAAAGTGCCAGCACTGAAAGCTGTTGCTAGCCAGCACCCTTCCTTGGAAGCGCTTTTGTAGGCCTAAGAACACTGGGGCTCTGGGCTTCTCTAGCCACCTCATCTTCCGCTCATCCTCTCGCGCACTCTAAAGAGAGCTCAGGTGAGAAATTGCAAACGTTGAGCAATTGCTCAGAGATGAAAAGTGCCAGCACTGAAAGCTCTTGCTAGCCAGCACCCTTCCTTGGAAGCGCTTTCACAGGCGCAGCAACACTGGGGCTTTGCGCTTCTCTAGCCACCAAAAGTCACGGTCCTTCTCTTTCCGTCTCGTAGACACGAGCTGAGAAATTGCAAACGTCGAGCAATTGCTCAGAGATGAAAAGTGCCAGCACTGAAAGCTGTTGCTAGCCAGCACCCTTCCTTGGAAGCGCTTTTGTAGGCCTAAGAACACTGGGGCTCTGGGCTTCTTTAGCCACCTCATCTTCTGCTCATCCTCTCGCGCACTCTAAAGAGAGCTCAGGTGAGAAATTGCAAACGTCCAGCAATTGCTCAGAGATGAAAAGTGCCAGCACTGAAAGCTCTTGCTAGCCAGCACCCTTCCTTGGAAGCGCTTTCACAGGCGCAGTAACACTGGGGCTTTGCGCTTCTCTAACCACCAAACGTCACGGTCCTTCTCTTTCCGTCTCGTAGACACGAGCTGAGAAATTGCAAACGTCGAGCAATTGCTCAGAGATGAAAAGTGCCAGCACTGAAAGCTCTTGCTAGCCAGCACCCTTCCTTGGAAGCGCTTTTGTAGGCCTAAGAACAGTGGGGCTCTGGGCTTCTCTAGCCACCTCATCTTCTGCTCATCCTCTCGCGCACTCTAAAGAGAGCTCAGGTGAGAAATTGCAAACGTCGAGCAATTGCTCAGAGATGAAAAGTGCCAGCACTGAAAGCTCTTGCTAGCCAGCACCCTTCCTTGGAAGCGCTTTTGTAGGCCTAAGAACACTGGGGCTCTGGGCTTCTCTAGCCACCTCATCTTCTGCTCATCCTCTCGCGCACTCTAAAGAGAGCTCAGGTGAGAAATTGCAAACGTCGAGCAATTGCTCAGAGATGAAAAGTGCCAGCACTGAAAGCTGTTGCTAGCCAGCACCCTTCCTTGGAAGCGCTTTACAGGCGCAGTAACACTGGGGCTTTGCGCTTCTCTAGCCACCAAACGTCACGGTCCTTCTCTTTCCGTCTCGTAGACACGAGCTGAGAAATTGCAAACGTCGAGCAATTGCTCAGAGATGAAAAGTGCCAGCACTGAAAGCTGTTGCTAGCCAGCACCCTTCCTTGGAAGCGCTTTACAGGCGCAGTAACACTGGGGCTTTGCGCTTCTCTAGCCACCAAACGTCACGGTCATTCTCTTTCCGTCTCGTAGACACGAGCTGAGAAATTGCAAACGTCGAGCAATTGCTCAGAGATGAAAAGTGCCAGCACTGAAAGCTCTTGCTAGCCAGCACCCTTCCTTGGAAGCGCTTTTGTAGGCCTAAGAACACTGGGGCTCTGGGCTTCTCTAGCCACCTAATCTTCTGCTCATCCTCGCGCGCTCTAAAGAGAGCTCAGGTGAGAAATTGCAAACGTCGAGCAATTGCTCAGAGATGAAAAGTGCCAGCACTGAAAGCTCTTGCTAGCAAGCACCCTTCCTTGGAAGCGCTTTCACAGGCGCAGCAACACTGGGGCTTTGCACTTCTCTACCCACCAAACGTCACGGTCATTCTCTTTCCGTCTCGTAGACACGAGCTGAGAAATTGCAAACGTCGAGCAATTGCTCAGAGATGAAAAGTGCCAGCACTGAAAGCTGTTGCTAGCCAGCACCCTTCCTTGGAAGCGCTTTTGTAGGCCTAAGAACACTGGGGCTCTGGGCTTCTTTAGCCACCTAATCTTCTGCTCATCCTCTCGCGCACTCTGAAGAGAGCTCAGGTGAGAAATTGCAAACGTCGAGCAATTGCTCAGAGATGAAAAGTGCCAGCACTGAAAGCTGTTGCTAGCCAGCACCCTTCCTTGGAAGCACTTTTGTAGGCCTAAGAACACTGGGGCTCTGGGCTTCTCTAGCCACCTCATCTTCTGCTCATCCTCTCGCGCACTCTAAAGAGAGCTCAGGTGAGAAATTGCAAACGTCGAGCAATTGCTCAGAGATGAAAAGTGCCAGCACTGAAAGCTGTTGCTAGCCAGCACCCTTCCTTGGAAGCGCTTTCACAGGCGCAGCAACACTGGGGCTTTGCGCTTCTCTACCCACCAAACGTCACGGTCCTTCTCTTTCCGTCTCGTAGACACGAGCTGAGAAATTGCAAACGTCGAGCAATTGCTCAGAGATGAAAAGTGCCAGCACTGAAAGCTCTTGCTAGCCAGCACCCTTCCTTGGAAGCGCTTTCACAGGCGCAGCAACACTGGGGCTTTGCGCTTCTCTACCCACCAAACGTCACGGTCCTTCTCTTTCCGTCTCGTAGACACGAGCTGAGAAATTGCAAACGTCGAGCAATTGCTCAGAGATGAAAAGTGCCAGCACTGAAAGCTGTTGCTAGCCAGCACCCTTCCATGGAAGCGCTTTACAGGCGCAGTAACACTGGGGCTTTGCGCTTCTCTACCCACCAAACGTCACGGTCCTTCTCTTTCCGTCTCGTAGACACGAGCTGAGAAATTGCAAACGTCGAGCAATTGCTCAGAGATGAAAAGTGCCAGCACTGAAAGCTCTTGCTAGCCAGCACCCTTCCTTGGAAGCGCTTTACAGGCGCAGTAACACTGGGGCTTTGCGCTTCTCTAGCCACCAAAAGTCACGGTCCTTCTCTTTCCGTCTCGTAGACACGAGCTGAGAAATTGCAAACGTCGAGCAATTGCTCAGAGATGAAAAGTGCCAGCACTGAAAGCTCTTGCTAGCCAGCACCCTTCCTTGGAAGCGCTTTTGTAGCCCTTAGAACACTGCGGCTCTGGGCTTCTCTAGCCACCTAATCTTCTGCTCATCCTCGCGCACTCTAAAGAGAGCTCAGGTGAGAAATTGCAAACGTCGAGCAATTGCTCAGAGATGAAAAGTGCCAGCACTGAAAGCTGTTGCTAGCCAGCACCCTTCCTTGGAAGCGCGTTGGTAGGCCTAAGAACACTGGGGCTCTGGGCTTCTCTAGCCACCTCATCTTCTGCTCATCCTCTCGCGCACTCTAAAGAGAGCTCAGGTGAGAAATTGCAAACGTCGAGCAATTGCTCAGAGATGAAAAGTGCCAGCACTGAAAGCTGTTGCTAGCCAGCACCCTTCCTTGGAAGCGCTTTCACAGGCACAGCAACACTGGGGCTCTGGGCTTCTCTAGCCACCTAATCTTCTGCTCATCCTCTCGCGCACTCTAAAGAGAGCTCAGGTGAGAAATTGCAAACGTCCAGCAATTGCTCAGAGATGAAAAGTGCCAGCACTGAAAGCTGTTGCTAGCCAGCACCCTTCCTTGGAAGCGCTTTTGTAGGCCTAAGAACACTGGGGCTCTGGGCTTCTCTAGCCACCTCATCTTCTGCTCATCCTCTCGCGCACTCTAAAGAGAGCTCAGGTGAGAAATTGCAAACGTCGAGCAATTGCTCAGAGATGAAAAGTGCCAGCACTGAAAGCTGTTGCTAGCCAGCACCCTTCCTTGGAAGCGCTTTCACAGGCGCAGCAACACTGGGGCTTTGCGCTTCTCTACCCACCAAACGTCAAGGTCCTTCTCTTTCCGTCTCGTAGACACGAGCTGAGAAATTGCAAACGTCGAGCAATTGCTCAGAGATGAAAAGTGCCAGCACTGAAAGCTCTTGCTAGCCAGCACCCTTCCTTGGAAGCGCTTTTGTAGGCCTAAGAACACTGGGGCTCTGGGCTTCTCTAGCCACCTCATCTTCTGCTCATCCTCTCGCGCACTCTAAAGAGAGCTCAGGTGAGAAATTGCAAACGTCGAGCAATTGCTCAGAGATGAAAAGTGCCAGCACTGAAAGCTGTTGCTAGCCAGCACCCTTCCTTGGAAGCGCTTTACAGGCGCAGTAACACTGGGGCTTTGCGCCTCTCTAGCCACCAAACGTCACGGTCCTTCTCTTTCCGTCTCGTAGACACGAGCTGAGAAATTGCAAACGTCGAGCAATTGCTCAGAGATGAAAAGTGCCAGCACTGAAAGCTGTTGCTAGCCAGCACCCTTCCTTGGAAGCGCTTTTGTAGGCCTAAGAACACTGGGGCTCTGGGCTTCTCTAGCCACCTAATCTTCTGCTCATCCTCGCGCGCTCTAAAGAGAGCTCAGGTGAGAAATTGCAAACGTCGAGCAATTGCTCAGAGATGAAAAGTGCCAGCACTGAAAGCTCTTGCTAGCCAGCACCCTTCCTTGGAAGCGCTTTTGTAGGCCTAAGAACAGTGGGGCTCTGGGCTTCTCTAGCCACCTCATCTTCTGCTCATCCTCTCGCGCACTCTAAAGAGAGCTCAGGTGAGAAATTGCAAACGTCGAGCAATTGCTCAGAGATGAAAAGTGCCAGCACTGAAAGCTCTTGCTAGCCAGCACCCTTCCTTGGAAGCGCTTTTGTAGGCCTAAGAACACTGGGGCTCTGGGCTTCTCTAGCCACCTCATCTTCTGCTCATCCTCTCGCGCACTCTAAAGAGAGCTCAGGTGAGAAATTGCAAACGTCGAGCAATTGCTCAGAGATGAAAAGTGCCAGCACTGAAAGCTGTTGCTAGCCAGCACCCTTCCTTGGAAGCGCTTTACAGGCGCAGTAACACTGGGGCTTTGCGCTTCTCTAGCCACCAAACGTCACGGTCCTTCTCTTTCCGTCTCGTAGACACGAGCTGAGAAATTACAAACGTCGAGCAATTGCTCAGAGATGAAAAGTGCCAGCACTGAAAGCTGTTGCTAGCCAGCACCCTTCCTTGGAAGCGCTTTACAGGCGCAGTAACACTGGGGCTTTGCGCTTCTCTAGCCACCAAACGTCACGGTCATTCTCTTTCCGTCTCGTAGACACGAGCTGAGAAATTGCAAACGTCGAGCAATTGCTCAGAGATGAAAAGTGCCAGCACTGAAAGCTCTTGCTAGCCAGCACCCTTCCTTGGAAGCGCTTTTGTAGGCCTAAGAACACTGGGGCTCTGGGCTTCTCTAGCCACCTAATCTTCTGCTCATCCTCGCGCGCTCTAAAGAGAGCTCAGGTGAGAAATTGCAAACGTCGAGCAATTGCTCAGAGATGAAAAGTGCCAGCACTGAAAGCTCTTGCTAGCAAGCACCCTTCCTTGGAAGCGCTTTCACAGGCGCAGCAACACTGGGGCTTTGCACTTCTCTACCCACCAAACGTCACGGTCATTCTCTTTCCGTCTCGTAGACACGAGCTGAGAAATTGCAAACGTCGAGCAATTGCTCAGAGATGAAAAGTGCCAGCACTGAAAGCTGTTGCTAGCCAGCACCCTTCCTTGGAAGCGCTTTTGTAGGCCTAAGAACACTGGGGCTCTGGGCTTCTTTAGCCACCTAATCTTCTGCTCATCCTCTCGCGCACTCTGAAGAGAGCTCAGGTGAGAAATTGCAAACGTCGAGCAATTGCTCAGAGATGAAAAGTGCCAGCACTGAAAGCTGTTGCTAGCCAGCACCCTTCCTTGGAAGCACTTTTGTAGGCCTAAGAACACTGGGGCTCTGGGCTTCTCTAGCCACCTCATCTTCTGCTCATCCTCTCGCGCACTCTAAAGAGAGCTCAGGTGAGAAATTGCAAACGTCGAGCAATTGCTCAGAGATGAAAAGTGCCAGCACTGAAAGCTGTTGCTAGCCAGCACCCTTCCTTGGAAGCGCTTTCACAGGCGCAGCAACACTGGGGCTTTGCGCTTCTCTACCCACCAAACGTCACGGTCCTTCTCTTTCCGTCTCGTAGACACGAGCTGAGAAATTGCAAACGTCGAGCAATTGCTCAGAGATGAAAAGTGCCAGCACTGAAAGCTCTTGCTAGCCAGCACCCTTCCTTGGAAGCGCTTTCACAGGCGCAGCAACACTGGGGCTTTGCGCTTCTCTACCCACCAAACGTCACGGTCCTTCTCTTTCCGTCTCGTAGACACGAGCTGAGAAATTGCAAACGTCGAGCAATTGCTCAGAGATGAAAAGTGCCAGCACTGAAAGCTGTTGCTAGCCAGCACCCTTCCATGGAAGCGCTTTACAGGCGCAGTAACACTGGGGCTTTGCGCTTCTCTACCCACCAAACGTCACGGTCCTTCTCTTTCCGTCTCGTAGACACGAGCTGAGAAATTGCAAACGTCGAGCAATTGCTCAGAGATGAAAAGTGCCAGCACTGAAAGCTCTTGCTAGCCAGCACCCTTCCTTGGAAGCGCTTTACAGGCGCAGTAACACTGGGGCTTTGCGCTTCTCTAGCCACCAAAAGTCACGGTCCTTCTCTTTCCGTCTCGTAGACACGAGCTGAGAAATTGCAAACGTCGAGCAATTGCTCAGAGATGAAAAGTGCCAGCACTGAAAGCTGTTGCTAGCCAGCACCCTTCCTTGGAAGCGCTTTTGTAGCCCTTAGAACACTGCGGCTCTGGGCTTCTCTAGCCACCTAATCTTCTGCTCATCCTCGCGCACTCTAAAGAGAGCTCAGGTGAGAAATTGCAAACGTCGAGCAATTGCTCAGAGATGAAAAGTGCCAGCACTGAAAGCTGTTGCTAGCCAGCACCCTTCCTTGGAAGCGCGTTGGTAGGCCTAAGAACACTGGGGCTCTGGGCTTCTCTAGCCACCTCATCTTCTGCTCATCCTCTCGCGCACTCTAAAGAGAGCTCAGGTGAGAAATTGCAAACGTCGAGCAATTGCTCAGAGATGAAAAGTGCCAGCACTGAAAGCTGTTGCTAGCCAGCACCCTTCCTTGGAAGCGCTTTCACAGGCACAGCAACACTGGGGCTCTGGGCTTCTCTAGCCACCTAATCTTCTGCTCATCCTCTCGCGCACTCTAAAGAGAGCTCAGGTGAGAAATTGCAAACGTCCAGCAATTGCTCAGAGATGAAAAGTGCCAGCACTGAAAGCTGTTGCTAGCCAGCACCCTTCCTTGGAAGCGCTTTTGTAGGCCTAAGAACACTGGGGCTCTGGGCTTCTCTAGCCACCTCATCTTCTGCTCATCCTCTCGCGCACTCTAAAGAGAGCTCAGGTGAGAAATTGCAAACGTCGAGCAATTGCTCAGAGATGAAAAGTGCCAGCACTGAAAGCTCTTGCTAGCCAGCACCCTTCCTTGGAAGCGCTTTCACAGGCGCAGCAACACTGGGGCTTTGCGCTTCTCTACCCACCAAACGTCAAGGTCCTTCTCTTTCCGTCTCGTAGACACGAGCTGAGAAATTGCAAACGTCGAGCAATTGCTCAGAGATGAAAAGTGCCAGCACTGAAAGCTCTTGCTAGCCAGCACCCTTCCTTGGAAGCGCTTTTGTAGGCCTAAGAACACTGGGGCTCTGGGCTTCTCTAGCCACCTCATCTTCTGCTCATCCTCTCGCGCACTCTAAAGAGAGCTCAGGTGAGAAATTGCAAACGTCGAGCAATTGCTCAGAGATGAAAAGTGCCAGCACTGAAAGCTGTTGCTAGCCAGCACCCTTCCTTGGAAGCGCTTTACAGGCGCAGTAACACTGGGGCTTTGCGCCTCTCTAGCCACCAAACGTCACGGTCCTTCTCTTTCCGTCTCGTAGACACGAGCTGAGAAATTGCAAACGTCGAGCAATTGCTCAGAGATGAAAAGTGCCAGCACTGAAAGCTGTTGCTAGCCAGCACCCTTCCTTGGAAGCGCTTTTGTAGGCCTAAGAACACTGGGGCTCTGGGCTTCTCTAGCCACCTAATCTTCTGCTCATCCTCGCGCGCTCTAAAGAGAGCTCAGGTGAGAAATTGCAAACGTCGAGCAATTGCTCAGAGATGAAAAGTGCCAGCACTGAAAGCTCTTGCTAGCAAGCACCCTTCCTTGGAAGCGCTTTCACAGGCGCAGCAACACTGGGGCTTTGCACTTCTCTACCCACCAAACGTCACGGTCATTCTCTTTCCGTCTCGTAGACACGAGCTGAGAAATTGCAAACGTCGAGCAATTGCTCAGAGATGAAAAGTGCCAGCACTGAAAGCTCTTGCTAGCCAGCACCCTTCCTTGGAAGCGCTTTCACAGGCGCAGCAACACTGGGGCTTTGCGCTTCTCTACCCACCAAACGTCACGGTCCTTCTCTTTCCGTCGGTAGACACGAGCTCAGAAATTGCAAACATCGAGCAATTGCTCAGAGATGAAAAGTGCCAGCACTGAAAGCTGTTGCTAGCCAGCACCCTTCCTTGGAAGCGCTTTTGTAGGCCTAAGAACACTGGGGCTCTGGGCTTCTCTAGCCACCTAATCTTCTGCTCATCCTCTCGCGCACTCTAAAGAGAGCTCAGGTGAGAAATTGCAAACGTCCAGCAATTGCTCAGAGATGAAAAGTGCCAGCACTGAAAGCTGTTGCTAGCCAGCACCCTTCCTTGGAAGCGCTTTTGTAGGCCTAAGAACACTGGGGCTCTGGGCTTCTTTAGCCACCTCATCTTCTGCTCATCCTCTCGCGCACTCTGAAGAGAGCTCAGGTGAGAAATTGCAAACGTCGAGCAATTGCTCAGAGATGAAAAGTGCCAGCACTGAAAGCTGTTGCTAGCCAGCACCCGTCCTTGGAAGCGCTTTCACAGGCGCAGCAACACTGGGGCTTTGCGCTTCTCTAGCCACCAAACGTCACGGTCCTTCTCTTTCCGTCTCGTAGACACGAGCTGAGAAATTGCAAACGTCGAGCAATTGCTCAGAGATGAAAAGTGCCAGCACTGAAAGCTCTTGCTAGCCAGCACCCTTCCTTGGAAGCGCTTTTGTAGGCCTAAGAACACTGGGGCTCTGGGCTTCTTTAGCCACCTCATCTTCTGCTCATCCTCTCGCGCACTCTAAAGAGAGCTCAGGTGAGAAATTGCAAACGTCGAGCAATTGCTCAGAGATGAAAAGTGCCAGCACTGAAAGCTGTTGCTAGCCAGCACCCTTCCTTGGAAGCGCTTTCACAGGCGCAGTAACACTGGGGCTTTGCGCTTCTCTACCCACCAAACGTCACTGTCATTCTCTTTCCGTCTCCTAGACACGAGCTGAGAAATTGCAAACGTCGAGCAATTGCTCAGAGATGAAAAGTGCCAGCACTGAAAGCTGTTGCTAGCCAGCACCCTTCCTTGGAAGCGCTTTTGTAGGCCTAAGAACACTGGGGCTCTGGGCTTCTCTAGCCACCTCATCTTCTGCTCATCCTCTCGCGCACTCTAAAGAGAGCTCAGGTGAGAAATTGCAAACGTCCAGCAATTGCTCAGAGATGAAAAGTGCCAGCACTGAAAGCTGTTGCTAGCCAGCACCCTTCCTTGGAAGCGCTTTTGTAGGCCTAAGAACACTGGGGCTCTGGGCTTCTCTAGCCACCTAATCTTCTGCTCATCCTCTCGCGCACTCTAAAGAGAGCTCAGGTGAGAAATTGCAAACGTCGAGCAATTGCTCAGAGATGAAAAGTGCCAGCACTGAAAGCTGTTGCTAGCCAGCACCCTTCCTTGGAAGCGCTTTTGTAGGCCTAAGAACACTGGGGCTCTGGGATTCTTTAGCCACCTCATCTTCTGCTCATCCTCTCGCGCAATCTAAAGAGAGCTCAGGTGAGAAATTGCAAACGTCAATCAATTGCTCAGAGATGAAAAGTGCCAGCACTGAAAGCTCTTGCTAGCCAGCACCCTTCCTTGGAAGCGCTTTTGTAGGCCTAAGAACACTGGGGCTCTGGGCTTCTCTAGCCACCTCATCTTCTGCTCATCCTCTCGCGCACTCTGAAGAGAGCTCAGGTGAGAAATTGCAAACGTCGAGCAATTGCTCAGAGAGGAAAAGTGCCAGCACTGAAAGCTCTTGCTAGCCAGCACCCTTCCTTGGAAGCGCTTTCACAGGCGCAGCAACACTGGCGCTTTGCGCTTCTCTACCCACCAAACGTCACGGTCCTTCTCTTTCCGTCTCGTAGACACGAGCTGAGAAATTGCAAACGTCGAGCAATTGCTCAGAGATGAAAAGTGCCAGCACTGAAAGCTCTTGCTAGCCAGCACCCTTCCTTGGAAGCGCTTTCACAGGCGCAGCAACACTGGGGCTTTGCGCTTCTCTACCCACCAAACGTCACGGTCCTTCTCTTTCCGTCTCGTAGACACGAGCTGAGAAATTGCAAACGTCGAGCAATTGCTCAGAGATGAAAAGTGCCAGCACTGAAAGCTCTTGCTAGCCAGCACCCTTCCATGGAAGCGCTTTACAGGCGCAGTAACACTGGGGCTTTGCGCTTCTCTACCCACCAAACGTCACGGTCCTTCTCTTTCCGTCTCGTAGACACGAGCTGAGAAATTGCAAACGTCGAGCAATTGCTCAGAGATGAAAAGTGCCAGCACTGAAAGCTCTTGCTAGCCAGCACCCTTCCTTGGAAGCGCTTTACAGGCGCAGTAACACTGGGGCTTTGCGCTTCTCTAGCCACCAAAAGTCACGGTCCTTCTCTTTCCGTCTCGTAGACACGAGCTGAGAAATTGCAAACGTCGAGCAATTGCTCAGAGATGAAAAGTGCCAGCACTGAAAGCTCTTGCTAGCCAGCACCCTTCCTTGGAAGCGCTTTTGTAGCCCTTAGAACACTGCGGCTCTGGGCTTCTCTAGCCACCTAATCTTCTGCTCATCCTCGCGCACTCTAAAGAGAGCTCAGGTGAGAAATTGCAAACGTCGAGCAATTGCTCAGAGATGAAAAGTGCCAGCACTGAAAGCTGTTGCTAGCCAGCACCCTTCCTTGGAAGCGCGTTGGTAGGCCTAAGAACACTGGGGCTCTGGGCTTCTCTAGCCACCTCATCTTCTGCTCATCCTCTCGCGCACTCTAAAGAGAGCTCAGGTGAGAAATTGCAAACGTCGAGCAATTGCTCAGAGATGAAAAGTGCCAGCACTGAAAGCTGTTGCTAGCCAGCACCCTTCCTTGGAAGCGCTTTCACAGGCACAGCAACACTGGGGCTCTGGGCTTCTCTAGCCACCTAATCTTCTGCTCATCCTCTCGCGCACTCTAAAGAGAGCTCAGGTGAGAAATTGCAAACGTCCAGCAATTGCTCAGAGATGAAAAGTGCCAGCACTGAAAGCTGTTGCTAGCCAGCACCCTTCCTTGGAAGCGCTTTTGTAGGCCTAAGAACACTGGGGCTCTGGGCTTCTCTAGCCACCTCATCTTCTGCTCATCCTCTCGCGCACTCTAAAGAGAGCTCAGGTGAGAAATTGCAAACGTCGAGCAATTGCTCAGAGATGAAAAGTGCCAGCACTGAAAGCTCTTGCTAGCCAGCACCCTTCCTTGGAAGCGCTTTCACAGGCGCAGCAACACTGGGGCTTTGCGCTTCTCTACCCACCAAACGTCAAGGTCCTTCTCTTTCCGTCTCGTAGACACGAGCTGAGAAATTGCAAACGTCGAGCAATTGCTCAGAGATGAAAAGTGCCAGCACTGAAAGCTCTTGCTAGCCAGCACCCTTCCTTGGAAGCGCTTTTGTAGGCCTAAGAACACTGGGGCTCTGGGCTTCTCTAGCCACCTCATCTTCTGCTCATCCTCTCGCGCACTCTAAAGAGAGCTCAGGTGAGAAATTGCAAACGTCGAGCAATTGCTCAGAGATGAAAAGTGCCAGCACTGAAAGCTGTTGCTAGCCAGCACCCTTCCTTGGAAGCGCTTTACAGGCGCAGTAACACTGGGGCTTTGCGCCTCTCTAGCCACCAAACGTCACGGTCCTTCTCTTTCCGTCTCGTAGACACGAGCTGAGAAATTGCAAACGTCGAGCAATTGCTCAGAGATGAAAAGTGCCAGCACTGAAAGCTGTTGCTAGCCAGCACCCTTCCTTGGAAGCGCTTTTGTAGGCCTAAGAACACTGGGGCTCTGGGCTTCTCTAGCCACCTAATCTTCTGCTCATCCTCGCGCGCTCTAAAGAGAGCTCAGGTGAGAAATTGCAAACGTCGAGCAATTGCTCAGAGATGAAAAGTGCCAGCACTGAAAGCTCTTGCTAGCAAGCACCCTTCCTTGGAAGCGCTTTCACAGGCGCAGCAACACTGGGGCTTTGCACTTCTCTACCCACCAAACGTCACGGTCATTCTCTTTCCGTCTCGTAGACACGAGCTGAGAAATTGCAAACGTCGAGCAATTGCTCAGAGATGAAAAGTGCCAGCACTGAAAGCTCTTGCTAGCCAGCACCCTTCCTTGGAAGCGCTTTCACAGGCGCAGCAACACTGGGGCTTTGCGCTTCTCTACCCACCAAACGTCACGGTCCTTCTCTTTCCGTCGGTAGACACGAGCTCAGAAATTGCAAACATCGAGCAATTGCTCAGAGATGAAAAGTGCCAGCACTGAAAGCTGTTGCTAGCCAGCACCCTTCCTTGGAAGCGCTTTTGTAGGCCTAAGAACACTGGGGCTCTGGGCTTCTCTAGCCACCTAATCTTCTGCTCATCCTCTCGCGCACTCTAAAGAGAGCTCAGGTGAGAAATTGCAAACGTCCAGCAATTGCTCAGAGATGAAAAGTGCCAGCACTGAAAGCTGTTGCTAGCCAGCACCCTTCCTTGGAAGCGCTTTTGTAGGCCTAAGAACACTGGGGCTCTGGGCTTCTTTAGCCACCTCATCTTCTGCTCATCCTCTCGCGCACTCTAAAGAGAGCTCAGGTGAGAAATTGCAAACGTCGAGCAATTGCTCAGAGATGAAAAGTGCCAGCACTGAAAGCTGTTGCTAGCCAGCACCCGTCCTTGGAAGCGCTTTCACAGGCGCAGCAACACTGGGGCTTTGCGCTTCTCTAGCCACCAAACGTCACGGTCCTTCTCTTTCCGTCTCGTAGACACGAGCTGAGAAATTGCAAACGTCGAGCAATTGCTCAGAGATGAAAAGTGCCAGCACTGAAAGCTCTTGCTAGCCAGCACCCTTCCTTGGAAGCGCTTTTGTAGGCCTAAGAACACTGGGGCTCTGGGCTTCTTTAGCCACCTCATCTTCTGCTCATCCTCTCGCGCACTCTAAAGAGAGCTCAGGTGAGAAATTGCAAACGTCGAGCAATTGCTCAGAGATGAAAAGTGCCAGCACTGAAAGCTGTTGCTAGCCAGCACCCTTCCTTGGAAGCGCTTTCACAGGCGCAGTAACACTGGGGCTTTGCGCTTCTCTACCCACCAAACGTCACTGTCATTCTCTTTCCGTCTCCTAGACACGAGCTGAGAAATTGCAAACGTCGAGCAATTGCTCAGAGATGAAAAGTGCCAGCACTGAAAGCTGTTGCTAGCCAGCACCCTTCCTTGGAAGCGCTTTTGTAGGCCTAAGAACACTGGGGCTCTGGGCTTCTCTAGCCACCTCATCTTCTGCTCATCCTCTCGCGCACTCTAAAGAGAGCTCAGGTGAGAAATTGCAAACGTCCAGCAATTGCTCAGAGATGAAAAGTGCCAGCACTGAAAGCTGTTGCTAGCCAGCACCCTTCCTTGGAAGCGCTTTTGTAGGCCTAAGAACACTGGGGCTCTGGGCTTCTCTAGCCACCTAATCTTCTGCTCATCCTCTCGCGCACTCTAAAGAGAGCTCAGGTGAGAAATTGCAAACGTCGAGCAATTGCTCAGAGATGAAAAGTGCCAGCACTGAAAGCTGTTGCTAGCCAGCACCCTTCCTTGGAAGCGCTTTTGTAGGCCTAAGAACACTGGGGCTCTGGGATTCTTTAGCCACCTCATCTTCTGCTCATCCTCTCGCGCAATCTAAAGAGAGCTCAGGTGAGAAATTGCAAACGTCAATCAATTGCTCAGAGATGAAAAGTGCCAGCACTGAAAGCTCTTGCTAGCCAGCACCCTTCCTTGGAAGCGCTTTTGTAGGCCTAAGAACACTGGGGCTCTGGGCTTCTCTAGCCACCTCATCTTCTGCTCATCCTCTCGCGCACTCTGAAGAGAGCTCAGGTGAGAAATTGCAAACGTCGAGCAATTGCTCAGAGAGGAAAAGTGCCAGCACTGAAAGCTCTTGCTAGCCAGCACCCTTCCTTGGAAGCGCTTTCACAGGCGCAGCAACACTGGCGCTTTGCGCTTCTCTACCCACCAAACGTCACGGTCCTTCTCTTTCCGTCTCGTAGACACGAGCTGAGAAATTGCAAACGCCGAGCAATTGCTCAGAGATGAAAAGTGCCAGCACTGAAAGCTGTTGCTAGCCAGCACCCTTCCTTGGAAGCGCTTTTGTAGGCCTAAGAACACTGGGGCTCTGGGCTTCTCTAGCCACCTCATCTTCTGCTCATCCTCTCGCGCACTCTAAAGAGAGCTCAGGTGAGAAATTGCAAACGTCCAGCAATTGCTCAGAGATGAAAAGTGCCAGCACTGAAAGCTCTTGCTAGCCAGCACCCTTCCTTGGAAGCGCTTTCACAGGCGCAGCAACACTGGGGCTTTGCGCTTCTCTAGCCACCAAACGTCACGGTCCTTCTCTTTCCGTCTCGTAGACACGAGCTGAGAAATTGCAAACGTCGAGCAATTGCTCAGAGATGAAAAGTGCCAGCACTGAAAGCTCTTGCTAGCCAGCACCCTTCCTTGGAAGCGCTTTTGTAGGCCTTAGAACACTGGGGCTCTGGGCTTCTCTAGCCACCTCATCTTCTGCTCATCCTCTCGCGCACTCTGAAGAGAGCTCAGGTGAGAAATTGCAAACGTCGAGCAATTGCTCAGAGATGAAAAGTGCCAGCACTGAAAGCTCTTGCTAGCCAGCACCCTTCCTTGGAAGCGCTTTCACAGGCGCAGCAACACTGGGGCTTTGCGCTTCTCTAGCCACCAAACGTCACGGTCCTTCTCTTTCCGTCTCGTAGACACGAGCTGAGAAATTGCAAACGTCGAGCAATTGCTCAGAGATGAAAAGTGCCAGCACTGAAAGCTGTTGCTAGCCAGCACCCTTCCTTGGAAGCGCTTTTGTAGGCCTAAGAACACTGGGGCTCTGGGCTTCTCTAGCCACCTAATCTTCTGCTCATCCTCTCGCGCAGTCTAAAGAGAGCTCAGGTGAGAAATTGCAAACGTCGAGCAATTGCTCAGAGATGAAAAGTGCCAGCACTGAAAGCTGTTGCTAGCCAGCACCCTTCCTTGGAAGCGCTTTTGTAGGCCTAAGAACACTGGGGCTCTGGGCTTCTCTAGCCACCTCATCTTCTGCTCATCCTCTCGCGCACTCTAAAGAGAGCTCAGGTGACAAATTGCAAACGTCGAGCAATTGCTCAGAGATGAAAAGTGCCAGCACTGAAAGCTCTTGCTAGCCAGCACCCTTCCTTGGAAGCGCTTTCACAGGCGCAGCAACACTGGGGCTTTGCGCTTCTCTACCCACCAAACGTCACGGTCCTTCTCTTTCCGTCTCGTAGACATGAGCTGAGAAATTGCAAACGTCGAGCAATTGCTCAGAGATGAAAAGTGCCAGCACTGGAAGCTGTTGCTAGCCAGCACCCTTCCTTGGAAGCGCTTTTGTAGCCCTAAGAACACTGGGGCTCTGGGCTTCTTTAGCCACCTCATCTTCTGCTCATCCTCTCGCGCACTCTAAAGAGAGCTCAGGTGAGAAATTGCAAACGTCGAGCAATTGCTCAGAGATGAAAAGTGCCAGCACTGAAAGCTGTTGCTAGCCAGCACCCTTCCTTGGAAGCGCTTTCACAGGCGCAGCAACACTGGGGCTTTGCGCTTCTCTACCCACCAAACGTCACGGTCCTTCTCTTTCCGTCTCGTAGACACGAGCTGAGAAATTGCAAACATCGAGCAATTGCTCAGAGATGAAAAGTGCCAGCACTGAAAGCTGTTGCTAGCCAGCACCCTTCCTTGGAAGCGCTTTTGTAGGCCTAAGAACACTGGGGCTCTGGGCTTCTCTAGCCACCTCATCTTCTGCTCATCCTCGCGCGCTCTAAAGAGAGCTCAGGTGAGAAATTGCAAACGTCGAGCAATTGCTCAGAGATGAAAAGTGCCAGCACTGAAAGCTCTTGCTAGCCAGCACCCTTCCTTGGAAGCGCTTTCACAGGTGCAACAACACTGGGGCTTTGCGCTTCTCTACCCACCAAACGTCACGGTCCTTCTCTTTCCGTCTCGTAGACACGAGCTGAGAAATTGCAAACGTCGAGCAATTGCTCAGAGATGAAAAGTGCCAGCACTGAAAGCTCTTGCTAGCCAGCACCCTTCCTTGGAAGCGCTTTTGTAGGCCTAAGAACACTGGGGCTCTGGGCTTCTTTAGCCACCTCATCTTCTGCTCATCCTCTCGCGCACTCTAAAGAGAGCTCAGGTGAGAAATTGCAAACGTCGAGCAATTGCTCAGAGATGAAAAGTGCCAGCACTGAAAGCTGTTGCTAGCCAGCACCCTTCCTTGGAAGCGCTTTCACAGGCGCAGCAACACTGGGGCTTTGCGCTTCTCTACCCACCAAACGTCACGGTCCTTCTCTTTCCGTCTCGTAGACACGAGCTGAGAAATTGCAAACGTCGAGCAATTGCTCAGAGATGAAAAGTGCCAGCACTGAAAGCTGTTGCTAGCCAGCACCCTTCCTTGGAAGCACTTTTGTAGGCCTAAGAACACTGGGGCTCTGGGCTTCTCTAGCCACCTCATCTTCTGCTCATCCTCGCGCGCACTCTAAAGAGAGCTCAGGTGAGAAATTGCAAACGTCGAGCAATTGCTCAGAGATGAAAAGTGCCAGCACTGAAAGCTGTTGCTAGCCAGCACCCTTCCTTGGAAGCGCTTTCACAGGCGCAGCAACACTGGGGCTTTGCGCTTCTCTACCCACCAAACGTCACGGTCCTTCTCTTTCCGTCTCGTAGACACGAGCTGACAAATTGCAAACGTCGAGCAATTGCTCAGAGATGAAAAGTGCCAGCACTGAAAGCTCTTGCTAGCCAGCACCCTTCCTTGGAAGCGCTTTCACAGGCGCAGCAACACTGGCGCTTTGCGCTTCTCTACCCACCAAACGTCACGGTCCTTCTCTTTCCGCCTCGTAGACACGAGCTGAGAAATTGCAAACGTCGAGCAATTGCTCAGAGATGAAAAGTGCCAGCACTGGAAGCTGTTGCTAGCCAGCACCCTTCCTTGGAAGCGCTTTTGTAGGCCTAAGAACACTGGGGCTCTGGGCTTCTCTAGCCACCTCATCTTCTGCTCATCCTCTCGCGCACTCTAAAGAGAGCTCAGGTGAGAAATTGCAAACGTCGAGCAATTGCTCAGAGATGAAAAGTGCCAGCACTGAAAGCTGTTGCTAGCCAGCACCCTTCCTTGGAAGCGCTTTTGTAGCCCTTAGAACACTGGGGCTCTGGGCTTCTCTAGCCACCTAATCTTCTGCTCATCCTCTCGCGCACTCTAAAGAGAGCTCAGGTGAGAAATTGCAAACGTCGAGCAATTGCTCAGAGATGAAAAGTGCCAGCACTGAAAGCTGTTGCTAGCCAGCACCCTTCCTTGGAAGCGCTTTTGTAGGCCTAAGAACACTGGGGCTCTGGGCTTCTCTAGCCACCTAATCTTCTGCTCATCCTCTCGCGCACTCTAAAGAGAGCTCAGGTGAGAAATTGCAAACGTTGAGCAATTGCTCAGAGATGAAAAGTGCCAGCACTGAAAGCTCTTGCTAGCCAGCACCCTTCCTTGGAAGCGCTTTCACAGGCGCAGCAACACTGGGGCTTTGCGCTTCTCTAGCCACCAAAAGTCACGGTCCTTCTCTTTCCGTCTCGTAGACACGAGCTGAGAAATTGCAAACGTCGAGCAATTGCTCAGAGATGAAAAGTGCCAGCACTGAAAGCTGTTGCTAGCCAGCACCCTTCCTTGGAAGCGCTTTTGTAGGCCTAAGAACACTGGGGCTCTGGGCTTCTTTAGCCACCTCATCTTCTGCTCATCCTCTCGCGCACTCTAAAGAGAGCTCAGGTGAGAAATTGCAAACGTCCAGCAATTGCTCAGAGATGAAAAGTGCCAGCACTGAAAGCTCTTGCTAGCCAGCACCCTTCCTTGGAAGCGCTTTCACAGGCGCAGTAACACTGGGGCTTTGCGCTTCTCTACCCACCAAACGTCACGGTCCTTCTCTTTCCGTCTCGTAGACACGAGCTGAGAAATTGCAAACGTCGAGCAATTGCTCAGAGATGAAAAGTGCCAGCACTGAAAGCTGTTGCTAGCCAGCACCCTTCCTTGGAAGCGCTTTTGTAGGCCTAAGAACACTGGGGCTCTGGGCTTCTCTAGCCACCTCATCTTCTGCTCATCCTCTCGCGCACTCTAAAGAGAGCTCAGGTGAGAAATTGCAAACGTCGAGCAATTGCTCAGAGATGAAAAGTGCCAGCACTGAAAGCTGTTGCTAGCCAGCACCCTTCCTTGGAAGCACTTTTGTAGCCCTTAGAACACTGGGGCTCTGGGCTTCTCTAGCCACCTAATCTTCTGCTCATCCTCTCGCGCACTCTAAAGAGAGCTCAGGTGAGAAATTGCAAACGTCGAGCAATTGCTCAGAGATGAAAAGTGCCAGCACTGAAAGCTGTTGCTAGCCAGCACCCTTCCATGGAAGCGCTTTACAGGCGCAGTAACACTGGGCCTTTGCGCTTCTCTACCCACCAAACGTCACGGTCCTTCTCTTTCCGTCTCGTAGACACGAGCTGAGAAATTGCAAACGTCGAGCAATTGCTCAGAGATGAAAAGTGCCAGCACTGAAAGCTGTTGCTAGCCAGCACCCTTCCTTGGAAGCGCTTTACAGGCGCAGTAACACTGGGGCTTTGCGCTTCTCTAGCCACCAAAAGTCACGGTCCTTCTCTTTCCGTCTCGTAGACACGAGCTGAGAAATTGCAAACGTCGAGCAATTGCTCAGAGATGAAAAGTGCCAGCACTGAAAGCTGTTGCTAGCCAGCACCCTTCCTTGGAAGCGCTTTTGTAGCCCTTAGAACACTGGGGCTCTGGGCTTCTCTAGCCACCTAATCTTCTGCTCATCCTCGCGCACTCTAAAGAGAGCTCAGGTGAGAAATTGCAAACGTCGAGCAATTGCTCAGAGATGAAAAGTGCCAGCACTGAAAGCTGTTGCTAGCCAGCACCCTTCCTTGGAAGCGCTTCTGTAGGCCTAAGAACACTGGGGCTCTGGGCTTCTCTAGCCACCTCATCTTCTGCTCATCCTCTCGCGCACTCTAAAGAGAGCTCAGGTGAGAAATTGCAAACGTCCAGCAATTGCTCAGAGATGAAAAGTGCCAGCACTGAAAGCTCTTGCTAGCCAGCACCCTTCCTTGGAAGCGCGTTGGTAGGCCTAAGAACACTGGGGCTCTGGGCTTCTCTAGCCACCTAATCTTCTGCTCATCCTCTCGCGCACTCTAAAGAGAGCTCAGGTGAGAAATTGCAAATGTCCAGCAATTGCTCAGAGATGAAAAGTGCCAGCACTGAAAGCTGTTGCTAGCCAGCACCCTTCCTTGGAAGCGCTTTTGTAGGCCTAAGAACACTGGGGCTCTGGGCTTCTCTAGCCACCTCATCTTCTGCTCATCCTCTCGCGCACTCTAAAGAGAGCTCAGGTGAGAAATTGCAAACGTCGAGCAATTGCTCAGAGATGAAAAGTGCCAGCACTGAAAGCTGTTGCTAGCCAGCACCCTTCCTTGGAAGCGCTTTACAGGCGCAGTAACACTGGGCCTTTGCGCTTCTCTACCCACCAAACGTCACGGTCCTTCTCTTTCTGTCTCGTAGACACGAGCTGAGAAATTGCAAACGTCGAGCAATTGCTCAGAGATGAAAAGTGCCAGCACTGAAAGCTCTTGCTAGCCAGCACCCTTCCTTGGAAGCGCTTTTGTAGGCCTAAGAACACTGGGGCTCTGGGCTTCTCTAGCCACCTCATCTTCTGCTCATCCTCGCGCGCTCTAAAGAGAGCTCAGGTGAGAAATTGCAAACGTCGAGCAATTGCTCAGAGATGAAAAGTGCCAGCACTGAAAGCTCTTGCTAGCCAGCACCCTTCCTTGGAAGCGCTTTCACAGGCGCAGCAACACTGGGGCTTTGCACTTCTCTACCCACCAAACGTCACGGTCCTTCTCTTTCCGTCTCGTAGACACGAGCTGAGAAATTGCAAACGTCGAGCAATTGCTCAGAGATGAAAAGTGCCAGCACTGAAAGCTGTTGCTAGCCAGCACCCTTCCTTGGAAGCGCTTTTGTAGGCCTAAGAACACTGGGGCTCTGGGCTTCTTTAGCCACCTAATCTTCTGCTCATCCTCTCGCGCACTCTAAAGAGAGCTCAGGTGAGAAATTGCAAACGTCGAGCAATTGCTCAGAGATGAAAAGTGCCAGCACTGAAAGCTGTTGCTAGCCAGCACCCTTCCTTGGAAGCACTTTTGTAGCCCTTAGAACACTGGGGCTCTGGGCTTCTTTAGCCACCTAATCTTCTGCTCATCCTCGCGCGCACTCTAAAGAGAGCTCAGGTGAGAAATTGCAAACGTCGAGCAATTGCTCAGAGATGAAAAGTGCCAGCACTGAAAGCTGTTGCTAGCCAGCACCCTTCCTTGGAAGCGCTTTCACAGGCGCAGCAACACTGGGGCTTTGCGCTTCTCTACCCACCAAACGTCACGGTCCTTCTCTTTCCGTCTCGTAGACACGAGCTGAGAAATTGCAAACGTCGAGCAATTGCTCCGAGATGAAAAGTGCCAGCACTGAAAGCTGTTGCTAGCCAGCACCCTTCCTTGGAAGCGCTTTCACAGGCGCAGCAACACTGGGGCTTTGCGCTTCTCTAGCCACCAAACGTCACGGTCCTTCTCTTTCCGTCTCGTAGACACGAGCTGAGAAATTGCAAACGTCGAGCAATTGCTCAGAGATGAAAAGTGCCAGCACTGAAAGCTGTTGCTAGCCAGCACCCTTCCTTGGAAGCGCTTTTGTAGGCCTAAGAACACTGGGGCTCTGGGCTTCTCTAGCCACCTCATCTTCTGCTCATCCTCTCGCGCACTCTAAAGAGAGCTCAGGTGAGAAATTGCAAACGTCGAGCAATTGCTCAGAGATGAAAAGTGCCAGCACTGAAAGCTGTTGCTAGCCAGCACCCTTCCTTGGAAGCGCTTTCACAGGCGCAGTAACACTGGGGCTTTGCGCTTCTCTACCCACCAAACGTCACGGTCCTTCTCTTTCCGTCTCGTAGACACGAGCTGAGAAATTGCAAACGTCGAGCAATTGCTCAGAGATGAAAAGTGCCAGCACTGAAAGCTGTTGCTAGCCAGCACCCTTCCTTGGAAGCGCTTTTGTAGGCCTAAGAACACTGGGGCTCTGGGCTTCTCTAGCCACCTCATCTTCTGCTCATCCTCTCGCGCACTCTAAAGAGAGCTCAGGTGAGAAATTGCAAACGTCGAGCAATTGCTCAGAGATGAAAAGTGCCAGCACTGAAAGCTGTTGCTAGCCAGCACCCTTCCTTGGAAGCGCTTTTGTAGGCCTAAGAACACTGGGGCTCTGGGCTTCTCTAGCCACCTCATCTTCTGCTCATCCTCTCGCGCACTCTAAAGAGAGCTCAGGTGAGAAATTGCAAACGTCGAGCAATTGCTCAGAGATGAAAAGTGCCAGCACTGAAAGCTCTTGCTAGCCAGCACCCTTCCATGGAAGCGCTTTACAGGCGCAGTAACACTGGGGCTTTGCGCTTCTCTACCCACCAAACGTCACGGTCCTTCTCTTTCCGTCTCGTAGACACGAGCTGAGAAATTGCAAACGTCGAGCAATTGCTCAGAGATGAAAAGTGCCAGCACTGAAAGCTCTTGCTAGCCAGCACCCTTCCTTGGAAGCGCTTTACAGGCGCAGTAACACTGGGGCTTTGCGCTTCTCTAGCCACCAAAAGTCACGGTCATTCTCTTTCCGTCTCGTAGACACGAGCTGAGAAATTGCAAACGTCGAGCAATTGCTCAGAGATGAAAAGTGCCAGCACTGAAAGCTGTTGCTAGCTAGCACCCTTCCTTGGAAGCACTTTTGTAGCCCTTAGAACACTGGGGCTCTGGGCTTCTCTAGCCACCTAATCTTCTGCTCATCCTCGCGCACTCTAAAGAGAGCTCAGGTGAGAAATTGCAAACGTCGAGCAATTGCTCAGAGATGAAAAGTGCCAGCACTGAAAGCTCTTGCTAGCCAGCACCCTTCCTTGGAAGCGCGTTGGTAGGCCTAAGAACACTGGGGCTCTGGGCTTCTCTAGCCACCTCATCTTCTGCTCATCCTCTCGCGCACTCTAAAGAGAGCTCAGGTGAGAAATTGCAAACGTCGAGCAATTGCTCAGAGATGAAAAGTGCCAGCACTGAAAGCTCTTGCTAGCCAGCACCCTTCCTTGGAAGCGCTTTCACAGGCACAGCAACACTGGGGCTCTGGGCTTCTCTAGCCACCTAATCTTCTGCTCATCCTCTCGCGCACTCTAAAGAGAGCTCAGGTGAGAAATTGCAAACGTCCAGCAATTGCTCAGAGATGAAAAGTGCCAGCACTGAAAGCTCTTGCTAGCCAGCACCCTTCCTTGGAAGCGCTTTTGTAGGCCTAAGAACACTGGGGCTCTGGGCTTCTCTAGCCACCTCATCTTCTGCTCATCCTCTCGCGCACTCTAAAGAGAGCTCAGGTGAGAAATTGCAAACGTCGAGCAATTGCTCAGAGATGAAAAGTGCCAGCACTGAAAGCTGTTGCTAGCCAGCCCCCTTCCTTGGAAGCGCTTTTGTAGGCCTAAGAACACTGGGGCTCTGGGCTTCTCTAGCCACCTCATCTTCTGCTCATCCTCTCGCGCACTCTAAAGAGAGCTCAGGTGAGAAATTGCAAACGTCGAGCAATTGCTCAGAGATGAAAAGTGCCAGCACTGAAAGCTGTTGCTAGCCAGCACCCTTCCTTGGAAGCGCTTTCACAGGCGCAGCAACACTGGGGCTTTGCGCTTCTCTAGCCACCAAACGTCACGGTCATTCTCTTTCCGTCTCGTAGACACGAGCTGAGAAATTGCAAACGTCGAGCAATTGCTCAGAGATGAAAAGTGCCAGCACTGAAAGCTGTTGCTAGCCAGCACCCTTCCTTGGAAGCGCTTTTGTAGGCCTAAGAACACTGGGGCTCTGGGCTTCTCTAGCCACCTCAGTTTCTGCTCATCCTCTCGCGCACTCTAAAGAGAGCTCAGGTGAGAAATTGCAAACGTCGAGCAATTGCTCAGAGATGAAAAGTGCCAGCACTGAAAGCTCTTGCTAGCCAGCACCCTTCCTTGGAAGCGCTTTCACAGGCGCAGCAACACTGGGGCTTTGCGCTTCTCTACCCACCAAACGTCACGGTCCTTCTCTTTCCGTCTCGTAGACACGAGCTGAGAAATTGCAAACGTCGAGCAATTGCTCAGAGATGAAAAGTGCCAGCACTGAAAGCTCTTGCTAGCCAGCACCCTTCCTTGGAAGCGCTTTTGTAGGCCTAAGAACAGTGGGGCTCTGGGCTTCTCTAGCCACCTCATCTTCTGCTCATCCTCTCGCGCACTCTAAAGAGAGCTCAGGTGAGAAATTGCAAACGTCGAGCAATTGCTCAGAGATGAAAAGTGCCAGCACTGAAAGCTCTTGCTAGCCAGCACCCTTCCTTGGAAGCGCTTTTGTAGGCGCAGCAACACTGGGGCTTTGCGCTTCTCTACCCACCAAACGTCACGGTCCTTCTCTTTCCGTCTCGTAGACACGAGCTGAGAAATTGCAAACGTCGAGCAATTGCTCAGAGATGAAAAGTGCCAGCACTGAAAGCTCTTGCTAGCCAGCACCCTTCCTTGGAAGCGCTTTTGTAGGCCTAAGAACACTGGGGCTCTGGGCTTCTCTAGCCACCTCATCTTCTGCTCATCCTCTCGCGCACTCTAAAGAGAGCTCAGGTGAGAAATTGCAAACGTCGAGCAATTGCTCAGAGATGAAAAGTGCCAGCACTGAAAGCTCTTGCTAGCCAGCACCCTTCCTTGGAAGCGCTTTCACAGGCGCAGCAACACTGGGGCTTTGCGCTTCTCTACCCACCAAACGTCACGGTCCTTCTCTTTCCGTCTCGTAGACACGAGCTGAGAAATTGCAAACGTCGAGCAATTGCTCAGAGATGAAAAGTGCCAGCACTGAAAGCTCTTGCTAGCCAGCACCCTTCCTTGGAAGCGCTTTTGTAGGCCTAAGAACAGTGGGGCTCTGGGCTTCTCTAGCCACCTCATCTTCTGCTCATCCTCTCGCGCACTCTAAAGAGAGCTCAGGTGAGAAATTGCAAACGTCGAGCAATTGCTCAGAGATGAAAAGTGCCAGCACTGAAAGCTCTTGCTAGCCAGCACCCTTCCTTGGAAGCGCTTTTGTAGGCGCAGCAACACTGGGGCTTTGCGCTTCTCTACCCACCAAACGTCACGGTCCTTCTCTTTCCGTCTCGTAGACACGAGCTGAGAAATTGCAAACGTCGAGCAATTGCTCAGAGATGAAAAGTGCCAGCACTGAAAGCTCTTGCTAGCCAGCACCCTTCCTTGGAAGCGCTTTTGTAGGCCTAAGAACACTGGGGCTCTGGGCTTCTCTAGCCACCTCATCTTCTGCTCATCCTCTCGCGCACTCTAAAGAGAGCTCAGGTGAGAAATTGCAAACGTCGAGCAATTGCTCAGAGATGAAAAGTGCCAGCACTGAAAGCTGTTGCTAGCCAGCACCCTTCCTTGGAAGCGCTTTACAGGCGCAGTAACACTGGGGCTTTGCGCTTCTCTACCCACCAAACGTCACGGTCCTTCTCTTTCCGTCTCGTAGACACGAGCTGAGAAATTGCAAACGTCGAGCAATTGCTCAGAGATGAAAAGTGCCAGCACTGAAAGCTCTTGCTAGCCAGCACCCTTCCTTGGAAGCGCTTTACAGGCGCAGTAACACTGGGCCTTTGCGCCTCTCTACCCACCAAACGTCACGGTCCTTCTCTTTCCGTCTCGTAGACACGAGCTGAGAAATTGCAAACGTCGAGCAATTGCTCAGAGATGAAAAGTGCCAGCACTGAAAGCTGTTGCTAGCCAGCACCCTTCCTTGGAAGCGCTTTCACAGGTGCAGCAACACTGGGGCTTTGCGCTTCTCTAGCCACCAAACGTCACGGTCCTTCTCTTTCCGTCTCGTAGACACGAGCTGAGAAATTGCAAACGTCGAGCAATTGCTCAGAGATGAAAAGTGCCAGCACTGAAAGCTCTTGCTAGCCAGCACCCTTCCTTGGAAGCGCTTTTGTAGGCCTAAGAACACTGGGGCTCTGGGCTTCTCTAGCCACCTCATATTCTGCTCATCCTCGCGCACTCTAAAGAGAGCTCAGGTGAGAAATTGCAAACGTCGAGCAATTGCTCAGAGATGAAAAGTGCCAGCACTGAAAGCTCTTGCTAGCCAGCACCCTTCCTTGGAAGCGCTTTCACAGGCGCAGCAACACTGGGGCTTTGCGCTTCTCTACCCACCAAACGTCACGGTCCTTCTCTTTCCGTCTCGTAGACACGAGCTGAGAAATTGCAAACGTCGAGCAATTGCTCAGAGATGAAAAGTGCCAGCACTGAAAGCTCTTGCTAGCCAGCACCCTTCCTTGGAAGCGCTTTTGTAGGCCTAAGAACACTGGGGCTCTGGGCTTCTCTAGCCACCTCATCTTCTGCTCATCCTCTCGCGCACTCTAAAGAGAGCTCAGGTGAGAAATTGCAAACGTCGAGCAATTGCTCAGAGATGAAAAGTGCCAGCACTGAAAGCTGTTGCTAGCCAGCACCCTTCCTTGGAAGCGCTTTACAGGCGCAGTAACACTGGGCCTTTGCGCTTCTCTACCCACCAAACGTCACGGTCCTTCTCTTTCCGTCTCGTAGACACGAGCTGAGAAATTGCAAACGTCGAGCAATTGCTCAGAGATGAAAAGTGCCAGCACTGAAAGTTGTTGCTAGCCAGCACCCTTCCTTGGAAGCGCTTTACAGGCGCAGTAACACTGGGGCTTTGCGCTTCTCTAGCCACCAAAAGTCACGGTCCTTCTCTTTCTGTCTCGTAGACACGAGCTGAGAAATTGCAAACGTCGAGCAATTGCTCAGAGATGAAAAGTGCCAGCACTGAAAGCTCTTGCTAGCCAGCACCCTTCCTTGGAAGCGCTTTTGTAGGCCTAAGAACACTGGGGCTCTGGGCTTCTCTAGCCACCTAATCTTCTGCTCATCCTCGCGCGCTCTAAAGAGAGCTCAGGTGAGAAATTGCAAACGTCGAGCAATTGCTCAGAGATGAAAAGTGCCAGCACTGAAAGCTCTTGCTAGCAAGCACCCTTCCTTGGAAGCGCTTTCACAGGCGCAGCAACACTGGGGCTTTGCACTTCTCTACCCACCAAACGTCACGGTCATTCTCTTTCCGTCTCGTAGACACGAGCTGAGAAATTGCAAACGTCGAGCAATTGCTCAGAGATGAAAAGTGCCAGCACTGAAAGCTGTTGCTAGCCAGCACCCTTCCTTGGAAGCGCTTTTGTAGGCCTAAGAACACTGGGGCTCTGGGCTTCTTTAGCCACCTAATCTTCTGCTCATCCTCTCGCGCACTCTAAAGAGAGCTCAGGTGAGAAATTGCAAACGTCGAGCAATTGCTCAGAGATGAAAAGTGCCAGCACTGAAAGCTGTTGCTAGCCAGCACCCTTCCTTGGAAGCACTTTTGTAGCCCTTAGAACACTGGGGCTCTGGGCTTCTTTAGCCACCTAATCTTCTGCTCATCCTCGCGCGCACTCTAAAGAGAGCTCAGGTGAGAAATTGCAAACGTCGAGCAATTGCTCAGAGATGAAAAGTGCCAGCACTGAAAGCTGTTGCTAGCCAGCACCCTTCCTTGGAATCGCTTTCACAGGCGCAGCAACACTGGGGCTTTGCGCTTCTCTACCCACCAAACGTCACGGTCCTTCTATTTCCGTCTCGTAGACACGAGCTGAGAAATTGCAAACGTCGAGCAATTGCTCCGAGATGAAAAGTGCCAGCACTGAAAGCTGTTGCTAGCCAGCACCCTTCCTTGGAAGCGCTTTCACAGGCGCAGTAACACTGGGGCTTTGCGCTTCTCTACCCACCAAACGTCACGGTCCTTCTCTTTCCGTCTCGTAGACACGAGCTGAGAAATTGCAAACGTCGAGCAATTGCTCAGAGATGAAAAGTGCCAGCACTGAAAGCTGTTGCTAGCCAGCACCCTTCCTTGGAAGCGCTTTTGTAGGCCTAAGAACACTGGGGCTCTGGGCTTCTCTAGCCACCTCATCTTCTGCTCATCCTCTCGCGCACTCTAAAGAGAGCTCAGGTGAGAAATTGCAAACGTCGAGCAATTGCTCAGAGATGAAAAGTGCCAGCACTGAAAGCTCTTGCTAGCCAGCACCCTTCCTTGGAAGCGCTTTTGTAGGCCTAAGAACACTGGGGCTCTGGGCTTCTCTAGCCACCTCATCTTCTGCTCATCCTCTCGCGCACTCTAAAGAGAGCTCAGGTGAGAAATTGCAAACGTCGAGCAATTGCTCAGAGATGAAAAGTGCCAGCACTGAAAGCTGTTGCTAGCCAGCACCCTTCCATGGAAGCGCTTTACAGGCGCAGTAACACTGGGGCTTTGCGCTTCTCTAGCCACCAAACGTCACGGTCCTTCTCTTTCCGTCTCGTAGACACGAGCTGAGAAATTGCAAACGTCGAGCAATTGCTCAGAGATGAAAAGTGCCAGCACTGAAAGCTCTTGCTAGCCAGCACCCTTCCTTGGAAGCGCTTTACAGGCGCAGTAACACTGGGGCTTTGCGCTTCTCTAGCCACCAAAAGTCACGGTCATTCTCTTTCCGTCTCGTAGACACGAGCTGAGAAATTGCAAACGTCGAGCAATTGCTCAGAGATGAAAAGTGCCAGCACTGAAAGCTGTTGCTAGCTAGCACCCTTCCTTGGAAGCGCTTTTGTAGCCCTTAGAACACTGGGGCTCTGGGCTTCTCTAGCCACCTAATCTTCTGCTCATCCTCGCGCACTCTAAAGAGAGCTCAGGTGAGAAATTGCAAACGTCGAGCAATTGCTCAGAGATGAAAAGTGCCAGCACTGAAAGCTCTTGCTAGCCAGCACCCTTCCTTGGAAGCGCGTTGGTAGGCCTAAGAACACTGGGGCTCTGGGCTTCTCTAGCCACCTCATCTTCTGCTCATCCTCTCGCGCACTCTAAAGAGAGCTCAGGTGAGAAATTGCAAACGTCGAGCAATTGCTCAGAGATGAAAAGTGCCAGCACTGAAAGCTCTTGCTAGCCAGCACCCTTCCTTGGAAGCGCTTTCACAGGCACAGCAACACTGGGGCTCTGGGCTTCTCTAGCCACCTCATCTTCTGCTCATCCTCTCGCGCGCTCTAAAGAGAGCTCAGGTGAGAAATTGCAAACGTCCAGCAATTGCTCAGAGATGAAAAGTGCCAGCACTGAAAGCTGTTGCTAGCCAGCACCCTTCCTTGGAAGCGCTTTTGTAGGCCTAAGAACACTGGGGCTCTGGGCTTCTCTAGCCACCTCATCTTCTGCTCATCCTCTCGCGCACTCTAAAGAGAGCTCAGGTGAGAAATTGCAAACGTCGAGCAATTGCTCAGAGATGAAAAGTGCCAGCACTGAAAGCTGTTGCTAGCCAGCCCCCTTCCTTGGAAGCGCTTTTGTAGGCCTAAGAACACTGGGGCTCTGGGCTTCTCTAGCCACCTCATCTTCTGCTCATCCTCTCGCGCACTCTAAAGAGAGCTCAGGTGAGAAATTGCAAACGTCGAGCAATTGCTCAGAGATGAAAAGTGCCAGCACTGAAAGCTGTTGCTAGCCAGCACCCTTCCTTGGAAGCGCTTTCACAGGCGCAGCAACACTGGGGCTTTGCGCTTCTCTAGCCACCAAACGTCACGGTCATTCTCTTTCCGTCTCGTAGACACGAGCTGAGAAATTGCAAACGTCGAGCAATTGCTCAGAGATGAAAAGTGCCAGCACTGAAAGCTGTTGCTAGCCAGCACCCTTCCTTGGAAGCGCTTTTGTAAGCCTAAGAACACTGGGGCTCTGGGCTTCTCTAGCCACCTCAGTTTCTGCTCATCCTCTCGCGCACTCTAAAGAGAGCTCAGGTGAGAAATTGCAAACGTCGAGCAATTGCTCAGAGATGAAAAGTGCCAGCACTGAAAGCTCTTGCTAGCCAGCACCCTTCCTTGGAAGCGCTTTCACAGGCGCAGCAACACTGGGGCTTTGCGCTTCTCTACCCACCAAACGTCACGGTCCTTCTCTTTCCGTCTCGTAGACACGAGCTGAGAAATTGCAAACGTCGAGCAATTGCTCAGAGATGAAAAGTGCCAGCACTGAAAGCTCTTGCTAGCCAGCACCCTTCCTTGGAAGCGCTTTTGTAGGCCTAAGAACACTGGGGCTCTGGGCTTCTCTAGCCACCTCATCTTCTGCTCATCCTCTCGCGCACTCTAAAGAGAGCTCAGGTGAGAAATTGCAAACGTCGAGCAATTGCTCAGAGATGAAAAGTGCCAGCACTGAAAGCTGTTGCTAGCCAGCACCCTTCCTTGGAAGCGCTTTCACAGGCGCAGCAACACTGGGGCTTTGCGCTTCTCTACCCACCAAACGTCACGGTCCTTCTCTTTCCGTCTCGTAGACACGAGCTGAGAAATTGCAAACGTCGAGCAATTGCTCAGAGATGAAAAGTGCCAGCACTGAAAGTTCTTGCTAGCCAGCACCCTTCCTTGGAAGCGCTTTTGTAGGCCTAAGAACACTGGGGCTCTGGGCTTCTCTAGCCACCTCATCTTCTGCTCATCCTCTCGCGCACTCTAAAGAGAGCTCAGGTGAGAAATTGCAAACGTCGAGCAATTGCTCAGAGATGAAAAGTGCCAGCACTGAAAGCTGTTGCTAGCCAGCACCCTTCCTTGGAAGCGCTTTACAGGCGCAGTAACACTGGGGCTTTGCGCTTCTCTACCCACCAAACGTCACGGTCCTTCTCTTTCCGTCTCGTAGACACGAGCTGAGAAATTGCAAACGTCGAGCAATTGCTCAGAGATGAAAAGTGCCAGCACTGAAAGCTCTTGCTAGCCAGCACCCTTCCTTGGAAGCGCTTTACAGGCGCAGTAACACTGGGGCTTTGCGCCTCTCTAGCCACCAAACGTCACGGTCCTTCTCTTTCCGTCTCGTAGACACGAGCTGAGAAATTGCAAACGTCGAGCAATTGCTCAGAGATGAAAAGTGCCAGCACTGAAAGCTGTTGCTAGCCAGCACCCTTCCTTGGAAGCGCTTTTGTAGGCCTAAGAACACTGGGGCTCTGGGCTTCTCTAGCCACCTCATCTTCTGCTCATCCTCGCGCGCTCTAAAGAGAGCTCAGGTGAGAAATTGCAAACGTCGAGCAATTGCTCAGAGATGAAAAGTGCCAGCACTGAAAGCTCTTGCTAGCCAGCACCCTTCCTTGGAAGCGCTTTCACAGGCGCAGCAACACTGGGGCTTTGCACTTCTCTACCCACCAAACGTCACGGTCATTCTCTTTCCGTCTCGTAGACACGAGCTGAGAAATTGCAAACGTCGAGCAATTGCTCAGAGATGAAAAGTGCCTGCACTGAAAGTTCTTGCTAGCCAGCACCCTTCCTTGGAAGCGCTTTCACAGGCGCAGCAACACTGGGGCTTTGCGCTTCTCTACCCACCAAACGTCACGGTCCTTCTCTTTCCGTCGGTAGACACGAGCTCAGAAATTGCAAACATCGAGCAATTGCTCAGAGATGAAAAGTGCCAGCACTGAAAGCTGTTGCTAGCCAGCACCCTTCCTTGGAAGCGCTTTTGTAGGCCTAAGAACACTGGGGCTCTGGGCTTCTTTAGCCACCTAATCTTCTGCTCATCCTCTCGCGCACTCTAAAGAGAGCTCAGGTGAGAAATTGCAAACGTCCAGCAATTGCTCAGAGATGAAAAGTGCCAGCACTGAAAGCTGTTGCTAGCCAGCACCCTTCCTTGGAAGCGCTTTCACAGGCGCAGTAACACTGGGGCTTTGCGCTTCTCTACCCACCAAACGTCACGGTCATTCTCTTTCCGCCTCGTAGACACGAGCTGAGAAATTGCAAACGTCGAGCAATTGCTCAGAGATGAAAAGTGCCAGCACTGAAAGCTCTTGCTAGCAAGCACCCTTCCTTGGAAGCGCTTTCACAGGCGCAGCAACACTGGGGCTTTGCGCTTCTCTACCAACCAAACGTCACGGTCCTTCTCTTTCCGTCTCGTAGACACGAGCTGAGAAATTGCAAACGTCGAGCAATTGCTCAGAGATGAAAAGTGCCAGCACTGAAAGCTGTTGCTAGCCAGCACCCTTCCTTGGAAGCGCTTTTGTAGGCCTAAGAACACTGGGGCTCTGGGCTTCTCTAGCCACCTCATCTTCTGCTCATCCTCTCGCGCACTCTAAAGAGAGCTCAGGTGAGAAATTGCAAACGTCGAGCAATTGCTCAGAGATGAAAAGTGCCAGCACTGAAAGCTCTTGCTAGCCAGCACCCTTCCTTGGAAGCGCTTTCACAGGCGCAGCAACACTGGGGCTCTGGGCTTCTCTAGCCACCTAATCTTCTGCTCATCCTCTCGCGCACTCTAAAGAGAGCTCAGGTGAGAAATTGCAAACGTCGAGCAATTGCTCAGAGATGAAAAGTGCCAGCACTGAAAGCTGTTGCTAGCCAGCACCCTTCCTTGGAAGCGCTTTTGTAGGCCTAAGAACACTGGGGCTCTGGGCTTCTCTAGCCACCTCATCTTCTGCTCATCCTCTCGCGCACTCTAAAGAGAGCTCAGGTGAGAAATTGCAAACGTCGAGCAATTGCTCAGAGATGAAAAGTGCCAGCAGTGAAAGCTGTTGCTAGCCAGCACCCTTCCTTGGAAGCGCTTTTGTAGGCCTAAGAACACTGGGGCTCTGGGCTTCTCTAGCCACCTAATCTTCTGCTCATCCTCGCGCGCTCTAAAGAGAGCTCAGGTGAGAAATTGCAAACGTCGAGCAATTGCTCAGAGATGAAAAGTGCCAGCACTGAAAGCTCTTGCTAGCAAGCACCCTTCCTTGGAAGCGCTTTCACAGGCGCAGCAACACTGGGGCTTTGCACTTCTCTACCCACCAAACGTCACGGTCATTCTCTTTCCGTCTCGTAGACACGAGCTGAGAAATTGCAAACGTCGAGCAATTGCTCAGAGATGAAAAGTGCCAGCACTGAAAGCTCTTGCTAGCAAGCACCCTTCCTTGGAAGCGCTTTCACAGGCGCAGCAACACTGGGGCTTTGCGCTTCTCTACCAACCAAACGTCACGGTCCTTCTCTTTCCGTCTCGTAGACACGAGCTGAGAAATTGCAAATGTCCAGCAATTGCTCAGAGATGAAAAGTGCCAGCACTGAAAGCTGTTGCTAGCCAGCACCCTTCCTTGGAAGCGCTTTTGTAGGCCTAAGAACACTGGGGCTCTGGGCTTCTCTAGCCACCTAATCTTCTGCTCATCCTCTCGCGCACTCTAAAGAGAGCTCAGGTGAGAAATTGCAAACGTCGAGCAATTGCTCAGAGATGAAAAGTGCCAGCACTGAAAGCTGTTGCTAGCCAGCACCCTTCCTTGGAAGCGCTTTTGTAGGCCTAAGAACACTGGGGCTCTGGGCTTCTCTAGCCACCTAATCTTCTGCTCATCCTCTCGCGCAGTCTAAAGAGAGCTCAGGTGAGAAATTGCAAACGTCCAGCAATTGCTCAGAGATGAAAAGTGCCAGCAGTGAAAGCTCTTGCTAGCCAGCACCCTTCCTTGGAAGCGCTTTTGTAGGCCTAAGAACACTGGGGCTCTGGGCTTCTCTAGCCACCTAATCTTCTGCTCATCCTCTCGCGCACTCTAAAGAGAGCTCAGGTGAGAAATTGCAAACGTCGAGCAATTGCTCAGAGATGAAAAGTGCCAGCACTGAAAGCTCTTGCTAGCCAGCACCCTTCCTTGGAAGCGCTTTCACAGGCGCAGCAACACTGGGGCTTTGCGCTTCTCTAGCCACCAAAAGTCACGGTCCTTCTCTTTCCGTCTCGTAGACACGAGCTGAGAAATTGCAAACGTCGAGCAATTGCTCAGAGATGAAAAGTGCCAGCACTGAAAGCTGTTGCTAGCCAGCACCCTTCCTTGGAAGCGCTTTTGTAGGCCTAAGAACACTGGGGCTCTGGGCTTCTCTAGCCACCTCATCTTCTGCTCATCCTCTCGCGCACTCTAAAGAGAGCTCAGGTGAGAAATTGCAAACGTCCAGCAATTGCTCAGAGATGAAAAGTGCCAGCACTGAAAGCTGTTGCTAGCCAGCACCCTTCCTTGGAAGCGCTTTCACAGGCGCAGCAACACTGGGGCTTTGCGCTTCTCTAGCCACCAAAAGTCACGGTCCTTCTCTTTCCGTCTCGTAGACACGAGCTGAGAAATTGCAAACGTCGAGCAATTGCTCAGAGATGAAAAGTGCCAGCACTGAAAGCTGTTGCTAGCCAGCACCCTTCCTTGGAAGCGCTTTTGTAGGCCTAAGAACACTGGGGCTCTGGGCTTCTTTAGCCACCTCATCTTCTGCTCATCCTCTCGCGCACTCTAAAGAGAGCTCAGGTGAGAAATTGCAAACGTCGAGCAATTGCTCAGAGATGAAAAGTGCCAGCACTGAAAGCTGTTGCTAGCCAGCACCCTTCCTTGGAAGCGCTTTCACAGGCGCAGCAACACTGGGGCTTTGCGCTTCTCTAGCCACCAAACGTCACGGTCCTTCTCTTTCCGTCTCGTAGACACGAGCTGAGAAATTGCAAACGTCGAGCAATTGCTCAGAGATGAAAAGTGCCAGCACTGAAAGCACTTGCTAGCCAGCACCCTTCCTTGGAAGCGCTTTTGTAGGCCTAAGAACACTGGGGCTCTGGGCTTCTCTAGCCACCTCATCTTCTGCTCATCCTCTCGCGCACTCTGAAGAGAGCTCAGGTGAGAAATTGCAAACGTCCAGCAATTGCTCAGAGATGAAAAGTGCCAGCACTGAAAGCTGTTGCTAGCCAGCACCCTTCCTTGGAAGCGCTTTCACAGGCGCAGCAACACTGGGGCTTTGCGCTTCTCTACCCACCAAACGTCATGGTCCTTCTCTTTCCGTCTCGTAGACACGAGCTGAGAAATTGCAAACGTCGAGCAATTGCTCAGAGATGAAAAGTGCCAGCACTGAAAGCACTTGCTAGCCAGCACCCTTCCTTGGAAGCACTTTTGTAGGCCTAAGAACACTGGGGCTCTGGGCTTCTCTAGCCACCTCATCTTCTGCTCATCCTCTCGCGCACTCTAAAGAGAGCTCAGGTGAGAAATTGCAAACGTCCAGCAATTGCTCAGAGATGAAAAGTGCCAGCACTGAAAGCTGTTGCTAGCCAGCACCCTTCCTTGGAAGCGCTTTCACAGGCGCAGCAACACTGGGGCTTTGCGCTTCTCTACCCACCAAACGTCACGGTCCTTCTCTTTCCGTCTCGTAGACACGAGCTGAGAAATTGCAAACGTCGAGCAATTGCTCAGAGATGAAAAGTGCCAGCACTGAAAGCTCTTGCTAGCCAGCACCCTTCCTTGGAAGCGCTTTTGTAGGCCTAAGAACACTGGGGCTCTGGGCTTCTCTACCCACCTCATCTTCTGCTCATCCTCTCGCGCACTCTAAAGAGAGCTCAGGTGAGAAATTGCAAACGTCGAGCAATTGCTCAGAGATGAAAAGTGCCAGCACTGAAAGCTGTTGCTAGCCAGCACCCTTCCTTGGAAGCGCTTTACAGGCGCAGTAACACTGGGGCTTTGCGCTTCTCTAGCCACCAAACGTCACTGTCATTCCCTTTCCGTCTCCTAGACACGAGCTGAGAAATTGCAAACGTCGAGCAATTGCTCAGAGATGAAAAGTGCCAGCACTGAAAGCTGTTGCTAGCCAGCACCCTTCCTTGGAAGCGCTTTTGTAGGCCTAAGAAGACTGGGGCTCTGGGCTTCTCTAGCCACCTAATCTTCTGCTCATCCTCGCGCGCTCTAAAGAGAGCTCAGGTGAGAAATTGCAAACGTCGAGCAATTGCTCAGAGATGAAAAGTGCCAGCACTGAAAGCTCTTGCTAGCCAGCACCCTTCCTTGGAAGCGCTTTCACAGGCGCAGCAACACTGGGGCTTTGCACTTCTCTACCCACCAAACGTCACGGTCCTTCTCTTTCCGTCTCGTAGACACGAGCTGAGAAATTGCAAACGTCGAGCAATTGCTCAGAGATGAAAAGTGCCAGCACTGAAAGCTGTTGCTAGCCAGCACCCTTCCTTGGAAGCGCTTTCACAGGCGCAGCAACACTGGGGCTTTGCGCTTCTCTAGCCACCAAACGTCACGGTCCTTCTCTTTCCGTCTCGTAGACACGAGCTGAGAAATTGCAAACGTCGAGCAATTGCTCAGAGATGAAAAGTGCCAGCACTGAAAGCTGTTGCTAGCCAGCACCCTTCCTTGGAAGCGCTTTTGTAGGCCTAAGAACACTGGGGCTCTGGGCTTCTCTAGCCACCTCATCTTCTGCTCATCCTCTCGCGCACTCTAAAGAGAGCTCAGGTGAGAAATTGCAAACGTCGAGCAATTGCTCAGAGATGAAAAGTGCCAGCACTGAAAGCTCTTGCTAGCCAGCACCCTTCCTTGGAAGCGCTTTTGTAGGCCTAAGAACACTGGGGCTCTGGGCTTCTCTAGCCACCTCATCTTCTGCTCATCCTCTCGCGCACTCTAAAGAGAGCTCAGGTGAGAAATTGCAAACGTCCAGCAATTGCTCAGAGATGAAAAGTGCCAGCACTGAAAGCTGTTGCTAGCCAGCACCCTTCCTTGGAAGCGCTTTCACAGGCGCAGCAACACTGGGGCTTTGCGCTTCTCTACCCACCAAACGTCACGGTCCTTCTCTTTCCGTCTCGTAGACACGAGCTGAGAAATTGCAAACGTCGAGCAATTGCTCAGAGATGAAAAGTGCCAGCACTGAAAGCTGTTGCTAGCCAGCACCCTTCCTTGGAAGCGCTTTTGTAGGCCTAAGAACACTGGGGCTCTGGGCTTCTCTAGCCACCTCATCTTCTGCTCATCCTCTCGCGCACTCTAAAGAGAGCTCAGGTGAGAAATTGCAAACGTCGAGCAATTGCTCAGAGATGAAAAGTGCCAGCACTGAAAGCTGTTGCTAGCCAGCACCCTTCCTTGGAAGCGCTTTCACAGGCACAGCAACACTGGGGCTTTGCGCTTCTCTAGCCACCTAATCTTCTGCTCATCCTCTCGCGCAGTCTAAAGAGAGCTCAGGTGAGAAATTGCAAAGGTCGAGCAATTGCTCAGAGATGAAAAGTGCCAGCACTGAAAGCTGTTGCTAGCCAGCACCCTTCCTTGGAAGCGCTTTTGTAGGCTTAAGAACACTGGGGCTCTGGGCTTCTCTAGCCACCTAATCTTCTGCTCATCCTCTCGCGCACTCTAAAGAGAGCTCAGGTGAGAAATCGCAAACGTCGAGCAATTGCTCAGAGACGAAAAGTGCCAGCACTGAAAGCTGTTGCTAGCCAGCACCCTTCCTTGGAAGCGCTTTTGTAGGCCTAAGAACACTGGGGCTCTGGGCTTCTTTAGCCACCTCATCTTCTGCTCATCCTCGCGCACTCTAAAGAGAGCTCAGGTGAGAAATTGCAAACGTCGAGCAATTGCTCAGAGATGAAAAGTGCCAGCACTGAAAGCTCTTGCTAGCCAGCACCCTTCCTTGGAAGCGCTTTCACAGGCGCAGCAACACTGGGGCTTTGCGCTTCTCTACCCACCAAACGTCACGGTCCTTCTCTTTCCGTCTCGTAGACACGAGCTGAGAAATTGCAAATGTCGAGCAATTGCTCAGAGAGGAAAAGTGCCAGCACTGAAAGCTGTTGCTAGCCAGCACCCTTCCTTGGAAGCGCTTTTGTAGGCCTAAGAACACTGGGGCTCTGGGCTTCTCTAGCCACCTCATCTTCTGCTCATCCTCTCGCGCACTCTAAAGAGAGCTCAGGTGAGAAATTGCAAACGTCGAGCAATTGCTCAGAGATGAAAAGTGCCAGCACTGAAAGCTCTTGCTAGCCAGCACCCTTCCTTGGAAGCGCTTTCACAGGCACAGCAACACTGGGGCTTTGCGCTTCTCTAGCCACCTAATCTTCTGCTCATCCTCTCGCGCACTCTAAAGAGAGCTCAGGTGAGAAATTGCAAACGTCGAGCAATTGCTCAGAGATGAAAAGTGCCAGCACTGAAAGCTGTTGCTAGCCAGCACCCTTCCTTGGAAGCGCTTTCACAGGCGCAGTAACACTGGGGCTTTGCGCTTCTCTAGCCACCAAACGTCACGGTCATTCTCTTTCCGCCTCGTAGACACGAGCTGAGAAATTGCAAACGTCGAGCAATTGCTCAGAGATGAAAAGTGCCAGCACTGAAAGCTGTTGCTAGCCAGCACCCTTCCTTGGAAGCGCTTTTGTAGGCCTAAGAACACTGGGGCTCTGGGCTTCTCTAGCCACCTCATCTTCTGCTCATCCTCTCGCGCACTCTAAAGAGAGCTCAGGTGAGAAATTGCAAACGTCCAGCAATTGCTCAGAGATGAAAAGTGCCAGCACTGAAAGCTGTTGCTAGCCAGCACCCTTCCTTGGAAGCGCTTTCACAGGCGCAGCAACACTGGGGCTTTGCGCTTCTCTACCCACCAAACGTCACGGTCCTTCTCTTTCTGTCTCGTAGACACGAGCTGAGAAATTGCAAACGTCGAGCAATTGCTCAGAGATGAAAAGTGCCAGCACTGAAAGCTGTTGCTAGCCAGCACCCTTCCTTGGAAGCGCTTTCACAGGCGCAGCAACACTGGGGCTTTGCGCTTCTCTACCCACCAAACGTCACGGTTCTTCTCTTTCCGTCGGTAGACACGAGCTGAGAAATTGCAAACATCGAGCAATTGCTCAGAGATGAAAAGTGCCAGCACTGAAAGCTGTTGCTAGCCAGCACCCTTCCTTGGAAGCGCTTTTGTAGGCATAAGAACACTGGGGCTCTGGGCTTCTCTAGCCACCTCATCTTCTGCTCATCCTCTCGCGCACTCTAAAGAGAGCTCAGGTGAGAAATTGCAAACGTCGAGCAATTGCTCAGAGATGAAAAGTGCCAGCACTGAAAGCTGTTGCTAGCCAGCACCCTTCCTTGGAAGCGCTTTTGTAGGCCTAAGAACACTGGGGCTCTGGGCTTCTCTAGCCACCTAATCTTCTGCTCATCCTCTCGCGCGCTCTAAAGAGAGCTCAGGTGAGAAATTGCAAACGTCCAGCAATTGCTCAGAGATGAAAAGTGCCAGCACTGAAAGCTGTTGCTAGCCAGCACCCTTCCTTGGAAGCGCTTTCACGGGCACAGCAACACTGGGGCTCTGGGCTTCTCTAGCCACCTAATCTTCTGCTCATCCTCTCGCGCACTCTAAAGAGAGCTCAGGTGAGAAATTGCAAACGTCGAGCAATTGCTCAGAGATGAAAAGTGCCAGCACTGAAAGCTGTTGCTAGCCAGCACCCTTCCTTGGAAGCGCTTTTGTAGGCCTAAGAACACTGGGGCTCTGGGCTTCTCTAGCCACCTCATCTTCTGCTCATCCTCTCGCGCACTCTAAAGAGAGCTCAGGTGAGAAATTGCAAACGTCGAGCAATTGCTCAGAGATGAAAAGTGCCAGCACTGAAAGCTGTTGCTAGCCAGCACCCTTCCTTGGAAGCGCTTTCACAGGCGCAGCAACACTGGGGCTTTGCGCTTCTCTACCCACCAAACGTCACGGTCCTTCTCTTTCCGTCTCGTAGACACGAGCTGAGAAATTGCAAACGTCGAGCAATTGCTCAGAGATGAAAAGTGCCAGCACTGAAAGTTGTTGCTAGCCAGCACCCTTCCTTGGAAGCGCTTTCACAGGCGCAGCAACACTGGGGCTTTGCGCTTCTATAGCCACCAAAAGTCACGGTCCTTCTCTTTCCCTCGGTAGACACGAGCTGAGAAATTGCAAACGTCGAGCAATTGCTCAGAGATGAAAAGTGCCAGCACTGAAAGCTCTTGCTAGCCAGCACCCTTCCTTGGAAGCGCTTTTGTAGGCCTAAGAACACTGGGGCTCTGGGCTTCTCTAGCCACCTCATCTTCTGCTCATCCTCTCGCGCACTCTAAAGAGAGCTCAGGTGAGAAATTGCAAACGTCGAGCAATTGCTCAGAGATGAAAAGTGCCAGCACTGAAAGCTGTTGCTAGCCAGCACCCTTCCTTGGAAGCGCTTTCACAGGCGCAGTAACACTGGGGCTTTGCGCTTCTCTACCCACCAAACGTCACGGTCATTCTCTTTCCGCCTCGTAGACACGAGCTGAGAAATTGCAAACGTCGAGCAATTGCTCAGAGATGAAAAGTGCCAGCACTGAAAGCTCTTGCTAGCCAGCACCCTTCCTTGGAAGCTCTTTCACAGGCACAGCTACACTGGGGCTTTGCGCTTCTCTAGCCACCAAACGTCACGGTCCTTCTCTTTCCGTCGGTAGACACGAGCTGAGAAATTGCAAACGTCGAGCAATTGCTCAGAGATGAAAAGTGCCAGCACTGAAAGCTCTTGCTAGCCAGCACCCTTCCTTGGAAGCGCTTTTGTAGGCCTAAGAACACTGGGGCTCTGGGCTTCTCTAGCCACCTCATCTTCTGCTCATCCTCTCGCGCGCTCTAAAGAGAGCTCAGGTGAGAAATTGCAAACGTCGAGCAATTGCTCAGAGATGAAAAGTGCCAGCACTGAAAGCTGTTGCTAGCCAGCACCCTTCCTTGGAAGCGCTTTCACAGGCGCAGCAACACTGGCGCTTTGCGCTTCTCTACCCACCAAACGTCACGGTCCTTCTCTTTCTGTCTCGTAGACACGAGCTGAGAAATTGCAAACGTCGAGCAATTGCTCAGAGAGGAAAAGTGCCAGCACTGAAAGCTGTTGCTAGCCAGCACCCTTCCTTGGAAGCGCTTTCACAGGCGCAGCAACACTGGGGCTTTGCGCTTCTCTAGCCACCAAAAGTCACGGTCCTTCTCTTTCCGTCGGTAGACACGAGCTGAGAAATTGCAAACGTCGAGCAATTGCTCAGAGATGAAAAGTGCCAGCACTGAAAGCTGTTGCTAGCCAGCACCCTTCCTTGGAAGCGCTTTTGTAGCCCTTAGAACACTGCGGCTCTGGGCTTCTCTAGCCACCTCATCTTCTGCTCATCCTCTCGCGCACTCTAAAGAGAGCTCAGGTGAGAAATTGCAAACGTCGAGCAATTGCTCAGAGATGAAAAGTGCCAGCACTGAAAGCTCTTGCTAGCCAGCACCCTTCCTTGGAAGCGCTTTCACAGGCGCAGTAACACTGGGGCTTTGCGCTTCTCTACCCACCAAACGTCACGGTCATTCTCTTTCCGCCTCGTAGACACGAGCTGAGAAATTGCAAACGTCGAGCAATTGCTCAGAGATGAAAAGTGCCAGCACTGAAAGCTGTTGCTAGCCAGCACCCTTCCTTGGAAGCGCTTTCACAGGCGCAGCAACACTGGGGCTTTGCGCTTCTCTAGCCACCAAACGTCACGGTCCTTCTCTTTCCGTCTCGTAGACACGAGCTGAGAAATTGCAAACGTCGAGCAATTGCTCAGAGATGAAAAGTGCCAGCACTGAAAGCACTTGCTAGCCAGCACCCTTCCTTGGAAGCGCTTTTGTAGGCCTAAGAACAGTGGGGCTCTGGGCTTCTCTAGCCACCTCATCTTCTGCTCATCCTCTCGCGCACTCTGAAGAGAGCTCAGGTGAGAAATTGCAAACGTCGAGCAATTGCTCAGAGATGAAAAGTGCCAGCACTGAAAGCTGTTGCTAGCCAGCACCCTTCCTTGGAAGCGCTTTCACAGGCGCAGCAACACTGGGGCTTTGCGCTTCTCTACCCACCAAACGTCACGGTCCTTCTCTTTCCGTCTCGTAGACACGAGCTGAGAAATTGCAAACGTCGAGCAATTGCTCAGAGATGAAAAGTGCCAGCACTGAAAGCACTTGCTAGCCAGCACCCTTCCTTGGAAGCACTTTTGTAGGCCTAAGAACACTGGGGCTCTGGGCTTCTCTAGCCACCTCATCTTCTGCTCATCCTCTCGCGCACTCTAAAGAGAGCTCAGGTGAGAAATTGCAAACGTCCAGCAATTGCTCAGAGATGAAAAGTGCCAGCACTGAAAGCTCTTGCTAGCCAGCACCCTTCCTTGGAAGCGCTTTCACAGGCGCAGCAACACTGGGGCTTTGCGCTTCTCTACCCACCAAAAGTCACGGTCCTTCTCTTTCCGTCTCGTAGACACGAGCTGAGAAATTGCAAACGTCGAGCAATTGCTCAGAGATGAAAAGTGCCAGCACTGAAAGCTGTTGCTAGCCAGCACCCTTCCTTGGAAGCGCTTTTGTAGGCCTAAGAACACTGGGGCTCTGGGCTTCTCTAGCCACCTCATCTTCTGCTCATCCTCTCGCGCACTCTAAAGAGAGCTCAGGTGAGAAATTGCAAACGTCGAGCAATTGCTCAGAGATGAAAAGTGCCAGCACTGAAAGCTGTTGCTAGCCAGCACCCTTCCTTGGAAGCGCTTTACAGGCGCAGTAACACTGGGGCTTTGCGCTTCTCTAGCCACCAAACGTCACTGTCATTCCCTTTCCGTCTCCTAGACACGAGCTGAGAAATTGCAAACGTCGAGCAATTGCTCAGAGATGAAAAGTGCCAGCACTGAAAGCTGTTGCTAGCCAGCACCCTTCCTTGGAAGCGCTTTTGTAGGCCTAAGAACAGTGGGGCTCTGGGCTTCTCTAGCCACCTCATCTTCTGCTCATCCTCTCGCGCACTCTAAAGAGAGCTCAGGTGAGAAATTGCAAACGTCGAGCAATTGCTCAGAGATGAAAAGTGCCAGCACTGAAAGCTGTTGCTAGCCAGCACCCTTCCTTGGAAGCGCTTTCACAGGCGCAGCAACACTGGGGCTTTGCGCTTCTCTACCCACCAAACGTCACGGTCCTTCTCTTTCCGTCTCGTAGACACGAGCTGAGAAATTGCAAACGTCGAGCAATTGCTCAGAGATGAAAAGTGCCAGCACTGAAAGCTCTTGCTAGCCAGCACCCTTCCTTGGAAGCGCTTTTGTAGGCCTAAGAACACTGGGGCTCTGGGCTTCTCTAGCCACCTAATCTTCTGCTCATCCTCTCGCGCTCTAAAGAGAGCTCAGGTGAGAAATTGCAAACGTCGAGCAATTGCTCAGAGATGAAAAGTGCCAGCACTGAAAGCTCTTGCTAGCCAGCACCCTTCCTTGGAAGCGCTTTCACAGGCGCAGCAACACTGGGGCTTTGCACTTCTCTACCCACCAAACGTCACGGTCCTTCTCTTTCCGTCTCGTAGACACGAGCTGAGAAATTGCAAACGTCGAGCAATTGCTCAGAGATGAAAAGTGCCAGCACTGAAAGCTGTTGCTAGCCAGCACCCTTCCTTGGAAGCGCTTTCACAGGCGCAGCAACACTGGGGCTTTGCGCTTCTCTAGCCACCAAACGTCACGGTCCTTCTCTTTCCGTCTCGTAGACACGAGCTGAGAAATTGCAAACGTCGAGCAATTGCTCAGAGATGAAAAGTGCCAGCACTGAAAGCTCTTGCTAGCCAGCACCCTTCCTTGGAAGCGCTTTTGTAGGCCTAAGAACACTGGGGCTCTGGGCTTCTCTAGCCACCTCATCTTCTGCTCATCCTCTCGCGCACTCTAAAGAGAGCTCAGGTGAGAAATTGCAAACGTCGAGCAATTGCTCAGAGATGAAAAGTGCCAGCACTGAAAGCTCTTGCTAGCCAGCACCCTTCCTTGGAAGCGCTTTTGTAGGCCTAAGAACACTGGGGCTCTGGGCTTCTCTAGCCACCTCATCTTCTGCTCATCCTCTCGCGCACTCTAAAGAGAGCTCAGGTGAGAAATTGCAAACGTCCAGCAATTGCTCAGAGATGAAAAGTGCCAGCACTGAAAGCTGTTGCTAGCCAGCACCCTTCCTTGGAAGCGCTTTCACAGGCGCAGCAACACTGGGGCTTTGCGCTTCTCTAGCCACCAAACGTCACGGTCCTTCTCTTTCCGTCTCGTAGACACGAGCTGAGAAATTGCAAACGTCGAGCAATTGCTCAGAGATGAAAAGTGCCAGCACTGAAAGCTGTTGCTAGCCAGCACCCTTCCTTGGAAGCGCTTTTGTAGGCCTAAGAACACTGGGGCTCTGGGCTTCTCTAGCCACCTCATCTTCTGCTCATCCTCTCGCGCACTCTAAAGAGAGCTCAGGTGAGAAATTGCAAACGTCGAGCAATTGCTCAGAGATGAAAAGTGCCAGCACTGAAAGCTCTTGCTAGCCAGCACCCTTCCTTGGAAGCGCTTTTGTAGGCTTAAGAACACTGGGGCTCTGGGCTTCTCTAGCCACCTAATCTTCTGCTCATCCTCTCGCGCACTCTAAAGAGAGCTCAGGTGAGAAATCGCAAACGTCGAGCAATTGCTCAGAGATGAAAAGTGCCAGCACTGAAAGCTGTTGCTAGCCAGCACCCTTCCTTGGAAGCGCTTTTGTAGGCCTAAGAACACTGGGGCTCTGGGCTTCTTTAGCCACCTCATCTTCTGCTCATCCTCGCGCACTCTAAAGAGAGCTCAGGTGAGAAATTGCAAACGTCGAGCAATTGCTCAGAGATGAAAAGTGCCAGCACTGAAAGCTGTTGCTAGCCAGCACCCTTCCTTGGAAGCGCTTTCACAGGCGCAGCAACACTGGGGCTTTGCGCTTCTCTAGCCACCAAACGTCACGGTCCTTCTCTTTCCGTCTCGTAGACACGAGCTGAGAAATTGCAAATGTCGAGCAATTGCTCAGAGATGAAAAGTGCCAGCACTGAAAGCTGTTGCTAGCCAGCACCCTTCCTTGGAAGCGCTTTTGTAGGCCTAAGAACACTGGGGCTCTGGGCTTCTCTAGCCACCTCATCTTCTGCTCATCCTCTCGCGCACTCTAAAGAGAGCTCAGGTGAGAAATTGCAAACGTCGAGCAATTGCTCAGAGATGAAAAGTGCCAGCACTGAAAGCTCTTGCTAGCCAGCACCCTTCCTTGGAAGCGCTTTCACAGGCACAGGAACACTGGGGCTTTGCGCTTCTCTAGCCACCTAATCTTCTGCTCATCCTCTCGCGCACTCTAAAGAGAGCTCAGGTGAGAAATTGCAAACGTCGAGCAATTGCTCAGAGATGAAAAGTGCCAGCACTGAAAGCTGTTGCTAGCCAGCACCCTTCCTTGGAAGCGCTTTCACAGGCGCAGTAACACTGCGGCTTTGCGCTTCTCTAGCCACCAAACGTCACGGTCCTTCTCTTTCCGCCTCGTAGACACGAGCTGAGAAATTGCAAACGTCGAGCAATTGCTCAGAGATGAAAAGTGCCAGCACTGAAAGCTGTTGCTAGCCAGCACCCTTCCTTGGAAGCGCTTTTGTAGGCCTAAGAACACTGGGGCTCTGGGCTTCTCTAGCCACCTCATCTTCTGCTCATCCTCTCGCGCACTCTAAAGAGAGCTCAGGTGAGAAATTGCAAACGTCGAGCAATTGCTCAGAGATGAAAAGTGCCAGCACTGAAAGCTCTTGCTAGCCAGCACCCTTCCTTGGAAGCGCTTTTGTAGGCCTAAGAACACTGGGGCTCTGGGCTTCTCTAGCCACCTCATCTTCTGCTCATCCTCTCGCGCACTCTAAAGAGAGCTCAGGTGAGAAATTGCAAACGTCCAGCAATTGCTCAGAGATGAAAAGTGCCAGCACTGAAAGCTGTTGCTAGCCAGCACCCTTCCTTGGAAGCGCTTTCACAGGCGCAGCAACACTGGGGCTTTGCGCTTCTCTAGCCACCAAACGTCACGGTCCTTCTCTTTCCGTCTCGTAGACACGAGCTGAGAAATTGCAAACGTCGAGCAATTGCTCAGAGATGAAAAGTGCCAGCACTGAAAGCTGTTGCTAGCCAGCACCCTTCCTTGGAAGCGCTTTTGTAGGCCTAAGAACACTGGGGCTCTGGGCTTCTCTAGCCACCTCATCTTCTGCTCATCCTCTCGCGCACTCTAAAGAGAGCTCAGGTGAGAAATTGCAAACGTCGAGCAATTGCTCAGAGATGAAAAGTGCCAGCACTGAAAGCTCTTGCTAGCCAGCACCCTTCCTTGGAAGCGCTTTTGTAGGCTTAAGAACACTGGGGCTCTGGGCTTCTCTAGCCACCTAATCTTCTGCTCATCCTCTCGCGCACTCTAAAGAGAGCTCAGGTGAGAAATCGCAAACGTCGAGCAATTGCTCAGAGATGAAAAGTGCCAGCACTGAAAGCTGTTGCTAGCCAGCACCCTTCCTTGGAAGCGCTTTTGTAGGCCTAAGAACACTGGGGCTCTGGGCTTCTTTAGCCACCTCATCTTCTGCTCATCCTCGCGCACTCTAAAGAGAGCTCAGGTGAGAAATTGCAAACGTCGAGCAATTGCTCAGAGATGAAAAGTGCCAGCACTGAAAGCTGTTGCTAGCCAGCACCCTTCCTTGGAAGCGCTTTCACAGGCGCAGCAACACTGGGGCTTTGCGCTTCTCTAGCCACCAAACGTCACGGTCCTTCTCTTTCCGTCTCGTAGACACGAGCTGAGAAATTGCAAATGTCGAGCAATTGCTCAGAGATGAAAAGTGCCAGCACTGAAAGCTGTTGCTAGCCAGCACCCTTCCTTGGAAGCGCTTTTGTAGGCCTAAGAACACTGGGGCTCTGGGCTTCTCTAGCCACCTCATCTTCTGCTCATCCTCTCGCGCACTCTAAAGAGAGCTCAGGTGAGAAATTGCAAACGTCGAGCAATTGCTCAGAGATGAAAAGTGCCAGCACTGAAAGCTCTTGCTAGCCAGCACCCTTCCTTGGAAGCGCTTTCACAGGCACAGGAACACTGGGGCTTTGCGCTTCTCTAGCCACCTAATCTTCTGCTCATCCTCTCGCGCACTCTAAAGAGAGCTCAGGTGAGAAATTGCAAACGTCGAGCAATTGCTCAGAGATGAAAAGTGCCAGCACTGAAAGCTGTTGCTAGCCAGCACCCTTCCTTGGAAGCGCTTTCACAGGCGCAGTAACACTGCGGCTTTGCGCTTCTCTAGCCACCAAACGTCACGGTCATTCTCTTTCCGCCTCGTAGACACGAGCTGAGAAATTGCAAACGTCGAGCAATTGCTCAGAGATGAAAAGTGCCAGCACTGAAAGCTGTTGCTAGCCAGCACCCTTCCTTGGAAGCGCTTTTGTAGGCCTAAGAACACTGGGGCTCTGGGCTTCTCTAGCCACCTCATCTTCTGCTCATCCTCTCGCGCACTCTAAAGAGAGCTCAGGTGAGAAATTGCAAACGTCCAGCAATTGCTCAGAGATGAAAAGTGCCAGCACTGAAAGCTGTTGCTAGCCAGCACCCTTCCTTGGAAGCGCTTTCACAGGCGCAGCAACACTGGGGCTTTGCGCTTCTCTACCCACCAAACGTCACGGTCCTTCTCTTTCTGTCTCGTAGACACGAGCTGAGAAATTGCAAACGTCGAGCAATTGCTCAGAGATGAAAAGTGCCAGCACTGAAAGCTGTTGCTAGCCAGCACCCTTCCTTGGAAGCGCTTTCACAGGCGCAGCAACACTGGGGCTTTGCGCTTCTCTACCCACCAAACGTCACGGTTCTTCTCTTTCCGTCGGTAGACACGAGCTGAGAAATTGCAAACATCGAGCAATTGCTCAGAGATGAAAAGTGCCAGCACTGAAAGCTGTTGCTAGCCAGCACCCTTCCTTGGAAGCGCTTTTGTAGGCATAAGAACACTGGGGCTCTGGGCTTCTCTAGCCACCTCATCTTCTGCTCATCCTCTCGCGCACTCTAAAGAGAGCTCAGGTGAGAAATTGCAAACGTCGAGCAATTGCTCAGAGATGAAAAGTGCCAGCACTGAAAGCTGTTGCTAGCCAGCACCCTTCCTTGGAAGCGCTTTTGTAGGCCTAAGAACACTGGGGCTCTGGGCTTCTCTAGCCACCTAATCTTCTGCTCATCCTCTCGCGCGCTCTAAAGAGAGCTCAGGTGAGAAATTGCAAACGTCCAGCAATTGCTCAGAGATGAAAAGTGCCAGCACTGAAAGCTGTTGCTAGCCAGCACCCTTCCTTGGAAGCGCTTTTGTAGCCCTTAGAACACTGGGGCTCTGGGCTTCTCTAGCCACCTCATCTTCTGCTCATCCTCTCGCGCACTCTAAAGAGAGCTCAGGTGAGAAATTGCAAACGTCCAGCAATTGCTCAGAGATGAAAAGTGCCAGCACTGAAAGCTCTTGCTAGCCAGCACCCTTCCTTGGAAGCGCTTTCACAGGCGCAGCAACACTGGGGCTTTGCGCTTCTCTACCCACCAAACGTCACGGTCCTTCTCTTTCCGTCTCGTAGACACGAGCTGAGAAATTGCAAACGTCGAGCAATTGCTCAGAGATGAAAAGTGCCAGCACTGAAAGTTGTTGCTAGCCAGCACCCTTCCTTGGAAGCGCTTTCACAGGCGCAGCAACACTGGGGCTTTGCGCTTCTATAGCCACCAAAAGTCACGGTCCTTCTCTTTCCGTCGGTAGACACGAGCTGAGAAATTGCAAACGTCGAGCAATTGCTCAGAGATGAAAAGTGCCAGCACTGAAAGCTCTTGCTAGCCAGCACCCTTCCTTGGAAGCGCTTTTGTAGGCCTAAGAACACTGGGGCTCTGGGCTTCTCTAGCCACCTCATCTTCTGCTCATCCTCTCGCGCACTCTAAAGAGAGCTCAGGTGAGAAATTGCAAACGTCGAGCAATTGCTCAGAGATGAAAAGTGCCAGCACTGAAAGCTGTTGCTAGCCAGCACCCTTCCTTGGAAGCGCTTTCACAGGCGCAGTAACACTGGGGCTTTGCGCTTCTCTACCCACCAAACGTCACGGTCATTCTCTTTCCGCCTCGTAGACACGAGCTGAGAAATTGCAAACGTCGAGCAATTGCTCAGAGATGAAAAGTGCCAGCACTGAAAGCTCTTGCTAGCCAGCACCCTTCCTTGGAAGCTCTTTCACAGGCACAGCTACACTGGGGCTTTGCGCTTCTCTAGCCACCAAACGTCACGGTCCTTCTCTTTCCGTCGGTAGACACGAGCTGAGAAATTGCAAACGTCGAGCAATTGCTCAGAGATGAAAAGTGCCAGCACTGAAAGCTCTTGCTAGCCAGCACCCTTCCTTGGAAGCGCTTTTGTAGGCCTAAGAACACTGGGGCTCTGGGCTTCTCTAGCCACCTCATCTTCTGCTCATCCTCTCGCGCGCTCTAAAGAGAGCTCAGGTGAGAAATTGCAAACGTCGAGCAATTGCTCAGAGATGAAAAGTGCCAGCACTGAAAGCTGTTGCTAGCCAGCACCCTTCCTTGGAAGCGCTTTCACAGGCGCAGCAACACTGGGGCTTTGCGCTTCTCTACCCACCAAACGTCACGGTCCTTCTCTTTCTGTCTCGTAGACACGAGCTGAGAAATTGCAAACGTCGAGCAATTGCTCAGAGAGGAAAAGTGCCAGCACTGAAAGCTGTTGCTAGCCAGCACCCTTCCTTGGAAGCGCTTTCACAGGCGCAGCAACACTGGGGCTTTGCGCTTCTCTAGCCACCAAAAGTCACGGTCCTTCTCTTTCCGTCGGTAGACACGAGCTGAGAAATTGCAAACGTCGAGCAATTGCTCAGAGATGAAAAGTGCCAGCACTGAAAGCTGTTGCTAGCCAGCACCCTTCCTTGGAAGCGCTTTTGTAGGCCTAAGAACACTGGGGCTCTGGGCTTCTCTAGCCACCTCATCTTCTGCTCATCCTCTCGCGCACTCTAAAGAGAGCTCAGGTGAGAAATTGCAAACGTCGAGCAATTGCTCAGAGATGAAAAGTGCCAGCACTGAAAGCTCTTGCTAGCCAGCACCCTTCCTTGGAAGCGCTTTTGTAGGCTTAAGAACACTGGGGCTCTGGGCTTCTCTAGCCACCTAATCTTCTGCTCATCCTCTCGCGCACTCTAAAGAGAGCTCAGGTGAGAAATCGCAAACGTCGAGCAATTGCTCAGAGATGAAAAGTGCCAGCACTGAAAGCTGTTGCTAGCCAGCACCCTTCCTTGGAAGCGCTTTTGTAGGCCTAAGAACACTGGGGCTCTGGGCTTCTTTAGCCACCTCATCTTCTGCTCATCCTCGCGCACTCTAAAGAGAGCTCAGGTGAGAAATTGCAAACGTCGAGCAATTGCTCAGAGATGAAAAGTGCCAGCACTGAAAGCTGTTGCTAGCCAGCACCCTTCCTTGGAAGCGCTTTCACAGGCGCAGCAACACTGGGGCTTTGCGCTTCTCTAGCCACCAAACGTCACGGTCCTTCTCTTTCCGTCTCGTAGACACGAGCTGAGAAATTGCAAATGTCGAGCAATTGCTCAGAGATGAAAAGTGCCAGCACTGAAAGCTGTTGCTAGCCAGCACCCTTCCTTGGAAGCGCTTTTGTAGGCCTAAGAACACTGGGGCTCTGGGCTTCTCTAGCCACCTCATCTTCTGCTCATCCTCTCGCGCACTCTAAAGAGAGCTCAGGTGAGAAATTGCAAACGTCGAGCAATTGCTCAGAGATGAAAAGTGCCAGCACTGAAAGCTCTTGCTAGCCAGCACCCTTCCTTGGAAGCGCTTTCACAGGCACAGGAACACTGGGGCTTTGCGCTTCTCTAGCCACCTAATCTTCTGCTCATCCTCTCGCGCACTCTAAAGAGAGCTCAGGTGAGAAATTGCAAACGTCGAGCAATTGCTCAGAGATGAAAAGTGCCAGCACTGAAAGCTGTTGCTAGCCAGCACCCTTCCTTGGAAGCGCTTTCACAGGCGCAGTAACACTGCGGCTTTGCGCTTCTCTAGCCACCAAACGTCACGGTCATTCTCTTTCCGCCTCGTAGACACGAGCTGAGAAATTGCAAACGTCGAGCAATTGCTCAGAGATGAAAAGTGCCAGCACTGAAAGCTGTTGCTAGCCAGCACCCTTCCTTGGAAGCGCTTTTGTAGGCCTAAGAACACTGGGGCTCTGGGCTTCTCTAGCCACCTCATCTTCTGCTCATCCTCTCGCGCACTCTAAAGAGAGCTCAGGTGAGAAATTGCAAACGTCCAGCAATTGCTCAGAGATGAAAAGTGCCAGCACTGAAAGCTGTTGCTAGCCAGCACCCTTCCTTGGAAGCGCTTTCACAGGCGCAGCAACACTGGGGCTTTGCGCTTCTCTACCCACCAAACGTCACGGTCCTTCTCTTTCTGTCTCGTAGACACGAGCTGAGAAATTGCAAACGTCGAGCAATTGCTCAGAGATGAAAAGTGCCAGCACTGAAAGCTGTTGCTAGCCAGCACCCTTCCTTGGAAGCGCTTTCACAGGCGCAGCAACACTGGGGCTTTGCGCTTCTCTACCCACCAAACGTCACGGTTCTTCTCTTTCCGTCGGTAGACACGAGCTGAGAAATTGCAAACATCGAGCAATTGCTCAGAGATGAAAAGTGCCAGCACTGAAAGCTGTTGCTAGCCAGCACCCTTCCTTGGAAGCGCTTTTGTAGGCATAAGAACACTGGGGCTCTGGGCTTCTCTAGCCACCTCATCTTCTGCTCATCCTCTCGCGCACTCTAAAGAGAGCTCAGGTGAGAAATTGCAAACGTCGAGCAATTGCTCAGAGATGAAAAGTGCCAGCACTGAAAGCTGTTGCTAGCCAGCACCCTTCCTTGGAAGCGCTTTTGTAGGCCTAAGAACACTGGGGCTCTGGGCTTCTCTAGCCACCTAATCTTCTGCTCATCCTCTCGCGCGCTCTAAAGAGAGCTCAGGTGAGAAATTGCAAACGTCCAGCAATTGCTCAGAGATGAAAAGTGCCAGCACTGAAAGCTGTTGCTAGCCAGCACCCTTCCTTGGAAGCGCTTTTGTAGCCCTTAGAACACTGGGGCTCTGGGCTTCTCTAGCCACCTCATCTTCTGCTCATCCTCTCGCGCACTCTAAAGAGAGCTCAGGTGAGAAATTGCAAACGTCCAGCAATTGCTCAGAGATGAAAAGTGCCAGCACTGAAAGCTCTTGCTAGCCAGCACCCTTCCTTGGAAGCGCTTTCACAGGCGCAGCAACACTGGGGCTTTGCGCTTCTCTACCCACCAAACGTCACGGTCCTTCTCTTTCCGTCTCGTAGACACGAGCTGAGAAATTGCAAACGTCGAGCAATTGCTCAGAGATGAAAAGTGCCAGCACTGAAAGTTGTTGCTAGCCAGCACCCTTCCTTGGAAGCGCTTTCACAGGCGCAGCAACACTGGGGCTTTGCGCTTCTATAGCCACCAAAAGTCACGGTCCTTCTCTTTCCGTCGGTAGACACGAGCTGAGAAATTGCAAACGTCGAGCAATTGCTCAGAGATGAAAAGTGCCAGCACTGAAAGCTCTTGCTAGCCAGCACCCTTCCTTGGAAGCGCTTTTGTAGGCCTAAGAACACTGGGGCTCTGGGCTTCTCTAGCCACCTCATCTTCTGCTCATCCTCTCGCGCACTCTAAAGAGAGCTCAGGTGAGAAATTGCAAACGTCGAGCAATTGCTCAGAGATGAAAAGTGCCAGCACTGAAAGCTGTTGCTAGCCAGCACCCTTCCTTGGAAGCGCTTTCACAGGCGCAGTAACACTGGGGCTTTGCGCTTCTCTACCCACCAAACGTCACGGTCATTCTCTTTCCGCCTCGTAGACACGAGCTGAGAAATTGCAAACGTCGAGCAATTGCTCAGAGATGAAAAGTGCCAGCACTGAAAGCTCTTGCTAGCCAGCACCCTTCCTTGGAAGCTCTTTCACAGGCACAGCTACACTGGGGCTTTGCGCTTCTCTAGCCACCAAACGTCACGGTCCTTCTCTTTCCGTCGGTAGACACGAGCTGAGAAATTGCAAACGTCGAGCAATTGCTCAGAGATGAAAAGTGCCAGCACTGAAAGCTGTTGCTAGCCAGCACCCTTCCTTGGAAGCGCTTTTGTAGGCCTAAGAACACTGGGGCTCTGGGCTTCTCTAGCCACCTCATCTTCTGCTCATCCTCTCGCGCGCTCTAAAGAGAGCTCAGGTGAGAAATTGCAAACGTCGAGCAATTGCTCAGAGATGAAAAGTGCCAGCACTGAAAGCTGTTGCTAGCCAGCACCCTTCCTTGGAAGCGCTTTCACAGGCGCAGCAACACTGGGGCTTTGCGCTTCTCTACCCACCAAACGTCACGGTCCTTCTCTTTCTGTCTCGTAGACACGAGCTGAGAAATTGCAAACGTCGAGCAATTGCTCAGAGAGGAAAAGTGCCAGCACTGAAAGCTGTTGCTAGCCAGCACCCTTCCTTGGAAGCGCTTTCACAGGCGCAGCAACACTGGGGCTTTGCGCTTCTCTAGCCACCAAAAGTCACGGTCCTTCTCTTTCCGTCGGTAGACACGAGCTGAGAAATTGCAAACGTCGAGCAATTGCTCAGAGATGAAAAGTGCCAGCACTGAAAGCTGTTGCTAGCCAGCACCCTTCCTTGGAAGCGCTTTTGTAGCCCTTAGAACACTGCGGCTCTGGGCTTCTCTAGCCACCTCATCTTCTGCTCATCCTCTCGCGCACTCTAAAGAGAGCTCAGGTGAGAAATTGCAAACGTCGAGCAATTGCTCAGAGATGAAAAGTGCCAGCACTGAAAGCTGTTGCTAGCCAGCACCCTTCCTTGGAAGCGCTTTCACAGGCGCAGTAACACTGGGGCTTTGCGCTTCTCTACCCACCAAACGTCACGGTCATTCTCTTTCCGCCTCGTAGACACGAGCTGAGAAATTGCAAACGTCGAGCAATTGCTCAGAGATGAAAAGTGCCAGCACTGAAAGCTCTTGCTAGCCAGCACCCTTCCTTGGAAGCGCTTTTGTAGGCCTAAGAACACTGGGGCTCTGGGCTTCTCTAGCCACCTCATCTTCTGCTCATCCTCTCGCGCACTCTAAAGAGAGCTCAGGTGAGAAATTGCAAACGTCCAGCAATTGCTCAGAGATGAAAAGTGCCAGCACTGAAAGCTGTTGCTAGCCAGCACCCTTCCTTGGAAGCGCTTTCACAGGCGCAGCAACACTGGGGCTTTGCGCTTCTCTACCCACCAAACGTCACGGTCCTTCTCTTTCCGTCTCGTAGACACGAGCTGAGAAATTGCAAACGTCGAGCAATTGCTCAGAGATGAAAAGTGCCAGCACTGAAAGCTGTTGCTAGCCAGCACCCTTCCTTGGAAGCGCTTTCACAGGCGCAGCAACACTGGGGCTTTGCGCTTCTCTACCCACCAAACGTCACGGTTCTTCTCTTTCCGTGGGTAGACACGAGCTGAGAAATTGCAAACATCGAGCAATTGCTCAGAGATGAAAAGTGCCAGCACTGAAAGCTGTTGCTAGCCAGCACCCTTCCTTGGAAGCGCTTTTGTAGCCCTTAGAACACTGGGGCTCTGGGCTTCTCTAGCCACCTCATCTTCTGCTCATCCTCTCGCGCACTCTAAAGAGAGCTCAGGTGAGAAATTGCAAACGTCGAGCAATTGCTCAGAGATGAAAAGTGCCAGCACTGAAAGCTGTTGCTAGCCAGCACCCTTCCTTGGAAGCGCTTTTGTAGGCCTAAGAACACTGGGGCTCTGGGCTTCTCTAGCCACCTCATCTTCTGCTCATCCTCTCGCGCGCTCTAAAGAGAGCTCAGGTGAGAAATTGCAAACGTCCAGCAATTGCTCAGAGATGAAAAGTGCCAGCACTGAAAGCTGTTGCTAGCCAGCACCCTTCCTTGGAAGCGCTTTCACGGGCACAGCAACACTGGGGCTCTGGGCTTCTCTAGCCACCTCATCTTCTGCTCATCCTCTCGCGCACTCTAAAGAGAGCTCAGGTGAGAAATTGCAAACGTCGAGCAATTGCTCAGAGATGAAAAGTGCCAGCACTGAAAGCTGTTGCTAGCCAGCACCCTTCCTTGGAAGCGCTTTTGTAGCCCTTAGAACACTGGGGCTCTGGGCTTCTCTAGCCACCTAATCTTCTGCTCATCCTCTCGCGCACTCTAAAGAGAGCTCAGGTGAGAAATTGCAAACGTCGAGCAATTGCTCAGAGATGAAAAGTGCCAGCACTGAAAGCTCTTGCTAGCCAGCACCCTTCCTTGGAAGCACTTTCACAGGCGCAGCAACACTGGGGCTTTGCGCTTCTCTACCCACCAAACGTCACGGTCCTTCTCTTTCCGTCTCGTAGACACGAGCTGAGAAATTGCAAACGTCGAGCAATTGCTCAGAGATGAAAAGTGCCAGCACTGAAAGTTGTTGCTAGCCAGCACCCTTCCTTGGAAGCGCTTTCACAGGCGCAGCAACACTGGGGCTTTGCGCTTCTATAGCCACCAAAAGTCACGGTCCTTCTCTTTCCGTCGGTAGACACGAGCTGAGAAATTGCAAACGTCGAGCAATTGCTCAGAGATGAAAAGTGCCAGCACTGAAAGCTCTTGCTAGCCAGCACCCTTCCTTGGAAGCGCTTTTGTAGGCCTAAGAACACTGGGGCTCTGGGCTTCTCTAGCCACCTCATCTTCTGCTCATCCTCTCGCGCACTCTAAAGAGAGCTCAGGTGAGAAATTGCAAACGTCGAGCAATTGCTCAGAGATGAAAAGTGCCAGCACTGAAAGCTGTTGCTAGCCAGCACCCTTCCTTGGAAGCGCTTTCACAGGCGCAGTAACACTGGGGCTTTGCGCTTCTCTACCCACCAAACGTCACGGTCATTCTCTTTCCGCCTCGTAGACACGAGCTGAGAAATTGCAAACGTCGAGCAATTGCTCAGAGATGAAAAGTGCCAGCACTGAAAGCTCTTGCTAGCCAGCACCCTTCCTTGGAAGCTCTTTCACAGGCACAGCTACACTGGGGCTTTGCGCTTCTCTAGCCACCAAACGTCACGGTCCTTCTCTTTCCGTCGGTAGACACGAGCTGAGAAATTGCAAACGTCGATCAATTGCTCAGAGAGGAAAAGTGCCAGCACTGAAAGCTCTTGCTAGCCAGCACCCTTCCTTGGAAGCGCTTTTGTAGGCCTAAGAACACTGGGGCTCTGGGCTTCTCTAGCCACCTAATCTTCTGCTCATCCTCTCGCGCACTCTAAAGAGAGCTCAGGTGAGAAATTGCAAACGTCGAGCAATTGCTCAGAGATGAAAAGTGCCAGCACTGAAAGCTGTTGCTAGCCAGCACCCTTCCTTGGAAGCGCTTTCACAGGCGCAGTAACACTGGGGCTTTGCGCTTCTCTACCCACCAAACGTCACGGTCCTTCTCTTTCCGCCTCGCAGACACGAGCTGAGAAATTGCAAACGTCGAGCAATTGCTCAGAGATGAAAAGTGCCAGCACTGAAAGCTGTTGCTAGCCAGCACCCTTCCTTGGAAGCGCTTTCACAGGCGCAGCAACACTGGGGCTTTGCGCTTCTCTACCCACCAAACGTCACGGTCCTTCTCTTTCCGTCTCCTAGACACGAGCTGAGAAATTGCAAACGTCGAGCAATTGCTCAGAGAGGAAAAGTGCCAGCACTGAAAGCTCTTGCTAGCCAGCACCCTTCCTTGGAAGCGCTTTTGTAGGCCTAAGAACACTGGGGCTCTGGGCTTCTCTAGCCACCTCATCTTCTGCTCATCCTCTCGCGCACTCTAAAGAGAGCTCAGGTGAGAAATTGCAAACGTCGAGCAATTGCTCAGAGATGAAAAGTGCCAGCACTGAAAGCTGTTGCTAGCCAGCACCCTTCCTTGGAAGCGCTTTCACAGGCACAGCAACACTGGGGCTCTGGGCTTCTCTAGCCACCTCATCTTCTGCTCATCCTCTCGCGCACTCTAAAGAGAGCTCAGGTGAGAAATTGCAAACGTCGAGCAATTGCTCAGAGATGAAAAGTGCCAGCACTGAAAGCTCTTGCTAGCCAGCACCCTTCCTTGGAAGCGCTTTTGTAGGCCTAAGAACACTGGGGCTCTGGGCTTCTCTAGCCACCTCATCTTCTGCTCATCCTCTCGCGCACTCTAAAGAGAGCTCAGGTGAGAAATTGCAAACGTCGAGCAATTGCTCAGAGATGAAAAGTGCCAGCACTGAAAGCTCTTGCTAGCCAGCACCCTTCCTTGGAAGCGCTTTTGTAGGCCTAAGAACAGTGGGGCTCTGGGCTTCTCTAGCCACCTCATCTTCTGCTCATCCTCTCGCGCACTCTAAAGAGAGCTCAGGTGAGAAATTGCAAACGTCGAGCAATTGCTCAGAGATGAAAAGTGCCAGCACTGAAAGCTCTTGCTAGCCAGCACCCTTCCTTGGAAGCGCTTTTGTAGGCCTAAGAAGACTGGGGCTCTGGGCTTCTCTAGCCACCTCATCTTCTGCTCATCCTCTCGCGCACTCTAAAGAGAGCTCAGGTGAGAAATTGTAAACGTCCAGCAATTGCTCAGAGATGAAAGGTGCCAGCACTGAAAGCTGTTGCTAGCCAGCACCCTTCCTTGGAAGCGCTTTCACAGGCGCAGTAACACTGGGGCTTTGCGCTTCTCTAGCCACCAAACGTCACGGTCCTTCTCTTTCCGCCTCGTAGACACGAGCTGAGAAATTGCAAACGTCGAGCAATTGCTCAGAGATGAAAAGTGCCAGCACTGAAAGCTGTTGCTAGCCAGCACCCTTCCTTGGAAGCGCTTTTGTAGGCCTAAGAACACTGGGGCTCTGGGCTTCTCTAGCCACCTCATCTTCTGCTCATCCTCTCGCGCACTCTAAAGAGAGCTCAGGTGAGAAATTGCAAACGTCCAGCAATTGCTCAGAGATGAAAAGTGCCAGCACTGAAAGCTGTTGCTAGCCAGCACCCTTCCTTGGAAGCGCTTTCACAGGCGCAGCAACACTGGGGCTTTGCGCTTCTCTAGCCACCAAAAGTCACGGTCCTTCTCTTTCCGTCTCGTAGACACGAGCTGAGAAATTGCAAACGTCGAGCAATTGCTCAGAGATGAAAAGTGCCAGCACTGAAAGCTGTTGCTAGCCAGCCCCCTTCCTTGGAAGCGCTTTTGTAGGCCTAAGAACACTGGGGCTCTGGGCTTCTTTAGCCACCTCATCTTCTGCTCATCCTCGCGCACTCTAAAGAGAGCTCAGGGGAGAAATTGCAAACGTCGACCAATTGCTCAGAGATGAAAAGTGCCAGCACTGAAAGCTGTTGCTAGCCAGCACCCTTCCTTGGAAGCGCTTTTGTAGGCCTAAGAACACTGGGGCTCTGGGCTTCTCTAGCCACCTCATCTTCTGCTCATCCTCTCGCGCACTCTAAAGAGAGCTCAGGGGAGAAATTGCAAACGTCGAGCAATTGCTCAGAGATGAAAAGTGCCAGCACTGAAAGCTCTTGCTAGCCAGCACCCTTCCTTGGAAGCGCTTTTGTAGGCCTAAGAACACTGGGGCTCTGGGCTTCTCTAGCCACCTCATCTTCTGCTCATCCTCTCGCGCACTCTAAAGAGAGCTCAGGTGAGAAATTGCAAACGTCGAGCAATTGCTCAGAGATGAAAAGTGCCAGCACTGAAAGCTGTTGCTAGCCAGCACCCTTCCTTGGAAGCGCTTTTGTAGGCCTAAGAACAGTGGGGCTCTGGGCTTCTCTAGCCACCTAATCTTCTGCTCATCCTCTCGCGCGCTCTAAAGAGAGCTCAGGTGAGAAATTGCAAACGTCCAGCAATTGCTCAGAGATGAAAAGTGCCAGCACTGAAAGCTGTTGCTAGCCAGCACCCTTCCTTGGAAGCGCTTTCACGGGCACAGCAACACTGGGGCTCTGGGCTTCTCTAGCCACCTAATCTTCTGCTCATCCTCTCGCGCACTCTAAAGAGAGCTCAGGTGAGAAATTGCAAACGTCGAGCAATTGCTCAGAGATGAAAAGTGCCAGCACTGAAAGCTGTTGCTAGCCAGCACCCTTCCTTGGAAGCGCTTTTGTAGCCCTTAGAACACTGGGGCTCTGGGCTTCTCTAGCCACCTAATCTTCTGCTCATCCTCTCGCGCACTCTAAAGAGAGCTCAGGTGAGAAATTGCAAACGTCGAGCAATTGCTCAGAGATGAAAAGTGCCAGCACTGAAAGCTGTTGCTAGCCAGCACCCTTCCTTGGAAGCACTTTCACAGGCGCAGCAACACTGGGGCTTTGCGCTTCTCTACCCACCAAACGTCACGGTCCTTCTCTTTCCGTCTCGTAGACACGAGCTGAGAAATTGCAAACGTCGAGCAATTGCTCAGAGATGAAAAGTGCCAGCACTGAAAGTTGTTGCTAGCCAGCACCCTTCCTTGGAAGCGCTTTCACAGGCGCAGCAACACTGGGGCTTTGCGCTTCTATAGCCACCAAAAGTCACGGTCCTTCTCTTTCCGTCGGTAGACACGAGCTGAGAAATTGCAAACGTCGAGCAATTGCTCAGAGATGAAAAGTGCCAGCACTGAAAGCTCTTGCTAGCCAGCACCCTTCCTTGGAAGCGCTTTTGTAGGCCTAAGAACACTGGGGCTCTGGGCTTCTCTAGCCACCTCATCTTCTGCTCATCCTCTCGCGCACTCTAAAGAGAGCTCAGGTGAGAAATTGCAAACGTCGAGCAATTGCTCAGAGATGAAAAGTGCCAGCACTGAAAGCTGTTGCTAGCCAGCACCCTTCCTTGGAAGCGCTTTCACAGGCGCAGTAACACTGGGGCTTTGCGCTTCTCTACCCACCAAACGTCACGGTCATTCTCTTTCCGCCTCGTAGACACGAGCTGAGAAATTGCAAACGTCGAGCAATTGCTCAGAGATGAAAAGTGCCAGCACTGAAAGCTCTTGCTAGCCAGCACCCTTCCTTGGAAGCTCTTTCACAGGCACAGCTACACTGGGGCTTTGCGCTTCTCTAGCCACCAAACGTCACGGTCCTTCTCTTTCCGTCGGTAGACACGAGCTGAGAAATTGCAAACGTCGATCAATTGCTCAGAGAGGAAAAGTGCCAGCACTGAAAGCTCTTGCTAGCCAGCACCCTTCCTTGGAAGCGCTTTTGTAGGCCTAAGAACACTGGGGCTCTGGGCTTCTCTAGCCACCTAATCTTCTGCTCATCCTCTCGCGCACTCTAAAGAGAGCTCAGGTGAGAAATTGCAAACGTCGAGCAATTGCTCAGAGATGAAAAGTGCCAGCACTGAAAGCTGTTGCTAGCCAGCACCCTTCCTTGGAAGCGCTTTCACAGGCGCAGTAACACTGGGGCTTTGCGCTTCTCTACCCACCAAACGTCACGGTCCTTCTCTTTCCGCCTCGCAGACACGAGCTGAGAAATTGCAAACGTCGAGCAATTGCTCAGAGATGAAAAGTGCCAGCACTGAAAGCTGTTGCTAGCCAGCACCCTTCCTTGGAAGCGCTTTCACAGGCGCAGCAACACTGGGGCTTTGCGCTTCTCTACCCACCAAACGTCACGGTCCTTCTCTTTCCGTCTCGTAGACACGAGCTGAGAAATTGCAAACGTCGAGCAATTGCTCAGAGAGGAAAAGTGCCAGCACTGGAAGCTGTTGCTAGCCAGCACCCTTCCTTGGAAGCGCTTTTGTAGGCCTAAGAACAGTGGGGCTCTGGGCTTCTCTAGCCACCTCATCTTCTGCTCATCCTCTCGCGCACTCTAAAGAGAGCTCAGGTGAGAAATTGCAAACGTCGAGCAATTGCTCAGAGATGAAAAGTGCCAGCACTGAAAGCTGTTGCTAGCCAGCACCCTTCCTTGGAAGCGCTTTTGTAGGCCTAAGAACACTGGGGCTCTGGGCTTCTCTAGCCACCTCATCTTCTGCTCATCCTCTCGCGCACTCTAAAGAGAGCTCAGGTGAGAAATTGCAAACGTCGAGCAATTGCTCAGAGATGAAAAGTGCCAGCACTGAAAGCTGTTGCTAGCCAGCACCCTTCCTTGGAAGCGCTTTTGTAGGCCTAAGAACACTGGGGCTCTGGGCTTCTCTAGCCACCTCATCTTCTGCTCATCCTCTCGCGCACTCTAAAGAGAGCTCATGTGAGAAATTGCAAACGTCCAGCAATTGCTCAGAGATGAAAAGTGCCAGCACTGAAAGCTCTTGCTAGCCAGCACCCTTCCTTGGAAGCGCTTTTGTAGGCCTAAGAACAGTGGGGCTCTGGGCTTCTCTAGCCACCTCATCTTCTGCTCATCCTCTCGCGCACTCTAAAGAGAGCTCAGGTGAGAAATTGCAAACGTCGAGCAATTGCTCAGAGATGAAAAGTGCCAGCACTGAAAGCTGTTGCTAGCCAGCACCCTTCCTTGGAAGCGCTTTTGTAGGCCTAAGAAGACTGGGGCTCTGGGCTTCTCTAGCCACCTCATCTTCTGCTCATCCTCTCGCGCACTCTAAAGAGAGCTCAGGTGAGAAATTGTAAACGTCCAGCAATTGCTCAGAGATGAAAGGTGCCAGCACTGAAAGCTGTTGCTAGCCAGCACCCTTCCTTGGAAGCGCTTTCACAGGCGCAGTAACACTGGGGCTTTGCGCTTCTCTAGCCACCAAACGTCACGGTCCTTCTCTTTCCGCCTCGTAGACACGAGCTGAGAAATTGCAAACGTCGAGCAATTGCTCAGAGATGAAAAGTGCCAGCACTGAAAGCTGTTGCTAGCCAGCACCCTTCCTTGGAAGCGCTTTTGTAGGCCTAAGAACACTGGGGCTCTGGGCTTCTCTAGCCACCTCATCTTCTGCTCATCCTCTCGCGCACTCTAAAGCTCAGGTGAGAAATTGCAAACGTCCAGCAATTGCTCAGAGATGAAAAGTGCCAGCACTGAAAGCTGTTGCTAGCCAGCACCCTTCCTTGGAAGCGCTTTCACAGGCGCAGCAACACTGGGGCTTTGCGCTTCTCTAGCCACCAAAAGTCACGGTCCTTCTCTTTCCGTCTCGTAGACACGAGCTGAGAAATTGCAAACGTCGAGCAATTGCTCAGAGATGAAAAGTGCCAGCACTGAAAGCTGTTGCTAGCCAGCCCCCTTCCTTGGAAGCGCTTTTGTAGGCCTAAGAACACTGGGGCTCTGGGCTTCTTTAGCCACCTCATCTTCTGCTCATCCTCTCGCGCACTCTAAAGAGAGCTCAGGGGAGAAATTGCAAACGTCGACCAATTGCTCAGAGATGAAAAGTGCCAGCACTGAAAGCTGTTGCTAGCCAGCACCCTTCCTTGGAAGCGCTTTTGTAGGCCTAAGAACACTGGGGCTCTGGGCTTCTCTAGCCACCTCATCTTCTGCTCATCCTCTCGCGCACTCTAAAGAGAGCTCAGGTGAGAAATTGCAAACGTCGAGCAATTGCTCAGAGATGAAAAGTGCCAGCACTGAAAGCTCTTGCTAGCCAGCACCCTTCCTTGGAAGCGCTTTTGTAGGCCTAAGAACACTGGGGCTCTGGGCTTCTCTAGCCACCTAATCTTCTGCTCATCCTCTCGCGCACTCTAAAGAGAGCTCAGGTGAGAAATTGCAAACGTCGAGCAATCGCTCAGAGATGAAAAGTGCCAGCACTGAAAGCTGTTGCTAGCCAGCACCCTTCCTTGGAAGCGCTTTACAGGCGCAGTAACACTGGGGCTTTGCGCTTCTCTACCCACCAAACGTCACGGTCCTTCTCTTTCCGTCTCGTAGACACGAGCTGAGAAATTGCAAACGTCGAGCAATTGCTCAGAGATGAAAAGTGCCAGCACTGAAAGCTCTTGCTAGCCAGCACCCTTCCTTGGAAGCGCTTTCACAGGCGCAGTAACACTGGGGCTTTGCGCTTCTCTACCCACCAAACGTCATGGTCCTTCTCTTTCCGTCTCGTAGACACGAGCTGAGAAATTGCAAACGTCGAGCAATTGCTCAGAGATGAAAAGTGCCAGCACTGAAAGCTGTTGCTAGCCAGCACCCTTCCTTGGAAGCGCTTTTGTAGGCCTAAGAACAGTGGGGCTCTGGGCTTCTCTAGCCACCTCATCTTCTGCTCATCCTCTCGCGCACTCTAAAGAGAGCTGAGGTGAGAAATTGCAAACGTCGAGCAATTGCTCAGAGATGAAAAGTGCCAGCACTGAAAGCTCTTGCTAGCCAGCACCCTTCCTTGGAAGCGCTTTCACAGGCGCAGCAACACTGGGGCTTTGCGCTTCTCTAGCCACCAAAAGTCACGGTCCTTCTCTTTCCGTCTCGTAGACACGAGCTGAGAAATTGCAAACGTCGAGCAATTGCTCAGAGATGAAAAGTGCCAGCACTGAAAGCTGTTGCTAGCCAGCACCCTTCCTTGGAAGCGCTTTTGTAGGCCTAAGAACACTGGGGCTCTGGGCTTCTTTAGCCACCTCATCTTCTGCTCATCCTCGCGCACTCTAAAGAGAGCTCAGGTGAGAAATTGCAAACGTCCAGCAATTGCTCAGAGATGAAAAGTGCCAGCACTGAAAGCTGTTGCTAGCCAGCACCCTTCCTTGGAAGCGCTTTCACAGGCGCAGCAACACTGGGGCTTTGCGCTTCTCTACCCACCAAACGTCACGGTCCTTCTCTTTCTGTCTCGTAGACACGAGCTGAGAAATTGCAAACGTCGAGCAATTGCTCAGAGATGAAAAGTGCCAGCACTGAAAGCTGTTGCTAGCCAGCACCCTTCCTTGGAAGCGCTTTTGTAGGCCTAAGAACACTGGGGCTCTGGGCTTCTCTAGCCACCTCATCTTCTGCTCATCCTCTCGCGCACTCTAAAGAGAGCTCAGGTGAGAAATTGCAAACGTCGAGCAATTGCTCAGAGATGAAAAGTGCCAGCACTGAAAGCTGTTGCTAGCCAGCACCCTTCCTTGGAAGCGCTTTTGTAGGCCTAAGAACACTGGGGCTCTGGGCTTCTCTAGCCACCTCATCTTCTGCTCATCCTCTCGCGCACTCTAAAGAGAGCTCAGGTGAGAAATTGCAAACGTCGAGCAATTGCTCAGAGATGAAAAGTGCCAGCACTGAAAGCTGTTGCTAGCCAGCACCCTTCCTTGGAAGCGCTTTACAGGCGCAGTAACACTGGGGCTTTGCGCTTCTCTACCCACCAAACGTCACGGTCCTTCTCTTTCCGCCTCGTAGACACGAGCTGAGAAATTGCAAACGTCGAGCAATTGCTCAGAGATGAAAAGTGCCAGCACTGAAAGCTCTTGCTAGCCAGCACCCTTCCTTGGAAGCGCTTTCACAGGCGCAGTAACACTGGGGCTTTGCACTTCTCTACCCACCAAGCGTCACGGTCCTTCTCTTTCCGCCTCGTAGACACGAGCTGAGAAATTGCAAACGTCGAGCAATTGCTCAGAGATGAAAAGTGCCAGCACTGAAAGCTCTTGCTAGCCAGCACCCTTCCTTGGAAGCGCTTTTGTAGGCCTAAGAACACTGGGGCTCTGGGCTTCTCTAGCCACCTCATCTTCTGCTCATCCTCTCGCGCACTCTAAAGAGAGCTCAGGTGAGAAATTGCAAACGTCGAGCAATTGCTCAGAGATGAAAAGTGCCAGCACTGAAAGCTGTTGCTAGCCAGCACCCTTCCTTGGAAGCGCTTTCACAGGCGCAGCAACACTGGGGCTTTGCGCTTCTCTAGCCACCAAAAGTCACGGTCCTTCTCTTTCCGTCTCGTAGACACGAGCTGAGAAATTGCAAACGTCGAGCAATTGCTCAGAGATGAAAAGTGCCAGCACTGAAAGCTGTTGCTAGCCAGCCCCCTTCCTTGGAAGCGCTTTTGTAGGCCTAAGAACACTGGGGCTCTGGGCTTCTCTAGCCACCTCATCTTCTGCTCATCCTCGCGCACTCTAAAGAGAGCTCAGGGGAGAAATTGCAAACGTCAACCAATTGATCAGAGATGAAAAGTGCCAGCACTGAAAGCTGTTGCTAGCCAGCACCCTTCCTTGGAAGCGCTTTTGTAGGCCTAAGAACACTGGGGCTCTGGGCTTCTCTAGCCACCTCATCTTCTGCTCATCCTCTCGCGCACTCTAAAGAGAGCTCAGGTGAGAAATTGCAAACGTCGAGCAATTGCTCAGAGAGGAAAAGTGCCAGCACTGAAAGCTCTTGCTAGCCAGCACCCTTCCTTGGAAGCGCTTTTGTAGGCCTAAGAACACTGGGGCTCTGGGCTTCTCTAGCCACCTAATCTTCTGCTCATCCTCTCGCGCACTCTAAAGAGAGCTCAGGTGAGAAATTGCAAACGTCGAGCAATCGCTCAGAGATGAAAAGTGCCAGCACTGAAAGCTGTTGCTAGCCAGCACCCTTCCTTGGAAGCGCTTTACAGGCGCAGTAACACTGGGGCTTTGCGCTTCTCTACCCACCAAACGTCACGGTCCTTCTCTTTCCGTCTCGTAGACACGAGCTGAGAAATTGCAAACGTCGAGCAATTGCTCAGAGATGAAAAGTGCCAGCACTGAAAGCTCTTGCTAGCCAGCACCCTTCCTTGGAAGCGCTTTCACAGGCGCAGTAACACTGGGGCTTTGCGCTTCTCTACCCACCAAACGTCACGGTCCTTCTCTTTCCGTCTCGTAGACACGAGCTGAGAAATTGCAAACGTCGAGCAATTGCTCAGAGATGAAAAGTGCCAGCACTGAAAGCTGTTGCTAGCCAGCACCCTTCCTTGGAAGCGCTTTTGTAGGCCTAAGAACAGTGGGGCTCTGGGCTTCTCTAGCCACCTCATCTTCTGCTCATCCTCTCGCGCACTCTAAAGAGAGCTCAGGTGAGAAATTGCAAACGTCGAGCAATTGCTCAGAGATGAAAAGTGCCAGCACTGAAAGCTCTTGCTAGCCAGCACCCTTCCTTGGAAGCGCTTTCACAGGCGCAGCAACACTGGGGCTTTGCGCTTCTCTAGCCACCAAAAGTCACGGTCCTTCTCTTTCCGTCTCGTAGACACGAGCTGAGAAATTGCAAACGTCGAGCAATTGCTCAGAGATGAAAAGTGCCAGCACTGAAAGCTGTTGCTAGCCAGCACCCTTCCTTGGAAGCGCTTTTGTAGGCCTAAGAACACTGGGGCTCTGGGCTTCTTTAGCCACCTCATCTTCTGCTCATCCTCGCGCACTCTAAAGAGAGCTCAGGTGAGAAATTGCAAACGTCGAGCAATTGCTCAGAGATGAAAAGTGCCAGCACTGAAAGCTCTTGCTAGCCAGCACCCTTCCTTGGAAGCGCTTTCACAGGCGCAGCAACACTGGGGCTTTGCGCTTCTCTACCCACCAAACGTCACGGTCCTTCTCTTTCTGTCTCGTAGACACGAGCTGAGAAATTGCAAACGTCGAGCAATTGCTCAGAGATGAAAAGTGCCAGCACTGAAAGCTCTTGCTAGCCAGCACCCTTCCTTGGAAGCGCTTTTGTAGGCCTAAGAACACTGGGGCTCTGGGCTTCTCTAGCCACCTCATCTTCTGCTCATCCTCTCGCGCACTCTAAAGAGAGCTCAGGTGAGAAATTGCAAACGTCGAGCAATTGCTCAGAGATGAAAAGTGCCAGCACTGAAAGCTGTTGCTAGCCAGCACCCTTCCTTGGAAGCGCTTTCACAGGCGCAGTAACACTGGGGCTTTGCGCTTCTCTACCCACCAAACGTCACGGTCCTTCTCTTTCCGTCTCGTAGACACGAGCTGAGAAATTGCAAATGTCGAGCAATTGCTCAGAGATGAAAAGTGCCAGCACTGAAAGCTGTTGCTAGCCAGCACCCTTCCTTGGAAGCGCTTTTGTAGGCCTAAGAACACTGGGGCTCTGGGCTTCTCTAGCCACCTCATCTTCTGCTCATCCTCTCGCGCACTCTAAAGAGAGCTCAGGTGAGAAATTGCAAACGTCGAGCAATTGCTCAGAGATGAAAAGTGCCAGCACTGAAAGCTCTTGCTAGCCAGCACCCTTCCTTGGAAGCACTTTTGTAGGCCTAAGAACAGTGGGGCTCTGGGCTTCTCTAGCCACCTCATCTTCTGCTCATCCTCTCGCGCACTCTAAAGAGAGCTCAGGTGAGAAATTGCAAACGTCGAGCAATTGCTCAGAGATGAAAAGTGCCAGCACTGAAAGCTGTTGCTAGCCAGCACCCTTCCTTGGAAGCGCTTTACAGGCGCAGTAACACTGGGGCTTTGCGCTTCTCTACCCACCAAACGTCACGGTCCTTCTCTTTCCGCCTCGTAGACACGAGCTGAGAAATTGCAAACGTCGAGCAATTGCTCAGAGATGAAAAGTGCCAGCACTGAAAGCTGTTGCTAGCCAGCACCCTTCCTTGGAAGCGCTTTCACAGGCGCAGCAACACTGGGGCTTTGCGCTTCTCTACCCACCAAACGTCACGGACCTTCTCTTTCCGTCTCGTAGACACGAGCTGAGAAATTGCAAACGTCGAGCAATTGCTCAGAGATGAAAAGTGCCAGCACTGGAAGCTGTTGCTAGCCAGCCCCCTTCCTTGGAAGCGCTTTTGTAGGCCTAAGAACACTGGGGCTCTGGGCTTCTCTAGCCACCTCATCTTCTGCTCATCCTCTCGCGCGCTCTAAAGAGAGCTCAGGTGAGAAATTGCAAACGTCGAGCAATTGCTCAGAGATGAAAAGTGCCAGCACTGAAAGCTGTTGCTAGCCAGCACCCTTCCTTGGAAGCGCTTTTGTAGGCCTAAGAACAGTGGGGCTCTGGGCTTCTCTAGCCACCTCATCTTCTGCTCATCCTCTCGCGCACTCTAAAGAGAGCTCAGGTGAGAAATTGCAAACGTCCAGCAATTGCTCAGAGATGAAAAGTGCCAGCACTGAAAGCTCTTGCTAGCCAGCACCCTTCCTTGGAAGCGCTTTCACAGGCGCAGCAACACTGGGGCTTTGCGCTTCTCTACCCACCAAACGTCACGGTCCTTCTCTTTCCGTCTCGTAGACACGAGCTGAGAAATTGCAAACGTCGAGCAATTGCTCAGAGATGAAAAGTGCCACCACTGAAAGCTCTTGCTAGCCAGCACCCTTCCTTGGAAGCGCTTTTGTAGGCCTAAGAACACTGGGGCTCTGGGCTTCTCTAGCCACCTCATCTTCTGCTCATCCTCTCGCGCACTCTAAAGAGAGCTCAGGTGAGAAATTGCAAACGTCGAGCAATTGCTCAGAGATGAAAAGTGCCAGCACTGAAAGCTCTTGCTAGCCAGCACCCTTCCTTGGAAGCGCTTTTGTAGGCCTAAGAACAGTGGGGCTCTGGGCTTCTCTAGCCACCTCATCTTCTGCTCATCCTCTCGCGCACTCTAAAGAGAGCTCAGGTGAGAAATTGCAAACGTCGAGCAATTGCTCAGAGATGAAAAGTGCCAGCACTGAAAGCTCTTGCTAGCCAGCACCCTTCCTTGGAAGCGCTTTCACAGGCGCAGCAACACTGGGGCTTTGCGCTTCTCTAGCCACCAAAAGTCACGGTCCTTCTCTTTCTGTCTCGTAGACACGAGCTGAGAAATTGCAAACGTCGAGCAATTGCTCAGAGATGAAAAGTGCCAGCACTGAAAGCTCTTGCTAGCCAGCCCCCTTCCTTGGAAGCGCTTTTGTAGGCCTAAGAACACTGGGGCTCTGGGCTTCTCTAGCCACCTCATCTTCTGCTCATCCTCTCGCGCACTCTAAAGAGAGCTCAGGTGAGAAATTGCAAACGTCGAGCAATTGCTCAGAGATGAAAAGTGCCAGCACTGAAAGCTGTTGCTAGCCAGCACCCTTCCTTGGAAGCGCTTTTGTAGGCCTAAGAACACTGGGGCTCTGGGCTTCTCTAGCCACCTCATCTTCTGCTCATCCTCTCGCGCACTCTAAAGAGAGCTCAGGTGAGAAATTGCAAACGTCGAGCAATTGCTCAGAGATGAAAAGTGCCAGCACTGAAAGCTCTTGCTAGCCAGCACCCTTCCTTGGAAGCGCTTTTGTAGCCCTTAGAACACTGGGGCTCTGGGCTTCTCTAGCCACCTCATCTTCTGCTCATCCTCTCGCGCACTCTAAAGAGAGCTCAGGTGAGAAATTGCAAACGTCGAGCAATTGCTCAGAGACGAAAAGAACCAGCACTGAAAGCTGTTGCTAGCCAGCACCCTTCCTTGGAAGCGCTTTCACAGGCGCAGTAACACTGGGGCTTTGCGCTTCTCTACCCACCAAAGGTCACGGTCCTTCTCTTTCCGTCTCGTAGACACGAGCTGAGAAATTGCAAACGTCGAGCAATTGCTCAGAGATGAAAAGTGCCAGCACTGAAAGCTGTTGCTAGCCAGCACCCTTCCTTGGAAGCGCTTTCACAGGCGCAGCAACACTGGGGCTTTGCGCTTCTCTACCCACCAAACGTCACGGTCCTTCTCTTTCTGTCTCGTAGACACGAGCTGAGAAATTGCAAACGTCGAGCAATTGCTCAGAGATGAAAAGTGCCAGCACTGAAAGCTGTTGCTAGCCAGCACCCTTCCTTGGAAGCGCTTTTGTAGGCCTAAGAACACTGGGGCTCTGGGCTTCTCTAGCCACCTCATCTTCTGCTCATCCTCTCGCGCACTCTAAAGAGAGCTCAGGTGAGAAATTGCAAACGTCGAGCAATTGCTCAGAGATGAAAAGTGCCAGCACTGAAAGCTCTTGCTAGCCAGCACCCTTCCTTGGAAGCGCTTTTGTAGGCCTAAGAACAGTGGGGCTCTGGGCTTCTCTAGCCACCTCATCTTCTGCTCATCCTCTCGCGCACTCTAAAGAGAGCTCAGGTGAGAAATTGCAAACGTCCAGCAATTGCTCAGAGATGAAAAGTGCCAGCACTGAAAGCTCTTGCTAGCCAGCACCCTTCCTTGGAAGCGCTTTCACAGGCGCAGCAACACTGGGGCTTTGCGCTTCTCTAGCCACCAAAAGTCACGGTCCTTCTCTTTCTGTCTCGTAGACACGAGCTGAGAAATTGCAAACGTCGAGCAATTGCTCAGAGATGAAAAGTGCCAGCACTGAAAGCTCTTGCTAGCCAGCACCCTTCCTTGGAAGCGCTTTTGTAGGCCTAAGAACACTGGGGCTCTGGGCTTCTCTAGCCACCTCATCTTCTGCTCATCCTCTCGCGCACTCTAAAGAGAGCTCAGGTGAGAAATTGCAAACGTCCAGCAATTGCTCAGAGATGAAAAGTGCCAGCACTGAAAGCTGTTGCTAGCCAGCACCCTTCCTTGGAAGCGCTTTCACAGTCGCAGCAACACTGGGGCTTTGCGCTTCTCTACCCACCAAACGTCACGGTCCTTCTCTTTCCGTCTCGTAGACACGAGCTGAGAAATTGCAAACGTCGAGCAATTGCTCAGAGATGAAAAGTGCCAGCACTGAAAGCTCTTGCTAGCCAGCACCCTTCCTTGGAAGCGCTTTTGTAGGCCTAAGAACACTGGGGCTCTGGGCTTCTCTAGCCACCTCATCTTCTGCTCATCCTCTCGCGCACTCTAAAGAGAGCTCAGGTGAGAAATTGCAAACGTCGAGCAATTGCTCAGAGAGGAAAAGTGCCAGCACTGAAAGCTCTTGCTAGCCAGCACCCTTCCTTGGAAGCGCTTTTGTAGGCCTAAGAAGACTGGGGCTCTGGGCTTCTCTAGCCACCTCATCTTCTGCTCATCCTCTCGCGCACTCTAAAGAGAGCTCAGGTGAGAAATTGCAAACGTCGAGCAATTGCTCAGAGATGAAAAGTGCCAGCACTGAAAGCTCTTGCTAGCCAGCACCCTTCCTTGGAAGCGCTTTTGTAGCCCTTAGAACACTGGGGCTCTGGGCTTCTCTAGCCACCTCATCTTCTGCTCATCCTCTCGCGCACTCTAAAGAGAGCTCAGGTGAGAAATTGCAAACGTCGAGCAATTGCTCAGAGACGAAAAGAACCAGCACTGAAAGCTCTTGCTAGCCAGCACCCTTCCTTGGAAGCGCTTTCACAGGCGCAGTAACACTGGGGCTTTGCGCTTCTCTACCCACCAAACGTCACGGTCCTTCTCTTTCCGTCTCGTAGACACGAGCTGAGAAATTGCAAACGTCGAGCAATTGCTCAGAGATGAAAAGTGCCAGCACTGAAAGCTCTTGCTAGCCAGCACCCTTCCTTGGAAGCGCTTTCACAGGCGCAGTAACACTGGGGCTTTGCGCTTCTCTACCCACCAAACGTCACGGTCCTTCTCTTTCCGTCTCGTAGACACGAGCTGAGAAATTGCAAACGTCGAGCAATTGCTCAGAGATGAAAAGTGCCACCACTGAAAGCTCTTGCTAGCCAGCACCCTTCCTTGGAAGCGCTTTTGTAGGCCTAAGAACACTGGGGCTCTGGGCTTCTCTAGCCACCTCATCTTCTGCTCATCCTCTCGCGCACTCTAAAGAGAGCTCAGGTGAGAAATTGCAAACGTCGAGCAATTGCTCAGAGATGAAAAGTGCCAGCACTGAAAGCTCTTGCTAGCCAGCACCCTTCCTTGGAAGCGCTTTCACAGGCGCAGCAACACTGGGGCTTTGCGCTTCTCTAGCCACCAAAAGTCACGGTCCTTCTCTTTCCGTCTCGTAGACACGAGCTGAGAAATTGCAAACGTCGAGCAATTGCTCAGAGATGAAAAGTGCCAGCACTGAAAGCTGTTGCTAGCCAGCACCCTTCCTTGGAAGCGCTTTTGTAGGCCTAAGAACACTGGGGCTCTGGGCTTCTTTAGCCACCTCATCTTCTGCTCATCCTCGCGCACTCTAAAGAGAGCTCAGGTGAGAAATTGCAAACGTCCAGCAATTGCTCAGAGATGAAAAGTGCCAGCACTGAAAGCTCTTGCTAGCCAGCACCCTTCCTTGGAAGCGCTTTCACAGGCGCAGCAACACTGGGGCTTTGCGCTTCTCTACCCACCAAACGTCACGGTCCTTCTCTTTCTGTCTCGTAGACACGAGCTGAGAAATTGCAAACGTCGAGCAATTGCTCAGAGATGAAAAGTGCCAGCACTGAAAGCTCTTGCTAGCCAGCACCCTTCCTTGGAAGCGCTTTTGTAGGCCTAAGAACACTGGGGCTCTGGGCTTCTCTAGCCACCTCATCTTCTGCTCATCCTCTCGCGCACTCTAAAGAGAGCTCAGGTGAGAAATTGCAAACGTCGAGCAATTGCTCAGAGATGAAAAGTGCCAGCACTGAAAGCTCTTGCTAGCCAGCACCCTTCCTTGGAAGCGCTTTCACAGGCGCAGCAACACTGGGGCTTTGCGCTTCTCTACCCACCAAACGTCACGGTCCTTCTCTTTCCGTCTCGTAGACACGAGCTGAGAAATTGCAAACGTCGAGCAATTGCTCAGAGATGAAAAGTGCCAGCACTGAAAGCTGTTGCTAGCCAGCACCCTTCCTTGGAAGCGCTTTTGTAGGCCTAAGAACACTTGGGCTCTGGGCTTCTCTAGCCACCTCATCTTCTGCTCATCCTCTCGCGCACTCTAAAGAGAGCTCAGGTGAGAAATTGCAAACGTCGAGCAATTGCTCAGAGATGAAAAGTGCCAGCACTGAAAGCTGTTGCTAGCCAGCACCCTTCCTTGGAAGCGCTTTTGTAGGCCTAAGAACAGTGGGGCTCTGGGCTTCTCTAGCCACCTCATCTTCTGCTCATCCTCTCGCGCACTCTAAAGAGAGCTCAGGTGAGAAATTGCAAACGTCGAGCAATTGCTCAGAGATGAAAAGTGCCAGCACTGAAAGCTGTTGCTAGCCAGCACCCTTCCTTGGAAGCGCTTTACAGGCGCAGTAACACTGGGGCTTTGCGCTTCTCTACCCACCAAACGTCACGGTCCTTCTCTTTCCGCCTCGTAGACACGAGCTGAGAAATTGCAAAAGTCGAGCAATTGCTCAGAGATGAAAAGTGCCAGCACTGAAAGCTCTTGCTAGCCAGCACCCTTCCTTGGAAGCGCTTTCACAGGCGCAGTAACACTGGGGCTTTGCACTTCTCTACCCACCAAGCGTCACGGTCATTCTCTTTCCGTCTCGTAGACACGAGCTGAGAAATTGCAAACGTCGAGCAATTGCTCAGAGATGAAAAGTGCCAGCACTGAAAGCTCTTGCTAGCCAGCACCCTTCCTTGGAAGCGCTTTCACAGGCGCAGTAACACTGGGGCTTTGCACTTCTCTACCCACCAAGCGTCACGGTCATTCTCTTTCCGTCTCGTAGACACGAGCTGAGAAATTGCAAACGTCGAGCAATTGCTCAGAGATGAAAAGTGCCAGCACTGAAAGCTCTTGCTAGCCAGCACCCTTCCTTGGAAGCGCTTTTGTAGGCCTAAGAACACTGGGGCTCTGGGCTTCTCTAGCCACCTCATCTTCTGCTCATCCTCTCGCGCACTCTAAAGAGAGCTCAGGTGAGAAATTGCAAACGTCGAGCAATTGCTCAGAGATGAAAAGTGCCAGCACTGGAAGCTGTTGCTAGCCAGCACCCTTCCTTGGAAGCGCTTTTGTAGGCCTAAGAACACTGGGGCTCTGGGCTTCTCTAGCCACCTCATCTTCTGCTCATCCTCTCGCGCACTCTAAAGAGAGCTCAGGTGAGAAATTGCAAACGTCGAGCAATTGCTCAGAGATGAAAAGTGCCAGCACTGAAAGCTGTTGCTAGCCAGCACCCTTCCTTGGAAGCGCTTTACAGGCGCAGTAACACTGGGGCTTTGCGCTTCTCTACCCACCAAACGTCACGGTCCTTCTCTTTCCGCCTCGTAGACACGAGCTGAGAAATTGCAAACGTCGAGCAATTGCTCAGAGATGAAAAGTGCCAGCACTGAAAGCTCTTGCTAGCCAGCACCCTTCCTTGGAAGCGCTTTCACAGGCGCAGCAACACTGGGGCTTTGCGCTTCTCTACCCACCAAACGTCACGGTCCTTCTCTTTCCGTCTCGTAGACACGAGCTGAGAAATTGCAAACGTCGAGCAATTGCTCAGAGATGAAAAGTGCCACCACTGAAAGCTCTTGCTAGCCAGCAGCCTTCCTTGGAAGCGCTTTTGTAGGCCTAAGAACACTGGGGCTCTGGGCTTCTCTAGCCACCTCATCTTCTGCTCATCCTCTCGCGCACTCTAAAGAGAGCTCAGGTGAGAAATTGCAAACGTCCAGCAATTGCTCAGAGATGAAAAGTGCCAGCACTGAAAGCTGTTGCTAGCCAGCACCCTTCCTTGGAAGCGCTTTTGTAGGCCTAAGAACACTGGGGCTCTGGGCTTCTCTAGCCACCTCATCTTCTGCTCATCCTCTCGCGCACTCTAAAGAGAGCTCAGGTGAGAAATTGCAAACGTCCAGCAATTGCTCAGAGATGAAAAGTGCCAGCACTGAAAGCTGTTGCTAGCCAGCACCCTTCCTTGGAAGCGCTTTACAGGCGCAGTAACACTGGGGCTTTGCGCTTCTCTACCCACCAAACGTCACGGTCCTTCTCTTTCCGCCTCGTAGACACGAGCTGAGAAATTGCAAACGTCGAGCAATTGCTCAGAGATGAAAAGTGCCAGCACTGAAAGCTGTTGCTAGCCAGCACCCTTCCTTGGAAGCGCTTTTGTAGGCCTAAGAACACTGGGGCTCTGGGCTTCTCTAGCCACCTCATCTTCTGCTCATCCTCTCGCGCACTCTAAAGAGAGCTCAGGTGAGAAATTGCAAACGTCGAGCAATTGCTCAGAGATGAAAAGTGCCAGCACTGAAAGCTGTTGCTAGCCAGCACCCTTCCTTGGAAGCGCTTTTGTAGGCCTAAGAACACTGGGGCTCTGGGCTTCTCTAGCCACCTCATCTTCTGCTCATCCTCTCGCGCACTCTAAAGAGAGCTCAGGTGAGAAATTGCAAATGTCGAGCAATTGCTCAGAGATGAAAAGTGCCAGCACTGAAAGCTGTTGCTAGCCAGCACCCTTCCTTGGAAGCGCTTTCACAGGCGCAGCAACACTGGGGCTTTGCACTTCTCTACCCACCAAACGTCACGGTCCTTCTCTTTCCGTCTCGTAGACACGAGCTGAGAAATTGCAAACGTCGAGCAATTGCTCAGAGATGAAAAGTGCCAGCACTGAAAGCTCTTGCTAGCCAGCACCCTTCCTTGGAAGCGCTTTTGTAGGCCTAAGAACACTGGGGCTCTGGGCTTCTCTAGCCACCTCATCTTCTGCTCATCCTCTCGCGCACTCTAAAGAGAGCTCAGGTGAGAAATTGCAAACGTCGAGCAATTGCTCAGAGATGAAAAGTGCCAGCACTGAAAGCTCTTGCTAGCCAGCACCCTTCCTTGGAAGCGCTTTTGTAGGCCTAAGAAGACTGGGGCTCTGGGCTTCTCTAGCCACCTGATCTTCTGCTCATCCTCTCGCGCACTCTAAAGAGAGCTCAGGTGAGAAATTGCAAACGTCGAGCAATTGCTCAGAGATGAAAAGTGCCAGCACTGAAAGCTCTTGCTAGCCAGCACCCTTCCTTGGAAGCGCTTTCACAGGCGCAGCAACACTGGGGCTTTGCGCTTCTCTAGCCACCAAAAGTCACGGTCCTTCTCTTTCTGTCTCGTAGACACGAGCTGAGAAATTGCAAACGTCGAGCAATTGCTCAGAGATGAAAAGTGCCAGCACTGAAAGCTGTTGCTAGCCAGCCCCCTTCCTTGGAAGCGCTTCTGTAGGCCTAAGAACACTGGGGCTCTGGGCTTCTCTAGCCACCTCATCTTCTGCTCATCCTCTCGCGCACTCTAAAGAGAGCTCAGGTGAGAAATTGCAAACGTCCAGCAATTGCTCAGAGATGAAAAGTGCCAGCACTGAAAGCTCTTGCTAGCCAGCACCCTTCCTTGGAAGCGCTTTCACAGGCGCAGCAACACTGGGGCTTTGCGCTTCTCTACCCACCAAACGTCACGGTCCTTCTCTTTCCGTCTCGTAGACACGAGCTGAGAAATTGCAAACGTCGAGCAATTGCTCAGAGATGAAAAGTGCCAGCACTGAAAGCTGTTGCTAGCCAGCACCCTTCCTTGGAAGCGCTTTTGTAGGCCTAAGAACACTGGGGCTCTGGGCTTCTCTAGCCACCTCATCTTCTGCTCATCCTCTCGCGCACTCTAAAGAGAGCTCAGGTGAGAAATTGCAAACGTCGAGCAATTGCTCAGAGATGAAAAGTGCCAGCACTGAAAGCTCTTGCTAGCCAGCACCCTTCCTTGGAAGCGCTTTTGTAGCCCTTAGAACAGTGGGGCTCTGGGCTTCTCTAGCCACCTCATCTTCTGCTCATCCTCTCGCGCACTCTAAAGAGAGCTCAGGTGAGAAATTGCAAACGTCGAGCAATTGCTCAGAGATGAAAAGTGCCAGCACTGAAAGCTGTTGCTAGCCAGCACCCTTCCTTGGAAGCGCTTTACAGGCGCAGTAACACTGGGGCTTTGCGCTTCTCTACCCACCAAACGTCACGGTCCTTCTCTTTCCGCCTCGTAGACACGAGCTGAGAAATTGCAAACGTCGAGCAATTGCTCAGAGATGAAAAGTGCCAGCACTGAAAGCTCTTGCTAGCCAGCACCCTTCCTTGGAAGCGCTTTCACAGGCGCAGTAACGCTGGGGCTTTGCACTTCTCTAGCCACCAAGCGTCACGGTCATTCTCTTTCCGTCTCGTAGACACGAGCTGAGAAATTGCAAACGTCGAGCAATTGCTCAGAGATGAAAAGTGCCAGCACTGAAAGCTCTTGCTAGCCAGCACCCTTCCTTGGAAGCGCTTTTGTAGGCCTAAGAACACTGGGGCTCTGGGCTTCTCTAGCCACCTCATCTTCTGCTCATCCTCTCGCGCACTCTAAAGAGAGCTCAGGTGAGAAATTGCAAACGTCGAGCAATTGCTCAGAGATGAAAAGTGCCAGCACTGAAAGCTCTTGCTAGCCAGCACCCTTCCTTGGAAGCGCTTTTGTAGGCCTAAGAACACTGGGGCTCTGGGCTTCTCTAGCCACCTCATCTTCTGCTCATCCTCTCGCGCACTCTAAAGAGAGCTCAGGTGAGAAATTGCAAACGTCGAGCAATTGCTCAGAGATGAAAAGTGCCAGCACTGAAAGCTGTTGCTAGCCAGCACCCTTCCTTGGAAGCGCTTTTGTAGGCCTAAGAACACTGGGGCTCTGGGCTTCTCTAGCCACCTCATCTTCTGCTCATCCTCTCGCGCACTCTAAAGAGAGCTCAGGTGAGAAATTGCAAACGTCCAGCAATTGCTCAGAGATGAAAAGTGCCAGCACTGAAAGCTGTTGCTAGCCAGCACCCTTCCTTGGAAGCGCTTTACAGGCGCAGTAACACTGGGGCTTTGCGCTTCTCTACCCACCAAACGTCACGGTCCTTCTCTTTCCGCCTCGTAGACACGAGCTGAGAAATTGCAAACGTCGAGCAATTGCTCAGAGATGAAAAGTGCCAGCACTGAAAGCTGTTGCTAGCCAGCACCCTTCCTTGGAAGCGCTTTCACAGGCGCAGCAACACTGGGGCTTTGCGCTTCTCTACCCACCAAACGTCACGGTCCTTCTCTTTCCGTCTCGTAGACACGAGCTGAGAAATTGCAAACGTCGAGCAATTGCTCAGAGATGAAAAGTGCCAGCACTGAAAGCTGTTGCTAGCCAGCACCCTTCCTTGGAAGCGCTTTTGTAGGCCTAAGAACACTGGGGCTCTGGGCTTCTCTAGCCACCTCATCTTCTGCTCATCCTCTCGCGCACTCTAAAGAGAGCTCAGGTGAGAAATTGCAAACGTCGAGCAATTGCTCAGAGATGAAAAGTGCCAGCACTGAAAGCTGTTGCTAGCCAGCACCCTTCCTTGGAAGCGCTTTTGTAGGCCTAAGAACACTGGGGCTCTGGGCTTCTCTAGCCACCTCATCTTCTGCTCATCCTCTCGCGCACTCTAAAGAGAGCTCAGGTGAGAAATTGCAAATGTCGAGCAATTGCTCAGAGATGAAAAGTGCCAGCACTGAAAGCTGTTGCTAGCCAGCACCCTTCCTTGGAAGCGCTTTCACAGGCGCAGCAACACTGGGGCTTTGCGCTTCTCTACCCACCAAACGTCACGGTCCTTCTCTTTCCGTCTCGTAGACACGAGCTGAGAAATTGCAAACGTCGAGCAATTGCTCAGAGATGAAAAGTGCCAGCACTGAAAGCTCTTGCTAGCCAGCACCCTTCCTTGGAAGCGCTTTTGTAGGCCTAAGAACACTGGGGCTCTGGGCTTCTCTAGCCACCTCATCTTCTGCTCATCCTCTCGCGCACTCTAAAGAGAGCTCAGGTGAGAAATTGCAAACGTCGAGCAATTGCTCAGAGATGAAAAGTGCCAGCACTGAAAGCTCTTGCTAGCCAGCACCCTTCCTTGGAAGCGCTTTTGTAGGCCTAAGAAGACTGGGGCTCTGGGCTTCTCTAGCCACCTGATCTTCTGCTCATCCTCTCGCGCACTCTAAAGAGAGCTCAGGTGAGAAATTGCAAACGTCGAGCAATTGCTCAGAGATGAAAAGTGCCAGCACTGAAAGCTCTTGCTAGCCAGCACCCTTCCTTGGAAGCGCTTTCACAGGCGCAGCAACACTGGGGCTTTGCGCTTCTCTAGCCACCAAAAGTCACGGTCCTTCTCTTTCTGTCTCGTAGACACGAGCTGAGAAATTGCAAACGTCGAGCAATTGCTCAGAGATGAAAAGTGCCAGCACTGAAAGCTGTTGCTAGCCAGCCCCCTTCCTTGGAAGCGCTTCTGTAGGCCTAAGAACACTGGGGCTCTGGGCTTCTCTAGCCACCTCATCTTCTGCTCATCCTCTCGCGCACTCTAAAGAGAGCTCAGGTGAGAAATTGCAAACGTCCAGCAATTGCTCAGAGATGAAAAGTGCCAGCACTGAAAGCTCTTGCTAGCCAGCACCCTTCCTTGGAAGCGCTTTCACAGGCGCAGCAACACTGGGGCTTTGCGCTTCTCTAGCCACCAAACGTCACGGTCCTTCTCTTTCCGTCTCGTAGACACGAGCTGAGAAATTGCAAACGTCGAGCAATTGCTCAGAGATGAAAAGTGCCAGCACTGAAAGCTGTTGCTAGCCAGCACCCTTCCTTGGAAGCGCTTTTGTAGGCCTAAGAACACTGGGGCTCTGGGCTTCTCTAGCCACCTCATCTTCTGCTCATCCTCTCGCGCACTCTAAAGAGAGCTCAGGTGAGAAATTGCAAACGTCGAGCAATTGCTCAGAGATGAAAAGTGCCAGCACTGAAAGCTCTTGCTAGCCAGCACCCTTCCTTGGAAGCGCTTTTGTAGCCCTTAGAACAGTGGGGCTCTGGGCTTCTCTAGCCACCTCATCTTCTGCTCATCCTCTCGCGCACTCTAAAGAGAGCTCAGGTGAGAAATTGCAAACGTCGAGCAATTGCTCAGAGATGAAAAGTGCCAGCACTGAAAGCTGTTGCTAGCCAGCACCCTTCCTTGGAAGCGCTTTACAGGCGCAGTAACACTGGGGCTTTGCGCTTCTCTACCCACCAAACGTCACGGTCCTTCTCTTTCCGTCTCGTAGACACGAGCTGAGAAATTGCAAACGTCGAGCAATTGCTCAGAGATGAAAAGTGCCAGCACTGAAAGCTCTTGCTAGCCAGCACCCTTCCTTGGAAGCGCTTTCACAGGCGCAGTAACGCTGGGGCTTTGCACTTCTCTAGCCACCAAGCGTCACGGTCATTCTCTTTCCGTCTCGTAGACACGAGCTGAGAAATTGCAAACGTCGAGCAATTGCTCAGAGATGAAAAGTGCCAGCACTGAAAGCTCTTGCTAGCCAGCACCCTTCCTTGGAAGCGCTTTTGTAGGCCTAAGAACACTGGGGCTCTGGGCTTCTCTAGCCACCTCATCTTCTGCTCATCCTCTCGCGCACTCTAAAGAGAGCTCAGGTGAGAAATTGCAAACGTCGAGCAATTGCTCAGAGATGAAAAGTGCCAGCACTGAAAGCTCTTGCTAGCCAGCACCCTTCCTTGGAAGCGCTTTTGTAGGCCTAAGAACACTGGGGCTCTGGGCTTCTCTAGCCACCTCATCTTCTGCTCATCCTCTCGCGCACTCTAAAGAGAGCTGAGGTGAGAAATTGCAAACGTCCAGCAATTGCTCAGAGATGAAAAGTGCCAGCACTGAAAGCTGTTGCTAGCCAGCACCCTTCCTTGGAAGCGCTTTCACAGGCGCAGTAACACTGGGGCTTTGCGCTTCTCTACCCACCAAACGTCACGGTCCTTCTCTTTCCGCCTCGTAGACACGAGCTGAGAAATTGCAAACGTCGAGCAATTGCTCAGAGATGAAAAGTGCCAGCACTGAAAGCTCTTGCTAGCCAGCACCCTTCCTTGGAAGCGCTTTCACAGGCGCAGCAACACTGGGGCTTTGCGCTTCTCTACCCACCAAACGTCACGGTCCTTCTCTTTCCGTCTCGTAGACACGAGCTGAGAAATTGCAAACGTCGAGCAATTGCTCAGAGATGAAAAGTGCCAGCACTGAAAGCTCTTGCTAGCCAGCCCCCTTCCTTGGAAGCGCTTCTGTAGGCCTAAGAACACTGGGGCTCTGGGCTTCTCTAGCCACCTCATCTTCTGCTCATCCTCTCGCGCACTCTAAAGAGAGCTCAGGTGAGAAATTGCAAACGTCCAGCAATTGCTCAGAGATGAAAAGTGCCAGCACTGAAAGCTGTTGCTAGCCAGCACCCTTCCTTGGAAGCGCTTTCACAGGCGCAGCAACACTGGGGCTTTGCGCTTCTCTACCCACCAAACGTCACGGTCCTTCTCTTTCCGTCTCGTAGACACGAGCTGAGAAATTGCAAACGTCGAGCAATTGCTCCGAGATGAAAAGTGCCAGCACTGAAAGCTGTTGCTAGCCAGCACCCTTCCTTGGAAGCGCTTTTGTAGGCCTAAGAACACTGGGGCTCTGGGCTTCTCTAGCCACCTCATCTTCTGCTCATCCTCTCGCGCACTCTAAAGAGAGCTCAGGTGAGAAATTGCAAACGTCGAGCAATTGCTCAGAGATGAAAAGTGCCAGCACTGAAAGCTGTTGCTAGCCAGCACCCTTCCTTGGAAGCGCTTTTGTAGCCCTTAGAACACTGGGGCTCTGGGCTTCTCTAGCCACCTCATCTTCTGCTCATCCTCTCGCGCACTCTAAAGAGAGCTCAGGTGAGAAATTGCAAACGTCGAGCAATTGCTCAGAGATGAAAAGTGCCAGCACTGAAAGCTGTTGCTAGCCAGCACCCTTCCTTGGAAGCGCTTTACAGGCGCAGTAACACTGGGGCTTTGCGCTTCTCTACCCACCAAACGTCACGGTCCTTCTCTTTCCGCCTCGTAGACACGAGCTGAGAAATTGCAAACGTCGAGCAATTGCTCAGAGATGAAAAGTGCCAGCACTGAAAGCTCTTGCTAGCCAGCACCCTTCCTTGGAAGCGCTTTCACAGGCGCAGTAACGCTGGGGCTTTGCACTTCTCTACCCACCAAGCGTCACGGTCCTTCTCTTTCCGTCTCGTAGACACGAGCTGAGAAATTGCAAACGTCGAGCAATTGCTCAGAGATGAAAAGTGCCAGCACTGAAAGCTCTTGCTAGCCAGCACCCTTCCTTGGAAGCGCTTTTGTAGGCCTAAGAACACTGGGGCTCTGGGCTTCTCTAGCCACCTCATCTTCTGCTCATCCTCTCGCGCACTCTAAAGAGAGCTCAGGTGAGAAATTGCAAACGTCGAGCAATTGCTCAGAGATGAAAAGTGCCAGCACTGAAAGCTCTTGCTAGCCAGCACCCTTCCTTGGAAGCGCTTTTGTAGGCCTAAGAACACTGGGGCTCTGGGCTTCTCTAGCCACCTCATCTTCTGCTCATCCTCTCGCGCACTCTAAAGAGAGCTGAGGTGAGAAATTGCAAACGTCGATCAATTGCTCAGAGATGAAAAGTGCCAGCACTGAAAGCTGTTGCTAGCCAGCACCCTTCCTTGGAAGCGCATTACAGGCGCAGTAACACTGGGGCTTTGCGCTTCTCTACCCACCAAACGTCACGGTCCTTCTCTTTCCGCCTCGTAGACACGAGCTGAGAAATTGCAAACGTCGAGCAATTGCTCAGAGATGAAAAGTGCCAGCACTGAAAGCTCTTGCTAGCCAGCACCCTTCCTTGGAAGCGCTTTCACAGGCGCAGTAACACTGGGGCTTTGCGCTTCTCTAGCCACCAAACGTCACGGTCCTTCTCTTTCCGTCTCGTAGACACGAGCTGAGAAATTGCAAACGTCGAGCAATTGCTCAGAGATGAAAAGTGCCAGCACTGAAAGCTCTTGCTAGCCAGCACCCTTCCTTGGAAGCGCTTTTGTAGGCCTAAGAACACTGGGGCTCTGGGCTTCTCTAGCCACCTCATCTTCTGCTCATCCTCTCGCGCACTCTAAAGAGAGCTCAGGTGAGAAATTGCAAACGTCCAGCAATTGCTCAGAGATGAAAAGTGCCAGCACTGAAAGCTGTTGCTAGCCAGCACCCTTCCTTGGAAGCGCTTTTGTAGGCCTAAGAACACTGGGGCTCTGGGCTTCTCTAGCCACCTCATCTTCTGCTCATCCTCTCGCGCACTCTGAAGAGAGCTCAGGTGAGAAATTGCAAACGTCGAGCAATTGCTCAGAGATGAAAAGTGCCAGCACTGAAAGCTGTTGCTAGCCAGCACCCTTCCTTGGAAGCGCTTTACAGGCGCAGTAACACTGGGGCTTTGCGCTTCTCTACCCACCAAACGTCACGGTCCTTCTCTTTCCGTCTCGTAGACACGAGCTGAGAAATTGCAAACGTCGAGCAATTGCTCAGAGATGAAAAGTGCCAGCACTGAAAGCTGTTGCTAGCCAGCACCCTTCCTTGGAAGCGCTTTACAGGCGCAGTAACACTGGGGCTTTGCGCTTCTCTACCCACCAAACGTCACGGTCCTTCTCTTTCCGTCTCATAGACACGAGCTGAGAAATTGCAAACGTCGAGCAATTGCTCAGAGATGAAAAGTGCCAGCACTGAAAGCTCTTGCTAGCCAGCACCCTTCCTTGGAAGCGCTTTTGTAGGCCTAAGAACACTGGGGCTCTGGGCTTCTCTAGCCACCTCATCTTCTGCTCATCCTCTCGCGCACTCTAAAGAGAGCTCAGGTGAGAAATTGCAAACGTCGAGCAATTGCTCAGAGATGAAAAGTGCCAGCACTGGAAGCTGTTGCTAGCCAGCACCCTTCCTTGGAAGCGCTTTTGTAGGCCTAAGAACACTGGGGCTCTGGGCTTCTCTAGCCACCTCATCTTCTGCTCATCCTCTCGCGCACTCTAAAGAGAGCTCAGGTGAGAAATTGCAAACGTCCAGCAATTGCTCAGAGATGAAAAGTGCCAGCACTGAAAGCTGTTGCTAGCCAGCACCCTTCCTTGGAAGCGCTTTACAGGCGCAGTAACACTGGGGCTTTGCGCTTCTCTACCCACCAAACGTCACGGTCCTTCTCTTTCCGTCTCGTAGACACGAGCTGAGAAATTGCAAACGTCGAGCAATTGCTCAGAGATGAAAAGTGCCAGCACTGAAAGCTGTTGCTAGCCAGCACCCTTCCTTGGAAGCGCTTTCACAGGCGCAGCAACACTGGGGCTTTGCGCTTCTCTACCCACCAAACGTCACGGTCCTTCTCTTTCCGTCTCGTAGACACGAGCTGAGAAATTGCAAACGTCGAGCAATTGCTCAGAGATGAAAAGTGCCAGCACTGAAAGCTGTTGCTAGCCAGCACCCTTCCTTGGAAGCGCTTTTGTAGGCCTAAGAACACTGGGGCTCTGGGCTTCTCTAGCCACCTAATCTTCTGCTCATCCTCTCGCGCACTCTAAAGAGAGCTCAGGTGAGAAATTGCAAACGTCGAGCAATTGCTCAGAGATGAAAAGTGCCAGCACTGAAAGCTGTTGCTAGCCAGCACCCTTCCTTGGAAGCGCTTTTGTAGGCCTAAGAACAGTGGGGCTCTGGGCTTCTCTAGCCACCTCATCTTCTGCTCATCCTCTCGCGCACTCTAAAGAGAGCTCAGGTGAGAAATTGCAAACGTCGAGCAATTGCTCAGAGATGAAAAGTGCCAGCACTGAAAGCTGTTGCTAGCCAGCACCCTTCCTTGGAAGCGCTTTCACAGGCGCAGCAACACTGGGGCTTTGCGCTTCTCTAGCCACCAAACGTCACGGTCCTTCTCTTTCCGTCTCGTAGACACGAGCTGAGAAATTGCAAACGTCGAGCAATTGCTCAGAGATGAAAAGTGCCAGCACTGAAAGCTGTTGCTAGCCAGCACCCTTCCTTGGAAGCGCTTTTGTAGGCCTAAGAACACTGGGGCTCTGGGCTTCTCTAGCCACCTCATCTTCTGCTCATCCTCTCGCGCACTCTAAAGAGAGCTCAGGTGAGAAATTGCAAACGTCGAGCAATTGCTCAGAGATGAAAAGTGCCAGCACTGAAAGCTCTTGCTAGCCAGCACCCTTCCTTGGAAGCGCTTTTGTAGGCCTAAGAACACTGGGGCTCTGGGCTTCTCTAGCCACCTCATCTTCTGCTCATCCTCTCGCGCACTCTAAAGAGAGCTCAGGTGAGAAATTGCAAACGTCGAGCAATTGCTCAGAGATGAAAAGTGCCAGCACTGAAAGCTCTTGCTAGCCAGCACCCTTCCTTGGAAGCGCTTTCACAGGCGCATCCACACTGGGGCTTTGCGCTTCTCTACCCACCAAACGTCACGGTCCTTCTCTTTCTGTCTCGTAGACACGAGCTGAGAAATTGCAAACGTCGAGCAATTGCTCAGAGATGAAAAGTGCCAGCACTGAAAGCTCTTGCTAGCCAGCCCCCTTCCTTGGAAGCGCTTTTGTAGGCCTAAGAACACTGGGGCTCTGGGCTTCTCTAGCCACCTCATCTTCTGCTCATCCTCTCGCGCACTCTAAAGAGAGCTCAGGTGAGAAATTGCAAACGTCGAGCAATTGCTCAGAGATGAAAAGTGCCAGCACTGAAAGCTGTTGCTAGCCAGCACCCTTCCTTGGAAGCGCTTTACAGGCGCGGTAACAATGGGGCTTTGCGCTTCTCTAGCCACCAAACGTCACGGTCCTTCTCTTGCCGTCTCGTAGACACGAGCTGAGAAATTGCAAACGTCGAGCAATTGCTCAGAGATGAAAAGTGCCAGCACTGAAAGCTGTTGCTAGCCAGCACCCTTCCTTGGAAGCGCTTTTGTAGGCCTAAGAACACTGGGGCTCTGGGCTTCTCTAGCCACCTCATCTTCTGCTCATCCTCTCGCGCACTCTAAAGAGAGCTCAGGTGAGAAATTGCAAACGTCGAGCAATTGCTCAGAGATGAAAAGTGCCAGCACTGAAAGCTCTTGCTAGCCAGCACCCTTCCTTGGAAGCGCTTTTGTAGCCCTTAGAACACTGGGGCTCTGGGCTTCTCTAGCCACCTCATCTTCTGCTCATCCTCTCGCGCACTCTAAAGAGAGCTCAGGTGAGAAATTGCAAACGTCGAGCAATTGCTCAGAGATGAAAAGTGCCAGCACTGAAAGCTGTTGCTAGCCAGCACCCTTCCTTGGAAGCGCTTTACAGGCGCAGTAACACTGGGGCTTTGCGCTTCTCTACCCACCAAACGTCACGGTCCTTCTCTTTCCGCCTCGTAGACACGAGCTGAGAAATTGCAAACGTCGAGCAATTGCTCAGAGATGAAAAGTGCCAGCACTGAAAGCTCTTGCTAGCCAGCACCCTTCCTTGGAAGCGCTTTCACAGGCGCAGTAACGCTGGGGCTTTGCACTTCTCTACCCACCAAGCGTCACGGTCATTCTCTTTCCGTCTCGTAGACACGAGCTGAGAAATTGCAAACGTCGAGCAATTGCTCAGAGATGAAAAGTGCCAGCACTGAAAGCTCTTGCTAGCCAGCACCCTTCCTTGGAAGCGCTTTTGTAGGCCTAAGAACACTGGGGCTCTGGGCTTCTCTAGCCACCTCATCTTCTGCTCATCCTCTCGCGCACTCTAAAGAGAGCTCAGGTGAGAAATTGCAAACGTCGAGCAATTGCTCAGAGATGAAAAGTGCCAGCACTGAAAGCTCTTGCTAGCCAGCACCCTTCCTTGGAAGCGCTTTTGTAGGCCTAAGAACACTGGGGCTCTGGGCTTCTCTAGCCACCTCATCTTCTGCTCATCCTCTCGCGCACTCTAAAGAGAGCTGAGGTGAGAAATTGCAAACGTCCAGCAATTGCTCAGAGATGAAAAGTGCCAGCACTGAAAGCTGTTGCTAGCCAGCACCCTTCCTTGGAAGCGCTTTACAGGCGCAGTAACACTGGGGCTTTGCGCTTCTCTAGCCACCAAACGTCACGGTCCTTCTCTTTCCGTCTCGTAGACACGAGCTGAGAAATTGCAAACGTCGAGCAATTGCTCAGAGATGAAAAGTGCCAGCACTGAAAGCTGTTGCTAGCCAGCACCCTTCCTTGGAAGCGCTTTCACAGGCGCAGCAACACTGGGGCTTTGCGCTTCTCTACCCACCAAACGTCACGGTCCTTCTCTTTCCGTCTCGTAGACACGAGCTGAGAAATTGCAAACGTCGAGCAATTGCTCAGAGATGAAAAGTGCCAGCACTGAAAGCTGTTGCTAGCCAGCACCCTTCCTTGGAAGCGCTTTTGTAGGCCTAAGAACACTGGGGCTCTGGGCTTCTCTAGCCACCTCATCTTCTGCTCATCCTCTCGCGCACTCTAAAGAGAGCTCAGGTGAGAAATTGCAAACGTCGAGCAATTGCTCAGAGATGAAAAGTGCCAGCACTGAAAGCTCTTGCTAGCCAGCACCCTTCCTTGGAAGCGCTTTTGTAGGCCTAAGAACACTGGGGCTCTGGGCTTCTCTAGCCACCTCATCTTCTGCTCATCCTCTCGCGCACTCTAAAGAGAGCTCAGGTGAGAAATTGCAAACGTCGAGCAATTGCTCAGAGATGAAAAGTGCCAGCACTGAAAGCTGTTGCTAGCCAGCACCCTTCCTTGGAAGCGCTTTACAGGCGCAGTAACACTGGGGCTTTGCGCTTCTCTACCCACCAAACGTCACGGTCCTTCTCTTTCCGCCTCGTAGACACGAGCTGAGAAATTGCAAACGTCGAGCAATTGCTCAGAGATGAAAAGTGCCAGCACTGAAAGCTCTTGCTAGCCAGCACCCTTCCTTGGAAGCGCTTTCACAGGCGCAGTAACGCTGGGGATTTGCACTTCTCTACCCACCAAGCGTCACGGTCCTTCTCTTTCCGTCTCGTAGACACGAGCTGAGAAATTGCAAACGTCGAGCAATTGCTCAGAGATGAAAAGTGCCAGCACTGAAAGCTCTTGCTAGCCAGCACCCTTCCTTGGAAGCGCTTTTGTAGGCCTAAGAACACTGGGGCTCTGGGCTTCTCTAGCCACCTCATCTTCTGCTCATCCTCTCGCGCACTCTAAAGAGAGCTCAGGTGAGAAATTGCAAACGTCGAGCAATTGCTCAGAGATGAAAAGTGCCAGCACTGAAAGCTCTTGCTAGCCAGCACCCTTCCTTGGAAGCGCTTTTGTAGGCCTAAGAACACTGGGGCTCTGGGCTTCTCTAGCCACCTCATCTTCTGCTCATCCTCTCGCGCACTCTAAAGAGAGCTGAGGTGAGAAATTGCAAACGTCGATCAATTGCTCAGAGATGAAAAGTGCCAGCACTGAAAGCTGTTGCTAGCCAGCACCCTTCCTTGGAAGCGCATTACAGGCGCAGTAACACTGGGGCTTTGCGCTTCTCTACCCACCAAACGTCACGGTCCTTCTCTTTCCGCCTCGTAGACACGAGCTGAGAAATTGCAAACGTCGAGCAATTGCTCAGAGATGAAAAGTGCCAGCACTGAAAGCTCTTGCTAGCCAGCACCCTTCCTTGGAAGCGCTTTCACAGGCGCAGTAACACTGGGGCTTTGCGCTTCTCTACCCACCAAACGTCACGGTCCTTCTCTTTCCGTCTCGTAGACACGAGCTGAGAAATTGCAAACGTCGAGCAATTGCTCAGAGATGAAAAGTGCCAGCACTGAAAGCTCTTGCTAGCCAGCACCCTTCCTTGGAAGCGCTTTTGTAGGCCTAAGAACACTGGGGCTCTGGGCTTCTCTAGCCACCTCATCTTCTGCTCATCCTCTCGCGCACTCTAAAGAGAGCTCAGGTGAGAAATTGCAAACGTCCAGCAATTGCTCAGAGATGAAAAGTGCCAGCACTGAAAGCTGTTGCTAGCCAGCACCCTTCCTTGGAAGCGCTTTTGTAGGCCTAAGAACACTGGGGCTCTGGGCTTCTCTAGCCACCTCATCTTCTGCTCATCCTCTCGCGCACTCTGAAGAGAGCTCAGGTGAGAAATTGCAAACGTCGAGCAATTGCTCAGAGATGAAAAGTGCCAGCACTGAAAGCTGTTGCTAGCCAGCACCCTTCCTTGGAAGCGCTTTACAGGCGCAGTAACACTGGGGCTTTGCGCTTCTCTACCCACCAAACGTCACGGTCCTTCTCTTTCCGTCTCGTAGACACGAGCTGAGAAATTGCAAACGTCGAGCAATTGCTCAGAGATGAAAAGTGCCAGCACTGAAAGCTGTTGCTAGCCAGCACCCTTCCTTGGAAGCGCTTTACAGGCGCAGTAACACTGGGGCTTTGCGCTTCTCTACCCACCAAACGTCACGGTCCTTCTCTTTCCGTCTCATAGACACGAGCTGAGAAATTGCAAACGTCGAGCAATTGCTCAGAGATGAAAAGTGCCAGCACTGAAAGCTCTTGCTAGCCAGCACCCTTCCTTGGAAGCGCTTTTGTAGGCCTAAGAACACTGGGGCTCTGGGCTTCTCTAGCCACCTCATCTTCTGCTCATCCTCTCGCGCACTCTAAAGAGAGCTCAGGTGAGAAATTGCAAACGTCGAGCAATTGCTCAGAGATGAAAAGTGCCAGCACTGGAAGCTGTTGCTAGCCAGCACCCTTCCTTGGAAGCGCTTTTGTAGGCCTAAGAACAGTGGGGCTCTGGGCTTCTCTAGCCACCTCATCTTCTGCTCATCCTCTCGCGCACTCTAAAGAGAGCTGAGGTGAGAAATTGCAAACGTCCAGCAATTGCTCAGAGATGAAAAGTGCCAGCACTGAAAGCTGTTGCTAGCCAGCACCCTTCCTTGGAAGCGCTTTACAGGCGCAGTAACACTGGGGCTTTGCGCTTCTCTACCCACCAAACGTCACGGTCCTTCTCTTTCCGTCTCGTAGACACGAGCTGAGAAATTGCAAACGTCGAGCAATTGCTCAGAGATGAAAAGTGCCAGCACTGAAAGCTGTTGCTAGCCAGCACCCTTCCTTGGAAGCGCTTTCACAGGCGCAGCAACACTGGGGCTTTGCGCTTCTCTACCCACCAAACGTCACGGTCCTTCTCTTTCCGTCTCGTAGACACGAGCTGAGAAATTGCAAACGTCGAGCAATTGCTCAGAGATGAAAAGTGCCAGCACTGAAAGCTGTTGCTAGCCAGCACCCTTCCTTGGAAGCGCTTTTGTAGGCCTAAGAACACTGGGGCTCTGGGCTTCTCTAGCCACCTAATCTTCTGCTCATCCTCTCGCGCACTCTAAAGAGAGCTCAGGTGAGAAATTGCAAACGTCGAGCAATTGCTCAGAGATGAAAAGTGCCAGCACTGAAAGCTGTTGCTAGCCAGCACCCTTCCTTGGAAGCGCTTTTGTAGGCCTAAGAACAGTGGGGCTCTGGGCTTCTCTAGCCACCTCATCTTCTGCTCATCCTCTCGCGCACTCTAAAGAGAGCTCAGGTGAGAAATTGCAAACGTCGAGCAATTGCTCAGAGATGAAAAGTGCCAGCACTGAAAGCTGTTGCTAGCCAGCACCCTTCCTTGGAAGCGCTTTCACAGGCGCAGCAACACTGGGGCTTTGCGCTTCTCTAGCCACCAAACGTCACGGTCCTTCTCTTTCCGTCTCGTAGACACGAGCTGAGAAATTGCAAACGTCGAGCAATTGCTCAGAGATGAAAAGTGCCAGCACTGAAAGCTGTTGCTAGCCAGCACCCTTCCTTGGAAGCGCTTTTGTAGGCCTAAGAACACTGGGGCTCTGGGCTTCTCTAGCCACCTCATCTTCTGCTCATCCTCTCGCGCACTCTAAAGAGAGCTCAGGTGAGAAATTGCAAACGTCGAGCAATTGCTCAGAGATGAAAAGTGCCAGCACTGAAAGCTCTTGCTAGCCAGCACCCTTCCTTGGAAGCGCTTTTGTAGGCCTAAGAACACTGGGGCTCTGGGCTTCTCTAGCCACCTCATCTTCTGCTCATCCTCTCGCGCACTCTAAAGAGAGCTCAGGTGAGAAATTGCAAACGTCGAGCAATTGCTCAGAGATGAAAAGTGCCAGCACTGAAAGCTCTTGCTAGCCAGCACCCTTCCTTGGAAGCGCTTTCACAGGCGCATCCACACTGGGGCTTTGCGCTTCTCTACCCACCAAACGTCACGGTCCTTCTCTTTCTGTCTCGTAGACACGAGCTGAGAAATTGCAAACGTCGAGCAATTGCTCAGAGATGAAAAGTGCCAGCACTGAAAGCTCTTGCTAGCCAGCCCCCTTCCTTGGAAGCGCTTTTGTAGGCCTAAGAACACTGGGGCTCTGGGCTTCTCTAGCCACCTCATCTTCTGCTCATCCTCTCGCGCACTCTAAAGAGAGCTCAGGTGAGAAATTGCAAACGTCGAGCAATTGCTCAGAGATGAAAAGTGCCAGCACTGAAAGCTGTTGCTAGCCAGCACCCTTCCTTGGAAGCGCTTTACAGGCGCGGTAACAATGGGGCTTTGCGCTTCTCTAGCCACCAAACGTCACGGTCCTTCTCTTGCCGTCTCGTAGACACGAGCTGAGAAATTGCAAACGTCGAGCAATTGCTCAGAGATGAAAAGTGCCAGCACTGAAAGCTGTTGCTAGCCAGCACCCTTCCTTGGAAGCGCTTTTGTAGGCCTAAGAACACTGGGGCTCTGGGCTTCTCTAGCCACCTCATCTTCTGCTCATCCTCTCGCGCACTCTAAAGAGAGCTCAGGTGAGAAATTGCAAACGTCGAGCAATTGCTCAGAGATGAAAAGTGCCAGCACTGAAAGCTCTTGCTAGCCAGCACCCTTCCTTGGAAGCGCTTTTGTAGCCCTTAGAACACTGGGGCTCTGGGCTTCTCTAGCCACCTCATCTTCTGCTCATCCTCTCGCGCACTCTAAAGAGAGCTCAGGTGAGAAATTGCAAACGTCGAGCAATTGCTCAGAGATGAAAAGTGCCAGCACTGAAAGCTGTTGCTAGCCAGCACCCTTCCTTGGAAGCGCTTTACAGGCGCAGTAACACTGGGGCTTTGCGCTTCTCTACCCACCAAACGTCACGGTCCTTCTCTTTCCGCCTCGTAGACACGAGCTGAGAAATTGCAAACGTCGAGCAATTGCTCAGAGATGAAAAGTGCCAGCACTGAAAGCTCTTGCTAGCCAGCACCCTTCCTTGGAAGCGCTTTCACAGGCGCAGTAACGCTGGGGCTTTGCACTTCTCTACCCACCAAGCGTCACGGTCATTCTCTTTCCGTCTCGTAGACACGAGCTGAGAAATTGCAAACGTCGAGCAATTGCTCAGAGATGAAAAGTGCCAGCACTGAAAGCTCTTGCTAGCCAGCACCCTTCCTTGGAAGCGCTTTTGTAGGCCTAAGAACACTGGGGCTCTGGGCTTCTCTAGCCACCTCATCTTCTGCTCATCCTCTCGCGCACTCTAAAGAGAGCTCAGGTGAGAAATTGCAAACGTCGAGCAATTGCTCAGAGATGAAAAGTGCCAGCACTGAAAGCTCTTGCTAGCCAGCACCCTTCCTTGGAAGCGCTTTTGTAGGCCTAAGAACACTGGGGCTCTGGGCTTCTCTAGCCACCTCATCTTCTGCTCATCCTCTCGCGCACTCTAAAGAGAGCTGAGGTGAGAAATTGCAAACGTCCAGCAATTGCTCAGAGATGAAAAGTGCCAGCACTGAAAGCTGTTGCTAGCCAGCACCCTTCCTTGGAAGCGCTTTACAGGCGCAGTAACACTGGGGCTTTGCGCTTCTCTAGCCACCAAACGTCACGGTCCTTCTCTTTCCGTCTCGTAGACACGAGCTGAGAAATTGCAAACGTCGAGCAATTGCTCAGAGATGAAAAGTGCCAGCACTGAAAGCTGTTGCTAGCCAGCACCCTTCCTTGGAAGCGCTTTCACAGGCGCAGCAACACTGGGGCTTTGCGCTTCTCTACCCACCAAACGTCACGGTCCTTCTCTTTCCGTCTCGTAGACACGAGCTGAGAAATTGCAAACGTCGAGCAATTGCTCAGAGATGAAAAGTGCCAGCACTGAAAGCTGTTGCTAGCCAGCACCCTTCCTTGGAAGCGCTTTTGTAGGCCTAAGAACACTGGGGCTCTGGGCTTCTCTAGCCACCTCATCTTCTGCTCATCCTCTCGCGCACTCTAAAGAGAGCTCAGGTGAGAAATTGCAAACGTCGAGCAATTGCTCAGAGATGAAAAGTGCCAGCACTGAAAGCTCTTGCTAGCCAGCACCCTTCCTTGGAAGCGCTTTTGTAGGCCTAAGAACACTGGGGCTCTGGGCTTCTCTAGCCACCTCATCTTCTGCTCATCCTCTCGCGCACTCTAAAGAGAGCTCAGGTGAGAAATTGCAAACGTCGAGCAATTGCTCAGAGATGAAAAGTGCCAGCACTGAAAGCTGTTGCTAGCCAGCACCCTTCCTTGGAAGCGCTTTACAGGCGCAGTAACACTGGGGCTTTGCGCTTCTCTACCCACCAAACGTCACGGTCATTCTCTTTCCGTCTCGTAGACACGAGCTGAGAAATTGCAAACGTCGAGCAATTGCTCAGAGATGAAAAGTGCCAGCACTGAAAGCTCTTGCTAGCCAGCACCCTTCCTTGGAAGCGCTTTCACAGGCGCAGTAACACTGGGGCTTTGCGCTTCTCTACCCACCAAACGTCACGGTCCTTCTCTTTCCGTCTCGTAGACACGAGCTGAGAAATTGCAAACGTCGAGCAATTGCTCAGAGATGAAAAGTGCCAGCACTGAAAGCTCTTGCTAGCCAGCACCCTTCCTTGGAAGCGCTTTCACAGGCGCAGCAACACTGGGGCTTTGCGCTTCTCTACCCACCAAACGTCACGGTCCTTCTCTTTCCGTCTCGTAGACACGAGCTGAGAAATTGCAAACGTCGAGCAATTGCTCAGAGATGAAAAGTGCCAGCACTGAAAGCTGTTGCTAGCCAGCACCCTTCCTTGGAAGCGCTTTTGTAGGCCTAAGAACACTGGGGCTCTGGGCTTCTCTAGCCACCTCATCTTCTGCTCATCCTCTCGCGCACTCTAAAGAGAGCTCAGGTGAGAAATTGCAAACGTCCAGCAATTGCTCAGAGATGAAAAGTGCCAGCACTGAAAGCTCTTGCTAGCCAGCACCCTTCCTTGGAAGCGCTTTTGTAGGCCTAAGAACACTGGGGCTCTGGGCTTCTCTAGCCACCTCATCTTCTGCTCATCCTCTCGCGCACTCTGAAGAGAGCTCAGGTGAGAAATTGCAAACGTCGAGCAATTGCTCAGAGATGAAAAGTGCCAGCACTGAAAGCTCTTGCTAGCCAGCACCCTTCCTTGGAAGCGCTTTACAGGCGCAGTAACACTGGGGCTTTGCGCTTCTCTACCCACCAAACGTCACGGTCCTTCTCTTTCCGTCTCGTAGACACGAGCTGAGAAATTGCAAACGTCGAGCAATTGCTCAGAGATGAAAAGTGCCAGCACTGAAAGCTCTTGCTAGCCAGCACCCTTCCTTGGAAGCGCTTTTGTAGGCCTAAGAACAGTGGGGCTCTGGGCTTCTCTAGCCACCTCATCTTCTGCTCATCCTCTCGCGCACTCTAAAGAGAGCTCAGGTGAGAAATTGCAAACGTCCAGCAATTGCTCAGAGATGAAAAGTGCCAGCACTGAAAGCTCTTGCTAGCCAGCACCCTTCCTTGGAAGCGCTTTCACAGGCGCAGCAACACTGGGGCTTTGCGCTTCTCTAGCCACCAAAAGTCACGGTCCTTCTCTTTCCGTCTCGTAGACACGAGCTGAGAAATTGCAAACGTCGAGCAATTGCTCAGAGATGAAAAGTGCCAGCACTGAAAGCTGTTGCTAGCCAGCACCCTTCCTTGGAAGCGCTTTTGTAGGCCTAAGAACACTGGGGCTCTGGGCTTCTTTAGCCACCTCATCTTCTGCTCATCCTCGCGCACTCTAAAGAGAGCTCAGGTGAGAAATTGCAAACGTCGAGCAATTGCTCAGAGATGAAAAGTGCCAGCACTGAAAGCTGTTGCTAGCCAGCACCCTTCCTTGGAAGCGCTTTCACAGGCGCAGCAACACTGGGGCTTTGCGCTTCTCTACCCACCAAACGTCACGGTCCTTCTCTTTCCGTCTCGTAGACACGAGCTGAGAAATTGCAAACGTCGAGCAATTGCTCAGAGATGAAAAGTGCCAGCACTGAAAGCTGTTGCTAGCCAGCACCCTTCCTTGGAAGCGCTTTTGTAGGCCTAAGAACACTGGGGCTCTGGGCTTCTTTAGCCACCTAATCATCTGCTCATCCTCTCGCGCACTCTAAAGAGAGCTCAGGTGAGAAATTGCAAACGTCGAGCAATTGCTCAGAGATGAAAAGTGCCAGCACTGAAAGCTGTTGCTAGCCAGCACCCTTCCTTGGAAGCGCTTTTGTAGGCCTAAGAACACTGGGGCTCTGGGCTTCTTTAGCCACCTCATCTTCTGCTCATCCTCTCGCGCACTCTAAAGAGAGCTCAGGTGAGAAATTGCAAACGTCGAGCAATTGCTCAGAGATGAAAAGTGGCAGCACTGAAAGCTGTTGCTAGCCAGCACCCTTCCTTGGAAGCGCTTTCACAGGCGCAGCAACACTGGGGCTTTGCGCTTCTCTACCCACCAAACGTCACGGTCCTTCTCTTTCCGTCTCCTAGACACGAGCTGAGAAATTGCAAACGTCGAGCAATTGCTCAGAGATGAAAAGTGCCAGCACTGAAAGCTGTTGCTAGCCAGCACCCTTCCTTGGAAGCGCTTTTGTAGGCCTAAGAACAATGGGGCTCTGGGCTTCTCTAGCCACCTCATCTTCTGCTCATCCTCTCGCGCACTCTAAAGAGAGCTCAGGTGAGAAATTGCAAACGTCGAGCAATTGCTCAGAGATGAAAAGTGCCAGCACTGAAAGCTCTTGCTAGCCAGCACCCTTCCTTGGAAGCGCTTTTGTAGGCCTAAGAACACTGGGGCTCTGGGCTTCTCTAGCCACCTCATCTTCTGCTCATCCTCTCGCGCACTCTAAAGAGAGCTCAGGTGAGAAATTGCAAACGTCGAGCAATTGCTCAGAGATGAAAAGTGCCAGCACTGAAAGCTGTTGCTAGCCAGCACCCTTCCTTGGAAGCGCTTTACAGGCGCAGTAACACTGGGGCTTTGCGCTTCTCTACCCACCAAACGTCACGGTCCTTCTCTTTCCGTCTCGTAGACACGAGCTGAGAAATTGCAAACGTCGAGCAATTGCTCAGAGATGAAAAGTGCCAGCACTGAAAGCTCTTGCTAGCCAGCACCCTTCCTTGGAAGCGCTTTCACAGGCGCAGTAACACTGGGGCTTTGCGCTTCTCTACCCACCAAACGTCACGGTCCTTCTCTTTCCGTCTCGTAGACACGAGCTGAGAAATTGCAAACGTCGAGCAATTGCTCAGAGATGAAAAGTGCCAGCACTGAAAGCTCTTGCTAGCCAGCACCCTTCCTTGGAAGCGCTTTCACAGGCGCAGCAACACTGGGGCTTTGCGCTTCTCTAGCCACCAAACGTCACGGTCCTTCTCTTTCCGTCGGTAGACACGAGCTGAGAAATTGCAAACGTCGAGCAATTGCTCAGAGATGAAAAGTGCCAGCACTGAAAGCTGTTGCCAGCCAGCACCCTTCCTTGGAAGCGCTTTTGTAGGCCTAAGAACACTGGGGCTCTGGGCTTCTCTAGCCACCTCATCTTCTGCTCATCCTCTCGCGCACTCTAAAGAGAGCTCAGGTGAGAAATTGCAAACGTCGAGCAATTGCTCAGAGATGAAAAGTGCCAGCACTGAAAGCTGTTGCTAGCCAGCACCCTTCCTTGGAAGCGCTTTCACAGGCGCAGCAACACTGGGGCTTTGCGCTTCTCTACCCACCAAACGTCACGGTCATTCTCTTTCCGCCTCGTAGACACGAGCTGAGAAATTGCAAACGTCGAGCAATTGCTCAGAGATGAAAAGTGCCAGCACTGAAAGCTGTTGCTAGCCAGCACCCTTCCTTGGAAGCGCTTTCACAGGCGCAGCAACACTGGGGCTTTGCACTTCTCTACCCACCAAACGTCACGGTCCTTCTCTTTCCGTCTCGTAGACACGAGCTGAGAAATTGCAAACGTCGAGCAATTGCTCAGAGATGAAAAGTGCCAGCACTGAAAGCTGTTGCTAGCCAGCACCCTTCCTTGGAAGCGCTTTTGTAGGCCTAAGAACACTGGGGCTCTGGGCTTCTCTAGCCACCTCATCTTCTGCTCATCCTCTCGCGCACTCTAAAGAGAGCTCAGGTGAGAAATTGCAAACGTCGAGCAATTGCTCAGAGATGAAAAGTGCCAGCACTGAAAGCTCTTGCTAGCCAGCACCCTTCCTTGGAAGCGCTTTCACAGGCGCAGTAACACTGGGGCTTTGCGCTTCTCTACCCACCAAACGTCACGGTCCTTCTCTATCCGTCTCGTAGACACGAGCTGAGAAATTGCAAACGTCGAGCAATTGCTCAGAGATGAAAAGTGCCAGCACTGAAAGCTGTTGCTAGCCAGCACCCTTCCTTGGAAGCGCTTTTGTAGGCCTAAGAACACTGGGGCTCTGGGCTTCTCTAGCCACCTCATCTTCTGCTCATCCTCTCGCGCACTCTAAAGAGAGCTCAGGTGAGAAATTGCAAACGTCGAGCAATTGCTCAGAGATGAAAAGTGCCAGCACTGAAAGCTCTTGCTAGCCAGCACCCTTCCTTGGAAGCGCTTTCACAGGCACAGCAACACTGGGGCTCTGGGCTTCTCTAGCCACCTCATCTTCTGCTCATCCTCTCGCGCACTCTAAAGAGAGCTCAGGTGAGAAATTGCAAACGTCGAGCAATTGCTCAGAGATGAAAAGTGCCAGCACTGAAAGCTGTTGCTAGCCAGCACCCTTCCTTGGAAGCGCTTTCACAGGCACAGCAACACTGGGGCTCTGGGCTTCTCTAGCCACCTCATCTTGTGCTCATCCTCTCGCGCACTCTAAAGAGAGCTCAGGTGAGAAATTGCAAACGTCGAGCAATTGCTCAGAGATGAAAAGTGCCAGCACTGAAAGCTCTTGCTAGCCAGCACCCTTCCTTGGAAGCGCTTTTGTAGGCCTAAGAACACTGGGGCTCTGGGCTTCTCTAGCCACCTCATCTTCTGCTCATCCTCTCGCGCACTCTAAAGAGAGCTCAGGTGAGAAATTGCAAACGTCCAGCAATTGCTCAGAGATGAAAAGTGCCAGCACTGAAAGCTGTTGCTAGCCAGCACCCTTCCTTGGAAGCGCTTTCACAGGCGCAGCAACACTGGGGCTTTGCGCTTCTCTAGCCACCAAAAGTCACGGTCCTTCTCTTTCCGTCTCGTAGACACGAGCTGAGAAATTGCAAACGTCGAGCAATTGCTCAGAGATGAAAAGTGCCAGCACTGAAAGCTGTTGCTAGCCAGCACCCTTCCTTGGAAGCGCTTTTGTAGGCCTAAGAACACTGGGGCTCTGGGCTTCTCTAGCCACCTCATCTTCTGCTCATCCTCTCGCGCACTCTAAAGAGAGCTCAGGTGAGAAATTGCAAACGTCCAGCAATTGCTCAGAGATGAAAAGTGCCAGCACTGAAAGCTGTTGCTAGCCAGCACCCTTCCTTGGAAGCGCTTTCACAGGCGCAGCAACACTGGGGCTTTGCGCTTCTCTACCCACCAAACGTCACGGTCCTTCTCTTTCCGTCTCGTAGACACGAGCTGAGAAATTGCAAACGTCGAGCAATTGCTCAGAGATGAAAAGTGCCAGCACTGAAAGCTGTTGCTAGCCAGCACCCTTCCTTGGAAGCGCTTTTGTAGGCCTAAGAACACTGGGGCTCTGGGCTTCTCTAGCCACCTCATCTTCTGCTCATCCTCTCGCGCACTCTAAAGAGAGCTCAGGTGAGAAATTGAAAACGTCGAGCAATTGCTCAGAGATGAAAAGTGCCAGCACTGAAAGCTCTTGCTAGCCAGCACCCTTCCTTGGAAGCGCTTTTGTAGGCCTAAGAACACTGGGGCTCTGGGCTTCTCTAGCCACCTCATCTTCTGCTCATCCTCTCGCGCAATCTAAAGAGAGCTCAGGTGAGAAATTGCAAACGTCGAAAAATTGCTCAGAGATGAAAAGTGCCAGCACTGAAAGCTGTTGCTAGCCAGCACCCTTCCTTGGAAGCGCTTTACAGGCGCAGTAACACTGGGGCTTTGCGCTTCTCTACCCACCAAACGTCACTGTCATTCTCTTTCCGTCTCCTAGACACGAGCTGAGAAATTGCAAACGTCGAGCAATTGCTCAGAGATGAAAAGTGCCAGCACTGAAAGCTGTTGCTAGCCAGCACCCTTCCTTGGAAGCGCTTTTGTAGGCCTAAGAACACTGGGGCTCTGGGCTTCTTTAGCCACCTCATCTTCTGCTCATCCTCTCGCGCACTCTAAAGAGAGCTCAGGTGAGAAATTGCAAACGTCGAGCAATTGCTCAGAGATGAAAAGTGCCAGCACTGAAAGCTGTTGCTAGCCAGCACCCTTCCTTGGAAGCGCTTTCACAGGCGCAGCAACACTGGGGCTTTGCGCTTCTCTACCCACCAAACGTCACGGTCCTTCTCTTTCCGTCTCGTAGACACGAGCTGAGAAATTGCAAACGTCGAGCAATTGCTCAGAGATGAAAAGTGCCAGCACTGAAAGCTGTTGCTAGCCAGCACCCTTCCTTGGAAGCGCTTTTGTAGGCCTAAGAACACTGGGGCTCTGGGCTTCTCTAGCCACCTAATCTTCTGCTCATCCTCGCGCGCTCTAAAGAGAGCTCAGGTGAGAAATTGCAAACGTCCAGCAATTGCTCAGAGATGAAAAGTGCCAGCACTGAAAGCTGTTGCTAGCCAGCACCCTTCCTTGGAAGCGCTTTCACAGGCGCAGCAACACTGGGGCTTTGCGCTTCTCTAGCCACCAAACGTCACGGTCCTTCTCTTTCCGTCTCGTAGACACGAGCTGAGAAATTGCAAACGTCGAGCAATTGCTCAGAGATGAAAAGTGCCAGCACTGAAAGCTGTTGCTAGCCAGCACCCTTCCTTGGAAGCGCTTTCACAGGCGCAGCAACACTGGGGCTTTGCGCTTCTCTACCCACCAAACGTCACGGTCCTTCTCTTTCCGTCTCGTAGACACGAGCTGAGAAATTGCAAACGTCGAGCAATTGCTCAGAGATGAAAAGTGCCAGCACTGAAAGCTGTTGCTAGCCAGCACCCTTCCTTGGAAGCGCTTTTGTAGGCCTAAGAACACTGGGGCTCTGGGCTTCTCTAGCCACCTCATCTTCTGCTCATCCTCTCGCGCACTCTAAAGAGAGCTCAGGTGAGAAATTGCAAACGTCGAGCAATTGCTCAGAGATGAAAAGTGCCAGCACTGAAAGCTCTTGCTAGCCAGCACCCTTCCTTGGAAGCGCTTTTGTAGGCCTAAGAACACTGGGGCTCTGGGCTTCTCTAGCCACCTCATCTTCTGCTCATCCTCTCGCGCACTCTAAAGAGAGCTCAGGTGAGAAATTGCAAACGTCGAGCAATTGCTCAGAGATGAAAAGTGCCAGCACTGAAAGCTGTTGCTAGCCAGCACCCTTCCTTGGAAGCGCTTTACAGGCGCAGTAACACTGGGGCTTTGCGCTTCTCTACCCACCAAACGTCACGGTCATTCTCTTTCCGTCTCGTAGACACGAGCTGAGAAATTGCAAACGTCGAGCAATTGCTCAGAGATGAAAAGTGCCAGCACTGAAAGCTGTTGCTAGCCAGCACCCTTCCTTGGAAGCGCTTTCACAGGCGCAGTAACACTGGGGCTTTGCGCTTCTCTACCCACCAAACGTCACGGTCCTTCTCTTTCCGTCTCGTAGACACGAGCTGAGAAATTGCAAACGTCGAGCAATTGCTCAGAGATGAAAAGTGCCAGCACTGAAAGCTCTTGCTAGCCAGCACCCTTCCTTGGAAGCGCTTTCACAGGCGCAGCAACACTGGGGCTTTGCGCTTCTCTACCCACCAAACGTCACGGTCCTTCTCTTTCCGTCTCGTAGACACGAGCTGAGAAATTGCAAACGTCGAGCAATTGCTCAGAGATGAAAAGTGCCAGCACTGAAAGCTGTTGCTAGCCAGCACCCTTCCTTGGAAGCGCTTTTGTAGGCCTAAGAACACTGGGGCTCTGGGCTTCTCTAGCCACCTCATCTTCTGCTCATCCTCTCGCGCACTCTAAAGAGAGCTCAGGTGAGAAATTGCAAACGTCCAGCAATTGCTCAGAGATGAAAAGTGCCAGCACTGAAAGCTCTTGCTAGCCAGCACCCTTCCTTGGAAGCGCTTTTGTAGGCCTAAGAACACTGGGGCTCTGGGCTTCTCTAGCCACCTCATCTTCTGCTCATCCTCTCGCGCACTCTGAAGAGAGCTCAGGTGAGAAATTGCAAACGTCGAGCAATTGCTCAGAGATGAAAAGTGCCAGCACTGAAAGCTCTTGCTAGCCAGCACCCTTCCTTGGAAGCGCTTTACAGGCGCAGTAACACTGGGGCTTTGCGCTTCTCTACCCACCAAACGTCACGGTCCTTCTCTTTCCGTCTCGTAGACACGAGCTGAGAAATTGCAAACGTCGAGCAATTGCTCAGAGATGAAAAGTGCCAGCACTGAAAGCTGTTGCTAGCCAGCACCCTTCCTTGGAAGCGCTTTTGTAGGCCTAAGAACAGTGGGGCTCTGGGCTTCTCTAGCCACCTCATCTTCTGCTCATCCTCTCGCGCACTCTAAAGAGAGCTCAGGTGAGAAATTGCAAACGTCCAGCAATTGCTCAGAGATGAAAAGTGCCAGCACTGAAAGCTCTTGCTAGCCAGCACCCTTCCTTGGAAGCGCTTTCACAGGCGCAGCAACACTGGGGCTTTGCGCTTCTCTAGCCACCAAAAGTCACGGTCCTTCTCTTTCCGTCTCGTAGACACGAGCTGAGAAATTGCAAACGTCGAGCAATTGCTCAGAGATGAAAAGTGCCAGCACTGAAAGCTGTTGCTAGCCAGCACCCTTCCTTGGAAGCGCTTTTGTAGGCCTAAGAACACTGGGGCTCTGGGCTTCTTTAGCCACCTCATCTTCTGCTCATCCTCGCGCACTCTAAAGAGAGCTCAGGTGAGAAATTGCAAACGTCGAGCAATTGCTCAGAGATGAAAAGTGCCAGCACTGAAAGCTGTTGCTAGCCAGCACCCTTCCTTGGAAGCGCTTTCACAGGCGCAGCAACACTGGGGCTTTGCGCTTCTCTACCCACCAAACGTCACGGTCCTTCTCTTTCCGTCTCGTAGACACGAGCTGAGAAATTGCAAACGTCGAGCAATTGCTCAGAGATGAAAAGTGCCAGCACTGAAAGCTCTTGCTAGCCAGCACCCTTCCTTGGAAGCGCTTTTGTAGGCCTAAGAACACTGGGGCTCTGGGCTTCTTTAGCCACCTAATCATCTGCTCATCCTCTCGCGCACTCTAAAGAGAGCTCAGGTGAGAAATTGCAAACGTCGAGCAATTGCTCAGAGATGAAAAGTGCCAGCACTGAAAGCTGTTGCTAGCCAGCACCCTTCCTTGGAAGCGCTTTTGTAGGCCTAAGAACACTGGGGCTCTGGGCTTCTTTAGCCACCTCATCTTCTGCTCATCCTCTCGCGCACTCTAAAGAGAGCTCAGGTGAGAAATTGCAAACGTCGAGCAATTGCTCAGAGATGAAAAGTGCCAGCACTGAAAGCTCTTGCTAGCCAGCACCCTTCCTTGGAAGCGCTTTCACAGGCGCAGCAACACTGGGGCTTTGCGCTTCTCTACCCACCAAACGTCACGGTCCTTCTCTTTCCGTCTCCTAGACACGAGCTGAGAAATTGCAAACGTCGAGCAATTGCTCAGAGATGAAAAGTGCCAGCACTGAAAGCTGTTGCTAGCCAGCACCCTTCCTTGGAAGCGCTTTTGTAGGCCTAAGAACAATGGGGCTCTGGGCTTCTCTAGCCACCTCATCTTCTGCTCATCCTCTCGCGCACTCTAAAGAGAGCTCAGGTGAGAAATTGCAAACGTCGAGCAATTGCTCAGAGATGAAAAGTGCCAGCACTGAAAGCTCTTGCTAGCCAGCACCCTTCCTTGGAAGCGCTTTTGTAGGCCTAAGAACACTGGGGCTCTGGGCTTCTCTAGCCACCTCATCTTCTGCTCATCCTCTCGCGCACTCTAAAGAGAGCTGAGGTGAGAAATTGCAAACGTCGAGCAATTGCTCAGAGATGAAAAGTGCCAGCACTGAAAGCTGTTGCTAGCCAGCACCCTTCCTTGGAAGCGCTTTACAGGCGCAGTAACACTGGGGCTTTGCGCTTCTCTACCCACCAAACGTCACGGTCCTTCTCTTTCCGTCTCGTAGACACGAGCTGAGAAATTGCAAACGTCGAGCAATTGCTCAGAGATGAAAAGTGCCAGCACTGAAAGCTCTTGCTAGCCAGCACCCTTCCTTGGAAGCGCTTTCACAGGCGCAGTAACACTGGGGCTTTGCGCTTCTCTACCCACCAAACGTCACGGTCCTTCTCTTTCCGTCTCGTAGACACGAGCTGAGAAATTGCAAACGTCGAGCAATTGCTCAGAGATGAAAAGTGCCAGCACTGAAAGCTCTTGCTAGCCAGCACCCTTCCTTGGAAGCGCTTTCACAGGCGCAGCAACACTGGGGCTTTGCGCTTCTCTAGCCACCAAACGTCACGGTCCTTCTCTTTCCGTCGGTAGACACGAGCTGAGAAATTGCAAACGTCGAGCAATTGCTCAGAGATGAAAAGTGCCAGCACTGAAAGCTGTTGCCAGCCAGCACCCTTCCTTGGAAGCGCTTTTGTAGGCCTAAGAACACTGGGGCTCTGGGCTTCTCTAGCCACCTCATCTTCTGCTCATCCTCTCGCGCACTCTAAAGAGAGCTCAGGGGAGAAATTGCAAACGTCGAGCAATTGCTCAGAGATGAAAAGTGCCAGCACTGAAAGCTGTTGCTAGCCAGCACCCTTCCTTGGAAGCGCTTTCACAGGCGCAGCAACACTGGGGCTTTGCGCTTCTCTACCCACCAAACGTCACGGTCATTCTCTTTCCGCCTCGTAGACACGAGCTGAGAAATTGCAAACGTCGAGCAATTGCTCAGAGATGAAAAGTGCCAGCACTGAAAGCTGTTGCTAGCCAGCACCCTTCCTTGGAAGCGCTTTCACAGGCGCAGCAACACTGGGGCTTTGCACTTCTCTACCCACCAAACGTCACGGTCCTTCTCTTTCCGTCTCGTAGACACGAGCTGAGAAATTGCAAACGTCGAGCAATTGCTCAGAGATGAAAAGTGCCAGCACTGAAAGCTGTTGCTAGCCAGCACCCTTCCTTGGAAGCGCTTTTGTAGGCCTAAGAACACTGGGGCTCTGGGCTTCTCTAGCCACCTCATCTTCTGCTCATCCTCTCGCGCACTCTAAAGAGAGCTCAGGTGAGAAATTGCAAACGTCGAGCAATTGCTCAGAGATGAAAAGTGCCAGCACTGAAAGCTCTTGCTAGCCAGCACCCTTCCTTGGAAGCGCTTTCACAGGCGCAGTAACACTGGCGCTTTGCGCTTCTCTACCCACCAAACGTCACGGTCCTTCTCTATCCGTCTCGTAGACACGAGCTGAGAAATTGCAAACGTCGAGCAATTGCTCAGAGAGGAAAAGTGCCAGCACTGGAAGCTGTTGCTAGCCAGCACCCTTCCTTGGAAGCGCTTTTGTAGGCCTAAGAACACTGGGGCTCTGGGCTTCTCTAGCCACCTCATCTTCTGCTCATCCTCTCGCGCACTCTAAAGAGAGCTCAGGTGAGAAATTGCAAACGTCGAGCAATTGCTCAGAGATGAAAAGTGCCAGCACTGAAAGCTCTTGCTAGCCAGCACCCTTCCTTGGAAGCGCTTTCACAGGCACAGCAACACTGGGGCTCTGGGCTTCTCTAGCCACCTCATCTTCTGCTCATCCTCTCGCGCACTCTAAAGAGAGCTCAGGTGAGAAATTGCAAACGTCGAGCAATTGCTCAGAGATGAAAAGTGCCAGCACTGAAAGCTGTTGCTAGCCAGCACCCTTCCTTGGAAGCGCTTTCACAGGCACAGCAACACTGGGGCTCTGGGCTTCTCTAGCCACCTCATCTTGTGCTCATCCTCTCGCGCACTCTAAAGAGAGCTCAGGTGAGAAATTGCAAACGTCGAGCAATTGCTCAGAGATGAAAAGTGCCAGCACTGAAAGCTCTTGCTAGCCAGCACCCTTCCTTGGAAGCGCTTTTGTAGGCCTAAGAACACTGGGGCTCTGGGCTTCTCTAGCCACCTCATCTTCTGCTCATCCTCTCGCGCACTCTAAAGAGAGCTCAGGTGAGAAATTGCAAACGTCCAGCAATTGCTCAGAGATGAAAAGTGCCAGCACTGAAAGCTGTTGCTAGCCAGCACCCTTCCTTGGAAGCGCTTTCACAGGCGCAGCAACACTGGGGCTTTGCGCTTCTCTAGCCACCAAAAGTCACGGTCCTTCTCTTTCCGTCTCGTAGACACGAGCTGAGAAATTGCAAACGTCGAGCAATTGCTCAGAGATGAAAAGTGCCAGCACTGAAAGCTGTTGCTAGCCAGCACCCTTCCTTGGAAGCGCTTTTGTAGGCCTAAGAACACTGGGGCTCTGGGCTTCTCTAGCCACCTCATCTTCTGCTCATCCTCTCGCGCACTCTAAAGAGAGCTCAGGTGAGAAATTGCAAACGTCCAGCAATTGCTCAGAGATGAAAAGTGCCAGCACTGAAAGCTGTTGCTAGCCAGCACCCTTCCTTGGAAGCGCTTTCACAGGCGCAGCAACACTGGGGCTTTGCGCTTCTCTACCCACCAAACGTCACGGTCCTTCTCTTTCCGTCTCGTAGACACGAGCTGAGAAATTGCAAACGTCCAGCAATTGCTCAGAGATGAAAAGTGCCAGCACTGAAAGCTGTTGCTAGCCAGCACCCTTCCTTGGAAGCGCTTTTGTAGGCCTAAGAACACTGGGGCTCTGGGCTTCTCTAGCCACCTCATCTTCTGCTCATCCTCTCGCGCACTCTAAAGAGAGCTCAGGTGAGAAATTGAAAACGTCGAGCAATTGCTCAGAGATGAAAAGTGCCAGCACTGAAAGCTCTTGCTAGCCAGCACCCTTCCTTGGAAGCGCTTTTGTAGGCCTAAGAACACTGGGGCTCTGGGCTTCTCTAGCCACCTCATCTTCTGCTCATCCTCTCGCGCACTCTAAAGAGAGCTCAGGTGAGAAATTGCAAACGTCGAAAAATTGCTCAGAGATGAAAAGTGCCAGCACTGAAAGCTGTTGCTAGCCAGCACCCTTCCTTGGAAGCGCTTTACAGGCGCAGTAACACTGGGGCTTTGCGCTTCTCTACCCACCAAACGTCACTGTCATTCTCTTTCCGTCTCCTAGACACGAGCTGAGAAATTGCAAACGTCGAGCAATTGCTCAGAGATGAAAAGTGCCAGCACTGAAAGCTGTTGCTAGCCAGCACCCTTCCTTGGAAGCGCTTTTGTAGGCCTAAGAACACTGGGGCTCTGGGCTTCTTTAGCCACCTCATCTTCTGCTCATCCTCTCGCGCACTCTAAAGAGAGCTCAGGTGAGAAATTGCAAACGTCGAGCAATTGCTCAGAGATGAAAAGTGCCAGCACTGAAAGCTGTTGCTAGCCAGCACCCTTCCTTGGAAGCGCTTTCACAGGCGCAGCAACACTGGGGCTTTGCGCTTCTCTACCCACCAAACGTCACGGTCCTTCTCTTTCCGTCTCGTAGACACGAGCTGAGAAATTGCAAACGTCGAGCAATTGCTCAGAGATGAAAAGTGCCAGCACTGAAAGCTGTTGCTAGCCAGCACCCTTCCTTGGAAGCGCTTTTGTAGGCCTAAGAACACTGGGGCTCTGGGCTTCTCTAGCCACCTAATCTTCTGCTCATCCTCGCGCGCTCTAAAGAGAGCTCAGGTGAGAAATTGCAAACGTCCAGCAATTGCTCAGAGATGAAAAGTGCCAGCACTGAAAGCTGTTGCTAGCCAGCACCCTTCCTTGGAAGCGCTTTCACAGGCGCAGCAACACTGGGGCTTTGCGCTTCTCTAGCCACCAAACGTCACGGTCCTTCTCTTTCCGTCTCGTAGACACGAGCTGAGAAATTGCAAACGTCGAGCAATTGCTCAGAGATGAAAAGTGCCAGCACTGAAAGCTGTTGCTAGCCAGCACCCTTCCTTGGAAGCGCTTTTGTAGGCCTAAGAACACTGGGGCTCTGGGCTTCTTTAGCCACCTAATCATCTGCTCATCCTCTCGCGCACTCTAAAGAGAGCTCAGGTGAGAAATTGCAAACGTCGAGCAATTGCTCAGAGATGAAAAGTGCCAGCACTGAAAGCTCTTGCTAGCCAGCACCCTTCCTTGGAAGCGCTTTTGTAGGCCTAAGAACACTGGGGCTCTGGGCTTCTTTAGCCACCTCATCTTCTGCTCATCCTCTCGCGCAGTCTAAAGAGAGCTCAGGTGAGAAATTGCAAACGTCGAGCAATTGCTCAGAGATGAAAAGTGCCAGCACTGAAAGCTGTTGCTAGCCAGCACCCTTCCTTGGAAGCGCTTTCACAGGCGCAGCAACACTGGGGCTTTGCGCTTCTCTACCCACCAAACGTCACGGTCCTTCTCTTTCCGTCTCCTAGACACGAGCTGAGAAATTGCAAACGTCGAGCAATTGCTCAGAGATGAAAAGTGCCAGCACTGAAAGCTGTTGCTAGCCAGCACCCTTCCTTGGAAGCGCTTTTGTAGGCCTAAGAAGACTGGGGCTCTGGGCTTCTCTAGCCACCTCATCTTCTGCTCATCCTCTCGCGCACTCTAAAGAGAGCTCAGGTGAGAAATTGCAAACGTCGAGCAATTGCTCAGAGATGAAAAGTGCCAGCACTGAAAGCTCTTGCTAGCCAGCACCCTTCCTTGGAAGCGCTTTTGTAGGCCTAAGAACACTGGGGCTCTGGGCTTCTCTAGCCACCTCATCTTCTGCTCATCCTCTCGCGCACTCTAAAGAGAGCTCAGGTGAGAAATTGCAAACGTCGAGCAATTGCTCAGAGATGAAAAGTGCCAGCACTGAAAGCTGTTGCTAGCCAGCACCCTTCCTTGGAAGCGCTTTACAGGCGCAGTAACACTGGGGCTTTGCGCTTCTCTAGCCACCAAACGTCACGGTCCTTCTCTTTCCGTCTCGTAGGCACGAGCTGAGAAATTGCAAACGTCGAGCAATTGCACAGAGATGAAAAGTGCCAGCACTGAAAGCTGTTGCTAGCCAGCACCCTTCCTTGGAAGCGCTTTCACAGGCGCAGTAACACTGGGGCTTTGCGCTTCTCTACCCACCAAACGTCACGGTCCTTCTCTTTCCGTCTCGTAGACACGAGCTGAGAAATTGCAAACGTCGAGCAATTGCTCAGAGAGGAAAAGTGCCAGCACTGAAAGCTGTTGCTAGCCAGCACCCTTCCTTGGAAGCGCTTTTGTAGCCCTTAGAACACTGGGGCTCTGGGCTTCTGTAGCCACCTAATCTTCTGCTCATCCTCTCGCGCGCTCTAAAGAGAGCTCAGGTGAGAAATTGCAAACGTCGAGCAATTGCTCAGAGATGAAAAGTGCCAGCACTGAAAGCTGATGCTAGCCAGCACCCTTCCTTGGAAGCGCTTTCACAGGCGCAGCAACACTGGGGCTTTGCGCTTCTCTACCCACCAAACGTCACGGTCCTTCTCTTTCCGTCTCGTAGACACGAGCTGAGAAATTGCAAACGTCGAGCAATTGCTCAGAGATGAAAAGTGCCAGCACTGAAAGCTCTTGCTAGCCAGCACCCTTCCTTGGAAGCGCTTTCACAGGCGCAGCAACACTGGGGCTTTGCGCTTCTCTAGCCACCAAACGTCACGGTCCTTCTCTTTCCGTCGGTAGACACGAGCTGAGAAATTGCAAACGTCGAGCAATTGCTCAGAGATGAAAAGTGCCAGCACTGAAAGCTGTTGCTAGCCAGCACCCTTCCTTGGAAGCGCTTTTGTAGGCCTAAGAACACTGGGGCTCTGGGCTTCTTTAGCCACCTCATCTTCTGCTCATCCTCTCGCGCACTCTAAAGAGAGCTCAGGTGAGAAATTGCAAACGTCGAGTAATTGCTCAGAGATGAAAAGTGCCAGCACTGAAAGCTGTTGCTAGCCAGCACCCTTCCTTGGAAGCGCTTTCACAGGCGCAGCAACACTGGGGCTTTGCGCTTCTCTACCCACCAAACGTCACGGTCCTTCTCTTTCCGTCTCGTAGACACGAGCTGAGAAATTGCAAACGTCGAGCAATTGCTCAGAGATGAAAAGTGCCAGCACTGAAAGCTGTTGCTAGCCAGCACCCTTCCTTGGAAGCGCTTTTGTAGCCCTTAGAACACTGGGGCTCTGGGCTTCTCTAGCCACCTAATCTTCTGCTCATCCTCGCGCGCTCTAAAGAGAGCTCAGGTGAGAAATTGCAAACGTCGAGCAATTGCTCAGAGATGAAAAGTGCCAGCACTGAAAGCTGTTGCTAGCCAGCACCCTTCCTTGGAAGCGCTTTCACAGGCGCAGTAACACTGGGGCTTTGCGCTTCTCTACCCACCAAACGTCACGGTCCTTCTCTTTCCGTCTCGTAGACACGAGCTGAGAAATTGCAAACGTCGAGCAATTGCTCAGAGATGAAAAGTGCCAGCACTGAAAGCTGTTGCTAGCCAGCACCCTTCCTTGGAAGCGCTTTCACAGGCGCAGCAACACTGGGGCTTTGCGCTTCTCTACCCACCAAACGTCACGGTCCTTCTCTTTCCGTCTCGTAGACACGAGCTGAGAAATTGCAAACGTCGAGCAATTGCTCAGAGATGAAAAGTGCCAGCACTGAAAGCTCTTGCTAGCCAGCACCCTTCCTTGGAAGCGCTTTTGTAGGCCTAAGAACACTGGGGCTCTGGGCTTCTCTAGCCACCTCATCTTGTGCTCATCCTCTCGCGCACTCTAAAGAGAGCTCAGGTGAGAAATTGCAAACGTCGAGCAATTGCTCAGAGATGAAAAGTGCCAGCACTGAAAGCTGTTGCTAGCCAGCACCCTTCCTTGGAAGCGCTTTCACAGGCACAGCAACACTGGGGCTCTGGGCTTCTCTAGCCACCTAATCTTCTGCTCATCCTCTCGCGCACTCTAAAGAGAGCTCAGGTGAGAAATTGCAAACGTCCAGCAATTGCTCAGAGATGAAAAGTGCCAGCACTGAAAGCTGTTGCTAGCCAGCACCCTTCCTTGGAAGCGCTTTTGTAGGCCTAAGAACACTGGGGCTCTGGGCTTCTCTAGCCACCTCATCTTCTGCTCATCCTCTCGCGCACTCTAAAGAGAGCTCAGGTGAGAAATTGCAAACGTCGAGCAATTGCTCAGAGATGAAAAGTGCCAGCACTGAAAGCTCTTGCTAGCCAGCACCCTTCCTTGGAAGCGCTTTCACAGGCGCAGCAACACTGGGGCTTTGCGCTTCTCTAGCCACCAAAAGTCACGGTCCTTCTCTTTCCGTCTCGTAGACACGAGCTGAGAAATTGCAAACGTCGAGCAATTGCTCAGAGATGAAAAGTGCCAGCACTGAAAGCTGTTGCTAGCCAGCACCCTTCCTTGGAAGCGCTTTTGTAGGCCTAAGAACACTGGGGCTCTGGGCTTCTTTAGCCACCTCATCTTCTGCTCATCCTCTCGCGCACTCTAAAGAGAGCTCAGGTGAGAAATTGCAAACGTCGAGCAATTGCTCAGAGATGAAAAGTGCCAGCACTGAAAGCTGTTGCTAGCCAGCACCCTTCCTTGGAAGCGCTTTCACAGGCACAGCAACACTGGGGCTTTGCGCTTCTCTAGCCACCAAACGTCACGGTCCTTCTCTTTCCGTCTCGTAGACACGAGCTGAGAAATTGCAAACGTCGAGCAATTGCTCAGAGATGAAAAGTGCCAGCACTGAAAGCTCTTGCTAGCCAGCACCCTTCCTTGGAAGCGCTTTTGTAGGCCTAAGAAGACTGGGGCTCTGGGCTTCTCTAGCCACCTCATCTTCTGCTCATCCTCTCGCGCACTCTAAAGAGAGCTCAGGTGAGAAATTGCAAACGTCGAGCAATTGCTCAGAGATGAAAAGTGCCAGCACTGAAAGCTCTTGCTAGCCAGCACCCTTCCTTGGAAGCGCTTTTGTAGGCCTAATAACACTGGGGCTCTGGGCTTCTCTAGCCACCTCATCTTCTGCTCATCCTCTCGCGCACTCTAAAGAGAGCTCAGGTGAGAAATTGCAAACGTCGAGCAATTGCTCAGAGATGAAAAGTGCCAGCACTGAAAGCTGTTGCTAGCCAGCACCCTTCCTTGGAAGCGCTTTACAGGCGCAGTAACACTGGGGCTTTGCGCTTCTCTACCCACCAAACGTCACTGTCATTCTCTTTCCGTCTCCTAGACACGAGCTGAGAAATTGCAAACGTCGAGCAATTGCTCAGAGATGAAAAGTGCCAGCACTGAAAGCTGTTGCTAGCCAGCACCCTTCCTTGGAAGCGCTTTTGTAGGCCTAAGAACACTGGGGCTCTGGGCTTCTTTAGCCACCTCATCTTCTGCTCATCCTCTCGCGCACTCTAAAGAGAGCTCAGGTGAGAAATTGCAAACGTCGAGTAATTGCTCAGAGATGAAAAGTGCCAGCACTGAAAGCTGTTGCTAGCCAGCACCCTTCCTTGGAAGCGCTTTCACAGGCGCAGCAACACTGGGGCTTTGCGCTTCTCTACCCACCAAACGTCACGGTCCTTCTCTTTCCGTCTCGTAGACACGAGCTGAGAAATTGCAAACGTCGAGCAATTGCTCAGAGATGAAAAGTGCCAGCACTGAAAGCTCTTGCTAGCCAGCACCCTTCCTTGGAAGCGCTTTTGTAGCCCTTAGAACACTGGGGCTCTGGGCTTCTCTAGCCACCTAATCTTCTGCTCATCCTCGCGCGCTCTAAAGAGAGCTCAGGTGAGAAATTGCAAACGTCGAGCAATTGCTCAGAGATGAAAAGTGCCAGCACTGAAAGCTCTTGCTAGCCAGCACCCTTCCTTGGAAGCGCTTTCACAGGCGCAGCAACACTGGGGCTTTGCGCTTCTCTACCCACCAAACGTCACGGTCCTTCTCTTTCCGTCTCGTAGACACGAGCTGAGAAATTGCAAATGTCGAGCAATTGCTCAGAGATGAAAAGTGCCAGCACTGAAAGCTGTTACTAGCCAGCACCCTTCCTTGGAAGCGCTTTCACAGGCGCAGCAACACTGGGGCTTTGCGCTTCTCTACCCACCAAACGTCACGGTCATTCTCTTTCCGTCTCCTAGACACGAGCTGAGAAATTGCAAACGTCGAGCAATTGCTCAGAGATGAAAAGTGCCAGCACTGAAAGCTGTCGCCAGCCAGCACCCTTCCTTGGAAGCGCTTTTGTAGGCCTAAGAACACTGGGGCTCTGGGCTTCTCTAGCCACCTAATCTTCTGCTCATCCTCTCGCGCACTCTAAAGAGAGCTCAGGTGAGAAATTGCAAACGTCGAGCAATTGCTCCGAGATGAAAAGTGCCAGCACTGAAAGCTGTTGCTAGCCAGCACCCTTCCTTGGAAGCGCTTTCACAGGCGCAGTAACACTGGGGCTTTGCGCTTCTCTACCCACCAAACGTCACGGTCCTTCTCTTTCCGTCTCCTAGACACGAGCTGACAAATTGCAAACGTCGAGCAATTGCTCAGAGATGAAAAGTGCCAGCACTGAAAGCTCTTGCTAGCCAGCACCCTTCCTTGGAAGCGCTTTCACAGGCGCAGCAACACTGGGGCTTTGCGCTTCTCTACCCACCAAACGTCACGGTCCTTCTCTTTCCGTCTCGTAGACACGAGCTGAGAAATTGCAAACGTCGAGCAATTGCTCAGAGATGAAAAGTGCCAGCACTGGAAGCTGTTGCTAGCCAGCACCCTTCCTTGGAAGCGCTTTTGTAGGCCTAAGAACACTGGGGCTCTGGGCTTCTCTAGCCACCTAATCTTCTGCTCATCCTCTCGCGCACTCTAAAGAGAGCTCAGGTGAGAAATTGCAAACGTCGAGCAATTGCTCAGAGATGAAAAGTGCCAGCACTGAAAGCTCTTGCTAGCCAGCACCCTTCCTTGGAAGCGCTTTCACAGGCACAGCAACACTGGGGCTCTGGGCTTCTCTAGCCACCTAATCTTCTGCTCATCCTCTCGCGCACTCTAAAGAGAGCTCAGGTGAGAAATTGCAAACGTCGAGCAATTGCTCAGAGATGAAAAGTGCCAGCACTGAAAGCTCTTGCTAGCCAGCACCCTTCCTTGGAAGCGCTTTTGTAGGCCTAAGAACACTGGGGCTCTGGGCTTCTCTAGCCACCTCATCTTCTGCTCATCCTCTCGCGCACTCTAAAGAGATCTCAGGTGAGAAATTGCAAACGTCGAGCAATTGCTCAGAGATGAAAAGTGCCAGCACTGAAAGCTCTTGCTAGCCAGCACCCTTCCTTGGAAGCGCTTTCACAGGCGCAGCAACACTGGGGCTTTGCGCTTCTCTACCCACCAAACGTCACGGTCCTTCTCTTTCCGTCTCGTAGACACGAGCTGAGAAATTGCAAAAATCGAGCAATTGCTCAGAGACGAAAAGTGCCAGCACTGGAAGCTGTTGCTAGCCAGCACCCTTCCTTGGAAGCGCTTTTGTAGGCCTAAGAACACTGGGGCTCTGGGCTTCTCTAGCCACCTCATCTTCTGCTCATCCTCTCGCGCACTCTAAAGAGAGCTCAGGTGAGAAATTGCAAACGTCGAGCAATTGCTCAGAGATGAAAAGTGCCAGCACTGAAAGCTCTTGCTAGCCAGCACCCTTCCTTGGAAGCGCTTTCACAGGCGCAGCAACACTGGGGCTTTGCGCTTCTCTAGCCACCAAACGTCACGCTCATTCTCTTTCCGCCTCGTAGACACGAGCTGAGAAATTGCAAACGTCGAGCAATTGCTCAGAGATGAAAAGTGCCAGCACTGAAAGCTCTTGCTAGCCAGCACCCTTCCTTGAAGCGCTTTCACAGGCGCAGCAACACTGGGGCTTTGCGCTTCTCTACCCACCAAACGTCACGGTCCTTCTCTTTCCGTCTCGTAGACACGAGCTGAGAAATTGCAAACGTCGAGCAATTGCTCAGAGATGAAAAGTGCCAGCACTGAAAGCTGTTGCCAGCCAGCACCCTTCCTTGGAAGCGCTTTTGTAGGCCTAAGAACACTGGGGCTCTGGGCTTCTCTAGCCACCTCATCTTCTGCTCATCCTCTCGCGCGCTCTAAAGAGAGCTCAGGTGAGAAATTGCAAACGTCGAGCAATTGCTCAGAGATGAAAAGTGCCAGCACTGAAAGCTGTTGCTAGCCAGCACCCTTCCTTGGAAGCGCTTTCACAGGCGCAGCAACACTGGGGCTTTGCGCTTCTCTACCCACCAAACGTCACGGTCATTCTCTTTCCGTCTCGTAGACACGAGCTGAGAAATTGCAAACGTCGAGCAATTGCTCAGAGATGAAAAGTGCCAGCACTGAAAGCTCTTGCTAGCCAGCACCCTTCCTTGGAAGCGCTTTCACAGGCGCAGCAACACTGGGGCTTTGCACTTCTCTACCCACCAAACGTCACGGTCCTTCTCTTTCCGTCTCGTAGACACGAGCTGAGAAATTGCAAACGTCGAGCAATTGCTCAGAGATGAAAAGTGCCAGCACTGAAAGCTGTTGCTAGCCAGCACCCTTCCTTGGAAGCGCTTTTGTAGGCCTAAGAACACTGGGGCTCTGGGCTTCTCTAGCCACCTCATCTTCTGCTCATCCTCTCGCGCACTCTAAAGAGAGCTCAGGTGAGAAATTGCAAACGTCGAGCAATTGCTCAGAGATGAAAAGTGCCAGCACTGAAAGCTCTTGCTAGCCAGCACCCTTCCTTGGAAGCGCTTTCACAGGCGCAGTAACACTGGGGCTTTGCGCTTCTCTACCCACCAAACGTCACGGTCATTCTCTTTCCGTCTCGTAGACACGAGCTGAGAAATTGCAAACGTCGAGCAATTGCTCAGAGATGAAAAGTGCCAGCACTGGAAGCTGTTGCTAGCCAGCACCCTTCCTTGGAAGCGCTTTTGTAGGCCTAAGAACACTGGGGCTCTGGGCTTCTCTAGCCACCTCATCTTCTGCTCATCCTCTCGCGCACTCTAAAGAGAGCTCAGGTGAGAAATTGCAAACGTCGAGCAATTGCTCAGAGATGAAAAGTGCCAGCACTGAAAGCTGTTGCTAGCCAGCACCCTTCCTTGGAAGCGCTTTCACAGGCACAGCAACACTGGGGCTCTGGACTTCTCTAGCCACCTAATCTTCTGCTCATCCTCTCGCGCACTCTAAAGAGAGCTCAGGTGAGAAATTGCAAACGTCGAGCAATTGCTCAGAGATGAAAAGTGCCAGCACTGAAAGCTGTTGCTAGCCAGCACCCTTCCTTGGAAGCGCTTTTGTAGGCCTAAGAACACTGGGGCTCTGGGCTTCTCTAGCCACCTCATCTTCTGCTCATCCTCTCGCGCACTCTAAAGAGAGCTCAGGTGAGAAATTGCAAACGTCCAGCAATTGCTCAGAGATGAAAAGTGCCAGCACTGAAAGCTGTTGCTAGCCAGCACCCTTCCTTGGAAGCGCTTTTGTAGGCCTAAGAACACTGGGGCTCTGGGCTTCTCTAGCCACCTCATCTTCTGCTCATCCTCTCGCGCACTCTAAAGAGAGCTCAGGTGAGAAATTGCAAACGTCCAGCAATTGCTCAGAGATGAAAAGTGCCAGCACTGAAAGCTGTTGCTAGCCAGCACCCTTCCTTGGAAGCGCTTTCACAGGCGCAGCAACACTGGGGCTTTGCGCTTCTCTAGCCACCAAAAGTCACGGTCCTTCTCTTTCCGTCTCGTAGACACGAGCTGAGAAATTGCAAACGTCGAGCAATTGCTCAGAGATGAAAAGTGCCAGCACTGAAAGCTGTTGCTAGCCAGCACCCTTCCTTGGAAGCGCTTTTGTAGGCCTAAGAACACTGGGGCTCTGGGCTTCTTTAGCCACCTCATCTTCTGCTCATCCTCTCGCGCACTCTAAAGAGAGCTCAGGTGAGAAATTGCAAACGTCGAGCAATTGCTCAGAGATGAAAAGTGGCAGCACTGAAAGCTGTTGCTAGCCAGCACCCTTCCTTGGAAGCGCTTTCACAGGCGCAGCAACACTGGGGCTTTGCGCTTCTCTAGCCACCAAACGTCACGGTCCTTCTCTTTCCGTCTCGTAGACACGAGCTGAGAAATTGCAAACGTCGAGCAATTGCTCAGAGATGAAAAGTGCCAGCACTGAAAGCTCTTGCTAGCCAGCACCCTTCCTTGGAAGCGCTTTTGTAGGCCTAAGAACAGTGGGGCTCTGGGCTTCTCTAGCCACCTCATCTTCTGCTCATCCTCTCGCGCACTCTAAAGAGAGCTCAGGTGAGAAATTGAAAACGTCGAGCAATTGCTCAGAGATGAAAAGTGCCAGCACTGAAAGCTCTTGCTAGCCAGCACCCTTCCTTGGAAGCGCTTTTGTAGGCCTAAGAACACTGGGGCTCTGGGCTTCTCTAGCCACCTCATCTTCTGCTCATCCTCTCGCGCACTCTAAAGAGAGCTCAGGTGAGAAATTGCAAACGTCGAAAAATTGCTCAGAGATGAAAAGTGCCAGCACTGAAAGCTGTTGCTAGCCAGCACCCTTCCTTGGAAGCGCTTTACAGGCGCAGTAACACTGGGGCTTTGCGCTTCTCTACCCACCAAACGTCACGGTCATTCTCTTTCCGTCTCCTAGACACGAGCTGAGAAATTGCAAACGTCGAGCAATTGCTCAGAGATGAAAAGTGCCAGCACTGAAAGCTGTTGCTAGCCAGCACCCTTCCTTGGAAGCGCTTTTGTAGGCCTAAGAACACTGGGGCTCTGGGCTTCTTTAGCCACCTCATCTTCTGCTCATCCTCTCGCGCACTCTAAAGAGAGCTCAGGTGAGAAATTGCAAACGTCGAGTAATTGCTCAGAGATGAAAAGTGCCAGCACTGAAAGCTCTTGCTAGCCAGCACCCTTCCTTGGAAGCGCTTTCACAGGCGCAGCAACACTGGGGCTTTGCGCTTCTCTACCCACCAAACGTCACGGTCCTTCTCTTTCCGTCTCGTAGACACGAGCTGAGAAATTGCAAACGTCGAGCAATTGCTCAGAGATGAAAAGTGCCAGCACTGAAAGCTCTTGCTAGCCAGCACCCTTCCTTGGAAGCGCTTTTGTAGCCCTTAGAACACTGGGGCTCTGGGCTTCTCTAGCCACCTAATCTTCTGCTCATCCTCGCGCGCTCTAAAGAGAGCTCAGGTGAGAAATTGCAAACGTCGAGCAATTGCTCAGAGATGAAAAGTGCCAGCACTGAAAGCTGTTGCTAGCCAGCACCCTTCCTTGGAAGCGCTTTCACAGGCGCAGCAACACTGGGGCTTTGCGCTTCTCTACCCACCAAACGTCACGGTCCTTCTCTTTCCGTCTCGTAGACACGAGCTGAGAAATTGCAAACGTCGAGCAATTGCTCAGAGATGAAAAGTGCCAGCACTGAAAGCTGTTGCTAGCCAGCACCCTTCCTTGGAAGCGCTTTTGTAGGCCTAAGAACACTGGGGCTCTGGGCTTCTTTAGCCACCTAATCATCTGCTCATCCTCTCGCGCACTCTAAAGAGAGCTCAGGTGAGAAATTGCAAACGTCGAGCAATTGCTCAGAGATGAAAAGTGCCAGCACTGAAAGCTGTTGCTAGCCAGCACCCTTCCTTGGAAGCGCTTTTGTAGGCCTAAGAACACTGGGGCTCTGGGCTTCTTTAGCCACCTCATCTTCTGCTCATCCTCTCGCGCACTCTAAAGAGAGCTCAGGTGAGAAATTGCAAACGTCGAGCAATTGCTCAGAGATGAAAAGTGGCAGCACTGAAAGCTGTTGCTAGCCAGCACCCTTCCTTGGAAGCGCTTTCACAGGCGCAGCAACACTGGGGCTTTGCGCTTCTCTACCCACCAAACGTCACGGTCCTTCTCTTTCTGTCTCCTAGACACGAGCTGAGAAATTGCAAACGTCGAGCAATTGCTCAGAGATGAAAAGTGCCAGCACTGAAAGCTGTTGCTAGCCAGCACCCTTCCTTGGAAGCGCTTTTGTAGGCCTAAGAACAATGGGGCTCTGGGCTTCTTTAGCCACCTCATCTTCTGCTCATCCTCTCGCGCACTCTAAAGAGAGCTCAGGTGAGAAATTGCAAACGTCGAGTAATTGCTCAGAGATGAAAAGTGCCAGCACTGAAAGCTCTTGCTAGCCAGCACCCTTCCTTGGAAGCGCTTTCACAGGCGCAGCAACACTGGGGCTTTGCGCTTCTCTACCCACCAAACGTCACGGTCCTTCTCTTTCCGTCTCGTAGACACGAGCTGAGAAATTGCAAACGTCGAGCAATTGCTCAGAGATGAAAAGTGCCAGCACTGAAAGCTCTTGCTAGCCAGCACCCTTCCTTGGAAGCGCTTTTGTAGCCCTTAGAACACTGGGGCTCTGGGCTTCTCTAGCCACCTAATCTTCTGCTCATCCTCGCGCGCTCTAAAGAGAGCTCAGGTGAGAAATTGCAAACGTCCAGCAATTGCTCAGAGATGAAAAGTGCCAGCACTGAAAGCTCTTGCTAGCCAGCACCCTTCCTTGGAAGCGCTTTCACAGGCGCAGCAACACTGGGGCTTTGCGCTTCTCTACCCACCAAACGTCACGGTCCTTCTCTTTCCGTCTCGTAGACACGAGCTGAGAAATTGCAAACGTCGAGCAATTGCTCAGAGATGAAAAGTGCCAGCACTGAAAGCTCTTGCTAGCCAGCACCCTTCCTTGGAAGCGCTTTTGTAGGCCTAAGAACACTGGGGCTCTGGGCTTCTTTAGCCACCTAATCATCTGCTCATCCTCTCGCGCACTCTAAAGAGAGCTCAGGTGAGAAATTGCAAACGTCGAGCAATTGCTCAGAGATGAAAAGTGCCAGCACTGAAAGCTGTTGCTAGCCAGCACCCTTCCTTGGAAGCGCTTTTGTAGGCCTAAGAACACTGGGGCTCTGGGCTTCTTTAGCCACCTCATCTTCTGCTCATCCTCTCGCGCACTCTAAAGAGAGCTCAGGTGAGAAATTGCAAACGTCGAGCAATTGCTCAGAGATGAAAAGTGCCAGCACTGAAAGCTGTTGCTAGCCAGCACCCTTCCTTGGAAGCGCTTTCACAGGCGCAGCAACACTGGGGCTTTGCGCTTCTCTAACCACCAAACGTCACGGTCCTTCTCTTTCCGTCTCCTAGACACGAGCTGAGAAATTGCAAACGTCGAGCAATTGCTCAGAGATGAAAAGTGCCAGCACTGAAAGCTGTTGCTAGCCAGCACCCTTCCTTGGAAGCGCTTTTGTAGGCCTAAGAACAATGGGGCTCTGGGCTTCTCTAGCCACCTCATCTTCTGCTCATCCTCTCGCGCACTCTAAAGAGAGCTCAGGTGAGAAATTGCAAACGTCGAGCAATTGCTCAGAGATGAAAAGTGCCAGCACTGGAAGCTGTTGCTAGCCAGCACCCTTCCTTGGAAGCGCTTTTGTAGGCCTAAGAACACTGGGGCTCTGGGCTTCTCTAGCCACCTAATCTTCTGCTCATCCTCTCGCGCACTCTAAAGAGAGCTCAGGTGAGAAATTGCAAACGTCGAGCAATTGCTCAGAGATGAAAAGTGCCAGCACTGAAAGCTGTTGCTAGCCAGCACCCTTCCTTGGAAGCGCTTTACAGGCGCAGTAACACTGGGGCTTTGCGCTTCTCTACCCACCAAACGTCACGGTCCTTCTCTTTCCGTCTCGTAGACACGAGCTGAGAAATTGCAAACGTCGAGCAATTGCTCAGAGATGAAAAGTGCCAGCACTGAAAGCTGTTGCTAGCCAGCACCCTTCCTTGGAAGCGCTTTCACAGGCGCAGTAACACTGGGGCTTTGCGCTTCTCTACCCACCAAACGTCACGGTCCTTCTCTTTCCGTCTCGTAGACACGAGCTGAGAAATTGCAAACGTCGAGCAATTGCTCAGAGATGAAAAGTGCCAGCACTGAAAGCTCTTGCTAGCCAGCACCCTTCCTTGGAAGCGCTTTTGTAGCCCTTAGAACACTGGGGCTCTGGGCTTCTCTAGCCACCTAATCTTCTGCTCATCCTCTCGCGCGCTCTAAAGAGAGCTCAGGTGAGAAATTGCAAACGTCGAGCAATTGCTCAGAGATGAAAAGTGGCAGCACTGAAAGCTGATGCTAGCCAGCACCCTTCCTTGGAAGCGCTTTCACAGGCGCAGCAACACTGGGGCTTTGCGCTTCTCTACCCACCAAACGTCACGGTCCTTCTCTTTCCGTCTCGTAGACACGAGCTGAGAAATTGCAAACGTCGAGCAATTGCTCAGAGATGAAAAGTGCCAGCACTGAAAGCTCTTGCTAGCCAGCACCCTTCCTTGGAAGCGCTTTCACAGGCGCAGCAACACTGGGGCTTTGCGCTTCTCTAGCCACCAAACGTCACTGTCATTCTCTTTCCGTCGGTAGACACGAGCTGAGAAATTGCAAACGTCGAGCAATTGCTCAGAGATGAAAAGTGCCAGCACTGAAAGCTGTTGCCAGCCAGCACCCTTCCTTGGAAGCGCTTTTGTAGGCCTAAGAACACTGGGGCTCTGGGCTTCTCTAGCCACCTCATCTTCTGCTCATCCTCTCGCGCACTCTAAAGAGAGCTCAGGTGAGAAATTGCAAACGTCGAGCAATTGCTCAGAGATGAAAAGTGCCAGCACTGAAAGCTGTTGCTAGCCAGCACCCTTCCTTGGAAGCGCTTTCACAGGCGCAGCAACACTGGGGCTTTGCGCTTCTCTAGCCACCAAACGTCACGGTCCTTCTCTTTCCGTCTCGTAGACACGAGCTGAGAAATTGCAAACGTCGAGCAATTGCTCAGAGATGAAAAGTGCCAGCACTGAAAGCTCTTGCTAGCCAGCACCCTTCCTTGGAAGCGCTTTCACAGGCGCAGCAACACTGGGGCTTTGCACTTCTCTACCCACCAAACGTCACGGTCCTTCTCTTTCCGTCTCGTAGACACGAGCTGAGAAATTGCAAACGTCGAGCAATTGCTCAGAGATGAAAAGTGCCAGCACTGAAAGCTGTTGCTAGCCAGCACCCTTCCTTGGAAGCGCTTTTGTAGGCCTAAGAACACTGGGGCTCTGGGCTTCTCTAGCCACCTCATCTTCTGCTCATCCTCTCGCGCACTCTAAAGAGAGCTCAGGTGAGAAATTGCAAACGTCCAGCAATTGCTCAGAGATGAAAAGTGCCAGCACTGAAAGCTCTTGCTAGCCAGCACCCTTCCTTGGAAGCGCTTTCACAGGCGCAGTAACACTGGGGCTTTGCGCTTCTCTACCCACCAAACGTCACGGTCATTCTCTTTCCGTCTCGTAGACACGAGCTGAGAAATTGCAAACGTCGAGCAATTGCTCAGAGAGGAAAAGTGCCAGCACTGGAAGCTGTTGCTAGCCAGCACCCTTCCTTGGAAGCGCTTTTGTAGGCCTAAGAACACTGGGGCTCTGGGCTTCTCTAGCCACCTCATCTTCTGCTCATCCTCTCGCGCACTCTAAAGAGAGCTCAGGTGAGAAATTGCAAACGTCGAGCAATTGCTCAGAGATGAAAAGTGCCAGCACTGAAAGCTGTTGCTAGCCAGCACCCTTCCTTGGAAGCGCTTTCACAGGCACAGCAACACTGGGGCTCTGGGCTTCTCTAGCCACCTCATCTTCTGCTCATCCTCTCGCGCACTCTAAAGAGAGCTCAGGTGAGAAATTGCAAACGTCGAGCAATTGCTCAGAGATGAAAAGTGCCAGCACTGAAAGCTGTTGCTAGCCAGCACCCTTCCTTGGAAGCGCTTTTGTAGGCCTAAGAACACTGGGGCTCTGGGCTTCTCTAGCCACCTCATCTTCTGCTCATCCTCTCGCGCACTCTAAAGAGAGCTCAGGTGAGAAATTGCAAACGTCGAGCAATTGCTCAGAGATGAAAAGTGCCAGCACTGAAAGCTCTTGCTAGCCAGCACCCTTCCTTGGAAGCGCTTTTGTAGGCCTAAGAACACTGGGGCTCTGGGCTTCTTTAGCCACCTCATCTTCTGCTCATCCTCTCGCGCACTCTAAAGAGAGCTCAGGTGAGAAATTGCAAACGTCGAGCAATTGCTCAGAGATGAAAAGTGCCAGCACTGAAAGCTCTTGCTAGCCAGCACCCTTCCTTGGAAGCGCTTTCACAGGCGCAGCAACACTGGGGCTTTGCGCTTCTCTAGCCACCAAACGTCACGGTCCTTCTCTTTCCGTCTCGTAGACACGAGCTGAGAAATTGCAAACGTCGAGCAATTGCTCAGAGATGAAAAGTGCCAGCACTGAAAGTTCTTGCTAGCCAGCACCCTTCCTTGGAAGCGCTTTTGTAGGCCTAAGAACAGTGGGGCTCTGGGCTTCTCTAGCCACCTCATCTTCTGCTCATCCTCTCGCGCACTCTAAAGAGAGCTCAGGTGAGAAATTGAAAACGTCGAGCAATTGCTCAGAGATGAAAAGTGCCAGCACTGAAAGCTCTTGCTAGCCAGCACCCTTCCTTGGAAGCGCTTTTGTAGGCCTAAGAACACTGGGGCTCTGGGCTTCTCTAGCCACCTCATCTTCTGCTCATCCTCTCGCGCACTCTAAAGAGAGCTCAGGTGAGAAATTGCAAACGTCGAGCAATTGCTCAGAGATGAAAAGTGCCAGCACTGAAAGCTGTTGCTAGCCAGCACCCTTCCTTGGAAGCGCTTTACAGGCGCAGTAACACTGGGGCTTTGCGCTTCTCTAGCCACCAAACGTCACGGTCCTTCTCTTTCCGTCTCCTAGACACGAGCTGAGAAATTGCAAACGTCGAGCAATTGCTCAGAGATGAAAAGTGCCAGCACTGAAAGCTGTTGCTAGCCAGCACCCTTCCTTGGAAGCGCTTTTGTAGGCCTAAGAACACTGGGGCTCTGGGCTTCTTTAGCCACCTCATCTTCTGCTCATCCTCTCGCGCACTCTAAAGAGAGCTCAGGTGAGAAATTGCAAACGTCGAGCAATTGCTCAGAGATGAAAAGTGCCAGCACTGAAAGCTGTTGCTAGCCAGCACCCTTCCTTGGAAGCGCTTTCACAGGCGCAGCAACACTGGGGCTTTGTGCTTCTCTACCCACCAAACGTCACGGTCCTTCTCTTTCCGTCTCGTAGACACGAGCTGAGAAATTGCAAACGTCGAGCAATTGCTCAGAGATGAAAAGTGCCAGCACTGAAAGCTGTTGCTAGCCAGCACCCTTCCTTGGAAGCGCTTTTGTAGGCCTAAGAACACTGGGGCTCTGGGCTTCTTTAGCCACCTCATCTTCTGCTCATCCTCTCGCGCACTCTAAAGAGAGCTCAGGTGAGAAATTGCAAACGTCGAGCAATTGCTCAGAGATGAAAAGTGCCAGCACTGAAAGCTGTTGCTAGCCAGCACCCTTCCTTGGAAGCGCTTTCACAGGCGCAGCAACACTGGGGCTTTGCGCTTCTCTAGCCACCAAACGTCACGGTCCTTCTCTTTCCGTCTCGTAGACACGAGCTGAGAAATTGCAAACGTCGAGCAATTGCTCAGAGATGAAAAGTGCCAGCACTGAAAGTTCTTGCTAGCCAGCACCCTTCCTTGGAAGCGCTTTTGTAGGCCTAAGAACAGTGGGGCTCTGGGCTTCTCTAGCCACCTCATCTTCTGCTCATCCTCTCGCGCACTCTAAAGAGAGCTCAGGTGAGAAATTGCAAACGTCGAGCAATTGCTCAGAGATGAAAAGTGCCAGCACTGAAAGCTCTTGCTAGCCAGCACCCTTCCTTGGAAGCGCTTTTGTAGGCCTAAGAACACTGGGGCTCTGGGCTTCTCTAGCCACCTCATCTTCTGCTCATCCTCTCGCGCACTCTAAAGAGAGCTCAGGTGAGAAATTGCAAACGTCGAGCAATTGCTCAGAGATGAAAAGTGCCAGCACTGAAAGCTGTTGCTAGCCAGCACCCTTCCTTGGAAGCGCTTTACAGGCGCAGTAACACTGGGGCTTTGCGCTTCTCTAGCCACCAAACGTCACGGTCCTTCTCTTTCCGTCTCCTAGACACGAGCTGAGAAATTGCAAACGTCGAGCAATTGCTCAGAGATGAAAAGTGCCAGCACTGAAAGCTGTTGCTAGCCAGCACCCTTCCTTGGAAGCGCTTTTGTAGGCCTAAGAACACTGGGGCTCTGGGCTTCTTTAGCCACCTCATCTTCTGCTCATCCTCTCGCGCACTCTAAAGAGAGCTCAGGTGAGAAATTGCAAACGTCGAGCAATTGCTCAGAGATGAAAAGTGCCAGCACTGAAAGCTGTTGCTAGCCAGCACCCTTCCTTGGAAGCGCTTTCACAGGCGCAGCAACACTGGGGCTTTGCGCTTCTCTACCCACCAAACGTCACGGTCCTTCTCTTTCCGTCTCGTAGACACGAGCTGAGAAATTGCAAACGTCGAGCAATTGCTCAGAGATGAAAAGTGCCAGCACTGAAAGCTCTTGCTAGCCAGCACCCTTCCTTGGAAGCGCTTTTGTAGCCCTTAGAACACTGGGGCTCTGGGCTTCTCTAGCCACCTAATCTTCTGCTCATCCTCGCGCGCTCTAAAGAGAGCTCAGGTGAGAAATTGCAAACGTCGAGCAATTGCTCAGAGATGAAAAGTGCCAGCACTGAAAGCTCTTGCTAGCCAGCACCCTTCCTTGGAAGCGCTTTCACAGGCGCAGCAACACTGGGGCTTTGCGCTTCTCTAGCCACCAAACGTCACTGTCATTCTCTTTCCGTCGGTAGACACGAGCTGAGAAATTGCAAACGTCGAGCAATTGCTCAGAGATGAAAAGTGCCAGCACTGAAAGCTGTCGCCAGCCAGCACCCTTCCTTGGAAGCGCTTTTGTAGGCCTAAGAACACTGGGGCTCTGGGCTTCTCTAGCCACCTCATCTTCTGCTCATCCTCTCGCGCACTCTAAAGAGAGCTCAGGTGAGAAATTGCAAACGTCGAGCAATTGCTCAGAGATGAAAAGTGCCAGCACTGAAAGCTGTTGCTAGCCAGCACCCTTCCTTGGAAGCGCTTTCACAGGCGCAGCAACACTGGGGCTTTGCGCTTCTCTAGCCACCAAACGTCACGGTCCTTCTCTTTCCGTCTCGTAGACACGAGCTGAGAAATTGCAAACGTCGAGCAATTGCTCAGAGATGAAAAGTGCCAGCACTGAAAGCTCTTGCTAGCCAGCACCCTTCCTTGGAAGCGCTTTCACAGGCGCAGCAACACTGGGGCTTTGCACTTCTCTACCCACCAAACGTCACGGTCCTTCTCTTTCCGTCTCGTAGACACGAGCTGAGAAATTGCAAACGTCGAGCAATTGCTCAGAGATGAAAAGTGCCAGCACTGAAAGCTGTTGCTAGCCAGCACCCTTCCTTGGAAGCGCTTTTGTAGGCCTAAGAACACTGGGGCTCTGGGCTTCTCTAGCCACCTCATCTTCTGCTCATCCTCTCGCGCACTCTAAAGAGAGCTCAGGTGAGAAATTGCAAACGTCGAGCAATTGCTCAGAGATGAAAAGTGCCAGCACTGAAAGCTCTTGCTAGCCAGCACCCTTCCTTGGAAGCGCTTTCACAGGCGCAGCAACACTGGGGCTTTGCGCTTCTCTACCCACCAAACGTCACGGTCCTTCTCTTTCCGTCTCGTAGACACGAGCTGAGAAATTGCAAACGTCGAGCAATTGCTCAGAGATGAAAAGTGCCAGCACTGAAAGCTCTTGCTAGCCAGCACCCTTCCTTGGAAGCGCTTTCACAGGCGCAGTAACACTGGGGCTTTGCGCTTCTCTACCCACCAAACGTCACGGTCACTATCTCTCCGTCTCGTAGACACGAGCTGAGAAATTGCAAACGTCCAGCAATTGCTCAGAGATGAAAAGTGCCAGCACTGAAAGCTCTTGCTAGCCAGCACCCTTCCTTGGAAGCGCTTTTGTAGGCCTAAGAACACTGGGGCTCTGGGCTTCTCTAGCCACCTCATCTTCTGCTCATCCTCTCGCGCACTCTAAAGAGAGCTCAGGTGAGAAATTGCAAACGTCGAGCAATTGCTCAGAGATGAAAAGTGCCAGCACTGAAAGCTGTTGCTAGCCAGCACCCTTCCTTGGAAGCGCTTTCACAGGCACAGCAACACTGGGGCTCTGGGCTTCTCTAGCCACCTCATCTTCTGCTCATCCTCTCGCGCACTCTAAAGAGAGCTCAGGTGAGAAATTGCAAACGTCGAGCAATTGCTCAGAGATGAAAAGTGCCAGCACTGAAAGCTCTTGCTAGCCAGCACCCTTCCTTGGAAGCGCTTTTGTAGGCCTAAGAACACTGGGGCTCTGGGCTTCTCTAGCCACCTCATCTTCTGCTCATCCTCTCGCGCACTCTAAAGAGAGCTCAGGTGAGAAATTGCAAACGTCGAGCAATTGCTCAGAGATGAAAAGTGCCAGCACTGAAAGCTCTTGCTAGCCAGCACCCTTCCTTGGAAGCGCTTTTGTAGGCCTAAGAACACTGGGGCTCTGGGCTTCTTTAGCCACCTCATCTTCTGCTCATCCTCTCGCGCACTCTAAAGAGAGCTCAGGTGAGAAATTGCAAACGTCGAGCAATTGCTCAGAGATGAAAAGTGCCAGCACTGAAAGCTCTTGCTAGCCAGCACCCTTCCTTGGAAGCGCTTTCACAGGCGCAGCAACACTGGGGCTTTGCGCTTCTCTAGCCACCAAACGTCACGGTCCTTCTCTTTCCGTCTCGTAGACACGAGCTGAGAAATTGCAAACGTCGAGCAATTGCTCAGAGATGAAAAGTGCCAGCACTGAAAGTTCTTGCTAGCCAGCACCCTTCCTTGGAAGCGCTTTTGTAGGCCTAAGAACAGTGGGGCTCTGGGCTTCTCTAGCCACCTCATCTTCTGCTCATCCTCTCGCGCACTCTAAAGAGAGCTCAGGTGAGAAATTGAAAACGTCGAGCAATTGCTCAGAGATGAAAAGTGCCAGCACTGAAAGCTCTTGCTAGCCAGCACCCTTCCTTGGAAGCGCTTTTGTAGGCCTAAGAACACTGGGGCTCTGGGCTTCTCTAGCCACCTCATCTTCTGCTCATCCTCTCGCGCACTCTAAAGAGAGCTCAGGTGAGAAATTGCAAACGTCGAGCAATTGCTCAGAGATGAAAAGTGCCAGCACTGAAAGCTGTTGCTAGCCAGCACCCTTCCTTGGAAGCGCTTTACAGGCGCAGTAACACTGGGGCTTTGCGCTTCTCTAGCCACCAAACGTCACGGTCCTTCTCTTTCCGTCTCCTAGACACGAGCTGAGAAATTGCAAACGTCGAGCAATTGCTCAGAGATGAAAAGTGCCAGCACTGAAAGCTGTTGCTAGCCAGCACCCTTCCTTGGAAGCGCTTTTGTAGGCCTAAGAACACTGGGGCTCTGGGCTTCTTTAGCCACCTCATCTTCTGCTCATCCTCTCGCGCACTCTAAAGAGAGCTCAGGTGAGAAATTGCAAACGTCGAGCAATTGCTCAGAGATGAAAAGTGCCAGCACTGAAAGCTGTTGCTAGCCAGCACCCTTCCTTGGAAGCGCTTTCACAGGCGCAGCAACACTGGGGCTTTGCGCTTCTCTACCCACCAAACGTCACGGTCCTTCTCTTTCCGTCTCGTAGACACGAGCTGAGAAATTGCAAACGTCGAGCAATTGCTCAGAGATGAAAAGTGCCAGCACTGAAAGCTGTTGCTAGCCAGCACCCTTCCTTGGAAGCGCTTTTGTAGGCCTAAGAACACTGGGGCTCTGGGCTTCTTTAGCCACCTCATCTTCTGCTCATCCTCTCGCGCACTCTAAAGAGAGCTCAGGTGAGAAATTGCAAACGTCGAGCAATTGCTCAGAGATGAAAAGTGCCAGCACTGAAAGCTCTTGCTAGCCAGCACCCTTCCTTGGAAGCGCTTTCACAGGCGCAGCAACACTGGGGCTTTGCGCTTCTCTAGCCACCAAACGTCACGGTCCTTCTCTTTCCGTCTCGTAGACACGAGCTGAGAAATTGCAAACGTCGAGCAATTGCTCAGAGATGAAAAGTGCCAGCACTGAAAGTTCTTGCTAGCCAGCACCCTTCCTTGGAAGCGCTTTTGTAGGCCTAAGAACAGTGGGGCTCTGGGCTTCTTTAGCCACCTCATCTTCTGCTCATCCTCTCGCGCACTCTAAAGAGAGCTCAGGTGAGAAATTGAAAACGTCGAGCAATTGCTCAGAGATGAAAAGTGCCAGCACTGAAAGCTGTTGCTAGCCAGCACCCTTCCTTGGAAGCGCTTTACAGGCGCAGTAACACTGGGGCTTTGCGCTTCTCTAGCCACCAAACGTCACGGTCCTTCTCTTTCCGTCTCCTAGACACGAGCTGAGAAATTGCAAACGTCGAGCAATTGCTCAGAGATGAAAAGTGCCAGCACTGAAAGCTGTTGCTAGCCAGCACCCTTCCTTGGAAGCGCTTTTGTAGGCCTAAGAACACTGGGGCTCTGGGCTTCTTTAGCCACCTCATCTTCTGCTCATCCTCTCGCGCACTCTAAAGAGAGCTCAGGTGAGAAATTGCAAACGTCGAGCAATTGCTCAGAGATGAAAAGTGCCAGCACTGAAAGCTGTTGCTAGCCAGCACCCTTCCTTGGAAGCGCTTTCACAGGCACAGCAACACTGGGGCTTTGCGCTTCTCTAGCCACCAAACGTCACGGTCCTTCTCTTTCCGTCTCGTAGACACGAGCTGAGAAATTGCAAACGTCGAGCAATTGCTCAGAGATGAAAAGTGCCAGCACTGAAAGCTCTTGCTAGCCAGCACCCTTCCTTGGAAGCGCTTTTGTAGCCCTTAGAACACTGGGGCTCTGGGCTTCTCTAGCCACCTAATCTTCTGCTCATCCTCGCGCGCTCTAAAGAGAGCTCAGGTGAGAAATTGCAAACGTCGAGCAATTGCTCAGAGATGAAAAGTGCCAGCACTGAAAGCTGTTGCTAGCCAGCACCCTTCCTTGGAAGCGCTTTCACAGGCGCAGCAACACTGGGGCTTTGCGCTTCTCTAGCCACCAAACGTCACGGTCCTTCTCTTTCCGTCTCGTAGACACGAGCTGAGAAATTGCAAACGTCGAGCAATTGCTCAGAGATGAAAAGTGCCAGCACTGAAAGCTCTTGCTAGCCAGCACCCTTCCTTGGAAGCGCTTTCACAGGCGCAGCAACACTGGGGCTTTGCGCTTCTCTACCCACCAAACGTCACGGTCCTTCTCTTTCCGTCTCGTAGACACGAGCTGAGAAATTGCAAACGTCGAGCAATTGCTCAGAGATGAAAAGTGCCAGCACTGAAAGCTGTCGCCAGCCAGCACCCTTCCTTGGAAGCGCTTTTGTAGGCCTAAGAACAGTGGGGCTCTGGGCTTCTCTAGCCACCTCATCTTCTGCTCATCCTCTCGCGCACTCTAAAGAGAGCTCAGGTGAGAAATTGCAAACGTCGAGCAATTGCTCAGAGATGAAAAGTGCCAGCACTGAAAGCTCTTGCTAGCCAGCACCCTTCCTTGGAAGCGCTTTCACAGGCGCAGCAACACTGGGGCTTTGCGCTTCTCTAGCCACCAAACGTCACGGTCCTTCTCTTTCCGTCTCGTAGAAACGAGCTGAGAAATTGCAAACGTCGAGCAATTGCTCAGAGATGAAAAGTGCCAGCACTGAAAGCTGTTGCTAGCCAGCACCCTTCCTTGGAAGCGCTTTTGTAGGCCTAAGAACACTGGGGCTCTGGGCTTCTCTAGCCACCTCATCTTGTGCTCATCCTCTCGCGCACTCTAAAGAGAGCTCAGGTGAGAAATTGCAAACGTCGAGCAATTGCTCAGAGATGAAAAGTGCCAGCACTGAAAGCTGTTGCTAGCCAGCACCCTTCCTTGGAAGCGCTTTCACAGGCACAGCAACACTGGGGCTCTGGGCTTCTCTAGCCACCTAATCTTCTGCTCATCCTCTCGCGCACTCTAAAGAGAGCTCAGGTGAGAAATTGCAAACGTCCAGCAATTGCTCAGAGATGAAAAGTGCCAGCACTGAAAGCTGTTGCTAGCCAGCACCCTTCCTTGGAAGCGCTTTTGTAGGCCTAAGAACACTGGGGCTCTGGGCTTCTCTAGCCACCTCATCTTCTGCTCATCCTCTCGCGCACTCTAAAGAGAGCTCAGGTGAGAAATTGCAAACGTCGAGCAATTGCTCAGAGATGAAAAGTGCCAGCACTGAAAGCTGTTGCTAGCCAGCACCCTTCCTTGGAAGCGCTTTCACAGGCGCAGCAACACTGGGGCTTTGCGCTTCTCTAGCCACCAAAAGTCACGGTCCTTCTCTTTCCGTCTCGTAGACACGAGCTGAGAAATTGCAAACGTCGAGCAATTGCTCAGAGAGGAAAAGTGCCAGCACTGAAAGCTGTTGCTAGCCAGCACCCTTCCTTGGAAGCGCTTTTGTAGGCCTAAGAACACTGGGGCTCTGGGCTTCTTTAGCCACCTCATCTTCTGCTCATCCTCTCGCGCACTCTAAAGAGAGCTCAGGTGAGAAATTGCAAACGTCGAGCAATTGCTCAGAGATGAAAAGTGCCAGCACTGAAAGCTGTTGCTAGCCAGCACCCTTCCTTGGAAGCGCTTTCACAGGCGCAGCAACACTGGGGCTTTGCGCTTCTCTAGCCACCAAACGTCACGGTCCTTCTCTTTCCGTCTCGTAGACACGAGCTGAGAAATTGCAAACGTCGAGCAATTGCTCAGAGATGAAAAGTGCCAGCACTGAAAGCTCTTGCTAGCCAGCACCCTTCCTTGGAAGCGCTTTTGTAGGCCTAAGAACACTGGGGCTCTGGGCTTCTCTAGCCACCTCATCTTCTGCTCATCCTCTCGCGCACTCTAAAGAGAGCTCAGGTGAGAAATTGCAAACGTCCAGCAATTGCTCAGAGATGAAAAGTGCCAGCACTGAAAGCTGTTGCTAGCCAGCACCCTTCCTTGGAAGCGCTTTACAGGCGCAGTAACACTGGGGCTTTGCGCTTCTCTACCCACCAAACGTCACTGTCATTCTCTTTCCGTCTCCTAGACACGAGCTGAGAAATTGCAAACGTCGAGCAACTGCTCAGAGAGGAAAAGTGCCAGCACTGAAAGCTGTTGCTAGCCAGCACCCTTCCTTGGAAGCGCTTTTGTAGGCCTAAGAACACTGGGGCTCTGGGCTTCTTTAGCCACCTCATCTTCTGCTCATCCTCTCGCGCACTCTAAAGAGAGCTCAGGTGAGAAATTGCAAACGTCGAGTAATTGCTCAGAGATGAAAAGTGCCAGCACTGAAAGCTGTTGCTAGCCAGCACCCTTCCTTGGAAGCGCTTTCACAGGCGCAGCAACACTGGGGCTTTGCGCTTCTCTACCCACCAAACGTCACGGTCCTTCTCTTTCCGTCTCGTAGACACGAGCTGAGAAATTGCAAACGTCGAGCAATTGCTCAGAGATGAAAAGTGCCAGCACTGAAAGCTCTTGCTAGCCAGCACCCTTCCTTGGAAGCGCTTTTGTAGCCCTTAGAACACTGGGGCTCTGGGCTTCTCTAGCCACCTAATCTTCTGCTCATCCTCGCGCGCTCTAAAGAGAGCTCAGGTGAGAAATTGCAAACGTCGAGCAATTGCTCAGAGATGAAAAGTGCCAGCACTGAAAGCTCTTGCTAGCCAGCACCCTTCCTTGGAAGCGCTTTCACAGGCGCAGCAACACTGGGGCTTTGCGCTTCTCTACCCACCAAACGTCACGGTCCTTCTCTTTCCGTCTCCTAGACACGAGCTGAGAAATTGCAAACGTCGAGCAATTGCTCAGAGATGAAAAGTGCCAGCACTGAAAGCTGTCGCCAGCCAGCACCCTTCCTTGGAAGCGCTTTTGTAGGCCTAAGAACACTGGGGCTCTGGGCTTCTCTAGCCACCTCATCTTCTGCTCATCCTCTCGCGCACTCTAAAGAGAGCTCAGGTGAGAAATTGCAAACGTCGAGCAATTGCTCAGAGATGAAAAGTGCCAGCACTGAAAGCTGTTGCTAGCCAGCACCCTTCCTTGGAAGCGCTTTCACAGGCGCAGTAACACTGGGGCTTTGCGCTTCTCTACCCACCAAACGTCACGGTCCTTCTCTTTCCGTCTCGTAGACACGAGCTGAGAAATTGCAAACGTCGAGCAATTGCTCAGAGATGAAAAGTGCCAGCACTGAAAGCTCTTGCTAGCCAGCACCCTTCCTTGGAAGCGCTTTCACAGGCGCAGCAACACTGGGGCTTTGCGCTTCTCTACCCACCAAACGTCACGGTCCTTCTCTTTCCGTCTCGTAGACACGAGCTGACAAATTGCAAACGTCGAGCAATTGCTCAGAGATGAAAAGTGCCAGCACTGAAAGCTGTTGCTAGCCAGCCCCCTTCCTTGGAAGCGCTTTTGTAGGCCTAAGAACACTGGGGCTCTGGGCTTCTCTAGCCACCTCATCTTCTGCTCATCCTCTCGCGCACTCTAAAGAGAGCTCAGGTGAGAAATTGCAAACGTCGAGCAATTGCTCAGAGATGAAAAGTGCCAGCACTGAAAGCTCTTGCTAGCCAGCACCCTTCCTTGGAAGCGCTTTCACAGGCACAGCAACACTGGGGCTCTGGGCTTCTCTAGCCACCTAATCTTCTGCTCATCCTCTCGCGCACTCTAAAGAGAGCTCAGGTGAGAAATTGCAAACGTCCAGCAATTGCTCAGAGATGAAAAGTGCCAGCACTGAAAGCTGTTGCTAGCCAGCACCCTTCCTTGGAAGCGCTTTTGTAGGCCTAAGAACACTGGGGCTCTGGGCTTCTCTAGCCACCTCATCTTCTGCTCATCCTCTCGCGCACTCTAAAGAGATCTCAGGTGAGAAATTGCAAACGTCAGGCAATTGCTCAGAGATGAAAAGTGCCAGCACTGAAAGCTCTTGCTAGCCAGCACCCTTCCTTGGAAGCGCTTTCACAGGCGCAGCAACACTGGGGCTTTGCGCTTCTCTAGCCACCAAACGTCACGCTCATTCTCTTTCCGCCTCGTAGACACGAGCTGAGAAATTGCAAACGTCGAGCAATTGCTCAGAGATGAAAAGTGCCAGCACTGAAAGCTCTTGCTAGCCAGCACCCTTCCTTGGAAGCGCTTTCACAGGCGCAGCAACACTGGGGCTTTGCGCTTCTCTAGCCACCAAACGTCACTGTCATTCTCTTTCCGTCTCGTAGACACGAGCTGAGAAATTGCAAACGTCGAGCAATTGCTCAGAGATGAAAAGTGCCAGCACTGAAAGCTCTTGCTAGCCAGCACCCTTCCTTGGAAGCGCTTTTGTAGGCCTAAGAAGACTGGGGCTCTGGGCTTCTCTAGCCACCTCATCTTCTGCTCATCCTCTCGCGCACTCTAAAGAGAGCTCAGGTGAGAAATTGCAAACGTCCAGCAATTGCTCCGAGATGAAAAGTGCCAGCACTGAAAGCTGTTGCTAGCCAGCACCCTTCCTTGGAAGCGCTTTCACAGGCACAGCAACACTGGGGCTTTGCGCTTCTCTAGCCACCTAATCTTCTGCTCATCCTCTCGCGCACTCTAAAGAGAGCTCAGGTGAGAAATTGCAAACGTCGAGCAATTGCTCAGAGATGAAAAGTGCCAGCACTGAAAGCTGTTGCTAGCCAGCACCCTTCCTTGGAAGCGCTTTTGTAGGCCTAAGAACACTGGGGCTCTGGGCTTCTCTAGCCACCTCATCTTCTGCTCATCCTCTCGCGCACTCTAAAGAGAGCTCAGGTGAGAAATTGCAAACGTCGAGCAATTGCTCAGAGATGAAAAGTGCCAGCACTGAAAGCTCTTGCTAGCCAGCACCATTCCTTGGAAGCGCTTTTGTAGGCCTAAGAACACTGGGGCTCTGGGCTTCTCTAGCCACCTAATCTTCTGCTCATCCTCTCGCGCACTCTAAAGAGAGCTCAGGTGAGAAATTGCAAACGTCGAAAAATTGCTCAGAGATGAAAAGTGCCAGCACTGAAAGCTGTTGCTAGCCAGCACCCTTCCTTGGAAGCGCTTTCACAGGCGCAGTAACACTGGGGCTTTGCGCTTCTCTACCCACCAAACGTCACGGTCATTCTCTTCCCGCCTCGTAGACACGAGCTGAGAAATTGCAAACGTCGAGCAATTGCTCAGAGATGAAAAGTGCCAGCACTGAAAGCTGTTGCTAGCCAGCACCCTTCCTTGGAAGCGCTTTCACAGGCGCAGCAACACTGGGGCTTTGCGCTTCTCTACCCACCAAACGTCACGGTCCTTCTCTTTCCATCTCGTAGACACGAGCTGAGAAATTGCAAACGTTGAGCAATTGCTCAGAGATGAAAAGTGCCAGCACTGGAAGCTGTTGCTAGCCAGCACCCTTCCTTGGAAGCGCTTTTGTAGGCCTAAGAACACTGGGGCTCTGGGCTTCTCTAGCCACCTAATCTTCTGCTCATCCTCTCGCGCACTCTAAAGAGAGCTCAGGTGAGAAATTGCAAACGTCCAGCAATTGCTCAGAGATGAAAAGTGCCAGCACTGAAAGCTGTTGCTAGCCAGCACCCTTCCTTGGAAGCGCTTTTGTAGGCCTAAGAACACTGGGGCTCTGGGCTTCTCTAGCCACCTCATCTTCTGCTCATCCTCTCGCGCACTCTAAAGAGATCTCAGGTGAGAAATTGCAAACGTCAGGCAATTGCTCAGAGATGAAAAGTGCCAGCACTGAAAGCTCTTGCTAGCCAGCACCCTTCCTTGGAAGCGCTTTCACAGGCGCAGCAACACTGGGGCTTTGCGCTTCTCTAGCCACCAAACGTCACGCTCATTCTCTTTCCGCCTCGTAGACACGAGCTGAGAAATTGCAAACGTCGAGCAATTGCTCAGAGATGAAAAGTGCCAGCACTGAAAGCTCTTGCTAGCCAGCACCCTTCCTTGGAAGCGCTTTCACAGGCGCAGCAACACTGGGGCTTTGCGCTTCTCTAGCCACCAAACGTCACTGTCATTCTCTTTCCGTCTCGTAGACACGAGCTGAGAAATTGCAAACGTCGAGCAATTGCTCAGAGAGGAAAAGTGCCAGCACTGAAAGCTCTTGCTAGCCAGCACCCTTCCTTGGAAGCGCTTTTGTAGGCCTAAGAAGACTGGGGCTCTGGGCTTCTCTAGCCACCTCATCTTCTGCTCATCCTCTCGCGCACTCTAAAGAGAGCTCAGGTGAGAAATTGCAAACGTCCAGCAATTGCTCAGAGATGAAAAGTGCCAGCACTGAAAGCTGTTGCTAGCCAGCACCCTTCCTTGGAAGCGCTTTCACAGGCACAGCAACACTGGGGCTTTGCGCTTCTCTAGCCACCTAATCTTCTGCTCATCCTCTCGCGCACTCTAAAGAGAGCTCAGGTGAGAAATTGCAAACGTCGAGCAATTGCTCAGAGATGAAAAGTGCCAGCACTGAAAGCTGTTGCTAGCCAGCACCCTTCCTTGGAAGCGCTTTTGTAGGCCTAAGAACACTGGGGCTCTGGGCTTCTCTAGCCACCTCATCTTCTGCTCATCCTCTCGCGCACTCTAAAGAGAGCTCAGGTGAGAAATTGCAAACGTCGAGCAATTGCTCAGAGATGAAAAGTGCCAGCACTGAAAGCTCTTGCTAGCCAGCACCATTCCTTGGAAGCGCTTTTGTAGGCCTAAGAACACTGGGGCTCTGGGCTTCTCTAGCCACCTAATCTTCTGCTCATCCTCTCGCGCACTCTAAAGAGAGCTCAGGTGAGAAATTGCAAACGTCGAAAAATTGCTCAGAGATGAAAAGTGCCAGCACTGAAAGCTGTTGCTAGCCAGCACCCTTCCTTGGAAGCGCTTTCACAGGCGCAGCAACACTGGGGCTTTGCGCTTCTCTACCCACCAAACGTCACTGTCATTCTCTTTCCGTCTCGTAGACACGAGCTGAGAAATTGCAAACGTCGAGCAATTGCTCAGAGAGGAAAAGTGCCAGCACTGGAAGCTGTTGCTAGCCAGCACCCTTCCTTGGAAGCGCTTTTGTAGGCCTAAGAACACTGGGGCTCTGGGCTTCTCTAGCCACCTCATCTTCTGCTCATCCTCTCGCGCACTCTAAAGAGAGCTCAGGTGAGAAATTGCAAACGTCGAGCAATTGCTCAGAGATGAAAAGTGCCAGCACTGAAAGCTGTTGCTAGCCAGCACCCTTCCTTGGAAGCGCTTTCACAGGCACAGCAACACTGGGGCTTTGCGCTTCTCTAGCCACCAAATCTTCTGCTCATCCTCTCGCGCACTCTAAAGAGAGCTCAGGTGAGAAATTGCAAACGTCGAGCAATTGCTCAGAGATGAAAAGTGCCAGCACTGAAAGCTGTTGCTAGCCAGCACCCTTCCTTGGAAGCGCTTTTGTAGGCCTAAGAACACTGGGGCTCTGGGCTTCTCTAGCCACCTCATCTTCTGCTCATCCTCTCGCGCACTCTAAAGAGAGCTCAGGTGAGAAATTGCAAACGTCGAGCAATTGCTCAGAGATGAAAAGTGCCAGCACTGAAAGCTCTTGCTAGCCAGCACCCTTCCTTGGAAGCGCTTTCACAGGCACAGCAACACTGGGGCTCTGGGCTTCTCTAGCCACCTAATCTTCTGCTCATCCTCTCGCGCACTCTAAAGAGAGCTCAGGTGAGAAATTGCAAACGTCCAGCAATTGCTCAGAGATGAAAAGTGCCAGCACTGAAAGCTGTTGCTAGCCAGCACCCTTCCTTGGAAGCGCTTTTGTAGGCCTAAGAACACTGGGGCTCTGGGCTTCTCTAGCCACCTCATCTTCTGCTCATCCTCTCGCGCACTCTAAAGAGATCTCAGGTGAGAAATTGCAAACGTCAGGCAATTGCTCAGAGATGAAAAGTGCCAGCACTGAAAGCTCTTGCTAGCCAGCACCCTTCCTTGGAAGCGCTTTCACAGGCGCAGCAACACTGGGGCTTTGCGCTTCTCTAGCCACCAAACGTCACGCTCATTCTCTTTCCGCCTCGTAGACACGAGCTGAGAAATTGCAAACGTCGAGCAATTGCTCAGAGATGAAAAGTGCCAGCACTGAAAGCTCTTGCTAGCCAGCACCCTTCCTTGGAAGCGCTTTCACAGGCGCAGCAACACTGGGGCTTTGCGCTTCTCTAGCCACCAAACGTCACGCTCATTCTCTTTCCGCCTCGTAGACACGAGCTGAGAAATTGCAAACGTCGAGCAATTGCTCAGAGATGAAAAGTGCCAGCACTGAAAGCTCTTGCTAGCCAGCACCCTTCCTTGGAAGCGCTTTCACAGGCGCAGCAACACTGGGTTTTTGCGCTTCTCTACCCACCAAACGTCACGGTCCTTCTCTTTCCGTCTCGTAGACACGAGCTGAGAAATTGCAAACGTTGAGCAATTGCTCAGAGATGAAAAGTGCCAGCACTGGAAGCTGTTGCTAGCCAGCACCCTTCCTTGGAAGCGCTTTTGTAGGCCTAAGCACACTGGGGCTCTGGGCTTCTCTAGCCACCTCATCTTCTACTCATCCTCTCGCGCACTCTAAAGAGAGCTCAGGTGAGAAATTGCAAACGTCGAGCAATTGCTCAGAGATGAAAAGTGCCAGCACTGAAAGCTCTTGCTAGCCAGCACCCTTCCTTGGAAGCGCTTTCACAGGCGCAGCAACACTGGGGCTTTGCGCTTCTCTACCCACCAAACGTCACGGTCATTCTCTTTCCGTCTCGTAGACACGAGCTGAGAAATTGCAAACGTCGAGCAATTGCTCAGAGAGGAAAAGTGCCAGCACTGGAAGCTGTTGCTAGCCAGCACCCTTCCTTGGAAGCGCTTTTGTAGGCCTAAGAACACTGGGGCTCTGGGCTTCTCTAGCCACCTCATCTTCTGCTCATCCTCTCGCGCACTCTAAAGAGAGCTCAGGTGAGAAATTGCAAACGTCGAGCAATTGCTCCGAGATGAAAAGTGCCAGCACTGAAAGCTCTTGCTAGCCAGCACCCTTCCTTGGAAGCGCTTTCACATGCACAGCAACACTGGGGCTTTGCGCTTCTCTAGCCACCTAATCTTCTGCTCATCCTCTCGCGCACTCTGAAGAGAGCTCAGGTGAGAAATTGCAAACGTCGAGCAATTGCTCAGAGATGAAAAGTGCCAGCACTGAAAGCTGTTGCTAGCCAGCACCCTTCGTTGGAAGCACTTTTGTAGCCCTAAGAACACTGGGGCTCTGGGCTTCTCTAGCCACCTACTCTTCTGCTCATCCTCTCGCGCACTCTAAAGAGAGCTCAGGTGAGAAATTGCAAACGTCGAGCAATTGCTCAGAGATGAAAAGTGCCAGCACTGAAAGCTGTTGCTAGCCAGCACCCTTCCTTGGAAGCGCTTTTGTAGGCCTAAGAACACTGCGGCTCTGGGCTTCTTTACCCACCTCATCTTCTGCTCATCCTCTCGCGCACTCTGAAGAGAGCTCAGGTGAGAAATTGCAAACGTCGAGCAATTGCTCAGAGATGAAAAGTGCCAGCACTGAAAGCTCTTGCTAGCCAGCACCCTTCCTTGGAAGCGCTTTCACAGGCGCAGCAACACTGGGGCTTTGCGCTTCTCTAGCCACCAAAAGTCACGGTCCTTCTCTTTCCGTCTCGTAGACACGAGCTGAGAAATTGCAAACGTCGAGCAATTGCTCAGAGATGAAAAGTGCCAGCACTGAAAGCTCTTGCTAGCCAGCACCCTTCCTTGGAAGCGCTTTTGTAGGCCTAAGAACACTGGGGCACTGGGCTTCTCTAGCCACCTCATCTTCTGCTCATCCTCTCGCGCACTCTAAAGAGAGCTCAGGTGAGAAATTGCAAACGTCGAGCAATTGCTCAGAGATGAAAAGTGCCAGCACTGAAAGCTGTTGCTAGCCAGCACCCTTCCTTGGAAGCGCTTTCACAGGCGCAGCAACACTGGGGCTTTGCGCTTCTCTACCCACCAAAAGTCACGGTCCTTCTCTTTCCGTCTCGTAGACACGAGCTGAGAAATTGCAAACGTCGAGCAATTGCTCAGAGATGAAAAGTGCCAGCACTGAAAGCTGTTGCTAGCCAGCACCCTTCCTTGGAAGCGCTTTTGTAGGCCTAAGAACACTGGGGCTCTGGGCTTCTCTAGCCACCTCATCTTCTGCTCATCCTCTCGCGCACTCTAAAGAGAGCTGAGGTGAGAAATTGCAAACGTCGAGCAATTGCTCAGAGATGAAAAGTGCCAGCACTGAAAGCTGTTGCTAGCCAGCACCCTTCCTTGGAAGCGCTTTCACAGGCGCAGTAACACTGGGGCTTTGCGCTTCTCTACCCACCAAACGTCACGGTCATTCTCCTCCCGCCTCGTAGACACGAGCTGAGAAATTGCAAACGTCGAGCAATTGCTCAGAGATGAAAAGTGCCAGCACTGGAAGCTGTTGCTAGCCAGCACCCTTCCTTGGAAGCGCTTTTGTAGGCCTAAGAACACTGGGGCTCTGGGCTTCTCTAGCCACCTCATCTTCTGCTCATCCTCTCGCGCACTCTAAAGAGAGCTCAGGTGAGAAATTGCAAACGTCGAGCAATTGCTCAGAGATGAAAAGTGCCAGCACTGAAAGCTCTTGCTAGCCAGCACCCTTCCTTGGAAGCGCTTTCACAGGCACAGCAACACTGGGGCTTTGCGCTTCTCTAGCCACCTAATCTTCTGCTCATCCTCTCGCGCACTCTAAAGAGAGCTCAGGTGAGAAATTGCAAACGTCGAGCAATTGCTCAGAGATGAAAAGTGCCAGCACTGAAAGCTGTTGCTAGCCAGCACCCTTCCTTGGAAGCGCTTTTGTAGCCCTAAGAACACTGGGGCTCTGGCCTTCTCTAGCCACCTCATCTTCTGCTCATCCTCTCGCGCACTCTAAAGAGAGCTCAGGTGAGAAATTGCAAACGTCGAGCAATTGCTCAGAGATGAAAAGTGCCAGCACTGAAAGCTCTTGCTAGCCAGCACCCTTCCTTGGAAGCGCTTTTGTAGGCCTAAGAACACTGCGGCTCTGGGCTTCTTTACCCACCTCATCTTCTGCTCATCCTCTCGCGCACTCTGAAGAGAGCTCAGGTGAGAAATTGCAAACGTCGAGCAATTGCTCAGAGATGAAAAGTGCCAGCACTGAAAGCTCTTGCTAGCCAGCACCCTTCCTTGGAAGCGCTTTCACAGGCGCAGCAACACTGGGGCTTTGCGCTTCTCTAGCCACCAAACGTCACGGTCCTTCTCTTTCCGTCTCGTAGACACGAGCTGAGAATTTGCAAACGTCGAGCAATTGCTCAGAGATGAAAAGTGCCAGCACTGAAAGCTGTTGCTAGCCAGCACCCTTCCTTGGAAGCGCTTTTGTAGGCCTAAGAACACTGGGGCTCTGGGCTTCTCTAGCCACCTCATCTTCTGCTCATCCTCTCGCGCACTCTAAAGAGAGCTCAGGTGAGAAATTGCAAACGTCGAGCAATTGCTCAGAGATGAAAAGTGCCAGCACTGAAAGCTCTTGCTAGCCAGCACCCTTCCTTGGAAGCGCTTTCACAGGCGCAGCAACACTGGGGCTTTGCGCTTCTCTAGCCACCAAAAGTCACGGTCCTTCTCTTTCCGTCTCGTAGACACGAGCTGAGAAATTGCAAACGTCGAGCAATTGCTCAGAGATGAAAAGTGCCAGCACTGAAAGCTCTTGCTAGCCAGCACCCTTCCTTGGAAGCGCTTTTGTAGGCCTAAGAACACTGGGGCTCTGGGCTTCTTTAGCCACCTCATCTTCTGCTCATCCTCTCGCGCACTCTAAAGAGAGCTCAGGTGAGAAATTGCAAACGTCGAGCAATTGCTCAGAGATGAAAAGTGCCAGCACTGAAAGCTCTTGCTAGCCAGCACCCTTCCTTGGAAGCGCTTTCACAGGCGCAGCAACACTGGGGCTTTGCGCTTCTCTAGCCACCAAACGTCACGGTCCTTCTCTTTCCGTCTCGTAGACACGAGCTGAGAAATTGCAAACGTCGAGCAATTGCTCAGAGATGAAAAGTGCCAGCACTGAAAGCTCTTGCTAGCCAGCACCCTTCCTTGGAAGCGCTTTTGTAGGCCTAAGAACACTGGGGCTCTGGGCTTCTCTAGCCACCTCATCTTCTGCTCATCCTCTCGCGCACTCTAAAGAGAGCTCAGGTGAGAAATTGCAAACGTCGAGCAATTGCTCAGAGATGAAAAGTGCCAGCACTGAAAGCTCTTGCTAGCCAGCACCCTTCCTTGGAAGCGCTTTACAGGCGCAGTAACACTGGGGCTTTGCGCTTCTCTACCCACCAAACGTCACTGTCATTCTCTTTCCGTCTCGTGGACATGAGCTGAGAAATTGCAAACGTCGAGCAATTGCTCAGAGATGAAAAGTGCCAGCACTGAAAGCTGTTGCTAGCCAGCACCCTTCCTTGGAAGCGCTTTTGTAGCCCTTAGAACACTGGGGCTCTGGGCTTCTCTAGCCACCTAATCTTCTGCTCATCCTCGCGCGCTCTAAAGAGAGCTCAGGTGAGAAATTGCAAACGTCGAGCAATTGCTCAGAGATGAAAAGTGCCAGCACTGAAAGCTGTTGCTAGCCAGCACCCTTCCTTGGAAGCGCTTTCACAGGCGCAGCAACACTGGGGCTTTGCGCTTCTCTAGCCACCAAACGTCACGGTCCTTCTCTTTCCGTCTCGTAGACACGAGCTGAGAAATTGCAAACGTCGAGCAATTGCTCAGAGATGAAAAGTGCCAGCACTGAAAGCTCTTGCTAGCCAGCACCCTTCCTTGGAAGCGCTTTCACAGGCGCAGCAACACTGGGGCTTTGCGCTTCTCTACCCACCAAACGTCACGGTCCTTCTCTTTCCGTCTCGTAGACACGAGCTGAGAAATTGCAAACGTCGAGCAATTGCTCAGAGATGAAAAGTGCCAGCACTGAAAGCTGTCGCCAGCCAGCACCCTTCCTTGGAAGCGCTTTTGTAGGCCTAAGAACACTGGGGCTCTGGGCTTCTCTAGCCACCTCATCTTCTGCTCATCCTCTCGCGCACTCTAAAGAGAGCTCAGGTGAGAAATTGCAAACGTCGAGCAATTGCTCAGAGATGAAAAGTGCCAGCACTGAAAGCTGTTGCTAGCCAGCACCCTTCCTTGGAAGCGCTTTCACAGGCGCAGTAACACTGGGGCTTTGCGCTTCTCTACCCACCAAACGTCACGGTCATTCTCTTTCCGCCTCGTAGACACGAGCTGAGAAATTGCAAACGTCGAGCAATTGCTCAGAGATGAAAAGTGCCAGCACTGAAAGCTCTTGCTAGCCAGCACCCTTCCTTGGAAGCGCTTTCACAGGCGCAGCAACACTGGGGCTTTGCGCTTCTCTAGCCACCAAACGTCACGGTCCTTCTCTTTCCGTCTCGTAGACACGAGCTGAGAAATTGCAAACGTCGAGCAATTGCTCAGAGATGAAAAGTGCCAGCACTGAAAGCTGTTGCTAGCCAGCACCCTTCCTTGGAAGCGCTTTTGTAGGCCTAAGAACACTGGGGCTCTGGGCTTCTCTAGCCACCTCATCTTCTGCTCATCCTCTCGCGCACTCTAAAGAGAGCTCAGGTGAGAAATTGCAAACGTCGAGCAATTGCTCAGAGATGAAAAGTGCCAGCACTGAAAGCTCTTGCTAGCCAGCACCCTTCCTTGGAAGCGCTTTTGTAGGCCTAAGAAGACTGGGGCTCTGGGCTTCTCTAGCCACCTCATCTTCTGCTCATCCTCTCGCGCACTCTAAAGAGAGCTCAGGTGAGAAATTGCAAACGTCCAGCAATTGCTCAGAGATGAAAAGTGCCAGCACTGAAAGCTGTTGCTAGCCAGCACCCTTCCTTGGAAGCGCTTTCACAGGCGCAGCAACACTGGGGCTTTGCGCTTCTCTAGCCACCAAACGTCACGGTCCTTCTCTTTCCGTCTCGTAGACACGAGCTGAGAAATTGCAAACGTCGAGCAATTGCTCAGAGATGAAAAGTGCCAGCACTGAAAGCTCTTGCTAGCCAGCACCCTTCCTTGGAAGCGCTTTTGTAGGCCTAAGAACACTGGGGCTCTGGGCTTCTCTAGCCACATCATCTTCTGCTCATCCTCTCGCGCACTCTAAAGAGAGCTCAGGTGAGAAATTGCAAACGTCGAGCAATTGCTCAGAGATGAAAAGTGCCAGCACTGAAAGCTCTTGCTAGCCAGCACCCTTCCTTGGAAGCGCTTTTGTAGGCCTAAGAACACTGGGGCTCTGGGCTTCTCTAGCCACCTAATATTCTGCTCGTCCTCTCGCGCACTCTAAAGAGAGCTCAGGTGAGAAATTGCAAACGTCGAGCAATTGCTCAGAGATGAAAAGTGCCAGCACTGAAAGCTGTTGCTAGCCAGCACCCTTCCTTGGAAGCGCTTTTGTAGGCCTAAGAACACTGGGGCTCTGGGCTTATCTAGCCACCTCATCTTCTGCTCATCCTCTCGCGCTCTCTAAAGAGAGCTCAGGTGAGAAATTGCAAACGTCGAGCAATTGCTCAGAGATGAAAAGTGCCAGCACTGAAAGCTGTTGCTAGCCAGCACCCTTCCTTGGAAGCGCTTTCACAGGCGCAGCAACACTGGGGCTTTGCGCTTCTCTACCCACCAAACGTCACGGTCCTTCTCTTTCCGTCTCGTAGACACGAGCTGAGAAATTGCAAACGTCGAGCAATTGCTCAGAGAGGAAAAGTGCCAGCACTGAAAGCTCTTGCTAGCCAGCACCCTTCCATGGAAGCGCTTTTGTAGGCCTAAGAACACTGGGGCTCTGGGCTTCTCTAGCCACCTCATCTTCTGCTCATCCTCTCGCGCACTCTAAAGAGAGCTCAGGTGAGAAATTGCAAACGTCGAGCAATTGCTCAGAGATGAAAAGTGCCAGCACTGAAAGCTCTTGCTAGCCAGCACCCTTCCTTGGAAGCGCTTTTGTAGGCCTAAGAACACTGGGGCTCTGGGCTTCTCTAGCCACCTCATCTTCTGCTCATCCTCTCGCGCACTCTAAAGAGAGCTCAGGTGACAAATTGCAAACGTCGAGCAATTGCTCAGAGATGAAAAGTGCCAGCACTGAAAGCTCTTGCTAGCCAGCACCCTTCCTTGGAAGCGCTTTTGTAGGCCTAAGAACACTGGGGCTCTGGGCTTCTCTAGCCACCTCATCTTCTGCTCATCCTCTCGCGCACTCTAAAGAGAGCTCAGGTGAGAAATTGCAAACGTCCAGCAATTGCTCAGAGATGAAAAGTGCCAGCACTGAAAGCTCTTGCTAGCCAGCACCCTTCCTTGGAAGCGCTTTCACAGGCACAGCAACACTGGGGCTCTGGGCTTCTTTAGCCACCTCATCTTCTGCTCATCCTCTCGCGCACTCTAAAGAGAGCTCAGGTGAGAAATTGCAAACGTCGAGCAATTGCTCCGAGATGAAAAGTGCCAGCACTGAAAGCTCTTGCTAGCCAGCACCCTTCCTTGGAAGCGCTTTTGTAGGCCTAAGAACACTGGGGCTCTGGGCTTCTCTAGCCACCTAATCTTCTGCTCATCCTCTCGCGCACTCTAAAGAGAGCTCAGGTGAGAAATTGCAAACGTCGAGCAATTGCTCAGAGATGAAAAGTGCCAGCACTGAAAGCTCTTGCTAGCCAGCACCCTTCCTTGGAAGCACTTTTGTAGCCCTTAGAACAGTGGGGCTCTGGGCTTCTCTAGCCACCTAATCTTCTGCTCGTCCTCTCGCGCACTCTAAAGAGAGCTCAGGTGAGAAATTGCAAACGTCGAGCAATTGCTCAGAGATGAAAAGTGCCAGCACTGAAAGCTGTTGCTAGCCAGCACCCTTCCTTGGAAGCACTTTTGTAGGCCTAAGAACACTGGGGCTCTGGGCTTCTCTAGCCACCTCATCTTCTGCTCATCCTCTCGCGCACTCTGAAGAGAGCTCAGGTGAGAAATTGCAAACGTCGAGCAATTGCTCAGAGATGAAAAGTGCCAGCACTGAAAGCTCTTGCTAGCCAGCACCCTTCCTTGGAAGCGCTTTTGTAGCCCTTAGAACACTGGGGCTCTGGGCTTCTCTAGCCACCTAATCTTCTGCTCATCCTCTCACGCACTCTAAAGAGAGCTCAGGTGAGAAATTGCAAACGTCGAGCAATTGCTCAGAGATGAAAAGTGCCAGCACTGAAAGCTGTTGCTAGCCAGCACCCTTCCTTGGAAGCGCTTTCACAGGCACAGCAACACTGGGGCTCTGGGCTTCTCTAGCCACCTCATCTTCTGCTCATCCTCTCGCGCACTCTAAAGAGAGCTCAGGTGAGAAATTGCAAACGTCGAGCAATTGCTCAGAGATGAAAAGTGCCAGCACTGAAAGCTCTTGCTAGCCAGCACCCTTCCTTGGAAGCGCTTTCACAGGCGCAGCAACACTGGGGCTTTGCGCTTCTCTACCCACCAAACGTCACGGTCCTTCTCTTTCCGTCAGTAGACACGAGCTGAGAAATTGCAAACGTCGAGCAATTGCTCAGAGAGGAAAAGTGCCAGCACTGAAAGCTCTTGCTAGCCAGCACCCTTCCTTGGAAGCGCTTTCACAGGCGCAGCAACACTGGGGCTTTGCGCTTCTCTAGCCACCAAAAGTCACGGTCCTTCTCTTTCCGTCGGTAGACACGAGCTGAGAAATTGCAAACGTCGAGCAATTGCTCAGAGATGAAAAGTGCCAGCACTGAAAGCTGTTGCTAGCCAGCACCCTTCCTTGGAAGCGCTTTTGTAGGCCTAAGAACACTGGGGCTCTGGGCTTCTCTAGCCACCTCATCTTCTGCTCATCCTCTCGCGCACTCTAAAGAGAGCTCAGGTGAGAAATTGCAAACGTCGAGCAATTGCTCAGAGATGAAAAGTGCCAGCACTGAAAGCTGTTGCTAGCCAGCACCCTTCCTTGGAAGCACTTTTGTAGCCCTTAGAACACTGGGGCTCTGGGCTTCTCTAGCCACCTCATCTTCTGCTCATCCTCTCGCGCACTCTAAAGAGAGCTCAGGTGAGAAATTGCAAACGTCGAGCAATTGCTCAGAGATGAAAAGTGCCAGCACTGAAAGCTCTTGCTAGCCAGCACCCTTCCTTGGAAGCGCTTTCACAGGCACAGCAACTCTGGGGCTCTGGGCTTCTCTAGCCACCTAATCTTCTGCTCACCCTCTCGCGTACTCTGAAGAGAGCTCAGGTGAGAAATTGCAAACGTCGAGCAATTGCTCAGAGATGAAAAGTGCCAGCACTGAAAGCTCTTGCTAGCCAGCACCCTTCCTTGGAAGCGCTTTCACAGGCGCAGCAACACTGGGGCTTTGCGCTTCTCTAGCCACCAAACGTCACGGTCCTTCTCTTTCCGTCTCGTAGACACGAGCTGAGAAATTGCAAACGTCGAGCAATTGCTCAGAGATGAAAAGTGCCAGCACTGAAAGCTCTTGCTAGCCAGCACCCTTCCTTGGAAGCGCTTTTGTAGCCCTTAGAACACTGGGGCTCTGGGCTTCTCTAGCCACCTCATCTTCTGCTCATCCTCTCGCGCACTCTAAAGAGAGCTCAGGTGAGAAATTGCAAACGTCCAGCAATTGCTCAGAGATGAAAAGTGCCAGCACTGAAAGCTGTTGCTAGCCAGCACCCTTCCTTGGAAGCGCTTTACAGGCGCAGTAACACTGGGGCTTTGCGCTTCTCTACCCACCAAACGTCACTGTCATTCTCTTTCCGTCTCGTAGACACGAGCTGAGAAATTGCAAACGTCGAGCAATTGCTCAGAGATGAAAAGTGCCAGCACTGAAAGCTGTTGCTAGCCAGCACCCTTCCTTGGAAGCGCTTTTGTAGGCCTAAGAACACTGGGGCTCTGGGCTTCTCTAGCCACCTCATCTTCTGCTCATCCTCTCGCGCACTCTAAAGAGAGCTCAGGTGAGAAATTGCAAACGTCGAGCAATTGCTCAGAGATGAAAAGTGCCAGCACTGAAAGCTCTTGCTAGCCAGCACCCTTCCTTGGAAGCGCTTTCACAGGCGCAGCAACACTGGGGCTTTGCGCTTCTCTAGCCACCAAACGTCACGGTCCTTCTCTTGCCGTCTCGTAGACACGAGCTGAGAAATTGCAAACGTCGAGCAATTGCTCAGAGATGAAAAGTGCCAGCACTGAAAGCTGTTGCTAGCCAGCACCCTTCCTTGGAAGCGCTTTTGTAGGCCTAAGAACACTGGGGCTCTGGACTTCTCTAGCCACCTCATCTTCTGCTCATCCTCTCGCGCACTCTAAAGAGAGCTCAGGTGAGAAATTGCAAACGTCGAGCAATTGCTCAGAGATGAAAAGTGCCAGCACTGAAAGCTCTTGCTAGCCAGCACTCTTCCTTGGAAGCACTTTTGTAGCCCTTAGAACACTGGGGCTCTGGGCTTCTCTAGCCACCTAATCTTCTGCTCGTCCTCTCGCGCACTCTGAAGAGAGCTCAGGTAAGAAATTGCAAACGTCGAGCAATTGCTCAGAGATGAAAAGTGCCAGCACTGAAAGCTCTTGCTAGCCAGCACCCTTCCTTGGAAGCGCTTTTGTAGGCCTAAGAACACTGGGGCTCTGGGCTTATCTAGCCACCTCATCTTCTGCTCATCCTCTCGCGCACTCTAAAGAGAGCTCAGGTGAGAAATTGCAAACGTCCAGCAATTGCTCAGAGATGAAAAGTGCCAGCACTGAAAGCTGTTGCTAGCCAGCACCCTTCCTTGGAAGCGCTTTTGTAGGCCTAAGAACACTGGGGCTCTGGGCTTCTCTAGCCACCTCATCTTCTGCTCATCCTCTCGCGCACTCTGAAGAGAGCTCAGGTGAGAAATTGCAAACGTCGAGCAATTGCTCAGAGATGAAAAGTGCCAGCACTGAAAGCTCTTGCTAGCCAGCACCCTTCCTTGGAAGCGCTTTTGTAGGCCTAAGAACACTGGGGCTCTGGGCTTCTCTAGCCACCTCATCTTCTGCTCATCCTCTCGCGCACTCTAAAGAGAGCTCAGGTGAGAAATTGCAAACGTCGAGCAATTGCTCAGAGATGAAAAGTGCCAGCACTGAAAGCTCTTGCTAGCCAGCACCCTTCCTTGGAAGCGCTTTTGTAGGCCTAAGAACACTGGGGCTCTGGGCTTCTCTAGCCACCTAATCTTCTGCTCATCCTCTCGCGCACTCTAAAGAGAGCTCAGGTGAGAAATTGCAAACGTCCAGCAATTGCTCAGAGATGAAAAGTGCCAGCACTGAAAGCTGTTGCTAGCCAGCACCCTTCCTTGGAAGCGCTTTCACAGGCACAGCAACACTGGGGCTCTGGGCTTCTCTAGCCACCTCATCTTCTGCTCATCCTCTCGCGCACTCTAAAGAGAGCTCAGGTGAGAAATTGCAAACGTCGAGCAATTGCTCAGAGATGAAAAGTGCCAGCACTGAAAGCTGTTGCTAGCCAGCACCCTTCCTTGGAAGCGCTTTCACAGGCGCAGCAACACTGGGGCTTTGCGCTTCTCTACCCACCAAACGTCACGGTCCTTCTCTTTCCGTCTCCTAGACACGAGCTGAGAAATTGCAAACGTCGAGCAATTGCTCAGAGATGAAAAGTGCCAGCACTGAAAGCTCTTGCTAGCCAGCACCCTTCCTTGGAAGCGCTTTCACAGGCGCAGCAACACTGGGGCTTTGCGCTTCTCTAGCCACCAAAAGTCACGGTCCTTCTCTTTCCGTCGGTAGACACGAGCTGAGAAATTGCAAACGTCGAGCAATTGCTCAGAGATGAAAAGTGCCAGCACTGAAAGCTGTTGCTAGCCAGCACCCTTCCTTGGAAGCGCTTTTGTAGGCCTAAGAACACTGGGGCTCTGGGCTTCTCTAGCCACCTAATCTTCTGCTCATCCTCTCGCGCACTCTAAAGAGAGCTCAGGTGAGAAATTGCAAACGTTGAGCAATTGCTCAGAGATGAAAAGTGCCAGCACTGAAAGCTCTTGCTAGCCAGCACCCTTCCTTGGAAGCACTTTTGTAGCCCTTAGAACACTGGGGCTCTGGGCTTCTCTAGCCACCTAATCTTCTGCTCGTCCTCTCGCTCACTCTAAAGAGAGCTCAGGTGAGAAATTGCAAACGTCGAGCAATTGCTCAGAGATGAAAAGTGCCAGCACTGAAAGCTGTTGCTAGCCAGCACCCTTCCTTGGAAGCGCTTTTGTAGGCCTAAGAACACTGGGGCTTTGGGCTTCTTTAGCCACCTCATCTTCTGCTCATCCTCTCGCGCACTCTAAAGAGAGCTCAGGTGAGAAATTGCAAACGTCGAGCAATTGCTCAGAGATGAAAAGTGCCAGCACTGAAAGCTGTTGCTAGCCAGCACCCTTCCTTGGAAGCGCTTTCACAGGCGCAGCAACACTGGGGCTTTGCGCTTCTCTACCCACCAAACGTCACGGTCATTCTCTTTCCGTCTCGTAGACACGAGCTGAGAAATTGCAAACGTCGAGCAATTGCTCAGAGATGAAAAGTGCCAGCACTGAAAGCTCTTGCTAGCCAGCACCCTTCCTTGGAAGCGCTTTTGTAGCCCTTAGAACACTGGGGCTCTGGGCTTCTCTAGCCACCTAATGTTCTGCTCATCCTCGCGCGCTCTAAAGAGAGCTCAGGTGAGAAATTGCAAACGTCGAGCAATTGCTCAGAGATGAAAAGTGCCAGCACTGAAAGCTCTTGCTAGCCAGCACCCTTCCTTGGAAGCGCTTTCACAGGCGCAGCAACACTGGGGCTTTGCGCTTCTCTACCCACCAAACGTCACGGTCCTTCTCTTTCCGTCTCGTAGACACGAGCTGAGAAATTGCAAACGTCGAGCAATTGCTCCGAGATGAAAAGTGCCAGCACTGAAAGCTCTTGCTAGCCAGCACCCTTCCTTGGAAGCGCTTTCACAGGCGCAGCAACACTGGGGCTTTGCGCTTCTCTAGCCACCAAAAGTCACGGTCCTTCTCTTTCCGTCTCCTAGACACGAGCTGAGAAATTGCAAACGTCGAGCAATTGCTCAGAGATGAAAAGTGCCAGCACTGAAAGCTGTCGCCAGCCAGCACCCTTCCTTGGAAGCGCTTTTGTAGGCCTAAGAACACTGGGGCTCTGGGCTTCTCTAGCCACCTCATCTTCTGCTCATCCTCTCGCGCACTCTAAAGAGAGCTCAGGTGAGAAATTGCAAACGTCGAGCAATTGCTCAGAGATGAAAAGTGCCAGCACTGAAAGCTGTTGCTAGCCAGCACCCTTCCTTGGAAGCGCTTTCACAGGCGCAGTAACACTGGGGCTTTGCGCTTCTCTACCCACCAAACGTCACGGTCCTTCTCTTTCCGTCAGTAGACACGAGCTGAGAAATTGCAAACGTCGAGCAATTGCTCAGAGATGAAAAGTGCCAGCACTGAAAGCTCTTGCTAGCCAGCACCCTTCCTTGGAAGCGCTTTCACAGGCGCAGCAACACTGGGGCTTTGCGCTTCTCTAGCCACCAAAAGTCACGGTCCTTCTCTTTCCGTCGGTAGACACGAGCTGAGAAATTGCAAACGTCGAGCAATTGCTCAGAGATGAAAAGTGCCAGCACTGAAAGCTCTTGCTAGCCAGCACCCTTCCTTGGAAGCGCTTTTGTAGGCCTAAGAACACTGGGGCTCTGGGCTTCTCTAGCCACCTCATCTTCTGCTCATCCTCTCGCGCACTCTAAAGAGAGCTCAGGTGAGAAATTGCAAACGTTGAGCAATTGCTCAGAGATGAAAAGTGCCAGCACTGAAAGCTCTTGCTAGCCAGCACCCTTCGTTGGAAGCACTTTTGTAGCCCTTAGAACACTGGGGCTCTGGGCTTCTCTAGCCACCTAATCTTCTGCTCGTCCTCTCGCTCACTCTAAAGAGAGCTCAGGTGAGAAATTGCAAACGTCGAGCAATTGCTCAGAGATGAAAAGTGCCAGCACTGAAAGCTGTTGCTAGCCAGCACCCTTCCTTGGAAGCGCTTTTGTAGGCCTAAGAACACTGGGGCTCTGGGCTTCTCTAGCCACCTCATCTTCTGCTCATCCTCTCGCGCACTCTAAAGAGAGCTCAGGTGAGAAATTGCAAACGTCGAGCAATTGCTCAGAGATGAAAAGTGCCAGCACTGAAAGCTGTTGCTAGCCAGCACCCTTCCTTGGAAGCGCTTTCACAGGCGCAGCAACACTGGGGCTTTGCGCTTCTCTAGCCACCAAACGTCACGGTCCTTCTCTTGCCGTCTCGTAGACACGAGCTGAGAAATTGCAAACGTCGAGCAATTGCTCAGAGATGAAAAGTGCCAGCACTGAAAGCTGTTGCTAGCCAGCACCCTTCCTTGGAAGCGCTTTTGTAGGCCTAAGAACACTGGGGCTCTGGACTTCTCTAGCCACCTCATCTTCTGCTCATCCTCTCGCGCACTCTAAAGAGAGCTCAGGTGAGAAATTGCAAACGTCGAGCAATTGCTCAGAGATGAAAAGTGCCAGCACTGAAAGCTCTTGCTAGCCAGCACTCTTCCTTGGAAGCACTTTTGTAGCCCTTAGAACACTGGGGCTCTGGGCTTCTCTAGCCACCTAATCTTCTGCTCGTCCTCTCGCGCACTCTGAAGAGAGCTCAGGTAAGAAATTGCAAACGTCGAGCAATTGCTCAGAGATGAAAAGTGCCAGCACTGAAAGCTCTTGCTAGCCAGCACCCTTCCTTGGAAGCGCTTTTGTAGGCCTAAGAACACTGGGGCTCTGGGCTTATCTAGCCACCTCATCTTCTGCTCATCCTCTCGCGCACTCTAAAGAGAGCTCAGGTGAGAAATTGCAAACGTCCAGCAATTGCTCAGAGATGAAAAGTGCCAGCACTGAAAGCTGTTGCTAGCCAGCACCCTTCCTTGGAAGCGCTTTTGTAGGCCTAAGAACACTGGGGCTCTGGGCTTCTCTAGCCACCTCATCTTCTGCTCATCCTCTCGCGCACTCTGAAGAGAGCTCAGGTGAGAAATTGCAAACGTCGAGCAATTGCTCAGAGATGAAAAGTGCCAGCACTGAAAGCTCTTGCTAGCCAGCACCCTTCCTTGGAAGCGCTTTTGTAGGCCTAAGAACACTGGGGCTCTGGGCTTCTCTAGCCACCTCATCTTCTGCTCATCCTCTCGCGCACTCTAAAGAGAGCTCAGGTGAGAAATTGCAAACGTCGAGCAATTGCTCAGAGATGAAAAGTGCCAGCACTGAAAGCTCTTGCTAGCCAGCACCCTTCCTTGGAAGCGCTTTTGTAGGCCTAAGAACACTGGGGCTCTGGGCTTCTCTAGCCACCTAATCTTCTGCTCATCCTCTCGCGCACTCTAAAGAGAGCTCAGGTGAGAAATTGCAAACGTCCAGCAATTGCTCAGAGATGAAAAGTGCCAGCACTGAAAGCTGTTGCTAGCCAGCACCCTTCCTTGGAAGCGCTTTCACAGGCACAGCAACACTGGGGCTCTGGGCTTCTCTAGCCACCTCATCTTCTGCTCATCCTCTCGCGCACTCTAAAGAGAGCTCAGGTGAGAAATTGCAAACGTCGAGCAATTGCTCAGAGATGAAAAGTGCCAGCACTGAAAGCTGTTGCTAGCCAGCACCCTTCCTTGGAAGCGCTTTCACAGGCGCAGCAACACTGGGGCTTTGCGCTTCTCTACCCACCAAACGTCACGGTCATTCTCTTTCCGTCTCGTAGACACGAGCTGAGAAATTGCAAACGTCGAGCAATTGCTCAGAGATGAAAAGTGCCAGCACTGAAAGCTCTTGCTAGCCAGCACCCTTCCTTGGAAGCGCTTTCACAGGCGCAGCAACACTGGGGCTTTGCGCTTCTCTAGCCACCAAAAGTCACGGTCCTTCTCTTTCCGTCGGTAGACACGAGCTGAGAAATTGCAAACGTCGAGCAATTGCTCAGAGATGAAAAGTGCCAGCACTGAAAGCTGTTGCTAGCCAGCACCCTTCCTTGGAAGCGCTTTTGTAGGCCTAAGAACACTGGGGCTCTGGGCTTCTCTAGCCACCTCATCTTCTGCTCATCCTCTCGCGCACTCTAAAGAGAGCTCAGGTGAGAAATTGCAAACGTTGAGCAATTGCTCAGAGATGAAAAGTGCCAGCACTGAAAGCTGTTGCTAGCCAGCACCCTTCCTTGGAAGCACTTTTGTAGCCCTTAGAACACTGGGGCTCTGGGCTTCTCTAGCCACCTAATCTTCTGCTCGTCCTCTCGCTCACTCTAAAGAGAGCTCAGGTGAGAAATTGCAAACGTCGAGCAATTGCTCAGAGATGAAAAGTGCCAGCACTGAAAGCTGTTGCTAGCCAGCACCCTTCCTTGGAAGCGCTTTTGTAGGCCTAAGAACACTGGGGCTTTGGGCTTCTTTAGCCACCTCATCTTCTGCTCATCCTCTCGCGCACTCTAAAGAGAGCTCAGGTGAGAAATTGCAAACGTCGAGCAATTGCTCAGAGATGAAAAGTGCCAGCACTGAAAGCTGTTGCTAGCCAGCACCCTTCCTTGGAAGCGCTTTCACAGGTGCAGCAACACTGGGGCTTTGCGCTTCTCTACCCACCAAACGTCACGGTCATTCTCTTTCCGTCTCGTAGACACGAGCTGAGAAATTGCAAACGTCGAGCAATTGCTCAGAGATGAAAAGTGCCAGCACTGAAAGCTCTTGCTAGCCAGCACCCTTCCTTGGAAGCGCTTTTGTAGCCCTTAGAACACTGGGGCTCTGGGCTTCTCTAGCCACCTAATGTTCTGCTCATCCTCGCGCGCTCTAAAGAGAGCTCAGGTGAGAAATTGCAAACGTCCAGCAATTGCTCAGAGATGAAAAGTGCCAGCACTGAAAGCTCTTGCTAGCCAGCACCCTTCCTTGGAAGCGCTTTCACAGGCGCAGCAACACTGGGGCTTTGCGCTTCTCTACCCACCAAACGTCACGGTCCTTCTCTTTCCGTCTCGTAGACACGAGCTGAGAAATTGCAAACGTCGAGCAATTGCTCAGAGATGAAAAGTGCCAGCACTGAAAGCTCTTGCTAGCCAGCACCCTTCCTTGGAAGCGCTTTCACAGGCGCAGCAACACTGGGGCTTTGCGCTTCTCTAGCCACCAAAAGTCACGGTCCTTCTCTTTCCGTCTCCTAGACACGAGCTGAGAAATTGCAAACGTCGAGCAATTGCTCAGAGATGAAAAGTGCCAGCACTGAAAGCTGTCGCCAGCCAGCACCCTTCCTTGGAAGCGCTTTTGTAGGCCTAAGAACACTGGGGCTCTGGGCTTCTCTAGCCACCTCATCTTCTGCTCATCCTCTCGCGCACTCTAAAGAGAGCTCAGGTGAGAAATTGCAGACGTCGAGCAATTGCTCAGAGATGAAAAGTGCCAGCACTGAAAGCTGTTGCTAGCCAGCACCCTTCCTTGGAAGCGCTTTCACAGGCGCAGTAACACTGGGGCTTTGCGCTTCTCTACCCACCAAACGTCACGGTCCTTCTCTTTCCGTCAGTAGACACGAGCTGAGAAATTGCAAACGTCGAGCAATTGCTCAGAGATGAAAAGTGCCAGCACTGAAAGCTCTTGCTAGCCAGCACCCTTCCTTGGAAGCGCTTTCACAGGCGCAGCAACACTGGGGCTTTGCGCTTCTCTAGCCACCAAAAGTCACGGTCCTTCTCTTTCCGTCGGTAGACACGAGCTGAGAAATTGCAAACGTCGAGCAATTGCTCAGAGATGAAAAGTGCCAGCACTGAAAGCTGTTGCTAGCCAGCACCCTTCCTTGGAAGCGCTTTTGTAGGCCTAAGAACACTGGGGCTCTGGGCTTCTCTAGCCACATCATCTTCTGCTCATCCTCTCGCGCACTCTAAAGAGAGCTCAGGTGAGAAATTGCAAACGTTGAGCAATTGCTCAGAGATGAAAAGTGCCAGCACTGAAAGCTCTTGCTAGCCAGCACCCTTCGTTGGAAGCACTTTTGTAGCCCTTAGAACACTGGGGCTCTGGGCTTCTCTAGCCACCTAATCTTCTGCTCGTCCTCTCGCTCACTCTAAAGAGAGCTCAGGTGAGAAATTGCAAACGTCGAGCAATTGCTCAGAGATGAAAAGTGCCAGCACTGAAAGCTGTTGCTAGCCAGCACCCTTCCTTGGAAGCGCTTTTGTAGGCCTAAGAACACTGGGGCTCTGGGCTTCTTTAGCCACCTCATCTTCTGCTCATCCTCTCGCGCACTCTAAAGAGAGCTCAGGTGAGAAATTGCAAACGTCGAGCAATTGCTCAGAGATGAAAAGTGCCAGCACTGAAAGCTGTTGCTAGCCAGCACCCTTCCTTGGAAGCGCTTTCACAGGCGCAGCAACACTGGGGCTTTGCGCTTCTCTACCCACCAAACGTCACGGTCATTCTCTTTCCGTCTCGTAGACACGAGCTGAGAAATTGCAAACGTCGAGCAATTGCTCAGAGATGAAAAGTGCCAGCACTGAAAGCTCTTGCTAGCCAGCACCCTTCCTTGGAAGCGCTTTTGTAGCCCTTAGAACACAGGGGCTCTGGGCTTCTCTAGCCACCTAATGTTCTGCTCATCCTCGCGCGCTCTAAAGAGAGCTCAGGTGAGAAATTGCAAACGTCGAGCAATTGCTCAGAGATGAAAAGTGCCAGCACTGAAAGCTGTTGCTAGCCAGCACCCTTCCTTGGAAGCGCTTTCACAGGCGCAGCAACACTGGGGCTTTGCGCTTCTCTAGCCACCAAACGTCACGGTCCTTCTCTTTCCGTCTCGTAGACACGAGCTGAGAAATTGCAAACGTCGAGCAATTGCTCAGAGATGAAAAGTGCCAGCACTGGAAGCTGTTGCTAGCCAGCACCCTTCCTTGGAAGCGCTTTCACAGGCGCAGCAACACTGGGGCTTTGCGCTTCTCTAGCCACCAAACGTCACGGTCCTTCTCTTTCCGTCAGTAGACACGAGCTGAGAAATTGCAAACGTCGAGCAATTGCTCAGAGATGAAAAGTGCCAGCACTGAAAGCTGTCGCCAGCCAGCACCCTTCCTTGGAAGCGCTTTTGTAGGCCTAAGAACACTGGGGCTCTGGGCTTCTCTAGCCACCTCATCTTCTGCTCATCCTCTCGCGCACTCTAAAGAGAGCTCAGGTGAGAAATTGCAGACGTCGAGCAATTGCTCAGAGATGAAAAGTGCCAGCACTGAAAGCTGTTGCTAGCCAGCACCCTTCCTTGGAAGCGATTTCACAGGCGCAGTAACACTGGGGCTTTGCGCTTCTCTACCCACCAAACGTCACGGTCCTTCTCTTTCTGTCTCGTAGACACGAGCTGAGAAATTGCAAACGTCGAGCAATTGCTCAGAGATGAAAAGTGCCAGCACTGAAAGCTCTTGCTAGCCAGCACCCTTCCTTGGAAGCGCTTTCACAGGCGCAGCAACACTGGGGCTTTGCGCTTCTCTACCCACCAAACGTCACGGTCCTTCTCTTTCCGTCTCGTAGACACGAGCTGAGAAATTGCAAACGTCGAGCAATTGCTCAGAGATGAAAAGTGCCAGCGCTGAAAGCTGTTGCTAGCCAGCACCCTTCCTTGGAAGCGCTTTCACAGGCGCAGCAACACTGGGGCTTTGCGCTTCTCTAGCCACCAAAAGTCACGGTCCTTCTCTTTCCGTCTCCTAGACACGAGCTGAGAAATTGCAAACGTCGAGCAATTGCTCAGAGATGAAAAGTGCCAGCACTGAAAGCTCTTGCTAGCCAGCACCCTTCCTTGGAAGCGCTTTTGTAGGCCTAAGAACACTGGGGCTCTGGGCTTCTTTAGCCACCTCATCTTCTGCTCATCCTCTCGCGCACTCTAAAGAGAGCTCAGGTGAGAAATTGCAAACGTCGAGCAATTGCTCAGAGATGAAAAGTGCCAGCACTGAAAGCTGTTGCTAGCCAGCACCCTTCCTTGGAAGCGCTTTCACAGGCGCAGCAACACTGGGGCTTTGCGCTTCTCTAGCCACCAAACGTCACGGTCCTTCTCTTTCCGTCAGTAGACACGAGCTGAGAAATTGCAAACGTCGAGCAATTGCTCAGAGATGAAAAGTGCCAGCACTGAAAGCTGTTGCTAGCCAGCACCCTTCCTTGGAAGCGCTTTTGTAGCCCTTAGAACACTGTGGCTCTGGGCTTCTCTAGCCACCTAATGTTCTGCTCATCCTCGCGCGCTCTAAAGAGAGCTCAGGTGAGAAATTGCAAACGTCGAGCAATTGCTCAGAGATGAAAAGTGCCAGCACTGAAAGCTCTTGCTAGCCAGCACCCTTCCTTGGAAGCGCTTTCACAGGCGCAGCAACACTGGGGCTTTGCGCTTCTCTACCCACCAAACGTCACGGTCCTTCTCTTTCCGTCTCGTAGACACGAGCTGAGAAATTGCAAACGTCGAGCAATTGCTCAGAGATGAAAAGTGCCAGCACTGAAAGCTGTTGCTAGCCAGCACCCTTCCTTGGAAGCGCTTTCACAGGCGCAGCAACACTGGGGCTTTGCGCTTCTCTACGCACCAAACGTCACGGTCCTTCTCTTTCCGTCAGTAGACACGAGCTGAGAAATTGCAAACGTCGAGCAATTGCTCAGAGATGAAAAGTGCCAGCACTGAAAGCTGTCGCCAGCCAGCACCCTTCCTTGGAAGCGCTTTTGTAGGCCTAAGAACACTGGGGCTCTGGGCTTCTCTAGCCACCTCATCTTCTGCTCATCCTCTCGCGCACTCTAAAGAGAGCTCAGGTGAGAAATTGCAGACGTCGAGCAATTGCTCAGAGATGAAAAGTGCCAGCACTGAAAGCTGTTGCTAGCCAGCACCCTTCCTTGGAAGCGATTTCACAGGCGCAGTAACACTGGGGCTTTGCGCTTCTCTACCCACCAAACGTCACGGTCCTTCTCTTTCCGTCTCGTAGACACGAGGTGAGAAATTGCAAACGTCGAGCAATTGCTCAGAGATGAAAAGTGCCAGCACTGAAAGCTGTTGCTAGCCAGCACCCTTCCTTGGAAGCGCTTTTGTAGGCCTAAGAACACTGGGGCTCTGGGCTTCTCTAGCCACCTCATCTTCTGCTCATCCTCTCGCGCACTCTAAAGAGAGCTCAGGTGAGAAATTACAAACGTCGAGCAATTGCTCAGAGATGAAAAGTGCCAGCACTGAAAGCTGTTGCTAGCCAGCACCCTTCCTTGGAAGCACTTTTGTAGCCCTTAGAACAGTGGGGCTCTGGGCTTCTCTAGCCACCTCATCTTCTGCTCGTCCTCTCGCGCACTCTAAAGAGAGCTCAGGTGAGAAATTGCAAACGTCGAGCAATTGCTCAGAGATGAAAAGTGCCAGCACTGAAAGCTCTTGCTAGCCAGCACCCTTCCTTGGAAGCGCTTTCACAGGCGCAGCAACACTGGGGCTTTGCGCTTCTCTAGCCACCAAAAGTCACGGTCCTTCTCTTTCCGTCTCGTAGACACGAGCTGAGAAATTGCAAACGTCGAGCAATTGCTCAGAGATGAAAAGTGCCAGCACTGAAAGCTCTTGCTAGCCAGCACCCTTCCTTGGAAGCGCTTTTGTAGGCCTAAGAACACTGGGGCTCTGGGCTTCTTTAGCCACCTAAGCTTCTGCTCATCCTCTCGCGCACTCTAAAGAGAGCTCAGGTGAGAAATTGCAAACGTCGAGCAATTGCTCAGAGATGAAAAGTGCCAGCACTGAAAGCTGTTGCTAGCCAGCACCCTTCCTTGGAAGCGCTTTTGTAGCCCTTAGAACACTGGGGCTCTGGGCTTCTCTAGCCACCTCATCTTGTGCTCATCCTCTCGCGCACTCTAAAGAGAGCTCAGGTGAGAAATTGCAAACGTCGAGCAATTGCTCAGAGATGAAAAGTGCCAGCACTGAAAGCTGTTGCTAGCCAGCACCCTTCCTTGGAAGCGCTTTCACAGGCACAGCAACACTGGGGCTCTGGGCTTCTCTAGCCACCTAATCTTCTGCTCATCCTCTCGCGCACTCTAAAGAGAGCTCAGGTGAGAAATTGCAAACGTCGAGCAATTGCTCAGAGATGAAAAGTGCCAGCACTGAAAGCTGTTGCTAGCCAGCACCCTTCCTTGGAAGCGCTTTTGTAGGCCTAAGAACACTGGAGCTCTGGGCTTCTCTAGCCACCTCATCTTCTGCTCATCCTCTCGCGCACTCTAAAGAGAGCTCAGGTGAGAAATTGCAAACGTCGAGCAATTGCTCAGAGATGAAAAGTGCCAGCACTGAAAGCTCTTGCTAGCCAGCACCCTTCCTTGGAAGCGCTTTCACAGGCGCAGCAACACTGGGGCTTTGCGCTTCTCTACCCACCAAACGTCACGGTCCTTCTCTTTCCGTCTCGTAGACACGAGCTGAGAAATTGCAAACGTCGAGCAATTGCTCAGAGATGAAAAGTGCCAGCACTGAAAGCTCTTGCTAGCCAGCACCCTTCCTTGGAAGCGCTTTCACAGGCGCAGCAACACTGGGGCTTTGCGCTTCTCTACCCACCAAACGTCACGGTCCTTCTCTTTCCGTCTCGTAGACACGAGCTGAGAAATTGCAAACGTCGAGCAATTGCTCAGAGATGAAAAGTGCCAGCGCTGAAAGCTGTTGCTAGCCAGCACCCTTCCTTGGAAGCGCTTTCACAGGCGCAGCAACACTGGGGCTTTGCGCTTCTCTAGCCACCAAAAGTCACGGTCCTTCTCTTTCCGTCTCCTAGACACGAGCTGAGAAATTGCAAACGTCGAGCAATTGCTCAGAGATGAAAAGTGCCAGCACTGAAAGCTCTTGCTAGCCAGCACCCTTCCTTGGAAGCGCTTTTGTAGGCCTAAGAACACTGGGGCTCTGGGCTTCTTTAGCCACCTCATCTTCTGCTCATCCTCTCGCGCACTCTAAAGAGAGCTCAGGTGAGAAATTGCAAACGTCGAGCAATTGCTCAGAGATGAAAAGTGCCAGCACTGAAAGCTGTTGCTAGCCAGCACCCTTCCTTGGAAGCGCTTTCACAGGCGCAGCAACACTGGGGCTTTGCGCTTCTCTAGCCACCAAACGTCACGGTCCTTCTCTTTCCGTCAGTAGACACGAGCTGAGAAATTGCAAACGTCGAGCAATTGCTCAGAGATGAAAAGTGCCAGCACTGAAAGCTGTTGCTAGCCAGCACCCTTCCTTGGAAGCGCTTTTGTAGCCCTTAGAACACTGGGGCTCTGGGCTTCTCTAGCCACCTAATGTTCTGCTCATCCTCGCGCGCTCTAAAGAGAGCTCAGGTGAGAAATTGCAAACGTCGAGCAATTGCTCAGAGATGAAAAGTGCCAGCACTGAAAGCTCTTGCTAGCCAGCACCCTTCCTTGGAAGCGCTTTCACAGGCGCAGCAACACTGGGGCTTTGCGCTTCTCTACCCACCAAACGTCACGGTCCTTCTCTTTCCGTCTCGTAGACACGAGCTGAGAAATTGCAAACGTCGAGCAATTGCTCAGAGATGAAAAGTGCCAGCACTGAAAGCTGTTGCTAGCCAGCACCCTTCCTTGGAAGCGCTTTCACAGGCGCAGCAACACTGGGGCTTTGCGCTTCTCTAGCCACCAAACGTCACGGTCCTTCTCTTTCCGTCAGTAGACACGAGCTGAGAAATTGCAAACGTCGAGCAATTGCTCAGAGATGAAAAGTGCCAGCACTGAAAGCTGTCGCCAGCCAGCACCCTTCCTTGGAAGCGCTTTTGTAGGCCTAAGAACACTGGGGCTCTGGGCTTCTCTAGCCACCTCATCTTCTGCTCATCCTCTCGCGCACTCTAAAGAGAGCTCAGGTGAGAAATTGCAGACGTCGAGCAATTGCTCAGAGATGAAAAGTGCCAGCACTGAAAGCTGTTGCTAGCCAGCACCCTTCCTTGGAAGCGATTTCACAGGCGCAGTAACACTGGGGCTTTGCGCTTCTCTACCCACCAAACGTCACGGTCCTTCTCTTTCCGTCTCCTAGACACGAGCTGAGAAATTGCAAACGTCGAGCAATTGCTCAGAGATGAAAAGTGCCAGCACTGAAAGCTCTTGCTAGCCAGCACCCTTCCTTGGAAGCGCTTTTGTAGGCCTAAGAACACTGGGGCTCTGGGCTTCTTTAGCCACCTAAGCTTCTGCTCATCCTCTCGCGCACTCTAAAGAGAGCTCAGGTGAGAAATTGCAAACGTCGAGCAATTGCTCAGAGATGAAAAGTGCCAGCACTGAAAGCTGTTGCTAGCCAGCACCCTTCCTTGGAAGCGCTTTTGTAGCCCTTAGAACACTGGGGCTCTGGGCTTCTCTAGCCACCTCATCTTGTGCTCATCCTCTCGCGCACTCTAAAGAGAGCTCAGGTGAGAAATTGCAAACGTCGAGCAATTGCTCAGAGATGAAAAGTGCCAGCACTGAAAGCTGTTGCTAGCCAGCACCCTTCCTTGGAAGCGCTTTCACAGGCACAGCAACACTGGGGCTCTGGGCTTCTCTAGCCACCTAATCTTCTGCTCATCCTCTCGCGCACTCTAAAGAGAGCTCAGGTGAGAAATTGCAAACGTCGAGCAATTGCTCAGAGATGAAAAGTGCCAGCACTGAAAGCTGTTGCTAGCCAGCACCCTTCCTTGGAAGCGCTTTTGTAGGCCTAAGAACACTGGAGCTCTGGGCTTCTCTAGCCACCTCATCTTCTGCTCATCCTCTCGTGCACTCTAAAGAGAGCTCAGGTGAGAAATTGCAAACGTCGAGCAATTGCTCAGAGATGAAAAGTGCCAGCACTGAAAGCTCTTGCTAGCCAGCACCCTTCCTTGGAAGCGCTTTCACAGGCGCAGCAACACTGGGGCTTTGCGCTTCTCTACCCACCAAAAGTCACGGTCCTTCTCTTTCCGTCTCGTAGACACGAGCTGAGAAATTGCAAACGTCGAGCAATTGCTCAGAGATGAAAAGTGCCAGCACTGAAAGCTGTTGCTAGCCAGCACCCTTCCTTGGAAGCGCTTTCACAGGCGCAGCAACACTGGGGCTTTGCGCTTCTCTAGCCACCAAACGTCACGGTCCTTCTCTTTCCGTCAGTAGACACGAGCTGAGAAATTGCAAACGTCGAGCAATTGCTCAGAGATGAAAAGTGCCAGCACTGAAAGCTGTCGCCAGCCAGCACCCTTCCTTGGAAGCGCTTTTGTAGGCCTAAGAACACTGGGGCTCTGGGCTTCTCTAGCCACCTCATCTTCTGCTCATCCTCTCGCGCACTCTAAAGAGAGCTCAGGTGAGAAATTGCAGACGTCGAGCAATTGCTCAGAGATGAAAAGTGCCAGCACTGAAAGCTGTTGCTAGCCAGCACCCTTCCTTGGAAGCGCTTTCACAGGCGCAGTAACACTGGGGCTTTGCGCTTCTCTACCCACCAAACGTCACGGTCCTTCTCTTTCCGTCTCGTAGACACGAGCTGAGAAATTGCAAACGTCGAGCAATTGCTCAGAGATGAAAAGTGCCAGCACTGAAAGCTCTTGCTAGACAGCACCCTTCCTTGGAAGCGCTTTCACAGGCGCAGCAACACTGGGGCTTTGCGCTTCTCTACCCACCAAACGTCACGGTCCTTCTCTTTCCGTCTCGTAGACACGAGCTGAGAAATTGCAAACGTCGAGCAATTGCTCAGAGATGAAAAGTGCCAGCGCTGAAAGCTCTTGCTAGCCAGCACCCTTCCTTGGAAGCGCTTTCACAGGCGCAGCAACACTGGGGCTTTGCGCTTCTCTAGCCACCAAAAGTCACGGTCCTTCTCTTTCCGTCTCCTAGACACGAGCTGAGAAATTGCAAACGTCGAGCAATTGCTCAGAGATGAAAAGTGCCAGCACTGAAAGCTGTTGCTAGCCAGCACCCTTCCTTGGAAGCGCTTTTGTAGGCCTAAGAACACTGGGGCTCTGGGCTTCTCTAGCCACCTCATCTTCTGCTCATCCTCTCGCGCACTCTAAAGAGAGCTCAGGTGAGAAATTACAAACGTCGAGCAATTGCTCAGAGATGAAAAGTGCCAGCACTGAAAGCTGTTGCTAGCCAGCACCCTTCCTTGGAAGCACTTTTGTAGCCCTTAGAACAGTGGGGCTCTGGGCTTCTCTAGCCACCTCATCTTCTGCTCGTCCTCTCGCGCACTCTAAAGAGAGCTCAGGTGAGAAATTGCAAACGTCGAGCAATTGCTCAGAGATGAAAAGTGCCAGCACTGAAAGCTCTTGCTAGCCAGCACCCTTCCTTGGAAGCGCTTTCACAGGCGCAGCAACACTGGGGCTTTGCGCTTCTCTAGCCACCAAAAGTCACGGTCCTTCTCTTTCCGTCTCGTAGACACGAGCTGAGAAATTGCAAACGTCGAGCAATTGCTCAGAGATGAAAAGTGCCAGCACTGAAAGCTCTTGCTAGCCAGCACCCTTCCTTGGAAGCGCTTTTGTAGGCCTAAGAACACTGGGGCTCTGGGCTTTTTTAGCCACCTAAGCTTCTGCTCATCCTCTCGCGCACTCTAAAGAGAGCTCAGGTGAGAAATTGCAAACGTCGAGCAATTGCTCAGAGATGAAAAGTGCCAGCACTGAAAGCTGTTGCTAGCCAGCACCCTTCCTTGGAAGCGCTTTTGTAGGCCTAAGAACACTGGGGCTCTGGGCTTCTCTAGCCACCTCATCTTGTGCTCATCCTCTCGCGCACTCTAAAGAGAGCTCAGGTGAGAAATTGCAAACGTCGAGCAATTGCTCAGAGATGAAAAGTGCCAGCACTGAAAGCTGTTGCTAGCCAGCACCCTTCCTTGGAAGCGCTTTCACAGGCACAGCAACACTGGGGCTCTGGGCTTCTCTAGCCACCTAATCTTCTGCTCATCCTCTCGCGCACTCTAAAGAGAGCTCAGGTGAGAAATTGCAAACGTCGAGCAATTGCTCAGAGATGAAAAGTGCCAGCACTGAAAGCTGTTGCTAGCCAGCACCCTTCCTTGGAAGCGCTTTTGTAGGCCTAAGAACACTGGGGCTCTGGGCTTCTCTAGCCACCTCATCTTCTGCTCATCCTCTCGCGCACTCTAAAGAGAGCTCAGGTGAGAAATTGCAAACGTCGAGCAATTGCTCAGAGATGAAAAGTGCCAGCACTGAAAGCTGTTGCTAGCCAGCACCCTTCCTTGGAAGCACTTTCACAGGCGCAGCAACACTGGGGCTTTGCGCTTCTCTACCCAACAAACGTCACGGTCCTTCTCTTTCCGTCTCGTAGACACGAGCTGAGAAATTGCAAACGTCGAGCAATTGCTCAGAGATGAAAAGTGCCAGCACTGAAAGCTGTTGCTAGCCAGCACCCTTCCTTGGAAGCGCTTTCACAGGCGCAGCAACACTGGGGCTTTGCGCTTCTCTAGCCACCAAAAGTCACGGTCCTTCTCTTTCCGTCGGTAGACACGAGCTGAGAAATTGCAAACATCGAGCAATTGCTCAGAGATGAAAAGTGCCAGCACTGAAAGCTCTTGCTAGCCAGCACCCTTCCTTGGAAGCGCTTTTGTAGGCCTAAGAACACTGGGGCTCTGGGCTTCTCTAGCCACCTAATCTTCTGCTCATCCTCTCGCGCACTCTAAAGAGAGCTCAGGTGAGAAATTGCAAACGTCGAGCAATTGCTCAGAGATGAAAAGTGCCAGCACTGAAAGCTCTTGCTAGCCAGCACCCTTCGTTGGAAGCACTTTTGTAGCCCTTAGAACACTGCGGCTCTGGGCTTCTCTAGCCACCTAATCTTCTGCTCGTCCTCTCGCGCACTCTAAAGAGAGCTCAGGTGAGAAATTGCAAACGTCGAGCAATTGCTCAGAGATGAAAAGTGCCAGCACTGAAAGCTGTTGCTAGCCAGCACCCTTCCTTGGAAGCGCTTTACAGGCGCAGTAACACTGGGGCTTTGTGCTTCTCTACGCACCAAACGTCACGGTCCTTCTCTTTCCGTCTCGTAGACACGAGCTGAGAAATTGCAAACGTCGAGCAATTGCTCAGAGATGAAAAGTGCCAGCACTGAAAGCTGTTGCTAGCCAGCACCCTTCCTTGGAAGCGCTTTTGTAGGCCTAAGAACACTGGGGCTCTGGGCTTCTCTAGCCACCTAATCTTCTGCTCATCCTCTCGCGCACTCTAAAGAGAGCTCAGGTGAGAAATTGCAAACGTCGAGCAATTGCTCAGAGATGAAAAGTGCCAGCACTGAAAGCTGTTGCTAGCCAGCACCCTTCCTTGGAAGCGCTTTCACAGGCGCAGTAACACTGGGGCTTTGCGCTTCTCTAGCCACCAAACGTCACTGTCATTCTCTTTTCGTCTCCTAGACACGAGCTGAGAAATTGCAAACGTCGAGCAATTGCTCAGAGATGAAAAGTGCCAGCACTGAAAGCTCTTGCTAGCCAGCACCCTTCCTTGGAAGCGCTTTTGTAGCCCTTAGAACACTGGGGCTCTGGGCTTCTCTAGCCCCCTAATGTTCTGCTCATCCTCGCGCGCTCTAAAGAGAGCTCAGGTGAGAAATTGCAAACGTCGAGCAATTGCTCAGAGATGAAAAGTGCCAGCACTGAAAGCTCTTGCTAGCCAGCACCCTTCCTTGGAAGCGCTTTCACAGGCGCAGCAACACTGGGGCTTTGCGCTTCTCTAGCCACCAAACGTCACGGTCCTTCTCTTTCCGTCAGTAGACACGAGCTGAGAAATTGCAAACGTCGAGCAATTGCTCAGAGATGAAAAGTGCCAGCACTGAAAGCTGTCGCCAGCCAGCACCCTTCCTTGGAAGCGCTTTTTTAGGCCTAAGAACACTGGGGCTCTGGGCTTCTCTAGCCACCTCATCTTCTGCTCATCCTCTCGCGCACTCTAAAGAGAGCTCAGGTGAGAAATTGCAGACGTCGAGCAATTGCTCAGAGATGAAAAGTGCCAGCACTGAAAGCTGTTGCTAGCCAGCACCCTTCCTTGGAAGCGATTTCACAGGCGCAGTAACACTGGGGCTTTGCGCTTCTCTACCCACCAAACGTCACGGTCCTTCTCTTTCCGTCTCGTAGACACGAGCTGAGAAATTGCAAACGTCGAGCAATTGCTCAGAGATGAAAAGTGCCAGCACTGAAAGCTCTTGCTAGCCAGCACCCTTCCTTGGAAGCGCTTTCACAGGCGCAGCAACACTGGGGCTTTGCGCTTCTCTACCCACCAAACGTCACGGTCCTTCTCTTTCCGTCTCGTAGACACGAGCTGAGAAATTGCAAACGTCGAGCAATTGCTCAGAGATGAAAAGTGCCAGCGCTGAAAGCTCTTGCTAGCCAGCACCCTTCCTTGGAAGCGCTTTCACAGGCGCAGCAACACTGGGGCTTTGCGCTTCTCTAGCCACCAAAAGTCACGGTCCTTCTCTTTCCGTCTCCTAGACACGAGCTGAGAAATTGCAAACGTCGAGCAATTGCTCAGAGATGAAAAGTGCCAGCACTGAAAGCTGTTGCTAGCCAGCACCCTTCCTTGGAAGCGCTTTTGTAGCCCTTAGAACACTGGGGCTCTGGGCTTCTCTAGCCACCTCATCTTCTGCTCATCCTCTCGCGCACTCTAAAGAGAGCTCAGGTGAGAAATTACAAACGTCGAGCAATTGCTCAGAGATGAAAAGTGCCAGCACTGAAAGCTGTTGCTAGCCAGCACCCTTCCTTGAAGCACTTTTGTAGCCCTTAGAACACTGGGGCTCTGGGCTTCTCTAGCCACCTCATCTTCTGCTCGTCCTCTCGCGCACTCTAAAGAGAGCTCAGGTGAGAAATTGCAAACGTCGAGCAATTGCTCAGAGATGAAAAGTGCCAGCACTGAAAGCTCTTGCTAGCCAGCACCCTTCCTTGGAAGCGCTTTCACAGGCGCAGCAACACTGGGGCTTTGCGCTTCTCTAGCCACCAAAAGTCACGGTCCTTCTCTTTCCGTCGGTAGACACGAGCTGAGAAATTGCAAACGTCGAGCAATTGCTCAGAGATGAAAAGTGCCAGCACTGAAAGCTCTTGCTAGCCAGCACCCTTCCTTGGAAGCGCTTTTGTAGGCCTAAGAACACTGGGGCTCTGGGCTTCTCTAGCCACCTCATCTTCTGCTCATCCTCTCGCCCACTCTAAAGAGAGCTCAGGTGAGAAATTGCAAACGTCCAGCAATTGCTCAGAGATGAAAAGTGCCAGCACTGAAAGCTCTTGCTAGCCAGCACCCTTCCTTGGAAGCACTTTTGTAGCCCTTAGAACACTGGGGCTCTGGGCTTCTCTAGCCACCTCATCTTCTGCTCATCCTCTCGCGCACTCTAAAGAGAGCTCAGGTGAGAAATTGCAAACGTCGAGCAATTGCTCAGAGATGAAAAGTGCCAGCACTGAAAGCTGTTGCTAGCCAGCACCCTTCCTTGGAAGCGCTTTTGTAGCCCTTAGAACACTGGGGCTCTGGGCTTCTCTAGCCACCTCATCTTGTGCTCATCCTCTCGCGCACTCTAAAGAGTGCTCAGGTGAGAAATTGCAAACGTCGAGCAATTGCTCAGAGATGAAAAGTGCCAGCACTGAAAGCTGTTGCTAGCCAGCACCCTTCCTTGGAAGCGCTTTCACAGGCACAGCAACACTGGGGCTCTGGGCTTCTCTAGCCACCTAATCTTCTGCTCATCCTCTCGCGCACTCTAAAGAGAGCTCAGGTGACAAATTGCAAACGTCGAGCAATTGCTCAGAGATGAAAAGTGCCAGCACTGAAAGCTGTTGCTAGCCAGCACCCTTCCTTGGAAGCGCTTTTGTAGGCCTAAGAACACTGGGGCTCTGGGCTTCTTTAGCCACCTCATCTTGTGCTCATCCTCTCGCGCACTCTAAAGAGAGCTCAGGTGAGAAATTGCAAACGTCGAGCAATTGCTCAGAGATGAAAAGTGCCAGCACTGAAAGCTGTTGCTAGCCAGCACCCTTCCTTGGAAGCACTTTCACAGGCGCAGCAACACTGGGGCTTTGCGCTTCTCTACCCAACAAACGTCACGGTCCTTCTCTTTCCGTCTCGTAGACACGAGCTGAGAAATTGCAAACGTCGAGCAATTGCTCAGAGATGAAAAGTGCCAGCACTGAAAGCTGTTGCTAGCCAGCACCCTTCCTTGGAAGCGCTTTCACAGGCGCAGCAACACTGGGGCTTTGCGCTTCTCTAGCCACCAAAAGTCACGGTCCTTCTCTTTCCGTCGGTAGACACGAGCTGAGAAATTGCAAACATCGAGCAATTGCTCAGAGATGAAAAGTGCCAGCACTGAAAGCTGTTGCTAGCCAGCACCCTTCCTTGGAAGCGCTTTTGTAGGCCTAAGAACACTGGGGCTCTGGGCTTCTCTAGCCACCTCATCTTCTGCTCATCCTCTCGCGCACTCTAAAGAGAGCTCAGGTGAGAAATTGCAAACGTCGAGCAATTGCTCAGAGATGAAAAGTGCCAGCACTGAAAGCTCTTGCTAGCCAGCACCCTTCGTTGGAAGCACTTTTGTAGCCCTTAGAACACTGGGGCTCTGGGCTTCTCTAGCCACCTAATCTTCTGCTCGTCCTCTCGCGCACTCTAAAGAGAGCTCAGGTGAGAAATTGCAAACGTCGAGCAATTGCTCAGAGATGAAAAGTGCCAGCACTGAAAGCTGTTGCTAGCCAGCACCCTTCCTTGGAAGCGCTTTACAGGCGCAGTAACACTGGGGCTTTGTGCTTCTCTACGCACCAAACGTCACGGTCCTTCTCTTTCCGTCTCGTAGACACGAGCTGAGAAATTGCAAACGTCGAGCAATTGCTCAGAGATGAAAAGTGCCAGCACTGAAAGCTGTTGCTAGCCAGCACCCTTCCTTGGAAGCGCTTTTGTAGGCCTAAGAACACTGGGGCTCTGGGCTTCTCTAGCCACCTAATCTTCTGCTCATCCTCTCGCGCACTCTAAAGAGAGCTCAGGTGAGAAATTGCAAACGTCGAGCAATTGCTCAGAGATGAAAAGTGCCAGCACTGAAAGCTGTTGCTAGCCAGCACCCTTCCTTGGAAGCGCTTTCACAGGCGCAGCAACACTGGGGCTTTGCGCTTCTCTACCCACCAAACGTCACGGTCCTTCTCTTTCCGTCTCGTAGACACGAGCTGAGAAATTGCAAACGTCGAGCAATTGCTCAGAGATGAAAAGTGCCAGCACTGAAAGCTCTTGCTAGCCAGCCCCCTTCCTTGGAAGCGCTTTTGTAGGCCTAAGAACACTGGGGCTCTGGGCTTCTCTAGCCACCTCATCTTCTGCTCATCCTCTCGCGCACTCTAAAGAGAGCTCAGGTGAGAAATTGCAAACGTCGAGCAATTGCTCAGAGATGAAAAGTGCCAGCACTGAAAGCTCTTGCTAGCCAGCACCCTTCCTTGGAAGCACTTTTGTAGCCCTTAGAACACTGGGGCTCTGGGCTTCTCTAGCCACCTCATCTTCTGCTCATCCTCTCGCGCACTCTAAAGAGAGCTCAGGTGAGAAATTGCAAACGTCGAGCAATTGCTCAGAGATGAAAAGTGCCAGCACTGAAAGCTCTTGCTAGCCAGCACCCTTCCTTGGAAGCGCTTTTGTAGCCCTTAGAACACTGGGGCTCTGGGCTTCTCTAGCCACCTCATCTTGTGCTCATCCTCTCGCGCACTCTAAAGAGAGCTCAGGTGAGAAATTGCAAACGTTGAGCAATTGCTCAGAGATGAAAAGTGCCAGCACTGAAAGCTGTTGCTAGCCAGCACCCTTCCTTGGAAGCGCTTTCACAGGCACAGCAACACTGGGGCTCTGGGCTTCTCTAGCCACCTAATCTTCTGCTCATCCTCTCGCGCACTCTAAAGAGAGCTCAGGTGAGAAATTGCAAACGTCGAGCAATTGCTCAGAGATGAAAAGTGCCAGCACTGAAAGCTGTTGCTAGCCAGCACCCTTCCTTGGAAGCGCTTTTGTAGGCCTAAGAACACTGGGGCTCTGGGCTTCTCTAGCCACCTAATCTTCTGCTCATCCTCTCGCGCACTCTAAAGAGAGCTCAGGTGAGAAATTGCAAACGTCGAGCAATTGCTCAGAGATGAAAAGTGCCAGCACTGAAAGCTGTTGCTAGCCAGCACCCTTCCTTGGAAGCGCTTTCACAGGCGCAGCAACACTGGGGCTTTGCGCTTCTCTACCCAACAAACGTCACGGTCCTTCTCTTTCCGTCTCGTAGACACGAGCTGAGAAATTGCAAACGTCGAGCAATTGCTCAGAGATGAAAAGTGCCAGCACTGAAAGCTGTTGCTAGCCAGCACCCTTCCTTGGAAGCGCTTTCACAGGCGCAGCAACACTGGGGCTTTGCGCTTCTCTAGCCACCAAAAGTCACGGTCCTTCTCTTTCCGTCGGTAGACACGAGCTGAGAAATTGCAAACATCGAGCAATTGCTCAGAGATGAAAAGTGCCAGCACTGAAAGCTCTTGCTAGCCAGCACCCTTCCTTGGAAGCGCTTTTGTAGCCCTTAGAACACTGGGGCTCTGGGCTTCTCTAGCCACCTAATCTTCTGCTCATCCTCTCGCGCACTCTAAAGAGAGCTCAGGTGAGAAATTGCAAACGTCGAGCAATTGCTCAGAGATGAAAAGTGCCAGCACTGAAAGCTCTTGCTAGCCAGCACCCTTCGTTGGAAGCACTTTTGTAGCCCTTAGAACACTGGGGCTCTGGGCTTCTCTAGCCACCTAATCTTCTGCTCGTCCTCTCGCGCACTCTAAAGAGAGCTCAGGTGAGAAATTGCAAACGTCGAGCAATTGCTCAGAGATGAAAAGTGCCAGCACTGAAAGCTGTTGCTAGCCAGCACCCTTCCTTGGAAGCGCTTTACAGGCGCAGTAACACTGGGGCTTTGTGCTTCTCTACGCACCAAACGTCACGGTCCTTCTCTTTCCGTCTCGTAGACACGAGCTGAGAAATTGCAAACGTCGAGCAATTGCTCAGAGATGAAAAGTGCCAGCACTGAAAGCTCTTGCTAGCCAGCACCCTTCCTTGGAAGCGCTTTTGTAGGCCTAAGAACAGTGGGGCTCTGGGCTTCTCTAGCCACCTCATCTTCTGCTCATCCTCTCGCGCACTCTAAAGAGAGCTCAGGTGAGAAATTGCAAACGTCGAGCAATTGCTCAGAGATGAAAAGTGCCAGCACTGAAAGCTCTTGCTAGCCAGCACCCTTCCTTGGAAGCGCTTTCACAGGCGCAGCAACACTGGGGCTTTGCGCTTCTCTACCCACCAAACGTCACGGTCCTTCTCTTTCCGTCTCGTAGACACGAGCTGAGAAATTGCAAACGTCGAGCAATTGCTCAGAGATGAAAAGTGCCAGCACTGAAAGCTGTTGCTAGCCAGCACCCTTCCTTGGAAGCGCTTTTGTAGGCCTAAGAACACTGGGGCTCTGGGCTTCTCTAGCCACCTCATCTTCTGCTCATCCTCTCGCGCACTCTAAAGAGAGCTCAGGTGAGAAATTGCAAACGTCGAGCAATTGCTCAGAGATGAAAAGTGCCAGCACTGAAAGCTCTTGCTAGCCAGCACCCTTCCTTGGAAGCACTTTTGTAGCCCTTAGAACACTGGGGCTCTGGGCTTCTCTAGCCACCTCATCTTCTGCTCGTCCTCTCGCGCACTCTAAAGAGAGCTCAGGTGAGAAATTGCAAACGTCGAGCAATTGCTCAGAGAGGAAAAGTGCCAGCACTGAAAGCTGTTGCTAGCCAGCACCCTTCCTTGGAAGCGCTTTTGTAGGCCTAAGAACACTGGGGCTCTGGGCTTCTCCAGCCACCTCATCTTCTGCTCATCCTCTCGCGCACTCTAAAGAGAGCTCAGGTGAGAAATTGCAAACGTCCAGCAATTGCTCAGAGATGAAAAGTGCCAGCACTGAAAGCTCTTGCTAGCCAGCACCCTTCCTTGGAAGCGCTTTCACAGGCGCAGCAACACTGGGGCTTTGCGCTTCTCTAGCCACCAAACGTCACGGTCCTTCTCTTTCCGTCTCGTAGACACGAGCTGAGAAATTGCAAACGTCGAGCAATTGCTCAGAGATGAAAAGTGCCAGCACTGAAAGCTCTTGCTAGCCAGCACCCTTCCTTGGAAGCGCTTTCACAGGCACAGCAACACTGGGGCTTTGCGCTTCTCTAGCCACCAAAAGTCACGGTCCTTCTCTTTCCGTCGGTAGACACGAGCTGAGAAATTGCAAACATCGAGCAATTTCTCAGAGAGGAAAAGTGCCAGCACTGAAAGCTGTTGCTAGCCAGCACCCTTCCTTGGAAGCGCTTTTGTAGGCCTAAGAACACTGGGGCTCTGGGCTTCTCTAGCCACCTCATCTTCTGCTCATCCTCTCGTGCACTCTAAAGAGAGCTCAGGTGAGAAATTGCAAACGTCGAGCAATTGCTCAGAGATGAAAAGTGCCAGCACTGAAAGCTCTTGCTAGCCAGCACCCTTCCTTGGAAGCGCTTTTGTAGCCCTTAGAACACTGGGGCTCTGGGCTTCTCTAGCCACCTAATCTTCTGCTCGTCCTCTCGCGCACTCTAAAGAGAGCTCAGGTGAGAAATTGCAAACGTCGAGCAATTGCTCAGAGATGAAAAGTGCCAGCACTGAAAGCTCTTGCTAGCCAGCACCCTTCCTTGGAAGCGCTTTCACAGGCACAGCAACACTGGGGCTTTGCGCTTCTCTACCCACCAAACGTCACGGTCCTTCTATTTCCGTCGGTAGACACGAGCTGAGAAATTGCAAACGTCGAGCAATTGCTCAGAGATGAAAAGTGCCAGCACTGAAAGCTGTCGCCAGCCAGCACCCTTCCTTGGAAGCGCTTTTGTAGGCCTAAGAACACTGGGGCTCTGGGCTTCTCTAGCCACCTCATCTTCTGCTCATCCTCTCGCGCACTCTAAAGAGAGCTCAGGTGAGAAATTGCAAACGTCGAGCAATTGCTCAGAGATGAAAAGTGCCAGCACTGAAAGCTGTTGCTAGCCAGCACCCTTCCTTGGAAGCGCTTTCACAGGCGCAGCAACACTGGGGCTTTGCGCTTCTCTACCCACCAAACGTCACGGTCCTTCTCTTTCCGTCTCGTAGACACGAGCTGAGAAATTGCAAACGTCGAGCAATTGCTCAGAGAGGAAAAGTGCCAGCACTGGAAGCTGTTGCTAGCCAGCACCCTTCCTTGGAAGCGCTTTTGTAGGCCTAAGAACACTGGGGCTCTGGGCTTCTCTAGCCACCTAATCTTCTGCTCATCCTCTCGCGCACTCAAAAGAGAGCTCAGGTGAGAAATTGCAAACGTCGAGCAATTGCTCAGAGATGAAAAGTGCCAGCACTGAAAGCTGTTGCTAGCCAGCACCCTTCCTTGGAAGCGCTTTTGTAGGCCTAAGAACACTGGGGCTCTGGGCTTCTCTAGCCACCTAATCTTCTGCTCATCCTCTCGTGCACTCTAAAGAGAGCTCAGGTGAGAAATTGCAAACGTCGAGCAATTGCTCAGAGAAGAAAAGTGCCAGCACTGAAAGCTCTTGCTAGCCAGCACCCTTCCTTGGAAGCGCTTTTGTAGGCCTAAGAACACTGGGGCTCTGGGCTTCTCTAGCCACCTCATCTTCTGCTCATCCTCTCGCGCACTCTAAAGAGAGCTCAGGTGAGAAATTGCAAACGTCGAGCAATTGCTCAGAGATGAAAAGTGCCAGCACTGAAAGCTGTTGCTAGCCAGCACCCTTCCTTGGAAGCGCTTTTGTAGGCCTAAGAACACTGGGGCTCTGGGCTTCTCTAGCCACCTCATCTTCTGCTCATCCTCTCGCGCACTCTAAAGAGAGCTCAGGTGAGAAATTGCAAACGTCCAGCAATTGCTCAGAGATGAAAAGTGCCAGCACTGAAAGCTCTTGCTAGCCAGCACCCTTCCTTGGAAGCGCTTTACAGGCGCAGTAACACTGGGGCTTTGCGCTTCTCTAGCCACCAAACGTCACGGTCCTTCTCTTTCCGTCTCGTAGACACGAGCTGAGAAATTGCAAACGTCGAGCAATTGCTCAGAGATGAAAAGTGCCAGCACTGAAAGCTGTTGCTAGCCAGCACCCTTCCTTGGAAGCGCTTTTGTAGGCCTAAGAACACTGGGGCTCTGGGCTTCTCTAGCCACCTCATCTTCTGCTCATCCTCTCGCGCACTCTAAAGAGAGCTCAGGTGAGAAATTGCAAACGTCCAGCAATTGCTCAGAGATGAAAAGTGCCAGCACTGAAAGCTGTTGCTAGCCAGCACCCTTCCTTGGAAGCGCTTTCACAGACGCAGTAACACTGGGGCTTTGCGCTTCTCTAGCCACCAAACGTCACGGTCATTCTCTTTCCGCCTCGTAGACACGAGCTGAGAAATTGCAAACGTCGAGCAATTGCTCAGAGATGAAAAGTGCCAGCACTGAAAGCTCTTGCTAGCCAGCACCCTTCCTTGGAAGCGCTTTCACAGGCGCAGCAACACTGGGGCTTTGCGCTTCTCTAGCCACCAAACGTCACGGTCCTTCTCTTTCCATCTCGTAGACACGAGCTGAGAAATTGCAAACGTCGAGCAATTGCTCAGAGATGAAAAGTGCCAGCACTGAAAGCTGTTGCTAGCCAGCACCCTTCCTTGGAAGCGCTTTTGTAGGCATAAGAACACTGGGGCTCTGGGCTTCTCTAGCCACCTAATCTTCTGCTCATCCTCTCGTGCACTCTAAAGAGAGCTCAGGTGAGAAATTGCAAACGTCGAGCAATTGCTCAGAGAAGAAAAGTGCCAGCACTGAAAGCTGTTGCTAGCCAGCACCCTTCCTTGGAAGCGCTTTTGTAGGCCTAAGAACACTGGGGCTCTGGGCTTCTCTAGCCACCTCATCTTCTGCTCATCCTCTCGCGCACTCTAAAGAGAGCTCAGGTGAGAAATTGCAAACGTCGAGCAATTGCTCCGAGATGAAAAGTGCCAGCACTGAAAGCTGTTGCTAGCCAGCACCCTTCCTTGGAAGCGCTTTCACAGGCACAGCAACACTGGGGCTCTGGGCTTCTCTAGCCACCTAATCTTCTGCTCATCCTCTCGCGCACTCTAAAGAGAGCTCAGGTGAGAAATTGCAAACGTCGAGCAATTGCTCAGAGATGAAAAGTGCCAGCACTGAAAGCTCTTGCTAGCCAGCACCCTTCCTTGGAAGCGCTTTACAGGCGCAGTAACACTGGGGCTTTGCGCTTCTCTAGCCACCAAACGTCACGGTCCTTCTCTTTCCGTCTCGTAGACACGAGCTGAGAAATTGCAAACGTCGAGCAATTGCTCAGAGATGAAAAGTGCCAGCACTGAAAGCTCTTGCTAGCCAGCACCCTTCCTTGGAAGCGCTTTTGTAGGCCTAAGAACACTGGGGCTCTGGGCTTCTCTAGCCACCTCATCTTCTGCTCATCCTCTCGCGCACTCTAAAGAGAGCTCAGGTGAGAAATTGCAAACGTCGAGCAATTGCTCAGAGATGAAAAGTGCCAGCACTGAAAGCTGTTGCTAGCCAGCACCCTTCCTTGGAAGCGCTTTCACAGGCGCAGTAACACTGGGGCTTTGCGCTTCTCTAGCCACCAAACGTCACGCTCATTCTCTTTCCGCCTCGTAGACACGAGCTGAGAAATTGCAAACGTCGAGCAATTGCTCAGAGATGAAAAGTGCCAGCACTGAAAGCTCTTGCTAGCCAGCACCCTTCCTTGGAAGCGCTTTCACAGGCGCAGCAACACTGGGGCTTTGCGCTTCTCTAGCCACCAAACGTCACGGTCCTTCTCTTTCCGTCTCGTAGACACGAGCTGAGAAATTGCAAACGTCGAGCAATTGCTCAGAGATGAAAAGTGCCAGCACTGAAAGCTGTTGCTAGCCAGCACCCTTCCTTGGAAGCGCTTTTGTCGGCCTAAGAACACTGGGGCTCTGGGCTTCTCTAGCCACCTAATCTTCTGCTCATCCTCTCGCGCACTCTAAAGAGAGCTCAGGTGAGAAATTGCAAACGTCGAGCAATTGCTCAGAGATTAAAAGTGCCAGCACTGAAAGCTCTTGCTAGCCAGCACCCTTCCTTGGAAGCGCTTTTGTAGGCCTAAGAACAGTGGGGCTCTGGGCTTCTCTAGCCACCTAATCTTCTGCTCGTCCTCTCGCGCACTCTAAAGAGAGCTCAGGTGAGAAATTGCAAACGTCGAGCAATTGCTCAGAGATGAAAAGTGCCAGCACTGAAAGCTCTTGCTAGCCAGCACCCTTCCTTGGAAGCGCTTTCACAGGCACAGCAACACTGGGGCTTTGCGCTTCTCTAGCCACCAAACGTCACGGTCATTCTCTTTCCGCCTCGTAGACACGAGCTGAGAAATTGCAAACGTCGAGCAATTGCTCAGAGATGAAAAGTGCCAGCACTGAAAGCTCTTGCTAGCCAGCACCCTTCCTTGGAAGCGCTTTCACAGGCGCAGCAACACTGGGGCTTTGCGCTTCTCTACCCACCAAAAGTCACGGTCCTTCTCTTTCCGTCTCGTAGACACGAGCTGAGAAATTGCAAACGTCGAGCAATTGCTCAGAGATGAAAAGTGCCAGCACTGGAAGCTGTTGCTAGCCAGCACCCTTCCTTGGAAGCGCTTTTGTAGGCCTAAGAACACTGGGGCTCTGGGCTTCTCTAGCCACCTAATCTTCTGCTCATCCTCTCGCGCACTCTAAAGAGAGCTCAGGTGAGAAATTGCAAACGTCGAGCAATTGCTCAGAGATGAAAAGTGCCAGCACTGAAAGCTCTTGCTAGCCAGCACCCTTCCTTGGAAGCGCTTTTGTAGGCCTAAGAACACTGGGGCTCTGGGCTTCTCTAGCCACCTCATCTTCTGCTCATCCTCTCGTGCACTCTAAAGAGAGCTCAGGTGAGAAATTGCAAACGTCGAGCAATTGCTCAGAGAGGAAAAGTGCCAGCACTGAAAGCTCTTGCTAGCCAGCCCCCTTCCTTGGAAGCGCTTTTGTAGGCCTAAGAACACTGGGGCTCTGGGCTTCTCTAGCCGCCTCATCTTCTCCTCATCCTCTCGCGCACTCTAAAGAGAGCTCAGGTGAGAACTTGCAAACGTCAAGCAATTGCTCAGAGATGAAAAGTGCCAGCACTGAAAGCTGTTGCTAGCCAGCACCCTTCCTTGGAAGCGCTTTTGTAGGCCTAAGAACACTGGGGCTCTGGGCTTCTCTAGCCACCTCATCTTCTGCTCATCCTCTCGCGCACTCTAAAGAGAGCTCAGGTGAGAAATTGCAAACGTCGAGCAATTGCTCAGAGATGAAAAGTGCCAGCACTGAAAGCTCTTGCTAGCCAGCACCCTTCCTTGGAAGCGCTTTCACAGGCGCAGCAACACTGGGGCTTTGCGCTTCTCTACCCACCAAACGTCACGGTCCTTCTCTTTCCGTCTCGTAGACACGAGCTGAGAAATTGCAAACGTCGAGCAATTGCTCAGAGAGGAAAAGTGCCAGCACTGGAAGCTGTTGCTAGCCAGCACCCTTCCTTGGAAGCGCTTTTGTAGGCCTAAGAACACTGGGGCTCTGGGCTTCTCTAGCCACCTCATCTTCTGCTCATCCTCTCGCGCACTCTAAAGAGAGCTCAGGTGAGAAATTGCAAACGTCCAGCAATTGCTCAGAGATGAAAAGTGCCAGCACTGAAAGCTGTTGCTAGCCAGCACCCTTCCTTGGAAGCGCTTTTGTAGGCCTAAGAACACTGGGGCTCTGGGCTTCTCTAGCCACCTAATCTTCTGCTCATCCTCTCGTGCACTCTAAAGAGAGCTCAGGTGAGAAATTGCAAACGTCGAGCAATTGCTCAGAGAAGAAAAGTGCCAGCACTGAAAGCTGTTGCTAGCCAGCACCCTTCCTTGGAAGCGCTTTTGTAGGCCTAAGAACACTGGGGCTCTGGGCTTCTCTAGCCACCTCATCTTCTGCTCATCCTCTCGCGCACTCTAAAGAGAGCTCAGGTGAGAAATTGCAAACGTCGAGCAATTGCTCCGAGATGAAAAGTGCCAGCACTGAAAGCTGTTGCTAGCCAGCACCCTTCCTTGGAAGCGCTTTCACAGGCACAGCAACACTGGGGCTCTGGGCTTCTCTAGCCACCTAATCTTCTGCTCATCCTCTCGCGCACTCTAAAGAGAGCTCAGGTGAGAAATTGCAAACGTCGAGCAATTGCTCAGAGATGAAAAGTGCCAGCACTGAAAGCTCTTGCTAGCCAGCACCCTTCCTTGGAAGCGCTTTACAGGCGCAGTAACACTGGGGCTTTGCGCTTCTCTAGCCACCAAACGTCACGGTCCTTCTCTTTCCGTCTCGTAGACACGAGCTGAGAAATTGCAAACGTCGAGCAATTGCTCAGAGATGAAAAGTGCCAGCACTGAAAGCTCTTGCTAGCCAGCACCCTTCCTTGGAAGCGCTTTTGTAGGCCTAAGAACACTGGGGCTCTGGGCTTCTCTAGCCACCTCATCTTCTGCTCATCCTCTCGCGCACTCTAAAGAGAGCTCAGGTGAGAAATTGCAAACGTCGAGCAATTGCTCAGAGATGAAAAGTGCCAGCACTGAAAGCTGTTGCTAGCCAGCACCCTTCCTTGGAAGCGCTTTCACAGGCGCAGTAACACTGGGGCTTTGCGCTTCTCTAGCCACCAAACGTCACGCTCATTCTCTTTCCGCCTCGTAGACACGAGCTGAGAAATTGCAAACGTCGAGCAATTGCTCAGAGATGAAAAGTGCCAGCACTGAAAGCTCTTGCTAGCCAGCACCCTTCCTTGGAAGCGCTTTCACAGGCGCAGCAACACTGGGGCTTTGCGCTTCTCTAGCCACCAAACGTCACGGTCCTTCTCTTTCCGTCTCGTAGACACGAGCTGAGAAATTGCAAACGTCGAGCAATTGCTCAGAGATGAAAAGTGCCAGCACTGAAAGCTGTTGCTAGCCAGCACCCTTCCTTGGAAGCGCTTTTGTCGGCCTAAGAACACTGGGGCTCTGGGCTTCTCTAGCCACCTAATCTTCTGCTCATCCTCTCGCGCACTCTAAAGAGAGCTCAGGTGAGAAATTGCAAACGTCGAGCAATTGCTCAGAGATTAAAAGTGCCAGCACTGAAAGCTCTTGCTAGCCAGCACCCTTCCTTGGAAGCGCTTTTGTAGGCCTAAGAACACTGGGGCTCTGGGCTTCTCTAGCCACCTAATCTTCTGCTCGTCCTCTCGCGCACTCTAAAGAGAGCTCAGGTGAGAAATTGCAAACGTCGAGCAATTGCTCAGAGATGAAAAGTGCCAGCACTGAAAGCTCTTGCTAGCCAGCACCCTTCCTTGGAAGCGCTTTCACAGGCACAGCAACACTGGGGCTTTGCGCTTCTCTAGCCACCAAACGTCACGGTCATTCTCTTTCCGCCTCGTAGACACGAGCTGAGAAATTGCAAACGTCGAGCAATTGCTCAGAGATGAAAAGTGCCAGCACTGAAAGCTCTTGCTAGCCAGCACCCTTCCTTGGAAGCGCTTTCACAGGCGCAGCAACACTGGGGCTTTGCGCTTCTCTACCCACCAAAAGTCACGGTCCTTCTCTTTCCGTCTCGTAGACACGAGCTGAGAAATTGCAAACGTCGAGCAATTGCTCAGAGATGAAAAGTGCCAGCACTGGAAGCTGTTGCTAGCCAGCACCCTTCCTTGGAAGCGCTTTTGTAGGCCTAAGAACACTGGGGCTCTGGGCTTCTCTAGCCACCTAATCTTCTGCTCATCCTCTCGCGCACTCTAAAGAGAGCTCAGGTGAGAAATTGCAAACGTCGAGCAATTGCTCAGAGATGAAAAGTGCCAGCACTGAAAGCTCTTGCTAGCCAGCACCCTTCCTTGGAAGCGCTTTTGTAGGCCTAAGAACACTGGGGCTCTGGGCTTCTCTAGCCACCTCATCTTCTGCTCATCCTCTCGTGCACTCTAAAGAGAGCTCAGGTGAGAAATTGCAAACGTCGAGCAATTGCTCAGAGAGGAAAAGTGCCAGCACTGAAAGCTCTTGCTAGCCAGCCCCCTTCCTTGGAAGCGCTTTTGTAGGCCTAAGAACACTGGGGCTCTGGGCTTCTCTAGCCGCCTCATCTTCTCCTCATCCTCTCGCGCACTCTAAAGAGAGCTCAGGTGAGAACTTGCAAACGTCAAGCAATTGCTCAGAGATGAAAAGTGCCAGCACTGAAAGCTGTTGCTAGCCAGCACCCTTCCTTGGAAGCGCTTTTGTAGGCCTAAGAACACTGGGGCTCTGGGCTTCTCTAGCCACCTCATCTTCTGCTCATCCTCTCGCGCACTCTAAAGAGAGCTCAGGTGAGAAATTGCAAACGTCGAGCAATTGCTCAGAGATGAAAAGTGCCAGCACTGAAAGCTGTTGCTAGCCAGCACCCTTCCTTGGAAGCGCTTTCACAGGCACAGCAACACTGGGGCTCTGGGCTTCTCTAGCCACCTCATCTTCTGCTCATCCTCTCGCGCACTCTAAAGAGAGCTCAGGTGAGAAATTGCAAACGTCGAGCAATTGCTCAGAGATGAAAAGTGCCAGCACTGAAAGCTCTTGCTAGCCAGCACCCTTCCTTGGAAGCGCTTTCACAGGCACAGCAACACTGGGGCTTTGCGCTTCTCTAGCCACCAAACGTCACGGTCCTTCTCTTTCCGTCTCGTAGACACGAGCTGAGAAATTGCAAACGTCGAGCAATTGCTCAGAGATGAAAAGTGCCAGCACTGAAAGCTGTTGCTAGCCAGCACCCTTCCTTGGAAGCGCTTTTGTAGGCCTAAGAACACTGGGGCTCTGGGCTTCTCTAGCCACCTCATCTTCTGCTCATCCTCTCGCGCACTCTAAAGAGAGCTCAGGTGAGAAATTGCAAACGACGAGCAATTGCTCAGAGATGAAAAGTGCCAGCACTGAAAGCTCTTGCTAGCCAGCACCCTTCCTTGGAAGCACTTTCACAGGCGCAGTAACACTGGGGCTTTGCGCTTCTCTAGCCACCAAACGTCACGGTCATTCTCTTTCCGCCTCGTAGACACGAGCTGAGAAATTGCAAACGTCGAGCAATTGCTCAGAGATGAAAAGTGCCAGCACTGAAAGCTCTTGCTAGCCAGCACCCTTCCTTGGAAGCGCTTTCACAGGTGCAGCAACACTGGGGCTTTGCGCTTCTCTACCCACCAAACGTCACGGTCCTTCTCTTTCCGTCTCGTAGACACGAGCTGAGAAATTGCAAACGTCGAGCAATTGCTCAGAGAGGAAAAGTGCCAGCACTGGAAGCTGTTGCTAGCCAGCACCCTTCCTTGGAAGCGCTTTTGTAGGCCTAAGAACACTGGGGCTCTGGGCTTCTCTAGCCACCTCATCTTCTGCTCATCCTCTCGTGCACTCTAAAGAGAGCTCAGGTGAGAAATTGCAAACGTCGAGCAATTGCTCAGAGAAGAAAAGTGCCAGCACTGAAAGCTGTTGCTAGCCAGCACCCTTCCTTGGAAGCGCTTTTGTAGGCCTAAGAACACTGGGGCTCTGGGCTTCTCTAGCCACCTCATCTTCTGCACATCCTCTCGCGCACTCTAAAGAGAGCTCAGGTGAGAAATTGCAAACGTCGAGCAATTGCTCAGAGATGAAAAGTGCCAGCACTGAAAGCCGTTGCTAGCCAGCACCCTTCCTTGGAAGCGCTTTTGTAGGCCTAAGAACACTGGGGCTCTGGGCTTCTCTAGCCACCTCATCTTCTGCTCATCCTCTCGCGCACTCTAAAGAGAGCTCAGGTGAGAAATTGCAAACGTCGAGCAATTGCTCAGAGATGAAAAGTGCCAGCACTGAAAGCTGTTGCTAGCCAGCACCCTTCCTTGGAAGCGCTTTCACAGGCACAGCAACACTGGGGCTCTGGGCTTCTCTAGCCACCTAATCTTCTGCTCATCCTCTCGCGCACTCTAAAGAGAGCTCAGGTGAGAAATTGCAAACGTCGAGCAATTGCTCAGAGATGAAAAGTGCCAGCACTGAAAGCTCTTGCTAGCCAGCACCCTTCCTTGGAAGCGCTTTCACAGGCGCAGTAACACTGGGGCTTTGCGCTTCTCTAGCCACCAAACGTCACGGTCATTCTCTTTCCGCCTCGTAGACACGAGCTGAGAAATTGCAAACGTCGAGCAATTGCTCAGAGATGAAAAGTGCCAGCACTGGAAGCTGTCGCCAGCCAGCACCCTTCCTTGGAAGCGCTTTTGTAGGCCTAAGAACACTGGGGCTCTGGGCTTCTCTAGCCACCTCATCTTCTGCTCATCCTCTCGCGCACTCTAAAGAGAGCTCAGGTGAGAAATTGCAAACGTCGAGCAATTGCTCAGAGATGAAAAGTGCCAGCACTGAAAGCTCTTGCTAGCCAGCACCCTTCCTTGGAAGCGCTTTCACAGGCGCAGCAACACTGGGGCTCTGGGCTTCTCTAGCCACCTAATCTTCTGCTCATCCTCTCGCGCACTCTAAAGAGAGCTCAGGTGAGAAATTGCAAACATCGAGCAATTGCTCAGAGATGAAAAGTGCCAGCACTGAAAGCTGTTGCTAGCCAGCACCCTTCCTTGGAAGCGCTTTTGTAGGCCTAAGAACGCTGGGGCTCTGGGCTTCTCTAGCCACCTCATCTTCTGCTCATCCTCTCGCGCACTCTAAGGAGAGCTCAGGTGAGAAATTGCAAACGTCCAGCAATTGCTCAGAGATGAAAAGTGCCAGCACTGAAAGCTGTTGCTAGCCAGCACCCTTCCTTGGAAGCGCTTTTGTAGGCCTAAGAACACTGGGGCTCTGGCCTTCTCTAGCCACCTCATCTTCTGCTCATCCTCTCGTGCACTCTAAAGAGAGCTCAGGTGAGAAATTGCAAACGTCGAGCAATTGCTCAGAGATGAAAAGTGCCAGCACTGAAAGCTGTTGCTAGCCAGCACCCTTCCTTGGAAGCGCTTTACAGGCGCAGTAACACTGGGGCTTTGCGCTTCTCTACCCACCAAACGTCACGGTCCTTCTCTTTCCGTCTCCTAGACACGAGCTGAGAAATTGCAAACGTCGAGCAATTGCTCAGAGATGAAAAGTGCCAGCACTGAAAGCTGTTGCTAGCCAGCACCCTTCCTTGGAAGCGCTTTCACAGGCGCAGTAATACTGGGGCTTTGCGCTTCTCTACCCACCAAACGTCACGGTTCTTCTCTTTCCGTCTCGTAGACACGAGCTGAGAAATTGCAAACGTCGAGCAATTGCTCAGAGATGAAAAGTGCCAGCACTGAAAGCTTTTGCTAGCCAGCACCCTTCGTTGGAAGCGCTTTCACAAGCGCAGTAACACTGGGGCTTTGCGCTTCCATACGCACCAAAAGTCACGGTCATTCTCTTTCCGTCTCGTAGACACGAGCTGAGAAATTGCAAACGTCCAGCAATTGCTCCGAGATGAAAAGTGCCAGCACTGAAAGCTGTTGCTAGCCAGCACCCTTACTTGGAATCGCTTTCACAGGCGCAGTAACACTGGGGCTTTGCGCTTCTCTACCCACCAAAAGTCACGGTCACTATCTCTCCGTCTCGTAGACACGAGCTGAGAAATTGCAAACGTCGAGCAATTGCTCAGAGATGAAAAGTGCCAGCACTGGAAGCTGTTGCTAGCCAGCACCCTTCCTTGGAAGTGCTTTTGTAGCCCTTAGAACACTGGGGCTCTGGGCTTCTCTAGCCACCTAATCATCTGCTCATCCTCTCGCGCACTCTAAAGAGAGCTCAGGTGAGAAATTGCAAACGTCGAGCAATTGCTCAGAGAAGAAAAGTGCCAGCACTGAAAGCTCTTGCTAGCCAGCACCCTTCCTTGGAAGCGCTTTTGTAGGCCTAAGAACACTGGGGCTCTGGGCTTCTCTAGCCACCTCATCTTCTGCTCATCCTCTCGCGCACTCTAAAGAGAGCTCAGGTGAGAAATTGCAAACGTCGAGCAATTGCTCAGAGATGAAAAGTGCCAGCACTGAAAGCTCTTGCTAGCCAGCACCCTTCCTTGGAAGCGCTTTCACAGGCGCAGCAACACTGGGGCTTTGCACTTCTCTAGCCACCAAACGTCACGGTCATTCTCTTTCCGTCTCATAGACACGAGCTGAGAAATTGCAAACGTCGAGCAATTGCTCAGAGACGAAAAGTGCCAGCACTGGAAGCTGTTGCTAGCCAGCACCCTTCCTTGGAAGCGCTTTTGTAGCCCTTAGAACACTGGGGCTCTGGGCTTCTCTAGCCACCTCATCTTCTGCTCATCCTCTCGCGCACTCTAAAGAGAGCTCAGGTGAGAAATTGCAAACGTCGAGCAATTGCTCAGAGATGAAAAGTGCCAGCACTGAAAGCTCTTGCTAGCCAGCACCCTTCCTTGGAAGCGCTTTCACAGGCGCAGCAACACTGGGGCTTTGCGCTTCTCTACCCACCAAACGTCACGGTCCTTCTCTTTCCGTCTCGTAGACACGAGCTGAGAAATTGCAAACGTCGAGCAATTGCTCAGAGATGAAAAGTGCCAGCACTGAAAGCTGTTGCTAGCCAGCACCCTTCCTTGGAAGTGCTTTTGTAGGCCTAAGAACACTGGGGCTCTGGGCTTCTTTAGCCACTTCATCTTCTGCTCATCCTCTCGCGCACTCTGAAGAGAGCTCAGGTGAGAAATTGCAAACGTCGAGCAATTGCTCAGAGATGAAAAGTGCCAGCACTGAAAGCTCTTGCTAGCCAGCACCCTTCCTTGGAAGCGCTTTCACAGTCGCAGTAACACTGGGGCTTTGCGCTTCTCTAGCCACCAAGCGTCACGGTCCTTCTCTTTCCGTTTCGTAGACACGAGCTGAGAAATTGCAAACGTCCAGCAATTGCTCAGAGATGAAAAGTGCCAGCAATGAAAGCTGTTGCTAGCCAGCACCCTTCCTTGGAAGCGCTTTTGTAGGCCTAAGAACACTGGGGCTCTGGGCTTCTCTAGTCACCTAATCTTCTGCTCATCCTCGCGCGCTCTAAAGAGAGCTCAGGTGAGAAATTGCAAACGTCGAGCAATTGCTCAGAGATGAAAAGTGCCAGCACTGAAAGCTCTTGCTAGACAGCACCCTTCCTTGGAAGCGCTTTCACAGGCGCAGCAACACTGGGGCTTTGCGCTTCTCTAGCCACCAAACGTCACGGTCCTTCTCTTTCCGTCTCGTAGACACGAGCTGAGAAATTGCAAACGTCGAGCAATTGCTCAGAGATGAAAAGTGCCAGCACTGAAAGCTCTTGCTAGCCAGCACCCTTCCTTGGAAGCGCTTTCACAGGCGCAGCAACACTGTGGCTTTGCGCTTCTCTACGCACCAAACGTCACGGTCCTTCTCTTTCCGTCTCGTAGACACGAGCTGAGAAATTGCAAACGTCGAGCAATTGCTCAGAGATGAAAAGTGCCAGCACTGAAAGCTGTCGCCAGCCAGCACCCTTCCTTGGAAGCGCTTTCACAGGCACAGTAACACTGGGGCTTTGCGCTTCTCTACCCACCAAACGTCACGGTCATTCTCTTTCCGCCTCGTAGACACGAGCTGAGAAATTGCAAACGTCGAGCAATTGCTCAGAGATGAAAAGTGCCAGCACTGAAAGCTCTTGCTAGCCAGCACCCTTCCTTGGAAGTGCTTTTGTAGGCCTAAGAACACTGGGGCTCTGGGCTTCTTTAGCCACCTCATCTTCTGCTCATCCTCTCGCGCACTCTGAAGAGAGCTCAGGTGAGAAATTGCAAACGTCGAGCAATTGCTCAGAGATGAAAAGTGCCAGCACTGAAAGCTCTTGCTAGCCAGCACCCTTCCTTGGAAGCGCTTTCACAGGCACAGCAACACTGGGGCTTTGCGCTTCTCTACCCACCAAACGTCACGGTCCTTCTCTTTCCATCTCGTAGACACGAGCTGAGAAATTGCAAACGTCGAGCAATTGCTCAGAGATGAAAAGTGCCAGCACTGGAAGCTGTCGCCAGCCAGCACCCTTCCTTGGAAGCGCTTTTGTAGGCCTAAGAACGCTGGGGCTCTGGGCTTCTCTAGCCACCTCATCTTCTGCTCATCCTCTCGCGCACTCTAAGGAGAGCTCAGGTGAGAAATTGCAAACGTCCAGCAATTGCTCAGAGATGAAAAGTGCCAGCACTGAAAGCTGTTGCTAGCCAGCACCCTTCCTTGGAAGCGCTTTCACAGGCGCAGTAACACTGGGGCTTTGCGCTTCTCTAGCCACCAAACGTCACGGTCATTCTCTTTCCGCCTCGTAGACACGAGCTGAGAAATTGCAAACGTCGAGCAATTGCTCAGAGATGAAAAGTGCCAGCACTGAAAGCTCTTGCTAGCCAGCACCCTTCCTTGGAAGCGCTTTCACAGGCGCAGCAACACTGGGGCTTTGCGCTTCTCTAGCCACCAAACGTCACGGTCCTTCTCTTGCCGTCTCGTAGACACGAGCTGAGAAATTGCAAACGTCGAGCAATTGCTCAGAGATGAAAAGTGCCAGCACTGGAAGCTGTCGCCAGCCAGCACCCTTCCTTGGAAGCGCTTTTGTAGGCCTAAGAACACTGGGGCTCTGGGCTTCTCTAGCCACCTCATCTTCTGCTCATCCTCTCGCGCACTCTAAAGAGAGCTCAGGTGAGAAATTGCAAACGTCCAGCAATTGCTCAGAGATGAAAAGTGCCAGCACTGAAAGCTGTTGCTAGCCAGCACCCTTCCTTGGAAGCGCTTTTGTAGGCCTAAGAACGCTGGGGCTCTGGGCTTCTCTAGCCACCTCATCTTCTGCTCATCCTCTCGCGCACTCTAAGGAGAGCTCAGGTGAGAAATTGCAAACGTCCAGCAATTGCTCAGAGATGAAAAGTGCCAGCACTGAAAGCTGTTGCTAGCCAGCACCCTTCCTTGGAAGCGCTTTTGTAGGCCTAAGAACACTGGGGCTCTGGGCTTCTCTAGCCACCTAATCTTCTGCTCATCCTCTCGCGCACTCTAAAGAGAGCTCAGGTGAGAAATTGCAAACGTCCAGCAATTGCTCAGAGATGAAAAGTGCCAGCACTGAAAGCTCTTGCTAGCCAGCACCCTTCCTTGGAAGCGCTTTACAGGCGCAGTAACACTGGGGCTTTGCGCTTCTCTACCCACCAAACGTCACGGTCATTCTCTTTCCGTCTCGTAGACACGAGCTGAGAAATTGCAAACGTCGAGCAATTGCTCAGAGATGAAAAGTGCCAGCACTGAAAGCTGTTGCTAGCCAGCACCCTTCCTTGGAAGCGCTTTTGTAGGCCTAAGAACACTGGGGCTCTGGGCTTCTCTAGCCACCTCATCTTCTGCTCATCCTCTCGCGCACTCTAAAGAGAGCTCAGGTGAGAAATTGCAAACGTCGAGCAATTGCTCAGAGATGAAAAGTGCCAGCACTGAAAGCTCTTGCTAGCCAGCACCCTTCCTTGGAAGCGCTTTTGTAGGCCTAAGAACACTGGGGCTCTGGGCTTCTCTAGCCACCTCATCTTCTGCTCATCCTCTCGCGCACTCTAAAGAGAGCTCAGGTGAGAAATTGCAAACGTCCAGCAATTGCTCAGAGATGAAAAGTGCCAGCACTGAAAGCTGTTGCTAGCCAGCACCCTTCCTTGGAAGCGCTTTCACAGGCGCAGTAATACTGGGGCTTTGCGCTTCTCTAGCCACCAAACGTCACGGTTCTTCTCTTTCCGTCTCGTAGACACGAGCTGAGAAATTGCAAACGTCGAGCAATTGCTCAGAGATGAAAAGTGCCAGCACTGAAAGCTTTTGCTAGCCAGCACCCTTCCTTGGAAGCGCTTTCACAAGCGCAGTAACACTGGGGCTTTGCGCTTCCATACGCACCAAACGTCACGGTCATTCTCTTTCCGTCTCGTAGACATGAGCTGAGAAATTGCAAACGTCGAGCAATTGCTCAGAGATGAAAAGTGCCAGCACTGAAAGCTGTTGCTAGCCAGCACCCTTACTTGGAATCGCTTTCACAGGCGCAGTAACACTGTGGCTTTGCGCTTCTCTACCCACCAAAAGTCACGGTCACTATCTCTCCGTCTCATAGACACGAGCTGAGAAATTGCAAACGTCGAGCAATTGCTCAGAGATGAAAAGTGCCAGCACTGGAAGCTGTTGCTAGCCAGCACCCTTCCTTGGAAGTGCTTTTGTAGGCCTAAGAACACTGGGGCTCTGGGCTTCTCTAGCCACCTAATCATCTGCTCATCCTCTCGCGCACTCTAAAGAGAGCTCAGGTGAGAAATTGCAAACGTCGAGCAATTGCTCAGAGAAGAAAAGTGCCAGCACTGAAAACTCTTGCTAGCCAGCACCCTTCCTTGGAAGCGCTTTTGTAGCCCTTAGAACACTGGGGCTCTGGGCTTCTCTAGCCACCTCATCTTCTGCTCATCCTCTCGCGCACTCTAAAGAGAGCTCAGGTGAGAAATTGCAAACGTCGAGCAATTGCTCAGAGATGAAAAGTGCCAGCACTGAAAGCTCTTGCTAGCCAGCACCCTTCCTTGGAAGCGCTTTCACAGGCGCAGCAACACTGGGGCTTTGCGCTTCTCTACCCACCAAACGTCACGGTCCTTCTCTTTCCGTCTCGTAGACATGAGCTGAGAAATTGCAAACGTCGAGCAATTGCTCAGAGATGAAAAGTGCCAGCACTGAAAGCTGTTGCTAGCCAGCACCCTTCCTTGGAATCGCTTTCACAGGCGCAGTAACACTGTGGCTTTGCGCTTCTCTACCCACCAAAAGTCACGGTCACTATCTCTCCGTCTCATAGACACGAGCTGAGAAATTGCAAACGTCGAGCAATTGCTCAGAGATGAAAAGTGCCAGCACTGGAAGCTGTTGCTAGCCAGCACCCTTCCTTGGAAGCGCTTTTGTAGGCCTAAGAACACTGGGGCTCTGGGCTTCTCTAGCCACCTAATCTTCTGCTCATCCTCTCGCGCACTCTAAAGAGAGCTCAGGTGAGAAATTGCAAACGTCCAGCAATTGCTCAGAGATGAAAAGTGCCAGCACTGAAAGCTCTTGCTAGCCAGCACCCTTCCTTGGAAGCGCTTTCACAGGCGCAGCAACACTGGGGCTTTGCGCTTCTCTACCCAACAAACGTCACGGTCCTTCTCTTTCCGTCTCGTAGACACGAGCTGAGAAATTGCAAACGTCGAGCAATTGCTCAGAGATGAAAAGTGCCAGCACTGAAAGCTGTTGCTAGCCAGCACCCTTCCTTGGAAGCGCTTTCACAGGCGCAGCAACACTGGGGCTTTGCGCTTCTCTAGCCACCAAACGTCACGGTCATTCTCTTTCCGTCTCGTAGACACGAGCTGAGAAATTGCAAACGTCGAGCAATTGCTCAGAGATGAAAAGTGCCAGCACTGAAAGCTGTTGCTAGCCAGCACCCTTCCTTGGAAGTGCTTTTGTAGGCCTAAGAACACTGGGGTTCTGGGCTTCTTTAGCCACTTCATCTTCTGCTCATCCTCTCGCGCACTCTGAAGAGAGCTCAGGTGAGAAATTGCAAACGTCCAGCAATTGCTCAGAGATGAAAAGTGCCAGCACTGAAAGCTCTTGCTAGCCAGCACCCTTCCTTGGAAGCGCTTTCACAGGCGCAGCAACACTGGGGCTTTGCGCTTCTCTAGCCACCAAGCGTCACGGTCCTTCTCTTTCCGTCTCGTAGACACGAGCTGAGAAATTGCAAACGTCCAGCAATTGCTCAGAGATGAAAAGTGCCAGCACTGAAAGCTGTTGCTAGCCAGCACCCTTCCTTGGAAGCGCTTTTGTAGGCCTAAGAACACTGGGGCTCTGGGCTTCTCTAGTCACCTAATCTTCTGCTCATCCTCGCGCGCTCTAAAGAGAGCTCAGGTGAGAAATTGCAAACGTCGATCAATTGCTCAGAGATGAAAAGTGGCAGCACTGAAAGCTGTTGCTAGCCAGCACCCTTCCTTGGAAGCGCTTTCACAGGCGCAGCAACACTGGGGCTTTGCGCTTCTCTACCCACCAAACGTCACGGTCCTTCTCTTTCCGTCTCGTAGACACGAGCTGAGAAATTGCAAACGTCGAGCAATTGCTCAGAGATGAAAAGTGCCAGCACTGAAAGCTGTTGCTAGCCAGCACCCTTCCTTGGAAGCGCTTTCACAGGCGCAGCAACACTGGGGCTTTGCGCTTCTCTAGCCACCAAACGTCACGGTCCTTCTCTTTCCGTCTCGTAGACACGAGCTGAGAAATTGCAAACGTCGAGCAATTGCTCAGAGATGAAAAGTGCCAGCACTGAAAGCTGTTGCTAGCCAGCACCCTTCCTTGGAAGCGCTTTCACAGGCACAGTAACACTGGGGCTTTGCGCTTCTCTAGCCACCAAACGTCACGGTCCTTCTCTTTCCGTCTCGTAGACACGAGCTGAGAAATTGCAAACGTCGAGCAATTGCTCAGAGATGAAAAGTGCCAGCACTGAAAGCTGTTGCTAGCCAGCACCCTTCCTTGGAAGTGCTTTTGTAGGCCTAAGAACACTGGGGCTCTGGGCTTCTCTAGCCACCTCATCTTCTGCTCATCCTCTCGCGCACTCTGAAGAGAGCTCAGGTGAGAAATTGCAAACGTCCAGCAATTGCTCAGAGATGAAAAGTGCCAGCACTGAAAGCTCTTGCTAGCCAGCACCCTTCCTTGGAAGCGCTTTCACACGCGCAGTAACACTGTGGCTTTGCGCTTCTCTACCCACCAAACGTCACGGTCCTTCTCTTTCCGTCTCGTAGACACGAGCTGAGAAATTGCAAACGTCGAGCAATTGCTCAGAGATGAAAAGTGCCAGCACTGAAAGCTCTTGCTAGCCAGCACCCTTCCTTGGAAGCGCTTTCACAGGCGCAGCAACACTGGGGCTTTACGCTTCTCTACCCACCAAACGTCACGGTCCTTCTCTTTCCGTCTCGTAGACACGAGCTGAGAAATTGCAAACGTCGAGCAATTGCTCAGAGATGAAAAGTGCCAGCACTGAAAGCTGTTGCTAGCCAGCACCCTTCCTTGGAAGCGCTTTCACAGGCGCAGTAACACTGGGGCTTTGCGCTTCTCTAGCCACCAAACGTCACGGTCATTCTATTTCCGCCTCGTAGACACGAGCTGTGAAATTGCAAACGTCGAGCAATTGCTCAGAGATGAAAAGTGCCAGCACTGAAAGCTCTTGCTAGCCAGCACCCTTCCTTGGAAGCGCTTTCACAGGCGCAGCAACACTGGGGCTTTGCGCTTCTCTACCCACCAAACGTCACGGTCCTTCTCTTTCCGTCTCGTAGACACGAGCTGAGAAATTGCAAACGTCGAGCAATTGCTCAGAGAGGAAAAGTGCCAGCACTGGAAGCTGTTGCTAGCCAGCACCCTTCCTTGGAAGCGCTTTTGTAGGCCTAAGAACGCTGGGGCTCTGGGCTTCTCTAGCCACCTCATCTTCTGCTCATCCTCTCGCGCACTCTAAGGAGAGCTCAGGTGAGAAATTGCAAACGTCCAGCAATTGCTCAGAGATGAAAAGTGCCAGCACTGAAAGCTGTTGCTAGCCAGCACCCTTCCTTGGAAGCGCTTTTGTAGGCCTAAGAACGCTGGGGCTCTGGGCTTCTCTAGCCACCTCATCTTCTGCTCATCCTCTCGCGCACTCTAAGGAGAGCTCAGGTGAGAAATTGCAAACGTCCAGCCATTGCTCAGAGATGAAAAGTGCCAGCACTGAAAGCTGTTGCTAGCCAGCACCCTTCCTTGGAAGCGCTTTTGTAGGCCTAAGAACACTGGGGCTCTGGGCTTCTCTAGCCACCTCATCTTCTGCTCATCCTCTCGCGCACTCTAAAGAGAGCTCAGGTGAGAAATTGCAAAGGTCGAGCAATTGCTCCGAGATGAAAAGTGCCAGCACTGAAAGCTCTTGCTAGCCAGCACCCTTCCTTGGAAGCGCTTTTGTAGCCCTAAGAACACTGGGGCTCTGGGCTTCTCTAGCCACCTACTCTTCTGCTCATCCTCTCGCGCACTCTGAAGAGAGCTCAGGTGAGAAATTGCAAAGGTCGAGCAATTGCTCCGAGATGAAAAGTGCCAGCACTGAAAGCTCTTGCTAGCCAGCACCCTTCCTTGGAAGCGCTTTCACAGTCGCAGTAACACTGGGGCTTTGCGCTTCTCTACCCACCAAGCGTCACGGTCCTTCTCTTTCCGTTTCGTAGACACGAGCTGAGAAATTGCAAACGTCCAGCAATTGCTCAGAGATGAAAAGTGCCAGCAATGAAAGCTGTTGCTAGCCAGCACCCTTCCTTGGAAGCGCTTTTGTAGGCCTAAGAACACTGGGGCTCTGGGCTTCTCTAGTCACCTAATCTTCTGCTCATCCTCGCGCGCTCTAAAGAGAGCTCAGGTGAGAAATTGCAAACGTCGAGCAATTGCTCAGAGATGAAAAGTGCCAGCACTGAAAGCTCTTGCTAGCCAGCACCCTTCCTTGGAAGCGCTTTCACAGGCGCAGCAACACTGGGGCTTTGCGCTTCTCTAGCCACCAAACGTCACGGTAATTCTCTTTCCGTCTCGTAGACACGAGCTGAGAAATTGCAAACGTCGAGCAATTGCTCAGAGATGAAAAGTGCCAGCACTGAAAGCTGTTGCTAGCCAGCACCCTTCCTTGGAAGCGCTTTCACAGGCGCAGCAACACTGTGGCTTTGCGCTTCTCTAGCCACCAAACGTCACGGTCCTTCTCTTTCCGTCTCGTAGACACGAGCTGAGAAATTGCAAACGTCGAGCAATTGCTCAGAGATGAAAAGTGCCAGCACTGAAAGCTGTCGCCAGCCAGCACCCTTCCTTGGAAGCGCTTTCACAGGCACAGTAACACTGGGGCTTTGCGCTTCTCTACCCACCAAACGTCACGGTCATTCTCTTTCCGCCTCGTAGACACGAGCTGAGAAATTGCAAACGTCGAGCAATTGCTCAGAGATGAAAAGTGCCAGCACTGAAAGCTCTTGCTAGCCAGCACCCTTCCTTGGAAGTGCTTTTGTAGGCCTAAGAACACTGGGGCTCTGGGCTTCTTTAGCCACCTCATCTTCTGCTCATCCTCTCGCGCACTCTGAAGAGAGCTCAGGTGAGAAATTGCAAACGTCCAGCAATTGCTCAGAGATGAAAAGTGCCAGCACTGAAAGCTGTTGCTAGCCAGCACCCTTCCTTGGAAGCGCTTTCACAGGCGCAGTAACACTGGGGCTTTGCGCTTCTCTACCCACCAAACGTCACGGTCCTTCTCTTTCCATCTCGTAGACACGAGCTGAGAAATTGCAAACGTCGAGCAATTGCTCAGAGATGAAAAGTGCCAGCACTGGAAGCTGTCGCCAGCCAGCACCCTTCCTTGGAAGCGCTTTTGTAGGCCTAAGAACGCTGGGGCTCTGGGCTTCTCTAGCCACCTCATCTTCTGCTCATCCTCTCGCGCACTCTAAGGAGAGCTCAGGTGAGAAATTGCAAACGTCCAGCAATTGCTCAGAGATGAAAAGTGCCAGCACTGAAAGCTCTTGCTAGCCAGCACCCTTCCTTGGAAGCGCTTTCACAGGCGCAGTAACACTGGGGCTTTGCGCTTCTCTAGCCACCAAACGTCACGGTCATTCTCTTTCCGCCTCGTAGACACGAGCTGAGAAATTGCAAACGTCGAGCAATTGCTCAGAGATGAAAAGTGCCAGCACTGAAAGCTCTTGCTAGCCAGCACCCTTCCTTGGAAGCGCTTTCACAGGCGCAGCAACACTGGGGCTTTGCGCTTCTCTAGCCACCAAACGTCACGGTCCTTCTCTTTCCGTCTCGTAGACACGAGCTGAGAAATTGCAAACGTCGAGCAATTGCTCAGAGATGAAAAGTGCCAGCACTGGAAGCTGTCGCCAGCCAGCACCCTTCCTTGGAAGCGCTTTTGTAGGCCTAAGAACACTGGGGCTCTGGGCTTCTCTAGCCACCTCATCTTCTGCTCATCCTCTCGCGCACTCTAAAGAGAGCTCAGGTGAGAAATTGCAAACGTCGAGCAATTGCTCAGAGATGAAAAGTGCCAGCACTGAAAGCTCTTGCTAGCCAGCACCCTTCCTTGGAAGCGCTTTTGTAGGCCTAAGAACACTGGGGCTCTGGGCTTCTCTAGCCACCTCATCTTCTGCTCATCCTCTCGCGCACTCTAAAGAGAGCTCAGGTGAGAAATTGCAAACGTCGAGCAATTGCTCAGAGATGAAAAGTGCCAGCACTGAAAGCTCTTGCTAGCCAGCACCCTTCCTTGGAAGCGCTTTTGTAGGCCTAAGAACGCTGGGGCTCTGGGCTTCTCTAGCCACCTCATCTTCTGCTCATCCTCTCGCGCACTCTAAGGAGAGCTCAGGTGAGAAATTGCAAACGTCCAGCAATTGCTCAGAGATGAAAAGTGCCAGCACTGAAAGCTGTTGCTAGCCAGCACCCTTCCTTGGAAGCGCTTTTGTAGGCCTAAGAACACTGGGGCTCTGGGCTTCTCTAGCCACCTAATCTTCTGCTCATCCTCTCGCGCACTCTAAAGAGAGCTCAGGTGAGAAATTGCAAACGTCCAGCAATTGCTCAGAGATGAAAAGTGCCAGCACTGAAAGCTCTTGCTAGCCAGCACCCTTCCTTGGAAGCGCTTTTGTAGGCCTAAGAACACTGGGGCTCTGGGCTTCTCTAGCCACCTCATCTTCTGCTCATCCTCTCGCGCACTCTAAAGAGAGCTCAGGTGAGAAATTGCAAACGTCCAGCAATTGCTCAGAGAGGAAAAGTGCCAGCACTGAAAGCTCTTGCTAGCCAGCACCCTTCCTTGGAAGCGCTTTCACAGGCGCAGTAATACTGGGGCTTTGCGCTTCTCTAGCCACCAAACGTCACGGTTCTTCTCTTTCCGTCTCGTAGACACGAGCTGAGAAATTGCAAACGTCGAGCAATTGCTCAGAGATGAAAAGTGCCAGCACTGAAAGTTTTTGCTAGCCAGCACCCTTCCTTGGAAGCGCTTTCACAAGCGCAGTAACACTGGGGCTTTGCGCTTCCATACGCACCAAACGTCACGGTCATTCTCTTTCCGTCTCGTAGACATGAGCTGAGAAATTGCAAACGTCGAGCAATTGCTCAGAGATGAAAAGTGCCAGCACTGAAAGCTGTTGCTAGCCAGCACCCTTACTTGGAATCGCTTTCACAGGCGCAGTAACACTGTGGCTTTGCGCTTCTCTACCCACCAAAAGTCACGGTCACTATCTCTCCGTCTCATAGACACGAGCTGAGAAATTGCAAACGTCGAGCAATTGCTCAGAGATGAAAAGTGCCAGCACTGGAAGCTGTTGCTAGCCAGCACCCTTCCTTGGAAGTGCTTTTGTAGGCCTAAGAACACTGGGGCTCTGGGCTTCTCTAGCCACCTAATCTTCTGCTCATCCTCTCGCGCACTCTAAAGAGAGCTCAGGTGAGAAATTGCAAACGTCGAGCAATTGCTCAGAGAAGAAAAGTGCCAGCACTGAAAACTCTTGCTAGCCAGCACCCTTCCTTGGAAGCGCTTTTGTAGCCCTTAGAACACTGGGGCTCTGGGCTTCTCTAGCCACCTCATCTTCTGCTCATCCTCTCGCGCACTCTAAAGAGAGCTCAGGTGAGAAATTGCAAACGTCGAGCAATTGCTCAGAGATGAAAAGTGCCAGCACTGAAAGCTCTTGCTAGCCAGCACCCTTCCTTGGAAGCGCTTTCACAGGCGCAGCAACACTGGGGCTTTGCGCTTCTCTACCCACCAAACGTCACGGTCCTTCTCTTTCCGTCTCGTAGACATGAGCTGAGAAATTGCAAACGTCGAGCAATTGCTCAGAGATGAAAAGTGCCAGCACTGAAAGCTGTTGCTAGCCAGCACCCTTCCTTGGAATCGCTTTCACAGGCGCAGTAACACTGTGGCTTTGCGCTTCTCTACCCACCAAAAGTCACGGTCACTATCTCTCCGTCTCATAGACACGAGCTGAGAAATTGCAAACGTCGAGCAATTGCTCAGAGATGAAAAGTGCCAGCACTGGAAGCTGTTGCTAGCCAGCACCCTTCCTTGGAAGCGCTTTTGTAGGCCTAAGAACACTGGGGCTCTGGGCTTCTCTAGCCACCTCATCTTCTGCTCATCCTCTCGCGCACTCTAAAGAGAGCTCAGGTGAGAAATTGCAAACGTCGAGCAATTGCTCAGAGATGAAAAGTGCCAGCACTGAAAGCTGTTGCTAGCCAGCACCCTTCCTTGGAAGCGCTTTCACAGGCGCAGCAACACTGGGGCTTTGCGCTTCTCTACCCACCAAACGTCACGGTCCTTCTCTTTCCGTCTCGTAGACACGAGCTGAGAAATTGCAAACGTCGAGCAATTGCTCAGAGATGAAAAGTGCCAGCACTGAAAGCTGTTGCTAGCCAGCACCCTTCCTTGGAAGCGCTTTCACAGGCGCAGCAACACTGGGGCTTTGCGCTTCTCTAGCCACCAAACGTCACGGTCATTCTCTTTCCGTCTCGTAGACACGAGCTGAGAAATTGCAAACGTCGAGCAATTGCTCAGAGATGAAAAGTGCCAGCACTGAAAGCTGTTGCTAGCCAGCACCCTTCCTTGGAAGTGCTTTTGTAGGCCTAAGAACACTGGGGCTCTGGGCTTCTTTAGCCACTTCATCTTCTGCTCATCCTCTCGCGCACTCTGAAGAGAGCTCAGGTGAGAAATTGCAAACGTCCAGCAATTGCTCAGAGATGAAAAGTGCCAGCACTGAAAGCTCTTGCTAGCCAGCACCCTTCCTTGGAAGCGCTTTCACAGGCGCAGCAACACTGGGGCTTTGCGCTTCTCTACCCACCAAGCGTCACGGTCCTTCTCTTTCCGTCTCGTAGACACGAGCTGAGAAATTGCAAACGTCCAGCAATTGCTCAGAGATGAAAAGTGCCAGCACTGAAAGCTGTTGCTAGCCAGCACCCTTCCTTGGAAGCGCTTTTGTAGGCCTAAGAACACTGGGGCTCTGGGCTTCTCTAGTCACCTAATCTTCTGCTCATCCTCGCGCGCTCTAAAGAGAGCTCAGGTGAGAAATTGCAAACGTCGAGCAATTGCTCAGAGATGAAAAGTGGCAGCACTGAAAGCTCTTGCTAGCCAGCACCCTTCCTTGGAAGCGCTTTCACAGGCGCAGCAACACTGGGGCTTTGCGCTTCTCTACCCACCAAACGTCACGGTCCTTCTCTTTCCGTCTCGTAGACACGAGCTGAGAAATTGCAAACGTCGAGCAATTGCTCAGAGATGAAAAGTGCCAGCACTGAAAGCTCTTGCTAGCCAGCACCCTTCCTTGGAAGCGCTTTCACAGGCGCAGCAACACTGGGGCTTTGCGCTTCTCTAGCCACCAAACGTCACGGTCATTCTCTTTCCGTCTCGTAGACACGAGCTGAGAAATTGCAAACGTCGAGCAATTGCTCAGAGATGAAAAGTGCCAGCACTGAAAGCTGTTGCTAGCCAGCACCCTTCCTTGGAAGCGCTTTCACAGGCACAGTAACACTGGGGCTTTGCGCTTCTCTACCCACCAAACGTCACGGTCATTCTCTTTCCGCCTCGTAGACACGAGCTGAGAAATTGCAAACGTCGAGCAATTGCTCAGAGATGAAAAGTGCCAGCACTGAAAGCTCTTGCTAGCCAGCACCCTTCCTTGGAAGTGCTTTTGTAGGCCTAAGAACACTGGGGCTCTGGGCTTCTCTAGCCACCTCATCTTCTGCTCATCCTCTCGCGCACTCTGAAGAGTGATCAGGTGAGAAATTGCAAACGTCGAGCAATTGCTCAGAGATGAAAAGTGCCAGCACTGAAAGCTCTTGCTAGCCAGCACCCTTCCTTGGAAGCGCTTTCACACGCGCAGTAACACTGTGGCTTTGCGCTTCTCTACCCACCAAACGTCACGGTCCTTCTCTTTCCGTCTCGTAGACACGAGCTGAGAAATTGCAAACGTCGAGCAATTGCTCAGAGATGAAAAGTGCCAGCACTGAAAGCTCTTGCTAGCCAGCACCCTTCCTTGGAAGCGCTTTCACAGGCGCAGCAACACTGGGGCTTTACGCTTCTCTACCCACCAAACGTCACGGTCCTTCTCTTTCCGTCTCGTAGACACGAGCTGAGAAATTGCAAACGTCGAGCAATTGCTCAGAGATGAAAAGTGCCAGCACTGAAAGCTCTTGCTAGCCAGCACCCTTCCTTGGAAGCGCTTTCACAGGCGCAGCAACACTGGGGCTTTGCGCTTCTCTACCCACCAAACGTCACGGTCCTTCTCTTTCCGTCTCGTAGACACGAGCTGAGAAATTGCAAACGTCGAGCAATTGCTCAGAGATGAAAAGTGCCAGCACTGGAAGCTGTTGCTAGCCAGCACCCTTCCTTGGAAGCGCTTTTGTAGGCCTAAGAACGCTGGGGCTCTGGGCTTCTCTAGCCACCTCATCTTCTGCTCATCCTCTCGCGCACTCTAAGGAGAGCTCAGGTGAGAAATTGCAAACGTCCAGCAATTGCTCAGAGATGAAAAGTGCCAGCACTGAAAGCTGTTGCTAGCCAGCACCCTTCCTTGGAAGCGCTTTTGTAGGCCTAAGAACGCTGGGGCTCTGGGCTTCTCTAGCCACCTCATCTTCTGCTCATCCTCTCGCGCACTCTAAGGAGAGCTCAGGTGAGAAATTGCAAACGTCCAGCAATTGCTCAGAGATGAAAAGTGCCAGCACTGAAAGCTGTTGCTAGCCAGCACCCTTCCTTGGAAGCGCTTTTGTAGGCCTAAGAACACTGGGGCTCTGGGCTTCTCTAGCCACCTCATCTTCTGCTCATCCTCTCGCGCACTCTAAAGAGAGCTCAGGTGAGAAATTGCAAAGGTCGAGCAATTGCTCCGAGATGAAAAGTGCCAGCACTGAAAGCTCTTGCTAGCCAGCACCCTTCCTTGGAAGCGCTTTTGTAGGCCTAAGAACACTGGGGCTCTGGGCTTCTCTAGCCACCTCATCTTCTGCTCATCCTCTCGCGCACTCTGAAGAGAGCTCAGGTGAGAAATTGCAAACGTCCAGCAATTGCTCAGAGATGAAAAGTGCCAGCACTGAAAGCTCTTGCTAGCCAGCACCCTTCCTTGGAAGCGCTTTCACAGGCGCAGTAACACTGGGGCTTTGCGCTTCTCTAGCCACCAAACGTCACGGTTCTTCTCTTTCCGTCTCGTAGACACGAGCTGAGAAATTGCAAACGTTGAGCAATTGCTCAGAGATGAAAAGTGCCAGCACTGAAAGCTTTTGCTAGCCAGCACCCTTCCTTGGAAGCGCTTTCACAAGCGCAGTAACACTGGGGCTTTGCGCTTCCATACGCACCAAACATCACGGTCATTCTCTTTCCGTCTCGTAGACATGAGCTGAGAAATTGCAAACGTCGAGCAATTGCTCAGAGATGAAAAGTGCCAGCACTGGAAGCTGTTGCTAGCCAGCACCCTTACTTGGAAGCGCTTTCACAGGCGCAGTAACACTGTGGCTTTGCGCTTCTCTACCCAACAAACGTCACGGTCACTATCTCTCCGTCTCATAGACACGAGCTGAGAAATTGCAAACGTCGATCAACTGCTCAGAGAGGAAAAGTGCCAGCACTGAAAGCTCTTGCTAGCCAGCACCCTTCCTTGGAAGCGCTTTTGTAGGCCTAAGAACACTGGGGCTCTGGGCTTCTTTAGCCACCTCATCTTCTGCTCATCCTCTCGCGCACTCTAAAGAGAGCTCAGGTGAGAAATTGCAAACGTCCAGCAATTGCTCAGAGATGAAAAGTGCCAGCACTGAAAGCTGTTGCTAGCCAGCACCCTTCCTTGGAAGCGCTTTCACAGGCGCAGCAACACTGGGGCTTTGCGCTTCTCTACCCACCAAACGTCACGGTCCTTCTCTTTCCGTCTCGTAGACACGAGCTGAGAAATTGCAAACGTCAAGCAATTGCTCAGAGAAGAAAAGTGCCAGCACTGAAAGCTCTTGCTAGCCAGCACCCTTCCTTGGAAGCGCTTTTGTAGGCCTAAGAACACTGGGGCTCTGGGCTTCTCTAGCCACCTCATCTTCTGCTCATCCTCTCGCGCACTCTAAAGAGAGCTCAGGTGAGAAATTGCAAACGTCGAGCAATTGCTCAGAGATGAAAAGTGCCAGCACTGAAAGCTCTTGCTAGCCAGCCCCCTTCCTTGGAAGCGCTTTCACAGGCGCAGCAACACTGGGGCTTTGCGCTTCTCTACCCACCAAACGTCACGGTCCTTCTCTTTCCGTCTCGTAGACACGAGCTGAGAAATTGCAAACGTCGAGCAATTGCTCAGAGATGAAAAGTGCCAGCACTGAAAGCTGTTGCTAGCCAGCACCCTTCCTTGGAAGCGCTTTCACAAGCGCAGTAACACTGGGGCTTTGCGCTTCCATACGCACCAAACGTCACGGTCATTCACTTTCCGTCTCGTAGACATGAGCTGAGAAATTGCAAACGTCGAGCAATTGCTCAGAGATGAAAAGTGCCAGCACTGAAAGCTGTTGCTAGCCAGCACCCTTACTTGGAATCGCTTTCACAGGCGCAGCAACACTGGGGCTTTGCGCTTCTATACGCACCAAACGTCACGGTCCTTCTCTTTCCGTCTCGTAGACACGAGCTGAGAAATTGCAAACGTCAAGCAATTGCTCAGAGATGAAAAGTGCAAGCACTGAAAGCTCTTGCTAGCCAGCCCCCTTCCTTGGAAGCGCTTTTGTAGGCCTAAGAACACTGGGGCTCTGGGCTTCTTTAGCCACCTCATCTTCTGCTCATCCTCTCGCGCACTCTGAAGAGAGCTCAGGTGAGAAATTGCAAACGTCGAGCAATTGCTCAGAGATGAAAAGTGCCAGCACTGAAAGCTGTTGCTAGCCAGCACCCTTCCTTGGAAGCGCTTTCACAGGCGCAGTAACACTGGGGCTTTGCGCTTCTCTACCCACCAAACGTCACGGTCCTTCTCTTTCCGTCTCGTAGACACGAGCTGAGAAATTGCAAACGTCCAGCAATTGCTCAGAGATGAAAAGTGCCAGCACTGAAAGCTGTTGCTAGCCAGCACCCTTCCTTGGAAGCGCTTTTGTAGGCCTAAGAACACTGGGGCTCTGGGCTTCTCTAGTCACCTAATCTTCTGCTCATCCTCGCGCGCTCTAAAGAGAGCTCAGGTGAGAAATTGCAAACGTCGAGCAATTGCTCAGAGATGAAAAGTGCCAGCACTGAAAGCTCTTGCTAGCCAGCACCCTTCCTTGGAAGCGCTTTCACAGGCGCAGTAACACTGGGGCTTTGCGCTTCTCTAGCCACCAAACGTCACGGTCCTTCTCTTTCCGTCTCGTAGACACGAGCTGAGAAATTGCAAACGTCGAGCAATTGCTCAGAGATGAAAAGTGCCAGCACTGAAAGCTCTTGCTAGCCAGCACCCTTCCTTGGAAGCGCTTTCACAGGCGCAGCAACACTGGGGCTTTGCGCTTCTCTACCCACCAAACGTCATGGTCCTTCTCTTTCCGTCTCGTAGACACGAGCTGAGAAATTGCAAACGTCGAGCAATTGCTCAGAGATGAAAAGTGCCAGCACTGAAAGCTGTTGCTAGCCAGCACCCTTCCTTGGAAGCGCTTTCACAGGTGCAGTAACACTGGGGCTTTGCGCTTCTCTAGCCACCAAACGTCACGGTTCTTCTCTTTCCGTCTCGTAGACACGAGCTGAGAAATTGCAAACGTCGAGCAATTGCTCAGAGATGAAAAGTGCCAGCACTGAAAGCTTTTGCTAGCCAGCACCCTTCCTTGGAAGCGCTTTCACAGGCGCAGTAACACTGGGGCTTTGCGCTTCCATACGCAACAAACGTCACGGTCATTCTCTTTCCGTCTCGTAGACACGAGCTGAGAAATTGCAAACGTCGAGCAATTGCTCAGAGAGGAAAAGTGCCAGCACTGAAAGCTGTTGCTAGCCAGCACCCTTCCTTGGAAGCGCTTTTGTAGGCCTAAGAACACTGGGGCTCTGGGCTTCTCTAGCCACCTCATCTTCTGCTCATCCTCTCGCACACTCTAAAGAGAGCTCAGGTGAGAAATTGCAAACGTCGAGCAATTGCTCAGAGATGAAAAGTGCCAGCACTGAAAGCTCTTGCTAGCCAGCACCCTTCCTTGGAAGCGCTTTTGTAGGCCTAAGAACACTGGGGCTCTGGGCTTCTCTAGCCACCTCATGTTCTGCTCATCCTCTCGCGCACTCTAAAGAGAGCTCAGGTGAGAAATTGCAAACGTCCAGCAATTGCTCAGAGATGAAAAGTGCCAGCACTGAAAGCTCTTGCTAGCCAGCACCCTTCCTTGGAAGCGCTTTCACAGGCGCAGTAACACTGGGGCTTTGCGCTTCTCTACCCACCAAACGTCACGGTTCTTCTCTTTCCGTCTCGTAGACACGAGCTGAGAAATTGCAAACGTCGAGCAATTGCTCAGAGATGAAAAGTGCCAGCACTGAAAGCTGTTGCTAGCCAGCACCCTTCCTTGGAAGCGCTTTCACAAGCGCAGTAACACTGGGGCTTTGCGCTTCCATACGCACCAAACGTCACGGTCATTCTCTTTCCGTCTCGTAGACATGAGCTGAGAAATTGCAAACGTCGAGCAATTGCTCAGAGATGAAAAGTGCCAGCACTGAAAGCTCTTGCTAGCCAGCACCCTTACTTGGAATCGCTTTCACAGGCGCAGTAACACTGGGGCTTTGCGCTTCTCTACCCACCAAACGTCACGGTCACTACCTCTCCGTCTCATAGATATGAGCTGAGAAATTGCAAACGTCGAGCAATTGCTCAGAGAGGAAAAGTGCCAGCACTGAAAGCTCTTGCTAGCCAGCACCCTTCCTTGGAAGTGCTTTTGTAGCCCTTAGAACACTGGGGCTCTGGGCTTCTCTAGCCACCTCATCTTCTGCTCATCCTCTCGCGCACTCTAAAGAGAGCTCAGGTGAGAAATTGCAAACGTCCAGCAATTGCTCAGAGATGAAAAGTGCCAGCACTGAAAGCTCTTGCTAGCCAGCACCCTTCCTTGGAAGCGCTTTCACAGGCGCAGCAATACTGGGGCTTTGCACTTCTCTAGCCACCAAACGTCACGGTCCTTCTCTTTCCGTCTCGTAGACACGAGCTGAGAAATTGCAAACGTCGAGCAATTGCTCAGAGATGAAAAGTGCCAGCACTGAAAGCTGTTGCTAGCCAGCACCCTTCCTTGGAAGCGCTTTCACAGGCGCAGCAACACTGGGGCTTTGCGCTTCTCTAGCCACCAAAAGTCACGGTCATTCTCTTTCCGTCTCGTAGACACGAGCTGAGAAATTGCAAACGTCCAGCAATTGCTCAGAGATGAAAAGTGCCAGCACTGAAAGCTGTTGCTAGCCAGCACCCTTCCTTGGAAGCGCTTTTGTAGGCCTAAGAACACTGGGGCTCTGGGCTTCTCTAGTCACCTAATCTTCTGCTCATCCTCGCGCGCTCTAAAGAGAGCTCAGGTGAGAAATTGCAAACGTCGAGCAATTGCTCAGAGATGAAAAGTGCCAGCACTGAAAGCTGTTGCTAGCCAGCACCCTTCCTTGGAAGCGCTTTCACAGGCGCAGCAACACTGGGGCTTTGCGCTTCTCTAGCCACCAAACGTCACGGTCCTTCTCTTTCCGTCTCGTAGACACGAGCTGAGAAATTGCAAACGTCGAGCAATTGCTCAGAGATGAAAAGTGCCAGCACTGAAAGCTGTTGCTAGCCAGCACCCTTCCTTGGAAGCGCTTTCACAGGCGCAGCAACACTGGGGCTTTGCGCTTCTCTACCCACCAAACGTCACGGTCCTTCTCTTTCCGCCTCGTAGACACGAGCTGAGAAATTGCAAACGTCGAGCAATTGCTCAGAGATGAAAAGTGCCAGCACTGAAAGCTCTTGCTAGCCAGCACCCTTCCTTGGAAGCGCTTTCACAGGCGCAGTAACACTGGGGCTTTGCGCTTCTCTAGCCACCAAACGTCACGGTCATTCTCTTTCTGTCTCGTAGACACGAGCTGAGAAATTGCAAACGTCGAGCAATTGCTCCGAGATGAAAAGTGCCAGCACTGAAAGCTGTTGCTAGCCAGCACCCTTCCTTGGAAGCGCTTTTGTAGGCCTAAGAACACTGGGGCTCTGGGCTTCTCTAGCCACCTAATCTTCTGCTCATCCTCTCGCGCACTCTAAAGAGAGCTCAGGTGAGAAATTGCAAATGTCGAGCAATTGCTCAGAGATGAAAAGTGCCAGCACTGAAAGCTCTTGCTAGCCAGCACCCTTCCTTGGAAGCGCTTTCACAGGCGCAGCAACACTGGGGCTTTGCGCTTCTCTACCCACCAAACGTCACGGTCCTTCTCTTTCCGTCTCGTAGACACGAGCTGAGAAATTGCAAACGTCGAGCAATTGCTCAGAGATGAAAAGTGCCAGCACTGAAAGCTGTTGCTAGCCAGCACCCTTCCTTGGAAGCGCTTTTGTAGGCCTAAGAACACTGGGGCTCTGGGCTTCTTTAGCCACCTCATCTTCTGCTCATCCTCTCGCGCACTCTGAAGAGAGCTCAGGTGAGAAATTGCAAACGTCGAGCAATTGCTCAGAGATGAAAAGTGCCAGCACTGAAAGCTGTCGCCAGCCAGCACCCTTCCTTGGAAGCGCTTTTGTAGGCCTAAGAACACTGGGGCTCTGTGCTTCTCTAGCCACCTCATCTTCTGCTCATCCTCTCGCGCACTCTAAAGAGAGCTCAGGTGAGAAATTGCAAACGTCGAGCAATTGCTCAGAGATGAAAAGTGCCAGCACTGAAAGCTGTTGCTAGCCAGCACCCTTCCTTGGAAGCGCTTTCACAGGCGCAGTAACACTGGGGCTTTGCGCTTCTCTACCCACCAAACGTCACGGTCCTTCTCTTTCCGTCTCGTAGACACGAGCTGAGAATTTGCAAATGTCGAGCAATTGCTCAGAGATGAAAAGTGCCAGCACTGAAAGCTCTTGCTAGCCAGCACCCTTCCTTGGAAGCGCTTTCACAGGCGCAGCAACACTGGGGTTTTGCGCTTCTCTACCCACCAAATGTCACGGTCCTTCTCTTTGCGTCTCGTAGACACGAGCTGAGAAATTGCAAACGTCAAGCAATTGCTCAGAGATGAAAAGTGCCAGCACTGAAAGCTGTTGCTAGCCAGCACCCTTCCTTGGAAGCGCTTTTGTAGGCCTAAGAACACTGGGGCTCTGGGCTTCTCTAGCCACCTAATCTTGTGCTCATCCTCTCGCGCACTCTAAAGAGAGCTCAGGTGAGAAATTGCAAACGTCGAGCAATTGCTCAGAGATGAAAAGTGCCAGCACTGAAAGCTCTTGCTAGCCAGCACCCTTCCTTGGAAGCGCTTTTGTAGGCCTAAGAACAGTGGGGCTCTGGGCTTCTCTAGCCACCTCATCTTCTGCTCATCCTCTCGCGCACTCTAAAGAGAGCTCAGCTGAGAAATTGCAAACGTCAAGCAATTGCTCAGAGATGAAAAGTGCCAGCACTGAAAGCTCTTGCTAGCCAGCACCCTTCCTTGGAAGCGCTTTACAGGCGCAGTAACACTGGGGCTTTGCGCTTCTCTACCCACCAAACGTCACGGTCCTTCTCTTTCCGTCTCGTAGACACGAGCTGAGAAATTGCAAACGTCGAGCAATTGCTCAGAGATGAAAAGTGCCAGCACTGAAAGCTGTTGCTAGCCAGCCCCCTTCCTTGGAAGCGCTTTTGTAGGCCTAAGAACACTGGGGCTCTGGGCTTCTTTAGCCACCTCATCTTCTGCTCATCCTCTCGCGCACTCTAAAGAGAGCTCAGGTGAGAAATTGCAAACGTCGAGCAATTGCTCAGAGATGAAAAGTGCCAGCACTGAAAGCTGTTGCTAGCCAGCACCCTTCCTTGGAAGCGCTTTTGTAGCCCTTAGAACACTGGGGCCCTGGGCTTCTCTAGCCACCTCATCTTCTGCTCATCCTCGCGCGCTCTAAAGAGAGCTCAGGTGAGAAATTGCAAACGTCGAGCAATTGCTCAGAGATGAAAAGTGCCAGCACTGAAAGCTCTTGCTAGCCAGCACCCTTCCTTGGAAGCGCTTTCACAGGCGCAGCAACACTGGGGCTTTGCGCTTCTCTACCCACCAAACGTCACGGTCCTTCTCTTTCCGTCTCGTAGACACGAGCTGAGAAATTGCAAACGTCGAGCAATTGCTCAGAGATGAAAAGTGCCAGCACTGAAAGCTGTTGCTAGCCAGCACCCTTCCTTGGAAGCGCTTTCAGAGGCGCAGCAACACTGGGGCTTTGCGCTTCTCTACCCACAAAACGTCACGGTCCTTCTCTTTCCGTCGGTAGACATGAGCTGAGAAATTGCAAACGTCGAGCAATTGCTCAGAGATGAAAAGTGCCAGCACTGAAAGCTGTTGCTAGCCAGCACCCTTCCTTGGAAGCGCTTTTGTAGGCCTAAGAACACTGGGGCTCTGGGCTTCTCTAGCCACCTCATCTTCTGCTCATCCTCTCGCGCACTCTAAAGAGAGCTCAGGTGAGAAATTGCAAACGTCGAGCAATTGCTCAGAGATGAAAAGTGCCAGCACTGAAAGCTGTTGCTAGCCAGCACCCTTCCTTGGAAGCGCTTTCACAGGCACAGCAACACTGGGGCTTTGCGCTTCTCTAGCCACCAACCGTCACGGTCCTTCTCTTTCCGTCTCGTAGACATGAGCTGAGAAATTGCAAACGTCGAGCAATTGCTCAGAGATGAAAAGTGCCAGCACTGGAAGCTGTTGCTAGCCAGCACCCTTCCTTGGAAGCGCTTTTGTAGGCGTAAGAACACTGGGGCTCTGGGCTTCTCTAGCCACCTAATCTTCTGCTCATCCTCTCGCGCACTCTAAAGAGAGCTCAGGTGAGAAATTGCAAACGTCGAGCAATTGCTCAGAGATGAAAAGTGCCAGCACTGAAAGCTGTTGCTAGCCAGCACCCTTCCTTGGAAGCGCTTTACAGGCGCAGTAACACTGGGGCTTTGCGCTTCTCTAGCCACCAAACGTCACGGTCCTTCTCTTTCCGTCTCGTAGACATGAGCTGAGAAATTGCAAACGTCGAGCAATTGCTCAGAGATGAAAAGTGCCAGCACTGAAAGCTGTTGCTAGCCAGCACCCTTCCTTGGAAGCGCTTGTGTAGCCCTTAGAACACTGGGGCTCTGGGCTTCTCTAGCCACCTAATCTTCTGCTCATCCTCTCGCGCACGCTGAAGAGAGCTCAGGTGAGAAATTGCAAACGTCCAGCAATTGCTCAGAGATGAAAAGTGCCAGCACTGAAAGCTCTTGCTAGCCAGCACCCTTCCTTGGAAGCGCTTTCACAGGCGCAGCAACACTGGGGCTTTGCGCTTCTCTACCCACCAAAAGTCACGGTCCTCCTCTTTCCGTCTCGTAGACACGAGCTGAGAAATTGCAAACGTCGAGCAATTGCTCAGAGATGAAAAGTGCCAGCACTGAAAGCTGTTGCTAGCCAGCACCCTTCCTTGGAAGCGCTTTCACAGGCGCAGCAACACTGGGGCTTTGCGCTTCTCTACCCACCAAACGTCACGGTCATTCTCTTTCCGTCTCGTGGACACGAGCTGAGAAATTGCAAACGTCGAGCAATTGCTCAGAGAGGAAAAGTGCCAGCACTGAAAGCTGTTGCTAGCCAGCACCCTTCCTTGGAAGTGCTTTTGTAGGCCTAAGAACACTGGGGCTCTGGGCTTCTTTAGCCACCTCATCTTCTGCTCATCCTCTCGCGCACTCTGAAGAGAGCTCAGGTGAGAAATTGCAAACGTCGAGCAATTGCTCAGAGATGAAAAGTGCCAGCAATGAAAGCTCTTGCTAGCCAGCACCCTTCCTTGGAAGCGCTTTCACAGGCGCAGCAACACTGGGGCTTTGCGCTTCTCTACCCACCAAACGTCACGGTCCTTCTCTTTCCGTCTCGTAGACACGAGCTGAGAAATTGCAAACGTCGAGCAATTGCTCAGAGATGAAAAGTGCCAGCACTGGAAGCTGTTGCTAGCCAGCACCCTTCCTTGGAAGCGCTTTTGTAGGCCTAAGAACACAGGGGCTCTGGGCTTCTCTAGCCACCTCATCTTCTGCTCATCCTCTCGCGCACTCTAAAGAGAGCTCAGGTGAGAAATTGCAAACGTCGAGCAATTGCTCAGAGATGAAAAGTGCCAGCACTGAAAGCTGTTGCTAGCCAGCACCCTTCCTTGGAAGCGCTTTTGTAGGCCTAAGAACAGTGGGGCTCTGGGCTTCTCTAGCCACCTAATCTTCTGCTCATCCTCTCGCGCACTCTAAAGAGAGCTGAGGTGAGAAATTGCAAACGTCGAGCAATTGCTCAGAGATGAAAAGTGCCAGCACTGAAAGCTCTTGCTAGCCAGCACCCTTCCTTGGAAGCGCTTTCACAGGCGCAGCAACACTGGGGCTTTGCGCTTCTCTAGCCACCAAACGTCACGGTCCTTCTCTTTCCGTCTCGTAGACACGAGCTGAGAAATTGCAAACGTCGAGCAATTGCTCAGAGAGGAGAAGTGCCAGCACTGAAAGCTGTTGCTAGCCAGCACCCTTCCTTGGAAGCGCTTTTGTAGCCCTTAGAACACTGGGGCTCTGGGCTTCTCTAGCCACCTAATCTTCTGCTCATCCTCTCGCGCACTCTAAAGAGAGCTCAGGTGAGAAATTGCAAACGTCCAGCAATTGCTCAGAGAAGAAAAGTGCCAGCACTGAAAGCTGTTGCTAGCCAGCACCCTTCCTTGGAAGCGCTTTTGTAGGCCTAAGAACACTGGGGCTCTGGGCTTCTCTAGCCACCTAATCTTCTGCTCATCCTCTCGCGCACTCTAAAGAGAGCTCAGGTGAGAAATTGCAAACGTCGAGCAATTGCTCAGAGATGAAAAGTGCCAGCACTGAAAGCTCTTGCTAGCCAGCACCCTTCCTTGGAAGCGCTTTACAGCCACAGTAACACTGCGGCTTTGCGCTTCTCTAGCCACCAAACGTCACTGTCATTCTCTTTCCGTCTCGTAGACATGAGCTGAGAAATTGCAAACGTCGAGCAATTGCTCAGAGATGAAAAGTGCCAGCACTGAAAGCTGTTGCTAGCCAGCACCCTTCCTTGGAAGCGCTTTTGTAGGCGTAAGAACACTGGGGCTCTCGGCTTCTCTAGCCACCTAATCTTCTGCTCATCCTCTCGCGCACTCTAAAGAGTGCTCAGGTGAGAAATTGCAAACGTCGAGCAATTGCTCAGAGATGAAAAGTGCCAGCACTGGAAGCTGTTGCTAGCCAGCACCCTTCCTTGGAAGCGCTTTTGTAGGCGTAAGAACACTGGGGCTCTGGGCTTCTTTAGCCACCTCATCTTCTGCTCATCCTCTCGCGCACTCTGAAGAGAGCTCAGGTGAGAAATTGCAAACGTCGAGCAATTGCTCAGAGATGAAAAGTGCCAGCACTGAAAGCTGTTGCTAGCCAGCACCCTTCCTTGGAAGCGCTTTCACAGGCGCAGCAACACTGGGGCTTTGCGCTTCTCTAGCCACCAAGCGTCACGGTCCTTCTCTTTCCGTCTCGTAGACACGAGCTGAGAAATTGCAAACGTCGAGCAATTGCTCAGAGATGAAAAGTGCCAGCACTGAAAGCTCTTGCTAGCCAGCACCCTTCCTTGGAAGCGCTTTTGTAGGCCTAAGAACCCTGGGGCTCTGGGCTTCTCTAGCCACCTCATCTTCTGCTCATCCTCTCGCGCACTCTAAAGAGAGCTCAGGTGAGAAATTGCAAACGTCGAGCAATTGCTCAGAGATGAAAAGTGCCAGCACTGAAAGCTCTTGCTAGCCAGCACCCTTCCTTGGAAGCGCTTTACAGGCGCAGTAACACTGGGGCTTTGCGCTTCTCTAGCCACCAAACGTCACGGTCCTTCTCTTTCCGTCTCGTAGACACGAGCTGAGAAATTGCAAACGTCGAGCAATTGCTCAGAGATGAAAAGTGCCAGCACCGAAAGCTGTTGCTAGCCAGCCCCCTTCCTTGGAAGCGCTTTTGTAGGCCTAAGAACACTGGGGCTCTGGCCTTCTCTAGCCACCTCATCTTCTGCTCATCCTCTCGCGCACTCTAAAGAGAGCTCAGCTGAGAAATTGCAAACGTCGAGCAATTGCTCAGAGATGAAAAGTGCCAGCACTGAAAGCTGTTGCTAGCCAGCACCCTTCCTTGGAAGCGCTTTTGTAGGCCTAAGAACACTGGGGCTCTGGGCTTCTCTAGCCACCTCATCTTCTGCTCATCCTCTCGCGCACTCTAAAGAGAGCTCAGGTGAGAAATTGCAAACGTCGAGCAATTGCTCAGAGATGAAAAGTGCCAGCACTGAAAGCTCTTGCTAGCCAGCACCCTTCCTTGGAAGCGCTTTACAGGCGCAGTAACACTGGGGCTTTGCGCTTCTCTAGCCACCAAACGTCACGGTCCTTCTCTTTCCGTCTCGTAGACACGAGCTGAGAAATTGCAAATGTCGAGCAATTGCTCAGAGATGAAAAGTGCCAGCACCGAAAGCTGTTGCTAGCCAGCACCCTTCCTTGGAAGCGCTTTTGTAGGCCTAAGAACACTGGGGCTCTGGCCTTCTCTAGCCACCTCATCTTCTGCTCATCCTCTCGCGCACTCTAAAGAGAGCTCAGGTGAGAAATTGCAAACGTCGAGCAATTGCTCAGAGATGAAAAGTGCCAGCACTGAAAGCTGTTGCTAGCCAGCACCCTTCCTTGGAAGCGCTTTCACAGGCGCAGCAACACTGGGGCTTTGCGCTTCTCTACCCACCAAACGTCACGGTCCTTCTCTTTCCGTCTCGTAGACATGAGCTGAGAAATTGCAAACGTCGAGCAATTGCTCAGAGATGAAAAGTGCCAGCACTGAAAGCTGTTGCTAGCCAGCACCCTTCCTTGGAAGCGCTTTTGTAGCCCTTAGAACACTGGGGCTCTGGGCTTCTCTAGCCACCTAATCTTCTGCACATCCTCGCGCGCTCTAAAGAGAGCGCAGGTGAGAAATTGCAAACTTCGAGCAATTGCTCAGAGATGAAAAGTGCCAGCACTGAAAGCTCTTGCTAGCCAGCACCCTTCCTTGGAAGCGCTTTCACAGGCGCAGCAACAGTGGGGCTTTGCGCTTCTCTACCCACCAAACGTCACGGTCCTTCTCTTTCCGTCTCGTAGACACGAGCTGAGAAATTGCAAAGGTCGAGCAATTGCTCCGAGATGAAAAGTGCCAGCACTGAAAGCTCTTGCTAGCCAGCACCCTTCCTTGGAAGCGCTTTTGTAGGCCTAAGAACACTGGGGCTCTGGGCTTCTCTAGCCACCTAATCTTCTGCTCATCCTCTCGCGCACTCTGAAGAGAGCTCAGGTGAGAAATTGCAAACGTCGAGCAATTGCTCAGAGATGAAAAGTGCCAGCACTGAAAGCTCTTGCTAGCCAGCCCCCTTCCTTGGAAGCGCTTTGACAGGCGCAGCAACACTGGGGCTTTGCGCTTCTCTACCCACCAAACGTCACGGTCCTTCTCTTTCCGTCTCGTAGACACGAGCTGAGAAATTGCAAACGTCGAGCAATTGCTCAGAGATGAAAAGTGCCAGCACTGAAAGCTCTTGCTAGCCAGCACCCTTCCTTGGAAGCGCTTTTGTAGGCCTAAGAACACTGGGGCTCTGGGCTTCTCTAGCCACCTAATCTTCTGCTCATCCTCTCGCGCACTCTAAAGAGAGCTCAGGTGAGAAATTGCAAACGTCGAGCAATTGCTCAGAGAGGAAAAGTGCCAGCACTGAAAGCTCTTGCTAGCCAGCACCCTTCCTTGGAAGCGCTTTTGTAGGCCTAAGAACAGTGGGGCTCTGGGCTTCTCTAGCCACCTCATCTTCTGCTCATCCTCTCGCGCACTCTAAAGAGAGCTCAGGTGAGAAATTGCAAACGTCGAGCAATTGCTCAGAGATGAAAAGTGCCAGCACTGAAAGCTCTTGCTAGCCAGCACCCTTCCTTGGAAGCGCTTTCACAGGCGCAGCAACACTGGGGCTTTGCGCTTCTCTACCCACCAAACGTCACGGTCCTTCTCTTTCCGTCGGTAGACACGAGCTGAGAAATTGCAAAGGTCGAGCAATTGCTCCGAGATGAAAAGTGCCAGCACTGAAAGCTGTTGCTAGCCAGCACCCTTCCTTGGAAGCGCTTTTGTAGGCCTAAGAACAGTGGGGCTCTGGGCTTCTCTAGCCACCTAATCTTCTGCTCATCCTCTCGCGCACTCTAAAGAGAGCTCAGGTGAGAAATTGCAAACGTCCAGCAATTGCTCAGAGATGAAAAGTGCCAGCACTGAAAGCTCTTGCTAGCCAGCACCCTTCCTTGGAAGCGCTTTCACAGGCGCAGCAACACTGGGGCTTTGCGCTTCTCTACCCACCAAAAGTCACGGTCCTCCTCTTTCCGTCTCATAGACACGAGCTGAGAAATTGCAAACGTCGAGCAATTGCTCAGAGATGAAAAGTGCCAGCACTGAAAGCTGTTGCTAGCCAGCACCCTTCCTTGGAAGCGCTTTCACAGGCGCAGCAACACTGGGGCTTTGCGCTTCTCTACCCACCAAACGTCACGGTCCTTCTCTTTCCGTCTCGTAGACACGAGCTGAGAAATTGCAAACGTCGATCAATTGCTCAGAGAGGAGAAGTGCCAGCACTGAAAGCTGTTGCTAGCCAGCACCCTTCCTTGGAAGTGCTTTTGTAGGCCTAAGAACACTGGGGCTCTGGGCTTCTTTAGCCACCTCATCTTCTGCTCATCCTCTCGCGCACTCTGAAGAGAGCTCAGGTGAGAAATTGCAAACGTCGAGCAATTGCTCAGAGATGAAAAGTGCCAGCACTGAAAGCTCTTGCTAGCCAGCACCCTTCCTTGGAAGCGCTTTCACAGGCGCAGCAACACTGGGGCTTTGCGCTTCTCTACCCACCAAACGTCACGGTCCTTCTCTTTCCGTCTCGTAGACACGAGCTGAGAAATTGCAAACGTCGAGCAATTGCTCAGAGATGAAAAGTGCCAGCACTGAAAGCTCTTGCTAGCCAGCACCCTTCCTTGGAAGCGCTTTTGTAGGCCTAAGAACACTGGGGCTCTGGGCTTCTCTAGCCACCTAATCTTCTGCTCATCCTCTCGCGCACTCTAAAGAGAGCTCAGGTGAGAAATTGCAAACGTCGAGCAATTGCTCAGAGAGGAAAAGTGCCAGCACTGGAAGCTGTTGCTAGCCAGCACCCTTCCTTGGAAGCGCTTTTGTAGGCCTAAGAACAGTGGGGCTCTGGGCTTCTCTAGCCACCTCATCTTCTGCTCATCCTCTCGCGCACTCTAAAGAGAGCTCAGCTGAGAAATTGCAAACGTCGAGCAATTGCTCAGAGATGAAAAGTGCCAGCACTGAAAGCTCTTGCTAGCCAGCACCCTTCCTTGGAAGCGCTTTACAGGTGCAGTAACACTGGGGCTTTGCGCTTCTCTAGCCACCAAACGTCACGGTCCTTCTCTTTCCGTCTCGTAGACACGAGCTGAGAAATTGCAAACGTCGAGCAATTGCTCAGAGATGAAAAGTGCCAGCACTGAAAGCTGTTGCTAGCCAGCACCCTTCCTTGGAAGCGCTTTTGTAGCCCTTAGAACACTGGGGCTCTGGGCTTCACTAGCCACCTCATCTTCTGCTCATCCTCTCGCGCACTCTAAAGAGAGCTCAGGTGAGAAATTGCAAACGTCGAGCAATTGCTCAGAGATGAAAAGTGCCAGCACTGAAAGCTGTTGCTAGCCAGCACCCTTCCTTGGAAGCGCTTTCACAGGCGCAGTAACACTGGGGCTTTGCGCTTCTCTACCCACCAAACGTCACGGTCCTTCTCTTTCCGTCTCGTAGACATGAGCTGAGAAATTGCAAACGTCGAGCAATTGCTCAGAGATGAAAAGTGCCAGCACTGAAAGCTGTTGCTAGCCAGCACCCTTCCTTGGAAGCGCTTTCACAGGCGCAGTAACACTGGGGCTTTGCGCTTCTCTACCCACCAAACGTCACGGTCACTATCTCTCCGCCTCATAGACACGAGCTGAGAAATTGCAAACGTCGATCAATTGCTCAGAGAGGAGAAGTGCCAGCACTGGAAGCTGTTGCTAGCCAGCACCCTTCCTTGGAAGCGCTTTTGTAGCCCTTAGAACACTGGGGCTCTGGGCTTCTCTAGCCACCTCATCTTCTGCTCATCCTCTCGCGCACTCTAAAGAGAGCTCAGGTGAGAAATTGCAAACGTCCAGCAATTGCTCAGAGAAGAAAAGTGCCAGCACTGAAAGCTCTTGCTAGCCAGCACCCTTCCTTGGAAGCGCTTTTGTAGGCCTAAGAACACTGGGGCTCTGGGCTTCTCTAGCCACCTCATCTTCTGCTCATCCTCTCGCGCACTCTAAAGAGAGCTCAGGTGAGAAATTGCAAACGTCGAGCAATTGCTCAGAGATGAAAAGTGCCAGCACTGAAAGCTCTTGCTAGCCAGCACCCTTCCTTGGAAGCGCTTTACAGGCACAGTAACACTGCGGCTTTGCGCTTCTCTACCCACCAAACGTCACGGTCATTCTCTTTCCGTCTCGTAGACATGAGCTGAGAAATTGCAAACGTCGAGCAATTGCTCAGAGATGAAAAGTGCCAGCACTGAAAGCTGTTGCTAGCCAGCACCCTTCCTTGGAAGCGCTTTCACAGGCGTAAGAACACTGGGGCTCTGGGCGTCTCTAGCCACCTAATCTTCTGCTCATCCTCTCGCGCACTCTAAAGAGTGCTCAGGTGAGAAATTGCAAACGTCGAGCAATTGCTCAGAGACGAAAAGTGCCAGCACTGGAAGCTGTTGCTAGCCAGCACCCTTCCTTGGAAGCGCTTTTGTAGCCCTTAGAACACTGGGGCTCTGGGCTTCTCTAGCCACCTAATCTTCTGCTCATCCTCTCGCGCACTCTAAAGAGAGCTCAGGTGAGAAATTGCAAATGTCCAGCAATTGCTCAGAGATGAAAAGTGCCAGCACTGAAAGCTCTTGCTAGCCAGCACCCTTCCTTGGAAGCGCTTTCACAAGCGCAGTAACACTGGGGCTTTGCGCTTCTCTAGCCACCAAACGTCACGGTCCTTCTCTTTCTGTCTCGTAGACACGAGCTGAGAAATTGCAAACGTCGAGCAATTGCTCAGAGATGAAAAGTGCCAGCACTGAAAGCTCTTGCTAGCCAGCCCCCTTCCTTGGAAGCGCTTTTGTAGCCCTTAGAACACTGGGGCTCTGGGCTTCTCTAGCCACATAATCTTCTGCTCATCCTCTCGCGCACTCTAAGGAGAGCTCAGGTGAGAAATTGCAAACGTCGAGCAATTGCTCAGAGATGAAAAGTGCCAGCACTGAAAGCTCTTGCTAGCCAGCACCCTTCCTTGGAAGCGCTTTCACAGGCGCAGCAACACTGGGGCTTTGCGCTTCTCTACCCACCAAACGTCACGGTCCTTCTCTTTCCGTCTCGTAGACACGAGCTGAGAAATTGCAAACGTCGAGCAATTGCTCAGAGATGAAAAGTGCCAGCACTGAAAGCTCTTGCTAGCCAGCACCCTTCCTTGGAAGCGCTTTTGTAGGCCTAAGAACACTGGGGCTCTGGGCTTCTTTAGCCACCTCATCTTCTGCTCATCCTCTCGCGCAGTCTAAAGAGAGCTCAGGTGAGAAATTGCAAACGTCGAGCAATTGCTCAGAGATGAAAAGTGCCAGCACTGAAAGCTGTTGCTAGCCAGCACCCTTCCTTGGAAGCGCTTTCACAGGCGCAGTAACACTGGGGCTTTGCGCTTCTCTAACCACCAAACGTCACGGTCCTTCTCTTTCCGTCTCGTAGACACGAGCTGAGAAATTGCAAACGTCGAGCAATTGCTCAGAGATGAAAAGTGCCAGCACTGAAAGCTCTTGCTAGCCAGCACCCTTCCTTGGAAGCGCTTTCACAGGCGCAGTAACACTGTGGCTTTGCGCTTCTCTAGCCACCAAACGTCACGGTCACTATCTCTCCGTCTCATACACACGAGCTGAGAAATTGCAAACGTCGAGCAATTGCTCAGAGATGAAAAGTGCCAGCACTGAAAGCTGTTGCTAGCCAGCACCCTTCCTTGGAAGCGCTTTTCTAGGCCTAAGAACAGTGGGGCTCTGGGCTTCTCTAGCCACCTAATCTTCTGCTCATCCTCTCACGCACTCTAAAGAGAGCTCAGGTGAGAAATTGCAAACGTCGAGCAATTGCTCAGAGACGAAAAGTGCCAGCACTGAAAGCTCTTGCTAGCCAGCACCCTTCCTTGGAAGCGCTTTCACAGGCGCAGCAACACTGGGGCTTTGCGCTTCTCTACCCATCAAACGTCACGGTCCTTCTCTTTCCGTCTCGTAGACATGAGCTGAGAAATTGCAAACGTCGAGCAATTGCTCAGAGATGAAAAGTGCCAGCACTGAAAGCTGTTGCTAGCCAGCACCCTTCCTTGGAAGCGCTTTTGTAGGCCTAAGAACACTGGGGCTCTGGGCTTCTCTAGCCACCTCATCTTCTGCTCATCCTCTCGCGCACTCTAAAGAGAGCTCAGGTGAGAAATTGCAAACGTCGAGCAATTGCTCAGAGATGAAAAGTGCCAGCACTGAAAGCTCTTGCTAGCCAGCACCCTTCCTTGGAAGCGCTTTTGTAGGCCTAAGAACAGTGGGGCTCTGGGCTTCTCTAGCCACCTCATCTTCTGCTCATCCTCTCGCGCACTCTAAAGAGAGCTCAGGTGAGAAATTGCAAACGTCGAGCAATTGCTCAGAGATGAAAAGTGCCAGCACTGAAAGCTCTTGCTAGCCAGCACCCTTCCTTGGAAGCGCTTTCACAGGCACAGCAACACTGGGGCTTTGCGCTTCTCTAGCCACCAAACGTCACGGTCCTTCTCTTTCCGTCTCGTAGACACGAGCTGAGAAATTGCAAACGTCGAGCAATTGCTCAGAGATGAAAAGTGCCAGCACTGAAAGCTGTTGCTAGCCAGCACCCTTCCTTGGAAGCGCTTTTGTAGCCCTTAGAACACTGGGGCTCTGGGCTTCACTAGCCACCTCATCTTCTGCTCATCCTCTCGCGCACTCTAAAGAGAGCTCAGGTGAGAAATTGCAAACGTCGAGCAATTGCTCAGAGATGAAAAGTGCCAGCACTGAAAGCTGTTGCTAGCCAGCACCCTTCCTTGGAAGCGCTTTACAGGCGCAGTAACACTGGGGCTTTGCGCTTCTCTAGCCACCAAACGTCACGGTCATTCTCTTTCCGTCTCGTAGACACGAGCTGAGAAATTGCAAACGTCGAGCAATTGCTCAGAGATGAAAAGTGCCAGCACTGAAAGCTCTTGCTAGCCAGCACCCTTCCTTGGAAGCGCTTTCACAGGCGCAGTAACACTGTGGCTTTGCGCTTCTCTACCCACCAAACGTCACGGTCACTATCTCTCCGTCTCATAGACACGAGCTGAGAAATTGCAAACGTCGATCAATTGCTCAGAGAGGAAAAGTGCCAGCACTGGAAGCTGTTGCTAGCCAGCACCCTTCCTTGGAAGCGCTTTTGTAGCCCTTAGAACACTGGGGCTCTGGGCTTCTCTAGCCACCTCATCTTCTGCTCATCCTCTCGCGCACTCTAAAGAGAGCTCAGGTGAGAAATTGCAAACGTCGAGCAATTGCTCAGAGAAGAAAAGTGCCAGCACTGAAAGCTGTTGCTAGCCAGCACCCTTCCTTGGAAGCGCTTTTGTAGGCCTAAGAACACTGGGGCTCTGGGCTTCTCTAGCCACCTCATCTTCTGCTCATCCTCTCGCGCACTCTAAAGAGAGCTCAGGTGAGAAATTGCAAACGTCGAGCAATTGCTCAGAGATGAAAAGTGCCAGCACTGAAAGCTCTTGCTAGCCAGCACCCTTCCTTGGAAGCGCTTTACAGCCACAGTAACACTGGGGCTTTGCGCTTCTCTACCCACCAAACGTCACGGTCATTCTCTTTCCGTCTCGTAGACATGAGCTGAGAAATTGCAAACGTCGAGCAATTGCTCAGAGATGAAAAGTGCCAGCACTGAAAGCTGTTGCTAGCCAGCACCCTTCCTTGGAAGCGCTTTTGTAGGCGTAAGAACACTGGGGCTCTGGGCGTCTCTAGCCACCTAATCTTCTGCTCATCCTCTCGCGCACTCTAAAGAGTGCTCAGGTGAGAAATTGCAAACGTCGAGCAATTGCTCAGAGATGAAAAGTGCCAGCACTGGAAGCTCTTGCTAGCCAGCACCCTTCCTTGGAAGCGCTTTTGTAGCCCTAAGAACACTGGGGCTGTGGGCTTCTCTAGCCACCTAATCTTCTGCTCATCCTCTCGCGCACTCTAAAGAGAGCTCAGGTGAGAAATTGCAAATGTCCAGCAATTGCTCAGAGATGAAAAGTGCCAGCACTGAAAGCTCTTGCTAGCCAGCACCCTTCCTTGGAAGCGCTTTCACAAGCGCAGTAACACTGGGGCTTTGCGCTTCTCTAGCCACCAAACGTCACGGTCCTTCTCTTTCTGTCTCGTAGACACGAGCTGAGAAATTGCAAACGTCGAGCAATTGCTCAGAGATGAAAAGTGCCAGCACTGAAAGCTCTTGCTAGCCAGCCCCCTTCCTTGGAAGCGCTTTTGTAGCCCTTAGAACACTGGGGCTCTGGGCTTCTCTAGCCACCTAATCTTCTGCTCATCCTCTCGCGCACTCTAAGGAGAGCTCAGGTGAGAAATTGCAAACGTCGATCAATTGCTCAGAGATGAAAAGTGCCAGCACTGAAAGCTCTTGCTAGCCAGCACCCTTCCTTGGAAGCGCTTTCACAGGCGCAGCAACACTGGGGCTTTGCGCTTCTCTAGCCACCAAACGTCACGGTCCTTCTCTTTCCGTCTCGTAGACACGAGCTGAGAAATTGCAAACGTCGAGCAATTGCTCAGAGATGAAAAGTGCCAGCACTGAAAGCTGTTGCTAGCCAGCACCCTTCCTTGGAAGCGCTTTCACAGGCGCAGCAACACTGGGGCTTTGCGCTTCTCTACCCACCAAACGTCACGGTCCTTCTCTTTCCGTCTCGTAGACACGAGCTGAGAAATTGCAAACGTCGAGCAATTGCTCAGAGATGAAAAGTGCCAGCACTGAAAGCTGTTGCTAGCCAGCACCCTTCCTTGGAAGCGCTTTTGTAGCCCTTAGAACACTGGGGCTCTGGGCTTCTTTAGCCACCTCATCTTCTGCTCATCCTCTCGCGCACTCTGAAGAGAGCTCAGGTGAGAAATTGCAAACGTCGAGCAATTGCTCAGAGATGAAAAGTGCTAGCACTGAAAGCTCTTGCTAGCCAGCACCCTTCCTTGGAAGCGCTTTACAGGCGCAGTAACACTGGGGCTTTGCGCTTCTCTACCCACCAAACGTCACTGTCATTCTCTTTCCGTCTCGTAGACACGAGCTGAGAAATTGCAAACGTCGAGCAATTGCTCAGAGATGAAAAGTGCCAGCACTGAAAGCTGTTGCTAGCCAGCACCCTTCCTTGGAAGCGCTTTTGTAGGCCTAAGAACACTGGGGCTCTGGGCTTCTTTAGCCACCTCATCTTCTGCTCATCCTCTCGCGCACTCTAAAGAGAGCTCAGGTGAGAAATTGCAAACGTCCAGCAATTGCTCAGAGATGAAAAGTGCCAGCACTGAAAGCTGTTGCTAGCCAGCACCCTTCCTTGGAAGCGCTTTCACAGGCGCAGTAACACTGGGGCTTTGCGCTTCTCTACCCACCAAACGTCACGGTCCTTCTCTTTCCGTCTCGTAGACACGAGCTGAGAAATTGCAAACGTCGAGCAATTGCTCAGAGATGAAAAGTGCCAGCACTGAAAGCTCTTGCTAGCCAGCACCCTTCCTTGGAAGCGCTTTCACAGGCGCAGTAACACTGTGGCTTTGCGCTTCTCTAGCCACCAAACGTCACGGTCACTATCTCTCCGTCTCATACACACGAGCTGAGAAATTGCAAACGTCGAGCAATTGCTCAGAGAGGAAAAGTGCCAGCACTGAAAGCTGTTGCTAGCCAGCACCCTTCCTTGGAAGCGCTTTTCTAGGCCTAAGAACAGTGGGGCTCTGGGCTTCTCTAGCCACCTCATCTTCTGCTCATCCTCTCGCGCACTCTAAAGAGAGCTCAGGTGAGAAATTGCAAACGTCCAGCAATTGCTCAGAGACGAAAAGTGCCAGCACTGAAAGCTCTTGCTAGCCAGCACCCTTCCTTGGAAGCGCTTTACAGGCACAGTAACACTGCGGCTTTGCGCTTCTCTACCCATCAAACGTCACGGTCCTTCTCTTTCCATCTCGTAGACATGAGCTGAGAAATTGCAAACGTCGAGCAATTGCTCAGAGATGAAAAGTGCCAGCACTGAAAGCTGTTGCTAGCCAGCACCCTTCCTTGGAAGCGCTTTTATAGGCCTAAGAACACTGGGGCTCTGGGCTTCTCTAGCCACCTAATCTTCTGCTCATCCTCTCGCGCACTCTAAAGAGTGCTCAGGTGAGAAATTGCAAACGTCGAGCAATTGCTCAGAGATGAAAAGTGCCAGCACTGGAAGCTGTTGCTAGCCAGCACCCTTCCTTGGAAGCGCTTTTGTAGCCCTAAGAACACTGGGGCTCTGGGCTTCTTTAGCCACCTCATCTTCTGCTCATCCTCTCGCGCACTCTAAAGAGAGCTCAGGTGAGAAATTGCAAATGTCCAGCAATTGCTCAGAGATGAAAAGTGCCAGCACTGAAAGCTCTTGCTAGCCAGCACCCTTCCTTGGAAGCGCTTTCACAGGCACAGCAACACTGGGGCTTTGCGCTTCTCTACCCACCAAACGTCACGGTCCTTCTCTTTCTGTCTCGTAGACACGAGCTGAGAAATTGCAAACGTCGAGCAATTGCTCAGAGATGAAAAGTGCCAGCACTGAAAGCTGTTGCTAGCCAGCCCCCTTCCTTGGAAGCGCTTTTGTAGGCCTAAGAACACTGGGGCTCTGGGCTTCTCTAGCCACCTAATCTTCTGCTCATCCTCTCGCGCACTCTAAGGAGAGCTCAGGTGAGAAATTGCAAACGTCGAGCAATTGCTCAGAGATGAAAAGTGCCAGCACTGAAAGCTCTTGCTAGCCAGCACCCTTCCTTGGAAGCGCTTTCACAGGCGCAGCAACACTGGGGCTTTGCGCTTCTCTACCCACCAAACGTCACGGTCCTTCTCTTTCCGTCTCGTAGACACGAGCTGAGAAATTGCAAACGTCGAGCAATTGCTCAGAGATGAAAAGTGCCAGCACTGAAAGCTGTTGCTAGCCAGCACCCTTCCTTGGAAGCGCTTTCACAGGCGCAGCAACACTGGGGCTTTGCGCTTCTCTACCCACCAAACGTCACGGTCCTTCTCTTTCCGTCTCGTAGACACGAGCTGAGAAATTGCAAACGTCGAGCAATTGCTCAGAGAGGAAAAGTGCCAGCACTGAAAGCTCTTGCTAGCCAGCACCCTTCCTTGGAAGCGCTTTTGTAGGCCTAAGAACACTGGGGCTCTGGGCTTCTCTAGCCACCTAATCTTCTGCTCATCCTCTCGCGCACTCTAAAGAGAGCTCAGGTGAGAAATTGCAAACGTCCAGCAATTGCTCAGAGATGAAAAGTGCCAGCACTGAAAGCTGTTGCTAGCCAGCACCCTTCCTTGGAAGCGCTTTCACAGGCGCAGCAACACTGGGGCTTTGCGCTTCTCTACCCACCAAACGTCACGGTCCTTCTCTTTCCGTCTCGTAGACACGAGCTGAGAAATTGCAAACGTCGAGCAATTGCTCAGAGAGGAAAAGTGCCAGCACTGAAAGCTGTTGCTAGCCAGCACCCTTCCTTGGAAGCGCTTTTGTAGCCCTTAGAACACTGGGGCTCTGGGCTTCTTTAGCCACCTCATCTTCTGCTCATCCTCTCGCGCACTCTAAAGAGAGCTCAGGTGAGAAATTGCAAACGTCGAGCAATTGCTCAGAGATGAAAAGTGCCAGCACTGAAAGCTGTTGCTAGCCAGCACCCTTCCTTGGAAGCGCTTTCACAGGCACAGTAACACTGGGGCTTTGCGCTTCTCTAGCCACCAAACGTCACGGTCATTCTCTTTCCGCCTCGTAGACACGAGCTGAGAAATTGCAAACGTCGAGCAATTGCTCAGAGATGAAAAGTGCCAGCACTGGAAGCTGTTGCTAGCCAGCACCCTTCCTTGGAAGCGCTTTCACAGGCGCAGCAACACTGGGGCTTTGCGCTTCTATACGCACCAAACGTCACGGTCCTTCTCTTTCCGTCTCGTAGACACGAGCTGAGAAATTGCAAACGTCGAGCAATTGCTCAGAGATGAAAAGTGCCAGCACTGAAAGCTCTTGCTAGCCAGCACCCTTCCTTGGAAGCGCTTTTGTAGCCCTTAGAACACTGGGGCTCTGGGCTTCTTTAGCCACCTCATCTTCTGCTCATCCTCTCGCGCACTCTGAAGAGAGCTCAGGTGAGAAATTGCAAACGTCCAGCAATTGCTCAGAGATGAAAAGTGCCAGCACTGAAAGCTGTTGCTAGCCAGCACCCTTCCTTGGAAGCGCTTTCACAGGCGCAGCAACACTGGGGCTTTGCGCTTCTCTACCCACCAAACGTCACGGTCCTTCTCTTTCCGTCTCGTAGACACGAGCTGAGAAATTGCAAACGTCCAGCAATTGCTCAGAGATGAAAAGTGCCAGCACTGAAAGCTGTTGCTAGCCAGCACCCTTCCTTGGAAGCGCTTTCACAGGCGCAGCAACACTGGGGCTTTGCGCTTCTCTAGCCACCAAGCGTCACGGTCCTTCTCTTTCCGTCTCGTAGACACGAGCTGAGAAATTGCAAACGTCGAGCAATTGCTCAGAGATGAAAAGTGCCAGCACTGAAAGCTGTTGCTAGCCAGCACCCTTCCTTGGAAGCGCTTTCACAGGCGCAGTAACACTGGGGCTTTGCGCTTCTCTAGCCACCAAACGTCACGGTCCTTCTCTTTCCGTCTCGTAGACACGAGCTGAGAAATTGCAAACGTCGAGCAATTGCTCAGAGATGAAAAGTGCCAGCACTGGAAGCTGTTGCTAGCCAGCACCCTTCCTTGGAAGCGCTTTTGTAGGCCTAAGAACACTGGGGCTCTGGGCTTCTCTAGCCACCTCATCTTCTGCTCATCCTCTCGCGCACTCTAAAGAGAGCTCAGGTGAGAAATTGCAAACGTCGAGCAATTGCTCAGAGATGAAAAGTGCCAGCACTGAAAGCTCTTGCTAGCCAGCCCCCTTCCTTGGAAGCGCTTTCACAGGCGCAGCAACACTGGGGCTTTGCGCTTCTCTAGCCACCAAACGTCACGGTCCTTCTCTTTCCGTCTCGTAGACACGAGCTGAGAAATTGCAAACGTCGAGCAATTGCTCAGAGATGAAAAGTGCCAGCACTGAAAGCTCTTGCTAGCCAGCACCCTTCCTTGGAAGCGCTTTTGTAGGCCTAAGAACACTGGGGCTCTGGGCTTCTCTAGCCACCTCATCTTCTGCTCATCCTCTCGCGCACTCTGAAGAGAGCTCAGGTGAGAAATTGCAAACGTCGAGCAATTGCTCAGAGATGAAAAGTGCCAGCACTGAAAGCTCTTGCTAGCCAGCACCCTTCCTTGGAAGCGCTTTCACAGGCGCAGCAACACTGGGGCTTTGCGCTTCTATACGCACCAAACGTCACGGTCATTCTCTTTCCGTCTCGTAGACACGAGCTGAGAAATTGCAAACGTCGAGCAATTGCTCAGAGATGAAAAGTGCCAGCACTGAAAGCTGTTGCTAGCCAGCACCCTTCCTTGGAAGCGCTTTCACAGGCGCAGCAACACTGGGGCTTTGCGCTTCTCTACCCACCAAACGTCACGGTCCTTCTCTTTCCGTCTCGTAGACACGAGCTGAGAAATTGCAAACGTCGAGCAATTGCTCAGAGAGGAAAAGTGCCAGCACTGAAAGCTGTTGCTAGCCAGCACCCTTCCTTGGAAGCGCTTTTGTAGGCCTAAGAACACTGGGGCTCTGGGCTTCTTTAGCCACCTCATCTTCTGCTCATCCTCTCGCGCACTCTAAAGAGAGCTCAGGTGAGAAATTGCAAACGTCGAGCAATTGCTCAGAGATGAAAAGTGCCAGCACTGAAAGCTCTTGCTAGCCAGCACCCTTCCTTGGAAGCGCTTTCACAGGCGCAGTAACACTGGGGCTTTGCGCTTCTATACGCACCAAACGTCACGGTCCTTCTCTTTCCGTCTCGTAGACACGAGCTGAGAAATTGCAAACGTCGAGCAATTGCTCAGAGATGAAAAGTGCCAGCACTGAAAGCTCTTGCTAGCCAGCACCCTTCCTTGGAAGCGCTTTTGTAGCCCTTAGAACACTGGGGCTCTGGGCTTCTTTAGCCACCTCATCTTCTGCTCATCCTCTCGCGCACTCTAAAGAGAGCTCAGGTGAGAAATTGCAAACGTCGAGCAATTGCTCAGAGATGAAAAGTGCCAGCACTGAAAGCTGTTGCTAGCCAGCACCCTTCCTTGGAAGCGCTTTCACAGGCGCAGTAACACTGGGGCTTTGCGCTTCTCTAGCCACCAAACGTCACGGTCATTCTCTTTCCGCCTCGTAGACACGAGCTGAGAAATTGCAAACGTCGAGCAATTGCTCAGAGATGAAAAGTGCCAGCACTGGAAGCTGTTGCTAGCCAGCACCCTTCCTTGGAAGCGCTTTTGTAGCCCTTAGAACACTGGGGCTCTGGGCTTCTTTAGCCACCTCATCTTCTGCTCATCCTCTCGCGCACTCTGAAGAGAGCTCAGGTGAGAAATTGCAAACGTCGAGCAATTGCTCAGAGATGAAAAGTGCCAGCACTGAAAGCTCTTGCTAGCCAGCACCCTTCCTTGGAAGCGCTTTCACAGGCGCAGCAACACTGGGGCTTTGCGCTTCTCTACCCACCAAACGTCACGGTCCTTCTCTTTCCGTCTCGGAGACACGAGCTGAGAAATTGCAAACGTCGAGCAATTGCTCAGAGATGAAAAGTGCCAGCACTGAAAGCTGTTGCTAGCCAGCACCCTTCCTTGGAAGCGCTTTCACAGGCGCAGCAACACTGGGGCTTTGCGCTTCTCTACCCACCAAACGTCACGGTCATTCTCTTTCCGTCTCGTAGACACGAGCTGAGAAATTGCAAACGTCGAGCAATTGCTCAGAGATGAAAAGTGCCAGCACTGAAAGCTCTTGCTAGCCAGCCCCCTTCCTTGGAAGCGCTTTCACAGGCGCAGTAACACTGGGGCTTTGCGCTTCTCTAGCCACCAAACGTCACGGTCCTTCTCTTTCCGTCTCGTAGACACGAGCTGAGAAATTGCAAACGTCGAGCAATTGCTCAGAGATGAAAAGTGCCAGCACTGGAAGCTGTTGCTAGCCAGCACCCTTCCTTGGAAGCGCTTTTGTAGGCCTAAGAACAGTGGGGCTCTGGGCTTCTCTAGCCACCTAATCTTCTGCTCATCCTCTCGCGCACTCTAAAGAGAGCTCAGGTGAGAAATTGCAAACGTCGAGCAATTGCTCAGAGATGAAAAGTGCCAGCACTGAAAGCTCTTGCTAGCCAGCCCCCTTCCTTGGAAGCGCTTTCACAGGCGCAGCAACACTGGGGCTTTGCGCTTCTCTACCCACCAAACGTCACGGTCCTTCTCTTTCCGTCTCGTAGACATGAGCTGAGAAATTGCAAACGTCCAGCAATTGCTCAGAGATGAAAAGTGCCAGCACTGAAAGCTCTTGCTAGCCAGCACCCTTCCTTGGAAGCGCTTTTGTAGGCCTAAGAACACTGGGGCTCTGGGCTTCTCTAGCCACCTCATCTTCTGCTCATCCTCTCGCGCACTCTGAAGAGAGCTCAGGTGAGAAATTGCAAACGTCGAGCAATTGCTCAGAGATGAAAAGTGCCAGCACTGAAAGCTGTTGCTAGCCAGCACCCTTCCTTGGAAGCGCTTTCACAGGCGCAGCAACACTGGGGCTTTGCGCTTCTCTACCCACCAAACGTCACGGTCCTTCTCTTTCCGTCTCGTAGACACGAGCTGAGAAATTGCAAACGTCGAGCAATTGCTCAGAGATGAAAAGTGCCAGCACTGAAAGCTCTTGCTAGCCAGCACCCTTCCTTGGAAGCGCTTTCACAGGCGCAGCAACACTGGGGCTTTGCGCTTCTATACGCACCAAACGTCACGGTCCTTCTCTTTCCATCTCGTAGACACGAGCTGAGAAATTGCAAACGTCGAGCAATTGCTCAGAGAGGAAAAGTGCCAGCACTGAAAGCTGTTGCTAGCCAGCACCCTTCCTTGGAAGCGCTTTTGTAGGCCTAAGAACACTGGGGCTCTGGGCTTCTTTAGCCACCTCATCTTCTGCTCATCCTCTCGCGCACTCTAAAGAGAGCTCAGGTGAGAAATTGCAAACGTTGAGCAATTGCTCAGAGATGAAAAGTGCCAGCACTGAAAGCTGTTGCTAGCCAGCACCCTTCCTTGGAAGCGCTTTACAGGCACAGCAACACTGGGGCTTTGCGCTTCTATACGCACCAAACGTCACGGTCCTTCTCTTTCCGTCTCGCAGACACGAGCTGAGAATTGCAAACGTCGAGCAATTGCTCAGAGATGAAAAGTGTCAGCACTGGAAGCTGTTGCTAGCCAGCACCCTTCCTTGGAAGCGCTTTTGTAGGCCTAAGAACACTGGGGCTCTGGGCTTCTTTAGCCACCTCATCTTCTGCTCATCCTCTCGCGCACTCTGAAGAGAGCTCAGGTGAGAAATTGCAAACGTCCAGCAATTGCTCAGAGATGAAAAGTGCCAGCACTGAAAGCTCTTGCTAGCCAGCACCCTTCCTTGGAAGCGCTTTCACAGGCGCAGCAACACTGGGGCTTTGCGCTTCTATACGCACCAAACGTCACGGTCCTTCTCTTCCCGTCTCGTAGACATGAGTTGAGAAATTGCAAACGTCGAGCAATTGCTCAGAGATGAAAAGTGCCAGCACTGAAGGCTGTTGCTAGCCAGCACCCTTCCTTGGAAGCGCTTTTGTAGGCCTAAGAACACTGGGGCTCTGGGCTTCTTTAGCCACCTCATCTTCTGCTCATCCTCTCGCGCACTCTAAAGAGAGCTCAGGTGAGAAATTGCAAACGTCGAGCAATTGCTCAGAGATGAAAAGTGCCAGCACTGAAAGCTCTTGCTAGCCAGCACCCTTCCTTGGAAGCGCTTTCACAGGCGCAGCAACACTGGGGCTTTGCGCTTCTCTACCCACCAAACGTCACGGTCCTTCTCTTTCCGTCTCGTAGACACGAGCTGAGAAATTGCAAACGTCGAGCAATTGCTCAGAGATGAAAAGTGCCAGCACTGAAAGCTCTTGCTAGCCAGCACCCTTCCTTGGAAGCGCTTTCACAGGCGCAGTAACACTGGGGCTTTGCGCTTCTCTAGCCACCAAACGTCACTGTCATTCTCTTTCCGTCTCGTAGACACGAGCTGAGAAATTGCAAACGTCGAGCAATTGCTCCGAGATGAAAAGTGCCAGCACTGAAAGCTCTTGCTAGCCAGCACCCTTCCTTGGAAGCGCTTTTGTAGGCCTAAGAACACTGGGGCTCTGGGCTTCTCTAGCCACCTCATCTTCTGCTCATCCTCTCGCGCACTCTGAAGAGAGCTCAGGTGAGAAATTGCAAACGTCGAGCAATTGCTCAGAGATGAAAAGTGCCAGCACTGAAAGCTGTTGCTAGCCAGCACCCTTCCTTGGAAGCGCTTTCACAGGCGCAACAACACTGGGGCTTTGCGCTTCTCTACCCACCAAACGTCACGGTCATTCTCTTTCCGCCTCGTAGACACGAGCTGAGAAATTGCAAACGTCGAGCAATTGCTCAGAGATGAAAAGTGCCAGCACTGAAAGCTCTTGCTAGCCAGCACCCTTCCTTGGAAGCGCTTTCACAGGCGCAGTAACACTGGGGCTTTGCGCTTCTCTAGCCACCAAACGTCACGGTCCTTCTCTTTCCGTCTCGTAGACACGAGCTGAGAAATTGCAAACGTCGAGCAATTGCTCCGAGATGAAAAGTGCCAGCACTGAAAGCTCTTGCTAGCCAGCACCCTTCCTTGGAAGCGCTTTCACAGGCGCAGCAACACTGGGGCTTTGCGCTTCTCTACCCACCAAACGTCACGGTCCTTCTCTTTCCGTCTCGTAGACACGAGCTGAGAAATTGCAAACGTCGAGCAATTGCTCAGAGATGAAAAGTGCCAGCACTGAAAGCACTTGCTAGCCAGCACCCTTCCTTGGAAGCACTTTTGTAGGCCTAAGAACACTGGGGCTCTGGGCTTCTTTAGCCACCTCATCTTCTGCTCATCCTCTCGCGCACTCTAAAGAGAGCTCAGGTGAGAAATTGCAAACATCGAGCAATTGCTCAGAGATGAAAAGTGCCAGCACTGAAAGCTCTTGCTAGCCAGCACCCTTCCTTGGAAGCGCTTTCACAGGCGCAGCAACACTGGGGCTTTGCGCTTCTATACGCACCAAACGTCACGGTCCTTCTCTTCCCGTCTCGTAGACATGAGTTGAGAAATTGCAAACGTCGAGCAATTGCTCAGAGATGAAAAGTGCCAGCACTGAAGGCTGTTGCTAGCCAGCACCCTTCCTTGGAAGCGCTTTTGTAGGCCTAAGAACACTGGGGCTCTGGGCTTCTTTAGCCACCTCATCTTCTGCTCATCCTCTCGCGCACTCTAAAGAGAGCTCAGGTGAGAAATTGCAAACGTCGAGCAATTGCTCAGAGATGAAAAGTGCCAGCACTGAAAGCTCTTGCTAGCCAGCACCCTTCCTTGGAAGCGCTTTCACAGGCGCAGCAACACTGGGGCTTTGCGCTTCTCTACCCACCAAACGTCACGGTCCTTCTCTTTCCGTCTCCTAGACACGAGCTGAGAAATTGCAAACGTTGAGCAATTGCTCAGAGATGAAAAGTGCCAGCACTGAAAGCTGTTGCTAGCCAGCACCCTTCCTTGGAAGCGCTTTCACAGGCGCAGTAACACTGGGGCTTTGCGCTTCTCTAGCCACCAAACGTCACTGTCATTCTCTTTCCGTCTCGTAGACACGAGCTGAGAAATTGCAAACGTCGAGCAATTGCTCAGAGATGAAAAGTGCCAGCACTGAAAGCTCTTGCTAGCCAGCACCCTTCCTTGGAAGCGCTTTCACAGGCGCAGCAACACTGGGGCTTTGCGCTTCTCTAGCCACCAAACGTCACGGTCATTCTCTTTCTGTCTCGTAGACATGAGCTGAGAAATTGCAAACGTCGAGCAATTGCTCCGAGATGAAAAGTGCCAGCACTGAAAGCTCTTGCTAGCCAGCAGCCTTCCTTGGAAGCGCTTTTGTAGGCCTAAGAACAGTGGGGCTCTGGGCTTCTCTAGCCACCTAATCTTCTGCTCATCCTCTCGCGCACTCTGAAGAGAGCTCAGGTGAGAAATTGCAAACGTCGAGCAATTGCTCAGAGATGAAAAGTGCCAGCACTGAAAGCTGTTGCTAGCCAGCACCCTTCCTTGGAAGCGCTTTCACAGGCGCAACAACACTGGGGCTTTGCGCTTCTCTACCCACCAAACGTCACGGTCCTTCTCTTTCCGTCTCGTAGACACGAGCTGAGAAATTGCAAACGTCGAGCAATTGCTCCGAGATGAAAAGTGCCAGCACTGAAAGCTCTTGCTAGCCAGCACCCTTCCTTGGAAGCGCTTTTGTAGGCCTAAGAACACTGGGGCTCTGGGCTTCTCTAGCCACCTAATCTTCTGCTCATCCTCTCGCGCACTCTAAAGAGAGCTCAGGTGAGAAATTGCAAACATCGAGCAATTGCTCAGAGATGAAAAGTGCCAGCACTGAAAGCTGTTGCTAGCCAGCACCCTTCCTTGGAAGCGCTTTCACAGGCGCAGCAACACTGGGGCTTTGCGCTTCTCTACCCACCAAACGTCACGGTCCTTCTCTTCCCGTCTCGTAGACATGAGTTGAGAAATTGCAAACGTCGAGCAATTGCTCAGAGATGAAAAGTGCCAGCCCTGGAAGCTGTTGCTAGCCAGCACCCTTCCTTGGAAGCGCTTTCACAGGCGCAGTAACACTGGGGCTTTGCGCTTCTCTAGCCACCAAACGTCACGGTCCTTCTCTTTCTGTCTCGTAGACACGAGCTGAGAAATTGCAAATGTAGAGCAATTGCTCAGAGAGGAAAAGTGCCAGCACTGAAAGCTCTTGCTAGCCAGCACCCTTCCTTGGAAGCGCTTTTGTAGGCCTAAGAACACTGGGGCTCTGGGCTTCTCTAGCCACCTCATCTTCTGCTCATCCTCTCGCGCACTCTAAAGAGAGCTCAGGTGAGAAATTGCAAACGTCGAGCAATTGCTCAGAGATGAAAAGTGCCAGCACTGAAAGCTGTTGCTAGCCAGCACCCTTCCTTGGAAGCGCTTTCACAGGCGCAGCAACACTGGGGCTTTGGGCTTCTCTAGCCACCAAACGTCACGGTCATTCTCTTTCCGCCTCGTAGACACGAGCTGAGAAATTGCAAACGTCGAGCAATTGCTCAGAGATGAAAAGTGCCAGCACTGAAGGCTGTTGCTAGCCAGCACCCTTCCTTGGAAGCGCTTTCACAGGCGCAGCAACACTGGGGCTTTGCGCTTCTCTAGCCACCAAACGTCACGGTCCTTCTCTTTCCGTCTCGTAGACACGAGCTGAGAAATTACAAACGTCGAGCAATTGCTCAGAGAGGAAAAGTGCCAGCACTGAAAGCTGTTGCTAGCCAGCCCCCTTCCTTGGAAGCGCTTTTGTAGGCCTAAGAACACTGGGGCTCTGGGCTTCTCTAGCCACCTCATCTTCTGCTCATCCTCTCACGCACTCTAAAGAGAGCTCAGGTGAGAAATTGCAAACATCGAGCAATTGCTCAGAGATGAAAAGTGCCAGCACTGAAAGCTGTTGCTAGCCAGCACCCTTCCTTGGAAGCGCTTTCACAGGCGCAGCAACACTGGGGCTTTGCGCTTCTCTACCCACCAAACGTCACGGTCCTTCTCTTCCCGTCTCGTAGACATGAGTTGAGAAATTGCAAACGTCGAGCAATTGCTCAGAGATGAAAAGTGCCAGCCCTGGAAGCTGTTGCTAGCCAGCACCCTTCCTTGGAAGCGCTTTCACAGGCGCAGTAACACTGGGGCTTTGCGCTTCTCTAGCCACCAAACGTCACGGTCCTTCTCTTTCTGTCTCGTAGACACGAGCTGAGAAATTGCAAATGTAGAGCAATTGCTCAGAGAGGAAAAGTGCCAGCACTGAAAGCTCTTGCTAGCCAGCACCCTTCCTTGGAAGCGCTTTTGTAGGCCTAAGAACACTGGGGCTCTGGGCTTCTCTAGCCACCTCATCTTCTGCTCATCCTCTCGCGCACTCTAAAGAGAGCTCAGGTGAGAAATTGCAAACGTCGAGCAATTGCTCAGAGATGAAAAGTGCCAGCACTGAAAGCTGTTGCTAGCCAGCACCCTTCCTTGGAAGCGCTTTCACAGGCGCAGCAACACTGGGGCTTTGGGCTTCTCTAGCCACCAAACGTCACGGTCATTCTCTTTCCGCCTCGTAGACACGAGCTGAGAAATTGCAAACGTCGAGCAATTGCTCAGAGATGAAAAGTGCCAGCACTGAAGGCTGTTGCTAGCCAGCACCCTTCCTTGGAAGCGCTTTCACAGGCGCAGCAACACTGGGGCTTTGCGCTTCTCTAGCCACCAAACGTCACGGTCCTTCTCTTTCCGTCTCGTAGACACGAGCTGAGAAATTACAAACGTCGAGCAATTGCTCAGAGAGGAAAAGTGCCAGCACTGAAAGCTGTTGCTAGCCAGCCCCCTTCCTTGGAAGCGCTTTTGTAGGCCTAAGAACACTGGGGCTCTGGGCTTCTCTAGCCACCTCATCTTCTGCTCATCCTCTCACGCACTCTAAAGAGAGCTCAGGTGAGAAATTGCAAACGTCGAGCAATTGCTCAGAGATGAAAAGTGCCAGCACTGAAAGCTGTTGCTAGCCAGCACCCTTCCTTGGAAGCGCTTTCACAGGCGCAGTAACACTGGGGCTTTGCGCTTCTCTACCCACCAAACGTCACTGTCATTCTCTTTCCATCTCGTAGACACGAGCTGAGAAATTGCAAACGTCGAGCAATTGCTCAGAGATGAAAAGTGCCAGCACTGAAAGCTCTTGCTAGCCAGCACCCTTCCTTGGAAGCGCTTTCACAGGTGCAGCAACACTGGGGCTTTGCGCTTCTCTACCCACCAAAAGTCACGGTCCTTCTCTTTCCGTCTCGTAGACACGAGCTGAGAAATTGCAAACGTCGAGCAATTGCTCAGAGATGAAAAGTGCCAGCACTGAAAGCTCTTGCTAGCCAGCACCCTTCCTTGGAAGCGCTTTTGTAGGCCTAAGAACACTGGGGCTCTGGGCTTCTTTAGCCACCTCATCTTCTGCTCATCCTCTCGCGCACTCTGAAGAGAGCTCAGGTGAGAAATTGCAAACGTCAAGCAATTGCTCAGAGATGAAAAGTGCCAGCACTGAAAGCTGTTGCTAGCCAGCACCCTTCCTTGGAAGCGCTTTCACAGGCGCAGCAACACTGGGGCTTTGCGCTTCTCTACCCACCAAACGTCACGGTCATTCTCTTTCCGTCTCGTAGAAACGAGCTGAGAAATTGCAAACGTCGAGCAATTGCTCAGAGATGAAAAGTGCCAGCAATGAAAGCTGTTGCTAGCCAGCACCCTTCCTTGGAAGCACTTTTGTAGGCCTAAGAACACTGGGGTTCTGGGCTTCTCTAGCCACCTCATCTTCTGCTCATCCTCTCGCGCAGTCTAAAGAGAGCTCAGGTGAGAAATTGCAAACGTCGAGCAATTGCTCAGAGATGAAAAGTGCCAGCACTGAAAGCTCTTGCTAGCCAGCACCCTTCCTTGGAAGCGCTTTACAGGCGCAGCAACACTGGGGCTTTGCGCTTCTCTACCCACCAAACGTCATGGTCCTTCTCTTTCCGTCTCGTAGACACGAGCTGAGAAATTGCAAACGTCGAGCAATTGCTCAGAGATGAAAAGTGCCAGCACTGAAAGCTGTTGCTAGCCAGCACCCTTCCTTGGAAGCGCTTTTGTAGGCCTAAGAACACTGGGGTTCTGGGCTTCTCTAGCCACCTAATCTTCTGCTCATCCTCTCGCGCACTCTAAAGAGAGCTCAGGTGAGAAATTGCAAACGTCCAGCAATTGCTCAGAGATGAAAAGTGCCAGCACTGAAAGCTCTTGCTAGCCAGCACCCTTCCTTGGAAGCGCTTTCACAGGCGCAGCAACACTGGGGCTTTGCGCTTCTCTAGCCACCAAACGTCACGGTCCTTCTCTTTCCGTCTCGTAGACATGAGTTGAGAAATTGCAAACGTCGAGCAATTGCTCAGAGATGAAAAGTGCCAGCACTGAAAGCTCTTGCTAGCCAGCCCCCTTCCTTGGAAGCGCTTTTGTAGGCCTAAGAACACTGGGGCTCTGGGCTTCTCTAGCCACCTAATCTTCTGCTCATCCTCTCGCGCACTCTAAAGAGAGCTCAGGTGAGAAATTGCAAACGTCCAGCAATTGCTCAGAGATGAAAAGTGCCAGCACTGAAAGCTGTTGCTAGCCAGCACCCTTCCTTGGAAGCGCTTTCACAGGCGCAGCAACACTGGGGCTTTGCGCTTCTCTACCCACCAAACGTCACGGTCATTCTCTTTCCGTCTCGTAGACACGAGCTGAGAAATTGCAAACGTCGAGCAATTGCTCAGAGATGAAAAGTGGCAGCACTGAAAGCTGTTGCTAGCCAGCACCCTTCCTTGGAAGCGCTTTCACAGGTGCAGTAACACTGGGGCTTTGCGCTTCTCTAGCCACCAAACGTCACTGTCATTCTCTTTCCGTCTCGTAGACACGAGCTGAGAAATTGCAAACGTCGAGCAATTGCTCAGAGATGAAAAGTGCCAGCACTGAAAGCTCTTGCTAGCCAGCACCCTTCCTTGGAAGCGCTTTTGTAGGCCTAAGAACACTGGGGCTCTGGGCTTCTTTAGCCACCTCATCTTCTGCTCATCCTCTCGCGCACTCTAAAGAGAGCTCAGCTGAGAAATTGCAAACGTCGAGCAATTGCTCAGAGATGAAAAGTGCCAGCACTGAAAGCTCTTGCTAGCCAGCACCCTTCCTTGGAAGCGCTTTCACAGGCGCAGCAACACTGGGGCTTTGCGCTTCTCTAGCCACCAAACGTCACGGTCCTTCTCTTTCCGTCTCGTAGACACGAGCTGAGAAATTGCAAACGTCGAGCAATTGCTCAGAGATGAAAAGTGCCAGCACTGAAGACTGTTGCTAGCCAGCACCCTTCCTTGGAAGCGCTTTCACAGGCGCAGCAACACTGGGGCTTTGCGCTTCTCTACCCACCAAACGTCACGGTCCTTCTCTTTCCGTCTCGTAGACACGAGCTGAGAAATTGCAAACGTCGAGCAATTGCTCAGAGATGAAAAGTGCCAGCCCTGGAAGCTGTTGCTAGCCAGCACCCTTCCTTGGAAGCGCTTTTGTAGGCCTAAGAACACTGGGGCTCTGGGCTTCTCTAGCCACCTCATCTTCTGCTCATCCTCTCGCGCACTCTAAAGAGAGCTCAGGTGAGAAATTGCAAACGTCGAGCAATTGCTCAGAGATGAAAAGTGCCAGCACTGAAAGCTGTTGCTAGCCAGCACCCTTCCTTGGAAGCGCTTTTGTAGCCCTTAGAACACTGGGGCTCTGGGCTTCTCTAGCCACCTCATCTTCTGCTCATCCTCTCGCGCACTCTAAAGAGAGCTCAGGTGAGAAATTGCAAACGTCGAGCAATTGCTCAGAGATGAAAAGTGCCAGCACTGAAAGCTGTTGCTAGCCAGCACCCTTCCTTGGAATCGCTTTCACAGGCGCAGTAACACTGGGGCTTTGCGCTTCTCTACCCACCAAACGTCACTGTCATTCTCTTTCCGTCTCGTAGACACGAGCTGAGAAATTGCAAACGTCGAGCAATTGCTCAGAGATGAAAAGTGCCAGCACTGAAAGCTGTTGCTAGCCAGCACCCTTCCTTGGAAGCGCTTTTGTAGGCCTAAGAACACTGGGGCTCTGGGCTTCTTTAGCCACCTCATCTTCTGCTCATCCTCTCGCGCACTCTAAAGAGAGCTCAGGTGAGAAATTGCAAACGTCGAGCAATTGCTCAGAGATGAAAAGTGCCAGCACTGAAAGCTGTTGCTAGCCAGCACCCTTCCTTGGAAGCGCTTTACAGGCGCAGCAACACTGGGGCTTTGCGCTTCTCTAGCCACCAAACGTCACGGTCCTTCTCTTTCCGTCGGTAGACACGAGCTGAGAAATTGCAAACGTCGAGCAATTGCTCAGAGATGAAAAGTGCCAGCACTGAAAGCTCTTGCTAGCCAGCACCCTTCCTTGGAAGCGCTTTCACAGGCGCAGTAACACTGGGGCTTTGCGCTTCTCTACCCACCAAACGTCACGGTCCTTCTCTTTCCGTCTCGTAGACACGAGCTGAGAAATTGCAAACGTCGAGCAATTGCTCAGAGATGAAAAGTGCCAGCACTGAAAGCTCTTGCTAGCCAGCACCCTTCCTTGGAAGCGCTTTCACAGGCGCAGCAACACTGGGGCTTTGCGCTTCTCTACCCACCAAACGTCACGGTCCTTCTCTTTCCGTCTCCTAGACACGAGCTGAGAAATTGCAAACGTCGAGCAATTGCTCAGAGAGGAAAAGTGCCAGCACTGAAAGCTGTTGCTAGCCAGCACCCTTCCTTGGAAGCGCTTTTGTAGGCCTAAGAACACTGGGGCTCTGGGCTTCTCTAGCCACCTAATCTTCTGCTCATCCTCTCGCGCACTCTAAAGAGAGCTCAGGTGAGAAATTGCAAACGTCCAGCAATTGCTCAGAGATGAAAAGTGCCAGCACTGAAAGCTCTTGCTAGCCAGCACCCTTCCTTGGAAGCGCTTTCACAGGCGCAGCAACACTGGGGCTTTGCGCTTCTCTACCCAACAAACGTCACGGTCCTTCTCTTTCCGTCTCGTAGACACGAGCTGAGAAATTGCAAACGTCGAGCAATTGCTCAGAGATGAAAAGTGCCAGCACTGAAAGCTGTTGCTAGCCAGCACCCTTCCTTGGAAGCGCTTTCACAGGCGCAGCAACACTGGGGCTTTGCGCTTCTATACGCACCAAACGTCACGGTCCTTCTCTTTCCGTCTCGTAGACACGAGCTGAGAAATTGCAAACGTCAAGCAATTGCTCAGAGATGAAAAGTGCCAGCACTGAAAGCTCTTGCTAGCCAGCACCCTTCCTTGGAAGCGCTTTTGTAGGCCTAAGAACACTGGGGCTCTGGGCTTCTCTAGCCACCTCATCTTCTGCTCATCCTCTCGCCCACTCTAAAGAGAGCTCAGGTGAGAAATTGCAAACGTCCAGCAATTGCTCAGAGATGAAAAGTGCCAGCACTGAAAGCTCTTGCTAGCCAGCACCCTTCCTTGGAAGCGCTTTTGTAGGCCTAAGAACACTGGGGCTCTGGGCTTCTTTAGCCACCTCATCTTCTGCTCATCCTCTCGCGCACTCTAAAGAGAGCTCAGGTGAGAAATTGCAAACGTCGAGCAATTGCTCAGAGATGAAAAGTGCCAGCACTGAAAGCTGTTGCTAGCCAGCACCCTTCCTTGGAAGCGCTTTCACAGGCGCAGCAACACTGGGGCTTTGCGCTTCTCTAGCCACCAAGCGTCACGGTCCTTCTCTTTCCGTCTCGTAGACACGAGCTGAGAAATTGCAAACGTCGAGCAATTGCTCAGAGATGAAAAGTGCCAGCACTGAAAGCTGTTGCTAGCCAGCACCCTTCCTTGGAAGCGCTTTCACAGGCGCAGTAACACTGGGGCTTTGCGCTTCTCTAGCCACCAAACGCCACGGTCCTTCTCTTTCCGTCTCGTAGACACGAGCTGAGAAATTGCAAACGTCGAGCAATTGCTCAGAGATGAAAAGTGCCAGCACTGAAAGCTCTTGCTAGCCAGCACCCTTCCTTGGAAGCGCTTTTGTAGGCCTAAGAACACTGGGGCTCTGGGCTTCTTTAGCCACCTCATCTTCTGCTCATCCTCTCGCGCACTCTAAAGAGAGCTCAGGTGAGAAATTGCAAACGTCGAGCAATTGCTCAGAGATGAAAAGTGCCAGCACTGAAAGCTGTTGCTAGCCAGCACCCTTCCTTGGAAGCGCTTTCACAGGCGCAGCAACACTGGGGCTTTGCGCTTCTCTACCCACCAAACGTCACGGTCCTTCTCTTTCCGTCTCGTAGACACGAGCTGAGAAATTGCAAACGTCGAGCAATTGCTCAGAGAGGAAAAGTGCCAGCACTGAAAGCTCTTGCTAGCCAGCACCCTTCCTTGGAAGCGCTTTTGTAGGCCTAAGAACACTGGGGCTCTGGGCTTCTCTAGCCACCTCATCTTCTGCTCATCCTCTCGCGCACTCTAAAGAGAGCTCAGGTGAGAAATTGCAAACGTCGAGCAATTGCTCAGAGATGAAAAGTGCCAGCACTGAAAGCTCTTGCTAGCCAGCCCCCTTCCTTGGAAGCGCTTTTGTAGGCCTAAGAACACTGGGGCTCTGGGCTTCTCTAGCCACCTAATCTTCTGCTCATCCTCTCGCGCACTCTAAAGAGAGCTCAGGTGAGAAATTGCAAACGTCGAGCAATTGCTCAGAGATGAAAAGTGCCAGCACTGAAAGCTGTTGCTAGCCAGCACCCTTCCTTGGAAGCGCTTTCACAGGCGCAGTAACACTGGGGCTTTGCGCTTCTATACGCACCAAACGTCACGGTCCTTCTCTTTCCGTCTCGTAGACACGAGCTGAGAAATTGCAAACGTCAAGCAATTGCTCAGAGAGGAAAAGTGCCAGCACTGAAAGCTCTTGCTAGCCAGCACCCTTCCTTGGAAGCGCTTTTGTAGGCCTAAGAACACTGGGGCTCTGGGCTTCTCTAGCCACCTCATCTTCTGCTCATCCTCTCGCGCACTCTAAAGAGAGCTCAGGTGAGAAATTGCAAACGTCCAGCAATTGCTCAGAGATGAAAAGTGCCAGCACTGAAAGCTGTTGCTAGCCAGCACCCTTCCTTGGAAGCGCTTTTGTAGGCCTAAGAACACTGGGGCTCTGGGCTTCTTTAGCCACCTCATCTTCTGCTCATCCTCTCGCGCACTCTAAAGAGAGCTCAGGTGACAAATTGCAAACGTCGAGCAATTGCTCAGAGATGAAAAGTGCCAGCACTGAAAGCTGTTGCTAGCCAGCACCCTTCCTTGGAAGCGCTTTCACAGGCGCAGCAACACTGGGGCTTTGCGCTTCTCTAGCCACCAAGCGTCACGGTCCTTCTCTTTCCGTCTCGTAGACACGAGATGAGAAATTGCAAACGTCGAGCAATTGCTCAGAGATGAAAAGTGCCAGCACTGAAAGCTGTTGCTAGCCAGCACCCTTCCTTGGAAGCGCTTTCACAGGCGCAGTAACACTGGGGCTTTGCGCTTCTCTAGCCACCAAACGTCACTGTCATTCTCTTTCCATCTCGTAGACACGAGCTGAGAAATTGCAAACGTCGAGCAATTGCTCAGAGAGGAAAAGTGCCAGCACTGAAAGCTCTTGCTAGCCAGCACCCTTCCTTGGAAGCGCTTTTGTAGGCCTAAGAACACTGGGGCTCTGGGCTTCTCTAGCCACCTCATCTTCTGCTCATCCTCTCGCGCACTCTAAAGAGAGCTCAGGTGAGAAATTGCAAACGTCGAGCAATTGCTCAGAGATGAAAAGTGCCAGCACTGAAAGCTGTTGCTAGCCAGCACCCTTCCTTGGAAGCGCTTTCACAGGCGCAGCAACACTGGGGCTTTGCGCTTCTCTAGCCACCAAACGTCACGGTCATTCTCTTTCCATCTCGTAGACACGAGCTGAGAAATTGCAAACGTCGAGCAATTGCTCAGAGATGAAAAGTGCCAGCACTGAAAGCTCTTGCTAGCCAGCACCCTTCCTTGGAAGCGCTTTCACAGGCGCAGCAACACTGGGGCTTTGCGCTTCTCTAGCCACCAAACGTCAAGGTCATTCTCTTTCCGTCTCGTAGACACGAGCTGAGAAATTGCAAACGTTGAGCAATTGCTCAGAGATGAAAAGTGCCAGCACTGAAAGCTCTTGCTAGCCAGCACCCTTCCTTGGAAGCGCTTTTGTAGGCCTAAGAACACTGGGGCTCTGGGCTTCTTTAGCCACCTCATCTTCTGCTCATCCTCTCGCGCACTCTGAAGAGAGCTCAGGTGAGAAATTGCAAACGTCGAGCAATTGCTCAGAGATGAAAAGTGCCAGCACTGAAAGCTGTTGCTAGCCAGCACCCTTCCTTGGAATCGCTTTCACAGGCGCAGTAACACTGGGGCTTTGCGCTTCTCTACCCACCAAACGTCACTGTCATTCTCTTTCCGTCTCGTAGACACGAGCTGAGAAATTGCAAACGTCGAGCAATTGCTCAGAGATGAAAAGTGCCAGCACTGAAAGCTGTTGCTAGCCAGCACCCTTCCTTGGAAGCGCTTTTGTAGGCCTAAGAACACTGGGGCTCTGGGCTTCTTTAGCCACCTCATCTTCTGCTCATCCTCTCGCGCACTCTAAAGAGAGCTCAGGTGAGAAATTGCAAACGTCGAGCAATTGCTCAGAGATGAAAAGTGCCAGCACTGAAAGCTGTTGCTAGCCAGCACCCTTCCTTGGAAGCGCTTTACAGGCGCAGTAACACTGGGGCTTTGCGCTTCTCTAGCCACCAAACGTCACTGTCATTCTCTTTCCGTCTCGTAGACACGAGCTGAGAAATTGCAAACGTCGAGCAATTGCTCAGAGATGAAAAGTGCCAGCACTGAAAGCTGTTGCTAGCCAGCACCCTTCCTTGGAAGCGCTTTTGTAGGCCTAAGAACACTGGGGCTCTGGGCTTCTCTAGCCACCTCATCTTCTGCTCATCCTCTCGCGAAATCTAAAGAGAGCTCAGGTGAGAAATTGCAAACGTCGAGCAATTGCTCAGAGATGAAAAGTGCCAGCACTGAAAGCTGTTGCTAGCCAGCACCCTTCCTTGGAAGCGCTTTTGTAGGCCTAAGAACACTGGGGCTCTGGGCTTCTCTAGCCACCTCATCTTCTGCTCATCCTCTCGCGCACTCTAAAGAGAGCTCAGGTGAGAAATTGCAAACGTCCAGCAATTGCTCAGAGATGAAAAGTGCCAGCACTGAAAGCTGTTGCTAGCCAGCACCCTTCCTTGGAAGCGCTTTCACAGGCGCAGCAACACTGGGGCTTTGCGCTTCTCTAGCCACCAAACGTCACGGTCATTCTCTTTCCGTCTCGTAGACACGAGCTGAGAAATTGCAAACGTCGAGCAATTGCTCAGAGATGAAAAGTGCCAGCACTGAAAGCTGTTGCTAGCCAGCACCCTTCCTTGGAAGCGCTTTCACAGGCGCAGCAACACTGGGGCTTTGCGCTTCCATACGCACCAAACGTCACGGTCATTCTCTTTCCGTCTCGTAGACACGAGCTGAGAAATTGCAAACGTCGAGCAATTGCTCAGAGATGAAAAGTGCCAGCACTGAAAGCTCTTGCTAGCCAGCACCCTTCCTTGGAAGCGCTTTTGTAGGCCTAAGAACACTGGGGCTCTGGGCTTCTCTAGCCACCTCATCTTCTGCTCATCCTCTCGCGCACTCTAAAGAGAGCTCAGGTGAGAAATTGCAAACGTCGAGCAATTGCTCAGAGATGAAAAGTGCCAGCACTGAAAGCTGTTGCTAGCCAGCACCCTTCCTTGGAAGCGCTTTTGTAGGCCTAAGAACACTGGGGCTCTGGGCTTCTCTAGCCACCTCATCTTCTGCTCATCCTCTCGCGCACTCTGAAGAGAGCTCAGGTGAGAAATTGCAAACGTCCAGCAATTGCTCAGAGACGAAAAGTGCCAGCACTGAAAGCTCTTGCTAGCCAGCACCCTTCCTTGGAAGCGCTTTCACAGGCGCAGCAACACTGGGGCTTTGCGCTTCTCTAGCCACCAAACGTCACGGTCCTTCTCTTTCCGTCTCGTAGACACGAGCTGAGAAATTGCAAACGTCGAGCAATTGCTCAGAGAGGAAAAGTGCCAGCACTGAAAGCTCTTGCTAGCCAGCACCCTTCCTTGGAAGCGCTTTTGTAGGCCTAAGAACACTGGGGCTCTGGGCTTCTCTAGCCACCTCATCTTCTGCTCATCCTCTCGCGCACTCTAAAGAGAGCTCAGGTGAGAAATTGCAAACGTCGAGCAATTGCTCAGAGATGAAAAGTGCCAGCACTGAAAGCTGTTGCTAGCCAGCACCCTTCCTTGGAAGCGCTTTCACAGGCGCAGCAACACTGGGGCTTTGCGCTTCTCTAGCCACCAAACGTCACGGTCATTCTCTTTCCATCTCGTAGACACGAGCTGAGAAATTGCAAACGTCGAGCAATTGCTCAGAGATGAAAAGTGCCAGCACTGAAAGCTGTTGCTAGCCAGCACCCTTCCTTGGAAGCGCTTTCACAGGCGCAGTAACACTGGGGCTTTGCGCTTCTCTAGCCACCAAACGTCAAGGTCATTCTCTTTCTGTCTCGTAGACACGAGCTGAGAAATTGCAAACGTTGAGCAATTGCTCAGAGATGAAAAGTGCCAGCACTGAAAGCTCTTGCTAGCCAGCACCCTTCCTTGGAAGCGCTTTTGTAGGCCTAAGAACACTGGGGCTCTGGGCTTCTCTAGCCACCTCATCTTCTGCTCATCCTCTCGCGCACTCTGAAGAGAGCTCAGGTGAGAAATTGCAAACGTCGAGCAATTGCTCAGAGATGAAAAGTGCCAGCACTGAAAGCTGTTGCTAGCCAGCACCCTTCCTTGGAAGCGCTTTCACAGGCGCAGCAACACTGGGGCTTTGCGCTTCTCTACCCACCAAACGTCACGGTCCTTCTCTTTCCGTCTCGTAGACACGAGCTGAGAAATTGCAAACGTCGAGCAATTGCTCAGAGAGGAAAAGTGCCAGCACTGAAAGCTGTTGCTAGCCAGCACCCTTCCTTGGAAGCGCTTTTGTAGGCCTAAGAACACTGGGGCTCTGGGCTTCTCTAGCCACCTCATCTTCTGCTCATCCTCTCGCGCACTCTAAAGAGAGCTCAGGTGAGAAATTGCAAACGTCGAGCAATTGCTCCGATATGAAAAGTGCCAGCACTGAAAGCTCTTGCTAGCCAGCCCCCTTCCTTGGAAGCGCTTTTGTAGGCCTAAGAACACTGGGGCTCTGGGCTTCTCTAGCCACCTCATCTTCTGCTCATCCTCTCGCGCACTCTAAAGAGAGCTCAGGTGAGAAATTGCAAACGTCGAGCAATTGCTCAGAGATGAAAAGTGCCAGCACTGAAAGCTGTTGCTAGCCAGCACCCTTCCTTGGAAGCGCTTTACAGGCGCAGTAACACTGGGGCTTTGCGCTTCTCTAGCCACCAAACGTCACGGTCATTCTCTTTCCGTCTCGTAGACACGAGCTGAGAAATTGCAAACGTCGAGCAATTGCTCAGAGATGAAAAGTGCCAGCACTGAAAGCTGTTGCTAGCCAGCACCCTTCCTTGGAAGCGCTTTTGTAGGCCTAAGAACACTGGGGCTCTGGGCTTCTCTAGCCACCTCATCTTCTGCTCATCCTCTCGCGCACTCTAAAGAGAGCTCAGGTGAGAAATTGCAAACGTCGAGCAATTGCTCAGAGAGGAAAAGTGCCAGCACTGAAAGCTGTTGCTAGCCAGCACCCTTCCTTGGAAGCGCTTTTGTAGGCCTAAGAACACTGGGGCTCTGGGCTTCTCTAGCCACCTCATCTTCTGCTCATCCTCTCGCGCACTCTAAAGAGAGCTCAGGTGAGAAATTGCAAACGTCGAGCAATTGCTCAGAGATGAAAAGTGCCAGCACTGAAAGCTGTTGCTAGCCAGCACCCTTCCTTGGAAGCGCTTTCACAGGCGCAGTAACACTGGGGCTTTGCGCTTCTCTACCCACCAAACGTCACTGTCATTCTCTTTCCGTCTCGTAGACACGAGCTGAGAAATTGCAAACGTCGAGCAATTGCTCAGAGATGAAAAGTGCCAGCACTGAAAGCTGTTGCTAGCCAGCACCCTTCCTTGGAAGCGCTTTCACAGGCGCAGCAACACTGGGGCTTTGCGCTTCCATACGCACCAAACGTCACGGTCCTTCTCTTTCCGTCTCGTAGACACGAGCTGAGAAATTGCAAACGTCGAGCAATTGCTCAGAGAGGAAAAGTGCCAGCACTGAAAGCTGTTGCTAGCCAGCACCCTTCCTTGGAAGCGCTTTTGTAGGCCTAAGAACACTGGGGCTCTGGGCTTCTCTAGCCACCTAATCTTCTGCTCATCCTCTCGCGCACTCTAAAGAGAGCTCAGGTGAGAAATTGCAAACGTCGAGCAATTGCTCAGAGATGAAAAGTGCCAGCACTGAAAGCTGTTGCTAGCCAGCACCCTTCCTTGGAAGCGCTTTTGTAGGCCTAAGAACACTGGGGCTCTGGGCTTCTCTAGCCACCTCATCTTCTGCTCATCCTCTCGCGCACTCTGAAGAGAGCTCAGGTGAGAAATTGCAAACGTCGAGCAATTGCTCAGAGAGGAAAAGTGCCAGCACTGAAAGCTCTTGCTAGCCAGCACCCTTCCTTGGAAGCGCTTTCACAGGTGCAGCAACACTGGGGCTTTGCGCTTCTCTACCCACCAAACGTCACGGTCCTTCTCTTTCCGTCTCGTAGACACGAGCTGAGAAATTGCAAACGTCGAGCAATTGCTCAGAGATGAAAAGTGCCAGCACTGAAAGCTGTTGCTAGCCAGCACCCTTCCTTGGAAGCGCTTTTGTAGGCCTAAGAACACTGGGGCTCTGGGCTTCTCTAGCCACCTCATCTTCTGCTCATCCTCTCGCGCACTCTAAAGAGAGCTCAGGTGAGAAATTGCAAACGTCGAGCAATTGCTCAGAGATGAAAAGTGCCAGCACTGAAAGCTGTTGCTAGCCAGCACCCTTCCTTGGAAGCGCTTTCACAGGCGCAGCAACACTGGGGCTTTGCGCTTCTCTAGCCACCAAACGTCACTGTCATTCTCTTTCCATCTCGTAGACACGAGCTGAGAAATTGCAAACGTCGAGCAATTGCTCAGAGATGAAAAGTGCCAGCACTGAAAGCTGTTGCTAGCCAGCACCCTTCCTTGGAAGCGCTTTCACAGGCGCAGTAACACTGGGGCTTTGCGCTTCTCTAGCCACCAAACGTCAAGGTCATTCTCTTTCCGTCTCGTAGACACGAGCTGAGAAATTGCAAACGTTGAGCAATTGCTCAGAGATGAAAAGTGCCAGCACTGAAAGCTCTTGCTAGCCAGCACCCTTCCTTGGAAGCGCTTTTGTAGGCCTAAGAACACTGGGGCTCTGGGCTTCTTTAGCCACCTAATTTTCTGCTCATCCTCTCGCGCACTCTGAAGAGAGCTCAGGTGAGAAATTGCAAACGTCGAGCAATTGCTCAGAGATGAAAAGTGCCAGCACTGAAAGCTGTTGCTAGCCAGCACCCTTCCTTGGAAGCGCTTTCACAGGCGCAGCAACACTGGGGCTTTGCGCTTCTCTACCCACCAAACGTCACGGTCCTTCTCTTTCTGTCTCGTAGACACGAGCTGAGAAATTGCAAACGTCGAGCAATTGCTCAGAGAGGAAAAGTGCCAGCACTAAAAGCTGTTGCTAGCCAGCACCCTTCCTTGGAAGCGCTTTTGTAGGCCTAAGAACACTGGGGCTCTGGGCTTCTCTAGCCACCTCATCTTCTGCTCATCCTCTCGCGCACTCTAAAGAGAGCTCAGGTGAGAAATTGCAAACGTCGAGCAATTGCTCCGAGATGAAAAGTGCCAGCACTGAAAGCTCTTGCTAGCCAGCCCCCTTTTTTGGAAGCGCTTTTGTAGGCCTAAGAACACTGGGGCTCTGGGCTTCTCTAGCCACCTCATCTTCTGCTCCTCCTCTCGCGCACTCTAAAGAGAGCTCAGGTGAGAAATTGCAAACGTCGAGCAATTGCTCAGAGATGAAAAGTGCCAGCACTGAAAGCTCTTGCTAGCCAGCACCCTTCCTTGGAAGCGCTTTACAGGCGCAGTAACACTGGGGCTTTGCGCTTCTCTACCCACCAAACGTCACGGTCATTCTCTTTCCGTCTCGTAGACACGAGCTGAGAAATTGCAAACGTCGAGCAATTGCTCAGAGATGAAAAGTGCCAGCACTGAAAGCTGTTGCTAGCCAGCACCCTTCCTTGGAAGCGCTTTTGTAGGCCTAAGAACACTGGGGCTCTGGGCTTCTCTAGCCACCTCATCTTCTGCTCATCCTCTCGCGGACTCTGAAGAGAGCTCAGGTGAGAAATTGCAAACGTCGAGCAATTGCTCAGAGATGAAAAGTGCCAGCACTGAAAGCTGTTGCTAGCCAGCACCCTTCCTTGGAAGCGCTTTACAGGCGCGGTAACAATGGGGCTTTGCGCTTCTCTACCCACCAAACGTCACTGTCATTCTCTTTCCGTCTCGTAGACACGAGCTGAGAAATTGGAAACGTCGAGCAATTGCTCAGAGATGAAAAGTGCCAGCACTGAAAGCTGTTGCTAGCCAGCACCCTTCCTTGGAAGCGCTTTCACAGGCGCAGCAACACTGGGGCTTTGCGCTTCTCTAGCCACCAAACGTCACGGTCCTTCTCTTTCCGTCTCGTAGACACGAGCTGAGAAATTGCAAACGTCGAGCAATTGCTCAGAGATGAAAAGTGCCAGCACTGAAAGCTGTTGCTAGCCAGCACCCTTCCTTGGAAGCGCTTTCACAGGCGCAGCAACACTGGGGCTTTACGCTTCTCTACCCACCAAACGTCACGGTCCTTCTCTTTCCGTCTCGTAGACACGAGCTGAGAAATTGCAAACGTCGAGCAATTGCTCAGAGAGGAAAAGTGCCAGCACTGAAAGCTCTTGCTAGCCAGCACCCTTCCTTGGAAGCGCTTTTGTAGGCCTAAGAACACTGGGGCTCTGGGCTTCTCTAGCCACCTCATCTTCTGCTCATCCTCTCGCGCACTCTAAAGAGAGCTCAGCTGAGAAATTGCAAACGTCGAGCAATTGCTCAGAGATGAAAAGTGCCAGCACTGAAAGCTGTTGCTAGCCAGCACCCTTCCTTGGAAGCGCTTTTGTAGGCCTAAGAACACTGGGGCTCTGGGCTTCTCTAGCCACCTCATCTTCTGCTCATCCTCTCGCGCACTCTGAAGAGAGCTCAGGTGAGAAATTGCAAACGTCGAGCAATTGCTCAGAGATGAAAAGTGCCAGCACTGAAAGCTCTTGCTAGCCAGCACCCTTCCTTGGAAGCGCTTTCACAGGCGCAGCAACACTGGGGCTTTGCGCTTCTCTAGCCACCAAACGTCACGGTCCTTCTCTTTCCGTCTCGTAGACACGAGCTGAGAAATTGCAAACGTCGAGCAATTGCTCAGAGAGGAAAAGTGCCAGCACTGAAAGCTGTTGCTAGCCAGCACCCTTCCTTGGAAGCGCTTTCACAGGTTCAGCAACACTGGGGCTTTGCGCTTCTCTAGCCACCAAACGTCACGGTCATTCTCTTTCCGTCTCGTAGACACGAGCTGAGAAATTGCAAACGTCGAGCAATTGCTCAGAGATGAAAAGTGCCAGCACTGAAAGCTGTTGCTAGCCAGCACCCTTCCTTGGAAGCGCTTTCACAGGCGCAGCAACACTGGGGCTTTGCGCTTCTCTACCCACCAAACGTCACGGTCCTTCTCTTTCCGCCTCGTAGACACGAGCTGAGAAATTGCAAACGTCGAGCAATTGCTCAGAGAGGAAAAGTGCCAGCACTGAAAGCTCTTGCTAGCCAGCACCCTTCCTTGGAAGCGCTTTTGTAGGCCTAAGAACACTGTGGCTCTGGGCTTCTTTAGCCACCTCATCTTCTGCTCATCCTCTCGCGCACTCTGAAGAGAGCTCAGGTGAGAAATTGCAAACGTCGAGCAATTGCTCAGAGATGAAAAGTGCCAGCACTGAAAGCTGTTGCTAGCCAGCACCCTTCCTTGGAAGCGCTTTCACAGGCGCAGCAACACTGGGGCTTTGCGTTTCTCTACCCACCAAACGTCACGGTCCTTCTCTTTCCGTCTCGTAGACACGAGCTGAGAAATTGCAAACGTCGAGAAATTGCTCAGAGATGAAAAGTGCCAGCACTGAAAGCTCTTGCTAGCCAGCACCCTTCCTTGGAAGCGCTTTCACAGGCGCAGTAACACTGGGGCTTTGCGCTTCTCTAGCCACCAAACGTCACGGTCCTTCTCTTTCCGTCTCGTAGACACGAGCTGAGAAATTGCAAACGTCGAGCAATTGCTCAGAGAGGAAAAGTGCCAGCACTGAAAGCTCTTGCTAGCCAGCACCCTTCCTTGGAAGCGCTTTTGTAGGCCTAAGAACACTGGGGCTCTGGGCTTCTCTAGCCACCTCATCTTCTGCTCATCCTCTCGCGCACTCTAAAGAGAGCTCAGGTGAGAAATTGCAAACGTCCAGCAATTGCTCAGAGAAGAAAAGTGCCAGCACTGAAAGCTGTTGCTAGCCAGCACCCTTCCTTGGAAGCGCTTTTGTAGGCCTAAGAACACTGGGGCTCTGGGCTTCTCTAGCCACCTCATCTTCTGCTCATCCTCTCGCGCACTCTAAAGAGAGCTCAGGTGAGAAATTGCAAATGTCCAGCAATTGCTCAGAGATGAAAAGTGCCAGCACTGAAAGCTCTTGCTAGCCAGCACCCTTCCTTGGAAGCGCTTTCACAAGCGCAGCAACACTGGGGCTTTGCGCTTCTCTACCCACCAAACGTCACGGTCCTTCTCTTTCTGTCTCGTAGACACGAGCTGAGAAATTGCAAACGTCGAGCAATTGCTCAGAGAGGAAAAGTGCCAGCACTAAAAGCTGTTGCTAGCCAGCACCCTTCCTTGGAAGCGCTTTTGTAGGCCTAAGAACACTGGGGCTCTGGGCTTCTCTAGCCACCTCATCTTCTGCTCATCCTCTCGCGCACTCTAAAGAGAGCTCAGGTGAGAAATTGCAAACGTCGAGCAATTGCTCCGAGATGAAAAGTGCCAGCACTGAAAGCTCTTGCTAGCCAGCCCCCTTTTTTGGAAGCGCTTTTGTAGGCCTAAGAACACTGGGGCTCTGGGCTTCTCTAGCCACCTCATCTTCTGCTCCTCCTCTCGCGCACTCTAAAGAGAGCTCAGGTGAGAAATTGCAAACGTCGAGCAATTGCTCAGAGATGAAAAGTGCCAGCACTGAAAGCTCTTGCTAGCCAGCACCCTTCCTTGGAAGCGCTTTACAGGCGCAGTAACACTGGGGCTTTGCGCTTCTCTACCCACCAAACGTCACGGTCATTCTCTTTCCGTCTCGTAGACACGAGCTGAGAAATTGCAAACGTCGAGCAATTGCTCAGAGATGAAAAGTGCCAGCACTGAAAGCTGTTGCTAGCCAGCACCCTTCCTTGGAAGCGCTTTTGTAGGCCTAAGAACACTGGGGCTCTGGGCTTCTCTAGCCACCTCATCTTCTGCTCATCCTCTCGCGGACTCTGAAGAGAGCTCAGGTGAGAAATTGCAAACGTCGAGCAATTGCTCAGAGATGAAAAGTGCCAGCACTGAAAGCTGTTGCTAGCCAGCACCCTTCCTTGGAAGCGCTTTACAGGCGCGGTAACAATGGGGCTTTGCGCTTCTCTACCCACCAAACGTCACTGTCATTCTCTTTCCGTCTCGTAGACACGAGCTGAGAAATTGGAAACGTCGAGCAATTGCTCAGAGATGAAAAGTGCCAGCACTGAAAGCTGTTGCTAGCCAGCACCCTTCCTTGGAAGCGCTTTCACAGGCGCAGCAACACTGGGGCTTTGCGCTTCTCTAGCCACCAAACGTCACGGTCCTTCTCTTTCCGTCTCGTAGACACGAGCTGAGAAATTGCAAACGTCGAGCAATTGCTCAGAGATGAAAAGTGCCAGCACTGAAAGCTGTTGCTAGCCAGCACCCTTCCTTGGAAGCGCTTTCACAGGCGCAGCAACACTGGGGCTTTACGCTTCTCTACCCACCAAACGTCACGGTCCTTCTCTTTCCGTCTCGTAGACACGAGCTGAGAAATTGCAAACGTCGAGCAATTGCTCAGAGAGGAAAAGTGCCAGCACTGAAAGCTCTTGCTAGCCAGCACCCTTCCTTGGAAGCGCTTTTGTAGGCCTAAGAACACTGGGGCTCTGGGCTTCTCTAGCCACCTCATCTTCTGCTCATCCTCTCGCGCACTCTAAAGAGAGCTCAGCTGAGAAATTGCAAACGTCGAGCAATTGCTCAGAGATGAAAAGTGCCAGCACTGAAAGCTGTTGCTAGCCAGCACCCTTCCTTGGAAGCGCTTTTGTAGGCCTAAGAACACTGGGGCTCTGGGCTTCTCTAGCCACCTCATCTTCTGCTCATCCTCTCGCGCACTCTGAAGAGAGCTCAGGTGAGAAATTGCAAACGTCGAGCAATTGCTCAGAGATGAAAAGTGCCAGCACTGAAAGCTCTTGCTAGCCAGCACCCTTCCTTGGAAGCGCTTTCACAGGCGCAGCAACACTGGGGCTTTGCGCTTCTCTAGCCACCAAACGTCACGGTCCTTCTCTTTCCGTCTCGTAGACACGAGCTGAGAAATTGCAAACGTCGAGCAATTGCTCAGAGAGGAAAAGTGCCAGCACTGAAAGCTGTTGCTAGCCAGCACCCTTCCTTGGAAGCGCTTTCACAGGTTCAGCAACACTGGGGCTTTGCGCTTCTCTAGCCACCAAACGTCACGGTCATTCTCTTTCCGTCTCGTAGACACGAGCTGAGAAATTGCAAACGTCGAGCAATTGCTCAGAGATGAAAAGTGCCAGCACTGAAAGCTGTTGCTAGCCAGCACCCTTCCTTGGAAGCGCTTTCACAGGCGCAGCAACACTGGGGCTTTGCGCTTCTCTACCCACCAAACGTCACGGTCCTTCTCTTTCCGCCTCGTAGACACGAGCTGAGAAATTGCAAACGTCGAGCAATTGCTCAGAGAGGAAAAGTGCCAGCACTGAAAGCTCTTGCTAGCCAGCACCCTTCCTTGGAAGCGCTTTTGTAGGCCTAAGAACACTGGGGCTCTGGGCTTCTTTAGCCACCTCATCTTCTGCTCATCCTCTCGCGCACTCTGAAGAGAGCTCAGGTGAGAAATTGCAAACGTCGAGCAATTGCTCAGAGATGAAAAGTGCCAGCACTGAAAGCTGTTGCTAGCCAGCACCCTTCCTTGGAAGCGCTTTCACAGGCGCAGCAACACTGGGGCTTTGCGTTTCTCTACCCACCAAACGTCACGGTCCTTCTCTTTCCGTCTCGTAGACACGAGCTGAGAAATTGCAAACGTCGAGAAATTGCTCAGAGATGAAAAGTGCCAGCACTGAAAGCTCTTGCTAGCCAGCACCCTTCCTTGGAAGCGCTTTCACAGGCGCAGTAACACTGGGGCTTTGCGCTTCTCTAGCCACCAAACGTCACGGTCCTTCTCTTTCCGTCTCGTAGACACGAGCTGAGAAATTGCAAACGTCGAGCAATTGCTCAGAGAGGAAAAGTGCCAGCACTGAAAGCTCTTGCTAGCCAGCACCCTTCCTTGGAAGCGCTTTTGTAGGCCTAAGAACACTGGGGCTCTGGGCTTCTCTAGCCACCTCATCTTCTGCTCATCCTCTCGCGCACTCTAAAGAGAGCTCAGGTGAGAAATTGCAAACGTCCAGCAATTGCTCAGAGAAGAAAAGTGCCAGCACTGAAAGCTGTTGCTAGCCAGCACCCTTCCTTGGAAGCGCTTTTGTAGGCCTAAGAACACTGGGGCTCTGGGCTTCTCTAGCCACCTCATCTTCTGCTCATCCTCTCGCGCACTCTAAAGAGAGCTCAGGTGAGAAATTGCAAATGTCCAGCAATTGCTCAGAGATGAAAAGTGCCAGCACTGAAAGCTCTTGCTAGCCAGCACCCTTCCTTGGAAGCGCTTTCACAAGCGCAGCAACACTGGGGCTTTGCGCTTCTCTACCCACCAAACGTCACGGTCCTTCTCTTTCCGTCTCGTAGACACGAGCTGAGAAATTGCAAACGTCGAGCAATTGCTCAGAGAGGAAAAGTGCCAGCACTGAAAGCTGTTGCTAGCCAGCACCCTTCCTTGGAAGCGCTTTTGTAGGCCTAAGAACACTGGGGCTCTGGGCTTCTCTAGCCACCTCATCTTCTCCTCATCCTCTCGCGGACTCTGAAGAGAGCTCAGGTGAGAAATTGCAAACGTCGAGCAATTGCTCAGAGGTGAAAAGTGCCAGCACTGAAAGCTGTTGCTAGCCAGCACCCTTCCTTGGAAACGCTTTTGTAGGCCTAAGAACACTGGGGCTCTGGGCTTCTCTAGCCACCTCATCTTCTGCTCATCCTCTCGCGCACTCTAAAGAGAGCTCAGGTGAGAAATTGCAAACGTCGAGCAATTGCTCAGAGATGAAAAGTGCCAGCACTGAAAGCTGTTGCTAGCCAGCACCCTTCCTTGGAAGCGCTTTACAGGCGCAGTAACACTGGGGCTTTGCGCTTCTCTACCCACCAAACGTCACTGTCATTCTCTTTCCGTCTCGTAGACACGAGCTGAGAAATTGCAAACGTCGAGCAATTGCTCAGAGATGAAAAGTGCCAGCACTGAAAGCTCTTGCTAGCCAGCACCCTTCCTTGGAAGCGCTTTCACAGGCGCAGCAACACTGGGGCTTTGCGCTTCTCTACCCACCAAACGTCACGGTCCTTCTCTTTCCGTCTCGTAGACACGAGCTGAGAAATTGCAAACGTCGAGCAATTGCTCAGAGATGAAAAGTGCCAGCACTGAAAGCTGTTGCTAGCCAGCACCCTTCCTTGGAAGCGCTTTTGTAGGCCTAAGAACACTGGGGCTCTGGGCTTCTTTAGCCACCTCATCTTCTGCTCATCCTCTCGCGCACTCTAAAGAGAGCTCAGGTGAGAAATTGCAAACGTCGAGCAATTGCTCAGAGATGAAAAGTGCCAGCACTGAAAGCTGTTGCTAGCCAGCACCCTTCCTTGGAAGCGCTTTCACAGGCGCAGCAACACTGGGGCTTTGCGCTTCTCTACCCACCAAACGTCACGGTCCTTCTCTTTCCGTCTCGTAGACACGAGCTGAGAAATTGCAAACGTCGAGCAATTGCTCAGAGATGAAAAGTGCCAGCACTGAAAGCTGTTGCTAGCCAGCACCCTTCCTTGGAAGCGCTTTCACAGGCGCAGCAACACTGGGGCTTTGCGCTTCTCTACCCACCAAACGTCACGGTCCTTCTCTTTCCGTCTCGTAGACACGAGCTGAGAAATTGCAAACGTCGAGCAATTGCTCAGAGATGAAAAGTGCCAGCACTGAAAGCTGTTGCTAGCCAGCACCCTTCCTTGGAAGCGCTTTTGTAGGCCTAAGAACACTGGGGCTCTGGGCTTCTTTAGCCACCTCATCTTCTGCTCATCCTCTTGCGCACTCTAAAGAGAGCTCAGGTGAGAAATTGCAAACGTCGAGCAATTGCTCAGAGATGAAAAGTGCCAGCACTGAAAGCTCTTGCTAGCCAGCACCCTTCCTTGGAAGCGCTTTTGTAGCCCTTAGAACACTGGGGCTCTGGGCTTCTCTAGCCACCTCATCTTCTGCTCATCCTCTCGCGCACTCTAAAGAGAGCTCAGGTGAGAAATTGCAAACGTCGAGCAATTGCTCAGAGATGAAAAGTGCCAGCACTGAAAGCTCTTGCTAGCCAGCACCCTTCCTTGGAAGCGCTTTCACAGGCGCAGCAACACTGGGGCTTTGCGCTTCTCTAGCCACCAAACGTCACGGTCCTTCTCTTTCCGTCTCGTAGACACGAGCTGAGAAATTGCAAACGTCGAGCAATTGCTCAGAGATGAAAAGTGCCAGCACTGAAAGCTCTTGCTAGCCAGCACCCTTCCTTGGAAGCGCTTTCACAGGTTCAGCAACACTGGGGCTTTGCGCTTCTCTAGCCACCAAACGTCACGGTCATTCTCTTTCCGTCTCGTAGACACGAGCTGAGAAATTGCAAACGTCGAGCAATTGCTCAGAGATGAAAAGTGCCAGCACTGAAAGCTGTTGCTAGCCAGCACCCTTCCTTGGAAGCGCTTTCACAGGCGCAGCAACACTGGGGCTTTGCGCTTCTCTACCCACCAAACGTCACGGTCCTTCTCTTTCCGCCTCGTAGACACGAGCTGAGAAATTGCAAACGTCGAGCAATTGCTCAGAGAGGAAAAGTGCCAGCACTGAAAGCTCTTGCTAGCCAGCACCCTTCCTTGGAAGCGCTTTTGTAGGCCTAAGAACACTGTGGCTCTGGGCTTCTTTAGCCACCTCATCTTCTGCTCATCCTCTCGCGCACTCTGAAGAGAGCTCAGGTGAGAAATTGCAAACGTCGAGCAATTGCTCAGAGATGAAAAGTGCCAGCACTGAAAGCTGTTGCTAGCCAGCACCCTTCCTTGGAAGCGCTTTCACAGGCGCAGCAACACTGGGGCTTTGCGCTTCTCTACCCACCAAACGTCACGGTCCTTCTCTTTCCGTCTCGTAGACACGAGCTGAGAAATTGCAAACGTCGAGCAATTGCTCAGAGATGAAAAGTGCCAGCACTGAAAGCTCTTGCTAGCCAGCACCCTTCCTTGGAAGCGCTTTCACAGGCGCAGTAACACTGGGGCTTTGCGCTTCTCTACCCACCAAACGTCACGGTCCTTCTCTTTCCGTCTCGTAGACACGAGCTGAGAAATTGCAAACGTCGAGCAATTGCTCAGAGATGAAAAGTGCCAGCACTGAAAGCTCTTGCTAGCCAGCACCCTTCCTTGGAAGCGCTTTTGTAGGCCTAAGAACACTGTGGCTCTGGGCTTCTCTAGCCACCTCATCTTCTGCTCATCCTCTCACGCACTCTAAAGAGAGCTCAGGTGAGAAATTGCAAACGTCCAGCAATTGCTCAGAGAAGAAAAGTGCCAGCACTGAAAGCTGTTGCTAGCCAGCACCCTTCCTTGGAAGCGCTTTTGTAGGCCTAAGAACACTGGGGCTCTGGGCTTCTCTAGCCACCTCATCTTCTGCTCATCCTCTCGCGCACTCTAAAGAGAGCTCAGGTGAGAAATTGCAAACGTCCAGCAATTGCTCAGAGATGAAAAGTGCCAGCACTGAAAGCTCTTGCTAGCCAGCACCCTTCCTTGGAAGCGCTTTCACAAGCGCAGCAACACTGGGGCTTTGCGCTTCTCTACCCACCAAACGTCACGGTCATTCTCTTTCCGTCTCGTAGACACGAGCTGAGAAATTGCAAACGTCGAGCAATTGCTCAGAGATGAAAAGTGCCAGCACTGAAAGCTGTTGCTAGCCAGCACCCTTCCTTGGAAGCGCTTTTGTAGGCCTAAGAACACTGGGGCTCTGGGCTTCTCTAGCCACCTCATCTTCTCCTCATCCTCTCGCGGACTCTGAAGAGAGCTCAGGTGAGAAATTGCAAACGTCGAGCAATTGCTCAGAGATGAAAAGTGCCAGCACTGAAAGCTGTTGCTAGCCAGCACCCTTCCTTGGAAACGCTTTTGTAGGCCTAAGAACACTGGGGCTCTGGGCTTCTCTAGCCACCTCATCTTCTGCTCATCCTCTCGCGCACTCTAAAGAGAGCTCAGGTTTGAAATTGCAAACGTCGAGCAATTGCTCAGAGATGAAAAGTGCCAGCACTGAAAGCTCTTGCTAGCCAGCACCCTTCCTTGGAAGCGCTTTACAGGCGCAGTAACACTGGGGCTTTGCGCTTCTCTACCCACCAAACGTCACTGTCATTCTCTTTCCGTCTCGTAGACACGAGCTGAGAAATTGCAAACGTCGAGCAATTGCTCAGAGATGAAAAGTGCCAGCACTGAAAGCTCTTGCTAGCCAGCACCCTTCCTTGGAAGCGCTTTCACAGGCGCAGCAACACTGGGGCTTTGCGCTTCTCTACCCACCAAACGTCACGGTCCTTCTCTTTCCGTCTCGTAGACACGTGCTGAGAAATTGCAAACGTCGAGCAATTGCTCAGAGATGAAAAGTGCCAGCACTGAAAGCTGTTGCTAGCCAGCACCCTTCCTTGGAAGCGCTTTTGTAGGCCTAAGAACACTGGGGCTCTGGGCTTCTTTAGCCACCTCATCTTCTGCTCATCCTCGCGCGCACTCTAAAGAGAGCTCAGGTGAGAAATTGCAAACGTCGAGCAATTGCTCAGAGATGAAAAGTGCCAGCACTGAAAGCTGTTGCTAGCCAGCACCCTTCCTTGGAAGCGCTTTCACAGGCGCAGCAACACTGGGGCTTTGCGCTTCTCTACCCACCAAGCGTCACGGTCCTTCTCTTTCCGTCTCGTAGACACGAGCTGAGAAATTGCAAACGTCGAGCAATTGCTCAGAGATGAAAAGTGCCAGCACTGAAAGCTGTTGCTAGCCAGCACCCTTCCTTGGAAGTGCTTTCACAGGCGCAGCAACACTGGGGCTTTGCGCTTCTCTACCCACCAAACGTCACTGTCATTCTCTTTCCGTCTCCTAGACACGAGCTGAGAAATTGCAAACGTCGAGCAATTGCTCAGAGAGGAAAAGTGCCAGCACTGAAAGCTGTTGCTAGCCAGCACCCTTCCTTGGAAGCGCTTTTGTAGGCCTAAGAACACTGGGGCTCTGGGCTTCTTTAGCCACCTCATCTTCTGCTCATCCTCTTGCGCACTCTAAAGAGAGCTCAGGTGAGAAATTGCAAACGTCGAGCAATTGCTCAGAGAAGAAAAGTGCCAGCACTGAAAGCTGTTGCTAGCCAGCACCCTTCCTTGGAAGCGCTTTTGTAGGCCTAAGAACACTGGGGCTCTGGGCTTCTCTAGCCACCTCATCTTCTGCTCATCCTCTCGCGCACTCTAAAGAGAGCTCAGGTGAGAAATTGCAAACGTCGAGCAATTGCTCAGAGATGAAAAGTGCCAGCACTGAAAGCTGTTGCTAGCCAGCACCCTTCCTTGGAAGCGCTTTCACAGGTTCAGCAACACTGGGGCTTTGCGCTTCTCTAGCCACCAAACGTCACGGTCCTTCTCTTTCCGTCTCGTAGACACGAGCTGAGAAATTGCAAACGTCGAGCAATTGCTCAGAGATGAAAAGTGCCAGCACTGAAAGCTCTTGCTAGCCAGCACCCTTCCTTGGAAGCGCTTTCACAGGCGCAGCAACACTGGGGCTTTGCGCTTCTCTAGCCACCAAACGTCACGGTCCTTCTCTTTCCGTCTCGTAGACACGAGCTGAGAAATTGCAAACGTCGAGCAATTGCTCAGAGATGAAAAGTGCCAGCACTGAAAGCTCTTGCTAGCCAGCACCCTTCCTTGGAAGCGCTTTCACAGGCGCAGTAACACTGGGGCTTTGCGCTTCTCTACCCACCAAACGTCACGGTCCTTCTCTTTCCGTCTCGTAGACACGAGCTGAGAAATTGCAAACGTCGAGCAATTGCTCAGAGAGGAAAAGTGCCAGCACTGAAAGCTGTTGCTAGCCAGCACCCTTCCTTGGAAGCGCTTTTGTAGGCCTAAGAACACTGGGGCTCTGGGCTTCTCTAGCCACCTCATCTTCTGCTCATCCTCTCGCGCACTCTAAAGAGAGCTCAGGTGAGAAATTGCAAACGTCCAGCAATTGCTCAGAGAAGAAAAGTGCCAGCACTGAAAGCTGTTGCTAGCCAGCACCCTTCCTTGGAAGCGCTTTTGTAGACCTAAGAACACTGGGGCTCTGGGCTTCTCTAGCCACCTCATCTTCTGCTCATCCTCTCGCGCACTCTAAAGAGAGCTCAGGTGAGAAATTGCAAACGTCCAGCAATTGCTCAGAGATGAAAAGTGCCAGCACTGAAAGCTCTTGCTAGCCAGCACCCTTCCTTGGAAGCGCTTTCACAAGCGCAGCAACACTGGGGCTTTGCGCTTCTCTACCCACCAAACGTCACGGTCATTCTCTTTCCGTCTCGTAGACACGAGCTGAGAAATTGCAAACGTCGAGCAATTGCTCAGAGATGAAAAGTGCCAGCACTGAAAGCTGTTGCTAGCCAGCACCCTTCCTTGGAAGCGCTTTTGTAGGCCTAAGAACACTGGGGCTTTGCGCTTCTCTACCCACCAAACGTCACGGTCCTTCTCTTTCCGTCTCGTAGACACGTGCTGAGAAATTGCAAACGTCGAGCAATTGCTCAGAGATGAAAAGTGCCAGCACTGAAAGCTGTTGCTAGCCAGCACCCTTCCTTGGAAGCGCTTTTGTAGGCCTAAGAACACTGGGGCTCTGGGCTTCTTTAGCCACCTCATCTTCTGCTCATCCTCGCGCGCACTCTAAAGAGAGCTCAGGTGAGAAATTGCAAACGTCGAGCAATTGCTCAGAGATGAAAAGTGCCAGCACTGAAAGCTGTTGCTAGCCAGCACCCTTCCTTGGAAGCGCTTTCACAGGCGCAGCAACACTGGGGCTTTGCGCTTCTCTACCCACCAAACGTCACGGTCCTTCTCTTTCCGTCTCGTAGACACGAGCTGAGAAATTGCAAACGTCGAGCAATTGCTCAGAGAGGAAAAGTGCCAGCACTGAAAGCTGTTGCTAGCCAGCACCCTTCCTTGGAAGCGCTTTCACAGGCGCAGCAACACTGGGGCTTTGCGCTTCTCTACCCACCAAACGTCACTGTCATTCTCTTTCCGTCTCGTAGACACGAGCTGAGAAATTGCAAACGTCGAGCAATTGCTCAGAGAGGAAAAGTGCCAGCACTGAAAGCTGTTGCTAGCCAGCACCCTTCCTTGGAAGCGCTTTTGTAGGCCTAACACTGGGGCTCTGGGCTTCTTTACCCACCTCATCTTCTGCTCATCCTCTTGCGCACTCTAAAGAGAGCTCAGGTGAGAAATTGCAAACGTCGAGCAATTGCTCAGAGAAGAAAAGTGCCAGCACTGAAAGCTGTTGCTAGCCAGCACCCTTCCTTGGAAGCGCTTTTGTAGCCCTTAGAACACTGGGGCTCTGGGCTTCTCTAGCCACCTCATCTTCTGCTCATCCTCTCGCGCACTCTAAAGAGAGCTCAGGTGAGAAATTGCAAACGTCGAGCAATTGCTCAGAGATGAAAAGTGCCAGCACTGAAAGCTCTTGCTAGCCAGCACCCTTCCTTGGAAGCGCTTTCACAGGCGCAGTAACACTGGGGCTTTGCGCTTTTATACGCACCAAACGTCACGGACCTTCTATTCCCGTCTGGCAGACACGAGCTGAGAAATTGCAAACGTCGAGCAATTGCTCAGAGATGAAAAGTGCCAGCACTGAAAGCTGTTGCTAGCCAGCACCCTTCCTTGGAAGCGCTTTCACAGGCGCAGCAACACTGGGGCTTTGCGCTTCTCTACCCACCAAACGTCACGGTCATTCTCTTTCCGTCTCGTAGACACGAGCTGAGAAATTGCAAACGTCGAGCAATTGCTCAGAGAGGAAAAGTGCCAGCACTGAAAGCTGTTGCTAGCCAGCACCCTTCCTTGGAAGCGCTTTTGTAGGCCTAAGAACACTGGGGCTCTGGGCTTCTTTAGCCACCTCATCTTCTGCTCATCCTCTTGCGCACTCTAAAGAGAGCTCAGGTGAGAAATTGCAAACGTCGAGCAATTGCTCAGAGAAGAAAAGTGCCAGCACTGAAAGCTGTTGCTAGCCAGCACCCTTCCTTGGAAGCGCTTTTGTAGGCCTAAGAACACTGGGGCTCTGGGCTTCTCTAGCCACCTCATCTTCTGCTCATCCTCTCGCGCACTCTAAAGAGAGCTCAGGTGAGAAATTGCAAACGTCGAGCAATTGCTCAGAGATGAAAAGTGCCAGCACTGAAAGCTGTTGCTAGCCAGCACCCTTCCTTGGAAGCGCTTTCACAGGTTCAGCAACACTGGGGCTTTGCGCTTCTCTAGCCACCAAACGTCACGGTCCTTCTCTTTCCGTCTCGTAGACACGAGCTGAGAAATTGCAAACGTCGAGCAATTGCTCAGAGATGAAAAGTGCCAGCACTGAAAGCTCTTGCTAGCCAGCACCCTTCCTTGGAAGCGCTTTCACAGGCGCAGCAACACTGGGGCTTTGCGCTTCTCTAGCCACCAAACGTCACGGTCCTTCTCTTTCCGTCTCGTAGACACGAGCTGAGAAATTGCAAACGTCGAGCAATTGCTCAGAGATGAAAAGTGCCAGCACTGAAAGCTCTTGCTAGCCAGCACCCTTCCTTGGAAGCGCTTTCACAGGCGCAGTAACACTGGGGCTTTGCGCTTCTCTACCCACCAAACGTCACGGTCCTTCTCTTTCCGTCTCGTAGACACGAGCTGAGAAATTGCAAACGTCGAGCAATTGCTCAGAGAGGAAAAGTGCCAGCACTGAAAGCTGTTGCTAGCCAGCACCCTTCCTTGGAAGCGCTTTTGTAGGCCTAAGAACACTGGGGCTCTGGGCTTCTCTAGCCACCTCATCTTCTGCTCATCCTCTCGCGCACTCTAAAGAGAGCTCAGGTGAGAAATTGCAAACGTCCAGCAATTGCTCAGAGAAGAAAAGTGCCAGCACTGAAAGCTGTTGCTAGCCAGCACCCTTCCTTGGAAGCGCTTTTGTAGACCTAAGAACACTGGGGCTCTGGGCTTCTCTAGCCACCTCATCTTCTGCTCATCCTCTCGCGCACTCTAAAGAGAGCTCAGGTGAGAAATTGCAAACGTCCAGCAATTGCTCAGAGATGAAAAGTGCCAGCACTGAAAGCTCTTGCTAGCCAGCACCCTTCCTTGGAAGCGCTTTCACAAGCGCAGCAACACTGGGGCTTTGCGCTTCTCTACCCACCAAACGTCACGGTCATTCTCTTTCCGTCTCGTAGACACGAGCTGAGAAATTGCAAACGTCGAGCAATTGCTCAGAGATGAAAAGTGCCAGCACTGAAAGCTGTTGCTAGCCAGCACCCTTCCTTGGAAGCGCTTTTGTAGGCCTAAGAACACTGGGGCTTTGCGCTTCTCTACCCACCAAACGTCACGGTCCTTCTCTTTCCGTCTCGTAGACACGTGCTGAGAAATTGCAAACGTCGAGCAATTGCTCAGAGATGAAAAGTGCCAGCACTGAAAGCTGTTGCTAGCCAGCACCCTTCCTTGGAAGCGCTTTTGTAGGCCTAAGAACACTGGGGCTCTGGGCTTCTTTAGCCACCTCATCTTCTGCTCATCCTCGCGCGCACTCTAAAGAGAGCTCAGGTGAGAAATTGCAAACGTCGAGCAATTGCTCAGAGATGAAAAGTGCCAGCACTGAAAGCTGTTGCTAGCCAGCACCCTTCCTTGGAAGCGCTTTCACAGGCGCAGCAACACTGGGGCTTTGCGCTTCTCTACCCACCAAACGTCACGGTCCTTCTCTTTCCGTCTCGTAGACACGAGCTGAGAAATTGCAAACGTCGAGCAATTGCTCAGAGAGGAAAAGTGCCAGCACTGAAAGCTGTTGCTAGCCAGCACCCTTCCTTGGAAGCGCTTTCACAGGCGCAGCAACACTGGGGCTTTGCGCTTCTCTACCCACCAAACGTCACTGTCATTCTCTTTCCGTCTCGTAGACACGAGCTGAGAAATTGCAAACGTCGAGCAATTGCTCAGAGAGGAAAAGTGCCAGCACTGAAAGCTGTTGCTAGCCAGCACCCTTCCTTGGAAGCGCTTTTGTAGGCCTAACACTGGGGCTCTGGGCTTCTTTACCCACCTCATCTTCTGCTCATCCTCTTGCGCACTCTAAAGAGAGCTCAGGTGAGAAATTGCAAACGTCGAGCAATTGCTCAGAGAAGAAAAGTGCCAGCACTGAAAGCTGTTGCTAGCCAGCACCCTTCCTTGGAAGCGCTTTTGTAGCCCTTAGAACACTGGGGCTCTGGGCTTCTCTAGCCACCTCATCTTCTGCTCATCCTCTCGCGCACTCTAAAGAGAGCTCAGGTGAGAAATTGCAAACGTCGAGCAATTGCTCAGAGATGAAAAGTGCCAGCACTGAAAGCTCTTGCTAGCCAGCACCCTTCCTTGGAAGCGCTTTCACAGGCGCAGTAACACTGGGGCTTTGCGCTTTTATACGCACCAAACGTCACGGACCTTCTATTCCCGTCTGGCAGACACGAGCTGAGAAATTGCAAACGTCGAGCAATTGCTCAGAGATGAAAAGTGCCAGCACTGAAAGCTGTTGCTAGCCAGCACCCTTCCTTGGAAGCGCTTTTGTAGCCCTTAGAACACTGGGGCTCTGGGCTTCTCTAGCCACCTCATCTTCTGCTCATCCTCTCGCGCACTCTAAAGAGAGCTCAGGTGAGAAATTGCAAACGTCGAGCAATTGCTCAGAGATGAAAAGTGCCAGCACTGAAAGCTGTTGCTAGCCAGCACCCTTCCTTGGAAGCGCTTTACAGGCGCAGCAACACTGGGGCTTTGCGCTTCTCTACCCACCAAGCGTCACGGTCCTTCTCTTTCCGTCTCGTAGACACGAGCTGAGAAATTGCAAACGTCGAGCAATTGCTCAGAGATGAAAAGTGCCAGCACTGAAAGCTGTTGCTAGCCAGCACCCTTCCTTGGAAGCGCTTTTGTAGGCCTAAGAACACTGGGGCTCTGGGCTTCTTTAGCCACCTCATCTTCTGCTCATCCTCTCGCGCACTCTAAAGAGAGCTCAGGTGAGAAATTGCAAACGTCGAGCAATTGCTCAGAGATGAAAAGTGCCAGCACTGAAAGCTCTTGCTAGCCAGCACCCTTCCTTGGAAGCGCTTTCACAGGCGCAGCAACACTGGGGCTTTGCGCTTTTCTACCCACCAAACGTCACGGTCATTCTCTTTCCGTCTCGTAGACACGAGCTGAGAAATTGCAAACGTCGAGCAATTGCTCAGAGATGAAAAGTGCCAGCACTGAAAGCTGTTGCTAGCCAGCACCCTTCCTTGGAAGCGCTTTCACAGGCGCAGTAACACTGGGGCTTTGCGCTTCTCTAGCCACCAAACGTCACGGTCATTCTCTTTCCGTCTCGTAGACACGAGCTGAGAAATTGCAAACGTCGAGCAATTGCTCAGAGATGAAAAGTGCCAGCACTGAAAGCTGTTGCTAGCCAGCACCCTTCCTTGGAAGCGCTTTCACAGGCGCAGTAACACTGGGGCTCTGGGCTTCTCTAGCCACCAAACGTCACGGTCATTCTCTTTCCGTCGGTAGACACGAGCTGAGAAATTGCAAACGTCGAGCAATTGCTCAGAGATGAAAAGTGCCAGCACTGAAAGCTGTTGCTAGCCAGCACCCTTCCTTGGAAGCGCTTTTGTAGGCCTAAGAACACTGGGGCTCTGGGCTTCTTTAGCCACCTCATCTTCTGCTCATCCTCTCGCGGACTCTGAAGAGAGCTCAGGTGAGAAATTGCAAACGTCCAGCAATTGCTCAGAGATGAAAAGTGCCAGCACTGAAAGCTGTTGCTAGCCAGCACCCTTCCTTGGAAGCGCTTTCACAGGCGCAGCAACACTGGGGCTTTGCGCTTCTCTAGCCACCAAACGTCACGGTCCTTCTCTTTCCGTCTCGTAGACACGAGCTGAGAAATTGCAAACGTCGAGCAATTGCTCAGAGATGAAAAGTGCCAGCACTGAAAGCTCTTGCTAGCCAGCACCCTTCCTTGGAAGCGCTTTCACAGGCGCAGCAACACTGGGGCTTTGCGCTTCTCTACCCACCAAACGTCACGGTCCTTCTCTTTCCGTCTCCTAGACACGAGCTGAGAAATTGCAAACGTCGAGCAATTGCTCAGAGAGGAAAAGTGCCAGCACTGAAAGCTCTTGCTAGCCAGCACCCTTCCTTGGAAGCGCTTTTGTAGGCCTAAGAACACTGGGGCTCTGGGCTTCTTTAGCCACCTAATCTTCTGCTCATCCTCTCGCGCACTCTAAAGAGAGCTCAGGTGAGAAATTGCAAACGTCGAGCAATTGCTCAGAGATGAAAAGTGCCAGCACTGAAAGCTCTTGCTAGCCAGCACCCTTCCTTGGAAGCGCTTTACAGGCGCAGTAACACTGGGGCTTTGCACTTCTCTACCCACCAAACGTCACGGTCCTTCTCTTTCCGTCTCGTAGACACGAGCTGAGAAATTGCAAACGTCGAGCAATTGCTCAGAGATGAAAAGTGCCAGCACTGAAAGCTGTTGCTAGCCAGCACCCTTCCTTGGAAGCGCTTTCACAGGCGCAGTAACACTGGGGCTTTGCGCTTCTCTAGCCACCAAACGTCACGGTCCTTCTCTTTCCGTCTCCTAGACACGAGCTGAGAAATTGCAAACGTCGAGCAATTGCTCAGAGATGAAAAGTGCCAGCACTGAAAGCTGTTGCTAGCCAGCACCCTTCCTTGGAAGCGCTTTTGTAGGCCTAAGAACACTGGGGCTCTGGGCTTCTCTAGCCACCTCATCTTCTGCTCATCCTCTCGCGCACTCTAAAGAGAGCTCAGGTGAGAAATTGCAAACGTCGAGCAATTGCTCAGAGATGAAAAGTGCCAGCACTGAAAGCTCTTGCTAGCCAGCACCCTTCCTTGGAAGCGCTTTTGTAGGCCTAAGAACACTGGGGCTCTGGGCTTCTCTAGCCACCTCATCTTCTGCTCATCCTCTCGCGGACTCTGAAGAGAGCTCAGGTGAGAAATTGCAAACGTCGAGCAATTGCTCAGAGATGAAAAGTGCCAGCACTGAAAGCTCTTGCTAGCCAGCACCCTTCCTTGGAAGCGCTTTTGTAGGCCTAAGAACACTGGGGCTCTGGGCTTCTCTAGCCACCTCATCTTCTGCTCATCCTCTCGCGCACTCTAAAGAGAGCTCAGGTGAGAAATTGCAAACGTCCAGCAATTGCTCAGAGATGAAAAGTGCCAGCACTGAAAGCTGTTGCTAGCCAGCACCCTTCCTTGGAAGCGCTTTCACAGGCGCAGTAACACTGGGGCTTTGCGCTTCTCTACCCACCAAACGTCACTGTCATTCTCTTTCCGTCTCGTAGACACGACCTGAGAAATTGCAAACGTCGAGCAATTGCTCAGAGATGAAAAGTGCCAGCACTGAAAGCTGTTGCTAGCCAGCACCCTTCCTTGGAAGCGCTTTCACAGGCGCAGCAACACTGGGGCTTTGCGCTTCTCTAGCCACCAAACGTCACGGTCCTTCTCTTTCCGTCTCGTAGACACGAGCTGAGAAATTGCAAACGTCGAGCAATTGCTCAGAGAGGAAAAGTGCCAGCACTGAAAGCTGTTGCTAGCCAGCACCCTTCCTTGGAAGCGCTTTTGTAGGCCTAAGAACACTGGGGCTCTGGGCTTCTTTAGCCACCTAATCTTCTGCTCATCCTCACGCGCACTCTAAAGAGAGCTCAGGTGAGAAATTGCAAACGTCGAGCAATTGCTCAGAGATGAAAAGTGCCAGCACTGAAAGCTGTTGCTAGCCAGCACCCTTCCTTGGAAGCGCTTTCACAGGCGCAGCAACACTGGGGCTTTGCGCTTCTCTAGCCACCAAACGTCACGGTCCTTCTCTTTCCGTCTCGTAGACACGAGCTGAGAAATTGCAAATGTCGAGCAATTGCTCAGAGATGAAAAGTGCCAGCACTGAAAGCTCTTGCTAGCCAGCACCCTTCCTTGGAAGCGCTTTCACAGGCGCAGCAACACTGGGGCTTTGCGCTTCTCTACCCACCAAACGTCACGGTCCTTCTCTTTCCGTCTCGTAGACACGAGCTGAGAAATTGCAAACGTCGAGCAATTGCTCAGAGATGAAAAGTGCCAGCACTGAAAGCTGTTGCTAGCCAGCACCCTTCCTTGGAAGCGCTTTTGTAGGCCTAAGAACACTGGGGCTCTGGGCTTCTTTAGCCACCTCATCTTCTGCTCATCCTCTTGCGCACTCTAAAGAGAGCTCAGGTGAGAAATTGCAAACGTCGAGCAATTGCTCAGAGATGAAAAGTGCCAGCACTGAAAGCTGTTGCTAGCCAGCACCCTTCCTTGGAAGCGCTTTTGTAGCCCTTAGAACACTGGGGCTCTGGGCTTCTCTAGCCACCTAATCTTCTGCTCATCCTCTCGCGCACTCTAAAGAGAGCTCAGGTGAGAAATTGCAAACGTCGAGCAATTGCTCAGAGATGAAAAGTGCCAGCACTGAAAGCTGTTGCTAGCCAGCACCCTTCCTTGGAAGCGCTTTCACAGGCGCAGTAACACTGGGGCTTTGCGCTTCTATACGCACCAAACGTCACGGTCCTTCTCTTCCCGTCTCGCAGACACGAGCTGAGAAATTGCAAACGTCGAGCAATTGCTCCGAGATGAAAAGTGCCAGCACTGAAAGCTGTTGCTAGCCAGCACCCTTCCTTGGAAGCGCTTTTGTAGCCCTTAGAACACTGGGGCTCTGGGCTTCTCTAGCCACCTCATCTTCTGCTCATCCTCTCGCGCACTCTGAAGAGAGCTCAGGTGAGAAATTGCAAACGTCGAGCAATTGCTCAGAGATGAAAAGTGCCAGCACTGAAAGCTGTTGCTAGCCAGCACCCTTCCTTGGAAGCGCTTTACAGGCGCAGCAACACTGGGGCTTTGCGCTTCTCTACCCACCAAACGTCACTGTCATTCTCTTTCCGTCTCGTAGACACGAGCTGAGAAATTGCAAACGTCGAGCAATTGCTCAGAGATGAAAAGTGCCAGCACTGAAAGCTGTTGCTAGCCAGCACCCTTCCTTGGAAGCGCTTTTGTAGGCCTAAGAACACTGGGGCTCTGGGCTTCTTTACCCACCTCATCTTCTGCTCATCCTCTCGCGCACTCTGAAGAGAGCTCAGGTGAGAAATTGCAAACGTCCAGCAATTGCTCAGAGATGAAAAGTGCCAGCACTGAAAGCTGTTCCTAGCCAGCACCCTTCCTTGGAAGCGCTTTCACAGGCGCAGTAACACTGGGGCTTTGCGCTTCTCTACCCACCAAACGTCACGGTCCTTCTCTTTCCGTCTCGTAGACACGAGCTGAGAAATTGCAAACGTCGAGCAATTGCTCAGAGATGAAAAGTGCCAGCACTGAAAGCTGTTGCTAGCCAGCACCCTTCCTTGGAAGCGCTTTTGTAGGCCTAAGAACACTGGGGCTCTGGGCTTCTCTAGCCACCTCATCTTCTGCTCATCCTCTCGCGCACTCTAAAGAGAGCTCAGGTGAGAAATTGCAAATGTCGAGCAATTGCTCAGAGATGAAAAGTGCCAGCACTGAAAGCTGTTGCTAGCCAGCACCCTTCCTTGGAAGCGCTTTTGTAGGCCTAAGAACACTGGGGCTCTGGGCTTCTCTAGCCACCTCATCTTCTGCTCATCCTCTCGCGCACTCTAAAGAGAGCTCAGCTGAGAAATTGCAAACGTCGAGCAATTGCTCAGAGATGAAAAGTGCCAGCACTGAAAGCTGTTGCTAGCCAGCACCCTTCCTTGGAAGCGCTTTTGTAGCCCTTAGAACACTGGGGCTCTGGGCTTCTCTAGCCACCTCATCTTCTGCTCATCCTCTCGCGCACTCTAAAGAGAGCTCAGGTGAGAAATTGCAAACGTCGAGCAATTGCTCAGAGATGAAAAGTGCCAGCACTGAAAGCTGTTGCTAGCCAGCACCCTTCCTTGGAAGCGCTTTTGTAGCCCTTAGAACACTGGGGCTCTGGGCTTCTCTAGCCACCTAATCTTCTGCTCATCCTCTCGCGCACTCTAAAGAGAGCTCAGGTGAGAAATTGCAAACGTCCAGCAATTGCTCAGAGATGAAAAGTGCCAGCACTGAAAGCTCTTGCTAGCCAGCACCCTTCCTTGGAAGCGCTTTCACAGGCGCAGTAACACTGGGGCTTTGCGCTTCTATACGCACCAAACGTCACGGTCCTTCTCTTCCCGTCTCGCAGACACGAGCTGAGAAATTGCAAACGTCGAGCAATTGCTCAGAGATGAAAAGTGCCAGCACTGAAAGCTGTTGCTAGCCAGCACCCTTCCTTGGAAGCGCTTTCACAGGCGCAGCAACACTGGGGCTTTGCGCTTCTCTACCCACCAAACGTCACGGTCCTTCTCTTTCCGTCTCGTAGACACGAGCTGAGAAATTGCAAACGTCGAGCAATTGCTCAGAGATGAAAAGTGCCAGCACTGAAAGCTGTTGCTAGCCAGCACCCTTCCTTGGAAGCGCTTTTGTAGGCCTAAGAACACTGGGGCTCTGGGCTTCTCTAGCCACCTAATCTTCTGCTCATCCTCTCGCGCACTCTAAAGAGAGCTCAGGTGAGAAATTGCAAACGTCGAGCAATTGCTCAGAGATGAAAAGTGCCAGCACTGAAAGCTGTTGCTAGCCAGCACCCTTCCTTGGAAGCGCTTTCACAGGCACAGCAACACTGGGGCTTTGCACTTCTCTACGCACCAAACGTCACGGTCCTTCTCTTTCCGTCTCGTAGACACGAGCTGAGAAATTGCAAACGTCGAGCAATTGCTCAGAGATGAAAAGTGCCAGCACTGAAAGCTGTTGCTAGCCAGCACCCTTCCTTGGAAGCGCTTTCACAGGCGCAGTAACACTGGGCTTTGCGCTTCTATACGCACCAAACGTCACGGTCCTTCTCTTCCCGTCTCGTAGACACGAGCTGAGAAATTGCAATCGTCGAGCAATTGCTCAGAGATGAAAAGTGCCAGCACTGAAAGCTGTTGCTAGCTAGCACCCTTCCTTGGAAGCGCTTTTGTAGGCCTAAGAACACTGGGGCTCTGGGCTTCTCTAGCCACCTCATCTTCTGCTCATCTTCTCGCGCACTCTAAAGAGAGCTCAGGTGAGAAATTGCAAACGTCGAGCAATTGCTCAGAGAAGAAAAGTGCCAGCACTGAAAGCTCTTGCTAGCCAGCACCCTTCCTTGGAAGCGCTTTTGTAGCCCTTAGAACACTGGGGCTCTGGGCTTCTCTAGCCACCTAATCTTCTGCTCATCCTCTCGCGCACTCTAAAGAGAGCTCAGGTGAGAAATTGCAAATGTCGAGCAATTGCTCAGAGATGAAAAGTGCCAGCACTGAAAGCTCTTGCTAGCCAGCACCCTTCCTTGGAAGCGCTTTCACAGGCGCAGTAACACTGGGGCTTTGCGCTTCTCTAGCCACCAAACGTCACGGTCCTTCTCTTCCCGTCTCGCAGACACGAGCTGAGAAATTGCAAACGTCGAGCAATTGCTCAGAGATGAAAAGTGCCAGCACTGAAAGCTGTTGCTAGCCAGCACCCTTCCTTGGAAGCGCTTTTGTAGGCCTAAGAACACTGGGGCTCTGGGCTTCTCTAGCCACCTCATCTTCTGCTCATCCTCTCGCGCACTCTAAAGAGAGCTCAGGTGAGAAATTGCAAACGTCGAGCAATTGCTCAGAGAGGAAAAGTGCCAGCACTGAAAGCTCTTGCTAGCCAGCACCCTTCCTTGGAAGCGCTTTTGTAGGCCTAAGAACACTGGGGCTCTGGGCTTCTCTAGCCACCTCATCTTCTGCTCATCCTCTCGCGCACTCTGAAGAGAGCTCAGGTGAGAAATTGCAAACGTCGAGCAATTGCTCAGAGATGAAAAGTGCCAGCACTGAAAGCTCTTGCTAGCCAGCACCCTTCCTTGGAAGCGCTTTACAGGCGCAGTAACACTGGGGCTTTGCGCTTCTCTACCCACCAAACGTCACTGTCATTCTCTTTCCGTCTCGTAGACACGAGCTGAGAAATTGCAAACGTCGAGCAATTGCTCAGAGATGAAAAGTGCCAGCACTGAAAGCTCTTGCTAGCCAGCACCCTTCCTTGGAAGCGCTTTTGTAGGCCTAAGAACACTGGGGCTCTGGGCTTCTTTAGCCACCTCATCTTCTCCTCATCCTCGCGCGCACTCTAAAGAGAGCTCAGGTGAGAAATTGCAAACGTCGAGCAATTGCTCAGAGATGAAAAGTGCCAGCACTGAAAGCTGTTGCTAGCCAGCACCCTTCCTTGGAAGCGCTTTCACAGGCGCAGCAACACTGGGGCTTTGCGCTTCTCTACCCACCAAACGTCACGGTCCTTCTCTTTCCGTCTCGTAGACACGAGCTGAGAAATTGCAAACGTCGAGCAATTGCTCAGAGATGAAAAGTGCCAGCACTGAAAGCTCTTGCTAGCCAGCACCCTTCCTTGGAAGCGCTTTTGTAGGCCTAAGAACACTGGGGCTCTGGGCTTCTTTAGCCACCTCATCTTCTGCTCATCCTCTCGCGCACTCTGAAGAGAGCTCAGGTGAGAAATTGCAAACGTCGAGCAATTGCTCAGAGATGAAAAGTGCCAGCACTGAAAGCTGTTGCTAGCCAGCACCCTTCCTTGGAAGCGCTTTCACAGGCGCAGCAACACTGGGGCTTTGCGCTTCTCTACCCACCAAACGTCACGGTCCTTCTCTTTCCGTCTCGTAGACACGAGCTGAGAAATTGCAAACGTCGAGCAATTGCTCAGAGATGAAAAGTGCCAGCACTGAAAGCTGTTGCTAGCCAGCACCCTTCCTTGGAAGCGCTTTTGTAGGCCTAAGAACACTGGGGCTCTGGGCTTCTCTAGCCACCTCATCTTCTGCTCATCCTCTCGCGCACTCTAAAGAGAGCTCAGGTGAGAAATTGCAAACGTCGAGCAATTGCTCAGAGATGAAAAGTGCCAGCACTGAAAGCTCTTGCTAGCCAGCACCCTTCCTTGGAAGCGCTTTTGTAGCCCTTAGAACACTGGGGCTCTGGGCTTCTCTAGCCACCTCATCTTCTGCTCATCCTCTCGCGCACTCTAAAGAGAGCTCAGGTGAGAAATTGCAAACGTCGAGCAATTGCTCAGAGAAGAAAAGTGCCAGCACTGAAAGCTGTTGCTAGCCAGCACCCTTCCTTGGAAGCGCTTTTGTAGCCCTTAGAACACTGGGGCTCTGGGCTTCTCTAGCCACCTCATCTTCTGCTCATCCTCTCGCGCACTCTAAAGAGAGCTCAGGTGAGAAATTGCAAACGTCGAGCAATTGCTCAGAGATGAAAAGTGCCAGCACTGAAAGCTGTTGCTAGCCAGCACCCTTCCTTGGAAGCGCTTTCACAGGCGCAGCAACACTGGGGCTTTGCGCTTCTCTAGCCACCAAACGTCACGGTCATTCTCTTTCCGTCTCGTAGACACGAGCTGAGAAATTGCAAACGTCGAGCAATTGCTCAGAGATGAAAAGTGCCAGCACTGAAAGCTCTTGCTAGCCAGCACCCTTCCTTGGAAGCGCTTTCACAGGCGCAGTAACACTGGGGCTTTGCGCTTCTCTACCCACCAAACGTCACGGTCCTTCTCTTCCCGTCTCCTAGACACGAGCTGAGAAATTGCAAACGTCGAGCAATTGCTCAGAGATGAAAAGTGCCAGCACTGAAAGCTGTTGCTAGCCAGCACCCTTCCTTGGAAGCGCTTTTGTAGGCCTAAGAACACTGGGGCTCTGGGCTTCTTTAGCCACCTCATCTTCTGCTCATCCTCTCGCGCACTCTAAAGAGAGCTCAGGTGAGAAATTGCAAACGTCCAGCAATTGCTCAGAGATGAAAAGTGCCAGCACTGAAAGCTGTTGCTAGCCAGCACCCTTCCTTGGAAGCGCTTTCACAGGCGCAGCAACACTGGGGCTTTGCGCTTCTCTACCCACCAAACGTCACGGTCCTTCTCTTTCCGTCTCGTAGACACGAGCTGAGAAATTGCAAACGTCGAGCAATTGCTCAGAGATGAAAAGTGCCAGCACTGAAAGCTGTTGCTAGCCAGCACCCTTCCTTGGAAGCGCTTTTGTAGGCCTAAGAACACTGGGGCTCTGGGCTTCTCTAGCCACCTCATCTTCTGCTCATCCTCGCGCGCTCTCTGAAGAGAGCTCAGGTGAGAAATTGCAAACGTCAAGCAATTGCTCAGAGATGAAAAGTGCCAGCACTGAAAGCTGTTGCTAGCCAGCACCCTTCCTTGGAAGCGCTTTCACAGGCGCAGTAACACTGGGGCTTTGCGCTTCTCTACCCACCAAACGTCACGGTCATTCTCTTTCCGTCTCGTAGACACGAGCTGAGAAATTGCAAACGTCGAGCAATTGCTCAGAGATGAAAAGTGCCAGCACTGAAAGCTGTTGCTAGCCAGCCCCCTTCCTTGGAAGCGCTTTTGTAGGCCTAAGAACACTGGGGCTCTGGGCTTCTTTAGCCACCTCATCTTCTGCTCATCCTCTCGCGCTCTCTGAAGAGAGCTCAGGTGAGAAATTGCAAACGTCGAGCAATTGCTCAGAGATGAAAAGTGCCAGCACTGAAAGCTGTTGCTAGCCAGCACCCTTCCTTGGAAGTGCTTTCACAGGCGCAGCAACACTGGGGCTTTGCGCTTCTCTACCCACCAAACGTCACGGTCCTTCTCTTTCCGTCTCGTAGACACGAGCTGAGAAATTGCAAACGTCGAGCAATTGCTCAGAGATGAAAAGTGCCAGCACTGAAAGCTGTTGCTAGCCAGCACCCTTCCTTGGAAGCGCTTTTGTAGGCCTAAGAACACTGGGGCTCTGGGCTTCTCTAGCCACCTCATCTTCTGCTCATCCTCTCGCGCACTCTAAAGAGAGCTCAGGGGAGAAATTGCAAACGTCGAGCAATTGCTCAGAGATGAAAAGTGCCAGCACTGAAAGCTCTTGCTAGCCAGCACCCTTCCTTGGAAGCGCTTTTGTAGCCCTTAGAACACTGGGGCTCTGGGCTTCTCTAGCCACCTCATCTTCTGCTCATCCTCTCGCGCACTCTAAAGAGAGCTCAGGTGAGAAATTGCAAACGTCGAGCAATTGCTCAGAGAAGAAAAGTGCCAGCACTGAAAGCTGTTGCTAGCCAGCACCCTTCCTTGGAAGCGCTTTTGTAGCCCTTAGAACACTGGGGCTCTGGGCTTCTCTAGCCACCTCATCTTCTGCTCATCCTCTCGCGCAGTCTAAAGAGAGCTCAGGTGAGAAATTGCAAACGTCGAGCAATTGCTCAGAGATGAAAAGTGCCAGCACTGAAAGCTGTTGCTAGCCACCACCCTTCCTTGGAAGCGCTTTCACAGGCGCAGCAACACTGGGGCTTTGTGCTTCTCTACCCACCAAACGTCACGGTCATTCTCTTTCCGTCTCGTAGACACGAGCTGAGAAATTGCAAACGTCGAGCAATTGCTCAGAGATGAAAAGTGCCAGCACTGAAAGCTCTTGCTAGCCAGCACCCTTCCTTGGAAGCGCTTTCACAGGCGCAGTAACACTGGGGCTTTGCGCTTCTCTACCCACCAAACGTCACGGTCCTTCTCTTTCCGTCTCGTAGACACGAGCTGAGAAATTGCAAACGTCGAGCAATTGCTCAGAGATGAAAAGTGCCAGCACTGAAAGCTGTTGCTAGCCAGCACCCTTCCTTGGAAGCGCTTTTGTAGGCCTAAGAACACTGGGGCTCTGGGCTTCTCTAGCCACCTCATCTTCTGCTCATCCTCTCGCGCACTCTAAAGAGAGCTCAGGTGAGAAATTGCAAACGTCGAGCAATTGCTCAGAGATGAAAAGTGCCAGCACTGAAAGCTCTTGCTAGCCAGCAGCCTTCCTTGGAAGCGCTTTTGTAGGCCTAAGAACACTGGGGCTCTGGGCTTCTTTAGCCACCTAAGCTTCTGCTCATCCTCTCGCGCACTCTAAAGAGAGCTCAGGTGAGAAATTGCAAACGTCGAGCAATTGCTCAGAGATGAAAAGTGCCAGCACTGAAAGCTGTTGCTAGCCAGCACCCTTCCTTGGAAGCGCTTTCACAGGCGCAGCAACACTGGGGCTTTGCGCTTCTCTACCCACCAAACGTCACTGTCATTCTCTTTCCGTCTCATAGACACGAGCTGAGAAATTGCAAACGTCGAGCAATTGCTCAGAGATGAAAAGTGCCAGCACTGAAAGCTGTTGCTAGCCAGCACCCTTCCTTGGAAGCGCTTTCACAGGCGCAGCAACACTGGGGCTTTGCGCTTCTCTACCCACCAAACGTCACGGTCCTTCTCTTTCCGTCTCGTAGACACGAGCTGAGAAATTGCAAACGTCGAGCAATTGCTCAGAGATGAAAAGTGCCAGCACTGAAAGCTCTTGCTAGCCAGCACCCTTCCTTGGAAGCGCTTTTGTAGGCCTAAGAACACTGGGGCTCTGGGCTTCTCTAGCCACCTCATCTTCTGCTCATCCTCTCGCGCACTCTAAAGAGAGCTCAGGGGAGAAATTGCAAACGTCCAGCAATTGCTCAGAGATGAAAAGTGCCAGCACTGAAAGCTCTTGCTAGCCAGCACCCTTCCTTGGAAGCGCTTTCACAGGCGCAGCAACACTGGGGCTTTGCGCTTCTCTACCCACCAAACGTCACGGTCCTTCTCTTTCCGTCTCGTAGACACGAGCTGAGAAATTGCAAACGTCGAGCAATTGCTCAGAGAGGAAAAGTGCCAGCACTGAAAGCTCTTGCTAGCCAGCACCCTTCCTTGGAAGCGCTTTTGTAGGCCTAAGAACACTGGGGCTCTGGGCTTCTCTAGCCACCTCATCTTCTGCTCATCCTCTCGCGCACTCTAAAGAGAGCTCAGGTGAGAAATTGCAAACGTCGAGCAATTGCTCAGAGATGAAAAGTGCCAGCACTGAAAGCTGTTGCTAGCCAGCACCCTTCCTTGGAAGCGCTTTTGTAGGCCTAAGAACACTGGGGCTCTGGGCTTCTTTAGCCACCTCATCTTCTGCTCATCCTCTCGCGCACTCTAAAGAGAGCTCAGGTGAGAAATTGCAAACGTCGAGCAATTGCTCAGAGAAGAAAAGTGCCAGCACTGAAAGCTGTTGCTAGCCAGCACCCTTCCTTGGAAGCGCTTTACAGGCGCAGTAACACTGGGGCTTTGCGCTTCTCTACCCACCAAATGTCACTGTCATTCTCTTTCCGTCTCGTAGACACGAGCTGAGAAATTGCAAACGTCGAGCAATTGCTCAGAGATGAAAAGTGCCAGCACTGAAAGCTGTTGCTAGCCAGCACCCTTCCTTGGAAGCGCTTTCACAGGCGCAGCAACACTGGGGCTTTGCGCTTCTCTAGCCACCAAACGTCACGGTCCTTCTCTTTCCGTCTCCTAGACACGAGCTGAGAAATTGCAAACGTCGAGCAATTGCTCAGAGAGGAAAAGTGCCAGCACTGAAAGCTCTTGCTAGCCAGCACCCTTCCTTGGAAGCGCTTTTGTAGGCCTAAGAACACTGGGGCTCTGGGCTTCTTTAGCCACCTCATCTTCTGCTCATCCTCTCGCGCACTCTAAAGAGAGCTCAGGTGAGAAATTGCAAACGTCCAGCAATTGCTCAGAGATGAAAAGTGCCAGCACTGAAAGCTGTTGCTAGCCAGCACCCTTCCTTGGAAGTGCTTTCACAGGCGCAGCAACACTGGGGCTTTGCGCTTCTCTAGCCACCAAACGTCACGGTCCTTCTCTTTCCGTCTCGTAGACACGAGCTGAGAAATTGCAAACGTCGAGCAATTGCTCAGAGATGAAAAGTGCCAGCACTGAAAGCTGTTGCTAGCCAGCACCCTTCCTTGGAAGCGCTTTCACAGGCGCAGCAACACTGGGGCTTTGCGCTTCTCTACCCACCAAACGTCACGGTCCTTCTCTTTCCGTCTCGTAGACACGAGCTGAGAAATTGCAAACGTCGAGCAATTGCTCAGAGAGGAAAAGTGCCAGCACTGAAAGCTCTTGCTAGCCAGCACCCTTCCTTGGAAGCGCTTTTGTAGGCCTAAGAACACTGGGGCTCTGGACTTCTTTAGCCACCTCATCTTCTGCTCATCCTCTTGCGCACTCTAAAGAGAGCTCAGGTGAGAAATTGCAAACGTCGAGCAATTGCTCAGAGATGAAAAGTGCCAGCACTGAAAGCTGTTGCTAGCCAGCACCCTTCCTTGGAAGCGCTTTTGTAGCCCTTAGAACACTGGGGCTCTGGGCTTCTCTAGCCACCTAATCTTCTGCTCATCCTCTCGCGCACTCTGAAGAGAGCTCAGGTGAGAAATTGCAAACGTCGAGCAATTGCTCAGAGATGAAAAGTGCCAGCACTGAAAGCTGTTGCTAGCCAGCACCCTTCCTTGGAAGCGCTTTACAGGCGCAGCAACACTGGGGCTTTGCGCTTCTCTACCCACCAAACGTCACGGTCCTTCTCTTTCCGTCTCGTAGACACGAGCTGAGAAATTGCAAACGTTGAGCAATTGCTCAGAGATGAAAAGTGCCAGCACTGAAAGCTGTTGCTAGCCAGCACCCTTCCTTGGAAGCGCTTTTGTAGGCCTAAGAACACTGGGGCTCTGGGCTTCTTTAGCCACCTCATCTTCTGCTCATCCTCTCGCGCACTCTAAAGAGAGCTCAGCTGAGAAATTGCAAACGTCGAGCAATTGCTCAGAGATGAAAAGTGCCAGCACTGAAAGCTCTTGCTAGCCAGCACCCTTCCTTGGAAGCGCTTTTGTAGCCCTTAGAACACTGGGGCTCTGGGCTTCTCTAGCCACCTCATCTTCTGCTCATCCTCTCGCGCACTCTAAAGAGAGCTCAGGTGAGAAATTGCAAACGTCGAGCAATTGCTCAGAGATAAAAAGTGCCAGCACTGAAAGCTGTTGCTAGCCAGCACCCTTCCTTGGAAGCGCTTTTGTAGGCCTAAGAACACTGGGGCTCTGGGCTTCTCTAGCCACCTCATCTTCTGCTCATCCTCTCGCGCACTCTAAAGAGAGCTCAGGTGAGAAATTGCAAACGTCGAGCAATTGCTCAGAGATGAAAAGTGCCAGCACTGAAAGCTGTTGCTAGCCAGCACCCTTCCTTGGAAGCGCTTTTGTAGCCCTTAGAACACTGGGGCTCTGGGCTTCTCTAGCCACCTCATCTTCTGCTCATCCTCTCGCGCACTCTAAAGAGAGCTCAGGTGAGAAATTGCAAACGTCGAGCAATTGCTCAGAGATGAAAAGTGCCAGCACTGAAAGCTCTTGCTAGCCAGCACCCTTCCTTGGAAGCGCTTTCACAGGCGCAGTAACACTGGGGCTTTGCGCTTCTCTAGCCACCAAACGTCACGGTCCTTCTCTTCCCGTCTCGCAGACACGAGCTGAGAAATTGCAAACGTCGAGCAATTGCTCAGAGATGAAAAGTGCCAGCACTGAAAGCTGTTGCTAGCCAGCACTCTTCCTTGGAAGCGCTTTTGTAGGCCTAAGAACACTGGGGCTCTGGGCTTCTCTAGCCACCTCATCTTCTGCTCATCCTCTCGCGCACTCTGAAGAGAGCTCAGGTGAGAAATTGCAAACGTCGAGCAATTGCTCAGAGATGAAAAGTGCCAGCACTGAAAGCTGTTGCTAGCCAGCACCCTTCCTTGGAAGCGCTTTCACAGGCGCAGCAACACTGGGGCTTTGCGCTTCTCTACCCACCAAACGTCACGGTCCTTCTCTTTCCGTCTCGTAGACACGAGCTGAGAAATTGCAAACGTCGAGCAATTGCTCAGAGATGAAAAGTGCCAGCACTGAAAGCTCTTGCTAGCCAGCACCCTTCCTTGGAAGCGCTTTTGTAGGCCTAAGAACACTGCGGCTCTGGGCTTCTTTACCCACCTCATCTTCTGCTCATCCTCTCGCGCACTCTGAAGAGAGCTCAGGTGAGAAATTGCAAACGTCGAGCAATTGCTCAGAGATGAAAAGTGCCAGCACTGAAAGCTCTTGCTAGCCAGCACCCTTCCTTGGAAGCGCTTTCACAGGCGCAGCAACACTGGGGCTTTGCGCTTCTCTACCCACCAAACGTCACGGTCCTTCTCTTTCCGTCTCGTAGACACGAGCTGAGAAATTGCAAACGTCGAGCAATTGCTCAGAGAGGAAAAGTGCCAGCACTGAAAGCTGTTGCTAGCCAGCACCCTTCCTTGGAAGCGCTTTTGTAGGCCTAAGAACACTGGGGCTCTGGGCTTCTCTAGCCACCTCATCTTCTGCTCATCCTCTCGCGCACTCTAAAGAGAGCTCAGGTGAGAAATTGCAAATGTCGAGCAATTGCTCAGAGATGAAAAGTGCCAGCACTGAAAGCTCTTGCTAGCCAGCACCCTTCCTTGGAAGCGCTTTTGTAGCCCTTAGAACACTGGGGCTCTGGGCTTCTCTAGCCACCTCATCTTCTGCTCATCCTCTCGCGCACTCTAAAGAGAGCTCAGGTGAGAAATTGCAAACGTCGAGCAATTGCTCAGAGAAGAAAAGTGCCAGCACTGAAAGCTGTTGCTAGCCAGCACCCTTCCTTGGAAGCGCTTTTGTAGCCCTTAGAACACTGGGGCTCTGGGCTTCTCTAGCCACCTCATCTTCTGCTCATCCTCTCGCGCACTCTAAAGAGAGCTCAGGTGAGAAATTGCAAACGTCGAGCAATTGCTCAGAGATGAAAAGTGCCAGCACTGAAAGCTCTTGCTAGCCAGCACCCTTCCTTGGAAGCGCTTTTGTAGCCCTTAGAACACTGGGGCTCTGGGCTTCTCTAGCCACCTCATCTTCTGCTCATCCTCTCGCGCACTCTAAAGAGAGCTCAGGTGAGAAATTGCAAACGTCGAGCAATTGCTCAGAGATGAAAAGTGCCAGCACTGAAAGCTCTTGCTAGCCAGCACCCTTCCTTGGAAGCGCTTTCACAGGCGCAGTAACACTGGGGCTTTGCGCTTCTCTACCCACCAAACGTCACGGTCCTTCTCTTCCCGTCTCGCAGACACGAGCTGAGAAATTGCAAACGTCGAGCAATTGCTCAGAGATGAAAAGTGCCAGCACTGAAAGCTGTTGCTAGCCAGCACTCTTCCTTGGAAGCGCTTTTGTAGCCCTTAGAACACTGGGGCTCTGGGCTTCTCTAGACACCTAATCTTCTGCTCATCCTCTCGCGCACTCTGAAGAGAGCTCAGGTGAGAAATTGCAAACGTCGAGCAATTGCTCAGAGATGAAAAGTGCCAGCACTGAAAGCTGTTGCTAGCCAGCACCCTTCCTTGGAAGCGCTTTACAGGCGCAGCAACACTGGGGCTTTGCGCTTCTCTACCCACCAAACGTCACTGTCATTCTCTTTCCGTCTCGTAGACACGAGCTGAGAAATTGCAAACGTCGAGCAATTGCTCAGAGATGAAAAGTGCCAGCACTGAAAGCTCTTGCTAGCCAGCACCCTTCCTTGGAAGCGCTTTTGTAGGCCTAAGAACACTGGGGCTCTGGGCTTCTTTAGCCACCTCATCTTCTGCTCATCCTCTCGCGCACTCTAAAGAGAGCTCAGGTGAGAAATTGCAAACGTCCAGCAATTGCTCAGAGATGAAAAGTGCCAGCACTGAAAGCTGTTGCTAGCCAGCACCCTTCCTTGGAAGTGCTTTCACAGGCGCAGCAACACTGGGGCTTTGCGCTTCTCTACCCACCAAACGTCACGGTCCTTCTCTTTCCGTCTCGTAGACACGAGCTGAGAAATTGCAAACGTCGAGCAATTGCTCAGAGATGAAAAGTGCCAGCACTGAAAGCTCTTGCTAGCCAGCACCCTTCCTTGGAAGCGCTTTTGTAGGCCTAAGAACACTGGGGCTCTGGGCTTCTTTACCCACCTCATCTTCTGCTCATCCTCTCGCGCACTCTGAAGAGAGCTCAGGTGAGAAATTGCAAACGTCGAGCAATTGCTCAGAGATGAAAAGTGCCAGCACTGAAAGCTCTTGCTAGCCAGCACCCTTCCTTGGAAGCGCTTTCACAGGCACAGCAACACTGGGGCTTTGCGCTTCTCTACCCACCAAACGTCACGGTCCTTCTCTTTCCGTCTCGTAGACACGAGCTGAGAAATTGCAAACGTCGAGCAATTGCTCAGAGAGGAAAAGTGCCAGCACTGAAAGCTCTTGCTAGCCAGCACCCTTCCTTGGAAGCGCTTTTGTAGGCCTAAGAACACTGGGGCTCTGGGCTTCTCTAGCCACCTCATCTTCTGCTCATCCTCTCGCGCACTCTAAAGAGAGCTCAGGTGAGAAATTGCAAATGTCGAGCAATTGCTCAGAGATGAAAAGTGCCAGCACTGAAAGCTCTTGCTAGCCAGCACCCTTCCTTGGAAGCGCTTTTGTAGCCCTTAGAACACTGGGGCTCTGGGCTTCTCTAGCCACCTCATCTTCTGCTCATCCTCTCGCGCACTCTAAAGAGAGCTCAGGTGAGAAATTGCAAACGTCGAGCAATTGCTCAGAGAAGAAAAGTGCCAGCACTGAAAGCTGTTGCTAGCCAGCACCCTTCCTTGGAAGCGCTTTCACAGGCGCAGCAACACTGGGGCTTTGCGCTTCTCTACCCACCAAACGTCACGGTCATTCTCTTTCCGTCTCGTAGACACGAGCTGAGAAATTGCAAACGTCGAGCAATTGCTCAGAGATGAAAAGTGCCAGCACTGAAAGCTCTTGCTAGCCAGCACCCTTCCTTGGAAGCGCTTTCACAGGCGCAGTAACACTGGGGCTTTGCGCTTCTCTACCCACCAAACGTCACGGTCCTTCTCTTTCCGTCTCGTAGACACGAGCTGAGAAATTGCAAACGTCGAGCAATTGCTCAGAGATGAAAAGTGCCAGCACTGAAAGCTCTTGCTAGCCAGCACCCTTCCTTGGAAGCGCTTTCACAGGCGCAGTAACACTGGGCTTTGCGCTTCTATACGCACCAAACGTCACGGTCCTTCTCTTCCCGTCTCGTAGACACGAGCTGAGAAATTGCAATCGTCGAGCAATTGCTCAGAGATGAAAAGTGCCAGCACTGAAAGCTGTTGCTAGCCAGCACCCTTCCTTGGAAGCGCTTTTGTAGGCCTAAGAACACTGGGGCTCTGGGCTTCTCTAGCCACCTAATCTTCTGCTCATCCTCTCGCGCACTCTAAAGAGAGCTCAGGTGAGAAATTGCAAACGTCGAGCAATTGCTCAGAGATGAAAAGTGCCAGCACTGAAAGCTGTTGCTAGCCAGCACCCTTCCTTGGAAGCGCTTTTGTAGCCCTTAGAACACTGGGGCTCTGGGCTTCTCTAGCCACCTAATCTTCTGCTCATCCTCTCGCGCACTCTAAAGAGAGCTCAGGTGAGAAATTGCAAATGTCGAGCAATTGCTCAGAGATGAAAAGTGCCAGCACTGAAAGCTCTTGCTAGCCAGCACCCTTCCTTGGAAGCGCTTTCACAGGCGCAGCAACACTGGGGCTTTGCGCTTCTCTAGCCACCAAACGTCACGGTCCTTCTCTTCCCGTCTCGCAGACACGAGCTGAGAAATTGCAAACGTCGAGCAATTGCTCAGAGATGAAAAGTGCCAGCACTGAAAGCTGTTGCTAGCCAGCACCCTTCCTTGGAAGCGCTTTTGTAGGCCTAAGAACACTGGGGCTCTGGGCTTCTCTAGCCACCTCATCTTCTGCTCATCCTCTCGCGCACTCTGAAGAGAGCTCAGGTGAGAAATTGCAAACGTCGAGCAATTGCTCAGAGATGAAAAGTGCCAGCACTGAAAGCTGTTGCTAGCCAGCACCCTTCCTTGGAAGCGCTTGTGTAGCCCTTAGAACACTGGGGCTCTGGGCTTCTCTAGCCACCTCATCTTCTGCTCATCCTCTCGCGCACTCTGAAGAGAGCTCAGGTGAGAAATTGCAAACGTCGAGCAATTGCTCAGAGATGAAAAGTGCCAGCACTGAAAGCTGTTGCTAGCCAGCACCCTTCCTTGGAAGCGCTTTACAGGCGCAGCAACACTGGGGCTTTGCGCTTCTCTACCCACCAAACGTCACTGTCATTCTCTTTCCGTCTCGTAGACACGAGCTGAGAAATTGCAAACGTCGAGCAATTGCTCAGAGATGAAAAGTGCCAGCACTGAAAGCTGTTGCTAGCCAGCACCCTTCCTTGGAAGCGCTTTTGTAGGCCTAAGAACACTGGGGCTCTGGGCTTCTTTAGCCACCTCATCTTCTGCTCATCCTCTCGCGCACTCTAAAGAGAGCTCAGGTGAGAAATTGCAAACGTCGAGCAATTGCTCAGAGATGAAAAGTGCCAGCACTGAAAGCTGTTGCTAGCCAGCACCCTTCCTTGGAAGCGCTTTCACAGGCGCAGCAACACTGGGGCTTTGCGCTTCTCTAGCCAGCAAACGTCACGGTCCTTCTCTTTCCGTCTCGTAGACACGAGCTGAGAAATTGCAAACGTCGAGCAATTGCTCAGAGATGAAAAGTGCCAGCACTGAAAGCTCTTGCTAGCCAGCACCCTTCCTTGGAAGCGCTTTTGTAGGCCTAAGAACACTGGGGCTCTGGGCTTCTTTAGCCACCTCATCTTCTGCTCATCCTCTCGCGCTCTCTGAAGAGAGCTCAGGTGAGAAATTGCAAACGTCGAGCAATTGCTCAGAGATGAAAAGTGCCAGCACTGAAAGCTGTTGCTAGCCAGCACCCTTCCTTGGAAGCGCTTTCACAGGCGCAGCAACACTGGGGCTTTGCGCTTCTCTACCCACCAAACGTCACGGTCATTCTCTTTCCGTCTCGTAGACACGAGCTGAGAAATTGCAAACGTCGAGCAATTGCTCAGAGATGAAAAGTGCCAGCACTGAAAGCTGTTGCTAGCCAGCACCCTTCCTTGGAAGCGCTTTTGTAGGCCTAAGAACACTGGGGCTCTGGGCTTCTCTAGCCACCTCATCTTCTGCTCATCCTCTCGCGCACTCTAAAGAGAGCTCAGGTGAGAAATTGCAAACGTCGAGCAATTGCTCAGAGATGAAAAGTGCCAGCACTGAAAGCTCTTGCTAGCCAGCACCCTTCCTTGGAAGCGCTTTTGTAGCCCTTAGAACACTGGGGCTCTGGGCTTCTCTAGCCACCTCATCTTCTGCTCATCCTCTCGCGCACTCTAAAGAGAGCTCAGGTGAGAAATTGCAAACGTCCAGCAATTGCTCAGAGAAGAAAAGTGCCAGCACTGAAAGCTGTTGCTAGCCAGCACCCTTCCTTGGAAGCGCTTTTGTAGGCCTAAGAACACTGGGGCTCTGGGCTTCTCTAGCCACCTCATCTTCTGCTCATCCTCTCGCGCACTCTAAAGAGAGCTCAGGTGAGAAATTGCAAACGTCGAGCAATTGCTCAGAGATGAAAAGTGCCAGCACTGAAAGCTGTTGCTAGCCAGCACCCTTCCTTGGAAGCGCTTTCACAGGCGCAGTAACACTGGGGCTTTGCGCTTCTCTACCCACCAAACGTCACGGTCCTTCTCTTTCCGTCTCGTAGACACGAGCTGAGAAATTGCAAACGTCGAGCAATTGCTCAGAGAGGAAAAGTGCCAGCACTGAAAGCTGTTGCTAGCCAGCACCCTTCCTTGGAAGCGCTTTTGTAGGCCTAAGAACAGTGGGGCTCTGGGCTTCTCTAGCCACCTCATCTTCTGCTCATCCTCTCGCGCACTCTAAAGAGAGCTCAGGTGAGAAATTGCAAACGTCGAGCAATTGCTCAGAGATGAAAAGTGCCAGCACTGAAAGCTGTTGCTAGCCAGCACCCTTCCTTGGAAGCGCTTTTGTAGCCCTTAGAACACTGGGGCTCTGGGCTTCTCTAGCCACCTCATCTTCTGCTCATCCTCTCGCGCACTCTAAAGAGAGCTCAGGTGAGAAATTGCAAACGTCGAGCAATTGCTCAGAGATGAAAAGTGCCAGCACTGAAAGCTGTTGCTAGCCAGCACCCTTCCTTGGAAGCGCTTTCACAGGCGCAGCAACACTGGGGCTTTGCGCTTCTGTACGCACCAAACGTCACGGTCATTCTCTTTCCGTCTCGTAGACACGAGCTGAGAAATTGCAAACGTCGAGCAATTGCTCAGAGATGAAAAGTGCCAGCACTGAAAGCTCTTGCTAGCCAGCACCCTTCCTTGGAAGCGCTTTTGTAGGCCTAAGAACACTGGGGCTCTGGGCTTCTTTAGCCACCTCATCTTCTGCTCATCCTCTCGCGCTCTCTGAAGAGAGCTCAGGTGAGAAATTGCAAACGTCCAGCAATTGCTCAGAGATGAAAAGTGCCAGCACTGAAAGCTGTTGCTAGCCAGCACCCTTCCTTGGAAGCGCTTTTGTAGGCCTAAGAACACTGGGGCTCTGGGCTTCTCTAGCCACCTCATCTTCTGCTCATCCTCTCGCGCACTCTAAAGAGAGCTCAGGTGAGAAATTGCAAACGTCGAGCAATTGCTCAGAGATGAAAAGTGCCAGCACTGAAAGCTCTTGCTAGCCAGCACCCTTCCTTGGAAGCGCTTTCACAGGCGCAGTAACACTGGGGCTTTGCGCTTCTCTACCCACCAAACGTCACGGTCCTTCTCTTTCCGTCTCGTAGACACGAGCTGAGAAATTGCAAACGTCGAGCAATTGCTCAGAGATGAAAAGTGCCAGCACTGAAAGCTGTTGCTAGCCAGCACCCTTCCTTGGAAGCGCTTTTGTAGGCCTAAGAACACTGGGGCTCTGGGCTTCTTTAGCCACCTCATCTTCTGCTCATCCTCTCGCGCACTCTAAAGAGAGCTCAGGTGAGAAATTGCAAACGTCGAGCAATTGCTCAGAGATGAAAAGTGCCAGCACTGAAAGCTGTTGCTAGCCAGCACCCTTCCTTGGAAGCGCTTTCACAGGCGCAGCAACACTGGGGCTTTGTGCTTCTCTACCCACCAAACGTCACGGTCATTCTCTTTCCGTCTCGTAGACACGAGCTGAGAAATTGCAAACGTCGAGCAATTGCTCAGAGATGAAAAGTGCCAGCACTGAAAGCTCTTGCTAGCCAGCACCCTTCCTTGGAAGCGCTTTCACAGGCGCAGTAACACTGGGGCTTTGCGCTTCTCTACCCACCAAACGTCACGGTCCTTCTCTTCCCGTCTCCTAGACACGAGCTGAGAAATTGCAAACGTCGAGCAATTGCTCAGAGATGAAAAGTGCCAGCACTGAAAGCTGTTGCTAGCCAGCACCCTTCCTTGGAAGCGCTTTTGTAGGCCTAAGAACAGTGGGGCTCTGGGCTTCTCTAGCCACCTCATCTTCTGCTCATTCTCTCGCGCACTCTAAAGAGAGCTCAGGTGAGAAATTGCAAACGTCGAGCAATTGCTCAGAGATGAAAAGTGCCAGCACTGAAAGCTCTTGCTAGCCAGCACCCTTCCTTGGAAGCGCTTGTGTAGCCCTTAGAACACTGGGGCTCTGGGCTTCTCTAGCCACCTCATCTTCTGCTCATCCTCTCGCGCACTCTGAAGAGAGCTCAGGTGAGAAATTGCAAACGTCGAGCAATTGCTCAGAGAAGAAAAGTGCCAGCACTGAAAGCTGTTGCTAGCCAGCACCCTTCCTTGGAAGCGCTTTTGTAGGCCTAAGAACACTGGGGCTCTGGGCTTCTCTAGCCACCTAATCTTCTGCTCATCCTCTCGCGCACTCTAAAGAGAGCTCAGGTGAGAAATTGCAAACGTCCAGCAATTGCTCAGAGATGAAAAGTGCCAGCACTGAAAGCTGTTGCTAGCCAGCACCCTTCCTTGGAAGCGCTTTCACAGGCACAGCAACACTGGGGCTTTGCACTTCTCTACGCACCAAACGTCACGGTCCTTCTCTTTCCGTCTCGTAGACACGAGCTGAGAAATTGCAAACGTCGAGCAATTGCTCAGAGATGAAAAGTGCCAGCACTGAAAGCTCTTGCTAGCCAGCACCCTTCCTTGGAAGCGCTTTCACAGGCGCAGTAACACTGGGGCTTTGCGCTTCTATACGCACCAAACGTCACGGTCCTTCTCTTTCCGTCTCGTAGACACGAGCTGAGAAATTGCAAACGTCGAGCAATTGCTCAGAGATGAAAAGTGCCAGCACTGAAAGCTGTTGCTAGCCAGCACCCTTCCTTGGAAGCGCTTTTGTAGCCCTTAGAACACTGGGGCTCTGGGCTTCTCTAGCCACCTAATCTTCTGCTCATCCTCTCGCGCACTCTAAAGAGAGCTCAGGTGAGAAATTGCAAACGTCGAGCAATTGCTCAGAGATGAAAAGTGCCAGCACTGAAAGCTCTTGCTAGCCAGCACCCTTCCTTGGAAGCGCTTTCACAGGCGCAGCAACACTGGGGCTTTGCGCTTCTCTAGCCACCAAACGTCACGGTCCTTCTCTTCCCGTCTCGCAGACACGAGCTGAGAAATTGCAAACGTCGAGCAATTGCTCAGAGAGGAAAAGTGCCAGCACTGAAAGCTCTTGCTAGCCAGCACCCTTCCTTGGAAGCGCTTTTGTAGGCCTAAGAACACTGGGGCTCTGGGCTTCTCTAGCCACCTCATCTTCTGCTCATCCTATCGCGCACTCTTAAGAGAGCTCAGGTGAGAAATTGCAAACGTCGAGCAATTGCTCAGAGATGAAAAGTGCCAGCACTGAAAGCTGTTGCTAGCCAGCACCCTTCCTTGGAAGCGCTTTTGTAGGCCTAAGAACACTGGGGCTCTGGGCTTCTCTAGCCACCTCATCTTCTGCTCATCCTCTCGCGCACTCTGAAGAGAGCTCAGGTGAGAAATTGCAAACGTCGAGCAATTGCTCAGAGATGAAAAGTGCCAGCACTGAAAGCTGTTGCTAGCCAGCACCCTTCCTTGGAAGCGCTTTACAGGCGCAGCAACACTGGGGCTTTGCGCTTCTCTACCCACCAAACGTCACTGTCATTCTCTTTCCGTCTCGTAGACACGAGCTGAGAAATTGCAAACGTCGAGCAATTGCTCAGAGATGAAAAGTGCCAGCACTGAAAGCTCTTGCTAGCCAGCACCCTTCCTTGGAAGCGCTTTTGTAGGCCTAAGAACACTGGGGCTCTGGGCTTCTTTAGCCACCTCATCTTCTGCTCATCCTCTCGCGCACTCTAAAGAGAGCTCAGGTGAGAAATTGCAAACGTCGAGCAATTGCTCAGAGATGAAAAGTGCCAGCACTGAAAGCTGTTGCTAGCCAGCACCCTTCCTTGGAAGCGCTTTCACAGGCGCAGCAACACTGGGGCTTTGCGCTTCTCTACCCACCAAACGTCACGGTCATTCTCTTTCCGTCTCGTAGACACGAGCTGAGAAATTGCAAACGTCGAGCAATTGCTCAGAGATGAAAAGTGCCAGCACTGAAAGCTGTTGCTAGCCAGCACCCTTCCTTGGAAGCGCTTTTGTAGGCCTAAGAACACTGGGGCTCTGGGCTTCTTTAGCCACCTCATCTTCTGCTCATCCTCTCGCGCTCTCTGAAGAGAGCTCAGGTGAGAAATTGCAAACGTCGAGCAATTGCTCAGAGATGAAAAGTGCCAGCACTGAAAGCTCTTGCTAGCCAGCACCCTTCCTTGGAAGCGCTTTCACAGGCGCAGCAACACTGGGGCTTTGCGCTTCTCTACCCACCAAACGTCACGGTCATTCTCTTTCCGTCTCGTAGACACGAGCTGAGAAATTGCAAACGTCGAGCAATTGCTCAGAGATGAAAAGTGCCAGCACTGAAAGCTGTTGCTAGCCAGCACCCTTCCTTGGAAGCGCTTTTGTAGGCCTAAGAACACTGGGGCTCTGGGCTTCTCTAGCCACCTCATCTTCTGCTCATCCTCTCGCGCACTCTAAAGAGAGCTCAGGTGAGAAATTGCAAACGTCGAGCAATTGCTCAGAGATGAAAAGTGCCAGCACTGAAAGCTCTTGCTAGCCAGCACCCTTCCTTGGAAGCGCTTTTGTAGGCCTAAGAACACTGGGGCTCTGGGCTTCTCTAGCCACCTCATCTTCTGCTCATCCTCTCGCGCACTCTAAAGAGAGCTCAGGTGAGAAATTGCAAACGTCGAGCAATTGCTCAGAGATGAAAAGTGCCAGCACTGAAAGCTGTTGCTAGCCAGCACCCTTCCTTGGAAGCGCTTTTGTAGGCCTAAGAACACTGGGGCTCTGGGCTTCTCTAGCCACCTCATCTTCTGCTCATCCTCTCGCGCACTCTAAAGAGAGCTCAGGTGAGAAATTGCAAACGTCGAGCAATTGCTCAGAGATGAAAAGTGCCAGCACTGAAAGCTGTTGCTAGCCAGCACCCTTCCTTGGAAGCGCTTTCACAGGCGCAGTAACACTGGGGCTTTGCGCTTCTCTACCCACCAAACGTCACGGTCCTTCTCTTTCCGTCTCGTAGACACGAGCTGAGAAATTGCAAACGTCGAGCAATTGCTCAGAGAGGAAAAGTGCCAGCACTGAAAGCTGTTGCTAGCCAGCACCCTTCCTTGGAAGCGCTTTTGTAGGCCTAAGAACACTGGGGCTCTGGGCTTCTCTAGCCACCTCATCTTCTGCTCATCCTCTCGCGCACTCTAAAGAGAGCTCAGGTGAGAAATTGCAAACGTCGAGCAATTGCTCAGAGATGAAAAGTGCCAGCACTGAAAGCTGTTGCTAGCCAGCACCCTTCCTTGGAAGCGCTTTTGTAGCCCTTAGAACACTGGGGCTCTGGGCTTCTCTAGCCACCTCATCTTCTGCTCATCCTCTCGCGCACTCTAAAGAGAGCTCAGGTGAGAAATTGCAAACGTCGAGCAATTGCTCAGAGATGAAAAGTGCCAGCACTGAAAGCTGTTGCTAGCCAGCACCCTTCCTTGGAAGCGCTTTCACAGGCGCAGCAACACTGGGGCTTTGCGCTTCTCTACCCACCAAACGTCACGGTCATTCTCTTTCCGTCTCGTAGACACGAGCTGAGAAATTGCAAACGTCGAGCAATTGCTCAGAGATGAAAAGTGCCAGCACTGAAAGCTCTTGCTAGCCAGCACCCTTCCTTGGAAGCGCTTTTGTAGGCCTAAGAACACTGGGGCTCTGGGCTTCTTTAGCCACCTCATCTTCTGCTCATCCTCTCGCGCTCTCTGAAGAGAGCTCAGGTGAGAAATTGCAAACGTCGAGCAATTGCTCAGAGATGAAAAGTGCCAGCACTGAAAGCTCTTGCTAGCCAGCACCCTTCCTTGGAAGCGCTTTTGTAGGCCTAAGAACACTGGGGCTCTGGGCTTCTCTAGCCACCTCATCTTCTGCTCATCCTCTCGCGCACTCTAAAGAGAGCTCAGGTGAGAAATTGCAAACGTCGAGCAATTGCTCAGAGATGAAAAGTGCCAGCACTGAAAGCTCTTGCTAGCCAGCACCCTTCCTTGGAAGCGCTTTTGTAGCCCTTAGAACACTGGGGCTCTGGGCTTCTCTAGCCACCTCATCTTCTGCTCATCCTCTCGCGCACTCTAAAGAGAGCTCAGGTGAGAAATTGCAAACGTCGAGCAATTGCTCAGAGATGAAAAGTGCCAGCACTGAAAGCTCTTGCTAGCCAGCACCCTTCCTTGGAAGCGCTTTTGTAGGCCTAAGAACACTGGGGCTCTGGGCTTCTTTAGCCACCTCATCTTCTGCTCATCCTCTCGCGCACTCTAAAGAGAGCTCAGGTGAGAAATTGCAAACGTCGAGCAATTGCTCAGAGATGAAAAGTGCCAGCACTGAAAGCTCTTGCTAGCCAGCACCCTTCCTTGGAAGCGCTTTCACAGGCGCAGCAACACTGGGGCTTTGTGCTTCTCTACCCACCAAACGTCACGGTCATTCTCTTTCCGTCTCGTAGACACGAGCTGAGAAATTGCAAACGTCGAGCAATTGCTCAGAGATGAAAAGTGCCAGCACTGAAAGCTCTTGCTAGCCAGCACCCTTCCTTGGAAGCGCTTTCACAGGCGCAGTAACACTGGGGCTTTGCGCTTCTCTACCCACCAAACGTCACGGTCCTTCTCTTCCCGTCTCCTAGACACGAGCTGAGAAATTGCAAACGTCGAGCAATTGCTCAGAGATGAAAAGTGCCAGCACTGAAAGCTGTTGCTAGCCAGCACCCTTCCTTGGAAGCGCTTTTGTAGGCCTAAGAACACTGGGGCTCTGGGCTTCTCTAGCCACCTCATCTTCTGCTCATTCTCTCGCGCACTCTAAAGAGAGCTCAGGTGAGAAATTGCAAACGTCGAGCAATTGCTCAGAGATGAAAAGTGCCAGCACTGAAAGCTGTTGCTAGCCAGCACCCTTCCTTGGAAGCACTTGTGTAGCCCTTAGAACACTGGGGCTCTGGGCTTCTCTAGCCACCTCATCTTCTGCTCATCCTCTCGCGCACTCTAAAGAGAGCTCAGGTGAGAAATTGCAAACGTCGAGCAATTGCTCAGAGAAGAAAAGTGCCAGCACTGAAAGCTGTTGCTAGCCAGCACCCTTCCTTGGAAGCGCTTTTGTAGGCCTAAGAACACTGGGGCTCTGGGCTTCTCTAGCCACCTCATCTTCTGCTCATCCTCTCGCGCACTCTAAAGAGAGCTCAGGTGAGAAATTGCAAACGTCGAGCAATTGCTCAGAGATGAAAAGTGCCAGCACTGAAAGCTGTTGCTAGCCAGCACCCTTCCTTGGAAGCGCTTTCACAGGCGCAGTAACACTGGGGCTTTGCGCTTCTCTACCCACCAAACGTCACGGTCCTTCTCTTTCCGTCTCGTAGACACGAGCTGAGAAATTGCAAACGTCGAGCAATTGCTCAGAGAGGAAAAGTGCCAGCACTGAAAGCTGTTGCTAGCCAGCACCCTTCCTTGGAAGCGCTTTTGTAGGCCTAAGAACACTGGGGCTCTGGGCTTCTCTAGCCACCTCATCTTCTGCTCATCCTATCGCGCACTCTTAAGAGAGCTCAGGTGAGAAATTGCAAACGTCGAGCAATTGCTCAGAGATGAAAAGTGCCAGCACTGAAAGCTGTTGCTAGCCAGCACCCTTCCTTGGAAGCGCTTGTGTAGCCCTTAGAACACTGGGGCTCTGGGCTTCTCTAGCCACCTCATCTTCTGCTCATCCTCTCGCGCACTCTGAAGAGAGCTCAGGTGAGAAATTGCAAACGTCGAGCAATTGCTCAGAGATGAAAAGTGCCAGCACTGAAAGCTCTTGCTAGCCAGCACCCTTCCTTGGAAGCGCTTTCACAGGCGCAGCAACACTGGGGCTTTGCGCTTCTCTACCCACCAAACGTCACTGTCATTCTCTTTCCGTCTCGTAGACACGAGCTGAGAAATTGCAAACGTCGAGCAATTGCTCAGAGATGAAAAGTGCCAGCACTGAAAGCTCTTGCTAGCCAGCACCCTTCCTTGGAAGCGCTTTTGTAGGCCTAAGAACACTGGGGCTCTGGGCTTCTTTAGCCACCTCATCTTCTGCTCATCCTCTCGCGCACTCTAAAGAGAGCTCAGGTGAGAAATTGCAAACGTCGAGCAATTGCTCAGAGATGAAAAGTGCCAGCACTGAAAGCTGTTGCTAGCCAGCACCCTTCCTTGGAAGCGCTTTCACAGGCGCAGCAACACTGGGGCTTTGCGCTTCTCTACCCACCAAACGTCACGGTCATTCTCTTTCCGTCTCGTAGACACGAGCTGAGAAATTGCAAACGTCGAGCAATTGCTCAGAGATGAAAAGTGCCAGCACTGAAAGCTGTTGCTAGCCAGCACCCTTCCTTGGAAGCGCTTTTGTAGGCCTAAGAACACTGGGGCTCTGGGCTTCTTTAGCCACCTCATCTTCTGCTCATCCTCTCGCGCTCTCTGAAGAGAGCTCAGGTGAGAAATTGCAAACGTCGAGCAATTGCTCAGAGATGAAAAGTGCCAGCACTGAAAGCTCTTGCTAGCCAGCACCCTTCCTTGGAAGCGCTTTCACAGGCGCAGCAACACTGGGGCTTTGCGCTTCTCTACCCACCAAACGTCACGGTCATTCTCTTTCCGTCTCGTAGACACGAGCTGAGAAATTGCAAACGTCGAGCAATTGCTCAGAGATGAAAAGTGCCAGCACTGAAAGCTGTTGCTAGCCAGCACCCTTCCTTGGAAGCGCTTTTGTAGGCCTAAGAACACTGGGGCTCTGGGCTTCTCTAGCCACCTCATCTTCTGCTCATCCTCTCGCGCACTCTAAAGAGAGCTCAGGTGAGAAATTGCAAACGTCGAGCAATTGCTCAGAGATGAAAAGTGCCAGCACTGAAAGCTCTTGCTAGCCAGCACCCTTCCTTGGAAGCGCTTTTGTAGGCCTAAGAACACTGGGGCTCTGGGCTTCTCTAGCCACCTCATCTTCTGCTCATCCTCTCGCGCACTCTAAAGAGAGCTCAGGTGAGAAATTGCAAACGTCGAGCAATTGCTCAGAGATGAAAAGTGCCAGCACTGAAAGCTGTTGCTAGCCAGCACCCTTCCTTGGAAGCGCTTTTGTAGGCCTAAGAACACTGGGGCTCTGGGCTTCTCTAGCCACCTCATCTTCTGCTCATCCTCTCGCGCACTCTAAAGAGAGCTCAGGTGAGAAATTGCAAACGTCGAGCAATTGCTCAGAGATGAAAAGTGCCAGCACTGAAAGCTCTTGCTAGCCAGCACCCTTCCTTGGAAGCGCTTTCACAGGCACAGTAACACTGGGGCTTTGCGCTTCTCTACCCACCAAACGTCACGGTCCTTCTCTTTCCGTCTCGTAGACACGAGCTGAGAAATTGCAAACGTCGAGCAATTGCTCAGAGAGGAAAAGTGCCAGCACTGAAAGCTGTTGCTAGCCAGCACCCTTCCTTGGAAGCGCTTTTGTAGGCCTAAGAACACTGGGGCTCTGGGCTTCTCTAGCCACCTCATCTTCTGCTCATCCTCTCGCGCACTCTAAAGAGAGCTCAGGTGAGAAATTGCAAACGTCGAGCAATTGCTCAGAGATGAAAAGTGCCAGCACTGAAAGCTGTTGCTAGCCAGCACCCTTCCTTGGAAGCGCTTTTGTAGCCCTTAGAACACTGGGGCTCTGGGCTTCTCTAGCCACCTCATCTTCTGCTCATCCTCTCGCGCACTCTAAAGAGAGCTCAGGTGAGAAATTGCAAACGTCGAGCAATTGCTCAGAGATGAAAAGTGCCAGCACTGAAAGCTGTTGCTAGCCAGCACCCTTCCTTGGAAGCGCTTTCACAGGCGCAGCAACACTGGGGCTTTGCGCTTCTCTACCCACCAAACGTCACGGTCATTCTCTTTCCGTCTCGTAGACACGAGCTGAGAAATTGCAAACGTCGAGCAATTGCTCAGAGATGAAAAGTGCCAGCACTGAAAGCTCTTGCTAGCCAGCACCCTTCCTTGGAAGCGCTTTTGTAGGCCTAAGAACACTGGGGCTCTGGGCTTCTTTAGCCACCTCATCTTCTGCTCATCCTCTCGCGCTCTCTGAAGAGAGCTCAGGTGAGAAATTGCAAACGTCCAGCAATTGCTCAGAGATGAAAAGTGCCAGCACTGAAAGCTCTTGCTAGCCAGCACCCTTCCTTGGAAGCGCTTTTGTAGGCCTAAGAACACTGGGGCTCTGGGCTTCTCTAGCCACCTCATCTTCTGCTCATCCTCTCGCGCACTCTAAAGAGAGCTCAGGTGAGAAATTGCAAACGTCGAGCAATTGCTCAGAGATGAAAAGTGCCAGCACTGAAAGCTCTTGCTAGCCAGCACCCTTCCTTGGAAGCGCTTTTGTAGCCCTTAGAACACTGGGGCTCTGGGCTTCTCTAGCCACCTCATCTTCTGCTCATCCTCTCGCGCACTCTAAAGAGAGCTCAGGTGAGAAATTGCAAACGTCGAGCAATTGCTCAGAGATGAAAAGTGCCAGCACTGAAAGCTCTTGCTAGCCAGCACCCTTCCTTGGAAGCGCTTTTGTAGGCCTAAGAACACTGGGGCTCTGGGCTTCTTTAGCCACCTCATCTTCTGCTCATCCTCTCGCGCACTCTAAAGAGAGCTCAGGTGAGAAATTGCAAACGTCGAGCAATTGCTCAGAGATGAAAAGTGCCAGCACTGAAAGCTCTTGCTAGCCAGCACCCTTCCTTGGAAGCGCTTTCACAGGCGCAGCAACACTGGGGCTTTGTGCTTCTCTACCCACCAAACGTCACTGTCATTCTCTTTCCGTCTCGTAGACACGAGCTGAGAAATTGCAAACGTCGAGCAATTGCTCAGAGATGAAAAGTGCCAGCACTGAAAGCTCTTGCTAGCCAGCACCCTTCCTTGGAAGCGCTTTCACAGGCGCAGTAACACTGGGGCTTTGCGCTTCTCTACCCACCAAACGTCACGGCCCTTCTCTTCCCGTCTCCTAGACACGAGCTGAGAAATTGCAAACGTCGAGCAATTGCTCAGAGATGAAAAGTGCCAGCACTGAAAGCTGTTGCTAGCCAGCACCCTTCCTTGGAAGCGCTTTTGTAGGCCTAAGAACACTGGGGCTCTGGGCTTCTCTAGCCACCTCATCTTCTGCTCATTCTCTCGCGCACTCTAAAGAGAGCTCAGGTGAGAAATTGCAAACGTCGAGCAATTGCTCAGAGATGAAAAGTGCCAGCACTGAAAGCTGTTGCTAGCCAGCACCCTTCCTTGGAAGCACTTGTGTAGCCCTTAGAACACTGGGGCTCTGGGCTTCTCTAGCCACCTCATCTTCTGCTCATCCTCTCGCGCACTCTAAAGAGAGCTCAGGTGAGAAATTGCAAACGTCGAGCAATTGCTCAGAGAAGAAAAGTGCCAGCACTGAAAGCTGTTGCTAGCCAGCACCCTTCCTTGGAAGCGCTTTTGTAGGCCTAAGAACACTGGGGCTCTGGGCTTCTCTAGCCACCTCATCTTCTGCTCATCCTCTCGCGCACTCTAAAGAGAGCTCAGGTGAGAAATTGCAAACGTCGAGCAATTGCTCAGAGATGAAAAGTGCCAGCACTGAAAGCTGTTCCTAGCCAGCACCCTTCCTTGGAAGCGCTTTCACAGGCGCAGTAACACTGGGGCTTTGCGCTTCTCTACCCACCAAACGTCACGGTCCTTCTCTTTCCGTCTCGTAGACACGAGCTGAGAAATTGCAAACGTCGAGCAATTGCTCAGAGAGGAAAAGTGCCAGCACTGAAAGCTGTTGCTAGCCAGCACCCTTCCTTGGAAGCGCTTTTGTAGGCCTAAGAACACTGGGGCTCTGGGCTTCTCTAGCCACCTCATCTTCTGCTCATCCTCTCGCGCACTCTAAAGAGAGCTCAGGTGAGAAATTGCAAACGTCGAGCAATTGCTCAGAGATGAAAAGTGCCAGCACTGAAAGCTGTTGCTAGCCAGCACCCTTCCTTGGAAGCGCTTTTGTAGCCCTTAGAACACTGGGGCTCTGGGCTTCTCTAGCCACCTCATCTTCTGCTCATCCTCTCGCGCACTCTAAAGAGAGCTCAGGTGAGAAATTGCAAACGTCGAGCAATTGCTCAGAGATGAAAAGTGCCAGCACTGAAAGCTCTTGCTAGCCAGCACCCTTCCTTGGAAGCGCTTTCACAGGCGCAGCAACACTGGGGCTTTGCGCTTCTCTACCCACCAAACGTCACGGTCATTCTCTTTCCGTCTCGTAGACACGAGCTGAGAAATTGCAAACGTCGAGCAATTGCTCAGAGATGAAAAGTGCCAGCACTGAAAGCTCTTGCTAGCCAGCACCCTTCCTTGGAAGCGCTTTTGTAGGCCTAAGAACACTGGGGCTCTGGGCTTCTTTAGCCACCTCATCTTCTGCTCATCCTCTCGCGCTCTCTGAAGAGAGCTCAGGTGAGAAATTGCAAACGTCGAGCAATTGCTCAGAGATGAAAAGTGCCAGCACTGAAAGCTGTTGCTAGCCAGCACCCTTCCTTGGAAGCGCTTTTGTAGGCCTAAGAACACTGGGGCTCTGGGCTTCTCTAGCCACCTCATCTTCTGCTCATCCTCTCGCGCACTCTAAAGAGAGCTCAGGTGAGAAATTGCAAACGTCGAGCAATTGCTCAGAGATGAAAAGTGCCAGCACTGAAAGCTGTTGCTAGCCAGCACCCTTCCTTGGAAGCGCTTTCACAGGCGCAGCAACACTGGGGCTTTGCGCTTCTCTACCCACCAAACGTCACGGTCCTTCTCTTCCCGTCTCCTAGACACGAGCTGAGAAATTGCAAACGTCGAGCAATTGCTCAGAGATGAAAAGTGCCAGCACTGAAAGCTGTTGCTAGCCAGCACCCTTCCTTGGAAGCGCTTTTGTAGGCCTAAGAACACTGGGGCTCTGGGCTTCTCTAGCCACCTCATCTTCTGCTCATTCTCTCGCGCACTCTAAAGAGAGCTCAGGTGAGAAATTGCAAACGTCGAGCAATTGCTCAGAGATGAAAAGTGCCAGCACTGAAAGCTGTTGCTAGCCAGCACCCTTCCTTGGAAGCGCTTGTGTAGCCCTTAGAACACTGGGGCTCTGGGCTTCTCTAGCCACCTCATCTTCTGCTCATCCTCTCGCGCACTCTGAAGAGAGCTCAGGTGAGAAATTGCAAACGTCGAGCAATTGCTCAGAGATGAAAAGTGCCAGCACTGAAAGCTCTTGCTAGCCAGCACCCTTCCTTGGAAGCGCTTTTGTAGGCCTAAGAACACTGGGGCTCTGGGCTTCTTTAGCCACCTCATCTTCTGCTCATCCTCTCGCGCACTCTAAAGAGAGCTCAGGTGAGAAATTGCAAACGTCGAGCAATTGCTCAGAGATGAAAAGTGCCAGCACTGAAAGCTGTTGCTAGCCAGCACCCTTCCTTGGAAGCGCTTTTGTAGGCCTAAGAACACTGGGGCTCTGGGCTTCTCTAGCCACCTCATCTTCTGCTCATTCTCTCGCGCACTCTAAAGAGAGCTCAGGTGAGAAATTGCAAACGTCGAGCAATTGCTCAGAGATGAAAAGTGCCAGCACTGAAAGCTGTTGCTAGCCAGCACCCTTCCTTGGAAGCACTTGTGTAGCCCTTAGAACACTGGGGCTCTGGGCTTCTCTAGCCACCTCATCTTCTGCTCATCCTCTCGCGCACTCTAAAGAGAGCTCAGGTGAGAAATTGCAAACGTCGAGCAATTGCTCAGAGAAGAAAAGTGCCAGCACTGAAAGCTGTTGCTAGCCAGCACCCTTCCTTGGAAGCGCTTTTGTAGGCCTAAGAACACTGGGGCTCTGGGCTTCTCTAGCCACCTCATCTTCTGCTCATCCTCTCGCGCACTCTAAAGAGAGCTCAGGTGAGAAATTGCAAACGTCGAGCAATTGCTCAGAGATGAAAAGTGCCAGCACTGAAAGCTGTTGCTAGCCAGCACCCTTCCTTGGAAGCGCTTTCACAGGCGCAGTAACACTGGGGCTTTGCGCTTCTCTACCCACCAAACGTCACGGTCCTTCTCTTTCCGTCTCGTAGACACGAGCTGAGAAATTGCAAACGTCGAGCAATTGCTCAGAGAGGAAAAGTGCCAGCACTGAAAGCTGTTGCTAGCCAGCACCCTTCCTTGGAAGCGCTTTTGTAGGCCTAAGAACACTGGGGCTCTGGGCTTCTCTAGCCACCTCATCTTCTGCTCATCCTCTCGCGCACTCTAAAGAGAGCTCAGGTGAGAAATTGCAAACGTCGAGCAATTGCTCAGAGATGAAAAGTGCCAGCACTGAAAGCTGTTGCTAGCCAGCACCCTTCCTTGGAAGCGCTTTTGTAGCCCTTAGAACACTGGGGCTCTGGGCTTCTCTAGCCACCTCATCTTCTGCTCATCCTCTCGCGCACTCTAAAGAGAGCTCAGGTGAGAAATTGCAAACGTCGAGCAATTGCTCAGAGATGAAAAGTGCCAGCACTGAAAGCTGTTGCTAGCCAGCACCCTTCCTTGGAAGCGCTTTCACAGGCGCAGCAACACTGGGGCTTTGCGCTTCTCTACCCACCAAACGTCACGGTCATTCTCTTTCCGTCTCGTAGACACGAGCTGAGAAATTGCAAACGTCGAGCAATTGCTCAGAGATGAAAAGTGCCAGCACTGAAAGCTCTTGCTAGCCAGCACCCTTCCTTGGAAGCGCTTTTGTAGGCCTAAGAACACTGGGGCTCTGGGCTTCTTTAGCCACCTCATCTTCTGCTCATCCTCTCGCGCTCTCTGAAGAGAGCTCAGGTGAGAAATTGCAAACGTCCAGCAATTGCTCAGAGATGAAAAGTGCCAGGACTGAAAGCTGTTGCTAGCCAGCACCCTTCCTTGGAAGCGCTTTTGTAGGCCTAAGAACACTGGGGCTCTGGGCTTCTCTAGCCACCTCATCTTCTGCTCATCCTCTCGCGCACTCTAAAGAGAGCTCAGGTGAGAAATTGCAAACGTCGAGCAATTGCTCAGAGATGAAAAGTGCCAGCACTGAAAGCTGTTGCTAGCCAGCACCCTTCCTTGGAAGCGCTTTCACAGGCGCAGCAACACTGGGGCTTTGCGCTTCTCTACCCACCAAACGTCACGGTCCTTCTCTTCCCGTCTCCTAGACACGAGCTGAGAAATTGCAAACGTCGAGCAATTGCTCAGAGATGAAAAGTGCCAGCACTGAAAGCTGTTGCTAGCCAGCACCCTTCCTTGGAAGCGCTTTTGTAGGCCTAAGAACACTGGGGCTCTGGGCTTCTCTAGCCACCTCATCTTCTGCTCATTCTCTCGCGCACTCTAAAGAGAGCTCAGGTGAGAAATTGCAAACGTCGAGCAATTGCTCAGAGATGAAAAGTGCCAGCACTGAAAGCTGTTGCTAGCCAGCACCCTTCCTTGGAAGCGCTTGTGTAGCCCTTAGAACACTGGGGCTCTGGGCTTCTCTAGCCACCTCATCTTCTGCTCATCCTCTCGCGCACTCTGAAGAGAGCTCAGGTGAGAAATTGCAAACGTCGAGCAATTGCTCAGAGATGAAAAGTGCCAGCACTGAAAGCTCTTGCTAGCCAGCACCCTTCCTTGGAAGCGCTTTTGTAGGCCTAAGAACACTGGGGCTCTGGGCTTCTTTAGCCACCTCATCTTCTGCTCATCCTCTCGCGCACTCTAAAGAGAGCTCAGGTGAGAAATTGCAAACGTCGAGCAATTGCTCAGAGATGAAAAGTGCCAGCACTGAAAGCTGTTGCTAGCCAGCACCCTTCCTTGGAAGCGCTTTCACAGGCGCAGCAACACTGGGGCTTTGCGCTTCTCTACCCACCAAACGTCACGGTCCTTCTCTTTCCGTCTCGTAGACACGAGCTGAGAAATTGCAAACGTCGAGCAATTGCTCAGAGATGAAAAGTGCCAGCACTGAAAGCTCTTGCTAGCCAGCACCCTTCCTTGGAAGCGCTTTTGTAGGCCTAAGAACACTGGGGCTCTGGGCTTCTCTAGCCACCTCATCTTCTGCTCATCCTCTCGCGCACTCTAAAGAGAGCTCAGGTGAGAAATTGCAAACGTCGAGCAATTGCTCAGAGATGAAAAGTGCCAGCACTGAAAGCTCTTGCTAGCCAGCACCCTTCCTTGGAAGCGCTTTCACAGGCGCAGTAACACTGGGGCTTTGCGCTTCTCTACCCACCAAACGTCACGGTCCTTCTCTTTCCGTCTCGTAGACACGAGCTGAGAAATTGCAAACGTCGAGCAATTGCTCAGAGAGGAAAAGTGCCAGCACTGAAAGCTGTTGCTAGCCAGCACCCTTCCTTGGAAGCGCTTTTGTAGGCCTAAGAACACTGGGGCTCTGGGCTTCTCTAGCCACCTCATCTTCTGCTCATCCTCTCGCGCACTCTAAAGAGAGCTCAGGGGAGAAATTGCAAACGTCGAGCAATTGCTCAGAGATGAAAAGTGCCAGCACTGAAAGCTGTTGCTAGCCAGCACCCTTCCTTGGAAGCGCTTTTGTAGGCCTAAGAACACTGGGGCTCTGGGCTTCTCTAGCCACCTCATCTTCTGCTCATCCTCTCGCGCACTCTAAAGAGAGCTCAGGTGAGAAATTGCAAACGTCGAGCAATTGCTCAGAGATGAAAAGTGCCAGCACTGAAAGCTCTTGCTAGCCAGCACCCTTCCTTGGAAGCGCTTTTGTAGGCCTAAGAACACTGGGGCTCTGGGCTTCTTTAGCCACCTCATCTTCTGCTCATCCTCTCGCGCACTCTAAAGAGAGCTCAGGTGAGAAATTGCAAACGTCGAGCAATTGCTCAGAGATGAAAAGTGCCAGCACTGAAAGCTCTTGCTAGCCAGCACCCTTCCTTGGAAGCGCTTTCACAGGCGCAGCAACACTGGGGCTTTGTGCTTCTCTACCCACCAAACGTCACGGTCATTCTCTTTCCGTCTCGTAGACACGAGCTGAGAAATTGCAAACGTCGAGCAATTGCTCAGAGATGAAAAGTGCCAGCACTGAAAGCTCTTGCTAGCCAGCACCCTTCCTTGGAAGCGCTTTCACAGGCGCAGTAACACTGGGGCTTTGCGCTTCTCTAGCCACCAAATGTCACGGTCCTTCTCTTCCCGTCTCCTAGACACGAGCTGAGAAATTGCAAACGTCGAGCAATTGCTCAGAGATGAAAAGTGCCAGCACTGAAAGCTCTTGCTAGCCAGCACCCTTCCTTGGAAGCGCTTTTGTAGGCCTAAGAACACTGGGGCTCTGGGCTTCTCTAGCCACCTCATCTTCTGCTCATTCTCTCGCGCACTCTAAAGAGAGCTCAGGTGAGAAATTGCAAACGTCGAGCAATTGCTCAGAGATGAAAAGTGCCAGCACTGAAAGCTGTTGCTAGCCAGCACCCTTCCTTGGAAGCGCTTGTGTAGCCCTTAGAACACTGGGGCTCTGGGCTTCTCTAGCCACCTAATCTTCTGCTCATCCTCTCGCGCACTCTGAAGAGAGCTCAGGTGAGAAATTGCAAACGTCGAGCAATTGCTCAGAGATGAAAAGTGCCAGCACTGAAAGCTCTTGCTAGCCAGCACCCTTCCTTGGAAGCGCTTTTGTAGGCCTAAGAACACTGGGGCTCTGGGCTTCTTTAGCCACCTCATCTTCTGCTCATCCTCTCGCGCACTCTAAAGAGAGCTCAGGTGAGAAATTGCAAACGTCCAGCAATTGCTCAGAGATGAAAAGTGCCAGCACTGAAAGCTGTTGCTAGCCAGCACCCTTCCTTGGAAGCGCTTTCACAGGCGCAGCAACACTGGGGCTTTGCGCTTCTCTACCCACCAAACGTCACGGTCATTCTCTTTCCGTCTCGTAGACACGAGCTGAGAAATTGCAAACGTCGAGCAATTGCTCAGAGATGAAAAGTGCCAGCACTGAAAGCTCTTGCTAGCCAGCACCCTTCCTTGGAAGCGCTTTTGTAGGCCTAAGAACACTGGGGCTCTGGGCTTCTTTAGCCACCTCATCTTCTGCTCATCCTCTCGCGCACTCTAAAGAGAGCTCAGGGGAGAAATTGCAAACGTCGAGCAATTGCTCAGAGATGAAAAGTGCCAGCACTGAAAGCTGTTGCTAGCCAGCACCCTTCCTTGGAAGCACTTTTGTAGGCCTAAGAACACTGGGGCTCTGGGCTTCTCTAGCCACCTCATCTTCTGCTCATCCTCTCGCGCACTCTAAAGAGAGCTCAGGTGAGAAATTGCAAACGTCGAGCAATTGCTCAGAGATGAAAAGTGCCAGCACTGAAAGCTGTTGCTAGCCAGCACCCTTCCTTGGAAGCGCTTTCACAGGCGCAGTAACACTGGGGCTTTGCGCTTCTCTACCCACCAAACGTCACGGTCCTTCTCTTTCCGTCTCGTAGACACGAGCTGAGAAATTGCAAACGTCGAGCAATTGCTCAGAGAGGAAAAGTGCCAGCACTGAAAGCTGTTGCTAGCCAGCACCCTTCCTTGGAAGCGCTTTTGTAGGCCTAAGAACACTGGGGCTCTGGGCTTCTCTAGCCACCTCATCTTCTGCTCATCCTCTCGCGCACTCTAAAGAGAGCTCAGGTGAGAAATTGCAAACGTCGAGCAATTGCTCAGAGATGAAAAGTGCCAGCACTGAAAGCTGTTGCTAGCCAGCACCCTTCCTTGGAAGCGCTTGTGTAGCCCTTAGAACACTGGGGCTCTGGGCTTCTCTAGCCACCTCATCTTCTGCTCATCCTCTCGCGCACTCTAAAGAGAGCTCAGGTGAGAAATTGCAAACGTCGAGCAATTGCTCAGAGATGAAAAGTGCCAGCACTGAAAGCTGTTGCTAGCCAGCACCCTTCCTTGGAAGCGCTTTTGTAGGCCTAAGAACACTGGGGCTCTGGGCTTCTTTAGCCACCTCATCTTCTGCTCATCGTCTCGCGCACTCTAAAGAGAGCTCAGGTGAGAAATTGCAAACGTCGAGCAATTGCTCAGAGATGAAAAGTGCCAGCACTGAAAGCTGTTGCTAGCCAGCACCCTTCCTTGGAAGCGCTTTTGTAGGCCTAAGAACACTGGGGCTCTGGGCTTCTTTAGCCACCTCATCTTCTGCTCATCGTCTCGCGCACTCTAAAGAGAGCTCAGGTGAGAAATTGCAAACGTCGAGCAATTGCTCAGAGATGAAAAGTGCCAGCACTGAAAGCTCTTGCTAGCCAGCACCCTTCCTTGGAAGCGCTTTTGTAGGGCTAAGAACACTGGGGCTCTGGGCTTCTTTAGCCACCTCATCTTCTGCTCATCCTCTCGCGCTCTCTGAAGAGAGCTCAGGTGAGAAATTGCAAACGTCCAGCAATTGCTCAGAGATGAAAAGTGCCAGCACTGAAAGCTGTTGCTAGCCAGCACCCTTCCTTGGAAGCGCTTTCACAGGCGCAGTAACACTGGGGCTTTGCGCTTCTCTACCCACCAAACGTCACGGTCCTTCTCTTTCCGTCTCGTAGACACGAGCTGAGAAATTGCAAACGTCGAGCAATTGCTCAGAGATGAAAAGTGCCAGCACTGAAAGCTGTTGCTAGCCAGCACCCTTCCTTGGAAGCGCTTTCACAGGCGCAGCAACACTGGGGCTTTGCGCTTCTCTACCCACCAAACGTCACGGTCCTTCTCTTTCCGTCTCGTAGACACGAGCTGAGAAATTGCAAACGTCGAGCAATTGCTCAGAGATGAAAAGTGCCAGCACTGAAAGCTCTTGCTAGCCAGCACCCTTCCTTGGAAGCGCTTTTGTAGGCCTAAGAACACTGGGGCTCTGGGCTTCTCTAGCCACCTCATCTTCTGCTCATCCTCTCGCGCACTCTAAAGAGAGCTCAGGTGAGAAATTGCAAACGTCGAGCAATTGCTCAGAGATGAAAAGTGCCAGCACTGAAAGCTCTTGCTAGCCAGCACCCTTCCTTGGAAGCGCTTTTGTAGCCCTTAGAACACTGGGGCTCTGGGCTTCTCTAGCCACCTAATCTTCTGCTCATCCTCGCGCGCACTCTAAAGAGAGCTCAGGTGAGAAATTGCAAACGTCGAGCAATTGCTCAGAGATGAAAAGTGCCAGCACTGAAAGCTGTTGCTAGCCACCACCCTTCCTTGGAAGCGCTTTTGTAGGCCTAAGAACACTGGGGCTCTGGGCTTCTCTAGCCACCTCATCTTCTGCTCATCCTCTCGCGCACTCTAAAGAGAGCTCAGGTGAGAAATTGCAAACGTCGAGCAATTGCTCAGAGATGAAAAGTGCCAGCACTGAAAGCTGCTGCTAGCCAGCACCCTTCCTTGGAAGCGCTTTCACAGGCGCAGCAACATTGGGGCTTTGCACTTCTCTACGCACCAAACGACACGGTCCTTCTCTTTCCGTCTCGTAGACACGAGCTGAGAAATTGCAAACGTCGAGCAATTGCTCAGAGATGAAAAGTGCCAGCACTGAAAGCTGTTGCTAGCCAGCACCCTTCCTTGGAAGCGCTTTCACAGGCGCAGTAACACTGGGGCTTTGCGCTTCTCTACCCACCAAACGTCACGGTCCTTCTCTTCCCGTCTCGTAGACATGAGCTGAGAAATTGCAAACGTCGAGCAATTGCTCAGAGATGAAAAGTGCCAGCACTGAAAGCTCTTGCTAGCCAGCACCCTTCCTTGGAAGCGCTTTTGTAGGCCTAAGAACACTGGGGCTCTGGGCTTCTTTAGCCACCTCATCTTCTGCTCATCCTCTCGCGCACTCTAAAGAGAGCTCAGGTGAGAAATTGCAAACGTCGAGCAATTGCTCAGAGATGAAAAGTGCCAGCACTGAAAGCTGTTGCTAGCCAGCACCCTTCCTTGGAAGCGCTTTTGTAGGCCTAAGAACACTGGGGCTCTGGGCTTCTCTAGCCACCTCATCTTCTGCTCATCCTCTCGCGCACTCTAAAGAGAGCTCAGGTGAGAAATTGCAAACGTCGAGCAATTGCTCAGAGATGAAAAGTGCCAGCACTGAAAGCTGTTCCTAGCCAGCACCCTTCCTTGGAAGCGCTTTCACAGGCGCAGTAACACTGGGGCTTTGCGCTTCTCTACCCACCAAACGTCACGGTCCTTCTCTTTCCGTCTCGTAGACACGAGCTGAGAAATTGCAAACGTCGAGCAATTGCTCAGAGATGAAAAGTGCCAGCACTGAAAGCTGTTGCTAGCCAGCACCCTTCCTTGGAAGCGCTTTTGTAGGCCTAAGAACACTGGGGCTCTGGGCTTCTCTAGCCACCTCATCTTCTGCTCATCCTCTCGCGCACTCTAAAGAGAGCTCAGGTGAGAAATTGCAAACGTCGAGCAATTGCTCAGAGATGAAAAGTGCCAGCACTGAAAGCTGTTGCTAGCCAGCACCCTTCCTTGGAAGCGCTTTTGTAGCCCTTAGAACACTGGGGCTCTGGGCTTCTCTAGCCACCTCATCTTCTGCTCATCCTCTCGCGCACTCTAAAGAGAGCTCAGGTGAGAAATTGCAAACGTCGAGCAATTGCTCAGAGATGAAAAGTGCCAGCACTGAAAGCTGTTGCTAGCCAGCACCCTTCCTTGGAAGCGCTTTTGTAGGCCTAAGAACACTGGGGCTCTGGGCTTCTTTAGCCACCTCATCTTCTGCTCATCCTCTCGCGCACTCTAAAGAGAGCTCAGGTGAGAAATTGCAAACGTCGAGCAATTGCTCAGAGATGAAAAGTGCCAGCACTGAAAGCTGTTGCTAGCCAGCACCCTTCCTTGGAAGCGCTTTCACAGGCGCAGCAACACTGGGGCTTTGTGCTTCTCTACCCACCAAACGTCACGGTCATTCTCTTTCCGTCTCGTAGACACGAGCTGAGAAATTGCAAACGTCGAGCAATTGCTCAGAGATGAAAAGTGCCAGCACTGAAAGCTCTTGCTAGCCAGCACCCTTCCTTGGAAGCGCTTTCACAGGCGCAGTAACACTGGGGCTTTGCGCTTCTCTACCCACCAAACGTCACGGTCCTTCTCTTCCCGTCTCGTAGACACGAGCTGAGAAATTGCAAACGTCGAGCAATTGCTCAGAGATGAAAAGTGCCAGCACTGAAAGCTGTTGCTAGCCAGCACCCTTCCTTGGAAGCGCTTTTGTAGGCCTAAGAACACTGGGGCTCTGGGCTTCTCTAGCCACCTCATCTTCTGCTCATTCTCTCGCGCACTCTAAAGAGAGCTCAGGTGAGAAATTGCAAACGTCGAGCAATTGCTCAGAGATGAAAAGTGCCAGCACTGAAAGCTGTTGCTAGCCAGCACCCTTCCTTGGAAGCGCTTGTGTAGCCCTTAGAACACTGGGGCTCTGGGCTTCTCTAGCCACCTAATCTTCTGCTCATCCTCTCGCGCACTCTGAAGAGAGCTCAGGTGAGAAATTGCAAACGTCGAGCAATTGCTCAGAGATGAAAAGTGCCAGCACTGAAAGCTCTTGCTAGCCAGCACCCTTCCTTGGAAGCGCTTTTGTAGGCCTAAGAACACTGGGGCTCTGGGCTTCTTTAGCCACCTCATCTTCTGCTCATCGTCTCGCGCACTCTAAAGAGAGCTCAGGTGAGAAATTGCAAACGTCGAGCAATTGCTCAGAGATGAAAAGTGCCAGCACTGAAAGCTGTTGCTAGCCAGCACCCTTCCTTGGAAGCGCTTTCACAGGCGCAGCAACACTGGGGCTTTGCGCTTCTCTACCCACCAAACGTCACGGTCCTTCTCTTTCCGTCTCGTAGACACGAGCTGAGAAATTGCAAACGTCGAGCAATTGCTCAGAGATGAAAAGTGCCAGCACTGAAAGCTCTTGCTAGCCAGCACCCTTCCTTGGAAGCGCTTTTGTAGGCCTAAGAACACTGGGGCTCTGGGCTTCTTTAGCCACCTCATCTTCTGCTCATCCTCTCGCGCTCTCTGAAGAGAGCTCAGGTGAGAAATTGCAAACGTCCAGCAATTGCTCAGAGATGAAAAGTGCCAGCACTGAAAGCTGTTGCTAGCCAGCACCCTTCCTTGGAAGCGCTTTCACAGGCGCAGTAACACTGGGGCTTTGCGCTTCTCTACCCACCAAACGTCACGGTCCTTCTCTTTCCGTCTCGTAGACACGAGCTGAGAAATTGCAAACGTCGAGCAATTGCTCAGAGATGAAAAGTGCCAGCACTGAAAGCTTTTGCTAGCCAGCACCCTTCCTTGGAAGCGCTTTCACAGGCGCAGCAACACTGGGGCTTTGCGCTTCTCTACCCACCAAACGTCACGGTCCTTCTCTTTCCGTCTCGTAGCCACGAGCTGAGAAATTGCAAACGTCGAGCAATTGCTCAGAGATGAAAAGTGCCAGCACTGAAAGCTCTTGCTAGCCAGCACCCTTCCTTGGAAGCGCTTTTGTAGGCCTAAGAACACTGGGGCTCTGGGCTTCTCTAGCCACCTCATCTTCTGCTCATCCTCTCGCGCACTCTAAAGAGAGCTCAGGTGAGAAATTGCAAACGTCGAGCAATTGCTCAGAGATGAAAAGTGCCAGCACTGAAAGCTCTTGCTAGCCAGCACCCTTCCTTGGAAGCGCTTTTGTAGCCCTTAGAACACTGGGGCTCTGGGCTTCTCTAGCCACCTCATCTTCTGCTCATCCTCTCGCGCACTCTAAAGAGAGCTCAGGGGAGAAATTGCAAACGTCGAGCAATTGCTCAGAGATGAAAAGTGCCAGCACTGAAAGCTGTTGCTAGCCAGCACCCTTCCTTGGAAGCGCTTTTGTAGGCCTAAGAACACTGGGGCTCTGGGCTTCTCTAGCCACCTCATCTTCTGCTCATCCTCTCGCGCACTCTAAAGAGAGCTCAGGTGAGAAATTGCAAACGTCGAGCAATTGCTCAGAGATGAAAAGTGCCAGCACTGAAAGCTGCTGCTAGCCAGCACCCTTCCTTGGAAGCGCTTTCACAGGCGCAGCAACATTGGGGCTTTGCACTTCTCTACGCACCAAACGACACGGTCCTTCTCTTTCCGTCTCGTAGACACGAGCTGAGAAATTGCAAACGTCGAGCAATTGCTCAGAGATGAAAAGTGCCAGCACTGGAAGCTGTTGCTAGCCAGCACCCTTCCTTGGAAGCGCTTTCACAGGCGCAGTAACACTGGGGCTTTGCGCTTCTCTACCCACCAAACGTCACGGTCCTTCTCTTCCCGTCTCGTAGACATGAGCTGAGAAATTGCAAACGTCGAGCAATTGCTCAGAGATGAAAAGTGCCAGCACTGAAAGCTGTTGCTAGCCAGCACCCTTCCTTGGAAGCGCTTTTGTAGGCCTAAGAACACTGGGGCTCTGGGCTTCTCTAGCCACCTCATCTTCTGCTCATCCTCTCGCGCACTCTAAAGAGAGCTCAGGGGAGAAATTGCAAACGTCGAGCAATTGCTCAGAGATGAAAAGTGCCAGCACTGAAAGCTCTTGCTAGCCAGCACCCTTCCTTGGAAGCGCTTTTGTAGCCCTTAGAACACTGGGGCTCTGGGCTTCTCTAGCCACCTCATCTTCTGCTCATCCTCTCGCGCACTATAAAGAGAGCTCAGGTGAGAAATTGCAAACGTCGAGCAATTGCTCAGAGATGAAAAGTGCCAGCACTGAAAGCTCTTGCTAGCCAGCACCCTTCCTTGGAAGCGCTTTTGTAGGCCTAAGAACACTGGGGCTCTGGGCTTCTTTAGCCACCTCATCTTCTGCTCATCCTCTCGCGCACTCTAAAGAGAGCTCAGGTGAGAAATTGCAAACGTCGAGCAATTGCTCAGAGATGAAAAGTGCCAGCACTGAAAGCTGTTGCTAGCCAGCACCCTTCCTTGGAAGCGCTTTCACAGGCGCAGCAACACTGGGGCTTTGCGCTTCTCTACCCACCAAACGTCACGGTCATTCTCTTTCCGTCTCGTAGACACGAGCTGAGAAATTGCAAACGTCGAGCAATTGCTCAGAGATGAAAAGTGCCAGCACTGAAAGCTCTTGCTAGCCAGCACCCTTCCTTGGAAGCGCTTTTGTAGGCCTAAGAACACTGGGGCTCTGGGCTTCTTTAGCCACCTCATCTTCTGCTCATCCTCTCGCGCTCTCTGAAGAGAGCTCAGGTGAGAAATTGCAAACGTCCAGCAATTGCTCAGAGATGAAAAGTGCCAGCACTGAAAGCTGTTGCTAGCCAGCACCCTTCCTTGGAAGCGCTTTCACAGGCGCAGTAACACTGGGGCTTTGCGCTTCTCTACCCACCAAACGTCACGGTCCTTCTCTTTCCGTCTCGTAGACACGAGCTGAGAAATTGCAAACGTCGAGCAATTGCTCAGAGATGAAAAGTGCCAGCACTGAAAGCTGTTGCTAGCCAGCACCCTTCCTTGGAAGCGCTTTCACAGGCGCAGCAACACTGGGGCTTTGCGCTTCTCTACCCACCAAACGTCACGGTCCTTCTCTTTCCGTCTCGTAGACACGAGCTGAGAAATTGCAAACGTCGAGCAATTGCTCAGAGATGAAAAGTGCCAGCACTGAAAGCTCTTGCTAGCCAGCACCCTTCCTTGGAAGCGCTTTTGTAGGCCTAAGAACACTGGGGCTCTGGGCTTCTCTAGCCACCTCATCTTCTGCTCATCCTCTCGCGCACTCTAAAGAGAGCTCAGGTGAGAAATTGCAAACGTCGAGCAATTGCTCAGAGATGAAAAGTGCCAGCACTGAAAGCTCTTGCTAGCCAGCACCCTTCCTTGGAAGCGCTTTTGTAGCCCTTAGAACACTGGGGCTCTGTGCTTCTCTAGCCACCTCATCTTCTGCTCATCCTCTCGCGCACTCTAAAGAGAGCTCAGGTGAGAAATTGCAAACGTCGAGCAATTGCTCAGGGAAGAAAAGTGCCAGCACTGAAAGCTGTTGCTAGCCAGCACCCTTCCTTGGAAGCGCTTGTGTAGCCCTTAGAACACTGGGGCTCTGGGCTTCTCTAGCCACCTCATCTTCTGCTCATCCTCTCGCGCACTCTAAAGAGAGCTCAGGTGAGAAATTGCAAACGTCGAGCAATTGCTCAGAGATGAAAAGTGCCAGCACTGAAAGCTGCTGCTAGCCAGCACCCTTCCTTGGAAGCGCTTTCACAGGCGCAGCAACATTGGGGCTTTGCACTTCTCTACGCACCAAACGACACGGTCCTTCTCTTTCCGTCTCGTAGACACGAGCTGAGAAATTGCAAACGTCGAGCAATTGCTCAGAGATGAAAAGTGCCAGCACTGGAAGCTGTTCCTAGCCAGCACCCTTCCTTGGAAGCGCTTTCACAGGCGCAGTAACACTGGGGCTTTGCGCTTCTCTACCCACCAAACGTCACGGTCCTTCTCTTCCCGTCTCGTAGACATGAGCTGAGAAATTGCAAACGTCGAGCAATTGCTCAGAGATGAAAAGTGCCAGCACTGAAAGCTGTTGCTAGCCAGCACCCTTCCTTGGAAGCGCTTTTGTAGGCCTAAGAACACTGGGGCTCTGGGCTTCTCTAGCCACCTCATCTTCTGCTCATCCTCTCGCGCACTCTAAAGAGAGCTCAGGTGAGAAATTGCAAACGTCGAGCAATTGCTCAGAGATGAAAAGTGCCAGCACTGAAAGCTCTTGCTAGCCAGCACCCTTCCTTGGAAGCGCTTTTGTAGGCCTAAGAACACTGGGGCTCTGGGCTTCTCTAGCCACCTCATCTTCTGCTCATCCTCTCGCGCACTCTAAAGAGAGCTCAGGTGAGAAATTGCAAACGTCGAGCAATTGCTCAGAGATGAAAAGTGCCAGCACTGAAAGCTGTTGCTAGCCAGCACCCTTCCTTGGAAGCGCTTTACAGGCGCAGTAACACTGCGGCTTTGCGCTTCTCTAGCCACCAAACGTCACGGTCATTTTCTTTCCGTCTCGTAGACACGAGCTGAGAACTTGCAATCGTCGAGCAATTGCTCAGAGATGAAAAGTGCCAGCAGTGAAAGCTGTTGCTAGCCAGCACCCTTCCTTGGAAGCGCTTTTGTAGCCCTTAGAACACTGGGGCTCTGGGCTTCTCTAGCCACCTAATCTTCTGCTCGTCCTCGCGCGCTCTAAAGAGAGCTCAGGTGAGAAATTGCAAAGGTCGAGCAATTGCTCAGAGATGAAAAGTGCCAGCACTGAAAGCTGTTGCTAGCCAGCACCCTTCCTTGGAAGCGCTTTCACAGGCGCAGCAACACTGGGGCTTTGCGCTTCTCTACCCACCAAACGTCACGGTCCTTCTCTTTCCGTCTCGTAGACACGAGCTGAGAAATTGCAAACGTCGAGCAATTGCTCAGAGAGGAAAAGTGCCAGCACTGAAAGCTGTTGCTAGCCAGCACCCTTCCTTGGAAGCGCTTTTGTAGGCCTAAGAACACTGGGGCTCTGGGCTTCTTTAGCCACCTCATCTTCTGCTCATCCTCTCGCGCACTCTAAAGAGAGCTCAGGTGAGAAATTGCAAACGTCGAGCAATTGCTCAGAGATGAAAAGTGCCAGCACTGAAAGCTCTTGCTAGCCAGCACCCTTCCTTGGAAGCGCTTTCACAGGCGCAGCAACACTGGGGCTTTGCGCTTCTCTACCCACCAAACGTCACGGTCCTTCTCTTTCCGTCTCGTAGACACGAGCTGAGAAATTGCAAACGTCGAGCAATTGCTCAGAGAGGAAAAGTGCCAGCACTGAAAGCTGTTGCTAGCCAGCCCCCTTCCTTGGAAGCACTTTTGTAGGCCTAAGAACACTGGGGCTCTGGGCTTCTCTAGCCACCTCATCTTCTGCTCATCCTCTCGCGCACTCTAAAGAGAGCTCAGGTGAGAAATTGCAAACGTCGAGCAATTGCTCAGAGATGAAAAGTGCCAGCACTGAAAGCTGTTGCTAGCCAGCACCCTTCCTTGGAAGCGCTTTACAGGCGCAGCAACACTGGGGCTTTGCGCTTCTCTACCCACCAAACGTCACGGTCCTTCTCTTTCCGTCTCGTAGACACGAGCTGAGAAATTGCAAACGTCGAGCAATTGCTCAGAGATGAAAAGTGCCAGCACTGAAAGCTGTTGCTAGCCAGCACCCTTCCTTGGAAGCGCTTTTGTAGGCCTAAGAACACTGGGGCTCTGGGCTTCTCTAGCCACCTCATCTTCTGCTCATCCTCTCGCGCACTCTAAAGAGAGCTCAGGTGAGAAATTGCAAACGTCGAGCAATTGCTCAGAGATGAAAAGTGCCAGCACTGAAAGCTGTTGCTAGCCAGCACCCTTCCTTGGAAGCGCTTTTGTAGGCCTAAGAACACTGGGGCTCTGGGCTTCTCTAGCCACCTAATCTTCTGCTCATCCTCTCGCGCACTCTGAAGAGAGCTCAGGTGAGAAATTGCAAACGTCGAGCAATTGCTCAGAGATGAAAAGTGCCAGCACTGGAAGCTGTTGCTAGCCAGCACCCTTCCTTGGAAGCGCTTTCACAGGCGCAGTAACACTGGGGCTTTGCGCTTCTCTACCCACCAAACGTCACGGTCCTTCTCTTCCCGTCTCGTAGACATGAGCTGAGAAATTGCAAACGTCGAGCAATTGCTCAGAGATGAAAAGTGCCAGCACTGAAAGCTGTTGCTAGCCAGCACCCTTCCTTGGAAGCGCTTTTGTAGGCCTAAGAACACTGGGGCTCTGGGCTTCTCTAGCCACCTCATCTTCTGCTCATCCTCTCGCGCACTCTAAAGAGAGCTCAGGTGAGAAATTGCAAACGTCGAGCAATTGCTCAGAGATGAAAAGTGCCAGCACTGAAAGCTCTTGCTAGCCAGCACCCTTCCTTGGAAGCGCTTTTGTAGGCCTAAGAACACTGGGGCTCTGGGCTTCTTTAGCCACCTAATCTTCTGCTCATCCTCTCGCGCACTCTAAAGAGAGCTCAGGTGAGAAATTGCAAACGTCGAGCAATTGCTCAGAGATGAAAAGTGCCAGCACTGAAAGCTCTTGCTAGCCAGCACCCTTCCTTGGAAGCGCTTTACAGGCGCAGTAACACTGCGGCTTTGCGCTTCTCTAGCCACCAAACGTCACGGTCATTTTCTTTCCGTCTCGTAGACACGAGCTGAGAAATTGCAATCGTCGAGCAATTGCTCAGAGATGAAAAGTGCCAGCACTGAAAGCTGTTGCTAGCCAGCACCCTTCCTTGGAAGCGCTTTTCTAGCCCTTAGAACACTGGGGCTCTGGGCTTCTCTAGCCACCTAATCTTCTGCTCGTCCTCGCGCGCTCTAAAGAGAGCTCAGGTGAGAAATTGCAAACGTCGAGCAATTGCTCAGAGATGAAAAGTGCCAGCACTGAAAGCTGTTGCTAGCCAGCACCCTTCCTTGGAAGCGCTTTACAGGCGCAGCAACACTGGGGCTTTGCGCTTCTCTACCCACCAAACGTCACGGTCCTTCTCTTTCCGTCTCGTAGACACGAGCTGAGAAATTGCAAACGTCGAGCAATTGCTCAGAGATGAAAAGTGCCAGCACTGAAAGCTGTTGCTAGCCAGCACCCTTCCTTGGAAGCGCTTTTGTAGGCCTAAGAACACTGGGGCTCTGGGCTTCTCTAGCCACCTCATCTTCTGCTCATCCTCTCGCGCACTCTAAAGAGAGCTCAGGTGAGAAATTGCAAACGTCGAGCAATTGCTCAGAGATGAAAAGTGCCAGCACTGAAAGCTGTTGCTAGCCAGCACCCTTCCTTGGAAGCGCTTTTGTAGCCCTTAGAACACTGGGGCTCTGGGCTTCTCTAGCCACCTAATCTTCTGCTCATCCTCTCGCGCACTCTGAAGAGAGCTCAGGTGAGAAATTGCAAATGTCGAGCAATTGCTCAGAGATGAAAAGTGCCAGCACTGAAAGCTCTTGCTAGCCAGCACCCTTCCTTGGAAGCGCTTTACAGGCGCAGCAACACTGGGGCTTTGCGCTTCTCTACCCACCAAACGTCACTGTCATTCTCTTTCCGTCTCGTAGACACGAGCTGAGAAATTGCAAACGTCGAGCAATTGCTCAGAGATGAAAAGTGCCAGCACTGAAAGCTCTTGCTAGGCAGCACCCTTCCTTGGAAGCGCTTTTGTAGGCCTAAGAACACTGGGGCTCTGGGCTTCTTTAGCCACCTCATCTTCTGCTCATCCTCTCGCGCACTCTAAAGAGAGCTCAGGTGAGAAATTGCAAACGTCCAGCAATTGCTCAGAGATGAAAAGTGCCAGCACTGAAAGCTCTTGCTAGCCAGCACCCTTCCTTGGAAGCGCTTTCACAGGCGCAGCAACACTGGGGCTTTGCGCTTCTGTACGCACCAAACGTCACGGTCCTTCTCTTTCCGTCTCGTAGACACGAGCTGAGAAATTGCAAACGTCGAGCAATTGCTCAGAGATGAAAAGTGCCAGCACTGAAAGCTCTTGCTAGCCAGCACCCTTCCTTGGAAGCGCTTTTGTAGGCCTAAGAACACTGGGGCTCTGGGCTTCTCTAGCCACCTCATCTTCTGCTCATCCTCTCGCGCTCTCTGAAGAGAGCTCAGGTGAGAAATTGCAAACGTCCAGCAATTGCTCAGAGATGAAAAGTGCCAGCACTGAAAGCTGTTGCTAGCCAGCACCCTTCCTTGGAAGCGCTTTCACAGGCGCAGCAACACTGGGGCTTTGCGCTTCTCTACCCACCAAACGTCACGGTCATTCTCTTTCCGTCTCGTAGACACGAGCTGAGAAATTGCAAACGTCGAGCAATTGCTCAGAGAGGAAAAGTGCCAGCACTGAAAGCTGTTGCTAGCCAGCACCCTTCCTTGGAAGCGCTTTTGTAGGCCTAAGAACACTGGGGCTCTGGGCTTCTCTAGCCACCTCATCTTCTGCTCATCCTCTCGCGCACTCTAAAGAGAGCTCAGGTGAGAAATTGCAAACGTCGAGCAATTGCTCAGAGATGAAAAGTGCCAGCACTGAAATCTGTTGCTAGCCAGCACCCTTCCTTGGAAGCGCTTGTGTAGCCCTTAGAACACTGGGGCTCTGGGCTTCTTTAGCCACCTCATCTTCTGCTCATCCTCTCGCGCACTCTAAAGAGAGCTCAGGTGAGAAATTGCAAACGTCGAGCAATTGCTCAGAGATGAAAAGTGGCAGCACTGAAAGCTCTTGCTAGCCAGCACCCTTCCTTGGAAGCGCTTTACAGGCGCAGTAACACTGCGGCTTTGCGCTTCTCTAGCCACCAAACGTCACGGTCATTTTCTTTCCGTCTCGTAGACACGAGCTGAGAAATTGCAATCGTCGAGCAATTGCTCAGAGATGAAAAGTGCCAGCACTGAAAGCTCTTGCTAGCCAGCACCCTTCCTTGGAAGCGCTTTTGTAGCCCTTAGAACACTGGGGCTCTGGGCTTCTCTAGCCACCTAATCTTCTGCTCATCCTCTCGCGCACTCTAAAGAGAGCTCAGGTGAGAAATTGCAAATGTCGAGCAATTGCTCAGAGATGAAAAGTGCCAGCACTGAAAGCTGTTGCTAGCCAGCACCCTTCCTTGGAAGCGCTTTCACAGGCGCAGCAACACTGGGGCTTTGCGCTTCTCTACCCACCAAACGTCACGGTCCTTCTCTTTCCGTCTCGTAGACACGAGCTGAGAAATTGCAAACGTCGAGCAATTGCTCAGAGAGGAAAAGTGCCAGCACTGAAAGCTGTTGTTAGCCAGCCCCCTTCCTTGGAAGCACTTTTGTAGGCCTAAGAACACTGGGGCTCTGGGCTTCTCTAGCCACCTCATCTTCTGCTCATCCTCTCGCGCACTCTAAAGAGAGCTCAGGTGAGAAATTGCAAACGTCGAGCAATTGCTCAGAGATGAAAAGTGCCAGCACTGAAAGCTGTTGCTAGCCAGCACCCTTCCTTGGAAGCGCTTTTGTAGGCCTAAGAACACTGGGGCTCTGGGCTTCTCTAGCCACCTCATCTTCTGCTCATCCTCTCGCGCACTCTAAAGAGAGCTCAGGTGAGAAATTGCAAACGTCGAGCAATTGCTCAGAGATGAAAAGTGCCAGCACTGAAAGCTGTTGCTAGCCAGCACCCTTCCTTGGAAGCGCTTGTGTAGCCCTTAGAACACTGGGGCTCTGGGCTTCTCTAGCCACCTAATCTTCTGCTCATCCTCTCGCGCACTCTGAAGAGAGCTCAGGTGAGAAATTGCAAACGTCGAGCAATTGCTCAGAGATGAAAAGTGCCAGCACTGAAAGCTGTTGCTAGCCAGCACCCTTCCTTGGAAGCGCTTTACAGGCGCAGCAACACTGGGGCTTTGCGCTTCTCTACCCACCAAACGTCACTGTCATTCTCTTTCCGTCTCGTAGACACGAGCTGAGAAATTGCAAACGTCGAGCAATTGCTCAGAGATGAAAAGTGCCAGCACTGAAAGCTGTTGCTAGCCAGCACCCTTCCTTGGAAGCGCTTTTGTAGGCCTAAGAACACTGGGGCTCTGGGCTTCTTTAGCCACCTCATCTTCTGCTCATCCTCTCGCGCACTCTAAAGAGAGCTCAGGTGAGAAATTGCAAACGTCGAGCAATTGCTCAGAGATGAAAAGTGCCAGCACTGAAAGCTCTTGCTAGCCAGCACCCTTCCTTGGAAGCGCTTTCACAGGCGCAGCAACACTGGGGCTTTGCGCTTCTCTAGCCACCAAACGTCACGGTCATTCTCTTTCCGTCTCGTAGACACGAGCTGAGAAATTGCAAACGTCGAGCAATTGCTCAGAGATGAAAAGTGCCAGCACTGAAAGCTGTTGCTAGCCAGCACCCTTCCTTGGAAGCGCTTTTGTAGGCCTAAGAACACTGGGGCTCTGGGCTTCTCTAGCCACCTCATCTTCTGCTTATCCTCTCGCGCTCTCTGAAGAGAGCTCAGGTGAGAAATTGCAAACGTCGAGCAATTGCTCAGAGATGAAAAGTGCCAGCACTGAAAGCTGTTGCTAGCCAGCACCCTTCCTTGGAAGCGCTTTCACAGGCGCAGCAACACTGGGGCTTTGCGCTTCTCTACCCACCAAACGTCACGGTCATTCTCTTTCCGTCTCGTAGACACGAGCTGAGAAATTGCAAACGTCGAGCAATTGCTCAGAGAGGAAAAGTGCCAGCACTGAAAGCTCTTGCTAGCCAGCACCCTTCCTTGGAAGCGCTTTTGTAGGCCTAAGAACACTGGGGCTCTGGGCTTCTCTAGCCACCTCATCTTCTGCTCATCCTCTCGCGCACTCTAAAGAGAGCTCAGGTGAGAAATTGCAAACGTCGAGCAATTGCTCAGAGATGAAAAGTGCCAGCACTGAAAGCTCTTGCTAGCCAGCACCCTTCCTTGGAAGCGCTTGTGTAGCCCTTAGAACACTGGGGCTCTGGGCTTCTTTAGCCACCTCATCTTCTGCTCATCCTCTCGCGCACTCTAAAGAGAGCTCAGGTGAGAAATTGCAAACGTCGAGCAATTGCTCAGAGATGAAAAGTGCCAGCACTGAAAGCTGTTGCTAGCCAGCACCCTTCCTTGGAAGCGCTTTCACAGGCGCAGCAACACTGGGGCTTTGCGCTTCTCTACCCACCAAACGTCAAGGTCATTCTCTTTCCGTCTCGTAGACACGAGCTGAGAAATTGCAAACGTCGAGCAATTGCTCAGAGATGAAAAGTGCCAGCACTGAAAGCTGTTGCTAGCCAGCACCCTTCCTTGGAAGCGCTTTTGTAGGCCTAAGAACACTGGGGCTCTGGGCTTCTTTAGCCACCTCATCTTCTGCTCATCCTCTCGCTCTCTCTGAAGAGAGCTCAGGTGAGAAATTGCAAACGTCCAGCAATTGCTCAGAGATGAAAAGTGCCAGCACTGAAAGCTCTTGCTAGCCAGCACCCTTCCTTGGAAGCGCTTTCACAGGCGCAGTAACACTGGGGCTTTGCGCTTCTCTACCCACCAAACGTCAAGGTCCTTCTCTTTCCGTCTCGTAGACACGAGCTGAGAAATTGCAAACGTCGAGCAATTGCTCAGAGATGAAAAGTGCCAGCACTGAAAGCTGTTGCTAGCCAGCACCCTTCCTTGGAAGCGCTTTCACAGGCGCAGCAACACTGGGGCTTTGCGCTTCTCTACCCACCAAACGTCACGGTCCTTCTCTTTCCGTCTCGTAGACACGAGCTGAGAAATTGCAAACGTCGAGCAATTGCTCAGAGAGGAAAAGTGCCAGCACTGAAAGCTGTTGCTAGCCAGCACCCTTCCTTGGAAGCGCTTTTGTAGGCCTAAGAACACTGGGGCTCTGGGCTTCTCTAGCCACCTCATCTTCTGCTCATCCTCTCGCGCACTCTAAAGAGAGCTCAGGTGAGAAATTGCAAACGTCGAGCAATTGCTCAGAGAGGAAAAGTGCCAGCACTGAAAGCTGTTGCTAGCCAGCACCCTTCCTTGGAAGCGCTTTTGTAGGCCTAAGAACACTGGGGCTCTGGGCTTCTCTAGCCACCTAATCTTCTGCTCGTCCTCGCGCACTCTAAAGAGAGCTCAGGTGAGAAATTGCAAATGTCGAGCAATTGCTCAGAGATGAAAAGTGCCAGCACTGAAAGCTGTTGCTAGCCAGCACCCTTCCTTGGAAGCGCTTTCACAGGCGCAGCAACACTGGGGCTTTGCGCTTCTCTACCCACCAAACGTCACGGTCCTTCTCTTTCCGTCTCGTAGACACGAGCTGAGAAATTGCAAACGTCGAGCAATTGCTCAGAGAGGAAAAGTGCCAGCACTGAAAGCTGTTGCTAGCCAGCACCCTTCCTTGGAAGCGCTTTTGTAGGCCTAAGAACACTGGGGCTCTGGGCTTCTTTAGCCACCTCATCTTCTGCTCATCCTCTCGCGCACTCTAAAGAGAGCTCAGGTGAGAAATTGCAAACGTCGAGCAATTGCTCAGAGATGAAAAGTGCCAGCACTGAAAGCTGTTGCTAGCCAGCACCCTTCCTTGGAAGCGCTTTCACAGGCGCAGCAACACTGGGGCTTTGCGCTTCTCTACCCACCAAACGTCACGGTCCTTCTCTTTCCGTCTCGTAGACACGAGCTGAGAAATTGCAAACGTCGAGCAATTGCTCAGAGAGGAAAAGTGCCAGCACTGAAAGCTGTTGTTAGCCAGCCCCCTTCCTTGGAAGCACTTTTGTAGGCCTAAGAACACTGGGGCTCTGGGCTTCTCTAGCCACCTCATCTTCTGCTCATCCTCTCGCGCACTCTAAAGAGAGCTCAGGTGAGAAATTGCAAACGTCGAGCAATTGCTCAGAGATGAAAAGTGCCAGCACTGAAAGCTGTTGCTAGCCAGCACCCTTCCTTGGAAGCGCTTTACAGGCGCAGCAACACTGGGGCTTTGCGCTTCTCTACCCACCAAACGTCACGGTCCTTCTCTTTCCGTCTCGTAGACACGAGCTGAGAAATTGCAAACGTCGAGCAATTGCTCAGAGATGAAAAGTGCCAGCACTGAAAGCTGTTGCTAGCCAGCACCCTTCCTTGGAAGCACTTTTGTAGGCCTAAGAACACTGGGGCTCTGGGCTTCTCTAGCCACCTCATCTTCTGCTCATCCTCTCGCGCACTCTAAAGAGAGCTCAGGTGAGAAATTGCAAACGTCGAGCAATTGCTCAGAGATGAAAAGTGCCAGCACTGAAAGCTGTTGCTAGCCAGCACCCTTCCTTGGAAGCGCTTTTGTAGGCCTAAGAACACTGGGGCTCTGGGCTTCTCTAGCCACCTCATCTTCTGCTCATCCTCTCGCGCACTCTAAAGAGAGCTCAGGTGAGAAATTGCAAACGTCGAGCAATTGCTCAGAGATGAAAAGTGCCAGCACTGAAAGCTCTTGCTAGCCAGCACCCTTCCTTGGAAGCGCTTGTGTAGCCCTTAGAACACTGGGGCTCTGGGCTTCTCTAGCCACCTAATCTTCTGCTCATCCTCTCGCGCACTCTGAAGAGAGCTCAGGTGAGAAATTGCAAACGTCGAGCAATTGCTCAGAGATGAAAAGTGCCAGCACTGAAAGCTGTTGCTAGCCAGCACCCTTCCTTGGAAGCGCTTTACAGGCGCAGCAACACTGGGGCTTTGCGCTTCTCTACCCACCAAACGTCACTGTCATTCTCTTTCCGTCTCGTAGACACGAGCTGAGAAATTGCAAACGTCGAGCAATTGCTCAGAGATGAAAAGTGCCAGCACTGAAAGCTCTTGCTAGCCAGCACCCTTCCTTGGAAGCGCTTTTGTAGGCCTAAGAACACTGGGGCTCTGGGCTTCTTTAGCCACCTCATCTTCTGCTCATCCTCTCGCGCACTCTAAAGAGAGCTCAGGTGAGAAATTGCAAACGTCGAGCAATTGCTCAGAGATGAAAAGTGCCAGCACTGAAAGCTCTTGCTAGCCAGCACCCTTCCTTGGAAGCGCTTTCACAGGCGCAGCAACACTGGGGCTTTGCGCTTCTGTACGCACCAAACGTCACGGTCATTCTCTTTCCGTCTCGTAGACACGAGCTGAGAAATTGCAAACGTCGAGCAATTGCTCAGAGATGAAAAGTGCCAGCACTGAAAGCTGTTGCTAGCCAGCACCCTTCCTTGGAAGCGCTTTTGTAGGCCTAAGAACACTGGGGCTCTGGGCTTCTCTAGCCACCTCATCTTCTGCTCATCCTCTCGCGCTCTCTGAAGAGAGCTCAGGTGAGAAATTGCAAACGTCGAGCAATTGCTCAGAGATGAAAAGTGCCAGCACTGAAAGCTGTTGCTAGCCAGCACCCTTCCTTGGAAGCGCTTTCACAGGCGCAGCAACACTGGGGCTTTGCGCTTCTCTACCCACCAAACGTCACGGTCCTTCTCTTTCCGTCTCGTAGACACGAGCTGAGAAATTGCAAACGTCAAGCAATTGCTCAGAGAGGAAAAGTGCCAGCACTGAAAGCTGTTGCTAGCCAGCACCCTTCCTTGGAAGCGCTTTTGTAGGCCTAAGCACACTGGGGCTCTGGGCTTCTCTAGCCACCTCATCTTCTGCTCATCCTCTCGCGCACTCTAAAGAGAGCTCAGGTGAGAAATTGCAAACGTCGAGCAATTGCTCAGAGAGGAAAAGTGCCAGCACTGAAAGCTGTTGCTAGCCAGCACCCTTCCTTGGAAGCGCTTGTGTAGCCCTTAGAACACTGGGGCTCTGGGCTTCTTTAGCCACCTCATCTTCTGCTCATCCTCTCGCGCACTCTAAAGAGAGCTCAGGTGAGAAATTGCAAACGTCGAGCAATTGCTCAGAGATGAAAAGTGCCAGCACTGAAAGCTGTTGCTAGCCAGCACCCTTCCTTGGAAGCGCTTTCACAGGCGCAGCAACACTGGGGCTTTGCGCTTCTCTACCCACCAAACGTCACGGTCATTCTCTTTCCGTCTCGTAGACACGAGCTGAGAAATTGCAAACGTCGAGCAATTGCTCAGAGATGAAAAGTGCCAGCACTGAAAGCTCTTGCTAGCCAGCACCCTTCCTTGGAAGCGCTTTTGTAGGCCTAAGAACACTGGGGCTCTGGGCTTCTCTAGCCACCTCATCTTCTGCTCATCCTCTCGCGCAGTCTAAAGAGAGCTCAGGTGAGAAATTGCAAACGTCGAGCAATTGCTCAGAGATGAAAAGTGCCAGCACTGAAAGCTGTTGCTAGCCAGCACCCTTCCTTGGAAGCGCTTTCACAGGCGCAGTAACACTGGGGCTTTGCGCTTCTCTAGCCACCAAACGTCACGGTCCTTCTCTTTCCGTCTCGTAGACACGAGCTGAGAAATTGCAAACGTCGAGCAATTGCTCAGAGAGGAAAAGTGCCAGCACTGAAAGCTCTTGCTAGCCAGCACCCTTCCTTGGAAGCGCTTTTGTAGGCCTAAGAACACTGGGGCTCTGGGCTTCTCTAGCCACCTCATCTTCTGCTCATCCTCTCGCGCACTCTAAAGAGAGCTCAGGTGAGAAATTGCAAACGTCGAGCAATTGCTCAGAGATGAAAAGTGCCAGCACTGAAAGCTGTTGCTAGCCAGCACCCTTCCTTGGAAGCGCTTGTGTAGCCCTTAGAACACTGGGGCTCTGGGCTTCTTTAGCCACCTCATCTTCTGCTCATCCTCTCGCGCACTCTAAAGAGAGCTCAGGTGAGAAATTGCAAACGTCGAGCAATTGCTCAGAGATGAAAAGTGCCAGCACTGAAAGCTGTTGCTAGCCAGCACCCTTCCTTGGAAGCGCTTTCACAGGCGCAGCAACACTGGGGCTTTGCGCTTCTGTACGCACCAAACGTCACGGTCATTCTCTTTCCGTCTCGTAGACACGAGCTGAGAAATTGCAAACGTCGAGCAATTGCTCAGAGATGAAAAGTGCCAGCACTGAAAGCTCTTGCTAGCCAGCACCCTTCCTTGGAAGCGCTTTTGTAGGCCTAAGAACACTGGGGCTCTGGGCTTCTTTAGCCACCTCATCTTCTGCTCATCCTCTCGCTCTCTCTGAAGAGAGCTCAGGTGAGAAATTGCAAACGTCCAGCAATTGCTCAGAGATGAAAAGTGCCAGCACTGAAAGCTGTTGCTAGCCAGCACCCTTCCTTGGAAGCGCTTTCACAGGCGCAGTAACACTGGGGCTTTGCGCTTCTCTACCCACCAAACGTCAAGGTCCTTCTCTTTCCGTCTCGTAGACACGAGCTGAGAAATTGCAAACGTCGAGCAATTGCTCAGAGATGAAAAGTGCCAGCACTGAAAGCTGTTGCTAGCCAGCACCCTTCCTTGGAAGCGCTTTCACAGGCGCAGCAACACTGGGGCTTTGCGCTTCTCTACCCACCAAACGTCACGGTCCTTCTCTTTCCGTCTCGTAGACACGAGCTGAGAAATTGCAAACGTCGAGCAATTGCTCAGAGATGAAAAGTGCCAGCACTGAAAGCTGTTGCTAGCCAGCACCCTTCCTTGGAAGCGCTTTTGTAGGCCTAAGAACACTGGGGCTCTGGGCTTCTCTAGCCACCTCATCTTCTGCTCATCCTCTCGCGCACTCTAAAGAGAGCTCAGGTGAGAAATTGCAAACGTCGAGCAATTGCTCAGAGAGCAAAAGTGCCAGCACTGAAAGCTGTTGCTAGCCAGCACCCTTCCTTGGAAGCGCTTGTGTAGGCCTAAGAACACTGGGGCTCTGGGCTTCTCTAGCCACCTCATCTTCTGCTCATCCTCTCGCGCACTCTAAAGAGAGCTCAGGTGAGAAATTGCAAACGTCGAGCAATTGCTCAGAGATGAAAAGTGCCAGCACTGAAAGCTGTTGCTAGCCAGCACCCTTCCTTGGAAGCGCTTTACAGGCGCAGTAACACTGGGGCTTTGCGCTTCTCTACCCACCAAACGTCACGGTCCTTCTCTTTCCGTCTCGTAGACACGAGCTGAGAAATTGCAAACGTCGAGCAATTGCTCAGAGATGAAAAGTGCCAGCACTGAAAGCTGTTGCTAGCCAGCACCCTTCCTTGGAAGCGCTTTTGTAGGCCTAAGAACACTGGGGCTCTGGGCTTCTCTAGCCACCTCATCTTCTGCTCATCCTCTCGCGCACTCTAAAGAGAGCTCAGGTGAGAAATTGCAAACGTCGAGCAATTGCTCAGAGATGAAAAGTGCCAGCACTGAAAGCTGTTGCTAGCCAGCACCCTTCCTTGGAAGCGCTTTTGTAGGCCTAAGAACACTGGGGCTCTGGGCTTCTCTAGCCACCTCATCTTCTGCTCATCCTCTCGCGCACTCTAAAGAGAGCTCAGGTGAGAAATTGCAAACGTCGAGCAATTGCTCAGAGATGAAAAGTGCCAGCACTGAAAGCTGTTGCTAGCCAGCACCCTTCCTTGGAAGCGCTTGTGTAGCCCTTAGAACACTGGGGCTCTGGGCTTCTCTAGCCACCTAATCTTCTGCTCATCCTCTCGCGCAGTCTAAAGAGAGCTCAGGTGAGAAATTGCAAACGTCGAGCAATTGCTCAGAGATGAAAAGTGCCAGCACTGAAAGCTGTTGCTAGCCAGCACCCTTCCTTGGAAGCGCTTTACAGGCGCAGCAACACTGGGGCTTTGCGCTTCTCTACCCACCAAACGTCACTGTCATTCTCTTTCCGTCTCGTAGACACGAGCTGAGAAATTGCAAACGTCGAGCAATTGCTCAGAGATGAAAAGTGCCAGCACTGAAAGCTGTTGCTAGCCAGCACCCTTCCTTGGAAGCGCTTTTGTAGGCCTAAGAACACTGGGGCTCTGGGCTTCTTTAGCCACCTCATCTTCTGCTCATCCTCTCGCGCACTCTAAAGAGAGCTCAGGTGAGAAATTGCAAACGTCGAGCAATTGCTCAGAGATGAAAAGTGCCAGCACTGAAAGCTCTTGCTAGCCAGCACCCTTCCTTGGAAGCGCTTTTGTAGGCCTAAGAACACTGGGGCTCTGGGCTTCTCTAGCCACCTCATCTTCTGCTCATCCTCTCGCGCACTCTAAAGAGAGCTCAGGTGAGAAATTGCAAACGTCGAGCAATTGCTCAGAGATGAAAAGTGCCAGCACTGAAAGCTGTTGCTAGCCAGCACCCTTCCTTGGAAGCGCTTGTGTAGCCCTTAGAACACTGGGGCTCTGGGCTTCTCTAGCCACCTAATCTTCTGCTCATCCTCTCGCGCACTCTGAAGAGAGCTCAGGTGAGAAATTGCAAACGTCGAGCAATTGCTCTGAGATGAAAAGTGCCAGCACTGAAAGCTGTTGCTAGCCAGCACCCTTCCTTGGAAGCGCTTTCACAGGCGCAGCAACACTGGGGCTTTGCGCTTCTGTACGCACCAAACGTCACGGTCATTCTCTTTCCGTCTCGTAGACACGAGCTGAGAAATTGCAAACGTCGAGCAATTGCTCAGAGATGAAAAGTGCCAGCACTGAAAGCTGTTGCTAGCCAGCACCCTTCCTTGGAAGCGCTTTTGTAGGCCTAAGAACACTGGGGCTCTGGGCTTCTCTAGCCACCTCATCTTCTGCTCATCCTCTCGCACTCTCTGAAGAGAGCTCAGGTGAGAAATTGCAAACGTCGAGCAATTGCTCAGAGATGAAAAGTGCCAGCACTGAAAGCTGTTGCTAGCCAGCACCCTTCCTTGGAAGCGCTTTCACAGGCGCAGCAACACTGGGGCTTTGCGCTTCTCTACCCACCAAACGTCACGGTCATTCTCTTTCCGTCTCGTAGACACGAGCTGAGAAATTGCAAACGTCAAGCAATTGCTCAGAGAGGAAAAGTGCCAGCACTGAAAGCTGTTGCTAGCCAGCACCCTTCCTTGGAAGCGCTTTTGTAGGCCTAAGAACACTGGGGCTCTGGGCTTCTCTAGCCACCTCATCTTCTGCTCATCCTCTCGCGCACTCTAAAGAGAGCTCAGGTGAGAAATTGCAAACGTCGAGCAATTGCTCAGAGATGAAAAGTGCCAGCACTGAAAGCTGTTGCTAGCCAGCACCCTTCCTTGGAAGCGCTTGTGTAGCCCTTAGAACACTGGGGCTCTGGGCTTCTTTAGCCACCTCATCTTCTGCTCATCCTCTCGCGCACTCTAAAGAGAGCTCAGGTGAGAAATTGCAAACGTCGAGCAATTGCTCAGAGATGAAAAGTGCCAGCACTGAAAGCTGTTGCTAGCCAGCACCCTTCCTTGGAAGCGCTTTACAGGCGCAGTAGCACTGCGGCTTTGCGCTTCTCTAGCCACCAAACGTCACGGTCATTTTCTTTCCGTCTCGTAGACACGAGCTGAGAAATTGCAATCGTCGAGCAATTGCTCAGAGATGAAAAGTGCCAGCACTGAAAGCTGTTGCTAGCCAGCACCCTTCCTTGGAAGCGCTTTTGTAGCCCTTAGAACACTGGGGCTCTGGGCTTCTCTAGCCACCTAATCTTCTGCTCGTCCTCGCGCGCTCTAAAGAGAGCTCAGGTGAGAAATTGCAAACGTCGAGCAATTGCTCAGAGATGAAAAGTGCCAGCACTGAAAGCTGTTGCTAGCCAGCACCCTTCCTTGGAAGCGCTTTCACAGGCGCAGCAACACTGGGGCTTTGCGCTTCTCTACCCACCAAACGTCACGGTCCTTCTCTTTCCGTCTCGTAGACACGAGCTGAGAAATTGCAAACGTCGAGCAATTGCTCAGAGAGGAAAAGTGCCAGCACTGAAAGCTGTTGCTAGCCAGCACCCTTCCTTGGAAGCGCTTTTGTAGGCCTAAGAACACTGGGGCTCTGGGCTTCTCTAGCCACCTCATCTTCTGCTCATCCTCTCGCGCACTCTAAAGAGAGCTCAGGTGAGAAATTGCAAACGTCGATCAATTGCTCAGAGATGAAAAGTGCCAGCACTGAAAGCTGTTGCTAGCCAGCACCCTTCCTTGGAAGCGCTTTCACAGGCGCAGCAACACTGGGGCTTTGCGCTTCTCTACCCACCAAACGTCACGGTCCTTCTCTTTCCGTCTCGTAGATACGAGCTGAGAAATTGCAAACGTCGAGCAATTGCTCAGAGAGGAAAAGTGCCAGCACTGAAAGCTGTTGCTAGCCAGCCCCCTTCCTTGGAAGCACTTTTGTAGGCCTAAGAACACTGGGGCTCTGGGCTTCTCTAGCCACCTCATCTTCTGCTCATCCTCTCGCGCACTCTAAAGAGAGCTCAGGTGAGAAATTGCAAACGTCGAGCAATTGCTCAGAGATGAAAAGTGCCAGCACTGAAAGCTGTTGCTAGCCAGCACCCTTCCTTGGAAGCGCTTTACAGGCGCAGCAACACTGGGGCTTTGCGCTTCTCTACCCACCAAACGTCACGGTCCTTCTCTTTCCGTCTCGTAGACACGAGCTGAGAAATTGCAAACGTCGAGCAATTGCTCAGAGATGAAAAGTGCCAGCACTGAAAGCTGTTGCTAGCCAGCACCCTTCCTTGGAAGCGCTTTCACAGGCGCAGCAACACTGGGGCTTTGCGCTTCTCTACCCACCAAACGTCACGGTCCTTCTCTTTCCGTCTCGTAGACACGAGCTGAGAAATTGCAAACGTCGAGCAATTGCTCAGAGATGCAAAGTGCCAGCACTGAAAGCTGTTGCTAGCCAGCACCCTTCCTTGGAAGCGCTTTTGTAGGCCTAAGAACACTGGGGCTCTGGGCTTCTCTAGCCACCTAATCTTCTGCTCATCCTCTCGCGCACTCTAAAGAGAGCTCAGGTGAGAAATTGCAAACGTCGAGCAATTGCTCAGAGATGAAAAGTGCCAGCACTGAAAGCTGTTGCTAGCCAGCACCCTTCCTTGGAAGCGCTTTACAGGCGCAGCAACACTGGGGCTTTGCGCTTCTATACGCACCAAACGTCACGGTCATTCTCTTTCCGTCTCGTAGACACGAGCTGAGAAATTGCAAACGTCGAGCAATTGCTCAGAGATGAAAAGTGCCAGCACTGAAAGCTGTTGCTAGCCAGCACCCTTCCTTGGAAGCGCTTTCACAGGCGCAGCAACACTGGGGCTTTGCGCTTCTCTACCCACCAAACGTCACGGTCCTTCTCTTTCCGTCTCGTAGACACGAGCTGAGAAATTGCAAACGTCGAGCAATTGCTCAGAGATGAAAAGTGCCAGCACTGAAAGCTGTTGCTAGCCAGCACCCTTCCTTGGAAGCGCTTTCACAGGCGCAGCAACACTGGGGCTTTACGCTTCTCTACCCACCAAACGTCACGGTCCTTCTCTTTCCGTCTCGTAGACACGAGCTGAGAAATTGCAAACGTCCAGCAATTGCTCAGAGATGAAAAGTGCCAGCACTGAAAGCTGTTGCTAGCCAGCACCCTTCCTTGGAAGCGCTTTTGTAGGCCTAAGAACACTGGGGCTCTGGGCTTCTCTAGCCACCTCATCTTCTGCTCATCCTCTCGCGCACTCTAAAGAGAGCTCAGGTGAGAAATTGCAAACGTCGAGCAATTGCTCAGAGATGAAAAGTGCCAGCACTGAAAGCTGTTGCTAGCCAGCACCCTTCCTTGGAAGCGCTTTTGTAGGCCTAAGAACACTGGGGCTCTGGGCTTCTCTAGCCACCTCATCTTCTGCTCATCCTCTCGCGCACTCTAAAGAGAGCTCAGGTGAGAAATTGCAAACGTCGAGCAATTGCTCAGAGATGAAAAGTGCCAGCACTGAAAGCTGTTGCTAGCCAGCACCCTTCCTTGGAAGCGCTTGTGTAGCCCTTAGAACACTGGGGCTCTGGGCTTCTCTAGCCACCTAATCTTCTGCTCATCCTCTCGCGCACTCTGAAGAGAGCTCAGGTGAGAAATTGCAAACGTCGAGCAATTGCTCAGAGATGAAAAGTGCCAGCACTGAAAGCTGTTGCTAGCCAGCACCCTTCCTTGGAAGCGCTTTACAGGCGCAGCAACACTGGGGCTTTGCGCTTCTCTACCCACCAAACGTCACTGTCATTCTCTTTCCGTCTCGTAGACACGAGCTGAGAAATTGCAAACGTCGAGCAATTGCTCAGAGATGAAAAGTGCCAGCACTGAAAGCTCTTGCTAGCCAGCACCCTTCCTTGGAAGCGCTTTTGTAGGCCTAAGAACACTGGGGCTCTGGGCTTCTTTAGCCACCTCATCTTCTGCTCATCCTCTCGCGCACTCTAAAGAGAGCTCAGGTGAGAAATTGCAAACGTCGAGCAATTGCTCAGAGATGAAAAGTGCCAGCACTGAAAGCTCTTGCTAGCCAGCACCCTTCCTTGGAAGCGCTTTCACAGGCGCAGCAACACTGGGGCTTTGCGCTTCTCTAGCCACCAAACGTCACGGTCATTCTCTTTCCGTCTCGTAGACACGAGCTGAGAAATTGCAAACGTCGAGCAATTGCTCAGAGATGAAAAGTGCCAGCACTGAAAGCTCTTGCTAGCCAGCACCCTTCCTTGGAAGCGCTTTTGTAGGCCTAAGAACACTGGGGCTCTGGGCTTCTCTAGCCACCTCATCTTCTGCTCATCCTCTCGCGCACTCTAAAGAGAGCTCAGGTGAGAAATTGCAAACGTCGAGCAATTGCTCAGAGATGAAAAGTGCCAGCACTGAAAGCTGTTGCTAGCCAGCACCCTTCCTTGGAAGCGCTTTTGTAGGCCTAAGAACACTGGGGCTCTGGGCTTCTCTAGCCACCTCATCTTCTGCTCATCCTCTCGCGCACTCTAAAGAGAGCTCAGGTGAGAAATTGCAAACGTCGACCAATTGCTCAGAGATGAAAAGTGCCAGCACTGAAAGCTGTTGCTAGCCAGCACCCTTCCTTGGAAGCGCTTGTGTAGCCCTTAGAACACTGGGGCTCTGGGCTTCTTTAGCCACCTCATCTTCTGCTCATCCTCTCGCGCACTCTAAAGAGAGCTCAGCTGAGAAATTGCAAACGTCGAGCAATTGCTCAGAGATGAAAAGTGCCAGCACTGAAAGCTGTTGCTAGCCAGCACCCTTCCTTGGAAGCGCTTTCACAGGCGCAGCAACACTGGGGCTTTGCGCTTCTCTACCCACCAAACGTCACGGTCCTTCTCTTTCCGTCTCGTAGACACGAGCTGAGAAATTGCAAACGTCGAGCAATTGCTCAGAGATGAAAAGTGCCAGCACTGAAAGCTGTTGCTAGCCAGCACCCTTCCTTGGAAGCGCTTTTGTAGGCCTAAGAACACTGGGGCTCTGGGCTTCTTTAGCCACCTCATCTTCTGCTCATCCTCTCGCTCTCTCTGAAGAGAGCTCAGGTGAGAAATTGCAAACGTCCAGCAATTGCTCAGAGATGAAAAGTGCCAGCACTGAAAGCTGTTGCTAGCCAGCACCCTTCCTTGGAAGCGCTTTCACAGGCGCAGTAACACTGGGGCTTTGCGCTTCTCTACCCACCAAACGTCAAGGTCCTTCTCTTTCCGTCTCGTAGACACGAGCTGAGAAATTGCAAACGTCGAGCAATTGCTCAGAGATGAAAAGTGCCAGCACTGAAAGCTGTTGCTAGCCAGCACCCTTCCTTGGAAGCGCTTTCACAGGCGCAGCAACACTGGGGCTTTGCGCTTCTCTACCCACCAAACGTCACGGTCCTTCTCTTTCCGTCTCGTAGACACGAGCTGAGAAATTGCAAACGTCGAGCAATTGCTCAGAGAGGAAAAGTGCCAGCACTGAAAGCTGTTGCTAGCCAGCACCCTTCCTTGGAAGCGCTTTTGTAGGCCTAAGAACACTGGGGCTCTGGGCTTCTCTAGCCACCTCATCTTCTGCTCATCCTCTCGCGCACTCTAAAGAGAGCTCAGGTGAGAAATTGCAAACGTCGAGCAATTGCTCAGAGATGAAAAGTGCCAGCACTGAAAGCTGTTGCTAGCCAGCACCCTTCCTTGGAAGCGCTTGTGTAGCCCTTAGAACACTGGGGCTCTGGGCTTCTTTAGCCACCTCATCTTCTGCTCATCCTCTCGCGCACTCTAAAGAGAGCTCAGGTGAGAAATTGCAAACGTCGAGCAATTGCTCAGAGATGAAAAGTGCCAGCACTGAAAGCTGTTGCTAGCCAGCACCCTTCCTTGGAAGCGCTTTCACAGGCGCAGCAACACTGGGGCTTTGCGCTTCTCTACCCACCAAACGTCACGGTCCTTCTCTTTCCGTCTCGTAGACACGAGCTGAGAAATTGCAAACGTCGAGCAATTGCTCAGAGAGGAAAAGTGCCAGCACTGAAAGCTCTTGCTAGCCAGCACCCTTCCTTGGAAGCGCTTTTGTAGGCCTAAGAACACTGGGGCTCTGGGCTTCTTTAGCCACCTCATCTTCTGCTCATCCTCTCGCGCACTCTAAAGAGAGCTCAGGTGAGAAATTGCAAACGTCGAGCAATTGCTCAGAGAAGAAAAGTGCCAGCACTGAAAGCTGTTGCTAGCCAGCACCCTTCCTTGGAAGCGCTTTTGTAGCCCTTAGAACACTGGGGCTCTGGGCTTCTCTAGCCACCTCATCTTCTGCTCATCCTCTCGCGCACTCTAAAGAGAGCTCAGGTGAGAAATTGCAAACGTCGAGCAATTGCTCAGAGATGAAAAGTGCCAGCACTGAAAGCTCTTGCTAGCCAGCACCCTTCCTTGGAAGCGCTTTTGTAGCCCTTAGAACACTGGGGCTCTGGGCTTCTCTAGCCACCTCATCTTCTGCTCATCCTCTCGCGCACTCTAAAGAGAGCTCAGGTGAGAAATTGCAAACGTCGAGCAATTGCTCAGAGATGAAAAGTGCCAGCACTGAAAGCTGCTGCTAGCCAGCACCCTTCCTTGGAAGCGCTTTCACAGGCGCAGCAACATTGGGGCTTTGCACTTCTCTACGCACCAAACGTCACGGTCCTTCTCTTTCCGTCTCGTAGACACGAGCTGAGAAATTGCAAACGTCGAGCAATTGCTCAGAGATGAAAAGTGCCAGCACTGGAAGCTGTTGCTAGCCAGCACCCTTCCTTGGAAGCGCTTTCACAGGCGCAGTAACACTGGGGCTTTGCGCTTCTCTACCCACCAAACGTCACGGTCCTTCTCTTCCCGTCTCGTAGACATGAGCTGAGAAATTGCAAACGTCGAGCAATTGCTCAGAGATGAAAAGTGCCAGCACTGAAAGCTGTTGCTAGCCAGCACCCTTCCTTGGAAGCGCTTTTGTAGGCCTAAGAACACTGGGGCTCTGGGCTTCTCTAGCCACCTCATCTTCTGCTCATCCTCTCGCGCACTCTAAAGAGAGCTCAGGTGAGAAATTGCAAACGTCGACCAATTGCTCAGAGATGAAAAGTGCCAGCACTGAAAGCTGTTGCTAGCCAGCACCCTTCCTTGGAAGCGCTTGTGTAGCCCTTAGAACACTGGGGCTCTGGGCTTCTTTAGCCACCTCATCTTCTGCTCATCCTCTCGCGCACTCTAAAGAGAGCTCAGCTGAGAAATTGCAAACGTCGAGCAATTGCTCAGAGATGAAAAGTGCCAGCACTGAAAGCTGTTGCTAGCCAGCACCCTTCCTTGGAAGCGCTTTCACAGGCGCAGCAACACTGGGGCTTTGCGCTTCTCTACCCACCAAACGTCACGGTCCTTCTCTTTCCGTCTCGTAGACACGAGCTGAGAAATTGCAAACGTCGAGCAATTGCTCAGAGATGAAAAGTGCCAGCACTGAAAGCTGTTGCTAGCCAGCACCCTTCCTTGGAAGCGCTTTTGTAGGCCTAAGAACACTGGGGCTCTGGGCTTCTTTAGCCACCTCATCTTCTGCTCATCCTCTCGCTCTCTCTGAAGAGAGCTCAGGTGAGAAATTGCAAACGTCCAGCAATTGCTCAGAGATGAAAAGTGCCAGCACTGAAAGCTGTTGCTAGCCAGCACCCTTCCTTGGAAGCGCTTTCACAGGCGCAGTAACACTGGGGCTTTGCGCTTCTCTACCCACCAAACGTCAAGGTCCTTCTCTTTCCGTCTCGTAGACACGAGCTGAGAAATTGCAAACGTCGAGCAATTGCTCAGAGATGAAAAGTGCCAGCACTGAAAGCTGTTGCTAGCCAGCACCCTTCCTTGGAAGCGCTTTCACAGGCGCAGCAACACTGGGGCTTTGCGCTTCTCTACCCACCAAACGTCACGGTCCTTCTCTTTCCGTCTCGTAGACACGAGCTGAGAAATTGCAAACGTCGAGCAATTGCTCAGAGAGGAAAAGTGCCAGCACTGAAAGCTGTTGCTAGCCAGCACCCTTCCTTGGAAGCGCTTTTGTAGGCCTAAGAACACTGGGGCTCTGGGCTTCTCTAGCCACCTCATCTTCTGCTCATCCTCTCGCGCACTCTAAAGAGAGCTCAGGTGAGAAATTGCAAACGTCGAGCAATTGCTCAGAGATGAAAAGTGCCAGCACTGAAAGCTGTTGCTAGCCAGCACCCTTCCTTGGAAGCGCTTGTGTAGCCCTTAGAACACTGGGGCTCTGGGCTTCTTTAGCCACCTCATCTTCTGCTCATCCTCTCGCGCACTCTAAAGAGAGCTCAGGTGAGAAATTGCAAACGTCGAGCAATTGCTCAGAGATGAAAAGTGCCAGCACTGAAAGCTGTTGCTAGCCAGCACCCTTCCTTGGAAGCGCTTTCACAGGCGCAGCAACACTGGGGCTTTGCGCTTCTCTACCCACCAAACGTCACGGTCCTTCTCTTTCCGTCTCGTAGACACGAGCTGAGAAATTGCAAACGTCGAGCAATTGCTCAGAGAGGAAAAGTGCCAGCACTGAAAGCTCTTGCTAGCCAGCACCCTTCCTTGGAAGCGCTTTTGTAGGCCTAAGAACACTGGGGCTCTGGGCTTCTTTAGCCACCTCATCTTCTGCTCATCCTCTCGCGCACTCTAAAGAGAGCTCAGGTGAGAAATTGCAAACGTCGAGCAATTGCTCAGAGAAGAAAAGTGCCAGCACTGAAAGCTGTTGCTAGCCAGCACCCTTCCTTGGAAGCGCTTTTGTAGCCCTTAGAACACTGGGGCTCTGGGCTTCTCTAGCCACCTCATCTTCTGCTCATCCTCTCGCGCACTCTAAAGAGAGCTCAGGTGAGAAATTGCAAACGTCGAGCAATTGCTCAGAGATGAAAAGTGCCAGCACTGAAAGCTCTTGCTAGCCAGCACCCTTCCTTGGAAGCGCTTTTGTAGCCCTTAGAACACTGGGGCTCTGGGCTTCTCTAGCCACCTCATCTTCTGCTCATCCTCTCGCGCACTCTAAAGAGAGCTCAGGTGAGAAATTGCAAACGTCGAGCAATTGCTCAGAGATGAAAAGTGCCAGCACTGAAAGCTGCTGCTAGCCAGCACCCTTCCTTGGAAGCGCTTTCACAGGCGCAGCAACATTGGGGCTTTGCACTTCTCTACGCACCAAACGTCACGGTCCTTCTCTTTCCGTCTCGTAGACACGAGCTGAGAAATTGCAAACGTCGAGCAATTGCTCAGAGATGAAAAGTGCCAGCACTGGAAGCTGTTGCTAGCCAGCACCCTTCCTTGGAAGCGCTTTCACAGGCGCAGTAACACTGGGGCTTTGCGCTTCTCTACCCACCAAACGTCACGGTCCTTCTCTTCCCGTCTCGTAGACATGAGCTGAGAAATTGCAAACGTCGAGCAATTGCTCAGAGATGAAAAGTGCCAGCACTGAAAGCTCTTGCTAGCCAGCACCCTTCCTTGGAAGCGCTTTTGTAGGCCTAAGAACACTGGGGCTCTGGGCTTCTCTAGCCACCTCATCTTCTGCTCATCCTCTCGCGCACTCTAAAGAGAGCTCAGGTGAGAAATTGCAAACGTCGAGCAATTGCTCAGAGATGAAAAGTGCCAGCACTGAAAGCTGTTGCTAGCCAGCACCCTTCCTTGGAAGCGCTTTTGTAGGCCTAAGAACACTGGGGCTCTGGGCTTCTCTAGCCACCTCATCTTCTGCTCATCCTCTCGCGCACTCTAAAGAGAGCTCAGGTGAGAAATTGCAAACGTCGAGCAATTGCTCAGAGATGAAAAGTGCCAGCACTGAAAGCTGTTGCTAGCCAGCACCCTTCCTTGGAAGCGCTTTACAGGCGCAGTAACACTGGGGCTTTGCGCTTCTCTAGCCACCAAACGTCACGGTCATTCTCTTTCCGTCTCGTAGACACGAGCTGGGAAATTGCAATCGTCGAGCAATTGCTCAGAGATGAAAAGTGCCAGCACTGAAAGCTGTTGCTAGCCAGCACCCTTCCTTGGAAGCGCTTTTGTAGCCCTTAGAACACTGGGGCTCTGGGCTTCTCTAGCCACCTAATCTTCTGCTCGTCCTCGCGCGCTCTAAAGAGAGCTCAGGTGAGAAATTGCAAACGTCGAGCAATTGCTCAGAGATGAAAAGTGCCAGCACTGAAAGCTGTTGCTAGCCAGCACCCTTCCTTGGAAGCGCTTTCACAGGCGCAGCAACACTGGGGCTTTGCGCTTCTCTACCCACCAAACGTCACGGTCCTTCTCTTTCCGTCTCGTAGACACGAGCTGAGAAATTGCAAACGTCGAGCAATTGCTCAGAGATGAAAAGTGCCAGCACTGAAAGCTGTTGCTAGCCAGCACCCTTCCTTGGAAGCGCTTTTGTAGGCCTAAGAACACTGGGGCTCTGGGCTTCTTTAGCCACCTCATCTTCTGCTCATCCTCTCGCGCACTCTAAAGAGAGCTCAGGTGAGAAATTGCAAACGTCGAGCAATTGCTCAGAGATGAAAAGTGCCAGCACTGAAAGCTGTTGCTAGCCAGCACCCTTCCTTGGAAGCGCTTTCACAGGCGCAGCAACACTGGGGCTTTGCGCTTCTCTACCCACCAAACGTCACGGTCCTTCTCTTTCCGTCTCGTAGACACGAGCTGAGAAATTGCAAACGTCGAGCAATTGCTCAGAGAGAAAAGTGCCAGCACTGAAAGCTGTTGCTAGCCAGCCCCCTTCCTTGGAAGCACTTTTGTAGGCCTAAGAACACTGGGGCTCTGGGCTTCTCTAGCCACCTCATCTTCTGCTCATCCTCTCGCGCACTCTAAAGAGAGCTCAGGTGAGAAATTGCAAACGTCGAGCAATTGCTCAGAGATGAAAAGTGCCAGCACTGAAAGCTCTTGCTAGCCAGCACCCTTCCTTGGAAGCGCTTTTGTAGGCCTAAGAACACTGGGGCTCTGGGCTTCTCTAGCCACCTCATCTTCTGCTCATCCTCTCGCGCACTCTAAAGAGAGCTCAGGTGAGAAATTGCAAACGTCGAGCAATTGCTCAGAGATGAAAAGTGCCAGCACTGAAAGCTGTTGCTAGCCAGCACCCTTCCTTGGAAGCGCTTTTGTAGGCCTAAGAACACTGGGGCTCTGGGCTTCTCTAGCCACCTCATCTTCTGCTCATCCTCTCGCGCACTCTAAAGAGAGCTCAGGTGAGAAATTGCAAACGTCGAGCAATTGCTCAGAGATGAAAAGTGCCAGCACTGAAAGCTGTTGCTAGCCAGCACCCTTCCTTGGAAGCGCTTTACAGGCGCAGTAACACTGGGGCTTTGCGCTTCTCTAGCCACCAAACGTCACGGTCATTCTCTTTCCGTCTCGTAGACACGAGCTGGGAAATTGCAATCGTCGAGCAATTGCTCAGAGATGAAAAGTGCCAGCACTGAAAGCTGTTGCTAGCCAGCACCCTTCCTTGGAAGCGCTTTTGTAGCCCTTAGAACACTGGGGCTCTGGGCTTCTCTAGCCACCTAATCTTCTGCTCGTCCTCGCGCGCTCTAAAGAGAGCTCAGGTGAGAAATTGCAAACGTCGAGCAATTGCTCAGAGATGAAAAGTGCCAGCACTGAAAGCTGTTGCTAGCCAGCACCCTTCCTTGGAAGCGCTTTCACAGGCGCAGCAACACTGGGGCTTTGCGCTTCTCTACCCACCAAACGTCACGGTCCTTCTCTTTCCGTCTCGTAGACACGAGCTGAGAAATTGCAAACGTCGAGCAATTGCTCAGAGATGAAAAGTGCCAGCACTGAAAGCTGTTGCTAGCCAGCACCCTTCCTTGGAAGCGCTTTTGTAGGCCTAAGAACACTGGGGCTCTGGGCTTCTTTAGCCACCTCATCTTCTGCTCATCCTCTCGCGCACTCTAAAGAGAGCTCAGGTGAGAAATTGCAAACGTCGAGCAATTGCTCAGAGATGAAAAGTGCCAGCACTGAAAGCTGTTGCTAGCCAGCACCCTTCCTTGGAAGCGCTTTCACAGGCGCAGCAACACTGGGGCTTTGCGCTTCTCTACCCACCAAACGTCACGGTCCTTCTCTTTCCGTCTCGTAGACACGAGCTGAGAAATTGCAAACGTCGAGCAATTGCTCAGAGAGAAAAGTGCCAGCACTGAAAGCTGTTGCTAGCCAGCCCCCTTCCTTGGAAGCACTTTTGTAGGCCTAAGAACACTGGGGCTCTGGGCTTCTCTAGCCACCTCATCTTCTGCTCATCCTCTCGCGCACTCTAAAGAGAGCTCAGGTGAGAAATTGCAAACGTCGAGCAATTGCTCAGAGATGAAAAGTGCCAGCACTGAAAGCTCTTGCTAGCCAGCACCCTTCCTTGGAAGCGCTTTTGTAGGCCTAAGAACACTGGGGCTCTGGGCTTCTCTAGCCACCTCATCTTCTGCTCATCCTCTCGCGCACTCTAAAGAGAGCTCAGGTGAGAAATTGCAAACGTCGAGCAATTGCTCAGAGATGAAAAGTGCCAGCACTGAAAGCTGTTGCTAGCCAGCACCCTTCCTTGGAAGCGCTTTTGTAGCCCTTAGAACACTGGGGCTCTGGGCTTCTCTAGCCACCTAATCTTCTGCTCATCCTCTCGCGCACTCTGAAGAGAGCTCAGGTGAGAAATTGCAAACGTCGAGCAATTGCTCAGAGATGAAAAGTGCCAGCACTGAAAGCTCTTGCTAGCCAGCACCCTTCCTTGGAAGCGCTTTACAGGCGCAGCAACACTGGGGCTTTGCGCTTCTCTACCCACCAAACGTCACTGTCATTCTCTTTCCGTCTCGTAGACACGAGCTGAGAAATTGCAAACGTCAAGCAATTGCTCAGAGATGAAAAGTGCCAGCACTGAAAGCTCTTGCTAGCCAGCACCCTTCCTTGGAAGCGCTTTTGTAGGCCTAAGAACACTGGGGCTCTGGGCTTCTTTAGCCACCTCATCTTCTGCTCATCCTCTCGCGCACTCTAAAGAGAGCTCAGGTGAGAAATTGCAAACGTCGAGCAATTGCTCAGAGATGAAAAGTGCCAGCACTGAAAGCTCTTGCTAGCCAGCACCCTTCCTTGGAAGCGCTTTCACAGGCGCAGCAACACTGGGGCTTTGCGCTTCTGTACGCACCAAACATCACGGTCATTCTCTTTCCGTCTCGTAGACACGAGCTGAGAAATTGCAAACGTCGAGCAATTGCTCAGAGATGAAAAGTGCCAGCACTGAAAGCTCTTGCTAGCCAGCACCCTTCCTTGGAAGCGCTTTTGTAGGCCTAAGAACACTGGGGCTCTGGGCTTCTCTAGCCACCTCATCTTCTGCTCATCCTCTCGCGCACTCTAAAGAGAGCTCAGGTGAGAAATTGCAAACGTCGACCAATTGCTCAGAGATGAAAAGTGCCAGCACTGAAAGCTGTTGCTAGCCAGCACCCTTCCTTGGAAGCGCTTGTGTAGCCCTTAGAACACTGGGGCTCTGGGCTTCTTTAGCCACCTCATCTTCTGCTCATCCTCTCGCGCACTCTAAAGAGAGCTCAGGTGAGAAATTGCAAACGTCGAGCAATTGCTCAGAGATGAAAAGTGCCAGCACTGAAAGCTGTTGCTAGCCAGCACCCTTCCTTGGAAGCGCTTTCACAGGCGCAGCAACACTGGGGCTTTGCGCTTCTCTACCCACCAAACGTCACGGTCATTCTCTTTCCGTCTCGTAGACACGAGCTGAGAAATTGCAAACGTCGAGCAATTGCTCAGAGATGAAAAGTGCCAGCACTGAAAGCTCTTGCTAGCCAGCACCCTTCCTTGGAAGCGCTTTTGTAGGCCTAAGAACACTGGGGCTCTGGGCTTCTTTAGCCACCTCATCTTCTGCTCATCCTCTCGCTCTCTCTGAAGAGAGCTCAGGTGAGAAATTGCAAACGTCCAGCAATTGCTCAGAGAAGAAAAGTGCCAGCACTGAAAGCTGTTGCTAGCCAGCACCCTTCCTTGGAAGCGCTTTCACAGGCGCAGTAACACTGGGGCTTTGCGCTTCTCTACCCACCAAACGTCAAGGTCCTTCTCTTTCCGTCTCGTAGACACGAGCTGAGAAATTGCAAACGTCGAGCAATTGCTCAGAGATGAAAAGTGCCAGCACTGAAAGCTGTTGCTAGCCAGCACCCTTCCTTGGAAGCGCTTTCACAGGCGCAGCAACACTGGGGCTTTGCGCTTCTCTACCCACCAAACGTCACGGTCCTTCTCTTTCCGTCTCGTAGACACGAGCTGAGAAATTGCAAACGTCGAGCAATTGCTCAGAGAGGAAAAGTGCCAGCACTGAAAGCTGTTGCTAGCCAGCACCCTTCCTTGGAAGCGCTTTTGTAGGCCTAAGAACACTGGGGCTCTGGGCTTCTCTAGCCACCTCATCTTCTGCTCATCCTCTCGCGCACTCTAAAGAGAGCTCAGGTGAGAAATTGCAAACGTCGAGCAATTGCTCAGAGATGAAAAGTGCCAGCACTGAAAGCTGTTGCTAGCCAGCACCCTTCCTTGGAAGCGCTTGTGTAGCCCTTAGAACACTGGGGCTCTGGGCTTCTTTAGCCACCTCATCTTCTGCTCATCCTCTCGCGCACTCTAAAGAGAGCTCAGGTGAGAAATTGCAAACGTCGAGCAATTGCTCAGAGATGAAAAGTGCCAGCACTGAAAGCTGTTGCTAGCCAGCACCCTTCCTTGGAAGCGCTTTCACAGGCGCAGCAACACTGGGGCTTTGCGCTTCTCTACCCACCAAACGTCACGGTCATTCTCTTTCCGTCTCGTAGACACGAGCTGGGAAATTGCAATCGTCGAGCAATTGCTCAGAGATGAAAAGTGCCAGCACTGAAAGCTGTTGCTAGCCAGCACCCTTCCTTGGAAGCGCTTTTGTAGCCCTTAGAACACTGGGGCTCTGGGCTTCTCTAGCCACCTAATCTTCTGCTCGTCCTCGCGCGCTCTAAAGAGAGCTCAGGTGAGAAATTGCAAACGTCGAGCAATTGCTCAGAGATGAAAAGTGCCAGCACTGAAAGCTCTTGCTAGCCAGCACCCTTCCTTGGAAGCGCTTTCACAGGCGCAGCAACACTGGGGCTTTGCGCTTCTCTACCCACCAAACGTCACGGTCCTTCTCTTTCCGTCTCGTAGACACGAGCTGAGAAATTGCAAACGTCGAGCAATTGCTCAGAGAGGAAAAGTGCCAGCACTGAAAGCTGTTGCTAGCCAGCACCCTTCCTTGGAAGCGCTTTTGTAGGCCTAAGAACACTGGGGCTCTGGGCTTCTTTAGCCACCTCATCTTCTGCTCATCCTCTCGCGCACTCTAAAGAGAGCTCAGGTGAGAAATTGCAAACGTCGAGCAATTGCTCAGAGATGAAAAGTGCCAGCACTGAAAGCTCTTGCTAGCCAGCACCCTTCCTTGGAAGCGCTTTCACAGGCGCAGCAACACTGGGGCTTTGCGCTTCTCTACCCACCAAACGTCACGGTCCTTCTCTTTCCGTCTCGTAGACACGAGCTGAGAAATTGCAAACGTCGAGCAATTGCTCAGAGAGGAAAAGTGCCAGCACTGAAAGCTGTTGCTAGCCAGCACCCTTCCTTGGAAGCACTTTTGTAGGCCTAAGAACACTGGGGCTCTGGGCTTCTCTAGCCACCTAATCTTCTGCTCATCCTCTCGCGCACTCTAAAGAGAGCTCAGGTGAGAAATTGCAAACGTCGAGCAATTGCTCAGAGATGAAAAGTGCCAGCACTGAAAGCTGTTGCTAGCCAGCACCCTTCCTTGGAAGCGCTTTACAGGCGCAGCAACACTGGGGCTTTGCGCTTCTCTACCCACCAAACGTCACGGTCCTTCTCTTTCCGTCTCGTAGACACGAGCTGAGAAATTGCAAACGTCGAGCAATTGCTCAGAGATGAAAAGTGCCAGCACTGAAAGCTGTTGCTAGCCAGCACCCTTCCTTGGAAGCGCTTTTGTAGGCCTAAGAACACTGGGGCTCTGGGCTTCTCTAGCCACCTCATCTTCTGCTCATCCTCTCGCGCACTCTAAAGAGAGCTCAGGTGAGAAATTGCAAACGTCGAGCAATTGCTCAGAGATGAAAAGTGCCAGCACTGAAAGCTGCTGCTAGCCAGCACCCTTCCTTGGAAGCGCTTTCACAGGCGCAGCAACATTGGGGCTTTGCACTTCTCTACGCACCAAACGTCACGGTCCTTCTCTTTCCGTCTCGTAGACACGAGCTGAGAAATTGCAAACGTCGAGCAATTGCTCAGAGATGAAAAGTGCCAGCACTGGAAGCTGTTGCTAGCCAGCACCCTTCCTTGGAAGCGCTTTCACAGGCGCAGTAACACTGGGGCTTTGCGCTTCTCTACCCACCAAACGTCACGGTCCTTCTCTTCCCGTCTCGTAGACATGAGCTGAGAAATTGCAAACGTCGAGCAATTGCTCAGAGATGAAAAGTGCCAGCACTGAAAGCTGTTGCTAGCCAGCACCCTTCCTTGGAAGCGCTTTTGTAGGCCTAAGAACACTGGGGCTCTGGGCTTCTCTAGCCACCTCATCTTCTGCTCATCCTCTCGCGCACTCTAAAGAGAGCTCAGGTGAGAAATTGCAAACGTCGAGCAATTGCTCAGAGAGGAAAAGTGCCAGCACTGAAAGCTGTTGCTAGCCAGCACCCTTCCTTGGAAGCGCTTTTGTAGGCCTAAGAACACTGGGGCTCTGGGCTTCTCTAGCCACCTCATCTTCTGCTCATCCTCTCGCGCACTCTAAAGAGAGCTCAGGTGAGAAATTGCAAACGTCGAGCAATTGCTCAGAGATGAAAAGTGCCAGCACTGAAAGCTGTTGCTAGCCAGCACCCTTCCTTGGAAGCGCTTTACAGGCGCAGTAACACTGGGGCTTTGCGCTTCTCTAGCCACCAAACGTCACGGTCATTCTCTTTCCGTCTCGTAGACACGAGCTGGGAAATTGCAATCGTCGAGCAATTGCTCAGAGATGAAAAGTGCCAGCACTGAAAGCTGTTGCTAGCCAGCACCCTTCCTTGGAAGCGCTTTTGTAGCCCTTAGAACACTGGGGCTCTGGGCTTCTCTAGCCACCTAATCTTCTGCTCGTCCTCGCGCGCTCTAAAGAGAGCTCAGGTGAGAAATTGCAAACGTCGAGCAATTGCTCAGAGATGAAAAGTGCCAGCACTGAAAGCTCTTGCTAGCCAGCACCCTTCCTTGGAAGCGCTTTCACAGGCGCAGCAACACTGGGGCTTTGCGCTTCTCTAGCCACCAAACGTCACGGTCCTTCTCTTTCCGTCTCGTAGACACGAGCTGAGAAATTGCAAACGTCGAGCAATTGCTCAGAGAGGAAAAGTGCCAGCACTGAAAGCTGTTGCTAGCCAGCCCCCTTCCTTGGAAGCGCTTTTGTAGGCCTAAGAACACTGGGGCTCTGGGCTTCTTTAGCCACCTCATCTTCTGCTCATCCTCTCGCGCACTCTAAAGAGAGCTCAGGTGAGAAATTGCAAACGTCGAGCAATTGCTCAGAGATGAAAAGTGCCAGCACTGAAAGCTCTTGCTAGCCAGCACCCTTCCTTGGAAGTGCTTTCACAGGCGCAGCAACACTGGGGCTTTGCGCTTCTCTACCCACCAAACGTCAAGGTCCTTCTCTTTCCGTCTCGTAGACACGAGCTGAGAAATTGCAAACGTCGAGCAATTGCTCAGAGATGAAAAGTGCCAGCACTGAAAGCTGTTGCTAGCCAGCACCCTTCCTTGGAAGCACTTTTGTAGGCCTAAGAACACTGGGGCTCTGGGCTTCTCTAGCCACCTCATCTTCTGCTCATCCTCTCGCGCACTCTAAAGAGAGCTCAGGTGAGAAATTGCAAACGTCGAGCAATTGCTCAGAGATGAAAAGTGCCAGCACTGAAAGCTCTTGCTAGCCAGCACCCTTCCTTGGAAGCGCTTTACAGGCGCAGCAACACTGGGGCTTTGCGCTTCTCTACCCACCAAACGTCACGGTCACTATCTCTCCGTCTCGTAGACACGAGCTGAGAAATTGCAAACGTCGAGCAATTGCTCAGAGAGGAAAAGTGCCAGCACTGAAAGCTGTTGCTAGCCAGCACCCTTCCTTGGAAGCGCTTTTGTAGGCCTAAGAACACTGGGGCTCTGGGCTTCTCTAGCCACCTCATCTTCTGCTCATCCTCTCGCGCACTCTAAAGAGAGCTCAGGTGAGAAATTGCAAACGTCGAGCAATTGCTCAGAGATGAAAAGTGCCAGCACTGAAAGCTGTTGCTAGCCAGCACCCTTCCTTGGAAGCGCTTTCACAGGCGCAGCAACACTGGGGCTTTGCGCTTCTCTACCCACCAAACGTCACGGTCATTCTCTTTCCGTCTCGTAGACACGAGCTGAGAAATTGCAAACGTCGAGCAATTGCTCAGAGATGAAAAGTGCCAGCACTGAAAGCTGTTGCTAGCCAGCACCCTTCCTTGGAAGCGTTTTCACAGGCGCAGTAACACTGGGGCTTTGCGCTTCTCTACCCACCAAACGTCACGGTCCTTCTCTTTCCGTCTCGTAGACACGAGCTGAGAAATTGCAAACGTCGAGCAATTGCTCAGAGATGAAAAGTGCCAGCACTGAAAGCTGTTGCTAGCCAGCACCCTTCCTTGGAAGCGCTTTCACAGGCGCAGCAACACTGGGGCTTTGCGCTTCTCTACCCACCAAACGTCACGGTCCTTCTCTTTCCGTCTCGTAGACACGAGCTGAGAAATTGCAAACATCGAGCAATTGCTCAGAGATGAAAAGTGCCAGCACTGAAAGCTCTTGCTAGCCAGCCCCCTTCCTTGGAAGCGCTTTTGTAGGCCTAAGAACACTGGGGCTCTGGGCTTCTTTAGCCACCTCATCTTCTGCTCATCCTCTCGCGCACTCTAAAGAGAGCTCAGGTGAGAAATTGCAAACGTCCAGCAATTGCTCAGAGATGAAAAGTGCCAGCACTGAAAGCTGTTGCTAGCCAGCACCCTTCCTTGGAAGCGCTTTCACAGGCGCAGCAACACTGGGGCTTTGCGCTTCTCTACCCACCAAACGTCACGGTCCTTCTCTTTCCGTCTCGTAGACACGAGCTGAGAAATTGCAAACGTCGAGCAATTGCTCAGAGATGAAAAGTGCCAGCACTGAAAGCTGTTGCTAGCCAGCACCCTTCCTTGGAAGCGCTTTTGTAGGCCTAAGAACACTGGGGCTCTGGGCTTCTCTAGCCACCTAATCTTCTGCTCATCCTCTCGCGCACTCTAAAGAGAGCTCAGGTGAGAAATTGCAAACGTCGAGCAATTGCTCAGAGATGAAAAGTGCCAGCACTGAAAGCTCTTGCTAGCCAGCACCCTTCCTTGGAAGCGCTTTCACAAGCGCAGTAACACTGGGGCTTTGCGCTTCTCTAGCCACCAAACGTCACGGTCATTCTCTTTCCGTCTCGTAGACACGAGCTGAGAAATTGCAAACGTCGAGCAATTGCTCAGAGATGAAAAGTGCCAGCACTGAAAGCTGTTGCTAGCCAGCACCCTTCCTTGGAAGCGCTTTCACAGGCGCAGCAACACTGGGGCTTTGCGCTTCTCTAGCCACCAAACGTCACGGTCCTTCTCTTTCCGTCTCGTAGACACGAGCTGAGAAATTGCAAACGTCGAGCAATTGCTCAGAGATGAAAAGTGCCAGCACTGAAAGCTCTTGCTAGCCAGCACCCTTCCTTGGAAGCGCTTTCACAGGCGCAGTAACACTGGGGCTTTGCGCTTCTCTACCCACCAAACGTCACGGTCCTTCTCTTTCCGTCTCGTAGACACGAGCTGAGAAATTGCAAACGTCGAGCAATTGCTCAGAGATGAAAAGTGCCAGCACTGAAAGCTGTTGCTAGCCAGCACCCTTCCTTGGAAGCGCTTTTGTAGGCCTAAGAACACTGGGGCTCTGGGCTTCTCTAGCCACCTCATCTTCTGCTCATCCTCTCGCGCACTCTAAAGAGAGCTCAGGTGAGAAATTGCAAACGTCGAGCAATTGCTCAGAGATGAAAAGTGCCAGCACTGAAAGCTGTTGCTAGCCAGCACCCTTCCTTGGAAGCGCTTTTGTAGGCCTAAGAACACTGGGGCTCTGGGCTTCTTTAGCCACCTCATCTTCTGCTCATCCTCTCGCGCACTCTGAAGAGAGCTCAGGTGAGAAATTGCAAACGTCGAGCAATTGCTCAGAGATGAAAAGTGCCAGCACTGAAAGCTCTTGCTAGCCAGCACCCTTCCTTGGAAGCGCTTTCACAGGCGCAGCAACACTGGGGATTTGCGCTTCTCTACCCACCAAACGTCACGGTCCTTCTCTTTCCGTCTCGTAGACACGAGAGGAGAAATTGCAAACGTCGAGCAATTGCTCAGAGATGAAAAGTGCCAGCACTGAAAGCTGTTGCTAGCCAGCACCCTTCCTTGGAAGCGCTTTCACAGGCGCAGTAACACTGGGGCTTTGCGCTTCTCTAGCCACCAAACGTCACTGTCATTCTCTTTCCATCTCGTAGACACGAGCTGAGAAATTGCAAACGTCGAGCAATTGCTCAGAGATGAAAAGTGCCAGCACTGAAAGCTCTTGCTAGCCAGCACCCTTCCTTGGAAGCGCTTTCACAGGCGCAGTAACACTGGGGCTTTGCGCTTCTCTAGCCACCAAACGTCACGGTCATTCTCTTTCCGTCTCGTAGACACGAGCTGAGAAATTGCAAACGTCGAGCAATTGCTCAGAGATGAAAAGTGCCAGCACTGAAAGCTCTTGCTAGCCAGCACCCTTCCTTGGAAGCGCTTTTGTAGGCCTAAGAACACTGGGGCTCTGGGCTTCTTTAGCCACCTCATCTTCTGCTCATCCTCTCGCGCACTCTGAAGAGAGCTCAGGTGAGAAATTGCAAACGTCCAGCAATTGCTCAGAGATGAAAAGTGCCAGCACTGAAAGCTCTTGCTAGCCAGCACCCTTCCTTGGAAGCGCTTTCACAGGCGCAGCAACACTGGGGCTTTGCGCTTCTCTAGCCACCAAACGTCACGGTCCTTCTCTTTCCGTCTCGTAGACACGAGCTGAGAAATTGCAAACGTCGAGCAATTGCTCAGAGAGGAAAAGTGCCAGCACTGAAAGCTGTTGCTAGCCAGCACCCTTCCTTGGAAGCGCTTTTGTAGGCCTAAGAACACTGGGGCTCTGGGCTTCTTTAGCCACCTCATCTTCTGCTCATCCTCTCGCGCACTCTGAAGAGAGCTCAGGTGAGAAATTGCAAACGTCGAGCAATTGCTCAGAGATGAAAAGTGCCAGCACTGAAAGCTGTTGCTAGCCAGCACCCTTCCTTGGAAGCGCTTTCACAGGCGCAGCAACACTGGGGCTTTGCGCTTCTCTACCCACCAAACGTCACGGTCCTTCTCTTTCCGTCTCGTAGACACGAGCTGAGAAATTGCAAACGTTGAGCAATTGCTCAGAGATGAAAAGTGCCAGCACTGAAAGCTGTTGCTAGCCAGCACCCTTCCTTGGAAGCACTTTTGTAGGCCTAAGAACACTGGGGCTCTGGGCTTCTCTAGCCACCTCATCTTCTGCTCATCCTCTCGCGCACTCTAAAGAGAGCTCAGGTGAGAAATTGCAAACGTCGAGCAATTGCTCAGAGATGAAAAGTGCCAGCACTGAAAGCTGTTGCTAGCCAGCACCCTTCCTTGGAAGCGCTTTACAGGCGCAGCAACACTGGGGCTTTGCGCTTCTCTACCCACCAAACGTCACGGTCACTATCTCTCCGTCTCGTAGACACGAGCTGAGAAATTGCAAACGTCGAGCAATTGCTCAGAGATGAAAAGTGCCAGCACTGAAAGCTGTTGCTAGCCAGCACCCTTCCTTGGAAGCGCTTTTGTAGGCCTAAGAACACTGGGGCTCTGGGCTTCTCTAGCCACCTCATCTTCTGCTCATCCTCTCGCGCACTCTAAAGAGAGCTCAGGTGAGAAATTGCAAACGTCGAGCAATTGCTCAGAGATGAAAAGTGCCAGGACTGAAAGCTGTTGCTAGCCAGCACCCTTCCTTGGAAGCGCTTTCACAGGCGCAGCAACACTGGGGCTTTGCGCTTCTCTACCCACCAAACGTCACGGTCATTCTCTTTCCGTCTCGTAGACACGAGCTGAAGAAATTGCAAACGTCGAGCAATTGCTCAGAGATGAAAAGTGCCAGCACTGAAAGCTGTTGCTAGCCAGCACCCTTCCTTGGAAGCGCTTTCACAGGCGCAGTAACACTGGGGCTTTGCGCTTCTCTACCCACCAAACGTCACGGTCCTTCTCTTTCCGTCTCGTAGACACGAGCTGAGAAATTGCAAACGTCGAGCAATTGCTCAGAGATGAAAAGTGCCAGCACTGAAAGCTCTTGCTAGCCAGCACCCTTCCTTGGAAGCGCTTTCACAGGCGCAGCAACACTGGGGCTTTGCGCTTCTCTACCCACCAAACGTCACGGTCCTTCTCTTTCCGTCTCGTAGACACGAGCTGAGAAATTGCAAACATCGAGCAATTGCTCAGAGATGAAAAGTGCCAGCACTGAAAGCTCTTGCTAGCCAGCACCCTTCCTTGGAAGCGCTTTTGTAGCCCTTAAAACACTGGGGCTCTGGGCTTCTCTAGCCACCTCATCTTCTGCTCATCCTCTCGCGCACTCTAAAGAGAGCTCAGGTGAGAAATTGCAAACGTCGAGCAATTGCTCAGAGATGAAAAGTGCCAGCACTGAAAGCTCTTGCTAGCCAGCACCCTTCCTTGGAAGCGCTTTACAGGCGCAGCAACACTGGGGCTTTGCGCTTCTCTACCCACCAAACGTCACGGTCACTATCTCTCCGTCTCGTAGACACGAGCTGAGAAATTGCAAACGTCGAGCAATTGCTCAGAGAGGAAAAGTGCCAGCACTGAAAGCTGTTGCTAGCCAGCACCCTTCCTTGGAAGCGCTTTTGTAGGCCTAAGAACACTGGGGCTCTGGGCTTCTCTAGCCACCTCATCTTCTGCTCATCCTCTCGCGCACTCTAAAGAGAGCTCAGGTGAGAAATTGCAAACGTCGAGCAATTGCTCAGAGATGAAAAGTGCCAGCACTGAAAGCTGTTGCTAGCCAGCACCCTTCCTTGGAAGCGCTTTCACAGGCGCAGCAACACTGGGGCTTTGCGCTTCTCTACCCACCAAACGTCACGGTCATTCTCTTTCCGTCTCGTAGACACGAGCTGAGAAATTGCAAACGTCGAGCAATTGCTCAGAGATGAAAAGTGCCAGCACTGAAAGCTGTTGCTAGCCAGCACCCTTCCTTGGAAGCGTTTTCACAGGCGCAGTAACACTGGGGCTTTGCGCTTCTCTACCCACCAAACGTCACGGTCCTTCTCTTTCCGTCTCGTAGACACGAGCTGAGAAATTGCAAACGTCGAGCAATTGCTCAGAGATGAAAAGTGCCAGCACTGAAAGCTGTTGCTAGCCAGCACCCTTCCTTGGAAGCGCTTTCACAGGCGCAGCAACACTGGGGCTTTGCGCTTCTCTACCCACCAAACGTCACGGTCCTTCTCTTTCCGTCTCGTAGACACGAGCTGAGAAATTGCAAACATCGAGCAATTGCTCAGAGATGAAAAGTGCCAGCACTGAAAGCTCTTGCTAGCCAGCCCCCTTCCTTGGAAGCGCTTTTGTAGGCCTAAGAACACTGGGGCTCTGGGCTTCTTTAGCCACCTCATCTTCTGCTCATCCTCTCGCGCACTCTAAAGAGAGCTCAGGTGAGAAATTGCAAACGTCCAGCAATTGCTCAGAGATGAAAAGTGCCAGCACTGAAAGCTGTTGCTAGCCAGCACCCTTCCTTGGAAGCGCTTTCACAGGCGCAGCAACACTGGGGCTTTGCGCTTCTCTAGCCACCAAACGTCACGGTCCTTCTCTTTCCGTCTCGTAGACACGAGCTGAGAAATTGCAAACGTCGAGCAATTGCTCAGAGATGAAAAGTGCCAGCACTGAAAGCTGTTGCTAGCCAGCACCCTTCCTTGGAAGCGCTTTTGTAGGCCTAAGAACACTGGGGCTCTGGGCTTCTCTAGCCACCTCATCTTCTGCTCATCCTCTCGCGCACTCTAAAGAGAGCTCAGGTGAGAAATTGCAAACGTCGAGCAATTGCTCAGAGATGAAAAGTGCCAGCACTGAAAGCTCTTGCTAGCCAGCACCCTTCCTTGGAAGCGCTTTCACAAGCGCAGTAACACTGGGGCTTTGCGCTTCTCTAGCCACCAAACGTCACGGTCATTCTCTTTCCGTCTCGTAGACACGAGCTGAGAAATTGCAAACGTCGAGCAATTGCTCAGAGATGAAAAGTGCCAGCACTGAAAGCTGTTGCTAGCCAGCACCCTTCCTTGGAAGCGCTTTCACAGGCGCAGCAACACTGGGGCTTTGCGCTTCTCTAGCCACCAAACGTCACGGTCCTTCTCTTTCCGTCTCGTAGACACGAGCTGAGAAATTGCAAACGTCGAGCAATTGCTCAGAGATGAAAAGTGCCAGCACTGAAAGCTCTTGCTAGCCAGCACCCTTCCTTGGAAGCGCTTTCACAGGCGCAGTAACACTGGGGCTTTGCGCTTCTCTAGCCACCAAACGTCACGGTCCTTCTCTTTCCGTCTCGTAGACACGAGCTGAGAAATTGCAAACGTCGAGCAATTGCTCAGAGATGAAAAGTGCCAGCACTGAAAGCTCTTGCTAGCCAGCACCCTTCCTTGGAAGCGCTTTTGTAGGCCTAAGAACACTGGGGCTCTGGGCTTCTCTAGCCACCTCATCTTCTGCTCATCCTCTCGCGCACTCTAAAGAGAGCTCAGGTGAGAAATTGCAAACGTCGAGCAATTGCTCAGAGATGAAAAGTGCCAGCACTGAAAGCTGTTGCTAGCCAGCACCCTTCCTTGGAAGCGCTTTTGTAGGCCTAAGAACACTGGGGCTCTGGGCTTCTTTAGCCACCTCATCTTCTGCTCATCCTCTCGCGCACTCTGAAGAGAGCTCAGGTGAGAAATTGCAAACGTCGAGCAATTGCTCAGAGATGAAAAGTGCCAGCACTGAAAGCTCTTGCTAGCCAGCACCCTTCCTTGGAAGCGCTTTCACAGGCGCAGCAACACTGGGGATTTGCGCTTCTCTACCCACCAAACGTCACGGTCCTTCTCTTTCCGTCTCGTAGACACGAGAGGAGAAATTGCAAACGTCGAGCAATTGCTCAGAGATGAAAAGTGCCAGCACTGAAAGCTGTTGCTAGCCAGCACCCTTCCTTGGAATCGCTTTCACAGGCGCAGTAACACTGGGGCTTTGCGCTTCTCTAGCCACCAAACGTCACTGTCATTCTCTTTCCATCTCGTAGACACGAGCTGAGAAATTGCAAACGTCGAGCAATTGCTCAGAGATGAAAAGTGCCAGCACTGAAAGCTCTTGCTAGCCAGCACCCTTCCTTGGAAGCGCTTTCACAGGCGCAGTAACACTGGGGCTTTGCGCTTCTCTAGCCACCAAACGTCACGGTCATTCTCTTTCCGTCTCGTAGACACGAGCTGAGAAATTGCAAACGTCGAGCAATTGCTCAGAGATGAAAAGTGCCAGCACTGAAAGCTCTTGCTAGCCAGCACCCTTCCTTGGAAGCGCTTTTGTAGGCCTAAGAACACTGGGGCTCTGGGCTTCTTTAGCCACCTCATCTTCTGCTCATCCTCTCGCGCACTCTGAAGAGAGCTCAGGTGAGAAATTGCAAACGTCCAGCAATTGCTCAGAGATGAAAAGTGCCAGCACTGAAAGCTGTTGCTAGCCAGCACCCTTCCTTGGAAGCGCTTTCACAGGCGCAGCAACACTGGGGCTTTGCGCTTCTCTAGCCACCAAACGTCACGGTCCTTCTCTTTCCGTCTCGTAGACACGAGCTGAGAAATTGCAAACGTCGAGCAATTGCTCAGAGAGGAAAAGTGCCAGCACTGAAAGCTGTTGCTAGCCAGCACCCTTCCTTGGAAGCACTTTTGTAGGCCTAAGAACACTGGGGCTCTGGGCTTCTCTAGCCACCTCATCTTCTGCTCATCCTCTCGCGCACTCTAAAGAGAGCTCAGGTGAGAAATTGCAAACGTCGAGCAATTGCTCAGAGATGAAAAGTGCCAGCACTGAAAGCTGTTGCTAGCCAGCACCCTTCCTTGGAAGCGCTTTACAGGCGCAGCAACACTGGGGCTTTGCGCTTCTCTACCCACCAAACGTCACGGTCACTATCTCTCCGTCTCGTAGACACGAGCTGAGAAATTGCAAACGTCGAGCAATTGCTCAGAGATGAAAAGTGCCAGCACTGAAAGCTGTTGCTAGCCAGCACCCTTCCTTGGAAGCGCTTTTGTAGGCCTAAGAACACTGGGGCTCTGGGCTTCTCTAGCCACCTCATCTTCTGCTCATCCTCTCGCGCACTCTAAAGAGAGCTCAGGTGAGAAATTGCAAACGTCGAGCAATTGCTCAGAGATGAAAAGTGCCAGCACTGAAAGCTGTTGCTAGCCAGCACCCTTCCTTGGAAGCGCTTTCACAGGCGCAGCAACACTGGGGCTTTGCGCTTCTCTACCCACCAAACGTCACGGTCATTCTCTTTCCGTCTCGTAGACACGAGCTGAAGAAATTGCAAACGTCGAGCAATTGCTCAGAGATGAAAAGTGCCAGCACTGAAAGCTGTTGCTAGCCAGCACCCTTCCTTGGAAGCGCTTTCACAGGCGCAGTAACACTGGGGCTTTGCGCTTCTCTACCCACCAAACGTCACGGTCCTTCTCTTTCCGTCTCGTAGACACGAGCTGAGAAATTGCAAACGTCGAGCAATTGCTCAGAGATGAAAAGTGCCAGCACTGAAAGCTCTTGCTAGCCAGCACCCTTCCTTGGAAGCGCTTTCACAGGCGCAGCAACACTGGGGCTTTGCGCTTCTCTACCCACCAAACGTCACGGTCCTTCTCTTTCCGTCTCGTAGACACGAGCTGAGAAATTGCAAACATCGAGCAATTGCTCAGAGATGAAAAGTGCCAGCACTGAAAGCTCTTGCTAGCCAGCACCCTTCCTTGGAAGCGCTTTTGTAGGCCTAAGAACACTGGGGCTCTGGGCTTCTTTAGCCACCTCATCTTCTGCTCATCCTCTCGCGCACTCTAAAGAGAGCTCAGGTGAGAAATTGCAAACGTCCAGCCATTGCTCAGAGATGAAAAGTGCCAGCACTGAAAGCTGTTGCTAGCCAGCACCCTTCCTTGGAAGCGCTTTCACAGGCGCAGTAACACTGGGGCTTTGCGCTTCTCTAGCCACCAAACGTCACGGTCCTTCTCTTTCCATCTCATAGACACGAGCTGAGAAATTGCAAACGTCGAGCAATTGCTCAGAGATGAAAAGTGCCAGCACTGAAAGCTGTTGCTAGCCAGCACCCTTCCTTGGAAGCGCTTTTGTAGCCCTTAAAACACTGGGGCTCTGGGCTTCTCTAGCCACCTCATCTTCTGCTCATCCTCTCGCGCACTCTAAAGAGAGCTCAGCTGAGAAATTGCAAACGTCGAGCAATTGCTCAGAGATGAAAAGTGCCAGCACTGAAAGCTCTTGCTAGCCAGCACCCTTCCTTGGAAGCGCTTTCACAGGCGCAGCAACACTGGGGCTTTGCGCTTCTCTACCCACCAAACGTCACGGTCATTCTCTTTCCGTCTCGTAGACATGAGCTGAGAAATTGCAAACGTCGAGCAATTGCTCAGAGATGAAAAGTGCCAGCACTGAAAGCTGTTGCTAGCCAGCCCCCTTCCTTGGAAGCGCTTTTGTAGGCCTAAGAACACTGGGGCTCTGGGCTTCTCTAGCCACCTAATCTTCTGATCATCCTCGCGCGCACTCTAAAGAGAGCTCAGGTGAGAAATTGCAAACGTCGAGCAATTGCTCAGAGATGAAAAGTGCCAGCACTGAAAGCTCTTGCTAGCCAGCACCCTTCCTTGGAAGCGCTTTCACAAGCGCAGTAACACTGGGGCTTTGCGCTTCTCTAGCCACCAAACGTCACGGTCATTCTCTTTCCGTCTCGTAGACACGAGCTGAGAAATTGCAAACGTCGAGCAATTGCTCAGAGATGAAAAGTGCCAGCACTGAAAGCTGTTGCTAGCCAGCACCCTTCCTTGGAAGCGCTTTCACAGGCGCAGCAACACTGGGGCTTTGCGCTTCTCTAGCCACCAAACGTCACGGTCCTTCTCTTTCCGTCTCGTAGACACGAGCTGAGAAATTGCAAACGTCGAGCAATTGCTCAGAGATGAAAAGTGCCAGCACTGAAAGCTCTTGCTAGCCAGCACCCTTCCTTGGAAGCGCTTTCACAGGCGCAGTAACACTGGGGCTTTGCGCTTCTCTACCCACCAAACGTCACGGTCCTTCTCTTTCCGTCTCGTAGACACGAGCTGAGAAATTGCAAACGTCGAGCAATTGCTCAGAGATGAAAAGTGCCAGCACTGAAAGCTCTTGCTAGCCAGCACCCTTCCTTGGAAGCGCTTTTGTAGGCCTAAGAACACTGGGGCTCTGGGCTTCTCTAGCCACCTCATCTTCTGCTCATCCTCTCGCGCACTCTAAAGAGAGCTCAGGTGAGAAATTGCAAACGTCGAGCAATTGCTCAGAGATGAAAAGTGCCAGCACTGAAAGCTCTTGCTAGCCAGCACCCTTCCTTGGAAGCGCTTTCACAGGCGCAGCAACACTGGGGCTTTGCGCTTCTCTACCCACCAAACGTCAAGGTCCTTCTCTTTCCGTCTCGTAGACACGAGCTGAGAAATTGCAAACGTCGAGCAATTGCTCAGAGAGGAAAAGTGCCAGCACTGAAAGCTGTTGCTAGCCAGCACCCTTCCTTGGAAGCGCTTTTGTAGGCCTAAGAACACTGGGGCTCTGGGCTTCTCTAGCCACCTCATCTTCTGCTCATCCTCTCGCGCACTCTAAAGAGAGCTCAGGTGAGAAATTGCAAACGTCGAGCAATTGCTCAGAGATGAAAAGTGCCAGCACTGAAAGCTCTTGCTAGCCAGCACCCTTCCTTGGAAGCACTTTTGTAGGCCTAAGAACACTGGGGCTCTGGGCTTCTTTAGCCACCTCATCTTCTGCTCATCCTCTCGCGCACTCTGAAGAGAGCTCAGGTGAGAAATTGCAAACGTCGAGCAATTGCTCAGAGAGGAAAAGTGCCAGCACTGAAAGCTCTTGCTAGCCAGCACCCTTCCTTGGAAGCGCTTTTGTAGGCCTAAGAACACTGGGGCTCTGGGCTTCTCTAGCCACCTCATCTTCTGCTCATCCTCTCGCGCACTCTAAAGAGAGCTCAGGTGAGAAATTGCAAACGTCGAGCAATTGCTCAGAGATGAAAAGTGCCAGCACTGAAAGCTGTTGCTAGCCAGCACCCTTCCTTGGAAGCGCTTTCACAAGCGCAGTAACACTGGGGCTTTGCGCTTCTCTAGCCACCAAACGTCACGGTCATTCTCTTTCCGTCTCGTAGACACGAGCTGAGAAATTGCAAATGTCGAGCAATTGCTCAGAGATGAAAAGTGCCAGCACTGAAAGCTGTTGCTAGCCAGCACCCTTCCTTGGAAGCGCTTTCACAGGCGCAGCAACACTGGGGCTTTGCGCTTCTCTACCCACCAAACGTCACGGTCATTCTCTTTCCGTCTCGTAGACACGAGCTGAGAAATTGCAAACGTCGAGCAATTGCTCAGAGATGAAAAGTGCCAGCACTGAAAGCTGTTGCTAGCCAGCACCCTTCCTTGGAAGCGCTTTCACAGGCGCAGTAACACTGGGGCTTTGCGCTTCTCTAGCCACCAAACGTCACGGTCCTTCTCTTTCCGTCTCGTAGACACGAGCTGAGAAATTGCAAACGTCGAGCAATTGCTCAGAGATGAAAAGTGCCAGCACTGAAAGCTCTTGCTAGCCAGCACCCTTCCTTGGAAGCGCTTTTGTAGGCCTAAGAACACTGGGGCTCTGGGCTTCTCTAGCCACCTCATCTTCTGCTCATCCTCTCGCGCACTCTAAAGAGAGCTCAGGTGAGAAATTGCAAACGTCGAGCAATTGCTCAGAGATGAAAAGTGCCAGCACTGAAAGCTCTTGCTAGCCAGCACCCTTCCTTGGAAGCGCTTTCACAGGCGCAGCAACACTGCGGCTTTGCGCTTCTCTACCCACCAAACGTCAAGGTCCTTCTCTTTCCGTCTCGTAGACACGAGCTGAGAAATTGCAAACGTCGAGCAATTGCTCAGAGAGGAAAAGTGCCAGCACTGAAAGCTGTTGCTAGCCAGCACCCTTCCTTGGAAGCGCTTTTGTAGGCCTAAGAACACTGGGGCTCTGGGCTTCTCTAGCCACCTCATCTTCTGCTCATCCTCTCGCGCACTCTAAAGAGAGCTCAGGTGAGAAATTGCAAACGTCGAGCAATTGCTCAGAGATGAAAAGTGCCAGCACTGAAAGCTGTTGCTAGCCAGCACCCTTCCTTGGAAGCGCTTTTGTAGGCCTAAGAACACTGGGGCTCTGGGCTTCTTTAGCCACCTCATCTTCTGCTCATCCTCTCGCGCACTCTGAAGAGAGCTCAGGTGAGAAATTGCAAACGTCCAGCAATTGCTCAGAGATGAAAAGTGCCAGCACTGAAAGCTCTTGCTAGCCAGCACCCTTCCTTGGAAGCGCTTTCACAGGCGCAGCAACACTGGGGCTTTGCGCTTCTCTACCCACCAAACGTCACGGTCCTTCTCTTTCCGTCTCGTAGACACGAGCTGAGAAATTGCAAACGTCGAGCAATTGCTCAGAGATGAAAAGTGCCAGCACTGAAAGCTGTTGCTAGCCAGCACCCTTCCTTGGAAGCGCTTTCACAGGCGCAGCAACACTGGGGCTTTGCGCTTCTCTACCCACCAAACGTCACGGTCCTTCTCTTTCCGTCTCGTAGACACGAGCTGAGAAATTGCAAACGTCGAGCAATTGCTCAGAGAGGAAAAGTGCCAGCACTGAAAGCTGTTGCTAGCCAGCACCCTTCCTTGGAAGCGCTTTCACAGGCGCAGTAACACTGGGGCTTTGCGCTTCTCTACCCACCAAACGTCACGGTCATTCTCTTTCCATCTCGTAGACACGAGCTGAGAAATTGCAAACGTCGAGCAATTGCTCAGAGATGAAAAGTGCCAGCACTGAAAGCTCTTGCTAGCCAGCACCCTTCCTTGGAAGCGCTTTTGTAGGCCTAAGAACACTGGGGCTCTGGGCTTCTTTAGCCACCTCATCTTCTGCTCATCCTCTCGCGCACTCTGAAGAGAGCTCAGGTGAGAAATTGCAAACGTCGAGCAATTGCTCAGAGATGAAAAGTGCCAGCACTGAAAGCTGTTGCTAGCCAGCACCCTTCCTTGGAAGCGCTTTCACAGGCGCAGCAACACTGGGGCTTTGCGCTTCTCTACCCACCAAACGTCACGGTCCTTCTCTTTCCGTCTCGTAGACACGAGCTGAGAAATTGCAAACGTCGAGCAATTGCTCAGAGAGGAAAAGTGCCAGCACTGAAAGCTGTTGCTAGCCAGCACCCTTCCTTGGAAGCGCTTTTGTAGGCCTAAGAACACTGGGGCTCTGGGCTTCTCTAGCCACCTCATCTTCTGCTCATCCTCTCGCGCACTCTAAAGAGAGCTCAGGGGAGAAATTGCAAACGTCGAGCAATTGCTCAGAGATGAAAAGTGCCAGCACTGAAAGCTCTTGCTAGCCAGCCCCCTTCCTTGGAAGCGCTTTTGTAGGCCTAAGAACACTGGGGCTCTGGGCTTCTCTAGCCACCTCATCTTCTGCTCATCCTCTCGCGCACTCTAAAGAGAGCTCAGGTGAGAAATTGCAAACGTCGAGCAATTGCTCAGAGATGAAAAGTGCCAGCACTGAAAGCTCTTGCTAGCCAGCACCCTTCCTTGGAAGCGCTTTCACAGGCGCAGTAACACTGGGGCTTTGCGCTTCTCTACCCATCAAACGTCACTGTCATTCTCTTTCCGTCTCGTAGACACGAGCTGAGAAATTGCAAACGTCGAGCAATTGCTCAGAGATGAAAAGTGCCAGCACTGAAAGCTGTTGCTAGCCAGCACCCTTCCTTGGAAGCGCTTTCACAGGCGCAGCAACACTGGGGCTTTGCGCTTCTCTACCCACCAAACGTCAAGGTCCTTCTCTTTCCGTCTCGTAGACACGAGCTGAGAAATTGCAAACGTCGAGCAATTGCTCAGAGAGGAAAAGTGCCAGCACTGAAAGCTGTTGCTAGCCAGCACCCTTCCTTGGAAGCGCTTTCACAGGCGCAGTAACACTGGGGCTTTGCGCTTCTCTAGCCACCAAACGTCACGGTCATTCTCTTTCCGTCTCGTAGACACGAGCTGAGAAATTGCAAACGTCGAGCAATTGCTCAGAGATGAAAAGTGCCAGCACTGAAAGCTCTTGCTAGCCAGCACCCTTCCTTGGAAGCGCTTTTGTAGGCCTAAGAACACTGGGGCTCTGGGCTTCTTTAGCCACCTCATCTTCTGCTCATCCTCTCGCGCACTCTGAAGAGAGCTCAGGTGAGAAATTGCAAACGTCGAGCAATTGCTCAGAGATGAAAAGTGCCAGCACTGAAAGCTCTTGCTAGCCAGCACCCTTCCTTGGAAGCGCTTTCACAGGCGCAGCAACACTGGGGCTTTGCGCTTCTCTAGCCACCAAACGTCACGGTCATTCTCTTTCCGTCTCGTAGACACGAGCTGAGAAATTGCAAACGTCGAGCAATTGCTCAGAGAGGAAAAGTGCCAGCACTGAAAGCTGTTGCTAGCCAGCACCCTTCCTTGGAAGCGCTTTTGTAGGCCTAAGAACACTGGGGCTCTGGGCTTCTCTAGCCACCTCATCTTCTGCTCATCCTCTCGCGCACTCTAAAGAGAGCTCAGGGGAGAAATTGCAAACGTCGAGCAATTGCTCAGAGATGAAAAGTGCCAGCACTGAAAGCTCTTGCTAGCCAGCCCCCTTCCTTGGAAGCGCTTTTGTAGGCCTAAGAACACTGGGGCTCTGGGCTTCTCTAGCCACCTCATCTTCTGCTCATCCTCTCGCGCACTCTAAAGAGAGCTCAGGTGAGAAATTGCAAACGTCGAGCAATTGCTCAGAGATGAAAAGTGCCAGCACTGAAAGCTCTTGCTAGCCAGCACCCTTCCTTGGAAGCGCTTTACAGGCGCAGTAACACTGGGGCTTTGCGCTTCTCTACCCATCAAACGTCACTGTCATTCTCTTTCCGTCTCGTAGACACGAGCTGAGAAATTGCAAACGTCGAGCAATTGCTCAGAGATGAAAAGTGCCAGCACTGAAAGCTCTTGCTAGCCAGCACCCTTCCTTGGAAGCGCTTTCACAGGCGCAGTAACACTGGGGCTTTGCGCTTCTCTACCCACCAAACGTCACTGTCATTCTCTTTCCATCTCGTAGACACGAGCTGAGAAATTGCAAACGTCGAGCAATTGCTCAGAGATGAAAAGTGCCAGCACTGAAAGCTGTTGCTAGCCAGCACCCTTCCTTGGAAGCGCTTTCACAGGCGCAGTAACACTGGGGCTTTGCGCTTCTCTAGCCACCAAACGTCACAGTCATTCTCTTTCCGTCTCGTAGACACGAGCTGAGAAATTGCAAACGTCGAGCAATTGCTCAGAGATGAAAAGTGCCAGCACTGAAAGCTCTTGCTAGCCAGCACCCTTCCTTGGAAGCGCTTGTGTAGGCCTAAGAACACTGGGGCTCTGGGCTTCTTTAGCCACCTCATCTTCTGCTCATCCTCTCGCGCACTCTGAAGAGAGCTCAGGTGAGAAATTGCAAACGTCGAGCAATTGCTCAGAGATGAAAAGTGCCAGCACTGAAAGCTCTTGCTAGCCAGCACCCTTCCTTGGAAGCGCTTTCACAGGCGCAGCAACACTGGGGCTTTGCGCTTCTCTACCCATCAAACGTCACGGTCCTTCTCTTTCCGTCTCGTAGACACGAGCTGAGAAATTGCAAACGTCGAGCAATTGCTCAGAGAGGAAAAGTGCCAGCACTGAAAGCTGTTGCTAGCCAGCACCCTTCCTTGGAAGCGCTTTTGTAGGCCTAAGAACACTGGGGCTCTGGGCTTCTCTAGCCACCTCATCTTCTGCTCATACTCTCGCGCACTCTAAAGAGAGCTCAGGTGAGAAATTGCAAACGTCGAGCAATTGCTCAGAGATGAAAAGTGCCAGCACTGAAAGCTCTTGCTAGCCAGCACCCTTCCTTGGAAGCGCTTTTGTAGGCCTAAGAACACTGGGGCTCTGGGCTTCTCTAGCCACCTAATCTTCTGCTCATCCTCTCGCGCACTCTAAAGAGAGCTCAGGTGAGAAATTGCAAACGTCCAGCAATTGCTCAGAGATGAAAAGTGCCAGCACTGAAAGCTGTTGCTAGCCAGCACCCTTCCTTGGAAGCGCTTTACAGGCGCAGTAACACTGCGGCTTTGCGCTTCTCTACCCATCAAACGTCACTGTCATTCTCTTTCCGTCTCCTAGACACGAGCTGAGAAATTGCAAACGTCGAGCAATTGCTCAGAGATGAAAAGTGCCAGCACTGAAAGCTGTTGCTAGCCAGCACCCTTCCTTGGAAGCGCTTTCACAGGCACAGCAACACTGGGGCTTTGCGCTTCTCTACCCACCAAACGTCACAGTCCTTCTCTTTCCGTCTCGTAGACACGAGCTGAGAAATTGCAAACGTCGAGCAATTGCTCAGAGATGAAAAGTGCCAGCACTGAAAGCTGTTGCTAGCCAGCACCCTTCCTTGGAAGCGCTTTCACAGGTGCAGCAACACTGGGGCTTTGCGCTTCTATACGCACCAAACGTCACGGTCCTTCTCTTTCCGTCTCGTAGACACGAGCTGAGAAATTGCAAACGTCGAGCAATTGCTCAGAGAGGAAAAGTGCCAGCACTGAAAGCTGTTGCTAGCCAGCACCCTTCCTTGGAAGCGCTTTTGTAGGCCTAAGAACACTGGGGCTCTGGGCTTCTCTAGCCACCTCATCTTCTGCTCATCCTCTCGCGCACTCTAAAGAGAGCTCAGGTGAGAAATTGCAAACGTCGAGCAATTGCTCAGAGATGAAAAGTGCCAGCACTGAAAGCTGTTGCTAGCCAGCCCCCTTCCTTGGAAGCGCTTTTGTAGGCCTAAGAACACTGGGGCTCTGGGCTTCTTTAGCCACCTCATCTTCTGCTCATCCTCTCGCGCACTCTGAAGAGAGCTCAGGTGAGAAATTGCAAACGTCGAGCAATTGCTCAGAGATGAAAAGTGCCAGCACTGAAAGCTGTTGCTAGCCAGCACCCTTCCTTGGAAGCGCTTTCACAGGCGCAGCAACACTGGGGCTTTGCGCTTCTCTAGCCACCAAGCGTCACGGTCCTTCTCTTTCCGTCTCGTAGACACGAGCTGAGAAATTGCAAACGTCGAGCAATTGCTCAGAGATGAAAAGTGCCAGCACTGAAAGCTGTTGCTAGCCAGCACCCTTCCTTGGAAGCGCTTTTGTAGGCCTAAGAACACTGGGGCTCTGGGCTTCTCTAGCCACCTCATCTTCTGCTCATCCTCTCGCGCACTCTAAAGAGAGCTCAGGTGAGAAATTGCAAACGTCGAGCAATTGCTCAGAGATGAAAAGTGCCAGCACTGAAAGCTGTTGCTAGCCAGCACCCTTCCTTGGAAGCGCTTTCACAGGCGCAGTAACACTGGGGCTTTGCGCTTCTCTACCCACCAAACGTCACAGTCATTCTCTTTCCGTCTCGTAGACACGAGCTGAGAAATTGCAAACGTCGAGCAATTGCTCAGAGATGAAAAGTGCCAGCACTGAAAGCTCTTGCTAGCCAGCACCCTTCCTTGGAAGCGCTTTCACAGGCGCAGTAACACTGGGGCTTTGCGCTTCTCTAGCCACCAAACGTCAAGGTCATTCTCTTTCCGTCTCGTAGACACGAGCTGAGAAATTGCAAACGTTGAGCAATTGCTCAGAGATGAAAAGTGCCAGCACTGAAAGCTGTTGCTAGCCAGCACCCTTCCTTGGAAGCGCTTTTGTAGGCCTAAGAACACTGGGGCTCTGGGCTTCTTTAGCCACCTCATCTTCTGCTCATCCTCTCGCGCACTCTGAAGAGAGCTCAGGTGAGAAATTGCAAACGTCGAGCAATTGCTCAGAGATGAAAAGTGCCAGCACTGAAAGCTCTTGCTAGCCAGCACCCTTCCTTGGAAGCGCTTTCACAGGCGCAGCAACACTGGGGCTTTGCGCTTCTCTAGCCACCAAACGTCACGGTCATTCTCTTTCCGTCTCGTAGACACGAGCTGAGAAATTGCAAACGTCGAGCAATTGCTCAGAGATGAAAAGTGCCAGCACTGAAAGCTCTTGCTAGCCAGCACCCTTCCTTGGAAGCGCTTTCACAGGCGCAGTAACACTGGGGCTTTGCGCTTCTCTAGCCACCAAACGTCACGGTCCTTCTCTTTCCATCTCGTAGACACGAGCTGAGAAATTGCAAACGTCGAGCAATTGCTCAGAGATGAAAAGTGCCAGCACTGAAAGCTGTTGCTAGCCAGCACCCTTCCTTGGAAGCGCTTTTGTAGGCCTAAGAACACTGGGGCTCTGGGCTTCTCTAGCCACCTCATCTTCTGCTCATCCTCTCGCGCACTCTAAAGAGAGCTCAGGTGAGAAATTGCAAACGTCGAGCAATTGCTCAGAGATGAAAAGTGCCAGCACTGAAAGCTGTTGCTAGCCAGCACCCTTCCTTGGAAGCGCTTTCACAGGCGCAGCAACACTGGGGCTTTACGCTTCTCTACCCACCAAATGTCAAGGTCCTTCTCTTTCCGTCTCGTAGACACGAGCTGAGAAATTGCAAACGTCGAGCAATTGCTCAGAGAGGAAAAGTGCCAGCACTGAAAGCTGTTGCTAGCCAGCACCCTTCCTTGGAAGCGCTTTTGTAGGCCTAAGAACACTGGGGCTCTGGGCTTCTCTAGCCACCTCATCTTCTGCTCATCCTCTCGCGCACTCTAAAGACAGCTCAGCTGAGAAATTGCAAACGTCGAGCAATTGCTCAGAGATGAAAAGTGCCAGCACTGAAAGCTGTTGCTAGCCAGCACCCTTCCTTGGAAGCGCTTTTGTAGGCCTAAGAACACTGGGGCTCTGGGCTTCTTTAGCCACCTCATCTTCTGCTCATCCTCTCGCGCACTCTGAAGAGAGCTCAGGTGAGAAATTGCAAACGTCGAGCAATTGCTCAGAGATGAAAAGTGCCAGCACTGAAAGCTGTTGCTAGCCAGCACCCTTCCTTGGAAGCGCTTTCACAGGCGCAGCAACACTGGGGCTTTGCGCTTCTCTAGCCACCAAACGTCACGGTCCTTCTCTTTCCGTCTCGTAGACACGAGATGAGAAATTGCAAACGTCGAGCAATTGCTCAGAGATGAAAAGTGCCAGCACTGAAAGCTGTTGCTAGCCAGCACCCTTCCTTGGAAGCGCTTTCACAGGCGCAGTAACACTGGGGCTTTGCGCTTCTCTAGCCACCAAACGTCACGGTCATTCTCTTTCCGTCGGTAGACACGAGCTGAGAAATTGCAAACGTCGAGCAATTGCTCAGAGATGAAAAGTGCCAGCACTGAAAGCTCTTGCTAGCCAGCACCCTTCCTTGGAAGCGCTTTCACAGGCGCAGTAACACTGGGGCTTTGCGCTTCTCTAGCCACCAAACGTCACGGTCCTTCTCTTTCCGTCTCGTAGACACGAGCTGAGAAATTGCAAACGTCGAGCAATTGCTCAGAGATGAAAAGTGCCAGCACTGAAAGCTCTTGCTAGCCAGCACCCTCCTTGGAAGCGCTTTTGTAGGCCTAAGAACACTGGGGCTCTGGGCTTCTTTAGCCACCTCATCTTCTGCTCATCCTCTCGCGCACTCTGAAGAGAGCTCAGGTGAGAAATTGCAAACGTCGAGCAATTGCTCAGAGATGAAAAGTGCCAGCACTGAAAGCTCTTGCTAGCCAGCACCCTTCCTTGGAAGCGCTTTCACAGGCGCAGCAACACTGGGGCTTTGCGCTTCTCTACCCACCAAACGTCACGGTCCTTCTCTTTCCGTCTCGTAGACACGAGCTGAGAAATTGCAAACGTCGAGCAATTGCTCAGAGAGGAAAAGTGCCAGCACTGAAAGCTCTTGCTAGCCAGCACCCTTCCTTGGAAGCGCTTTTGTAGGCCTAAGAACACTGGGGCTCTGGGCTTCTCTAGCCACCTCATCTTCTGCTCATCCTCTCGCGCACTCTAAAGAGAGCTCAGGTGAGAAATTGCAAACGTCGAGCAATTGCTCAGAGATGAAAAGTGCCAGCACTGAAAGCTGTTGCTAGCCAGCACCCTTCCTTGGAAGCGCTTTTGTAGGCCTAAGAACACTGGGGCTCTGGGCTTCTCTAGCCACCTCATCTTCTGCTCATCCTCTCGCGCACTCTAAAGAGAGCTCAGGTGAGAAATTGCAAACGTCGAGCAATTGCTCAGAGATGAAAAGTGCCAGCACTGAAAGCTGTTGCTAGCCAGCACCCTTCCTTGGAAGCGCTTTACAGGCGCAGTAACACTGGGGCTTTGCGCTTCTCTACCCATCAAACGTCACTGTCATTCTCTTTCCGTCTCGTAGACACGAGCTGAGAAATTGCAAACGTCGAGCAATTGCTCAGAGATGAAAAGTGCCAGCACTGAAAGCTCTTGCTAGCCAGCACCCTTCCTTGGAAGCGCTTTCACAGGCGCAGCAACACTGGGGCTCTGGGCTTCTCTAGCCACCAAACGTCAAGGTCCTTCTCTTTCCGTCTCGTAGACACGAGCTGAGAAATTGCAAACGTCGAGCAATTGCTCAGAGAGGAAAAGTGCCAGCACTGAAAGCTGTTGCTAGCCAGCACCCTTCCTTGGAAGCGCTTTTGTAGGCCTAAGAACACTGGGGCTCTGGGCTCCTCTAGCCACCTCATCTTCTGCTCATCCTCTCGCGCACTCTAAAGAGAGCTCAGGTGAGAAATTGCAAACGTCGAGCAATTGCTCAGAGATGAAAAGTGCCAGCACTGAAAGCTGTTGCTAGCCAGCACCCTTCCTTGGAAGCGCTTTCACAGGCGCAGTAACACTGGGGCTTTGCGCTTCTCTACCCACCAAACGTCACAGTCCTTCTCTTTCCGTCTCGTAGACACGAGCTGAGAAATTGCAAACGTCGAGCAATTGCTCAGAGATGAAAAGTGCCAGCACTGAAAGCTCTTGCTAGCCAGCACCCTTCCTTGGAAGCGCTTTCACAGGCGCAGTAACACTGGGGCTTTGCGCTTCTCTAGCCACCAAACGTCAAGGTCATTCTCTTTCCGTCTCGTAGACACGAGCTGAGAAATTGCAAACGTTGAGCAATTGCTCAGAGATGAAAAGTGCCAGCACTGAAAGCTGTTGCTAGCCAGCACCCTTCCTTGGAAGCGCTTTTGTAGGCCTAAGAACACTGGGGCTCTGGGCTTCTTTAGCCACCTCATCTTCTGCTCATCCTCTCGCGCACTCTGAAGAGAGCTCAGGTGAGAAATTGCAAACGTCGAGCAATTGCTCAGAGATGAAAAGTGCCAGCACTGAAAGCTCTTGCTAGCCAGCACCCTTCCTTGGAAGCGCTTTCACAGGCGCAGCAACACTGGGGCTTTGCGCTTCTCTAGCCACCAAACGTCACGGTCATTCTCTTTCCGTCTCGTAGACACGAGCTGAGAAATTGCAAACGTCGAGCAATTGCTCAGAGATGAAAAGTGCCAGCACTGAAAGCTCTTGCTAGCCAGCACCCTTCCTTGGAAGCGCTTTCACAGGCGCAGTAACACTGGGGCTTTGCGCTTCTCTAGCCACCAAACGTCACGGTCCTTCTCTTTCCATCTCGTAGACACGAGCTGAGAAATTGCAAACGTCGAGCAATTGCTCAGAGATGAAAAGTGCCAGCACTGAAAGCTGTTGCTAGCCAGCACCCTTCCTTGGAAGCGCTTTTGTAGGCCTAAGAACACTGGGGCTCTGGGCTTCTCTAGCCACCTCATCTTCTGCTCATCCTCTCGCGCACTCTAAAGAGAGCTCAGGTGAGAAATTGCAAACGTCGAGCAATTGCTCAGAGATGAAAAGTGCCAGCACTGAAAGCTGTTGCTAGCCAGCACCCTTCCTTGGAAGCGCTTTCACAGGCGCAGCAACACTGGGGCTTTACGCTTCTCTACCCACCAAATGTCAAGGTCCTTCTCTTTCCGTCTCGTAGACACGAGCTGAGAAATTGCAAACGTCGAGCAATTGCTCAGAGAGGAAAAGTGCCAGCACTGAAAGCTGTTGCTAGCCAGCACCCTTCCTTGGAAGCGCTTTTGTAGGCCTAAGAACACTGGGGCTCTGGGCTTCTCTAGCCACCTCATCTTCTGCTCATCCTCTCGCGCACTCTAAAGACAGCTCAGCTGAGAAATTGCAAACGTCGAGCAATTGCTCAGAGATGAAAAGTGCCAGCACTGAAAGCTGTTGCTAGCCAGCACCCTTCCTTGGAAGCGCTTTTGTAGGCCTAAGAACACTGGGGCTCTGGGCTTCTTTAGCCACCTCATCTTCTGCTCATCCTCTCGCGCACTCTGAAGAGAGCTCAGGTGAGAAATTGCAAACGTCGAGCAATTGCTCAGAGATGAAAAGTGCCAGCACTGAAAGCTGTTGCTAGCCAGCACCCTTCCTTGGAAGCGCTTTCACAGGCGCAGCAACACTGGGGCTTTGCGCTTCTCTAGCCACCAAACGTCACGGTCCTTCTCTTTCCGTCTCGTAGACACGAGATGAGAAATTGCAAACGTCGAGCAATTGCTCAGAGATGAAAAGTGCCAGCACTGAAAGCTGTTGCTAGCCAGCACCCTTCCTTGGAAGCGCTTTCACAGGCGCAGTAACACTGGGGCTTTGCGCTTCTCTAGCCACCAAACGTCACGGTCATTCTCTTTCCGTCGGTAGACACGAGCTGAGAAATTGCAAACGTCGAGCAATTGCTCAGAGATGAAAAGTGCCAGCACTGAAAGCTCTTGCTAGCCAGCACCCTTCCTTGGAAGCGCTTTCACAGGCGCAGTAACACTGGGGCTTTGCGCTTCTCTAGCCACCAAACGTCACGGTCCTTCTCTTTCCGTCTCGTAGACACGAGCTGAGAAATTGCAAACGTCGAGCAATTGCTCAGAGATGAAAAGTGCCAGCACTGAAAGCTCTTGCTAGCCAGCACCCTTCCTTGGAAGCGCTTTTGTAGGCCTAAGAACACTGGGGCTCTGGGCTTCTTTAGCCACCTCATCTTCTGCTCATCCTCTCGCGCACTCTGAAGAGAGCTCAGGTGAGAAATTGCAAACGTCGAGCAATTGCTCAGAGATGAAAAGTGCCAGCACTGAAAGCTCTTGCTAGCCAGCACCCTTCCTTGGAAGCGCTTTCACAGGCGCAGCAACACTGGGGCTTTGCGCTTCTCTACCCACCAAACGTCACGGTCCTTCTCTTTCCGTCTCGTAGACACGAGCTGAGAAATTGCAAACGTCGAGCAATTGCTCAGAGAGGAAAAGTGCCAGCACTGAAAGCTCTTGCTAGCCAGCACCCTTCCTTGGAAGCGCTTTTGTAGGCCTAAGAACACTGGGGCTCTGGGCTTCTCTAGCCACCTCATCTTCTGCTCATCCTCTCGCGCACTCTAAAGAGAGCTCAGGTGAGAAATTGCAAACGTCGAGCAATTGCTCAGAGATGAAAAGTGCCAGCACTGAAAGCTGTTGCTAGCCAGCACCCTTCCTTGGAAGCGCTTTTGTAGGCCTAAGAACACTGGGGCTCTGGGCTTCTCTAGCCACCTCATCTTCTGCTCATCCTCTCGCGCACTCTAAAGAGAGCTCAGGTGAGAAATTGCAAACGTCGAGCAATTGCTCAGAGATGAAAAGTGCCAGCACTGAAAGCTGTTGCTAGCCAGCACCCTTCCTTGGAAGCGCTTTACAGGCGCAGTAACACTGGGGCTTTGCGCTTCTCTACCCATCAAACGTCACTGTCATTCTCTTTCCGTCTCGTAGACACGAGCTGAGAAATTGCAAACGTCGAGCAATTGCTCAGAGATGAAAAGTGCCAGCACTGAAAGCTCTTGCTAGCCAGCACCCTTCCTTGGAAGCGCTTTCACAGGCGCAGCAACACTGGGGCTCTGGGCTTCTCTAGCCACCAAACGTCAAGGTCCTTCTCTTTCCGTCTCGTAGACACGAGCTGAGAAATTGCAAACGTCGAGCAATTGCTCAGAGAGGAAAAGTGCCAGCACTGAAAGCTGTTGCTAGCCAGCACCCTTCCTTGGAAGCGCTTTTGTAGGCCTAAGAACACTGGGGCTCTGGGCTCCTCTAGCCACCTCATCTTCTGCTCATCCTCTCGCGCACTCTAAAGAGAGCTCAGGTGAGAAATTGCAAACGTCGAGCAATTGCTCAGAGATGAAAAGTGCCAGCACTGAAAGCTGTTGCTAGCCAGCACCCTTCCTTGGAAGCGCTTTTGTAGGCCTAAGAACACTGGGGCTCTGGGCTTCTTTAGCCACCTCATCTTCTGCTCATCCTCTCGCGCACTCTGAAGAGAGCTCAGGTGAGAAATTGCAAACGTCGAGCAATTGCTCAGAGATGAAAAGTGCCAGCACTGAAAGCTCTTGCTAGCCAGCACCCTTCCTTGGAAGCGCTTTCACAGGCGCAGCAACACTGGGGCTTTGCGCTTCTCTACCCACCAAACGTCACTGTCATTCTCTTTCCGTCTCGTAGACACGAGATGAGAAATTGCAAACGTCGAGCAATTGCTCAGAGATGAAAAGTGCCAGCACTGAAAGCTGTTGCTAGCCAGCACCCTTCCTTGGAAGCGCTTTCACAGGCGCAGCAACACTGGGGCTTTGCGCTTCTCTAGCCACCAAACGTCACGGTCATTCTCTTTCCATCTCGTAGACACGAGCTGAGAAATTGCAAACGTCGAGCAATTGCTCAGAGATGAAAAGTGCCAGCACTGAAAGCTGTTGCTAGCCAGCACCCTTCCTTGGAAGCGCTTTCACAGGCGCAGTAACACTGGGGCTTTGCGCTTCTCTAGCCACCAAACGTCACGGTCCTTCTCTTTCCGTCTCGTAGACACGAGCTGAGAAATTGCAAACGTCGAGCAATTGCTCAGAGATGAAAAGTGCCAGCACTGAAAGCTGTTGCTAGCCAGCACCCTTCCATGGAAGCGCTTTTGTAGGCCTAAGAACACTGGGGCTCTGGGCTTCTTTAGCCACCTCATCTTCTGCTCATCCTCTCGCGCACTCTGAAGAGAGCTCAGGTGAGAAATTGCAAACGTCCAGCAATTGCTCAGAGATGAAAAGTGCCAGCACTGAAAGCTCTTGCTAGCCAGCACCCTTCCTTGGAAGCGCTTTTGTAGGCCTAAGAACACTGGGGCTCTGGGCTTCTCTAGCCACCTCATCTTCTGCTCATCCTCACGCGCACTCTAAAGAGAGCTCAGGTGAGAAATTGCAAACGTCGAGCAATTGCTCAGAGATGAAAAGTGCCAGCACTGAAAGCTGTTGCTAGCCAGCACCCTTCCTTGGAAGCGCTTTACAGGCGCAGTAACACTGGGGCTTTGCGCTTCTCTACCCATCAAACGTCACTGTCATTCTCTTTCCGTCTCGTAGACACGAGCTGAGAAATTGCAAACGTCGAGCAATTGCTCAGAGATGAAAAGTGCCAGCACTGAAAGCTCTTGCTAGCCAGCACCCTTCCTTGGAAGCGCTTTCACAGGCGCAGCAACACTGGGGCTTTGCGCTTCTCTACCCACCAAACGTCACGGTCCTTCTCTTTCCGTCTCGTAGACACGAGCTGAGAAATTGCAAACGTCGAGCAATTGCTCAGAGATGAAAAGTGCCAGCACTGAAAGCTCTTGCTAGCCAGCACCCTTCCTTGGAAGCGCTTTCACAGGTGCAGCAACACTGGGGCTTTGCGCTTCTATACGCACCAAACGTCACGGTCCTTCTCTTTCCGTCTCGTAGACACGAGCTGAGAAATTGCAAATGTCGAGGAATTGCTCAGAGATGAAAAGTGCCAGCACTGAAAGCTGTTGCTAGCCAGCACCCTTCCTTGGAAGCGCTTTTGTAGGCCTAAGAACACTGGGGCTCTGGGCTTCTCTAGCCACCTCATCTTCTGCTCATCCTCTCGCGCACTCTAAAGAGAGCTCAGGTGAGAAATTGCAAACGTCGAGTAATTGCTCAGAGATGAAAAGTGCCAGCACTGAAAGCTGTTGCTAGCCAGCACCCTTCCTTGGAAGCGCTTTTGTAGGCCTAAGAACACTGGGGCTCTGGGCTTCTTTAGCCACCTCATCTTCTGCTCATCCTCTCGCGCACTCTGAAGAGAGCTCAGGTGAGAAATTGCAAACGTCGAGCAATTGCTCAGAGATGAAAAGTGCCAGCACTGAAAGCTGTTGCTAGCCAGCACCCTTCCTTGGAAGCGCTTTCACAGGCGCAGCAACACTGGGGCTTTGCGCTTCTCTAGCCACCAAGCGTCACGGTCCTTCTCTTTCCGTCTCGTAGACACGAGCTGAGAAATTGCAAACGTCGAGCAATTGCTCAGAGAGGAAAAGTGCCAGCACTGAAAGCTGTTGCTAGCCAGCACCCTTCCTTGGAAGCGCTTTTGTAGGCCTAAGAACACTGGGGCTCTGGGCTTCTCTAGCCACCTCATCTTCTGCTCATCCTCTCGCGCACTCTAAAGACAGCTCAGCTGAGAAATTGCAAACGTCGAGCAATTGCTCAGAGATGAAAAGTGCCAGCACTGAAAGCTGTTGCTAGCCAGCACCCTTCCTTGGAAGCGCTTTCACAGGCGCAGTAACACTGGGGCTTTGCGCTTCTCTAGCCACCAAACGTCACGGTCCTTCTCTTTCCGTCTCGTAGACACGAGCTGAGAAATTGCAAACGTCGAGCAATTGCTCAGAGATGAAAAGTGCCAGCACTGAAAGCTGTTGCTAGCCAGCACCCTTCCTTGGAAGCGCTTTCACAGGCGCAGTAACACTGGGGCTTTGCGCTTCTCTAGCCACCAAACGTCAAGGTCATTCTCTTTCCGTCTCGTAGACACGAGCTGAGAAATTGCAAACGTCGAGCAATTGCTCAGAGATGAAAAGTGCCAGCACTGAAAGCTCTTGCTAGCCAGCACCCTTCCTTGGAAGCGCTTTTGTAGGCCTAAGAACACTGGGGCTCTGGGCTTCTCTAGCCACCTCATCTTCTGCTCATCCTCTCGCGCACTCTAAAGAGAGCTCAGCTGAGAAATTGCAAACGTCGAGCAATTGCTCAGAGATGAAAAGTGCCAGCACTGAAAGCTCTTGCTAGCCAGCCCCCTTCCTTGGAAGCGCTTTTGTAGGCCTAAGAACACTGGGGCTCTGGGCTTCTCTAGCCACCTAATCTTCTGCTCATCCTCGCGCGCACTCTAAAGAGAGCTCAGGTGAGAAATTGCAAACGTCGAGCAATTGCTCAGAGATGAAAAGTGCCAGCACTGAAAGCTGTTGCTAGCCAGCACCCTTCCTTGGAAGCGCTTTCACAGGCGCAGCAACACTGGGGCTTTGCGCTTCTCTACCCACCAAACGTCACGGTCCTTCTCTTTCCGTCTCGTAGACACGAGCTGAGAAATTGCAAACGTCGAGCAATTGCTCAGAGAGGAAAAGTGCCAGCACTGAAAGCTGTTGCTAGCCAGCACCCTTCCTTGGAAGCGCTTTTGTAGGCCTAAGAACACTGGGGCTCTGGGCTTCTCTAGCCACCTCATCTTCTGCTCATCCTCTCGCGCACTCTAAAGAGAGCTCAGGTGAGAAATTGCAAACGTCGAGCAATTGCTCAGAGATGAAAAGTGCCAGCACTGAAAGCTCTTGCTAGCCAGCCCCCTTCCTTGGAAGCGCTTTTGTAGGCCTAAGAACACTGGGGCTCTGGGCTTCTCTAGCCACCTAATCTTCTGCTCATCCTCGCGCGCACTCTAAAGAGAGCTCAGGTGAGAAATTGCAAACGTCGAGCAATTGCTCAGAGATGAAAAGTGCCAGCACTGAAAGCTGTTGCTAGCCAGCACCCTTCCTTGGAAGCGCTTTACAGGCGCAGTAACACTGCGGCTTTGCGCTTCTCTACCCATCAAACGTCACTGTCATTCTCTTTCCGTCTCGTAGACACGAGCTGAGAAATTGCAAACGTCGAGCAATTGCTCAGAGATGAAAAGTGCCAGCACTGAAAGCTGTTGCTAGCCAGCACCCTTCCTTGGAAGCGCTTTCACAGGCGCAGAAACACTGGGGCTTTGCGCTTCTCTACCCACCAAACGTCACGGTCCTTCTCTTTCCGTCTCGTAGACACGAGCTGAGAAATTGCAAACGTCGAGCAATTGCTCAGAGATGAAAAGTGCCAGCACTGAAAGCTGTTGCTAGCCAGCACCCTTCCTTGGAAGCGCTTTCACAGGTGCAGCAACACTGGGGCTTTGCGCTTCTATACGCACCAAACGTCACGGTCATTCTCTTTCCGTCGGTAGACACGAGCTGAGAAATTGCAAACGTCAAGCAATTGCTCAGAGAGGAAAAGTGCCAGCACTGAAAGCTCTTGCTAGCCAGCACCCTTCCTTGGAAGCGCTTTTGTAGGCCTAAGAACACTGGGGCTCTGGGCTTCTCTAGCCACCTCATCTTCTGCTCATCCTCTCGCGCACTCTAAAGAGAGCTCAGGTGAGAAATTGCAAACGTCGAGCAATTGCTCAGAGATGAAAAGTGCCAGCACTGAAAGCTGTTGCTAGCCAGCACCCTTCCTTGGAAGCGCTTTTGTAGGCCTAAGAACACTGGGGCTCTGGGCTTCTTTAGCCACCTCATCTTCTGCTCATCCTCTCGCGCACTCTGAAGAGAGCTCAGGTGAGAAATTGCAAACGTCGAGCAATTGCTCAGAGATGAAAAGTGCCAGCACTGAAAGCTGTTGCTAGCCAGCACCCTTCCTTGGAAGCGCTTTCACAGGCGCAGCAACACTGGGGCTTTGCGCTTCTCTAGCCACCAAGCGTCACGGTCCTTCTCTTTCCGTCTCGTAGACACGAGCTGAGAAATTGCAAACGTCGAGCAATTGCTCAGAGAGGAAAAGTGCCAGCACTGAAAGCTGTTGCTAGCCAGCACCCTTCCTTGGAAGCGCTTTTGTAGGCCTAAGAACACTGGGGCTCTGGGCTTCTCTAGCCACCTAATCTTCTGCTCATCCTCTCACGCACTCTAAAGACAGCTCAGCTGAGAAATTGCAAACGTCGAGCAATTGCTCAGAGATGAAAAGTGCCAGCACTGAAAGCTGTTGCTAGCCAGCACCCTTCCTTGGAAGCGCTTTTGTAGGCCTAAGAACACTGGGGCTCTGGGCTTCTCTAGCCACCAAACGTCACTGTCATTCTCTTTCCATCTCGTAGACACGAGCTGAGAAATTGCAAACGTCGAGCAATTGCTCAGAGATGAAAAGTGCCAGCACTGAAAGCTGTTGCTAGCCAGCACCCTTCCTTGGAAGCGCTTTCACAGGCGCAGTAACACTGGGGCTTTGCGCTTCTCTAGCCACCAAACGTCAAGGTCATTCTCTTTCCGTCTCGTAGACACGAGCTGAGAAATTGCAAACGTTGAGCAATTGCTCAGAGATGAAAAGTGCCAGCACTGAAAGCTCTTGCTAGCCAGCACCCTTCCTTGGAAGCGCTTTTGTAGGCCTAAGAACACTGGGGCTCTGGGCTTCTTTAGCCACCTCATCTTCTGCTCATCCTCTCGCGCACTCTGAAGAGAGCTCAGGTGAGAAATTGCAAACGTCGAGCAATTGCTCAGAGATGAAAAGTGCCAGCACTGAAAGCTCTTGCTAGCCAGCACCCTTCCTTGGAAGCGCTTTCACAGGCGCAGCAACACTGGGGCTTTGCGCTTCTCTACCCACCAAACGTCACGGTCCTTCTCTTTCCGTCTCGTAGACACGAGCTGAGAAATTGCAAACGTCGAGCAATTGCTCAGAGAGGAAAAGTGCCAGCACTGAAAGCTGTTGCTAGCCAGCACCCTTCCTTGGAAGCGCTTTTGTAGGCCTAAGAACACTGGGGCTCTGGGCTTCCCTAGCCACCTCATCTTCTGCTCATCCTCTCGCGCACTCTAAAGAGAGCTCAGGGGAGAAATTGCAAACGTCGAGCAATTGCTCAGAGATGAAAAGTGCCAGCACTGAAAGCTCTTGCTAGCCAGCACCCTTCCTTGGAAGCGCTTTTGTAGGCCTAAGAACACTGGGGCTCTGGGCTTCTCTAGCCACCTCATCTTCTGCTCATCCTCTCGCGCACTCTAAAGAGAGCTCAGGTGAGAAATTGCAAACGTCGAGCAATTGCTCAGAGATGAAAAGTGCCAGCACTGAAAGCTCTTGCTAGCCAGCCCCCTTCCTTGGAAGCGCTTTTGTAGGCCTAAGAACACTGGGGCTCTGGGCTTCTCTAGCCACCTAATCTTCTGCTCATCCTCTCGCGCAATCTAAAGAGAGCTCAGGTGAGAAATTGCAAACGTCGAGCAATTGCTCAGAGATGAAAAGTGCCAGCACTGAAAGCTGTTGCTAGCCAGCACCCTTCCTTGGAAGCGCTTTACAGGCGCAGCAACACTGGGGCTTTGCGCTTCTCTAGCCACAAAACGTCACGGTCCTTCTCTTTCCGTCTCGTAGACACGAGCTGAGAAATTGCAAACGTCGAGCAATTGCTCAGAGATGAAAAGTGCCAGCACTGAAAGCTGTTGCTAGCCAGCACCCTTCCTTGGAAGCGCTTTCACAGGCGCAGCAACACTGGGGCTTTGCGCTTCTCTAGCCACCAAACGTCACGGTCCTTCTCTTTCCGTCTCGTAGACACGAGCTGAGAAATTGCAAACGTCGAGCAATTGCTCAGAGATGAAAAGTGCCAGCACTGAAAGCTGTTGCTAGCCAGCCCCCTTCCTTGGAAGCGCTTTCAGAGGTGCAGCAACACTGGGGCTTTGCGCTTCTATACGCACCAAACGTCACGGTCCTTCTCTTTCCGTCTCGTAGACACGAGCTGAGAAATTGCAAACGTCGAGCAATTGCTCAGAGATGAAAAGTGCCAGCACTGAAAGCTGTTGCTAGCCAGCACCCTTCCTTGGAAGCGCTTTTGTAGGCCTAAGAACACTGGGGCTCTGGGCTTCTCTAGCCACCTCATCTTCTGCTCATCCTCTCGCGCACTCTAAAGAGAGCTCAGGTGAGAAATTGCAAACGTCGAGCAATTGCTCAGAGATGAAAAGTGCCAGCACTGAAAGCTGTTGCTAGCCAGCACCCTTCCTTGGAAGCGCTTTTGTAGGCCTAAGAACACTGGGGCTCTGGGCTTCTTTAGCCACCTCATCTTCTGCTCATCCTCTCGCGCACTCTGAAGAGAGCTCAGGTGAGAAATTGCAAACGTCGAGCAATTGCTCAGAGATGAAAAGTGCCAGCACTGAAAGCTCTTGCTAGCCAGCACCCTTCCTTGGAAGCGCTTTCACAGGCGCAGCAACACTGGGGCTTTGCGCTTCTCTACCCACCAAACGTCACTGTCATTCTCTTTCCGTCTCGTAGACACGAGCTGAGAAATTGCAAACGTCGAGCAATTGCTCAGAGAGGAAAAGTGCCAGCACTGAAAGCTGTTGCTAGCCAGCACCCTTCCTTGGAAGCGCTTTTGTAGGCCTAAGAACACTGGGGCTCTGGGCTTCTCTAGCCACCTAATCTTCTGCTCATCCTCTCGCGCACTCTAAAGAGAGCTCAGGTGAGAAATTGCAAACGTCGAGCAATTGCTCAGAGATGAAAAGTGCCAGCACTGAAAGCTGTTGCTAGCCAGCACCCTTCCTTGGAAGCGCTTTCACAGGCGCAGTAACACTGGGGCTTTGCGCTTCTCTACCCACCAAACGTCACGGTCATTCTCTTTCCATCTCGTAGACACGAGCTGAGAAATTGCAAACGTCGAGCAATTGCTCAGAGATGAAAAGTGCCAGCACTGAAAGCTGTTGCTAGCCAGCACCCTTCCTTGGAAGCGCTTTCACAGGCGCAGCAACACTGGGGCTTTGCGCTTCTCTAGCCACCAAACGTCAAGGTCATTCTCTTTCCGTCTCGTAGACACGAGCTGAGAAATTGCAAACGTTGAGCAATTGCTCAGAGATGAAAAGTGCCAGCACTGAAAGCTCTTGCTAGCCAGCACCCTTCCTTGGAAGCGCTTTTGTAGGCCTAAGAACACTGGGGCTCTGGGCTTCTTTAGCCACCTCATCTTCTGCTCATCCTCTCGCGCACTCTGAAGAGAGCTCAGGTGAGAAATTGCAAACGTCGAGCAATTGCTCAGAGATGAAAAGTGCCAGCACTGAAAGCTCTTGCTAGCCAGCACCCTTCCTTGGAAGCGCTTTCACAGGCGCAGCAACACTGGGGCTTTGCGCTTCTCTAGCCACCAAACGTCACGGTCCTTCTCTTTCCGTCTCGTAGACACGAGCTGAGAAATTGCAAACGTCGAGCAATTGCTCAGAGATGAAAAGTGCCAGCACTGAAAGCTGTTGCTAGCCAGCACCCTTCCTTGGAAGCGCTTTCACAGGCGCAGCAACACTGGGGCTTTGCGCTTCTCTACCCACCAAACGTCACGGTCCTTCTCTTTCCGTCTCGTAGACACGAGCTGAGAAATTGCAAACGTCGAGCAATTGCTCAGAGATGAAAAGTGCCAGCACTGAAAGCTGTTGCTAGCCAGTACCCTTCCTTGGAAGCGCTTTCACAGGTGCAGCAACACTGGGGCTTTGCGCTTCTATATGCACCAAACGTCACGGTCCTTCTCTTTCCGTCTCGTAGACACGAGCTGAGAAATTGCAAACGTCGAGCAATTGCTCAGAGATGAAAAGTGCCAGCACTGAAAGCTGTTGCTAGCCAGCACCCTTCCTTGGAAGCGCTTTTGTAGGCCTAAGAACACTGGGGCTCTGGGCTTCTCTAGCCACCTCATCTTCTGCTCATCCTCTCGCGCACTCTAAAGAGAGCTCAGGTGAGAAATTGCAAACGTCGAGCAATTGCTCAGAGATGAAAAGTGCCAGCACTGAAAGCTGTTGCTAGCCAGCACCCTTCCTTGGAAGCGCTTTTGTAGGCCTAAGAACACTGGGGCTCTGGGCTTCTTTAGCCACCTCATCTTCTGCTCATCCTCTCGCGCACTCTGAAGAGAGCTCAGGTGAGAAATTGCAAACGTCGAGCAATTGCTCAGAGATGAAAAGTGCCAGCACTGAAAGCTGTTGCTAGCCAGCACCCTTCCTTGGAAGCGCTTTCACAGGCGCAGCAACACTGGGGCTTTGCGCTTCTCTACCCATCAAACGTCACTGTCATTCTCTTTCCGTCTCGTAGACACGAGCTGAGAAATTGCAAACGTCGAGCAATTGCTCAGAGAGGAAAAGTGCCAGCACTGAAAGCTGTTGCTAGCCAGCACCCTTCCTTGGAAGCGCTTTTGTAGGCCTAAGAACACTGGGGCTCTGGGCTTCTCTAGCCACCTAATCTTCAGCTCATCCTCTCGCGCACTCTAAAGAGAGCTCAGGTGAGAAATTGCAAACGTCGAGCAATTGCTCAGAGATGAAAAGTGCCAGCACTGAAAGCTGTTGCTAGCCAGCACCCTTCCTTGGAAGCGCTTTCACAGGCGCAGTAACACTGGGGCTTTGCGCTTCTCTACCCACCAAACGTCACTGTCATTCTCTTTCCATCTCGTAGACACGAGCTGAGAAATTGCAAACGTCGAGCAATTGCTCAGAGATGAAAAGTGCCAGCACTGAAAGCTCTTGCTAGCCAGCACCCTTCCTTGGAAGCGCTTTCACAGGCGCAGCAACACTGGGGCTTTGCGCTTCTCTAGCCACCAAACGTCAAGGTCATTCTCTTTCCGTCTCGTAGACACGAGCTGAGAAATTGCAAACGTTGAGCAATTGCTCAGAGATGAAAAGTGCCAGCACTGAAAGCTCTTGCTAGCCAGCACCCTTCCTTGGAAGCGCTTTTGTAGGCCTAAGAACACTGGGGCTCTGGGCTTCTTTAGCCACCTCATCTTCTGCTCATCCTCTCGTGCACTCTGAAGAGAGCTCAGGTGAGAAATTGCAAACGTCGAGCAATTGCTCAGAGATGAAAAGTGCCAGCATTGAAAGCTCTTGCTAGCCAGCACCCTTCCTTGGAAGCGCTTTCACAGGCGCAGCAACACTGGGGCTTTGCGCTTCTCTAGCCACCAAACGTCACGGTCCTTCTCTTTCCGTCTCGTAGACACGAGCTGAGAAATTGCAAACGTCGAGCAATTGCTCAGAGAGGAAAAGTGCCAGCACTGAAAGCTGTTGCTAGCCAGCACCCTTCCTTGGAAGCGCTTTTGTAGGCCTAAGAACAGTGGGGCTCTGGGCTTCTCTAGCCACCTCATCTTCTGCTCATCCTCTCGCGCACTCTAAAGAGAGCTCAGGTGAGAAATTGCAAACGTCGAGCAATTGCTCAGAGATGAAAAGTGCCAGCACTGAAAGCTCTTGCTAGCCAGCCCCCTTCCTTGGAAGCGCTTTTGTAGGCCTAAGAACACTGGGGCTCTGGGCTTCTCTAGCCACCTAATCTTCTGCTCATCCTCTCGCGCACTCTAAAGAGAGCTCAGGTGAGAAATTGCAAACGTCGAGCAATTGCTCAGAGATGAAAAGTGCCAGCACTGAAAGCTGTTGCTAGCCAGCACCCTTCCTTGGAAGCGCTTTCACAGGCGCAGCAACACTGGGGCTTTGCGCTTCTCTACCCACCAAACGTCACTGTCATTCTCTTTCCGTCTCGTAGACACGAGCTGAGAAATTGCAAACGTCGAGCAATTGCTCAGAGATGAAAAGTGCCAGCACTGAAAGCTGTTGCTAGCCAGCACCCTTCCTTGGAAGCGCTTTTGTAGGCCTAAGAACACTGGGGCTCTGGGCTTCTCTAGCCACCTCATCTTCTGCTCATCCTCTCGCGCACTCTAAAGAGAGCTCAGGTGAGAAATTGCAAACGTCGAGCAATTGCTCAGAGATGAAAAGTGCCAGCACTGAAAGCTGTTGCTAGCCAGCACCCTTCCTTGGAAGCACTTTTGTAGGCCTAAGAACACTGGGGCTCTGGGCTTCTCTAGCCACCTCATCTTCTGCTCATCCTCTCGCGCACTCTAAAGAGAGCTCAGGTGAGAAATTGCAAACGTCGAGCAATTGCTCAGAGATGAAAAGTGCCAGCACTGAAAGCTGTTGCTAGCCAGCACCCTTCCTTGGAAGCGCTTTACAGGCGCAGCAACACTGGGGCTTTACGCTTCTCTAGCCACCAAACGTCACGGTCCTTCTCTTTCCGTCTCGTAGACACGAGCTGAGAAATTGCAAACGTCGAGCAATTGCTCAGAGAGGAAAAGTGCCAGCACTGAAAGCTGTTGCTAGCCAGCACCCTTCCTTGGAAGCGCTTTTGTAGGCCTAAGAACACTGGGGCTCTGGGCTTCTCTAGCCACCTCATCTTCTGCTCATCCTCTCGCGCACTCTGAAGAGAGCTCAGGTGAGAAATTGCAAACGTCGAGCAATTGCTCAGAGATGAAAAGTGCCAGCACTGAAAGCTCTTGCTAGCCAGCACCCTTCCTTGGAAGCGCTTTCACAGGCGCAGCAACACTGGGGCTTTACGCTTCTCTAGCCACCAAACGTCACGGTCCTTCTCTTTCCGTCTCGTAGACACGAGCTGAGAAATTGCAAACGTCGAGCAATTGCTCAGAGAGGAAAAGTGCCAGCACTGAAAGCTGTTGCTAGCCAGCACCCTTCCTTGGAAGCGCTTTTGTAGGCCTAAGAACACTGGGGCTCTGGGCTTCTCTAGCCACCTCATCTTCTGCTCATCCTCTCGCGCACTCTGAAGAGAGCTCAGGTGAGAAATTGCAAACGTCGAGCAATTGCTCAGAGATGAAAAGTGCCAGCACTGAAAGCTCTTGCTAGCCAGCACCCTTCCTTGGAAGCGCTTTCACAGGCGCAGCAACACTGGGGCTTTGCGCTTCTCTACCCACCAAACGTCACGGTCCTTCTCTTTCCGTCTCGTAGACACGAGCTGAGAAATTGCAAACGTCGAGCAATTGCTCAGAGATGAAAAGTGCCAGCACTGAAAGCTGTTGCTAGCCAGCCCCCTTCCTTGGAAGCGCTTTTGTAGGCCTAAGAACACTGGGGCTCTGGGCTTCTCTAGCCACCTCATCTTCTGCTCATCCTCTCGCGCACTCTAAAGAGAGCTCAGGTGAGAAATTGCAAACGTCGAGCAATTGCTCAGAGATGAAAAGTGCCAGCACTGAAAGCTGTTGCTAGCCAGCACCCTTCCTTGGAAACGCTTTTGTAGGCCTAAGAACACTGGGGCTCTGGGCTTCTCTAGCCACCTCATCTTCTGCTCATCCTCTCGCGCACTCTAAAGAGAGCTCAGGTGAGAAATTGCAAACGTCGAGCAATTGCTCAGAGATGAAAAGTGCCAGCACTGAAAGCTGTTGCTAGCCAGCACCCTTCCTTGGAAACGCTTTTGTAGGCCTAAGAACACTGGGGCTCTGGGCTTCTCTAGCCACCTAATCTTCTGCTCATCCTCTCGCGCACTCTAAAGACAGCTCAGCTGAGAAATTGCAAACGTCGAGCAATTGCTCAGAGATGAAAAGTGCCAGCACTGAAAGCTGTTGCTAGCCAGCACCCTTCCTTGGAAGCGCTTTCACAGGCGCAGTAACACTGGGGCTTTGCGCTTCTCTACCCACCAAACGTCACTGTCATTCTCTTTCCATCTCGTAGACACGAGCTGAGAAATTGCAAACGTCGAGCAATTGCTCAGAGATGCAAAGTGCCAGCACTGAAGGCTGTTGCTAGCCAGCACCCTTCCTTGGAAGCGCTTTCACAGGCGCAGTAACACTGGGGCTTTGCGCTTCTCTAGCCACCAAACGTCACGGTCATTCTCTTTCCGTCTCGTAGACACGAGCTGAGAAATTGCAAACGTCGAGCAATTGCTCAGAGATGAAAAGTGCCAGCACTGAAAGCTCTTGCTAGCCAGCCCCCTTCCTTGGAAGCGCTTTTGTAGGCCTAAGAACACTGGGGCTCTGGGCTTCTCTAGCCACCTAATCTTCTGCTCATCCTCTCGCGCACTCTAAAGAGAGCTCAGGTGAGAAATTGCAAACGTCGAGCAATTGCTCAGAGATGAAAAGTGCCAGCACTGAAAGCTGTTGCTAGCCAGCACCCTTCCTTGGAAGCGCTTTCACAGGCGCAGTAACACTGGGGCTTTGCGCTTCTCTACCCACCAAACGTCACTGTCATTCTCTTTCCGTCTCGTAGACACGAGCTGAGAAATTGCAAACGTCGAGCAATTGCTCAGAGATGAAAAGTGCCAGCACTGAAAGCTGTTGCTAGCCAGCACCCTTCCTTGGAAGCGCTTTTGTAGGCCTAAGAACACTGGGGCTCTGGGCTTCTCTAGCCACCTCATCTTCTGCTCATCCTCTCGCGCACTCTAAAGAGAGCTCAGGTGAGAAATTGCAAACGTCGAGCAATTGCTCAGAGATGAAAAGTGCCAGCACTGAAAGCTGTTGCTAGCCAGCACCCTTCCTTGGAAGCGCTTTACAGGCGCGGTAACAATGGGGCTTTGCGCTTCTCTAGCCACCAAACGTCACGGTCCTTCTCTTTCCGTCTCGTAGACACGAGCTGAGAAATTGCAAACGTCGAGCAATTGCTCAGAGATGAAAAGTGCCAGCACTGAAAGCTGTTGCTAGCCAGCCCCCTTCCTTGGAAGCGCTTTTGTAGGCCTAAGAACACTGGGGCTCTGGGCTTCTCTAGCCACCTCATCTTCTGCTCATCCTCTCGCGCACTCTAAAGAGAGCTCAGGTGAGAAATTGCAAACGTCGAGCAATTGCTCAGAGATGAAAAGTGCCAGCACTGAAAGCTCTTGCTAGCCAGCACCCTTCCTTGGAAGCGCTTTTGTAGGCCTAAGAACACTGGGGCTCTGGGCTTCTTTAGCCACCTCATCTTCTGCTCATCCTCTCGCGCACTCTAAAGAGAGCTCAGGTGAGAAATTGCAAACGTCGAGCAATTGCTCAGAGATGAAAAGTGCCAGCACTGAAAGCTGTTGCTAGCCAGCACCCTTCCTTGGAAGCGCTTTCACAGGCGCAGCAACACTGGGGCTTTGCGCTTCTCTAGCCACCAAGCGTCACGGTCCTTCTCTTTCCGTCTCGTAGACACGAGCTGAGAAATTGCAAACGTCGAGCAATTGCTCAGAGAGGAAAAGTGCCAGCACTGAAAGCTGTTGCTAGCCAGCACCCTTCCTTGGAAGCGCTTTTGTAGGCCTAAGAACACTGGGGCTCTGGGCTTCTCTAGCCACCTAATCTTCTGCTCATCCTCTCGCGCACTCTAAAGACAGCTCAGCTGAGAAATTGCAAACGTCGAGCAATTGCTCAGAGATGAAAAGTGCCAGCACTGAAAGCTGTTGCTAGCCAGCACCCTTCCTTGGAAGCGCTTTCACAGGCGCAGTAACACTGGGGCTTTGCGCTTCTCTACCCACCAAACGTCACTGTCATTCTCTTTCCATCTCGTAGACACGAGCTGAGAAATTGCAAACGTCGAGCAATTGCTCAGAGATGAAAAGTGCCAGCACTGAAAGCTGTTGCTAGCCAGCACCCTTCCTTGGAAGCGCTTTCACAGGCGCAGTAACACTGGGGCTTTGCGCTTCTCTAGCCACCAAACGTCACGGTCATTCTCTTTCCGTCTCGTAGACACGAGCTGAGAAATTGCAAACGTCGAGCAATTGCTCAGAGATGAAAAGTGCCAGCACTGAAAGCTCTTGCTAGCCAGCCCCCTTCCTTGGAAGCGCTTTTGTAGGCCTAAGAACACTGGGGCTCTGGGCTTCTCTAGCCACCTCATCTTCTGCTCATCCTCTCGCGCACTCTAAAGAGAGCTCAGGTGAGAAATTGCAAACGTCGAGCAATTGCTCAGAGATGAAAAGTGCCAGCACTGAAAGCTGTTGCTAGCCAGCACCCTTCCTTGGAAGCGCTTTCACAGGCGCAGTAACACTGGGGCTTTGCGCTTCTCTACCCACCAAACGTCACTGTCATTCTCTTTCCGTCTCGTAGACACGAGCTGAGAAATTGCAAACGTCGAGCAATTGCTCAGAGATGAAAAGTGCCAGCACTGAAAGCTGTTGCTAGCCAGCACCCTTCCTTGGAAGCGCTTTTGTAGGCCTAAGAACACTGGGGCTCTGGGCTTCTCTAGCCACCTCATCTTCTGCTCATCCTCTCGCGCACTCTAAAGAGAGCTCAGGTGAGAAATTGCAAACGTCGAGCAATTGCTCAGAGATGAAAAGTGCCAGCACTGAAAGCTGTTGCTAGCCAGCACCCTTCCTTGGAAGCGCTTTACAGGCGCGGTAACAATGGGGCTTTGCGCTTCTCTAGCCACCAAACGTCACGGTCCTTCTCTTTCCGTCTCGTAGACACGAGCTGAGAAATTGCAAACGTCGAGCAATTGCTCAGAGATGAAAAGTGCCAGCACTGAAAGCTGTTGCTAGCCAGCCCCCTTCCTTGGAAGCACTTTTGTAGGCCTAAGAACACTGGGGCTCTGGGCTTCTCTAGCCACCTCATCTTCTGCTCATCCTCTCGCGCACTCTAAAGAGAGCTCAGGTGAGAAATTGCAAACGTCGAGCAATTGCTCAGAGATGAAAAGTGCCAGCACTGAAAGCTCTTGCTAGCCAGCACCCTTCCTTGGAAACGCTTTTGTAGGCCTAAGAACACTGGGGCTCTGGGCTTCTCTAGCCACCTCATCTTCTGCTCATCCTCTCGCGCACTCTAAAGAGAGCTCAGGTGAGAAATTGCAAACGTCGAGCAATTGCTCAGAGATGAAAAGTGCCAGCACTGAAAGCTGTTGCTAGCCAGCACCCTTCCTTGGAAGCGCTTTTGTAGGCCTAAGAACACTGGGGCTCTGGGCTTCTCTAGCCACCTAATCTTCTGCTCATCCTCTCGCGCACTCTAAAGACAGCTCAGCTGAGAAATTGCAAACGTCGAGCAATTGCTCAGAGATGAAAAGTGCCAGCACTGAAAGCTGTTGCTAGCCAGCACCCTTCCTTGGAAGCGCTTTCACAGGCGCAGTAACACTGGGGCTTTGCGCTTCTCTAGCCACCAAACGTCACTGTCATTCTCTTTCCATCTCGTAGACACGAGCTGAGAAATTGCAAACGTCGAGCAATTGCTCAGAGATGAAAAGTGCCAGCACTGAAAGCTGTTGCTAGCCAGCACCCTTCCTTGGAAGCGCTTTCACAGGCGCAGTAACACTGGGGCTTTGCGCTTCTCTAGCCACCAAACGTCACTGTCATTCTCTTTCCGTCTCGTAGACACGAGCTGAGAAATTGCAAACGTCGAGCAATTGCTCAGAGATGAAAAGTGCCAGCACTGAAAGCTGTTGCTAGCCAGCACCCTTCCTTGGAAGCGCTTTTGTAGGCCTAAGAACACTGGGGCTCTGGGCTTCTCTAGCCACCTCATCTTCTGCTCATCCTCTCGCGCACTCTAAAGAGAGCTCAGGTGAGAAATTGCAAACGTCGAGCAATTGCTCAGAGATGAAAAGTGCCAGCACTGAAAGCTGTTGCTAGCCAGCACCCTTCCTTGGAAGCGCTTTACAGGCGCGGTAACAATGGGGCTTTGCGCTTCTCTAGCCACCAAACGTCACGGTCCTTCTCTTTCCGTCTCGTAGACACGAGCTGAGAAATTGCAAACGTCGAGCAATTGCTCAGAGATGAAAAGTGCCAGCACTGAAAGCTGTTGCTAGCCAGCCCCCTTCCTTGGAAGCGCTTTTGTAGGCCTAAGAACACTGGGGCTCTGGGCTTCTCTAGCCACCTCATCTTCTGCTCATCCTCTCGCGCACTCTAAAGAGAGCTCAGGTGAGAAATTGCAAACGTCGAGCAATTGCTCAGAGATGAAAAGTGCCAGCACTGAAAGCTGTTGCTAGCCAGCACCCTTCCTTGGAAACGCTTTTGTAGGCCTAAGAACACTGGGGCTCTGGGCTTCTTTAGCCACCTCATCTTCTGCTCATCCTCTCGCGCACTCTAAAGAGAGCTCAGGTGAGAAATTGCAAACGTCGAGCAATTGCTCAGAGATGAAAAGTGCCAGCACTGAAAGCTGTTGCTAGCCAGCACCCTTCCTTGGAAGCGCTTTACAGGAGCAGCAACACTGGGGCTTTACGCTTCTCTACCCACCAAACGTCACGGTCCTTCTCTTTCCGTCTCGTAGACACGAGCTGAGAAATTGCAAACGTCGAGCAATTGCTCAGAGAGGAAAAGTGCCAGCACTGAAAGCTCTTGCTAGCCAGCACCCTTCCTTGGAAGCGCTTTTGTAGGCCTAAGAACACTGGGGCTCTGGGCTTCTCTAGCCACCTCATCTTCTGCTCATCCTCTCGCGCACTCTGAAGAGAGCTCAGGTGAGAAATTGCAAACGTCGAGCAATTGCTCAGAGATGAAAAGTGCCAGCACTGAAAGCTGTTGCTAGCCAGCACCCTTCCTTGGAAGCGCTTTCACAGGCGCAGCAACACTGGGGCTTTGCGCTTCTCTACCCACCAAACGTCACGGTCCTTCTCTTTCCGTCTCGTAGACACGAGCTGAGAAATTGCAAACGTCGAGCAATTGCTCAGAGATGAAAAGTGCCAGCACTGAAAGCTCTTGCTAGCCAGCACCCTTCCTTGGAAGCGCTTTCACAGGCGCAGCAACACTGGGGCTTTGCGCTTCTCTACCCACCAAACGTCACGGTCCTTCTCTTTCCGTCTCGTAGACACGAGCTGAGAAATTGCAAACGTCGAGCAATTGCTCAGAGATGAAAAGTGCCAGCACTGAAGGCTGTTGCTAGCCAGCACCCTTCCTTGGAAGCGCTTTCACAGGCGCAGCAACACTGGGGCTTTGCGCTTCTCTACCCACCAAACGTCACGGTCCTTCTCTTTCCGTCTCGTAGACACGAGCTGAGAAATTGCAAACGTCGAGCAATTGCTCAGAGATGAAAAGTGCCAGCACTGGAAGCTGTTGCTAGCCAGCACCCTTCCTTGGAAGCGCTTTCACAGGTGCAGCAACACTGGGGCTTTGCGCTTCTATACGCACCAAACGTCACGGTCCTTCTCTTTCCGTCTCGTAGACACGAGCTGAGAAATTGCAAATGTCGAGGAATTGCTCAGAGATGAAAAGTGCCAGCACTGAAAGCTCTTGCTAGCCAGCACCCTTCCTTGGAAGCGCTTTTGTAGGCCTAAGAACACTGGGGCTCTGGGCTTCTCTAGCCACCTCATCTTCTGCTCATCCTCTCGCGCACTCTAAAGAGAGCTCAGGTGAGAAATTGCAAACGTCGAGCAATTGCTCAGAGATGAAAAGTGCCAGCACTGAAAGCTGTTGCTAGCCAGCACCCTTCCTTGGAAGCGCTTTTGTAGGCCTAAGAACACTGGGGCTCTGGGCTTCTTTAGCCACCTCATCTTCTGCTCATCCTCTCGCGCACTCTGAAGAGAGCTCAGGTGAGAAATTGCAAACGTCGAGCAATTGCTCAGAGATGAAAAGTGCCAGCACTGAAAGCTGTTGCTAGCCAGCACCCTTCCTTGGAAGCGCTTTCACAGGCGCAGCAACACTGGGGCTTTGCGCTTCTCTAGCCACCAAGCGTCACGGTCCTTCTCTTTCCGTCTCGTAGACACGAGCTGAGAAATTGCAAACGTCGAGCAATTGCTCAGAGATGAAAAGTGCCAGCACTGAAAGCTCTTGCTAGCCAGCACCCTTCCTTGGAAGCGCTTTTGTAGGCCTAAGAACACTGGGGCTCTGGGCTTCTCTAGCCACCTAATCTTCTGCTCATCCTCTCGCGCACTCTAAAGACAGCTCAGCTGAGAAATTGCAAACGTCGAGCAATTGCTCAGAGATGAAAAGTGCCAGCACTGAAAGCTGTTGCTAGCCAGCACCCTTCCTTGGAAGCGCTTTCACAGGCGCAGTAACACTGGGGCTTTGCGCTTCTCTAGCCACCAAACGTCACTGTCATTCTCTTTCCATCTCGTAGACACGAGCTGAGAAATTGCAAACGTCGAGCAATTGCTCAGAGATGAAAAGTGCCAGCACTGAAAGCTGTTGCTAGCCAGCACCCTTCCTTGGAAGCGCTTTCACAGGCGCAGTAACACTGGGGCTTTGCGCTTCTCTAGCCACCAAACGTCACGGTCATTCTCTTTCCGTCTCGTAGACACGAGCTGAGAAATTGCAAACGTTGAGCAATTGCTCAGAGATGAAAAGTGCCAGCACTGAAAGCTCTTGCTAGCCAGCACCCTTCCTTGGAAGCGCTTTTGTAGGCCTAAGAACACTGGGGCTCTGGGCTTCTTTAGCCACCTCATCTTCTGCTCATCCTCTCGCGCACTCTGAAGAGAGCTCAGGTGAGAAATTGCAAACGTCGAGCAATTGCTCAGAGATGAAAAGTGCCAGCACTGAAAGCTCTTGCTAGCCAGCACCCTTCCTTGGAAGCGCTTTCACAGGCGCAGCAACACTGGGGCTTTGCGCTTCTCTACCCACCAAACGTCACGGTCCTTCTCTTTCCGTCTCGTAGACACGAGCTGAGAAATTGCAAACGTCGAGCAATTGCTCAGAGAGGAAAAGTGCCAGCACTGAAAGCTGTTGCTAGCCAGCACCCTTCCTTGGAAGCGCTTTCACAGGCGCAGTAACACTGGGGCTTTGCGCTTCTCTACCCACCAAACGTCACGGTCCTTCTCTTTCCGTCTCGTAGACACGAGCTGAGAAATTGCAAACGTCGAGCAATTGCTCAGAGATGAAAAGTGCCAGCACTGAAAGCTGTTGCTAGCCAGCACCCTTCCTTGGAAGCGCTTTCACAGGCGCAGTAACACTGGGGCTTTGCGCTTCTCTAGCCACCAAACGTCACGGTCATTCTCTTTCCGTCTCGTAGACACGAGCTGAGAAATTGCAAACGTCGAGCAATTGCTCAGAGATGAAAAGTGCCAGCACTGAAAGCTCTTGCTAGCCAGCCCCCTTCCTTGGAAGCGCTTTTGTAGGCCTAAGAACACTGGGGCTCTGGGCTTCTCTAGCCACCTAATCTTCTGCTCATCCTCTCGCGCACTCTAAAGAGAGCTCAGGTGAGAAATTGCAAACGTCGAGCAATTGCTCAGAGATGAAAAGTGCCAGCACTGAAAGCTGTTGCTAGCCAGCACCCTTCCTTGGAAGCGCTTTCACAGGCGCAGTAACACTGGGGCTTTGCGCTTCTCTACCCACCAAACGTCACTGTCATTCTCTTTCCGTCTCGTAGACACGAGCTGAGAAATTGCAAACGTCGAGCAATTGCTCAGAGATGAAAAGTGCCAGCACTGAAAGCTGTTGCTAGCCAGCACCCTTCCTTGGAAGCGCTTTTGTAGGCCTAAGAACACTGGGGCTCTGGGCTTCTCTAGCCACCTCATCTTCTGCTCATCCTCTCGCGCACTCTAAAGAGAGCTCAGGTGAGAAATTGCAAACGTCGAGCAATTGCTCAGAGATGAAAAGTGCCAGCACTGAAAGCTGTTGCTAGCCAGCACCCTTCCTTGGAAGCGCTTTACAGGCGCGGTAACAATGGGGCTTTGCGCTTCTCTAGCCACCAAACGTCACGGTCCTTCTCTTTCCGTCTCGTAGACACGAGCTGAGAAATTGCAAACGTCGAGCAATTGCTCAGAGATGAAAAGTGCCAGCACTGAAAGCTGTTGCTAGCCAGCCCCCTTCCTTGGAAGCACTTTTGTAGGCCTAAGAACACTGGGGCTCTGGGCTTCTCTAGCCACCTCATCTTCTGCTCATCCTCTCGCGCACTCTAAAGAGAGCTCAGGTGAGAAATTGCAAACGTCGAGCAATTGCTCAGAGATGAAAAGTGCCAGCACTGAAAGCTGTTGCTAGCCAGCACCCTTCCTTGGAAGCGCTTTTGTAGGCCTAAGAACACTGGGGCTCTGGGCTTCTCTAGCCACCTCATCTTCTGCTCATCCTCTCGCGCACTCTAAAGAGAGCTCAGGTGAGAAATTGCAAACGTCGAGCAATTGCTCAGAGATGAAAAGTGCCAGCACTGAAAGCTGTTGCTAGCCAGCACCCTTCCTTGGAAGCGCTTTTGTAGGCCTAAGAACACTGGGGCTCTGGGCTTCTCTAGCCACCTAATCTTCTGCTCATCCTCTCGCGCACTCTAAAGAGAGCTCAGGTGAGAAATTGCAAACGTCGAGCAATTGCTCAGAGATGAAAAGTGCCAGCACTGAAAGCTGTTGCTAGCCAGCACCCTTCCTTGGAAGCGCTTTCACAGGCGCAGTAACACTGGGGCTTTGCGCTTCTCTAGCCACCAAACGTCACTGTCATTCTCTTTCCATCTCGTAGACACGAGCTGAGAAATTGCAAACGTCGAGCAATTGCTCAGAGATGAAAAGTGCCAGCACTGAAAGCTGTTGCTAGCCAGCACCCTTCCTTGGAAGCGCTTTCACAGGCGCAGTAACACTGGGGCTTTGCGCTTCTCTAGCCACCAAACGTCACGGTCCTTCTCTTTCCGTCTCGTAGACACGAGCTGAGAAATTGCAAACGTCGAGCAATTGCTCAGAGATGAAAAGTGCCAGCACTGAAAGCTCTTGCTAGCCAGCCCCCTTCCTTGGAAGCGCTTTTGTAGGCCTAAGAACACTGGGGCTCTGGGCTTCTCTAGCCACCTAATCTTCTGCTCATCCTCTCGCGCACTCTAAAGAGAGCTCAGGTGAGAAATTGCAAACGTCGAGCAATTGCTCAGAGATGAAAAGTGCCAGCACTGAAAGCTGTTGCTAGCCAGCACCCTTCCTTGGAAGCGCTTTCACAGGCGCAGTAACACTGGGGCTTTGCGCTTCTCTACCCACCAAACGTCACTGTCATTCTCTTTCCGTCTCGTAGACACGAGCTGAGAAATTGCAAACGTCGAGCAATTGCTCAGAGATGAAAAGTGCCAGCACTGAAAGCTGTTGCTAGCCAGCCCCCTTCCTTGGAAGCGCTTTTGTAGGCCTAAGAACAGTGGGGCTCTGGGCTTCTCTAGCCACCTCATCTTCTGCTCATCCTCTCGCGCACTCTAAAGAGAGCTCAGGTGAGAAATTGCAAACGTCGAGCAATTGCTCAGAGATGAAAAGTGCCAGCACTGAAAGCTGTTGCTAGCCAGCACCCTTCCTTGGAAGCGCTTTACAGGCGCGGTAACAATGGGGCTTTGCGCTTCTCTAGCCACCAAACGTCACGGTCCTTCTCTTTCCGTCTCGTAGACACGAGCTGAGAAATTGCAAACGTCGAGCAATTGCTCAGAGATGAAAAGTGCCAGCACTGAAAGCTGTTGCTAGCCAGCCCCCTTCCTTGGAAGCGCTTTTGTAGGCCTAAGAACACTGGGGCTCTGGGCTTCTCTAGCCACCTCATCTTCTGCTCATCCTCTCGCGCACTCTAAAGAGAGCTCAGGTGAGAAATTGCAAACGTCGAGCAATTGCTCAGAGATGAAAAGTGCCAGCACTGAAAGCTGTTGCTAGCCAGCACCCTTCCTTGGAAACGCTTTTGTAGGCCTAAGAACACTGGGGCTCTGGGCTTCTTTAGCCACCTCATCTTCTGCTCATCCTCTCGCGCACTCTAAAGAGAGCTCAGGTGAGAAATTGCAAACGTCGAGCAATTGCTCAGAGATGAAAAGTGCCAGCACTGAAAGCTGTTGCTAGCCAGCACCCTTCCTTGGAAGCGCTTTACAGGAGCAGCAACACTGGGGCTTTACGCTTCTCTACCCACCAAACGTCACGGTCCTTCTCTTTCCGTCTCGTAGACACGAGCTGAGAAATTGCAAACGTCGAGCAATTGCTCAGAGATGCAAAGTGCCAGCACTGAAAGCTGTTGCTAGCCAGCACCCTTCCTTGGAAGCGCTTTTGTAGGCCTAAGAACAGTGGGGCTCTGGGCTTCTCTAGCCACCTCATCTTCTGCTCATCCTCTCGCGCACTCTGAAGAGAGCTCAGGTGAGAAATTGCAAACGTCGAGCAATTGCTCAGAGATGAAAAGTGCCAGCACTGAAAGCTGTTGCTAGCCAGCACCCTTCCTTGGAAGCGCTTTCACAGGCGCAGCAACACTGGGGCTTTGCGCTTCTCTACCCACCAAACGTCACGGTCCTTCTCTTTCCGTCTCGTAGACACGAGCTGAGAAATTGCAAACGTCGAGCAATTGCTCAGAGATGAAAAGTGCCAGCACTGAAAGCTCTTGCTAGCCAGCACCCTTCCTTGGAAGCGCTTTCACAGGCGCAGCAACACTGGGGCTTTGCGCTTCTCTACCCACCAAACGTCACGGTCCTTCTCTTTCCGTCTCGTAGACACGAGCTGAGAAATTGCAAACGTCGAGCAATTGCTCAGAGATGAAAAGTGCCAGCACTGAAGGCTGTTGCTAGCCAGCACCCTTCCTTGGAAGCGCTTTCACAGGCGCAGCAACACTGGGGCTTTGCGCTTCTCTACCCACCAAACGTCACGGTCCTTCTCTTTCCGTCTCGTAGACACGAGCTGAGAAATTGCAAACGTCGAGCAATTGCTCAGAGATGAAAAGTGCCAGCACTGGAAGCTGTTGCTAGCCAGCACCCTTCCTTGGAAGCGCTTTCACAGGTGCAGCAACACTGGGGCTTTGCGCTTCTATACGCACCAAACGTCACGGTCCTTCTCTTTCCGTCTCGTAGACACGAGCTGAGAAATTGCAAATGTCGAGGAATTGCTCAGAGATGAAAAGTGCCAGCACTGAAAGCTCTTGCTAGCCAGCACCCTTCCTTGGAAGCGCTTTTGTAGGCCTAAGAACACTGGGGCTCTGGGCTTCTCTAGCCACCTCATCTTCTGCTCATCCTCTCGCGCACTCTAAAGAGAGCTCAGGTGAGAAATTGCAAACGTCGAGCAATTGCTCAGAGATGAAAAGTGCCAGCACTGAAAGCTGTTGCTAGCCAGCACCCTTCCTTGGAAGCGCTTTTGTAGGCCTAAGAACACTGGGGCTCTGGGCTTCTTTAGCCACCTCATCTTCTGCTCATCCTCTCGCGCACTCTGAAGAGAGCTCAGGTGAGAAATTGCAAACGTCGAGCAATTGCTCAGAGATGAAAAGTGCCAGCACTGAAAGCTCTTGCTAGCCAGCACCCTTCCTTGGAAGCGCTTTCACAAGCGCAGCAACACTGGGGCTTTGCGCTTCTCTAGCCACCAAGCGTCACGGTCCTTCTCTTTCCGTCTCGTAGACACGAGCTGAGAAATTGCAAACGTCGAGCAATTGCTCAGAGATGAAAAGTGCCAGCACTGAAAGCTCTTGCTAGCCAGCACCCTTCCTTGGAAGCGCTTTTGTAGGCCTAAGAACACTGGGGCTCTGGGCTTCTCTAGCCACCTAATCTTCTGCTCATCCTCTCGCGCACTCTAAAGACAGCTCAGCTGAGAAATTGCAAACGTCGAGCAATTGCTCAGAGATGAAAAGTGCCAGCACTGAAAGCTGTTGCTAGCCAGCACCCTTCCTTGGAAGCGCTTTCACAGGCGCAGTAACACTGGGGCTTTGCGCTTCTCTAGCCACCAAACGTCACTGTCATTCTCTTTCCATCTCGTAGACACGAGCTGAGAAATTGCAAACGTCGAGCAATTGCTCAGAGATGAAAAGTGCCAGCACTGAAAGCTGTTGCTAGCCAGCACCCTTCCTTGGAAGCGCTTTCACAGGCGCAGTAACACTGGGGCTTTGCGCTTCTCTAGCCACCAAACGTCACGGTCATTCTCTTTCCGTCTCGTAGACACGAGCTGAGAAATTGCAAACGTTGAGCAATTGCTCAGAGATGAAAAGTGCCAGCACTGAAAGCTCTTGCTAGCCAGCACCCTTCCTTGGAAGCGCTTTTGTAGGCCTAAGAACACTGGGGCTCTGGGCTTCTTTAGCCACCTCATCTTCTGCTCATCCTCTCGCGCACTCTGAAGAGAGCTCAGGTGAGAAATTGCAAACGTCGAGCAATTGCTCAGAGATGAAAAGTGCCAGCACTGAAAGCTCTTGCTAGCCAGCACCCTTCCTTGGAAGCGCTTTCACAGGCGCAGCAACACTGGGGCTTTGCGCTTCTCTACCCACCAAACGTCACGGTCCTTCTCTTTCCGTCTCGTAGACACGAGCTGAGAAATTGCAAACGTCGAGCAATTGCTCAGAGAGGAAAAGTGCCAGCACTGAAAGCTGTTGCTAGCCAGCACCCTTCCTTGGAAGCGCTTTTGTAGGCCTAAGAACACTGGGGCTCTGGGCTTCTCTAGCCACCTCATCTTCTGCTCATCCTCTCGCGCACTCTAAAGAGAGCTCAGGTGAGAAATTGCAAACGTCGAGCAATTGCTCAGAGATGAAAAGTGCCAGCACTGAAAGCTGTTGCTAGCCAGCACCCTTCCTTGGAAGCGCTTTTGTAGGCCTAAGAACACTGGGGCTCTGGGCTTCTCTAGCCACCTCATCTTCTGCTCATCCTCTCGCGCACTCTAAAGAGAGCTCAGGTGAGAAATTGCAAACGTCGAGCAATTGCTCAGAGATGAAAAGTGCCAGCACTGAAAGCTCTTGCTAGCCAGCCCCCTTCCTTGGAAGCGCTTTTGTAGGCCTAAGAACACTGGGGCTCTGGGCTTCTCTAGCCACCTCATCTTCTGCTCATCCTCTCGCGCACTCTAAAGAGAGCTCAGGTGAGAAATTGCAAACGTCGAGCAATTGCTCAGAGATGAAAAGTGCCAGCACTGAAAGCTGTTGCTAGCCAGCACCCTTCCTTGGAAGCGCTTTACAGGCGCAGTAACACTGGGGCTTTGCGCTTCTCTACCCATCAAACGTCACGGTCATTCTCTTTCCGTCTCGTAGACACGAGCTGAGAAATTGCAAACGTCGAGCAATTGCTCAGAGATGAAAAGTGCCAGCACTGAAAGCTGTTGCTAGCCAGCACCCTTCCTTGGAAGCGCTTTCACAGGCGCAGCAACACTGGGGCTTTGCGCTTCTCTACCCACCAAATGTCACGGTCCTTCTCTTTCCGTCTCGTAGACACGAGCTGAGAAATTGCAAACGTCGAGCAATTGCTCAGAGATGAAAAGTGCCAGCACTGAAAGCTGTTGCTAGCCAGCACCCTTCCTTGGAAGCGCTTTCACAGGTGCAGCAACACTGGGGCTTTGCGCTTCTATACGCACCAAACGTCACGGTCCTTCTCTTTCCGTCTCGTAGACACGAGCTGAGAAATTGCAAACGTCGAGCAATTGCTCAGAGATGAAAAGTGCCAGCACTGAAAGCTGTTGCTAGCCAGCACCCTTCCTTGGAAGCGCTTTTGTAGGCCTAAGAACACTGGGCCTCTGGGCTTCTCTAGCCACCTCATCTTCTGCTCATCCTCTCGCGCACTCTAAAGAGAGCTCAGGTGAGAAATTGCAAACGTCGAGCAATTGCTCAGAGATGAAAAGTGCCAGCACTGAAAGCTCTTGCTAGCCAGCACCCTTCCTTGGAAGCGCTTTCACAGGCGCAGCAACACTGGGGCTTTGCGCTTCTCTAGCCACCAAGCGTCACGGTCCTTCTCTTTCCGTCTCGTAGACACGAGCTGAGAAATTGCAAACGTCGAGCAATTGCTCAGAGAGGAAAAGTGCCAGCACTGAAAGCTGTTGCTAGCCAGCACCCTTCCTTGGAAGCGCTTTTGTAGGCCTAAGAACACTGGGGCTCTGGGCTTCTCTAGCCACCTAATCTTCTGCTCATCCTCTCGCGCACTCTAAAGACAGCTCAGCTGAGAAATTGCAAACGTCGAGCAATTGCTCAGAGATGAAAAGTGCCAGCACTGAAAGCTGTTGCTAGCCAGCACCCTTCCTTGGAAGCGCTTTCACAGGCGCAGTAACACTGGGGCTTTGCGCTTCTCTAGCCACCAAACGTCACTGTCATTCTCTTTCCATCTCGTAGACACGAGCTGAGAAATTGCAAACGTCGAGCAATTGCTCAGAGATGAAAAGTGCCAGCACTGAAAGCTGTTGCTAGCCAGCACCCTTCCTTGGAAGCGCTTTCACAGGCGCAGTAACACTGGGGCTTTGCGCTTCTCTAGCCACCAAACGTCACGGTCCTTCTCTTCCCGTCTCGTAGACACGAGCTGAGAAATTGCAAACGTTGAGCAATTGCTCAGAGAGGAAAAGTGCCAGCACTGAAAGCTCTTGCTAGCCAGCACCCTTCCTTGGAAGCGCTTTTGTAGGCCTAAGAACACTGGGGCTCTGGGCTTCTTTAGCCACCTCATCTTCTGCTCATCCTCTCGCGCACTCTGAAGAGAGCTCAGGTGAGAAATTGCAAACGTCGAGCAATTGCTCAGAGATGAAAAGTGCCAGCACTGAAAGCTCTTGCTAGCCAGCACCCTTCCTTGGAAGCGCTTTCACAGGCGCAGCAACACTGGGGCTTTGCGCTTCTCTACCCACCAAACGTCACGGTCCTTCTCTTTCCGTCTCGTAGACACGAGCTGAGAAATTGCAAACGTCGAGCAATTGCTCAGAGAGGAAAAGTGCCAGCACTGAAAGCTGTTGCTAGCCAGCACCCTTCCTTGGAAGCGCTTTTGTAGGCCTAAGAACAGTGGGGCTCTGGGCTTCTCTAGCCACCTCATCTTCTGCTCATCCTCTCGCGCACTCTAAAGAGAGCTCAGGTGAGAAATTGCAAACGTCGAGCAATTGCTCAGAGATGAAAAGTGCCAGCACTGAAAGCTCTTGCTAGCCAGCCCCCTTCCTTGGAAGCGCTTTTGTAGGCCTAAGAACAGTGGGGCTCTGGGCTTCTCTAGCCACCTAATCTTCTGCTCATCCTCTCGCGCACTCTAAAGAGAGCTCAGGTGAGAAATTGCAAACGTCGAGCAATTGCTCAGAGATGAAAAGTGCCAGCACTGAAAGCTGTTGCTAGCCAGCACCCTTCCTTGGAAGCGCTTTCACAGGCGCAGTAACACTGGGGCTTTGCGCTTCTCTAGCCACCAAACGTCACTGTCATTCTCTTTCCGTCTCGTAGACACGAGCTGAGAAATTGCAAACGTCGAGCAATTGCTCAGAGATGAAAAGTGCCAGCACTGAAAGCTCTTGCTAGCCAGCACCCTTCCTTGGAAGCGCTTTTGTAGGCCTAAGAACAGTGGGGCTCTGGGCTTCTCTAGCCACCTCATCTTCTGCTCATCCTCTCGCGCACTCTAAAGAGAGCTCAGGTGAGAAATTGCAAACGTCGAGCAATTGCTCAGAGATGAAAAGTGCCAGCACTGAAAGCTGTTGCTAGCCAGCACCCTTCCTTGGAAGCGCTTTACAGGCGCGGTAACGATGGGGCTTTGCGCTTCTCTAGCCACCAAACGTCACGGTCATTCTCTTTCCGTCTCGTAGACACGAGCTGAGAAATTGCAAACGTCGAGCAATTGCTCAGAGATGAAAAGTGCCAGCACTGAAAGCTGTTGCTAGCCAGCCCCCTTCCTTGGAAGCGCTTTTGTAGGCCTAAGAACAGTGGGGCTCTGGGCTTCTCTAGCCACCTCATCTTCTGCTCATCCTCTCGCGCACTCTAAAGAGAGCTCAGGTGAGAAATTGCAAACGTCGAGCAATTGCTCAGAGATGAAAAGTGCCAGCACTGAAAGCTGTTGCTAGCCAGCACCCTTCCTTGGAAACGCTTTTGTAGGCCTAAGAACACTGGGGCTCTGGGCTTCTCTAGCCACCTCATCTTCTGCTCATCCTCTCGCGCACTCTAAAGAGAGCTCAGGTGAGAAATTGCAAACGTCGAGCAATTGCTCAGAGATGAAAAGTGCCAGCACTGAAAGCTGTTGCTAGCCAGCACCCTTCCTTGGAAGCGCTTTACAGGCGCAGCAACACTGGGGCTTTACGCTTCTCTACCCACCAAACGTCACGGTCCTTCTCTTTCCGTCTCGTAGACACGAGCTGAGAAATTGCAAACGTCGAGCAATTGCTCAGAGAGGAAAAGTGCCAGCACTGAAAGCTGTTGCTAGCCAGCACCCTTCCTTGGAAGCGCTTTTGTAGGCCTAAGAACAATGGGGCTCTGGGCTTCTCTAGCCACCTCATCTTCTGCTCATCCTCTCGCGCACTCTAAAGAGAGCTCAGGTGAGAAATTGCAAACGTCGAGCAATTGCTCAGAGATGAAAAGTGCCAGCACTGAAAGCTGTTGCTAGCCAGCACCCTTCCTTGGAAGCGCTTTACAGGCGCGGTAACGATGGGGCTTTGCGCTTCTCTACCCACCAAACGTCACGGTCATTCTCTTTCCGTCTCGTAGACACGAGCTGAGAAATTGCAAACGTCGAGCAATTGCTCAGAGATGAAAAGTGCCAGCACTGAAAGCTGTTGCTAGCCAGCCCCCTTCCTTGGAAGCGCTTTTGTAGCCCTTAGAACACTGGGGCTCTGGGCTTCTCTAGCCACCTCATCTTCTGCTCATCCTCTCGCGCACTCTAAAGAGAGCTCAGGTGAGAAATTGCAAACGTCGAGCAATTGCTCAGAGATGAAAAGTGCCAGCACTGAAAGCTGTTGCTAGCCAGCACCCTTCCTTGGAAACGCTTTTGTAGGCCTAAGAACACTGGGGCTCTGGGCTTCTCTAGCCACCTCATCTTCTGCTCATCCTCTCGCGCACTCTAAAGAGAGCTCAGGTGAGAAATTGCAAACGTCGAGCAATTGCTCAGAGATGAAAAGTGCCAGCACTGAAAGCTGTTGCTAGCCAGCACCCTTCCTTGGAAGCGCTTTACAGGCGCAGCAACACTGGGGCTTTACGCTTCTCTACCCACCAAACGTCACGGTCCTTCTCTTTCCGTCTCGTAGACACGAGCTGAGAAATTGCAAACGTCGAGCAATTGCTCAGAGATGAAAAGTGCCAGCACTGAAAGCTGTTGCTAGCCAGCACCCTTCCTTGGAAGCGCTTTTGTAGGCCTAAGAACAATGGGGCTCTGGGCTTCTCTAGCCACCTCATCTTCTGCTCATCCTCTCGCGCACTCTAAAGAGAGCTCAGGTGAGAAATTGCAAACGTCGAGCAATTGCTCAGAGATGAAAAGTGCCAGCACTGAAAGCTGTTGCTAGCCAGCACCCTTCCTTGGAAGCGCTTTCACAGGCGCAGCAACACTGGGGCTTTGCGCTTCTCTACCCACCAAACGTCACGGTCCTTCTCTTTCCGTCTCGTAGACACGAGCTGAGAAATTGCAAACGTCGAGCAATTGCTCAGAGATGAAAAGTGCCAGCACTGAAGGCTGTTGCTAGCCAGCACCCTTCCTTGGAAGCGCTTTCACAGGCGCAGCAACACTGGGGCTTTGCGCTTCTCTACCCACCAAACGTCACGGTCCTTCTCTTTCCGTCTCGTAGACACGAGCTGAGAAATTGCAAACGTCGAGCAATTGCTCAGAGATGCAAAGTGCCAGCACTGAAAGCTGTTGCTAGCCAGCACCCTTCCTTGGAAGCGCTTTTGTAGGCCTAAGAACACTGGGGCTCTGGGCTTCTCTAGCCACCTAATCTTCTGCTCATCCTCTCGCGCACTCTAAAGAGAGCTCAGCGGAGAAATTGCAAACGTCGAGCAATTGCTCAGAGATGAAAAGTGCCAGCACTGAAAGCTGTTGCTAGCCAGCCCCCTTCCTTGGAAGCGCTTTTGTAGGCCTAAGAACACTGGGGCTCTGGGCTTCTCTAGCCACCTAATCTTCTGCTCATCCTCTCGCGCACTCTAAAGAGAGCTCAGGTGAGAAATTGCAAACGTCGAGCAATTGCTCAGAGATGAAAAGTGCCAGCACTGAAAGCTGTTGCTAGCCAGCACCCTTCCTTGGAAGCGCTTTCACAGGCGCAGCAACACTGGGGCTTTGCGCTTCTCTACCCACCAAACGTCACTGTCATTCTCTTTCCATCTCGTAGACACGAGCTGAGAAATTGCAAACGTCGAGCAATTGCTCAGAGATGAAAAGTGCCAGCACTGAAAGCTGTTGCTAGCCAGCACCCTTCCTTGGAAGCGCTTTCACAGGCGCAGTAACACTGGGGCTTTGCGCTTCTCTAGCCACCAAACGTCAAGGTCATTCTCTTTCCGTCTCGTAGACACGAGCTGAGAAATTGCAAACGTTGAGCAATTGCTCAGAGATGAAAAGTGCCAGCACTGAAAGCTGTTGCTAGCCAGCCCCCTTCCTTGGAAGCGCTTTTGTAGCCCTAAGAACACTGGGGCTCTGGGCTTCTTTAGCCACCTCATCTTCTGCTCATCCTCTCGCGCACTCTGAAGAGAGCTCAGGTGAGAAATTGCAAACGTCGAGCAATTGCTCAGAGATGAAAAGTGCCAGCACTGAAAGCTCTTGCTAGCCAGCACCCTTCCTTGGAAGCGCTTTCACAGGCGCAGCAACACTGGGGCTTTGCGCTTCTCTAGCCACCAAACGTCACGGTCCTTCTCTTTCCGTCTCGTAGACACGAGCTGAGAAATTGCAAACGTCGAGCAATTGCTCAGAGAGGAAAAGTGCCAGCACTGAAAGCTGTTGCTAGCCAGCACCCTTCCTTGGAAGCGCTTTTGTAGGCCTAAGAACACTGGGGCTCTGGGCTTCTCTAGCCACCTCATCTTCTGCTCATCCTCTCGCTCACTCTAAAGAGAGCTCAGGTGAGAAATTGCAAACGTCGAGCAATTGCTCAGAGATGAAAAGTGCCAGCACTGAAAGCTGTTGCTAGCCAGCACCCTTCCTTGGAAGCGCTTTACAGGCGCAGCAACACTGGGGCTTTGCGCTTCTGTACGCACCAAACGTCACTGTCATTCTCTTTCCGTCTCGTAGACACGAGCTGAGAAATTGCAAACGTCGAGCAATTGCTCAGAGATGAAAAGTGCCAGCACTGAAAGCTGTTGCTAGCCAGCCCCCTTCCTTGGAAGCGCTTTTGTAGGCCTAAGAACAGTGGGGCTCTGGGCTTCTCTAGCCACCTCATCTTCTGCTCATCCTCTCGCGCACTCTAAAGAGAGCTCAGGTGAGAAATTGCAAACGTCGAGCAATTGCTCAGAGATGAAAAGTGCCAGCACTGAAAGCTGTTGCTAGCCAGCCCCCTTCCTTGGAAACGCTTTTGTAGGCCTAAGAAGACTGGGGCTCTGGGCTTCTCTAGCCACCTCATCTTCTGCTCATCCTCTCGCGCACTCTAAAGAGAGCTCAGGTGAGAAATTGCAAACGTCGAGCAATTGCTCAGAGATGAAAAGTGCCAGCACTGAAAGCGGTTGCTAGCCAGCACCCTTCCTTGGAAGCGCTTTCATAGGCGCGGTAACAATGGGGCTTTGCGCTTCTCTACCCACCAAACGTCACTGTCATTCTCTTTCCGTCTCGTAGACACGAGCTGAGAAATTGCAAACGTCGAGCAATTGCTCAGAGATGAAAAGTGCCAGCACTGAAAGCTGTTGCTAGCCAGCCCCCTTCCTTGGAAGCGCTTTTGTAGGCCTAAGAACACTGGGGCTCTGGGCTTCTCTAGCCACCTCATCTTCTGCTCATCCTCTCGCGCACTCTGAAGAGAGCTCAGGTGAGAAATTGCAAACGTCGAGCAATTGCTCAGAGATGAAAAGTGCCAGCACTGAAAGCTGTTGCTAGCCAGCACCCTTCCTTGGAAGCGCTTTCACAGGCGCAGCAACACTGGGGCTTTGCGCTTCTATACGCACCAAACGTCACGGTCCTTCTCTTTCCGTCTCGTAGACACGAGCTGAGAAATTGCAAACGTCGAGCAATTGCTCAGAGAGGAAAAGTGCCAGCACTGAAAGCTGTTGCTAGCCAGCACCCTTCCTTTGAAGCGCTTTACAGGCGCAGCAACACTGGGGCTTTGCGCTTCTCTACCCACCAAACGTCACGGTCCTTCTCTTTCCGTCTCGTAGACACGAGCTGAGAAATTGCAAACGTCGAGCAATTGCTCAGAGAGGAAAAGTGCCAGCACTGAAAGCTGTTGCTAGCCAGCACCCTTCCTTGGAAGCGCTTTTGTAGGCCTAAGAACAGTGGGGCTCTGGGCTTCTCTAGCCACCTCATCTTCTGCTCATCCTCTCGCGCACTCTGAAGAGAGCTCAGGTGAGAAATTGCAAACGTCGAGCAATTGCTCAGAGATGAAAAGTGCCAGCACTGAAAGCTGTTGCTAGCCAGCACCCTTCCTTGGAAGCGCTTTCACAGGCGCAGCAACACTGGGGCTTTGCGCTTCTCTACCCACCAAACGTCACGGTCCTTCTCTTTCCGTCTCGTGGACACGAGCTGAGAAATTGCAAACGTCGAGCAATTGCTCAGAGATGAAAAGTGCCAGCACTGAAAGCTGTTGCTAGCCAGCACCCTTCCTTGGAAGCGCTTTCACAGGCGCAGCAACACTGGGGCTTTGCACTTCTCTACCCACCAAACGTCACGGTCCTTCTCTTTCCGTCTCGTAGACACGAGCTGAGAAATTGCAAACGTCGAGCAATTGCTCAGAGATGAAAAGTGCCAGCACTGAAAGCTGTTGCTAGCCAGCACCCTTCCTTGGAAGCGCTTTCACAGGCGCAGCAACACTGGGGCTTTGCGCTTCTCTAGCCACCAAACGTCACGGTCCTTCTCTTTCCGTCTCGTAGACACGAGCTGAGAAATTGCAAACGTCGAGCAATTGCTCAGAGATGAAAAGTGCCAGCACTGGAAGCTGTTGCTAGCCAGCACCCTTCCTTGGAAGCGCTTTTGTAGGCCTAAGAACAGTGGGGCTCTGGGCTTCTCTAGCCACCTCATCTTCTGCTCATCCTCTCGCGCACTCTAAAGAGAGCTCAGGTGAGAAATTGCAAACGTCGAGCAATTGCTCAGAGATGAAAAGTGCCAGCACTGAAAGCTCTTGCTAGCCAGCACCCTTCCTTGGAAGCGCTTTACAGGCGCAGTAACACTGGGGCTTTGCGCTTCTCTACCCACCAAACGTCACTGTCATTCTCTTTCCGTCTCGTAGACACGAGCTGAGAAATTGCAAACGTCGAGCAATTGCTCAGAGATGAAAAGTGCCAGCACTGAAAGCTGTTGCTAGCCAGCCCCCTTCCTTGGAAGCGCTTTTGTAGGCCTAAGAACACTGGGGCTCTGGGCTTCTTTAGCCACCTCATCTTCTGCTCATCCTCTCGCGCACTCTAAAGAGAGCTCAGGTGAGAAATTGCAAACGTCGAGCAATTGCTCAGAGATGAAAAGTGCCAGCACTGAAAGCTGTTGCTAGCCAGCCCCCTTCCTTGGAAGCGCTTTTGTAGCCCTTAGAACACTGGGGCCCTGGGCTTCTCTAGCCACCTCATCTTCTGCTCATCCTCGCGCGCTCTAAAGAGAGCTCAGCTGAGAAATTGCAAACGTCGAGCAATTGCTCAGAGATGAAAAGTGCCAGCACTGAAAGCTCTTGCTAGCCAGCACCCTTCCTTGGAAGCGCTTTCACAGGCGCAGCAACACTGGGGCTTTGCGCTTCTCTAGCCACCAAACGTCACGGTCATTCTCTTTCCGTCTCGTAGACACGAGCTGAGAAATTGCAAACGTCGAGCAATTGCTCAGAGATGAAAAGTGCCAGCACTGAAAGCTGTTGCTAGCCAGCACCCTTCCTTGGAAGCGCTTTCACAGGCGCAGCAACACTGGGGCTTTGCGCTTCTCTACCCACCAAACGTCACGGTCCTTCTCTTTCCGTCGGTAGACATGAGCTGAGAAATTGCAAACGTCGAGCAATTGCTCAGAGATGAAAAGTGCCAGCACTGAAAGCTGTTTCTAGCCAGCACCCTTCCTTGGAAGCGCTTTTGTAGGCCTAAGAACACTGGGGCTCTGGGCTTCTCTAGCCACCTCATCTTCTGCTCATCCTCTCGCGCACTCTAAAGAGAGCTCAGGTGAGAAATTGCAAACGTCGAGCAATTGCTCAGAGATGAAAAGTGCCAGCACTGAAAGCTGTTGCTAGCCAGCACCCTTCCTTGGAAGCGCTTTACAGGCGCAGCAACACTGGGGCTTTACGCTTCTCTACCCACCAAACGTCACGGTCCTTCTCTTTCCGTCTCGTAGACACGAGCTGAGAAATTGCAAACGTCGAGCAATTGCTCAGAGAGGAAAAGTGCCAGCACTGAAAGCTCTTGCTAGCCAGCACCCTTCCTTGGAAGCGCTTTTGTAGGCCTAAGAACACTGGGGCTCTGGGCTTCTCTAGCCACCTCATCTTCTGCTCATCCTCTCGCGCACTCTAAAGAGAGCTCAGGTGAGAAATTGCAAACGTCGAGCAATTGCTCAGAGATGAAAAGTGCCAGCACTGAAAGCTCTTGCTAGCCAGCACCCTTCCTTGGAAGCGCTTTCACAGGCGCAGCAACACTGGGGCTTTGCGCTTCTCTACCCACCAAACGTCACGGTCCTTCTCTTTCCGTCTCGTAGACACGAGCTGAGAAATTGCAAACGTCGAGCAATTGCTCAGAGATGAAAAGTGCCAGCACTGAAAGCTCTTGCTAGCCAGCACCCTTCCTTGGAAGCGCTTTCACAGGCGCAGCAACACTGGGGCTTTGCGCTTCTCTACCCACCAAACGTCACGGTCCTTCTCTTTCCGTCTCGTAGACACGAGCTGAGAAATTGCAAACGTCGAGCAATTGCTCAGAGATGAAAAGTGCCAGCACTGAAAGCTGTTGCTAGCCAGCACCCTTCCTTGGAAGCGCTTTACAGGCGCAGCAACACTGGGGCTTTGCGCTTCTGTACGCACCAAACGTCACTGTCATTCTCTTTCCGTCTCGTAGACACGAGCTGAGAAATTGCAAACGTCGAGCAATTGCTCAGAGATGAAAAGTGCCAGCACTGAAAGCTGTTGCTAGCCAGCCCCCTTCCTTGGAAGCGCTTTTGTAGGCCTAAGAACAGTGGGGCTCTGGGCTTCTCTAGCCACCTCATCTTCTGCTCATCCTCTCGCGCACTCTAAAGAGAGCTCAGGTGAGAAATTGCAAACGTCGAGCAATTGCTCAGAGATGAAAAGTGCCAGCACTGAAAGCTGTTGCTAGCCAGCCCCCTTCCTTGGAAACGCTTTTGTAGGCCTAAGAAGACTGGGGCTCTGGGCTTCTCTAGCCACCTCATCTTCTGCTCATCCTCTCGCGCACTCTAAAGAGAGCTCAGGTGAGAAATTGCAAACGTCGAGCAATTGCTCAGAGATGAAAAGTGCCAGCACTGAAAGCGGTTGCTAGCCAGCACCCTTCCTTGGAAGCGCTTTCACAGGCGCGGTAACAATGGGGCTTTGCGCTTCTCTACCCACCAAACGTCACTGTCATTCTCTTTCCGTCTCGTAGACACGAGCTGAGAAATTGCAAACGTCGAGCAATTGCTCAGAGATGAAAAGTGCCAGCACTGAAAGCTGTTGCTAGCCAGCCCCCTTCCTTGGAAGCGCTTTTGTAGGCCTAAGAACACTGGGGCTCTGGGCTTCTCTAGCCACCTCATCTTCTGCTCATCCTCTCGCGCACTCTAAAGAGAGCTCAGGTGAGAAATTGCAAACGTCGAGCAATTGCTCAGAGATGAAAAGTGCCAGCACTGAAAGCTGTTGCTAGCCAGCACCCTTCCTTGGAAGCGCTTTCACAGGCGCAGCAACACTGGGGCTTTGCGCTTCTATACGCACCAAACGTCACGGTCCTTCTCTTTCCGTCTCGTAGACACGAGCTGAGAAATTGCAAACGTCGAGCAATTGCTCAGAGAGGAAAAGTGCCAGCACTGAAAGCTGTTGCTAGCCAGCACCCTTCCTTTGAAGCGCTTTACAGGCGCAGCAACACTGGGGCTTTGCGCTTCTCTACCCACCAAACGTCACGGTCCTTCTCTTTCCGTCTCGTAGACACGAGCTGAGAAATTGCAAACGTCGAGCAATTGCTCAGAGAGGAAAAGTGCCAGCACTGAAAGCTGTTGCTAGCCAGCACCCTTCCTTGGAAGCGCTTTTGTAGGCCTAAGAACAGTGGGGCTCTGGGCTTCTCTAGCCACCTCATCTTCTGCTCATCCTCTCGCGCACTCTGAAGAGAGCTCAGGTGAGAAATTGCAAACGTCGAGCAATTGCTCAGAGATGAAAAGTGCCAGCACTGAAAGCTGTTGCTAGCCAGCACCCTTCCTTGGAAGCGCTTTCACAGGCGCAGCAACACTGGGGCTTTGCGCTTCTCTACCCACCAAACGTCACGGTCCTTCTCTTTCCGTCTCGTGGACACGAGCTGAGAAATTGCAAACGTCGAGCAATTGCTCAGAGATGAAAAGTGCCAGCACTGAAAGCTGTTGCTAGCCAGCACCCTTCCTTGGAAGCGCTTTCACAGGCGCAGCAACACTGGGGCTTTGCACTTCTCTACCCACCAAACGTCACGGTCCTTCTCTTTCCGTCTCGTAGACACGAGCTGAGAAATTGCAAACGTCGAGCAATTGCTCAGAGATGAAAAGTGCCAGCACTGAAAGCTGTTGCTAGCCAGCACCCTTCCTTGGAAGCGCTTTCACAGGCGCAGCAACACTGGGGCTTTGCGCTTCTCTAGCCACCAAACGTCACGGTCCTTCTCTTTCCGTCTCGTAGACACGAGCTGAGAAATTGCAAACGTCGAGCAATTGCTCAGAGATGAAAAGTGCCAGCACTGGAAGCTGTTGCTAGCCAGCACCCTTCCTTGGAAGCGCTTTTGTAGGCCTAAGAACAGTGGGGCTCTGGGCTTCTCTAGCCACCTCATCTTCTGCTCATCCTCTCGCGCACTCTAAAGAGAGCTCAGGTGAGAAATTGCAAACGTCGAGCAATTGCTCAGAGATGAAAAGTGCCAGCACTGAAAGCTCTTGCTAGCCAGCACCCTTCCTTGGAAGCGCTTTACAGGCGCAGTAACACTGGGGCTTTGCGCTTCTCTACCCACCAAACGTCACTGTCATTCTCTTTCCGTCTCGTAGACACGAGCTGAGAAATTGCAAACGTCGAGCAATTGCTCAGAGATGAAAAGTGCCAGCACTGAAAGCTGTTGCTAGCCAGCCCCCTTCCTTGGAAGCGCTTTTGTAGGCCTAAGAACACTGGGGCTCTGGGCTTCTTTAGCCACCTCATCTTCTGCTCATCCTCTCGCGCACTCTAAAGAGAGCTCAGGTGAGAAATTGCAAACGTCGAGCAATTGCTCAGAGATGAAAAGTGCCAGCACTGAAAGCTGTTGCTAGCCAGCCCCCTTCCTTGGAAGCGCTTTTGTAGCCCTTAGAACACTGGGGCCCTGGGCTTCTCTAGCCACCTCATCTTCTGCTCATCCTCGCGCGCTCTAAAGAGAGCTCAGCTGAGAAATTGCAAACGTCGAGCAATTGCTCAGAGATGAAAAGTGCCAGCACTGAAAGCTCTTGCTAGCCAGCACCCTTCCTTGGAAGCGCTTTCACAGGCGCAGCAACACTGGGGCTTTGCGCTTCTCTAGCCACCAAACGTCACGGTCATTCTCTTTCCGTCTCGTAGACACGAGCTGAGAAATTGCAAACGTCGAGCAATTGCTCAGAGATGAAAAGTGCCAGCACTGAAAGCTGTTGCTAGCCAGCACCCTTCCTTGGAAGCGCTTTCACAGGCGCAGCAACACTGGGGCTTTGCGCTTCTCTACCCACCAAACGTCACGGTCCTTCTCTTTCCGTCGGTAGACATGAGCTGAGAAATTGCAAACGTCGAGCAATTGCTCAGAGATGAAAAGTGCCAGCACTGAAAGCTGTTTCTAGCCAGCACCCTTCCTTGGAAGCGCTTTTGTAGGCCTAAGAACACTGGGGCTCTGGGCTTCTCTAGCCACCTCATCTTCTGCTCATCCTCTCGCGCACTCTAAAGAGAGCTCAGGTGAGAAATTGCAAACGTCGAGCAATTGCTCAGAGATGAAAAGTGCCAGCACTGAAAGCTGTTGCTAGCCAGCACCCTTCCTTGGAAGCGCTTTACAGGCGCAGCAACACTGGGGCTTTACGCTTCTCTACCCACCAAACGTCACGGTCCTTCTCTTTCCGTCTCGTAGACACGAGCTGAGAAATTGCAAACGTCGAGCAATTGCTCAGAGAGGAAAAGTGCCAGCACTGAAAGCTCTTGCTAGCCAGCACCCTTCCTTGGAAGCGCTTTTGTAGGCCTAAGAACACTGGGGCTCTGGGCTTCTCTAGCCACCTCATCTTCTGCTCATCCTCTCGCGCACTCTAAAGAGAGCTCAGGTGAGAAATTGCAAACGTCGAGCAATTGCTCAGAGATGAAAAGTGCCAGCACTGAAAGCTCTTGCTAGCCAGCACCCTTCCTTGGAAGCGCTTTCACAGGCGCAGCAACACTGGGGCTTTGCGCTTCTCTAGCCACCAAACGTCACGGTCCTTCTCTTTCCGTCTCGTAGACACGAGCTGAGAAATTGCAAACGTCGAGCAATTGCTCAGAGATGAAAAGTGCCAGCACTGAAAGCTCTTGCTAGCCAGCACCCTTCCTTGGAAGCGCTTTCACAGGCGCAGCAACACTGGGGCTTTGCGCTTCTCTACCCACCAAACGTCACGGTCCTTCTCTTTCCGTCTCGTAGACACGAGCTGAGAAATTGCAAACGTCGAGCAATTGCTCAGAGATGAAAAGTGCCAGCACTGAAGGCTGTTGCTAGCCAGCACCCTTCCTTGGAAGCGCTTTCACAGGCGCAGCAACACTGGGGCTTTGCGCTTCTCTACCCACCAAACGTCACGGTCCTTCTCTTTCCGTCTCGTAGACACGAGCTGAGAAATTGCAAACGTCGAGCAATTGCTCAGAGATGCAAAGTGCCAGCACTGAAAGCTGTTGCTAGCCAGCACCCTTCCTTGGAAGCGCTTTTGTAGGCCTAAGAACACTGGGGCTCTGGGCTTCTCTAGCCACCTAATCTTCTGCTCATCCTCTCGCGCACTCTAAAGAGAGCTCAGGTGAGAAATTGCAAACGTCGAGCAATTGCTCAGAGATGAAAAGTGCCAGCACTGAAAGCTGTTGCTAGCCAGCACCCTTCCTTGGAAGCGCTTTCACAGGCGCAGCAACACTGGGGCTTTGCGCTTCTCTAGCCACCAAACGTCACTGTCATTCTCTTTCCATCTCGTAGACACGAGCTGAGAAATTGCAAACGTCGAGCAATTGCTCAGAGATGAAAAGTGCCAGCACTGAAAGCTGTTGCTAGCCAGCACCCTTCCTTGGAAGCGCTTTCACAGGCGCAGTAACACTGGGGCTTTGCGCTTCTCTAGCCACCAAACGTCACGGTCATTCTCTTTCCGTCTCGTAGACACGAGCTGAGAAATTGCAAACGTTGAGCAATTGCTCAGAGATGAAAAGTGCCAGCACTGAAAGCTGTTGCTAGCCAGCCCCCTTCCTTGGAAGCGCTTTTGTAGCCCTAAGAACACTGGGGCTCTGGGCTTCTTTAGCCACCTCATCTTCTGCTCATCCTCTCGCGCACTCTGAAGAGAGCTCAGGTGAGAAATTGCAAACGTCGAGCAATTGCTCAGAGATGAAAAGTGCCAGCACTGAAAGCTCTTGCTAGCCAGCACCCTTCCTTGGAAGCGCTTTCACAGGCGCAGCAACACTGGGGCTTTGCGCTTCTCTAGCCACCAAACGTCACGGTCCTTCTCTTTCCGTCTCGTAGACACGAGCTGAGAAATTGCAAACGTCGAGCAATTGCTCAGAGAGGAAAAGTGCCAGCACTGAAAGCTGTTGCTAGCCAGCACCCTTCCTTGGAAGCGCTTTTGTAGGCCTAAGAACACTGGGGCTCTGGGCTTCTCTAGCCACCTCATCTTCTGCTCATCCTCTCGCTCACTCTAAAGAGAGCTCAGGTGAGAAATTGCAAACGTCGAGCAATTGCTCAGAGATGAAAAGTGCCAGCACTGAAAGCTCTTGCTAGCCAGCACCCTTCCTTGGAAGCGCTTTTGTAGGCCTAAGAACACTGGGGCTCTGGGCTTCTCTAGCCACCTCATCTTCTGCTCATCCTCTCGCGCACTCTAAAGAGAGCTCAGGTGAGAAATTGCAAACGTCGAGCAATTGCTCAGAGATGAAAAGTGCCAGCACTGAAAGCTGTTGCTAGCCAGCACCCTTCCTTGGAAGCGCTTTTGTAGCCCTTAGAACACTGGGGCCCTGGGCTTCTCTAGCCACCTCATCTTCTGCTCATCCTCGCGCGCTCTAAAGAGAGCTCAGCTGAGAAATTGCAAACGTCGAGCAATTGCTCAGAGATGAAAAGTGCCAGCACTGAAAGCTCTTGCTAGCCAGCACCCTTCCTTGGAAGCGCTTTCACAGGCGCAGCAACACTGGGGCTTTGCGCTTCTCTAGCCACCAAACGTCACGGTCATTCTCTTTCCGTCTCGTAGACACGAGCTGAGAAATTGCAAACGTCGAGCAATTGCTCAGAGATGAAAAGTGCCAGCACTGAAAGCTGTTGCTAGCCAGCACCCTTCCTTGGAAGCGCTTTCACAGGCGCAGCAACACTGGGGCTTTGCGCTTCTCTACCCACCAAACGTCACGGTCCTTCTCTTTCCGTCGGTAGACATGAGCTGAGAAATTGCAAACGTCGAGCAATTGCTCAGAGATGAAAAGTGCCAGCACTGAAAGCTGTTGCTAGCCAGCACCCTTCCTTGGAAGCGCTTTTGTAGGCCTAAGAACACTGGGGCTCTGGGCTTCTCTAGCCACCTCATCTTCTGCTCATCCTCTCGCGCACTCTAAAGAGAGCTCAGGTGAGAAATTGCAAACGTCCAGCAATTGCTCAGAGATGAAAAGTGCCAGCACTGAAAGCTGTTGCTAGCCAGCACCCTTCCTTGGAAGCGCTTTCACAGGCGCAGCAACACTGCGGCTTTGCGCTTCTCTACCCACCAAACGTCACGGTCCTTCTCTTTCCGTCTCGTAGACACGAGCTGAGAAATTGCAAACGTCGAGCAATTGCTCAGAGATGAAAAGTGCCAGCACTGAAAGCTCTTGCTAGCCAGCACCCTTCCTTGGAAGCGCTTTTGTAGGCCTAAGAACACTGGGGCTCTGGGCTTCTCTAGCCACCTAATCTTCTGCTCATCCTCTCGCGCACTCTAAAGAGAGCTCAGGTGAGAAATTGCAAACGTCGAGCAATTGCTCAGAGATGAAAAGTGCCAGCACTGAAAGCTCTTGCTAGCCAGCACCCTTCCTTGGAAGCGCTTTTGTAGGCCTAAGAACACTGGGGCTCTGGGCTTCTCTAGCCACCTCATCTTCTGCTCATCCTCTCGCGCACTCTAAAGAGAGCTCAGGTGAGAAATTGCAAACGTCGAGCAATTGCTCAGAGATGAAAAGTGCCAGCACTGAAAGCTCTTGCTAGCCAGCACCCTTCCTTGGAAGCGCTTTCACAGGCACAGCAACACTGGGGCTCTGGGCTTCTCTAGCCACCTCATCTTCTGCTCATCCTCTCGCGCACTCTAAAGAGAGCTCAGGTGAGAAATTGCAAACGTCGAGCAATTGCTCAGAGATGAAAAGTGCCAGCACTGGAAGCTCTTGCTAGCCAGCACCCTTCCTTGGAAGCGCTTTACAGGCGCGGTAACACTGGGGCTTTGCGCTTCTCTAGCCACCAAACGTCACGGTCCTTCTCTTTCCGTCTCGTAGACACGAGCTGAGAAATTGCAAACGTCGAGCAATTGCTCAGAGATGAAAAGTGCCAGCACTGAAAGCTGTTGCTAGCCAGCCCCCTTCCTTGGAAGCGCTTTTGTAGGCCTAAGAACACTGGGGCTCTGGGCTTCTTTAGCCACCTCATCTTCTGCTCATCCTCTCGCGCACTCTGAAGAGAGCTCAGGTGAGAAATTGCAAACGTCGAGCAATTGCTCAGAGATGAAAAGTGCCAGCACTGAAAGCTGTTGCTAGCCAGCACCCTTCCTTGGAAGCGCTTTCACAGGCGCAGTAACACTGGGGCTTTGCGCTTCTCTAGCCACCAAACGTCACGGTCCTTCTCTTTCCGTCTCCTAGACACGAGCTGAGAAATTGCAAACGTCGAGCAATTGCTCAGAGATGAAAAGTGCCAGCACTGAAAGCTCTTGCTAGCCAGCACCCTTCCTTGGAAGCGCTTTCACAGGCGCAGCAGCACTGGGGCTTTGCGCTTCTCTAGCCACCAAACGTCACGGTCCTTCTCTTTCCGTCTCGTAGACACGAGCTGAGAAATTGCAAACGTCCAGCAATTGCTCAGAGATGAAAAGTGCCAGCACTGAAAGCCCTTGCTAGCCAGCACCCTTCCTTGGAAGCGCTTTTGTAGGCCTAAGAACACTGGGGCTCTGGGCTTCTCTAGCCACCTCATCTTCTGCTCATCCTCTCGCGCACTCTAAAGAGAGCTCAGGTGAGAAATTGCAAACGTCGAGCAATTGCTCAGAGATGAAAAGTGCCAGCACTGAAAGCTCTTGCTAGCCAGCACCCTTCCTTGGAAGCGCTTTCACAGGCGCAGCAACACTGGGGCTTTGCGCTTCTCTACCCACCAAACGTCACGGTCCTTCTCTTTCCGTCTCGTAGACACGAGCTGAGAAATTGCAAACGTCGAGCAATTGCTCAGAGATGAAAAGTGCCAGCACTGAAAGCTCTTGCTAGCCAGCACCCTTCCTTGGAAGCGCTTTCACAGGCGCAGCAACACTGGGGCTTTGCGCTTCTCTAGCCACCAAACGTCACGGTCCTTCTCTTTCCGTCTCGTAGACACGAGCTGAGAAATTGCAAACGTCGAGCAATTGCTCAGAGATGAAAAGTGCCAGCACTGAAGGCTGTTGCTAGCCAGCACCCTTCCTTGGAAGCGCTTTCACAGGCGCAGCAACACTGGGGCTTTGCGCTTCTCTACCCACCAAACGTCACGGTCCTTCTCTTTCCGTCTCGTAGACACGAGCTGAGAAATTGCAAACGTCGAGCAATTGCTCAGAGATGCAAAGTGCCAGCACTGAAAGCTGTTGCTAGCCAGCACCCTTCCTTGGAAGCGCTTTTGTAGGCCTAAGAACACTGGGGCTCTGGGCTTCTCTAGCCACCTAATCTTCTGCTCATCCTCTCGCGCACTCTAAAGAGAGCTCAGGTGAGAAATTGCAAACGTCGAGCAATTGCTCAGAGATGAAAAGTGCCAGCACTGAAAGCTGTTGCTAGCCAGCACCCTTCCTTGGAAGCGCTTTCACAGGCGCAGCAACACTGGGGCTTTGCGCTTCTCTACCCACCAAACGTCACTGTCATTCTCTTTCCATCTCGTAGACACGAGCTGAGAAATTGCAAACGTCGAGCAATTGCTCAGAGATGAAAAGTGCCAGCACTGAAAGCTGTTGCTAGCCAGCACCCTTCCTTGGAAGCGCTTTCACAGGCGCAGTAACACTGGGGCTTTGCGCTTCTCTAGCCACCAAACGTCACGGTCATTCTCTTTCCGTCTCGTAGACACGAGCTGAGAAATTGCAAACGTTGAGCAATTGCTCAGAGATGAAAAGTGCCAGCACTGAAAGCTGTTGCTAGCCAGCCCCCTTCCTTGGAAGCGCTTTTGTAGCCCTAAGAACACTGGGGCTCTGGGCTTCTTTAGCCACCTCATCTTCTGCTCATCCTCTCGCGCACTCTGAAGAGAGCTCAGGTGAGAAATTGCAAACGTCGAGCAATTGCTCAGAGATGAAAAGTGCCAGCACTGAAAGCTCTTGCTAGCCAGCACCCTTCCTTGGAAGCGCTTTCACAGGCGCAGCAACACTGGGGCTTTGCGCTTCTATACGCACCAAACGTCACGGTCCTTCTCTTTCCGTCTCGTAGACACGAGCTGAGAAATTGCAAACGTCGAGCAATTGCTCAGAGAGGAAAAGTGCCAGCACTGAAAGCTGTTGCTAGCCAGCACCCTTCCTTGGAAGCGCTTTTGTAGGCCTAAGAACACTGGGGCTCTGGGCTTCTCTAGCCACCTCATCTTCTGCTCATCCTCTCGCTCACTCTAAAGAGAGCTCAGGTGAGAAATTGCAAACGTCGAGCAATTGCTCAGAGATGAAAAGTGCCAGCACTGAAAGCTCTTGCTAGCCAGCACCCTTCCTTGGAAGCGCTTTTGTAGGCCTAAGAACACTGGGGCTCTGGGCTTCTCTAGCCACCTCATCTTCTGCTCATCCTCTCGCGCACTCTAAAGAGAGCTCAGGTGAGAAATTGCAAACGTCGAGCAATTGCTCAGAGATGAAAAGTGCCAGCACTGAAAGCTGTTGCTAGCCAGCACCCTTCCTTGGAAGCGCTTTACAGGCGCAGCAACACTGGGGCTTTGCGCTTCTGTACGCACCAAACGTCACTGTCATTCTCTTTCCGTCTCGTAGACACGAGCTGAGAAATTGCAAACGTCGAGCAATTGCTCAGAGATGAAAAGTGCCAGCACTGAAAGCTCTTGCTAGCCAGCACCCTTCCTTGGAAGCGCTTTCACAGGCGCAGCAACACTGGGGCTTTGCGCTTCTCTACCCACCAAACGTCACGGTCCTTCTCTTTCCGTCTCGTAGACACGAGCTGAGAAATTGCAAACGTCGAGCAATTGCTCAGAGATGAAAAGTGCCAGCACTGAAGGCTGTTGCTAGCCAGCACCCTTCCTTGGAAGCGCTTTCACAGGCGCAGCAACACTGGGGCTTTGCGCTTCTCTAGCCACCAAACGTCACGGTCATTCTCTTTCCGTCTCGTAGACACGAGCTGAGAAATTGCAAACGTCGAGCAATTGCTCAGAGAGGAAAAGTGCCAGCACTGAAAGCTGTTGCTAGCCAGCACCCTTCCTTGGAAGCGCTTTTGTAGGCCTAAGAACAGTGGGGCTCTGGGCTTCTCTAGCCACCTAATCTTCTGCTCATCCTCTCGCGCACTCTAAAGAGAGCTCAGGTGAGAAATTGCAAACGTCGAGCAATTGCTCAGAGATGAAAAGTGCCAGCACTGAAAGCTGTTGCTAGCCAGCACCCTTCCTTGGAAGCGCTTTCACAGGCGCAGCAACACTGGGGCTTTGCGCTTCTCTACCCACCAAACGTCACTGTCATTCTCTTTCCATCTCGTAGACACGAGCTGAGAAATTGCAAACGTCGAGCAATTGCTCAGAGATGAAAAGTGCCAGCACTGAAAGCTGTTGCTAGCCAGCACCCTTCCTTGGAAGCGCTTTCACAGGCGCAGTAACACTGGGGCTTTGCGCTTCTCTAGCCACCAAACGTCACGGTCATTCTCTTTCCGTCTCGTAGACACGAGCTGAGAAATTGCAAACGTTGAGCAATTGCTCAGAGATGAAAAGTGCCAGCACTGAAAGCTGTTGCTAGCCAGCCCCCTTCCTTGGAAGCGCTTTTGTAGCCCTAAGAACACTGGGGCTCTGGGCTTCTTTAGCCACCTCATCTTCTGCTCATCCTCTCGCGCACTCTGAAGAGAGCTCAGGTGAGAAATTGCAAACGTCGAGCAATTGCTCAGAGATGAAAAGTGCCAGCACTGAAAGCTCTTGCTAGCCAGCACCCTTCCTTGGAAGCGCTTTCACAGGCGCAGCAACACTGGGGCTTTGCGCTTCTCTAGCCACCAAACGTCACGGTCCTTCTCTTTCCGTCTCGTAGACACGAGCTGAGAAATTGCAAACGTCGAGCAATTGCTCAGAGAGGAAAAGTGCCAGCACTGAAAGCTGTTGCTAGCCAGCACCCTTCCTTGGAAGCGCTTTTGTAGGCCTAAGAACACTGGGGCTCTGGGCTTCTCTAGCCACCTCATCTTCTGCTCATCCTCTCGCTCACTCTAAAGAGAGCTCAGGTGAGAAATTGCAAACGTCGAGCAATTGCTCAGAGATGAAAAGTGCCAGCACTGAAAGCTCTTGCTAGCCAGCACCCTTCCTTGGAAGCGCTTTTGTAGGCCTAAGAACACTGGGGCTCTGGGCTTCTCTAGCCACCTCATCTTCTGCTCATCCTCTCGCGCACTCTAAAGAGAGCTCAGGTGAGAAATTGCAAACGTCGAGCAATTGCTCAGAGATGAAAAGTGCCAGCACTGAAAGCTGTTGCTAGCCAGCACCCTTCCTTGGAAGCGCTTTCACAGGCGCAGTAACACTGGGGCTTTGCGCTTCTCTAGCCACCAAACGTCACGGTCCTTCTCTTTCCGTCTCGTAGACACGAGCTGAGAAATTGCAAACGTCGAGCAATTGCTCAGAGATGAAAAGTGCCAGTACTGGAAGCTGTTGCTAGCCAGCACCCTTCCTTGGAAGCGCTTTTGTAGGCCTAAGAACACTGGGGCTCTGGGCTTCTCTAGCCACCTCATCTTCTGCTCATCCTCTCGCGCACTCTAAAGAGAGCTCAGGTGAGAAATTGCAAACGTCGAGCAATTGCTCAGAGATGAAAAGTGCCAGCACTGAAAGCTGTTGCTAGCCAGCACCCTTCCTTGGAAGCGCTTTTGTAGCCCTTAGAACACTGGGGCCCTGGGCTTCTCTAGCCACCTCATCTTCTGCTCATCCTCGCGCGCTCTAAAGAGAGCTCAGCTGAGAAATTGCAAACGTCGAGCAATTGCTCAGAGATGAAAAGTGCCAGCACTGAAAGCTGTTGCTAGCCAGCACCCTTCCTTGGAAGCGCTTTCACAGGCGCAGCAACACTGGGGCTTTGCGCTTCTCTAGCCACCAAACGTCACGGTCATTCTCTTTCCGTCTCGTAGACACGAGCTGAGAAATTGCAAACGTCGAGCAATTGCTCAGAGATGAAAAGTGCCAGCACTGAAAGCTGTTGCTAGCCAGCACCCTTCCTTGGAAGCGCTTTCACAGGCGCAGCAACAGTGGGGCTTTGCGCTTCTCTACCCACCAAACGTCACGGTCCTTCTCTTTCCGTCGGTAGACATGAGCTGAGAAATTGCAAACGTCGAGCAATTGCTCAGAGATGAAAAGTGCCAGCACTGAAAGCTGTTGCTAGCCAGCACCCTTCCTTGGAAGCGCTTTTGTAGGCCTAAGAACACTGGGGCTCTGGGCTTCTCTAGCCACCTCATCTTCTGCTCATCCTCTCGCGCACTCTAAAGAGAGCTCAGGTGAGAAATTGCAAACGTCCAGCAATTGCTCAGAGATGAAAAGTGCCAGCACTGAAAGCTGTTGCTAGCCAGCACCCTTCCTTGGAAGCGCTTTCACAGGCACAGCAACACTGCGGCTTTGCGCTTCTCTACCCACCAAACGTCACGGTCCTTCTCTTTCCGTCTCGTAGACACGAGCTGAGAAATTGCAAACGTCGAGCAATTGCTCAGAGATGAAAAGTGCCAGCACTGAAAGCTCTTGCTAGCCAGCACCCTTCCTTGGAAGCGCTTTTGTAGGCCTAAGAACACTGGGGCTCTGGGCTTCTCTAGCCACCTAATCTTCTGCTCATCCTCTCGCGCACTCTAAAGAGAGCTCAGGTGAGAAATTGCAAACGTCGAGCAATTGCTCAGAGATGAAAAGTGCCAGCACTGAAAGCTCTTGCTAGCCAGCACCCTTCCTTGGAAGCGCTTTTGTAGGCCTAAGAACACTGGGGCTCTGGGCTTCTCTAGCCACCTCATCTTCTGCTCATCCTCTCGCGCACTCTAAAGAGAGCTCAGGTGAGAAATTGCAAACGTCGAGCAATTGCTCAGAGATGAAAAGTGGCAGCACTGAAAGCTCTTGCTAGCCAGCACCCTTCCTTGGAAGCGCTTTCACAGGCACAGCAACACTGGGGCTCTGGGCTTCTCTAGCCACCTCATCTTCTGCTCATCCTCTCGCGCACTCTAAAGAGAGCTCAGGTGAGAAATTGCAAACGTCGAGCAATTGCTCAGAGATGAAAAGTGCCAGCACTGGAAGCTCTTGCTAGCCAGCACCCTTCCTTGGAAGCGCTTTACAGGCGCAGTAACACTGGGGCTTTGCGCTTCTCTAGCCACCAAACGTCACGGTCATTCTCTTTCCGTCTCGTAGACACGAGCTGAGAAATTGCAAACGTCGAGCAATTGCTCAGAGATGAAAAGTGCCAGCACTGAAAGCTGTTGCTAGCCAGCCCCCTTCCTTGGAAGCGCTTTTGTAGGCCTAAGAACACTGGGGCTCTGGGCTTCTTTAGCCACCTCATCTTCTGCTCATCCTCTCGCGCACTCTGAAGAGAGCTCAGGTGAGAAATTGCAAACGTCGAGCAATTGCTCAGAGATGAAAAGTGCCAGCACTGAAAGCTGTTGCTAGCCAGCACCCTTCCTTGGAAGCGCTTTCACAGGCGCAGTAACACTGGGGCTTTGCGCTTCTCTACCCACCAAACGTCACGGTCCTTCTCTTTCCGTCTCCTAGACACGAGCTGAGAAATTGCAAACGTCGAGCAATTGCTCAGAGATGAAAAGTGCCAGCACTGAAAGCTCTTGCTAGCCAGCACCCTTCCTTGGAAGCGCTTTCACAGGCGCAGCAACACTGGGGCTTTGCGCTTCTCTACCCACCAAACGTCACGGTCCTTCTCTTTCCGTCTCGTAGACACGAGCTGAGAAATTGCAAACGTCGAGCAATTGCTCAGAGATGAAAAGTGCCAGCACTGAAAGCTCTTGCTAGCCAGCACCCTTCCTTGGAAGCGCTTTTGTAGGCCTAAGAACACTGGGGCTCTGGGCTTCTCTAGCCACCTCATCTTCTGCTCATCCTCTCGCGCACTCTAAAGAGAGCTCAGGTGAGAAATTGCAAACGTCGAGCAATTGCTCAGAGATGAAAAGTGCCAGCACTGAAAGCTCTTGCTAGCCAGCACCCTTCCTTGGAAGCGCTTTTGTAGCCCTTAGAACACTGGGGCTCTGGGCTTCTCTAGCCACCTCATCTTCTGCTCATCCTCTCGCGCACTCTAAAGAGAGCTCAGGTGAGAAATTGCAAACGTCAAGCAATTGCTCAGAGATGAAAAGTGCCAGCACTGAAAGCTGTTGCTAGCCAGCACCCTTCCTTGGAAGCGCTTTCACAGGCGCAGCAACACTGGGGCTTTGCGCTTCTCTACCCACCAAACGTCACGGTCCTTCTCTTTCCGTCTCGTAGACACGAGCTGAGAAATTGCAAACGTCGAGCAATTGCTCAGAGAGGAAAAGTGCCAGCACTGAAAGCTGTTGCTAGCCAGCACCCTTCCTTGGAAGCGCTTTTGTAGGCCTAAGAACACTGGGGCTCTGGGCTTCTCTAGCCACCTAATCTTCTGCTCATCCTCTCGCGCACTCTAAAGAGAGCTCAGGTGAGAAATTGCAAACGTCGAGCAATTGCTCAGAGATGAAAAGTGCCAGCACTGAAAGCTGTTGCTAGCCAGCAACCTTCCTTGGAAGCGCTTTCACAGGCGCAGTAACACTGGAGCTTTGCGCTTCTCTACCCACCAAAAGTCACGGTCCTTCTCTTTCCGTCTCGTAGACACGAGCTGAGAAATTGCAAACGTCGAGCAATTGCTCAGAGATGAAAAGTGCCAGCACTGAAAGCTCTTGCTAGCCAGCACCCTTCCTTGCAAGCGCTTTCACAGGCGCAGCAACACTGGGGCTTTGCGCTTCTCTACCCACCAAACGTCACGGTCCTTCTCTTTCCGTCTCGTAGACACGAGCTGAGAAATTGCAAACGTTGAGCAATTGCTCAGAGATGAAAAGTGCCAGCACTGAAAGCTGTTGCTAGCCAGCACCCTTCCTTGGAAGCGCTTTTGTAGGCCTAAGAACACTGGGGCTCTGGGCTTCTTTAGCCACCTCATCTTCTGCTCATCCTCTCGCGCACTCTGAAGAGAGCTCAGGTGAGAAATTGCAAACGTCGAGCAATTGCTCAGAGATGAAAAGTGCCAGCACTGAAAGCTCTTGCTAGCCAGCACCCTTCCTTGGAAGCGCTTTCACAGGCGCAGCAACACTGGGGCTTTGCGCTTCTCTAGCCACCAAACGTCACGGTCATTCTCTTTCCGTCTCGTAGACACGAGCTGAGAAATTGCAAACGTCGAGCAATTGCTCAGAGATGAAAAGTGCCAGCACTGGAAGCTGTTGCTAGCCAGCACCCTTCCTTGGAAGCGCTTTTGTAGGCGTAAGAACACTGGGGCTCTGGGCTTCTCTAGCCACCTAATCTTCTGCTCATCCTCTCGCGCACTCTAAAGAGAGCTCAGGTGAGAAATTGCAAACGTCGAGCAATTGCTCAGAGATGAAAAGTGCCAGCACTGAAAGCTGTTGCTAGCCAGCACCCTTCCTTGGAAGCGCTTTACAGGCGCAGTAACACTGGGGCTTTGCGCTTCTCTAGCCACCAAACGTCACGGTCCTTCTCTTTCCGTCTCGTAGACACGAGCTGAGAAATTGCAAACGTCGAGCAATTGCTCAGAGATGAAAAGTGCCAGCACCGAAAGCTGTTGCTAGCCAGCACCCTTCCTTGGAAGCGCTTGTGTAGCCCTTAGAACAGTGGGGCTCTGGGCTTCTCTAGCCACCTAATCTTCTGCTCATCCTCGCGCGCTCTAAAGAGAGCTCAGGTGAGAAATTGCAAACGTCGAGCAATTGCTCAGAGATGAAAAGTGCCAGCACTGAAAGCTCTTGCTAGCCAGCACCCTTCCTTGGAAGCGCTTTTGTAGGCCTAAGAACACTGGGGCTCTGGGCTTCTCTAGCCACCTCATCTTCTGCTCATCCTCTCGCGCACTCTAAAGAGAGCTCAGGTGAGAAATTGCAAACGTCGAGCAATTGCTCAGAGATGAAAAGTGCCAGCACTGAAAGCTCTTGCTAGCCAGCACCCTTCCTTGGAAGCGCTTTCACAGGCACAGCAACACTGGGGCTCTGTGCTTCTCTAGCCACCTCATCTTCTGCTCATCCTCTCGCGCACTCTAAAGAGAGCTCAGGTGAGAAATTGCAAACGTCGAGCAATTGCTCAGAGATGAAAAGTGCCAGCACTGAAAGCTGTTGCTAGCCAGCACCCTTCCTTGGAAGCGCTTTACAGGCGCAGTAACACTGGGGCTTTGCGCTTCTCTACCCACCAAACGTCACGGTCCTTCTCTTTCCGTCTCGTAGACACGAGCTGAGAAATTGCAAACGTCGAGCAATTGCTCAGAGATGAAAAGTGCCAGCACTGAAAGCTGTTGCTAGCCAGCCCCCTTCCTTGGAAGCGCTTTTGTAGGCCTAAGAACAGTGGGGCTCTGGGCTTCTTTAGCCACCTCATCTTCTGCTCATCCTCTCGCGCACTCTGAAGAGAGCTCAGGTGAGAAATTGCAAACGTCGAGCAATTGCTCAGAGATGAAAAGTGCCAGCACTGAAAGCTGTTGCTAGCCAGCACCCTTCCTTGGAAGCGCTTTCACAGGCGCAGTAACACTGGGGCTTTGCGCTTCTCTACCCACCAAACGTCACGGTCCTTCTCTTTCCGTCTCCTAGACACGAGCTGAGAAATTGCAAACGTCGAGCAATTGCTCAGAGATGAAAAGTGCCAGCACTGAAAGCTCTTGCTAGCCAGCACCCTTCCTTGGAAGCACTTTCACAGGCGCAGCAACACTGGGGCTTTGCGCTTCTCTACCCACCAAACGTCACGGTCCTTCTCTTTCCGTCTCGTAGACACGAGCTGAGAAATTGCAAACGTCGAGCAATTGCTCCGAGATGAAAAGTGCCAGCACTGAAAGCTGTTGCTAGCCAGCACCCTTCCTTGGAAGCGCTTTTGTAGGCCTAAGAACAGTGGGGCTCTGGGCTTCTCTAGCCACCTCATCTTCTGCTCATCCTCTCGCTCACTCTAAAGAGAGCTCAGGTGAGAAATTGCAAACGTCGAGCAATTGCTCAGAGATGAAAAGTGCCAGCACTGAAAGCTGTTGCTAGCCAGCCCCCTTCCTTGGAAGTGCTTTTGTAGCCCTTAGAACACTTGGGCTCTGGGCTTCTCTAGCCACCTCATCTTCTGCTCATCCTCTCGCGCACTCTAAAGAGAGCTCAGGTGAGAAATTGCAAACGTCGAGCAATTGCTCAGAGATGAAAAGTGCCAGCACTGAAAGCTGTTGCTAGCCAGCACCCTTCCTTGGAAGCGCTTTCACAGGCGCAGCAACACTGGGGCTTTGCGCTTCTCTAGCCACAAAACGTCACGGTCCTTCTCTTTCCGTCTCGTAGACACGAGCTGAGAAATTGCAAACGTCGAGCAATTGCTCAGAGATGAAAAGTGCCAGCACTGAAAGCTCTTGCTAGCCAGCACCCTTCCTTGGAAGCGCTTTTGTAGGCCTAAGAACACTGGGGCTCTGGGCTTCTCTAGCCACCTCATCTTCTGCTCATCCTCTCGCGCACTCTAAAGAGAGCTCAGGTGAGAAATTGCAAACGTCGAGCAATTGCTCAGAGATGAAAAGTGCCAGCACTGAAAGCTGTTGCTAGCCAGCACCCTTCCTTGGAAGCGCTTTCACAGGCACAGCAACACTGGGGCTCTGGGCTTCTCTAGCCACCTCATCTTCTGCTCATCCTCTCGCGCACTCTAAAGAGAGCTCAGGTGAGAAATTGCAAACGTCGAGCAATTGCTCAGAGATGAAAAGTGCCAGCACTGGAAGCTCTTGCTAGCCAGCACCCTTCCTTGGAAGCGCTTTACAGGCGCAGTAACACTGGGGCTTTGCGCTTCTCTAGCCACCAAACGTCACGGTCCTTCTCTTTCCGTCTCGTAGACACGAGCTGAGAAATTGCAAACGTCGAGCAATTGCTCAGAGATGAAAAGTGCCAGCACTGAAAGCTGTTGCTAGCCAGCCCCCTTCCTTGGAAGCGCTTTTGTAGGCCTAAGAACACTGGGGCTCTGGGCTTCTTTAGCCACCTCATCTTCTGCTCATCCTCTCGCGCACTCTGAAGAGAGCTCAGGTGAGAAATTGCAAACGTCGAGCAATTGCTCAGAGATGAAAAGTGCCAGCACTGAAAGCTGTTGCTAGCCAGCACCCTTCCTTGGAAGCGCTTTCACAGGCGCAGTAACACTGGGGCTTTGCGCTTCTCTACCCACCAAACGTCACGGTCCTTCTCTTTCCGTCTCCTAGACACGAGTTGAGAAATTGCAAACGTCGAGCAATTGCTCAGAGATGAAAAGTGCCAGCACTGAAAGCTCTTGCTAGCCAGCACCCTTCCTTGGAAGCGCTTTCACAGGCGCAGCAACACTGGGGCTTTGCGCTTCTCTAGCCACCAAACGTCACGGTCCTTCTCTTTCCGTCTCGTAGACACGAGCTGAGAAATTGCAAACGTCGAGCAATTGCTCAGAGATGAAAAGTGCCAGCACTGAAAGCTCTTGCTAGCCAGCACCCTTCCTTGGAAGCGCTTTTGTAGGCCTAAGAACAGTGGGGCTCTGGGCTTCTCTAGCCACCTAATCTTCTGCTCATCCTCTCGCGCACTCTAAAGAGAGCTCAGGTGAGAAATTGCAAACGTCGAGCAATTGCTCAGAGATGAAAAGTGCCAGCACTGAAAGCTCTTGCTAGCCAGCACCCTTCCTTGGAAGCGCTTTTGTAGGCCTAAGAACAGTGGGGCTCTGGGCTTCTCTAGCCACCTAATCTTCTGCTCATCCTCTCGCGCACTCTAAAGAGAGCTCAGGTGAGAAATTGCAAACGTCCAGCAATTGCTCAGAGATGAAAAGTGCCAGCACTGAAAGCTGTTGCTAGCCAGCACCCTTCCTTGGAAGCGCTTTTGTAGCCCTTAGAACACTGGGGCTCTGGGCTTCTCTAGCCACCTCATCTTCTGCTCATCCTCTCGCGCACTCTAAAGAGAGCTCAGGTGAGAAATTGCAAACGTCGAGCAATTGCTCAGAGATGAAAAGTGCCAGCACTGAAAGCTCTTGCTAGCCAGCACCCTTCCTTGGAAGCGCTTTCACAGGCGCAGCAACACTGGGGCTTTGCGCTTCTCTACCCACAAAACGTCACGGTCCTTCTCTTTCCGTCTCGTAGACACGAGCTGAGAAATTGCAAACGTCGAGCAATTGCTCAGAGAGGAAAAGTGCCAGCACTGAAAGCTGTTGCTAGCCAGCACCCTTCCTTGGAAGCGCTTTTGTAGGCCTAAGAACACTGGGGCTCTGGGCTTCTCTAGCCACCTCATCTTCTGCTCATCCTCTCGCGCACTCTAAAGAGAGCTCAGGTGAGAAATTGCAAACGTCGAGCAATTGCTCAGAGATGAAAAGTGCCAGCACTGAAAGCTGTTGCTAGCCAGCACCCTTCCTTGGAAGCGCTTTCACAGGCGCAGCAACACTGGGGCTTTGCGCTTCTCTACCCACCAAAAGTCACGGTCCTTCTCTTTCCGTCTCGTAGACACGAGCTGAGAAATTGCAAACGTCGAGCAATTGCTCAGAGATGAAAAGTGCCAGCACTGAAAGCTCTTGCTAGCCAGCACCCTTCCTTGCAAGCGCTTTCACAGGCGCAGCAACACTGGGGCTTTGCGCTTCTCTACCCACCAAACGTCACGGTCCTTCTCTTTCCGTCTCGTAGACACGAGCTGAGAAATTGCAAACGTCGAGCAATTGCTCAGAGATGAAAAGTGCCAGCACTGAAAGCTGTTGCTAGCCAGCACCCTTCCTTGGAAGTGCTTTTGTAGCCCTTAGAACACTGGGGCTCTGGGCTTCTTTAGCCACCTCATCTTCTGCTCATCCTCTCGCGCACTCTGAAGAGAGCTCAGGTGAGAAATTGCAAACGTCGAGCAATTGCTCAGAGATGAAAAGTGCCAGCACTGAAAGCTGTTGCTAGCCAGCACCCTTCCTTGGAAGCGCTTTCACAGGCGCAGCAACACTGGGGCTTTGCGCTTCTCTACCCACCAAACGTCACGGTCCTTCTCTTTCCGTCTCGTAGACACGAGCTGAGAAATTGCAAACGTCGAGCAATTGCTCAGAGATGAAAAGTGCCAGCACTGGAAGCTGTTGCTAGCCAGCACCCTTCCTTGGAAGCGCTTTTGTAGGCGTAAGAACACTGGGGCTCTGGGCTTCTCTAGCCACCTAATCTTCTGCTCATCCTCTCGCGCACTCTGAAGAGAGCTCAGGTGAGAAATTGCAAACGTCGAGCAATTGCTCAGAGATGAAAAGTGCCAGCACTGAAAGCTGTTGCTAGCCAGCACCCTTCCTTGGAAGCGCTTTACAGGCGCAGTAACACTGGGGCTTTGCGCTTCTCTAGCCACCAAACGTCACGGTCCTTCTCTTTCCGTCTCGTAGACACGAGCTGAGAAATTGCAAACGTCGAGCAATTGCTCAGAGATGAAAAGTGCCAGCACCGAAAGCTGTTGCTAGCCAGCCCCCTTCCTTGGAAGCGCTTTTGTAGGCCTAAGAACACTGGGGCTCTGGGCTTCTTTAGCCACCTCATCTTCTGCTCATCCTCTCGCGCACTCTAAAGAGAGCTCAGGTGAGAAATTGCAAACGTCGAGCAATTGCTCAGAGATGAAAAGTGCCAGCACTGAAAGCTGTTGCTAGCCAGCACCCTTCCTTGGAAGCGCTTTCACAGGCGCAGTAACACTGGGGCTTTGCGCTTCTCTACCCACCAAACGTCACGGTCCTTCTCTTTCCGTCTCGTAGACATGAGCTGAGAAATTGCAAACGTCGAGCAATTGCTCAGAGATGAAAAGTGCCAGCACTGAAAGCTGTTGCTAGCCAGCACCCTTCCTTGGAAGCGCTTGTGTAGCCCTTAGAACACTGGGGCTCTGGGCTTCTCTAGCCACCTAATCTTCTGCTCATCCTCGCGCGCTCTAAAGAGAGCTCAGGTGAGAAATTGCAAACGTCCAGCAATTGCTCAGAGATGAAAAGTGCCAGCACTGAAAGCTCTTGCTAGCCAGCACCCTTCCTTGGAAGCGCTTTCACAGGCGCAGCAACACTGGGGCTTTGCGCTTCTCTACCCACCAAATGTCACGGTCCTTCTCTTTCCGTCGGTAGACACGAGCTGAGAAATTGCAAACGTCGAGCAATTGCTCAGAGATGAAAAGTGCCAGCACTGAAAGCTGTTGCTAGCCAGCACCCTTCCTTGGAAGCGCTTTTGTAGCCCTAAGAACACTGGGGCTCTGGGCTTCTCTAGCCACCTAATCTTCTGCTCATCCTCTCGCGCACTCTGAAGAGAGCTCAGGTGAGAAATTGCAAACGTCGAGCAATTGCTCAGAGATGAAAAGTGCCAGCACTGAAAGCTCTTGCTAGCCAGCACCCTTCCTTGGAAGCGCTTTCACAGGCACAGCAACACTGGGGCTTTGCGCTTCTCTGCTCACCAAAAGTCACGGTCCTCCTCTTTCAGTCTCGTAGACACGAGCTGAGAAATTGCAAACGTCGAGCAATTGCTCAGAGATGAAAAGTGCCAGCACTGAAAGCTGTTGCTAGCCAGCACCCTTCCTTGGAAGCGCTTTCACAGGCGCAGCAACACTGGGGCTTTGCGCTTCTCTAGCCACCAAACGTCACGGTCCTTCTCTTTCCGTCTCGTAGACACGAGCTGAGAAATTGCAAACGTCGAGCAATTGCTCAGAGATGAAAAGTGCCAGCACTGAAAGCTGTTGCTAGCCAGCACCCTTCCTTGGAAGTGCTTTTGTAGGCCTAAGAACACTGGGGCTCTGGGCTTCTCTAGCCACCTCATCTTCTGCTCATCCTCTCGCGCACTCTGAAGAGAGCTCAGGTGAGAAATTGCAAACGTCGAGCAATTGCTCAGAGATGAAAAGTGCCAGCACTGAAAGCTGTTGCTAGCCAGCACCCTTCCTTGGAAGCGCTTTCACAGGCGCAGCAACACTGGGGCTTTGCGCTTCTCTACCCACCAAACGTCACGGTCATTCTCTTTCCGTCTCGTAGACACGAGCTGAGAAATTGCAAACGTCGAGCAATTGCTCAGAGATGAAAAGTGCCAGCACTGAAAGCTGTTGCTAGCCAGCACCCTTCCTTGGAAGCGCTTTTGTAGGCCTAAGAACACTGGGGCTCTGGGCTTCTCTAGCCACCTAATCTTCTGCTCATCCTCTCGCGCACTCTAAAGAGAGCTCAGGTGAGAAATTGCAAACGTCGAGCAATTGCTCAGAGATGAAAAGTGCCAGCACTGAAAGCTGTTGCTAGCCAGCACCCTTCCTTGGAAGCGCTTTTGTAGGCCTAAGAACAGTGGGGCTCTGGGCTTCTCTAGCCACCTCATCTTCTGCTCATCCTCTCGCGCACTCTAAAGAGAGCTCAGGGGAGAAATTGCAAACGTCGAGCAATTGCTCAGAGATGAAAAGTGCCAGCACTGAAAGCTGTTGCTAGCCAGCACCCTTCCTTGGAAGCGCTTTACAGGCGCAGTAACACTGGGGCTTTGCGCTTCTCTAGCCACCAAACGTCACGGTCCTTCTCTTTCCGTCTCGTAGACACGAGCTGAGAAATTGCAAACGTCGAGCAATTGCTCAGAGAGGAGAAGTGCCAGCACTGGAAGCTGTTGCTAGCCAGCACCCTTCCTTGGAAGCGCTTTTGTAGCCCTTAGAACACTGGGGCTCTGGGCTTCTCTAGCCACCTAATCTTCTGCTCATCCTCTCGCGCACTCTAAAGAGAGCTCAGGTGAGAAATTGCAAACGTCCAGCAATTGCTCAGAGATGAAAAGTGCCAGCACTGAAAGCTGTTGCTAGCCAGCACCCTTCCTTGGAAGCGCTTTTGTAGGCCTAAGAACACTGGGGCTCTGGGCTTCTCTAGCCACCTAATCTTCTGCTCATCCTCTCGCGCACTCTAAAGAGAGCTCAGGTGAGAAATTGCAAACGTCGAGCAATTGCTCAGAGATGAAAAGTGCCAGCACTGAAAGCTCTTGCTAGCCAGCACCCTTCCTTGGAAGCGCTTTACAGCCACAGTAACACTGCGGCTTTGCGCTTCTCTAGCCACCAAACGTCACGGTCCTTCTCTTTCCGTCTCGTAGACACGAGCTGAGAAATTGCAAACGTCGAGCAATTGCTCCGAGATGAAAAGTGCCAGCACTGAAAGCTGTTGCTAGCCAGCACCCTTCCTTGGAAGCGCTTTTGTAGGCCGAAGAACACTGGGGCTCTGGGCTTCTCTAGCCACCTAATCTTCTGCTCATCCTCTCGCGCACTCTAAAGAGAGCTCAGGTGAGAAATTGCAAATGTCCAGCAATTGCTCAGAGATGAAAAGTGCCAGCACTGAAAGCTCTTGCTAGCCAGCACCCTTCCTTGGAAGCGCTTTCACAGGCGCAGTAACACTGGGGCTTTGCGCTTCTCTACCCACCAAACATCATGGTCATTCTCTTTCCGTCTCGTAGACACGAGCTGAGAAATTGCAAACGTCGAGCAATTGCTCAGAGATGAAAAGTGCCAGCACTGAAAGCTGTTGCTAGCCAGCACCCTTCCTTGGAAGCGCTTTCACAGGCGCAGCAACACTGGGGCTTTGCGCTTCTCTACCCACCAAACGTCACGGTCATTCTCTTTCCGTCTCGTAGACACGAGCTGAGAAATTGCAAACGTCGAGCAATTGCTCAGAGATGAAAAGTGCCAGCACTGAAAGCTGTTGCTAGCCAGCACCCTTCCTTGGAAGTGCTTTTGTAGGCCTAAGAACACTGGGGCTCTGGGCTTCTTTACCCACCTCATCTTCTGCTCATCCTCTCGCGCACTCTGAAGAGAGCTCAGGTGAGAAATTGCAAACGTCGAGCAATTGCTCAGAGATGAAAAGTGCCAGCACTGAAAGCTGTTGCTAGCCAGTACCCTTCCTTGGAAGCGCTTTCACAGGCGCAGCAACACTGGGGCTTTGCGCTTCTCTAGCCACCAAACGTCACGGTCCTTCTCTTTCCGTCTCGTAGACACGAGCTGAGAAATTGCAAACGTCGAGCAATTGCTCAGAGATGAAAAGTGCCAGCACCGAAAGCTGTTGCTAGCCAGCCCCCTTCCTTGGAAGCGCTTTTGTAGGCCTAAGAACACTGGGGCTCTGGGCTTCTTTAGCCACCTCATCTTCTGCTCATCCTCTCGCGCACTCTAAAGAGAGCTCAGGTGAGAAATTGCAAACGTCGAGCAATTGCTCAGAGATGAAAAGTGCCAGCACTGAAAGCTCTTGCTAGCCAGCACCCTTCCTTGGAAGCGCTTTCACAGGCGCAGCAACACTGGGGCTTTGCGCTTCTCTACCCACCAAACGTCACGGTCCTTCTCTTTCCGTCTCGTAGACACGAGCTGAGAAATTGCAAACGTCGAGCAATTGCTCAGAGATGAAAAGTGCCAGCACTGAAAGCTGTTGCTAGCCAGCACCCTTCCTTGGAAGCGCTTTTGTAGCCCTTAGAACACTGGGGCTCTGGGCTTCTCTAGCCACCTCATCTTCTGCTCATCCTCGCGCGCTCTAAAGAGAGCTCAGGTGAGAAATTGCAAACGTCGAGCAATTGCTCAGAGATGAAAAGTGCCAGCACTGAAAGCTCTTGCTAGCCAGCACCCTTCCTTGGAAGCGCTTTCACAGGCGCAGCAACACTGGGGCTTTGCGCTTCTCTACCCACCAAACGTCACGGTCCTTCTCTTTCCGTCGGTAGACACGAGCTAAGAAATTGCAAACGTCGAGCAATTGCTCAGAGATGAAAAGTGCCAGCACTGAAAGCTGTTGCTAGCCAGCACCCTTCCTTGGAAGCGCTTTTGTAGGCCTAAGAACACTGGGGCTCTGGGCTTCTCTAGCCACCTCATCTTCTGCTCATCCTCTCGCGCACTCTGAAGAGAGCTCAGGTGAGAAATTGCAAACGTCGAGCAATTGCTCAGAGATGAAAAGTGCCAGCACTGAAAGCTCTTGCTAGCCAGCACCCTTCCTTGGAAGCGCTTTCACAGGCGCAGCAACACTGGGGCTTTGCGCTTCTCTACCCACCAAACGTCACGGTCCTTCTCTTTCCGTCTCGTAGACACGAGCTGAGAAATTGCAAACGTCGAGCAATTGCTCAGAGATGAAAAGTGCCAGCACTGAAAGCTGTTGCTAGCCAGCACCCTTCCTTGGAAGTGCTTTTGTAGGCCTAAGAACACTGGGGCTCTGGGCTTCTTTAGCCACCTCATCTTCTGCTCATCCTCTCGCGCACTCTGAAGAGAGCTCAGGTGAGAAATTGCAAACGTCGAGCAATTGCTCAGAGATGAAAAGTGCCAGCACTGAAAGCTCTTGCTAGCCAGCACCCTTCCTTGGAAGCGCTTTCACAGGCGCAGCAACACTGGGGCTTTGCGCTTCTCTACCCATCAAACGTCACGGTCCTTCTCTTTCCGTCTCGTAGACACGAGCTGAGAAATTGCAAACGTCGAGCAATTGCTCAGAGATGAAAAGTGCCAGCACTGAAAGCTCTTGCTAGCCAGCACCCTTCCTTGGAAGCGCTTTTGTAGGCCTAAGAACACTGGGGCTCTGGGCTTCTCTAGCCACCTAATCTTCTGCTCATCCTCTCGCGCACTCTAAAGAGAGCTCAGGTGAGAAATTGCAAACGTCGAGCAATTGCTCAGAGATGAAAAGTGCCAGCACTGAAAGCTCTTGCTAGCCAGCACCCTTCCTTGGAAGCGCTTTTGTAGGCCTAAGAACAGTGGGGCTCTGGGCTTCTCTAGCCACCTCATCTTCTGCTCATCCTCTCGCGCACTCTAAAGAGAGCTCAGGTGAGAAATTGCAAACGTCGAGCAATTGCTCAGAGATGAAAAGTGCCAGCACTGAAAGCTCTTGCTAGCCAGCACCCTTCCTTGGAAGCGCTTTACAGGCGCAGTAACACTGGGGCTTTGCGCTTCTCTAGCCACCAAACGTCACGGTCCTTCTCTTTCCGTCTCGTAGACACGAGCTGAGAAATTGCAAACGTCGAGCAATTGCTCAGAGATGAAAAGTGCCAGCACTGAAAGCTGTTGCTAGCCAGCACCCTTCCTTGGAAGCGCTTTTGTAGCCCTTAGAACACTGGGGCTCTGGGCTTCACTAGCCACCTCATCTTCTGCTCATCCTCTCGCGCACTCTAAAGAGAGCTCAGGTGAGAAATTGCAAACGTCGAGCAATTGCTCAGAGATGAAAAGTGCCAGCACTGAAAGCTGTTGCTAGCCAGCACCCTTCCTTGGAAGCGCTTTCACAGGCGCAGTAACACTGGGGCTTTGCGCTTCTCTACCCACCAAACGTCACGGTCCTTCTCTTTCCGTCTCGTAGACACGAGCTGAGAAATTGCAAACGTCGAGCAATTGCTCAGAGATGAAAAGTGCCAGCACTGAAAGCTCTTGCTAGCCAGCACCCTTCCTTGGAAGCGCTTTTGTAGGCCTAAGAACACTGGGGCTCTGGGCTTCTTTAGCCACCTCATCTTCTGCTCATCCTCTCGCGCACTCTAAAGAGAGCTCAGGTGAGAAATTGCAAACGTCGAGCAATTGCTCAGAGATGAAAAGTGCCAGCACTGAAAGCTCTTGCTAGCCAGCACCCTTCCTTGGAAGCGCTTTCACAGGCGCAGCAACACTGGGGCTTTGCGCTTCTCTACCCACCAAACGTCACGGTCCTTCTCTTTCCGTCGGTAGACACGAGCTAAGAAATTGCAAACGTCGAGCAATTGCTCAGAGATGAAAAGTGCCAGCACTGAAAGCTGTTGCTAGCCAGCACCCTTCCTTGGAAGCGCTTTTGTAGGCCTAAGAACACTGGGGCTCTGGGCTTCTCTAGCCACCTCATCTTCTGCTCATCCTCTCGCGCACTCTGAAGAGAGCTCAGGTGAGAAATTGCAAACGTCGAGCAATTGCTCAGAGATGAAAAGTGCCAGCACTGAAAGCTCTTGCTAGCCAGCACCCTTCCTTGGAAGCGCTTTCACAGGCGCAGCAACACTGGGGCTTTGCGCTTCTCTACCCACCAAACGTCACGGTCCTTCTCTTTCCGTCTCGTAGACACGAGCTGAGAAATTGCAAACGTCGAGCAATTGCTCAGAGATGAAAAGTGCCAGCACTGAAAGCTGTTGCTAGCCAGCACCCTTCCTTGGAAGTGCTTTTGTAGGCCTAAGAACACTGGGGCTCTGGGCTTCTTTAGCCACCTCATCTTCTGCTCATCCTCTCGCGCACTCTGAAGAGAGCTCAGGTGAGAAATTGCAAACGTCGAGCAATTGCTCAGAGATGAAAAGTGCCAGCACTGAAAGCTCTTGCTAGCCAGCACCCTTCCTTGGAAGCGCTTTCACAGGCGCAGCAACACTGGGGCTTTGCGCTTCTCTACCCATCAAACGTCACGGTCCTTCTCTTTCCGTCTCGTAGACACGAGCTGAGAAATTGCAAACGTCGAGCAATTGCTCAGAGATGAAAAGTGCCAGCACTGAAAGCTCTTGCTAGCCAGCACCCTTCCTTGGAAGCGCTTTTGTAGGCCTAAGAACACTGGGGCTCTGGGCTTCTCTAGCCACCTAATCTTCTGCTCATCCTCTCGCGCACTCTAAAGAGAGCTCAGGTGAGAAATTGCAAACGTCGAGCAATTGCTCAGAGATGAAAAGTGCCAGCACTGAAAGCTCTTGCTAGCCAGCACCCTTCCTTGGAAGCGCTTTTGTAGGCCTAAGAACAGTGGGGCTCTGGGCTTCTCTAGCCACCTCATCTTCTGCTCATCCTCTCGCGCACTCTAAAGAGAGCTCAGGTGAGAAATTGCAAACGTCGAGCAATTGCTCAGAGATGAAAAGTGCCAGCACTGAAAGCTCTTGCTAGCCAGCACCCTTCCTTGGAAGCGCTTTACAGGCGCAGTAACACTGGGGCTTTGCGCTTCTCTAGCCACCAAACGTCACGGTCCTTCTCTTTCCGTCTCGTAGACACGAGCTGAGAAATTGCAAACGTCGAGCAATTGCTCAGAGATGAAAAGTGCCAGCACTGAAAGCTGTTGCTAGCCAGCACCCTTCCTTGGAAGCGCTTTTGTAGCCCTTAGAACACTGGGGCTCTGGGCTTCACTAGCCACCTCATCTTCTGCTCATCCTCTCGCGCACTCTAAAGAGAGCTCAGGTGAGAAATTGCAAACGTCGAGCAATTGCTCAGAGATGAAAAGTGCCAGCACTGAAAGCTGTTGCTAGCCAGCACCCTTCCTTGGAAGCGCTTTCACAGGCGCAGTAACACTGGGGCTTTGCGCTTCTCTACCCACCAAACGTCACGGTCCTTCTCTTTCCGTCTCGTAGACACGAGCTGAGAAATTGCAAACGTCGAGCAATTGCTCAGAGATGAAAAGTGCCAGCACTGAAAGCTCTTGCTAGCCAGCACCCTTCCTTGGAAGCGCTTTCACAGGCACAGCAACACTGGGGCTTTGCGCTTCTCTAGCCACCAAACGTCACGGTCCTTCTCTTTCTGTCTCGTAGACACGAGCTGAGAAATTGCAAACGTCGAGCAATTGCTCAGAGATGAAAAGTGCCAGCACTGAAAGCTCTTGCTAGCCAGCACCCTTCCTTGGAAGCGCTTTTGTAGCCCTAAGAACACTGGGGCTCTGGGCTTCTTTAGCCACCTAATCTTCTGCTCATCCTCTCGCGCACTCTAAAGAGAGCTCAGGTGAGAAATTGCAAATGTCCAGCAATTGCTCAGAGATGAAAAGTGCCAGCACTGAAAGCTCTTGCTAGCCAGCACCCTTCCTTGGAAGCGCTTTCACAGGCGCAGCAACACTGGGGCTTTGCGCTTCTCTAGCCACCAAACGTCACGGTCCTTCTCTTTCCGTCTCGTAGACACGAGCTGAGAAATTGCAAACGTCGAGCAATTGCTCAGAGATGAAAAGTGCCAGCACTGAAAGCTCTTGCTAGCCAGCCCCCTTCCTTGGAAGCGCTTTTGTAGCCCTTAGAACACTGGGGCTCTGGGCTTCTCTAGCCACCTAATCTTCTGCTCATCCTCTCGCGCACTCTAAGGAGAGCTCAGGTGAGAAATTGCAAACGTCGAGCAATTGCTCAGAGATGAAAAGTGCCAGCACTGAAAGCTCTTGCTAGCCAGCACCCTTCCTTGGAAGCGCTTTCACAGGCGCAGCAACACTGGGGCTTTGCGCTTCTCTACCCACCAAACGTCACGGTCCTTCTCTTTCCGTCTCGTAGACACGAGCTGAGAAATTGCAAACGTCGAGCAATTGCTCAGAGATGAAAAGTGCCAGCACTGAAAGCTGTTGCTAGCCAGCACCCTTCCTTGGAAGCGCTTTCACAGGCGCAGCAACACTGGGGCTTTGCGCTTCTCTACCCACCAAACGTCACGGTCCTTCTCTTTCCGTCTCGTAGACACGAGCTGAGAAATTGCAAACGTCGAGCAATTGCTCAGAGATGAAAAGTGCCAGCACTGAAAGCTGTTGCTAGCCAGCACCCTTCCTTGGAAGTGCTTTTGTAGCCCTTAGAACACTGGGGCTCTGGGCTTCTTTAGCCACCTCATCTTCTGCTCATCCTCTCGCGCACTCTGAAGAGAGCTCAGGTGAGAAATTGCAAACGTCGAGCAATTGCTCAGAGATGAAAAGTGCCAGCACTGAAAGCTCTTGCTAGCCAGCACCCTTCCTTGGAAGCGCTTTCACAGGCGCAGCAACACTGGGGCTTTGCGCTTCTCTAGCCACCAAACGTCACGGTCCTTCTCTTTCCGTCTCGTAGACACGAGCTGAGAAATTGCAAACGTCGAGCAATTGCTCAGAGATGAAAAGTGCCAGCACTGGAAGCTGTTGCTAGCCAGCACCCTTCCTTGGAAGCGCTTTTGTAGGCCTAAGAACACTGGGGCTCTGGGCTTCTCTAGCCGCCTCATCTTCTGCTCATCCTCTCGCGCAGTCTAAAGAGAGCTCAGGTGAGAAATTGCAAACGTCGAGCAATTGCTCAGAGATGAAAAGTGCCAGCACTGAAAGCTCTTGCTAGCCAGCACCCTTCCTTGGAAGCGCTTTACAGGCGCAGTAACACTGGGGCTTTGCGCTTCTCTACCCACCAAACGTCACTGTCATTCTCTTTCCGTCTCGTAGACACGAGCTGAGAAATTGCAAACGTCGAGCAATTGCTCAGAGATGAAAAGTGCCAGCACTGAAAGCTGTTGCTAGCCAGCACCCTTCCTTGGAAGCGCTTTTGTAGGCCTAAGAACACTGGGGCTCTGGGCTTCTTTAGCCACCTCATCTTCTGCTCATCCTCTCGCGCACTCTAAAGAGAGCTCAGGTGAGAAATTGCAAACGTCGAGCAATTGCTCAGAGATGAAAAGTGCCAGCACTGAAAGCTGTTGCTAGCCAGCACCCTTCCTTGGAAGCGCTTTCACAGGCGCAGTAACACTGGGGCTTTGCGCTTCTCTACCCACCAAACGTCACGGTCCTTCTCTTTCCGTCTCGTAGACACGAGCTGAGAAATTGCAAACGTCGAGCAATTGCTCAGAGATGAAAAGTGCCAGCACTGAAAGCTGTTGCTAGCCAGCACCCTTCCTTGGAAGCGCTTTCACAGGCGCAGTAACACTGGGGCTTTGCGCTTCTCTAGCCACCAAACGTCACGGTCACTATCTCTCCGTCTCATACACACGAGCTGAGAAATTGCAAACGTCGATCAATTGCTCAGAGAGGAAAAGTGCCAGCACTGGAAGCTGTTGCTAGCCAGCACCCTTCCTTGGAAGCGCTTTTGTAGGCCTAAGAACACTGGGGCTCTGGGCTTCTCTAGCCACCTCATCTTCTGCTCATCCTCTCGCGCACTCTAAAGAGAGCTCAGGTGAGAAATTGCAAACGTCGAGCAATTGCTCAGAGATGAAAAGTGGCAGCACTGAAAGCTGTTGCTAGCCAGCACCCTTCCTTGGAAGCGCTTTACAGGCAGAGTAACACTGCGGCTTTGCGCTTCTCTACCCATCAAACGTCACGGTCCTTCTCTTTCCGTCTCGTAGACATGAGCTGAGAAATTGCAAACGTCGAGCAATTGCTCAGAGATGAAAAGTGCCAGCACTGAAAGCTGTTGCTAGCCAGCACCCTTCCTTGGAAGCGCTTTTGTAGGCCTAAGAACACTGGGGCTCTGGGCTTCTCTAGCCACCTAATCTTCTGCTCATCCTCTCGCGCACTCTAAAGAGAGCTCAGCTGAGAAATTGCAAACGTCGAGCAATTGCTCAGAGATGAAAAGTGCCAGCACTGGAAGCTGTTGCTAGCCAGCACCCTTCCTTGGAAGCGCTTTTGTAGCCCTAAGAACACTGGGGCTCTGGGCTTCTTTAGCCACCTCATCTTCTGCTCATCCTCTCGCGCACTCTAAAGAGAGCTCAGGTGAGAAATTGCAAATGTCCAGCAATTGCTCAGAGATGAAAAGTGCCAGCACTGAAAGCTCTTGCTAGCCAGCACCCTTCCTTGGAAGCGCTTTCACAGGCGCAGCAACACTGGGGCTTTGCGCTTCTCTACCCACCAAACGTCACGGTCCTTCTCTTTCTGTCTCGTAGACACGAGCTGAGAAATTGCAAACGTCGAGCAATTGCTCAGAGATGAAAAGTGCCAGCACTGAAAGCTGTTGCTAGCCAGCCCCCTTCCTTGGAAGCGCTTTTGTAGGCCTAAGAACACTGGGGCTCTGGGCTTCTCTAGCCACCTAATCTTCTGCTCATCCTCTCGCGCACTCTAAGGAGAGCTCAGGTGAGAAATTGCAAACGTCGAGCAATTGCTCAGAGATGAAAAGTGCCAGCACTGAAAGCTCTTGCTAGCCAGCACCCTTCCTTGGAAGCGCTTTCACAGGCGCAGCAACACTGGGGCTTTGCGCTTCTCTAGCCACCAAACGTCACGGTCCTTCTCTTTCCGTCTCGTAGACACGAGCTGAGAAATTGCAAACGTCGAGCAATTGCTCAGAGATGAAAAGTGCCAGCACTGAAAGCTGTTGCTAGCCAGCACCCTTCCTTGGAAGCGCTTTCACAGGCGCAGCAACACTGGGGCTTTGCGCTTCTCTACCCACCAAACGTCACGGTCCTTCTCTTTCCGTCTCGTAGACACGAGCTGAGAAATTGCAAACGTCGAGCAATTGCTCAGAGAGGAAAAGTGCCAGCACTGAAAGCTGTTGCTAGCCAGCACCCTTCCTTGGAAGCGCTTTTGTAGCCCTTAGAACACTGGGGCTCTGGGCTTCTTTAGCCACCTCATCTTCTGCTCATCCTCTCGCGCACTCTGAAGAGAGCTCAGGTGAGAAATTGCAAACGTCCAGCAATTGCTCAGAGATGAAAAGTGCCAGCACTGAAAGCTGTTGCTAGCCAGCACCCTTCCTTGGAAGCGCTTTCACAGGCGCAGCAACACTGGGGCTTTGCGCTTCTCTACCCACCAAACGTCACGGTCCTTCTCTTTCCGTCTCGTAGACACGAGCTGAGAAATTGCAAACGTCGAGCAATTGCTCAGAGAGGAAAAGTGCCAGCACTGAAAGCTGTTGCTAGCCAGCACCCTTCCTTGGAAGCGCTTTTGTAGGCCTAAGAACAGTGGGGCTCTGGGCTTCTTTAGCCACCTCATCTTCTGCTCATCCTCTCGTGCACTCTAAAGAGAGCTCAGGTGAGAAATTGCAAACGTCGAGCAATTGCTCAGAGATGAAAAGTGGCAGCACTGAAAGCTCTTGCTAGCCAGCACCCTTCCTTGGAAGCGCTTTCACAGGCGCAGTAACACTGGGGCTTTGCGCTTCTCTACGCACCAAACGTCACGGTCCTTCTCTTTCCGTCTCGTAGACACGAGCTGAGAAATTGCAAACGTCGAGCAATTGCTCAGAGATGAAAAGTGCCAGCACTGAAAGCTCTTGCTAGCCAGCACCCTTCCTTGGAAGCGCTTTTGTAGCCCTTAGAACACTGGGGCTCTGGGCTTCTTTAGCCACCTCATCTTCTGCTCATCCTCTCGCGCACTCTGAAGAGAGCTCAGGTGAGAAATTGCAAACGTCCAGCAATTGCTCAGAGATGAAAAGTGCCAGCACTGAAAGCTCTTGCTAGCCAGCACCCTTCCTTGGAAGCGCTTTCACAGGCGCAGCAACACTGGGGCTTTGCGCTTCTCTACCCACCAAACGTCACGGTCCTTCTCTTTCCGTCTCGTAGACACGAGCTGAGAAATTGCAAACGTCGAGCAATTGCTCAGAGATGAAAAGTGCCAGCACTGAAAGCTGTTGCTAGCCAGCACCCTTCCTTGGAAGCGCTTTCACAGGCGCAGCAACACTGGGGCTTTGCGCTTCTCTACCCACCAAACGTCACGGTCCTTCTCTTTCCGTCTCGTGGACACGAGCTGAGAAATTGCAAACGTCGAGCAATTGCTCAGAGAGGAAAAGTGCCAGCACTGAAAGCTGTTGCTAGCCAGCACCCTTCCTTGGAAGCGCTTTTGTAGGCCTAAGAACACTGGGGCTCTGGGCTTCTTTAGCCACCTCATCTTCTGCTCATCCTCTCGCGCACTCTGAAGAGAGCTCAGGTGAGAAATTGCAAACGTCCAGCAATTGCTCAGAGATGAAAAGTGCCAGCACTGAAAGCTGTTGCTAGCCAGCACCCTTCCTTGGAAGCGCTTTCACAGGCGCAGCAACACTGGGGCTTTGCGCTTCTCTAGCCACCAAACGTCACGGTCCTTCTCTTTCCGTCTCGTAGACACGAGCTGAGAAATTGCAAACGTCCAGCAATTGCTCAGAGATGAAAAGTGCCAGCACTGAAAGCTGTTGCTAGCCAGCACCCTTCCTTGGAAGCGCTTTTGTAGGCCTAAGAACACTGGGGCTCTGGGCTTCTTTAGCCACCTCATCTTCTGCTCATCCTCTCGCGCACTCTAAAGAGAGCTCAGGTGAGAAATTGCAAACGTCGAGCAATTGCTCAGAGATGAAAAGTGCCAGCACTGAAAGCTCTTGCTAGCCTGCACCCTTCCTTGGAAGCGCTTTCACAGGCGCAGCAACACTGGGGCTTTGCGCTTCTCTACCCACCAAACGTCACGGTCATTCTCTTTCCGTCTCGTAGACACGAGCTGAGAAATTGCAAACGTCGAGCAATTGCTCAGAGAGGAAAAGTGCCAGCACTGAAAGCTCTTGCTAGCCAGCACCCTTCCTTGGAAGCGCTTTTGTAGCCCTTAGAACACTGGGGCTCTGGGCTTCTTTAGCCACCTCATCTTCTGCTCATCCTCTCGCGCACTCTAAAGAGAGCTCAGGTGAGAAATTGCAAACGTCGAGCAATTGCTCAGAGATGAAAAGTGCCAGCACTGAAAGCTGTTGCTAGCCAGCACCCTTCCTTGGAAGCGCTTTACAGGCACAGCAACACTGGGGCTTTGCGCTTCTCTAGCCACCAAACGTCACGGTCCTTCTCTTTCCGCCTCGTAGACACGAGCTGAGAAATTGCAAACGTCGAGCAATTGCTCAGAGATGAAAAGTGCCAGCACTGGAAGCTGTTGCTAGCCAGCACCCTTCCTTGGAAGCGCTTTCACAGGCACAGCAACACTGGGGCTTTGCGCTTCTATACGCACCAAACGTCACGGTCCTTCTCTTTCCGTCTCGTAGACACGAGCTGAGAAATTGCAAACGTCGAGCAATTGCTCAGAGATGAAAAGTGCCAGCACTGAAAGCTGTTGCTAGCCAGCACCCTTCCTTGGAAGCGCTTTTGTAGCCCTTAGAACACTGGGGCTCTGGGCTTCTTTAGCCACCTCATCTTCTGCTCATCCTCTCGCGCACTCTGAAGAGAGCTCAGGTGAGAAATTGCAAACGTCCAGCAATTGCTCAGAGATGAAAAGTGCCAGCACTGAAAGCTCTTGCTAGCCAGCACCCTTCCTTGGAAGCGCTTTCACAGGCGCAGCAACACTGGGGCTTTGCGCTTCTCTACCCACCAAACATCACGGTCCTTCTCTTTCCGTCTCGTAGACACGAGCTGAGAAATTGCAAACGTCGAGCAATTGCTCAGAGATGAAAAGTGCCAGCACTGAAAGCTGTTGCTAGCCATCACCCTTCCTTGGAAGCGCTTTCACAGGCGCAGCAACACTGGGGCTTTGCGCTTCTATACGCACCAAACGTCACGGTCATTCTCTTTCCGTCTCGTAGACACGAGCTGAGAAATTGCAAACGTCGAGCAATTGCTCAGAGATGAAAAGTGCCAGCACTGAAAGCTCTTGCTAGCCAGCACCCTTCCTTGGAAGCGCTTTCACAGGCGCAGCAACACTGGGGCTTTGCGCTTCTATACGCACCAAACGTCACGGTCCTTCTCTTTCCGTCTCGTAGACACGAGCTGAGAAATTGCAAACGTCGAGCAATTGCTCAGAGATGAAAAGTGTCAGCACTGGAAGCTGTTGCTAGCCAGCACCCTTCCTTGGAAGCACTTTTGTAGGCCTAAGAACACTGGGGCTCTGGGCTTCTCTAGCCACCTAATCTTCTGCTCATCCTCTCGCGCACTCTAAAGAGAGCTCAGGTGAGAAATTGCAAACATCGAGCAATTGCTCAGAGATGAAAAGTGCCAGCACTGAAAGCTGTTGCTAGCCAGCACCCTTCCTTGGAAGCGCTTTCACAGGCGCAGCAACACTGGGGCTTTGCGCTTCTATACGCACCAAACGTCACGGTCCTTCTCTTCCCGTCTCGTAGACATGAGTTGAGAAATTGCAAATGTCGAGCAATTGCTCAGAGATGAAAAGTGCCAGCACTGAAGGCTGTTGCTAGCCAGCACCCTTCCTTGGAAGCGCTTTTGTAGGCCTAAGAACACTGGGGCTCTGGGCTTCTTTAGCCACCTCATCTTCTGCTCATCCTCTCGCGCACTCTAAAGAGAGCTCAGGTGAGAAATTGCAAACGTCGAGCAATTGCTCAGAGATGAAAAGTGCCAGCACTGAAAGCTCTTGCTAGCCAGCACCCTTCCTTGGAAGCGCTTTCACAGGCGCAGCAACACTGGGGCTTTGCGCTTCTCTACCCACCAAACGTCACGGTCCTTCTCTTTCCGTCTCGTAGACACGAGCTGAGAAATTGCAAACGTCGAGCAATTGCTCAGAGATGAAAAGTGCCAGCACTGAAAGCTGTTGCTAGCCAGCACCCTTCCTTGGAAGCGCTTTCACAGGCGCAGTAACACTGGGGCTTTGCGCTTCTCTAGCCACCAAACGTCACTGTCATTCTCTTTCCGTCTCGTAGACACGAGCTGAGAAATTGCAAACGTCGAGCAATTGCTCAGAGATGAAAAGTGCCAGCACTGAAAGCTCTTGCTAGCCAGCACCCTTCCTTGGAAGCGCTTTCACAGGCGCAGCAACACTGGGGCTTTGCGCTTCTCTAGCCACCAAAGGTCACGGTCATTCTCTTTCTGTCTCGTAGACACGAGCTGAGAAATTGCAAACGTCGAGCAATTGCTCCGAGATGAAAAGTGCCAGCACTGAAAGCTCTTGCTAGCCAGCACCCTTCCTTGGAAGCGCTTTTGTAGGCCTAAGAACAGTGGGGCTCTGGGCTTCTCTAGCCACCTCATCTTCTGCTCATCCTCTCGCGCACTCTGAAGAGAGCTCAGGTGAGAAATTGCAAACGTCGAGCAATTGCTCAGAGATGAAAAGTGCCAGCACTGAAAGCTGTTGCTAGCCAGCACCCTTCCTTGGAAGCGCTTTCACAGGCGCAGCAACACTGGGGCTTTGCGCTTCTCTACCCACCAAACGTCACGGTCCTTCTCTTTCCGTCTCGTAGACACGAGCTGAGAAATTGCAAACGTCGAGCAATTGCTCAGAGATGAAAAGTGCCAGCACTGAAAGCTGTTGCTAGCCAGCACCCTTCCTTGGAAGCGCTTTCACAGGCGCAGTAACACTGGGGCTTTGCGCTTCTCTAGCCACCAAACGTCACAGTCATTCTCTTTCCGTCTCGTAGACACGAGCTGAGAAATTGCAAACGTCGAGCAATTGCTCAGAGATGAAAAGTGCCAGCACTGAAAGCTCTTGCTAGCCAGCACCCTTCCTTGGAAGCGCTTTTGTAGGCCTAAGAACACTGGGGCTCTGGGCTTCTTTAGCCACCTCATCTTCTGCTCATCCTCTCGCGCACTCTAAAGAGAGCTCAGGTGAGAAATTGCAAACGTCGAGCAATTGCTCAGAGATGAAAAGTGCCAGCACTGAAAGCTGTTGCTAGCCAGCACCCTTCCTTGGAAGCGCTTTTGTAGGCCTAAGAACACTGGGGCTCTGGGCTTCTCTAGCCACCTAATCTTCTGCTCATCCTCTCGCGCACTCTAAAGAGAGCTCAGGTGAGAAATTGCAAACATCGAGCAATTGCTCAGAGATGAAAAGTGCCAGCACTGAAAGCTGTTGCTAGCCAGCACCCTTCCTTGGAAGCGCTTTCACAGGCGCAGCAACACTGGGGCTTTGCGCTTCTATACGCACCAAACGTCACGGTCCTTCTCTTCCTGTCTCGTAGACATGAGTTGAGAAATTGCAAACGTCGAGCAATTGCTCAGAGATGAAAAGTGCCAGCACTGAAAGCTCTTGCTAGCCAGCACCCTTCCTTGGAAGCGCTTTCACAGGCGCAGTAACACTGGGGCTTTGCGCTTCTCTAGCCACCAAACGTCACGGTCATTCTCTTTCTGTCTCGTAGACACGAGCTGAGAAATTGCAAACGTCGAGCAATTGCTCAGAGATGAAAAGTGCCAGCACTGAAAGCTCTTGCTAGCCAGCACCCTTCCTTGGAAGCGCTTTTGTAGGCCTAAGAACACTGGGGCTCTGGGCTTCTCTAGCCACCTCATCTTCTGCTCATCCTCTCGCGCACTCTAAAGAGAGCTCAGGTGAGAAATTGCAAACGTCGAGCAATTGCTCAGAGATGAAAAGTGCCAGCACTGAAAGCTGTTGCTAGCCAGCACCCTTCCTTGGAAGCGCTTTCACAGGCACAGCAACACTGGGGCTTTGCGCTTCTCTACCCACCAAACGTCACGGTCATTCTCTTTCCGCCTCGTAGACACGAGCTGAGAAATTGCAAACGTCGAGCAATTGCTCAGAGATGAAAAGTGCCAGCACTGAAAGCTCTTGCTAGCCAGCACCCTTCCTTGGAAGCGCTTTCACAGGCGCAGCAACACTGGGGCTTTGCGCTTCTCTAGCCACCAAACGTCACGGTCCTTCTCTTTCCGTCTCGTAGACACGAGCTGAGAAATTGCAAACGTCGAGCAATTGCTCAGAGATGAAAAGTGCCAGCACTGGAAGCTGTTGCTAGCCAGCACCCTTCCTTGGAAGCGCTTTTGTAGGCCTAAGAACACTGGGGCTCTGGGCTTCTTTAGCCACCTCATCTTCTGCTCATCCTCTCGCGCACTCTGAAGAGAGCTCAGGTGAGAAATTGCAAACGTCGAGCAATTGCTCAGAGATGAAAAGTGCCAGCACTGAAAGCTGTTGCTAGCCAGCACCCTTCCTTGGAAGCGCTTTCACAGGCGCAGCAACACTGGGGCTTTGCGCTTCTCTAGCCACCAAACGTCACGGTCATTCTCTTTCCGTCTCGTAGACACGAGCTGAGAAATTGCAAACGTCGAGCAATTGCTCAGAGATGAAAAGTGCCAGCACTGAAGGCTGTTGCTAGCCAGCACCCTTCCTTGGAAGCGCTTTCACAGGCGCAGCAACACTGGGGCTTTGCGCTTCTCTAGCCACCAAACGTCACGGTCCTTCTCTTTCCGTCTCGTAGACACGAGCTGAGAAATTGCAAACGTCGAGCAATTGCTCAGAGATGAAAAGTGCCAGCACTGAAAGCTGTTGCTAGCCAGCACCCTTCCTTGGAAGCGCTTTTGTAGGCCTAAGAACACTGGGGCTCTGGGCTTCTCTAGCCACCTCATCTTCTGCTCATCCTCTCGCGCACACTAAAGAGAGCTCAGGTGAGAAATTGCAAACGTCCAGCAATTGCTCAGAGATGAAAAGTGCCAGCACTGAAAGCTCTTGCTAGCCAGCACCCTTCCTTGGAAGCGCTTTCACAGGCACAGCAACACTGGGGCTTTGCGCTTCTCTACCCACCAAACGTCACGGTCATTCTCTTTCCGCCTCGTAGACACGAGCTGAGAAATTGCAAACGTCGAGCAATTGCTCAGAGATGAAAAGTGCCAGCACTGAAAGCTCTTGCTAGCCAGCACCCTTCCTTGGAAGCGATTTCACAGGTGCAGTAACACTGGGGCTTTGCGCTTCTCTAGCCACCAAACGTCACGGTCATTCTCTTTCCGTCTCGTAGACACGAGCTGAGAAATTGCAAACGTCGAGCAATTGCTCAAAGATGAAAAGTGCCAGCACTGGAAGCTGTTGCTAGCCAGCACCCTTCCTTGGAAGCGCTTTTGTAGGCCTAAGAACACTGGGGCTCTGGGCTTCTTTAGCCACCTCATCTTCTGCTCATCCTCTCGCGCACTCTGAAGAGAGCTCAGGTGAGAAATTGCAAACGTCGAGCAATTGCTCAGAGATGAAAAGTGCCAGCACTGAAAGCTGTTGCTAGCCAGCACCCTTCCTTGGAAGCGCTTTTGTAGGCCTAAGAACACTGGGGCTTTGCGCTTCTCTAGCCACCAAACGTCACGGTCCTTCTCTTTCCGTCTCGTAGACACGAGCTGAGAAATTGCAAACGTCGAGCAATTGCTCAGAGATGAAAAGTGCCAGCACTGAAGGCTGTTGCTAGCCAGCACCCTTCCTTGGAAGCGCTTTCACAGGCGCAGCAACACTGGGGCTTTGCGCTTCTCTAGCCACCAAACGTCACGGTCCTTCTCTTTCCGTCTCGTAGACACGAGCTGAGAAATTGCAAACGTCCAGCAGTTGCTCAGAGAGGAAAAGTGCCAGCACTGAAAGCTGTTGCTAGCCAGCCCCCTTCCTTGGAAGCGCTTTTGTAGGCCTAAGAACACTGGGGCTCTGGGCTTCTCTAGCCACCTCATCTTCTGCTCATCCTCTCGCGCACTCTGAAGAGAGCTCAGGTGAGAAATTGCAAACGTCAAGCAATTGCTCAGAGATGAAAAGTGCCAGCACTGAAAGCTGTTGCTAGCCAGCACCCTTCCTTGGAAGCGCTTTCACAGGCGCAGCAACACTGGGGCTTTGCGCTTCTCTACCCACCAAACGTCACGGTCATTCTCTTTCCGTCTCGTAGACACGAGCTGAGAAATTGCAAACGTCGAGCAATTGCTCAGAGATGAAAAGTGCCAGCACTGAAAGCTCTTGCTAGCCAGCCGCCTTCCTTGGAAGCGCTTTTGTAGGCCTAAGAACACTGGGGCTCTGGGCTTCTTTAGCCACCTCATCTTCTGCTCATCCTCTCGCGCACTCTGAAGAGAGCTCAGGTGAGAAATTGCAAACGTCGAGCAATTGCTCAGAGATGAAAAGTGCCAGCACTGAAAGCTCTTGCTAGCCAGCACCCTTCCTTGGAAGCGCTTTCACAGGCACAGCAACACTGGGGCTTTGCGCTTCTCTAGCCACCAAACGTCACGGTCCTTCTCTTTCCGTCTCGTAGACACGAGCTGAGAAATTGCAAACGTCGAGCAATTGCTCAGAGATGAAAAGTGCCAGCACTGAAGGCTGTTGCTAGCCAGCACCCTTCCTTGGAAGCGCTTTTGTAGGCCTAAGAACACTGGGGCTCTGGGCTTCTCTAGCCACCTCATCTTCTGCTCATCCTCTCGCGCACTCTAAAGAGAGCTCAGGTGAGAAATTGCAAACGTCGAGCAATTGCTCAGAGATGAAAAGTGCCAGCACTGAAAGCTGTTGCTAGCCAGCACCCTTCCTTGGAAGCGCTTTTGTAGGCCTAAGAACACTGGGGCTCTGGGCTTCTTTAGCCACCTCATCTTCTGCTCATCCTCTCGCGCACTCTAAAGAGAGCTCAGGTGAGAAATTGCAAACGTCGAGCAATTGCTCAGAGATGAAAAGTGCCAGCACTGAAAGCTCTTGCTAGCCAGCACCCTTCCTTGGAAGCGCTTTCACAGGCGCAGTAACACTGGGGCTTTGCGCTTCTCTACCCACCAAACGTCACGGTCCTTCTCTTTCCGTCTCGTAGACATGAGCTGAGAAATTGCAAACGTCGAGCAATTGCTCAGAGATGAAAAGTGCCAGCACTGAAAGCTGTTGCTAGCCAGCACCCTTCCTTGGAAGCGCTTTTGTAGGCCTAAGAACACTGGGGCTCTGGGCTTCTTTAGCCACCTCATCTTCTGCTCATCCTCTCGCGCACTCTAAAGAGAGCTCAGGTGAGAAATTGCAAACGTCGAGCAATTGCTCAGAGATGAAAAGTGCCAGCACTGAAAGCTCTTGCTAGCCAGCACCCTTCCTTGGAAGCGCTTTCACAGGCACAGCAACACTGGGGCTTTGCGCTTCTCTAGCCACCAAACGTCACGGTCCTTCTCTTTCCGTCTCGTGGACACGAGCTGAGAAATTGCAAACGTCGAGCAATTGCTCAGAGAGGAAAAGTGCCAGCACTGAAAGCTGTTGCTAGCCAGCCCCCTTCCTTGGAAGCACTTTTGTAGGCCTAAGAACACTGGGGCTCTGGGCTTCTTTAGCCACCTAATCTTCTGCTCATCCTCTCGCGCACTCTAAAGAGAGCTCAGGTGAGAAATTGCAAACGTCGAGCAATTGCTCAGAGATGAAAAGTGCCAGCACTGAAAGCTGTTGCTAGCCAGCACCCTTCCTTGGAAGCGCTTTCACAGGCGCAGCAACACTGGGGCTTTGCGCTTCTCTAGCCACCAAACGTCACGGTCCTTCTCTTTCCATCTCATAGACACAAGCTGAGAAATTGCAAACGTCGAGCAATTGCTCAGAGATGAAAAGTGCCAGCACTGAAAGCTGTTGCTAGCCAGCACCCTTCCTTGGAAGCGCTTTTGTAGCCCTTAGAACACTGGGGCTCTGGGCTTCTCTAGCCACCTCATCTTCTGCTCATCCTCTCGCGCACTCTAAAGAGAGCTCAGGTGAGAAATTGCAAACGTCGAGCAATTGCTCAGAGATGAAAAGTGCCAGCACTGAAAGCTCTTGCTAGCCAGCACCCTTCCTTGGAAGCGCTTTTGTAGGCCTAAGAACACTGGGGCTCTGGGCTTCTCTAGCCACCTAATCTTCTGCTCATCCTCTCGCGCACTCTAAAGAGAGCTCAGGTGAGAAATTGCAAACGTCGAGCAATTGCTCAGAGATGAAAAGTGGCAGCACTGAAAGCTCTTGCTAGCCAGCACCCTTCCTTGGAAGCGCTTTTGTAGGCCTAAGAACACTGGGGCTCTGGGCTTCTTTAGCCACCTCATCTTCTGCTCATCCTCTCGCGCAGTCTAAAGAGAGCTCAGGTGAGAAATTGCAAACGTCGAGCAATTGCTCAGAGATGAAAAGTGGCAGCACTGAAAGCTGTTGCTAGCCAGCACCCTTCCTTGGAAGCGCTTTCACAGGCGCAGCAACACTGGGGCTTTGCGCTTCTCTAGCCACCAAACGTCACGGTCCTTCTCTTTCCGTCTCGTAGACACGAGCTGAGAAATTGCAAACGTCGAGCAATTGCTCAGAGAGGTAAAGTGCCAGCACTGAAAGCTGTTGCTAGCCAGCACCCTTCCTTGGAAGCGCTTTACAGGCGCAGTAACACTGGGGCTTTGCGCTTCTCTAGCCACCAAACGTCACGGTCATTCTCTTTCCATCTCGTAGACACGAGCTGAGAAATTGCAAACGTCGAGCAATTGCTCAGAGATGAAAAGTGCCAGCACTGAAAGCTCTTGCTAGCCAGCACCCTTCCTTGGAAGCGCTTTCACAGGCGCAGTAACACTGGGGCTTTGCGCTTCTCTAGCCACCAAACGTCACGGTCCTTCTCTTTCCGTCTCGTAGACACGAGCTGAGAAATTGCAAACGTCGAGCAATTGCTCAGAGATGAAAAGTGCCAGCACTGAAAGCTGTTGCTAGCCAGCACCCTTCCTTGGAAGCGCTTTCACAGGCGCAGCAACACTGGGGCTTTGCGCTTCTATACGCACCAAACGTCACGGTCCTTCTCTTTCCGTCTCGTAGACACGAGCTGAGAAATTGCAAACGTCAAGCAATTGCTCAGAGAGGAAAAGTGCCAGCACTGAAAGCTCTTGCTAGCCAGCACCCTTCCTTGGAAGCGCTTTTGTAGGCCTAAGAACACTGGGGCTATGGGCTTCTTTAGCCACCTCATCTTCTGCTCATCCTCTCGCGCACTCTGAAGAGAGCTCAGGTGAGAAATTGCAAACGTCGAGCAATTGCTCAGAGATGAAAAGTGCCAGCACTGAAAGCTGTTGCTAGCCAGCACCCTTCCTTGGAAGCGCTTTCACAGGCGCAGTAACACTGGGGCTTTGCGCTTCTCTAGCCACCAAACGTCACTGTCATTCTCTTTCCATCTCGTAGACACGAGCTGAGAAATTGCAAACGTCGAGCAATTGCTCAGAGATGAAAAGTGCCAGCACTGAAAGCTCTTGCTAGCCAGCACCCTTCCTTGGAAGCGCTTTTGTAGGCCTAAGAACACTGGGGCTCTGGGCTTCTTTAGCCACCTCATCTTCTGCTCATCCTCGCGCGCACTCTAAAGAGAGCTCAGGTGAGAAATTGCAAACGTCGAGCAATTGCTCAGAGATGAAAAGTGCCAGCACTGAAAGCTCTTGCTAGCCAGCACCCTTCCTTGGAAGCGCTTTCACAGGCGCAGCAACACTGGGGCTTTGCGCTTCTCTAGCCACCAAACGTCACGGTCCTTCTCTTTCCGTCTCGTAGACACGAGCTGAGAAATTGCAAACGTCGAGCAATTGCTCAGAGATGAAAAGTGCCAGCACTGAAAGCTGTTGCTAGCCAGCACCCTTCCTTGGAAGCGCTTTTGTAGGCCTAAGAACACTGGGGCTCTGGGCTTCTCTAGCCACCTCATCTTCTGCTCATCCTCTCGCGCACTCTAAAGAGAGCTCAGGTGAGAAATTGCAAACGTCGAGCAATTGCTCAGAGATGAAAAGTGCCAGCACTGAAAGCTGTTGCTAGCCAGCACCCTTCCTTGGAAGCGCTTTTGTAGGCCTAAGAACACTGGGGCTCTGGGCTTCTCTAGCCACCTCATCTTCTGCTCATCCTCTCGCGCACTCTAAAGAGAGCTCAGGTGAGAAATTGCAAACGTCGAGCAATTGCTCAGAGATGAAAAGTGCCAGCACTGAAAGCTGTTGCTAGCCAGCACCCTTCCTTGGAAGCGCTTTCACAGGCGCAGTAACACTGGGGCTTTGCGCTTCTATACGCACCAAACGTCACGGTCCTTCTCTTTCCGTCTCGTAGACACGAGCTGAGAAATTGCAAACGTCAAGCAATTGCTCAGAGAGGAAAAGTGCCAGCACTGAAAGCTCTTGCTAGCCAGCACCCTTCCTTGGAAGCGCTTTTGTAGGCCTAAGAACACTGGGGCTCTGGGCTTCTCTAGCCACCTCATCTTCTGCTCATCTTCTCGCGCACTCTAAAGAGAGCTCAGGTGAGAAATTGCAAACGTCGAGCAATTGCTCAGAGATGAAAAGTGCCAGCACTGGAAGCTGTTGCTAGCCAGCACCCTTCCTTGGAAGCGCTTTTGTAGGCCTAAGAACACTGGGGCTCTGTGCTTCTTTAGCCACCTCATCTTCTGCTCATCCTCTCGCGCACTCTGAAGAGAGCTCAGGTGAGAAATTGCAAACGTCGAGCAATTGCTCAGAGATGAAAAGTGCCAGCACTGAAAGCTGTTGCTAGCCAGCACCCTTCCTTGGAAGCGCTTTCACAGGCGCAGCAACACTGGGGCTTTGCGCTTCTCTAGCCACCAAGCGTCACGGTCATTCTCTTTCCGTCTCGTAGACACGAGATGAGAAATTGCAAACGTCGAGCAATTGCTCAGAGATGAAAAGTGCCAGCACTGAAAGCTGTTGCTAGCCAGCACCCTTCCTTGGAAGCGCTTTCACAGGCGCAGTAACACTGGGGCTTTGCGCTTCTCTAGCCACCAAACGTCACTGTCATTCTCTTTCCATCTCGTAGACACGAGCTGAGAAATTGCAAACGTCGAGCAATTGCTCAGAGATGAAAAGTGCCAGCACTGAAAGCTGTTGCTAGCCAGCACCCTTCCTTGGAAGCGCTTTTGTAGGCCTAAGAACACTGGGGCTCTGGGCTTCTTTAGCCACCTCATCTTCTGCTCATCCTCTCGCGCACTCTAAAGAGAGCTCAGGTGAGAAATTGCAAACGTCGAGCAATTGCTCAGAGATGAAAAGTGCCAGCACTGAAAGCTGTTGCTAGCCAGCACCCTTCCTTGGAAGCGCTTTCACAGGCGCAGCAACACTGGGGCTTTGCGCTTCTCTACCCACCAAACGTCACGGTCCTTCTCTTTCCATCTCGTAGACACGAGCTGAGAAATTGCAAACGTCGAGCAATTGCTCAGAGAGGAAAAGTGCCAGCACTGAAAGCTGTTGCTAGCCAGCACCCTTCCTTGGAAGCGCTTTTGTAGGCCTAAGAACACTGGGGCTCTGGGCTTCTCTAGCCACCTCATCTTCTGCTCATCCTCTCGCGCACTCTAAAGAGAGCTCAGGTGAGAAATTGCAAACGTCGAGCAATTGCTCAGAGATGAAAAGTGCCAGCACTGAAAGCTCTTGCTAGCCAGCCCCCTTCCTTGGAAGCGCTTTTGTAGGCCTAAGAACACTGGGGCTCTGGGCTTCTCTAGCCACCTAATCTTCTGCTCATCCTCTCGCGCACTCTAAAGAGAGCTCAGGTGAGAAATTGCAAACGTCGAGCAATTGCTCAGAGATGAAAAGTGCCAGCACTGAAAGCTGTTGCTAGCCAGCACCCTTCCTTGGAAGCGCTTTACAGGCGCAGTAACACTGGGGCTTTGCGCTTCTCTACCCACCAAACGTCACTGTCATTCTCTTTCCGTCTCGTAGACACGAGCTGAGAAATTGCAAACGTCGAGCAATTGCTCAGAGATGAAAAGTGCCAGCACTGAAAGCTGTTGCTAGCCAGCACCCTTCCTTGGAAGCGCTTTCACAGGCGCAGCAACACTGGGGCTTTGCGCTTCTCTAGCCACCAAACGTCACGGTCCTTCTCTTTCCGTCTCGTAGACACGAGCTGAGAAATTGCAAACGTCGAGCAATTGCTCAGAGATGAAAAGTGCCAGCACTGAAAGCTGTTGCTAGCCAGCACCCTTCCTTGGAAGCGCTTTCACAGGCGCAGCAACACTGGGGCTTTGCGCTTCCATACGCACCAAACGTCACGGTCCTTCTCTTTCCGTCTCGTAGACACGAGCTGAGAAATTGCAAACGTCGAGCAATTGCTCAGAGAGGAAAAGTGCCAGCACTGAAAGCTCTTGCTAGCCAGCACCCTTCCTTGGAAGCGCTTTTGTAGGCCTAAGAACACTGGGGCTCTGGGCTTCTCTAGCCACCTCATCTTCTGCTCATCCTCTCGCGCACTCTAAAGAGAGCTCAGGTGAGAAATTGCAAACGTCGAGCAATTGCTCAGAGATGAAAAGTGCCAGCACTGAAAGCTGTTGCTAGCCAGCACCCTTCCTTGGAAGCGCTTTTGTAGGCCTAAGAACAGTGGGGCTCTGGGCTTCTCTAGCCACCTCATCTTCTGCTCATCCTCTCGCGCACTCTGAAGAGAGCTCAGGTGAGAAATTGCAAACGTCGAGCAATTGCTCAGAGACGAAAAGTGCCAGCACTGAAAGCTCTTGCTAGCCAGCACCCTTCCTTGTAAGCGCTTTCACAGGCGCAGTAACACTGGGGCTTTGCGCTTCTCTAGCCACCAAACGTCACGGTCCTTCTCTTTCCGTCTCGTAGACACGAGCTGAGAAATTGCAAACGTTGAGCAATTGCTCAGAGATGAAAAGTGCCAGCACTGAAAGCTCTTGCTAGCCAGCACCCTTCCTTGGAAGCGCTTTTGTAGGCCTAAGAACACTGGGGCTCTGGGCTTCTTTAGCCACCTCATCTTCTGCTCATCCTCTCGCGCACTCTGAAGAGAGCTCAGGTGAGAAATTGCAAACGTCGAGCAATTGCTCAGAGATGAAAAGTGCCAGCACTGAAAGCTGTTGCTAGCCAGCACCCTTCCTTGGAAGCGCTTTCACAGGCGCAGCAACACTGGGGCTTTGCGCTTCTCTACCCACCAAACGTCACGGTCCTTCTCTTTCCGTCTCGTAGACACGAGCTGAGAAATTGCAAACGTCGAGCAATTGCTCAGAGAGGAAAAGTGCCAGCACTGAAAGCTCTTGCTAGCCAGCACCCTTCCTTGGAAGCGCTTTTGTAGGCCTAAGAACACTGGGGCTCTGGGCTTCTCTAGCCACCTCATCTTCTGCTCATCCTCTCGCGCACTCTAAAGAGAGCTCAGGTGAGAAATTGCAAACGTCGAGCAATTGCTCAGAGATGAAAAGTGCCAGCACTGAAAGCTCTTGCTAGCCAGCACCCTTCCTTGGAAGCGCTTTTGTAGGCCTAAGAACACTGGGGCTCTGGGCTTCTCTAGCCACCTAATCTTCTGCTCATCCTCTCGCGCACTCTAAAGAGAGCTCAGGTGAGAAATTGCAAACGTCCAGCAATTGCTCAGAGATTAAAAGTGCCAGCACTGAAAGCTGTTGCTAGCCAGCACCCTTCCTTGGAAGCGCTTTACAGGCGCAGTAACACTGGGGCTTTGCGCTTCTCTACCCACCAAACGTCACGGTCATTCTCTTTCCGTCTCGTAGACACGAGCTGAGAAATTGCAAACGTCGAGCAATTGCTCAGAGATGAAAAGTGCCAGCACTGAAAGCTGTTGCTAGCCAGCCCCCTTCCTTGGAAGCGCTTTTGTAGGCCTAAGAACACTGGGGCTCTGGGCTTCTCTAGCCACCTCATCTTCTGCTCATCCTCTTGCGCACTCTAAAGAGAGCTCAGGTGAGAAATTGCAAACGTCGAGCAATTGCTCAGAGATGAAAAGTGCCAGCACTGAAAGCTCTTGCTAGCCAGCCCCCTTCCTTGGAAACGCTTTTGTAGGCCTAAGAACACTGGGGCTCTGGGCTTCTCTAGCCACCTCATCTTCTGCTCATCCTCTCGCGCAGTCTAAAGAGAGCTCAGGTGAGAAATTGCAAACGTCGAGCAATTGCTCAGAGATGAAAAGTGCCAGCACTGAAAGCTGTTGCTAGCCAGCACCCTTCCTTGGAAGCGCTTTACAGGCGCGGTAACAATGGGGCTTTGCGCTTCTCTACCCACCAAACGTCACTGTCATTCTCTTTCCGTCTCGTAGACACGAGCTGAGAAATTGGAAACGTCGAGCAATTGCTCAGAGATGAAAAGTGCCAGCACTGAAAGCTGTTGCTAGCCAGCACCCTTCCTTGGAAGCGCTTTCACAGGCGGAGCAACACTGGGGCTTTGCGCTTCTCTAGCCACCAAACGTCACGGTCCTTCTCTTTCCGTCTCGTAGACACGAGCTGAGAAATTGCAAACGTCGAGCAATTGCTCAGAGATGAAAAGTGCCAGCACTGAAAGCTCTTGCTAGCCAGCACCCTTCCTTGGAAGCGCTTTCACAGGCGCAGCAACACTGGGGCTTTACGCTTCTCTACCCACCAAACGTCACGGTCCTTCTCTTTCCGTCTCGTAGACACGAGCTGAGAAATTGCAAACGTCGAGCAATTGCTCAGAGAGGAAAAGTGCCAGCACTGAAAGCTCTTGCTAGCCAGCACCCTTCCTTGGAAGCGCTTTTGTAGGCCTAAGAACACTGGGGCTCTGGGCTTCTCTAGCCACCTCATCTTCTGCTCATCCTCTCGCGCACTCTGAAGAGAGCTCAGGTGAGAAATTGCAAACGTCGAGCAATTGCTCAGAGATGAAAAGTGCCAGCACTGAAAGCTCTTGCTAGCCAGCACCCTTCCTTGGAAGCGCTTTCACAGGCGCAGCAACACTGGGGCTTTGCGCTTCTCTAGCCACCAAACGTCACGGTCTTTCTCTTTCCGTCTTGTGGACACGAGCTGAGAAATTGCAAACGTCGAGCAATTGCTCAGAGATGAAAAGTGCCAGCACTGAAAGCTCTTGCTAGCCAGCACCCTTCCTTGGAAGCGCTTTCACAGGCGCAGCAACACTGGGGCTTTGCGCTTCTCTACCCACCAAACGTCACGGTCCTTCTCTTTCCGTCTCGTAGACACGAGCTGAGAAATTGCAAACGTCGAGCAATTGCTCAGAGATGAAAAGTGCCAGCACTGAAGGCTGTTGCTAGCCAGCACCCTTCCTTGGAAGCGCTTTCACAGGCGCAGCAACACTGGGGCTTTGCGCTTCTCTACCCACCAAACGTCACGGTCCTTCTCTTTCCGTCTCGTAGACACGAGCTGAGAAATTGCAAACGTCGAGCAATTGCTCAGAGATGAAAAGTGCCAGCACTGAAAGCTGTTGCTAGCCAGCACCCTTCCTTGGAAGCGCTTTTGTAGGCCTAAGAACACTGGGGCTCTGGGCTTCTCTAGCCACCTAATCTTCTGCTCATCCTCTCGCGCACTCTAAAGACAGCTCAGCTGAGAAATTGCAAACGTCGAGCAATTGCTCAGAGATGAAAAGTGCCAGCACTGAAAGCTGTTGCTAGCCAGCACCCTTCCTTGGAAGCGCTTTTGTAGGCCTAAGAACACTGGGGCTCTGGGCTTCTCTAGCCACCTAATCTTCTGCTCATCCTCTCGCGCACTCTAAAGAGAGCTCAGGTGAGAAATTGCAAACGTCGAGCAATTGCTCAGAGATGAAAAGTGCCAGCACTGAAAGCTGTTGCTAGCCAGCACCCTTCCTTGGAAGCGCTTTACAGGCGCAGCAACACTGGGGCTTTACGCTTCTCTACCCACCAAACGTCACGGTCCTTCTCTTTCCGTCTCGTAGACACGAGCTGAGAAATTGCAAACGTCGAGCAATTGCTCAGAGATGAAAAGTGCCAGCACTGAAAGCTCTTGCTAGCCAGCACCCTTCCTTGGAAGCGCTTTTGTAGCCCTTAGAACACTGGGGCTCTGGGCTTCTCTAGCCACCTCATCTTCTGCTCATCCTCTCGCGCACTCTAAAGAGAGCTCAGGTGAGAAATTGCAAACGTCGAGCAATTGCTCAGAGATGAAAAGTGCCAGCACTGAAAGCTGTTGCTAGCCAGCACCCTTCCTTGGAAGCGCTTTCACAGGCGCAGCAACACTGGGGCTTTGCGCTTCTCTACCCACCAAACGTCACGGTCATTCTCTTTCCGTCTCGTGGACACGAGCTGAGAAATTGCAAACGTCGAGCAATTGCTCAGAGATGAAAAGTGCCAGCACTGAAAGCTCTTGCTAGCCAGCACCCTTCCTTGGAAGCGCTTTCACAGGCGCAGCAACACTGGGGCTTTGCGCTTCTCTAGCCACCAAACGTCACGGTCCTTCTCTTTCCGTCTCGTAGACACGAGCTGAGAAATTGCAAACGTCGAGCAATTGCTCAGAGATGAAAAGTGCCAGCACTGAAAGCTGTTGCTAGCCAGCACCCTTCCTTGGAAGCGCTTTCACAGGCGCAGCAACACTGGGGCTTTGCGCTTCTCTAGCCACCAAACGTCACGGTCCTTCTCTTTCCGTCTCGTAGACACGAGCTGAGAAATTGCAAACGTCGAGCAATTGCTCAGAGAGGAAAAGTGCCAGCACTGAAAGCTGTTGCTAGCCAGCACCCTTCCTTGGAAGCGCTTTTGTAGGCCTAAGAACACTGGGGCTCTGGGCTTCTCTAGCCACCTAATCTTCTGCTCATCCTCTCGCGCACTCTAAAGAGAGCTCAGGTGAGAAATTGCAAACGTCGAGCAATTGCTCAGAGATGAAAAGTGCCAGCACTGAAAGCTCTTGCTAGCCAGCACCCTTCCTTGGAAGCGCTTTACAGGCGCAGCAACACTGGGGCTTTACGCTTCTCTACCCACCAAACGTCACGGTCCTTCTCTTTCCGTCTCGTAGACACGAGCTGAGAAATTGCAAACGTCGAGCAATTGCTCAGAGATGAAAAGTGCCAGCACTGAAAGCTGTTGCTAGCCAGCACCCTTCCTTGGAAGCGCTTTTGTAGCCCTTAGAACACTGGGGCTCTGGGCTTCTCTAGCCACCTCATCTTCTGCTCATCCTCTCGCGCACTCTAAAGAGAGCTCAGGTGAGAAATTGCAAACGTCGAGCAATTGCTCAGAGATGAAAAGTGCCAGCACTGAAAGCTCTTGCTAGCCAGCACCCTTCCTTGGAAGCGCTTTCACAGGCGCAGTAACACTGGGGCTTTGCGCTTCTCTAGCCACCAAACGTCACGGTCATTCTCTTTCCGTCTCGTAGACATGAGTTGAGAAATTGCAAACGTCGAGCAATTGCTCAGAGATGAAAAGTGCCAGCACTGAAAGCTCTTGCTAGCCAGCACCCTTCCTTGGAAGCTCTTTTGTAGGCCTAAGAACACTGGGGCTCTGGGCTTCTCTAGCCACCTCATCTTCTGCTCATCCTCTCGCGCACTCTGAAGAGAGCTCAGGTGAGAAATTGCAAACGTCGAGCAATTGCTCAGAGATGAAAAGTGCCAGCACTGAAAGCTCTTGCTAGCCAGCACCCTTCCTTGGAAGCGCTTTCACAGGCGCAGCAACACTGGGGCTTTGCGCTTCTCTAGCCACCAAACGTCACGGTCCTTCTCTTTCCGTCTCGTAGACACGAGCTGAGAAATTGCAAACGTCGAGCAATTGCTCAGAGATGAAAAGTGCCAGCACTGAAAGCTGTTGCTAGCCAGCACCCTTCCTTGGAAGCGCTTTCACAGGTGCAGTAACACTGGGGCTTTGCGCTTCTCTAGCCACCAAACGTCACGGTCATTCTCTTTCCGTCTCGTAGACACGAGCTGAGAAATTGCAAACGTCGAGCAATTGCTCAGAGATGAAAAGTGCCAGCACTGAAAGCTCTTGCTAGCCAGCACCCTTCCTTGGAAGCGCTTTCACAGGCGCAGCAACACTGGGGCTTTGCGCTTCTCTACCCACCAAACGTCATGGTCCTTCTCTTTCCGTCTCGTAGACACGAGCTGAGAAATTGCAAACGTCGAGCAATTGCTCAGAGAGGAAAAGTGCCAGCACTGAAAGCTGTTGCTAGCCAGCACCCTTCCTTGGAAGCGCTTTCACAGGCACAGCAACACTGGGGCTTTGCGCTTCTCTACCCACCAAACGTCACGGTCCTTCTCTTTCCGTCTCGTAGACACGAGCTGAGAAATTGCAAACGTCGAGCAATTGCTCAGAGAGGAAAAGTGCCAGCACTGAAAGCTGTTGCTAGCCAGCACCCTTCCTTGGAAGCGCTTTTGTAGGCCTAAGAACACCGGGGCTCTGGGCTTCTCTAGCCACCTAATCTTCTGCTCATCCTCTCGCGCAGTCTAAAGAGAGCTCAGGTGAGAAATTGCAAACGTCGAGCAATTGCTCAGAGATGAAAAGTGCCAGCACTGAAAGCTGTTGCTAGCCAGCACCCTTCCTTGGAAGCGCTTTTGTAGCCCTTAGAACACTGGGGCTCTGGGCTTCTCTAGCCACTAATCTTCTGCTCATCCTCTCGCGCACTCTAAAGAGAGCTCAGGTGAGAAATTGCAAACGTCGAGCAATTGCTCAGAGATGAAAAGTGCCAGCACTGAAAGCTGTTGCTAGCCAGCACCCTTCCTTGGAAGCGCTTTACAGGCGCAGCAACACTGGGGCTTTACGCTTCTCTACCCACCAAACGTCACGGTCCTTCTCTTTCCGTCTCGTAGACACGAGCTGAGAAATTGCAAACGTCGAGCAATTGCTCAGAGATGAAAAGTGCCAGCACTGAAAGCTCTTGCTAGCCAGCACCCTTCCTTGGAAGCGCTTTTGTAGGCCTAAGAACACTGGGGCTCTGGGCTTCTCTAGCCACCTCATCTTCTGCTCATCCTCTCGCGCACTCTGAAGAGAGCTCAGGTGAGAAATTGCAAACGTCGAGCAATTGCTCAGAGATGAAAAGTGCCAGCACTGAAAGCTCTTGCTAGCCAGCACCCTTCCTTGGAAGCGCTTTCACAGGCGCAGCAACACTGGGGCTTTGCGCTTCTCTACCCACCAAACGTCACGGTCCTTCTCTTTCCGTCGGTAGACACGAGCTGAGAAATTGCAAACGTCGAGCAATTGCTCAGAGATGAAAAGTGCCAGCACTGAAAGCTGTTGCTAGCCAGCACCCTTCCTTGGAAGCGCTTTCACAGGTGCAGTAACACTGGGGCTTTGCGCTTCTCTAGCCACCAAACGTCACGGTCATTCTCTTTCCGTCTCGTAGACACGAGCTGAGAAATTGCAAACGTCGAGCAATTGCTCAAAGATGAAAAGTGCCAGCACTGGAAGCTGTTGCTAGCCAGCACCCTTCCTTGGAAGCGCTTTTGTAGGCCTAAGAACACTGGGGCTCTGGGCTTCTTTAGCCACCTCATCTTCTGCTCATCCTCTCGCGCACTCTGAAGAGAGCTCAGGTGAGAAATTGCAAACGTCCAGCAATTGCTCAGAGATGAAAAGTGCCAGCACTGAAAGCTGTTGCTAGCCAGCACCCTTCCTTGGAAGCGCTTTCACAGGCGCAGCAACACTGGGGCTTTGCGCTTCTCTAGCCACCAAACGTCACGGTCCTTCTCTTTCCGTCTCGTAGACACGAGCTGAGAAATTGCAAACGTCGAGCAATTGCTCAGAGATGAAAAGTGCCAGCACTGAAGGCTGTTGCTAGCCAGCACCCTTCCTTGGAAGCGCTTTCACAGGCGCAGCAACACTGGGGCTTTGCGCTTCTCTAGCCACCAAACGTCACGGTCCTTCTCTTTCCGTCTCGTAGACACGAGCTGAGAAATTGCAAACGTCGAGCAATTGCTCAGAGATGAAAAGTGCCAGCACTGAAAGCTGTTGCTAGCCAGCACCCTTCCTTGGAAGCGCTTTTGTAGGCCTAAGAACACTGGGGCTCTGGGCTTCTCTAGCCACCTCATCTTCTGCTCATCCTCTCGCGCACTCTGAAGAGAGCTCAGGTGAGAAATTGCAAACGTCAAGCAATTGCTCAGAGATGAAAAGTGCCAGCACTGAAAGCTGTTGCTAGCCAGCACCCTTCCTTGGAAGCGCTTTCACAGGCGCAGCAACACTGGGGCTTTGCGCTTCTCTAGCCACCAAACGTCACGGTCCTTCTCTTTCCGTCTCGTAGACACGAGCTGAGAAATTGCAAACGTCGAGCAATTGCTCAGAGATGAAAAGTGCCAGCACTGAAAGCTGTTGCTAGCCAGCACCCTTCCTTGGAAGCGCTTTCACAGGCGCAGTAACACTGGGGTTCTGGGCTTCTCTAGCCACCTCATCTTCTGCTCATCCTCTCGTGCAGTCTAAAGAGAGCTCAGGTGAGAAATTGCAAACGTCGAGCAATTGCTCAGAGATGAAAAGTGCCAACACTGAAAGCTCTTGCTAGCCAGCACCCTTCCTTGGAAGCGCTTTCACAGGCGCAGTAACACTGGGGCTTTGCGCTTCTCTAGCCACCAAACGTCACGGTCCTTCTCTTTCCGTCTCGTAGACACGAGCTGAGAAATTGCAAACGTCGAGCAATTGCTCAGAGATGAAAAGTGCCAGCACTGAAAGCTGTTGCTAGCCAGCACCCTTCCTTGGAAGCGCTTTCACAGGTGCAGTAACACTGGGGCTTTGCGCTTCTCTAGCCACCAAACGTCACGGTCATTCTCTTTCCGTCTCGTAGACACGAGCTGAGAAATTGCAAACGTCGAGCAATTGCTCAGAGATGAAAAGTGCCAGCACTGAAAGCTCTTGCTAGCCAGCCGCCTTCCTTGGAAGCGCTTTTGTAGGCCTAAGAACACTGGGGCTCTGGGCTTCTTTAGCCACCTCATCTTCTGCTCATCCTCTCGCGCACTCTGAAGAGAGCTCAGGTGAGAAATTGCAAACGTCGAGCAATTGCTCAGAGATGAAAAGTGCCAGCACTGAAAGCTCTTGCTAGCCAGCACCCTTCCTTGGAAGCGCTTTCACAGGCACAGCAACACTGGGGCTTTGCGCTTCTCTACCCACCAAACGTCACGGTCCTTCTCTTTCCGTCTCGTAGACACGAGCTGAGAAATTGCAAACGTCGAGCAATTGCTCAGAGATGAAAAGTGCCAGCACTGAAGGCTGTTGCTAGCCAGCACCCTTCCTTGGAAGCGCTTTTGTAGGCCTAAGAACACTGGGGCTCTGGGCTTCTCTAGCCACCTCATCTTCTGCTCATCCTCTCGCGCACTCTAAAGAGAGCTCAGGTGAGAAATTGCAAACGTCGAGCAATTGCTCAGAGATGAAAAGTGCCAGCACTGAAAGCTGTTGCTAGCCAGCCCCCTTCCTTGGAAGCGCTTTCACAGGCGCAGCAACACTGGGGCTTTGCGCTTCTCTACCCACCAAACGTCACGGTCCTTCTCTTTCCGTCTCGTAGACATGAGCTGAGAAATTGCAAACGTCGAGCAATTGCTCAGAGATGAAAAGTGCCAGCACTGAAAGCTGTTGCTAGCCAGCACCCTTCCTTGGAAGCGCTTTTGTAGGCCTAAGAACACTGGGGCTCTGGGCTTCTTTAGCCACCTCATCTTCTGCTCATCCTCTCGCGCACTCTAAAGAGAGCTCAGGTGAGAAATTGCAAACGTCGAGCAATTGCTCAGAGATGAAAAGTGCCAGCACTGAAAGCTGTTGCTAGCCAGCACCCTTCCTTGGAAGCGCTTTCACAGGCACAGCAACACTGGGGCTTTGCGCTTCTCTAGCCACCAAACGTCACGGTCCTTCTCTTTCCGTCTCGTGGACACGAGCTGAGAAATTGCAAACGTCGAGCAATTGCTCAGAGAGGAAAAGTGCCAGCACTGAAAGCTGTTGCTAGCCAGCCCCCTTCCTTGGAAGCACTTTTGTAGGCCTAAGAACACTGGGGCTCTGGGCTTCTTTAGCCACCTAATCTTCTGCTCATCCTCTCGCGCACTCTAAAGAGAGCTCAGGTGAGAAATTGCAAACGTCGAGCAATTGCTCAGAGATGAAAAGTGCCAGCACTGAAAGCTGTTGCTAGCCAGCACCCTTCCTTGGAAGCGCTTTCACAGGCGCAGCAACACTGGGGCTTTGCGCTTCTCTACCCACCAAACGTCACGGTCCTTCTCTTTCCATCTCATAGACACGAGCTGAGAAATTGCAAACGTCGAGCAATTGCTCAGAGAGGAAAAGTGCCAGCACTGAAAGCTGTTGCTAGCCAGCACCCTTCCTTGGAAGCGCTTTTGTAGCCCTTAGAACACTGGGGTTCTGGGCTTCTCTAGCCACCTAATCTTCTGCTCATCCTCTCGCGCACTCTAAAGAGAGCTCAGGTGAGAAATTGCAAACGTCGAGCAATTGCTCAGAGATGAAAAGTGCCAGCACTGAAAGCTCTTGCTAGCCAGCCCCCTTCCTTGGAAGCGCTTTTGTAGGCCTAAGAACACTGGGGCTTTGCGCTTCTCTACCCACCAAACGTCACGGTCATTCTCTTTCCGTCTCGTAGACATGAGTTGAGAAATTGCAAACGTTGAGCAATTGCTCAGAGATGAAAAGTGCCAGCACTGAAAGCTGTTGCTAGCCAGCCCCCTTCCTTGGAAGCGCTTTTGTAGGCCTAAGAACACTGGGGCTCTGGGCTTCTCTAGCCACCTAATCTTCTGCTCATCCTCTCGCGCACTCTAAAGAGAGCTCAGGTGAGAAATTGCAAACGTCGAGCAATTGCTCAGAGATGAAAAGTGCCAGCACTGAAAGCTCTTGCTAGCCAGCACCCTTCCTTGGAAGCGCTTTTGTAGGCCTAAGAACACTGGGGCTCTGGGCTTCTTTAGCCACCTCATCTTCTGCTCATCCTCTCGCGCAGTCTAAAGAGAGCTCAGGTGAGAAATTGCAAACGTCGAGCAATTGCTCAGAGATGAAAAGTGGCAGCACTGAAAGCTGTTGCTAGCCAGCACCCTTCCTTGGAAGCGCTTTCACAGGCGCAGCAACACTGGGGCTTTGCGCTTCTCTAGCCACCAAACGTCACGGTCCTTCTCTTTCCGTCTCGTAGACACGAGCTGAGAAATTGCAAACGTCGAGCAATTGCTCAGAGAGGTAAAGTGCCAGCACTGAAAGCTGTTGCTAGCCAGCACCCTTCCTTGGAAGCGCTTTACAGGCGCAGTAACACTGGGGCTTTGCGCTTCTCTAGCCACCAAACGTCACGGTCATTCTCTTTCCGTCTCGTAGACACGAGCTGAGAAATTGCAAACGTCGAGCAATTGCTCAGAGATGAAAAGTGCCAGCACTGAAAGCTCTTGCTAGCCAGCACCCTTCCTTGGAAGCGCTTTCACAGGCGCAGTAACACTGGGGCTTTGCGCTTCTCTAGCCACCAAACGTCACGGTCCTTCTCTTTCCGTCTCGTAGACACGAGCTGAGAAATTGCAAACGTCGAGCAATTGCTCAGAGATGAAAAGTGCCAGCACTGAAAGCTCTTGCTAGCCAGCACCCTTCCTTGGAAGCGCTTTCACAGGCGCAGCAACACTGGGGCTTTGCGCTTCTCTACGCACCAAACGTCACGGTCCTTCTCTTTCCGTCTCGTAGACACGAGCTGAGAAATTGCAAACGTCGAGCAATTGCTCAGAGATGAAAAGTGCCAGCACTGAAAGCTCTTGCTAGCCAGCACCCTTCCTTGGAAGCGCTTTTGTAGGCCTAAGAACACTGGGGCTCTGGGCTTCTCTAGCCACCTCATCTTCTGCTCATCCTCTCGCGCACTCTAAAGAGAGCTCAGGTGAGAAATTGCAAACGTCGAGCAATTGCTCAGAGATGAAAAGTGCCAGCACTGAAAGCTGTTGCTAGCCAGCCCCCTTCCTTGGAAGCGCTTTTGTAGGCCTAAGAACACTGGGGCTCTGGGCTTCTCTAGCCACCTAATCTTCTGCTCATCCTCTCGCGCACTCTAAAGAGAGCTCAGGTGAGAAATTGCAAACGTCCAGCAATTGCTCAGAGATGAAAAGTGCCAGCACTGAAAGCTGTTGCTAGCCAGCACCCTTCCTTGGAAGCGCTTTACAGGCGCAGTAACACTGGGGCTTTGCGCTTCTCTACCCACCAAACGTCACTGTCATTCTCTTTCCGTCTCGTAGACACGAGCTGAGAAATTGCAAACGTCGAGCAATTGCTCAGAGATGAAAAGTGCCAGCACTGAAAGCTCTTGCTAGCCAGCACCCTTCCTTGGAAGCGCTTTCACAGGCGCAGCAACACTGGGGCTTTGCGCTTCTCTACCCATCAAACGTCACGGTCCTTCTCTTTCCGTCTCGTAGACACGAGCTGAGAAATTGCAAACGTCGAGCAATTGCTCAGAGATGAAAAGTGCCAGCACTGAAAGCTGTTGCTAGCCAGCACCCTTCCTTGGAAGCGCTTTCACAGGCGCAGCAACACTGGGGCTTTGCGCTTCTATACGCACCAAACGTCACGGTCCTTCTCTTTCCGTCTCGTAGACACGAGCTGAGAAATTGCAAACGTCAAGCAATTGCTCAGAGAGGAAAAGTGCCAGCACTGAAAGCTCTTGCTAGCCAGCACCCTTCCTTGGAAGCGCTTTTGTAGGCCTAAGAACACTGGGGCTATGGGCTTCTTTAGCCACCTCATCTTCTGCTCATCCTCTCGCGCACTCTGAAGAGAGCTCAGGTGAGAAATTGCAAACGTCGAGCAATTGCTCAGAGATGAAAAGTGCCAGCACTGAAAGCTGTTGCTAGCCAGCACCCTTCCTTGGAAGCGCTTTCACAGGCGCAGTAACACTGGGGCTTTGCGCTTCTCTAGCCACCAAACGTCACTGTCATTCTCTTTCCATCTCGTAGACACGAGCTGAGAAATTGCAAACGTCGAGCAATTGCTCAGAGATGAAAAGTGCCAGCACTGAAAGCTGTTGCTAGCCAGCACCCTTCCTTGGAAGCGCTTTTGTAGGCCTAAGAACACTGGGGCTCTGGGCTTCTTTAGGCTCCTCATCTTCTGCTCATCCTCGCGCGCACTCTAAAGAGAGCTCAGGTGAGAAATTGCAAACGTCGAGCAATTGCTCAGAGATGAAAAGTGCCAGCACTGAAAGCTGTTGCTAGCCAGCACCCTTCCTTGGAAGCGCTTTCACAGGCGCAGCAACACTGGGGCTTTGCGCTTCTCTAGCCACCAAACGTCACGGTCCTTCTCTTTCCGTCTCGTAGACACGAGCTGAGAAATTGCAAACGTCGAGCAATTGCTCAGAGATGAAAAGTGCCAGCACTGAAAGCTGTTGCTAGCCAGCACCCTTCCTTGGAAGCGCTTTTGTAGGCCTAAGAACACTGGGGCTCTGGGCTTCTCTAGCCACCTCATCTTCTGCTCATCCTCTCGCGCACTCTAAAGAGAGCTCAGGTGAGAAATTGCAAACGTCGAGCAATTGCTCAGAGATGAAAAGTGCCAGCACTGAAAGCTGTTGCTAGCCAGCCCCCTTCCTTGGAAGCGCTTTTGTAGGCCTAAGAACACTGGGGCTCTGGGCTTCTCTAGCCACCTCATCTTCTGCTCATCCTCTCGCGCACTCTAAAGAGAGCTCAGGTGAGAAATTGCAAACGTCGAGCAATTGCTCAGAGATGAAAAGTGCCAGCACTGAAAGCTGTTGCTAGCCAGCACCCTTCCTTGGAAGCGCTTTCACAGGCGCAGCAACACTGGGGCTTTGCGCTTCTCTAGCCACCAAGCGTCACGGTCCATCTCTTTCCGTCTCGTAGACACGAGCTGAGAAATTGCAAACGTCGAGCAATTGCTCAGAGATGAAAAGTGCCAGCACTGAAAGCTGTTGCTAGCCAGCACCCTTCCTTGGAAGCGCTTTCACAGGCGCAGTAACACTGGGGCTTTGCGCTTCTCTAGCCACCAAACGTCACTGTCATTCTCTTTCCATCTCGTAGACACGAGCTGAGAAATTGCAAACGTCGAGCAATTGCTCAGAGATGAAAAGTGCCAGCACTGAAAGCTGTTGCTAGCCAGCACCCTTCCTTGGAAGCGCTTTTGTAGGCCTAAGAACACTGGGGCTCTGGGCTTCTTTAGCCACCTCATCTTCTGCTCATCCTCTCGCGCACTCTAAAGAGAGCTCAGGTGAGAAATTGCAAACGTCGAGCAATTGCTCAGAGATGAAAAGTGGCAGCACTGAAAGCTGTTGCTAGCCAGCACCCTTCCTTGGAAGCGCTTTCACAGGCGCAGCAACACTGGGGCTTTGCGCTTCTCTACCCACCAAACGTCACAGTCCTTCTCTTTCCATCTCGTAGACACGAGCTGAGAAATTGCAAACGTCGAGCAATTGCTCAGAGAGGAAAAGTGCCAGCACTGAAAGCTGTTGCTAGCCAGCACCCTTCCTTGGAAGCGCTTTTGTAGGCCTAAGAACACTGGGGCTCTGGGCTTCTCTAGCCACCTCATCTTCTGCTCATCCTCTCGCGCACTCTAAAGAGAGCTCAGGTGAGAAATTGCAAACGTCGAGCAATTGCTCAGAGATGAAAAGTGCCAGCACTGAAAGCTGTTGCTAGCCAGCCCCCTTCCTTGGAAGCGCTTTTGTAGGCCTAAGAACACTGGGGCTCTGGGCTTCTCTAGCCACCTAATCTTCTGCTCATCCTCTCGCGCACTCTAAAGAGAGCTCAGGTGAGAAATTGCAAACGTCGAGCAATTGCTCAGAGATGAAAAGTGCCAGCACTGAAAGCTGTTGCTAGCCAGCACCCTTCCTTGGAAGCGCTTTACAGGCGCAGTAACACTGGGGCTTTGCGCTTCTCTAGCCACCAAACGTCACGGTCTTTCTCTTTCCGTCTCGTGGACACGAGCTGAGAAATTGCAAACGTCGAGCAATTGCTCAGAGATGAAAAGTGCCAGCACTGAAAGCTCTTGCTAGCCAGCACCCTTCCTTGGAAGCGCTTTCACAGGCGCAGCAACACTGGGGCTTTGCGCTTCTCTAGCCACCAAACGTCACGGTCCTTCTCTTTCCGTCTCGTAGACACGAGCTGAGAAATTGCAAACGTCGAGCAATTGCTCAGAGATGAAAAGTGCCAGCACTGAAAGCTGTTGCTAGCCAGCACCCTTCCTTGGAAGCGCTTTCACAGGCGCAGCAACACTGGGGCTTTGCGCTTCCATACGCACCAAACGTCACGGTCCTTCTCTTTCCGTCTCGTAGACACGAGCTGAGAAATTGCAAACGTCGAGCAATTGCTCAGAGATGAAAAGTGCCAGCACTGAAAGCTCTTGCTAGCCAGCACCCTTCCTTGGAAGCGCTTTTGTAGGCCTAAGAACACTGGGGCTCTGGGCTTCTCTAGCCACCTCATCTTCTGCTCATCCTCTCGCGCACTCTAAAGAGAGCTCAGGTGAGAAATTGCAAACGTCGAGCAATTGCTCAGAGATGAAAAGTGCCAGCACTGAAAGCTGTTGCTAGCCAGCACCCTTCCTTGGAAGCGCTTTTGTAGGCCTAAGAACAGTGGGGCTCTGGGCTTCTCTAGCCACCTCATCTTCTGCTCATCCTCTCGCGCACTCTGAAGAGAGCTCAGGTGAGAAATTGCAAACGTCGAGCAATTGCTCAGAGACGAAAAGTGCCAGCACTGAAAGCTCTTGCTAGCCAGCACCCTTCCTTGGAAGCGCTTTCACAGGCGCAGTAACACTGGGGCTTTGCGCTTCTCTAGCCACCAAACGTCAAGGTCATTCTCTTTCCGTCTCGTAGACACGAGCTGAGAAATTGCAAACGTTGAGCAATTGCTCAGAGATGAAAAGTGCCAGCACTGAAAGCTCTTGCTAGCCAGCACCCTTCCTTGGAAGCGCTTTTGTAGGCCTAAGAACACTGGGGCTCTGGGCTTCTCTAGCCACCTCATCTTCTGCTCATCCTCTCGCGCACTCTGAAGAGAGCTCAGGTGAGAAATTGCAAACGTCGAGCAATTGCTCAGAGATGAAAAGTGCCAGCACTGAAAGCTGTTGCTAGCCAGCACCCTTCCTTGGAAGCGCTTTCACAGGCGCAGCAACACTGGGGCTTTGCGCTTCTCTACCCACCAAACGTCACGGTCCTTCTCTTTCCGTCTCGTAGACACGAGCTGAGAAATTGCAAACGTCGAGCAATTGCTCAGAGATGAAAAGTGCCAGCACTGAAAGCTCTTGCTAGCCAGCACCCTTCCTTGGAAGCGCTTTTGTAGCCCTTAGAACACTGGGGCTCTGGGCTTCTCTAGCCACCTCATCTTCTGCTCATCCTCTCGCGCACTCTAAAGAGAGCTCAGGTGAGAAATTGCAAACGTCGAGCAATTGCTCAGAGATGAAAAGTGCCAGCACTGAAAGCTGTTGCTAGCCAGCACCCTTCCTTGGAAGCGCTTTCACAGGCGCAGCAACACTGGGGCTTTGCGCTTCTCTACCCACCAAACGTCACGGTCCTTCTCTTTCCGTCTCGTGGACACGAGCTGAGAAATTGCAAACGTCGAGCAATTGCTCAGAGATGAAAAGTGCCAGCACTGAAAGCTCTTGCTAGCCAGCACCCTTCCTTGGAAGCGCTTTCACAGCCGCAGCAACACTGGGGCTTTGCGCTTCTCTACCCACCAAACGTCATGGTCCTTCTCTTTCCGTCTCGTAGACACGAGCTGAGAAATTGCAAACGTCGAGCAATTGCTCAGAGATGAAAAGTGCCAGCACTGAAAGCTGTTGCTAGCCAGCACCCTTCCTTGGAAGCGCTTTCACAGGCGCAGCAACACTGGGGCTTTGCGCTTCTGTACCCACCAAACGTCACGGTCCTTCTCTTTCCGTCTCGTAGACACGAGCTGAGAAATTGCAAACGTCGAGCAATTGCTCAGAGAGGAAAAGTGCCAGCACTGAAAGCTGTTGCTAGCCAGCACCCTTCCTTGGAAGCGCTTTTGTAGGCCTAAGAACACTGGGGCTCTGGGCTTCTCTAGCCACCTAATCTTCTGCTCATCCTCTCGCGCACTCTAAAGACAGCTCAGCTGAGAAATTGCAAACGTCGAGCAATTGCTCAGAGATGAAAAGTGCCAGCACTGAAAGCTGTTGCTAGCCAGCACCCTTCCTTGGAAGCGCTTTTGTAGGCCTAAGAACAGTGGGGCTCTGGGCTTCTCTAGCCACCTCATCTTCTGCTCATCCTCTCGCGCACTCTAAAGAGAGCTCAGGTGAGAAATTGCAAACGTCGAGCAATTGCTCAGAGATGAAAAGTGCCAGCACTGAAAGCTGTTGCTAGCCAGCACCCTTCCTTGGAAGCGCTTTCACAGGCGCAGCAACACTGGGGCTTTGCGCTTCTCTACCCACCAAACGTCATGGTCCTTCTCTTTCCGTCTCGTAGACACGAGCTGAGAAATTGCAAACGTCGAGCAATTGCTCAGAGATGAAAAGTGCCAGCACTGAAAGCTCTTGCTAGCCAGCACCCTTCCTTGGAAGCGCTTTCACAGGCGCAGCAACACTGGGGCTTTGCGCTTCTCTACCCACCAAACGTCACGGTCCTTCTCTTTCCGTCTCGTAGACACGAGCTGAGAAATTGCAAACGTCGAGCAATTGCTCAGAGATGAAAAGTGCCAGCACTGAAAGCTGTTGCTAGCCAGCACCCTTCCTTGGAAGCGCTTTTGTAGGCCTAAGAACACCGGGGCTCTGGGCTTCTCTAGCCACCTAATCTTCTGCTCATCCTCTCGCGCAGTCTAAAGAGAGCTCAGGTGAGAAATTGCAAACGTCGAGCAATTGCTCAGAGATGAAAAGTGCCAGCACTGAAAGCTGTTGCTAGCCAGCACCCTTCCTTGGAAGCGCTTTTGTAGCCCTTAGAACACTGGGGCTCTGGGCTTCTCTAGCCACTAATCTTCTGCTCATCCTCTCGCGCACTCTAAAGAGAGCTCAGGTGAGAAATTGCAAACGTCGAGCAATTGCTCAGAGATGAAAAGTGCCAGCACTGAAAGCTGTTGCTAGCCAGCCCCCTTCCTTGGAAGCGCTTTCACAGGCGCAGCAACACTGGGGCTTTACGCTTCTCTACCCACCAAACGTCACGGTCCTTCTCTTTCCGTCTCGTAGACACGAGCTGAGAAATTGCAAACGTCGAGCAATTGCTCAGAGATGAAAAGTGCCAGCACTGAAAGCTCTTGCTAGCCAGCACCCTTCCTTGGAAGCGCTTTTGTAGGCCTAAGAACACTGGGGCTCTGGGCTTCTCTAGCCACCTCATCTTCTGCTCATCCTCTCGCGCACTCTGAAGAGAGCTCAGGTGAGAAATTGCAAACGTCGAGCAATTGCTCAGAGATGAAAAGTGCCAGCACTGAAAGCTCTTGCTAGCCAGCACCCTTCCTTGGAAGCGCTTTCACAGGCGCAGCAACACTGGGGCTTTGCGCTTCTCTACCCACCAAACGTCACGGTCCTTCTCTTTCCGTCTCGTAGACACGAGCTGAGAAATTGCAAACGTCGAGCAATTGCTCAGAGATGAAAAGTGCCAGCACTGAAAGCTGTTGCTAGCCAGCACCCTTCCTTGGAAGCGCTTTCACAGGTGCAGCAACACTGGGGCTTTGCGCTTCTCTACCCACCAAACGTCACGGTCATTCTCTTTCCGTCTCGTAGACACGAGCTGAGAAATTGCAAACGTCGAGCAATTGCTCAGAGATGAAAAGTGCCAGCACTGAAAGCTGTTGCTAGCCAGCACCCTTCCTTGGAAGCGCTTTCACAGGCGCAGTAACACTGGGGCTCTGGGCTTCTCTAGCCACCAAACGTCACGGTCCTTCTCTTTCCGTCGGTAGACACGAGCTGAGAAATTGCAAACGTCGAGCAATTGCTCAGAGATGAAAAGTGCCAGCACTGAAAGCTGTTGCTAGCCAGCACCCTTCCTTGGAAGCGCTTTTGTAGGCCTAAGAACACTGTGGCTCTGGGCTTCTTTAGCCACCTCATCTTCTGCTCATCCTCTCGCGCACTCTGAAGAGAGCTCAGGTGAGAAATTGCAAACGTCGAGCAATTGCTCAGAGATGAAAAGTGCCAGCACTGAAAGCTGTTGCTAGCCAGCACCCTTCCTTGGAAGCGCTTTCACAGGCGCAGCAACACTGGGGCTTTGCGCTTCTCTACCCACCAAACGTCACGGTCCTTCTCTTTCCGTCTCGTAGACACGAGCTGAGAAATTGCAAACGTCGAGCAATTGCTCAGAGATGAAAAGTGCCAGCACTGAAAGCTGTTGCTAGCCAGCACCCTTCCTTGGAAGCGCTTTCACAGGCGCAGCAACACTGGGGCTTTGCGCTTCTCTACCCACCAAACGTCACGGTCCTTCTCTTTCCGTCTCGTAGACACGAGCTGAGAAATTGCAAACGTCGAGCAATTGCTCAGAGAGGAAAAGTGCCAGCACTGAAAGCTGTTGCTAGCCAGCACCCTTCCTTGGAAGGGCTTTTGTAGGCCTAAGAACCCTGGGGCTCTGGGCTTCTCTAGCCACCTAATCTTCTGCTCATCCTCTCGCGCACTCTAAAGACAGCTCAGCTGAGAAATTGCAAATGTCGAGCAATTGCTCAGAGATGAAAAGTGCCAGCACTGAAAGCTGTTGCTAGCCAGCACCCTTCCTTGGAAGCGCTTTTGTAGGCCTAAGAACACTGGGGCTCTGGGCTTCTCTAGCCACCTAATCTTCTGCTCATCCTCTCGCGCACTCTAAAGACAGCTCAGCTGAGAAATTGCAAACGTCGAGCAATTGCTCAGAGATGAAAAGTGCCAGCACTGAAAGCTGTTGCTAGCCAGCACCCTTCCTTGGAAGCGCTTTACAGGCGCAGCAACACTGGGGCTTTACGCTTCTCTACCCACCAAACGTCACGGTCCTTCTCTTTCCGTCTCGTAGACACGAGCTGAGAAATTGCAAACGTCGAGCAATTGCTCAGAGATGAAAAGTGCCAGCACTGAAAGCTGTTGCTAGCCAGCACCCTTCCTTGGAAGCGCTTTTGTAGCCCTTAGAACACTGGGGCTCTGGGCTTCTCTAGCCACCTCATCTTCTGCTCATCCTCTCGCGCACTCTAAAGAGAGCTCAGGTGAGAAATTGCAAACGTCGAGCAATTGCTCAGAGATGAAAAGTGCCAGCACTGAAAGCTCTTGCTAGCCAGCACCCTTCCTTGGAAGCGCTTTCACAGGCGCAGCAACACTGGGGCTTTGCGCTTCTCTACCCACCAAACGTCACGGTCCTTCTCTTTCCGTCTCGTAGACATGAGTTGAGAAATTGCAAACGTCGAGCAATTGCTCAGAGATGAAAAGTGCCAGCACTGAAAGGTCTTGCTAGCCAGCACCCTTCCTTGGAAGCTCTTTTGTAGGCCTAAGAACACTGGGGCTCTGGGCTTCTCTAGCCACCTCATCTTCTGCTCATCCTCTCGCGCACTCTGAAGAGAGCTCAGGTGAGAAATTGCAAACGTCCAGCAATTGCTCATAGATGAAAAGTGCCAGCACTGAAAGCTCTTGCTAGCCAGCACCCTTCCTTGGAAGCGCTTTCACAGGCGCAGCAACACTGGGGCTTTGCGCTTCTCTAGCCACCAAACGTCACGGTCCTTCTCTTTCCGTCTCGTAGACACGAGCTGAGAAATTGCAAACGTCGAGCAATTGCTCGGAGATGAAAAGTGCCAGCACTGAAAGCTCTTGCTAGCCAGCACCCTTCCTTGGAAGCGCTTTCACAGGCGCAGTAACACTGGGGCTTTGCGCTTCTCTAGCCACCAAACGTCACGGTCCTTCTCTTTCCGTCTCGTAGACACGAGCTGAGAAATTGCAAACGTCGAGCAATTGCTCAGAGAGGAAAAGTGCCAGCACTGAAAGCTGTTGCTAGCCAGCACCCTTCCTTGGAAGCGCTTTTGTAGGCCTAAGAACACTGGGGCTCTGGGCTTCTCTAGCCACCTCATCTTCTGCTCATCCTCTCGCGCACTCTAAAGAGAGCTCAGGTGAGAAATTGCAAACGTCGAGCAATTGCTCAGAGAAGAAAAGTGCCAGCACTGAAAGCTCTTGCTAGCCAGCACCCTTCCTTGGAAGCGCTTTTGTAGGCCTAAGAACACTGGGGCTCTGGGCTTCTCTAGCCACCTCATCTTCTGCTCATCCTCTCGCGCACTCTAAAGAGAGCTCAGGTGAGAAATTGCAAACGTCGAGCAATTGCTCAGAGATGAAAAGTGCCAGCACTGAAAGCTCTTGCTAGCCAGCACCCTTCCTTGGAAGCGCTTTCACAGGCGCAGCAACACTGGGGCTTTGCGCTTCTCTACCCACCAAACGTCACGGTCCTTCTCTTTCCGTCTCGTAGACACGAGCTGAGAAATTGCAAACGTCGAGCAATTGCTCAGAGATGAAAAGTGCCAGCACTGAAAGCTGTTGCTAGCCAGCACCCTTCCTTGGAAGCGCTTTTGTAGGCCTAAGAACACTGGGGCTCTGGGCTTCTCTAGCCACCTCATCTTCTCCTCATCCTCTCGCGGACTCTGAAGAGAGCTCAGGTGAGAAATTGCAAACGTCGAGCAATTGCTCAGAGATGAAAAGTGCCAGCACTGAAAGCTGTTGCTAGCCAGCACCCTTCCTTGGAAGCGCTTTACAGGCGCAGTAACACTGGGGCTTTGCGCTTCTCTACCCACCAAACGTCACTGTCATTCTCTTTCCGTCTCGTAGACACGAGCTGAGAAATTGCAAACGTCGAGCAATTGCTCAGAGATGAAAAGTGCCAGCACTGAAAGCTGTTGCTAGCCAGCACCCTTCCTTGGAAGCGCTTTCACAGGCGCAGCAACACTGGGGCTTTGCGCTTCTCTACCCACCAAACGTCACGGTCCTTCTCTTTCCGTCTCGTAGACACGAGCTGAGAAATTGCAAATGTCGAGCAATTGCTCAGAGATGAAAAGTGCCAGCACTGAAAGCTCTTGCTAGCCAGCACCCTTCCTTGGAAGCGCTTTTGTAGCCCTAAGAACACTGGGGCTCTGGGCTTCTTTAGCCACCTCATCTTCTGCTCATCCTCGCGCGCACTCTAAAGAGAGCTCAGGTGAGAAATTGCAAACGTCGAGCAATTGCTCAGAGATGAAAAGTGCCAGCACTGAAAGCTGTTGCTAGCCAGCACCCTTCCTTGGAAGCGCTTTTGTAGGCCTAAGAACACTGGGGCTCTGGGCTTCTCTAGCCACCTCATCTTCTGCTCATCCTCTCGCGCACTCTAAAGAGAGCTCAGGTGAGAAATTGCAAACGTCGAGCAATTGCTCAGAGATGAAAAGTGCCAGCACTGAAAGCTCTTGCTAGCCAGCACCCTTCCTTGGAAGCGCTTTACAGGCGCAGTAACACTGGGGCTTTGCGCTTCTCTACCCACCAAACGTCACTGTCATTCTCTTTCCGTCTCGTAGACACGAGCTGAGAAATTGCAAACGTCGAGCAATTGCTCAGAGATGAAAAGTGCCAGCACTGAAAGCTGTTGCTAGCCAGCACCCTTCCTTGGAAGCGCTTTCACAGGCGCAGCAACACTGGGGCTTTGCGCTTCTCTACCCACCAAACGTCACGGTCCTTCTCTTTCCGTCTCGTAGACATGAGCTGAGAAATTGCAAACGTCGAGCAATTGCTCAGAGATGAAAAGTGCCAGCACTGAAAGCTGTTGCTAGCCAGCACCCTTCCTTGGAAGCGCTTTTGTAGGCCTAAGAACACTGGGGCTCTGGGCTTCTTTAGCCACCTCATGTTCTGCTCATCCTCTTGCGCACTCTAAAGAGAGCTCAGGTGAGAAATTGCAAACGTCGAGCAATTGCTCAGAGATGAAAAGTGCCAGCACTGAAAGCTGTTGCTAGCCAGCACCCTTCCTTGGAAGCGCTTTTGTAGGCCTAAGAACACTGGGGCTCTGGGCTTCTCTAGCCACCTAATCTTCTGCTCATCCTCTCGCGCACTCTAAAGAGAGCTCAGGTGAGAAATTGCAAACGTCGAGCAATTGCTCAGAGATGAAAAGTGCCAGCACTGAAAGCTGTTGCTAGCCAGCACCCTTCCTTGGAAGCGCTTTCACAGGCACAGCAACACTGGGGCTTTGCGCTTCTCTAGCCACCAAACGTCACGGTCCTTCTCTTTCCGTCTCGTAGACACGAGCTGAGAAATTGCAAACGTCGAGCAATTGCTCAGAGATGAAAAGTGCCAGCACTGAAAGCTCTTGCTAGCCAGCACCCTTCCTTGGAAGCGCTTTCACAGGCGCAGCAACACTGGGGCTTTGCGCTTCTCTAGCCACCAAACGTCACGGTCCTTCTCTTTCCGTCTCGTAGACACGAGCTGAGAAATTGCAAACGTCGAGCAATTGCTCAGAGATGAAAAGTGCCAGCACTGAAAGCTGTTGCTAGCCAGCACCCTTCCTTGGAAGCGCTTTCACAGGCGCAGTAACACTGGGGCTCTGGGCTTCTCTAGCCACCAAACGTCACGGTCATTCTCTTTCCGTCGGTAGACACGAGCTGAGAAATTGCAAACGTCGAGCAATTGCTCAGAGAGGAAAAGTGCCAGCACTGAAAGCTGTTGCTAGCCAGCACCCTTCCTTGGAAGCGCTTTTGTAGGCCTAAGAACACTGGGGCTCTGGGCTTCTCTAGCCACCTCATCTTCTGCTCATCCTCTCGCGCACTCTAAAGAGAGCTCAGGTGAGAAATTGCAAACGTCGAGCAATTGCTCAGAGATGAAAAGTGCCAGCACTGAAAGCTGTTGCTAGCCAGCACCCTTCCTTGGAAGCGCTTTCACAGGCGCAGCAACACTGGGGCTTTGCGCTTCTCTAGCCACCAAACGTCACGGTCATTCTCTTTCCGTCTCGTAGACACGAGCTGAGAAATTGCAAACGTCGAGCAATTGCTCAGAGAGGAAAAGTGCCAGCACTGAAAGCTGTTGCTAGCCAGCCCCCTTCCTTGGAAGCGCTTTTGTAGGCCTAAGAACACTGGGGCTCTGGGCTTCTCTAGCCACCTCATCTTCTGCTCATCCTCTCGCGGACTCTGAAGAGAGCTCAGGTGAGAAATTGCAAACGTCGAGCAATTGCTCAGAGATGAAAAGTGCCAGCACTGAAAGCTGTTGCTAGCCAGCACCCTTCCTTGGAAGCGCTTTTGTAGGCCTAAGAACACTGGGGCTCTGGGCTTCTCTAGCCACCTCATCTTCTGCTCATCCTCTCGCGCACTCTGAAGAGAGCTCAGGTGAGAAATTGCAAACGTCGAGCAATTGCTCAGAGATGAAAAGTGCCAGCACTGAAAGCTGTTGCTAGCCAGCACCCTTCCTTGGAAGCGCTTTACAGGCGCAGTAACACTGGGGCTTTGCGCTTCTCTACCCACCAAACGTCACTGTCATTCTCTTTCCGTCTCGTAGACACGAGCTGAGAAATTGCAAACGTCGAGCAATTGCTCAGAGATGAAAAGTGCCAGCACTGAAAGCTGTTGCTAGCCAGCACCCTTCCTTGGAAGCGCTTTCACAGGCGCAGCAACACTGGGGCTTTGCGCTTCTCTACCCACCAAACGTCACGGTCTTTCTCTTTCCGTCTCGTGGACACGAGCTGAGAAATTGCAAACGTCGAGCAATTGCTCAGAGATGAAAAGTGCCAGCACTGAAAGCTCTTGCTAGCCAGCACCCTTCCTTGGAAGCGCTTTCACAGGCGCAGCAACACTGGGGCTTTGCGCTTCTCTAGCCACCAAACGTCACGGTCCTTCTCTTTCCGTCTCGTAGACACGAGCTGAGAAATTGCAAACGTCGAGCAATTGCTCAGAGATGAAAAGTGCCAGCACTGAAAGCTGTTGCTAGCCAGCACCCTTCCTTGGAAGCGCTTTCACAGGCGCAGCAACACTGGGGCTTTGCGCTTCCATACGCACCAAACGTCACGGTCCTTCTCTTTCCGTCTCGTAGACACGAGCTGAGAAATTGCAAACGTCGAGCAATTGCTCAGAGATGAAAAGTGCCAGCACTGAAAGCTCTTGCTAGCCAGCACCCTTCCTTGGAAGCGCTTTTGTAGGCCTAAGAACACTGGGGCTCTGGGCTTCTCTAGCCACCTCATCTTCTGCTCATCCTCTCGCGCACTCTAAAGAGAGCTCAGGTGAGAAATTGCAAACGTCGAGCAATTGCTCAGAGATGAAAAGTGCCAGCACTGAAAGCTGTTGCTAGCCAGCACCCTTCCTTGGAAGCGCTTTTGTAGGCCTAAGAACAGTGGGGCTCTGGGCTTCTCTAGCCACCTCATCTTCTGCTCATCCTCTCGCGCACTCTGAAGAGAGCTCAGGTGAGAAATTGCAAACGTCGAGCAATTGCTCAGAGACGAAAAGTGCCAGCACTGAAAGCTCTTGCTAGCCAGCACCCTTCCTTGGAAGCGCTTTCACAGGCGCAGTAACACTGGGGCTTTGCGCTTCTCTAGCCACCAAACGTCAAGGTCATTCTCTTTCCGTCTCGTAGACACGAGCTGAGAAATTGCAAACGTTGAGCAATTGCTCAGAGATGAAAAGTGCCAGCACTGAAAGCTCTTGCTAGCCAGCACCCTTCCTTGGAAGCGCTTTTGTAGGCCTAAGAACACTGGGGCTCTGGGCTTCTCTAGCCACCTCATCTTCTGCTCATCCTCTCGCGCACTCTGAAGAGAGCTCAGGTGAGAAATTGCAAACGTCGAGCAATTGCTCAGAGATGAAAAGTGCCAGCACTGAAAGCTGTTGCTAGCCAGCACCCTTCCTTGGAAGCGCTTTCACAGGCGCAGCAACACTGGGGCTTTGCGCTTCTCTACCCACCAAACGTCACGGTCCTTCTCTTTCCGTCTCGTAGACACGAGCTGAGAAATTGCAAACGTCGAGCAATTGCTCAGAGATGAAAAGTGCCAGCACTGAAAGCTCTTGCTAGCCAGCACCCTTCCTTGGAAGCGCTTTTGTAGCCCTTAGAACACTGGGGCTCTGGGCTTCTCTAGCCACCTCATCTTCTGCTCATCCTCTCGCGCACTCTAAAGAGAGCTCAGGTGAGAAATTGCAAACGTCGAGCAATTGCTCAGAGATGAAAAGTGCCAGCACTGAAAGCTGTTGCTAGCCAGCACCCTTCCTTGGAAGCGCTTTCACAGGCGCAGCAACACTGGGGCTTTGCGCTTCTCTACCCACCAAACGTCACGGTCCTTCTCTTTCCGTCTCGTGGACACGAGCTGAGAAATTGCAAACGTCGAGCAATTGCTCAGAGATGAAAAGTGCCAGCACTGAAAGCTCTTGCTAGCCAGCACCCTTCCTTGGAAGCGCTTTCACAGCCGCAGCAACACTGGGGCTTTGCGCTTCTCTACCCACCAAACGTCATGGTCCTTCTCTTTCCGTCTCGTAGACACGAGCTGAGAAATTGCAAACGTCGAGCAATTGCTCAGAGATGAAAAGTGCCAGCACTGAAAGCTGTTGCTAGCCAGCACCCTTCCTTGGAAGCGCTTTCACAGGCGCAGCAACACTGGGGCTTTGCGCTTCTGTACCCACCAAACGTCACGGTCCTTCTCTTTCCGTCTCGTAGACACGAGCTGAGAAATTGCAAACGTCGAGCAATTGCTCAGAGAGGAAAAGTGCCAGCACTGAAAGCTGTTGCTAGCCAGCACCCTTCCTTGGAAGCGCTTTTGTAGGCCTAAGAACACTGGGGCTCTGGGCTTCTCTAGCCACCTAATCTTCTGCTCATCCTCTCGCGCACTCTAAAGACAGCTCAGCTGAGAAATTGCAAACGTCGAGCAATTGCTCAGAGATGAAAAGTGCCAGCACTGAAAGCTGTTGCTAGCCAGCACCCTTCCTTGGAAGCGCTTTTGTAGGCCTAAGAACAGTGGGGCTCTGGGCTTCTCTAGCCACCTCATCTTCTGCTCATCCTCTCGCGCACTCTAAAGAGAGCTCAGGTGAGAAATTGCAAACGTCGAGCAATTGCTCAGAGATGAAAAGTGCCAGCACTGAAAGCTGTTGCTAGCCAGCACCCTTCCTTGGAAGCGCTTTCACAGGCGCAGCAACACTGGGGCTTTGCGCTTCTCTACCCACCAAACGTCATGGTCCTTCTCTTTCCGTCTCGTAGACACGAGCTGAGAAATTGCAAACGTCGAGCAATTGCTCAGAGATGAAAAGTGCCAGCACTGAAAGCTCTTGCTAGCCAGCACCCTTCCTTGGAAGCGCTTTCACAGGCGCAGCAACACTGGGGCTTTGCGCTTCTCTACCCACCAAACGTCACGGTCCTTCTCTTTCCGTCTCGTAGACACGAGCTGAGAAATTGCAAACGTCGAGCAATTGCTCAGAGATGAAAAGTGCCAGCACTGAAAGCTGTTGCTAGCCAGCACCCTTCCTTGGAAGCGCTTTTGTAGGCCTAAGAACACCGGGGCTCTGGGCTTCTCTAGCCACCTAATCTTCTGCTCATCCTCTCGCGCAGTCTAAAGAGAGCTCAGGTGAGAAATTGCAAACGTCGAGCAATTGCTCAGAGATGAAAAGTGCCAGCACTGAAAGCTGTTGCTAGCCAGCACCCTTCCTTGGAAGCGCTTTTGTAGCCCTTAGAACACTGGGGCTCTGGGCTTCTCTAGCCACTAATCTTCTGCTCATCCTCTCGCGCACTCTAAAGAGAGCTCAGGTGAGAAATTGCAAACGTCGAGCAATTGCTCAGAGATGAAAAGTGCCAGCACTGAAAGCTGTTGCTAGCCAGCCCCCTTCCTTGGAAGCGCTTTCACAGGCGCAGCAACACTGGGGCTTTACGCTTCTCTACCCACCAAACGTCACGGTCCTTCTCTTTCCGTCTCGTAGACACGAGCTGAGAAATTGCAAACGTCGAGCAATTGCTCAGAGATGAAAAGTGCCAGCACTGAAAGCTCTTGCTAGCCAGCACCCTTCCTTGGAAGCGCTTTTGTAGGCCTAAGAACACTGGGGCTCTGGGCTTCTCTAGCCACCTCATCTTCTGCTCATCCTCTCGCGCACTCTGAAGAGAGCTCAGGTGAGAAATTGCAAACGTCGAGCAATTGCTCAGAGATGAAAAGTGCCAGCACTGAAAGCTCTTGCTAGCCAGCACCCTTCCTTGGAAGCGCTTTCACAGGCGCAGCAACACTGGGGCTTTGCGCTTCTCTACCCACCAAACGTCACGGTCCTTCTCTTTCCGTCTCGTAGACACGAGCTGAGAAATTGCAAACGTCGAGCAATTGCTCAGAGATGAAAAGTGCCAGCACTGAAAGCTGTTGCTAGCCAGCACCCTTCCTTGGAAGCGCTTTCACAGGTGCAGCAACACTGGGGCTTTGCGCTTCTCTACCCACCAAACGTCACGGTCATTCTCTTTCCGTCTCGTAGACACGAGCTGAGAAATTGCAAACGTCGAGCAATTGCTCAGAGATGAAAAGTGCCAGCACTGAAAGCTGTTGCTAGCCAGCACCCTTCCTTGGAAGCGCTTTCACAGGCGCAGTAACACTGGGGCTCTGGGCTTCTCTAGCCACCAAACGTCACGGTCCTTCTCTTTCCGTCGGTAGACACGAGCTGAGAAATTGCAAACGTCGAGCAATTGCTCAGAGATGAAAAGTGCCAGCACTGAAAGCTGTTGCTAGCCAGCACCCTTCCTTGGAAGCGCTTTTGTAGGCCTAAGAACACTGTGGCTCTGGGCTTCTTTAGCCACCTCATCTTCTGCTCATCCTCTCGCGCACTCTGAAGAGAGCTCAGGTGAGAAATTGCAAACGTCGAGCAATTGCTCAGAGATGAAAAGTGCCAGCACTGAAAGCTGTTGCTAGCCAGCACCCTTCCTTGGAAGCGCTTTCACAGGCGCAGCAACACTGGGGCTTTGCGCTTCTCTACCCACCAAACGTCACGGTCCTTCTCTTTCCGTCTCGTAGACACGAGCTGAGAAATTGCAAACGTCGAGCAATTGCTCAGAGATGAAAAGTGCCAGCACTGAAAGCTGTTGCTAGCCAGCACCCTTCCTTGGAAGCGCTTTCAAAGGCGCAGCAACACTGGGGCTTTGCGCTTCTCTACCCACCAAACGTCACGGTCCTTCTCTTTCCGTCTCGTAGACACGAGCTGAGAAATTGCAAACGTCGAGCAATTGCTCAGAGAGGAAAAGTGCCAGCACTGAAAGCTGTTGCTAGCCAGCACCCTTCCTTGGAAGGGCTTTTGTAGGCCTAAGAACCCTGGGGCTCTGGGCTTCTCTAGCCACCTAATCTTCTGCTCATCCTCTCGCGCACTCTAAAGACAGCTCAGCTGAGAAATTGCAAATGTCGAGCAATTGCTCAGAGATGAAAAGTGCCAGCACTGAAAGCTGTTGCTAGCCAGCACCCTTCCTTGGAAGCGCTTTTGTAGGCCTAAGAACACTGGGGCTCTGGGCTTCTCTAGCCACCTAATCTTCTGCTCATCCTCTCGCGCACTCTAAAGACAGCTCAGCTGAGAAATTGCAAACGTCGAGCAATTGCTCAGAGATGAAAAGTGCCAGCACTGAAAGCTGTTGCTAGCCAGCACCCTTCCTTGGAAGCGCTTTACAGGCGCAGCAACACTGGGGCTTTACGCTTCTCTACCCACCAAACGTCACGGTCCTTCTCTTTCCGTCTCGTAGACACGAGCTGAGAAATTGCAAACGTCGAGCAATTGCTCAGAGATGAAAAGTGCCAGCACTGAAAGCTGTTGCTAGCCAGCACCCTTCCTTGGAAGCGCTTTTGTAGCCCTTAGAACACTGGGGCTCTGGGCTTCTCTAGCCACCTCATCTTCTGCTCATCCTCTCGCGCACTCTAAAGAGAGCTCAGGTGAGAAATTGCAAACGTCGAGCAATTGCTCAGAGATGAAAAGTGCCAGCACTGAAAGCTCTTGCTAGCCAGCACCCTTCCTTGGAAGCGCTTTCACAGGCGCAGCAACACTGGGGCTTTGCGCTTCTCTACCCACCAAACGTCACGGTCCTTCTCTTTCCGTCTCGTAGACATGAGTTGAGAAATTGCAAACGTCGAGCAATTGCTCAGAGATGAAAAGTGCCAGCACTGAAAGGTCTTGCTAGCCAGCACCCTTCCTTGGAAGCTCTTTTGTAGGCCTAAGAACACTGGGGCTCTGGGCTTCTCTAGCCACCTCATCTTCTGCTCATCCTCTCGCGCACTCTGAAGAGAGCTCAGGTGAGAAATTGCAAACGTCCAGCAATTGCTCATAGATGAAAAGTGCCAGCACTGAAAGCTCTTGCTAGCCAGCACCCTTCCTTGGAAGCGCTTTCACAGGCGCAGCAACACTGGGGCTTTGCGCTTCTCTACCCACCAAACGTCACGGTCCTTCTCTTTCCGTCTCGTAGACACGAGCTGAGAAATTGCAAACGTCGAGCAATTGCTCGGAGATGAAAAGTGCCAGCACTGAAAGCTCTTGCTAGCCAGCACCCTTCCTTGGAAGCGCTTTCACAGGCGCAGTAACACTGGGGCTTTGCGCTTCTCTAGCCACCAAACGTCACGGTCCTTCTCTTTCCGTCTCGTAGACACGAGCTGAGAAATTGCAAACGTCGAGCAATTGCTCAGAGAGGAAAAGTGCCAGCACTGAAAGCTGTTGCTAGCCAGCACCCTTCCTTGGAAGCGCTTTTGTAGGCCTAAGAACACTGGGGCTCTGGGCTTCTCTAGCCACCTCATCTTCTGCTCATCCTCTCGCGCACTCTAAAGAGAGCTCAGGTGAGAAATTGCAAACGTCGAGCAATTGCTCAGAGAAGAAAAGTGCCAGCACTGAAAGCTCTTGCTAGCCAGCACCCTTCCTTGGAAGCGCTTTTGTAGGCCTAAGAACACTGGGGCTCTGGGCTTCTCTAGCCACCTCATCTTCTGCTCATCCTCTCGCGCACTCTAAAGAGAGCTCAGGTGAGAAATTGCAAACGTCGAGCAATTGCTCAGAGATGAAAAGTGCCAGCACTGAAAGCTCTTGCTAGCCAGCACCCTTCCTTGGAAGCGCTTTCACAGGCGCAGCAACACTGGGGCTTTGCGCTTCTCTACCCACCAAACGTCACGGTCCTTCTCTTTCCGTCTCGTAGACACGAGCTGAGAAATTGCAAACGTCGAGCAATTGCTCAGAGATGAAAAGTGCCAGCACTGAAAGCTGTTGCTAGCCAGCACCCTTCCTTGGAAGCGCTTTTGTAGGCCTAAGAACACTGGGGCTCTGGGCTTCTCTAGCCACCTCATCTTCTCCTCATCCTCTCGCGGACTCTGAAGAGAGCTCAGGTGAGAAATTGCAAACGTCGAGCAATTGCTCAGAGATGAAAAGTGCCAGCACTGAAAGCTGTTGCTAGCCAGCACCCTTCCTTGGAAGCGCTTTACAGGCGCAGTAACACTGGGGCTTTGCGCTTCTCTACCCACCAAACGTCACTGTCATTCTCTTTCCGTCTCGTAGACACGAGCTGAGAAATTGCAAACGTCGAGCAATTGCTCAGAGATGAAAAGTGCCAGCACTGAAAGCTGTTGCTAGCCAGCACCCTTCCTTGGAAGCGCTTTCACAGGCGCAGCAACACTGGGGCTTTGCGCTTCTCTACCCACCAAACGTCACGGTCCTTCTCTTTCCGTCTCGTAGACACGAGCTGAGAAATTGCAAATGTCGAGCAATTGCTCAGAGATGAAAAGTGCCAGCACTGAAAGCTCTTGCTAGCCAGCACCCTTCCTTGGAAGCGCTTTTGTAGCCCTAAGAACACTGGGGCTCTGGGCTTCTTTAGCCACCTCATCTTCTGCTCATCCTCGCGCGCACTCTAAAGAGAGCTCAGGTGAGAAATTGCAAACGTCGAGCAATTGCTCAGAGATGAAAAGTGCCAGCACTGAAAGCTGTTGCTAGCCAGCACCCTTCCTTGGAAGCGCTTTTGTAGGCCTAAGAACACTGGGGCTCTGGGCTTCTCTAGCCACCTCATCTTCTGCTCATCCTCTCGCGCACTCTAAAGAGAGCTCAGGTGAGAAATTGCAAACGTCGAGCAATTGCTCAGAGATGAAAAGTGCCAGCACTGAAAGCTCTTGCTAGCCAGCACCCTTCCTTGGAAGCGCTTTACAGGCGCAGTAACACTGGGGCTTTGCGCTTCTCTACCCACCAAACGTCACTGTCATTCTCTTTCCGTCTCGTAGACACGAGCTGAGAAATTGCAAACGTCGAGCAATTGCTCAGAGATGAAAAGTGCCAGCACTGAAAGCTGTTGCTAGCCAGCACCCTTCCTTGGAAGCGCTTTCACAGGCGCAGCAACACTGGGGCTTTGCGCTTCTCTACCCACCAAACGTCACGGTCCTTCTCTTTCCGTCTCGTAGACATGAGCTGAGAAATTGCAAACGTCGAGCAATTGCTCAGAGATGAAAAGTGCCAGCACTGAAAGCTGTTGCTAGCCAGCACCCTTCCTTGGAAGCGCTTTTGTAGGCCTAAGAACACTGGGGCTCTGGGCTTCTTTAGCCACCTCATGTTCTGCTCATCCTCTTGCGCACTCTAAAGAGAGCTCAGGTGAGAAATTGCAAACGTCGAGCAATTGCTCAGAGATGAAAAGTGCCAGCACTGAAAGCTGTTGCTAGCCAGCACCCTTCCTTGGAAGCGCTTTTGTAGGCCTAAGAACACTGGGGCTCTGGGCTTCTCTAGCCACCTAATCTTCTGCTCATCCTCTCGCGCACTCTAAAGAGAGCTCAGGTGAGAAATTGCAAACGTCGAGCAATTGCTCAGAGATGAAAAGTGCCAGCACTGAAAGCTGTTGCTAGCCAGCACCCTTCCTTGGAAGCGCTTTCACAGGCACAGCAACACTGGGGCTTTGCGCTTCTCTAGCCACCAAACGTCACGGTCCTTCTCTTTCCGTCTCGTAGACACGAGCTGAGAAATTGCAAACGTCGAGCAATTGCTCAGAGATGAAAAGTGCCAGCACTGAAAGCTCTTGCTAGCCAGCACCCTTCCTTGGAAGCGCTTTCACAGGCGCAGCAACACTGGGGCTTTGCGCTTCTCTAGCCACCAAACGTCACGGTCCTTCTCTTTCCGTCTCGTAGACACGAGCTGAGAAATTGCAAACGTCGAGCAATTGCTCAGAGATGAAAAGTGCCAGCACTGAAAGCTGTTGCTAGCCAGCACCCTTCCTTGGAAGCGCTTTCACAGGCGCAGTAACACTGGGGCTCTGGGCTTCTCTAGCCACCAAACGTCACGGTCATTCTCTTTCCGTCGGTAGACACGAGCTGAGAAATTGCAAACGTCGAGCAATTGCTCAGAGAGGAAAAGTGCCAGCACTGAAAGCTGTTGCTAGCCAGCACCCTTCCTTGGAAGCGCTTTTGTAGGCCTAAGAACACTGGGGCTCTGGGCTTCTCTAGCCACCTCATCTTCTGCTCATCCTCTCGCGCACTCTAAAGAGAGCTCAGGTGAGAAATTGCAAACGTCGAGCAATTGCTCAGAGATGAAAAGTGCCAGCACTGAAAGCTGTTGCTAGCCAGCACCCTTCCTTGGAAGCGCTTTCACAGGCGCAGCAACACTGGGGCTTTGCGCTTCTCTAGCCACCAAACGTCACGGTCATTCTCTTTCCGTCTCGTAGACACGAGCTGAGAAATTGCAAACGTCGAGCAATTGCTCAGAGAGGAAAAGTGCCAGCACTGAAAGCTGTTGCTAGCCAGCCCCCTTCCTTGGAAGCGCTTTTGTAGGCCTAAGAACACTGGGGCTCTGGGCTTCTCTAGCCACCTCATCTTCTGCTCATCCTCTCGCGGACTCTGAAGAGAGCTCAGGTGAGAAATTGCAAACGTCGAGCAATTGCTCAGAGATGAAAAGTGCCAGCACTGAAAGCTGTTGCTAGCCAGCACCCTTCCTTGGAAGCGCTTTTGTAGGCCTAAGAACACTGGGGCTCTGGGCTTCTCTAGCCACCTCATCTTCTGCTCATCCTCTCGCGCACTCTGAAGAGAGCTCAGGTGAGAAATTGCAAACGTCGAGCAATTGCTCAGAGATGAAAAGTGCCAGCACTGAAAGCTGTTGCTAGCCAGCACCCTTCCTTGGAAGCGCTTTACAGGCGCAGTAACACTGGGGCTTTGCGCTTCTCTACCCACCAAACGTCACTGTCATTCTCTTTCCGTCTCGTAGACACGAGCTGAGAAATTGCAAACGTCGAGCAATTGCTCAGAGATGAAAAGTGCCAGCACTGAAAGCTGTTGCTAGCCAGCACCCTTCCTTGGAAGCGCTTTCACAGGCGCAGCAACACTGGGGCTTTGCGCTTCTCTACCCACCAAACGTCACGGTCCTTCTCTTTCCGTCTCGTAGACACGAGCTGAGAAATTGCAAACGTCGAGCAATTGCTCAGAGAGGAAAAGTGCCAGCACTGAAAGCTCTTGCTAGCCAGCACCCTTCCTTGGAAGCGCTTTTGTAGTCCTAAGAACACTGGGGCTCTGGGCTTCTCTAGCCACCTCATCTTCTGCTCATCCTCGCGCGCACTCTAAAGAGAGCTCAGGTGAGAAATTGCAAACGTCGAGCAATTGCTCAGAGATGAAAAGTGCCAGCACTGAAAGCTGTTGCTAGCCAGCACCCTTCCTTGGAAGCGCTTTCACAGGCGCAGCAACACTGGGGCTTTGCGCTTCTCTAGCCACCAAACGTCACGGTCCTTCTCTTTCCGTCTCGTAGACACGAGCTGAGAAATTGCAAACGTCGAGCAATTGCTCAGAGATGAAAAGTGCCAGCACTGAAAGCTCTTGCTAGCCAGCACCCTTCCTTGGAAGCGCTTTTGTAGGCCTAAGAACACTGGGGCTCTGGGCTTCTCTAGCCACCTCATCTTCTGCTCATCCTCTCGCGCACTCTAAAGAGAGCTCAGGTGAGAAATTGCAAACGTCCAGCAATTGCTCAGAGATGAAAAGTGCCATCACTGAAAGCTCTTGCTAGCCAGCACCCTTCCTTGGAAGCGCTTTCACAGGCGCAGCAACACTGGGGCTTTGCGCTTCTCTACCCACCAAACGTCACGGTCCTTCTCTTTCCGTCTCGTAGACACGAGCTGAGAAATTGCAAATGTCGAGCAATTGCTCAGAGATGAAAAGTGCCAGCACTGAAAGCTGTTGCTAGCCAGCACCCTTCCTTGGAAGCGCTTTTGTAGGCCTAAGAACACTGGGGCTCTGGGCTTCTCTAGCCACCTCATCTTCTCCTCATCCTCTCGCGGACTCTGAAGAGAGCTCAGGTGAGAAATTGCAAACGTCGAGCAATTGCTCAGAGAGGAAAAGTGCCAGCACTGAAAGCTGTTGCTAGCCAGCACCCTTCCTTGGAAGCGCTTTACAGGCGCAGTAACACTGGGGCTTTGCGCTTCTCTACCCACCAAACGTCACTGTCATTCTCTTTCCGTCTCGTAGACACGAGCTGAGAAATTGCAAACGTCGAGCAATTGCTCAGAGATGAAAAGTGCCAGCACTGAAAGCTTTTGCTAGCCAGCACCCTTCCTTGGAAGCGCTTTCACAGGCGCAGCAACACTGGGGCTTTGCGCTTCTCTACCCACCAAACGTCACGGTCCTTCTCTTTCCGTCTCGTAGACACGAGCTGAGAAATTGCAAATGTCGAGCAATTGCTCAGAGATGAAAAGTGCCAGCACTGAAAGCTCTTGCTAGCCAGCACCCTTCCTTGGAAGCGCTTTTGTAGGCCTAAGAACACTGGGGCTCTGGGCTTCTTTAGCCACCTCATCTTCTGCTCATCCTCGCGCGCACTCTAAAGAGAGCTCAGGTGAGAAATTGCAAACGTCGAGCAATTGCTCAGAGATGAAAAGTGCCAGCACTGAAAGCTGTTGCTAGCCAGCACCCTTCCTTGGAAGCGCTTTTGTAGCCCTTAGAACACTGGGGCTCTGGGCTTCTCTAGCCACCTAATCTTCTGCTCATCCTCTCGTGCACTCTAAAGAGAGCTCAGGTGAGAAATTGCAAACGTCGAGCAATTGCTCAGAGATGAAAAGTGCCAGCACTGAAAGCTGTTCCTAGCCAGCACCCTTCCTTGGAAGCGCTTTCACAGGCACAGCAACACTGGGGCTTTGCGCTTCTCTAGCCACCAAGCGTCACGGTCCTTCTCTTTCCGTCTCGTAGACACGAGCTGAGAAATTGCAAACGTCGAGCAATTGCTCAGAGATGAAAAGTGCCAGCACTGAAAGCTCTTGCTAGCCAGCACCCTTCCTTGGAAGCGCTTTCACAGGCGCAGTAACACTGGGGCTTTGCGCTTCTCTAGCCACCAAACGTCACGGTCCTTCTCTTTCCGTCTCGTAGACACGAGCTGAGAAATTGCAAACGTCGAGCAATTGCTCAGAGATGAAAAGTGCCAGCACTGAAAGCTGTTGCTAGCCAGCACCCTTCCTTGGAAGCGCTTTCACAGGCGCAGTAACACTGGGGCTCTGGGCTTCTCTAGCCACCAAACGTCACGGTCATTCTCTTTCCGTCGGTAGACACGAGCTGAGAAATTGCAAACGTCGAGCAATTGCTCAGAGATGAAAAGTGCCAGCACTGAAAGCTGTTGCTAGCCAGCACCCTTCCTTGGAAGCGCTTTTGTAGGCCTAAGAACACTGGGGCTCTGGGCTTCTCTAGCCACCTCATCTTCTGCTCATCCTCTCGCGCACTCTAAAGAGAGCTCAGGTGAGAAATTGCAAACGTCCAGCAATTGCTCAGAGATGAAAAGTGCCAGCACTGAAAGCTCTTGCTAGCCAGCACCCTTCCTTGGAAGCGCTTTCACAGGCGCAGCAACACTGGGGCTTTGCGCTTCTCTAGCCACCAAACGTCACGGTCATTCTCTTTCCGTCTTGTAGACACGAGCTGAGAAATTGCAAACGTCGAGCAATTGCTCAGAGAGGAAAAGTGCCAGTACTGAAAGCTGTTGCTAGCCAGCCCCCTTCCTTGGAAGCGCTTTTGTAGGCCTAAGAACACTGGGGCTCTGGGCTTCTCTAGCCACCTCATCTTCTGCTCATCCTCTCGCGGACTCTAAAGAGAGCTCAGGTGAGAAATTGCAAACGTCGAGCAATTGCTCAGAGATGAAAAGTGCCAGCACTGAAAGCTGTTGCTAGCCAGCACCCTTCCTTGGAAGCGCTTTTGTAGGCCTAAGAACACTGGGGCTCTGGGCTTCTCTAGCCACCTCATCTTCTGCTCATCCTCTCGCGCACTCTGAAGAGAGCTCAGGTGAGAAATTGCAAACGTCGAGCAATTGCTCAGAGATGAAAAGTGCCAGCACTGAAAGCTGTTGCTAGCCAGCACCCTTCCTTGGAAGCGCTTTACAGGCGCAGTAACACTGGGGCTTTGCGCTTCTCTACCCACCAAACGTCACTGTCATTCTCTTTCCGTCTCGTAGACACGAGCTGAGAAATTGCAAACGTCGAGCAATTGCTCAGAGATGAAAAGTGCCAGCACTGAAAGCTGTTGCTAGCCAGCACCCTTCCTTGGAAGCGCTTTCACAGGCGCAGCAACACTGGGGCTTTGCGCTTCTCTACCCACCAAACGTCACGGTCCTTCTCTTTCCGTCTCGTAGACACGAGCTGAGAAATTGCAAACGTCGAGCAATTGCTCAGAGAGGAAAAGTGCCAGCACTGAAAGCTCTTGCTAGCCAGCACCCTTCCTTGGAAGCGCTTTTGTAGTCCTAAGAACACTGGGGCTCTGGGCTTCTCTAGCCACCTCATCTTCTGCTCATCCTCGCGCGCACTCTAAAGAGAGCTCAGGTGAGAAATTGCAAACGTCGAGCAATTGCTCAGAGATGAAAAGTGCCAGCACTGAAAGCTCTTGCTAGCCAGCACCCTTCCTTGGAAGCGCTTTCACAGGCGCAGCAACACTGGGGCTTTGCGCTTCTCTAGCCACCAAACGTCACGGTCCTTCTCTTTCCGTCTCGTAGACACGAGCTGAGAAATTGCAAACGTCGAGCAATTGCTCAGAGATGAAAAGTGCCAGCACTGAAAGCTGTTGCTAGCCAGCACCCTTCCTTGGAAACGCTTTTGTAGGCCTAAGAACACTGGGGCTCTGGGCTTCTCTAGCCACCTCATCTTCTGCTCATCCTCTCGCGCACTCTAAAGAGAGCTCAGGTGAGAAATTGCAAACGTCGAGCAATTGCTCAGAGATGAAAAGTGCCAGCACTGAAAGCTGTTGCTAGCCAGCACCCTTCCTTGGAAGCGCTTTTGTAGCCCTTAGAACACTGGGGCTCTGGGCTTCTCTAGCCACCTAATCTTCTGCTCATCCTCTCGCGCACTCTAAAGAGAGCTCAGGTGAGAAATTGCAAACGTCGAGCAATTGCTCAGAGATGAAAAGTGCCAGCACTGAAAGCTGTTGCTAGCCAGCACCCTTCCTTGGAAGCGCTTTCACAGGCGCAGTAACACTGGGGCTTTGCGCTTCTATACGCACCAAACGTCACGGTCCTTCTCTTCCCGTCTCGCAGACACGAGCTGAGAAATTGCAAACGTCGAGCAATTGCTCTGAGATGAAAAGTGCCAGCACTGAAAGCTGTTGCTAGCCAGCACCCTTCCTTGGAAGCGCTTTTGTAGCCCTTAGAACACTGGGGCTCTGGGCTTCTTTAGCCACCTCATCTTCTGCTCATCCTCTCGCGCACTCTAAAGAGAGCTCAGGTGAGAAATTGCAAACGTCGAGCAATTGCTCAGAGATGAAAAGTGCCAGCACTGAAAGCTGTTGCTAGCCAGCACCCTTCCTTGGAAGCGCTTTCACAGGCGCAGCAACACTGGGGCTTTGCGCTTCTCTACCCACCAAACGTCACGGTCCTTCTCTTTCCGTCAGTAGACACGAGCTGAGAAATTGCAAACGTCGAGCAATTGCTCAGAGAGGAAAAGTGCCAGCACTGAAAGCTCTTGCTAGCCAGCACCCTTCCTTGGAAGCGCTTTTGTAGGCCTAAGAACACTGGGGCTCTGGGCTTCTTTACCCACCTCATCTTCTGCTCATCCTCTCGCGCACTCTGAAGAGAGCTCAGGTGAGAAATTGCAAACGTCCAGCAATTGCTCAGAGATGAAAAGTGCCAGCACTGAAAGCTGTTGCTAGCCAGCACCCTTCCTTGGAAGCGCTTTCACAGGCGCAGTAACACTGGGGCTTTGCGCTTCTCTACCCACCAAACGTCACGGTCCTTCTCTTTCCGTCTCGTAGACACGAGCTGAGAAATTGCAAACGTCGAGCAATTGCTCAGAGAGGAAAAGTGCCAGCACTGAAAGCTGTTGCTAGCCAGCACCCTTCCTTGGAAGCGCTTTTGTAGGCCTAAGAACACTGGGGCTCTGGGCTTCTCTAGCCACCTCATCTTCTGCTCATCCTCTCGCGCACTCTAAAGAGAGCTCAGGTGAGAAATTGCAAATGTCGAGCAATTGCTCAGAGATGAAAAGTGCCAGCACTGAAAGCTCTTGCTAGCCAGCACCCTTCCTTGGAAGCGCTTTTGTAGCCCTTAGAACACTGGGGCTCTGGGCTTCTCTAGCCACCTCATCTTCTGCTCATCCTCTCGCGCACTCTAAAGAGAGCTCAGCTGAGAAATTGCAAACGTCGAGCAATTGCTCAGAGAGGAAAAGTGCCAGCACTGAAAGCTGTTGCTAGCCAGCACCCTTCCTTGGAAGCGCTTTTGTAGCCCTTAGAACACTGGGGCTCTGGGCTTCTCTAGCCACCTCATCTTCTGCTCATCCTCTCGCGCACTCTAAAGACAGCTCAGGTGAGAAATTGCAAACGTCGAGCAATTGCTCAGAGATGAAAAGTGCCAGCACTGAAAGCTGTTGCTAGCCAGCACCCTTCCTTGGAAGCGCTTGTGTAGCCCTTAGAACACTGGGGCTCTGGGCTTCTCTAGCCACCTAATCTTCTGCTCATCCTCTCGCGCACTCTAAAGAGAGCTCAGGTGAGAAATTGCAAACGTCCAGCAATTGCTCAGAGATGAAAAGTGCCAGCACTGAAAGCTCTTGCTAGCCAGCACCCTTCCTTGGAAGCGCTTTCACAGGCGCAGTAACACTGGGGCTTTGCGCTTCTATACGCACCAAACGTCACGGTCCTTCTCTTCCCGTCTCGCAGACACGAGCTGAGAAATTGCAAACGTCGAGCAATTGCTCAGAGATGAAAAGTGCCAGCACTGAAAGCTCTTGCTAGCCAGCACCCTTCCTTGGAAGCGCTTTTGTAGCCCTTAGAACACTGGGGCTCTGGGCTTCTCTAGCCACCTCATCTTCTGCTCATCCTCTCGCGCACTCTGAAGAGAGCTCAGGTGAGAAATTGCAAACGTCGAGCAATTGCTCAGAAATGAAAAGTGCCAGCACTGAAAGCTCTTGCTAGCCAGCACCCTTCCTTGGAAGCGCTTTACAGGCGCAGCAACACTGGGGCTTTGCGCTTCTCTACCCACCAAACGTCACTGTCATTCTCTTTCCGTCTCGTAGACACGAGCTGAGAAATTGCAAACGTCGAGCAATTGCTCAGAGATGAAAAGTGCCAGCACTGAAAGCTGTTGCTAGCCAGCACCCTTCCTTGGAAGCGCTTTTGTAGGCCTAAGAACACTGGGGCTCTGGGCTTCTTTAGCCACCTCATCTTCTGCTCATCCTCTCGCGCACTCTAAAGAGAGCTCAGGTGAGAAATTGCAAACGTCGAGCAATTGCTCAGAGATGAAAAGTGCCAGCACTGAAAGCTGTTGCTAGCCAGCACCCTTCCTTGGAAGTGCTTTCACAGGCGCAGCAACACTGGGGCTTTGCGCTTCTCTACCCACCAAACGTCACGGTCCTTCTCTTCCCGTCTCGTAGACACGAGCTGAGAAATTGCAAACGTCGAGCAATTGCTCAGAGAGGAAAAGTGCCAGCACTGAAAGCTCTTGCTAGCCAGCACCCTTCCTTGGAAGCGCTTTTGTAGTCCTAAGAACACTGGGGCTCTGGGCTTCTCTAGCCACCTCATCTTCTGCTCATCCTCGCGCGCACTCTAAAGAGAGCTCAGGTGAGAAATTGCAAACGTCGAGCAATTGCTCAGAGATGAAAAGTGCCAGCACTGAAAGCTGTTGCTAGCCAGCACCCTTCCTTGGAAGCGCTTTCACAGGCGCAGCAACACTGGGGCTTTGCGCTTCTCTAGCCACCAAACGTCACGGTCCTTCTCTTTCCGTCTCGTAGACACGAGCTGAGAAATTGCAAACGTCGAGCAATTGCTCAGAGATGAAAAGTGCCAGCACTGAAAGCTCTTGCTAGCCAGCACCCTTCCTTGGAAGCGCTTTTGTAGGCCTAAGAACACTGGGGCTTTGCGCTTCTCTAGCCACCAAACGTCACGGTCCTTCTCTTTCCGTCTCGTAGACACGAGCTGAGAAATTGCAAACGTCGAGCAATTGCTCAGAGATGAAAAGTGCCAGCACTGAAAGCTGTTGCTAGCCAGCACCCTTCCTTGGAAACGCTTTTGTAGGCCTAAGAACACTGGGGCTCTGGGCTTCTCTAGCCACCTCATCTTCTGCTCATCCTCTCGCGCACTCTAAAGAGAGCTCAGGTGAGAAATTGCAAACGTCGAGCAATTGCTCAGAGATGAAAAGTGCCAGCACTGAAAGCTGTTGCTAGCCAGCACCCTTCCTTGGAAGCGCTTTTGTAGCCCTTAGAACACTGGGGCTCTGGGCTTCTCTAGCCACCTAATCTTCTGCTCATCCTCTCGCGCACTCTAAAGAGAGCTCAGGTGAGAAATTGCAAACGTCGAGCAATTGCTCAGAGATGAAAAGTGCCAGCACTGAAAGCTGTTGCTAGCCAGCACCCTTCCTTGGAAGCGCTTTCACAGGCGCAGTAACACTGGGGCTTTGCGCTTCTATACGCACCAAACGTCACGGTCCTTCTCTTCCCGTCTCGCAGACACGAGCTGAGAAATTGCAAACGTCGAGCAATTGCTCTGAGATGAAAAGTGCCAGCACTGAAAGCTGTTGCTAGCCAGCACCCTTCCTTGGAAGCGCTTTTGTAGCCCTTAGAACACTGGGGCTCTGGGCTTCTTTAGCCACCTCATCTTCTGCTCATCCTCTCGCGCACTCTAAAGAGAGCTCAGGTGAGAAATTGCAAACGTCGAGCAATTGCTCAGAGATGAAAAGTGCCAGCACTGAAAGCTGTTGCTAGCCAGCACCCTTCCTTGGAAGCGCTTTCACAGGCGCAGCAACACTGGGGCTTTGCGCTTCTCTACCCACCAAACGTCACGGTCCTTCTCTTTCCGTCAGTAGACACGAGCTGAGAAATTGCAAACGTCGAGCAATTGCTCAGAGAGGAAAAGTGCCAGCACTGAAAGCTCTTGCTAGCCAGCACCCTTCCTTGGAAGCGCTTTTGTAGGCCTAAGAACACTGGGGCTCTGGGCTTCTTTACCCACCTCATCTTCTGCTCATCCTCTCGCGCACTCTGAAGAGAGCTCAGGTGAGAAATTGCAAACGTCCAGCAATTGCTCAGAGATGAAAAGTGCCAGCACTGAAAGCTGTTGCTAGCCAGCACCCTTCCTTGGAAGCGCTTTCACAGGCGCAGTAACACTGGGGCTTTGCGCTTCTCTACCCACCAAACGTCACGGTCCTTCTCTTTCCGTCTCGTAGACACGAGCTGAGAAATTGCAAACGTCGAGCAATTGCTCAGAGAGGAAAAGTGCCAGCACTGAAAGCTGTTGCTAGCCAGCACCCTTCCTTGGAAGCGCTTTTGTAGGCCTAAGAACACTGGGGCTCTGGGCTTCTCTAGCCACCTCATCTTCTGCTCATCCTCTCGCGCACTCTAAAGAGAGCTCAGGTGAGAAATTGCAAATGTCGAGCAATTGCTCAGAGATGAAAAGTGCCAGCACTGAAAGCTCTTGCTAGCCAGCACCCTTCCTTGGAAGCGCTTTTGTAGCCCTTAGAACACTGGGGCTCTGGGCTTCTCTAGCCACCTCATCTTCTGCTCATCCTCTCGCGCACTCTAAAGAGAGCTCAGCTGAGAAATTGCAAACGTCGAGCAATTGCTCAGAGAGGAAAAGTGCCAGCACTGAAAGCTGTTGCTAGCCAGCACCCTTCCTTGGAAGCGCTTTTGTAGGCCTAAGAACACTGGGGCTCTGGGCTTCTCTAGCCACCTCATCTTCTGCTCATCCTCTCGCGGACTCTGAAGAGAGCTCAGGTGAGAAATTGCAAACGTCGAGCAATTGCTCAGAGATGAAAAGTGCCAGCACTGAAAGCTGTTGCTAGCCAGCACCCTTCCTTGGAAGCGCTTGTGTAGCCCTTAGAACACTGGGGCTCTGGGCTTCTCTAGCCACCTAATCTTCTGCTCATCCTCTCGCGCACTCTAAAGAGAGCTCAGGTGAGAAATTGCAAACGTCGAGCAATTGCTCAGAGATGAAAAGTGCCAGCACTGAAAGCTCTTGCTAGCCAGCACCCTTCCTTGGAAGCGCTTTCACAGGCGCAGTAACACTGGGGCTTTGCGCTTCTATACGCACCAAACGTCACGGTCCTTCTCTTCCCGTCTCGCAGACACGAGCTGAGAAATTGCAAACGTCGAGCAATTGCTCAGAGATGAAAAGTGCCAGCACTGAAAGCTCTTGCTAGCCAGCACCCTTCCTTGGAAGCGCTTTTGTAGCCCTTAGAACACTGGGGCTCTGGGCTTCTCTAGCCACCTCATCTTCTGCTCATCCTCTCGCGCACTCTGAAGAGAGCTCAGGTGAGAAATTGCAAACGTCGAGCAATTGCTCAGAAATGAAAAGTGCCAGCACTGAAAGCTCTTGCTAGCCAGCACCCTTCCTTGGAAGCGCTTTACAGGCGCAGTAACACTGGGGCTTTGCGCTTCTCTACCCACCAAACGTCACGGTCATTCTCTTTCCGTCTCGTAGACACGAGCTGAGAAATTGCAAACGTCGAGCAATTGCTCAGAGATGAAAAGTGCCAGCACTGAAAGCTGTTGCTAGCCAGCACCCTTCCTTGGAAGCGCTTTTGTAGGCCTAAGAACACTGGGGCTCTGGGCTTCTTTAGCCACCTCATCTTCTGCTCATCCTCTCGCGCACTCTAAAGAGAGCTCAGGTGAGAAATTGCAAACGTCGAGCAATTGCTCAGAGATGAAAAGTGCCAGCACTGAAAGCTGTTGCTAGCCAGCACCCTTCCTTGGAAGTGCTTTCACAGGCGCAGCAACACTGGGGCTTTGCGCTTCTCTACCCACCAAACGTCACGGTCCTTCTCTTCCCGTCTCGTAGACACGAGCTGAGAAATTGCAAACGTCGAGCAATTGCTCAGAGAGGAAAAGTGCCAGCACTGAAAGCTGTTGCTAGCCAGCACCCTTCCTTGGAAGCGCTTTTGTAGGCCTAAGAACACTGGGGCTCTGGGCTTCTTTACCCACCTCATCTTCTGCTCATCCTCTCGCGCACTCTGAAGAGAGCTCAGGTGAGAAATTGCAAACGTCCAGCAATTGCTCAGAGATGAAAAGTGCCAGCACTGAAAGCTGTTGCTAGCCAGCACCCTTCCTTGGAAGCGCTTTCACAGGCGCAGTAACACTGGGGCTTTGCGCTTCTCTACCCACCAAACGTCACGGTCCTTCTCTTTCCGTCTCGTAGACACGAGCTGAGAAATTGCAAACGTCGAGCAATTGCTCAGAGAGGAAAAGTGCCAGCACTGAAAGCTGTTGCTAGCCAGCACCCTTCCTTGGAAGCGCTTTTGTAGGCCTAAGAACACTGGGGCTCTGGGCTTCTCTAGCCACCTCATCTTCTGCTCATCTTCTCGCGCACTCTAAAGAGAGCTCAGGTGAGAAATTGCAAATGTCGAGCAATTGCTCAGAGATGAAAAGTGCCAGCACTGAAAGCTCTTGCTAGCCAGCACCCTTCCTTGGAAGCGCTTTTGTAGCCCTTAGAACACTGGGGCTCTGGGCTTCTCTAGCCACCTCATCTTCTGCTCATCCTCTCACGCACTCTAAAGAGAGCTCAGGTGAGAAATTGCAAACGTCGAGCAATTGCTCAGAGATGAAAAGTGCCAGCACTGAAAGCTCTTGCTAGCCAGCACCCTTCCTTGGAAGCGCTTTTGTAGCCCTTAGAACACTGGGGCTCTGGGCTTCTCTAGCCACCTCATCTTCTGCTCATCCTCTCGCGCACTCTAAAGAGAGCTCAGGTGAGAAATTGCAAACGTCGAGCAATTGCTCAGAGAGGAAAAGTGCCAGCACTGAAAGCTGTTGCTAGCCAGCACCCTTCCTTGGAAGCGCTTTCACAGGCGCAGCAACACTGGGGCTTTGCGCTTCTCTACCCACCAAACGTCACGGTCATTCTCTTTCCGTCTCGTAGACACGAGCTGAGAAATTGCAAACGTCGAGCAATTGCTCAGAGATGAAAAGTGCCAGCACTGAAAGCTGTTGCTAGCCAGCACCCTTCCTTGGAAGCGCTTTCACAGGCGCAGTAACACTGGGGCTTTGCGCTTCTCTAGCCACCAAACGTCACGGTCCTTCTCTTCCCGTCTCGTAGACACGAGCTGAGAAATTGCAAACGTCGAGCAATTGCTCAGAGATGAAAAGTGCCAGCACTGAAAGCTGTTGCTAGCCAGCACCCTTCCTTGGAAGCGCTTTTGTAGGCCTAAGAACACTGGGGCTCTGGGCTTCTCTAGCCACCTCATCTTCTGCTCATCCTCTCGCGCACTCTAAAGAGAGCTCAGGTGAGAAATTGCAAACGTCGAGCAATTGCTCAGAGAGGAAAAGTGCCAGCACTGAAAGCTGTTGCTAGCCAGCACCCTTCCTTGGAAGCGCTTTTGTAGCCCTTAGAACACTGGGGCTCTGGGCTTCTCTAGCCACCTCATCTTCTGCTCATCCTCTCGCGCACTCTAAAGAGAGCTCAGGTGAGAAATTGCAAATGTCGAGCAATTGCTCAGAGATGAAAAGTGCCAGCACTGAAAGCTCTTGCTAGCCAGCACCCTTCCTTGGAAGCGCTTTCACAGGCGCAGTAACACTGGGGCTTTGCGCTTCTCTAGCCACCAAACGTCACGGTCCTTCTCTTCCCGCCTCGCAGACACGAGCTGAGAAATTGCAAACGTCGAGCAATTGCTCAGAGATGAAAAGTGCCAGCACTGAAAGCTGTTGCTAGCCAGCACCCTTCCTTGGAAGCGCTTTTGTAGGCCTAAGAACACTGGGGCTCTGGGCTTCTCTAGCCACCTCATCTTCTGCTCATCCTCTCGCGCACTCTAAAGAGAGCTCAGCTGAGAAATTGCAAACGTCGAGCAATTGCTCAGAGATGAAAAGTGCCAGCACTGAAAGCTCTTGCTAGCCAGCACCCTTCCTTGGAAGCGCTTTTGTAGCCCTTAGAACACTGGGGCTCTGGGCTTCTCTAGCCACCTCATCTTCTGCTCATCCTCTCGCGCACTCTGAAGAGAGCTCAGGTGAGAAATTGCAAACGTCGAGCAATTGCTCAGAGATGAAAAGTGCCAGCACTGAAAGCTGTTGCTAGCCAGCACCCTTCCTTGGAAGCGCTTTACAGGCGCAGCAACACTGGGGCTTTGCGCTTCTCTAGCCACCAAACGTCAAGGTCATTCTCTTTCCGTCTCCTAGAAACGAGCTGAGAAATTGCAAACGTCGAGCAATTGCTCAGAGATGAAAAGTGCCAGCACTGAAAGCTCTTGCTAGCCAGCACCCTTCCTTGGAAGCGCTTTTGTAGGCCTAAGAACACTGGGGCTCTGGGCTTCTCTAGCCACCTCATCTTCTGCTCATCCTCTCGCGCACTCTAAAGAGAGCTCAGGTGAGAAATTGCAAACGTCCAGCAATTGCTCAGAGATGAAAAGTGCCAGCACTGAAAGCTCTTGCTAGCCAGCACCCTTCCTTGGAAGCGCTTTCACAAGCGCAGCAACACTGGGGCTTTGCGCTTCTCTACCCACCAAACGTCACGGTCATTCTCTTTCCGTCTCGTAGACACGAGCTGAGAAATTGCAAACGTCGAGCAATTGCTCAGAGATGAAAAGTGCCAGCACTGAAAGCTCTTGCTAGCCAGCACCCTTCCTTGGAAGCGCTTTTGTAGGCCTAAGAACACTGGGGCTCTGGGCTTCTTTAGCCACCTCATCTTCTGCTCATCCTCTCGCGCTCTCTGAAGAGAGCTCAGGTGAGAAATTGCAAACGTCGAGCAATTGCTCAGAGATGAAAAGTGCCAGCACTGAAAGCTGTTGCTAGCCAGCACCCTTCCTTGGAAGCGCTTTCACAGGCGCAGCAACACTGGGGCTTTGCGCTTCTCTACCCACCAAACGTCACGGTCCTTCTCTTTCCGTCTCGTAGACACGAGCTGAGAAATTGCAAACGTCGAGCAATTGCTCAGAGATGAAAAGTGCCAGCACTGAAAGCTCTTGCTAGCCAGCACCCTTCCTTGGAAGCGCTTTTGTAGGCCTAAGAACACTGGGGCTCTGGGCTTCTCTAGCCACCTCATCTTCTGCTCATCCTCTCGCGCACTCTAAAGAGAGCTCAGGTGAGAAATTGCAAACGTCGAGCAATTGCTCAGAGATGAAAAGTGCCAGCACTGAAAGCTCTTGCTAGCCAGCACCCTTCCTTGGAAGCGCTTTTGTAGCCCTTAGAACACTGGGGCTCTGGGCTTCTCTAGCCACCTCATCTTCTGCTCATCCTCTCGCGCACTCTAAAGAGAGCTCAGGTGAGAAATTGCAAACGTCGAGCAATTGCTCAGAGAAGAAAAGTGCCAGCACTGAAAGCTGTTGCTAGCCAGCACCCTTCCTTGGAAGCGCTTTTGTAGCCCTTAGAACACTGGGGCTCTGGGCTTCTCTAGCCACCTCATCTTCTGCTCATCCTCTCGCGCACTCTAAAGAGAGCTCAGGTGAGAAATTGCAAACGTCGAGCAATTGCTCAGAGATGAAAAGTGCCAGCACTGAAAGCTGTTCCTAGCCAGCACCCTTCATTGGAAGCGCTTTCACAGGCGCAGTAACACTGGGGCTTTGCGCTTCTCTACCCACCAAACGTCACGGTCCTTCTCTTTCCGTCTCGTAGACACGAGCTGAGAAATTGCAAACGTCGAGCAATTGCTCAGAGATGAAAAGTGCCAGCACTGAAAGCTGTTGCTAGCCAGCACCCTTCCTTGGAAGCGCTTTCACAGGCGCAGCAACACTGGGGCTTTGTGCTTCTCTAGCCACCAAACGTCACGGTCATTCTCTTTCCGTCTCGTAGACACGAGCTGAGAAATTGCAAACGTCGAGCAATTGCTCAGAGATGAAAAGTGCCAGCACTGAAAGCTCTTGCTAGCCAGCACCCTTCCTTGGAAGCGCTTTCACAGGCGCAGTAACACTGGGGCTTTGCGCTTCTCTAGCCACCAAACGTCACGGTCCTTCTCTTTCCGTCTCGTAGACACGAGCTGAGAAATTGCAAACGTCGAGCAATTGCTCAGAGATGAAAAGTGCCAGCACTGAAAGCTGTTGCTAGCCAGCACCCTTCCTTGGAAGCGCTTTTGTAGGCCTAAGAACACTGGGGCTCTGGGCTTCTCTAGCCACCTCATCTTCTGCTCATCCTCTCGCGCACTCTAAAGAGAGCTCAGCTGAGAAATTGCAAACGTCGAGCAATTGCTCAGAGATGAAAAGTGCCAGCACTGAAAGCTCTTGCTAGCCAGCACCCTTCCTTGGAAGCGCTTGTGTAGCCCTTAGAACACTGGGGCTCTGGGCTTCTCTAGCCACCTAATCTTCTGCTCATCCTCTCGCGCACTCTGAAGAGAGCTCAGGTGAGAAATTGCAAACGTCGAGCAATTGCTCAGAGATGAAAAGTGCCAGCACTGAAAGCTGTTGCTAGCCAGCACCCTTCCTTGGAAGCGCTTTACAGGTGCAGCAACACTGGGGCTTTGCGCTTCTCTACCCACCAAACGTCACTGTCATTCTCTTTCCGTCTCGTAGACACGAGCTGAGAAATTGCAAACGTCGAGCAATTGCTCAGAGATGAAAAGTGCCAGCACTGAAAGCTCTTGCTAGCCAGCACCCTTCCTTGGAAGCGCTTTTGTAGGCCTAAGAACACTGGGGCTCTGGGCTTCTTTAGCCACCTCATCTTCTGCTCATCCTCTCGCGCACTCTAAAGAGAGCTCAGGTGAGAAATTGCAAACGTCGAGCAATTGCTCAGAGATGAAAAGTGCCAGCACTGAAAGCTGTTGCTAGCCAGCACCCTTCCTTGGAAGCGCTTTCACAGGCGCAGCAACACTGGGGCTTTGCGCTTCTCTACCCACCAAACGTCACGGTCCTTCTCTTTCCGTCTCGTAGACACGAGCTGAGAAATTGCAAACGTCGAGCAATTGCTCAGAGATGAAAAGTGCCAGCACTGAAAGCTGTTGCTAGCCAGCACCCTTCCTTGGAAGCGCTTTTGTAGGCCTAAGAACACTGGGGCTCTGGGCTTCTTTAGCCACCTCATCTTCTGCTCATCCTCTCGCGCTCTCTGAAGAGAGCTCAGGTGAGAAATTGCAAACGTCGAGCAATTGCTCAGAGATGAAAAGTGCCAGCACTGAAAGCTGTTGCTAGCCAGCACCCTTCCTTGGAAGCGCTTTCACAGGCGCAGTAACACTGGGGCTTTGCGCTTCTCTAGCCACCAAACGTCACGGTCCTTCTCTTTCCGTCTCGTAGACACGAGCTGAGAAATTGCAAACGTCGAGCAATTGCTCAGAGATGAAAAGTGCCAGCACTGAAAGCTGTTGCTAGCCAGCACCCTTCCTTGGAAGCGCTTTCACAGGCGCAGCAACACTGGGGCTTTGCGCTTCTCTAGCCACCAAACGTCACGGTCCTTCTCTTTCCGTCTCGTAGACACGAGCTGAGAAATTGCAAACGTCGAGCAATTGCTCAGAGATGAAAAGTGCCAGCACTGAAAGCTGTTGCTAGCCAGCACCCTTCCTTGGAAGCGCTTTTGTAGGCCTAAGAAGACTGGGGCTCTGGGCTTCTCTAGCCACCTCATCTTCTGCTCATCCTCTCGCGCACTCTGAAGAGAGCTCAGGTGAGAAATTGCAAACGTCGAGCAATTGCTCAGAGATGAAAAGTGCCAGCACTGAAAGCTGTTGCTAGCCAGCACCCTTCCTTGGAAGCGCTTTTGTAGGCCTAAGAACACTGGGGCTCTGGGCTTCTCTAGCCACCTCATCTTCTGCTCATCCTCTCGCGCACTCTAAAGAGAGCTCAGGTGAGAAATTGCAAACGTCGAGCAATTGCTCAGAGATGAAAAGTGCCAGCACTGAAAGCTCTTGCTAGCCAGCACCCTTCCTTGGAAGCGCTTTACAGGCGCAGTAACACTGGGGCTTTGCGCTTCTCTACCCACCAAACGTCACTGTCATTCTCTTTCCGTCTCGTAGACACGAGCTGAGAAATTGCAAACGTCGAGCAATTGCTCAGAGATGAAAAGTACCAGCACTGAAAGCTGTTGCTAGCCAGCACCCTTCCTTGGAAGCGCTTTCACAGGCGCAGTAACACTGGGGCTTTGCGCTTCTCTAGCCACCAAACGTCACAGTCCTTCTCTTTCCGTCTCGTAGACACGAGCTGAGAAATTGCAAACGTCGAGCAATTGCTCAGAGAGGAAAAGTGCCAGCACTGAAAGCTCTTGCTAGCCAGCACCCTTCCTTGGAAGCGCTTTTGTAGGCCTAAGAACACTGGGGCTCTGGGCTTCTTTAGCCACCTCATCTTCTGCTCATCCTCTCGCGCTCTCTGAAGAGAGCTCAGGTGAGAAATTGCAAACGTCCAGCAATTGCTCAGAGATGAAAAGTGCCAGCACTGAAAGCTCTTGCTAGCCAGCACCCTTCCTTGGAAGCGCTTTCACAGGCGCAGCAACACTGGGGCTTTGCGCTTCTCTAGCCACCAAACGTCACGGTCCTTCTCTTTCCGTCTCGTAGACACGAGCTGAGAAATTGCAAACGTCGAGCAATTGCTCAGAGATGAAAAGTGCCAGCACTGAAAGCTGTTGCTAGCCAGCACCCTTCCTTGGAAGCGCTTTTGTAGGCCTAAGAACACTGGGGCTCTGGGCTTCTCTAGCCACCTCATCTTCTCCTCATCCTCTCGCGGACTCTGAAGAGAGCTCAGGTGAGAAATTGCAAACGTCGAGCAATTGCTCAGAGATGAAAAGTGCCAGCACTGAAAGCTGTTGCTAGCCAGCACCCTTCCTTGGAAGCGCTTTTGTAGGCCTAAGAACACTGGGGCTCTGGGCTTCTCTAGCCACCTCATCTTCTGCTCATCCTCTCGCGCACTCTAAAGAGAGCTCAGGTGAGAAATTGCAAACGTCGAGCAATTGCTCAGAGATGAAAAGTGCCAGCACTGAAAGCTGTTGCTAGCCAGCACCCTTCCTTGGAAGCGCTTTACAGGCGCAGTAACACTGGGGCTTTGCGCTTCTCTACCCACCAAACGTCACTGTCATTCTCTTTCCGTCTCGTAGACACGAGCTGAGAAATTGCAAACGTCGAGCAATTGCTCAGAGATGAAAAGTGCCAGCACTGAAAGCTGTTGCTAGCCAGCACCCTTCCTTGGAAGCGCTTTCACAGGCGCAGTAACACTGGGGCTTTGCGCTTCTCTACCCACCAAACGTCACGGTCCTTCTCTTTCCGTCTCGTAGACACGAGCTGAGAAATTGCAAATGTCGAGCAATTGCTCAGAGAGGAAAAGTGCCAGCACTGAAAGCTGTTGCTAGCCAGCACCCTTCCTTGGAAGCGCTTTTGTAGGCCTAAGAACACTGGGGCTCTGGGCTTCTTTAGCCACCTCATCTTCTGCTCATCCTCGCGCGCACTCTAAAGAGAGCTCAGGTGAGAAATTGCAAACGTCCAGCAATTGCTCAGAGATGAAAAGTGCCAGCACTGAAAGCTCTTGCTAGCCAGCACCCTTCCTTGGAAGCGCTTTCACAGGCGCAGCAACACTGGGGCTTTGCGCTTCTCTAGCCACCAAACGTCACGGTCCTTCTCTTTCCGTCTCGTAGACACGAGCTGAGAAATTGCAAACGTCGAGCAATTGCTCAGAGATGAAAAGTGCCAGCACTGAAAGCTGTTGCTAGCCAGCACCCTTCCTTGGAAGCGCTTTCACAGGCGCAGCAACACTGGGGCTTTGCGCTTCTCTACCCACCAAACGTCACGGTCCTTCTCTTTCCGTCTCGTAGACACGAGCTGAGAAATTGCAAACGTCGAGCAATTGCTCAGAGAGGAAAAGTGCCAGCACTGAAAGCTGTTGCTAGCCAGCACCCTTCCTTGGAAGCGCTTTTGTAGGCCTAAGAACAGTGGGGCTCTGGGCTTCTCTAGCCACCTCATCTTCTGCTCATCCTCTTGCGCACTCTAAAGAGAGCTCAGGTGAGAAATTGCAAACGTCGAGCAATTGCTCAGAGAGGAAAAGTGCCAGCACTGAAAGCTGTTGCTAGCCAGCACCCTTCCTTGGAAGCGCTTTTGTAGCCCTTAGAACACTGGGGCTCTGGGCTTCTCTAGCCACCTCATCTTCTGCTCATCCTCTCGCGCACTCTAAAGAGAGCTCAGGTGAGAAATTGCAAACGTCGAGCAATTGCTCAGAGATGAAAAGTGCCAGCACTGAAAGCTCTTGCTAGCCAGCACCCTTCCTTGGAAGCGCTTTCACAGGCGCAGTAACACTGGGGCTTTGCGCTTCTCTAGCCACCAAACGTCACGGTCCTTCTCTTTCCGTCTCGCAGACACGAGCTGAGAAATTGCAAACGTCGAGCAATTGCTCAGAGATGAAAAGTGCCAGCACTGAAAGCTGTTGCTAGCCAGCACCCTTCCTTGGAAGCGCTTTTGTAGCCCTTAGAACACTGGGGCTCTGGGCTTCTCTAGCCACCTAATCGTCTGCTCATCCTCTCGCGCACTCTGAAGAGAGCTCAGGTGAGAAATTGCAAACGTCGAGCAATTGCTCAGAGATGAAAAGTGCCAGCACTGAAAGCTGTTGCTAGCCAGCACCCTTCCTTGGAAGCGCTTTACAGGCGCAGCAACACTGGGTCTTTGCGTTTCTCTACCCACCAAACGTCACGGTCCTTCTCTTTCCGTCTCGTAGACACGAGCTGAGAAATTGCAAACGTCGAGCAATTGCTCAGAGATGAAAAGTGCCAGCACTGAAAGCTGTTGCTAGCCAGCACCCTTCCTTGGAAGCGCTTTTGTAGGCCTAAGAACACTGGGGCTCTGGGCTTCTTTAGCCACCTCATCTTCTGCTCATCCTCTCGCGCACTCTAAAGAGAGCTCAGGTGAGAAATTGCAAACGTCGAGCAATTGCTCAGAGATGAAAAGTGCCAGCACTGAAAGCTGTTGCTAGCCAGCACCCTTCCTTGGAAGTGCTTTCACAGGCGCAGCAACACTGGGGCTTTGCGCTTCTCTACCCACCAAACGTCACGGTCCTTCTCTTTCCGTCTCGTAGACACGAGCTGAGAAATTGCAAACGTCGAGCAATTGCTCAGAGAGGAAAAGTGCCAGCACTGAAAGCTGTTGCTAGCCAGCACCCTTCCTTGGAAGCGCTTTTGTAGGCCTAAGAACACTGGGGCTCTGGGCTTCTCTAGCCACCTCATCTTCTGCTCATCCTCTCGCGCACTCTGAAGAGAGCTCAGGTGAGAAATTGCAAACGTCCAGCAATTGCTCAGAGATGAAAAGTGCCAGCACTGAAAGCTGTTCCTAGCCAGCACCCTTCCTTGGAAGCGCTTTCACAGGCGCAGTAACACTGGGGCTTTGCGCTTCTCTAGCCACCAAACGTCACGGTCCTTCTCTTTCCGTCTCGTAGACACGAGCTGAGAAATTGCAAACGTCGAGCAATTGCTCAGAGATGAAAAGTGCCAGCACTGGAAGCTGTTGCTAGCCAGCACCCTTCCTTGGAAGCGCTTTTGTAGCCCTTAGAACACTGGGGCTCTGGGCTTCTCTAGCCACCTCATCTTCTGCTCATCCTCTCGCGCACTCTAAAGAGAGCTCAGGTGAGAAATTGCAAACGTCGAGCAATTGCTCAGAGATGAAAAGTGCCAGCACTGAAAGCTGTTGCTAGCCAGCACCCTTCCTTGGAAGCGCTTTTGTAGGCCTAAGAACACTGGGGCTCTGGGCTTCTCTAGCCACCTCATCTTCTGCTCATCCTCTCGCGCAGTCTAAAGAGAGCTCAGGTGAGAAATTGCAAACGTCGAGCAATTGCTCAGAGATGAAAAGTGCCAGCACTGAAAGCTCTTGCTAGCCAGCCCCCTTCCTTGGAAGCGCTTTCACAGGCGCAGTAACACTGGGGCTTTGCGCTTCTCTAGCCACCAAACGTCACGGTCCTTCTCTTTCCGTCTCGTAGACACGAGCTGAGAAATTGCAAACGTCAAGCAATTGCTCAGAGATGAAAGGTGCCAGCACTGAAAGCTGTTGCTAGCCAGCCCCCTTCCTTGGAAGCGCTTTCACAGGCGCAGTAACACTGGGGCTTTGCGCTTCTCTAGCCACCAAACGTCACGGTCATTCTCTTCCCGTCTCGCAGACACGAGCTGAGAAATTGCAAACGTCGAGCAATTGCTCAGAGATGAAAAGTGCCAGCACTGAAAGCTGTTGCTAGCCAGCACTCTTCCTTGGAAGCGCTTTTGTAGGCCTAAGAACACTGGGGCTCTGGGCTTCTCTAGCCACCTCATCTTCTGCTCATCCTCTCGCGCACTCTGAAGAGAGCTCAGGTGAGAAATTGCAAACGTCGAGCAATTGCTCAGAGATGAAAAGTGCCAGCACTGAAAGCTGTTGCTAGCCAGCACCCTTCCTTGGAAGCGCTTTACAGGCGCAGCAACACTGGGGCTTTGCGCTTCTCTACCCACCAAACGTCACTGTCATTCTCTTTCCGTCTCGTAGACACGAGCTGAGAAATTGCAAACGTCGAGCAATTGCTCAGAGATGAAAAGTGCCAGCACTGAAAGCTCTTGCTAGCCAGCACCCTTCCTTGGAAGCGCTTTTGTAGGCCTAAGAACACTGGGGCTCTGGGCTTCTTTAGCCACCTCATCTTCTGCTCATCCTCTCGCGCACTCTAAAGAGAGCTCAGGTGAGAAATTGCAAACGTCGAGCAATTGCTCAGAGATGAAAAGTGCCAGCACTGCAAGCTGTTGCTAGCCAGCACCCTTCCTTGGAAGCGCTTTCACAGGCGCAGCAACACTGGGGCTTTGCGCTTCTCTACCCACCAAACGTCACGGTCCTTCTCTTTCCGTCTCGTAGACACGAGCTGAGAAATTGCAAACGTCAAGCAATTGCTCAGAGATGAAAGGTGACAGCACTGAAAGCTGTTGCTAGCCAGCCCCCTTCCTTGGAAGCGCTTTCACAGGCGCAGTAACACTGGGGCTTTGCGCTTCTCTAGCCACCAAACGTCACGGTCCTTCTCTTCCCGTCTCGCAGACACGAGCTGAGAAATTGCAAACGTCGAGCAATTGCTCAGAGATGAAAAGTGCCAGCACTGAAAGCTGTTGCTAGCCAGCACTCTTCCTTGGAAGCGCTTTTGTAGGCCTAAGAACACTGGGGCTCTGGGCTTCTCTAGCCACCTAATCTTCTGCTCATCCTCTCGCGCACTCTGAAGAGAGCTCAGGTGAGAAATTGCAAACGTCGAGCAATTGCTCAGAGATGAAAAGTGCCAGCACTGAAAGCTGTTGCTAGCCAGCACCCTTCCTTGGAAGCGCTTTACAGGCGCAGCAACACTGGGGCTTTGCGCTTCTCTACCCACCAAACGTCACTGTCATTCTCTTTCTGTCTCGTAGACACGAGCTGAGAAATTGCAAACGTCGAGCAATTGCTCAGAGATGAAAAGTGCCAGCACTGAAAGCTCTTGCTAGCCAGCACCCTTCCTTGGAAGCGCTTTTGTAGGCCTAAGAACACTGGGGCTCTGGGCTTCTCTAGCCACCTCATCTTCTGCTCATCCTCTCGCGCACTCTAAAGAGAGCTCAGGTGAGAAATTGCAAACGTCCAGCAATTGCTCAGAGATGAAAAGTGCCAGCACTGAAAGCTCTTGCTAGCCAGCACCCTTCCTTGGAAGCGCTTTCACAGGCGCAGCAACACTGGGGCTTTGCGCTTCTCTACCCACCAAACGTCACGGTCCTTCTCTTTCCGTCTCGTAGACACGAGCTGAGAAATTGCAAATGTCGAGCAATTGCTCAGAGATGAAAAGTGCCAGCACTGAAAGCTGTTGCTAGCCAGCACCCTTCCTTGGAAGCGCTTTTGTAGGCCTAAGAACACTGGGGCTCTGGGCTTCTTTACCCACCTCATCTTCTGCTCATCCTCTCGCGCACTCTGAAGAGAGCTCAGGTGAGAAATTGCAAACGTCGAGCAATTGCTCAGAGATGAAAAGTGCCAGCACTGAAAGCTGTTGCTAGCCAGCACCCTTCCTTGGAAGCGCTTTTGTAGGCCTAAGAACACTGGGGCTCTGGGCTTCTCTAGCCACCTCATCTTCTGCTCATCCTCTCGCGCACTCTAAAGAGAGCTCAGGTGAGAAATTGCAAACGTCGAGCAATTGCTCAGAGATGAAAAGTGCCAGCACTGAAAGCTGTTGCTAGCCAGCACCCTTCCTTGGAAGCGCTTTCACAGGCACAGCAACACTGGGGCTTTGCACTTCTCTACGCACCAAACGTCACGGTCCTTCTCTTTCCGTCTCGTAGACACGAGCTGAGAAATTGCAAACGTCGAGCAATTGCTCAGAGATGAAAAGTGCCAGCACTGAAAGCTCTTGCTAGCCAGCACCCTTCCTTGGAAGCGCTTTCACAGGCGCAGTAACACTGGGCTTTGCGCTTCTATACGCACCAAACGTCACGGTCCTTCTCTTCCCGTCTCGTAGACACGAGCTGAGAAATTGCAATCGTCGAGCAATTGCTCAGAGATGAAAAGTGCCAGCACTGAAAGCTGTTGCTAGCCAGCACCCTTCCTTGGAAGCGCTTTTGTAGGCCTAAGAACACTGGGGCTCTGGGCTTCTCTAGCCACCTCATCTTCTGCTCATCCTCTCGCGCACTCTAAAGAGAGCTCAGGTGAGAAATTGCAAACGTCGAGCAATTGCTCAGAGATGAAAAGTGCCAGCACTGAAAGCTGTTGCTAGCCAGCACCCTTCCTTGGAAGCGCTTTTGTAGCCCTTAGAACACTGGGGCTCTGGGCTTCTCTATCCACCTAATCTTCTGCTCATCCTCTCGCGCACTCTAAAGAGAGCTCAGGTGAGAAATTGCAAATGTCGAGCAATTGCTCAGAGATGAAAAGTGCCAGCACTGAAAGCTGCTGCTAGCCAGCACCCTTCCTTGGAAGCGCTTTCACAGGCGCAGTAACACTGGGGCTTTGCGCTTCTCTAGCCACCAAACGTCACGGTCCTTCTCTTCCCGTCTCGCAGACATGAGCTGAGAAATTGCAAACGTCGAGCAATTGCTCAGAGATGAAAAGTGCCAGCACTGAAAGCTGTTGCTAGCCAGCCCCCTTCCTTGGAAGCGCTTTTGTAGGCCTAAGAACACTGGGGCTCTGGGCTTCTCTAGCCACCTCATCTTCTGCTCATCCTCTCGCGCACTCTAAAGAGAGCTCAGGTGAGAAATTGCAAACGTCGAGCAATTGCTCAGAGATGAAAAGTGCCAGCACTGAAAGCTGTTGCTAGCCAGCACCCTTCCTTGGAAGCGCTTGTGTAGCCCTTAGAACACTGGGGCTCTGGGCTTCTCTAGCCACCTCATCTTCTGCTCATCCTCTCGCGCACTCTGAAGAGAGCTCAGGTGAGAAATTGCAAACGTCGAGCAATTGCTCAGAGATGAAAAGTGCCAGCACTGAAAGCTGTTGCTAGCCAGCACCCTTCCTTGGAAGCGCTTTACAGGCGCAGCAACACTGGGGCTTTGCGCTTCTCTACCCACCAAACGTCACTGTCATTCTCTTTCCGTCTCGTAGACACGAGCTGAGAAATTGCAAACGTCGAGCAATTGCTCAGAGAGGAAAAGTGCCAGCACTGAAAGCTCTTGCTAGCCAGCCCCCTTCCTTGGAAGCGCTTTTGTAGGCCTAAGAACACTGGGGCTCTGGGCTTCTTTAGCCACCTCATCTTCTGCTCATCCTCTCGCGCACTCTAAAGAGAGCTCAGGTGAGAAATTGCAAACGTCGAGCAATTGCTCAGAGATGAAAAGTGCCAGCACTGAAAGCTGTTGCTAGCCAGCACCCTTCCTTGGAAGCGCTTTCACAGGCGCAGCAACACTGGGGCTTTGCGCTTCTCTAGCCACCAAACGTCACGGTCCTTCTCTTTCCGTCTCGTAGACACGAGCTGAGAAATTGCAAACGTCGAGCAATTGCTCAGAGATGAAAAGTGCCAGCACTGAAAGCTCTTGCTAGCCAGCACCCTTCCTTGGAAGCGCTTTTGTAGGCCTAAGAACACTGGGGCTCTGGGCTTCTTTAGCCACCTCATCTTCTGCTCATCCTCTCGCGCTCTCTGAAGAGAGCTCAGGTGAGAAATTGCAAACGTCCAGCAATTGCTCAGAGATGAAAAGTGCCAGCACTGAAAGCTCTTGCTAGCCAGCACCCTTCCTTGGAAGCGCTTTCACAGGCGCAGCAACACTGGGGCTTTGCGCTTCTCTACCCACCAAACGTCACGGTCCTTCTCTTTCCGTCTCGTAGACACGAGCTGAGAAATTGCAAACGTCGAGCAATTGCTCAGAGATGAAAAGTGCCAGCACTGAAAGCTCTTGCTAGCCAGCACCCTTCCTTGGAAGCGCTTTTGTAGGCCTAAGAACACTGGGGCTCTGGGCTTCCCTAGCCACCTCATCTTCTGCTCATCCTCTCGCGCACTCTAAAGAGAGCTCAGGTGAGAAATTGCAAACGTTGAGCAATTGCTCAGAGATGAAAAGTGCCAGCACTGAAAGCTCTTGCTAGCCAGCACCCTTCCTTGGAAGCGCTTTTGTAGCCCTTAGAACACTGCGGCGCTGGGCTTCTCTAGCCACCTCATCTTCTGCTCATCCTCTCGCGCACTCTAAAGAGAGCTCAGGTGAGAAATTGCAAACGTCGAGCAATTGCTCAGAGAAGAAAAGTGCCAGCACTGAAAGCTGTTGCTAGCCAGCACCCTTCCTTGGAAGCGCTTTTGTAGCCCTTAGAACACTGGGGCTCTGGGCTTCTCTAGCCACCTCATCTTCTGCTCATCCTCTCGCGCACTCTAAAGAGAGCTCAGGTGAGAAATTGCAAACGTCGAGCAATTGCTCAGAGATGAAAAGTGCCAGCACTGAAAGCTGTTGCTAGCCAGCACCCTTCCTTGGAAGCGCTTTCACAGGCGCAGTAACACTGGGGCTTTGCGCTTCTCTACCCACCAAACGTCACGGTCCTTCTCTTTCCGTCTCGTAGACACGAGCTGAGAAATTGCAAACGTCGAGCAATTGCTCAGAGAAGAAAAGTGCCAGCACTGAAAGCTGTTGCTAGCCAGCACCCTTCCTTGGAAGCGCTTTTGTAGGCCTAAGAAGACTGGGGCTCTGGGCTTCTCTAGCCACCTCATCTTCTGCTCATCCTCTCGCGCACTCTAAAGAGAGCTCAGGTGAGAAATTGCAAACGTCGAGCAATTGCTCAGAGATGAAAAGTGCCAGCACTGAAAGCTGTTGCTAGCCAGCACCCTTCCTTGGAAGCGCTTTCACAGGCGCAGCAACACTGGGGCTTTGCGCTTCTCTACCCACCAAACGTCACGGTCCTTCTCTTTCCGTCTCGTAGACACGAGCTGAGAAATTGCAAACGTCGAGCAATTGCTCAGAGATGAAAAGTGCCAGCACTGAAAGCTCTTGCTAGCCAGCACCCTTCCTTGGAAGCGCTTTTGTAGGCCTAAGAACACTGGGGCTCTGGGCTTCTTTAGCCACCTCATCTTCTGCTCATCCTCTCGCGCTCTCTGAAGAGAGCTCAGGTGAGAAATTGCAAACGTCCAGCAATTGCTCAGAGATGAAAAGTGCCAGCACTGAAAGCTGTTGCTAGCCAGCACCCTTCCTTGGAAGCGCTTTCACAGGCGCAGCAACACTGGGGCTTTGCGCTTCTCTACCCACCAAACGTCACGGTCCTTCTCTTTCCGTCTCGTAGACACGAGCTGAGAAATTGCAAACGTCAAGCAATTGCTCAGAGATGAAAAGTGCCAGCACTGAAAGCTCTTGCTAGCCAGCACCCTTCCTTGGAAGCGCTTTTGTAGTCCTAAGAACACTGGGGCTCTGGGCTTCTCTAGCCACCTCATCTTCTGCTCATCCTCTCGCGCACTCTAAAGAGAGCTCAGGTGAGAAATTGCAAACGTCGAGCAATTGCTCAGAGATGAAAAGTGCCAGCACTGAAAGCTCTTGCTAGCCAGCACCCTTCCTTGGAAGCGCTTTTGTAGCCCTTAGAACACTGCGGCGCTGGGCTTCTCTAGCCACCTCATCTTCTGCTCATCCTCTCGCGCACTCTAAAGAGAGCTCAGGTGAGAAATTGCAAACGTCGAGCAATTGCTCAGAGAAGAAAAGTGCCAGCACTGAAAGCTGTTGCTAGCCAGCACCCTTCCTTGGAAGCGCTTTTGTAGCCCTTAGAACACTGGGGCTCTGGGCTTCTCTAGCCACCTCATCTTCTGCTCATCCTCTCGCGCACTCTAAAGAGAGCTCAGGTGAGAAATTGCAAACGTCGAGCAATTGCTCAGAGATGAAAAGTGCCAGCACTGAAAGCTCTTGCTAGCCAGCACCCTTCCTTGGAAGCGCTTTCACAGGCGCAGTAACACTGGGGCTTTGCGCTTCTCTACCCACCAAACGTCACGGTCCTTCTCTTTCCGTCTCGTAGACAGGAGCTGAGAAATTGCAAACGTCGAGCAATTGCTCAGAGAAGAAAAGTGCCAGCACTGAAAGCTGTTGCTAGCCAGCACCCTTCCTTGGAAGCGCTTTTGTAGGCCTAAGAACACTGGGGCTCTGGGCTTCTCTAGCCACCTCATCTTCTGCTCATCCTCTCGCGCACTCTAAAGAGAGCTCAGGTGAGAAATTGCAAACGTCGAGCAATTGCTCAGAGATGAAAAGTGCCAGCACTGAAAGCTGTTGCTAGCCAGCACCCTTCCTTGGAAGCGCTTTTGTAGCCCTTAGAACACTGGGGCTCTGGGCTTCTCTAGCCACCTCATCTTCTGCTCATCCTCTCGCGCACTCTAAAGACAGCTCAGGTGAGAAATTGCAAACGTCGAGCAATTGCTCAGAGATGAAAAGTGCCAGCACTGAAAGCTGTTGCTAGCCAGCACCCTTCCTTGGAAGCGCTTTTGTAGCCTTTAGACCACTGGGGCTCTGGGCTTCTCTAGCCACCTCATCTTCTGCTCATCCTCTCGCGCACTCTAAAGAGAGCTCAGGTGAGAAATTGCAAACGTCGAGCAATTGCTCAGAGATGAAAAGTGCCAGCACTGAAAGCTCTTGCTAGCCAGCACCCTTCCTTGGAAGCGCTTTCACAGGCGCAGCAACACTGGGGCTTTGTGCTTCTCTACCCACCAAATGTCACGGTCCTTCTCTTTCCGTCTCGTAGACACGAGCTGAGAAATTGCAAACGTCGAGCAATTGCTCAGAGATGAAAAGTGCCAGCACTGAAAGCTCTTGCTAGCCAGCACCCTTCCTTGGAAGCGCTTTCACAGGCGCAGTAACACTGGGGCTTTGCGCTTCTCTACCCACCAAACGTCACGGTCCTTCTCTTCCCGTCTCCTAGACACGAGCTGAGAAATTGCAAACGTCGAGCAATTGCTCAGAGATGAAAAGTGCCAGCACTGAAAGCTGTTGCTAGCCAGCCCCCTTCCTTGGAAGCGCTTTTGTAGGCCTAAGAACACTGGGGCTCTGGGCTTCTCTAGCCACCTCATCTTCTGCTCATTCTCTCGCGCACTCTAAAGAGAGCTCAGGTGAGAAATTGTAAACGTCGAGCAATTGCTCAGAGATGAAAAGTGCCAGCACTGAAAGCTGTTGCTAGCCAGCACCCTTCCTTGGAAGCGCTTTTGTAGCCCTTAGAACACTGGGGCTCTGGGCTTCTCTAGCCACCTCATCTTCTGCTCATCCTCTCGCGCACTCTGAAGAGAGCTCAGGTGAGAAATTGCAAACGTCGAGCAATTGCTCAGAGATGAAAAGTGCCAGCACTGAAAGCTCTTGCTAGCCAGCACCCTTCCTTGGAAGCGCTTTTGTAGGCCTAAGAACACTGGGGCTCTGGGCTTCTCTAGCCACCTCATCTTCTGCTCATCCTCTCGCGCACTCTAAAGAGAGCTCAGGTGAGAAATTGCAAACGTCGAGCAATTGCTCAGAGATGAAAAGTGCCAGCACTGAAAGCTGTTGCTAGCCAGCAGCCTTCCTTGGAAGCGCTTTCACAGGCGCAGTAACACTGGGGCTTTGCACTTCTCTACCCACCAAACGTCACGGTCATTCTCTTTCCGTCTCGTAGACACGAGCTGAGAAATTGCAAACGTCGAGCAATTGCTCAGAGATGAAAAGTGCCAGCACTGAAAGCTCTTGCTAGCCAGCACCCTTCCTTGGAAGCGCTTTTGTAGGCCTAAGAACACTGGGGCTCTGGGCTTCTTTAGCCACCTCATCTTCTGCTCATCCTCTCGCGCTCTCTGAAGAGAGCTCAGGTGAGAAATTGCAAACGTCCAGCAATTGCTCAGAGATGAAAAGTGCCAGCACTGAAAGCTGTTGCTAGCCAGCACCCTTCCTTGGAAGCGCTTTCACAGGCGCAGTAACACTGGGGCTTTGCGCTTCTCTACCCACCAAACGTCACGGTCATTCTCTTTCCGTCTCGTAGACACGAGCTGAGAAATTGCAAACGTCGAGCAATTGCTCAGAGATGAAAAGTGCCAGCACTGAAAGCTGTTGCTAGCCAGCACCCTTCCTTGGAAGCGCTTTCACAGGCGCAGCAACACTGGGGCTTTGCGCTTCTCTACCCACCAAACGTCACGGTCCTTCTCTTTCCGTCTCGTAGACACGAGCTGAGAAATTGCAAACGTCGAGCAATTGCTCAGAGAGGAAAAGTGCCAGCACTGAAAGCTCTTGCTAGCCAGCACCCTTCCTTGGAAGCGCTTTTGTAGGCCTAAGAAGACTGGGGCTCTGGGCTTCTCTAGCCACCTCATCTTCTGCTCATCCTCTCGCGCACTCTAAAGAGAGCTCAGGTGAGAAATTGCAAACGTCGAGCAATTGCTCAGAGAAGAAAAGTGCCAGCACTGAAAGCTCTTGCTAGCCAGCCCCCTTCCTTGGAAGCGCTTTTGTAGCCCTTAGAACACTGGGGCTCTGGGCTTCTCTAGCCACCTCATCTTCTGCTCATCCTCTCGCGCACTCTAAAGAGAGCTCAGGTGAGAAATTGCAAACGTCGAGCAATTGCTCAGGGAAGAAAAGTGCCAGCACTGAAAGCTGTTGCTAGCCAGCACCCTTCCTTGGAAGCGCTTGTGTAGCCCTTAGAACACTGGGGCTCTGGGCTTCTCTAGCCACCTCATCTTCTGCTCATCCTCTCGCGCACTCTAAAGAGAGCTCAGGTGAGAAATTGCAAACGTCGAGCAATTGCTCAGAGATGAAAAGTGCCAGCACTGAAAGCTGCTGCTAGCCAGCACCCTTCCTTGGAAGCGCTTTCACAGGCGCAGCAACATTGGGGCTTTGCACTTCTCTACGCACCAAACGACACGGTCCTTCTCTTTCCGTCTCATAGACACGAGCTGAGAAATTGCAAACGTCGAGCAATTGCTCAGAGATGAAAAGTGCCAGCACTGGAAGCTGTTGCTAGCCAGCACCCTTCCTTGGAAGCGCTTTCACAGGCGCAGTAACACTGGGGCTTTGCGCTTCTCTACCCACCAAACGCCACGGTCCTTCTCTTCCCGTCTCGTAGACATGAGCTGAGAAATTGCAAACGTCGAGCAATTGCTCAGAGATGAAAAGTGCCAGCACTGAAAGCTGTTGCTAGCCAGCCCCCTTCCTTGGAAGCGCTTTTGTAGGCCTAAGAACAGTGGGGCTCTGGGCTTCTCTAGCCACCTCATCTTCTGCTCATCCTCTCGCGCACTCTAAAGAGAGCTCAGGTGAGAAATTGCAAACGTCGAGCAATTGCTCAGAGATGAAAAGTGCCAGCACTGAAAGCTGTTGCTAGCCAGCACCCTTCCTTGGAAGCGCTTTTGTAGGCCTAAGAACACTGGGGCTCTGGGCTTCTCTAGCCACCTCATCTTCTGCTCATCCTCTCGCGCACTCTAAAGAGAGCTCAGGTGAGAAATTGCAAACGTCGAGCAATTGCTCAGAGATGAAAAGTGCCAGCACTGAAAGCTCTTGCTAGCCAGCACCCTTCCTTGGAAGCGCTTTACAGGCGCAGTAACACTGGGGCTTTGCGCTTCTCTAGCCACCAAACGTCACGGTCATTCTCTTTCCGTCTCGTAGACACGAGCTGAGAAATTGCAATCGTCGAGCAATTGCTCAGAGATGAAAAGTGCCAGCACTGAAAGCTGTTGCTAGCCAGCACCCTTCCTTGGAAGCGCTTTTGTAGCCCTTAGAACACTGGGGCTCTGGGCTTCTCTAGCCACCTAATCTTCTGCTCGTCCTCGCGCGCTCTAAAGAGAGCTGAGGTGAGAAATTGCAAACGTCGAGCAATTGCTCAGAGATGAAAAGTGCCAGCACTGAAAGCTGTTGCTAGCCAGCACCCTTCCTTGGAAGCGCTTTACAGGCGCAGCAACACTGGGGCTTTGCGCTTCTCTACCCACCAAACGTCACGGTCCTTCTCTTTCCGTCTCGTAGACACGAGCTGAGAAATTGCAAACGTCGAGCAATTGCTCAGAGATGAAAAGTGCCAGCACTGAAAGCTGTTGCTAGCCAGCACCCTTCCTTGGAAGCGCTTTTGTAGGCCTAAGAACACTGGGGCTCTGGGCTTCTCTAGCCACCTCATCTTCTGCTCATCCTCTCGCGCACTCTAAAGAGAGCTCAGGTGAGAAATTGCAAACGTCGAGCAATTGCTCAGAGATGAAAAGTGCCAGCACTGAAAGCTGTTGCTAGCCAGCACCCTTCCTTGGAAGCGCTTTTGTAGGCCTAAGAACACAGGGGCTCTGGGCTTCTCTAGCCACCTCATCTTCTGCTCATCCTCTCGCGCACTCTAAAGAGAGCTCAGGTGAGAAATTGCAAACGTCGAGCAATTGCTCAGAGATGAAAAGTGCCAGCACTGAAAGCTGTTGCTAGCCAGCACCCTTCCTTGGAAGCGCTTGTGTAGCCCTTAGAACACTGGGGCTCTGGGCTTCTCTAGCCACCTAATCTTCTGCTCATCCTCTCGCGCACTCTGAAGAGAGCTCAGGTGAGAAATTGCAAACGTCGAGCAATTGCTCAGAGATGAAAAGTGCCAGCACTGAAAGCTGTTGCTAGGCAGCACCCTTCCTTGGAAGCGCTTTCACAGGCGCAGCAACACTGGGGCTTTGCGCTTCTCTACCCACCAAACGTCACTGTCATTCTCTTTCCGTCTCGTAGACACGAGCTGAGAAATTGCAAACGTCGAGCAATTGCTCAGAGATGAAAAGTGCCAGCACTGAAAGCTCTTGCTAGCCAGCACCCTTCCTTGGAAGCGCTTTTGTAGGCCTAAGAACACTGGGGCTCTGGGCTTCTTTAGCCACCTCATCTTCTGCTCATCCTCTCGCGCACTCTAAAGAGAGCTCAGGTGAGAAATTGCAAACGTCGAGCAATTGCTCAGAGATGAAAAGTGCCAGCACTGAAAGCTGTTGCTAGCCAGCACCCTTCCTTGGAAGCGCTTTCACAGGCGCAGCAACACTGGGGCTTTGCGCTTCTGTACGCACCAAACGTCACGGTCCTTCTCTTTCCGTCTCGTAGACACGAGCTGAGAAATTGCAAACGTCGAGCAATTGCTCAGAGATGAAAAGTGCCAGCACTGAAAGCTCTTGCTAGCCAGCACCCTTCCTTGGAAGCGCTTTTGTAGGCCTAAGAACACTGGGGCTCTGGGCTTCTCTAGCCACCTCATCTTCTGCTCATCCTCTCGCGCTCTCTGAAGAGAGCTCAGGTGAGAAATTGCAAACGTCCAGCAATTGCTCAGAGATGAAAAGTGCCAGCACTGAAAGCTGTTGCTAGCCAGCACCCTTCCTTGGAAGCGCTTTCACAGGCGCAGCAACACTGGGGCTTTGCGCTTCTCTAGCCACCAAACGTCACGGTCATTCTCTTTCCGTCTCGTAGACACGAGCTGAGAAATTGCAAACGTCGAGCAATTGCTCAGAGAGGAAAAGTGCCAGCACTGAAAGCTCTTGCTAGCCAGCACCCTTCCTTGGAAGCGCTTTTGTAGGCCTAAGAACACTGGGGCTCTGGGCTTCTCTAGCCACCTCATCTTCTGCTCATCCTCTCGCGCACTCTAAAGAGAGCTCAGGTGAGAAATTGCAAACGTCGAGCAATTGCTCAGAGATGAAAAGTGCCAGCACTGAAAGCTGTTGCTAGCCAGCACCCTTCCTTGGAAGCGCTTGTGTAGCCCTTAGAACACTGGGGCTCTGGGCTTCTTTAGCCACCTCATCTTCTGCTCATCCTCTCGCGCACTCTGAAGAGAGCTCAGGTGAGAAATTGCAAACGTCGAGCAATTGCTCAGAGATGAAAAGTGCCAGCACTGAAAGCTCTTGCTAGCCAGCACCCTTCCTTGGAAGCGCTTTCACAGGCGCAGCAACACTGGGGCTTTGCGCTTCTCTACCCACCAAACGTCACGGTCATTCTCTTTCCGTCTCGTAGACACGAGCTGAGAAATTGCAAACGTCGAGCAATTGCTCAGAGATGAAAAGTGCCAGCACTGAAAGCTGTTGCTAGCCAGCACCCTTCCTTGGAAGCGCTTTTGTAGGCCTAAGAACACTGGGGCTCTGGGCTTCTTTAGCCACCTCATCTTCTGCTCATCCTCTCGCGCTCTCTGAAGAGAGCTCAGGTGAGAAATTGCAAACGTCGAGCAATTGCTCCGAGATGAAAAGTGCCAGCACTGAAAGCTCTTGCTAGCCAGCACCCTTCCTTGGAAGCGCTTTCACAGGCGCAGTAACACTGGGGCTTTGCGCTTCTCTACCCACCAAACGTCACGGTCCTTCTCTTTCCGTCTCGTAGACACGAGCTGAGAAATTGCAAACGTCGAGCAATTGCTCAGAGATGAAAAGTGCCAGCACTGAAAGCTGTTGCTAGCCAGCACCCTTCCTTGGAAGCGCTTTCACAGGCGCAGTAACACTGGGGCTTTGCGCTTCTCTACCCACCAAACGTCACGGTCATTCTCTTTCCGTCTCGTAGACACGAGCTGAGAAATTGCAAACGTCGAGCAATTGCTCAGAGAGGAAAAGTGCCAGCACTGAAAGCTGTTGCTAGCCAGCACCCTTCCTTGGAAGCGCTTTTGTAGGCCTAAGAACACTGGGGCTCTGGGCTTCTCTAGCCACCTCATCTTCTGCTCATCCTCTCGCGCACTCTAAAGAGAGCTCAGGTGAGAAATTGCAAACGTCGAGCAATTGCTCAGAGATGAAAAGTGCCAGCACTGAAAGCTGTTGCTAGCCAGCACCCTTCCTTGGAAGCGCTTTCACAGGCGCAGCAACACTGGGGCTTTGCGCTTCTCTACCCACCAAACGTCACGGTCATTCTCTTTCCGTCTCGTAGACACGAGCTGAGAAATTGCAAACGTCGAGCAATTGCTCAGAGAGGAAAAGTGCCAGCACTGAAAGCTGTTGCTAGCCAGCACCCTTCCTTGGAAGCGCTTTTGTAGGCCTAAGAACACTGGGGCTCTGGGCTTCTCTAGCCACCTCATCTTCTGCTCATCCTCTCGCGCACTCTAAAGAGAGCTCAGGTGAGAAATTGCAAACGTCGAGCAATTGCTCAGAGATGAAAAGTGCCAGCACTGAAAGCTGTTGCTAGCCAGCACCCTTCCTTGGAAGCGCTTTCACAGGCGCAGCAACACTGGGGCTTTGCGCTTCTCTACCCACCAAACGTCACGGTCATTCTCTTTCCGTCTCGTAGACACGAGCTGAGAAATTGCAAACGTCGAGCAATTGCTCAGAGATGAAAAGTGCCAGCACTGAAAGCTCTTGCTAGCCAGCACCCTTCCTTGGAAGCGCTTTTGTAGGCCTAAGAACACTGGGGCTCTGGGCTTCTTTAGCCACCTCATCTTCTGCTCATCCTCTCGCGCTCTCTGAAGAGAGCTCAGGTGAGAAATTGCAAACGTCGAGCAATTGCTCAGAGATGAAAAGTGCCAGCACTGAAAGCTGTTGCTAGCCAGCACCCTTCCTTGGAAGCGCTTTCACAGGCGCAGTAACACTGGGGCTTTGCGCTTCTCTAGCCACCAAACGTCACGGTCCTTCTCTTTCCGTCTCGTAGACACGAGCTGAGAAATTGCAAACGTCGAGCAATTGCTCAGAGATGAAAAGTGCCAGCACTGAAAGCTCTTGCTAGCCAGCACCCTTCCTTGGAAGCGCTTTCACAGGCGCAGCAACACTGGGGCTTTGCGCTTCTCTACCCACCAAACGTCACGGTCCTTCTCTTTCCGTCTCGTAGACACGAGCTGAGAAATTGCAAACGTCGAGCAATTGCTCAGAGGTGAAAAGTGCCAGCACTGAAAGCTGTTGCTAGCCAGCACCCTTCCTTGGAAGCGCTTTTGTAGGCCTAAGAACACTGGGGCTCTGGGCTTCTCTAGCCACCTCATCTTCTGCTCATCCTCTCGCGCACTCTAAAGAGAGCTCAGGTGAGAAATTGCAAACGTCGAGCAATTGCTCAGAGATGAAAAGTGCCAGCACTGAAAGCTCTTGCTAGCCAGCACCCTTCCTTGGAAGCGCTTTTGTAGCCCTTAGAACACTGGGGCTCTGGGCTTCTCTAGCCACCTCATCTTCTGCTCATCCTCTCGCGCACTCTAAAGAGAGCTCAGGTGAGAAATTGCAAACGTCGAGCAATTGCTCAGAGAAGAAAAGTGCCAGCACTGAAAGCTGTTGCTAGCCAGCACCCTTCCTTGGAAGCGCTTTTGTAGCCCTTAGAACACTGGGGCTCTGGGCTTCTTTAGCCACCTCATCTTCTGCTCATCCTCTCGCGCACTCTAAAGAGAGCTCAGGTGAGAAATTGCAAACGTCGAGCAATTGCTCAGAGATGAAAAGTGCCAGCACTGAAAGCTCTTGCTAGCCAGCACCCTTCCTTGGAAGCGCTTTCACAGGCGCAGCAACATTGGGGCTTTGCACTTCTCTAGCCACCAAACGTCACGGTCCTTCTCTTTCCGTCTCGTAGACACGAGCTGAGAAATTGCAAACGTCGAGCAATTGCTCAGAGATGAAAAGTGCCAGCACTGAAAGCTGTTGCTAGCCAGCACCCTTCCTTGGAAGCGCTTTCACAGGCGCAGTAACACTGGGGCTTTGCGCTTCTCTACCCACCAAACGTCACGGTCCTTCTCTTCCCGTCTCGTAGACATGAGCTGAGAAATTGCAAACGTCGAGCAATTGCTCAGAGATGAAAAGTGCCAGCACTGAAGGCTGTTGCTAGCCAGCACCCTTCCTTGGAAGCGCTTTCACAGGCGCAGCAACACTGGGGCTTTGCGCTTCTCTACCCACCAAACGTCACGGTCCTTCTCTTTCCGTCTCGTAGACACGAGCTGAGAAATTGCAAACGTCGAGCAATTGCTCAGAGATGAAAAGTGCCAGCACTGAAAGCTGTTGCTAGCCAGCCCCCTTCCTTGGAAGCGCTTTTGTAGGCCTAAGAACACTGGGGCTCTGGGCTTCTCTAGCCACCTCATCTTCTGCTCATCCTCTCGCGCACTCTAAAGAGAGCTCAGGTGAGAAATTGCAAACGTCGAGCAATTGCTCAGAGATGAAAAGTGCCAGCACTGAAAGCTGTTGCTAGCCAGCACCCTTCCTTGGAAGCGCTTTTGTAGCCCTTAGAACACTGGGGCTCTGGGCTTCTCTAGCCACCTCATCTTCTGCTCATCCTCTCGCGCACTCTAAAGAGAGCTCAGGTGAGAAATTGCAAACGTCGAGCAATTGCTCAGAGATGAAAAGTGCCAGCACTGAAAGCTCTTGCTAGCCAGCACCCTTCCTTGGAAGCGCTTTACAGGCGCAGCAACACTGGGGCTTTGCGCTTCTCTACCCACCAAACGTCACGGTCACTATCTCTCCGTCTCGTAGACACGAGCTGAGAAATTGCAAACGTCGAGCAATTGCTCAGAGATGAAAAGTGCCAGCACTGAAAGCTGTTGCTAGCCAGCACCCTTCCTTGGAAGCGCTTTTGTAGGCCTAAGAACACTGGGGCTCTGGGCTTCTCTAGCCACCTCATCTTCTGCTCATCCTCTCGCGCACTCTAAAGAGAGCTCAGGTGAGAAATTGCAAACGTCGAACAATTGCTCAGAGAGGAAAAGTGCCAGCACTGAAAGCTGTTGCTAGCCAGCACCCTTCCTTGGAAGCGCTTTCACAGGCGCAGCAACACTGGGGCTTTGCGCTTCTCTACCCACCAAACGTCACGGTCATTCTCTTTCCGTCTCGTAGACACGAGCTGAGAAATTGCAAACGTCGAGCAATTGCTCAGAGATGAAAAGTGCCAGCACTGAAAGCTGTTGCTAGCCAGCACCCTTCCTTGGAAGCGCTTTCACAGGCGCAGTAACACTGGGGCTTTGCGCTTCTCTACCCACCAAACGTCACGGTCCTTCTCTTTCCGTCTCGTAGACACGAGCTGAGAAATTGCAAACGTCGAGCCATTGCTCAGAGATGAAAAGTGCCAGCACTGAAAGCTGTTGCTAGCCAGCACCCTTCCTTGGAAGCGCTTTCACAGGCGCAGTAACACTGGGGCTTTGCGCTTCTCTAGCCACCAAACGTCACGGTCATTCTCTTTCCATCTCATAGACACGAGCTGAGAAATTGCAAACGTCGAGCAATTGCTCAGAGATGAAAAGTGCCAGCACTGAAAGCTCTTGCTAGCCAGCACCCTTCCTTGGAAGCGCTTTTGTAGGCCTAAGAACACTGGGGCTCTGGGCTTCTCTAGCCACCTCATCTTCTGCTCATCCTCTCGCGCACTCTAAAGAGAGCTCAGGTGAGAAATTGCAAACGTCGAGCAATTGCTCAGAGATGAAAAGTGCCAGCACTGAAAGCTGTTGCTAGCCAGCACCCTTCCTTGGAAGCGCTTTTGTAGGCCTAAGAACACTGGGGCTCTGGGCTTCTCTAGCCACCTCATCTTCTGCTCATCCTCTCGCGCACTCTGAAGAGAGCTCAGGTGAGAAATTGCAAACGTCGAGCAATTGCTCAGAGATGAAAAGTGCCAGCACTGAAAGCTCTTGCTAGCCAGCACCCTTCCTTGGAAGCGCTTTCGCAGGCGCAGCAACACTGGGGCTTTGCGCTTCTCTACCCACCAAACGTCACGGTCCTTCTCTTTCCGTCTCGTAGACACGAGATGAGAAATTGCAAACGTCGAGCAATTGCTCAGAGATGAAAAGTGCCAGCACTGAAAGCTGTTGCTAGCCAGCACCCTTCCTTGGAAGCGCTTTCACAGGCGCAGTAACACTGGGGCTTTGCGCTTCTCTAGCCACCAAACGTCACGGTCATTCTCTTTCCATCTCGTAGACACGAGCTGAGAAATTGCAAACGTCGAGCAATTGCTCAGAGATGAAAAGTGCCAGCACTGAAAGCTCTTGCTAGCCAGCACCCTTCCTTGGAAGCGCTTTCACAGGCGCAGTAACACTGGGGCTTTGCGCTTCTCTAGCCACCAAACGTCACGGTCCTTCTCTTTCCGTCTCATAGACACGAGCTGAGAAATTGCAAACGTCGAGCAATTGCTCAGAGATGAAAAGTGCCAGCACTGAAAGCTCTTGCTAGCCAGCACCCTTCCTTGGAAGCGCTTTTGTAGGCCTAAGAACACTGGGGCTCTGGGCTTCTTTAGCCACCTCATCTTCTGCTCATCCTCTCGCGCACTCTGAAGAGAGCTCAGGTGAGAAATTGCAAACGTCGAGCAATTGCTCAGAGATGAAAAGTGCCAGCACTGAAAGCTCTTGCTAGCCAGCACCCTTCCTTGGAAGCGCTTTCACAGGCGCAGCAACACTGGGGCTTTGCGCTTCTCTAGCCACCAAACGTCACGGTCCTTCTCTTTCCGTCTCGTAGACACGAGCTGAGAAATTGCAAACGTCGAGCAATTGCTCAGAGAGGAAAAGTGCCAGCACTGAAAGCTGTTGCTAGCCAGCACCCTTCCTTGGAAGCGCTTTTGTAGGCCTAAGAACACTGGGGCTTTGGGCTTCTCTAGCCACCTCATCTTCTGCTCATCCTCTCGCGCACTCTAAAGAGAGCTCAGGTGAGAAATTGCAAACGTCGAGCAATTGCTCCGAGATGAAAAGTGCCAGCACTGAAAGCTCTTGCTAGCCAGCACCCTTCCTTGGAAGCGCTTTTGTAGGCCTAAGAACACTGGGGCTCTGGGCTTCTCTAGCCACCTCATCTTCTGCTCATCCTCTCGCGCACTCTAAAGAGAGCTCAGGTGAGAAATTGCAAACGTCGAGCAATTGCTCAGAGATGAAAAGTGCCAGCACTGAAAGCTCTTGCTAGCCAGCACCCTTCCTTGGAAGCGCTTTCACAGGCGCAGCAACACTGGGGCTTTGCGCTTCTCTACCCACCAAACGTCACGGTCATTCTCTTTCCGTCTCGTAGACATGAGTTGAGAAATTGCAAACGTCGAGCAATTGCTCAGAGATGAAAAGTGCCAGCACTGAAAGCTCTTGCTAGCCAGCCCCCTTCCTTGGAAGCGCTTTTGTAGGCCTAAGAACACTGGGGCTCTGGGCTTCTCTAGCCACCTCATCTTCTGCTCATCCTCTCGCGCACTCTAAAGAGAGCTCAGGTGAGAAATTGCAAACGTCGAGCAATTGCTCAGAGATGAAAAGTGCCAGCACTGAAAGCTGTTGCTAGCCAGCACCCTTCCTTGGAAGCGCTTTCACAAGCGCAGTAACACTGGGGCTTTGCGCTTCTCTAGCCACCAAACGTCACGGTCATTCTCTTTCCGTCTCGTAGACACGAGCTGAGAAATTGCAAACGTCGAGCAATTGCTCAGAGATGAAAAGTGCCAGCACTGAAAGCTCTTGCTAGCCAGCACCCTTCCTTGGAAGCGCTTTCACAGGCGCAGCAACACTGGGGCTTTGCGCTTCTCTACCCACCAAACGTCACGGTCATTCTCTTTCCGTCTCGTAGACATGAGTTGAGAAATTGCAAACGTCGAGCAATTGCTCAGAGATGAAAAGTGCCAGCACTGAAAGCTCTTGCTAGCCAGCCCCCTTCCTTGGAAGCGCTTTTGTAGGCCTAAGAACACTGGGGCTCTGGGCTTCTCTAGCCACCTCATCTTCTGCTCATCCTCTCGCGCACTCTAAAGAGAGCTCAGGTGAGAAATTGCAAACGTCGAGCAATTGCTCAGAGATGAAAAGTGCCAGCACTGAAAGCTGTTGCTAGCCAGCACCCTTCCTTGGAAGCGCTTTCACAGGCACAGCAACACTGGGGCTTTGCGCTTCTCTAGCCACCAAACGTCACGGTCCTTCTCTTTCCGTCTCGTAGACACGAGCTGAGAAATTGCAAACGTCGAGCAATTGCTCAGAGAGGAAAAGTGCCAGCACTGAAAGCTGTTGCTAGCCAGCACCCTTCCTTGGAAGCGCTTTCACAAGCGCAGTAACACTGGGGCTTTGCGCTTCTCTAGCCACCAAACGTCACGGTCATTCTCTTTCCGTCTCGTAGACACGAGCTGAGAAATTGCAAACGTCGAGCAATTGCTCAGAGATGAAAAGTGCCAGCACTGAAAGCTGTTGCTAGCCAGCACCCTTCCTTGGAAGCGCTTTCACAGGCGCAGCAACACTGGGGCTTTGCGCTTCTCTAGCCACCAAACGTCACGGTCATTCTCTTTCCGTCTCGTAGACACGAGCTGAGAAATTGCAAACGTCGAGCAATTGCTCAGAGATGAAAAGTGCCAGCACTGAAAGCTCTTGCTAGCCAGCACCCTTCCTTGGAAGCGCTTTCACAGGCGCAGTAACACTGGGGCTTTGCGCTTCTCTACCCACCAAACGTCACGGTCCTTCTCTTTCCGTCTCGTAGACACGAGCTGAGAAATTGCAAACGTCGAGCAATTGCTCAGAGATGAAAAGTGCCAGCACTGAAAGCTCTTGCTAGCCAGCACCCTTCCTTGGAAGCGCTTTTGTAGGCCTAAGAACACTGGGGCTCTGGGCTTCTCTAGCCACCTCATCTTCTGCTCATCCTCTCGCGCACTCTAAAGAGAGCTCAGGTGAGAAATTGCAAACGTCGAGCAATTGCTCAGAGATGAAAAGTGCCAGCACTGAAAGCTCTTGCTAGCCAGCACCCTTCCTTGGAAGCGCTTTCACAGGCGCAGCAACACTGGGGCTTTGCGCTTCTCTACGCACCAAACGTCACGGTCCTTCTCTTTCCGTCTCGTAGACACGAGCTGAGAAATTGCAAACGTCGAGCAATTGCTCAGAGATGAAAAGTGCCAGCACTGAAAGCTCTTGCTAGCCAGCACCCTTCCTTGGAAGCGCTTTCACAGGCGCAGTAACACTGGGGCTTTGCGCTTCTCTAGCCACCAAACGTCACGGTCCTTCTCTTCCCGTCTCGTAGACATGAGCTGAGAAATTGCAAACGTCGAGCAATTGCTGAGAGATGAAAAGTGCCAGCACTGAAGGCTGTTGCTAGCCAGCACCCTTCCTTGGAAGCGCTTTCACAGGCGCAGCAACACTGGGGCTTTGCGCTTCTCTACCCACCAAACGTCACGGTCCTTCTCTTTCCGTCTCGTAGACACGAGCTGAGAAATTGCAAACGTCGAGCAATTGCTCAGAGATGAAAAGTGCCAGCACTGAAAGCTCTTGCTAGCCAGCCCCCTTCCTTGGAAGCGCTTTTGTAGGCCTAAGAACACTGGGGCTCTGGGCTTCTCTAGCCACCTCATCTTCTGCTCATCCTCTCGCGCACTCTAAAGAGAGCTCAGGGGAGAAATTGCAAACGTCGAGCAATTGCTCAGAGATGAAAAGTGCCAGCACTGAAAGCTGTTGCTAGCCAGCACCCTTCCTTGGAAGCGCTTTTGTAGCCCTTAGAACACTGGGGCTCTGGGCTTCTCTAGCCACCTCATCTTCTGCTCATCCTCTCGCGCACTCTAAAGAGAGCTCAGGTGAGAAATTGCAAACGTCGAGCAATTGCTCAGAGATGAAAAGTGCCAGCACTGAAAGCTCTTGCTAGCCAGCACCCTTCCTTGGAAGCGCTTTACAGGCGCAGCAACACTGGGGCTTTGCGCTGCTCTACCCACCAAACGTCACGGTCACTATCTCTCCGTCTCGTAGACACGAGCTGAGAAATTGCAAACGTCGAGCAATTGCTCAGAGATGAAAAGTGCCAGCACTGAAAGCTCTTGCTAGCCAGCACCCTTCCTTGGAAGCGCTTTTGTAGGCCTAAGAACACTGGGGCTCTGGGCTTCTCTAGCCACCTCATCTTCTGCTCATCCTCTCGCGCACTCTAAAGAGAGCTCAGGTGAGAAATTGCAAACGTCGAGCAATTGCTCAGAGATGAAAAGTGCCAGCACTGAAAGCTCTTGCTAGCCAGCACCCTTCCTTGGAAGCGCTTTACAGGCGCAGTAACACTGGGGCTTTGCGCTTCTCTACCCATCAAACGTCACTGTCATTCTCTTTCCGTCTCGTAGACACGAGCTGAGAAATTGCAAACGTCGAGCAATTGCTCAGAGATGAAAAGTGCCAGCACTGAAAGCTCTTGCTAGCCAGCACCCTTCCTTGGAAGCGCTTTCACAGGCGCAGCAACACTGGGGCTTTGCGCTTCTCTACCCACCAAACGTCAAGGTCCTTCTCTTTCCGTCTCGTAGACACGAGCTGAGAAATTGCAAACGTCGAGCAATTGCTCAGAGAGGAAAAGTGCCAGCACTGAAAGCTGTTGCTAGCCAGCACCCTTCCTTGGAAGCGCTTTTGTAGGCCTAAGAACACTGGGGCTCTGGGCTTCTCTAGCCACCTCATCTTCTGCTCATCCTCTCGCGCACTCTAAAGAGAGCTCAGGGGAGAAATTGCAAACGTCGAGCAATTGCTCAGAGATGAAAAGTGCCAGCACTGAAAGCTGTTGCTAGCCAGCACCCTTCCTTGGAAGCGCTTTTGTAGGCCTAAGAACACTGGGGCTCTGGGCTTCTTTAGCCACCTCATCTTCTGCTCATCCTCTCGCGCACTCTGAAGAGAGCTCAGGTGAGAAATTGCAAACGTCGAGCAATTGCTCAGAGATGAAAAGTGCCAGCACTGAAAGCTCTTGCTAGCCAGCACCCTTCCTTGGAAGCGCTTTCACAGGCGCAGCAACACTGGGGCTTTGCGCTTCTCTACCCACCAAACGTCACGGTCATTCTCTTTCCGTCTCGTAGACACGAGCTGAGAAATTGCAAACGTCGAGCAATTGCTCAGAGAGGAAAAGTGCCAGCACTGAAAGCTGTTGCTAGCCAGCACCCTTCCTTGGAAGCGCTTTCACAGGCGCAGTAACACTGGGGCTTTGCGCTTCTCTAGCCACCAAACGTCACTGTCATTCTCTTTCCATCTCGTAGACACGAGCTGAGAAATTGCAAACGTCGAGCAATTGCTCAGAGATGAAAAGTGCCAGCACTGAAAGCTCTTGCTAGCCAGCACCCTTCCTTGGAAGCGCTTTCACAGGCGCAGCAACACTGGGGCTTTGCGCTTCTCTAGCCACCAAACGTCACGGTCCTTCTCTTTCCGTCTCGTAGACACGAGCTGAGAAATTGCAAACGTCGAGCAATTGCTCAGAGAGGAAAAGTGCCAGCACTGAAAGCTGTTGCTAGCCAGCCCCCTTCCTTGGAAGCGCTTTTGTAGGCCTAAGAACACTGGGGCTCTGGGCTTCTCTAGCCACCTCATCTTCTGCTCATCCTCTCGCGCACTCTAAAGAGAGCTCAGGTGAGAAATTGCAAACGTCGAGCAATTGCTCCGAGATGAAAAGTGCCAGCACTGAAAGCTCTTGCTAGCCAGCACCCTTCCTTGGAAGCGCTTTTGTAGGCCTAAGAACACTGGGGCTCTGGGCTTCTCTAGCCACCTCATCTTCTGCTCATCCTCTCGCGCACTCTAAAGAGAGCTCAGGTGAGAAATTGCAAACGTCGAGCAATTGCTCAGAGATGAAAAGTGCCAGCACTGAAAGCTGTTGCTAGCCAGCACCCTTCCTTGGAAGCGCTTTACAGGCGCAGTAACACTGGGGCTTTGCGCTTCTCTACCCATCAAACGTCACGGTCCTTCTCTTTCCGTCTCGTAGACACGAGCTGAGAAATTGCAAACGTCGAGCAATTGCTCAGAGATGAAAAGTGCCAGCACTGAAAGCTGTTGCTAGCCAGCACCCTTCCTTGGAAGCGCTTTCACAGGCGCAGCAACACTGGGGCTTTGCGCTTCTCTAGCCACCAAACGTCACGGTCCTTCTCTTTCCGTCTCGTAGACACGAGCTGAGAAATTGCAAACGTCGAGCAATTGCTCAGAGATGAAAAGTGCCAGCACTGAAAGCTGTTGCTAGCCAGCACCCTTCCTTGGAAGCGCTTTCACAGGTGCAGCAACACTGGGGCTTTGCGCTTCTATACGCACCAAACGTCACGGTCCTTCTCTTTCCGTCTCGTAGACACGAGCTGAGAAATTGCAAACGTCGAGCAATTGCTCAGAGAGGAAAAGTGCCAGCACTGAAAGCTGTTGCTAGCCAGCACCCTTCCTTGGAAGCGCTTTTGTAGGCCTAAGAACACTGGGGCTCTGGGCTTCTCTAGCCACCTCATCTTCTGCTCATCCTCTCGCGCACTCTAAAGAGAGCTCAGGGGAGAAATTGCAAACGTCGAGCAATTGCTCAGAGATGAAAAGTGCCAGCACTGAAAGCTGTTGCTAGCCAGCACCCTTCCTTGGAAGCGCTTTTGTAGGCCTAAGAACACTGGGGCTCTGGGCTTCTCTAGCCACCTCATCTTCTGCTCATCCTCTCGCGCACTCTGAAGAGAGCTCAGGTGAGAAATTGCAAACGTCGAGCAATTGCTCAGAGATGAAAAGTGCCAGCACTGAAAGCTGTTGCTAGCCAGCACCCTTCCTTGGAAGTGCTTTCACAGGCGCAGCAACACTGGGGCTTTGCGCTTCTCTAGCCACCAAGCGTCACGGTCCTTCTCTTTCCGTCTCGTAGACACGAGCTGAGAAATTGCAAACGTCAAGCAATTGCTCAGAGATGAAAAGTGCCAGCACTGAAAGCTGTTGCTAGCCAGCACCCTTCCTTGGAAGCGCTTTTGTAGGCCTAAGAACACTGGGGCTCTGGCCTTCTCTAGCCACCTCATCTTCTGCTCATCCTCTCGCGCACTCTAAAGAGAGCTCAGGTGAGAAATTGCAAACGTCCAGCAATTGCTCAGAGATGAAAAGTGCCAGCACTGAAAGCTGTTGCTAGCCAGCACCCTTCCTTGGAAGCGCTTTCACAGGCGCAGTAACACTGGGGCTTTGCGCTTCTCTAGCCACCAAACGTCACGGTCCTTCTCTTTCCATCTCGTAGACACGAGCTGAGAAATTGCAAACGTCGAGCAATTGCTCAGAGAGGAAAAGTGCCAGCACTGAAAGCTGTTGCTAGCCAGCACCCTTCCTTGGAAGCGCTTTCACAGGCGCAGTAACACTGGGGCTTTGCGCTTCTCTAGCCACCAAACGTCACGGTCATTCTCTTTCCGTCTCGTAGACACGAGCTGAGAAATTGCAAACGTCCAGCAATTGCTCAGAGATGAAAAGTGCCAGCACTGAAAGCTCTTGCTAGCCAGCACCCTTCCTTGGAAGCGCTTTTGTAGGCCTAAGAACACTGGGGCTCTGGGCTTCTTTAGCCACCTCATCTTCTGCTCATCCTCTCGCGCACTCTGAAGAGAGCTCAGGTGAGAAATTGCAAACGTCGAGCAATTGCTCAGAGATGAAAAGTGCCAGCACTGAAAGCTGTTGCTAGCCAGCACCCTTCCTTGGAAGCGCTTTCACAGGCGCAGTAACACTGGGGCTTTGCGCTTCTCTACCCACCAAACGTCACGGTCCTTCTCTTTCCGTCTCGTAGACACGAGCTGAGAAATTGCAAACGTCGAGCAATTGCTCAGAGAGGAAAAGTGCCAGCACTGAAAGCTGTTGCTAGCCAGCACCCTTCCTTGGAAGCGCTTTTGTAGGCCTAAGAACACTGGGGCTCTGGGCTTCTCTAGCCACCTCATCTTCTGCTCATCCTCTCGCGCACTCTAAAGAGAGCTCAGGTGAGAAATTGCAAACGTCGAGCAATTGCTCAGAGATGAAAAGTGCCAGCACTGAAAGCTCTTGCTAGCCAGCCCCCTTCCTTGGAAGCGCTTTTGTAGGCCTAAGAACACTGGGGCTCTGGGCTTCTCTAGCCACCTCATCTTCTGCTCATCCTCTCGCGCACTCTAAAGAGAGCTCAGGTGAGAAATTGCAAACGTCGAGCAATTGCTCAGAGATGAAAAGTGCCAGCACTGAAAGCTGTTGCTAGCCAGCACCCTTCCTTGGAAGCGCTTTACAGGCGCAGTAACACTGGGGCTTTGCGCTTCTCTACCCATCAAACGTCACTGTCATTCTCTTTCCGTCTCGTAGACACGAGCTGAGAAATTGCAAACGTCGAGCAATTGCTCAGAGATGAAAAGTGCCAGCACTGAAGGCTGTTGCTAGCCAGCACCCTTCCTTGGAAGCGCTTTCACAGGCACAGCAACACTGGGGCTTTGCGCTTCTCTACCCACCAAACGTCAAGGTCCTTCTCTTTCCGTCTCGTAGACACGAGCTGAGAAATTGCAAACGTCGAGCAATTGCTCAGAGATGAAAAGTGCCAGCACTGAAAGCTGTTGCTAGCCAGCACCCTTCCTTGGAAGCGCTTTTGTAGGCCTAAGAACACTGGGGCTCTGGGCTTCTCTAGCCACCTCATCTTCTGCTCATCCTCTCGCGCACTCTAAAGAGAGCTCAGGTGAGAAATTGCAAACGTCGAGCAATTGCTCAGAGATGAAAAGTGCCAGCACTGAAAGCTGTTGCTAGCCAGCCCCCTTCCTTGGAAGCGCTTTTGTAGGCCTAAGAACACTGGGGCTCTGGGCTTCTTTAGCCACCTCATCTTCTGCTCATCCTCTCGCGCACTCTGAAGAGAGCTCAGGTGAGAAATTGCAAACGTCGAGCAATTGCTCAGAGATGAAAAGTGCCAGCACTGAAAGCTCTTGCTAGCCAGCACCCTTCCTTGGAAGCGCTTTCACAGGCGCAGCAACACTGGGGCTTTGCGCTTCTCTACCCACCAAACGTCACTGTCATTCTCTTTCCGTCTCGTAGACACGAGATGAGAAATTGCAAACGTCGAGCAATTGCTCAGAGATGAAAAGTGCCAGCACTGAAAGCTCTTGCTAGCCAGCACCCTTCCTTGGAAGCGCTTTCACAGGCGCAGTAACACTGGGGCTTTGCGCTTCTCTACCCACCAAACGTCACGGTCATTCTCTTTCCATCTCGTAGACACGAGCTGAGAAATTGCAAACGTCGAGCAATTGCTCAGAGATGAAAAGTGCCAGCACTGAAAGCTCTTGCTAGCCAGCACCCTTCCTTGGAAGCGCTTTCACAGGCGCAGTAACACTGTGGCTTTGCGCTTCTCTAGCCACCAAACGTCACGGTCATTCTCTTTCCGTCTCGTAGACACGAGCTGAGAAATTGCAAACGTCGAGCAATTGCTCAGAGATGAAAAGTGCCAGCACTGAAAGCTGTTGCTAGCCAGCACCCTTCCTTGGAAGCGCTTTTGTAGGCCTAAGAACACTGGGGCTCTGGGCTTCTTTAGCCACCTCATCTTCTGCTCATCCTCTCGCGCACTCTGAAGAGAGCTCAGGTGAGAAATTGCAAACGTCGAGCAATTGCTCAGAGAAGAAAAGTGCCAGCACTGAAAGCTGTTGCTAGCCAGCACCCTTCCTTGGAAGCGCTTTCACAGGCGCAGCAACACTGGGGCTTTGCGCTTCTCTAGCCACCAAACGTCACGGTCCTTCTCTTTCCGTCTCGTAGACACGAGCTGAGAAATTGCAAACGTCGAGCAATTGCTCAGAGAGGAAAAGTGCCAGCACTGAAAGCTGTTGCTAGCCAGCACCCTTCCTTGGAAGCGCTTTTGTAGGCCTAAGAACACTGGGGCTCTGGGCTTCTCTAGCCACCTCATCTTCTGCTCATCCTCTCGCGCACTCTAAAGAGAGCTCAGGTGAGAAATTGCAAACGTCGAGCAATTGCTCAGAGATGAAAAGTGCCAGCACTGAAAGCTCTTGCTAGCCAGCCCCCTTCCTTGGAAGCGCTTTTGTAGGCCTAAGAACACTGGGGCTCTGGGCTTCTCTAGCCACCTAATCTTCTGCTCATCCTCTCGCGCACTCTAAAGAGAGCTCAGGTGAGAAATTGCAAACGTCGAGCAATTGCTCAGAGATGAAAAGTGCCAGCACTGAAAGCTGTTGCTAGCCAGCACCCTTCCTTGGAAGCGCTTTACAGGCGCAGTAACACTGGGGCTTTGCGCTTCTCTACCCATCAAACGTCACTGTCATTCTCTTTCCGTCTCGTAGACACGAGCTGAGAAATTGCAAACGTCGAGCAATTGCTCAGAGATGAAAAGTGCCAGCACTGAAAGCTGTTGCTAGCCAGCATCCTTCCTTGGAAGCGCTTTTGTAGGCCTAAGAACACTGGGGCTTTGCGCTTCTCTACCCACCAAACGTCACGGTCCTTCTCTTTCCGTCTCGTAGACACGAGCTGAGAAATTGCAAACGTCGAGCAATTGCTCAGAGAGGAAAAGTGCCAGCACTGAAAGCTGTTGCTAGCCAGCACCCTTCCTTGGAAGCGCTTTCACAGGTGCAGCAACACTGGGGCTTTGCGCTTCTATACGCACCAAACGTCACGGTCCTTCTCTTTCCGTCTCGTAGACACGAGCTGAGAAATTGCAAACGTCGAGCAATTGCTCAGAGAGGAAAAGTGCCAGCACTGAAAGCTGTTGCTAGCCAGCACCCTTCCTTGGAAGCGCTTTTGTAGGCCTAAGAACACTGGGGCTCTGGGCTTCTCTAGCCACCTCATCTTCTGCTCATCCTCTCGCGCACTCTAAAGAGAGCTCAGGTGAGAAATTGCAAACGTCGAGCAATTGCTCAGAGATGAAAAGTGCCAGCACTGAAAGCTGTTGCTAGCCAGCACCCTTCCTTGGAAGCGCTTTCACAGGCGCAGTAACACTGGGGCTTTGCGCTTCTCTAGCCACCAAACGTCACTGTCATTCTCTTTCCATCTCGTAGACACGAGCTGAGAAATTGCAAACGTCGAGCAATTGCTCAGAGATGAAAAGTGCCAGCACTGAAAGCTCTTGCTAGCCAGCACCCTTCCTTGGAAGCGCTTTCACAGGCGCAGTAACACTGGGGCTTTGCGCTTCTCTAGCCACCAAACGTCAAGGTCATTCTCTTTCCGTCTCGTAGACACGAGCTGAGAAATTGCAAACGTTGAGCAATTGCTCAGAGATGAAAAGTGCCAGCACTGAAAGCTCTTGCTAGCCAGCACCCTTCCTTGGAAGCGCTTTTGTAGGCCTAAGAACACTGGGGCTCTGGGCTTCTTTAGCCACCTCATCTTCTGCTCATCCTCTCGCGCACTCTGAAGAGAGCTCAGGTGAGAAATTGCAAACGTCGAGCAATTGCTCAGAGATGAAAAGTGCCAGCACTGAAAGCTGTTGCTAGCCAGCACCCTTCCTTGGAAGCGCTTTCACAGGCGCAGCAACACTGGGGCTTTGCGCTTCTCTAGCCACCAAACGTCACGGTCCTTCTCTTTCCGTCTCGTAGACACGAGCTGAGAAATTGCAAACGTCGAGCAATTGCTCAGAGAGGAAAAGTGCCAGCACTGAAAGCTGTTGCTAGCCAGCACCCTTCCTTGGAAGCGCTTTTGTAGGCCTAAGAACACTGGGGCTCTGGGCTTCTCTAGCCACCTCATCTTCTGCTCATCCTCTCGCGCACTCTAAAGAGAGCTCAGGTGAGAAATTGCAAACGTCGAGCAATTGCTCAGAGATGAAAAGTGCCAGCACTGAAAGCTGTTGCTAGCCAGCCCCCTTCCTTGGAAGCGCTTTACAGGCGCAGTAACACTGGGGCTTTGCGCTTCTCTACCCACCAAACGTCACTGTCATTCTCTTTCCGTCTCGTAGACACGAGCTGAGAAATTGCAAACGTCGAGCAATTGCTCAGAGATGAAAAGTGCCAGCACTGAAAGCTGTTGCTAGCCAGCACCCTTCCTTGGAAGCGCTTTTGTAGGCCTAAGAACACTGGGGCTCTGGGCTTCTCTAGCCACCTCATCTTCTGCTCATCCTCTCGCGCACTCTGAAGAGAGCTCAGGTGAGAAATTGCAAACGTCGAGCAATTGCTCAGAGATGAAAAGTGCCAGCACTGAAAGCTGTTGCTAGCCAGCACCCTTCCTTGGAAGCGCTTTCACAGGCGCAGCAACACTGGGGCTTTGCGCTTCTCTAGGCACCAAGCGTCACGGTCCTTCTCTTTCCGTCTCGTAGACACGAGCTGAGAAATTGCAAACGTCGAGCAATTGCTCAGAGATGAAAAGTGCCAGCACTGAAAGCTGTTGCTAGCCAGCACCCTTCCTTGGAAGCGCTTTTGTAGGCCTAAGAACACTGGGGCTCTGGGCTTCTCTAGCCACCTCATCTTCTGCTCATCCTCTCGCGCACTCTAAAGAGAGCTCAGGTGAGAAATTGCAAACGTCGAGCAATTGCTCAGAGATGAAAAGTGCCAGCACTGAAAGCTGTTGCTAGCCAGCACCCTTCCTTGGAAGCGCTTTCACAGGCGCAGTAACACTGGGGCTTTGCGCTTCTCTAGCCACCAAACGTCACGGTCCTTCTCTTTCCGTCTCGTAGACACGAGCTGAGAAATTGCAAACGTCCAGCAATTGCTCAGAGATGAAAAGTGCCAGCACTGAAAGCTCTTGCTAGCCAGCACCCTTCCTTGGAAGCGCTTTTGTAGGCCTAAGAACACTGGGGCTCTGGGCTTCTTTAGCCACCTCATCTTCTGCTCATCCTCTCGCGCACTCTGAAGAGAGCTCAGGTGAGAAATTGCAAACGTCGAGCAATTGCTCAGAGATGAAAAGTGCCAGCACTGAAAGCTCTTGCTAGCCAGCACCCTTCCTTGGAAGCGCTTTCACAGGCGCAGCAACACTGGGGCTTTGCGCTTCTCTACCCACCAAACGTCACGGTCATTCTCTTTCCGTCTCGTAGACACGAGCTGAGAAATTGCAAACATCGAGCAATTGCTCAGAGAGGAAAAGTGCCAGCACTGAAAGCTGTTGCTAGCCAGCACCCTTCCTTGGAAGCGCTTTTGTAGGCCTAAGAACACTGGGGCTCTGGGCTTCTCTAGCCACCTCATCTTCTGCTCATCCTCTCGCGCACTCTAAAGAGAGCTCAGGTGAGAAATTGCAAACGTCGAGCAATTGCTCAGAGATGAAAAGTGCCAGCACTGAAAGCTCTTGCTAGCCAGCCCCCTTCCTTGGAAGCGCTTTTGTAGGCCTAAGAACACTGGGGCTCTGGGCTTCTCTAGCCACCTCATCTTCTGCTCATCCTCTCGCGCACTCTAAAGAGAGCTCAGGTGAGAAATTGCAAACGTCGAGCAATTGCTCAGAGATGAAAAGTGCCAGCACTGAAAGCTGTTGCTAGCCAGCACCCTTCCTTGGAAGCGCTTTACAGGCGCAGTAACACTGGGGCTTTGCGCTTCTCTACCCATCAAACGTCACTGTCATTCTCTTTCCGTCTCGTAGACACGAGCTGAGAAATTGCAAACGTCGAGCAATTGCTCAGAGATGAAAAGTGCCAGCACTGAAAGCTGTTGCTAGCCAGCACCCTTCCTTGGAAGCGCTTTCACAGGCGCAGCAACACTGGGGCTTTGCGCTTCTCTACCCACCAAACGTCAAGGTCCTTCTCTTTCCGTCTCGTAGACACGAGCTGAGAAATTGCAAACGTCGAGCAATTGCTCAGAGATGAAAAGTGCCAGCACTGAAAGCTGTTGCTAGCCAGCACCCTTCCTTGGAAGCGCTTTTGTAGGCCTAAGAACACTGGGGCTCTGGGCTTCTCTAGCCACCTCATCTTCTGCTCATCCTCTCGCGCACTCTAAAGAGAGCTCAGGTGAGAAATTGCAAACGTCGAGCAATTGCTCAGAGATGAAAAGTGCCAGCACTGAAAGCTGTTGCTAGCCAGCCCCCTTCCTTGGAAGCGCTTTTGTAGGCCTAAGAACACTGGGGCTCTGGGCTTCTTTAGCCACCTCATCTTCTGCTCATCCTCTCGCGCACTCTGAAGAGAGCTCAGGTGAGAAATTGCAAACGTCGAGCAATTGCTCAGAGATGAAAAGTGCCAGCACTGAAAGCTCTTGCTAGCCAGCACCCTTCCTTGGAAGCGCTTTCACAGGCGCAGCAACACTGGGGCTTTGCGCTTCTCTACCCACCAAACGTCACTGTCATTCTCTTTCCGTCTCGTAGACACGAGATGAGAAATTGCAAACGTCGAGCAATTGCTCAGAGATGAAAAGTGCCAGCACTGAAAGCTCTTGCTAGCCAGCACCCTTCCTTGGAAGCGCTTTCACAGGCGCAGTAACACTGGGGCTTTGCGCTTCTCTACCCACCAAACGTCACGGTCATTCTCTTTCCATCTCGTAGACACGAGCTGAGAAATTGCAAACGTCGAGCAATTGCTCAGAGATGAAAAGTGCCAGCACTGAAAGCTGTTGCTAGCCAGCACCCTTCCTTGGAAGCGCTTTCACAGGCGCAGTAACACTGGGGCTTTGCGCTTCTCTACCCACCAAACGTCACGGTCCTTCTCTTTCCGTCTCGTAGACACGAGCTGAGAAATTGCAAACGTCGAGCAATTGCTCAGAGATGAAAAGTGCCAGCACTGAAAGCTGTTGCTAGCCAGCACCCTTCCTTGGAAGCGCTTTTGTAGGCCTAAGAACACTGGGGCTCTCGGCTTCTTTAGCCACCTCATCTTCTGCTCATCCTCTCGCGCACTCTGAAGAGAGCTCAGGTGAGAAATTGCAAACGTCGAGCAATTGCTCAGAGAAGAAAAGTGCCAGCACTGAAAGCTGTTGCTAGCCAGCACCCTTCCTTGGAAGCGCTTTCACAGGCGCAGCAACACTGGGGCTTTGCGCTTCTCTAGCCACCAAACGTCACGGTCCTTCTCTTTCCGTCTCGTAGACACGAGCTGAGAAATTGCAAACGTCGAGCAATTGCTCAGAGAGGAAAAGTGCCAGCACTGAAAGCTCTTGCTAGCCAGCACCCTTCCTTGGAAGCGCTTTTGTAGGCCTAAGAACAGTGGGGCTCTGGGCTTCTCTAGCCACCTCATCTTCTGCTCATCCTCTCGCGCACTCTAAAGAGAGCTCAGGTGAGAAATTGCAAACGTCGAGCAATTGCTCAGAGATGAAAAGTGCCAGCACTGAAAGCTGTTGCTAGCCAGCACCCTTCCTTGGAAGCGCTTTTGTAGGCCTAAGAACACTGGGGCTCTGGGCTTCTCTAGCCACCTCATCTTCTGCTCATCCTCTCGCGCACTCTAAAGAGAGCTCAGGTGAGAAATTGCAAACGTCGAGCAATTGCTCAGAGATGAAAAGTGCCAGCACTGAAAGCTGTTGCTAGCCAGCACCCTTCCTTGGAAGCGCTTTACAGGCGCAGTAACACTGGGGCTTTGCGCTTCTCTACCCATCAAACGTCACTGTCATTCTCTTTCCGTCTCGTAGACACGAGCTGAGAAATTGCAAACGTCGAGCAATTGCTCAGAGATGAAAAGTGCCAGCACTGAAAGCTGTTGCTAGCCAGCACCCTTCCTTGGAAGCGCTTTTGTAGGCCTAAGAACACTGGGGCTTTGCGCTTCTCTACCCACCAAACGTCACGGTCCTTCTCTTTCCGTCTCGTAGACACGAGCTGAGAAATTGCAAACGTCGAGCAATTGCTCAGAGAGGAAAAGTGCCAGCACTGAAAGCTGTTGCTAGCCAGCACCCTTCCTTGGAAGCGCTTTCACAGGTGCAGCAACACTGGGGCTTTGCGCTTCTATACGCACCAAACGTCACGGTCCTTCTCTTTCCGTCTCGTAGACACGAGCTGAGAAATTGCAAACGTCGAGCAATTGCTCAGAGAGGAAAAGTGCCAGCACTGAAAGCTGTTGCTAGCCAGCACCCTTCCTTGGAAGCGCTTTTGTAGGCCTAAGAACACTGGGGCTCTGGGCTTCTCTAGCCACCTCATCTTCTGCTCATCCTCTCGCGCACTCTAAAGAGAGCTCAGGTGAGAAATTGCAAACGTCGAGCAATTGCTCAGAGATGAAAAGTGCCAGCACTGAAAGCTCTTGCTAGCCAGCACCCTTCCTTGGAAGCGCTTTCACAGGCGCAGTAACACTGGGGCTTTGCGCTTCTCTAGCCACCAAACGTCACTGTCATTCTCTTTCCATCTCGTAGACACGAGCTGAGAAATTGCAAACGTCGAGCAATTGCTCAGAGATGAAAAGTGCCAGCACTGAAAGCTCTTGCTAGCCAGCACCCTTCCTTGGAAGCGCTTTCACAGGCGCAGTAACACTGGGGCTTTGCGCTTCTCTAGCCACCAAACGTCAAGGTCATTCTCTTTCCGTCTCGTAGACACGAGCTGAGAAATTGCAAACGTTGAGCAATTGCTCAGAGATGAAAAGTGCCAGCACTGAAAGCTCTTGCTAGCCAGCACCCTTCCTTGGAAGCGCTTTTGTAGGCCTAAGAACACTGGGGCTCTGGGCTTCTTTAGCCACCTCATCTTCTGCTCATCCTCTCGCGCACTCTGAAGAGAGCTCAGGTGAGAAATTGCAAACGTCGAGCAATTGCTCAGAGATGAAAAGTGCCAGCACTGAAAGCTGTTGCTAGCCAGCACCCTTCCTTGGAAGCGCTTTCACAGGCGCAGCAACACTGGGGCTTTGCGCTTCTCTAGCCACCAAACGTCACGGTCCTTCTCTTTCCGTCTCGTAGACACGAGCTGAGAAATTGCAAACGTCGAGCAATTGCTCAGAGAGGAAAAGTGCCAGCACTGAAAGCTGTTGCTAGCCAGCACCCTTCCTTGGAAGCGCTTTTGTAGGCCTAAGAACACTGGGGCTCTGGGCTTCTCTAGCCACCTCATCTTCTGCTCATCCTCTCGCGCACTCTAAAGAGAGCTCAGGTGAGAAATTGCAAACGTCGAGCAATTGCTCAGAGATGAAAAGTGCCAGCACTGAAAGCTGTTGCTAGCCAGCACCCTTCCTTGGAAGCGCTTTACAGGCGCAGTAACACTGGGGCTTTGCGCTTCTCTAGGCACCAAGCGTCACTGTCATTCTCTTTCCGTCTCGTAGACACGAGCTGAGAAATTGCAAACGTCGAGCAATTGCTCAGAGATGAAAAGTGCCAGCACTGAAAGCTGTTGCTAGCCAGCACCCTTCCTTGGAAGCGCTTTTGTAGGCCTAAGAACACTGGGGCTCTGGGCTTCTCTAGCCACCTCATCTTCTGCTCATCCTCTCGCGCACTCTAAAGAGAGCTCAGGTGAGAAATTGCAAACGTCGAGCAATTGCTCAGAGATGAAAAGTGCCAGCACTGAAAGCTGTTGCTAGCCAGCCCCCTTCCTTGGAAGCGCTTTTGTAGGCCTAAGAACACTGGGGCTCTGGGCTTCTCTAGCCACCTCATCTTCTGCTCATCCTCTCGCGCACTCTAAAGAGAGCTCAGCTGAGAAATTGCAAACGTCGAGCAATTGCTCAGAGAGGAAAAGTGCCAGCACTGAAAGCTGTTGCTAGCCAGCCCCCTTCCTTGGAAACGCTTTTGTAGGCCTAAGAACACTGGGGCTCTGGGCTTCTCTAGCCACCTCATCTTCTGCTCATCCTCTCGCGCACTCTAAAGAGAGCTCAGGTGAGAAATTGCAAACATCGAGCAATTGCTCAGAGATGAAAAGTGCCAGCACTGAAAGCTGTTGCTAGCCAGCACCCTTCCTTGGAAGCGCTTTCACAGGCGCAGCAACACTGGGGCTTTACGCTTCTCTACCCACCAAACGTCACGGTCCTTCTCTTTCCGTCTCGTAGACACGAGCTGAGAAATTGCAAACGTCCAGCAATTGCTCAGAGATGAAAAGTGCCAGCACTGAAAGCTGTTGCTAGCCAGCACCCTTCCTTGGAAGCGCTTTTGTAGCCCTTAGAACACTGGGGCTCTGGGCTTCTCTAGCCACCTCAATTTCTGCTCATCCTCTCGCGCACTCTAAAGAGAGCTCAGGTGAGAAATTGCAAACGTCGAGCAATTGCTCAGAGATGAAAAGTGCCAGCACTGAAAGCTCTTGCTAGCCAGCACCCTTCCTTGGAAGCGCTTTCACAGGCGCAGCAACACTGGGGCTTTGCGCTTCTCTACCCACCAAACGTCACTGTCATTCTCTTTCCATCTCGTAGACACGAGCTGAGAAATTGCAAACGTCGAGCAATTGCTCAGAGATGAAAAGTGCCAGCACTGAAAGCTGTTGCTAGCCAGCACCCTTCCTTGGAAGCGCTTTCACAGGCGCAGTAACACTGGGGCTTTGCGCTTCTCTAGCCACCAAACGTCACGGTCCTTCTCTTTCCGTCTCGTAGACACGAGCTGAGAAATTGCAAACGTTGAGCAATTGCTCAGAGATGAAAAGTGCCAGCACTGAAAGCTGTTGCTAGCCAGCCCCCTTCCTTGGAAGCGCTTTTGTAGGCCTAAGAACACTGGGGCTCTGGGCTTCTCTAGCCACCTCATCTTCTGCTCATCCTCTCGCGCACTCTGAAGAGAGCTCAGGTGAGAAATTGCAAACGTCGAGCAATTGCTCAGAGATGAAAAGTGCCAGCACTGAAAGCTGTTGCTAGCCAGCACCCTTCCTTGGAAGCGCTTTCACAGGCGCAGCAACACTGGGGCTTTGCGCTTCTCTAGCCACCAAACGTCACGGTCCTTCTCTTTCCGTCTCGTAGACACGAGCTGAGAAATTGCAAACGTCGAGCAATTGCTCAGAGAGGAAAAGTGCCAGCACTGAAAGCTGTTGCTAGCCAGCCCCCTTCCTTGGAAGCGCTTTTGTAGGCCTAAGAACACTGGGGCTCTGGGCTTCTCTAGCCACCTCATCTTCTGCTCATCCTCTCGCGCACTCTAAAGAGAGCTCAGGTGAGAAATTGCAAACGTCGAGCAATTGCTCAGAGATGAAAAGTGCCAGCACTGAAAGCTCTTGCTAGCCAGCACCCTTCCTTGGAAGCGCTTTTGTAGGCCTAAGAACACTGGGGCTCTGGGCTTCTCTAGCCACCTAATCTTCTGCTCATCCTCTCGCGCACTCTAAAGAGAGCTCAGGTGAGAAATTGCAAACGTCGAGCAATTGCTCAGAGATGAAAAGTGCCAGCACTGAAAGCTCTTGCTAGCCAGCACCCTTCCTTGGAAGCGCTTTACAGGCGCAGTAACACTGTGGCTTTGCGCTTCTCTACCCACCAAACGTCACGGTCATTCTCTTTCCGTCTCGTAGACACGAGCTGAGAAATTGCAAACGTCGAGCAATTGCTCAGAGATGAAAAGTGCCAGCACTGAAAGCTCTTGCTAGCCAGCCCCCTTCCTTGGAAGCGCTTTTGTAGGCCTAAGAACACTGGGGCTCTGGGCTTCTCTAGCCACCTCATCTTCTGCTCATCCTCTCGCGCACTCTAAAGAGAGCTCAGGTGAGAAATTGCAAACGTCGAGCAATTGCTCAGAGATGAAAAGTGCCAGCACTGAAAGCTGTTGCTAGCCAGCCCCCTTCCTTGGAAACGCTTTTGTAGGCCTAAGAAGACTGGGGCTCTGGGCTTCTCTAGCCACCTCATCTTCTGCTCATCCTCTCGCGCACTCTAAAGAGAGCTCAGGTGAGAAATTGCAAACGTCGAGCAATTGCTCAGAGATGAAAAGTGCCAGCACTGAAAGCTGTTGCTAGCCAGCACCCTTCCTTGGAAGCGCTTTACAGGCGCGGTAACAATGGGGCTTTGCGCTTCTCTACCCACCAAACGTCACTGTCATTCTCTTTCCGTCTCGTAGACACGAGCTGAGAAATTGCAAACGTCGAGCAATTGCTCAGAGATGAAAAGTGCCAGCACTGAAAGCTGTTGCTAGCCAGCACCCTTCCTTGGAAGCGCTTTCACAGGCGCAGCAACACTGGGGCTTTGCGCTTCTCTAGCCACCAAACGTCACGGTCCTTCTCTTTCCGTCTCGTAGACACGAGCTGAGAAATTGCAAACGTCGAGCAATTGCTCAGAGATGAAAAGTGCCAGCACTGAAAGCTGTTGCTAGCCAGCACCCTTCCTTGGAAGCGCTTTCACAGGTGCAGCAACACTGGGGCTTTGCGCTTCTCTAGCCACCAAACGTCACGGTCCTTCTCTTTCCGTCTCGTAGACACGAGCTGAGAAATTGCAAACGTCGAGCAATTGCTCAGAGAGGAAAAGTGCCAGCACTGAAAGCTGTTGCTAGCCAGCACCCTTCCTTGGAAGCGCTTTTGTAGGCCTAAGAACAGTGGGGCTCTGGGCTTCTCTAGCCACCTCATCTTCTGCTCATCTTCTCGCGCACTCTGAAGAGAGCTCAGGTGAGAAATTGCAAACGTCGAGCAATTGCTCAGAGATGAAAAGTGCCAGCACTGAAAGCTGTTGCTAGCCAGCACCCTTCCTTGGAAGCGCTTTCACAGGCGCAGCAACACTGGGGCTTTGCGCTTCTCTAGCCACCAAACGTCACGGTCCTTCTCTTTCCGTCTCGTGGACACGAGCTGAGAAATTGCAATCGTCGAGCAATTGCTCAGAGATGAAAAGTGCCAGCACTGAAAGCTGTTGCTAGCCAGCACCCTTCCTTGGAAGCGCTTTCACAGGCGCAGCAACACTGGGGCTTTGCGCTTCTCTAGCCACCAAACGTCACGGTCCTTCTCTTTCCGTCTCGTAGACACGAGCTGAGAAATTGCAAACGTCGAGCAATTGCTCAGAGATGAAAAGTGCCAGCACTGAAAGCTGTTGCTAGCCAGCACCCTTCCTTGGAAGCGCTTTCACAGGCGCAGCAACACTGGGGCTTTGCGCTTCTCTACCCACCAAACGTCACGGTCCTTCTCTTTCCGTCTCGTAGACACGAGCTGAGAAATTGCAAACGTCGAGCAATTGCTCAGAGATGAAAAGTGCCAGCACTGAAAGCTCTTGCTAGCCAGCACCCTTCCTTGGAAGCGCTTTCACAGGCGCAGTAACACTGGGGCTTTGCGCTTCTCTACCCACCAAACGTCACGGTCATTCTCTTTCCATCTCGTAGACACGAGCTGAGAAATTGCAAACGTCGAGCAATTGCTCAGAGATGAAAAGTGCCAGCACTGAAAGCTGTTGCTAGCCAGCACCCTTCCTTGGAAGCGCTTTCACAGGCGCAGTAACACTGGGGCTTTGCGCTTCTCTACCCACCAAACGTCACGGTCCTTCTCTTTCCGTCTCGTAGACACGAGCTGAGAAATTGCAAACGTCGAGCAATTGCTCAGAGATGAAAAGTGCCAGCACTGAAAGCTGTTGCTAGCCAGCACCCTTCCTTGGAAGCGCTTTTGTAGGCCTAAGAACACTGGGGCTCTGGGCTTCTTTAGCCACCTCATCTTCTGCTCATCCTCTCGCGCACTCTGAAGAGAGCTCAGGTGAGAAATTGCAAACGTCGAGCAATTGCTCAGAGATGAAAAGTGCCAGCACTGAAAGCTGTTGCTAGCCAGCACCCTTCCTTGGAAGCGCTTTCACAGGCGCAGCAACACTGGGGCTTTGCGCTTCTCTAGCCACCAAACGTCACGGTCCTTCTCTTTCCGTCTCGTAGACACGAGCTGAGAAATTGCAAACGTCGAGCAATTGCTCAGAGAGGAAAAGTGCCAGCACTGAAAGCTCTTGCTAGCCAGCACCCTTCCTTGGAAGCGCTTTTGTAGGCCTAAGAACAGTGGGGCTCTGGGCTTCTCTAGCCACCTCATCTTCTGCTCATCCTCTCGCGCACTCTAAAGAGAGCTCAGGTGAGAAATTGCAAACGTCGAGCAATTGCTCAGAGATGAAAAGTGCCAGCACTGAAAGCTCTTGCTAGCCAGCCCCCTTCCTTGGAAGCGCTTTTGTAGGCCTAAGAACACTGGGGCTCTGGGCTTCTCTAGCCACCTAATCTTCTGCTCATCCTCTCGCGCACTCTAAAGAGAGCTCAGGTGAGAAATTGCAAACGTCGAGCAATTGCTCAGAGATGAAAAGTGCCAGCACTGAAAGCTGTTGCTAGCCAGCACCCTTCCTTGGAAGCGCTTTACAGGCGCAGTAACACTGGGGCTTTGCGCTTCTCTACCCATCAAACGTCACTGTCATTCTCTTTCCGTCTCGTAGACACGAGCTGAGAAATTGCAAACGTCGAGCAATTGCTCAGAGATGAAAAGTGCCAGCACTGAAAGCTGTTGCTAGCCAGCACCCTTCCTTGGAAGCGCTTTTGTAGGCCTAAGAACACTGGGGCTTTGCGCTTCTCTACCCACCAAACGTCACGGTCCTTCTCTTTCCGTCTCGTAGACACGAGCTGAGAAATTGCAAACGTCGAGCAATTGCTCAGAGAGGAAAAGTGCCAGCACTGAAAGCTGTTGCTAGCCAGCACCCTTCCTTGGAAGCGCTTTCACAGGTGCAGCAACACTGGGGCTTTGCGCTTCTATACGCACCAAACGTCACGGTCCTTCTCTTTCCGTCTCGTAGACACGAGCTGAGAAATTGCAAACGTCGAGCAATTGCTCAGAGAGGAAAAGTGCCAGCACTGAAAGCTGTTGCTAGCCAGCACCCTTCCTTGGAAGCGCTTTTGTAGGCCTAAGAACACTGGGGCTCTGGGCTTCTCTAGCCACCTCATCTTCTGCTCATCCTCTCGCGCACTCTAAAGAGAGCTCAGGTGAGAAATTGCAAACGTCGAGCAATTGCTCAGAGATGAAAAGTGCCAGCACTGAAAGCTGTTGCTAGCCAGCACCCTTCCTTGGAAGCGCTTTCACAGGCGCAGTAACACTGGGGCTTTGCGCTTCTCTAGCCACCAAACGTCACTGTCATTCTCTTTCCATCTCGTAGACACGAGCTGAGAAATTGCAAACGTCGAGCAATTGCTCAGAGATGAAAAGTGCCAGCACTGAAAGCTCTTGCTAGCCAGCACCCTTCCTTGGAAGCGCTTTCACAGGCGCAGTAACACTGGGGCTTTGCGCTTCTCTAGCCACCAAACGTCAAGGTCATTCTCTTTCCGTCTCGTAGACACGAGCTGAGAAATTGCAAACGTTGAGCAATTGCTCAGAGATGAAAAGTGCCAGCACTGAAAGCTCTTGCTAGCCAGCACCCTTCCTTGGAAGCGCTTTTGTAGGCCTAAGAACACTGGGGCTCTGGGCTTCTTTAGCCACCTCATCTTCTGCTCATCCTCTCGCGCACTCTGAAGAGAGCTCAGGTGAGAAATTGCAAACGTCGAGCAATTGCTCAGAGATGAAAAGTGCCAGCACTGAAAGCTGTTGCTAGCCAGCACCCTTCCTTGGAAGCGCTTTCACAGGCGCAGCAACACTGGGGCTTTGCGCTTCTCTAGCCACCAAACGTCACGGTCCTTCTCTTTCCGTCTCGTAGACACGAGCTGAGAAATTGCAAACGTCGAGCAATTGCTCAGAGAGGAAAAGTGCCAGCACTGAAAGCTGTTGCTAGCCAGCACCCTTCCTTGGAAGCGCTTTTGTAGGCCTAAGAACACTGGGGCTCTGGGCTTCTCTAGCCACCTCATCTTCTGCTCATCCTCTCGCGCACTCTAAAGAGAGCTCAGGTGAGAAATTGCAAACGTCGAGCAATTGCTCAGAGATGAAAAGTGCCAGCACTGAAAGCTCTTGCTAGCCAGCACCCTTCCTTGGAAGCGCTTTACAGGCGCAGTAACACTGGGGCTTTGCGCTTCTCTAGGCACCAAGCGTCACTGTCATTCTCTTTCCGTCTCGTAGACACGAGCTGAGAAATTGCAAACGTCGAGCAATTGCTCAGAGATGAAAAGTGCCAGCACTGAAAGCTGTTGCTAGCCAGCACCCTTCCTTGGAAGCGCTTTTGTAGGCCTAAGAACACTGGGGCTCTGGGCTTCTCTAGCCACCTCATCTTCTGCTCATCCTCTCGCGCACTCTAAAGAGAGCTCAGGTGAGAAATTGCAAACGTCGAGCAATTGCTCAGAGATGAAAAGTGCCAGCACTGAAAGCTGTTGCTAGCCAGCCCCCTTCCTTGGAAGCGCTTTTGTAGGCCTAAGAACACTGGGGCTCTGGGCTTCTCTAGCCACCTCATCTTCTGCTCATCCTCTCGCGCACTCTAAAGAGAGCTCAGCTGAGAAATTGCAAACGTCGAGCAATTGCTCAGAGAGGAAAAGTGCCAGCACTGAAAGCTGTTGCTAGCCAGCCCCCTTCCTTGGAAACGCTTTTGTAGGCCTAAGAACACTGGGGCTCTGGGCTTCTCTAGCCACCTCATCTTCTGCTCATCCTCTCGCGCACTCTAAAGAGAGCTCAGGTGAGAAATTGCAAACATCGAGCAATTGCTCAGAGATGAAAAGTGCCAGCACTGAAAGCTGTTGCTAGCCAGCACCCTTCCTTGGAAGCGCTTTCACAGGCGCAGCAACACTGGGGCTTTACGCTTCTCTACCCACCAAACGTCACGGTCCTTCTCTTTCCGTCTCGTAGACACGAGCTGAGAAATTGCAAACGTCGAGCAATTGCTCAGAGATGAAAAGTGCCAGCACTGAAAGCTCTTGCTAGCCAGCACCCTTCCTTGGAAGCGCTTTCACAGGCGCAGCAACACTGGGGCTTTGCGCTTCTCTACCCACCAAACGTCACTGTCATTCTCTTTCCATCTCGTAGACACGAGCTGAGAAATTGCAAACGTCGAGCAATTGCTCAGAGATGAAAAGTGCCAGCACTGAAAGCTGTTGCTAGCCAGCACCCTTCCTTGGAAGCGCTTTCACAGGCGCAGTAACACTGGGGCTTTGCGCTTCTCTAGCCACCAAACGTCACGGTCCTTCTCTTTCCGTCTCGTAGACACGAGCTGAGAAATTGCAAACGTTGAGCAATTGCTCAGAGATGAAAAGTGCCAGCACTGAAAGCTGTTGCTAGCCAGCCCCCTTCCTTGGAAGCGCTTTTGTAGGCCTAAGAACACTGGGGCTCTGGGCTTCTCTAGCCACCTCATCTTCTGCTCATCCTCTCGCGCACTCTGAAGAGAGCTCAGGTGAGAAATTGCAAACGTCGAGCAATTGCTCAGAGATGAAAAGTGCCAGCACTGAAAGCTGTTGCTAGCCAGCACCCTTCCTTGGAAGCGCTTTCACAGGCGCAGCAACACTGGGGCTTTGCGCTTCTCTAGCCACCAAACGTCACGGTCCTTCTCTTTCCGTCTCGTAGACACGAGCTGAGAAATTGCAAACGTCGAGCAATTGCTCAGAGAGGAAAAGTGCCAGCACTGAAAGCTGTTGCTAGCCAGCCCCCTTCCTTGGAAGCGCTTTTGTAGGCCTAAGAACACTGGGGCTCTGGGCTTCTCTAGCCACCTCATCTTCTGCTCATCCTCTCGCGCACTCTAAAGAGAGCTCAGGTGAGAAATTGCAAACGTCGAGCAATTGCTCAGAGATGAAAAGTGCCAGCACTGAAAGCTCTTGCTAGCCAGCACCCTTCCTTGGAAGCGCTTTTGTAGGCCTAAGAACACTGGGGCTCTGGGCTTCTCTAGCCACCTAATCTTCTGCTCATCCTCTCGCGCACTCTAAAGAGAGCTCAGGTGAGAAATTGCAAACGTCGAGCAATTGCTCAGAGATGAAAAGTGCCAGCACTGAAAGCTCTTGCTAGCCAGCACCCTTCCTTGGAAGCGCTTTACAGGCGCAGTAACACTGTGGCTTTGCGCTTCTCTACCCACCAAACGTCACGGTCATTCTCTTTCCGTCTCGTAGACACGAGCTGAGAAATTGCAAACGTCGAGCAATTGCTCAGAGATGAAAAGTGCCAGCACTGAAAGCTCTTGCTAGCCAGCCCCCTTCCTTGGAAGCGCTTTTGTAGGCCTAAGAACACTGGGGCTCTGGGCTTCTCTAGCCACCTCATCTTCTGCTCATCCTCTCGCGCACTCTAAAGAGAGCTCAGGTGAGAAATTGCAAACGTCGAGCAATTGCTCAGAGATGAAAAGTGCCAGCACTGAAAGCTGTTGCTAGCCAGCCCCCTTCCTTGGAAACGCTTTTGTAGGCCTAAGAAGACTGGGGCTCTGGGCTTCTCTAGCCACCTCATCTTCTGCTCATCCTCTCGCGCACTCTAAAGAGAGCTCAGGTGAGAAATTGCAAACGTCGAGCAATTGCTCAGAGATGAAAAGTGCCAGCACTGAAAGCTGTTGCTAGCCAGCACCCTTCCTTGGAAGCGCTTTACAGGCGCGGTAACAATGGGGCTTTGCGCTTCTCTACCCACCAAACGTCACTGTCATTCTCTTTCCGTCTCGTAGACACGAGCTGAGAAATTGCAAACGTCGAGCAATTGCTCAGAGATGAAAAGTGCCAGCACTGAAAGCTGTTGCTAGCCAGCACCCTTCCTTGGAAGCGCTTTCACAGGCGCAGCAACACTGGGGCTTTGCGCTTCTCTACCCACCAAACGTCACGGTCCTTCTCTTTCCGTCTCGTAGACACGAGCTGAGAAATTGCAAACGTCGAGCAATTGCTCAGAGATGAAAAGTGCCAGCACTGAAAGCTGTTGCTAGCCAGCACCCTTCCTTGGAAGCGCTTTACAGGCGCAGCAACACTGGGGCTTTGCGCTTCTCTAGCCACCAAACGTCACGGTCCTTCTCTTTCCGTCTCGTAGACACGAGCTGAGAAATTGCAAACGTCGAGCAATTGCTCAGAGAGGAAAAGTGCCAGCACTGAAAGCTGTTGCTAGCCAGCACCCTTCCTTGGAAGCGCTTTTGTAGGCCTAAGAACAGTGGGGCTCTGGGCTTCTCTAGCCACCTCATCTTCTGCTCATCTTCTCGCGCACTCTGAAGAGAGCTCAGGTGAGAAATTGCAAACGTCGAGCAATTGCTCAGAGATGAAAAGTGCCAGCACTGAAAGCTGTTGCTAGCCAGCACCCTTCCTTGGAAGCGCTTTCACAGGCGCAGCAACACTGGGGCTTTGCGCTTCTCTAGCCACCAAACGTCACGGTCCTTCTCTTTCCGTCTCGTGGACACGAGCTGAGAAATTGCAATCGTCGAGCAATTGCTCAGAGATGAAAAGTGCCAGCACTGAAAGCTGTTGCTAGCCAGCACCCTTCCTTGGAAGCGCTTTCACAGGCGCAGCAACACTGGGGCTTTGCGCTTCTCTACCCACCAAACGTCACGGTCCTTCTCTTTCCGTCTCGTAGACACGAGCTGAGAAATTGCAAACGTCGAGCAATTGCTCAGAGATGAAAAGTGCCAGCACTGAAAGCTGTTGCTAGCCAGCACCCTTCCTTGGAAGCGCTTTCACAGGCGCAGCAACACTGGGGCTTTGCGCTTCTCTACCCACCAAACGTCACGGTCCTTCTCTTTCCGTCTCGTAGACACGAGCTGAGAAATTGCAAACGTCGAGCAATTGCTCAGAGAGGAAAAGTGCCAGCACTGAAAGCTCTTGCTAGCCAGCCCCCTTCCTTGGAAGCGCTTTTGTAGGCCTAAGAACACTGGGGCTCTGGGCTTCTCTAGCCACCTCATCTTCTGCTCATCCTCTCGCGCACTCTAAAGAGAGCTCAGGTGAGAAATTGCAAACGTCGAGCAATTGCTCAGAGATGAAAAGTGCCAGCACTGAAAGCTCTTGCTAGCCAGCCCCCTTCCTTGGAAACGCTTTTGTAGGCCTAAGAAGACTGGGGCTCTGGGCTTCTCTAGCCACCTCATCTTCTGCTCATCCTCTCGCGCACTCTAAAGAGAGCTCAGGTGAGAAATTGCAAACGTCGAGCAATTGCTCAGAGATGAAAAGTGCCAGCACTGAAAGCTCTTGCTAGCCAGCACCCTTCCTTGGAAGCGCTTTCACAGGCGCAGCAACACTTGGGCTTTGCGCTTCTCTAGCCACCAAACGTCACGGTCCTTCTCTTTCCGTCTCGTAGACACGAGCTGAGAAATTGCAAACGTCGAGCAATTGCTCAGAGATGAAAAGTGCCAGCACTGAAAGCTCTTGCTAGCCAGCACCCTTCCTTGGAAGCGCTTTCACAGGCGCAGCAACACTGGGGCTTTGCGCTTCTCTACCCACCAAACGTCACGGTCCTTCTCTTCCCGTCTCGTAGACATGAGCTGAGAAATTGCAAACGTCGAGCAATTGCTCAGAGATGAAAAGTGCCAGCACTGAAAGCTCTTGCTAGCCAGCACCCTTCCTTGGAAGCGCTTTACAGGCGCAGCAACACTGGGGCTTTGCGCTTCTCTACCCACCAAACGTCACGGTCCTTCTGTTTCCGTCTCGTAGACACGAGCTGAGAAATTGCAAACGTCGAGCAATTGCTCAGAGATGAAAAGTGCCAGCACTGAAAGCTCTTGCTAGCCAGCACCCTTCCTTGGAAGCGCTTTTGTAGGCCTAAGAACACTGGGGCTCTGGGCTTCTCTAGCCACCTCATCTTCTGCTCATCCTCTCGCGCACTCTGAAGAGAGCTCAGGTGAGAAATTGCAAACGTCGAGCAATTGCTCAGAGATGAAAAGTGCCAGCACTGAAAGCTGTTGCTAGCCAGCACCCTTCCTTGGAAGCGCTTTCACAGGCGCAGCAACACTGGGGCTTTGCGCTTCTCTACCCACCAAACGTCACGGTCCTTCTCTTTCCGTCTCGTAGACATGAGCTGAGAAATTGCAAACGTCGAGCAATTGCTCAGAGATGAAAAGTGCCAGCACTGAAAGCTGTTGCTAGCCAGCACCCTTCCTTGGAAGCGCTTTCACAGGCGCAGCAACACTGGGGCTTTGCGCTTCTCTACCCACCAAACGTCACGGTCCTTCTCTTTCCGTCTCGTAGACACGAGCTGAGAAATTGCAAACGTCGAGCAATTGCTCAGAGATGAAAAGTGCCAGCACTGAAGGCTGTTGCTAGCCAGCACCCTTCCTTGGAAGCGCTTTCACAGGCGCAGCAACACTGGGGCTTTGCGCTTCTCTAGCCACCAAACGTCACGGTCCTTCTCTTTCCGTCTCGTAGACACGAGCTGAGAAATTGCAAACGTCGAGCAATTGCTCAGAGATGAAAAGTGCCAGCACTGAAAGCTGTTGCTAGCCAGCACCCTTCCTTGGAAGCGCTTTTGTAGGCCTAAGAACACTGGGGCTCTGGGCTTCTCTAGCCACCTCATCTTCTGCTCATCCTCTTGCGCACTCTAAAGAGAGCTCAGGTGAGAAATTGCAAACGTCGAGCAATTGCTCAGAGATGAAAAGTGCCAGCACTGAAAGCTGTTGCTAGCCAGCCCCCTTCCTTGGAAGCGCTTTTGTAGGCCTAAGAACACTGGGGCTCTGGGCTTCTCTAGCCACCTAATCTTCTGCTCATCCTCTCGCGCACTCTAAAGAGAGCTCAGGTGAGAAATTGCAAACGTCGAGCAATTGCTCAGAGATGAAAAGTGCCAGCACTGAAAGCTGTTGCTAGCCAGCACCCTTCCTTGGAAGCGCTTTACAGGCGCAGCAACACTGGGGCTTTACGCTTCTCTACCCACCAAACGTCACGGTCCTTCTCTTTCCGTCTCGTAGACACGAGCTGAGAAATTGCAAACGTCGAGCAATTGCTCAGAGATGAAAAGTGCCAGCACTGAAAGCTGTTGCTAGCCAGCACCCTTCCTTGGAAGCGCTTTTGTAGCCCTTAGAACACTGGGGCTCTGGGCTTCTCTAGCCACCTCATCTTCTGCTCATCCTCTCGCGCACTCTAAAGAGAGCTCAGGTGAGAAATTGCAAACGTCCAGCAATTGCTCAGAGATGAAAAGTGCCAGCACTGAAAGCTGTTGCTAGCCAGCACCCTTCCTTGGAAGCGCTTTCACAGGCGCAGCAACACTGGGGCTTTGCGCTTCTCTAGCCACCAAACGTCACGGTCCTTCTCTTTCCGTCTCGTAGACACGAGCTGAGAAATTGCAAACGTCGAGCAATTGCTCAGAGATGAAAAGTGCCAGCACTGAAAGCTGTTGCTAGCCAGCACCCTTCCTTGGAAGCGCTTTACAGGCGCAGCAACACTGGGGCTTTACGCTTCTCTACCCACCAAACGTCACGGTCCTTCTCTTTCCGTCTCCTAGACACGAGCTGAGAAATTGCAAACGTCGAGCAATTGCTCAGAGAGGAAAAGTGCCAGCACTGAAAGCTGTTGCTAGCCAGCACCCTTCCTTGGAAGCGCTTTTGTAGGCCTAAGAACACTGGGGCTCTGGGCTTCTCTAGCCACCTCATCTTCTGCTCATCCTCTCGCGCACTCTAAAGAGAGCTCAGGTGAGAAATTGCAAACGTCGAGCAATTGCTCAGAGATGAAAAGTGCCAGCACTGAAAGCTGTTGCTAGCCAGCACCCTTCCTTGGAAGCGCTTTCACAGGCGCAGCAACACTGGGGCTTTGCGCTTCTCTACCCACCAAACGTCACGGTCCTTCTCTTTCCGTCTCGTAGACATGAGCTGAGAAATTGCAAACGTCGAGCAATTGCTCAGAGATGAAAAGTGCCAGCACTGAAAGCTGTTGCTAGCCAGCACCCTTCCTTTGAAGCGCTTTCACAGGCGCAGCAACACTGGGGCTTTGCGCTTCTCTAGCCACCAAACGTCACGGTCCTTCTCTTTCCGTCTCGTAGACACGAGCTGAGAAATTGCAAACGTCGAGCAATTGCTCAGAGATGAAAAGTGCCAGCACTGAAGGCTGTTGCTAGCCAGCACCCTTCCTTGGAAGCGCTTTCACAGGCGCAGCAACACTGGGGCTTTGCGCTTCTCTACCCACCAAACGTCACGGTCCTTCTCTTTCCGTCTCGTAGACACGAGCTGAGAAATTGCAAACGTCGAGCAATTGCTCAGAGATGAAAAGTGCCAGCACTGAAAGCTGTTGCTAGCCAGCACCCTTCCTTGGAAGCGCTTTTGTAGGCCTAAGAACACTGGGGCTCTGGGCTTCTCTAGCCACCTAATCTTCTGATCATCCTCTCGCGCACTCTAAAGAGAGCTCAGGTGAGAAATTGCAAACGTCGAGCAATTGCTCAGAGATGAAAAGTGCCAGCACTGAAAGCTGTTGCTAGCCAGCCCCCTTCCTTGGAAGCGCTTTTGTAGGCCTAAGAACACTGGGGCTCTGGGCTTCTCTAGCCACCTCATCTTCTGCTCATCCTCTCGCGCACTCTAAAGAGAGCTCAGGTGAGAAATTGCAAACGTCGAGCAATTGCTCAGAGATGAAAAGTGCCAGCACTGAAAGCTGTTGCTAGCCAGCACCCTTCCTTGGAAGCGCTTTACAGGCGCAGCAACACTGGGGCTTTACGCTTCTCTACCCACCAAACGTCACGGTCCTTCTCTTTCCATCTCGTAGACACGAGCTGAGAAATTGCAAACGTCGAGCAATTGCTCAGAGATGAAAAGTGCCAGCACTGAAAGCTGTTGCTAGCCAGCACCCTTCCTTGGAAGCGCTTTCACAGGCGCAGTAACACTGGGGCTTTGCGCTTCTCTAGCCACCAAACGTCAAGGTCATTCTCTTTCCGTCTCGTAGACACGAGCTGAGAAATTGCAAACGTTGAGCAATTGCTCAGAGATGAAAAGTGCCAGCACTGAAAGCTGTTGCTAGCCAGCCCCCTTCCTTGGAAGCGCTTTTGTAGGCCTAAGAACACTGGGGCTCTGGGCTTCTTTAGCCACCTCATCTTCTGCTCATCCTCTCGCGCACTCTGAAGAGAGCTCAGGTGAGAAATTGCAAACGTCGAGCAATTGCTCAGAGATGAAAAGTGCCAGCACTGAAAGCTGTTGCTAGCCAGCACCCTTCCTTGGAAGCGCTTTCACAGGCGCAGCAACACTGGGGCTTTGCGCTTCTCTAGCCACCAAACGTCACGGTCATTCTCTTTCCGTCTCGTAGACACGAGCTGAGAAATTGCAAACGTCGAGCAATTGCTCAGAGAGGAAAAGTGCCAGCACTGAAAGCTCTTGCTAGCCAGCACCCTTCCTTGGAAGCGCTTTTGTAGGCCTAAGAACACTGGGGCTCTGGGCTTCTCTAGCCACCTCATCTTCTGCTCATCCTCTCGCGCACTCTAAAGAGAGCTCAGGTGAGAAATTGCAAACGTCGAGCAATTGCTCAGAGATGAAAAGTGCCAGCACTGAAAGCTCTTGCTAGCCAGCCCCCTTCCTTGGAAGCGCTTTTGTAGGCCTAAGAACACTGGGGCTCTGGGCTTCTCTAGCCACCTAATCTTCTGCTCATCCTCTCGCGCACTCTAAAGAGAGCTCAGGTGAGAAATTGCAAACGTCGAGCAATTGCTCAGAGATGAAAAGTGCCAGCACTGAAAGCTCTTGCTAGCCAGCACCCTTCCTTGGAAGCGCTTTACAGGCGCAGTAACACTGGGGCTTTGCGCTTCTCTACCCACCAAACGTCACGGTCATTCTCTTTCCGTCTCGTAGACACGAGCTGAGAAATTGCAAACGTCGAGCAATTGCTCAGAGATGAAAAGTGCCAGCACTGAAAGCTGTTGCTAGCCAGCCCCCTTCCTTGGAAGCGCTTTTGTAGGCCTAAGAACACTGGGGCTCTGGGCTTCTCTAGCCACCTCATCTTCTGCTCATCCTCTCGCGCACTCTAAAGAGAGCTCAGGTGAGAAATTGCAAACGTCGAGCAATTGCTCAGAGATGAAAAGTGCCAGCACTGAAAGCTCTTGCTAGCCAGCACCCTTCCTTGGAAGCGCTTTACAGGCGCGGTAACACTGGGGCTTTGCGCTTCTCTACCCACCAAACGTCACTGTCATTCTCTTTCCGTCTCGTAGACACGAGCTGAGAAATTGCAAACGTCGAGCAATTGCTCAGAGATGAAAAGTGCCAGCACTGAAAGCTGTTGCTAGCCAGCCCCCTTCCTTGGAAGCGCTTTTGTAGGCCTAAGAACACTGGGGCTCTGGGCTTCTCTAGCCACCTCATCTTCTGCTCATCCTCTCGCGCACTCTAAAGAGAGCTCAGGTGAGAAATTGCAAACGTCGAGCAATTGCTCAGAGATGAAAAGTGCCAGCACTGAAAGCTGTTGCTAGCCAGCACCCTTCCTTGGAAACGCTTTTGTAGGCCTAAGAAGACTGGGGCTCTGGGCTTCTCTAGCCACCTCATCTTCTGCTCATCCTCTCGCGCACTCTAAAGAGAGCTCAGGTGAGAAATTGCAAACGTCGAGCAATTGCTCAGAGATGAAAAGTGCCAGCACTGAAAGCTGTTGCTAGCCAGCACCCTTCCTTGGAAGCGCTTTCACAGGCGCAGCAACACTGGGGCTTTGCGCTTCTCTAGCCACCAAACGTCACGGTCCTTCTCTTTCCGTCTCCTAGACACGAGCTGAGAAATTGCAAACGTCGAGCAATTGCTCAGAGATGAAAAGTGCCAGCACTGAAAGCTCTTGCTAGCCAGCACCCTTCCTTGGAAGCGCTTTACAGGCGCAGCAACACTGGGGCTTTGCGCTTCTCTAGCCACCAAACGTCACGGTCCTTCTCTTTCCGTCTCGTAGACACGAGCTGAGAAATTGCAAACGTCGAGCAATTGCTCAGAGATGAAAAGTGCCAGCACTGAAAGCTCTTGCTAGCCAGCACCCTTCCTTGGAAGCGCTTTTGTAGGCCTAAGAACACTGGGGCTCTGGGCTTCTCTAGCCACCTCATCTTCTGCTCATCTTCTCGCGCACTCTGAAGAGAGCTCAGGTGAGAAATTGCAAACGTCGAGCAATTGCTCAGAGATGAAAAGTGCCAGCACTGAAAGCTGTTGCTAGCCAGCACCCTTCCTTGGAAGCGCTTTTGTAGGCCTAAGAACACTGGGGCTTTGCGCTTCTCTACCCACCAAACGTCACGGTCCTTCTCTTTCCGTCTCGTGGACACGAGCTGAGAAATTGCAAACGTCGAGCAATTGCTCAGAGATGAAAAGTGCCAGCACTGAAAGCTGTTGCTAGCCAGCACCCTTCCTTGGAAGCGCTTTCACAGGCGCAGCAACACTGGGGCTTTGCGCTTCTCTACCCACCAAACGTCACGGTCCTTCTCTTTCCGTCTCGTAGACACGAGCTGAGAAATTGCAAACGTCGAGCAATTGCTCAGAGATGAAAAGTGCCAGCACTGAAAGCTGTTGCTAGCCAGCACCCTTCCTTGGAAGCGCTTTCACAGGCGCAGCAACACTGGGGCTTTGCGCTTCTCTACCCACCAAACGTCACGGTCCTTCTCTTTCCGTCTCGTAGACACGAGCTGAGAAATTGCAAACGTCGAGCAATTGCTCAGAGATGAAAAGTGCCAGCACTGAAAGCTCTTGCTAGCCAGCACCCTTCCTTGGAAGCGCTTTTGTAGGCCTAAGAACACTGGGGCTCTGGGCTTCTCTAGCCACCTCATCTTCTGCTCATCCTCTCGCGCACTCTAAAGACAGCTCAGCTGAGAAATTGCAAACGTCGAGCAATTGCTCAGAGATGAAAAGTGCCAGCACTGAAAGCTGTTGCTAGCCAGCACCCTTCCTTGGAAGCGCTTTTGTAGGCCTAAGAACACTGGGGCTCTGGGCTTCTCTAGCCACCTAATCTTCTGCTCATCCTCTCGCGCACTCTAAAGAGAGCTCAGGTGAGAAATTGCAAACGTCGAGCAATTGCTCAGAGATGAAAAGTGCCAGCACTGAAAGCTGTTGCTAGCCAGCACCCTTCCTTGGAAGCGCTTTACAGGCGCAGCAACACTGGGGCTTTACGCTTCTCTACCCACCAAACGTCACGGTCCTTCTCTTTCCGTCTCGTAGACACGAGCTGAGAAATTGCAAACGTCGAGCAATTGCTCAGAGAGGAAAAGTGCCAGCACTGAAAGCTGTTGCTAGCCAGCACCCTTCCTTGGAAGCGCTTTTGTAGCCCTTAGAACACTGGGGCTCTGGGCTTCTCTAGCCACCTCATCTTCTGCTCATCCTCTCGCGCACTCTAAAGAGAGCTCAGGTGAGAAATTGCAAACGTCGAGCAATTGCTCAGAGATGAAAAGTGCCAGCACTGAAAGCTGTTGCTAGCCAGCACCCTTCCTTGGAAGCGCTTTCACAGGCGCAGCAACACTGGGGATTTGCGCTTCTCTAGCCACCAAACGTCACGGTCCTTCTCTTTCCGTCTCGTTCACATGAGTTGAGAAATTGCAAACGTCGAGCAATTGCTCAGAGATGAAAAGTGCCAGCACTGAAAGCTCTTGCTAGCCAGCCCCCTTCCTTGGAAGCGCTTTTGTAGGCCTAAGAACACTGGGGCTCTGGGCTTCTCTAGCCACCTCATCTTCTGCTCATCCTCTCGCGCACTCTAAAGAGAGCTCAGGGGAGAAATTGCAAACGTCGAGCAATTGCTCAGAGATGAAAAGTGCCAGCACTGAAAGCTGTTGCTAGCCAGCACCCTTCCTTGGAAGCGCTTTCACAAGCGCAGTAACACTGGGGCTTTGCGCTTCTCTAGCCACCAAACGTCACGGTCCTTCTCTTTCCGTCTTGTAGACACGAGCTGAGAAATTGCAAACGTCGAGCAATTGCTCAGAGATGAAAAGTGCCAGCACTGAAAGCTGTTGCTAGCCAGCACCCTTCCTTGGAAGCGCTTTCACAGGCGCAGTAACACTGGGGCTTTGCGCTTCTCTAGCCACCAAACGTCACGGTCATTCTCTTTCCGTGTCGTAGACACGAGCTGAGAAATTGCAAACGTCGAGCAATTGCTCAGAGATGAAAAGTGCCAGCACTGAAAGCTCTTGCTAGCCAGCACCCTTCCTTGGAAGCGCTTTCACAGGCGCAGCAACACTGGGGCTTTGCGCTTCTCTACCCACCAAACGTCACGGTCCTTCTCTTTCCGTCTCGTAGACACGAGCTGAGAAATTGCAAACGTCGAGCAATTGCTCAGAGATGAAAAGTGCCAGCACTGAAAGCTCTTGCTAGCCAGCACCCTTCCTTGGAAGCGCTTTCACAGGCGCAGCAACACTGGGGCTTTGCGCTTCTCTAGCCACCAAACGTCACGGTCCTTCTCTTTCCGTCTCGTAGACACGAGCTGAGAAATTGCAAACGTCGAGCAATTGCTCAGAGATGAAAAGTGCCAGCACTGAAAGCTCTTGCTAGCCAGCACCCTTCCTTGGAAGCGCTTTTGTAGGCCTAAGAACACTGGGGCTCTGGGCTTCTCTAGCCACCTCATCTTCTGCTCATCCTCTCGCGCACTCTAAAGAGAGCTCAGGTGAGAAATTGCAAACGTCGAGCAATTGCTCAGAGATGAAAAGTGCCAGCACTGAAAGCTGTTGCTAGCCAGCACCCTTCCTTGGAAACGCTTTTGTAGGCCTAAGAACACTGGGGCTCTGGGCTTCTCTAGCCACCTAATCTTCTGCTCATCCTCTCGCGCACTCTAAAGAGAGCTCAGGTGAGAAATTGCAAATGTCGAGCAATTGCTCAGAGATGAAAAGTGCCAGCACTGAAAGCTCTTGCTAGCCAGCACCCTTCCTTGGAAGCGCTTTCACAGGCGCAGTAACACTGGGGCTTTGCGCTTCTATACGCACCAAACGTCACGGTCCTTCTCTTCCCGTCTCGCAGACACGAGCTGAGAAATTGCAAACGTCGAGCAATTGCTCAGAGATGAAAAGTGCCAGCACTGAAAGCTGTTGCTAGCCAGCACCCTTCCTTGGAAGCGCTTTTGTAGCCCTTAGAACACTGGGGCTCTGGGCTTCTCTAGCCACCTCATCTTCTGCTCATCCTCTCGCGCACTCTGAAGAGAGCTCAGGTGAGAAATTGCAAACGTCGAGCAATTGCTCAGAGATGAAAAGTGCCAGCACTGAAAGCTCTTGCTAGCCAGCACCCTTCCTTGGAAGCGCTTTCACAGGCGCAGCAACACTGGGGCTTTGCGCTTCTCTAGCCACCAAACGTCACGGTCCTTCTCTTTCCGTCTCGTAGACACGAGCTGAGAAATTGCAAACGTCGAGCAATTGCTCAGAGATGAAAAGTGCCAGCACTGAAAGCTCTTGCTAGCCAGCACCCTTCCTTGGAAGCGCTTTCACAGGCGCAGCAACACTGGGGCTTTGCGCTTCTCTACCCACCAAACGTCACGGTCCTTCTCTTTCCGTCTCGTAGACACGAGCTGAGAAATTGCAAACGTCGAGCAATTGCTCAGAGAGGAAAAGTGCCAGCACTGAAAGCTGTTGCTAGCCAGCACCCTTCCTTGGAAGCGCTTTTGTAGGCCTAAGAACACTGGGGCTCTGGGCTTCTTTAGCCACCTCATCTTCTGCTCATCCTCTTGCGCACTCTAAAGAGAGCTCAGGTGAGAAATTGCAAACGTCGAGCAATTGCTCAGAGAGGAAAAGTGCCAGCACTGAAAGCTCTTGCTAGCCAGCACCCTTCCTTGGAAGCGCTTTTGTAGGCCTAAGAACACTGGGGCTCTGGGCTTCTTTAGCCACCTCATCTTCTGCTCATCCTCGCGCGCACTCTAAAGAGAGCTCAGGTGAGAAATTGCAAACGTCGAGCAATTGCTCAGAGATGAAAAGTGCCAGCACTGAAAGCTGTTGCTAGCCAGCACCCTTCCTTGGAAGCGCTTTCACAGGCGCAGCAACACTGGGGCTTTGCGCTTCTCTAGCCACCAAACGTCACGGTCCTTCTCTTTCCGTCTCGTAGACACGAGCTGAGAAATTGCAAACGTCGAGCAATTGCTCAGAGATGAAAAGTGCCAGCACTGAAAGCTCTTGCTAGCCAGCACCCTTCCTTGGAAGCGCTTTCACAGGCGCAGCAACACTGGGGCTTTGCGCTTCTCTACCCACCAAACGTCACGGTCCTTCTCTTTCCGTCTCGTAGACACGAGCTGAGAAATTGCAAACGTCGAGCAATTGCTCAGAGATGAAAAGTGCCAGCACTGAAAGCTGTTGCTAGCCAGCACCCTTCCTTGGAAGCGCTTTCACAGGCGCAGTAACACTGGGGCTTTGCGCTTCTCTAGCCACCAAACGTCACGGTCATTCTCTTTCCGTGTCGTAGACATGAGCTGAGAAATTGCAAACGTCGAGCAATTGCTCAGAGATGAAAAGTGCCAGCACTGAAAGCTCTTGCTAGCCAGCACCCTTCCTTGGAAGCGCTTTCACAGGCGCAGCAACACTGGGGCTTTGCGCTTCTCTACCCACCAAACGTCACGGTCCTTCTCTTTCCGTCTCGTAGACACGAGCTGAGAAATTGCAAACGTCGAGCAATTGCTCAGAGATGAAAAGTGCCAGCACTGAAAGCTCTTGCTAGCCAGCACCCTTCCTTGGAAGCGCTTTCACAGGCGCAGCAACACTGGGGCTTTGCGCTTCTCTAGCCACCAAACGTCACGGTCCTTCTCTTTCCGTCTCGTAGACACGAGCTGAGAAATTGCAAACGTCGAGCAATTGCTCAGAGATGAAAAGTGCCAGCACTGAAAGCTCTTGCTAGCCAGCACCCTTCCTTGGAAGCGCTTTTGTAGGCCTAAGAACACTGGGGCTCTGGGCTTCTCTAGCCACCTCATCTTCTGCTCATCCTCTCGCGCACTCTAAAGAGAGCTCAGGTGAGAAATTGCAAACGTCGAGCAATTGCTCAGAGATGAAAAGTGCCAGCACTGAAAGCTGTTGCTAGCCAGCACCCTTCCTTGGAAACGCTTTTGTAGGCCTAAGAACACTGGGGCTCTGGGCTTCTCTAGCCACCTAATCTTCTGCTCATCCTCTCGCGCACTCTAAAGAGAGCTCAGGTGAGAAATTGCAAATGTCGAGCAATTGCTCAGAGATGAAAAGGGCCAGCACTGAAAGCTCTTGCTAGCCAGCACCCTTCCTTGGAAGCGCTTTCACAGGCGCAGTAACACTGGGGCTTTGCGCTTCTATACGCACCAAACGTCACGGTCCTTCTCTTCCCGTCTCGCAGACACGAGCTGAGAAATTGCAAACGTCGAGCAATTGCTCAGAGATGAAAAGTGCCAGCACTGAAAGCTGTTGCTAGCCAGCACCCTTCCTTGGAAGCGCTTTTGTAGCCCTTAGAACACTGGGGCTCTGGGCTTCTCTAGCCACCTCATCTTCTGCTCATCCTCTCGCGCACTCTGAAGAGAGCTCAGGTGAGAAATTGCAAACGTCGAGCAATTGCTCAGAGATGAAAAGTGCCAGCACTGAAAGCTCTTGCTAGCCAGCACCCTTCCTTGGAAGCGCTTTCACAGGCGCAGCAACACTGGGGCTTTGCGCTTCTCTAGCCACCAAACGTCACGGTCCTTCTCTTTCCGTGTCGTAGACACGAGCTGAGAAATTGCAAACGTCGAGCAATTGCTCAGAGATGAAAAGTGCCAGCACTGAAAGCTCTTGCTAGCCAGCACCCTTCCTTGGAAGCGCTTTCACAGGCGCAGCAACACTGGGGCTTTGCGCTTCTCTACCCACCAAACGTCACGGTCCTTCTCTTTCCGTCTCGTAGACACGAGCTGAGAAATTGCAAACGTCGAGCAATTGCTCAGAGAGGAAAAGTGCCAGCACTGAAAGCTGTTGCTAGCCAGCACCCTTCCTTGGAAGCGCTTTTGTAGGCCTAAGAACACTGGGGCTCTGGGCTTCTTTAGCCACCTCATCTTCTGCTCATCCTCTTGCGCACTCTAAAGAGAGCTCAGGTGAGAAATTGCAAACGTCGAGCAATTGCTCAGAGAGGAAAAGTGCCAGCACTGAAAGCTCTTGCTAGCCAGCACCCTTCCTTGGAAGCGCTTTTGTAGGCCTAAGAACACTGGGGCTCTGGGCTTCTTTAGCCACCTCATCTTCTGCTCATCCTCGCGCGCACTCTAAAGAGAGCTCAGGTGAGAAATTGCAAACGTCGAGCAATTGCTCAGAGATGAAAAGTGCCAGCACTGAAAGCTGTTGCTAGCCAGCACCCTTCCTTGGAAGCGCTTTCACAGGCGCAGCAACACTGGGGCTTTGCGCTTCTCTAGCCACCAAACGTCACGGTCCTTCTCTTTCCGTCTCGTAGACACGAGCTGAGAAATTGCAAACGTCGAGCAATTGCTCAGAGATGAAAAGTGCCAGCACTGAAAGCTCTTGCTAGCCAGCACCCTTCCTTGGAAGCGCTTTCACAGGCGCAGCAACACTGGGGCTTTGCGCTTCTCTACCCACCAAACGTCACGGTCCTTCTCTTTCCGTCTCGTAGACACGAGCTGAGAAATTGCAAACGTCGAGCAATTGCTCAGAGAGGAAAAGTGCCAGCACTGAAAGCTCTTGCTAGCCAGCACCCTTCCTTGGAAGCGCTTTTGTAGGCCTAAGAACACTGGGGCTCTGGGCTTCTCTAGCCACCTCATCTTCTGCTCATCCTCTCGCGCACTCTAAAGAGAGCTCAGGTGAGAAATTGCAAACGTCGAGCAATTGCTCAGAGATGAAAAGTGCCAGCACTGAAAGCTCTTGCTAGCCAGCCCCCTTCCTTGGAAGCGCTTTTGTAGGCCTAAGAACACTGGGGCTCTGGGCTTCTCTAGCCACCTAATCTTCTGCTCATCCTCTCGCGCACTCTAAAGAGAGCTCAGGTGAGAAATTGCAAACGTCGAGCAATTGCTCAGAGATGAAAAGTGCCAGCACTGAAAGCTCTTGCTAGCCAGCACCCTTCCTTGGAAGCGCTTTACAGGCGCAGTAACACTGGGGCTTTGCGCTTCTCTACCCACCAAACGTCACGGTCATTCTCTTTCCGTCTCGTAGACACGAGCTGAGAAATTGCAAACGTCGAGCAATTGCTCAGAGATGAAAAGTGCCAGCACTGAAAGCTGTTGCTAGCCAGCCCCCTTCCTTGGAAGCGCTTTTGTAGGCCTAAGAACACTGGGGCTCTGGGCTTCTCTAGCCACCTCATCTTCTGCTCATCCTCTCGCGCACTCTAAAGAGAGCTCAGGTGAGAAATTGCAAACGTCGAGCAATTGCTCAGAGATGAAAAGTGCCAGCACTGAAAGCTCTTGCTAGCCAGCACCCTTCCTTGGAAGCGCTTTACAGGCGCGGTAACACTGGGGCTTTGCGCTTCTCTACCCACCAAACGTCACTGTCATTCTCTTTCCGTCTCGTAGACACGAGCTGAGAAATTGCAAACGTCGAGCAATTGCTCAGAGATGAAAAGTGCCAGCACTGAAAGCTGTTGCTAGCCAGCCCCCTTCCTTGGAAGCGCTTTTGTAGGCCTAAGAACACTGGGGCTCTGGGCTTCTCTAGCCACCTCATCTTCTGCTCATCCTCTCGCGCACTCTAAAGAGAGCTCAGGTGAGAAATTGCAAACGTCGAGCAATTGCTCAGAGATGAAAAGTGCCAGCACTGAAAGCTGTTGCTAGCCAGCACCCTTCCTTGGAAACGCTTTTGTAGGCCTAAGAAGACTGGGGCTCTGGGCTTCTCTAGCCACCTCATCTTCTGCTCATCCTCTCGCGCACTCTAAAGAGAGCTCAGGTGAGAAATTGCAAACGTCGAGCAATTGCTCAGAGATGAAAAGTGCCAGCACTGAAAGCTGTTGCTAGCCAGCACCCTTCCTTGGAAGCGCTTTCACAGGCGCAGCAACACTGGGGCTTTGCGCTTCTCTAGCCACCAAACGTCACGGTCCTTCTCTTTCCGTCTCCTAGACACGAGCTGAGAAATTGCAAACGTCGAGCAATTGCTCAGAGATGAAAAGTGCCAGCACTGAAAGCTCTTGCTAGCCAGCACCCTTCCTTGGAAGCGCTTTACAGGCGCAGCAACACTGGGGCTTTGCGCTTCTCTAGCCACCAAACGTCACGGTCCTTCTCTTTCCGTCTCGTAGACACGAGCTGAGAAATTGCAAACGTCGAGCAATTGCTCAGAGATGAAAAGTGCCAGCACTGAAAGCTCTTGCTAGCCAGCACCCTTCCTTGGAAGCGCTTTTGTAGGCCTAAGAACACTGGGGCTCTGGGCTTCTCTAGCCACCTCATCTTCTGCTCATCTTCTCGCGCACTCTGAAGAGAGCTCAGGTGAGAAATTGCAAACGTCGAGCAATTGCTCAGAGATGAAAAGTGCCAGCACTGAAAGCTGTTGCTAGCCAGCACCCTTCCTTGGAAGCGCTTTTGTAGGCCTAAGAACACTGGGGCTTTGCGCTTCTCTACCCACCAAACGTCACGGTCCTTCTCTTTCCGTCTCGTGGACACGAGCTGAGAAATTGCAAACGTCGAGCAATTGCTCAGAGATGAAAAGTGCCAGCACTGAAAGCTGTTGCTAGCCAGCACCCTTCCTTGGAAGCGCTTTCACAGGCGCAGCAACACTGGGGCTTTGCGCTTCTCTACCCACCAAACGTCACGGTCCTTCTCTTTCCGTCTCGTAGACACGAGCTGAGAAATTGCAAACGTCGAGCAATTGCTCAGAGATGAAAAGTGCCAGCACTGAAAGCTGTTGCTAGCCAGCACCCTTCCTTGGAAGCGCTTTCACAGGCGCAGCAACACTGGGGCTTTGCGCTTCTCTACCCACCAAACGTCACGGTCCTTCTCTTTCCGTCTCGTAGACACGAGCTGAGAAATTGCAAACGTCGAGCAATTGCTCAGAGATGAAAAGTGCCAGCACTGAAAGCTCTTGCTAGCCAGCACCCTTCCTTGGAAGCGCTTTTGTAGGCCTAAGAACACTGGGGCTCTGGGCTTCTCTAGCCACCTCATCTTCTGCTCATCCTCTCGCGCACTCTAAAGACAGCTCAGCTGAGAAATTGCAAACGTCGAGCAATTGCTCAGAGATGAAAAGTGCCAGCACTGAAAGCTGTTGCTAGCCAGCACCCTTCCTTGGAAGCGCTTTTGTAGGCCTAAGAACACTGGGGCTCTGGGCTTCTCTAGCCACCTAATCTTCTGCTCATCCTCTCGCGCACTCTAAAGAGAGCTCAGGTGAGAAATTGCAAACGTCGAGCAATTGCTCAGAGATGAAAAGTGCCAGCACTGAAAGCTGTTGCTAGCCAGCACCCTTCCTTGGAAGCGCTTTACAGGCGCAGCAACACTGGGGCTTTACGCTTCTCTACCCACCAAACGTCACGGTCCTTCTCTTTCCGTCTCGTAGACACGAGCTGAGAAATTGCAAACGTCGAGCAATTGCTCAGAGAGGAAAAGTGCCAGCACTGAAAGCTGTTGCTAGCCAGCACCCTTCCTTGGAAGCGCTTTTGTAGCCCTTAGAACACTGGGGCTCTGGGCTTCTCTAGCCACCTCATCTTCTGCTCATCCTCTCGCGCACTCTAAAGAGAGCTCAGGTGAGAAATTGCAAACGTCGAGCAATTGCTCAGAGATGAAAAGTGCCAGCACTGAAAGCTGTTGCTAGCCAGCACCCTTCCTTGGAAGCGCTTTCACAGGCGCAGCAACACTGGGGATTTGCGCTTCTCTAGCCACCAAACGTCACGGTCCTTCTCTTTCCGTCTCGTTCACATGAGTTGAGAAATTGCAAACGTCGAGCAATTGCTCAGAGATGAAAAGTGCCAGCACTGAAAGCTCTTGCTAGCCAGCCCCCTTCCTTGGAAGCGCTTTTGTAGGCCTAAGAACACTGGGGCTCTGGGCTTCTCTAGCCACCTCATCTTCTGCTCATCCTCTCGCGCACTCTAAAGAGAGCTCAGGGGAGAAATTGCAAACGTCGAGCAATTGCTCAGAGATGAAAAGTGCCAGCACTGAAAGCTGTTGCTAGCCAGCACCCTTCCTTGGAAGCGCTTTCACAAGCGCAGTAACACTGGGGCTTTGCGCTTCTCTAGCCACCAAACGTCACGGTCCTTCTCTTTCCGTCTTGTAGACACGAGCTGAGAAATTGCAAACGTCGAGCAATTGCTCAGAGATGAAAAGTGCCAGCACTGAAAGCTGTTGCTAGCCAGCACCCTTCCTTGGAAGCGCTTTCACAGGCGCAGTAACACTGGGGCTTTGCGCTTCTCTAGCCACCAAACGTCACGGTCATTCTCTTTCCGTGTCGTAGACACGAGCTGAGAAATTGCAAACGTCGAGCAATTGCTCAGAGATGAAAAGTGCCAGCACTGAAAGCTCTTGCTAGCCAGCACCCTTCCTTGGAAGCGCTTTCACAGGCGCAGCAACACTGGGGCTTTGCGCTTCTCTACCCACCAAACGTCACGGTCCTTCTCTTTCCGTCTCGTAGACACGAGCTGAGAAATTGCAAACGTCGAGCAATTGCTCAGAGATGAAAAGTGCCAGCACTGAAAGCTCTTGCTAGCCAGCACCCTTCCTTGGAAGCGCTTTCACAGGCGCAGCAACACTGGGGCTTTGCGCTTCTCTAGCCACCAAACGTCACGGTCCTTCTCTTTCCGTCTCGTAGACACGAGCTGAGAAATTGCAAACGTCGAGCAATTGCTCAGAGATGAAAAGTGCCAGCACTGAAAGCTCTTGCTAGCCAGCACCCTTCCTTGGAAGCGCTTTTGTAGGCCTAAGAACACTGGGGCTCTGGGCTTCTCTAGCCACCTCATCTTCTGCTCATCCTCTCGCGCACTCTAAAGAGAGCTCAGGTGAGAAATTGCAAACGTCGAGCAATTGCTCAGAGATGAAAAGTGCCAGCACTGAAAGCTGTTGCTAGCCAGCACCCTTCCTTGGAAACGCTTTTGTAGGCCTAAGAACACTGGGGCTCTGGGCTTCTCTAGCCACCTAATCTTCTGCTCATCCTCTCGCGCACTCTAAAGAGAGCTCAGGTGAGAAATTGCAAATGTCGAGCAATTGCTCAGAGATGAAAAGTGCCAGCACTGAAAGCTCTTGCTAGCCAGCACCCTTCCTTGGAAGCGCTTTCACAGGCGCAGTAACACTGGGGCTTTGCGCTTCTATACGCACCAAACGTCACGGTCCTTCTCTTCCCGTCTCGCAGACACGAGCTGAGAAATTGCAAACGTCGAGCAATTGCTCAGAGATGAAAAGTGCCAGCACTGAAAGCTGTTGCTAGCCAGCACCCTTCCTTGGAAGCGCTTTTGTAGCCCTTAGAACACTGGGGCTCTGGGCTTCTCTAGCCACCTCATCTTCTGCTCATCCTCTCGCGCACTCTGAAGAGAGCTCAGGTGAGAAATTGCAAACGTCGAGCAATTGCTCAGAGATGAAAAGTGCCAGCACTGAAAGCTCTTGCTAGCCAGCACCCTTCCTTGGAAGCGCTTTCACAGGCGCAGCAACACTGGGGCTTTGCGCTTCTCTAGCCACCAAACGTCACGGTCCTTCTCTTTCCGTCTCGTAGACACGAGCTGAGAAATTGCAAACGTCGAGCAATTGCTCAGAGATGAAAAGTGCCAGCACTGAAAGCTCTTGCTAGCCAGCACCCTTCCTTGGAAGCGCTTTCACAGGCGCAGCAACACTGGGGCTTTGCGCTTCTCTACCCACCAAACGTCACGGTCCTTCTCTTTCCGTCTCGTAGACACGAGCTGAGAAATTGCAAACGTCGAGCAATTGCTCAGAGAGGAAAAGTGCCAGCACTGAAAGCTGTTGCTAGCCAGCACCCTTCCTTGGAAGCGCTTTTGTAGGCCTAAGAACACTGGGGCTCTGGGCTTCTTTAGCCACCTCATCTTCTGCTCATCCTCTTGCGCACTCTAAAGAGAGCTCAGGTGAGAAATTGCAAACGTCGAGCAATTGCTCAGAGAGGAAAAGTGCCAGCACTGAAAGCTCTTGCTAGCCAGCACCCTTCCTTGGAAGCGCTTTTGTAGGCCTAAGAACACTGGGGCTCTGGGCTTCTTTAGCCACCTCATCTTCTGCTCATCCTCGCGCGCACTCTAAAGAGAGCTCAGGTGAGAAATTGCAAACGTCGAGCAATTGCTCAGAGATGAAAAGTGCCAGCACTGAAAGCTGTTGCTAGCCAGCACCCTTCCTTGGAAGCGCTTTCACAGGCGCAGCAACACTGGGGCTTTGCGCTTCTCTAGCCACCAAACGTCACGGTCCTTCTCTTTCCGTCTCGTAGACACGAGCTGAGAAATTGCAAACGTCGAGCAATTGCTCAGAGATGAAAAGTGCCAGCACTGAAAGCTCTTGCTAGCCAGCACCCTTCCTTGGAAGCGCTTTCACAGGCGCAGCAACACTGGGGCTTTGCGCTTCTCTACCCACCAAACGTCACGGTCCTTCTCTTTCCGTCTCGTAGACACGAGCTGAGAAATTGCAAACGTCGAGCAATTGCTCAGAGATGAAAAGTGCCAGCACTGAAAGCTGTTGCTAGCCAGCACCCTTCCTTGGAAGCGCTTTCACAGGCGCAGTAACACTGGGGCTTTGCGCTTCTCTAGCCACCAAACGTCACGGTCATTCTCTTTCCGTGTCGTAGACACGAGCTGAGAAATTGCAAACGTCGAGCAATTGCTCAGAGATGAAAAGTGCCAGCACTGAAAGCTCTTGCTAGCCAGCACCCTTCCTTGGAAGCGCTTTCACAGGCGCAGCAACACTGGGGCTTTGCGCTTCTCTACCCACCAAACGTCACGGTCCTTCTCTTTCCGTCTCGTAGACACGAGCTGAGAAATTGCAAACGTCGAGCAATTGCTCAGAGATGAAAAGTGCCAGCACTGAAAGCTCTTGCTAGCCAGCACCCTTCCTTGGAAGCGCTTTCACAGGCGCAGCAACACTGGGGCTTTGCGCTTCTCTAGCCACCAAACGTCACGGTCCTTCTCTTTCCGTCTCGTAGACACGAGCTGAGAAATTGCAAACGTCGAGCAATTGCTCAGAGATGAAAAGTGCCAGCACTGAAAGCTCTTGCTAGCCAGCACCCTTCCTTGGAAGCGCTTTTGTAGGCCTAAGAACACTGGGGCTCTGGGCTTCTCTAGCCACCTCATCTTCTGCTCATCCTCTCGCGCACTCTAAAGAGAGCTCAGGTGAGAAATTGCAAACGTCGAGCAATTGCTCAGAGATGAAAAGTGCCAGCACTGAAAGCTGTTGCTAGCCAGCACCCTTCCTTGGAAACGCTTTTGTAGGCCTAAGAACACTGGGGCTCTGGGCTTCTCTAGCCACCTAATCTTCTGCTCATCCTCTCGCGCACTCTAAAGAGAGCTCAGGTGAGAAATTGCAAATGTCGAGCAATTGCTCAGAGATGAAAAGGGCCAGCACTGAAAGCTCTTGCTAGCCAGCACCCTTCCTTGGAAGCGCTTTCACAGGCGCAGTAACACTGGGGCTTTGCGCTTCTATACGCACCAAACGTCACGGTCCTTCTCTTCCCGTCTCGCAGACACGAGCTGAGAAATTGCAAACGTCGAGCAATTGCTCAGAGATGAAAAGTGCCAGCACTGAAAGCTGTTGCTAGCCAGCACCCTTCCTTGGAAGCGCTTTTGTAGCCCTTAGAACACTGGGGCTCTGGGCTTCTCTAGCCACCTCATCTTCTGCTCATCCTCTCGCGCACTCTGAAGAGAGCTCAGGTGAGAAATTGCAAACGTCGAGCAATTGCTCAGAGATGAAAAGTGCCAGCACTGAAAGCTCTTGCTAGCCAGCACCCTTCCTTGGAAGCGCTTTCACAGGCGCAGCAACACTGGGGCTTTGCGCTTCTCTAGCCACCAAACGTCACGGTCCTTCTCTTTCCGTGTCGTAGACACGAGCTGAGAAATTGCAAACGTCGAGCAATTGCTCAGAGATGAAAAGTGCCAGCACTGAAAGCTCTTGCTAGCCAGCACCCTTCCTTGGAAGCGCTTTCACAGGCGCAGCAACACTGGGGCTTTGCGCTTCTCTACCCACCAAACGTCACGGTCCTTCTCTTTCCGTCTCGTAGACACGAGCTGAGAAATTGCAAACGTCGAGCAATTGCTCAGAGAGGAAAAGTGCCAGCACTGAAAGCTGTTGCTAGCCAGCACCCTTCCTTGGAAGCGCTTTTGTAGGCCTAAGAACACTGGGGCTCTGGGCTTCTTTAGCCACCTCATCTTCTGCTCATCCTCTTGCGCACTCTAAAGAGAGCTCAGGTGAGAAATTGCAAACGTCGAGCAATTGCTCAGAGAGGAAAAGTGCCAGCACTGAAAGCTCTTGCTAGCCAGCACCCTTCCTTGGAAGCGCTTTTGTAGGCCTAAGAACACTGGGGCTCTGGGCTTCTTTAGCCACCTCATCTTCTGCTCATCCTCGCGCGCACTCTAAAGAGAGCTCAGGTGAGAAATTGCAAACGTCGAGCAATTGCTCAGAGATGAAAAGTGCCAGCACTGAAAGCTGTTGCTAGCCAGCACCCTTCCTTGGAAGCGCTTTCACAGGCGCAGCAACACTGGGGCTTTGCGCTTCTCTAGCCACCAAACGTCACGGTCCTTCTCTTTCCGTCTCGTAGACACGAGCTGAGAAATTGCAAACGTCGAGCAATTGCTCAGAGATGAAAAGTGCCAGCACTGAAAGCTCTTGCTAGCCAGCACCCTTCCTTGGAAGCGCTTTCACAGGCGCAGCAACACTGGGGCTTTGCGCTTCTCTACCCACCAAACGTCACGGTCCTTCTCTTTCCGTCTCGTAGACACGAGCTGAGAAATTGCAAACGTCGAGCAATTGCTCAGAGAGGAAAAGTGCCAGCACTGAAAGCTCTTGCTAGCCAGCACCCTTCCTTGGAAGCGCTTTTGTAGGCCTAAGAACACTGGGGCTCTGGGCTTCTTTAGCCACCTCATCTTCTGCTCATCCTCGCGCGCACTCTAAAGAGAGCTCAGGTGAGAAATTGCAAACGTCGAGCAATTGCTCAGAGATGAAAAGTGCCAGCACTGAAAGCTGTTGCTAGCCAGCACCCTTCCTTGGAAGCGCTTTTGTAGGCCTAAGAACACTGGGGCTCTGGGCTTCTCTAGCCACCTCATCTTCTGCTCATCCTCTCGCGCACTCTAAAGAGAGCTCAGGTGAGAAATTGCAAACGTCGAGCAATTGCTCAGAGATGAAAAGTGCCAGCACTGAAAGCTGTTGCTAGCCAGCACCCTTCCTTGGAAGCGCTTTCACAGGCGCAGCAACACTGGGGCTTTGCGCTTCTCTAGCCACCAAACGTCACGGTCCTTCTCTTTCCGTCTCGTAGACACGAGCTGAGAAATTGCAAACGTCGAGCAATTGCTCAGAGATGAAAAGTGCCAGCACTGAAAGCTCTTGCTAGCCAGCACCCTTCCTTGGAAGCGCTTTCACAGGCGCAGCAACACTGGGGCTTTGCGCTTCTCTACCCACCAAACGTCACGGTCCTTCTCTTTCCGTCTCGTAGACACGAGCTGAGAAATTGCAAACGTCGAGCAATTGCTCAGAGAGGAAAAGTGCCAGCACTGAAAGCTGTTGCTAGCCAGCACCCTTCCTTGGAAGCGCTTTTGTAGGCCTAAGAACACTGGGGCTCTGGGCTTCTTTAGCCACCTCATCTTCTGCTCATCCTCTTGCGCACTCTAAAGAGAGCTCAGGTGAGAAATTGCAAACGTCGAGCAATTGCTCAGAGAGGAAAAGTGCCAGCACTGAAAGCTCTTGCTAGCCAGCACCCTTCCTTGGAAGCGCTTTTGTAGGCCTAAGAACACTGGGGCTCTGGGCTTCTTTAGCCACCTCATCTTCTGCTCATCCTCGCGCGCACTCTAAAGAGAGCTCAGGTGAGAAATTGCAAACGTCCAGCAATTGCTCAGAGATGAAAAGTGCCAGCACTGAAAGCTGTTGCTAGCCAGCACCCTTCCTTGGAAGCGCTTTCACAGGCGCAGCAACACTGGGGCTTTGCGCTTCTCTAGCCACCAAACGTCACGGTCCTTCTCTTTCCGTCTCGTAGACACGAGCTGAGAAATTGCAAACGTCGAGCAATTGCTCAGAGATGAAAAGTGCCAGCACTGAAAGCTGTTGCTAGCCAGCACCCTTCCTTGGAAGCGCTTTCACAGGTGCAGCAACACTGGGGCTTTGCGCTTCTCTACCCACCAAACGTCACGGTCCTTCTCTTCCCGTCTCGCAGACACGAGCTGAGAAATTGCAAACGTCGAGCAATTGCTCAGAGATGAAAAGTGCCAGCACTGAAAGCTGTTGCTAGCCAGCACCCTTCCTTGGAAGCGCTTTTGTAGCCCTTAGAACACTGGGGCTCTGGGCTTCTCTAGCCACCTCATCTTCTGCTCATCCTCTCGCGCACTCTGAAGAGAGCTCAGGTGAGAAATTGCAAACGTCGAGCAATTGCTCAGAGATGAAAAGTGCCAGCACTGAAAGCTCTTGCTAGCCAGCACCCTTCCTTGGAAGCGCTTTCACAGGCGCAGCAACACTGGGGCTTTGCGCTTCTCTAGCCACCAAACGTCACGGTCCTTCTCTTTCCGTCTCGTAGACACGAGCTGAGAAATTGCAAACGTCGAGCAATTGCTCAGAGATGAAAAGTGCCAGCACTGAAAGCTCTTGCTAGCCAGCACCCTTCCTTGGAAGCGCTTTCACAGGCGCAGCAACACTGGGGCTTTGCGCTTCTCTACCCACCAAACGTCACGGTCCTTCTCTTTCCGTCTCGTAGACACGAGCTGAGAAATTGCAAACGTCGAGCAATTGCTCAGAGAGGAAAAGTGCCAGCACTGAAAGCTGTTGCTAGCCAGCACCCTTCCTTGGAAGCGCTTTTGTAGGCCTAAGAACACTGGGGCTCTGGGCTTCTTTAGCCACCTCATCTTCTGCTCATCCTCTTGCGCACTCTAAAGAGAGCTCAGGTGAGAAATTGCAAACGTCGAGCAATTGCTCAGAGAGGAAAAGTGCCAGCACTGAAAGCTCTTGCTAGCCAGCACCCTTCCTTGGAAGCGCTTTTGTAGGCCTAAGAACACTGGGGCTCTGGGCTTCTTTAGCCACCTCATCTTCTGCTCATCCTCGCGCGCACTCTAAAGAGAGCTCAGGTGAGAAATTGCAAACGTCGAGCAATTGCTCAGAGATGAAAAGTGCCAGCACTGAAAGCTGTTGCTAGCCAGCACCCTTCCTTGGAAGCGCTTTCACAGGCGCAGCAACACTGGGGCTTTGCGCTTCTCTAGCCACCAAACGTCACGGTCCTTCTCTTTCCGTCTCGTAGACACGAGCTGAGAAATTGCAAACGTCGAGCAATTGCTCAGAGATGAAAAGTGCCAGCACTGAAAGCTCTTGCTAGCCAGCACCCTTCCTTGGAAGCGCTTTCACAGGCGCAGCAACACTGGGGCTTTGCGCTTCTCTACCCACCAAACGTCACGGTCCTTCTCTTTCCGTCTCGTAGACACGAGCTGAGAAATTGCAAACGTCGAGCAATTGCTCAGAGAGGAAAAGTGCCAGCACTGAAAGCTCTTGCTAGCCAGCACCCTTCCTTGGAAGCGCTTTTGTAGGCCTAAGAACACTGGGGCTCTGGGCTTCTTTAGCCACCTCATCTTCTGCTCATCCTCGCGCGCACTCTAAAGAGAGCTCAGGTGAGAAATTGCAAACGTCGAGCAATTGCTCAGAGATGAAAAGTGCCAGCACTGAAAGCTGTTGCTAGCCAGCACCCTTCCTTGGAAGCGCTTTTGTAGGCCTAAGAACACTGGGGCTCTGGGCTTCTCTAGCCACCTCATCTTCTGCTCATCCTCTCGCGCACTCTAAAGAGAGCTCAGGTGAGAAATTGCAAACGTCGAGCAATTGCTCAGAGATGAAAAGTGCCAGCACTGAAAGCTCTTGCTAGCCAGCACCCTTCCTTGGAAGCGCTTTCACAGGCGCAGCAACACTGGGGCTTTGCGCTTCTCTAGCCACCAAACGTCACGGTCCTTCTCTTTCCGTCTCGTAGACACGAGCTGAGAAATTGCAAACGTCGAGCAATTGCTCAGAGATGAAAAGTGCCAGCACTGAAAGCTCTTGCTAGCCAGCACCCTTCCTTGGAAGCGCTTTCACAGGCGCAGCAACACTGGGGCTTTGCGCTTCTCTACCCACCAAACGTCACGGTCCTTCTCTTTCCGTCTCGTAGACACGAGCTGAGAAATTGCAAACGTCGAGCAATTGCTCAGAGAGGAAAAGTGCCAGCACTGAAAGCTGTTGCTAGCCAGCACCCTTCCTTGGAAGCGCTTTTGTAGGCCTAAGAACACTGGGGCTCTGGGCTTCTTTAGCCACCTCATCTTCTGCTCATCCTCTTGCGCACTCTAAAGAGAGCTCAGGTGAGAAATTGCAAACGTCGAGCAATTGCTCAGAGAGGAAAAGTGCCAGCACTGAAAGCTCTTGCTAGCCAGCACCCTTCCTTGGAAGCGCTTTTGTAGGCCTAAGAACACTGGGGCTCTGGGCTTCTTTAGCCACCTCATCTTCTGCTCATCCTCGCGCGCACTCTAAAGAGAGCTCAGGTGAGAAATTGCAAACGTCCAGCAATTGCTCAGAGATGAAAAGTGCCAGCACTGAAAGCTGTTGCTAGCCAGCACCCTTCCTTGGAAGCGCTTTCAGAGGCGCAGCAACACTGGGGCTTTGCGCTTCTCTAGCCACCAAACGTCACGGTCCTTCTCTTTCCGTCTCGTAGACACGAGCTGAGAAATTGCAAACGTCGAGCAATTGCTCAGAGATGAAAAGTGCCAGCACTGAAAGCTGTTGCTAGCCAGCACCCTTCCTTGGAAGCGCTTTCACAGGTGCAGCAACACTGGGGCTTTGCGCTTCTCTACCCACCAAACGTCACGGTCCTTCTCTTTCCGTCTCGTAGACACGAGCTGAGAAATTGCAAACGTCGAGCAATTGCTCAGAGATGAAAAGTGCCAGCACTGAAAGCTGTTGCTAGCCAGCACCCTTCCTTGGAAGCGCTTTTGTAGGCCTAAGAACACTGGGGCTCTGGGCTTCTTTAGCCACCTCATCTTCTGCTCATCCTCTTGCGCACTCTAAAGAGAGCTCAGGTGAGAAATTGCAAACGTCGAGCAATTGCTCAGAGATGAAAAGTGCCAGCACTGAAAGCTGTTGCTAGCCAGCACCCTTCCTTGGAAACGCTTTTGTAGGCCTAAGAAGACTGGGGCTCTGGGCTTCTCTAGCCACCTCATCTTCTGCTCATCCTCTCGCGCACTCTAAAGAGAGCTCAGGTGAGAAATTGCAAACGTCGAGCAATTGCTCAGAGATGAAAAGTGCCAGCACTGAAAGCTCTTGCTAGCCAGCACCCTTCCTTGGAAGCGCTTTCACAGGCGCAGTAACACTGGGGCTTTGCGCTTCTATACGCACCAAACGTCACGGTCCTTCTCTTCCCGTCTCCTAGACACGAGCTGAGAAATTGCAAACGTCGAGCAATTGCTCAGAGATGAAAAGTGCCAGCACTGAAAGCTCTTGCTAGCCAGCACCCTTCCTTGGAAGCGCTTTTGTAGCCCTTAGAACACTGGGGCTCTGGGCTTCTCTAGCCACCTCATCTTCTGCTCATCCTCTCGCGCACTCTGAAGAGAGCTCAGGTGAGAAATTGCAAACGTCGAGCAATTGCTCAGAGATGAAAAGTGCCAGCACTGAAAGCTGTTGCTAGCCAGCACCCTTCCTTGGAAGCGCTTTCACAGGCGCAGCAACACTGGGGCTTTGCGCTTCTCTACCCACCAAACGTCACTGTCATTCTCTTTCCGTCTCGTAGACACGAGCTGAGAAATTGCAAACGTCGAGCAATTGCTCAGAGAGGAAAAGTGCCAGCACTGAAAGCTGTTGCTAGCCAGCACCCTTCCTTGGAAGCGCTTTTGTAGGCCTAAGAACACTGGGGCTCTGGGCTTCTTTAGCCACCTCATCTTCTGCTCATCCTCTCGCGCACTCTAAAGAGAGCTCAGGTGAGAAATTGCAAACGTCGAGCAATTGCTCAGAGATGAAAAGTGCCAGCACTGAAAGCTGTTGCTAGCCAGCACCCTTCCTTGGAAGCGCTTTCACAGGCGCAGCAACACTGGGGCTTTGCGCTTCTCTAGCCACCAAACGTCACGGTCCTTCTCTTTCCGTCTCGTAGACACGAGCTGAGAAATTGCAAACGTCGAGCAATTGCTCAGAGATGAAAAGTGCCAGCACTGAAAGCTGTTGCTAGCCAGCACCCTTCCTTGGAAGCGCTTTCACAGGCGCAGCAACACTGGGGCTTTGCGCTTCTCTACCCACCAAACGTCACGGTCCTTCTCTTTCCGTCTCGTAGACACGAGCTGAGAAATTGCAAACGTCGAGCAATTGCTCAGAGAGGAAAAGTGCCAGCACTGAAAGCTGTTGCTAGCCAGCACCCTTCCTTGGAAGCGCTTTTGTAGGCCTAAGAACACTGGGGCTCTGGGCTTCTTTAGCCACCTCATCTTCTCCTCATCCTCGCGCGCACTCTAAAGAGAGCTCAGGTGAGAAATTGCAAACGTCCAGCAATTGCTCAGAGATGAAAAGTGCCAGCACTGAAAGCTCTTGCTAGCCAGCCCCCTTCCTTGGAAGCGCTTTCACAGGCGCAGCAACACTGGGGCTTTGTGCTTCTCTAGCCACCAAACGTCACGGTCCTTCTCTTTCCGTCTCGTAGACACGAGCTGAGAAATTGCAAACGTCGAGCAATTGCTCAGAGATGAAAACTGCCAGCACTGAAAGCTGTTGCTAGCCAGCACCCTTCCTTGGAAGCGCTTTCACAGGCGCAGCAACACTGGGGCTTTGCGCTTCTCTACCCACCAAACGTCACGGTCCTTCTCTTTCAGTCGGTAGACACGAGCTGAGAAATTGCAAACGTCGAGCAATTGCTCAGAGATGAAAAGTGCCAGCACTGAAAGCTGTTGCTAGCCAGCACCCTTCCTTGGAAGCGCTTTTGTAGGCCTAAGAACACTGGGGCTCTGGGCTTCTCTAGCCACCTAATCTTCTGCTCATCCTCTCGCGCACTCTAAAGAGAGCTCAGGTGAGAAATTGCAAACGTCGAGCAATTGCTCAGAGATGAAAAGTGCCAGCACTGAAAGCTCTTGCTAGCCAGCACCCTTCCTTGGAAGCGCTTTCACAGGCGCAGTAACACTGGGGCTTTGCGCTTCTATACGCACCAAACGTCACGGTCCTTCTCTTCCCGTCTCGCAGACATGAACTGAGAAATTGCAAACGTCGAGCAATTGCTCAGAGATGAAAAGTGCCAGCACTGAAAGCTGTTGCTAGCCAGCACCCTTCCTTGGAAGCGCTTTTGTAGCCCTTAGAACACTGGGGCTCTGGGCTTCTCTAGCCACCTAATCTTCTGCTCATCCTCGCGCGCACTCTGAAGAGAGCTCAGGTGAGAAATTGCAAACGTCGAGCAATTGCTCAGAGATGAAAAGTGCCAGCACTGAAAGCTGTTGCTAGCCAGCCCCCTTCCTTGGAAGCGCTTTACAGGCGCAGCAACACTGGGGCTTTGCGCTTCTCTACCCACCAAACGTCACGGTCCTTCTCTTTCCGTCTCGTAGACACGAGCTGAGAAATTGCAAACGTCGAGCAATTGCTCAGAGAGGAAAAGTGCCAGCACTGAAAGCTGTTGCTAGCCAGCACCCTTCCTTGGAAGCGCTTTTGTAGGCCTAAGAACACTGGGGCTCAGGGCTTCTTTAGCCACCTCATCTTCTGCTCATCCTCTCGCGCACTCTGAAGAGAGCTCAGGTGAGAAATTGCAAACGTCGAGCAATTGCTCAGAGATGAAAAGTGCCAGCACTGAAAGCTGTTGCTAGCCAGCACCCTTCCTTGGAAGCGCTTTCACAGGCGCAGCAACACTGGGGCTTTGCGCTTCTCTACCCACCAAACGTCACGGTCCTTCTCTTTCCGTCTCGTAGACACGAGCTGAGAAATTGCAAACGTCGAGCAATTGCTCAGAGATGAAAAGTGCCAGCACTGAAAGCTGTTGCTAGCCAGCACCCTTCCTTGGAAGCGCTTTTGTAGGCCTAAGAACACTGGGGCTCTGGCTTCTCTAGCCACCTCATCTTCTGCTCATCCTCTCGCGCACTCTAAAGAGAGCTCAGGTCAGAAATTGCAAACGTCGAGCAATTGCTCAGAGATGAAAAGTGCCAGCACTGAAAGCTCTTGCTAGCCAGCACCCTTCCTTGGAAGCGCTTTTGTAGCCCTTAGAACACTGGGGCTCTGGGCTTCTCTAGCCACCTCATCTTCTGCTCATCCTCGTGCGCACTCTAAAGAGAGCTCAGCTGAGAAATTGCAAACGTCCAGCAATTGCTCAGAGAAGAAAAGTGCCAGCACTGAAAGCTGTTGCTAGCCAGCACCCTTCCTTGGAAGCGCTTTTGTAGCCCTTAGAACACTGGGGCTCTGGGCTTCTCTAGCCACCTCATCTTCTGCTCATCCTCTCGCGCACTCTAAAGAGAGCTCAGGTGAGAAATTGCAAACGTCCAGCAATTGCTCAGAGATGAAAAGTGCCAGCACTGAAAGCTGTTGCTAGCCAGCACCCTTCCTTGGAAGCGCTTTCACAGGCGCAGCAACACTGGGGCTTTGCGCTTCTCTACCCACCAAACGTCAAGGTCCTTCTCTTTCCGTCTCGTAGACACGAGCTGAGAAATTGCAAACGTCGAGCAATTGCTCAGAGATGAAAAGTGCCAGCACTGAAAGCTGTTGCTAGCCAGCACCCTTCCTTGGAAGCGCTTTCACAGGCGCAGTAACACTGGGGCTTTGCGCTTCTCTACCCACCAAACGTCACGGTCCTTCTCTTCCCGTCTCGTAGACACGAGCTGAGAAATTGCAAACGTCGAGCAATTGCTCAGAGATGAAAAGTGCCAGCACTGAAAGCTGTTGCTAGCCAGCCCCCTTCCTTGGAAGCGCTTTTGTAGGCCTAAGAACACTGGGGCTCTGGGCTTCTCTAGCCACCTCATCTTCTGCTCATCCTCTCGCGCACTCTAAAGAGAGCTCAGGTGAGAAATTGCAAACGTCCAGCAATTGCTCAGAGATGAAAAGTGCCAGCACTGAAAGCTGTTGCTAGCCAGCACCCTTCCTTGGAAGCGCTTTCACAGGCACAGCAACACTGGGGCTTTGCGCTTCTCTAGCCACCAAACGTCACGGTCCTTCTCTTTCCGTCTTGTAGACACGAGCTGAGAAATTGCAAACGTCGAGCAATTGCTCAGAGATGAAAAGTGCCAGCACTGAAAGCTCTTGCTAGCCAGCACCCTTCCTTGGAAGCGCTTTCACAGGCGCAGTAACACTGGGCTTTGCGCTTCTATACGCACCAAACGTCACGGTCCTTCTCTTCCCGTCTCGTAGACACGAGCTGAGAAATTGCAAACGTCGAGCAATTGCTCAGAGAGGAAAAGTGCCAGCACTGAAAGCTGTTGCTAGCCAGCACCCTTCCTTGGAAGCGCTTTTGTAGGCCTAAGAACACTGGGGCTCTGGGCTTCTCTAGCCACCTAATCTTCTGCTCATCCTCTCGCGCACTCTAAAGAGAGCTCAGGTGAGAAATTGCAAACGTCGAGCAATTGCTCAGAGAGGAAAAGTGCCAGCACTGAAAGCTCTTGCTAGCCAGCACCCTTCCTTGGAAGCGCTTTTGTAGCCCTTAGAACACTGGGGCTCTGGGCTTCTCTAGCCACCTCATCTTCTGCTCATCCTCTCGCGCACTCTAAAGAGAGCTCAGGTGAGAAATTGCAAACGTCCAGCAATTGCTCAGAGATGAAAAGTGCCAGCACTGAAAGCTCTTGCTAGCCAGCACCCTTCCTTGGAAGCGCTTTACAGGCGCAGTAACACTGGGTTTGTGCTTCTATACGCACCAAACGTCACTGTCATTCTCTTTCCATCTCGTAGACACGAGCTGAGAAATTGCAAACGTCGAGCAATTGCTCAGAGATGAAAAGTGCCAGCACTGAAAGCTCTTGCTAGCCAGCACCCTTCCTTGGAAGCGCTTTTGTAGGCCTAAGAACACTGGGGCTCTGGGCTTCTCTAGCCACCTCATCTTCTGCTCATCCTCTCGCGCACTCTAAAGAGAGCTCAGGTGAGAAATTGCAAACGTCGAGCAATTGCTCAGAGATGAAAAGTGCCAGCACTGAAAGCTCTTGCTAGCCAGCACCCTTCCTTGGAAGCGCTTTCACAGGCACAGTAACACTGGGGCTTTGCGCTTCTCTAGCCACCAAACGTCACGGTCCTTCTCTTTCCGTCTCGTAGACACGAGCTGAGAAATTGCAAACGTCGAGCAATTGGTCAGAGAGGAAAAGTGCCAGCACTGAAAGCTGTTGCTAGCCAGCACCCTTCCTTGGAAGCGCTTTTGTAGGCCTAAGAACACTGGGGCTCTGGGCTTCTCTAGCCACCTCATCTTCTGCTCATCCTCTCGCGCACTCTAAAGAGAGCTCAGGTGAGAAATTGCAAACGTCGAGCAATTGCTCAGAGATGAAAAGTGCCAGCACTGAAAGCTGTTGCTAGCCAGCACCCTTCCTTGGAAGCGCTTTCACAGGCGCAGTAACACTGGGGCTTTGCGCTTCTCCACCCACCAAACGTCACGGTCCTTCTCTTTCCGTCTCGTAGACACGAGCTGAGAAATTGCAAACGTGGAGCAATTGCTCAGAGATGAAAAGTGCCAGCACTGAAAGCTCTTGCTAGCCAGCACCCTTCCTTGGAAGCGCTTTCACAGGCGCAGCAACACTGGGGCCTTGCGCTTCTCTACCCACCAAACGTCACGGTCCTTCTCTTTCCGTCTCGTAGACACGAGCTGAGAAATTGCAAACGTCGAGCAATTGCTCAGAGATGAAAAGTGCCAGCACTGAAAGCTGTTGCTAGCCAGCACCCTTCCTTGGAAGCGCTTTTGTAGGCCTAAGAACACTGGGGCTCTGGGCTTCTCTAGCCACCTCATCTTCTGCTCATCCTCTCGCGCACTCTAAAGAGAGCTCAGGTGAGAAATTGCAAACGTCGAGCAATTGCTCAGAGATGAAAAGTGCCAGCACTGAAAGCTCTTGCTAGCCAGCACCCTTCCTTGGAAGCGCTTTTGTAGCCCTTAGAACACTGGGGCTCTGGGCTTCTCTAGCCACCTCATCTTCTGCTCATCCTCTCGCGCACTCTAAAGAGAGCTCAGGTGAGAAATTGCAAACGTCGAGCAATTGCTCAGAGATGAAAAGTGCCAGCACTGAAAGCTGTTGCTAGCCAGCACCCTTCCTTGGAAGCGCTTTTGTAGCCCTTAGAACACTGGGGCTCTGGGCTTCTCTAGCCACCTCATCTTCTGCTCATCCTCTCGCGCACTCTAAAGAGAGCTCAGGTGAGAAATTGCAAACGTCGAGCAATTGCTCAGAGATGAAAAGTGCCAGCACTGAAAGCTGCTGCTAGCCAGCACCCTTCCTTGGAAGCGCTTTCACAGGCGCAGCAACACTGGGGCTTTGCACTTCTCTACGCACCAAACGTCACGGTCCTTCTCTTTCCGTCTCGTAGACACGAGCTGAGAAATTGCAAACGTCGAGCAATTGCTCAGAGATGAAAAGTGCCAGCACTGAAAGCTCTTGCTAGCCAGCACCCTTCCTTGGAAGCGCTTTCACAGGCGCAGTAACACTGGGGCTTTGCGCTTCTCTACCCACCAAACGTCACGGTCCTTCTCTTTCCGTCTCGTAGACACGAGCTGAGAAATTGCAAACGTCCAGCAATTGCTCAGAGATGAAAAGTGCCAGCACTGAAAGCTGTTGCTAGCCAGCACCCTTCCTTGGAAGCGCTTTTGTAGGCCTAAGAACACTGGGGCTCTGGGCTTCTCTAGCCACCTCATCTTCTGCTCATCCTCTCGCGCACTCTAAAGAGAGCTCAGGTGAGAAATTGCAAACGTCGAGCAATTGCTCAGAGATGAAAAGTGCCAGCACTGAAAGCTCTTGCTAGCCAGCACCCTTCCTTGGAAGCGCTTTTGTAGGCCTAAGACGACTGGGGCTCTGGGCTTCTCTAGCCACCTCATCTTCTGCTCATCCTCTCGCGCACTCTAAAGAGAGCTCAGGTGAGAAATTGCAAACGTCGAGCAATTGCTCAGAGATGAAAAGTGCCAGCACTGAAAGCTGTTGCTAGCCAGCACCCTTCCTTGGAAGCGCTTTACAGGCGCAGTAACACTGGGGCTTTGCGCTTCTCTAGCCACCAAACGTCACTGTCATTCTCTTTCCGTCTCGTAGACACGAGCTGAGAAATTGCAATCGTCGAGCAATTGCTCAGAGATGAAAAGTGCCAGCACTGGAAGCTGTTGCTAGCCAGCACCCTTCCTTGGAAGCGCTTTTGTAGGCCTAAGAACACTGGGGCTCTGGGCTTCTCTAGCCACCTCATCTTCTGCTCGTCCTCGCGCGCTCTAAAGAGAGCTCAGGTGAGAAATTGCAAACGTCGAGCAATTGCTCAGAGATGAAAAGTGCCAGCACTGAAAGCTGTTGCTAGCCAGCACCCTTCCTTGGAAGCGCTTTCACAGGCGCAGCAACACTGGGGCTTTGCGCTTCTCTACCCACCAAACGTCACGGTCCTTCTCTTTCCGTCTCGTAGACACGAGCTGAGAAATTGCAAACGTCGAGCAATTGCTCAGAGATGAAAAGTGCCAGCACTGAAAGCTGTTGCTAGCCAGCACCCTTCCTTGGAAGTGCTTTCACAGGCGCAGCAACACTGGGGCTTTGCGCTTCTCTACCCACCAAACGTCACTGTCATTCTCTTTCCGTCTCGTAGACACGAGCTGAGAAATTGCAAACGTCGAGCAATTGCTCAGAGATGAAAAGTGCCAGCACTGAAAGCTGTTGCTAGCCAGCACCCTTCCTTGGAAGCGCTTTTGTAGGCCTAAGAACACTGGGGCTCTGGGCTTCTCTAGCCACCTCATCTTCTGCTCATCCTCTCGCGCACTCTAAAGAGTGCTCAGGTGAGAAATTGCAAACGTCCAGCAATTGCTCAGAGATGAAAAGTGCCAGCACTGAAAGCTGTTGCTAGCCAGCACCCTTCCTTGGAAGCGCTTTCACAGGCGCAGTAACACTGGGGCTTTGCGCTTCTCTACCCACCAAACGTCACGGTCCTTCTCTTCCCGTCTCGTAGACACGAGCTGAGAAATTGCAAACGTCGAGCAATTGCTCAGAGATGAAAAGTGCCAGCACTGAAAGCTGTTGCTAGCCAGCACCCTTCCTTGGAAGCGCTTTTGTAGGCCTAAGAACACTGGGGCTCTGGGCTTCTCTAGCCACCTCATCTTCTGCTCATCCTCTCGCGCACTCTAAAGAGAGCTCAGGTGAGAAATTGCAAACGTCGAGCAATTGCTCAGAGAAGAAAAGTGCCAGCACTGAAAGCTCTTGCTAGCCAGCACCCTTCCTTGGAAGCGCTTTTGTAGGCCTAAGAACACTGGGGCTCTGGGCTTCTCTAGCCACCTCATCTTCTGCTCATCCTCTCGCGCACTCTAAAGAGAGCTCAGGTGAGAAATTGCAAACGTCGAGCAATTGCTCAGAGATGAAAAGTGCCAGCACTGAAAGCTCTTGCTAGCCAGCACCCTTCCTTGGAAGCGCTTTACAGGCGCAGTAACACTGGGGCTTTGCGCTTCTCTAGCCACCAAACGTCACTGTCATTCTCTTTCCGTCTCGTAGACACGAGCTGAGAAATTGCAATCGTCGAGCAATTGCTCAGAGATGAAAAGTGCCAGCACTGAAAGCTGTTGCTAACCAGCACCCTTCCTTGGAAGCGCTTTTGTAGCCCTTAGAACACTGGGGCTCTGGGCTTCTCTAGCCACCTCATCTTCTGCTCGTCCTCGCGCGCTCTAAAGAGAGCTCAGGTGAGAAATTGCAAACGTCGAGCAATTGCTCAGAGATGAAAAGTGCCAGCACTGAAAGCTGTTGCTAGCCAGCACCCTTCCTTGGAAGCGCTTTCACAGGCGCAGCAACACTGGGGCTTTGCGCGTCTCTACCCACCAAACGTCACAGTCATTCTCTTTCCGTCTCGTAGACACGAGCTGAGAAATTGCAAACGTCGAGCAATTGCTCAGAGATGAAAAGTGGCAGCACTGAAAGCTCTTGCTAGCCAGCACCCTTCCTTGGAAGCGCTTTTGTAGGCCTAAGAACACTGGGGCTCTGGGCTTCTCTAGCCACCTCATCTTCTGCTCATCCTCTCGCGCACTCTAAAGAGAGCTCAGGTGAGAAATTGCAAACGTCCAGCAATTGCTCAGAGATGAAAAGTGCCAGCACTGAAAGCTGTTGCTAGCCAGCACCCTTCCTTGGAAGCGCTTTCACAGGCGCAGCAACACTGGGGCTTTGCGCGTCTCTACGCACCAAACGTCACAGTCCTTCTCTTTCCGTCTCATAGACACGAGCTGAGAAATTGCAAACGTCGAGCAATTGCTCAGAGATGAAAAGTGGCAGCACTGAAAGCTCTTGCTAGCCAGCACCCTTCCTTGGAAGCGCTTTCACAGGCGCAGCAACACTGGGGCTTTGCGCTTCTCTACCCACCAAACGTCACGGTCCTTCTCTTTCCGTCTCGTAGACACGAGCTGAGAAATTGCAAACGTCGAGCAATTGCTCAGAGATGAAAAGTGCCAGCACTGAAAGCTGTTGCTAGCCAGCACCCTTCCTTGGAAGCGCTTTTGTAGGCCTAAGAACACTGGGGCTCTGGGCTTCTCTAGCCACCTCATCTTCTGCTCATCCTCTCGCGCACTCTAAAGAGAGCTCAGGTGAGAAATTGCAAACGTCCAGCAATTGCTCAGAGATGAAAAGTGCCAGCACTGAAAGCTGTTGCTAGCCAGCACCCTTCCTTGGAAGCGCTTTCACAGGCACAGCAACACTGGGGCTTTGCGCTTCTCTAGCCACCAAACGTCACGGTCCTTCTCTTTCCGTCTCATAGACACGAGCTGAGAAATTGCAAACGTCGAGCAATTGCTCAGAGATGAAAAGTGCCAGCACTGAAAGCTCTTGCTAGCCAGCACCCTTCCTTGGAAGCGCTTTCACAGGCGCAGCAACACTGGGGCTTTGCGCTTCTATACCCACCAAACGTCACAGTCCTTCTCTTTCCGTCTCGTAGACACGAGATGAGAAATTGCAAACGTCGAGCAATTGCTCAGAGATGAAAAGTGCCAGCACTGAAAGCTGTTGCTAGCCAGCACCCTTCCTTGGAAGCGCTTTCACAGGCGCAGCAACACTGGGGCTTTGCGCTTCTCTACCCACCAAACGTCACGGTCCTTCTCTTCCCGTCTCGTAGACATGAGCTGAGAAATTGCAAACGTCGAGCAATTGCTCAGAGATGAAAAGTGCCAGCACTGAAAGCTGTTGCTAGCCAGCACCCTTCCTTGGAAGCGCTTTTGTAGGCCTAAGAACACTGGGGCTCTGGGCTTCTCTAGCCACCTCATCTTCTGCTCATCCTCTCGCGCACTCTAAAGAGAGCTCAGGTGAGAAATTGCAAACGTCGAGCAATTGCTCAGAGATGAAAAGTGCCAGCACTGAAAGCTGTTGCTAGCCAGCACCCTTCCTTGGAAGCGCTTTTGTAGGCCTAAGAACACTGGGGCTCTGGGCTTCTCTAGCCACCTCATCTTCTGCTCATCCTCTCGCGCACTCTAAAGAGAGCTCAGGTGAGAAATTGCAAACGTCGAGCAATTGCTCAGAGATGAAAAGTGCCAGCACTGAAAGCTGTTGCTAGCCAGCACCCTTCCTTGGAAGCGCTTTACAGGCGCAGTAACACTGGGGCTTTGCGCTTCTCTAGCCACCAAACGTCACTGTCATTCTCTTTCCGTCTCGTAGACACGAGCTGAGAAATTGCAATCGTCGAGCAATTGCTCAGAGATGAAAAGTGCCAGCACTGAAAGCTGTTGCTAGCCAGCACCCTTCCTTGGAAGCGCTTTTGTAGCCCTTAGAACACTGGGGCTCTGGGCTTCTCTAGCCACCTAATCTTCTGCTCGTCCTCGCGCGCTCTAAAGAGAGCTCAGGTGAGAAATTGCAAACGTCGAGCAATTGCTCAGAGATGAAAAGTGCCAGCACTGAAAGCTGTTGCTAGCCAGCACCCTTCCTTGGAAGCGCTTTCACAGGCGCAGCAACACTGGGGCTTTGCGCTTCTATACGCACCAAACGTCACGGTCCTTCTCTTTCCGTCTCGTAGACACGAGCTGAGAAATTGCAAACGTCGAGCAATTGCTCAGAGATGAAAAGTGCCAGCACTGAAAGCTGTTGCTAGCCAGCACCCTTCCTTGGAAGCGCTTTCACAGGCGCAGCAACACTGGGGCTTTGCGCGTCTCTACCCACCAAACGTCACAGTCATTCTCTTTCCGTCTCGTAGACACGAGCTGAGAAATTGCAAACGTCGAGCAATTGCTCAGAGAGGAAAAGTGCCAGCACTGAAAGCTCTTGCTAGCCAGCACCCTTCCTTGGAAGCGCTTTCACAGGCGCAGCAACACTGGGGCTTTGCGCTTCTCTAGCCACCAAACGTCACGGTCCTTCTCTTTCCGTCTCGTAGACACGAGCTGAGAAATTGCAAACGTCGAGCAATTGCTCAGAGATGAAAAGTGCCAGCACTGAAAGCTCTTGCTAGCCAGCACCCTTCCTTGGAAGCGCTTTTGTAGGCCTAAGAACACTGGGGCTCTGGGCTTCTCTAGCCACCTCATCTTCTGCTCATCCTCTCGCGCACTCTAAAGAGAGCTCAGGTGAGAAATTGCAAACGTCCAGCAATTGCTCAGAGATGAAAAGTGCCAGCACTGAAAGCTCTTGCTAGCCAGCACCCTTCCTTGGAAGCGCTTTCACAGGCACAGCAACACTGTGGCTTTGCGCTTCTCTAGCCACCAAACGTCACGGTCCTTCTCTTTCCGTCTCATAGACACGAGCTGAGAAATTGCAAACGTCGAGCAATTGCTCAGAGATGAAAAGTGCCAGCACTGAAAGCTCTTGCTAGCCAGCACCCTTCCTTGGAAGCGCTTTCACAGGCGCAGCAACACTGGGGCTTTGCGCTTCTATACCCACCAAACGTCACAGTCCTTCTCTTTCCGTCTCGTAGACACGAGCTGAGAAATTGCAAACGTCGAGCATTTGCTCAGAGATGAAAAGTGCCAGCACTGAAAGCTCTTGCTAGCCAGCACCCTTCCTTGGAAGCGCTTTCACAGGCGCAGTAACACTGGGGCTTTGCGCTTCTCTACCCACCAAACGTCACGGTCCTTCTCTTTCCGTCTCGTAGACACGAGCTGAGAAATTGCAAACGTCGAGCAATTGCTCAGAGATGAAAAGTGCCAGCACTGAAAGCTGTTGCTAGCCAGCACCCTTCCTTGGAAGCGCTTTCACAGGCGCAGCAACACTGGGGCTTTGCGCGTCTCTACCCACCAAACGTCACAGTCATTCTCTTTCCGTCTCGTAGACACGAGCTGAGAAATTGCAAACGTCGAGCAATTGCTCAGAGATGAAAAGTGGCAGCACTGAAAGCTCTTGCTAGCCAGCACCCTTCCTTGGAAGCGCTTTCACAGGCGCAGCAACACTGGGGCTTTGCGCTTCTCTAGCCACCAAACGTCACGGTCCTTCTCTTTCCGTCTCGTAGACACGAGCTGAGAAATTGCAAACGTCGAGCAATTGCTCAGAGATGAAAAGTGCCAGCACTGAAAGCTCTTGCTAGCCAGCACCCTTCCTTGGAAGCGCTTTTGTAGGCCTAAGAACACTGGGGCTCTGGGCTTCTCTAGCCACCTCATCTTCTGCTCATCCTCTCGCGCACTCTAAAGAGAGCTCAGGTGAGAAATTGCAAACGTCCAGCAATTGCTCAGAGATGAAAAGTGCCAGCACTGAAAGCTGTTGCTAGCCAGCACCCTTCCTTGGAAGCGCTTTCACAGGCACAGCAACACTGGGGCTTTGCGCTTCTCTAGCCACCAAACGTCACGGTCCTTCTCTTTCCGTCTCGTAGACACGAGCTGAGAAATTGCAAACGTCGAGCAATTGCTCAGAGATGAAAAGTGCCAGCACTGAAAGCTCTTGCTAGCCAGCACCCTTCCTTGGAAGCGCTTTCACAGGCGCAGCAACACTGGGGCTTTGCGCTTCTATACCCACCAAACGTCACAGTCCTTCTCTTTCCGTCTCGTAGACACGAGCTGAGAAATTGCAAACGTCGAGCAATTGCTCAGAGATGAAAAGTGCCAGCACTGAAAGCTGTTGCTAGCCAGCACCCTTCCTTGGAAGCGCTTTCACAGGCGCAGCAACACTGGGGCTTTGCGCTTCTCTAGCCACCAAACGTCACGGTCCTTCTCTTTCCGTCTCGTAGACACGAGCTGAGAAATTGCAAACGTCCAGCAATTGCTCAGAGATGAAAAGTGCCAGCACTGAAAGCTGTTGCTAGCCAGCACCCTTCCTTGGAAGCGCTTTTGTAGGCCTAAGAACACTGGGGCTCTGGGCTTCTCTAGCCACCTCATCTTCTGCTCATCCTCTCGCGCACTCTAAAGAGAGCTCAGGTGAGAAATTGCAAACGTCGAGCAATTGCTCAGAGATGAAAAGTGCCAGCACTGGAAGCTCTTGCTAGCCAGCACCCTTCCTTGGAAGCGCTTTTGTAGGCCTAAGAACACTGGGGCTCTGGGCTTCTCTAGCCACCTCATCTTCTGCTCATCCTCGTGCGCACTCTAAAGACAGCTCAGGTGAGAAATTGCAAACGTCGAGCAATTGCTCAGAGATGAAAAGTGCCAGCACTGAAAGCTCTTGCTAGCCAGCACCCTTCCTTGGAAGCGCTTTCACAGGCGCAGCAACACTGGGGCTTTGCGCTTCTCTACCCACCAAACGTCACGGTCATTCTCTTTCCGTCTCGTAGACACGAGCTGAGAAATTGCAAACGTCGAGCAATTGCTCAGAGATGAAAAGTGCCAGCACTGAAAGCTGTTGCTAGCCAGCACCCTTCCTTGGAAGCGCTTTCACAGGCGCAGCAACACTGGGGCTTTGCGCTTCTATACGCACCAAACGTCACGGTCATTCTCTTTCCGTCTCGCAGACACGAGCTGAGAAATTGCAAACGTCGAGCAATTGCTCAGAGATGAAAAGTGCCAGCACTGAAAGCTGTTGCTAGCCAGCACCCTTCCTTGGAAGCGCTTTTGTAGGCCTAAGAACACTGGGGCTCTGGGCTTCTCTAGCCACCTAATCTTCTGCTCATCCTCTCGCGCACTCTAAAGAGAGCTCAGCTGAGAAATTGCAAACGTCGAGCAATTGCTCAGAGATGAAAAGTGCCAGCACTGAAAGCTGTTGCTAGCCAGCACCCTTCCTTGGAAGCGCTTTTGTAGCCCTTAGAACACTGGGGCTCTGGGCTTCTCTAGCCACCTCATCTTCTGCTCATCCTCTCGCGCACTCTAAAGAGAGCTCAGGTGAGAAATTGCAAACGTCGAGCAATTGCTCAGAGATGAAAAGTGCCAGCACTGAAAGCTGTTGCTAGCCAGCACCCTTCCTTGGAAGCGCTTTACAGGCGCAGTAACACTGGGGCTTTGCGCTTCTCTAGCCACCAAACGTCACGGTCCTTCTCTTTCCGTCTCGTAGACACGAGCTGAGAAATTGCAAACGTCGAGCAATTGCTCAGAGATGAAAAGTGCCAGCACTGAAAGCTGTTGCTAGCCAGCACCCTTCCTTGGAAGCGCTTTCACAGGCGCAGCAACACTGGGGCTTTGCGCTTCTCTAGTCACCAAACGTCACGGTCCTTCTCTTTCCGTCTCGTAGACACGAGCTGAGAAATTGCAAACGTCGAGCAATTGCTCAGAGATGAAAAGTGCCAGCACTGAAAGCTGTTGCTAGCCAGCACCCTTCCTTGGAAGCGCTTTCACAGGCGCAGCAACACTGGGGCTTTGCGCTTCTCTAGCCACCAAACGTCACGGTCCTTCTCTTTCCGTCTCGTAGACACGAGCTGAGAAATTGCAAACGTCGAGCAATTGCTCAGAGATGAAAAGTGCCAGCACTGAAAGCTGTTGCTAGCCAGCACCCTTCCTTGGAAGCGCTTTCACAGGCGCAGCAACACTGGGGCTTTGCGCTTCTATACGCACCAAACGTCACGGTCATTCTCTTTCCGTCTCGTAGACACGAGCTGAGAAATTGCAAACGTCGAGCAATTGCTCAGAGATGAAAAGTGCCAGCACTGAAAGCTGTTGCTAGCCAGCACCCTTCCTTGGAAGCGCTTTTGTAGGCCTAAGAACACTGGGGCTCTGGGCTTCTCTAGCCACCTAATCTTCTGCTCATCCTCTCGCGCACTCTAAAGAGAGCTCAGGTGAGAAATTGCAAATGTCGAGCAATTGCTCAGAGATGAAAAGTGCCAGCACTGAAAGCTGTTGCTAACCAGCACCCTTCCTTGGAAGCGCTTTTGTAGCCCTTAGAACACTGGGGCTCTGGGCTTCTCTAGCCACCTAATCTTCTGCTCATCCTCTCGCGCACTCTAAAGAGAGCTCAGGTGAGAAATTGCAAACGTCGAGCAATTGCTCAGAGATGAAAAGTGCCAGCACTGAAAGCTGTTGCTAGCCAGCACCCTTCCTTGGAAGCGCTTTACAGGCGCAGTAACACTGGGGCTTTGCGCTTCTCTACCCACCAAACGTCACTGTCATTCTCTTTCCGTCTCGTAGACACGAGCTGAGAAATTGCAAACGTCGAGCAATTGCTCAGAGATGAAAAGTGGCAGCACTGAAAGCTCTTGCTAGCCAGCACCCTTCCTTGGAAGCGCTTTTGTAGGCCTAAGAACACTGGGGCTCTGGGCTTCTTTAGCCACCTCATCTTCTGCTCATCCTCTCGCGCACTCTAAAGAGAGCTCAGGTGAGAAATTGCAAACGTCCAGCAATTGCTCAGAGATGAAAAGTGCCAGCACTGAAAGCTCTTGCTAGCCAGCACCCTTCCTTGGAAGCGCTTTCACAGGCGCAGCAACACTGGGGCTTTGCGCTTCTCTACCCACCAAACGTCACGGTCCTTCTCTTTCCGTCTCGTAGACACGAGCTGAGAAATTGCAAACGTCGAGCAATTGCTCAGAGATGAAAAGTGCCAGCACTGAAAGCTCTTGCTAGCCACCACCCTTCCTTGGAAGCGCTTTTGTAGGCCTAAGAACACTGGGGCTCTGGGCTTCTTTAGCCACCTCATCTTCTGCTCATCCTCTCGCGCACTCTGAAGAGAGCTCAGGTGAGAAATTGCAAACGTCGAGCAATTGCTCAGAGATGAAAAGTGCCAGCACTGAAAGCTCTTGCTAGCCAGCACCCTTCCTTGGAAGCGCTTTCACAGGCGCAGCAACACTGGGGCTTTGCGCTTCTCTACCCACCAAACGTCACGGTCCTTCTCTTTCCGTCTCGTAGACACGAGCTGAGAAATTGCAAACGTCGAGCAATTGCTCAGAGATGAAAAGTGCCAGCACTGAAAGCTCTTGCTAGCCAGCACCCTTCCTTGGAAGCGCTTTCACAGGCGCAGCAACACTGGGGCTTTGCGCTTCTCTAGCCACCAAACGTCACGGTCCTTCTCTTTCCGTCTCGTAGACACGAGCTGAGAAATTGCAAACGTCGAGCAATTGCTCAGAGATGAAAAGTGCCAGCACTGAAAGCTGTTGCTAGCCAGCACCCTTCCTTGGAAGCGCTTTTGTAGGCCTAAGAACACTGGGGCTCTGGGCTTCTCTAGCCACCTAATCTTCTGCTCATCCTCTCGCGCACTCTAAAGAGAGCTCAGGTGAGAAATTGCAAACGTCGAGCAATTGCTCAGAGATGAAAAGTGCCAGCACTGAAAGCTGTTGCTAGCCAGCACCCTTCCTTGGAAGCGCTTTACAGGCGCAGTAACACTGGGGCTTTGCGCTTCTCTAGCCACCAAACGTCACGGTCCTTCTCTTTCCGTCTCGTAGACACGAGCTGAGAAATTGCAAACGTCGAGCAATTGCTCAGAGAGGAAAAGTGGCAGCACTGAAAGCTCTTGCTAGCCAGCACCCTTCCTTGGAAGCGCTTTTGTAGGCCTAAGAACACTGGGGCTCTGGGCTTCTCTAGCCACCTCATCTTCTGCTCATCCTCTCGCGCACTCTGAAGAGAGCTCAGGTGAGAAATTGCAAACGTCGAGCAATTGCTCAGAGATGAAAAGTGCCAGCACTGAAAGCTGTTGCTAGCCAGCACCCTTCCTTGGAAGCGCTTTCACAGGCACAGCAACACTGGGGCTTTGCGCTTCTCTAGCCACCAAACGTCACGGTCCTTCTCTTTCCGTCTCGTAGACACGAGCTGAGAAATTGCAAACGTCGAGCAATTGCTCAGAGATGAAAAGTGCCAGCACTGAAAGCTCTTGCTAGCCAGCACCCTTCCTTGGAAGCGCTTTCACAGGCGCAGTAACACTGGGGCTTTGCGCTTCTCTAGCCACTAAACGTCACGGTCCTTCTCTTTCCGTCTCGTAGACACGAGCTGAGAAATTGCAAACGTCGAGCAATTGCTCAGAGATGAAAAGTGCCAGCACTGAAAGCTGTTGCTAGCCAGCACCCTTCCTTGGAAGCGCTTTTCTAGCCCTTAGAACACTGGGGCTCTGGGCTTCTTTAGCCACCTCATCTTCTCCTCATCCTCTCGCGCACTCTAAAGAGAGCTCAGGTGAGAAATTGCAAATGTCGAGCAATTGCTCAGAGATGAAAAGTGCCAGCACTGAAAGCTGTTGCTAGCCAGCACCCTTCCTTGGAAGCGCTTTCACAGGCGCAGCAACACTGGGGCTTTGCGCTTCTCTACCCACCAAACGTCACGGTCCTTCTCTTTCCGTCTCGTAGACACGAGCTGAGAAATTGCAAACGTCGAGCAATTGCTCAGAGAGAAAAAGTGCCAGCACTGAAAGCTCTTGCTAGCCAGCACCCTTCCTTGGAAGCGCTTTTGTAGGCCTAAGAACACTGGGGCTCTGGGCTTATCTAGCCACCTAATCTTCTGCTCATCCTCTCGCGCACTCTGAAGAGAGCTCAGGTGAGAAATTGCAAACGTCGAGCAATTGCTCAGAGATGAAAAGTGCCAGCACTGAAAGCTGTTGCTAGCCAGCACCCTTCCTTGGAAGCGCTTTCACAGGCGCAGCAACACTGGGGCTTTGCGCTTCTCTAGCCACCAAACGTCACGGTCCTTCTCTTTCCGTCTCGTAGACACGAGCTGAGAAATTGCAAACGTCGAGCAATTGCTCAGAGATGAAAAGTGCCAGCACTGAAAGCTCTTGCTAGCCAGCACCCTTCCTTGGAAGCGCTTTCACAGGCGCAGCAACACTGGGGCTTTGCGCTTCTCTAGCCACCAAACGTCACGGTCCTTCTCTTTCCGTCTCGTAGACACGAGCTGAGAAATTGCAAACGTCGAGCAATTGCTCAGAGATGAAAAGTGCCAGCACTGAAAGCTGTTGCTAGCCAGCACCCTTCCTTGGAAGCGCTTTTGTAGGCCTAAGAACACTGGGGCTCTGGGCTTCTCTAGCCACCTAATCTTCTGCTCATCCTCTCGTGCACTCTGAAGAGAGCTCAGGTGAGAAATTGCAAACGTCCAGCAATTGCTCAGAGATGAAAAGTGCCAGCACTGAAAGCTGTTGCTAGCCAGCACCCTTCCTTGGAAGCGCTTTCACAGGCGCAGCAACACTGGGGCTTTGCGCTTCTCTACCCACCAAACGTCACGGTCCTTCTCTTTCCGTCTCGTAGACACGAGCTGAGAAATTGCAAACGTCGAGCAATTGCTCAGAGATGAAAAGTGCCAGCACTGAAAGCTGTTGCTAGCCAGCACCCTTCCTTGGAAGCGCTTTCACAGGCGCAGTAACACTGGGGCTTTGCGCTTCTCTAGCCACTAAACGTCACGGTCCTTCTCTTTCCGTCTCGTAGACATGAGCTGAGAAATTGCAAACGTCGAGCAATTGCTCAGAGATGAAAAGTGCCAGCACTGAAAGCTGTTGCTAGCCAGCACCCTTCCTTGGAATCGCTTTTCTAGCCCTTAGAACACTGGGGCTCTGGGCTTCTTTAGCCACCTCATCTTCTGCTCATCCTCTCGCGCACTCTAAAGAGAGCTCAGGTGAGAAATTGCAAATGTCGAGCAATTGCTCAGAGATGAAAAGTGCCAGCACTGAAAGCTGTTGCTAGCCAGCACCCTTCCTTGGAAGCGCTTTCACAGGCGCAGCAACACTGGGGCTTTGCGCTTCTCTACCCACCAAACGTCACGGTCCTTCTCTTTCCGTCTCGTAGACACGAGCTGAGAAATTGCAAACGTCGAGCAATTGCTCAGAGATGAAAAGTGCCAGCACTGAAAGCTCTTGCTAGCCAGCACCCTTCCTTGGAAGCGCTTTTGTAGGCCTAAGAACACTGGGGCTCTGGGCTTCTCTAGCCACCTAATCTTCTGCTCATCCTCTCGCGCACTCTGAAGAGAGCTCAGGTGAGAAATTGCAAACGTCGAGCAATTGCTCAGAGATGAAAAGTGCCAGCACTGAAAGCTCTTGCTAGCCAGCACCCTTCCTTGGAAGCGCTTTCACAGGCGCAGCAACACTGGGGCTTTGCGCTTCTCTAGCCACCAAACGTCACGGTCCTTCTCTTTCCGTCTCGTAGACACGAGCTGAGAAATTGCAAACGTCGAGCAATTGCTCAGAGATGAAAAGTGCCAGCACTGAAAGCTGTTGCTAGCCAGCACCCTTCCTTGGAAGCGCTTTTGTAGGCCTAAGAACACTGGGGCTCTGGGCTTCTCTAGCCACCTCATCTTCTGCTCATCCTCTCGCGCACTCTGAAGAGAGCTCAGGTGAGAAATTGCAAACGTCGAGCAATTGCTCAGAGATGAAAAGTGCCAGCACTGAAAGCTGTTGCTAGCCAGCACCCTTCCTTGGAAGCGCTTTCACAGGCGCAGCAACACTGGGGCTTTGCGCTTCTCTACCCACCAAACGTCACGGTCCTTCTCTTTCCGTCTCGTAGACACGAGCTGAGAAATTGCAAACGTCGAGCAATTGCTCAGAGGTGAAAAGTGCCAGCACTGAAAGCTCTTGCTAGCCAGCACCCTTCCTTGGAAGCGCTTTCACAGGCGCAGTAACACTGGGGCTTTGCGCTTCTCTAGCCACTAAACGTCACGGTCCTTCTCTTTCCGTCTCGTAGACACGAGCTGAGAAATTGCAAACGTCGAGCAATTGCTCAGAGATGAAAAGTGCCAGCACTGAAAGCTGTTGCTAGCCAGCCCCCTTCCGTGGAAGCGCTTTTGTAGGCCTAAGAACACTGGGGCTCTGGGCTTCTTTAGCCACCTCATCTTCTCCTCATCCTCTCGCGCACTCTAAAGAGAGCTCAGGTGAGAAATTGCAAATGTCGAGCAATTGCTCAGAGATGAAAAGTGCCAGCACTGAAAGCTGTTGCTAGCCAGCACCCTTCCTTGGAAGCGCTTTCACAGGCGCAGCAACACTGGGGCTTTGCGCTTCTCTACCCACCAAACGTCACGGTCCTTCTCTTTCCGTCTCGTAGACACGAGCTGAGAAATTGCAAACGTCGAGCAATTGCTCAGAGAGAAAAAGTGCCAGCACTGAAAGCTCTTGCTAGCCAGCACCCTTCCTTGGAAGCGCTTTTGTAGGCCTAAGAACACTGGGGCTCTGGGCTTATCTAGCCACCTAATCTTCTGCTCATCCTCTCGCGCACTCTGAAGAGAGCTCAGGTGAGAAATTGCAAACGTCGAGCAATTGCTCAGAGATGAAAAGTGCCAGCACTGAAAGCTGTTGCTAGCCAGCACCCTTCCTTGGAAGCGCTTTCACAGGCGCAGCAACACTGGGGCTTTGCGCTTCTCTAGCCACCAAACGTCACGGTCCTTCTCTTTCCGTCTCGTAGACACGAGCTGAGAAATTGCAAACGTCGAGCAATTGCTCAGAGATGAAAAGTGCCAGCACTGAAAGCTGTTGCTAGCCAGCACCCTTCCTTGGAAGCGCTTTACAGGCGCAGTAACACTGGGGCTTTGCGCTTCTCTAGCCACCAAACGTCACGGTCCTTCTCTTTCCGTCTCGTAGACACGAGCTGAGAAATTGCAAACGTCGAGCAATTGCTCAGAGATGAAAAGTGCCAGCACTGAAAGCTGTTGCTAGCCAGCCCCCTTCCTTGGAAGCGCTTTTGTAGGCCTAAGAACACTGGGGCTCTGGGCTTCTCTAGCCACCTAATCTTCTGCTCATCCTCTCGCGCACTCTAAAGAGAGCTCAGGTGAGAAATTGCAAACGTCGAGCAATTGCTCAGAGATGAAAAGTGCCAGCACTGAAAGCTCTTGCTAGCCAGCACCCTTCCTTGGAAGCGCTTTCACAGGCGCAGCAACACTGGGGCTTTGCGCTTCTCTACCCACCAAACGTCACGGTCCTTCTCTTTCCGTCTCGTAGACACGAGCTGAGAAATTGCAAACGTCGAGCAATTGCTCAGAGATGAAAAGTGCCAGCACTGAAAGCTCTTGCTAGCCAGCACCCTTCCTTGGAAGCGCTTTTGTAGGCCTAAGAACACTGGGGCTCTGGGCTTCTCTAGCCACCTCATCTTCTGCTCATCCTCTCGCGCAGTCTAAAGAGAGCTCAGGTGAGAAATTGCAAACGTCGAGCAATTGCTCAGAGATGAAAAGTGCCAGCACTGAAAGCTGTTGCTAGCCAGCACCCTTCCTTGGAAGCGCTTTACAAGCGCAGTAACACTGGGGCTTTGCGCTTCTCTACCCACCAAACGTCACTGTCATTCTCTTTCCGTCTCCTAGACACGAGCTGAGAAATTGCAAACGTCGAGCAATTGCTCAGAGAGGAAAAGTGCCAGCACTGAAAGCTGTTGCTAGCCAGCACCCTTCCTTGGAAGCGCTTTTGTAGGCCTAAGAACACTGGGGCTCTGGGCTTCTTTAGCCACCTCATCTTCTGCTCATCCTCTCGCGCACTCTAAAGAGAGCTCAGGTGAGAAATTGCAAACGTCGAGCAATTGCTCAGAGATGAAAAGTGCCAGCACTGAAAGCTCTTGCTAGCCAGCACCCTTCCTTGGAAGCGCTTTCACAGGCGCAGTAACACTGGGGCTTTGCGCTTCTCTACGCACCAAACGTCACGGTCCTTCTCTTTCCGTCTCGTAGACACGAGCTGAGAAATTGCAAACGTCGAGCAATTGCTCAGAGATGAAAAGTGCCAGCACTGAAAGCTCTTGCTAGCCAGCACCCTTCCTTGGAAGCGCTTTTGTAGCCCTTAGAACACTGGGGCTCTGGGCTTCTCTAGCCACCTCATCTTCTGCTCATCCTCGCGCGCACTCTGAAGAGAGCTCAGGTGAGAAATTGCAAACGTCGAGCAATTGCTCAGAGATGAAAAGTGCCAGCACTGAAAGCTGTTGCTAGCCAGCACCCTTCCTTGGAAGCGCTTTCACAGGCGCAGCAACACTGGGGCTTTGCGCTTCTCTACCCACCAAACGTCACGGTCCTTCTCTTTCCGTCTCGTAGACACGAGCTGAGAAATTGCAAACGTCGAGCAATTGCTCAGAGAGGAAAAGTGCCAGCACTGAAAGCTGTTGCTAGCCAGCACCCTTCCTTGGAAGCGCTTTTGTAGGCCTAAGAACACTGGGGCTCTGGGCTTCTCTAGCCACCTCATCTTCTGCTCATCCTCTCGCGCACTCTAAAGAGAGCTCAGGTGAGAAATTGCAAACGTCCAGCAATTGCTCAGAGATGAAAAGTGCCAGCACTGAAAGCTCTTGCTAGCCAGCACCCTTCCTTGGAAGCGCTTTCACAGGCGCAGCAACACTGGGGCTTTGCGCTTCTCTAGCCACCAAAAGTCACGGTCCTTCTCTTTCCGTCTCGTAGACACGAGCTGAGAAATTGCAAACGTCGAGCAATTGCTCAGAGAGGAAAAGTGCCAGCACTGAAAGCTGTTGCTAGCCAGCACCCTTCCTTGGAAGCGCTTTTGTAGGCCTAAGAACACTGGGGCTCTGGGCTTCTTTAGCCACCTCATCTTCTGCTCATCCTCTCGCGCACTCTGAAGAGAGCTCAGGTGAGAAATTGCAAACGTCGAGCAATTGCTCAGAGATGAAAAGTGCCAGCACTGAAAGCTGTTGCTAGCCAGCACCCTTCCTTGGAAGCGCTTTCACAGGCGCAGCAACACTGGGCCTTTGCGCTTCTCTAGCCACCAAACGTCACGGTCCTTCTCTTTCCGTCTCGTAGACACGAGCTGAGAAATTGCAAACGTCCAGCAATTGCTCAGAGATGAAAAGTGCCAGCACTGAAAGCTGTTGCTAGCCAGCACCCTTCCTTGGAAGCGCTTTTGTAGGCCTAAGAACACTGGGGCTCTGGGCTTCTCTAGCCACCTAATCTTCTGCTCATCCTCTCGCGCACTCTGAAGAGAGCTCAGGTGAGAAATTGCAAACGTCGAGCAATTGCTCAGAGATGAAAAGTGCCAGCACTGAAAGCTGTTGCTAGCCAGCACCCTTCCTTGGAAGCGCTTTCACAGGCGCAGCAACACTGGGGCTTTGCGCTTCTCTACCCACCAAACGTCACGGTCCTTCTCTTTCCGTCTCGTAGACACGAGCTGAGAAATTGCAAACGTCGAGCAATTGCTCAGAGGTGAAAAGTGCCAGCACTGAAAGCTCTTGCTAGCCAGCACCCTTCCTTGGAAGCGCTTTCACAGGCGCAGTAACACTGGGGCTTTGCGCTTCTCTAGCCACTAAACGTCACGGTCCTTCTCTTTCCGTCTCGTAGACACGAGCTGAGAAATTGCAAACGTCGAGCAATTGCTCAGAGATGAAAAGTGCCAGCACTGAAAGCTGTTGCTAGCCAGCCCCCTTCCTTGGAAGCGCTTTTGTAGGCCTAAGAACACTGGGGCTCTGGGCTTCTTTAGCCACCTCATCTTCTCCTCATCCTCTCGCGCACTCTAAAGAGAGCTCAGGTGAGAAATTGCAAATGTCCAGCAATTGCTCAGAGATGAAAAGTGCCAGCACTGAAAGCTGTTGCTAGCCAGCACCCTTCCTTGGAAGCGCTTTCACAGGCGCAGCAACACTGGGGCTTTGCGCTTCTCTACCCACCAAACGTCACGGTCCTTCTCTTTCCGTCTCGTAGACACGAGCTGAGAAATTGCAAACGTCGAGCAATTGCTCAGAGAGAAAAAGTGCCAGCACTGAAAGCTGTTGCTAGCCAGCACCCTTCCTTGGAAGCGCTTTTGTAGGCCTAAGAACACTGGGGCTCTGGGCTTATCTAGCCACCTAATCTTCTGCTCATCCTCTCGCGCACTCTGAAGAGAGCTCAGGTGAGAAATTGCAAACGTCGAGCAATTGCTCAGAGATGAAAAGTGCCAGCACTGAAAGCTGTTGCTAGCCAGCACCCTTCCTTGGAAGCGCTTTCACAGGCGCAGCAACACTGGGGCTTTGCGCTTCTCTAGCCACCAAACGTCACTGTCATTCTCTTTCCGTCTCGTAGACACGAGCTGAGAAATTGCAAACGTCGAGCAATTGCTCAGAGATGAAAAGTGCCAGCACTGAAAGCTGTTGCTAGCCAGCACCCTTCCTTGGAAGCGCTTTACAGGCGCAGCAACACTGGGGCTTTGCGCTTCTCTAGCCACCAAACGTCACGGTCCTTCTCTTTCCGTCTCGTAGACACGAGCTGAGAAATTGCAAACGTCGAGCAATTGCTCAGAGATGAAAAGTGCCAGCACTGAAAGCTGTTGCTAGCCAGCCCCCTTCCTTGGAAGCGCTTTTGTAGGCCTAAGAACACTGGGGCTCTGGGCTTCTCTAGCCACCTAATCTTCTGCTCATCCTCTCGCGCACTCTAAAGAGAGCTCAGGTGAGAAATTGCAAACGTCGAGCAATTGCTCAGAGATGAAAAGTGCCAGCACTGAAAGCTCTTGCTAGCCAGCACCCTTCCTTGGAAGCGCTTTCACAGGCGCAGCAACACTGGGGCTTTGCGCTTCTCTACCCACCAAACGTCACGGTCCTTCTCTTTCCGTCTCGTAGACACGAGCTGAGAAATTGCAAACGTCGAGCAATTGCTCAGAGATGAAAAGTGCCAGCACTGAAAGCTCTTGCTAGCCAGCACCCTTCCTTGGAAGCGCTTTTGTAGGCCTAAGAACACTGGGGCTCTGGGCTTCTCTAGCCACCTCATCTTCTGCTCATCCTCTCGCGCAGTCTAAAGAGAGCTCAGGTGAGAAATTGCAAACGTCGAGCAATTGCTCAGAGATGAAAAGTGCCAGCACTGAAAGCTGTTGCTAGCCAGCACCCTTCCTTGGAAGCGCTTTACAAGCGCAGTAACACTGGGGCTTTGCGCTTCTCTACCCACCAAACGTCACTGTCATTCTCTTTCCGTCTCCTAGACACGAGCTGAGAAATTGCAAACGTCGAGCAATTGCTCAGAGAGGAAAAGTGCCAGCACTGAAAGCTGTTGCTAGCCAGCACCCTTCCTTGGAAGCGCTTTTGTAGGCCTAAGAACACTGGGGCTCTGGGCTTCTTTAGCCACCTCATCTTCTGCTCATCCTCTCGCGCACTCTAAAGAGAGCTCAGGTGAGAAATTGCAAACGTCGAGCAATTGCTCAGAGATGAAAAGTGCCAGCACTGAAAGCTCTTGCTAGCCAGCACCCTTCCTTGGAAGCGCTTTCACAGGCGCAGTAACACTGGGGCTTTGCGCTTCTCTACGCACCAAACGTCACGGTCCTTCTCTTTCCGTCTCGTAGACACGAGCTGAGAAATTGCAAACGTCGAGCAATTGCTCAGAGATGAAAAGTGCCAGCACTGAAAGCTCTTGCTAGCCAGCACCCTTCCTTGGAAGCGCTTTTGTAGCCCTTAGAACACTGGGGCTCTGGGCTTCTCTAGCCACCTCATCTTCTGCTCATCCTCGCGCGCACTCTGAAGAGAGCTCAGGTGAGAAATTGCAAACGTCGAGCAATTGCTCAGAGATGAAAAGTGCCAGCACTGAAAGCTGTTGCTAGCCAGCACCCTTCCTTGGAAGCGCTTTCACAGGCGCAGCAACACTGGGGCTTTGCGCTTCTCTACCCACCAAACGTCACGGTCCTTCTCTTTCCGTCTCGTAGACACGAGCTGAGAAATTGCAAACGTCGAGCAATTGCTCAGAGAGGAAAAGTGCCAGCACTGAAAGCTGTTGCTAGCCAGCACCCTTCCTTGGAAGCGCTTTTGTAGGCCTAAGAACACTGGGGCTCTGGGCTTCTCTAGCCACCTCATCTTCTGCTCATCCTCTCGCGCACTCTAAAGAGAGCTCAGGTGAGAAATTGCAAACGTCCAGCAATTGCTCAGAGATGAAAAGTGCCAGCACTGAAAGCTCTTGCTAGCCAGCACCCTTCCTTGGAAGCGCTTTCACAGGCGCAGCAACACTGGGGCTTTGCGCTTCTCTAGCCACCAAAAGTCACGGTCCTTCTCTTTCCGTCTCGTAGACACGAGCTGAGAAATTGCAAACGTCGAGCAATTGCTCAGAGAGGAAAAGTGCCAGCACTGAAAGCTGTTGCTAGCCAGCACCCTTCCTTGGAAGCGCTTTTGTAGGCCTAAGAACACTGGGGCTCTGGGCTTCTTTAGCCACCTCATCTTCTGCTCATCCTCTCGCGCACTCTGAAGAGAGCTCAGGTGAGAAATTGCAAACGTCGAGCAATTGCTCAGAGATGAAAAGTGCCAGCACTGAAAGCTGTTGCTAGCCAGCACCCTTCCTTGGAAGCGCTTTCACAGGCGCAGCAACACTGGGCCTTTGCGCTTCTCTAGCCACCAAACGTCACGGTCCTTCTCTTTCCGTCTCGTAGACACGAGCTGAGAAATTGCAAACGTCGAGCAATTGCTCAGAGATGAAAAGTGCCAGCACTGAAAGCTCTTGCTAGCCAGCACCCTTCCTTGGAAGCGCTTTCACAGGCGCAGCAACACTGGGGCTTTGCGCTTCTCTAGCCACCAAACGTCACGGTCCTTCTCTTTCCGTCTCGTAGACACGAGCTGAGAAATTGCAAACGTCGAGCAATTGCTCAGAGAGGAAAAGTGCCAGCACTGAAAGCTCTTGCTAGCCAGCACCCTTCCTTGGAAGCGCTTTTGTAGGCCTAAGAACACTGGGGCTCTGGGCTTCTCTAGCCACCTAATCTTCTGCTCATCCTCTCGCGCGCTCTAAAGAGAGCTCAGGTGAGAAATTGCAAACGTCGAGCAATTGCTCAGAGATGAAAAGTGCCAGCACTGAAAGCTGTTGCTAGCCAGCACCCTTCCTTGGAAGCGCTTTCACAGGCGCAGCAACACTGGGGCTTTGCGCTTCTCTAGCCACCAAACGTCACGGTCCTTCTCTTTCCGTCTCGTAGACACGAGCTGAGAAATTGCAAACGTCGAGCAATTGCTCAGAGAGGAAAAGTGCCAGCACTGAAAGCTGTTGCTAGCCAGCACCCTTCCTTGGAAGCGCTTTCACAGGCGCAGCAACACTGGGGCTTTGCGCTTCTCTAGCCACCAAACGTCACGGTCCTTCTCTTTCCGTCTCGTAGACACGAGCTGAGAAATTGCAAACGTCGAGCAATTGCTCAGAGATGAAAAGTGCCAGCACTGAAAGCTGTTGCTAGCCAGCACCCTTCCTTGGAAGCGCTTTTGTAGGCCTAAGAACACTGGGGCTCTGGGCTTCTCTAGCCACCTCATCTTCTGCTCATCCTCTCGCGCACTCTAAAGAGAGCTCAGGTGAGAAATTGCAAACGTCGAGCAATTGCTCAGAGATGAAAAGTGCCAGCACTGAAAGCTGTTGCTAGCCAGCCCCCTTCCTTGGAAGCGCTTTACAGGCGCAGCAACACTGGGGCTTTGCGCTTCTCTAGCCACCAAACGTCACTGTCATTCTCTTTCCGTCTCGTAGACACGAGCTGAGAAATTGCAAACGTCGAGCAATTGCTCAGAGATGAAAAGTGCCAGCACTGAAAGCTGTTGCTAGCCAGCACCCTTCCTTGGAAGCGCTTGTGTAGCCCTTAGAACACTGGGGCTCTGGGCTTCTCTAGCCACCTAATCTTCTGCTCATCCTCTCGCGCACTCTAAAGAGAGCTCAGGTGAGAAATTGCAAACGTCCAGCAATTGCTCAGAGATGAAAAGTGCCAGCACTGAAAGCTGTTGCTAGCCAGCACCCTTCCTTGGAAGCGCTTTCACAGGCGCAGCAACACTGGGGCTTTGCGCTTCTCTACCCACCAAACGTCACGGTCCTTCTCTTTCCGTCTCGTAGACACGAGCTGAGAAATTGCAAACGTCGAGCAATTGCTCAGAGAGGAAAAGTGCCAGCACTGAAAGCTGTTGCTAGCCAGCACCCTTCCTTGGAAGCGCTTTTGTAGGCCTAAGAACACTGGGGCTCTGGGCTTCTTTAGCCACCTCATCTTCTGCTCATCCTCTCGCGCACTCTGAAGAGAGCTCAGGTGAGAAATTGCAAACGTCCAGCAATTGCTCAGAGATGAAAAGTGCCAGCACTGAAAGCTGTTGCTAGCCAGCACCCTTCCTTGGAAGCGCTTTCACAGGCGCAGCAACACTGGGGCTTTGCGCTTCTCTACCCACCAAACGTCACGGTCCTTCTCTTTCCGTCTCGTAGACACGAGCTGAGAAATTGCAAACGTCGAGCAATTGCTCAGAGATGAAAAGTGCCAGCACTGAAAGCTCTTGCTAGCCAGCACCCTTCCTTGGAAGCGCTTTCACAGGCGCAGCAACACTGGGGCTTTGCGCTTCTCTAGCCACCAAACGTCACGGTCCTTCTCTTTCCGTCTCGTAGACACGAGCTGAGAAATTGCAAATGTCGAGCAATTGCTCAGAGATGAAAAGTGCCAGCACTGAAAGCTGTTGCTAGCCAGCACCCTTCCTTGGAAGCGCTTTCACAGGCGCAGCAACACTGGGGCTTTGCGCTTCTCTAGCCACCAAACGTCACGGTCCTTCTCTTTCCGTCTCGTAGACACGAGCTGAGAAATTGCAAACGTCGAGCAATTGCTCAGAGATGAAAAGTGCCAGCACTGAAAGCTCTTGCTAGCCAGCACCCTTCCTTGGAAGCGCTTTCACAGGCGCAGCAACACTGGGGCTTTGCGCTTCTCTACCCACCAAACGTCACGGTCCTTCTCTTTCCGTCTCGTAGACACGAGCTGAGAAATTGCAAACGTCGAGCAATTGCTCAGAGATGAAAAGTGCCAGCACTGAAAGCTGTTGCTAGCCAGCCCCCTTCCTTGGAAGCGCTTTTGTAGCCCTTAGAACACTGGGGCTCTGGGCTTCTCTAGCCACCTCATCTTCTGCTCATCCTCTCGCGCACTCTAAAGAGAGCTCAGGTGAGAAATTGCAAACGTCCAGCAATTGCTCAGAGATGAAAAGTGCCAGCACTGAAAGCTGTTGCTAGCCAGCCCCCTTCCTTGGAAGCGCTTTACAGGCGCAGTAACACTGGGGCTTTGCGCTTCTCTACCCACCAAACGTCACTGTCATTCTCTTTCCGTCTCGTAGACACGAGCTGAGAAATTGCAAACGTCGAGCAATTGCTCAGAGATGAAAAGTGCCAGCACTGAAAGCTGTTGCTAGCCAGCCCCCTTCCTTGGAAGCGCTTTTGTAGGCCTAAGAACACTGGGGCTCTGGGCTTCTTTAGCCACCTCATCTTCTGCTCATCCTCTCGCGCACTCTAAAGAGAGCTCAGGTGAGAAATTGCAAACGTCCAGCAATTGCTCAGAGATGAAAAGTGCCAGCACTGAAAGCTCTTGCTAGCCAGCACCCTTCCTTGGAAGTGCTTTCACAGGCGCAGTAACACTGGGGCTTTGCGCTTCTCTAGCCACCAAACGTCACGGTCCTTCTCTTTCCGTCTCGTAGACACGAGCTGAGAAATTGCAAATGTCGAGCAATTGCTCAGAGATGAAAAGTGCCAGCACTGAAAGCTGTTGCTAGCCAGCACCCTTCCTTGGAAGCGCTTTTGTAGGCCTAAGAACACTGGGGCTCTGGGCTTCTCTAGCCACCTCATCTTCTGCTCATCCTCTCGCGCACTCTAAAGAGAGCTCAGGTGAGAAATTGCAAACGTCGAGCAATTGCTCAGAGATGAAAAGTGCCAGCACTGAAAGCTCTTGCTAGCCAGCACCCTTCCTTGGAAGCGCTTTACAGGCGCAGTAACACTGGGGCTTTGCGCTTCTCTACCCACCAAACGTCAAGGTCCTTCTCTTTCCGTCTCGTAGACACGAGCTGAGAAATTGCAAACGTCGAGCAATTGCTCAGAGATGAAAAGTGCCAGCACTGAAAGCTGTTGCTAGCCAGCACCCTTCCTTGGAAGCGCTTTTGTAGCCCTTAGAACACTGGGGCTCTGGGCTTCTCTAGCCACCTCATCTTCTGCTCATCCTCGCGCGCTCTAAAGAGAGCTCAGGTGAGAAATTGCAAATGTCGAGCAATTGCTCAGAGATGAAAAGTGCCAGCACTGAAAGCTCTTGCTAGCCAGCACCCTTCCTTGGAAGCGCTTTCACAGGCGCAGCAACACTGGGGCTTTGCGCTTCTCTAGCCACCAAACGTCACGGTCCTTCTCTTTCCGTCTCGTAGACACGAGCTGAGAAATTGCAAACGTCGAGCAATTGCTCAGAGATGAAAAGTGCCAGCACTGAAAGCTCTTGCTAGCCAGCACCCTTCCTTGGAAGCGCTTTTGTAGGCCTAAGAACACTGGGGCTCTGGGCTTCTCTAGCCGCCTCATCTTCTCCTCATCCTCTCGCGCAGTCTAAAGAGAGCTCAGGTGAGAAATTGCAAACGTCGAGCAATTGCTCAGAGATGAAAAGTGCCAGCACTGAAAGCTGTTGCTAGCCAGCCCCCTTCCTTGGAAGCGCTTTTGTAGCCCTTAGAACACTGGGGCTCTGGGCTTCTCTAGCCACCTCATCTTCTGCTCATCCTCTCGCGCACTCTAAAGAGAGCTCAGGTGAGAAATTGCAAACGTCGAGCAATTGCTCAGAGATGAAAAGTGCCAGCACTGAAAGCTGTTGCTAGCCAGCCCCCTTCCTTGGAAGCGCTTTACAGGCGCAGTAACACTGGGGCTTTGCGCTTCTCTACCCACCAAACGTCACTGTCATTCTCTTTCCGTCTCGTAGACACGAGCTGAGAAATTGCAAACGTCGATCAATTGCTCAGAGATGAAAAGTGCCAGCACTGAAAGCTGTTGCTAGCCAGCCCCCTTCCTTGGAAGCGCTTTTGTAGGCCTAAGAACACTGGGGCTCTGGGCTTCTTTAGCCACCTCATCTTCTGCTCATCCTCTCGCGCACTCTAAAGAGAGCTCAGGTGAGAAATTGCAAACGTCGAGCAATTGCTCAGAGATGAAAAGTGCCAGCACTGAAAGCTGTTGCTAGCCAGCACCCTTCCTTGGAAGTGCTTTCACAGGCGCAGTAACACTGGGGCTTTGCGCTTCTCTAGCCACCAAACGTCACGGTCCTTCTCTTTCCGTCTCGTAGACACGAGCTGAGAAATTGCAAATGTCGAGCAATTGCTCAGAGATGAAAAGTGCCAGCACTGAAAGCTGTTGCTAGCCAGCACCCTTCCTTGGAAGCGCTTTTGTAGGCCTAAGAACACTGGGGCTCTGGGCTTCTCTAGCCACCTCATCTTCTGCTCATCCTCTCGCGCGCTCTAAAGAGAGCTCAGGTGAGAAATTGCAAACGTCGAGCAATTGCTCAGAGATGAAAAGTGCCAGCACTGAAAGCTGTTGCTAGCCAGCACCCTTCCTTGGAAGCGCTTTACAGGCGCAGTAACACTGGGGCTTTGCGCTTCTCTACCCACCAAACGTCAAGGTCCTTCTCTTTCCGTCTCGTAGACACGAGCTGAGAAATTGCAAACGTCGAGCAATTGCTCAGAGATGAAAAGTGCCAGCACTGAAAGCTCTTGCTAGCCAGCACCCTTCCTTGGAAGCGCTTTTGTAGCCCTTAGAACACTGGGGCTCTGGGCTTCTCTAGCCACCTCATCTTCTGCTCATCCTCGCGCGCTCTAAAGAGAGCTCAGGTGAGAAATTGCAAATGTCGAGCAATTGCTCAGAGATGAAAAGTGCCAGCACTGAAAGCTCTTGCTAGCCAGCACCCTTCCTTGGAAGCGCTTTCACAGGCGCAGCAACACTGGGGCTTTGCGCTTCTCTACCCACCAAACGTCACGGTCCTTCTCTTTCCGTCTCGTAGACACGAGCTGAGAAATTGCAAACGTCGAGCAATTGCTCAGAGATGAAAAGTGCCAGCACTGAAAGCTGTTGCTAGCCAGCACCCTTCCTTGGAAGCGCTTTTGTAGGCCTAAGAACACTGGGGCTCTGGGCTTCTCTAGCCGCCTCATCTTCTCCTCATCCTCTCGCGCACTCTAAAGAGAGCTCAGGTGAGAAATTGCAAACGTCGAGCAATTGCTCACAGATGAAAAGTGCCAGCACTGAAAGCTCTTGCTAGCCAGCACCCTTCCTTGGAAGCGCTTTCACAGGCGCAGCAACACTGGGGCTTTGCGCTTCTCTAGCCACCAAACGTCACGGTCCTTCTCTTTCGTCTCGTAGACACGAGCTGAGAAATTGCAAACGTCGAGCAATTGCTCAGAGATGAAAAGTGCCAGCACTGAAAGCTGTTGCTAGCCAGCACCCTTCCTTGGAAGCGCTTTTGTAGGCCTAAGAACACTGGGGCTCTGGGCTTCTTTAGCCACCTAATCTTCTGCTCATCCTCTCGCGCACTCTAAAGAGAGCTCAGGTGAGAAATTGCAAACGTCGAGCAATTGCTCAGAGATGAAAAGTGCCAGCACTGAAAGCTGTTGCTAGCCAGCACCCTTCCTTGGAAGCGCTTTCACAGGCGCAGCAACACTGGGGCTTTGCGCTTCTCTACCCACCAAACGTCACGGTCCTTCTCTTTCCGTCTCGTAGACACGAGCTGAGAAATTGCAAACGTCAAGCAATTGCTCAGAGATGAAAAGTGCCAGCACTGAAAGCTGTTGCTAGCCAGCACCCTTCCTTGGAAGCGCTTTTGTAGGCCTAAGAACACTGGGGCTCTGGGCTTCTTTAGCCACCTCATCTTCTGCTCATCCTCTCGCGCACTCTAAAGAGAGCTCAGGTGAGAAATTGCAAACGTCGAGCAATTGCTCAGAGATGAAAAGTGCCAGCACTGAAAGCTCTTGCTAGCCAGCACCCTTCCTTGGAAGTGCTTTCACAGGCGCAGTAACACTGGGGCTTTGCGCTTCTCTAGCCACCAAACGTCACGGTCCTTCTCTTTCCGTCTCGTAGACACGAGCTGAGAAATTGCAAACGTCGAGCAATTGCTCAGAGATGAAAAGTGCCAGCACTGAAAGCTCTTGCTAGCCAGCACCCTTCCTTGGAAGCGCTTTTGTAGGCCTAAGAACACTGGGGCTCTGGGCTTCTCTAGCCACCTCATCTTCTGCTCATCCTCGCGCGCTCTAAAGAGAGCTCAGGTGAGAAATTGCAAACGTCGAGCAATTGCTCAGAGATGAAAAGTGCCAGCACTGAAAGCTGTTGCTAGCCAGCACCCTTCCTTGGAAGCGCTTTACAGGCGCAGTAACACTGGGGCTTTGCGCTTCTCTACCCACCAAACGTCAAGGTCCTTCTCTTTCCGTCTCGTAGACACGAGCTGAGAAATTGCAAACGTCGAGCAATTGCTCAGAGATGAAAAGTGCCAGCACTGAAAGCTGTTGCTAGCCAGCACCCTTCCTTGGAAGCGCTTTTGTAGCCCTTAGAACACTGGGGCTCTGGGCTTCTCTAGCCACCTCATCTTCTGCTCATCCTCGCGCGCTCTAAAGAGAGCTCAGGTGAGAAATTGCAAATGTCGAGCAATTGCTCAGAGATGAAAAGTGCCAGCACTGAAAGCTGTTGCTAGCCAGCACCCTTCCTTGGAAGTGCTTTCACAGGCGCAGCAACACTGGGGCTTTGCGCTTCTCTACCCACCAAACGTCACGGTCCTTCTCTTTCCGTCTCGTAGACACGAGCTGAGAAATTGCAAACGTCGAGCAATTGCTCAGAGAGGAAAAGTGCCAGCACTGAAAGCTGTTGCTAGCCAGCACCCTTCCTTGGAAGCGCTTTTGTAGGCCTAAGAACACTGGGGCTCTGGGCTTCTCTAGCCACCTCATCTTCTGCTCATCCTCTCGCGCACTCTAAAGAGAGCTCAGGTGAGAAATTGCAAACGTCGAGCAATTGCTCAGAGATGAAAAGTGCCAGCACTGAAAGCTGTTGCTAGCCAGCACCCTTCCTTGGAAGCGCTTTTACAGGCGCAGCAACACTGGGGCTTTGCGCTTCTCTACCCACCAAACGTCACGGTCCTTCTCTTTCCGTCTCGTAGACACGAGCTGAGAAATTGCAAACGTCGAGCAATTGCTCAGAGAGGAAAAGTGCCAGCACTGAAAGCTGTTGCTAGCCAGCACCCTTCCTTGGAAGCGCTTTTGTAGGCCTAAGAACACTGGGGCTCTGGGCTTCTTTAGCCACCTCATCTTCTGCTCATCCTCTCGCGCACTCTAAAGAGAGCTCAGGTGAGAAATTGCAAACGTCAAGCAATTGCTCAGAGATGAAAAGTGCCAGCACTGAAAGCTGTTGCTAGCCAGCACCCTTCCTTGGAAGCGCTTTCACAGGCGCAGCAACACTGGGGCTTTGCGCTTCTCTAGCCACCAAACGTCACGGTCCTTCTCTTTCCGTCTCGTAGACACGAGCTGAGAAATTGCAAACGTCGAGCAATTGCTCAGAGATGAAAAGTGCCAGCACTGAAAGCTGTTGCTAGCCAGCACCCTTCCTTGGAAGCGCTTTCACAGGCGCAGTAACACTGGGGCTTTGCGCTTCTCTACCCACCAAACGCCACGGTCCTTCTCTTTCCGTCTCGTAGACACGAGCTGAGAAATTGCAAACGTCGAGCAATTGCTCAGAGATGAAAAGTGCCAGCACTGAAAGCTCTTGCTAGCCAGCACCCTTCCTTGGAAGCGCTTTCACAGGCGCAGCAACACTGGGGCTTTGCGCTTCTCTAGCCACCAAACGTCACGGTCCTTCTCTTTCCGTCTCGTAGACACGAGCTGAGAAATTGCAAACGTCGAGCAATTGCTCAGAGATGAAAAGTGCCAGCACTGAAAGCTGTTGCTAGCCAGCACCCTTCCTTGGAAGCGCTTTTGTAGGCCTAAGAACACTGGGGCTCTGGGCTTCTCTAGCCGCCTCATCTTCTCCTCATCCTCTCGCGCACTCTAAAGAGAGCTCAGGTGAGAAATTGCAAACGTCGAGCAATTGCTCACAGATGAAAAGTGCCAGCACTGAAAGCTCTTGCTAGCCAGCACCCTTCCTTGGAAGCGCTTTCACAGGCGCAGCAACACTGGGGCTTTGCGCTTCTCTAGCCACCAAACGTCACGGTCCTTCTCTTTCGTCTCGTAGACACGAGCTGAGAAATTGCAAACGTCGAGCAATTGCTCAGAGATGAAAAGTGCCAGCACTGAAAGCTGTTGCTAGCCAGCACCCTTCCTTGGAAGCGCTTTTGTAGGCCTAAGAACACTGGGGCTCTGGGCTTCTTTAGCCACCTAATCTTCTGCTCATCCTCTCGCGCACTCTAAAGAGAGCTCAGGTGAGAAATTGCAAACGTCGAGCAATTGCTCAGAGATGAAAAGTGCCAGCACTGAAAGCTGTTGCTAGCCAGCACCCTTCCTTGGAAGCGCTTTCACAGGCGCAGCAACACTGGGGCTTTGCGCTTCTCTACCCACCAAACGTCACGGTCCTTCTCTTTCCGTCTCGTAGACACGAGCTGAGAAATTGCAAACGTCAAGCAATTGCTCAGAGATGAAAAGTGCCAGCACTGAAAGCTGTTGCTAGCCAGCACCCTTCCTTGGAAGCGCTTTTGTAGGCCTAAGAACACTGGGGCTCTGGGCTTCTTTAGCCACCTCATCTTCTGCTCATCCTCTCGCGCACTCTAAAGAGAGCTCAGGTGAGAAATTGCAAACGTCGAGCAATTGCTCAGAGATGAAAAGTGCCAGCACTGAAAGCTCTTGCTAGCCAGCACCCTTCCTTGGAAGTGCTTTCACAGGCGCAGTAACACTGGGGCTTTGCGCTTCTCTAGCCACCAAACGTCACGGTCCTTCTCTTTCCGTCTCGTAGACACGAGCTGAGAAATTGCAAACGTCGAGCAATTGCTCAGAGATGAAAAGTGCCAGCACTGAAAGCTCTTGCTAGCCAGCACCCTTCCTTGGAAGCGCTTTTGTAGGCCTAAGAACACTGGGGCTCTGGGCTTCTCTAGCCACCTCATCTTCTGCTCATCCTCGCGCGCTCTAAAGAGAGCTCAGGTGAGAAATTGCAAACGTCGAGCAATTGCTCAGAGATGAAAAGTGCCAGCACTGAAAGCTGTTGCTAGCCAGCACCCTTCCTTGGAAGCGCTTTACAGGCGCAGTAACACTGGGGCTTTGCGCTTCTCTACCCACCAAACGTCAAGGTCCTTCTCTTTCCGTCTCGTAGACACGAGCTGAGAAATTGCAAACGTCGAGCAATTGCTCAGAGATGAAAAGTGCCAGCACTGAAAGCTGTTGCTAGCCAGCACCCTTCCTTGGAAGCGCTTTTGTAGCCCTTAGAACACTGGGGCTCTGGGCTTCTCTAGCCACCTCATCTTCTGCTCATCCTCGCGCGCTCTAAAGAGAGCTCAGGTGAGAAATTGCAAATGTCGAGCAATTGCTCAGAGATGAAAAGTGCCAGCACTGAAAGCTGTTGCTAGCCAGCACCCTTCCTTGGAAGCGCTTTCACAGGCGCAGCAACACTGGGGCTTTGCGCTTCTCTACCCACCAAACGTCACGGTCCTTCTCTTTCCGTCTCGTAGACACGAGCTGAGAAATTGCAAACGTCGAGCAATTGCTCAGAGAGGAAAAGTGCCAGCACTGAAAGCTGTTGCTAGCCAGCACCCTTCCTTGGAAGCGCTTTTGTAGGCCTAAGAACACTGGGGCTCTGGGCTTCTCTAGCCACCTCATCTTCTGCTCATCCTCTCGCGCACTCTAAAGAGAGCTCAGGTGAGAAATTGCAAACGTCGAGCAATTGCTCAGAGATGAAAAGTGCCAGCACTGAAAGCTCTTGCTAGCCAGCACCCTTCCTTGGAAGCGCTTTTACAGGCGCAGCAACACTGGGGCTTTGCGCTTCTCTACCCACCAAACGTCACGGTCCTTCTCTTTCCGTCTCGTAGACACGAGCTGAGAAATTGCAAACGTCGAGCAATTGCTCAGAGAGGAAAAGTGCCAGCACTGAAAGCTGTTGCTAGCCAGCACCCTTCCTTGGAAGCGCTTTTGTAGGCCTAAGAACACTGGGGCTCTGGGCTTCTTTAGCCACCTCATCTTCTGCTCATCCTCTCGCGCACTCTAAAGAGAGCTCAGGTGAGAAATTGCAAACGTCAAGCAATTGCTCAGAGATGAAAAGTGCCAGCACTGAAAGCTGTTGCTAGCCAGCACCCTTCCTTGGAAGCGCTTTCACAGGCGCAGCAACACTGGGGCTTTGCGCTTCTCTAGCCACCAAACGTCACGGTCCTTCTCTTTCCGTCTCGTAGACACGAGCTGAGAAATTGCAAACGTCGAGCAATTGCTCAGAGATGAAAAGTGCCAGCACTGAAAGCTGTTGCTAGCCAGCACCCTTCCTTGGAAGCGCTTTCACAGGCGCAGTAACACTGGGGCTTTGCGCTTCTCTACCCACCAAACGTCACGGTCCTTCTCTTTCCGTCTCGTAGACACGAGCTGAGAAATTGCAAACGTCGAGCAATTGCTCAGAGATGAAAAGTGCCAGCACTGAAAGCTCTTGCTAGCCAGCACCCTTCCTTGGAAGCGCTTTCACAGGCGCAGCAACACTGGGGCTTTGCGCTTCTCTAGCCACCAAACGTCACGGTCCTTCTCTTTCCGTCTCGTAGACACGAGCTGAGAAATTGCAAACGTCGAGCAATTGCTCAGAGATGAAAAGTGCCAGCACTGAAAGCTGTTGCTAGCCAGCCCCCTTCCTTGGAAACGCTTTTGTAGGCCTAAGAACACTGGGGCTCTGGGCTTCTCTAGCCACCTAATCTTCTGCTCATCCTCTCGCGCACTCTGAAGAGAGCTCAGGTGAGAAATTGCAAACGTCGAGCAATTGCTCAGAGATGAAAAGTGCCAGCACTGAAAGCTGTTGCTAGCCAGCACCCTTCCTTGGAAGCGCTTTCACAGGCACAGCAACACTGGGGCTTTGCGCTTCTCTACCCACCAAACGTCACGGTCCTTCTCTTTCCGTCTCGTGGACACGAGCTGAGAAATTGCAAACGTCGAGCAATTGCTCAGAGATGAAAAGTGCCAGCACTGAAAGCTCTTGCTAGCCAGCACCCTTCCTTGGAAGCGCTTTCACAGGCGCAGCAACACTGGGGCTTTGCGCTTCTCTACCCACCAAAAGTCACGGTCATTCTCTTTCCGTCTCGTAGACACGAGCTGAGAAATTGCAAACGTCGAGCAATTGCTCAGAGATGAAAAGTGCCAGCACTGAAGGCTGTTGCTAGCCAGCACCCTTCCTTGGAAGCGCTTTCACAGGCGCAGCAACACTGGGGCTTTGCGCTTCTCTAGCCACCAAACGTCACTGTCATTCTCTTTCCGTCTCCTAGACACGAGCTGAGAAATTGCAAACGTCGAGCAATTGCTCAGAGATGAAAAGTGCCAGCACTGAAAGCTGTTGCTAGCCAGCACCCTTCCTTGGAAGAGCTTGTGTAGCCCTTAGAACACTGGGGCTCTGGGCTTCTCTAGCCACCTCATCTTCTGCTCATCCTCTCGCGCACTCTAAAGAGAGCTCAGGTGAGAAATTGCAAACGTCCAGCAATTGCTCAGAGATGAAAAGTGCCAGCACTGAAAGCTCTTGCTAGCCAGCACCCTTCCTTGGAAGCGCTTTCACAGGCGCAGCAACACTGGGGCTTTGCGCTTCTCTAGCCACCAAACGTCACGGTCCTTCTCTTTCCGTCTCGTAGACACGAGCTGAGAAATTGCAAACATCGAGCAATTGCTCAGAGAGGAAAAGTGCCAGCACTGAAAGCTGTTGCTAGCCAGCACCCTTCCTTGGAAGCGCTTTTGTAGGCCTAAGAACACTGGGGCTCTGGGCTTCTTTAGCCACCTCATCTTCTGCTCATCCTCTCGCGCACTCTGAAGAGAGCTCAGGTGAGAAATTGCAAACGTCCAGCAATTGCTCAGAGATGAAAAGTGCCAGCACTGAAAGCTGTTGCTAGCCAGCACCCTTCCTTGGAAGCGCTTTCACAGGCACAGCAACACTGGGGCTTTGCGCTTCTCTAGCCACCAAACGTCACGGTCCTTCTCTTTCCGTCTCGTAGACACGAGCTGAGAAATTGCAAACGTCGAGCAATTGCTCAGAGATGAAAAGTGCCAGCACTGAAAGCTGTTGCTAGCCAGCACCCTTCCTTGGAAGCGCTTTCACAGGCGCAGTAACACTGGGGCTTTGCGCTTCTCTACCCACCAAACGTCACGGTCCTTCTCTTTCCGTCTCCTAGACACGAGCTGAGAAATTGCAAACGTCGAGCAATTGCTCAGAGATGAAAAGTGCCAGCACTGAAAGCTGTTGCTAGCCAGCACCCTTCCTTGGAAGCGCTTTCACAGGTGCAGCAACACTGGGGCTTTGCGCTTCTCTAGCCACCAAACGTCACGGTCCTTCTCTTTCCGTCTCGTAGACATGAGCTGAGAAATTGCAAACGTCGAGCAATTGCTCAGAGATGAAAAGTGCCAGCACTGAAAGCTGTTGCTAGCCAGCCCCCTTCCTTGGAAGCGCTTTTGTAGCCCTTAGAACACTGGGGCTCTGGGCTTCTCTAGCCACCTAATCTTCTGCTCATCCTCTCGCGCACTCTAAAGAGAGCTCAGGTGAGAAATTGCAAACGTCGAGCAATTGCTCAGAGATGAAAAGTGCCAGCACTGGAAGCTCTTGCTAGCCAGCACCCTTCCTTGGAAGCGCTTTTGTAGGCCTAAGAACACTGGGGCTCTGGGCTTCTCTAGCCACCTAATCTTCTGCTCATCCTCTCGCGCACTCTAAAGAGAGCTCAGGTGAGAAATTGCAAACGTCGAGCAATTGCTCAGAGATGAAAAGTGCCAGCACTGAAAGCTCTTGCTAGCCAGCACCCTTCCTTGGAAGCGCTTTCACAGGCGCAGCAACACTGGGGCTTTGCGCTTCTCTACCCATCAAACGTCACGGTCATTCTCTTTCCGTCTCGTAGACACGAGCTGAGAAATTGCAAACGTCGAGCAATTGCTCCGAGATGAAAAGTGCCAGCACTGAAAGCTGTTGCTAGCCAGCACCCTTCCTTGGAAGCGCTTTCACAGGCGCAGCAACACTGGGGCTTTGCGCTTCTCTACGCACCAAAGGTCACGGTCATTCTCTTTCCGTCTCGTAGACACGAGCTGAGAAATTGCAAACGTCGAGCAATTGCTCAGAGAGGAAAAGTGCCAGCACTGAAAGCTGTTGCTAGCCAGCCCCCTTCCTTGGAAGCGCTTTTGTAGGCCTAAGAACAGTGGGGCTCTGGGCTTCTCTAGCCACCTCATCTTCTGCTCATCCTCGCGCGCACTCTAAAGAGAGCTCAGGTGAGAAATTGCAAACGTCGAGCAATTGCTCAGAGATGAAAAGTGCCAGCACTGAAAGCTGTTGCTAGCCAGCACCCTTCCTTGGAAGCGCTTTACAGGCGCAGTAACACTGGGGCTTTGCGCTTCTCTAGCCACCAAACGTCACGGTCATTCTCTTTCCGTCTCCTAGACACGAGCTGAGAAATTGCAAACGTCGAGCAATTGCTCAGAGAGGAAAAGTGCCAGCACTGAAAGCTCTTGCTAGCCAGCACCCTTCCTTGGAAGCGCTTTTGTAGGCCTAAGAACACTGGGGCTCTGGGCTTCTTTAGCCACCTCATCTTCTGCTCATCCTCTCGCGCACTCTGAAGAGAGCTCAGGTGAGAAATTGCAAACGTCCAGCAATTGCTCAGAGATGAAAAGTGCCAGCACTGAAAGCTGTTGCTAGCCAGCACCCTTCCTTGGAAGCGCTTTCACAGGCGCAGCAACACTGGGGCTTTGCGCTTCTCTAGCCACCAAACGTCACGGTCCTTCTCTTTCCGTCTCGTAGACACGAGCTGAGAAATTGCAAACGTCGAGCAATTGCTCAGAGATGAAAAGTGCCAGCACTGAAAGCTGTTGCTAGCCAGCACCCTTCCTTGGAAGCGCTTTCACAGGCGCAGCAACACTGGGGCTTTGCGCTTCTCTAGCCACCAAACGTCACGGTCCTTCTCTTTCCGTCTCGTAGACACGAGCTGAGAAATTGCAAACGTCGAGCAATTGCTCAGAGATGAAAAGTGCCAGCACTGAAAGCTGTTGCTAGCCAGCACCCTTCCTTGGAAGCGCTTTTGTAGCCCTTAGAACACTGGGGCTCTGGGCTTCTTTAGCCACCTCATCTTCTCCTCATCCTCTCGCGCACTCTGAAGAGAGCTCAGGTGAGAAATTGCAAATGTCGAGCAATTGCTCAGAGATGAAAAGTGCCAGCACTGAAAGCTGTTGCTAGCCAGCACCCTTCCTTGGAAGCGCTTTCACAGGCGCAGCAACACTGGGGCTTTGCGCTTCTCTACCCATCAAACGTCACGGTCCTTCTCTTTCCGTCTCGTAGACACGAGCTGAGAAATTGCAAACGTCGAGCAATTGCTCAGAGAGGAAAAGTGCCAGCACTGAAAGCTCTTGCTAGCCAGCACCCTTCCTTGGAAGCGCTTTTGTAGGCCTAAGAACACTGGGGCTCTGGGCTTCTCTAGCCACCTAATCTTCTGCTCATCCTCTCGCGCACTCTGAAGAGAGCTCAGCTGAGAAATTGCAAACGTCGAGCAATTGCTCAGAGATGAAAAGTGCCAGCACTGAAAGCTGTTGCTAGCCAGCACCCTTCCTTGGAAGCGCTTTCACAGGCGCAGCAACACTGGGGCTTTGCGCTTCTCTACCCACCAAACGTCACGGTCCTTCTCTTTCCGTCTCGTAGACACGAGCTGAGAAATTGCAAATGTCGAGCAATTGCTCAGAGATGAAAAGTGCCAGCACTGAAAGCTCTTGCTAGCCAGCACCCTTCCTTGGAAGCGCTTTCACAGGCGCAGCAACACTGGGGCTTTGCGCTTCTCTAGCCACCAAACGTCACGGTCCTTCTCTTTCCGTCTCGTAGACACGAGCTGAGAAATTGCAAACGTCGAGCAATTGCTCAGAGATGAAAAGTGCCAGCAATGAAAGCTGTTGCTAGCCAGCACCCTTCCTTGGAAGCGCTTTTGTAGCCCTTAGAACACTGGGGCTCTGGGCTTCTCTAGCCACCTCATCTTCTGCTCATCCTCTCGCGCACTCTAAAGAGAGCTCAGGTGAGAAATTGCAAATGTCGAGCAATTGCTCAGAGATGAAAAGTGCCAGCACTGAAAGCTCTTGCTAGCCAGCCCCCTTCCTTGGAAGCGCTTTACAGGCGCAGTAACACTGGGGCTTTGCGCTTCTCTACCCACCAAACGTCACTGTCATTCTCTTTCCGTCTCCTAGACACGAGCTGAGAAATTGCAAACGTCGAGCAATTGCTCAGAGATGAAAAGTGCCAGCACTGAAAGCTGTTGCTAGCCAGCACCCTTCCTTGGAAGCGCTTTTGTAGGCCTAAGAACACTGGGGCTCTGGGCTTCTTTAGCCACCTCATCTTCTGCTCATCCTCTCGCGCACTCTGAAGAGAGCTCAGGTGAGAAATTGCAAACGTCGAGCAATTGCTCAGAGATGAAAAGTGCCAGCACTGAAAGCTGTTGCTAGCCAGCACCCTTCCTTGGAAGCGCTTTCACAGGCGCAGCAACACTGGGGCTTTGCGCTTCTCTAGCCACCAAACGTCACGGTCCTCTTTCCGTCTCGTAGACACGAGCTGAGAAATTGCAAACGTCGAGCAATTGCTCAGAGATGAAAAGTGCCAGCACTGAAGGCTGTTGCTAGCCAGCACCCTTCCTTGGAAGCGCTTTTGTAGGCCTAAGAACACTGGGGCTCTGGGCTTCTCTAGCCACCTCATCTTCTGCTCATCCTCTCGCGCACTCTAAAGAGAGCTCAGGTGAGAAATTGCAAACGTCGAGCAATTGCTCAGAGATGAAAAGTGCCAGCACTGAAAGCTCTTGCTAGCCAGCACCCTTCCTTGGAAGCGCTTTCACAGGCACAGCAACACTGGGGCTTTGCGCTTCTCTAGCCACCAAACGTCACGGTCCTTCTCTTTCCGTCTCGTAGACACGAGCTGAGAAATTGCAAACGTCGAGCAATTGCTCAGAGAGGAAAAGTGCCAGCACTGAAAGCTGTTGCTAGCCAGCACCCTTCCTTGGAAGCGCTTTTGTAGGCCTAAGAACACTGGGGCTCTGGGCTTCTTTAGCCACCTAATCTTCTGCTCATCCTCTCGCGCACTCTAAAGACAGCTCAGCTGAGAAATTGCAAATGTCGAGCAATTGCTCAGAGATGAAAAGTGCCAGCACTGAAAGCTGTTGCTAGCCAGCACCCTTCCTTGGAAGCGCTTTCACAGGCGCAGCAACACTGGGGCTTTGCGCTTCTCTACCCACCAAACGTCACGGTCCTTCTCTTTCCGTCTCGTAGACACGAGCTGAGAAATTGCAAACGTCGAGCAATTGCTCAGAGATGAAAAGTGCCAGCACTGAAAGCTCTTGCTAGCCAGCACCCTTCCTTGGAAGCGCTTTCACAGGCGCAGCAACACTGGGGCTTTGCGCTTCTCTACCCACCAAACGTCACTGTCATTCTCTTTCCGTCTCGTAGACACGAGCTGAGAAATTGCAAACGTCGAGCAATTGCTCAGAGATGAAAAGTGCCAGCACTGAAAGCTGTTGCTAGCCAGCACCCTTCCTTGGAAGCGCTTGTGTAGCCCTTAGAACACTGGGGCTCTGGGCTTCTCTAGCCACCTCATCTTCTGCTCATCCTCTCGCGCACTCTAAAGAGAGCTCAGGTGAGAAATTGCAAACGTCGAGCAATTGCTCAGAGATGAAAAGTGCCAGCACTGAAAGCTCTTGCTAGCCAGCACCCTTCCTTGGAAGCGCTTTCACAGGCGCAGCAACACTGGGGCTTTGCGCTTCTCTAGCCACCAAACGTCACGGTCCTTCTCTTTCCGTCTCGTAGACACGAGCTGAGAAATTGCAAACGTCGAGCAATTGCTCAGAGATGAAAAGTGCCAGCACTGAAAGCTGTTGCTAGCCAGCACCCTTCCTTGGAAGCGCTTTTGTAGCCCTTAGAACACTGGGGCTCTGGGCTTCTTTAGCCACCTCATCTTCTGCTCATCCTCTCGCGCACTCTAAAGAGAGCTCAGGTGAGAAATTGCAAACGTCGAGCAATTGCTCAGAGATGAAAAGTGCCAGCACTGAAAGCTCTTGCTAGCCAGCACCCTTCCTTGGAAGTGCTTTCACAGGCGCAGTAACACTGGGGCTTTGCGCTTCTCTAGCCACCAAACGTCACGGTCCTTCTCTTTCCGTCTCGTAGACACGAGCTGAGAAATTGCAAACGTCGAGCAATTGCTCAGAGATGAAAAGTGCCAGCACTGAAAGCTCTTGCTAGCCAGCACCCTTCCTTGGAAGCGCTTTTGTAGGCCTAAGAACACTGGGGCTCTGGGCTTCTCTAGCCACCTCATCTTCTGCTCATCCTCGCGCGCTCTAAAGAGAGCTCAGGTGAGAAATTGCAAACGTCGAGCAATTGCTCAGAGATGAAAAGTGCCAGCACTGAAAGCTGTTGCTAGCCAGCACCCTTCCTTGGAAGCGCTTTACAGGCGCAGTAACACTGGGGCTTTGCGCTTCTCTACCCACCAAACGTCAAGGTCCTTCTCTTTCCGTCTCGTAGACACGAGCTGAGAAATTGCAAACGTCGAGCAATTGCTCAGAGATGAAAAGTGCCAGCACTGAAAGCTGTTGCTAGCCAGCACCCTTCCTTGGAAGCGCTTTTGTAGCCCTTAGAACACTGGGGCTCTGGGCTTCTCTAGCCACCTCATCTTCTGCTCATCCTCGCGCGCTCTAAAGAGAGCTCAGGTGAGAAATTGCAAATGTCGAGCAATTGCTCAGAGATGAAAAGTGCCAGCACTGAAAGCTGTTGCTAGCCAGCACCCTTCCTTGGAAGCGCTTTCACAGGCGCAGCAACACTGGGGCTTTGCGCTTCTCTACCCACCAAACGTCACGGTCCTTCTCTTTCCGTCTCGTAGACACGAGCTGAGAAATTGCAAACGTCGAGCAATTGCTCAGAGAGGAAAAGTGCCAGCACTGAAAGCTGTTGCTAGCCAGCACCCTTCCTTGGAAGCGCTTTTGTAGGCCTAAGAACACTGGGGCTCTGGGCTTCTCTAGCCACCTCATCTTCTGCTCATCCTCTCGCGCACTCTAAAGAGAGCTCAGGTGAGAAATTGCAAACGTCGAGCAATTGCTCAGAGATGAAAAGTGCCAGCACTGAAAGCTCTTGCTAGCCAGCACCCTTCCTTGGAAGCGCTTTTACAGGCGCAGCAACACTGGGGCTTTGCGCTTCTCTACCCACCAAACGTCACGGTCCTTCTCTTTCCGTCTCGTAGACACGAGCTGAGAAATTGCAAACGTCGAGCAATTGCTCAGAGAGGAAAAGTGCCAGCACTGAAAGCTGTTGCTAGCCAGCACCCTTCCTTGGAAGCGCTTTTGTAGGCCTAAGAACACTGGGGCTCTGGGCTTCTTTAGCCACCTCATCTTCTGCTCATCCTCTCGCGCACTCTAAAGAGAGCTCAGGTGAGAAATTGCAAACGTCAAGCAATTGCTCAGAGATGAAAAGTGCCAGCACTGAAAGCTGTTGCTAGCCAGCACCCTTCCTTGGAAGCGCTTTCACAGGCGCAGCAACACTGGGGCTTTGCGCTTCTCTAGCCACCAAACGTCACGGTCCTTCTCTTTCCGTCTCGTAGACACGAGCTGAGAAATTGCAAACGTCGAGCAATTGCTCAGAGATGAAAAGTGCCAGCACTGAAAGCTGTTGCTAGCCAGCACCCTTCCTTGGAAGCGCTTTCACAGGCGCAGTAACACTGGGGCTTTGCGCTTCTCTACCCACCAAACGTCACGGTCCTTCTCTTTCCGTCTCGTAGACACGAGCTGAGAAATTGCAAACGTCGAGCAATTGCTCAGAGATGAAAAGTGCCAGCACTGAAAGCTCTTGCTAGCCAGCACCCTTCCTTGGAAGCGCTTTCACAGGCGCAGCAACACTGGGGCTTTGCGCTTCTCTAGCCACCAAACGTCACGGTCCTTCTCTTTCCGTCTCGTAGACACGAGCTGAGAAATTGCAAACGTCGAGCAATTGCTCAGAGATGAAAAGTGCCAGCACTGAAAGCTGTTGCTAGCCAGCCCCCTTCCTTGGAAACGCTTTTGTAGGCCTAAGAACACTGGGGCTCTGGGCTTCTCTAGCCACCTAATCTTCTGCTCATCCTCTCGCGCACTCTGAAGAGAGCTCAGGTGAGAAATTGCAAACGTCGAGCAATTGCTCAGAGATGAAAAGTGCCAGCACTGAAAGCTGTTGCTAGCCAGCACCCTTCCTTGGAAGCGCTTTCACAGGCACAGCAACACTGGGGCTTTGCGCTTCTCTACCCACCAAACGTCACGGTCCTTCTCTTTCCGTCTCGTGGACACGAGCTGAGAAATTGCAAACGTCGAGCAATTGCTCAGAGATGAAAAGTGCCAGCACTGAAAGCTCTTGCTAGCCAGCACCCTTCCTTGGAAGCGCTTTCACAGGCGCAGCAACACTGGGGCTTTGCGCTTCTCTACCCACCAAAAGTCACGGTCATTCTCTTTCCGTCTCGTAGACACGAGCTGAGAAATTGCAAACGTCGAGCAATTGCTCAGAGATGAAAAGTGCCAGCACTGAAGGCTGTTGCTAGCCAGCACCCTTCCTTGGAAGCGCTTTCACAGGCGCAGCAACACTGGGGCTTTGCGCTTCTCTAGCCACCAAACGTCACTGTCATTCTCTTTCCGTCTCCTAGACACGAGCTGAGAAATTGCAAACGTCGAGCAATTGCTCAGAGATGAAAAGTGCCAGCACTGAAAGCTGTTGCTAGCCAGCACCCTTCCTTGGAAGAGCTTGTGTAGCCCTTAGAACACTGGGGCTCTGGGCTTCTCTAGCCACCTCATCTTCTGCTCATCCTCTCGCGCACTCTAAAGAGAGCTCAGGTGAGAAATTGCAAACGTCCAGCAATTGCTCAGAGATGAAAAGTGCCAGCACTGAAAGCTCTTGCTAGCCAGCACCCTTCCTTGGAAGCGCTTTCACAGGCGCAGCAACACTGGGGCTTTGCGCTTCTCTAGCCACCAAACGTCACGGTCCTTCTCTTTCCGTCTCGTAGACACGAGCTGAGAAATTGCAAACATCGAGCAATTGCTCAGAGAGGAAAAGTGCCAGCACTGAAAGCTGTTGCTAGCCAGCACCCTTCCTTGGAAGCGCTTTTGTAGGCCTAAGAACACTGGGGCTCTGGGCTTCTTTAGCCACCTCATCTTCTGCTCATCCTCTCGCGCACTCTGAAGAGAGCTCAGGTGAGAAATTGCAAACGTCCAGCAATTGCTCAGAGATGAAAAGTGCCAGCACTGAAAGCTGTTGCTAGCCAGCACCCTTCCTTGGAAGCGCTTTCACAGGCACAGCAACACTGGGGCTTTGCGCTTCTCTAGCCACCAAACGTCACGGTCCTTCTCTTTCCGTCTCGTAGACACGAGCTGAGAAATTGCAAACGTCGAGCAATTGCTCAGAGATGAAAAGTGCCAGCACTGAAAGCTGTTGCTAGCCAGCACCCTTCCTTGGAAGCGCTTTCACAGGCGCAGTAACACTGGGGCTTTGCGCTTCTCTACCCACCAAACGTCACGGTCCTTCTCTTTCCGTCTCCTAGACACGAGCTGAGAAATTGCAAACGTCGAGCAATTGCTCAGAGATGAAAAGTGCCAGCACTGAAAGCTGTTGCTAGCCAGCACCCTTCCTTGGAAGCGCTTTCACAGGTGCAGCAACACTGGGGCTTTGCGCTTCTCTAGCCACCAAACGTCACGGTCCTTCTCTTTCCGTCTCGTAGACATGAGCTGAGAAATTGCAAACGTCGAGCAATTGCTCAGAGATGAAAAGTGCCAGCACTGAAAGCTGTTGCTAGCCAGCCCCCTTCCTTGGAAGCGCTTTTGTAGCCCTTAGAACACTGGGGCTCTGGGCTTCTCTAGCCACCTAATCTTCTGCTCATCCTCTCGCGCACTCTAAAGAGAGCTCAGGTGAGAAATTGCAAACGTCGAGCAATTGCTCAGAGATGAAAAGTGCCAGCACTGGAAGCTCTTGCTAGCCAGCACCCTTCCTTGGAAGCGCTTTTGTAGGCCTAAGAACACTGGGGCTCTGGGCTTCTCTAGCCACCTAATCTTCTGCTCATCCTCTCGCGCACTCTAAAGAGAGCTCAGGTGAGAAATTGCAAACGTCGAGCAATTGCTCAGAGATGAAAAGTGCCAGCACTGAAAGCTCTTGCTAGCCAGCACCCTTCCTTGGAAGCGCTTTCACAGGCGCAGCAACACTGGGGCTTTGCGCTTCTCTACCCATCAAACGTCACGGTCATTCTCTTTCCGTCTCGTAGACACGAGCTGAGAAATTGCAAACGTCGAGCAATTGCTCCGAGATGAAAAGTGCCAGCACTGAAAGCTGTTGCTAGCCAGCACCCTTCCTTGGAAGCGCTTTCACAGGCGCAGCAACACTGGGGCTTTGCGCTTCTCTACGCACCAAAGGTCACGGTCATTCTCTTTCCGTCTCGTAGACACGAGCTGAGAAATTGCAAACGTCGAGCAATTGCTCAGAGAGGAAAAGTGCCAGCACTGAAAGCTGTTGCTAGCCAGCCCCCTTCCTTGGAAGCGCTTTTGTAGGCCTAAGAACAGTGGGGCTCTGGGCTTCTCTAGCCACCTCATCTTCTGCTCATCCTCGCGCGCACTCTAAAGAGAGCTCAGGTGAGAAATTGCAAACGTCGAGCAATTGCTCAGAGATGAAAAGTGCCAGCACTGAAAGCTGTTGCTAGCCAGCACCCTTCCTTGGAAGCGCTTTACAGGCGCAGTAACACTGGGGCTTTGCGCTTCTCTAGCCACCAAACGTCACGGTCATTCTCTTTCCGTCTCCTAGACACGAGCTGAGAAATTGCAAACGTCGAGCAATTGCTCAGAGAGGAAAAGTGCCAGCACTGAAAGCTCTTGCTAGCCAGCACCCTTCCTTGGAAGCGCTTTTGTAGGCCTAAGAACACTGGGGCTCTGGGCTTCTTTAGCCACCTCATCTTCTGCTCATCCTCTCGCGCACTCTGAAGAGAGCTCAGGTGAGAAATTGCAAACGTCCAGCAATTGCTCAGAGATGAAAAGTGCCAGCACTGAAAGCTGTTGCTAGCCAGCACCCTTCCTTGGAAGCGCTTTCACAGGCGCAGCAACACTGGGGCTTTGCGCTTCTCTAGCCACCAAACGTCACGGTCCTTCTCTTTCCGTCTCGTAGACACGAGCTGAGAAATTGCAAACGTCGAGCAATTGCTCAGAGATGAAAAGTGCCAGCACTGAAAGCTGTTGCTAGCCAGCACCCTTCCTTGGAAGCGCTTTCACAGGCGCAGCAACACTGGGGCTTTGCGCTTCTCTAGCCACCAAACGTCACGGTCCTTCTCTTTCCGTCTCGTAGACACGAGCTGAGAAATTGCAAACGTCGAGCAATTGCTCAGAGATGAAAAGTGCCAGCACTGAAAGCTGTTGCTAGCCAGCACCCTTCCTTGGAAGCGCTTTTGTAGCCCTTAGAACACTGGGGCTCTGGGCTTCTTTAGCCACCTCATCTTCTCCTCATCCTCTCGCGCACTCTGAAGAGAGCTCAGGTGAGAAATTGCAAATGTCGAGCAATTGCTCAGAGATGAAAAGTGCCAGCACTGAAAGCTGTTGCTAGCCAGCACCCTTCCTTGGAAGCGCTTTCACAGGCGCAGCAACACTGGGGCTTTGCGCTTCTCTACCCATCAAACGTCACGGTCCTTCTCTTTCCGTCTCGTAGACACGAGCTGAGAAATTGCAAACGTCGAGCAATTGCTCAGAGAGGAAAAGTGCCAGCACTGAAAGCTCTTGCTAGCCAGCACCCTTCCTTGGAAGCGCTTTTGTAGGCCTAAGAACACTGGGGCTCTGGGCTTCTCTAGCCACCTAATCTTCTGCTCATCCTCTCGCGCACTCTGAAGAGAGCTCAGCTGAGAAATTGCAAACGTCGAGCAATTGCTCAGAGATGAAAAGTGCCAGCACTGAAAGCTGTTGCTAGCCAGCACCCTTCCTTGGAAGCGCTTTCACAGGCGCAGCAACACTGGGGCTTTGCGCTTCTCTACCCACCAAACGTCACGGTCCTTCTCTTTCCGTCTCGTAGACACGAGCTGAGAAATTGCAAATGTCGAGCAATTGCTCAGAGATGAAAAGTGCCAGCACTGAAAGCTCTTGCTAGCCAGCACCCTTCCTTGGAAGCGCTTTCACAGGCGCAGCAACACTGGGGCTTTGCGCTTCTCTAGCCACCAAACGTCACGGTCCTTCTCTTTCCGTCTCGTAGACACGAGCTGAGAAATTGCAAACGTCGAGCAATTGCTCAGAGATGAAAAGTGCCAGCAATGAAAGCTGTTGCTAGCCAGCACCCTTCCTTGGAAGCGCTTTTGTAGCCCTTAGAACACTGGGGCTCTGGGCTTCTCTAGCCACCTCATCTTCTGCTCATCCTCTCGCGCACTCTAAAGAGAGCTCAGGTGAGAAATTGCAAATGTCGAGCAATTGCTCAGAGATGAAAAGTGCCAGCACTGAAAGCTCTTGCTAGCCAGCCCCCTTCCTTGGAAGCGCTTTACAGGCGCAGTAACACTGGGGCTTTGCGCTTCTCTACCCACCAAACGTCACTGTCATTCTCTTTCCGTCTCCTAGACACGAGCTGAGAAATTGCAAACGTCGAGCAATTGCTCAGAGATGAAAAGTGCCAGCACTGAAAGCTGTTGCTAGCCAGCACCCTTCCTTGGAAGCGCTTTTGTAGGCCTAAGAACACTGGGGCTCTGGGCTTCTTTAGCCACCTCATCTTCTGCTCATCCTCTCGCGCACTCTGAAGAGAGCTCAGGTGAGAAATTGCAAACGTCGAGCAATTGCTCAGAGATGAAAAGTGCCAGCACTGAAAGCTGTTGCTAGCCAGCACCCTTCCTTGGAAGCGCTTTCACAGGCGCAGCAACACTGGGGCTTTGCGCTTCTCTAGCCACCAAACGTCACGGTCCTCTTTCCGTCTCGTAGACACGAGCTGAGAAATTGCAAACGTCGAGCAATTGCTCAGAGATGAAAAGTGCCAGCACTGAAGGCTGTTGCTAGCCAGCACCCTTCCTTGGAAGCGCTTTTGTAGGCCTAAGAACACTGGGGCTCTGGGCTTCTCTAGCCACCTCATCTTCTGCTCATCCTCTCGCGCACTCTAAAGAGAGCTCAGGTGAGAAATTGCAAACGTCGAGCAATTGCTCAGAGATGAAAAGTGCCAGCACTGAAAGCTCTTGCTAGCCAGCACCCTTCCTTGGAAGCGCTTTCACAGGCACAGCAACACTGGGGCTTTGCGCTTCTCTAGCCACCAAACGTCACGGTCCTTCTCTTTCCGTCTCGTAGACACGAGCTGAGAAATTGCAAACGTCGAGCAATTGCTCAGAGAGGAAAAGTGCCAGCACTGAAAGCTGTTGCTAGCCAGCACCCTTCCTTGGAAGCGCTTTTGTAGGCCTAAGAACACTGGGGCTCTGGGCTTCTTTAGCCACCTAATCTTCTGCTCATCCTCTCGCGCACTCTAAAGACAGCTCAGCTGAGAAATTGCAAATGTCGAGCAATTGCTCAGAGATGAAAAGTGCCAGCACTGAAAGCTGTTGCTAGCCAGCACCCTTCCTTGGAAGCGCTTTCACAGGCGCAGCAACACTGGGGCTTTGCGCTTCTCTACCCACCAAACGTCACGGTCCTTCTCTTTCCGTCTCGTAGACACGAGCTGAGAAATTGCAAACGTCGAGCAATTGCTCAGAGATGAAAAGTGCCAGCACTGAAAGCTCTTGCTAGCCAGCACCCTTCCTTGGAAGCGCTTTCACAGGCGCAGCAACACTGGGGCTTTGCGCTTCTCTACCCACCAAACGTCACTGTCATTCTCTTTCCGTCTCGTAGACACGAGCTGAGAAATTGCAAACGTCGAGCAATTGCTCAGAGATGAAAAGTGCCAGCACTGAAAGCTGTTGCTAGCCAGCACCCTTCCTTGGAAGCGCTTGTGTAGCCCTTAGAACACTGGGGCTCTGGGCTTCTCTAGCCACCTCATCTTCTGCTCATCCTCTCGCGCACTCTAAAGAGAGCTCAGGTGAGAAATTGCAAACGTCGAGCAATTGCTCAGAGATGAAAAGTGCCAGCACTGAAAGCTCTTGCTAGCCAGCACCCTTCCTTGGAAGCGCTTTCACAGGCGCAGCAACACTGGGGCTTTGCGCTTCTCTAGCCACCAAACGTCACGGTCCTTCTCTTTCCGTCTCGTAGACACGAGCTGAGAAATTGCAAACGTCGAGCAATTGCTCAGAGATGAAAAGTGCCAGCACTGAAAGCTGTTGCTAGCCAGCACCCTTCCTTGGAAGCGCTTTTGTAGCCCTTAGAACACTGGGGCTCTGGGCTTCTCTAGCCACCTCATCTTCTGCTCATCCTCGCGCGCACTCTGAAGAGAGCTCAGGTGAGAAATTGCAAACGTCGAGCAATTGCTCAGAGATGAAAAGTGCCAGCACTGAAAGCTGTTGCTAGCCAGCACCCTTCCTTGGAAGCGCTTTACAGGCGCAGTAACACTGGGGCTTTGCGCTTCTCTAGCCACCAAACGTCACGGTCATTCTCTTTCCGTCTCGTAGACACGAGCTGAGAAATTGCAAACGTCGAGCAATTGCTCAGAGAGGAAAAGTGCCAGCACTGAAAGCTCTTGCTAGCCAGCACCCTTCCTTGGAAGCGCTTTTGTAGGCCTAAGAACACTGGGGCTCTGGGCTTCTTTAGCCACCTCATCTTCTGCTCATCCTCTCGCGCACTCTGAAGAGAGCTCAGGTGAGAAATTGCAAACGTCCAGCAATTGCTCAGAGATGAAAAGTGCCAGCACTGAAAGCTGTTGCTAGCCAGCACCCTTCCTTGGAAGCGCTTTCACAGGCGCAGCAACACTGGGGCTTTGCGCTTCTCTAGCCACCAAACGTCACGGTCCTTCTCTTTCCGTCTCGTAGACACGAGCTGAGAAATTGCAAACGTCGAGCAATTGCTCAGAGATGAAAAGTGCCAGCACTGAAAGCTGTTGCTAGCCAGCACCCTTCCTTGGAAGCGCTTTCACAGGCGCAGCAACACTGGGGCTTTGCGCTTCTCTACCCACCAAACGTCACGGTCCTTCTCTTTCCGTCTCGTAGACACGAGCTGAGAAATTGCAAACGTCGAGCAATTGCTCAGAGATGAAAAGTGCCAGCACTGAAAGCTGTTGCTAGCCAGCACCCTTCCTTGGAAGCGCTTTTGTAGCCCTTAGAACACTGGGGCTCTGGGCTTCTTTAGCCACCTCATCTTCTCCTCATCCTCTCGCGCACTCTGAAGAGAGCTCAGGTGAGAAATTGCAAACGTCGAGCAATTGCTCAGAGATGAAAAGTGCCAGCACTGAAAGCTGTTGCTAGCCAGCACCCTTCCTTGGAAGCGCTTTCACAGGCGCAGCAACACTGGGGCTTTGCGCTTCTCTACCCATCAAACGTCACGGTCCTTCTCTTTCCGTCTCGTAGACACGAGCTGAGAAATTGCAAACGTCGAGCAATTGCTCAGAGAGGAAAAGTGCCAGCACTGAAAGCTCTTGCTAGCCAGCACCCTTCCTTGGAAGCGCTTTTGTAGGCCTAAGAACACTGGGGCTCTGGGCTTCTCTAGCCACCTAATCTTCTGCTCATCCTCTCGCGCACTCTGAAGAGAGCTCAGCTGAGAAATTGCAAACGTCGAGCAATTGCTCAGAGATGAAAAGTGCCAGCACTGAAAGCTGTTGCTAGCCAGCACCCTTCCTTGGAAGCGCTTTCACAGGCGCAGCAACACTGGGGCTTTGCGCTTCTCTACCCACCAAACGTCACGGTCCTTCTCTTTCCGTCTCGTAGACACGAGCTGAGAAATTGCAAATGTCGAGCAATTGCTCAGAGATGAAAAGTGCCAGCACTGAAAGCTGTTGCTAGCCAGCACCCTTCCTTGGAAGCGCTTTCACAGGCGCAGCAACACTGGGGCTTTGCGCTTCTCTAGCCACCAAACGTCACGGTCCTTCTCTTTCCGTCTCCTAGACACGAGCTGAGAAATTGCAAACGTCGAGCAATTGCTCAGAGATGAAAAGTGCCAGCAATGAAAGCTGTTGCTAGCCAGCACCCTTCCTTGGAAGCGCTTTTGTAGCCCTTAGAACACTGGGGCTCTGGGCTTCTCTAGCCACCTCATCTTCTGCTCATCCTCTCGCGCACTCTAAAGAGAGCTCAGGTGAGAAATTGCAAACGTCCAGCAATTGCTCAGAGATGAAAAGTGCCAGCACTGAAAGCTCTTGCTAGCCAGCCCCCTTCCTTGGAAGCGCTTTACAGGCGCAGTAACACTGGGGCTTTGCGCTTCTCTACCCACCAAACGTCACTGTCATTCTCTTTCCGTCTCGTAGACACGAGCTGAGAAATTGCAAACGTCGAGCAATTGCTCAGAGATGAAAAGTGCCAGCACTGAAAGCTGTTGCTAGCCAGCACCCTTCCTTGGAAGCGCTTTTGTAGGCCTAAGAACACTGGGGCTCTGGGCTTCTTTAGCCACCTCATCTTCTGCTCATCCTCTCGCGCACTCTGAAGAGAGCTCAGGTGAGAAATTGCAAACGTCGAGCAATTGCTCAGAGATGAAAAGTGCCAGCACTGAAAGCTGTTGCTAGCCAGCACCCTTCCTTGGAAGCGCTTTCACAGGCGCAGCAACACTGGGGCTTTGCGCTTCTCTAGCCACCAAACGTCACGGTCCTTCTCTTTCCGTCTCGTAGACACGAGCTGAGAAATTGCAAACGTCGAGCAATTGCTCAGAGATGAAAAGTGCCAGCACTGAAGGCTGTTGCTAGCCAGCACCCTTCCTTGGAAGCGCTTTTGTAGGCCTAAGAACACTGGGGCTCTGGGCTTCTCTAGCCACCTCATCTTCTGCTCATCCTCTCGCGCACTCTAAAGAGAGCTCAGGTGAGAAATTGCAAACGTCGAGCAATTGCTCAGAGATGAAAAGTGCCAGCACTGAAAGCTCTTGCTAGCCAGCACCCTTCCTTGGAAGCGCTTTCACAGGCACAGCAACACTGGGGCTTTGCGCTTCTCTAGCCACCAAACGTCACGGTCATTCTCTTTCCGTCTCGTAGACACGAGCTGAGAAATTGCAAACGTCGAGCAATTGCTCAGAGAGGAAAAGTGCCAGCACTGAAAGCTGTTGCTAGCCAGCCCCCTTCCTTGGAAGCGCTTTTGTAGGCCTAAGAACACTGGGGCTCTGGGCTTCTTTAGCCACCTCATCTTCTGCTCATCCTCTCGCGCACTCTGAAGAGAGCTCAGGTGAGAAATTGCAAACGTCGAGCAATTGCTCAGAGATGAAAAGTGCCAGCACTGAAAGCTGTTGCTAGCCAGCACCCTTCCTTGGAAGCGCTTTCACAGGCGCAGCAACACTGGGGCTTTGCGCTTCTCTAGCCACCAAACGTCACGGTCCTCTTTCCGTCTCGTAGACACGAGCTGAGAAATTGCAAACGTCGAGCAATTGCTCAGAGATGAAAAGTGCCAGCACTGAAGGCTGTTGCTAGCCAGCACCCTTCCTTGGAAGCGCTTTTGTAGGCCTAAGAACACTGGGGCTCTGGGCTTCTCTAGCCACCTCATCTTCTGCTCATCCTCTCGCGCACTCTAAAGAGAGCTCAGGTGAGAAATTGCAAACGTCGAGCAATTGCTCAGAGATGAAAAGTGCCAGCACTGAAAGCTCTTGCTAGCCAGCACCCTTCCTTGGAAGCGCTTTCACAGGCACAGCAACACTGGGGCTTTGCGCTTCTCTACCCACCAAACGTCACGGTCCTTCTCTTTCCGTCTCGTAGACACGAGCTGAGAAATTGCAAACGTCGAGCAATTGCTCAGAGAGGAAAAGTGCCAGCACTGAAAGCTGTTGCTAGCCAGCACCCTTCCTTGGAAGCGCTTTTGTAGGCCTAAGAACACTGGGGCTCTGGGCTTCTTTAGCCACCTAATCTTCTGCTCATCCTCTCGCGCACTCTAAAGACAGCTCAGGTGAGAAATTGCAAATGTCGAGCAATTGCTCAGAGATGAAAAGTGCCAGCACTGAAAGCTCTTGCTAGCCAGCACCCTTCCTTGGAAGCGCTTTCACAGGCGCAGCAACACTGGGGCTTTGCGCTTCTCTAGCCACCAAACGTCACGGTCCTTCTCTTTCCGTCTCGTAGACACGAGCTGAGAAATTGCAAACGTCGAGCAATTGCTCAGAGATGAAAAGTGCCAGCACTGAAAGCTGTTGCTAGCCAGCACCCTTCCTTGGAAGCGCTTTTGTAGCCCTTAGAACACTGGGGCTCTGGGCTTCTCTAGCCACCTCATCTTCTGCTCATCCTCGCGCGCACTCTAAAGAGAGCTCAGGTGAGAAATTGCAAACGTCGAGCAATTGCTCAGAGATGAAAAGTGCCAGCACTGAAAGCTGTTGCTAGCCAGCACCCTTCCTTGGAAGCGCTTTACAGGCGCAGTAACACTGGGGCTTTGCGCTTCTCTAGCCACCAAACGTCACGGTCATTCTCTTTCCGTCTCGTAGACACGAGCTGAGAAATTGCAAACGTCGAGCAATTGCTCAGAGAGGAAAAGTGCCAGCACTGAAAGCTCTTGCTAGCCAGCACCCTTCCTTGGAAGCGCTTTTGTAGGCCTAAGAACACTGGGGCTCTGGGCTTCTTTAGCCACCTCATCTTCTGCTCATCCTCTCGCGCACTCTGAAGAGAGCTCAGGTGAGAAATTGCAAACGTCCAGCAATTGCTCAGAGATGAAAAGTGCCAGCACTGAAAGCTGTTGCTAGCCAGCACCCTTCCTTGGAAGCGCTTTCACAGGCGCAGCAACACTGGGGCTTTGCGCTTCTCTAGCCACCAAACGTCACGGTCCTTCTCTTTCCGTCTCGTAGACACGAGCTGAGAAATTGCAAACGTCGAGCAATTGCTCAGAGATGAAAAGTGCCAGCACTGAAAGCTGTTGCTAGCCAGCACCCTTCCTTGGAAGCGCTTTCACAGGCGCAGCAACACTGGGGCTTTGCGCTTCTCTAGCCACCAAACGTCACGGTCCTTCTCTTTCCGTCTCGTAGACACGAGCTGAGAAATTGCAAACGTCGAGCAATTGCTCAGAGATGAAAAGTGCCAGCACTGAAAGCTGTTGCTAGCCAGCACCCTTCCTTGGAAGCGCTTTTGTAGCCCTTAGAACACTGGGGCTCTGGGCTTCTTTAGCCACCTCATCTTCTCCTCATCCTCTCGCGCACTCTGAAGAGAGCTCAGGTGAGAAATTGCAAACGTCGAGCAATTGCTCAGAGATGAAAAGTGCCAGCACTGAAAGCTGTTGCTAGCCAGCACCCTTCCTTGGAAGCGCTTTCACAGGCGCAGCAACACTGGGGCTTTGCGCTTCTCTACCCATCAAACGTCACGGTCCTTCTCTTTCCGTCTCGTAGACACGAGCTGAGAAATTGCAAACGTCGAGCAATTGCTCAGAGAGGAAAAGTGCCAGCACTGAAAGCTCTTGCTAGCCAGCACCCTTCCTTGGAAGCGCTTTTGTAGGCCTAAGAACACTGGGGCTCTGGGCTTCTCTAGCCACCTAATCTTCTGCTCATCCTCTCGCGCACTCTGAAGAGAGCTCAGCTGAGAAATTGCAAACGTCGAGCAATTGCTCAGAGATGAAAAGTGCCAGCACTGAAAGCTGTTGCTAGCCAGCACCCTTCCTTGGAAGCGCTTTCACAGGCGCAGCAACACTGGGGCTTTGCGCTTCTCTACCCACCAAACGTCACGGTCCTTCTCTTTCCGTCTCGTAGACACGAGCTGAGAAATTGCAAACGTCGAGCAATTGCTCAGAGATGAAAAGTGCCAGCACTGAAAGCTGTTGCTAGCCAGCACCCTTCCTTGGAAGCGCTTTTGTAGCCCTTAGAACAATGGGGCTTTGCGCTTCTCTAGCCACCTCATCTTCTGCTCATCCTCTCGCGCACTCTAAAGAGAGCTCAGGTGAGAAATTGCAAACGTCGAGCAATTGCTCAGAGATGAAAAGTGCCAGCACTGAAAGCTGTTGCTAGCCAGCACCCTTCCTTGGAAGCGCTTTCACAGGCGCAGTAACACTGGGGCTTTGCGCTTCTCTACCCACAAAACGTCACTGTCATTCTCTTTCCGTCTCCTAGACACGAGCTGAGAAATTGCAAACGTCGAGCAATTGCTCAGAGATGAAAAGTGCCAGCACTGAAAGCTGTTGCTAGCCAGCACCCTTCCTTGGAAGCGCTTTTGTAGGCCTAAGAACACTGGGTCTCTGGGCTTCTTTAGCCACCTCATCTTCTGCTCATCCTCTCGCGCACTCTAAAGAGAGCTCAGGTGAGAAATTGCAAACGTCCAGCAATTGCTCAGAGATGAAAAGTGCCAGCACTGAAAGCTCTTGCTAGCCAGCACCCTTCCTTGGAAGTGCTTTCACAGGCGCAGTAACACTGGGGCTTTGCGCTTCTCTAGCCACCAAGAGTCACGGTCCTTCTCTTTCCGTCTCGTAGACACGAGCTGAGAAATTGCAAACGTCGAGCAATTGCTCAGAGATGAAAAGTGCCAGTACTGGAAGCTGTTGCTAGCCAGCACCCTTCCTTGGAAGCGCTTTTGTAGGCCTAAGAACACTGGGGCTCTGGGCTTCTCTAGCCACCTAATCTTCTGCTCATCCTCTCGCGCGCTCTAAAGAGAGCTCAGGTGAGAAATTGCAAACGTCGAGCAATTGCTCAGAGATGAAAAGTGCCAGCACTGAAAGCTCTTGCTAGCCAGCACCCTTCCTTGGAAGCGCTTTCACAGGCGCAGTAACACTGGGGCTTTGCGCTTCTCTACCCACCAAGAGTCACGGTCCTTCTCTTTCCGTCTCGTAGACACGAGCTGAGAAATTGCAAACGTCGAGCAATTGCTCAGAGATGAAAAGTGCCAGCACTGAAAGCTGTTGCTAGCCAGCACCCTTCCTTGGAAGCGCTTTCACAGGCGCAGTAACACTGGGGCTTTGCGCTTCTCTACCCACCAAACGTCACGGTCATTCTCTTTCCGTCTCGTAGACACGAGCTGAGAAATTGCAAACGTCGAGCAATTGCTCAGAGATGAAAAGTGCCAGCACTGAAAGCTGTTGCTAGCCAGCCCCCTTCCTTGGAAGCGCTTTTGTAGGCCTAAGAACACTGGGGCTCTGGGCTTCTCTAGCCACCTCATCTTCTGCTCATCCTCTCGCGCACTCTAAAGAGAGCTCAGGTGAGAAATTGCAAACGTCGAGCAATTGCTCAGAGATGAAAAGTGCCAGCACTGAAAGCTGTTGCTAGCCAGCACCCTTCCTTGGAAGCGCTTTCACAGGCGCAGCAACACTGGGGCTTTGCGCTTCTCTACCCACCAAACGTCACTGTCATTCTCTTTCCGTCTCCTAGACACGAGCTGAGAAATTGCAAACGTCGAGCAATTGCTCAGAGATGAAAAGTGCCAGCACTGAAAGCTGTTGCTAGCCAGCACCCTTCCTTGGAAGCGCTTGTGTAGCCCTTAGAACACTGGGGCTCTGGGCTTCTCTAGCCACCTAATCTTCTGCTCATCCTCTCGCGCACTCTAAAGAGAGCTCAGGTGAGAAATTGCAAACGTCGAGCAATTGCTCAGAGATGAAAAGTGCCAGCACTGAAAGCTGTTGCTAGCCAGCACCCTTCCTTGGAAGCGCTTTCACAGGCGCAGCAACACTGGGGCTTTGCGCTTCTCTAGCCACCAAACGTCACGGTCCTTCTCTTTCCGTCTCGTAGACATGAGCTGAGAAATTGCAAACGTCGAGCAATTGCTCAGAGATGAAAAGTGCCAGCACTGAAAGCTGTTGCTAGCCAGCACCCTTCCTTGGAAGCGCTTTTGTAGGCCTAAGAACACTGGGGCTCTGGGCTTCTCTAGCCACCTCATCTTCTGCTCATCCTCTCGCGCACTCTAAAGAGAGCTCAGGTGAGAAATTGCAAACGTCCAGCAATTGCTCAGAGATGAAAAGTGCCAGCACTGGAAGCTCTTGCTAGCCAGCACCCTTCCTTGGAAGCGCTTTTGTAGGCCTAAGAACACTGGGGCTCTGGGCTTCTCTAGCCACCTCATCTTCTGCTCATCCTCGCGCGCACTCTAAAGAGAGCTCAGGTGAGAAATTGCAAACGTCGAGCAATTGCTCAGAGATGAAAAGTGCCAGCACTGAAAGCTCTTGCTAGCCAGCACCCTTCCTTGGAAGCGCTTTCACAGGCGCAGCAACACTGGGGCTTTGCGCTTCTCTACCCATCTAACGTCACGGTCATTCTCTTTCCGTCTCGTAGACACGAGCTGAGAAATTGCAAACGTCGAGCAATTGCTCAGAGATGAAAAGTGCCAGCACTGAAAGCTCTTGCTAGCCAGCACCCTTCCTTGGAAGCGCTTTCACAGGCGCAGCAACATTGGGGCTTTGCGCTTCTATACGCACCAAATGTCACGGTCATTCTCTTTCCGTCTCGTAGACACGAGCTGAGAAATTGCAAACGTCGAGCAATTGCTCAGAGATGAAAAGTGCCAGCACTGAAAGCTGTTGCTAGCCAGCACCCTTCCTTGGAAGCGCTTTTGTAGGCCTAAGAACACTGGGGCTCTGGGCTTCTCTAGCCACCTCATCTTCTGCTCATCCTCTCGCGCACTCTAAAGAGAGCTCAGGTGAGAAATTGCAAACGTCGAGCAATTGCTCAGAGATGAAAAGTGCCAGCACTGAAAGCTGTTGCTAGCCAGCACCCTTCCTTGGAAGCGCTTTTGTAGCCCTTAGAACACTGGGGCTCTGGGCTTCTCTAGCCACCTCATCTTCTGCTCATCCTCGCGCGCACTCTAAAGAGAGCTCAGGTGAGAAATTGCAAACGTCGAGCAATTGCTCAGAGATGAAAAGTGCCAGCACTGAAAGCTGTTGCTAGCCAGCACCCTTCCTTGGAAGCGCTTTACAGGCGCAGTAACACTGGGGCTTTGCGCTTCTCTAGCCACCAAACGTCACTGTCATTCTCTTTCCGTCTCGTAGACACGAGCTGAGAAATTGCAAACGTCGAGCAATTGCTCAGAGATGAAAAGTGCCAGCACTGAAAGCTGTTGCTAGCCAGCACCCTTCCTTGGAAGCGCTTTTGTAGGCCTAAGAACACTGGGGCTCTGGGCTTCTCTAGCCACCTCATCTTCTGCTCATCCTCTCGCGCACTCTAAAGAGAGCTCAGGTGAGAAATTGCAAACGTCCAGCAATTGCTCAGAGATGAAAAGTGCCAGCACTGAAAGCTCTTGCTAGCCAGCACCCTTCCTTGGAAGCGCTTTCACAGGCGCAGCAACACTGGGGCTTTGCGCTTCTCTAGCCACCAAACATCACGGTCCTTCTCTTTCCGTCTTGTAGACACGAGCTGAGAAATTGCAAACGTCGAGCAATTGCTCAGAGAGGAAAAGTGCCAGCACTGAAAGCTGTTGCTAGCCAGCACCCTTCCTTGGAAGCGCTTTTGTAGGCCTAAGAACACTGGGGCTCTGGGCTTCTCTAGCCACCTCATCTTCTGCTCATCCTCTCGCGCACTCTGAAGAGAGCTCAGGTGAGAAATTGCAAACGTCGAGCAATTGCTCAGAGAGGAAAAGTGCCAGCACTGAAAGCTGTTGCTAGCCAGCACCCTTCCTTGGAAGCGCTTTTGTAGCCCTTAGAACACTGGGGCTCTGGGCTTCTCTAGCCACCTAATCTTCTGCTCATCCTCGCGCGCTCTAAAGAGAGCTCAGGTGAGAAATTGCAAACGTCGAGCAATTGCTCAGAGATGAAAAGTGCCAGCACTGAAAGCTCTTGCTAGCCAGCACCCTTCCTTGGAAGCGCTTTCACAGGCGCAGTAACACTGGGGCTTTGCGCTTCTCTAGCCACCAAGAGTCACGGTCCTTCTCTTTCCGTCTCGTAGACATGAGCTGAGAAATTGCAAACGTCGAGCAATTGCTCAGAGATGAAAAGTGCCAGCACTGAAAGCTCTTGCTAGCCAGCACCCTTCCTTGGAAGCGCTTTCACAGGCGCAGCAACACTGGGGCTTTGCGCTTCTCTACCCACCAAACGTCACGGTCCTTCTCTTTCCGTCTCCTAGACACGAGCTGAGAAATTGCAAACGTCCAGCAATTGCTCAGAGATGAAAAGTGCCAGCACTGAAAGCTGTTGCTAGCCAGCACCCTTCCTTGGAAGCGCTTTTGTAGCCCTTAGAACAATGGGGCTCTGGGCTTCTCTAGCCACCTAATCTTCTGCTCATCCTCGCGCGCTCTAAAGAGAGCTCAGGTGAGAAATTGCAAACGTCGAGCAATTGCTCAGAGATGAAAAGTGCCAGCACTGAAAGCTCTTGCTAGCCAGCACCCTTCCTTGGAAGCGCTTTCACAGGCGCAGTAACACTGGGGCTTTGCGCTTCTCTAGCCACCAAGCGTCACGGTCCTTCTCTTTCCGTCTCGTAGACACGAGCTGAGAAATTGCAAACGTCGAGCAATTGCTCAGAGATGAAAAGTACCAGCACTGAAAGCTCTTGCTAGCCAGCACCCTTCCTTGGAAGCGCTTTTGTAGGCCTAAGAACACTGGGGCTCTGGGCTTCTCTAGCCACCTCATCTTCTGCTCATCCTCTCGCGCACTCTAAAGAGAGCTCAGGTGAGAAATTGCAAACGTCGAGCAATTGCTCAGAGATGAAAAGTGCCAGCACTGAAAGCTCTTGCTAGCCAGCACCCTTCCTTGGAAGCGCTTTCACAGGCGCAGCAACACTGGGGCTTTGCGCTTCTCTAGCCACCAAACGTCACGGTCCTTCTCTTTCCGTCTCGTAGACACGAGCTGAGAAATTGCAAACGTCGAGCAATTGCTCAGAGAGGAAAAGTGCCAGCACTGAAAGCTGTTGCTAGCCAGCACCCTTCCTTGGAAGCGCTTTTGTAGCCCTTAGAACACTGGGGCTCTGGGCTTCTCTAGCCACCTAATCTTCTGCTCATCCTCGCGCGCTCTAAAGAGAGCTCAGGTGAGAAATTGCAAACGTCGAGCAATTGCTCAGAGATGAAAAGTGCCAGCACTGAAAGCTCTTGCTAGCCAGCACCCTTCCTTGGAAGCGCTTTCACAGGCGCAGTAACACTGGGGCTTTGCGCTTCTCTAGCCACCAAGAGTCACGGTCCTTCTCTTTCCGTCTCCTAGACACGAGCTGAGAAATTGCAAACGTCGAGCAATTGCTCAGAGATGAAAAGTGCCAGCACTGAAAGCTCTTGCTAGCCAGCACCCTTCCTTGGAAGCGCTTTCACAGGCGCAGCAACACTGGGGCTTTGCGCTTCTCTACCCACCAAACGTCACGGTCCTTCTCTTTCCGTCTCCTAGACACGAGCTGAGAAATTGCAAACGTCCAGCAATTGCTCAGAGATGAAAAGTGCCAGCACTGAAAGCTGTTGCTAGCCAGCACCCTTCCTTGGAAGCGCTTTTGTAGCCCTTAGAACAATGGGGCTCTGGGCTTCTCTAGCCACCTAATCTTCTGCTCATCCTCGCGCGCTCTAAAGAGAGCTCAGGTGAGAAATTGCAAACGTCGAGCAATTGCTCAGAGATGAAAAGTGCCAGCACTGAAAGCTCTTGCTAGCCAGCACCCTTCCTTGGAAGCGCTTTCACAGGCGCAGCAACACTGGGGCTTTGCGCTTCTCTAGCCACCAAGCGTCACGGTCCTTCTCTTTCCGTCTCGTAGACACGAGCTGAGAAATTGCAAACGTCGAGCAATTGCTCAGAGATGAAAAGTACCAGCACTGAAAGCTCTTGCTAGCCAGCACCCTTCCTTGGAAGCGCTTTTGTAGGCCTAAGAACACTGGGGCTCTGGGCTTCTCTAGCCACCTCATCTTCTGCTCATCCTCTCGCGCACTCTAAAGAGAGCTCATGTGAGAAATTGCAAACGTCGAGCAATTGCTCAGAGATGAAAAGTGCCAGCACTGAAAGCTCTTGCTAGCCAGCACCCTTCCTTGGAAGCGCTTTCACAGGCGCAGCAACACTGGGGCTTTGCGCTTCTCTAGCCACCAAACGTCACGGTCCTTCTCTTTCCGTCTCGTAGACACGAGCTGAGAAATTGCAAACGTCGAGCAATTGCTCAGAGATGAAAAGTGCCAGCACTGAAAGCTGTTGCTAGCCAGCACCCTTCCTTGGAAGCGCTTTCACAGGCGCAGCAACACTGGGGCTTTGCGCTTCTCTACCCACCAAACGTCATGGTCCTTCTCTTTCCGTCTCGTAGACACGAGCTGAGAAATTGCAAACGTCGAGCAATTGCTCAGAGATGAAAAGTGCCAGCACTGAAAGCTCTTGCTAGCCAGCACCCTTCCTTGGAAGCGCTTTTGTAGCCCTTAGAACACTGGGGCTCTGGGCTTCTCTAGCCACCTCATCTTCTGTTCATCCTCTCGCGCACTCTAAAGAGAGCTCAGGTGAGAAATTGCAAACGTCGAGCAATTGCTCAGAGATGAAAAGTGCCAGCACTGAAAGCTCTTGCTAGCCAGCCCCCTTCCTTGGAAGCGCTTTACAGGCGCAGTAACACTGGGGCTTTGCGCTTCTATACGCACCAAACGTCACGGTCCTTCTCTTTCCGTCTCGTAGACACGAGCTGAGAAACTGCAAACGTCGAGCAATTGCTCAGAGATGAAAAGTGCCAGCACTGAAAGCTGTTGCTAGCCAGCACCCTTCCTTGGAAGCGCTTTCACAGGCGCAGCAACACTGGGGCTCTGGGCTTCTTTAGCCACCTCATCTTCTGCTCATCCTCTCGCGCACTCTAAAGAGAGCTCAGGTGAGAAATTACAAACGTCGAGCAATTGCTCAGAGATGAAAAGTGCCAGCACTGAAAGCTGTTGCTAGCCAGCACCCTTCCTTGGAAGCGCTTGTGTAGCCCTTAGAACACTGGGGCTCTGGGCTTCTCTAGCCACCTAATCTTCTGCTCATCCTCTCGCGTACTCTAAAGAGAGCTCAGGTGAGAAATTGCAAACGTCGAGCAATTGCTCAGAGATGAAAAGTGCCAGCACTGAAAGCTGTTGCTAGCCAGCACCCTTCCTTGGAAGCGCTTTACAGGCGCAGCAACACTGGGGCTTTGCGCTTCTCTACCCACCAAACGTCACTGTCATTCTCTTTCCGTCTCGTAGACACGAGCTGAGAAATTGCAAACGTCGAGCAATTGCTCAGAGATGAAAAGTGCCAGCACTGAAAGCTCTTGCTAGCCAGCACCCTTCCTTGGAAGCGCTTTTGTAGCCCTTAGAACACTGGGGCTCTGGGCTTCTCTAGCCACCTAATCTTCTGCTCATCCTCTCGCGCACTCTAAAGAGAGCTCAGGTGAGAAATTGCAAATGTCGAGCAATTGCTCAGAGATGAAAAGTGCCAGCACTGAAAGCTCTTGCTAGCCAGCACCCTTCCTTGGAAGCGCTTTCACAGGCGCAGCAACACTGGGGCTTTGCGCTTCTCTAGCCACCAAACGTCACGGTCCTTCTCTTTCCGTCTCGTAGACACGAGCTGAGAAATTGCAAACGTCGAGCAATTGCTCAGAGATGAAAAGTGCCAGCACTGAAAGCTGTTGCTAGCCAGCACCCTTCCTTGGAAGCGCTTTTGTAGGCCTAAGAACACTGGGGCTCTGGGCTTCTCTAGCCACCTCATCTTCTGCTCATCCTCTCGCGCACTCAAAAGAGAGCTCAGGTGAGAAATTGCAAACGTCGAGCAATTGCTCAGAGATGAAAAGTGCCAGCACTGAAAGCTCTTGCTAGCCAGCACCCTTCCTTGGAAGCGCTTTCACAGGCGCAGCAACACTGGGGCTTTGCGCTTCTCTACCCACCAAACGTCACGGTCCTTCTCTTTCCGTCTCGTAGACACGAGCTGAGAAATTGCAAACGTCGAGCAATTGCTCAGAGATGAAAAGTGCCAGCACTGAAAGCTCTTGCTAGCCAGCACCCTTCCTTGGAAGCGCTTTTGTAGGCCTAAGAACACTGGGGCTCTGGGCTTCTTTAGCCACCTAATCTTCTGCTCATCCTCTCGCGCACTCTGAAGAGAGCTCAGGTGAGAAATTGCAAACGTCGAGCAATTGCTCAGAGATGAAAAGTGCCAGCACTGAAAGCTCTTGCTAGCCAGCACCCTTCCTTGGAAGCGCTTTCACAGGCGCAGCAACACTGGGGCTTTGCGCTTCTCTACCCACCAAACGTCACGGTCCTTCTCTTTCCGTCTCGTAGACACGAGCTGAGAAATTGCAAACGTCGAGCAATTGCTCAGAGATGAAAAGTGCCAGCACTGAAAGCTGTTGCTAGCCAGCACCCTTCCTTGGAAGCGCTTTTGTAGGCCTAAGAACACTGGGGCTCTGGGCTTCTTTAGCCACCTAATCTTCTGCTCATCCTCTCGCGCACTCTAAAGAGAGCTCAGGTGAGAAATTGCAAACGTCGAGCAATTGCTCAGAGATGAAAAGTGCCAGCACTGAAAGCTCTTGCTAGCCAGCACACTTCCTTGGAAGCGCTTTCACAGGCGCAGCAACACTGGGGCTTTGCGCTTCTCTACCCACCAAACGTCATGGTCCTTCTCTTTCCGTCTCGTAGACACGAGCTGAGAAATTGCAAACGTCGAGCAATTGCTCAGAGAGGAAAAGTGCCAGCACTGAAAGCTCTTGCTAGCCAGCACCCTTCCTTGGAAGCGCTTTTGTAGGCCTAAGAACACTGGGGCTATGGGCTTCTTTAGCCACCTAATCTTCTGCTCATCCTCTCGCGCACTCTGAAGAGAGCTCAGGTGAGAAATTGCAAACGTCGAGCAATTGCTCAGAGATGAAAAGTGCCAGCACTGAAAGCTCTTGCTAGCCAGCACCCTTCCTTGGAAGCGCTTTCACAGGCGCAGCAACACTGGGGCTTTGCGCTTCTCTAGCCACCAAACGTCACGGTCCTTCTCTTTCCGTCTCGTAGACACGAGCTGAGAAACTGCAAACGTCGAGCAATTGCTCAGAGATGAAAAGTGCCAGCACTGAAAGCTGTTGCTAGCCAGCACCCTTCCTTGGAAGCGCTTTCACAGGCGCAGTAACACTGGGGCTTTGCGCTTCTCTAGCCACCAAACGTCACGGTCATTCTCTTTCCGTCTCGTAGACACGAGCTGAGAAATTGCAAACGTCGAGCAATTGCTCAGAGATGAAAAGTGCCAGCACTGAAAGCTCTTGCTAGCCAGCACCCTTCCTTGGAAGCGCTTTTGTAGCCCTTAGAACACTGGGGCTCTAGGCTTCTCTAGCCACCTCATCTTCTGCTCATCCTCTCGCGCACTCTAAAGAGAGCTCAGGTGAGAAATTGCAAACGTCCAGCAATTGCTCAGAGATGAAAAGTGCCAGCACTGAAAGCTGTTGCTAGCCAGCCCCCTTCCTTGGAAGCGCTTTACAGGCGCAGTAAGACTGGGGCTTTGCGCTTCTCTAGCCAACAAACGTCACGGTCCTTCTCTTTCCGTCTCGTAGACACGAGCTGAGAAACTGCAAACGTCGAGCAATTGCTCAGAGATGAAAAGTGCCAGCACTGAAAGCTGTTGCTAGCCAGCACCCTTCCTTGGAAGCGCTTTTGTAGGCCTAAGAACACTGGGGCTCTGGGCTTCTTTAGCCACCTCATCTTCTGCTCATCCTCTCGCGCACTCTAAAGAGAGCTCAGGTGAGAAATTACAAACGTCGAGCAATTGCTCAGAGATGAAAAGTGCCAGCACTGAAAGCTGTTGCTAGCCAGCACCCTTCCTTGGAAGCGCTTGTGTAGCCCTTAGAACACTGGGGCTCTGGGCTTCTCTAGCCACCTAATCTTCTGCTCATCCTCTCGCGCACTCTAAAGAGAGCTCAGGTGAGAAATTGCAAACGTCGAGCAATTGCTCAGAGATGAAAAGTGCCAGCACTGAAAGCTGTTGCTAGCCAGCCCCCTTCCTTGGAAGCGCTTTACAGGCGCAGCAACACTGGGGCTTTGCGCTTCTCTACCCACCAAACGTCACTGTCATTCTCTTTCCGTCTCGTAGACACAAGCTGAGAAATTGCAAACGTCGAGCAATTGCTCAGAGATGAAAAGTGCCAGCACTGAAAGCTGTTGCTAGCCAGCACCCTTCCTTGGAAGCGCTTTCACAGGCGCAGTAACACTGGGGCTTTGCGCTTCTCTAGCCACCAAACGTCACGGTCATTCTCTTTCCGTCTCGTAGACACGAGCTGAGAAATTGCAAACGTCGAGCAATTGCTCAGAGATGAAAAGTGCCAGCACTGAAAGCTCTTGCTAGCCAGCACCCTTCCTTGGAAGCGCTTTTGTAGCCCTTAGAACACTGGGGCTCTGGGCTTCTCTAGCCACCTCATCTTCTGCTCATCCTCTCGCGCACTCTAAAGAGAGCTCAGGTGAGAAATTGCAAACGTCGAGCAATTGCTCAGAGATGAAAAGTGCCAGCACTGAAAGCTCTTGCTAGCCAGCCCCCTTCCTTGGAAGCGCTTTCACAGGCGCAGCAACACTGGGGCTTTGCGCTTCTCTAGCCACCAAGCGTCACGGTCCTTCTCTTTCCGTCTCGTAGACACGAGCTGAGAAATTGCAAACGTCGAGCAATTGCTCAGAGATGAAAAGTGCCAGCACTGAAAGCTCTTGCTAGCCAGCACCCTTCCTTGGAAGCGCTTTTGTAGGCCTAAGAACACTGGGGCTCTGGGCTTCTCTAGCCACCTAATCTTCTGCTCATCCTCTCGCGCACTCTAAAGACAGCTCAGCTGAGAAATTGCAAACGTCGAGCAATTGCTCAGAGATGAAAAGTGCCAGCACTGAAAGCTCTTGCTAGCCAGCACCCTTCCTTGGAAGCGCTTTTGTAGGCCTAAGAACAGTGGGGCTCTGGGCTTCTCTAGCCACCTCATCTTCTCCTCATCCTCTCGCGCACTCTAAAGAGAGCTCAGGTGAGAAATTGCAAACGTCGAGCAATTGCTCAGAGATGAAAAGTGCCAGCACTGAAAGCTCTTGCTAGCCAGCACCCTTCCTTGGAAGCGCTTTACAGGCGCAGTAACACTGGGGCTTTGCGCTTCTATACGCACCAAACGTCACGGTCCTTCTCTTTCCGTCTCGTAGACACGAGCTGAGAAACTGCAAACGTCGAGCAATTGCTCAGAGATGAAAAGTGCCAGCACTGAAAGCTGTTGCTAGCCAGCACCCTTCCTTGGAAGCGCTTTCACAGGCGCAGCAACACTGGGGCTCTGGGCTTCTTTAGCCACCTCATCTTCTGCTCATCCTCTCGCGCACTCTAAAGAGAGCTCAGGTGAGAAATTACAAACGTCGAGCAATTGCTCAGAGATGAAAAGTGCCAGCACTGAAAGCTGTTGCTAGCCAGCACCCTTCCTTGGAAGCGCTTGTGTAGCCCTTAGAACACTGGGGCTCTGGGCTTCTCTAGCCACCTCATCTTCTGCTCATCCTCTCGCGTACTCTAAAGAGAGCTCAGGTGAGAAATTGCAAACGTCGAGCAATTGCTCAGAGATGAAAAGTGCCAGCACTGAAAGCTGTTGCTAGCCAGCACCCTTCCTTGGAAGCGCTTTACAGGCGCAGCAACACTGGGGCTTTGCGCTTCTCTACCCACCAAACGTCACTGTCATTCTCTTTCCGTCTCGTAGACACGAGCTGAGAAATTGCAAACGTCGAGCAATTGCTCAGAGATGAAAAGTGCCAGCACTGAAAGCTCTTGCTAGCCAGCACCCTTCCTTGGAAGCGCTTTTGTAGCCCTTAGAACACTGGGGCTCTGGGCTTCTCTAGCCACCTAATCTTCTGCTCATCCTCTCGCGCACTCTAAAGAGAGCTCAGGTGAGAAATTGCAAATGTCGAGCAATTGCTCAGAGATGAAAAGTGCCAGCACTGAAAGCTCTTGCTAGCCAGCACCCTTCCTTGGAAGCGCTTTCACAGGCGCAGGAACACTGGGGCTTTGCGCTTCTCTAGCCACCAAACGTCACGGTCATTCTCTTTCCGTCTCGTAGACACGAGCTGAGAAATTGCAAACGTCGAGCAATTGCTCAGAGATGAAAAGTGCCAGCACTGAAAGCTGTTGCTAGCCAGCACCCTTCCTTGGAAGCGCTTTTGTAGGCCTAAGAACACTGGGGCTCTGGGCTTCTCTAGCCACCTCATCTTCTGCTCATCCTCTCGCGCACTCTAAAGAGAGCTCAGGTGAGAAATTGCAAACGTCCAGCAATTGCTCAGAGATGAAAAGTGCCAGCACTGAAAGCTCTTGCTAGCCAGCACCCTTCCTTGGAAGCGCTTTCACAGGCGCAGCAACACTGGGGCTTTGCGCTTCTCTACCCACCAAACGTCACGGTCCTTCTCTTTCCGTCTCGTAGACACGAGCTGAGAAATTGCAAACGTCGAGCAATTGCTCAGAGATGAAAAGTGCCAGCACTGAAAGCTCTTGCTAGCCAGCACCCTTCCTTGGAAGCGCTTTTGTAGGCCTAAGAACACTGGGGCTCTGGGCTTCTTTAGCCACCTCATCTTCTGCTCATCCTCTCGCGCACTCTGAAGAGAGCTCAGGTGAGAAATTGCAAACGTCCAGCAATTGCTCAGAGATGAAAAGTGCCAGCACTGAAAGCTCTTGCTAGCCAGCACCCTTCCTTGGAAGCGCTTTCACAGGCGCAGCAACACTGGGGCTTTGCGCTTCTCTACCCACCAAACGTCACGGTCCTTCTCTTTCCGTCTCGTAGACACGAGCTGAGAAATTGCAAACGTCGAGCAATTGCTCAGAGATGAAAAGTGCCAGCACTGAAAGCTGTTGCTAGCCAGCACCCTTCCTTGGAAGCGCTTTTGTAGGCCTAAGAACACTGGGGCTCTGGGCTTCTTTAGCCACCTAATCTTCTGCTCATCCTCTCGCGCACTCTAAAGAGAGCTCAGGTGAGAAATTGCAAACGTCGAGCAATTGCTCAGAGATGAAAAGTGCCAGCACTGAAAGCTCTTGCTAGCCAGCACCCTTCCTTGGAAGCGCTTTCACAGGCGCAGCAACACTGGGGCTTTGCGCTTCTCTAGCCACCAAACGTCACGGTCCTTCTCTTTCCGTCTCGTAGACACGAGCTGAGAAATTGCAAACGTCGAGCAATTGCTCAGAGAGGAAAAGTGCCAGCACTGAAGGCTGTTGCTAGCCAGCACCCTTCCTTGGAAGCGCTTTTGTAGGCCTAAGAACACTGGGGCTCTGGGCTTCTTTAGCCACCTAATCTTCTGCTCATCCTCTCGCGCACTCTGAAGAGAGCTCAGGTGAGAAATTGCAAACGTCGAGCAATTGCTCAGAGATGAAAAGTGCCAGCACTGAAAGCTGTTGCTAGCCAGCACCCTTCCTTGGAAGCGCTTTCACAGGCGCAGCAACACTGGGGCTTTGCGCTTCTCTAGCCACCAAACGTCACGGTCATTCTCTTTCCGTCTCGTAGACACGAGCTGAGAAACTGCAAACGTCGAGCAATTGCTCAGAGATGAAAAGTGCCAGCACTGAAAGCTGTTGCTAGCCAGCACCCTTCCTTGGAAGCGCTTGTGTAGCCCTTAGAACACTGGGGCTCTGGGCTTCTCTATCCACGTCATCTTCTGCTCATCCTCTCGCGCACTCTAAAGAGAGCTCAGGTGAGAAATTGCAAACGTCCAGCAATTGCTCAGAGATGAAAAGTGCCAGCACTGAAAGCTGTTGCTAGCCAGCCCCCTTCCTTGGAAGCGCTTTACAGGCGCAGTAAGACTGGGGCTTTGCGCTTCTCTAGCCTTCAAACGTCACGGTCCTTCTCTTTCCGTCTCGTAGACACGAGCTGAGAAACTGCAAACGTCGAGCAATTGCTCAGAGATGAAAAGTGCCAGCACTGAAAGCTGTTGCTAGCCAGCACCCTTCCTTGGAAGCGCTTTTGTAGGCCTAAGAACACTGGGGCTCTGGGCTTCTTTAGCCACCTCATCTTCTGCTCATCCTCTCGCGCACTCTAAAGAGAGCTCAGGTGAGAAATTACAAACGTCGAGCAATTGCTCAGAGATGAAAAGTGCCAGCACTGAAAGCTGTTGCTAGCCAGCACCCTTCCTTGGAAGCGCTTGTGTAGCCCTTAGAACACTGGGGCTCTGGGCTTCTCTAGCCACCTAATCTTCTGCTCATCCTCTCGCGCACTCTAAAGAGAGCTCAGGTGAGAAATTGCAAACGTCGAGCAATTGCTCAGAGATGAAAAGTGCCAGCACTGAAAGCTGTTGCTAGCCAGCCCCCTTCCTTGGAAGCGCTTTACAGGCGCAGCAACACTGGGGCTTTGCGCTTCTCTACCCACCAAACGTCACTGTCATTCTCTTTCCGTCTCGTAGACACAAGCTGAGAAATTGCAAACGTCGAGCAATTGCTCAGAGATGAAAAGTGCCAGCACTGAAAGCTGTTGCTAGCCAGCACCCTTCCTTGGAAGCGCTTTCACAGGCGCAGTAACACTGGGGCTTTGCGCTTCTCTAGCCACCAAACGTCACGGTCATTCTCTTTCCGTCTCGTAGACACGAGCTGAGAAATTGCAAACGTCGAGCAATTGCTCAGAGATGAAAAGTGCCAGCACTGAAAGCTCTTGCTAGCCAGCACCCTTCCTTGGAAGCGCTTTTGTAGCCCTTAGAACACTGGGGCTCTGGGCTTCTCTAGCCACCTCATCTTCTGCTCATCCTCGCGCGCTCTAAAGAGAGCTCAGGTGAGAAATTGCAAACGTCGAGCAATTGCTCAGAGATGAAAAGTGCCAGCACTGAAAGCTCTTGCTAGCCAGCACCCTTCCTTGGAAGCGCTTTCACAGGCGCAGCAACACTGGGGCTTTGCGCTTCTCTACCCACCAAGCGTCACGGTCCTTCTCTTTCCGTCTCGTAGACACGAGCTGAGAAATTGCAAACGTCGAGCAATTGCTCAGAGATGAAAAGTGCCAGCACTGAAAGCTCTTGCTAGCCAGCACCCTTCCTTGGAAGCGCTTTTGTAGGCCTAAGAACACTGGGGCTCTGGGCTTCTCTAGCCACCTCATCTTCTGCTCATCCTCTCGCGCACTCTAAAGACAGCTCAGCTGAGAAATTGCAAACGTCGAGCAATTGCTCAGAGATGAAAAGTGCCAGCACTGAAAGCTGTTGCTAGCCAGCACCCTTCCTTGGAAGCGCTTTCACAGGCGCAGCAACACTGGGGCTTTGCGCTTCTCTACCCACCAAACGTCACGGTCCTTCTCTTTCCGTCTCGTAGACACGAGCTGAGAAATTGCAAACGTCGAGCAATTGCTCAGAGATGAAAAGTGCCAGCACTGAAAGCTCTTGCTAGCCAGCACCCTTCCTTGGAAGCGCTTTCACAGGCGCAGCAACACTGGGGCTTTGCGCTTCTCTACCCACCAAACGTCATGGTCCTTCTCTTTCCGTCTCATAGACACGAGCTGAGAAATTGCAAACGTCGAGCAATTGCTCAGAGATGAAAAGTGCCAGCACTGAAAGCTCTTGCTAGCCAGCACCCTTCCTTGGAAGCGCTTTTGTAGCCCTTAGAACACTGGGGCTCTGGGCTTCTCTAGCCACCTCATCTTCTGTTCATCCTCTCGCGCACTCTAAAGAGAGCTCAGGTGAGGAATTGCAAACGTCCAGCAATTGCTCAGAGATGAAAAGTGCCAGCACTGAAAGCTGTTGCTAGCCAGCACCCTTCCTTGGAAGCGCTTTACAGGCGCAGTAACACTGGGGCTTTGCGCTTCTATACGCACCAAATGTCACGGTCCTTCTCTTTCCGTCTCGTAGACACGAGCTGAGAAACTGCAAACGTCGAGCAATTGCTCAGAGATGAAAAGTGCCAGCACTGAAAGCTGTTGCTAGCCAGCACCCTTCCTTGGAAGCGCTTTTGTAGGCCTAAGAACACTGGGGCTCTGGGCTTCTTTAGCCACCTCATCTTCTGCTCATCCTCTCGCGCACTCTAAAGAGAGCTCAGGTGAGAAATTACAAACGTCGAGCAATTGCTCAGAGATGAAAAGTGCCAGCACTGAAAGCTGTTGCTAGCCAGCACCCTTCCTTGGAAGCGCTTGTGTAGCCCTTAGAACACTGGGGCTCTGGGCTTCTCTAGCCACCTAATCTTCTGCTCATCCTCTCGCGCACTCTAAAGAGAGCTCAGGTGAGAAATTGCAAACGTCGAGCAATTGCTCAGAGATGAAAAGTGCCAGCACTGAAAGCTGTTGCTAGCCAGCACCCTTCCTTGGAAGCGCTTTACAGGCGCAGCAACACTGGGGCTTTGCGCTTCTCTAGCCACCAAACGTCACGGTCCTTCTCTTTCCGTCTCGTAGACACGAGCTGAGAAATTGCAAACGTCGAGCAATTGCTCAGAGATGAAAAGTGCCAGCACTGAAAGCTGTTGCTAGCCAGCACCCTTCCTTGGAAGCGCTTTTGTAGGCCTAAGAACACTGGGGCTCTGGGCTTCTTTAGCCACCTCATCTTCTCCTCATCCTCTCGCGCACTCTAAAGAGAGCTCAGGTGAGAAATTGCAAACGTCGAGCAATTGCTCAGAGATGAAAAGTGCCAGCACTGAAAGCTGTTGCTAGCCAGCACCCTTCCTTGGAAGCGCTTTCACAGGCGCAGCAACACTGGGGCTTTGCGCTTCTCTACCCACCAAACGTCACGGTCCTTCTCTTTCCGTCTCGTAGACACGAGCTGAGAAATTGCAAACGTCGAGCAATTGCTCAGAGAGGAAAAGTGCCAGCACTGAAAGCTGTTGCTAGCCAGCACCCTTCCTTGGAAGCGCTTTTGTAGGCCTAAGAACACTGGGGCTCTGGGCTTCTTTAGCCACCTCATCTTCTGCTCATCCTCTCGCGCACTCTGAAGAGAGCTCAGGTGAGAAATTGCAAACGTCCAGCAATTGCTCAGAGATGAAAAGTGCCAGCACTGAAAGCTCTTGCTAGCCAGCACCCTTCCTTGGAAGCGCTTTCACAGGCGCAGCAACACTGGGGCTTTGCGCTTCTCTACCCACCAAACGTCACGGTCCTTCTCTTTCCGTCTCGTAGACACGAGCTGAGAAACTGCAAACGTCGAGCAATTGCTCAGAGATGAAAAGTGCCAGCACTGAAAGCTGTTGCTAGCCAGCACCCTTCCTTGGAAGCGCTTTTGTAGCCCTTAGAACACTGGGGCTCTGGGCGTCTCTAGCCACCTCATCTTCTGCTCATCCTCTCGCGCACTCTAAAGAGAGCTCAGGTGAGAAATTGCAAACGTCGAGCAATTGCTCAGAGATGAAAAGTGCCAGCACTGAAAGCTGTTGCTAGCCAGCACCCTTCCTTGGAAGCGCTTTACAGGCGCAGTAACACTGGGGCTTTGCGCTTCTCTACCCACCAAACGTCACGGTCCTTCTCTTTCCGTCTCGTAGACACGAGCTGAGAAACTGCAAACGTCGAGCAATTGCTCAGAGATGAAAAGTGCCAGCACTGAAAGCTGTTGCTAGCCAGCACCCTTCCTTGGAAGCGCTTTTGTAGGCCTAAGAACACTGGGGCTCTGGGCTTCTCTAGCCACCTAATCTTCTGCTCATCCTCGCGCGCTCTAAAGAGAGCTCAGGTGAGAAATTGCAAACGTCGAGCAATTGCTCAGAGATGAAAAGTGCCAGCACTGAAAGCTCTTGCTAGCCAGCCCCCTTCCTTGGAAGCGCTTTCACAGGCGCAGCAACACTGGGGCTTTGCGCTTCTCTACCCACCAAACGTCACGGTCCTTCTCTTTCCGTCTCGTAGACACGAGCTGAGAAATTGCAAACGTCGAGCAATTGCTCAGAGATGAAAAGTGCCAGCACTGAAAGCTCTTGCTAGCCAGCACCCTTCCTTGGAAGCGCTTTCACAGGCGCAGCAACACTGGGGCTTTGCGCTTCTCTACCCACCAAACGTCATGGTCCTTCTCTTTCCGTCTCGTAGACACGAGCTGAGAAATTGCAAACGTCGAGCAATTGCTCAGAGATGAAAAGTGCCAGCACTGAAAGCTCTTGCTAGCCAGCACCCTTCCTTGGACGCGCTTTTGTAGCCCTTAGAACACTGGGGCTCTGGGCTTCTCTAGCCACCTCATCTTCTGTTCATCCTCTCGCGCACTCTAAAGAGAGCTCAGGTGAGAAATTGCAAACGTCGAGCAATTGCTCAGAGATGAAAAGTGCCAGCACTGAAAGCTCTTGCTAGCCAGCACCCTTCCTTGGAAGTGCTTTCACAGGCGCAGTAACACTGGGGCTTTGCGCTTCTCTAGCCACCAAACGTCACGGTCCTTCTCTTTCCGTCTCGTAGACACGAGCTGAGAAACTGCAAACGTCGAGCAATTGCTCAGAGATGAAAAGTGCCAGCACTGAAAGCTGTTGCTAGCCAGCACCCTTCCTTGGAAGCGCTTTTGTAGGCCTAAGAACACTGGGGCTCTGGGCTTCTTTAGCCACCTCATCTTCTGCTCATCCTCTCGCGCACTCTAAAGAGAGCTCAGGTGAGAAATTACAAACGTCGAGCAATTGCTCAGAGATGAAAAGTGCCAGCACTGAAAGCTGTTGCTAGCCAGCACCCTTCCTTGGAAGCGCTTGTGTAGCCCTTAGAACACTGGGGCTCTGGGCTTCTCTAGCCACCTAATCTTCTGCTCATCCTCTCGCGCACTCTAAAGAGAGCTCAGGTGAGAAATTGCAAACGTCGAGCAATTGCTCAGAGATGAAAAGTGCCAGCACTGAAAGCTGTTGCTAGCCAGCACCCTTCCTTGGAAGCGCTTTACAGGCGCAGCAACACTGGGGCTTTGCGCTTCTCTACCCACCAAACGTCACGGTCCTTCTCTTTCCGTCTCGTAGACACGAGCTGAGAAATTGCAAACGTCGAGCAATTGCTCAGAGATGAAAAGTGCCAGCACTGAAAGCTCTTGCTAGCCAGCCCCCTTCCTTGGAAGCGCTTTTGTAGGCCTAAGAACACTGGGGCTCTGGGCTTCTTTAGCCACCTAATCTTCTGCTCATCCTCGCGCGCACTCTGAAGAGAGCTCAGGTGAGAAATTGCAAACGTCGAGCAATTGCTCAGAGATGAAAAGTGCCAGCACTGAAAGCTGTTGCTAGCCAGCACCCTTCCTTGGAAGCGCTTTCACAGGCGCAGCAACACTGGGGCTTTGCGCTTCTCTACCCACCAAACGTCACGGTCCTTCTCTTTCCGTCTCGTAGACACGAGCTGAGAAACTGCAAACGTCGAGCAATTGCTCAGAGATGAAAAGTGCCAGCACTGAAAGCTGTTGCTAGCCAGCACCCTTCCTTGGAAGCGCTTTTGTAGCCCTTAGAACACTGGGGCTCTGGGCTTCTTTAGCCACCTAATCTTCTGCTCATCCTCTCGCGCACTCTAAAGAGAGCTCAGGTGAGAAATTGCAAACGTCGAGCAATTGCTCAGAGATGAAAAGTGCCAGCACTGAAAGCTGTTGCTAGCCAGCACCCTTCCTTGGAAGCGCTTTACAGGCGCAGTAACACTGGGGCTTTGCGCTTCTCTACCCACCAAACGTCACGGTCCTTCTCTTTCCGTCTCGTAGACACGAGCTGAGAAACTGCAAACGTCGAGCAATTGCTCAGAGATGAAAAGTGCCAGCACTGAAAGCTCTTGCTAGCCAGCACCCTTCCTTGGAAGCGCTTGTGTAGCCCTTAGAACACTGGGGCTCTGGGCTTCTCTAGCCACCTAATCTTCTGCTCATCCTCTCGCGCACTCTAAAGAGAGCTCAGGTGAGAAATTGCAAATGTCGAGCAATTGCTCAGAGATGAAAAGTGCCAGCACTGAAAGCTGTTGCTAGCCAGCACCCTTCCATGGAAGTGCTTTCACAGGCGCAGCAACACTGGGGCTTTGCGCTTCTCTAGCCACCAAACGTCACGGTCCTTCTCTTTCCGTCTCGTAGACACGAGCTGAGAAATTGCAAACGTCGAGCAATTGCTCCGAGATGAAAAGTGCCAGCACTGAAAGCTGTTGCTAGCCAGCACCCTTCCTTGGAAGCGCTTTTGTAGGCCTAAGAACACTGGGGCTCTGGGCTTCTCTAGCCACCTCATCTTCTGCTCATCCTCTCGCGCACTCTAAAGAGAGCTCAGGTGAGAAAGTGCAAACGTCGAGCAATTGCTCAGAGATGAAAAGTGCCAGCACTGAAAGCTCTTGCTAGCCAGCACCCTTCCTTGGAAGCGCTTTCACAGGCGCAGCAACACTGGGGCTTTGCGCTTCTCTAGCCACCAAACGTCACGGTCCTTCTCTTTCCGTCTCGTAGACACAAGCTGAGAAATTGCAAACGTCGAGCAATTGCTCAGAGATGAAAAGTGCCAGCACTGAAAGCTGTTGCTAGCCAGCACCCTTCCTTGGAAGCGCTTTTGTAGGCCTAAGAACACTGGGGCTCTGGGCGTCCCTAGCCACCTAATCTTCTGCTCATCCTCTCGCGCACTCTGAAGAGAGCTCAGGTGAGAAATTGCAAACGTCGAGCAATTGCTCAGAGATGAAAAGTGCCAGCACTGAAAGCTGTTGCTAGCCAGCACCCTTCCTTGGAAGCGCTTTCACAGGCGCAGCAACACTGGGGCTTTGCGCTTCTCTAGCCACCAAACGTCACGGTCCTTCTCTTTCCGTCTCATAGACACGAGCTGAGAAACTGCAAACGTCGAGCAATTGCTCAGAGATGAAAAGTGCCAGCACTGAAAGCTCTTGCTAGCCAGCCCCCTTCCTTGGAAGCGCTTTTGTAGGCCTAAGAACACTGGGGCTCTGGGCTTCTCTAGCCACCTCATCTTCTCCTCATCCTCTCGCGCACTCTAAAGAGAGCTCAGGTGAGAAATTGCAAACGTCGAGCAATTGCTCAGAGATGAAAAGTGCCAGCACTGAAAGCTCTTGCTAGCCAGCACCCTTCCTTGGAAGCGCTTGTGTAGCCCTTAGAACACTGGGGCTCTGGGCTTCTCTAGCCACCTAATCTTCTGCTCATCCTCTCGCGCACTCTAAAGAGAGCTCAGGTGAGAAATTGCAAACGTCGAGCAATTGCTCAGAGATGAAAAGTGCCAGCACTGAAAGCTCTTGCTAGCCAGCACCCTTCCTTGGAAGCGCTTTACAGGCGCAGCAACACTGGGGCTTTGTGCTTCTCTACCCACCAAACGTCACTGTCATTCTCTTTCCGTCTCGTAGACACGAGCTGAGAAATTGCAAACGTCGAGCAATTGCTCAGAGATGAAAAGTGCCAGCACTGAAAGCTCTTGCTAGCCAGCACCCTTCCTTGGAAGCGCTTGTGTAGCCCTTAGAACACTGGGGCTCTGGGCTTCTCTAGCCACCTCATCTTCTGCTCATCCTCTCGCGCACTCTAAAGAGAGCTCAGGTGAGAAATTGCAAACGTCCAGCAATTGCTCAGAGATGAAAAGTGCCAGCACTGAAAGCTGTTGCTAGCCAGCCCCCTTCCTTGGAAGCGCTTTACAGGCGCAGTAACACTGGGGCTTTGCGCTTCTCTACCCACCAAACGTCACTGTCATTCTCTTTCCGTCTCGTAGACACGAGCTGAGAAATTGCAAACGTCGAGCAATTGCTCAGAGATGAAAAGTGCCAGCACTGGAAGCTGTTGCTAGCCAGCACCCTTCCTTGGAAGCGCTTTTGTAGGCCTAAGAACACTGGGGCTCTGGGCTTCTCTAGCCACCTCATCTTCTGCTCATCCTCTCGCGCACTCTAAAGAGAACTCAGGTGAGAAATTGCAAACGTCGAGCAATTGCTCAGAGATGAAAAGTGCCAGCACTGAAAGCTCTTGCTAGCCAGCACCCTTCCTTGGAAGCGCTTTCACAGGCGCAGTAACACTGGGGCTTTGCGCTTCTCTAGCCACCAAACGTCACGGTCATTCTCTTTCCGTCTCGTAGACACGAGCTGAGAAATTGCAAACGTCGAGCAATTGCTCAGAGATGAAAAGTGCCAGCACTGAAAGCTCTTGCTAGCCAGCCCCCTTCCTTGGAAGCGCTTTTGTAGCCCTTAGAACACTGGGGCTCTGGGCTTCTCTAGCCACCTCATCTTCTGCTCATCCTCGCGCGCTCTAAAGAGAGCTCAGGTGAGAAATTGCAAATGTCGAGCAATTGCTCAGAGATGAAAAGTGCCAGCACTGAAAGCTCTTGCTAGCCAGCACCCTTCCTTGGAAGCGCTTTCACAGGCGCAGCAACACTGGGGCTTTGCGCTTCTCTAGCCACCAAACGTCACGGTCCTTCTCTTTCCGTCTCGTAGACACGAGCTGAGAAATTGCAAACATCGAGCAATTGCTCAGAGATGAAAAGTGCCAGCACTGAAAGCTGTTGCTAGCCAGCACCCTTCCTTGGAAGCGCTTTTGTAGGCCTAAGAACACTGGGGCTCTGGGCTTCTCTAGCCGCCTCATCTTCTGCTCATCCTCTCGCGCACTCTAAAGAGAGCTCAGGTGAGAAATTGCAAACGTCGAGCAATTGCTCAGAGATGAAAAGTGCCAGCACTGAAAGCTCTTGCTAGCCAGCACCCTTCCTTGGAAGCGCTTTCACAGGCGCAGCAACACTGGGGCTTTGCGCTTCTCTACCCACCAAACGTCACGGTCCTTCTCTTTCCGTCTCGTAGACACAAGCTGAGAAATTGCAAACGTCGAGCAATTGCTCAGAGATGAAAAGTGCCAGCACTGAAAGCTGTTGCTAGCCAGCACCCTTCCTTGGAAGCGCTTTTGTAGGCCTAAGAACACTGGGGCTCTGGGCTTCTTTAGCCACCTAATCTTCTGCTCATCCTCTCGCGCACTCTGAAGAGAGCTCAGGTGAGAAATTGCAAACGTCGAGCAATTGCTCAGAGATGAAAAGTGCCAGCACTGAAAGCTGTTGCTAGCCAGCACCCTTCCTTGGAAGCGCTTTCACAGGCGCAGCAACACTGGGGCTTTGCGCTTCTCTAGCCACCAAACGTCACGGTCATTCTCTTTCCGTCTCGTAGACACGAGCTGAGAAATTGCAAACGTCGAGCAATTGCTCAGAGATGAAAAGTGCCAGCACTGAAAGCTGTTGCTAGCCAGCACCCTTCCTTGGAAGCGCTTTTGTAGGCCTAAGAACACTGGGGCTCTGGGCTTCTTTAGCCACCTAATCTTCTGCTCATCCTCTCGCGCACTCTGAAGAGAGCTCAGGTGAGAAATTGCAAACGTCGAGCAATTGCTCAGAGATGAAAAGTGCCAGCACTGAAAGCTGTTGCTAGCCAGCACCCTTCCTTGGAAGCGCTTTCACAGGCGCAGCAACACTGGGGCTTTGCGCTTCTCTAGCCACCAAACGTCACGGTCATTCTCTTTCCGTCTCGTAGACACGAGCTGAGAAATTGCAAACGTCGAGCAATTGCTCAGAGATGAAAAGTGCCAGCACTGAAAGCTCTTGCTAGCCAGCCCCCTTCCTTGGAAGCGCTTTTGTAGCCCTTAGAACACTGGGGCTCTGGGCTTCTCTAGCCACCTCATCTTCTGCTCATCCTCTCGCGCACTCTGAAGAGAGCTCAGGTGAGAAATTGCAAACGTCGAGCAATTGCTCAGAGATGAAAAGTGCCAGCACTGAAAGCTGTTGCTAGCCAGCACCCTTCCTTGGAAGCGCTTTCACAGGCGCAGCAACACTGGGGCTTTGCGCTTCTCTAGCCACCAAACGTCACGGTCCTTCTCTTTCCGTCTCGTAGACACGAGCTGAGAAACTGCAAACGTCGAGCAATTGCTCAGAGATGAAAAGTGCCAGCACTGAAAGCTGTTGCTAGCCAGCACCCTTCCTTGGAAGCGCTTTTGTAGCCCTTAGAACACTGGGGCTCTGGGCTTCTCTAGCCACGTCATCTTCTGCTCATCCTCTCGCGCACTCTAAAGAGAGCTCAGGTGAGAAATTGCAAACGTCCAGCAATTGCTCAGAGATGAAAAGTGCCAGCACTGAAAGCTGTTGCTAGCCAGCCCCCTTCCTTGGAAGCGCTTTACAGGCGCAGTAACACTGGGGCTTTGCGCTTCTCTACCCACCAAACGTCACGGTCCTTCTCTTTCCGTCTCGTAGACACGAGCTGAGAAACTGCAAACGTCGAGCAATTGCTCAGAGATGAAAAGTGCCAGCACTGAAAGCTGTTGCTAGCCAGCACCCTTCCTTGGAAGCGCTTTTGTAGGCCTAAGAACACTGGGGCTCTGGGCTTCTTTAGCCACCTCATCTTCTGCTCATCCTCTCGCGCACTCTAAAGAGAGCTCAGGTGAGAAATTACAAACGTCGAGCAATTGCTCAGAGATGAAAAGTGCCAGCACTGAAAGCTGTTGCTAGCCAGCACCCTTCCTTGGAAGCGCTTGTGTAGCCCTTAGAACACTGGGGCTCTGGGCTTCTCTAGCCACCTAATCTTCTGCTCATCCTCTCGCGCACTCTAAAGAGAGCTCAGCTGAGAAATTGCAAACGTCGAGCAATTGCTCAGAGATGAAAAGTGCCAGCACTGAAAGCTGTTGCTAGCCAGCCCCCTTCCTTGGAAGCGCTTTTGTAGGCCTAAGAACACTGGGGCTCTGGGCTTCTCTAGCCACCTCATCTTCTCCTCATCCTCTCGCGCACTCTAAAGAGAGCTCAGGTGAGAAATTGCAAACGTCGAGCAATTGCTCAGAGATGAAAAGTGCCAGCACTGAAAGCTCTTGCTAGCCAGCACCCTTCCTTGGAAGCGCTTGTGTAGCCCTTAGAACACTGGGGCTCTGGGCTTCTCTAGCCACCTAATCTTCTGCTCATCCTCTCGCGCACTCTAAAGAGAGCTCAGGTGAGAAATTGCAAACGTCGAGCAATTGCTCAGAGATGAAAAGTGCCAGCACTGAAAGCTCTTGCTAGCCAGCACCCTTCCTTGGAAGCGCTTTACAGGCGCAGCAACACTGGGGCTTTGTGCTTCTCTACCCACCAAACGTCACTGTCATTCTCTTTCCGTCTCGTAGACACGAGCTGAGAAATTGCAAACGTCGAGCAATTGCTCAGAGATGAAAAGTGCCAGCACTGAAAGCTCTTGCTAGCCAGCACCCTTCCTTGGAAGCGCTTGTGTAGCCCTTAGAACACTGGGGCTCTGGGCTTCTCTAGCCACCTCATCTTCTGCTCATCCTCTCGCGCACTCTAAAGAGAGCTCAGGTGAGAAATTGCAAACGTCCAGCAATTGCTCAGAGATGAAAAGTGCCAGCACTGAAAGCTGTTGCTAGCCAGCCCCCTTCCTTGGAAGCGCTTTACAGGCGCAGTAACACTGGGGCTTTGCGCTTCTCTACCCACCAAACGTCACTGTCATTCTCTTTCCGTCTCGTAGACACGAGCTGAGAAATTACAAACGTCGAGCAATTGCTCAGAGATGAAAAGTGCCAGCACTGGAAGCTGTTGCTAGCCAGCACCCTTCCTTGGAAGCGCTTTTGTAGGCCTAAGAACACTGGGGCTCTGGGCTTCTCTAGCCACCTCATCTTCTGCTCATCCTCTCGCGCACTCTAAAGAGAACTCAGGTGAGAAATTGCAAACGTCGAGCAATTGCTCAGAGATGAAAAGTGCCAGCACTGAAAGCTCTTGCTAGCCAGCACCCTTCCTTGGAAGCGCTTTCACAGGCGCAGTAACACTGGGGCTTTGCGCTTCTCTAGCCACCAAACGTCACGGTCATTCTCTTTCCGTCTCGTAGACACGAGCTGAGAAATTGCAAACGTCGAGCAATTGCTCAGAGATGAAAAGTGCCAGCACTGAAAGCTCTTGCTAGCCAGCACCCTTCCTTGGAAGCGCTTTTGTAGCCCTTAGAACACTGGGGCTCTGGGCTTCTCTAGCCACCTCATCTTCTGCTCATCCTCGCGCGCTCTAAAGAGAGCTCAGGTGAGAAATTGCAAATGTCGAGCAATTGCTCAGAGATGAAAAGTGCCAGCACTGAAAGCTCTTGCTAGCCAGCACCCTTCCTTGGAAGCGCTTTCACAGGCGCAGCAACACTGGGGCTTTGCGCTTCTCTAGCCACCAAACGTCACGGTCCTTCTCTTTCCGTCTCGTAGACACGAGCTGAGAAATTGCAAACATCGAGCAATTGCTCAGAGATGAAAAGTGCCAGCACTGAAAGCTGTTGCTAGCCAGCACCCTTCCTTGGAAGCGCTTTTGTAGGCCTAAGAACACTGGGGCTCTGGGCTTCTCTAGCCGCCTCATCTTCTGCTCATCCTCTCGCGCACTCTAAAGAGAGCTCAGGTGAGAAATTGCAAACGTCGAGCAATTGCTCAGAGATGAAAAGTGCCAGCACTGAAAGCTCTTGCTAGCCAGCACCCTTCCTTGGAAGCGCTTTCACAGGCGCAGCAACACTGGGGCTTTGCGCTTCTCTACCCACCAAACGTCACGGTCCTTCTCTTTCCGTCTCGTAGACACAAGCTGAGAAATTGCAAACGTCGAGCAATTGCTCAGAGATGAAAAGTGCCAGCACTGAAAGCTGTTGCTAGCCAGCACCCTTCCTTGGAAGCGCTTTTGTAGGCCTAAGAACACTGGGGCTCTGGGCTTCTTTAGCCACCTAATCTTCTGCTCATCCTCTCGCGCACTCTGAAGAGAGCTCAGGTGAGAAATTGCAAACGTCGAGCAATTGCTCAGAGATGAAAAGTGCCAGCACTGAAAGCTGTTGCTAGCCAGCACCCTTCCTTGGAAGCGCTTTCACAGGCGCAGCAACACTGGGGCTTTGCGCTTCTCTAGCCACCAAACGTCACGGTCATTCTCTTTCCGTCTCGTAGACACGAGCTGAGAAATTGCAAACGTCGAGCAATTGCTCAGAGATGAAAAGTGCCAGCACTGAAAGCTGTTGCTAGCCAGCACCCTTCCTTGGAAGCGCTTTTGTAGGCCTAAGAACACTGGGGCTCTGGGCTTCTTTAGCCACCTAATCTTCTGCTCATCCTCTCGCGCACTCTAAAGAGAGCTCAGGTGAGAAATTGCAAACGTCGAGCAATTGCTCAGAGATGAAAAGTGCCAGCACTGAAAGCTCTTGCTAGCCAGCACCCTTCCTTGGAAGCGCTTTCACAGGCGCAGCAACACTGGGGCTTTGCGCTTCTCTAGCCACCAAACGTCACGGTCATTCTCTTTCCGTCTCGTAGACACGAGCTGAGAAATTGCAAACGTCGAGCAATTGCTCAGAGATGAAAAGTGCCAGCACTGAAAGCTCTTGCTAGCCAGCCCCCTTCCTTGGAAGCGCTTTTGTAGCCCTTAGAACACTGGGGCTCTGGGCTTCTCTAGCCACCTCATCTTCTGCTCATCCTCTCGCGCACTCTGAAGAGAGCTCAGGTGAGAAATTGCAAACGTCGAGCAATTGCTCAGAGATGAAAAGTGCCAGCACTGAAAGCTGTTGCTAGCCAGCACCCTTCCTTGGAAGCGCTTTCACAGGCGCAGCAACACTGGGGCTTTGCGCTTCTCTAGCCACCAAACGTCACGGTCCTTCTCTTTCCGTCTCGTAGACACGAGCTGAGAAACTGCAAACGTCGAGCAATTGCTCAGAGATGAAAAGTGCCAGCACTGAAAGCTGTTGCTAGCCAGCACCCTTCCTTGGAAGCGCTTTTGTAGCCCTTAGAACACTGGGGCTCTGGGCTTCTCTAGCCACGTCATCTTCTGCTCATCCTCTCGCGCACTCTAAAGAGAGCTCAGGTGAGAAATTGCAAACGTCCAGCAATTGCTCAGAGATGAAAAGTGCCAGCACTGAAAGCTGTTGCTAGCCAGCCCCCTTCCTTGGAAGCGCTTTACAGGCGCAGTAACACTGGGGCTTTGCGCTTCTCTACCCACCAAACGTCACGGTCCTTCTCTTTCCGTCTCGTAGACACGAGCTGAGAAACTGCAAACGTCGAGCAATTGCTCAGAGATGAAAAGTGCCAGCACTGAAAGCTGTTGCTAGCCAGCACCCTTCCTTGGAAGCGCTTTTGTAGGCCTAAGAACACTGGGGCTCTGGGCTTCTTTAGCCACCTCATCTTCTGCTCATCCTCTCGCGCACTCTAAAGAGAGCTCAGGTGAGAAATTACAAACGTCGAGCAATTGCTCAGAGATGAAAAGTGCCAGCACTGAAAGCTGTTGCTAGCCAGCACCCTTCCTTGGAAGCGCTTGTGTAGCCCTTAGAACACTGGGGCTCTGGGCTTCTCTAGCCACCTAATCTTCTGCTCATCCTCTCGCGCACTCTAAAGAGAGCTCAGGTGAGAAATTGCAAACGTCGAGCAATTGCTCAGAGATGAAAAGTGCCAGCACTGAAAGCTGTTGCTAGCCAGCACCCTTCCTTGGAAGCGCTTTACAGGCGCAGCAACACTGGGGCTTTGCGCTTCTCTACCCACCAAACGTCACTGTCATTCTCTTTCCGTCTCGTAGACACAAGCTGAGAAATTGCAAACGTCGAGCAATTGCTCAGAGATGAAAAGTGCCAGCACTGAAAGCTGTTGCTAGCCAGCACCCTTCCTTGGAAGCGCTTTCACAGGCGCAGTAACACTGGGGCTTTGCGCTTCTCTAGCCACCAAACGTCACGGTCATTCTCTTTCCGTCTCGTAGACACGAGCTGAGAAATTGCAAACGTCGAGCAATTGCTCAGAGATGAAAAGTGCCAGCACTGAAAGCTGTTGCTAGCCAGCACCCTTCCTTGGAAGCGCTTTTGTAGCCCTTAGAACACTGGGGCTCTGGGCTTCTCTAGCCACCTAATCTTCTGCTCATCCTCGCGCGCTCTAAAGAGAGCTCAGGTGAGAAATTGCAAACGTCGAGCAATTGCTCAGAGATGAAAAGTGCCAGCACTGAAAGCTGTTGCTAGCCAGCCCCCTTCCTTGGAAGCGCTTTCACAGGCGCAGCAACACTGGGGCTTTGCGCTTCTCTAGCCACCAAGCGTCACGGTCCTTCTCTTTCCGTCTCGTAGACACGAGCTGAGAAATTGCAAACGTCGAGCAATTGCTCAGAGATGAAAAGTGCCAGCACTGAAAGCTCTTGCTAGCCAGCCCCCTTCCTTGGAAGCGCTTTTGTAGGCCTAAGAAGACTGGGGCTCTGGGCTTCTCTAGCCACCTCATCTTCTGCTCATCCTCTCGCGCACTCTAAAGAGAGCTCAGGTGAGAAATTGCAAACGTCGAGCAATTGCTCAGAGATGAAAAGTGCCAGCACTGAAAGCTGTTGCTAGCCAGCACCCTTCCTTGGAAGCGCTTTCACAGGCGCAGCAACACTGGGGCTTTGCGCTTCTCTAGCCACCAAGCGTCACGGTCCTTCTCTTTCCGTCTCGTAGACACGAGCTGAGAAATTGCAAACGTCGAGCAATTGCTCAGAGATGAAAAGTGCCAGCACTGAAAGCTCTTGCTAGCCAGCACCCTTCCTTGGAAGCGCTTTCACAGGCGCAGCAACACTGGGGCTTTGCGCTTCTCTACCCACCAAACGTCATGGTCCTTCTCTTTCCGTCTCGTAGACACGAGCTGAGAAATTGCAAACGTCGAGCAATTGCTCAGAGATGAAAAGTGCCAGCACTGAAAGCTCTTGCTAGCCAGCACCCTTCCTTGGAAGCGCTTTTGTAGGCCTAAGAACAGTGGGGCTCTGGGCTTCTCTAGCCACCTCATCTTCTGTTCATCCTCTCGCGCACTCTAAAGAGAGCTCAGGTGAGAAATTGCAAACGTCGAGCAATTGCTCAGAGATGAAAAGTGCCAGCACTGAAAGCTCTTGCTAGCCAGCCCCCTTCCTTGGAAGCGCTTTACAGGCGCAGTAACACTGGGGCTTTGCGCTTCTATACGCACCAAATGTCACGGTCCTTCTCTTTCCGTCTCGTAGACACGAGCTGAGAAACTGCAAACGTCGAGCAATTGCTCAGAGATGAAAAGTGCCAGCACTGAAAGCTGTTGCTAGCCAGCACCCTTCCTTGGAAGCGCTTTTGTAGGCCTAAGAACACTGGGGCTCTGGGCTTCTTTAGCCACCTCATCTTCTGCTCATCCTCTCGCGCACTCTAAAGAGAGCTCAGGTGAGAAATTACAAACGTCGAGCAATTGCTCAGAGATGAAAAGTGCCAGCACTGAAAGCTGTTGCTAGCCAGCACCCTTCCTTGGAAGCGCTTGTGTAGCCCTTAGAACACTGGGGCTCTGGGCTTCTCTAGCCACCTAATCTTCTGCTCATCCTCTCGCGCACTCTAAAGAGAGCTCAGGTGAGAAATTGCAAACGTCGAGCAATTGCTCAGAGATGAAAAGTGCCAGCACTGAAAGCTGTTGCTAGCCAGCACCCTTCCTTGGAAGCGCTTTACAGGCGCAGCAACACTGGGGCTTTGCGCTTCTCTACCCACCAAACGTCACGGTCCTTCTCTTTCCGTCTCGTAGACACGAGCTGAGAAACTGCAAAAGTCGACCAATTGCTCAGAGATGAAAAGTGCCAGCACTGAAAGCTGTTGCTAGCCAGCACCCTTCCTTGGAAGCGCTTTTGTAGGCCTAAGAACACTGGGGCTCTGGGCTTCTTTAGCCACCTAATCTTCTGCTCATCCTCTCGCGCACTCTAAAGACAGCTCAGGTGAGAAATTGCAAACGTCGAGCAATTGCTCAGAGATGAAAAGTGCCAGCACTGAAAGCTCTTGCTAGCCAGCACCCTTCCTTGGAAGCGCTTTCACAGGCGCAGCAACACTGGGGCTTTGCGCTTCTCTACCCACCAAACGTCACGGTCCTTCTCTTTCCGTCTCGTAGACACGAGCTGAGAAATTGCAAACGTCGAGCAATTGCTCAGAGATGAAAAGTGCCAGCACTGAAAGCTGTTGCTAGCCAGCACCCTTCCTTGGAAGCGCTTTTGTAGGCCTAAGAACACTGGGGCTCTGGGCTTCTTTAGCCACCTAATCTTCTGCTCATCCTCTCGCGCACTCTGAAGAGAGCTCAGGTGAGAAATTGCAAACGTCGAGCAATTGCTCAGAGATGAAAAGTGCCAGCACTGAAAGCTCTTGCTAGCCAGCACCCTTCCGTGGAAGCGCTTTCACAGGCGCAGCAACACTGGGGCTTTGCGCTTCTCTAGCCACCAAACGTCACGGTCCTTCTCTTTCCGTCTCGTAGACACGAGCTGAGAAACTGCAAACGTCGAGCAATTGCTCAGAGATGAAAAGTGCCAGCACTGAAAGCTGTTGCTAGCCAGCACCCTTCCTTGGAAGCGCTTTTGTAGCCCTTAGAACACTGGGGCTCTGGGCTTCTCTAGCCACCTCATCTTCTGCTCATCCTCTCGCGCACTCTAAAGAGAGCTCAGGTGAGAAATTGCAAACGTCGAGCAATTGCTCAGAGATGAAAAGTGCCAGCACTGAAAGCTGTTGCTAGCCAGCCCCCTTCCTTGGAAGCGCTTTACAGGCGCAGTAACACTGGGGCTTTGCGCTTCTCTACCCACCAAACGTCACGGTCCTTCTCTTTCCGTCTCGTAGACACGAGCTGAGAAACTGCAAACGTCGAGCAATTGCTCAGAGATGAAAAGTGCCAGCACTGAAAGCTGTTGCTAGCCAGCACCCTTCCTTGGAAGCGCTTTTGTAGGCCTAAGAACACTGGGGCTCTGGGCTTCTCTAGCCACCTCATCTTCTGCTCATCCTCGCGCGCTCTAAAGAGAGCTCAGGTGAGAAATTGCAAATGTCGAGCAATTGCTCAGAGATGAAAAGTGCCAGCACTGAAAGCTCTTGCTAGCCAGCCCCCTTCCTTGGAAGCGCTTTCACAGGCGCAGCAACACTGGGGCTTTGCGCTTCTCTAGCCACCAAGCGTCACGGTCCTTCTCTTTCCGTCTCGTAGACACGAGCTGAGAAATTGCAAACGTCGAGCAATTGCTCAGAGATGAAAAGTGCCAGCACTGAAAGCTCTTGCTAGCCAGCACCCTTCCTTGGAAGCGCTTTTGTAGGCCTAAGAACACTGGGTCTCTGGGCTTCTCTAGCCACCTCATCTTCTGCTCATCCTCTCGCGCACTCTAAAGAGAGCTCATGTGAGAAATTGCAAACGTCGAGCAATTGCTCAGAGATGAAAAGTGCCAGCACTGAAAGCTCTTGCTAGCCAGCACCCTTCCTTGGAAGCGCTTTCACAGGCGCAGCAACACTGGGGCTTTGCGCTTCTCTAGCCACCAAACGTCACGGTCCTTCTCTTTCCGTCTCGTAGACACGAGCTGAGAAATTGCAAACGTCGAGCAATTGCTCAGAGATGAAAAGTGCCAGCACTGAAAGCTGTTGCTAGCCAGCACCCTTCCTTGGAAGCGCTTTCACAGGCGCAGCAACACTGGGGCTTTGCGCTTCTCTACCCACCAAACGTCATGGTCCTTCTCTTTCCGTCTCGTAGACACGAGCTGAGAAATTGCAAACGTCGAGCAATTGCTCAGAGATGAAAAGTGCCAGCACTGAAAGCTCTTGCTAGCCAGCACCCTTCCTTGGAAGCGCTTTTGTAGCCCTTAGAACACTGGGGCTCTGGGCTTCTCTAGCCACCTCATCTTCTGTTCATCCTCTCGCGCACTCTAAAGAGAGCTCAGGTGAGAAATTGCAAACGTCGAGCAATTGCTCAGAGATGAAAAGTGCCAGCACTGAAAGCTCTTGCTAGCCAGCACCCTTCCTTGGAAGTGCTTTCACAGGCGCAGTAACACTGGGGCTTTGCGCTTCTATACGCACCAAACGTCACGGTCCTTCTCTTTCCGTCTCGTAGACACGAGCTGAGAAACTGCAAACGTCGAGCAATTGCTCAGAGATGAAAAGTGCCAGCACTGAAAGCTGTTGCTAGCCAGCACCCTTCCTTGGAAGCGCTTTTGTAGGCCTAAGAACACTGGGGCTCTGGGCTTCTTTAGCCACCTCATCTTCTGCTCATCCTCTCGCGCACTCTAAAGAGAGCTCAGGTGAGAAATTACAAACGTCGAGCAATTGCTCAGAGATGAAAAGTGCCAGCACTGAAAGCTGTTGCTAGCCAGCACCCTTCCTTGGAAGCGCTTGTGTAGCCCTTAGAACACTGGGGCTCTGGGCTTCTCTAGCCACCTAATCTTCTGCTCATCCTCTCGCGCACTCTAAAGAGAGCTCAGGTGAGAAATTGCAAACGTCGAGCAATTGCTCAGAGATGAAAAGTGCCAGCACTGAAAGCTGTTGCTAGCCAGCACCCTTCCTTGGAAGCGCTTTACAGGCGCAGCAACACTGGGGCTTTGCGCTTCTCTACCCACCAAACGTCACGGTCCTTCTCTTTCCGTCTCGTAGACACGAGCTGAGAAATTGCAAACGTCGAGCAATTGCTCAGAGATGAAAAGTGCCAGCACTGAAAGCTCTTGCTAGCCAGCCCCCTTCCTTGGAAGCGCTTTTGTAGGCCTAAGAACACTGGGGCTCTGGGCTTCTTTAGCCACCTAATCTTCTGCTCATCCTCTCGCGCACTCTGAAGAGAGCTCAGGTGAGAAATTGCAAACGTCGAGCAATTGCTCAGAGATGAAAAGTGCCAGCACTGAAAGCTGTTGCTAGCCAGCACCCTTCCTTGGAAGCGCTTTCACAGGCGCAGCAACACTGGGGCTTTGCGCTTCTCTAGCCACCAAACGTCACGGTCCTTCTCTTTCCGTCTCGTAGACACGAGCTGAGAAACTGCAAACGTCGAGCAATTGCTCAGAGATGAAAAGTGCCAGCACTGAAAGCTGTTGCTAGCCAGCACCCTTCCTTGGAAGCGCTTTTGTAGCCCTTAGAACACTGGGGCTCTGGGCTTCTTTAGCCACCTAATCTTCTGCTCATCCTCTCGCGCACTCTAAAGAGAGCTCAGGTGAGAAATTGCAAACGTCGAGCAATTGCTCAGAGATGAAAAGTGCCAGCACTGAAAGCTGTTGCTAGCCAGCACCCTTCCTTGGAAGCGCTTTACAGGCGCAGTAACACTGGGGCTTTGCGCTTCTCTAGCCACCAAACGTCACGGTCCTTCTCTTTCCGTCTCGTAGACACGAGCTGAGAAACTGCAAACGTCGAGCAATTGCTCAGAGATGAAAAGTGCCAGCACTGAAAGCTGTTGCTAGCCAGCACCCTTCCTTGGAAGCGCTTGTGTAGCCCTTAGAACACTGGGGCTCTGGGCTTCTCTAGCCACCTCATCTTCTGCTCATCCTCTCGCGCACTCTAAAGAGAGCTCAGGTGAGAAATTGCAAATGTCGAGCAATTGCTCAGAGATGAAAAGTGCCAGCACTGAAAGCTGTTGCTAGCCAGCACCCTTCCTTGGAAGTGCTTTCACAGGCGCAGTAACACTGGGGCTTTGCGCTTCTATACGCACCAAACGTCACGGTCCTTCTCTTTCCGTCTCGTAGACACGAGCTGAGAAACTGCAAACGTCGAGCAATTGCTCAGAGATGAAAAGTGCCAGCACTGAAAGCTGTTGCTAGCCAGCACCCTTCCTTGGAAGCGCTTTTGTAGGCCTAAGAACACTGGGGCTCTGGGCTTCTTTAGCCACCTCATCTTCTGCTCATCCTCTCGCGCACTCTAAAGAGAGCTCAGGTGAGAAATTGCAAACGTCGAGCAATTGCTCAGAGATGAAAAGTGCCAGCACTGAAAGCTGTTGCTAGCCAGCACCCTTCCTTGGAAGCGCTTGTGTAGCCCTTAGAACACTGGGGCTCTGGGCTTCTCTAGCCACCTAATCTTCTGCTCATCCTCTCGCGCACTCTAAAGAGAGCTCAGGTGAGAAATTGCAAACGTCGAGCAATTGCTCAGAGATGAAAAGTGCCAGCACTGAAAGCTGTTGCTAGCCAGCACCCTTCCTTGGAAGCGCTTTACAGGCGCAGCAACACTGGGGCTTTGCGCTTCTCTACCCACCAAACGTCACGGTCCTTCTCTTTCCGTCTCGTAGACACGAGCTGAGAAATTGCAAACGTCGAGCAATTGCTCAGAGATGAAAAGTGCCAGCACTGAAAGCTCTTGCTAGCCAGCCCCCTTCCTTGGAAGCGCTTTTGTAGGCCTAAGAACACTGGGGCTCTGGGCTTCTTTAGCCACCTAATCTTCTGCTCATCCTCTCGCGCACTCTGAAGAGAGCGCAGGTGAGAAATTGCAAACGTCGAGCAATTGCTCAGAGATGAAAAGTGCCAGCACTGAAAGCTGTTGCTAGCCAGCACCCTTCCTTGGAAGCGCTTTCACAGGCGCAGCAACACTGGGGCTTTGCGCTTCTCTAGCCACCAAACGTCACGGTCCTTCTCTTTCCGTCTCGTAGACACGAGCTGAGAAATTGCAAACGTCGAGCAATTGCTCAGAGATGAAAAGTGCCAGCACTGAAAGCTCTTGCTAGCCAGCACCCTTCCTTGGAAGCGCTTTTGTAGCCCTTAGAACACTGGGGCTCTGGGCTTCTTTAGCCACCTAATCTTCTGCTCATCCTCTCGCGCACTCTAAAGAGAGCTCAGGTGAGAAATTGCAAATGTCGAGCAATTGCTCAGAGATGAAAAGTGCCAGCACTGAAAGCTGTTGCTAGCCAGCACCCTTCCTTGGAAGCGCTTTACAGGCGCAGTAACACTGGGGCTTTGCGCTTCTCTAGCCACCAAACGTCACGGTCCTTCTCTTTCCGTCTCGTAGACACGAGCTGAGAAACTGCAAACGTCGAGCAATTGCTCAGAGATGAAAAGTGCCAGCACTGAAAGCTCTTGCTAGCCAGCACCCTTCCTTGGAAGCGCTTGTGTAGCCCTTAGAACACTGGGGCTCTGGGCTTCTCTAGCCACCTCATCTTCTGCTCATCCTCTCGCGCACTCTAAAGAGAGCTCAGGTGAGAAATTGCAAATGTCGAGCAATTGCTCAGAGATGAAAAGTGCCAGCACTGAAAGCTCTTGCTAGCCAGCACCCTTCCTTGGAAGCGCTTTCACAGGCACAGCAACACTGGGGCTTTGCGCTTCTCTAGCCACCAAACGTCACGGTCCTTCTCTTTCCGTCTCGTAGACACGAGCTGAGAAATTGCAAACGTCGAGCAATTGCTCAGAGATGAAAAGTGCCAGCACTGAAAGCTGTTGCTAGCCAGCACCCTTCCTTGGAAGCGCTTTTGTAGCCCTAAGAACACTGGGGCTCTGGGCTTCTCTAGCCACCTCATCTTCTGCTCATCCTCTCGCGCACTCTAAAGAGAGCTCAGGTGAGAAAGTGCAAACGTCGAGCAATTGCTCAGAGATGAAAAGTGCCAGCACTGAAAGCTCTTGCTAGCCAGCACCCTTCCTTGGAAGCGCTTTCACAGGCGCAGCAACACTGGGGCTTTGCGCTTCTCTACCCACCAAACGTCACGGTCCTTCTCTTTCCGTCTCGTAGACACAAGCTGAGAAATTGCAAACGTCGAGCAATTGCTCAGAGATGAAAAGTGCCAGCACTGAAAGCTGTTGCTAGCCAGCACCCTTCCTTGGAAGCGCTTTTGTAGGCCTAAGAACACTGGGGCTCTGGGCGTCCCTAGCCACCTAATCTTCTGCTCATCCTCTCGCGCACTCTGAAGAGAGCTCAGGTGAGAAATTGCAAACGTCGAGCAATTGCTCAGAGATGAAAAGTGCCAGCACTGAAAGCTCTTGCTAGCCAGCACCCTTCCTTGGAAGCGCTTTCACAGGCGCAGCAACACTGGGGCTTTGCGCTTCTCTAGCCACCAAACGTCACGGTCCTTCTCTTTCCGTCTCATAGACACGAGCTGAGAAACTGCAAACGTCGAGCAATTGCTCAGAGATGAAAAGTGCCAGCACTGAAAGCTCTTGCTAGCCAGCCCCCTTCCTTGGAAGCGCTTTTGTAGGCCTAAGAACACTGGGGCTCTGGGCTTCTCTAGCCACCTCATCTTCTCCTCATCCTCTCGCGCACTCTAAAGAGAGCTCAGGTGAGAAATTGCAAACGTCGAGCAATTGCTCAGAGATGAAAAGTGCCAGCACTGAAAGCTGTTGCTAGCCAGCACCCTTCCTTGGAAGCGCTTGTGTAGCCCTTAGAACACTGGGGCTCTGGGCTTCTCTAGCCACCTCATCTTCTGCTCATCCTCTCGCGCACTCTAAAGAGAGCTCAGGTGAGAAATTGCAAACGTCCAGCAATTGCTCAGAGATGAAAAGTGCCAGCACTGAAAGCTGTTGCTAGCCAGCACCCTTCCTTGGAAGCGCTTTACAGGCGCAGCAACACTGGGGCTTTGCGCTTCTCTACCCACCAAACGTCACTGTCATTCTCTTTCCGTCTCGTAGACACGAGCTGAGAAATTGCAAACGTCGAGCAATTGCTCCGAGATGAAAAGTGCCAGCACTGAAAGCTGTTGCTAGCCAGCACCCTTCCTTGGAAGCGCTTGTGTAGCCCTTAGAACACTGGGGCTCTGGGCTTCTCTAGCCACCTCATCTTCTGCTCATCCTCTCGCGCACTCTAAAGAGAGCTCAGGTGAGAAATTGCAAACGTCCAGCAATTGCTCAGAGATGAAAAGTGCCAGCACTGAAAGCTGTTGCTAGCCAGCACCCTTCCTTGGAAGCGCTTTACAGGCGCAGTAACACTGGGGCTTTGCGCTTCTCTAGCAACCAAACGTCACTGTCATTCTCTTTCCGTCTCGTAGACACGAGCTGAGAAATTGCAAACGTCGATCAATTGCTCAGAGACGAAAAGTGCCAGCACTGAAAGCTGTTGCTAGCCAGCACCCTTCCTTGGAAGCGCTTTTGTAGGCCTAAGAACACTGGGGCTCTGGGCTTCTTTAGCCACCTCATCTTCTCCTCATCCTCTCGCGCACTCTAAAGAGAGCTCAGGTGAGAAATTGCAAATGTCGAGCAATTGCTCAGAGATGAAAAGTGCCAGCACTGAAAGCTCTTGCTAGCCAGCCCCCTTCCTTGGAAGCGCTTTACAGGCGCAGTAACACTGGGGCTTTGCGCTTCTCTACCCACCAAACGTCACTGTCATTCTCTTTCCGTCTCCTAGACACGAGCTGAGAAATTGCAAACGTCGAGCAATTGCTCAGAGATGAAAAGTGCCAGCACTGGAAGCTGTTGCTAGCCAGCACCCTTCCTTGGAAGCGCTTTTGTAGGCCTAAGAACACTGGGGCTCTGGGCTTCTCTAGCCACCTCATCTTCTCCTCATCCTCTCGCGCACTCTAAAGAGAGCTCAGGTGAGAAATTGCAAACGTCGAGCAATTGCTCAGAGATGAAAAGTGCCAGCACTGAAAGCTCTTGCTAGCCAGCACCCTTCCTTGGAAGCGCTTTCACAGGCGCAGTAACACTGGGGCTTTGCGCTTCTATACGCACCAAACGTCACGGTCCTTCTCTTTCCGTCTCGTAGACACGAGCTGAGAAATTGCAAACGTCGAGCAATTGCTCAGAGATGAAAAGTGCCAGCACTGAAAGCTCTTGCTAGCCAGCCCCCTTCCTTGGAAGCGCTTTTGTAGCCCTTAGAACACTGGGGCTCTGGGCTTCTCTAGCCACCTAATCTTCTGCTCATCCTCGCGCGCTCTAAAGAGAGCTCAGGTGAGAAATTGCAAATGTCGAGCAATTGCTCAGAGATGAAAAGTGCCAGCACTGAAAGCTCTTGCTAGCCAGCACCCTTCCTTGGAAGCGCTTTCACAGGCGCAGCAACACTGGGGCTTTGCGCTTCTCTAGCCACCAAACGTCACGGTCATTCTCTTTCCGTCTCGTAGACACGAGCTGAGAAATTGCAAACGTCGAGCAATTGCTCAGAGATGAAAAGTGCCAGCACTGAAAGCTGTTGCTAGCCAGCACCCTTCCTTGGAAGCGCTTTTGTAGGCCTAAGAACACTGGGGCTCTGGGCTTCTCTAGCCGCCTCATCTTCTGCTCATCCTCTCGCGCACTCTAAAGAGAGCTCAGGTGAGAAATTGCAAACGTCGAGCAATTGCTCAGAGATGAAAAGTGCCAGCACTGAAAGCTCTTGCTAGCCAGCACCCTTCCTTGGAAGCGCTTTCACAGGCGCAGCAACACTGGGGCTTTGCGCTTCTCTACCCACCAAACGTCACGGTCCTTCTCTTTCCGTCTCGTAGACACAAGCTGAGAAATTGCAAACGTCGAGCAATTGCTCAGAGATGAAAAGTGCCAGCACTGAAAGCTCTTGCTAGCCAGCACCCTTCCTTGGAAGCGCTTTTGTAGGCCTAAGAACACTGGGGCTCTGGGCTTCTTTAGCCACCTAATCTTCTGCTCATCCTCTCGCGCACTCTAAAGAGAGCTCAGGTGAGAAATTACAAACGTCGAGCAATTGCTCAGAGATGAAAAGTGCCAGCACTGAAAGCTGTTGCTAGCCAGCACCCTTCCTTGGAAGCGCTTTTGTAGGCCTAAGAACACTGGGGCTCTGGGCTTCTCTAGCCACCTCATCTTCTGCTCATCCTCTCGCGCACTCTAAAGAGAGCTCAGGTGAGAAATTGCAAACGTCCAGCAATTGCTCAGAGATGAAAAGTGCCAGCACTGAAAGCTGTTGCTAGCCAGCACCCTTCCTTGGAAGCGCTTTACAGGCGCAGTAACACTGGGGCTTTGCGCTTCTCTACCCACCAAACGTCACTGTCATTCTCTTTCCGTCTCGTAGACACGAGCTGAGAAATTGCAAACGTCGATCAATTGCTCAGAGAGGAAAAGTGCCAGCACTGAAAGCTGTTGCTAGCCAGCACCCTTCCTTGGAAGCGCTTTTGTAGGCCTAAGAACACTGGGGCTCTGGGCTTCTCTAGCCACCTGATCTTCTGCTCATCCTCTCGCGCACTCTAAAGAGAGCTCAGGTGAGAAATTGCAAACGTCGAGCAATTGCTCAGAGATGAAAAGTGCCAGCACTGAAAGCTCTTGCTAGCCAGCACCCTTCCTTGGAAGCGCTTTCACAGGCGCAGCAACACTGGGGCTTTGCGCTTCTCTACGCACCAAACGTCACGGTCCTTCTCTTTCCGTCTCGTAGACACGAGCTGAGAAATTGCAAACGTCCAGCAATTGCTCAGAGATGAAAAGTGCCAGCACTGAAAGCTGTTGCTAGCCAGCACCCTTCCTTGGAAGCGCTTTTGTAGCCCTTAGAACACTGGGGCTCTGGGCTTCTTTAGCCACCTCATCTTCTGCTCATCCTCTCGCGCACTCTAAAGAGAGCTCAGGTGAGAAATTGCAAATGTCGAGCAATTGCTCAGAGATGAAAAGTGCCAGCACTGAAAGCTGTTGCTAGCCAGCACCCTTCCTTGGAAGCGCTTTACAGGCGCAGTAACACTGGGGCTTTGCGCTTCTCTAGCCACCAAACGTCACGGTCCTTCTCTTTCCGTCTCGTAGACACGAGCTGAGAAACTGCAAACGTCGAGCAATTGCTCAGAGATGAAAAGTGCCAGCACTGAAAGCTCTTGCTAGCCAGCACCCTTCCTTGGAAGCGCTTGTGTAGCCCTTAGAACACTGGGGCTCTGGGCTTCTCTAGCCACCTCATCTTCTGCTCATCCTCTCGCGCACTCTAAAGAGAGCTCAGGTGAGAAATTGCAAATGTCGAGCAATTGCTCAGAGATGAAAAGTGCCAGCACTGAAAGCTCTTGCTAGCCAGCACCCTTCCTTGGAAGCGCTTTCACAGGCACAGCAACACTGGGGCTTTGCGCTTCTCTAGCCACCAAACGTCACGGTCCTTCTCTTTCCGTCTCGTAGACACGAGCTGAGAAATTGCAAACGTCGAGCAATTGCTCAGAGATGAAAAGTGCCAGCACTGAAAGCTCTTGCTAGCCAGCACCCTTCCTTGGAAGCGCTTTTGTAGCCCTAAGAACACTGGGGCTCTGGGCTTCTCTAGCCACCTCATCTTCTGCTCATCCTCTCGCGCACTCTAAAGAGAGCTCAGGTGAGAAAGTGCAAACGTCGAGCAATTGCTCAGAGATGAAAAGTGCCAGCACTGAAAGCTCTTGCTAGCCAGCACCCTTCCTTGGAAGCGCTTTCACAGGCGCAGCAACACTGGGGCTTTGCGCTTCTCTACCCACCAAACGTCACGGTCCTTCTCTTTCCGTCTCGTAGACACAAGCTGAGAAATTGCAAACGTCGAGCAATTGCTCAGAGATGAAAAGTGCCAGCACTGAAAGCTGTTGCTAGCCAGCACCCTTCCTTGGAAGCGCTTTTGTAGGCCTAAGAACACTGGGGCTCTGGGCGTCCCTAGCCACCTAATCTTCTGCTCATCCTCTCGCGCACTCTGAAGAGAGCTCAGGTGAGAAATTGCAAACGTCGAGCAATTGCTCAGAGATGAAAAGTGCCAGCACTGAAAGCTCTTGCTAGCCAGCACCCTTCCTTGGAAGCGCTTTCACAGGCGCAGCAACACTGGGGCTTTGCGCTTCTCTAGCCACCAAACGTCACGGTCCTTCTCTTTCCGTCTCATAGACACGAGCTGAGAAACTGCAAACGTCGAGCAATTGCTCAGAGATGAAAAGTGCCAGCACTGAAAGCTCTTGCTAGCCAGCCCCCTTCCTTGGAAGCGCTTTTGTAGGCCTAAGAACACTGGGGCTCTGGGCTTCTCTAGCCACCTCATCTTCTCCTCATCCTCTCGCGCACTCTAAAGAGAGCTCAGGTGAGAAATTGCAAACGTCGAGCAATTGCTCAGAGATGAAAAGTGCCAGCACTGAAAGCTGTTGCTAGCCAGCACCCTTCCTTGGAAGCGCTTGTGTAGCCCTTAGAACACTGGGGCTCTGGGCTTCTCTAGCCACCTAATCTTCTGCTCATCCTCTCGCGCACTCTAAAGAGAGCTCAGGTGAGAAATTGCAAACGTCGAGCAATTGCTCAGAGATGAAAAGTGCCAGCACTGAAAGCTGTTGCTAGCCAGCACCCTTCCTTGGAAGCGCTTTACAGGCGCAGCAACACTGGGGCTTTGCGCTTCTCTACCCACCAAACGTCACTGTCATTCTCTTTCCGTCTCGTAGACACGAGCTGAGAAATTGCAAACGTCGAGCAATTGCTCAGAGATGAAAAGTGCCAGCACTGAAAGCTGTTGCTAGCCAGCACCCTTCCTTGGAAGCGCTTGTGTAGCCCTTAGAACACTGGGGCTCTGGGCTTCTCTAGCCACCTCATCTTCTGCTCATCCTCTCGCGCACTCTAAAGAGAGCTCAGGTGAGAAATTGCAAACGTCCAGCAATTGCTCAGAGATGAAAAGTGCCAGCACTGAAAGCTGTTGCTAGCCAGCACCCTTCCTTGGAAGCGCTTTACAGGCGCAGTAACACTGGGGCTTTGCGCTTCTCTAGCAACCAAACGTCACTGTCATTCTCTTTCCGTCTCGTAGACACGAGCTGAGAAATTGCAAACGTCGATCAATTGCTCAGAGACGAAAAGTGCCAGCACTGAAAGCTGTTGCTAGCCAGCACCCTTCCTTGGAAGCGCTTTTGTAGGCCTAAGAACACTGGGGCTCTGGGCTTCTTTAGCCACCTCATCTTCTCCTCATCCTCTCGCGCACTCTAAAGAGAGCTCAGGTGAGAAATTGCAAATGTCGAGCAATTGCTCAGAGATGAAAAGTGCCAGCACTGAAAGCTCTTGCTAGCCAGCCCCCTTCCTTGGAAGCGCTTTACAGGCGCAGTAACACTGGGGCTTTGCGCTTCTCTACCCACCAAACGTCACTGTCATTCTCTTTCCGTCTCCTAGACACGAGCTGAGAAATTGCAAACGTCGAGCAATTGCTCAGAGATGAAAAGTGCCAGCACTGGAAGCTGTTGCTAGCCAGCACCCTTCCTTGGAAGCGCTTTTGTAGGCCTAAGAACACTGGGGCTCTGGGCTTCTCTAGCCACCTCATCTTCTCCTCATCCTCTCGCGCACTCTAAAGAGAGCTCAGGTGAGAAATTGCAAACGTCGAGCAATTGCTCAGAGATGAAAAGTGCCAGCACTGAAAGCTCTTGCTAGCCAGCACCCTTCCTTGGAAGCGCTTTCACAGGCGCAGTAACACTGGGGCTTTGCGCTTCTATACGCACCAAACGTCACGGTCCTTCTCTTTCCGTCTCGTAGACACGAGCTGAGAAATTGCAAACGTCGAGCAATTGCTCAGAGATGAAAAGTGCCAGCACTGAAAGCTCTTGCTAGCCAGCCCCCTTCCTTGGAAGCGCTTTTGTAGCCCTTAGAACACTGGGGCTCTGGGCTTCTCTAGCCACCTAATCTTCTGCTCATCCTCGCGCGCTCTAAAGAGAGCTCAGGTGAGAAATTGCAAACGTCGAGCAATTGCTCAGAGATGAAAAGTGCCAGCACTGAAAGCTCTTGCTAGCCAGCACCCTTCCTTGGAAGCGCTTTCACAGGCGCAGCAACACTGGGGCTTTGCGCTTCTCTAGCCACCAAACGTCACGGTCATTCTCTTTCCGTCTCGTAGACACGAGCTGAGAAATTGCAAACGTCGAGCAATTGCTCAGAGATGAAAAGTGCCAGCACTGAAAGCTGTTGCTAGCCAGCACCCTTCCTTGGAAGCGCTTTTGTAGGCCTAAGAACACTGGGGCTCTGGGCTTCTCTAGCCGCCTCATCTTCTGCTCATCCTCTCGCGCACTCTAAAGAGAGCTCAGGTGAGAAATTGCAAACGTCGAGCAATTGCTCAGAGATGAAAAGTGCCAGCACTGAAAGCTCTTGCTAGCCAGCACCCTTCCTTGGAAGCGCTTTCACAGGCGCAGCAACACTGGGGCTTTGCGCTTCTCTACCCACCAAACGTCACGGTCCTTCTCTTTCCGTCTCGTAGACACAAGCTGAGAAATTGCAAACGTCGAGCAATTGCTCAGAGATGAAAAGTGCCAGCACTGAAAGCTGTTGCTAGCCAGCACCCTTCCTTGGAAGCGCTTTTGTAGGCCTAAGAACACTGGGGCTCTGGGCTTCTTTAGCCACCTAATCTTCTGCTCATCCTCTCGCGCACTCTAAAGAGAGCTCAGGTGAGAAATTACAAACGTCGAGCAATTGCTCAGAGATGAAAAGTGCCAGCACTGAAAGCTGTTGCTAGCCAGCACCCTTCCTTGGAAGCGCTTTTGTAGGCCTAAGAACACTGGGGCTCTGGGCTTCTCTAGCCACCTCATCTTCTGCTCATCCTCTCGCGCACCCTAAGAGAGCTCAGGTGAGAAATTGCAAACGTCCAGCAATTGCTCAGAGATGAAAAGTGCCAGCACTGAAAGCTGTTGCTAGCCAGCACCCTTCCTTGGAAGCGCTTTCACAGGCGCAGTAACACTGGGGCTTTGCGCTTCTCTACCCACCAAACGTCACTGTCATTCTCTTTCCGTCTCGTAGACACGAGCTGAGAAATTGCAAACGTCGATCAATTGCTCAGAGAGGAAAAGTGCCAGCACTGAAAGCTGTTGCTAGCCAGCACCCTTCCTTGGAAGCGCTTTTGTAGGCCTAAGAACACTGGGGCTCTGGGCTTCTCTAGCCACCTGATCTTCTGCTCATCCTCTCGCGCACTCTAAAGAGAGCTCAGGTGAGAAATTGCAAACGTCGAGCAATTGCTCAGAGATGAAAAGTGCCAGCACTGAAAGCTCTTGCTAGCCAGCACCCTTCCTTGGAAGCGCTTTCACAGGCGCAGCAACACTGGGGCTTTGCGCTTCTCTACGCACCAAACGTCACGGTCCTTCTCTTTCCGTCTCGTAGACACGAGCTGAGAAATTGCAAACGTCGAGCAATTGCTCAGAGAGGAAAAGTGCCAGCACTGAAAGCTGTTGCTAGCCAGCACCCTTCCTTGGAAGCGCTTTTGTAGGCCTAAGAACACCGGGGCTCTGGGCTTCTTTAGCCACCTCATCTTCTGCTCATCCTCTTGCGCACTCTAAAGAGAGCTCAGGTGAGAAATTGCAAACGTCGAGCAATTGCTCAGAGATGAAAAGTGCCAGCACTGAAAGCTCTTGCTAGCCAGCCCCCTTCCTTGGAAGCGCTTTACAGGCGCAGTAACACTGGGGCTTTGCGCTTCTCTACCCACCAAACGTCACTGTCATTCTCTTTCCGTCTCCTAGACACGAGCTGAGAAATTGCAAACGTCGAGCAATTGCTCAGAGATGAAAAGTGCCAGCACTGAAAGCTGTTGCTAGCCAGCACCCTTCCTTGGAAGCGCTTTTGTAGGCCTAAGAACACTGGGGCTCTGGGCTTCTCTAGCCACCTCATCTTCTGCTCATCCTCTCGCGCACTCTAAAGAGAGCTCAGGTGAGAAATTGCAAACGTCGAGCAATTGCTCAGAGATGAAAAGTGCCAGCACTGAAAGCTCTTGCTAGCCAGCACCCTTCCTTGGAAGTGCTTTCACAGGCGCAGCAACACTGGGGCTTTGCGCTTCTCTAGCCACCAAGAGTCACGGTCCTTCTCTTTCCGTCTCCTAGACACGAGCTGAGAAATTGCAAACGTCGAGCAATTGCTCCGAGATGAAAAGTGCCAGCACTGAAAGCTGTTGCTAGCCAGCACCCTTCCTTGGAAGCGCTTTCACAGGCGCAGTAACACTGGGGCTTTGCGCTTCTCTAGCCACCAAACGTCACGGTCCTTCTCTTTCCGTCTCCTAGACACGAGCTGAGAAATTGCAAACGTCGAGCAATTGCTCAGAGATGAAAAGTGCCAGCACTGAAAGCTGTTGCTAGCCAGCACCCTTCCTTGGAAGCGCTTTTGTAGCCCTTAGAACACTGGGGCTCTGGGCTTCTCTAGCCACCTAATCTTCTGCTCATCCTCGCGCGCTCTAAAGAGAGCTCAGGTGAGAAATTGCAAATGTCGAGCAATTGCTCAGAGATGAAAAGTGCCAGCACTGAAAGCTCTTGCTAGCCAGCACCCTTCCTTGGAAGCGCTTTCACAGGCACAGCAACACTGGGGCTTTGCGCTTCTCTAGCCACCAAACGTCACGGTCCTTCTCTTTCCGTCTCGTAGACACGAGCTGAGAAATTGCAAACGTCGAGCAATTGCTCAGAGATGAAAAGTGCCAGCACTGAAAGCTGTTGCTAGCCAGCACCCTTCCTTGGAAGCGCTTTTGTAGGCCTAAGAAGACTGGGGCTCTGGGCTTCTCTAGCCACCTCATCTTCTGCTCATCCTCTCGCGCACTCTAAAGAGAGCTCAGGTGAGAAATTGCAAACGTCGAGCAATTGCTCAGAGATGAAAAGTGCCAGCACTGAAAGCTGTTGCTAGCCAGCACCCTTCCTTGGAAGCGCTTTCACAGGCGCAGCAACACTGGGGCTTTGCGCTTCTCTAGCCACCAAACGTCACGGTCCTTCTCTTTCCGTCTCGTAGACACGAGCTGAGAAATTGCAAACGTCGAGCAATTGCTCAGAGATGAAAAGTGCCAGCACTGAAAGCTGTTGCTAGCCAGCACCCTTCCTTGGAAGCGCTTGTGTAGCCCTTAGAACACTGGGGCTCTGGGCTTCTTTAGCCACCTAATCTTCTGCTCATCCTCTCGCGCACTCTGAAGAGAGCTCAGGTGAGAAATTGCAAACGTCGAGCAATTGCTCAGAGATGAAAAGTGCCAGCACTGAAAGCTCTTGCTAGCCAGCACCCTTCCTTGGAAGCGCTTTCAGAGGCGCAGTAACACTGGGGCTTTGCGCTTCTCTACCCACCAAACGTCACGGTCCTTCTCTTTCCGTCTCGTAGACACGAGCTGAGAAATTGCAAACGTCGAGCAATTGCTCAGAGATGAAAAGTGCCAGCACTGAAAGCTGTTGCTAGCCAGCACCCTTCCTTGGAAGCGCTTTTGTAGGCCTAAGAACACTGGGGCTCTGGGCTTCTTTAGCCACCTCATCTTCTCCTCATCTTCTCGCGCACTCTAAAGAGAGCTCAGGTGAGAAATTGCAAATGTCGAGCAATTGCTCAGAGATGAAAAGTGCCAGCACTGAAAGCTCTTGCTAGCCAGCACCCTTCCTTGGAAGCGCTTTCACAGGCGCAGCAACACTGGGGCTTTGCGCTTCTCTAGCCACCAAACGTCACGGTCCTTCTCTTTCCGTCTCGTAGACACGAGCTGAGAAATTGCAAACGTCGAGCAATTGCTCAGAGATGAAAAGTGCCAGCACTGAAAGCTGTTGCTAGCCAGCACCCTTCCTTGGAAGCGCTTTTGTAGGCCTAAGAACACTGGGGCTCTGGGCTTCTTTAGCCACCTCATCTTCTCCTCATCCTCTCGCGCACTCTGAAGAGAGCTCAGGTGAGAAATTGCAAACGTCGAGCAATTGCTCAGAGATGAAAAGTGCCAGCACTGAAAGCTGTTGCTAGCCAGCACCCTTCCTTGGAAGCGCTTTCACAGGCGCAGCAACACTGGGGCTTTGCACTTCTCTACCCACCAAACGTCACGGTCCTTCTCTTTCCGTCTCGTAGACACGAGCTGAGAAATTGCAAACGTCGAGCAATTGCTCAGAGATGAAAAGTGCCAGCACTGAAAGCTGTTGCTAGCCAGCCCCCTTCCTTGGAAGCGCTTTTGTAGGCCTAAGAACACTGGGGCTCTGGGCTTCTCTAGCCACCTCATCTTCTGCTCATCCTCTCGCGCACTCTAAAGAGAGCTCAGGTGAGAAATTGCAAACGTCGAGCAATTGCTCAGAGATGAAAAGTGCCAGCACTGAAAGCTGTTGCTAGCCAGCACCCTTCCTTGGAAGTGCTTTCACAGGCGCAGCAACACTGGGGCTTTGCGCTTCTCTACCCACCAAACGTCACTGTCATTCTCTTTCCGTCTCCTAGACACGAGCTGAGAAATTGCAAACGTCGAGCAATTGCTCAGAGATGAAAAGTGCCAGCACTGAAAGCTCTTGCTAGCCAGCACCCTTCCTTGGAAGCGCTTTCACAGGCGCAGCAACACTGGGGCTTTGCGCTTCTCTACCCACCAAACGTCACGGTCCTTCTCTTTCCGTCTCGTAGACACGAGCTGAGAAATTGCAAACGTCGAGCAATTGCTCAGAGAGGAAAAGTGCCAGCACTGAAAGCTGTTGCTAGCCAGCACCCTTCCTTGGAAGCGCTTTTGTAGCCCTTAGAACACTGGGGCTCTGGGCTTCTTTAGCCACCTCATCTTCTGCTCATCCTCTCGCGCACTCTGAAGAGAGCTCAGGTGAGAAATTGCAAACGTCGAGCAATTGCTCAGAGATGAAAAGTGCCAGCACTGAAAGCTCTTGCTAGCCAGCACCCTTCCTTGGAAGCGCTTTCAGAGGCGCAGTAACACTGGGGCTTTGCGCTTCTCTAGCCACCAAACGTCACGGTCCTTCTCTTTCCGTCTCATAGACACGAGCTGAGAAATTGCAAACGTCGAGCAATTGCTCAGAGATGAAAAGTGCCAGCACTGAAAGCTCTTGCTAGCCAGCACCCTTCCTTGGAAGCGCTTTTGTAGCCCTTAGAACACTGGGGCTCTGGGCTTCTTTAGCCACCTAATCTTCTGCTCATCCTCTCGCGCACTCTAAAGAGAGCTCAGGTGAGAAATTGCAAACGTCGAGCAATTGCTCAGAGATGAAAAGTGCCAGCACTGAAAGCTCTTGCTAGCCAGCACCCTTCCTTGGAAGTGCTTTCACAGGCGCAGTAACACTGGGGCTTTGCGCTTCTCTAGCCACCAAACGTCACGGTCCTTCTCTTTCCGTCTCGTAGACACGAGCTGAGAAATTGCAAACGTCGAGCAATTGCTCAGAGATGAAAAGTGCCAGCACTGAAAGCTGTTGCTAGCCAGCACCCTTCCTTGGAAGCGCTTTCACAGGCGCAGCAACACTGGGGCTTTGCGCTTCTCTAGCCACCAAACGTCACGGTCCTTCTCTTTCCGTCTCGTAGACACGAGCTGAGAAATTGCAAACGTCGAGCAATTGCTCAGAGATGAAAAGTGCCAGCACTGAAAGCTGTTGCTAGCCAGCACCCTTCCTTGGAAGCGCTTTTGTAGGCCTAAGAACACTGGGGCTCTGGGCTTCTTTAGCCACCTAATCTTCTGCTCATCCTCTCGCGCACTCTAAAGAGAGCTCAGGTGAGAAATTGCAAACGTCGAGCAATTGCTCAGAGATGAAAAGTGCCAGCACTGAAAGCTGTTGCTAGCCAGCACCCTTCCTTGGAAGTGCTTTCACAGGCGCAGTAACACTGGGGCTTTGCGCTTCTATACGCACCAAACGTCACGGTCCTTCTCTTTCCGTCTCGTAGACACGAGCTGAGAAATTGCAAACGTCCAGCAATTGCTCAGAGATGAAAAGTGCCAGCACTGAAAGCTGTTGCTAGCCAGCACCCTTCCTTGGAAGCGCTTTTGTAGGCCTAAGAACACTGGGGCTCTGGGCTTCTCTAGCCACCTCATCTTCTGCTCATCCTCGCGCGCTCTAAAGAGAGCTCAGGTGAGAAATTGCAAATGTCGAGCAATTGCTCAGAGATGAAAAGTGCCAGCACTGAAAGCTCTTGCTAGCCAGCACCCTTCCTTGGAAGCGCTTTCACAGGCGCAGCAACACTGGGGCTTTGCGCTTCTCTACCCACCAAACGTCACGGTCCTTCTCTTTCCGTCGGTAGACACGAGCTGAGAAATTGCAAACGTCGAGCAATTGCTCAGAGATGAAAAGTGCCAGCACTGAAAGCTGTTGCTAGCCAGCACCCTTCCTTGGAAGCGCTTTCACAGGCGCAGCAACACTGGGGCTTTGCGCTTCTCTAGCCACCAAACGTCACGGTCCTTCTCTTTCCGTCTCGTAGACACGAGCTGAGAAATTGCAAACGTCGAGCAATTGCTCCGAGATGAAAAGTGCCAGCACTGAAAGCTGTTGCTAGCCAGCACCCTTCCTTGGAAGCGCTTTCACAGGCGCAGCAACACTGGGGCTTTGCGCTTCTCTAGCCACCAAACGTCACGGTCCTTCTCTTTCCGTCGGTAGACACGAGCTGAGAAATTGCAAACGTCGAGCAATTGCTCAGAGATGAAAAGTGCCAGCACTGAAAGCTCTTGCTAGCCAGCACCCTTCCTTGGAAGCGCTTTCACAGGCGCAGCAACACTGGGCCTTTGCGCTTCTCTACCCACCAAACGTCACGGTCCTTCTCTTTCCGTCTCGTAGACACGAGCTGAGAAATTGCAAACGTCGAGCAATTGCTCCGAGATGAAAAGTGCCAGCACTGAAAGCTCTTGCTAGCCAGCACCCTTCCTTGGAAGCGCTTTCACAGGCGCAGTAACACTGGGGCTTTGCGCTTCTCTACCCACCAAACGTCACTGTCATTCTCTTTCCGTCTCGTAGACACGAGCTGAGAAATTGCAAACGTCGAGCAATTGCTCAGAGATGAAAAGTGCCAGCATTGAAAGCTGTTGCTAGCCAGCACCCTTCCTGGAAGCGCTTTTGTAGGCCTAAGAACACTGGGGCTCTGGGCTTCTCTAGCCACCTCATCTTCTGCTCATCCTCTCGCGCACTCTAAAGAGAGCTCAGGTGAGAAATTGCAAACGTCGAGCAATTGCTCAGAGATGAAAAGTGCCAGCACTGAAAGCTGTTGCTAGCCAGCACCCTTCCTTGGAAGCGCTTTCACAGGCGCAGCAACACTGGGGCTTTGCGCTTCTCTACCCACCAAACGTCACGGTCATTCTCTTTCCATCTCGTAGATACGAGCTGAGAAATTGCAAACGTCGAGCAATTGCTCAGAGATGAAAAGTGCCAGCACTGAAAGCTGTTGCTAGCCAGCACCCTTCCTTGGAAGCGCTTTTGTAGGCGTAAGAACACTGGGGCTCTGGGCGTCCCTAGCCACCTAATCTTCTGCTCATCCTCTCGCGCACTCTAAAGAGTGCTCAGGTGAGAAATTGCAAACGTCGAGCAATTGCTCAGAGATGAAAAGTGCCAGCACTGAAAGCTGTTGCTAGCCAGCACCCTTCCTTGGAAGCGCTTTCACAGGCGCAGTAACACTGGGGCTTTGCGCTTCTCTACCCACCAAACGTCACGGTCCTTCTCTTTCCGTCTCATAGACACGAGCTGAGAAATTGCAAACGTCGAGCAATTGCTCAGAGATGAAAAGTGCCAGCACTGAAAGCTGTTGCTAGCCAGCACCCTTCCTTGGAAGCGCTTTTGTAGCCCTTAGAACACTGGGGCTCTGGGCTTCTTTAGCCACCTCATCTTCTGCTCATCCTCGCGCGCAGTCTAAAGAGAGCTCAGGTGAGAAATTGCAAACTTCGAGCAATTGCTCAGAGATGAAAAGTGCCAGCACTGAAAGCTGTTGCTAGCCAGCACCCTTCCTTGGAAGCGCTTTACAGGCGCAGTAACACTGGGGCTTTGCGCTTCTCTAGCCACCAAACGTCACTGTCATTCTCTTTCCGTCTCGTAGACACGAGCTGAGAAATTGCAAACGTCGAGCAATTGCTCAGAGATGAAAAGTGCCAGCACTGAAAGCTGTTGCTAGCCAGCACCCTTCCTTGTAAGCGCTTTTGTAGGCCTAAGCACACTGGGGCTCTGGGCTTCTCTAGCCACCTAATCTTCTGCTCATCCTCTCGCGCACTCTAAAGAGAGCTCAGGTGAGAAATTGCAAACGTCGAGCAATTGCTCAGAGATGAAAAGTGCCAGCACTGAAAGCTGTTGCTAGCCAGCACCCTTCTTTGGAAGCGCTTTCACAGGCGCAGCAACACTGGGGCTTTGCGCTTCTATACCCACCAAACGTCACTGTCATTCTCTTTCCGTCTCGTAGACACGAGCTGAGAAATTGCAAACGTCGAGCAATTGCTCAGAGATGAAAAGTGCCAGCACTGAAAGCTCTTGCTAGCCAGCACCCTTCCTTGGAAGCGCTTTTGTAGGCCTAAGAACACTGGGGCTCTGGGCTTCTCTAGCCACCTCATCTTCTCCTCATCCTCTCGCGCACTCTAAAGAGAGCTCAGGTGAGAAATTGCAAACGTCGAGCAATTGCTCAGAGATGAAAAGTGCCAGCACTGAAAGCTGTTGCTAGCCAGCACCCTTCCTTGGAAGCGCTTTACAGGCGCAGTAACACTGGGGCTTTGCGCTTCTCTACCCACCAAACGTCACTGTCATTCTCTTTCCATCTCGTAGACACGAGCTGAGAAATTGCAAACGTCGAGCAATTGCTCAGAGATGAAAAGTGCCAGCACTGAAAGCTGTTGCTAGCCAGCACCCTTCCTTGGAAGCGCTTTTGTAGGCCTAAGAAGACTGGGGCTCTGGGCTTCTCTAGCCACCTAATCTTCTGCTCATCCTCGCGCGCACTCTAAAGAGAGCTCAGGTGAGAAATTGCAAACGTCGAGCAATTGCTCAGAGATGAAAAGTGCCAGCACTGAAAGCTCTTGCTAGCCAGCACCCTTCCTTGGAAGCGCTTTCACAGGCGCAGCAACACTGGGGCTTTGCGCTTCTCTAGCCACCAAACGTCACGGTCCTTCTCTTTCCGTCTCGTAGACACGAGCTGAGAAATTGCAAACGTCGAGCAATTGCTCAGAGATGAAAAGTGCCAGCACTGAAAGCTGTTGCTAGCCAGCACCCTTCCTTGGAAGCGCTTTTGTAGGCCTAAGAACACTGGGGCTCTGGGCTTCTCTAGCCACCTCATCTTCTGCTCATCCTCTCGCGCACTCTAAAGAGAGCTCAGGTGAGAAATTGCAAATGTCGAGCAATTGCTCAGAGATGAAAAGTGCCAGCACTGAAAGCTGTTGCTAGCCAGCACCCTTCCTTGGAAGCGCTTTCACAGGCACAGCAACACTGGGGCTTTGCGCTTCTCTACCTACCAAACGTCACGGTCCTTCTCTTTCCGTCTCGTAGACACGAGCTGAGAAATTGCAAACGTCGAGCAATTGCTCAGAGATGAAAAGTGCCAGCACTGAAAGCTCTTGCTAGCCAGCACCCTTCCTTGGATGTGCTTTCACAGGCGCAGTAACACTGGGGCTTTGCGCTTCTCTACCCACCAAACGTCACAGTCATTCTCTTTCCGTCTCGTAGACACGAGCTGAGAAATTGCAAACGTCGAGCAATTGCTCAGAGATGAAAAGTGCCAGCACTGAAAGCTGTTGCTAGCCAGCACCCTTCCTTGGAAGCGCTTTTGTAGGCCTAAGAACACTGGGGCTCTGGGCTTCTCTAGCCACCTCATCTTCTGCTCATCCTCTCGCGCACTCTAAAGAGAGCTCAGGTGAGAAATTGCAAACGTCCAGCAATTGCTCAGAGATGAAAAGTGCCAGCACTGAAAGCTCTTGCTAGCCAGCACCCTTCCTTGGAAGCGCTTTACAGGCGCAGTAACACTGGGGCTTTGCGCTTCTCTACCCACCAAACGTCACTGTCATTCTCTTTCCGTCTCGTAGACACGAGCTGAGAAATTGCAAACGTCGAGCAATTGCTCAGAGATGAAAAGTGCCAGCACTGGAAGCTGTTGCTAGCCAGCACCCTTCCTTGGAAGCTCTTTCACAGGCGCAGCAACACTGGGGCTTTGCGCTTCTATACGCACCAAACGTCACGGTCCTTCTCTTTCCGTCTCGTAGACACGAGCTGAGAAATTGCAAACGTCGAGCAATTGCTCAGAGATGAAAAGTGCCAGCACTGAAAGCTGTTGCTAGCCAGCACCCTTCCTTGGAAGCGCTTTTGTAGGCCTAAGAACAGTGGGGCTCTGGGCTTCTCTAGCCACCTCATCTTCTGCTCATCCTCTCGCGCACTCTAAAGAGAGCTCAGGTGAGAAATTGCAAACGTCGAGCAATTGCTCAGAGATGAAAAGTGCCAGCACTGAAAGCTGTTGCTAGCCAGCACCCTTCCTTGGAAGCGCTTTACAGGCGCAGTAACACTGGGGCTTTGCGCTTCTCTACCCACCAAACGTCACTGTCATTCTCTTTCCGTCTCGTAGACACGAGCTGAGAAATTGCAAACGTCGAGCAATTGCTCAGAGATGAAAAGTGCCAGCACTGGAAGCTGTTGCTAGCCAGCCCCCTTCCTTGGAAGCGCTTTTGTAGGCCTAAGAACACTGGGGCTCTGGGTTTCTTTAGCCACCTAATCTTCTGCTCATCCTCTCGCGCACTCTAAAGAGAGCTCAGGTGAGAAATTGCAAACGTCGAGCAATTGCTCAGAGATGAAAAGTGCCAGCACTGAAAGCTCTTGCTAGCCAGCACCCTTCCTTGGAAGCGCTTTCACAGGCGCAGCAACACTGGGGCTTTGCGCTTCTCTACCCACCAAACGTCACGGTCCTTCTCTTTCAGTCGGTAGACACGAGCTGAGAAATTGCAAACGTCGAGCAATTGCTCAGAGATGAAAAGTGCCAGCACTGAAAGCTGTTGCTAGCCAGCACCCTTCCTTGGAAGCGCTTTCACAAGCGCAGTAACACTGGGGCTTTGCGCTTCTCTACCCACCAAACGTCACGGTCCTTCTCTTTCAGTCGGTAGACACGAGCTGAGAAATTGCAAACGTCGAGCAATTGCTCAGAGATGAAAAGTGCCAGCACTGAAAGCTCTTGCTAGCCAGCACCCTTCCTTGGAAGCGCTTTCACAGGCGCAGCAACACTGGGGCTTTGCGCTTCTCTAGCCACCAAACGTCACGGTCCTTCTCTTTCCGTCGGTAGACACGAGCTGAGAAATTGCAAACGTCGAGCAATTGCTCAGAGATGAAAAGTGCCAGCACTGAAAGCTGTTGCTAGCCAGCACCCTTCCTTGGAAGCGCTTTTGTAGCCCTTAGAACAGTGGGGCTCTGGGCTTCTCTAGCCACCTCATCTTCTGCTCATCCTCTCGCGCACTCTAAAGAGAGCTCAGGTGAGAAATTGCAAATGTCGAGCAATTGCTCAGAGAGGAAAAGTGCCAGCACTGAAAGCTGTTGCTAGCCAGCACCCTTCCTTGGAAGCGCTTTACAGGCGCAGTAACACTGGGGCTTTGCGCTTCTCTACCCACCAAACGTCACTGTCATTCTCTTTCCGTCTCGTAGACACGAGCTGAGAAATTGCAAACGTCGAGCAATTGCTCAGAGATGAAAAGTGCCAGCACTGAAAGCTGTTGCTAGCCAGCACCCTTCCTTGGAAGCGCTTTCACAGGCGCAGTAACACTGGGGCTTTGCGCTTCTCTACCCACCAAACGTCACTGTCATTCTCTTTCCGTCTCGTAGACACGAGCTGAGAAATTGCAAACGTCAAGCAATTGCTCAGAGATGAAAAGTGCCAGCACTGAAAGCTCTTGCTAGCCAGCACCCTTCCTTGGAAGAGCTTTCACAGGCGCAGCAACACTGGGGCTTTGCGCTTCTCTAGCCACCAAACGTCACGGTCCTTCTCTTTCCGTCTCGTAGACACGAGCTGAGAAATTGCAAACGTCGAGCAATTGCTCAGAGATGAAAAGTGCCAGCACTGAAAGCTGTTGCTAGCCAGCACCCTTCCTTGGAAGCGCTTTTGTAGGCCTAAGAACACTGGGGCTCTGGGCTTCTTTAGCCACCTCATCTTCTGCTCATCCTCTCGCGCACTCTAAAGAGAGCTCAGGTGAGAAATTGCAAACGTCGAGCAATTGATCAGAGATGAAAAGTGCCAGCACTGAAAGCTGTTGCTAGCCAGCACCCTTCCTTGGAAGCGCTTTCACAGGCACAGCAACACTGGGGCTTTGCGCTTCTCTACCTACCAAACGTCACTGTCATTCTCTTTCCGTCTCGTAGACACGAGCTGAGAAATTGCAAACGTCGAGCAATTGCTCAGAGATGAAAAGTGCCAGCACTGAAAGCTGTTGCTAGCCAGCACCCTTCCTTGGAAGTGCTTTCACAGGCGCAGTAACACTGGGGCTTTGCGCTTCTCTACCCACCAAACGTCACAGTCATTCTCTTTCCGTCTCGTAGACACGAGCTGAGAAATTGCAAACGTCCAGCAATTGCTCAGAGATGAAAAGTGCCAGCACTGAAAGCTGTTGCTAGCCAGCACCCTTCCTTGGAAGCGCTTTTGTAGGCCTAAGAACACTGGGGCTCTGGGCTTCTCTAGCCACCTCATCTTCTGCTCATCCTCTCGCGCACTCTAAAGAGAGCTCAGGTGAGAAATTGCAAACGTCGAGCAATTGCTCAGAGATGAAAAGTGCCAGCACTGAAAGCTGTTGCTAGCCAGCCCCCTTCCTTGGAAGCGCTTTACAGGCGCAGTAACACTGGGGCTTTGCGCTTCTCTACCCACCAAACGTCACTGTCATTCTCTTTCCGTCTCGTAGACACGAGCTGAGAAATTGCAAACGTCGAGCAATTGCTCAGAGATGAAAAGTGCCAGCACTGAAAGCTGTTGCTAGCCAGCCCCCTTCCTTGGAAGCGCTTTTGTAGGCCTAAGAACACTGGGGCTCTGGGCTTCTTTAGCCACCTAATCTTCTGCTCATCCTCTCGCGCACTCTGAAGAGAGCTCAGGTGAGAAATTGCAAACGTCGAGCAATTGCTCAGAGATGAAAAGTGCCAGCACTGAAAGCTCTTGCTAGCCAGCACCCTTCCTTGGAAGCGCTTTCACATCGCAGCAACACTGGGGCTTTGCGCTTCTCTACCCACCAAACGTCACGGTCCTTCTCTTTCAGTCGGTAGACACGAGCTGAGAAATTGCAAACGTCGAGCAATTGCTCAGAGATGAAAAGTGCCAGCACTGAAAGCTGTTGCTAGCCAGCACCCTTCCTTGGAAGCGCTTTCACAGGCGCAGCAACACTGGGGCTTTGCGCTTCTCTACCCACCAAACGTCACGGTCCTTCTCTTTCAGTCGGTAGACACGAGCTGAGAAATTGCAAACGTCGAGCAATTGCTCAGAGATGAAAAGTGCCAGCACTGAAAGCTGTTGCTAGCCAGCACCCTTCCTTGGAAGCGCTTTCACAGGCGCAGCAACACTGGGGCTTTGCGCTTCTCTACCCACCAAACGTCACGGTCCTTCTCTTTCAGTCGGTAGACACGAGCTGAGAAATTGCAAACGTCGAGCAATTGCTCAGAGATGAAAAGTGCCAGCACTGAAAGCTGTTGCTAGCCAGCACCCTTCCTTGGAAGCGCTTTCACAGGCGCAGCAACACTGGGGCTTTGCGCTTCTCTAGCCACCAAACGTCACGGTCCTTCTCTTTCAGTCGGTAGACACGAGCTGAGAAATTGCAAACGTCGAGCAATTGCTCAGAGATGAAAAGTGCCAGCACTGAAAGCTGTTGCTAGCCAGCACCCTTCCTTGGAAGCGCTTTTGTAGGCCTAAGAAAACTGGGGCTCTGGGCTTCTCTAGCCACCTCATCTTCTGCTCATCCTCTCGCGCAGTCTAAAGAGAGCTCAGGTGAGAAATTGCAAATGTCGAGCAATTGCTCAGAGAGGAAAAGTGCCAGCACTGAAAGCTGTTGCTAGCCAGCACCCTTCCTTGGAAGCGCTTTCACAGGCGCAGCAACACTGGGGCTTTGCGCTTCTCTACCCACCAAACGTCACTGTCATTCTCTTTCCGTCTCGTAGACACGAGCTGAGAAATTGCAAACGTCGAGCAATTGCTCAGAGATGAAAAGTGCCAGCACTGAAAGCTGTTGTTAGCCAGCACCCTTCCTTGGAAGCGCTTTCACAGGCGCAGTAACACTGGGGCTTTGCGCTTCTCTACCCACCAAACGTCACTGTCATTCTCTTTCCGTCTCGTAGACACAAGCTGAGAAATTGCAAACGTCAAGCAATTGCTCAGAGATGAAAAGTGCCAGCACTGAAAGCTCTTGCTAGCCAGCACCCTTCCTTGGAAGCGCTTTCACAGGCGCAGCAACACTGGGGCTTTGCGCTTCTCTAGCCACCAAACGTCACGGTCCTTCTCTTTCCGTCTCGTAGACACGAGCTGAGAAATTGCAAACGTCGAGCAATTGCTCAGAGATGAAAAGTGCCAGCACTGAAAGCTGTTGCTAGCCAGCACCCTTCCTTGGAAGCGCTTTTGTAGGCCTAAGAACACTGGGGCTCTGGGCTTCTTTAGCCACCTCATCTTCTGCTCATCCTCTCGCGCACTCTGAAGAGAGCTCAGGTGAGAAATTGCAAACGTCGAGCAATTGCTCAGAGATGAAAAGTGCCAGCACTGAAAGCTCTTGCTAGCCAGCACCCTTCCTTGGAAGCGCTTTCACAGGCGCAGCAACACAGGGGCTGTGCGCTTCTCTAGCCACCAAACGTCACGGTCCTTCTCTTTCCGTCTCGTAGACACGAGCTGAGAAATTGCAAACGTCGAGCAATTGCTCAGAGAAGAAAAGTGCCAGCACTGAAAGCTGTTGCTAGCCAGCACCCTTCCTTGGAAGCGCTTTCACAGGCGCAGCAACACTGGGGCTTTGCGCTTCTCTAGCCTTCAAACGTGACGGTCCTTCTCTTTCCGTCTCGTAGACACGAGCTGAGAAATTGTAAACGTCGAGCAATTGCTCAGAGATGAAAAGTGCCAGCACTGAAAGCTGTTGCTAGCCAGCACCCTTCCTTGGAAGCGCTTTTGTAGGCCTAAGAACACTGGGGCTCTGGGCTTCTCTAGCCACCTCATCTTCTGCTCATCCTCTCGCGCACTCTAAAGAGAGCTCAGGTGAGAAATTGCAAACGTCGAGCAATTGCTCAGAGATGAAAAGTGCCAGCACTGAAAGCTGTTGCTAGCCAGCACCCTTCCTTGGAAGCGCTTTCACAGGCGCAGTAACACTGGGGCTTTGCGCTTCTCTAGCCACCAAACGTCACGGTCCTTCTCTTTCCGTCTCGTAGACACGAGCTGAGAAATTGCAAACGTCGAGCAATTGCTCAGAGATGAAAAGTGCCAGCACTGAAAGCTGTTGCTAGCCAGCACCCTTCCTTGGAAGCGCTTTCACAGGCGCAGTAACACTGGGGCTTTGCGCTTCTCTAGCCACCAAACGTCACGGTCCTTCTCTTTCCGTCTCGTAGACACGAGCTGAGAAATTGCAAACGTCGAGCAATTGCTCAGAGATGAAAAGTGCCAGCACTGAAAGCTGTTGCTAGCCAGCACCCTTCCTTGGAAGAGCTTTACAGGCGCAGCAACACTGGGGCTTTGCACTTCTCTAGCCACCAAACGTCACGGTCCTTCTCTTTCCGTCTCGTAGACACGAGCTGAGAAATTGCAAACGTCGAGCAATTGCTCAGAGATGAAAAGTGCCAGCACTGAAAGCTGTTGCTAGCCAGCACCCTTCCTTGGAAGCGCTTTTGTAGGCCTAAGAACACTGGGGCTCTGGGCTTCTCTAGCCACCTCATCTGCTGCTCATCCTCTCGCGCACTCTAAAGAGAGCTCAGGTGAGAAATTGCAAACGTCGAGCAATTGCTCAGAGATGAAAAGTGCCAGCACTGAAAGCTCTTGCTAGCCAGCACCCTTCCTTGGAAGCGCTTTACAGGCGCAGTAACACTGGGGCTTTGCGCTTCTCTACCCACCAAACGTCACGGTCCTTCTCTTTCCATCTCGTAGACACGAGCTGAGAAATTGCAAACGTCGAGCAATTGCTCAGAGATGAAAAGTGCCAGCACTGGAAGCTGTTGCTAGCCAGCACCCTTCCTTGGAAGCGCTTTCACAGGCGCAGCAACACTGGGGCTTTGCGCTTCTCTACCCACCAAACGTCACGGTCCTTCTCTTTCCGTCTCGTAGACACGAGCTGAGAAATTGCAAACGTCGAGCAATTGCTCAGAGATGAAAAGTGCCAGCACTGAAAGCTCTTGCTAGCCAGCACCCTTCCTTGGAAGCGCTTTACAGGCGCAGCAACACTGGGGCTTTGCGCTTCTCTACCCACCAAACGCCACAGTCCTTCTCTTTCCATCTCATAGACACGAGCTGAGAAATTGCAAACGTCGAGCAATTGCTCAGAGATGAAAAGTGCCAGCACTGAAAGCTGTTGCTAGCCAGCCCCCTTCCTTGGAAGCGCTTTCACAGGCGCAGCAACACTGGGGCTTTGCGCTTCTCTACCCACCAAACGTCACGGTCCTTCTCTTTCCGTCTCGTAGACACGAGCTGAGAAATTGCAAACGTCGAGCAATTGCTCAGAGATGAAAAGTGCCAGCACTGAAAGCTGTTGCTAGCCAGCACCCTTCCTTGGAAGCGCTTTTGTAGGCCTAAGAACACTGGGGCTCTGGGCTTCTCTAGCCACCTCATCTTCTGCTCATCCTCTCGCGCACTCTAAAGAGAGCTCAGGTGAGAAATTGCAAACGTCAAGCAATTGCTCAGAGATGAAAAGTGCCAGCACTGAAAGCTCTTGCTAGCCAGCACCCTTCCTTGGAAGCGCTTTCACAGGCGCAGCAACACTGGGGCTTTGCGCTTCTCTAGCCATCAAACGTCACGGTCCTTCTCTTTCCGTCTCGTAGACACGAGCTGAGAAATTGCAAACGTCGAGCAATTGCTCAGAGATGAAAAGTGCCAGCACTGAAAGCTGTTGCTAGCCAGCACCCTTCCTTGGAAGCGCTTTTGTAGGCCTAAGAACACTGGGGCTCTGGGCTTCTTTAGCCACCTCATCTTCTGCTCATCCTCTCGCGCACTCTAAAGAGAGCTCAGGTGAGAAATTGCAAACGTCCAGCAATTGCTCAGAGATGAAAAGTGCCAGCACTGAAAGCTCTTGCTAGCCAGCACCCTTCCTTGGAAGCGCTTTCACAGGCGCAGCAACACTGGGGCTTTGCGCTTCTCTAGCCACCAAACGTCACGGTCATTCTCTTTCCATCTCATAGACACGAGCTGAGAAATTGCAAACGTCGAGCAATTGCTCAGAGATGAAAAGTGCCAGCACTGGAAGCTCTTGCTAGCCAGCACCCTTCCTTGGAAGCGCTTTTGTAGGCCTAAGAACACTGGGGCTCTGGGCTTCTCTAGCCACCTCATCTTCTGCTCATCCTCTCGCGCACTCTAAAGAGAGCTCAGGTGAGAAATTGCAAACGTCGAGCAATTGCTCAGAGATGAGAAGTGCCAGCACTGAAAGCTCTTGCTAGCCAGCACCCTTCCTTGGAAGCGCTTTTGTAGGCCTAAGAACACTGGGGCTCTGGGCTTCTCTAGCCACCTCATCTTCTGCTCATCCTCTCGCGCACTCTAAAGAGAGCTCAGGTGAGAAATTGCAAATGTCGAGCAATTGCTCAGAGAAGAAAAGTGCCAGCACTGAAAGCTGTTGCTAGCCAGCACCCTTCTTTGGAAGCGCTTTACAGGCGCAGTAACACTGGGGCTTTGCGCTTCTCTACCCACCAAACGTCACGGTCCTTCTCTTTCCATCTCATAGACACGAGCTGAGAAATTGCAAACATCGAGCAATTGCTCAGAGATGAAAAGTGCCAGCACTGAAAGCTCTTGCTAGCCAGCACCCTTCCTTGGAAGCGCTTTCACAGGCGCAGTAACACTGTGGCTTTGCGCTTCTCTACCCACCAAAAGTCACGGTCCTTCTCTTTCCGTCTCGTAGACACGAGCTGAGAAATTGCAAACGTCCAGCAATTGCTCAGAGATGAAAAGTGCCAGCACTGAAAGCTGTTGCTAGCCAGCACCCTTCCTTGGAAGCGCTTTTGTAGGCCTAAGAACACTGGGGCTCTGGGCTTCTTTACCCACCTCATCTTCTGCTCATCCTCTCGCGCACTCTGAAGAGAGCTCAGGTGAGAAATTGCAAACGTCCAGCAATTGCTCAGAGATGAAAAGTGCCAGCACTGAAAGCTCTTGCTAGCCAGCACCCTTCCTTGGAAGCGCTTTCACAGGCGCAGCAACACTGGGGCTTTGCGCTTCTCTACCCACCAAACGTCACGGTCATTCTCTTTCCGTCTCGTAGACACGAGCTGAGAAATTGCAAACGTCGAGCAATTGCTCAGAGATGAAAAGTGCCAGCACTAGAAGCTGTTGCTAGCCAGCACCCTTCCTTGGAAGTGCTTTTGTAGGCCTAAGAACACTGGGGCTCTGGGGTTCTTTTGCCACCTCATCTTCTCCTCATCCTCTCGCGCACTCTAAAGAGAGCTCAGGTGAGAAATTGCAAACGTCGAGCAATTGCTCAGAGAGGAAAAGTGCCAGCACTGAAAGCTGTTGCTAGCCAGCACCCTTCCTTGGAAGCGCTTTCACAGGCGCAGCAACACTGGGGCTTTGCGCTTCTCTAGCCACCAAACGTCACGGTCCTTCTCTTTCCGTCTCGTAGACACGAGCTGAGAAATTGCAAACGTCCAGCAATTGCTCAGAGATGAAAAGTGCCAGCACTGAAAGCTGTTGCTAGCCAGCACCCTTCCTTGGAAGAGCTTTACAGGCGCAGTAACACTGGGGCTTTGCGCTTCTCTACCCACCAAACGTCACTGTCATTCTCTTTCCATCTCATAGACACGAGCTGAGAAATTGCAAACGTCGAGCAATTGCTCAGAGATGAAAAGTGCCAGCACTGAAAGCTCTTGCTAGCCAGCCCCCTTCCTTGGAAGAGCTTTACAGGCGCAGTAACACTGCGGCTTTGCGCTTCTCTACCCATCAAACGTCACGGTCCTTCTCTTTCCATCTCATAGACACGAGCTGAGAAATTGCAAACGTCGAGCAATTGCTCAGAGATGAAAAGTGCCAGCACTGAAAGCTGTTGCTAGCCAGCACCCTTCCTTGGAAGCGCTTTTGTAGGCCTAAGAACACTGGGGCTCTGGGCTTCTCTAGCCACCTCATCTTCTCCTCATCCTCTCGCGCACTCTAAAGAGAGCTCAGGTGAGAAATTGCAAACGTCGAGCAATTGCTCAGAGATGAAAAGTGCCAGCACTGAAAGCTCTTGCTAGCCAGCACCCTTCCTTGGAAGCGCTTTCACAGGCGCAGCAACACTGGGGCTTTGCGCTTCTCTAGCCACCAAACGTCACGGTCCTTCTCTTTCCGTCTCGTAGACACGAGCTGAGAAATTGCAAACGTCCAGCAATTGCTCAGAGATGAAAAGTGCCCGCACTGAAAGCTGTTGCTAGCCAGCACCCTTCCTTGGAAGAGCTTTACAGGCGCAGTAACACTGGGGCTTTGCGCTTCTCTACCCACCAAACGTCACTGTCATTCTCTTTCCATCTCATAGACACGAGCTGAGAAATTGCAAACGTCGAGCAATTGCTCAGAGATGAAAAGTGCCAGCACTGAAAGCTGTTGCTAGCCAGCCCCCTTCCTTGGAAGCGCTTTCACAGGCGCAGCAACACTGGGGCTTTGCGTTTCTCTACCCACCAAACGTCACGGTCCTTCTCTTTCCGTCTCGTAGACACGAGCTGAGAAATTGCAAACGTCGAGCAATTGCTCAGAGATGAAAAGTGCCAGCACTGAAAGCTGTTGCTAGCCAGCACCCTTCCTTGGAAGCGCTATACAGGCACAGTAACACTGCGGCTTTGCGCTTCTCTACCCACCAAACGTCACGGTCCTTCTCTTTCCGTCTCGTAGACATGAGCTGAGAAATTGCAAACGTCGAGCAATTGCTCAGAGATGAAAAGTGCCAGCACTGAAAGCTCTTGCTAGCCAGCACCCTTCCTTGGAAGCGCTTTCACAGGCCTAAGAACACTGGGGCTCTGGGCTTCTCTAGCCACCTCATCTTCTGCTCATCCTCTCGCGCACTCTAAAGAGAGCTCAGGTGAGAAATTGCAAACGTCCAGCAATTGCTCAGAGATGAAAAGTGCCAGCACTGAAAGCTGTTGCTAGCCAGCACCCTTCCTTGGAAGCGCTTTTGTAGCCCTTAGAACACTGGGGCTCTGGGCTTCTCTAGCCACCTCATCTTCTGCTCATCCTCGCGCGCTCTAAAGAGAGCTCAGGTGAGAAATTGCAAACGTCCAGCAATTGCTCAGAGATGAAAAGTGCCAGCACTGAAAGCTGTTGCTAGCCAGCACCCTTCCTTGGAAGCGCTTTCACAGGCGCAGCAACACTGGGGCTTTGCGCTTCTCTACCCACCAAACGTCACGGTCCTTCTCTTTCCGTCTCGTAGACACGAGCTGAGAAATTGCAAACGACGAGCAATTGCTCAGAGATGAAAAGTGCCAGCACTGAAAGCTCTTGCTAGCCAGCACCCTTCCTTGGAAGCGCTTTCACAGGCGCAGTAACACTGGGGCTTTGCGCTTCTCTTCCCACCAAACGCCACGGTCCTTCTCTTTCCGTCTCGTAGACACGAGATGAGAAATTGCAAAGGTCGAGCAATTGCTCAGAGATGAAAAGTGCCAGCACTGAAAGCTGTTGCTAGCCAGCACCCTTCCTTGGAAGAGCTTTACAGGCGCAGTAACACTGGGGCTTTGCGCTTCTCTACCCACCAAACGTCACGGTCATTCTCTTTCCATCTCATAGACACGAGCTGAGAAATTGCAAACGTCGAGCAATTGCTCAGAGAGGAAAAGTGCCAGCACTGAAAGCTGTTGCTAGCCAGCACCCTTCCTTGGAAGCGCTTTTGTAGGCCTAAGAACACTGGGGCTCTGGGCTTCTCTAGCCACCTCATCTTCTGCTCATCCTCTCGCGCACTCTAAAGAGAGCTCAGGTGAGAAATTGCAAACGTCCAGCAATTGCTCAGAGATGAAAAGTGCCAGCACTGAAAGCTGTTGCTAGCCAGCACCCTTCCTTGGAAGCGCTTTCACAGGCGCAGCAACACTGGGGCTTTGCGCTTCTCTACCCACCAAACGTCACGGTCCTTCTCTTTCCGTCTCGTAGACACGAGCTGAGAAATTGCAAACGTCCAGCAATTGCTCAGAGATGAAATGTGCCAGCACTGAAAGCTGTTGCTAGCCAGCACCCTTCCTTGGAAGCGCTTTTGTAGCCCTTAGAACACTGGGGCTCTGGGCTTCTCTAGCCACCTCATCTTCTGCTCATCCTCTCGCGCACTCTAAAGAGAGCTCAGGTGAGAAATTGCAAACGTCGAGCAATTGCTCAGAGATGAAAAGTGCCAGCACTGGAAGCTGTTGCTAGCCAGCACCCTTCCTTGGAAGCGCTTTTGTAGGCCTAAGAACACTGGGGCTCTGGGCTTCTCTAGCCACCTCATCTTCTGCTCATCCTCTCGTGCACTCTAAAGAGAGCTCAGGTGAGAAATTGCAAACGTCGAGCAATTGCTCAGAGATGAAAAGTGCCAGCACTGAAAGCTGTTGCTAGCCAGCACCCTTCCTTGGAAGCGCTTTCACAGGCGCAGCAACACTGGGGCTTTGCGCTTCTCTAGCCACCAAACGTCACGGTCCTTCTCTTTCCGTCTCGTAGACACGAGCTGAGAAATTGCAAACGACGAGCAATTGCTCAGAGATGAAAAGTGCCAGCACTGAAAGCTCTTGCTAGCCAGCACCCTTCCTTGGAAGCTCTTTCACAGGCGCAGCAACACTGGGGCTTTGCGCTTCTCTAGCCAGCAAACGCCACGGTCCTTCTCTTTCCGTCTCGTAGACACGAGCTGAGAAATTGCAAACGTCGAGCAATTGCTCAGAGATGAAAAGTGCCCGCACTGAAAGCTGTTGCTAGCCAGCACCCTTCCTTGGAAGCGCTTTTGTAGCCCTTAGAACACTGGGGCTCTGGGCTTCTCTAGCCACCTCATCTTCTGCTCATCCTCTCGCGCACTCTAAAGAGAGCTCAGGTGAGAAATTGCAAACGTCGAGCAATTGCTCAGAGATGAAAAGTGCCAGCACTGAAAGCTCTTGCTAGCCAGCACCCTTCCTTGGAAGCGCTTTCACAGGCGCAGCAACACTGGGGCTTTGCGCTTCTCTAGCCACCAAACGTCACGGTCCTTCTCTTTCCGTCTCGTAGACACGAGCTGAGAAATTGCAAACGTCGAGCAATTGCTCAGAGATGAAAAGTGCCAGCACTGAAAGCTGTTGCTAGCCAGCACCCTTCCTTGGAAGCGCTTTTGTAGCCCTTAGAACACTGGGGCTCTGGGCTTCTCTAGCCACCTCATCTTCTGCTCATCCTCTCGCGCACTCTAAAGAGAGCTCAGGTGAGAAATTGCAAACGTCGAGCAATTGCTCCGAGATGAAAAGTGCCAGCACTGAAAGCTGTTGCTAGCCAGCCCCCTTCCTTGGAAGCGCTTTTGTAGGCCTAAGAACACTGGGGCTCTGGGCTTCTCTAGCCACCTCATCTTCTCCTCATCCTCTCGCGCACTCTAAAGAGAGCTCAGGTGAGAAATTGCAAACGTCGAGCAATTGCTCAGAGATGAAAAGTGCCAGCACTGAAAGCTGTTGCTAGCCAGCACCCTTCCTTGGAAGCGCTTTCACAGGCGCAGCAACACTGGGGCTTTGCGCTTCTCTAGCCACCAAACGTCACGGTCCTTCTCTTTCCGTCTCGTAGACACGAGCTGAGAAATTGCAAACGTCCAGCAATTGCTCAGAGATGAAAAGTGCCAGCACTGAAAGCTGTTGCTAGCCAGCACCCTTCCTTGGAAGAGATTTACAGCCGCAGTAACACTGGGGCTTTGCGCTTCTCTACCCACCAAACGTCACTGTCATTCTCTTTCCATCTCATAGACACGAGCTGAGAAATTGCAAACGTCGAGCAATTGCTCAGAGATGAAAAGTGCCAGCACTGAAAGCTGTTGCTAGCCAGCACCCTTCCTTGGAAGAGCTTTACAGGCGCAGTAACACTGCGGCTTTGCGCTTCTCTACCCATCAAACGTCACGGTCCTTCTCTTTCCATCTCATAGACACGAGCTGAGAAATTGCAAACGTCGAGCAATTGCTCAGAGATGAAAAGTGCCAGCACTGAAAGCTGTTGCTAGCCAGCACCCTTCCTTGGAAGCGCTTTTGTAGGCCTAAGAACACTGGGGCTCTGGGCTTCTCTAGCCACCTCATCTTCTCCTCATCCTCTCGCGCACTCTAAAGAGAGCTCAGGTGAGAAATTGCAAACGTCGAGCAATTGCTCAGAGATGAAAAGTGCCAGCACTGAAAGCTGTTGCTAGCCAGCACCCTTCCTTGGAAGCGCTTTCACAGGCGCAGCAACACTGGGGCTTTGCGCTTCTCTAGCCACCAAACGTCACGGTCCTTCTCTTTCCGTCTCGTAGACACGAGCTGAGAAATTGCAAACGTCCAGCAATTGCTCAGAGATGAAAAGTGCCAGCACTGAAAGCTGTTGCTAGCCAGCACCCTTCCTTGGAAGAGCTTTACAGGCGCAGTAACACTGGGGCTTTGCGCTTCTCTACCCACCAAACGTCACTGTCATTCTCTTTCCATCTCATAGACACGAGCTGAGAAATTGCAAACGTCGAGCAATTGCTCAGAGATGAAAAGTGCCAGCACTGAAAGCTGTTGCTAGCCAGCCCCCTTCCTTGGAAGCGCTTTCACAGGCGCAGCAACACTGGGGCTTTGCGTTTCTCTACCCACCAAACGTCACGGTCCTTCTCTTTCCGTCTCGTAGACACGAGCTGAGAAATTGCAAACGTCGAGCAATTGCTCAGAGATGAAGAGTGCCAGCACTGAAAGCTGTTGCTAGCCAGCACCCTTCCTTGGAAGCGCTTTTGTAGGCCTAAGAACACTGGGGCTCTGGGCTTCTCTAGCCACCTCATCTTCTGCTCATCCTCTCGCGCACTCTAAAGAGAGCTCAGGTGAGAAATTGCAAACGTCGAGCAATTGCTCAGAGATGAAAAGTGCCAGCACTGAAAGCTGTTGCTAGCCAGCACCCTTCCTTGGAAGCGCTTTCACAGGCGCAGCAACACTGGGGCTTTGCGCTTCTCTACCCACCAAACGTCACTGTCATTCTCTTTCCGTCTCGTAGACACGAGCTGAGAAATTGCAAACGTCGAGCAATTGCTCAGAGATGAAAAGTGCCAGCACTGAAAGCTCTTGCTAGCCAGCACCCTTCCTTGGAAGCGCTTTACAGGCACAGTAACACTGCGGCTTTGCGCTTCTCTAGCCACCAAACGTCACGGTCCTTCTCTTTCCGTCTCGTAGACATGAGCTGAGAAATTGCAAACGTCGAGCAATTGCTCAGAGATGAAAAGTGCCAGCACTGAAAGCTCTTGCTAGCCAGCACCCTTCCTTGGAAGCGCTTTTGTAGGCCTAAGAACACTGGGGCTCTGGGCTTCTCTAGCCACCTCATCTTCTGCTCATCCTCTCGCGCACTCTAAAGAGAGCTCAGGTGAGAAATTGCAAACGTCCAGCAATTGCTCAGAGATGAAAAGTGCCAGCACTGAAAGCTGTTGCTAGCCAGCACCCTTCCTTGGAAGCGCTTTTGTAGCCCTTAGAACACTGGGGCTCTGGGCTTCTCTAGCCACCTCATCTTCTGCTCATCCTCGCGCGCTCTAAAGAGAGCTCAGGTGAGAAATTGCAAACGTCCAGCAATTGCTCAGAGATGAAAAGTGCCAGCACTGAAAGCTGTTGCTAGCCAGCACCCTTCCTTGGAAGCGCTTTCACAGGCGCAGCAACACTGGGGCTTTGCGCTTCTCTAGCCACCAAACGTCACGGTCCTTCTCTTTCCGTCTCGTAGACACGAGCTGAGAAATTGCAAACGACGAGCAATTGCTCAGAGATGAAAAGTGCCAGCACTGAAAGCTCTTGCTAGCCAGCACCCTTCCTTGGAAGCGCTTTCACAGGCGCAGCAACACTGGGGCTTTGCGCTTCTCTACCCACCAAACGCCACGGTCCTTCTCTTTCCGTCTCGTAGACACGAGATGAGAAATTGCAAAGGTCGAGCAATTGCTCAGAGATGAAAAGTGCCAGCACTGAAAGCTGTTGCTAGCCAGCACCCTTCCTTGGAAGAGCTTTACAGGCGCAGTAACACTGGGGCTTTGCGCTTCTCTACCCACCAAACGTCACGGTCATTCTCTTTCCATCTCATAGACACGAGCTGAGAAATTGCAAACGTCGAGCAATTGCTCAGAGATGAAAAGTGCCAGCACTGAAAGCTGTTGCTAGCCAGCACCCTTCCTTTGAAGCGCTTTTGTAGGCCTAAGAACACTGGGGCTCTGGGCTTCTCTAGCCACCTCATCTTCTGCTCATCCTCTCGCGCACTCTAAAGAGAGCTCAGGTGAGAAATTGCAAACGTCGAGCAATTGCTCAGAGATGAAAAGTGCCAGCACTGGAAGCTGTTGCTAGCCAGCACCCTTCCTTGGAAGCGCTTTTGTAGGCCTAAGAACACTGGGTCTCTGGGCTTCTTTAGCCACCTCATCTTCTGCTCATCCTCTCGCGCACTCTGAAGAGAGCTCAGGTGAGAAATTGCAAACGTCGAGCAATTGCTCAGAGATGAAAAGTGCCAGCACTGAAAGCTCTTGCTAGCCAGCACCCTTCCTTGGAAGCGCTTTCACAGGCGCAGCAACACTGGGGCTTTGCGCTTCTCTAGCCTTCAAACGTCACGGTCCTTCTCTTTCCGTCTCGTAGACACGAGCTGAGAAATTGCAAACGACGAGCAATTGCTCAGAGATGAAAAGTGCCAGCACTGAAAGCTCTTGCTAGCCAGCACCCTTCCTTGGAAGCGCTTTCACAGGCGCAGCAACACTGGGGCTTTGCGCTTCTCTAGCCAGCAAACGCCACGGTCCTTCTCTTTCCGTCTCGTAGACACGAGCTGAGAAATTGCAAACGTCGAGCAATTGCTCAGAGATGAAAAGTGCCCGCACTGAAAGCTGTTGCTAGCCAGCACCCTTCCTTGGAAGCGCTTTTGTAGCCCTTAGAACACTGGGGCTCTGGGCTTCTCTAGCCACCTCATCTTCTGCTCATCCTCTCGCGCACTCTAAAGAGAGCTCAGGTGAGAAATTGCAAACGTCGAGCAATTGCTCAGAGATGAAAAGTGCCAGCACTGAAAGCTCTTGCTAGCCAGCACCCTTCCTTGGAAGCGCTTTCACAGGCGCAGCAACACTGGGGCTTTGCGCTTCTCTAGCCACCAAACGTCACGGTCCTTCTCTTTCCGTCTCGTAGACACGAGCTGAGAAATTGCAAACGTCGAGCAATTGCTCAGAGATGAAAAGTGCCCGCACTGAAAGCTGTTGCTAGCCAGCACCCTTCCTTGGAAGCGCTTTTGTAGCCCTTAGAACACTGGGGCTCTGGGCTTCTCTAGCCACCTCATCTTCTGCTCATCCTCTCGCGCACTCTAAAGAGAGCTCAGGTGAGAAATTGCAAACGTCCAGCAATTGCTCAGAGATGAAAAGTGCCAGCACTGGAAGCTCTTGCTAGCCAGCACCCTTCCTTGGAAGAGCTTTACAGGCGCAGTAACACTGCGGCTTTGCGCTTCTCTACCCATCAAACGTCACGGTCCTTCTCTTTCCATCTCATAGACACGAGCTGAGAAATTGCAAACGTCGAGCAATTGCTCAGAGATGAAAAGTGCCAGCACTGAAAGCTGTTGCTAGCCAGCCCCCTTCCTTGGAAGCGCTTTTGTAGGCCTAAGAACACTGGGGCTCTGGGCTTCTCTAGCCACCTCATCTTCTCCTCATCCTCTCGCGCACTCTAAAGAGAGCTCAGGTGAGAAATTGCAAACGTCGAGCAATTGCTCAGAGATGAAAAGTGCCAGCACTGAAAGCTGTTGCTAGCCAGCACCCTTCCTTGGAAGCGCTTTCACAGGCGCAGCAACACTGGGGCTTTGCGCTTCTCTAGCCACCAAACGTCACGGTCCTTCTCTTTCCGTCTCGTAGACACGAGCTGAGAAATTGCAAACGTCGAGCAATTGCTCAGAGATGAAAAGTGCCAGCACTGAAAGCTGTTGCTAGCCAGCACCCTTCCTTGGAAGAGCTTTACAGGCGCAGTAACACTGGGGCTTTGCGCTTCTCTACCCACCAAACGTCACTGTCATTCTCTTTCCATCTCATAGACACGAGCTGAGAAATTGCAAACGTCGAGCAATTGCTCAGAGATGAAAAGTGCCAGCACTGAAAGCTGTTGCTAGCCAGCCCCCTTCCTTGGAAGAGCTTTACAGGCGCAGTAACACTGCGGCTTTGCGCTTCTCTACCCATCAAACGTCACGGTCCTTCTCTTTCCATCTCATAGACACGAGCTGAGAAATTGCAAACGTCGAGCAATTGCTCAGAGATGAAAAGTGCCAGCACTGAAAGCTGTTGCTAGCCAGCACCCTTCCTTGGAAGCGCTTTTGTAGGCCTAAGAACACTGGGGCTCTGGGCTTCTCTAGCCACCTCATCTTCTCCTCATCCTCTCGCGCACTCTAAAGAGAGCTCAGGTGAGAAATTGCAAACGTCGAGCAATTGCTCAGAGATGAAAAGTGCCAGCACTGAAAGCTGTTGCTAGCCAGCACCCTTCCTTGGAAGCGCTTTCACAGGCGCAGCAACACTGGGGCTTTGCGCTTCTCTAGCCACCAAACGTCACGGTCCTTCTCTTTCCGTCTCGTAGACACGAGCTGAGAAATTGCAAACGTCCAGCAATTGCTCAGAGATGAAAAGTGCCAGCACTGAAAGCTGTTGCTAGCCAGCACCCTTCCTTGGAAGAGCTTTACAGGCGCAGTAACACTGGGGCTTTGCGCTTCTCTACCCACCAAACGTCACTGTCATTCTCTTTCCATCTCATAGACACGAGCTGAGAAATTGCAAACGTCGAGCAATTGCTCAGAGATGAAAAGTGCCAGCACTGAAAGCTGTTGCTAGCCAGCACCCTTCCTTGGAAGCGCTTTCACAGGCGCAGCAACACTGGGGCTTTGCGCTTCTCTACCCACCAAACGTCACGGTCCTTCTCTTTCCGTCTCGTAGACACGAGCTGAGAAATTGCAAACGTCGAGCAATTGCTCAGAGATGAAGAGTGCCAGCACTGAAAGCTGTTGCTAGCCAGCACCCTTCCTTGGAAGCGCTTTTGTAGGCCTAAGAACACTGGGGCTCTGGGCTTCTCTAGCCACCTCATCTTCTGCTCATCCTCTCGCGCACTCTAAAGAGAGCTCAGGTGAGAAATTGCAAACGTCGAGCAATTGCTCAGAGATGAAAAGTGCCAGCACTGAAAGCTGTTGCTAGCCAGCACCCTTCCTTGGAAGCGCTTTCACAGGCGCAGCAACACTGGGGCTTTGCGCTTCTCTACTCACCAAACGTCACTGTCATTCTCTTTCCGTCTCGTAGACACGAGCTGAGAAATTGCAAACGTCGAGCAATTGCTCAGAGATGAAAAGTGCCAGCACTGAAAGCTCTTGCTAGCCAGCACCCTTCCTTGGAAGCGCTTTACAGGCACAGTAACACTGCGGCTTTGCGCTTCTCTACCCACCAAACGTCACGGTCCTTCTCTTTCCGTCTCGTAGATATGAGCTGAGAAATTGCAAACGTCGAGCAATTGCTCAGAGATGAAAAGTGCCAGCACTGAAAGCTCTTGCTAGCCAGCACCCTTCCTTGGAAGCGCTTTTGTAGGCCTAAGAACACTGGGGCTCTGGGCTTCTCTAGCCACCTCATCTTCTGCTCATCCTCTCGCGCACTCTAAAGAGAGCTCAGGTGAGAAATTGCAAACGTCCAGCAATTGCTCAGAGATGAAAAGTGCCAGCACTGAAAGCTGTTGCTAGCCAGCACCCTTCCTTGGAAGCGCTTGTGTAGCCCTTAGAACACTGGGGCTCTGGGCTTCTCTAGCCACCTCATCTTCTGCTCATCCTCGCGCGCTCTAAAGAGAGCTCAGGTGAGAAATTGCAAACGTCCAGCAATTGCTCAGAGATGAAAAGTGCCAGCACTGAAAGCTGTTGCTAGCCAGCACCCTTCCTTGGAAGCGCTTTCACAGGCGCAGCAACACTGGGGCTTTGCGCTTCTCTAGCCACCAAACGTCACGGTCCTTCTCTTTCCGTCTCGTAGACACGAGCTGAGAAATTGCAAACGACGAGCAATTGCTCAGAGATGAAAAGTGCCAGCACTGAAAGCTCTTGCTAGCCAGCCCCCTTCCTTGGAAGCGCTTTCACAGGCGCAGCAACACTGGGGCTTTGCGCTTCTCTACCCACCAAACGTCACGGTCCTTCTCTTTCCGTCTCGTAGACACGAGCTGAGAAATTGCAAAGGTCGAGCAATTGCTCAGAGATGAAAAGTGCCAGCACTGAAAGCTGTTGCTAGCCACCACCCTTCCTTGGAAGAGCTTTACAGGCACAGCAACACTGGGGCTTTGCGCTTCTCTACCCACCAAACGTCACGGTCCTTCTCTTTCCGTCTCGTAGACACGAGCTGAGAAATTGCAAACGTCGAGCAATTGCTCAGAGATGAAAAGTGCCAGCACTGAAAGCTGTTGCTAGCCAGCACCCTTCCTTGGAAGCGCTTTTGTAGCCCTTAGAACACTGGGGCTCTGGGCTTCTCTAGCCACCTCATCTTCTGCTCATCCTCTCGCGCACTCTAAAGAGAGCTCAGGTGAGAAATTGCAAACGTCGAGCAATTGCTCAGAGATGAAAAGTGCCAGCACTGGAAGCTGTTGCTAGCCAGCACCCTTCCTTGGAAGCGCTTTTGTAGGCCTAAGAACACTGGGTCTCTGGGCTTCTTTAGCCACCTCATCTTCTGCTCATCCTCTCGCGCACTCTAAAGAGAGCTCAGGTGAGAAATTGCAAACGTCGAGCAATTGCTCAGAGATGAAAAGTGCCAGCACTGAAAGCTCTTGCTAGCCAGCACCCTTCCTTGGAAGCGCTTTCACAGGCGCAGCAACACTGGGGCTTTGCGCTTCTCTAGCCTTCAAACGTCACGGTCCTTCTCTTTCCGTCTCGTAGACACGAGCTGAGAAATTGCAAACGTCGAGCAATTGCTCAGAGATGAAAAGTGCCAGCACTGAAAGCTGTTGCTAGCCAGCACCCTTCCTTGGAAGAGCTTTACAGGCGCAGCAACACTGGGGCTTTGCGCTTCTCTACCCACCAAACGTCACGGTCATTCTCTTTCCATCTCATAGACACGAGCTGAGAAATTGCAAACGTCGAGCAATTGCTCAGAGATGAAAAGTGCCAGCACTGAAAGCTGTTGCTAGCCAGCACCCTTCCTTGGAAGCGCTTTTGTAGGCCTAAGAACACTGGGGCTCTGGGCTTCTCTAGCCACCTCATCTTCTGCTCATCCTCTCGCGCACTCTAAAGAGAGCTCAGGTGAGAAATTGCAAACGTCCAGCAATTGCTCAGAGATGAAAAGTGCCAGCACTGAAAGCTGTTGCTAGCCAGCACCCTTCCTTGGAAGCGCTTTCACAGGCGCAGCAACACTGGGGCTTTGCGCTTCTCTACCCACCAAACGTCACGGTCCTTCTCTTTCCGTCTCGTAGACACGAGCTGAGAAATTGCAAACGTCGAGCAATTGCTCAGAGATGAAAAGTGCCAGCACTGAAAGCTGTTGCTAGCCAGCACCCTTCCTTGGAAGCGCTTTCACAGGCGCAGCAACACTGGGGCTTTGCGCTTTTATACGCACCAAACGTCACGGTCACTATCTTTCCGTCTCGTAGACACGAGCTGAGAAATTGCAAACGTCCAGCAATTGCTCAGAGATGAAAAGTGCCAGCACTGAAAGCTCTTGCTAGCCAGCCCCCTTCCTTGGAAGCGCTTTTGTAACCCTTAGAACACTGGGGCTCTGGGCTTCTCTAGCCACCTCATCTTCTCCTCATCCTCTCGCGCACTCTAAAGAGAGCTCAGGTGAGAAATTGCAAACGTCGAGCAATTGCTCAGAGATGAAAAGTGCCAGCACTGAAAGCTGTTGCTAGCCAGCACCCTTCCTTGGAAGCGCTTTCACAGGCGCAGCAACACTGGGGCTTTGCGCTTCTCTAGCCACCAAACGTCACGGTCCTTCTCTTTCCGTCTCGTAGACACGAGCTGAGAAATTGCAAACGTCGAGCAATTGCTCAGAGATGAAAAGTGCCAGCACTGAAAGCTGTTGCTAGCCAGCACCCTTCCTTGGAAGCGCTTTTGTAGCCCTTAGAACACTGGGGCTCTGGGCTTCTCTAGCCACCTCATCTTCTGCTCATCCTCTCGCGCACTCTAAAGAGAGCTCAGGTGAGAAATTGCAAACGTCGAGCAATTGCTCAGAGATGAAAAGTGCCAGCACTGAAAGCTGTTGCTAGCCAGCACCCTTCCTTGGAAGAGCTTTACAGGCGCAGTAACACTGCGGCTTTGCGCTTCTCTACCCATCAAACGTCACGGTCCTTCTCTTTCCATCTCATAGACACGAGCTGAGAAATTGCAAACGTCGAGCAATTGCTCAGAGATGAAAAGTGCCAGCACTGAAAGCTGTTGCTAGCCAGCACCCTTCCTTGGAAGCGCTTTTGTAGGCCTAAGAACACTGGGGCTCTGGGCTTCTCTAGCCACCTCATCTTCTCCTCATCCTCTCGCGCACTCTAAAGAGAGCTCAGGTGAGAAATTGCAAACGTCGAGCAATTGCTCAGAGATGAAAAGTGCCAGCACTGAAAGCTGTTGCTAGCCAGCACCCTTCCTTGGAAGCGCTTTCACAGGCGCAGCAACACTGGGGCTTTGCGCTTCTCTAGCCACCAAACGTCACGGTCCTTCTCTTTCCGTCTCGTAGACACGAGCTGAGAAATTGCAAACGTCCAGCAATTGCTCAGAGATGAAAAGTGCCCGCACTGAAAGCTGTTGCTAGCCAGCACCCTTCCTTGGAAGAGCTTTACAGGCGCAGTAACACTGGGGCTTTGCGCTTCTCTACCCACCAAACGTCACTGTCATTCTCTTTCCATCTCATAGACACGAGCTGAGAAATTGCAAACGTCGAGCAATTGCTCAGAGATGAAAAGTGCCAGCACTGAAAGCTGTTGCTAGCCAGCCCCCTTCCTTGGAAGCGCTTTCACAGGCGCAGCAACACTGGGGCTTTGCGCTTCTCTAGCCACCAAACGTCACGGTCCTTCTCTTTCCGTCTCGTAGACACGAGCTGAGAAATTGCAAACGTCGAGCAATTGCTCAGAGATGAAAAGTGCCAGCACTGAAAGCTGTTGCTAGCCAGCACCCTTCCTTGGAAGCGCTTTTGTAGGCCTAAGAACACTGGGGCTCTGGGCTTCTCTAGCCACCTCATCTTCTGCTCATCCTCTCGCGCACTCTAAAGAGAGCTCAGGTGAGAAATTGCAAACGTCGAGCAATTGCTCAGAGATGAAAAGTGCCAGCACTGAAAGCTGTTGCTAGCCAGCACCCTTCCTTGGAAGCGCTTTCACAGGCGCAGCAACACTGGGGCTTTGCGCTTCTCTACCCACCAAACGTCACTGTCATTCTCTTTCCGTCTCGTAGACACGAGCTGAGAAATTGCAAACGTCGAGCAATTGCTCAGAGATGAAAAGTGCCAGCACTGAAAGCTGTTGCTAGCCAGCACCCTTCCTTGGAAGCGCTTTACAGGCACAGTAACACTGCGGCTTTGCGCTTCTCTACCCACCAAACGTCACGGTCCTTCTCTTTCCGTCTCGTAGACATGAGCTGAGAAATTGCAAACGTCGAGCAATTGCTCCGAGATGAAAAGTGCCAGCACTGAAAGCTCTTGCTAGCCAGCACCCTTCCTTGGAAGCGCTTTTGTAGGCCTAAGAACACTGGGGCTCTGGGCTTCTCTAGCCACCTCATCTTCTGCTCATCCTCTCGCGCACTCTAAAGAGAGCTCAGGTGAGAAATTGCAAACGTCCAGCAATTGCTCAGAGATGAAAAGTGCCAGCACTGAAAGCTGTTGCTAGCCAGCACCCTTCCTTGGAAGCGCTTTTGTAGCCCTTAGAACACTGGGGCTCTGGGCTTCTCTAGCCACCTCATCTTCTGCTCATCCTCGCGCGCTCTAAAGAGAGCTCAGGTGAGAAATTGCAAACGTCGAGCAATTGCTCAGAGATGAAAAGTGCCAGCACTGAAAGCTGTTGCTAGCCAGCACCCTTCCTTGGAAGCGCTTTCACAGGCGCAGCAACACTGGGGCTTTGCGCTTCTCTAGCCACCAAACGTCACGGTCCTTCTCTTTCCGTCTCGTAGACACGAGCTGAGAAATTGCAAACGTCCAGCAATTGCTCAGAGATGAAAAGTGCCCGCACTGAAAGCTGTTGCTAGCCAGCACCCTTCCTTGGAAGAGCTTTACAGGCGCAGTAACACTGGGGCTTTGCGCTTCTCTACCCACCAAACGTCACTGTCATTCTCTTTCCATCTCATAGACACGAGCTGAGAAATTGCAAACGTCGAGCAATTGCTCAGAGATGAAAAGTGCCAGCACTGAAAGCTGTTGCTAGCCAGCCCCCTTCCTTGGAAGCGCTTTCACAGGCGCAGCAACACTGGGGCTTTGCGTTTCTCTAGCCACCAAACGTCACGGTCCTTCTCTTTCCGTCTCGTAGACACGAGCTGAGAAATTGCAAACGTCGAGCAATTGCTCAGAGATGAAAAGTGCCAGCACTGAAAGCTGTTGCTAGCCAGCACCCTTCCTTGGAAGCGCTTTTGTAGGCCTAAGAACACTGGGGCTCTGGGCTTCTCTAGCCACCTCATCTTCTGCTCATCCTCTCGCGCACTCTAAAGAGAGCTCAGGTGAGAAATTGCAAACGTCGAGCAATTGCTCAGAGATGAAAAGTGCCAGCACTGAAAGCTGTTGCTAGCCAGCACCCTTCCTTGGAAGCGCTTTCACAGGCGCAGCAACACTGGGGCTTTGCGCTTCTCTAGCCACCAAACGCCACGGTCCTTCTCTTTCCGTCTCGTAGACACGAGCTGAGAAATTGCAAAGGTCGAGCAATTGCTCAGAGATGAAAAGTGCCAGCACTGAAAGCTGTTGCTAGCCAGCACCCTTCCTTGGAAGAGCTTTACAGGCGCAGTAACACTGGGGCTTTGCGCTTCTCTACCCACCAAACGTCACGGTCCTTCTCTTTCCATCTCATAGACACGAGCTGAGAAATTGCAAACGTCGAGCAATTGCTCAGAGATGAAAAGTGCCAGCACTGAAAGCTGTTGCTAGCCAGCACCCTTCCTTGGAAGCGCTTTTGTAGGCCTAAGAACAGTGGGGCTCTGGGCTTCTCTAGCCACCTCATCTTCTGCTCATCCTCTCGCGCACTCTAAAGAGAGCTCAGGTGAGAAATTGCAAACGTCCAGCAATTGCTCAGAGATGAAAAGTGCCAGCACTGAAAGCTCTTGCTAGCCAGCACCCTTCCTTGGAAGCGCTTTCACAGGCGCAGCAACACTGGGGCTTTGCGCTTCTCTACCCACCAAACGTCACGGTCCTTCTCTTTCCGTCTCGTAGACACGAGCTGAGAAATTGCAAACGTCGAGCAATTGCTCAGAGATGAAAAGTGCCAGCACTGAAAGCTCTTGCTAGCCAGCACCCTTCCTTGGAAGCGCTTTCACAGGCGCAGCAACACTGGGGCTTTGCGCTTCTCTAGCCACCAAACGTCACGGTCACTATCTTTCCGTCTCGTAGACACGAGCTGAGAAATTACAAACGTCCAGCAATTGCTCAGAGATGAAAAGTGCCAGCACTGAAAGCTCTTGCTAGCCAGCACCCTTCCTTGGAAGCGCTTTTGTAACCCTTAGAACACTGGGGCTCTGGGCTTCTCTAGCCACCTCATCTTCTCCTCATCCTCTCGCGCACTCTGAAGAGAGCTCAGGTGAGAAATTGCAAACGTCGAGCAATTGCTCAGAGATGAAAAGTGCCAGCACTGAAAGCTCTTGCTAGCCAGCACCCTTCCTTGGAAGCGCTTTCACAGGCGCAGCAACACTGGGGCTTTGCGCTTCTCTAGCCACCAAACGTCACGGTCCTTCTCTTTCCGTCTCGTAGACACGAGCTGAGAAATTGCAAACGTCGAGCAATTGCTCAGAGATGAAAAGTGCCCGCACTGAAAGCTGTTGCTAGCCAGCACCCTTCCTTGGAAGAGCTTTACAGGCGCAGCAACACTGGGGCTTTGCGCTTCTCTACCCACCAAACGTCACGGTCATTCTCTTTCCATCTCATAGACACGAGCTGAGAAATTGCAAACGTCGAGCAATTGCTCAGAGATGAAAAGTGCCAGCACTGAAAGCTGTTGCTAGCCAGCACCCTTCCTTGGAAGCGCTTTTGTAGGCCTAAGAACACTGGGGCTCTGGGCTTCTCTAGCCACCTCATCTTCTGCTCATCCTCTCGCGCACTCTAAAGAGAGCTCAGGTGAGAAATTGCAAACGTCGAGCAATTGCTCAGAGATGAAAAGTGCCAGCACTGAAAGCTCTTGCTAGCCAGCACCCTTCCTTGGAAGCGCTTTCACAGGCGCAGCAACACTGGGGCTTTGCGCTTCTCTAGCCACCAAACGTCACGGTCCTTCTCTTTCCGTCTCGTAGACACGAGCTGAGAAATTGCAAACGTCCAGCAATTGCTCAGAGATGAAAAGTGCCAGCACTGAAAGCTGTTGCTAGCCAGCACCCTTCCTTGGAAGCGCTTTCACAGGCGCAGCAACACTGGGGCTTTGCGCTTTTATACGCACCAAACGTCACGGTCACTATCTTTCCGTCTCGTAGACACGAGCTGAGAAATTGCAAACGTCCAGCAATTGCTCAGAGATGAAAAGTGCCAGCACTGAAAGCTCTTGCTAGCCAGCACCCTTCCTTGGAAGCGCTTTTGTAACCCTTAGAACACTGGGGCTCTGGGCTTCTCTAGCCACCTCATCTTCTCCTCATCCTCTCGCGCACTCTAAAGAGAGCTCAGGTGAGAAATTGCAAACGTCGAGCAATTGCTCAGAGATGAAAAGTGCCAGCACTGAAAGCTGTTGCTAGCCAGCACCCTTCCTTGGAAGCGCTTTCACAGGCGCAGCAACACTGGGGCTTTGCGCTTCTCTAGCCACCAAACGTCACGGTCCTTCTCTTTCCGTCTCGTAGACACGAGCTGAGAAATTGCAAACGTCGAGCAATTGCTCAGAGATGAAAAGTGCCAGCACTGAAAGCTGTTGCTAGCCAGCACCCTTCCTTGGAAGCGCTTTTGTAGCCCTTAGAACACTGGGGCTCTGGGCTTCTCTAGCCACCTCATCTTCTGCTCATCCTCTCGCGCACTCTAAAGAGAGCTCAGGTGAGAAATTGCAAACGTCGAGCAATTGCTCAGAGATGAAAAGTGCCAGCACTGAAAGCTGTTGCTAGCCAGCACCCTTCCTTGGAAGAGCTTTACAGGCGCAGTAACACTGCGGCTTTGCGCTTCTCTACCCATCAAACGTCACGGTCCTTCTCTTTCCATCTCGTAGACACGAGCTGAGAAATTGCAAACGTCGAGCAATTGCTCAGAGATGAAAAGTGCCAGCACTGAAAGCTCTTGCTAGCCAGCACCCTTCCTTGGAAGCGCTTTCACAGGCGCAGCAACACTGGGGCTTTGCGCTTCTCTAGCCACCAAACGTCACGGTCCTTCTCTTTCCGTCTCGTAGACACGAGCTGAGAAATTGCAAACGTCCAGCAATTGCTCAGAGATGAAAAGTGCCCGCACTGAAAGCTGTTGCTAGCCAGCACCCTTCCTTGGAAGAGCTTTACAGGCGCAGTAACACTGGGGCTTTGCGCTTCTCTACCCACCAAACGTCACTGTCATTCTCTTTCCATCTCATAGACACGAGCTGAGAAATTGCAAACGTCGAGCAATTGCTCAGAGATGAAAAGTGCCAGCACTGAAAGCTGTTGCTAGCCAGCCCCCTTCCTTGGAAGCGCTTTCACAGGCGCAGCAACACTGGGGCTTTGCGTTTCTCTAGCCACCAAACGTCACGGTCCTTCTCTTTCCGTCTCGTAGACACGAGCTGAGAAATTGCAAACGTCGAGCAATTGCTCAGAGATGAAAAGTGCCAGCACTGAAAGCTGTTGCTAGCCAGCACCCTTCCTTGGAAGCGCTTTTGTAGGCCTAAGAACACTGGGGCTCTGGGCTTCTCTAGCCACCTCATCTTCTGCTCATCCTCTCGCGCACTCTAAAGAGAGCTCAGGTGAGAAATTGCAAACGTCGAGCAATTGCTCAGAGATGAAAAGTGCCAGCACTGAAAGCTGTTGCTAGCCAGCACCCTTCCTTGGAAGCGCTTTCACAGGCGCAGCAACACTGGGGCTTTGCGCTTCTCTACCCACCAAACGTCACTGTCATTCTCTTTCCGTCTCGTAGACACGAGCTGAGAAATTGCAAACGTCGAGCAATTGCTCAGAGATGAAAAGTGCCAGCACTGAAAGCTGTTGCTAGCCAGCACCCTTCCTTGGAAGCGCTTTACAGGCACAGTAACACTGCGGCTTTGCGCTTCTCTACCCACCAAACGTCACGGTCCTTCTCTTTCCGTCTCGTAGACATGAGCTGAGAAATTGCAAACGTCGAGCAATTGCTCAGAGATGAAAAGTGCCAGCACTGAAAGCTCTTGCTAGCCAGCACCCTTCCTTGGAAGCGCTTTTGTAGGCCTAAGAACACTGGGGCTCTGGGCTTCTCTAGCCACCTCATCTTCTGCTCATCCTCTCGCGCACTCTAAAGAGAGCTCAGGTGAGAAATTGCAAACGTCCAGCAATTGCTCAGAGATGAAAAGTGCCAGCACTGAAAGCTGTTGCTAGCCAGCACCCTTCCTTGGAAGCGCTTTTGTAGCCCTTAGAACACTGGGGCTCTGGGCTTCTCTAGCCACCTCATCTTCTGCTCATCCTCGCGCGCTCTAAAGAGAGCTCAGGTGAGAAATTGCAAACGTCCAGCAATTGCTCAGAGATGAAAAGTGCCAGCACTGAAAGCTGTTGCTAGCCAGCACCCTTCCTTGGAAGCGCTTTCACAGGCGCAGCAACACTGGGGCTTTGCGCTTCTCTAGCCACCAAACGTCACGGTCCTTCTCTTTCCGTCTCGTAGACACGAGCTGAGAAATTGCAAACGACGAGCAATTGCTCAGAGATGAAAAGTGCCAGCACTGAAAGCTCTTGCTAGCCAGCACCCTTCCTTGGAAGCGCTTTCACAGGCGCAGCAACACTGGGGCTTTGCGCTTCTCTAGCCACCAAACGCCACGGTCCTTCTCTTTCCGTCTCGTAGACACGAGCTGAGAAATTGCAAAGGTCGAGCAATTGCTCAGAGATGAAAAGTGCCAGCACTGAAAGCTGTTGCTAGCCAGCACCCTTCCTTGGAAGAGCTTTACAGGCGCAGTAACACTGGGGCTTTGCGCTTCTCTACCCACCAAACGTCACGGTCCTTCTCTTTCCATCTCATAGACACGAGCTGAGAAATTGCAAACGTCGAGCAATTGCTCAGAGATGAAAAGTGCCAGCACTGAAAGCTGTTGCTAGCCAGCACCCTTCCTTGGAAGCGCTTTTGTAGGCCTAAGAACACTGGGGCTCTGGGCTTCTCTAGCCACCTCATCTTCTGCTCATCCTCTCGCGCACTCTAAAGAGAGCTCAGGTGAGAAATTGCAAACGTCGAGCAATTGCTCAGAGATGAAAAGTGCCAGCACTGAAAGCTGTTGCTAGCCAGCACCCTTCCTTGGAAGCGCTTTCACAGGCGCAGCAACACTGGGGCTTTGCGCTTCTCTACCCACCAAACGTCACGGTCCTTCTCTTTCCGTCTCGTAGACACGAGCTGAGAAATTGCAAACGTCGAGCAATTGCTCAGAGATGAAAAGTGCCAGCACTGAAAGCTCTTGCTAGCCAGCACCCTTCCTTGGAAGCGCTTTCACAGGCGCAGCAACACTGGGGCTTTGCGCTTCTCTAGCCACCAAACGTCACGGTCACTATCTTTCCGTCTCGTAGACACGAGCTGAGAAATTACAAACGTCCAGCAATTGCTCAGAGATGAAAAGTGCCAGCACTGAAAGCTCTTGCTAGCCAGCACCCTTCCTTGGAAGCGCTTTTGTAACCCTTAGAACACTGGGGCTCTGGGCTTCTCTAGCCACCTCATCTTCTCCTCATCCTCTCGCGCACTCTAAAGAGAGCTCAGGTGAGAAATTGCAAACGTCGAGCAATTGCTCAGAGATGAAAAGTGCCAGCACTGAAAGCTCTTGCTAGCCAGCACCCTTCCTTGGAAGCGCTTTCACAGGCGCAGCAACACTGGGGCTTTGCGCTTCTCTAGCCACCAAACGTCACGGTCATTCTCTTTCCGTCTCGTAGACACGAGCTGAGAAATTGCAAACGTCGAGCAATTGCTCAGAGATGAAAAGTGCCAGCACTGAAAGCTGTTGCTAGCCAGCACCCTTCCTTGGAAGCGCTTTTGTAGCCCTTAGAACACTGGGGCTCTGGGCTTCTCTAGCCACCTCATCTTCTGCTCATCCTCTCGCGCACTCTAAAGAGAGCTCAGGTGAGAAATTGCAAACGTCGAGCAATTGCTCAGAGATGAAAAGTGCCAGCACTGAAAGCTCTTGCTAGCCAGCACCCTTCCTTGGAAGCGCTTTTGTAGGCCTAAGAACACTGGGGCTCTGGGCTTCTTTAGCCACCTCATCTTCTGCTCATCCTCGCGCGCACTCTAAAGAGAGCTCAGGTGAGAAATTGCAAACGTCGAGCAATTGCTCAGAGATGAAAAGTGCCAGCACTGAAAGCTCTTGCTAGCCAGCACCCTTCCTTGGAAGCGCTTTCACAGGCGCAGCAACACTGGGGCTTTGCGCTTCTCTAGCCACCAAACGTCACGGTCCTTCTCTTTCCGTCTCATAGACACGAGCTGAGAAATTGCAAACGTCGAGCAATTGCTCAGAGATGAAAAGTGCCAGCACTGAAAGCTGTTGCTAGCCAGCACCCTTCCTTGGAAGAGCTTTACAGGCGCAGTAACACTGGGGCTTTGCGCTTCTCTACCCACCAAACGTCACTGTCATTCTCTTTCCATCTCATAGACACGAGCTGAGAAATTGCAAACGTCGAGCAATTGCTCAGAGATGAAAAGTGCCAGCACTGAAAGCTGTTGCTAGCCAGCCCCCTTCCTTGGAAGCGCTTTCACACGCGCAGCAACACTGGGGCTTTGCGCTTCTCTACCCACCAAAGGTCACGGTCCTTCTCTTTCCGTCTCGTAGACACGAGCTGAGAAATTGCAAACGTCGAGCAATTGCTCAGAGATGAAAAGTGCCAGCACTGAAAGCTGTTGCTAGCCAGCCCCCTTCCTTGGAAGCGCTTTTGTAGGCCTAAGAACACTGGGGCTCTGGGCTTCTCTAGCCACCTCATCTTCTGCTCATCCTCTCGCGCACTCTAAAGAGAGCTCAGGTGAGAAATTGCAAACGTCGAGCAATTGCTCAGAGATGAAAAGTGCCAGCACTGAAAGCTGTTGCTAGCCAGCACCCTTCCTTGGAAGCGCTTTCACAGGCGCAGTAACACTGGGGCTTTGCGCTTCTCTACCCACCAAACGTCACGGTCCTTCTCTTTCCGTCTCGTAGACATGAGCTGAGAAATTGCAAACGTCGAGCAATTGCTCCGAGATGAAAAGTGCCAGCACTGAAAGCTGTTGCTAGCCAGCACCCTTCCTTGGAAGCGCTTTTGTAGGCCTAAGAACAGTGGGGCTCTGGGCTTCTCTAGCCACCTCATCTTCTGCTCATCCTCTCGCGCACTCTAAAGAGAGCTCAGGTGAGAAATTGCAAACGTCGAGCAATTGCTCAGAGATGAAAAGTGCCAGCACTGAAAGCTGTTGCTAGCCAGCACCCTTCCTTGGAAGCGCTTTTGTAGCCCTTAGAACACTGGGGCTCTGGGCTTCTCTAGCCACCTCATCTTCTGCTCATCCTCGCGCGCTCTAAAGAGAGCTCAGGTGAGAAATTGCAAACGTCCAGCAATTGCTCAGAGATGAAAAGTGCCAGCACTGAAAGCTGTTGCTAGCCAGCACCCTTCCTTGGAAGCGCTTTCACAGGCGCAGCAACACTGGGGCTTTGCGCTTCTCTAGCCACCAAACGTCACGGTCCTTCTCTTCCCGTCTCGTAGACACGAGATGAGAAATTGCAAACGTCGAGCAATTGCTCAGAGATGAAAAGTGCCAGCACTGAAAGCTGTTGCTAGCCAGCACCCTTCCTTGGAAGCGCTTTTGTAGGCCTAAGAACACTGGGGCTCTGGGCTTCTCTAGCCACCTCATCTTCTGCTCATCCTCTCGCGCACTCTAAAGAGAGCTGAGGTGAGAAATTGCAAACGTCAAGCAATTGCTCAGAGATGAAAAGTGCCAGCAGTGAAAGCCCTTGCTAGCCAGCACCCTTCCTTGGAAGCGCTTTCACAGGCGCAGCAACACTGGGGCTTTGCGCTTCTCTACGCACCAAACGTCACGGTCCTTCTCTTTCCGTCTCGTAGACACGAGCTGAGAAATTGCAAACGTTGAGCAATTGCTCAGAGATGAAAAGTGCCAGCACTGAAAGCTCTTGCTAGCCAGCACCCTTCCTTGGAAGCGCTTTACAGGCGCAGTAACACTGGGGCTTTGCGCTTCTCTAGCCACCAAACGTCACGGTCACTATCTCTCCGTCTCGTAGACACGAGCTGAGAAATTGCAAACGTCGAGCAATTGCTCAGAGATGAAAAGTGCCAGCACTGAAAGCTGTTGCTAGCCAGCACCCTTCCTTGGAAGCGCTTTCACAGGCGCAGCAACACTGGGGCTTTGCGCTTCTATATGCACCAAACGTCACGGTGATTCTCTTTCCGTCTCGTAGACACGAGCTGAGAAATTGCAAACGTTGAGCAATTGCTCAGAGATGAAAAGTGCCAGCACTGAAAGCTGTTGCTAGCCAGCACCCTTCCTTGGAAGAGCTTTACAGGCGCAGTAACACTGGGGCTTTGCGCTTCTCTAGCCACCAAACGTCACGGTCATTCTCTTTCCATCTCATAGACACGAGCTGAGAAATTGCAAACGTCGAGCAATTGCTCAGAGATGAAAAGTGCCAGCACTGAAAGCTCTTGCTAGCCAGCACCCTTCCTTGGAAGCGCTTTTGTAGGCCTAAGAACACTGGGGCTCTGGGCTTCTCTAGCCACCTCATCTTCTCCTCATCCTCTCGCGCACTCTAAAGAGAGCTCAGGTGAGAAATTGCAAACGTCGAGCAATTGCTCAGAGATGAAAAGTGCCAGCACTGAAAGCTCTTGCTAGCCAGCACCCTTCCTTGGAAGCGCTTTCACAGGCGCAGTAACACTGGGGCTTTGCGCTTCTCTACCCACCAAACGTCACTGTCATTCTCTTTCCATCTCATAGACACGAGCTGAGAAATTGCAAACGTCGAGCAATTGCTCAGAGATGAAAAGTGCCAGCACTGAAAGCTGTTGCTAGCCAGCACCCTTCCTTGGAAGCGCTTTTGTAGGCCTAAGAACACTGGGGCTCTGGGCTTCTTTAGCCACCTCATCTTCTGCTCATCCTCTCGCGCACTCTAAAGAGAGCTCAGGTGAGAAATTGCAAACGTCCAGCCATTGCTCAGAGATGAAAAGTGCCAGCACTGAAAGCTGTTGCTAGCCAGCACCCTTCCTTGGAAGCGCTTTCACAGGCGCAGTAACACTGGGGCTTTGCGCTTCTCTAGCCACCAAACGTCACGGTCCTTCTCTTTCCATCTCATAGACACGAGCTGAGAAATTGCAAACGTCGAGCAATTGCTCAGAGATGAAAAGTGCCAGCACTGAAAGCTGTTGCTAGCCAGCACCCTTCCTTGGAAGCGCTTTTGTAGCCCTTAGAACACTGGGGCTCTGGGCTTCTCTAGCCACCTCATGTTCTGCTCATCCTCTCGCGCACTCTAAAGAGAGCTCAGGTGAGAAATTGCAAACGTCCAGCAATTGCTCAGAGATGAAAAGTGCCAGCACTGAAAGCTCTTGCTAGCCAGCACCCTTCCTTGGAAGCGCTTTACAGGCGCAGTAACACTGGGGCTTTGCGCTTCTCTACCCACCAAACGTCAAGGTCCTTCTCTTTCCGTCTCGTAGACACGAGCTGAGAAATTGCAAACGTCGAGCAATTGCTCAGAGATGAAAAGTGCCAGCACTGAAAGCTCTTGCTAGCCAGCACCCTTCCTTGGAAGCGCTTTTGTAGCCCTTAGAACACTGGGGCTCTGGGCTTCTCTAGCCACCTCATCTTCTGCTCATCCTCGCGCGCTCTAAAGAGAGCTCAGGTGAGAAATTGCAAATGTCGAGCAATTGCTCAGAGATGAAAAGTGCCAGCACTGAAAGCTCTTGCTAGCCAGCACCCTTCCTTGGAAGCGCTTTCACAGGCGCAGCAACACTGGGCCTTTGCGCTTCTCTAGCCACCAAACGTCACGGTCCTTCTCTTTCCGTCTCGTAGACACGAGCTGAGAAATTGCAAACGTCGAGCAATTGCTCAGAGAGGAAAAGTGCCAGCACTGAAAGCTGTTGCTAGCCAGCACCCTTCCTTGGAAGCGCTTTCACAGGCGCAGCAACACTGGGGCTTTGTGCTTCTCTACCCACCAAACGTCACGGTCCTTCTCTTTCCGTCTCGTAGACACGAGCTGAGAAATTGCAAACGTCCAGCAATTGCTCAGAGATGAAAAGTGCCAGCACTGAAAGCTGTTGCTAGCCAGCACCCTTCCTTGGAAGCGCTTTTGTAGGCCTAAGAACACTGGGGCTCTCGGCTTCTCTAGCCACCTCATCTTCTGCTCATCCTCTCGCGCACTCTAAAGAGAGCTCAGGTGAGAAATTGCAAACGTCGAGCAATTGCTCAGAGATGAAAAGTGCCAGCACTGAAAGCTGTTGCTAGCCAGCACCCTTCCTTGGAAGCGCTTTTGTAGGCCTAAGAACAGTGGGGCTCTGGGCTTCTCTAGCCACCTCATCTTCTGCTCATCCTCTCGCGCACTCTAAAGAGAGCTCAGGTGAGAAATTGCAAACGTCCAGCAATTGCTCAGAGATGAAAAGTGCCAGCACTGAAAGCTCTTGCTAGCCAGCACCCTTCCTTGGAAGCGCTTTTGTAGGCCTAAGAACACTGGGGCTCTGGGCTTCTTTAGCCACCTCATCTTCTGCTCATCCTCTCGCGCACTCTGAAGAGAGCTCAGGTGAGAAATTGCAAACGTCGAGCAATTGCTCAGAGATGAAAAGTGCCAACACTGAAAGCTCTTGCTAGCCAGCACCCTTCCTTGGAAGCGCTTTCACAGGCGCAGTAACACTGGGGCTTTGCGCTTCTCTAGCCACCAAACGTCACGGTCATTCTCTTTCCGTCTCGTAGACACGAGCTGAGAAATTGCAAACGTCGAGCAATTGCTCAGAGATGAAAAGTGCCAGCACTGAAAGCTCTTGCTAGCCAGCACCCTTCCTTGGAAGCGCTTTTGTAGGCCTAAGAACACTGGGGCTCTGGGCTTCTTTAGCCACCTCATCTTCTGCTCATCCTCTCGCGCACTCTGAAGAGAGCTCAGGTGAGAAATTGCAAACGTCGAGCAATTGCTCAGAGATGAAAAGTGCCAGCACTGAAAGCTCTTGCTAGCCAGCACCCTTCCTTGGAAGCGCTTTCACAGGCGCAGCAACACTGGGGCTTTGCGCTTCTCTAGCCACCAAACGTCACGGTCCTTCTCTTTCCGTCTCGTAGACACGAGCTGAGAAATTGCAAACGTCGAGCAATTGCTCAGAGATGAAAAGTGCCAGCACTGAAAGCTGTTGCTAGCCAGCACCCTTCCTTGGAAGCGCTTTTGTAGGCCTAAGAACACTGGGGCTCTGGGCTTCTTTAGCCACCTCATCTTCTGCTCATCCTCTCGCGCACTCTAAAGAGAGCTCAGGTGAGAAATTGCAAACGTCGAGCAATTGCTCAGAGATGAAAAGTGCCAGCACTGAAAGCTGTTGCTAGCCAGCACCCTTCCTTGGAAGCGCTTTCACAGGCGCAGCAACACTGGGGCTTTGCGCTTCTCTACCCACCAAACGTCACGGTCCTTCTCTTTCCGTCTCGTAGACACGAGCTGAGAAATTGCAAACGTCAAGCAATTGCTCAGAGAGGAAAAGTGCCAGCACTGAAAGCTGTTGCTAGCCAGCACCCTTCCTTGGAAGCACTTTTGTAGGCCTAAGAACACTGGGGCTCTGGGCTTCTCTAGCCACCTCATCTTCTGCTCATCCTCTCGCGCACTCTAAAGAGAGCTCAGGTGAGAAATTGCAAACGTCGAGCAATTGCTCAGAGATGAAAAGTGCCAGCACTGAAAGCTGTTGCTAGCCAGCACCCTTCCTTGGAAGCGCTTTACAGGCGCAGCAACACTGGGGCTTTGCGCTTCTCTAGCCACCAAACGTCACGGTCACTATCTCTCCGTCTCGTAGACACGAGCTGAGAAATTGCAAACGTCGAGCAATTGCTCAGAGATGAAAAGTGCCAGCACTGAAAGCTGTTGCTAGCCAGCCCCCTTCCTTGGAAGCGCTTTTGTAGGCCTAAGAACACTGGGGCTCTGGGCTTCTCTAGCCACCTCATCTTCTGCTCATCCTCTCGCGCACTCTAAAGAGAGCTCAGGTGAGAAATTGCAAACGTCGAGCAATTGCTCAGAGATGAAAAGTGCCAGCACTGAAAGCTGTTGCTAGCCAGCACCCTTCCTTGGAAGCGCTTTTGTAGGCCTAAGAACACTGGGGCTCCGGGCTTCTTTAGCCACCTCATCTTCTGCTCATCCTCTCGCGCACTCTGAAGAGAGCTCAGGTGAGAAATTGCAAACGTCGAGCAATTGCTCAGAGATGAAAAGTGCCAGCACTGAAAGCTCTTGCTAGCCAGCACCCTTCCTTGGAAGCGCTTTCACAGGCGCAGCAACACTGGGGTTTTGCGCTTCTCTACCCACCAAACGTCACGGTCCTTCTCTTTCCGTCTCGTAGACACGAGATGAGAAATTGCAAACGTCGAGCAATTGCTCAGAGATGAAAAGTGCCAGCACTGAAAGCTGTTGCTAGCCAGCACCCTTCCTTGGAAGCGCTTTCACAGGCGCAGTAACACTGGGGCTTTGCGCTTCTCTAGCCACCAAACGTCACTGTCATTCTCTTTCCATCTCGTAGACACGAGCTGAGAAATTGCAAACGTCGAGCAATTGCTCAGAGATGAAAAGTGCCAGCACTGAAAGCTCTTGCTAGCCAGCACCCTTCCTTGGAAGCGCTTTCACAGGCGCAGCAACACTGGGGCTTTGCGCTTCTCTACCCACCAAACGTCACGGTCCTTCTCTTTCCGTCTCGTAGACACGAGCTGAGAAATTGCAAACGTCGAGCAATTGCTCAGAGAGGAAAAGTGCCAGCACTGAAAGCTGTTGCTAGCCAGCACCCTTCCTTGGAAGCGCTTTTGTAGGCCTAAGAACACTGGGGCTTTGGGCTTCTCTAGCCACCTCATCTTCTGCTCATCCTCTCGCGCACTCTAAAGAGAGCTCAGGTGAGAAATTGCAAACGTCGAGCAATTGCTCAGAGATGAAAAGTGCCAGCACTGAAAGCTCTTGCTAGCCAGCACCCTTCCTTGGAAGCGCTTTTGTAGGCCTAAGAACACTGGGGCTCTGGGCTTCTCTAGCCACCTCATCTTCTGCTCATCCTCTCGCGCACTCTAAAGAGAGCTCAGGTGAGAAATTGCAAACGTCGAGCAATTGCTCAGAGATGAAAAGTGCCAGCACTGAAAGCTCTTGCTAGCCAGCACCCTTCCTTGGAAGCGCTTTCACAGGCGCAGTAACACTGGGGCTTTGCGCTTCTCTACCAACCAAACATCACAGTCACTATCTCTCCGTCTCGTAGACATGAGCTGAGAAATTGCAAACGTCGAGCAATTGCTCAGAGATGAAAAGTGCCAGCACTGAAAGCTGTTGCTAGCCAGCACCCTTCCTTGGAAGCGCTTTTGTAGGCCTAAGAACACTGGGGCTCTGGGCTTCTTTAGCCACCTCATCTTCTGCTCATCCTCTCGCGCACTCTGAAGAGAGCTCAGGTGAGAAATTGCAAACGTCGAGCAATTGCTCAGAGATGAAAAGTGCCAGCACTGAAAGCTCTTGCTAGCCAGCACCCTTCCTTGGAAGCGCTTTCACAGGCGCAGCAACACTGGGGCTTTGCGCTTCTCTACCCACCAAACGTCACGGTCCTTCTCTTTCCGTCTCGTAGACACGAGCTGAGAAATTGCAAACGTCGAGCAATTGCTCAGAGATGAAAAGTGCCAGCACTGAAAGCTGTTGCTAGCCAGCACCCTTCCTTGGAAGCGCTTTCACAGGCGCAGTAACACTGGGGCTTTGCGCTTCTCTACCCACCAAACGTCACGGTCCTTCTCTTTCCGTCTCGTAGACACGAGCTGAGAAATTGCAAACGTCGAGCAATTGCTCAGAGAGGAAAAGTGCCAGCACTGAAAGCTGTTGCTAGCCAGCACCCTTCCTTGGAAGCGCTTTCACAGGCGCAGTAACACTGGGGCTTTGCGCTTCTCTAGCCACCAAACGTCACGGTCCTTCTCTTTCCATCTCGTAGACACGAGCTGAGAAATTGCAAACGTCGAGCAATTGCTCAGAGATGAAAAGTGCCAGCACTGAAAGCTCTTGCTAGCCAGCACCCTTCCTTGGAAGCGCTTTTGTAGGCCTAAGAACACTGGGGCTCTGGGCTTCTTTAGCCACCTCATCTTCTGCTCATCCTCTCGCGCACTCTGAAGAGAGCTCAGGTGAGAAATTGCAAACGTCGAGCAATTGCTCAGAGATGAAAAGTGCCAGCACTGAAAGCTCTTGCTAGCCAGCACCCTTCCTTGGAAGCGCTTTCACAGGCGCAGCAACACTGGGGCTTTGCGCTTCTCTACCCACCAAACGTCACGGTCCTTCTCTTTCCGTCTCGTAGACACGAGCTGAGAAATTGCAAACGTCCAGCAATTGCTCAGAGAGGAAAAGTGCCAGCACTGAAAGCTGTTGCTAGCCAGCACCCTTCCTTGGAAGCGCTTTTGTAGGCCTAAGAACACTGGGGCTCTGGGCTTCTCTAGCCACCTCATCTTCTGCTCATCCTCTCGCGCACTCTAAAGAGAGCTCAGGTGAGAAATTGCAAACGTCGAGCAATTGCTCAGAGATGAAAAGTGCCAGCACTGAAAGCTCTTGCTAGCCAGCCCCCTTCCTTGGAAGCGCTTTTGTAGGCCTAAGAACACTGGGGCTCTGGGCTTCTCTAGCCACCTAATCTTCTGCTCATCCTCTCGCGCACTCTAAAGAGAGCTCAGGTGAGAAATTGCAAACGTCGAGCAATTGCTCAGAGATGAAAAGTGCCAGCACTGAAAGCTCTTGCTAGCCAGCACCCTTCCTTGGAAGCGCTTTACAGGCGCAGTAACACTGGGGCTTTGCGCTTCTCTACCCATCAAACGTCACGGTCCTTCTCTTTCCGTCTCGTAGACACGAGCTGAGAAATTGCAAACGTCGAGCAATTGCTCAGAGATGAAAAGTGCCAGCACTGAAAGCTCTTGCTAGCCAGCACCCTTCCTTGGAAGCGCTTTCACAGGCGCAGCAACACTGGGGCTTTGCGCTTCTCTACCCACCAAACGTCAAGGTCCTTCTCTTTCCGTCTCGTAGACACGAGCTGAGAAATTGCAAATGTCGAGCAATTGCTCAGAGATGAAAAGTGCCAGCACTGAAAGCTGTTGCTAGCCAGCACCCTTCCTTGGAAGCGCTTTTGTAGGCCTAAGAACACTGGGGCTCTGGGCTTCTCTAGCCACCTCATCTTCTGCTCATCCTCTCGCGCACTCTAAAGAGAGCTCAGGTGAGAAATTGCAAACGTCGAGCAATTGCTCAGAGATGAAAAGTGCCAGCACTGAAAGCTGTTGCTAGCCAGCACCCTTCCTTGGAAGCGCTTTTGTAGGCCTAAGAACACTGGGGCTCTGGGCTTCTTTAGCCACCTCATCTTCTGCTCATCCTCTCGCGCACTCTGAAGAGAGCTCAGGTGAGAAATTGCAAACGTCGAGCAATTGCTCAGAGATGAAAAGTGCCAGCACTGAAAGCTCTTGCTAGCCAGCACCCTTCCTTGGAAGCGCTTTCACAGGCGCAGCAACACTGGGGCTTTGCGCTTCTCTACCCACCAAACGTCACTGTCATTCTCTTTCCGTCTCGTAGACACGAGATGAGAAATTGCAAACGTCGAGCAATTGCTCAGAGATGAAAAGTGCCAGCACTGAAAGCTGTTGCTAGCCAGCACCCTTCCTTGGAAGCGCTTTCACAGGCGCAGTAACACTGGGGCTTTGCGCTTCTCTAGCCACCAAACGTCACTGTCATTCTCTTTCCATCTCGTAGACACGAGCTGAGAAATTGCAAACGTCGAGCAATTGCTCAGAGATGAAAAGTGCCAGCACTGAAAGCTCTTGCTAGCCAGCACCCTTCCTTGGAAGCTCTTTCACAGGCGCAGTAACACTGGGGCTTTGCGCTTCTCTACCCACCAAACGTCACGGTCCTTCTCTTTCCGTCTCGTAGACACGAGCTGAGAAATTGCAAACGTCGAGCAATTGCTCAGAGATGAAAAGTGCCAGCACTGAAAGCTCTTGCTAGCCAGCACCCTTCCTTGGAAGCGCTTTTGTAGGCCTAAGAACACTGGGGCTCTGGGCTTCTCTAGCACCTCATCTTCTGCTCATCCTCTCGCGCACTCTGAAGAGAGCTCAGGTGAGAAATTGCAAACGTCGAGCAATTGCTCAGAGATGAAAAGTGCCAGCACTGAAAGCTGTTGCTAGCCAGCACCCTTCCTTGGAAGCGCTTTCACAGGCGCAGCAACACTGGGGCTTTGCGCTTCTCTAGCCACCAAACGTCACGGTCATTCTCTTTCCGTCTCGTAGACACGAGCTGAGAAATTGCAAACGTCGAGCAATTGCTCAGAGATGAAAAGTGCCAGCACTGAAAGCTCTTGCTAGCCAGCACCCTTCCTTGGAAGCGCTTTCACAGGTGCAGCAACACTGGGGCTTTGCACTTCTATACGCACCAAACGTCACGGTCCTTCTCTTTCCGTCTCGTAGACACGAGCTGAGAAATTGCAAACGTCGAGCAATTGCTCAGAGAGGAAAAGTGCCAGCACTGAAAGCTGTTGCTAGCCAGCACCCTTCCTTGGAAGCGCTTTTGTAGGCCTAAGAACACTGGGGCTCTGGGCTTCTCTAGCCACCTCATCTTCTGCTCATCCTCTCGCGCACTCTAAAGAGAGCTCAGGTGAGAAATTGCAAACGTTGAGCAATTGCTCAGAGATGAAAAGTGCCAGCACTGAAAGCTCTTGCTAGCCAGCACCCTTCCTTGGAAGCTCTTTTGTAGGCCTAAGAACACTGGGGCTCTGGGCTTCTTTAGCCACCTCATCTTCTGCTCATCCTCTCGCGCACTCTGAAGAGAGCTCAGGTGAGAAATTGCAAACGTCGAGCAATTGCTCAGAGATGAAAAGTGCCAGCACTGAAAGCTGTTGCTAGCCAGCACCCTTCCTTGGAAGCGCTTTCACAGGCGCAGCAACACTGGGGCTTTGCGCTTCTCTAGCCACCAAGCGTCACGGTCCTTCTCTTTCCGTCTCGTAGACACGAGCTGAGAAATTGCAAACGTCGAGCAATTGCTCAGAGAGGAAAAGTGCCAGCACTGAAAGCTGTTGCTAGCCAGCACCCTTCCTTGGAAGCGCTTTTGTAGGCCTAAGAACACTGGGGCTCTGGGCTTCTCTAGCCACCTCATCTTCTGCTCATCCTCTCGCGCACTCTAAAGAGAGCTCAGGTGAGAAATTGCAAACGTCGAGCAATTGCTCAGAGATGAAAAGTGCCAGCACTGAAAGCTGTTGCTAGCCAGCACCCTTCCTTGGAAGCGCTTTCACAGGCGCAGTAACACTGGGGCTTTGCGCTTCTCTAGCCACCAAACGTCACTGTCATTCTCTTTCCATCTCGTAGACACGAGCTGAGAAATTGCAAACGTCGAGCAATTGCTCAGAGATGAAAAGTGCCAGCACTGAAAGCTGTTGCTAGCCAGCACCCTTCCTTGGAAGCGCTTTCACAGGCGCAGTAACACTGGGGCTTTGCGCTTCTCTAGCCACCAAACGTCAAGGTCATTCTCTTTCCGTCTCGTAGACACGAGATGAGAAATTGCAAACGTCGAGCAATTGCTCAGAGATGAAAAGTGCCAGCACTGAAAGCTCTTGCTAGCCAGCACCCTTCCTTGGAAGCGCTTTCACAGGCGCAGTAACACTGGGGCTTTGCGCTTCTCTAGCCACCAAACGTCACGGTCCTTCTCTTTCCGTCTCGTAGACACGAGCTGAGAAATTGCAAACGTCGAGCAATTGCTCAGAGATGAAAAGTGCCAGCACTGAAAGCTGTTGCTAGCCAGCACCCTTCCTTGGAAGCGCTTTTGTAGGCCTAAGAACACTGGGGCTCTGGGCTTCTCTAGCCACCTCATCTTCTGCTCATCCTCTCGCGCACTCTAAAGAGAGCTCAGGTGAGAAATTGCAAACGTCGAGCAATTGCTCAGAGATGAAAAGTGCCAGCACTGAAAGCTGTTGCTAGCCAGCACCCTTCCTTGGAAGCGCTTTCACAGGCGCAGCAACACTGGGGCTTTGCGCTTCTCTACCCACCAAACGTCACGGTCCTTCTCTTTCCGTCTCGTAGACACGAGCTGAGAAATTGCAAACGTCGAGCAATTGCTCAGAGATGAAAAGTGCCAGCACTGAAAGCTGTTGCTAGCCAGCACCCTTCCTTGGAAGCGCTTTTGTAGGCCGAAGAACACTGGGGCTCTGGGCTTCTTTAGCCACCTCATCTTCTGCTCATCCTCTCGCGCACTCTGAAGAGAGCTCAGGTGAGAAATTGCAAACGTCCAGCAATTGCTCAGAGATGAAAAGTGCCAGCACTGAAAGCTGTTGCTAGCCAGCACCCTTCCTTGGAAGCGCTTTCACAGGCGCAGTAACACTGGGGCTTTGCGCTTCTCTACCCACCAAACGTCACGGTCATTCTCTTTCCATCTCGTAGACACGAGCTGAGAAATTGCAAACGTCGAGCAATTGCTCAGAGATGAAAAGTGCCAGCACTGAAAGCTGTTGCTAGCCAGCACCCTTCCTTGGAAGCGCTTTTGTAGGCCTAAGAACACTGGGGCTCTGGGCTTCTTTAGCCACCTCATCTTCTGCTCATCCTCTCGCGCACTCTGAAGAGAGCTCAGGTGAGAAATTGCAAACGTCGAGCAATTGCTCAGAGAAGAAAAGTGCCAGCACTGAAAGCTGTTGCTAGCCAGCACCCTTCCTTGGAAGCGCTTTCACAGGCGCAGCAACACTGGGGCTTTGCGCTTCTCTAGCCACCAAACGTCACGGTCCTTCTCTTTCCGTCTCGTAGACACGAGCTGAGAAATTGCAAACGTCGAGCAATTGCTCAGAGATGAAAAGTGCCAGCACTGAAAGCTGTTGCTAGCCAGCACCCTTCCTTGGAAGCGCTTTTGTAGGCCTAAGAACACTGGGGCTCTGGGCTTCTCTAGCCACCTCATCTTCTGCTCATCCTCTTGCGCACTCTAAAGAGAGCTCAGGTGAGAAATTGCAAACGTCGAGCAATTGCTCAGAGATGAAAAGTGCCAGCACTGAAAGCTCTTGCTAGCCAGCACCCTTCCTTGGAAGCACTTTTGTAGGCCTAAGCACACTGGGGCTCTGGGCTTCTCTAGCCACCTAATCTTCTGCTCATCCTCTCGCGCACTCTAAAGAGAGCTCAGGTGAGAAATTGCAAACGTCGAGCAATTGCTCAGAGATGAAAAGTGCCAGCACTGAAAGCTGTTGCTAGCCAGCACCCTTCCTTGGAAGCGCTTTACAGGCGCAGTAACACTGGGGCTTTGCGCTTCTCTACCCATCAAACGTCACTGTCATTCTCTTTCCGTCTCGTAGACACGAGCTGAGAAATTGCAAACGTCGAGCAATTGCTCAGAGATGAAAAGTGCCAGCACTGAAAGCTCTTGCTAGCCAGCACCCTTCCTTGGAAGCACTTTCACAGGCGCAGCAACACTGGGGCTTTGCGCTTCTCTACCCACCAAACGTCACGGTCCTTCTCTTTCCGTCTCGTAGACACGAGCTGAGAAATTGCAAACGTCGAGCAATTGCTCAGAGATGAAAAGTGCCAGCACTGAAAGCTCTTGCTAGCCAGCACCCTTCCTTGGAAGCGCTTTCACAGGTGCAGCAACACTGGGGCTTTGCGCTTCTATACGCACCAAACGTCACGGTCCTTCTCTTTCCGTCTCGTAGACACGAGCTGAGAAATTGCAAACGTCGAGCAATTGCTCAGAGATGAAAAGTGCCAGCACTGAAAGCTGTTGCTAGCCAGCACCCTTCCTTGGAAGCGCTTTTGTAGGCCTAAGAACACTGGGGCTCTGGGCTTCTCTAGCCACCTCATCTTCTGCTCATCCTCTCGCGCACTCTAAAGAGAGCTCAGGTGAGAAATTGCAAACGTCGAGCAATTGCTCAGAGATGAAAAGTGCCAGCACTGAAAGCTGTTGCTAGCCAGCACCCTTCCTTGGAAGCCCTTTTGTAGGCCTAAGAACACTGGGTCTCTGGGCTTCTTTAGCCACCTCATCTTCTGCTCATCCTCTCGCGCACTCTGAAGAGAGCTCAGGGGAGAAATTGCAAACGTCGAGCAATTGCTCAGAGATGAAAAGTGCCAGCACTGAAAGCTGTTGCTAGCCAGCACCCTTCCTTGGAAGCGCTTTCACAGGCGCAGCAACACTGGGGCTTTGCGCTTCTCTACCCACCAAACGTCACGGTCCTTCTCTTTCCGTCTCGTAGACACGAGATGAGAAATTGCAAACGTCGAGCAATTGCTCAGAGATGAAAAGTGCCAGCACTGAAAGCTGTTGCTAGCCAGCACCCTTCCTTGGAAGCGCTTTCACAGGCGCAGCAACACTGGGGCTTTGCGCTTCTCTACCCACCAAACGTCACGGTCATTCTCTTTCCGTCTCGTAGACACGAGCTGAGAAATTGCAAACGTCGAGCAATTGCTCAGAGAGGAAAAGTGCCAGCACTGAAAGCTGTTGCTAGCCAGCACCCTTCCTTGGAAGCGCTTTTGTAGGCCTAAGAACACTGGGGCTTTGGGCTTCTCTAGCCACCTCATCTTCTGCTCATCCTCTCGCGCACTCTAAAGAGAGCTCAGGTGAGAAATTGCAAACGTCGAGCAATTGCTCCGAGATGAAAAGTGCCAGCACTGAAAGCTGTTGCTAGCCAGCACCCTTCCTTGGAAGCGCTTTTGTAGGCCTAAGAACACTGGGGCTCTGGGCTTCTCTAGCCACCTCATCTTCTGCTCATCCTCTCGCGCACTCTAAAGAGAGCTCAGGTGAGAAATTGCAAACGTCGAGCAATTGCTCAGAGATGAAAAGTGCCAGCACTGAAAGCTCTTGCTAGCCAGCACCCTTCCTTGGAAGCGCTTTCACAGGCGCAGCAACACTGGGGCTTTGCGCTTCTCTAGCCACCAAACGTCACGGTCCTTCTCTTTCCGTCTCGTAGACACGAGCTGAGAAATTGCAAACGTCGAGCAATTGCTCAGAGATGAAAAGTGCCAGCACTGAAAGCTGTTGCTAGCCAGCACCCTTCCTTGGAAGCGCTTTTGTAGGCCTAAGAACACTGGGGCTCTGGGCTTCTCTAGCCACCTCATCTTCTCCTCATCCTCTCGCGCACTCTAAAGAGAGCTCAGGTGAGAAATTGCAAACGTCGAGCAATTGCTCAGAGATGAAAAGTGCCAGCACTGAAAGCTGTTGCTAGCCAGCACCCTTCCTTGGAAGCGCTTTCACAGGCGCAGTAACACTGGGGCTTTGCGCTTCTCTAGCCACCAAACGTCACGGTCATTCTCTTTCCGTCTCGTAGACACGAGCTGAGAAATTGCAAACGTCGAGCAATTGCTCAGAGATGAAAAGTGCCAGCACTGAAAGCTGTTGCTAGCCAGCACCCTTCCTTGGAAGCGCTTTCACAGGCGCAGCAACACTGGGGCTTTGCGCTTCTCTAGCCACCAAACGTCACGGTCATTCTCTTTCCGTCTCGTAGACACGAGCTGAGAAATTGCAAACGTCGAGCAATTGCTCAGAGATGAAAAGTGCCAGCACTGAAAGCTCTTGCTAGCCAGCACCCTTCCTTGGAAGCGCTTTCACAGGCGCAGTAACACTGGGGCTTTGCGCTTCTCTAGCCACCAAACGTCACGGTCCTTCTCTTTCCGTCTCGTAGACACGAGCTGAGAAATTGCAAACGTCGAGCAATTGCTCAGAGATGAAAAGTGCCAGCACTGAAAGCTGTTGCTAGCCAGCACCCTTCCTTGGAAGCGCTTTTGTAGGCCTAAGAACACTGGGGCTCTGGGCTTCTCTAGCCACCTCATCTTCTGCTCATCCTCTCGCGCACTCTAAAGAGAGCTCAGGTGAGAAATTGCAAACGTCGAGCAATTGCTCAGAGATGAAAAGTGCCAGCACTGAAAGCTGTTGCTAGCCAGCACCCTTCCTTGGAAGCGCTTTCACAGGCGCAGCAACACTGGGGCTTTGCGCTTCTCTACCCACCAAACGTCACGGTCCTTCTCTTTCCGTCTCGTAGACACGAGCTGAGAAATTGCAAACGTCGAGCAATTGCTCAGAGATGAAAAGTGCCAGCACTGAAAGCTGTTGCTAGCCAGCACCCTTCCTTGGAAGCGCTTTCACAGGCGCAGCAACACTGGGGCTTTGCGCTTCTCTACCCACCAAACGTCACGGTCCTTCTCTTTCCGTCTCATAGACACGAGCTGAGAAATTGCAAACGTCGAGCAATTGCTCAGAGAGGAAAAGTGCCAGCACTGAAAGCTCTTGCTAGCCAGCACCCTTCCTTGGAAGCGCTTTCACAGGCGCAGTAACACTGGGGCTTTGCGCTTCTCTAGCCACCAAACGTCACGGTCCTTCTCTTTCCATCTCGTAGACACGAGCTGAGAAATTGCAAACGTCGAGCAATTGCTCAGAGATGAAAAGTGCCAGCACTGAAAGCTCTTGCTAGCCAGCACCCTTCCTTGGAAGCGCTTTTGTAGGCCTAAGAACACTGGGGCTCTGGGCTTCTTTAGCCACCTCATCTTCTGCTCATCCTCTCGCGCACTCTGAAGAGAGCTCAGGTGAGAAATTGCAAACGTCGAGCAATTGCTCAGAGATGAAAAGTGCCAGCACTGAAAGCTCTTGCTAGCCAGCACCCTTCCTTGGAAGCGCTTTCACAGGCGCAGCAACACTGGGGCTTTGCGCTTCTCTAGCCACCAAACGTCACGGTCCTTCTCTTTCCGTCTCGTAGACACGAGCTGAGAAAATGCAAACGTCGAGCAATTGCTCAGAGAGGAAAAGTGCCAGCACTGAAAGCTGTTGCTAGCCAGCACCCTTCCTTGGAAGCGCTTTTGTAGGCCTAAGAACACTGGGGCTCTGGGCTTCTCTAGCCACCTCATCTTCTGCTCATCCTCTCGCGCACTCTAAAGAGAGCTCAGGTGAGAAATTGCAAACGTCGAGCAATTGCTCAGAGATGAAAAGTGCCAGCACTGAAAGCTCTTGCTAGCCAGCACCCTTCCTTGGAAGCGCTTTTGTAGGCCTAAGAACACTGGGGCTCTGGGCTTCTTTAGCCACCTCATCTTCTGCTCATCCTCTCGCGCACTCTAAAGAGAGCTCAGGTGAGAAATTGCAAATGTCGAGCAATTGCTCAGAGATGAAAAGTGCCAGCACTGAAAGCTCTTGCTAGCCAGCACCCTTCCTTGGAAGCGCTTTCACAGGCGCAGCAACACTGGGGCTTTGCGCTTCTCTACCCACCAAACGTCACGGTCCTTCTCTTTCCGTCTCGTAGACACGAGATGAGAAATTGCAAACGTCGAGCAATTGCTCAGAGATGAAAAGTGCCAGCACTGAAAGCTGTTGCTAGCCAGCACCCTTCCTTGGAAGCGCTTTCACAGGCGCAGTAACACTGGGGCTTTGCGCTTCTCTAGCCACCAAACGTCACTGTCATTCTCTTTCCATCTCGTAGACACGAGCTGAGAAATTGCAAACGTCGAGCAATTGCTCAGAGATGAAAAGTGCCAGCACTGAAAGCTCTTGCTAGCCAGCACCCTTCCTTGGAAGCGCTTTCACAGGCGCAGTAACACTGGGGCTTTGCGCTTCTCTAGCCACCAAACGTCACGGTCATTCTCTTTCCGTCTCGTAGACACGAGCTGAGAAATTGCAAACGTCGAGCAATTGCTCAGAGAGGAAAAGTGCCAGCACTGAAAGCTCTTGCTAGCCAGCACCCTTCCTTGGAAGCGCTTTTGTAGGCCTAAGAACACTGGGGCTCTGGGCTTCTTTAGCCACCTCATCTTCTGCTCATCCTCTCGCGCACTCTGAAGAGAGCTCAGGTGAGAAATTGCAAACGTCGAGCAATTGCTCAGAGATGAAAAGTGCCAGCACTGAAAGCTCTTGCTAGCCAGCACCCTTCCTTGGAAGCGCTTTCACAGGCGCAGCAACACTGGGGCTTTGCGCTTCTCTAGCCACCAAACGTCACGGTCCTTCTCTTTCCGTCTCGTAGACACGAGCTGAGAAATTGCAAACGTCGAGCAATTGCTCAGAGAGGAAAAGTGCCAGCACTGAAAGCTGTTGCTAGCCAGCACCCTTCCTTGGAAGCGCTTTTGTAGGCCTAAGAACAGTGGGGCTCTGGGCTTCTCTAGCCACCTCATCTTCTGCTCATCCTCTCGCGCACTCTAAAGAGAGCTCAGGTGAGAAATTGCAAACGTCGAGCAATTGCTCAGAGATGAAAAGTGCCAGCACTGAAAGCTCTTGCTAGCCAGCACCCTTCCTTGGAAGCGCTTTTGTAGGCCTAAGAACACTGGGGCTCTGGGCTTCTCTAGCCACCTCATCTTCTGCTCATCCTCTCGCGCACTCTAAAGAGAGCTCAGGTGAGAAATTGCAAACGTCGAGCAATTGCTCAGAGATGAAAAGTGCCAGCACTGAAAGCTGTTGCTAGCCAGCACCCTTCCTTGGAAGCGCTTTACAGGCGCAGTAACACTGGGGCTTTGCGCTTCTCTACCCATCAAACGTCACTGTCATTCTCTTTCCTTCTCGTAGACACGAGCTGAGAAATTGCAAACGTCGAGCAATTGCTCAGAGATGAAAAGTGCCAGCACTGAAAGCTGTTGCTAGCCAGCACCCTTCCTTGGAAGCGCTTTCACAGGCGCAGTAACACTGGGGCTTTGCGCTTCTCTACCCACCAAACGTCACGGTCCTTCTCTTTCCGTCTCGTAGACACGAGCTGAGAAATTGCAAACGTCGAGCAATTGCTCAGAGATGAAAAGTGCCAGCACTGAAAGCTGTTGCTAGCCAGCACCCTTCCTTGGAAGCGCTTTCACAGGTGCAGCAACACTGGGGCTTTGCGCTTCTATACGCACCAAACGTCACGGACCTTCTCTTTCCGTCTCGTAGACATGAGCTGAGAAATTGCAAACGTCGAGCAATTGCTCAGAGAGGAAAAGTGCCAGCACTGAAAGCTCTTGCTAGCCAGCACCCTTCCTTGGAAGCGCTTTTGTAGGCCTAAGAACACTGGGGCTCTGGGCTTCTCTAGCCACCTCATCTTCTGCTCATCCTCTCGCGCACTCTAAAGAGAGCTCAGGTGAGAAATTGCAAACGTCGAGCAATTGCTCAGAGATGAAAAGTGCCAGCACTGAAAGCTGTTGCTAGCCAGCACCCTTCCTTGGAAGCGCTTTTGTAGGCCTAAGAACACTGGGGCTCGGGGCTTCTTTAGCCACCTCATCTTCTGCTCATCCTCTCGCGCACTCTGAAGAGAGCTCAGGTGAGAAATTGCAAACGTCGAGCAATTGCTCAGAGATGAAAAGTGCCAGCACTGAAAGCTGTTGCTAGCCAGCACCCTTCCTTGGAAGCGCTTTCACAGGCGCAGCAACACTGGGGCTTTGCGCTTCTCTAGCCACCAAGCGTCACGGTCCTTCTCTTTCCGTCTCGTAGACACGAGCTGAGAAATTGCAAACGTCGAGCAATTGCTCAGAGATGAAAAGTGCCAGCACTGAAAGCTGTTGCTAGCCAGCACCCTTCCTTGGAAGCGCTTTTGTAGCCCTTAGAACACTGGGGCTCTGGGCTTCTCTAGCCACCTCATCTTCTGCTCATCCTCTCGCGCACTCTAAAGAGAGCTCAGGTGAGAAATTGCAAACGTCGAGCAATTGCTCAGAGATGAAAAGTGCCAGCACTGAAAGCTGTTGCTAGCCAGCACCCTTCCTTGGAAGCGCTTTCACAGGCGCAGTAACACTGGGGCTTTGCGCTTCTCTAGCCACCAAACGTCACGGTCCTTCTCTTTCCATCTCGTAGACACGAGCTGAGAAATTGCAAACGTCGAGCAATTGCTCAGAGATGAAAAGTGCCAGCACTGAAAGCTGTTGCTAGCCAGCACCCTTCCTTGGAAGCGCTTTCACAGGCGCAGTAACACTGGGGCTTTGCGCTTCTCTAGCCACCAAACGTCAAGGTCATTCTCTTTCCGTCTCGTAGACACGAGCTGAGAAATTGCAAACGTTGAGCAATTGCTCAGAGATGAAAAGTGCCAGCACTGAAAGCTCTTGCTAGCCAGCACCCTTCCTTGGAAGCGCTTTTGTAGGCCTAAGAACACTGGGGCTCTGGGCTTCTTTAGCCACCTCATCTTCTGCTCATCCTCTCGCGCACTCTGAAGAGAGCTCAGGTGAGAAATTGCAAACGTCGAGCAATTGCTCAGAGATGAAAAGTGCCAGCACTGAAAGCTCTTGCTAGCCAGCACCCTTCCTTGGAAGCGCTTTCACAGGCGCAGCAACACTGGGGCTTTGCGCTTCTCTACCCACCAAACGTCACGGTCATTCTCTTTCCGTCTCGTAGACACGAGCTGAGAAATTGCAAACGTCGAGCAATTGCTCAGAGATGAAAAGTGCCAGCACTGAAAGCTCTTGCTAGCCAGCACCCTTCCTTGGAAGCGCTTTCACAGGCGCAGTAACACTGGGGCTTTGCGCTTCTCTACCCACCAAACGTCACGGTCCTTCTCTTTCCGTCTCGTAGACACGAGCTGAGAAATTGCAAACGTCGAGCAATTGCTCAGAGATGAAAAGTGCCAGCACTGAAAGCTCTTGCTAGCCAGCACCCTTCCTTGGAAGCGCTTTTGTAGGCCTAAGAACACTGGGGCTCTGGGCTTCTCTAGCCACCTCATCTTCTGCTCATCCTCTCGCGCACTCTAAAGAGAGCTCAGGTGAGAAATTGCAAACGTCGAGCAATTGCTCAGAGATGAAAAGTGCCAGCACTGAAAGCTCTTGCTAGCCAGCACCCTTCCTTGGAAGCGCTTTCACAGGCGCAGCAACACTGGGGCTTTGCGCTTCTCTAGCCACCAAACGTCACGGTCCTTCTCTTTCCGTCTCGTAGACACGAGCTGAGAAATTGCAAACGTCGAGCAATTGCTCAGAGAGGAAAAGTGCCAGCACTGAAAGCTGTTGCTAGCCAGCACCCTTCCTTGGAAGCGCTTTCACAGGCGCAGTAACACTGGGGCTTTGCGCTTCTCTAGCCACCAGACGTCACGGTCATTCTCTTTCCATCTCGTAGACACGAGCTGAGAAATTGCAAACGTCGAGCAATTGCTCAGAGATGAAAAGTGCCAGCACTGAAAGCTCTTGCTAGCCAGCACCCTTCCTTGGAAGCGCTTTCACAGGCACAGTAACACTGGGGCTTTGCGCTTCTCTAGCCACCAAACGTCACGGTCCTTCTCTTTCCATCTCGTAGACACGAGCTGAGAAATTGCAAACGTCGAGCAATTGCTCAGAGACGAAAAGTGCCAGCACTGAAAGCTCTTGCTAGCCAGCACCCTTCCTTGGAAGCGCTTTTGTAGGCCTAAGAACACTGGGGCTCTGGGCTTCTTTAGCCACCTCATCTTCTGCTCATCCTCTCGCGCACTCTGAAGAGAGCTCAGGTGAGAAATTGCAAACGTCGAGCAATTGCTCAGAGATGAAAAGTGCCAGCACTGAAAGCTCTTGCTAGCCAGCACCCTTCCTTGGAAGCGCTTTCACAGGCGCAGCAACACTGGGGCTTTGCGCTTCTCTACCCACCAAACGTCACGGTCCTTCTCTTTCCGTCTCGTAGACACGAGCTGAGAAATTGCAAACGTCGAGCAATTGCTCAGAGAGGAAAAGTGCCAGCACTGAAAGCTCTTGCTAGCCAGCACCCTTCCTTGGAAGCGCTTTTGTAGGCCTAAGAACACTGGGGCTCTGGGCTTCTCTAGCCACCTCATCTTCTGCTCATCCTCTCGCGCACTCTAAAGAGAGCTCAGGTGAGAAATTGCAAACGTCGAGCAATTGCTCAGAGATGAAAAGTGCCAGCACTGAAAGCTCTTGCTAGCCAGCCCCCTTCCTTGGAAGCGCTTTTGTAGGCCTAAGAACACTGGGGCTCTGGGCTTCTCTAGCCACCTAATCTTCTGCTCATCCTCTCGCGCACTCTAAAGAGAGCTCAGGTGAGAAATTGCAAACGTCGAGCAATTGCTCAGAGATGAAAAGTGCCAGCACTGAAAGCTGTTGCTAGCCAGCACCCTTCCTTGGAAGCGCTTTACAGGCGCAGTAACACTGGGGCTTTGCGCTTCTCTACCCATCAAAAGTCACGGTCCTTCTCTTTCCGTCTCGTAGACACGAGCTGAGAAATTGCAAACGTCGAGCAATTGCTCAGAGATGAAAAGTGCCAGCACTGAAAGCTCTTGCTAGCCAGCACCCTTCCTTGGAAGCGCTTTCACAGGCGCAGCAACACTGGGGCTTTGCGCTTCTCTACCCACCAAACGTCACTGTCATTCTCTTTCCGTCTCGTAGACACGAGCTGAGAAATTGCAAACGTCGAGCAATTGCTCAGAGATGAAAAGTGCCAGCACTGAAAGCTGTTGCTAGCCAGCACCCTTCCTTGGAAGCGCTTTCACAGGCGCAGTAACACTGGGGCTTTGCGCTTCTCTAGCCACCAAACGTCACGGTCCTTCTCTTTCCATCTCGTAGACACGAGCTGAGAAATTGCAAACGTCGAGCAATTGCTCAGAGATGAAAAGTGCCAGCACTGAAAGCTGTTGCTAGCCAGCACCCTTCCTTGGAAGCGCTTTCACAGGCGCAGTAACACTGGGGCTTTGCGCTTCTCTAGCCACCAAACATCACGGTCCTTCTCTTTCCGTCTCGTAGACACGAGCTGAGAAATTGCAAACGTCGAGCAATTGCTCAGAGATGAAAAGTGCCAGCACTGAAAGCTGTTGCTAGCCAGCACCCTTCCTTGGAAGCGCTTTTGTAGGCCTAAGAACACTGGGGCTCTGGGCTTCTTTAGCCACCTCATCTTCTGCTCATCCTCTCGCGCACTCTGAAGAGAGCTCAGGTGAGAAATTGCAAACGTCGAGCAATTGCTCAGAGAAGAAAAGTGCCAGCACTGAAAGCTCTTGCTAGCCAGCACCCTTCCTTGGAAGCGCTTTCACAGTCGCAGCAACACTGGGGCTTTGCGCTTCTCTACCCACCAAACGTCACGGTCCTTCTCTTTCCGTCTCGTAGACACGAGCTGAGAAATTGCAAACATCGAGCAATTGCTCAGAGAGGAAAAGTGCCAGCACTGAAAGCTGTTGCTAGCCAGCACCCTTCCTTGGAAGCGCTTTTGTAGGCCTAAGAACACTGGGGCTCTGGGCTTCTCTAGCCACCTCATCTTCTGCTCATCCTCTTGCGCACTCTAAAGAGAGCTCAGGTGAGAAATTGCAAACGTCGAGCAATTGCTCAGAGATGAAAAGTGCCAGCACTGAAAGCTCTTGCTAGCCAGCCCCCTTCCTTGGAAGCGCTTTTGTAGGCCTAAGAACACTGGGGCTCTGGGCTTCTCTAGCCACCTCATCTTCTGCTCATCCTCTCGCGCACTCTAAAGAGAGCTCAGGTGAGAAATTGCAAACGTCGAGCAATTGCTCAGAGATGAAAAGTGCCAGCACTGAAAGCTGTTGCTAGCCAGCACCCTTCCTTGGAAGCGCTTTACAGGCGCAGTAACACTGGGGCTTTGCGCTTCTCTACCCATCAAACGTCACTGTCATTCTCTTTCCGTCTCGTAGACACGAGCTGAGAAATTGCAAACGTCGAGCAATTGCTCAGAGATGAAAAGTGCCAGCACTGAAAGCTGTTGCTAGCCAGCACCCTTCCTTGGAAGCGCTTTCACAGGCGCAGCAACACTGGGGCTTTGCGCTTCTCTACCCACCAAACGTCACGGTCCTTCTCTTTCCGTCTCGTAGACACGAGCTGAGAAATTGCAAACGTCGAGCAATTGCTCAGAGATGAAAAGTGCCAGCACTGAAAGCTCTTGCTAGCCAGCACCCTTCCTTGGAAGCGCTTTCACAGGTGCAGCAACACTGGGGCTTTGCGCTTCTATACGCACCAAACGTCACGGTCCTTCTCTTTCCGTCTCGTAGACACGAGCTGAGAAATTGCAAACGTCGAGCAATTGCTCAGAGATGAAAAGTGCCAGCACTGAAAGCTGTTGCTAGCCAGCACCCTTCCTTGGAAGCGCTTTTGTAGGCCTAAGAACACTGGGGCTCTGGGCTTCTCTAGCCACCTCATCTTCTGCTCATCCTCTCGCGCACTCTAAAGAGAGCTCAGGTGAGAAATTGCAAACGTCGAGCAATTGCTCAGAGATGAAAAGTGCCAGCACTGAAAGCTCTTGCTAGCCAGCACCCTTCCTTGGAAGCGCTTTTGTAGGCCTAAGAACACTGGGGCTCTGGGCTTCTTTAGCCACCTCATCTTCTGCTCATCCTCTCGCGCACTCTGAAGAGAGCTCAGGTGAGAAATTGCAAACGTCGAGCAATTGCTCAGAGATGAAAAGTGCCAGCACTGAAAGCTGTTGCTAGCCAGCACCCTTCCTTGGAAGCGCTTTCACAGGCGCAGCAACACTGGGGCTTTGCGCTTCTCTACCCACCAAGCGTCACGGTCCTTCTCTTTCCGTCTCGTAGACACGAGCTGAGAAATTGCAAACGTCGAGCAATTGCTCAGAGAGGAAAAGTGCCAGCACTGAAAGCTCTTGCTAGCCAGCACCCTTCCTTGGAAGCGCTTTTGTAGGCCTAAGAACACTGGGGCTCTGGGCTTCTCTAGCCACCTCATCTTCTGCTCATCCTCTCGCGCACTCTAAAGACAGCTCAGCTGAGAAATTGCAAACGTCGAGCAATTGCTCAGAGATGAAAAGTGCCAGCACTGAAAGCTGTTGCTAGCCAGCACCCTTCCTTGGAAGCGCTTTCACAGGCGCAGTAACACTGGGGCTTTGCGCTTCTCTACCCACCAAACGTCACTGTCATTCTCTTTCCATCTCGTAGACACGAGCTGAGAAATTGCAAACGTCGAGCAATTGCTCAGAGATGAAAAGTGCCAGCACTGAAAGCTGTTGCTAGCCAGCACCCTTCCTTGGAAGCGCTTTCACAGGCGCAGTAGCACTGGGGCTTTGCGCTTCTCTAGCCACCAAACGTCAAGGTCATTCTCTTTCCGTCTCGTAGACACGAGCTGAGAAATTGCAAACGTTGAGCAATTGCTCAGAGATGAAAAGTGCCAGCACTGAAAGCTCTTGCTAGCCAGCACCCTTCCTTGGAAGCGCTTTTGTAGGCCTAAGAACACTGGGGCTCTGGGCTTCTCTAGCCACCTCATCTTCTGCTCATCCTCTCGCGCACTCTGAAGAGAGCTCAGGTGAGAAATTGCAAACGTCGAGCAATTGCTCAGAGATGAAAAGTGCCAGCACTGAAAGCTCTTGCTAGCCAGCACCCTTCCTTGGAAGCGCTTTCACAGGCGCAGCAACACTGGGGCTTTGCGCTTCTCTAGCCACCAAACGTCACGGTCCTTCTCTTTCCGTCTCTTAGACACGAGCTGAGAAATTGCAAACGTCGAGCAATTGCTCAGAGAGGAAAAGTGCCAGCACTGAAAGCTCTTGCTAGCCAGCACCCTTCCTTGGAAGCGCTTTTGTAGGCCTAAGAACACTGGGGCTCTGGGCTTCTCTAGCCACCTCATCTTCTGCTCATCCTCTCGCGCACTCTAAAGAGAGCTCAGGTGAGAAATTGCAAACGTCGAGCAATTGCTCAGAGATGAAAAGTGCCAGCACTGAAAGCTCTTGCTAGCCAGCACCCTTCCTTGGAAGCGCTTTTGTAGGCCTAAGAACACTGGGGCTCTGGGCTTCTCTAGCCACCTAATCTTCTGCTCATCCTCTCGCGCACTCTAAAGACAGCTCAGCTGAGAAATTGCAAACGTCGAGCAATTGCTCAGAGATGAAAAGTGCCAGCACTGAAAGCTGTTGCTAGCCAGCACCCTTCCTTGGAAGCGCTTTACAGGCGCAGTAACACTGGGGCTTTGCGCTTCTCTACCCATCAAACGTCACGGTCCTTCTCTTTCCGTCTCGTAGACACGAGCTGAGAAATTGCAAACGTCGAGCAATTGCTCAGAGATGAAAAGTGCCAGCACTGAAAGCTCTTGCTAGCCAGCACCCTTCCTTGGAAGCGCTTTCACAGGCGCAGCAACACTGGGGCTTTGCGCTTCTCTACCCACCAAACGTCACTGTCATTCTCTTTCCGTCTCTAAGACACGAGCTGAGAAATTGCAAACGTCGAGCAATTGCTCAGAGATGAAAAGTGCCAGCACTGAAAGCTGTTGCTAGCCAGCACCCTTCCTTGGAAGCGCTTTCACAGGCGCAGTAACACTGGGGCTTTGCGCTTCTCTACCCACCAAACGTCACGGTCATTCTCTTTCCATCTCGTAGACACGAGCTGAGAAATTGCAAACGTCGAGCAATTGCTCAGAGATGAAAAGTGCCAGCACTGAAAGCTGTTGCTAGCCAGCACCCTTCCTTGGAAGCGCTTTCACAGGCGCAGTAACACTGGGGCTTTGCGCTTCTCTAGCCACCAAACATCACGGTCATTCTCTTTCCGTCTCGTAGACACGAGCTGAGAAATTGCAAACGTCGAGCAATTGCTCAGAGATGAAAAGTGCCAGCACTGAAAGCTGTTGCTAGCCAGCACCCTTCCTTGGAAGCGCTTTTGTAGGCCTAAGAACAGTGGGGCTCTGGGCTTCTCTAGCCACCTCATCTTCTGCTCATCCTCTCGCGCACTCTGAAGAGAGCTCAGGTGAGAAATTGCAAACGTCGAGCAATTGCTCAGAGAAGAAAAGTGCCAGCACTGAAAGCTGTTGCTAGCCAGCACCCTTCCTTGGAAGCGCTTTCACAGTCGCAGCAACACTGGGGCTTTGCGCTTCTCTACCCACCAAACGTCACGGTCCTTCTCTTTCCGTCTCGTAGACACGAGCTGAGAAATTGCAAACGTCGAGCAATTGCTCAGAGAGGAAAAGTGCCAGCACTGAAAGCTGTTGCTAGCCAGCACCCTTCCTTGGAAGCGCTTTTGTAGGCCTAAGAACACTGGGGCTCTGGGCTTCTCTAGCCACCTCATCTTCTGCTCATCCTCTTGCGCACTCTAAAGAGAGCTCAGGTGAGAAATTGCAAACGTCGAGCAATTGCTCAGAGATGAAAAGTGCCAGCACTGAAAGCTCTTGCTAGCCAGCCCCCTTCCTTGGAAGCGCTTTTGTAGGCCTAAGAACACTGGGGCTCTGGGCTTCTCTAGCCACCTCATCTTCTGCTCATCCTCTCGCGCACTCTAAAGAGAGCTCAGGTGAGAAATTGCAAACGTCGAGCAATTGCTCAGAGATGAAAAGTGCCAGCACTGAAAGCTGTTGCTAGCCAGCACCCTTCCTTGGAAGCGCTTTACAGGCGCAGTAACACTGGGGCTTTGCGCTTCTCTACCCATCAAACGTCACTGTCATTCTCTTTCCGTCTCATAGACACGAGCTGAGAAATTGCAAACGTCGAGCAATTGCTCCGAGATGAAAAGTGCCAGCACTGAAAGCTGTTGCTAGCCAGCACCCTTCCTTGGAAGCGCTTTCACAGGCGCAGCAACACTGGGGCTTTGCGCTTCTCTACCCACCAAACGTCACGGTCCTTCTCTTTCCGTCTCGTAGACACGAGCTGAGAAATTGCAAACGTCGAGCAATTGCTCAGAGATGAAAAGTGCCAGCACTGAAAGCTGTTGCTAGCCAGCACCCTTCCTTGGAAGCGCTTTCACAGGTGCAGCAACACTGGGGCTTTGCGCTTCTATACGCACCAAACGTCACGGTCCTTCTCTTTCCGTCTCGTAGACACGAGCTGAGAAATTGCAAACGTCGAGCAATTGCTCCGAGATGAAAAGTGCCAGCACTGAAAGCTGTTGCTAGCCAGCACCCTTCCTTGGAAGCGCTTTTGTAGGCCTAAGAACACTGGGGCTCTGGGCTTCTCTAGCCACCTCATCTTCTGCTCATCCTCTCGCGCACTCTAAAGAGAGCTCAGGTGAGAAATTGCAAACGTCGAGCAATTGCTCAGAGATGAAAAGTGCCAGCACTGAAAGCTGTTGCTAGCCAGCACCCTTCCTTGGAAGCGCTTTTGTAGGCCTAAGAACACTGGGGCTCTGGGCTTCTTTAGCCACCTCATCTTCTGCTCATCCTCTCGCGCACTCTGAAGAGAGCTCAGGTGAGAAATTGCAAACGTCGAGCAATTGCTCAGAGATGAAAAGTGCCAGCACTGAAAGCTGTTGCTAGCCAGCACCCTTCCTTGGAAGCGCTTTCACAGGCGCAGCAACACTGGGGCTTTGCGCTTCTCTACCCACCAAACGTCACGGTCCTTCTCTTTCCGTCTCGTAGACACGAGCTGAGAAATTGCAAACGTCGAGCAATTGCTCAGAGATGAAAAGTGCCAGCACTGAAAGCTCTTGCTAGCCAGCACCCTTCCTTGGAAGCGCTTTTGTAGGCCTAAGAACACTGGGGCTCTGGGCTTCTCTAGCCACCTAATCTTCTGCTCATCCTCTCGCGCACTCTAAAAAGAGCTCAGGTGAGAAATTGCAAACGTCGAGCAATTGCTCAGAGATGAAAAGTGCCAGCACTGAAAGCTGTTGCTAGCCAGCACCCTTCCTTGGAAGCGCTTTACAGGCGCAGTAACACTGGGGCTTTGCGCTTCTCTACCCACCAAACGTCACTGTCATTCTCTTTCCGTCTCGTAGACACGAGCTGAGAAATTGCAAACGTCGAGCAATTGCTCAGAGATGAAAAGTGCCAGCACTGAAAGCTGTTGCTAGCCAGCCCCCTTCCTTGGAAGCGCTTTTGTAGGCCTAAGAACACTGGGGCTCTGGGCTTCTCTAGCCACCTAATCTTCTGCTCATCCTCTCGCGCACTCTAAAGAGAGCTCAGGTGAGAAATTGCAAACGTCGAGCAATTGCTCAGAGATGAAAAGTGCCAGCACCGAAAGCTGTTGCTAGCCAGCACCCTTCCTTGGAAGCGCTTTTGTAGGCCTAAGAACACTGGGGCTCTGGGCTTCTCTAGCCACCTCATCTTCTGCTCATCCTCTCGCGCACTCTAAAGAGAGCTCAGGTGAGAAATTGCAAACGTCGAGCAATTGCTCAGAGATGAAAAGTGCCAGCACTGAAAGCTGTTGCTAGCCAGCACCCTTCCTTGGAAGCGCTTTACAGGCGCGGTAACAATGGGGCTTTGCGCTTCTCTAGCCACCAAACGTCACGGTCATTCTCTTTCCGTCTCGTAGACACGAGCTGAGAAATTGCAAACGTCGAGCAATTGCTCAGAGATGAAAAGTGCCAGCACTGAAAGCTGTTGCTAGCCAGCCCCCTTCCTTGGAAGCGCTTTTGTAGGCCTAAGAACACTAGGGCTCTGGGCTTCTCTAGCCACCTCATCTTCTGCTCATCCTCTCGCGCACTCTAAAGAGAGCTCAGGTGAGAAATTGCAAACGTCGAGCAATTGCTCAGAGATGAAAAGTGCCAGCACTGAAAGCTGTTGCTAGCCAGCACCCTTCCTTGGAAGCGCTTTACAGGCGCAGCAACACTGGGGCTTTACGCTTCTCTACACTCCAAACGTCACGGTCCTTCTCTTTCCGTCTCGTAGACACGAGCTGAGAAATTGCAAACGTCGAGCAATTGCTCAGAGAGGAAAAGTGCCAGCACTGAAAGCTGTTGCTAGCCAGCCCCCTTCCTTGGAAACGCTTTTGTAGGCCTAAGAACACTGGGGCTCTGGGCTTCTCTAGCCACCTCATCTTCTGCTCATCCTCTCGCGCACTCTAAAGAGAGCTCAGGTGAGAAATTGCAAACGTCCAGCAATTGCTCAGAGATGAAAAGTGCCAGCACTGAAAGCTGTTGCTAGCCAGCACCCTTCCTTGGAAGCGCTTTCACAGGTGCAGCAACACTGGGGCTTTGCGCTTCTCTACCCACCAAACGTCACGGTCCTTCTCTTTCCGTCTCGTAGACACGAGCTGAGAAATTGCAAACGTCGAGCAATTGCTCAGAGATGAAAAGTGCCAGCACTGAAAGCTGTTGCTAGCCAGCACCCTTCCTTGGAAGCGCTTTCACAGGCGCAGCAACACTGGGGCTTTGCGCTTCTCTACCCACCAAACGTCACGGTCCTTCTCTTTCCGTCTCGTAGACACGAGCTGAGAAATTGCAAACGTCGAGCAATTGCTCAGAGATGAAAAGTGCCAGCACTGAAAGCTGTTGCTAGCCAGCACCCTTCCTTGGAAGCGCTTTCACAGGCGCAGCAACACTGGGGCTTTACGCTTCTCTACCCACCAAACGTCACGGTCCTTCTCTTTCCGTCTCGTAGACACGAGCTGAGAAATTGCAAACGTCCAGCAATTGCTCAGAGATGAAAAGTGCCAGCACTGAAAGCTGTTGCTAGCCAGCACCCTTCCTTGGAAGCGCTTTTGTAGGCCTAAGAACACTGGGGCTCTGGGCTTCTCTAGCCACCTCATCTTCTGCTCATCCTCTCGCGCACTCTAAAGAGAGCTCAGGTGAGAAATTGCAAACGTCGAGCAATTGCTCAGAGATGAAAAGTGCCAGCACTGAAAGCTGTTGCTAGCCAGCACCCTTCCTTGGAAGCGCTTTCACAGGCGCAGCAACACTGGGGCTTTGCGCTTCTCTAGCCACCAAACGTCACTGTCATTCTCTTTCCATCTCGTAGACACGAGCTGAGAAATTGCAAACGTCGAGCAATTGCTCAGAGATGAAAAGTGCCAGCACTGAAAGCTGTTGCTAGCCAGCACCCTTCCTTGGAAGCGCTTTCACAGGCGCAGCAACACTGGGGCTTTGCGCTTCTCTAGCCACCAAACGTCACGGTCATTCTCTTTCCGTCTCGTAGACATGAGCTGAGAAATTGCAAACGTCGAGCAATTGCTCAGAGATGAAAAGTGCCAGCACTGAAAGCTCTTGCTAGCCAGCACCCTTCCTTGGAAGCGCTTTCACAGGCGCAGCAACACTGGGGCTTTGCGCTTCTCTAGCCACCAAACGTCACGGTCCTTCTCTTTCCGTCTCGTAGACACGAGCTGAGAAATTGCAAACGTTGAGCAATTGCTCAGAGAGGAAAAGTGCCAGCACTGAAAGCTGTTGCTAGCCAGCACCCTTCCTTGGAAGCGCTTTTGTAGGCCTAAGAACACTGGGGCTCTGGGCTTCTCTAGCCACCTCATCTTCTGCTCATCCTCTCGCGCACTCTAAAGAGAGCTCAGGTGAGAAATTGCAAACGTCGAGCAATTGCTCAGAGATGAAAAGTGGCAGCACTGAAAGCTCTTGCTAGCCAGCCCCCTTCCTTGGAAGCGCTTTTGTAGGCCTAAGAACACTGGGGCTCTGGGCTTCTCTAGCCACCTAATCTTCTGCTCATCCTCGTGCGCACTCTAAAGAGAGCTCAGGTGAGAAATTGCAAACGTCGAGCAATTGCTCAGAGATGAAAAGTGCCAGCACTGAAAGCTGTTGCTAGCCAGCACCCTTCCTTGGAAGCGCTTTACAGGCGCAGTAACACTGGGGCTTTGCGCTTCTCTACCCACCAAACGTCACTGTCATTCTCTTTCCGTCTCGTAGACACGAGCTGAGAAATTGCAAACGTCGAGCAATTGCTCAGAGATGAAAAGTGGCAGCACTGAAAGCTGTTGCTAGCCAGCACCCTTCCTTGGAAGCGCTTTCACAGGCGCAGTAACACTGGAGCTCTGGGCTTCTCTAGCCACCTCATCTTCTGCTCATCCTCTCGCGCACTCTAAAGAGAGCTCAGGTGAGAAATTGCAAACGTCGAGCAATTGCTCAGAGATGAAAAGTGCCAGCACTGAAAGCTGTTGCTAGCCAGCACCCTTCCTTGGAAACGCTTTTGTAGGCCTAAGAAGACTGGGGCTCTGGGCTTCTCTAGCCACCTCATCTTCTGCTCATCCTCTCGCGCACTCTAAAGAGAGCTCAGGTGAGAAATTGCAAACGTCGAGCAATTGCTCCGAGATGAAAAGTGCCAGCACTGAAAGCTGTTGCTAGCCAGCACCCTTCCTTGGAAGCGCTTTACAGGCGCGGTAACAATGGGGCTTTGCGCTTCTCTACCCACCAAACGTCACTGTCATTCTCTTTCCGTCTCGTAGACACGAGCTGAGAAATTGCAAACGTCGAGCAATTGCTCAGAGATGAAAAGTGCCAGCACTGAAAGCTGTTGCTAGCCAGCCCCCTTCCTTGGAAGCGCTTTTGTAGGCCTAAGAACACTGGGGCTCTGGGCTTCTTTAGCCACCTCATCTTCTGCTCATCCTCTCGCGCACTCTAAAGAGAGCTCAGGTGAGAAATTGCAAACGTCGAGCAATTGCTCAGAGATGAAAAGTGCCAGCACTGAAAGCTCTTGCTAGCCAGCACCCTTCCTTGGAAACGCTTTTGTAGGCCTAAGAACACTGGGGCTCTGGGCTTCTCTAGCCACCTCATCTTCTGCTCATCCTCTCGCGCACTCTAAAGAGAGCTCAGGTGAGAAATTGCAAACGTCGAGCAATTGCTCAGAGATGAAAAGTGCCAGCACGGAAAGCTGTTGCTAGCCAGCACCCTTCCTTGGAAGCGCTTTCACAGGCGCAGCAACACTGGGGCTTTGCGCTTCTCTAGCCACCAAACGTCACGGTCCTTCTCTTTCCGTCTCGTGGACACGAGATGAGAAATTGCAAACGTCGAGCAATTGCTCAGAGATGAAAAGTGCCAGCACTGAAAGCTGTTGCTAGCCAGCACCCTTCCTTGGAAGCGCTTTCACAGGCGCAGCAACACTGGGGCTTTGCGCTTCTCTAGCCACCAAACGTCACGGTCCTTCTCTTTCCGTCTCGTAGACACGAGCTGAGAAATTGCAAACGTCGAGCAATTGCTCAGAGATGAAAAGTGCCAGCACTGAAAGCTCTTGCTAGCCAGCACCCTTCCTTGGAAGCGCTTTCACAGGCGCAGCAACACTGGGGCTTTGCGCTTCTCTACCCACCAAACGTCACGGTCCTTCTCTTTCCGTCTCGTAGACACGAGCTGAGAAATTGCAAACGTCGAGCAATTGCTCAGAGAGGAAAAGTGCCAGCACTGAAAGCTGTTGCTAGCCAGCACCCTTCCTTGGAAGCGCTTTTGTAGGCCTAAGAACACTGGGGCTCTGGGCTTCTTTAGCCACCTCATCTTCTGCTCATCCTCTCGCGCACTCTAAAGACAGCTCAGCTGAGAAATTGCAAACGTCGAGCAATTGCTCAGAGATGAAAAGTGCCAGCACTGAAAGCTCTTGCTAGCCAGCACCCTTCCTTGGAAGCGCTTTTGTAGGCCTAAGAACACTGGGGCTCTGGGCTTCTCTAGCCACCTAATCTTCTGCTCATCCTCTCGCGCACTCTAAAGAGAGCTCAGGTGAGAAATTGCAAACGTCGAGCAATTGCTCAGAGATGAAAAGTGCCAGCACTGAAAGCTGTTGCTAGCCAGCACCCTTCCTTGGAAGAGCTTTACAGGCGCAGCAACACTGGGGCTTTACGCTTCTCTACCCACCAAACGTCACGGTCCTTCTCTTTCCGTCTCGTAGACACGAGCTGAGAAATTGCAAACGTCGAGCAATTGCTCAGAGAGGAAAAGTGCCAGCACTGAAAGCTGTTGCTAGCCAGCACCCTTCCTTGGAAGCGCTTTTGTAGGCCTAAGAACACTGGGGCTCTGGGCTTCTCTAGCCACCTCATCTTCTGCTCATCCTCTCGCGCACTCTAAAGAGAGCTCAGGTGAGAAATTGCAAACGTCGAGCAATTGCTCAGAGATGAAAAGTGCCAGCACTGAAAGCTCTTGCTAGCCAGCACCCTTCCTTGGAAGCGCTTTCACAAGCGCAGTAACACTGGGGCTTTGCGCTTCTCTAGCCACCAAACGTCACGGTCCTTCTCTTTCCGTCTCCTAGACACGAGCTGAGAAATTGCAAACGTCGAGCAATTGCTCAGAGATGAAAAGTGCCAGCACTGAAAGCTGTTGCTAGCCAGCACCCTTCCTTGGAAGCGCTTTCACAGGCGCAGTAACACTGGGGCTTTGCGCTTCTCTAGCCACCAAACGTCACGGTCCTTCTCTTTCCGTCTCGTAGACACGAGCTGAGAAATTGCAAACGTCGAGCAATTGCTCAGAGATGAAAAGTGCCAGCACTGAAAGCTGTTGCTAGCCAGCACCCTTCCTTGGAAGCGCTTTACAGGCGCAGTAACACTGGGGCTTTGCGCTTCTCTAGCCACCAAACGTCACGGTCACTATCTCTCCGTCTCGTAGACACGAGCTGAGAAATTGCAAACGTCGAGCAATTGCTCAGAGATGAAAAGTGCCAGCACTGAAAGCTGTTGCTAGCCAGCCCCCTTCCTTGGAAGCGCTTTTGTAGGCCTAAGAACACTGGGGCTCTGGGCTTCTTTAGCCACCTCATCTTCTGCTCATCCTCTCGCGCACTCTGAAGAGAGCTCAGGTGAGAAATTGCAAACGTCGAGCAATTGCTCAGAGATGAAAAGTGCCAGCACTGAAAGCTGTTGCTAGCCAGCACCCTTCCTTGGAAGCGCTTTCACAGGCGCAGCAACACTGGGGCTTTGCGCTTCTCTAGCCACCAAACGTCACGGTCCTTCTCTTTCCGTCTCGTAGACACGAGCTGAGAAATTGCAAACGTCGAGCAATTGCTCAGAGATGAAAAGTGCCAGCACTGAAAGCTGTTGCTAGCCAGCCCCCTTCCTTGGAAGCGCTTTCACAGGCGCAGTAACACTGGGGCTTTGCGCTTCTCTAGCCACCAAACGTCACGGTCCTTCTCTTTCCGTCTCGTAGACACGAGCTGAGAAATTGCAAACGTCGAGCAATTGCTCAGAGATGAAAAGTGCCAGCACTGAAAGCTGTTGCTAGCCAGCACCCTTCCTTGGAAGCGCTTTTGTAGGCCTAAGAACACTGGGGCTCTGGGCTTCTCTAGCCACCTCATCTTCTGCTCATCCTCTCGCGCACTCTAAAGAGAGCTCAGGTGAGAAATTGCAAACGTCGAGCAATTGCTCAGAGATGAAAAGTGCCAGCACTGAAAGCTCTTGCTAGCCAGCACCCTTCCTTGGAAGCGCTTTTGTAGGCCTAAGAACACTGGGGCTCTGGGCTTCTCTAGCCACCTCATCTTCTGCTCATCCTCTCGCGCACTCTAAAGAGAGCTCAGGTGAGAAATTGCAAATGTCCAGCAATTGCTCAGAGATGAAAAGTGCCAGCACTGAAAGCTGTTGCTAGCCAGCACCCTTCCTTGGAAGCGCTTTTGTAGGCCTAAGAACACTGGGGCTCTGGGCTTCTCTAGCCACCTCATCTTCTGCTCATCCTCGCGCGCTCTAAAGAGAGCTCAGGTGAGAAATTGCAAACGTCGAGCAATTGCTCAGAGATGAAAAGTGCCAGCACTGAAAGCTGTTGCTAGCCAGCACCCTTCCTTGGAAGCGCTTTCACAGGCGCAGCAACACTGGGGCTTTGCGCTTCTCTAGCCACCAAACGTCACGGTCCTTCTCTCTCCGTCTCGTAGACACGAGCTGAGAAATTGCAAACGTCGAGCAATTGCTCAGTGATGAAAAGTGCCAGCACTGAAAGCTGTTGCTAGCCAGCACCCTTCCTTGGAAGCGCTTTACAGGCGCAGTAACACTGGGGCTTTGCGCTTCTCTAGCCACCAAACGTCACGGTCACTATCTCTCCGTCTCGTAGACACGAGCTGAGAAATTGCAAACGTCGAGCAATTGCTCAGAGAGGAAAAGTGCCAGCACTGAAAGCTCTTGCTAGCCAGCACCCTTCCTTGGAAGCGCTTTACAGGCGCAGTAACACTGGGGCTTTGCGCTTCTCTACCCACCAAACGTCACTGTCATTCTCTTTCCGTCTCGTAGACACGAGCTGAGAAATTGCAAACGTCGAGCAATTGCTCAGAGATGAAAAGTGCCAGCACTGAAAGCTGTTGCTAGCCAGCACCCTTCCTTGGAAGCGCTTTCACAGGCGCAGCAACACTGGGGCTTTGCGCTTCTCTAGCCACCAAACGTCACGGCCCTTCTCTTTCCGTCTCGTAGACACGAGCTGAGAAATTGCAAACGTCGAGCAATTGCTCAGAGATGAAAAGTGCCAGCACTGAAAGCTCTTGCTAGCCAGCACCCTTCCTTGGAAGCGCTTTTGTAGGCCTAAGAACACTGGGGCTCTGGGCTTCTTTAGCCACCTCATCTTCTGCTCATCCTCGCGCGCACTCTAAAGAGAGCTCAGGTGAGAAATTGCAAACGTCGAGCAATTGCTCAGAGATGAAAAGTGCCAGCACTGAAAGCTCTTGCTAGCCAGCACCCTTCCTTGGAAGCGCTTTCACAGGCGCAGCAACACTGGGGCTTTGCGCTTCTCTAGCCACCAAACGTCACGGTCCTTCTCTTTCCGTCTCGTAGACACGAGCTGAGAAATTGCAAACGTCGAGCAATTGCTCAGAGATGAAAAGTGCCAGCACTGAAAGCTCTTGCTAGCCAGCACCCTTCCTTGGAAGCGCTTTCACAGGCGCAGCAACACTGGGGCTTTGCGCTTCTCTACCCACCAAACGTCACGGTCATTCTCTTTCCGTCTCGTAGAGACGAGCTGAGAAATTGCAAACGTCGAGCAATTGCTCAGAGAGGAAAAGTGCCAGCACTGAAAGCTGTTGCTAGCCAGCACCCTTCCTTGGAAGCGCTTTTGTAGGCCTAAGAACACTGGGGCTCTGGGCTTCTTTAGCCACCTCATCTTCTGCTCATCCTCTTGCGCACTCTAAAGAGAGCTCAGGTGAGAAATTGCAAACGTCGAGCAATTGCTCAGAGAGGAAAAGTGCCAGCACTGAAAGCTGTTGCTAGCCAGCACCCTTCCTTGGAAGCGCTTTTGTAGGCCTAAGAACACTGGGGCTCTGGGCTTCTTTAGCCACCTCATCTTCTGCTCATCCTCGCGCGCACTCTAAAGAGAGCTCAGGTGAGAAATTGCAAACGTCCAGCAATTGCTCAGAGATGAAAAGTGCCAGCACTGAAAGCTGTTGCTAGCCAGCACCCTTCCTTGGAAGCGCTTTCACAGGCGCAGCAACACTGGGGCTTTGCGCTTCTCTACCCACCAAACGTCACGGTCCTTCTCTTTCCGTCTCGTAGACACGAGCTGAGAAATTGCAAACGTCGAGCAATTGCTCAGAGATGAAAAGTGCCAGCACTGAAAGCTCTTGCTAGCCAGCACCCTTCCTTGGAAGCGCTTTTGTAGCCCTTAGAACACTGGGGCTCTGGGCTTCTCTAGCCACCTCATCTTCTGCTCATCCTCTCGTGCACTCTAAAGAGAGCTCAGGTGAGAAATTGCAAACGTCGAGCAATTGCTCAGAGATGAAAAGTGCCAGCACTGAAAGCTGTTGCTAGCCAGCACCCTTCCTTGGAAGCGCTTTCACAGGCGCAGCAACACTGGGGCTTTGCGCTTCTCTAGCCACCAAACGTCACGGTCATTCTCTTTCCGTCTCGTAGACATGAGTTGAGAAATTGCAAACGTCGAGCAATTGCTCAGAGATGAAAAGTGCCAGCACTGAAAGCTGTTGCTAGCCAGCACCCTTCCTTGGAAGCGCTTTTGTAGGCCTAAGAACACTGGGGCTCTGGGCTTCTCTAGCCACCTCATCTTCTGCTCATCCTCTCGCGCACTCTAAAGAGAGCTCAGGGGAGAAATTGCAAACGTCGAGCAATTGCTCAGAGATGAAAAGTGCCAGCACTGAAAGCTGTTGCTAGCCAGCACCCTTCCTTGGAAGCGCTTTCACAAGCGCAGTAACACTGGGGCTTTGCGCTTCTCTAGCCACCAAACGTCACGGTCCTTCTCTTTCCGTCTTGTAGACACGAGCTGAGAAATTGCAAACGTCGAGCAATTGCTCAGAGATGAAAAGTGCCAGCACTGAAAGCTGTTGCTAGCCAGCACCCTTCCTTGGAAGCGCTTTCACAGGCGCAGTAACACTGGGGCTTTGCGCTTCTCTAGCCACCAAACGTCACGGTCCTTCTCTTTCCGTCTCGTAGACACGAGCTGAGAAATTGCAAACGTCGAGCAATTGCTCAGAGATGAAAAGTGCCAGCACTGAAAGCTCTTGCTAGCCAGCACCCTTCCTTGGAAGCGCTTTCACAGGCGCAGTAACACTGGGGCTCTGGGCTTCTCTAGCCACCAAACGTCACGGTCCTTCTCTTTCCGTCGGTAGACACGACCTGAGAAATTGCAAACGTCGAGCAATTGCTCAGAGAGGAAAAGTGCCAGCACTGAAAGCTGTTGCTAGCCAGCACCCTTCCTTGGAAGCGCTTTTGTAGGCCTAAGAACACTGGGGCTCTGGGCTTCTTTAGCCACCTCATCTTCTGCTCATCCTCTCGCGCACTCTGAAGAGAGCTCAGGTGAGAAATTGCAAACGTCGAGCAATTGCTCAGAGATGAAAAGTGCCAGCACTGAAAGCTGTTGCTAGCCAGCACCCTTCCTTGGAAGCGCTTTCACAGGCGCAGCAACACTGGGGCTTTGCGCTTCTCTAGCCACCAAACGTCACGGTCCTTCTCTTTCCGTCTCGTAGACACGAGCTGAGAAATTGCAAACGTCGAGCAATTGCTCAGAGATGAAAAGTGCCAGCACTGAAAGCTCTTGCTAGCCAGCACCCTTCCTTGGAAGCGCTTTCACAGGCGCAGTAACACTGGGGCTTTGCGCTTCTCTAGCCACCAAACGTCACGGTCCTTCTCTTTCCGTCTCGTAGACACGAGCTGAGAAATTGCAAACGTCGAGCAATTGCTCAGAGATGAAAAGTGCCAGCACTGAAAGCTGTTGCTAGCCAGCACCCTTCCTTGGAAGCGCTTTTGTAGGCCTAAGAACACTGGGGCTCTGGGCTTCTCTAGCCACCTCATCTTCTGCTCATCCTCTCGCGCACTCTAAAGAGAGCTCAGGTGAGAAATTGCAAACGTCGAGCAATTGCTCAGAGATGAAAAGTGCCAGCACTGAAAGCTGTTGCTAGCCAGCACCCTTCCTTGGAAGCGCTTTTGTAGGCCTAAGAACACTGGGGCTCTGGGCTTCTCTAGCCACCTCATCTTCTGCTCATCCTCTCGCGCACTCTAAAGAGAGCTCAGGTGAGAAATTGCAAATGTCCAGCAATTGCTCAGAGATGAAAAGTGCCAGCACTGAAAGCTGTTGCTAGCCAGCACCCTTCCTTGGAAGCGCTTTTGTAGGCCTAAGAACACTGGGGCTCTGGGCTTCTCTAGCCACCTCATCTTCTGCTCATCGTCGCGCGCTCTAAAGAGAGCTCAGGTGAGAAATTGCAAACGTCGAGCAATTGCTCAGAGATGAAAAGTGCCAGCACTGAAAGCTGTTGCTAGCCAGCACCCTTCCTTGGAAGCGCTTTCACAGGCGCAGCAACACTGGGGCTTTGCGCTTCTCTAGCCACCAAACGTCACGGTCCTTCTCTCTCCGTCTCGTAGACACGAGCTGAGAAATTGCAAACGTCGAGCAATTGCTCAGAGATGAAAAGTGCCAGCACTGAAAGCTCTTGCTAGCCAGCACCCTTCCTTGGAAGCGCTTTACAGGCGCAGTAACACTGGGGCTTTGCGCTTCTCTAGCCACCAAACGTCACGGTCACTATCTCTCCGTCTCGTAGACACGAGCTGAGAAATTGCAAACGTCGAGCAATTGCTCAGAGATGAAAAGTGCCAGCACTGAAAGCTCTTGCTAGCCAGCACCCTTCCTTGGAAGCGCTTTACAGGCGCAGTAACACTGGGGCTTTGCGCTTCTCTACCCACCAAACGTCACTGTCATTCTCTTTCCGTCTCGTAGACACGAGCTGAGAAATTGCAAACGTCGAGCAATTGCTCAGAGATGAAAAGTGCCAGCACTGAAAGCTGTTGCTAGCCAGCACCCTTCCTTGGAAGCGCTTTCACAGGCGCAGCAACACTGGGGCTTTGCGCTTCTCTAGCCACCAAACGTCACGGTCCTTCTCTTTCCGTCTCGTAGACACGAGCTGAGAAATTGCAAACGTCGAGCAATTGCTCAGAGATGAAAAGTGCCAGCACTGAAAGCTCTTGCTAGCCAGCACCCTTCCTTGGAAGCGCTTTTGTAGGCCTAAGAACACTGGGGCTCTGGGCTTCTTTAGCCACCTCATCTTCTGCTCATCCTCGCGCGCACTCTAAAGAGAGCTCAGGTGAGAAATTGCAAACGTCCAGCAATTGCTCAGAGATGAAAAGTGCCAGCACTGAAAGCTGTTGCTAGCCAGCACCCTTCCTTGGAAGCGCTTTCACAGGCGCAGCAACACTGGGGCTTTGCGCTTCTCTAGCCACCAAACGTCACGGTCCTTCTCTTTCCGTCTCGTAGACACGAGCTGAGAAATTGCAAACGTCGAGCAATTGCTCAGAGATGAAAAGTGCCAGCACTGAAAGCTCTTGCTAGCCAGCACCCTTCCTTGGAAGCGCTTGTGTAGCCCTTAGAACACTGGGGCTCTGGGCTTCTCTAGCCACCTAATCTTCTGCTCATCCTCTCGCGCACTCTAAAGAGAGCTCAGGTGAGAAATTGCAAACGTCGAGCAATTGCTCAGAGATGAAAAGTGCCAGCACTGAAAGCTGTTGCTAGCCAGCACCCTTCCTTGGAAGCGCTTTCACAGGCGCAGCAACACTGGGGCTTTGCGCTTCTCTAGCCACCAAACGTCACGGTCATTCTCTTTCCGTCTCGTAGACATGAGTTGAGAAATTGCAAACGTCGAGCAATTGCTCAGAGATGAAAAGTGCCAGCACTGAAAGCTCTTGCTAGCCAGCACCCTTCCTTGGAAGCGCTTTTGTAGGCCTAAGAACACTGGGGCTCTGGGCTTCTCTAGCCACCTCATCTTCTGCTCATCCTCTCGCGCACTCTAAAGAGAGCTCAGGGGAGAAATTGCAAACGTCGAGCAATTGCTCAGAGATGAAAAGTGCCAGCACTGAAAGCTGTTGCTAGCCAGCACCCTTCCTTGGAAGCGCTTTCACAAGCGCAGTAACACTGGGGCTTTGCGCTTCTCTACCCACCAAACGTCACGGTCCTTCTCTTTCCGTCTTGTAGACACGAGCTGAGAAATTGCAAACGTCGAGCAATTGCTCAGAGATGAAAAGTGCCAGCACTGAAAGCTGTTGCTAGCCAGCACCCTTCCTTGGAAGCGCTTTCACAGGCGCAGTAACACTGGGGCTTTGCGCTTCTCTAGCCACCAAACGTCACGGTCATTCTCTTTCCGTCTCGTAGACACGAGCTGAGAAATTGCAAACGTCGAGCAATTGCTCAGAGATGAAAAGTGCCAGCACTGAAAGCTCTTGCTAGCCAGCACCCTTCCTTGGAAGCGCTTTCACAGGCGCAGTAACACTGGGGCTCTGGGCTTCTCTAGCCACCAAACGTCACGGTCCTTCTCTTTCCGTCGGTAGACACGACCTGAGAAATTGCAAACGTCGAGCAATTGCTCAGAGAGGAAAAGTGCCAGCACTGAAAGCTGTTGCTAGCCAGCACCCTTCCTTGGAAGCGCTTTTGTAGGCCTAAGAACACTGGGGCTCTGGGCTTCTTTAGCCACCTCATCTTCTGCTCATCCTCTCGCGCACTCTGAAGAGAGCTCAGGTGAGAAATTGCAAACGTCGAGCAATTGCTCAGAGATGAAAAGTTCCAGCACTGAAAGCTGTTGCTAGCCAGCACCCTTCCTTGGAAGCGCTTTCACAGGCGCAGCAACACTGGGGCTTTGCGCTTCTCTAGCCACCAAACGTCACGGTCCTTCTCTTTCCGTCTCGTAGACACGAGCTGAGAAATTGCAAACGTCGAGCAATTGCTCAGAGATGAAAAGTGCCAGCACTGAAAGCTGTTGCTAGCCAGCACCCTTCCTTGGAAGCGCTTTTGTAGCCCTAAGAACGCTGGGGCTCTGGGCTTCTCTAGCCACCTCATCTTCTGTTCATCCTCTCGCGCACTCTAAAGAGAGCTCAGGTGAGAAATTGCAAACGTCGAGCAATTGCTCAGAGATGAAAAGTGCCAGCACTGAAAGCTGTTGCTAGCCAGCACCCTTCCTTGGAAGCGCTTTACAGGCGCAGTAACACTGGGGCTTTGCGCTTCTCTACCCACCAAACGTCACGGTCCTTCTCTTTCCGTCTCGTAGACACGAGCTGAGAAATTGCAAACGTCGAGCAATTGCTCAGAGATGAAAAGTGCCAGCACTGAAAGCTGTTGCTAGCCAGCACCCTTCCTTGGAAGCGCTTTTGTAGGCCTAAGAACGCTGGGGCTCTGGGCTTCTCTAGCCACCTCATCTTCTGCTCATCCTCTCGCGCACTCTAAAGAGAGCTCAGGTGAGAAATTGCAAACGTCGAGCAATTGCTCAGAGATGAAAAGTGCCAGCACTGAAAGCTCTTGCTAGCCAGCACCCTTCCTTGGAAGCGCTTTCACAGGCGCAGCAACACTGGGGCTTTGCGCTTCTCTAGCCACCAAACGTCACGGTCCTTCTCTTTCCGTCTCGTAGACACGAGCTGAGAAATTGCAAACGTCGAGCAATTGCTCAGAGATGAAAAGTGCCAGCACTGAAAGCTGTTGCTAGCCAGCACCCTTCCTTGGAAGCGCTTTTGTAGGCCTAAGAACACTGGGGCTCTGGGCTTCTTTAGCCACCTCATCTTCTGCTCATCCTCTTGCGCACTCTAAAGAGAGCTCAGGTGAGAAATTGCAAACGTCGAGCAATTGCTCAGAGAGGAAAAGTGCCAGCACTGAAAGCTCTTGCTAGCCAGCACCCTTCCTTGGAAGCGCTTTTGTAGGCCTAAGAACACTGGGGCTCTGGGCTTCTTTAGCCACCTCATCTTCTGCTCATCCTCTCGCGCACTCTAAAGAGAGCTCAGGTGAGAAATTGCAAACGTCGAGCAATTGCTCAGAGATGAAAAGTGCCAGCACTGAAAGCTGTTGCTAGCCAGCACCCTTCCTTGGAAGCGCTTTCACAGGCGCAGCAACACTGGGGCTTTGCGCTTCTCTAGCCACCAAACGTCACGGTCCTTCTCTTTCCGTCTCCTAGACACGAGCTGAGAAATTGCAAACGTCGAGCAATTGCTCAGAGATGAAAAGTGCCAGCACTGAAAGCTGTTGCTAGCCAGCACCCTTCCTTGGAAGCGCTTTCACAGGCGCAGCAACACTGGGGCTTTGCGCTTCTCTAGCCACCAAACGTCACGGTCATTCTCTTTCCGTCTCGTAGACACGAGCTGAGAAATTGCAAACGTCGAGCAATTGCTCAGAGATGAAAAGTGCCAGCACTGAAAGCTGTTGCTAGCCAGCACCCTTCCTTGGAAGCGCTTTTGTAGGCCTAAGAACACTGGGGCTCTGGGCTTCTTTAGCCACCTCATCTTCTGCTCATCCTCTTGCGCACTCTAAAGAGAGCTCAGGTGAGAAATTGCAAACGTCGAGCAATTGCTCAGAGATGAAAAGTGCCAGCACTGAAAGCTGTTGCTAGCCAGCACCCTTCCTTGGAAGCGCTTTTGTAGGCCTAAGAAGACTGGGGCTCTGGGCTTCTCTAGCCACCTCATCTTCTGCTCATCCTCTCGCGCACTCTAAAGAGAGCTCAGGTGAGAAATTGCAAACGTCGAGCAATTGCTCAGAGATGAAAAGTGCCAGCACTGAAAGCTCTTGCTAGCCAGCACCCTTCCTTGGAAGCGCTTTTGTAGCCCTTAGAACACTGGGGCTCTGGGCTTCTCTAGCCACCTCATCTTCTGCTCATCCTCGTGCGCACTCTAAAGAGAGCTCAGCTGAGAAATTGCAAACGTCCAGCAATTGCTCAGAGATGAAAAGTGCCAGCACTGAAAGCTGTTGCTAGCCAGCACCCTTCCTTGGAAGCGCTTTTGTAGGCCTAAGAACAGTGGGGCTCTGGGCTTCTCTAGCCACCTCATCTTCTGCTCATCCTCTCGCGCACTCTAAAGAGAGCTCAGGTGAGAAATTGCAAACGTCGAGCAATTGCTCAGAGATGAAAAGTGCCAGCACTGAAAGCTGTTGCTAGCCAGCACCCTTCCTTGGAAGCGCTTTCACAGGCGCAGCAACACTGGGGCTTTGCGCTTCTCTACCCACCAAACGTCACGGTCCTTCTCTTTCCGTCTCGTAGACACGAGCTGAGAAATTGCAAACGTCGAGCAATTGCTCAGAGATGAAAAGTGCCAGCACTGAAAGCTCTTGCTAGCCAGCACCCTTCCTTGGAAGCGCTTTCACAGGCGCAGTAACACTGGGGCTTTGCGCTTCTCTAGCCACCAAACGTCACGGTCCTTCTCTTCCCGTCTCGTAGACATGAGCTGAGAAATTGCAAACGTCGAGCAATTGCTCAGAGATGAAAAGTGCCAGCACTGAAAGCTGTTGCTAGCCAGCACCCTTCCTTGGAAGCGCTTTTGTAGGCCTAAGAACACTGGGGCTCTGGGCTTCTCTAGCCACCTCATCTTCTGCTCATCCTCTCGCGCACTCTAAAGAGAGCTCAGGTGAGAAATTGCAAACGTCGAGCAATTGCTCAGAGATGAAAAGTGCCAGCACTGAAAGCTGTTGCTAGCCAGCACCCTTCCTTGGAAGCGCTTTCACAGGCGCAGTAACACTGGGGCTTTGCGCTTCTATACGCACCAAACGTCACGGTCCTTCTCTTCCCGTCTCGCAGACACGAGCTGAGAAATTGCAAACGTCGAGCAATTGCTCAGAGATGAAAAGTGCCAGCACTGAAAGCTGTTGCTAGCCAGCACCCTTCCTTGGAAGCGCTTTTGTAGCCCTTAGAACACTGGGGCTCTGGGCTTCTCTAGCCACCTCATCTTCTGCTCATCCTCGCGCGCTCTAAAGAGAGCTCAGGTGAGAAATTGCAAACGTCGAGCAATTGCTCAGAGATGAAAAGTGCCAGCACTGAAAGCTCTTGCTAGCCAGCACCCTTCCTTGGAAGCGCTTTCACAGGCGCAGCAACACTGGGGCTTTGCGCTTCTCTAGCCACCAAACGTCACGGTCCTTCTCTTTCCGTCTCGTAGACACGAGCTGAGAAATTGCAAACGTCGAGCAATTGCTCAGAGATGAAAAGTGCCAGCACTGAAAGCTCTTGCTAGCCAGCACCCTTCCTTGGAAGCGCTTTCACAGGCGCAGCAACACTGGGGCTTTGCGCGTCTCTAGCCACCAAACGTCACAGTCATTCTCTTTCCATCTCGTAGACACGAGCTGAGAAATTGCAAACGTCGAGCAATTGCTCAGAGATGAAAAGTGCCAGCACTGAAAGCTGTTGCTAGCCAGCACCCTTCCTTGGAAGCGCTTTCACAGGCGCAGCAACACTGGGGCTTTGCGCTTCTCTAGCCACCAAACGTCACGGTCCTTCTCTTTCCGTCTCGTAGACACGAGCTGAGAAATTGCAAACGTCGAGCAATTGCTCAGAGATGAAAAGTGCCAGCACTGAAAGCTGTTGCTAGCCAGCACCCTTCCTTGGAAGCGCTTTTGTAGGCCTAAGAACACTGGGGCTCTGGGCTTCTCTAGCCACCTCATCTTCTGCTCATCCTCTCGCGCACTCTAAAGAGTGCTCAGGTGAGAAATTGCAAACGTCCAGCAATTGCTCAGAGATGAAAAGTGCCAGCACTGAAAGCTGTTGCTAGCCAGCACCCTTCCTTGGAAGCGCTTTCACAGGCGCAGTAACACTGGGGCTTTGCGTTTCTCTACCCACCAAACGTCACGGTCCTTCTCTTTCCGTCTCGTAGACACGAGCTGAGAAATTGCAAACGTCGAGCAATTGCTCAGAGATGAAAAGTGCCAGCACTGAAAGCTCTTGCTAGCCAGCACCCTTCCTTGGAAGCGCTTTCACAGGCGCAGCAACACTGGGGCTTTGCGCTTCTCTACCCACCAAACGTCACAGTCATTCTCTTTCCGTCTCGTAGACACGAGCTGAGAAATTGCAAACGTCGAGCAATTGCTCAGAGATGAAAAGTGGCAGCACTGAAAGCTCTTGCTAGCCAGCACCCTTCCTTGGAAGCGCTTTCACAGGCGCAGCAACACTGGGGCTTTGCGCTTCTCTAGCCACCAAACGTCACGGTCCTTCTCTTTCCGTCTCGTAGACACGAGCTGAGAAATTGCAAACGTCGAGCAATTGCTCAGAGATGAAAAGTGCCAGCACTGGAAGCTGTTGCTAGCCAGCACCCTTCCTTGGAAGCGCTTTTGTAGGCCTAAGAACACTGGGGCTCTGGGCTTCTCTAGCCACCTCATCTTCTGCTCATCCTCTCGCGCACTCTAAAGAGAGCTCAGGTGAGAAATTGCAAACGTCCAGCAATTGCTCAGAGATGAAAAGTGCCAGCACTGAAAGCTGTTGCTAGCCAGCACCCTTCCTTGGAAGCGCTTTCACAGGCACAGCAACACTGGGGCTTTGCGCTTCTCTAGCCACCAAACGTCACGGTCCTTCTCTTTCCGTCTCGTAGACACGAGCTGAGAAATTGCAAACGTCGAGCAATTGCTCAGAGATGAAAAGTGCCAGCACTGAAAGCTCTTGCTAGCCAGCACCCTTCCTTGGAAGCGCTTTCACAGGCGCAGCAACACTGGGGCTTTGCGCGTCTCTAGCCACCAAACGTCACAGTCATTCTCTTTCCATCTCGTAGACACGAGCTGAGAAATTGCAAACGTCGAGCAATTGCTCAGAGATGAAAAGTGCCAGCACTGAAAGCTGTTGCTAGCCAGCACCCTTCCTTGGAAGCGCTTTCACAGGCGCAGCAACACGGGCTTTGCGCTTCTCTAGCCACCAAACGTCACGGTCCTTCTCTTTCCGTCTCGTAGACACGAGCTGAGAAATTGCAAACGTCGAGCAATTGCTCAGAGATGAAAAGTGCCAGCACTGAAAGCTGTTGCTAGCCAGCACCCTTCCTTGGAAGCGCTTTTGTAGGCCTAAGAACACTGGGGCTCTGGGCTTCTCTAGCCACCTCATCTTCTGCTCATCCTCTCGCGCACTCTAAAGAGTGCTCAGGTGAGAAATTGCAAACGTCCAGCAATTGCTCAGAGATGAAAAGTGCCAGCACTGAAAGCTGTTGCTAGCCAGCACCCTTCCTTGGAAGCGCTTTCACAGGCGCAGTAACACTGGGGCTTTGCGTTTCTCTACCCACAAAACGTCACTGTCATTCTCTTCCCGTCTCGTAGACATGAGCTGAGAAATTGCAAACGTCGAGCAATTGCTCAGAGATGAAAAGTGCCAGCACTGAAAGCTGTTGCTAGCCAGCACCCTTCCTTGGAAGCGCTTTTGTAGGCCTAAGAACACTGGGGCTCTGGGCTTCTCTAGCCACCTCATCTTCTGCTCATCCTCTCGCGCACTCTAAAGAGAGCTCAGGTGAGAAATTACAAACGTCGAGCAATTGCTCAGAGATGAAAAGTGCCAGCACTGAAAGCTCTTGCTAGCCAGCACCCTTCCTTGGAAGCGCTTTTGTAGGCCTAAGAACACTGGGGCTCTGGGCTTCTCTAGCCACCTCATCTTCTGCTCATCCTCTCGCGCACTCTAAAGAGAGCTCAGGGGAGAAATTGCAAACGTCGAGCAATTGCTCAGAGATGAAAAGTGCCAGCACTGAAAGCTGTTGCTAGCCAGCACCCTTCCTTGGAAGCGCTTTCACAAGCGCAGTAACACTGGGGCTTTGCGCTTCTCTAGCCACCAAACGTCACTGTCATTCTCTTTCCGTCTCCTAGACACGAGCTGAGAAATTGCAATCGTCGAGCAATTGCTCAGAGATGAAAAGTGCCAGCACTGAAAGCTGTTGCTAGCCAGCACCCTTCCTTGGAAGCGCTTGTGTAGCCCTTAGAACACTGGGGCTCTGGGCTTCTCTAGCCACCTAATCTTCTGCTCGTCCTCGCGCACTCTAAAGAGAGCTCAGGTGAGAAATTGCAAACGTCGAGCAATTGCTCAGAGATGAAAAGTGCCAGCACTGAAAGCTCTTGCTAGCCAGCACCCTTCCTTGGAAGCGCTTTCACAGGCGCAGCAACACTGGGGCTTTGCGCTTCTCTAGCCACCAAACGTCACGGTCCTTCTCTTTCCGTCTCGTAGACACGAGCTGAGAAATTGCAAACGTCGAGCAATTGCTCAGAGATGAAAAGTGCCAGCACTGAAAGCTCTTGCTAGCCAGCACCCTTCCTTGGAAGCGCTTTCACAGGCGCAGCAACACTGGGGCTTTGCGCTTCTCTACCCACCAAACGTCACAGTCATTCTCTTTCCGTCTCGTAGACACGAGCTGAGAAATTGCAAACGTCGAGCAATTGCTCAGAGATGAAAAGTGGCAGCACTGAAAGCTCTTGCTAGCCAGCACCCTTCCTTGGAAGCGCTTTCACAGGCGCAGCAACACTGGGGCTTTGCGCTTCTCTAGCCACCAAACGTCACGGTCCTTCTCTTTCCGTCTCGTAGACACGAGCTGAGAAATTGCAAACGTCGAGCAATTGCTCAGAGATGAAAAGTGCCAGCACTGAAAGCTGTTGCTAGCCAGCACCCTTCCTTGGAAGCGCTTTCACAGGCGCAGTAACACTGGGGCTTTGCGTTTCTCTACCCACCAAACGTCACGGTCCTTCTCTTCCCGTCTCGTAGACATGAGCTGAGAAATTGCAAACGTCGAGCAATTGCTCAGAGATGAAAAGTGCCAGCACTGAAAGCTGTTGCTAGCCAGCACCCTTCCTTGGAAGCGCTTTTGTAGGCCTAAGAACACTGGGGCTCTGGGCTTCTCTAGCCACCTCATCTTCTGCTCATCCTCTCGCGCACTCTAAAGAGAGCTCAGGTGAGAAATTACAAACGTCGAGCAATTGCTCAGAGATGAAAAGTGCCAGCACTGAAAGCTCTTGCTAGCCAGCACCCTTCCTTGGAAGCGCTTTTGTAGGCCTAAGAACACTGGGGCTCTGGGCTTCTCTAGCCACCTCATCTTCTGCTCATCCTCTCGCGCACTCTAAAGAGAGCTCAGGGGAGAAATTGCAAACGTCGAGCAATTGCTCAGAGATGAAAAGTGCCAGCACTGAAAGCTGTTGCTAGCCAGCACCCTTCCTTGGAAGCGCTTTCACAAGCGCAGCAACACTGGGGCTTTGCGCTTCTCTAGCCACCAAACGTCACTGTCATTCTCTTTCCGTCTCCTAGACACGAGCTGAGAAATTGCAATCGTCGAGCAATTGCTCAGAGATGAAAAGTGCCAGCACTGAAAGCTGTTGCTAGCCAGCACCCTTCCTTGGAAGCGCTTGTGTAGCCCTTAGAACACTGGGGCTCTGGGCTTCTCTAGCCACCTAATCTTCTGCTCGTCCTCGCGCACTCTAAAGAGAGCTCAGGTGAGAAATTGCAAACGTCGAGCAATTGCTCAGAGATGAAAAGTGCCAGCACTGAAAGCTGTTGCTAGCCAGCACCCTTCCTTGGAAGCGCTTTCACAGGCGCAGCAACACTGGGGCTTTGCGCTTCTCTAGCCACCAAACGTCACGGTCCTTCTCTTTCCGTCTCGTAGACACGAGCTGAGAAATTGCAAACGTCGAGCAATTGCTCAGAGATGAAAAGTGCCAGCACTGAAAGCTCTTGCTAGCCAGCACCCTTCCTTGGAAGCGCTTTCACAGGCGCAGCAACACTGGGGCTTTGCGCTTCTCTACCCACCAAACGTCACAGTCATTCTCTTTCCGTCTCGTAGACACGAGCTGAGAAATTGCAAACGTCGAGCAATTGCTCAGAGATGAAAAGTGGCAGCACTGAAAGCTCTTGCTAGCCAGCACCCTTCCTTGGAAGCGCTTTCACAGGCGCAGCAACACTGGGGCTTTGCGCTTCTCTAGCCACCAAACGTCACGGTCCTTCTCTTTCCGTCTCGTAGACACGAGCTGAGAAATTGCAAACGTCGAGCAATTGCTCAGAGATGAAAAGTGCCAGCACTGGAAGCTGTTGCTAGCCAGCACCCTTCCTTGGAAGCGCTTTTGTAGGCCTAAGAACACTGGGGCTCTGGGCTTCTCTAGCCACCTCATCTTCTGCTCATCCTCTCGCGCACTCTAAAGAGAGCTCAGGTGAGAAATTGCAAACGTCCAGCAATTGCTCAGAGATGAAAAGTGCCAGCACTGAAAGCTGTTGCTAGCCAGCACCCTTCCTTGGAAGCGCTTTCACAGGCACAGCAACACTGGGGCTTTGCGCTTCTCTAGCCACCAAACGTCACGGTCCTTCTCTTTCCGTCTCGTAGACACGAGCTGAGAAATTGCAAACGTCGAGCAATTGCTCAGAGATGAAAAGTGCCAGCACTGAAAGCTCTTGCTAGCCAGCACCCTTCCTTGGAAGCGCTTTCACAGGCGCAGCAACACTGGGGCTTTGCGCGTCTCTAGCCACCAAACGTCACAGTCATTCTCTTTCCATCTCGTAGACACGAGCTGAGAAATTGCAAACGTCGAGCAATTGCTCAGAGATGAAAAGTGCCAGCACTGAAAGCTGTTGCTAGCCAGCACCCTTCCTTGGAAGCGCTTTCACAGGCGCAGCAACACTGGGGCTTTGCGCTTCTCTAGCCACCAAACGTCACGGTCCTTCTCTTTCCGTCTCGTAGACACGAGCTGAGAAATTGCAAACGTCGAGCAATTGCTCAGAGATGAAAAGTGCCAGCACTGAAAGCTGTTGCTAGCCAGCACCCTTCCTTGGAAGCGCTTTTGTAGGCCTAAGAACACTGGGGCTCTGGGCTTCTCTAGCCACCTCATCTTCTGCTCATCCTCTCGCGCACTCTAAAGAGTGCTCAGGTGAGAAATTGCAAACGTCCAGCAATTGCTCAGAGATGAAAAGTGCCAGCACTGAAAGCTGTTGCTAGCCAGCACCCTTCCTTGGAAGCGCTTTCACAGGCGCAGTAACACTGGGGCTTTGCGTTTCTCTACCCACAAAACGTCACTGTCATTCTCTTCCCGTCTCGTAGACATGAGCTGAGAAATTGCAAACGTCGAGCAATTGCTCAGAGATGAAAAGTGCCAGCACTGAAAGCTGTTGCTAGCCAGCACCCTTCCTTGGAAGCGCTTTTGTAGGCCTAAGAACACTGGGGCTCTGGGCTTCTCTAGCCACCTCATCTTCTGCTCATCCTCTCGCGCACTCTAAAGAGAGCTCAGGTGAGAAATTACAAACGTCGAGCAATTGCTCAGAGATGAAAAGTGCCAGCACTGAAAGCTCTTGCTAGCCAGCACCCTTCCTTGGAAGCGCTTTTGTAGGCCTAAGAACACTGGGGCTCTGGGCTTCTCTAGCCACCTCATCTTCTGCTCATCCTCTCGCGCACTCTAAAGAGAGCTCAGGGGAGAAATTGCAAACGTCGAGCAATTGCTCAGAGATGAAAAGTGCCAGCACTGAAAGCTGTTGCTAGCCAGCACCCTTCCTTGGAAGCGCTTTCACAAGCGCAGTAACACTGGGGCTTTGCGCTTCTCTAGCCACCAAACGTCACTGTCATTCTCTTTCCGTCTCCTAGACACGAGCTGAGAAATTGCAATCGTCGAGCAATTGCTCAGAGATGAAAAGTGCCAGCACTGAAAGCTGTTGCTAGCCAGCACCCTTCCTTGGAAGCGCTTGTGTAGCCCTTAGAACACTGGGGCTCTGGGCTTCTCTAGCCACCTAATCTTCTGCTCGTCCTCGCGCACTCTAAAGAGAGCTCAGGTGAGAAATTGCAAACGTCGAGCAATTGCTCAGAGATGAAAAGTGCCAGCACTGAAAGCTCTTGCTAGCCAGCACCCTTCCTTGGAAGCGCTTTCACAGGCGCAGCAACACTGGGGCTTTGCGCTTCTCTAGCCACCAAACGTCACGGTCCTTCTCTTTCCGTCTCGTAGACACGAGCTGAGAAATTGCAAACGTCGAGCAATTGCTCAGAGATGAAAAGTGCCAGCACTGAAAGCTCTTGCTAGCCAGCACCCTTCCTTGGAAGCGCTTTCACAGGCGCAGCAACACTGGGGCTTTGCGCTTCTCTACCCACCAAACGTCACAGTCATTCTCTTTCCGTCTCGTAGACACGAGCTGAGAAATTGCAAACGTCGAGCAATTGCTCAGAGATGAAAAGTGGCAGCACTGAAAGCTCTTGCTAGCCAGCACCCTTCCTTGGAAGCGCTTTCACAGGCGCAGCAACACTGGGGCTTTGCGTTTCTCTACCCACCAAACGTCACGGTCCTTCTCTTTCCGTCTCGTAGACACGAGCTGAGAAATTGCAAACGTCGAGCAATTGCTCAGAGATGAAAAGTGCCAGCACTGGAAGCTGTTGCTAGCCAGCACCCTTCCTTGGAAGCGCTTTTGTAGGCCTAAGAACACTGGGGCTCTGGGCTTCTCTAGCCACCTCATCTTCTGCTCATCCTCTCGCGCACTCTAAAGAGAGCTCAGGTGAGAAATTGCAAACGTCGAGCAATTGCTCAGAGATGAAAAGTGCCAGCACTGGAAGCTCTTGCTAGCCAGCACCCTTCCTTGGAAGCGCTTTACAGGCGCAGTAACACTGGGGCTCTGGGCTTCTCTAGCCACCTCATCTTCTGCTCATCCTCTCGCGCACTCTAAAGAGAGCTCAGGTGAGAAATTGCAAACGTCGAGCAATTGCTCAGAGATGAAAAGTGCCAGCACTGAAAGCTGTTGCTAGCCAGCACCCTTCCTTGGAAGCGCTTTCACAGGCGCAGCAACACTGGGGCTTTGCGCTTCTCTACCCACCAAACGTCACGGTCCTTCTCTTTCCGTCTCGTAGACACGAGCTGAGAAATTGCAAACGTCGAGCAATTGCTCAGAGATGAAAAGTGCCAGCACTGAAAGCTCTTGCTAGCCAGCACCCTTCCTTGGAAGCGCTTTCACAGGCGCAGCAACACTGGGGCTTTGCGCTTCTCTACCCACCAAACGTCACGGTCATTCTCTTTCCGTCTCGTAGACACGAGCTGAGAAATTGCAAACGTCGAGCAATTGCTCAGAGAGGAAAAGTGCCAGCACTGAAAGCTGTTGCTAGCCAGCACCCTTCCTTGGAAGCGCTTTTGTAGGCCTAAGAACACTGGGGCTCTGGGCTTCTCTAGCCACCTCATCTTCTGCTCATCCTCTCGCGCACTCTAAAGAGAGCTCAGGTGAGAAATTGCAAACGTCGAGCAATTGCTCAGAGATGAAAAGTGCCAGCACTGAAAGCTGTTGCTAGCCAGCACCCTTCCTTGGAAGCGCTTTTGTAGCCCTTAGAACACTGGGTCTCTGGGCTTCTCTAGCCACCTCATCTTCTGCTCATCCTCGCGCGCACTCTAAAGAGAGCTCAGGTGAGAAATTGCAAACGTCGAGCAATTGCTCAGAGATGAAAAGTGCCAGCACTGAAAGCTGTTGCTAGCCAGCACCCTTCCTTGGAAGCGCTTTACAGGCGCAGTAACACTGGGGCTTTGCGCTTCTCTACCCACCAAACGTCACTGTCATTCTCTTTCCGTCTCGTAGACACGAGCTGAGAAATTGCAAACGTCGAGCAATTGCTCAGAGATGAAAAGTGCCAGCACTGAAAGCTCTTGCTAGCCAGCACCCTTCCTTGGAAGCGCTTTTGTAGGCCTAAGAACACTGGGGCTCTGGGCTTCTCTAGCCACCTCATCTTCTGCTCATCCTCTCGCGCACTCTAAAGAGAGCTCAGGTGAGAAATTGCAAACGTCGAGCAATTGCTCAGAGATGAAAAGTGCCAGCACTGAAAGCTCTTGCTAGCCAGCACCCTTCCTTGGAAGCGCTTTCACAGACGCAGCAACACTGGGGCTTTGCGCTTCTCTAGCCACCAAAAGTCACGGTCCTTCTCTTTCCGTCTCGTAGACACGAGCTGAGAAATTGCAAACGTCGAGCAATTGCTCAGAGAGGAAAAGTGCCAGCACTGAAAGCTGTTGCTAGCCAGCACCCTTCCTTGGAAGCGCTTTTGTAGGCCTAAGAACACTGGGGCTCTGGGCTTCTTTAGCCACCTCATCTTCTGCTCATCCTCTCGCGCACTCTGAAGAGAGCTCAGGTGAGAAATTGCAAACGTCGAGCAATTGCTCAGAGATGAAAAGTGCCAGCACTGAAAGCTCTTGCTAGCCAGCACCCTTCCTTGGAAGCGCTTTCACAGGCGCAGCAACACTGGGGCTTTGCGCTTCTCTAGCCACCAAACGTCACGGTCCTTCTCTTTCCGTCTCGTAGACACGAGCTGAGAAATTGCAAACGTCGAGCAATTGCTCCGAGATGAAAAGTGCCAGCACTGAAAGCTGTTGCTAGCCAGCACCCTTCCTTGGAAGCGCTTTTGTAGGCCTAAGAACACTGGGGCTCTGGGCTTCTCTAGCCACCTCATCTTCTGCTCATCCTCTCGCGCACTCTAAAGAGAGCTCAGGTGAGAAATTGCAAACGTCGAGCAATTGCTCAGAGATGAAAAGTGCCAGCACTGAAAGCTGTTGCTAGCCAGCCCCCTTCCTTGGAAGCGCTTTACAGGCGCAGCAACACTGGGGCTTTGCGCTTCTCTACCCACCAAACGTCACTGTCATTCTCTTTCCGTCTCGTAGACACGAGCTGAGAAATTGCAAACGTCGAGCAATTGCTCAGAGATGAAAAGTGCCAGCACTGAAAGCTGTTGCTAGCCAGCACCCTTCCTTGGAAGCGCTTGTGTAGCCCTTAGAACACTGGGGCTCTGGGCTTCTCTAGCCACCTCATCTTCTGCTCATCCTCTCGCGCACTCTAAAGAGAGCTCAGGTGAGAAATTGCAAACGTCCAGCAATTGCTCAGAGATGAAAAGTGCCAGCACTGAAAGCTCTTGCTAGCCAGCACCCTTCCTTGGAAGCGCTTTCACAGGCGCAGCAACACTGGGGCTTTGCGCTTCTCTAGCCACCAAACGTCACGGTCATTCTCTTTCCGTCTCGTAGACACGAGCTGAGAAATTGCAAACGTCGAGCAATTGCTCAGAGAGGAAAAGTGCCAGCACTGAAAGCTGTTGCTAGCCAGCACCCTTCCTTGGAAGCGCTTTTGTAGGCCTAAGAACACTGGGGCTCTGGGCTTCTTTAGCCACCTCATCTTCTGCTCATCCTCTCGCGCACTGTGAAGAGAGCTCAGGTGAGAAATTGCAAACGTCGAGCAATTGCTCAGAGATGAAAAGTGCCAGCACTGAAAGCTGTTGCTAGCCAGCACCCTTCCTTGGAAGCGCTTTCACAGGCACAGCAACACTGGGGCTTTGCGCTTCTCTACCCACCAAACGTCACGGTCCTTCTCTTTCCGTCTCCTAGACACGAGCTGAGAAATTGCAAACGTCGAGCAATTGCTCAGAGATGAAAAGTGCCAGCACTGAAAGCTGTTGCTAGCCAGCACCCTTCCTTGGAAGCGCTTTCACAGGCGCAGCAACACTGGGCCTTTGCGCTTCTCTAGCCACCAAACGTCACGGTCCTTCTCTTTCCGTCTCGTAGACACGAGCTGAGAAATTGCAAATGTCGAGCAATTGCTCAGAGATGAAAAGTGCCAGCACTGAAAGCTCTTGCTAGCCAGCACCCTTCCTTGGAAGCGCTTTCACAGGCGCAGCAACACTGGGGCTTTGCGCTTCTCTAGCCACCAAACGTCACGGTCATTCTCTTTCCGTCTTGTAGACACGAGCTGAGAAATTGCAAACGTCGAGCAATTGCTCAGAGATGAAAAGTGCCAGCACTGAAAGCTCTTGCTAGCCAGCACCCTTCCTTGGAAGCGCTTTCACAGGCGCAGCAACACTGGGGCTTTGCGCTTCTCTAGCCACCAAACATCACGGTCCTTCTCTTTCCGTCTCGTAGACACGAGCTGAGAAATTGCAAACGTCGAGCAATTGCTCAGAGATGAAAAGTGCCAGCACTGAAAGCTGTTGCTAGCCAGCCCCCTTCCTTGGAAGCGCTTTTGTAGCCCTTAGAACACTGGGGCTCTGGGCTTCTCTAGCCACCTCATCTTCTGCTCATCCTCTCGCGCACTCTAAAGAGAGCTCAGGTGAGAAATTGCAAACGTCCAGCAATTGCTCAGAGATGAAAAGTGCCAGCACTGAAAGCTGTTGCTAGCCAGCCCCCTTCCTTGGAAGCGCTTTACAGGCGCAGTAACACTGGGGCTTTGCGCTCCTCTACCCACCAAACGTCACTGTCATTCTCTTTCCGTCTCCTAGACACGAGCTGAGAAATTGCAAACGTCGAGCAATTGCTCAGAGATGAAAAGTGCCAGCACTGAAAGCTGTTGCTAGCCAGCACCCTTCCTTGGAAGCGCTTTTGTAGGCCTAAGAACACTGGGGCTCTGGGCTTCTCTAGCCACCTCATCTTCTGCTCATCCTCTCGCGCACTCTAAAGAGAGCTCAGGTGAGAAATTGCAAACGTCGAGCAATTGCTCAGAGATGAAAAGTGCCAGCACTGGAAGCTCTTGCTAGCCAGCACCCTTCCTTGGAAGCGCTTTTGTAGGCCTAAGAACACTGGGGCTCTGGGCTTCTCTAGCCACCTCATCTTCTGCTCATCCTCGTGCGCACTCTAAAGAGAGCTCAGGTGAGAAATTGCAAACGTCGAGCAATTGCTCAGAGATGAAAAGTGCCAGCACTGAAAGCTCTTGCTAGCCAGCACCCTTCCTTGGAAGCGCTTTCACAGGCGCAGCAACACTGGGGCTTTGCGCTTCTCTACCCACCAAACGTCACTGTCATTCTCTTTCCGTCTCGTAGACACGAGCTGAGAAATTGCAAACGTCGAGCAATTGCTCAGAGATGAAAAGTGCCAGCACTGAAAGCTGTTGCTAGCCAGCACCCTTCCTTGGAAGCGCTTTTGTAGGCCTAAGAACACTGGGGCTCTGGGCTTCTCTAGCCACCTCATCTTCTGCTCATCCTCTCGCGCACTCTAAAGAGAGCTCAGGTGAGAAATTGCAAACGTCGAGCAATTGCTCCGAGATGAAAAGTGCCAGCACTGAAAGCTGTTGCTAGCCAGCACCCTTCCTTGGAAGCGCTTTTGTAGCCCTTAGAACACTGGGGCTCTGGGCTTCTCTAGCCACCTCATCTTCTGCTCATCCTCGCGCGCACTCTAAAGAGAGCTCAGGTGAGAAATTGCAAACGTCGAGCAATTGCTCAGAGATGAAAAGTGCCAGCACTGAAAGCTGTTGCTAGCCAGCACCCTTCCTTGGAAGCGCTTTACAGGCGCAGTAACACTGGGGCTTTGCGCTTCTCTAGCCACCAAACGTCACGGTCCTTCTCTTTCCGTCTCCTAGACACGAGCTGAGAAATTGCAAACGTCCAGCAATTGCTCAGAGATGAAAAGTGCCAGCACTGAAAGCTGTTGCTAGCCAGCCCCCTTCCTTGGAAGCGCTTTCACAGGCGCAGCAACACTGGGGCTTTGCGCTTCTCTAGTCACCAAAGGTCACAGTCCTTCTCTTTCCGTCTCGTAGACACGAGCTGAGAAATTGCAAATGTCGAGCAATTGCTCAGAGATGAAAAGTGCCAGCACTGAAAGCTGTTGCTAGCCAGCACCCTTCCTTGGAAGCGCTTTCACAGGCGCAGTAACACTGGGGCTTTGCGCTTCTCTAGCCACCAAACGTCACGGTCCTTCTCTTTCCGTCTCGTAGACACGAGCTGAGAAATTGCAAACGTCGAGCAATTGCTCAGAGATGAAAAGTGCCAGCACTGAAAGCTCTTGCTAGCCAGCACACTTCCTTGGAAGCGCTTTCACAGGCGCAGCAACACTGGGGCTTTGCGCTTCTCTACCCACCAAACGTCACTGTCATTCTCTTTCCGTCTCCTAGACACGAGCTGAGAAATTGCAAACGTCCAGCAATTGCTCAGAGATGAAAAGTGCCAGCACTGAAAGCTGTTGCTAGCCAGCACCCTTCCTTGGAAGAGCTTGTGTAGCCCTTAGAACACTGGGGCTCTGGGCTTCTCTAGCCACCTCATCTTCTGCTCATCCTCTCGCGCACTCTGAAGAGAGCTCAGGTGAGAAATTGCAAACGTCGAGCAATTGCTCAGAGATGAAAAGTGCCAGCACTGAAAGCTGTTGCTAGCCAGCACCCTTCCTTGGAAGCGCTTTTGTAGCCCTTAGAACACTGGGGCTCTGGGCTTCTCTAGCCACCTCATCTTCTGCTCATCCTCTCGCGCACTCTAAAGAGAGCTCAGGTGAGAAATTGCAAACGTCGAGCAATTGCTCAGAGATGAAAAGTGCCAGCACTGAAAGCTCTTGCTAGCCAGCCCCCTTCCTTGGAAGCGCTTTACAGGCGCAGTAACACTGGGGCTTTGGGCTTCTCTACCCACCAAACGTCACGGTCCTTCTCTTTCCGTCTCGTAGACACGAGCTGAGAAATTGCAAACGTCGAGCAATTGCTCAGAGATGAAAAGTGCCAGCACTGAAAGCTCTTGCTAGCCAGCACCCTTCCTTGGAAGCGCTTTTGTAGGCCTAAGAACACTGGGGCTCTGGGCTTCTCTAGCCACCTCATCTTCTGCTCATCCTCTCGCGCACTCTGAAGAGAGCTCAGGTGAGAAATTGCAAACGTCGAGCAATTGCTCAGAGATGAAAAGTGCCAGCACTGAAAGCTGTTGCTAGCCAGCACCCTTCCTTGGAAGCGCTTTCACAGGCGCAGCAACACTGGGGCTTTGCGCTTCTCTAGCCACCAAACGTCACGGTCCTTCTCTTTCCGTCTCGTAGACACGAGCTGAGAAATTGCAAACGTCGAGCAATTGCTCAGAGATGAAAAGTGCCAGCACTGAAAGCTGTTGCTAGCCAGCACCCTTCCTTGGAAGCGCTTTTGTAGGCCTAAGAACACTGGGGCTCTGGGCTTCTTTAGCCACCTCATCTTCTGCTCATCCTCTCGCGCACTCTAAAGAGAGCTCAGGTGAGAAATTGCAAACGTCGAGCAATTGCTCAGAGATGAAAAGTGCCAGCACTGAAAGCTGTTGCTAGCCAGCACCCTTCCTTGGAAGCGCTTTCACAGGCGCAGCAACACTGGGGCTTTGCGCTTCTCTACCCACCAAACGTCACGGTCCTTCTCTTTCCGTCTCGTAGACACGAGCTGAGAAATTGCAAACGTCGAGCAATTGCTCAGAGAGGAAAAGTGCCAGCACTGAAAGCTGTTGCTAGCCAGCACCCTTCCTTGGAAGCGCTTTTGTAGGCCTAAGAACACTGGGGCTCTGGGCTTCTTTAGCCACCTAATCTTCTGCTCATCCTCTCGCGCACTCTGAAGAGAGCTCAGGTGAGAAATTGCAAACGTCGAGCAATTGCTCAGAGATGAAAAGTGCCAGCACTGAAAGCTGTTGCTAGCCAGCACCCTTCCTTGGAAGCGCTTTCACAGGCGCAGCAACACTGGGCCTTTGCGCTTCTCTAGCCACCAAACGTCACGGTCCTTCTCTTTCCGTCTCGTAGACACGAGCTGAGAAATTGCAAACGTCGAGCAATTGCTCAGAGATGAAAAGTGCCAGCACTGAAAGCTCTTGCTAGCCAGCACCCTTCCTTGGAAGCGCTTTCACAGGCGCAGCAACACTGGGGCTTTGCGCTTCTCTAGCCACCAAACGTCACGGTCCTTCTCTTTCCGTCTCGTAGACACGAGCTGAGAAATTGCAAACGTCAAGCAATTGCTCAGAGAGGAAAAGTGCCAGCACTGAAAGCTCTTGCTAGCCAGCACCCTTCCTTGGAAGCGCTTTTGTAGGCCTAAGAACACTGGGGCTCTGGGCTTCTCTAGCCACCTCATCTTCTGCTCATCCTCTCGCGCACTCTAAAGAGAGCTCAGGTGAGAAATTGCAAACGTCGAGCAATTGCTCAGAGATGAAAAGTGCCAGCACTGAAAGCTGTTGCTAGCCAGCACCCTTCCTTGGAAGCGCTTTCACAGGCGCAGCAACACTGGGGCTTTGCGCTTCTCTAGCCAACAAACGTCACGGTCCTTCTCTTTCCGTCTCGTAGACACGAGCTGAGAAATTGCAAACGTCGAGCAATTGCTCAGAGATGAAAAGTGCCAGCACTGAAAGCTGTTGCTAGCCAGCACCCTTCCTTGGAAGCGCTTTCACAGGCGCAGCAACACTGGGGCTTTGCGCTTCTCTAGCCACCAAACGTCACTGTCATTCTCTTTCCGTCTCGTAGACACGAGCTGAGAAATTGCAAACGTCGAGCAATTGCTCAGAGATGAAAAGTGCCAGCACTGAAAGCTGTTGCTAGCCAGCACCCTTCCTTGGAAGCGCTTGTGTAGCCCTTAGAACACTGGGGCTCTGGGCTTCTCTAGCCACCTAATCTTCTGCTCATCCTCTCGCGCACTCTAAAGAGAGCTCAGGTGAGAAATTGCAAACGTCCAGCAATTGCTCAGAGATGAAAAGTGCCAGCACTGAAAGCTCTTGCTAGCCAGCACCCTTCCTTGGAAGCGCTTTCACAGGCGCAGCAACACTGGGGCTTTGCGCTTCTCTACCCACCAAACGTCACGGTCCTTCTCTTTCCGTCTCGTAGACACGAGCTGAGAAATTGCAAACGTCGAGCAATTGCTCAGAGAGGAAAAGTGCCAGCACTGAAAGCTGTTGCTAGCCAGCACCCTTCCTTGGAAGCGCTTTTGTAGGCCTAAGAACACTGGGGCTCTGGGCTTCTTTAGCCACCTCATCTTCTGCTCATCCTCTCGCGCACTCTAAAGAGAGCTCAGGTGAGAAATTGCAAACGTCGAGCAATTGCTCAGAGATGAAAAGTGCCAGCACTGAAAGCTCTTGCTAGCCAGCACCCTTCCTTGGAAGCGCTTTCACAGGCACAGCAACACTGGGGCTTTGCGCTTCTCTACCCACCAAACGTCACGGTCCTTCTCTTTCCGTCTCGTAGACACGAGCTGAGAAATTGCAAACGTCGAGCAATTGCTCAGAGATGAAAAGTGCCAGCACTGAAAGCTGTTGCTAGCCAGCACCCTTCCTTGGAAGCGCTTTCACAGGCGCAGCAACACTGGGCCTTTGCGCTTCTCTAGCCACCAAACGTCACGGTCCTTCTCTTTCCGTCTCGTAGACACGAGCTGAGAAATTGCAAATGTCGAGCAATTGCTCAGAGATGAAAAGTGCCAGCACTGAAAGCTCTTTCTAGCCAGCACCCTTCCTTGGAAGCGCTTTCACAGGCGCAGCAACACTGGGGCTTTGCGCTTCTCTAGCCACCAAACGTCACGGTCATTCTCTTTCCGTCTTGTAGACACGAGCTGAGAAATTGCAAACGTCGAGCAATTGCTCAGAGATGAAAAGTGCCAGCACTGAAAGCTCTTGCTAGCCAGCACCCTTCCTTGGAAGCGCTTTCACAGGCGCAGCAACACTGGGGCTTTGCGCTTCTCTAGCCACCAAACGTCACGGTCCTTCTCTTTCCGTCTCGTAGACACGAGCTGAGAAATTGCAAACGTCGAGCAATTGCTCAGAGATGAAAAGTGCCAGCACTGAAAGCTGTTGCTAGCCAGCCCCCTTCCTTGGAAGCGCTTTTGTAGCCCTTAGAACACTGGGGCTCTGGGCTTCTCTAGCCACCTCATCTTCTGCTCATCCTCTCGCGCACTCTAAAGAGAGCTCAGGTGAGAAATTGCAAACGTCGAGCAATTGCTCAGAGATGAAAAGTGCCAGCACTGAAAGCTCTTGCTAGCCAGCCCCCTTCCTTGGAAGCGCTTTCACAAGCGCAGTAACACTGGGGCTTTGCGCTTCTCTACCCACCAAACGTCACTGTCATTCTCTTTCCGTCTCCTAGACACGAGCTGAGAAATTGCAAACGTCGAGCAATTGCTCAGAGATGAAAAGTGCCAGCACTGAAAGCTGTTGCTAGCCAGCCCCCTTCCTTGGAAGCGCTTTTGTAGGCCTAAGAACACTGGGGCTCTGGGCTTCTTTAGCCACCTCATCTTCTGCTCATCCTCTCGCGCACTCTAAAGAGAGCTCAGGTGAGAAATTGCAAACGTCGAGCAATTGCTCAGAGATGAAAAGTGCCAGCACTGAAAGCTCTTGCTAGCCAGCACCCTTCCTTGGAAGTGCTTTCACAGGCGCAGTAACACTGGGGCTTTGCGCTTCTCTAGCCACCAAACGTCACGGTCCTTCTCTTTCCGTCTCGTAGACACGAGCTGAGAAATTGCAAACGTCGAGCAATTGCTCAGAGATGAAAAGTGCCAGCACTGAAAGCTCTTGCTAGCCAGCACCCTTCCTTGGAAGCGCTTTTGTAGGCCTAAGAACACTGGGGCTCTGGGCTTCTCTAGCCACCTCATCTTCTGCTCATCCTCGCGCGCTCTAAAGAGAGCTCAGGTGAGAAATTGCAAACGTCCAGCAATTGCTCAGAGATGAAAAGTGCCAGCACTGAAAGCTGTTGCTAGCCAGCACCCTTCCTTGGAAGCGCTTTACAGGCGCAGTAACACTGGGGCTTTGCGCTTCTCTACCCACCAAACGTCACGGTCCTTCTCTTTCCGTCTCGTAGACACGAGCTGAGAAATTGCAAACGTCGAGCAATTGCTCAGAGATGAAAAGTGCCAGCACTGAAAGCTGTTGCTAGCCAGCACCCTTCCTTGGAAGCGCTTTTGTAGCCCTTAGAACACTGGGGCTCTGGGCTTCTCTAGCCACCTCATCTTCTGCTCATCCTCGCGCGCTCTAAAGAGAGCTCAGGTGAGAAATTGCAAATGTCGAGCAATTGCTCAGAGATGAAAAGTGCCAGCACTGAAAGCTGTTGCTAGCCAGCACCCTTCCTTGGAAGCGCTTTCACAGGCGCAGCAACACTGGGGCTTTGCGCTTCTCTAGCCACCAAACGTCACGGTCCTTCTCTTTCCGTCTCGTAGACACGAGCTGAGAAATTGCAAACGTCGAGCAATTGCTCAGAGATGAAAAGTGCCAGCACTGAAAGCTGTTGCTAGCCAGCACCCTTCCTTGGAAGCGCTTTTGTAGGCCTAAGAACACTGGGGCTCTGGGCTTCTCTAGCCGCCTCATCTTCTCCTCATCCTCTCGCGCACTCTAAAGAGAGCTCAGGTGAGAAATTGCAAACGTCGAGCAATTGCTCAGAGATGAAAAGTGCCAGCACTGAAAGCTGTTGCTAGCCAGCACCCTTCCTTGGAAGCGCTTTCACAGGCGCAGCAACACTGGGGCTTTGCGCTTCTCTAGCCACCAAACGTCACGGTCCTTCTCTTTCCGTCTCGTAGACACGAGCTGAGAAATTGCAAACGTCGAGCAATTGCTCAGAGATGAAAAGTGCCAGCACTGAAAGCTGTTGCTAGCCAGCACCCTTCCTTGGAAGCGCTTTTGTAGGCCTAAGAACACTGGGGCTCTGGGCTTCTTTAGCCACCTAATCTTCTGCTCATCCTCTCGTGCACTCTAAAGAGAGCTCAGGTGAGAAATTGCAAACGTCAAGCAATTGCTCAGAGATGAAAAGTGCCAGCACTGAAAGCTCTTGCTAGCCAGCACCCTTCCTTGGAAGCGCTTTCACAGGCGCAGCAACACTGGGGCTTTGCGCTTCTCTACCCATCAAACGTCACGGTCACTATCTCTCCGTCTCGTAGACACGAGCTGAGAAATTGCAAACGTCGAGCAATTGCTCAGAGATGAAAAGTGCCAGCACTGAAAGCTGTTGCTAGCCAGCACCCTTCCTTGGAAGCGCTTTCACAGGCGCAGCAACACTGGGGCTTTGCGCTTCTCTAGCCACCAAACGTCACGGTCCTTCTCTTTCCGTCTCGTAGACACGAGCTGAGAAATTGCAAACGTCGAGCAATTGCTCAGAGATGAAAAGTGGCAGCACTGAAAGCTCTTGCTAGCCAGCACCCTTCCTTGGAAGCGCTTTCACAGGCGCAGCAACACTGGGGCTTTGCGCTTCTCTAGCCACCAAACGTCACGGTCCTTCTCTTTCCGTCTCGTAGACACGAGCTGAGAAATTGCAAACGTCGAGCAATTGCTCAGAGATGAAAAGTGCCAGCACTGAAAGCTCTTGCTAGCCAGCCCCCTTCCTTGGAAACGCTTTTGTAGGCCTAAGAACACTGGGGCTCTGGGCTTCTCTAGACACCTAATCTTCTGCTCATCCTCTCGCGCACTCTAAAGAGAGCTCAGGTGAGAAATTGCAAACGTCGAGCAATTGCTCAGAGATGAAAAGTGCCAGCACTGAAAGCTCTTGCTAGCCAGCACCCTTCCTTGGAAGCGCTTTCACAGGCGCAGCAACACTGGGGCTTTGCGCTTCTCTACCCACCAAACGTCACGGTCCTTCTCTTTCCGTCTCGTAGACACGAGCTGAGAAATTGCAAACGTCGAGCAATTGCTCAGAGATGAAAAGTGCCAGCACTGAAAGCTGTTGCTAGCCAGCACCCTTCCTTGGAAGCGCTTTCACAGGCGCAGCAACACTGGGGCTTTGCGCTTCTCTAGCCACCAAACGTCACGGTCCTTCTCTTTCCGTCTCGTAGACACGAGCTGAGAAATTGCAAACGTCGAGCAATTGCTCAGAGATGAAAAGTGCCAGCACTGAAAGCTCTTGCTAGCCAGCACCCTTCCTTGGAAGCGCTTTCACAGGCGCAGCAACACTGGGGCTTTGCGCTTCTCTACCCACCAAACGTCACTGTCATTCTCTTTCCGTCTCCTAGACACGAGCTGAGAAATTGCAAACGTCCAGCAATTGCTCAGAGATGAAAAGTGCCAGCACTGAAAGCTGTTGCTAGCCAGCACCCTTCCTTGGAAGAGCTTGTGTAGGCCTAAGAACAGTGGGGCTCTGGGCTTCTCTAGCCACCTCATCTTCTGCTCATCCTCTCGCGCACTCTGAAGAGAGCTCAGGTGAGAAATTGCAAACGTCGAGCAATTGCTCAGAGATGAAAAGTGCCAGCACTGAAAGCTGTTGCTAGCCAGCACCCTTCCTTGGAAGCGCTTTCACAGGCGCAGTAACACTGGGGCTTTGCGCTTCTCTAGCCACCAAACGTCACGGTCCTTCTCTTTCCGTCTCGTAGACACGAGCTGAGAAATTGCAAACATCGAGCAATTGCTCAGAGAGGAAAAGTGCCAGCACTGAAAGCTCTTGCTAGCCAGCACCCTTCCTTGGAAGCGCTTTTGTAGCCCTTAGAACACTGGGGCTCTGGGCTTCTTTAGCCACCTCATCTTCTGCTCATCCTCTCGCGCACTGTGAAGAGAGCTCAGGTGAGAAATTGCAAACGTCCAGCAATTGCTCAGAGATGAAAAGTGCCAGCACTGAAAGCTGTTGCTAGCCAGCACCCTTCCTTGGAAGCGCTTTCACAGGCACAGCAACACTGGGGCTTTGCGCTTCTCTAGCCACCAAACGTCACGGTCCTTCTCTTTCCGTCTCGTAGACATGAGCTGAGAAATTGCAAACGTCGAGCAATTGCTCAGAGATGAAAAGTGCCAGCACTGAAAGCTCTTGCTAGCCAGCACCCTTCCTTGGAAGCGCTTTCACAGGCGCAGCAACACTGGGGCTTTGCGCTTCTCTAGCCACCAAACGTCACGGTCCTTCTCTTTCCGTCTCGTAGACACGAGCTGAGAAATTGCAAACGTCGAGCAATTGCTCAGAGATGAAAAGTGCCAGCACTGAAAGCTGTTGCTAGCCAGCACCCTTCCTTGGAAGCGCTTTCACAGGCGCAGCAACACTGGGGCTTTGCGCTTCTCTAGCCACCAAACGTCACGGTCCTTCTCTTTCCGTCTCGTAGACACGAGCTGAGAAATTGCAAACGTCGAGCAATTGCTCAGAGATGAAAAGTGCCAGCACTGAAAGCTCTTGCTAGCCAGCACCCTTCCTTGGAAGCGCTTTCACAGGCACAGCAACACTGGGGCTTTGCGCTTCTCTAGCCACCAAACGTCACGGTCCTTCTCTTTCCGTCTCGTAGACACGAGCTGAGAAATTGCAAACGTCGAGCAATTGCTCAGAGATGAAAAGTGCCAGCACTGAAAGCTGTTGCTAGCCAGCCCCCTTCCTTGGAAGCGCTTTTGTAGGCCTAAGAACACTGGGGCTCTGGGCTTCTTTAGCCACCTCATCTTCTGCTCATCCTCTCGCGCACTCTAAAGAGAGCTCAGGTGAGAAATTGCAAACGTCGAGCAATTGCTCAGAGATGAAAAGTGCCAGCACTGAAAGCTGTTGCTAGCCAGCACCCTTCCTTGGAAGTGCTTTCACAGGCGCAGTAACACTGGGGCTTTGCGCTTCTCTACCCACCAAACGTCACGGTCCTTCTCTTTCCGTCTCGTAGACACGAGCTGAGAAATTGCAAACGTCGAGCAATTGCTCAGAGATGAAAAGTGCCAGCACTGAAAGCTCTTGCTAGCCAGCACCCTTCCTTGGAAGCGCTTTTGTAGGCCTAAGAACACTGGGGCTCTGGGCTTCTCTAGCCACCTCATCTTCTGCTCATCCTCGCGCGCTCTAAAGAGAGCTCAGGTGAGAAATTGCAAACGTCGAGCAATTGCTCAGAGATGAAAAGTGCCAGCACTGAAAGCTCTTGCTAGCCAGCACCCTTCCTTGGAAGCGCTTTACAGGCGCAGTAACACTGGGGCTTTGCGCTTCTCTACCCACCAAACGTCAAGGTCCTTCTCTTTCCGTCTCATAGACACGAGCTGAGAAATTGCAAACGTCGAGCAATTGCTCAGAGATGAAAAGTGCCAGCACTGAAAGCTCTTGCTAGCCAGCACCCTTCCTTGGAAGCGCTTATGTAGGCCTAAGAACACTGGGGCTCTGGGCTTCTCTAGCCGCCTCATCTTCTCCTCATCATCTCGCGCACTCTAAAGAGAGCTCAGGTGAGAAATTGCAAACGTCGAGCAATTGCTCAGAGATGAAAAGTGCCAGCACTGAAAGCTGTTGCTAGCCAGCACCCTTCCTTGGAAGCGCTTTCACAGGCGCAGCAACACTGGGGCTTTGCGCTTCTCTAGCCACCAAACGTCACGGTCATTCTCTTTCCGTCTCGTAGACACGAGCTGAGAAATTGCAAACGTCGAGCAATTGCTCAGAGAGGAAAAGTGCCAGCACTGAAAGCTGTTGCTAGCCAGCACCCTTCCTTGGAAGCGCTTTTGTAGGCCTTAGAACACTGGGGCTCTGGGCTTCTTTAGCCACCTAATCTTCTGCTCATCCTCTCGCGCACTCTAAAGAGAGCTCAGGTGAGAAATTGCAAACGTCCAGCAATTGCTCAGAGATGAAAAGTGCCAGCACTGAAAGCTGTTGCTAGCCAGCACCCTTCCTTGGAAGCGCTTTCACAGGCGCAGCAACACTGGGGCTTTGCGCTTCTCTACCCATCAAACGTCACGGTCCTTCTCTTTCCGTCTCGTAGACACGAGCTGAGAAATTGCAAACGTCGAGCAATTGCTCAGAGATGAAAAGTGCCAGCACTGAAAGCTGTTGCTAGCCAGCACCCTTCCTTGGAAGCGCTTTCACAGGCGCAGCAACACTGGGGCTTTGCGCTTCTCTAGCCACCAAACGTCACGGTCCTTCTCTTTCCGTCTCGTAGACACGAGCTGAGAAATTGCAAACGTCGAGCAATTGCTCAGAGATGAAAAGTGCCAGCACTGAAAGCTCTTGCTAGCCAGCACCCTTCCTTGGAAGCGCTTTCACAGGCGCAGCAACACTGGGGCTTTGCGCTTCTCTAGCCACCAAACGTCACGGTCCTTCTCTTTCCGTCTCGTAGACACGAGCTGAGAAATTGCAAACGTCGAGCAATTGCTCAGAGATGAAAAGTGCCAGCACTGAAAGCTCTTGCTAGCCAGCCCCCTTCCTTGGAAAAGCTTTTGTAGGCCTAAGAACACTGGGGCTCTGGGCTTCTCTAGCCACCTCATCTTCTGCTCATCCTCTCGCGCACTCTAAAGAGAGCTCAGGTGAGAAATTGCAAACGTCGAGCAATTGCTCAGAGATGAAAAGTGCCAGCACTGAAAGCTCTTGCTAGCCAGCACCCTTCCTTGGAAGCGCTTTCACAGGCGCAGCAACACTGGGGCTTTGCGCTTCTCTACCCACCAAACGTCACGGTCCTTCTCTTTCCGTTTCGTAGACACGAGCTGAGAAATTGCAAACGTCGAGCAATTGCTCAGAGATGAAAAGTGCCAGCACTGAAAGCTGTTGCTAGCCAGCACCCTTCCTTGGAAGCGCTTTCACAGGCGCAGCAACACTGGGGCTTTGCGCTTCTCTAGCCACCAAACGTCACGGTCATTCTCTTTCCGTCTCGTAGACACGAGCTGAGAAATTGCAAACGTCGAGCAATTGCTCAGAGATGAAAAGTGCCAGCACTGAAGGCTGTTGCTAGCCAGCACCCTTCCTTGGAAGCGCTTTCACAGGCGCAGCAACACTGGGGCTTTGCGCTTCTCTACCCACCAAACGTCACTGTCATTCTCTTTCCGTCTCCTAGACACGAGCTGAGAAATTGCAAACGTCCAGCAATTGCTCAGAGAGGAAAAGTGCCAGCACTGAAAGCTGTTGCTAGCCAGCACCCTTCCTTGGAAGAGCTTGTGTAGCCCTTAGAACACTGGGGCTCTGGGCTTCTCTAGCCACCTAATCTTCTGCTCATCCTCTCGCGCACTCTAAAGAGAGCTCAGGTGAGAAATTGCAAACGTCCAGCAATTGCTCAGAGATGAAAAGTGCCAGCACTGAAAGCTCTTGCTAGCCAGCACCCTTCCTTGGAAGCGCTTTCACAGGCGCAGCAACACTGGGGCTTTGCGCTTCTCTAGCCACCAAACGTCACGGTCCTTCTCTTTCCGTCTCGTAGACACGAGCTGAGAAATTGCAAACATCGAGCAATTGCTCAGAGAGGAAAAGTGCCAGCACTGAAAGCTGTTGCTAGCCAGCACCCTTCCTTGGAAGCGCTTTTGTAGCCCTTAGAACACTGGGGCTCTGGGCTTCTTTAGCCACCTCATCTTCTGCTCATCCTCTCGCGCACTCTGAAGAGAGCTCAGGTGAGAAATTGCAAACGTCCAGCAATTGCTCAGAGATGAAAAGTGCCAGCACTGAAAGCTGTTGCTAGCCAGCACCCTTCCTTGGAAGCGCTTTCACAGGCACAGCAACACTGGGGCTTTGCGCTTCTCTAGCCACCAAACGTCACGGTCCTTCTCTTTCCGTCTCGTAGACACGAGCTGAGAAATTGCAAACGTCGAGCAATTGCTCAGAGATGAAAAGTGCCAGCACTGAAAGCTGTTGCTAGCCAGCACCCTTCCTTGGAAGCGCTTTCACAGGCGCAGTAACACTGGGGCTTTGCGCTTCTCTAGCCACCAAACGTCACGGTCCTTCTCTTTCCGTCTCGTAGACACGAGCTGAGAAATTGCAAACGTCGAGCAATTGCTCAGAGATGAAAAGTGCCAGCACTGAAAGCTGTTGCTAGCCAGCACCCTTCCTTGGAAGCGCTTTCACAGGCGCAGCAACACTGGGGCTTTGCGCTTCTCTAGCCACCAAACGTCACGGTCCTTCTCTTTCCGTCTCGTAGACATGAGCTGAGAAATTGCAAACGTCGAGCAATTGCTCAGAGATGAAAAGTGCCAGCACTGAAAGCTGTTGCTAGCCAGCACCCTTCCTTGGAAGCGCTTTTGTAGGCCTAAGAACAGTGGGGCTCTGGGCTTCTCTAGCCACCTCATCTTCTGCTCATCCTCTCGCGCACTCTAAAGAGAGCTCAGGTGAGAAATTGCAAACGTCCAGCAATTGCTCAGAGATGAAAAGTGCCAGCACTGGAAGCTCTTGCTAGCCAGCACCCTTCCTTGGAAGCGCTTTTGTAGGCCTAAGAACACTGGGGCTCTGGGCTTCTCTAGCCACCTAATCTTCTGCTCATCCTCTCGCGCACTCTAAAGAGAGCTCAGGTGAGAAATTGCAAACGTCCAGCAATTGCTCAGAGATGAAAAGTGCCAGCACTGAAAGCTGTTGCTAGCCAGCACCCTTCCTTGGAAGCGCTTTCACAGGCGCAGCAACACTGGGGCTTTGCGCTTCTCTACCCATCAAACGTCACGGTCATTCTCTTTCCGTCTCGTAGACACGAGATGAGAAATTGCAAACGTCGAGCAATTGCTCAGAGATGAAAAGTGCCAGCACTGAAAGCTGTTGCTAGCCAGCACCCTTCCTTGGAAGCGCTTTCACAGGCGCAGCAACACTGGGGCTTTGCGCTTCTATACGCACCAAATGTCACGGTCATTCTCTTTCCGTCTCGTAGACACGAGCTGAGAAATTGCAAACGTCGAGCAATTGCTCAGAGATGAAAAGTGCCAGCACTGAAAGCTGTTGCTAGCCAGCACCCTTCCTTGGAAGCGCTTTTGTAGGCCTAAGAACAGTGGGGCTCTGGGCTTCTCTAGCCACCTAATCTTCTGCTCATCCTCTCGCGCACTCTAAAGAGAGCTCAGGTGAGAAATTGCAAACGTCGAGCAATTGCTCAGAGATGAAAAGTGCCAGCACTGAAAGCTGTTGCTAGCCAGCACCCTTCCTTGGAAGCGCTTTTGTAGCCCTTAGAACACTGGGGCTCTGGGCTTCTCTAGCCACCTCATCTTCTGCTCATCCTCTCGCGCACTCTAAAGAGAGCTCAGGTGAGAAATTGCAAACGTCCAGCAATTGCTCAGAGATGAAAAGTGCCAGCACTGAAAGCTCTTGCTAGCCAGCACCCTTCCTTGGAAGCGCTTTACAGGTGCAGTAACACTGGGGCTTTGCGCTTCTCTAGCCACCAAACGTCACGGTCCTTCTCTTTCCGTCTCGTAGACACGAGCTGAGAAATTGCAAACGTCGAGCAATTGCTCAGAGATGAAAAGTGCCAGCACTGAAAGCTGTTGCTAGCCAGCACCCTTCCTTGGAAGCGCTTTCACAGGCGCAGTAACACTGGGGCTTTGCGCTTCTCTAGCCACCAAACGTCACGGTCCTTCTCTTTCCGTCTCGTAGACACGAGCTGAGAAATTGCAAACGTCGAGCAATTGCTCAGAGATGAAAAGTGCCAGCACTGAAAGCTGTTGCTAGCCAGCACCCTTCCTTGGAAGCGCTTTCACAGGCGCAGCAACACTGGGGCTTTGCGCTTCTCTAGCCACCAAACGTCACGGTCCTTCTCTTTCCGTCTCGTAGACATGAGCTGAGAAATTGCAAACGTCGAGCAATTGCTCAGAGATGAAAAGTGCCAGCACTGAAAGCTGTTGCTAGCCAGCACCCTTCCTTGGAAGCGCTTTTGTAGGCCTAAGAACAGTGGGGCTCTGGGCTTCTCTAGCCACCTCATCTTCTGCTCATCCTCTCGCGCACTCTAAAGAGAGCTCAGGTGAGAAATTGCAAACGTCCAGCAATTGCTCAGAGATGAAAAGTGCCAGCACTGGAAGCTCTTGCTAGCCAGCACCCTTCCTTGGAAGCGCTTTTGTAGGCCTAAGAACACTGGGGCTCTGGGCTTCTCTAGCCACCTAATCTTCTGCTCATCCTCTCGCGCACTCTAAAGAGAGCTCAGGTGAGAAATTGCAAACGTCCAGCAATTGCTCAGAGATGAAAAGTGCCAGCACTGAAAGCTGTTGCTAGCCAGCACCCTTCCTTGGAAGCGCTTTCACAGGCGCAGCAACACTGGGGCTTTGCGCTTCTCTACCCATCAAACGTCACGGTCATTCTCTTTCCGTCTCGTAGACACGAGATGAGAAATTGCAAACGTCGAGCAATTGCTCAGAGATGAAAAGTGCCAGCACTGAAAGCTGTTGCTAGCCAGCACCCTTCCTTGGAAGCGCTTTCACAGGCGCAGCAACACTGGGGCTTTGCGCTTCTATACGCACCAAATGTCACGGTCATTCTCTTTCCGTCTCGTAGACACGAGCTGAGAAATTGCAAACGTCGAGCAATTGCTCAGAGATGAAAAGTGCCAGCACTGAAAGCTGTTGCTAGCCAGCACCCTTCCTTGGAAGCGCTTTTGTAGGCCTAAGAACAGTGGGGCTCTGGGCTTCTCTAGCCACCTAATCTTCTGCTCATCCTCTCGCGCACTCTAAAGAGAGCTCAGGTGAGAAATTGCAAACGTCGAGCAATTGCTCAGAGATGAAAAGTGCCAGCACTGAAAGCTGTTGCTAGCCAGCACCCTTCCTTGGAAGCGCTTTTGTAGCCCTTAGAACACTGGGGCTCTGGGCTTCTCTAGCCACCTCATCTTCTGCTCATCCTCTCGCGCACTCTAAAGAGAGCTCAGGTGAGAAATTGCAAACGTCCAGCAATTGCTCAGAGATGAAAAGTGCCAGCACTGAAAGCTCTTGCTAGCCAGCACCCTTCCTTGGAAGCGCTTTACAGGTGCAGTAACACTGGGGCTTTGCGCTTCTCTAGCCACCAAACGTCACGGTCATTCTCTTTCCGTCTCGTAGACACGAGCTGAGAAATTGCAAACGTCGAGCAATTGCTCAGAGATGAAAAGTGCCAGCACTGAAAGCTCTTGCTAGCCAGCACCCTTCCTTGGAAGCGCTTTTGTAGGCCTAAGAACAGTGGGGCTCTGGGCTTCTCTAGCCACCTCATCTTCTGCTCATCCTCGCGCGCACTCTGAAGAGAGCTCAGGGGAGAAATTGCAAACGTCGAGCAATTGCTCAGAGATGAAAAGTGCCAGCACTGAAAGCTCTTGCTAGCCAGCACCCTTCCTTGGAAGCGCTTTCACAGGCGCAGCAACACTGGGGCTTTGCGCTTCTCTACCCACCAAACGTCACGGTCCTTCTCTTTCCGTCTCGTAGACACGAGCTGAGAAATTGCAAACGTCGAGCAATTGCTCAGAGATGAAAAGTGCCAGCACTGAAAGCTCTTGCTAGCCAGCACCCTTCCTTGGAAGCGCTTTTGTAGGCCTAAGAACACTGGGGCTCTGGGCTTCTTTAGCCACCTCATCTTCTGCTCATCCTCTCGCGCACTCTAAAGAGAGCTCAGGTGAGAAATTGCAAACGTCGAGCAATTGCTCAGAGATGAAAAGTGCCAGCACTGAAAGCTGTTGCTAGCCAGCACCCTTCCTTGGAAGTGCTTTCACAGGCGCAGTAACACTGGGGCTTTGCGCTTCTCTACCCACCAAACGTCACGGTCCTTCTCTTTCCGTCTCGTAGACACGAGCTGAGAAATTGCAAACGTCGAGCAATTGCTCAGAGATGAAAAGTGCCAGCACTGAAAGCTGTTGCTAGCCAGCACCCTTCCTTGGAAGCGCTTTACAGGCGCAGTAACACTGGGGCTTTACGCTTCTCTACCCACCAAACGTCAAGGTCCTTCTCTTTCCGTCTCATAGACACGAGCTGAGAAATTGCAAACGTCGAGCAATTGCTCAGAGATGAAAAGTGCCAGCACTGAAAGCTGTTGCTAGCCAGCACCCTTCCTTGGAAGCGCTTTCACAGGCGCAGCAACACTGGGGCTTTGCGCTTCTCTAGCCACCAAACGTCACGGTCCTTCTCTTTCCGTCTCGTAGACACGAGCTGAGAAATTGCAAACGTCGAGCAATTGCTCAGAGATGAAAAGTGCCAGCACTGAAAGCTGTTGCTAGCCAGCACCCTTCCTTGGAAGCGCTTATGTAGGCCTAAGAACACTGGGGCTCTGGGCTTCTCTAGCCGCCTCATCTTCTCCTCATCATCTCGCGCACTCTAAAGAGAGCTCAGGTGAGAAATTGCAAACGTCGAGCAATTGCTCAGAGATGAAAAGTGCCAGCACTGAAAGCTGTTGCTAGCCAGCACCCTTCCTTGGAAGCGCTTTCACAGGCGCAGCAACACTGGGGCTTTGCGCTTCTCTAGCCACCAAACGTCACGGTCATTCTCTTTCCGTCTCGTAGACACGAGCTGAGAAATTGCAAACGTCGAGCAATTGCTCAGAGAGGAAAAGTGCCAGCACTGAAAGCTGTTGCTAGCCAGCACCCTTCCTTGGAAGCGCTTTTGTAGGCCTTAGAACACTGGGGCTCTGGGCTTCTTTAGCCACCTAATCTTCTGCTCATCCTCTCGCGCACTCTAAAGAGAGCTCAGGTGAGAAATTGCAAACGTCCAGCAATTGCTCAGAGATGAAAAGTGCCAGCACTGAAAGCTGTTGCTAGCCAGCACCCTTCCTTGGAAGCGCTTTCACAGGCGCAGCAACACTGGGGCTTTGCGCTTCTCTACCCATCAAACGTCACGGTCCTTCTCTTTCCGTCTCGTAGACACGAGCTGAGAAATTGCAAACGTCGAGCAATTGCTCAGAGATGAAAAGTGCCAGCACTGAAAGCTCTTGCTAGCCAGCACCCTTCCTTGGAAGCGCTTTCACAGGCGCAGCAACACTGGGGCTTTGCGCTTCTCTAGCCACCAAACGTCACGGTCCTTCTCTTTCCGTCTCGTAGACACGAGCTGAGAAATTGCAAACGTCGAGCAATTGCTCAGAGATGAAAAGTGCCAGCACTGAAAGCTCTTGCTAGCCAGCCCCCTTCCTTGGAAACGCTTTTGTAGGCCTAAGAACACTGGGGCTCTGGGCTTCTCTAGCCACGTCATCTTCTGCTCATCCTCTCGCGCACTCTAAAGAGAGCTCAGGTGAGAAATTGCAAACGTCGAGCAATTGCTCAGAGATGAAAAGTGCCAGCACTGAAAGCTCTTGCTAGCCAGCACCCTTCCTTGGAAGCGCTTTCACAGGCGCAGCAACACTGGGGCTTTGCGCTTCTCTACCCACCAAACGTCACGGTCCTTCTCTTTCCGTCTCGTAGACACGAGCTGAGAAATTGCAAACGACGAGCAATTGCTCAGAGATGAAAAGTGCCAGCACTGAAAGCTCTTGCTAGCCAGCACCCTTCCTTGGAAGCGCTTTCACAGGCGCAGCAACACTGGGGCTTTGCGCTTCTATACGCACCAAATGTCACGGTCATTCTCTTTCCGTCTCGTAGACACGAGCTGAGAAATTGCAAACGTCGAGCAATTGCTCAGAGATGAAAAGTGCCAGCACTGAAAGCTGTTGCTAGCCAGCACCCTTCCTTGGAAGCGCTTTTGTAGGCCTAAGAACAGTGGGGCTCTGGGCTTCTCTAGCCACCTAATCTTCTGCTCATCCTCTCGCGCACTCTAAAGAGAGCTCAGGTGAGAAATTGCAAACGTCGAGCAATTGCTCAGAGATGAAAAGTGCCAGCACTGAAAGCTGTTGCTAGCCAGCACCCTTCCTTGGAAGCGCTTTTGTAGCCCTTAGAACACTGGGGCTCTGGGCTTCTCTAGCCACCTCATCTTCTGCTCATCCTCTCGCGCACTCTAAAGAGAGCTCAGGTGAGAAATTGCAAACGTCGAGCAATTGCTCAGAGATGAAAAGTGCCAGCACTGAAAGCTGTTGCTAGCCAGCACCCTTCCTTGGAAGCGCTTTACAGGTGCAGTAACACTGGGGCTTTGCGCTTCTCTAGCCACCAAACGTCACGGTCATTCTCTTTCCGTCTCGTAGACACGAGCTGAGAAATTGCAAACGTCGAGCAATTGCTCAGAGATGAAAAGTGCCAGCACTGAAAGCTGTTGCTAGCCAGCACCCTTCCTTGGAAGCGCTTTTGTAGGCCTAAGAACAGTGGGGCTCTGGGCTTCTCTAGCCACCTCATCTTCTGCTCATCCTCGCGCGCACTCTGAAGAGAGGTCAGGGGAGAAATTGCAAACGTCGAGCAATTGCTCAGAGATGAAAAGTGCCAGCACTGAAAGCTCTTGCTAGCCAGCACCCTTCCTTGGAAGCGCTTTCACAGGCGCAGCAACACTGGGGCTTTGCGCTTCTCTACCCACCAAACGTCACGGTCCTTCTCTTTCCGTCTCGTAGACACGAGCTGAGAAATTGCAAACGTCGAGCAATTGCTCAGAGATGAAAAGTGCCAGCACTGAAAGCTCTTGCTAGCCAGCACCCTTCCTTGGAAGCGCTTTTGTAGGCCTAAGAAGACTGGGGCTCTGGGCTTCTCTAGCCACCTAATCTTCTGCTCATCCTCTCGCGCACTCTGAAGAGAGCTCAGGTGAGAAATTGCAAACGTCGAGCAATTGCTCAGAGATGAAAAGTGCCAGCACTGAAAGCTCTTGCTAGCCAGCACCCTTCCTTGGAAGCGCTTTCACAGGCGCAGCAACACTGGGGCTTTGCGCTTCTCTAGCCACCAAACGTCACGGTCCTTCTCTTTCCGTCTCGTAGACACGAGCTGAGAAATTGCAAATGTCGAGCAATTGCTCAGAGATGAAAAGTGCCAGCACTGAAAGCTGTTGCTAGCCAGCACCCTTCCTTGGAAGCGCTTTCACAGGTGCAGCAACACTGGGGCTTTGCGCTTCTCTAGCCACCAAACGTCACGGTCCTTCTCTTTCCGTCTCGTAGACACGAGCTGAGAAATTGCAAACGTCGAGCAATTGCTCAGAGATGAAAAGTGCCAGCACTGAAAGCTGTTGCTAGCCAGCACCCTTCCTTGGAAGCGCTTTTGTAGCCCTTAGAACACTGGGGCTCTGGGCTTCTCTAGCCACCTCATCTTCTGCTCATCCTCTCGCGCACTCTAAAGAGAGCTCAGGTGAGAAATTGCAAACGTCCAGCAATTGCTCAGAGATGAAAAGTGCCAGCACTGAAAGCTGTTGCTAGCCAGCCCCCTTCCTTGGAAGCGCTTTACAGGCGCAGTAACACTGGGGCTTTGCGCTTCTCTAGCCACCAAACGTCACTGTCATTCTCTTTCCGTCTCCTAGACACGAGCTGAGAAATTGCAAACGTCGAGCAATTGCTCAGAGATGAAAAGTGCCAGCACTGAAAGCTCTTGCTAGCCAGCACCCTTCCTTGGAAGCGCTTTCACAGGCGCAGCAACACTGGGGCTTTGCGCTTCTCTACCCACCAAACGTCACGGTCCTTCTCTTTCCGTCTCGTGGACACGAGCTGAGAAATTGCAAACGTCGAGCAATTGCTCAGAGATGAAAAGTGCCAGCACTGAAAGCTGTTGCTAGCCAGCACCCTTCCTTGGAAGCGCTTTTGTAGGCCTAAGAACACTGGGGCTCTGGGCTTCTCTAGCCACGTCATCTTCTGCTCATCCTCTCGCGCACTCGAAAGAGAGCTCATGTGAGAAATTGCAAACGTCGAGCAATTGCTCAGAGATGAAAAGTGCCAGCACTGAAAGCTCTTGCTAGCCAGCCCCCTTCCTTGGAAGCGCTTTACAGGCGCAGCAACACTGGGGCTTTGCGCTTCTCTACCCACCAAACGTCACGGTCATTCTCTTTCCGTCTCGTAGACACGAGCTGAGAAATTGCAAACGTCGAGCAATTGCTCAGAGATGAAAAGTGCCAGCACTGAAAGCTCTTGCTAGCCAGCACCCTTCCTTGGAAGCGCTTGTGTAGCCCTTAGAACACTGGGGCTCTGGGCTTCTCTAGCCACCTCATCTTCTGCTCATCCTCTCGCGCACTCTAAAGAGAGCTCAGGTGAGAAATTGCAAACGTCCAGCAATTGCTCAGAGATGAAAAGTGCCAGCACTGAAAGCTCTTGCTAGCCAGCACCCTTCCTTGGAAGCGCTTTCACAGGCGCAGTAACACTGGGGCTTTGCGCTTCTCTAGCCACCAAACGTCACGGTCCTTCTCTTTCCGTCTCGTAGACACGAGCTGAGAAATTGCAAACGTCGAGCAATTGCTCAGAGAGGAAAAGTGCCAGCACTGAAAGCTGTTGCTAGCCAGCACCCTTCCTTGGAAGCGCTTTTGTAGGCCTAAGAACAGTGGGGCTCTGGGCTTCTCTAGCCACCTAATCTTCTGCTCATCCTCTCGCGCACTCTAAAGAGAGCTCAGGTGAGAAATTGCAAACGTCGAGCAATTGCTCAGAGATGAAAAGTGCCAGCACTGAAAGCTGTTGCTAGCCAGCACCCTTCCTTGGAAGCGCTTTTGTAGCCCTTAGAACACTGGGGCTCTGGGCTTCTCTAGCCACCTCATCTTCTGCTCATCCTCTCGCGCACTCTAAAGAGAGCTCAGGTGAGAAATTGCAAACGTCGAGCAATTGCTCAGAGATGAAAAGTGCCAGCACTGAAAGCTGTTGCTAGCCAGCACCCTTCCTTGGAAGCGCTTTACAGGTGCAGTAACACTGGGGCTTTGCGCTTCTCTAGCCACCAAACGTCACGGTCATTCTCTTTCCGTCTCGTAGACACGAGCTGAGAAATTGCAAACGTCGAGCAATTGCTCAGAGATGAAAAGTGCCAGCACTGAAAGCTGTTGCTAGCCAGCACCCTTCCTTGGAAGCGCTTTTGTAGGCCTAAGAACAGTGGGGCTCTGGGCTTCTCTAGCCACCTCATCTTCTGCTCATCCTCGCGCGCACTCTGAAGAGAGGTCAGGGGAGAAATTGCAAACGTCGAGCAATTGCTCAGAGATGAAAAGTGCCAGCACTGAAAGCTCTTGCTAGCCAGCACCCTTCCTTGGAAGCGCTTTCACAGGCGCAGCAACACTGGGGCTTTGCGCTTCTCTACCCACCAAACGTCACGGTCCTTCTCTTTCCGTCTCGTAGACACGAGCTGAGAAATTGCAAACGTCGAGCAATTGCTCAGAGATGAAAAGTGCCAGCACTGAAAGCTCTTGCTAGCCAGCACCCTTCCTTGGAAGCGCTTTTGTAGGCCTAAGAAGACTGGGGCTCTGGGCTTCTCTAGCCACCTAATCTTCTGCTCATCCTCTCGCGCACTCTGAAGAGAGCTCAGGTGAGAAATTGCAAACGTCGAGCAATTGCTCAGAGATGAAAAGTGCCAGCACTGAAAGCTCTTGCTAGCCAGCACCCTTCCTTGGAAGCGCTTTCACAGGCGCAGCAACACTGGGGCTTTGCGCTTCTCTAGCCACCAAACGTCACGGTCCTTCTCTTTCCGTCTCGTAGACACGAGCTGAGAAATTGCAAATGTCGAGCAATTGCTCAGAGATGAAAAGTGCCAGCACTGAAAGCTGTTGCTAGCCAGCACCCTTCCTTGGAAGCGCTTTCACAGGTGCAGCAACACTGGGGCTTTGCGCTTCTCTAGCCACCAAACGTCACGGTCCTTCTCTTTCCGTCTCGTAGACACGAGCTGAGAAATTGCAAACGTCGAGCAATTGCTCAGAGATGAAAAGTGCCAGCACTGAAAGCTGTTGCTAGCCAGCACCCTTCCTTGGAAGCGCTTTCACAGGCGCAGCAACACTGGGGCTTTGCGCTTCTCTAGCCACCAAACGTCACGGTCCTTCTCTTTCCGTCTCGTAGACACGAGCTGAGAAATTGCAAACGTCGATCAATTGCTCAGAGATGAAAAGTGCCAGCACTGAAAGCTGTTGCTAGCCAGCACCCTTCCTTGGAAGCGCTTTTGTAGGCCTAAGAACACTGGGGCTCTGGGCTTCTCTAGCCACGTCATCTTCTGCTCATCCTCTCGCGCACTCGAAAGAGAGCTCATGTGAGAAATTGCAAACGTCGAGCAATTGCTCAGAGATGAAAAGTGCCAGCACTGAAAGCTCTTGCTAGCCAGCCCCCTTCCTTGGAAGCGCTTTACAGGCGCAGCAACACTGGGGCTTTGCGCTTCTCTACCCACCAAACGTCACGGTCATTCTCTTTCCGTCTCGTAGACACGAGCTGAGAAATTGCAAACGTCGAGCAATTGCTCAGAGATGAAAAGTGCCAGCACTGTAAGCTGTTGCTAGCCAGCACCCTTCCTTGGAAGCGCTTGTGTAGCCCTTAGAACACTGGGGCTCTGGGCTTCTCTAGCCACCTCATCTTCTGCTCATCCTCTCGCGCACTCTAAAGAGAGCTCAGGTGAGAAATTGCAAACGTCCAGCAATTGCTCAGAGATGAAAAGTGCCAGCACTGAAAGCTCTTGCTAGCCAGCACCCTTCCTTGGAAGCGCTTTCACAGGCGCAGTAACACTGGGGCTTTGCGCTTCTCTAGCCACCAAACGTCACGGTCCTTCTCTTTCCGTCTCGTAGACACGAGCTGAGAAATTGCAAACGTCGAGCAATTGCTCAGAGAGGAAAAGTGCCAGCACTGAAAGCTGTTGCTAGCCAGCACCCTTCCTTGGAAGCGCTTTTGTAGGCCTAAGAACAGTGGGGCTCTGGGCTTCTCTAGCCACCTAATCTTCTGCTCATCCTCTCGCGCACTCTAAAGAGAGCTCAGGTGAGAAATTGCAAACGTCGAGCAATTGCTCAGAGATGAAAAGTGCCAGCACTGAAAGCTGTTGCTAGCCAGCACCCTTCCTTGGAAGCGCTTTTGTAGCCCTTAGAACACTGGGGCTCTGGGCTTCTCTAGCCACCTCATCTTCTGCTCATCCTCTCGCGCACTCTAAAGAGAGCTCAGGTGAGAAATTGCAAACGTCGAGCAATTGCTCAGAGAGGAAAAGTGCCAGCACTGAAAGCTGTTGCTAGCCAGCACCCTTCCTTGGAAGCGCTTTTGTAGGCCTAAGAACAGTGGGGCTCTGGGCTTCTCTAGCCACCTCATCTTCTGCTCATCCTCGCGCGCACTCTGAAGAGAGGTCAGGGGAGAAATTGCAAACGTCGAGCAATTGCTCAGAGATGAAAAGTGCCAGCACTGAAAGCTCTTGCTAGCCAGCACCCTTCCTTGGAAGCGCTTTCACAGGCGCAGCAACACTGGGGCTTTGCGCTTCTCTAGCCACCAAACGTCACGGTCCTTCTCTTTCCGTCTCGTAGAGACGAGCTGAGAAATTGCAAACGTCGAGCAATTGCTCAGAGATGAAAAGTGCCAGCACTGAAAGCTGTTGCTAGCCAGCACCCTTCCTTGGAAGCGCTTGTGTAGCCCTTAGAACACTGGGGCTCTGGGCTTCTCTAGCCACCTCATCTTCTGCTCATCCTCTCGCGCACTCGAAAGAGAGCTCATGTGAGAAATTGCAAACGTCGAGCAATTGCTCAGAGATGAAAAGTGCCAGCACTGAAAGCTCTTGCTAGCCAGCCCCCTTCCTTGGAAGCGCTTTACAGGCGCAGCAACACTGGGGCTTTGCGCTTCTCTACCCACCAAACGTCACGGTCATTCTCTTTCCGTCTCGTAGACACGAGCTGAGAAATTGCAAACGTCGAGCAATTGCTCAGAGATGAAAAGTGCCAGCACTGTAAGCTGTTGCTAGCCAGCACCCTTCCTTGGAAGCGCTTGTGTAGCCCTTAGAACACTGGGGCTCTGGGCTTCTCTAGCCACCTCATCTTCTGCTCATCCTCTCGCGCACTCTAAAGAGAGCTCAGGTGAGAAATTGCAAACGTCCAGCAATTGCTCAGAGATGAAAAGTGCCAGCACTGAAAGCTCTTGCTAGCCAGCACCCTTCCTTGGAAGCGCTTTCACAGGCGCAGTAACACTGGGGCTTTGCGCTTCTCTAGCCACCAAACGTCACGGTCATTCTCTTTCCGTCTCGTAGACTCGAGCTGAGAAATTGCAAACGTCGAGCAATTGCTCAGAGATGAAAAGTGCCAGTACTGGAAGCTGTTGCTAGCCAGCACCCTTCCTTGGAAGCGCTTTTGTAGGCCTAAGAACACTGGGGCTCTGGGCTTCTCTAGCCACCTCATCTTCTGCTCATCCTCGCGCGCTCTAAAGAGAGCTCAGGTGAGAAATTGCAAACGTCCAGCAATTGCTCAGAGATGAAAAGTGCCAGCACTGAAAGCTCTTGCTAGCCAGCACCCTTCCTTGGAAGCGCTTTCACAGGCGCAGTAACACTGGGGCTTTGCGCTTCTCTAGCCACCAAACGTCACGGTCCTTCTCTTTCCGTCTCGTAGACACGAGCTGAGAAATTGCAAACGTCGAGCAATTGCTCAGAGAGGAAAAGTGCCAGCACTGAAAGCTGTTGCTAGCCAGCCCCCTTCCTTGGAAGCGCTTTTGTAGGCCTAAGAACACTGGGGCTCTGGGCTTCTTTAGCCACCTCATCTTCTGCTCATCCTCTCGCGCACTCTGAAGAGAGCTCAGGTGAGAAATTGCAAACGTCGAGCAATTGCTCAGAGATGAAAAGTGCTAGCACTGAAAGCTGTTGCTAGCCAGCACCCTTCCTTGGAAGCGCTTTCACAGGCGCAGTAACACTGGGGCTTTGCGCTTCTCTAGCCACCAAACGTCACGGTCCTTCTCTTTCCGTCTCGTAGAGACGAGCTGAGAAATTGCAAACGTCGAGCAATTGCTCAGAGATGAAAAGTGCCAGCACTGAAAGCTGTTGCTAGCCAGCACCCTTCCTTGGAAGCGCTTTCACAGGCGCAGTAACACTGGGGCTTTGCGCTTCTCTACCCACCAAACGTCACTGTCATTCTCTTTCCGTCTCCTAGACACGAGCTGAGAAATTGCAAACGTCGAGCAATTGCTCAGAGATGAAAAGTGCCAGCACTGAAAGCTGTTGCTAGCCAGCACCCTTCCTTGGAAGCGCTTTTGTAGGCCTAAGAACAGTGGGGCTCTGGGCTTCTCTAGCCACCTCATCTTCTGCTCATCCTCTCGCGCACTCTAAAGAGAGCTCAGGTGAGAAATTGCAAACGTCGAGCAATTGCTCAGAGATGAAAAGTGCCAACTCTGAAAGCTGTTGCTAGCCAGCACCCTTCCTTGGAAGTGCTTTCACAGGCGCAGTAACACTGGGGCTTTGCGCTTCTCTAGCCACCAAGAGTCACGGTCCTTCTCTTTCCGTCTCGTAGACTCGAGCTGAGAAATTGCAAACGTCGAGCAATTGCTCAGAGATGAAAAGTGCCAGTACTGGAAGCTGTTGCTAGCCAGCACCCTTCCTTGGAAGCGCTTTTGTAGCCCTTAGAACACTGGGGCTCTGGGCTTCTCTAGCCACCTCATCTTCTGCTCATCCTCTCGCGCACTCTAAAGAGAGCTCAGGTGAGAAATTGCAAACGTCGAGCAATTGCTCAGAGATGAAAAGTGCCAGCACTGAAAGCTGTTGCTAGCCAGCACCCTTCCTTGGAAGCGCTTGTGTAGCCCTTAGAACACTGGGGCTCTGGGCTTCTCTAGCCACCTAATCTTCTGCTCATCCTCTCGCGCACTCTAAAGAGAGCTCAGGTGAGAAATTGCAAACGTCCAGCAATTGCTCAGAGATGAAAAGTGCCAGCACTGAAAGCTGTTGCTAGCCAGCACCCTTCCTTGGAAGCGCTTTCACAGGCGCAGCAACACTGGGGCTTTGCGCTTCTCTAGCCACCAAACGTCACGGTCCTTCTCTTTCCGTCTCGTAGACATGAGCTGAGAAATTGCAAACGTCGAGCAATTGCTCAGAGATGAAAAGTGCCAGCACTGAAAGCTGTTGCTAGCCAGCACCCTTCCTTGGAAGCGCTTTTGTAGGCCTAAGAACACTGGGGCTCTGGGCTTCTCTAGCCACCTCATCTTCTGCTCATCCTCTCGCGCACTCTAAAGAGAGCTCAGGTGAGAAATTGCAAACGTCCAGCAATTGCTCAGAGATGAAAAGTGCCAGCACTGGAAGCTCTTGCTAGCCAGCACCCTTCCTTGGAAGCGCTTTTGTAGGCCTAAGAACACTGGGGCTCTGGGCTTCTCTAGCCACCTCATCTTCTGCTCATCCTCACGCGCACTCTAAAGAGAGCTCAGGTGAGAAATTGCAAACGTCGAGCAATTGCTCAGAGATGAAAAGTGCCAGCACTGAAAGCTCTTGCTAGCCAGCACCCTTCCTTGGAAGCGCTTTCACAGGCGCAGCAACACTGGGGCTTTGCGCTTCTATACGCACCAAACGTCACGGTCATTCTCTTTCCGTCTCGTAGACACGAGCTGAGAAATTGCAAACGTCGAGCAATTGCTCAGAGATGAAAAGTGCCAGCACTGAAAGCTGTTGCTAGCCAGCACCCTTCCTTGGAAGCGCTTTCACAGGCGCAGCAACACTGGGGCTTTGCGCTTCTATACGCACCAAATGTCACGGTCCTTCTCTTTCCGTCTCGTAGACACGAGCTGAGAAATTGCAAACGTCGAGCAATTGCTCAGAGATGAAAAGTGCCAGCACTGAAAGCTGTTGCTAGCCAGCACCCTTCCTTGGAAGCGCTTTTGTAGGCCTAAGAACAGTGGGGCTCTGGGCTTCTCTAGCCACCTAATCTTCTGCTCATCCTCTCGCGCACTCTAAAGAGAGCTCAGGTGAGAAATTGCAAACGTCGAGCAATTGCTCAGAGATGAAAAGTGCCAGCACTGAAAGCTGTTGCTAGCCAGCACCCTTCCTTGGAAGCGCTTTACAGGCGCAGTAACACTGGGGCTTTGCGCTTCTCTAGCCACCAAACGTCACTGTCATTCTCTTTCCGTCTCGTAGACACGAGCTGAGAAATTGCAAACGTCGAGCAATTGCTCAGAGATGAAAAGTGCCAGCACTGAAAGCTGTTGCTAGCCAGCACCCTTCCTTGGAAGCGCTTTTGTAGGCCTAAGAACACTGGGGCTCTGGGCTTCTCTAGCCACCTCATCTTCTCCTCATCCTCTCGCGCACTCTAAAGAGAGCTCAGGGGAGAAATTGCAAACGTCCAGCAATTGCTCAGAGATGAAAAGTGCCAGCACTGAAAGCTCTTGCTAGCCAGCACCCTTCCTTGGAAGCGCTTTCACAGGCGCAGCAACACTGGGGCTTTGCGCTTCTCTAGCCACCAAACGTCACGGTCCTTCTCTTTCCGTCTCGTAGACACGAGCTGAGAAATTGCAAACGTCGAGCAATTGCTCAGAGAGGAAAAGTGCCAGCACTGAAAGCTGTTGCTAGCCAGCACCCTTCCTTGGAAGCGCTTTTGTAGGCCTAAGAACACTGGGGCTCTGGGCTTCTTTAGCCACCTCATCTTCTGCTCATCCTCGCGCGCACTCTGAAGAGAGCTCAGGTGAGAAATTGCAAACGTCCAGCAATTGCTCAGAGATGAAAAGTGCCAGCACTGAAAGCTGTTGCTAGCCAGCACCCTTCCTTGGAAGCGCTTTCACAGGCGCAGCAACACTGGGGCTTTGCGCTTCTCTACCCACCAAACGTCACGGTCCTTCTCTTTCCGTCTCGTAGACACGAGCTGAGAAATTGCAAACGTCGAGCAATTGCTCAGAGATGAAAAGTGCCAGCACTGAAAGCTGTTGCTAGCCAGCACCCTTCCTTGGAAGCGCTTTCACAGGCGCAGCAACACTGGGGCTTTGCGCTTCTCTACCCACCAAACGTCACGGTCCTTCTCTTTCCGTCTCGTAGACACAAGCTGAGAAATTGCAAACGTCGAGCAATTGCTCAGAGATGAAAAGTGCCAGCACTGAAAGCTGTTGCTAGCCAGCACCCTTCCTTGGAAGCGCTTTTGTAGCCCTTAGAACACTGGGGCTCTGGGCTTCTTTAGCCACCTCATCTTCTCCTCATCCTCTCGCGCACTCTGAAGAGAGCTCAGGTGAGAAATTGCAAATGTCGAGCAATTGCTCAGAGATGAAAAGTGCCAGCACTGAAAGCTGTTGCTAGCCAGCACCCTTCCTTGGAAGCGCTTTCACAGGCGCAGCAACACTGGGGCTTTGCGCTTCTCTACCCACCAAACGTCACGGTCCTTCTCTTTCCGTCTCGTAGACACGAGCTGAGAAATTGCAAACGTTGAGCAATTGCTCAGAGATGAAAAGTGCCAGCACTGAAAGCTGTTGCTAGCCAGCACCCTTCCTTGGAAGCGCTTTTGTAGGCCTAAGAACACTGGGGCTCTGGGCTTATCTAGCCACCTAATCTTCTGCTCATCCTCTCGCGCACTCTGAAGAGAGCTCAGGTGAGAAATTGCAAACGTCGAGCAATTGCTCAGAGATGAAAAGTGCCAGCACTGAAAGCTGTTGCTAGCCAGCACCCTTCCTTGGAAGCGCTTTCACAGGCGCAGCAACACTGGGGCTTTGCGCTTCTCTAGCCACCAAACGTCACGGTCCTTCTCTTTCCGTCTCGTAGACACGAGCTGAGAAATTGCAAATGTCGAGCAATTGCTCAGAGATGAAAAGTGCCAGCACTGAAAGCTGTTGCTAGCCAGCACCCTTCCTTGGAAGCGCTTTCACAGGCGCAGCAACACTGGGGCTTTGCGCTTCTCTAGCCACCAAACGTCACGGTCCTTCTCTTTCTGTCTCGTAGACACGAGCTGAGAAATTGCAAACGTCGAGCAATTGCTCAGAGATGAAAAGTGCCAGCACTGAAAGCTGTTGCTAGCCAGCACCCTTCCTTGGAAGCGCTTTTGTAGGCCTAAGAACAGTGGGGCTCTGGGCTTCTCTAGCCACCTCATCTTCTGCTCATCCTCTCGCGCACTCTAAAGAGAGCTCAGGTGAGAAATTGCAAACGTCCAGCAATTGCTCAGAGATGAAAAGTGCCAGCACTGGAAGCTCTTGCTAGCCAACCCCCTTCCTTGGAAGCGCTTTACAGGCGCAGTAACACTGGGGCTTTGCGCTTCTCTACCCACCAAACGTCACTGTCATTCTCTTTCCGTCTCGTAGACACGAGCTGAGAAATTGCAAACGTCGAGCAATTGCTCAGAGATGAAAAGTGCCAGCACTGAAAGCTGTTGCTAGCCAGCCCCCTTCCTTGGAAGCGCTTTTGTAGGCCTAAGAACACTGGGGCTCTGGGCTTCTTTAGCCACCTCATCTTCTGCTCATCCTCTCGCGCACTCTGAAGAGAGCTCAGGTGAGAAATTGCAAACGTCGAGCAATTGCTCAGAGATGAAAAGTGCCAGCACTGAAAGCTGTTGCTAGCCAGCACCCTTCCTTGGAAGCGCTTTCACAGGCGCAGCAACACTGGGGCTTTGCGCTTCTCTAGCCACCAAACGTCACGGTCCTTCTCTTTCCGTCTCGTAGACACGAGCTGAGAAATTGCAAACGTCGAGCAATTGCTCAGAGATGAAAAGTGCCAGCACTGAAAGCTGTTGCTAGCCAGCCCCCTTCCTTGGAAGCGCTTTACAGGCGCAGTAACACTGGGGCTTTGCGCTTCTCTAGCCACCAAACGTCACGGTCCTTCTCTTTCCGTCTCGTAGACACGAGCTGAGAAATTGCAAACGTCGAGCAATTGCTCAGAGATGAAAAGTGCCAGCACTGAAAGCTGTTGCTAGCCAGCACCCTTCCTTGGAAGCGCTTTCACAGGCGCAGCAACACTGGGGCTTTGCGCTTCTCTACCCACCAAACGTCACGGTCCTTCTCTTTCCGTCTCCTAGACACGAGCTGAGAAATTGCAAACGTCGAGCAATTGCTCAGAGATGAAAAGTGCCAGCACTGAAAGCTGTTGCTAGCCAGCACCCTTCCTTGCAAGCGCTTTTGTAGGCCTAAGAACACTGGGGCTCTGGGCTTCTTTAGCCACCTAATCTTCTGCTCATCCTCTCGCGCACTCTAAAGAGAGCTCAGGTGAGAAATTGCAAACGTCGAGCAATTGCTCAGAGATGAAAAGTGCCAGCACTGAAAGCTGTTGCTAGCCAGCACCCTTCCTTGGAAGCGCTTTCACAGGCGCAGCAACACTGGGGCTTTGCGTTTCTCTAGCCACCAAACGTCACGGTCCTTCTCTTTCCGTCTCGTAGACACGAGCTGAGAAATTGCAAACGTCGAGCAATTGCTCAGAGATGAAAAGTGCCAGCACTGAAAGCTGTTGCTAGCCAGCACCCTTCCTTGGAAGCGCTTTCACAGGCGCAGCAACACTGGGGCTTTGCGCTTCTCTACCCACCAAACGTCACGGTCCTTCTCTTTCCGTCTCGTAGACACGAGCTGAGAAATTGCAAACGTCGATCAATTGCTCAGAGATGAAAAGTGCCAGCACTGAAAGCTGTTGCTAGCCAGCACCCTTCCTTGGAAGCGCTTTTGTAGGCCTAAGAACACTGGGGCTCTGGGCTTCTCTAGCCACGTCATCTTCTGCTCATCCTCTCGCGCACTCTAAAGAGAGCTCAGGGGAGAAATTGCAAACGTCCAGCAATTGCTCAGAGAGGAAAAGTGCCAGCACTGAAAGCTGTTGCTAGCCAGCACCCTTCCTTGGAAGCGCTTTTCTAGCCCTAAGAACACTGGGGCTCTGGGCTTCTCTAGCCACCTAATCTTCTGCTCATCGTCGCGCGCTCTAAAGAGAGCTCAGGTGAGAAATTGCAAACGTCGAGCAATTGCTCAGAGATGAAAAGTGCCAGCACTGAAAGCTCTTGCTAGCCAGCACCCTTCCTTGGAAGCGCTTTCACAGGCGCAGTAACACTGGGGCTTTGCGCTTCTCTAGCCACCAAGAGTCACGGTCCTTCTCTTTCCGTCTCGTAGACACGAGCTGAGAAATTGCAAACGTCGAGCAATTGCTCAGAGATGAAAAGTGCCAGCACTGAAAGCTGTTGCTAGCCAGCACCCTTCCTTGGAAGCGCTTTCACAGGCGCAGTAACACTGGGGCTTTGCGCTTCTCTAGCCACCAAACGTCACGGTCATTCTCTTTCCGTCTCGTAGACACGAGCTGAGAAATTGCAAACGTCGAGCAATTGCTCAGAGATGAAAAGTGCCAACACTGAAAGCTGTTGCTAGCCAGCCCCCTTCCTTGGAAGCGCTTTTGTAGCCCTTAGAACACTGGGGCTCTGGGCTTCTCTAGCCACCTAATCTTCTGCTCATCCTCGCGCGCTCTAAAGAGAGCTCAGGTGAGAAATTGCAAACGTCGAGCAATTGCTCAGAGATGAAAAGTGCCAGCACTGAAAGCTCTTGCTAGCCAGCCCCCTTCCTTGGAAGCGCTTTCACAGGCGCAGCAACACTGGGGCTTTGCGCTTCTCTAGCCACCAAGCGTCACGGTCCTTCTCTTTCCGTCTCGTAGACACGAGCTGAGAAATTGCAAACGTCCAGCAATTGCTCAGAGATGAAAAGTGCCAGCACTGAAAGCTCTTGCTAGCCAGCACCCTTCCTTGGAAGCGCTTTTGTAGGCCTAAGAACACTGGGGCTCTGGGCTTCTCTAGCCACCTCATCTTCTGCTCATCCTCTCGCGCACTCTAAAGAGAGCTCATGTGAGAAATTGCAAACGTCGAGCAATTGCTCAGAGATGAAAAGTGCCAGCACTGAAAGCTCTTGCTAGCCAGCCCCCTTCCTTGGAAGCGCTTTACAGGCGCAGTAACACTGGGGCTTTGCGCTTCTCTACCCACCAAACGTCACGGTCCTTCTCTTTCCGTCTCGTAGACACGAGCTGAGAAACTGCAAACGTCGAGCAATTGCTCAGAGATGAAAAGTGCCAGCACTGAAAGCTGTTGCTAGCCAGCACCCTTCCTTGGAAGCGCTTTTGTAGGCCTAAGAACACTGGGGCTCTGGGCTTCTTTAGCCACCTCATCTTCTGCTCATCCTCTCGCGCACTCTAAAGAGAGCTCAGGTGAGAAATTACAAACGTCGAGCAATTGCTCAGAGATGAAAAGTGCCAGCACTGAAAGCTGTTGCTAGCCAGCACCCTTCCTTGGAAGCGCTTGTGTAGCCCTTAGAACACTGGGGCTCTGGGCTTCTCTAGCCACCTAATCTTCTGCTCATCCTCTCGCGCACTCTAAAGAGAGCTCAGGTGAGAAATTGCAAACGTCGAGCAATTGCTCAGAGATGAAAAGTGCCAGCACTGAAAGCTGTTGCTAGCCAGCACCCTTCCTTGGAAGCGCTTTACAGGCGCAGCAACACTGGGGCTTTGCGCTTCTCTACCCACCAAACGTCACTGTCATTCTCTTTCCGTCTCGTAGACACGAGCTGAGAAATTGCAAACGTCGAGCAATTGCTCAGAGATGAAAAGTGCCAGCACTGAAAGCTCTTGCTAGCCAGCACCCTTCCTTGGAAGCGCTTGTGTAGCCCTTAGAACAGTGGGGCTCTGGGCTTCTCTAGCCACCTAATCTTCTGCTCATCCTCTCGCGCACTGTGAAGAGAGCTCAGGTGAGAAATTGCAAACGTCCAGCAATTGCTCAGAGATGAAAAGTGCCAGCACTGAAAGCTCTTGCTAGCCAGCACCCTTCCTTGGAAGCGCTTTCACAGGCGCAGCAACACTGGGGCTTTGCGCTTCTCTACCCACCAAACGTCACGGTCATTCTCTTTCCGTCTCGTAGACACGAGCTGAGAAATTGCAAACGTCGAGCAATTGCTCAGAGATGAAAAGTGCCAGCACTGAAAGCTGTTGCTAGCCAGCACCCTTCCTTGGAAGCGCTTTTGTAGGCCTAAGAACAATGGGGCTCTGGGCTTCTCTAGCCGCCTCATCTTCTGCTCATCCTCTCGCGCACTCTAAAGAGAGCTCAGGTGAGAAATTGCAAACGTCGAGCAATTGCTCAGAGATGAAAAGTGCCAGCACTGAAAGCTCTTGCTAGCCAGCACCCTTCCTTGGAAGCGCTTTCACAGGCGCAGCAACACTGGGGCTTTGCGCTTCTCTAGCCACCAAACGTCACGGTCCTTCTCTTTCCGTCTCGTAGACACGAGCTGAGAAATTGCAAACGTCGAGCAATTGCTCAGAGATGAAAAGTGCCAGCACTGAAAGCTGTTGCTAGCCAGCACCCTTCCTTGGAAGCGCTTTCACAGGCGCAGCAACACTGGGGCTTTGCGCTTCTCTACCCACCAAACGTCACGGTCCTTCTCTTTCCGTCTCGTAGACACGAGCTGAGAAATTGCAAACGTCGATCAATTGCTCAGAGATGAAAAGTGCCAGCACTGAAAGCTGTTGCTAGCCAGCACCCTTCCTTGGAAGCGCTTTTGTAGGCCTAAAAACACTGGGGCTCTGGGCTTCTCTAGCCACGTCATCTTCTGCTCATCCTCTCGCGCACTCTAAAGAGAGCTCAGGGGAGAAATTGCAAACGTCCAGCAATTGCTCAGAGATGAAAAGTGCCAGCACTGAAAGCTGTTGCTAGCCAGCCCCCTTCCTTGGAAGCGCTTTACAGGCGCAGCAACACTGGGGCTTTGCGCTTCTCTACCCACCAAACGTCACTGTCATTCTCTTTCCATCTCGTAGACACGAGCTGAGAAATTGCAAACGTCGAGCAATTGCTCAGAGATGAAAAGTGCCAGCACTGAAAGCTGTTGCTAGCCAGCACCCTTCCTTGGAAGCGCTTGTGTAGCCCTTAGAACACTGGGGCTCTGGGCTTCTCTAGCCACCTCATCTTCTGCTCATCCTCTCGCGCACTCTAAAGAGAGCTCAGGTGAGAAATTGCAAACGTCGAGCAATTGCTCAGAGATGAAAAGTGCCAGCACTGAAAGCTCTTGCTAGCCAGCACCCTTCCTTGGAAGCGCTTTCACAGGCGCAGCAACACTGGGGCTTTGCGCTTCTCTAGCCACCAAACGTCACGGTCCTTCTCTTTCCGTCTCGTAGACACGAGCTGAGAAATTGCAAACGTCGAGCAATTGCTCAGAGAGGAAAAGTGCCAGCACTGAAAGCTGTTGCTAGCCAGCACCCTTCCTTGGAAGCGCTTTTGTAGGCCTAAGAACACTGGGGCTCTGGGCTTCTTTAGCCACCTCATCTTCTGCTCATCCTCTCGCGCACTCTGAAGAGAGCTCAGGTGAGAAATTGCAAACGTCGAGCAATTGCTCAGAGATGAAAAGTGCTAGCACTGAAAGCTGTTGCTAGCCAGCACCCTTCCTTGGAAGCGCTTTCACAGGCGCAGTAACACTGGGGCTTTGCGCTTCTCTAGCCACCAAACGTCACGGTCCTTCTCTTTCCGTCTCGTAGACACGAGCTGAGAAATTGCAAACGTGGAGCAATTGCTCAGAGATGAAAAGTGCCAGCACTGAAAGCTGTTGCTAGCCAGCACCCTTCCTTGGAAGCGCTTTTGTAGCCCTTAGAACACTGGGGCTCTGGGCTTCTCTAGCCACCTCATCTTCTGCTCATCCTCTCGCGCACTCTAAAGAGAGCTCAGGTGAGAAATTGCAAACGTCGAGCAATTGCTCAGAGATGAAAAGTGCCAGCACTGAAAGCTCTTGCTAGCCAGCACCCTTCCTTGGAAGCGCTTTCACAGGCGCAGTAACACTGGGGCTTTGCGCTTCTCTAGCCACCAAACGTCACGGTCCTTCTCTTTCCGTCTCGTAGACACGAGCTGAGAAATTGCAAACGTCGAGCAATTGCTCAGAGATGAAAAGTGCCAGCACTGAAAGCTCTTGCTAGCCAGCACCCTTCCTTGGAAGCGCTTTTGTAGGCCTAAGAACACTGGGGCTCTGGGCTTCTCTAGCCACCTCATCTTCTGCTCATCCTCTCGCGCACTCTAAAGAGAGCTCAGGTGAGAAATTGCAAACGTCGAGCAATTGCTCAGAGATGAAAAGTGCCAGCACTGAAAGCTCTTGCTAGCCAGCACCCTTCCTTGGAAGTGCTTTCACAGGCGCAGTAACACTGGGGCTTTGCGCTTCTCTAGCCACCAAGAGTCACGGTCCTTCTCTTTCCGTCTCGTAGACACGAGCTGAGAAATTGCAAACGTCGAGCAATTGCTCAGAGATGAAAAGTGCCAGTACTGGAAGCTGTTGCTAGCCAGCACCCTTCCTTGGAAGCGCTTTTGTAGCCCTTAGAACACTGGGGCTCTGGGCTTCTCTAGCCACCTAATCTTCTGCTCATCCTCGCGCGCTCTAAAGAGAGCTCAGGTGAGAAATTGCAAACGTCGAGCAATTGCTCAGAGATGAAAAGTGCCAGCACTGAAAGCTGTTGCTAGCCAGCACCCTTCCTTGGAAGCGCTTTTGTAGCCCTTAGAACACTGGGGCTCTGGGCTTCTCTAGCCACCTAATCTTCTGCTCATCCTCGCGCGCTCTAAAGAGAGCTCAGGTGAGAAATTGCAAACGTCGAGCAATTGCTCAGAGATGAAAAGTGCCAGCACTGAAAGCTCTTGCTAGCCAGCACCCTTCCTTGGAAGCGCTTTCACAGGCGCAGTAACACTGGGGCTTTGCGCTTCTCTAGCCACCAAGAGTCACGGTCCTTCTCTTTCCGTCTCGTAGACACGAGCTGAGAAATTGCAAACGTCGAGCAATTGCTCAGAGATGAAAAGTGCCAGCACTGAAAGCTGTTGCTAGCCAGCACCCTTCCTTGGAAGCGCTTTCACAGGCGCAGTAACACTGGGGCTTTGCGCTTCTCTAGCCACCAAACGTCACGGTCATTCTCTTTCCGTCTCGTAGACACGAGCTGAGAAATTGCAAACGTCGAGCAATTGCTCAGAGATGAAAAGTGCCAACACTGAAAGCTGTTGCTAGCCAGCCCCCTTCCTTGGAAGCGCTTTTGTAGCCCTTAGAACACTGGGGCTCTGGGCTTCTCTAGCCACCTAATCTTCTGCTCATCCTCGCGCGCTCTAAAGAGAGCTCAGGTGAGAAATTGCAAACGTCGAGCAATTGCTCAGAGATGAAAAGTGCCAGCACTGAAAGCTCTTGCTAGCCAGCCCCCTTCCTTGGAAGCGCTTTCACAGGCGCAGCAACACTGGGGCTTTGCGCTTCTCTAGCCACCAAGCGTCACGGTCCTTCTCTTTCCGTCTCGTAGACACGAGCTGAGAAATTGCAAACGTCCAGCAATTGCTCAGAGATGAAAAGTGCCAGCACTGAAAGCTCTTGCTAGCCAGCACCCTTCCTTGGAAGCGCTTTTGTAGGCCTAAGAACACTGGGGCTCTGGGCTTCTCTAGCCACCTCATCTTCTGCTCATCCTCTCGCGCACTCTAAAGAGAGCTCATGTGAGAAATTGCAAACGTCGAGCAATTGCTCAGAGATGAAAAGTGCCAGCACTGAAAGCTCTTGCTAGCCAGCCCCCTTCCTTGGAAGCGCTTTACAGGCGCAGTAACACTGGGGCTTTGCGCTTCTCTACCCACCAAACGTCACGGTCCTTCTCTTTCCGTCTCGTAGACACGAGCTGAGAAACTGCAAACGTCGAGCAATTGCTCAGAGATGAAAAGTGCCAGCACTGAAAGCTGTTGCTAGCCAGCACCCTTCCTTGGAAGCGCTTTTGTAGGCCTAAGAACACTGGGGCTCTGGGCTTCTCTAGCCACCTCATCTTCTGCTCATCCTCTCGCGCACTCTAAAGAGAGCTCAGGTGAGAAATTACAAACGTCGAGCAATTGCTCAGAGATGAAAAGTGCCAGCACTGAAAGCTGTTGCTAGCCAGCACCCTTCCTTGGAAGCGCTTGTGTAGCCCTTAGAACACTGGGGCTCTGGGCTTCTCTAGCCACCTAATCTTCTGCTCATCCTCTCGCGCACTCTAAAGAGAGCTCAGGTGAGAAATTGCAAACGTCGAGCAATTGCTCAGAGATGAAAAGTGCCAGCACTGAAAGCTGTTGCTAGCCAGCACCCTTCCTTGGAAGCGCTTTACAGGCGCAGCAACACTGGGGCTTTGCGCTTCTCTACCCACCAAACGTCACTGTCATTCTCTTTCCGTCTCCTAGACACGAGCTGAGAAATTGCAAACGTCGAGCAATTGCTCAGAGATGAAAAGTGCCAGCACTGAAAGCTCTTGCTAGCCAGCACCCTTCCTTGGAAGCGCTTGTGTAGCCCTTAGAACAGTGGGGCTCTGGGCTTCTCTAGCCACCTAATCTTCTGCTCATCCTCTCGCGCACTCTAAAGAGAGCTCAGGTGAGAAATTGCAAACGTCGAGCAATTGCTCAGAGATGAAAAGTGCCAGCACTGAAAGCTCTTGCTAGCCAGCACCCTTCCTTGGAAGCGCTTTCACAGGCGCAGCAACACTGGGGCTTTGCGCTTCTCTAGCCACCAAACGTCACGGTCCTTCTCTTTCCGTCTCGTAGACACGAGCTGAGAAATTGCAAACGTCGAGCAATTGCTCCGAGATGAAAAGTGCCAGCACTGAAAGCTGTTGCTAGCCAGCACCCTTCCTTGGAAGCGCTTTTGTAGGCCTAAGAACACTGGGGCTCTGGGCTTCTTTAGCCACCTCATCTTCTGCTCATCCTCTCGCGCACTCTGAAGAGAGCTCAGGTGAGAAATTGCAAACGTCGAGCAATTGCTCAGAGAGGAAAAGTGCCAGCACTGAAAGCTGTTGCTAGCCAGCACCCTTCCTTGGAAGCGCTTTCACAGGCGCAGCAACACTGGGGCTTTGCGCTTCTCTAGCCACCAAACGTCACGGTCCTTCTCTTTCCGTCTCGTAGACACGAGCTGAGAAACTGCAAACGTCGAGCAATTGCTCAGAGATGAAAAGTGCCAGCACTGAAAGCTGTTGCTAGCCAGCACCCTTCCTTGGAAGCGCTTGTGTAGCCCTTAGAACACTGGGGCTCTGGGCTTCTCTAGCCACCTCATCTTCTGTTCATCCTCTCGCGCACTCTAAAGAGAGCTCAGGTGAGAAATTGCAAACGTCGAGCAATTGCTCAGAGATGAAAAGTGCCAGCACTGAAAGCTGTTGTTAGCCAGCCCCCTTCCTTGGAAGCGCTTTACAGGCGCAGTAACACTGGGGCTTTGCGCTTCTCTAGCCACCAAACGTCACGGTCCTTCTCTTTCCGTCTCGTAGACACGAGCTGAGAAACTGCAAACGTCGAGCAATTGCTCAGAGATGAAAAGTGCCAGCACTGAAAGCTGTTGCTAGCCAGCACCCTTCCTTGGAAGCGCTTTTGTAGGCCTAAGAACACTGGGGCTCTGGGCTTCTTTAGCCACCTCATCTTCTGCTCATCCTCTTGCGCACTCTAAAGAGAGCTCAGGTGAGAAATTACAAACGTCGAGCAATTGCTCAGAGATGAAAAGTGCCAGCACTGAAAGCTGTTGCTAGCCAGCACCCTTCCTTGGAAGCGCTTGTGTAGCCCTTAGAACACTGGGGCTCTGGGCTTCTCTAGCCACCTAATCTTCTGCTCATCCTCTCGCGCACTCTAAAGAGAGCTCAGGTGAGAAATTGCAAACGTCGAGCAATTGCTCAGAGATGAAAAGTGCCAGCACTGAAAGCTGTTGCTAGCCAGCACCCTTCCTTGGAAGCGCTTTACAGGCGCAGCAACACTGGGGCTTTGCGCTTCTCTACCCACCAAACGTCACTGTCATTCTCTTTCCGTCTCGTAGACACGAGCTGAGAAATTGCAAACGTCGAGCAATTGCTCAGAGATGAAAAGTGCCAGCACTGAAAGCTCTTGCTAGCCAGCACCCTTCCTTGGAAGCGCTTGTGTAGCCCTTAGAACACTGGGGCTCTGGGCTTCTCTAGCCACCTAATCTTCTGCTCATCCTCTCGCGCACTCTAAAGAGAGCTCAGGTGAGAAATTGCAAATGTCGAGCAATTGCTCAGAGATGAAAAGTGCCAGCACTGAAAGCTCTTGCTAGCCAGCACCCTTCCTTGGAAGCGCTTTCACAGGCGCAGTAACACTGGGGCTTTGCGCTTCTATACGCACCAAACGTCACGGTCCTTCTCTTTCCGTCTCGTAGACACGAGCTGAGAAATTGCAAACGTCGAGCAATTGCTCAGAGAGGAAAAGTGCCAGCACTGAAAGCTCTTGCTAGCCAGCACCCTTCCTTGGAAGCGCTTTTGTAGGCCTAAGAACACTGGGGCTCTGGGCTTCTTTAGCCACCTAATCTTCTGCTCATCCTCTCGCGCACTCTGAAGAGAGCTCAGGTGAGAAATTGCAAACGTCGAGCAATTGCTCCGAGATGAAAAGTGCCAGCACTGAAAGCTCTTGCTAGCCAGCACCCTTCCTTGGAAGCGCTTTCACAGGCGCAGCAACACTGGGGCTTTGCGCTTCTCTAGCCACCAAGCGTCACGGTCCTTCTCTTTCCGTCTCGTAGACACGAGCTGAGAAATTGCAAACGTCGAGCAATTGCTCAGAGATGAAAAGTGCCAGCACTGAAAGCTGTTGCTAGCCAGCACCCTTCCTTGGAAGCGCTTTCACAGGCGCAGCAACACTGGGGCTTTGCGCTTCTCTACCCACCAAACGTCACGGTCCTTCTCTTTCCGTCTCGTAGACACGAGCTGAGAAATTGCAAACGTCGATCAATTGCTCAGAGATGAAAAGTGCCAGCACTGAAAGCTGTTGCTAGCCAGCACCCTTCCTTGGAAGCGCTTTTGTAGGCCTAAGAACACTGGGGCTCTGGGCTTCTCTAGCCACCTCATCTTCTGCTCATCCTCTCGCGCACTCTAAAGAGAGCTCATGTGAGAAATTGCAAACGTCGAGCAATTGCTCAGAGATGAAAAGTGCCAGCACTGAAAGCTGTTGCTAGCCAGCCCCCTTCCTTGGAAGCGCTTTACAGGCGCAGCAACACTGGGGCTTTGCGCTTCTCTACCCACCAAACGTCACTGTCATTCTCTTTCCATCTCGTAGACACGAGCTGAGAAATTGCAAACGTCGAGCAATTGCTCAGAGATGAAAAGTGCCAGCACTGAAAGCTGTTGCTAGCCAGCACCCTTCCTTGGAAGCGCTTGTGTAGCCCTTAGAACACTGGGGCTCTGGGCTTCTCTAGCCACCTCATCTTCTGCTCATCCTCTCGCGCACTCTAAAGAGAGCTCAGGTGAGAAATTGCAAACGTCCAGCAATTGCTCAGAGATGAAAAGTGCCAGCACTGAAAGCTCTTGCTAGCCAGCACCCTTCCTTGGAAGCGCTTTCACAGGCGCAGCAACACTGGGGCTTTGCGCTTCTCTAGCCACCAAACGTCACGGTCCTTCTCTTTCCGTCTCGTAGACACGAGCTGAGAAATTGCAAACGTCGAGCAATTGCTCAGAGATGAAAAGTGCCAGCACTGAAAGCTGTTGCTAGCCAGCACCCTTCCTTGGAAGCGCTTTTGTAGCCCTTAGAACAATGGGGCTCTGGGCTTCTCTAGCCACCTCATCTTCTGCTCATCCTCTCGCGCACTCTAAAGAGAGCTCAGGTGAGAAATTGCAAACGTCGAGCAATTGCTCAGAGATGAAAAGTGCCAGCACTGAAAGCTGTTGCTAGCCAGCACCCTTCCTTGGAAGCGCTTTCACAGGCGCAGTAACACTGGGGCTTTGCGCTTCTCTACCCACCAAACGTCAAGGTCCTTCTCTTTCCGTCTCGTAGACACGAGCTGAGAAATTGCAAACGTCGAGCAATTGCTCAGAGGTGAAAAGTGCCAGCACTGAAAGCTCTTGCTAGCCAGCACCCTTCCTTGGAAGCGCTTTTGTAGGCCTAAGAACACTGGGGCTCTGGGCTTCTCTAGCCACCTCATCTTCTGCTCATCCTCTCGCGCACTCTAAAGAGAGCTCAGGTGAGAAATTGCAAACGTCGAGCAATTGCTCAGAGATGAAAAGTGCCAGCACTGAAAGCTGTTGCTAGCCAGCACCCTTCCTTGGAAGCGCTTTCACAGGCGCAGTAACACTGGGGCTTTGCGCTTCTCTAGCCACCAAACGTCACGGTCATTCTCTTTCCGTCTCGTAGACACGAGCTGAGAAATTGCAAACGTCGAGCAATTGCTCAGAGAGGAAAAGTGCCAGCACTGAAAGCTGTTCCTAGCCAGCCCCCTTCCTTGGAAGCGCTTTTGTAGGCCTAAGAACACTGGGGCTCTGGGCTTCTTTAGCCACCTCATCTTCTGCTCATCCTCTCGCGCACTCTGAAGAGAGCTCAGGTGAGAAATTGCAAACGTCCAGCAATTGCTCAGAGATGAAAAGTGCTAGCACTGAAAGCTGTTGCTAGCCAGCACCCTTCCTTGGAAGCGCTTTCACAGGCGCAGTAACACTGGGGCTTTGCGCTTCTCTAGCCACCAAACGTCACGGTCCTTCTCTTTCCGTCTCGTAGACACGAGCTGAGAAATTGCAAACGTCGAGCAATTGCTCAGAGATGAAAAGTGCCAGCACTGAAAGCTGTTGCTAGCCAGCACCCTTCCTTGGAAGCGCTTTTGTAGCCCTTAGAACAATGGGGCTCTGGGCTTCTCTAGCCACCTCATCTTCTGCTCATCCTCTCGCGCACTCTAAAGAGAGCTCAGGTGAGAAATTGCAAACGTCGAGCAATTGCTCAGAGATGAAAAGTGCCAGCACTGAAAGCTCTTGCTAGCCAGCACCCTTCCTTGGAAGCGCTTTCACAGGCGCAGTAACACTGGGGCTTTGCGCTTCTCTACCCACCAAACGTCAAGGTCCTTCTCTTTCCGTCTCGTAGACACGAGCTGAGAAATTGCAAACGTCGAGCAATTGCTCAGAGATGAAAAGTGCCAGCACTGAAAGCTCTTGCTAGCCAGCACCCTTCCTTGGAAGCGCTTTTGTAGGCCTAAGAACACTGGGGCTCTGGGCTTCTCTAGCCACCTCATCTTCTGCTCATCCTCTCGCGCACTCTAAAGAGAGCTCAGGTGAGAAATTGCAAACGTCGAGCAATTGCTCAGAGATGAAAAGTGCCAGCACTGAAAGCTGTTGCTAGCCAGCACCCTTCCTTGGAAGCGCTTTCACAGGCGCAGTAACACTGGGGCTTTGCGCTTCTCTACCCACCAAACGTCACGGTCATTCTCTTTCCGTCTCGTAGACACGAGCTGAGAAATTGCAAACGTCGAGCAATTGCTCAGAGATGAAAAGTGCCAACACTGAAAGCTGTTGCTAGCCAGCCCCCTTCCTTGGAAGCGCTTTTGTAGCCCTTAGAACACTGGGGCTCTGGGCTTCTCTAGCCACCTAATCTTCTGCTCATCCTCGCGCGCTCTAAAGAGAGCTCAGGTGAGAAATTGCAAACGTCGAGCAATTGCTCAGAGATGAAAAGTGCCAGCACTGAAAGCTCTTGCTAGCCAGCACCCTTCCTTGGAAGCGCTTTCACAGGCGCAGTAACACTGGGGCTTTGCGCTTCTCTAGCCACCAAACGTCACGGTCCTTCTCTTTCCGTCTCGTAGACACGAGCTGAGAAATTGCAAACGTCGAGCAATTGCTCAGAGATGAAAAGTGCCAGCACTGAAAGCTGTTGCTAGCCAGCACCCTTCCTTGGAAGCGCTTTCACAGGCGCAGTAACACTGGGGCTTTGCGCTTCTCTACCCACCAAACGTCACGGTCATTCTCTTTCCGTCTCGTAGACACGAGCTGAGAAATTGCAAACGTCGAGCAATTGCTCAGAGATGAAAAGTGCCAACACTGAAAGCTGTTGCTAGCCAGCACCCTTCCTTGGAAGTGCTTTTGTAGGCCTAAGAACACTGGGGCTCTGGGCTTCTCTAGCCACCTCATCTTCTGCTCATCCTCTCGCGCACTCTAAAGAGAGCTCAGGTGAGAAATTGCAAACGTCGAGCAATTGCTCAGAGATGAAAAGTGCCAGCACTGAAAGCTGTTGCTAGCCAGCACCCTTCCTTGGAAGCGCTTTACAGGCGCAGCAACACTGGGGCTTTGCGCTTCTCTACCCACCAAACGTCACGGTCCTTCTCTTTCCGTCTCGTAGACACGAGCTGAGAAATTGCAAACGTCGAGCAATTGCTCAGAGATGAAAAGTGCCAGCACTGAAAGCTGTTGCTAGCCAGCACCCTTCCTTGGAAGCGCTTTTGTAGCCCTTAGAACACTGGGGCTCTGGGCTTCTCTAGCCACCTCATCTTCTGCTCATCCTCTCGCGCACTCTAAAGAGAGCTCAGGTGAGAAATTGCAAACGTCGAGCAATTGCTCAGAGATGAAAAGTGCCAGCACTGAAAGCTCTTGCTAGCCAGCACCCTTCCTTGGAAGCGCTTTCACAGGCGCAGTAACACTGGGGCTTTGCGCTTCTCTACCCACCAAACGTCACGGTCCTTCTCTTTCCGTCTCGTAGACACGAGCTGAGAAATTGCAAACGTCGAGCAATTGCTCAGAGATGAAAAGTGCCAGCACTGAAAGCTGTTGCTAGCCAGCACCCTTCCTTGGAAGCGCTTTTGTAGGCCTAAGAACACTGGGGCTCTGGGCTTCTCTAGCCACCTCATCTTCTGCTCATCCTCTCGCGCACTCTAAAGAGAGCTCAGGTGAGAAATTGCAAACGTCGAGCAATTGCTCAGAGATGAAAAGTGCCAGCACTGAAAGCTGTTGCTAGCCAGCACCCTTCCTTGGAAGCGCTTTCACAGGCGCAGTAACACTGGGGCTTTGCGCTTCTCTAGCCACCAAGAGTCACGGTCCTTCTCTTTCCGTCTCGTAGACACGAGCTGAGAAATTGCAAACGTCGAGCAATTGCTCAGAGATGAAAAGTGCCAGTACTGGAAGCTGTTGCTAGCCAGCACCCTTCCTTGGAAGCGCTTTTGTAGCCCTTAGAACACTGGGGCTCTGGGCTTCTCTAGCCACCTAATCTTCTGCTCATCCTCGCGCGCTCTAAAGAGAGCTCAGGTGAGAAATTGCAAACGTCAAGCAATTGCTCAGAGATGAAAAGTGCCAGCACTGAAAGCTCTTGCTAGCCAGCACCCTTCCTTGGAAGCGCTTTCACAGGCGCAGTAACACTGGGGCTTTGCGCTTCTCTACCCACCAAGAGTCACGGTCCTTCTCTTTCCGTCTCGTAGACACGAGCTGAGAAATTGCAAACGTCGAGCAATTGCTCAGAGATGAAAAGTGCCAGCACTGAAAGCTCTTGCTAGCCAGCACCCTTCCTTGGAAGCGCTTTCACAGGCGCAGTAACACTGGGGCTTTGCGCTTCTCTACCCACCAAACGTCACGGTCATTCTCTTTCCGTCTCGTAGACACGAGCTGAGAAATTGCAAACGTCGAGCAATTGCTCAGAGATGAAAAGTGCCAACACTGAAAGCTGTTGCTAGCCAGCACCCTTCCTTGGAAGCGCTTTTGTAGGCCTAAGAACACTGGGGCTCTGGGCTTCTCTAGCCACCTCATCTTCTGCTCATCCTCTCGCGCACTCTAAAGAGAGCTCAGGTGAGAAATTGCAAACGTCCAGCAATTGCTCAGAGATGAAAAGTGCCAGCACTGAAAGCTCTTGCTAGCCAGCACCCTTCCTTGGAAGCGCTTTCACAGGCGCAGTAACACTGGGGCTTTGCGCTTCTCTACCCACCAAACATCACGGTCATTCTCTTTCCGTCTCGTAGACACGAGCTGAGAAATTGCAAACGTCGAGCAATTGCTCAGAGAGGAAAAGTGCCAGCACTGAAAGCTGTTGCTAGCCAGCACCCTTCCTTGGAAGCGCTTTTGTAGGCCTAAGAACACTGGGGCTCTGGGCTTCTTTAGCCACCTCATCTTCTGCTCATCCTCTCGCGCACTCTGAAGAGAGCTCAGGTGAGAAATTGCAAACGTCGAGCAATTGCTCAGAGAGGAAAAGTGCCAGCACTGAAAGCTGTTGCTAGCCAGCACCCTTCCTTGGAAGCGCTTTTGTAGCCCTTAGAACACTGGGGCTCTGGGCTTCTCTAGCCACCTAATCTTCTGCTCATCCTCGCACGCTCTAAAGAGAGCTCAGGTGAGAAATTGCAAACGTCGAGCAATTGCTCAGAGATGAAAAGTGCCAGCACTGAAAGCTCTTGCTAGCCAGCACCCTTCCTTGGAAGCGCTTTCACAGGCGCAGTAACACTGGGGCTTTGCGCTTCTCTAGCCACCAAGAGTCACGGTCCTTCTCTTTCCGTCTCGTAGACACGAGCTGAGAAATTGCAAACGTCGAGCAATTGCTCAGAGATGAAAAGTGCCAGCACTGAAAGCTGTTGCTAGCCAGCACCCTTCCTTGGAAGCGCTTTCACAGGCGCAGTAACACTGGGGCTTTGCGCTTCTCTAGCCACCAAACGTCACGGTCATTCTCTTTCCGTCTCGTAGACACGAGCTGAGAAATTGCAAACGTCGAGCAATTGCTCAGAGATGAAAAGTGCCAACACTGAAAGCTGTTGCTAGCCAGCCCCCTTCCTTGGAAGCGCTTTTGTAGCCCTTAGAACAATGGGGCTCTGGGCTTCTCTAGCCACCTAATCTTCTGCTCATCCTCGCGCGCTCTAAAGAGAGCTCAGGTGAGAAATTGCAAACGTCGAGCAATTGCTCAGAGATGAAAAGTGCCAGCACTGAAAGCTCTTGCTAGCCAGCCCCCTTCCTTGGAAGCGCTTTCACAGGCGCAGCAACACTGGGGCTTTGCGCTTCTCTAGCCACCAAGCGTCACGGTCCTTCTCTTTCCGTCTCGTAGACACGAGCTGAGAAATTGCAAACGTCGAGCAATTGCTCCGAGATGAAAAGTGCCAGCACTGAAAGCTGTTGCTAGCCAGCACCCTTCCTTGGAAGCGCTTTTGTAGGCCTAAGAACACTGGGGCTCTGGGCTTCTCTAGCCACCTCATCTTCTGCTCATCCTCTCGCGCACTCTAAAGAGAGCTCAGGTGAGAAATTGCAAACGTCGAGCAATTGCTCAGAGATGAAAAGTGCCAGCACTGAAAGCTGTTGCTAGCCAGCACCCTTCCTTGGAAGCGCTTTCACAGGCGCAGCAACACTGGGGCTTTGCGCTTCTCTAGCCATCAAACGTCACGGTCCTTCTCTTTCCGTCTCGTAGACACGAGCTGAGAAATTGCAAACGTCGAGCAATTGCTCAGAGATGAAAAGTGCCAGCACTGAAAGCTCTTGCTAGCCAGCCCCCTTCCTTGGAAGCGCTTTACAGGCGCAGTAACACTGGGGCTTTGCGCTTCTCTACCCACCAAACGTCACGGTCCTTCTCTTTCCGTCTCGTAGACACGAGCTGAGAAACTGCAAACGTCGAGCAATTGCTCAGAGATGAAAAGTGCCAGCACTGAAAGCTGTTGCTAGCCAGCACCCTTCCTTGGAAGCGCTTTTGTAGGCCTAAGAACACTGGGGCTCTGGGCTTCTTTAGCCACCTCATCTTCTGCTCATCCTCTCGCGCACTCTAAAGAGAGCTCAGGTGAGAAATTACAAACGTCGAGCAATTGCTCAGAGATGAAAAGTGCCAGCACTGAAAGCTGTTGCTAGCCAGCACCCTTCCTTGGAAGCGCTTGTGTAGCCCTTAGAACAGTGGGGCTCTGGGCTTCTCTAGCCACCTAATCTTCTGCTCATCCTCTCGCGCACTCTAAAGAGAGCTCAGGTGAGAAATTGCAAACGTCGAGCAATTGCTCAGAGATGAAAAGTGCCAGCACTGAAAGCTCTTGCTAGCCAGCACCCTTCCTTGGAAGCGCTTTCACAGGCGCAGCAACACTGGGGCTTTGCGCTTCTCTACCCACCAAACGTCACGGTCATTCTCTTTCCGTCTCGTAGACACGAGCTGAGAAATTGCAAACGTCGAGCAATTGCTCAGAGATGAAAAGTGCCAGCACTGAAAGCTGTTGCTAGCCAGCACCCTTCCTTGGAAGCGCTTTTGTAGGCCTAAGAACAATGGGGCTCTGGGCTTCTCTAGCCGCCTCATCTTCTGCTCATCCTCTCGCGCACTCTAAAGAGAGCTCAGGTGAGAAATTGCAAACGTCGAGCAATTGCTCAGAGATGAAAAGTGCCAGCACTGAAAGCTCTTGCTAGCCAGCACCCTTCCTTGGAAGCGCTTTCACAGGCGCAGCAACACTGGGGCTTTGCGCTTCTCTAGCCACCAAACGTCACGGTCCTTCTCTTTCCGTCTCGTAGACACGAGCTGAGAAATTGCAAACGTCGAGCAATTGCTCCGAGATGAAAAGTGCCAGCACTGAAAGCTGTTGCTAGCCAGCACCCTTCCTTGGAAGCGCTTTTGTAGGCCTAAGAACACTGGGGCTCTGGGCTTCTTTAGCCACCTCATCTTCTGCTCATCCTCTCGCGCACTCTGAAGAGAGCTCAGGTGAGAAATTGCAAACGTCGAGCAATTGCTCAGAGATGAAAAGTGCCAGCACTGAAAGCTCTTGCTAGCCAGCACCCTTCCTTGGAAGCGCTTTCACAGGCGCAGCAACACTGGGGCTTTGCGCTTCTCTACCCACCAAACGTCACGGTCCTTCTCTTTCCGTCTCGTAGACACGAGCTGAGAAATTGCAAACGTCGAGCAATTGCTCAGAGATGAAAAGTGCCAGCACTGAAAGCTGTTGCTAGCCAGCACCCTTCCTTGGAAGCGCTTTTGTAGGCCTAAGAACACTGGGGCTCTGGGCTTCTTTAGCCACCTCATCTTCTGCTCATCCTCTCGCGCACTCTAAAGAGAGCTCAGGTGAGAAATTGCAAATGTCGAGCAATTGCTCAGAGATGAAAAGTGCCAGCACTGAAAGCTCTTGCTAGCCAGCACCCTTCCTTGGAAGCGCTTTCACAGGCGCAGCAACACTGGGGCTTTGCGCTTCTCTAGCCACCAAACGTCACGGTCCTTCTCTTTCCGTCTCGTAGACACGAGCTGAGAAATTGCAAACGTCGAGCAATTGCTCAGAGAGGAAAAGTGCCAGCACTGAAAGCTGTTGCTAGCCAGCACCCTTCCTTGGAAGCGCTTTTGTAGGCCTAAGAACACTGGGGCTCTGGGCTTCTTTAGCCACCTAATCTTCTGCTCATCCTCTCGCGCACTCTGAAGAGAGCTCAGGTGAGAAATTGCAAACGTCGAGCAATTGCTCAGAGAGGAAAAGTGCCAGCACTGAAAGCTGTTGCTAGCCAGCACCCTTCCTTGGAAGCGCTTTCACAGGCGCAGCAACACTGGGGCTTTGCGCTTCTCTAGCCACCAAACGTCACGGTCCTTCTCTTTCCGTCTCGTAGACACGAGCTGAGAAACTGCAAACGTCGAGCAATTGCTCAGAGATGAAAAGTGCCAGCACTGAAAGCTGTTGCTAGCCAGCACCCTTCCTTGGAAGCGCTTGTGTAGCCCTTAGAACAATGGGGCTCTGGGCTTCTCTAGCCACCTCATCTTCTGTTCATCCTCTCGCGCACTCTAAAGAGAGCTCAGGTGAGAAATTGCAAACGTCGAGCAATTGCTCAGAGATGAAAAGTGCCAGCACTGAAAGCTGTTGTTAGCCAGCCCCCTTCCTTGGAAGCGCTTTACAGGCGCAGTAACACTGGGGCTTTGCGCTTCTCTAGCCACCAAACGTCACGGTCCTTCTCTTTCCGTCTCGTAGACACGAGCTGAGAAACTGCAAACGTCGAGCAATTGCTCAGAGATGAAAAGTGCCAGCACTGAAAGCTGTTGCTAGCCAGCACCCTTCCTTGGAAGCGCTTTTGTAGGCCTAAGAACACTGGGGCTCTGGGCTTCTTTAGCCACCTCATCTTCTGCTCATCCTCTCGTGCACTCTAAAGAGAGCTCAGGTGAGAAATTACAAACGTCGAGCAATTGCTCAGAGATGAAAAGTGCCAGCACTGAAAGCTGTTGCTAGCCAGCACCCTTCCTTGGAAGCGCTTGTGTAGCCCTTAGAACACTGGGGCTCTGGGCTTCTCTAGCCACCTAATCTTCTGCTCATCCTCTCGCGCACTCTAAAGAGAGCTCAGGTGAGAAATTGCAAACGTCGAGCAATTGCTCAGAGATGAAAAGTGCCAGCACTGAAAGCTGTTGCTAGCCAGCACCCTTCCTTGGAAGCGCTTTACAGGCGCAGCAACACTGGGGCTTTGCGCTTCTCTACCCACCAAACGTCACTGTCATTCTCTTTCCGTCTCGTAGACACGAGCTGAGAAATTGCAAACGTCGAGCAATTGCTCAGAGATGAAAAGTGCCAGCACTGAAAGCTCTTGCTAGCCAGCACCCTTCCTTGGAAGCGCTTGTGTAGCCCTTAGAACACTGGGGCTCTGGGCTTCTCTAGCCACCTAATCTTCTGCTCATCCTCTCGCGCACTCTAAAGAGAGCTCAGGTGAGAAATTGCAAATGTCGAGCAATTGCTCAGAGATGAAAAGTGCCAGCACTGAAAGCTCTTGCTAGCCAGCACCCTTCCTTGGAAGCGCTTTCACAGGCGCAGTAACACTGGGGCTTTGCGCTTCTATACGCACCAAACGTCACGGTCCTTCTCTTTCCGTCTCGTAGACACGAGCTGAGAAATTGCAAACGTCGAGCAATTGCTCAGAGAGGAAAAGTGCCAGCACTGAAAGCTCTTGCTAGCCAGCACCCTTCCTTGGAAGCGCTTTTGTAGGCCTAAGAACACTGGGGCTCTGGGCTTCTTTAGCCACCTAATCTTCTGCTCATCCTCTCGCGCACTCTGAAGAGAGCTCAGGTGAGAAATTGCAAACGTCGAGCAATTGCTCCGAGATGAAAAGTGCCAGCACTGAAAGCTCTTGCTAGCCAGCACCCTTCCTTGGAAGCGCTTTCACAGGCGCAGCAACACTGGGGCTTTGCGCTTCTCTAGCCACCAAACGTCACGGTCCTTCTCTTTCCGTCTCGTAGACACGAGCTGAGAAATTGCAAACGTCGAGCAATTGCTCAGAGATGAAAAGTGCCAGCACTGAAAGCTGTTGCTAGCCAGCACCCTTCCTTGGAAGCGCTTTCACAGGCGCAGCAACACTGGGGCTTTGCGCTTCTCTACCCACCAAACGTCACGGTCCTTCTCTTTCTGTCTCGTAGACACGAGCTGAGAAATTGCAAACGTCGATCAATTGCTCAGAGATGAAAAGTGCCAGCACTGAAAGCTGTTGCTAGCCAGCACCCTTCCTTGGAAGCGCTTTTGTAGGCCTAAGAACACTGGGGCTCTGGGCTTCTCTAGCCACCTCATCTTCTGCTCATCCTCTCGCGCACTCTAAAGAGAGCTCAGGTGAGAAATTGCAAACGTCGAGCAATTGCTCAGAGATGAAAAGTGCCAGCACTGAAAGCTCTTGCTAGCCAGCCCCCTTCCTTGGAAGCGCTTTACAGGCGCAGCAACACTGGGGCTTTGCGCTTCTCTACCCACCAAACGTCACTGTCATTCTCTTTCCATCTCGTAGACACGAGCTGAGAAATTGCAAACGTCGAGCAATTGCTCAGAGATGAAAAGTGCCAGCACTGAAAGCTGTTGCTAGCCAGCACCCTTCCTTGGAAGCGCTTTTGTAGGCCTAAGAACACTGGGGCTCTGGGCTTCTCTAGCCACCTCATCTTCTGCTCATCCTCTCGCGCACTCTAAAGAGAGCTCAGGTGAGAAATTGCAAACGTCGAGCAATTGCTCAGAGATGAAAAGTGCCAGCACTGAAAGCTCTTGCTAGCCAGCACCCTTCCTTGGAAGCGCTTTCACAGGCGCAGCAACACTGGGGCTTTGCGCTTCTCTACCCACCAAACGTCACGGTCCTTCTCTTTCCGTCTCGTAGACACGAGCTGAGAAATTGCAAACGTCGAGCAATTGCTCAGAGAGGAAAAGTGCCAGCACTGAAAGCTGTTCCTAGCCAGCCCCCTTCCTTGGAAGCGCTTTTGTAGGCCTAAGAACACTGGGGCTCTGGGCTTCTTTAGCCACCTCATCTTCTGCTCATCCTCTCGCGCACTCTGAAGAGAGCTCAGGTGAGAAATTGCAAACGTCGAGCAATTGCTCAGAGATGAAAAGTGCTAGCACTGAAAGCTGTTGCTAGCCAGCACCCTTCCTTGGAAGCGCTTTCACAGGCGCAGTAACACTGGGGCTTTGCGCTTCTCTAGCCACCAAACGTCACGGTCCTTCTCTTTCCGTCTCGTAGACACGAGCTGAGAAATTGCAAACGTCGAGCAATTGCTCAGAGATGAAAAGTGCCAGCACTGAAAGCTGTTGCTAGCCAGCACCCTTCCTTGGAAGCGCTTTTGTAGCCCTTAGAACAATGGGGCTCTGGGCTTCTCTAGCCACCTCATCTTCTGCTCATCCTCTCGCGCACTCTAAAGAGAGCTCAGGTGAGAAATTGCAAACGTCGAGCAATTGCTCAGAGATGAAAAGTGCCAGCACTGAAAGCTCTTGCTAGCCAGCACCCTTCCTTGGAAGCGCTTTCACAGGCGCAGTAACACTGGGGCTTTGCGCTTCTCTAGCCACCAAACGTCAAGGTCCTTCTCTTTCCGTCTCGTAGACACGAGCTGAGAAATTGCAAACGTCGAGCAATTGCTCAGAGGTGAAAAGTGCCAGCACTGAAAGCTCTTGCTAGCCAGCACCCTTCCTTGGAAGCGCTTTTGTAGGCCTAAGAACACTGGGGCTCTGGGCTTCTCTAGCCACCTCATCTTCTGCTCATCCTCTCGCGCACTCTAAAGAGAGCTCAGGTGAGAAATTGCAAACGTCGAGCAATTGCTCAGAGATGAAAAGTGCCAGCACTGAAAGCTGTTGCTAGCCAGCACCCTTCCTTGGAAGCGCTTTCACAGGCGCAGTAACACTGGGGCTTTGCGCTTCTCTAGCCACCAAACGTCACTGTCATTCTCTTTCCGTCTCGTAGACACGAGCTGAGAAATTGCAAACGTCGAGCAATTGCTCAGAGAGGAAAAGTGCCAGCACTGAAAGCTGTTCCTAGCCAGCCCCCTTCCTTGGAAGCGCTTTTGTAGGCCTAAGAACACTGGGGCTCTGGGCTTCTTTAGCCACCTCATCTTCTGCTCATCCTCTCGCGCACTCTGAAGAGAGCTCAGGTGAGAAATTGCAAACGTCGAGCAATTGCTCAGAGATGAAAAGTGCTAGCACTGAAAGCTGTTGCTAGCCAGCACCCTTCCTTGGAAGCGCTTTCACAGGCGCAGCAACACTGGGGCTTTGCGCTTCTCTAGCCACCAAACGTCACGGTCCTTCTCTTTCCGTCTCGTAGACACGAGCTGAGAAATTGCAAACGTCGAGCAATTGCTCAGAGATGAAAAGTGCCAGCACTGAAAGCTGTTGCTAGCCAGCACCCTTCCTTGGAAGCGCTTTTGTAGCCCTTAGAACAATGGGGCTCTGGGCTTCTCTAGCCACCTCATCTTCTGCTCATCCTCTCGCGCACTCTAAAGAGAGCTCAGGTGAGAAATTGCAAACGTCGAGCAATTGCTCAGAGATGAAAAGTGCCAGCACTGAAAGCTCTTGCTAGCCAGCACCCTTCCTTGGAAGCGCTTTCACAGGCGCAGTAACACTGGGGCTTTGCGCTTCTCTACCCACCAAACGTCAAGGTCCTTCTCTTTCCGTCTCGTAGACACGAGCTGAGAAATTGCAAACGTCGAGCAATTGCTCAGAGATGAAAAGTGCCAACACTGAAAGCTGTTGCTAGCCAGCCCCCTTCCTTGGAAGCGCTTTTGTAGCCCTTAGAACACTGGGGCTCTGGGCTTCTCTAGCCACCTAATCTTCTGCTCATCCTCGCGCGCTCTAAAGAGAGCTCAGGTGAGAAATTGCAAACGTCGAGCAATTGCTCAGAGATGAAAAGTGCCAGCACTGAAAGCTCTTGCTAGCCAGCACCCTTCCTTGGAAGCGCTTTCACAGGCGCAGTAACACTGGGGCTTTGCGCTTCTCTAGCCACCAAACGTCACGGTCCTTCTCTTTCCGTCTCGTAGACACGAGCTGAGAAATTGCAAACGTCGAGCAATTGCTCAGAGATGAAAAGTGCCAGCACTGAAAGCTGTTGCTAGCCAGCACCCTTCCTTGGAAGCGCTTTCACAGGCGCAGTAACACTGGGGCTTTGCGCTTCTCTACCCACCAAACGTCACGGTCATTCTCTTTCCGTCTCGTAGACACGAGCTGAGAAATTGCAAACGTCGAGCAATTGCTCAGAGATGAAAAGTGCCAACACTGAAAGCTGTTGCTAGCCAGCACCCTTCCTTGGAAGTGCTTTTGTAGGCCTAAGAACACTGGGGCTCTGGGCTTCTCTAGCCACCTCATCTTCTGCTCATCCTCTCGCGCACTCTAAAGAGAGCTCAGGTGAGAAATTGCAAACGTCGAGCAATTGCTCAGAGATGAAAAGTGCCAGCACTGAAAGCTGTTGCTAGCCAGCACCCTTCCTTGGAAGCGCTTTACAGGCGCAGCAACACTGGGGCTTTGCGCTTCTCTACCCACCAAACGTCACTGTCATTCTCTTTCGTCTCCTAGACACGAGCTGAGAAATTGCAAACGTCGAGCAATTGCTCAGAGATGAAAAGTGCCAGCACTGAAAGCTGTTGCTAGCCAGCACCCTTCCTTGGAAGCGCTTGTGTAGCCCTTAGAACACTGGGGCTCTGGGCTTCTCTAGCCACCTAATCTTCTGCTCATCCTCTCGCGCACTCTAAAGAGAGCTCAGGTGAGAAATTGCAAACGTCGAGCAATTGCTCAGAGATGAAAAGTGCCAGCACTGAAAGCTGTTGCTAGCCAGCACCCTTCCTTGGAAGCGCTTTCACAGGCGCAGCAACACTGGGGCTTTGCGCTTCTCTAGCCACCAAACATCACGGTCCTTCTCTTTCCGTCTCGTAGACACGAGCTGAGAAATTGCAAACGTCGAGCAATTGCTCAGAGAGGAAAAGTGCCAGCACTGAAAGCTGTTGCTAGCCAGCACCCTTCCTTGGAAGCGCTTTTGTAGGCCTAAGAACACTGGGGCTCTGGGCTTCCCTAGCCACCTCATCTTCTGCTCATCCTCTCGCGCACTCTGAAGAGAGCTCAGGTGAGAAATTGCAAACGTCGAGCAATTGCTCAGAGATGAAAAGTGCCAGCACTGAAAGCTGTTGCTAGCCAGCACCCTTCCTTGGAAGCGCTTTCACAGGCGCAGTAACACTGGGGCTTTGCGCTTCTCTAGCCACCAAACGTCACGGTCCTTCTCTTTCCGTCTCGTAGACACGAGCTGAGAAATTGCAAACGTCGAGCAATTGCTCAGAGATGAAAAGTGCCAACACTGAAAGCTGTTGCTAGCCAGCCCCCTTCCTTGGAAGCGCTTTTGTAGCCCTTAGAACACTGGGGCTCTGGGCTTCTCTAGCCACCTAATCTTCTGCTCATCCTCGCGCGCTCTAAAGAGAGCTCAGGTGAGAAATTGCAAACGTCGAGCAATTGCTCAGAGATGAAAAGTGCCAGCACTGAAAGCTCTTGCTAGCCAGCCCCCTTCCTTGGAAGCGCTTTCACAGGCGCAGCAACACTGGGGCTTTGCGCTTCTCTAGCCACCAAGCGTCACGGTCCTTCTCTTTCCGTCTCGTAGACACGAGCTGAGAAATTGCAAACGTCGAGCAATTGCTCAGAGATGAAAAGTGCCAGCACTGAAAGCTCTTGCTAGCCAGCACCCTTCCTTGGAAGCGCTTTCACAGGCGCAGCAACACTGGGGCTTTGCGCTTCTCTAGCCACCAAACGCCACGGTCCTTCTCTTTCCGTCTCGTAGACACGAGCTGAGAAATTGCAAACGTCGAGCAATTGCTCAGAGAGGAAAAGTGCCAGCACTGAAAGCTGTTGCTAGCCAGCACCCTTCCTTGGAAGCGCTTTTGTAGCCCTTAGAACACTGGGGCTCTGGGCTTCTCTAGCCACCTCATCTTCTGCTCATCCTCTCGCGCACTCTAAAGAGAGCTCAGGTGAGAAATTGCAAACGTCGAGCAATTGCTCAGAGATGAAAAGTGCCAGCACTGAAAGCTCTTGCTAGCCAGCACCCTTCCTTGGAAGCGCTTTACAGGCGCAGTAACACTGGGGCTTTGCGCTTCTCTACCCACCAAACGTCACGGTCCTTCTCTTTCCGTCTCGTAGACACGAGCTGAGAAACTGCAAACGTCGAGCAATTGCTCAGAGATGAAAAGTGCCAGCACTGAAAGCTGTTGCTAGCCAGCACCCTTCCTTGGAAGCGCTTTTGTAGGCCTAAGAACACTGGGGCTCTGGGCTTCTTTAGCCACCTCATCTTCTGCTCATCCTCTCGCGCACTCTAAAGAGAGCTCAGGTGAGAAATTACAAACGTCGAGCAATTGCTCAGAGATGAAAAGTGCCAGCACTGAAAGCTGTTGCTAGCCAGCACCCTTCCTTGGAAGCGCTTGTGTAGCCGTTAGAACACTGGGGCTCTGGGCTTCTCTAGCCACCTAATCTTCTGCTCATCCTCTCGCGCACTCTAAAGAGAGCTCAGGTGAGAAATTGCAAACGTCGAGCAATTGCTCAGAGATGAAAAGTGCCAGCACTGAAAGCTGTTGCTAGCCAGCACCCTTCCTTGGAAGCGCTTTACAGGCGCAGCAACACTGGGGCTTTGCGCTTCTCTACCCACCAAACGTCACGGTCCTTCTCTTTCCGTCTCGTAGACACGAGCTGAGAAATTGCAAACGTCGAGCAATTGCTCAGAGATGAAAAGTGCCAGCACTGAAAGCTCTTGCTAGCCAGCACCCTTCCTTGGAAGCGCTTGTGTAGCCCTTAGAACACTGGGGCTCTGGGCTTCTCTAGCCACCTCATCTTCTGCTCATCCTCTCGCGCACTCTAAAGAGAGCTCAGGTGAGAAATTGCAAATGTCGAGCAATTGCTCAGAGATGAAAAGTGCCAGCACTGAAAGCTCTTGCTAGCCAGCACCCTTCCTTGGAAGCGCTTTCACAGGCGCAGCAACACTGGGGCTTTGCGCTTCTCTAGCCACCAAACGTCACGGTCATTCTCTTTCCGTCTCGTAGACACGAGCTGAGAAATTGCAAACGTCGAGCAATTGCTCAGAGATGAAAAGTGCCAGCACTGAAAGCTGTTGCTAGCCAGCACCCTTCCTTGGAAGCGCTTTTGTAGGCCTAAGAACACTGGGGCTCTGGGCTTCTCTAGCCGCCTCATCTTCTGCTCATCCTCTCGCGCACTCTAAAGAGAGCTCAGGTGAGAAATTGCAAACGTCGAGCAATTGCTCAGAGATGAAAAGTGCCAGCACTGAAAGCTGTTGCTAGCCAGCACCCTTCCTTGGAAGCGCTTTCACAGGCGCAGCAACACTGGGGCTTTGCGCTTCTCTAGCCACCAAACGTCACGGTCCTTCTCTTTCCGTCTCGTAGACACAAGCTGAGAAATTGCAAACGTCGAGCAATTGCTCAGAGATGAAAAGTGCCAGCACTGAAAGCTGTTGCTAGCCAGCACCCTTCCTTGGAAGCGCTTGTGTAGGCCTAAGAACACTGGGGCTCTGGGCTTCTTTAGCCACCTAATCTTCTGCTCATCCTCTCGCGCACTCTGAAGAGAGCTCAGGTGAGAAATTGCAAACGTCGAGCAATTGCTCAGAGATGAAAAGTGCCAGCACTGAAAGCTCTTGCTAGCCAGCACCCTTCCTTGGAAGCGCTTTCACAGGCGCAGCAACACTGGGGCTTTGCGCTTCTCTAGCCATCAAACGTCACGGTCCTTCTCTTTCCGTCTCGTAGACACGAGCTGAGAAATTGCAAACGTCGAGCAATTGCTCAGAGAGGAAAAGTGCCAGCACTGAAAGCTGTTGCTAGCCAGCACCCTTCCTTGGAAGCGCTTTTGTAGGCCTAAGAACACTGGGGCTCTGGGCTTCTTTAGCCACCTAATCTTCTGCTCATCCTCTCGCGCACTCTGAAGAGAGCTCAGGTGAGAAATTGCAAACGTCGAGCAATTGCTCAGAGATGAAAAGTGCCAGCACTGAAAGCTGTTGCTAGCCAGCACCCTTCCTTGGAAGCGCTTGTGTAGCCCTTAGAACACTGGGGCTCTGGGCTTCTCTAGCCACCTAATCTTCTGCTCATCCTCTCGCGCACTCTAAAGAGAGCTCAGGTGAGAAATTGCAAACGTCGAGCAATTGCTCAGAGATGAAAAGTGCCAGCACTGAAAGCTGTTGCTAGCCAGCACCCTTCCTTGGAAGCGCTTTACAGGCGCAGCAACACTGGGGCTTTGCGCTTCTCTACCCACCAAACGTCACTGTCATTCTGTTTCCATCTCGTAGATACGAGCTGAGAAATTGCAAACGTCGAGCAATTGCTCAGAGATGAAAAGTGCCAGCACTGAAAGCTGTTGCTAGCCAGCACCCTTCCTTGGAAGCGCTTTTGTAGGCCTAAGAACACTGGGGCTCTGGGCGTCCCTAGCCACCTAATCTTCTGCTCATCCTCTCGCGCACTCTAAAGAGTGCTCAGGTGAGAAATTGCAAACGTCGAGCAATTGCTCAGAGATGAAAAGTGCCAGCACTGAAAGCTGTTGCTAGCCAGCACCCTTCCTTGGAAGCGCTTTCACAGGCGCAGCAACACTGGGCCTTTGCGCTTCTCTACCCACCAAACGTCACGGTCCTTCTCTTTCCGTCTCGTAGACACGAGCTGAGAAATTGCAAACGTCGAGCAATTGCTCAGAGATGAAAAGTGCCAGCACTGAAAGCTGTTGCTAGCCAGCACCCTTCCTTGGAAGCGCTTTTGTAGGCCTAAGAACACTGGGGCTCTGGGCTTCTCTAGCCACCTCATCTTCTGCTCATCCTCTCGCGCACTCTAAAGAGAGCTCAGGTGAGAAATTGCAAACGTCGAGCAATTGCTCAGAGATGAAAAGTGCCAGCACTGAAAGCTCTTGCTAGCCAGCACCCTTCCTTGGAAGCGCTTTCACAGGCGCAGCAACACTGGGGCTTTGCGCTTCTCTACCCACCAAAAGTCACGGTCATTCTCTTTCCGTCTCGTAGACACAAGCTGAGAAATTGCAAACGTCGAGCAATTGCTCAGAGATGAAAAGTGCCAGCACTGAAAGCTGTTGCTAGCCAGCACCCTTCCTTGGAAGCGCTTTTGTAGGCCTAAGAACACTGGGGCTCTGGGCTTCTTTAGCCACCTAATCTTCTGCTCATCCTCTCGCGCACTCTGAAGAGAGCTCAGGTGAGAAATTGCAAACGTCGAGCAATTGCTCAGAGATGAAAAGGGCCAGCACTGAAAGCTCTTGCTAGCCAGCACCCTTCCTTGGAAGCGCTTTCACAGGCGCAGCAACACTGGGGCTTTGCGCTTCTCTACCCACCAAACGTCACGGTCCTTCTCTTTCCGTCTCGTAGACACGAGCTGAGAAATTGCAAACGTCGAGCAATTGCTCAGAGATGAAAAGTGCCAACACTGAAAGCTGTTGCTAGCCAGCACCCTTCCTTGGAAGCGCTTTCACAGGCGCAGCAACACTGGGGCTTTGCGCTTCTCTAGCCACCAAACGTCACGGTCCTTCTCTTTCCGTCTCGTAGACACGAGCTGAGAAACTGCAAACGTCGAGCAATTGCTCAGAGATGAAAAGTGCCAGCACTGAAAGCTGTTGCTAGCCAGCACCCTTCCTTGGAAGCGCTTTTGTAGCCCTTAGAACACTGGGGCTCTGGGCTTCTCTAGCCACCTCATCTTCTGTTCATCCTCTCGCGCACTCTAAAGAGAGCTCAGGTGAGAAATTGCAAACGTCGAGCAATTGCTCAGAGATGAAAAGTGCCAGCACTGAAAGCTGTTGCTAGCCAGCCCCCTTCCTTGGAAGCGCTTTACAGGCGCAGTAACACTGGGGCTTTGCGCTTCTCTACCCACCAAACGTCACGGTCCTTCTCTTTCCGTCTCGTAGACACGAGCTGAGAAACTGCAAACGTCGAGCAATTGCTCAGAGATGAAAAGTGCCAGCACTGAAAGCTGTTGCTAGCCAGCACCCTTCCTTGGAAGCGCTTTTGTAGGCCTAAGAACACTGGGGCTCTGGGCTTCTTTAGCCACCTCATCTTCTGCTCATCCTCTCGCGCACTCTAAAGAGAGCTCACGTGAGAAATTACAAACGTCGAGCAATTGCTCAGAGATGAAAAGTGCCAGCACTGAAAGCTGTTGCTAGCCAGCACCCTTCCTTGGAAGCGCTTGTGTAGCCCTTAGAACACTGGGGCTCTGGGCTTCTCTAGCCACCTCATCTTCTGCTCATCCTCTCGCGCACTCTAAAGGGAGCTCAGGTGAGAAATTGCAAACGTCGAGCAATTGCTCAGAGATGAAAAGTGCCAGCACTGAAAGCTGTTGCTAGCCAGCACCCTTCCTTGGAAGCGCTTTACAGGCGCAGCAACACTGGGGCTTTGCGCTTCTCTACCCACCAAACGTCACTGTCATTCTCTTTCCGTCTCGTAGACACGAGCTGAGAAATTGCAAACGTCGAGCAATTGCTCAGAGATGAAAAGTGCCAGCACTGAAAGCTCTTGCTAGCCAGCACCCTTCCTTGGAAGCGCTTGTGTAGCCCTTAGAACACTGGGGCTCTGGGCTTCTCTAGCCACCTAATCTTCTGCTCATCCTCTCGCGCACTCTAAAGAGAGCTCAGGTGAGAAATTGCAAACGTCGAGCAATTGCTCAGAGATGAAAAGTGCCAGCACTGAAAGCTCTTGCTAGCCAGCACCCTTCCTTGGAAGCGCTTTCACAGGCGCAGCAACACTGGGGCTTTGCGCTTCTCTAGCCACCAAACGTCACGGTCATTCTCTTTCCGTCTCGTAGACACGAGCTGAGAAATTGCAAACGTCGAGCAATTGCTCAGAGATGAAAAGTGCCAGCACTGAAAGCTCTTGCTAGCCAGCACCCTTCCTTGGAAGCGCTTTCACAGGCGCAGCAACACTGGGGCTTTGCGCTTCTCTAGCCACCAAACGTCACGGTCATTCTCTTTCCGTCTCGTAGACACGAGCTGAGAAATTGCAAACGTCGAGCAATTGCTCCGAGATGAAAAGTGCCAGCACTGAAAGCTCTTGCTAGCCAGCACCCTTCCTTGGAAGCGCTTTTGTAGGCCTAAGAACAGTGGGGCTCTGGGCTTCTCTAGCCACCTCATCTTCTGCTCATCCTCTCGCGCACTCTAAAGAGAGCTCAGGTGAGAAATTACAAACGTCGAGCAATTGCTCAGAGATGAAAAGTGCCAGCACTGAAAGCTGTTGCTAGCCAGCACCCTTCCTTGGAAGCGCTTGTGTAGCCCTTAGAACACTGGGGCTCTGGGCTTCTCTAGCCACCTAATCTTCTGCTCATCCTCTCGCGCACTCTAAAGAGAGCTCAGGTGAGAAATTGCAAACGTCCAGCAATTGCTCAGAGATGAAAAGTGCCAGCACTGAAAGCTGTTGCTAGCCAGCACCCTTCCTTGGAAGCGCTTTACAGGCGCAGCAACACTGGGGCTTTGCGCTTCTCTAGCCACCAAACGTCACGGTCATTCTCTTTCCGTCTCGTAGACACGAGCTGAGAAATTGCAAACGTCGAGCAATTGCTCAGAGATGAAAAGTGCCAGCACTGAAAGCTCTTGCTAGCCAGCACCCTTCCTTGGAAGCGCTTGTGTAGCCCTTAGAACACTGGGGCTCTGGGCTTCTCTAGCCACCTAATCTTCTGCTCATCCTCTCGCGCACTCTAAAGAGAGCTCAGGTGAGAAATTGCAAACGTCGAGCAATTGCTCAGAGATGAAAAGTGCCAGCACTGAAAGCTCTTGCTAGCCAGCACCCTTCCTTGGAAGCGCTTTACAGGCGCAGTAACACTGGGGCTTTGCGCTTCTCTAGCCACCAAACGTCACTGTCATTCTCTTTCCGTCTCGTAGACACGAGCTGAGAAATTGCAAACGTCGATCAATTGCTCAGAGAGGAAAAGTGCCAGCACTGAAAGCTGTTGCTAGCCAGCACCCTTCCTTGGAAGCGCTTTTGTAGGCCTAAGAACACTGGGGCTCTGGGCTTCTTTAGCCACCTCATCTTCTCCTCATCCTCTCGCGCACTCTAAAGAGAGCTCAGGTGAGAAATTGCAAATGTCGAGCAATTGCTCAGAGATGAAAAGTGCCAGCACTGAAAGCTCTTGCTAGCCAGCACCCTTCCTTGGAAGCGCTTTACAGGCGCAGTAACACTGGGGCTTTGCGCTTCTCTACCCACCAAACGTCACTGTCATTCTCTTTCCGTCTCGTAGACACGAGCTGAGAAATTGCAAACGTCGAGCAATTGCTCAGAGATGAAAAGTGCCAGCACTGAAAGCTCTTGCTAGCCAGCACCCTTCCTTGGAAGCGCTTTTGTAGGCCTAAGAACACTGGGGCTCTGGGTTTCTTTAGCCACCTAATCTTCTGCTCATCCTCTCGCGCACTCTGAAGAGAGCTCAGGTGAGAAATTGCAAACGTCGAGCAATTGCTCAGAGATGAAAAGTGCCAGCACTGAAAGCTCTTGCTAGCCAGCACCCTTCCTTGGAAGCGCTTTCACAGGCGCAGCAACACTGGGGCTTTGCGCTTCTCTAGCCACCAAACGTCACGGTCCTTCTCTTTCCGTCTCGTAGACACGAGCTGAGAAACTGCAAACGTCGAGCAATTGCTCAGAGATGAAAAGTGCCAGCACTGAAAGCTCTTGCTAGCCAGCCCCCTTCCTTGGAAGCGCTTTTGTAGGCCTAAGAACACTGGGGCTCTGGGCTTCTCTAGCCACCTCATCTTCTGCTCATCCTCTCGCGCACTCTAAAGAGAGCTCAGGTGAGAAATTACAAACGTCGAGCAATTGCTCAGAGATGAAAAGTGCCAGCACTGAAAGCTGTTGCTAGCCAGCACCCTTCCTTGGAAGCGCTTGTGTAGCCCTTAGAACACTGGGGCTCTGGGCTTCTCTAGCCACCTAATCTTCTGCTCATCCTCTCGCGCACTCTAAAGAGAGCTCAGGTGAGAAATTGCAAACGTCCAGCAATTGCTCAGAGATGAAAAGTGCCAGCACTGAAAGCTGTTGCTAGCCAGCACCCTTCCTTGGAAGCGCTTTACAGGCGCAGCAACACTGGGGCTTTGCGCTTCTCTACCCACCAAACGTCACGGTCCTTCTCTTTCCGTCTCGTAGACACGAGCTGAGAAATTGCAAACGTCGAGCAATTGCTCAGAGATGAAAAGTGCCAGCACTGAAAGCTCTTGCTAGCCAGCACCCTTCCTTGGAAGCGCTTTTGTAGGCCTAAGAACACTGGGGCTCTGGGCTTCTCTAGCCACCTCATCTTCTGCTCATCCTCGCGCGCTCTAAAGAGAGCTCAGGTGAGAAATTGCAAACGTCCAGCAATTGCTCAGAGATGAAAAGTGCCAGCACTGAAAGCTGTTGCTAGCCAGCACCCTTCCTTGGAAGCGCTTTCACAGGCGCAGCAACACTGGGGCTTTGCGCTTCTCTACCCACCAAACGTCACTGTCATTCTCTTTCCGTCTCCTAGACACGAGCTGAGAAATTGCAAACGTCGAGCAATTGCTCAGAGATGAAAAGTGCCAGCACTGAAAGCTGTTGCTAGCCAGCACCCTTCCTTGGAAGCGCTTGTGTAGCCCTTAGAACACTGGGGCTCTGGGCTTCTCTAGCCACCTCATCTTCTGCTCATCCTCTCGCGCACTCTAAAGAGAGCTCAGGTGAGAAATTGCAAACGTCAAGCAATTGCTCAGAGATGAAAAGTGCCAGCACTGAAAGCTCTTGCTAGCCAGCACCCTTCCTTGGAAGTGCTTTCACAGGCGCAGTAACACTGGGGCTTTGCGCTTCTCTAGCCACCAAGAGTCACGGTCCTTCTCTTTCCGTCTCGTAGACACGAGCTGAGAAATTGCAAACGTCGAGCAATTGCTCCGAGATGAAAAGTGCCAGCACTGAAAGCTGTTGCTAACCAGCACCCTTCCTTGGAAGCGCTTTCACAGGCGCAGTAACACTGGGGCTTTGCGCTTCTCTACCCACCAAACGTCACGGTCATTCTCTTTCCGTCTCGTAGACACGAGCTGAGAAATTGCAAACGTCGAGCAATTGCTCAGAGATGAAAAGTGCCAGCACTGAAAGCTCTTGCTAGCCAGCACCCTTCCTTGGAAGCGCTTTTGTAGCCCTTAGAACACTGGGGCTCTGGGCTTCTCTAGCCACCTCATCTTCTGCTCATCCTCTCGCGCACTCTAAAGAGAGCTCAGGTGAGAAATTGCAAACGTCCAGCAATTGCTCAGAGATGAAAAGTGCCAGCACTGAAAGCTCTTGCTAGCCAGCACCCTTCCTTGGAAGCGCTTTCACAGGCGCAGCAACACTGGGGCTTTGCGCTTCTCTACCCACCAAACGTCACGGTCATTCTCTTTCCGTCTCGTAGACACGAGCTGAGAAATTGCAAACGTCGAGCAATTGCTCAGAGATGAAAAGTGCCAGCACTGAAAGCTCTTGCTAGCCAGCACCCTTCCTTGGAAGCGCTTTTGTAGGCCTAAGAACACTGGGGCTCTGGGCTTCTCTAGCCACCTCATCTTCTGCTCATCCTCTCGCGCACTCTAAAGAGAGCTCAGGTGAGAAATTGCAAACGTCGAGCAATTGCTCAGAGATGAAAAGTGCCAGCACTGAAAGCTCTTGCTAGCCAGCACCCTTCCTTGGAAGCGCTTTCACAGGCGCAGCAACACTGGGGCTTTGCGCTTCTCTACCCACCAAACGTCACGGTCCTTCTCTTTCCGTCTCGTAGACACAAGCTGAGAAATTGCAAACGTCGAGCAATTGCTCAGAGATGAAAAGTGCCAGCACTGAAAGCTGTTGCTAGCCAGCACCCTTCCTTGGAAGCGCTTTTGTAGGCCTAAGAACACTGGGGCTCTGGGCTTCTCTAGCCACCTCATCTTCTGCTCATCCTCTCGCGCACTCTAAAGAGAGCTCAGGTGAGAAATTGCAAACGTCGAGCAATTGCTCAGAGATGAAAAGTGCCAGCACTGAAAGCTCTTGCTAGCCAGCACCCTTCCTTGGAAGCGCTTTTGTAGCCCTTAGAACACTGGGGCTCTGGGCTTCTCTAGCCACCTCATCTTCTGCTCATCCTCGCGCGCTCTAAAGAGAGCTCAGGTGAGAAATTGCAAACGTCGAGCAATTGCTCAGAGATGAAAAGTGCCAGCACTGAAAGCTCTTGCTAGCCAGCACCCTTCCTTGGAAGCGCTTTCACAGGCGCAGTAACACTGGGGCTTTGCGCTTCTCTAGCCACCAAACGTCACGGTCCTTCTCTTTCCGTCTCGTAGACACGAGCTGAGAAATTGCAAACGTCGAGCAATTGCTCAGAGAGGAAAAGTGCCAGCACTGAAAGCTGTTGCTAGCCAGCACCCTTCCTTGGAAGCGCTTTCACAGGCGCAGTAACACTGGGGCTTTGCGCTTCTCTAGCCACCAAACGTCACGGTCATTCTCTTTCCGTCTCGTAGACACGAGCTGAGAAATTGCAAACGTCGAGCAATTGCTCAGAGATGAAAAGTGCCAACACTGAAAGCTGTTGCTAGCCAGCCCCCTTCCTTGGAAGCGCTTTTGTAGCCCTTAGAACACTGGGGCTCTGGGCTTCTCTAGCCACCTCATCTTCTGCTCATCCTCTCGCGCACTCTAAAGAGAGCTCAGGTGAGAAATTGCAAACGTCGAGCAATTGCTCAGAGATGAAAAGTGCCAGCACTGAAAGCTGTTGCTAGCCAGCACCCTTCCTTGGAAGCGCTTTCACAGGCGCAGCAACACTGGGGCTTTGCGCTTCTCTAGCCATCAAACGTCACGGTCCTTCTCTTTCCGTCTCGTAGACACGAGCTGAGAAATTGCAAACGTCGAGCAATTGCTCAGAGATGAAAAGTGCCAGCACTGAAAGCTGTTGCTAGCCAGCACCCTTCCTTGGAAGCGCTTTACAGGCGCAGTAACACTGGGGCTTTGCGCTTCTCTACCCACCAAACGTCACGGTCCTTCTCTTTCCGTCTCGTAGACACGAGCTGAGAAACTGCAAACGTCGAGCAATTGCTCAGAGATGAAAAGTGCCAGCACTGAAAGCTGTTGCTAGCCAGCACCCTTCCTTGGAAGCGCTTTTGTAGGCCTAAGAACACTGGGGCTCTGGGCTTCTTTAGCCACCTCATCTTCTGCTCATCCTCTCGCGCACTCTAAAGAGAGCTCAGGTGAGAAATTACAAACGTCGAGCAATTGCTCAGAGATGAAAAGTGCCAGCACTGAAAGCTGTTGCTAGCCAGCACCCTTCCTTGGAAGCGCTTGTGTAGCCCTTAGAACACTGGGGCTCTGGGCTTCTCTAGCCACCTAATCTTCTGCTCATCCTCTCGCGCACTCTAAAGAGAGCTCAGGTGAGAAATTGCAAACGTCGAGCAATTGCTCAGAGATGAAAAGTGCCAGCACTGAAAGCTGTTGCTAGCCAGCACCCTTCCTTGGAAGCGCTTTACAGGCGCAGCAACACTGGGGCTTTGCGCTTCTCTACCCACCAAACGTCACGGTCCTTCTCTTTCCGTCTCGTAGACACGAGCTGAGAAATTGCAAACGTCGAGCAATTGCTCAGAGATGAAAAGTGCCAGCACTGAAAGCTCTTGCTAGCCAGCACCCTTCCTTGGAAGCGCTTGTGTAGCCCTTAGAACAGTGGGGCTCTGGGCTTCTCTAGCCACCTAATCTTCTGCTCATCCTCTCGCGCACTCTAAAGAGAGCTCAGGTGAGAAATTGCAAATGTCGAGCAATTGCTCAGAGATGAAAAGTGCCAGCACTGAAAGCTCTTGCTAGCCAGCACCCTTCCTTGGAAGCGCTTTCACAGGCGCAGCAACACTGGGGCTTTGCGCTTCTCTACCCACCAAACGTCACGGTCATTCTCTTTCCGTCTCGTAGACACGAGCTGAGAAATTGCAAACGTCGAGCAATTGCTCAGAGATGAAAAGTGCCAGCACTGAAAGCTGTTGCTAGCCAGCACCCTTCCTTGGAAGCGCTTTTGTAGGCCTAAGAACACTGGGGCTCTGGGCTTCTCTAGCCGCCTCATCTTCTGCTCATCCTCTCGCGCACTCTAAAGAGAGCTCAGGTGAGAAATTGCAAACGTCGAGCAATTGCTCAGAGATGAAAAGTGCCAGCACTGAAAGCTCTTGCTAGCCAGCACCCTTCCTTGGAAGCGCTTTCACAGGCGCAGCAACACTGGGGCTTTGCGCTTCTCTAGCCACCAAACGTCACGGTCCTTCTCTTTCCGTCTCGTAGACACGAGCTGAGAAATTGCAAACGTCGAGCAATTGCTCCGAGATGAAAAGTGCCAGCACTGAAAGCTCTTGCTAGCCAGCACCCTTCCTTGGAAGCGCTTTTGTAGCCCTTAGAACACTGGGGCTCTGGGCTTCTCTAGCCACCTCATCTTCTGCTCATCCTCTCGCGCACTCTAAAGAGAGCTCAGGTGAGAAATTGCAAACGTCGAGCAATTGCTCAGAGATGAAAAGTGCCAGCACTGAAAGCTGTTGCTAGCCAGCACCCTTCCTTGGAAGCGCTTTCACAGGCGCAGCAACACTGGGGCTTTGCGCTTCTCTAGCCACCAAACGTCACGGTCCTTCTCTTTCCGTCTCGTAGACACGAGCTGAGAAATTGCAAACGTCGAGCAATTGCTCAGAGATGAAAAGTGCCAGCACTGAAAGCTGTTGCTAGCCAGCACCCTTCCTTGGAAGCGCTTTTGTAGGCCTAAGAACACTGGGGCTCTGGGCTTCTTTAGCCACCTAATCTTCTGCTCATCCTCTCGCGCACTCTAAAGAGAGCTCAGGTGAGAAATTGCAAATGTCGAGCAATTGCTCAGAGATGAAAAGTGCCAGCACTGAAAGCTCTTGCTAGCCAGCACCCTTCCTTGGAAGCGCTTTCACAGGCGCAGCAACACTGGGGCTTTGCGCTTCTCTAGCCACCAAACGTCACGGTCCTTCTCTTTCCGTCTCGTAGACACGAGCTGAGAAATTGCAAACGTCGAGCAATTGCTCAGAGAGGAAAAGTGCCAGCACTGAAAGCTGTTGCTAGCCAGCACCCTTCCTTGGAAGCGCTTTTGTAGGCCTAAGAACACTGGGGCTCTGGGCTTCTTTAGCCACCTAATCTTCTGCTCATCCTCTCGCGCACTCTGAAGAGAGCTCAGGTGAGAAATTGCAAACGTCGAGCAATTGCTCAGAGATGAAAAGTGCCAGCACTGAAAGCTGTTGCTAGCCAGCACCCTTCCTTGGAAGCGCTTTCACAGGCGCAGCAACACTGGGGCTTTGCGCTTCTCTAGCCACCAAACGTCACGGTCCTTCTCTTTCCGTCTCGTAGACACGAGCTGAGAAACTGCAAACGTCGAGCAATTGCTCAGAGATGAAAAGTGCCAGCACTGAAAGCTGTTGCTAGCCAGCACCCTTCCTTGGAAGCGCTTGTGTAGCCCTTAGAACACTGGGGCTCTGGGCTTCTCTAGCCACCTCATCTTCTGTTCATCCTCTCGCGCACTCTAAAGAGAGCTCAGGTGAGAAATTGCAAACGTCGAGCAATTGCTCAGAGATGAAAAGTGCCAGCACTGAAAGCTGTTGTTAGCCAGCCCCCTTCCTTGGAAGCGCTTTACAGGCGCAGCAACACTGGGGCTTTGCGCTTCTCTAGCCACCAAACGTCACGGTCCTTCTCTTTCCGTCTCGTAGACACGAGCTGAGAAACTGCAAACGTCGAGCAATTGCTCAGAGATGAAAAGTGCCAGCACTGAAAGCTGTTGCTAGCCAGCACCCTTCCTTGGAAGCGCTTTTGTAGGCCTAAGAACACTGGGGCTCTGGGCTTCTTTAGCCACCTCATCTTCTGCTCATCCTCTCGCGCACTCTAAAGAGAGCTCAGGTGAGAAATTACAAACGTCGAGCAATTGCTCAGAGATGAAAAGTGCCAGCACTGAAAGCTGTTGCTAGCCAGCACCCTTCCTTGGAAGCGCTTGTGTAGCCCTTAGAACACTGGGGCTCTGGGCTTCTCTAGCCACCTAATCTTCTGCTCATCCTCTCGCGCACTCTAAAGAGAGCTCAGGTGAGAAATTGCAAACGTCGAGCAATTGCTCAGAGATGAAAAGTGCCAGCACTGAAAGCTGTTGCTAGCCAGCACCCTTCCTTGGAAGCGCTTTACAGGCGCAGCAACACTGGGGCTTTGCGCTTCTCTACCCACCAAACGTCACTGTCATTCTCTTTCCGTCTCGTAGACACGAGCTGAGAAATTGCAAACGTCGAGCAATTGCTCAGAGATGAAAAGTGCCAGCACTGAAAGCTCTTGCTAGCCAGCACCCTTCCTTGGAAGCGCTTGTGTAGCCCTTAGAACACTGGGGCTCTGGGCTTCTCTAGCCACCTAATCTTCTGCTCATCCTCTCGCGCACTCTAAAGAGAGCTCAGGTGAGAAATTGCAAATGTCGAGCAATTGCTCAGAGATGAAAAGTGCCAGCACTGAAAGCTCTTGCTAGCCAGCACCCTTCCTTGGAAGCGCTTTCACAGGCGCAGTAACACTGGGGCTTTGCGCTTCTATACGCACCAAACGTCACGGTCCTTCTCTTTCCGTCTCGTAGACACGAGCTGAGAAATTGCAAACGTCGAGCAATTGCTCAGAGAGGAAAAGTGCCAGCACTGAAAGCTGTTGCTAGCCAGCACCCTTCCTTGGAAGCGCTTTTGTAGGCCTAAGAACACTGGGGCTCTGGGCTTCTCTAGCCACCTCATCTTCTGCTCATCCTCTCGCGCACTCTGAAGAGAGCTCAGGTGAGAAATTGCAAACGTCGAGCAATTGCTCAGAGATGAAAAGTGCCAGCACTGAAAGCTGTTGCTAGCCAGCACCCTTCCTTGGAAGCGCTTTCACAGGCGCAGCAACACTGGGGCTTTGCGCTTCTCTAGCCACCAAACGTCACGGTCCTTCTCTTTCCGTCTCGTAGACACGAGCTGAGAAACTGCAAACGTCGAGCAATTGCTCAGAGATGAAAAGTGCCAGCACTGAAAGCTCTTGCTAGCCAGCCCCCTTCCTTGGAAGCGCTTTTGTAGGCCTAAGAACACTGGGGCTCTGGGCTTCTCTAGCCACCTCATCTTCTGCTCATCCTCTCGCGCACTCTAAAGAGAGCTCAGGTGAGAAATTACAAACGTCGAGCAATTGCTCAGAGATGAAAAGTGCCAGCACTGAAAGCTGTTGCTAGCCAGCACCCTTCCTTGGAAGCGCTTGTGTAGCCCTTAGAACACTGGGGCTCTGGGCTTCTCTAGCCACCTAATCTTCTGCTCATCCTCTCGCGCACTCTAAAGAGAGCTCAGGTGAGAAATTGCAAACGTCCAGCAATTGCTCAGAGATGAAAAGTGCCAGCACTGAAAGCTGTTGCTAGCCAGCACCCTTCCTTGGAAGCGCTTTACAGGCGCAGCAACACTGGGGCTTTGCGCTTCTCTACCCACCAAACGTCACGGTCCTTCTCTTTCCGTCTCGTAGACACGAGCTGAGAAATTGCAAACGTCGAGCAATTGCTCCGAGATGAAAAGTGCCAGCACTGAAAGCTGTTGCTAGCCAGCACCCTTCCTTGGAAGCGCTTTTGTAGGCCTAAGAACACTGGGGCTCTGGGCTTCTTTAGCCACCTCATCTTCTCCTCATCCTCTCGCGCACTCTAAAGAGAGCTCAGGTGAGAAATTGCAAATGTCGAGCAATTGCTCAGAGATGAAAAGTGCCAGCACTGAAAGCTCTTGCTAGCCAGCACCCTTCCTTGGAAGCGCTTTACAGGCGCAGTAACACTGGGGCTTTGTGCTTCTCTACCCACCAAACGTCACTGTCATTCTCTTTCCGTCTCCTAGACACGAGCTGAGAAATTGCAAACGTCGAGCAATTGCTCAGAGATGAAAAGTGCCAGCACTGAAAGCTGTTGCTAGCCAGCACCCTTCCTTGGAAGCGCTTGTGTAGCCCTTAGAACACTGGGGCTCTGGGCTTCTCTAGCCACCTCATCTTCTGCTCATCCTCTCGCGCACTCTAAAGAGAGCTCAGGTGAGAAATTGCAAACGTCAAGCAATTGCTCAGAGATGAAAAGTGCCAGCACTGAAAGCTGTTGCTAGCCAGCACCCTTCCTTGGAAGTGCTTTCACAGGCGCAGTAACACTGGGGCTTTGCGCTTCTCTAGCCACCAAGAGTCACGGTCCTTCTCTTTCCGTCTCGTAGACACGAGCTGAGAAATTGCAAACGTCGAGCAATTGCTCCGAGATGAAAAGTGCCAGCACTGAAAGCTGTTGCTAACCAGCACCCTTCCTTGGAAGCGCTTTCACAGGCGCAGTAACACTGGGGCTTTGCGCTTCTCTACCCACCAAACGTCACGGTCATTCTCTTTCCGTCTCGTAGACACGAGCTGAGAAATTGCAAACGTCGAGCAATTGCTCAGAGATGAAAAGTGCCAGCACTGAAAGCTCTTGCTAGCCAGCACCCTTCCTTGGAAGCGCTTTCACAGGCGCAGCAACACTGGGGCTTTGCGCTTCTCTACCCACCAAACGTCACGGTCATTCTCTTTCCGTCTCGTAGACACGAGCTGAGAAATTGCAAACGTCGAGCAATTGCTCAGAGATGAAAAGTGCCAGCACTGAAAGCTCTTGCTAGCCAGCACCCTTCCTTGGAAGCGCTTTTGTAGGCCTAAGAACACTGGGGCTCTGGGCTTCTCTAGCCACCTCATCTTCTGCTCATCCTCTCGCGCACTCTAAAGAGAGCTCAGGTGAGAAATTGCAAACGTCGAGCAATTGCTCAGAGATGAAAAGTGCCAGCACTGAAAGCTCTTGCTAGCCAGCACCCTTCCTTGGAAGCGCTTTCACAGGCGCAGCAACACTGGGGCTTTGCGCTTCTCTACCCACCAAACGTCACGGTCCTTCTCTTTCCGTCTCGTAGACACAAGCTGAGAAATTGCAAACGTCGAGCAATTGCTCAGAGATGAAAAGTGCCAGCACTGAAAGCTGTTGCTAGCCAGCACCCTTCCTTGGAAGCGCTTTTGTAGGCCTAAGAACACTGGGGCTCTGGGCTTCTCTAGCCACCTCATCTTCTGCTCATCCTCTCGCGCACTCTAAAGAGAGCTCAGGTGAGAAATTGCAAACGTCGAGCAATTGCTCAGAGATGAAAAGTGCCAGCACTGAAAGCTCTTGCTAGCCAGCACCCTTCCTTGGAAGCGCTTTTGTAGCCCTTAGAACACTGGGGCTCTGGGCTTCTCTAGCCACCTCATCTTCTGCTCATCCTCGCGCGCTCTAAAGAGAGCTCAGGTGAGAAATTGCAAACGTCGAGCAATTGCTCAGAGATGAAAAGTGCCAGCACTGAAAGCTCTTGCTAGCCAGCACCCTTCCTTGGAAGCGCTTTCACAGGCGCAGTAACACTGGGGCTTTGCGCTTCTCTAGCCACCAAGAGTCACGGTCCTTCTCTTTCCGTCTCGTAGACACGAGCTGAGAAATTGCAAACGTCGAGCAATTGCTCAGAGAGGAAAAGTGCCAGCACTGAAAGCTGTTGCTAGCCAGCACCCTTCCTTGGAAGCGCTTTCACAGGCGCAGTAACACTGGGGCTTTGCGCTTCTCTAGCCACCAAACGTCACGGTCATTCTCTTTCCGTCTCGTAGACATGAGCTGAGAAACTGCAAACGTCGAGCAATTGCTCAGAGATGAAAAGTGCCAACACTGAAAGCTGTTGCTAGCCAGCCCCCTTCCTTGGAAGCGCTTTTGTAGCCCTTAGAACACTGGGGCTCTGGGCTTCTCTAGCCACCTAATCTTCTGCTCATCCTCGCGCGCTCTAAAGAGAGCTCAGGTGAGAAATTGCAAACGTCGAGCAATTGCTCAGAGATGAAAAGTGCCAGCACTGAAAGCTCTTGCTAGCCAGCCCCCTTCCTTGGAAGCGCTTTCACAGGCGCAGCAACACTGGGGCTTTGCGCTTCTCTAGCCACCAAGCGTCACGGTCCTTCTCTTTCCGTCTCGTAGACACGAGCTGAGAAATTGCAAACGTCGAGCAATTGCTCAGAGATGAAAAGTGCCAGCACTGAAAGCTCTTGCTAGCCAGCACCCTTCCTTGGAAGCGCTTTTGTAGGCCTAAGAACACTGGGGCTCTGGGCTTCTCTAGCCACCTCATCTTCTGCTCATCCTCTCGCGCACTCTAAAGAGAGCTCAGGTGAGAAATTGCAAACGTCGAGCAATTGCTCAGAGATGAAAAGTGCCAGCACTGAAAGCTCTTGCTAGCCAGCACCCTTCCTTGGAAGCGCTTTCACAGGCACAGCAACACTGGGGCTTTGTGCTTCTCTACCCACCAAACGTCACGGTCCTTCTCTTTCCGTCTCGTAGACACAAGCTGAGAAATTGCAAACGTCGAGCAATTGCTCAGAGATGAAAAGTGCCAGCACTGAAAGCTCTTGCTAGCCAGCACCCTTCCTTGGAAGCGCTTTCAGAGGCCTAAGAACACTAGGGCTCTGGGCTTCTCTAGCCACCTCATCTTCTGCTCATCCTCTCGCGCACTCTAAAGAGAGCTCAGGTGAGAAATTGCAAACGTCGAGCAATTGCTCAGAGATGAAAAGTGCCAGCACTGAAAGCTCTTGCTAGCCAGCACCCTTCCTTGGAAGCGCTTTTGTAGGCCTAAGAACACTGGGGCTCTGGGCTTCTCTAGCCACCTCATCTTCTGCTCATCCTCTCGCGCACTCTAAAGAGAGCTCAGGTGAGAAATTGCAAACGTCGAGCAATTGCTCAGAGATGAAAAGTGCCAGCACTGAAAGCTCTTGCTAGCCAGCACCCTTCCTTGGAAGCGCTTTTGTAGCCCTTAGAACACTGGGGCTCTGGGCTTCTCTAGCCACCTAATCTTCTGCTCATCCTCGCGCGCTCTAAAGAGAGCTCAGGTGAGAAATTGCAAACGTCGAGCAATTGCTCAGAGATGAAAAGTGCCAGCACTGAAAGCTCTTGCTAGCCAGCACCCTTCCTTGGAAGCGCTTTCACAGGCGCAGTAACACTGGGGCTTTGCGCTTCTCTAGCCACCAAGAGTCACGGTCCTTCTCTTTCCGTCTCGTAGACACGAGCTGAGAAATTGCAAACGTCGAGCAATTGCTCAGAGAGGAAAAGTGCCAGCACTGAAAGCTGTTGCTAGCCAGCACCCTTCCTTGGAAGCGCTTTCACAGGCGCAGTAACACTGGGGCTTTGCGCTTCTCTAGCCACCAAACGTCACGGTCATTCTCTTTCCGTCTCGTAGACATGAGCTGAGAAATTGCAAACGTCGAGCAATTGCTCAGAGATGAAAAGTGCCAACACTGAAAGCTGTTGCTAGCCAGCCCCCTTCCTTGGAAGCGCTTTTGTAGCCCTTAGAACACTGGGGCTCTGGGCTTCTCTAGCCACCTAATCTTCTGCTCATCCTCGCGCGCTCTAAAGAGAGCTCAGGTGAGAAATTGCAAACGTCGAGCAATTGCTCAGAGATGAAAAGTGCCAGCACTGAAAGCTCTTGCTAGCCAGCCCCCTTCCTTGGAAGCGCTTTCACAGGCGCAGCAACACTGGGGCTTTGCGCTTCTCTAGCCACCAAGCGTCACGGTCCTTCTCTTTCCGTCTCGTAGACACGAGCTGAGAAATTGCAAACGTCGAGCAATTGCTCAGAGATGAAAAGTGCCAGCACTGAAAGCTCTTGCTAGCCAGCACCCTTCCTTGGAAGCGCTTTTGTAGGCCTAAGAACACTGGGGCTCTGGGCTTCTCTAGCCACCTCATCTTCTGCTCATCCTCTCGCGCACTCTAAAGAGAGCTCAGGTGAGAAATTGCAAACGTCGAGCAATTGCTCAGAGATGAAAAGTGCCAGCACTGAAAGCTCTTGCTAGCCAGCACCCTTCCTTGGAAGCGCTTTCACAGGCGCAGCAACACTGGGGCTTTGTGCTTCTCTACCCACCAAACGTCACGGTCCTTCTCTTTCCGTCTCGTAGACACAAGCTGAGAAATTGCAAACGTCGAGCAATTGCTCAGAGATGAAAAGTGCCAGCACTGAAAGCTGTTGCTAGCCAGCACCCTTCCTTGGAAGCGCTTTCAGAGGCCTAAGAACACTAGGGCTCTGGGCTTCTCTAGCCACCTCATCTTCTGCTCATCCTCTCGCGCACTCTAAAGAGAGCTCAGGTGAGAAATTGCAAACGTCGAGCAATTGCTCAGAGATGAAAAGTGCCAGCACTGAAAGCTCTTGCTAGCCAGCACCCTTCCTTGGAAGCGCTTTTGTAGCCCTTAGAACACTGGGGCTCTGGGCTTCTCTAGCCACCTAATCTTCTGCTCATCCTCGCGCGCTCTAAAGAGAGCTCAGGTGAGAAATTGCAAACGTCGAGCAATTGCTCAGAGATGAAAAGTGCCAGCACTGAAAGCTCTTGCTAGCCAGCACCCTTCCTTGGAAGCGCTTTCACAGGCGCAGTAACACTGGGGCTTTGCGCTTCTCTAGCCACCAAGAGTCACGGTCCTTCTCTTTCCGTCTCGTAGACACGAGCTGAGAAATTGCAAACGTCGAGCAATTGCTCAGAGATGAAAAGTGCCAGCACTGAAAGCTGTTGCTAGCCAGCACCCTTCCTTGGAAGCGCTTTCACAGGCGCAGTAACACTGGGGCTTTGCGCTTCTCTAGCCACCAAACGTCACGGTCATTCTCTTTCCGTCTCGTAGACACGAGCTGAGAAATTGCAAACGTCGAGCAATTGCTCAGAGATGAAAAGTGCCAACACTGAAAGCTGTTGCTAGCCAGCCCCCTTCCTTGGAAGCGCTTTTGTAGCCCTTAGAACACTGGGGCTCTGGGCTTCTCTAGCCACCTCATCTTCTGCTCATCCTCTCGCGCACTCTAAAGAGAGCTCATGTGAGAAATTGCAAACGTCGAGCAATTGCTCAGAGATGAAAAGTGCCAGCACTGAAAGCTGTTGCTAGCCAGCACCCTTCCTTGGAAGCGCTTTCACAGGCGCAGCAACACTGGGGCTTTGCGCTTCTCTAGCCATCAAACGTCACGGTCCTTCTCTTTCCGTCTCGTAGACACGAGCTGAGAAATTGCAAACGTCGAGCAATTGCTCAGAGATGAAAAGTGCCAGCACTGAAAGCTGTTGCTAGCCAGCCCCCTTCCTTGGAAGCGCTTTACAGGCGCAGTAACACTGGGGCTTTGCGCTTCTCTACCCACCAAACGTCACGGTCCTTCTCTTTCCGTCTCGTAGACACGAGCTGAGAAACTGCAAACGTCGAGCAATTGCTCAGAGATGAAAAGTGCCAGCACTGAAAGCTGTTGCTAGCCAGCACCCTTCCTTGGAAGCGCTTTTGTAGGCCTAAGAACACTGGGGCTCTGGGCTTCTTTAGCCACCTCATCTTCTGCTCATCCTCTCGCGCACTCTAAAGAGAGCTCAGGTGAGAAATTACAAACGTCGAGCAATTGCTCAGAGAGGAAAAGTGCCAGCACTGAAAGCTGTTGCTAGCCAGCACCCTTCCTTGGAAGCGCTTGTGTAGCCCTTAGAACACTGGGGCTCTGGGCTTCTCTAGCCACCTAATCTTCTGCTCATCCTCTCGCGCACTCTAAAGAGAGCTCAGGTGAGAAATTGCAAACGTCGAGCAATTGCTCAGAGATGAAAAGTGCCAGCACTGAAAGCTGTTGCTAGCCAGCACCCTTCCTTGGAAGCGCTTTACAGGCGCAGCAACACTGGGGCTTTGCGCTTCTCTACCCACCAAACGTCACTGTCATTCTCTTTCCGTCTCGTAGACACGAGCTGAGAAATTGCAAACGTCGAGCAATTGCTCAGAGATGAAAAGTGCCAGCACTGAAAGCTCTTGCTAGCCAGCACCCTTCCTTGGAAGCGCTTGTGTAGCCCTTAGAACAGTGGGGCTCTGGGCTTCTCTAGCCACCTAATCTTCTGCTCATCCTCTCGCGCACTCTAAAGAGAGCTCAGGTGAGAAATTGCAAATGTCGAGCAATTGCTCAGAGATGAAAAGTGCCAGCACTGAAAGCTCTTGCTAGCCAGCACCCTTCCTTGGAAGCGCTTTCACAGGCGCAGCAACACTGGGGCTTTGCGCTTCTCTAGCCACCAAACGTCACGGTCATTCTCTTTCCGTCTCGTAGACACGAGCTGAGAAATTGCAAACGTCGAGCAATTGCTCAGAGATGAAAAGTGCCAGCACTGAAAGCTGTTGCTAGCCAGCACCCTTCCTTGGAAGCGCTTTTGTAGGCCTAAGAACAATGGGGCTCTGGGCTTCTCTAGCCGCCTCATCTTCTGCTCATCCTCTCGCGCACTCTAAAGAGAGCTCAGGTGAGAAATTGCAAACGTCGAGCAATTGCTCAGAGATGAAAAGTGCCAGCACTGAAAGCTCTTGCTAGCCAGCACCCTTCCTTGGAAGCGCTTTCACAGGCGCAGCAACACTGGGGCTTTGCGCTTCTCTAGCCACCAAACGTCACGGTCCTTCTCTTTCCGTCTCGTAGACACGAGCTGAGAAATTGCAAACGTCGAGCAATTGCTCCGAGATGAAAAGTGCCAGCACTGAAAGCTCTTGCTAGCCAGCACCCTTCCTTGGAAGCGCTTTTGTAGGCCTAAGAACACTGGGGCTCTGGGCTTCTTTAGCCACCTCATCTTCTGCTCATCCTCTCGCGCACTCTAAAGAGAGCTCAGGTGAGAAATTGCAAACGTCGAGCAATTGCTCAGAGATGAAAAGTGCCAGCACTGAAAGCTCTTGCTAGCCAGCACCCTTCCTTGGAAGCGCTTTCACAGGCGCAGCAACACTGGGGCTTTGCGCTTCTCTAGCCACCAAACGTCACGGTCCTTCTCTTTCCGTCTCGTAGACACGAGCTGAGAAATTGCAAACGTCGAGCAATTGCTCAGAGATGAAAAGTGCCAGCACTGAAAGCTGTTGCTAGCCAGCACCCTTCCTTGGAAGCGCTTTTGTAGGCCTAAGAACACTGGGGCTCTGGGCTTCTTTAGCCACCTAATCTTCTGCTCATCCTCTCGCGCACTCTAAAGAGAGCTCAGGTGAGAAATTGCAAATGTCGAGCAATTGCTCAGAGATGAAAAGTGCCAGCACTGAAAGCTCTTGCTAGCCAGCACCCTTCCTTGGAAGCGCTTTCACAGGCGCAGCAACACTGGGGCTTTGCGCTTCTCTAGCCACCAAACGTCACGGTCCTTCTCTTTCCGTCTCGTAGACACGAGCTGAGAAATTGCAAACGTCGAGCAATTGCTCAGAGAGGAAAAGTGCCAGCACTGAAAGCTGTTGCTAGCCAGCACCCTTCCTTGGAAGCGCTTTTGTAGGCCTAAGAACACTGGGGCTCTGGGCTTCTTTAGCCACCTAATCTTCTGCTCATCCTCTCGCGCACTCTGAAGAGAGCTCAGGTGAGAAATTGCAAACGTCGAGCAATTGCTCAGAGATGAAAAGTGCCAGCACTGAAAGCTCTTGCTAGCCAGCACCCTTCCTTGGAAGCGCTTTCACAGGCGCAGCAACACTGGGGCTTTGCGCTTCTCTAGCCACCAAACGTCACGGTCCTTCTCTTTCCGTCTCGTAGACACGAGCTGAGAAACTGCAAACGTCGAGCAATTGCTCAGAGATGAAAAGTGCCAGCACTGAAAGCTGTTGCTAGCCAGCACCCTTCCTTGGAAGCGCTTGTGTAGCCCTTAGAACACTGGGGCTCTGGGCTTCTCTAGCCACCTCATCTTCTGTTCATCCTCTCGCGCACTCTAAAGAGAGCTCAGGTGAGAAATTGCAAACGTCGAGCAATTGCTCAGAGATGAAAAGTGCCAGCACTGAAAGCTGTTGTTAGCCAGCCCCCTTCCTTGGAAGCGCTTTACAGGCGCAGTAACACTGGGGCTTTGCGCTTCTCTAGCCACCAAACGTCACGGTCCTTCTCTTTCCGTCTCGTAGACACGAGCTGAGAAACTGCAAACGTCGAGCAATTGCTCAGAGATGAAAAGTGCCAGCACTGAAAGCTGTTGCTAGCCAGCACCCTTCCTTGGAAGCGCTTTTGTAGGCCTAAGAACACTGGGGCTCTGGGCTTCTTTAGCCACCTCATCTTCTGCTCATCCTCTCGCGCACTCTAAAGAGAGCTCAGGTGAGAAATTACAAACGTCGAGCAATTGCTCAGAGATGAAAAGTGCCAGCACTGAAAGCTGTTGCTAGCCAGCACCCTTCCTTGGAAGCGCTTGTGTAGCCCTTAGAACACTGGGGCTCTGGGCTTCTCTAGCCACCTAATCTTCTGCTCATCCTCTCGCGCACTCTAAAGAGAGCTCAGGTGAGAAATTGCAAACGTCGAGCAATTGCTCAGAGATGAAAAGTGCCAGCACTGAAAGCTCTTGCTAGCCAGCACCCTTCCTTGGAAGCGCTTTACAGGCGCAGCAACACTGGGGCTTTGCGCTTCTCTACCCACCAAACGTCACTGTCATTCTCTTTCCGTCTCGTAGACACGAGCTGAGAAATTGCAAACGTCGAGCAATTGCTCAGAGATGAAAAGTGCCAGCACTGAAAGCTCTTGCTAGCCAGCACCCTTCCTTGGAAGCGCTTGTGTAGCCCTTAGAACACTGGGGCTCTGGGCTTCTCTAGCCACCTAATCTTCTGCTCATCCTCTCGCGCACTCTAAAGAGAGCTCAGGTGAGAAATTGCAAATGTCGAGCAATTGCTCAGAGATGAAAAGTGCCAGCACTGAAAGCTCTTGCTAGCCAGCACCCTTCCTTGGAAGCGCTTTCACAGGCGCAGTAACACTGGGGCTTTGCGCTTCTATACGCACCAAACGTCACGGTCCTTCTCTTTCCGTCTCGTAGACACGAGCTGAGAAATTGCAAACGTCGAGCAATTGCTCAGAGAGGAAAAGTGCCAGCACTGAAAGCTCTTGCTAGCCAGCACCCTTCCTTGGAAGCGCTTTTGTAGGCCTAAGAACAGTGGAGCTCTGGGCTTCTCTAGCCACCTCATCTTCTGCTCATCCTCTCGCGCACTCTAAAGAGAGCTCAGGTGAGAAATTGCAAACGTCGAGCAATTGCTCAGAGATGAAAAGTGCCAGCACTGAAAGCTGTTGCTAGCCAGCACCCTTCCTTGGAAGCGCTTTCACAGGCGCAGCAACACTGGGGCTTTGCGCTTCTCTAGCCACCAAACGTCACGGTCCTTCTCTTTCCGTCTCGTAGACACGAGCTGAGAAATTGCAAACGTCGAGCAATTGTTCAGAGATGAAAAGTGCCAGCACTGAAAGCTGTTGCTAGCCAGCACCCTTCCTTGGAAGCGCTTTCACAGGCGCAGCAACACTGGGGCTTTGCGCTTCTCTAGCCACCAAACGTCACGGTCCTTCTCTTTCCGTCTCGTAGACACGAGCTGAGAAATTGCAAACGTCGATCAATTGCTCAGAGATGAAAAGTGCCAGCACTGAAAGCTGTTGCTAGCCAGCACCCTTCCTTGGAAGCGCTTTTGTAGGCCTAAGAACACTGGGGCTCTGGGCTTCTCTAGCCACCTCATCTTCTGCTCATCCTCTCGCGCACTCTAAAGAGAGCTCAGGTGAGAAATTGCAAACGTCGAGCAATTGCTCAGAGATGAAAAGTGCCAGCACTGAAAGCTGTTGCTAGCCAGCCCCCTTCCTTGGAAGCGCTTTACAGGCGCAGCAACACTGGGGCTTTGCGCTTCTCTACCCACCAAACGTCACTGTCATTCTCTTTCCATCTCGTAGACACGAGCTGAGAAATTGCAAACGTCGAGCAATTGCTCAGAGATGAAAAGTGCCAGCACTGAAAGCTGTTGCTAGCCAGCACCCTTCCTTGGAAGCGCTTTTGTAGGCCTAAGAACACTGGGGCTCTGGGCTTCTTTAGCCACCTCATCTTCTGCTCATCCTCTCGCGCACTCTGAAGAGAGCTCAGGTGAGAAATTGCAAACGTCGAGCAATTGCTCAGAGATGAAAAGTGCTAGCACTGAAAGCTGTTGCTAGCCAGCACCCTTCCTTGGAAGCGCTTTCACAGGCGCAGTAACACTGGGGCTTTGCGCTTCTCTAGCCACCAAACGTCACGGTCCTTCTCTTTCCGTCTCGTAGACACGAGCTGAGAAATTGCAAACGTCGAGCAATTGCTCAGAGATGAAAAGTGCCAGCACTGAAAGCTGTTGCTAGCCAGCACCCTTCCTTGGAAGCGCTTTTGTAGCCCTTAGAACAATGGGGCTCTGGGCTTCTCTAGCCACCTCATCTTCTGCTCATCCTCTCGCGCACTCTAAAGAGAGCTCAGGTGAGAAATTGCAAACGTCGAGCAATTGCTCAGAGATGAAAAGTGCCAGCACTGAAAGCTCTTGCTAGCCAGCACCCTTCCTTGGAAGCGCTTTTGTAGGCCTAAGAACACTGGGGCTCTGGGCTTCTCTAGCCACCTCATCTTCTGCTCATCCTCTCGCGCACTCTAAAGAGAGCTCAGGTGAGAAATTGCAAACGTCGAGCAATTGCTCAGAGATGAAAAGTGCCAGCACTGAAAGCTGTTGCTAGCCAGCACCCTTCCTTGGAAGCGCTTTCACAGGCGCAGTAACACTGGGGCTTTGCGCTTCTCTAGCCACCAAACGTCACGGTCATTCTCTTTCCGTCTCGTAGACACGAGCTGACAAATTGCAAACGTCGAGCAATTGCTCAGAGATGAAAAGTGCCAACACTGAAAGCTGTTGCTAGCCAGCCCCCTTCCTTGGAAGCGCTTTTGTAGCCCTTAGAACACTGGGGCTCTGGGCTTCTCTAGCCACCTAATCTTCTGCTCATCCTCGCGCGCTCTAAAGAGAGCTCAGGTGAGAAATTGCAAACGTCGAGCAATTGCTCAGAGATGAAAAGTGCCAGCACTGAAAGCTCTTGCTAGCCAGCACCCTTCCTTGGAAGCGCTTTCACAGGCGCAGTAACACTGGGGCTTTGCGCTTCTCTAGCCACCAAGAGTCACGGTCCTTCTCTTTCCGTCTCGTAGACACGAGCTGAGAAATTGCAAACGTCGAGCAATTGCTCAGAGATGAAAAGTGCCAGCACTGAAAGCTGTTGCTAGCCAGCACCCTTCCTTGGAAGCGCTTTCACAGGCGCAGTAACACTGGGGCTTTGCGCTTCTCTAGCCACCAAACGTCACTGTCATTCTCTTTCCGTCTCGTAGACACGAGCTGAGAAATTGCAAACGTCGAGCAATTGCTCAGAGATGAAAAGTGCCAACACTGAAAGCTGTTGCTAGCCAGCACCCTTCCTTGGAAGTGCTTTTGTAGGCCTAAGAACACTGGGGCTCTGGGCTTCTCTAGCCACCTCATCTTCTGCTCATCCTCTCGCGCACTCTAAAGAGAGCTCAGGTGAGAAATTACAAACGTCGAGCAATTGCTCAGAGAGGAAAAGTGCCAGCACTGAAAGCTGTTGCTAGCCAGCCCCCTTCCTTGGAAGCGCTTTACAGGCGCAGCAACACTGGGGCTTTGCGCTTCTCTACCCACCAAACGTCACTGTCATTCTCTTTCGTCTCCTAGACACGAGCTGAGAAATTGCAAACGTCGAGCAATTGCTCAGAGATGAAAAGTGCCAGCACTGAAAGCTGTTGCTAGCCAGCACCCTTCCTTGGAAGCGCTTGTGTAGCCCTTAGAACACTGGGGCTCTGGGTTTCTCTAGCCACCTAATCTTCTGCTCATCCTCTCGCGCACTCTAAAGAGAGCTCAGGTGAGAAATTGCAAACGTCCAGCAATTGCTCAGAGATGAAAAGTGCCAGCACTGAAAGCTCTTGCTAGCCAGCACCCTTCCTTGGAAGCGCTTTCACAGGCGCAGCAACACTGGGGCTTTGCGCTTCTCTAGCCACCAAACGTCACGGTCCTTCTCTTTCCGTCTCGTAGACACGAGCTGAGAAATTGCAAACGTCGAGCAATTGCTCAGAGAGGAAAAGTGCCAGCACTGAAAGCTGTTGCTAGCCAGCACCCTTCCTTGGAAGCGCTTTTGTAGGCCTAAGAACACTGGGGCTCTGGGCTTCTTTAGCCACCTCATCTTCTGCTCATCCTCTCGCGCACTCTGAAGAGAGCTCAGGTGAGAAATTGCAAACGTCGAGCAATTGCTCAGAGATGAAAAGTGCCAGCACTGAAAGCTGTTGCTAGCCAGCACCCTTCCTTGGAAGCGCTTTCACAGGCGCAGTAACACTGGGGCTTTGCGCTTCTCTAGCCACCAAACGTCACGGTCCTTCTCTTTCCGTCTCGTAGACACGAGCTGAGAAATTGCAAACGTCGAGCAATTGCTCAGAGATGAAAAGTGCCAACACTGAAAGCTGTTGCTAGCCAGCCCCCTTCCTTGGAAGCGCTTTTGTAGCCCTTAGAACACTGGGGCTCTGGGCTTCTCTAGCCACCTAATCTTCTGCTCATCCTCGCGCGCTCTAAAGAGAGCTCAGGTGACAAATTGCAAACGTCGAGCAATTGCTCAGAGATGAAAAGTGCCAGCACTGAAAGCTGTTGCTAGCCAGCCCCCTTCCTTGGAAGCGCTTTCACAGGCGCAGCAACACTGGGGCTTTGCGCTTCTCTAGCCACCAAGCGTCACGGTCCTTCTCTTTCCGTCTCGTAGACACAAGCTGAGAAATTGCAAACGTCGAGCAATTGCTCAGAGATGAAAAGTGCCAGCACTGAAAGCTCTTGCTAGCCAGCACCCTTCCTTGGAAGCGCTTTCACAGGCGCAGCAACACTGGGGCTTTGCGCTTCTCTACCCACCAAACGTCACGGTCCTTCTCTTTCCGTCTCGTAGACACGAGCTGAGAAATTGCAAACGTCGAGCAATTGCTCAGAGAGGAAAAGTGCCAGCACTGAAAGCTGTTGCTAGCCAGCACCCTTCCTTGGAAGCGCTTGTGTAGCCCTTAGAACACTGGGGCTCTGGGCTTCTCTAGCCACCTCATCTTCTGCTCATCCTCTCGCGCACTCTAAAGAGAGCTCAGGTGAGAAATTGCAAACGTCGAGCAATTGCTCAGAGATGAAAAGTGCCAGCACTGAAAGCTCTTGCTAGCCAGCACCCTTCCTTGGAAGCGCTTTACAGGCGCAGTAACACTGGGGCTTTGCGCTTCTCTACCCACCAAACGTCACGGTCCTTCTCTTTCCGTCTCGTAGACACGAGCTGAGAAACTGCAAACGTCGAGCAATTGCTCAGAGATGAAAAGTGCCAGCACTGAAAGCTGTTGCTAGCCAGCACCCTTCCTTGGAAGCGCTTTTGTAGGCCTAAGAACACTGGGGCTCTGGGCTTCTTTAGCCACCTCATCTTCTGCTCATCCTCTCGCGCACTCTAAAGAGAGCTCAGGTGAGAAATTACAAACGTCGAGCAATTGCTCAGAGATGAAAAGTGCCAGCACTGAAAGCTGTTGCTAGCCAGCACCCTTCCTTGGAAGCGCTTGTGTAGCCCTTAGAACACTGGGGCTCTGGGCTTCTCTAGCCACCTAATCTTCTGCTCATCCTCTCGCGCACTCTAAAGAGAGCTCAGGTGAGAAATTGCAAACGTCGAGCAATTGCTCAGAGATGAAAAGTGCCAGCACTGAAAGCTGTTGCTAGCCAGCACCCTTCCTTGGAAGCGCTTTACAGGCGCAGCAACACTGGGGCTTTGCGCTTCTCTACCCACCAAACGTCACGGTCCTTCTCTTTCCGTCTCGTAGACACGAGCTGAGAAATTGCAAACGTCGAGCAATTGCTCAGAGATGAAAAGTGCCAGCACTGAAAGCTGTTGCTAGCCAGCACCCTTCCTTGGAAGCGCTTTTGTAGGCCTAAGAACACTGGGGCTCTGGGCTTCTCTAGCCGCCTCATCTTCTGCTCATCCTCTCGCGCACTCTAAAGAGAGCTCAGGTGAGAAATTGCAAACGTCGAGCAATTGCTCAGAGATGAAAAGTGCCAGCACTGAAAGCTGTTGCTAGCCAGCACCCTTCCTTGGAAGCGCTTTCACAGGCGCAGTAACACTGGGGCTTTGCGCTTCTCTAGCCACCAAACGTCACGGTCCTTCTCTTTCCGTCTCGTAGACACAAGCTGAGAAATTGCAAACGTCGAGCAATTGCTCAGAGATGAAAAGTGCCAGCACTGAAAGCTGTTGCTAGCCAGCACCCTTCCTTGGAAGCGCTTTTGTAGGCCTAAGAACACTGGGGCTCTGGGCTTCTTTAGCCACCTAATCTTCTGCTCATCCTCTCGCGCACTCTGAAGAGAGCTCAGGTGAGAAATTGCAAACGTCGAGCAATTGCTCAGAGATGAAAAGTGCCAGCACTGAAAGCTCTTGCTAGCCAGCACCCTTCCTTGGAAGCGCTTTCACAGGCGCAGCAACACTGGGGCTTTGCGCTTCTCTACCCACCAAACGTCACGGTCCTTCTCTTTCCGTCTCGTAGACACGAGCTGAGAAATTGCAAACGTCGAGCAATTGCTCAGAGATGAAAAGTGCCAGCACTGAAAGCTGTTGCTAGCCAGCACCCTTCCTTGGAAGCGCTTTTGTAGGCCTAAGAACACTGGGGCTCTGGGCTTCTTTAGCCACCTAATCTTCTGCTCATCCTCTCGCGCACTCTGAAGAGAGCTCAGGTGAGAAATTGCAAACGTCGAGCAATTGCTCAGAGATGAAAAGTGCCAGCACTGAAAGCTGTTGCTAGCCAGCACCCTTCCTTGGAAGCGCTTGTGTAGCCCTTAGAACACTGGGGCTCTGGGCTTCTCTAGCCACCTAATCTTCTGCTCATCCTCTCGCGCACTCTAAAGAGAGCTCAGGTGAGAAATTGCAAACGTCGAGCAATTGCTCAGAGATGAAAAGTGCCAGCACTGAAAGCTGTTGCTAGCCAGCACCCTTCCTTGGAAGCGCTTTACAGGCGCAGCAACACTGGGGCTTTGCGCTTCTCTACCCACCAAACGTCACTGTCATTCTCTTTCCGTCTCGTAGACACGAGCTGAGAAATTGCAAACGTCGAGCAATTGCTCAGAGATGAAAAGTGCCAGCACTGAAAGCTCTTGCTAGCCAGCACCCTTCCTTGGAAGCGCTTGTGTAGCCCTTAGAACACTGGGGCTCTGGGCTTCTCTAGCCACCTCATCTTCTGCTCATCCTCTCGCGCACTCTAAAGAGAGCTCAGGTGAGAAATTGCAAACGTCGAGCAATTGCTCAGAGATGAAAAGTGCCAGCACTGAAAGCTCTTGCTAGCCAGCACCCTTCCTTGGAAGCGCTTTCACAGGCGCAGCAACACTGGGGCTTTGTGCTTCTCTAGCCACCAAACGTCACTGTCATTCTCTTTCCGTCTCGTAGACACGAGCTGAGAAATTGCAAACGTCGAGCAATTGCTCAGAGATGAAAAGTGCCAGCACTGAAAGCTCTTGCTAGCCAGCACCCTTCCTTGGAAGCGCTTTTGTAGGCCTAAGAACACTGGGGCTCTGGGCTTCTTTAGCCACCTCATCTTCTGCTCATCCTCTCGCGCACTCTGAAGAGAGCTCAGGTGAGAAATTGCAAACGTCGAGCAATTGCTCAGAGATGAAAAGTGCCAGCACTGAAAGCTCTTGCTAGCCAGCACCCTTCCTTGGAAGCGCTTTCACAGGCGCAGCAACACTGGGGCTTTGCGCTTCTCTACCCACCAAACGTCACGGTCCTTCTCTTTCCGTCTCGTAGACACAAGCTGAGAAATTGCAAACGTCGAGCAATTGCTCAGAGATGAAAAGTGCCAGCACTGAAAGCTCTTGCTAGCCAGCACCCTTCCTTGGAAGCGCTTTCACAGGCGCAGCAACACTGGGGCTTTGCGCTTCTCTACCCACCAAACGTCACGGTCCTTCTCTTTCCGTCTCGTAGACACGAGCTGAGAAATTGCAAACGTCGAGCAATTGCTCAGAGATGAAAAGTGCCAGCACTGAAAGCTCTTGCTAGCCAGCACCCTTCCTTGGAAGCGCTTTTGTAGGCCTAAGAACACTGGGGCTCTGGGCTTCTTTAGCCACCTAATCTTCTGCTCATCCTCGCGCGCACTCTAAAGAGAGCTCAGGTGAGAAATTGCAAACGTCGAGCAATTGCTCAGAGATGAAAAGTGCCAGCACTGAAAGCTCTTGCTAGCCAGCACCCTTCCTTGGAAGCGCTTTCACAGGCGCAGCAACACTGGGGCTTTGCACTTCTCTAGCCACCAAACGTCACGGTCCTTCTCTTTCCGTCTCGTAGACACGAGCTGAGAAACTGCAAACGTCGAGCAATTGCTCAGAGATGAAAAGTGCCAGCACTGAAAGCTCTTGCTAGCCAGCCCCCTTCCTTGGAAGCGCTTTTGTAGGCCTAAGAACACTGGGGCTCTGGGCTTCTCTAGCCACCTCATCTTCTGCTCATCCTCTCGCGCACTCTAAAGAGAGCTCAGGTGAGAAATTACAAACGTCGAGCAATTGCTCAGAGATGAAAAGTGCCAGCACTGAAAGCTGTTGCTAGCCAGCACCCTTCCTTGGAAGCGCTTGTGTAGCCCTTAGAACACTGGGGCTCTGGGCTTCTCTAGCCACCTAATCTTCTGCTCATCCTCTCGCGCACTCTAAAGAGAGCTCAGGTGAGAAATTGCAAACGTCCAGCAATTGCTCAGAGATGAAAAGTGCCAGCACTGAAAGCTCTTGCTAGCCAGCACCCTTCCTTGGAAGCGCTTTACAGGCGCAGCAACACTGGGGCTTTGCGCTTCTCTACCCACCAAACGTCACGGTCATTCTCTTTCCGTCTCGTAGACACGAGCTGAGAAATTGCAAACGTCGAGCAATTGCTCAGAGATGAAAAGTGCCAGCACTGAAAGCTCTTGCTAGCCAGCACCCTTCCTTGGAAGCGCTTGTGTAGCCCTTAGAACAGTGGGGCTCTGGGCTTCTCTAGCCACCTAATCTTCTGCTCATCCTCTCGCGCACTCTAAAGAGAGCTCAGGTGAGAAATTGCAAACGTCGAGCAATTGCTCAGAGATGAAAAGTGCCAGCACTGAAAGCTCTTGCTAGCCAGCACCCTTCCTTGGAAGCGCTTTACAGGCGCAGTAACACTGGGGCTTTGCGCTTCTCTAGCCACCAAACGTCACTGTCATTCTCTTTCCGTCTCGTAGACACGAGCTGAGAAATTGCAAACGTCGATCAATTGCTCAGAGAGGAAAAGTGCCAGCACTGAAAGCTCTTGCTAGCCAGCACCCTTCCTTGGAAGCGCTTTTGTAGGCCTAAGAACACTGGGGCTCTGGGCTTCTTTAGCCACCTCATATTCTCCTCATCCTCTCGCGCACTCTAAAGAGAGCTCAGGTGAGAAATTGCAAATGTCGAGCAATTGCTCAGAGATGAAAAGTGCCAGCACTGAAAGCTCTTGCTAGCCAGCACCCTTCCTTGGAAGCGCTTTACAGGCGCAGTAACACTGCGGCTTTGCGCTTCTCTACCCACCAAACGTCACTGTCATTCTCTTTCCGTCTTGTAGACACGAGCTGAGAAATTGCAAACGTCGAGCAATTGCTCAGAGATGAAAAGTGCCAGCACTGAAAGCTCTTGCTAGCCAGCACCCTTCCTTGGAAGCGCTTTTGTAGGCCTAAGAACACTGGGGCTCTGGGCTTCTCTAGCCACCTAATCTTCTGCTCATCCTCTCGCGCACTCTAAAGAGAGCTCAGGTGAGAAATTGCAAATGTCGAGCAATTGCTCAGAGATGAAAAGTGCCAGCACTGAAAGCTCTTGCTAGCCAGCACCCTTCCTTGGAAGCGCTTTCACAGGCGCAGCAACACTGGGGCTTTGCGCTTCTCTACCCACCAAACGTCACGGTCCTTCTCTTTCCGTCTCGTAGACACGAGCTGAGAAATTGCAAACGTCGAGCAATTGCTCAGAGAGGAAAAGTGCCAGCACTGAAAGCTGTTGCTAGCCAGCACCCTTCCTTGGAAGCGCTTTTGTAGGCCTAAGAACACTGGGGCTCTGGGCTTCTTTAGCCACCTAATCTTCTGCTCATCCTCTCGCGCACTCTGAAGAGAGCTCAGGTGAGAAATTGCAAACGTCGAGCAATTGCTCAGAGATGAAAAGTGCCAGCACTGAAAGCTGTTGCTAGCCAGCACCCTTCCTTGGAAGCGCTTTCACAGGCGCAGCAACACTGGGGCTTTGCGCTTCTCTAGCCACCAAACGTCACGGTCCTTCTCTTTCCGTCTCGTAGACACGAGCTGAGAAACTGCAAACGTCGAGCAATTGCTCAGAGATGAAAAGTGCCAGCACTGAAAGCTCTTGCTAGCCAGCCCCCTTCCTTGGAAGCGCTTTTGTAGGCCTAAGAACACTGGGGCTCTGGGCTTCTCTAGCCACCTCATCTTCTGCTCATCCTCTCGCGCACTCTAAAGAGAGCTCAGGTGAGAAATTACAAACGTCGAGCAATTGCTCAGAGATGAAAAGTGCCAGCACTGAAAGCTGTTGCTAGCCAGCACCCTTCCTTGGAAGCGCTTGTGTAGCCCTTAGAACACTGGGGCTCTGGGCTTCTCTAGCCACCTCATCTTCTGCTCATCCTCTCGCGCACTCTAAAGAGAGCTCAGGTGAGAAATTGCAAACGTCCAGCAATTGCTCAGAGATGAAAAGTGCCAGCACTGAAAGCTGTTGCTAGCCAGCACCCTTCCTTGGAAGCGCTTTACAGGCGCAGCAACACTGGGGCTTTGCGCTTCTCTACCCACCAAACGTCACGGTCCTTCTCTTTCCGTCTCGTAGACACGAGCTGAGAAATTGCAAACGTCGAGCAATTGCTCCGAGATGAAAAGTGCCAGCACTGAAAGCTGTTGCTAACCAGCACCCTTCCTTGGAAGCGCTTTTGTAGGCCTAAGAACACTGGGGCTCTGGGCTTCTTTAGCCACCTCATCTTCTCCTCATCCTCTCGCGCACTCTAAAGAGAGCTCAGGTGAGAAATTGCAAATGTCGAGCAATTGCTCAGAGATGAAAAGTGCCAGCACTGAAAGCTCTTGCTAGCCAGCACCCTTCCTTGGAAGCGCTTTACAGGCGCAGTAACACTGGGGCTTTGTGCTTCTCTAGCCACCAAACGTCACTGTCATTCTCTTTCCGTCTCCTAGACACGAGCTGAGAAATTGCAAACGTCGAGCAATTGCTCAGAGATGAAAAGTGCCAGCACTGAAAGCTGTTGCTAGCCAGCACCCTTCCTTGGAAGCGCTTGTGTAGCCCTTAGAACACTGGGGCTCTGGGCTTCTCTAGCCACCTCATCTTCTGCTCATCCTCTCGCGCACTCTAAAGAGAGCTCAGGTGAGAAATTGCAAACGTCGAGCAATTGCTCAGAGATGAAAAGTGCCAGCACTGAAAGCTCTTGCTAGCCAGCACCCTTCCTTGGAAGTGCTTTCACAGGCGCAGTAACACTGGGGCTTTGCGCTTCTCTAGCCACCAAGAGTCACGGTCCTTCTCTTTCCGTCTCGTAGACACGAGCTGAGAAATTGCAAACGTCGAGCAATTGCTCCGAGATGAAAAGTGCCAGCACTGAAAGCTGTTGCTAACCAGCACCCTTCCTTGGAAGCGCTTTCACAGGCGCAGTAACACTGGGGCTTTGCGCTTCTCTACCCACCAAACGTCACGGTCATTCTCTTTCCGTCTCGTAGACACGAGCTGAGAAATTGCAAACGTCGAGCAATTGCTCAGAGATGAAAAGTGCCAGCACTGAAAGCTCTTGCTAGCCAGCACCCTTCCTTGGAAGTGCTTTTGTAGCCCTTAGAACACTGGGGCTCTGGGCTTCTCTAGCCACCTCATCTTCTGCTCATCCTCTCGCGCACTCTAAAGAGAGCTCAGGTGAGAAATTGCAAACGTCCAGCAATTGCTCAGAGATGAAAAGTGCCAGCACTGAAAGCTCTTGCTAGCCAGCACCCTTCCTTGGAAGCGCTTTCACAGGCGCAGCAACACTGGGGCTTTGCGCTTCTCTAGCCACCAAACGTCACGGTCATTCTCTTTCCGTCTCGTAGACACGAGCTGAGAAATTGCAAACGTCGAGCAATTGCTCAGAGATGAAAAGTGCCAGCACTGAAAGCTCTTGCTAGCCAGCACCCTTCCTTGGAAGCGCTTTTGTAGGCCTAAGAACACTGGGGCTCTGGGCTTCTCTAGCCACCTCATCTTCTGCTCATCCTCTCGCGCACTCTAAAGAGAGCTCAGGTGAGAAATTGCAAACGTCGAGCAATTGCTCAGAGATGAAAAGTGCCAGCACTGAAAGCTGTTGCTAGCCAGCACCCTTCCTTGGAAGCGCTTTCACAGGCGCAGCAACACTGGGGCTTTGCGCTTCTCTACCCACCAAACGTCACGGTCCTTCTCTTTCCGTCTCGTAGACACAAGCTGAGAAATTGCAAACGTCGAGCAATTGCTCAGAGATGAAAAGTGCCAGCACTGAAAGCTGTTGCTAGCCAGCACCCTTCCTTGGAAGCGCTTTTGTAGGCCTAAGAACACTGGGGCTCTGGGCTTCTTTAGCCACCTAATCTTCTGCTCATCCTCTCGCGCACTCTGAAGAGAGCTCAGGTGAGAAATTGCAAATGTCGAGCAATTGCTCAGAGATGAAAAGTGCCAGCACTGAAAGCTCTTGCTAGCCAGCACCCTTCCTTGGAAGCGCTTTCACAGGCGCAGCAACACTGGGGCTTTGCGCTTCTCTAGCCACCAAACGTCACGGTCATTCTCTTTCCGTCTCGTAGACACGAGCTGAGAAATTGCAAAGGTCGAGCAATTGCTCAGAGATGAAAAGTGCCAGCACTGAAAGCTGTTGCTAGCCAGCACCCTTCCTTGGAAGCGCTTTTGTAGGCCTAAGAACACTGGGGCTCTGGGCTTCTTTAGCCACCTAATCTTCTGCTCATCCTCTCGCGCACTCTGAAGAGAGCTCAGGTGAGAAATTGCAAACGTCGAGCAATTGCTCAGAGATGAAAAGTGCCAGCACTGAAAGCTCTTGCTAGCCAGCACCCTTCCTTGGAAGCGCTTTCACAGGCGCAGCAACACTGGGGCTTTGCGCTTCTCTAGCCACCAAACGTCACGGTCCTTCTCTTTCCGTCTCGTAGACACGAGCTGAGAAATTGCAAACGTCGAGCAATTGCTCAGAGATGAAAAGTGCCAGCACTGAAAGCTCTTGCTAGCCAGCCCCCTTCCTTGGAAGCGCTTTTGTAGGCCTAAGAACACTGGGGCTCTGGGCTTCTCTAGCCACCTCATCTTCTGCTCATCCTCTCGCGCACTCTAAAGAGAGCTCAGGTGAGAAATTACAAACGTCGAGCAATTGCTCAGAGATGAAAAGTGCCAGCACTGAAAGCTGTTGCTAGCCAGCACCCTTCCTTGGAAGCGCTTGTGTAGCCCTTAGAACACTGGGGCTCTGGGCTTCTCTAGCCACCTAATCTTCTGCTCATCCTCTCGCGCACTCTAAAGAGAGCTCAGGTGAGAAATTGCAAACGTCCAGCAATTGCTCAGAGATGAAAAGTGCCAGCACTGAAAGCTCTTGCTAGCCAGCACCCTTCCTTGGAAGCGCTTTACAGGCGCAGTAACACTGGGGCTTTGCGCTTCTCTACCCACCAAACGTCACTGTCATTCTCTTTCCGTCTCGTAGACACAAGCTGAGAAATTGCAAACGTCGATCAATTGCTCAGAGAGGAAAAGTGCCAGCACTGAAAGCTCTTGCTAGCCAGCACCCTTCCTTGGAAGCGCTTTTGTAGGCCTAAGAACACTGGGGCTCTGGGCTTCTTTAGCCACCTCATCTTCTCCTCATCCTCTCGCGCACTCTAAAGAGAGCTCAGGTGAGAAATTGCAAATGTCGAGCAATTGCTCAGAGATGAAAAGTGCCAGCACTGAAAGCTGTTGCTAGCCAGCACCCTTCCTTGAAAGCGCTTTCACAGGCGCAGCAACACTGGGGCTTTGCGCTTCTCTAGCCACCAAACGTCACGGTCATTCTCTTTCCGTCTCGTAGACACGAGCTGAGAAATTGCAAACGTCGAGCAATTGCTCAGAGATGAAAAGTGCCAGCACTGAAAGCTGTTGCTAGCCAGCACCCTTCCTTGGAAGCGCTTTTGTAGGCCTAAGAACACTGGGGCTCTGGGCTTCTTTAGCCACCTAATCTTCTGCTCATCCTCTCGCGCACTCTGAAGAGAGCTCAGGTGAGAAATTGCAAACGTCGAGCAATTGCTCAGAGATGAAAAGTGCCAGCACTGAAAGCTCTTGCTAGCCAGCACCCTTCCTTGGAAGCGCTTTCACAGGCGCAGTAACACTGGGGCTTTGCGCTTCTCTAGCCACCAAACGTCACGGTCATTCTCTTTCCGTCTCGTAGACACGAGCTGAGAAATTGCAAACGTCGAGCAATTGCTCAGAGATGAAAAGTGCCAGCACTGAAAGCTCTTGCTAGCCAGCCCCCTTCCTTGGAAGCGCTTTTGTAGGCCTAAGAACAGTGGGGCTCTGGGCTTCTCTAGCCACCTCATCTTCTGCTCATCCTCTCGCGCACTCTAAAGAGAGCTCAGGTGAGAAATTACAAACGTCGAGCAATTGCTCAGAGATGAAAAGTGCCAGCACTGAAAGCTGTTGCTAGCCAGCACCCTTCCTTGGAAGCGCTTGTGTAGCCCTTAGAACACTGGGGCTCTGGGCTTCTCTAGCCACCTCATCTTCTGCTCATCCTCTCGCGCACTCTAAAGAGAGCTCAGGTGAGAAATTGCAAACGTCCAGCAATTGCTCAGAGATGAAAAGTGCCAGCACTGAAAGCTCTTGCTAGCCAGCACCCTTCCTTGGAAGCGCTTTACAGGCGCAGTAACACTGGGGCTTTGCGCTTCTCTACCCACCAAACGTCACGGTCCTTCTCTTTCCGTCTCGTAGACACGAGCTGAGAAATTGCAAACGTCGATCAATTGCTCAGAGAGGAAAAGTGCCAGCACTGAAAGCTCTTGCTAGCCAGCACCCTTCCTTGGAAGCGCTTTTGTAGGCCTAAGAACACTGGGGCTCTGGGCTTCTTTAGCCACCTCATCTTCTCCTCATCCTCTCGCGCACTCTAAAGAGAGCTCAGGTGAGAAATTGCAAATGTCGAGCAATTGCTCAGAGATGAAAAGTGCCAGCACTGAAAGCTCTTGCTAGCCAGCACCCTTCCTTGGAAGCGCTTTCACAGGCGCAGTAACACTGGGGCTTTGCGCTTCTCTAGCCACCAAACGTCACGGTCCTTCTCTTTCCGTCTCGTAGACACGAGCTGAGAAATTGCAAACGTCGAGCAATTGCTCAGAGATGAAAAGTGCCAGCACTGAAAGCTGTTGCTAGCCAGCACCCTTCCTTGGAAGCGCTTTTGTAGGCCTAAGAACAGTGGGGCTCTGGGCTTCTCTAGCCACCTAATCTTCTGCTCATCCTCGCGCGCTCTAAAGAGAGCTCAGGTGAGAAATTGCAAATGTCGAGCAATTGCTCAGAGATGAAAAGTGCCAGCACTGAAAGCTGTTGCTAGCCAGCACCCTTCCTTGGAAGCGCTTTCACAGGCACAGCAACACTGGGGCTTTGCGCTTCTATACGCACCAAATGTCACGGTCATTCTCTTTCCGTCTCGTAGACACGAGCTGAGAAATTGCAAACGTCGAGCAATTGCTCAGAGATGAAAAGTGCCAGCACTGAAAGCTGTTGCTAGCCAGCACCCTTCCTTGGAAGCGCTTTTGTAGGCCTAAGAACAGTGGGGCTCTGGGCTTCTCTAGCCACCTCATCTTCTGCTCATCCTCTCGCGCACTCTGAAGAGAGCTCAGGTGAGAAATTGCAAACGTCGAGCAATTGCTCAGAGATGAAAAGTGCCAGCACTGAAAGCTGTTGCTAGCCAGCACCCTTCCTTGGAAGCGCTTTCACAGGCGCAGCAACACTGGGGCTTTGCGCTTCTCTACCCACCAAACGTCACGGTCCTTCTCTTTCCGTCTCGTAGACACGAGCTGAGAAATTGCAAACGTCGAGCAATTGCTCAGAGATGAAAAGTGCCAGCACTGAAAGCTGTTGCTAGCCAGCACCCTTCCTTGGAAGCGCTTGTGTAGCCCTTAGAACACTGGGGCTCTGGGCTTCTCTAGCCACCTCATCTTCTGCTCATCCTCTCGCGCACTCTGAAGAGAGCTCAGGTGAGAAATTGCAAACGTCGAGCAATTGCTCAGAGATGAAAAGTGCCAGCACTGAAAGCTCTTGCTAGCCAGCACCCTTCCTTGGAAGCGCTTTACAGGCGCAGTAACACTGGGGCTTTGCGCTTCTCTACCCACCAAACGTCACAGTCCTTCTCTTTCCGTCTCGTAGACACGAGCTGAGAAATTGCAAACGTCGAGCAATTGCTCAGAGATGAAAAGTGCCAGCACTGAAAGCTGTTGCTAGCCAGCACCCTTCCTTGGAAGCGCTTTTGTAGGCCTAAGAACACTGGGGCTCTGGGCTTCTTTAGCCACCTAATCTTCTGCTCATCCTCTCGCGCACTCTAAAGAGAGCTCAGGTGAGAAATTGCAAACGTCGAGCAATTGCTCAGAGATGAAAAGTGCCAGCACTGAAAGCTGTTGCTAGCCAGCACCCTTCCTTGGAAGCGCTTTCACAGGCGCAGCAACACTGGGGCTTTGCGCTTCTCTACCCACCAAACGTCACGGTCCTTCTCTTTCCGTCTCGTAGACACGAGCTGAGAAATTGCAAACGTCGAGCAATTGCTCAGAGATGAAAAGTGCCAGCACTGAAAGCTCTTGCTAGCCAGCACCCTTCCTTGGAAGCGCTTTTGTAGGCCTAAGAACACTGGGGCTCTGGGCTTCTCTAGCCACCTCATCTTCTGCTCATCCTCTCGCGCACTCTGAAGAGAGCTCAGGTGAGAAATTGCAAACGTCGAGCAATTGCTCAGAGATGAAAAGTGCCAGCACTGAAAGCTCTTGCTAGCCAGCACCCTTCCTTGGAAGCGCTTTCACAGGCGCAGCAACACTGGGGCTTTGCGCTTCTCTACCCACCAAACGTCACGGTCCTTCTCTTTCCGTCTCGTAGACACGAGCTGAGAAATTGCAAACGTCGAGCAATTGCTCAGAGATGAAAAGTGCCAGCACTGAAAGCTCTTGCTAGCCAGCACCCTTCCTTGGAAGCGCTTTTGTAGGCCTAAGAAGACTGGGGCTCTGGGCTTCTCTAGCCACCTCATCTTCTGCTCATCCTCTCGCGCACTCTAAAGAGAGCTCAGGTGAGAAATTGCAAACGTCGAGCAATTGCTCAGAGATGAAAAGTGCCAGCACTGAAAGCTCTTGCTAGCCAGCACCCTTCCTTGGAAGTGCTTTCACAGGCGCAGCAACACTGGGGCTTTGCGCTTCTCTAGCCACCAAACGTCACTGTCATTCTCTTTCCGTCTCCTAGACACGAGCTGAGAAATTGCAAACGTCGAGCAATTGCTCAGAGATGAAAAGTGCCAGCACTGAAAGCTCTTGCTAGCCAGCACCCTTCCTTGGAAGCGCTTTCACAGGCGCAGCAACACTGGGGCTTTGCGCTTCTCTACCCACCAAACGTCACGGTCCTTCTCTTTCCGTCTCGTAGACACGAGCTGAGAAATTGCAAACGTCGAGCAATTGCTCAGAGATGAAAAGTGCCAGCACTGAAAGCTGTTGCTAGCCAGCACCCTTCCTTGGAAGCGCTTTCACAGGCGCAGCAACACTGGGGTTTTGCGCTTCTCTACCCACCAAACGTCACGGTCCTTCTCTTTCCGTCTCGTAGACACGAGCTGAGAAATTGCAAATGTCGAGCAATTGCTCAGAGATGAAAAGTGCCAGCACTGAAAGCTGTTGCTAGCCAGCACCCTTCCTTGGAAGCGCTTTTGTAGGCCTAAGAACACTGGGGCTCTGGGCTTCTCTAGCCACCTCATCTTCTGCTCATCCTCTCGCGCACTCTAAAGAGAGCTCAGGTGAGAAATTGCAAACGTCAAGCAATTGCTCAGAGATGAAAAGTGCCAGCACTGAAAGCTCTTGCTAGCCAGCACCCTTCCTTGGAAGCACTTTACAGGCGCAGCAACACTGGGGCTTTGCGCTTCTCTACCCACCAAACGTCACTGTCATTCTCTTTCCGTCTCGTAGACACGAGCTGAGAAATTGCAAACGTCGATCAATTGCTCAGAGATGAAAAGTGCCAGCACTGAAAGCTGTTGCTAGCCAGCACCCTTCCTTGGAAGCGCTTTTGTAGGCCTAAGAACAGTGGGGCTCTGGGCTTCTCTAGCCACCTCATCTTCTGCTCATCCTCTCGCGCACTCTAAAGAGAGCTCAGGGGAGAAATTGCAAACGTCGAGCAATTGCTCAGAGATGAAAAGTGCCAGCACTGAAAGCTGTTGCTAGCCAGCACCCTTCCTTGGAAGCGCTTTCACAGGCGCAGCAACACTGGGGCTTTGCGCTTCTCTACCCACCAAACGTCACGGTCCTTCTCTTTCCGTCTCGTAGACACGAGCTCAGAAATTGCAAACGTCGAGCAATTGCTCAGAGATGAAAAGTGCCAGCACTGAAAGCTGTTGCTAGCCAGCACCCTTCCTTGGAAGCGCTTGTGTAGCCCTTAGAACACTGGGGCTCTGGGCTTCTCTAGCCACCTCATCTTCTGCTCATCCTCTCGCGCACTCTGAAGAGAGCTCAGGTGAGAAATTGCAAACGTCGAGCAATTGCTCAGAGATGAAAAGTGCCAGCACTGAAAGCTCTTGCTAGCCAGCACCCTTCCTTGGAAGCGCTTTACAGGCGCAGTAACACTGGGGCTTTGCGCTTCTCTACCCACCAAACGTCACGGTCCTTCTCTTTCCGTCTCGTAGACACGAGCTGAGAAATTGCAAACGTCGAGCAATTGCTCAGAGATGAAAAGTGCCAGCACTGAAAGCTCTTGCTAGCCAGCACCCTTCCTTGGAAGCGCTTTTGTAGGCCTAAGAACACTGGGGCTCTGGGCTTCTCTAGCCACCTCATCTTCTGCTCATCCTCTCGCGCACTCTAAAGAGAGCTCAGGTGAGAAATTGCAAATGTCGAGCAATTGCTCAGAGATGAAAAGTGCCAGCACTGAAAGCTCTTGCTAGCCAGCACCCTTCCTTGGAAGCGCTTTCACAGGCGCAGCAACACTGGGGCTTTGCGCTTCTCTAGCCACCAAACGTCACGGTCCTTCTCTTTCCGTCTCGTAGACACGAGCTGAGAAATTGCAAACGTCGAGCAATTGCTCAGAGATGAAAAGTGCCAGCACTGAAAGCTGTTGCTAGCCAGCACCCTTCCTTGGAAGCGCTTTTGTAGGCCTAAGAACACTGGGGCTCTGGGCTTCTCTAGCCACCTCATCTTCTGCTCATCCTCTCGCGCACTCTGAAGAGAGCTCAGGTGAGAAATTGCAAACGTCGAGCAATTGCTCAGAGATGAAAAGTGCCAGCACTGAAAGCTCTTGCTAGCCAGCACCCTTCCTTGGAAGCGCTTTCACAGGCGCAGCAACACTGGGGCTTTGCGCTTCTCTAGCCACCAAACGTCACGGTCCTTCTCTTTCCGTCTCGTAGACACGAGCTGAGAAATTGCAAACGTCGAGCAATTGCTCAGAGATGAAAAGTGCCAGCACTGAAAGCTGTTGCTAGCCAGCACCCTTCCTTGGAAGCGCTTTTGTAGGCCTAAGAAGACTGGGGCTCTGGGCTTCTCTAGCCACCTCATCTTCTGCTCATCCTCTCGCGCACTCTAAAGAGAGCTCAGGTGAGAAATTGCAAACGTCGAGCAATTGCTCAGAGATGAAAAGTGCCAGCACTGAAAGCTCTTGCTAGCCAGCACCCTTCCTTGGAAGTGCTTTCACAGGCGCAGCAACACTGGGGCTTTGCGCTTCTCTACCCACCAAACGTCACTGTCATTCTCTTTCCGTCTCCTAGACACGAGCTGAGAAATTGCAAACGTCGAGCAATTGCTCAGAGATGAAAAGTGCCAGCACTGAAAGCTCTTGCTAGCCAGCACCCTTCCTTGGAAGCGCTTTCACAGGCGCAGCAACACTGGGGCTTTGCGCTTCTCTACCCACCAAACGTCACGGTCCTTCTCTTTCCGTCTCGTAGACACGAGCTGAGAAATTGCAAACGTCGAGCAATTGCTCAGAGAGGAAAAGTGCCAGCACTGAAAGCTGTTGCTAGCCAGCACCCTTCCTTGGAAGCGCTTTCACAGGCGCAGCAACACTGGGGCTTTGCGCTTCTCTACCCACCAAACGTCACGGTCCTTCTCTTTCCGTCTCGTAGACACGAGCTGAGAAATTGCAAATGTCGAGCAATTGCTCAGAGATGAAAAGTGCCAGCACTGAAAGCTGTTGCTAGCCAGCACCCTTCCTTGGAAGCGCTTTTGTAGGCCTAAGAACACTGGGGCTCTGGGCTTCTCTAGCCACCTCATCTTCTGCTCATCCTCTCGCGCACTCTAAAGAGAGCTCAGGTGAGAAATTGCAAACGTCAAGCAATTGCTCAGAGATGAAAAGTGCCAGCACTGAAAGCTGTTGCTAGCCAGCACCCTTCCTTGGAAGCACTTTACAGGCGCAGCAACACTGGGGCTTTGCGCTTCTCTACCCACCAAACGTCACTGTCATTCTCTTTCCGTCTCGTAGACACGAGCTGAGAAATTGCAAACGTCGATCAATTGCTCAGAGATGAAAAGTGCCAGCACTGAAAGCTGTTGCTAGCCAGCACCCTTCCTTGGAAGCGCTTTTGTAGGCCTAAGAACAGTGGGGCTCTGGGCTTCTCTAGCCACCTCATCTTCTGCTCATCCTCTCGCGCACTCTAAAGAGAGCTCAGGTGAGAAATTGCAAACGTCGAGCAATTGCTCAGAGATGAAAAGTGCCAGCACTGAAAGCTCTTGCTAGCCAGCACCCTTCCTTGGAAGCGCTTTCACAGGCGCAGCAACACTGGGGCTTTGCGCTTCTCTACCCACCAAACGTCACGGTCCTTCTCTTTCCGTCTCGTAGACACGAGCTGAGAAATTGCAAACGTCGAGCAATTGCTCAGAGATGAAAAGTGCCAGCACTGAAAGCTGTTGCTAGCCAGCACCCTTCCTTGGAAGCGCTTGTGTAGCCCTTAGAACACTGGGGCTCTGGGCTTCTCTAGCCAGCTCATCTTCTGCTCATCCTCTCGCGCACTCTGAAGAGAGCTCAGGTGAGAAATTGCAAACGTCGAGCAATTGCTCAGAGATGAAAAGTGCCAGCACTGAAAGCTCTTGCTAGCCAGCACCCTTCCTTGGAAGCGCTTTACAGGCGCAGTAACACTGGGGCTTTGCGCTTCTCTACCCACCAAACGTCACGGTCCTTCTCTTTCCGTCTCGTAGACACGAGCTGAGAAATTGCAAACGTCGAGCAATTGCTCAGAGAGGAAAAGTGCCAGCACTGAAAGCTCTTGCTAGCCAGCACCCTTCCTTGGAAGCGCTTTTGTAGGCCTAAGAACAGTGGGGCTCTGGGCTTCTTTAGCCACCTCATCTTCTCCTCATCCTCTCGCGCACTCTAAAGAGAGCTCAGGTGAGAAATTGCAAACGTCCAGCAATTGCTCAGAGATGAAAAGTGCCAGCACTGAAAGCTCTTGCTAGCCAGCACCCTTCCTTGGAAGCGCTTTCACAGGCGCAGCAACACTGGGGCTTTGCGCTTCTCTAGCCACCAAACGTCACGGTCCTTCTCTTTCCGTCTCGTAGACACGAGCTGAGAAATTGCAAACGTCGAGCAATTGCTCAGAGAGGAAAAGTGCCAGCACTGAAAGCTGTTGCTAGCCAGCACCCTTCCTTGGAAGCGCTTTTGTAGGCCTAAGAACACTGGGGCTCTGGGCTTCTCTAGCCACCTCATCTTCTGCTCATCCTCTCGCGCACTCTGAAGAGAGCTCAGGTGAGAAATTGCAAACGTCGAGCAATTGCTCAGAGATGAAAAGTGCCAGCACTGAAAGCTCTTGCTAGCCAGCACCCTTCCTTGGAAGCGCTTTCACAGGCGCAGCAACACTGGGGCTTTGCGCTTCTCTAGCCACCAAACGTCACGGTCCTTCTCTTTCCGTCTCGTAGACACGAGCTGAGAAATTGCAAACGTCGAGCAATTGCTCAGAGAGGAAAAGTGCCAGCACTGAAAGCTGTTGCTAGCCAGCACCCTTCCTTGGAAGCGCTTTTGTAGGCCTAAGAAGACTGGGGCTCTGGGCTTCTCTAGCCACCTCATCTTCTGCTCATCCTCTCGCGCACTCTAAAGAGAGCTCAGGTGAGAAATTGCAAACGTCGAGCAATTGCTCAGAGATGAAAAGTGCCAGCACTGAAAGCTCTTGCTAGCCAGCACCCTTCCTTGGAAGTGCTTTCACAGGCGCAGCAACACTGGGGCTTTGCGCTTCTCTACCCACCAAACGTCACTGTCATTCTCTTTCCGTCTCCTAGACACGAGCTGAGAAATTGCAAACGTCGAGCAATTGCTCAGAGATGAAAAGTGCCAGCACTGAAAGCTGTTGCTAGCCAGCACCCTTCCTTGGAAGCGCTTTCACAGGCGCAGCAACACTGGGGCTTTGTGCTTCTCTACCCACCAAACGTCACGGTCCTTCTCTTTCCGTCTCGTAGACACGAGCTGAGAAATTGCAAACGTCAAGCAATTGCTCAGAGATGAAAAGTGCCAGCACTGAAAGCTGTTGCTAGCCAGCACCCTTCCTTGGAAGCGCTTTCACAGGTGCAGCAACACTGGGGCTTTGCGCTTCTCTACCCACCAAACGTCACGGTCCTTCTCTTTCCGTCTCGTAGACACGAGGTGAGAAATTGCAAATGTCGAGCAATTGCTCAGAGATGAAAAGTGCCAGCACTGAAAGCTGTTGCTAGCCAGCACCCTTCCTTGGAAGCGCTTTTGTAGGCCTAAGAACAGTGGGGCTCTGGGCTTCTCTAGCCACCTCATCTTCTGCTCATCCTCTCGCGCACTCTAAAGAGAGCTCAGGTGAGAAATTGCAAACGTCAAGCAATTGCTCAGAGATGAAAAGTGCCAGCACTGAAAGCTGTTGCTAGCCAGCACCCTTCCTTGGAAGCACTTTACAGGCGCAGCAACACTGGGGCTTTGCGCTTCTCTACCCACCAAACGTCACTGTCATTCTCTTTCCGTCTCGTAGACACGAGCTGAGAAATTGCAAACGTCGATCAATTGCTCAGAGATGAAAAGTGCCAGCACTGAAAGCTCTTGCTAGCCAGCACCCTTCCTTGGAAGCGCTTTTGTAGGCCTAAGAACACTGGGGCTCTGGGCTTCTTTAGACACCTCATCTTCTGCTCATCCTCTCGCGCACTCTGAAGAGAGCTCAGGTGAGAAATTGCAAATGTCGAGCAATTGCTCAGAGATGAAAAGTGCCAGCACTGAAAGCTCTTGCTAGCCAGCACCCTTCCTTGGAAGCGCTTTCACAGGCGCAGCAACACTGGGGCTTTGCGCTTCTCTACCCACCAAACGTCACAGTCATTCTCTTTCCGTCTCGTAGACACGAGCTGAGAAATTGCAAACGTCGAGCAATTGCTCAGAGAGGAAAAGTGCCAGCACTGAAAGCTCTTGCTAGCCAGCACCCTTCCTTGGAAGCGCTTTTGTAGCCCTTAGAACACTGGGGCTCTGGGCTTCTTTAGCCACCTCATCTTCTGCTCATCCTCTCGCGCACTCTGAAGAGAGCTCAGGTGAGAAATTGCAAACGTCGAGCAATTGCTCAGAGATGAAAAGTGCTAGCACTGAAAGCTCTTGCTAGCCAGCACCCTTCCTTGGAAGCGCTTTCACAGGCGCAGTAACACTGGGGCTTTGCGCTTCTCTACCCACCAAACGTCACGGTCCTTCTCTTTCCGTCTCGTAGACACGAGCTGAGAAATTGCAAACGTCGAGCAATTGCTCAGAGATGAAAAGTGCCAGCACTGAAAGCTCTTGCTAGCCAGCACCCTTCCTTGGAAGCGCTTTTGTAGCCCTTAGAACACTGGGGCTCTGGGCTTCTCTAGCCACCTCATCTTCTGCTCATCCTCTCGCGCACTCTAAAGAGAGCTCAGGTGAGAAATTGCAAACGTCGAGCAATTGCTCAGAGATGAAAAGTGCCAGCACTGAAAGCTCTTGCTAGCCAGCCCCCTTCCTTGGAAGCGCTTTACAGGCGCAGTAACACTGGGGCTTTGCGCTTCTCTACCCACCAAACGTCACTGTCATTCTCTTTCCGTCTCCTAGACACGAGCTGAGAAATTGCAAACGTCGAGCAATTGCTCAGAGATGAAAAGTGCCAGCACTGAAAGCTGTTGCTAGCCAGCCCCCTTCCTTGGAAGCGCTTTTGTAGGCCTAAGAACACTGGGGCTCTGGGCTTCTCTAGCCACCTCATCTTCTGCTCTTCCTCTCGCGCACTCTAAAGAGAGCTCAGGTGAGAAATTGCAAACGTCGAGCAATTGCTCAGAGATGAAAAGTGCCAGCACTGAAAGCTCTTGCTAGCCAGCACCCTTCCTTGGAAGTGCTTTCACAGGCGCAGTAACACTGGGGCTTTGCGCTTCTCTAGCCACCAAGAGTCACGGTCCTTCTCTTTCCGTCTCGTAGACACGAGCTGAGAAATTGCAAACGTCGAGCAATTGCTCCGAGATGAAAAGTGCCAGCACTGAAAGCTGTTGCTAGCCAGCACCCTTCCTTGGAAGCGCTTTCACAGGCGCAGTAACACTGGGGCTTTGCGCTTCTCTACCCACCAAACGTCACGGTCATTCTCTTTCCGTCTCGTAGACACGAGCTGAGAAATTGCAAACGTCGAGCAATTGCTCAGAGATGAAAAGTGCCAGCACTGAAAGCTGTTGCTAGCCAGCCCCCTTCCTTGGAAGCGCTTTTGTAGGCCTAAGAACACTGGGGCTCTGGGCTTCTCTAGCCACCTAATCTTCTGCTCATCCTCGCGCGCTCTAAAGAGAGCTCAGGTGAGAAATTGCAAATGTCGAGCAATTGCTCAGAGATGAAAAGTGCCAGCACTGAAAGCTCTTGCTAGCCAGCACCCTTCCTTGGAAGCGCTTTCACAGGCGCAGCAACACTGGGGCTTTGCGCTTCTCTAGCCACCAAACGTCACGGTCCTTCTCTTTCCGTCTCGTAGACACGAGCTGAGAAATTGCAAACGTCGAGCAATTGCTCAGAGATGAAAAGTGCCAGCACTGAAAGCTGTTGCTAGCCAGCACCCTTCCTTGGAAGCGCTTTTGTAGGCCTAAGAACACTGGGGCTCTGGGCTTCTTTAGCCACCTAATCTTCTGCTCATCCTCTCGCGCACTCTAAAGAGAGCTCAGGTGAGAAATTGCAAACGTCGAGCAATTGCTCAGAGATGAAAAGTGCCAGCACTGAAAGCTGTTGCTAGCCAGCACCCTTCCTTGGAAGTGCTTTCACAGGCGCAGTAACACTGGGGCTTTGCACTTCTCTAGCCACCAAACGTCACGGTCCTTCTCTTTCCGTCTCGTAGACACGAGCTGAGAAATTGCAAACGTCGAGCAATTGCTCAGAGATGAAAAGTGCCAGCACTGAAAGCTGTTGCTAGCCAGCACCCTTCCTTGGAAGCGCTTTCACAGGCGCAGCAACACTGGGGCTTTGCGCTTCTCTACCCACCAAACGTCACGGTCCTTCTCTTTCCGTCTCGTAGACACGAGCTGAGAAATTGCAAACGTCGAGCAATTGCTCAGAGATGAAAAGTGCCAGCACTGAAAGCTCTTGCTAGCCAGCACCCTTCCTTGGAAGCGCTTTTGTAGGCCTAAGAACACTGGGGCTCTGGGCTTCTTTAGCCACCTCATCTTCTGCTCATCCTCTCGCGCACTCTAAAGAGAGCTCAGGTGAGAAATTGCAAACGTCGAGCAATTGCTCAGAGATGAAAAGTGCCAGCACTGAAAGCTCTTGCTAGCCAGCACCCTTCCTTGGAAGCGCTTTCACAGGCGCAGCAACACTGGGGCTTTGCGCTTCTCTACCCACCAAACGTCACGGTCCTTCTCTTTCCGTCTCGTAGACACGAGCTGAGAAATTGCAAACGTCGAGCAATTGCTCAGAGATGAAAAGTGCCAGCACTGAAAGCTGTTGCTAGCCAGCACCCTTCCTTGGAAGCGCTTTTGTAGGCCTAAGAACAGTGGGGCTCTGGGCTTCTTTAGCCACCTCATCTTCTGCTCATCCTCTCGCGCACTCTAAAGAGAGCTCAAGTGAGAAATTGCAAACGTCGAGCAATTGCTCAGAGATGAAAAGTGCCAGCACTGAAAGCTGTTGCTAGCCAGCACCCTTCCTTGGAAGTGCTTTCACAGGCGCAGTAACACTGGGGCTTTGCGCTTCTCTACCCACCAAACGTCACGGTCCTTCTCTTTCCGTCTCGTAGACATGAGCTGAGAAATTGCAAACGTCGAGCAATTGCTCAGAGATGAAAAGTGCCAGCACTGAAAGCTCTTGCTAGCCAGCACCCTTCCTTGGAAGCGCTTTTGTAGGCCTAAGAACACTGGGGCTCTGGGCTTCTTTAGCCACCTCATCTTCTGCTCATCCTCTCGCGCACTCTAAAGAGAGCTCAGGTGAGAAATTGCAAACGTCGAGCAATTGCTCAGAGATGAAAAGTGCCAGCACTGAAAGCTTTTGCTAGCCAGCACCCTTCCTTGGAAGCGCTTTCACAGGCGCAGCAACACTGGGGCTTTGCGCTTCTCTACCCACCAAACGTCACGGTCATTCTCTTTCCGTCTCGTAGACACGAGCTGAGAAATTGCAAACGTCGAGCAATTGCTCAGAGATGAAAAGTGCCAGCACTGAAAGCTCTTGCTAGCCAGCACCCTTCCTTGGAAGCGCTTTTGTAGGCCTAAGAACACTGGGGCTCTGGGCTTCTCTAGCCACCTAATCTTCTGCTCATCCTCGCGCGCTCTAAAGAGAGCTCAGGTGAGAAATTGCAAATGTCGAGCAATTGCTCAGAGATGAAAAGTGCCAGCACTGAAAGCTCTTGCTAGCCAGCACCCTTCCTTGGAAGCGCTTTCACAGGCGCAGCAACACTGGGGCTTTGCGCTTCTCTAGCCACCAAACGTCACGGTCCTTCTCTTTCCGTCTCGTAGACACGAGCTGAGAAATTGCAAACGTCGAGCAATTGCTCAGAGATGAAAAGTGCCAGCACTGAAAGCTCTTGCTAGCCAGCACCCTTCCTTGGAAGCGCTTTACAGGCGCAGCAACACTGGGGCTTTGCGCTTCTCTAGCCACCAAACGTCACGGTCCTTCTCTTTCCGTCTCGTAGACACGAGCTGAGAAATTGCAAACGTCGAGCAATTGCTCCGAGATGAAAAGTGCCAGCACTGAAAGCTGTTGCTAGCCAGCACCCTTCCTTGGAAGTGCTTTCACAGGCGCAGTAACACTGGGGCTTTGCGCTTCTCTACCCACCAAACGTCACAGTCATTCTCTTTCCGTCTCGTAGACACGAGCTGAGAAATTGCAAACGTCGAGCAATAGCTCAGAGATGAAAAGTGCCAGCACTGAAAGCTGTTGCTAGCCAGCACCCTTCCTTGGAAGCGCTTTCACAGGCGCAGTAACACTGGGGCTTTGCGCTTCTCTACCCACCAAACGTCACGGTCATTCTCTTTCCGTCTCGTAGACACGAGCTGAGAAATTGCAAACGTCGAGCAATTGCTCAGAGATGAAAAGTGCCAGCACTGAAAGCTGTTGCTAGCCAGCCCCCTTCCTTGGAAGCGCTTTTGTAGGCCTAAGAACACTGGGGCTCTGGGCTTCTCTAGCCACCTAATCTTCTGCTCATCCTCGCGCGCTCTAAAGAGAGCTCAGGTGAGAAATTGCAAATGTCGAGCAATTGCTCAGAGATGAAAAGTGCCAGCACTGAAAGCTCTTGCTAGCCAGCACCCTTCCTTGGAAGCGCTTTCACAGGCGCAGCAACACTGGGGCTTTGCGCTTCTCTAGCCACCAAACGTCACGGTCCTTCTCTTTCCGTCTCGTAGACACGAGCTGAGAAATTGCAAACGTCGAGCAATTGCTCAGAGATGAAAAGTGCCAGCACTGAAAGCTGTTGCTAGCCAGCACCCTTCCTTGGAAGCGCTTTTGTAGGCCTAAGAACACTGGGGCTCTGGGCTTCTTTAGCCACCTAATCTTCTGCTCATCCTCTCGCGCACTCTAAAGAGAGCTCAGGTGAGAAATTGCAAACGTCGAGCAATTGCTCAGAGATGAAAAGTGCCAGCACTGAAAGCTGTTGCTAGCCAGCACCCTTCCTTGGAAGTGCTTTCACAGGCGCAGTAACACTGGGGATTTGCGCTTCTCTAGCCACCAAACGTCACTGTCATTCTCTTTCCGTCTCCTAGACACGAGCTGAGAAATTGCAAACGTCGAGCAATTGCTCAGAGATGAAAAGTGCCAGCACTGAAAGCTCTTGCTAGCCAGCACCCTTCCTTGGAAGCGCTTTTGTAGGCCTAAGAACACTGGGGCTCTGGGCTTCTTTAGCCACCTCATCTTCTGCTCATCCTCTCGCGCACTCTAAAGAGAGCTCAGGTGAGAAATTGCAAACGTCGAGCAATTGCTCAGAGATGAAAAGTGCCAGCACTGAAAGCTGTTGCTAGCCAGCACCCTTCCTTGGAAGCGCTTTCACAGGCGCAGCAACACTGGGGCTTTGCGCTTCTCTAGCCACCAAACGTCACGGTCCTTCTCTTTCCGTCTCGTAGACACGAGCTGAGAAATTGCAAACGTCGAGCAATTGCTCAGAGATGAAAAGTGCCAGCACTGAAAGCTGTTGCTAGCCAGCACCCTTCCTTGGAAGCGCTTTTGTAGGCCTAAGAACACTGGGGCTCTGGGCTTCTCTAGCCACCTCATCTTCTGCTCATCCTCGCGCGCTCTAAAGAGAGCTCAGGTGAGAAATTGCAAATGTCGAGCAATTGCTCAGAGATGAAAAGTGCCAGCACTGAAAGCTCTTGCTAGCCAGCACCCTTCCTTGGAAGCGCTTTACAGGCGCAGTAACACTGGGGCTTTGCGCTACTCTACCCACCAAACGTCACTGTCATTCTCTTTCCGTCTCGTAGACACGAGCTGAGAAATTGCAAACGTCGAGCAATTGCTCAGAGATGAAAAGTGCCAGCACTGAAAGCTGTTGCTAGACAGCACCCTTCCTTGGAAGCGCTTTTGTAGCCCTTAGAACACTGGGGCTCTGGGCTTCTCTAGCCACCTCATCTTCTGCTCATCCTCTCGCGCACTCTAAAGAGAGCTCAGGTGAGAAATTGCAAACGTCCAGCAATTGCTCAGAGATGAAAAGTGCCAGCACTGAAAGCTGTTGCTAGCCAGCACCCTTCTTTGGAAGCGCTTTCACAGGCGCAGCAACACTGGGGCTTTGCGCTTCTATACGCACCAAACGTCACGGTCCTTCTCTTTCCGTCTCGTAGACACGAGCTGAGAAATTGCAAACGTCGAGCAATTGCTCAGAGATGAAAAGTGCCAGCACTGAAAGCTCTTGCTAGCCAGCACCCTTCCTTGGAAGCGCTTTTGTAGGCCTAAGAACACTGGGGCTCTGGGCTTCTCTAGCCACCTCATCTTCTGCTCATCCTCTCGCGCACTCTAAAGAGAGCTCAGGTGAGAAATTGCAAACGTCGAGCAATTGCTCAGAGATGAAAAGTGCCAGCACTGAAAGCTGTTGCTAGCCAGCACCCTTCCTTGGAAGCGCTTTTGTAGGCCTAAGAACACTGGGGCTCTGGGCTTCTTTAGCCACCTAATCTTCTGCTCATCCTCGCGCGCTCTAAAGAGAGCTCAGGTGAGAAATTGCAAACGTCAAGCAATTGCTCAGAGATGAAAAGTGCCAGCACTGAAAGCTCTTGCTAGCCAGCACCCTTCCTTGGAAGCGCTTTCACAGGCGCAGCAACACTGGGGCTTTGCGCTTCTCTAGCCACCAAACGTCACGGTCCTTCTCTTTCCGTCTCGTAGACACGAGCTGAGAAATTGCAAACGTCGAGCAATTGCTCAGAGATGAAAAGTGCCAGCACTGAAAGCTGTTGCTAGCCAGCACCCTTCCTTGGAAGCGCTTTTGTAGGCCTAAGAACACTGGGGCTCTGGGCTTCTCTAGCCACCTAATCTTCTGCTCATCCTCTCGCGCACTCTAAAGAGAGCTCAGGTGAGAAATTGCAAACGTCGAGCAATTGCTCAGAGATGAAAAGTGCCAGCACTGAAAGCTGTTGCTAGCCAGCACCCTTCCTTGGAAGCGCTTTCACAAGCACAGCAACACTGGGGCTTTGCGCTTCTCTACCTACCAAACGTCACGGTCCTTCTCTTTCCGTCTCGTAGACACGAGCTGAGAAATTGCAAACGTCGAGCAATTGCTCAGAGATGAAAAGTGCCAGCACTGAAAGCTCTTGCTAGCCAGCACCCTTCCTTGGAAGTGCTTTCACAGGCGCAGCAACACTGGGGCTTTGCGCTTCTCTACCCACCAAACGTCACAGTCATTCTCTTTCCGTCTCGTAGACACGAGCTGAGAAATTGCAAACGTCGAGCAATTGCTCAGAGATGAAAAGTGCCAGCACTGAAAGCTGTTGCTAGCCAGCACCCTTCCTTGGAAGCGCTTTTGTAGGCCTAAGAAGACTGGGGCTCTGGGCTTCTCTAGCCACCTCATCTTCTGCTCATCCTCTCGCGCACTCTAAAGAGAGCTCAGGTGAGAAATTGCAAACGTCGAGCAATTGCTCAGAGATGAAAAGTGCCAGCACTGAAAGCTCTTGCTAGCCAGCACCCTTCCTTGGAAGCGCTTTTGTAGCCCTTAGAACACTGGGGCTCTGGGCTTCTCTAGCCACCTCATCTTCTGCTCATCCTCTCGCGCACTCTAAAGAGAGCTCAGGTGAGAAATTGCAAACGTCCAGCAATTGCTCAGAGATGAAAAGTGCCAGCACTGAAAGCTCTTGCTAGCCAGCACCCTTCCTTGGAAGCGCTTTCACAGGCGCAGCAACACTGGGGCTTTGCACTTCTCTAGCCACCAAAAGTCACGGTCCTTCTCTTTCCGTCTCGTAGACACGAGCTGAGAAATTGCAAACGTCGAGCAATTGCTCAGAGATGAAAAGTGCCAGCACTGAAAGCTGTTGCTAGCCAGCACCCTTCCTTGGAAGCGCTTTTGTAGGCCTAAGAACAGTGGGGCTCTGGGCTTCTCTAGCCGCCTCATCTTCTGCTCATCCTCTCGCGCACTCTAAAGAGAGCTCAGGTGAGAAATTGCAAACGTCGAGCAATTGCTCAGAGATGAAAAGTGCCAGCACTGAAAGCTCTTGCTAGCCAGCACCCTTCCTTGGAAGCGCTTTACAGGCGCAGTAACACTGGGGCTTTGCGCTTCTCTACCCACCAAACGTCACGGTCCTTCTCTTTCCGTCTCGTAGACACGAGCTGAGAAATTGCAAACGTCGAGCAATTGCTCAGAGATGAAAAGTGCCAGCACTGGAAGCTGTTGCTAGCCAGCCCCCTTCCTTGGAAGCGCTTTTGTAGGCCTAAGAACACTGGGGCTCTGGGCTTCTCTAGCCACCTAATCTTCTGCTCATCCTCTCGCGCACTCTGAAGAGAGCTCAGGTGAGAAATTGCAAACGTCGAGCAATTGCTCAGAGATGAAAAGTGCCAGCACTGAAAGCTCTTGCTAGCCAGCACCCTTCCTTGGAAGCGCTTTCACAGGCGCAGCAACACTGGGGCTTTGCGCTTCTCTACCCACCAAACGTCACGGTCCTTCTCTTTCCGTCTCGTAGACACGAGCTGAGAAATTGCAAACGTCGAGCAATTGCTCAGAGATGAAAAGTGCCAGCACTGAAAGCTGTTGCTAGCCAGCACCCTTCCTTGGAAGCGCTTTCACAGGCGCAGCAACACTGGGGCTTTGCGCTTCTCTACCCACCAAACGTCACGGTCCTTCTCTTTCAGTCGGTAGACACGAGCTGAGAAATTGCAAACGTCGAGCAATTGCTCAGAGATGAAAAGTGCCAGCACTGAAAGCTCTTGCTAGCCAGCACCCTTCCTTGGAAGCGCTTTCACAGGCGCAGCAACACTGGGGCTTTGCGCTTCTCTACCCACCAAACGTCACGGTCCTTCTCTTTCAGTCGGTAGACACGAGCTGAGAAATTGCAAACGTCGAGCAATTGCTCAGAGATGAAAAGTGCCAGCACTGAAAGCTCTTGCTAGCCAGCACCCTTCCTTGGAAGCGCTTTCACAGGCGCAGCAACATTGGGGCTTTGCGCTTCTCTACCTACCAAACGTCACGGTCCTTCTCTTTCAGTCGGTAGACACGAGCTGAGAAATTGCAAACGTCGAGCAATTGCTCAGAGATGAAAAGTGCCAGCACTGAAAGCTGTTGCTAGCCAGCACCCTTCCTTGGAAGCGCTTTTGTAGGCCTAAGAAAACTGGGGCTCTGGGCTTCTCTAGCCACATCATCTTCTGCTCATCCTCTCGCGCAGTCTAAAGAGAGCTCAGGTGAGAAATTGCAAATGTCGAGCAATTGCTCAGAGAGGAAAAGTGCCAGCACTGAAAGCTGTTGCTAGCCAGCACCCTTCCTTGGAAGCGCTTTACAGGCGCAGTAACACTGGGGCTTTGCGCTTCTCTACCCACCAAACGTCACTGTCATTCTCTTTCCGTCTCGTAGACACGAGCTGAGAAATTGCAAACGTCGAGCAATTGCTCAGAGATGAAAAGTGCCAGCACTGAAAGCTGTTGCTAGCCAACACCCTTCCTTGGAAGCGCTTTCACAGGCGCAGTAACACTGGGGCTTTGCGCTTCTCTACCCACCAAACGTCACTGTCATTCTCTTTCCGTCTCGTAGACACGAGCTGAGAAATTGCAAACGTCGAGCAATTGCTCCGAGATGAAAAGTGCCAGCACTGAAAGCTGTTGCTAGCCAGCACCCTTCCTTGGAAGCGCTTTTGTAGCCCTTAGAACACTGGGGCTCTGGGCTTCTCTAGCCACCTAATCTTCTGCTCATCCTCTCGCGCACTCTAAAGAGAGCTCAGGTGAGAAATTGCAAACGTCGAGCAATTGCTCAGAGATGAAAAGTGCCAGCACTGAAAGCTGTTGCTAGCCAGCACCCTTCTTTGGAAGCGCTTTCACAGGCACAGCAACACTGGGGCTTTGCGCTTCTATACGCACCAAACGTCACGGTCCTTCTCTTTCCGTCTCGTAGACACGAGCTGAGAAATTGCAAACATCGAGCAATTGCTCAGAGAGGAAAAGTGCCAGCACTGAAAGCTGTTGCTAGCCAGCACCCTTCCTTGGAAGCGCTTTTGTAGGCCTAAGAACACTGGGGCTCTGGGCTTCTCTAGCCACCTCATCTTCTGCTCATCCTCTCGCGCACTCTAAAGAGAGCTCAGGTGAGAAATTGCAAACGTCGAGCAATTGCTCAGAGATGAAAAGTGCCAGCACTGAAAGCTCTTGCTAGCCAGCACCCTTCCTTGGAAGCGCTTTTGTAGCCCTTAGAACACTGGGGCTCTGGGCTTCTCTAGCCACCTAATCTTCTGCTCATCCTCTCGCGCACTCTAAAGAGAGCTCAGGTGAGAAATTGCAAACGTCGAGCAATTGCTCAGAGATGAAAAGTGCCAGCACTGAAAGCTCTTGCTAGCCAGCACCCTTCCTTGGAAGCGCTTTTGTAGCCCTTAGAACACTGGGGCTCTGGGCTTCTCTAGCCACCTAATCTTCTGCTCATCCTCTCGCGCACTCTAAAGAGAGCTCAGGTGAGAAATTGCAAACGTCGAGCAATTGCTCAGAGATGAAAAGTGCCAGCACTGAAAGCTCTTGCTAGCCAGCACCCTTCCTTGGAAGAGCTTTACAGGCGCAGTAACACTGGGGCTTTGCGCTTCTCTACCCACCAAACGTCACGGTCATTCTCTTTCCATCTCATAGACACGAGCTGAGAAATTGCAAACGTCGAGCAATTGCTCAGAGATGAAAAGTGCCAGCACTGAAAGCTGTTGCTAGCCAGCACCCTTCCTTGGAAGCGCTTTTGTAACCCTTAGAACACTGGGGCTCTGGGCTTCTCTAGCCACCTCATCTTCTGCTCATCCTCTCGCGCACTCTAAAGAGAGCTCAGGTGAGAAATTGCAAACGTCGAGCAATTGCTCAGAGATGAAAAGTGCCAGCACTGAAAGCTCTTGCTAGCCAGCACCCTTCCTTGGAAGCGCTTTCACAGGCGCAGCAACACTGGGGCTTTGCGCTTCTCTACCCACCAAACGTCACGGTCCTTCTCTTTCCGTCTCGTAGACACGAGCTGAGAAATTGCAAACGTCGAGCAATTGCTCAGAGATGAAAAGTGCCAGCACTGAAAGCTCTTGCTAGCCAGCACCCTTCCTTGGAAGCGCTTTCACAGGCGCAGCAACACTGGGGCTTTGCGCTTCTCTAGCCATCAAACGTCACGGTCCTTCTCTTTCCGTCTCGTAGACACGAGCTGAGAAATTGCAAAAGTCGAGCAATTGCTCAGAGATGAAAAGTGCCAGCACTGAAAGCTGTTGCTAGCCAGCACCCTTCCTTGGAAGTGCTTTTGTAGGCCTAAGAACACTGGGGCTCTGGGCTTCTTTAGCCACCTCATCTTCTGCTCATCCTCTCGCGCACTCTAAAGAGAGCTCAGGTGAGAAATTGCAAACGTCGAGCAATTGCTCAGAGATGAAAAGTGCCAGCACTGAAAGCTCTTGCTAGCCAGCACCCTTCCTTGGAAGCGCTTTCACAGGCGCAGTAACACTGGGGCTTTGCGCTTCTCTACCCACCAAAAGTCACGGTCATTCTCTTTCCATCTCATAGACACGAGCTGAGAAATTGCAAACGTCGAGCAATTGCTCAGAGATGAAAAGTGCCAGCACTGGAAGCTGTTGCTAGCCAGCACCCTTCCTTGGAAGCGCTTTTGTAGGCCTAAGAACACTGGGGCTCTGGGCTTCTCTAGCCACCTCATCTTCTGCTCATCCTCTCGCGCACTCTAAAGAGAGCTCAGGTGAGAAATTGCAAACGTCGAGCAATTGCTCCGAGATGAAAAGTGCCAGCACTGAAAGCTCTTGCTAGCCAGCACCCTTCCTTGGAAGCGCTTTTGTAGGCCTAAGAACACTGGGGCTCTGGGCTTCTCTAGCCACCTCATCTTCTGCTCATCCTCTCGCGCACTCTAAAGAGAGCTCAGGTGAGAAATTGCAAACGTCGAGCAATTGCTCAGAGAAGAAAAGTGCCAGCACTGAAAGCTGTTGCTAGCCAGCCCCCTTCCTTGGAAGCGCTTTACAGGCGCAGTAACACTGGGGCTTTGCGCTTCTCTACCCACCAAAAGTCACGGTCCTTCTCTTTCCGTCTCGTAGACACGAGCTGAGAAATTGCAAACGTCCAGCAATTGCTCAGAGATGAAAAGTGCCAGCACTGAAAGCTGTTGCTAGCCAGCACCCTTCCTTGGAAGCGCTTTTGTAGGCCTAAGAACAGTGGGGCTCTGGGCTTCTCTAGCCACCTCATCTTCTGCTCATCCTCTCGCGCACTCTAAAGAGAGCTCAGGTGAGAAATTGCAAACGTCGAGCAATTGCTCAGAGATGAAAAGTGCCAGCACTGAAAGCTCTTGCTAGCCAGCACCCTTCCTTGGAAGCGCTTTCACAGGCGCAGCAACACTGGGGCTTTGCGCTTCTCTAGCCACCAAACGTCACGGTCATTCTCTTTCCGTCTCGTAGACACGAGCTGAGAAATTGCAAACGTCGAGCAATTGCTCAGAGATGAAAAGTGCCAGCACTGAAAGCTGTTGCTAGCCAGCACCCTTCCTTGGAAGCGCTTTCACAGGCGCAGTAACACTGGGGCTTTGCGCTTCTCTACCCACCAAACGTCACAGTCATTCTCTTTCCATCTCATAGACACGAGCTGAGAAATTGCAAACGTCAAGCAATTGCTCAGAGATGAAATGTGCCAACACTGAAAGCTGTTGCTAGCCAGCACCCTTCCTTGGAAGCGCTTTCACAGGTGCAGCAACACTGGGGATTTGCGCTTCTCTAGCCACCAAACGTCACGGTCCTTCTCTTTCCGTCTCGTAGACATGAGCTGCGAAATTGCAAACGTCGAGCAATTGCTCAGAGATGAAAAGTGCCAGCACTGAAAGCTGTTGCTAGCCAGCACCCTTCCTTGGAAGCGCTTTCACAGGCGCAGTAACACTGGGGCTTTGCGCTTCTCTAGCCACCAAACGTCACAGTCACTATCTCTCCGTCTCATAGACACGAGCTGAGAAATTGCAAACGTCGAGCAATTGCTCAGAGATGAAAAGTGCCAGCACTGGAAGCTGTTGCTAGCCAGCACCCTTCCTTGGAAGCGCTTTTGTAGGCCTAAGAACACTGGGGCTCTGGGCTTCTTTAGCCACCTCATCTTCTGCTCATCCTCTCGCGCACTCTAAAGAGAGCTCAGGTGAGAAATTGCAAACGTCGAGCAATTGCTCAGAGATGAAAAGTGCCAGCACTGAAAGCTCTTGCTAGCCAGCACCCTTCCTTGGAAGCGCTTTCACAGGCGCAGCAACACTGGGGCTTTGCGCTTCTCTAGCCACCAAACGTCACGGTCCTTCTCTTTCCGTCTCGTAGACACGAGCTGAGAAATTGCAAACGTCGAGCAATTGCTCAGAGATGAAAAGTGCCAGCACTGGAAGCTGTTGCTAGCCAGCACCCTTCCTTGGAAGCGCTTTTGTAGGCCTAAGAACACTGGGGCTCTGGGCTTCTCTAGCCACCTCATCTTCTGCTCATCCTCTCGCGCACTCTAAAGAGAGCTCAGGTGAGAAATTGCAAACGTCGAGCAATTGCTCAGAGATGAAAAGTGCCAGCACTGAAAGCTGTTGCTAGCCAGCACCTTTCCTTGGAAGCGCTTTCACAGGTGCAGTAACACCGGGGCTTTGCGCTACTCTAGCCACCAAACGTCACGGTCCTTCTCTTTCGCTCTCGTAGACACGAGCTGAGAAATTGCAAAGGTCGAGCAATTGCTCAGAGATGAAAAGTGCCAGCACTGAAAGCTGTTGCTAGCCAGCACCCTTCCTTGGAAGCGCTTTCACAGGCGCAGCAACACTGGGGCTTTGCGCTTCTCTAGCCACCAAACGTCACGGTCCTTCTCTTTCCGTCTCGTAGACACGAGCTGAGAAATTGCAAACGTCCAGCAATTGCTCAGAGATGAAATGTGCCAGCACTGAAAGCTGTTGCTAGCCAGCACCCTTCCTTGGAAGCGCTTTTGTAGCCCTTAGAACACTGGGGCTCTGGGCTTCTCTAGCCACCTCATCTTCTCCTCATCCTCTCGCGCACTCTAAAGAGAGCTCAGGTGAGAAATTGCAAACGTCGAGCAATTGCTCAGAGATGAAAAGTGCCAGCACTGGAAGCTGTTGCTAGCCAGCACCCTTCCTTGGAAGCGCTTTTGTAGGCCTAAGAACACTGGGTCTCTGGGCTTCTTTAGCCACCTCATCTTCTGCTCATCCTCTCGCGCACTCTAAAGAGAGCTCAGGTGAGAAATTGCAAACGTCGAGCAATTGCTCAGAGATGAAAAGTGCCAGCACTGAAAGCTCTTGCTAGCCAGCACCCTTCCTTGGAAGCGCTTTCACAGGCGCAGCAACACTGGGGCTTTGCGCTTCTCTAGCCTTCAAACGTCACGGTCCTTCTCTTTCCGTCTCGTAGACACGAGCTGAGAAATTGCAAACGACGAGCAATTGCTCAGAGATGAAAAGTGCCAGCACTGAAAGCTCTTGCTAGCCAGCACCCTTCCTTGGAAGCGCTTTCACAGGCGCAGCAACACTGGGGCTTTGCGCTTCTCTAGCCACCAAACGCCACGGTCCTTCTCTTTCCGTCTCGTAGACACGAGCTGAGAAATTGCAAACATCGAGCAATTGCTCAGAGATGAAAAGTGCCAGCACTGAAAGCTCTTGCTAGCCAGCACCCTTCCTTGGAAGAGCTTTACAGGCGCAGTAACACTGGGGCTTTGCGCTTCTCTACCCACCAAACGTCACTGTCATTCTCTTTCCATCTCATAGACACGAGCTGAGAAATTGCAAACGTCGAGCAATTGCTCAGAGATGAAAAGTGCCAGCACTGAAAGCTCTTGCTAGCCAGCACCCTTCCTTGGAAGCGCTTTTGTAGGCCTAAGAACACTGGGGCTCTGGGCTTCTCTAGCCACCTCATCTTCTGCTCATCCTCTCGCGCACTCTAAAGAGAGCTCAGGTGAGAAATTGCAAACGTCGAGCAATTGCTCAGAGATGAAAAGTGCCAGCACTGAAAGCTCTTGCTAGCCAGCACCCTTCCTTGGAAGCGCTTTCACAGGCGCAGCAACACTGGGGCTTTGCGCTTCTCTACCCACCAAACGTCACGGTCCTTCTCTTTCCGTCTCGTAGACACGAGCTGAGAAATTGCAAACGTCGAGCAATTGCTCAGAGATGAAAAGTGCCAGCACTGAAAGCTGTTGCTAGCCAGCACCCTTCCTTGGAAGCGCTTTTGTAGGCCTAAGAACACTGGGGCTCTGGGCTTCTCTAGCCACCTCATCTTCTGCTCATCCTCTCGCGCACTCTAAAGAGAGCTCAGGTGAGAAATTGCAAACGTCGAGCAATTGCTCAGAGATGAAAAGTGCCAGCACTGAAAGCTGTTGCTAGCCAGCACCCTTCCTTGGAAGAGCTTTACAGGCGCAGTAACACTGCGGCTTTGCGCTTCTCTAGCCACCAAACGTCACGGTCCTTCTTTTTCCATCTCATAGACACGAGCTGAGAAATTGCAAACGTCGAGCAATTGCTCAGAGATGAAAAGTGCCAGCACTGAAAGCTGTTGCTAGCCAGCACCCTTCCTTGGAAGCGCTTTTGTAGGCCTAAGAACACTGGGGCTCTGGGCTTCTCTAGCCACCTCATCTTCTCCTCATCCTCTCGCGCACTCTAAAGAGAGCTCAGGTGAGAAATTGCAAACGTCGAGCAATTGCTCAGAGATGAAAAGTGCCAGCACTGAAAGCTCTTGCTAGCCAGCACCCTTCCTTGGAAGCGCTTTCACAGGCGCAGCAACACTGGGGCTTTGCGCTTCTCTACCCACCAAACGTCACGGTCATTCTCTTTCCGTCTCGTAGACACGAGCTGAGAAATTGCAAACGTCGAGCAATTGCTCAGAGATGAAAAGTGCCAGCACTGAAAGCTGTTGCTAGCCAGCACCCTTCCTTGGAAGAGCTTTACAGGCGCAGTAACACTGGGGCTTTGCGCTTCTCTAGCCACCAAACGTCACTGTCATTCTCTTTCCATCTCGTAGACACGAGCTGAGAAATTGCAAACGTCAAGCAATTGCTCAGAGATGAAAAGTGCCAGCACTGAAAGCTGTTGCTAGCCAGCACCCTTCCTTGGAAGCGCTTTCACAGGCGCAGCAACACTGGGGCTTTGCGCTTCTCTACCCACCAAACGTCACGGTCCTTCTCTTTCCGTCTCCTAGACACGAGCTGAGAAATTGCAAACGTCGAGCAATTGCTCAGAGATGAAAAGTGCCAGCACTGAAAGCTGTTGCTAGCCAGCACCCTTCCTTGGAAGCGCTTTTGTAGGCCTAAGAACACTGGGGCTCTGGGCTTCTCTAGCCACCTCATCTTCTGCTCATCCTCTCGCGCACTCTGAAGAGAGCTCAGGTGAGAAATTGCAAACGTCGAGCAATTGCTCAGAGATGAAAAGTGCCAGCACTGAAAGCTGTTGCTAGCCAGCACCCTTCCTTGGAAGCGCTTTCACAGGCGCAGTAACACTGGTGCTTTGCGCTTCTCTACCCATCAAACGTCACGGTCCTTCTCTTTCCGTCTCGTAGACATGAGCTGAGAAATTGCAAACGTCGAGCAATTGCTCAGAGATGAAAAGTGCCAGCACTGAAAGCTGTTGCTAGCCAGCACCCTTCCTTGGAAGCGCTTTACAGGCACAGTAACACTGCGGCTTTGCGCTTCTCTACCCATCAAACGTCACTGTCATTCTCTTTCCTTCTCGTAGACATGAGCTGAGAAATTGCAAACGTCGAGCAATTGCTCAGAGATGAAAAGTGCCAGCACTGAAAGCTCTTGCTAGCCAGCACCCTTCCTTGGAAGCGCTTTTGTAGCCCTTAGAACACTGGGGCTCTGGGCTTCTCTAGCCACCTCATCTTCTGCTCATCCTCGCGCGCTCTAAAGAGAGCTCAGGTGAGAAATTGCAAACGTCCAGCAATTGCTCAGAGAAGAAAAGTGCCAGCACTGAAAGCTCTTGCTAGCCAGCACCCTTCCTTGGAAGCGCTTTCACAGGCGCAGCAACACTGGGGCTTTGCGCTTCTATACGCACCAAACGTCACGGTCCTTCTCTTTCCGTCTCGTAGACACGAGCTGAGAAATTGCAAACGTCGAGCAATTGCTCAGAGATGAAAAGTGCCAGCACTGAAAGCTGTTGCTAGCCAGCACCCTTCCTTGGAAGCGCTTTCACAGGCGCAGCAACACTGGGGCTTTGCGCTTCTCTACCCACCAAACGTCACGGTCCTTCTCTTTCCGTCTCGTAGACACGAGCTGAGAAATTGCAAACGTCGAGCAATTGCTCAGAGACGAAAAGTGCCAGCACTGAAAGCTGTTGCTAGCCAGCACCCTTCCTTGGAAGCGCTTTTGTAGGCCTAAGAACACTGGGGCTCTGGGCTTCTCTAGCCACCTCATCTTCTGCTCATCCTCTCGCGCACTCTAAAGAGAGCTCAGGTGAGAAATTGCAAACGTCGAGCAATTGCTCAGAGATGAAAAGTGCCAGCACTGAAAGCTGTTGCTAGCCAGCACCCTTCCTTGGAAGCGCTTTCACAGGCGCAGTAACACTGGGGCTTTGCGCTTCTCTACCCATCAAACGTCACGGTCCTTCTCTTTCCGTCTCGTAGACATGAGCTGAGAAATTGCAAACGTCGAGCAATTGCTCAGAGATGAAAAGTGCCAGCACTGAAAGCTCTTGCTAGCCAGCACCCTTCCTTGGAAGCGCTTTTGTAGCCCTTAGAACACTGGGGCTCTGGGCTTCTCTAGCCACCTCATCTTCTGCTCATCCTCGCGCGCTCTAAAGAGAGCTCAGGTGAGAAATTGCAAACGTCCAGCAATTGCTCAGAGATGAAAAGTGCCAGCACTGAAAGCTCTTGCTAGCCAGCACCCTTCCTTGGAAGCGCTTTCACAGGCACAGCAACACTGGGGCTTTGCGCTTCTATACGCACCAAACGTCACGGTCCTTCTCTTTCCGTCTCGTAGACACGAGCTGAGAAATTGCAAACGTCCAGCAATTGCTCCGAGATGAAAAGTGCCAGCACTGAAAGCTGTTGCTAGCCAGCACCCTTCCTTGGAAGCGCTTTCACAGGCGCAGCAACACTGGGGCTTTGCGCTTCTCTAGCCACCAAACGCCACGGTCCTTCTCTTTCCGTCTCGTAGACACGAGCTGAGAAATTGCAAACATCGAGCAATTGCTCAGAGATGAAAAGTGCCAGCACTGAAAGCTGTTGCTAGCCAGCACCCTTCTTTGGAAGAGCTTTACAGGCGCAGTAACACTGGGGCTTTGCGCTTCTCTACCCACCAAACGTCACGGTCCTTCTCTTTCCGTCTCGTAGACACGAGCTGAGAAATTGCAAACGTCGAGCAATTGCTCAGAGATGAAAAGTGCCAGCACTGAAAGCTGTTGCTAGCCAGCACCCTTCCTTGGAAGCGCTTTTGTAGGCCTAAGAACACTGGGGCTCTGGGCTTCTCTAGCCACCTAATCTTCTGCTCATCCTCTCGCGCACTCTAAAGAGAGCTCAGGTGAGAAATTGCAAACGTCGAGCAATTGCTCAGAGATGAAAAGTGCCAGCACTGAAAGCTCTTGCTAGCCAGCACCCTTCCTTGGAAGCGCTTTCACAGGCGCAGCAACACTGGGGCTTTGCGCTTCTCTACCCACCAAACGTCACGGTCCTTCTCTTTCCGTCTCGTAGACACGAGCTGAGAAATTGCAAACGTCGAGCAATTGCTCAGAGATGAAAAGTGCCAGCACTGAAAGCTGTTGCTAGCCAGCACCCTTCCTTGGAAGCGCTTTCACAGGCGCAGCAACACTGGGGCTTTGCGCTTTTATACGCACCAAACGTCACGGTCACTATCTTTCCGTCTCGTAGACACGAGCTGAGAAATTACAAACGTCCAGCAATTGCTCAGAGATGAAAAGTGCCAGCACTGAAAGCTCTTGCTAGCCAGCACCCTTCCTTGGAAGCGCTTTTGTAACCCTTAGAACACTGGGGATCTGGGCTTCTCTAGCCACCTCATCTTCTCCTCATCCTCTCGCGCACTCTAAAGAGAGCTCAGGTGAGAAATTGCAAACGTCGAGCAATTGCTCAGAGATGAAAAGTGCCAGCACTGAAAGCTCTTGCTAGCCAGCACCCTTCCTTGGAAGCGCTTTCACAGGCGCAGCAACACTGGGGCTTTGCGCTTCTCTAGCCACCAAACGTCACGGTCATTCTCTTTCCGTCTCGTAAACACGAGCTGAGAAATTGCAAACGTCGAGCAATTGCTCAGAGATGAAAAGTGCCAGCACTGAAAGCTGTTGCTAGCCAGCACCCTTCCTTGGAAGCGCTTTCACAGGTGCAGCAACACTGGGGCTTTGCGCTTCTCTAGCCACCAAAAGTCACGGTCCTTCTCTTTCCGTCTCCTAGACACGAGCTGAGAAATTGCAAACGTCGAGCAATTGCTCAGAGATGAAAAGTGCCAGCACTGAAAGCTCTTGCTAGCCAGCACCCTTCCTTGGAAGCGCTTTTGTAGGCCTAAGAACACTGGGGCTCTGGGCTTCTCTAGCCACCTCATCTTCTGCTCATCCTCTCGCGCACTCTAAAGAGAGCTCAGGTGAGAAATTGCAAACGTCGAGCAATTGCTCAGAGATGAAAAGTGCCAGCACTGAAAGCTGTTGCTAGCCAGCACCCTTCCTTGGAAGCGCTTACACAGGCGCAGCAACACTGGGGCTTTGCGCTTCTCTAGCCACCAAACGCCACGGTCCTTCTCTTTCCGTCTCGTAGACACGAGCTGAGAAATTGCAAACGTCGAGCAATTGCTCAGAGATGAAAAGTGCCAGCACTGAAAGCTCTTGCTAGCCAGCACCCTTCCTTGGAAGAGCTTTACAGGCGCAGTAACACTGGGCCTTTGCGCTTCTCTAGCCACCAAACGTCACGGTCATTCTCTTTCCATCTCATAGACACGAGCTGAGAAATTGCAAACGTCCAGCAATTGCTCAGAGATGAAAAGTGCCAGCACTGAAAGCTCTTGCTAGCCAGCACCCTTCCTTGGAAGCGCTTTTGTAGGCCTAAGAACACTGGGGCTCTGGGCTTCTCTAGCCACCTCATCTTCTCCTCATCCTCTCGCGCACTCTAAAGAGAGCTCAGGTGAGAAATTGCAAACGTCGAGCAATTGCTCAGAGATGAAAAGTGCCAGCACTGAAAGCTGTTGCTAGCCAGCACCCTTCCTTGGAAGCGCTTTCACAGGCGCAGCAACACTGGGGCTTTGCGCTTCTCTAGCCACCAAACGTCACGGTCCTTCTCTTTCCGTCTCGTAGACACGAGCTGAGAAATTGCAAACGTCGAGCAATTGCTCAGAGATGAAAAGTGCCAGCACTGAAAGCTGTTGCTAGCCAGCACCCTTCCTTGGAAGCGCTTTCACAGGCGCAGTAACACTGGGGCTTTGCGCTTCTCTACCCACCAAACGTCACTGTCATTCTCTTTCCATCTCATAGACACGAGCTGAGAAATTGCAAACGTCGAGCAATTGCTCAGAGATGAAAAGTGCCAGCACTGAAAGCTGTTGCTAGCCAGCCCCCTTCCTTGGAAGCGCTTTCACAGGCGCAGCAACACTGGGGCTTTGCGCTTCTCTACCCACCAAACGTCACGGTCCTTCTCTTTCCGTCTCGTAGACACGAGCTGAGAAATTGCAAACGTCGAGCAATTGCTCAGAGATGAAAAGTGCCAGCACTGAAAGCTGTTGCTAGCCAGCACCCTTCCTTGGAAGCGCTTTTGTAGGCCTAAGAACACTGGGGCTCTGGGCTTCTCTAGCCACCTCATCTTCTGCTCATCCTCTCGCGCACTCTAAAGAGAGCTCAGGTGAGAAATTGCAAACGTCGAGCAATTGCTCAGAGATGAAAAGTGCCAGCACTGAAAGCTCTTGCTAGCCAGCACCCTTCCTTGGAAGCGCTTTCACAGGCGCAGTAACACTGGGGCTTTGCGCTTCTCTACCCACCAAACGTCACGGTCCTTCTCTTTCCGTATCGTAGACATGAGCTGAGAAATTGCAAACGTCGAGCAATTGCTCAGAGATGAAAAGTGCCAGCACTGAAAGCTGTTGCTAGCCAGCACCCTTCCTTGGAAGAGCTTTACAGGCGCAGTAACACTGGGGCTTTGCGCTTCTCTACCCACCAAACGTCACGGTCATTCTCTTTCCATCTCATAGACACGAGCTGAGAAATTGCAAACGTCGAGCAATTGCTCAGAGATGAAAAGTGCCAGCACTGAAAGCTGTTGCTAGCCAGCACCCTTCCTTGGAAGCGCTTTTGTAGGCCTAAGAACACTGGGGCTCTGGGCTTCTCTAGCCACCTAATCTTCTGCTCATCCTCTCGCGCACTCTAAAGAGAGCTCAGGTGAGAAATTGCAAACGTCGAGCAATTGCTCAGAGATGAAAAGTGCCAGCACTGAAAGCTGTTGCTAGCCAGCACCCTTCCTTGGAAGCGCTTTCACAGGTGCAGCAACACTGGGGCTTTGCGCTTCTCTAGCCACCAAACGTCACGGTCCTTCTCTTTCCGTCTCGTAGACACGAGCTGAGAAATTGCAAACGTCGAGCAATTGCTCAGAGATGAAAAGTGCCAGCACTGAAAGCTCTTGCTAGCCAGCACCCTTCCTTGGAAGCGCTTTCACAGGCGCAGCAACACTGGGGCTTTGCGCTTCTCTAGCCACCAAACGTCACGGTCACTATCTTTCCGTCTCGTAGACACGAGCTGAGAAATTACAAACGTCGAGCAATTGCTCAGAGATGAAAAGTGCCAGCACTGAAAGCTCTTGCTAGCCAGCACCCTTCCTTGGAAGCGCTTTTGTAACCCTTAGAACACTGGGGCTCTGGGCTTCTCTAGCCACCTCATCTTCTCCTCATCCTCTCGCGCACTCTAAAGAGAGCTCAGGTGAGAAATTGCAAACGTCCAGCAATTGCTCAGAGATGAAAAGTGCCAGCACTGAAAGCTGTTGCTAGCCAGCACCCTTCCTTGGAAGCGCTTTCACAGGCGCAGCAACACTGGGGCTTTGCGCTTCTCTAGCCACCAAACGTCACGGTCATTCTCTTTCCGTCTCGTAGACACGAGCTGAGAAATTGCAAACGTCGAGCAATTGCTCAGAGATGAAAAGTGCCAGCACTGAAAGCTCTTGCTAGCCAGCCCCCTTCCTTGGAAGCGCTTTTGTAGGCCTAAGAACACTGGGGCTCTGGGCTTCTCTAGCCACCTCATCTTCTGCTCATCCTCTCGCGCACTCTAAAGAGAGCTCAGGTGAGAAATTGCAAACGTCGAGCAATTGCTCAGAGATGAAAAGTGCCAGCACTGAAAGCTGTTGCTAGCCAGCACCCTTCCTTGGAAGCGCTTACACAGGCGCAGCAACACTGGGACTTTGCGCTTCTCTAGCCACCAAACGCCACGGTCCTTCTCTTTCCGTCTCGTAGACACGAGCTGAGAAATTGCAAACGTCGAGCAATTGCTCAGAGATGAAAAGTGCCAGCACTGAAAGCTGTTGCTAGCCAGCACCCTTCCTTGGAAGAGCTTTACAGGCGCAGTAACACTGGGGCTTTGCGCTTCTCTACCCACCAAACGTCACGGTCATTCTCTTTCCATCTCATAGACACGAGCTGAGAAATTGCAAACGTCGAGCAATTGCTCAGAGATGAAAAGTGCCAGCACTGAAAGCTGTTGCTAGCCAACACCCTTCCTTGGAAGCGCTTTCACAGGCGCAGCAACACTGGGGCTTTGCGCTTCTCTACCCACCAAAGGTCACGGTCATTCTCTTTCCGTCTCGTAGACACGAGCTGAGAAATTGCAAACGTCGAGCAATTGCTCAGAGATGAAAAGTGCCAGCACTGAAAGCTGTTGCTAGCCAGCACCCTTCCTTGGAAGCGCTTTTGTAGGCCTAAGAACACTGGGGCTCTGGGCTTCTCTAGCCACCTCATCTTCTGCTCATCCTCTCGCGCACTCTAAAGAGAGCTCAGGTGAGAAATTGCAAACGTCGAGCAATTGCTCAGAGATGAAAAGTGCCAGCACTGAAAGCTGTTGCTAGCCAGCACCCTTCCTTGGAAGCGCTTTCACAGGCACAGTAACACTGGGGCTTTGCGCTTCTCTACCCACCAAACGTCACGGTCCTTCTCTTTCCGTCTCGTAGACATGAGCTGAGAAATTGCAAACGTCGAGCAATTGCTCCGAGATGAAAAGTGCCAGCACTGAAAGCTCTTGCTAGCCAGCACCCTTCCTTGGAAGCGCTTTTGTAGGCCTAAGAACACTGGGGCTCTGGGCTTCTCTAGCCACCTCATCTTCTGCTCATCCTCTCGCGCACTCTAAAGAGAGCTCAGGTGAGAAATTGCAAACGTCGAGCAATTGCTCAGAGATGAAAAGTGCCAGCACTGAAAGCTGTTGCTAGCCAGCACCCTTCCTTGGAAGCGCTTTTGTAGCCCTTAGAACACTGGGGCTCTGGGCTTCTCTAGCCACCTCATCTTCTGCTCATCCTCGCGCGCTCTAAAGAGAGCTCAGGTGAGAAATTGCAAACGTCCAGCAATTGCTCAGAGATGAAAAGTGCCAGCACTGAAAGCTGTTGCTAGCCAGCACCCTTCCTTGGAAGCGCTTTCACAGGCGCAGCAACACTGGGGCTTTGCGCTTCTCTAGCCACCAAACGTCACGGTCCTTCTCTTTCCGTCTCGTAGACTCGAGCTGAGAAATTGCAAACGTCGAGCAATTGCTCAGAGATGAAAAGTGCCAGCACTGAAAGCTGTTGCTAGCCAGCACCCTTCCTTGGAAGTGCTTTTGTAGGCCTAAGAACACTGGGGCTCTGGGCTTCTCTAGCCACCTCATCTTCTGCTCATCCTCTCGCGCACTCTAAAGAGAGCTCAGGTGAGAAATTGCAAACGTCGAGCAATTGCTCAGAGATGAAAAGTGCCAGCACTGAAAGCTGTTGCTAGCCAGCACCCTTCCTTGGAAGCGCTTTCACAGGCGCAGCAACACTGGGCCTTTGCGCTTCTCTAGCCACCAAACGTCACAGTCCTTCTCTTTCCGTCGGTAGACACGAGCTGAGAAATTGCAAACGTCGAGCAATTGCTCAGAGATGAAAAGTGCCAGCACTGAAAGCTCTTGCTAGCCAGCACCCTTCCTTGGAAGCGCTTTCACAGGCGCAGTAACACTGGGGCTTTGCGCTTCTCTACCCACCAAACGTCACGGTCCTTCTCTTTCCGTCTCGTAGACTCGAGCTGAGAAATTGCAAACGTCGAGCAATTGCTCAGAGAGGAAAAGTGCCAGCACTGAAAGCTCTTGCTAGCCAGCACCCTTCCTTGGAAGCGCTTTTGTAGGCCTAAGAACACTGGGGCTCTGGGCTTCTCTAGCCACCTCATCTTCTGCTCATCCTCTCGCGCACTCTAAAGAGAGCTCAGGTGAGAAATTGCAAACGTCCAGCAATTGCTCAGAGATGAAAAGTGCCAGCACTGAAAGCTGTTGCTAGCCAGCACCCTTCCTTGGAAGCGCTTTCACAGGTGCAGCAACACTGGGGCTTTGCGCTTCTCTAGCCACCAAACGTCACGGTCCTTCTCTTTCCGTCTCGTAGACACGAGCTGAGAAATTGCAAACGTCGAGCAATTGCTCAGAGATGAAAAGTGCCAGCACTGAAAGCTGTTGCTAGCCAGCACCCTTCCTTGGAAGCGCTTTACAGGCGCAGTAACACTGGGGCTTTGCGCTTCTCTACCCACCAAACGTCACTGTCATTCTCTTTCCATCTCATAGACACGAGCTGAGAAATTGCAAACGTCGAGCAATTGCTCAGAGATGAAAAGTGCCAGCACTGAAAGCTGTTGCTAGCCAGCACCCTTCCTTGGAAGCGCTTTCACAGGCGCAGCAACACTGGGGCTTTGCGCTTCTCTACCCACCAAAGGTCACGGTCCTTCTCTTTCCGTCTCGTAGACACGAGCTGAGAAATTGCAAACGTCGAGCAATTGCTCAGAGATGAAAAGTGCCAGCACTGAAAGCTGTTGCTAGCCAGCACCCTTCCTTGGAAGCGCTTTAGTAGGCCTAAGAACAGTGGGGCTCTGGGCTTCTCTAGCCACCTCATCTTCTGCTCATCCTCTCGCGCACTCTAAAGAGAGCTCAGGTGAGAAATTGCAAACGTCGAGCAATTGCTCAGAGATGAAAAGTGCCAGCACTGAAAGCTCTTGCTAGCCAGCACCCTTCCTTGGAAGCGCTTTCACAGGCGCAGTAACACTGGGGCTTTGCGCTTCTCTAGCCACCAAACGTCACGGTCCTTCTCTTTCCGTCTCGTAGACACGAGCTGAGAAATTGCAAACGTCGAGCAATTGCTCAGAGATGAAAAGTGCCAGCACTGGAAGCTGTTGCTAGCCAGCACCCTTCCTTGGAAGCGCTTTTGTAGGCCTAAGAACACTGGGGCTCTGGGCTTCTCTAGCCACCTCATCTTCTGCTCATCCTCTCGCGCACTCTAAAGAGAGCTCAGGTGAGAAATTGCAAACGTCGAGCAATTGCTCAGAGATGAAAAGTGCCAGCACTGAAAGCTGTTGCTAGCCAGCACCCTTCCTTGGAAGCGCTTTTGTAGCCCTTAGAACACTGGGGCTCTGGGCTTCTCTAGCCACCTCATCTTCTGCTCATCCTCGCGCGCTCTAAAGAGAGCTCAGGTGAGAAATTGCAAACGTCCAGCAATTGCTCAGAGATGAAAAGTGCCAGCACTGAAAGCTGTTGCTAGCCAGCACCCTTCCTTGGAAGCGCTTTCACAGGCGCAGCAACACTGGGGCTTTGCGCTTCTCTACGCACCAAACGTCACGGTCCTTCTCTTTCCGTCTCGTAGACACGAGCTGAGAAATTGCAAACGTTGAGCAATTGCTCAGAGATGAAAAGTGCCAGCACTGAAAGCTGTTGCTAGCCAGCACCCTTCCTTGGAAGTGCTTTACAGGCGCAGTAACACTGGGGCTTTGCGCTTCTCTACCCACCAAACGTCACGGTCACTATCTCTCCGTCTCGTAGACACGAGCTGAGAAATTGCAAACGTTGAGCAATTACTCAGAGATGAAAAGTGCCAGCACTGAAAGCTGTTGCTAGCCAGCACCCTTCCTTGGAAGCGCTTTTGTAGCCCTTAGAACACTGGGGCTCTGGGCTTCTCTAGCCACCTCATCTTCTGCTCATCCTCTCGCGCACTCTAAAGAGAGCTCAGGTGAGAAATTGCAAACGTCCAGCAATTGCTCAGAGATGAAAAGTGCCAGCACTGAAAGCTGTTGCTAGCCAGCAGCCTTCCTTGGAAGCGCTTTCACAGGCGCAGCAACACTGGGGCTTTGCGCTTCTCTAGCCACCAAACGTCACGGTCCTTCTCTTTCCGTCGGTAGACACGAGCTGAGAAATTGCAAACGTCGAGCAATTGCTCAGAGATGAAAAGTGCCAGCACTGAAAGCTCTTGCTAGCCAGCACCCTTCCTTGGAAGCGCTTTCACAGGCGCAGCAACACTGGGGCTTTGCGCTTCTCTACCCACCAAACGTCACGGTCCTTCTCTTTCCGTCTCGTAGACACGAGCTGAGAAATTGCAAACGTCGAGCAATTGCTCAGAGATGAAAAGTGCCAGCACTGAAAGCTGTTGCTAGCCAGCACCCTTCCTTGGAAGCGCTTTTGTAGGCCTAAGAACACTGGGGCTCTGGGCTTCTCTAGCCACCTCATCTTCTGCTCATCCTCTCGCGCACTCTAAAGAGAGCTCAGGTGAGAAATTGCAAACGTCCAGCAATTGCTCAGAGAAGAAAAGTGCCAGCACTGAAAGCTGTTGCTAGCCAGCACCCTTCCTTGGAAGCGCTTTCACAGGCGCAGCAACACTGGGCCTTTGCGCTTCTCTAGCCACCAAACGTCACGGTCCTTCTCTTTCCGTCTCATAGACTCGAGCTGAGAAATTGCAAACGTCGAGCAATTGCTCAGAGATGAAAAGTGCCAGCACTGAAAGCTGTTGCTAGCCAGCACCCTTCCTTGGAAGCGCTTTTGTAGCCCTTAGAACACTGGGGCTCTGGGCTTCTCTAGCCACCTAATCTTCGGCTCATCCTCTCGCGCACTCTAAAGAGAGCTCAGGTGAGAAATTGCAAACGTCGAGCAATTGCTCAGAGATGAAACGTGCCAGCACTGAAAGCTGTTGCTAGCCAGCACCCTTCCTTGGAAGCGCTTTCACAGGCGCAGCAACACTGGGCCTTTGCGCTTCTCTAGCCACCAAACGTCACGGTCCTTCTCTTTCCGTCGGTAGACACGAGCTGAGAAATTGCAAACGTCGAGCAATTGCTCAGAGATGAAAAGTGCCAGCACTGAAAGCTCTTGCTAGCCAGCACCCTTCCTTGGAAGCGCTTTCACAGGCGCAGCAACACTGGGGCTTTGCGCTTCTCTAGCCACCAAACGTCACGGTCCTTCTCTTTCCGTCTCGTAGACTCGAGCTGAGAAATTGCAAACGTCGAGCAATTGCTCAGAGAGGAAAAGTGCCAGCACTGAAAGCTCTTGCTAGCCAGCACCTTTCCTTGGAAGCGCTTTCACAGGCGCAGCAACACTGGGCCTTTGCGCTTCTCTAGCCACCAAACGTCACGGTCCTTCTCTTTCCGTCTCCTAGACACGAGCTGAGAAATTGCAAACGTCGAGCAATTGCTCAGAGATGAAAAGTGCCAGCACTGAAAGCTGTTGCTAGCCAGCACCCTTCCTTGGAAGCGCTTTTGTAGGCCTAAGAAGACTGGGGCTCTGGGCTTCTCTAGCCACCTCATCTTCTGCTCATCCTCTCGCGCACTCTAAAGAGAGCTCAGGTGAGAAATTGCAAACGTCCAGCAATTGCTCAGAGATGAAAAGTGCCAGCACTGAAAGCTCTTGCTAGCCAGCACCCTTCCTTGGAAGCGCTTTCACAGGCGCAGTAACACTGGGGCTTTGCGCTTCTCTACCCACCAAACGTCACGGTCCTTCCCTTTCCGTCTCGTAGACACGAGCTGAGAAATTGCAAACGTCGAGCAATTGCTCAGAGATGAAAAGTGCCAGCACTGAAAGCTCTTGCTAGCCAGCACCCTTCCTTGGAAGCGCTTTACAGGCACAGTAACACTGGGGCTTTGCGCTTCTCTAGCCACCAAACGTCACGGTCCTTCTCTTTCCGTCTCATAGACATGAGCTGAGAAATTGCAAACGTCGAGCAATTGCTCAGAGATGAAAAGTGCCAGCACTGAAAGCTGTTGCTAGCCAGCACCCTTCCTTGGAAGCGCTTTTGTAGGCCTAAGAAGACTGGGGCTCTGGGCTTCTCTAGCCACCTCATCTTCTGCTCATCCTCTCGCGCACTCTAAAGAGAGCTCAGGTGAGAAATTGCAAACGTCGAGCAATTGCTCAGAGATGAAAATTGCCAGCACTGAAAGCTCTTGCTAGCCAGCACCCTTCCTTGGAAGCGCTTTTGTAGCCCTAAGAACACTGGGGCTCTGGGCTTCTCTAGCCACCTCATCTTCTGCTCATCCTCTCGCGCTCTAAAGAGAGCTCAGGTGAGAAATTGCAAAGGTCGAGCAATTGCTCAGAGATGAAAAGTGCCAGCACTGAAAGCTGTTGCTAGCCAGCACCCTTCCTTGGAAGCGCTTTCACAGGCGCAGCAACACTGGGGCTTTGCGCTTCTCTAGCCACCAAACGTCACGGTCCTTCTCTTTCCGTCTCGTAGACACGAGCTGAGAAATTGCAAACGTCGAGCAATTGCTCAGAGATGAAAAGTGCCAGCACTGAAAGCTCTTGCTAGCCAGCACCCTTCCTTGGAAGCGCTTTTGTAGCCCTTAGAACAGTGGGGCTCTGGGCTTCTCTAGCCACCTCATCTTCTGCTCATCCTCTCGCGCACTCTAAAGAGAGCTGAGGTGAGAAATTGCAAACGTCAAGCAATTGCTCAGAGATGAAAAGTGCCAGCACTGAAAGCTCTTGCTAGCCAGCACCCTTCCTTGGAAGCGCTTTCACAGGCGCAGCAACACTGGGGCTTTGCGCTTCTCTACGCACTAAACGTCACGGTCCTTCTCTTTCCGTCTCGTAGACACGAGCTGAGAAATTGCAAATGTTGAGCAATTGCTCAGAGATGAAAAGTGCCAGCACTGAAAGCTCTTGCTAGCCAGCACCCTTCCTTGGAAGCGCTTTACAGGCGCAGTAACACTGGGGCTTTGCGCTTCTCTACCCACCAAACGTCACGGTCACTATCTCTCCGTCTCGTAGACACGAGCTGAGAAATTGCAAACGTCGAGCAATTGCTCAGAGATGAAAAGTGCCAGCACTGAAAGCTGTTGCTAGCCAGCACCCTTCCTTGGAAGCGCTTTCACAGGCACAGCAACACTGGGGCTTTGCGCTTCTCTACCCACCAAACGTCACGGTCCTTCTCTTTCCGTCTCCTAGACACGAGCTGAGAAATTGCAAACGTTGAGCAATTGCTCAGAGATGAAAAGTGCCAGCACTGAAAGCTGTTGCTAGCCAGCACCCTTCCTTGGAAGAGCTTTACAGGCGCAGTAACACTGGGGCTTTGCGCTTCTCTACCCACCAAACGTCACGGTCCTTCTCTTTCCATCTCCTAGACACGAGCTGAGAAATTGCAAACGTCGAGCAATTGCTCAGAGATGAAAAGTGCCAGCACTGAAAGCTCTTGCTAGCCACCACCCTTCCTTGGAAGCGCTTTTGTAGGCCTAAGAACACTGGGGCTCTGGGCTTCTCTAGCCACCTCATCTTCTCCTCATCCTCTCGCGCACTCTAAAGAGAGCTCAGGTGAGAAATTGCAAACGTCGAGCAATTGCTCAGAGATGAAAAGTGCCAGCACTGAAAGCTCTTGCTAGCCAGCACCCTTCCTTGGAAGCGCTTTCACAGGCGCAGCAACACTGGGGCTTTGCGCTTCTCTAGCCACCAAACGTCACGGTCCTTCTCTTTCCGTCTCGTAGACACGAGCTGAGAAATTGCAAACGTCGAGCAATTGCTCAGAGATGAAAAGTGCCAGCACTGAAAGCTCTTGCTAGCCAGCACCCTTCCTTGGAAGAGCTTTACAGGCGCAGTAACACTGGGGCTTTGCGCTTCTCTACCCACCAAACGTCACTGTCATTCTCTTTCCATCTCATAGACACGAGCTGAGAAATTGCAAACGTCGAGCAATTGCTCAGAGATGAAAAGTGCCAGCACTGAAAGCTGTTGCTAGCCAGCCCCCTTCCTTGGAAGCGCTTTCACAGGCGCAGCAACACTGGGGCTTTGCGCTTCTCTACCCACCAAAGGTCACGATCATTCTCTTTCCGTCTCGTAGACACGAGCTGAGAAATTGCAAACGTCGAGCAATTGCTCAGAGATGAAAAGTGCCAGCACTGAAAGCTGTTGCTAGCCAGCACCCTTCCTTGGAAGCGCTTTTGTAGGCCTAAGAACACTGGGGCTCTGGGCTTCTCTAGCCACCTCATCTTCTCCTCATCCTCTCGCGCACTCTAAAGAGAGCTCAGGTGAGAAATTGCAAACGTCGAGCAATTGCTCAGAGATGAAAAGTGCCAGCACTGAAAGCTCTTGCTAGCCAGCACCCTTCCTTGGAAGCGCTTTTGTAGGCCTAAGAACACTGGGGCTCTGGGCTTCTCTAGCCACCTCATCTTCTGCTCATCCTCGCGCGCACTCTAAAGAGAGCTCAGGTGAGAAATTGCAAACGTCGAGCAATTGCTCAGAGATGAAAAGTGCCAGCACTGAAAGCTGTTGCTAGGCAGCACCCTTCCTTGGAAGCGCTTTTGTAGCCCTTAGAACACTGGGGCTCTGGGCTTCTCTAGCCACCTCATCTTCTGCTCATCCTCGCGCGCTCTAAAGAGAGCTCAGGTGAGAAATTGCAAACGTCGAGCAATTGCTCAGAGATGAAAAGTGCCAGCACTGAAAGCTGTTGCTAGCCAGCACCCTTCCTTGGAAGCGCTTTCACAGGCGCAGCAACACTGGGGCTTTGCGCTTCTCTACGCACCAAACGTCACGGTCCTTCTCTTTCCGTCTCGTAGACACGAGCTGAGAAATTGCAAACGTTGAGCAATTGCTCAGAGATGAAAAGTGCCAGCACTGAAAGCTCTTGCTAGCCAGCACCCTTCCTTGGAAGCGCTTTACAGGCGCAGTAACACTGGGGCTTTGCGCTTCTCTACCCACCAAACGTCACGGTCACTATCTCTCCGTCTCGTAGACACGAGCTGAGAAATTGCAAACGTCGAGCAATTGCTCAGAGATGAAAAGTGCCAGCACTGAAAGCTGTTGCTAGCCAGCACCCTTCCTTGGAAGCGCTTTCACAGGCGCAGCAACACTGGGGCTTTGCGCTTCTATATGCACCAAACGTCACGGTCCTTCTCTTTCCGTCTCGTAGACACGAGCTGAGAAATTGCAAACGTTGAGCAATTGCTCAGAGATGAAAAGTGCCAGCACTGAAAGCTGTTGCTAGCCAGCACCCTTCCTTGGAAGCGCTTTTGTAGCCCTTAGAACACTGGGGCTCTGGGCTTCTCTAGCCACCTCATCTTCTGCTCATCCTCTCGCGCACTCTAAAGAGAGCTCAGGTGAGAAATTGCAAACGTCGAGCAATTGCTCAGAGATGAAAAGTGCCAGCACTGAAAGCTCTTGCTAGCCAGCACCCTTCCTTGGAAGCGCTTTCACAGGCGCAGCAACACTGGGCCTTTGCGCTTCTCTAGCCACCAAACGTCACGGTCCTTCTCTTTCCGTCGGTAGACACGAGCTGAGAAATTGCAAACGTCGAGCAATTGCTCAGAGATGAAAAGTGCCAGCACTGAAAGCTCTTGCTAGCCAGCACCCTTCCTTGGAAGCGCTTTCACAGGCGCAGCAACACTGGGGCTTTGCGCTTCTCTACCCACCAAACGTCACGGTCCTTCTCTTTCCGTCTCGTAGACTCGAGCTGAGAAATTGCAAACGTCGAGCAATTGCTCAGAGAGGAAAAGTGCCCGCACTGAAAGCTGTTGCTAGCCAGCACCCTTCCTTGGAAGCGCTTTTGTAGCCCTAAGAACACTGGGGCTCTGGGCTTCTCTAGCCACCTCATCTTCTGCTCATCCTCTCGCGCACTCTAAAGAGAGCTCAGGTGAGAAATTGCAAACGTCCAGCAATTGCTCAGAGAAGAAAAGTGCCAGCACTGAAAGCTGTTGCTAGCCAGCACCCTTCCTTGGAAGCGCTTTCACAGGCGCAGCAACACTGGGGCTTTGCGCTTCTCTAGCCACCAAACGTCACGGTCCTTCTCTTTCCGTCTCGTAGACTCGAGCTGAGAAATTGCAAACGTCGAGCAATTGCTCAGAGATGAAAAGTGCCAGCACTGAAAGCTGTTGCTAGCCAGCACCCTTCCTTGGAAGCGCTTTTGTAGCCCTTAGAACACTGGGGCTCTGGGCTTCTCTAGCCACCTAATCTTCGGCTCATCCTCTCGCGCACTCTAAAGAGAGCTCAGGTGAGAAATTGCAAACGTCGAGCAATTGCTCAGAGATGAAAAGTGCCAGCACTGAAAGCTGTTGCTAGCCAGCACCCTTCCTTGGAAGCGCTTTCACAGGCGCAGCAACACTGGGCCTTTGCGCTTCTCTAGCCACCAAACGTCACGGTCCTTCTCTTTCCGTCGGTAGACACGAGCTGAGAAATTGCAAACGTCGAGCAATTGCTCCGAGATGAAAAGTGCCAGCACTGAAAGCTGTTGCTAGCCAGCACCCTTCCTTGGAAGCGCTTTTGTAGGCCTAAGAACACTGGGGCTCTGGGCTTCTCTAGCCACCTCATCTTCTGCTCATCCTCTCGCGCACTCTAAAGAGAGCTCAGGTGAGAAATTGCAAACGTCGAGCAATTGCTCAGAGATGAAAAGTGCCAGCACTGAAAGCTGTTGCTAGCCAGCACCCTTCCTTGGAAGCGCTTTCACAGGCGCAGCAACACTGGGCCTTTGCGCTTCTCTAGCCACCAAACGTCACGGTCCTTCTCTTTCCGTCTCGTAGACACAAGCTGAGAAATTGCAAACGTCGAGCAATTGCTCAGAGATGAAAAGTGCCAGCACTGAAAGCTCTTGCTAGCCAGCACCCTTCCTTGGAAGCGCTTTCACAGGCGCAGCAACACTGGGGCTTTGCGCTTCTCTACCCACCAAACGTCACGGTCCTTCTCTTTCCGTCTCGTAGACACGAGCTGAGAAATTGCAAACGTTGAGCAATTGCTCAGAGAGGAAAAGTGCCAGCACTGAAAGCTCTTGCTAGCCAGCACCTTTCCTTGGAAGCGCTTTCACAGGCGCAGTAACACTGGGGCTTTGCGCTTCTCTACCCACCAAACGTCACGGTCCTTCTCTTTCCGTCTCGTAGACACGAGCTGAGAAATTGCAAACGTTGAGCAATTGCTCAGAGATGAAAAGTGCCAGCACTGAAAGCTCTTGCTAGCCAGCACCCTTCCTTGGAAGCGCTTTCACAGGCGCAGCAACACTGGGGCTTTGCGCTTCTCTAGCCACCAAACGTCACGGTCCTTCTCTTTCCGTCTCGTAGACACGAGCTGAGAAATTGCAAACGTCAAGCAATTGCTCCGAGATGAAAAGTGCCAGCACTGAAAGCTGTTGCTAGCCAGCACCCTTCCTTGGAAGCGCTTTTGTAGGCCTAAGAACACTGGGGCTCTGGGCTTCTCTAGCCACCTCATCTTCTGCTCATCCTCTCGCGCACTCTAAAGAGAGCTCAGGTGAGAAATTGCAAACGTCCAGCAATTGCTCAGAGAAGAAAAGTGCCAGCACTGAAAGCTCTTGCTAGCCAGCACCCTTCCTTGGAAGCGCTTTCACAGGCGCAGTAACACTGGGGCTTTGCGCTTCTCTACCCACCAAACGTCACGGTCCTTCCCTTTCCGTCTCGTAGACACGAGCTGAGAAATTGCAAACGTTGAGCAATTGCTCAGAGATGAAAAGTGCCAGCACTGAAAGCTGTTGCTAGCCAGCACCCTTCCTTGGAAGCGCTTTTGTAGGCCTAAGAACACTGGGGCTCTGGGCTTCTCTAGCCACCTCATATTCTGCTCATCATCGCGCGCTCTAAAGAGAGCTCAGGTGAGAAATTGCAAACGTCCAGCAATTGCTCAGAGATGAAAAGTGCCAGCACTGAAAGCTGTTGCTAGCCAGCACCCTTCCTTGGAAGCGCTTTCACAGGCGCAGCAGCACTGGGGCTTTGCGCTTCTATATGCACCAAACGTCACGGTCCTTCTCTTTCCGTCTCGTAGACACGAGCTGAGAAATTGCAAACGTTGAGCAATTGCTCAGAGATGAAAAGTGCCAGCACTGAAAGCTGTTGCTAGCCAGCACCCTTCCTTGGAAGCGCTTTTGTAGGCCTAAGAACAGTGGGGCTCTGGGCTTCTCTAGCCACCTCATCTTCTGCTCATCCTCTCGCGCACTCTAAAGAGAGCTCAGGTGAGAAATTGCAAACGTCGAGCAATTGCTCAGAGATGAAAAGTGCCAGCACTGAAAGCTGTTGCTAGCCAGCACCCTTCCTTGGAAGCGCTTTTGTAGCCCTTAGAACACTGGGGCTCTGGACTTCTCTAGCCACCTCATCTTCTGCTCATCCTCGCGCGCTCTAAAGAGAGCTCAGGTGAGAAATTGCAAACGTCCAGCAATTGCTCAGAGATGAAAAGTGCCAGCACTGAAAGCTGTTGCTAGCCAGCACCCTTCCTTGGAAGCGCTTTCACAGGCGCAGCAACACTGGGGCTTTGCGCTTCTCTAGCCACCAAACGTCACGGTCATTCTCTTTCCGTCTCGTAGACACGAGCTGAGAAATTGCAAACGTTGAGCAATTGCTCAGAGATGAAAAGTGCCAGCACTGAAAGCTGTTGCTAGCCAGCACCCTTCCTTGGAAGCGCTTTTGTAGCCCTTAGAACACTGGGGCTCTGGGCTTCTCTAGCCACCTAATCTTCGGCTCATCCTCTCGCGCACTCTAAAGAGAGCTCAGCTGAGAAATTGCAAACGTCGAGCAATTGCTCAGAGATGAAAAGTGCCAGCACTGAAAGCTCTTGCTAGCCAGCACCCTTCCTTGGAAGCGCTTTCACAGGCGCAGCAACACTGGGCCTTTGCGCTTCTCTAGCCACCAAACGTCACGGTCCTTCTCTTTCCGTCGGTAGACACGAGCTGAGAAATTGCAAACGTCGAGCAATTGCTCAGAGATGAAAAGTGCCAGCACTGAAAGCTCTTGCTAGCCAGCACCCTTCCTTGGAAGCGCTTTCACAGGCGCAGCAACACTGGGGCTTTGCGCTTCTCTAGCCACCAAACGTCACGGTCCTTCTCTTTCCGTCTCGTAGACTCGAGCTGAGAAATTGCAAACGTTGAGCAATTGCTCAGAGAGGAAAAGTGCCAGCACTGAAAGCTGTTGCTAGCCAGCCCCCTTCCTTGGAAGCGCTTTTGTAGGCCTAAGAACACTGGGGCTCTGGGCTTCTCTAGCCACCTCATCTTCTGCTCATCCTCTCGCGCACTCTAAAGAGAGCTCAGGTGAGAAATTGCAAACGTCGAGCAATTGCTCAGAGAAGAAAAGTGCCAGCACTGAAAGCTGTTGCTAGCCAGCACCCTTCCTTGGAAGCGCTTTCACAGGCGCAGCAACACTGGGGCTTTGCGCTTCTCTAGCCACCAAACGTCACGGTCCTTCTCTTTCCGTCTCGTAGACTCGAGCTGAGAAATTGCAAACGTCGAGCAATTGCTCAGAGATGAAAAGTGCCAGCACTGAAAGCTGTTGCTAGCCAGCACCCTTCCTTGGAAGCGCTTTTGTAGCCGTTAGAACACTGGGGCTCTGGGCTTCTCTAGCCACCTCATCTTCGGCTCATCCTCTCGCGCACTCTAAAGAGAGCTCAGGTGAGAAATTGCAAACGTCCAGCAATTGCTCAGAGATGAAAAGTGCCAGCACTGAAAGCTGTTGCTAGCCAGCACCCTTCCTTGGAAGCGCTTTCACAGGCGCAGCAACACTGGGCCTTTGCGCTTCTCTAGCCACCAAACGTCACGGTCACTATCTCTCCGTCTCGTAGACACAAGCTGAGAAATTGCAAACGTCGAGCAATTGCTCAGAGATGAAAAGTGCCAGCACTGAAAGCTGTTGCTAGCCAGCACCCTTCCTTGGAAGCGCTTTCACAGGCGCAGCAACACTGGGGCTTTGCGCTTCTCTAGCCACCAAACGTCACGGTCATTCTCTTTCCGTCTCGTAGACTCGAGCTGAGAAATTGCAAACGTTGAGCAATTGCTCAGAGATGAAAAGTGCCAGCACTGAAAGCTCTTGCTAGCCAGCACCCTTCCTTGGAAGCGCTTTTGTAGGCCTAAGAACACTGGGGCTCTGGGCTTCTCTAGCCACCTAATCTTCGGCTCATCCTCTCGCGCACTCTAAAGAGAGCTCAGGTGAGAAATTGCAAACGTCCAGCAATTGCTCAGAGAAGAAAAGTGCCAGCACTGAAAGCTGTTGCTAGCCAGCACCCTTCCTTGGAAGCGCTTTCACAGGCGCAGCAACACTGGGGCTTTGCGCTTCTCTAGCCACCAAACGTCACGGTCCTTCTCTTTCCGTCTCGTAGACTCGAGCTGAGAAATTGCAAACGTCGAGCAATTGCTCAGAGATGAAAAGTGCCAGCACTGGAAGCTGTTGCTAGCCAGCACCCTTCCTTGGAAGCGCTTTTGTAGGCCTAAGAACACTGGGGCTCTGGGCTTCTCTAGCCACCTAATCTTCTGCTCATCCTCTCGCGCACTCTAAAGAGAGCTCAGCTGAGAAATTGCAAACGTCGAGCAATTGCTCAGAGATGAAAAGTGCCAGCACTGAAAGCTCTTGCTAGCCAGCACCCTTCCTTGGAAGCGCTTTCACAGGCGCAGTAACACTGGGGCTTTGCGCTTCTCTACCCACCAAACGTCACGGTCCTTCTCTTTCCGTCTCGTAGACACGAGCTGAGAAATTGCAAACGTCGAGCAATTGCTCAGAGATGAAAAGTGCCAGCACTGACAGCTGTTGCTAGCCAGCACCCTTCCGTGGAAGCGCTTTCACAGGCGCAGTAACACTGGGGCTTTGCGCTTCTCTACCCACCAAACGTCACGGTCATTCTCTTTCCGTCTCGTAGACTCGAGCTGAGAAATTGCAAACGTCGAGCAATTGCTCAGAGATGAAAAGTGCCAGCACTGAAAGCTGTTGCTAGCCAGCACCCTTCCTTGGAAGCGCTTTTGTAGGCCTAAGAACACTGGGGCTCTGGGCTTCTCTAGCCACCTCATCTTCTGCTCATCCTCTCGCGCACTCTAAAGAGAGCTCAGGTGAGAAATTGCAAACGTCGAGCAATTGCTCAGAGATGAAAAGTGCCAGCACTGAAAGCTCTTGCTAGCCAGCACCCTTCCTTGGAAGCGCTTTCACAGGCGCAGCAACACTGGGGCTTTGCGCTTCTCTAGCCACCAAACGTCACGGTCCTTCTCTTTCCGTCTCGTAGACACGAGCTGAGAAATTGCAAACGTCGAGCAATTGCTCAGAGATGAAAAGTGCCAGCACTGAAAGCTGTTGCTAGCCAGCACCCTTCCTTGGAAGCGCTTTTGTAGGCCTAAGAACAGTGGGGCTCTGGGCTTCTCTAGCCACCTAATCTTCTGCTCATCCTCTCGCGCACTCTAAAGAGAGCTCAGGTGAGAAATTGCAAACGTCCAGCAATTGCTCAGAGATGAAAAGTGCCAGCACTGAAAGCTGTTGCTAGCCAGCACCCTTCCTTGGAAGCGCTTTCACAGGCGCAGCAACACTGGGGCTTTGTGCTTCTCTACCCACCAAACGTCACGGTCCTTCTCTTTCCGTCTCGTAGACACGAGCTGAGAAATTGCAAACGTCGAGCAATTGCTCAGAGATGAAAAGTGCCAGCACTGAAAGCTCTTGCTAGCCAGCACCCTTCCTTGGAAGCGCTTTACAGGCGCAGTAACACTGGGGCTTTGCGCTTCTATATGCACCAAACGTCACGGTCCTTCTCTTTCCGTCTCGTAGACTCGAGCTGAGAAATTGCAAACGTTGAGCAATTGCTCAGAGAGGAAAAGTGCCAGCACTGAAAGCTGTTGCTAGCCAGCCCCCTTCCTTGGAAGCGCTTTTGTAGGCCTAAGAACACTGGGGCTCTGGGCTTCTCTAGCCACCTCATCTTCTGCTCATCCTCTCGCGCACTCTAAAGAGAGCTCAGGTGAGAAATTGCAAACGTCGAGCAATTGCTCAGAGAAGAAAAGTGCCAGCACTGAAAGCTGTTGCTAGCCAGCACCCTTCCTTGGAAGCGCTTTCACAGGCGCAGCAACACTGGGGCTTTGCGCTTCTCTAGCCACCAAACGCCACGGTCCTTCTCTTTCCGTCTCCTAGACACGAGCTGAGAAATTGCAAACGTCGAGCAATTGCTCAGAGATGAAAAGTGCCAGCACTGAAAGCTCTTGCTAGCCAGCACCCTTCCTTGGAAGCGCTTTACAGGCGCAGCAACACTGGGGCTTTGCGCTTCTCTAGCCACCAAACGTCACGGTCATTCTCTTTCCGTCTCGTAGACTCGAGCTGAGAAATTGCAAACGTCGAGCAATTGCTCAGAGATGAAAAGTGCCAGCACTGAAAGCTCTTGCTAGCCAGCCCCCTTCCTTGGAAGCGCTTTTGTAGGCCTAAGAACACTGGGGCTCTGGGCTTCTCTAGCCACCTAATCTTCTGCTCATCCTCTCGCGCACTTTAAAGAGAGCTCAGGTGAGAAATTGCAAACGTCGAGCAATTGCTCAGAGATGAAAAGTGCCAGCACTGAAAGCTCTTGCTAGCCAGCACCCTTCCTTGGAAGCGCTTTTGTAGCCCTAAGAACACTGGGGCTCTGGGCTTCTCTAGCCACCTCATATTCTGCTCATCATCGCGCGCTCTAAAGAGAGCTCAGGTGAGAAATTGCAAACGTCCAGCAATTGCTCAGAGATGAAAAGTGCCAGCACTGAAAGCTGTTGCTAGCCAGCACCCTTCCTTGGAAGCGCTTTCACAGGCGCAGCAACACTGGGGCTTTGCGCTTCTCTAGCCACCAAACGTCACGGTCATTCTCTTTCCGTCTCGTAGACACGAGCTGAGAAATTGCAAACGTCGAGCAATTGCTCAGAGATGAAAAGTGCCAGCACTGAAAGCTGTTGCTAGCCAGCACCCTTCCTTGGAAGCGCTTTTGTAGGCCTAAGAACAGTGGGGCTCTGGGCTTCTCTAGCCACCTCATCTTCTGCTCATCCTCTCGCGCACTCTAAAGAGAGCTCAGGTGAGAAATTGCAAACGTCGAGCAATTGCTCAGAGATGAAAAGTGCCAGCACTGAAAGCTGTTGCTAGCCAGCACCCTTCCTTGGAAGCGCTTTCACAGGCGCAGCAACACTGGGCCTTTGCGCTTCTCTAGCCACCAAACGTCACGGTCCTTCTCTTTCCGTCGGTAGACACGAGCTGAGAAATTGCAAACGTCGAGCAATTGCTCAGAGATGAAAAGTGCCAGCACTGAAAGCTCTTGCTAGCCAGCACCCTTCCTTGGAAGCGCTTTCACAGGCGCAGCAACACTGGGGCTTTGCGCTTCTCTACCCACCAAACGTCACGGTCCTTCTCTTTCCGTCTCGTAGACTCGAGCTGAGAAATTGCAAACGTTGAGCAATTGCTCAGAGAGGAAAAGTGCCAGCACTGAAAGCTCTTGCTAGCCAGCACCTTTCCTTGGAAGCGCTTTCACAGGCGCAGCAACACTGGGGCTTTGCGCTTCTCTACCCACCAAACGTCACGGTCCTTCTCTTTCCGTCTCGTAGACACGAGCTGAGAAATTGCAAACGTCGAGCAATTGCTCAGAGATGAAAAGTGCCAGCACTGAAAGCTCTTGCTAGCCAGCACCCTTCCTTGGAAGCGCTTTTGTAGGCCTAAGAACACTGGGGCTCTGGGCTTCTCTAGCCACCTCATATTCTGCTCATCATCGCGCGCTCTAAAGAGAGCTCAGGTGAGAAATTGCAAACGTCGAGCAATTGCTCAGAGATGAAAAGTGCCAGCACTGAAAGCTGTTGCTAGCCAGCACCCTTCCTTGGAAGCGCTTTCACAGGCGCAGCAACACTGGGGCTTTGCGCTTCTCTACCCACCAAACGTCACGGTCATTCTCTTTCCGTCTCGTAGACACGAGCTGAGAAATTGCAAACGTCGAGCAATTGCTCAGAGATGAAAAGTGCCAGCACTGAAAGCTCTTGCTAGCCAGCACCCTTCCTTGGAAGCGCTTTTGTAGGCCTAAGAACAGTGGGGCTCTGGGCTTCTCTAGCCACCTCATCTTCTGCTCATCCTCTCGCGCACTCTAAAGAGAGCTCAGGTGAGAAATTGCAAACGTCGAGCAATTGCTCAGAGATGAAAAGTGCCAGCACTGAAAGCTGTTGCTAGCCAGCACCCTTCCTTGGAAGCGCTTTCACAGGCGCAGCAACACTGGGCCTTTGCGCTTCTCTAGCCACCAAACGTCACGGTCCTTCTCTTTCCGTCTCGTAGACACGAGCTGAGAAATTGCAAACGTCGAGCAATTGCTCAGAGATGAAAAGTGCCAGCACTGAAAGCTCTTGCTAGCCAGCACCCTTCCTTGGAAGCGCTTTCACAGGCGCAGCAACACTGGGGCTTTGCGCTTCTCTACCCACCAAACGTCACGGTCCTTCTCTTTCCGTCTCGTAGACTCGAGCTGAGAAATTGCAAACGTTGAGCAATTGCTCAGAGAGGAAAAGTGCCAGCACTGAAAGCTCTTGCTAGCCAGCACCTTTCCTTGGAAGCGCTTTCACAGGCGCAGTAACACTGGGGGTTTGCGCTTCTCTACCCACCAAACGTCACGGTCCTTCTCTTTCCGTCTCGTAGACACGAGCTGAGAAATTGCAAACGTTGAGCAATTGCTCAGAGATGAAAAGTGCCAGCACTGAAAGCTCTTGCTAGCCAGCACCCTTCCTTGGAAGCGCTTTCACAGGCGCAGCAACACTGGGGCTTTGCGCTTCTCTAGCCACCAAACGTCACGGTCGTTCTCTTTCCGTCTCGTAGACACGAGCTGAGAAATTGCAAACGTCCAGCAATTGCTCAGAGATGAAAAGTGCCAGCACTGAAAGCTGTTGCTAGCCAGCACCCTTCCTTGGAAGCGCTTTTGTAGGCCTAAGAACACTGGGGCTCTGGGCTTCTCTAGCCACCTCATCTTCTGCTCATCCTCTCGCGCACTCTAAAGAGAGCTCAGGTGAGAAATTGCAAACGTCCAGCAATTGCTCAGAGATGAAAAGTGCCAGCACTGAAAGCTGTTGCTAGCCAGCACCCTTCCTTGGAAGCGCTTTCACAGGCGCAGTAACACTGGGGCTTTGCGCTTCTCTACCCACCAAACGTCACGGTCCTTCCCTTTCCGTCTCGTAGACACGAGCTGAGAAATTGCAAACGTCGAGCAATTGCTCAGAGATGAAAAGTGCCAGCACTGAAAGCTGTTGCTAGCCAGCACCCTTCCTTGGAAGCGCTTTACAGGCACAGTAACACTGCGGCTTTGCGCTTCTCTAGCCACCAAACGTCACGGTCCTTCTCTTTCCGTCTCATAGACATGAGCTGAGAAATTGCAAACGTCGAGCAATTGCTCAGAGATGAAAAGTGCCAGCACTGAAAGCTGTTGCTAGCCAGCACCCTTCCTTGGAAGCGCTTTTGTAGGCCTAAGAACACTGGGGCTCTGGGCTTCTCTAGCCACCTCATCTTCTGCTCATCCTCTCGCGCACTCTAAAGAGAGCTCAGGTGAGAAATTGCAAACGTCGAGCAATTGCTCAGAGATGAAAAGTGCCAGCACTGAAAGCTCTTGCTAGCCAGCACCCTTCCTTGGAAGCGCTTTTGTAGCCCTAAGAACACTGGGGCTCTGGGCTTCTCTAGCCACCTCATATTCTGCTCATCATCGCGCGCTCTAAAGAGAGCTCAGGTGAGAAATTGCAAACGTTGAGCAATTGCTCAGAGATGAAAAGTGCCAGCACTGAAAGCTGTTGCTAGCCAGCACCCTTCCTTGGAAGCGCTTTCACAGGCGCAGCAACACTGGGGCTTTGCGCTTCTCTAGCCACCAAACGTCACGGTCATTCTCTTTCCGTCTCGTAAACACGAGCTGAGAAATTGCAAACGTCCAGCAATTGCTCAGAGATGAAAAGTGCCAGCACTGAAAGCTGTTGCTAGCCAGCACCCTTCCTTGGAAGCGCTTTTGTAGGCCTAAGAACAGTGGGGCTCTGGGCTTCTCTAGCCACCTCATCTTCTGCTCATCCTCTCGCGCACTCTAAAGAGAGCTGAGGTGAGAAATTGCAAACGTCAAGCAATTGCTCAGAGATGAAAAGTGCCAGCACTGAAAGCTCTTGCTAGCCAGCACCCTTCCTTGGAAGCGCTTTCACAGGCGCAGCAACACTGGGGCTTTGCGCTTCTCTAGCCACCAAACGTCACGGTCCTTCTCTTTCCGTCTCGTTGACACGAGCTGAGAAATTGCAAACGTTGAGCAATTGCTCAGAGATGAAAAGTGCCAGCACTGAAAGCTCTTGCTAGCCAGCACCCTTCCTTGGAAGCGCTTTACAGGCGCAGTAACACTGGGGCTTTGCGCTTCTCTACCCACCAAACGTCACGGTCACTATCTCTCCGTCTCGTAGACACGAGCTGAGAAATTGCAAACGTCGTGCAATTGCTCAGAGATGAAAAGTGCCAGCACTGAAAGCTGTTGCTAGCCAGCACCCTTCCTTGGAAGCGCTTTCACAGGCGCAGCAACACTGGGGCTTTGCGCTTCTCTAGCCACCAAACGTCACGGTCATTCTCTTTCCGTCTCGTAGACACGAGCTGAGAAATTGCAAACGTCGAGCAATTGCTCAGAGATGAAAAGTGCCAGCACTGAAAGCTGTTGCTAGCCAGCACCCTTCCTTGGAAGTGCTTTTGTAGGCCTAAGAACAGTGGGGCTCTGGGCTTCTCTAGCCACCTAATCTTCGGCTCATCCTCTCGCGCACTCTAAAGAGAGCTCAGGTGAGAAATTGCAAACGTCGAGCAATTGCTCAGAGATGAAAAGTGCCAGCACTGAAAGCTGTTGCTAGCCAGCACCCTTCCTTGGAAGCGCTTTCACAGGCGCAGTAACACTGGGGCTTTGCGCTTCTCTAGCCATCAAACGTCACGGTCCTTCTCTTTCCGTCTCGTAGACATGAGCTGAGAAATTGCAAACGTCGAGCAATTGCTCCGAGATGAAAAGTGCCAGCACTGAAAGCTGTTGCTAGCCAGCACCCTTCCTTGGAAGCGCTTTACAGGCACAGTAACACTGCGGCTTTGCGCTTCTCTACCCATCAAACGTCACGGTCCTTCTCTTTCCGTCTCGTAGACTCGAGCTGAGAAATTGCAAACGTCGAGCAATTGCTCAGAGATGAAAAGTGCCAGCACTGAAAGCTCTTGCTAGCCAGCACCCTTCCTTGGAAGCGCTTTACAGGCGCAGTAACACTGGGGCTTTGCGCTTCTCTACCCACCAAACGTCACGGTCACTATCTCTCCGTCTCGTAGACACGAGCTGAGAAATTGCAAACGTCGAGCAATTGCTCAGAGATGAAAAGTGCCAGCACTGAAAGCTGTTGCTAGCCAGCACCCTTCCTTGGAAGCGGTTTCACAGGCGCAGCAACACTGGGGCTTTGCGCTTCTCTAGCCACCAAACGTCACGGTCCTTCTCTTTCCGTCTCGTAGACTCGAGCTGAGAAATTGCAAACGTTGAGCAATTGCTCAGAGATGAAAAGTGCCAGCACTGAAAGCTGTTGCTAGCCAGCACCCTTCCTTGGAAGCGCTTTTGTAGCCCTTAGAACACTGGGGCTCTGGGCTTCTCTAGCCACCTAATCTTCGGCTCATCCTCTCGCGCACTCTAAAGAGAGCTCAGCTGAGAAATTGCAAACGTCGAGCAATTGCTCAGAGATGAAAAGTGCCAGCACTGAAAGCTGTTGCTAGCCAGCACCCTTCCTTGGAAGCGCTTTCACAGGCGCAGCAACACTGGGCCTTTGCGCTTCTCTAGCCACCAAACGTCACGGTCCTTCTCTTTCCGTCGGTAGACACGAGCTGAGAAATTGCAAACGTCGAGCAATTGCTCAGAGATGAAAAGTGCCAGCACTGAAAGCTCTTGCTAGCCAGCACCCTTCCTTGGAAGCGCTTTCACAGGCGCAGCAACACTGGGGCTTTGCGCTTCTCTAGCCACCAAACGTCACGGTCCTTCTCTTTCCGTCTCGTAGACTCGAGCTGAGAAATTGCAAACGTCGAGCAATTGCTCAGAGAGGAAAAGTGCCAGCACTGAAAGCTGTTGCTAGCCAGCCCCCTTCCTTGGAAGCGCTTTTGTAGGCCTAAGAACAGTGGGGCTCTGGGCTTCTCTAGCCACCTCATCTTCTGCTCATCCTCTCGCGCACTCTAAAGAGAGCTCAGGTGAGAAATTGCAAACGTCCAGCAATTGCTCAGAGAAGAAAAGTGCCAGCACTGAAAGCTCTTGCTAGCCAGCACCCTTCCTTGGAAGCACTTTCACAGGCGCAGCAACACTGGGGCTTTGCGCTTCTCTACCCACCAAACGTCACGGTCCTTCTCTTTCCGTCTCGTAGACTCGAGCTGAGAAATTGCAAACGTCGAGCAATTGCTCAGAGAGGAAAAGTGCCAGCACTGAAAGCTGTTGCTAGCCAGCATTCTTCCTTGGAAGCGCTTTTGTAGCCCTTAGAACACTGGGGCTCTGGGCTTCTCTAGCCACCTCATCTTCGGCTCATCCTCTCGCGCACTCTAAAGAGAGCTCAGGTGAGAAATTGCAAACGTCCAGCAATTGCTCAGAGATGAAAAGTGCCAGCACTGAAAGCTGTTGCTAGCCAGCACCCTTCCTTGGAAGCGCTTTCACAGGCGCAGCAACACTGGGCCTTTGCGCTTCTCTAGCCACCAAACGTCACGGTCCTTCTCTTTCCGTCGGTAGACACGAGCTGAGAAATTGCAAACGTCGAGCAATTGCTCAGAGATGAAAAGTGCCAGCACTGAAAGCTCTTGCTAGCCAGCACCCTTCCTTGGAAGCGCTTTCACAGGCGCAGCAACACTGGGGCTTTGCGCTTCTCTAGCCACCAAACGTCACGGTCCTTCTCTTTCCGTCTCGTAGACTCGAGCTGAGAAATTGCAAACGTTGAGCAATTGCTCAGAGAGGAAAAGTGCCAGCACTGAAAGCTCTTGCTAGCCAGCACCTTTCCTTGGAAGCGCTTTCACAGGCGCAGTAACACTGGGGCTTTGCGCTTCTCTAGCCACCAAACGTCACGGTCCTTCTCTTTCCGTCTCGTAGACACGAGCTGAGAAATTGCAAACGTCGAGCAATTGCTCAGAGATGAAAAGTGCCAGCACTGAAAGCTGTTGCTAGCCAGCACCCTTCCTTGGAAGCGCTTTCACAGGCGCAGCAACACTGGGGCTTTGCGCTTCTCTAGCCACCAAATGTCACGGTCCTTCTCTTTCCGTCTCGTAGACACGAGCTGAGAAATTGCAAACGTCGAGCAATTGCTCAGAGATGAAAAGTGCCAGCACTGAAAGCTGTTGCTAGCCAGCACCCTTCCTTGGAAGCGCTTTTGTAGGCCTAAGAACACTGGGGCTCTGGGCTTCTCTAGCCACCTCATCTTCTGCTCATCCTCTCGCGCACTCTAAAGAGAGCTCAGGTGAGAAATTGCAAACGTCCAGCAATTGCTCAGAGAAGAAAAGTGCCAGCACTGAAAGCTGTTGCTAGCCAGCACCCTTCTTTGGAAGCGCTTTCACAGGCGCAGTAACACTGGGGCTTTGCGCTTCTCTACCCACCAAACGTCACGGTCCTTCCCTTTCCGTCTCGTAGACACGAGCTGAGAAATTGCAAACGTCGAGCAATTGCTCAGAGATGAAAAGTGCCAGCACTGAAAGCTGTTGCTAGCCAGCACCCTTCCTTGGAAGCGCTTTACAGGCACAGTAACACTGGGGCTTTGCGCTTCTCTACCCACCAAACGTCACGGTCCTTCTCTTTCCGTCTCGTAGACATGAGCTGAGAAATTGCAAACGTCGAGCAATTGCTCAGAGATGAAAAGTGCCAGCACTGAAAGCTGTTGCTAGCCAGCACCCTTCCTTGGAAGCGCTTTTGTAGGCCTAAGAACACTGGGACTCTGGGCTTCTCTAGCCACCTCATCTTCTGCTCATCCTCTCGCGCACTCTAAAGAGAGCTCAGGTGAGAAATTGCAAACGTCGAGCAATTGCTCAGAGATGAAAAGTGCCAGCACTGAAAGCTGTTGCTAGCCAGCACCCTTCCTTGGAAGCGCTTTTGTAGGCCTAAGAACACTGGGGCTCTGGGCTTCTCTAGCCACCCCATCTTCTGCTCATCCTCGCGCGCTCTAAAGAGAGCTCAGGTGAGAAATTGCAAACGTCCAGCAATTGCTCAGAGATGAAAAGTGCCAGCACTGAAAGCTCTTGCTAGCCAGCACCCTTCCTTGGAAGCGCTTTCACAGGCGCAGCAACACTGGGGCTTTGCGCTTCTCTAGCCACCAAACGTCACGGTCATTCTCTTTCCGTTTCGTAGACACGAGCTGAGAAATTGCAAACGTCGAGCAATTGCTCAGAGATGAAAAGTGCCAGCACTGAAAGCTGTTGCTAGCCAGCACCCTTCCTTCGAAGCGCTTTTGTAGGCCTAAGAACAGTGGGGCTCTGGGCTTCTCTAGCCACCTCATCTTCTGCTCATCCTCTCGCGCACTCTAAAGAGAGCTCAGGTGAGAAATTGCAAACGTCAAGCAATTGCTCAGAGATGAAAAGTGCCAGCACTGAAAGCTGTTGCTAGCCAGCACCCTTCCTTGGAAGCGCTTTCACAGGCGCAGCAACACTGGGGCTTTGCGCTTCTCTAGCCACCAAACGTCACGGTCCTTCTCTTTCCGTCGGTAGACACAAGCTGAGAAATTGCAAACGTCGAGCAATTGCTCAGAGATGAAAAGTGTCAGCACTGGAAGCTGTTGCTAGCCAGCACCCTTCCTTGGAAGCGCTTTTGTAGGCCTAAGAACACTGGGGCTCTGGGCTTCTCTAGCCACCTCATCTTCTGCTCATCCTCTCGCGCACTCTAAAGAGAGCTCAGGTGAGAAATTGCAAACGTCGAGCAATTGCTCAGAGATGAAAAGTGCCAGCACTGAAAGCTCTTGCTAGCCAGCACCCTTCCTTGGAAGCGCTTTACAGGCGCAGTAACACTGGGGCTTTGCGCTTCTCTACCCACCAAACGTCACGGTCACTATCTCTCCGTCTCGTAGACACGAGCTGAGAAATTGCAAACGTCGAGCAATTGCTCAGAGATGAAAAGTGCCAGCACTGAAAGCTGTTGCTAGCCAGCACCCTTCCTTGGAAGCGCTTTCACAGGCGCAGCAACACTGGGGCTTTGCGCTTCTCTAGCCACCAAACGTCACGGTGATTCTCTTTCCGTCTCGTAGACTCGAGCTGAGAAATTGCAAACGTTGAGCAATTGCTCAGAGAGGAAAAGTGCCAGCACTGAAAGCTGTTGCTAGCCAGCCCCCTTCCTTGGAAGCGCTTTTGTAGGCCTAAGAACACTGGGGCTCTGGGCTTCTCTAGCCACCTCATCTTCTGCTCATCCTCTCGCGCACTCTAAAGAGAGCTCAGGTGAGAAATTGCAAACGTCCAGCAATTGCTCAGAGAAGAAAAGTGCCAGCACTGAAAGCTGTTGCTAGCCAGCACCCTTCCTTGGAAGCGCTTTCACAGGCGCAGCAACACTGGGGCTTTGCGCTTCTCTAGCCACCAAACGTCACGGTCCTTCTCTTTCCGTCTCGTAGACTCGAGCTGAGAAATTGCAAACGTCGAGCAATTGCTCAGAGATGAAAAGTGCCAGCACTGAAAGCTGTTGCTAGCCAGCACCCTTCCTTGGAAGCGCTTTTGTAGCCGTTAGAACACTGGGGCTCTGGGCTTCTCTAGCCACCTCATCTTCGGCTCATCCTCTCGCGCAATCTAAAGAGAGCTCAGGTGAGAAATTGCAAACGTCCAGCAATTGCTCAGAGATGAAAAGTGCCAGCACTGAAAGCTGTTGCTAGCCAGCACCCTTCCTTGGAAGCGCTTTCACAGGCGCAGCAACACTGGGCCTTTGCGCTTCTCTAGCCACCAAACGTCACGGTCCTTCTCTTTCCGTCGGTAGACACGAGCTGAGAAATTGCAAACGTCCAGCAATTGCTCAGAGATGAAAAGTGCCAGCACTGAAAGCTCTTGCTAGCCAGCACCCTTCCTTGGAAGCGCTTTCACAGGCGCAGCAACACTGGGGCTTTGCGCTTCTCTAGCCACCAAACGTCACGGTCCTTCTCTTTCCGTCTCGTAGACTCGAGCTGAGAAATTGCAAACGTTGAGCAATTGCTCAGAGAGGAAAAGTGCCAGCACTGAAAGCTGTTGCTAGCCAGCACCTTTCCTTGGAAGCGCTTTCACAGGCGCAGTAACACTGGGGCTTTGCGCTTCTCTAGCCACCAAACGTCACGGTCCTTCTCTTTCCGTCTCGTAGACACGAGCTGAGAAATTGCAAACGTCGAGCAATTGCTCAGAGATGAAAAGTGCCAGCACTGAAAGCTGTTGCTAGCCAGCACCCTTCCTTGGAAGCGCTTTCACAGGCGCAGCAACACTGGGGCTTTGCGCTTCTCTAGCCACCAAATGTCACGGTCCTTCTCTTTCCGTCTCGTAGACACGAGCTGAGAAATTGCAAACGTCGAGCAATTGCTCAGAGATGAAAAGTGCCAGCACTGAAAGCTGTTGCTAGCCAGCACCCTTCCTTGGAAGCGCTTTTGTAGGCCTAAGAACACTGGGGCTCTGGGCTTCTCTAGCCACCTCATCTTCTGCTCATCCTCTCGCGCACTCTAAAGAGAGCTCAGGTGAGAAATTGCAAACGTCCAGCAATTGCTCAGAGAAGAAAAGTGCCAGCACTGAAAGCTGTTGCTAGCCAGCACCCTTCTTTGGAAGCGCTTTCACAGGCGCAGTAACACTGGGGCTTTGCGCTTCTCTACCCACCAAACGTCACGGTCCTTCCCTTTCCGTCTCGTAGACACGAGCTGAGAAATTGCAAACGTCGAGCAATTGCTCAGAGATGAAAAGTGCCAGCACTGAAAGCTGTTGCTAGCCAGCACCCTTCCTTGGAAGCGCTTTACAGGCACAGTAACACTGGGGCTTTGCGCTTCTCTAGCCACCAAACGTCACGGTCCTTCTCTTTCCGTCTCGTAGACATGAGCTGAGAAATTGCAAACGTCGAGCAATTGCTCAGAGATGAAAAGTGCCAGCACTGAAAGCTGTTGCTAGCCAGCACCCTTCCTTGGAAGCGCTTTTGTAGGCCTAAGAACACTGGGACTCTGGGCTTCTCTAGCCACCTCATCTTCTGCTCATCCTCTCGCGCACTCTAAAGAGAGCTCAGGTGAGAAATTGCAAACGTCGAGCAATTGCTCAGAGATGAAAAGTGCCAGCACTGAAAGCTGTTGCTAGCCAGCACCCTTCCTTGGAAGCGCTTTTGTAGGCCTAAGAACACTGGGGCTCTGGGCTTCTCTAGCCACCTCATCTTCTGCTCATCCTCGCGCGCTCTAAAGAGAGCTCAGGTGAGAAATTGCAAACGTCGAGCAATTGCTCAGAGATGAAAAGTGCCAGCACTGAAAGCTGTTGCTAGCCAGCACCCTTCCTTGGAAGCGCTTTCACAGGCGCAGCAACACTGGGGCTTTGCGCTTCTCTAGCCACCAAACGTCACGGTCATTCTCTTTCCGTTTCGTAGACACGAGCTGAGAAATTGCAAACGTCGAGCAATTGCTCAGAGATGAAAAGTGCCAGCACTGAAAGCTGTTGCTAGCCAGCACCCTTCCTTCGAAGCGCTTTTGTAGGCCTAAGAACAGTGGGGCTCTGGGCTTCTCTAGCCACCTCATCTTCTGCTCATCCTCTCGCGCACTCTAAAGAGAGCTCAGGTGAGAAATTGCAAACGTCAAGCAATTGCTCAGAGATGAAAAGTGCCAGCACTGAAAGCTGTTGCTAGCCAGCACCCTTCCTTGGAAGCGCTTTCACAGGCGCAGCAACACTGGGGCTTTGCGCTTCTCTAGCCACCAAACGTCACGGTCCTTCTCTTTCCGTCGGTAGACACAAGCTGAGAAATTGCAAACGTCGAGCAATTGCTCAGAGATGAAAAGTGCCAGCACTGAAAGCTCTTGCTAGCCAGCACCCTTCCTTGGAAGCGCTTTCACAGGCGCAGCAACACTGGGGCTTTGCGCTTCTCTAGCCACCAAACGTCACGGTCCTTCTCTTTCCGTCTCGTAGACTCGAGCTGAGAAATTGCAAACGTGGAGCAATTGCTCAGAGAGGAAAAGTGCCAGCACTGAAAGCTGTTGCTAGCCAGCACCCTTCCTTGGAAGCGCTTTTGTAGGCCTAAGAACACTGGGGCTCTGGGCTTCTCTAGCCACCTCATCTTCTGCTCATGCTCTCGCGCACTCTAAAGAGAGCTCAGGTGAGAAATTGCAAACGTCCAGCAATTGCTCAGAGAAGAAAAGTGCCAGCACTGAAAGCTGTTGCTAGCCAGCACCCTTCCTTGGAAGCGCTTTCACAGGCGCAGCAACACTGGGCCTTTGCGCTTCTCTAGCCACCAAACGTCACGGTCACTATCTCTCCGTCTCGTAGACACGAGCTGAGAAATTGCAAACGTCGAGCAATTGCTCAGAGATGAAAAGTGCCAGCACTGAAAGCTGTTGCTAGCCAGCACCCTTCCTTGGAAGCGCTTTCACAGGCGCAGCAACACTGGGGCTTTGCGCTTCTCTAGCCACCAAACGTCACGGTCATTCTCTTTCCGTCTCGTAGACTCGAGCTGAGAAATTGCAAACGTTGAGCAATTGCTCAGAGATGAAAAGTGCCAGCACTGAAAGCTCTTGCTAGCCAGCACCCTTCCTTGGAAGCGCTTTTGTAGGCCTAAGAACACTGGGGCTCTGGGCTTCTCTAGCCACCTAATCTTCGGCTCATCCTCTCGCGCACTCTAAAGAGAGCTCAGGTGAGAAATTGCAAACGTCCAGCAATTGCTCAGAGATGAAAAGTGCCAGCACTGAAAGCTGTTGCTAGCCAGCACCCTTCCTTGGAAGCGCTTTCACAGGCGCAGCAACACTGGGGCTTTGCGCTTCTCTAGCCACCAAACGTCACGGTCCTTCTCTTTCCGTCTCGTAGACACGAGCTGAGAAATTGCAAACGTCGAGCAATTGCTCAGAGATGAAAAGTGCCAGCACTGAAAGCTCTTGCTAGCCAGCACCCTTCCTTGGAAGCGCTTTCACAGGCGCAGCAACACTGGGGCTTTGCGCTTCTCTAGCCACCAAACGTCACGGTCCTTCTCTTTCCGTCTCGTAGACACGAGCTGAGAAATTGCAAACGTCGAGCAATTGCTCAGAGATGAAAAGTGCCAGCACTGAAAGCTGTTGCTAGCCAGCCCCCTTCCTTGGAAGCGCTTTTGTAGGCCTAAGAACACTGGGGCTCTGGGCTTCTCTAGCCACCTCATCTTCTGCTCATCCTCTCGCGCACTCTAAAGAGAGCTCAGGTGAGAAATTGCAAACGTCCAGCAATTGCTCAGAGAAGAAAAGTGCCAGCACTGAAAGCTCTTGCTAGCCAGCACCCTTCCTTGGAAGCGCTTTCACAGGCGCAGCAACACTGGGGCTTTGCGCTTCTCTAGCCACCAAACGTCACGGTCCTTCTCTTTCCGTCTCGTAGACTCGAGCTGAGAAATTGCAAACGTCGAGCAATTGCTCAGAGATGAAAAGTGCCAGCACTGGAAGCTGTTGCTAGCCAGCACCCTTCCTTGGAAGCGCTTTTGTAGGCCTAAGAACACTGGGGCTCTGGGCTTCTCTAGCCACCTCATCTTCTGCTCATCCTCTCGCGCACTCTAAAGAGAGCTCAGGTGAGAAATTGCAAACGTCGAGCAATTGCTCAGAGATGAAAAGTGCCAGCACTGAAAGCTGTTGCTAGCCAGCACCCTTCCTTGGAAGCGCTTTCACAGGCGCAGTAACACTGGGGCTTTGCGCTTCTCTACCCACCAAACGTCACGGTCCTTCTCTTTCCGTCTCGTAGACACGAGCTGAGAAATTGCAAACGTCGAGCAATTGCTCAGAGATGAAAAGTGCCAGCACTGACAGCTGTTGCTAGCCAGCACCCTTCCGTGGAAGCGCTTTCACAGGCGCAGTAACACTGGGGCTTTGCGCTTCTCTAGCCACCAAACGTCACGGTCCTTCTCTTTCCGTCTCCTAGACACGAGCTGAGAAATTGCAAACGTCGAGCAATTGCTCAGAGATGAAAAGTGCCAGCACTGAAAGCTGTTGCTAGCCAGCACCCTTCCTTGGAAGCGCTTTTGTAGGCCTAAGAACACTGGGGCTCTGGGCTTCTCTAGCCACCTCATCTTCTGCTCATCCTCTCGCGCACTCTAAAGAGAGCTCAGGTGAGAAATTGCAAACGTCCAGCAATTGCTCAGAGATGAAAAGTGCCAGCACTGAAAGCTCTTGCTAGCCAGCACCCTTCCTTGGAAGCGCTTTCACAGGCGCAGTAACACTGGGGCTTTGCGCTTCTCTACCCATCAAACGTCACGGTCCTTCTCTTTCCGTCTCGTAGACATGAGCTGAGAAATTGCAAACGTCGAGCAATTGCTCAGAGATGAAAAGTGCCAGCACTGAAAGCTCTTGCTAGCCAGCACCCTTCCTTGGAAGCGCTTTACAGGCACAGTAACACTGGGGCTTTGCGCTTCTCTAGCCACCAAACGTCACGGTCCTTCTCTTTCCGTCTCCTAGACATGAGCTGAGAAATTGCAAAAGTCGAGCAATTGCTCAGAGATGAAAAGTGCCAGCACTGAAAGCTGTTGCTAGCCAGCACCCTTCCTTGGAAGCGCTTTTGTAGGCCTAAGAACACTGGGGCTCTGGGCTTCTCTAGCCACCTCATCTTCTGCTCATCCTCTCGCGCACTCTAAAGAGAGCTCAGGTGAGAAATTGCAAACGTCGAGCAATTGCTCAGAGATGAAAAGTGCCAGCACTGAAAGCTGTTGCTAGCCAGCACCCTTCCTTGGAAGCGCTTTTGTAGGCCTAAGAACACTGGGGCTCTGGGCTTCTCTAGCCACCTCATCTTCTGCTCATCCTCGCGCGCACTCTAAAGAGAGCTCAGGTGAGAAATTGCAAACGTCGAGCAATTGCTCAGAGATGAAAAGTGCCAGCACTGAAAGCTGTTGCTAGCCAGCACCCTTCCTTGGAAGCGCTTTTGTAGGCCTAAGAACACTGGGGCTCTGGGCTTCTCTAGCCACCTAATCTTCTGCTCATCCTCGTGCGCACTCTAAAGAGAGCTCAGGTGAGAAATTGCAAACGTCCAGCAATTGCTCAGAGATGAAAAGTGCCAGCACTGAAAGCTGTTGCTAGCCAGCACCCTTCCTTGGAAGCGCTTTCACAGGCGCAGCAACACTGGGGCTTTGCGCTTCTCTACCCACCAAACGCCACGGTCCTTCTCTTTCCGTCTCGTAGACACGAGCTGAGAAATTGCAAACGTTGAGCAATTGCTCAGAGATGAAAAGTGCCAGCACTGAAAGCTCTTGCTAGCCAGCACCCTTCCTTGGAAGCGCTTTACAGGCGCAGTAACACAGGGGCTTTGCGCTTCTATATGCACCAAACGTCACGGTCCTTCTCTTTCCGTCTCGTAGACTCGAGCTGAGAAATTGCAAACGTTGAGCAATTGCTCAGAGAGGAAAAGTGCCAGCACTGAAAGCTGTTGCTAGCCAGCCCCCTTCCTTGGAAGCGCTTTTGTAGGCCTAAGAACACTGGGGCTCTGGGCTTCTCTAGCCACCTCATCTTCTGCTCATCCTCTCGCGCACTCTAAAGAGAGCTCAGGTGAGAAATTGCAAACGTCCAGCAATTGCTCAGAGAAGAAAACTGCCAGCACTGAAAGCTGTTGCTAGCCAGCACCCTTCCTTGGAAGCGCTTTCACAGGCGCAGCAACACTGTGGCTTTGCGCTTCTCTAGCCACCAAACGCCACGGTCGTTCTCTTTCCGTCTCCTAGACACGAGCTGAGAAATTGCAAACGTCGAGCAATTGCTCAGAGATGAAAAGTGCCAGCACTGAAAGCTCTTGCTAGCCAGCACCCTTCCTTGGAAGCGCTTTACAGGCGCAGCAACACTGGGGCTTTGCGCTTCTCTAGCCACCAAACGTCACGGTCATTCTCTTTCCGTCTCGTAGACTCGAGCTGAGAAATTGCAAACGTCGAGCAATTGCTCAGAGATGAAAAGTGCCAGCACTGAAAGCTGTTGCTAGCCAGCACCCTTCCTTGGAAGCGCTTTTGTAGGCCTAAGAACACTGGGGCTCTGGGCTTCTCTAGCCACCTAATCTTCTGCTCATCCTCTCGCGCACTCTAAAGAGAGCTCAGGTGAGAAATTGCAAACGTCCAGCAATTGCTCAGAGATGAAAAGTGCCAGCACTGAAAGCTGTTGCTAGCCAGCACCCTTCCTTGGAAGCGCTTTCACAGGCGCAGTAACACTGGGGCTTTGCGCTTCTCTAGCCACCAAACGTCACGGTCCTTCTCTTTCCGTCTCCTAGACACGAGCTGAGAAATTGCAAACGTCGAGCAGTTGCTCAGAGATGAAAAGTGCCAGCACTGAAAGCTGTTGCTAGCCAGCACCCTTCCTTGGAAGCGCTTTTGTAGGCCTAAGAACACTGGGGCTCTGGGCTTCTTTAGCCACCTCATCTTCTGCTCATCCTCTCACGCACTCTGAAGAGAGCTCAGGTGAGAAATTGCAAACGTCGAGCAATTGCTCAGAGATGAAAAGTGCCAGCACTGGAAGCTGTTGCTAGCCAGCCCCCTTCCTTGGAAGCGCTTTTGTAGGCCTAAGAACAGTGGGGCTCTGGGCTTCTCTAGCCACCTCATCTTCTGCTCATCCTCTCGCGCACTCTAAAGAGAGCTCAGGTGAGAAATTGCAAACGTCGAGCAATTGCTCAGAGATGAAAAGTGCCAGCACTGAAAGCTCTTGCTAGCCAGCACCCTTCCTTGGAAGCGCTTTCACAGGCGCAGCAACACTGGGGCTTTGCGCTTCTCTACCCACCAAACGTCACGGTCACTATCTCTCCGTCTCGTAGACACGAGCTGAGAAATTGCAAACGTCGAGCAATTGCTCAGAGATGAAAAGTGCCAGCACTGAAAGCTCTTGCTAGCCAGCCCCCTTCCTTGGAAGCGCTTTTGTAGGCCTAAGAACACTGGGGCTCTGGGCTTCTCTAGCCACCTCATCTTCTGCTCATCCTCTCGCGCACTCTAAAGAGAGCTCAGGTGAGAAATTGCAAACGTCGAGCAATTGCTCAGAGATGAAAAGTGCCAGCACTGAAAGCTCTTGCTAGCCAGCACCCTTCCTTGGAAGCGCTTTTGTAGGCCTAAGAACACTGGGGCTCTGGGCTTCTCTAGCCACCTCATCTTCTGCTCATCCTCTCGCGCACTTTAAAGAGAGCTCAGGTGAGAAATTGCAAACGTCCAGCAATTGCTCAGAGAAGAAAAGTGCCAGCACTGAAAGCTCTTGCTAGCCAGCACCCTTCCTTGGAAGCGCTTTCACAGGCGCAGCAACACTGGGGCTTTGCGCTTCTCTAGCCACCAAACGCCACGGTCCTTCTCTTTCCGTCTCGTAGACACGAGCTGAGAAATTGCAAACGTCGAGCAATTGCTCAGAGATGAAAAGTGCCAGCACTGAAAGCTGTTGCTAGCCAGCACCCTTCCTTGGAAGCGCTTTCACAGGCGCAGCAACACTGGGGCTTTGCGCTTCTCTAGCCACCAAACGTCACGGTCCTTCTCTTTCCGTCTCGTAGACTCGAGCTGAGAAATTGCAAACGTCGAGCAATTGCTCAGAGATGAAAAGTGCCAGCACTGAAAGCTCTTGCTAGCCAGCACCCTTCCTTGGAAGCGCTTTTGTAGGCCTAAGAACACTGGGGCTCTGGGCTTCTCTACCCACCTAATCTTCTGCTCATCCTCTCGCGCACTCTAAAGAGAGCTCAGGTGAGAAATTGCAAACGTCCAGCAATTGCTCAGAGATGAAAAGTGCCAGCACTGAAAGCTCTTGCTAGCCAGCACCCTTCCTTGGAAGCGCTTTCACAGGCGCAGTAACACTGGGGCATTGCGCTTCTCTAGCCACCAAACGTCACGGTCCTTCTCTTTCCGTCTCGTAGACATGAGCTGCGAAATTGCAAACGTCGAGCAGTTGCTCAGAGATGAAAAGTGCCAGCACTGAAAGCTGTTGCTAGCCAGCACCCTTCCTTGGAAGCGCTTTTGTAGGCCTAAGAACACTGGGGCTCTGGGCTTCTTTAGCCACCTCATCTTCTGCTCATCCTCTCGCGCACTCTGAAGATAGCTCAGGGGAGAAATTGCAAACGTCGAGCAATTGCTCAGAGATGAAAAGTGCCAGCACTGAAAGCTGTTGCTAGCCAGCACCCTTCCTTGGAAGCGATTTCACAGGCGCAGTAACACTGGGGCTTTGCGCTTCTCTAGCCACCAAACGTCACGGTCCTTCTCTTTCCGTCTCGTAGACACGAGCTGAGAAATTGCAAACGTCCAGCAATTGCTCAGAGATGAAAAGTGCCAGCACTGGAAGCTCTTGCTAGCCAGCCCCCTTCCTTGGAAGCGCTTTTGTAGGCCTAAGAACACTGGGGCTCTGGGCTTCTCTAGCCACCTAATCTTCTGCTCATCCTCTCGCGCACTCTAAAGAGAGCTCAGGTGAGAAATTGCAAACGTCGAACAATTGCTCAGAGATGAAAAGTGCCAGCACTGAAAGCTGTTGCTAGCCAGCACCTTTCCGTGGAAGCGCTTTCACAGGCGCAGTAACACTGGGGCTTTGCGCTTCTCTAGCCACCAAACGTCACGGTCCTTCTCTTTCCGTCTCGTAGACACGAGCTGAGAAATTGCAAACGTCGAGCAATTGCTCAGAGATGAAAAGTGCCAGCACTGAAAGCTGTTGCTAGCCAGCACCCTTCCTTGGAAGCGCTTTCACAGGCGCAGCAACACTGGGGCTTTGCGCTTCTCTAGCCACCAAACGTCACGGTCCTTCTCTTTCCGTCTCGTAGACACGAGCTGAGAAATTGCAAACGTCGAGCAATTGCTCAGAGATGAAAAGTGCCAGCACTGAAAGCTCTTGCTAGCCAGCACCCTTCCTTGGAAGCGCTTTTGTAGGCCTAAGAACACTGGGGCTCTGGGCTTCTTTAGCCACCTCATCTTCTGCTCATCCTCTCGCGCACTCTAAAGAGAGCTCAGGTGAGAAATTACAAACGTCGAGCAATTGCTCAGAGATGAAAAGTGCCAGCACTGAAAGCTGTTGCTAGCCAGCACCCTTCCTTGGAAGCGCTTTCACAGGCGCAGCAACACTGGGGCTTTGCGCTTCTCTACCCACCAAATGTCACGGTCCTTCTCTTTCCGTCTCGTAGACACGAGCTGAGAAATTGCAAACGTTGAGCAATTGCTCAGAGATGAAAAGTGCCAGCACTGAAAGCTCTTGCTAGCCAGCACCCTTCCTTGGAAGAGCATTACAGGCGCAGTAACACTGGGGCTTTGCGCTTCTATATGCACCAAACGTCACGGTCCTTCTCTTTCCGTCTCGTAGACACGAGCTGAGAAATTGCAAACGTCGAGCAATTGCTCAGAGATGAAAAGTGCCAGCACTGAAAGCTGTTGCTAGCCAGCACCCTTCCTTGGAAGCGCTTTTGTAGGCCTAAGAACACTGGGGCTCTGGGCTTCTTTAGCCACCTCATCTTCTGCTCATCCTCTCGCGCACTCTAAAGAGAGCTCAGGTGAGAAATTGCAAACGTCCAGCAATTGCTCAGAGAAGAAAAGTGCCAGCACTGAAAGCTGTTGCTAGCCAGCACCCTTCCTTGGAAGCGCTTTCACAGGCGCAGCAACACTGGGGCTTTGCGCTTCTCTAGCCACCAAACGTCACGGTCCTTCTCTTTCCGTCTCGTAGACATGAGCTGAGAAATTGCAAACGTCCAGCAATTGCTCAGAGATGAAAAGTGCCAGCACTGAAAGCTGTTGCTAGCCAGCACCCTTCCTTGGAAGCGCTTTCACAGGCGCAGCAACACTGGGGCTTTGCGCTTCTCTAGCCACCAAACGTCACGGTCCTTCTCTTTCCGTCTCGTAGACACGAGCTGAGAAATTGCAAACGTCGAGCAATTGCTCAGAGATGAAAAGTGCCAGCACTGAAAGCTGTTGCTAGCCAGCACCCTTCCTTGGAAGCGCTTTTGTAGGCCTAAGAACACTGGGGCTTTGCGCTTCTCTAGCCACCTAATCTTCTGCTCATCCTCTCGCGCACTCTAAAGAGAGCTCAGGTGAGAAATTGCAAACGTCGAGCAATTGCTCAGAGATGAAAAGTGCCAGCACTGAAAGCTGTTGCTAGCCAGCACCCTTCCTTGGAAGCGCTTTCACAGGCGCAGTAACACTGGGGCTTTGCGCTTCTCTACCCACCAAACGTCACGGTCCTTCTCTTTCCGTCTCGTAGACATGAGCTGCGAAATTGCAAACGTCGAGCAGTTGCTCAGAGATGAAATGTGCCAGCACTGAAAGCTCTTGCTAGCCAGCACCCTTCCTTGGAAGCGCTTTCACAGGCGCAGCAACACTGGGGCTTTGCGCTTCTCTAGCCACCAAACGTCACGGTCCTTCTCTTTCCGTCTCGTAGACATGAGCTGAGAAATTGCAAACGTCCAGCAATTGCTCAGAGATGAAAAGTGCCAGCACTGAAAGCTGTTGCTAGCCAGCACCCTTCCTTGGAAGCGCTTTCACAGGCGCAGCAACACTGGGGCTTTGCGCTTCTCTAGCCACCAAACGTCACGGTCCTTCTCTTTCCGTCTCGTAGACACGAGCTGAGAAATTGCAAACGTCGAGCAATTGCTCAGAGATGAAAAGTGCCAGCACTGAAAGCTGTTGCTAGCCAGCACCCTTCCTTGGAAGCGCTTTTGTAGGCCTAAGAACACTGGGGCTTTGCGCTTCTCTAGCCACCTAATCTTCTGCTCATCCTCTCGCGCACTCTAAAGAGAGCTCAGGTGAGAAATTGCAAACGTCGAGCAATTGCTCAGAGATGAAAAGTGCCAGCACTGAAAGCTGTTGCTAGCCAGCACCCTTCCTTGGAAGCGCTTTCACAGGCGCAGTAACACTGGGGCTTTGCGCTTCTCTACCCACCAAACGTCACGGTCCTTCTCTTTCCGTCTCGTAGACATGAGCTGCGAAATTGCAAACGTCGAGCAGTTGCTCAGAGATGAAAAGTGCCAGCACTGAAAGCTGTTGCTAGCCAGCCCCCTTCCTTGGAAGCGCTTTTGTAGGCCTAAGAACACTGGGGCTCTGGGCTTCTTTAGCCACCTCATCTTCTGCTCATCCTCTCGCGCACTCTGAAGAGAGCTCAGGGGAGAAATTGCAAACGTCGAGCAATTGCTCAGAGATGAAAAGTGCCAGCACTGAAAGCTGTTGCTAGCCAGCACCCTTCCTTGGAAGCGATTTCACAGGCGCAGTAACACTGGGGCTTTGCGCTTCTCTAGCCACCAAACGTCACGGTCCTTCTCTTTCCGTCTCATAGACACGAGCTGAGAAATTGCAAACGTCGAGCAATTGCTCAGAGATGAAAAGTGCCAGCACTGAAAGCTGTTGCTAGCCAGCACCCTTCCTTGGAAGCGCTTTTGTAGGCCTAAGAACACTGGGGCTCTGGGCTTCTCTAGCCACCTAATCTTCTGCTCATCCTCTCGCGCACTCTAAAGAGAGCTCAGGTGAGAAATTGCAAACGTCGAACAATTGCTCAGAGATGAAAAGTGCCAGCACTGAAAGCTCTTGCTAGCCAGCACCTTTCCTTGGAAGCGCTTTCACAGGCGCAGTAACACTGGGGCTTTGCGCTTCTCTAGCCACCAAACGTCACGGTCCTTCTCTTTCCGTCTCGTAGACACGAGCTGAGAAATTGCAAACGTCGAGCAATTGCTCAGAGAGGAAAAGTGCCAGCACTGAAAGCTCTTGCTAGCCAGCACCCTTCCTTGGAAGCGCTTTTGTAGGCCTAAGAACACTGGGGCTCTGGGCTTCTTTAGCCACCTCATCTTCTGCTCATCCTCTCGCGCACTCTAAAGAGAGCTCAGGTGAGAAATTGCAAACGTCCAGCAATTGCTCAGAGATGAAAAGTGCCAGCACTGAAAGCTCTTGCTAGCCAGCACCCTTCCTTGGAAGCGATTTCACAGGCGCAGCAACACTGGGGCTTTGCGCTTCTCTAGCCACCAAACGTCACGGTCACTATCTCTCCGTCTCGTAGACACGAGCTGAGAAATTGCAAACGTCGAGCAATTGCTCAGAGATGAAAAGTGCCAGCACTGAAAGCTCTTGCTAGCCAGCACCCTTCCTTGGAAGCGCTTTTGTAACCCTTAGAACACTGGGGCTCTGGGCTTCTCTAGCCACCTCATCTTCTGCTCATCCTCTCGCGCACTCTAAAGAGAGCTCAGGTGAGAAATTGCAAACGTCCAGCAAATGCTCAGAGATGAAAAGTGCCAGCACTGAAAGCTCTTGCTAGCCAGCACCCTTCCTTGGAACCGCTTTCACAGGCGCAGCAACACTGTGGCTTTGCGCTTCTCTAGCCACCAAACGCCACGGTCCTTCTCTTTCCGTCTCGTAGACACGAGCTGAGAAATTGCAAACGTCGAGCAATTGCTCAGAGATGAAAAGTGCCAGCACTGGAAGCTGTTGCTAGCCAGCACCCTTCCTTGGAAGCGCTTTTGTAGGCCTAAGAACACTGGGGCTCTGGGCTTCTCTAGCCACCTCATCTTCTGCTCATCCTCTCGCGCACTCTAAAGAGAGCTCAGGTGAGAAATTGCAAACGTCGAGCAATTGCTCAGAGATGAAAAGTGCCAGCACTGAAAGCTCTTGCTAGCCAGCACCCTTCCTTGGAAGCGCTTTCACAGGCGCAGTAACACTGTGGCTTTGCGCTTCTCTAGCCACCAAACGTCACGGTCCTTCTCTTTCCGTCTCGTAGACACGAGCTGAGAAATTGCAAACGTCGAGCAATTGCTCAGAGATGAAAAGTGCCAGCACTGAAAGCTCTTGCTAGCCAGCCCCCTTCCTTGGAAGCGCTTTTGTAGGCCTAAGAACACTGGGGCTCTGGGCTTCTCTAGCCACCTCATCTTCTGCTCATCCTCTCGCGCACTCTAAAGAGAGCTCAGGTGAGAAATTGCAAACGTCGAGCAATTGCTCAGAGATGAAAAGTGCCAGCACTGAAAGCTGTTGCTAGCCAGCACCCTTCCTTGGAACCGCTTTCACAGGCGCAGTAACACTGGGGCTTTGCGCTTCTCTAGCCACCAAACGTCACGGTCCTTCTCTTTCCGTCGGTAGACACGAGCTGAGAAATTGCAAACGTCGAGCAATTGCTCAGAGATGAAAAGTGCCAGCACTGAAAGCTGTTGCTAGCCAGCACCCTTCCTTGGAAGCGCTTTCACAAGCGCAGCAACACTGGGGCTTTGCGCTTCTCTAGCCACCAAACGTCACGGTCCTTCTCTTTCCGTCTCGTAGACATGAGCTGCGAAATTGCAAACGTCGAGCAATTGCTCAGAGATGAAAAGTGCCAGCACTGAAAGCTGTTGCTAGCCAGCACCCTTCCTTGGAAGCGCTTTTGTAGGCCTAAGAACACTGGGGCTCTGGGCTTCTTTAGCCACCTCATCTTCTGCTCATCCTCTTGCGCACTCTAAAGAGAGCTCAGGTGAGAAATTGCAAACGTCGAGCAATTGCTCAGAGATGAAAAGTGCCAGCACTGAAAGCTGTTGCTAGCCAGCACCCTTCCTTGGAAGCGATTTCACAGGCGCAGCAACACTGGGGCTTTGCGCTTCTCTAGCCACCAAACGTCACGGTCCTTCTCTTTCCGTCTCGTAGACACGAGCTGAGAAATTGCAAACGTCGAGCAATTGCTCAGAGATGAAATGTGCCAGCACTGGAAGCTGTTGCTAGCCAGCACCCTTCCTTGGAAGCGCTTTTGTAGGCCTAAGAACACTGGGGCTCTGGGCTTCTCTAGCCACCTCATCTTCTGCTCATCCTCTCGCGCACTCTAAAGAGAGCTCAGGTGAGAAATTGCAAACGTCGAGCAATTGCTCAGAGATGAAAAGTGCCAGCACTGAAAGCTGTTGCTAGCCAGCACCCTTCCTTGGAAGCGCTTTCACAAGCGCAGTAACACTGGGGCTTTGCGCTTCTCTAGCCACCAAACGTCACGGTCCTTCTCTTTCCGTCTCGTAGACATGAGCTGCGAAATTGCAAACGTCGAGCAATTGCTCAGAGATGAAAAGTGCCAGCACTGAAAGCTGTTGCTAGCCAGCCCCCTTCCTTGGAATCGCTTTTGTAGGCCTAAGAACACTGGGGCTCTGGGCTTCTCTAGCCACCTCATCTTCTGCTCATCCTCTTGCGCACTCTAAAGAGAGCTCAGGTGAGAAATTGCAAACGTCGAGCAATTGCTCAGAGATGAAAAGTGCCAGCACTGAAAGCTCTTGCTAGCCAGCACCCTTCCTTGGAAGCGATTTCACAGGCGCAGCAACACTGGGGCTTTGCGCTTCTCTACCCACCAAACGTCATGGTCCTTCTCTTTCCGTCTCGTAGACACGAGCTGAGAAATTGCAAACGTCGAGCAATTGCTCAGAGATGAAAAGTGCCAGCACTGGAAGCTGTTGCTAGCCAGCCCCCTTCCTTGGAAGCGCTTTTGTAGGCCTAAGAAGACTGGGGCTCTGGGCTTCTCTAGCCACCTCATCTTCTGCTCATCCTCTCGCGCAGTCTAAAGAGAGCTCAGGTGAGAAATTGCAAACGTCGAGCAATTGCTCAGAGATGAAAAGTGCCAGCACTGAAAGCTGTTGCTAGCCAGCACCCTTCCTTGGAAGCGCTTTCACAGGCGCAGCAACACTGGGGCTTTGCGCTTCTCTACCCACCAAACGTCACTGTCATTCTCTTTCCGTCTCCTAGACACGAGCTGAGAAATTGCAAACGTCGAGCAATTGCTCAGAGATGAAAAGTGCCAGCACTGAAAGCTCTTGCTAGCCAGCACCCTTCCTTGGAAGCGCTTTTGTAGGCCTAAGAACACTGGGGCTCTGGGCTTCTTTAGCCACCTCATCTTCTGCTCATCCACTCGCGCACTCTAAAGAGAGCTCAGGTGAGAAATTGCAAACGTCCAGCAAATGCTCAGAGATGAAAAGTGCCAGCACTGAAAGCTCTTGCTAGCCAGCACCCTTCCTTGGAAGCGCTTTCACAGGCGCAGTAACACTGGGGCTTTGCGCTTCTCTAGCCACCAAACGTCACGGTCATTCTCTTTCCATCTCCTAGACACGAGCTGAGAAATTGCAAACGTCGAGCAATTGCTCAGAGATGAAAAGTGCCAGCACTGAAAGCTCTTGCTAGCCAGCACCCTTCCTTGGAAGCGCTTTCACAGGCGCAGCAACACTGGGGCTTTGCGCTTCTCTAGCCACCAAACGTCACGGTCCTTCTCTTTCCGTCTCGTAGACATGAGCTGCGAAATTGCAAACGTCGAGCAATTGCTCAGAGATGAAAAGTGCCAGCACTGAAAGCTGTTGCTAGCCAGCACCCTTCCTTGGAAGCGCTTTTGTAGGCCTAAGAACACTGGGGCTCTGGGCTTCTTTAGCCACCTCATCTTCTGCTCATCCTCTCGCGCACTCTAAAGAGAGCTCAGGTGAGAAATTGCAAACGTCGAGCAATTGCTCAGAGATGAAAAGTGCCAGCACTGAAAGCTCTTGCTAGCCAGCACCCTTCCTTGGAAGCGCTTTCACAGGCGCAGCAACACTGGGGCTTTGCGCTTCTCTAGCCACCAAACGTCACGGTCACTATCTCTCCGTGTCGTAGACACGAGCTGAGAAATTGCAAACGTCGAGCAATTGCTCAGAGATGAAAAGTGCCAGCACTGAAAGCTGTTGCTAGCCAGCACCCTTCCTTGGAAGCGCTTTTGTAGGCCTAAGAACACTGGGGCTCTGGGCTTCTCTAGCCACCTCATCTTCTGCTCATCCTCTCGCGCACTCTAAAGAGAGCTCAGGTGAGAAATTGCAAACGTCCAGCAATTGCTCAGAGATGAAAAGTGCCAGCACTGAAAGCTCTTGCTAGCCAGCACCCTTCCTTGGAAGCGCTTTCACAGGCGCAGCAACACTGGGGCTTTGCGCTTCTCTAGCCACCAAACGCCACGGTCCTTCTCTTTCCGTCTCGTAGACACGAGCTGAGAAATTGCAAACGTCGAGCAATTGCTCAGAGATGAAAAGTGCCAGCACTGAAAGCTCTTGCTAGCCAGCACCCTTCCTTGGAAGCGCTTTTGTAGGCCTAAGAACACTGGGGCTCTGGGCTTCTCTAGCCACCTAATCTTCTGCTCATCCTCTCGCGCACTCTAAAGAGAGCTCAGGTGAGAAATTGCAAACGTCGAGCAATTGCTCAGAGATGAAAAGTGCCAGCACTGAAAGCTCTTGCTAGCCAGCACCCTTCCTTGGAAGCGCTTTCACAGGCGCAGTAACACTGGGGCTTTGCGCTTCTCTAGCCACCAAACGTCACGGTCATTCTCTTTCCGTCTCGTAGACACGAGCTGAGAAATTGCAAACGTCGAGCAATTGCTCAGAGATGAAAAGTGCCAGCACTGAAAGCTGTTGCTAGCCAGCACCCTTCCTTGGAAGCGCTTTTGTAGGCCTAAGAACACTGGGGCTCTGGGCTTCTCTAGCCACCTCATCTTCTGCTCATCCTCTCGCGCACTCTAAAGAGAGCTCAGGTGAGAAATTGCAAACGTCGAGCAATTGCTCAGAGATGAAAAGTGCCAGCACTGAAAGCTGTTGCTAGCCAGCACCCTTCCTTGGAAGCGCTTTCACAGGCGCAGTAACACTGGGGCTTTGCGCTTCTCTAGCCACCAAACGTCACGGTCCTTCTCTTTCCGTCGGTAGACACGAGCTGAGAAATTGCAAACGTCGAGCAATTCCTCAGAGATGAAAAGTGCCAGCACTGAAAGCTGTTGCTAGCCAGCACCCTTCCTTGGAAGCGCTTTCACAAGCGCAGTAACACTGGGGCTTTGCGCTTCTCTAGCCACCAAACGTCACGGTCCTTCTCTTTCCGTCTCGTAGACATGAGCTGCGAAATTGCAAACGTCGAGCAATTGCTCAGAGATGAAAAGTGCCAGCACTGAAAGCTGTTGCTAGCCAGCACCCTTCCTTGGAAGCGCTTTTGTAGGCCTAAGAACACTGGGGCTCTGGGCTTCTCTAGCCACCTCATCTTCTGCTCATCCTCTCGCGCACTCTAAAGAGAGCTCAGGTGAGAAATTGCAAACGTCGAGCAATTGCTCAGAGATGATAAGTGCCAGCACTGAAAGCTCTTGCTAGCCAGCACCCTTCCTTGGAACCGCTTTCACAGGCGCAGCAACACTGGGGCTTTGCGCTTCTCTAGCCACCAAACGCCACGGTCCTTCTCTTTCCGTCTCGTAGACACGAGCTGAGAAATTGCAAACGTCGAGCAATTGCTCAGAGATGAAAAGTGCCAGCACTGAAAGCTGTTGCTAGCCAGCACCCTTCCTTGGAAGCGCTTTTGTAGGCCTAAGAACACTGGGGCTCTGGGCTTCTCTAGCCACCTTATCTTCTGCTCATCCTCTCGCGCACTCTAAAGAGAGCTCAGGTGAGAAATTGCAAACGTCGAGCAATTGCTCAGAGATGAAAAGTGCCAGCACTGAAAGCTCTTGCTAGCCAGCACCTTTCCTTTGAAGCGCTTTCACAGGCGCAGTAACACTGGGGCTTTGCGCTTCTCTAGCCACCAAACGTCACGGTCCTTCTCTTTCCGTCTCGTAGACACGAGCTGAGAAATTGCAAACGTCGAGCAATTGCTCAGAGATGAAAAGTGCCAGCACTGAAAGCTGTTGCTAGCCAGCACCCTTCCTTGGAAGCGCTTTTGTAGGCCTAAGAACACTGGGGCTCTGGGCTTCTCTAGCCACCTCATCTTCTGCTCATCCTCTCGCGCACTCTAAAGAGAGCTCAGGTGAGAAATTGCAAACGTCGAGCAATTGCTCAGAGATGAAAAGTGCCAGCACTGAAAGCTCTTGCTAGCCAGCACCCTTCCTTGGAAGCGCTTTCACAGGCGCAGCAACACTGGGGCTTTGCGCTTCTCTAGCCACCAAACGTCACGGTCACTATCTCTCCGTCTCGTAGACACGAGCTGAGAAATTGCAAACGTCGAGCAATTGCTCAGAGATGAAAAGTGCCAGCACTGAAAGCTCTTGCTAGCCAGCACCCTTCCTTGGAAGCGCTTTTGTAGGCCTAAGAAGACTGGGGCTCTGGGCTTCTTTAGCCACCTCATCTTCTGCTCATCCTCTCGCGCACTCTAAAGAGAGCTCAGGTGAGAAATTGCAAACGTCGAGCAATTGCTCAGAGATGAAAAGTGCCAGCACTGAAAGCTGTTGCTAGCCAGCACCCTTCCTTGGAAGCGCTTTCACAGGCGCAGCAACACTGGGCCTTTGCGCTTCTCTAGCCACCAAACGTCACGGTCCTTCTCTTTCCGTCTCGTAGACACGAGCTGAGAAATTGCAAACGTCGAGCAATTGCTCAGAGATGAAAAGTGCCAGCACTGGAAGCTGTTGCTAGCCAGCCCCCTTCCTTGGAAGCGCTTTTGTAGGCCTAAGAACACTGGGGCTCTGGGCTTCTCTAGCCACCTAATCTTCTGCTCATCCTCTCGCGCACTCTAAAGAGAGCTCAGGTGAGAAATTGCAAACGTCGAGCAATTGCTCAGAGATGAAAAGTGCCAGCACTGAAAGCTGTTGCTAGCCAGCACCCTTCCTTGGAAGCGCTTTCACAGGCGCAGCAACACTGGGGCTTTGCGCTTCTCTAGCCACCAAACGTCACGGTCACTATCTCTCCGTCTCGTAGACACGAGCTGAGAAATTGCAAACGTCGAGCAATTGCTCAGAGATGAAAAGTGCCAGCACTGAAAGCTGTTGCTAGCCAGCACCCTTCCTTGGAAGCGCTTTTGTAACCCTTAGAACACTGGGGCTCTGGGCTTCTCTAGCCACCTCATCTTCTGCTCATCCTCTCGCGCACTCTAAAGAGAGCTCAGGTGAGAAATTGCAAACGTCCAGCAAATGCTCAGAGATGAAAAGTGCCAGCACTGAAAGCTCTTGCTAGCCAGCACCCTTCCTTGGAAGCGCTTTCACAGGCGCAGCAACACTGGGGCTTTGCGCTTCTCTAGCCACCAAACGTCACGGTCCTTCTCTTTCCGTCTCGTAGACACGAGCTGAGAAATTGCAAACGTCGAGCAATTGCTCAGAGATGAAAAGTGCCAGCACTGAAAGCTCTTGCTAGCCAGCACCCTTCCTTGGAAGCGCTTTCACAGGCGCAGCAACACTGGGGCTTTGCGCTTCTCTAGCCACCAAACGTCACGGTCATTCTCTTTCCGTCTCGTAGACTCGAGCTGAGAAATTGCAAACGTCGAGCAATTGCTCAGAGATGAAAAGTGCCAGCACTGAAAGCTCTTGCTAGCCAGCACCCTTCCTTGGAAGCGCTTTCACAGGCGCAGTAACACTGTGGCTTTGCGCTTCTCTAGCCACCAAACGTCACGGTCCTTCTCTTTCCGTCTCGTAGACACGAGCTGAGAAATTGCAAACGTCGAGCAATTGCTCAGAGATGAAAAGTGCCAGCACTGAAAGCTGTTGCTAGCCAGCCCCCTTCCTTGGAAGCGCTTTTGTAGGCCTAAGAACACTGGGGCTCTGGGCTTCTCTAGCCACCTCATCTTCTGCTCATCCTCTCGCGCACTCTAAAGAGAGCTCAGGTGAGAAATTGCAAACGTCGAGCAATTGCTCAGAGATGAAAAGTGCCAGCACTGAAAGCTGTTGCTAGCCAGCACCCTTCCTTGGAAGCGCTTTCACAGGCGCAGTAACACTGGGGCTTTGCGCTTCTCTAGCCACCAAACGTCACGGTCCTTCTCTTTCCGTCGGTAGACACGAGCTGAGAAATTGCAAACGTCGAGCAATTGCTCAGAGATGAAAAGTGCCAGCACTGAAAGCTGTTGCTAGCCAGCACCCTTCCTTGGAAGCGCTTTCACAAGCGCAGCAACACTGGGGCTTTGCGCTTCTCTAGCCACCAAACGTCACGGTCCTTCTCTTTCCGTCTCGTAGACATGAGCTGCGAAATTGCAAACGTCGAGCAATTGCTCAGAGATGAAAAGTGCCAGCACTGAAAGCTGTTGCTAGCCAGCACCCTTCCTTGGAAGCGCTTTTGTAGGCCTAAGAACACTGGGGCTCTGGGCTTCTTTAGCCACCTCATCTTCTGCTCATCCTCTTGCGCACTCTAAAGAGAGCTCAGGTGAGAAATTGCAAACGTCGAGCAATTGCTCAGAGATGAAAAGTGCCAGCACTGAAAGCTGTTGCTAGCCAGCACCCTTCCTTGGAAGCGATTTCACAGGCGCAGCAACACTGGGGCTTTGCGCTTCTCTAGCCACCAAACGTCACGGTCCTTCTCTTTCCGTCTCGTAGACACGAGCTGAGAAATTGCAAACGTCGAGCAATTGCTCAGAGATGAAATGTGCCAGCACTGGAAGCTGTTGCTAGCCAGCACCCTTCCTTGGAAGCGCTTTTGTAGGCCTAAGAACACTGGGGCTCTGGGCTTCTCTAGCCACCTCATCTTCTGCTCATCCTCTCGCGCACTCTAAAGAGAGCTCAGGTGAGAAATTGCAAACGTCGAGCAATTGCTCAGAGATGAAAAGTGCCAGCACTGAAAGCTGTTGCTAGCCAGCACCCTTCCTTGGAAGCGCTTTCACAAGCGCAGTAACACTGGGGCTTTGCGCTTCTCTAGCCACCAAACGTCACGGTCCTTCTCTTTCCGTCTCGTAGACATGAGCTGCGAAATTGCAAACGTCGAGCAATTGCTCAGAGATGAAAAGTGCCAGCACTGAAAGCTGTTGCTAGCCAGCCCCCTTCCTTGGAATCGCTTTTGTAGGCCTAAGAACACTGGGGCTCTGGGCTTCTCTAGCCACCTCATCTTCTGCTCATCCTCTTGCGCACTCTAAAGAGAGCTCAGGTGAGAAATTGCAAACGTCGAGCAATTGCTCAGAGATGAAAAGTGCCAGCACTGAAAGCTCTTGCTAGCCAGCACCCTTCCTTGGAAGCGATTTCACAGGCGCAGCAACACTGGGGCTTTGCGCTTCTCTACCCACCAAACGTCATGGTCCTTCTCTTTCCGTCTCGTAGACACGAGCTGAGAAATTGCAAACGTCGAGCAATTGCTCAGAGATGAAAAGTGCCAGCACTGGAAGCTGTTGCTAGCCAGCCCCCTTCCTTGGAAGCGCTTTTGTAGGCCTAAGAACACTGGGGCTCTGGGCTTCTCTAGCCACCTCATCTTCTGCTCATCCTCTCGCGCAGTCTAAAGAGAGCTCAGGTGAGAAATTGCAAACGTCGAGCAATTGCTCAGAGATGAAAAGTGCCAGCACTGAAAGCTGTTGCTAGCCAGCACCCTTCCTTGGAAGCGCTTTCACAGGCGCAGCAACACTGGGGCTTTGCGCTTCTCTACCCACCAAACGTCACTGTCATTCTCTTTCCGTCTCCTAGACACGAGCTGAGAAATTGCAAACGTCGAGCAATTGCTCAGAGATGAAAAGTGCCAGCACTGAAAGCTCTTGCTAGCCAGCACCCTTCCTTGGAAGCGCTTTTGTAGGCCTAAGAACACTGGGGCTCTGGGCTTCTTTAGCCACCTCATCTTCTGCTCATCCACTCGCGCACTCTAAAGAGAGCTCAGGTGAGAAATTGCAAACGTCCAGCAAATGCTCAGAGATGAAAAGTGCCAGCACTGAAAGCTCTTGCTAGCCAGCACCCTTCCTTGGAAGCGCTTTCACAGGCGCAGTAACACTGGGGCTTTGCGCTTCTCTAGCCACCAAACGTCACGGTCATTCTCTTTCCATCTCCTAGACACGAGCTGAGAAATTGCAAACGTCGAGCAATTGCTCAGAGATGAAAAGTGCCAGCACTGAAAGCTCTTGCTAGCCAGCACCCTTCCTTGGAAGCGCTTTCACAGGCGCAGCAACACTGGGGCTTTGCGCTTCTCTAGCCACCAAACGTCACGGTCCTTCTCTTTCCGTCTCGTAGACATGAGCTGCGAAATTGCAAACGTCGAGCAATTGCTCAGAGATGAAAAGTGCCAGCACTGAAAGCTGTTGCTAGCCAGCACCCTTCCTTGGAAGCGCTTTTGTAGGCCTAAGAACACTGGGGCTCTGGGCTTCTTTAGCCACCTCATCTTCTGCTCATCCTCTCGCGCACTCTAAAGAGAGCTCAGGTGAGAAATTGCAAACGTCGAGCAATTGCTCAGAGATGAAAAGTGCCAGCACTGAAAGCTCTTGCTAGCCAGCACCCTTCCTTGGAAGCGCTTTCACAGGCGCAGCAACACTGGGGCTTTGCGCTTCTCTAGCCACCAAACGTCACGGTCACTATCTCTCCGTGTCGTAGACACGAGCTGAGAAATTGCAAACGTCGAGCAATTGCTCAGAGATGAAAAGTGCCAGCACTGAAAGCTGTTGCTAGCCAGCACCCTTCCTTGGAAGCGCTTTTGTAGGCCTAAGAACACTGGGGCTCTGGGCTTCTCTAGCCACCTCATCTTCTGCTCATCCTCTCGCGCACTCTAAAGAGAGCTCAGGTGAGAAATTGCAAACGTCCAGCAATTGCTCAGAGATGAAAAGTGCCAGCACTGAAAGCTCTTGCTAGCCAGCACCCTTCCTTGGAAGCGCTTTCACAGGCGCAGCAACACTGGGGCTTTGCGCTTCTCTAGCCACCAAACGCCACGGTCCTTCTCTTTCCGTCTCGTAGACACGAGCTGAGAAATTGCAAACGTCGAGCAATTGCTCAGAGATGAAAAGTGCCAGCACTGAAAGCTCTTGCTAGCCAGCACCCTTCCTTGGAAGCGCTTTTGTAGGCCTAAGAACACTGGGGCTCTGGGCTTCTCTAGCCACCTAATCTTCTGCTCATCCTCTCGCGCACTCTAAAGAGAGCTCAGGTGAGAAATTGCAAACGTCGAGCAATTGCTCAGAGATGAAAAGTGCCAGCACTGAAAGCTCTTGCTAGCCAGCACCCTTCCTTGGAAGCGCTTTCACAGGCGCAGTAACACTGGGGCTTTGCGCTTCTCTAGCCACCAAACGTCACGGTCATTCTCTTTCCGTCTCGTAGACACGAGCTGAGAAATTGCAAACGTCGAGCAATTGCTCAGAGATGAAAAGTGCCAGCACTGAAAGCTGTTGCTAGCCAGCACCCTTCCTTGGAAGCGCTTTTGTAGGCCTAAGAACACTGGGGCTCTGGGCTTCTCTAGCCACCTCATCTTCTGCTCATCCTCTCGCGCACTCTAAAGAGAGCTCAGGTGAGAAATTGCAAACGTCGAGCAATTGCTCAGAGATGAAAAGTGCCAGCACTGAAAGCTGTTGCTAGCCAGCACCCTTCCTTGGAAGCGCTTTCACAGGCGCAGTAACACTGGGGCTTTGCGCTTCTCTAGCCACCAAACGTCACGGTCCTTCTCTTTCCGTCTCGTAGACACGAGCTGAGAAATTGCAAACGTCGAGCAATTGCTCAGAGATGAAAAGTGCCAGCACTGAAAGCTGTTGCTAGCCAGCACCCTTCCTTGGAAGCGCTTTTGTAGGCCTAAGAACACTGGGGCTCTGGGCTTCTCTAGCCACCTCATCTTCTGCTCATCCTCTCGCGCACTCTAAAGAGAGCTCAGGTGAGAAATTGCAAACGTCGAGCAATTGCTCAGAGATGAAAAGTGCCAGCACTGAAAGCTCTTGCTAGCCAGCACCCTTCCTTGGAAGCGCTTTCACAGGCGCAGCAACACTGGGGCTTTGCGCTTCTCTAGCCACCAAACGTCACGGTCACTATCTCTCCGTCTCGTAGACACGAGCTGAGAAATTGCAAACGTCGAGCAATTGCTCAGAGATGAAAAGTGCCAGCACTGAAAGCTCTTGCTAGCCAGCACCCTTCCTTGGAAGCGCTTTTGTAGGCCTAAGAAGACTGGGGCTCTGGGCTTCTTTAGCCACCTCATCTTCTGCTCATCCTCTCGCGCACTCTAAAGAGAGCTCAGGTGAGAAATTGCAAACGTCGAGCAATTGCTCAGAGATGAAAAGTGCCAGCACTGAAAGCTGTTGCTAGCCAGCACCCTTCCTTGGAAGCGCTTTCACAGGCGCAGCAACACTGGGCCTTTGCGCTTCTCTAGCCACCAAACGTCACGGTCCTTCTCTTTCCGTCTCGTAGACACGAGCTGAGAAATTGCAAACGTCGAGCAATTGCTCAGAGATGAAAAGTGCCAGCACTGGAAGCTGTTGCTAGCCAGCCCCCTTCCTTGGAAGCGCTTTTGTAGGCCTAAGAACACTGGGGCTCTGGGCTTCTCTAGCCACCTCATCTTCTGCTCATCCTCTCGCGCACTCTAAAGAGAGCTCAGGTGAGAAATTGCAAACGTCGAGCAATTGCTCAGAGATGAAAAGTGCCAGCACTGAAAGCTGTTGCTAGCCAGCACCCTTCCTTGGAAGCGCTTTCACAGGCGCAGCAACACTGGGGCTTTGCGCTTCTCTAGCCACCAAACGTCACGGTCACTATCTCTCCGTCTCGTAGACACGAGCTGAGAAATTGCAAACGTCGAGCAATTGCTCAGAGATGAAAAGTGCCAGCACTGAAAGCTGTTGCTAGCCAGCACCCTTCCTTGGAAGCGCTTTTGTAACCCTTAGAACACTGGGGCTCTGGGCTTCTCTAGCCACCTCATCTTCTGCTCATCCTCTCGCGCACTCTAAAGAGAGCTCAGGTGAGAAATTGCAAACGTCCAGCAAATGCTCAGAGATGAAAAGTGCCAGCACTGAAAGCTCTTGCTAGCCAGCACCCTTCCTTGGAAGCGCTTTCACAGGCGCAGCAACACTGGGGCTTTGCGCTTCTCTAGCCACCAAACGTCACGGTCCTTCTCTTTCCGTCTCGTAGACACGAGCTGAGAAATTGCAAACGTCGAGCAATTGCTCAGAGATGAAAAGTGCCAGCACTGAAAGCTCTTGCTAGCCAGCACCCTTCCTTGGAAGCGCTTTCACAGGCGCAGCAACACTGGGGCTTTGCGCTTCTCTAGCCACCAAACGTCACGGTCATTCTCTTTCCGTCTCGTAGACTCGAGCTGAGAAATTGCAAACGTCGAGCAATTGCTCAGAGATGAAAAGTGCCAGCACTGAAAGCTGTTGCTAGCCAGCCCCCTTCCTTGGAAGCGCTTTCACAAGCGCAGTAACACTGGGGCTTTGCGCTTCTCTAGCCACCAAACGTCACGGTCCTTCTCTTTCCGTCGGTAGACACGAGCTGAGAAATTGCAAACGTCGAGCAATTGCTCAGAGATGAAAAGTGCCAGCACTGAAAGCTGTTGCTAGCCAGCACCCTTCCTTGGAAGCGCTTTCACAAGCGCAGTAACACTGGGGCTTTGCGCTTCTCTAGCCAACAAACGTCACGGTCCTTCTCTTTCCGTCTCGTAGACACGAGCTGAGAAATTGCAAACGTCGAGCAATTGCTCAGAGATGAAATGTGCCAGCACTGGAAGCTGTTGCTAGCCAGCCCCCTTCCTTGGAAGCGCTTTTGTAGGCCTAAGAACACTGGGGCTCTGGGCTTCTCTAGCCACCTCATCTTCTGCTCATCCTCTCGCGCACTCTAAAGAGAGCTCAGGTGAGAAATTGCAAACGTCGAGCAATTGCTCAGAGATGAAAAGTGCCAGCACTGAAAGCTGTTGCTAGCCAGCACCCTTCCTTGGAAGCGCTTTCACAGGCGCAGCAACACTGGGGCTTTGCGCTTCTCTACCCACCAAACGTCACGGTCACTATCTCTCCGTCTCGTAGACACGAGCTGAGAAATTGCAAACGTCGAGCAATTGCTCAGAGATGAAAAGTGCCAGCACTGAAAGCTCTTGCTAGCCAGCACCCTTCCTTGGAAGCGCTTTTGTAGGCCTAAGAACACTGGGGCTCTGGGCTTCTTTAGCCACCTCATCTTCTGCTCATCCTCTCGCGCACTCTAAAGAGAGCTCAGGTGAGAAATTGCAAACGTCCAGCAAATGCTCAGAGATGAAAAGTGCCAGCACTGAAAGCTCTTGCTAGCCAGCACCCTTCCTTGGAAGCGCTTTCACAGGCGCAGTAACACTGGGGCTTTGCGCTTCTCTAGCCACCAAGAGTCACGGTCATTCTCTTTCCATCTCGTAGACACGAGCTGAGAAATTGCAAACGTCGAGCAATTGCTCAGAGATGAAAAGTGCCAGCACTGAAAGCTGTTGCTAGCCAGCACCCTTCCTTGGAAGCGCTTTCACAGGCGCAGCAACACTGGGGCTTTGCGCTTCTCTAGCCACCAAACGTCACGGTCCTTCTCTTTCCGTCTCGTAGACATGAGCTGCGAAATTGCAAACGTCGAGCAATTGCTCAGAGATGAAAAGTGCCAGCACTGAAAGCTGTTGCTAGCCAGCACCCTTCCTTGGAAGCGCTTTTGTAACCCTTAGAACACTGGGGCTCTGGGCTTCTCTAGCCACCTCATCTTCTGCTCATCCTCTCGCGCACTCTAAAGAGAGCTCAGGTGAGAAATTGCAAACGTTGAGCAATTGCTCAGAGATGAAAAGTGCCAGCACTGAAAGCTCTTGCTAGCCAGCACCCTTCCTTGGAAGCGCTTTCACAGGCGCAGCAACACTGGGGCTTTGCGCTTCTCTAGCCACCAAACGCCACGGTCCTTCTCTTTCCGTCTCGTAGACACGAGCTGAGAAATTGCAAACGTCGAGCAATTGCTCAGAGATGAAAAGTGCCAGCACTGAAAGCTGTTGCTAGCCAGCACCCTTCCTTGGAAGCGCTTTTGTAGGCCTAAGAACACTGGGGCTCTGGGCTTCTCTAGCCACCTCATCTTCTGCTCATCCTCTCGCGCACTCTAAAGAGAGCTCAGGTGAGAAATTGCAAACGTCAAGCAATTGCTCAGAGATGAAAAGTGCCAGCACTGAAAGCTGTTGCTAGCCAGCACCCTTCCTTGGAAGCGCTTTCACAGGCGCAGTAACACTGGGGCTTTGCGCTTCTCTAGCCACCAAACGTCACGGTCATTCTCTTTCCGTCTCCTAGACACGAGATGAGAAATTGCAAACGTCGAGCAATTGCTCAGAGATGAAAAGTGCCAGCACTGAAAGCTCTTGCTAGCCAGCACCCTTCCTTGGAAGCGCTTTCACAGGCGCAGCAACACTGGGGCTTTGCGCTTCTCTAGCCACCAAACGTCACGGTCCTTCTCTTTCCGTCTCGTAGACATGAGCTGCGAAATTGCAAACGTCGAGCAATTGCTCAGAGAGGAAAAGTGCCAGCACTGAAAGCTGTTGCTAGCCAGCACCCTTCCTTGGAAGCGCTTTTGTAGGCCTAAGAACACTGGGGCTCTGGGCTTCTTTAGCCACCTCATCTTCTGCTCATCCTCTCGCGCACTCTAAAGAGAGCTCAGGTGAGAAATTGCAAACGTCGAGCAATTGCTCAGAGATGAAAAGTGCCAGCACTGAAAGCTCTTGCTAGCCAGCACCCTTCCTTGGAAGCGTTTTCACAGGCGCAGCAACACTGGGGCTTTGCGCTTCTCTAGCCACCAAACGTCACGGTCCTTCTCTTTCCGTCGGTAGACACGAGCTGAGAAATTGCAAACGTCGAGCAATTGCTCAGAGATGAAAAGTGCCAGCACTGAAAGCTGTTGCTAGCCAGCACCCTTCCTTGGAAGCGCTTTCACAAGCGCAGTAACACTGGGGCTTTGCGCTTCTCTAGCCACCAAACGTCACGGTCATTCTCTTTCCATCTCATAGACACGAGATGAGAAATTGCAAACGTCGAGCAATTGCTCAGAGATGAAAAGTGCCAGCACTGAAAGCTCTTGCTAGCCAGCACCCTTCCTTGGAAGCGCTTTCACAGGCGCAGCAACACTGGGGCTTTGCGCTTCTCTAGCCACCAAACGTCACGGTCATTCTCTTTCCGTCTCGTAGACATGAGCTGCGAAATTGCAAACGTCGAGCAATTGCTCAGAGAGGAAAAGTGCCAGCACTGAAAGCTCTTGCTAGCCAGCACCCTTCCTTGGAAGCGCTTTTGTAGGCCTAAGAACACTGGGGCTCTGGGCTTCTTTAGCCACCTCATCTTCTGCTCATCCTCTCGCGCACTCTAAAGAGAGCTCAGGTGAGAAATTGCAAACGTCGAGCAATTGCTCAGAGATGAAAAGTGCCAGCACTGAAAGCTCTTGCTAGCCAGCACCCTTCCTTGGAAGCGTTTTCACAGGCGCAGCAACACTGGGGCTTTGCGCTTCTCTAGCCACCAAACGTCACGGTCACTATCTCTCCGTGTCGTAGACACGAGCTGAGAAATTGCAAACGTCGAGCAATTGCTCAGAGATGAAAAGTGCCAGCACTGAAAGCTCTTGCTAGCCAGCACCCTTCCTTGGAAGCGCTTTTGTAACCCTTAGAACACTGGGGCTCTGGGCTTCTCTAGCCACCTCATCTTCTGCTCATCCTCTCGCGCACTCTAAAGAGAGCTCAGGTGAGAAATTGCAAACGTCGAGCAATTGCTCAGAGATGAAAAGTGCCAGCACTGAAAGCTGTTGCTAGCCAGCACCCTTCCTTGGAAGCGCTTTCACAGGCGCAGTAACACTGGGGCTTTGCGCTTCTCTACCCACCAAACGTCACGGTCCTTCTCTTTCCGTCGGTAGACACGAGCTGAGAAATTGCAAACGTCGAGCAATTGCTCAGAGATGAAAAGTGCCAGCACTGAAAGCTGTTGCTAGCCAGCACCCTTCCTTGGAAGCGCTTTCACAAGCGCAGTAACACTGGGGCTTTGCGCTTCTCTAGCCACCAAACGTCACGGTCCTTCTCTTTCCGTCTCGTAGACACAAGCTGAGAAATTGCAAACGTCGAGCAATTGCTCAGAGATGAAAAGTGCCAGCACTGGAAGCTGTTGCTAGCCAGCACCCTTCCTTGGAAGCGCTTTTGTAGGCCTAAGAACACTGGGGCTCTGGGCTTCTCTAGCCACCTCATCTTCTGCTCATCCTCTCGCGCACTCTAAAGAGAGCTCAGGTGAGAAATTGCAAACGTCGAGCAATTGCTCAGAGATGAAAAGTGCCAGCACTGAAAGCTCTTGCTAGCCAGCACCCTTCCTTGGAACCGCTTTCACAGGCGCAGCAACACTGGGGCTTTGCGCTTCTCTAGCCACCAAACGCCACGGTCCTTCTCTTTCCGTCTCGTAGACACGAGCTGAGAAATTGCAAACGTCGAGCAATTGCTCAGAGATGAAAAGTGCCAGCACTGAAAGCTGTTGCTAGCCAGCACCCTTCCTTGGAAGCGCTTTTGTAGGCCTAAGAACACTGGGGCTCTGGGCTTCTCTAGCCACCTTATCTTCTGCTCATCCTCTCGCGCACTCTAAAGAGAGCTCAGGTGAGAAATTGCAAACGTCGAGCAATTGCTCAGAGATGAAAAGTGCCAGCACTGAAAGCTCTTGCTAGCCAGCACCCTTCCTTGGAAGCGCTTTCACAAGCGCAGTAACACTGGGGCTTTGCGCTTCTCTAGCCACCAAACGTCACGGTCATTCTCTTTCCATCTCATAGACACGAGATGAGAAATTGCAAACGTCGAGCAATTGCTCAGAGATGAAAAGTGCCAGCACTGAAAGCTCTTGCTAGCCAGCACCCTTCCTTGGAAGCGCTTTCACAGGCGCAGCAACACTGGGGCTTTGCGCTTCTCTAGCCACCAAACGTCACGGTCATTCTCTTTCCGTCTCGTAGACATGAGCTGCGAAATTGCAAACGTCGAGCAATTGCTCAGAGAGGAAAAGTGCCAGCACTGAAAGCTCTTGCTAGCCAGCACCCTTCCTTGGAAGCGCTTTTGTAGGCCTAAGAACACTGGGGCTCTGGGCTTCTTTAGCCACCTCATCTTCTGCTCATCCTCTCGCGCACTCTAAAGAGAGCTCAGGTGAGAAATTGCAAACGTCGAGCAATTGCTCAGAGATGAAAAGTGCCAGCACTGAAAGCTCTTGCTAGCCAGCACCCTTCCTTGGAAGCGTTTTCACAGGCGCAGCAACACTGGGGCTTTGCGCTTCTCTAGCCACCAAACGTCACGGTCACTATCTCTCCGTGTCGTAGACACGAGCTGAGAAATTGCAAACGTCGAGCAATTGCTCAGAGATGAAAAGTGCCAGCACTGAAAGCTCTTGCTAGCCAGCACCCTTCCTTGGAAGCGCTTTTGTAACCCTTAGAACACTGGGGCTCTGGGCTTCTCTAGCCACCTCATCTTCTGCTCATCCTCTCGCGCACTCTAAAGAGAGCTCAGGTGAGAAATTGCAAACGTCGAGCAATTGCTCAGAGATGAAAAGTGCCAGCACTGAAAGCTGTTGCTAGCCAGCACCCTTCCTTGGAAGCGCTTTCACAGGCGCAGTAACACTGGGGCTTTGCGCTTCTCTACCCACCAAACGTCACGGTCCTTCTCTTTCCGTCGGTAGACACGAGCTGAGAAATTGCAAACGTCGAGCAATTGCTCAGAGATGAAAAGTGCCAGCACTGAAAGCTGTTGCTAGCCAGCACCCTTCCTTGGAAGCGCTTTCACAAGCGCAGTAACACTGGGGCTTTGCGCTTCTCTAGCCACCAAACGTCACGGTCCTTCTCTTTCCGTCTCGTAGACACAAGCTGAGAAATTGCAAACGTCGAGCAATTGCTCAGAGATGAAAAGTGCCAGCACTGGAAGCTGTTGCTAGCCAGCACCCTTCCTTGGAAGCGCTTTTGTAGGCCTAAGAACACTGGGGCTCTGGGCTTCTCTAGCCACCTCATCTTCTGCTCATCCTCTCGCGCACTCTAAAGAGAGCTCAGGTGAGAAATTGCAAACGTCGAGCAATTGCTCAGAGATGAAAAGTGCCAGCACTGAAAGCTCTTGCTAGCCAGCACCCTTCCTTGGAACCGCTTTCACAGGCGCAGCAACACTGGGGCTTTGCGCTTCTCTAGCCACCAAACGCCACGGTCCTTCTCTTTCCGTCTCGTAGACACGAGCTGAGAAATTGCAAACGTCGAGCAATTGCTCAGAGATGAAAAGTGCCAGCACTGAAAGCTGTTGCTAGCCAGCACCCTTCCTTGGAAGCGCTTTTGTAGGCCTAAGAACACTGGGGCTCTGGGCTTCTCTAGCCACCTTATCTTCTGCTCATCCTCTCGCGCACTCTAAAGAGAGCTCAGGTGAGAAATTGCAAACGTCGAGCAATTGCTCAGAGATGAAAAGTGCCAGCACTGAAAGCTCTTGCTAGCCAGCACCTTTCCTTGGAAGCGCTTTCACAGGCGCAGTAACACTGGGGCTTTGCGCTTCTCTAGCCACCAAACGTCACGGTCCTTCTCTTTCCGTCTCGTAGACACGAGCTGAGAAATTGCAAACGTCGAGCAATTGCTCAGAGATGAAAAGTGCCAGCACTGAAAGCTCTTGCTAGCCAGCACCCTTCCTTGGAAGCGCTTTTGTAGGCCTAAGAACACTGGGGCTCTGGGCTTCTCTAGCCACCTCATCTTCTGCTCATCCTCTCGCGCACTCTAAAGAGAGCTCAGGTGAGAAATTGCAAACGTCCAGCAATTGCTCAGAGATGAAAAGTGCCAGCACTGAAAGCTGTTGCTAGCCAGCACCCTTCCTTGGAAGCGCTTTCACAGGCGCAGCAACACTGGGGCTTTGCGCTTCTCTACCCACCAAACGTCACGGTCACTATCTCTCCGTCTCGTAGACACGAGCTGAGAAATTGCAAACGTCGAGCAATTGCTCAGAGATGAAAAGTGCCAGCACTGAAAGCTGTTGCTAGCCAGCACCCTTCCTTGGAAGCGCTTTTGTAGGCCTAAGAACACTGGGGCTCTGGGCTTCTTTAGCCACCTCATCTTCTGCTCATCCTCTCGCGCACTCTAAAGAGAGCTCAGGTGAGAAATTGCAAACGTCCAGCAAATGCTCAGAGATGAAAAGTGCCAGCACTGAAAGCTCTTGCTAGCCAGCACCCTTCCTTGGAAGCGCTTTCACAGGCGCAGCAACACTGGGGCTTTGCGCTTCTCTACGCACCAAACGTCACGGTCCTTCTCTTTCCGTCTCGTAGACACGAGCTCAGAAATTGCAAACGTCGAGCAATTGCTCAGAGATGAAAAGTGCCAGCACTGAAAGCTGTTGCTAGCCAGCCCCCTTCCTTGGAAGCGCTTTTGTAGGCCTAAGAACACTGGGTCTCTGGGCTTCTCTAGCCACCTAATCTTCTGCTCATCCTCTCGCGCACTCTAAAGAGAGCTCAGGTGAGAAATTGCAAACGTCGAGCAATTGCTCAGAGATGAAAAGTGCCAGCACTGAAAGCTGTTGCTAGCCAGCACCCTTCCTTGGAAGCGCTTTCACAGGCGCAGCAACACTGGGGCTTTGCGCTTCTCTAGCCACCAAACGTCACGGTCACTATCTCTCCGTCTCGTAGACACAAGCTGAGAAATTGCAAACGTCGAGCAATTGCTCAGAGATGAAAAGTGCCAGCACTGAAAGCTGTTGCTAGCCAGCACCCTTCCTTGGAAGCGCTTTTATAACCCTTAGAACACTGGGGCTCTGGGCTTCTCTAGCCACCTCATCTTCTGCTCATCCTCTCGCGCACTCTAAAGAGAGCTCAGGTGAGAAATTGCAAACGTCGAGCAATTGCTCAGAGATGAAAAGTGCCAGCACTGAAAGCTGTTGCTAGCCAGCACCCTTCCTTGGAAGCGCTTTCACAGGCGCAGCAACACTGGGGCTTTGCGCTTCTCTAGCCACCAAACGTCACGGTCACTATCTCTCCGTCTCGTAGACACGAGCTGAGAAATTGCAAACGTCGAGCAATTGCTCAGAGATGAAAAGTGCCAGCACTGAAAGCTGTTGCTAGCCAGCACCCTTCCTTGGAAGCGCTTTTGTAGGCCTAAGAACACTGGGGCTCTGGGCTTCTTTAGCCACCTCATCTTCTGCTCATCCTCTCGCGCACTCTAAAGAGAGCTCAGGTGAGAAATTGCAAACGTCCAGCAAATGCTCAGAGATGAAAAGTGCCAGCACTGAAAGCTCTTGCTAGCCAGCACCCTTCCTTGGAAGCGCTTTCACAGGCGCAGTAACACTGGGGCTTTGCGCTTCTCTAGCCACCAAACGTCACGGTCCTTCTCTTTCCATCTCGTAGACACGAGCTGAGAAATTGCAAACGTCGAGCAATTGCTCAGAGATGAAAAGTGCCAGCACTGAAAGCTCTTGCTAGCCAGCACCCTTCCTTGGAAGCGCTTTCACAGGCGCAGCAACACTGGGGCTTTGCGCTTCTCTAGCCACCAAACGTCACGGTCCTTCTCTTTCCGTCTCGTAGACATGAGCTGCGAAATTGCAAACGTCGAGCAATTGCTCAGAGATGAAAAGTGCCAGCACTGAAAGCTCTTGCTAGCCAGCACCCTTCCTTGGAAGCGCTTTTGTAGGCCTAAGAACACTGGGGCTCTGGGCTTCTTTAGCCACCTCATCTTCTGCTCATCCTCTCGCGCACTCTAAAGAGTGCTCAGGTGAGAAATTGCAAACGTCGAGCAATTGCTCAGAGATGAAAAGTGCCAGCACTGAAAGCTCTTGCTAGCCAGCACCCTTCCTTGGAAGCGCTTTCACAGGCGCAGCAACACTGGGGCTTTGCGCTTCTCTACCCACCAAACGTCACGGTCACTATCTCTCCGTCTCGTAGACACGAGCTGAGAAATTGCAAACGTCGAGCAATTGCTCAGAGATGAAAAGTGCCAGCACTGAAAGCTCTTGCTAGCCAGCACCCTTCCTTGGAAGCGCTTTTGTAACCCTTAGAACACTGGGGCTCTGGGCTTCTCTAGCCACCTCATCTTCTGCTCATCCTCTCGCGCAGTCTAAAGAGAGCTCAGGTGAGAAATTGCAAACGTCCAGCAATTGCTCAGAGATGAAAAGTGCCAGCACTGAAAGCTCTTGCTAGCCAGCACCCTTCCTTGGAAGCGCTTTCACAGGTGCAGCAACACTGGGGCTTTGCGCTTCTCTAGCCACCAAACGCCACGGTCCTTCTCTTTCCGTCTCGTAGACACGAGCTGAGAAATTGCAAACGTCGAGCAATTGCTCAGAGATGAAAAGTGCCAGCACTGAAAGCTGTTGCTAGCCAGCACCCTTCCTTGGAAGCGCTTTTGTAGGCCTAAGAACACTGGGGCTCTGGGCTTCTCTAGCCACCTCATCTTCTGCTCATCCTCTCGCGCACTCTAAAGAGAGCTCAGGTGAGAAATTGCAAACGTCGAGCAATTGCTCAGAGATGAAAAGTGCCAGCACTGAAAGCTGTTGCTAGCCAGCACCCTTCCTTGGAAGCGCTTTCACAAGCGCAGTAACACTGGGGCTTTGCGCTTCTCTAGCCACCAAATGTCACGGTCCTTCTCTTTCCGTCTCGTAGACACGAGCTGAGAAATTGCAAACGTCAAGCAATTGCTCAGAGATGAAAAGTGCCAGCACTGAAAGCTGTTGCTAGCCAGCACCCTTCCTTGGAAGCGCTTTCACAGGCGCAGCAACACTGGGGCTTTGCGCTTCTATACGCACCAAACGTCACGGTCCTTCTCTTTCCGTCTCGTAGACACGAGCTGAGAAATTGCAAACGTCGAGCAATTGCTCAGAGATGAAAAGTGCCAGCACTGAAAGCTGTTGCTAGCCAGCACCCTTCCTTGGAAGCGCTTTTGTAGGCCTAAGAACACTGGGGCTCTGGGCTTCTCTAGCCACCTCATCTTCTGCTCATCCTCTCGCGCACTCTAAAGAGAGCTCAGGTGAGAAATTGCAAACGTCGAGCAATTGCTCAGAGATGAAAAGTGCCAGCACTGAAAGCTCTTGCTAGCCAGCACCTTTCCTTTGAAGCGCTTTCACAGGCGCAGTAACACTGGGGCTTTGCGCTTCTCTAGCCACCAAACGTCACGGTCCTTCTCTTTCCGTCTCGTAGACACGAGCTGAGAAATTGCAAACGTCGAGCAATTGCTCAGAGATGAAAAGTGCCAGCACTGAAAGCTCTTGCTAGCCAGCACCCTTCCTTGGAAGCGCTTTTGTAGGCCTAAGAACACTGGGGCTCTGGGCTTCTCTAGCCACCTCATCTTCTGCTCATCCTCTCGCGCACTCTAAAGAGAGCTCAGGTGAGAAATTGCAAACGTCGAGCAATTGCTCAGAGATGAAAAGTGCCAGCACTGAAAGCTGTTGCTAGCCAGCACCCTTCCTTGGAAGCGCTTTCACAGGCGCAGCAACACTGGGGCTTTGCGCTTCTCTACCCACCAAACGTCACGGTCACTATCTCTCCGTCTCGTAGACACGAGCTGAGAAATTGCAAACGTCGAGCAATTGCTCAGAGATGAAAAGTGCCAGCACTGAAAGCTCTTGCTAGCCAGCACCCTTCCTTGGAAGCGCTTTTGTAGGCCTAAGAACACTGGGGCTCTGGGCTTCTTTAGCCACCTCATCTTCTGCTCATCCTCTCGCGCACTCTAAAGAGAGCTCAGGTGAGAAATTGCAAACGTCCAGCAAATGCTCAGAGATGAAAAGTGCCAGCACTGAAAGCTCTTGCTAGCCAGCACCCTTCCTTGGAAGCGCTTTCACAGGCGCAGTAACACTGGGGCTTTGCGCTTCTCTAGCCACCAAACGTCACGGTCATTCTCTTTCCATCTCATAGACACGAGCTGAGAAATTGCAAACGTCGAGCAATTGCTCAGAGATGAAAAGTGCCAGCACTGAAAGCTCTTGCTAGCCAGCACCCTTCCTTGGAAGCGATTTCACAGGCGCAGTAACACTGGGGTTTTGCGCTTCTCTACCCACCAAACGTCACGGTCCTTCTCTTTCCGTCTCGTAGACATGAGCTGAGAAATTGCAAACGTCGAGCAATTGCTCAGAGATGAAAAGTGCCAGCACTGGAAGCTGTTGCTAGCCAGCACCCTTCCTTGGAAGCGCTTTTGTAGGCCTAAGAACACTGGGGCTCTGGGATTCTCTAGCCACCTAATCTTCTGCTCATCCTCTCGCGCACTCTAAAGAGAGCTCAGGTGAGAAATTGCAAACGTCGAGCAATTGCTCAGAGATGAAAAGTGCCAGCACTGAAAGCTGTTGCTAGCCAGCACCCTTCCTTGGAAGCGCTTTCACAGGCGCAGCAACACTGGGGCTTTGCGCTTCTCTAGCCACCAAACGTCACGGTCACTATCTCTCCGTCTCGTAGACACGAGCTGAGAAATTGCAAACGTCGAGCAATTGCTCAGAGATGAAAAGTGCCAGCACTGAAAGCTGTTGCTAGCCAGCACCCTTCCTTGGAAGCGCTTTTGTAACCCTTAGAACACTGGGGCTCTGGGCTTCTCTAGCCACCTCATCTTCTGCTCATCCTCTCGCGCACTCTAAAGAGAGCTCAGGTGAGAAATTGCAAACGTCCAGCAAATGCTCAGAGATGAAAAGTGCCAGCACTGACAGCTGTTGCTAGCCAGCACCCTTCCTTGGAAGCGCTTTCACAGGCGCAGCAACACTGGGGCTTTGCGCTTCTCTACGCACCAAACGTCACGGTCCTTCTCTTTCCGTCTCGTAGACTCGAGCTGAGAAATTGCAAACGTCCAGCAATTGCTCAGAGATGAAAAGTGCCAGCACTGAAAGCTCTTGCTAGCCAGCACCCTTCCTTGGAAGCGCTTTTGTAGGCCTAAGAACACTGGGGCTCTGGGCTTCTCTAGCCACCTCATCTTCTGCTCATCCTCTCGCGCACTCTAAAGAGAGCTCAGGTGAGAAATTGCAAACGTCCAGCAATTGCTCAGAGATGAAAAGTGCCAGCACTGAAAGCTCTTGCTAGCCAGCACCCTTCCTTGGAAGCGCTTTCACAGGCGCAGTAACACTGGGGCTTTGCGCTTCTCTACCCACCAAACGTCACGGTCCTTCTCTTTCCGTCTCGTAGACACGAGCTGAGAAATTGCAAACGTCCAGCAATTGCTCAGAGATGAAAAGTGCCAGCACTGAAAGCTGTTGCTAGCCAGCCCCCTTCCTTGGAAGCGCTTTTGTAGGCCTAAGAACACTGGGGTTCTGGGCTTCTCTAGCCACCTCATCTTCTGCTCATCCTCTCGCGCACTCTAAAGAGAGCTCAGGTGAGAAATTGCAAACGTCGAGCAATTGCTCAGAGATGAAAAGTGCCAGCACTGAAAGCTGTTGCTAGCCAGCACCCTTCCTTGGAAGCGCTTTCACAGGCGCAGCAACACTGGGGCTTTGCGCTTCTCTACCCACCAAACGTCACGGTCCTTCTCTTTCCGTCTCCTAGACACGAGCTGAGAAATTGCAAACGTCGAGCAATTGCTCAGAGATGAAAAGTGCCAGCACTGAAAGCTGTTGCTAGCCAGCACCCTTCCTTGGAAGCGCTTTCACAGGCGCAGCAACACTGGGGCTTTGCGCTTCTCTAGCCACCAAACGTCACGGTCATTCTCTTTCCGTCTCGTAGACACGAGCTGAGAAATTGCAAACGTCGAGCAATTGCTCAGAGATGAAAAGTGCCAGCACTGGAAGCTGTTGCTAGCCAGCCCCCTTCCTTGGAAGCGCTTTTGTAGGCCTAAGAACACTGGGGCTCTGGGCTTCTTTAGCCGCCTCATCTTCTGCTCATCCTCTTGCGCAGTCTAAAGAGAGCTCAGGTGAGAAATTGCAAACGTCGAGCAATTGCTCAGAGATGAAAAGTGCCAGCACTGAAAGCTCTTGCTAGCCAGCACCCTTCCTTGGAAGCGCTTTCACAGGCGCAGTAACACTGGGGCTTTGCGCTTCTCTAGCCACCAAACGTCACGGTCCTTCTCTTTCCGTCTCGTAGACACGAGCTGAGAAATTGCAAACGTTGAGCAATTGCTCAGAGATGAAAAGTGCCAGCACTGAAAGCTGTTGCTAGCCAGCACCCTTCCTTGGAAGCGCTTTCACAGGCGCAGCAACACTGGGGCTTTGCGCTTCTCTAGCCACCAAAAGTCACGGTCCTTCTCTTTCCGTCTCGTAGACTCGAGCTGAGAAATTGCAAACGTCGAGCAATTGCTCAGAGATGAAAAGTGCCAGCACTGAAAGCTGTTGCTAGCCAGCACCCTTCCTTGGAAGCGCTTTTGTAGGCCTAAGAACACTGGGGCTCTGGGCTTCTCTAGCCACCTCATCTTCTGCTCATCCTCTCGCGCACTCTAAAGAGAGCTCAGGTGAGAAATTGCAAACGTCGAGCAATTGCTCAGAGATGAAAAGTGCCAGCACTGAAACCTGTTGCTAGCCAGCACCTTTCCTTGGAAGCGCTTTCACAGGCGCAGTAACACTGGGGCTTTGCGCTTCTCTAGCCACCAAACGTCACGGTCATTCTCTTTCCGTCTCGTAGACACGAGCTGAGAAATTGCAAACGTCCAGCAATTGCTCAGAGATGAAAAGTGCCAGCACTGAAAGCTCTTGCTAGCCAGCACCCTTCCTTGGAAGCGCTTTCACAGGCGCAGCAACACTGGGGCTTTGCGCTTCTCTAGCCACCAAACGTCACGGTCCTTCTCTTTCCGTCTCGTAGACACGAGCTGAGAAATTGCAAACGTCGAGCAATTGCTCAGAGATGAAAAGTGCCAGCACTGAAAGCTCTTGCTAGCCAGCACCCTTCCTTGGAAGCGCTTTTGTAGGCCTAAGAACACTGGGGCTCTGGGCTTCTTTAGCCACCTCATCTTCTGCTCATCCTCTCGCGCACTCTAAAGAGAGCTCAGGTGAGAAATTGCAAACGTCGAGCAATTGCTCAGAGATGAAAAGTGCCAGCACTGAAAGCTGTTGCTAGCCAGCACCCTTCCTTGGAAGCGCTTTCACAGGCGCAGCAACACTGGGGCTTTGCGCTTCTCTACCCACCAAACGCCACGGTCCTTCTTTTTCCGTCTCGTAGACACGAGCTGAGAAATTGCAAACGTCGAGCAATTGCTCAGAGATGAAAAGTGCCAGCACTGAAAGCTCTTGCTAGCCAGCACCCTTCCTTGGAAGCGCTTTCACAGGCGCAGCAACACTGGGGCTTTGCGCTTCTCTAGCCACCAAAAGTCACGGTCCTTCTCTTTCCGTCTCGTAGACTCGAGCTGAGAAATTGCAAACGTCGAGCAATTGCTCAGAGATGAAAAGTGCCAGCACTGAAAGCTCTTGCTAGCCAGCACCCTTCCTTGGAAGCGCTTTTGTAGGCCTAAGAACACTGGGGCTCTGGGCTTCTCTAGCCACCTCATCTTCTGCTCATCCTCTCGCGCACTGTAAAGAGAGCTCAGGTGAGAAATTGCAAACGTCGAGCAATTGCTCAGAGATGAAAAGTGCCAGCACTGAAAGCTGTTGCTAGCCAGCACCCTTCCTTGGAAGCGCTTTCACAGGCGCAGCAACACTGGGGCTTTGCGCTTCTCTAGCCACAAAACGTCACGGTCCTTCTCTTTCCGTCTCGTAGACACGAGCTGAGAAATTGCAAACGTCGAGCAATTGCTCAGAGATGAAAAGTGCCAGCACTGAAAGCTGTTGCTAGCCAGCACCCTTCCTTGGAAGCGCTTTCACAAGCGCAGTAACACTGGGGCTTTGCGCTTCTCTAGCCACCAAACGTCACGGTCCTTCTCTTTCCGTCTCGTAGACACGAGCTGAGAAATTGCAAACGTCGAGCAATTGCTCCGAGATGAAAAGTGCCAGCACTGAAAGCTCTTGCTAGCCAGCACCCTTCCTTGGAAGCGCTTTCACAGGCGCAGCAACACTGGGGCTTTGCGCTTCTCTAGCCACCAAACGCCACGGTCCTTCTCTTTCCGTCTCGTAGACACGAGCTGAGAAATTGCAAACGTCGAGCAATTGCTCAGAGATGAAAAGTGCCAGCACTGAAAGCTCTTGCTAGCCAGCCCCCTTCCTTGGAATCGCTTTTGTAGGCCTAAGAACACTGGGGCTCTGGGCTTCTCTAGCCACCTCATCTTCTGCTCATCCTCTCGCGCACTCTAAAGAGAGCTCAGGTGAGAAATTGCAAACGTCGAGCAATTGCTCAGAGATGAAAAGTGCCAGCACTGAAAGCTGTTGCTAGCCAGCACCCTTCCTTGGAAGCGCTTTCACAGGCGCAGCAACACTGGGGCTTTGCGCTTCTCTAGCCACCAAACGTCACGGTCACTATCTCTCCGTCTCCTAGACACGAGCTGAGAAATTGCAAACGTCGAGCAATTGCTCAGAGATGAAAAGTGCCAGCACTGAAAGCTCTTGCTAGCCAGCACCCTTCCTTGGAAGTGCTTTTGTAGGCCTAAGAACACTGGGGCTCTGGGCTTCTCTAGCCACCTCATCTTCTGCTCATCCTCTCGCGCACTCTAAAGAGAGCTCAGGTGAGAAATTGCAAACGTCGAGCAATTGCTCAGAGATGAAAAGTGCCAGCACTGAAAGCTGTTGCTAGCCAGCACCCTTCCTTGGAAGCGCTTTCACAGGCGCAGTAACACTGGGGCTTTGCGCTTCTCTAGCCACCAAACGTCACGGTCCTTCTCTTTCCGTCTCGTAGACATGAGCTGCGAAATTGCAAACGTCGAGCAATTGCTCAGAGATGAAAAGTGCCAGCACTGAAAGCTGTTGCTAGCCAGCACCCTTCCTTGGAAGCGCTTTTGTAGGCCTAAGAACACTGGGGCTCTGGGCTTCTCTAGCCACCTCATCTTCTGTTCATCCTCTCGCGCAGTCTAAAGAGAGCTCAGGTGAGAAATTGCAAACGTCGAGCAATTGCTCAGAGATGAAAAGTGCCAGCACTGAAAGCTCTTGCTAGCCAGCACCTTTCCTTGGAAGCGCTTTCACAGGCGCAGTAACACTGGGGGTTTGCGCTTCTCTACCCATCAAACGTCACGGTCCTTCTCTTTCCGTCTCGTAGACACGAGCTGAGAAATTGCAAACGTCGAGCAATTGCTCAGAGATGAAAAGTGCCAGCACTGAAAGCTCTTGCTAGCCAGCACCCTTCCTTGGAAGCGCTTTCACAGGCGCAGCAACACTGGGGCTTTGCGCTTCTCTAGCCAACAAACGTCACGGTCCTTCTCTTTCCGTCTCGTAGACACGAGCTGAGAAATTGCAAACGTCGAGCAATTGCTCAGAGATGAAATGTGCCAGCACTGAAAGCTGTTGCTAGCCAGCCCCCTTCCTTGGAAGCGCTTTTGTAGGCCTAAGAACACTGGGGCTCTGGGCTTCTTTAGCCACCTAATCTTCTGCTCATCCTCTCGCGCACTCTAAAGAGAGCTCAGGTGAGAAATTGCAAACGTCGAGCAATTGCTCAGAGATGAAAAGTGCCAGCACTGAAAGCTGTTGCTAGCCAGCACCCTTCCTTGGAAGCGCTTTCACAGGCGCAGCAACACTGGGGCTTTGCGCTTCTCTAGCCACCAAACGTCACGGTCCTTCCCTTTCCGTCTCGTAGACACGAGCTGAGAAATTGCAAACGTCCAGCAATTGCTCAGAGATGAAAAGTGCCAGCACTGAAAGCTCTTGCTAGCCAGCACCCTTCCTTGGAAGCGCTTTCACAGGCGCAGCAACACTGGGGCTTTGCGCTTCTCTACCCACCAAAAGTCACGGTCACTATCTCTCCGTCTCGTAGACACGAGCTGAGAAATTGCAAACGTCGAGCAATTGCTCAGAGATGAAAAGTGCCAGCACTGAAAGCTCTTGCTAGCCAGCACCCTTCCTTGGAAGCGCTTTTGTAGGCCTAAGAACACTGGGGCTCTGGGCTTCTCTAGCCACCTCATCTTCTGCTCATCCTCTCGCGCACTCTAAAGAGAGCTCAGGTGAGAAATTGCAAACGTCGAGCAATTGCTCAGAGATGAAAAGTGCCAGCACTGAAAGCTGTTGCTAGCCAGCACCCTTCCTTGGAAGCGCTTTCACAGGCGCAGTAACACTGGGGCTTTGCGCTTCTCTAGCCACCAAACGTCACTGTCATTCTCTTTCCGTCTCGTAGACACGAGCTGAGAAATTGCAAACGTCGAGCAATTGCTCAGAGATGAAAAGTGCCAGCACTGAAAGCTCTTGCTAGCCAGCACCCTTCCTTGGAAGCGCTTTTGTAGGCCTAAGAACACTGGGGCTCTGGGCTTCTCTAGCCACCTCATCTTCTGCTTATCCTCTCGCGCACTCTAAAGAGAGCTCAGGTGAGAAATTGCAAACGTCGAGCAATTGCTCAGAGATGAAAAGTGCCAGCACTGAAAGCTGTTGCTAGCCAGCACCCTTCCTTGGAAGCGCTTTCACAGGCGCAGTAACACTGGGGCTTTGCGCTTCTCTACCCATCAAACGTCACGGTCCTTCTCTTTCCGTCTCGTAGACACGAGCTGAGAAATTGCAAACGTCGAGCAATTGCTCAGAGATGAAAAGTGCCAGCACTGAAAGCTGTTGCTAGCCAGCACCCTTCCTTGGAAGCGCTTTACAGGCAAAGTAACACTGGGGCTTTGCGCTTCTCTACCCATCAAACGTCACGGTCCTTCTCTTTCCGTCTCGTAGACATGAGCTGAGAAATTGCAAACGTCCAGCAATTGCTCAGAGATGAAAAGTGCCAGCACTGAAAGCTGTTGCTAGCCAGCACCCTTCCTTGGAAGCGCTTTTGTAGGCCTAAGAACAGTGGGGCTCTGGGCTTCTCTAGCCACCTCATCTTCTGCTCATCCTCTCGCGCACTCTAAAGAGAGCTCAGGTGAGAAATTGCAAACGTCGAGCAATTGCTCAGAGATGAAAAGTGCCAGCACTGAAAGCTGTTGCTAGCCAGCACCCTTCCTTGCAAGCGCTTTTGTAGGCCTAAGAACACTGGGGCTCTGGGCTTCTCTAGCCACCTCATCTTCTGCTCATCCTCGCGCGCACTCTAAAGAGAGCTCAGGTGAGAAATTGCAAACGTCGAGCAATTGCTCAGAGATGAAAAGTGCCAGCACTGAAAGCTCTTGCTAGCCAGCACCCTTCCATGGAAGCGCTTTCACAGGCGCAGCAACACTGGGGCTTTGCGCTTCTATACGCACCAAAGGTCACGGTCCTTCTCTTTCCGTCTCGTAGACACGAGCTGAGAAATTGCAAACGTCGAGCAATTGCTCAGAGATGAAAAGTGCCAGCACTGAAAGCTCTTGCTAGCCAGCACCCTTCCTTGGAAGCGCTTTCACAGGCGCAGCAACACTGGGGCTTTGCGCTTCTCTAGCCACCAAACGTCACGGTCACTATCTCTCCGTCTCGTAGACACGAGCTGAGAAATTGCAAACGTCGAGCAATTGCTCAGAGATGAAAAGTGCCAGCACTGAAAGCTGTTGCTAGCCAGCACCCTTCCTTGGAAGCGCTTTCACAGGCGCAGCAACACTGGGGCTTTGCGCTTCTATACGCACCAAACGTCACGGTCATTCTCTTTCCGTCTCGTAGACTCGAGCTGAGAAATTGCAAACGTTGAGCAATTGCTCAGAGATGAAAAGTGCCAGCACTGAAAGCTGTTGCTAGCCAGCCCCCTTCCTTGGAAGCGCTTTTGTAGGCCTAAGAACACTGGGGCTCTGGGCTTCTCTAGCCACCTAATCTTCTGCTCATCCTCTCGCGCAGTCTAAAGAGAGCTCAGGTGAGAAATTGCAAACGTCGAGCAATTGCTCAGAGATGAAAAGTGCCAGCACTGAAAGCTGTTGCTAGCCAGCACCCTTCCTTGGAAGCGCTTTCACAGGCGCAGCAACACTTGGGCTTTGCGCTTCTCTAGCCACCAAACGCCACGGTCCTTCTCTTTCCGTCGGTAGACATGAGCTGCGAAATTGCAAACGTCGAGCAGTTGCTCAGAGATGAAAAGTGCCAGCACTGAAAGCTCTTGCTAGCCAGCACCCTTCCTTGGAAGCGCTTTTGTAGGCCTAAGAACACTGGGGCTCTGGGCTTCTCTAGCCACCTCATCTTCTGCTCATCCTCTCGCGCACTCTGAAGAGAGCTCAGGTGAGAAATTGCAAACGTCGAGCAATTGCTCAGAGATGAAAAGTGCCAGCACTGAAAGCTGTTGCTAGCCAGCACCCTTCCTTGGAAGCGCTTTTGTAGCCCTTAGAACACTGGGGCTCTGGGCTTCTCTAGCCACCTCATCTTCTGCTCATCCTCTCGCGCACTCTAAAGAGAGCTCAGGTGAGAAATTGCAAACGTCGAGCAATTGCTCAGAGATGAAAAGTGCCAGCACTGAAAGCTGTTGCTAGCCAGCACCCTTCCTTGGAAGCGCTTTCACAGGCGCAGCAACACTGGGGCTTTGCGCTTCTATACGCACCAAACGTCACGGTCATTCTCTTTCCGTCTCGTAGACACGAGCTGAGAAATTGCAAACGTCGAGCAATTGCTCAGAGATGAAAAGTGCCAGCACTGAAAGCTCTTGCTAGCCAGCACCCTTCCTTGGAAGCGCTTTCACAGGCGCAGCAACACTGGGGCTTTGCGCTTCTCTAGCCACCAAACGTCACGGTCACTATCTCTCCGTCTCGTAGACACGAGCTGAGAAATTGCAAACGTCGAGCAATTGCTCAGAGATGAAAAGTGCCAGCACTGAAAGCTGTTGCTAGCCAGCACCCTTCCTTGGAAGCGCTTTTGTAACCCTTAGAACACTGGGGCTCTGGGCTTCTCTAGCCACCTCATCTTCTGCTCATCCTCTCGCGCACTCTAAAGAGAGCTCAGGTGAGAAATTGCAAACGTCCAGCAAATGCTCAGAGATGAAAAGTGCCAGCACTGACAGCTGTTGCTAGCCAGCACCCTTCCTTGGAAGCGCTTTCACAGGCGCAGCAACACTGGGGCTTTGCGCTTCTCTAGCCACCAAACGTCACGGTCCTTCTCTTTCCGTCTCGTAGACACGAGCTGAGAAATTGCAAACGTCCAGCAATTGCTCAGAGATGAAAAGTGCCAGCACTGAAAGCTGTTGCTAGCCAGCCCCCTTCCTTGGAAGCGCTTTTGTAGGCCTAAGAACACTGGGGTTCTGGGCTTCTCTAGCCACCTAATCTTCTGCTCATCCTCTCGCGCACTCTAAAGAGAGCTCAGGTGAGAAATTGCAAACGTCGAGCAATTGCTCAGAGATGAAAAGTGCCAGCACTGAAAGCTGTTGCTAGCCAGCACCCTTCCTTGGAAGCGCTTTCACAGGCGCAGTAACACTGGGGCTTTGCGCTTCTCTACCCACCAAACGTCACGGTCCTTCTCTTTCCGTCTCCTAGACACGAGCTGAGAAATTGCAAACGTCGAGCAATTGCTCAGAGATGAAAAGTGCCAGCACTGAAAGCTGTTGCTAGCCAGCACCCTTCCTTGGAAGCGCTTTCACAAGCGCAGTAACACTGGGGCTTTGCGCTTCTCTAGCCACCAAACGTCACGGTCATTCTCTTTCCGTCTCGTAGACACGAGCTGAGAAATTGCAAACGTCGAGCAATTGCTCAGAGATGAAAAGTGCCAGCACTGAAAGCTGTTGCTAGCCAGCCCCCTTCCTTGGAAGCGCTTTTGTAGGCCTAAGAACACTGGGGCTCTGGGCTTCTTTAGCCGCCTCATCTTCTGCTCATCCTCTTGCGCAGTCTAAAGAGAGCTCAGGTGAGAAATTGCAAACGTCGAGCAACTGCTCAGAGATGAAAAGTGCCAGCACTGAAAGCTGTTGCTAGCCAGCACCCTTCCTTGGAAGCGCTTTCACAGGCGCAGTAACACTGGGGCTTTGCGCTTCTCTAGCCACCAAACGTCACGGTCCTTCTCTTTCCGTCTCGTAGACACGAGCTGAGAAATTGCAAACGTTGAGCAATTGCTCAGAGATGAAAAGTGCCAGCACTGAAAGCTCTTGCTAGCCAGCACCCTTCCTTGGAAGCGCTTTCACAGGCGCAGCAACACTGGGGCTTTGCGCTTCTCTAGCCACCAAAAGTCACGGTCCTTCTCTTTCCGTCTCGTAGACTCGAGCTGAGAAATTGCAAACGTCGAGCAATTGCTCAGAGATGAAAAGTGCCAGCACTGAAAGCTGTTGCTAGCCAGCACCCTTCCTTGGAAGCGCTTTTGTAGGCCTAAGAACACTGGGGCTCTGGGCTTCTCTAGCCACCTCATCTTCTGCTCATCCTCTCGCGCACTCTAAAGAGAGCTCAGGTGAGAAATTGCAAACGTCGAGCAATTGCTCAGAGATGAAAAGTGCCAGCACTGAAAGCTGTTGCTAGCCAGCACCTTTCCTTGGAAGCGCTTTCACAGGCGCAGTAACACTGGGGCTTTGCGCTTCTCTAGCCACCAAACGTCACGGTCCTTCTCTTTCCGTCTCGTAGACACGAGCTGAGAAATTGCAAACGTCGAGCAATTGCTCAGAGATGAAAAGTGCCAGCACTGAAAGCTCTTGCTAGCCAGCACCCTTCCTTGGAAGCGCTTTCACAGGCGCAGCAACACTGGGGCTTTGCGCTTCTCTAGCCACCAAACGTCACGGTCCTTCTCTTTCCGTCTCGTAGACACGAGCTGAGAAATTGCAAACGTCGAGCAATTGCTCAGAGATGAAAAGTGCCAGCACTGAAAGCTGTTGCTAGCCAGCACCCTTCCTTGGAAGCGCTTTTGTAGGCCTAAGAACACTGGGGCTCTGGGCTTCTTTAGCCACCTCATCTTCTGCTCATCCTCTCGCGCACTCTAAAGAGAGCTCAGGTGAGAAATTGCAAACGTCCAGCAATTGCTCAGAGATGAAAAGTGCCAGCACTGAAAGCTGTTGCTAGCCAGCACCCTTCCTTGGAAGCGCTTTCACAGGCGCAGCAACACTGGGGCTTTGCGCTTCTCTAGCCACCAAACGCCACGGTCCTTCTTTTTCCGTCTCGTAGACACGAGCTGAGAAATTGCAAACGTCGAGCAATTGCTCAGAGATGAAAAGTGCCAGCACTGAAAGCTCTTGCTAGCCAGCACCCTTCCTTGGAAGCGCTTTCACAGGCGCAGCAACACTGGGGCTTTGCGCTTCTCTAGCCACCAAACGTCACGGTCCTTCTCTTTCCGTCTCGTAGACTCGAGCTGAGAAATTGCAAAAGTCGAGCAATTGCTCAGAGATGAAAAGTGCCAGCACTGAAAGCTGTTGCTAGCCAGCACCCTTCCTTGGAAGCGCTTTCACAAGCGCAGTAACACTGGGGCTTTGCGCTTCTCTAGCCACCAAACGTCACGGTCCTTCTCTTTCCGTCTCGTAGACACGAGCTGAGAAATTGCAAACGTCGAGCAATTGCTCCGAGATGAAAAGTGCCAGCACTGACAGCTGTTGCTAGCCAGCACCCTTCCTTGGAAGCGCTTTCACAGGCGCAGCAACACTGGGGCTTTGCGCTTCTCTAGCCACCAAACGTCACGGTCACTATCTCTCCGTCTCGTAGACACGAGCTGAGAAATTGCAAACGTCGAGCAATTGCTCAGAGATGAAAAGTGCCAGCACTGAAAGCTGTTGCTAGCCAGCACCCTTCCTTGGAAGCGCTTTTGTAACCCTTAGAACACTGGGGCTCTGGGCTTCTCTAGCCACCTCATCTTCTGCTCATCCTCTCGCGCACTCTAAAGAGAGCTCAGGTGAGAAATTGCAAACGTCCAGCAAATGCTCAGAGATGAAAAGTGCCAGCACTGACAGCTGTTGCTAGCCAGCACCCTTCCTTGGAAGCGCTTTCACAGGCGCAGCAACACTGGGGCTTTGCGCTTCTCTAGCCACCAAACGTCACGGTCCTTCTCTTTCCGTCTCGTAGACACGAGCTGAGAAATTGCAAACGTCCAGCAATTGCTCAGAGATGAAAAGTGCCAGCACTGAAAGCTGTTGCTAGCCAGCCCCCTTCCTTGGAAGCGCTTTTGTAGGCCTAAGAACACTGGGGTTCTGGGCTTCTCTAGCCACCTAATCTTCTGCTCATCCTCTCGCGCACTCTAAAGAGAGCTCAGGTGAGAAATTGCAAACGTCGAGCAATTGCTCAGAGATGAAAAGTGCCAGCACTGAAAGCTGTTGCTAGCCAGCACCCTTCCTTGGAAGCGCTTTCACAGGCGCAGTAACACTGGGGCTTTGCGCTTCTCTACCCACCAAACGTCACGGTCCTTCTCTTTCCGTCTCGTAGACACGAGCTGAGAAATTGCAAACGTCGAGCAATTGCTCAGAGATGAAAAGTGCCAGCACTGAAAGCTGTTGCTAGCCAGCACCCTTCCTTGGAAGCGCTTTCACAAGCGCAGTAACACTGGGGCTTTGCGCTTCTCTAGCCACCAAACGTCACGGTCATTCTCTTTCCGTCTCGTAGACACGAGCTGAGAAATTGCAAACGTCGAGCAATTGCTCAGAGATGAAAAGTGCCAGCACTGAAAGCTGTTGCTAGCCAGCCCCCTTCCTTGGAAGCGCTTTTGTAGGCCTAAGAACACTGGGGCTCTGGGCTTCTTTAGCCGCCTCATCTTCTGCTCATCCTCTTGCGCAGTCTAAAGAGAGCTCAGGTGAGAAATTGCAAACGTCGAGCAACTGCTCAGAGATGAAAAGTGCCAGCACTGAAAGCTGTTGCTAGCCAGCACCCTTCCTTGGAAGCGCTTTCACAGGCGCAGTAACACTGGGGCTTTGCGCTTCTCTAGCCACCAAACGTCACGGTCCTTCTCTTTCCGTCTCGTAGACACGAGCTGAGAAATTGCAAACGTTGAGCAATTGCTCAGAGATGAAAAGTGCCAGCACTGAAAGCTCTTGCTAGCCAGCACCCTTCCTTGGAAGCGCTTTCACAGGCGCAGCAACACTGGGGCTTTGCGCTTCTCTAGCCACCAAAAGTCACGGTCCTTCTCTTTCCGTCTCGTAGACTCGAGCTGAGAAATTGCAAACGTCGAGCAATTGCTCAGAGATGAAAAGTGCCAGCACTGAAAGCTGTTGCTAGCCAGCACCCTTCCTTGGAAGCGCTTTTGTAGGCCTAAGAACACTGGGGCTCTGGGCTTCTCTAGCCACCTCATCTTCTGCTCATCCTCTCGCGCACTCTAAAGAGAGCTCAGGTGAGAAATTGCAAACGTCGAGCAATTGCTCAGAGATGAAAAGTGCCAGCACTGAAAGCTGTTGCTAGCCAGCACCTTTCCTTGGAAGCGCTTTCACAGGCGCAGTAACACTGGGGCTTTGCGCTTCTCTAGCCACCAAACGTCACGGTCCTTCTCTTTCCGTCTCGTAGACACGAGCTGAGAAATTGCAAACGTCGAGCAATTGCTCAGAGATGAAAAGTGCCAGCACTGAAAGCTCTTGCTAGCCAGCACCCTTCCTTGGAAGCGCTTTCACAGGCGCAGCAACACTGGGGCTTTGCGCTTCTCTAGCCACCAAACGTCACGGTCCTTCTCTTTCCGTCTCGTAGACACGAGCTGAGAAATTGCAAACGTCGAGCAATTGCTCAGAGATGAAAAGTGCCAGCACTGAAAGCTGTTGCTAGCCAGCACCCTTCCTTGGAAGCGCTTTTGTAGGCCTAAGAACACTGGGGCTCTGGGCTTCTTTAGCCACCTCATCTTCTGCTCATCCTCTCGCGCACTCTAAAGAGAGCTCAGGTGAGAAATTGCAAACGTCCAGCAATTGCTCAGAGATGAAAAGTGCCAGCACTGAAAGCTGTTGCTAGCCAGCACCCTTCCTTGGAAGCGCTTTCACAGGCGCAGCAACACTGGGGCTTTGCGCTTCTCTAGCCACCAAACGCCACGGTCCTTCTTTTTCCGTCTCGTAGACACGAGCTGAGAAATTGCAAACGTCGAGCAATTGCTCAGAGATGAAAAGTGCCAGCACTGAAAGCTCTTGCTAGCCAGCACCCTTCCTTGGAAGCGCTTTCACAGGCGCAGCAACACTGGGGCTTTGCGCTTCTCTAGCCACCAAACGTCACGGTCCTTCTCTTTCCGTCTCGTAGACTCGAGCTGAGAAATTGCAAACGTCGAGCAATTGCTCAGAGATGAAAAGTGCCAGCACTGAAAGCTGTTGCTAGCCAGCACCCTTCCTTGGAAGCGCTTTCACAAGCGCAGTAACACTGGGGCTTTGCGCTTCTCTAGCCACCAAACGTCACGGTCCTTCTCTTTCCGTCTCGTAGACACGAGCTGAGAAATTGCAAACGTCGAGCAATTGCTCCGAGATGAAAAGTGCCAGCACTGACAGCTGTTGCTAGCCAGCACCCTTCCTTGGAAGCGCTTTCACAGGCGCAGCAACACTGGGGCTTTGCGCTTCTCTAGCCACCAAACGCCACGGTCCTTCTCTTTCCGTCTCGTAGACACGAGCTGAGAAATTGCAAACGTCGAGCAATTGCTCAGAGATGAAAAGTGCCAGCACTGAAAGCTCTTGCTAGCCAGCCCCCTTCCTTGGAAGCGCTTTTGTAGGCCTAAGAACACTGGGGCTCTGGGCTTCTCTAGCCACCTCATCTTCTGCTCATCCTCTCGCGCACTCTAAAGAGAGCTCAGGTGAGAAATTGCAAACGTCGAGCAATTGCTCAGAGATGAAAAGTGCCAGCACTGAAAGCTCTTGCTAGCCAGCACCCTTCCTTGGAAGCGCTTTCACAGGCGCAGCAACACTGGGGCTTTGCGCTTCTCTAGCCACCAAACGTCACGGTCACTATCTCTCCGTCTCCTAGACACGAGCTGAGAAATTGCAAACGTCGAGCAATTGCTCAGAGATGAAAAGTGCCAGCACTGAAAGCTCTTGCTAGCCAGCACCCTTCCTTGGAAGTGCTTTTGTAGGCCTAAGAACACTGGGGCTCTGGGCTTCTCTAGCCACCTCATCTTCTGCTCATCCTCTCGCGCACTCTAAAGAGAGCTCAGGTGAGAAATTGCAAACGTCGAGCAATTGCTCAGAGATGAAAAGTGCCAGCACTGAAAGCTGTTGCTAGCCAGCACCCTTCCTTGGAAGCGCTTTACAGGCAAAGTAACACTGGGGCTTTGCGCTTCTCTACCCATCAAACGTCACGGTCCTTCTCTTTCCGTCTCGTAGACATGAGCTGAGAAATTGCAAATGTCGAGCAATTGCTCAGAGATGAAAAGTGCCAGCACTGAAAGCTGTTGCTAGCCAGCACCCTTCCTTGGAAGCGCTTTTGTAGGCCTAAGAACAGTGGGGCTCTGGGCTTCTCTAGCCACCTCATCTTCTGCTCATCCTCTCGCGCACTCTAAAGAGAGCTCAGGTGAGAAATTGCAAACGTCGAGCAATTGCTCAGAGATGAAAAGTGCCAGCACTGAAAGCTGTTGCTAGCCAGCACCCTTCCTTGGAAGTGCTTTTGTAGGCCTAAGAACACTGGGGCTCTGGGCTTCTCTAGCCACCTCATCTTCTGCTCATCCTCGCGCGCACTCTAAAGAGAGCTCAGGTGAGAAATTGCAAACGTCGAGCAATTGCTCAGAGATGAAAAGTGCCAGCACTGAAAGCTCTTGCTAGCCAGCACCCTTCCATGGAAGCGCTTTCACAGGCGCAGCAACACTGGGGCTTTGCGCTTCTATACGCACCAAAGGTCACGGTCCTTCTCTTTCCGTCTCGTAGACACGAGCTGAGAAATTGCAAACGTCGAGCAATTGCTCAGAGATGAAAAGTGCCAGCACTGAAAGCTCTTGCTAGCCAGCACCCTTCCTTGGAAGCGCTTTCACAGGCGCAGCAACACTGGGGCTTTGCGCTTCTCTAGCCACCAAACGTCACGGTCACTATCTCTCCGTCTCGTAGACACGAGCTGAGAAATTGCAAACGTCGAGCAATTGCTCAGAGATGAAAAGTGCCAGCACTGAAAGCTGTTGCTAGCCAGCACCCTTCCTTGGAAGCGCTTTCACAGGCGCAGCAACACTGGGGCTTTGCGCTTCTATACGCACCAAACGTCACGGTCATTCTCTTTCCGTCTCGTAGACTCGAGCTGAGAAATTGCAAACGTTGAGCAATTGCTCAGAGATGAAAAGTGCCAGCACTGAAAGCTGTTGCTAGCCAGCCCCCTTCCTTGGAAGCGCTTTTGTAGGCCTAAGAACACTGGGGCTCTGGGCTTCTCTAGCCACCTAATCTTCTGCTCATCCTCTCGCGCAGTCTAAAGAGAGCTCAGGTGAGAAATTGCAAACGTCGAGCAATTGCTCAGAGATGAAAAGTGCCAGCACTGAAAGCTGTTGCTAGCCAGCACCCTTCCTTGGAAGCGCTTTCACAGGCGCAGCAACACTTGGGCTTTGCGCTTCTCTAGCCACCAAACGCCACGGTCCTTCTCTTTCCGTCGGTAGACATGAGCTGCGAAATTGCAAACGTCGAGCAGTTGCTCAGAGATGAAAAGTGCCAGCACTGAAAGCTCTTGCTAGCCAGCACCCTTCCTTGGAAGCGCTTTTGTAGGCCTAAGAACACTGGGGCTCTGGGCTTCTCTAGCCACCTCATCTTCTGCTCATCCTCTCGCGCACTCTGAAGAGAGCTCAGGTGAGAAATTGCAAACGTCGAGCAATTGCTCAGAGATGAAAAGTGCCAGCACTGAAAGCTGTTGCTAGCCAGCACCCTTCCTTGGAAGCGCTTTTGTAGCCCTTAGAACACTGGGGCTCTGGGCTTCTCTAGCCACCTCATCTTCTGCTCATCCTCTCGCGCACTCTAAAGAGAGCTCAGGTGAGAAATTGCAAACGTCGAGCAATTGCTCAGAGATGAAAAGTGCCAGCACTGAAAGCTGTTGCTAGCCAGCACCCTTCCTTGGAAGCGCTTTCACAGGCGCAGCAACACTGGGGCTTTGCGCTTCTATACGCACCAAACGTCACGGTCATTCTCTTTCCGTCTCGTAGACACGAGCTGAGAAATTGCAAACGTCGAGCAATTGCTCAGAGATGAAAAGTGCCAGCACTGAAAGCTCTTGCTAGCCAGCACCCTTCCTTGGAAGCGCTTTCACAGGCGCAGCAACACTGGGGCTTTGCGCTTCTCTAGCCACCAAACGTCACGGTCCTTCTCTTTCCGTCTCGTAGACACGAGCTGAGAAATTGCAAACGTCGAGCAATTGCTCAGAGATGAAAAGTGCCAGCACTGAAAGCTGTTGCTAGCCAGCACCCTTCCTTGGAAGCGCTTTTGTAACCCTTAGAACACTGGGGCTCTGGGCTTCTCTAGCCACCTCATCTTCTGCTCATCCTCTCGCGCACTCTAAAGAGAGCTCAGGTGAGAAATTGCAAACGTCCAGCAAATGCTCAGAGATGAAAAGTGCCAGCACTGACAGCTGTTGCTAGCCAGCACCCTTCCTTGGAAGCGCTTTCACAGGCGCAGCAACACTGGGGCTTTGCGCTTCTCTAGCCACCAAACGTCACGGTCCTTCTCTTTCCGTCTCGTAGACACGAGCTGAGAAATTGCAAACGTCCAGCAATTGCTCAGAGATGAAAAGTGCCAGCACTGAAAGCTGTTGCTAGCCAGCCCCCTTCCTTGGAAGCGCTTTTGTAGGCCTAAGAACACTGGGGTTCTGGGCTTCTCTAGCCACCTAATCTTCTGCTCATCCTCTCGCGCACTCTAAAGAGAGCTCAGGTGAGAAATTGCAAACGTCGAGCAATTGCTCAGAGATGAAAAGTGCCAGCACTGAAAGCTGTTGCTAGCCAGCACCCTTCCTTGGAAGCGCTTTCACAGGCGCAGTAACACTGGGGCTTTGCGCTTCTCTACCCACCAAACGTCACGGTCCTTCTCTTTCCGTCTCCTAGACACGAGCTGAGAAATTGCAAACGTCGAGCAATTGCTCAGAGATGAAAAGTGCCAGCACTGAAAGCTGTTGCTAGCCAGCACCCTTCCTTGGAAGCGCTTTCACAAGCGCAGTAACACTGGGGCTTTGCGCTTCTCTAGCCACCAAACGTCACGGTCATTCTCTTTCCGTCTCGTAGACACGAGCTGAGAAATTGCAAACGTCGAGCAATTGCTCAGAGATGAAAAGTGCCAGCACTGAAAGCTGTTGCTAGCCAGCCCCCTTCCTTGGAAGCGCTTTTGTAGGCCTAAGAACACTGGGGCTCTGGGCTTCTTTAGCCGCCTCATCTTCTGCTCATCCTCTTGCGCAGTCTAAAGAGAGCTCAGGTGAGAAATTGCAAACGTCGAGCAACTGCTCAGAGATGAAAAGTGCCAGCACTGAAAGCTGTTGCTAGCCAGCACCCTTCCTTGGAAGCGCTTTCACAGGCGCAGTAACACTGGGGCTTTGCGCTTCTCTAGCCACCAAACGTCACGGTCCTTCTCTTTCCGTCTCGTAGACACGAGCTGAGAAATTGCAAACGTTGAGCAATTGCTCAGAGATGAAAAGTGCCAGCACTGAAAGCTCTTGCTAGCCAGCACCCTTCCTTGGAAGCGCTTTCACAGGCGCAGCAACACTGGGGCTTTGCGCTTCTCTAGCCACCAAAAGTCACGGTCCTTCTCTTTCCGTCTCGTAGACTCGAGCTGAGAAATTGCAAACGTCGAGCAATTGCTCAGAGATGAAAAGTGCCAGCACTGAAAGCTGTTGCTAGCCAGCACCCTTCCTTGGAAGCGCTTTTGTAGGCCTAAGAACACTGGGGCTCTGGGCTTCTCTAGCCACCTCATCTTCTGCTCATCCTCTCGCGCACTCTAAAGAGAGCTCAGGTGAGAAATTGCAAACGTCGAGCAATTGCTCAGAGATGAAAAGTGCCAGCACTGAAAGCTGTTGCTAGCCAGCACCTTTCCTTGGAAGCGCTTTCACAGGCGCAGTAACACTGGGGCTTTGCGCTTCTCTAGCCACCAAACGTCACGGTCCTTCTCTTTCCGTCTCGTAGACACGAGCTGAGAAATTGCAAACGTCGAGCAATTGCTCAGAGATGAAAAGTGCCAGCACTGAAAGCTCTTGCTAGCCAGCACCCTTCCTTGGAAGCGCTTTCACAGGCGCAGCAACACTGGGGCTTTGCGCTTCTCTAGCCACCAAACGTCACGGTCCTTCTCTTTCCGTCTCGTAGACACGAGCTGAGAAATTGCAAACGTCGAGCAATTGCTCAGAGATGAAAAGTGCCAGCACTGAAAGCTCTTGCTAGCCAGCACCCTTCCTTGGAAGCGCTTTTGTAGGCCTAAGAACACTGGGGCTCTGGGCTTCTCTAGCCACCTCATCTTCTGCTCATCCTCTCGCGCACTCTAAAGAGAGCTCAGGTGAGAAATTGCAAACGTCGAGCAATTGCTCAGAGATGAAAAGTGCCAGCACTGAAAGCTGTTGCTAGCCAGCACCCTTCCTTGGAAGCGCTTTACAGGCAAAGTAACACTGGGGCTTTGCGCTTCTCTACCCATCAAACGTCACGGTCCTTCTCTTTCCGTCTCGTAGACATGAGCTGAGAAATTGCAAATGTCGAGCAATTGCTCAGAGATGAAAAGTGCCAGCACTGAAAGCTGTTGCTAGCCAGCACCCTTCCTTGGAAGCGCTTTTGTAGGCCTAAGAACAGTGGGGCTCTGGGCTTCTCTAGCCACCTCATCTTCTGCTCATCCTCTCGCGCACTCTAAAGAGAGCTCAGGTGAGAAATTGCAAACGTCGAGCAATTGCTCAGAGATGAAAAGTGCCAGCACTGAAAGCTGTTGCTAGCCAGCACCCTTCCTTGGAAGTGCTTTTGTAGGCCTAAGAACACTGGGGCTCTGGGCTTCTCTAGCCACCTCATCTTCTGCTCATCCTCGCGCGCACTCTAAAGAGAGCTCAGGTGAGAAATTGCAAACGTCGAGCAATTGCTCAGAGATGAAAAGTGCCAGCACTGAAAGCTCTTGCTAGCCAGCACCCTTCCATGGAAGCGCTTTCACAGGCGCAGCAACACTGGGGCTTTGCGCTTCTATACGCACCAAAGGTCACGGTCCTTCTCTTTCCGTCTCGTAGACACGAGCTGAGAAATTGCAAACGTCGAGCAATTGCTCAGAGATGAAAAGTGCCAGCACTGAAAGCTGTTGCTAGCCAGCACCCTTCCTTGGAAGCGCTTTTGTAGGCCTAAGAACACTGGGGCTCTGGGCTTCTCTAGCCACCTCATCTTCTGCTCATCCTCTCGCGCACTCTAAAGAGAGCTCAGGTGAGAAATTGCAAACGTCGAGCAATTGCTCAGAGATGAAAAGTGCCAGCACTGAAAGCTGTTGCTAGCCAGCACCCTTCCTTGGAAGCGCTTTCACAGGCGCAGTAACACTGGGGCTTTGCGCTTCTCTAGCCACCAAACGTCACGGTCCTTCTCTTTCCGTCTCGTAGACACGAGCTGAGAAATTGCAAACGTCGAGCAATTGCTCAGAGATGAAAAGTGCCAGCACTGAAAGCTCTTGCTAGCCAGCACCCTTCCTTGGAAGCGCTTTCACAGGCGCAGCAACACTGGGGCTTTGCGCTTCTCTAGCCACCAAACGTCACGGTCCTTCTCTTTCCGTCTCGTAGACACGAGCTGAGAAATTGCAAACGTCGAGCAATTGCTCAGAGATGAAAAGTGCCAGCACTGAAAGCTGTTGCTAGCCAGCACCCTTCCTTGGAAGCGCTTTTGTAGGCCTAAGAACACTGGGGCTCTGGGCTTCTTTAGCCACCTCATCTTCTGCTCATCCTCTCGCGCACTCTAAAGAGAGCTCAGGTGAGAAATTGCAAACGTCCAGCAATTGCTCAGAGATGAAAAGTGCCAGCACTGAAAGCTGTTGCTAGCCAGCACCCTTCCTTGGAAGCGCTTTCACAGGCGCAGCAACACTGGGGCTTTGCGCTTCTCTACCCATCAAACGTCACGGTCCTTCTCTTTCCGTCTCGTAGACATGAGCTGAGAAATTGCAAATGTCGAGCAATTGCTCAGAGATGAAAAGTGCCAGCACTGAAAGCTGTTGCTAGCCAGCACCCTTCCTTGGAAGCGCTTTTGTAGGCCTAAGAACAGTGGGGCTCTGGGCTTCTCTAGCCACCTCATCTTCTGCTCATCCTCTCGCGCACTCTAAAGAGAGCTCAGGTGAGAAATTGCAAACGTCGAGCAATTGCTCAGAGATGAAAAGTGCCAGCACTGAAAGCTGTTGCTAGCCAGCACCCTTCCTTGGAAGAGCTTTTGTAGGCCTAAGAACACTGGGGCTCTGGGCTTCTCTAGCCACCTCATCTTCTGCTCATCCTCGCGCGCACTCTAAAGAGAGCTCAGGTGAGAAATTGCAAACGTCGAGCAATTGCTCAGAGATGAAAAGTGCCAGCACTGAAAGCTCTTGCTAGCCAGCACCCTTCCATGGAAGCGCTTTCACAGGCGCAGCAACACTGGGGCTTTGCGCTTCTATACGCACCAAAGGTCACGGTCCTTCTCTTTCCGTCTCGTAGACACGAGCTGAGAAATTGCAAACGTCGAGCAATTGCTCAGAGATGAAAAGTGCCAGCACTGAAAGCTCTTGCTAGCCAGCACCCTTCCTTGGAAGCGCTTTCACAGGCGCAGCAACACTGGGGCTTTGCGCTTCTCTAGCCACCAAACGTCACGGTCACTATCTCTCCGTCTCGTAGACACGAGCTGAGAAATTGCAAACGTCGAGCAATTGCTCAGAGATGAAAAGTGCCAGCACTGAAAGCTGTTGCTAGCCAGCACCCTTCCTTGGAAGCGCTTTCACAGGCGCAGCAACACTGGGGCTTTGCGCTTCTATACGCACCAAACGTCACGGTCATTCTCTTTCCGTCTCGTAGACTCGAGCTGAGAAATTGCAAACGTTGAGCAATTGCTCAGAGATGAAAAGTGCCAGCACTGAAAGCTGTTGCTAGCCAGCCCCCTTCCTTGGAAGCGCTTTTGTAGGCCTAAGAACACTGGGGCTCTGGGCTTCTCTAGCCACCTAATCTTCTGCTCATCCTCTCGCGCAGTCTAAAGAGAGCTCAGGTGAGAAATTGCAAACGTCGAGCAATTGCTCAGAGATGAAAAGTGCCAGCACTGAAAGCTGTTGCTAGCCAGCACCCTTCCTTGGAAGCGCTTTCACAGGCGCAGCAACACTTGGGCTTTGCGCTTCTCTAGCCACCAAACGCTACGGTCCTTCTCTTTCCGTCGGTAGACATGAGCTGCGAAATTGCAAACGTCGAGCAGTTGCTCAGAGATGAAAAGTGCCAGCACTGAAAGCTCTTGCTAGCCAGCACCCTTCCTTGGAAGCGCTTTTGTAGGCCTAAGAACACTGGGGCTCTGGGCTTCTCTAGCCACCTCATCTTCTGCTCATCCTCTCGCGCACTCTGAAGAGAGCTCAGGTGAGAAATTGCAAACGTCGAGCAATTGCTCAGAGATGAAAAGTGCCAGCACTGAAAGCTGTTGCTAGCCAGCACCCTTCCTTGGAAGCGCTTTTGTAGCCCTTAGAACACTGGGGCTCTGGGCTTCTCTAGCCACCTCATCTTCTGCTCATCCTCTCGCGCACTCTAAAGAGAGCTCAGGTGAGAAATTGCAAACGTCGAGCAATTGCTCAGAGATGAAAAGTGCCAGCACTGAAAGCTGTTGCTAGCCAGCACCCTTCCTTGGAAGCGCTTTCACAGGCGCAGCAACACTTGGGCTTTGCGCTTCTCTAGCCACCAAACGCCACGGTCCTTCTCTTTCCGTCGGTAGACATGAGCTGCGAAATTGCAAACGTCGAGCAGTTGCTCAGAGATGAAAAGTGCCAGCACTGAAAGCTCTTGCTAGCCAGCACCCTTCCTTGGAAGCGCTTTTGTAGGCCTAAGAACACTGGGGCTCTGGGCTTCTCTAGCCACCTCATCTTCTGCTCATCCTCTCGCGCACTCTGAAGAGAGCTCAGGTGAGAAATTGCAAACGTCGAGCAATTGCTCAGAGATGAAAAGTGCCAGCACTGAAAGCTGTTGCTAGCCAGCACCCTTCCTTGGAAGCGCTTTTGTAGCCCTTAGAACACTGGGGCTCTGGGCTTCTCTAGCCACCTCATCTTCTGCTCATCCTCTCGCGCACTCTAAAGAGAGCTCAGGTGAGAAATTGCAAACGTCGAGCAATTGCTCAGAGATGAAAAGTGCCAGCACTGAAAGCTGTTGCTAGCCAGCACCCTTCCTTGGAAGCGCTTTCACAGGCGCAGCAACACTGGGGCTTTGCGCTTCTATACGCACCAAACGTCACGGTCATTCTCTTTCCGTCTCGTAGACACGAGCTGAGAAATTGCAAACGTCGAGCAATTGCTCAGAGATGAAAAGTGCCAGCACTGAAAGCTGTTGCTAGCCAGCACCCTTCCTTGGAAGCGCTTTCACAGGCGCAGCAACACTGGGGCTTTGCGCTTCTCTAGCCACCAAACGTCACGGTCACTATCTCTCCGTCTCGTAGACACGAGCTGAGAAATTGCAAACGTCGAGCAATTGCTCAGAGATGAAAAGTGCCAGCACTGAAAGCTGTTGCTAGCCAGCACCCTTCCTTGGAAGCGCTTTTGTAACCCTTAGAACAGTGGGGCTCTGGGCTTCTCTAGCCACCTCATCTTCTGCTCATCCTCTCGCGCACTCTAAAGAGAGCTCAGGTGAGAAATTGCAAACGTCCAGCAAATGCTCAGAGATGAAAAGTGCCAGCACTGACAGCTGTTGCTAGCCAGCACCCTTCCTTGGAAGCGCTTTCACAGGCGCAGCAACACTGGGGCTTTGCGCTTCTCTAGCCACCAAACGTCACGGTCCTTCTCTTTCCGTCTCGTAGACACGAGCTGAGAAATTGCAAACGTCCAGCAATTGCTCAGAGATGAAAAGTGCCAGCACTGAAAGCTGTTGCTAGCCAGCCCCCTTCCTTGGAAGCGCTTTTGTAGGCCTAAGAACACTGGGGTTCTGGGCTTCTCTAGCCACCTAATCTTCTGCTCATCCTCTCGCGCACTCTAAAGAGAGCTCAGGTGAGAAATTGCAAACGTCGAGCAATTGCTCAGAGATGAAAAGTGCCAGCACTGAAAGCTGTTGCTAGCCAGCACCCTTCCTTGGAAGCGCTTTCACAGGCGCAGTAACACTGGGGCTTTGCGCTTCTCTACCCACCAAACGTCACGGTCCTTCTCTTTCCGTCTCCTAGACACGAGCTGAGAAATTGCAAACGTCGAGCAATTGCTCAGAGATGAAAAGTGCCAGCACTGAAAGCTGTTGCTAGCCAGCACCCTTCCTTGGAAGCGCTTTCACAAGCGCAGTAACACTGGGGCTTTGCGCTTCTCTAGCCACCAAACGTCACGGTCATTCTCTTTCCGTCTCGTAGACACGAGCTGAGAAATTGCAAACGTCGAGCAATTGCTCAGAGATGAAAAGTGCCAGCACTGAAAGCTGTTGCTAGCCAGCCCCCTTCCTTGGAAGCGCTTTTGTAGGCCTAAGAACACTGGGGCTCTGGGCTTCTTTAGCCGCCTCATCTTCTGCTCATCCTCTTGCGCAGTCTAAAGAGAGCTCAGGTGAGAAATTGCAAACGTCGAGCAACTGCTCAGAGATGAAAAGTGCCAGCACTGAAAGCTGTTGCTAGCCAGCACCCTTCCTTGGAAGCGCTTTCACAGGCGCAGTAACACTGGGGCTTTGCGCTTCTCTAGCCACCAAACGTCACGGTCCTTCTCTTTCCGTCTCGTAGACACGAGCTGAGAAATTGCAAACGTCGAGCAATTGCTCAGAGATGAAAAGTGCCAGCACTGAAAGCTCTTGCTAGCCAGCACCCTTCCTTGGAAGCGCTTTCACAGGCGCAGCAACACTGGGGCTTTGCGCTTCTCTAGCCACCAAACGTCACGGTCCTTCTCTTTCCGTCTCGTAGACACGAGCTGAGAAATTGCAAACGTCGAGCAATTGCTCAGAGATGAAAAGTGCCAGCACTGAAAGCTCTTGCTAGCCAGCACCCTTCCTTGGAAGCGCTTTTGTAGGCCTAAGAACACTGGGGCTCTGGGCTTCTCTAGCCACCTCATCTTCTGCTCATCCTCTCGCGCACTCTAAAGAGAGCTCAGGTGAGAAATTGCAAACGTCGAGCAATTGCTCAGAGATGAAAAGTGCCAGCACTGAAAGCTGTTGCTAGCCAGCACCCTTCCTTGGAAGCGCTTTACAGGCGCAGTAACACTGGGGCTTTGCGCTTCTCTACCCATCAAACGTCACGGTCCTTCTCTTTCCGTCTCGTAGACATGAGCTGAGAAATTGCAAATGTCGAGCAATTGCTCAGAGATGAAAAGTGCCAGCACTGAAAGCTGTTGCTAGCCAGCACCCTTCCTTGGAAGCGCTTTTGTAGGCCTAAGAACAGTGGGGCTCTGGGCTTCTCTAGCCACCTCATCTTCTGCTCATCCTCTCGCGCACTCTAAAGAGAGCTCAGGTGAGAAATTGCAAACGTCGAGCAATTGCTCAGAGATGAAAAGTGCCAGCACTGAAAGCTGTTGCTAGCCAGCACCCTTCCTTGGAAGTGCTTTTGTAGGCCTAAGAACACTGGGGCTCTGGGCTTCTCTAGCCACCTCATCTTCTGCTCATCCTCGCGCGCACTCTAAAGAGAGCTCAGGTGAGAAATTGCAAACGTCGAGCAATTGCTCAGAGATGAAAAGTGCCAGCACTGAAAGCTCTTGCTAGCCAGCACCCTTCCATGGAAGCGCTTTCACAGGCGCAGCAACACTGGGGCTTTGCGCTTCTATACGCACCAAAGGTCACGGTCCTTCTCTTTCCGTCTCGTAGACACGAGCTGAGAAATTGCAAACGTCGAGCAATTGCTCAGAGATGAAAAGTGCCAGCACTGAAAGCTGTTGCTAGCCAGCACCCTTCCTTGGAAGCGCTTTTGTAGGCCTAAGAACACTGGGGCTCTGGGCTTCTCTAGCCACCTCATCTTCTGCTCATCCTCTCGCGCACTCTAAAGAGAGCTCAGGTGAGAAATTGCAAACGTCGAGCAATTGCTCAGAGATGAAAAGTGCCAGCACTGAAAGCTGTTGCTAGCCAGCACCTTTCCTTGGAAGCGCTTTCACAGGCGCAGTAACACTGGGGCTTTGCGCTTCTCTACCCACCAAACGTCACGGTCCTTCTCTTTCCGTCTCGTAGACACGAGCTGAGAAATTGCAAACGTCGAGCAATTGCTCAGAGATGAAAAGTGCCAGCACTGAAAGCTCTTGCTAGCCAGCACCCTTCCTTGGAAGCGCTTTCACAGGCGCAGCAACACTGGGGCTTTGCGCTTCTCTAGCCACCAAACGTCACGGTCCTTCTCTTTCCGTCTCGTAGACACGAGCTGAGAAATTGCAAACGTCGAGCAATTGCTCAGAGATGAAAAGTGCCAGCACTGAAAGCTGTTGCTAGCCAGCACCCTTCCTTGGAAGCGCTTTTGTAGGCCTAAGAACACTGGGGCTCTGGGCTTCTTTAGCCACCTCATCTTCTGCTCATCCTCTCGCGCACTCTAAAGAGAGCTCAGGTGAGAAATTGCAAACGTCCAGCAATTGCTCAGAGATGAAAAGTGCCAGCACTGAAAGCTGTTGCTAGCCAGCACCCTTCCTTGGAAGCGCTTTCACAGGCGCAGCAACACTGGGGCTTTGCGCTTCTCTACCCATCAAACGTCACGGTCCTTCTCTTTCCGTCTCGTAGACATGAGCTGAGAAATTGCAAATGTCGAGCAATTGCTCAGAGATGAAAAGTGCCAGCACTGAAAGCTGTTGCTAGCCAGCACCCTTCCTTGGAAGCGCTTTTGTAGGCCTAAGAACAGTGGGGCTCTGGGCTTCTCTAGCCACCTCATCTTCTGCTCATCCTCTCGCGCACTCTAAAGAGAGCTCAGGTGAGAAATTGCAAACGTCGAGCAATTGCTCAGAGATGAAAAGTGCCAGCACTGAAAGCTGTTGCTAGCCAGCACCCTTCCTTGGAAGTGCTTTTGTAGGCCTAAGAACACTGGGGCTCTGGGCTTCTCTAGCCACCTCATCTTCTGCTCATCCTCGCGCGCACTCTAAAGAGAGCTCAGGTGAGAAATTGCAAACGTCGAGCAATTGCTCAGAGATGAAAAGTGCCAGCACTGAAAGCTCTTGCTAGCCAGCACCCTTCCATGGAAGCGCTTTCACAGGCGCAGCAACACTGGGGCTTTGCGCTTCTATACGCACCAAAGGTCACGGTCCTTCTCTTTCCGTCTCGTAGACACGAGCTGAGAAATTGCAAACGTCGAGCAATTGCTCAGAGATGAAAAGTGCCAGCACTGAAAGCTCTTGCTAGCCAGCACCCTTCCTTGGAAGCGCTTTCACAGGCGCAGCAACACTGGGGCTTTGCGCTTCTCTAGCCACCAAACGTCACGGTCACTATCTCTCCGTCTCGTAGACACGAGCTGAGAAATTGCAAACGTCGAGCAATTGCTCAGAGATGAAAAGTGCCAGCACTGAAAGCTGTTGCTAGCCAGCACCCTTCCTTGGAAGCGCTTTCACAGGCGCAGCAACACTGGGGCTTTGCGCTTCTATACGCACCAAACGTCACGGTCATTCTCTTTCCGTCTCGTAGACTCGAGCTGAGAAATTGCAAACGTTGAGCAATTGCTCAGAGATGAAAAGTGCCAGCACTGAAAGCTGTTGCTAGCCAGCCCCCTTCCTTGGAAGCGCTTTTGTAGGCCTAAGAACACTGGGGCTCTGGGCTTCTCTAGCCACCTAATCTTCTGCTCATCCTCTCGCGCAGTCTAAAGAGAGCTCAGGTGAGAAATTGCAAACGTCGAGCAATTGCTCAGAGATGAAAAGTGCCAGCACTGAAAGCTGTTGCTAGCCAGCACCCTTCCTTGGAAGCGCTTTCACAGGCGCAGCAACACTTGGGCTTTGCGCTTCTCTAGCCACCAAACGCCACGGTCCTTCTCTTTCCGTCGGTAGACATGAGCTGCGAAATTGCAAACGTCGAGCAGTTGCTCAGAGATGAAAAGTGCCAGCACTGAAAGCTCTTGCTAGCCAGCACCCTTCCTTGGAAGCGCTTTTGTAGGCCTAAGAACACTGGGGCTCTGGGCTTCTCTAGCCACCTCATCTTCTGCTCATCCTCTCGCGCACTCTGAAGAGAGCTCAGGTGAGAAATTGCAAACGTCGAGCAATTGCTCAGAGATGAAAAGTGCCAGCACTGAAAGCTCTTGCTAGCCAGCACCCTTCCTTGGAAGCGCTTTTGTAACCCTTAGAACACTGGGGCTCTGGGCTTCTCTAGCCACCTCATCTTCTGCTCATCCTCTCGCGCACTCTAAAGAGAGCTCAGGTGAGAAATTGCAAACGTCGAGCAATTGCTCAGAGATGAAAAGTGCCAGCACTGAAAGCTGTTGCTAGCCAGCACCCTTCCTTGGAAGCGCTTTCACAGGCGCAGCAACACTGGGGCTTTGCGCTTCTATACGCACCAAACGTCACGGTCATTCTCTTTCCGTCTCGTAGACACGAGCTGAGAAATTGCAAACGTCGAGCAATTGCTCAGAGATGAAAAGTGCCAGCACTGAAAGCTCTTGCTAGCCAGCACCCTTCCTTGGAAGCGCTTTCACAGGCGCAGCAACACTGGGGCTTTGCGCTTCTCTAGCCACCAAACGTCACGGTCACTATCTCTCCGTCTCGTAGACACGAGCTGAGAAATTGCAAACGTCGAGCAATTGCTCAGAGATGAAAAGTGCCAGCACTGAAAGCTGTTGCTAGCCAGCACCCTTCCTTGGAAGCGCTTTTGTAACCCTTAGAACACTGGGGCTCTGGGCTTCTCTAGCCACCTCATCTTCTGCTCATCCTCTCGCGCACTCTAAAGAGAGCTCAGGTGAGAAATTGCAAACGTCCAGCAAATGCTCAGAGATGAAAAGTGCCAGCACTGACAGCTGTTGCTAGCCAGCACCCTTCCTTGGAAGCGCTTTCACAGGCGCAGCAACACTGGGGCTTTGCGCTTCTCTAGCCACCAAACGTCACGGTCCTTCTCTTTCCGTCTCGTAGACACGAGCTGAGAAATTGCAAACGTCCAGCAATTGCTCAGAGATGAAAAGTGCCAGCACTGAAAGCTGTTGCTAGCCAGCACCCTTCCTTGGAAGCGCTTTTGTAGGCCTAAGAACACTGGGGTTCTGGGCTTCTCTAGCCACCTAATCTTCTGCTCATCCTCTCGCGCAATCTAAAGAGAGCTCAGGTGAGAAATTGCAAACGTCGAGCAATTGCTCAGAGATGAAAAGTGCCAGCACTGAAAGCTGTTGCTAGCCAGCACCCTTCCTTGGAAGCGCTTTCACAGGCGCAGTAACACTGGGGCTTTGCGCTTCTCTACCCACCAAACGTCACGGTCCTTCTCTTTCCGTCTCCTAGACACGAGCTGAGAAATTGCAAACGTCGAGCAATTGCTCAGAGATGAAAAGTGCCAGCACTGAAAGCTGTTGCTAGCCAGCACCCTTCCTTGGAAGCGCTTTCACAAGCGCAGTAACACTGGGGCTTTGCGCTTCTCTAGCCACCAAACGTCACGGTCCTTCTCTTTCCGTCTCGTAGACACGAGCTGAGAAATTGCAAACGTCGAGCAATTGCTCAGAGATGAAAAGTGCCAGCACTGAAAGCTGTTGCTAGCCAGCCCCCTTCCTTGGAAGCGCTTTTGTAGGCCTAAGAACACTGGGGCTCTGGGCTTCTTTAGCCGCCTCATCTTCTGCTCATCCTCTTGCGCAGTCTAAAGAGAGCTCAGGTGAGAAATTGCAAACGTCGAGCAACTGCTCAGAGATGAAAAGTGCCAGCACTGAAAGCTGTTGCTAGCCAGCACCCTTCCTTGGAAGCGCTTTCACAGGCGCAGTAACACTGGGGCTTTGCGCTTCTCTAGCCACCAAACGTCACGGTCCTTCTCTTTCCGTCTCGTAGACACGAGCTGAGAAATTGCAAACGTTGAGCAATTGCTCAGAGATGAAAAGTGCCAGCACTGAAAGCTCTTGCTAGCCAGCACCCTTCCTTGGAAGCGCTTTCACAGGCGCAGCAACACTGGGGCTTTGCGCTTCTCTAGCCACCAAAAGTCACGGTCCTTCTCTTTCCGTCTCGTAGACTCGAGCTGAGAAATTCCAAACGTCGAGCAATTGCTCAGAGATGAAAAGTGCCAGCACTGAAAGCTGTTGCTAGCCAGCACCCTTCCTTGGAAGCGCTTTTGTAGGCCTAAGAACACTGGGGCTCTGGGCTTCTCTAGCCACCTCATCTTCTGCTCATCCTCTCGCGCACTCTAAAGAGAGCTCAGGTGAGAAATTGCAAACGTCGAGCAATTGCTCAGAGATGAAAAGTGCCAGCACTGAAAGCTGTTGCTAGCCAGCACCTTTCCTTGGAAGCGCTTTCACAGGCGCAGTAACACTGGGGCTTTGCGCTTCTCTAGCCACCAAACGTCACGGTCCTTCTCTTTCCGTCTCGTAGACACGAGCTGAGAAATTGCAAACGTCGAGCAATTGCTCAGAGATGAAAAGTGCCAGCACTGAAAGCTCTTGCTAGCCAGCACCCTTCCTTGGAAGCGCTTTCACAGGCGCAGCAACACTGGGGCTTTGCGCTTCTCTAGCCACCAAACGTCACGGTCCTTCTCTTTCCGTCTCGTAGACACGAGCTGAGAAATTGCAAACGTCGAGCAATTGCTCAGAGATGAAAAGTGCCAGCACTGAAAGCTGTTGCTAGCCAGCACCCTTCCTTGGAAGCGCTTTTGTAGGCCTAAGAACACTGGGGCTCTGGGCTTCTTTAGCCACCTCATCTTCTGCTCATCCTCTCGCGCACTCTAAAGAGAGCTCAGGTGAGAAATTGCAAACGTCCAGCAATTGCTCAGAGATGAAAAGTGCCAGCACTGAAAGCTGTTGCTAGCCAGCACCCTTCCTTGGAAGCGCTTTCACAGGCGCAGCAACACTGGGGCTTTGCGCTTCTCTAGCCACCAAACGCCACGGTCCTTCTTTTTCCGTCTCGTAGACACGAGCTGAGAAATTGCAAACGTCGAGCAATTGCTCAGAGATGAAAAGTGCCAGCACTGAAAGCTCTTGCTAGCCAGCACCCTTCCTTGGAAGCGCTTTCACAGGCGCAGCAACACTGGGGCTTTGCGCTTCTCTAGCCACCAAACGTCACGGTCCTTCTCTTTCCGTCTCGTAGACTCGAGCTGAGAAATTGCAAACGTCGAGCAATTGCTCAGAGATGAAAAGTGCCAGCACTGAAAGCTGTTGCTAGCCAGCACCCTTCCTTGGAAGCGCTTTCACAAGCGCAGTAACACTGGGGCTTTGCGCTTCTCTAGCCACCAAACGTCACGGTCCTTCTCTTTCCGTCTCGTAGACACGAGCTGAGAAATTGCAAACGTCGAGCAATTGCTCCGAGATGAAAAGTGCCAGCACTGACAGCTGTTGCTAGCCAGCACCCTTCCTTGGAAGCGCTTTCACAGGCGCAGCAACACTGGGGCTTTGCGCTTCTCTAGCCACCAAACGCCACGGTCCTTCTCTTTCCGTCTCGTAGACACGAGCTGAGAAATTGCAAACGTCGAGCAATTGCTCAGAGATGAAAAGTGCCAGCACTGAAAGCTCTTGCTAGCCAGCACCCTTCCTTGGAAGCGCTTTTGTAGGCCTAAGAACACTGGGGCTCTGGGCTTCTCTAGCCACCTCATCTTCTGCTCATCCTCTCGCGCACTCTAAAGAGAGCTCAGGTGAGAAATTGCAAACGTCGAGCAATTGCTCAGAGATGAAAAGTGCCAGCACTGAAAGCTGTTGCTAGCCAGCACCCTTCCTTGGAAGCGCTTTCACAGGCGCAGCAACACTGGGGCTTTGCGCTTCTCTAGCCACCAAACGTCACGGTCACTATCTCTCCGTCTCCTAGACACGAGCTGAGAAATTGCAAACGTCGAGCAATTGCTCAGAGATGAAAAGTGCCAGCACTGAAAGCTCTTGCTAGCCAGCACCCTTCCTTGGAAGTGCTTTTGTAGGCCTAAGAACACTGGGGCTCTGGGCTTCTCTAGCCACCTCATCTTCTGCTCATCCTCTCGCGCACTCTAAAGAGAGCTCAGGTGAGAAATTGCAAACGTCGAGCAATTGCTCAGAGATGAAAAGTGCCAGCACTGAAAGCTGTTGCTAGCCAGCACCCTTCCTTGGAAGCGCTTTCACAGGCGCAGTAACACTGGGGCTTTGCGCTTCTCTAGCCACCAAACGTCACGGTCCTTCTCTTTCCGTCTCGTAGACATGAGCTGCGAAATTGCAAACGTCGAGCAATTGCTCAGAGATGAAAAGTGCCAGCACTGAAAGCTGTTGCTAGCCAGCACCCTTCCTTGGAAGCGCTTTTGTAGGCCTAAGAACACTGGGGCTCTGGGCTTCTCTAGCCACCTCATCTTCTGTTCATCCTCTCGCGCAGTCTAAAGAGAGCTCAGGTGAGAAATTGCAAACGTCGAGCAATTGCTCAGAGATGAAAAGTGCCAGCACTGAAAGCTGTTGCTAGCCAGCACCCTTCCTTGGAAGCGCTTTCACAGGCGCAGTAACACTGGGGCTTTGCGCTTCTCTAGCCACCAAACGTCACGGTCATTCTCTTTCCGTCTCGTAGACACGAGCTGAGAAATTGCAAACGTCGAGCAATTGCTCAGAGATGAAAAGTGCCAGCACTGGAAGCTGTTGCTAGCCAGCACCCTTCCTTGGAAGCGCTTTTGTAGGCCTAAGAACACTGGGGCTCTGGGCTTCTCTAGCCACCTCATCTTCTGCTCATCCTCTCGCGCACTCTAAAGAGAGCTCAGGTGAGAAATTGCAAACGTCGAGCAATTGCTCAGAGATGAAAAGTGCCAGCACTGAAAGCTCTTGCTAGCCAGCACCTTTCCTTGGAAGCGCTTTCACAGGCGCAGTAACACTGGGGCTTTGCGCTTCTCTACCCATCAAACGTCACGGTCCTTCTCTTTCCGTCTCGTAGACACGAGCTGAGAAATTGCAAACGTCGAGCAATTGCTCAGAGATGAAAAGTGCCAGCACTGAAAGCTGTTGCTAGCCAGCACCCTTCCTTGGAAGCGCTTTCACAGGCGCAGCAACACTGGGGCTTTGCGCTTCTCTAGCCACCAAAAGTCACGGTCCTTCTCTTTCCGTCTCGTAGACACGAGCTGAGAAATTGCAAACGTCGAGCAATTGCTCAGAGATGAAATGTGCCAGCACTGAAAGCTGTTGCTAGCCAGCACCCTTCCTTCGAAGCGCTTTTGTAGGCCTAAGAACACTGGGGCTCTGGGCTTCTTTAGCCACCTAATCTTCTGCTCATCCTCTCGCGCACTGTAAAGAGAGCTCAGGTGAGAAATTGCAAACGTCGAGCAATTGCTCAGAGATGAAAAGTGCCAGCACTGAAAGCTGTTGCTAGCCAGCACCCTTCCTTGGAAGCGCTTTCACAGGCGCAGCAACACTGGGGCTTTGCGCTTCTCTAGCCACCAAACGTCACGGTCCTTCCCTTTCCGCCTCGTAGACACGAGCTGAGAAATTGCAAACGTCCAGCAATTGCTCAGAGATGAAAAGTGCCAGCACTGAAAGCTCTTGCTAGCCAGCACCCTTCCTTGGAAGCGCTTTCACAGGCGCAGCAACACTGGGGCTTTGCGCTTCTCTAGCCACCAAAAGTCACGGTCACTATCTCTCCGTCTCGTAGACACGAGCTGAGAAATTGCAAACGTCGAGCAATTGCTCAGAGATGAAAAGTGCCAGCACTGAAAGCTGTTGCTAGCCAGCACCCTTCCTTGGAAGCGCTTTTGTAGGCCTAAGAACACTGGGGCTCTGGGCTTCTCTAGCCACCTCATCTTCTGCTCATCCTCTCGCGCGCTCTAAAGAGAGCTCAGGTGAGAAATTGCAAACGTCGAGCAATTGCTCAGAGATGAAAAGTGCCAGCACTGAAAGCTCTTGCTAGCCAGCACCCTTCCTTGGAAGCGCTTTCACAGGCGCAGTAACACTGGGGCTTTGCGCTTCTCTAGCCACCAAACGTCACTGTCATTCTCTTTCCGTCTCGTAGACACGAGCTGAGAAATTGCAAACGTCGAGCAATTGCTCAGAGATGAAAAGTGCCAGCACTGAAAGCTCTTGCTAGCCAGCACCCTTCCTTGGAAGCGCTTTTGTAGGCCTAAGAACACTGGGGCTCTGGGCTTCTCTAGCCACCTCATCTTCTGCTTATCCTCTCGCGCACTCTAAAGAGAGCTCAGGTGAGAAATTGCAAACGTCGAGCAATTGCTCAGAGATGAAAAGTGCCAGCACTGAAAGCTGTTGCTAGCCAGCACCCTTCCTTGGAAGCGCTTTCACAGGCGCAGTAACACTGGGGCTTTGCGCTTCTCTACCCATCAAACGTCACGGTCCTTCTCTTTCCGTCTCGTAGACACGAGCTGAGAAATTGCAAACGTCGAGCAATTGCTCAGAGATGAAAAGTGCCAGCACTGAAAGCTGTTGCTAGCCAGCACCCTTCCTTGGAAGCGCTTTACAGGCAAAGTAACACTGGGGCTTTGCGCTTCTCTACCCATCAAACGTCACGGTCCTTCTCTTTCCGTCTCGTAGACATGAGCTGAGAAATTGCAAATGTCGAGCAATTGCTCAGAGATGAAAAGTGCCAGCACTGAAAGCTGTTGCTAGCCAGCACCCTTCCTTGGAAGCGCTTTTGTAGGCCTAAGAACAGTGGGGCTCTGGGCTTCTCTAGCCACCTCATCTTCTGCTAATCCTCTCGCGCACTCTAAAGAGAGCTCAGGTGAGAAATTGCAAACGTCGAGCAATTGCTCAGAGATGAAAAGTGCCAGCACTGAAAGCTGTTGCTAGCCAGCACCCTTCCTTGCAAGCGCTTTTGTAGGCCTAAGAACACTGGGGCTCTGGGCTTCTCTAGCCACCTCATCTTCTGCTCATCCTCGCGCGCACTCTAAAGAGAGCTCAGGTGAGAAATTGCAAACGTCGAGCAATTGCTCAGAGATGAAAAGTGCCAGCACTGAAAGCTGTTGCTAGCCAGCACCCTTCCATGGAAGCGCTTTCACAGGCGCAGCAACACTGGGGCTTTGCGCTTCTCTACCCACCAAAGGTCACGGTCCTTCTCTTTCCGTCTCGTAGACACGAGCTGAGAAATTGCAAACGTCGAGCAATTGCTCAGAGATGAAAAGTGCCAGCACTGAAAGCTCTTGCTAGCCAGCACCCTTCCTTGGAAGCGCTTTCACAGGCGCAGCAACACTGGGGCTTTGCGCTTCTCTAGCCAGCAAACGTCACGGTCACTATCTCTCCGTCTCGTAGACACGAGCTGAGAAATTGCAAACGTCGAGCAATTGCTCAGAGATGAAAAGTGCCAGCACTGAAAGCTGTTGCTAGCCAGCACCCTTCCTTGGAAGCGCTTTCACAGGCGCAGCAACACTGGGGCTTTGCGCTTCTCTAGCCACCAAACGTCACGGTCATTCTCTTTCCGTCTCGTAGACTCGAGCTGAGAAATTGCAAACGTTGAGCAATTGCTCAGAGATGAAAAGTGCCAGCACTGAAAGCTGTTGCTAGCCAGCACCCTTCCTTGGAAGCGCTTTTGTAGGCCTAAGAACACTGGGGCTCTGGGCTTCTCTAGCCACCTAATCTTCTGCTCATCCTCTCGCGCACTCTAAAGAGAGCTCAGGTGAGAAATTGCAAACGTCCAGCAATTGCTCAGAGATGAAAAGTGCCAGCACTGACAGCTGTTGCTAGCCAGCACCCTTCCTTGGAAGCGCTTTCACAGGCGCAGCAACACTTGGGCTTTGCGCTTCTCTAGCCACCAAACGCCACGGTCCTTCTCTTTCCGTCGGTAGACATGAGCTGCGAAATTGCAAACGTCGAGCAGTTGCTCAGAGATGAAAAGTGCCAGCACTGAAAGCTCTTGCTAGCCAGCACCCTTCCTTGGAAGCGCTTTTGTAGGCCTAAGAACACTGGGGCTCTGGGCTTCTCTAGCCACCTCATCTTCTGCTCATCCTCTCGCGCACTCTAAAGAGAGCTCAGGTGAGAAATTGCAAACGTCGAGCAATTGCTCAGAGATGAAAAGTGCCAGCACTGAAAGCTGTTGCTAGCCAGCACCCTTCCTTGGAAGCGCTTTTGTAGCCCTTAGAACACTGGGGCTCTGGGCTTCTCTAGCCACCTCATCTTCTGCTCATCCTCTCGCGCACTCTAAAGAGAGCTCAGGTGAGAAATTGCAAACGTCGAGCAATTGCTCAGAGATGAAAAGTGCCAGCACTGAAAGCTGTTGCTAGCCAGCACCCTTCCTTGGAAGCGCTTTCACAGGCGCAGCAACACTGGGGCTTTGCGCTTCTATACGCACCAAACGTCACGGTCATTCTCTTTCCGTCTCGTAGACACGAGCTGAGAAATTGCAAACGTCGAGCAATTGCTCAGAGATGAAAAGTGCCAGCACTGAAAGCTCTTGCTAGCCAGCACCCTTCCTTGGAAGCGCTTTCACAGGCGCAGCAACACTGGGGCTTTGCGCTTCTCTAGCCACCAAACGCCACGGTCCTTCTCTTTCCGTCGGTAGACACGAGCTGAGAAATTGCAAACGTCGAGCAATTGCTCAGAGATGAAAAGTGCCAGCACTGGAAGCTGTTGCTAGCCAGCACCCTTCCTTGGAAGCGCTTTTGTAGCCCTTAGAACACTGGGGCTCTGGGCTTCTCTAGCCACCTCATCTTCTGCTCATCCTCTCGCGCACTCTAAAGAGAGCTCAGGTGAGAAATTGCAAACGTCGAGCAATTGCTCAGAGATGAAAAGTGCCAGCACTGAAAGCTGTTGCTAGCCAGCACCCTTCCTTGGAAGCGCTTTCACAGGCGCAGCAACACTGGGGCTTTGCGCTTCTCTACCCACCAAACGTCACGGTCCTTCTCTTTCCGTCTCGTAGACACGAGCTGAGAAATTGCAAACGTCGAGCAATTGCTCAGAGATGAAAAGTGCCAGCACTGAAAGCTCTTGCTAGCCAGCACCCTTCCTTGGAAGAGCATTACAGGCGCAGTAACACTGGGGCTTTGCGCTTCTCTAGCCACCAAACGTCACGGTCATTCTCTTTCCGTCTCATAGACACGAGCTGAGAAATTGCAAACTTCGAGCAATTGCTCAGAGATGAAAAGTGCCAGCACTGAAAGCTGTTGCTAGCCAGCACCCTTCCTTGGAAGCGCTTTCACAGGCGCAGCAACACTGGGGCTTTGCGCTTCTCTAGCCACCAAACGTCACGGTCCTTCTCTTTCCGTCTCGTAGACACGAGCTGAGAAATTGCAAACGTCGAGCAATTGCTCAGAGATGAAAAGTGCCAGCACTGAAAGCTCTTGCTAGCCATCACCTTTCCTTGGAAGCGCTTTCACAGGCGCAGTAACACTGGGGCTTTGCGCTTCTCTACCCATCAAACGTCACGGTCCTTCTCTTTCCGTCTCGTAGACACGAGCTGAGAAATTGCAAACGTCGAGCAATTGCTCAGAGATGAAAAGTGCCAGCACTGAAAGCTGTTGCTAGCCAGCACCCTTCCTTGGAAGCGCTTTCACAGGCGCAGCAACACTGGGGCTTTGCGCTTCTCTAGCCAACAAACGTCACGGTCCTTCTCTTTCCGTCTCGTAGACACGAGCTGAGAAATTGCAAACGTCGAGCAATTGCTCAGAGATGAAATGTGCCAGCACTGAAAGCTGTTGCTAGCCAGCCCCCTTCCTTGGAAGCGCTTTTGTAGGCCTAAGAACACTGGGGCTCTGGGCTTCTTTAGCCACCTAATCTTCTGCTCATCCTCTCGCGCACTCTAAAGAGAGCTCAGGTGAGAAATTGCAAACGTCGAGCAATTGCTCAGAGATGAAAAGTGCCAGCACTGAAAGCTGTTGCTAGCCAGCACCCTTCCTTGGAAGCGCTTTCACAGGCGCAGCAACACTGGGGCTTTGCGCTTCTCTAGCCACCAAACGTCACGGTCCTTCCCTTTCCGTCTCGTAGACACGAGCTGAGAAATTGCAAACGTCGAGCAATTGCTCAGAGATGAAAAGTGCCAGCACTGAAAGCTGTTGCTAGCCAGCACCCTTCCTTGGAAGCGCTTTCACAGGCGCAGCAACACTGGGGCTTTGCGCTTCTCTACCCACCAAAAGTCACGGTCACTATCTCTCCGTCTCGTAGACACGAGCTGAGAAATTGCAAACGTCGAGCAATTGCTCAGAGATGAAAAGTGCCAGCACTGAAAGCTGTTGCTAGCCAGCACCCTTCCTTGCAAGCGCTTTTGTAGGCCTAAGAACACTGGGGCTCTGGGCTTCTCTAGCCACCTCATCTTCTGCTCATCCTCTCGCGCACTCTAAAGAGAGCTCAGGTGAGAAATTGCAAACGTCGAGCAATTGCTCAGAGATGAAAAGTGCCAGCACTGAAAGCTCTTGCTAGCCAGCACCCTTCCTTGGAAGCGCTTTCACAGGCGCAGTAACACTGGGGCTTTGCGCTTCTCTAGCCACCAAACGTCACTGTCATTCTCTTTCCGTCTCGTAGACACGAGCTGAGAAATTGCAAACGTCGAGCAATTGCTCAGAGATGAAAAGTGCCAGCACTGAAAGCTCTTGCTAGCCAGCACCCTTCCTTGGAAGCGCTTTTGTAGGCCTAAGAACACTGGGGCTCTGGGCTTCTCTAGCCACCTCATCTTCTGCTTATCCTCTCGCGCACTCTAAAGAGAGCTCAGGTGAGAAATTGCAAACGTCGAGCAATTGCTCAGAGATGAAAAGTGCCAGCACTGAAAGCTGTTGCTAGCCAGCACCCTTCCTTGGAAGCGCTTTCACAGGCGCAGTAACACTGGGGCTTTGCGCTTCTCTACCCATCAAACGTCACGGTCCTTCTCTTTCCGTCTCCTAGACACGAGCTGAGAAATTGCAAACGTCGAGCAATTGCTCAGAGATGAAAAGTGCCAGCACTGAAAGCTGTTGCTAGCCAGCACCCTTCCTTGGAAGCGCTTTACAGGCAAAGTAACACTGGGGCTTTGCGCTTCTCTACCCATCAAACGTCACGGTCCTTCTCTTTCCGTCTCGTAGACATGAGCTGAGAAATTGCAAATGTCGAGCAATTGCTCAGAGATGAAAAGTGCCAGCACTGAAAGCTGTTGCTAGCCAGCACCCTTCCTTGGAAGCGCTTTTGTAGGCCTAAGAACAGTGGGGCTCTGGGCTTCTCTAGCCACCTCATCTTCTGCTAATCCTCTCGCGCACTCTAAAGAGAGCTCAGGTGAGAAATTGCAAACGTCGAGCAATTGCTCAGAGATGAAAAGTGCCAGCACTGAAAGCTGTTGCTAGCCAGCACCCTTCCTTGCAAGCGCTTTTGTAGGCCTAAGAACACTGGGGCTCTGGGCTTCTCTAGCCACCTCATCTTCTGCTCATCCTCGCGCGCACTCTAAAGAGAGCTCAGGTGAGAAATTGCAAACGTCGAGCAATTGCTCAGAGATGAAAAGTGCCAGCACTGAAAGCTGTTGCTAGCCAGCACCCTTCCATGGAAGCGCTTTCACAGGCGCAGCAACACTGGGGCTTTGCGCTTCTCTACCCACCAAAGGTCACGGTCCTTCTCTTTCCGTCTCGTAGACACGAGCTGAGAAATTGCAAACGTCGAGCAATTGCTCAGAGATGAAAAGTGCCAGCACTGAAAGCTCTTGCTAGCCAGCACCCTTCCTTGGAAGCGCTTTCACAGGCGCAGCAACACTGGGGCTTTGCGCTTCTCTAGCCAGCAAACGTCACGGTCACTATCTCTCCGTCTCGTAGACACGAGCTGAGAAATTGCAAACGTCGAGCAATTGCTCAGAGATGAAAAGTGCCAGCACTGAAAGCTGTTGCTAGCCAGCACCCTTCCTTGGAAGCGCTTTCACAGGCGCAGCAACACTGGGGCTTTGCGCTTCTCTAGCCACCAAACGTCACGGTCCTTCTCTTTCCGTCTCGTAGACTCGAGCTGAGAAATTGCAAACGTTGAGCAATTGCTCAGAGATGAAAAGTGCCAGCACTGAAAGCTGTTGCTAGCCAGCCCCCTTCCTTGGAAGCGCTTTTGTAGGCCTAAGAACACTGGGGCTCTGGGCTTCTCTAGCCACCTAATCTTCTGCTCATCCTCTCGCGCACTCTAAAGAGAGCTCAGGTGAGAAATTGCAAACGTCCAGCAATTGCTCAGATATGAAAAGTGCCAGCACTGACAGCTGTTGCTAGCCAGCACCCTTCCTTGGAAGCGCTTTCACAGGCGCAGCAACACTTGGGCTTTGCGCTTCTCTAGCCACCAAACGCCACGGTCCTTCTCTTTCCGTCGGTAGACATGAGCTGCGAAATTGCAAACGTCGAGCAGTTGCTCAGAGATGAAAAGTGCCAGCACTGAAAGCTCTTGCTAGCCAGCACCCTTCCTTGGAAGCGCTTTTGTAGGCCTAAGAACACTGGGGCTCTGGGCTTCTCTAGCCACCTCATCTTCTGCTCATCCTCTCGCGCACTCTAAAGAGAGCTCAGGTGAGAAATTGCAAACGTCGAGCAATTGCTCAGAGATGAAAAGTGCCAGCACTGAAAGCTCTTGCTAGCCAGCACCCTTCCTTGGAAGCGCTTTCACAGGCGCAGTAACACTGGGGCTTTGCGCTTCTCTAGCCACCAAACGTCACTGTCATTCTCTTTCCGTCTCGTAGACACGAGCTGAGAAATTGCAAACGTCGAGCAATTGCTCAGAGATGAAAAGTGCCAGCACTGAAAGCTCTTGCTAGCCAGCACCCTTCCTTGGAAGCGCTTTTGTAGGCCTAAGAACACTGGGGCTCTGGGCTTCTCTAGCCACCTCATCTTCTGCTTATCCTCTCGCGCACTCTAAAGAGAGCTCAGGTGAGAAATTGCAAACGTCGAGCAATTGCTCAGAGATGAAAAGTGCCAGCACTGAAAGCTGTTGCTAGCCAGCACCCTTCCTTGGAAGCGCTTTCACAGGCGCAGTAACACTGGGGCTTTGCGCTTCTCTACCCATCAAACGTCACGGTCCTTCTCTTTCCGTCTCGTAGACACGAGCTGAGAAATTGCAAACGTCGAGCAATTGCTCAGAGATGAAAAGTGCCAGCACTGAAAGCTCTTGCTAGCCAGCACCCTTCCTTGGAAGCGCTTTACAGGCAAAGTAACACTGGGGCTTTGCGCTTCTCTACCCATCAAACGTCACGGTCCTTCTCTTTCCGTCTCGTAGACATGAGCTGAGAAATTGCAAATGTCGAGCAATTGCTCAGAGATGAAAAGTGCCAGCACTGAAAGCTGTTGCTAGCCAGCACCCTTCCTTGGAAGCGCTTTTGTAGGCCTAAGAACAGTGGGGCTCTGGGCTTCCCTAGCCACCTCATCTTCTGCTAATCCTCTCGCGCACTCTAAAGAGAGCTCAGGTGAGAAATTGCAAACGTCGAGCAATTGCTCAGAGATGAAAAGTGCCAGCACTGAAAGCTGTTGCTAGCCAGCACCCTTCCTTGCAAGCGCTTTTGTAGGCCTAAGAACACTGGGGCTCTGGGCTTCTCTAGCCATCTCATCTTCTGCTCATCCTCGCGCGCACTCTAAAGAGAGCTCAGGTGAGAAATTGCAAACGTCGAGCAATTGCTCAGAGATGAAAAGTGCCAGCACTGAAAGCTGTTGCTAGCCAGCACCCTTCCTTGGAAGCGCTTTCACAGGCGCAGCAACACTGGGGCTTTGCGCTTCTCTAGCCACCAAGCGTCACGGTCACTATCTCTCCGTCTCGTAGACACGAGCTGAGAAATTGCAAACGTCGAGCAATTGCTCAGAGATGAAAAGTGCCAGCACTGAAAGCTGTTGCTAGCCAGCACCCTTCCTTGGAAGCGCTTTCACAGGCGCAGCAACACTGGGGCTTTGCGCTTCTCTAGCCACCAAACGCCACGGTCCTTCTCTTTCCGTTGGTAGACACGAGCTGAGAAATTGCAAACGTCGAGCAATTGCTCAGAGATGAAAAGTGCCAGCACTGGAAGCTGTTGCTAGCCAGCACCCTTCCTTGGAAGCGCTTTTGTAGCCCTTAGAACACTGGGGCTCTGGGCTTCTCTAGCCACCTCATCTTCTGCTCATCCTCTCGCGCACTCTAAAGAGAGCTCAGGTGAGAAATTGCAAACGTCGAGCAATTGCTCAGAGATGAAAAGTGCCAGCACTGAAAGCTGTTGCTAGCCAGCACCCTTCCTTGGAAGCGCTTTCACAGGCGCAGCAACACTGGGGCTTTGCGCTTCTCTACCCACCAAAGGTCACGGTCCTTCTCTTTCCGTCTCGTAGACACGAGCTGAGAAATTGCAAACGTCGAGCAATTGCTCAGAGATGAAAAGTGCCAGCACTGAAAGCTCTTGCTAGCCAGCACCCTTCCTTGGAAGAGCATTACAGGCGCAGTAACACTGGGGCTTTGCGCTTCTCTACCCACCAAACGTCACTGTCATTCTCTTTCCGTCTCATAGACACGAGCTGAGAAATTGCAAACTTCGAGCAATTGCTCAGAGATGAAAAGTGCCAGCACTGAAAGCTGTTGCTAGCCAGCACCCTTCCTTGGAAGCGCTTTCACAGGCGCAGCAACACTGGGGCTTTGCGCTTCTCTAGCCACCAAACGTCACGGTCCTTCTCTTTCCGTCTCGTAGACACGAGCTGAGAAATTGCAAACGTTGAGCAATTGCTCAGAGATGAAAAGTGCCAGCACTGAAAGCTCTTGCTAGCCAGCACCCTTCCTTGGAAGCGCTTTCACAGGTGCAGCAACACTGGGGCTTTGCGCTTCTCTACCCACCAAACGTCACGGTCCTTCTCTTTCCGTCTCGTAGACACGAGCTGAGAAATTGCAAACGTCGAGCAATTGCTCAGAGATGAAAAGTGCCAGCACTGAAAGCTCTTGCTAGCCAGCACCCTTCCTTGGAAGCGCTTTTGTAGGCCTAAGAACACTGGGGCTCTGGGCTTCTCTAGCCACCTCATCTTCTGCTCATCCTCTCGCGCACTCTAAAGAGAGCTCAGGTGAGAAATTGCAAACGTCGAGCAATTGCTCAGAGATGAAAAGTGCCAGCACTGAAAGCTGTTGCTAGCCAGCACCCTTCCTTGGAAGCGCTTTCACAGGCACAGTAACACTGGGGCTTTGCGCTTCTCTAGCCACCAAACGTCACGGTCATTCTCTTTCCGTCTCGTAGACACGAGCTGAGAAATTGCAAACGTCGAGCAATTGCTCAGAGATGAAAAGTGCCAGCACTGAAAGCTGTTGCTAGCCAGCACCCTTCCTTGGAAGCGCTTTTGTAACCCTTAGAACACTGGGGCTCTGGGCTTCTCTAGCCACCTCATCTTCTGCTCATCCTCTCGCGCACTCTAAAGAGAGCTCAGGTGAGAAATTGCAAACGTCGAGCAATTGCTCCGAGATGAAAAGTGCCAGCACTGAAAGCTCTTGCTAGCCAGCACCCTTCCTTGGAAGCGCTTTCACAGGCGCAGTAACACTGGGGCTTTGCGCTTCTCTAGCCACCAAACGTCACGGTCCTTCTCTTTCCGTCGGTAGACACGAGCTGAGAAATTGCAAACGTCGAGCAATTGCTCAGAGATGAAAAGTGCCAGCACTGAAAGCTGTTGCTAGCCAGCACCCTTCCTTGGAAGCGCTTTCACAGGCGCAGCAACACTGTGGCTTTGCGCTTCTATACGCACCAAACGTCACGGTCCTTCTCTTTCCGTCTCGTAGACACGAGCTGAGAAATTGCAAACGTCGAGCAATTGCTCAGAGATGAAAAGTGCCAGCACTGAAAGCTGTTGCTAGCCAGCACCCTTCCTTGGAAGCGCTTTTGTAGGCCTAAGAACACTGGGGCTCTGGGCTTCTCTAGCCACCTTATCTTCTGCTCATCCTCTCGCGCACTCTAAAGAGAGCTCAGGTGAGAAATTGCAAACGTCGAGCAATTGCTCAGAGATGAAAAGTGCCAGCACTGAAAGCTCTTGCTAGCCAGCACCTTTCCTTTGAAGCGCTTTCACAGGCGCAGTAACACTGGGGCTTTGCGCTTCTCTAGCCACCAAACGTCACGGTCCTTCTCTTTCCGTCTCGTAGACACGAGCTGAGAAATTGCAAACGTCGAGCAATTGCTCAGAGATGAAAAGTGCCAGCACTGGAAGCTGTTGCTAGCCAGCACCCTTCCTTGGAAGCGCTTTTGTAGGCCTAAGAACACTGGGGCTCTGGGCTTCTCTAGCCACCTCATCTTCTGCTCATCCTCTCGCGCACTCTAAAGAGAGCTCAGGTGAGAAATTGCAAACGTCGAGCAATTGCTCAGAGATGAAAAGTGCCAGCACTGAAAGCTGTTGCTAGCCAGCACCCTTCCTTGGAAGCGCTTTCACAGGCGCAGCAACACTGGGGCTTTGCGCTTCTCTACCCACCAAACGTCACGGTCCTTCTCTCTCCGTCTCGTAGACACGAGCTGAGAAATTGCAAACGTCGAGCAATTGCTCAGAGATGAAAAGTGCCAGCACTGAAAGCTCTTGCTAGCCAGCACCCTTCCTTGGAAGCGCTTTTGTAGGCCTAAGAACACTGGGGCTCTGGGCTTCTTTAGCCACCTCATCTTCTGCTCATCCTCTCGCGCACTCTAAAGAGAGCTCAGGTGAGAAATTGCAAACGTCCAGCAAATGCTCAGAGATGAAAAGTGCCAGCACTGAAAGCTCTTGCTAGCCAGCACCCTTCCTTGGAAGCGCTTTCACAGGCGCAGTAACACTGGGGCTTTGCGCTTCTCTAGCCACCAAACGTCACGGTCATTCTCTTTCCATCTCATAGACACGAGCTGAGAAATTGCAAACGTCGAGCAATTGCTCAGAGATGAAAAGTGCCAGCACTGAAAGCTGTTGCTAGCCAGCCCCCTTCCTTGGAAGCGATTTCACAGGCGCAGTAACACTGGGGTTTTGCGCTTCTCTACCCACCAAACGTCACGGTCCTTCTCTTTCCGTCTCGTAGACACGAGCTGAGAAATTGCAAACGTCGAGCAATTGCTCAGAGATGAAAAGTGCCAGCACTGGAAGCTGTTGCTAGCCAGCCCCCTTCCTTGGAAGCGCTTTTGTAGGCCTAAGAACACTGGGGCTCTGGGATTCTCTAGCCACCTAATCTTCTGCTCATCCTCTCGCGCACTCTAAAGAGAGCTCATGTGAGAAATTGCAAACGTCGAGCAATTGCTCAGAGATGAAAAGTGCCAGCACTGAAAGCTGTTGCTAGCCAGCACCCTTCCTTGGAAGCGCTTTCACAGGCGCAGCAACACTGGGGCTTTGCGCTTCTCTAGCCAGCAAACGTCACGGTCACTATCTCTCCGTCTCGTAGACACGAGCTGAGAAATTGCAAACGTCGAGCAATTGCTCAGAGATGAAAAGTGCCAGCACTGAAAGCTGTTGCTAGCCAGCACCCTTCCTTGGAAGCGCTTTTGTAACCCTTAGAACACTGGGGCTCTGGGCTTCTCTAGCCACCTCATCTTCTGCTCATCCTCTCGCGCACTCTAAAGAGAGCTCAGGTGAGAAATTGCAAACGTCCAGCAAATGCTCAGAGATGAAAAGTGCCAGCACTGACAGCTGTTGCTAGCCAGCACCCTTCCTTGGAAGCGCTTTCACAGGCGCAGCAACACTGGGGCTTTGCGCTTCTCTAGCCACCAAAAGTCACGGTCCTTCTCTTTCCGTCTCGTAGACACGAGCTGAGAAATTGCAAACGTCGAGCAATTGCTCAGAGATGAAAAGTGCCAGCACTGAAAGCTCTTGCTAGCCAGCACCCTTCCTTGGAAGCGCTTTTGTAGGCCTAAGAACACTGGGGCTCTGGGCTTCTCTAGCCACCTCATCTTCTGCTCATCCTCTCGCGCACTCTAAAGAGAGCTCAGGTGAGAAATTGCAAACGTCGAGCAATTGCTCAGAGATGAAAAGTGCCAGCACTGAAAGCTGTTGCTAGCCAGCACCCTTCCTTGGAAGCGCTTTCACAGGCGCAGCAACACTGGGGCTTTGCGCTTCTCTACCCACCAAACGTCACGGTCACTATCTCTCCGTCTCGTAGACACGAGCTGAGAAATTGCAAACGTCGAGCAATTGCTCAGAGATGAAAAGTGCCAGCACTGAAAGCTCTTGCTAGCCAGCACCCTTCCTTGGAAGCGCTTTTGTAGGCCTAAGAACACTGGGGCTCTGGGCTTCTTTAGCCACCTCATCTTCTGCTCATCCTCTCGCGCACTCTAAAGAGAGCTCAGGTGAGAAATTGCAAACGTCCAGCAAATGCTCAGAGATGAAAAGTGCCAGCACTGAAAGCTCTTGCTAGCCAGCACCCTTCCTTGGAAGCGCTTTCACAGGCGCAGTAACACTGGGGCTTTGCGCTTCTCTAGCCACCAAACGTCACGGTCATTCTCTTTCCATCTCATAGACACGAGCTGAGAAATTGCAAACGTCGAGCAATTGCTCAGAGATGAAAAGTGCCAGCACTGAAAGCTCTTGCTAGCCAGCACCCTTCCTTGGAAGCGATTTCACAGGCGCAGTAACACTGGGGCTTTGCGCTTCTCTAGCCACCAAACGTCACGGTCATTCTCTTTCCGTCTCGTAGACACGAGCTGAGAAATTGCAAACGTCGAGCAATTGCTCAGAGATGAAAAGTGCCAGCACTGGAAGCTGTTGCTAGCCAGCCCCCTTCCTTGGAAGCGCTTTTGTAGGCCTAAGAACACTGGGGCTCTGGGCTTCTCTAGCCACCTCATCTTCTGCTCATCCTCTCGCGCACTCTAAAGAGAGCTCAGGTGAGAAATTGCAAACGTCGAGCAATTGCTCAGAGATGAAAAGTGCCAGCACTGAAAGCTGTTGCTAGCCAGCACCCTTCCTTGGAAGCGCTTTCACAGGCGCAGCAACACTGGGGCTTTGCGCTTCTCTAGCCACCAAAAGTCACGGTCACTATCTCTCCGTCTCGTAGACACGAGCTGAGAAATTGCAAACGTCGAGCAATTGCTCAGAGATGAAAAGTGCCAGCACTGAAAGCTCTTGCTAGCCAGCACCCTTCCTTGGAAGCGCTTTTGTAACCCTTAGAACACTGGGGCTCTGGGCTTCTCTAGCCACCTCATCTTCTGCTCATCCTCTCGCGCACTCTAAAGAGAGCTCAGGTGAGAAATTGCAAACGTCCAGCAAATGCTCAGAGATGAAAAGTGCCAGCACTGACAGCTGTTGCTAGCCAGCACCCTTCCTTGGAAGCGCTTTCACAGGCGCAGCAACACTGGGGCTTTGCGCTTCTCTAGCCACCAAACGTCACGGTCATTCTCTTTCCGTCTCGTAGACTCGAGCTGAGAAATTGCAAACGTCCAGCAATTGCTCAGAGATGAAAAGTGCCAGCACTGAAAGCTCTTGCTAGCCAGCACCCTTCCTTGGAAGCGCTTTTGTAGGCCTAAGAACACTGGGGCTCTGGGCTTCTCTAGCCACCTCATCTTCTGCTCATCCTCTCGCGCACTCTAAAGAGAGCTCAGGTGAGAAATTGCAAACGTCGAGCAATTGCTCAGAGATGAAAAGTGCCAGCACTGAAAGCTCTTGCTAGCCAGCACCCTTCCTTGGAAGCGCTTTCACAGGCGCAGTAACACTGGGGCTTTGCGCTTCTCTACCCACCAAACGTCACGGTCATTCTCTTTCCGTCTCGTAGACACGAGCTGAGAAATTGCAAACGTCCAGCAATTGCTCAGAGATGAAAAGTGCCAGCACTGAAAGCTGTTGCTAGCCAGCCCCCTTCCTTGGAAGCGCTTTTGTAGGCCTAAGAACACTGGGGTTCTGGGCTTCTCTAGCCACCTAATCTTCTGCTCATCCTCTCGCGCACTCTAAAGAGAGCTCAGGTGAGAAATTGCAAACGTCGAGCAATTGCTCAGAGATGAAAAGTGCCAGCACTGAAAGCTGTTGCTAGCCAGCACCCTTCCTTGGAAGCGCTTTCACAGGCGCAGTAACACTGGGGCTTTGCGCTTCTCTAGCCACCAAACGTCACGGTCATTCTCTTTCCGTCTCGTAGACATAAGCTGAGAAATTGCAAACGTCGAGCAATTGCTCAGAGATGAAAAGTGCCAGCACTGAAAGCTGTTGCTAGCCAGCCCCCTTCCTTGGAAGCGCTTTTGTAGGCCTAAGAACACTGGGGCTCTGGGCTTCTTTAGCCGCCTCATCTTCTGCTCATCCTCTTGCGCAGTCTAAAGAGAGCTCAGGTGAGAAATTGCAAACGTCGAGCAATTGCTCAGAGATGAAAAGTGCCAGCACTGAAAGCTCTTGCTAGCCAGCACCCTTCCTTGGAAGCGCTTTCACAGGCGCAGTAACACTGGGGCTTTGCGCTTCTCTAGCCACCAAACGTCACGGTCCTTCTCTTTCCGTCTCGTAGACACGAGCTGAGAAATTGCAAACGTTGAGCAATTGCTCAGAGATGAAAAGTGCCAGCACTGAAAGCTCTTGCTAGCCAGCCCCCTTCCTTGGAAGCGCTTTTGTAGGCCTAAGAACACTGGGGCTCTGGGCTTCTTTAGCCACCTCATCTTCTGCTCATCCTCTCGCGCGCTCTAAAGAGAGCTCAGGTGAGAAATTGCAAACGTCCAGCAATTGCTCAGAGATGAAAAGTGCCAGCACTGAAAGCTCTTGCTAGCCAGCACCCTTCCTTGGAAGCGCTTTCACAGGCGCAGCAACACTGGGGCTTTGCGCTTCTCTACCCACCAAACGTCACGGTCACTATCTCTCCGTCTCGTAGACACGAGCTGAGAAATTGCAAACGTCGAGCAATTGCTCAGAGATGAAAAGTGCCAGCACTGAAAGCTGTTGCTAGCCAGCACCCTTCCTTGGAAGCGCTTTTGTAGGCCTAAGAACACTGGGGCTCTGGGCTTCTCTAGCCACCTCATCTTCTGCTCATCCTCTCGCGCACTCTAAAGAGAGCTCAGGTGAGAAATTGCAAACGTCGAGCAATTGCTCAGAGATGAAAAGTGCCAGCACTGAAAGCTGTTGCTAGCCAGCACCTTTCCTTGGAAGCGCTTTCACAGGCGCAGTAACACTGGGGCTTTGCGCTTCTCTAGCCACCAAACGTCACGGTCCTTCTCTTTCCGTCTCGTAGACACGAGCTGAGAAATTGCAAACGTCCAGCAATTGCTCAGAGATGAAAAGTGCCAGCACTGAAAGCTCTTGCTAGCCAGCACCCTTCCTTGGAAGCGCTTTCACAGGCGCAGCAACACTGGGGCTTTGCGCTTCTCTAGCCACCAAACGTCACGGTCCTTCTCTTTCCGTCTCGTAGACACGAGCTGAGAAATTGCAAACGTCGAGCAATTGCTCAGAGATGAAAAGTGCCAGCACTGAAAGCTGTTGCTAGCCAGCACCCTTCCTTGGAAGCGCTTTTGTAGGCCTAAGAACACTGGGGCTCTGGGCTTCTTTAGCCACCTCATCTTCTGCTCATCCTCTCGCGCACTCTAAAGAGAGCTCAGGTGAGAAATTGCAAACGTCGAGCAATTGCTCAGAGATGAAAAGTGCCAGCACTGAAAGCTGTTGCTAGCCAGCACCCTTCCTTGGAAGCGCTTTCACAGGCGCAGCAACACTGGGGCTTTGCGCTTCTCTAGCCACCAAACGCCACGGTCCTTCTTTTTCCGTCTCGTAGACACGAGCTGAGAAATTGCAAACGTCGAGCAATTGCTCAGAGATGAAAAGTGCCAGCACTGAAAGCTGTTGCTAGCCAGCACCCTTCCTTGGAAGCGCTTTCACAGGCGCAGCAACACTGGGGCTTTGCGCTTCTCTAGCCACCAAAAGTCACGGTCCTTCTCTTTCCGTCTCGTAGACTCGAGCTGAGAAATTGCAAACGTCGAGCAATTGCTCAGAGATGAAAAGTGCCAGCACTGAAAGCTCTTGCTAGCCAGCACCCTTCCTTGGAAGCGCTTTTGTAGGCCTAAGAACACTGGGGCTCTGGGCTTCTCTAGCCACCTCATCTTCTGCTCATCCTCTCGCGCACTCTAAAGAGAGCTCAGGTGAGAAATTGCAAATGTCGAGCAATTGCTCAGAGATGAAAAGTGCCAGCACTGAAAGCTCTTGCTAGCCAGCACCCTTCCTTGGAAGCGCTTTCACAGGCGCAGCAACACTGGGGCTTTGCGCTTCTCTAGCCACAAAACGTCACGGTCCTTCTCTTTCCGTCTCGTAGACACGAGCTGAGAAATTGCAAACGTCGAGCAATTGCTCAGAGATGAAAAGTGCCAGCACTGAAAGCTGTTGCTAGCCAGCACCCTTCCTTGGAAGCGCTTTCACAAGCGCAGTAACACTGGGGCTTTGCGCTTCTCTACCCACCAAACGTCACGGTCCTTCTCTTTCCGTCTCGTAGACACGAGCTGAGAAATTGCAAACGTCGAGCAATTGCTCCGAGATGAAAAGTGCCAGCACTGAAAGCTGTTGCTAGCCAGCACCCTTCCTTGGAAGCGCTTTCACAGGCGCAGCAACACTGGGGCTTTGCGCTTCTCTAGCCACCAAACGCCACGGTCCTTCTCTTTCCGTCTCGTAGACACGAGCTGAGAAATTGCAAACGTCCAGCAATTGCTCAGAGATGAAAAGTGCCAGCACTGAAAGCTCTTGCTAGCCAGCACCCTTCCTTGGAAGCGCTTTTGTAGGCCTAAGAACACTGGGGCTCTGGGCTTCTCTAGCCACCTCATCTTCTGCTCATCCTCTCGCGCACTCTAAAGAGTGCTCAGGTGAGAAATTGCAAACGTCGAGCAATTGCTCAGAGATGAAAAGTGCCAGCACTGAAAGCTCTTGCTAGCCAGCACCCTTCCTTGGAAGCGCTTTCACAGGCGCAGCAACACTGGGGCTTTGCGCTTCTCTAGCCACCAAACGTCACGGTCACTATCTCTCCGTGTCCTAGACACGAGCTGAGAAATTGCAAACGTCGAGCAATTGCTCAGAGATGAAAAGTGCCAGCACTGAAAGCTCTTGCTAGCCAGCACCCTTCCTTGGAAGTGCTTTTGTAGGCCTAAGAACACTGGGGCTCTGGGCTTCTCTAGCCACCTCATCTTCTGCTCATCCTCTCGCGCACTCTAAAGAGAGCTCAAGTGAGAAATTGCAAACGTCGAGCAATTGCTCAGAGATGAAAAGTGCCAGCACTGAAAGCTGTTGCTAGCCAGCACCCTTCCTTGGAAGCGCTTTCACAGGCGCAGTAACACTGGGGCTTTGCGCTTCTCTAGCCACCAAACGTCACGGTCCTTCTCTTTCCGTCTCGTAGACATGAGCTGCGAAATTGCAAACGTCGAGCAATTGCTCAGAGATGAAAAGTGCCAGCACTGAAAGCTGTTGCTAGCCAGCACCCTTCCTTGGAAGCGCTTTTGTAGGCCTAAGAACACTGGGGCTCTGGGCTTCTCTAGCCACCTCATCTTCTGCTCATCCTCTCGCGCAGTCTAAAGAGAGCTCAGGTGAGAAATTGCAAACGTCGAGCAATTGCTCAGAGATGAAAAGTGCCAGCACTGAAAGCTGTTGCTAGCCAGCACCCTTCCTTGGAAGCGCTTTCACAGGCGCAGTAACACTGGGGCTTTGCGCTTCTCTAGCCACCAAACGTCACGGTCCTTCTCTTTCCGTCTCGTAGACACGAGCTGAGAAATTGCAAACGTCGAGCAATTGCTCAGAGATGAAAAGTGCCAGCACTGGAAGCTGTTGCTAGCCAGCACCCTTCCTTGGAAGCGCTTTTGTAGGCCTAAGAACACTGGGGCTCTGGGCTTCTCTAGCCACCTCATCTTCTGCTCATCCTCTCGCGCACTCTAAAGAGAGCTCAGGTGAGAAATTGCAAACGTCGAGCAATTGCTCAGAGATGAAAAGTGCCAGCACTGAAAGCTCTTGCTAGCCAGCACCTTTCCTTGGAAGCGCTTTCACAGGCGCAGCAACACTGGGGCTTTGCGCTTCTCTAGCCACCAAACGCCACGGTCCTTCTCTTTCCGTCTCGTAGACACGAGCTGAGAAATTGCAAACGTCGAGCAATTGCTCAGAGATGAAAAGTGCCAGCACTGAAAGCTCTTGCTAGCCAGCACCCTTCCTTGGAAGCGCTTTCACAGGCGCAGCAACACTGGGGCTTTGCGCTTCTCTAGCCAACAAACGTCACGGTCATTCTCTTTCCGTCTCGTAGACACGAGCTGAGAAATTGCAAACGTCGAGCAATTGCTCAGAGATGAAATGTGCCAGCACTGAAAGCTGTTGCTAGCCAGCACCCTTCCTTGGAATCGCTTTTGTAGGCCTAAGAACACTGGGGCTCTGGGCTTCTTTAGCCACCTAATCTTCTGCTCATCCTCTCGCGCACTCTAAAGAGAGCTCAGGTGAGAAATTGCAAACGTCGAGCAATTGCTCAGAGATGAAAAGTGCCAGCACTGAAAGCTGTTGCTAGCCAGCACCCTTCCTTGGAAGCGCTTTCACAGGCGCAGCAACACTGGGGCTTTGCGCTTCTCTAGCCACCAAACGTCACGGTCCTTCCCTTTCCGTCTCGTAGACACGAGCTGAGAAATTGCAAACGTCCAGCAATTGCTCAGAGATGAAAAGTGCCAGCACTGAAAGCTCTTGCTAGCCAGCACCCTTCCTTGGAAGCGCTTTCACAGGCGCAGCAACACTGGGGCTTTGCGCTTCTCTACCCACCAAAAGTCACGGTCACTATCTCTCCGTCTCGTAGACACGAGCTGAGAAATTGCAAACGTCGAGCAATTGCTCAGAGAGGAAAAGTGCCAGCACTGAAAGCTGTTGCTAGCCAGCACCCTTCCTTGGAAGCGCTTTTGTAGGCCTAAGAACACTGGGGCTCTGGGCTTCTCTAGCCACCTCATCTTCTGCTCATCCTCTCGCGCACTCTAAAGAGAGCTCAGGTGAGAAATTGCAAACGTCGAGCAATTGCTCAGAGATGAAAAGTGCCAGCACTGAAAGCTCTTGCTAGCCAGCACCCTTCCTTGGAAGCGCTTTCACAGGCGCAGTAACACTGGGGCTTTGCGCTTCTCTAGCCACCAAACGTCACTGTCATTCTCTTTCCGTCTCGTAGACACGAGCTGAGAAATTGCAAACGTCGAGCAATTGCTCAGAGATGAAAAGTGCCAGCACTGAAAGCTCTTGCTAGCCAGCACCCTTCCTTGGAAGCGCTTTTGTAGGCCTAAGAACACTGGGGCTCTGGGCTTCTCTAGCCACCTCATCTTCTGCTTATCCTCTCGCGCACTCTAAAGAGAGCTCAGGTGAGAAATTGCAAACGTCGAGCAATTGCTCAGAGATGAAAAGTGCCAGCACTGAAAGCTGTTGCTAGCCAGCACCCTTCCTTGGAAGCGCTTTCACAGGCGCAGTAACACTGGGGCTTTGCGCTTCTCTAGCCACCAAACGTCACGGTCCTTCTCTTTCCGTCTCGTAGACACGAGCTGAGAAATTGCAAACGTTGAGCAATTGCTCAGAGATGAAAAGTGCCAGCACTGAAAGCTCTTGCTAGCCAGCACCCTTCCTTGGAAGCGCTTTTGTAGGCCTAAGAACACTGGGGCTCTGGGCTTCTTTAGCCACCTCATCTTCTGCTCATCCTCTCGCGCACTCTAAAGAGAGCTCAGGTGAGAAATTGCAAACGTCCAGCAATTGCTCAGAGATGAAAAGTGCCAGCACTGAAAGCTCTTGCTAGCCAGCACCCTTCCTTGGAAGCGCTTTCACAGGCGCAGCAACACTGGGGCTTTGCGCTTCTCTACCCACCAAACGTCACGGTCACTATCTCTCCGTCTCGTAGACACGAGCTGAGAAATTGCAAACGTCGAGCAATTGCTCAGAGATGAAAAGTGCCAGCACTGAAAGCTGTTGCTAGCCAGCACCCTTCCTTGGAAGCGCTTTTGTAGGCCTAAGAACACTGGGGCTCTGGGCTTCTCTAGCCACCTCATCTTCTGCTCATCCTCTCGCGCACTCTAAAGAGAGCTCAGGTGAGAAATTGCAAACGTCGAGCAATTGCTCAGAGATGAAAAGTGCCAGCACTGAAAGCTGTTGCTAGCCAGCACCCTTCCTTGGAAGCGCTTTCACAGGCGCAGCAACACTGGGGCTTTGCGCTTCTCTAGCCACCAAACGTCACGGTCCTTCTCTTTCCGTCTCGTAGACACGAGCTGAGAAATTGCAAACGTCGAGCAATTGCTCAGAGATGAAAAGTGCCAGCACTGAAAGCTGTTGCTAGCCAGCACCCTTCCTTGGAAGCGCTTTTGTAGGCCTAAGAACACTGGGGCTCTGGGCTTCTTTAGCCACCTCATCTTCTGCTCATCCTCTCGCGCACTCTAAAGAGAGCTCAGGTGAGAAATTGCAAACGTCGAGCAATTGCTCAGAGATGAAAAGTGCCAGCACTGAAAGCTCTTGCTAGCCAGCACCCTTCCTTGGAAGCGCTTTCACAGGCGCAGCAACACTGGGGCTTTGCGCTTCTCTAGCCACCAAACGCCACGGTCCTTCTTTTTCCGTCTCGTAGACACGAGCTGAGAAATTGCAAACGTCGAGCAATTGCTCAGAGATGAAAAGTGCCAGCACTGAAAGCTGTTGCTAGCCAGCACCCTTCCTTGGAAGCGCTTTCACAGGCGCAGCAACACTGGGGCTTTGCGCTTCTCTAGCCACCAAAAGTCACGGTCCTTCTCTTTCCGTCTCGTAGACTCGAGCTGAGAAATTGCAAACGTCGAGCAATTGCTCAGAGATGAAAAGTGCCAGCACTGAAAGCTCTTGCTAGCCAGCACCCTTCCTTGGAAGCGCTTTTGTAGGCCTAAGAACACTGGGGCTCTGGGCTTCTCTAGCCACCTCATCTTCTGCTCATCCTCTCGCGCACTCTAAAGAGAGCTCAGGTGAGAAATTGCAAACGTCGAGCAATTGCTCAGAGATGAAAAGTGCCAGCACTGAAAGCTCTTGCTAGCCAGCACCCTTCCTTGGAAGCGCTTTCACAGGCGCAGCAACACTGGGGCTTTGCGCTTCTCTAGCCACAAAACGTCACGGTCACTATCTCTCCGTCTCCTAGACACGAGCTGAGAAATTGCAAACGTCGAGCAATTGCTCAGAGATGAAAAGTGCCAGCACTGAAAGCTGTTGCTAGCCAGCACCCTTCCTTGGAAGCGCTTTCACAAGCGCAGTAACACTGGGGCTTTGCGCTTCTCTAGCCACCAAACGTCACGGTCCTTCTCTTTCCGTCTCGTAGACACGAGCTGAGAAATTGCAAACGTCGAGCAATTGCTCCGAGATGAAAAGTGCCAGCACTGAAAGCTGTTGCTAGCCAGCACCCTTCCTTGGAAGCGCTTTCACAGGCGCAGCAACACTGGGGCTTTGCGCTTCTCTAGCCACCAAACGTCACGGTCACTATCTCTCCGTCTCCTAGACACGAGCTGAGAAATTGCAAACGTCGAGCAATTGCTCAGAGATGAAAAGTGCCAGCACTGAAAGCTCTTGCTAGCCAGCACCCTTCCTTGGAAGTGCTTTTGTAGGCCTAAGAACACTGGGGCTCTGGGCTTCTCTAGCCACCTCATCTTCTGCTCATCCTCTCGCGCACTCTAAAGAGAGCTCAAGTGAGAAATTGCAAACGTCGAGCAATTGCTCAGAGATGAAAAGTGCCAGCACTGAAAGCTCTTGCTAGCCAGCACCTTTCCTTGGAAGCGCTTTCACAGGCGCAGCAACACTGGGGCTTTGCGCTTCTCTAGCCACCAAACGCCACGGTCCTTCTCTTTCCGTCTCGTAGACACGAGCTGAGAAATTGCAAACGTCGAGCAATTGCTCAGAGATGAAAAGTGCCAGCACTGAAAGCTCTTGCTAGCCAGCACCCTTCCTTGGAAGCGCTTTCACAGGCGCAGCAACACTGGGGCTTTGCGCTTCTCTAGCCAACAAACGTCACGGTCATTCTCTTTCCGTCTCGTAGACACGAGCTGAGAAATTGCAAACGTCGAGCAATTGCTCAGAGATGAAATGTGCCAGCACTGAAAGCTCTTGCTAGCCAGCACCCTTCCTTGGAATCGCTTTTGTAGGCCTAAGAACACTGGGGCTCTGGGCTTCTTTAGCCACCTAATCTTCTGCTCATCCTCTCGCGCACTCTAAAGAGAGCTCAGGTGAGAAATTGCAAACGTCGAGCAATTGCTCAGAGATGAAAAGTGCCAGCACTGAAAGCTGTTGCTAGCCAGCACCCTTCCTTGGAAGCGCTTTCACAGGCGCAGCAACACTGGGGCTTTGCGCTTCTCTAGCCACCAAACGTCACGGTCCTTCCCTTTCCGTCTCGTAGACACGAGCTGAGAAATTGCAAACGTCCAGCAATTGCTCAGAGATGAAAAGTGCCAGCACTGAAAGCTCTTGCTAGCCAGCACCCTTCCTTGGAAGCGCTTTCACAGGCGCAGCAACACTGGGGCTTTGCGCTTCTCTACCCACCAAAAGTCACGGTCACTATCTCTCCGTCTCGTAGACACGAGCTGAGAAATTGCAAACGTCGAGCAATTGCTCAGAGAGGAAAAGTGCCAGCACTGAAAGCTGTTGCTAGCCAGCACCCTTCCTTGGAAGCGCTTTTGTAGGCCTAAGAACACTGGGGCTCTGGGCTTCTCTAGCCACCTCATCTTCTGCTCATCCTCTCGCGCACTCTAAAGAGAGCTCAGGTGAGAAATTGCAAACGTCGAGCAATTGCTCAGAGATGAAAAGTGCCAGCACTGAAAGCTCTTGCTAGCCAGCACCCTTCCTTGGAAGCGCTTTCACAGGCGCAGTAACACTGGGGCTTTGCGCTTCTCTAGCCACCAAACGTCACTGTCATTCTCTTTCCGTCTCGTAGACACGAGCTGAGAAATTGCAAACGTCGAGCAATTGCTCAGAGATGAAAAGTGCCAGCACTGAAAGCTCTTGCTAGCCAGCACCCTTCCTTGGAAGCGCTTTTGTAGGCCTAAGAACACTGGGGCTCTGGGCTTCTCTAGCCACCTCATCTTCTGCTTATCCTCTCGCGCACTCTAAAGAGAGCTCAGGTGAGAAATTGCAAACGTCGAGCAATTGCTCAGAGATGAAAAGTGCCAGCACTGAAAGCTGTTGCTAGCCAGCACCCTTCCTTGGAAGCGCTTTCACAGGCGCAGTAACACTGGGGCTTTGCGCTTCTCTAGCCACCAAACGTCACGGTCCTTCTCTTTCCGTCTCGTAGACACGAGCTGAGAAATTGCAAACGTTGAGCAATTGCTCAGAGATGAAAAGTGCCAGCACTGAAAGCTCTTGCTAGCCAGCACCCTTCCTTGGAAGCGCTTTTGTAGGCCTAAGAACACTGGGGCTCTGGGCTTCTTTAGCCACCTCATCTTCTGCTCATCCTCTCGCGCACTCTAAAGAGAGCTCAGGTGAGAAATTGCAAACGTCCAGCAAATGCTCAGAGATGAAAAGTGCCAGCACTGACAGCTGTTGCTAGCCAGCACCCTTCCTTGGAAGCGCTTTCACAGGCGCAGCAACACTGGGGCTTTGCGCTTCTCTAGCCACCAAAAGTCACGGTCCTTCTCTTTCCGTCTCGTAGACACGAGCTGAGAAATTGCAAACGTCGAGCAATTGCTCAGAGATGAAAAGTGCCAGCACTGAAAGCTCTTGCTAGCCAGCACCCTTCCTTGGAAGCGCTTTTGTAGGCCTAAGAACACTGGGGCTCTGGGCTTCTCTAGCCACCTCATCTTCTGCTCATCCTCGCGTGCACTCTAAAGAGAGCTCAGGTGAGAAATTGCAAACGTCGAGCAATTGCTCAGAGATGAAAAGTGCCAGCACTGAAAGCTGTTGCTAGCCAGCACCCTTCCTTGGAAGCGCTTTCACAGGCGCAGCAACACTGGGGCTTTGCGCTTCTCTACCCACCAAACGTCACGGTCACTATCTCTCCGTCTCGTAGACACGAGCTGAGAAATTGCAAACGTCGAGCAATTGCTCAGAGATGAAAAGTGCCAGCACTGAAAGCTCTTGCTAGCCAGCACCCTTCCTTGGAAGCGCTTTTGTAGGCCTAAGAACACTGGGGCTCTGGGCTTCTTTAGCCACCTCATCTTCTGCTCATCCTCTCGCGCACTCTAAAGAGAGCTCAGGTGAGAAATTGCAAACGTCCAGCAAATGCTCAGAGATGAAAAGTGCCAGCACTGAAAGCTCTTGCTAGCCAGCACCCTTCCTTGGAAGCGCTTTCACAGGCGCAGTAACACTGGGGCTTTGCGCTTCTCTAGCCACCAAACGTCACGGTCATTCTCTTTCCATCTCATAGACACGAGCTGAGAAATTGCAAACGTCGAGCAATTGCTCAGAGATGAAAAGTGCCAGCACTGAAAGCTCTTGCTAGCCAGCACCCTTCCTTGGAAGCGATTTCACAGGCGCAGTAACACTGGGGCTTTGCGCTTCTCTAGCCACCAAACGTCACGGTCATTCTCTTTCCGTCTCGTAGACACGAGCTGAGAAATTGCAAACGTCCAGCAATTGCTCAGAGATGAAAAGTGCCAGCACTGGAAGCTGTTGCTAGCCAGCCCCCTTCCTTGGAAGCGCTTTTGTAGGCCTAAGAACACTGGGGCTCTGGGCTTCTCTAGCCACCTCATCTTCTGCTCATCCTCTCGCGCACTCTAAAGAGAGCTCAGGTGAGAAATTGCAAACGTCGAGCAATTGCTCAGAGATGAAAAGTGCCAGCACTGAAAGCTGTTGCTAGCCAGCACCCTTCCTTGGAAGCGCTTTCACAGGCGCAGCAACACTGGGGCTTTGCGCTTCTCTAGCCACCAAAAGTCACGGTCACTATCTCTCCGTCTCGTAGACACGAGCTGAGAAATTGCAAACGTCGAGCAATTGCTCAGAGATGAAAAGTGCCAGCACTGAAAGCTCTTGCTAGCCAGCACCCTTCCTTGGAAGCGCTTTTGTAACCCTTAGAACACTGGGGCTCTGGGCTTCTCTAGCCACCTCATCTTCTGCTCATCCTCTCGCGCACTCTAAAGAGAGCTCAGGTGAGAAATTGCAAACGTCCAGCAAATGCTCAGAGATGAAAAGTGCCAGCACTGACAGCTGTTGCTAGCCAGCACCCTTCCTTGGAAGCGCTTTCACAGGCGCAGCAACACTGGGGCTTTGCGCTTCTCTAGCCACCAAACGTCACGGTCATTCTCTTTCCGTCTCGTAGACTCGAGCTGAGAAATTGCAAACGTCCAGCAATTGCTCAGAGATGAAAAGTGCCAGCACTGAAAGCTCTTGCTAGCCAGCACCCTTCCTTGGAAGCGCTTTTGTAGGCCTAAGAACACTGGGGCTCTGGGCTTCTCTAGCCACCTCATCTTCTGCTCATCCTCTCGCGCACTCTAAAGAGAGCTCAGGTGAGAAATTGCAAACGTCGAGCAATTGCTCAGAGATGAAAAGTGCCAGCACTGAAAGCTCTTGCTAGCCAGCACCCTTCCTTGGAAGCGCTTTCACAGGCGCAGTAACACTGGGGCTTTGCGCTTCTCTACCCACCAAACGTCACGGTCATTCTCTTTCCGTCTCGTAGACACGAGCTGAGAAATTGCAAACGTCCAGCAATTGCTCAGAGATGAAAAGTGCCAGCACTGAAAGCTGTTGCTAGCCAGCCCCCTTCCTTGGAAGCGCTTTTGTAGGCCTAAGAACACTGGGGTTCTGGGCTTCTCTAGCCACCTAATCTTCTGCTCATCCTCTCGCGCACTCTAAAGAGAGCTCAGGTGAGAAATTGCAAACGTCGAGCAATTGCTCAGAGATGAAAAGTGCCAGCACTGAAAGCTGTTGCTAGCCAGCACCCTTCCTTGGAAGCGCTTTCACAGGCGCAGTAACACTGGGGCTTTGCGCTTCTCTAGCCACCAAACGTCACGGTCATTCTCTTTCCGTCTCGTAGACATAAGCTGAGAAATTGCAAACGTCGAGCAATTGCTCAGAGATGAAAAGTGCCAGCACTGAAAGCTGTTGCTAGCCAGCCCCCTTCCTTGGAAGCGCTTTTGTAGGCCTAAGAACACTGGGGCTCTGGGCTTCTTTAGCCGCCTCATCTTCTGCTCATCCTCTTGCGCAGTCTAAAGAGAGCTCAGGTGAGAAATTGCAAACGTCGAGCAATTGCTCAGAGATGAAAAGTGCCAGCACTGAAAGCTCTTGCTAGCCAGCACCCTTCCTTGGAAGCGCTTTCACAGGCGCAGTAACACTGGGGCTTTGCGCTTCTCTAGCCACCAAACGTCACGGTCCTTCTCTTTCCGTCTCGTAGACACGAGCTGAGAAATTGCAAACGTTGAGCAATTGCTCAGAGATGAAAAGTGCCAGCACTGAAAGCTCTTGCTAGCCAGCCCCCTTCCTTGGAAGCGCTTTTGTAGGCCTAAGAACACTGGGGCTCTGGGCTTCTTTAGCCACCTCATCTTCTGCTCATCCTCTCGCGCACTCTAAAGAGAGCTCAGGTGAGAAATTGCAAACGTCCAGCAATTGCTCAGAGATGAAAAGTGCCAGCACTGAAAGCTCTTGCTAGCCAGCACCCTTCCTTGGAAGCGCTTTCACAGGCGCAGCAACACTGGGGCTTTGCGCTTCTCTACCCACCAAACGTCACGGTCACTATCTCTCCGTCTCGTAGACACGAGCTGAGAAATTGCAAACGTCGAGCAATTGCTCAGAGATGAAAAGTGCCAGCACTGAAAGCTGTTGCTAGCCAGCACCCTTCCTTGGAAGCGCTTTTGTAGGCCTAAGAACACTGGGGCTCTGGGCTTCTCTAGCCACCTCATCTTCTGCTCATCCTCTCGCGCACTCTAAAGAGAGCTCAGGTGAGAAATTGCAAACGTCGAGCAATTGCTCAGAGATGAAAAGTGCCAGCACTGAAAGCTGTTGCTAGCCAGCACCTTTCCTTGGAAGCGCTTTCACAGGCGCAGTAACACTGGGGCTTTGCGCTTCTCTAGCCACCAAACGTCACGGTCCTTCTCTTTCCGTCTCGTAGACACGAGCTGAGAAATTGCAAACGTCCAGCAATTGCTCAGAGATGAAAAGTGCCAGCACTGAAAGCTCTTGCTAGCCAGCACCCTTCCTTGGAAGCGCTTTCACAGGCGCAGCAACACTGGGGCTTTGCGCTTCTCTAGCCACCAAACGTCACGGTCCTTCTCTTTCCGTCTCGTAGACACGAGCTGAGAAATTGCAAACGTCGAGCAATTGCTCAGAGATGAAAAGTGCCAGCACTGAAAGCTGTTGCTAGCCAGCACCCTTCCTTGGAAGCGCTTTTGTAGGCCTAAGAACACTGGGGCTCTGGGCTTCTTTAGCCACCTCATCTTCTGCTCATCCTCTCGCGCACTCTAAAGAGAGCTCAGGTGAGAAATTGCAAACGTCGAGCAATTGCTCAGAGATGAAAAGTGCCAGCACTGAAAGCTGTTGCTAGCCAGCACCCTTCCTTGGAAGCGCTTTCACAGGCGCAGCAACACTGGGGCTTTGCGCTTCTCTAGCCACCAAACGCCACGGTCCTTCTTTTTCCGTCTCGTAGACACGAGCTGAGAAATTGCAAACGTCGAGCAATTGCTCAGAGATGAAAAGTGCCAGCACTGAAAGCTGTTGCTAGCCAGCACCCTTCCTTGGAAGCGCTTTCACAGGCGCAGCAACACTGGGGCTTTGCGCTTCTCTAGCCACCAAAAGTCACGGTCCTTCTCTTTCCGTCTCGTAGACTCGAGCTGAGAAATTGCAAACGTCGAGCAATTGCTCAGAGATGAAAAGTGCCAGCACTGAAAGCTCTTGCTAGCCAGCACCCTTCCTTGGAAGCGCTTTTGTAGGCCTAAGAACACTGGGGCTCTGGGCTTCTCTAGCCACCTCATCTTCTGCTCATCCTCTCGCGCACTCTAAAGAGAGCTCAGGTGAGAAATTGCAAATGTCGAGCAATTGCTCAGAGATGAAAAGTGCCAGCACTGAAAGCTCTTGCTAGCCAGCACCCTTCCTTGGAAGCGCTTTCACAGGCGCAGCAACACTGGGGCTTTGCGCTTCTCTAGCCACAAAACGTCACGGTCCTTCTCTTTCCGTCTCGTAGACACGAGCTGAGAAATTGCAAACGTCGAGCAATTGCTCAGAGATGAAAAGTGCCAGCACTGAAAGCTGTTGCTAGCCAGCACCCTTCCTTGGAAGCGCTTTCACAAGCGCAGTAACACTGGGGCTTTGCGCTTCTCTACCCACCAAACGTCACGGTCCTTCTCTTTCCGTCTCGTAGACACGAGCTGAGAAATTGCAAACGTCGAGCAATTGCTCCGAGATGAAAAGTGCCAGCACTGAAAGCTGTTGCTAGCCAGCACCCTTCCTTGGAAGCGCTTTCACAGGCGCAGCAACACTGGGGCTTTGCGCTTCTCTAGCCACCAAACGCCACGGTCCTTCTCTTTCCGTCTCGTAGACACGAGCTGAGAAATTGCAAACGTCCAGCAATTGCTCAGAGATGAAAAGTGCCAGCACTGAAAGCTCTTGCTAGCCAGCACCCTTCCTTGGAAGCGCTTTTGTAGGCCTAAGAACACTGGGGCTCTGGGCTTCTCTAGCCACCTCATCTTCTGCTCATCCTCTCGCGCACTCTAAAGAGTGCTCAGGTGAGAAATTGCAAACGTCGAGCAATTGCTCAGAGATGAAAAGTGCCAGCACTGAAAGCTCTTGCTAGCCAGCACCCTTCCTTGGAAGCGCTTTCACAGGCGCAGCAACACTGGGGCTTTGCGCTTCTCTAGCCACCAAACGTCACGGTCACTATCTCTCCGTGTCCTAGACACGAGCTGAGAAATTGCAAACGTCGAGCAATTGCTCAGAGATGAAAAGTGCCAGCACTGAAAGCTCTTGCTAGCCAGCACCCTTCCTTGGAAGTGCTTTTGTAGGCCTAAGAACACTGGGGCTCTGGGCTTCTCTAGCCACCTCATCTTCTGCTCATCCTCTCGCGCACTCTAAAGAGAGCTCAAGTGAGAAATTGCAAACGTCGAGCAATTGCTCAGAGATGAAAAGTGCCAGCACTGAAAGCTGTTGCTAGCCAGCACCCTTCCTTGGAAGCGCTTTCACAGGCGCAGTAACACTGGGGCTTTGCGCTTCTCTAGCCACCAAACGTCACGGTCCTTCTCTTTCCGTCTCGTAGACATGAGCTGCGAAATTGCAAACGTCGAGCAATTGCTCAGAGATGAAAAGTGCCAGCACTGAAAGCTGTTGCTAGCCAGCACCCTTCCTTGGAAGCGCTTTTGTAGGCCTAAGAACACTGGGGCTCTGGGCTTCTCTAGCCACCTCATCTTCTGCTCATCCTCTCGCGCAGTCTAAAGAGAGCTCAGGTGAGAAATTGCAAACGTCGAGCAATTGCTCAGAGATGAAAAGTGCCAGCACTGAAAGCTGTTGCTAGCCAGCACCCTTCCTTGGAAGCGCTTTCACAGGCGCAGTAACACTGGGGCTTTGCGCTTCTCTAGCCACCAAACGTCACGGTCCTTCTCTTTCCGTCTCGTAGACACGAGCTGAGAAATTGCAAACGTCGAGCAATTGCTCAGAGATGAAAAGTGCCAGCACTGGAAGCTGTTGCTAGCCAGCACCCTTCCTTGGAAGCGCTTTTGTAGGCCTAAGAACACTGGGGCTCTGGGCTTCTCTAGCCACCTCATCTTCTGCTCATCCTCTCGCGCACTCTAAAGAGAGCTCAGGTGAGAAATTGCAAACGTCGAGCAATTGCTCAGAGATGAAAAGTGCCAGCACTGAAAGCTCTTGCTAGCCAGCACCTTTCCTTGGAAGCGCTTTCACAGGCGCAGCAACACTGGGGCTTTGCGCTTCTCTAGCCACCAAACGCCACGGTCCTTCTCTTTCCGTCTCGTAGACACGAGCTGAGAAATTGCAAACGTCGAGCAATTGCTCAGAGATGAAAAGTGCCAGCACTGAAAGCTCTTGCTAGCCAGCACCCTTCCTTGGAAGCGCTTTCACAGGCGCAGCAACACTGGGGCTTTGCGCTTCTCTAGCCAACAAACGTCACGGTCATTCTCTTTCCGTCTCGTAGACACGAGCTGAGAAATTGCAAACGTCGAGCAATTGCTCAGAGATGAAATGTGCCAGCACTGAAAGCTGTTGCTAGCCAGCACCCTTCCTTGGAATCGCTTTTGTAGGCCTAAGAACACTGGGGCTCTGGGCTTCTTTAGCCACCTAATCTTCTGCTCATCCTCTCGCGCACTCTAAAGAGAGCTCAGGTGAGAAATTGCAAACGTCGAGCAATTGCTCAGAGATGAAAAGTGCCAGCACTGAAAGCTGTTGCTAGCCAGCACCCTTCCTTGGAAGCGCTTTCACAGGCGCAGCAACACTGGGGCTTTGCGCTTCTCTAGCCACCAAACGTCACGGTCCTTCCCTTTCCGTCTCGTAGACACGAGCTGAGAAATTGCAAACGTCCAGCAATTGCTCAGAGATGAAAAGTGCCAGCACTGAAAGCTCTTGCTAGCCAGCACCCTTCCTTGGAAGCGCTTTCACAGGCGCAGCAACACTGGGGCTTTGCGCTTCTCTACCCACCAAAAGTCACGGTCACTATCTCTCCGTCTCGTAGACACGAGCTGAGAAATTGCAAACGTCGAGCAATTGCTCAGAGAGGAAAAGTGCCAGCACTGAAAGCTGTTGCTAGCCAGCACCCTTCCTTGGAAGCGCTTTTGTAGGCCTAAGAACACTGGGGCTCTGGGCTTCTCTAGCCACCTCATCTTCTGCTCATCCTCTCGCGCACTCTAAAGAGAGCTCAGGTGAGAAATTGCAAACGTCGAGCAATTGCTCAGAGATGAAAAGTGCCAGCACTGAAAGCTCTTGCTAGCCAGCACCCTTCCTTGGAAGCGCTTTCACAGGCGCAGTAACACTGGGGCTTTGCGCTTCTCTAGCCACCAAACGTCACTGTCATTCTCTTTCCGTCTCGTAGACACGAGCTGAGAAATTGCAAACGTCGAGCAATTGCTCAGAGATGAAAAGTGCCAGCACTGAAAGCTCTTGCTAGCCAGCACCCTTCCTTGGAAGCGCTTTTGTAGGCCTAAGAACACTGGGGCTCTGGGCTTCTCTAGCCACCTCATCTTCTGCTTATCCTCTCGCGCACTCTAAAGAGAGCTCAGGTGAGAAATTGCAAACGTCGAGCAATTGCTCAGAGATGAAAAGTGCCAGCACTGAAAGCTGTTGCTAGCCAGCACCCTTCCTTGGAAGCGCTTTCACAGGCGCAGTAACACTGGGGCTTTGCGCTTCTCTAGCCACCAAACGTCACGGTCCTTCTCTTTCCGTCTCGTAGACACGAGCTGAGAAATTGCAAACGTCCAGCAATTGCTCAGAGATGAAAAGTGCCAGCACTGAAAGCTCTTGCTAGCCAGCACCCTTCCTTGGAAGCGCTTTTGTAGGCCTAAGAACACTGGGGCTCTGGGCTTCTTTAGCCACCTCATCTTCTGCTCATCCTCTCGCGCACTCTAAAGAGAGCTCAGGTGAGAAATTGCAAACGTCCAGCAATTGCTCAGAGATGAAAAGTGCCAGCACTGAAAGCTCTTGCTAGCCAGCACCCTTCCTTGGAAGCGCTTTCACAGGCGCAGCAACACTGGGGCTTTGCGCTTCTCTACCCACCAAACGTCACGGTCACTATCTCTCCGTCTCGTAGACACGAGCTGAGAAATTGCAAACGTCGAGCAATTGCTCAGAGATGAAAAGTGCCAGCACTGAAAGCTGTTGCTAGCCAGCACCCTTCCTTGGAAGCGCTTTTGTAGGCCTAAGAACACTGGGGCTCTGGGCTTCTCTAGCCACCTCATCTTCTGCTCATCCTCTCGCGCACTCTAAAGAGAGCTCAGGTGAGAAATTGCAAACGTCGAGCAATTGCTCAGAGATGAAAAGTGCCAGCACTGAAAGCTGTTGCTAGCCAGCACCCTTCCTTGGAAGCGCTTTCACAGGCGCAGCAACACTGGGGCTTTGCGCTTCTCTAGCCACCAAACGTCACGGTCCTTCTCTTTCCGTCTCGTAGACACGAGCTGAGAAATTGCAAACGTCGAGCAATTGCTCAGAGATGAAAAGTGCCAGCACTGAAAGCTGTTGCTAGCCAGCACCCTTCCTTGGAAGCGCTTTTGTAGGCCTAAGAACACTGGGGCTCTGGGCTTCTTTAGCCACCTCATCTTCTGCTCATCCTCTCGCGCACTCTAAAGAGAGCTCAGGTGAGAAATTGCAAACGTCGAGCAATTGCTCAGAGATGAAAAGTGCCAGCACTGAAAGCTCTTGCTAGCCAGCACCCTTCCTTGGAAGCGCTTTCACAGGCGCAGCAACACTGGGGCTTTGCGCTTCTCTAGCCACCAAACGCCACGGTCCTTCTTTTTCCGTCTCGTAGACACGAGCTGAGAAATTGCAAACGTCGAGCAATTGCTCAGAGATGAAAAGTGCCAGCACTGAAAGCTGTTGCTAGCCAGCACCCTTCCTTGGAAGCGCTTTCACAGGCGCAGCAACACTGGGGCTTTGCGCTTCTCTAGCCACCAAAAGTCACGGTCCTTCTCTTTCCGTCTCGTAGACTCGAGCTGAGAAATTGCAAACGTCGAGCAATTGCTCAGAGATGAAAAGTGCCAGCACTGAAAGCTCTTGCTAGCCAGCACCCTTCCTTGGAAGCGCTTTTGTAGGCCTAAGAACACTGGGGCTCTGGGCTTCTCTAGCCACCTCATCTTCTGCTCATCCTCTCGCGCACTCTAAAGAGAGCTCAGGTGAGAAATTGCAAACGTCGAGCAATTGCTCAGAGATGAAAAGTGCCAGCACTGAAAGCTCTTGCTAGCCAGCACCCTTCCTTGGAAGCGCTTTCACAGGCGCAGCAACACTGGGGCTTTGCGCTTCTCTAGCCACAAAACGTCACGGTCACTATCTCTCCGTCTCCTAGACACGAGCTGAGAAATTGCAAACGTCGAGCAATTGCTCAGAGATGAAAAGTGCCAGCACTGAAAGCTGTTGCTAGCCAGCACCCTTCCTTGGAAGCGCTTTCACAAGCGCAGTAACACTGGGGCTTTGCGCTTCTCTAGCCACCAAACGTCACGGTCCTTCTCTTTCCGTCTCGTAGACACGAGCTGAGAAATTGCAAACGTCGAGCAATTGCTCCGAGATGAAAAGTGCCAGCACTGAAAGCTGTTGCTAGCCAGCACCCTTCCTTGGAAGCGCTTTCACAGGCGCAGCAACACTGGGGCTTTGCGCTTCTCTAGCCACCAAACGCCACGGTCCTTCTCTTTCCGTCTCGTAGACACGAGCTGAGAAATTGCAAACGTCCAGCAATTGCTCAGAGATGAAAAGTGCCAGCACTGAAAGCTCTTGCTAGCCAGCACCCTTCCTTGGAAGCGCTTTTGTAGGCCTAAGAACACTGGGGCTCTGGGCTTCTCTAGCCACCTCATCTTCTGCTCATCCTCTCGCGCACTCTAAAGAGAGCTCAGGTGAGAAATTGCAAACGTCGAGCAATTGCTCAGAGATGAAAAGTGCCAGCACTGAAAGCTGTTGCTAGCCAGCACCCTTCCTTGGAAGCGCTTTCACAGGCGCAGCAACACTGGGGCTTTGCGCTTCTCTAGCCACCAAACGTCACGGTCACTATCTCTCCGTCTCCTAGACACGAGCTGAGAAATTGCAAACGTCGAGCAATTGCTCAGAGATGAAAAGTGCCAGCACTGAAAGCTCTTGCTAGCCAGCACCCTTCCTTGGAAGTGCTTTTGTAGGCCTAAGAACACTGGGGCTCTGGGCTTCTCTAGCCACCTCATCTTCTGCTCATCCTCTCGCGCACTCTAAAGAGAGCTCAAGTGAGAAATTGCAAACGTCGAGCAATTGCTCAGAGATGAAAAGTGCCAGCACTGAAAGCTCTTGCTAGCCAGCACCTTTCCTTGGAAGCGCTTTCACAGGCGCAGCAACACTGGGGCTTTGCGCTTCTCTAGCCACCAAACGCCACGGTCCTTCTCTTTCCGTCTCGTAGACACGAGCTGAGAAATTGCAAACGTCGAGCAATTGCTCAGAGATGAAAAGTGCCAGCACTGAAAGCTCTTGCTAGCCAGCACCCTTCCTTGGAAGCGCTTTCACAGGCGCAGCAACACTGGGGCTTTGCGCTTCTCTAGCCAACAAACGTCACGGTCCTTCCCTTTCCGTCTCGTAGACACGAGCTGAGAAATTGCAAACGTCCAGCAATTGCTCAGAGATGAAAAGTGCCAGCACTGAAAGCTCTTGCTAGCCAGCACCCTTCCTTGGAAGCGCTTTCACAGGCGCAGCAACACTGGGGCTTTGCGCTTCTCTACCCACCAAAAGTCACGGTCACTATCTCTCCGTCTCGTAGACACGAGCTGAGAAATTGCAAACGTCGAGCAATTGCTCAGAGAGGAAAAGTGCCAGCACTGAAAGCTGTTGCTAGCCAGCACCCTTCCTTGGAAGCGCTTTTGTAGGCCTAAGAACACTGGGGCTCTGGGCTTCTCTAGCCACCTCATCTTCTGCTCATCCTCTCGCGCACTCTAAAGAGAGCTCAGGTGAGAAATTGCAAACGTCGAGCAATTGCTCAGAGATGAAAAGTGCCAGCACTGAAAGCTCTTGCTAGCCAGCACCCTTCCTTGGAAGCGCTTTCACAGGCGCAGTAACACTGGGGCTTTGCGCTTCTCTAGCCACCAAACGTCACTGTCATTCTCTTTCCGTCTCGTAGACACGAGCTGAGAAATTGCAAACGTCGAGCAATTGCTCAGAGATGAAAAGTGCCAGCACTGAAAGCTCTTGCTAGCCAGCACCCTTCCTTGGAAGCGCTTTTGTAGGCCTAAGAACACTGGGGCTCTGGGCTTCTCTAGCCACCTCATCTTCTGCTTATCCTCTCGCGCACTCTAAAGAGAGCTCAGGTGAGAAATTGCAAACGTCGAGCAATTGCTCAGAGATGAAAAGTGCCAGCACTGAAAGCTGTTGCTAGCCAGCACCCTTCCTTGGAAGCGCTTTCACAGGCGCAGTAACACTGGGGCTTTGCGCTTCTCTAGCCACCAAACGTCACGGTCCTTCTCTTTCCGTCTCGTAGACACGAGCTGAGAAATTGCAAACGTTGAGCAATTGCTCAGAGATGAAAAGTGCCAGCACTGAAAGCTCTTGCTAGCCAGCACCCTTCCTTGGAAGCGCTTTTGTAGGCCTAAGAACACTGGGGCTCTGGGCTTCTTTAGCCACCTCATCTTCTGCTCATCCTCTCGCGCACTCTAAAGAGAGCTCAGGTGAGAAATTGCAAACGTCCAGCAATTGCTCAGAGATGAAAAGTGCCAGCACTGAAAGCTCTTGCTAGCCAGCACCCTTCCTTGGAAGCGCTTTCACAGGCGCAGCAACACTGGGGCTTTGCGCTTCTCTACCCACCAAACGTCACGGTCACTATCTCTCCGTCTCGTAGACACGAGCTGAGAAATTGCAAACGTCGAGCAATTGCTCAGAGATGAAAAGTGCCAGCACTGAAAGCTGTTGCTAGCCAGCACCCTTCCTTGGAAGCGCTTTTGTAGGCCTAAGAACACTGGGGCTCTGGGCTTCTCTAGCCACCTCATCTTCTGCTCATCCTCTCGCGCACTCTAAAGAGAGCTCAGGTGAGAAATTGCAAACGTCGAGCAATTGCTCAGAGATGAAAAGTGCCAGCACTGAAAGCTGTTGCTAGCCAGCACCCTTCCTTGGAAGCGCTTTCACAGGCGCAGCAACACTGGGGCTTTGCGCTTCTCTAGCCACCAAACGCCACGGTCCTTCTTTTTCCGTCTCGTAGACACGAGCTGAGAAATTGCAAACGTCGAGCAATTGCTCAGAGATGAAAAGTGCCAGCACTGAAAGCTGTTGCTAGCCAGCACCCTTCCTTGGAAGCGCTTTCACAGGCGCAGCAACACTGGGGCTTTGCGCTTCTCTAGCCACCAAAAGTCACGGTCCTTCTCTTTCCGTCTCGTAGACTCGAGCTGAGAAATTGCAAACGTCGAGCAATTGCTCAGAGATGAAAAGTGCCAGCACTGAAAGCTCTTGCTAGCCAGCACCCTTCCTTGGAAGCGCTTTTGTAGGCCTAAGAACACTGGGGCTCTGGGCTTCTCTAGCCACCTCATCTTCTGCTCATCCTCTCGCGCACTCTAAAGAGAGCTCAGGTGAGAAATTGCAAACGTCGAGCAATTGCTCAGAGATGAAAAGTGCCAGCACTGAAAGCTCTTGCTAGCCAGCACCCTTCCTTGGAAGCGCTTTCACAGGCGCAGCAACACTGGGGCTTTGCGCTTCTCTAGCCACAAAACGTCACGGTCACTATCTCTCCGTCTCCTAGACACGAGCTGAGAAATTGCAAACGTCGAGCAATTGCTCAGAGATGAAAAGTGCCAGCACTGAAAGCTGTTGCTAGCCAGCACCCTTCCTTGGAAGCGCTTTCACAAGCGCAGTAACACTGGGGCTTTGCGCTTCTCTAGCCACCAAACGTCACGGTCCTTCTCTTTCCGTCTCGTAGACACGAGCTGAGAAATTGCAAACGTCGAGCAATTGCTCCGAGATGAAAAGTGCCAGCACTGAAAGCTGTTGCTAGCCAGCACCCTTCCTTGGAAGCGCTTTCACAGGCGCAGCAACACTGGGGCTTTGCGCTTCTCTAGCCACCAAACGCCACGGTCCTTCTCTTTCCGTCTCGTAGACACGAGCTGAGAAATTGCAAACGTCCAGCAATTGCTCAGAGATGAAAAGTGCCAGCACTGAAAGCTCTTGCTAGCCAGCACCCTTCCTTGGAAGCGCTTTTGTAGGCCTAAGAACACTGGGGCTCTGGGCTTCTCTAGCCACCTCATCTTCTGCTCATCCTCTCGCGCACTCTAAAGAGAGCTCAGGTGAGAAATTGCAAACGTCGAGCAATTGCTCAGAGATGAAAAGTGCCAGCACTGAAAGCTGTTGCTAGCCAGCACCCTTCCTTGGAAGCGCTTTCACAGGCGCAGCAACACTGGGGCTTTGCGCTTCTCTAGCCACCAAACGTCACGGTCACTATCTCTCCGTCTCCTAGACACGAGCTGAGAAATTGCAAACGTCGAGCAATTGCTCAGAGATGAAAAGTGCCAGCACTGAAAGCTCTTGCTAGCCAGCACCCTTCCTTGGAAGTGCTTTTGTAGGCCTAAGAACACTGGGGCTCTGGGCTTCTCTAGCCACCTCATCTTCTGCTCATCCTCTCGCGCACTCTAAAGAGAGCTCAAGTGAGAAATTGCAAACGTCGAGCAATTGCTCAGAGATGAAAAGTGCCAGCACTGAAAGCTGTTGCTAGCCAGCACCCTTCCTTGGAAGCGCTTTCACAGGCGCAGTAACACTGGGGCTTTGCGCTTCTCTAGCCACCAAACGTCACGGTCCTTCTCTTTCCGTCTCGTAGACATGAGCTGCGAAATTGCAAACGTCGAGCAATTGCTCAGAGATGAAAAGTGCCAGCACTGAAAGCTGTTGCTAGCCAGCACCCTTCCTTGGAAGCGCTTTTGTAGGCCTAAGAACACTGGGGCTCTGGGCTTCTCTAGCCACCTCATCTTCTGCTCATCCTCTCGCGCAGTCTAAAGAGAGCTCAGGTGAGAAATTGCAAACGTCGAGCAATTGCTCAGAGATGAAAAGTGCCAGCACTGAAAGCTGTTGCTAGCCAGCACCCTTCCTTGGAAGCGCTTTCACAGGCGCAGTAACACTGGGGCTTTGCGCTTCTCTAGCCACCAAACGTCACGGTCCTTCTCTTTCCGTCTCGTAGACACGAGCTGAGAAATTGCAAACGTCGAGCAATTGCTCAGAGATGAAAAGTGCCAGCACTGGAAGCTGTTGCTAGCCAGCACCCTTCCTTGGAAGCGCTTTTGTAGGCCTAAGAACACTGGGGCTCTGGGCTTCTCTAGCCACCTCATCTTCTGCTCATCCTCTCGCGCACTCTAAAGAGAGCTCAGGTGAGAAATTGCAAACGTCGAGCAATTGCTCAGAGATGAAAAGTGCCAGCACTGAAAGCTCTTGCTAGCCAGCACCTTTCCTTGGAAGCGCTTTCACAGGCGCAGCAACACTGGGGCTTTGCGCTTCTCTAGCCACCAAACGCCACGGTCCTTCTCTTTCCGTCTCGTAGACACGAGCTGAGAAATTGCAAACGTCGAGCAATTGCTCAGAGATGAAAAGTGCCAGCACTGAAAGCTCTTGCTAGCCAGCACCCTTCCTTGGAAGCGCTTTCACAGGCGCAGCAACACTGGGGCTTTGCGCTTCTCTAGCCAACAAACGTCACGGTCATTCTCTTTCCGTCTCGTAGACACGAGCTGAGAAATTGCAAACGTCGAGCAATTGCTCAGAGATGAAATGTGCCAGCACTGAAAGCTGTTGCTAGCCAGCACCCTTCCTTGGAATCGCTTTTGTAGGCCTAAGAACACTGGGGCTCTGGGCTTCTTTAGCCACCTAATCTTCTGCTCATCCTCTCGCGCACTCTAAAGAGAGCTCAGGTGAGAAATTGCAAACGTCGAGCAATTGCTCAGAGATGAAAAGTGCCAGCACTGAAAGCTGTTGCTAGCCAGCACCCTTCCTTGGAAGCGCTTTCACAGGCGCAGCAACACTGGGGCTTTGCGCTTCTCTAGCCACCAAACGTCACGGTCCTTCCCTTTCCGTCTCGTAGACACGAGCTGAGAAATTGCAAACGTCCAGCAATTGCTCAGAGATGAAAAGTGCCAGCACTGAAAGCTCTTGCTAGCCAGCACCCTTCCTTGGAAGCGCTTTCACAGGCGCAGCAACACTGGGGCTTTGCGCTTCTCTACCCACCAAAAGTCACGGTCACTATCTCTCCGTCTCGTAGACACGAGCTGAGAAATTGCAAACGTCGAGCAATTGCTCAGAGAGGAAAAGTGCCAGCACTGAAAGCTGTTGCTAGCCAGCACCCTTCCTTGGAAGCGCTTTTGTAGGCCTAAGAACACTGGGGCTCTGGGCTTCTCTAGCCACCTCATCTTCTGCTCATCCTCTCGCGCACTCTAAAGAGAGCTCAGGTGAGAAATTGCAAACGTCGAGCAATTGCTCAGAGATGAAAAGTGCCAGCACTGAAAGCTCTTGCTAGCCAGCACCCTTCCTTGGAAGCGCTTTCACAGGCGCAGTAACACTGGGGCTTTGCGCTTCTCTAGCCACCAAACGTCACTGTCATTCTCTTTCCGTCTCGTAGACACGAGCTGAGAAATTGCAAACGTCGAGCAATTGCTCAGAGATGAAAAGTGCCAGCACTGAAAGCTCTTGCTAGCCAGCACCCTTCCTTGGAAGCGCTTTTGTAGGCCTAAGAACACTGGGGCTCTGGGCTTCTCTAGCCACCTCATCTTCTGCTTATCCTCTCGCGCACTCTAAAGAGAGCTCAGGTGAGAAATTGCAAACGTCGAGCAATTGCTCAGAGATGAAAAGTGCCAGCACTGAAAGCTGTTGCTAGCCAGCACCCTTCCTTGGAAGCGCTTTCACAGGCGCAGTAACACTGGGGCTTTGCGCTTCTCTAGCCACCAAACGTCACGGTCCTTCTCTTTCCGTCTCGTAGACACGAGCTGAGAAATTGCAAACGTTGAGCAATTGCTCAGAGATGAAAAGTGCCAGCACTGAAAGCTCTTGCTAGCCAGCACCCTTCCTTGGAAGCGCTTTTGTAGGCCTAAGAACACTGGGGCTCTGGGCTTCTTTAGCCACCTCATCTTCTGCTCATCCTCTCGCGCACTCTAAAGAGAGCTCAGGTGAGAAATTGCAAACGTCGAGCAATTGCTCAGAGATGAAAAGTGCCAGCACTGAAAGCTCTTGCTAGCCAGCACCCTTCCTTGGAAGCGCTTTCACAGGCGCAGCAACACTGGGGCTTTGCGCTTCTCTACCCACCAAACGTCACGGTCACTATCTCTCCGTCTCGTAGACACGAGCTGAGAAATTGCAAACGTCGAGCAATTGCTCAGAGATGAAAAGTGCCAGCACTGAAAGCTGTTGCTAGCCAGCACCCTTCCTTGGAAGCGCTTTTGTAGGCCTAAGAACACTGGGGCTCTGGGCTTCTCTAGCCACCTCATCTTCTGCTCATCCTCTCGCGCACTCTAAAGAGAGCTCAGGTGAGAAATTGCAAACGTCGAGCAATTGCTCAGAGATGAAAAGTGCCAGCACTGAAAGCTGTTGCTAGCCAGCACCCTTCCTTGGAAGCGCTTTCACAGGCGCAGCAACACTGGGGCTTTGCGCTTCTCTAGCCACCAAACGTCACGGTCCTTCTCTTTCCGTCTCGTAGACACGAGCTGAGAAATTGTAAACGTCGAGCAATTGCTCAGAGATGAAAAGTGCCAGCACTGAAAGCTGTTGCTAGCCAGCACCCTTCCTTGGAAGCGCTTTTGTAGGCCTAAGAACACTGGGGCTCTGGGCTTCTTTAGCCACCTCATCTTCTGCTCATCCTCTCGCGCACTCTAAAGAGAGCTCAGGTGAGAAATTGCAAACGTCGAGCAATTGCTCAGAGATGAAAAGTGCCAGCACTGAAAGCTCTTGCTAGCCAGCACCCTTCCTTGGAAGCGCTTTCACAGGCGCAGCAACACTGGGGCTTTGCGCTTCTCTAGCCACCAAACGCCACGGTCCTTCTTTTTCCGTCTCGTAGACACGAGCTGAGAAATTGCAAACGTCGAGCAATTGCTCAGAGATGAAAAGTGCCAGCACTGAAAGCTGTTGCTAGCCAGCACCCTTCCTTGGAAGCGCTTTCACAGGCGCAGCAACACTGGGGCTTTGCGCTTCTCTAGCCACCAAAAGTCACGGTCCTTCTCTTTCCGTCTCGTAGACTCGAGCTGAGAAATTGCAAACGTCGAGCAATTGCTCAGAGATGAAAAGTGCCAGCACTGAAAGCTCTTGCTAGCCAGCACCCTTCCTTGGAAGCGCTTTTGTAGGCCTAAGAACACTGGGGCTCTGGGCTTCTCTAGCCACCTCATCTTCTGCTCATCCTCTCGCGCACTCTAAAGAGAGCTCAGGTGAGAAATTGCAAACGTCGAGCAATTGCTCAGAGATGAAAAGTGCCAGCACTGAAAGCTCTTGCTAGCCAGCACCCTTCCTTGGAAGCGCTTTCACAGGCGCAGCAACACTGGGGCTTTGCGCTTCTCTAGCCACAAAACGTCACGGTCACTATCTCTCCGTCTCCTAGACACGAGCTGAGAAATTGCAAACGTCGAGCAATTGCTCAGAGATGAAAAGTGCCAGCACTGAAAGCTGTTGCTAGCCAGCACCCTTCCTTGGAAGCGCTTTCACAAGCGCAGTAACACTGGGGCTTTGCGCTTCTCTAGCCACCAAACGTCACGGTCCTTCTCTTTCCGTCTCGTAGACACGAGCTGAGAAATTGCAAACGTCGAGCAATTGCTCCGAGATGAAAAGTGCCAGCACTGAAAGCTGTTGCTAGCCAGCACCCTTCCTTGGAAGCGCTTTCACAGGCGCAGCAACACTGGGGCTTTGCGCTTCTCTAGCCACCAAACGCCACGGTCCTTCTCTTTCCGTCTCGTAGACACGAGCTGAGAAATTGCAAACGTCCAGCAATTGCTCAGAGATGAAAAGTGCCAGCACTGAAAGCTCTTGCTAGCCAGCCCCCTTCCTTGGAAGCGCTTTTGTAGGCCTAAGAACACTGGGGCTCTGGGCTTCTCTAGCCACCTCATCTTCTGCTCATCCTCTCGCGCACTCTAAAGAGAGCTCAGGTGAGAAATTGCAAACGTCGAGCAATTGCTCAGAGATGAAAAGTGCCAGCACTGAAAGCTGTTGCTAGCCAGCACCCTTCCTTGGAAGCGCTTTCACAGGCGCAGCAACACTGGGGCTTTGCGCTTCTCTAGCCACCAAACGTCACGGTCACTATCTCTCCGTCTCCTAGACACGAGCTGAGAAATTGCAAACGTCGAGCAATTGCTCAGAGATGAAAAGTGCCAGCACTGAAAGCTCTTGCTAGCCAGCACCCTTCCTTGGAAGTGCTTTTGTAGGCCTAAGAACACTGGGGCTCTGGGCTTCTCTAGCCACCTCATCTTCTGCTCATCCTCTCGCGCACTCTAAAGAGAGCTCAAGTGAGAAATTGCAAACGTCGAGCAATTGCTCAGAGATGAAAAGTGCCAGCACTGAAAGCTGTTGCTAGCCAGCACCCTTCCTTGGAAGCGCTTTCACAGGCGCAGTAACACTGGGGCTTTGCGCTTCTCTAGCCACCAAACGTCACGGTCCTTCTCTTTCCGTCTCGTAGACATGAGCTGCGAAATTGCAAACGTCGAGCAATTGCTCAGAGATGAAAAGTGCCAGCACTGAAAGCTGTTGCTAGCCAGCACCCTTCCTTGGAAGCGCTTTTGTAGGCCTAAGAACACTGGGGCTCTGGGCTTCTCTAGCCACCTCATCTTCTGTTCATCCTCTCGCGCAGTCTAAAGAGAGCTCAGGTGAGAAATTGCAAACGTCGAGCAATTGCTCAGAGATGAAAAGTGCCAGCACTGAAAGCTGTTGCTAGCCAGCACCCTTCCTTGGAAGCGCTTTCACAGGCGCAGTAACACTGGGGCTTTGCGCTTCTCTAGCCACCAAACGTCACGGTCCTTCTCTTTCCGTCTCGTAGACACGAGCTGAGAAATTGCAAACGTCGAGCAATTGCTCCGAGATGAAAAGTGCCAGCACTGGAAGCTGTTGCTAGCCAGCACCCTTCCTTGGAAGCGCTTTTGTAGGCCTAAGAACACTGGGGCTCTGGGCTTCTCTAGCCACCTCATCTTCTGCTCATCCTCTCGCGCACTCTAAAGAGAGCTCAGGTGAGAAATTGCAAACGTCGAGCAATTGCTCAGAGATGAAAAGTGCCAGCACTGAAAGCTCTTGCTAGCCAGCACCTTTCCTTGGAAGCGCTTTCACAGGCGCAGTAACACTGGGGCTTTGCGCTTCTCTACCCATCAAACGTCACGGTCCTTCTCTTTCCGTCTCGTAGACACGAGCTGAGAAATTGCAAACGTCGAGCAATTGCTCAGAGATGAAAAGTGCCAGCACTGAAAGCTCTTGCTAGCCAGCACCCTTCCTTGGAAGCGCTTTCACAGGCGCAGCAACACTGGGGCTTTGCGCTTCTCTAGCCAACAAACGTCACGGTCCTTCTCTTTCCGTCTCGTAGACACGAGCTGAGAAATTGCAAACGTCGAGCAATTGCTCAGAGATGAAATGTGCCAGCACTGAAAGCTGTTGCTAGCCAGCCCCCTTCCTTGGAATCGCTTTTGTAGGCCTAAGAACACTGGGGCTCTGGGCTTCTTTAGCCACCTAATCTTCTGCTCATCCTCTCGTGCACTCTAAAGAGAGCTCAGGTGAGAAATTGCAAACGTCGAGCAATTGCTCAGAGATGAAAAGTGCCAGCACTGAAAGCTGTTGCTAGCCAGCACCCTTCCTTGGAAGCGCTTTCACAGGCGCAGCAACACTGGGGCTTTGCGCTTCTCTAGCCACCAAACGTCACGGTCCTTCTCTTTCCGTCTCGTAGACACGAGCTGAGAAATTGTAAACGTCGAGCAATTGCTCAGAGATGAAAAGTGCCAGCACTGAAAGCTCTTGCTAGCCAGCACCCTTCCTTGGAAGCGCTTTTGTAGGCCTAAGAACACTGGGGCTCTGGGCTTCTTTAGCCACCTCATCTTCTGCTCATCCTCTCGCGCACTCTAAAGAGAGCTCAGGTGAGAAATTGCAAACGTCGAGCAATTGCTCAGAGATGAAAAGTGCCAGCACTGAAAGCTCTTGCTAGCCAGCACCCTTCCTTGGAAGCGCTTTCACAGGCGCAGCAACACTGGGGCTTTGCGCTTCTCTAGCCACCAAACGCCACGGTCCTTCTTTTTCCGTCTCGTAGACACGAGCTGAGAAATTGCAAACGTCGAGCAATTGCTCAGAGATGAAAAGTGCCAGCACTGAAAGCTGTTGCTAGCCAGCACCCTTCCTTGGAAGCGCTTTCACAGGCGCAGCAACACTGGGGCTTTGCGCTTCTCTAGCCACCAAAAGTCACGGTCCTTCTCTTTCCGTCTCGTAGACTCGAGCTGAGAAATTGCAAACGTCGAGCAATTGCTCAGAGATGAAAAGTGCCAGCACTGAAAGCTCTTGCTAGCCAGCACCCTTCCTTGGAAGCGCTTTTGTAGGCCTAAGAACACTGGGGCTCTGGGCTTCTCTAGCCACCTCATCTTCTGCTCATCCTCTCGCGCACTCTAAAGAGAGCTCAGGTGAGAAATTGCAAACGTCGAGCAATTGCTCAGAGATGAAAAGTGCCAGCACTGAAAGCTCTTGCTAGCCAGCACCCTTCCTTGGAAGCGCTTTCACAGGCGCAGCAACACTGGGGCTTTGCGCTTCTCTAGCCACAAAACGTCACGGTCACTATCTCTCCGTCTCCTAGACACGAGCTGAGAAATTGCAAACGTCGAGCAATTGCTCAGAGATGAAAAGTGCCAGCACTGAAAGCTGTTGCTAGCCAGCACCCTTCCTTGGAAGCGCTTTCACAAGCGCAGTAACACTGGGGCTTTGCGCTTCTCTAGCCACCAAACGTCACGGTCCTTCTCTTTCCGTCTCGTAGACACGAGCTGAGAAATTGCAAACGTCGAGCAATTGCTCCGAGATGAAAAGTGCCAGCACTGAAAGCTGTTGCTAGCCAGCACCCTTCCTTGGAAGCGCTTTCACAGGCGCAGCAACACTGGGGCTTTGCGCTTCTCTAGCCACCAAACGCCACGGTCCTTCTCTTTCCGTCTCGTAGACACGAGCTGAGAAATTGCAAACGTCCAGCAATTGCTCAGAGATGAAAAGTGCCAGCACTGAAAGCTCTTGCTAGCCAGCCCCCTTCCTTGGAAGCGCTTTTGTAGGCCTAAGAACACTGGGGCTCTGGGCTTCTCTAGCCACCTCATCTTCTGCTCATCCTCTCGCGCACTCTAAAGAGAGCTCAGGTGAGAAATTGCAAACGTCGAGCAATTGCTCAGAGATGAAAAGTGCCAGCACTGAAAGCTGTTGCTAGCCAGCACCCTTCCTTGGAAGCGCTTTCACAGGCGCAGCAACACTGGGGCTTTGCGCTTCTCTAGCCACCAAACGTCACGGTCACTATCTCTCCGTCTCCTAGACACGAGCTGAGAAATTGCAAACGTCGAGCAATTGCTCAGAGATGAAAAGTGCCAGCACTGAAAGCTCTTGCTAGCCAGCACCCTTCCTTGGAAGTGCTTTTGTAGGCCTAAGAACACTGGGGCTCTGGGCTTCTCTAGCCACCTCATCTTCTGCTCATCCTCTCGCGCACTCTAAAGAGAGCTCAAGTGAGAAATTGCAAACGTCGAGCAATTGCTCAGAGATGAAAAGTGCCAGCACTGAAAGCTGTTGCTAGCCAGCACCCTTCCTTGGAAGCGCTTTCACAGGCGCAGTAACACTGGGGCTTTGCGCTTCTCTAGCCACCAAACGTCACGGTCCTTCTCTTTCCGTCTCGTAGACATGAGCTGCGAAATTGCAAACGTCGAGCAATTGCTCAGAGATGAAAAGTGCCAGCACTGAAAGCTGTTGCTAGCCAGCACCCTTCCTTGGAAGCGCTTTTGTAGGCCTAAGAACACTGGGGCTCTGGGCTTCTCTAGCCACCTCATCTTCTGTTCATCCTCTCGCGCAGTCTAAAGAGAGCTCAGGTGAGAAATTGCAAACGTCGAGCAATTGCTCAGAGATGAAAAGTGCCAGCACTGAAAGCTGTTGCTAGCCAGCACCCTTCCTTGGAAGCGCTTTCACAGGCGCAGTAACACTGGGGCTTTGCGCTTCTCTAGCCACCAAACGTCACGGTCCTTCTCTTTCCGTCTCGTAGACACGAGCTGAGAAATTGCAAACGTCGAGCAATTGCTCCGAGATGAAAAGTGCCAGCACTGGAAGCTGTTGCTAGCCAGCACCCTTCCTTGGAAGCGCTTTTGTAGGCCTAAGAACACTGGGGCTCTGGGCTTCTCTAGCCACCTCATCTTCTGCTCATCCTCTCGCGCACTCTAAAGAGAGCTCAGGTGAGAAATTGCAAACGTCGAGCAATTGCTCAGAGATGAAAAGTGCCAGCACTGAAAGCTCTTGCTAGCCAGCACCTTTCCTTGGAAGCGCTTTCACAGGCGCAGTAACACTGGGGCTTTGCGCTTCTCTACCCATCAAACGTCACGGTCCTTCTCTTTCCGTCTCGTAGACACGAGCTGAGAAATTGCAAACGTCGAGCAATTGCTCAGAGATGAAAAGTGCCAGCACTGAAAGCTCTTGCTAGCCAGCACCCTTCCTTGGAAGCGCTTTCACAGGCGCAGCAACACTGGGGCTTTGCGCTTCTCTAGCCAACAAACGTCACGGTCCTTCTCTTTCCGTCTCGTAGACACGAGCTGAGAAATTGCAAACGTCGAGCAATTGCTCAGAGATGAAATGTGCCAGCACTGAAAGCTGTTGCTAGCCAGCCCCCTTCCTTGGAATCGCTTTTGTAGGCCTAAGAACACTGGGGCTCTGGGCTTCTTTAGCCACCTAATCTTCTCCTCATCCTCTCGCGCACTCTAAAGAGAGCTCAGGTGAGAAATTGCAAACGTCGAGCAATTGCTCAGAGATGAAAAGTGCCAGCACTGAAAGCTGTTGCTAGCCAGCACCCTTCCTTGGAAGCGCTTTCACAGGCGCAGCAACACTGGGGCTTTGCGCTTCTCTAGCCACCAAACGTCACGGTCCTTCCCTTTCCGTCTTGTAGACACGAGCTGAGAAATTGCAAACGTCCAGCAATTGCTCAGAGATGAAAAGTGCCAGCACTGAAAGCTCTTGCTAGCCAGCACCCTTCCTTGGAAGCGCTTTCACAGGCGCAGCAACACTGGGGCTTTGCGCTTCTCTACCCACCAAAAGTCACGGTCACTATCTCTCCGTCTCGTAGACACGAGCTGAGAAATTGCAAACGTCGAGCAATTGCTCAGAGAGGAAAAGTGCCAGCACTGAAAGCTGTTGCTAGCCAGCACCCTTCCTTGGAAGCGCTTTTGTAGGCCTAAGAACAGTGGGGCTCTGGGCTTCTCTAGCCACCTCATCTTCTGCTCATCCTCTCGCGCACTCTAAAGAGAGCTCAGGTGAGAAATTGCAAACGTCGAGCAATTGCTCAGAGATGAAAAGTGCCAGCACTGAAAGCTCTTGCTAGCCAGCACCCTTCCTTGGAAGCGCTTTCACAGGCGCAGTAACACTGGGGCTTTGCGCTTCTCTAGCCACCAAACGTCACTGTCATTCTCTTTCCGTCTCGTAGACACGAGCTGAGAAATTGCAAACGTCGAGCAATTGCTCAGAGAGGAAAAGTGCCAGCACTGAAAGCTCTTGCTAGCCAGCACCCTTCCTTGGAAGCGCTTTTGTAGGCCTAAGAACAGTGGGGCTCTGGGCTTCTCTAGCCACCTCATCTTCTGCTTATCCTCTCGCGCACTCTAAAGAGAGCTGAGGTGAGAAATTGCAAACGTCGAGCAATTGCTCAGAGATGAAAAGTGCCAGCACTGAAAGCTGTTGCTAGCCAGCACCCTTCCTTGCAAGCGCTTTTGTAGGCCTAAGAACACTGGGGCTCTGGGCTTCTCTAGCCACCTCATCTTCTGCTCATCCTCGCGCGCACTCTAAAGAGAGCTCAGGTGAGAAATTGCAAACGTCGAGCAATTGCTCAGAGATGAAAAGTGCCAGCACTGAAAGCTGTTGCTAGCCAGCACCCTTCCTTGGAAGCGCTTTCACAGGCGCAGCAACACTGGGGCTTTGCGCTTCTCTACCCACCAAAGGTCACGGTCCTTCTCTTTCCGTCTCGTAGACACGAGCTGAGAAATTGCAAACGTCGAGCAATTGCTCAGAGATGAAAAGTGCCAGCACTGAAAGCTCTTGCTAGCCAGCACCCTTCCTTGGAAGCGCTTTCACAGGCGCAGCAACACTGGGGCTTTGCGCTTCTCTAGCCAGCAAACGTCACGGTCACTATCTCTCCGTCTCGTAGACACGAGCTGAGAAATTGCAAACGTCGAGCAATTGCTCAGAGATGAAAAGTGCCAGCACTGAAAGCTGTTGCTAGCCAGCACCCTTCCTTGGAAGCGCTTTTGTAGGCGCAGCAACACTGGGGCTTTGCGCTTCTCTAGCCACCAAACGTCACGGTCATTCTCTTTCCGTCTCGTAGACTCGAGCTGAGAAATTGCAAACGTTGAGCAATTGCTCAGAGATGAAAAGTGCCAGCACTGAAAGCTGTTGCTAGCCAGCACCCTTCCTTGGAAGCGCTTTTGTAGGCCTAAGAACACTGGGGCTCTGGGCTTCTCTAGCCACCTCATCTTCTGCTCATCCTCTCGCGCACTCTAAAGAGAGCTCAGGTGAGAAATTGCAAACGTCCAGCAATTGCTCAGAGATGAAAAGTGCCAGCACTGAAAGCTCTTGCTAGCCAGCACCCTTCCTTGGAAGCGCTTTCACAGGCGCAGCAACACTTGGGCTTTGCGCTTCTCTAGCCACCAAACGCCACGGTCCTTCTCTTTCCGTCGGTAGACATGAGCTGCGAAATTGCAAACATCGAGCAGTTGCTCAGAGATGAAAAGTGCCAGCACTGAAAGCTCTTGCTAGCCAGCACCCTTCCTTGGAAGCGCTTTTGTAGGCCTAAGAACACTGGGGCTCTGGGCTTCTCTAGCCACCTCATCTTCTGCTCATCCTCTCGCGCACTCTAAAGAGAGCTCAGGTGAGAAATTGCAAACGTCGAGCAATTGCTCAGAGATGAAAAGTGCCAGCACTGAAAGCTGTTGCTAGCCAGCACCCTTCCTTGGAAGCGCTTTTGTAGCCCTTAGAACACTGGGGCTCTGGGCTTCTCTAGCCACCTCATCTTCTGCTCATCCTCTCGCGCACTCTAAAGAGAGCTCAGGTGAGAAATTGCAAACGTCGAGCAATTGCTCAGAGATGAAAAGTGCCAGCACTGAAAGCTGTTGCTAGCCAGCACCCTTCCTTGGAAGCGCTTTCACAGGCGCAGCAACACTGGGGCTTTGCGCTTCTCTAGCCACCAAACGTCACGGTCCTTCTCTTTCCGTCTCGTAGACACGAGCTGAGAAATTGCAAACGTCGAGCAATTGCTCAGAGATGAAAAGTGCCAGCACTGAAAGCTCTTGCTAGCCAGCACCCTTCCTTGGAAGAGCATTACAGGCGCAGTAACACTGGGGCTTTGCGCTTCTCTACCCACCAAACGTCACTGTCATTCTCTTTCCGTCTCATAGACACGAGCTGAGAAATTGCAAACTTCGAGCAATTGCTCAGAGATGAAAAGTGCCAGCACTGAAAGCTGTTGCTAGCCAGCACCCTTCCTTGGAAGCGCTTTCACAGGCGCAGCAACACTGGGGCTTTGCGCTTCTCTAGCCACCAAACGTCACGGTCCTTCTCTTTCCGTCTCGTAGACACGAGCTGAGAAATTGCAAACGTCGAGCAATTGCTCAGAGATGAAAAGTGCCAGCACTGAAAGCTGTTGCTAGCCAGCACCCTTCCTTGGAAGCGCTTTTGTAGGCCTAAGAACAGTGGGGCTCTGGGCTTCTCTAGCCACCTCATCTTCTGCTCATCCTCTCGCGCACTCTAAAGAGAGCTCAGGTGAGAAATTGCAAACGTCGAGCAATTGCTCAGAGATGAAAAGTGCCAGCACTGAAAGCTCTTGCTAGCCAGCACCCTTCCTTGGAAGCGCTTTCACAGGCGCAGTAACACTGGGGCTTTGCGCTTCTCTACCCATCAAACGCCACGGTCCTTCTCTTTCCGTCTCGTAGACACGAGCTGAGAAATTGCAAACGTCGAGCAATTGCTCAGAGATGAAAAGTGCCAGCACTGAAAGCTGTTGCTAGCCAGCACCCTTCCTTGGAAGCGCTTTACAGGCGCAGTAACACTGCGGCTTTGCGCTTCTCTACCCATCAAACGTCACGGTCCTTCTCTTTCCGTCTCGTAGACATGAGCTGAGAAATTGCAAACGTCGAGCAATTGCTCAGAGATGAAAAGTGCCAGCACTGAAAGCTCTTGCTAGCCAGCACCCTTCCTTGGAAGCGCTTTCACAGGCGCAGCAACACTGGGGCTTTGCGCTTCTCTAGCCAACAAACGTCACGGTCACTATCTCTCCGTCTCGTAGACACGAGCTGAGAGATTGCAAACGTCGAGCAATTGCTCAGAGATGAAAAGTGCCAGCACTGAAAGCTGTTGCTAGCCAGCCCCCTTCCTTGGAAGCGCTTTTGTAGCCCTAAGAACAGTGGGGCTCTGGGCTTCTCTAGCCACCTAATCTTCTGCTCATCCTCGCGCGCATTCTAAAGAGAGCTCAGGTGAGAAATTGCAAACGTCGAGCAATTGCTCCGAGATGAAAAGTGCCAGCACTGAAAGCTGTTGCTAGCCAGCACCCTTCCTTGGAAGCGCTTTCACAGGCGCAGCAACACCGGGGCTTTGCGCTTCTCTAGCCACCAAACGTCACGGTCCTTCTCTTTCCGTCTCGTAGACACGAGCTGAGAAATTGCAAACGTCGAGCAATTGCTCAGAGATGAAAAGTGCCAGCACTGAAAGCTCTTGCTAGCCAGCACCCTTCCTTGGAAGCGCTTTTGTAGGCCTAAGAACAGTGGGGCTCTGGGCTTCTCTAGCCACCTCATCTTCTGCTCATCCTCTCGCGCACTCTAAAGAGAGCTCAGGTGAGAAATTGCAAACGTCGAGCAATTGCTCAGAGATGAAAAGTGCCAGCACTGAAAGCTGTTGCTAGCCAGCACCCTTCCTTGGAAGCGCTTTCACAGGCGCAGCAACACTGGGGCTTTGCGCTTCTCTACGCACCAAACGTCACGGTCCTTCTCTTTCCGTCTCGTAGACACGAGCTGAGAAATTGCAAACGTTGAGCAATTGCTCAGAGAGGAAAAGTGCCAGCACTGAAAGCTGTTGCTAGCCAGCACCCTTCCTTGGAAGCGCTTTACAGGCGCAGTAACACTGGGGCTTTGCGCTTCTCTACCCACCAAACGTCACGGTCACTATCTCTCCGTCTCGTAGACACGAGCTGAGAAATTGCAAACGTCGAGCAATTGCTCAGAGATGAAAAGTGCCAGCACTGAAAGCTGTTGCTAGCCAGCACCCTTCCTTGGAAGCGCTTTCACAGGCGCAGCAACACTGGGGCTTTGCGCTTCTCTAGCCACCAAACGTCACAGTCATTCTCTTTCCGTCTCGGAGACTCGAGCTGAGAAATTGCAAACGTCCAGCAATTGCTCAGAGATGAAAAGTGCCCGCACTGAAAGCTCTTGCTAGCCAGCACCCTTCCTTGGAAGCGCTTTTGTAGGCCTAAGAACACTGGGGCTCTGGGCTTCTCTAGCCACCTCATCTTCTGCTCATCCTCTCGCGCACTCTAAAGAGAGCTCAGGTGAGAAATTGCAAACGTCCAGCAATTGCTCAGAGAGGAAAAGTGCCAGCACTGACAGCTGTTGCTAGCCAGCACCCTTCCTTGGAAGCACTTTCACAGGCGCAGCAACACTGGGGCTTTGGGCTTCTCTAGCCACCAAACGCCACGGTCCTTCTCTTTCCGTCGGTAGACATGAGCTGCGAAATTGCAAACGTCGAGCAGTTGCTCAGAGATGAAAAGCGCCAGCACTGAAAGCTCTTGCTAGCCAGCACCCTTCCTTGGAAGCGCTTTTGTAGCCCTTAGAACACTGGGGCTCTAGGCTTCTCTAGCCACCTCATCTTCTGCTCATCCTCTCGCGCACTCTAAAGAGAGCTCAGGTGAGAAATTGCAAACGTCGAGCAATTGCTCAGAGATGAAAAGTGCCAGCACTGAAAGCTCTTGCTAGCCAGCACCCTTCCTTGGAAGCGCTTTCACAGGCACAGCAACACTGGGGCTTTGCGCTTCTATACGCACCAAACGTCACGGTCATTCTCTTTCCGTCTCGTAGACACGAGCTGAGAAATTGCAAACGTCCAGCAATTGCTCAGAGATGAAAAGTGCCAGCACTGAAAGCTGTTGCTAGCCAGCACCCTTCCTTGGAAGCGCTTTTGTAGGCCTAAGAACACTGGGGCTCTGGGCTTCTCTAGCCACCTCATCTTCTGCTCATCCTCTCGCGCACTCTAAAGAGAGCTCAGGTGAGAAATTGCAAACGTCGAGCAATTGCTCAGAGATGAAAAGTGCCAGCACTGAAAGCTGTTGCTAGCCAGCACCCTTCCTTGGAAGCGCTTTCACAGGCGCAGCAACACTGGGGCTTTGCGCTTCTCTACCCACCAAACGTCACGGTCATTCTCTTTCCGTCTCGTAGACTCGAGCTGAGAAATTGCAAACGTCCAGCAATTGCTCAGAGATGAAAAGTGCCAGCACTGAAAGCTCTTGCTAGCCAGCACCCTTCCTTGGAAGCGCTTTTGTAGGCCTAAGAACACTGGGGCTCTGGGCTTCTCTAGCCACCTCATCTTCTGCTCATCCTCTCGCGCACTCTAAAGAGAGCTCAGGTGAGAAATTGCAAACGTCGAGCAATTGCTCAGAGATGAAAAGTGCCAGCACTGAAAGCTCTTGCTAACCAGCACCCTTCCTTGGAAGCGCTTTCACAGGCGCAGCAACACTGGGGCTTTGCGCTTCTCTAGCCACCAAACGCCACGGTCATTCTCTTTCCGTCGGTAGACGCGAAATGAGAAATTGCAAACGTCGAGCAATTGCTCAGAGATGAAAAGTGCCAGCACTGAAAGCTGTTGCTAGCCAGCACCCTTCCTTGGAAGCGCTTTCACAGGCGCAGCAACACTGGGGCTTTGCGCTTCTCTAGCCACCAAACGCCACGGTCCTTCTCTTTCCGTCGGTAGACACGAGCTGAGAAATTGCAAACGTCGAGCAATTGCTCAGAGATGAAAAGTGCCAGCACTGGAAGCTGTTGCTAGCCAGCACCCTTCCTTGGAAGCGCTTTTGTAGCCCTTAGAACACTGGGGCTCTGGGCTTCTCTAGCCACCTCATCTTCTGCTCATCCTCTCGCGCACTCTAAAGAGAGCTCAGGTGAGAAATTGCAAACGTCGAGCAATTGCTCAGAGATGAAAAGTGCCAGCACTGAAAGCTGTTGCTAGCCAGCACCCTTCCTTGGAAGCGCTTTCACAGGCGCAGTAACACTGGGGCTTTGCGCTTCTCTAGCCACCAAACGTCACGGTCCTTCTCTTTCCGTCTCGTAGACACGAGCTGAGAAATTGCAAACGTCGAGCAATTGCTCAGAGATGAAAAGTGCCAGCACTGAAAGCTGTTGCTAGCCAGCACCCTTCCTTGGAAGCGCTTTTGTAGGCCTAAGAACAGTGGGGCTCTGGGCTTCTCTAGCCACCTCATCTTCTGCTAATCCTCTCGCGCACTCTAAAGAGAGCTCAGGTGAGAAATTGCAAACGTCGAGCAATTGCTCAGAGATGAAAAGTGCCAGCACTGAAAGCTGTTGCTAGCCAGCACCCTTCCTTGCAAGCGCTTTTGTAGGCCTAAGAACAGTGGGGCTCTGGGCTTCTCTAGCCACCTCATCTTCTGCTCATCCTCTCGCGCACTCTAAAGAGAGCTCAGGTGAGAAATTGCAAACGTCGAGCAATTGCTCAGAGATGAAAAGTGCCAGCACTGAAAGCTCTTGCTAGCCAGCACCCTTCCTTGGAAGCGCTTTCACAGGCGCAGTAACACTGGGGCTTTGCGCTTCTCTACCCATCAAACGTCACGGTCCTTCTCTTTCCGTCTCGTAGACACGAGCTGAGAAATTGCAAACGTCGAGCAATTGCTCAGAGATGAAAAGTGCCAGCACTGAAAGCTCTTGCTAGCCAGCACCCTTCCTTGGAAGCGCTTTACAGGCACAGTAACACTGCGGCTTTGCGCTTCTCTAGCCACCAAACGTCACGGTCCTTCTCTTTCCGTCTCGTAGACACGAGCTGAGAAATAGCAAATGTCGAGCAATTGCTCAGAGATGAAAAGTGCCAGCACTGAAAGCTGTTGCTAGCCAGCACCCTTCCTTGGAAGCGCTTTCACAGGCGCAGCAACACTGGGGCTTTGCGCTTCTCTAGCCACCAAACGTCACGGTCCTTCTCTTTCCGTCTCGTAGACACGAGCTGAGAAATTGCAAACGTTGAGCAATTGCTCAGAGATGAAAAGTGCCAGCACTGAAAGCTGTTGCTAGCCAGCCCCCTTCCTTGGAAGCGCTTTTGTAGGCCTAAGAACACTGGGGCTCTGGGCTTCTCTAGCCACCTCATCTTCTGCTCATCCTCTCGCGCACTCTAAAGAGAGCTCAGGTGAGAAATTGCAAACGTCCAGCAATTGCTCAGAGATGAAAAGTGCCAGCACTGAAAGCTCTTGCTAGCCAGCACCCTTCCTTGGAAGCGCTTTCACAGGCGCAGCAACACTGGGGCTTTGGGCTTCTCTAGCCACCAAACGCCACGGTCCTTCTCTTTCCGTCGGTAGACACGAGCTGAGAAATTGCAAACGTCGAGCAATTGCTCAGAGATGAAAAGTGCCAGCACTGAAAGCTCTTGCTAGCCAGCACCCTTCCTTGGAAGCGCTTTTGTAGCCCTTAGAACACTGGGGCTCTGGCCTTCTCTAGCCACCTAATCTTCTGCTCATCCTCTCGCGCACTCTAAAGAGAGCTCAGGTGAGAAATTGCAAACGTCCAGCAATTGCTCAGAGATGAAAAGTGCCAGCACTGAAAGCTGTTGCTAGCCAGCACCCTTCCTTGGAAGCGCTTTTGTAACCCTTAGAACACTGGGGCTCTGGGCTTCTCTACCCACCTAATCTTCTGCTCATCCTCTCGCGCACTCTGAAGAGAGCTCAGGTGAGAAATTGCAAACGTCGAGCAATTGCTCAGAGATGAAAAGTGCCAGCACTGAAAGCTGTTGCTAGCCAGCACCCTTCCTTGGAAGCGCTTTCACAGGCGCAGCAACACTGGGGCTTTGCGCTTCTATACGCACCAAACGTCACGGTCATTCTCTTTCCGTCTCGTAGACACGAGCTGAGAAATTGCAAACGTCCAGCAATTGCTCAGAGATGAAAAGTGCCAGCACTGAAAGCTCTTGCTAGCCAGCACCCTTCCTTGGAAGCGCTTTCACAGGCGCAGCAACACTGGGGCTTTGCGCTTCTCTAGCCACCAAAAGTCACGGTCATTCTCTTTCCGTCTCGTAGACTCGAGCTGAGAAATTGCAAACGTCCAGCAATTGCTCAGAGATGAAAAGTGCCAGCACTGAAAGCTCTTGCTAGCCAGCACCCTTCCTTGGAAGCGCTTTTGTAGGCCTAAGAACACTGGGGCTTTGGGCTTCTCTAGCCACCTCATCTTCTGCTCATCCTCTCGCGCACTCTAAAGAGAGCTCAGGTGAGAAATTGCAAACGTCGAGCAATTGCTCAGAGATGAAAAGAGCCAGCACTGAAAGCTCTTGCTAGCCAGCACCCTTCCTTGGAAGCGCTTTCACAGGCGCAGTAACACTGGGGCTTTGCGCTTCTCTAGCCACCAAACGTCACTGTCATTCTCTTTCCGTCTCGTAGACACGAGCTGAGAAATTGCAAACGTCGAGCAATTGCTCAGAGATGAAAAGTGCCAGCACTGAAAGCTCTTGCTAGCCAGCACCCTTCCTTGGAAGCGCTTTTGTAGCCCTTAGAACACTGGGGCTTTGCGCTTCTCTACCCATCAAACGTCACGGTCCTTCTCTTTCCGTCTCGTAGACACGAGCTGAGAAATTGCAAACGTCGAGCAATTGCTCAGAGATGAAAAGTGCCAGCACTGAAAGCTGTTGCTAGCCAGCACCCTTCCTTGGAAGCGCTTTCACAGGCGCAGCAACACTGGGGCTTTGCGCTTCTCTACCCATCAAACGTCACGGTCCTTCTCTTTCCGTCTCGTAGACATGAGCTGAGAAATTGCAAATGTCGAGCAATTGCTCAGAGATGAAAAGTGCCAGCACTGAAAGCTGTTGCTAGCCAGCACCCTTCCTTGGAAGCGCTTTTGTAGGCCTAAGAACACTGGGGCTCTGGGCTTCTCTAGCCACCTCATCTTCTGCTAATCCTCTCGCGCACTCTAAAGAGAGCTCAGGTGAGAAATTGCAAACGTCGAGCAATTGCTCAGAGATGATAAGTGCCAGCACTGAAAGCTCTTGCTAGCCAGCACCCTTCCTTGGAAGCGCTTTTGTAGCCCTAAGAACACTGGGGCTCTGGGCTTCTCTAGCCACCTCATCTTCTGCTCATCCTCGCGCGCACTCTAAAGAGAGCTCAGGTGAGAAATTGCAAACGTCGAGCAATTGCTCAGAGATGAAAAGTGCCAGCACTGAAAGCTCTTGCTAGCCAGCACCCTTCCTTGGAAGCGCTTTCACAGGCGCAGCAACACTGGGGCTTTGCGCTTCTCTAGCCACCAAACGTCACGGTCCTTCTCTTTCCGTCTCGTAGACACGAGCTGAGAAATTGCAAACGTTGAGCAATTGCTCAGAGATGAAAAGTGCCAGCACTGAAAGCTGTTGCTAGCCAGCCCCCTTCCTTGGAAGCGCTTTTGTAGGCCTAAGAACACTGGGGCTCTGGGCTTCTCTAGCCACCTCATCTTCTGCTCATCCTCTCGCGCACTCTAAAGAGAGCTCAGGTGAGAAATTGCAAACGTCGAGCAATTGCTCAGAGATGAAAAGTGCCAGCACTGAAAGCTCTTGCTAGCCAGCACCCTTCCTTGGAAGCGCTTTCACAGGCGCAGCAACACTGGGGCTTTGCGCTTCTCTAGCCACCAAACGTCACGGTCATTCTCTTTCCGTCTCGTAGACACGAGCTGAGAAATTGCAAACGTCGAGCAATTGCTCAGAGATGAAAAGTGCCAGCACTGAAAGCTCTTGCTAGCCAGCACCCTTCCTTGGAAGCGCTTTTGTAGCCCTTAGAACACTGGGGCTTTGCGCTTCTCTACCCATCAAACGTCACGGTCCTTCTCTTTCCGTCTCGTAGACACGAGCTGAGAAATTGCAAACGTCGAGCAATTGCTCAGAGATGAAAAGTGCCAGCACTGAAAGCTGTTGCTAGCCAGCACCCTTCCTTGGAAGCGCTTTACAGGCACAGTAACACTGGGGCTTTGCGCTTCTCTACCCATCAAACGTCACGGTCCTTCTCTTTCCGTCTCGTAGACATGAGCTGAGAAATTGCAAATGTCGAGCAATTGCTCAGAGATGAAAAGTGCCAGCACTGAAAGCTGTTGCTAGCCAGCACCCTTCCTTGGAAGCGCTTTTGTAGGCCTAAGAACACTGGGGCTCTGGGCTTCTCTAGCCACCTCATCTTCTGCTAATCCTCTCGCGCACTCTAAAGAGAGCTCAGGTGAGAAATTGCAAACGTCGAGCAATTGCTCAGAGATGATAAGTGCCAGCACTGAAAGCTGTTGCTAGCCAGCACCCTTCCTTGGAAGCGCTTTTGTAGGCCTAAGAACACTGGGGCTCTGGGCTTCTCTAGCCACCTCATCTTCTGCTCATCCTCGCGCGCACTCTAAAGAGAGCTCAGGTGAGAAATTGCAAACGTCGAGCAATTGCTCAGAGATGAAAAGTGCCAGCACTGAAAGCTCTTGCTAGCCAGCACCCTTCCTTGGAAGCGCTTTCACAGGCGCAGCAACACTGGGGCTTTGCGCTTCTCTAGCCACCAAACGTCACGGTCATTCTCTTTCCGTCTCGTAGACACGAGCTGAGAAATTGCAAACGTCGAGCAATTGCTCAGAGATGAAAAGTGCCAGCACTGAAAGCTCTTGCTAGCCAGCACCCTTCCTTGGAAGCGCTTTACAGGCACAGTAACACTGCGGCTTTGCGCTTCTCTAGCCACCAAACGTCACGGTCCTTCTCTTTCCGTCTCGTAGACACGAGCTGAGAAATAGCAAATGTCGAGCAATTGCTCAGAGATGAAAAGTGCCAGCACTGAAAGCTGTTGCTAGCCAGCACCCTTCCTTGGAAGCGCTTTCACAGGCGCAGCAACACTGGGGCTTTGCGCTTCTCTAGCCACCAAACGTCACGGTCCTTCTCTTTCCGTCTCGTAGACACGAGCTGAGAAATTGCAAACGTTGAGCAATTGCTCAGAGATGAAAAGTGCCAGCACTGAAAGCTGTTGCTAGCCAGCCCCCTTCCTTGGAAGCGCTTTTGTAGGCCTAAGAACACTGGGGCTCTGGGCTTCTCTAGCCACCTCATCTTCTGCTCATCCTCTCGCGCACTCTAAAGAGAGCTCAGGTGAGAAATTGCAAACGTCCAGCAATTGCTCAGAGATGAAAAGTGCCAGCACTGAAAGCTCTTGCTAGCCAGCACCCTTCCTTGGAAGCGCTTTCACAGGCGCAGCAACACTGGGGCTTTGGGCTTCTCTAGCCACCAAACGCCACGGTCCTTCTCTTTCCGTCGGTAGACACGAGCTGAGAAATTGCAAACGTCGAGCAATTGCTCAGAGATGAAAAGTGCCAGCACTGAAAGCTCTTGCTAGCCAGCACCCTTCCTTGGAAGCGCTTTTGTAGCCCTTAGAACACTGGGGCTCTGGGCTTCTCTAGCCACCTAATCTTCTGCTCATCCTCTCGCGCACTCTAAAGAGAGCTCAGGTGAGAAATTGCAAACGTCCAGCAATTGCTCAGAGATGAAAAGTGCCAGCACTGAAAGCTGTTGCTAGCCAGCACCCTTCCTTGGAAGCGCTTTTGTAACCCTTAGAACACTGGGGCTCTGGGCTTCTCTACCCACCTAATCTTCTGCTCATCCTCTCGCGCACTCTGAAGAGAGCTCAGGTGAGAAATTGCAAACGTCGAGCAATTGCTCAGAGATGAAAAGTGCCAGCACTGAAAGCTGTTGCTAGCCAGCACCCTTCCTTGGAAGCGCTTTCACAGGCGCAGCAACACTGGGGCTTTGCGCTTCTATACGCACCAAACGTCACGGTCATTCTCTTTCCGTCTCGTAGACACGAGCTGAGAAATTGCAAACGTCCAGCAATTGCTCAGAGATGAAAAGTGCCAGCACTGAAAGCTCTTGCTAGCCAGCACCCTTCCTTGGAAGCGCTTTCACAGGCGCAGCAACACTGGGGCTTTGCGCTTCTCTAGCCACCAAAAGTCACGGTCATTCTCTTTCCGTCTCGTAGACTCGAGCTGAGAAATTGCAAACGTCCAGCAATTGCTCAGAGATGAAAAGTGCCAGCACTGAAAGCTCTTGCTAGCCAGCACCCTTCCTTGGAAGCGCTTTTGTAGGCCTAAGAACACTGGGGCTTTGGGCTTCTCTAGCCACCTCATCTTCTGCTCATCCTCTCGCGCACTCTAAAGAGAGCTCAGGTGAGAAATTGCAAACGTCGAGCAATTGCTCAGAGATGAAAAGAGCCAGCACTGAAAGCTCTTGCTAGCCAGCACCCTTCCTTGGAAGCGCTTTCACAGGCGCAGTAACACTGGGGCTTTGCGCTTCTCTAGCCACCAAACGTCACTGTCATTCTCTTTCCGTCTCGTAGACACGAGCTGAGAAATTGCAAACGTCGAGCAATTGCTCAGAGATGAAAAGTGCCAGCACTGAAAGCTCTTGCTAGCCAGCACCCTTCCTTGGAAGCGCTTTTGTAGCCCTTAGAACACTGGGGCTTTGCGCTTCTCTACCCATCAAACGTCACGGTCCTTCTCTTTCCGTCTCGTAGACACGAGCTGAGAAATTGCAAACGTCGAGCAATTGCTCAGAGATGAAAAGTGCCAGCACTGAAAGCTGTTGCTAGCCAGCACCCTTCCTTGGAAGCGCTTTCACAGGCGCAGCAACACTGGGGCTTTGCGCTTCTCTACCCATCAAACGTCACGGTCCTTCTCTTTCCGTCTCGTAGACATGAGCTGAGAAATTGCAAATGTCGAGCAATTGCTCAGAGATGAAAAGTGCCAGCACTGAAAGCTGTTGCTAGCCAGCACCCTTCCTTGGAAGCGCTTTTGTAGGCCTAAGAACACTGGGGCTCTGGGCTTCTCTAGCCACCTCATCTTCTGCTAATCCTCTCGCGCACTCTAAAGAGAGCTCAGGTGAGAAATTGCAAACGTCGAGCAATTGCTCAGAGATGATAAGTGCCAGCACTGAAAGCTCTTGCTAGCCAGCACCCTTCCTTGGAAGCGCTTTTGTAGCCCTAAGAACACTGGGGCTCTGGGCTTCTCTAGCCACCTCATCTTCTGCTCATCCTCGCGCGCACTCTAAAGAGAGCTCAGGTGAGAAATTGCAAACGTCGAGCAATTGCTCAGAGATGAAAAGTGCCAGCACTGAAAGCTCTTGCTAGCCAGCACCCTTCCTTGGAAGCGCTTTCACAGGCGCAGCAACACTGGGGCTTTGCGCTTCTCTAGCCACCAAACGTCACGGTCCTTCTCTTTCCGTCTCGTAGACACGAGCTGAGAAATTGCAAACGTCGAGCAATTGCTCAGAGATGAAAAGTGCCAGCACTGAAAGCTGTTGCTAGCCAGCACCCTTCCTTGGAAGCGCTTTTGTAGGCCTAAGAACACTGGGGCTCTGGGCTTCTCTAGCCACCTCATCTTCTGCTCATCCTCTCGCGCACTCTAAAGAGAGCTCAGGTGAGAAATTGCAAACGTCGAGCAATTGCTCAGAGATGAAAAGTGCCAGCACTGAAAGCTCTTGCTAGCCAGCACCCTTCCTTGGAAGCGCTTTCACAGGCGCAGCAACACTGGGGCTTTGCGCTTCTCTAGCCACCAAACGTCACGGTCATTCTCTTTCCGTCTCGTAGACACGAGCTGAGAAATTGCAAACGTCGAGCAATTGCTCAGAGATGAAAAGTGCCAGCACTGAAAGCTCTTGCTAGCCAGCACCCTTCCTTGGAAGCGCTTTTGTAGCCCTTAGAACACTGGGGCTTTGCGCTTCTCTACCCATCAAACGTCACGGTCCTTCTCTTTCCGTCTCGTAGACACGAGCTGAGAAATTGCAAACGTCGAGCAATTGCTCAGAGATGAAAAGTGCCAGCACTGAAAGCTGTTGCTAGCCAGCACCCTTCCTTGGAAGCGCTTTACAGGCACAGTAACACTGGGGCTTTGCGCTTCTCTACCCATCAAACGTCACGGTCCTTCTCTTTCCGTCTCGTAGACATGAGCTGAGAAATTGCAAATGTCGAGCAATTGCTCAGAGATGAAAAGTGCCAGCACTGAAAGCTGTTGCTAGCCAGCACCCTTCCTTGGAAGCGCTTTTGTAGGCCTAAGAACACTGGGGCTCTGGGCTTCTCTAGCCACCTCATCTTCTGCTAATCCTCTCGCGCACTCTAAAGAGAGCTCAGGTGAGAAATTGCAAACGTCGAGCAATTGCTCAGAGATGATAAGTGCCAGCACTGAAAGCTGTTGCTAGCCAGCACCCTTCCTTGGAAGCGCTTTTGTAGGCCTAAGAACACTGGGGCTCTGGGCTTCTCTAGCCACCTCATCTTCTGCTCATCCTCGCGCGCACTCTAAAGAGAGCTCAGGTGAGAAATTGCAAACGTCGAGCAATTGCTCAGAGATGAAAAGTGCCAGCACTGAAAGCTCTTGCTAGCCAGCACCCTTCCTTGGAAGCGCTTTCACAGGCGCAGCAACACTGGGGCTTTGCGCTTCTCTAGCCACCAAACGTCACGGTCATTCTCTTTCCGTCTCGTAGACACGAGCTGAGAAATTGCAAACGTCGAGCAATTGCTCAGAGATGAAAAGTGCCAGCACTGAAAGCTCTTGCTAGCCAGCACCCTTCCTTGGAAGCGCTTTTGTAGGCCTAAGAACACTGGGGCTCTGGGCTTCTCTAGCCACCTCATCTTCTGCTCATCCTCTCGCGCACTCTAAAGAGAGCTCAGGTGAGAAATTGCAAACGTCGAGCAATTGCTCAGAGATGAAAAGTGCCAGCACTGAAAGCTCTTGCTAGCCAGCACCCTTCCTTGGAAGCGCTTTCACAGGCGCTGTAACACTGGGGCTTTGCGCTTCTCTACGCACCAAACGTCACGGTCCTTCTCTTTCCGTCTCGTAGACACGAGCTGAGAAATTGCAAACGTTGAGCAATTGCTCAGAGATGAAAAGTGCCAGCACTGAAAGCTGTTGCTAGCCAGCACCCTTCCTTGGAAGCGCTTTACAGGCGCAGTAACACTGGGGCTTTGCGCTTCTCTAGCCACCAAACGTCACGGTCACTATCTCTCCGTCTCGTAGACACGAGCTGAGAAATTGCAAACGTCGAGCAATTGCTCAGAGATGAAAAGTGCCAGCACTGAAAGCTGTTGCTAGCCAGCCCCCTTCCTTGGAAGCGCTTTCACAGGCGCAGCAACACTGGGGCTTTGCGCTTCTCTAGCCACCAAACGTCACGGTCATTCTCTTTCCGTCTCGTAGACTCGAGCTGAGAAATTGCAAACGTCCAGCAATTGCTCAGAGATGAAAAGTGCCAGCACTGAAAGCTGTTGCTAGCCAGCACCCTTCCTTGGAAGCGCTTTTGTAGGCCTAAGAACACTGGGGCTTTGGGCTTCTCTAGCCACCTCATCTTCTGCTCATCCTCGCGCGCACTCTAAAGAGAGCTCAGGTGAGAAATTGCAAACGTCGAGCAATTGCTCAGAGATGAAAAGTGCCAGCACTGAAAGCTGTTGCTAGCCAGCACCCTTCCTTGGAAGCGCTTTAGTAGGCCTAAGAACACTGGGGCTCTGGGCTTCTCTACCCACCTAATCTTCTGCTCATCCTCTCGCGCACTCTAAAGAGAGCTCAGTTGAGAAATTGCAAACGTCGAGCAATTGCTCAGAGATGAAAAGTGCCAGCACTGAAAGCTGTTGCTAGCCAGCACCCTTCCTTGGAAGCGCTTTCACAGGCGCAGCAACACTGGGGCTTTGCGCTTCTCTAGCCAACAAACGCCACGGTCCTTCTCTTTCCGTCTCGTAGACACGAGCTGAGAAATTGCAAACGTCCAGCAATTGCTCAGAGATGAAAAGTGCCAGCACTGAAAGCTCTTGCTAGCCAGCACCCTTCCTTGGAAGCGCTTTCACAGGCGCAGCAACACTGGGGCTTTGCGCTTCTCTAGCCACCAAACGTCACGGTCCTTCTCTTTCCGTCTCGTAGACACGAGCTGAGAAATTGCAAACGTCGAGCAATTGCTCAGAGATGAAAAGTGCCAGCACTGAAAGCTCTTGCTAGCCAGCACCCTTCCTTGGAAGAGCATTACAGGCGCAGTAACACTGGGGCTTTGCGCTTCTCTACCCACCAAACGTCACTGTCATTCTCTTTCCGTCTCATAGACACGAGCTGAGAAATTGCAAACTTCGAGCAATTGCTCAGAGATGAAAAGTGCCAGCACTGAAAGCTGTTGCTAGCCAGCACCCTTCCTTGGAAGCGCTTTCACAGGCGCAGCAACACCTGGGCTTTGCGCTTCTCTAGCCACCAAACGTCACGGTCCTTCTCTTTCCGTCTCGTAGACACGAGCTGAGAAATTGCAAACGTCGAGCAATTGCTCAGAGATGAAAAGTGCCAGCACTGAAAGCTCTTGCTAGCCAGCACCCTTCCTTGGAAGCGCTTTTGTAGGCCTAAGAACAGTGGGGCTCTGGGCTTCTCTAGCCACCTCATCTTCTGCTCATCCTCTCGCGCACTCTAAAGAGAGCTCAGGTGAGAAATTGCAAACGTCGAGCAATTGCTCAGAGATGAAAAGTGCCAGCACTGAAAGCTCTTGCTAGCCAGCACCCTTCCTTGGAAGCGCTTTCACAGGCGCAGTAACACTGGGGCTTTGCGCTTCTCTACCCATCAAACGCCACGGTCCTTCTCTTTCCGTCTCGTAGACACGAGCTGAGAAATTGCAAACGTCGAGCAATTGCTCAGAGATGAAAAGTGCCAGCACTGAAAGCTGTTGCTAGCCAGCACCCTTCCTTGGAAGCGCTTTACAGGCGCAGTAACACTGCGGCTTTGCGCTTCTCTACCCATCAAACGTCACGGTCCTTCTCTTTCCGTCTCGTAGACATGAGCTGAGAAATTGCAAACGTCGAGCAATTGCTCAGAGATGAAAAGTGCCAGCACTGAAAGCTGTTGCTAGCCAGCACCCTTCCTTGGAAGCGCTTTCACAGGCGCAGCAACACTGGGGCTTTGCGCTTCTCTAGCCAACAAACGTCACGGTCACTATCTCTCCGTCTCGTAGACACGAGCTGAGAGATTGCAAACGTCGAGCAATTGCTCAGAGATGAAAAGTGCCAGCACTGAAAGCTGTTGCTAGCCAGCACCCTTCCTTGGAAGCGCTTTTGTAGCCCTAAGAACAGTGGGGCTCTGGGCTTCTCTAGCCACCTAATCTTCTGCTCATCCTCGCGCGCATTCTAAAGAGAGCTCAGGTGAGAAATTGCAAACGTCGAGCAATTGCTCCGAGATGAAAAGTGCCAGCACTGAAAGCTGTTGCTAGCCAGCACCCTTCCTTGGAAGCGCTTTCACAGGCGCAGCAACACCGGGGCTTTGCGCTTCTCTAGCCACCAAACGTCACGGTCCTTCTCTTTCCGTCTCGTAGACACGAGCTGAGAAATTGCAAACGTCGAGCAATTGCTCAGAGATGAAAAGTGCCAGCACTGAAAGCTCTTGCTAGCCAGCCCCCTTCCTTGGAAGCGCTTTTGTAGGCCTAAGAACACTGGGGCTCTGGGCTTCTCTAGCCACCTCATCTTCTGCTCATCCTCGCGCGCACTCTAAAGAGAGCTCAGGTGAGAAATTGCAAACGTCGAGCAATTGCTCAGAGATGAAAAGTGCCAGCACTGAAAGCTGTTGCTAGCCAGCACCCTTCCTTGGAAGCGCTTTCACAGGCGCAGCAACACTGGGGCTTTGCGCTTCTCTACGCACCAAACGTCACGGTCCTTCTCTTTCCGTCTCGTAGACACGAGCTGAGAAATTGCAAACGTTGAGCAATTGCTCAGAGAGGAAAAGTGCCAGCACTGAAAGCTGTTGCTAGCCAGCACCCTTCCTTGGAAGCGCTTTACAGGCGCAGTAACACTGGGGCTTTGCGCTTCTCTACCCACCAAACGTCACGGTCACTGTCTCTCCGTCTCGTAGACACGAGCTGAGAAATTGCAAACGTCGAGCAATTGCTCAGAGATGAAAAGTGCCAGCACTGAAAGCTGTTGCTAGCCAGCACCCTTCCTTGGAAGCGCTTTCACAGGCGCAGCAACACTGGGGCTTTGCGCTTCTCTAGCCACCAAACGTCACAGTCATTCTCTTTCCGTCTCGGAGACTCGAGCTGAGAAATTGCAAACGTCCAGCAATTGCTCAGAGATGAAAAGTGCCCGCACTGAAAGCTCTTGCTAGCCAGCACCCTTCCTTGGAAGCGCTTTTGTAGGCCTAAGAACACTGGGGCTCTGGGCTTCTCTAGCCACCTCATCTTCTGCTCATCCTCTCGCGCACTCTAAAGAGAGCTCAGGTGAGAAATTGCAAACGTCCAGCAATTGCTCAGAGAGGAAAAGTGCCAGCACTGACAGCTGTTGCTAGCCAGCACCCTTCCTTGGAAGCACTTTCACAGGCGCAGCAACACTGGGGCTTTGGGCTTCTCTAGCCACCAAACGCCACGGTCCTTCTCTTTCCGTCGGTAGACATGAGCTGCGAAATTGCAAACGTCGAGCAGTTGCTCAGAGATGAAAAGCGCCAGCACTGAAAGCTGTTGCTAGCCAGCACCCTTCCTTGGAAGCGCTTTTGTAGCCCTTAGAACACTGGGGCTCTAGGCTTCTCTAGCCACCTCATCTTCTGCTCATCCTCTCGCGCACTCTAAAGAGAGCTCAGGTGAGAAATTGCAAACGTCGAGCAATTGCTCAGAGATGAAAAGTGCCAGCACTGAAAGCTGTTGCTAGCCAGCACCCTTCCTTGGAAGCGCTTTCACAGGCGCAGCAACACTGGGGCTTTGCGCTTCTATACCCACCAAACGTCACGGTCCTTCTCTTTCCGTCGGTAGACACGAGCTGAGAAATTGCAAACGTCCAGCAATTGCTCAGAGATGAAAAGTGCCAGCACTGAAAGCTGTTGCTAGCCAGCACCCTTCCTTGGAAGCGCTTTTGTAGGCCTAAGAACACTGGGGCTCTGGGCTTCTCTAGCCACCTCATCTTCTGCTCATCCTCTCGCGCACTCTAAAGAGAGCTCAGGTGAGAAATTGCAAACGTCGAGCAATTGCTCAGAGATGAAAAGTGCCAGCACTGAAAGCTGTTGCTAGCCAGCACCCTTCCTTGGAAGCGCTTTCACAGGCGCAGCAACACTGGGGCTTTGGGCTTCTCTAGCCACCAAACGTCACGGTCCTTCTCTTTCCGTCTCGTAGACTCGAGCTGAGAAATTGCAAACGTCGAGCAATTGCTCAGAGATGAAAAGTGCCAGCACTGAAAGCTCTTGCTAGCCAGCACCCTTCCTTGGAAGCGCTTTTGTAGCCCTTAGAACACTGGGGCTCTGGGCTTCTCTAGCCACCTCATCTTCTGCTCATCCTCTCGCGCACTCTAAAGAGAGCTCAGGTGAGAAATTGCAAACGTCGAGCAATTGCTCAGAGATGAAAAGTGCCAGCACTGAAAGCTCTTGCTAGCCAGCACCCTTCCTTGGAAGCGCTTTCACAGGCGCAGCAACACTGGGGCTTTGCGCTTCTCTAGCCAACAAACGCCACGGTCATTCTCTTTCCGTCTCGTAGACTCGAGCTGAGAAATTGCAAACGTCGAGCAATTGCTCAGAGATGAAAAGTGCCAGCACTGAAAGCTGTTGCTAGCCAGCACCCTTCCTTGGAAGCGCTTTCACAGGCGCAGCAACACTGGGGCTTTGCGCTTCTCTAGCCACCAAACGCCACGGTCCTTCTCTTTCCGTCTCGTAGACATGAGCTGAGAAATTGCAAATGTCGAGCAATTGCTCAGAGATGAAAAGTGCCAGCACTGAAAGCTGTTGCTAGCCAGCACCCTTCCTTGGAAGCGCTTTTGTAGGCCTAAGAACAGTGGGGCTCTGGGCTTCTCTAGCCACCTCATCTTCTGCTAATCCTCTCGCGCACTCTAAAGAGAGCTCAGGTGAGAAATTGCAAACGTCGAGCAATTGCTCAGAGATGAAAAGTGCCAGCACTGAAAGCTCTTGCTAGCCAGCACCCTTCCTTGCAAGCGCTTTTGTAGGCCTAAGAACACTGGGGCTCTGGGCTTCTCTAGCCACCTCATCTTCTGCTCATCCTCTCGCGCACTCTAAAGAGAGCTCAGGTGAGAAATTGCAAACGTCGAGCAATTGCTCAGAGATGAAAAGTGCCAGCACTGAAAGCTCTTGCTAGCCAGCACCCTTCCTTGGAAGCGCTTTCACAGGCGCAGTAACACTGGGGCTTTGCGCTTCTCCACCCATCAAACGTCACGGTCCTTCTCTTTCCGTCTCGTAGACACGAGCTGAGAAATTGCAAACGTCGAGCAATTGCTCAGAGATGAAAAGTGCCAGCACTGAAAGCTCTTGCTAGCCAGCACCCTTCCTTGGAAGCGCTTTACAGGCACAGTAACACTGCGGCTTTGCGCTTCTCTACCCATCAAACGTCACGGTCCTTCTCTTTCCGTCTCGTAGACACGAGCTGAGAAATTGCAAATGTCGAGCAATTGCTCAGAGATGAAAAGTGCCAGCACTGAAAGCTGTTGCTAGCCAGCACCCTTCCTTGGAAGCGCTTTCACAGGCGCAGCAACACTGGGGCTTTGCGCTTCTATACGCACCAAACGTCACGGTCATTCTCTTTCCGTCTCGTAGACACGAGCTGAGAAATTGCAAACGTTGAGCAATTGCTCAGAGATGAAAAGTGCCAGCACTGAAAGCTCTTGCTAGCCAGCCCCCTTCCTTGGAAGCGCTTTTGTAGGCCTAAGAACACTGGGGCTCTGGGCTTCTCTAGCCACCTAATCTTCTGCTCATCCTCTCGCGCACTCTAAAGAGAGCTCAGGTGAGAAATTGCAAACGTCCAGCAATTGCTCAGAGATGAAAAGTGCCAGCACTGAAAGCTCTTGCTAGCCAGCACCCTTCCTTGGAAGCGCTTTCACAGGCGCAGCAACACTGGGGCTTTGGGCTTCTCTAGCCACCAAACGCCACGGTCCTTCTCTTTCCGTCGGTAGACACGAGCTGAGAAATTGCAAACGTCGAGCAATTGCTCAGAGATGAAAAGTGCCAGCACTGAAAGCTCTTGCTAGCCAGCACCCTTCCTTGGAAGCGCTTTTGTAGCCCTTAGAACACTGGGGCTCTGGGCTTCTCTAGCCACCTAATCTTATGCTCATCCTCTCGCGCACTCTAAAGAGAGCTCAGGTGAGAAATTGCAAACGTCCAGCAATTGCTCAGAGATGAAAAGTGCCAGCACTGAAAGCTGTTGCTAGCCAGCACCCTTCCTTGGAAGCGCTTTTGTAACCCTTAGAACACTGGGGCTCTGGGCTTCTCTACCCACCTAATCTTCTGCTCATCCTCTCGCGCACTCTGAAGAGAGCTCAGGTGAGAAATTGCAAACGTCGAGCAATTGCTCAGAGATGAAAAGTGCCAGCACTGAAAGCTGTTGCTAGCCAGCACCCTTCCTTGGAAGCGCTTTCACAGGCGCAGCAACACTGGGGCTTTGCGCTTCTATACGCACCAAACGTCACGGTCATTCTCTTTCCGTCTCGTAGACACGAGCTGAGAAATTGCAAACGTCGAGCAATTGCTCAGAGATGAAAAGTGCCAGCACTGAAAGCTGTTGCTAGCCAGCACCCTTCCTTGGAAGCGCTTTCACAGGCGCAGCAACACTGGGGCTTTGCGCTTCTCTAGCCACCAAAAGTCACGGTCATTCTCTTTCCGTCTCGTAGACTCGAGCTGAGAAATTGCAAACGTCCAGCAATTGCTCAGAGATGAAAAGTGCCAGCACTGAAAGCTCTTGCTAGCCAGCACCCTTCCTTGGAAGCGCTTTTGTAGCCCTTAGAACACTGGGGCTTTGGGCTTCTCTAGCCACCTCATCTTCTGCTCATCCTCTCGCGCACTCTAAAGAGAGCTCAGGTGAGAAATTGCAAACGTCGAGCAATTGCTCAGAGATGAAAAGAGCCAGCACTGAAAGCTCTTGCTAGCCAGCACCCTTCCTTGGAAGCGCTTTCACAGGCGCAGTAACACTGTGGCTTTGCGCTTCTCTAGCCACCAAACGTCACTGTCATTCTCTTTCCGTCTCGTAGACACGAGCTGAGAAATTGCAAACGTCGAGCAATTGCTCAGAGATGAAAAGTGCCAGCACTGAAAGCTCTTGCTAGCCAGCACCCTTCCTTGGAAGCGCTTTTGTAGCCCTTAGAACACTGGGGCTTTGCGCTTCTCTACCCATCAAACGTCACGGTCCTTCTCTTTCCGTCTCGTAGACACGAGCTGAGAAATTGCAAACGTCGAGCAATTGCTCAGAGATGAAAAGTGCCAGCACTGAAAGCTGTTGCTAGCCAGCACCCTTCCTTGGAAGCGCTTTACAGGCACAGTAACACTGGGGCTTTGCGCTTCTCTACCCATCAAACGTCACGGTCCTTCTCTTTCCGTCTCGTAGACATGAGCTGAGAAATTGCAAATGTCGAGCAATTGCTCAGAGATGAAAAGTGCCAGCACTGAAAGCTGTTGCTAGCCAGCACCCTTCCTTGGAAGCGCTTTTGTAGGCCTAAGAACACTGGGGCTCTGGGCTTCTCTAGCCACCTCATCTTCTGCTCATCCTCTCGCGCACTCTAAAGAGAGCTCAGGTGAGAAATTGCAAACGTCGAGCAATTGCTCAGAGATGATAAGTGCCAGCACTGAAAGCTGTTGCTAGCCAGCACCCTTCCTTGGAAGCGCTTTTGTAGCCCTAAGAACACTGGGGCTCTGGGCTTCTCTAGCCACCTCATCTTCTGCTCATCCTCGCGCGCACTCTAAAGAGAGCTCAGGTGAGAAATTGCAAACGTCGAGCAATTGCTCAGAGATGAAAAGTGCCAGCACTGAAAGCTCTTGCTAGCCAGCACCCTTCCTTGGAAGCGCTTTCACAGGCGCAGCAACACTGGGGCTTTGCGCTTCTCTAGCCACCAAACGTCACGGTCCTTCTCTTTCCGTCTCGTAGACACGAGCTGAGAAATTGCAAACGTCGAGCAATTGCTCAGAGATGAAAAGTGCCAGCACTGAAAGCTGTTGCTAGCCAGCACCCTTCCTTGGAAGCGCTTTTGTAGGCCTAAGAACACTGGGGCTCTGGGCTTCTCTAGCCACCTCATCTTCTGCTCATCCTCTCGCGCACTCTAAAGAGAGCTCAGGTGAGAAATTGCAAACGTCGAGCAATTGCTCAGAGATGAAAAGTGCCAGCACTGAAAGCTCTTGCTAGCCAGCACCCTTCCTTGGAAGCGCTTTCACAGGCGCTGTAACACTGGGGCTTTGCGCTTCTCTACGCACCAAACGTCACGGTCCTTCTCTTTCCGTCTCGTAGACACGAGCTGAGAAATTGCAAACGTTGAGCAATTGCTCAGAGAGGAAAAGTGCCAGCACTGAAAGCTGTTGCTAGCCAGCACCCTTCCTTGGAAGCGCTTTACAGGCGCAGTAACACTGGGGCTTTGCGCTTCTCTAGCCACCAAACGTCACGGTCACTATCTCTCCGTCTCGTAGACACGAGCTGAGAAATTGCAAACGTCGAGCAATTGCTCAGAGATGAAAAGTGCCAGCACTGAAAGCTGTTGCTAGCCAGCCCCCTTCCTTGGAAGCGCTTTCACAGGCGCAGCAACACTGGGGCTTTGCGCTTCTCTAGCCACCAAACGTCACGGTCATTCTCTTTCCGTCTTGTAGACTCGAGCTGAGAAATTGCAAACGTCCAGCAATTGCTCAGAGATGAAAAGTGCCAGCACTGAAAGCTGTTGCTAGCCAGCACCCTTCCTTGGAAGCGCTTTTGTAGGCCTAAGAACACTGGGGCTTTGGGCTTCTCTAGCCACCTCATCTTCTGCTCATCCTCGCGCGCACTCTAAAGAGAGCTCAGGTGAGAAATTGCAAACGTCGAGCAATTGCTCAGAGATGAAAAGTGCCAGCACTGAAAGCTGTTGCTAGCCAGCACCCTTCCTTGGAAGCGCTTTAGTAGGCCTAAGAACACTGGTGCTCTGGGCTTCTCTACCCACCTAATCTTCTGCTCATCCTCTCGCGCACTCTAAAGAGAGCTCAGTTGAGAAATTGCAAACGTCGAGCAATTGCTCAGAGATGAAAAGTGCCAGCACTGAAAGCTGTTGCTAGCCAGCACCCTTCCTTGGAAGCGCTTTCACAGGCGCAGCAACACTGGGGCTTTGCGCTTCTCTAGCCAACAAACGCCACGGTCCTTCTCTTTCCGTCTCGTAGACACGAGCTGAGAAATTGCAAACGTCCAGCAATTGCTCAGAGATGAAAAGTGCCAGCACTGAAAGCTCTTGCTAGCCAGCACCCTTCCTTGGAAGCGCTTTCACAGGCGCAGCAACACTGGGGCTTTGCGCTTCTCTAGCCACCAAACGTCACGGTCCTTCTCTTTCCGTCTCGTAGACACGAGCTGAGAAATTGCAAACGTCGAGCAATTGCTCAGAGATGAAAAGTGCCAGCACTGAAAGCTCTTGCTAGCCAGCACCCTTCCTTGGAAGAGCATTACAGGCGCAGTAACACTGGGGCTTTGCGCTTCTCTACCCACCAAACGTCACTGTCATTCTCTTTCCGTCTCATAGACACGAGCTGAGAAATTGCAAACTTCGAGCAATTGCTCAGAGATGAAAAGTGCCAGCACTGAAAGCTGTTGCTAGCCAGCACCCTTCCTTGGAAGCGCTTTCACAGGCGCAGCAACACCTGGGCTTTGCGCTTCTCTAGCCACCAAACGTCACGGTCCTTCTCTTTCCGTCTCGTAGACACGAGCTGAGAAATTGCAAACGTCGAGCAATTGCTCAGAGATGAAAAGTGCCAGCACTGAAAGCTCTTGCTAGCCAGCACCCTTCCTTGGAAGCGCTTTTGTAGGCCTAAGAACAGTGGGGCTCTGGGCTTCTCTAGCCACCTCATCTTCTGCTCATCCTCTCGCGCACTCTAAAGAGAGCTCAGGTGAGAAATTGCAAACGTCGAGCAATTGCTCAGAGATGAAAAGTGCCAGCACTGAAAGCTCTTGCTAGCCAGCACCCTTCCTTGGAAGCGCTTTCACAGGCGCAGTAACACTGGGGCTTTGCGCTTCTCTACCCATCAAACGCCACGGTCCTTCTCTTTCCGTCTCGTAGACACGAGCTGAGAAATTGCAAACGTCGAGCAATTGCTCAGAGATGAAAAGTGCCAGCACTGAAAGCTGTTGCTAGCCAGCACCCTTCCTTGGAAGCGCTTTACAGGCGCAGTAACACTGCGGCTTTGCGCTTCTCTACCCATCAAACGTCACGGTCCTTCTCTTTCCGTCTCGTAGACATGAGCTGAGAAATTGCAAACGTCGAGCAATTGCTCAGAGATGAAAAGTGCCAGCACTGAAAGCTGTTGCTAGCCAGCACCCTTCCTTGGAAGCGCTTTCACAGGCGCAGCAACACTGGGGCTTTGCGCTTCTCTAGCCAACAAACGTCACGGTCACTATCTCTCCGTCTCGTAGACACGAGCTGAGAGATTGCAAACGTCGAGCAATTGCTCAGAGATGAAAAGTGCCAGCACTGAAAGCTGTTGCTAGCCAGCACCCTTCCTTGGAAGCGCTTTTGTAGCCCTAAGAACAGTGGGGCTCTGGGCTTCTCTAGCCACCTAATCTTCTGCTCATCCTCGCGCGCATTCTAAAGAGAGCTCAGGTGAGAAATTGCAAACGTCGAGCAATTGCTCCGAGATGAAAAGTGCCAGCACTGAAAGCTGTTGCTAGCCAGCACCCTTCCTTGGAAGCGCTTTCACAGGCGCAGCAACACCGGGGCTTTGCGCTTCTCTAGCCACCAAACGTCACGGTCCTTCTCTTTCCGTCTCGTAGACACGAGCTGAGAAATTGCAAACGTCGAGCAATTGCTCAGAGATGAAAAGTGCCAGCACTGAAAGCTCTTGCTAGCCAGCCCCCTTCCTTGGAAGCGCTTTTGTAGGCCTAAGAACACTGGGGCTCTGGGCTTCTCTAGCCACCTCATCTTCTGCTCATCCTCTCGCGCACTCTAAAGAGAGCTCAGGTGAGAAATTGCAAACGTCGAGCAATTGCTCAGAGATGAAAAGTGCCAGCACTGAAAGCTGTTGCTAGCCAGCACCCTTCCTTGGAAGCGCTTTCACAGGCGCAGCAACACTGGGGCTTTGCGCTTCTCTACGCACCAAACGTCACGGTCCTTCTCTTTCCGTCTCGTAGACACGAGCTGAGAAATTGCAAACGTTGAGCAATTGCTCAGAGAGGAAAAGTGCCAGCACTGAAAGCTGTTGCTAGCCAGCACCCTTCCTTGGAAGCGCTTTCACAGGCGCAGTAACACTGGGGCTTTGCGCTTCTCTACCCACCAAACGTCACGGTCACTGTCTCTCCGTCTCGTAGACACGAGCTGAGAAATTGCAAACGTCGAGCAATTGCTCAGAGATGAAAAGTGCCAGCACTGAAAGCTGTTGCTAGCCAGCACCCTTCCTTGGAAGCGCTTTCACAGGCGCAGCAACACTGGGGCTTTGCGCTTCTCTACCCACCAAACGTCACAGTCATTCTCTTTCCGTCTCGGAGACTCGAGCTGAGAAATTGCAAACGTCGAGCAATTGCTCAGAGATGAAAAGTGCCCGCACTGAAAGCTCTTGCTAGCCAGCACCCTTCCTTGGAAGCGCTTTTGTAGGCCTAAGAACACTGGGGCTCTGGGCTTCTCTAGCCACCTCATCTTCTGCTCATCCTCTCGCGCACTCTAAAGAGAGCTCAGGTGAGAAATTGCAAACGTCGAGCAATTGCTCAGAGAGGAAAAGTGCCAGCACTGACAGCTGTTGCTAGCCAGCACCCTTCCTTGGAAGCACTTTCACAGGCGCAGCAACACTGGGGCTTTGGGCTTCTCTAGCCACCAAACGCCACGGTCCTTCTCTTTCCGTCGGTAGACATGAGCTGCGAAATTGCAAACGTCGAGCAGTTGCTCAGAGATGAAAAGCGCCAGCACTGAAAGCTCTTGCTAGCCAGCACCCTTCCTTGGAAGCGCTTTTGTAGCCCTTAGAACACTGGGGCTCTAGGCTTCTCTAGCCACCTCATCTTCTGCTCATCCTCTCGCGCACTCTAAAGAGAGCTCAGGTGAGAAATTGCAAACGTCGAGCAATTGCTCAGAGATGAAAAGTGCCAGCACTGAAAGCTGTTGCTAGCCAGCACCCTTCCTTGGAAGCGCTTTCACAGGCGCAGCAACACTGGGGCTTTGCGCTTCTATACGCACCAAACGTCACGGTCCTTCTCTTTCCGTCGGTAGACACGAGCTGAGAAATTGCAAACGTCCAGCAATTGCTCAGAGATGAAAAGTGCCAGCACTGAAAGCTGTTGCTAGCCAGCACCCTTCCTTGGAAGCGCTTTTGTAGGCCTAAGAACACTGGGGCTCTGGGCTTCTCTAGCCACCTCATCTTCTGCTCATCCTCTCGCGCACTCTAAAGAGAGCTCAGGTGAGAAATTGCAAACGTCGAGCAATTGCTCAGAGATGAAAAGTGCCAGCACTGAAAGCTGTTGCTAGCCAGCACCCTTCCTTGGAAGCGCTTTCACAGGCGCAGCAACACTGGGGCTTTGGGCTTCTCTAGCCACCAAACGTCACGGTCCTTCTCTTTCCGTCTCGTAGACTCGAGCTGAGAAATTGCAAACGTCGAGCAATTGCTCAGAGATGAAAAGTGCCAGCACTGAAAGCTCTTGCTAGCCAGCACCCTTCCTTGGAAGCGCTTTTGTAGCCCTTAGAACACTGGGGCTCTGGGCTTCTCTAGCCACCTCATCTTCTGCTCATCCTCTCGCGCACTCTAAAGAGAGCTCAGGTGAGAAATTGCAAACGTCGAGCAATTGCTCAGAGATGAAAAGTGCCAGCACTGAAAGCTCTTGCTAGCCAGCACCCTTCCTTGGAAGCGCTTTCACAGGCGCAGCAACACTGGGGCTTTGCGCTTCTCTAGCCACCAAACGCCACGGTCATTCTCTTTCCGTCTCGTAGACTCGAGCTGAGAAATTGCAAACGTCGAGCAATTGCTCAGAGATGAAAAGTGCCAGCACTGAAAGCTGTTGCTAGCCAGCACCCTTCCTTGGAAGCGCTTTCACAGGCGCAGCAACACTGGGGCTTTGCGCTTCTCTAGCCACCAAACGCCACGGTCCTTCTCTTTCCGTCTCGTAGACATGAGCTGAGAAATTGCAAATGTCGAGCAATTGCTCAGAGATGAAAAGTGCCAGCACTGAAAGCTGTTGCTAGCCAGCACCCTTCCTTGGAAGCGCTTTTGTAGGCCTAAGAACAGTGGGGCTCTGGGCTTCTCTAGCCACCTCATCTTCTGCTAATCCTCTCGCGCACTCTAAAGAGAGCTCAGGTGAGAAATTGCAAACGTCGAGCAATTGCTCAGAGATGAAAAGTGCCAGCACTGAAAGCTCTTGCTAGCCAGCACCCTTCCTTGCAAGCGCTTTTGTAGGCCTAAGAACACTGGGGCTCTGGGCTTCTCTAGCCACCTCATCTTCTGCTCATCCTCTCGCGCACTCTAAAGAGAGCTCAGGTGAGAAATTGCAAACGTCGAGCAATTGCTCAGAGATGAAAAGTGCCAGCACTGAAAGCTCTTGCTAGCCAGCACCCTTCCTTGGAAGCGCTTTCACAGGCGCAGTAACACTGGGGCTTTGCGCTTCTCCACCCATCAAACGTCACGGTCCTTCTCTTTCCGTCTCGTAGACACGAGCTGAGAAATTGCAAACGTCGAGCAATTGCTCAGAGATGAAAAGTGCCAGCACTGAAAGCTCTTGCTAGCCAGCACCCTTCCTTGGAAGCGCTTTACAGGCACAGTAACACTGCGGCTTTGCGCTTCTCTACCCATCAAACGTCACGGTCCTTCTCTTTCCGTCTCGTAGACACGAGCTGAGAAATAGCAAATGTCGAGCAATTGCTCAGAGATGAAAAGTGCCAGCACTGAAAGCTCTTGCTAGCCAGCACCCTTCCTTGGAAGCGCTTTCACAGGCGCAGCAACACTGGGGCTTTGCGCTTCTCTAGCCACCAAACGTCACGGTCCTTCTCTTTCCGTCTCGTAGACACGAGCTGAGAAATTGCAAACGTTGAGCAATTGCTCAGAGATGAAAAGTGCCAGCACTGAAAGCTCTTGCTAGCCAGCCCCCTTCCTTGGAAGCGCTTTTGTAGGCCTAAGAACACTGGGGCTCTGGGCTTCTCTAGCCACCTAATCTTCTGCTCATCCTCTCGCGCACTCTAAAGAGAGCTCAGGTGAGAAATTGCAAACGTCCAGCAATTGCTCAGAGATGAAAAGTGCCAGCACTGAAAGCTCTTGCTAGCCAGCACCCTTCCTTGGAAGCGCTTTCACAGGCGCAGCAACACTGGGGCTTTGGGCTTCTCTAGCCACCAAACGCCACGGTCCTTCTCTTTCCGTCGGTAGACACGAGCTGAGAAATTGCAAACGTCGAGCAATTGCTCAGAGATGAAAAGTGCCAGCACTGAAAGCTCTTGCTAGCCAGCACCCTTCCTTGGAAGCGCTTTTGTAGCCCTTAGAACACTGGGGCTCTGGGCTTCTCTAGCCACCTAATCTTATGCTCATCCTCTCGCGCACTCTAAAGAGAGCTCAGGTGAGAAATTGCAAACGTCCAGCAATTGCTCAGAGATGAAAAGTGCCAGCACTGAAAGCTGTTGCTAGCCAGCACCCTTCCTTGGAAGCGCTTTTGTAACCCTTAGAACACTGGGGCTCTGGGCTTCTCTACCCACCTAATCTTCTGCTCATCCTCTCGCGCACTCTGAAGAGAGCTCAGGTGAGAAATTGCAAACGTCGAGCAATTGCTCAGAGATGAAAAGTGCCAGCACTGAAAGCTGTTGCTAGCCAGCACCCTTCCTTGGAAGCGCTTTCACAGGCGCAGCAACACTGGGGCTTTGCGCTTCTATACGCACCAAACGTCACGGTCATTCTCTTTCCGTCTCGTAGACACGAGCTGAGAAATTGCAAACGTCGAGCAATTGCTCAGAGATGAAAAGTGCCAGCACTGAAAGCTGTTGCTAGCCAGCACCCTTCCTTGGAAGCGCTTTCACAGGCGCAGCAACACTGGGGCTTTGCGCTTCTCTAGCCACCAAAAGTCACGGTCATTCTCTTTCCGTCTCGTAGACTCGAGCTGAGAAATTGCAAACGTCCAGCAATTGCTCAGAGATGAAAAGTGCCAGCACTGAAAGCTCTTGCTAGCCAGCACCCTTCCTTGGAAGCGCTTTTGTAGGCCTAAGAACACTGGGGCTTTGGGCTTCTCTAGCCACCTCATCTTCTGCTCATCCTCTCGCGCACTCTAAAGAGAGCTCAGGTGAGAAATTGCAAACGTCGAGCAATTGCTCAGAGATGAAAAGAGCCAGCACTGAAAGCTCTTGCTAGCCAGCACCCTTCCTTGGAAGCGCTTTCACAGGCGCAGTAACACTGTGGCTTTGCGCTTCTCTAGCCACCAAACGTCACTGTCATTCTCTTTCCGTCTCGTAGACACGAGCTGAGAAATTGCAAACGTCGAGCAATTGCTCAGAGATGAAAAGTGCCAGCACTGAAAGCTCTTGCTAGCCAGCACCCTTCCTTGGAAGCGCTTTTGTAGCCCTTAGAACACTGGGGCTTTGCGCTTCTCTACCCATCAAACGTCACGGTCCTTCTCTTTCCGTCTCGTAGACACGAGCTGAGAAATTGCAAATGTCGAGCAATTGCTCAGAGATGAAAAGTGCCAGCACTGAAAGCTGTTGCTAGCCAGCACCCTTCCTTGGAAGCGCTTTACAGGCACAGTAACACTGGGGCTTTGCGCTTCTCTACCCATCAAACGTCACGGTCCTTCTCTTTCCGTCTCGTAGACATGAGCTGAGAAATTGCAAATGTCGAGCAATTGCTCAGAGATGAAAAGTGCCAGCACTGAAAGCTGTTGCTAGCCAGCACCCTTCCTTGGAAGCGCTTTTGTAGGCCTAAGAACACTGGGGCTCTGGGCTTCTCTAGCCACCTCATCTTCTGCTAATCCTCTCGCGCACTCTAAAGAGAGCTCAGGTGAGAAATTGCAAACGTCGAGCAATTGCTCAGAGATGATAAGTGCCAGCACTGAAAGCTGTTGCTAGCCAGCACCCTTCCTTGGAAGCGCTTTTGTAGCCCTAAGAACACTGGGGCTCTGGGCTTCTCTAGCCACCTCATCTTCTGCTCATCCTCGCGCGCACTCTAAAGAGAGCTCAGGTGAGAAATTGCAAACGTCGAGCAATTGCTCAGAGATGAAAAGTGCCAGCACTGAAAGCTCTTGCTAGCCAGCACCCTTCCTTGGAAGCGCTTTCACAGGCGCAGCAACACTGGGGCTTTGCGCTTCTCTAGCCACCAAACGTCACGGTCCTTCTCTTTCCGTCTCGTAGACACGAGCTGAGAAATTGCAAACGTCGAGCAATTGCTCAGAGATGAAAAGTGCCAGCACTGAAAGCTGTTGCTAGCCAGCACCCTTCCTTGGAAGCGCTTTTGTAGGCCTAAGAAGACTGGGGCTCTGGGCTTCTCTAGCCACCTCATCTTCTGCTCATCCTCTCGCGCACTCTAAAGAGAGCTCAGGTGAGAAATTGCAAACGTCGAGGAATTGCTCAGAGATGAAAAGTGCCAGCACTGAAAGCTCTTGCTAGCCAGCACCCTTCCTTGGAAGCGCTTTCACAGGCGCAGCAACACTGTGGCTTTGCGCTTCTCTAGCCACCAAACGTCACGGTCATTCTCTTTCCGTCTCGTAGACACGAGCTGAGAAATTGCAAACGTCGAGCAATTGCTCAGAGATGAAAAGTGCCAGCACTGAAAGCTCTTGCTAGCCAGCACCCTTCCTTGGAAGCGCTTTTGTAGCCCTTAGAACACTGGGGCTTTGCGCTTCTCTACCCATCAAACGTCACGGTCCTTCTCTTTCCGTCTCGTAGACACGAGCTGAGAAATTGCAAACGTCGAGCAATTGCTCAGAGATGAAAAGTGCCAGCACTGAAAGCTGTTGCTAGCCAGCACCCTTCCTTGGAAGCGCTTTACAGGCACAGTAACACTGGGGCTTTGCGCTTCTCTACCCATCAAACGTCACGGTCCTTCTCTTTCCGTCTCGTAGACATGAGCTGAGAAATTGCAAATGTCGAGCAATTGCTCAGAGATGAAAAGTGCCAGCACTGAAAGCTGTTGCTAGCCAGCACCCTTCCTTGGAAGCGCTTTTGTAGGCCTAAGAACACTGGGGCTCTGGGCTTCTCTAGCCACCTCATCTTCTGCTAATCCTCTCGCGCACTCTAAAGAGAGCTCAGGTGAGAAATTGCAAACGTCGAGCAATTGCTCAGAGATGATAAGTGCCAGCACTGAAAGCTGTTGCTAGCCAGCACCCTTCCTTGGAAGCGCTTTTGTAGGCCTAAGAACACTGGGGCTCTGGGCTTCTCTAGCCACCTCATCTTCTGCTCATCCTCGCGCGCACTCTAAAGAGAGCTCAGGTGAGAAATTGCAAACGTCGAGCAATTGCTCAGAGATGAAAAGTGCCAGCACTGAAAGCTCTTGCTAGCCAGCACCCTTCCTTGGAAGCGCTTTCACAGGCGCAGCAACACTGGGGCTTTGCGCTTCTCTAGCCACCAAACGTCACGGTCATTCTCTTTCCGTCTCGTAGACACGAGCTGAGAAATTGCAAACGTCGAGCAATTGCTCAGAGATGAAAAGTGCCAGCACTGAAAGCTCTTGCTAGCCAGCACCCTTCCTTGGAAGCGCTTTTGTAGGCCTAAGAACACTGGGGCTCTGGGCTTCTCTAGCCACCTCATCTTCTGCTCATCCTCTCGCGCACTCTAAAGAGAGCTCAGGTGAGAAATTGCAAACGTCGAGCAATTGCTCAGAGATGAAAAGTGCCAGCACTGAAAGCTCTTGCTAGCCAGCACCCTTCCTTGGAAGCGCTTTCACAGGCGCTGTAACACTGGGGCTTTGCGCTTCTCTACGCACCAAACGTCACGGTCCTTCTCTTTCCGTCTCGTAGACACGAGCTGAGAAATTGCAAACGTTGAGCAATTGCTCAGAGAGGAAAAGTGCCAGCACTGAAAGCTGTTGCTAGCCAGCACCCTTCCTTGGAAGCGCTTTACAGGCGCAGTAACACTGGGGCTTTGCGCTTCTCTACCCACCAAACGTCACGGTCACTATCTCTCCGTCTCGTAGACACGAGCTGAGAAATTGCAAACGTCGAGCAATTGCTCAGAGATGAAAAGTGCCAGCACTGAAAGCTGTTGCTAGCCAGCCCCCTTCCTTGGAAGCGCTTTCACAGGCGCAGCAACACTGGGGCTTTGCGCTTCTCTAGCCACCAAACGTCACGGTCATTCTCTTTCCGTCTTGTAGACTCGAGCTGAGAAATTGCAAACGTCCAGCAATTGCTCAGAGATGAAAAGTGCCAGCACTGAAAGCTGTTGCTAGCCAGCACCCTTCCTTGGAAGCGCTTTTGTAGGCCTAAGAACACTGGGGCTTTGGGCTTCTCTAGCCACCTCATCTTCTGCTCATCCTCGCGCGCACTCTAAAGAGAGCTCAGGTGAGAAATTGCAAACGTCGAGCAATTGCTCAGAGATGAAAAGTGCCAGCACTGAAAGCTGTTGCTAGCCAGCACCCTTCCTTGGAAGCGCTTTAGTAGGCCTAAGAACACTGGGGCTCTGGGCTTCTCTACCCACCTAATCTTCTGCTCATCCTCTCGCGCACTCTAAAGAGAGCTCAGGTGAGAAATTGCAAACGTCGAGCAATTGCTCAGAGATGAAAAGTGCCAGCACTGAAAGCTGTTGCTAGCCAGCACCCTTCCTTGGAAGCGCTTTCACAGGCGCAGCAACACTGGGGCTTTGCGCTTCTCTAGCCAACAAACGCCACGGTCCTTCTCTTTCCGTCTCGTAGACACGAGCTGAGAAATTGCAAACGTCGAGCAATTGCTCAGAGATGAAAAGTGCCAGCACTGAAAGCTGTTGCTAGCCAGCATCCTTCCTTGCAAGCGCTTTCACAGGTGCAGCAACACTGGGGCTTTGCGCTTCTCTACCCATCAAACGTCACGGTCCTTCTCTTTCCGTCTCGTAGACACGAGCTGAGAAATTGCAAACGTCGAGCAATTGCTCAGAGATGAAAAGTGCCAGCACTGAAAGCTGTTGCTAGCCAGCACCCTTCCTTGGAAGCGCTTTACAGGCACAGTAACACTGGGGCTTTGCGCTTCTCTACCCATCAAACGTCACGGTCCTTCTCTTTCCGTCTCGTAGACATGAGCTGAGAAATTGCAAATGTCGAGCAATTGCTCAGAGATGAAAAGTGCCAGCACTGAAAGCTGTTGCTAGCCAGCACCCTTCCTTGGAAGCGCTTTTGTAGGCCTAAGAACACTGGGGCTCTGGGCTTCTCTAGCCACCTCATCTTCTGCTAATCCTCTCGCGCACTCTAAAGAGAGCTCAGGTGAGAAATTGCAAACGTCGAGCAATTGCTCAGAGATGATAAGTGCCAGCACTGAAAGCTGTTGCTAGCCAGCACCCTTCCTTGGAAGCGCTTTTGTAGGCCTAAGAACACTGGGGCTCTGGGCTTCTCTAGCCACCTCATCTTCTGCTCATCCTCGCGCGCACTCTAAAGAGAGCTCAGGTGAGAAATTGCAAACGTCGAGCAATTGCTCAGAGATGAAAAGTGCCAGCACTGAAAGCTCTTGCTAGCCAGCACCCTTCCTTGGAAGCGCTTTCACAGGCGCAGCAACACTGGGGCTTTGCGCTTCTCTAGCCACCAAACGTCACGGTCATTCTCTTTCCGTCTCGTAGACACGAGCTGAGAAATTGCAAACGTCGAGCAATTGCTCAGAGATGAAAAGTGCCAGCACTGAAAGCTCTTGCTAGCCAGCACCCTTCCTTGGAAGCGCTTTTGTAGGCCTAAGAACACTGGGGCTCTGGGCTTCTCTAGCCACCTCATCTTCTGCTCATCCTCTCGCGCACTCTAAAGAGAGCTCAGGTGAGAAATTGCAAACGTCGAGCAATTGCTCAGAGATGAAAAGTGCCAGCACTGAAAGCTCTTGCTAGCCAGCACCCTTCCTTGGAAGCGCTTTCACAGGCGCTGTAACACTGGGGCTTTGCGCTTCTCTACGCACCAAACGTCACGGTCCTTCTCTTTCCGTCTCGTAGACACGAGCTGAGAAATTGCAAACGTTGAGCAATTGCTCAGAGAGGAAAAGTGCCAGCACTGAAAGCTGTTGCTAGCCAGCACCCTTCCTTGGAAGCGCTTTACAGGCGCAGTAACACTGGGGCTTTGCGCTTCTCTACCCACCAAACGTCACGGTCACTATCTCTCCGTCTCGTAGACACGAGCTGAGAAATTGCAAACGTCGAGCAATTGCTCAGAGATGAAAAGTGCCAGCACTGAAAGCTGTTGCTAGCCAGCCCCCTTCCTTGGAAGCGCTTTCACAGGCGCAGCAACACTGGGGCTTTGCGCTTCTCTAGCCACCAAACGTCACGGTCATTCTCTTTCCGTCTTGTAGACTCGAGCTGAGAAATTGCAAACGTTGAGCAATTGCTCAGAGATGAAAAGTGCCAGCACTGAAAGCTGTTGCTAGCCAGCACCCTTCCTTGGAAGCGCTTTTGTAGGCCTAAGAACACTGGGGCTTTGGGCTTCTCTAGCCACCTCATCTTCTGCTCATCCTCGCGCGCACTCTAAAGAGAGCTCAGGTGAGAAATTGCAAACGTCGAGCAATTGCTCAGAGATGAAAAGTGCCAGCACTGAAAGCTGTTGCTAGCCAGCACCCTTCCTTGGAAGCGCTTTAGTAGGCCTAAGAACACTGGGGCTCTGGGCTTCTCTACCCACCTAATCTTCTGCTCATCCTCTCGCGCACTCTAAAGAGAGCTCAGGTGAGAAATTGCAAACGTCGAGCAATTGCTCAGAGATGAAAAGTGCCAGCACTGAAAGCTGTTGCTAGCCAGCACCCTTCCTTGGAAGCGCTTTCACAGGCGCAGCAACACTGGGGCTTTGCGCTTCTCTAGCCAACAAACGCCACGGTCCTTCTCTTTCCGTCTCGTAGACACGAGCTGAGAAATTGCAAACGTCGAGCAATTGCTCAGAGATGAAAAGTGCCAGCACTGAAAGCTGTTGCTAGCCAGCATCCTTCCTTGCAAGCGCTTTCACAGGTGCAGCAACACTGGGGCTTTGCGCTTCTCTAGCCACCAAACGTCACGGTCCTTCTCTTTCCGTCTCGTAGACACGAGCTGAGAAATTGCAAACGTCGAGCAATTGCTCAGAGATGAAAAGTGCCAGCACTGAAAGCTCTTGCTAGCCAGCACCCTTCCTTGGAAGCGCTTTCACAGGCGCAGCAACACTGGGGCTTTGCGCTTCTCTAGCCACCAAACGTCACGGTCCTTCTCTTTCCGTCTCGTAGACACGAGCTGAGAAATTGCAAACGTCGAGCAATTGCTCAGAGATGAAAAGTGCCAGCACTGAAAGCTCTTGCTAGCCAGCACCCTTCCTTGGAAGCGCTTTTGTAGCCCTTAGAACACTGGGGCTCTGGGCTTCTCTAGCCACCTAATCTTCTCCTCATCCTCTCGCGCACTCTAAAGAGAGCTCAGGTGAGAAATTGCAAACGTCGAGCAATTGCTCAGAGATGAAAAGTGCCAGCACTGAAAGCTCTTGCTAGCCAGCACCCTTCCTTGGAAGCGCTTTTGTAGGCCTAAGAACACTGGGGCTCTGGGCTTCTCTAGCCACCTAATCTTCTGCTCATCCTCTCGCGCACTCTAAAGAGAGCTCAGGTGAGAAATTGCAAACGTTGAGCAATTGCTCAGAGATGAAAAGTGCCAGCACTGAAAGCTCTTGCTAGCCAGCACCCTTCCTTAGAAGCGCTTTCACAGGCGCAGTAACACTGGGGCTTTGCGCTTCTCTACCCATCAAACGTCACGGTCATTCTCTTTCCGTCTCGTAGACACGAGCTGAGAAATTGCAAACGTCGAGCAATTGCTCAGAGATGAAAAGTGCCAGCACTGAAAGCTCTTGCTAGCCAGCACCCTTCCTTGGAAGCGCTTTCACAGGCGCAGCAACACTGGGGCTTTGCGCTTCTCTAGCCACCAAACGTCACGGTCATTCTCTTTCCGTCTCGTAGACTCGAGCTGAGAAATTGCAAACGTCGAGCAATTGCTCAGAGAGGAAAAGTGCCAGCACTGAAAGCTGTTGCTAGCCAGCACCCTTCCTTGGAAGCGCTTTTGTAGCCCTTAGAACACTGGGGCTCTGGGCTTCTCTAGCCACCTAATCTTCTGCTCATCCTCTCGCGCACTCTAAAGAGAGCTCAGGTGAGAAATTGCAAACGTCGAGCAATTGCTCAGAGATGAAAAGTGCCAGCACTGAAAGCTCTTGCTAGCCAGCACCTTTCCTTTGAAGCGCTTTCACAGGCGCAGTAACACTGGGGCTTTGCGCTTCTCTAGCCACCAAACGTCACGGTCCTTCTCTTTCCGTCTCGTAGACACGAGCTGAGAAATTGCAAACGTCGAGCAATTGCTCAGAGATGAAAAGTGCCAGCACTGAAAGCTGTTGCTAGCCAGCACCCTTCCTTGGAAGCGCTTTTGTAGGCCTAAGAACACTGGGGCTCTGGGCTTCTCTAGCCACCTCATCTTCTGCTCATCCTCTCGCGCACTCTAAAGAGTGCTCAGGTGAGAAATTGCAAACGTCGAGCAATTGCTCAGAGATGAAAAGTGCCAGCACTGGAAGCTGTTGCTAGCCAGCACCCTTCCTTGGAAGCGCTTTTGTAGCCCTAAGAACACTGGGGCTCTGGGCTTCTCTAGCCACCTCATCTTCTGCTCATCCTCTCGCGCACTCTGAAGAGAGCTCAGGTGAGAAATTGCAAACGTCGAGCAATTGCTCAGAGATGAAAAGTGCCAGCACTGAAAGCTGTTGCTAGCCAGCACCCTTCCTTGGAAGCGCTTTCACAGGCGCAGCAACACTGGGGCTTTGCGCTTCTCTAGCCACCAAATGTCACGGTCCTTCTCTTTCCGTCTCGTAGACACGAGCTGAGAAATTGCAAACGTCGAGCAATTGCTCAGAGATGAAAAGTGCCAGCACTGAAAGCTCTTGCTAGCCAGCACCCTTCCTTGGAAGCGCTTTACAGGCGCAGTAACACTGCGGCTTTGCGCTTCTCTACCCACCAAACGTCACGGTCACTATCTCTCCGTCTCGTAGACACGAGCTGAGAAATTGCAAACGTCGAGCAATTGCTCAGAGATGAAAAGTGCCAGCACTGAAAGCTGTTGCTAGCCAGCACCCTTCCTTGGAAGCGCTTTCACAGGCGCAGCAACACTGGGGCTTTGCGCTTCTCTAGCCACCAAACGTCACGGTCATTCTCTTTCCGTCTCGTAGACTCGAGCTGAGAAATTGCAAACGTTGAGCAATTGCTCAGAGATGAAAAGTGCCAGCACTGAAAGCTCTTGCTAGCCAGCACCCTTCCTTGGAAGCGCTTTTGTAGGCCTAAGAACACTGGGGCTTTGGGCTTCTCTAGCCACCTCATCTTCTGCTCATCCTCGCGCGCACTCTAAAGAGAGCTCAGGTGAGAAATTGCAAACGTCGAGCAATTGCTCAGACATGAAAAGTGCCAGCACTGAAAGCTGTTGCTAGCCAGCACCCTTCCTTGGAAGCGCTTTAGTAGGCCTAAGAACACTGGGGCTCTGGGCTTCTCTACCCACCTAATCTTCTGCTCATCCTCTCGCGCACTCTAAAGAGAGCTCAGGTGAGAAATTGCAAACGTCGAGCAATTGCTCAGAGATGAAAAGTGCCAGCACTGAAAGCTGTTGCTAGCCAGCACCCTTCCTTGGAAGCGCTTTCACAGGCGCAGCAACACTGGGGCTTTGCGCTTCTCTAGCCAACAAACGCCACGGTCCTTCTCTTTCCGTCTCGTAGACACGAGCTGAGAAATTGCAAACGTCGAGCAATTGCTCAGAGATGAAAAGTGCCAGCACTGAAAGCTGTTGCTAGCCAGCATCCTTCCTTGCAAGCGCTTTCACAGGTGCAGCAACACTGGGGCTTTGCGCTTCTCTAGCCACCAAACGTCACGGTCCTTCTCTTTCCGTCTCGTAGACACGAGCTGAGAAATTGCAAACGTCGAGCAATTGCTCAGAGATGAAAAGTGCCAGCACTGAAAGCTCTTGCTAGCCAGCACCCTTCCTTGGAAGCGCTTTTGTAGGCCTAAGAACAGTGGGGCTCTGGGCTTCTCTACCCACCTAATCTTCTGCTCATCCTCTCGTGCACTCTAAAGAGAGCTCAGGTGAGAAATTGCAAACGTCCAGCAATTGCTCAGAGATGAAAAGTGCCAGCACTGAAAGCTCTTGCTAGCCAGCACCCTTCCTTGGAAGCGCTTTCACAGGCGCAGCAACACTGGGGCTTTGCGCTTCTCTAGCCACCAAACGTCACGGTCCTTCTCTTTCCGTCTCGTAGACACGAGCTGAGAAATTGCAAACGTCGAGCAATTGCTCAGAGATGAAAAGTGCCAGCACTGAAAGCTGTTGCTAGCCAGCACCCTTCCTTGGAAGCGCTTTTGTAGCCCTTAGAACACTGGGGCTCTGGGCTTCTCTAGCCACCTAATCTTCTCCTCATCCTCTCGCGCACTCTAAAGAGAGCTCAGGTGAGAAATTGCAAACGTCGAGCAATTGCTCAGAGATGAAAAGTGCCAGCACTGAAAGCTCTTGCTAGCCAGCACCCTTCCTTGGAAGCGCTTTTGTAGGCCTAAGAACACTGGGGCTCTGGGCTTCTCTAGCCACCTAATCTTCTGCTCATCCTCTCGCGCACTCTAAAGAGAGCTCAGGTGAGAAATTGCAAACGTTGAGCAATTGCTCAGAGATGAAAAGTGCCAGCACTGAAAGCTCTTGCTAGCCAGCCCCCTTCCTTAGAAGCGCTTTCACAGGCGCAGTAACACTGGGGCTTTGCGCTTCTCTACCCATCAAACGTCACGGTCATTCTCTTTCCGTCTCGTAGACACGAGCTGAGAAATTGCAAACGTCGAGCAATTGCTCAGAGATGAAAAGTGCCAGCACTGAAAGCTCTTGCTAGCCAGCACCCTTCCTTGGAAGCGCTTTCACAGGCGCAGCAACACTGGGGCTTTGCGCTTCTCTAGCCACCAAACGTCACGGTCATTCTCTTTCCGTCTCGTAGACTCGAGCTGAGAAATTGCAAACGTCGAGCAATTGCTCAGAGAGGAAAAGTGCCAGCACTGAAAGCTGTTGCTAGCCAGCACCCTTCCTTGGAAGCGCTTTTGTAGCCCTTAGAACACTGGGGCTCTGGGCTTCTCTAGCCACCTAATCTTCTGCTCATCCTCTCGCGCACTCTAAAGAGAGCTCAGGTGAGAAATTGCAAACGTCGAGCAATTGCTCAGAGATGAAAAGTGCCAGCACTGAAAGCTCTTGCTAGCCAGCACCTTTCCTTTGAAGCGCTTTCACAGGCGCAGTAACACTGGGGCTTTGCGCTTCTCTAGCCACCAAACGTCACGGTCCTTCTCTTTCCGTCTCGTAGACACGAGCTGAGAAATTGCAAACGTCGAGCAATTGCTCAGAGATGAAAAGTGCCAGCACTGAAAGCTGTTGCTAGCCAGCACCCTTCCTTGGAAGCGCTTTTGTAGGCCTAAGAACACTGGGGCTCTGGGCTTCTCTAGCCACCTCATCTTCTGCTCATCCTCTCGCGCACTCTAAAGAGTGCTCAGGTGAGAAATTGCAAACGTCGAGCAATTGCTCAGAGATGAAAAGTGCCAGCACTGGAAGCTGTTGCTAGCCAGCACCCTTCCTTGGAAGCACTTTTGTAGCCCTAAGAACACTGGGGCTCTGGGCTTCTCTAGCCACCTCATCTTCTGCTCATCCTCTCGCGCACTCTGAAGAGAGCTCAGGTGAGAAATTGCAAACGTCGAGCAATTGCTCAGAGATGAAAAGTGCCAGCACTGAAAGCTGTTGCTAGCCAGCACCCTTCCTTGGAAGCGCTTTCACAGGCGCAGCAACACTGGGGCTTTGCGCTTCTCTAGCCACCAAATGTCACGGTCCTTCTCTTTCCGTCTCGTAGACACGAGCTGAGAAATTGCAAACGTCGAGCAATTGCTCAGAGATGAAAAGTGCCAGCACTGAAAGCTCTTGCTAGCCAGCACCCTTCCTTGGAAGCGCTTTACAGGCGCAGTAACACTGCGGCTTTGCGCTTCTCTACCCACCAAACGTCACGGTCACTATCTCTCCGTCTCGTAGACACGAGCTGAGAAATTGCAAACGTCGAGCAATTGCTCAGAGATGAAAAGTGCCAGCACTGAAAGCTGTTGCTAGCCAGCACCCTTCCTTGGAAGCGCTTTCACAGGCGCAGCAACACTGGGGCTTTGCGCTTCTCTAGCCACCAAACGTCACGGTCATTCTCTTTCCGTCTCGTAGACTCGAGCTGAGAAATTGCAAACGTTGAGCAATTGCTCAGAGATGAAAAGTGCCAGCACTGAAAGCTCTTGCTAGCCAGCCCCCTTCCTTGGAAGCGCTTTTGTAGGCCTAAGAACACTGGGGCTCTGGGCTTCTCTATCCACCTAATCTTCTGCTCATCCTCTCGCGCACTCTAAAGAGAGCTCAGGTGAGAAATTGCAAACGTCGAGCAATTGCTCAGAGATGAAAAGTGCCAGCACTGAAAGCTGTTGCTAGCCAGCACCCTTCCTTGGAAGCGCTTTCACAGGCGCAGCAACACTGGGGCTTTGGGCTTCTCTAGCCACAAAACGCCACGGTCATTCTCTTTCCGTCGGTAGACACGAGCTGAGAAATTGCAAACGTCGAGCAATTGCTCAGAGATGAAAAGTGCCAGCACTGAAAGCTCTTGCTAGCCAGCACCCTTCCTTGGAAGCGCTTTTGTAGCCCTTAGAACACTGGGGCTCTGGGCTTCTCTAGCCACCTCATCTTCTGCTCATCCTCTCGCGCACTCTAAAGAGAGCTCAGGTGAGAAATTGCAAACGTCCAGCAATTGCTCAGAGATGAAAAGTGCCAGCACTGAAAGCTGTTGCTAGCCAGCACCCTTCCTTGGAAGCGCTTTCACAGGCGCAGCAACACTGGGGCTTTGCGCTTCTATACGCACCAAACGTCACGGTCATTCTCTTTCCGTCTCGTAGACACGAGCTGAGAAATTGCAAACGTCGAGCAATTGCTCAGAGATGAAAAGTGCCAGCACTGAAAGCTGTTGCTAGCCAGCACCCTTCCTTGGAAGCGCTTTTGTAGGCCTAAGAACACTGGGGCTCTGGGCTTCTCTAGCCACCTAATCTTCTGCTCATCCTCTCGTGCACTCTAAAGAGAGCTCAGGTGAGAAATTGCAAACGTCGAGCAATTGCTCAGAGATGAAAAGTGCCAGCACTGAAAGCTGTTGCTAGCCAGCACCCTTCCTTGGAAGCGCTTTCACAGGCGCAGCAACACTGGGGCTTTGCGCTTCTCTAGCCACCAAAAGTCACGGTCATTCTCTTTCCGTCTCGTAGACTCGAGCTGAGAAATTGCAAACGTCGAGCAATTGCTCAGAGATGAAAAGTGCCAGCACTGAAAGCTCTTGCTAGCCAGCACCCTTCCTTGGAAGCGCTTTTGTAGGCCTAAGAACACTGGGGCTTTGGGCTTCTCTAGCCACCTCATCTTCTGCTCATCCTCGCGCGCACTCTAAAGAGAGCTCAGGTGAGAAATTGCAAACGTCGAGCAATTGCTCAGAGATGAAAAGTGCCAGCACTGAAAGCTGTTGCTAGCCAGCACCCTTCCTTGGAAGCGCTTTTGTAGGCCTAAGAACACTGGGGCTCTGGGCTTCTCTAGCCACCTAATCTTCTGCTCATCCTCTCGCGCACTCTAAAGAGAGCTCAGGTGAGAAATTGCAAACGTCGAGCAATTGCTCAGAGATGAAAAGTGCCAGCACTGAAAGCTGTTGCTAGCCAGCACCCTTCCTTGGAAGCGCTTTCACAGGCGCAGCAACACTGGGGCTTTGCGCTTCTCTAGCCAACAAACGCCACGGTCCTTCTCTTTCCGTCTCGTAGACACGAGCTGAGAAATTGCAAACGTCGAGCAATTGCTCAGAGATGAAAAGTGCCAGCACTGAAAGCTGTTGCTAGCCAGCATCCTTCCTTGCAAGCGCTTTCACAGGTGCAGCAACACTGGGGCTTTGCGCTTCTCTAGCCACCAAACGTCACGGTCCTTCTCTTTCCGTCTCGTAGACACGAGCTGAGAAATTGCAAACGTCGAGCAATTGCTCAGAGATGAAAAGTGCCAGCACTGAAAGCTCTTGCTAGCCAGCACCCTTCCTTGGAAGCGCTTTTGTAGGCCTAAGAACAGTGGGGCTCTGGGCTTCTCTACCCACCTAATCTTCTGCTCATCCTCTCGTGCACTCTAAAGAGAGCTCAGGTGAGAAATTGCAAACGTTGAGCAATTGCTCAGAGATGAAAAGTGCCAGCACTGAAAGCTCTTGCTAGCCAGCACCCTTCCTTGGAAGCGCTTTCACAGGCGCAGCAACACTGGGGCTTTGCGCTTCTCTAGCCACCAAACGTCACGGTCCTTCTCTTTCCGTCTCGTAGACACGAGCTGAGAAATTGCAAACGTCGAGCAATTGCTCAGAGATGAAAAGTGCCAGCACTGAAAGCTGTTGCTAGCCAGCACCCTTCCTTGGAAGCGCTTTTGTAGCCCTTAGAACACTGGGGCTCTGGGCTTCTCTAGCCACCTAATCTTCTCCTCATCCTCTCGCGCACTCTAAAGAGAGCTCAGGTGAGAAATTGCAAACGTCGAGCAATTGCTCAGAGATGAAAAGTGCCAGCACTGGAAGCTGTTGCTAGCCAGCACCCTTCCTTGGAAGCGCTTTTGTAGGCCTAAGAACACTGGGGCTCTGGGCTTCTCTAGCCACCTCATCTTCTGCTCATCCTCTCGCGCACTCTGAAGAGAGCTCAGGTGAGAAATTGCAAACGTCGAGCAATTGCTCAGAGATGAAAAGTGCCAGCACTGAAAGCTGTTGCTAGCCAGCACCCTTCCTTGGAAGCGCTTTCACAGGCGCAGCAACACTGGGGCTTTGCGCTTCTCTAGCCACCAAATGTCACGGTCCTTCTCTTTCCGTCTCGTAGACACGAGCTGAGAAATTGCAAACGTCGAGCAATTGCTCAGAGATGAAAAGTGCCAGCACTGAAAGCTGTTGCTAGCCAGCACCCTTCCTTGGAAGCGCTTTACAGGCGCAGTAACACTGCGGCTTTGCGCTTCTCTACCCACCAAACGTCACGGTCACTATCTCTCCGTCTCGTAGACACGAGCTGAGAAATTGCAAACGTCGAGCAATTGCTCAGAGATGAAAAGTGCCAGCACTGAAAGCTGTTGCTAGCCAGCACCCTTCCTTGGAAGCGCTTTCACAGGCGCAGCAACACTGGGGCTTTGCGCTTCTCTAGCCACCAAACGTCACGGTCATTCTCTTTCCGTCTCGTAGACTCGAGCTGAGAAATTGCAAACGTTGAGCAATTGCTCAGAGATGAAAAGTGCCAGCACTGAAAGCTCTTGCTAGCCAGCCCCCTTCCTTGGAAGCGCTTTTGTAGGCCTAAGAACACTGGGGCTCTGGGCTTCTCTATCCACCTAATCTTCTGCTCATCCTCTCGCGCACTCTAAAGAGAGCTCAGGTGAGAAATTGCAAACGTCGAGCAATTGCTCAGAGATGAAAAGTGCCAGCACTGAAAGCTGTTGCTAGCCAGCACCCTTCCTTGGAAGCGCTTTCACAGGCGCAGCAACACTGGGGCTTTGGGCTTCTCTAGCCACAAAACGCCACGGTCATTCTCTTTCCGTCGGTAGACACGAGCTGAGAAATTGCAAACGTCGAGCAATTGCTCAGAGATGAAAAGTGCCAGCACTGAAAGCTCTTGCTAGCCAGCACCCTTCCTTGGAAGCGCTTTTGTAGCCCTTAGAACACTGGGGCTCTGGGCTTCTCTAGCCACCTCATCTTCTGCTCATCCTCTCGCGCACTCTAAAGAGAGCTCAGGTGAGAAATTGCAAACGTCCAGCAATTGCTCAGAGATGAAAAGTGCCAGCACTGAAAGCTGTTGCTAGCCAGCACCCTTCCTTGGAAGCGCTTTCACAGGCGCAGCAACACTGGGGCTTTGCGCTTCTATACGCACCAAACGTCACGGTCATTCTCTTTCCGTCTCGTAGACACGAGCTGAGAAATTGCAAACGTCGAGCAATTGCTCAGAGATGAAAAGTGCCAGCACTGAAAGCTCTTGCTAGCCAGCACCCTTCCTTGGAAGCGCTTTCACAGGCGCAGCAACACTGGGGCTTTGCGCTTCTCTACCCACCAAACGTCACGGTCCTTCTCTTTCCGTCTCGTAGACACGAGCTGAGAAATTGCAAACGTCGAGCAATTGCTCAGAGATGAAAAGTGCCAGCACTGAAAGCTGTTGCTAGCCAGCACCCTTCCTTGGAAGCGCTTTTGTAGGCCTAAGAACACTGGGGCTCTGGGCTTCTCTAGCCACCTCATCTTCTGCTCATCCTCTCGCGCACTCTAAAGAGAGCTCAGGTGAGAAATTGCAAACGTCGAGCAATTGCTCAGAGATGAAAAGTGCCAGCACTGGAAGCTGTTGCTAGCCAGCACCCTTCCTTGGAAGCGCTTTTGTAGCCCTAAGAACACTGGGGCTCTGGGCTTCTTTAGCCACCTCATCTTCTGCTCATCCTCTCGCGCACTCTGAAGAGAGCTCAGGTGAGAAATTGCAAACGTCGAGCAATTGCTCAGAGATGAAAAGTGCCAGCACTGAAAGCTGTTGCTAGCCAGCACCCTTCCTTGGAAGCGCTTTCACAGGCGCAGCAACACTGGGGTTTTGCGCTTCTATACGCACCAAACGTCACGGTCCTTCTCTTTCCGTCTCGAAGACACGAGCTGAGAAATTGCAAACGTCGAGCAATTGCTCAGAGATGAAAAGTGCCAGCACTGAAAGCTGTTGCTAGCCAGCACCCTTCCTTGGAAGCGCTTTCACAGGCGCAGCAACACTGGGGCTTTGCGCTTCTCTAGCCACCAAACGTCACGGTCATTCTCTTTCCGTCTCGTAGACTCGAGCTGAGAAATTGCAAACGTCGAGCAATTGCTCAGAGAGGAAAAGTGCCAGCACTGAAAGCTGTTGCTAGCCAGCACCCTTCCTTGGAAGCGCTTTTGTAGCCCTTAGAACACTGGGGCTCTGGGCTTCTCTAGCCACCTCATCTTCTGCTCATCCTCTCGCGCACTCTAAAGAGAGCTCAGGTGAGAAATTGCAAACGTCGAGCAATTGCTCAGAGATGAAAAGTGCCAGCACTGAAAGCTCTTGCTAGCCAGCACCCTTCCTTGGAAGCGCTTTTGTAGGCCTAAGAACACTGGGGCTCTGGGCTTCTCTAGCCACCTCATCTTCTGCTCATCCTCGCGCGCTCTAAAGAGAGCTCAGGTGAGAAATTGCAAACGTCGAGCAATTGCTCAGAGATGAAAAGTGCCAGCACTGAAAGCTCTTGCTAGCCAGCACCCTTCCTTGGAAGCGCTTTCACAGGCGCAGCAACACTGGGGCTTTGCGCTTCTCTAGCCACCAAACGTCACGGTCCTTCTCTTTCCGTCTCGTAGACACGAGCTGAGAAATTGCAAACGTCGAGCAATTGCTCAGAGATGAAAAGTGCTAGCACTGAAAGCTCTTGCTAGCCAGCACCCTTCCTTGGAAGCGCTTTTGTAGGCCTAAGAACAGTGGGGCTCTGGGCTTCTCTAGCCACCTCATCTTCTGCTCATCCTCTCGCGCACTCTAAAGAGAGCTCAGGTGAGAAATTGCAAACGTCGAGCAATTGCTCAGAGATGAAAAGTGCCAGCACTGAAAGCTCTTGCTAGCCAGCACCCTTCCTTGGAAGCGCTTTACAGGCGCAGTAACAGTGGGGCTTTGCGCTTCTCTACCCACCAAACGTCACGGTCACTATCTCTCCGTCTCGTAGACACGAGCTGAGAAATTGCAAACGTCGAGCAATTGCTCAGAGATGAAAAGTGCCAGCACTGAAAGCTGTTGCTAGCCAGCACCCTTCCTTGGAAGCGCTTTCACAGGCGCAGCAACACTGCGGCTTTGCGCTTCTCTAGCCACCAAACGTCACGGTCCTTCTCTTTCCGTCTCGTAGACTCGAGCTGAGAAATTGCAAACGTTGAGCAATTGCTCAGAGATGAAAAGTGCCAGCACTGAAAGCTGTTGCTAGCCAGCACCCTTCCTTGGAAGCGCTTTTGTAGGCCTAAGAACACTGGGGCTCTGGGCTTCTCTAGCCACCTCATCTTCTGCTCATCCTCTCGCGCACTCTAAAGAGAGCTCAGGTGAGAAATTGCAAACGTCCAGCAATTGCTCAGAGATGAAAAGTGCCAGCACTGAAAGCTGTTGCTAGCCAGCACCCTTCCTTGGAAGCGCTTTCACAGGCGCAGTAACACTGGGGCTTTGCGCTTCTCTACCCATCAAACGTCACGGTCCTTCTCTTTCCGTCTCGTAGACACGAGCTGAGAAATTGCAAACGTCGAGGAATTGCTCAGAGATGAAAAGTGCCAGCACTGAAAGCTGTTGCTAGCCAGCACCCTTCCTTGGAAGCGCTTTCACAGGCACAGTAACACTGCGGCTTTGCGCTTCTCTACCCATCAAACGTCACGGTCCTTCTCTTTCCGTCTCGTAGACATGAGCTGAGAAATTGCAAATGTCGAGCAATTGCTCAGAGATGAAAAGTGCCAGCACTGAAAGCTGTTGCTAGCCAGCACCCTTCCTTGGAAGCGCTTTTGTAGGCCTAAGAACAGTGGAGCTCTGGGCTTCTCTAGCCACCTCATCTTCTGCTCATCCTCTCGCGCACTCTAAAGAGAGCTCAGGTGAGAAATTGCAAACGTCGAGCAATTGCTCAGAGATGAAAAGTGCCAGCACTGAAAGCTGTTGCTAGCCAGCACCCTTCCTTGGAAGCGCTTTCACAGGCGCAGCAACACTGGGGCTTTGCGCTTCTATACGCACCAAACGTCACGGTCATTCTCTTTCCGTCTCGTAGACACGAGCTGAGAAATTGCAAACGTCGAGCAATTGCTCAGAGATGAAAAGTGCCAGCACTGAAAGCTCTTGCTAGCCAGCACCCTTCCTTGGAAGCGCTTTCACAGGCGCAGCAACACTGGGGCTTTGCGCTTCTCTAGCCACCAAACGTCACGGTCCTTCTCTTTCCGTCTCGTAGACACGAGCTGAGAAATTGCAAACGTCGAGCAATTGCTCAGAGATGAAAAGTGCCAGCACTGAAAGCTGTTGCTAGCCAGCACCCTTCCTTGGAAGCGCTTTTGTAGGCCTAAGAACACTGGGGCTCTGGGCTTCTCTAGCCACCTCATCTTCTGCTCATCCTCTCGCGCACTCTAAAGAGAGCTCAGGTGAGAAATTGCAAACGTCGAGCAATTGCTCAGAGATGAAAAGTGCCAGCACTGGAAGCTGTTGCTAGCCAGCACCCTTCCTTGGAAGCGCTTTTGTAGCCCTAAGAACACTGGGGCTCTGGGCTTCTTTAGCCACCTCATCTTCTGCTCATCCTCTCGCGCACTCTGAAGAGAGCTCAGGTGAGAAATTGCAAACGTCGAGCAATTGCTCAGAGATGAAAAGTGCCAGCACTGAAAGCTGTTGCTAGCCAGCACCCTTCCTTGGAAGCGCTTTCACAGGCGCAGCAACACTGGGGCTTTGCGCTTCTATACGCACCAAACGTCACGGTCCTTCTCTTTCCGTCTCGAAGACACGAGCTGAGAAATTGCAAACGTCGAGCAATTGCTCAGAGATGAAAAGTGCCAGCACTGAAAGCTCTTGCTAGCCAGCACCCTTCCTTGGAAGCGCTTTCACAGGCGCAGCAACACTGGGGCTTTGCGCTTCTCTAGCCACCAAACGTCACGGTCATTCTCTTTCCGTCTCGTAGACTCGAGCTGAGAAATTGCAAACGTTGAGCAATTGCTCAGAGAGGAAAAGTGCCAGCACTGAAAGCTGTTGCTAGCCAGCACCCTTCCTTGGAAGCGCTTTTGTAGCCCTTAGAACACTGGGGCTCTGGGCTTCTCTAGCCACCTCATCTTCTGCTCATCCTCTCGCGCACTCTAAAGAGAGCTCAGGTGAGAAATTGCAAACGTCGAGCAATTGCTCAGAGATGAAAAGTGCCAGCACTGAAAGCTCTTGCTAGCCAGCACCCTTCCTTGGAAGCGCTTTCACAGGCGCAGCAACACTGGGGCTTTGCGCTTCTCTAGCCACCAAACGTCACGGTCCTTCTCTTTCCGTCGGTAGACACGAAATGAGAAATTGCAAACGTCGAGCAATTGCTCAGAGATGAAAAGTGCCAGCACTGAAAGCTGTTGCTAGCCAGCACCTTTCCTTGGAAGCGCTTTCACAGGCGCAGTAACACTGGGGCTTTGCGCTTCTCTACCCATCAAACGTCACGGTCCTTCTCTTTCCGTCTCCTAGACACGAGCTGAGAAATTGCAAACGTCCAGCAATTGCTCAGAGATGAAAAGTGCCAGCACTGAAAGCTCTTGCTAGCCAGCACCCTTCCTTGGAAGCGCTTTCACAGGCACAGTAACACTGTGGCTTTGCGCTTCTCTACCCATCAAACGTCACGGTCCTTCTCTTTCCGTCTCGTAGACATGAGCTGAGAAATTGCAAATGTCGAGCAATTGCTCAGAGATGAAAAGTGCCAGCACTGAAAGCTGTTGCTAGCCAGCACCCTTCCTTGGAAGCGCTTTTGTAGGCCTAAGAACAGTGGAGCTCTGGGCTTCTCTAGCCACCTCATCTTCTGCTCATCCTCTCGCGCACTCTAAAGAGAGCTCAGGTGAGAAATTGCAAACGTCGAGCAATTGCTCAGAGATGAAAAGTGCCAGCACTGAAAGCTCTTGCTAGCCAGCACCCTTCCTTGGAAGCGCTTTTGTAGGCCTAAGAACACTGGGGCTCTGGGCTTCTCTAGCCACCTCATCTTCTGCTCATCCTCGCGCGCTCTAAAGAGAGCTCAGGTGAGAAATTGCAAACGTCGAGCAATTGCTCAGAGATGAAAAGTGCCAGCACTGAAAGCTCTTGCTAGCCAGCACCCTTCCTTGGAAGCGCTTTCACAGGCGCAGCAACACTGGGGCTTTGCGCTTCTCTAGCCACCAAACGTCACGGTCCTTCTCTTTCCGTCTCGTAGACACGAGCTGAGAAATTGCAAACGTCGAGCAATTGCTCAGAGATGAAAAGTGCTAGCACTGAAAGCTCTTGCTAGCCAGCACCCTTCCTTGGAAGCGCTTTTGTAGGCCTAAGAACAGTGGGGCTCTGGGCTTCTCTAGCCACCTCATCTTCTGCTCATCCTCTCGTGCACTCTAAAGAGAGCTCAGGTGAGAAATTGCAAACGTCGAGCAATTGCTCAGAGATGAAAAGTGCCAGCACTGAAAGCTCTTGCTAGCCAGCACCCTTCCTTGGAAGCGCTTTACAGGCGCAGTAACAGTGGGGCTTTGCGCTTCTCTACCCACCAAACGTCACGGTCACTATCTCTCCGTCTCGTAGACACGAGCTGAGAAATTGCAAACGTCGAGCAATTGCTCAGAGATGAAAAGTGCCAGCACTGAAAGCTGTTGCTAGCCAGCACCCTTCCTTGGAAGCGCTTTCACAGGCGCAGCAACACTGCGGCTTTGCGCTTCTCTAGCCACCAAACGTCACGGTCATTCACTTTCCGTCTCGTAGACTCGAGCTGAGAAATTGCAAACGTCGAGCAATTGCTCAGAGATGAAAAGTGCCAGCACTGAAAGCTGTTGCTAGCCAGCACCCTTCCTTGGAAGCGCTTTTGTAGGCCTAAGAACACTGGGGCTCTGGGCTTCTCTAGCCACCTAATCTTCTGCTCATCCTCTCGCGCACTCTAAAGAGAGCTCAGGTGAGAAATTGCAAACGTCGAGCAATTGCTCAGAGATGAAAAGTGCCAGCACTGGAAGCTGTTGCTAGCCAGCACCCTTCCTTGGAAGCGCTTTTGTAGCCCTAAGAACACTGGGGCTCTGGGCTTCTTTAGCCACCTCATCTTCTGCTCATCCTCTCGCGCACTCTGAAGAGAGCTCAGGTGAGAAATTGCAAACGTCGAGCAATTGCTCAGAGATGAAAAGTGCCAGCACTGAAAGCTGTTGCTAGCCAGCACCCTTCCTTGGAAGCGCTTTCACAGGCGCAGCAACACTGGGGCTTTGCGCTTCTATACGCACCAAACGTCACGGTCCTTCTCTTTCCGTCTCGAAGACACGAGCTGAGAAATTGCAAACGTCGAGCAATTGCTCAGAGATGAAAAGTGCCAGCACTGAAAGCTGTTGCTAGCCAGCACCCTTCCTTGGAAGCGCTTTCACAGGCGCAGCAACACTGGGGCTTTGCGCTTCTCTACCCACCAAACGTCACGGTCATTCTCTTTCCGTCTCGTAGACTCGAGCTGAGAAATTGCAAACGTTGAGCAATTGCTCAGAGAGGAAAAGTGCCAGCACTGAAAGCTGTTGCTAGCCAGCACCCTTCCTTGGAAGCGCTTTTGTAGCCCTTAGAACACTGGGGCTCTGGGCTTCTCTAGCCACCTCATCTTCTGCTCATCCTCTCGCGCACTCTAAAGAGAGCTCAGGTGAGAAATTGCAAACGTCGAGCAATTGCTCAGAGATGAAAAGTGCCAGCACTGAAAGCTCTTGCTAGCCAGCACCCTTCCTTGGAAGCGCTTTCACAGGCGCAGCAACACTGGGGCTTTGCGCTTCTCTAGCCACCAAACGTCACGGTCCTTCTCTTTCCGTCGGTAGACACGAAATGAGAAATTGCAAACGTCGAGCAATTGCTCAGAGATGAAAAGTGCCAGCACTGAAAGCTGTTGCTAGCCAGCACCTTTCCTTGGAAGCGCTTTCACAGGCGCAGTAACACTGGGGCTTTGCGCTTCTCTACCCATCAAACGTCACGGTCCTTCTCTTTCCGTCTCCTAGACACGAGCTGAGAAATTGCAAACGTCCAGCAATTGCTCAGAGATGAAAAGTGCCAGCACTGAAAGCTCTTGCTAGCCAGCACCCTTCCTTGGAAGCGCTTTCACAGGCACAGTAACACTGTGGCTTTGCGCTTCTCTACCCATCAAACGTCACGGTCCTTCTCTTTCCGTCTCGTAGACATGAGCTGAGAAATTGCAAATGTCGAGCAATTGCTCAGAGATGAAAAGTGCCAGCACTGAAAGCTGTTGCTAGCCAGCACCCTTCCTTGGAAGCGCTTTTGTAGGCCTAAGAACAGTGGAGCTCTGGGCTTCTCTAGCCACCTCATCTTCTGCTCATCCTCTCGCGCACTCTAAAGAGAGCTCAGGTGAGAAATTGCAAACGTCGAGCAATTGCTCAGAGATGAAAAGTGCCAGCACTGAAAGCTCTTGCTAGCCAGCACCCTTCCTTGGAAGCGCTTTTGTAGGCCTAAGAACACTGGGGCTCTGGGCTTCTCTAGCCACCTCATCTTCTGCTCATCCTCGCGCGCTCTAAAGAGAGCTCAGGTGAGAAATTGCAAACGTCGAGCAATTGCTCAGAGATGAAAAGTGCCAGCACTGAAAGCTCTTGCTAGCCAGCACCCTTCCTTGGAAGCGCTTTCACAGGCGCAGCAACACTGGGGCTTTGCGCTTCTCTAGCCACCAAACGTCACGGTCCTTCTCTTTCCGTCTCGTAGACACGAGCTGAGAAATTGCAAACGTCGAGCAATTGCTCAGAGATGAAAAGTGCTAGCACTGAAAGCTCTTGCTAGCCAGCACCCTTCCTTGGAAGCGCTTTTGTAGGCCTAAGAACAGTGGGGCTCTGGGCTTCTCTAGCCACCTCATCTTCTGCTCATCCTCTCGTGCACTCTAAAGAGAGCTCAGGTGAGAAATTGCAAACGTCGAGCAATTGCTCAGAGATGAAAAGTGCCAGCACTGAAAGCTCTTGCTAGCCAGCACCCTTCCTTGGAAGCGCTTTACAGGCGCAGTAACAGTGGGGCTTTGCGCTTCTCTACCCACCAAACGTCACGGTCACTATCTCTCCGTCTCGTAGACACGAGCTGAGAAATTGCAAACGTCGAGCAATTGCTCAGAGATGAAAAGTGCCAGCACTGAAAGCTGTTGCTAGCCAGCACCCTTCCTTGGAAGCGCTTTCACAGGCGCAGCAACACTGCGGCTTTGCGCTTCTCTAGCCACCAAACGTCACGGTCATTCACTTTCCGTCTCGTAGACTCGAGCTGAGAAATTGCAAACGTTGAGCAATTGCTCAGAGATGAAAAGTGCCAGCACTGAAAGCTGTTGCTAGCCAGCACCCTTCCTTGGAAGCGCTTTTGTAGGCCTAAGAACACTGGGGCTCTGGGCTTCTCTAGCCACCTAATCTTCTGCTCATCCTCTCGCGCACTCTAAAGAGAGCTCAGGTGAGAAATTGCAAACGTCCAGCAATTGCTCAGAGATGAAAAGTGCCAGCACTGAAAGCTGTTGCTAGCCAGCACCCTTCCTTGGAAGCGCTTTCACAGGCGCAGTAACACTGGGGCTTTGCGCTTCTCTACCCATCAAACGTCACGGTCCTTCTCTTTCCGTCTCGTAGACACGAGCTGAGAAATTGCAAACGTCGAGGAATTGCTCAGAGATGAAAAGTGCCAGCACTGAAAGCTGTTGCTAGCCAGCACCCTTCCTTGGAAGCGCTTTCACAGGCACAGTAACACTGCGGCTTTGCGCTTCTCTACCCATCAAACGTCACGGTCCTTCTCTTTCCGTCTCGTAGACATGAGCTGAGAAATTGCAAATGTCGAGCAATTGCTCAGAGATGAAAAGTGCCAGCACTGAAAGCTGTTGCTAGCCAGCACCCTTCCTTGGAAGCGCTTTTGTAGGCCTAAGAACAGTGGAGCTCTGGGCTTCTCTAGCCACCTCATCTTCTGCTCATCCTCTCGCGCACTCTAAAGAGAGCTCAGGTGAGAAATTGCAAACGTCGAGCAATTGCTCAGAGATGAAAAGTGCCAGCACTGAAAGCTCTTGCTAGCCAGCACCCTTCCTTGGAAGCGCTTTTGTAGGCCTAAGAACACTGGGGCTCTGGGCTTCTCTAGCCACCTCATCTTCTGCTCATCCTCGCGCGCTCTAAAGAGAGCTCAGGTGAGAAATTGCAAACGTCGAGCAATTGCTCAGAGATGAAAAGTGCCAGCACTGAAAGCTCTTGCTAGCCAGCACCCTTCCTTGGAAGCGCTTTCACAGGCGCAGCAACACTGGGGCTTTGCGCTTCTCTAGCCACCAAAAGTCACGGTCCTTCTCTTTCCGTCTCGTAGACACGAGCTGAGAAATTGCAAACGTCGAGCAATTGCTCAGAGATAAAAAGTGCTAGCACTGAAAGCTCTTGCTAGCCAGCACCCTTCCTTGGAAGCGCTTTTGTAGGCCTAAGAACACTGGGGCTCTGGGCTTCTCTAGCCACCTCATCTTCTGCTCATCCTCTCGCGCACTCTAAAGAGAGCTCAGGTGAGAAATTGCAAACGTCGAGCAATTGCTCAGAGATGAAAAGTGCCAGCACTGAAAGCTCTTGCTAGCCAGCACCCTTCCTTGGAAGCGCTTTCACAGGCGCTGTAACACTGGGGCTTTGCGCTTCTCTACCCACCAAACGTCACGGTCACTATCTCTCCGTCTCGTAGACACGAGCTGAGAAATTGCAAACGTCGAGCAATTGCTCAGAGATGAAAAGTGCCAGCACTGAAAGCTCTTGCTAGCCAGCACCCTTCCTTGGAAGCGCTTTCACAGGCGCAGCAACACTGGGGCTTTGCGCTTCTATACGCACCAAACGTCACGGTCCTTCTCTTTCCGTCTCGTAGACACGAGCTGAGAAATTGCAAACGTCGAGCAATTGCTCAGAGATGAAAAGTGCCAGCACTGAAAGCTGTTGCTAGCCAGCACCCTTCCTTGGAAGCGCTTTCACAGGCGCAGCAACACTGGGGCTTTGCGCTTCTCTAGCCACCAAACGTCACGGTCATTCTCTTTCCGTCTCGTAGACTCGAGCTGAGAAATTGCAAACGTTGAGCAATTGCTCAGAGAGGAAAAGTGCCAGCACTGAAAGCTGTTGCTAGCCAGCACCCTTCCTTGGAAGCGCTTTTGTAGCCCTTAGAACACTGGGGCTCTGGGCTTCTCTAGCCACCTCATCTTCTGCTCATCCTCTCGCGCACTCTAAAGAGAGCTCAGGTGAGAAATTACAAACGTCGAGCAATTGCTCAGAGATGAAAAGGGCCAGCACTGAAAGCTGTTGCTAGCCAGCACCCTTCCTTGGAAGCGCTTTCACAGGCGCAGCAACACTGGGGCTTTGCGCTTCTCTAGCCACCAAACGTCACGGTCATTCTCTTTCCGTCTCGTAGACTCGAGCTGAGAAATTGCAAACGTTGAGCAATTGCTCAGAGATGAAAAGTGCCAGCACTGAAAGCTGTTGCTAGCCAGCACCCTTCCTTGGAAGCGCTTTTGTAGGCCTAAGAACACTGGGGCTCTGGGCTTCTCTAGCCACCTAATCTTCTGCTCATCCTCTCGCGCACTCTAAAGAGAGCTCAGGTGAGAAATTGCAAACGTCCAGCAATTGCTCAGAGATGAAAAGTGCCAGCACTGAAAGCTGTTGCTAGCCAGCACCCTTCCTTGGAAGCGCTTTCACAGGCGCAGTAACACTGGGGCTTTGCGCTTCTCTACCCATCAAACGTCACGGTCCTTCTCTTTCCGTCTCGTAGACATGAGCTGAGAAATTGCAAATGTCGAGCAATTGCTCAGAGATGAAAAGTGCCAGCACTGAAAGCTGTTGCTAGCCAGCACCCTTCCTTGGAAGCGCTTTTGTAGGCCTAAGAACAGTGGAGCTCTGGGCTTCTCTAGCCACCTCATCTTCTGCTCATCCTCTCGCGCACTCTAAAGAGAGCTCAGGTGAGAAATTGCAAACGTCGAGCAATTGCTCAGAGATGAAAAGTGCCAGCACTGAAAGCTCTTGCTAGCCAGCACCCTTCCTTGGAAGCGCTTTTGTAGGCCTAAGAACACTGGGGCTCTGGGCTTCTCTAGCCACCTCATCTTCTGCTCATCCTCGCGCGCTCTAAAGAGAGCTCAGGTGAGAAATTGCAAACGTCGAGCAATTGCTCAGAGATGAAAAGTGCCAGCACTGAAAGCTCTTGCTAGCCAGCACCCTTCCTTGGAAGCGCTTTCACAGGCGCAGCAACACTGGGGCTTTGCGCTTCTCTAGCCACCAAACGTCACGGTCCTTCTCTTTCCGTCTCGTAGACACGAGCTGAGAAATTGCAAACGTCGAGCAATTGCTCAGAGATAAAAAGTGCTAGCACTGAAAGCTCTTGCTAGCCAGCACCCTTCCTTGGAAGCGCTTTTGTAGGCCTAAGAACAGTGGGGCTCTGGGATTCTCTAGCCACCTCATCTTCTGCTCATCCTCTCGCGCACTCTAAAGAGAGCTCAGGTGAGAAATTGCAAACGTCGAGCAATTGCTCAGAGATGAAAAGTGCCAGCACTGAAAGCTCTTGCTAGCCAGCACCCTTCCTTGGAAGCGCTTTCACAGGCGCTGTAACACTGGGGCTTTGCGCTTCTCTACCCACCAAACGTCACGGTCACTATCTCTCCGTCTCGTAGACACGAGCTGAGAAATTGCAAACGTCGAGCAATTGCTCAGAGATGAAAAGTGCCAGCACTGAAAGCTCTTGCTAGCCAGCACCCTTCCTTGGAAGCGCTTTCACAGGCGCAGCAACACTGGGGCTTTGCGCTTCTATACGCACCAAACGTCACGGTCCTTCTCTTTCCGTCTCGTAGACACGAGCTGAGAAATTGCAAACGTCGAGCAATTGCTCAGAGATGAAAAGTGCCAGCACTGAAAGCTGTTGCTAGCCAGCACCCTTCCTTGGAAGCGCTTTTGTAGCCCTTAGAACACTGGGGCTCTGGGCTTCTCTAGCCACCTCATCTTCTGCTCATCCTCTCGCGCACTCTAAAGAGAGCTCAGGTGAGAAATTACAAACGTCGAGCAATTGCTCAGAGATGAAAAGGGCCAGCACTGAAAGCTCTTGCTAGCCAGCACCCTTCCTTGGAAGCGCTTTCACAGGCGCAGCAACACTGGGGCTTTGCGCTTCTCTAGCCACCAAACGTCACGGTCATTCTCTTTCCGTCGGTAGACACGAAATGAGAAATTGCAAACGTCGAGCAATTGCTCAGAGATGAAAAGTGCCAGCACTGAAAGCTCTTGCTAGCCAGCACCTTTCCTTGGAAGCGCTTTCACAGGCGCAGTAACACTGGGGCTTTGCGCTTCTCTACCCATCAAACGTCACGGTCCTTCTTTTTCCGTCTCCTAGACACGAGCTGAGAAATTGCAAACGTCCAGCAATTGCTCAGAGATGAAAAGTGCCAGCACTGAAAGCTGTTGCTAGCCAGCACCCTTCCTTGGAAGCGCTTTCACAGGCACAGTAACACTGCGGCTTTGCGCTTCTCTACCCATCAAACGTCACGGTCCTTCTCTTTCCGTCTCGTAGACATGAGCTGAGAAATTGCAAATGTCGAGCAATTGCTCAGAGATGAAAAGTGCCAGCACTGAAAGCTGTTGCTAGCCAGCACCCTTCCTTGGAAGCGCTTTTGTAGGCCTAAGAACAGTGGAGCTCTGGGCTTCTCTAGCCACCTCATCTTCTGCTCATCCTCTCGCGCACTCTAAAGAGAGCTCAGGTGAGAAATTGCAAACGTCGAGCAATTGCTCAGAGATGAAAAGTGCCAGCACTGAAAGCTCTTGCTAGCCAGCACCCTTCCTTGGAAGCGCTTTTGTAGGCCTAAGAACACTGGGGCTCTGGGCTTCTCTAGCCACCTCATCTTCTGCTCATCCTCGCGCGCTCTAAAGAGAGCTCAGGTGAGAAATTGCAAACGTCGAGCAATTGCTCAGAGATGAAAAGTGCCAGCACTGAAAGCTCTTGCTAGCCAGCACCCTTCCTTGGAAGCGCTTTCACAGGCGCAGCAACACTGGGGCTTTGCGCTTCTCTAGCCACCAAACGTCACGGTCCTTCTCTTTCCGTCTCGTAGACACGAGCTGAGAAATTGCAAACGTCGAGCAATTGCTCAGAGATAAAAAGTGCTAGCACTGAAAGCTCTTGCTAGCCAGCACCCTTCCTTGGAAGCGCTTTTGTAGGCCTAAGAACAGTGGGGCTCTGGGATTCTCTAGCCACCTCATCTTCTGCTCATCCTCTCGCGCACTCTAAAGAGAGCTCAGGTGAGAAATTGCAAACGTCGAGCAATTGCTCAGAGATGAAAAGTGCCAGCACTGAAAGCTCTTGCTAGCCAGCACCCTTCCTTGGAAGCGCTTTCACAGGCGCTGTAACACTGGGGCTTTGCGCTTCTCTACCCACCAAACGTCACGGTCACTATCTCTCCGTCTCGTAGACACGAGCTGAGAAATTGCAAACGTCGAGCAATTGCTCAGAGATGAAAAGTGCCAGCACTGAAAGCTCTTGCTAGCCAGCACCCTTCCTTGGAAGCGCTTTCACAGGCGCAGCAACACTGGGGCTTTGCGCTTCTATACGCACCAAACGTCACGGTCCTTCTCTTTCCGTCTCGTAGACACGAGCTGAGAAATTGCAAACGTCGAACAATTGCTCAGAGATGAAAAGTGCCAGCACTGAAAGCTGTTGCTAGCCAGCACCCTTCCTTGGAAGCGCTTTTGTAGCCCTTAGAACACTGGGGCTCTGGGCTTCTCTAGCCACCTCATCTTCTGCTCATCCTCTCGCGCACTCTAAAGAGAGCTCAGGTGAGAAATTGCAAACGTCGAGCAATTGCTCAGAGATGAAAAGGGCCAGCACTGAAAGCTCTTGCTAGCCAGCACCCTTCCTTGGAAGCGCTTTCACAGGCGCAGCAACACTGGGGCTTTGCGCTTCTCTAGCCACCAAACGTCACGGTCCTTCTCTTTCCGTCGGTAGACACGAAATGAGAAATTGCAAACGTCGAGCAATTGCTCAGAGATGAAAAGTGCCAGCACTGAAAGCTCTTGCTAGCCAGCACCTTTCCTTGGAAGCGCTTTCACAGGCGCAGTAACACTGGGGCTTTGCGCTTCTCTACCCATCAAACGTCACGGTCCTTCTTTTTCCGTCTCCTAGACACGAGCTGAGAAATTGCAAACGTCCAGCAATTGCTCAGAGATGAAAAGTGCCAGCACTGAAAGCTGTTGCTAGCCAGCACCCTTCCTTGGAAGCGCTTTCACAGGCACAGTAACACTGCGGCTTTGCGCTTCTCTACCCATCAAACGTCACGGTCCTTCTCTTTCCGTCTCGTAGACATGAGCTGAGAAATTGCAAATGTCGAGCAATTGCTCAGAGATGAAAAGTGCCAGCACTGAAAGCTGTTGCTAGCCAGCACCCTTCCTTCGAAGCGCTTTTGTAGGCCTAAGAACAGTGGAGCTCTGGGCTTCTCTAGCCACCTCATCTTCTGCTCATCCTCTCGCGCACTCTAAAGAGAGCTCAGGTGAGAAATTGCAAACGTCGAGCAATTGCTCAGAGATGAAAAGTGCCAGCACTGGAAGCTCTTGCTAGCCAGCACCCTTCCTTGGAAGCGCTTTTGTAGGCCTAAGAACACTGGGGCTCTGGGCTTCTCTAGCCACCTCATCTTCTGCTCATCCTCGCGCGCTCTAAAGAGAGCTCAGGTGAGAAATTGCAAACGTCGAGCAATTGCTCAGAGATGAAAAGTGCCAGCACTGAAAGCTCTTGCTAGCCAGCACCCTTCCTTGGAAGCGCTTTCACAGGCGCAGCAACACTGGGGCTTTGCGCTTCTCTAGCCACCAAACGCCACGGTCCTTCTCTTTCCGTCTCGTAGACACGAGCTGAGAAATTGCAAACGTCGAGCAATTGCTCAGAGATGAAAAGTGCTAGCACTGAAAGCTCTTGCTAGCCAGCACCCTTCCTTGGAAGCGCTTTTGTAGGCCTAAGAACAGTGGGGCTCTGGGCTTCTCTAGCCACCTCATCTTCTGCTCATCCTCTCGCGCACTCTAAAGAGAGCTCAGGTGAGAAATTGCAAACGTCGAGCAATTGCTCAGAGATGAAAAGTGCCAGCACTGAAAGCTGTTGCTAGCCAGCACCCTTCCTTGGAAGCGCTTTCACAGGCGCAGTAACAGTGGGGCTTTGCGCTTCTCTACCCACCAAACGTCACGGTCACTATCTCTCCGTCTCGTAGACACGAGCTGAGAAATTGCAAACGTCGAGCAATTGCTCAGAGATGAAAAGTGCCAGCACTGAAAGCTCTTGCTAGCCAGCACCCTTCCTTGGAAGCGCTTTCACAGGCGCAGCAACACTGGGGCTTTGCGCTTCTCTAGCCACCAAACGTCACGGTCATTCTCTTTCCGTCTCGTAGACTCGAGCTGAGAAATTGCAAACGTTGAGCAATTGCTCAGAGATGAAAAGTGCCAGCACTGAAAGCTGTTGCTAGCCAGCACCCTTCCTTGGAAGCGCTTTTGTAGGCCTAAGAACACTGGGGCTCTGGGCTTCTCTAGCCACCTAATCTTCTGCTCATCCTCTCGCGCACTCTAAAGAGAGCTCAGGTGAGAAATTGCAAACGTCCAGCAATTGCTCAGAGATGAAAAGTGCCAGCACTGAAAGCTGTTGCTAGCCAGCACCCTTCCTTGGAAGCGCTTTCACAGGCGCAGTAACACTGGGGCTTTGCGCTTCTCTACCCATCAAACGTCACGGTCCTTCTCTTTCCGTCTCGTAGACATGAGCTGAGAAATTGCAAATGTCGAGCAATTGCTCAGAGATGAAAAGTGCCAGCACTGAAAGCTGTTGCTAGCCAGCACCCTTCCTTGGAAGCGCTTTTGTAGGCCTAAGAACAGTGGAGCTCTGGGCTTCTCTAGCCACCTCATCTTCTGCTCATCCTCTCGCGCACTCTAAAGAGAGCTCAGGTGAGAAATTGCAAACGTCGAGCAATTGCTCAGAGATGAAAAGTGCCAGCACTGAAAGCTCTTGCTAGCCAGCACCCTTCCTTGGAAGCGCTTTTGTAGGCCTAAGAACACTGGGGCTCTGGGCTTCTCTAGCCACCTCATCTTCTGCTCATCCTCGCGCGCTCTAAAGAGAGCTCAGGTGAGAAATTGCAAACGTCGAGCAATTGCTCAGAGATGAAAAGTGCCAGCACTGAAAGCTCTTGCTAGCCAGCACCCTTCCTTGGAAGCGCTTTCACAGGCGCAGCAACACTGGGGCTTTGCGCTTCTCTAGCCACCAAACGTCACGGTCCTTCTCTTTCCGTCTCGTAGACACGAGCTGAGAAATTGCAAACGTCGAGCAATTGCTCAGAGATAAAAAGTGCTAGCACTGAAAGCTCTTGCTAGCCAGCCCCCTTCCTTGGAAGCGCTTTTGTAGGCCTAAGAACAGTGGGGCTCTGGGCTTCTCTAGCCACCTCATCTTCTGCTCATCCTCTCGCGCACTCTAAAGAGAGCTCAGGTGAGAAATTGCAAACGTCGAGCAATTGCTCAGAGATGAAAAGTGCCAGCACTGAAAGCTCTTGCTAGCCAGCACCCTTCCTTGGAAGCGCTTTCACAGGCGCTGTAACACTGGGGCTTTGCGCTTCTCTACCCACCAAACGTCACGGTCACTATCTCTCCGTCTTGTAGACACGAGCTGAGAAATTGCAAACGTCGAGCAATTGCTCAGAGATGAAAAGTGCCAGCACTGAAAGCTCTTGCTAGCCAGCACCCTTCCTTGGAAGCGCTTTCACAGGCGCAGCAACACTGGGGCTTTGCGCTTCTATACGCACCAAACGTCACGGTCCTTCTCTTTCCGTCTCGTAGACACGAGCTGAGAAATTGCAAACGTCGAGCAATTGCTCAGAGATGAAAAGTGCCAGCACTGAAAGCTGTTGCTAGCCAGCACCCTTCCTTGGAAGCGCTTTCACAGGCGCAGCAACACTGGGGCTTTGCGCTTCTCTAGCCACCAAACGTCACGGTCATTCTCTTTCCGTCTCGTAGACTCGAGCTGAGAAATTGCAAACGTTGAGCAATTGCTCAGAGAGGAAAAGTGCCAGCACTGAAAGCTGTTGCTAGCCAGCCCCCTTCCTTGGAAGCGCTTTTGTAGCCCTTAGAACACTGGGGCTCTGGGCTTCTCTAGCCACCTCATCTTCTGCTCATCCTCTCGCGCACTCTAAAGAGAGCTCAGGTGAGAAATTGCAAACGTCCAGCAATTGCTCAGAGATGAAAAGTGCCAGCACTGAAAGCTCTTGCTAGCCAGCACCCTTCCTTGGAAGCGCTTTCACAGGCGCAGCAACACTGGGGCTTTGCGCTTCTCTAGCCACCAAACGTCACGGTCCTTCTCTTTCCGTCGGTAGACACGAAATGAGAAATTGCAAACGTCGAGCAATTGCTCAGAGATGAAAAGTGCCAGCACTGAAAGCTCTTGCTAGCCAGCACCTTTCCTTGGAAGCGCTTTCACAGGCGCAGTAACACTGGGGCTTTGCGCTTCTCTACCCATCAAACGTCACGGTCCTTCTCTTTCCGTCTCCTAGACACGAGCTGAGAAATTGCAAACGTCCAGCAATTGCTCAGAGATGAAAAGTGCCAGCACTGAAAGCTGTTGCTAGCCAGCACCCTTCCTTGGAAGCGCTTTCACAGGCACAGTAACACTGCGGCTTTGCGCTTCTCTACCCATCAAACGTCACGGTCCTTCTCTTTCCGTCTCGTAGACATGAGCTGAGAAATTGCAAATGTCGAGCAATTGCTCAGAGATGAAAAGTGCCAGCACTGAAAGCTGTTGCTAGCCAGCACCCTTCCTTGGAAGCGCTTTTGTAGGCCTAAGAACAGTGGAGCTCTGGGCTTCTCTAGCCACCTCATCTTCTGCTCATCCTCTCGCGCACTCTAAAGAGTGCTCAGGTGAGAAATTGCAAACGTCCAGCAATTGCTCAGAGATGAAAAGTGCCAGCACTGAAAGCTCTTGCTAGCCAGCACCCTTCCTTGGAAGCGCTTTCACAGGCGCAGCAACACTGGGGCTTTGCGCTTCTCTAGCCACCAAACGTCACGGTCCTTCTCTTTCCGTCTCGTAGACACGAGCTGAGAAATTGCAAACGTCGAGCAATTGCTCAGAGATGAAAAGTGCTAGCACTGAAAGCTCTTGCTAGCCAGCACCCTTCCTTGGAAGCGCTTTTGTAGGCCTAAGAACAGTGGGGCTCTGGGCTTCTCTAGCCACCTCATCTTCTGCTCATCCTCTCGCGCACTCTAAAGAGAGCTCAGGTGAGAAATTGCAAACGTCGAGCAATTGCTCAGAGATGAAAAGTGCCAGCACTGAAAGCTCTTGCTAGCCAGCACCCTTCCTTGGAAGCGCTTTCACAGGCGCTGTAACACTGGGGCTTTGCGCTTCTCTACGCACCAAACGTCACGGTCCTTCTCTTTCCGTCTCGTAGACACGAGCTGAGAAATTGCAAACGTTGAGCAATTGCTCAGAGATGAAAAGTGCCAGCACTGAAAGCTGTTGCTAGCCAGCACCCTTCCTTGGAAGCGCTTTACAGGCGCAGTAACACTGGGGCTTTGCGCTTCTCTACCCACCAAACGTCACGGTCACTATCTCTCCGTCTCGTAGACACGAGCTGAGAAATTGCAAACGTCGAGCAATTGCTCAGAGATGAAAAGTGCCAGCACTGAAAGCTGTTGCTAGCCAGCACCCTTCCTTGGAAGCGCTTTCACAGGCGCAGCAACACTGGGGCTTTGCGCTTCTCTAGCCACCAAACGTCACGGTCATTCTCTTTCCGTCTCGTAGACTCGAGCTGAGAAATTGCAAACGTTGAGCAATTGCTCAGAGATGAAAAGTGCCAGCACTGAAAGCTGTTGCTAGCCAGCACCCTTCCTTGGAAGCGCTTTTGTAGGCCTAAGAACACTGGGGCTCTGGGCTTCTCTAGCCACCTCATCTTCTGCTCATCCTCTCGCGCACTCTAAAGAGAGCTCAGGTGAGAAATTGCAAACGTCCAGCAATTGCTCAGAGATGAAAAGTGCCAGCACTGAAAGCTGTTGCTAGCCAGCACCCTTCCTTGGAAGCACTTTCACAGGCGCAGCAACACTGGGGCTTTGCGCTTCTCTAGCCACCAAACGTCACGGTCCTTCTCTTTCCGTCTCGTAGACACGAGCTGAGAAATTGCAAACGTCGAGCAATTACTCAGAGATGAAAAGTGCCAGCACTGAAAGCTCTTGCTAGCCAGCACCCTTCCTTGGAAGCGCTTTCACAGGCACAGTAACACTGCGGCTTTGCGCTTCTCTAGCCACCAAGCATCACGGTCCTTCTCTTTCCGTCTCGTAGACACGAGCTGAGAAATTGCAAACGTCGAGCAATTGCTCCGAGACGAAAAGTGCCAGCACTGAAAGCTGTTGCTAGCCAGCACCCTTCCTTGGAAGCGCTTTTGTAGGCCTAAGAACAGTGGAGCTCTGGGCTTCTCTAGCCACCTCATCTTCTGCTCATCCTCTCGCGCACTCTAAAGAGAGCTCAGGTGAGAAATTGCAAACGTCGAGCAATTGCTCAGAGATGAAAAGTGCCAGCACTGAAAGCTCTTGCTAGCCAGCACCCTTCCTTGGAAGCGCTTTTGTAGGCCTAAGAACACTGGGGCTCTGGGCTTCTCTAGCCACCTCATCTTCTGCTCATCCTCGCGCGCTCTAAAGAGAGCTCAGGTGAGAAATTGCAAACGTCGAGCAATTGCTCAGAGATGAAAAGTGCCAGCACTGAAAGCTCTTGCTAGCCAGCACCCTTCCTTGGAAGCGCTTTCACAGGCGCAGCAACACTGGGGCTTTGCGCTTCTCTAGCCACCAAACGTCACGGTCCTTCTCTTTCCGTCTCGTAGACACGAGCTGAGAAATTGCAAACGTCGAGCAATTGCTCAGAGATGAAAAGTGCTAGCACTGAAAGCTCTTGCTAGCCAGCACCCTTCCTTGGAAGCGCTTTTGTAGGCCTAAGAACAGTGGGGCTCTGGGCTTCTCTAGCCACCTCATCTTCTGCTCATCCTCTCGCGCACTCTAAAGAGAGCTCAGGTGAGAAATTGCAAACGTCGAGCAATTGCTCAGAGATGAAAAGTGCCAGCACTGAAAGCTCTTGCTAGCCAGCACCCTTCCTTGGAAGCGCTTTCACAGGCGCAGCAACACTGGGGCTTTGCGCTTCTCTACCCACCAAACGTCACGGTCATTCTCTTTCCGTCTCGTAGACTCGAGCTGAGAAATTGCAAACGTTGAGCAATTGCTCAGAGATGAAAAGTGCCAGCACTGAAAGCTGTTGCTAGCCAGCACCCTTCCTTGGAAGCGCTTTTGTAGGCCTAAGAACACTGGGGCTCTGGGCTTCTCTAGCCACCTAATCTTCTGCTCATCCTCGCGCGCACTCTAAAGAGAGCTCAGGTGAGAAATTGCAAACGTCGAGCAATTGCTCAGAGATGAAAAGTGCCAGCACTGAAAGCTCTTGCTAGCCAGCACCCTTCCTTGGAAGCGCTTTCACAGGCGCAGTAACACTGGGGCTTTGGGCTTCTCTAGCCACCAAACGTCACGGTCCTTCTCTTTCCGTCTCGTAGACACGAGCTGAGAAATTGCAAACGTCGAGCAATTGCTCAGAGATGAAAAGTGCCAGCACTGAAAGCTCTTGCTAGCCAGCACCCTTCCTTGGAAGCGCTTTTGTAGGCCGAAGAACACTGGGGCTCTGGGCTTCTCTAGCCACCTAATCTTCTGCTCATCCTCTCGCGCACTCTGAAGAGAGCTCAGGTGAGAAATTGCAAACGTCCAGCAATTGCTCAGAGATGAAAAGTGCCAGCACTGAAAGCTGTTGCTAGCCAGCACCCTTCCTTGGAAGCGCTTTCACAGGCGCAGCAACACTGGGGCTTTGCGCTTCTCTAGCCACCAAACGTCACGGTCCTTCTCTTTCCGTCGGTAGACACGAGCTGAGAAATTGCAAACGTCGAGCAATTACTCAGAGATGAAAAGTGCCAGCACTGAAAGCTCTTGCTAGCCAGCACCCTTCCTTGGAAGCGCTTTCACAGGCGCAGCAACACTGGGGCTTTGCGCTTCTCTAGCCACCAAACGTCACGGTCCTTCTCTTTCCGTCGGTAGACACGAGCTGAGAAATTGCAAACGTCGAGCAATTGCTCAGAGATGAAAAGTGCCAGCACTGAAAGCTGTTGCTAACCAGCACCCTTCCTTGGAAGCGCTTTTGTAGCCCTTAGAACACTGGGGCTCTGGGCTTCTCTAGCCACCTCATCTTCTGCTCATCCTCTCGCGCACTCTAAAGAGAGCTCAGGTGAGAAATTGCAAACGTCCAGCAATTGCTCAGAGATGAAAAGTGCCAGCACTGAAAGCTGTTGCTAGCCAGCACCCTTCCTTGGAAGCGCTTTCACAGGCGCAGCAACATTGGGGCTTTGCACTTCTCTAGCCACCAAACGTCACGGTCCTTCTCTTTCCGTCTCGTAGACACGAGCTGAGAAATTGCAAACGTCGAGCAATTGCTCAGAGATGAAAAGTGCCAGCACTGAAAGCTGTTGCTAGCCAGCACCCTTCCTTGGAAGCGCTTTCACAGGCGCAGCAACACTGGGGCTTTGCGCTTCTCTAGCCACCAAACGTCACGGTCCTTCTCTTTCCGTCTCGTAGACACGAGCTGAGAAATTGCAAACGTCGAGCAATTGCTCAGAGAGGAAAAGTGCCAGCACTGAAAGCTGTTGCTAGCCAGCACCCTTCCTTGGAAGCGCTTTTGTAGCCCTTAGAACACTGGGGCTCTGGGCTTCTCTAGCCACCTAATCTTCTGCTCATCCTCGCGCGCACTCTAAAGAGAGCTCAGGTGAGAAATTGCAAACGTCGAGCAATTGCTCAGAGATGAAAAGTGCCAGCACTGAAAGCTCTTGCTAGCCAGCACCCTTCCTTGGAAGCGCTTTCACAGGCGCAGTAACACTGGGGCTTTGGGCTTCTCTAGCCACCAAACGTCACGGTCCTTCTCTTTCCGTCTCGTAGACACGAGCTGAGAAATTGCAAACGTCGAGCAATTGCTCAGAGATGAAAAGTGCCAGCACTGAAAGCTCTTGCTAGCCAGCACCCTTCCTTGGAAGCGCTTTTGTAGGCCGAAGAACACTGGGGCTCTGGGCTTCTCTAGCCACCTAATCTTCTGCTCATCCTCTCGCGCACTCTGAAGAGAGCTCAGGTGAGAAATTGCAAACGTCCAGCAATTGCTCAGAGATGAAAAGTGCCAGCACTGAAAGCTGTTGCTAGCCAGCACCCTTCCTTGGAAGCGCTTTCACAGGCGCAGCAACACTGGGGCTTTGCGCTTCTCTAGCCACCAAACGTCACGGTCCTTCTCTTTCCGTCGGTAGACACGAGCTGAGAAATTGCAAACGTCGAGCAATTACTCAGAGATGAAAAGTGCCAGCACTGAAAGCTCTTGCTAGCCAGCACCCTTCCTTGGAAGCGCTTTCACAGGCGCAGCAACACTGGGGCTTTGCGCTTCTCTAGCCACCAAACGTCACGGTCCTTCTCTTTCCGTCGGTAGACACGAGCTGAGAAATTGCAAACGTCGAGCAATTGCTCAGAGATGAAAAGTGCCAGCACTGAAAGCTGTTGCTAACCAGCACCCTTCCTTGGAAGCGCTTTTGTAGCCCTTAGAACACTGGGGCTCTGGGCTTCTCTAGCCACCTCATCTTCTGCTCATCCTCTCGCGCACTCTAAAGAGAGCTCAGGTGAGAAATTGCAAACGTCCAGCAATTGCTCAGAGATGAAAAGTGCCAGCACTGAAAGCTGTTGCTAGCCAGCACCCTTCCTTGGAAGCGCTTTCACAGGCGCAGCAACATTGGGGCTTTGCACTTCTCTAGCCACCAAACGTCACGGTCCTTCTCTTTCCGTCTCGTAGACACGAGCTGAGAAATTGCAAACGTCGAGCAATTGCTCAGAGATGAAAAGTGCCAGCACTGAAAGCTGTTGCTAGCCAGCACCCTTCCTTGGAAGCGCTTTCACAGGCGCAGCAACACTGGGGCTTTGCGCTTCTCTAGCCACCAAACGTCACGGTCCTTCTCTTTCCGTCTCGTAGACACGAGCTGAGAAATTGCAAACGTCGAGCAATTGCTCAGAGAGGAAAAGTGCCAGCACTGAAAGCTGTTGCTAGCCAGCACCCTTCCTTGGAAGCGCTTTTGTAGCCCTTAGAACACTGGGGCTCTGGGCTTCTCTAGCCACCTAATCTTCTGCTCATCCTCTCGCGCACTCTAAAGAGAGCTCAGGTGAGAAATTGCAAACGTCGAGCAATTGCTCAGAGATGAAAAGTGCCAGCACTGAAAGCTCTTGCTAGCCAGCACCCTTCCTTGGAAGCGCTTTCACAGGCGCAGCAACACTGGGGCTTTGCGCTTCTATACGCACCAAACGTCACGGTCCTTCTCTTTCCGTCTTGTAGACACGAGCTGAGAAATTGCAAACGTCGAGCAATTGCTCAGAGATGAAAAGTGCCAGCACTGAAAGCTCTTGCTAGCCAGCACCCTTCCTTGGAAGCGCTTTCACAGGCGCAGCAACACTGGGGCTTTGCGCTTCTCTAGCCACCAAACGTCACGGTCATTCTCTTTCCGTCTCGTAGACTCGAGCTGAGAAATTGCAAACGTCGAGCAATTGCTCAGAGATGAAAAGTGCCAGCACTGAAAGCTCTTGCTAGCCAGCACCCTTCCTTGGAAGCGCTTTTGTAGGCCTAAGAACACTGGGGCTCTGGGCTTCTCTAGCCACCTAATCTTCTGCTCATCCTCTCGCGCACTCTAAAGAGAGCTCAGGTGAGAAATTGCAAACGTCGAGCAATTGCTCAGAGATGAAAAGTGCCAGCACTGAAAGCTGTTGCTAGCCAGCACCCTTCCTTGGAAGCGCTTTCACAGGCGCTGTAACACTGGGGCTTTGCGCTTCTCTACCCACCAAACGTCACGGTCACTATCTCTCCGTCTCGTAGACACGAGCTGAGAAATTGCAAACGTCGAGCAATTGCTCAGAGATGAAAAGTGCCAGCACTGAAAGCTCTTGCTAGCCAGCACCCTTCCTTGGAAGCGCTTTCACAGGCGCAGCAACACTGGGGCTTTGCGCTTCTCTACCCACCAAACGTCACGGTCATTCTCTTTCCGTCTCGTAGACTCGAGCTGAGAAATTGCAAACGTTGAGCAATTGCTCAGAGATGAAAAGTGCCAGCACTGAAAGCTGTTGCTAGCCAGCACCCTTCCTTGGAAGCGCTTTTGTAGGCCTAAGAACACTGGGGCTCTGGGCTTCTCTAGCCACCTAATCTTCTGCTCATCCTCTCGCGCACTCTAAAGAGAGCTCAGGTGAGAAATTGCAAACGTCGAGCAATTGCTCAGAGATGAAAAGTGCCAGCACTGAAAGCTCTTGCTAGCCAGCACCCTTCCTTGGAAGCGCTTTCACAGGCGCAGTAACACTGGGGCTTTGGGCTTCTCTAGCCACCAAACGTCACGGTCCTTCTCTTTCCGTCTCGTAGACACGAGCTGAGAAATTGCAAACGTCGAGCAATTGCTCAGAGATGAAAAGTGCCAGCACTGAAAGCTCTTGCTAGCCAGCACCCTTCCTTGGAAGCGCTTTTGTAGGCCGAAGAACACTGGGGCTCTGGGCTTCTCTAGCCACCTAATCTTCTGCTCATCCTCTCGCGCACTCTGAAGAGAGCTCAGGTGAGAAATTGCAAACGTCCAGCAATTGCTCAGAGATGAAAAGTGCCAGCACTGAAAGCTCTTGCTAGCCAGCACCCTTCCTTGGAAGCGCTTTCACAGGCGCAGCAACACTGGGGCTTTGCGCTTCTCTAGCCACCAAACGCCACGGTCCTTCTCTTTCCGTCGGTAGACACGAGCTGAGAAATTGCAAACGTCGAGCAATTACTCAGAGATGAAAAGTGCCAGCACTGAAAGCTCTTGCTAGCCAGCACCCTTCCTTGGAAGCGCTTTCACAGGCGCAGCAACACTGGGGCTTTGCGCTTCTCTAGCCACCAAACGTCACGGTCCTTCTCTTTCCGTCGGTAGACACGAGCTGAGAAATTGCAAACGTCCAGCAATTGCTCAGAGATGAAAAGTGCCAGCACTGAAAGCTGTTGCTAACCAGCACCCTTCCTTGGAAGCGCTTTTGTAGCCCTTAGAACACTGGGGCTCTGGGCTTCTCTAGCCACCTCATCTTCTGCTCATCCTCTCGCGCACTCTAAAGAGAGCTCAGGTGAGAAATTGCAAACGTCGAGCAATTGCTCAGAGATGAAAAGTGCCAGCACTGAAAGCTGTTGCTAGCCAGCACCCTTCCTTGGAAGCGCTTTCACAGGCGCAGCAACATTGGGGCTTTGCACTTCTCTAGCCACCAAACGTCACGGTCCTTCTCTTTCCGTCTCGTAGACACGAGCTGAGAAATTGCAAACGTCGAGCAATTGCTCAGAGATGAAAAGTGCCAGCACTGAAAGCTGTTGCTAGCCAGCACCCTTCCTTGGAAGCGCTTTTGTAGCCCTTAGAACACTGGGGCTCTGGGCTTCTCTAGCCACCTAATCTTCTGCTCATCCTCTCGCGCACTCTAAAGAGAGCTCAGGTGAGAAATTGCAAACGTCGAGCAATTGCTCAGAGATGAAAAGTGCCAGCACTGAAAGCTCTTGCTAGCCAGCACCCTTCCTTGGAAGCGCTTTCACAGGCGCAGCAACACTGGGGCTTTGCGCTTCTATACGCACCAAATGTCACGGTCCTTCTCTTTCCGTCTTGTAGACACGAGCTGAGAAATTGCAAACGTCGAGCAATTGCTCAGAGATGAAAAGTGCCAGCACTGAAAGCTCTTGCTAGCCAGCACCCTTCCTTGGAAGCGCTTTCACAGGCGCAGCAACACTGGGGCTTTGCGCTTCTCTAGCCACCAAATGTCACGGTCATTCTCTTTCCGTCTCGTAGACTCGAGCTGAGAAATTGCAAACGTCGAGCAATTGCTCAGAGATGAAAAGTGCCAGCACTGAAAGCTCTTGCTAGCCAGCACCCTTCCTTGGAAGCGCTTTTGTAGGCCTAAGAACACTGGGGCTCTGGGCTTCTCTAGCCAACTAATCTTCTGCTCATCCTCTCGCGCACTCTAAAGAGAGCTCAGGTGAGAAATTGCAAATATCCAGCAATTGCTCAGAGATGAAAAGTGCCAGCACTGAAAGCTGTTGCTAGCCAGCACCCTTCCTTGGAAGCGCTTTCACAGGCACAGTAACACTGCGGCTTTGCGCTTCTCTACCCATCAAACGTCACGGTCCTTCTCTTTCCGTCTCGTAGACATGAGCTGAGAAATTGCAAATGTCGAGCAATTGCTCAGAGATGAAAAGTGCCAGCACTGAAAGCTGTTGCTAGCCAGCACCCTTCCTTGGAAGCGCTTTTGTAGGCCTAAGAACAGTGGAGCTCTGGGCTTCTCTAGCCACCTCATCTTCTGCTCATCCTCTCACGCACTCTAAAGAGAGCTCAGGTGAGAAATTGCAAACGTCGAGCAATTGCTCAGAGATGAAAAGTGCCAGCACTGAAAGCTCTTGCTAGCCAGCACCCTTCCTTGGAAGCGCTTTTGTAGGCCTAAGAACACTGGGGCTCTGGGCTTCTCTAGCCACCTCATCTTCTGCTCATCCTCGCGCGCTCTAAAGAGAGCTCAGGTGAGAAATTGCAAACGTTGAGCAATTGCTCAGAGATGAAAAGTGCCAGCACTGAAAGCTCTTGCTAGCCAGCACCCTTCCTTGGAAGCGCTTTCACAGGCGCAGCAACACTGGGGCTTTGCGCTTCTCTAGCCACCAAACGTCACGGTCCTTCTCTTTCCGTCTCGTAGACACGAGCTGAGAAATTGCAAACGTCGAGCAATTGCTCAGAGATGAAAAGTGCTAGCACTGAAAGCTCTTGCTAGCCAGCACCCTTCCTTGGAAGCGCTTTTGTAGGCCTAAGAACAGTGGGGCTCTGGGCTTCTCTAGCCACCTAATCTTCTGCTCATCCTCTCGCGCACTCTAAAGAGAGCTCAGGTGAGAAATTGCAAACGTCGAGCAATTGCTCAGAGATGAAAAGTGCCAGCACTGAAAGCTCTTGCTAGCCAGCACCCTTCCTTGGAAGCGCTTTCACAGGCGCTGTAACACTGGGGCTTTGCGCTTCTCTACCCACCAAACGTCACGGTCACTATCTCTCCGTCTCGTAGACACGAGCTGAGAAATTGCAAACGTCGAGCAATTGCTCAGAGATGAAAAGTGCCAGCACTGAAAGCTCTTGCTAGCCAGCACCCTTCCTTGGAAGCGCTTTCACAGGCGCAGCAACACTGGGGCTTTGCGCTTCTCTAGCCACCAAACGTCACGGTCATTCTCTTTCCGTCTCGTAGACATGAGCTGAGAAATTGCAAACGTCGAGCAATTGCTCAGAGATGAAAAGTGCCAGCACTGGAAGCTGTTGCTAGCCAGCACCCTTCCTTGGAAGCGCTTTTGTAGCCCTAAGAACACTGGGGCTCTGGGCTTCTCTAGCCACCTAATCTTCTGCTCATCCTCTCGCGCACTATAAAGAGAGCTCAGGTGAGAAATTGCAAACGTCCAGCAATTGCTCAGAGATGAAAAGTGCCAGCACTGAAAGCTCTTGCTAGCCAGCACCCTTCCTTGGAAGCGCTTTCACAGGCGCAGTAACACTGGGGCTTTGGGCTTCTCTAGCCACCAAACGTCACGGTCCTTCTCTTTCCGTCTCGTAGACACGAGCTGAGAAATTGCAAACGTCGAGCAATTGCTCAGAGATGAAAAGTGCCAGCACTGAAAGCTGTTGCTAGCCAGCACCCTTCCTTGGAAGCGCTTTTGTAGGCCGAAGAACACTGGGGCTCTGGGCTTCTCTAGCCACCTCATCTTCTGCTCATCCTCTCGCGCACTCTGAAGAGAGCTCAGGTGAGAAATTGCAAACGTCCAGCAATTGCTCAGAGATGAAAAGTGCCAGCACTGAAAGCTGTTGCTAGCCAGCACCCTTCCTTGGAAGCGCTTTCACAGGCGCAGCAACACTGGGGCTTTGCGCTTCTCTAGCCACCAAACGCCACGGTCCTTCTCTTTCCGTCGGTAGACACGAGCTGAGAAATTGCAAACGTCGAGCAATTGCTCAGAGATGAAAAGTGCCAGCACTGAAAGCTGTTGCTAGCCAGCACCCTTCCTTGGAAGCGCTTTCACAGGCGCAGCAACACTGGGGCTTTGCGCTTCTCTAGCCACCAAACGTCACGGTCCTTCTCTTTCCGTCGGTAGACACGAGCTGAGAAATTGCAAACGTCGAGCAATTGCTCAGAGATGAAAAGTGCCAGCACTGAAAGCTGTTGCTAACCAGCACCCTTCCTTGGAAGCGCTTTTGTAGCCCTTAGAACACTGGGGCTCTGGGCTTCTCTAGCCACCTCATCTTCTGCTCATCCTCTCGCGCACTCTAAAGAGAGCTCAGGTGAGAAATTGCAAACGTCCAGCAATTGCTCAGAGATGAAAAGTGCCAGCACTGAAAGCTGTTGCTAGCCAGCACCCTTCCTTGGAAGCGCTTTCACAGGCGCAGCAACATTGGGGCTTTGCACTTCTCTAGCCACCAAACGTCACGGTCCTTCTCTTTCCGTCTCGTAGACACGAGCTGAGAAATTGCAAACGTCGAGCAATTGCTCAGAGATGAAAAGTGCCAGCACTGAAAGCTGTTGCTAGCCAGCACCCTTCCTTGGAAGCGCTTTCACAGGCGCAGCAACACTGGGGCTTTGCGCTTCTCTAGCCACCAAACGTCACGGTCCTTCTCTTTCCGTCTCGTAGACACGAGCTGAGAAATTGCAAACGTCGAGCAATTGCTCAGAGAGGAAAAGTGCCAGCACTGAAAGCTGTTGCTAGCCAGCACCCTTCCTTGGAAGCGCTTTTGTAGCCCTTAGAACACTGGGGCTCTGGGCTTCTCTAGCCACCTAATCTTCTGCTCATCCTCTCGCGCACTCTAAAGAGAGCTCAGGTGAGAAATTGCAAACGTCGAGCAATTGCTCAGAGATGAAAAGTGCCAGCACTGAAAGCTCTTGCTAGCCAGCACCCTTCCTTGGAAGCGCTTTCACAGGCGCAGCAACACTGGGGCTTTGCGCTTCTATACGCACCAAACGTCACGGTCCTTCTCTTTCCGTCTTGTAGACACGAGCTGAGAAATTGCAAACGTCGAGCAATTGCTCAGAGATGAAAAGTGCCAGCACTGAAAGCTCTTGCTAGCCAGCACCCTTCCTTGGAAGCGCTTTCACAGGCGCAGCAACACTGGGGCTTTGCGCTTCTCTAGCCACCAAACGTCACGGTCATTCTCTTTCCGTCTCGTAGACTCGAGCTGAGAAATTGCAAACGTCGAGCAATTGCTCAGAGATGAAAAGTGCCAGCACTGAAAGCTCTTGCTAGCCAGCACCCTTCCTTGGAAGCGCTTTTGTAGGCCTAAGAACACTGGGGCTCTGGGCTTCTCTAGCCACCTAATCTTCTGCTCATCCTCTCGCGCACTCTAAAGAGAGCTCAGGTGAGAAATTGCAAATATCCAGCAATTGCTCAGAGATGAAAAGTGCCAGCACTGAAAGCTGTTGCTAGCCAGCACCCTTCCTTGGAAGCGCTTTCACAGGCACAGTAACACTGCGGCTTTGCGCTTCTCTACCCATCAAACGTCACGGTCCTTCTCTTTCCGTCTCGTAGACATGAGCTGAGAAATTGCAAATGTCGAGCAATTGCTCAGAGATGAAAAGTGCCAGCACTGAAAGCTGTTGCTAGCCAGCACCCTTCCTTGGAAGCGCTTTTGTAGGCCTAAGAACAGTGGAGCTCTGGGCTTCTCTAGCCACCTCATCTTCTGCTCATCCTCTCACGCACTCTAAAGAGAGCTCAGGTGAGAAATTGCAAACGTCGAGCAATTGCTCAGAGATGAAAAGTGCCAGCACTGAAAGCTCTTGCTAGCCAGCACCCTTCCTTGGAAGCGCTTTTGTAGGCCTAAGAACAGTGGGGCTCTGGGCTTCTCTAGCCACCTCATCTTCTGCTCATCCTCGCGCGCTCTAAAGAGAGCTCAGGTGAGAAATTGCAAACGTTGAGCAATTGCTCAGAGATGAAAAGTGCCAGCACTGAAAGCTCTTGCTAGCCAGCACCCTTCCTTGGAAGCGCTTTCACAGGCGCAGCAACACTGGGGCTTTGCGCTTCTCTAGCCACCAAACGTCACGGTCCTTCTCTTTCCGTCTCGTAGACACGAGCTGAGAAATTGCAAACGTCGAGCAATTGCTCAGAGATGAAAAGTGCTAGCACTGAAAGCTCTTGCTAGCCAGCACCCTTCCTTGGAAGCGCTTTTGTAGGCCTAAGAACAGTGGGGCTCTGGGCTTCTCTAGCCACCTAATCTTCTGCTCATCCTCTCGCGCACTCTAAAGAGAGCTCAGGTGAGAAATTGCAAACGTCGAGCAATTGCTCAGAGATGAAAAGTGCCAGCACTGAAAGCTCTTGCTAGCCAGCACCCTTCCTTGGAAGCGCTTTCACAGGCGCAGTAACAGTGGGGCTTTGCGCTTCTCTACCCACCAAACGTCACGGTCACTATCTCTCCGTCTCGTAGACACGAGCTGAGAAATTGCAAACGTCGAGCAATTGCTCAGAGATGAAAAGTGCCAGCACTGAAAGCTCTTGCTAGCCAGCACCCTTCCTTGGAAGCGCTTTCACAGGCGCAGCAACACTGGGGCTTTGCGCTTCTCTAGCCACCAAACGTCACGGTCATTCTCTTTCCGTCTCGTAGACTCGAGCTGAGAAATTGCAAACGTTGAGCAATTGCTCAGAGATGAAAAGTGCCAGCACTGAAAGCTGTTGCTAGCCAGCACCCTTCCTTGGAAGCGCTTTTGTAGGCCTAAGAACACTGGGGCTCTGGGCTTCTCTAGCCACCTAATCTTCTGCTCATCCTCTCGCGCACTCTAAAGAGAGCTCAGGTGAGAAATTGCAAACGTCGAGCAATTGCTCAGAGATGAAAAGTGCCAGCACTGAAAGCTCTTGCTAGCCAGCACCCTTCCTTGGAAGCGCTTTCACAGGCGCAGTAACACTGGGGCTTTGGGCTTCTCTAGCCACCAAACGTCACGGTCCTTCTCTTTCCGTCTCGTAGACACGAGCTGAGAAATTGCAAACGTCGAGCAATTGCTCAGAGATGAAAAGTGCCAGCACTGAAAGCTCTTGCTAGCCAGCACCCTTCCTTGGAAGCGCTTTTGTAGGCCGAAGAACACTGGGGCTCTGGGCTTCTCTAGCCACCTCATCTTCTGCTCATCCTCTCGCGCACTCTGAAGAGAGCTCAGGTGAGAAATTGCAAACGTCCAGCAATTGCTCAGAGATGAAAAGTGCCAGCACTGAAAGCTGTTGCTAGCCAGCACCCTTCCTTGGAAGCGCTTTCACAGGCGCAGCAACACTGGGGCTTTGCGCTTCTCTAGCCACCAAATGCCACGGTCCTTCTCTTTCCGTCGGTAGACACGAGCTGAGAAATTGCAAACGTCGAGCAATTGCTCAGAGATGAAAAGTGCCAGCACTGAAAGCTGTTGCTAGCCAGCACCCTTCCTTGGAAGCGCTTTCACAGGCGCAGCAACACTGGGGCTTTGCGCTTCTCTAGCCACCAAACGTCACGGTCCTTCTCTTTCCGTCTCGTAGACACGAGCTGAGAAATTGCAAACGTCGAGCAATTGCTCAGAGAGGAAAAGTGCCAGCACTGAAAGCTCTTGCTAGCCAGCACCCTTCCTTGGAAGCGCTTTTGTAGGCCTAAGAACACTGGGGCTCTGGGCTTCTCTAGCCACCTAATCTTCTGCTCATCCTCTCGCGCACTCTAAAGAGAGCTCAGGTGAGAAATTGCAAACGTCGAGCAATTGCTCAGAGATGAAAAGTGCCAGCACTGAAAGCTGTTGCTAGCCAGCGCCCTTCCTTGGAAGCGCTTTCACAGGCGCAGCAACACTGGGGCTTTGCGCTTCTATACGCACCAAACGTCACGGTCATTCTCTTTCCGTCTTGTAGACACGAGCTGTGAAATTGCAAACGTCGAGCAATTGCTCAGAGATGAAAAGTGCCAGCACTGAAAGCTCTTGCTAGCCAGCACCCTTCCTTGGAAGCGCTTTCACAGGCGCAGCAACACTGGGGCTTTGCGCTTCTCTAGCCACCAAACGCCACGGTCATTCTCTTTCCGTCTCGTAGACTCGAGCTGAGAAATTGCAAACGTCGAGCAATTGCTCAGAGATGAAAAGTGCCAGCACTGAAAGCTCTTGCTAGCCAGCACCCTTCCTTGGAAGCGCTTTTGTAGGCCTAAGAACACTGGGGCTCTGGGCTTCTCTAGCCACCTAATCTTCTGCTCATCCTCTCGCGCACTCTAAAGAGAGCTCAGGTGAGAAATTGCAAACGTCGAGCAATTGCTCAGAGATGAAAAGTGCCAGCACTGAAAGCTCTTGCTAGCCAGCACCCTTCCTTGGAAGCGCTTTCACAGGCGCAGCAACACTGGGGCTTTGCGCTTCTCTACCCACCAAACGTCACGGTCATTCTCTTTCCGTCTCGTAGACTCGAGCTGAGAAATTGCAAATGTTGAGCAATTGCTCAGAGAGGAAAAGTGCCAGCACTGAAAGCTGTTGCTAGCCAGCACCCTTCCTTGGAAGCGCTTTTGTAGCCCTTAGAACACTGGGGCTCTGGGCTTCTCTAGCCACCTCATCTTCTGCTCATCCTCTCGCGCACTCTAAAGAGAGCTCAGGTGAGAAATTGCAAACGTCAAGCAATTGCTCAGAGAAGAAAAGTGCCAGCACTGGAAGCTGTTGCTAGCCAGCACCCTTCCTTGGAAGCGCTTTCACAGGCGCAGCAACACTGGGGCTTTGCACTTCTCTACCCACCAAACGTCACGGTCCTTCTCTTTCCGTCTCGTAGACACGAGCTGAGAAATTGCAAACGTCGAGCAATTGCTCAGAGATGAAAAGTGCCAGCACTGAAAGCTGTTGCTAGCCAGCCCCCTTCCTTGGAAGCGCTTTTGTAGGCCTAAGAACACTGGGGCTCTGGGCTTCTCTAGCCACCTAATCTTCTGCTCATCCTCTCGCGCACTCTAAAGAGAGCTCAGGTGAGAAATTGCAAACGTCGAGCAATTGCTCAGAGATGAAAAGTGCCAGCACTGAAAGCTGTTGCTAGCCAGCACCCTTCCTTGGAAGCGCTTTTGTAGGCCTAAGAACACTGGGCCTCTGGGCTTCTCTAGCCACCTCATCTTCTGCTCATCCTCTCGCGCAATCTAAAGAGAGCTCAGGTGAGAAATTGCAAACGTCCAGCAATTGCTCAGAGATGAAAAGTGCCAGCACTGAAAGCTCTTGCTAGCCAGCCCCCTTCCTTAGAAGCGCTTTCACAGGCGCAGTAACACTGGGGCTTTGCGCTTGTCTACCCATCAAACGTCACGGTCCTTCTCTTTCCGTCGGTAGACACGAGCTGAGAAATTGCAAACATCGAGCAATTGCTCAGAGATGAAAAGTGCCAGCACTGAAAGCTGTTGCTAGCCAGCACCCTTCCTTGGAAGCGCTTTCACAGGCGCAGCAACACTGGGGCTTTGCGCTTCTCTAGCCACCAAACGTCACGGTCCTTCTCTTTCCGTCTCGTAGACACGAGCTGAGAAATTGCAAACGTCCAGCAATTGCTCCGAGATGAAAAGTGCCAGCACTGAAAGCTCTTGCTAGCCAGCACCCTTCCTTGGAAGCGCTTTTGTAGCCCTTAGAACACTGGGGCTCTGGGCTTCTCTAGCCACCTAATCTTCTGCTCATCCTCTCGCGCACTCTAAAGAGAGCTCAGGTGAGAAATTGCAAACGTCCAGCAAATGCTCAGAGATGAAAAGTGCCAGCACTGAAAGCTGTTGCTAGCCAGCACCCTTCCTTGGAAGCGCTTTCACAGGCGCAGCAACACTGGGGCTTTGCGCTTCTATACGCACCAAACGTCACGGTCATTCTCTTTCCGTCTCGTAGACACGAGCTGAGAAATTGCAAACGTCGAGCAATTGCTCAGAGATGAAAAGTGCCAGCACTGAAAGCTGTTGCTAGCCAGCACCCTTCCTTGGAAGCGCTTTCACAGGCGCAGCAACACTGGGGCTTTGCGCTTCTCTAGCCACCAAACGTCACGGTCATTCTCTTTCCGTCTCGTAGACTCGAGCTGAGAAATTGCAAACGTCCAGCAATTGCTCAGAGATGAAAAGTGCCAGCACTGAAAGCTCTTGCTAGCCAGCCCCCTTCCTTGGAAGCGCTTTTGTAGGCCTAAGAACACTGGGGCTCTGGGCTTCTCTAGCCACCTCATCTTCTGCTCATCCTCTCGCGCACTCTAAAGAGAGCTCAGGTGAGAAATTGCAAATGTCCAGCAATTGCTCAGAGATGAAAAGTGCCAGCACTGAAAGCTGTTGCTAGCCAGCACCCTTCCTTGGAAGCGCTTTTGTAGCCCTTAGAACACTGGGGCTCTGGGCTTCTCTAGCCACCTCATCTTCTGCTCATCCTCTCGCGCACTCTAAAGAGAGCTCAGGTGAGAAATTGCAAACGTCGAGCAATTGCTCAGAGATGAAAAGTGCCAGCACTGAAAGCTCTTGCTAGCCAGCACCCTTCCTTGGAAGCGCTTTCACAGGCGCAGCAACACTGGGGCTTTGCACTTCTCTAGCCACCAAACGTCACGGTCCTTCTCTTTCCGTCTCGTAGACACGAGCTGAGAAATTGCAAACGTCGAGCAATTGCTCAGAGATGAAAAGTGCCAGCACTGAAAGCTCTTGCTAGCCAGCACCCTTCCTTGGAAGCGCTTTCACAGGCGCAGCAACACTGGGGCTTTGCGCTTCTATACGCACCAAATGTCACGGTCCTTCTCTTTCCGTCTCGTAGACACGAGCTGAGAAATTGCAAACGTCGAGCAATTGCTCAGAGATGAAAAGTGCCAGCACTGAAAGCTGTTGCTAGCCAGCACCCTTCCTTGGAAGCGCTTTCACAGGCGCAGTAACACTGGGGCTTTGCGCTTCTCTACCCACCAAACGTCACGGTCCTTCTCTTTCCGTCTCGTAGACACGAGCTGAGAAATTGCAAACGTCGAGCAATTGCTCAGAGATGAAAAGTGCCAGCACTGAAAGCTGTTGCTAGCCAGCACCCTTCCTTGGAAGCGCTTTCACAGGCGCAGCAACACTGGGGCTTTGCGCTACTCTAGCCACCAAACGTCACGGTCCTTCTCTTTCCGTCTCGTAGACACGAGCTGAGAAATTGCAAACGTCGAGCAATTGCTCAGAGATGAAAAGTGCCAGCACTGAAAGCTGTTGCTAGCCAGCACCCTTCCTTGGAAGCGCTTTTGTAGGCCTAAGAACACTGGGGCTCTGGGCTTCTCTAGCCACCTCATCTTCTGCTCATCCTCTCGCGCACTCTAAAGAGAGCTCAGGTGAGAAATTGCAAACGTCGAGCAATTGCTCAGAGATGAAAAGTGCCAGCACTGAAAGCTGTTGCTAGCCAGCACCCTTCCTTGGAAGCGCTTTCACAGGCGCAGTAACACTTGGGCTTTGCGCTTCTCTAGCCACCAAACGTCACGGTCATTCTCTTTCCGTCTCGTAGACACGAGCTGAGAAATTACAAACGTTGAGCAATTGCTCAGAGATGAAAAGTGCCAGCACTGAAAGCTGTTGCTAGCCAGCACCCTTCCTTGGAAGCACTTTACAGGCACAGTAACACTGCGGCTTTGCGCTTCTCTAACCATCAAACGTCACGGTCCTTCTCTTTCCGTCTTGTAGACACGAGCTGAGAAATTGCAAACGTCGAGCAATTGCTCAGAGATGAAAAGTGCCAGCACTGAAAGCTGTTGCTAGCCAGCACCCTTCCTTGGAAGTGCTTTTGTAGGCCTAAAAACACTGGGGCTCTGGGCTTCTCTAGCCACCTAATCTTCTGCTCATCCTCTCGCGCACTCTAAAGAGAGCTCAGGTGAGAAATTGCAAACGTCCAGCAATTGCTCAGAGATGAAAAGTGCCAGCACTGGAAGCTGTTGCTAGCCAGCACCCTTCCTTGGAAGCGCTTTTGTAACCTTAAGAACACTGGGGCTCTGGGCTTCTCTAGCCACCTCATCTTCTGCTCATCCTCTCGCGCACTCTAAAGAGAGCTCAGGTGAGAAATTGCAAACGTCGAGCAATTGCTCAGAGATGAAAAGTGCCAGCACTGAAAGCTCTTGCTAGCCAGCACCCTTCCTTGGAAGCGCTTTCACAGGCGCAGTAACACTGGGGCTTTGCGCTTCTCTAGCCACCAAACGTCACGGTCATTCTCTTTCCGTCTCGTAGACACGAGCTGAGAAATTGCAAACGTCGAGCAATTGCTCAGAGATGAAAAGTGCCAGCACTGAAAGCTGTTGCTAGCCAGCACCCTTCCTTGGAAGCGCTTTTGTAGGCCTAAGAACACTGGGGCTCTGGGCTTCTCTAGCCACCTCATCTTCTGCTCATCCTCTCGCGCACTCTAAAGAGAGCTTAGGTGAGAAATTGCAAACGTCCAGCAATTGCTCAGAGATGAAAAGTGCCAGCACTGAAAGCTGTTGCTAGCCAGCACCCTTCCTTGGAAGCGCTTTCACAAGCGCGGTAACACTGGGGCTTTGCACTTCTCTACCCACCAAACGTCACGGTCCTTCTCTTTCCGTCTCGTAGACACGAGCTGAGAAATTGCAAACGTCAAGCAATTGCTCAGAGATGAAAAGTGCCAGCACTGAAAGCTCTTGCTAGCCAGCACCCTTCCTTGGAAGCGCTTTTGTAGGCCTAAGAACACTGGGGCTCTGGGCTTCTCTAGCCACCTCATCTTCTGCTCATCCTCTCGCGCACTCTAAAGAGAGCTTAGGTGAGAAATTGCAAACGTCGAGCAATTGCTCAGAGATGAAAAGTGCCAGCACTGAAAGCTGTTGCTAGCCAGCACCCTTCCTTGGAAGCGCTTTTGTAACCTTAAGAACACTGGGGCTCTGGGCTTCTCTAGCCACCTAATCTTCTGCTCATCCTCTCGCGCACTCTAAAGAGAGCTCAGGTGAGAAATTGCAAACGTCGAGCAATTGCTCAGAGATGAAAAGTGCCAGCACTGAAAGCTCTTGCTAGCCAGCACCCTTCCTTGGAAGCGCTTTCACAGGCGCAGTAACACTGGGGCTTTGCGCTTCTCTAGCCACCAAACGTCACGGTCATTCTCTTTCCGTCTCGTAGACACGAGCTGAGAAATTGCAAACGTCGAGCAATTGCTCAGAGATGAAAAGTGCCAGCACTGAAAGCTGTTGCTAGCCAGCACCCTTCCTTGGAAGCGCTTTTGTAGGCATAAGAACACTGGGGCTCTGGGCTTCTCTAGCCACCTCATCTTCTGCTCATCCTCTCGCGCACTCTAAAGAGAGCTTAGGTGAGAAATTGCAAACGTCCAGCAATTGCTCAGAGATGAAAAGTGCCAGCACTGAAAGCTGTTGCTAGCCAGCACCCTTCCTTGGAAGCGCTTTCACAAGCGCGGTAACACTGGGGCTTTGCACTTCTCTACCCACCAAACGTCACGGTCCTTCTCTTTCCGTCTCGTAGACACGAGCTGAGAAATTGCAAACGTCAAGCAATTGCTCAGAGATGAAAAGTGCCAGCACTGAAAGCTCTTGCTAGCCAGCACCCTTCCTTGGAAGCGCTTTTGTAGGCCTAAGAACACTGGGGCTCTGGGCTTCTCTAGCCACCTCATCTTCTGCTCATCCTCTCGCGCACTCTAAAGAGAGCTTAGGTGAGAAATTGCAAACGTCGAGCAATTGCTCAGAGATGAAAAGTGCCAGCACTGAAAGCTGTTGCTAGCCAGCACCCTTCCTTGGAAGCGCTTTCACAAGCGCGGTAACACTGGGGCTTTGCACTTCTCTACCCACCAAACGTCACGGTCCTTCTCTTTCCGTCTCCTAGACACGAGCTGAGAAATTGCAAACGTCGAGCAATTGCTCAGAGATGAAAAGTGCCAGCACTGGAAGCTGTTGCTAGCCAGCACCCTTCCTTGGAAGTGCTTTCACAGGCGCAGCAACACTGGGGCTTTCCGCTTCTCTACCCACCAAACGTCACGGTCATTCTCTTTCCGTCTCGTAGACACGAGCTGAGAAATTGCAAACGTCGAGCAATTGCTCAGAGATGAAAAGTGCCAGCACTGAAAGCTGTTGCTAGCCAGCACCCTTCCTTGGAAGCGCTTTTGTAGCCCTTAGAACACTGGGGCTCTGGGCTTCTTTAGCCACCTCATCTTCTGCTCATCTTCTCGCGCACTCTAAAGACAGCTCAGGTGAGAAATTGCAAACGTCGAGCAATTGCTCAGAGATGAAAAGTGCCAGCACTGAAAGCTGTTGCTTAGCCAGCACCCTTCCTTGGAAGCGCTTTCACAGGCGCAGCAACACTGGGGCTTTGCGCTTCTCTAGCCACCAAACGTCACAGTCCTTCTCTTTCCGTCTCGTAGACACGAGCTGAGAAATTGCAAACGTCGAGCAATTGCTCAGAGATGAAAAGTGCCAGCACTGAAAGCTGTTGCTAGCCAGCACCCTTCCTTGGAAGCGCTTTACAGGCGCAGTAACACTGGGGCTTTGCGCTTCTCTAGCCACCAAACGTCACTGTCATTCTCTTTCCATCTCATAGACACGAGCTGAGAAATTGCAAACATCGAGCAATTGCTCAGAGATGAAAAGTGCCAGCACTGAAAGCTGTTGCTAGCCAGCACCCTTCCTTGGAAGCGCTTTCACAGGCGCAGTAACACTGGGGCTTTGCGCTTCTCTACCCACCAAACGTCACGGTCCTTCTCTTTCCGTCTCGTAGACACGAGCTGAGAAATTGCAAACGTCCAGCAATTGCTCAGAGATGAAAAGTGCCAGCACTGAAAGCTGTTGCTAGCCAGCACCCTTCCTTGGAAGCGCTTTCACAGGCGCAGTAACACTGGGGCTTTGCGCTTCTCTAGCCACCAAACGTCACGGTCCTTCTCTTTCCGTCTCGTAGACACGAGCTGAGAAATTGCAAACGTCGAGCAATTGCTCAGAGATGAAAAGTGCCAGCACTGAAAGCTGTTGCTAGCCAGCACCCTTCCTTGGAAGCGCTTTTGTAGCCTTAAGAACACTGGGGCTCTGGGCTTCTCTAGCCACCTCATCTTCTGCTCATCCTCTCGCGCACTCTAAAGAGAGCTCAGGTGAGAAATTGCAAACGTCGAGCAATTGCTCAGAGATGAAAAGTGCCAGCACTGAAAGCTGTTGCTAGCCAGCACCCTTCCTTGGAAGCGCTTTCACAGGCGCAGTAACACTGGGGCTTTGCGCTTCTCTAGCCACCAAACGTCACGGTCCTTCTCTTTCCGTCTCGTAGACACGAGCTGAGAAATTGCAAACGTCGAGCAATTGCTCAGAGATGAAAAGTGCCAGCACTGAAAGCTGTTGCTAGCCAGCACCCTTCCTTGGAAGCGCTTTTGTAGGCCTAAGAACAGTGGGGCTCTGGGCTTCTCTAGCCACCTAATCTTCTGCTCATCCTCTCGCGCACTCTAAAGAGTGCTCAGGTGAGAAATTGCAAACGTCGAGCAATTGCTCAGAGATGAAAAGTGCCAGCACTGGAAGCTGTTGCTAGCCAGCACCCTTCCTTGGAAGCGCTTTTGTAGCCTTAAGAACACTGGGGCTCTGGGCTTCTCTAGCCACCTCATCTTCTGCTCATCCTCTCGCGCACTCTAAAGAGAGCTCAGGTGAGAAATTGCAAACGTCCAGCAATTGCTCAGAGATGAAAAGTGCCAGCACTGAAAGCTGTTGCTAGCCAGCACCCTTCCTTGGAAGCGCTTTCACAGGCGCAGTAACACTTGGGATTTGCGCTTCTCTAGCCACCAAACGTCACGGTCATTCTCTTTCCGTCTCGTAGACACGAGCTGAGAAATTACAAACGTTGAGCAATTGCTCAGAGATGAAAAGTGCCAGCACTGAAAGCTGTTGCTAGCCAGCACCCTTCCTTGGAAGCACTTTACAGGCACAGTAACACTGCGGCTTTGCGCCTCTCTAACCATCAAACGTCACGGTCCTTCTCTTTCCGTCTTGTAGACACGAGCTGAGAAATTGCAAACGTCGAGCAATTGCTCAGAGATGAAAAGTGCCAGCACTGAAAGCTGTTGCTAGCCAGCACCCTTCCTTGGAAGTGCTTTTGTAGGCCTAAAAACACTGGGGCTCTGGGCTTCTCTAGCCACCTCATCTTCTGCTCATCCTCTCGCGCACTCTAAAGAGAGCTCAGGTGAGAAATTGCAAACGTCCAGCAATTGCTCAGAGATGAAAAGTGCCAGCACTGGAAGCTGTTGCTAGCCAGCACCCTTCCTTGGAAGCGCTTTTGTAACCTTAAGAACACTGGGGCTCTGGGCTTCTCTAGCCACCTCATCTTCTGCTCATCCTCTCGCGCACTCTAAAGAGAGCTCAGGTGAGAAATTGCAAACGTCGAGCAATTGCTCAGAGATGAAAAGTGCCAGCACTGAAAGCTCTTGCTAGCCAGCACCCTTCCTTGGAAGCGCTTTTGTAGGCCTAAGAACACTGGGGCTCTGGGCTTCTCTAGCCACCTCATCTTCTGCTCATCCTCTCGCGCACTCTAAAGAGAGCTTAGGTGAGAAATTGCAAACGTCCAGCAATTGCTCAGAGATGAAAAGTGCCAGCACTGAAAGCTCTTGCTAGCCAGCACCCTTCCTTGGAAGCGCTTTCACAAGCGCGGTAACACTGGGGCTTTGCACTTCTCTACCCACCAAACGTCACGGTCCTTCTCTTTCCGTCTCCTAGACACGAGCTGAGAAATTGCAAACGTCGAGCAATTGCTCAGAGATGAAAAGTGCCAGCACTGGAAGCTGTTGCTAGCCAGCACCCTTCCTTGGAAGTGCTTTCACAGGCGCAGCAACACTGGGGCTTTCCGCTTCTCTACCCACCAAACGTCACGGTCCTTCTCTTTCCGTCTCGTAGACACGAGCTGAGAAATTGCAAACGTCGAGCAATTGCTCAGAGATGAAAAGTGCCAGCACTGAAAGCTCTTGCTAGCCAGCACCCTTCCTTGGAAGCGCTTTTGTAGCCCTTAGAACACTGGGGCTCTGGGCTTCTTTAGCCACCTCATCTTCTGCTCATCTTCTCGCGCACTCTAAAGACAGCTCAGGTGAGAAATTGCAAACGTCGAGCAATTGCTCAGAGATGAAAAGTGCCAGCACTGAAAGCTGTTGCTTAGCCAGCACCCTTCCTTGGAAGCGCTTTCACAGGCGCAGCAACACTGGGGCTTTGCGCTTCTCTACCCACCAAACGTCACAGTCCTTGTCTTTCCGTCTCGTAGACACGAGCTGAGAAATTGCAAACGTCGAGCAATTGCTCAGAGATGAAAAGTGCCAGCACTGAAAGCTGTTGCTAGCCAGCACCCTTCCTTGGAAGCGCTTTACAGGCGCAGTAACACTGGGGCTTTGCGCTTCTCTAGCCACCAGACGTCACTGTCATTCTCTTTCCATCTCATAGACACGAGCTGAGAAATTGCAAACATCGAGCAATTGCTCAGAGATGAAAAGTGCCAGCACTGAAAGCTCTTGCTAGCCAGCACCCTTCCTTGGAAGCGCTTTCACAGGCGCAGCAACACTGGGGCTTTGCGCTTCTCTAGCCACCAAACGTCACGGTCCTTCTCTTTCCGTCTCGTAGACACGAGCTGAGAAATTGCAAACGTCGAGCAATTGCTCAGAGATGAAAAGTGCCAGCACTGAAAGCTCTTGCTAGCCAGCACCCTTCCTTGGAAGCGCTTTTGTAGCCCTTAGAACACTGGGGCTCTGGGCTTCTCTAGCCACCTCATCTTCTGCTCATCCTCTCGCGCACTCTAAAGAGAGCTCAGGTGAGAAACTGCAAACGTCCAGCAATTGCTCAGAGATGAAAAGTGCCAGCACTGAAAGCTCTTGCTAGCCAGCACCCTTCCTTGGAAGCGCTTTCACAAGCGCAGTAACACTGGGGCTTTGCACTTCTCTAGCCACCAAACGTCACGGTCCTTCTCTTTCCGTCTCGTAGACACGAGCTGAGAAATTGCAAACGTCGAGCAATTGCTCAGAGATGAAAAGTGCCAGCACTGAAAGCTGTTGCTAGCCAGCACCCTTCCTTGGAAGTGCTTTCACAGGCGCAGCAACACTGGGGCTTTCCGCTTCTATACGCACCAAACGTCACGGTCATTCTATTTCCGTCTCGTAGACACGAGCTGAGAAATTGCAAACGTCCAGCAATTGCTCAGAGAGGAAAAGTGCCAGCACTGAAAGCTCTTGCTAGCCAGCACCCTTCCTTGGAAGCGCTTTTGTAGGCCTAAGAACACTGGGGCTCTGGGCTTCTCTAGCCACCTCATCTTCTGCTCATCCTCTCGCGCACTCTAAAGAGAGCTCAGGTGAGAAATTGCAAACGTCGAGCAATTGCTCAGAGATGAAAAGTGCCAGCACTGAAAGCTGTTGCTAGCCAGCACCCTTCCTTGGAAGCGCTTTCACAGGCGCAGCAACACTGGGGCTTTGCGCTTCTCTAGCCACCAAACGTCACGGTCCTTCTCTTTCCGTCTCGTAGACACGAGCTGAGAAATTGCAAACGTCGAGCAATTGCTCAGAGATGAAAAGTGCCAGCACTGAAAGCTCTTGCTAGCCAGCACCCTTCCTTGGAAGCGCTTTCACAGGCGCAGCAACACTGGGGCTTTGCGCTTCTCTACCCACCAAACGTCACTGTCATTCTCTTTCCATCTCATAGACACGAGCTGAGAAATTGCAAACATCGAGCAATTGCTCAGAGATGAAAAGTGCCAGCACTGAAAGCTCTTGCTAGCCAGCACCCTTCCTTGGAAGCGCTTTCACAGGCGCAGTAACACTGGGGCTTTGCGCTTCTCTAGCCACCAAACGTCACGGTCCTTCTCTTTCCGTCTCGTAGACATGAGCTGAGAAATTGCAAACGTCGAGCAATTGCTCAGAGATGAAAAGTGCCAGCACTGAAAGCTCTTGCTAGCCAGCACCCTTCCTTGGAAGCGCTTTTGTAGGCCTAAGAACACTGGGGCTCTGGGCTTCTCTAGCCACCTCATCTTCTGCTCATCCTCTCGCGCACTCTAAAGAGAGCTTAGGTGAGAAATTGCAAACGTCGAGCAATTGCTCAGAGATGAAAAGTGCCAGCACTGAAAGCTGTTGCTAGCCAGCACCCTTCCTTGGAAGCGCTTTCACAAGCGCGGTAACACTGGGGCTTTGCACTTCTCTACCCACCAAACGTCACGGTCCTTCTCTTTCCGTCTCCTAGACACGAGCTGAGAAATTGCAAACGTCGAGCAATTGCTCAGAGATGAAAAGTGCCAGCACTGGAAGCTGTTGCTAGCCAGCACCCTTCCTTGGAAGTGCTTTCACAGGCGCAGCAACACTGGGGCTTTCCGCTTCTCTACCCACCAAACGTCACGGTCATTCTCTTTCCGTCTCGTAGACACGAGCTGAGAAATTGCAAACGTCGAGCAATTGCTCAGAGATGAAAAGTGCCAGCACTGAAAGCTGTTGCTAGCCAGCACCCTTCCTTGGAAGCGCTTTTGTAGCCCTTAGAACACTGGGGCTCTGGGCTTCTTTAGCCACCTCATCTTCTGCTCATCTTCTCGCGCACTCTAAAGACAGCTCAGGTGAGAAATTGCAAACGTCGAGCAATTGCTCAGAGATGAAAAGTGCCAGCACTGAAAGCTGTTGCTTAGCCAGCACCCTTCCTTGGAAGCGCTTTCACAGGCGCAGCAACACTGGGGCTTTGCGCTTCTCTAGCCACCAAACGTCACAGTCCTTCTCTTTCCGTCTCGTAGACACGAGCTGAGAAATTGCAAACGTCGAGCAATTGCTCAGAGATGAAAAGTGCCAGCACTGAAAGCTGTTGCTAGCCAGCACCCTTCCTTGGAAGCGCTTTACAGGCGCAGTAACACTGGGGCTTTGCGCTTCTCTAGCCACCAAACGTCACTGTCATTCTCTTTCCATCTCATAGACACGAGCTGAGAAATTGCAAACATCGAGCAATTGCTCAGAGATGAAAAGTGCCAGCACTGAAAGCTGTTGCTAGCCAGCACCCTTCCTTGGAAGCGCTTTCACAGGCGCAGTAACACTGGGGCTTTGCGCTTCTCTACCCACCAAACGTCACGGTCCTTCTCTTTCCGTCTCGTAGACACGAGCTGAGAAATTGCAAACGTCCAGCAATTGCTCAGAGATGAAAAGTGCCAGCACTGAAAGCTGTTGCTAGCCAGCACCCTTCCTTGGAAGCGCTTTCACAGGCGCAGTAACACTGGGGCTTTGCGCTTCTCTAGCCACCAAACGTCACGGTCCTTCTCTTTCCGTCTCGTAGACACGAGCTGAGAAATTGCAAACGTCGAGCAATTGCTCAGAGATGAAAAGTGCCAGCACTGAAAGCTGTTGCTAGCCAGCACCCTTCCTTGGAAGCGCTTTTGTAGCCTTAAGAACACTGGGGCTCTGGGCTTCTCTAGCCACCTCATCTTCTGCTCATCCTCTCGCGCACTCTAAAGAGAGCTCAGGTGAGAAATTGCAAACGTCGAGCAATTGCTCAGAGATGAAAAGTGCCAGCACTGAAAGCTCTTGCTAGCCAGCACCCTTCCTTGGAAGCGCTTTCACAGGCGCAGTAACACTGGGGCTTTGCGCTTCTCTAGCCACCAAACGTCACGGTCCTTCTCTTTCCGTCTCGTAGACACGAGCTGAGAAATTGCAAACGTCGAGCAATTGCTCAGAGATGAAAAGTGCCAGCACTGAAAGCTGTTGCTAGCCAGCACCCTTCCTTGGAAGCGCTTTTGTAGGCCTAAGAACAGTGGGGCTCTGGGCTTCTCTAGCCACCTAATCTTCTGCTCATCCTCTCGCGCACTCTAAAGAGTGCTCAGGTGAGAAATTGCAAACGTCGAGCAATTGCTCAGAGATGAAAAGTGCCAGCACTGGAAGCTGTTGCTAGCCAGCACCCTTCCTTGGAAGCGCTTTTGTAGCCTTAAGAACACTGGGGCTCTGGGCTTCTCTAGCCACCTCATCTTCTGCTCATCCTCTCGCGCACTCTAAAGAGAGCTCAGGTGAGAAATTGCAAACGTCCAGCAATTGCTCAGAGATGAAAAGTGCCAGCACTGAAAGCTGTTGCTAGCCAGCACCCTTCCTTGGAAGCGCTTTCACAGGCGCAGTAACACTTGGGATTTGCGCTTCTCTAGCCACCAAACGTCACGGTCATTCTCTTTCCGTCTCGTAGACACGAGCTGAGAAATTACAAACGTTGAGCAATTGCTCAGAGATGAAAAGTGCCAGCACTGAAAGCTGTTGCTAGCCAGCACCCTTCCTTGGAAGCACTTTACAGGCACAGTAACACTGCGGCTTTGCGCCTCTCTAACCATCAAACGTCACGGTCCTTCTCTTTCCGTCTTGTAGACACGAGCTGAGAAATTGCAAACGTCGAGCAATTGCTCAGAGATGAAAAGTGCCAGCACTGAAAGCTGTTGCTAGCCAGCACCCTTCCTTGGAAGTGCTTTTGTAGGCCTAAAAACACTGGGGCTCTGGGCTTCTCTAGCCACCTCATCTTCTGCTCATCCTCTCGCGCACTCTAAAGAGAGCTCAGGTGAGAAATTGCAAACGTCCAGCAATTGCTCAGAGATGAAAAGTGCCAGCACTGGAAGCTGTTGCTAGCCAGCACCCTTCCTTGGAAGCGCTTTTGTAACCTTAAGAACACTGGGGCTCTGGGCTTCTCTAGCCACCTCATCTTCTGCTCATCCTCTCGCGCACTCTAAAGAGAGCTCAGGTGAGAAATTGCAAACGTCGAGCAATTGCTCAGAGATGAAAAGTGCCAGCACTGAAAGCTCTTGCTAGCCAGCACCCTTCCTTGGAAGCGCTTTTGTAGGCCTAAGAACACTGGGGCTCTGGGCTTCTCTAGCCACCTCATCTTCTGCTCATCCTCTCGCGCACTCTAAAGAGAGCTTAGGTGAGAAATTGCAAACGTCCAGCAATTGCTCAGAGATGAAAAGTGCCAGCACTGAAAGCTCTTGCTAGCCAGCACCCTTCCTTGGAAGCGCTTTCACAAGCGCGGTAACACTGGGGCTTTGCACTTCTCTACCCACCAAACGTCACGGTCCTTCTCTTTCCGTCTCCTAGACACGAGCTGAGAAATTGCAAACGTCGAGCAATTGCTCAGAGATGAAAAGTGCCAGCACTGGAAGCTGTTGCTAGCCAGCACCCTTCCTTGGAAGTGCTTTCACAGGCGCAGCAACACTGGGGCTTTCCGCTTCTCTACCCACCAAACGTCACGGTCCTTCTCTTTCCGTCTCGTAGACACGAGCTGAGAAATTGCAAACGTCGAGCAATTGCTCAGAGATGAAAAGTGCCAGCACTGAAAGCTCTTGCTAGCCAGCACCCTTCCTTGGAAGCGCTTTTGTAGCCCTTAGAACACTGGGGCTCTGGGCTTCTTTAGCCACCTCATCTTCTGCTCATCTTCTCGCGCACTCTAAAGACAGCTCAGGTGAGAAATTGCAAACGTCGAGCAATTGCTCAGAGATGAAAAGTGCCAGCACTGAAAGCTGTTGCTTAGCCAGCACCCTTCCTTGGAAGCGCTTTCACAGGCGCAGCAACACTGGGGCTTTGCGCTTCTCTACCCACCAAACGTCACAGTCCTTGTCTTTCCGTCTCGTAGACACGAGCTGAGAAATTGCAAACGTCGAGCAATTGCTCAGAGATGAAAAGTGCCAGCACTGAAAGCTGTTGCTAGCCAGCACCCTTCCTTGGAAGCGCTTTACTGGCGCAGTAACACTGGGGCTTTGCGCTTCTCTAGCCACCAGACGTCACTGTCATTCTCTTTCCATCTCATAGACACGAGCTGAGAAATTGCAAACATCGAGCAATTGCTCAGAGATGAAAAGTGCCAGCACTGAAAGCTCTTGCTAGCCAGCACCCTTCCTTGGAAGCGCTTTCACAGGCGCAGCAACACTGGGGCTTTGCGCTTCTCTAGCCACCAAACGTCACGGTCCTTCTCTTTCCGTCTCGTAGACACGAGCTGAGAAATTGCAAACGTCGAGCAATTGCTCAGAGATGAAAAGTGCCAGCACTGAAAGCTCTTGCTAGCCAGCACCCTTCCTTGGAAGCGCTTTTGTAGCCCTTAGAACACTGGGGCTCTGGGCTTCTCTAGCCACCTCATCTTCTGCTCATCCTCTCGCGCACTCTAAAGAGAGCTCAGGTGAGAAACTGCAAACGTCCAGCAATTGCTCAGAGATGAAAAGTGCCAGCACTGAAAGCTCTTGCTAGCCAGCACCCTTCCTTGGAAGCGCTTTCACAAGCGCAGTAACACTGGGGCTTTGCACTTCTCTAGCCACCAAACGTCACGGTCCTTCTCTTTCCGTCTCGTAGACACGAGCTGAGAAATTGCAAACGTCGAGCAATTGCTCAGAGATGAAAAGTGCCAGCACTGAAAGCTGTTGCTAGCCAGCACCCTTCCTTGGAAGTGCTTTCACAGGCGCAGCAACACTGGGGCTTTCCGCTTCTATACGCACCAAACGTCACGGTCATTCTATTTCTGTCTCGTAGACACGAGCTGAGAAATTGCAAACGTCCAGCAATTGCTCAGAGAGGAAAAGTGCCAGCACTGAAAGCTCTTGCTAGCCAGCACCCTTCCTTGGAAGCGCTTTTGTAGGCCTAAGAACACTGGGGCTCTGGGCTTCTCTAGCCACCTCATCTTCTGCTCATCCTCTCGCGCACTCTAAAGAGAGCTCAGGTGAGAAATTGCAAACGTCGAGCAATTGCTCAGAGATGAAAAGTGCCAGCACTGAAAGCTGTTGCTAGCCAGCACCCTTCCTTGGAAGCGCTTTCACAGGCGCAGCAACACTGGGGCTTTGCGCTTCTCTAGCCACCAAACGTCACGGTCCTTCTCTTTCCGTCTCGTAGACACGAGCTGAGAAATTGCAAACGTCGAGCAATTGCTCAGAGATGAAAAGTGCCAGCACTGAAAGCTCTTGCTAGCCAGCACCCTTCCTTGGAAGCGCTTTCACAGGCGCAGCAACACTGGGGCTTTGCGCTTCTCTACCCACCAAACGTCACTGTCATTCTCTTTCCATCTCATAGACACGAGCTGAGAAATTGCAAACATCGAGCAATTGCTCAGAGATGAAAAGTGCCAGCACTGAAAGCTCTTGCTAGCCAGCACCCTTCCTTGGAAGCGCTTTCACAGGCGCAGTAACACTGGGGCTTTGCGCTTCTCTAGCCACCAAACGTCACGGTCCTTCTCTTTCCGTCTCGTAGACATGAGCTGAGAAATTGCAAACGTCGAGCAATTGCTCAGAGATGAAAAGTGCCAGCACTGAAAGCTCTTGCTAGCCAGCACCCTTCCTTGGAAGCGCTTTCACAGGCGCAGTAACACTGGGGCTTTGCACTTCTCTACCCACCAAACGTCACGGTCCTTCTCTTTCCGTCTCGTAGACACGAGCTGAGAAATTGCAAACGTCGAGCAATTGCTCAGAGATGAAAAGTGCCAGCACTGAAAGCTGTTGCTAGCCAGCACCCTTCCTTGGAAGTGCTTTCACAGGCGCAGCAACACTGGGGCTTTCCGCTTCTACACGCACCAAACGTCACGGTCATTCTCTTTCCGTCTCGTAGACACGAGCTGAGAAATTGCAAACGTCGAGCAATTGCTCAGAGATGAAAAGTGCCAGCACTGAAAGCTGTTGCTAGCCAGCACCCTTCCTTGGAAGCGCTTTTGTAGCCCTTAGAACACTGGGGCTCTGGGCTTCTTTAGCCACCTCATCTTCTCATCATCTTCTCGCGCACTCTAAAGAGAGCTCAGGTGAGAAATTGCAAACGTCGAGCAATTGCTCAGAGATGAAAAGTGCCAGCACTGAAAGCTGTTGCTTAGCCAGCACCCTTCCTTGGAAGCGCTTTCACAGGCGCAGCAACACTGGGGCTTTGCGCTTCTCTAGCCACCAAACGTCACAGTCCTTCTCTTTCCGTCTCGTAGACACGAGCTGAGAAATTGCAAACGTCGAGCAATTGCTCAGAGATGAAAAGTGCCAGCACTGAAAGCTGTTGCTAGCCAGCACCCTTCCTTGGAAGCGCTTTACAGGCGCAGTAACACTGGGGCTTTGCGCTTCTCTAGCCACCAAACGTCACTGTCATTCTCTTTCCATCTCATAGACACGAGCTGAGAAATTGCAAACATCGAGCAATTGCTCAGAGATGAAAAGTGCCAGCACTGAAAGCTGTTGCTAGCCAGCACCCTTCCTTGGAAGCGCTTTCACAGGCGCAGTAACACTGGGGCTTTGCGCTTCTCTAGCCACCAAACGTCACGGTCCTTCTCTTTCCGTCGGTAGACACGAAATGAGAAATTGCAAACGTCGAGCAATTGCTCAGAGATGAAAAGTGCCAGCACTGAAAGCTGTTGCTAGCCAGCACCCTTCCTTGGAAGCGCTTTTGTATCCCTTAGAACACTGGGGCTCTGGGCTTCTCTAGCCACCTCATCTTCTGCTCATCCTCTCGCGCACTCTAAAGAGAGCTCAGGTGAGAAACTGCAAACGTCGAGCAATTGCTCAGAGATGAAAAGTGCCAGCACTGAAAGCTCTTGCTAGCCAGCACCCTTCCTTGGAAGCGCTTTCACAAGCGCGGTAACACTGGGGCTTTGCACTTCTCTACCCACCAAACGTCACGGTCATTCTCTTTCCGTCGGTAGACACGAGCTGAGAAATTGCAAACGTCGAGCAATTGCTCAGAGATGAAAAGTGCCAGCACTGAAAGCTGTTGCTAGCCAGCACCCTTCCTTGGAAGTGCTTTCACAGGCGCAGCAACACTGGGGCTTTCCGCTTCTATACGCACCAAACGTCACGGTCATTCTATTTCCGTCTCGTAGACACGAGCTGAGAAATTGCAAACGTCGAGCAATTGCTCAGAGATGAAAAGTGCCAGCACTGAAAGCTGTTGCTAGCCAGCACCCTTCCTTGGAAGCGCTTTTGTAGGCCTAAGAACACTGGGGCTCTGGGCTTCTCTAGCCACCTCATCTTCTGCTCATCCTCTCGCGCACTCTAAAGAGAGCTCAGGTGAGAAATTGCAAATGTCCAGCAATTGCTCAGAGATGAAAAGTGCCAGCACTGAAAGCTCTTGCTAGCCAGCACCCTTCCTTGGAAGCGCTTTCACAGGCGCAGCAACACTGGGGCTTTGCGCTTCTCTAGCCACCAAACGTCACGGTCCTTCTCTTTCCGTCTCGTAGACACGAGCTGAGAAATTGCAAACGTCGAGCAATTACTCAGAGATGAAAAGTGCCAGCACTGAAAGCTCTTGCTAGCCAGCACCCTTCCTTGGAAGCGCTTTCACAGGCGCAGCAACACTGGGGCTTTGCGCTTCTCTACCCACCAAACGTCACTGTCATTCTCTTTCCATCTCATAGACACGAGCTGAGAAATTGCAAACATCGAGCAATTGCTCAGAGATGAAAAGTGCCAGCACTGAAAGCTGTTGCTAGCCAGCACCCTTCCTTGGAAGCGCTTTGACAGGCGCAGTAACACTGGGGCTTTGCGCTTCTCTAGCCACCAAACGTCACGGTCCTTCTCTTTCCGTCTCGTAGACACGAGCTGAGAAATTGCAAACGTCGAGCAATTGCTCAGAGATGAAAAGTGCCAGCACTGAAAGCTGTTGCTAGCCAGCACCCTTCCTTGGAAGCGCTTTCACAGGCGCAGTAACACTGGGGCTTTGCGCTTCTCTACCCACCAAACGTCACGGTCATTCTCTTTCCATCTCATAGACACGAGCTGAGAAATTGCAAACATCGAGCAATTGCTCAGAGATGAAAAGTGCCAGCACTGAAAGCTCTTGCTAGCCAGCACCCTTCCTTGAAGCGCTTTCACAGGCGCAGCAACACTGGGGCTTTGCGCTTCTCTACCCACCAAACGTCACGGTCCTTCTCTTTCCGTCTCGTAGACATGAGCTGAGAAATTGCAAATGTCGAGCAATTGCTCAGAGATGAAAAGTGCCAGCACTGAAAGCTGTTGCTAGCCAGCACCCTTCCTTGGAAGCGCTTTTGTAGCCCTTAGAACACTGGGGCTCTGGGCTTCTCTAGCCACCTCATCTTCTGCTCATCCTCGCGCGCACTCTAAAGAGTGCTCAGGTGAGAAATTGCAAACGTCGAGCAATTGCTCAGAGATGAAAAGTGCCAGCACTGGAAGCTGTTGCTAGCCAGCACCCTTCCTTGGAAGCGCTTTTGTAGGCCTAAGAACACTGGGGCTCTGGGCTTCTCTAGCCACCTCATCTTCTGCTCATCCTCGCGCGCTCTAAAGAGAGCTCAGGTGAGAAATTGCAAACGTCCAGCAATTGCTCAGAGATGAAAAGTGCCAGCACTGAAAGCTGTTGCTAGCCAGCACCCTTCCTTGGAAGCGCTTTCACAGGCGCAGCAACACTGGGGCTTTGCGCTTCTCTACCCACCAAACGTCACGGTCCTTCTCTTTCCGTCTTGTAGACACGAGCTGAGAAATTGCAAACGTCGAGCAATTGCTCAGAGATGAAAAGTGCCAGCACTGAAAGCTGTTGCTAGCCAGCACCCTTCCTTGGAAGCGCTTTCACAGGCGCAGCAACACTGGGGCTTTGCGCTTCTATACGCACCAAACGTCACGGTCCTTCTCTTTCCGTCTCGTAGACACGAGCTGAGAAATTGCAAACATCGAGCAATTGCTCAGAGATGAAAAGTGCCAGCACTGAAAGCTGTTGCTAGCCAGCACCCTTCCTTGGAAGCGCTTTCACAGGCGCAGCAACACTGGGGCTTTGCGCTTCTCTACCCACCAAACGTCACGGTCATTCTCTTTCCATCTCGTAGACACGAGCTGAGAAATTGCAAACGTTGAGCAATTGCTCAGAGATGAAAAGTGCCAGCACTGAAAGCTCTTGCTAGCCAGCACCCTTCCTTGGAAGCGCTTTTGTAGGCCTAAGAACACTGGGGCTCTGGGCTTCTCTAGCCACCTAATCTTCTGCTCATCCTCTCGCGCACTCTAAAGAGTGCTCAGGTGAGAAATTGCAAACGTCGAGCAATTGCTCAGAGATGAAAAGTGCCAGCACTGGAAGCTCTTGCTAGCCAGCACCCTTCCTTGGAAGCGCTTTTGTAGGCCTAAGAACACTGGGGCTCTGGGCTTCTCTAGCCACCTCATCTTCTGCTCATCCTCGCGCGCACTCTGAAGAGAGCTCAGGTGAGAAATTGCAAACGTCCAGCAATTGCTCAGAGATGAAAAGTGCCAGCACTGAAAGCTGTTGCTAGCCAGCACCCTTCCTTGGAAGCGCTTTCACAGGCGCAGCAACACTGGGGCTTTGCGCTTCTCTAGCCACCAAACGTCACAGTCCTTCTCTTTCCGTCTCGTAGACACGAGCTGAGAAATTGCAAACGTCGAGCAATTGCTCAGAGAGGAAAAGTGCCAGCACTGAAAGCTGTTGCTAGCCAGCACCCTTCCTTGGAAGCGCTTTACAGGCGCAGTAACACTGGGGCTTTGCGCTTCTCTAGCCACCAAACGTCACTGTCATTCTCTTTCCATCTCATAGACACGAGCTGAGAAATTGCAAACATCGAGCAATTGCTCAGAGATGAAAAGTGCCAGCACTGAAAGCTGTTGCTAGCCAGCACCCTTCCTTGGAAGCGCTTTGACAGGCGCAGTAACACTGGGGCTTTGCGCTTCTCTACCCACCAAACGTCACGGTCCTTCTCTTTCCGTCTCGTAGACACAAGCTGAGAAATTGCAAACGTCGAGCAATTGCTCAGAGATGAAAAGTGCCAGCACTGAAAGCTCTTGCTAGCCAGCACCCTTCCTTGGAAGCGCTTTTGTAGCCCTTAGAACACTGGGGCTCTGGGCTTCTCTAGCCACCTCATCTTCTGCTCATCCTCTCGCGCACTCTAAAGAGAGCTCAGGTGAGAAACTGCAAACGTCGAGCAATTGCTCAGAGATGAAAAGTGCCAGCACTGAAAGCTGTTGCTAGCCAGCACCCTTCCTTGGAAGCGCTTTCACAAGCGCGGTAACACTGGGGCTTTGCACTTCTCTAGCCACCAAACGTCACGGTCCTTCTCTTTCCGTCAGTAGACACGAGCTGAGAAATTGCAAACGTCGAGCAATTGCTCAGAGATGAAAAGTGCCAGCACTGAAAGCTGTTGCTAGCCAGCACCCTTCCTTGGAAGTGCTTTCACAGGCGCAGTAACACTGGGGCTTTCCGCTTCTATACGCACCAAACGTCACGGTCATTCTATTTCCGTCTCGTAGACACGAGCTGAGAAATTGCAAACGTCGAGCAATTGCTCAGAGAGGAAAAGTGCCAGCACTGAAAGCTCTTGCTAGCCAGCACCCTTCCTTGAAGCGCTTTCACAGGCGCAGCAACACTGGGGCTTTGCGCTTCTCTACCCACCAAACGTCACGGTCCTTCTCTTTCCGTCTCGTAGACATGAGCTGAGAAATTGCAAATGTCGAGCAATTGCTCAGAGATGAAAAGTGCCAGCACTGAAAGCTGTTGCTAGCCAGCACCCTTCCTTGGAAGCGCTTTTGTAGCCCTTAGAACACTGGGGCTCTGGGCTTCTCTAGCCACCTCATCTTCTGCTCATCCTCGCGCGCACTCTAAAGAGTGCTCAGGTGAGAAATTGCAAACGTCGAGCAATTGCTCAGAGATGAAAAGTGCCAGCACTGGAAGCTGTTGCTAGCCAGCACCCTTCCTTGGAAGCGCTTTTGTAGGCCTAAGAACACTGGGGCTCTGGGCTTCTCTAGCCACCTCATCTTCTGCTCATCCTCGCGCGCTCTAAAGAGAGCTCAGGTGAGAAATTGCAAACGTCCAGCAATTGCTCAGAGATGAAAAGTGCCAGCACTGAAAGCTGTTGCTAGCCAGCACCCTTCCTTGGAAGCGCTTTCACAGGCGCAGCAACACTGGGGCTTTGCGCTTCTCTACCCACCAAACGTCACGGTCCTTCTCTTTCCGTCTTGTAGACACGAGCTGAGAAATTGCAAACGTCGAGCAATTGCTCAGAGATGAAAAGTGCCAGCACTGAAAGCTGTTGCTAGCCAGCACCCTTCCTTGGAAGCGCTTTCACAGGCGCAGCAACACTGGGGCTTTGCGCTTCTATACGCACCAAACGTCACGGTCCTTCTCTTTCCGTCTCGTAGACACGAGCTGAGAAATTGCAAACATCGAGCAATTGCTCAGAGATGAAAAGTGCCAGCACTGAAAGCTGTTGCTAGCCAGCACCCTTCCTTGGAAGCGCTTTCACAGGCGCAGCAACACTGGGGCTTTGCGCTTCTCTACCCACCAAACGTCACGGTCATTCTCTTTCCATCTCGTAGACACGAGCTGAGAAATTGCAAACGTTGAGCAATTGCTCAGAGATGAAAAGTGCCAGCACTGAAAGCTCTTGCTAGCCAGCACCCTTCCTTGGAAGCGCTTTTGTAGGCCTAAGAACACTGGGGCTCTGGGCTTCTCTAGCCACCTAATCTTCTGCTCATCCTCTCGCGCACTCTAAAGAGTGCTCAGGTGAGAAATTGCAAACGTCGAGCAATTGCTCAGAGATGAAAAGTGCCAGCACTGGAAGCTCTTGCTAGCCAGCACCCTTCCTTGGAAGCGCTTTTGTAGGCCTAAGAACACTGGGGCTCTGGGCTTCTCTAGCCACCTCATCTTCTGCTCATCCTCGCGCGCACTCTGAAGAGAGCTCAGGTGAGAAATTGCAAACGTCCAGCAATTGCTCAGAGATGAAAAGTGCCAGCACTGAAAGCTGTTGCTAGCCAGCACCCTTCCTTGGAAGCGCTTTCACAGGCGCAGCAACACTGGGGCTTTGCGCTTCTCTAGCCACCAAACGTCACAGTCCTTCTCTTTCCGTCTCGTAGACACGAGCTGAGAAATTGCAAACGTCGAGCAATTGCTCAGAGAGGAAAAGTGCCAGCACTGAAAGCTGTTGCTAGCCAGCACCCTTCCTTGGAAGCGCTTTACAGGCGCAGTAACACTGGGGCTTTGCGCTTCTCTAGCCACCAAACGTCACTGTCATTCTCTTTCCATCTCATAGACACGAGCTGAGAAATTGCAAACATCGAGCAATTGCTCAGAGATGAAAAGTGCCAGCACTGAAAGCTGTTGCTAGCCAGCACCCTTCCTTGGAAGCGCTTTGACAGGCGCAGTAACACTGGGGCTTTGCGCTTCTCTACCCACCAAACGTCACGGTCCTTCTCTTTCCGTCTCGTAGACACAAGCTGAGAAATTGCAAACGTCGAGCAATTGCTCAGAGATGAAAAGTGCCAGCACTGAAAGCTCTTGCTAGCCAGCACCCTTCCTTGGAAGCGCTTTTGTAGCCCTTAGAACACTGGGGCTCTGGGCTTCTCTAGCCACCTCATCTTCTGCTCATCCTCTCGCGCACTCTAAAGAGAGCTCAGGTGAGAAACTGCAAACGTCGAGCAATTGCTCAGAGATGAAAAGTGCCAGCACTGAAAGCTGTTGCTAGCCAGCACCCTTCCTTGGAAGCGCTTTCACAAGCGCGGTAACACTGGGGCTTTGCACTTCTCTAGCCACCAAACGTCACGGTCCTTCTCTTTCCGTCAGTAGACACGAGCTGAGAAATTGCAAACGTCGAGCAATTGCTCAGAGATGAAAAGTGCCAGCACTGAAAGCTGTTGCTAGCCAGCACCCTTCCTTGGAAGTGCTTTCACAGGCGCAGTAACACTGGGGCTTTCCGCTTCTATACGCACCAAACGTCACGGTCATTCTATTTCCGTCTCGTAGACACGAGCTGAGAAATTGCAAACGTCGAGCAATTGCTCAGAGAGGAAAAGTGCCAGCACTGAAAGCTCTTGCTAGCCAGCACCCTTCCTTGGAAGCGCTTTTGTAGGCCTAAGAACACTGGGGCTCTGGGCTTCTCTAGCCACCTCATCTTCTGCTCATCCTCTCGCGCACTCTAAAGAGAGCTCAGGTGAGAAATTGCAAACGTCGAGCAATTGCTCAGAGATGAAAAGTGCCAGCACTGAAAGCTCTTGCTAGCCAGCACCCTTCCTTGGAAGTGCTTTCACAGGCGCAGCAACACTGGGGCTTTGCGCTTCTCTACCCACCAAACGTCACGGTCATTCTCTTTCCATCTCATAGACACGAGCTGAGAAATTGCAAACATCGAGCAATTGCTCAGAGATGAAAAGTGCCAGCACTGAAAGCTGTTGCTAGCCAGCACCCTTCCTTGGAAGCGCTTTCACAGGCGCAGCAACACTGGGGCTTTGCGCTTCTCTACCCACCAAACGTCACGGTCATTCTCTTTCCGTCTCGTAGACACGAGCTGAGAAATTGCAAACGTCGAGCAATTGCTCAGAGATGAAAAGTGCCAGCACTGAAAGCTCTTGCTAGCCAGCACCCTTCCTTGGAAGCGCTTTCACAGGCGCAGCAACACTGGGGCTTTGCGCTTCTCTACCCACCAAACGTCACGGTCCTTCTCTTTCCGTCTCGTAGACATGAGCTGAGAAATTGCAAATGTCGAGCAATTGCTCAGAGATGAAAAGTGCCAGCACTGAAAGCTGTTGCTAGCCAGCACCCTTCCTTGGAAGCGCTTTTGTAGCCCTTAGAACACTGGGGCTCTGGGCTTCTCTAGCCACCTCATCTTCTGCTCATCCTCGCGCGCACTCTAAAGAGTGCTCAGGTGAGAAATTGCAAACGTCGAGCAATTGCTCAGAGATGAAAAGTGCCAGCACTGGAAGCTGTTGCTAGCCAGCACCCTTCCTTGGAAGCGCTTTTGTAGGCCTAAGAACACTGGGGCTCTGGGCTTCTCTAGCCACCTCATCTTCTGCTCATCCTCGCGCGCTCTAAAGAGAGCTCAGGTGAGAAATTGCAAACGTCCAGCAATTGCTCAGAGATGAAAAGTGCCAGCACTGAAAGCTGTTGCTAGCCAGCACCCTTCCTTGGAAGCGCTTTCACAGGCGCAGCAACACTGGGGCTTTGCGCTTCTCTACCCACCAAACGTCACGGTCCTTCTCTTTCCGTCTTGTAGACACGAGCTGAGAAATTGCAAACGTCGAGCAATTGCTCAGAGATGAAAAGTGCCAGCACTGAAAGCTGTTGCTAGCCAGCACCCTTCCTTGGAAGCGCTTTCACAGGCGCAGCAACACTGGGGCTTTGCGCTTCTATACGCACCAAACGTCACGGTCCTTCTCTTTCCGTCTCGTAGACACGAGCTGAGAAATTGCAAACATCGAGCAATTGCTCAGAGATGAAAAGTGCCAGCACTGAAAGCTGTTGCTAGCCAGCACCCTTCCTTGGAAGCGCTTTCACAGGCGCAGCAACACTGGGGCTTTGCGCTTCTCTACCCACCAAACGTCACGGTCATTCTCTTTCCATCTCGTAGACACGAGCTGAGAAATTGCAAACGTTGAGCAATTGCTCAGAGATGAAAAGTGCCAGCACTGAAAGCTCTTGCTAGCCAGCACCCTTCCTTGGAAGCGCTTTTGTAGGCCTAAGAACACTGGGGCTCTGGGCTTCTCTAGCCACCTAATCTTCTGCTCATCCTCTCGCGCACTCTAAAGAGTGCTCAGGTGAGAAATTGCAAACGTCGAGCAATTGCTCAGAGATGAAAAGTGCCAGCACTGGAAGCTCTTGCTAGCCAGCACCCTTCCTTGGAAGCGCTTTTGTAGGCCTAAGAACATTGGGACTCTGGGCTTCTCTAGCCACCTCATCTTCTGCTCATCCTCGCGCGCACTCTGAAGAGAGCTCAGGTGAGAAATTGCAAACGTCCAGCAATTGCTCAGAGATGAAAAGTGCCAGCACTGAAAGCTGTTGCTAGCCAGCACCCTTCCTTGGAAGCGCTTTCACAGGCGCAGCAACACTGGGGCTTTGCGCTTCTCTAGCCACCAAACGTCACAGTCCTTCTCTTTCCGTCTCGTAGACACGAGCTGAGAAATTGCAAACATCGAGCAATTGCTCAGAGATGAAAAGTGCCAGCACTGAAAGCTGTTGCTAGCCAGCACCCTTCCTTGGAAGCGCTTTGACAGGCGCAGTAACACTGGGGCTTTGCGCTTCTCTACCCACCAAACGTCACGGTCCTTCTCTTTCCGTCTCGTAGACACAAGCTGAGAAATTGCAAACGTCGAGCAATTGCTCAGAGATGAAAAGTGCCAGCACTGAAAGCTCTTGCTAGCCAGCACCCTTCCTTGGAAGCGCTTTTGTAGCCCTTAGAACACTGGGGCTCTGGGCTTCTCTAGCCACCTCATCTTCTGCTCATCCTCTCGCGCACTCTAAAGAGAGCTCAGGTGAGAAACTGCAAACGTCGAGCAATTGCTCAGAGATGAAAAGTGCCAGCACTGAAAGCTGTTGCTAGCCAGCACCCTTCCTTGGAAGCGCTTTCACAAGCGCGGTAACACTGGGGCTTTGCACTTCTCTAGCCACCAAACGTCACGGTCCTTCTCTTTCCGTCAGTAGACACGAGCTGAGAAATTGCAAACGTCGAGCAATTGCTCAGAGATGAAAAGTGCCAGCACTGAAAGCTGTTGCTAGCCAGCACCCTTCCTTGGAAGTGCTTTCACAGGCGCAGTAACACTGGGGCTTTCCGCTTCTATACGCACCAAACGTCACGGTCATTCTATTTCCGTCTCGTAGACACGAGCTGAGAAATTGCAAACGTCGAGCAATTGCTCAGAGAGGAAAAGTGCCAGCACTGAAAGCTCTTGCTAGCCAGCACCCTTCCTTGGAAGCGCTTTTGTAGGCCTAAGAACACTGGGGCTCTGGGCTTCTCTAGCCACCTCATCTTCTGCTCATCCTCTCGCGCACTCTAAAGAGAGCTCAGGTGAGAAATTGCAAACGTCGAGCAATTGCTCAGAGATGAAAAGTGCCAGCACTGAAAGCTCTTGCTAGCCAGCACCCTTCCTTGGAAGCGCTTTCACAGGCGCAGCAACACTGGGGCTTTGCGCTTCTCTACCCACCAAACGTCACGGTCATTCTCTTTCCATCTCATAGACACGAGCTGAGAAATTGCAAACATCGAGCAATTGCTCAGAGATGAAAAGTGCCAGCACTGAAAGCTGTTGCTAGCCAGCACCCTTCCTTGGAAGCGCTTTCACAGGCGCAGTAACACTGGGGCTTTGCGCTTCTCTAGCCACCAAACGTCACGGTCCTTCTCTTTCCGTCTCGTAGACATGAGCTGAGAAATTGCAAATGTCGAGCAATTGCTCAGAGATGAAAAGTGCCAGCACTGAAAGCTGTTGCTAGCCAGCACCCTTCCTTGGAAGCGCTTTTGTAGCCCTTAGAACACTGGGGCTCTGGGCTTCTCTAGCCACCTCATCTTCTGCTCATCCTCGCGCGCACTCTAAAGAGTGCTCAGGTGAGAAATTGCAAACGTCGAGCAATTGCTCAGAGATGAAAAGTGCCAGCACTGGAAGCTGTTGCTAGCCAGCACCCTTCCTTGGAAGCGCTTTTGTAGGCCTAAGAACACTGGGGCTCTGGGCTTCTCTAGCCACCTCATCTTCTGCTCATCCTCGCGCGCTCTAAAGAGAGCTCAGGTGAGAAATTGCAAACGTCCAGCAATTGCTCAGAGATGAAAAGTGCCAGCACTGAAAGCTCTTGCTAGCCAGCACCCTTCCTTGGAAGCGCTTTCACAGGCGCAGCAACACTGGGGCTTTGCGCTTCTCTACCCACCAAACGTCACGGTCCTTCTCTTTCCGTCTTGTAGACACGAGCTGAGAAATTGCAAACGTCGAGCAATTGCTCAGAGATGAAAAGTGCCAGCACTGAAAGCTGTTGCTAGCCAGCACCCTTCCTTGGAAGCGCTTTCACAGGCGCAGCAACACTGGGGCTTTGCGCTTCTCTAGCCACCAAACGTCACGGTCATTCTCTTTCCGTCTCGTAGACACGAGCTGAGAAATTGCAAACGTCGAGCAATTGCTCAGAGATGAAAAGTGCCAGCACTGAAAGCTCTTGCTAGCCAGCACCCTTCCTTGGAAGCGCTTTCACAGGCGCAGCAACACTGGGGCTTTGCGCTTCTCTACCCACCAAACGTCACTGTCATTCTCTTTCCATCTCGTAGACACAAGCTGAGAAATTGCAAACGTTGAGCAATTGCTCAGAGATGAAAAGTGCCAGCACTGAAAGCTCTTGCTAGCCAGCACCCTTCCTTGGAAGCGCTTTTGTAGGCCTAAGAACACTGGGGCTCTGGGCTTCTCTAGCCACCTAATCTTCTGCTCATCCTCTCGCGCACTCTAAAGAGTGCTCAGGTGAGAAATTGCAAACGTTGAGCAATTGCTCAGAGATGAAAAGTGCCAGCACTGGAAGCTCTTGCTAGCCAGCACCCTTCCTTGGAAGCGCTTTTGTAGGCCTAAGATCATTGGGACTCTGGGCTTCTCTAGCCACCTCATCTTCTGCTCATCCTCTCGCGCACTCTGAAGAGAGCTCAGGTGAGAAATTGCAAACGTCCAGCAATTGCTCAGAGATGAAAAGTGCCAGCACTGAAAGCTGTTGCTAGCCAGCACCCTTCCTTGGAAGCGCTTTCACAGGCGCAGCAACACTGGGGCTTTGCGCTTCTCTAGCCACCAAACGTCACGGTCCTTCTCTTTCCGTCTCGTAGACACGAGCTGAGAAATTGCAAACGTCGAGCAATTGCTCAGAGATGAAAAGTGCCAGCACTGAAAGCTCTTGCTAGCCAGCCCCCTTCCTTGGAAGCGCTTTTGTAGGCCTAAGAACACTGGGGCTCTGGGCTTCTCTAGCCACCTCATCTTCTGCTCATCCTCTCGCGCACTCTAAAGAGAGCTCAGGTGAGAAATTGCAAACGTCCAGCAATTGCTCAGAGATGAAAAGTGCCAGCACTGAAAGCTCTTGCTAGCCAGCACCCTTCCTTGGAAGCGCTTTCACAGGCGCTGTAACACTGGGGCTTTGCGCTTCTCTACCCACCAAACGTCACGGTCCTTCTCTTTCCGTCTCGTAGACACGAGCTGAGAAATTGCAAACGTCGAGCAATTGCTCCGAGATGAAAAGTGCCAGCACTGAAAGCTGTTGCTAGCCAGCACCCTTCCTTGGAAGCGCTTTACAGGCGCAGTAACACTGGGGCTTTGCGCTTCTCTACCCACCAAACGTCACGGTCACTATCTCTCCGTCTCATAGACACGAGCTGAGAAATTGCAAACGTCGAGCAATTGCTCAGAGATGAAAAGTGCCAGCACTGAAAGCTGTTGCTAGCCAGCACCCTTCCTTGGAAGCGCTTTCACAGGCGCAGCAACACTGGGGCTTTGCGCTTCTATACGCACCAAACGTCACGGTCATTCTCTTTCCGTCTCGTAGACACGAGCTGAGAAATTGCAAACGTCGAGCAATTGCTCAGAGATGAAAAGTGCCAGCACTGAAAGCTCTTGCTAGCCAGCACCCTTCCTTGGAAGCGCTTTTGTAGGCCTAAGAACACTGGGGCTCTGGGCTTCTCTAGCCACCTAATCTTCTGCTCATCCTCTCGCGCACTCTAAAGAGAGCTCAGGTGAGAAATTGCAAACGTCGAGCAATTGCTCAGAGATGAAAAGTGCCAGCACTGAAAGCTGTTGCTAGCGAGCACCCTTCCTTGGAAGCGCTTTTGTAGCCCTAAGAACACTGGGGCTCTGGGCTTCTCTAGCCACCTCATCTTCTGCTCATCCTCGCGCGCAATCTAAAGAGAGCTCAGGTGAGAAATTGCAAACGTCGAGCAATTGCTCTAGAGATGAAAAGTGCCAGCACTGAAAGCTGTTGCTAGCCAGCACCCTTCCTTGAAGCGCTTTCACAGGCGCAGTAACACTGGGGCTTTGCGCTTCTCTAGCCACCAAACGTCACGGTCCTTCTCTTTCCGTCTCGTAGACACGAGCTGAGAAATTGCAAACGTCGAGCAATTGCTCAGAGATGAAAAGTGCCAGCACTGAAAGCTCTTGCTAGCCAGCACCCTTCCTTGGAAGCGCTTTCACAGGCGCAGCAACACTGGGGCTTTGCGCTTCTCTACCCACCAAACGTCACTGTCATTCTCTTTCCATCTCATAGACACGAGCTGAGAAATTGCAAACATCGAGCAATTGCTCAGAGATGAAAAGTGCCAGCACTGAAAGCTGTTGCTAGCCAGCACCCTTCCTTGGAAGCGCTTTCACAGGCGCAGTAACACTGGGGCTTTGCGCTTCTCTAGCCACCAAACGTCACGGTCCTTCTCTTTCCGTCTCGTAGACATGAGCTGAGAAATTGCAAACGTCGAGCAATTGCTCAGAGATGAAAAGTGCCAGCACTGAAAGCTGTTGCTAGCCAGCACCCTTCCTTGGAAGCGCTTTCTCAGGCGCAGTAACACTGGGGCTTTGCACTTCTCTACCCACCAAACGTCACGGTCCTTCTCTTTCCGTCTCGTAGACACGAGCTGAGAAATTGCAAACGTCGAGCAATTGCTCAGAGATGAAAAGTGCCAGCACTGAAAGCTGTTGCTAGCCAGCACCCTTCCTTGGAAGTGCTTTCACAGGCGCAGCAACACTGGGGCTTTCCGCTTCTATACGCACCAAACGTCACGGTCATTCTCTTTCCGTCTCGTAGACACGAGCTGAGAAATTGCAAACGTCCAGCAATTGCTCAGAGATGAAAAGTGCCAGCACTGAAAGCTGTTGCTAGCCAGCACCCTTCCTTGGAAGCGCTTTTGTAGCCCTTAGAACACTGGGGCTCTGGGCTTCTTTAGCCACCTCATCTTCTGATCATCTTCTCGCGCACTCTAAAGAGAGCTCAGGTGAGAAATTGCAAACGTCGAGCAATTGCTCAGAGATGAAAAGTGCCAGCACTGAAAGCTGTTGCTTAGCCAGCACCCTTCCTTGGAAGCGCTTTCACAGGCGCAGCAACACTGGGGCTTTGCGCTTCTCTAGCCACCAAGCGTCACAGTCCTTCTCTTTCCGTCTCGTAGACACGAGCTGAGAAATTGCAAACGTCGAGCAATTGCTCCGAGATGAAAAGTGCCAGCACTGAAAGCTGTTGCTAGCCAGCACCCTTCCTTGGAAGCGCTTTACAGGCGCAGTAACACTGGGGCTTTGCGCTTCTCTACCCACCAAACGTCACTGTCATTCTCTTTCCATCTCATAGACACGAGCTGAGAAATTGCAAACATCGAGCAATTGCTCAGAGATGAAAAGTGCCAGCACTGAAAGCTGTTGCTAGCCAGCACCCTTCCTTGGAAGCGCTTTCACAGGCGCAGTAACACTGGGGCTTTGCGCTTCTCTAGCCACCAAACGTCACGGTCCTTCTCTTTCCGTCGGTAGACACGAAATGAGAAATTGCAAACGTCGAGCAATTGCTCAGAGATGAAAAGTGCCAGCACTGAAAGCTGTTGCTAGCCAGCACCCTTCCTTGGAAGCGCTTTTGTATCCCTTAGAACACTGGGGCTCTGGGCTTCTCTAGCCACCTCATCTTCTGCTCATCCTCTCGCGCACTCTAAAGAGAGCTCAGGTGAGAAACTGCAAACGTCGAGCAATTGCTCAGAGATGAAAAGTGCCAGCACTGAAAGCTCTTGCTAGCCAGCACCCTTCCTTGGAAGCGCTTTCACAAGCGTGGTAACACTGGGGCTTTGCACTTCTCTACCCACCAAACGTCACGGTCATTCTCTTTCCGTCGGTAGACACGAGCTGAGAAATTGCAAACGTCGAGCAATTGCTCAGAGATGAAAAGTGCCAGCACTGAAAGCTGTTGCTAGCCAGCACCCTTCCTTGGAAGTGCTTTCACAGGCGCAGCAACACTGGGGCTTTCCGCTTCTATACGCACCAAACGTCACGGTCATTCTATTTCCGTCTCGTAGACACGAGCTGAGAAATTGCAAACGTCGAGCAATTGCTCAGAGATGAAAAGTGCCAGCACTGAAAGCTGTTGCTAGCCAGCACCCTTCCTTGGAAGCGCTTTTGTAGGCCTAAGAACACTGGGGCTCTGGGCTTCTCTAGCCACCTCATCTTCTGCTCATCCTCTCGCGCACTCTAAAGAGAGCTCAGGTGAGAAATTGCAAACGTCCAGCAATTGCTCAGAGATGAAAAGTGCCAGCACTGAAAGCTGTTGCTAGCCAGCACCCTTCCTTGGAAGCGCTTTCACAGGCGCAGCAACACTGGGGCTTTGCGCTTCTCTAGCCACCAAACGTCACGGTCCTTCTCTTTCCGTCTCGTAGACACGAGCTGAGAAATTGCAAACGTCGAGCAATTACTCAGAGATGAAAAGTGCCAGCACTGAAAGCTCTTGCTAGCCAGCACCCTTCCTTGGAAGCGCTTTCACAGGCGCAGCAACAGTGGGGCTTTGCGCTTCTCTACCCACCAAACGTCACTGTCATTCTCTTTCCATCTCATAGACACGAGCTGAGAAATTGCAAACATCGAGCAATTGCTCAGAGATGAAAAGTGCCAGCACTGAAAGCTCTTGCTAGCCAGCACCCTTCCTTGGAAGCGCTTTCACAGGCGCAGTAACACTGGGGCTTTGCACTTCTCTACCCACCAAACGTCACGGTCCTTCTCTTTCCGTCTCGTAGACACGAGCTGAGAAATTGCAAACGTCGAGCAATTGCTCAGAGATGAAAAGTGCCAGCACTGAAAGCTGTTGCTAGCCAGCACCCTTCCTTGGAAGCGCTTTCACAGGCGCAGTAACACTGGGGCTTTGCGCTTCTCTACCCACCAAACGTCATGGTCATTCTCTTTCCGTCTCGTAGACACGAGCTGAGAAATTGCAAACGTCGAGCAATTGCTCAGAGATGAAAAGTGCCAGCACTGAAAGCTGTTGCTAGCCAGCACCCTTCCTTGGAAGCGCTTTACAGGCGCAGTAACACTGGGGCTTTGCGCTTCTCTACCCACCAAACGTCACGGTCATTCTCTTTCCATCTCATAGACACGAGCTGAGAAATTGCAAACATCGAGCAATTGCTCAGAGATGAAAAGTGCCAGCACTGAAAGCTCTTGCTAGCCAGCACCCTTCCTTGAAGCGCTTTCACAGGCGCAGTAACACTGGGGCTTTGCGCTTCTCTAGCCACCAAACGTCACGGTCCTTCTCTTTCCGTCTCGTAGACATGAGCTGAGAAATTGCAAATGTCGAGCAATTGCTCAGAGATGAAAAGTGCCAGCACTGAAAGCTGTTGCTAGCCAGCACCCTTCCTTGGAAGCGCTTTTGTAGCCCTTAGAACACTGGGGCTCTGGGCTTCTCTAGCCACCTCATCTTCTGCTCATCCTCGCGCGCACTCTAAAGAGTGCTCAGGTGAGAAATTGCAAACGTCGAGCAATTGCTCAGAGATGAAAAGTGCCAGCACTGGAAGCTGTTGCTAGCCAGCACCCTTCCTTGGAAGCGCTTTTGTAGGCCTAAGAACACTGGGGCTCTGGGCTTCTCTAGCCACCTCATCTTCTGCTCATCCTCGCGCGCTCTAAAGAGAGCTCAGGTGAGAAATTGCAAACGTCCAGCAATTGCTCAGAGATGAAAAGTGCCAGCACTGAAAGCTGTTGCTAGCCAGCACCCTTCCTTGGAAGCGCTTTCACAGGCGCAGCAACACTGGGGCTTTGCGCTTCTCTACCCACCAAACGTCACGGTCCTTCTCTTTCCGTCTTGTAGACACGAGCTGAGAAATTGCAAACGTCGAGCAATTGCTCAGAGATGAAAAGTGCCAGCACTGAAAGCTGTTGCTAGCCAGCACCCTTCCTTGGAAGCGCTTTCACAGGCGCAGCAACACTGGGGCTTTGCGCTTCTATACGCACAAAACGTCACGGTCCTTCTCTTTCCGTCTCGTAGACACGAGCTGAGAAATTGCAAACATCGAGCAATTGCTCAGAGATGAAAAGTGCCAGCACTGAAAGCTGTTGCTAGCCAGCACCCTTCCTTGGAAGCGCTTTCACAGGCGCAGCAACACTGGGGCTTTGCGCTTCTCTACCCACCAAACGTCACGGTCATTCTCTTTCCATCTCGTAGACACGAGCTGAGAAATTGCAAACGTTGAGCAATTGCTCAGAGATGAAAAGTGCCAGCACTGAAAGCTCTTGCTAGCCAGCACCCTTCCTTGGAAGCGCTTTTGTAGGCCTAAGAACACTGGGGCTCTGGGCTTCTCTAGCCACCTCATCTTCTGCTCATCCTCTCGCGCACTCTAAAGAGTGCTCAGGTGAGAAATTGCAAACGTCGAGCAATTGCTCAGAGATGAAAAGTGCCAGCACTGGAAGCTCTTGCTAGCCAGCACCCTTCCTTGGAAGCGCTTTTGTAGGCCTAAGAACATTGGGATTCTGGGCTTCTCTAGCCACCTCATCTTCTGCTCATCCTCGCGCGCACTCTGAAGAGAGCTCAGGTGAGAAATTGCAAACGTCCAGCAATTGCTCAGAGATGAAAAGTGCCAGCACTGAAAGCTGTTGCTAGCCAGCACCCTTCCTTGGAAGCGCTTTCACAGGCGCAGTAACACTGGGGCTTTGCACTTCTCTACCCAACAAACGTCACGGTCCTTCTCTTTCCGTCTTGTAGACACGAGCTGAGAAATTGCAAACGTCGAGCAATTGCTCAGAGATGAAAAGTGCCAGCACTGAAAGCTCTTGCTAGCCAGCACCCTTCCTTGGAAGCGCTTTCACAGGCGCAGCAACACTGGGGCTTTGCGCTTCTCTAGCCACCAAACGTCACGGTCCTTCTCTTTCCGTCTCGTAGACACGAGCTGAGAAATAGCAAATGTCGAGCAATTGCTCAGAGATGAAAAGTGCCAGCACTGAAAGCTGTTGCTAGCCAGCACCCTTCCTTGGAAGCGCTTTACAGGCGCAGTAACACTGGGGCTTTGCGCTTCTCTAGCCACCAAACGTCACTGTCATTCTCTTTCCATCTCATAGACACGAGCTGAGAAATTGCAAACATCGAGCAATTGCTCAGAGATGAAAAGTGCCAGCACTGAAAGCTGTTGCTAGCCAGCACCCTTCCTTGGAAGCGCTTTGACAGGCGCAGTAACACTGGGGCTTTGCGCTTCTCTACCCACCAAACGTCACGGTCCTTCTCTTTCCGTCTCGTAGACACAAGCTGAGAAATTGCAAACGTCGAGCAATTGCTCAGAGATGAAAAGTGCCAGCACTGAAAGCTGTTGCTAGCCAGCACCCTTCCTTGGAAGCGCTTTTGTATCCCTTAGAACACTGGGGCTCTGGGCTTCTCTAGCCACCTCATCTTCTGCTCATCCTCTCGCGCACTCTAAAGAGAGCTCAGGTGAGAAACTGCAAACGTCGAGCAATTGCTCAGAGATGAAAAGTGCCAGCACTGAAAGCTGTTGCTAGCCAGCACCCTTCCTTGGAAGCGCTTTCACAAGCGCGGTAACACTGGGGCTTTGCACTTCTCTACCCACCAAACGTCACGGTCCTTCTCTTTCCGTCAGTAGACACGAGCTGAGAAATTGCAAACGTCGAGCAATTGCTCAGAGATGAAAAGTGCCAGCACTGAAAGCTGTTGCTAGCCAGCACCCTTCCTTGGAAGTGCTTTCACAGGCGCAGCAACACTGGGGCTTTCCGCTTCTATACGCACCAAACGTCACGGTCATTCTATTTCCGTCTCGTAGACACGAGCTGAGAAATTGCAAACGTCGAGCAATTGCTCAGAGAGGAAAAGTGCCAGCACTGAAAGCTCTTGCTAGCCAGCACCCTTCCTTGGAAGCGCTTTTGTAGGCCTAAGAACACTGGGGCTCTGGGCTTCTCTAGCCACCTCATCTTCTGCTCATCCTCTCGCGCACTCTAAAGAGAGCTCAGGTGAGAAATTGCAAACGTCCAGCAATTGCTCAGAGATGAAAAGTGCCAGCACTGAAAGCTGTTGCTAGCCAGCACCCTTCCTTGGAAGCGCTTTCACAGGCGCAGCAACACTGGGGCTTTGCGCTTCTCTACCCACCAAACGTCACGGTCCTTCTCTTTCCGTCTCCTAGACACGAGCTGAGAAATTGCAAACGTCGAGCAATTGCTCAGAGATGAAAAGTGCCAGCACTGGAAGCTCTTGCTAGCCAGCACCCTTCCTTGGAAGCGCTTTCACAGGCGCAGCAACACTGGGGCTTTGCGCTTCTCTAGCCACCAAACGTCACTGTCATTCTCTTTCCATCTCATAGACACGAGCTGAGAAATTGCAAGCATCGAGCAATTGCTCAGAGATGAAAAGTGCCAGCACTGAAAGCTGTTGCTAGCCAGCACCCTTCCTTGGAAGCGCTTTCACAGGCGCAGTAACACTGGGGCTTTGCGCTTCTCTAACCACCAAACGTCACGGTCCTTCTCTTTCCGTCTCGTAGACACGAGCTGAGAAATTGCAAACGTCGATTAATTGCTCAGAGATGAAAAGTGCCAGCACTGAAAGCTGTTGCTAGCCAGCACCCTTCCTTGGAAGCGCTTTTGTAGGCCTAAGAACACTGGGGCTCTGGGCTTCTCTAGCCACCTAATCTTCTCCTCATCCTCTCGCGCACTCTAAAGAGAGCTCAGGTGAGAAATTGCAAACGTCGAGCAATTGCTCAGAGATGAAAAGTGCCAGCACTGGAAGCTCTTGCTAGCCAGCACCCTTCCTTGGAAGCGCTTTCACAGGCGCAGCAACACTGGGGCTTTGCGCTTCTCTAGCCACCAAACGTCACGGTCATTCTCTTTCCGTCTCGTAGACACGAGCTGAGAAATTGCAAACGTCGAGCAATTGCTCAGAGATGAAAAGTGCCAGCACTGAAAGCTCTTGCTAGCCAGCACCCTTCCTTGGAAGCGCTTTACAGGCGCAGTAACACTGGGGCTTTGCGCTTCTCTAGCCACCAAACGTCACGGTCATTCTCTTTCCATCTCATAGACACGAGCTGAGAAATTGCAAACATCGAGCAATTGCTCAGAGATGAAAAGTGCCAGCACTGAAAGCTGTTGCTAGCCAGCACCCTTCCTTGGAAGCGCTTTCACAGGCGCAGTAACACTGGGGCTTTGCGCTTCTCTAGCCACCAAACGTCACGGTCCTTCTCTTTCCGTCTCGTAGACATGAGCTGAGAAATTGCAAATGTCGAGCAATTGCTCAGAGATTAAAAGTGCCAGCACTGAAAGCTGTTGCTAGCCAGCACCCTTCCTTGGAAGCGCTTTTGTAGCCCTTAGAACACTGGGGCTCTGGGCTTCTCTAGCCACCTCATCTTCTGCTCATCCTCGCGCGCACTCTAAAGAGTGCTCAGGTGAGAAATTGCAAACGTCGAGCAATTGCTCAGAGATGAAAAGTGCCAGCACTGGAAGCTGTTGCTAGCCAGCACCCTTCCTTGGAAGCGCTTTTGTAGGCCTAAGAACACTGGGGCTCTGGGCTTCTCTAGCCACCTCATCTTCTGCTCATCCTCGCGCGCTCTAAAGAGAGCTCAGGTGAGAAATTGCAAACGTCCAGCAATTGCTCAGAGATGAAAAGTGCCAGCACTGAAAGCTCTTGCTAGCCAGCACCCTTCCTTGGAAGCGCTTTCACAGGCGCAGCAACACTGGGGCTTTGCGCTTCTCTACCCACCAAACGTCACGGTCCTTCTCTTTCCGTCTTGTAGACACGAGCTGAGAAATTGCAAACGTCGAGCAATTGCTCAGAGATGAAAAGTGCCAGCACTGAAAGCTGTTGCTAGCCAGCACCCTTCCTTGGAAGCGCTTTCACAGGCGCAGCAACACTGGGGCTTTGCGCTTCTCTAGCCACCAAACGTCACGGTCATTCTCTTTCCGTCTCGTAGACACGAGCTGAGAAATTGCAAACGTCGAGCAATTGCTCAGAGATGAAAAGTGCCAGCACTGAAAGCTCTTGCTAGCCAGCACCCTTCCTTGGAAGCGCTTTCACAGGCGCAGCAACACTGGGGCTTTGCGCTTCTCTACCCACCAAACGTCACTGTCATTCTCTTTCCATCTCGTAGACACGAGCTGAGAAATTGCAAACGTTGAGCAATTGCTCAGAGATGAAAAGTGCCAGCACTGAAAGCTGTTGCTAGCCAGCACCCTTCCTTGGAAGCGCTTTTGTAGGCCTAAGAACACTGGGGCTCTGGGCTTCTCTAGCCACCTAATCTTCTGCTCATCCTCTCGCGCACTCTAAAGAGTGCTCAGGTGAGAAATTGCAAACGTCGAGCAATTGCTCAGAGATGAAAAGTGCCAGCACTGGAAGCTCTTGCTAGCCAGCACCCTTCCTTGGAAGCGCTTTTGTAGGCCTAAGAACATTGGGACTCTGGGCTTCTCTAGCCACCTCATCTTCTGCTCATCCTCGCGCGCACTCTGAAGAGAGCTCAGGTGAGAAATTGCAAACGTCCAGCAATTGCTCAGAGATGAAAAGTGCCAGCACTGAAAGCTGTTGCTAGCCAGCACCCTTCCTTGGAAGCGCTTTCACAGGCGCAGCAACACTGGGGCTTTGCGCTTCTCTAGCCACCAAACGTCACGGTCCTTCTCTTTCCGTCTCGTAGACACGAGCTGAGAAATTGCAAACGTCGAGCAATTGCTCAGAGATGAAAAGTGCCAGCACTGAAAGCTCTTGCTAGCCAGCCCCCTTCCTTGGAAGCGCTTTTGTAGGCCTAAGAACACTGGGGCTCTGGGCTTCTCTAGCCACCTCATCTTCTGCTCATCCTCTCGCGCACTCTAAAGAGAGCTCAGGTGAGAAATTGCAAACGTCCAGCAATTGCTCAGAGATGAAAAGTGCCAGCACTGAAAGCTCTTGCTAGCCAGCACCCTTCCTTGGAAGCGCTTTCACAGGCGCTGTAACACTGGGGCTTTGCGCTTCTCTAGCCACCAAACGTCACGGTCCTTCTCTTTCCGTCTCGTAGACACGAGCTGAGAAATTGCAAACGTCGAGCAATTGCTCAGAGATGAAAAGTGCCAGCACTGAAAGCTCTTGCTAGCCAGCACCCTTCCTTGGAAGCGCTTTACAGGCGCAGTAACACTGGGGCTTTGCGCTTCTCTACCCACCAAACGTCACGGTCACTATCTCTCCGTCTCATAGACACGAGCTGAGAAATTGCAAACGTCGAGCAATTGCTCAGAGATGAAAAGTGCCAGCACTGAAAGCTGTTGCTAGCCAGCACCCTTCCTTGGAAGCGCTTTCACAGGCGCAGTAACACTGGGGCTTTGCGCTTCTCTAGCCACCAAATGTCACGGTCATTCTCTTTCCGTCTCGTAGACTCGAGCTGAGAAATTGCAAACGTCGAGCAATTGCTCAGAGATGAAAAGTGCCAGCACTGAAAGCTGTTGCTAGCCAGCACCCTTCCTTGGAAGCGCTTTCACAGGCGCAGCAACACTGGGGCTTTGCGCTTCTATACGCACCAAACGTCACGGTCATTCTCTTTCCGTCTCGTAGACACGAGCTGAGAAATTGCAAATGTCCAGCAATTGCTCCGAGATGAAAAGTGCCAGCACTGAAAGCTCTTGCTAGCCAGCACCCTTCCTTGGAAGCGCTTTTGTAGGCCTAAGAACACTGGGGCTCTGGGCTTCTCTAGCCACCTAATCTTCTGCTCATCCTCTCGCGCACTCTAAAGAGAGCTCAGGTGAGAAATTGCAAACGTCGAGCAATTGCTCAGAGATGAAAAGTGCCAGCACTGAAAGCTGTTGCTAGCGAGCACCCTTCCTTGGAAGCGCTTTTGTAGCCCTAAGAACACTGGGGCTCTGGGCTTCTCTAGCCACCTCATCTTCTGCTCATCCTCGCGCGCAATCTAAAGAGAGCTCAGGTGAGAAATTGCAAACGTCGAGCAATTGCTCTAGAGATGAAAAGTGCCAGCACTGAAAGCTGTTGCTAGCCAGCACCCTTCCTTGGAAGCGCTTTCACAGGCGCAGTAACAGTGGGGCTTTGCACTTCTATACGTACCAAAAGTCACGGTCCTTCTCTTTCCGTCTCGTAGACACGAGCTGAGAAATTGCAAACGTCGAGCAATTGCTCAGAGATGAAAAGTGCCAGCACTGAAAGCTGTTGCTAGCCAGCACCCTTCCTTGGAAGCGCTTTTGTAGCCCTTAGAACACTGGGGCTCTGGGCTTCTCTAGCCACCTAATCTTCTCCTCATCCTCTCGCGCACTCTAAAGAGAGCTCAGGTGAGAAATTGCAAACTTCGAACAATTGCTCAGAGATGAAAAGTGCCAGCACTGAAAGCTGTTGCTAGCCAGCACCCTTCCTTGGAAGCGCTTTCACAGGCGCAGCAACACTGGGGCTTTGCGCTTCTCTAGCCACCAAACGTCACGGTCCTTCTCTTTCCGTCTCGTAGACACGAGCTGAGAAATTGCAAACGTCGAGCAATTGCTCAGAGATGAAAAGTGCCAGCACTGAAAGCTGTTGCTAGCCAGCACCCTTCCTTGGAAGCGCTTTACAGGCGCAGTAACACTGGGGCTTTGCGCTTCTCTACGCACCAAACGTCACGGTCATTCTCTTTCCATCTCATAGACACGAGCTGAGAAATTGCAAACATCGAGCAATTGCTCAGAGATGAAAAGTGCCAGCACTGAAAGCTGTTGCTAGCCAGCACCCTTCCTTGAAGCGCTTTCACAGGCGCAGTAACACTGTGGCTTTGCGCTTCTCTACCCACCAAACGTCACGGTCCTTCTCTTTCCGTCTCGTAGACACGAGCTGAGAAATTGCAAACGTCGAGCAATTGCTCAGAGATGAAAAGTGCCAGCACTGAAAGCTCTTGCTAGCCAGCACCCTTCCTTGGAAGCGCTTTTGTAGGCCTAAGAACAGTGGGGCTCTGGGCTTCTCTAGCCACCTCATCTTCTGCTCATCCTCGCGCGCACTCTAAAGAGTGCTCAGGTGAGAAATTGCAAACGTCGAGCAATTGCTCAGAGATGAAAAGTGCCAGCACTGGAAGCTGTTGCTAGCCAGCACCCTTCCTTGGAAGCGCTTTTGTAGGCCTAAGAACACTGGGGCTCTGGGCTTCTCTAGCCACCTCATCTTCTGCTCATCCTCGCGCGCTCTAAAGAGAGCTCAGGTGAGAAATTGCAAACGTCCAGCAATTGCTCAGAGATGAAAAGTGCCAGCACTGAAAGCTGTTGCTAGCCAGCACCCTTCCTTGGAAGCGCTTTCACAGGCGCTGTAACTCTGGGGCTTTGCGCTTCTCTAGCCACCAAACGTCACGGTCCTTCTCTTTCCGTCTCGTAGACTCGAGCTGAGAAATTGCAAACGTTGAGCAATTGCTCAGAGATGAAAAGTGCCAGCACTGAAAGCTGTTGCTAGCCAGCACCCTTCCTTGGAAGCGCTTTTGTAGGCCTAAGAACACTGGGGCTCTGGGCTTCTCTAGCCACCTAATCTTCTGCTCATCCTCTCGCGCACTCTAAAGAGTGGTCAGGTGAGAAATTGCAAACATCGAGCAATTGCTCAGAGATGAAAAGTGCCAGCACTGGAAGCTGTTGCTAGCCAGCACCCTTCCTTGGAAGCGCTTTTGTAGCCCTAAGAACACTGGGGCTCTGGGCTTCTCTAGCCACCTCATCTTCTGCTCATCCTCGTGCGCACTCTGAAGAGAGCTCAGGTGAGAAATTGCAAACGTCGAGCAATTGCTCCGAGATGAAAAGTGCCAGCACTGAAAGCTGTTGCTAGCCAGCACCCTTCCTTGGAAGCGCTTTCACAGGCGCAGCAACACTGGGGCTTTGCGCTTCTCTAGCCACCAAACGTCACGGTCCTTCTCTTTCCGTCTCGTAGACACGAGCTGAGAAATTGCAAACGTCGAGCAATTGCTCAGAGATGAAAAGTGCCAGCACTGAAAGCTCTTGCTAGCCAGCCCCCTTCCTTGGAAGCGCTTTTGTAGGCCTAAGAACACTGGGGCTCTGGGCTTCTCTAGCCACCTAATCTTCTGCTCATCCTCTCGCGCACTCTAAAGAGAGCTCAGGTGAGAAATTGCAAACGTCGAGCAATTGCTCAGAGATGAAAAGTGCCAGCACTGAAAGCTCTTGCTAGCCAGCACCCTTCCTTGGAAGCGCTTTCACAGGCGCTGTAACACTGGGGCTTTGCGCTTCTATACGCACCAAACGTCACGGTCCTTCTCTTTCCGTCTCGTAGACACGAGCTGAGAAATTGCAAACGTCGAGCAATTGCTCAGAGATGAAAAGTGCCAGCACTGAAAGCTGTTGCTAGCCAGCACCCTTCCTTGGAAGCGCTTTACAGGCGCAGTAACACTGGGGCTTTGCACTTCTCTACCCACCAAACGTCACGGTCACTATCTCTCCGTCTCGCAGACACGAGCTGAGAAATTGCAAACGTCGAGCAATTGCTCAGAGATGAAAAGTGCCAGCACTGAAAGCTGTCGCCAGCCAGCACCCTTCCTTGGAAGCGCTTTCAGAGGCGCAGTAACAGTGGGGCTTTGCGCTTCTCTACCCACCAAACGTCACGGTCATTCTCTTTCCGTCTCGTAGACTCGCGCTGAGAAATTGCAAACGTCGAGCAATTGCTCAGAGAAGAAAAGTGCCAGCACTGAAAGCTGTTGCTAGCCAGCACCCTTCCTTGGAAGCGCTTTCACAGGCGCAGCAACACTGGGGCTTTGCGCTTCTCTACCCACCAAACGTCATGGTCCTTCTCTTTCCGTCTCGTAGAGACGAGCTGAGAAATTGCAAACGTCGAGCAATTGCTCAGAGATGAAAAGTGCCAGCACTGAAAGCTCTTGCTAGCCAGCCCCCTTCCTTGGAAGCGCTTTTGTAGGCCTAAGAACAGTGGGGCTCTGGGCTTCTCTAGCCACCTAATCTTCTGCTCATCCTCTCGCGCACTCTAAAGAGAGCTCAGGTGAGAAATTGCAAACGTCGAGCAATTGCTCAGAGATGAAAAGTGCCAGCACTGAAAGCTCTTGCTAGCCAGCACCCTTCCTTGGAAGCGCTTTCACAGGCGCTGTAACACTGGGGCTTTGCGCTTCTATACGCACCAAACGTCACGGTCCTTCTCTTTCCGTCTCGTAGACACGAGCTGAGAAATTGCAAACGTCGAGCAATTGCTCAGAGATGAAAAGTGCCAGCACTGAAAGCTGTTGCTAGCCAGCACCCTTCCTTGGAAGCGCTTTACAGGCGCAGTAACACTGGGGCTTTGCGCTTCTCTACCCACCAAACGTCACGGTCACTATCTCTCCGTCTCGTAGACACGAGCTGAGAAATTGCAAACGTCGAGCAATTGCTCAGAGATGAAAAGTGCCAGCACTGAAAGCTGTTGCTAGCCAGCACCCTTCCTTGGAAGCGCTTTCACAGGCGCAGCAACACTGGGGCTTTGCGCTTCTCTAGCCACCAAACGTCACGGTCCTTCTCTTTCCGTCTCGTAGACACGAGCTGAGAAATTGCAAACGTCGAGCAATTGCTCAGAGATGAAAAGTGCCAGCACTGAAAGCTGTTGCTAGCCAGCACCCTTCCTTGGAAGCGCTTTTGTAGGCCTAAGAACACTGGGGCTCTGGGCTTCTCTAGCCACCTCATCTTCTGCTCATCCTCTCGCGCACTCTAAAGAGAGCTCAGGTGAGAAATTGCAAACGTCCAGCAATTGCTCAGAGATGAAAAGTGCCAGCACTGAAAGCTCTTGCTAGCCAGCACCCTTCCTTGGAAGCGCTTTACAGGCGCAGTAACACTGGGGCTTTGCGCTTCTCTAGCCACCAAACGTCACGGTCATTCTCTTTCCATCTCATAGACACGAGCTGAGAAATTGCAAACATCGAGCAATTGCTCAGAGATGAAAAGTGCCAGCACTGAAAGCTGTTGCTAGCCAGCACCCTTCCTTGAAGCGCTTTCACAGGCGCAGTAACACTGTGGCTTTGCGCTTCTCTACCCACCAAACGTCACGGTCCTTCTCTTTCCGTCTCGTAGACACGAGCTGAGAAATTGCAAACGTCGAGCAATTGCTCAGAGATGAAAAGTGCCAGCACTGAAAGCTCTTGCTAGCCAGCACCCTTCCTTGGAAGCGCTTTTGTAGGCCTAAGAACAGTGGGGCTCTGGGCTTCTCTAGCCACCTCATCTTCTGCTCATCCTCGCGCGCACTCTAAAGAGTGCTCAGGTGAGAAATTGCAAACGTCGAGCAATTGCTCAGAGATGAAAAGTGCCAGCACTGGAAGCTGTTGCTAGCCAGCACCCTTCCTTGGAAGCGCTTTTGTAGGCCTAAGAACACTGGGGCTCTGGGCTTCTCTAGCCACCTCATCTTCTGCTCATCCTCGCGCGCTCTAAAGAGAGCTCAGGTGAGAAATTGCAAACGTCCAGCAATTGCTCAGAGATGAAAAGTGCCAGCACTGAAAGCTGTTGCTAGCCAGCACCCTTCCTTGGAAGCGCTTTCACAGGCGCTGTAACTCTGGGGCTTTGCGCTTCTCTACCCACCAAACGTCACGGTCCTTCTCTTTCCGTCTCGTAGACTCGAGCTGAGAAATTGCAAACGTTGAGCAATTGCTCAGAGATGAAAAGTGCCAGCACTGAAAGCTGTTGCTAGCCAGCACCCTTCCTTGGAAGCGCTTTTGTAGGCCTAAGAACACTGGGGCTCTGGGCTTCTCTAGCCACCTAATCTTCTGCTCATCCTCTCGCGCACTCTAAAGAGTGGTCAGGTGAGAAATTGCAAACATCGAGCAATTGCTCAGAGATGAAAAGTGCCAGCACTGGAAGCTGTTGCTAGCCAGCACCCTTCCTTGGAAGCGCTTTTGTAGCCCTAAGAACACTGGGGCTCTGGGCTTCTCTAGCCACCTCATCTTCTGCTCATCCTCGTGCGCACTCTGAAGAGAGCTCAGGTGAGAAATTGCAAACGTCGAGCAATTGCTCCGAGATGAAAAGTGCCAGCACTGAAAGCTGTTGCTAGCCAGCACCCTTCCTTGGAAGCGCTTTCACAGGCGCAGCAACACTGGGGCTTTGCGCTTCTCTAGCCACCAAACGTCACGGTCCTTCTCTTTCCGTCTCGTAGACACGAGCTGAGAAATTGCAAACGTCGAGCAATTGCTCAGAGATGAAAAGTGCCAGCACTGAAAGCTCTTGCTAGCCAGCCCCCTTCCTTGGAAGCGCTTTTGTAGGCCTAAGAACACTGGGGCTCTGGGCTTCTCTAGCCACCTCATCTTCTGCTCATCCTCTCGCGCACTCTAAAGAGAGCTCAGGTGAGAAATTGCAAACGTCGAGCAATTGCTCAGAGATGAAAAGTGCCAGCACTGAAAGCTCTTGCTAGCCAGCACCCTTCCTTGGAAGCGCTTTCACAGGCGCTGTAACACTGGGGCTTTGCGCTTCTATACGCACCAAACGTCACGGTCCTTCTCTTTCCGTCTCGTAGACACGAGCTGAGAAATTGCAAACATCGAGCAATTGCTCAGAGAGGAAAAGTGCCAGCACTGAAAGCTGTTGCTAGCCAGCACCCTTCCTTGGAAGCGCTTTACAGGCGCAGTAACACTGGGGCTTTGCACTTCTCTACCCACCAAACGTCACGGTCACTATCTCTCCGTCTCGCAGACACGAGCTGAGAAATTGCAAACGTCGAGCAATTGCTCAGAGATGAAAAGTGCCAGCACTGAAAGCTGTCGCCAGCCAGCACCCTTCCTTGGAAGCGCTTTCAGAGGCGCAGTAACAGTGGGGCTTTGCGCTTCTCTACCCACCAAACGTCACGGTCATTCTCTTTCCGTCTCGTAGACTCGCGCTGAGAAATTGCAAACGTCGAGCAATTGCTCAGAGATGAAAAGTGCCAGCACTGAAAGCTGTTGCTAGCCAGCACCCTTCCTTGGAAGCGCTTTCACAGGCGCAGCAACACTGGGGCTTTGCGCTTCTCTACCCACCAAACGTCATGGTCCTTCTCTTTCCGTCTCGTAGAGACGAGCTGAGAAATTGCAAACGTCGAGCAATTGCTCAGAGATGAAAAGTGCCAGCACTGAAAGCTGTTGCTAGCCAGCCCCCTTCCTTGGAAGCGCTTTTGTAGGCCTAAGAACACTGGGGCTCTGGGCTTCTCTAGCCACCTCATCTTCTGCTCATCCTCTCGCGCACTCTAAAGAGAGCTCAGGTGAGAAATTGCAAACGTCGAGCAATTGCTCAGAGATGAAAAGTGCCAGCACTGAAAGCTCTTGCTAGCCAGCACCCTTCCTTGGAAGCGCTTTCACAGGCGCTGTAACACTGGGGCTTTGCGCTTCTATACGCACCAAACGTCACGGTCCTTCTCTTTCCGTCTCGTAGACACGAGCTGAGAAATTGCAAACGTCGAGCAATTGCTCAGAGATGAAAAGTGCCAGCACTGAAAGCTGTTGCTAGCCAGCACCCTTCCTTGGAAGCGCTTTACAGGCGCAGTAACACTGGGGCTTTGCGCTTCTCTACCCACCAAACGTCACGGTCACTATCTCTCCGTCTCGTAGACACGAGCTGAGAAATTGCAAACGTCGAGCAATTGCTCAGAGATGAAAAGTGCCAGCACTGAAAGCTGTTGCTAGCCAGCACCCTTCCTTGGAAGCGCTTTCACAGGCGCAGCAACACTGGGGCTTTGCGCTTCTCTACCCACCAAACGTCACGGTCATTCTCTTTCCATCTCGTAGACTCGCGCTGAGAAATTGCAAACGTTGAGTAATTGCTCAGAGAGGAAAAGTGCCAGCACTGAAAGCTGTTGCTAGCCAGCACCCTTCCTTGGAAGCGCTTTTGTAGGCCTAAGAACAGTGGGGCTCTGGGCTTCTCTAGCCACCTAATCTTCTGCTCATCCTCTCGCGCACTCTAAAGAGAGCTCAGGTGAGAAATTGCAAACTTCCAGCAATTGCTCAGAGATGAAAAGTGCCAGCACTGGAAGCTGTTGCTAGCCAGCACCCTTCCTTGGAAGCGCTTTCACAGGCGCAGCAACACTGGGGCTTTGCGCTTCTCTAGCCACCAAACGTCACGGTCCTTCTCTTTCCGTCGGTAGACACGAGCTGAGAAATTGCAAACGTCGAGCAATTGCTCAGAGATGAAAAGTGCCAGCACTGGAAGCTGTTGCTAGCCAGCACCCTTCCTTGAAGCGCTTTACAGGCGCAGTAACAGTGGGGCTTTGCGCTTCTCTACCCACCAAACGTCACGGTCACTATCTCTCCGTCTCGTAGACACGAGCTGAGAAATTGCAAACGTCGAGCAATTGCTCAGAGATGAAAAGTGCCAGCACTGAAAGCTGTTGCTAGCCAGCACCCTTCCTTGGAAGCGTTTTCACAGGCGCAGTAACACTGGGGCTTTGCGCTTCTCTACCCACCAAACGTCACGGTCATTCTCTTTCCGTCTCGTAGACTCGAGCTGAGAAATTGCAAACGTCAAGCAATTGCTCAGAGATGAAAAGTGCCAGCACTGAAAGCTGTTGCTAGCCAGCACCCTTCCTTGGAAGCGCTTTCACAGGCGCAGCAACACTGGGGCTTTGCGCTTCTATACGCACCAAACGTCACGGTCCTTCTCTTTCCGTCTCGTAGACACGAGCTGAGAAATTGCAAACGTCGAGCAATTGCTCAGAGATGAAAAGTGCCAGCACTGAAAGCTGTTGCTAGCCAGCACCCTTCCTTGGAAGCGCTTTTGTAGGCCTAAGAACACTGGGGCTCTGGGCCTCTTTAGCCACCTAATCTTCTGCTCATCCTCTCGTGCACTCTAAAGAGAGCTCAGGTGAGAAATTGCAAACGTCCAGCAATTGCTCAGAGATGAAAAGTGCCAGCACTGAAAGCTCTTGCTAGCCAGCACCCTTCCTTGGAAGCGCTTTCACAGGCGCAGCAACACTGGGGCTTTGCGCTTCTCTAGCCACCAAACGTCACGGTCCTTCTCTTTCCGTCTCGTAGACACGAGCTGAGAAATTGCAAACGTCGAGCAATTGCTCAGAGATGAAAAGTGCCAGCACTGGAAGCTGTTGCTAGCCAGCACCCTTCCTTGGAAGCGCTTTCACAGGCGCAGCAACACTGGGGCTTTGCGCTTCTCTAGCCACCAAACGTCACGGTCCTTCTCTTTCCGTCGGTAGACACGAGCTGAGAAATTGCAAACGTCGAGCAATTGCTCAGAGATGAAAAGTGCCAGCACTGAAAGCTGTTGCTAGCCAGCACCCTTCCTTGGAAGCGCTTTCATAGGCGCAGTAACACTGGGGCTTTGCGCTTCTATACGCACCAAACGTCACGGTCCTTCTCTTTCCGTCTCGTAGACACGAGCTGAGAAATTGCAAACGTTGAGCAATTGCTCAGAGATGAAAAGTGCCAGCACTGAAAGCTGTTGCTAGCCAGCACCCTTCCTTGGAAGCGCTTTTGTAGGCCTAAGAACACTGGGGCTCTGGGCTTCTCTAGCCACCTCATCTTCTGCTCATCCTCTCGCGCACTCTAAAGAGAGCTCAGGTGAGAAATTGCAAACGTCCAGCAATTGCTCAGAGATGAAAAGTGCCAGCACTGAAAGCTCTTGCTAGCCAGCACCCTTCCTTGGAAGCGCTTTCACAGGCGCAGCAACACTGGGGCTTTGCGCTTCTCTAGCCACCAAACGTCACGGTCCTTCTCTCTCCGTCTCGTAGACACGAGCTGAGAAATTGCAAACGTCGAGCAATTGCTCAGAGATGAAAAGTGCCAGCACTAAAAGCTCTTGCTAGCCAGCACCCTTCCTTGGAAGCGCTTTTGTAGCCCTTAGAACACTGGGGCTCTGGGCTTCTCTAGCCAACTAATCTTCTGCTCATCCTCTCGCGCACTCTAAAGAGAGCTCAGGTGAGAAATTGCAAACGTCAAGCAATTGCTCAGAGATGAAAAGTGCCAGCACTGAAAGCTCTTGCTAGCCAGCACCCTTCCTTGGAAGCGCTTTCACAGGCGCAGTAACACTGGGGCTTTGGGCTTGTATGCGCACCAAACATCACGATCCTTCTCTTTCCGTCTCGTAGACACGAGCTGAGAAATTGCAAACGTCGAGCAATTGCTCAGAGATGAAAAGTGCCAGCACTGAAAGCTGTTGCTAGCCAGCACCCTTCCTTGGAAGCGCTTTTGTAGGCCTAAGAACAGTGGGGCTCTGGGCTTCTCTAGCCACCTAATCTTCTGCTCATCCTCTCGCGCACTCTAAAGAGAGCTCAGGTGAGAAATTGCAAACGTCGAGCAATTGCTCAGAGATGAAAAGTGCCAGCACTGAAAGCTGTTGCTAGCCAGCACCCTTCCTTGGAAGCGCTTTTGTAGCCCTTAGAATACTGGGGTTCTGGGCTTCTCTAGCCACCTCATCTTCTGCTCATCCTCTCGCGCACTCTAAAGAGAGCTCAGGTGAGAAATTGCAAACGTCGAGCAATTGCTCAGAGAAGAAATGTGCCAGCACTGAAAGCTGTTGCTAGCCAGCACCCTTCCTTGAAGCGCTTTTGTAGGCCTAAGAACACTGGGGCTCTGGGCTTCTTTAGCCACCTCATCTTCTGCTCATCCTCTCGCGCACTCTAAAGAGAGCTCAGGTGAGAAATTGCAAACGTCGAGCAATTGCTCAGAGATGAAAAGTGCCAGCACTGAAAGCTGTTGCTAGCCAGCACCCTTCCTTGGAAGCGCTTTCACAGGCGCAGCAACACTGGGGCTTTGCGCTTCTCTAGCCACCAAACGTCACTGTCATTCTCTTTCCGTCTCGTAGACACGAGCTGAGAAATTGCAAACGTCGAGCAATTGCTCAAAGATGAAAAGTGCCAGCACTGGAAGCTGTTGCTAGCCAGCACCCTTCCTTGGAAGCGCTTTTGTAGGCCTAAGAACACTGGGGCTCTGGGCTTCTCTAGCCACCTCATCTTCTGCTCATCCTCTCGCGCACTCTAAAGAGAGCTCAGGTGAGAAATTGCAAACTTCCAGCAATTGCTCAGAGATGAAAAGTGCCAGCACTGAAAGCTCTTGCTAGCCAGCACCCTTCCTTGGAAGCGCTTTCACAGGCGCAGTAACACTGGGGCTTTGCGCTTCTCTAGCCACCAAACGTCACGGTCCTTCTCTTTCCGTCGGTAGACACGAGCTGAGAAATTGCAAACGTCGAGCAATTGCTCAGAGATGAAAAGTGCCAGCACTGAAAGCTGTTGCTAGCCAGCACCCTTCCTTGGAAGCGCTTTCACAGGCGCAGTAACACGGGGGCTTTGCGCTTCTATACGCACCAAACGTCACGGTCCTTCTCTTTCCGTCTCGTAGACACGAGCTGAGAAATTGCAAACGTCGAGCAATTGCTCAGAGATGAAAAGTGCCAGCACTGAAAGCTGTTGCTAGCCAGCACCCTTCCTTGGAAGCGCTTTTGTAGGCCTAAGAACACTGGGGCTCTGGGCTTCTCTAGCCACCTAATCTTCTGCTCATCCTCGCGCGCACTCTAAAGAGAGCTCAGGTGAGAAATTGCAAACGTCGAGCAATTGCTCAGAGATGAAAAGTGCCAGCACTGAAAGCTGTTGCTAGCCAGCACCCTTCCTTGGAAGCGCTTTCACAGGCGCAGCAACACTGGGGCTTTGCGCTTCTCTAACCACCAAACGTCACGGTCATTCTCTTTCCGTCTCGTAGACACGAGCTGAGAAATTGCAAACGTCGAGCAATTGCTCAGAGATGAAAAGTGCCAGCACTGAAAGCTCTTGCTAGCCAGCACCCTTCCTTGGAAGCGTTTTTGTAGGCCTAAGAACAGTGGGGCTCTGGGCTTCTCTAGCCACCTAATCTTCTGCTCATCCTCTCGCGCACTCTAAAGACAGCTCAGGTGAGAAATTGCAAACGTCAAGCAATTGCTCAGAGATGAAAAGTGCCAGCACTGAAAGCTGTTGCTAGCCAGCACCCTTCCTTGGAAGCGCTTTTGTAGGCCTAAGAACACTGGGGCTCTGGGCTTCTCTAGCCACCTAATCTTCTGCTCATCCTCTCACGCACTCTAAAGAGAGCTCAGGTGAGAAATTGCAAACGTCGAGCAATTGCTCAGAGAAGAAAAGTGCCAGCACTGAAAGCTGTTGCTAGCCAGCACCCTTCCTTGGAAGCGCTTTCACAGGCGCAGCAACACTGGGGCTTTGCGCTTCTCTAGCCACCAAACGTCACTGTCATTCTCTTTCCGTCTCGTAGACACGAGCTGAGAAATTGCAAACGTCGAGCAATTGCTCAGAGATGAAAAGTGCCAGCACTGGAAGCTGTTGCTAGCCAGCACCCTTCCTTGAAGCGCTTTCACAGGCGCAGCAACACTGGGGCTTTGCGCTTCTCTAGCCACCAAACGTCACGGTCATTCTCTTTCCGTCTCGTAGACACGAGCTGAGAAATTGCAAACGTCGAGCAATTGCTCAGAGATGAAAAGTGCCAGCACTGAAAGCTCTTGCTAGCCAGCACCCTTCCTTGGAAGCGCTTTCACAGGCGCAGCAACACTGGGGCTTTGCGCTTCTCTACCCACCAAATGTCACGGTCATTCTCTTTCCGTCTCGTAGACACGAGCTGAGAAATTGCAAACGTCGAGCAATTGCTCAGAGATGAAAAGTGCCAGCACTGAAAGCTGTTGCTAGCCAGCACCCTTCCTTGGAAGCGCTTTCACAGGCGCAGCAACACTGGGGCTTTGCGCTTCTATACGCACCAAATGTCACGGTCCTTCTCTTTCCGTCGGTAGACACGAGCTGAGAAATTGCAAACGTCGAGCAATTGCTCAGAGATGAAAAGTGCCAGCACTGAAAGCTGTTGCTAGCCAGCACCCTTCCTTGGAAGCGCTTTCATAGGCGCAGTAACACTGGGGCTTTGCGCTTCTATACGCACCAAACGTCACGGTCCTTCTCTTTCCGTCTCGTAGACTCGAGCTGAGAAATTGCAAACGTTGAGCAATTGCTCAGAGATGAAAAGTGCCAGCACTGAAAGCTGTTGCTAGCCAGCACCCTTCCTTGGAAGCGCTTTTGTAGGCCTAAGAACACTGGGGCTCTGGGCTTCTCTAGCCACCTCATCTTCTGCTCATCCTCTCGCGCACTCTAAAGAGAGCTCAGGTGAGAAATTGCAAATGTCCAGCAATTGCTCAGAGATGAAAAGTGCCAGCACTGAAAGCTCTTGCTAGCCAGCACCCTTCCTTGGAAGCGCTTTCACAGGCGCAGCAACACTGGGGCTTTGCGCTTCTCTAGCCACCAAACGTCACGGTCCTTCTCTCTCCGTCTCGTAGACACGAGCTGAGAAATTGCAAACGTCGAGCAATTGCTCAGAGAGGAAAAGTGCCAGCACTAAAAGCTGTTGCTAGCCAGCACCCTTCCTTGGAAGCGCTTTTGTAGCCCTTAGAACACTGGGGCTCTGGGCTTCTCTAGCCAACTAATCTTCTGCTCATCCTCTCGCGCACTCTAAAGAGAGCTCAGGTGAGAAATTGCAAACGTCAAGCAATTGCTCAGAGATGAAAAGTGCCAGCACTGAAAGCTGTTGCTAGCCAGCACCCTTCCTTGGAAGCGCTTTTGTAGGCCTAAGAACAGTGGGGCTCTGGGCTTCTCTAGCCACCTAATCTTCTGCTCATCCTCTCGCGCACTCTAAAGAGAGCTCAGGTTAGAAATTGCAAACGTCGAGCAATTGCTCAGAGATGAAAAGTGCCAGCACTGAAAGCTGTTGCTAGCCAGCACCCTTCCTTGGAAGCGCTTTTGTAGCCCTTAGAATACTGGGGTTCTGGGCTTCTCTAGCCACCTCATCTTCTGCTCATCCTCTCGCGCACTCTAAAGAGAGCTCAGGTGAGAAATTGCAAACGTCGAGCAATTGCTCAGAGAAGAAAAGTGCCAGCACTGAAAGCTGTTGCTAGCCAGCACCCTTCCTTGGAAGCGCATTCACAGTCGCAGCAACACTGAGGCTTTGCGCTTCTCTAGCCACCAAACGTCACTGTCATTCTCTTTCCGTCTCGTAGACACGAGCTGAGAAATTGCAAACGTCGAGCAATTGCTCAGAGATGAAAAGTGCCAGCACTGAAAGCTGTTGCTAGCCAGCACCCTTCCTTGAAGCGCTTTTGTAGGCCTAAGAACACTGGGGCTCTGGGCTTCTTTAGCCACCTCATCTTCTGCTCATCCTCTCGCGCACTCTAAAGAGAGCTCAGGTGAGAAATTGCAAACATCGAGCAATTGCTCAGAGATGAAAAGTGCCAGCACTGAAAGCTCTTGCTAGCCAGCACCCTTCCTTGGAAGCGCTTTCACAGGCGCAGCAACACTGGGGCTTTGCGCTTCTCTAGCCACCAAACGTCACTGTCATTCTCTTTCCGTCTCGTAGACACGAGCTGAGAAATTGCAAACGTCGAGCAATTGCTCAGAGATGAAAAGTGCCAGCACTGGAAGCTGTTGCTAGCCAGCACCCTTCCTTGGAAGCGCTTTTGTAGGCCTAAGAACACTGGGGCTCTGGGCTTCTCTAGCCACCTCATCTTCTGCTCATCCTCTCGCGCACTCTAAAGAGAGCTCAGGTGAGAAATTGCAAACATCCAGCAATTGCTCAGAGATGAAAAGTGCCAGCACTGAAAGCTGTTGCTAGCCAGCACCCTTCCTTGGAAGCGCTTTCACAGGCGCAGTAACACTGGGGCTTTGCGCTTCTCTAGCCACCAAACGTCACGGTCCTTCTCTTTCCGTCGGTAGACACGAGCTGAGAAATTGCAAACGTCGAGCAATTGCTCAGAGATGAAAAGTGCCAGCACTGAAAGCTGTTGCTAGCCAGCACCCTTCCTTGGAAGCGCTTTCACATGCGCAGTAACACGGGGGCTTTGCGCTTCTATACGCACCAAACGTCACGGTCCTTCTCTTTCCGTCTCGTAGACACGAGCTGAGAAATTGCAAACGTCGAGCAATTGCTCAGAGATGAAAAGTGCCAGCACTGAAAGCTGTTGCTAGCCAGCCCCCTTCCTTGGAAGCGCTTTTGTAGGCCTAAGAACACTGGGGCTCTGGGCTTCTCTAGCCACCTAATCTTCTGCTCATCCTCTCGCGCACTCTAAAGAGAGCTCAGGTGAGAAATTGCAAACGTCGAGCAATTGCTCAGAGATGAAAAGTGCCAGCACTGAAAGCTCTTGCTAGCCAGCACCCTTCCTTGGAAGCGCTTTCACAGGCGCTGTAACACTGGGGCTTTGCGCTTCTATACGCACCAAACGTCACGGTCCTTCTCTTTCCGTCTCGTAGACACGAGCTGAGAAATTGCAAACGTCGAGCAATTGCTCAGAGATGAAAAGTGCCAGCACTGAAAGCTGTTGCTAGCCAGCACCCTTCCTTGGAAGCGCTTTACAGGCGCAGTAACACTGGGGCTTTGCACTTCTCTACCCACCAAACGTCACGGTCACTATCTCTCCGTCTCGCAGACACGAGCTGAGAAATTGCAAACGTCGAGCAATTGCTCAGAGATGAAAAGTGCCAGCACTGAAAGCTGTCGCCAGCCAGCACCCTTCCTTGGAAGCGCTTTCAGAGGCGCAGTAACAGTGGGGCTTTGCGCTTCTCTACCCACCAAACGTCACGGTCATTCTCTTTCCGTCTCGTAGACTCGCGCTGAGAAATTGCAAACGTCGAGCAATTGCTCAGAGAAGAAAAGTGCCAGCACTGAAAGCTGTTGCTAGCCAGCACCCTTCCTTGGAAGCGCTTTCACAGGCGCAGCAACACTGGGGCTTTGCGCTTCTCTACCCACCAAACGTCATGGTCCTTCTCTTTCCGTCTCGTAGAGACGAGCTGAGAAATTGCAAACGTCGAGCAATTGCTCAGAGATGAAAAGTGCCAGCACTGAAAGCTCTTGCTAGCCAGCCCCCTTCCTTGGAAGCGCTTTTGTAGGCCTAAGAACAGTGGGGCTCTGGGCTTCTCTAGCCACCTAATCTTCTGCTCATCCTCTCGCGCACTCTAAAGAGAGCTCAGGTGAGAAATTGCAAACGTCGAGCAATTGCTCAGAGATGAAAAGTGCCAGCACTGAAAGCTCTTGCTAGCCAGCACCCTTCCTTGGAAGCGCTTTCACAGGCGCTGTAACACTGGGGCTTTGCGCTTCTATACGCACCAAACGTCACGGTCCTTCTCTTTCCGTCTCGTAGACACGAGCTGAGAAATTGCAAACGTCGAGCAATTGCTCAGAGATGAAAAGTGCCAGCACTGAAAGCTGTTGCTAGCCAGCACCCTTCCTTGGAAGCGCTTTACAGGCGCAGTAACACTGGGGCTTTGCGCTTCTCTACCCACCAAACGTCACGGTCACTATCTCTCCGTCTCGTAGACACGAGCTGAGAAATTGCAAACGTCGAGCAATTGCTCAGAGATGAAAAGTGCCAGCACTGAAAGCTGTTGCTAGCCAGCACCCTTCCTTGGAAGCGCTTTCACAGGCGCAGCAACACTGGGGCTTTGCGCTTCTCTAGCCACCAAACGTCACGGTCCTTCTCTTTCCGTCTCGTAGACACGAGCTGAGAAATTGCAAACGTCGAGCAATTGCTCAGAGATGAAAAGTGCCAGCACTGAAAGCTGTTGCTAGCCAGCACCCTTCCTTGGAAGCGCTTTTGTAGGCCTAAGAACACTGGGGCTCTGGGCTTCTCTAGCCACCTCATCTTCTGCTCATCCTCTCGCGCACTCTAAAGAGAGCTCAGGTGAGAAATTGCAAACGTCCAGCAATTGCTCAGAGATGAAAAGTGCCAGCACTGAAAGCTCTTGCTAGCCAGCACCCTTCCTTGGAAGCGCTTTACAGGCGCAGTAACACTGGGGCTTTGCGCTTCTCTAGCCACCAAACGTCACGGTCATTCTCTTTCCATCTCATAGACACGAGCTGAGAAATTGCAAACATCGAGCAATTGCTCAGAGATGAAAAGTGCCAGCACTGAAAGCTGTTGCTAGCCAGCACCCTTCCTTGAAGCGCTTTCACAGGCGCAGTAACACTGTGGCTTTGCGCTTCTCTACCCACCAAACGTCACGGTCCTTCTCTTTCCGTCTCGTAGACACGAGCTGAGAAATTGCAAACGTCGAGCAATTGCTCAGAGATGAAAAGTGCCAGCACTGAAAGCTCTTGCTAGCCAGCACCCTTCCTTGGAAGCGCTTTTGTAGGCCTAAGAACAGTGGGGCTCTGGGCTTCTCTAGCCACCTCATCTTCTGCTCATCCTCGCGCGCACTCTAAAGAGTGCTCAGGTGAGAAATTGCAAACGTCGAGCAATTGCTCAGAGATGAAAAGTGCCAGCACTGGAAGCTGTTGCTAGCCAGCACCCTTCCTTGGAAGCGCTTTTGTAGGCCTAAGAACACTGGGGCTCTGGGCTTCTCTAGCCACCTCATCTTCTGCTCATCCTCGCGCGCTCTAAAGAGAGCTCAGGTGAGAAATTGCAAACGTCCAGCAATTGCTCAGAGATGAAAAGTGCCAGCACTGAAAGCTGTTGCTAGCCAGCACCCTTCCTTGGAAGCGCTTTCACAGGCGCTGTAACTCTGGGGCTTTGCGCTTCTCTACCCACCAAACGTCACGGTCCTTCTCTTTCCGTCTCGTAGACTCGAGCTGAGAAATTGCAAACGTTGAGCAATTGCTCAGAGATGAAAAGTGCCAGCACTGAAAGCTGTTGCTAGCCAGCACCCTTCCTTGGAAGCGCTTTTGTAGGCCTAAGAACACTGGGGCTCTGGGCTTCTCTAGCCACCTAATCTTCTGCTCATCCTCTCGCGCACTCTAAAGAGTGGTCAGGTGAGAAATTGCAAACATCGAGCAATTGCTCAGAGATGAAAAGTGCCAGCACTGGAAGCTGTTGCTAGCCAGCACCCTTCCTTGGAAGCGCTTTTGTAGCCCTAAGAACACTGGGGCTCTGGGCTTCTCTAGCCACCTCATCTTCTGCTCATCCTCGTGCGCACTCTGAAGAGAGCTCAGGTGAGAAATTGCAAACGTCGAGCAATTGCTCCGAGATGAAAAGTGCCAGCACTGAAAGCTGTTGCTAGCCAGCACCCTTCCTTGGAAGCGCTTTCACAGGCGCAGCAACACTGGGGCTTTGCGCTTCTCTAGCCACCAAACGTCACGGTCCTTCTCTTTCCGTCTCGTAGACACGAGCTGAGAAATTGCAAACGTCGAGCAATTGCTCAGAGATGAAAAGTGCCAGCACTGAAAGCTCTTGCTAGCCAGCCCCCTTCCTTGGAAGCGCTTTTGTAGGCCTAAGAACACTGGGGCTCTGGGCTTCTCTAGCCACCTCATCTTCTGCTCATCCTCTCGCGCACTCTAAAGAGAGCTCAGGTGAGAAATTGCAAACGTCGAGCAATTGCTCAGAGATGAAAAGTGCCAGCACTGAAAGCTCTTGCTAGCCAGCACCCTTCCTTGGAAGCGCTTTCACAGGCGCTGTAACACTGGGGCTTTGCGCTTCTATACGCACCAAACGTCACGGTCCTTCTCTTTCCGTCTCGTAGACACGAGCTGAGAAATTGCAAACATCGAGCAATTGCTCAGAGAGGAAAAGTGCCAGCACTGAAAGCTGTTGCTAGCCAGCACCCTTCCTTGGAAGCGCTTTACAGGCGCAGTAACACTGGGGCTTTGCACTTCTCTACCCACCAAACGTCACGGTCACTATCTCTCCGTCTCGCAGACACGAGCTGAGAAATTGCAAACGTCGAGCAATTGCTCAGAGATGAAAAGTGCCAGCACTGAAAGCTGTCGCCAGCCAGCACCCTTCCTTGGAAGCGCTTTCAGAGGCGCAGTAACAGTGGGGCTTTGCGCTTCTCTACCCACCAAACGTCACGGTCATTCTCTTTCCGTCTCGTAGACTCGCGCTGAGAAATTGCAAACGTCGAGCAATTGCTCAGAGATGAAAAGTGCCAGCACTGAAAGCTGTTGCTAGCCAGCACCCTTCCTTGGAAGCGCTTTCACAGGCGCAGCAACACTGGGGCTTTGCGCTTCTCTACCCACCAAACGTCATGGTCCTTCTCTTTCCGTCTCGTAGAGACGAGCTGAGAAATTGCAAACGTCGAGCAATTGCTCAGAGATGAAAAGTGCCAGCACTGAAAGCTGTTGCTAGCCAGCCCCCTTCCTTGGAAGCGCTTTTGTAGGCCTAAGAACAGTGGGGCTCTGGGCTTCTCTAGCCACCTAATCTTCTGCTCATCCTCTCGCGCACTCTAAAGAGAGCTCAGGTGAGAAATTGCAAACGTCGAGCAATTGCTCAGAGATGAAAAGTGCCAGCACTGAAAGCTCTTGCTAGCCAGCACCCTTCCTTGGAAGCGCTTTCACAGGCGCTGTAACACTGGGGCTTTGCGCTTCTATACGCACCAAACGTCACGGTCCTTCTCTTTCCGTCTCGTAGACACGAGCTGAGAAATTGCAAACGTCGAGCAATTGCTCAGAGATGAAAAGTGCCAGCACTGAAAGCTGTTGCTAGCCAGCACCCTTCCTTGGAAGCGCTTTACAGGCGCAGTAACACTGGGGCTTTGCGCTTCTCTACCCACCAAACGTCACGGTCACTATCTCTCCGTCTCGTAGACACGAGCTGAGAAATTGCAAACGTCGAGCAATTGCTCAGAGATGAAAAGTGCCAGCACTGAAAGCTGTTGCTAGCCAGCACCCTTCCTTGGAAGCGCTTTCACAGGCGCAGCAACACTGGGGCTTTGCGCTTCTCTACCCACCAAACGTCACGGTCCTTCTCTTTCCATCTCGTAGACTCGCGCTGAGAAATTGCAAACGTTGAGTAATTGCTCAGAGAGGAAAAGTGCCAGCACTGAAAGCTGTTGCTAGCCAGCACCCTTCCTTGGAAGCGCTTTTGTAGGCCTAAGAACAGTGGGGCTCTGGGCTTCTCTAGCCACCTAATCTTCTGCTCATCCTCTCGCGCACTCTAAAGAGAGCTCAGGTGAGAAATTGCAAACTTCCAGCAATTGCTCAGAGATGAAAAGTGCCAGCACTGGAAGCTGTTGCTAGCCAGCACCCTTCCTTGGAAGCGCTTTCACAGGCGCAGCAACACTGGGGCTTTGCGCTTCTCTAGCCACCAAACGTCACGGTCCTTCTCTTTCCGTCGGTAGACACGAGCTGAGAAATTGCAAACGTCGAGCAATTGCTCAGAGATGAAAAGTGCCAGCACTGGAAGCTGTTGCTAGCCAGCACCCTTCCTTGAAGCGCTTTACAGGCGCAGTAACAGTGGGGCTTTGCGCTTCTCTACCCACCAAACGTCACGGTCACTATCTCTCCGTCTCGTAGACACGAGCTGAGAAATTGCAAACGTCGAGCAATTGCTCAGAGATGAAAAGTGCCAGCACTGAAAGCTGTTGCTAGCCAGCACCCTTCCTTGGAAGCGTTTTCACAGGCGCAGTAACACTGGGGCTTTGCGCTTCTCTACCCACCAAACGTCACGGTCATTCTCTTTCCGTCTCGTAGACTCGAGCTGAGAAATTGCAAACGTCAAGCAATTGCTCAGAGATGAAAAGTGCCAGCACTGAAAGCTGTTGCTAGCCAGCACCCTTCCTTGGAAGCGCTTTCACAGGCGCAGCAACACTGGGGCTTTGCGCTTCTATACGCACCAAACGTCACGGTCCTTCTCTTTCCGTCTCGTAGACACGAGCTGAGAAATTGCAAACGTCGAGCAATTGCTCAGAGATGAAAAGTGCCAGCACTGAAAGCTGTTGCTAGCCAGCACCCTTCCTTGGAAGCGCTTTTGTAGGCCTAAGAACACTGGGGCTCTGGGCCTCTTTAGCCACCTAATCTTCTGCTCATCCTCTCGTGCACTCTAAAGAGAGCTCAGGTGAGAAATTGCAAACGTCCAGCAATTGCTCAGAGATGAAAAGTGCCAGCACTGAAAGCTCTTGCTAGCCAGCACCCTTCCTTGGAAGCGCTTTCACAGGCGCAGCAACACTGGGGCTTTGCGCTTCTCTAGCCACCAAACGTCACGGTCCTTCTCTTTCCGTCTCGTAGACACGAGCTGAGAAATTGCAAACGTCGAGCAATTGCTCAGAGATGAAAAGTGCCAGCACTGGAAGCTGTTGCTAGCCAGCACCCTTCCTTGGAAGCGCTTTCACAGGCGCTGTAACACTGGGGCTTTGCGCTTCTCTAGCCACCAAACGTCACGGTCACTATCTCTCCGTCTCGCAGACACGAGCTGAGAAATTGCAAACGTCGAGCAATTGCTCAGAGATGAAAAGTGCCAGCACTGAAAGCTGTTGCTAGCCAGCACCCTTCCTTGGAAGCGCTTTCACAGGCGCAGCAACACTGGGGCTTTGCGCTTCTCTAGCCACCAAACGTCACGGTCCTTCTCTTTCCGTCGGTAGACACGAGCTGAGAAATTGCAAACGTCGAGCAATTGCTCAGAGATGAAAAGTGCCAGCACTGAAAGCTGTTGCTAGCCAGCACCCTTCCTTGGAAGCGCTTTCATAGGCGCAGTAACACTGGGGCTTTGCGCTTCTATACGCACCAAACGTCACGGTCCTTCTCTTTCCGTCTCGTAGACACGAGCTGAGAAATTGCAAACGTTGAGCAATTGCTCAGAGATGAAAAGTGCCAGCACTGAAAGCTGTTGCTAGCCAGCACCCTTCCTTGGAAGCGCTTTTGTAGGCCTAAGAACACTGGGGCTCTGGGCTTCTCTAGCCACCTCATCTTCTGCTCATCCTCTCGCGCACTCTAAAGAGAGCTCAGGTGAGAAATTGCAAACGTCCAGCAATTGCTCAGAGATGAAAAGTGCCAGCACTGAAAGCTCTTGCTAGCCAGCACCCTTCCTTGGAAGCGCTTTCACAGGCGCAGCAACACTGGGGCTTTGCGCTTCTCTAGCCACCAAACGTCACGGTCCTTCTCTCTCCGTCTCGTAGACACGAGCTGAGAAATTGCAAACGTCGAGCAATTGCTCAGAGATGAAAAGTGCCAGCACTAAAAGCTCTTGCTAGCCAGCACCCTTCCTTGGAAGCGCTTTTGTAGCCCTTAGAACACTGGGGCTCTGGGCTTCTCTAGCCAACTAATCTTCTGCTCATCCTCTCGCGCACTCTAAAGAGAGCTCAGGTGAGAAATTGCAAACGTCAAGCAATTGCTCAGAGATGAAAAGTGCCAGCACTGAAAGCTCTTGCTAGCCAGCACCCTTCCTTGGAAGCGCTTTCACAGGCGCAGTAACACTGGGGCTTTGGGCTTGTATGCGCACCAAACATCACGATCCTTCTCTTTCCGTCTCGTAGACACGAGCTGAGAAATTGCAAACGTCGAGCAATTGCTCAGAGATGAAAAGTGCCAGCACTGAAAGCTGTTGCTAGCCAGCACCCTTCCTTGGAAGCGCTTTTGTAGGCCTAAGAACAGTGGGGCTCTGGGCTTCTCTAGCCACCTAATCTTCTGCTCATCCTCTCGCGCACTCTAAAGAGAGCTCAGGTGAGAAATTGCAAACGTCGAGCAATTGCTCAGAGATGAAAAGTGCCAGCACTGAAAGCTGTTGCTAGCCAGCACCCTTCCTTGGAAGCGCTTTTGTAGCCCTTAGAATACTGGGGTTCTGGGCTTCTCTAGCCACCTCATCTTCTGCTCATCCTCTCGCGCACTCTAAAGAGAGCTCAGGTGAGAAATTGCAAACGTCGAGCAATTGCTCAGAGAAGAAATGTGCCAGCACTGAAAGCTGTTGCTAGCCAGCACCCTTCCTTGAAGCGCTTTTGTAGGCCTAAGAACACTGGGGCTCTGGGCTTCTTTAGCCACCTCATCTTCTGCTCATCCTCTCGCGCACTCTAAAGAGAGCTCAGGTGAGAAATTGCAAACGTCGAGCAATTGCTCAGAGATGAAAAGTGCCAGCACTGAAAGCTGTTGCTAGCCAGCACCCTTCCTTGGAAGCGCTTTCACAGGCGCAGCAACACTGGGGCTTTGCGCTTCTCTAGCCACCAAACGTCACTGTCATTCTCTTTCCGTCTCGTAGACACGAGCTGAGAAATTGCAAACGTCGAGCAATTGCTCAAAGATGAAAAGTGCCAGCACTGGAAGCTGTTGCTAGCCAGCACCCTTCCTTGGAAGCGCTTTTGTAGGCCTAAGAACACTGGGGCTCTGGGCTTCTCTAGCCACCTCATCTTCTGCTCATCCTCTCGCGCACTCTAAAGAGAGCTCAGGTGAGAAATTGCAAACTTCCAGCAATTGCTCAGAGATGAAAAGTGCCAGCACTGAAAGCTCTTGCTAGCCAGCACCCTTCCTTGGAAGCGCTTTCACAGGCGCAGTAACACTGGGGCTTTGCGCTTCTCTAGCCACCAAACGTCACGGTCCTTCTCTTTCCGTCGGTAGACACGAGCTGAGAAATTGCAAACGTCGAGCAATTGCTCAGAGATGAAAAGTGCCAGCACTGAAAGCTGTTGCTAGCCAGCACCCTTCCTTGGAAGCGCTTTCACAGGCGCAGTAACACGGGGGCTTTGCGCTTCTATACGCACCAAACGTCACGGTCCTTCTCTTTCCGTCTCGTAGACACGAGCTGAGAAATTGCAAACGTCGAGCAATTGCTCAGAGATGAAAAGTGCCAGCACTGAAAGCTGTTGCTAGCCAGCACCCTTCCTTGGAAGCGCTTTTGTAGGCCTAAGAACACTGGGGCTCTGGGCTTCTCTAGCCACCTAATCTTCTGCTCATCCTCGCGCGCACTCTAAAGAGAGCTCAGGTGAGAAATTGCAAACGTCGAGCAATTGCTCAGAGATGAAAAGTGCCAGCACTGAAAGCTGTTGCTAGCCAGCACCCTTCCTTGGAAGCGCTTTCACAGGCGCAGCAACACTGGGGCTTTGCGCTTCTCTAACCACCAAACGTCACGGTCATTCTCTTTCCGTCTCGTAGACACGAGCTGAGAAATTGCAAACGTCGAGCAATTGCTCAGAGATGAAAAGTGCCAGCACTGAAAGCTCTTGCTAGCCAGCACCCTTCCTTGGAAGCGTTTTTGTAGGCCTAAGAACAGTGGGGCTCTGGGCTTCTCTAGCCACCTAATCTTCTGCTCATCCTCTCGCGTACTCTAAAGACAGCTCAGGTGAGAAATTGCAAACGTCAAGCAATTGCTCAGAGATGAAAAGTGCCAGCACTGAAAGCTGTTGCTAGCCAGCACCCTTCCTTGGAAGCGCTTTTGTAGGCCTAAGAACACTGGGGCTCTGGGCTTCTCTAGCCACCTAATCTTCTGCTCATCCTCTCACGCACTCTAAAGAGAGCTCAGGTGAGAAATTGCAAACGTCGAGCAATTGCTCAGAGAAGAAAAGTGCCAGCACTGAAAGCTGTTGCTAGCCAGCACCCTTCCTTGGAAGCGCTTTCACAGGCGCAGCAACACTGGGGCTTTGCGCTTCTCTAGCCACCAAACGTCACTGTCATTCTCTTTCCGTCTCGTAGACACGAGCTGAGAAATTGCAAACGTCGAGCAATTGCTCAGAGATGAAAAGTGCCAGCACTGGAAGCTGTTGCTAGCCAGCACCCTTCCTTGAAGCGCTTTCACAGGCGCAGCAACACTGGGGCTTTGCGCTTCTCTAGCCACCAAACGTCACGGTCATTCTCTTTCCGTCTCGTAGACACGAGCTGAGAAATTGCAAACGTCGAGCAATTGCTCAGAGATGAAAAGTGCCAGCACTGAAAGCTCTTGCTAGCCAGCACCCTTCCTTGGAAGCGCTTTCACAGGCGCAGCAACACTGGGGCTTTGCGCTTCTCTACCCACCAAATGTCACGGTCATTCTCTTTCCGTCTCGTAGACACGAGCTGAGAAATTGCAAACGTCGAGCAATTGCTCAGAGATGAAAAGTGCCAGCACTGAAAGCTGTTGCTAGCCAGCACCCTTCCTTGGAAGCGCTTTCACAGGCGCAGCAACACTGGGGCTTTGCGCTTCTATACGCACCAAATGTCACGGTCCTTCTCTTTCCGTCGGTAGACACGAGCTGAGAAATTGCAAACGTCGAGCAATTGCTCAGAGATGAAAAGTGCCAGCACTGAAAGCTGTTGCTAGCCAGCACCCTTCCTTGGAAGCGCTTTCATAGGCGCAGTAACACTGGGGCTTTGCGCTTCTATACGCACCAAACGTCACGGTCCTTCTCTTTCCGTCTCGTAGACTCGAGCTGAGAAATTGCAAACGTTGAGCAATTGCTCAGAGATGAAAAGTGCCAGCACTGAAAGCTGTTGCTAGCCAGCACCCTTCCTTGGAAGCGCTTTTGTAGGCCTAAGAACACTGGGGCTCTGGGCTTCTCTAGCCACCTCATCTTCTGCTCATCCTCTCGCGCACTCTAAAGAGAGCTCAGGTGAGAAATTGCAAATGTCCAGCAATTGCTCAGAGATGAAAAGTGCCAGCACTGAAAGCTCTTGCTAGCCAGCACCCTTCCTTGGAAGCGCTTTCACAGGCGCAGCAACACTGGGGCTTTGCGCTTCTCTAGCCACCAAACGTCACGGTCCTTCTCTCTCCGTCTCGTAGACACGAGCTGAGAAATTGCAAACGTCGAGCAATTGCTCAGAGAGGAAAAGTGCCAGCACTAAAAGCTGTTGCTAGCCAGCACCCTTCCTTGGAAGCGCTTTTGTAGCCCTTAGAACACTGGGGCTCTGGGCTTCTCTAGCCAACTAATCTTCTGCTCATCCTCTCGCGCACTCTAAAGAGAGCTCAGGTGAGAAATTGCAAACGTCAAGCAATTGCTCAGAGATGAAAAGTGCCAGCACTGAAAGCTGTTGCTAGCCAGCACCCTTCCTTGGAAGCGCTTTTGTAGGCCTAAGAACAGTGGGGCTCTGGGCTTCTCTAGCCACCTAATCTTCTGCTCATCCTCTCGCGCACTCTAAAGAGAGCTCAGGTTAGAAATTGCAAACGTCGAGCAATTGCTCAGAGATGAAAAGTGCCAGCACTGAAAGCTGTTGCTAGCCAGCACCCTTCCTTGGAAGCGCTTTTGTAGCCCTTAGAATACTGGGGTTCTGGGCTTCTCTAGCCACCTCATCTTCTGCTCATCCTCTCGCGCACTCTAAAGAGAGCTCAGGTGAGAAATTGCAAACGTCGAGCAATTGCTCAGAGAAGAAAAGTGCCAGCACTGAAAGCTGTTGCTAGCCAGCACCCTTCCTTGGAAGCGCATTCACAGTCGCAGCAACACTGAGGCTTTGCGCTTCTCTAGCCACCAAACGTCACTGTCATTCTCTTTCCGTCTCGTAGACACGAGCTGAGAAATTGCAAACGTCGAGCAATTGCTCAGAGATGAAAAGTGCCAGCACTGAAAGCTGTTGCTAGCCAGCACCCTTCCTTGAAGCGCTTTTGTAGGCCTAAGAACACTGGGGCTCTGGGCTTCTTTAGCCACCTCATCTTCTGCTCATCCTCTCGCGCACTCTAAAGAGAGCTCAGGTGAGAAATTGCAAACATCGAGCAATTGCTCAGAGATGAAAAGTGCCAGCACTGAAAGCTCTTGCTAGCCAGCACCCTTCCTTGGAAGCGCTTTCACAGGCGCAGCAACACTGGGGCTTTGCGCTTCTCTAGCCACCAAACGTCACTGTCATTCTCTTTCCGTCTCGTAGACACGAGCTGAGAAATTGCAAACGTCGAGCAATTGCTCAGAGATGAAAAGTGCCAGCACTGGAAGCTGTTGCTAGCCAGCACCCTTCCTTGGAAGCGCTTTTGTAGGCCTAAGAACACTGGGGCTCTGGGCTTCTCTAGCCACCTCATCTTCTGCTCATCCTCTCGCGCACTCTAAAGAGAGCTCAGGTGAGAAATTGCAAACATCCAGCAATTGCTCAGAGATGAAAAGTGCCAGCACTGAAAGCTGTTGCTAGCCAGCACCCTTCCTTGGAAGCGCTTTCACAGGCGCAGTAACACTGGGGCTTTGCGCTTCTCTAGCCACCAAACGTCACGGTCCTTCTCTTTCCGTCGGTAGACACGAGCTGAGAAATTGCAAACGTCGAGCAATTGCTCAGAGATGAAAAGTGCCAGCACTGAAAGCTGTTGCTAGCCAGCACCCTTCCTTGGAAGCGCTTTCACATGCGCAGTAACACGGGGGCTTTGCGCTTCTATACGCACCAAACGTCACGGTCCTTCTCTTTCCGTCTCGTAGACACGAGCTGAGAAATTGCAAACGTCGAGCAATTGCTCAGAGATGAAAAGTGCCAGCACTGAAAGCTGTTGCTAGCCAGCACCCTTCCTTGGAAGCGCTTTTGTAGGCCTAAGAACACTGGGGCTCTGGGCTTCTCTAGCCACCTAATCTTCTGCTCATCCTCTCGCGCACTCTAAAGAGAGCTCAGGTGAGAAATTGCAAACGTCGAGCAATTGCTCAGAGAAGAAAAGTGCCAGCACTGAAAGCTGTTGCTAGCCAGCACCCTTCCTTGGAAGCGCTTTCACAGGCGCAGCAACACTGGGGCTTTGCGCTTCTCTAGCCACCAAACGTCACTGTCATTCTCTTTCCGTCTCGTAGACACGAGCTGAGAAATTGCAAACGTCGAGCAATTGCTCAGAGATGAAAAGTGCCAGCACTGGAAGCTGTTGCTAGCCAGCACCCTTCCTTGAAGCGCTTTCACAGGCGCAGCAACACTGGGGCTTTGCGCTTCTCTAGCCACCAAACGTCACGGTCATTCTCTTTCCGTCTCGTAGACACGAGCTGAGAAATTGCAAACGTCGAGCAATTGCTCAGAGATGAAAAGTGCCAGCACTGAAAGCTCTTGCTAGCCAGCACCCTTCCTTGGAAGCGCTTTCACAGGCGCAGCAACACTGGGGCTTTGCGCTTCTCTACCCACCAAATGTCACGGTCATTCTCTTTCCGTCTCGTAGACACGAGCTGAGAAATTGCAAACGTCGAGCAATTGCTCAGAGATGAAAAGTGCCAGCACTGAAAGCTGTTGCTAGCCAGCACCCTTCCTTGGAAGCGCTTTCACAGGCGCAGCAACACTGGGGCTTTGCGCTTCTATACGCACCAAATGTCACGGTCCTTCTCTTTCCGTCGGTAGACACGAGCTGAGAAATTGCAAACGTCGAGCAATTGCTCAGAGATGAAAAGTGCCAGCACTGAAAGCTGTTGCTAGCCAGCACCCTTCCTTGGAAGCGCTTTCATAGGCGCAGTAACACTGGGGCTTTGCGCTTCTATACGCACCAAACGTCACGGTCCTTCTCTTTCCGTCTCGTAGACTCGAGCTGAGAAATTGCAAACGTTGAGCAATTGCTCAGAGATGAAAAGTGCCAGCACTGAAAGCTGTTGCTAGCCAGCACCCTTCCTTGGAAGCGCTTTTGTAGGCCTAAGAACACTGGGGCTCTGGGCTTCTCTAGCCACCTCATCTTCTGCTCATCCTCTCGCGCACTCTAAAGAGAGCTCAGGTGAGAAATTGCAAACGTCGAGCAATTGCTCAGAGATGAAAAGTGCCAGCACTGAAAGCTCTTGCTAGCCAGCACCCTTCCTTGGAAGCGCATTCACAGTCGCAGCAACACTGAGGCTTTGCGCTTCTCTAGCCACCAAACGTCACGGTCCTTCTCTTTCCGTCTCGTAGACACGAGCTGAGAAATTGCAAACGTCGAGCAATTGCTCAGAGATGAAAAGTGCCAGCACTGGAAGCTGTTGCTAGCCAGCACCCTTCCTTGAAGCGCTTTTGTAGGCCTAAGAACACTGGGGCTCTGGGCTTCTTTAGCCACCTCATCTTCTGCTCATCCTCTCGCGCACTCTAAAGAGAGCTCAGGTGAGAAATTGCAAACATCGAGCAATTGCTCAGAGATGAAAAGTGCCAGCACTGAAAGCTCTTGCTAGCCAGCACCCTTCCTTGGAAGCGCTTTCACAGGCGCAGCAACACTGGGGCTTTGCGCTTCTCTAGCCACCAAACGTCACGGTCATTCTCTTTCCGTCTCGTAGACACGAGCTGAGAAATTGCAAACGTCGAGCAATTGCTCAAAGATGAAAAGTGCCAGCACTGGAAGCTGTTGCTAGCCAGCACCCTTCCTTGGAAGCGCTTTTGTAGGCCTAAGAACACTGGGGCTCTGGGCTTCTCTAGCCACCTCATCTTCTGCTCATCCTCTCGCGCACTCTAAAGAGAGCTCAGGTGAGAAATTGCAAACTTCCAGCAATTGCTCAGAGATGAAAAGTGCCAGCACTGAAAGCTGTTGCTAGCCAGCACCCTTCCTTGGAAGCGCTTTCACAGGCGCAGTAACACTGGGGCTTTGCGCTTCTCTAGCCACCAAACGTCACGGTCCTTCTCTTTCCGTCGGTAGACACGAGCTGAGAAATTGCAAACGTCGAGCAATTGCTCAGAGATGAAAAGTGCCAGCACTGAAAGCTGTTGCTAGCCAGCACCCTTCCTTGGAAGCGCTTTCACAGGCGCAGTAACACGGGGGCTTTGCGCTTCTATACGCACCAAATGTCACGGTCCTTCTCTTTCCGTCTCGTAGACACGAGCTGAGAAATTGCAAACGTCGAGCAATTGCTCAGAGATGAAAAGTGCCAGCACTGAAAGCTGTTGCTAGCCAGCACCCTTCCTTGGAAGCGCTTTTGTAGGCCTAAGAACACTGGGGCTCTGGGCTTCTCTAGCCACCTAATCTTCTGCTCATCCTCGCGCGCACTCTAAAGAGAGCTCAGGTGAGAAATTGCAAACGTCGAGCAATTGCTCAGAGATGAAAAGTGCCAGCACTGAAAGCTGTTGCTAGCCAGCACCCTTCCTTGGAAGCGCTTTCACAGGCGCAGCAACACTGGGGCTTTGCGCTTCTCTAACCACCAAACGTCACGGTCATTCTCTTTCCGTCTCGTAGACACGAGCTGAGAAATTGCAAACGTCGAGCAATTGCTCAGAGATGAAAAGTGCCAGCACTGAAAGCTCTTGCTAGCCAGCACCCTTCCTTGGAAGCGCTTTTGTAGGCCTAAGAACACTGGGGCTCTGGGCTTCTCTAGCCACCTAATCTTCTGCTCATCCTCTCGTGCACTCTAAAGAGAGCTCAGGTGAGAAATTGCAAACGTCGAGCAATTGCTCAGAGAAGAAAAGTGCCAGCACTGAAAGCTGTTGCTAGCCAGCACCCTTCCTTGGAAGCGCTTTCACAGGCGCAGCAACACTGGGGCTTTGCGCTTCTCTAGCCACCAAACGTCACTGTCATTCTCTTTCCGTCTCGTAGACACGAGCTGAGAAATTGCAAACGTCGAGCAATTGCTCAGAGATGAAAAGTGCCAGCACTGGAAGCTGTTGCTAGCCAGCACCCTTCCTTGAAGCGCTTTCACAGGCGCAGCAACACTGGGGCTTTGCGCTTCTCTAGCCACCAAACGTCACGGTCATTCTCTTTCCGTCTCGTAGACACGAGCTGAGAAATTGCAAACGTCGAGCAATTGCTCAGAGATGAAAAGTGCCAGCACTGAAAGCTCTTGCTAGCCAGCACCCTTCCTTGGAAGCGCTTTCACAGGCACAGCAACACGGGGGCTTTGCGCTTCTCTACCCACCAAACGTCACGGTCATTCTCTTTCCGTCTCGTAGACACGAGCTGAGAAATTGCAAACGTCGAGCAATTGCTCAGAGATGAAAAGTGCCAGCACTGAAAGCTGTTGCTAGCCAGCACCCTTCCTTGGAAGCGCTTTCACAGGCGCAGCAACACTGGGGCTTTGCGCTTCTATACGCACCAAATGTCACGGTCCTTCTCTTTCCGTCTCCTAGACACGAGCTGAGAAACTGCAAACGTCGAGCAATTGCTCAGAGATGAAAAGTGCCAGCACTGAAAGCTGTTGCTAGCCAGCACCCTTCCTTGGAAGCGCTTTTGTAGGCCTAAGAACAGTGGGGCTCTGGGCTTCTCTAGCCACCTAATCTTCTGCTCATCCTCTCGCGCACTCTAAAGAGAGCTCAGGTGAGAAATTGCAAACGTCGAGCAATTGCTCAGAGATGAAAAGTGCCAGCACTGAAAGCTGTTGCTAGCCAGCACCCTTCCTTGGAAGCGCTTTCACAGGCGCAGCAACACTGGGGCTTTGCGCTTCTCTAGCCACCAAACGTCACTGTCATTCTCTTTCCATCTCGTAGACACGAGCTGAGAAATTGCAAACGTTGAGCAATTGCTCAGAGATGAAAAGTGCCAGCACTGAAAGCTCTTGCTAGCCAGCACCCTTCCTTGGAAGCGCTTTTGTAGGCCTAAGAACACTGGGGCTCTGGGCTTCTCTAGCCACCTCATCTTCTGCTCATCCTCTCGCGCACTCTAAAGAGAGCTCAGGTGAGAAATTGCAAACGTCGAGCAATTGCTCAGAGATGAAAAGTGCCAGCACTGAAAGCTGTTGCTAGCCAGCACCCTTCCTTGGAAGCGCTTTTGTAGGCCTAAGAACACTGGGGCTCTGGGCTTCTCTAGCCACCTAATCTTCTGCTCATCCTCTCGCGCACTCTAAAGAGAGCTCAGGTGAGAAATTGCAAACGTCGAGCAATTGCTCAGAGAAGAAAAGTGCCAGCACTGAAAGCTGTTGCTAGCCAGCACCCTTCCTTGGAAGCGCTTTCACAGGCGCAGCAACACTGGGGCTTTGCGCTTCTCTAGCCACCAAACGTCACTGTCATTCTCTTTCCGTCTCGTAGACACGAGCTGAGAAATTGCAAACGTCGAGCAATTGCTCAGAGATGAAAAGTGCCAGCACTGGAAGCTGTTGCTAGCCAGCACCCTTCCTTGAAGCGCTTTCACAGGCGCAGCAACACTGGGGCTTTGCGCTTCTCTAGCCACCAAACGTCACGGTCATTCTCTTTCCGTCTCGTAGACACGAGCTGAGAAATTGCAAACGTCGAGCAATTGCTCAGAGATGAAAAGTGCCAGCACTGAAAGCTCTTGCTAGCCAGCACCCTTCCTTGGAAGCGCTTTCACAGGCGCAGCAACACTGGGGCTTTGCGCTTCTCTAGCCACCAAATGTCACGGTCATTCTCTTTCCGTCTCGTAGACACGAGCTGAGAAATTGCAAACGTCGAGCAATTGCTCAGAGATGAAAAGTGCCAGCACTGAAAGCTGTTGCTAGCCAGCACCCTTCCTTGGAAGCGCTTTCACAGGCGCAGCAACACTGGGGCTTTGCGCTTCTATACGCACCAAATGTCACGGTCCTTCTCTTTCCGTCGGTAGACACGAGCTGAGAAATTGCAAACGTCGAGCAATTGCTCAGAGGTGAAAAGTGCCAGCACTGAAAGCTGTTGCTAGCCAGCACCCTTCCTTGGAAGCGCTTTCATAGGCGCAGTAACACTGGGGCTTTGCGCTTCTATACGCACCAAACGTCACGGTCCTTCTCTTTCCGTCTCGTAGACTCGAGCTGAGAAATTGCAAACGTTGAGCAATTGCTCAGAGATGAAAAGTGCCAGCACTGAAAGCTGTTGCTAGCCAGCACCCTTCCTTGGAAGCGCTTTTGTAGGCCTAAGAACACTGGGGCTCTGGGCTTCTCTAGCCACCTCATCTTCTGCTCATCCTCTCGCGCACTCTAAAGAGAGCTCAGGTGAGAAATTGCAAACGTCGAGCAATTGCTCAGAGATGAAAAGTGCCAGCACTGAAAGCTCTTGCTAGCCAGCACCCTTCCTTGGAAGCGCTTTCACAGGCGCAGCAACACTGGGGCTTTGCGCTTCTCTAGCCACCAAACGTCACGGTCCTTCTCTCTCCGTCTCGTAGACACGAGCTGAGAAATTGCAAACGTCGAGCAATTGCTCAGAGAGGAAAAGTGCCAGCACTAAAAGCTGTTGCTAGCCAGCACCCTTCCTTGGAAGCGCTTTTGTAGCCCTTAGAACACTGGGGCTCTGGGCTTCTCTAGCCAACTAATCTTCTGCTCATCCTCTCGCGCACTCTAAAGAGAGCTCAGGTGAGAAATTGCAAACGTCAAGCAATTGCTCAGAGATGAAAAGTGCCAGCACTGAAAGCTGTTGCTAGCCAGCACCCTTCCTTGGAAGCGCTTTCACAGGCGCAGTAACACTGGGGCTTTGGGCTTGTATGCGCACCAAACATCACGGTCCTTCTCTTTCCGTCTCGTAGACACGAGCTGAGAAATTGCAAACGTCGAGCAATTGCTCAGAGATGAAAAGTGCCAGCACTGAAAGCTGTTGCTAGCCAGCACCCTTCCTTGGAAGCGCTTTTGTAGGCCTAAGAACAGTGGGGCTCTGGGCTTCTCTAGCCACCTAATCTTCTGCTCATCCTCTCGCGCACTCTAAAGAGAGCTCAGGTGAGAAATTGCAAACGTCGAGCAATTGCTCAGAGATGAAAAGTGCCAGCACTGAAAGCTGTTGCTAGCCAGCACCCTTCCTTGGAAGCGCTTTTGTAGCCCTTAGAATACTGGGGTTCTGGGCTTCTCTAGCCACCTCATCTTCTGCTCATCCTCTCGCGCACTCTAAAGAGAGCTCAGGTGAGAAATTGCAAACGTCGAGCAATTGCTCAGAGAAGAAAAGTGCCAGCACTGAAAGCTCTTGCTAGCCAGCACCCTTCCTTGGAAGCGCTTTCACAGGCGCAGCAACACTGGGGCTTTGCGCTTCTCTAGCCACCAAACGTCACTGTCATTCTCTTTCCGTCTCGTAGACACGAGCTGAGAAATTGCAAACGTCGAGCAATTGCTCAGAGATGAAAAGTGCCAGCACTGGAAGCTGTTGCTAGCCAGCACCCTTCCTTGAAGCGCTTTTGTAGGCCTAAGAACACTGGGGCTCTGGGCTTCTTTAGCCACCTCATCTTCTGCTCATCCTCTCGCGCACTCTAAAGAGAGCTCAGGTGAGAAATTGCAAACGTCCAGCAATTGCTCAGAGATGAAAAGTGCCAGCACTGAAAGCTCTTGCTAGCCAGCACCCTTCCTTGGAAGCGCTTTCACAGGCGCAGCAACACTGGGGCTTTGCGCTTCTCTAGCCACCAAACGTCACTGTCATTCTCTTTCCGTCTCGTAGACACGAGCTGAGAAATTGCAAACGTCGAGCAATTGCTCAGAGATGAAAAGTGCCAGCACTGAAAGCTGTTGCTAGCCAGCACCCTTCCTTGAAGCGCTTTTGTAGGCCTAAGAACACTGGGGCTCTGGGCTTCTTTAGCCACCTCATCTTCTGCTCATCCTCTCGCGCACTCTAAAGAGAGCTCAGGTGAGAAATTGCAAACGTCGAGCAATTGCTCAGAGATGAAAAGTGCCAGCACTGAAAGCTCTTGCTAGCCAGCACCCTTCCTTGGAAGCGCTTTCACAGGCGCAGCAACACTGGGGCTTTGCGCTTCTCTACCCACCAAACGTCACGGTCATTCTCTTTCCGTCTCGTAGACACGAGCTGAGAAATTGCAAACGTCGAGCAATTGCTCAGAGATGAAAAGTGCCAGCACTGAAAGCTGTTGCTAGCCAGCACCCTTCCTTGGAAGCGCTTTCACAGGCGCAGCAACACTGGGGCTTTGCGCTTCTCTAGCCACCAAACGTCACGGTCCTTCTCTTTCCGTCTCGTAGACATGAGCTGAGAAATTGCAAATGTCGAGCAATTGCTCAGAGATGAAAAGTGCCAGCACTGAAAGCTGTTGCTAGCCAGCACCCTTCCTTGGAAGCGCTTTTGTAGGCCTAAGAACAGTGGGGCTCTGGGCTTCTCTAGCCACCTAATCTTCTGCTCATCCTCTCGCGCACTCTAAAGGGAGCTCAGGTGAGAAATTGCAAACGTCGAGCAATTGCTCAGAGATGAAAAGTGCCAGCACTGAAAGCTGTTGCTAGCCAGCACCCTTCCTTGGAAGTGCTTTCACAGGCGCAGCAACACTGGGGCTTTGCGCTTCTCTAACCACCAAACGTCACGGTCCTTCTCTTTCCGTCTCGTAGACACGAGCTGAGAAATTGCAAACGTCGAGCAATTGCTCAGAGATGAAAAGTGCCAGCACTGAAAGCTCTTGCTAGCCAGCACCCTCCTTTGGAAGCGCTTTTGTAGGCCTAAGAACACTGGGGCTCTGGGCTTCTCTAGCCACCTAATCTTCTGCTCATCCTCTCGCGCACTCTAAAGAGAGCTCAGGTGAGAAATTGCAAACGTCAAGCAATTGCTCAGAGATGAAAAGTGCCAGCACTGAAAGCTGTTGCTAGCCAGCACCCTTCCTTGGAAGCGCTTTTGTAGGCCTAAGAACACTGGGGCTCTGGGCTTCTTTAGCCACCTCATCTTCTGCTCATCCTCTCGCGCACTCTAAAGAGAGCTCAGGTGAGAAATTGCAAACGTCGAGCAATTGCTCAGAGATGAAAAGTGCCAGCACTGAAAGCTCTTGCTAGCCAGCACCCTTCCTTGGAAGCGCTTTCACAGGCGCAGCAACACTGGGGCTTTGCGCTTCTATACGCACCAAACGTCACTGTCATTCTCTTTCCGTCTCGTAGACACGAGCTGAGAAATTGCAAACGTCCAGCAATTGCTCAGAGATGAAAAGTGCCAGCACTGAAAGCTCTTGCTAGCCAGCACCCTTCCTTGGAAGCGCTTTTGTAGGCCTAAGAACACTGGGGCTCTGGGCTTCTCTAGCCACCTAATCTTCTGCTCATCCTCTCGCGCACTCTAAAGAGAGCTCAGGTGAGAAATTGCAAACGTCGAGCAATTGCTCAGAGATGAAAAGTGCCAGCACTGAAAGCTGTTGCTAGCCAGCACCCTTCCTTGGAAGCGCTTTTGTAGCCCTAAGAACACTGGGGCTCTGGGCTTCTCTAGCCACCTAATCTTCTGCTCATCCTCTCGCGCACTCTAAAGAGAGCTCAGGTGAGAAATTGCAAACGTCGAGCAATTGCTCAGAGATGAAAAGTGCCAGCACTGAAAGCTGTTGCTAGCCAGCACCCTTCCTTGGAAGCGCTTTCACAGGCGCAGCAACACTGGGGCTTTGCGCTTCTCTAGCCACCAAACGTCACGGTCATTCTCTTTCCGTCTCGTAGACACGAGCTGAGAAATTGCAAACGTCGAGCAATTGCTCAGAGATGAAAAGTGCCAGCACTGAAAGCTGTTGCTAGCCAGCACCCTTCCTTGGAAGCGCTTTACAGGCGCAGTAACACTGGGGCTTTGCGCTTCTCTACGCACCAAACGTCACGGTCCTTCTCTTTCCATCTCATAGACACGAGCTGAGAAATTGCAAACATCGAGCAATTGCTCAGAGATGAAAAGTGCCAGCACTGAAAGCTGTTGCTAGCCAGCACCCTTCCTTGAAGCGCTTTCACAGGCGCAGTAACACTGTGGCTTTGCGCTTCTCTACCCACCAAACGTCACGGTCCTTCTCTTTCCGTCTCGTAGACACGAGCTGAGAAATTGCAAACGTCGAGCAATTGCTCAGAGATGAAAAGTGCCAGCACTGGAAGCTGTTGCTAGCCAGCACCCTTCCTTGGAAGCGCTTTTGTAGGCCTAAGAACACTGGGGCTCTGGGCTTCTCTAGCCACCTCATCTTCTGCTCATCCTCGCGCGCTCTAAAGAGAGCTCAGGTGAGAAATTGCAAACGTCCAGCAATTGCTCAGAGATGAAAAGTGCCAGCACTGAAAGCTGTTGCTAGCCAGCACCCTTCCTTGGAAGCGCTTTCACAGGCGCTGTAACTCTGGGGCTTTGCGCTTCTCTACCCACCAAACGTCACGGTCATTCTCTTTCCGTCTCGTAGACTCGAGCTGAGAAATTGCAAACGTTGAGCAATTGCTCAGAGATGAAAAGTGCCAGCACTGAAAGCTGTTGCTAGCCAGCACCCTTCCTTGGAAGCGCTTTTGTAGGCCTAAGAACACTGGGGCTCTGGGCTTCTCTAGCCACCTCATCTTCTCCTCATCCTCTCGCGCACTCTAAAGAGTGCTCAGGTGAGAAATTGCAAACATCGAGCAATTGCTCAGAGATGAAAAGTGCCAGCACTGGAAGCTGTTGCTAGCCAGCACCCTTCCTTGGAAGCGCTTTTGTAGGCCTAAGAACACTGGGGCTCTGGGCTTCTCTAGCCACCTCATCTTCTGCTCATCCTCTCGCGCACTCTAAAGAGAGCTCAGGTGAGAAATTGCAAACGTCGAGCAATTGCTCAGAGATGAAAAGTGCCAGCACTGAAAGCTGTTGCTAGCCAGCACCCTTCCTTGGAAGCGCTTTCACAGGCGCAGCAACACTGGGGCTTTGCGCTTCTCTAGCCACCAAACGTCACGGTCCTTCTCTTTCCGTCTCGTAGACACGAGCTGAGAAATTGCAAACGTTGAGCAATTGCTCAGAGATGAAAAGTGCCAGCACTGAAAGCTCTTGCTAGCCAGCCCCCTTCCTTGGAAGCGCTTTTGTAGGCCTAAGAACACTGGGGCTCTGGGCTTCTCTAGCCACCTAATCTTCTGCTCATCCTCTCGCGCACTCTAAAGAGAGCTCAGGTGAGAAATTGCAAACGTCGAGCAATTGCTCAGAGATGAAAAGTGCCAGCACTGAAAGCTCTTGCTAGCCAGCACCCTTCCTTGGAAGCGCTTTCACAGGCGCTGTAACACTGGGGCTTTGCGCTTCTATACGCACCAAACGTCACGGTCCTTCTCTTTCCGTCTCGTAGACACGAGCTGAGAAATTGCAAACATCGAGCAATTGCTCAGAGAGGAAAAGTGCCAGCACTGAAAGCTGTTGCTAGCCAGCACCCTTCCTTGGAAGCGCTTTACAGGCGCAGTAACACTGGGGCTTTGCACTTCTCTAGCCACCAAACGTCACGGTCACTATCTCTCCGTCTCGCAGACACGAGCTGAGAAATTGCAAACGTCGAGCAATTGCTCAGAGATGAAAAGTGCCAGCACTGAAAGCTGTCGCCAGCCAGCACCCTTCCTTGGAAGCGCTTTCACAGGCGCAGTAACAGTGGGGCTTTGCGCTTCTCTACCCACCAAACGTCACGGTCATTCTCTTTCCGTCTCGTAGACTCGCGCTGAGAAATTGCAAACGTCGAGCAATTGCTCAGAGATGAAAAGTGCCAGCACTGAAAGCTCTTGCTAGCCAGCACCCTTCCTTGGAAGCGCTTTCACAGGCGCAGCAACACTGGGGCTTTGCGCTTCTCTACCCACCAAACGTCATGGTCCTTCTCTTTCCGTCTCGTAGACACGAGCTGAGAAATTGCAAACGTCGAGCAATTGCTCAGAGATGAAAAGTGCCAGCACTGAAAGCTCTTGCTAGCCAGCCCCCTTCCTTGGAAGCGCTTTTGTAGGCCTAAGAACACTGGGGCTCTGGGCTTCTCTAGCCACCTCATCTTCTGCTCATCCTCTCGCGCACTCTAAAGAGAGCTCAGGTGAGAAATTGCAAACGTCGAGCAATTGCTCAGAGATGAAAAGTGCCAGCACTGAAAGCTCTTGCTAGCCAGCACCCTTCCTTGGAAGCGCTTTCACAGGCGCTGTAACACTGGGGCTTTGCGCTTCTCTAGCCACCAAACGTCACGGTCATTCTCTTTCCGTCTTGTAGACTCGAGCTGAGAAATTGCAAACGTCAAGCAATTGCTCAGAGATGAAAAGTGCCAGCACTGAAAGCTGTTGCTAGCCAGCACCCTTCCTTGGAAGCGCTTTCACAGGCGCAGCAACACTGGGGCTTTGCGCTTCTATACGCACCAAACGTCACGGTCCTTCTCTTTCCGTCTCGTAGACACGAGCTGAGAAATTGCAAACGTCGAGCAATTGCTCAGAGAGGAAAAGTGCCAGCACTGAAAGCTGTTGCTAGCCAGCACCCTTCCTTGGAAGCGCTTTTGTAGGCCTAAGAACACTGGGGCTCTGGGCCTCTTTAGCCACCTCATCTTCTGCTCATCCTCTCGCGCACTCTAAAGAGAGCTCAGGTGAGAAATTGCAAACGTCCAGCAATTGCTCAGAGATGAAAAGTGCCAGCACTGAAAGCTCTTGCTAGCCAGCACCCTTCCTTGGAAGCGCTTTCACAGGCGCAGCAACACTGGGGCTTTGCGCTTCTCTAGCCACCAAACGTCACGGTCCTTCTCTTTCCGTCTCGTAGACACGAGCTGAGAAATTGCAAACGTCGAGCAATTGCTCAGAGATGAAAAGTGCCAGCACTGGAAGCTGTTGCTAGCCAGCACCCTTCCTTGGAAGCGCTTTCACAGGCGCTGTAACACTGGGGCTTTGCGCTTCTCTAGCCACCAAACGTCACGGTCACTATCTCTCCGTCTCGCAGACACGAGCTGAGAAATTGCAAACGTCGAGCAATTGCTCAGAGATGAAAAGTGCCAGCACTGAAAGCTGTTGCTAGCCAGCACCCTTCCTTGGAAGCGCTTTCACAGGCGCAGCAACACTGGGGCTTTGCGCTTCTCTAGCCACCAAACGTCACGGTCCTTCTCTTTCCGTCGGTAGACACGAGCTGAGAAATTGCAAACGTCGAGCAATTGCTCAGAGATGAAAAGTGCCAGCACTGAAAGCTGTTGCTAGCCAGCACCCTTCCTTGGAAGCGCTTTCATAGGCGCAGTAACACTGGGGCTTTGCGCTTCTATACGCACCAAACGTCACGGTCCTTCTCTTTCCGTCTCCTAGACACGAGCTGAGAAATTGCAAACGTCGAGCAATTGCTCAGAGAGGAAAAGTGCCAGCACTGAAAGCTGTTGCTAGCCAGCACCCTTCCTTGGAAGCGCTTTTGTAGGCCTAAGAACACTGGGGCTCTGGGCTTCTCTAGCCACCTCATCTTCTGCTCATCCTCTCGCGCACTCTAAAGAGAGCTCAGGTGAGAAATTGCAAACGTCGAGCAATTGCTCAGAGATGAAAAGTGCCAGCACTGAAAGCTCTTGCTAGCCAGCACCCTTCCTTGGAAGCGCTTTCACAGGCGCAGCAACACTGGGGCTTTGCGCTTCTCTAGCCACCAAACGTCACGGTCCTTCTCTTTCCGTCTCGTAGACACGAGCTGAGAAATTGCAAACGTCGAGCAATTGCTCAGAGAGGAAAAGTGCCAGCACTAAAAGCTGTTGCTAGCCAGCACCCTTCCTTGGAAGCGCTTTTGTAGCCCTTAGAACACTGGGGCTCTGGGCTTCTCTAGCCAACTAATCTTCTGCTCATCCTCTCGCGCACTCTAAAGAGAGCTCAGGTGAGAAATTGCAAACGTCAAGCAATTGCTCAGAGATGAAAAGTGCCAGCACTGAAAGCTGTTGCTAGCCAGCACCCTTCCTTGGAAGCGCTTTCACAGGCGCAGTAACACTGGGGCTTTGGGCTTGTATGCGCTCCAAACATCACGGTCCTTCTCTTTCCGTCTCGTAGACACGAGCTGAGAAATTGCAAACGTCGAGCAATTGCTCAGAGATGAAAAGTGCCAGCACTGAAAGCTGTTGCTAGCCAGCACCCTTCCTTGGAAGCGCTTTTGTAGGCCTAAGAACACTGGGGCTCTGGGCTTCTCTAGCCACCTAATCTTCTGCTCATCCTCTCGCGCACTCTAAAGAGAGCTCAGGTGAGAAATTGCAAACGTCGAGCAATTGCTCAGAGATGAAAAGTGCCAGCACTGAAAGCTGTTGCTAGCCAGCACCCTTCCTTGGAAGCGCTTTTGTAGCCCTTAGAATACTGGGGTTCTGGGCTTCTCTAGCCACCTCATCTTCTGCTCATCCTCTCGCGCACTCTAAAGAGAGCTCAGGTGAGAAATTGCAAACGTCGAGCAATTGCTCAGAGAAGAAAAGTGCCAGCACTGAAAGCTGTTGCTAGCCAGCACCCTTCCTTGGAAGCGCATTCACAGTCGCAGTAACACTGAGGCTTTGCGCTTCTCTAGCCACCAAACGTCACTGTCATTCTCTTTCCGTCTCGTAGACACGAGCTGAGAAATTGCAAACGTCGAGCAATTGCTCAGAGATGAAAAGTGCCAGCACTGGAAGCTGTTGCTAGCCAGCACCCTTCCTTGAAGCGCTTTTGTAGGCCTAAGAACACTGGGGCTCTGGGCTTCTCTAGCCACCTCATCTTCTGCTCATCCTCTCGCGCACTCTAAAGAGAGCTCAGGTGAGAAATTGCAAACGTCGAGCAATTGCTCAGAGATGAAAAGTGCCAGCACTGAAAGCTCTTGCTAGCCAGCACCCTTCCTTGGAAGCGCTTTCACAGGCGCAGCAACACTGGGGCTTTGCGCTTCTCTAGCCACCAAACGTCACTGTCATTCTCTTTCCGTCTCGTAGACACGAGCTGAGAAATTGCAAACGTCGAGCAATTGCTCAGAGATGAAAAGTGCCAGCACTGAAAGCTGTTGCTAGCCAGCACCCTTCCTTGGAAGCGCTTTTGTAGGCCTAAGAACACTGGGGCTCTGGGCTTCTTTAGCCACCTCATCTTCTGCTCATCCTCTCGCGCACTCTAAAGAGAGCTCAGGTGAGAAATTGCAAACGTCGAGCAATTGCTCAGAGATGAAAAGTGCCATCACTGAAAGCTGTTGCTAGCCAGCACCCTTCCTTGGAAGCGCTTTCACAGGCGCAGTAACACGGGGGCTTTGCGCTTCTATACGCACCAAACGTCACGGTCCTTCTCTTTCCGTCTCGTAGACACGAGCTGAGAAATTGCAAACGTCGAGCAATTGCTCAGAGATGAAAAGTGCCAGCACTGAAAGCTGTTGCTAGCCAGCACCCTTCCTTGGAAGCGCTTTTGTAGGCCTAAGAACACTGGGGCTCTGGGCTTCTCTAGCCACCTAATCTTCTGCTCATCCTCGCGCGCACTCTAAAGAGAGCTCAGGTGAGAAATTGCAAACGTCGAGCAATTGCTCAGAGATGAAAAGTGCCAGCACTGAAAGCTGTTGCTAGCCAGCACCCTTCCTTGGAAGCGCTTTCACAGGCGCAGCAACACTGGGGCTTTGCGCTTCTCTAGCCACCAAACGTCACGGTCATTCTCTTTCCGTCTCGTAGACACGAGCTGAGAAATTGCAAACGTCGAGCAATTGCTCAGAGATGAAAAGTGCCAGCACTGAAAGCTCTTGCTAGCCAGCACCCTTCCTTGGAAGCGCTTTCACAGGCGCAGCAACACTGGGGCTTTGCGCTTCTCTAGCCACCAAACGTCACGGTCATTCTCTTTCCGTCTCGTAGACACGAGCTGAGAAATTGCAAACGTCGAGCAATTGCTCAGAGATGAAAAGTGCCAGCACTGAAAGCTGTTGCTAGCCAGCACCCTTCCTTGGAAGCGCTTTCACAGGCGCAGCAACACTGGGGCTTTGCGCTTCTCTACCCACCAAACGTCACGGTCATTCTCTTTCCGTCTCGTAGACACGAGCTGAGAAATTGCAAACGTCGAGCAATTGCTCAGAGATGAAAAGTGCCAGCACTGAAAGCTGTTGCTAGCCAGCACCCTTCCTTGGAAGCGCTTTCACAGGCGCAGCAACACTGGGGCTTTGCGCTTCTATACGCACCAAATGTCACGGTCCTTCTCTTTCCGTCGGTAGACACGAGCTGAGAAATTGCAAACGTCGAGCAATTGCTCAGAGATGAAAAGTGCCAGCACTGAAAGCTCTTGCTAGCCAGCACCCTTCCTTGGAAGCGCTTTCATAGGCGCAGTAACACTGGGGCTTTGCGCTTCTATACGCACCAAACGTCACGGTCCTTCTCTTTCCGTCTCGTAGACACGAGCTGAGAAATTGCAAACGTCGAGCAATTGCTCAGAGATGAAAAGTGCCAGCACTGAAAGCTGTTGCTAGCCAGCACCCTTCCTTGGAAGCGCTTTTGTAGGCCTAAGAACACTGGGGCTCTGGGCTTCTCTAGCCACCTCATCTTCTGCTCATCCTCTCGCGCACTCTAAAGAGAGCTCAGGTGAGAAATTGCAAACGTCGAGCAATTGCTCAGAGATGAAAAGTGCCAGCACTGAAAGCTCTTGCTAGCCAGCACCCTTCCTTGGAAGCGCTTTCACAGGCGCAGCAACACTGGGGCTTTGCGCTTCTCTAGCCACCAAATGTCACGGTCCTTCTCTTTCCGTCTCGTAGACACGAGCTGAGAAATTGCAAACGTCGAGCAATTGCTCAGAGAGGAAAAGTGCCAGCACTAAAAGCTGTTGCTAGCCAGCACCCTTCCTTGGAAGCGCTTTTGTAGCCCTTAGAACACTGGGGCTCTGGGCTTCTCTAGCCAACTAATCTTCTGCTCATCCTCTCGCGCACTCTAAAGAGAGCTCAGGTGAGAAATTGCAAACGTCAAGCAATTGCTCAGAGATGAAAAGTGCCAGCACTGAAAGCTCTTGCTAGCCAGCACCCTTCCTTGGAAGCGCTTTCACAGGCGCAGTAACACTGGGGCTTTGGGCTTGTATGCGCACCAAACATCACGGTCCTTCTCTTTCCGTCTCGTAGACACGAGCTGAGAAATTGCAAACGTCGAGCAATTGCTCAGAGATGAAAAGTGCCAGCACTGAAAGCTGTTGCTAGCCAGCACCCTTCCTTGGAAGCGCTTTTGTAGGCCTAAGAACAGTGGGGCTCTGGGCTTCTCTAGCCACCTAATCTTCTGCTCATCCTCTCGCGCACTCTAAAGAGAGCTCAGGTGAGAAATTGCAAACGTCGAGCAATTGCTCAGAGATGAAAAGTGCCAGCACTGAAAGCTGTTGCTAGCCAGCACCCTTCCTTGGAAGCGCTTTTGTAGGCCTAAGAAGACTGGGGTTCTGGGCTTCTCTAGCCACCTCATCTTCTGCTCATCCTCTCGCGCACTCTAAAGAGAGCTCAGGTGAGAAATTGCAAACGTCCAGCAATTGCTCAGAGAAGAAAAGTGCCAGCACTGAAAGCTGTTGCTAGCCAGCACCCTTCCTTGGAAGCGCATTCACAGTCGCAGCAACACTGAGGCTTTGCGCTTCTCTACCCACCAAACGTCACTGTCATTCTCTTTCCGTCTCCTAGACACGAGCTGAGAAATTGCAAACGTCGAGCAATTGCTCAGAGATGAAAAGTGCCAGCACTGGAAGCTGTTGCTAGCCAGCACCCTTCCTTGAAGCGCTTTTGTAGGCCTAAGAACACTGGGGCTCTGGGCTTCTTTAGCCACCTCATCTTCTGCTCATCCTCTCGCGCACTCTAAAGAGAGCTCAGGTGAGAAATTGCAAACGTCGAGCAATTGCTCAGAGATGAAAAGTGCCAGCACTGAAAGCTCTTGCTAGCCAGCACCCTTCCTTGGAAGCGCTTTCACAGGCGCAGCAACACTGGGGCTTTGCGCTTCTCTAGCCACCAAACGTCACTGTCATTCTCTTTCCGTCTCGTAGACACGAGCTGAGAAATTGCAAACGTCGAGCAATTGCTCAAAGATGAAAAGTGCCAGCACTGGAAGCTGTTGCTAGCCAGCACCCTTCCTTGGAAGCGCTTTTGTAGGCCTAAGAACACTGGGGCTCTGGGCTTCTCTAGCCACCTCATCTTCTGCTCATCCTCTCGCGCACTCTAAAGAGAGCTCAGGTGAGAAATTGCAAACTTCCAGCAATTGCTCAGAGATGAAAAGTGCCAGCACTGAAAGCTGTTGCTAGCCAGCACCCTTCCTTGGAAGCGCTTTCACAGGCGCAGTAACACTGGGGCTTTGCGCTTCTCTAGCCACCAAACGTCACGGTCCTTCTCTTTCCGTCGGTAGACACGAGCTGAGAAATTGCAAACGTCGAGCAATTGCTCCGAGATGAAAAGTGCCAGCACTGAAAGCTGTTGCTAGCCAGCACCCTTCCTTGGAAGCGCTTTCACAGGCGCAGTAACACTGGGGCTTTGCGCTTCTATACGCACCAAACGTCACGGTCCTTCTCTTTCCGTCTCGTAGACACGAGCTGAGAAATTGCAAACGTCGAGCAATTGCTCAGAGATGAAAAGTGCCAGCACTGAAAGCTGTTGCTAGCCAGCACCCTTCCTTGGAAGCGCTTTTGTAGGCCTAAGAACAGTGGGGCTCTGGGCTTCTCTAGCCACCTAATCTTCTGCTCATCCTCGCGCGCACTCTAAAGAGAGCTCAGGTGAGAAATTGCAAACGTCGAGCAATTGCTCAGAGAAGAAAAGTGCCAGCACTGAAAGCTGTTGCTAGCCAGCACCCTTCCTTGGAAGCGCTTTCACAGGCGCAGCAACACTGGGGCTTTGCGCTTCTCTAGCCACCAAACGTCACTGTCATTCTCTTTCCGTCTCGTAGACACGAGCTGAGAAATTGCAAACGTCGAGCAATTGCTCAGAGATGAAAAGTGCCAGCACTGGAAGCTGTTGCTAGCCAGCACCCTTCCTTGAAGCGCTTTCACAGGCGCAGCAACACTGGGGCTTTGCGCTTCTCTAGCCACCAAACGTCACGGTCATTCTCTTTCCGTCTCGTAGACACGAGCTGAGAAATTGCAAACGTCGAGCAATTGCTCAGAGATGAAAAGTGCCAGCACTGAAAGCTCTTGCTAGCCAGCACCCTTCCTTGGAAGCGCTTTCACAGGCGCAGCAACACTGGGGCTTTGCGCTTCTCTACCCACCAAACGTCACGGTCATTCTCTTTCCGTCTCGTAGACACGAGCTGAGAAATTGCAAACGTCGAGCAATTGCTCAGAGATGAAAAGTGCCAGCACTGAAAGCTGTTGCTAGCCAGCACCCTTCCTTGGAAGCGCTTTCACAGGCGCAGCAACACTGGCGCTTTGCGCTTCTATACGCACCAAATGTCACGGTCCTTCTCTTTCCGTCTCCTAGACACGAGCTGAGAAACTGCAAACGTCGAGCAATTGCTCAGAGATGAAAAGTGCCAGCACTGAAAGCTGTTGCTAGCCAGCACCCTTCCTTGGAAGCACTTTTGTAGGCCTAAGAACACTGGGGCTCTGGGCTTCTCTAGCCACCTAATCTTCTGCTCATCCTCTCGCGCACTCTAAAGAGTGCTCAGGTGAGAAATTGCAAACGTCGAGCAATTGCTCAGAGATGAAAAGTGCCAGCACTGAAAGCTGTTGCTAGCCAGCACCCTTCCTTGGAAGCGCTTTCACAGGCGCAGCAACACTGGGGCTTTGCGCTTCTATACGCACCAAACGTCACTGTCATTCTCTTTCCATCTCGTAGACACGAGCTGAGAAATTGCAAACGTTGAGCAATTGCTCAGAGATGAAAAGTGCCAGCACTGAAAGCTCTTGCTAGCCAGCACCCTTCCTTGGAAGCGCTTTTGTAGGCCTAAGAACACTGGGGCTCTGGGCTTCTCTAGCCACCTCATCTTCTGCTCATCCTCTCGCGCACTCTAAAGAGAGCTCAGCTGAGAAATTGCAAACGTCGAGCAATTGCTCAGAGATGAAAAGTGCCAGCACTGAAAGCTGTTGCTAGCCAGCACCCTTCCTTGGAAGCGCTTTTGTAGGCCTAAGAACACTGGGGCTCTGGGCTTCTCTAGCCACCTCATCTTCTGCTCATCCTCTCGCGCACTCTAAAGAGAGCTCAGGTGAGAAATTGCAAACGTCCAGCAATTGCTCAGAGAAGAAAAGTGCCAGCACTGAAAGCTCTTGCTAGCCAGCACCCTTCCTTGGAAGCGCTTTCACAGGCGCAGCAACACTGGGGCTTTGCGCTTCTCTACCCACCAAACGTCACGGTCCTTCTCTTTCCGTCTCGTAGACACGAGCTGAGAAATTGCAAACGTCGAGCAATTGCTCAGAGATGAAAAGTGCCAGCACTGAAAGCTGTTGCTAGCCAGCACCCTTCCTTGGAAGCGCTTTCACAGGCGCAGCAACACTGGGGCTTTGCGCTTCTCTAGCCACCAAACGTCACGGTCATTCTCTTTCCGTCTCGTAGACATGAGCTGAGAAATTGCAAATGTCGAGCAATTGCTCAGAGATGAAAAGTGCCAGCACTGAAAGCTGTTGCTAGCCAGCACCCTTCCTTGAAAGCGCTTTTGTAGGCCTAAGAACACTGGGGCTCTGGGCTTCTCTAGCCACCTAATCTTCTGCTCATCCTCTCGCGCACTCTAAAGAGAGCTCAGGTGAGAAATTGCAAACGTCGAGCAATTGCTCAGAGATGAAAAGTGCCAGCACTGAAAGCTGTTGCTAGCCAGCACCCTTCCTTGGAAGCGCTTTCACAGGCGCAGCAACACTGGGGCTTTGCGCTTCTCTAACCACCAAACGTCACGGTCCTTCTCTTTCCGTCTCGTAGACACGAGCTGAGAAATTGCAAACGTCGAGCAATTGCTCAGAGATGAAAAGTGCCAGCACTGAAAGCTCTTGCTAGCCAGCACCCTCCCTTGGAAGCGCTTTTGTAGGCCTAAGAACAGTGGGGCTCTGGGCTTCTCTAGCCACCTCATCTTCTGCTCATCCTCTCGCGCACTCTAAAGAGAGCTCAGGTGAGAAATTGCAAACGTCAAGCAATTGCTCAGAGATGAAAAGTGCCAGCACTGAAAGCTGTTGCTAGCCAGCCCCCTTCCTTGGAAGCGCTTTTGTAGGCCTAAGAACACTGGGGCTCTGGGCTTCTCTAGCCACCTCATCTTCTGCTCATCCTCTCGCGCACTCTAAAGAGAGCTCAGGTGAGAAATTGCAAACGTCGAGCAATTGCTCAGAGAAGAAAAGTGCCAGCACTGAAAGCTGTTGCTAGCCAGCACCCTTCCTTGGAAGCGCTTTCACAGGCGCAGCAACACTGGGGCTTTGCGCTTCTCTAGCCACCAAACGTCACTGTCATTCTCTTTCCGTCTCCTAGACACGAGCTGAGAAATTGCAAACGTCGAGCAATTGCTCAGAGATGAAAAGTGCCAGCACTGGAAGCTGTTGCTAGCCAGCACCCTTCCTTGAAGCGCTTTCACAGGCGCAGCAACACTGGGGCTTTGCGCTTCTCTACCCACCAAACGTCACGGTCATTCTCTTTCCGTCTCGTAGACACGAGCTGAGAAATTGCAAACGTCGAGCAATTGCTCAGAGATGAAAAGTGCCAGCACTGAAAGCTCTTGCTAGCCAGCACCCTTCCTTGGAAGCGCTTTCACAGGCGCAGCAACACTGGGGCTTTGCGCTTCTCTACCCACCAAACGTCACGGTCATTCTCTTTCCGTCTCGTAGACACGAGCTGAGAAATTGCAAACGTCGAGCAATTGCTCAGAGATGAAAAGTGCCAGCACTGAAAGCTGTTGCTAGCCAGCACCCTTCCTTGGAAGCGCTTTCACAGGCGCAGCAACACTGGGGCTTTGCGCTTCTATACGCACCAAATGTCACGGTCCTTCTCTTTCCGTCTCCTAGACACGAGCTGAGAAACTGCAAACTCGAGCAATTGCTCAGAGATGAAAAGTGCCAGCACTGAAAGCTGTTGCTAGCCAGCACCCTTCCTTGGAAGCGCTTTTGTAGGCCTAAGAACAGTGGGGCTCTGGGCTTCTCTAGCCACCTCATCTTCTGCTCATCCTCTCGCGCACTCTAAAGAGTGCTCAGGTGAGAAATTGCAAACGTCGAGCAATTGCTCAGAGATGAAAAGTGCCAGCACTGAAAGCTCTTGCTAGCCAGCACCCTTCCTTGGAAGCGCTTTCACAGGCGCAGCAACACTGGGGCTTTGCGCTTCTCTAGCCACCAAACGTCACTGTCATTCTCTTTCCATCTCGTAGACACGAGCTGAGAAATTGCAAACGTCGAGCAATTGCTCAGAGATGAAAAGTGCCAGCACTGAAAGCTCTTGCTAGCCAGCACCCTTCCTTGGAAGCGCTTTTGTAGGCCTAAGAACACTGGGGCTCTGGGCTTCTCTAGCCAACTAATCTTCTGCTCATCCTCTCGCGCACTCTAAAGAGAGCTCAGGTGAGAAATTGCAAACGTCGAGCAATTGCTCAGAGATGAAAAGTGCCAGCACTGAAAGCTGTTGCTAGCCAGCACCCTTCCTTGGAAGCGCTTTTGTAGGCCTAAGAACAGTGGGGCTCTGGGCTTCTCTAGCCACCTAATCTTCTGCTCATCCTCTCGCGCACTCTAAAGAGAGCTCAGGTGAGAAATTGCAAACGTCGAGCAATTGCTCAGAGATGAAAAGTGCCAGCACTGAAAGCTGTTGCTAGCCAGCACCCTTCCTTGGAAGCGCTTTCACAGGCGCAGTAACACTGGGGCTTTGCGCTTCTCTAGCCACCAAACGTCACTGTCATTCTCTTTCCATCTCGTAGACACGAGCTGAGAAATTGCAAACGTTGAGCAATTGCTCAGAGATGAAAAGTGCCAGCACTGAAAGCTCTTGCTAGCCAGCACCCTTCCTTGGAAGCGCTTTTGTAGGCCTAAGAACACTGGGGCTCTGGGCTTCTCTAGCCACCTCATCTTCTGCTCATCCTCTCGCGCACTCTAAAGAGAGCTCAGGTGAGAAATTGCAAACGTCGAGCAATTGCTCAGAGATGAAAAGTGCCAGCACTGAAAGCTGTTGCTAGCCAGCACCCTTCCTTGGAAGCGCTTTTGTAGGCCTAAGAACACTGGGGCTCTGGGCTTCTCTAGCCACCTCATCTTCTGCTCATCCTCTCGCGCACTCTAAAGAGAGCTCAGGTGAGAAATTGCAAACTTCCAGCAATTGCTCAGAGATGAAAAGTGCCAGCACTGAAAGCTGTTGCTAGCCAGCACCCTTCCTTGGAAGCGCTTTCACAGGCGCAGCAACACTGGGGCTTTGCGCTTCTCTAGCTACCAAACGTCACGGTCCTTCTCTTTCCGTCTCCTAGACACGAGCTGAGAAATTGCAAACGTCGAGCAATTGCTCAGAGATGAAAAGTGCCAGCACTGAAAGCTCTTGCTAGCCAGCACCCTTCCTTGGAAGCGCTTTCACAGGCGCAGCAACACTGGGGCTTTGCGCTTCTCTAGCCACCAAACGTCACGGTCCTTCTCTTTCCGTCTCGTAGACACGAGCTGAGAAATTGCAAACGTCGAGCAATTGCTCAGAGATGAAAAGTGCCAGCACTGGAAGCTGTTGCTAGCCAGCACCCTTCCTTGGAAGCGCTTTTGTAGGCCTAAGAACACTGGGGCTCTGGGCTTCTCTAGCCACCTAATCTTCTGCTCATCCTCTCGCGCACTCTAAAGAGAGCTCAGGTGAGAAATTGCAAACGTCGAGCAATTGCTCAGAGATGAAAAGTGCCAGCACTGAAAGCTGTTGCTAGCCAGCACCCTTCCTTGGAAGCGCTTTCACAGGCGCAGCAACACTGGGGCTTTGCGCTTCTCTAGCCACCAAACGTCACGGTCATTCTCTTTCCGTCTCGTAGACACGAGCTGAGAAATTGCAAACGTCGAGCAATTGCTCAGAGATGAAAAGTGCCAGCACTGAAAGCTGTTGCTAGCCAGCACCCTTCCTTGGAAGCGCTTTCACAGGCGCAGCAACACTGGGGCTTTGCGCTTCTCTACCCACCAAACGTCACGGTCATTCTCTTTCCGTCTCGTAGACACGAGCTGAGAAATTGCAAACGTCGAGCAATTGCTCAGAGATGAAAAGTGCCAGCACTGAAAGCTCTTGCTAGCCAGCACCCTTCCTTGGAAGCGCTTTCACAGGCGCAGCAACACTGGGGCTTTGCGCTTCTCTAGCCACCAAACGTCATGGTCACTATCTCTCCGTCTCGTAGACACGAGCTGAGAAATTGCAAACGTCGAGCAATTGCTCAGAGATGAAAAGTGCCAGCACTGAAAGCTCTTGCTAGCCAGCACCCTTCCTTGGAAGCGCTTTTGTAGGCCTAAGAACAGTGGGGCTCTGGGCTTCTCTAGCCACCTCATCTTCTGCTCATCCTCGCGCGCACTCTAAAGAGAGCTCAGGTGAGAAATTGCAAACGTCGAGCAATTGCTCAGAGATGAAAAGTGCCAGCACTGAAAGCTGTTGCTAGCCAGCACCCTTCCTTGGAAGCGCTTTTGTAGGCCTAAGAACAGTGGGGCTCTGGGCTTCTCTAGCCACCTCATCTTCTGCTCATCCTCTCGCGCACTCTAAAGAGAGCTCAGGTGAGAAATTGCAAACGTCAAGCAATTGCTCAGAGATGAAAAGTGCCAGCACTGAAAGCTGTTGCTAGCCAGCACCCTTCCTTGGAAGCGCTTTCACAGGCGCAGCAACACTGGGGCTTTGCGCTTCTCTACCCACCAAACGTCACGGTCCTTCTCTTTCCGTCGGTAGACAGGAGCTGAGAAATTGCAAACGTCGAGCAATTGCTCCGAGATGAAAAGTGCCAGCACTGAAAGCTCTTGCTAGCCAGCACCCTTCCTTGGAAGCGCTTTCACAGGCGCAGTAACACTGGGGCTTTGCGCTTCTCTAGCCACCAAACGTCACGGTCATTCTCTTTCCGTCTCGTAGACACGAGCTGAGAAATTGCAAACGTCCAGCAATTGCTCAGAGAGGAAAAGTGCCAGCACTGAAAGCTGTTGCTAGCCAGCACCCTTCCTTGGAAGCGCTTTTGTAGGCCTAAGAACACTGGGGCTCTGGGCTTCTCTAGCCACCTAATCTTCTGCTCATCCTCTCGCGCACTCTAAAGAGAGCTCAGGTGAGAAATTGCAAACGTCGAGCAATTGCTCAGAGATGAAAAGTGCCAGCACTGAAAGCTGTTGCTAGCCAGCACCCTTCCTTGGAAGCGCTTTCACAGGCGCAGCAACACTGGGGCTTTGCGCTTCTATACGCACCAAACGTCACGGTCCTTCTCTTTCCGTCTCGTAGACACGAGCTGAGAAATTGCAAACGTCGAGCAATTGCTCAGAGATGAAAAGTGCCAGCACTGGAAGCTGTTGCTAGCCAGCACCCTTCCTTGGAAGCGCTTTTGTAGGCCTAAGAACAGTGGGGCTCTGGGCTTCTCTAGCCACCTCATCTTCTGCTCATCCTCTCGCGCACTCTAAAGAGAGCTCAGGTGAGAAATTGCAAACGTCGAGCAATTGCTCAGAGATGAAAAGTGCCAGCACTGAAAGCTGTTGCTAGCCAGCACCCTTCCTTGGAAGCGCTTTTGTAGGCCTAAGAACACTGGGGCTCTGGGCTTCTCTAGCCACCTAATCTTCTGCTCATCCTCTCGCGCACTCTAAAGAGAGCTCAGGTGAGAAATTGCAAACGTCCAGCAATTGCTCAGAGAAGAAAAGTGCCAGCACTGAAAGCTGTTGCTAGCCAGCACCCTTCCTTGGAAGCGCTTTCACAGGCGCAGCAACACTGGGGCTTTGCGCTTCTCTACCCATCAAACGTCACAGTCCTTCTCTTTCCGTCTCGTAGACACGAGCTGAGAAATTGCAAACGTCGAGCAATTGCTCAGAGATGAAAAGTGCCAGCACTGGAAGCTGTTGCTAGCCCGCACCCTTCCTTGAAGCGCTTTTGTAGGCCTAAGAACAGTGGGGCTCTGGGCTTCTCTAGCCACCTCATCTTCTGCTCATCCTCTCGCGCACTCTAAAGAGAGCTCAGGTGAGAAATTGCAAACGTCGATTAATTGCTCAGAGATGAAAAGTGCCAGCACTGAAAGCTGTTGCTAGCCAGCACCCTTCCTTGGAAGCGCTTTTGTAGGCCTAAGAACACTGGGGCTCTGGGCTTCTCTAGCCACCTAATCTTCTGCTCATCCTCTCGCGCACTCTAAAGAGAGCTCAGGTGAGAAATTGCAAACGTCCAGCAATTGCTCAGAGAAGAAAAGTGCCAGCACTGAAAGCTGTTGCTAGCCAGCACCCTTCCTTGGAAGCGCTTTCACAGGCGCAGCAACACTGGGGCTTTGCGCTTCTCTAGCCACCAAACGTCACAGTCCTTCTCTTTCCGTCTCGTAGACACGAGCTGAGAAATTGCAAACGTCGAGCAATTGCTCAGAGATGAAAAGTGCCAGCACTGGAAGCTGTTGCTAGCCAGCACCCTTCCTTGAAGCGCTTTTGTAGGCCTAAGAACACTGGGGCTCTGGGCTTCTTTAGCCACCTCATCTTCTGCTCATCCTCTCGCGCACTCTAAAGAGAGCTCAGGTGAGAAATTGCAAACGTCGAGCAATTGCTCCGAGATGAAAAGTGCCAGCACTGAAAGCTGTTGCTAGCCAGCACCCTTCCTTGGAAGCGCTTTCACAGGCGCAGCAACACTGGGGCTTTGCGCTTCTCTAGCCACCAAACGTCACGGTCATTCTCTTTCCGTCTCGTAGACACGAGCTGAGAAATTGCAAACGTCGAGCAATTGCTCAGAGATGAAAAGTGCCAGCACTGAAAGCTCTTGCTAGCCAGCACCCTTCCTTGGAAGCGCTTTCACAGGCGCAGCAACACTGGGGCTTTGCGCTTCTCTACCCACCAAACGTCACGGTCATTCTCTTTCCGTCTCGTAGACACGAGCTGAGAAATTGCAAACGTCGAGCAATTGCTCAGAGATGAAAAGTGCCAGCACTGAAAGCTGTTGCTAGCCAGCACCCTTCCTTGGAAGCGCTTTCACAGGCGCAGCAACACTGGGGCTTTGCGCTTCTATACGCACCAAATGTCACGGTCCTTCTCTTTCCGTCTCCTAGACACGAGCTGAGAAACTGCAAACGTCGAGCAATTGCTCAGAGATGAAAAGTGCCAGCACTGAAAGCTGTTGCTAGCCAGCACCCTTCCTTGGAAGCGCTTTTGTAGGCCTAAGAACACTGGGGCTCTGGGCTTCTCTAGCCACCTAATCTTCTGCTCATCCTCTCGCGCACTCTAAAGAGAGCTCAGGTGAGAAATTGCAAACGTCCAGCAATTGCTCAGAGAAGAAAAGTGCCAGCACTGAAAGCTGTTGCTAGCCAGCACCCTTCCTTGGAAGCGCTTTCACAGGCGCAGCAACACTGGGGCTTTGCGCTTCTCTAGCCACCAAACGTCACTGTCATTCTCTTTCCGTCTCGTAGACACGAGCTGAGAAATTGCAAACGTCGAGCAATTGCTCAGAGATGAAAAGTGCCAGCACTGAAAGCTCTTGCTAGCCAGCACCCTTCCTTGGAAGCGCTTTCACAGGCGCAGCAACACTGGGGCTTTGCGCTTCTCTACCCACCAAACGTCACGGTCCTTCTCTTTCCGTCTCGTAGACACGAGCTGAGAAATTGCAAACGTCGAGCAATTGCTCAGAGATGAAAAGTGCCAGCACTGAAAGCTCTTGCTAGCCAGCACCCTTCCTTGGAAGCGCTTTCACAGGCGCAGCAACACTGGGGCTTTGCGCTTCTCTAGCCACCAAACGTCACGGTCCTTCTCTTTCCGTCTCGTAGACATGAGCTGAGAAATTGCAAACGTCGAGCAATTGCTCAGAGATGAAAAGTGCCAGCACTGAAAGCTGTTGCTAGCCAGCACCCTTCCTTGAAAGCGCTTTTGTAGGCCTAAGAACACTGGGGCTCTGGGCTTCTCTAGCCACCTCATCTTCTGCTCATCCTCTCGCGCACTCTAAAGAGAGCTCAGGTGAGAAATTGCAAACGTCGAGCAATTGCTCAGAGATGAAAAGTGCCAGCACTGAAAGCTGTTGCTAGCCAGCACCCTTCCTTGGAAGCGCTTTTGTAGGCCTAAGAACAGTGGGGCTCTGGGCTTCTCTACCCACATCATCTTCTGCTCATCCTCTCGCGCACTCTGAAGAGAGCTCAGGTGAGAAATTGCAAACTTCCAGCAATTGCTCAGAGATGAAAAGTGCCAGCACTGAAAGCTGTTGCTAGCCAGCACCCTTCCTTGGAAGCGCTTTCACAGGCGCAGCAACACTGGGGCTTTGCGCTTCTCTAGCTACCAAACGTCACGGTCCTTCTCTTTCCGTCTCGTAGACACGAGCTGAGAAATTGCAAACGTCGAGCAATTGCTCAGAGATGAAAAGTGCCAGCACTGAAAGCTGTTGCTAGCCAGCACCCTTCCTTGGAAGCGCTTTCACAGGCGCAGCAACACTGGGGCTTTGCGCTTCTCTAGCCACCAAACGTCACTGTCATTCTCTTTCCGTCTCGTATACACGAGCTGAGAAATTGCAAACGTCGAGCAATTGCTCAGAGATGAAAAGTGCCAGCACTGGAAGCTGTTGCTAGCCAGCACCCTTCCTTGGAAGCGCTTTTGTAGGCCTAAGAACAGTGGGGCTCTGGGCTTCTCTAGCCACCTAATCTTCTGCTCATCCTCTCGCGCACTCTAAAGAGAGCTCAGGTGAGAAATTGCAAACGTCCAGCAATTGCTCAGAGATGAAAAGTGCCAGCACTGAAAGCTGTTGCTAGCCAGCACCCTTCCTTGGAAGCGCTTTCACAGGCGCAGCAACACTGGGGCTTTGCGCTTCTCTAGCCACCAAACGTCACGGTCCTTCTCTTTCCGTCTCGTAGACACGAGCTGAGAAATTGCAAACGTCGAGCAATTGCTCAGAGATGAAAAGTGCCAGCACTGAAAGCTGTTGCTAGCCAGCACCCTTCCTTGGAAGCGCTTTCACAGGCGCAGCAACACTGGGGCTTTGCGCTTCTCTACCCACCAAACGTCACGGTCCTTCTCTTTCCGTCTCGTAGACACGAGCTGAGAAATTGCAAACGTCGAGCAATTGCTCAGAGATGAAAAGTGCCAGCACTGAAAGCTCTTGCTAGCCAGCACCCTTCCTTGGAAGCGCTTTCACAGGCGCAGCAACACTGGGGCTTTGCGCTTCTCTAGCCACCAAACGTCATGGTCACTATCTCTCCGTCTCGTAGACACGAGCTGAGAAATTGCAAACGTCGAGCAATTGCTCAGAGATGAAAAGTGCCAGCACTGAAAGCTCTTGCTAGCCAGCACCCTTCCTTGGAAGCGCTTTTGTAGGCCTAAGAACAGTGGGGCTCTGGGCTTCTCTAGCCACCTCATCTTCTGCTCATCCTCGCGCGCACTCTAAAGAGAGCTCAGGTGAGAAATTGCAAACGTCGAGCAATTGCTCAGAGATGAAAAGTGCCAGCACTGAAAGCTGTTGCTAGCCAGCACCCTTCCTTGGAAGCGCTTTTGTAGGCCTAAGCACACTGGGGCTCTGGGCTTCTCTAGCCACCTCATCTTCTGCTCATCCTCTCGCGCACTCTAAAGAGAGCTCAGGTGAGAAATTGCAAACGTCAAGCAATTGCTCAGAGATGAAAAGTGCCAGCACTGAAAGCTGTTGCTAGCCAGCACCCTTCCTTGGAAGCGCTTTCACAGGCGCAGCAACACTGGGGCTTTGCGCTTCTCTACCCACCAAACGTCACGGTCCTTCTCTTTCCGTCGGTAGACACGAGCTGAGAAATTGCAAACGTCGAGCAATTGCTCAGAGATGAAAAGTGCCAGCACTGAAAGCTGTTGCTAGCCAGCACCCTTCCTTGGAAGCGCTTTCACAGGCGCAGTAACACTGGGGCTTTGCGCTTCTCTAGCCACCAAACGTCACGGTCATTCTCTTTCCGTCTCGTAGACACGAGCTGAGAAATTGCAAACGTCCAGCAATTGCTCAGAGAGGAAAAGTGCCAGCACTGAAAGCTGTTGCTAGCCAGCACCCTTCCTTGGAAGCGCTTTTGTAGGCCTAAGAACACTGGGGCTCTGGGCTTCTCTAGCCACCTAATCTTCTGCTCATCCTCTCGCGCACTCTAAAGAGAGCTCAGGTGAGAAATTGCAAACGTCGAGCAATTGCTCAGAGATGAAAAGTGCCAGCACTGAAAGCTGTTGCTAGCCAGCACCCTTCCTTGGAAGCGCTTTCACAGGCGCAGCAACACTGGGGCTTTGCGCTTCTATACGCACCAAACGTCACGGTCCTTCTCTTTCCGTCTCGTAGACACGAGCTGAGAAATTGCAAACGTCGAGCAATTGCTCAGAGATGAAAAGTGCCAGCACTGGAAGCTGTTGCTAGCCAGCACCCTTCCTTGGAAGCGCTTTTGTAGGCCTAAGAACAGTGGGGCTCTGGGCTTCTCTAGCCACCTCATCTTCTGCTCATCCTCTCGCGCACTCTAAAGAGAGCTCAGGTGAGAAATTGCAAACGTCGAGCAATTGCTCAGAGATGAAAAGTGCCAGCACTGAAAGCTGTTGCTAGCCAGCACCCTTCCTTGCAAGCGCTTTTGTAGGCCTAAGAACACTGGGGCTCTGGGCTTCTCTAGCCACCTAATCTTCTGCTCATCCTCTCGCGCACTCTAAAGAGAGCTCAGGTGAGAAATTGCAAACGTCCAGCAATTGCTCAGAGAAGAAAAGTGCCAGCACTGAAAGCTGTTGCTAGCCAGCACCCTTCCTTGGAAGCGCTTTCACAGGCGCAGCAACACTGGGGCTTTGCGCTTCTCTAGCCACCAAACGTCACAGTCCTTCTCTTTCCGTCTCGTAGACACGAGCTGAGAAATTGCAAACGTCGAGCAATTGCTCAGAGATGAAAAGTGCCAGCACTGGAAGCTGTTGCTAGCCAGCACCCTTCCTTGAAGCGCTTTTGTAGGCCTAAGAACAGTGGGGCTCTGGGCTTCTCTAGCCACCTCATCTTCTGCTCATCCTCTCGCGCACTCTAAAGAGAGCTCAGGTGAGAAATTGCAAACGTCGAGCAATTGCTCAGAGATGAAAAGTGCCAGCACTGAAAGCTGTTGCTAGCCAGCACCCTTCCTTGGAAGCGCTTTTGTAGGCCTAAGAACACTGGGGCTCTGGGCTTCTCTAGCCACCTAATCTTCTGCTCATCCTCTCGCGCAGTCTAAAGAGAGCTCAGGTGAGAAATTGCAAACGTCGAGCAATTGCTCAGAGATGAAAAGTGCCAGCACTGAAAGCTGTTGCTAGCCAGCACCCTTCCTTGGAAGCGCTTTCACAGGCGCAGCAACACTGGGGCTTTGCGCTTCTCTACCCAACAAACGTCACGGTCATTCTCTTTCCGTCTCGTAGACACGAGCTGAGAAATTGCAAACGTCGAGCAATTGCTCAGAGATGAAAAGTGCCAGCACTGAAAGCTCTTGCTAGCCAGCACCCTTCCTTGGAAGCGCTTTCACAGGCGCAGCAACACTGGGGCTTTGCGCTTCTCTACCCACCAAACGTCACGGTCATTCTCTTTCCGTCTCGTAGACACGAGCTGAGAAATTGCAAACGTCGAGCAATTGCTCAGAGATGAAAAGTGCCAGCACTGAAAGCTGTTGCTAGCCAGCACCCTTCCTTGGAAGCGCTTTCACAGGCGCAGCAACACTGGGGCTTTGCGCTTCTATACGCACCAAATGTCACGGTCCTTCTCTTTCCGTCTCCTAGACACGAGCTGAGAAACTGCAAACGTCGAGCAATTGCTCAGAGATGAAAAGTGCCAGCACTGAAAGCTGTTGCTAGCCAGCACCCTTCCTTGGAAGCGCTTTTGTAGGCCTAAGAACACTGGGGCTCTGGGCTTCTCTAGCCACCTAATCTTCTGCTCATCCTCTCGCGCACTCTAAAGAGAGCTCAGGTGAGAAATTGCAAACGTCGAGCAATTGCTCAGAGAAGAAAAGTGCCAGCACTGAAAGCTGTTGCTAGCCAGCACCCTTCCTTGGAAGCGCTTTCACAGGCGCAGCAACACTGGGGCTTTGCGCTTCTCTAGCCACCAAACGTCACGGTCATTCTCTTTCCGTCTCGTAGACACGAGCTGAGAAATTGCAAACGTCGAGCAATTGCTCAGAGATGAAAAGTGCCAGCACTGAAAGCTCTTGCTAGCCAGCACCCTTCCTTGGAAGCGCTTTCACAGGCGCAGCAACACTGGGGCTTTGCGCTTCTCTACCCACCAAACGTCACGGTCCTTCTCTTTCCGTCTCGTAGACACGAGCTGAGAAATTGCAAACGTCGAGCAATTGCTCAGAGATGAAAAGTGCCAGCACTGAAAGCTGTTGCTAGCCAGCACCCTTCCTTGGAAGCGCTTTCACAGGCGCAGCAACACTGGGGCTTTGCGCTTCTCTACCCAACAAACGTCACGGTCCTTCTCTTTCCGTCTCGTAGACATGAGCTGAGAAATTGCAAACGTCGAGCAATTGCTCAGAGATGAAAAGTGCCAGCACTGAAAGCTGTTGCTAGCCAGCACCCTTCCTTGAAAGCGCTTTTGTAGGCCTAAGAACACTGGGGCTCTGGGCTTCTCTAGCCACCTCATCTTCTGCTCATCCTCTCGCGCACTCTAAAGAGAGCTCAGGTGAGAAATTGCAAACGTCGAGCAATTGCTCAGAGATGAAAAGTGCCAGCACTGAAAGCTGTTGCTAGCCAGCACCCTTCCTTGGAAGCGCTTTCACAGGCGCAGTAACACTGGGGCTTTGCGCTTCTCTAGCCACCAAACGTCACTGTCATTCTCTTTCCATCTCGTAGACACGAGCTGAGAAATTGCAAACGTCGAGCAATTGCTCAGAGATGAAAAGTGCCAGCACTGAAAGCTCTTGCTAGCCAGCACCCTTCCTTGGAAGCGCTTTTGTAGGCCTAAGAACACTGGGGCTCTGGGCTTCTCTAGCCACCTCATCTTCTGCTCATCCTCTCGCGCACTCTAAAGAGAGCTCAGGTGAGAAATTGCAAACGTCGAGCAATTGCTCAGAGATGAAAAGTGCCAGCACTGAAAGCTCTTGCTAGCCAGCACCCTTCCTTGGAAGCGCTTTTGTAGGCCTAAGAACACTGGGGCTCTGGGCTTCTCTAGCCACCTCATCTTCTGCTCATCCTCTCGCGCACTCTAAAGAGAGCTCAGGTGAGAAATTGCAAACTTCCAGCAATTGCTCAGAGATGAAAAGTGCCAGCACTGAAAGCTGTTGCTAGCCAGCACCCTTCCTTGGAAGCGCTTTCACAGGCGCAGCAACACTGGGGCTTTGCGCTTCTCTACCCACCAAACGTCACGGTCATTCTCTTTCCGTCTCGTAGACACGAGCTGAGAAATTGCAAACGTCGAGCAATTGCTCAGAGATGAAAAGTGCCAGCACTGAAAGCTCTTGCTAGCCAGCACCCTTCCTTGGAAGCGCTTTTGTAGCCCTTAGAACACTGGGGCTCTGGGCTTCTCTAGCCACCTCATCTTCTGCTCATCCTCTCGCGCACTCTAAAGAGAGCTCAGGTGAGAAATTGCAAACGTCGAGCAATTGCTCAGAGATGAAAAGTGCCAGCACTGAAAGCTCTTGCTAGCCAGCACCCTTCCTTGGAAGCGCTTTCACAGGCGCAGCAACACTGGGGCTTTGCGCTTCTCTAGCCACCAAATGTCACGGTCATTCTCTTTCCGTCGGTAGACACGAGCTGAGAAATTGCAAACGTCGAGCAATTGCTCAGAGATGAAAAGTGCCAGCACTGGAAGCTGTTGCTAGCCAGCACCCTTCCTTGAAGCGCTTTCACAGGCGCAGCAACACTGGGGCTTTGCGCTTCTCTAGCCACCAAACGTCACGGTCATTCTCTTTCCGTCTCGTAGACACGAGCTGAGAAATTGCAAACGTCGAGCAATTGCTCAGAGATGAAAAGTGCCAGCACTGAAAGCTCTTGCTAGCCAGCACCCTTCCTTGGAAGCGCTTTCACAGGCGCAGTAACACTGGGGCTTTGCGCTTCTCTACCCACCAAACGTCACGGTCATTCTCTTTCCGTCTCGTAGACACGAGCTGAGAAATTGCAAACGTCGAGCAATTGCTCAGAGAAGAAAAGTGCCAGCACTGAAAGCTGTTGCTAGCCAGCACCCTTCCTTGGAAGCGCTTTCACAGGCGCAGCAACACTGGGGCTTTGCGCTTCTATACGCACCAAATGTCACGGTCCTTCTCTTTCCGTCGGTAGACACGAGCTGAGAAATTGCAAACGTCGAGCAATTGCTCAGAGATGAAAAGTGCCAGCACTGAAAGCTGTTGCTAGCCAGCACCCTTCCTTGGAAGCGCTTTCATAGGCGCAGTAACACTGGGGCTTTGCGCTTCTATACGCACCAAACGTCACGGTCCTTCTCTTTCCGTCTCGTAGACACGAGCTGAGAAATTGCAAACGTTGAGCAATTGCTCAGAGATGAAAAGTGCCAGCACTGAAAGCTGTTGCTAGCCAGCACCCTTCCTTGGAAGCGCTTTTGTAGGCCTAAGAACACTGGGGCTCTGGGCTTCTCTAGCCACCTCATCTTCTGCTCATCCTCTCGCGCACTCTAAAGAGAGCTCAGGTGAGAAATTGCAAACGTCGAGCAATTGCTCAGAGATGAAAAGTGCCAGCACTGAAAGCTGTTGCTAGCCAGCACCCTTCCTTGGAAGCGCTTTCACAGGCGCAGCAACACTGGGGCTTTGCGCTTCTCTAGCCACCAAATGTCACGGTCCTTCTCTTTCCGTCTCGTAGACACGAGCTGAGAAATTGCAAACGTCGAGCAATTGCTCAGAGATGAAAAGTGCCAGCACTAAAAGCTGTTGCTAGCCAGCACCCTTCCTTGGAAGCGCTTTTGTAGCCCTTAGAACACTGGGGCTCTGGGCTTCTCTAGCCTACTAATCTTCTGCTCATCCTCTGGCGCACTCTAAAGAGAGCTCAGGTGAGAAATTGCAAACGTCAAGCAATTGCTCAGAGATGAAAAGTGCCAGCACTGAAAGCTCTTGCTAGCCAGCACCCTTCCTTGGAAGCGCTTTCACAGGCGCAGTAACACTGGGGCTTTGGGCTTGTATGCGCACCAAACATCACGGTCCTTCTCTTTCCGTCTCGTAGACACGAGCTGAGAAATTGCAAACGTCGAGCAATTGCTCAGAGATGAAAAGTGCCAGCACTGAAAGCTGTTGCTAGCCAGCACCCTTCCTTGGAAGCGCTTTTGTAGGCCTAAGAACAGTGGGGCTCTGGGCTTCTCTAGCCACCTAATCTTCTGCTCATCCTCTCGCGCACTCTAAAGAGAGCTCAGGTGAGAAATTGCAAACGTCGAGCAATTGCTCAGAGATGAAAAGTGCCAGCACTGAAAGCTGTTGCTAGCCAGCACCCTTCCTTGGAAGCGCTTTTGTAGGCCTAAGAACACTGGGGCTCTGGGCTTCTCTAGCCACCTCATCTTCTGCTCATCCTCTCGCGCACTCTAAAGAGAGCTCAGGTGAGAAATTGCAAACGTCGAGCAATTGCTCAGAGATGAAAAGTGCCAGCACTGAAAGCTCTTGCTAGCCAGCACCCTTCCTTGGAAGCGCATTCACAGTCGCAGCAACACTGAGGCTTTGCGCTTCTATACGCACCAAACGTCACTGTCATTCTCTTTCCGTCTCGTAGACACGAGCTGAGAAATTGCAAACGTCGAGCAATTGCTCAGAGATGAAAAGTGCCAGCACTGGAAGCTGTTGCTAGCCAGCACCCTTCCTTGAAGCGCTTTTGTAGGCCTAAGAACACTGGGGCTCTGGGCTTCTTTAGCCACCTCATCTTCTGCTCATCCTCTCGCGCACTCTAAAGAGAGCTCAGGTGAGAAATTGCAAACGTCGAGCAATTGCTCAGAGATGAAAAGTGCCAGCACTGAAAGCTCTTGCTAGCCAGCACCCTTCCTTGGAAGCGCTTTCACAGGCGCAGCAACACTGGGGCTTTGCGCTTCTCTAGCCACCAAACGTCACTGTCATTCTCTTTCCGTCAAGTAGACACGAGCTGAGAAATTGCAAACGTCGAGCAATTGCTCAAAGATGAAAAGTGCCAGCACTGGAAGCTGTTGCTAGCCAGCACCCTTCCTTGGAAGCGCTTTTGTAGGCCTAAGAACACTGGGGCTCTGGGCTTCTCTAGCCACCTCATCTTCTGCTCATCCTCTCGCGCACTCTAAAGAGAGCTCAGGTGAGAAATTGCAAACTTCCAGCAATTGCTCAGAGATGAAAAGTGCCAGCACTGAAAGCTGTTGCTAGCCAGCACCCTTCCTTGGAAGCGCTTTCACAGGCGCAGTAACACTGGGGCTTTGCGCTTCTCTAGCCACCAAACGTCACGGTCCTTCTCTTTCCGTCGGTAGACACGAGCTGAGAAATTGCAAACGTCGAGCAATTGCTCAGAGATGAAAAGTGCCAGCACTGAAAGCTCTTGCTAGCCAGCACCCTTCCTTGGAAGCGCTTTCACAGGCGCAGTAACACTGGGGCTTTGCGCTTCTATACGCACCAAACGTCACGGTCCTTCTCTTTCCGTCTCGTAGACACGAGCTGAGAAATTGCAAACGTCGAGCAATTGCTCAGAGATGAAAAGTGCCAGCACTGAAAGCTGTTGCTAGCCAGCACCCTTCCTTGGAAGCGCTTTTGTAGGCCTAAGAACACTGGGGCTCTGGGCTTCTCTAGCCACCTAATCTTCTGCTCATCCTCGCGCGCACTCTAAAGAGAGCTCAGGTGAGAAATTGCAAACGTCGAGCAATTGCTCAGAGAAGAAAAGTGCCAGCACTGAAAGCTGTTGCTAGCCAGCACCCTTCCTTGGAAGCGCTTTCACAGGCGCAGCAACACTGGGGCTTTGCGCTTCTCTAGCCACCAAACGTCACTGTCATTCTCTTTCCGTCTCGTAGACACGAGCTGAGAAATTGCAAACGTCGAGCAATTGCTCAGAGATGAAAAGTGCCAGCACTGGAAGCTGTTGCTAGCCAGCACCCTTCCTTGAAGCGCTTTCACAGGCGCAGCAACACTGGGGCTTTGCGCTTCTCTAGCCACCAAACGTCACGGTCATTCTCTTTCCGTCTCGTAGACACGAGCTGAGAAATTGCAAACGTCGAGCAATTGCTCAGAGATGAAAAGTGCCAGCACTGAAAGCTCTTGCTAGCCAGCCCCCTTCCTTGGAAGCGCTTTCACAGGCGCAGCAACACTGGGGCTTTGCGCTTCTCTAGCCACCAAACGTCACGGTCCTTCTCTTTCCGTCTCGTAGACACGAGCTGAGAAATTGCAAACGTCGAGCAATTGCTCAGAGATGAAAAGTGCCAGCACTGAAAGCTGTTGCTAGCCAGCACCCTTCCTTGGAAGCGCTTTCACAGGCGCAGCAACACTGGGGCTTTGCGCTTCTATACGCACCAAATGTCACGGTCCTTCTCTTTCCGTCTCCTAGACACGAGCTGAGAAACTGCAAACGTCGAGCAATTGCTCAGAGATGAAAAGTGCCAGCACTGAAAGCTCTTGCTAGCCAGCACCCTTCCTTGGAAGCGCTTTTGTAGGCCTAAGCACACTGGGGCTCTGGGCTTCTCTAGCCACCTAATCTTCTGCTCATCCTCTCGCGCACTCTAAAGAGTGCTCAGGTGAGAAATTGCAAACGTCGAGCAATTGCTCAGAGATGAAAAGTGCCAGCACTGAAAGCTGTTGCTAGCCAGCACCCTTCCTTGGAAGCGCTTTCACAGGCGCAGCAACACTGGGGCTTTGCGCTTCTCTAGCCACCAAACGTCACTGTCATTCTCTTTCCATCTCGTAGACACGAGCTGATAAATTGCAAACGTTGAGCAATTGCTCAGAGATGAAAAGTGCCAGCACTGAAAGCTCTTGCTAGCCAGCACCCTTCCTTGGAAGCGCTTTTGTAGGCCTAAGAACACTGGGGCTCTGGGCTTCTCTAGCCACCTCATCTTCTGCTCATCCTCTCGCGCACTCTAAAGAGAGCTCAGGTGAGAAATTGCAAACGTCGAGCAATTGCTCAGAGATGAAAAGTGCCAGCACTGAAAGCTGTTGCTAGCCAGCACCCTTCCTTGGAAGCGCTTTTGTAGGCCTAAGAACACTGGGGCTCTGGGCTTCTCTAGCCACCTAATCTTCTGCTCATCCTCTCGCGCACTCTAAAGAGAGCTCAGGTGAGAAATTGCAAACGTCCAGCAATTGCTCAGAGAAGAAAAGTGCCAGCACTGAAAGCTGTTGCTAGCCAGCACCCTTCCTTGGAAGCGCTTTCACAGGCGCAGCAACACTGGGGCTTTGCGCTTCTCTAGCCACCAAACGTCACGGTCATTCTCTTTCCGTCTCGTAGACACGAGCTGAGAAATTGCAAACGTCGAGCAATTGCTCAGAGATGAAAAGTGCCAGCACTGGAAGCTGTTGCTAGCCAGCACCCTTCCTTGAAGCGCTTTTGTAGGCCTAAGAACACTGGGGCTCTGGGCTTCTTTAGCCACCTCATCTTCTGCTCATCCTCTCGCGCACTCTAAAGAGAGCTCAGGTGAGAAATTGCAAACGTCGAGCAATTGCTCAGAGATGAAAAGTGCCAGCACTGAAAGCTGTTGCTAGCCAGCACCCTTCCTTGGAAGCGCTTTCACAGGCGCAGCAACACTGGGGCTTTGCGCTTCTCTACCCACCAAACGTCACGGTCATTCTCTTTCCGTCTCGTAGACACGAGCTGAGAAATTGCAAACGTCGAGCAATTGCTCAGAGATGAAAAGTGCCAGCACTGAAAGCTCTTGCTAGCCAGCACCCTTCCTTGGAAGCGCTTTCACAGGCGCAGCAACACTGGGGCTTTGCGCTTCTCTAGCCACCAAACGTCACGGTCCTTCTCTTTCCGTCTCGTAGACATGAGCTGAGAAATTGCAAATGTCGAGCAATTGCTCAGAGATGAAAAGTGCCAGCACTGAAAGCTGTTGCTAGCCAGCACCCTTCCTTGGAAGCGCTTTTGTAGGCCTAAGAACACTGGGGCTCTGGGCTTCTCTAGCCACCTAATCTTCTGCTCATCCTCTCGCGCACTCTAAAGAGAGCTCAGGTGAGAAATTGCAAACGTCGAGCAATTGCTCAGAGATGAAAAGTGCCAGCACTGAAAGCTGTTGCTAGCCAGCACCCTTCCTTGGAAGCGCTTTCACAGGCGCAGCAACACTGGGGCTTTGCGCTTCTCTAACCACCAAACGTCACGGTCATTCTCTTTCCGTCTCGTAGACACGAGCTGAGAAATTGCAAACGTCGAGCAATTGCTCAGAGATGAAAAGTGCCAGCACTGAAAGCTCTTGCTAGCCAGCACCCTCCCTTGGAAGCGCTTTTGTAGGCCTAAGAACAGTGGGGCTCTGGGCTTCTCTAGCCACCTAATCTTCTGCTCATCCTCTCGCGCACTCTAAAGAGAGCTCAGGTGAGAAATTGCAAACGTCAAGCAATTGCTCAGAGATGAAAAGTGCCAGCACTGAAAGCTGTTGCTAGCCAGCCCCCTTCCTTGGAAGCGCTTTTGTAGGCCTAAGAACACTGGGGCTCTGGGCTTCTCTAGCCACCTAATCTTCTGCTCATCCTCTCGCGCACTCTAAAGAGAGCTCAGGTGAGAAATTGCAAACGTCGAGCAATTGCTCAGAGAAGAAAAGTGCCAGCACTGAAAGCTGTTGCTAGCCAGCACCCTTCCTTGGAAGCGCTTTCACAGGCGCAGCAACACTGGGGCTTTGCGCTTCTCTAGCCACCAAACGTCACTGTCATTCTCTTTCCGTCTCGTAGACACGAGCTGAGAAATTGCAAACGTCGAGCAATTGCTCAGAGATGAAAAGTGCCAGCACTGGAAGCTGTTGCTAGCCAGCACCCTTCCTTGAAGCGCTTTCACAGGCGCAGCAACACTGGGGCTTTGCGCTTCTCTAGCCACCAAACGTCACGGTCATTCTCTTTCCGTCTCGTAGACACGAGCTGAGAAATTGCAAACGTCGAGCAATTGCTCAGAGATGAAAAGTGCCAGCACTGAAAGCTCTTGCTAGCCAGCACCCTTCCTTGGAAGCGCTTTCACAGGCGCAGCAACACTGGGGCTTTGCGCTTCTCTAGCCACCAAACGTCACGGTCATTCTCTTTCCGTCTCGTAGACACGAGCTGAGAAATTGCAAACGTCGAGCAATTGCTCAGAGATGAAAAGTGCCAGCACTGAAAGCTGTTGCTAGCCAGCACCCTTCCTTGGAAGCGCTTTCACAGGCGCAGCAACACTGGGGCTTTGCGCTTCTATACGCACCAAATGTCACGGTCCTTCTCTTTCCGTCTCGTAGACTCGAGCTGAGAAACTGCAAACGTCGAGCAATTGCTCAGAGATGAAAAGTGCCAGCACTGAAAGCTGTTGCTAGCCAGCACCCTTCCTTGGAAGCGCTTTTGTAGGCCTAAGAACACTGGGGCTCTGGGCTTCTCTAGCCACCTCATCTTCTGCTCATCCTCTCGCGCACTCTAAAGAGTGCTCAGGTGAGAAATTGCAAACGTCGAGCAATTGCTCAGAGATGAAAAGTGCCAGCACTGAAAGCTGTTGCTAGCCAGCACCCTTCCTTGGAAGCGCTTTCACAGGCGCAGCAACACTGGGGCTTTGCGCTTCTCTACCCACCAAACGTCACTGTCATTCTCTTTCCATCTCGTAGACACGAGCTGAGAAATTGCAAACGTTGAGCAATTGCTCAGAGATGAAAAGTGCCAGCACTGAAAGCTGTTGCTAGCCAGCACCCTTCCTTGGAAGCGCTTTTGTAGGCCTAAGAACACTGGGGCTCTGGGCTTCTCTAGCCACCTCATCTTCTGCTCATCCTCTCGCGCACTCTAAAGAGAGCTCAGGTGAGAAATTGCAAACGTCGAGCAATTGCTCAGAGATGAAAAGTGCCAGCACTGAAAGCTCTTGCTAGCCAGCACCCTTCCTTGGAAGCGCTTTTGTAGGCCTAAGAACAGTGGGGCTCTGGGCTTCTCTAGCCACCTAATCTTCTGCTCATCCTCTCGCGCACTCTAAAGAGAGCTCAGGTGAGAAATTGCAAACGTCGAGCAATTGCTCAGAGATGAAAAGTGCCAGCACTGAAAGCTCTTGCTAGCCAGCACCCTTCCTTGGAAGCGCTTTCACAGGCGCAGTAACACTGGGGCTTTGCGCTTCTCTAGCCACCAAACGTCACTGTCATTCTCTTTCCATCTCGTAGACACGAGCTGAGAAATTGCAAACGTTGAGCAATTGCTCAGAGATGAAAAGTGCCAGCACTGAAAGCTGTTGCTAGCCAGCACCCTTCCTTGGAAGCGCTTTTGTAGGCCTAAGAACACTGGGGCTCTGGGCTTCTCTAGCCACCTCATCTTCTGCTCATCCTCTCGCGCACTCTAAAGAGAGCTCAGGTGAGAAATTGCAAACGTCGAGCAATTGCTCAGAGATGAAAAGTGCCAGCACTGAAAGCTGTTGCTAGCCAGCACCCTTCCTTGGAAGCGCTTTTGTAGGCCTAAGAACACTGGGGCTCTGGGCTTCTCTAGCCACCTCATCTTCTGCTCATCCTCTCGCGCACTCTAAAGAGAGCTCAGGTGAGAAATTGCAAACTTCCAGCAATTGCTCAGAGATGAAAAGTGCCAGCACTGAAAGCTGTTGCTAGCCAGCACCCTTCCTTGGAAGCGCTTTCACAGGCGCAGCAACACTGGGGCTTTGCGCTTCTCTAGCTACCAAACGTCACGGTCCTTCTCTTTCCGTCTCGTAGACACGAGCTGAGAAATTGCAAACGTCGAGCAATTGCTCAGAGATGAAAAGTGCCAGCACTGAAAGCTGTTGCTAGCCAGCACCCTTCCTTGGAAGCGCTTTCACAGGCGCAGCAACACTGGGGCTTTGCGCTTCTCTAGCCACCAAACGTCACGGTCATTCTCTTTCCGTCTCGTAGACACGAGCTGAGAAATTGCAAACGTCGAGCAATTGCTCAGAGATGAAAAGTGCCAGCACTGGAAGCTGTTGCTAGCCAGCACCCTTCCTTGGAAGCGCTTTTGTAGGCCTAAGAACACTGGGGCTCTGGGCTTCTCTAGCCACCTAATCTTCTGCTCATCCTCTCGCGCACTCTAAAGAGAGCTCAGGTGAGAAATTGCAAACGTCGAGCAATTTCTCAGAGATGAAAAGTGCCAGCACTGAAAGCTGTTGCTAGCCAGCACCCTTCCTTGGAAGCGCTTTCACAGGCGCAGCAACACTGGGGCTTTGCGCTTCTCTAGCCACCAAACGTCACGGTCATTCTCTTTCCGTCTCGTAGACACGAGCTGAGAAATTGCAAACGTCGAGCAATTGCTCAGAGATGAAAAGTGCCAGCACTGAAAGCTGTTGCTAGCCAGCACCCTTCCTTGGAAGCGCTTTCACAGGCGCAGCAACACTGGGGCTTTGCGCTTCTCTACCCACCAAACGTCACGGTCATTCTCTTTCCGTCTCGTAGACACGAGCTGAGAAATTGCAAACGTCGAGCAATTGCTCAGAGATGAAAAGTGCCAGCACTGAAAGCTCTTGCTAGCCAGCACCCTTCCTTGGAAGCGCTTTCACAGGCGCAGCAACACTGGGGCTTTGCGCTTCTCTAGCCACCAAACGTCACGGTCACTATCTCTCCGTCTCGTAGACACGAGCTGAGAAATTGCAAACGTCGAGCAATTGCTCAGAGATGAAAAGTGCCAGCACTGAAAGCTGTTGCTAGCCAGCACCCTTCCTTGGAAGCGCTTTTGTAGGCCTAAGAACAGTGGGGCTCTGGGCTTCTCTAGCCACCTCATCTTCTGCTCATCCTCTCGCGCACTCTAAAGAGAGCTCAGGTGAGAAATTGCAAACGTCGAGCAATTGCTCAGAGATGAAAAGTGCCAGCACTGAAAGCTGTTGCTAGCCAGCACCCTTCCTTGGAAGCGCTTTTGTAGGCCTAAGCACACTGGGGCTCTGGGCTTCTCTAGCCACCTCATCTTCTGCTCATCCTCTCGCGCACTCTAAAGAGAGCTCAGGTGAGAAATTGCAAACGTCGAGCAATTGCTCAGAGATGAAAAGTGCCAGCACTGAAAGCTGTTGCTAGCCAGCACCCTTCCTTGGAAGCGCTTTCACAGGCGCAGCAACACTGGGGCTTTGCGCTTCTCTACCCACCAAACGTCACGGTCCTTCTCTTTCCGTCGGTAGACACGAGCTGAGAAATTGCAAACGTCGAGCAATTGCTCAGAGATGAAAAGTGCCAGCACTGAAAGCTGTTGCTAGCCAGCACCCTTCCTTGGAAGCGCTTTTGTAGGCCTAAGAACAGTGGGGCTCTGGGCTTCTCTAGCCACCTCATCTTCTGCTCATCCTCTCGCGCACTCTAAAGAGAGCTCAGGTGAGAAATTGCAAACGTCGAGCAATTGCTCAGAGATGAAAAGTGCCAGCACTGAAAGCTGTTGCTAGCCAGCACCCTTCCTTGGAAGCGCTTTTGTAGGCCTAAGAACACTGGGGCTCTGGGCTTCTTTAGCCACCTCATCTTCTGCTCATCCTCTCGCGCACTCTGAAGAGAGCTCAGGTGAGAAATTGCAAACGTCCAGCAATTGCTCAGAGAAGAAAAGTGCCAGCACTGAAAGCTGTTGCTAGCCAGCACCCTTCCTTGGAAGCGCTTTCACAGGCGCAGCAACACTGGGGCTTTGCGCTTCTCTAGCCACCAAACGTCACTGTCATTCTCTTTCCGTCTCGTAGACACGAGCTGAGAAATTGCAAACGTCGAGCAATTGCTCAGAGATGAAAAGTGCCAGCACTGGAAGCTGTTGCTAGCCAGCACCCTTCCTTGAAGCGCTTTTGTAGGCCTAAGAACACTGGGGCTCTGGGCTTCTTTAGCCACCTCATCTTCTGCTCATCCTCTCGCGCACTCTAAAGAGAGCTCAGGTGAGAAATTGCAAACGTCGAGCAATTGCTCAGAGATGAAAAGTGCCAGCACTGAAAGCTGTTGCTAGCCAGCACCCTTCCTTGGAAGCGCTTTCACAGGCGCAGCAACACTGGGGCTTTGCGCTTCTCTAGCCACCAAACGTCACGGTCCTTCTCTTTCCGTCTCGTAGACACGAGCTGAGAAATTGCAAACGTCGAGCAATTGCTCAGAGATGAAAAGTGCCAGCACTGAAAGCTCTTGCTAGCCAGCACCCTTCCTTGGAAGTGCTTTCACAGGCGCAGCAACACTGGGGCTTTGCGCTTCTCTACCCACCAAACGTCACGGTCATTCTCTTTCCGTCTCGTAGACACGAGCTGAGAAATTGCAAACGTCGAGCAATTGCTCAGAGATGAAAAGTGCCAGCACTGAAAGCTGTTGCTAGCCAGCACCCTTCCTTGGAAGCGCTTTCACAGGCGCAGCAACACTGGGGCTTTGCGCTTCTCTAGCCACCAAACGTCACGGTCCTTCTCTTTCCGTCTCGTAGACATGAGCTGAGAAATTGCAAACGTCGAGCAATTGCTCAGAGATGAAAAGTGCCAGCACTGAAAGCTGTTGCTAGCCAGCACCCTTCCTTGGAAGCGCTTTTGTAGGCCTAAGAACAGTGGGGCTCTGGGCTTCTCTAGCCACCTCATCTTCTGCTCATCCTCGCGCGCACTCTAAAGAGAGCTCAGGTGAGAAATTGCAAACGTCCAGCAATTGCTCAGAGATGAAAAGTGCCAGCGCTGAAAGCTGTTGCTAGCCAGCACCCTTCCTTGGAAGCGCTTTCACAGGCGCAGTAACACTGGGGCTTTGCGCTTCTCTAGCCACCAAACGTCACTGTCATTCTCTTTCCATCTCGTAGACACGAGCTGAGAAATTGCAAACGTTGAGCAATTGCTCAGAGATGAAAAGTGCCAGCACTGAAAGCTCTTGCTAGCCAGCACCCTTCCTTGGAAGCGCTTTTGTAGGCCTAAGAACACTGGGGCTCTGGGCTTCTCTAGCCACCTCATCTTCTGCTCATCCTCTCGCGCACTCTAAAGAGAGCTCAGGTGAGAAATTGCAAACGTCGAGCAATTGCTCAGAGATGAAAAGTGCCAGCACTGAAAGCTGTTGCTAGCCAGCACCCTTCCTTGGAAGCGCTTTCACAGGCGCAGCAACACTGGGGCTTTGCGCTTCTCTAGCCACCAAATGTCACGGTCATTCTCTTTCCGTCGGTAGACACGAGCTGAGAAATTGCAAACGTCGAGCAATTGCTCAGAGATGAAAAGTGCCAGCACTGGAAGCTCTTGCTAGCCAGCACCCTTCCTTGGAAGCGCTTTCACAGGCGCAGTAACACTGGGGCTTTGCGCTTCTCTAGCCACCAAACGTCACGGTCCTTCTCTTTCCGTCTCGTAGACACGAGCTGAGAAATTGCAAACGTCGAGCAATTGCTCAGAGATGAAAAGTGCCAGCACTGGAAGCTGTTGCTAGCCAGCACCCTTCCTTGGAAGCGCTTTTGTAGGCCTAAGAACACTGGGGCTCTGGGCTTCTCTAGCCACCTCATCTTCTGCTCATCCTCGCGCGCACTCTAAAGAGAGCTCAGGTGAGAAATTGCAAACGTCCAGCAATTGCTCAGAGATGAAAAGTGCCAGCACTGAAAGCTGTTGCTAGCCAGCACCCTTCCTTGGAAGCGCTTTCACAGGCGCAGCAACACTGGGGCTTTGCGCTTCTCTAGCCACCAAACGTCACGGTCATTCTCTTTCCGTCTCCTAGACACGAGCTGAGAAATTGCAAACGTCGAGCAATTGCTCAGAGATGAAAAGTGCCAGCACTGGAAGCTGTTGCTAGCCAGCACCCTTCCTTGGAAGCGCTTTTGTAGGCCTAAGAACACTGGGGCTCTGGGCTTCTCTAGCCACCTCATCTTCTGCTCATCCTCTCGCACACTCTAAAGAGAGCTCAGGTGAGAAATTGCAAACGTCGAGCAATTGCTCAGAGATGAAAAGTGCCAGCACTGAAAGCTGTTGCTAGCCAGCACCCTTCCTTGGAAGCGCTTTTGTAGGCCTAAGAACACTGGGGCTCTGGGCTTCTCTAGCCACCTAATCTTCTGCTCATCCTCTCGCGCACTCTAAAGAGAGCTCAGGTGAGAAATTGCAAACGTCCAGCAATTGCTCAGAGATGAAAAGTGCCAGCACTGAAAGCTCTTGCTAGCCAGCACCCTTCCTTGGAAGCGCTTTCACAGGCGCAGCAACACTGGGGCTTTGCGCTTCTCTACCCACCAAACGTCACGGTCATTCTCTTTCCGTCTCGTAGACACGAGCTGAGAAATTGCAAACGTCGAGCAATTGCTCAGAGATGAAAAGTGCCAGCACTGGAAGCTGTTGCTAGCCAGCACCCTTCCTTGGAAGCGCTTTCACAGGCGCAGCAACACTGGGGCTTTGCGCTTCTCTACCCACCAAACGTCACGGTCATTCTCTTTCCGTCTCGTAGACACGAGCTGAGAAATTGCAAACGTCGAGCAATTGCTCAGAGATGAAAAGTGCCAGCACTGAAAGCTGTTGCTAGCCAGCACCCTTCCTTGGAAGCGCTTTCACAGGCGCAGCAACACTGGGGCTTTGCGCTTCTCTAGCCACCAAACGTCATGGTCACTATCTCTCCGTCTCGTAGACACGAGCTGAGAAATTGCAAACGTCGAGCAATTGCTCAGAGATGAAAAGTGCCAGCACTGAAAGCTCTTGCTAGCCAGCACCCTTCCTTGGAAGCACTTTTGTAGGCCTAAGAACAGTGGGGCTCTGGGCTTCTCTAGCCACCTAATCTTCTGCTCATCCTCGCGCGCACTCTAAAGAGAGCTCAGGTGAGAAATTGCAAACGTCGAGCAATTGCTCAGAGATGAAAAGTGCCAGCACTGAAAGCTCTTGCTAGCCAGCACCCTTCCTTGGAAGCGCTTTTGTAGGCCTAAGAACACTGGGGCTCTGGGCTTCTCTAGCCACCTCATCTTCTGCTCATCCTCTCGCGCACTCTAAAGAGAGCTCAGGTGAGAAATTGCAAACGTCAAGCAATTGCTCAGAGATGAAAAGTGCCAGCACTGGAAGCTCTTGCTAGCCAGCACCCTTCCTTGGAAGCGCTTTCACAGGCGCAGCAACACTGGGGCTTTGCGCTTCTCTAGCCACCAAACGTCACGGTCATTCTCTTTCCGTCTCGTAGACACGAGCTGAGAAATTGCAAACGTCGAGCAATTGCTCAGAGATGAAAAGTGCCAGCACTGAAAGCTCTTGCTAGCCAGCACCCTTCCTTGGAAGCGCTTTCACAGGCGCAGCAACACTGGGGCTTTGCGCTTCTCTAACCACCAAACGTCACGGTCATTCTCTTTCCGTCTCGTAGACACGAGCTGAGAAATTGCAAACGTCGAGCAATTGCTCAGAGATGAAAAGTGCCAGCACTGGAAGCTGTTGCTAGCCAGCACCCTTCCTTGGAAGCGCTTTTGTAGGCCTAAGAACACTGGGGCTCTGGGCTTCTCTAGCCACCTCATCTTCTGCTCATCCTCTCGCGCACTCTAAAGAGAGCTCAGGTGAGAAATTGCAAACGTCGAGCAATTGCTCAGAGATGAAAAGTGCCAGCACTGAAAGCTGTTGCTAGCCAGCACCCTTCCTTGGAAGCGCTTTTGTAGGCCTAAGAACACTGGGGCTCTGGGCTTCTCTAGCCACCTCATCTTCTGCTCATCCTCTCGCGCACTCTAAAGAGAGCTCAGGTGAGAAATTGCAAACGTCCAGCAATTGCTCAGAGAAGAAAAGTGCCAGCACTGAAAGCTCTTGCTAGCCAGCACCCTTCCTTGGAAGCGCTTTCACAGGCGCAGCAACACTGGGGCTTTGCGCTTCTCTAGCCACCAAACGTCACTGTCATTCTCTTTCCGTCTCCTAGACACGAGCTGAGAAATTGCAAACGTCGAGCAATTGCTCAGAGATGAAAAGTGCCAGCACTGAAAGCTGTTGCTAGCCAGCACCCTTCCTTGGAAGCGCTTTTGTAGGCCTAAGAACACTGGGGCTCTGGGCTTCTCTAGCCACCTCATCTTCTGCTCATCCTCTCGCGCACTCTAAAGAGAGCTCAGGTGAGAAATTACAAACGTCCAGCAATTGCTCAGAGATGAAAAGTGCCAGCACTGAAAGCTGTTGCTAGCCAGCACCCTTCCTTGGAAGCGCTTTCACAGGCGCAGCAACACTGGGGCTTTGTGCTTCTATACGCACCAAATGTCACGGTCATTCTCTTTCCGTCTCGTAGACACGAGCTGAGAAATTGCAAATGTCGAGCAATTGCTCCGAGATGAAAAGTGCCAGCACTGAAAGCTCTTGCTAGCCAGCACCCTTCCTTGGAAGCGCTTTTGTAGGCCTAAGAACACTGGGGCTCTGGGCTTCTCTAGCCACCTCATCTTCTGCTCATCCTCTCGCGCACTCTAAAGAGAGCTCAGGTGAGAAATTGCAAACGTCCAGCAATTGCTCAGAGATGAAAAGTGCCAGCACTGAAAGCTGTTGCTAGCCAGCACCCTTCCTTGGAAGCGCTTTCACAGGCGCAGCAACACTGGGGCTTTGCGCTTCTCTACGCACCAAACATCACGGTCATTCTCTTTCCGTCTCGTAGACACGAGCTGAGAAATTGCAAACGTCAAGCAATTGCTCAGAGATGAAAAGTGCCAGCACTGAAAGCTGTTGCTAGCCAGCACCCTTCCTTGGAAGCGCTTTCACAAGCGCAGTAACACTGGGGCTTTGCGCTTCTATACGCACCAAACGTCACGGTCCTTCTCTTTCCGTCTCGCGGGCATGAGCTGAGAAATTGCAAATGTCGAGCAATTGCTCAGAGATGAAAAGTGCCAGCACTGAAAGCTGTTGCTAGCCAGCACCCTTCCTTGGAAGCGCTTTTGTAGGCCTAAGAACACTGGGGCTCTGGGCTTCTCTAGCCACCTCATCTTCTGCTCATCCTCTCGCGCACTCTAAAGAGAGCTCAGGTGAGAAAGTGCAAATGTCGAGCAATTGCTCAGAGATGAAAAGTGCCAGCACTGAAAGCTGTTGCTAGCCAGCCCCCTTCCTTGGAAGCGCTTTTGTAGGCCTAAGAACACTGGGGCTCTGGGCTTCTCTAGCCACCTCATCTTCTGCTCATCCTCTCGCGCACTCTAAAGAGAGCTCAGGTGAGAAATTGCAAACGTCGAGCAATTGCTCAGAGATGAAAAGTGCCAGCACTGAAAGCTCTTGCTAGCCAGCACCCTTCCTTGGAAGCGCTTTCACAGGCGCAGCAACACTGGGGCTTTGCGCTTCTCTACGCACCAAACGTCACGGTCCTTCTCTTTCCGTCTCGTAGACACGAGCTGAGAAATTGCAAACGTCGAGCAATTGCTCAGAGATGAAAAGTGCCAGCACTGAAAGCTGTTGCTAGCCAGCACCCTTCCTTGGAAGCGCTTTTGTAGGCCTAAGAACACTGGGGCTCTGGGCTTCTCTAGCCACCTCATCTTCTGCTCATCCTCTCGCGCACTCTAAAGAGAGCTCAGGTGAGAAATTGCAAACGTCCAGCAATTGCTCAGAGATGAAAAGTGCCAGCACTGAAAGCTGTTGCTAGCCAGCACCCTTCTTTGGAAGCGCTTTCACAGGCACAGCAACACTGGGGCTTTGCGCTTCTCTACCCACCAAACGTCACGGTCCTTCTCTTTCCGTCGGTAGACAAGAGCTGAGAAATTGCAAACGTCGAGCAATTGCTCAGAGATGAAAAGTGCCAGCACTGAAAGCTGTTGCTAGCCAGCACCCTTCCTTGGAAGCGCTTTCACAGGCGCAGCAACACTGGGGCTTTGCGCTTCTCTAGCCACCAAACGTCACGGTCCTTCTCTTTCCGTCTCGTAGACACGAGCTGAGAAATTGCAAACGTCGAGCAATTGCTCCGAGATGAAAAGTGCCAGCACTGAAAGCTCTTGCTAGCCAGCACCCTTCCTTGGAAGCGCTTTTGTAGGCCTAAGAACACTGGGGCTCTGGGCTTCTCTAGCCACCTAATCTTCTGCTCATCCTCTCGCGCACTCTAAAGAGAGCTCAGGTGAGAAATTGCAAACGTCCAGCAATTGCTCAGAGATGAAAAGTGCCAGCACTGAAAGCTCTTGCTAGCCAGCACCCTTCCTTGGAAGCGCTTTCACAGGCGCAGCAACACTGGTGCTTTGCGCTTCTCTACCCACCAAACGTCACGGTCCTTCTCTTTCCGTCGGTAGACACGAGCTGAGAAATTGCAAACGTCGAGCAATTGCTCAGAGATGAAAAGTGCCAGCACTGAAAGCTGTTGCTAGCCAGCACCCTTCCTTGGAAGCGCTTTCACAGGCGCAGCAACACTGTGGCTTTGCGCTTCTCTACGCACCAAACGTCACGGTCCTTCTCTTTCCGTCTCGTAGACACGAGCTGAGAAATTGCAAACGTCGAGCAATTGCTCAGAGATGAAAAGTGCCAGCACTGAAAGCTGTTGCTAGCCAGCACCCTTCCTTGGAAGCGCTTTTGTAGGCCTAAGAACACTGGGGCTCTGGGCTTCTCTAGCCACCTCATCTTCTGCTCATCCTCTCGCGCACTCTAAAGAGAGCTCAGGTGAGAAATTACAAACGTCGAGCAATTGCTCAGAGATGAAAAGTGCCAGCACTGAAAGCTGTTGCTAGCCAGCACCCTTCTTTGGAAGCGCTTTCACAGGCGCAGCAACACTGGGGCTTTGCGCTTCTATACGCACCAAATGTCACGGTCCTTCTCTTTCCGTCTTGTAGACACGAGCTGAGAAATTGCAAACGTCGAGCAATTGCTCCGAGATGAAAAGTGCCAGCACTGAAAGCTCTTGCTAGCCAGCACCCTTCCTTGGAAGCGCTTTTGTAGGCCTAAGAACACTGGGGCTCTGGGCTTCTCTAGCCACCTCATCTTCTGCTCATCCTCTCGCGCACTCTAAAGAGAGCTCAGGTGAGAAATTGCAAACGTCCAGCAATTGCTCAGAGATGAAAAGTGCCAGCACTGAAAGCTCTTGCTAGCCAGCACCCTTCCTTGGAAGCGCTTTCACAGGCGCAGCAACACTGGTGCTTTGCGCTTCTCTACCCACCAAACGTCACGGTCCTTCTCTTTCCGTCTTGTAGACACGAGCTGAGAAATTGCAAACGTCGAGCAATTGCTCAGAGATGAAAAGTGCCAGCACTGAAAGCTCTTGCTAGCCAGCACCCTTCCTTGGAAGCGCTTTTGTAGGCCTAAGAACACTGGGGCTCTGGGCTTCTCTAGCCACCTCATCTTCTGCTCATCCTCTCGCGCACTCTAAAGAGAGCTCAGGTGAGAAATTGCAAACGTCGAGCAATTGCTCAGAGATGAAAAGTGCCAGCACTGAAAGCTGTTGCTAGCCAGCCCCCTTCCTTGGAAGCGCTTTTGTAGGCCTAAGAACACTGGGGCTCTGGGCTTCTCTAGCCACCTCATCTTCTGCTCATCCTCTCGCGCACTCTAAAGAGAGCTCAGGTGAGAAATTGCAAACGTCGAGCAATTGCTCAGAGATGAAAAGTGCCAGCACTGAAAGCTCTTGCTAGCCAGCACCCTTCCTTGGAAGCGCTTTCACAGGCGCAGCAACACTGGGGCTTTGCGCTTCTCTACGCACCAAACGTCACGGTCCTTCTCTTTCCGTCTCGTAGACACGAGCTGAGAAATTGCAAACGTCGAGCAATTGCTCCGAGATGAAAAGTGCCAGCACTGAAAGCTGTTGCTAGCCAGCACCCTTCCTTGGAAGCGCTTTTGTAGGCCTAAGAACACTGGGGCTCTGGGCTTCTCTAGCCACCTCATCTTCTGCTCATCCTCTCGCGCACTCTAAAGAGAGCTCAGGTGAGAAATTGCAAACGTCGAGCAATTGCTCAGAGATGAAAAGTGCCAGCACTGAAAGCTGTTGCTAGCCAGCACCCTTCTTTGGAAGCGCTTTCACAGGCACAGCAACACTGGGGCTTTGCGCTTCTCTAGCCACCAAACGTCACGGTCCTTCTCTTTCCGTCGGTAGACAAGAGCTGAGAAATTGCAAACGTCCAGCAATTGCTCAGAGATGAAAAGTGCCAGCACTGAAAGCTGTTGCTAGCCAGCACCCTTCCTTGGAAGCGCTTTCACAGGCGCAGCAACACTGGGGCTTTGCGCTTCTCTAGCCACCAAACGTCACGGTCCTTCTCTTTCCGTCTCGTAGACACGAGCTGAGAAATTGCAAACGTCGAGCAATTGCTCCGAGATGAAAAGTGCCAGCACTGAAAGCTCTTGCTAGCCAGCACCCTTCCTTGGAAGCACTTTTGTAGGCCTAAGAACAGTGGGGCTCTGGGCTTCTCTAGCCACCTCATCTTCTGCTCATCCTCTCGCGCACTCTAAAGAGAGCTCAGGTGAGAAATTGCAAACGTCGAGCAATTGCTCAGAGATGAAAAGTGCCAGCACTGAAAGCTCTTGCTAGCCAGCACCCTTCCTTGGAAGCGCTTTCACAGGCGCAGCAACACTGGGGCTTTGCGCTTCTATACGCACCAAACGTCACGGTCCTTCTCTTTCCGTCGGTAGACACGAGCTGAGAAATTGCAAACGTCGAGCAATTGCTCAGAGATGAAAAGTGCCAGCACTGAAAGCTGTTGCTAGCCAGCACCCTTCCTTGGAAGCGCTTTCACAGGTGCAGCAACACTGGGGCTTTGCGCTTCTCTACCCACCAAAAGTCACGGTCCTTCTCTTTCCGTCTCCTAGACACGAGCTGAGAAATTGCAAACGTCGAGCAATTGCTCAGAGATGAAAAGTGCCAGCACTGAAAGCTGTTGCTAGCCAGCACCCTTCCTTGGAAGCGCTTTTGTAGGCCTAAGAACAGTGGGGCTCTGGGCTTCTCTAGCCACCTCATCTTCTGCTCATCCTCTCGCGCACTCTAAAGAGAGCTCAGGTGAGAAATTACAAACGTCGAGCAATTGCTCAGAGATGAAAAGTGCCAGCACTGAAAGCTGTTGCTAGCCAGCACCCTTCTTTGGAAGCGCTTTCACAGGCGCAGCAACACTGGGGCTTTGCGCTTCTCTACCCACCAAACGTCACGGTCCTTCTCTTTCCGTCTTGTAGACACGAGCTGAGAAATTGCAAACGTCGAGCAATTGCTCCGAGATGAAAAGTGCCAGCACTGAAAGCTGTTGCTAGCCAGCACCCTTCCTTGGAAGCGCTTTTGTAGGCCTAAGAACACTGGGGCTCTGGGCTTCTCTAGCCACCTCATCTTCTGCTCATCCTCTCGCGCACTCTAAAGAGAGCTCAGGTGAGAAATTGCAAACGTCGAGCAATTGCTCAGAGATGAAAAGTGCCAGCACTGAAAGCTGTTGCTAGCCAGCACCCTTCCTTGGAAGCGCTTTCACAGGCGCAGTAACACTGGGGCTTTGCACTTCTCTAGCCACCAAACGTCACGGTCCTTCTCTTTCCGTCTCGTAGACACGAGCTGAGAAATTGCAAACGTCCAGCAATTGCTCAGAGATGAAAAGTGCCAGCACTGAAAGCTCTTGCTAGCCAGCACCCTTCCTTGGAAGCGCTTTCACAGGCGCAGCAACACTGGGGCTTTGCGCTTCTATACGCACCAAACGTCACGGTCCTTCTCTTTCCGTCTCCTAGACACGAGCTGAGAAATTGCAAACGTCGAGCAATTGCTCAGAGATGAAAAGTGCCAGCACTGAAAGCTGTTGCTAGCCAGCACCCTTCCTTGGAAGCGCTTTTGTAGGCCTAAGAACACTGGGGCTCTGGGCTTCTCTAGCCACCTCATCTTCTGCTCATCCTCTCGCGCACTCTAAAGAGAGCTCAGGTGAGAAATTGCAAACGTCGAGCAATTGCTCAGAGATGAAAAGTGCCAGCACTGAAAGCTCTTGCTAGCCAGCACCCTTCCTTGGAAGCGCTTTCACAGGCGCAGCAACACTGGGGCTTTGCGCTTCTCTACGCACCAAACATCACGGTCATTCTCTTTCCGTCTCGTAGACACGAGCTGAGAAATTGAAAACGTCAAGCAATTGCTCAGAGATGAAAAGTGCCAGCACTGAAAGCTGTTGCTAGCCAGCACCCTTCCTTGGAAGCGCTTTCACAGGCGCAGCAACACTGGGGCTTTGCGCTTCTCTAGCCACCAAACGTCACGGTCCTTCTCTTTCCGTCTCGTAGACACGAGCTGAGAAATTGCAAACGTCGAGCAATTGCTCAGAGATGAAAAGTGCCAGCACTGAAAGCTGTTGCTAGCCAGCACCCTTCCTTGGAAGCGCTTTTGTAGGCCTAAGAACACTGGGGCTCTGGGCTTCTCTAGCCACCTCATCTTCTGCTCATCCTCTCGCGCACTCTAAAGAGAGCTCAGGTGAGAAATTGCAAACGTCGAGCAATTGCTCAGAGATGAAAAGTGCCAGCACTGAAAGCTCTTGCTAGCCAGCACCCTTCTTTGGAAGCGCTTTCACAGGCACAGCAACACTGGTGCTTTGCGCTTCTCTAGCCACCAAAAGTCACGGTCCTTCTCTTTCCGTCGGTAGACACGAGCTGAGAAATTGCAAACGTCGAGCAATTGCTCAGAGATGAAAAGTGCCAGCACTGAAAGCTGTTGCTAGCCAGCACCCTTCCTTGGAAGCGCTTTCACAGGCGCAGCAACACTGGTGCTTTGCGCTTCTATACGCACCAAATGTCACGGTCCTTCTCTTTCCGTCTCGTAGACACGAGCTGAGAAATTGCAAACGTCGAGCAATTGCTCAGAGATGAAAAGTGCCAGCACTGAAAGCTCTTGCTAGCCAGCACCCTTCCTTGGAAGCGCTTTCACAGGTGCAGCAACACTGGGGCTTTGCACTTCTCTAGCCACCAAAAGTCACGGTCCTTCTCTTTCCGTCTCGTAGACACGAGCTGAGAAATTGCAAATGTTGAGCAATTGCTCCGAGATGAAAAGTGCCAGCACTGAAAGCTGTTGCTAGCCAGCACCCTTCCTTGGAAGCGCTTTTGTAGGCCTAAGAACACTGGGGCTCTGGGCTTCTCTAGCCACCTACTCTTCTGCTCATCCTCTCGCGCACTCTAAAGAGAGCTCAGGTGAGAAATTACAAACGTCGAGCAATTGCTCAGAGATGAAAAGTGCCAGCACTGAAAGCTGTTGCTAGCCAGCACCCTTCCTTGGAAGCGCTTTCACAGGCGCTGTAACACTGGGGCTTTGCGCTTCTATACGCACCAAATGTCACGGTCCTTCTCTTTCCGTCTTGTAGACACGAGCTGAGAAATTGCAAACGTCGAGCAATTGCTCAGAGATGAAAAGTGCCAGCACTGAAAGCTGTTGCTAGCCAGCACCCTTCCTTGGAAGCGCTTTTGTAGGCCTAAGAACACTGGGGCTCTGGGTTTCTCTACCCACCTCATCTTCTGCTCATCCTCTCGCGCACTCTAAAGAGAGCTCAGGTGAGAAATTGCAAACGTCGAGCAATTGCTCAGAGATGAAAAGTGCCAGCACTGAAAGCTGTTGCTAGCCAGCACCCTTCCTTGGAAGCGCTTTTGTAGGCCTAAGAACAGTGGGGCTCTGGGCCTCTCTAGCCACCTCATCTTCTGCTCATCCTCTCGCGCACTCTAAAGAGAGCTCAGGTGAGAAATTGCAAACGTCCAGCAATTGCTCAGAGATGAAAAGTGCCAGCACTGAAAGCTCTTGCTAGCCAGCACCCTTCCTTGGAAGCGCTTTCACAGGCGCAGCAACACTGGGGCTTTGCGCTTCTCTAGCCACCAAACGTCACGGTCATTCTCTTTCCGTCTTGTAGACACGAGCTGAGAAATTGCAAACGTCGAGCAATTGCTCAGAGATGAAAAGTGCCAGCACTGAAAGCTGTTGCTAGCCAGCACCCTTCCTTGGAAGCGCTTTTGTAGGCCTAAGAACACTGGGGCTCTGGGCTTCTCTAGCCACCTCATCTTCTGCTCATCCTCTCGCGCACTCTAAAGAGAGCTCAGGTGAGAAATTACAAACGTCGAGCAATTGCTCAGAGATGAAAAGTGCCAGCACTGAAAGCTCTTGCTAGCCAGCACCCTTCCTTGGAAGCGCTTTCACAGGCGCAGCAACACTGGGGCTTTGCGCTTCTATACGCACCAAACGTCACGGTCATTCTCTTTCCGTCTCGTAGACACGAGCTGAGAAATTGCAAACGTCCAGCAATTGCTCAGAGATGAAAAGTGCCAGCACTGAAAGCTGTTGCTAGCCAGCACCCTTCCTTGGAAGCGCTTTTGTAGGCCTAAGAACACTGGGGCTCTGGGCTTCTCTAGCCACCTAATCTTCTGCTCATCCTCTCGCGCACTCTAAAGAGAGCTCAGGTGAGAAATTGCAAACGTCCAGCAATTGCTCAGAGATGAAAAGTGCCAGCACTGAAAGCTCTTGCTAGCCAGCACCCTTCCTTGGAAGCGCTTTCACAGGCGCAGCAACACTGGGGCTTTGCGCTTCTCTACCCACCAAACGTCACGGTCATTCTCTTTCCGTCTCGTAGACACGAGCTGAGAAATTGCAAATGTCCAGCAATTGCTCAGAGATGAAAAGTGCCAGCACTGAAAGCTGTTGCTAGCCAGCACCCTTCCTTGGAAGCGCTTTTGTAGGCCTAAGAACACTGGGGCTCTGGGCTTCTCTAGCCACCTCATCTTCTGCTCATCCTCTCGCGCACTCTAAAGAGAGCTCAGGTGAGAAATTACAAACGTCGAGCAATTGCTCAGAGATGAAAAGTGCCAGCACTGAAAGCTGTTGCTAGCCAGCACCCTTCCTTGGAAGCGCTTTCACAGGCGCAGTAACACTGGGGCTTTGCACTTCTCTACGCACCAAACGTCACGGTCCTTCTCTTTCCGTCTCGTAGACACGAGCTGAGAAATTGCAAACGTCGAGCAATTGCTCAGAGATGAAAAGTGCCAGCACTGAAAGCTGTTGCTAGCCAGCACCCTTCCTTGGAAGCGCTTTTGTAGGCCTAAGAACACTGGGGCTCTGGGCTTCTCTAGCCACCTCATCTTCTGCTCATCCTCTCGCGCACTCTAAAGAGAGCTCAGGTGAGAAATTGCAAACGTCGAGCAATTGCTCAGAGATGAAAAGTGCCAGCACTGAAAGCTGTTGCTAGCCAGCACCCTTCCTTGGAAGCGCTTTCACAGGCGCAGCAACACTGGGGCTTTGCGCTTCTCTAGCCACCAAACGTCACGGTCCTTCTCTTTCCGTCTCGTAGACACGAGCTGAGAAATTGCAAACGTCGAGCAATTGCTCAGAGATGAAAAGTGCCAGCACTGAAAGCTGTTGCTAGCCAGCACCCTTCCTTGGAAGCGCTTTCACAGGCGCAGCAACACTGGGGCTTTGCGCTTCTATACGTACCAAACGTCACGGTCCTTCTCTTTCCGTCAGTAGACACGAGCTGAGAAATTGCAAACGTCCAGCAATTGCTCAGAGATGAAAAGTGCCAGCACTGAAAGCTGTTGCTAGCCAGCACCCTTCCTTGGAAGCGCTTTTGTAGGCCTAAGAACACTGGGGCTCTGGGCTTCTCTAGCCACCTCATCTTCTGCTCATCCTCTCGCGCACTCTAAAGAGAGCTCAGGGGAGAAATTGCAAACGTCGAGCAATTGCTCAGAGATGAAAAGTGCCAGCACTGAAAGCTGTTGCTAGCCAGCACCCTTCCTTGGAAGCGCTTTCACAGGCGCAGCAACACTGGTGCTTTGCGCTTCTATACGCACCAAATGTCACGGTCCTTCTCTTTCCGTCTCGTAGACACGAGCTGAGAAATTGCAAACGTCGAGCAATTGCTCAGAGATGAAAAGTGCCAGCACTGAAAGCTCTTGCTAGCCAGCACCCTTCCTTGGAAGCGCTTTCACAGGCGCAGCAACATTGGTGCTTTGCGCTTCTATACGCACCAAATGTCACGGTCCTTCTCTTTCCGTCTCGTAGACACGAGCTGAGAAATTGCAAACGTCGAGCAATTGCTCAGAGATGAAAAGTGCCAGCACTGAAAGCTGTTGCTAGCCAGCACCCTTCCTTGGAAGCGCTTTCACAGGTGCAGCAACACTGGGGCTTTGCACTTCTCTAGCCACCAAAAGTCACGGTCCTTCTCTTTCCGTCTCGTAGACACGAGCTGAGAAATTGCAAATGTCGAGCAATTGCTCAGAGATGAAAAGTGCCAGCACTGAAAGCTCTTGCTAGCCAGCACCCTTCCTTGGAAGCGCTTTTGTAGGCCTAAGAACACTGGGGCTCTGGGCTTCTCTACCCACCTCATCTTCTGCTCATCCTCTCGCGCACTCTAAAGAGAGCTCAGGTGAGAAATTACAAACGTCGAGCAATTGCTCAGAGATGAAAAGTGCCAGCACTGAAAGCTCTTGCTAGCCAGCACCCTTCCTTGGAAGCGCTTTTGTAGGCCTAAGAACAGTGGGGCTCTGGGCTTCTCTAGCCACCTCATCTTCTGCTCATCCTCTCGCGCACTCTAAAGAGAGCTCAGGTGAGAAATTGCAAACGTCCAGCAATTGCTCAGAGATGAAAAGTGCCAGCACTGAAAGCTGTTGCTAGCCAGCACCCTTCCTTGGAAGCGCTTTCACAGGCGCAGCAACACTGGGGCTTTGCGCTTCTATACGCACCAAACGTCACGGTCCTTCTCTTTCCGTCAGTAGACACGAGCTGAGAAATTGCAAACGTCCAGCAATTGCTCAGAGATGAAAAGTGCCAGCACTGAAAGCTGTTGCTAGCCAGCACCCTTCCTTGGAAGCGCTTTTGTAGGCCTAAGAACACTGGGGCTCTGGGCTTCTCTAGCCACCTCATCTTCTGCTCATCCTCTCGCGCACTCTAAAGAGAGCTCAGGTGAGAAATTGCAAACGTCGAGCAATTGCTCAGAGATGAAAAGTGCCAGCACTGAAAGCTGTTGCTAGCCAGCACCCTTCCTTGGAAGCGCTTTCACAGGCGCAGCAACACTGGGGCTTTGCGCTTCTATACGCACCAAACGTCACGGTCCTTCTCTTTCCGTCTCGTAGACACGAGCTGAGAAATTGCAAACGTCGAGCAATTGCTCAGAGATGAAAAGTGCCAGCACTGAAAGCTGTTGCTAGCCAGCACCCTTCCTTGGAAGCGCTTTTGTAGGCCTAAGAACACTGGGGCTCTGGGCTTCTCTAGCCACCTCATCTTCTGCTCATCCTCTCGCGCACTCTAAAGAGAGCTCAGGTGAGAAATTGCAAACGTCGAGCAATTGCTCAGAGATGAAAAGGGCCAGCACTGAAAGCTCTTGCTAGCCAGCACCCTTCCTTGGAAGCGCTTTCACAGGCGCAGCAACACTGGGGCTTTGCGCTTCTCTACCCACCAAACGTCACTGTCATTCTCTTTCCGCCTCGTAGACACGAGCTGAGAAATTGAAAACGTCAAGCAATTGCTCAGAGATGAAAAGTGCCAGCACTGAAAGCTGTTGCTAGCCAGCACCCTTCCTTGGAAGCGCTTTCACAGGCGCAGTAACACTGGGGCTTTGCGCTTCTATACGCACCAAACGTCACGGTCCTTCTCTTTCCGTCTCGTGGACATGAGCTGAGAAATTGCAAATGTCGAGCAATTGCTCAGAGATGAAAAGTGCCAGCACTGAAAGCTGTTGCTAGCCAGCACCCTTCCTTGGAAGCGCTTTCACAGGCGCAGCAACACTGGGGCTTTGCGCTTCTCTACCCACCAAACGTCACGGTCCTTCTCTTTCCGTCGGTAGACACGAGCTGAGAAATTGCAAACGTCGAGCAATTGCTCAGAGATGAAAAGTGCCAGCACTGAAAGCTGTTGCTAGCCAGCACCCTTCCTTGGAAGCGCTTTCACAGGTGCAGCAACACTGGGGCTTTGCGCTTCTCTACCCACCAAATGTCACGGTCCTTCTCTTTCCGTCGGTAGACACGAGCTGAGAAATTGCAAACGTCGAGCAATTGCTCAGAGATGAAAAGTGCCAGCACTGAAAGCTCTTGCTAGCCAGCACCCTTCCTTGGAAGCGCTTTTGTAGGCCTAAGAACACTGGGGCTCTGGGCTTCTCTAGCCACCTCATCTTCTGCTCATCCTCGCGCGCACTCTAAAGAGAGCTCAGGTGAGAAATTGCAAACGTCGAGCAATTGCTCAGAGATGAAAAGTGCCAGCACTGAAAGCTCTTGCTAGCCAGCACCCTTCCTTGGAAGCGCTTTCACAGGCGCAGTAACACTGGGGCTTTGCGCTTCTCTAGCCACCAAACGTCACGGACCTTCTCTTTCCGTCTCCTAGACACGAGCTGAGAAATTGCAAACGTCGAGCAATTGCTCCGAGATGAAAAGTGCCAGCACTGAAAGCTGTTGCTAGCCAGCACCCTTCCTTGGAAGCGCTTTTGTAGGCCTAAGAACACTGGGGCTCTGGGCTTCTCTAGCCACCTCATCTTCTGCTCATCCTCTCGCGCACTCTAAAGAGAGCTCAGGTGAGAAATTGCAAACGTCGAGCAATTGCTCAGAGATGAAAAGTGCCAGCACTGAAAGCTCTTGCTAGCCAGCACCCTTCCTTGGAAGCGCTTTCACAGGCGCAGCAACACTGGGGCTTTGCGCTTCTCTACCCACCAAACGTCACGGTCCTTCTCTTTCCGTCGGTAGACAAGAGCTGAGAAATTGCAAACGTCGAGCAATTGCTCAGAGATGAAAAGTGCCAGCACTGAAAGCTCTTGCTAGCCAGCACCCTTCCTTGGAAGCGCTTTTGTAGGCCTAAGCACACTGGGGCTCTGGGCTTCTTTAGCCACCTCATCTTCTGCTCATCCTCTCGCGCACTCTAAAGAGAGCTCAGGTGAGAAATTGCAAACGTCCAGCAATTGCTCAGAGATGAAAAGTGCCAGCACTGAAAGCTGTTGCTAGCCAGCACCCTTCCTTGGAAGCGCTTTCACAGGCGCAGCAACACTGGGGCTTTGCGCTTCTATACGCACCAAACGTCACGGTCCTTCTCTTTCCGTCAGTAGACACGAGCTGAGAAATTGCAAACGTCGAGCAATTGCTCAGAGATGAAAAGTGCCAGCACTGAAAGCTCTTGCTAGCCAGCACCCTTCCTTGGAAGCGCTTTTGTAGGCCTAAGAACACTGGGGCTCTGGGCTTCTCTAGCCACCTCATCTTCTGCTCATCCTCTCGCGCACTCTAAAGAGAGCTCAGGTGAGAAATTGCAAACGTCGAGCAATTGCTCAGAGATGAAAAGGGCCAGCACTGAAAGCTCTTGCTAGCCAGCACCCTTCCTTGGAAGCGCTTTCACAGGCGCAGCAACACTGGGGCTTTGCGCTTCTCTACCCACCAAACGTCACTGTCATTCTCTTTCCGCCTCGTAGACACGAGCTGAGAAATTGAAAACGTCAAGCAATTGCTCAGAGATGAAAAGTGCCAGCACTGAAAGCTGTTGCTAGCCAGCACCCTTCCTTGGAAGCGCTTTCACAGGCGCAGTAACACTGGGGCTTTGCGCTTCTATACGCACCAAACGTCACGGTCCTTCTCTTTCCGTCTCGTGGACATGAGCTGAGAAATTGCAAATGTCGAGCAATTGCTCAGAGATGAAAAGTGCCAGCACTGAAAGCTGTTGCTAGCCAGCACCCTTCCTTGGAAGCGCTTTCACAGGCGCAGCAACACTGGGGCTTTGCGCTTCTCTAGCCACCAAACGTCACGGTCCTTCTCTTTCCGTCGGTAGACACGAGCTGAGAAATTGCAAACGTCGAGCAATTGCTCAGAGATGAAAAGTGCCAGCACTGAAAGCTGTTGCTAGCCAGCACCCTTCCTTGGAAGCGCTTTCACAGGTGCAGCAACACTGGGGCTTTGCGCTTCTCTACCCACCAAATGTCACGGTCCTTCTCTTTCCGTCGGTAGACACGAGCTGAGAAATTGCAAACGTCGAGCAATTGCTCAGAGATGAAAAGTGCCAGCACTGAAAGCTCTTGCTAGCCAGCACCCTTCCTTGGAAGCGCTTTTGTAGGCCTAAGAACACTGGGGCTCTGGGCTTCTCTAGCCACCTCATCTTCTGCTCATCCTCGCGCGCACTCTAAAGAGAGCTCAGGTGAGAAATTGCAAACGTCGAGCAATTGCTCAGAGATGAAAAGTGCCAGCACTGAAAGCTGTTGCTAGCCAGCACCCTTCCTTGGAAGCGCTTTCACAGGCGCAGTAACACTGGGGCTTTGCGCTTCTCTAGCCACCAAACGTCACGGACCTTCTCTTTCCGTCTCCTAGACACGAGCTGAGAAATTGCAAACGTCGAGCAATTGCTCAGAGATGAAAAGTGCCAGCACTGAAAGCTCTTGCTAGCCAGCACCCTTCCTTGGAAGCGCTTTTGTAGGCCTAAGAACACTCGGGCTCTGGGCTTCTCTAGCCACCTCATCTTCTGCTCATCCTCTCGCGCACTCTAAAGAGAGCTCAGGTGAGAAATTGCAAACGTCGAGCAATTGCTCAGAGATGAAAAGTGCCAGCACTGAAAGCTCTTGCTAGCCAGCACCCTTCCTTGGAAGCGCTTTCACAGGCGCAGCAACACTGGGGCTTTGCGCTTCTCTACCCACCAAACGTCACGGTCCTTCTCTTTCCGTCGGTAGACAAGAGCTGAGAAATTGCAAACGTCGAGCAATTGCTCAGAGATGAAAAGTGCCAGCACTGAAAGCTGTTGCTAGCCAGCACCCTTCCTTGGAAGCGCTTTTGTAGGCCTAAGAACACTGGGGCTCTGGGCTTCTTTAGCCACCTCATCTTCTGCTCATCCTCTCGCGCACTCTAAAGAGAGCTCAGGTGAGAAATTGCAAACGTCGAGCAATTGCTCAGAGATGAAAAGTGCCAGCACTGAAAGCTGTTGCTAGCCAGCACCCTTCCTTGGAAGCGCTTTCACAGGCGCAGTAACACTGGGGCTTTGCGCTTCTCTAGCCACCAAACGTCACGGTCCTTCTCTTTCCGTCTCGTAGACACGAGCTGAGAAATTGCAAACGTCCAGCAATTGCTCAGAGATGAAAAGTGCCAGCACTGAAAGCTCTTGCTAGCCAGCACCCTTCCTTGGAAGCGCTTTTGTAGGCCTAAGAACACTGGGGCTCTGGGCTTCTCTAGCCACCTCATCTTCTGCTCATCCTCTCGCGCACTCTAAAGAGAGCTCAGGTGAGAAATTGCAAACGTCGAGCAATTGCTCAGAGATGAAAAGTGCCAGCACTGAAAGCTGTTGCTAGCCAGCACCCTTCCTTGGAAGCGCTTTCACAGGCGCAGCAACACTGGGGCTTTGCGCTTCTATACGCACCAAACGTCACGGTCCTTCTCTTTCCGTCTCGTAGACACGAGCTGAGAAATTGCAAACGTCGAGCAATTGCTCAGAGATGAAAAGTGCCAGCACTGAAAGCTGTTGCTAGCCAGCACCCTTCCTTGGAAGCGCTTTTGTAGACCTAAGAACACTGGGGCTCTGGGCTTCTCTAGCCACCTCATCTTCTGCTCATCCTCTAGCGCACTCTAAAGAGAGCTCAGGTGAGAAATTGCAAACGTCCAGCAATTGCTCAGAGATGAAAAGTGCCAGCACTGAAAGCTCTTGCTAGCCAGCACCCTTCCTTGGAAGCGCTTTCACAGGCGCAGCAACACTGGGGCTTTGCGCTTCTCTACCCACCAAACGTCACGGTCCTTCTCTTTCCGTCTCCTAGACACGAGCTGAGAAATTGCAAACGTCGAGCAATTGCTCCGAGATGAAAAGTGCCAGCACTGAAAGCTGTTGCTAGCCAGCACCCTTCCTTGGAAGCGCTTTTGTAGGCCTAAGCACACTGGGGCTCTGGGCTTCTCTAGCCACCTCATCTTCTGCTCATCCTCTCGCGCACTCTAAAGAGAGCTCAGGTGAGAAATTGCAAACGTCGAGCAATTGCTCAGAGATGAAAAGTGCCAGCACTGAAAGCTGTTGCTAGCCAGCACCCTTCCTTGGAAGCGCTTTCACAGGCGCAGTAACACTGGGGCTTTGCGCTTCTCTAGCCACCAAACGTCACGGTCCTTCTCTTTCCGTCTCGTAGACACGAGCTGAGAAATTGCAAACGTCGAGCAATTGCTCAGAGATGAAAAGTGCCAGCACTGAAAGCTGTTGCTAGCCAGCACCCTTCCTTGGAAGCGCTTTTGTAGGCCTAAGAACACTGGGGCTCTGGGCTTCTCTAGCCACCTCATCTTCTGCTCATCCTCTCGCGCACTCTAAAGAGAGCTCAGGTGAGAAATTGCAAACGTCGAGCAATTGCTCAGAGATGAAAAGTGCCAGCACTGAAAGCTCTTGCTAGCCAGCACCCTTCCTTGGAAGCGCTTTTGTAGGCCTAAGAACAGTGGGGCTCTGGGCTTCTCTAGCCACCTCATCTTCTGCTCATCCTCTCGCGCACTCTAAAGAGAGCTCAGGTGAGAAATTGCAAACGTCGAGCAATTGCTCAGAGATGAAAAGTGCCAGCACTGAAAGCTCTTGCTAGCCAGCACCCTTCCTTGGAAGCGCTTTTGTAGGCCTAAGAACACTGGGGCTCTGGGCTTCTCTAGCCACCTCATCTTCTGCTCATCCTCGCGCGCACTCTAAAGAGAGCTCAGGTGAGAAATTGCAAACGTCGAGCAATTGCTCAGAGATGAAAAGTGCCAGCACTGAAAGCTGTTGCTAGCCAGCACCCTTCCTTGGAAGTGCTTTCACAGGCGCAGCAACACTGGGGCTTTGCGCTTCTATACGCACCAAACGTCACGGTCCTTCTCTTTCCGTCTCGTAGACACGAGCTGAGAAATTGCAAATGTCCAGCAATTGCTCCGAGATGAAAAGTGCCAGCACTGAAAGCTGTTGCTAGCCAGCACCCTTCCTTGGAAGCGCTTTTGTAGGCCTAAGAACACTGGGGCTCTGGGCTTCTCTAGCCACCTAATCTTCTGCTCATCCTCTCGCGCACTCTAAAGAGAGCTCAGGTGAGAAATTACAAACGTCGAGCAATTGCTCAGAGATGAAAAGTGCCAGCACTGAAAGCTGTTGCTAGCCAGCACCCTTCCTTGGAAGCGCTTTCACAGGCGCAGTAACACTGGGGCTTTGCGCTTCTCTACGCACCAAACGTCACGGTCATTCTCTTTCCGTCTCGTAGACACGAGCTGAGAAATTGCAAACGTCGAGCAATTGCTCAGAGATGAAAAGTGCCAGCACTGAAAGCTGTTGCTAGCCAGCACCCTTCCTTGGAAGCGCTTTCACAGGCGCAGCAACACTGGGGCTTTGCGCTTCTATACGCACCAAACGTCACGGTCCTTCTCTTTCCATCTCCTAGACACGAGCTGAGAAATTGCAAACGTCGAGCAATTGCTCAGAGATGAAAAGTGCCAGCACTGAAAGCTGTTGCTAGCCAGCACCCTTCCTTGGAAGCGCTTTCACAGGCGCAGTAACACTGGGGCTTTGCGCTTCTCTACCCACCAAACGTCACGGTCCTTCTCTTTCCGTCGGTAGACACGAGCTGAGAAATTGCAAACGTCCAGCAATTGCTCAGAGATGAAAAGTGCCAGCACTGAAAGCTGTTGCTAGCCAGCACCCTTCCTTGGAAGCGCTTTTGTAGGCCTAAGAACACTGGGGCTCTGGGCTTCTCTAGTCACCTCATCTTCTGCTCATCCTCTTGCGCACTCTAAAGAGAGCTCAGGTGAGAAATTGCAAACGTCGAGCAATTGCTCCGAGATGAAAAGTGCCAGCACTGAAAGCTGTTGCTAGCCAGCACCCTTCCTTGGAAGCGCTTTCACAGGCGCAGTAACACTGGGGCTTTGCGCTTCTCTAGCCACCAAACGTCACGGTCCTTCTCTTTCCGTCTCCTAGACACGAGCTGAGAAATTGCAAACGTCGAGCAATTGCTCAGAGATGAAAAGTGCCAGCACTGAAAGCTGTTGCTAGCCAGCACCCTTCCTTGGAAGCGCTTTTGTAGCCCTTAGAACACTGGGGCTCTGGGCTTCTCTAGCCACCTCATCTTCTGCTCATCCTCTCGCGCACTCTAAAGAGAGCTCAGGTGAGAAATTGCAAACGTCGAGCAATTGCTCAGAGATGAAAAGTGCCAGCACTGAAAGCTGTTGCTAGCCAGCACCCTTCCTTGGAAGCGCTTTCACAGGCGCAGCAACACTGGGGCTTTGCGCTTCTATACGCACCAAACGTCACGGTCCTTCTCTTTCCGTCTCCTAGACACGAGCTGAGAAATTGCAAACGTCGAGCAATTGCTCAGAGATGAAAAGTGCCAGCACTGAAAGCTGTTGCTAGCCAGCACCCTTCCTTGGAAGCGCTTTTGTAGGCCTAAGAACACTGGGGCTCTGGGCTTCTCTAGCCACCTCATCTTCTGCTCATCCTCTCGCGCAGTGTAAAGAGAGCTCAGGTGAGAAATTGCAAACGTCGAGCAATTGCTCAGAGATGAAAAGGGCCAGCACTGAAAGCTGTTGCTAGCCAGCACCCTTCCTTGGAAGCGCTTTCACAGGCGCAGCAACACTGGGGCTTTGCGCTTCTCTACCCACCAAACGTCACGGTCATTCTCTTTCCGCCTCGTAGACACGAGCTGAGAAATTGAAAACGTCAAGCAATTGCTCAGAGATGAAAAGTGCCAGCACTGAAAGCTGTTGCTAGCCAGCACCCTTCCTTGGAAGCGCTTTCACAGGCGCAGTAACACTGGGGCTTTGCGCTTCTCTAGCCACCAAAAGTCACGGTCCTTCTCTTTCCGTCGGTAGACACGAGCTGAGAAATTGCAAACGTCCAGCAATTGCTCAGAGATGAAAAGTGCCAGCACTGAAAGCTGTTGCTAGCCAGCACCCTTCCTTGGAAGCGCTTTCACAGGTGCAGCAACACTGGGGCTTTGCGCTTCTCTACCCACCAAACGTCACGGTCCTTCCCTTTCAGTCGGTAGACACGAGCTGAGAAATTGCAAACGTCGAGCAATTGCTCAGAGATGAAAAGTGCCAGCACTGAAAGCTGTTGCTAGCCAGCACCCTTCCTTGGAAGCGCTTTTGTAGGCCTAAGAACACTGGGGCTCTGGGCTTCTTTAGCCACCTCATCTTCTGCTCATCCTCTCGCGCACTCTAAAGAGAGCTCAGGTGAGAAATTGCAAACGTCGAGCAATTGCTCAGAGATGAAAAGTGCCAGCACTGAAAGCTGTTGCTAGCCAGCACCCTTCCTTGGAAGCGCTTTCACAGGCGCAGCAACACTGGGGCTTTGCGCTTCTATACGCACCAAGCATCACGGTCCTTCTCTTTCCGTCTCGTAGACACGAGCTGAGAAATTGCAAACGTCGAGCAATTTCTCCGAGATGAAAAGTGCCAGCACTGAAAGCTCTTGCTAGCCAGCACCCTTCCTTGGAAGCGCTTTTGTAGGCCTAAGAACACTGGGGCTCTGGGCTTCTCTAGCCACCTCATCTTCTGCTCATCCTCTCGCGCACTCTAAAGAGAGCTCAGGTGAGAAATTGCAAACGTCGAGCAATTGCTCAGAGATGAAAAGTGCCAGCACTGAAAGCTCTTGCTAGCCAGCACCCTTCCTTGGAAGCGCTTTCACAGGCGCAGCAACACTAGGGCTTTGCGCTTCTATACGCACCAAATGTCACGGTCCTTCTCTTTCCGTCTCCTAGACACGAGCTGAGAAATTGCAAACGTCGAGCAATTGCTCAGAGATGAAAAGTGCCAGCACTGAAAGCTCTTGCTAGCCAGCACCCTTCCTTGGAAGCGCTTTTGTAGACCTAAGAACACTGGGGCTCTGGGCTTCTCTAGCCACCTCATCTTCTGCTCATCCTCGCGCGCTCTAAAGAGAGCTCAGGTGAGAAATTGCAAATGTCGAGCAACTGCTCAGAGATGAAAAGTGCCAGCACTGAAAGCTCTTGCTAGCCAGCACCCTTCCTTGGAAGCGCTTTCACAGGCGCAGCAACACTGGGGCTTTGCGCTTCTCTAGCCACCAAACGTCACGGTCATTCTCTTTCCGTCTCCTAGACACGAGCTGAGAAATTGCAAACGTCGAGCAATTGCTCAGAGATGAAAAGTGCCAGCACTGAAAGCTGTTGCTAGCCAGCACCCTTCCTTGGAAGCGCTTTTGTAGGCCTAAGAACACTGGGGCTCTGGGCTTCTCTAGCCACCTCATCTTCTGCTCATCCTCTCGCGCACTCTAAAGAGAGCTCAGGTGAGAAATTGCAAACGTCGAGCAATTGCTCAGAGATGAAAAGTGCCAGCACTGAAAGCTCTTGCTAGCCAGCACCCTTCCTTGGAAGCGCTTTCACAGGCGCAGTAACACTGGGGCTTTGCGCTTCTCTACGCACCAAACGTCACGGTCCTTCTCTTTCCGTCTCCTAGACACGAGCTGAGAAATTGCAAACGTCGAGCAATTGCTCAGAGATGAAAAGTGCCAGCACTGAAAGCTGTTGCTAGCCAGCACCCTTCCTTGGAAGCGCTTTTGTAGGCCTAAGCACACTGGGGCTCTGGGCTTCTCTAGCCACCTCATCTTCTGCTCATCCTCTCGCGCACTCTAAAGAGAGCTCAGGTGAGAAATTGCAAACGTCGAGCAATTGCTCAGAGATGAAAAGTGCCAGCACTGAAAGCTCTTGCTAGCCAGCACCCTTCCTTGGAAGCGCTTTCACAGGCGCAGCAACACTGGGGCTTTGCGCTTCTCTAGCCACCAAACGTCACGGTCCTTCTCTTTCCGTCTCCTAGACACGAGCTGAGAAATTGCAAACGTCGAGCAATTGCTCAGAGATGAAAAGTGCCAGCACTGAAAGCTGTTGCTAGCCAGCACCCTTCCTTGGAAGCGCTTTCACAGGCGCAGTAACACTGGGGCTTTGCGCTTCTCTACCCACCAAACGTCACGGTCCTTCTCTTTCCGTCGGTAGACACGAGCTGAGAAATTGCAAACGTCCAGCAATTGCTCAGAGATGAAAAGTGCCAGCACTGAAAGCTGTTGCTAGCCAGCACCCTTCCTTGGAAGCGCTTTTGTAGGCCTAAGAACACTGGGGCTCTGGGCTTCTCTAGCCACCTCATCTTCTGCTCATCCTCTTGCGCACTCTAAAGAGAGCTCAGGTGAGAAATTGCAAACGTCGAGCAATTGCTCAGAGATGAAAAGTGCCAGCACTGAAAGCTCTTGCTAGCCAGCACCCTTCCTTGGAAGCGCTTTCACAGGCGCAGTAACACTGGGGCTTTGCGCTTCTCTAGCCACCAAACGTCACGGTCCTTCTCTTTCCGTCTCCTAGACACGAGCTGAGAAATTGCAAACGTCGAGCAATTGCTCAGAGATGAAAAGTGCCAGCACTGAAAGCTGTTGCTAGCCAGCACCCTTCCTTGGAAGCGCTTTTGTAGGCCTAAGAACACTGGGGCTCTGGGCTTCTCTAGCCACCTCATCTTCTGCTCATCCTCTCGCGCACTCTAAAGAGAGCTCAGGTGAGAAATTGCAAACGTCGAGCAATTGCTCAGAGATGAAAAGTGCCAGCACTGAAAGCTGTTGCTAGCCAGCACCCTTCCTTGGAAGCGCTTTCACAGGCGCAGCAACACTGGGGCTTTGCGCTTCTATACGCACCAAACGTCACGGTCCTTCTCTTTCCGTCTCCTAGACACGAGCTGAGAAATTGCAAACGTCGAGCAATTGCTCAGAGATGAAAAGTGCCAGCACTGAAAGCTGTTGCTAGCCAGCACCCTTCCTTGGAAGCGCTTTTGTAGGCCTAAGAACACTGGGGCTCTGGGCTTCTCTAGCCACCTCATCTTCTGCTCATCCTCTCGCGCACTCTAAAGAGAGCTCAGGTGAGAAATTGCAAACGTCGAGCAATTGCTCAGAGATGAAAAGGGCCAGCACTGAAAGCTGTTGCTAGCCAGCACCCTTCCTTGGAAGCGCTTTCACAGGCGCAGCAACACTAGGGGTTTGCGCTTCTATACGCACCAAATGTCACGGTCCTTCTCTTTCCGTCTCGTAGACACGAGCTGAGAAATTGCAAACGTCGAGCAATTGCTCAGAGATGAAAAGTGCCAGCACTGGAAGCTGTTGCTAGCCAGCACCCTTCCTTGAAAGCGCTTTTGTAGGCCTAAGAACACTGGGGCTCTGGGCTTCTCTAGCCACCTCATCTTCTGCTCATCCTCGCGCGCTCTAAAGAGAGCTCAGGTGAGAAATTGCAAATGTCGAGCAATTGCTCAGAGATGAAAAGTGCCAGCACTGAAAGCTCTTGCTAGCCAGCACCCTTCCTTGGAAGCGCTTTCACAGGCGCAGCAACACTGGGGCTTTGCGCTTCTCTAGCCACCAAACGTCACGGTCCTTCTCTTTCCGTCTCGTAGACACGAGCTGAGAAATTGCAAACGTCGAGCAATTGCTCAGAGATGAAAAGTGCCAGCACTGAAAGCTGTTGCTAGCCAGCACCCTTCCTTGGAAGCGCTTTTGTAGGCCTAAGCACACTGGGGCTCTGGGCTTCTCTAGCCACCTCATCTTCTGCTCATCCTCTCGCGCACTCTAAAGAGAGCTCAGGTGAGAAATTGCAAACGTCGAGCAATTGCTCAGAGATGAAAAGTGCCAGCACTGAAAGCTCTTGCTAGCCAGCACCCTTCCTTGGAAGCGCTTTCACAGGCGCAGTAACACTGGGGCTTTGCGCTTCTCTACGCACCAAACGTCACGGTCCTTCTCTTTCCGTCTCCTAGACACGAGCTGAGAAATTGCAAACGTCGAGCAATTGCTCCGAGATGAAAAGTGCCAGCACTGAAAGCTGTTGCTAGCCAGCACCCTTCCTTGGAAGCGCTTTTGTAGGCCTAAGAACACTGGGGCTCTGGGCTTCTCTAGCCACCTCATCTTCTGCTCATCCTCTCGCGCACTCTAAAGAGAGCTCAGGTGAGAAATTGCAAACGTCGAGCAATTGCTCAGAGATGAAAAGGGCCAGCACTGAAAGCTGTTGCTAGCCAGCACCCTTCCTTGGAAGCGCTTTCACAGGCGCAGCAACACTGGGGCTTTGCGCTTCTATACGCACCAAACGTCACGGTCCTTCTCTTTCCGCCTCGTAGACACGAGCTGAGAAATTGAAAACGTCAAGCAATTGCTCAGAGATGAAAAGTGCCAGCACTGAAAGCTGTTGCTAGCCAGCACCCTTCCTGGGAAGCGCTTGCACAGGCGCAGCAACACTGGGGCTTTGCGCTTCTATACGCACCAAACGTCACGGTCCTTCTCTTTCCGTCGGTAGACACGAGCTGAGAAATTGCAAACGTCGAGCAATTGCTCAGAGATGAAAAGTGCCAGCACTGAAAGCTGTTGCTAGCCAGCACCCTTCCTTGGAAGCGCTTTCACAGGTGCAGCAACACTGGGGCTTTGCGCTTCTCTAGCCACCAAACGTCACGGTCCTTCTCTTTCCGTCGGTAGACACGAGCTGAGAAATTGCAAACGTCGAGCAATTGCTCAGAGATGAAAAGTGCCAGCACTGAAAGCTGTTGCTAGCCAGCACCCTTCCTTGGAAGCGCTTTTGTAGGCCTAAGAACACTGGGGCTCTGGGCTTCTCTAGCCACCTCATCTTCTGCTCATCCTCTCGCGCACTCTAAAGAGAGCTCAGGTGAGAAATTGCAAACGTCGAGCAATTGCTCAGAGATGAAAAGTGCCAGCACTGAAAGCTCTTGCTAGCCAGCACCCTTCCTTGGAAGCGCTTTCACAGGCGCAGTAACACTGGGGCTTTGCGCTTCTCTAGCCACCAAACGTCACGGACCTTCTCTTTCCGTCTCCTAGACACGAGCTGAGAAATTGCAAACGTCGAGCAATTGCTCAGAGATGAAAAGTGCCAGCACTGAAAGCTGTTGCTAGCCAGCACCCTTCCTTGGAAGCGCTTTTGTAGGCCTAAGAACACTGGGGCTCTGGGCTTCTCTAGCCACCTCATCTTCTGCTCATCCTCTCGCGCAGTGTAAAGAGAGCTCAGGTGAGAAATTGCAAACGTCCAGCAATTGCTCAGAGATGAAAAGTGCCAGCACTGAAAGCTCTTGCTAGCCAGCACCCTTCCTTGGAAGCGCTTTCACAGGCGCAGTAACACTGGGGCTTTGCGCTTCTCTACCCACCAAACGTCACGGTCCTTCTCTTTCCGTCTCGTAGACACGAGCTGAGAAATTGCAAACGTCCAGCAATTGCTCAGAGATGAAAAGTGCCAGCACTGAAAGCTGTTGCTAGCCAGCACCCTTCCTTGGAAGCGCTTTCACAGGCGCAGCAACACTGGGGCTTTGTGCTTCTCTACCCACCAAACGTCACGGTCATTCTCTTTCCGTCTCGTAGACACGAGCTGAGAAATTGCAAACGTCGAGCAATTGCTCAGAGATGAAAAGTGCCAGCACTGAAAGCTCTTGCTAGCCAGCACCCTTCCTTGGAAGCGCTTTTGTAGGCCTAAGAACACTGGGGCTCTGGGCTTCTCTAGCCACCTCATCTTCTGCTCATCCTCTCGCGCACTCTAAAGAGAGCTCAGGTGAGAAATTGCAAGCGTCGAGCAATTGCTCAGAGATGAAAAGTGCCAGCACTGAAAGCTGTTGCTAGCCAGCACCCTTCCTTGGAAGCGCTTTTGTAGGCCTAAGAACAGTGGGGCTCTGGGCTTCTCTAGCCACCTCATCTTCTGCTCATCCTCTCGCGCACTCTAAAGAGAGCTCAGGTGAGAAATTGCAAACGTCGAGCAATTGCTCAGAGATGAAAAGTGCCAGCACTGAAAGCTCTTGCTAGCCAGCACCCTTCCTTGGAAGCGCTTTCACAGGCGCAGCAACACTGGGGCTTTGCGCTTCTCTAGCCAACAAACGTCACGGTCCTTCTCTTTCCGTCGGTAGACACGAGCTGAGAAATTGCAAACGTCGAGCAATTGCTCAGAGATGAAAAGTGCCAGCACTGAAAGCTGTTGCTAGCCAGCACCCTTCCTTGGAAGCGCTTTTGTAGGCCTAAGAACACTGGGGCTCTGGGCTTCTCTAGCCACCTCATCTTCTGCTCATCCTCTCGCGCACTCTAAAGAGAGCTCAGGTGAGAAATTACAAACGTCCAGCAATTGCTCAGAGATGAAAAGTGCCAGCACTGAAAGCTCTTGCTAGCCAGCACCCTTCCTTGGAAGCGCTTTTGTAGGCCTAAGAACACTGGGGCTCTGGGCTTCTCTACCCACCTCATCTTCTGCTCATCCTCTCGCGCACTCTAAAGAGAGCTCAGGTGAGAAATTACAAACGTCGAGCAATTGCTCAGAGATGAAAAGTGCCAGCACTGAAAGCTCTTGCTAGCCAGCACCCTTCCTTGGAAGCGCTTTTGTAGGCCTAAGAACAGTGGGGCTCTGGGCTTCTCTAGCCACCTCATCTTCTGCTCATCCTCTCGCGCACTCTAAAGAGAGCTCAGGTGAGAAATTGCAAACGTCCAGCAATTGCTCAGAGATGAAAAGTGCCAGCACTGAAAGCTGTTGCTAGCCAGCACCCTTCCTTGGAAGCGCTTTCACAGGCGCAGCAACACTGGGGCTTTGCGCTTCTATACGCACCAAACGTCACGGTCCTTCTCTTTCCGTCAGTAGACACGAGCTGAGAAATTGCAAACGTCCAGCAATTGCTCAGAGATGAAAAGTGCCAGCACTGAAAGCTGTTGCTAGCCAGCACCCTTCCTTGGAAGCGCTTTTGTAGGCCTAAGAACACTGGGGCTCTGGGCTTCTCTAGCCACCTCATCTTCTGCTCATCCTCTCGCGCACTCTAAAGAGAGCTCAGGTGAGAAATTGCAAACGTCGAGCAATTGCTCAGAGATGAAAAGTGCCAGCACTGAAAGCTGTTGCTAGCCAGCACCCTTCCTTGGAAGCGCTTTCACAGGCGCAGCAACACTGGGGCTTTGCGCTTCTATACGCACCAAACGTCACGGTCCTTCTCTTTCCGTCTCGTAGACACGAGCTGAGAAATTGCAAACGTCGAGCAATTGCTCAGAGATGAAAAGTGCCAGCACTGAAAGCTGTTGCTAGCCAGCACCCTTCCTTGGAAGCGCTTTTGTAGGCCTAAGAACACTGGGGCTCTGGGCTTCTCTAGCCACCTCATCTTCTGCTCATCCTCTCGCGCACTCTAAAGAGAGCTCAGGTGAGAAATTGCAAACGTCGAGCAATTGCTCAGAGATGAAAAGGGCCAGCACTGAAAGCTCTTGCTAGCCAGCACCCTTCCTTGGAAGCGCTTTCACAGGCGCAGCAACACTGGGGCTTTGCGCTTCTCTACCCACCAAACGTCACTGTCATTCTCTTTCCGCCTCGTAGACACGAGCTGAGAAATTGAAAACGTCAAGCAATTGCTCAGAGATGAAAAGTGCCAGCACTGAAAGCTGTTGCTAGCCAGCACCCTTCCTTGGAAGCGCTTTCACAGGCGCAGTAACACTGGGGCTTTGCGCTTCTATACGCACCAAACGTCACGGTCCTTCTCTTTCCGTCTCGTGGACATGAGCTGAGAAATTGCAAATGTCGAGCAATTGCTCAGAGATGAAAAGTGCCAGCACTGAAAGCTGTTGCTAGCCAGCACCCTTCCTTGGAAGCGCTTTCACAGGCGCAGCAACACTGGGGCTTTGCGCTTCTCTACCCACCAAACGTCACGGTCCTTCTCTTTCCGTCGGTAGACACGAGCTGAGAAATTGCAAACGTCGAGCAATTGCTCAGAGATGAAAAGTGCCAGCACTGAAAGCTGTTGCTAGCCAGCACCCTTCCTTGGAAGCGCTTTCACAGGTGCAGCAACACTGGGGCTTTGCGCTTCTCTACCCACCAAATGTCACGGTCCTTCTCTTTCCGTCGGTAGACACGAGCTGAGAAATTGCAAACGTCGAGCAATTGCTCAGAGATGAAAAGTGCCAGCACTGAAAGCTCTTGCTAGCCAGCACCCTTCCTTGGAAGCGCTTTTGTAGGCCTAAGAACACTGGGGCTCTGGGCTTCTCTAGCCACCTCATCTTCTGCTCATCCTCGCGCGCACTCTAAAGAGAGCTCAGGTGAGAAATTGCAAACGTCGAGCAATTGCTCAGAGATGAAAAGTGCCAGCACTGAAAGCTGTTGCTAGCCAGCACCCTTCCTTGGAAGCGCTTTCACAGGCGCAGTAACACTGGGGCTTTGCGCTTCTCTAGCCACCAAACGTCACGGACCTTCTCTTTCCGTCTCCTAGACACGAGCTGAGAAATTGCAAACGTCGAGCAATTGCTCCGAGATGAAAAGTGCCAGCACTGAAAGCTGTTGCTAGCCAGCACCCTTCCTTGGAAGCGCTTTTGTAGGCCTAAGAACACTGGGGCTCTGGGCTTCTCTAGCCACCTCATCTTCTGCTCATCCTCTCGCGCACTCTAAAGAGAGCTCAGGTGAGAAATTGCAAACGTCGAGCAATTGCTCAGAGATGAAAAGTGCCAGCACTGAAAGCTCTTGCTAGCCAGCACCCTTCCTTGGAAGCGCTTTCACAGGCGCAGCAACACTGGGGCTTTGCGCTTCTCTACCCACCAAACGTCACGGTCCTTCTCTTTCCGTCGGTAGACAAGAGCTGAGAAATTGCAAACGTCGAGCAATTGCTCAGAGATGAAAAGTGCCAGCACTGAAAGCTCTTGCTAGCCAGCACCCTTCCTTGGAAGCGCTTTTGTAGGCCTAAGCACACTGGGGCTCTGGGCTTCTTTAGCCACCTCATCTTCTGCTCATCCTCTCGCGCACTCTAAAGAGAGCTCAGGTGAGAAATTGCAAACGTCCAGCAATTGCTCAGAGATGAAAAGTGCCAGCACTGAAAGCTGTTGCTAGCCAGCACCCTTCCTTGGAAGCGCTTTCACAGGCGCAGCAACACTGGGGCTTTGCGCTTCTATACGCACCAAACGTCACGGTCCTTCTCTTTCCGTCAGTAGACACGAGCTGAGAAATTGCAAACGTCCAGCAATTGCTCAGAGATGAAAAGTGCCAGCACTGAAAGCTGTTGCTAGCCAGCACCCTTCCTTGGAAGCGCTTTTGTAGGCCTAAGAACACTGGGGCTCTGGGCTTCTCTAGCCACCTCATCTTCTGCTCATCCTCTCGCGCACTCTAAAGAGAGCTCAGGTGAGAAATTGCAAACGTCGAGCAATTGCTCAGAGATGAAAAGTGCCAGCACTGAAAGCTGTTGCTAGCCAGCACCCTTCCTTGGAAGCGCTTTCACAGGCGCAGCAACACTGGGGCTTTGCGCTTCTATACGCACCAAACGTCACGGTCCTTCTCTTTCCGTCTCGTAGACACGAGCTGAGAAATTGCAAACGTCGAGCAATTGCTCAGAGATGAAAAGTGCCAGCACTGAAAGCTCTTGCTAGCCAGCACCCTTCCTTGGAAGCGCTTTTGTAGGCCTAAGAACACTGGGGCTCTGGGCTTCTCTAGCCACCTCATCTTCTGCTCATCCTCTCGCGCACTCTAAAGAGAGCTCAGGTGAGAAATTGCAAACGTCGAGCAATTGCTCAGAGATGAAAAGGGCCAGCACTGAAAGCTCTTGCTAGCCAGCACCCTTCCTTGGAAGCGCTTTCACAGGCGCAGCAACACTGGGGCTTTGCGCTTCTCTACCCACCAAACGTCACTGTCATTCTCTTTCCGCCTCGTAGACACGAGCTGAGAAATTGAAAACGTCAAGCAATTGCTCAGAGATGAAAAGTGCCAGCACTGAAAGCTGTTGCTAGCCAGCACCCTTCCTTGGAAGCGCTTTCACAGGCGCAGTAACACTGGGGCTTTGCGCTTCTATACGCACCAAACGTCACGGTCCTTCTCTTTCCGTCTCGTGGACATGAGCTGAGAAATTGCAAATGTCGAGCAATTGCTCAGAGATGAAAAGTGCCAGCACTGAAAGCTGTTGCTAGCCAGCACCCTTCCTTGGAAGCGCTTTCACAGGCGCAGCAACACTGGGGCTTTGCGCTTCTCTAGCCACCAAACGTCACGGTCCTTCTCTTTCCGTCGGTAGACACGAGCTGAGAAATTGCAAACGTCGAGCAATTGCTCAGAGATGAAAAGTGCCAGCACTGAAAGCTGTTGCTAGCCAGCACCCTTCCTTGGAAGCGCTTTCACAGGTGCAGCAACACTGGGGCTTTGCGCTTCTCTACCCACCAAATGTCACGGTCCTTCTCTTTCCGTCGGTAGACACGAGCTGAGAAATTGCAAACGTCGAGCAATTGCTCAGAGATGAAAAGTGCCAGCACTGAAAGCTCTTGCTAGCCAGCACCCTTCCTTGGAAGCGCTTTTGTAGGCCTAAGAACACTGGGGCTCTGGGCTTCTCTAGCCACCTCATCTTCTGCTCATCCTCGCGCGCACTCTAAAGAGAGCTCAGGTGAGAAATTGCAAACGTCGAGCAATTGCTCAGAGATGAAAAGTGCCAGCACTGAAAGCTGTTGCTAGCCAGCACCCTTCCTTGGAAGCGCTTTCACAGGCGCAGTAACACTGGGGCTTTGCGCTTCTCTAGCCACCAAACGTCACGGACCTTCTCTTTCCGTCTCCTAGACACGAGCTGAGAAATTGCAAACGTCGAGCAATTGCTCAGAGATGAAAAGTGCCAGCACTGAAAGCTCTTGCTAGCCAGCACCCTTCCTTGGAAGCGCTTTTGTAGGCCTAAGAACACTCGGGCTCTGGGCTTCTCTAGCCACCTCATCTTCTGCTCATCCTCTCGCGCACTCTAAAGAGAGCTCAGGTGAGAAATTGCAAACGTCGAGCAATTGCTCAGAGATGAAAAGTGCCAGCACTGAAAGCTCTTGCTAGCCAGCACCCTTCCTTGGAAGCGCTTTCACAGGCGCAGCAACACTGGGGCTTTGCGCTTCTCTACCCACCAAACGTCACGGTCCTTCTCTTTCCGTCGGTAGACAAGAGCTGAGAAATTGCAAACGTCGAGCAATTGCTCAGAGATGAAAAGTGCCAGCACTGAAAGCTGTTGCTAGCCAGCACCCTTCCTTGGAAGCGCTTTTGTAGGCCTAAGAACACTGGGGCTCTGGGCTTCTTTAGCCACCTCATCTTCTGCTCATCCTCTCGCGCACTCTAAAGAGAGCTCAGGTGAGAAATTGCAAACGTCGAGCAATTGCTCAGAGATGAAAAGTGCCAGCACTGAAAGCTGTTGCTAGCCAGCACCCTTCCTTGGAAGCGCTTTCACAGGCGCAGTAACACTGGGGCTTTGCGCTTCTCTAGCCACCAAACGTCACGGTCCTTCTCTTTCCGTCTCGTAGACACGAGCTGAGAAATTGCAAACGTCCAGCAATTGCTCAGAGATGAAAAGTGCCAGCACTGAAAGCTCTTGCTAGCCAGCACCCTTCCTTGGAAGCGCTTTTGTAGGCCTAAGAACACTGGGGCTCTGGGCTTCTCTAGCCACCTCATCTTCTGCTCATCCTCTCGCGCACTCTAAAGAGAGCTCAGGTGAGAAATTGCAAACGTCGAGCAATTGCTCAGAGATGAAAAGTGCCAGCACTGAAAGCTGTTGCTAGCCAGCACCCTTCCTTGGAAGCGCTTTCACAGGCGCAGCAACACTGGGGCTTTGCGCTTCTATACGCACCAAACGTCACGGTCCTTCTCTTTCCGTCTCGTAGACACGAGCTGAGAAATTGCAAACGTCGAGCAATTGCTCAGAGATGAAAAGTGCCAGCACTGAAAGCTGTTGCTAGCCAGCACCCTTCCTTGGAAGCGCTTTTGTAGACCTAAGAACACTGGGGCTCTGGGCTTCTCTAGCCACCTCATCTTCTGCTCATCCTCTAGCGCACTCTAAAGAGAGCTCAGGTGAGAAATTGCAAACGTCCAGCAATTGCTCAGAGATGAAAAGTGCCAGCACTGAAAGCTCTTGCTAGCCAGCACCCTTCCTTGGAAGCGCTTTCACAGGCGCAGCAACACTGGGGCTTTGCGCTTCTCTACCCACCAAACGTCACGGTCCTTCTCTTTCCGTCTCCTAGACACGAGCTGAGAAATTGCAAACGTCGAGCAATTGCTCCGAGATGAAAAGTGCCAGCACTGAAAGCTGTTGCTAGCCAGCACCCTTCCTTGGAAGCGCTTTTGTAGGCCTAAGCACACTGGGGCTCTGGGCTTCTCTAGCCACCTCATCTTCTGCTCATCCTCTCGCGCACTCTAAAGAGAGCTCAGGTGAGAAATTGCAAACGTCGAGCAATTGCTCAGAGATGAAAAGTGCCAGCACTGAAAGCTGTTGCTAGCCAGCACCCTTCCTTGGAAGCGCTTTCACAGGCGCAGCAACACTGGGGCTTTGCGCTTCTCTAGCCACCAAACGTCACGGTCCTTCTCTTTCCGTCTCGTAGACACGAGCTGAGAAATTGCAAACGTCGAGCAATTGCTCAGAGATGAAAAGTGCCAGCACTGAAAGCTGTTGCTAGCCAGCACCCTTCCTTGGAAGCGCTTTTGTAGGCCTAAGAACACTGGGGCTCTGGGCTTCTCTAGCCACCTCATCTTCTGCTCATCCTCTCGCGCACTCTAAAGAGAGCTCAGGTGAGAAATTGCAAACGTCGAGCAATTGCTCAGAGATGAAAAGTGCCAGCACTGAAAGCTCTTGCTAGCCAGCACCCTTCCTTGGAAGCGCTTTTGTAGGCCTAAGAACACTGGGGCTCTGGGCTTCTCTAGCCACCTCATCTTCTGCTCATCCTCTCGCGCACTCTAAAGAGAGCTCAGGTGACAAATTGCAAACGTCGAGCAATTGCTCAGAGATGAAAAGTGCCAGCACTGAAAGCTCTTGCTAGCCAGCACCCTTCCTTGGAAGCGCTTTTGTAGGCCTAAGAACACTGGGGCTCTGGGCTTCTCTAGCCACCTCATCTTCTGCTCATCCTCGCGCGCACTCTAAAGAGAGCTCAGGTGAGAAATTGCAAACGTCGAGCAATTGCTCAGAGATGAAAAGTGCCAGCACTGAAAGCTGTTGCTAGCCAGCACCCTTCCTTGGAAGTGCTTTCACAGGCGCAGCAACACTGGGGCTTTGCGCTTCTATACGCACCAAACGTCACGGTCCTTCTCTTTCCGTCTCGTAGACACGAGCTGAGAAATTGCAAATGTCCAGCAATTGCTCCGAGATGAAAAGTGCCAGCACTGAAAGCTGTTGCTAGCCAGCACCCTTCCTTGGAAGCGCTTTTGTAGGCCTAAGAACACTGGGGCTCTGGGCTTCTCTAGCCACCTAATCTTCTGCTCATCCTCTCGCGCACTCTAAAGAGAGCTCAGGTGAGAAATTACAAACGTCGAGCAATTGCTCAGAGATGAAAAGTGCCAGCACTGAAAGCTGTTGCTAGCCAGCACCCTTCCTTGGAAGCGCTTTCACAGGCGCAGTAACACTGGGGCTTTGCGCTTCTCTACGCACCAAACGTCACGGTCATTCTCTTTCCGTCTCGTAGACACGAGCTGAGAAATTGCAAACGTCGAGCAATTGCTCAGAGATGAAAAGTGCCAGCACTGAAAGCTGTTGCTAGCCAGCACCCTTCCTTGGAAGCGCTTTCACAGGCGCAGCAACACTGGGGCTTTGCGCTTCTATACGCACCAAACGTCACGGTCCTTCTCTTTCCATCTCCTAGACACGAGCTGAGAAATTGCAAACGTCGAGCAATTGCTCAGAGATGAAAAGTGCCAGCACTGAAAGCTGTTGCTAGCCAGCACCCTTCCTTGGAAGCGCTTTCACAGGCGCAGTAACACTGGGGCTTTGCGCTTCTCTACCCACCAAACGTCACGGTCCTTCTCTTTCCGTCGGTAGACACGAGCTGAGAAATTGCAAACGTCCAGCAATTGCTCAGAGATGAAAAGTGCCAGCACTGAAAGCTGTTGCTAGCCAGCACCCTTCCTTGGAAGCGCTTTTGTAGGCCTAAGAACACTGGGGCTCTGGGCTTCTCTAGCCACCTCATCTTCTGCTCATCCTCTTGCGCACTCTAAAGAGAGCTCAGGTGAGAAATTGCAAACGTCGAGCAATTGCTCCGAGATGAAAAGTGCCAGCACTGAAAGCTGTTGCTAGCCAGCACCCTTCCTTGGAAGCGCTTTCACAGGCGCAGTAACACTGGGGCTTTGCGCTTCTCTAGCCACCAAACGTCACGGTCCTTCTCTTTCCGTCTCGTAGACACGAGCTGAGAAATTGCAAACGTCGAGCAATTGCTCAGAGATGAAAAGTGCCAGCACTGAAAGCTGTTGCTAGCCAGCACCCTTCCTTGGAAGCGCTTTTGTAGGCCTAAGAACACTGGGGCTCTGGGCTTCTCTAGCCACCTCATCTTCTGCTCATCCTCTCGCGCACTCTAAAGAGAGCTCAGGTGAGAAATTGCAAACGTCGAGCAATTGCTCAGAGATGAAAAGTGCCAGCACTGAAAGCTGTTGCTAGCCAGCACCCTTCCTTGGAAGCGCTTTCACAGGCGCAGCAACACTGGGGCTTTGCGCTTCTATACGCACCAAACGTCACGGTCCTTCTCTTTCCGTCTCCTAGACACGAGCTGAGAAATTGCAAACGTCGAGCAATTGCTCAGAGATGAAAAGTGCCAGCACTGAAAGCTGTTGCTAGCCAGCACCCTTCCTTGGAAGCGCTTTTGTAGGCCTAAGAACACTGGGGCTCTGGGCTTCTCTAGCCACCTCATCTTCTGCTCATCCTCTCGCGCAGTGTAAAGAGAGCTCAGGTGAGAAATTGCAAACGTCGAGCAATTGCTCAGAGATGAAAAGTGCCAGCACTGAAAGCTGTTGCTAGCCAGCACCCTTCCTTGGAAGCGCTTTCACAGGCGCAGCAACACTGGGGCTTTGCGCTTCTCTACCCACCAAACGTCACGGTCATTCTCTTTCCGCCTCGTAGACACGAGCTGAGAAATTGAAAACGTCAAGCAATTGCTCAGAGATGAAAAGTGCCAGCACTGAAAGCTGTTGCTAGCCAGCACCCTTCCTTGGAAGCGCTTTCACAGGCGCAGTAACACTGGGGCTTTGCGCTTCTCTAGCCACCAAAAGTCACGGTCCTTCTCTTTCCGTCGGTAGACACGAGCTGAGAAATTGCAAACGTCCAGCAATTGCTCAGAGATGAAAAGTGCCAGCACTGAAAGCTGTTGCTAGCCAGCACCCTTCCTTGGAAGCGCTTTCACAGGTGCAGCAACACTGGGGCTTTGCGCTTCTCTACCCACCAAACGTCACGGTCCTTCCCTTTCAGTCGGTAGACACGAGCTGAGAAATTGCAAACGTCGAGCAATTGCTCAGAGATGAAAAGTGCCAGCACTGAAAGCTGTTGCTAGCCAGCACCCTTCCTTGGAAGCGCTTTTGTAGGCCTAAGAACACTGGGGCTCTGGGCTTCTTTAGCCACCTCATCTTCTGCTCATCCTCTCGCGCACTCTAAAGAGAGCTCAGGTGAGAAATTGCAAACGTCGAGCAATTGCTCAGAGATGAAAAGTGCCAGCACTGAAAGCTGTTGCTAGCCAGCACCCTTCCTTGGAAGCGCTTTCACAGGCGCAGCAACACTGGGGCTTTGCGCTTCTATACGCACCAAGCATCACGGTCCTTCTCTTTCCGTCTCGTAGACACGAGCTGAGAAATTGCAAACGTCGAGCAATTTCTCCGAGATGAAAAGTGCCAGCACTGAAAGCTCTTGCTAGCCAGCACCCTTCCTTGGAAGCGCTTTTGTAGGCCTAAGAACACTGGGGCTCTGGGCTTCTCTAGCCACCTCATCTTCTGCTCATCCTCTCGCGCACTCTAAAGAGAGCTCAGGTGAGAAATTGCAAACGTCGAGCAATTGCTCAGAGATGAAAAGTGCCAGCACTGAAAGCTCTTGCTAGCCAGCACCCTTCCTTGGAAGCGCTTTCACAGGCGCAGCAACACTAGGGCTTTGCGCTTCTATACGCACCAAATGTCACGGTCCTTCTCTTTCCGTCTCCTAGACACGAGCTGAGAAATTGCAAACGTCGAGCAATTGCTCAGAGATGAAAAGTGCCAGCACTGAAAGCTCTTGCTAGCCAGCACCCTTCCTTGGAAGCGCTTTTGTAGACCTAAGAACACTGGGGCTCTGGGCTTCTCTAGCCACCTCATCTTCTGCTCATCCTCGCGCGCTCTAAAGAGAGCTCAGGTGAGAAATTGCAAATGTCGAGCAACTGCTCAGAGATGAAAAGTGCCAGCACTGAAAGCTCTTGCTAGCCAGCACCCTTCCTTGGAAGCGCTTTCACAGGCGCAGCAACACTGGGGCTTTGCGCTTCTCTAGCCACCAAACGTCACGGTCATTCTCTTTCCGTCTCCTAGACACGAGCTGAGAAATTGCAAACGTCGAGCAATTGCTCAGAGATGAAAAGTGCCAGCACTGAAAGCTGTTGCTAGCCAGCACCCTTCCTTGGAAGCGCTTTTGTAGGCCTAAGAACACTGGGGCTCTGGGCTTCTCTAGCCACCTCATCTTCTGCTCATCCTCTCGCGCACTCTAAAGAGAGCTCAGGTGAGAAATTGCAAACGTCGAGCAATTGCTCAGAGATGAAAAGTGCCAGCACTGAAAGCTCTTGCTAGCCAGCACCCTTCCTTGGAAGCGCTTTCACAGGCGCAGTAACACTGGGGCTTTGCGCTTCTCTACGCACCAAACGTCACGGTCCTTCTCTTTCCGTCTCCTAGACACGAGCTGAGAAATTGCAAACGTCGAGCAATTGCTCAGAGATGAAAAGTGCCAGCACTGAAAGCTGTTGCTAGCCAGCACCCTTCCTTGGAAGCGCTTTTGTAGGCCTAAGAACACTGGGGCTCTGGGCTTCTCTAGCCACCTCATCTTCTGCTCATCCTCTCGCGCACTCTAAAGAGAGCTCAGGTGAGAAATTGCAAACGTCGAGCAATTGCTCAGAGATGAAAAGTGCCAGCACTGAAAGCTCTTGCTAGCCAGCACCCTTCCTTGGAAGCGCTTTCACAGGCGCAGCAACACTGGGGCTTTGCGCTTCTCTAGCCACCAAACGTCACGGTCCTTCTCTTTCCGTCTCCTAGACACGAGCTGAGAAATTGCAAACGTCGAGCAATTGCTCAGAGATGAAAAGTGCCAGCACTGAAAGCTGTTGCTAGCCAGCACCCTTCCTTGGAAGCGCTTTCACAGGCGCAGTAACACTGGGGCTTTGCGCTTCTCTACCCACCAAACGTCACGGTCCTTCTCTTTCCGTCGGTAGACACGAGCTGAGAAATTGCAAACGTCCAGCAATTGCTCAGAGATGAAAAGTGCCAGCACTGAAAGCTGTTGCTAGCCAGCACCCTTCCTTGGAAGCGCTTTTGTAGGCCTAAGAACACTGGGGCTCTGGGCTTCTCTAGCCACCTCATCTTCTGCTCATCCTCTTGCGCACTCTAAAGAGAGCTCAGGTGAGAAATTGCAAACGTCGAGCAATTGCTCAGAGATGAAAAGTGCCAGCACTGAAAGCTCTTGCTAGCCAGCACCCTTCCTTGGAAGCGCTTTCACAGGCGCAGTAACACTGGGGCTTTGCGCTTCTCTAGCCACCAAACGTCACGGTCCTTCTCTTTCCGTCTCCTAGACACGAGCTGAGAAATTGCAAACGTCGAGCAATTGCTCAGAGATGAAAAGTGCCAGCACTGAAAGCTGTTGCTAGCCAGCACCCTTCCTTGGAAGCGCTTTTGTAGGCCTAAGAACACTGGGGCTCTGGGCTTCTCTAGCCACCTCATCTTCTGCTCATCCTCTCGCGCACTCTAAAGAGAGCTCAGGTGAGAAATTGCAAACGTCGAGCAATTGCTCAGAGATGAAAAGTGCCAGCACTGAAAGCTGTTGCTAGCCAGCACCCTTCCTTGGAAGCGCTTTCACAGGCGCAGCAACACTGGGGCTTTGCGCTTCTATACGCACCAAACGTCACGGTCCTTCTCTTTCCGTCTCCTAGACACGAGCTGAGAAATTGCAAACGTCGAGCAATTGCTCAGAGATGAAAAGTGCCAGCACTGAAAGCTGTTGCTAGCCAGCACCCTTCCTTGGAAGCGCTTTTGTAGGCCTAAGAACACTGGGGCTCTGGGCTTCTCTAGCCACCTCATCTTCTGCTCATCCTCTCGCGCACTCTAAAGAGAGCTCAGGTGAGAAATTGCAAACGTCGAGCAATTGCTCAGAGATGAAAAGGGCCAGCACTGAAAGCTCTTGCTAGCCAGCACCCTTCCTTGGAAGCGCTTTCACAGGCGCAGCAACACTAGGGGTTTGCGCTTCTATACGCACCAAATGTCACGGTCCTTCTCTTTCCGTCTCGTAGACACGAGCTGAGAAATTGCAAACGTCGAGCAATTGCTCAGAGATGAAAAGTGCCAGCACTGGAAGCTGTTGCTAGCCAGCACCCTTCCTTGAAAGCGCTTTTGTAGGCCTAAGAACACTGGGGCTCTGGGCTTCTCTAGCCACCTCATCTTCTGCTCATCCTCGCGCGCTCTAAAGAGAGCTCAGGTGAGAAATTGCAAATGTCGAGCAATTGCTCAGAGATGAAAAGTGCCAGCACTGAAAGCTCTTGCTAGCCAGCACCCTTCCTTGGAAGCGCTTTCACAGGCGCAGCAACACTGGGGCTTTGCGCTTCTCTAGCCACCAAACGTCACGGTCCTTCTCTTTCCGTCTCGTAGACACGAGCTGAGAAATTGCAAACGTCGAGCAATTGCTCAGAGATGAAAAGTGCCAGCACTGAAAGCTGTTGCTAGCCAGCACCCTTCCTTGGAAGCGCTTTTGTAGGCCTAAGCACACTGGGGCTCTGGGCTTCTCTAGCCACCTCATCTTCTGCTCATCCTCTCGCGCACTCTAAAGAGAGCTCAGGTGAGAAATTGCAAACGTCGAGCAATTGCTCAGAGATGAAAAGTGCCAGCACTGAAAGCTCTTGCTAGCCAGCAGCCTTCCTTGGAAGCGCTTTCACAGGCGCAGTAACACTGGGGCTTTGCGCTTCTCTACGCACCAAACGTCACGGTCCTTCTCTTTCCGTCTCCTAGACACGAGCTGAGAAATTGCAAACGTCGAGCAATTGCTCCGAGATGAAAAGTGCCAGCACTGAAAGCTGTTGCTAGCCAGCACCCTTCCTTGGAAGCGCTTTTGTAGGCCTAAGAACACTGGGGCTCTGGGCTTCTCTAGCCACCTCATCTTCTGCTCATCCTCTCGCGCACTCTAAAGAGAGCTCAGGTGAGAAATTGCAAACGTCGAGCAATTGCTCAGAGATGAAAAGGGCCAGCACTGAAAGCTGTTGCTAGCCAGCACCCTTCCTTGGAAGCGCTTTCACAGGCGCAGCAACACTGGGGCTTTGCGCTTCTATACGCACCAAACGTCACGGTCCTTCTCTTTCCGCCTCGTAGACACGAGCTGAGAAATTGAAAACGTCAAGCAATTGCTCAGAGATGAAAAGTGCCAGCACTGAAAGCTGTTGCTAGCCAGCACCCTTCCTGGGAAGCGCTTGCACAGGCGCAGCAACACTGGGGCTTTGCGCTTCTATACGCACCAAACGTCACGGTCCTTCTCTTTCCGTCGGTAGACACGAGCTGAGAAATTGCAAACGTCGAGCAATTGCTCAGAGATGAAAAGTGCCAGCACTGAAAGCTCTTGCTAGCCAGCACCCTTCCTTGGAAGCGCTTTCACAGGTGCAGCAACACTGGGGCTTTGCGCTTCTCTAGCCACCAAACGTCACGGTCCTTCTCTTTCCGTCGGTAGACACGAGCTGAGAAATTGCAAACGTCGAGCAATTGCTCAGAGATGAAAAGTGCCAGCACTGAAAGCTGTTGCTAGCCAGCACCCTTCCTTGGAAGCGCTTTTGTAGGCCTAAGAACACTGGGGCTCTGGGCTTCTCTAGCCACCTCATCTTCTGCTCATCCTCTCGCGCACTCTAAAGAGAGCTCAGGTGAGAAATTGCAAACGTCGAGCAATTGCTCAGAGATGAAAAGTGCCAGCACTGAAAGCTCTTGCTAGCCAGCACCCTTCCTTGGAAGCGCTTTCACAGGCGCAGTAACACTGGGGCTTTGCGCTTCTCTAGCCACCAAACGTCACGGACCTTCTCTTTCCGTCTCCTAGACACGAGCTGAGAAATTGCAAACGTCGAGCAATTGCTCAGAGATGAAAAGTGCCAGCACTGAAAGCTGTTGCTAGCCAGCACCCTTCCTTGGAAGCGCTTTTGTAGGCCTAAGAACACTGGGGCTCTGGGCTTCTCTAGCCACCTCATCTTCTGCTCATCCTCGCGCGCACTCTAAAGAGAGCTCAGGTGAGAAATTGCAAACGTCCAGCAATTGCTCAGAGATGAAAAGTGCCAGCACTGAAAGCTCTTGCTAGCCAGCACCCTTCCTTGGAAGCGCTTTCACAGGCGCAGTAACACTGGGGCTTTGCGCTTCTCTACCCACCAAACGTCACGGTCCTTCTCTTTCCGTCTCGTAGACACGAGCTGAGAAATTGCAAACGTCGAGCAATTGCTCAGAGATGAAAAGTGCCAGCACTGAAAGCTGTTGCTAGCCAGCACCCTTCCTTGGAAGCGCTTTCACAGGCGCAGCAACACTGGGGCTTTGTGCTTCTCTACCCACCAAACGTCACGGTCATTCTCTTTCCGTCTCGTAGACACGAGCTGAGAAATTGCAAACGTCGAGCAATTGCTCAGAGATGAAAAGTGCCAGCACTGAAAGCTCTTGCTAGCCAGCACCCTTCCTTGGAAGCGCTTTTGTAGGCCTAAGAACACTGGGGCTCTGGGCTTCTCTAGCCACCTCATCTTCTGCTCATCCTCTCGCGCACTCTAAAGAGAGCTCAGGTGAGAAATTGCAAGCGTCGAGCAATTGCTCAGAGATGAAAAGTGCCAGCACTGAAAGCTGTTGCTAGCCAGCACCCTTCCTTGGAAGCGCTTTTGTAGGCCTAAGAACACTGGGGCTCTGGGCTTCTCTAGCCACCTCATCTTCTGCTCATCCTCTCGCGCACTCTAAAGAGAGCTCAGGTGAGAAATTGCAAACGTCGAGCAATTGCTCAGAGATGAAAAGTGCCAGCACTGAAAGCTCTTGCTAGCCAGCACCCTTCCTTGGAAGCGCTTTCACAGGCGCAGCAACACTGGGGCTTTGCGCTTCTCTAGCCACCAAACGTCACGGTCCTTCTCTTTCCGTCGGTAGACACGAGCTGAGAAATTGCAAACGTCGAGCAATTGCTCAGAGATGAAAAGTGCCAGCACTGAAAGCTGTTGCTAGCCAGCACCCTTCCTTGGAAGCGCTTTTGTAGGCCTAAGAACACTGGGGCTCTGGGCTTCTCTAGCCACCTACTCTTCTGCTCATCCTCTCGCGCACTCTAAAGAGAGCTCAGGTGAGAAATTACAAACGTCCAGCAATTGCTCAGAGATGAAAAGTGCCAGCACTGAAAGCTCTTGCTAGCCAGCACCCTTCCTTGGAAGCGCTTTTGTAGGCCTAAGAACACTGGGGCTCTGGGCTTCTCTAGCCACCTCATCTTCTGCTCATCCTCTCGCGCACTCTAAAGAGAGCTCAGGTGAGAAATTGCAAACGTCCAGCAATTGCTCAGAGATGAAAAGTGCCAGCACTGAAAGCTGTTGCTAGCCAGCACCCTTCCTTGGAAGCGCTTTCACAGGCGCAGCAACACTGGGGCTTTGCACTTCTCTAGCCACCAAACGTCACGGTCCTTCTCTTTCCGTCTCCTAGACACGAGCTGAGAAATTGCAAACGTCGAGCAATTGCTCAGAGATGAAAAGTGCCAGCACTGAAAGCTGTTGCTAGCCAGCACCCTTCCTTGGAAGCGCTTTTGTAGGCCTAAGCACACTGGGGCTCTGGGCTTCTCTAGCCACCTCATCTTCTGCTCATCCTCTCGCGCACTCTAAAGAGAGCTCAGGTGAGAAATTGCAAACATCGAGCAATTGCTCAGAGATGAAAAGGGCCAGCACTGAAAGCTCTTGCTAGCCAGCACCCTTCCTTGGAAGCGCTTTCACAGGCGCAGCAAAACTGGGGCTTTGCGCTTCTCTACCCACCAAACGTCACGGTCATTCTCTTTCCGCCTCGTAGACACGAGCTGAGAAATTGAAAACGTCAAGCAATTGCTCAGAGATGAAAAGTGCCAGCACTGAAAGCTGTTGCTAGCCAGCACCCTTCCTTGGAAGCGCTTTCACAAGCGCAGTAACACTGGGGCTTTGCGCTTCTATACGCACCAAACGTCACGGTCCTTCTCTTTCCGTCGGTAGACACGAGCTGAGAAATTGCAAACGTCGAGCAATTGCTCAGAGATGAAAAGTGCCAGCACTGAAAGCTCTTGCTAGCCAGCACCCTTCCTTGGAAGCGCTTTCACAGGTGCAGCAACACTGGGGCTTTGCGCTTCTCTACCCAACAAACGTCACGGTCCTTCTCTTTCCGTCGGTAGACACGAGCTGAGAAATTGCAAACGTCGAGCAATTGCTCAGAGATGAAAAGTGCCAGCACTGAAAGCTGTTGCTAGCCAGCACCCTTCCTTGGAAGCGCTTTCACAGGCGCAGCAACACTGGGGCTTTGCCCTTCCCTACCAACCAAACGTCACGGTCATTCTCTTTCCGTCTCCTAGACACGAGCTGAGAAATTGCAAACGTCCAGCAATTGCTCAGAGATGAAAAGTGCCAGCACTGAAAGCTGTTGCTAGCCAGCACCCTTCCTTGGAAGCGCTTTTGTAGGCCTAAGAACACTGGGGCTCTGGGCTTCTCTAGCCACCTCATCTTCTGCTCATCCTCTCGCGCACTCTAAAGAGAGCTCAGGTGAGAAATTGCAAACGTCGAGCAATTGCTCAGAGATGAAAAGTGCCAGCACTGAAAGCTGTTGCTAGCCAGCACCCTTCCTTGGAAGCGCTTTCACAGGCGCAGCAACACTGGGGCTTTGCGCTTCTCTACCCACCAAACGTCACGGTCCTTCTCTTTCCGTCTCGTAGACACGAGCTGAGAAATTGCAAACGTCGAGCAATTGCTCAGAGATGAAAAGTGCCAGCACTGAAAGCTGTTGCTAGCCAGCACCCTTCCTTGGAAGCGCTTTCACAGGCGCAGCAACACTGGGGCTTTGCGCTTCTATACGCACCAAACGTCACGGTCCTTCTCTTTCCGTCTCCTAGACACGAGCTGAGAAATTGCAAACGTCGAGCAATTGCTCAGAGATGAAAAGTGCCAGCACTGAAAGCTGTTGCTAGCCAGCACCCTTCCTTGGAAGCGCTTTTGTAGGCCTAAGAAGACTGGAGCTCTGGGCTTCTCTAGCCACCTCATCTTCTGCTCATCCTCTTGCGCACTCTAAAGAGAGCTCAGGTGAGAAATTGCAAACGTCGAGCAATTGCTCAGAGATGAAAAGTGCCAGCACTGAAAGCTCTTGCTAGCCAGCACCCTTCCTTGGAAGCGCTTTCACAGGCGCAGTAACACTGGGGCTTTGCGCTTCTCTAGCCACCAAACGTCACGGTCCTTCTCTTTCCGTCTCCTAGACACGAGCTGAGAAATTGCAAACGTCGAGCAATTGCTCAGAGATGAAAAGTGCCAGCACTGAAAGCTGTTGCTAGCCAGCACCCTTCCTTGGAAGCGCTTTTGTAGGCCTAAGAACACTGGGGCTCTGGGCTTCTCTAGCCACCTCATCTTCTGCTCATCCTCTCGCGCACTCTAAAGAGAGCTCAGGTGAGAAATTGCAAACGTCGAGCAATTGCTCAGAGATGAAAAGTGCCAGCACTGAAAGCTGTTGCTAGCCAGCACCCTTCCTTGGAAGCGCTTTCACAGGCGCAGCAACACTGGGGCTTTGCGCTTCTATACGCACCAAACGTCACGGTCCTTCTCTTTCCGTCTCCTAGACACGAGCTGAGAAATTGCAAACGTCGAGCAATTGCTCAGAGATGAAAAGTGCCAGCACTGAAAGCTGTTGCTAGCCAGCACCCTTCCTTGGAAGCGCTTTTGTAGGCCTAAGAACACTGGGGCTCTGGGCTTCTCTAGCCACCTCATCTTCTGCTCATCCTCTCGCGCACTCTAAAGAGAGCTCAGGTGAGAAATTGCAAACGTCGAGCAATTGCTCAGAGATGAAAAGGGCCAGCACTGAAAGCTCTTGCTAGCCAGCACCCTTCCTTGGAAGCGCTTTCACAGGCGCATCAACACTAGGGGTTTGCGCTTCTATACGCACCAAATGTCACGGTCCTTCTCTTTCCGTCTCGTAGACACGAGCTGAGAAATTGCAAACGTCGAGCAATTGCTCAGAGATGAAAAGTGCCAGCACTGAAAGCTGTTGCTAGCCAGCACCCTTCCTTGGAAGCGCTTTTGTAGGCCTAAGAACACTGGGGCTCTGGGCTTCTCTAGCCACCTCATCTTCTGCTCATCCTCTCGCGCACTCTAAAGAGAGCTCAGGTGAGAAATTGCAAACGTCGAGCAATTGCTCAGAGATGAAAAGTGCCAGCACTGAAAGCTGTTGCTAGCCAGCACCCTTCCTTGGAAGCGCTTTCACAGGCGCAGCAACACTGGGGCTTTGCGCTTCTATACGCACCAAACGTCACGGTCCTTCTCTTTCCGCCTCGTAGACACGAGCTGAGAAATTGAAAACGTCAAGCAATTGCTCAGAGATGAAAAGTGCCAGCACTGAAAGCTGTTGCTAGCCAGCACCCTTCCTGGGAAGCGCTTGCACAGGCGCAGCAACACTGGGGCTTTGCGCTTCTATACGCACCAAACGTCACGGTCCTTCTCTTTCCGTCGGTAGACACGAGCTGAGAAATTGCAAACGTCGAGCAATTGCTCAGAGATGAAAAGTGCCAGCACTGAAAGCTGTTGCTAGCCAGCACCCTTCCTTGGAAGCGCTTTCACAGGTGCAGCAACACTGGGGCTTTGCGCTTCTCTAGCCACCAAACGTCACGGTCCTTCTCTTTCCGTCGGTAGACACGAGCTGAGAAATTGCAAACGTCGAGCAATTGCTCAGAGATGAAAAGTGCCAGCACTGAAAGCTGTTGCTAGCCAGCACCCTTCCTTGGAAGCGCTTTTGTAGGCCTAAGAACACTGGGGCTCTGGGCTTCTCTAGCCACCTCATCTTCTGCTCATCCTCTCGCGCACTCTAAAGAGAGCTCAGGTGAGAAATTGCAAACGTCGAGCAATTGCTCAGAGATGAAAAGTGCCAGCACTGAAAGCTCTTGCTAGCCAGCACCCTTCCTTGGAAGCGCTTTCACAGGCGCAGTAACACTGGGGCTTTGCGCTTCTCTAGCCACCAAACGTCACGGACCTTCTCTTTCCGTCTCCTAGACACGAGCTGAGAAATTGCAAACGTCGAGCAATTGCTCAGAGATGAAAAGTGCCAGCACTGAAAGCTGTTGCTAGCCAGCACCCTTCCTTGGAAGCGCTTTTGTAGGCCTAAGAACACTGGGGCTCTGGGCTTCTCTAGCCACCTCATCTTCTGCTCATCCTCGCGCGCACTCTAAAGAGAGCTCAGGTGAGAAATTGCAAACGTCCAGCAATTGCTCAGAGATGAAAAGTGCCAGCACTGAAAGCTCTTGCTAGCCAGCACCCTTCCTTGGAAGCGCTTTCACAGGCGCAGTAACACTGGGGCTTTGCGCTTCTCTACCCACCAAACGTCACGGTCCTTCTCTTTCCGTCTCGTAGACACGAGCTGAGAAATTGCAAACGTCGAGCAATTGCTCAGAGATGAAAAGTGCCAGCACTGAAAGCTGTTGCTAGCCAGCACCCTTCCTTGGAAGCGCTTTCACAGGCGCAGCAACACTGGGGCTTTGTGCTTCTCTACCCACCAAACGTCACGGTCATTCTCTTTCCGTCTCGTAGACACGAGCTGAGAAATTGCAAACGTCGAGCAATTGCTCAGAGATGAAAAGTGCCAGCACTGAAAGCTGTTGCTAGCCAGCACCCTTCCTTGGAAGCGCTTTTGTAGGCCTAAGAACACTGGGGCTCTGGGCTTCTCTAGCCACCTCATCTTCTGCTCATCCTCTCGCGCACTCTAAAGAGAGCTCAGGTGAGAAATTGCAAGCGTCGAGCAATTGCTCAGAGATGAAAAGTGCCAGCACTGAAAGCTGTTGCTAGCCAGCACCCTTCCTTGGAAGCGCTTTTGTAGGCCTAAGAACACTGGGGCTCTGGGCTTCTCTAGCCACCTCATCTTCTGCTCATCCTCTCGCGCACTCTAAAGAGAGCTCAGGTGAGAAATTGCAAACGTCGAGCAATTGCTCAGAGATGAAAAGTGCCAGCACTGAAAGCTCTTGCTAGCCAGCACCCTTCCTTGGAAGCGCTTTCACAGGCGCAGCAACACTGGGGCTTTGCGCTTCTCTAGCCACCAAACGTCACGGTCCTTCTCTTTCCGTCGGTAGACACGAGCTGAGAAATTGCAAACGTCGAGCAATTGCTCAGAGATGAAAAGTGCCAGCACTGAAAGCTGTTGCTAGCCAGCACCCTTCCTTGGAAGCGCTTTTGTAGGCCTAAGAACACTGGGGCTCTGGGCTTCTCTAGCCACCTACTCTTCTGCTCATCCTCTCGCGCACTCTAAAGAGAGCTCAGGTGAGAAATTACAAACGTCCAGCAATTGCTCAGAGATGAAAAGTGCCAGCACTGAAAGCTCTTGCTAGCCAGCACCCTTCCTTGGAAGCGCTTTTGTAGGCCTAAGAACACTGGGGCTCTGGGCTTCTCTAGCCACCTCATCTTCTGCTCATCCTCTCGCGCACTCTAAAGAGAGCTCAGGTGAGAAATTGCAAACGTCGAGCAATTGCTCAGAGATGAAAAGTGCCAGCACTGAAAGCTGTTGCTAGCCAGCACCCTTCCTTGGAAGCGCTTTCACAGGCGCAGCAACACTGGGGCTTTGCACTTCTCTAGCCACCAAACGTCACGGTCCTTCTCTTTCCGTCTCCTAGACACGAGCTGAGAAATTGCAAACGTCGAGCAATTGCTCAGAGATGAAAAGTGCCAGCACTGAAAGCTGTTGCTAGCCAGCACCCTTCCTTGGAAGCGCTTTTGTAGGCCTAAGCACACTGGGGCTCTGGGCTTCTCTAGCCACCTCATCTTCTGCTCATCCTCTCGCGCACTCTAAAGAGAGCTCAGGTGAGAAATTGCAAACATCGAGCAATTGCTCAGAGATGAAAAGGGCCAGCACTGAAAGCTCTTGCTAGCCAGCACCCTTCCTTGGAAGCGCTTTCACAGGCGCAGCAAAACTGGGGCTTTGCGCTTCTCTACCCACCAAACGTCACGGTCATTCTCTTTCCGCCTCGTAGACACGAGCTGAGAAATTGAAAACGTCAAGCAATTGCTCAGAGATGAAAAGTGCCAGCACTGAAAGCTGTTGCTAGCCAGCACCCTTCCTTGGAAGCGCTTTCACAAGCGCAGTAACACTGGGGCTTTGCGCTTCTATACGCACCAAACGTCACGGTCCTTCTCTTTCCGTCGGTAGACACGAGCTGAGAAATTGCAAACGTCGAGCAATTGCTCAGAGATGAAAAGTGCCAGCACTGAAAGCTCTTGCTAGCCAGCACCCTTCCTTGGAAGCGCTTTCACAGGTGCAGCAACACTGGGGCTTTGCGCTTCTCTACCCAACAAACGTCACGGTCCTTCTCTTTCCGTCGATAGACACGAGCTGAGAAATTGCAAACGTCGAGCAATTGCTCAGAGATGAAAAGTGCCAGCACTGAAAGCTCTTGCTAGCCAGCACCCTTCCTTGGAAGCGCTTTCACAGGCGCAGCAACACTGGGGCTTTGCCCTTCCCTACCAACCAAACGTCACGGTCATTCTCTTTCCGTCTCCTAGACACGAGCTGAGAAATTGCAAACGTCCAGCAATTGCTCAGAGATGAAAAGTGCCAGCACTGAAAGCTGTTGCTAGCCAGCACCCTTCCTTGGAAGCGCTTTTGTAGGCCTAAGAACACTGGGGCTCTGGGCTTCTCTAGCCACCTCATCTTCTGCTCATCCTCTCGCGCACTCTAAAGAGAGCTCAGGTGAGAAATTGCAAACGTCGAGCAATTGCTCAGAGATGAAAAGTGCCAGCACTGAAAGCTGTTGCTAGCCAGCACCCTTCCTTGGAAGCGCTTTCACAGGCGCAGCAACACTGGGGCTTTGCGCTTCTCTACCCACCAAACGTCACGGTCCTTCTCTTTCCGTCTCGTAGACACGAGCTGAGAAATTGCAAACGTCGAGCAATTGCTCAGAGATGAAAAGTGCCAGCACTGAAAGCTGTTGCTAGCCAGCACCCTTCCTTGGAAGCGCTTTCACAGGCGCAGCAACACTGGGGCTTTGCGCTTCTATACGCACCAAACGTCACGGTCCTTCTCTTTCCGTCTCCTAGACACGAGCTGAGAAATTGCAAACGTCGAGCAATTGCTCAGAGATGAAAAGTGCCAGCACTGAAAGCTGTTGCTAGCCAGCACCCTTCCTTGGAAGCGCTTTTGTAGGCCTAAGAAGACTGGAGCTCTGGGCTTCTCTAGCCACCTCATCTTCTGCTCATCCTCTTGCGCACTCTAAAGAGAGCTCAGGTGAGAAATTGCAAACGTCGAGCAATTGCTCAGAGATGAAAAGTGCCAGCACTGAAAGCTCTTGCTAGCCAGCACCCTTCCTTGGAAGCGCTTTCACAGGCGCAGTAACACTGGGGCTTTGCGCTTCTCTAGCCACCAAACGTCACGGTCCTTCTCTTTCCGTCTCCTAGACACGAGCTGAGAAATTGCAAACGTCGAGCAATTGCTCAGAGATGAAAAGTGCCAGCACTGAAAGCTGTTGCTAGCCAGCACCCTTCCTTGGAAGCGCTTTTGTAGGCCTAAGAACACTGGGGCTCTGGGCTTCTCTAGCCACCTCATCTTCTGCTCATCCTCTCGCGCACTCTAAAGAGAGCTCAGGTGAGAAATTGCAAACGTCGAGCAATTGCTCAGAGATGAAAAGTGCCAGCACTGAAAGCTCTTGCTAGCCAGCACCCTTCCTTGGAAGCGCTTTCACAGGCGCAGCAACACTGGGGCTTTGCGCTTCTATACGCACCAAACGTCACGGTCCTTCTCTTTCCGTCTCCTAGACACGAGCTGAGAAATTGCAAACGTCGAGCAATTGCTCAGAGATGAAAAGTGCCAGCACTGAAAGCTGTTGCTAGCCAGCACCCTTCCTTGGAAGCGCTTTTGTAGGCCTAAGAACACTGGGGCTCTGGGCTTCTCTAGCCACCTCATCTTCTGCTCATCCTCTCGCGCACTCTAAAGAGAGCTCAGGTGAGAAATTGCAAACGTCGAGCAATTGCTCAGAGATGAAAAGGGCCAGCACTGAAAGCTCTTGCTAGCCAGCACCCTTCCTTGGAAGCGCTTTCACAGGCGCATCAACACTAGGGGTTTGCGCTTCTATACGCACCAAATGTCACGGTCCTTCTCTTTCCGTCTCGTAGACACGAGCTGAGAAATTGCAAACGTCGAGCAATTGCTCAGAGATGAAAAGTGCCAGCACTGAAAGCTGTTGCTAGCCAGCACCCTTCCTTGGAAGCGCTTTTGTAGGCCTAAGAACACTGGGGCTCTGGGCTTCTCTAGCCACCTCATCTTCTGCTCATCCTCGCGCACTCTAAAGAGAGCTCAGGTGAGAAATTGCAAACGTCGAGCAATTGCTCAGAGATGAAAAGTGCCAGCACTGAAAGCTGTTGCTAGCCAGCACCCTTCCTTGGAAGCGCTTTCACAAGCGCAGTAACACTGGGGCTTTGCGCTTCTATACGCACCAAACGTCACGGTCCTTCTCTTTCCGTCGGTAGACACGAGCTGAGAAATTGCAAACGTCGAGCAATTGCTCAGAGATGAAAAGTGCCAGCACTGAAAGCTCTTGCTAGCCAGCACCCTTCCTTGGAAGCGCTTTCACAGGTGCAGCAACACTGGGGCTTTGCGCTTCTCTACCCAACAAACGTCACGGTCCTTCTCTTTCCGTCGGTAGACACGAGCTGAGAAATTGCAAACGTCGAGCAATTGCTCAGAGATGAAAAGTGCCAGCACTGAAAGCTGTTGCTAGCCAGCACCCTTCCTTGGAAGCGCTTTCACAGGCGCAGCAACACTGGGGCTTTGCCCTTCCCTACCAACCAAACGTCACGGTCATTCTCTTTCCGTCTCCTAGACACGAGCTGAGAAATTGCAAACGTCCAGCAATTGCTCAGAGATGAAAAGTGCCAGCACTGAAAGCTGTTGCTAGCCAGCACCCTTCCTTGGAAGCGCTTTTGTAGGCCTAAGAACACTGGGGCTCTGGGCTTCTCTAGCCACCTCATCTTCTGCTCATCCTCTCGCGCACTCTAAAGAGAGCTCAGGTGAGAAATTGCAAACGTCGAGCAATTGCTCAGAGATGAAAAGTGCCAGCACTGAAAGCTGTTGCTAGCCAGCACCCTTCCTTGGAAGCGCTTTCACAGGCGCAGCAACACTGGGGCTTTGCGCTTCTCTACGCACCAAACGTCACGGTCCTTCTCTTTCCGTCTCGTAGACACGAGCTGAGAAATTGCAAACGTCGAGCAATTGCTCAGAGATGAAAAGTGCCAGCACTGAAAGCTGTTGCTAGCCAGCACCCTTCCTTGGAAGCGCTTTCACAGGCGCAGCAACACTGGGGCTTTGCGCTTCTATACGCACCAAACGTCACGGTCCTTCTCTTTCCGTCTCCTAGACACGAGCTGAGAAATTGCAAACGTCGAGCAATTGCTCAGAGATGAAAAGTGCCAGCACTGAAAGCTGTTGCTAGCCAGCACCCTTCCTTGGAAGCGCTTTTGTAGGCCTAAGAAGACTGGAGCTCTGGGCTTCTCTAGCCACCTCATCTTCTGCTCATCCTCTTGCGCACTCTAAAGAGAGCTCAGGTGAGAAATTGCAAACGTCGAGCAATTGCTCAGAGATGAAAAGTGCCAGCCCTGAAAGCTGTTGCTAGCCAGCACCCTTCCTTGGAAGCGCTTTCACAGGCGCAGTAACACTGGGGCTTTGCGCTTCTCTAGCCACCAAACGTCACGGTCCTTCTCTTTCCGTCTCCTAGACACGAGCTGAGAAATTGCAAACGTCGAGCAATTGCTCAGAGATGAAAAGTGCCAGCACTGAAAGCTGTTGCTAGCCAGCACCCTTCCTTGGAAGCGCTTTTGTAGGCCTAAGAAGACTGGGGCTCTGGGCTTCTCTAGCCACCTCATCTTCTGCTCATCCTCTCGCGCACTCTAAAGAGAGCTCAGGTGAGAAATTGCAAACGTCGAGCAATTGCTCAGAGATGAAAAGTGCCAGCACTGAAAGCTGTTGCTAGCCAGCACCCTTCCTTGGAAGCGCTTTCACAGGCGCAGCAACACTGGGGCTTTGCGCTTCTATACGCACCAAACGTCACGGTCCTTCTCTTTCCGTCTCCTAGACACGAGCTGAGAAATTGCAAACGTCGAGCAATTGCTCAGAGATGAAAAGTGCCAGCACTGAAAGCTGTTGCTAGCCAGCACCCTTCCTTGGAAGCGCTTTTGTAGGCCTAAGAACACTGGGGCTCTGGGCTTCTCTAGCCACCTCATCTTCTGCTCATCCTCTCGCGCACTCTAAAGAGAGCTCAGGTGAGAAATTGCAAACGTCGAGCAATTGCTCAGAGATGAAAAGGGCCAGCACTGAAAGCTCTTGCTAGCCAGCACCCTTCCTTGGAAGCGCTTTCACAGGCGCATCAACACTAGGGGTTTGCGCTTCTATACGCACCAAATGTCACGGTCCTTCTCTTTCCGTCTCGTAGACACGAGCTGAGAAATTGCAAACGTCGAGCAATTGCTCAGAGATGAAAAGTGCCAGCACTGAAAGCTGTTGCTAGCCAGCACCCTTCCTTGGAAGCGCTTTTGTAGGCCTAAGAACACTGGGGCTCTGGGCTTCTCTAGCCACCTCATCTTCTGCTCATCCTCGCGCGCTCTAAAGAGAGCTCAGGTGAGAAATTGCAAATGTCGAGCAATTGCTCAGAGATGAAAAGTGCCAGCACTGAAAGCTCTTGCTAGCCAGCACCCTTCCTTGGAAGCGCTTTCACAGGCGCAGCAACACTGGGGCTTTGCGCTTCTCTAGCCACCAAACGTCACGGTCATTCTCTTTCCGTCTCGTAGACACGAGCTGAGAAATTGCAAACGTCGAGCAATTGCTCAGAGATGAAAAGTGCCAGCACTGAAAGCTGTTGCTAGCCAGCACCCTTCCTTGGAAGCGCTTTTGTAGGCCTAAGAACACTAGGGCTCTGGGCTTCTCTAGCCACCTAATCTTCTGCTCATCCTCTCGCGCACTCTAAAGAGAGCTCAGGTGAGAAATTGCAAACATCGAGCAATTGCTCAGAGATGAAAAGTGCCAGCACTGAAAGCTGTTGCTAGCCAGCACCCTTCCTTGGAAGCGCTTTCACAGGCGCAGCAACACTGGGGCTTTGCGCTTCTCTAGCCACCAAACGTCACGGTCCTTCTCTTTCCGTCTCCTAGACACGAGCTGAGAAATTGCAAACGTCGAGCAATTGCTCCGAGATGAAAAGTGCCAGCACTGAAAGCTGTTGCTAGCCAGCACCCTTCCTTGGAAGCGCTTTTGTAGGCCTAAGAACACTGGGGCTCTGGGCTTCTCTAGCCACCTCATCTTCTGCTCATCCTCTCGCGCACTCTAAAGAGAGCTCAGGTGAGAAATTGCAAACGTCGAGCAATTGCTCAGAGATGAAAAGGGCCAGCACTGAAAGCTCTTGCTAGCCAGCACCCTTCCTTGGAAGCGCTTTCACAGGCGCAGCAACACTGGGGCTTTGCGCTTCTCTACCCACCAAACGTCACGGTCATTCTCTTTCCGCCTCGTAGACACGAGCTGAGAAATTGAAAACGTCAAGCAATTGCTCTGAGATGAAAAGTGCCAGCACTGAAAGCTGTTGCTAGCCAGCACCCTTCCTTGGAAGCGCTTTCACAAGCGCAGTAACACTGGGGCTTTGCGCTTCTATACGCACCAAACGTCACGGTCCTTCTCTTTCCGTCGGTAGACACGAGCTGAGAAATTGCAAACGTCGAGCAATTGCTCAGAGATGAAAAGTGCCAGCACTGAAAGCTGTTGCTAGCCAGCACCCTTCCTTGGAAGCGCTTTCACAGGTGCAGCAACACTGGGGCTTTGCGCTTCTCTAGCCACCAAACGTCACGGTCCTTCTCTTTCCGTCGGTAGACACGAGCTGAGAAATTGCAAACGTCGAGCAATTGCTCAGAGATGAAAAGTGCCAGCACTGAAAGCTGTTGCTAGCCAGCACCCTTCCTTGGAAGCGCTTTTGTAGGCCTAAGAACACTGGGGCTCTGGGCTTCTCTAGCCACCTCATCTTCTGCTCATCCTCTCGCGCACTCTAAAGAGAGCTAAGGTGAGAAATTGCAAACGTCGAGCAATTGCTCAGAGATGAAAAGTGCCAGCACTGAAAGCTCTTGCTAGCCAGCACCCTTCCTTGGAAGCGCTTTCACAGGCGCAGTAACACTGGGGCTTTGCGCTTCTCTAGCCACCAAACGTCACGGTCCTTCTCTTTCCGTCTCCTAGACACGAGCTGAGAAATTGCAAACGTCGAGCAATTGCTCCGAGATGAAAAGTGCCAGCACTGAAAGCTCTTGCTAGCCAGCACCCTTCCTTGGAAGCGCTTTTGTAGGCCTAAGAACACTGGGGCTCTGGGCTTCTCTAGCCACCTCATCTTCTGCTCATCCTCGCGCGCACTCTAAAGAGAGCTCAGGTGAGAAATTGCAAACGTCGAGCAATTGCTCCGAGATGAAAAGTGCCAGCACTGAAAGCTGTTGCTAGCCAGCACCCTTCCTTGGAAGCGCTTTCACAGGCGCAGTAACACTGGGGCTTTGCGCTTCTCTAGCCACCAAACGTCACGGTCCTTCTCTTTCCGTCTCGTAGACACGAGCTGAGAAATTGCAAACGTCGAGCAATTGCTCCGAGATGAAAAGTGCCAGCACTGAAAGCTGTTGCTAGCCAGCACCCTTCCTTGGAAGCGCTTTCACAGGCGCAGCAACACTGGGGCTTTGTGCTTCTCTACCCACCAAACGTCACGGTCATTCTCTTTCCGTCTCGTAGACACGAGCTGAGAAATTGCAAACGTCGAGCAATTGCTCAGAGATGAAAAGTGCCAGCACTGAAAGCTGTTGCTAGCCAGCACCCTTCCTTGGAAGCGCTTTTGTAGGCCTAAGAACACTGGGGCTCTGGGCTTCTCTAGCCACCTCATCTTCTGCTCATCCTCTCGCGCACTCTAAAGAGAGCTCAGGTGAGAAATTGCAAACGTCGAGCAATTGCTCAGAGATGAAAAGTGCCAGCACTGAAAGCTGTTGCTAGCCAGCACCCTTCCTTGGAAGCGCTTTTGTAGGCCTAAGAACACTGGGGCTCTGGGCTTCTCTAGCCACCTCATCTTCTGCTCATCCTCTCGCGCACTCTAAAGAGAGCTCAGGTGAGAAATTGCAAACGTCCAGCAATTGCTCAGAGATGAAAAGTGCCAGCACTGAAAGCTGTTGCTAGCCTGCACCCTTCCTTGGAAGCGCTTTCACAGGCGCAGCAACACTGGGGCTTTGCACTTCTCTAGCCACCAAACGTCACGGTCCTTCTCTTTCCGTCTCCTAGACACGAGCTGAGAAATTGCAAACGTCGAGCAATTGCTCAGAGATGAAAAGTGCCAGCACTGAAAGCTGTTGCTAGCCAGCACCCTTCCTTGGAAGCGCTTTTGTAGGCCTAAGAACACTGGGGCTCTGGGCTTCTCTAGCCACCTCATCTTCTGCTCATCCTCTCGCGCACTCTAAAGAGAGCTCAGGTGAGAAATTGCAAACGTCGAGCAATTGCTCAGAGATGAAAAGTGCCAGCACTGAAAGCTGTTGCTAGCCAGCACCCTTCCTTGGAAGCGCTTTCACAGGCGCAGCAACACTGGGGCTTTGCGCTTCTCTAGCCACCAAATGTCACGGCCCTTCTCTTTCCGTCTCGTAGACACGAGCTGAGAAATTGCAAACGTCGAGCAATTGCTCAGAGATGAAAAGTGCCAGCACTGAAAGCTGTTGCTAGCCAGCACCCTTCCTTGGAAGCGCTTTCACAGGTGCAGCAACACTGGGGCTTTGTGCTTCTATACGCACCAAACGTCACGGTCATTCTCTTTCCGTCTCGTAGACACGAGCTGAGAAATTGCAAACGTCCAGCAATTGCTCAGAGATGAAAAGTGCCAGCACTGAAAGCTGTTGCTAGCCAGCACCCTTCCTTGGAAGCGCTTTTGTAGGCCTAAGAACACTGGGGCTCTGGGCTTCTCTAGCCACCTCATCTTCTGCTCATCCTCTCGCGCACTCTAAAGAGAGCTCAGGTGAGAAATTGCAAACGTCGAGCAATTGCTCCGAGATGAAAAGTGCCAGCACTGAAAGCTCTTGCTAGCCAGCACCCTTCCTTGGAAGCGCTTTTGTAGGCCTAAGAAGACTGGGGCTCTGGGCTTCTCTAGCCACCTCATCTTCTGCTCATCCTCTCGCGCACTCTAAAGAGAGCTCAGGTGAGAAATTGCAAACGTCGAGCAATTGCTCAGAGATGAAAAGTGCCAGCACTGAAAGCTCTTGCTAGCCAGCACCCTTCCTTGGAAGCGCTTTCACAGGCGCAGCAACAGTGGGGCTTTGCGCTTCTCTAGCCACCAAACGTCACGGTCCTTCTCTTTCCGCCTCGTAGACACGAGCTGAGAAATTGAAAACGTCAAGCAATTGCTCCGAGATGAAAAGTGCCAGCACTGAAAGCTGTTGCTAGCCAGCACCCTTCCTTGGAAGCGCTTTCACAAGCGCAGTAACACTGGGGCTTTGCGCTTCTATACGCACCAAACGTCACGGTCCTTCTCTTTCCGTCGGTAGACACGAGCTGAGAAATTGCAAACGTCGAGCAATTGCTCAGAGATGAAAAGTGCCAGCACTGAAAGCTCTTGCTAGCCAGCACCCTTCCTTGGAAGCGCTTTCACAGGTGCAGCAACACTGGGGCTTTGCGCTTCTCTAGCCACCAAACTTCACGGTCCTTCTCTTTCCGTCGGTAGACACGAGCTGAGAAATTGCAAACGTCGAGCAATTGCTCAGAGATGAAAAGTGCCAGCACTGAAAGCTGTTGCTAGCCAGCACCCTTCCTTGGAAGCGCTTTTGTAGGCCTAAGAACACTGGGGCTCTGGGCTTCTCTAGCCACCTCATCTTCTGCTCATCCTCTCGCGCACTCTAAAGAGAGCTCAGGTGAGAAATTGCAAACGTCGAGCAATTGCTCAGAGATGAAAAGTGCCAGCACTGAAAGCTCTTGCTAGCCAGCACCCTTCCTTGGAAGCGCTTTCACAGGCGCAGTAACACTGGGGCTTTGCGCTTCTCTAGCCACCAAACGTCACGGACCTTCTCTTTCCGTCTCCTAGACACGAGCTGAGAAATTGCAAAGGTCGAGCAATTGCTCCGAGATGAAAAGTGCCAGCACTGAAAGCTCTTGCTAGCCAGCACCCTTCCTTGGAAGCGCTTTTGTAGGCCTAAGAACACTGGGGCTCTGGGCTTCTCTAGCCACCTCATCTTCTGCTCATCCTCGCGCGCACTCTAAAGAGAGCTCAGGTGAGAAATTGCAAACGTCCAGCAATTGCTCAGAGATGAAAAGTGCCAGCACTGAAAGCTCTTGCTAGCCAGCACCCTTCCTTGGAAGCGCTTTCACAGGCGCAGTAACACTGGGGCTTTGCGCTTCTCTACCCACCAAACGTCACGGTCCTTCTCTTTCCGTCTCGTAGACACGAGCTGAGAAATTGCAAACGTCGAGCAATTGCTCAGAGATGAAAAGTGCCAGCACTGAAAGCTGTTGCTAGCCAGCACCCTTCCTTGGAAGCGCTTTCACAGGCGCAGCAACACTGGGGCTTTGTGCTTCTCTACCCACCAAACGTCGCGGTCATTCTCTTTCCGTCTCGTAGACACGAGCTGAGAAATTGCAAACGTCGAGCAATTGCTCAGAGATGAAAAGTGCCAGCACTGAAAGCTGTTGCTAGCCAGCACCCTTCCTTGGAAGCGCTTTTGTAGGCCTAAGAACACTGGGGCTCTGGGCTTCTCTAGCCACCTCATCTTCTGCTCATCCTCTCGCGCACTCTAAAGAGAGCTCAGGTGAGAAATTGCAAACGTCGAGCAATTGCTCAGAGATGAAAAGTGCCAGCACTGAAAGCTGTTGCTAGCCAGCACCCTTCCTTGGAAGCGCTTTTGTAGGCCTAAGAACACTGGGGCTCTGGGCTTCTCTAGCCACCTCATCTTCTGCTCATCCTCTCGCGCACTCTAAAGAGAGCTCAGGTGAGAAATTGCAAACGTCCAGCAATTGCTCAGAGATGAAAAGTGCCAGCACTGAAAGCTCTTGCTAGCCAGCACCCTTCCTTGGAAGCGCTTTCACAGGCGCAGCAACACTGGGGCTTTGCGCTTCTCTAGCCACCAAACGTCACGGTCCTTCTCTTTCCGTCGGTAGACACGAGCTGAGAAATTGCAAACGTCGAGCAATTGCTCAGAGATGAAAAGGGCCAGCACTGAAAGCTGTTGCTAGCCAGCACCCTTCCTTGGAAGCGCTTTTGTAGGCCTAAGAACACTGGGGCTCTGGGCTTCTCTAGCCACCTCATCTTCTGCTCATCCTCTCGCGCACTCTAAAGAGAGCTCAGGTGAGAAATTGCAAACGTCGAGCAATTGCTCAGAGATGAAAAGTGCCAGCACTGAAAGCTCTTGCTAGCCAGCACCCTTCCTTGGAAGCGCTTTTGTAGGCCTAAGAACACTGGGGCTCTGGGCTTCTCTAGCCACCTCATCTTCTGCTCATCCTCTCGCGCACTCTAAAGAGAGCTCAGGTGAGAAATTGCAAACGTCGAGCAATTGCTCAGAGATGAAAAGTGCCAGCACTGAAAGCTGTTGCTAGCCAGCACCCTTCCTTGGAAGCGCTTTCACAGGCGCAGCAACACTGGGGCTTTGCGCTTCTATACGCACCAAACGTCACGGTCATTCTCTTTCCGTCTCGTAGACACGAGCTGAGAAATTGCAAACGTCCAGCAATTGCTCAGAGATGAAAAGTGCCAGCACTGAAAGCTGTTGCTAGCCAGCACCCTTCCTTGGAAGCGCTTTTGTAGGCCTAAGAACACTGGGGCTCTGGGCTTCTCTAGCCACCTCATCTTCTGCTCATCCTCTCGCGCACTCTAAAGAGAGCTCAGGTGAGAAATTGCAAACGTCGAGCAATTGCTCCGAGATGAAAAGTGCCAGCACTGAAAGCTGTTGCTAGCCAGCACCCTTCCTTGGAAGCGCTTTTGTAGGCCTAAGAACACTGGGGCTCTGGGCTTCTCTAGCCACCTCATCTTCTGCTCATCCTCTCGCGCACTCTAAAGAGAGCTCAGGTGAGAAATTGCAAACGTCGAGCAATTGCTCAGAGATGAAAAGTGCCAGCACTGAAAGCTCTTGCTAGCCAGCACCCTTCCTTGGAAGCGCTTTCACAGGCGCAGCAACACTGGGGCTTTGCGCTTCTCTAGCCACCAAACGTCACGGCCCTTCTCTTTCCGTCGGTAGACACGAGCTGAGAAATTGCAAACGTCGAGCAATTGCTCAGAGATGAAAAGTGCCAGCACTGAAAGCTCTTGCTAGCCAGCACCCTTCCTTGGAAGCGCTTTTGTAGGCCTAAGAACACTGGGGCTCTGGGCTTCTCTAGCCACCTAATCTTCTGCTCATCCTCTCGCGCACTCTAAAGAGAGCTCAGGTGAGAAATTGCAAACGTCGAGCAATTGCTCAGAGATGAAAAGTGCCAGCACTGAAAGCTGTTGCTAGCCAGCACCCTTCCTTGGAAGCGCTTTTGTAGGCCTAAGAACACTGGGGCTCTGGGCTTCTCTAGCCACCTCATCTTCTGCTCATCCTCTCGCGCACTCTAAAGAGAGCTCAGGTGAGAAATTGCAAACGTCGAGCAATTGCTCAGAGATGAAAAGGGCCAGCACTGAAAGCTGTTGCTAGCCAGCACCCTTCCTTGGAAGCGCTTACACAGGCGCAGCAACACTGGGGCTTTGCGCTTCTCTAGCCACCAAACGTCACGGTCATTCTCTTTCCGTCTCATAGACACGAGCTGAGAAATTGCAAATGTCGAGCAATTGCTCAGAGATGAAAAGTGCCAGCACTGAAAGCTGTTGCTAGCCAGCACCCTTCCTTGGAAGCGCTTTTGTAGGCCTAAGAACACTGGGTCTCTGGGCTTCTCTAGCCACCTCATCTTCTGCTCATCCTCTCGCGCACTCTAAAGAGAGCTCAGGGGAGAAATTGCAAACGTCGAGCAATTGCTCAGAGATGAAAAGGGCCAGCACTGAAAGCTCTTGCTAGCCAGCACCCTTCCTTGGAAGCGCTTTCACAGGCGCAGTAACACTGGGGCTTTGCGCTTCTCTAGCCACCAAACGTCACGGTCCTTCTCTTTCCGTCTCCTAGACACGAGCTGAGAAATTGCAAACGTCGAGCAATTGCTCAGAGATGAAAAGTGCCAGCACTGAAAGCTGTTGCTAGCCAGCACCCTTCCTTGGAAGCGCTTTTGTAGGCCTAAGAACACTGGGGCTCTGGGCTTCTCTAGCCACCTCATCTTCTGCTCATCCTCTCGCGCACTCTAAAGAGAGCTCAGGTGAGAAATTGCAAACGTCGAGCAATTGCTCACAGATGAAAAGTGCCAGCACTGAAAGCTCTTGCTAGCCAGCACCCTTCCTTGGAAGCGCTTTTGTAGGCCTAAGAACACTGGGGCTCTGGGCTTCTCTAGCCACCTCATCTTCTGCTCATCCTCTCGCGCACTCTAAAGAGAGCTCAGGTGAGAAATTGCAAACGTCGAGCAATTGCTCAGAGATGAAAAGTGCCAGCACTGAAAGCTCTTGCTAGCCAGCACCCTTCCTTGGAAGCGCTTTCACAGGCGCAGCAACACTGGGGCTTTGCGCTTCTCTAGCCACCAAACGTCACGGTCCTTCTCTTTCCGTCTCCTAGACACGAGCTGAGAAATTGCAAACGTTGAGCAATTGCTCAGAGATGAAAAGTGCCAGCACTGAAAGCTCTTGCTAGCCAGCACCCTTCCTTGGAAGCGCTTTCACAGGCGCAGCAACACTGGGGCTTTGCGCTTCTCTACCCACCAAAAGTCACGGTCCTTCTCTTTCCGTCTCGTAGACACGACCTGAGAAATTGCAAACGTCGAGCAATTGCTCAGAGATGAAAAGTGCCAGCACTGAAAGCTGTTGCTAGCCAGCACCCTTCCTTGGAAGCGCTTTCACAGGCGCAGCAACACTGGGGCTTTGCGCTTCTATACGCACCAAACGTCACGGTCCTTCTCTTTCCGTCTCCTAGACACGAGCTGAGAAATTGCAAACGTCGAGCAATTGCTCAGAGATGAAAAGTGCCAGCACTGAAAGCTGTTGCTAGCCAGCACCCTTCCTTGGAAGCGCTTTTGTAGGCCTAAGAACAGTGGGGCTCTGGGCTTCTCTAGCCACCTCATCTTCTGCTCATCCTCTCGCGCACTCTAAAGAGAGCTCAGGTGAGAAATTGCAAATGTCCAGCAATTGCTCAGAGATGAAAAGTGCCAGCACTGAAAGATCTTGCTAGCCAGCACCCTTCCTTGGAAGCGCTTTCACAGGCGCAGCAACACTGGGGCTTTGCGCTTCTCTAGCCACCAAATGTCACGGTCCTTCTCTTTCCGTCGGTAGACACGAGCTGAGAAATTGCAAACGTCGAGCAATTGCTCAGAGATGAAAAGTGCCAGCACTGAAAGCTGTTGCTAGCCAGCACCCTTCCTTGGAAGCGCTTTTGTAGGCCTAAGAACACTGGGGCTCTGGGCTTCTCTAGCCACCTCATCTTCTGCTCATCCTCTCGCGCACTCTAAAGAGAGCTCAGGGCAGAAATTGCAAACGTCGAGCAATTGCTCAGAGATGAAAAGTGCCAGCACTGAAAGCTCTTGCTAGCCAGCACCCTTCCTTGGAAGCGCTTTTGTAGGCCTAAGAACACTGGGGCTCTGGGCTTCTCTAGCCACCTCATCTTCTGCTCATCCTCTCGCGCACTCTAAAGAGAGCTCAGGTGAGAAATTGCAAACGTCGAGCAATTGCTCAGAGATGAAAAGTGCCAGCACTGAAAGCTCTTGCTAGCCAGCACCCTTCCTTGGAAGCGCTTTCACAGGAGCAGCAACACTGGGGCTTTGCGCTTCTCTAGCCACCAAACGTCACGTTCATTCTCTTTCCGTCTTATAGACACGAGCTGAGAAATTGCAAACGTCAAGCAATTGCTCAGAGATGAAAAGTGCCAGCACTGAAAGCTGTTGCTAGCCAGCACCCTTCCTTGGAAGCGCTTTTGTAGGCCTAAGAACACTGGGGCTCTGGGCTTCTCTAGCCACCTCATCTTCTGCTCATCCTCTCGCGCACTCTAAAGAGAGCTCAGGTGAGAAATTGCAAACGTCGAGCAATTGCTCCGAGATGAAAAGTGCCAGCACTGAAAGCTGTTGCTAGCCAGCACCCTTCCTTGGAAGCGCTTTCACAGGCGCAGCAACACTGGGGCTTTGCGCTTCTCTAGCCACCAAACGTCACGGTCCTTCTCTTTCCGTCTCGTAGACACGAGCTGAGAAATTGCAAACGTCGAGCAATTGCTCAGAGATGAAAAGGGCCAGCACTGAAAGCTGTTGCTAGCCAGCACCCTTCCTTGGAAGCGCTTTCACAGGCGCAGCAACACTGGGGCTTTGCGCTTCTCTAGCCACCAAAAGTCACGGTCCTTCTCTTTCCGTCGGTAGACACGAGCTGAGAAATTGCAAACGTCGAGCAATTGCTCAGAGATGAAAAGTGCCAGCACTGAAAGCTGTTGCTAGCCAGCACCCTTCCTTGGAAGCGCTTTTGTAGGCCTAAGAACACTGGGGCTCTGGGCTTCTCTAGCCACCTCATCTTCTGCTCATCCTCTCGCGCACTCTAAAGAGAGCTCAGGTGAGAAATTGCAAATGTCCAGCAATTGCTCAGAGATGAAAAGTGCCAGCACTGAAAGCTCTTGCTAGCCAGCACCCTTCCTTGGAAGCGCTTTCACAGGCGCAGTAACACTGGGGCTTTGCGCTTCTATACGCACCAAATGTCACGGTCCTTCTCTTTCCGTCTCCTAGACACGAGCTGAGAAATTGCAAACGTCGAGCAATTGCTCCGAGATGAAAAGTGCCAGCACTGAAAGCTGTTGCTAGCCAGCACCCTTCCTTGGAAGCGCTTTTGTAGGCCTAAGAACACTGGGGCTCTGGGCTTCTCTAGCCACCTCATCTTCTGCTCATCCTCTCGCGCACTCTAAAGAGAGCTCAGGTGAGAAATTGCAAATGTCCAGCAATTGCTCAGAGATGAAAAGTGCCAGCACTGAAAGCTGTTGCTAGCCAGCACCCTTCCTTGGAAGCGCTTTCACAAGCGCAGTAACACTGGGGCTTTGCGCTTCTCTAGCCACCAAATGTCACGGTCCTTCTCTTTCCGTCGGTAGACACGAGCTGAGAAATTGCAAACGTCGAGCAATTGCTCAGAGATGAAAAGTGCCAGCACTGAAAGCTGTTGCTAGCCAGCACCCTTCCTTGGAAGCGCTTTTGTAGGCCTAAGAAGACTGGGGCTCTGGGCTTCTCTAGCCACCTCATCTTCTGCTCATCCTCTCGCGCACTCTAAAGAGAGCTCAGGGCAGAAATTGCAAACGTCGAGCAATTGCTCAGAGATGAAAAGTGCCAGCACTGAAAGCTCTTGCTAGCCAGCACCCTTCCTTGGAAGCGCTTTTGTAGGCCTAAGAACACTGGGGCTCTGGGCTTCTCTAGCCACCTCATCTTCTGCTCATCCTCTCGCGCACTCTAAAGAGAGCTCAGGTGAGAAATTGCAAACGTCGAGCAATTGCTCAGAGATGAAAAGTGCCAGCACTGAAAGCTCTTGCTAGCCAGCACCCTTCCTTGGAAGCGCTTTCACAGGAGCAGCAACACTGGGGCTTTGCGCTTCTCTAGCCACCAAACGTCACGTTCATTCTCTTTCCGTCTCATAGACACGAGCTGAGAAATTGCAAACGTCAAGCAATTGCTCAGAGATGAAAAGTGCCAGCACTGAAAGCTCTTGCTAGCCAGCACCCTTCCTTGGAAGCGCTTTTGTAGGCCTAAGAACACTGGGGCTCTGGGCTTCTCTAGCCACCTCATCTTCTGCTCATCCTCTCGCGCAGTCTAAAGAGAGCTCAGGTGAGAAATTGCAAACGTCGAGCAATTGCTCAGAGATGAAAAGTGCCAGCACTGAAAGCTGTTGCTAGCCAGCACCCTTCCTTGGAAGCGCTTTCACAGGCGCAGCAACACTGGGGCTTTGCGCTTCTATACGCACCAAACGTCACGGTCCTTCTCTTTCCGTCTCGTAGACACGAGCTGAGAAATTGCAAACGTCGAGCAATTGCTCAGAGATGAAAAGTGCCAGCACTGAAAGCTGTTGCTAGCCAGCACCCTTCCTTGGAAGCGCTTTCACAGGCGCAGCAACACTGGGGCTTTGCGCTTCTCTAGCCACCAAAAGTCACGGTCCTTCTCTTTCCGTCGGTAGACACGAGCTGAGAAATTGCAAACGTCGAGCAATTGCTCAGAGATGAAAAGTGCCAGCACTGAAAGCTGTTGCTAGCCAGCACCCTTCCTTGGAAGCGCTTTTGTAGGCCTAAGAACACTGGGGCTCTGGGCTTCTCTAGCCACCTCATCTTCTGCTCATCCTCTCGCGCACTCTAAAGAGAGCTCAGGTGAGAAATTGCAAATGTCCAGCAATTGCTCAGAGATGAAAAGTGCCAGCACTGAAAGCTGTTGCTAGCCAGCACCCTTCCTTGGAAGCGCTTTCACAGGCGCAGTAACACTGGGGCTTTGCGCTTCTATACGCACCAAATGTCACGGTCCTTCTCTTTCCGTCTCCTAGACACGAGCTGAGAAATTGCAAACGTCGAGCAATTGCTCCGAGATGAAAAGTGCCAGCACTGAAAGCTCTTGCTAGCCAGCACCCTTCCTTGGAAGCGCTTTTGTAGGCCTAAGAACACTGGGGCTCTGGGCTTCTCTAGCCACCTCATCTTCTGCTCATCCTCTCGCGCACTCTAAAGAGAGCTCAGGTGAGAAATTGCAAATGTCCAGCAATTGCTCAGAGATGAAAAGTGCCAGCACTGAAAGCTCTTGCTAGCCAGCACCCTTCCTTGGAAGCGCTTTCACAGGCGCAGTAACACTGGGGCTTTGCGCTTCTCTACCCACCAAACGTCACGGTCCTTCTCTTTCCGTCGGTAGACACGAGCTGAGAAATTGCAAACGTCGAGCAATTGCTCAGAGATGAAAAGTGCCAGCACTGAAAGCTGTTGCTAGCCAGCACCCTTCCTTGGAAGCGCTTTTGTAGGCCTAAGAACACTGGGGCTCTGGGCTTCTCTAGCCACCTCATCTTCTGCTCATCCTCTCGCGCTCTAAAGAGAGCTCAGGTGAGAAATTGCAAACGTCGAGCAATTGCTCCGAGATGAAAAGTGCCAGCACTGAAAGCTCTTGCTAGCCAGCACCCTTCCTTGGAAGCGCTTTCACAGGCGCAGCAACACTGGGGCTTTGCGCTTCTCTAGCCACCAAACGTCACGGTCCTTCTCTTTCCGTCGGTAGACACGAGCTGAGAAATTGCAAACGTCGAGCAATTGCTCAGAGATGAAAAGTGCCAGCACTGAAAGCTGTTGCTAGCCAGCACCCTTCCTTGGAAGCGCTTTTGTAGGCCTAAGAACACTGGGGCTCTGGGCTTCTCTAGCCACCTCATCTTCTGCTCATCCTCTCGCGCACTCTAAAGAGAGCTCAGGTGAGAAATTGCAAACGTCGAGCAATTGCTCAGAGATGAAAAGTGCCAGCACTGAAAGCTGTTGCTAGCCAGCACCCTTCCTTGGAAGCGCTTTCACAGGCGCAGCAACACTGGGGCTTTGCGCTTCTCTAGCCACCAAAAGTCACGGTCCTTCTCTTTCCGTCGGTAGACACGAGCTGAGAAATTGCAAACGTCGAGCAATTGCTCAGAGATGAAAAGTGCCAGCACTGAAAGCTCTTGCTAGCCAGCACCCTTCCTTGGAAGCGCTTTTGTAGGCCTAAGAACACTGGGGCTCTGGGCTTCTCTAGCCACCTCATCTTCTGCTCATCCTCTCGCGCACTCTAAAGAGAGCTCAGGTGAGAAATTGCAAATGTCCAGCAATTGCTCAGAGATGAAAAGTGCCAGCACTGAAAGCTGTTGCTAGCCAGCAGCCTTCCTTGGAAGCGCTTTCACAGGCGCAGTAACACTGGGGCTTTGCGCTTCTCTAGCCACCAAGCGTCACGGTCCTTCTCTTTCCGTCTCGTAGACACGAGGTGAGAAATTGCAAACGTCGAGCAATTGCTCAGAGATGAAAAGGGCCAGCACTGAAAGCTGTTGCTAGCCAGCACCCTTCCTTGGAAGCGCTTTCACAGGAGCAGCAACACTGGGGCTTTGCGCTTCTCTAGCCACCAAACGTCACGGTCATTCTCTTTCCGTCTTGTAGACACGAGCTGAGAAATTGCAAACGTCGAGCAATTGCTCAGAGATGAAAAGTGCCAGCACTGAAAGCTGTTGCTAGCCAGCACCCTTCCTTGGAAGCGCTTTTGTAGGCCTAAGAACAGTGGGGCTCTGGGCTTCTCTAGCCACCTCATCTTCTGCTCATCCTCTCGCGCACTCTAAAGAGAGCTCAGGTGAGAAATTGCAAACGTCGAGCAATTGCTCAGAGATGAAAAGTGCCAGCACTGAAAGCTGTTGCTAGCCAGCACCCTTCCTTGGAAGCGCTTTCACAGGCGCAGCAACACTGGGGCTTTGCGCTTCTCTAGCCACCAAACGTCACGGCCCTTCTCTTTCCGTCTCCTAGACACGAGCTGAGAAATTGCAAACGTCGAGCAATTGCTCCGAGATGAAAAGTGCCAGCACTGAAAGCTCTTGCTAGCCAGCACCCTTCCTTGGAAGCGCTTTCACAGGCGCAGCAACACTGGGGCTTTGCGCTTCTATACGCACCAAACGTCACGGTCCTTCTCTTTCCGTCGGTAGACACGAGCTGAGAAATTGCAAACGTCGAGCAATTGCTCAGAGATGAAAAGTGCCAGCACTGAAAGCTGTTGCTAGCCAGCACCCTTCCTTGGAAGCGCTTTTGTAGGCCTAAGAACACTGGGGCTCTGGGCTTCTCTAGCCACCTCATCTTCTGCTCATCCTCTCGCGCACTCTAAACAGAGCTCAGGTGAGAAATTACAAACGTCGAGCAATTGCTCAGAGATGAAAAGGGCCAGCACTGAAAGCTCTTGCTAGCCAGCACCCTTCCTTGGAACCGCTTTCACAGGCGCAGCAACACTGGGGCTTTGCGCTTCTATACGCACCAAATGTCACGGTCCTTCTCTTTCCGTCTCGTAGACACGAGCTGAGAAATTGCAAACGTCGAGCAATTGCTCAGAGATGAAAAGTGCCAGCACTGAAAGCTGTTGCTAGCCAGCACCCTTCCTTGGAAGCGCTTTTGTAGGCCTAAGAACACTGGGTCTCTGGGCTTCTCTAGCCACCTCATCTTCTGCTCATCCTCGCGCACTCTAAAGAGAGCTCAGGTGAGAAATTGCAAACGTCCAGCAATTGCTCCGAGATGAAAAGTGCCAGCACTGAAAGCTCTTGCTAGCCAGCACCCTTCCTTGGAAGCGCTTTCACAGGCGCAGCAACACTGGGGCTTTGCGCTTCTCTAGCCACCAAGCGTCACGGTCCTTCTCTTTCCGTCTCGTAGACACGAGCTGAGAAATTGCAAACGTCCAGCAATTGCTCAGAGATGAAAAGTGCCAGCACTGAAAGCTGTTGCTAGCCAGCACCCTTCCTTGGAAGCGCTTTTGTAGGCCTAAGAACAGTGGGGCTCTGGGCTTCTCTAGCCACCTCATCTTCTGCTCATCCTCGCGCGCACTCTAAAGAGAGCTCAGGTGAGAAATTGCAAACGTCAAGCAATTGCTCAGAGATGAAAAGTGCCAGCACTGAAAGCTCTTGCTAGCCAGCACCCTTCCTTGGAAGCGCTTTCACAGGCGCAGCAACACTGGGGCTTTGCGCTTCTCTAGCCACCAAACGTCACGGTCCTTCTCTTTCGGTCTCGTAGACACGAGCTGAGAAATTGCAAACGTCGAGCAATTGCTCGGAGATGAAAAGTGCCAGCACTGAAAGCTGTTGCTAGCCAGCACGCTTCCTTGGAAGCGCTTTTGTAGGCCTAAGAACACTGGGGTTCTGGGCTTCTCTAGCCACCTCATCTTCTGCTCATCCTCTCGCGCACTCTAAAGAGAGCTCAGGTGAGAAATTGCAAACGTCGAGCAATTGCTCAGAGATGAAAAGTGCCAGCACTGAAAGCTCTTGCTAGCCAGCAGCCTTCCTTGGAAGCGCTTTCACAGGCGCAGCAACACTGGGGCTTTGCGCTTCTATACGCACCAAATGTCACGGTCCTTCTCTTTCCGTCTTGTAGACAGGAGCTGAGAAATTGCAAACGTCGAGCAATTGCTCAGAGATGAAAAGTGCCAGCACTGAAAGCTGTTGCTAGCCAGCACCCTTCCTTGGAAGCGCTTTTGTAGGCCTAAGAAGACTGGGGCTCTGGGCGTCTCTAGCCACCTCATCTTCTGCTCATCCTCTCGCGCACTCTAAAGAGAGCTCAGGTGAGAAATTGCAAACGTCGAGCAATTGCTCAGAGATGAAAAGTGCCAGCACTGAAAGCTCTTGCTAGCCAGCACCCTTCCTTGGAAGCGCTTTTGTAGGCCTAAGAACACTCGGGCTCTGGGCTTCTCTAGCCACCTCATCTTCTGCTCATCCTCTCGCGCACTCTAAAGAGAGCTCAGGTGAGAAATTACAAACGTCGAGCAATTGCTCAGAGATGAAAAGTGCCAGCACTGAAAGCTCTTGCTAGCCAGCACCCTTCCTTGGAAGCGCTTTCACAGGCGCAGCAACACTGGGGCTTTGCGCTTCTCTAGCCACCAAACGTCACGGTCCTTCTCTTTCCGTCGGTAGACACGAGCTGAGAAATTGCAAACGTCGAGCAATTGCTCAGAGATGAAAAGTGCCAGCACTGAAAGCTGTTGCTAGCCAGCACCCTTCCTTGGAAGCGCTTTTGTAGGCCTAAGAACAGTGGGGCTCTGGGCTTCTCTAGCCACCTCATCTTCTGCTCATCCTCTCGCGCACTCTAAAGAGAGCTCAGGTGAGAAATTGCAAACGTCGAGCAATTGCTCAGAGATGAAAAGTGCCAGCACTGAAAGCTCTTGCTAGCCAGCACCCTTCCTTGGAAGCGCTTTCACAGGCGCAGCAACACTGGGGCTTTGCGCTTCTCTAGCCACCAAACGTCACGGTCCTTCTCTTTCCGTCGGTAGACACGAGCTGAGAAATTGCAAACGTCGAGCAATTGCTCAGAGATGAAAAGGGCCAGCACTGAAAGCTGTTGCTAGCCAGCACCCTTCCTTGGAAGCGCTTTCACAGGTGCAGCAACACTGGGGCTTTGCGCTTCTCTAGCCACCAAAAGTCACAGTCCTTCTCTTTCCGTCTCCTAGACACGAGCTGAGAAATTGCAAACGTCGAGCAATTGCTCAGAGATGAAAAGTGCCAGCACTGAAAGCTCTTGCTAGCCAGCCCCCTTCCTTGGAAGCGCTTTTGTAGGCCTAAGAACACTGGGGCTCTGGGCTTCTCTAGCCACCTCATCTTCTGCTCATCCTCTCGCGCACTCTAAAGAGAGCTCAGGTGAGAAATTACAAACGTCGAGCAATTGCTCAGAGATGAAAAGGGCCAGCACTGAAAGCTCTTGCTAGCCAGCACCCTTCCTTGGAAGCGCTTTCACAGGCGCAGTAACACTGGGGCTTTGCGCTTCTCTAGCCACCAAACGTCACGGTCCTTCTCTTTCCGTCGGTAGACACGAGCTGAGAAATTGCAAACGTCGAGCAATTGCTCAGAGATGAAAAGTGCCAGCACTGAAAGCTCTTGCTAGCCAGCACCCTTCCTTGGAAGCGCTTTTGTAGGCCTAAGAACACTGGGGCTCTGGGCATCTCTAGCCACCTCATCTTCTGCTCATCCTCTCGCGCACTCTAAAGAGAGCTCAGGTGAGAAATTGCAAATGTCCAGCAATTGCTCAGAGATGAAAAGTGCCAGCACTGAAAGCTCTTGCTAGCCAGCACCCTTCCTTGGAAGCGCTTTCACAGGCGCAGTAACACTGGGGCTTTGCGCTTCTCTAGCCACCAAACGTCACGGTCCTTCTCTTTCCGTCTCGTAGACACGAGCTGAGAAATTGCAAACGTCGAGCAATTGCTCAGAGATGAAAAGTGCCAGCACTGAAAGCTGTTGCTAGCCAGCACCCTTCCTTGGAAGCGCTTTTGTAGGCCTAAGAACACTGGGGCTCTGGGCTTCTCTAGCCACCTCATCTTCTGCTCATCCTCTCGCGCACTCTAAAGAGAGCTCAGGTGAGAAATTACAAACGTCGAGCAATTGCTCAGAGATGAAAAGTGCCAGCACTGAAAGCTGTTGCTAGCCAGCACCCTTCCTTGGAAGCGCTTTCACAGGTGCAGCAACACTGGGGCTTTGCGCTTCTCTACCCACCAAATGTCACGGTCATTCTCTTTCCGTCTCCTAGACACGAGCTGAGAAATTGCAAACGTCGAGCAATTGCTCAGAGATGAAAAGTGCCAGCACTGAAAGCTGTTGCTAGCCAGCCCCCTTCCTTGGAAGCGCTTTTGTAGGCCTAAGAACACTGGGGCTCTGGGCTTCTCTAGCCACCTCATCTTCTGCTCATCCTCTCGCGCTCTAAAGAGAGCTCAGGTGAGAAATTGCAAACGTCGAGCAATTGCTCCGAGATGAAAAGTGCCAGCACTGAAAGCTCTTGCTAGCCAGCACCCTTCCTTGGAAGCGCTTTCACAGGCGCAGCAACACTGGGGCTTTGCGCTTCTCTACCCACCAAACGTCACGGTCCTTCTCTTTCCGTCTCCTAGACACGAGCTGAGAAATTGCAAACGTCGAGCAATTGCTCAGAGATGAAAAGTGCCAGCACTGAAAGCTCTTGCTAGCCAGCACCCTTCCTTGGAAGCGCTTTTGTAGGCCTAAGAACACTGGGGCTCTGGGCTTCTCTAGCCACCTCATCTTCTGCTCATCCTCTCGCGCACTCTAAAGAGAGCTCAGGTGAGAAATTGCAAACGTCGAGCAATTGCTCAGAGATGAAAAGTGCCAGCACTGAAAGCTGTTGCTAGCCAGCACCCTTCCTTGGAAGCGCTTTCACAGGCGCAGCAACACTGGGGCTTTGCGCTTCTCTAGCCACCAAAAGTCACGGTCCTTCTCTTTCCGTCGGTAGACACGAGCTGAGAAATTGCAAACGTCGAGCAATTGCTCAGAGATGAAAAGTGCCAGCACTGAAAGCTGTTGCTAGCCAGCACCCTTCCTTGGAAGCGCTTTTGTAGGCCTAAGAACACTGGGGCTCTGGGCTTCTCTAGCCACCTCATCTTCTGCTCATCCTCTCGCGCACTCTAAAGAGAGCTCAGGTGAGAAATTGCAAATGTCCAGCAATTGCTCAGAGATGAAAAGTGCCAGCACTGAAAGCTCTTGCTAGCCAGCACCCTTCCTTGGAAGCGCTTTTGTAGGCCTAAGAACACTGGGGCTCTGGGCTTCTCTAGCCACCTCATCTTCTGCTCATCCTCTCGCGCACTCTGAAGAGAGCTCAGGTGAGAAATTGCAAATGTCCAGCAATTGCTCAGAGATGAAAAGTGCCAGCACTGAAAGCTCTTGCTAGCCAGCACCCTTCCTTGGAAGCGCTTTCACAGGCGCAGCAACACTGGGGCTTTGCGCTTCTCTAGCCACCAAACGTCACGGTCCTTCTCTTTCCGTCTCCTAGACACGAGCTGAGAAATTGCAAACGTCGAGCAATTGCTCAGAGATGAAAAGTGCCAGCACTGAAAGCTGTTGCTAGCCAGCACCCTTCCTTGGAAGCGCTTTTGTAGGCCTAAGAAGACTGGGGCTCTGGGCTTCTCTAGCCACCTCATCTTCTGCTCATCCTCTCGCGCACTCTAAAGAGAGCTCAGGTGAGAAATTGCAAACGTCGAGCAATTGCTCAGAGATGAAAAGTGCCAGCACTGAAAGCTCTTGCTAGCCAGCACCCTTCCTTGGAAGCGCTTTTGTAGGCCTAAGAACACTGGGGCTCTGGGCTTCTCTAGCCACCTCATCTTCTGCTCATCCTCTCGCGCACTCTAAAGAGAGCTCAGGTGAGAAATTACAAACGTCGAGCAATTGCTCAGAGATGAAAAGTGCCAGCACTGAAAGCTCTTGCTAGCCAGCACCCTTCCTTGGAAGCGCTTTCACAGGCGCAGCAACACTGGGGCTTTGCGCTTCTCTACTCACCAAACGTCACGGTCCTTCTCTTTCCGTCGGTAGACACGAGCTGAGAAATTGCAAACGTCGAGCAATTGCTCAGAGATGAAAAGTGCCAGCACTGAAAGCTGTTGCTAGCCAGCACCCTTCCTTGGAAGCGCTTTTGTAGGCCTAAGAACACTGGGGCTCTGGGCTTCTCTAGCCACCTCATCTTCTGCTCATCCTCTCGCGCACTCTAAAGAGAGCTCAGGTGAGAAATTGCAAACGTCGAGCAATTGCTCAGAGATGAAAAGTGCCAGCACTGAAAGCTCTTGCTAGCCAGCACCCTTCCTTGGAAGCGCTTTCACAGGCGCAGCAACACTGGGGCTTTGCGCTTCTCTAGCCACCAAACGTCACGGTCCTTCTCTTTCCGTCGGTAGACACGAGCTGAGAAATTGCAAACGTCGAGCAATTGCTCAGAGATGAAAAGGGCCAGCACTGAAAGCTGTTGCTAGCCAGCACCCTTCCTTGGAAGCGCTTTCACAGGTGCAGCAACACTGGGGCTTTGCGCTTCTCTAGCCACCAAAAGTCACAGTCCTTCTCTTTCCGTCTCCTAGACACGAGCTGAGAAATTGCAAACGTCGAGCAATTGCTCAGAGATGAAAAGTGCCAGCACTGAAAGCTCTTGCTAGCCAGCACCCTTCCTTGGAAGCGCTTTTGTAGGCCTAAGAACACTGGGGCTCTGGGCTTCTCTAGCCACCTCATCTTCTGCTCATCCTCTCGCGCACTCTAAAGAGAGCTCAGGTGAGAAATTACAAACGTCGAGCAATTGCTCAGAGATGAAAAGGGCCAGCACTGAAAGCTGTTGCTAGCCAGCACCCTTCCTTGGAAGCGCTTTCACAGGCGCAGCAACACTGGGGCTTTGCGCTTCTCTAGCCACCAAAAGTCACGGTCCTTCTCTTTCCGTCGGTAGACACGAGCTGAGAAATTGCAAACGTCGAGCAATTGCTCAGAGATGAAAAGTGCCAGCACTGAAAGCTGTTGCTAGCCAGCACCCTTCCTTGGAAGCGCTTTTGTAGGCCTAAGAACACTGGGGCTCTGGGCTTCTCTAGCCACCTCATCTTCTGCTCATCCTCTCGCGCACTCTAAAGAGAGCTCAGGTGAGAAATTGCAAATGTCCAGCAATTGCTCAGAGATGAAAAGTGCCAGCACTGAAAGCTGTTGCTAGCCAGCACCCTTCCTTGGAAGCGCTTTCACAGGCGCAGTAACACTGGGGCTTTGCGCTTCTATACGCACCAAATGTCACGGTCCTTCTCTTTCCGTCTCCTAGACACGAGCTGAGAAATTGCAAACGTCGAGCAATTGCTCAGAGATGAAAAGTGCCAGCACTGAAAGCTGTTGCTAGCCAGCACCCTTCCTTGGAAGCGCTTTTGTAGGCCTAAGAACACTGGGGCTCTGGGCTTCTCTAGCCACCTCATCTTCTGCTCATCCTCTCGCGCACTCTAAAGAGAGCTCAGGTGAGAAATTGCAAACGTCGAGCAATTGCTCAGAGATGAAAAGTGCCAGCACTGAAAGCTCTTGCTAGCCAGCACCCTTCCTTGGAAGCGCTTTCACAGGCGCAGCAACACTGGGGCTTTGCGCTTCTCTAGCCACCAAACGTCACGGTCCTTCTCTTTCCGTCTCCTAGACACGAGCTGAGAAATTGCAAACGTCGAGCAATTGCTCAGAGATGAAAAGTGCCAGCACTGAAAGCTCTTGCTAGCCAGCAGCCTTCCTTGGAAGCGCTTTCACAGGCGCAGCAACACTGGGTCTTTGCGCTTCTATACGCACCAAATGCCACGGTCATTCTCTTTCCGTCTTGTAGACACGAGCTGAGAAATTGCAAACGTCGAGCAATTGCTCAGAGATGAAAAGTGCCAGCACTGAAAGCTCTTGCTAGCCAGCACCCTTCCTTGGAAGCGCTTTCACAGGCGCAGCATCACTGGGGCTTTGCGCTTCTATACGCACCAAATGTCACGGTCCTTCTCTTTCCGTCTCCTAGACACGAGCTGAGAAATTGCAAACGTCGAGCAATTGCTCAGAGATGAAAAGTGCCAGCACTGAAAGCTGTTGCTAGCCAGCACCCTTCCTTGGAAGCGCTTTTGTAGGCCTAAGAACACTGGGGCTCTGGGCTTCTCTAGCCACCTCATCTTCTGCTCATCCTCTCGCGCACTCTAAAGAGAGCTCAGGTGAGAAATTGCAAACGTCGAGCAATTGCTCAGAGATGAAAAGTGCCAGCACTGAAAGCTGTTGCTAGCCAGCAGCCTTCCTTGGAAGCGCTTTCACAGGCGCAGCAACACTGGGGCTTTGCGATTCTCTAGCCACCAAGCGTCACGGTCCTTCTCTTTCCGTCTCGTAGACACGAGCTGAGAAATTGCAAACGTCGAGCAATTGCTCAGAGATGAAAAGTGCCAGCACTGAAAGCTCTTGCTAGCCAGCACCCTTCCTTGGAAGCGCTTTCACAGGCGCAGCATCACTGGGGCTTTGCGCTTCTATACGCACCAAATGTCACGGTCATTCTCTTTCCGTCTTGTAGACACGAGCTGAGAAATTGCAAACGTCGAGCAATTGCTCAGAGATGAAAAGTGCCAGCACTGAAAGCTCTTGCTAGCCAGCACCCTTCCTTGGAAGCGCTTTTGTAAGCCTAAGAACACTGGGGCTCTGGGCTTCTCTAGCCACCTCATCTTCTGCTCATCCTCTCGCGCACTCTAAAGAGAGTTCAGGTGAGAAATTGCAAACGTCGAGCAATTGCTCAGAGATGAAAAGTGCCAGCACTGAAAGCTCTTGCTAGCCAGCACCCTTCCTTGGAAGCGCTTTCACAGGCGCAGCAACACTGGGGCTTTGCGCTTCTCTAGCCACCAAGCGTCACGGTCCTTCTCTTTCCGTCTCGTAGACACGAGCTGAGAAATTGCAAACGTCGAGCAATTGCTCCGAGATGAAAAGTGCCAGCACTGAAAGCTGTTGCTAGCCAGCACCCTTCCTTGGAAGCGCTTTCACAGGCGCAGCAACACTGGGGCTTTGCGCTTCTATACGCACCAAACGTCACGGTCCTTCTCTTTCTGTCGGTAGACACGAGCTGAGAAACTGCAAACGTCGAGCAATTGCTCAGAGATGAAAAGTGCCAGCACTGAAAGCTCTTGCTAGCCAGCACCCTTCCTTGGAAGCGCTTTTGTAGGCCTAAGAACACTGGGGCTCTGGGCTTCTCTAGCCACCTCATCTTCTGCTCATCCTCTCGCGCACTCTAAAGAGAGCTCAGGTGAGAAATTGCAAATGTCCAGCAATTGCTCAGAGATGAAAAGTGCCAGCACTGAAAGCTGTTGCTAGCCAGCACCCTTCCTTGGAAGCGCTTTCACAGGCGCAGTAACACTGGGGCTTTGCGCTTCTCTAGCCACCAAACGTCACGGTCCTTCTCTTTCCGTCTTGTAGACACGAGCTGAGAAATTGCAAACGTCGAGCAATTGCTCAGAGATGAAAAGTGCCAGCACTGAAAGCTCTTGCTAGCCAGCACCCTTCCTTGGAAGCGCTTTTGTAGGCCTAAGAACACTGGGGCTCTGGGCTTCTCTAGCCACCTCATCTTCTGCTCATCCTCTCGCGCACTCTAAAGAGAGCTCAGGTGAGAAATTGCAAACGTCGAGCAATTGCTCAGAGATGAAAAGTGCCAGCACTGAAAGCTGTTGCTAGCCAGCACCCTTCCTTGGAAGCGCTTTCACAGGCGCAGCAACACTGGGGCTTTGCGCTTCTCTACCCACCAAACGTCACGGCCCTTCTCTTTCCGTCTTCTAGACACGAGCTGAGAAATTGCAAACGTCGAGCAATTGCTCAGAGATGAAAAGTGCCAGCACTGAAAGCTCTTGCTAGCCAGCACCCTTCCTTGGAAGCGCTTTCACAGGCGCAGCAACACTGGGGCTTTGCGCTTCTATACGCACCAAATGCCACGGTCATTCTCTTTCCGTCTTGTAGACACGAGCTGAGAAATTGCAAACGTGGAGCAATTGCTCAGAGATGAAAAGTGCCAGCACTGAAAGCTCTTGCTAGCCAGCACCCTTCCTTGGAAGCGCTTTCACAGGCGCAGCATCACTGGGGCTTTGCGCTTCTATACGCACCAAATGTCACGGTCATTCTCTTTCCGTCTTGTAGACACGAGCTGAGAAATTGCAAACGTCGAGCAATTGCTCAGAGATGAAAAGTGCCAGCACTGAAAGCTCTTGCTAGCCAGCACCCTTCCTTGGAAGCGCTTTTGTAAGCCTAAGAACACTGGGGCTCTGGGCTTCTCTAGCCACCTCATCTTCTGCTCATCCTCTCGCGCACTCTAAAGAGAGCTCAGGTGAGAAATTGCAAACGTCGAGCAATTGCTCAGAGATGAAAAGTGCCAGCACTGAAAGCTGTTGCTAGCCAGCACCCTTCCTTGGAAGCGCTTTCACAGGCGCAGCAACACTGGGGCTTTGCGCTTCTCTAGCCACCAAACGTCACGGTCCTTCTCTTTCCGTCTCGTAGACACGAGCTGAGAAATTGCAAACGTCGAGCAATTGCTCCGAGATGAAAAGTGCCAGCACTGAAAGCTGTTGCTAGCCAGCACCCTTCCTTGGAAGCGCTTTCACAGGCGCAGCAACACTGGGGCTTTGCGCTTCTATACGCACCAAACGTCACGGTCCTTCTCTTTCTGTCGGTAGACACGAGCTGAGAAACTGCAAACGTCGAGCAATTGCTCAGAGATGAAAAGTGCCAGCACTGAAAGCTGTTGCTAGCCAGCACCCTTCCTTGGAAGCGCTTTTGTAGGCCTAAGAACACTGGGGCTCTGGGCTTCTCTAGCCACCTCATCTTCTGCTCATCCTCTCGCGCACTCTAAAGAGAGCTCAGGTGAGAAATTGCAAATGTCCAGCAATTGCTCAGAGATGAAAAGTGCCAGCACTGAAAGCTGTTGCTAGCCAGCACCCTTCCTTGGAAGCGCTTTCACAGGCGCAGCAACACTGGGGCTTTGCGCTTCTCTAGCCACCAAACGTCACGGTCCTTCTCTTTCCGTCTCCTAGACACGAGCTGAGAAATTGCAAACGTCGAGCAATTGCTCAGAGATGAAAAGTGCCAGCACTGAAAGCTGTTGCTAGCCAGCAGCCTTCCTTGGAAGCGCTTTCACAGGCGCAGCAACACTGGGGCTTTGCGCTTCTATACGCACCAAATGCCACGGTCATTCTCTTTCCGTCTTGTAGACACGAGCTGAGAAATTGCAAACGTCGAGCAATTGCTCAGAGATGAAAAGTGCCAGCACTGAAAGCTCTTGCTAGCCAGCACCCTTCCTTGGAAGCGCTTTCACAGGCGCAGCATCACTGGGGCTTTGCGCTTCTATACGCACCAAATGTCACGGTCATTCTCTTTCCGTCTCGTAGACACGAGCTGAGAAATTGCAAACGTCGAGCAATTGCTCAGAGATGAAAAGTGCCAGCACTGAAAGCTCTTGCTAGCCAGCACCCTTCCTTGGAAGCGCTTTTGTAGGCCTAAGAACACTGGGGCTCTGGGCTTCTCTAGCCACCTCATCTTCTGCTCATCCTCTCGCGCACTCTAAAGAGAGTTCAGGTGAGAAATTGCAAACGTCGAGCAATTGCTCAGAGATGAAAAGTGCCAGCACTGAAAGCTGTTGCTAGCCAGCACCCTTCCTTGGAAGCGCTTTCACAGGCGCAGTAACACTGGGGCTTTGCGCTTCTCTAGCCACCAAGCGTCACGGTCCTTCTCTTTCCGTCTCGTAGACACGAGCTGAGAAATTGCAAACGTCGAGCAATTGCTCCGAGATGAAAAGTGCCAGCACTGAAAGCTGTTGCTAGCCAGCACCCTTCCTTGGAAGCGCTTTCACAGGCGCAGCAACACTGGGGCTTTGCGCTTCTATACGCACCAAACGTCACGGTCATTCTCTTTCTGTCGGTAGACACGAGCTGAGAAACTGCAAACGTCGAGCAATTGCTCAGAGATGAAAAGTGCCAGCACTGAAAGCTCTTGCTAGCCAGCACCCTTCCTTGGAAGCGCTTTTGTAGGCCTAAGAACACTGGGGCTCTGGGCTTCTCTAGCCACCTCATCTTCTGCTCATCCTCTCTCGCACTCTAAAGAGAGCTCAGGTGAGAAATTGCAAATGTCCAGCAATTGCTCAGAGATGAAAAGTGCCAGCACTGAAAGCTGTTGCTAGCCAGCACCCTTCCTTGGAAGCGCTTTCACAGGCGCAGCAACAGTGGGGCTTTGCGCTTCTCTAGCCACCAAACGTCACGGTCCTTCTCTTTCCGTCGGTAGACACGACCTGAGAAATTGCAAACGTCGAGCAATTGCTCAGAGATGAAAAGTGCCAGCACTGAAAGCTCTTGCTAGCCAGCACCCTTCCTTGGAAGTGCTTTTGTAGGCCTAAGAACACTGGGGCTCTGGGCTTCTCTAGCCACCTCATCTTCTGCTCATCCTCTCGCGCACTCTAAAGAGAGCTCAGGTGAGAAATTGCAAACGTCGAGCAATTGCTCAGAGATGAAAAGTGCCAGCACTGAAAGCTGTTGCTAGCCAGCACCCTTCCTTGGAAGCGCTTTCACAGGCGCAGCAACACTGGGGCTTTGCGCTTCTCTAGCCACCAAACGTCACGGTCCTTCTCTTTCCGTCTCGTAGACACGAGCTGAGAAATTGCAAACGTCCAGCAATTGCTCAGAGATGAAAAGTGCCAGCACTGAAAGCTGTTGCTAGCCAGCACCCTTCCTTGGAAGCGCTTTTGTAGGCCTAAGAACACTGGGGCTCTGGGCTTCTCTAGCCACCTCATCTTCTGCTCATCCTCTCGCGCACTCTAAAGAGAGCTCAGGTGAGAAATTGCAAACGTCGAGCAATTGCTCAGAGATGAAAAGTGCCAGCACTGAAAGCTCTTGCTAGCCAGCACCCTTCCTTGGAAGCGCTTTCACAGGCGCAGCAACACTGGGGCTTTGCGCTTCTCTAGCCACCAAACGTCACGGTCCTTCTCTTTCCGTCTCGTAGACACGAGCTGAGAAATTGCAAACGTCGAGCAATTGCTCAGAGATGAAAAGTGCCAGCACTGAAAGCTGTTGCTAGCCAGCACCCTTCCTTGGAAGCGCTTTCACAGGCGCAGCAACACTGGGGCTTTGCGCTTCTCTACGCACCAAATGTCACGGTCATTCTCTTTCCGTCTCCTAGACACGAGCTGAGAAATTGCAAACGTCGAGCAATTGCTCCGAGATGAAAAGTGCCAGCACTGAAAGCTCTTGCTAGCCAGCACCCTTCCTTGGAAGCGCTTTCACAGGCGCAGCAACACTGGGGCTTTGCGCTTCTATACGCACCAAATGTCACGGTCATTCTCTTTCCGTCTTGTAGACACGAGCTGAGAAATTGCAAACGTCGAGCAATTGCTCAGAGATGAAAAGTGCCAGCACTGAAAGCTCTTGCTAGCCAGCCCCCTTCCTTGGAAGCGCTTTTGTAGGCCTAAGAACACTGGGGCTCTGGGCTTCTCTAGCCACCTCATCTTCTGCTCATCCTCTCGCGCACTCTAAAGAGAGCTCAGGTGAGAAATTGCAAACGTCCAGCAATTGCTCAGAGATGAAAAGTGCCAGCACTGAAAGCTCTTGCTAGCCAGCACCCTTCCTTGGAAGCGCTTTCACAGGCGCAGTAACACTGGGGCTTTGCGCTTCTCTAGCCACCAAGCGTCACGGTCCTTCTCTTTCCGTCTCATAGACACGAGGTGAGAAATTGCAAACGTCGAGCAATTGCTCAGAGATGAAAAGTGCCAGCACTGAAAGCTCTTGCTAGCCAGCACCCTTCCTTGGAAGCGCTTTCACAGGAGCAGCAACACTGGGGCTTTGCGCTTCTATACGCACCAAATGTCACGGTCATTCTCTTTCCGTCTCGTAGACACGAGCTGAGAAATTGCAAACGTCCAGCAATTGCTCAGAGATGAAAAGTGCCAGCACTGAAAGCTGTTGCTAGCCAGCACCCTTCCTTGGAAGCGCTTTTGTAGGCCTAAGAACACTGGGGCTCTGGGCTTCTCTAGCCACCTCATCTTCTGCTCATCCTCTCGCGCACTCTAAAGAGAGCTCAGGTGAGAAATTGCAAACGTCGAGCAATTGCTCAGAGATGAAAAGTGCCAGCACTGAAAGCTGTTGCTAGCCAGCACCCTTCCTTGGAAGCGCTTTCACAGGCGCAGCAACACTGGGGCTTTGCGCTTCTCTAGCCACCAAGCGTCACGGTCCTTCTCTTTCCGTCTCGTAGACACGAGCTGAGAAATTGCAAACGTCGAGCAATTGCTCAGAGACGAAAAGTGCCAGCACTGAAAGCTGTTGCTAGCCAGCACCCTTCCTTGGAAGCGCTTTTGTAGGCCTAAGAAGACTGGGGCTCTGGGCTTCTCTAGCCACCTCATCTTCTGCTCATCCTCTCGCGCACTCTAAAGAGAGCTCAGGTGAGAAATTGCAAACGTCGAGCAATTGCTCAGAGACGAAAAGTGCCAGCACTGAAAGCTCTTGCTAGCCAGCACCCTTCCTTGGAAGCGCTTTCACAGGCACAGCAACACTGGGGCTTTGCGCTTCTATACGCACCAAATGTCACGGTCCTTCTCTTTCCGTCTCCTAGACACGAGCTGAGAAATTGCAAACGTCGAGCAATTGCTCAGAGATGAAAAGTGCCAGCACTGAAAGCTCTTGCTAGCCAGCACCCTTCCTTGGAAGCGCTTTTGTAGGCCTAAGAACACTGGGGCTCTGGGCTTCTCTAGCCACCTCATCTTCTGCTCATCCTCGCGCGCTCTAAAGAGAGCTCAGGTGAGAAATTGCAAACGTCCAGCAATTGCTCAGAGATGAAAAGTGCCAGCACTGAAAGCTCTTGCTAGCCAGCACCCTTCCTTGGAAGCGCTTTCACAGGCGCAGTAACACTGGGGCTTTGCGCTTCTATACACACCAAACGTCACGGTCCTTCTCTTTCCGTCTCCTAGACACGAGCTGAGAAATTGCAAACGTCCAGCAATTGCTCAGAGATGAAAAGTGCCAGCACTGAAAGCTGTTGCTAGCCAGCACCCTTCCTTGGAAGCGCTTTTGTAGGCCTAAGAACACTGGGGCTCTGGGCTTCTCTAGCCACCTCATCTTCTGCTCATCCTCTCGCGCACTCTAAAGAGAGCTCAGGTGAGAAATTGCAAACGTCGAGCAATTGCTCAGAGATGAAAAGTGCCAGCACTGAAAGCTCTTGCTAGCCAGCACCCTTCCTTGGAAGCGCTTTCACAGGCGCAGCAACACTGGGGCTTTGCGCTTCTCTAGCCACCAAACGTCACGGTCCTTCTCTTTCCGTCTCGTAGACACGAGCTGAGAAATTGCAAACGTCGAGCAATTGCTCAGAGATGAAAAGTGCCAGCACTGAAAGCTGTTGCTAGCCAGCACCCTTCCTTGGAAGCGCTTTCACAGGCGCAGTAACACTGGGGCTTTGCGCTTCTCTAGCCACCAAATGTCACGGTCATTCTCTTTCCGTCTCCTAGACACGAGCTGAGAAATTGCAAACGTCGAGCAATTGCTCCGAGATGAAAAGTGCCAGCACTGAAAGCTCTTGCTAGCCAGCACCCTTCCTTGGAAGTGCTTTCACAGGCGCAGCAACACTGGGGCTTTGCGCTTCTATACGCACCAAATGTCACGGTCATTCTCTTTCCGTCTTGTAGACACGAGCTGAGAAATTGCAAACGTCGAGCAATTGCTCAGAGATGAAAAGTGCCAGCACTGAAAGCTGTTGCTAGCCAGCACCCTTCCTTGGAAGCGCTTTTGTAGGCCTAAGAACACTGGGGCTCTGGGCTTCTCTAGCCACCTCATCTTCTGCTCATCCTCTCGCGCACTCTAAAGAGAGCTCAGGTGAGAAATTGCAAACGTCGAGCAATTGCTCAGAGATGAAAAGTGCCAGCACTGAAAGCTCTTGCTAGCCAGCACCCTTCCTTGGAAGCGCTTTCACAGGCGCAGTAACACTGGGGCTTTGCGCTTCTCTAGCCACCAAGCGTCACGGTCCTTCTCTTTCCGTCTCATAGACACGAGGTGAGAAATTGCAAACGTCGAGCAATTGCTCCGAGATGAAAAGTGCCAGCACTGAAAGCTCTTGCTAGCCAGCACCCTTCCTTGGAAGCGCTTTCACAGGAGCAGCAACACTGGGGCTTTGCGCTTCTATACGCACCAAATGTCACGGTCATTCTCTTTCCGTCTCGTAGACACGAGCTGAGAAATTGCAAACGTCCAGCAATTGCTCCGAGATGAAAAGTGCCAGCACTGAAAGCTGTTGCTAGCCAGCACCCTTCCTTGGAAGCGCTTTTGTAGGCCTAAGAACACTGGGGCTCTGGGCTTCTCTAGCCACCTCATCTTCTGCTCATCCTCTCGCGCACTCTAAAGAGAGCTCAGGTGAGAAATTGCAAACGTCGAGCAATTGCTCAGAGATGAAAAGTGCCAGCACTGAAAGCTCTTGCTAGCCAGCACCCTTCCTTGGAAGCGCTTTCACAGGCGCAGCAACACTGGGGCTTTGCGCTTCTCTAGCCACCAAGCGTCACGGTCCTTCTCTTTCCGTCTCGTAGACACGAGCTGAGAAATTGCAAACGTCGAGCAATTGCTCAGAGACGAAAAGTGCCAGCACTGAAAGCTGTTGCTAGCCAGCACCCTTCCTTGGAAGCGCTTTTGTAGGCCTAAGAAGACTGGGGCTCTGGGCTTCTCTAGCCACCTCATCTTCTGCTCATCCTCTCGCGCACTCTAAAGAGAGCTCAGGTGAGAAATTGCAAACGTCGAGCAATTGCTCAGAGATGAAAAGTGCCAGCACTGAAAGCTCTTGCTAGCCAGCACCCTTCCTTGGAAGCGCTTTCACAGGCGCAGCAACACTGGGGCTTTGCGCTTCTATACGCACCAAATGTCACGGTCCTTCTCTTTCCGTCTCCTAGACACGAGCTGAGAAATTGCAAACGTCGAGCAATTGCTCAGAGATGAAAAGTGCCAGCACTGAAAGCTCTTGCTAGCCAGCACCCTTCCTTGGAAGCGCTTTTGTAGGCCTAAGAACACTGGGGCTCTGGGCTTCTCTAGCCACCTCATCTTCTGCTCATCCTCGCGCGCTCTAAAGAGAGCTCAGGTGAGAAATTGCAAACGTGGAGCAATTGCTCAGAGATGAAAAGTGCCAGCACTGAAAGCTCTTGCTAGCCAGCACCCTTCCTTGGAAGCGCTTTCACAGGCGCAGCAACACTGGGGCTTTGCGCTTCTATACACACCAAACGTCACGGTCCTTCTCTTTCCGTCGGTAGACACGAGCTGAGAAATTGCAAACGTCCAGCAATTGCTCAGAGATGAAAAGTGCCAGCACTGAAAGCTGTTGCTAGCCAGCACCCTTCCTTGGAAGCGCTTTTGTAGGCCTAAGAACACTGGGGCTCTGGGCTTCTCTAGCCACCTCATCTTCTGCTCATCCTCGCACGCACTCTAAAGAGAGCTCAGTTGAGAAATTGCAAACGTCCAGCAATTTCTCAGAGATGAAAAGTGCCAGCACTGAAAGCTGTTGCTAGCCAGCACCCTTCCTTGGAAGCGCTTTCACAGGTGCAGCAACACTGGGGCTTTGCGCTTCTCTAGCCACCAAACGTCACGGTCCTTCTCTTTCCGTCTCGTAGACACGAGCAGAGAAATTGCAAATGTTGAGCAATTGCTCCGAGATGAAAAGTGCCAGCACTGAAAGCTGTTGCTAGCCAGCACCCTTCCTTGGAAGCGCTTTTGTAGGCCTAAGAACACTGGGGCTCTGGGCTTCTCTAGCCACCTCATCTTCTGCTCATCCTCTCGCGCACTCTAAAGAGAGCTCAGGTGAGAAATTGCAAACGTCGAGCAATTGCTCAGAGATGAAAAGTGCCAGCACTGAAAGCTGTTGCTAGCCAGCACCCTTCCTTGGAAGCGCTTTCACAGGCGCAGCAACACTGGGGCTTTGCGCTTCTATACGCACCAAATGTCACGGTCCTTCTCTTTCCGTCTTGTAGACACGAGCTGAGAAATTGCAAACGTCGAGCAATTGCTCAGAGATGAAAAGTGCCAGCACTGAAAGCTCTTGCTAGCCAGCACCCTTCCTTGGAAGCGCTTTTGTAGGCCTAAGAACAGTGGGGCTCTGGGCTTCTCTAGCCACCTCATCTTCTGCTCATCCTCTCGCGCACTCTAAAGAGAGCTCAGGTGAGAAATTGCAAACGTCGAGCAATTGCTCAGAGATGAAAAGTGCCAGCACTGAAAGGTGTTGCTAGCCAGCACCCTTCCTTGGAAGCGCTTTTGTAGGCCTAAGAACACTGGGGCTCTGGGCTTCTCTAGCCACCTCATCTTCTGCTCATCCTCTCGCGCACTCTAAAGAGAGCTCAGGTGAGTAATTACAAACGTCGAGCAATTGCTCAGAGATGAAAAGTGCCAGCACTGAAAGCTCTTGCTAGCCAGCACCCTTCCTTGGAAGCGCTTTCACAGGCGCAGCAACACTGGGGCTTTGCGCTTCTCTAGCCACCAAACGTCACGGTCCTTCTCTTTCCGTCGGTAGACACGAGCTGAGAAATTGCAAACGTCGAGCAATTGCTCAGAGATGAAAAGTGCCAGCACTGAAAGCTGTTGCTAGCCAGCCCCCTTCCTTGGAAGCGCTTTTGTAGGCCTAAGCACACTGGGGCTCTGGGCTTCTCTAGCCACCTCATCTTCTGCTCATCCTCTCGCGCACTCTAAAGAGAGCTCAGGTGAGAAATTGCAACCGTCGAGCAATTGCTCAGAGATGAAAAGTGCCAGCACTGAAAGCTCTTGCTAGCCAGCACCCTTCCTTGGAAGCGCTTTCACAGGCGCAGCAACACTGGGGCTTTGCGCTTCTCTAGCCACCAAAAGTCACGGTCCTTCTATTTCCGTCTCCTAGACACGAGCTGAGAAATTGCAAACGTCGAGCAATTGCTCAGAGATGAAAAGTGCCAGCACTGAAAGCTGTTGCTAGCCAGCACCCTTCCTTGGAAGCGCTTTTGTAGGCCTAAGAACACTGGGGCTCTGGGCTTCTCTAGCCACCTCATCTTCTGCTCATCCTCCCGCGCTCTAAAGAGAGCTCAGGTGAGAAATTGCAAACGTCGAGCAATTGCTCAGAGATGAAAAGTGCCAGCACTGAAAGCTCTTGCTAGCCAGCACCCTTCCTTGGAAGCGCTTTCACAGGCGCAGCAACACTGGGGCTTTGCGCTTCTATACGCACCAAATGTCACGGTCATTCTCTTTCCGTCTCCTAGACACGAGCTGAGAAATTGCAAACGTCGAGCAATTGCTCCGAGATGAAAAGTGCCAGCACTGAAAGCTGTTGCTAGCCAGACCCCTTCCTTGGAAGCGCTTTTGTAGGCCTAAGAACACTGGGTCTCTGGGCTTCTCTAGCCACCTCATCTTCTGCTCATCCTCGCGCGCTCTAAAGAGAGCTCAGGTGAGAAATTGCAAACGTCCAGCAATTGCTCAGAGATGAAAAGTGCCAGCACTGAAAGCTGTTGCTAGCCAGCACCCTTCCTTGGAAGCGCTTTCACAGGCGCGGCAACACTGGGGCTTTGCGCTTCTCTAGCCACCAAACGTCATGGTCATTCTCTTTCCATCTCGTAGACACGAGCTGAGAAATTGCAAACGTCGAGCAATTGCTCAGAGATGAAAAGTGCCAGCACTGAAAGCTGTTGCTAGCCAGCACCCTTCCTTGGAAGCGCTTTTGTAGGCCTAAGAACACTGGGGCTCTGGGCTTCTCTAGCCACCTCATCTTCTGCTCATCCTCTCGCGCACTCTAAAGAGAGCTCAGGTGAGAAATTGCAAACGTCGAGCAATTGCTCAGAGATGAAAAGTGCCAGCACTGAAAGCTCTTGCTAGCCAGCACCCTTCCTTGGAAGCGCTTTCACAGGCGCAGCAACACTGGGGCTTTGCGCTTCTCTAGCCACCAAACGTCACGGTCCTTCTCTTTCCGTCTCCTAGACACGAGCTGAGAAATTGCAAACGTCGAGCAATTGCTCAGAGATGAAAAGTGCCAGCACTGAAAGCTGTTGCTAGCCAGCACCCTTCCTTGGAAGCGCTTTTGTAGGCCTAAGAACACTGGGGCTCTGGGCTTCTCTAGCCACCTCATCTTCTGCTCATCCTCGCGCGCACTCTAAAGAGAGCTCAGGTGAGAAATTACAAACGTCGAGCAATTGCTCAGAGATGAAAAGGGCCAGCACTGAAAGCTGTTGCTAGCCAGCACCCTTCCTTGGAAGCGCTTTCACAGGCGCAGCAACACTGGGGCTTTGCGCTTCTCTAGCCACCAAAAGTCACGGTCCTTCTCTTTCCGTCGGTAGACACGAGCTGAGAAATTGCAAACGTCGAGCAATTGCTCAGAGATGAAAAGTGCCAGCACTGAAAGCTCTTGCTAGCCAGCACCCTTCCTTGGAAGCGCTTTTGTAGGCCTAAGAACACTGGGGCTCTGGGCTTCTCTAGCCACCTCATCTTCTGCTCATCCTCGCGCGCACTCTAAAGAGAGCTCAGGTGAGAAATTGCAAACGTCGAGCAATTGCTCAGAGATGAAAAGTGCCAGCACTGAAAGCTCTTGCTAGCCAGCACCCTTCCTTGGAAGCGCTTTCACAGGCGCAGCAACACTGGGGCTTTGCGCTTCTCTAGCCACCAAACGTCACGGTCCTTCTCTTTCCGTCTCGTAGACACGAGGTGAGAAATTGCAAACGTCGAGCAATTGCTCAGAGATGAAAAGTGCCAGCACTGAAAGCTGTTGCTAGCCAGCACCCTTCCTTGGAAGCGCTTTCACAGGCGCAGCAACACTGGGGCTTTGCGCTTCTATACGCACCAAATGTCACGGTCATTCTCTTTCCGTCTTGTAGACACGAGCTGAGAAATTGCAAACGTCGAGCAATTGCTCAGAGATGAAAAGTGCCAGCACTGAAAGCTGTTGCTAGCCAGCACCCTTCCTTGGAAGCGCTTTCACAGGCGCAGCAACACTGGGGCTTTGCGCTTCTATACGCACCAAATGTCACGGTCATTCTCTTTCCGTCTTGTAGACACGAGCTGAGAAATTGCAAACGTCGAGCAATTGCTCAGAGATGAAAAGTGCCAGCACTGAAAGCTGTTGCTAGCCAGCACCCTTCCTTGGAAGCGCTTTTGTAGGCCTAAGAACACTGGGGCTCTGGGCTTCTCTAGCCACCTCATCTTCTGCTCATCCTCTCGCGCACTCTAAAGAGAGCTCAGGTGAGAAATTGCAAAAGTCGAGCAATTGCTCAGAGATGAAAAGTGCCAGCACTGAAAGCTCTTGCTAGCCAGCACCCTTCCTTGGAAGCGCTTTCACAGGCGCAGTAACACTGGGGCTTTGCGCTTCTCTAGCCACCAAGCGTCACGGTCCTTCTCTTTCCGTCTCGTAGACACGAGGTGAGAAATTGCAAACGTCGAGCAATTGCTCAGAGATGAAAAGTGCCAGCACTGAAAGCTGTTGCTAGCCAGCACCCTTCCTTGGAAGCGCTTTCACAGGAGCAGCAACACTGGGGCTTTGCGCTTCTCTAGCCACCAAATGTCACGGTCCTTCTCTTTCCGTCTCGTAGACACGAGCTGAGAAATTGCAAACGTCGAGCAATTGCTCAGAGATGAAAAGTGCCAGCACTGAAAGCTGTTACTAGCCAGCACCCTTCCTTGGAAGCGCTTTTGTAGGCCTAAGAACAGTGGGGCTCTGGGCTTCTCTAGCCACCTCATCTTCTGCTCATCCTCTCGCGCACTCTAAAGAGAGCTCAGGTGAGAAATTGCAAACGTCGAGCAATTGCTCAGAGATGAAAAGGGCCAGCACTGAAAGCTCTTGCTAGCCAGCACCCTTCCTTGGAAGCGCTTTCACAGGCGCAGCAACACTGGGGCTTTGCGCTTCTCTAGCCACCAAACGTCACGGCCCTTCTCTTTCCGTCGGTAGACACGAGCTGAGAAATTGCAAACGTCGAGCAATTGCTCAGAGATGAAAAGTGCCAGCACTGAAAGCTGTTGCTAGCCAGCACCCTTCCTTGGAAGCGCTTTCACAGGCGCAGCAACACTGGGGCTTTGCGCTTCTATACGCACCAAACGTCACGGTCCTTCTCTTTCCGTCGGTAGACACGAGCTGAGAAATTGCAAACGTCGAGCAATTGCTCAGAGATGAAAAGTGCCAGCACTGAAAGCTGTTGCTAGCCAGCACCCTTCCTTGGAAGCGCTTTTGTAGGCCTAAGAACACTGGGGCTCTGGGCTTCTCTAGCCACCTCATCTTCTGCTCATCCTCTCGCGCACTCTAAAGAGAGCTCAGGTGAGAAATTACAAACGTCGAGCAATTGCTCAGAGATGAAAAGTGCCAGCACTGAAAGCTGTTGCTAGCCAGCACCCTTCCTTGGAAGCGCTTTCACAGGCGCAGCAACACTGGGGCTTTGCGCTTCTCTAGCCACCAAACGTCACGGTCCTTCTCTTTCCGTCGGTAGACACGAGCTGAGAAATTGCAAACGTCGAGCAATTGCTCAGAGATGAAAAGTGCCAGCACTGAAAGCTGTTGCTAGCCAGCACCCTTCCTTGGAAGCGCTTTTGTAGGCCTAAGAACAGTGGGGCTCTGGGCTTCTCTAGCCACCTCATCTTCTGCTCATCCTCTCGCGCACTCTAAAGAGAGCTCAGGTGAGAAATTGCAAACGTCGAGCAATTGCTCAGAGATGAAAAGTGCCAGCACTGAAAGCTCTTGCTAGCCAGCACCCTTCCTTGGAAGCGCTTTCACAGGCGCAGCAACACTGGGGCTTTGCGCTTCTATACGCACCAAACGTCACGGTCCTTCTCTTTCCGTCTTGTAGACACGAGCTGAGAAATTGCAAACGTCGAGCAATTGCTCAGAGATGAAAAGTGCCAGCACTGAAAGCTGTTGCTAGCCAGCACCCTTCCTTGGAAGCGCTTTTGTAGGCCTAAGAACACTGGGGCTCTGGGCTTCTCTAGCCACCTCATCTTCTGCTCATCCTCTCGCGCACTCTGAAGAGAGCTCAGGTGAGAAATTGCAAACGTCGAGCAATTGCTCAGAGATGAAAAGTGCCAGCACTGAAAGCTGTTGCTAGCCAGCACCCTTCCTTGGAAGCGCTTTCACAGGCGCAGTAACACTGGGGCTTTGCGCTTCTCTAGCCACCAAGCGTCACGGTCCTTCTCTTTCCGTCTCGTAGACACGAGGTGAGAAATTGCAAACGTCGAGCAATTGCTCCGAGATGAAAAGTGCCAGCACTGAAAGCTCTTGCTAGCCAGCACCCTTCCTTGGAAGCGCTTTCACAGGAGCAGCAACACTGGGGCTTTGCGCTTCTCTAGCCACCAAACGTCACGGTCCTTCTCTTTCCGTCTCGTAGACACGAGCTGAGAAATTGCAAACGTCGAGCAATTGCTCAGAGATGAAAAGTGCCAGCACTGAAAGCTGTTGCTAGCCAGCACCCTTCCTTGGAAGCGCTTTTGTAGGCCTAAGAACAGTGGGGCTCTGGGCTTCTCTAGCCACCTCATCTTCTGCTCATCCTCTCGCGCACTCTAAACAGAGCTCAGGTGAGAAATTGCAAACGTCGAGCAATTGCTCAGAGATGAAAAGGGCCAGCACTGAAAGCTGTTGCTAGCCAGCACCCTTCCTTGGAAGCGCTTTCACAGGCGCAGCAACACTGGGGCTTTGCGCTTCTCTAGCCACCAAACGTCACGGCCCTTCTCTTTCCGTCGGTAGACACGAGCTGAGAAATTGCAAACGTCGAGCAATTGCTCAGAGATGAAAAGTGCCAGCACTGAAAGCTGTTGCTAGCCAGCACCCTTCCTTGGAAGCGCTTTCACAGGCGCAGCAACACTGGGGCTTTGCGCTTCTCTACCCACCAAACGTCACGGTCCTTCTCTTTCCGTCGGTAGACACGAGCTGAGAAATTGCAAACGTCGAGCAATTGCTCAGAGATGAAAAGTGCCAGCACTGAAAGCTGTTGCTAGCCAGCACCCTTCCTTGGAAGCGCTTTTGTAGGCCTAAGAACACTGGGGCTCTGGGCTTCTCTAGCCACCTCATCTTCTGCTCATCCTCTCGCGCACTCTAAAGAGAGCTCAGGTGAGAAATTGCAAAAGTCGAGCAATTGCTCAGAGATGAAAAGTGCCAGCACTGAAAGCTCTTGCTAGCCAGCACCCTTCCTGGGAAGCGCTTTCACAGGCGCAGCAACACTGGGGCTTTGCGCTTCTCTAGCCACCAAACGTCACGGTCCTTCTCTTTCCGTCGGTAGACACGAGCTGAGAAATTGCAAACGTCGAGCAATTGCTCAGAGATGAAAAGTGCCAGCACTGAAAGCTGTTGCTAGCCAGCACCCTTCCTTGGAAGCGCTTTTGTAGGCCTAAGAACACTGGGGCTCTGGGCTTCTCTAGCCACCTCATCTTCTGCTCATCCTCTCGCGCACTCTAAAGAGAGCTCAGGTGAGAAATTGCAAACGTCGAGCAATTGCTCAGAGATGAAAAGTGCCAGCACTGAAAGCTCTTGCTAGCCAGCACCCTTCCTTGGAAGCGCTTTCACAGGCGCAGCAACACTGGGGCTTTGTGCTTCTATACGCACCAAACGTCACGGTCCTTCTCTTTCCGTCTCGTAGACACGAGCTGAGAAATTGCAAACGTCGAGCAATTGCTCAGAGATGAAAAGTGCCAGCACTGAAAGCTGTTGCTAGCCAGCACCCTTCCTTGGAAGCGCTTTTCTAGGCCTAAGAACACTGGGGCTCTGGGCTTCTCTAGCCACCTCATCTTCTGCTCATCCTCCCGCGCTCTAAAGAGAGCTCAGGTGAGAAATTGCAAACGTCGAGCAATTGCTCCGAGATGAAAAGTGCCAGCACTGAAAGCTGTTGCTAGCCAGACCCCTTCCTTGGAAGCGCTTTTGTAGGCCTAAGAACACTGGGGCTCTGGGCTTCTCTAGCCACCTCATCTTCTGCTCATCCTCGCGCGCTCTAAAGAGAGCTCAGGTGAGAAATTGCAAACGTCCAGCAATTGCTCAGAGATGAAAAGTGCCAGCACTGAAAGCTGTTGCTAGCCAGCACCCTTCCTTGGAAGCGCTTTCACAGGCGCGGCAACACTGGGGCTTTGCGCTTCTCTAGCCACCAAACGTCACGGTCCTTCTCTTTCCGTCTCGTAGACACGAGCTGAGAAATTGCAAACGTCGAGCAATTGCTCAGAGATGAAAAGTGCCAGCACTGAAAGCTGTTGCTAGCCAGCACCCTTCCTTGGAAGCGCTTTTCTAGGCCTAAGAACACTGGGGCTCTGGGCTTCTCTAGCCACCTCATCTTCTGCTCATCCTCCCGCGCTCTAAAGAGAGCTCAGGTGAGAAATTGCAAACGTCGAGCAATTGCTCCGAGATGAAAAGTGCCAGCACTGAAAGCTGTTGCTAGCCAGACCCCTTCCTTGGAAGCGCTTTTGTAGGCCTAAGAACACTGGGGCTCTGGGCTTCTCTAGCCACCTCATCTTCTGCTCATCCTCGCGCGCTCTAAAGAGAGCTCAGGTGAGAAATTGCAAACGTCCAGCAATTGCTCAGAGATGAAAAGTGCCAGCACTGAAAGCTGTTGCTAGCCAGCACCCTTCCTTGGAAGCGCTTTCACAGGCGCGGCAACACTGGGGCTTTGCGCTTCTCTAGCCACCAAACGTCACGGTCATTCTCTTTCCGTCTCGTAGACACGAGCTGAGAAATTGCAAACGTCGAGCAATTGCTCAGAGATGAAAAGTGCCAGCACTGAAAGCTGTTGCTAGCCAGCACCCTTCCTTGGAAGCGCTTTTGTAGGCCTAAGAACACTGGGGCTCTGGGCTTCTCTAGCCACCTCATCTTCTGCTCATCCTCTCGCGCACTCTAAAGAGAGCTCAGGTGAGAAATTGCAAACGTCGAGCAATTGCTCCGAGATGAAAAGTGCCAGCACTGAAAGCTCTTGCTAGCCAGCACCCTTCCTTGGAAGCGCTTTCACAGGCGCAGCAACACTGGGGCTTTGCGCTTCTCTAGCCACCAAACGTCACGGTCCTTCTCTTTCCGTCTCCTAGACACGAGCTGAGAAATTGCAAACGTCGAGCAATTGCTCAGAGATGAAAAGTGCCAGCACTGAAAGCTGTTGCTAGCCAGCACCCTTCCTTGGAAGCGCTTTTGTAGGCCTAAGAACAGTGGGGCTCTGGGCTTCTCTAGCCACCTCATCTTCTGCTCATCCTCTCGCGCACTCTAAAGAGAGCTCAGGTGAGAAATTGCAAACGTCGAGCAATTGCTCAGAGATGAAAAGGGCCAGCACTGAAAGCTGTTGCTAGCCAGCACCCTTCCTTGGAAGCGCTTTCACAGGCGCAGCAACACTGGGGCTTTGCGCTTCTCTAGCCACCAAAAGTCACGGTCCTTCTCTTTCCGTCGGTAGACACGAGCTGAGAAATTGCAAACGTCGAGCAATTGCTCAGAGATGAAAAGTGCCAGCACTGAAAGCTGTTGCTAGCCAGCACCCTTCCTTGGAAGCGCTTTTGTAGGCCTAAGAACACTGGGGCTCTGGGCTTCTCTAGCCACCTCATCTTCTGCTCATCCTCGCGCGCACTCTAAAGAGAGCTCAGGTGAGAAATTGCAAACGTCGAGCAATTGCTCAGAGATGAAAAGTGCCAGCACTGAAAGCTCTTGCTAGCCAGCACCCTTCCTTGGAAGCGCTTTCACAGGCGCAGCAACACTGGGGCTTTGCGCTTCTCTAGCCACCAAACGTCACGGTCCTTCTCTTTCCGTCTCCTAGACACGAGCTGAGAAATTGCAAACGTCGAGCAATTGCTCCGAGATGAAAAGTGCCAGCACTGAAAGCTGTTGCTAGCCAGCACCCTTCCTTGGAAGCGCTTTCACAGGCGCAGCAACACTGGGGCTTTGCGCTTCTATACGCACCAAACGTCACGGTCATTCTCTTTCCGTCTCCTAGACACGAGCTGAGAAATTGCAAACGTCGAGCAATTGCTCAGAGATGAAAAGTGCCAGCACTGAAAGCTCTTGCTAGCCAGCACCCTTCCTTGGAAGCGCTTTCACAGGCGCAGCAACACTGGGGCTTTGCGCTTCTATACGCACCAAATGTCACGGTCCTTCTCTTTCCGTCGGTAGACACGAGCTGAGAAATTGCAAACGTCGAGCAATTGCTCAGAGATGAAAAGTGCCAGCACTGAAAGCTGTTGCTAGCCAGCACCCTTCCTTGGAAGCGCTTTTGTAGGCCTAAGAACACTGGGGCTCTGGGCTTCTCTAGCCACCTCATCTTCTGCTCATCCTCGCGCGCACTCTAAAGAGAGCTCAGGTGAGAAATTGCAAACGTCGAGCAATTGCTCAGAGATGAAAAGTGCCAGCACTGAAAGCTCTTGCTAGCCAGCACCCTTCCTTGGAAGCGCTTTCACAGGCGCAGTAACACTGGGGCTTTGCGCTTCTCTAGCCACCAAGCGTCACGGTCCTTCTCTTTCCGTCTCGTAGACACGAGCTGAGAAATTGCAAACGTCGAGCAATTGCTCCGAGATGAAAAGTGCCAGCACTGAAAGCTCTTGCTAGCCAGCACCCTTCCTTGGAAGCGCTTTCACAGGAGCAGCAACACAGGGGCTTTGCACTTCTCTACGCACCAAACGTCACGGTCCTTCTCTTTCCGTCTCGTAGACACGAGCTGAGAAATTGCAAACGTCCAGCAATTGCTCAGAGATGAAAAGTGCCAGCACTGAAAGCTCTTGCTAGCCAGCACCCTTCCTTGGAAGCGCTTTTGTAGGCCTAAGAAGACTGGGGCTCTGGGCTTCTCTAGCCACCTCATCTTCTGCTCATCCTCTCGCGCACTCTAAAGAGAGCTCAGGTGAGAAATTGCAAACGTCGAGCAATTGCTCAGAGATGAAAAGTGCCAGCACTGAAAGCTCTTGCTAGCCAGCACCCTTCCTTGGAAGCGCTTTCACAGGCGCAGCAACACTGGGGCTTTGCGCTTCTCTAGCCACCAAACGTCACGGCCCTTCTCTTTCCGTCGGTAGACACGAGCTGAGAAATTGCAAACGTCGAGCAATTGCTCAGAGATGAAAAGTGCCAGCACTGAAAGCTGTTGCTAGCCAGCACCCTTCCTTGGAAGCGCTTTCACAGGCGCAGCAACACTGGGGCTTTGCGCTTCTCTAGCCACCAAACGTCACGGTCCTTCTCTTTCCGTCGGTAGACACGAGCTGAGAAATTGCAAACGTCGAGCAATTGCTCCGAGATGAAAAGTGCCAGCACTGAAAGCTGTTGCTAGCCAGCACCCTTCCTTGGAAGCGCTTTTGTAGGCCTAAGAACAGTGGGGCTCTGGGCTTCTCTAGCCACCTCATCTTCTGCTCATCCTCTCGCGCACTCTAAAGAGAGCTCAGGTGAGAAATTGCAAACGTCGAGCAATTGCTCAGAGATGAAAAGGGCCAGCACTGAAAGCTGTTGCTAGCCAGCACCCTTCCTTGGAAGCGCTTTCACAGGCGCAGCAACACTGGGGCTTTGCGCTTCTCTAGCCACCAAACGTCACGGCCCTTCTCTTTCCGTCGGTAGACACGAGCTGAGAAATTGCAAACGTCGAGCAATTGCTCAGAGATGAAAAGTGCCAGCACTGAAAGCTGTTGCTAGCCAGCACCCTTCCTTGGAAGCGCTTTCACAGGCGCAGCAACACTGGGGCTTTGCGCTTCTATACGCACCAAACGTCACGGTCCTTCTATTTCCGTCGGTAGACACGAGCTGAGAAATTGCAAACGTCGAGCAATTGCTCAGAGATGAAAAGTGCCAGCACTGAAAGCTGTTGCTAGCCAGCACCCTTCCTTGGAAGCGCTTTTGTAGGCCTAAGAACACTGGGGCTCTGGGCTTCTCTAGCCACCTCATCTTCTGCTCATCCTCTCGCGCACTCTAAAGAGAGCTCAGGTGAGAAATTGCAAAAGTCGAGCAATTGCTCAGAGATGAAAAGTGCCAGCACTGAAAGCTCTTGCTAGCCAGCACCCTTCCTGGGAAGCGCTTTCACAGGCGCAGCAACACTGGGGCTTTGCGCTTCTCTAGCCACCAAACGTCACGGTCCTTCTCTTTCCGTCGGTAGACACGAGCTGAGAAATTGCAAACGTCGAGCAATTGCTCAGAGATGAAAAGTGCCAGCACTGAAAGCTGTTGCTAGCCAGCACCCTTCCTTGGAAGCGCTTTTGTAGGCCTAAGAACACTGGGGCTCTGGGCTTCTCTAGCCACCTCATCTTCTGCTCATCCTCTCGCGCACTCTAAAGAGAGCTCAGGTGAGAAATTGCAAACGTCGAGCAATTGCTCAGAGATGAAAAGTGCCAGCACTGAAAGCTCTTGCTAGCCAGCACCCTTCCTTGGAAGCGCTTTCACAGGCGCAGCAACACTGGGGCTTTGTGCTTCTATACGCACCAAACGTCACGGTCCTTCTCTTTCCGTCTCGTAGACACGAGCTGAGAAATTGCAAACGTCGAGCAATTGCTCAGAGATGAAAAGTGCCAGCACTGAAAGCTGTTGCTAGCCAGCACCCTTCCTTGGAAGCGCTTTTGTAGGCCTAAGAACACTGGGGCTCTGGGCTTCTCTAGCCACCTCATCTTCTGCTCATCCTCCCGCGCTCTAAAGAGAGCTCAGGTGAGAAATTGCAAACGTCGAGCAATTGCTCCGAGATGAAAAGTGCCAGCACTGAAAGCTGTTGCTAGCCAGACCCCTTCCTTGGAAGCGCTTTTGTAGGCCTAAGAACACTGGGGCTCTGGGCTTCTCTAGCCACCTCATCTTCTGCTCATCCTCGCGCGCTCTAAAGAGAGCTCAGGTGAGAAATTGCAAACGTCCAGCAATTGCTCAGAGATGAAAAGTGCCAGCACTGAAAGCTGTTGCTAGCCAGCACCCTTCCTTGGAAGCGCTTTCACAGGCGCGGCAACACTGGGGCTTTGCGCTTCTCTAGCCACCAAACGTCACGGTCATTCTCTTTCCGTCTCGTAGACACGAGCTGAGAAATTGCAAACGTCGAGCAATTGCTCAGAGATGAAAAGTGCCAGCACTGAAAGCTGTTGCTAGCCAGCACCCTTCCTTGGAAGCGCTTTTGTAGGCCTAAGAACACTGGGGCTCTGGGCTTCTCTAGCCACCTCATCTTCTGCTCATCCTCTCGCGCACTCTAAAGAGAGCTCAGGTGAGAAATTGCAAACGTCGAGCAATTGCTCAGAGATGAAAAGTGCCAGCACTGAAAGCTCTTGCTAGCCAGCACCCTTCCTTGGAAGCGCTTTCACAGGCGCAGCAACACTGGGGCTTTGCGCTTCTCTAGCCACCAAACGTCACGGTCCTTCTCTTTCCGTCTCCTAGACACGAGCTGAGAAATTGCAAACGTCGAGCAATTGCTCCGAGATGAAAAGTGCCAGCACTGAAAGCTGTTGCTAGCCAGCACCCTTCCTTGGAAGCGCTTTCACAGGCGCAGCAACACTGGGGCTTTGCGCTTCTATACGCACCAAACGTCACGGTCATTCTCTTTCCGTCTCCTAGACACGAGCTGAGAAATTGCAAACGTCGAGCAATTGCTCAGAGATGAAAAGTGCCAGCACTGAAAGCTCTTGCTAGCCAGCACCCTTCCTTGGAAGCGCTTTCACAGGCGCAGCAACACTGGGGCTTTGCGCTTCTATACGCACCAAATGTCACGGTCCTTCTCTTTCCGTCGGTAGACACGAGCTGAGAAATTGCAAACGTCGAGCAATTGCTCAGAGATGAAAAGTGCCAGCACTGAAAGCTGTTGCTAGCCAGCACCCTTCCTTGGAAGCGCTTTTGTAGGCCTAAGAACACTGGGGCTCTGGGCTTCTCTAGCCACCTCATCTTCTGCTCATCCTCGCGCGCACTCTAAAGAGAGCTCAGGTGAGAAATTGCAAACGTCGAGCAATTGCTCAGAGATGAAAAGTGCCAGCACTGAAAGCTCTTGCTAGCCAGCACCCTTCCTTGGAAGCGCTTTCACAGGCGCAGTAACACTGGGGCTTTGCGCTTCTCTAGCCACCAAGCGTCACGGTCCTTCTCTTTCCGTCTCGTAGACACGAGCTGAGAAATTGCAAACGTCGAGCAATTGCTCCGAGATGAAAAGTGCCAGCACTGAAAGCTCTTGCTAGCCAGCACCCTTCCTTGGAAGCGCTTTCACAGGAGCAGCAACACAGGGGCTTTGCACTTCTCTACGCACCAAACGTCACGGTCCTTCTCTTTCCGTCTCGTAGACACGAGCTGAGAAATTGCAAACGTCCAGCAATTGCTCAGAGATGAAAAGTGCCAGCACTGAAAGCTCTTGCTAGCCAGCACCCTTCCTTGGAAGCGCTTTTGTAGGCCTAAGAAGACTGGGGCTCTGGGCTTCTCTAGCCACCTCATCTTCTGCTCATCCTCTCGCGCACTCTAAAGAGAGCTCAGGTGAGAAATTGCAAACGTCGAGCAATTGCTCAGAGATGAAAAGTGCCAGCACTGAAAGCTCTTGCTAGCCAGCACCCTTCCTTGGAAGCGCTTTCACAGGCGCAGCAACACTGGGGCTTTGCGCTTCTCTAGCCACCAAACGTCACGGCCCTTCTCTTTCCGTCGGTAGACACGAGCTGAGAAATTGCAAACGTCGAGCAATTGCTCAGAGATGAAAAGTGCCAGCACTGAAAGCTGTTGCTAGCCAGCACCCTTCCTTGGAAGCGCTTTCACAGGCGCAGCAACACTGGGGCTTTGCGCTTCTCTAGCCACCAAACGTCACGGTCCTTCTCTTTCCGTCGGTAGACACGAGCTGAGAAATTGCAAACGTCGAGCAATTGCTCCGAGATGAAAAGTGCCAGCACTGAAAGCTGTTGCTAGCCAGCACCCTTCCTTGGAAGCGCTTTTGTAGGCCTAAGAACAGTGGGGCTCTGGGCTTCTCTAGCCACCTCATCTTCTGCTCATCCTCTCGCGCACTCTAAAGAGAGCTCAGGTGAGAAATTGCAAACGTCGAGCAATTGCTCAGAGATGAAAAGGGCCAGCACTGAAAGCTGTTGCTAGCCAGCACCCTTCCTTGGAAGCGCTTTCACAGGCGCAGCAACACTGGGGCTTTGCGCTTCTCTAGCCACCAAACGTCACGGCCCTTCTCTTTCCGTCGGTAGACACGAGCTGAGAAATTGCAAACGTCGAGCAATTGCTCAGAGATGAAAAGTGCCAGCACTGAAAGCTGTTGCTAGCCAGCACCCTTCCTTGGAAGCGCTTTCACAGGCGCAGCAACACTGGGGCTTTGCGCTTCTCTACCCACCAAACGTCACGGTCCTTCTCTTTCCGTCGGTAGACACGAGCTGAGAAATTGCAAACGTCGAGCAATTGCTCAGAGATGAAAAGTGCCAGCACTGAAAGCTGTTGCTAGCCAGCACCCTTCCTTGGAAGCGCTTTTGTAGGCCTAAGAACACTGGGGCTCTGGGCTTCTCTAGCCACCTCATCTTCTGCTCATCCTCTCGCGCACTCTAAAGAGAGCTCAGGTGAGAAATTGCAAAAGTCGAGCAATTGCTCAGAGATGAAAAGTGCCAGCACTGAAAGCTCTTGCTAGCCAGCACCCTTCCTGGGAAGCGCTTTCACAGGCGCAGCAACACTGGGGCTTTGCGCTTCTCTAGCCACCAAACGTCACGGTCCTTCTCTTTCCGTCGGTAGACACGAGCTGAGAAATTGCAAACGTCGAGCAATTGCTCAGAGATGAAAAGTGCCAGCACTGAAAGCTGTTGCTAGCCAGCACCCTTCCTTGGAAGCGCTTTTGTAGGCCTAAGAACACTGGGGCTCTGGGCTTCTCTAGCCACCTCATCTTCTGCTCATCCTCTCGCGCACTCTAAAGAGAGCTCAGGTGAGAAATTGCAAACGTCGAGCAATTGCTCAGAGATGAAAAGTGCCAGCACTGAAAGCTCTTGCTAGCCAGCACCCTTCCTTGGAAGCGCTTTCACAGGCGCAGCAACACTGGGGCTTTGTGCTTCTATACGCACCAAACGTCACGGTCCTTCTCTTTCCGTCTCGTAGACACGAGCTGAGAAATTGCAAACGTCGAGCAATTGCTCAGAGATGAAAAGTGCCAGCACTGAAAGCTGTTGCTAGCCAGCACCCTTCCTTGGAAGCGCTTTTGTAGGCCTAAGAACACTGGGGCTCTGGGCTTCTCTAGCCACCTCATCTTCTGCTCATCCTCCCGCGCTCTAAAGAGAGCTCAGGTGAGAAATTGCAAACGTCGAGCAATTGCTCCGAGATGAAAAGTGCCAGCACTGAAAGCTGTTGCTAGCCAGACCCCTTCCTTGGAAGCGCTTTTGTAGGCCTAAGAACACTGGGGCTCTGGGCTTCTCTAGCCACCTCATCTTCTGCTCATCCTCGCGCGCTCTAAAGAGAGCTCAGGTGAGAAATTGCAAACGTCCAGCAATTGCTCAGAGATGAAAAGTGCCAGCACTGAAAGCTGTTGCTAGCCAGCACCCTTCCTTGGAAGCGCTTTCACAGGCGCGGCAACACTGGGGCTTTGCGCTTCTCTACCCACCAAAAGTCACGGTCCTTCTCTTTCCGTCTTGTAGACACGAGCTGAGAAATTGCAAACGTCGAGCAATTGCTCAGAGATGAAAAGTGCCAGCACTGAAAGCTGTTGCTAGCCAGCCCCCTTCCTTGGAAGCGCTTTTGTAGGCCTAAGAACACTGGGGCTCTGGGCTTCTCTAGCCACCTCATCTTCTGCTCATCCTCTCGCGCACTCTAAAGAGAGCTCAGGTGAGAAATTGCAAACGTCGAGCAATTGCTCAGAGATGAAAAGTGCCAGCACTGAAAGCTCTTGCTAGCCAGCACCCTTCCTTGGAAGCGCTTTCACAGGCGCAGCAACACTGGGGCTTTGCGCTTCTCTAGCCACCAAACGTCACGGTCCTTCTCTTTCCGTCTCCTAGACACGAGCTGAGAAATTGCAAACGTCGAGCAATTGCTCCGAGATGAAAAGTGCCAGCACTGAAAGCTGTTGCTAGCCAGCACCCTTCCTTGGAAGCGCTTTCACAGGCGCAGCAACACTGGGGCTTTGCGCTTCTATACGCACCAAACGTCACGGTCATTCTCTTTCCGTCTCCTAGACACGAGCTGAGAAATTGCAAACGTCGAGCAATTGCTCAGAGATGAAAAGTGCCAGCACTGAAAGCTCTTGCTAGCCAGCACCCTTCCTTGGAAGCGCTTTCACAGGCGCAGCAACACTGGGGCTTTGCGCTTCTATACGCACCAAATGTCACGGTCCTTCTCTTTCCGTCGGTAGACACGAGCTGAGAAATTGCAAACGTCGAGCAATTGCTCAGAGATGAAAAGTGCCAGCACTGAAAGCTGTTGCTAGCCAGCACCCTTCCTTGGAAGCGCTTTTGTAGGCCTAAGAACACTGGGGCTCTGGGCTTCTCTAGCCACCTCATCTTCTGCTCATCCTCGCGCGCACTCTAAAGAGAGCTCAGGTGAGAAATTGCAAACGTCGAGCAATTGCTCAGAGATGAAAAGTGCCAGCACTGAAAGCTCTTGCTAGCCAGCACCCTTCCTTGGAAGCGCTTTCACAGGCGCAGTAACACTGGGGCTTTGCGCTTCTCTAGCCACCAAGCGTCACGGTCCTTCTCTTTCCGTCTCGTAGACACGAGCTGAGAAATTGCAAACGTCGAGCAATTGCTCCGAGATGAAAAGTGCCAGCACTGAAAGCTCTTGCTAGCCAGCACCCTTCCTTGGAAGCGCTTTCACAGGAGCAGCAACACAGGGGCTTTGCACTTCTCTACGCACCAAACGTCACGGTCCTTCTCTTTCCGTCTCGTAGACACGAGCTGAGAAATTGCAAACGTCCAGCAATTGCTCAGAGATGAAAAGTGCCAGCACTGAAAGCTCTTGCTAGCCAGCACCCTTCCTTGGAAGCGCTTTTGTAGGCCTAAGAAGACTGGGGCTCTGGGCTTCTCTAGCCACCTCATCTTCTGCTCATCCTCTCGCGCACTCTAAAGAGAGCTCAGGTGAGAAATTGCAAACGTCGAGCAATTGCTCAGAGATGAAAAGTGCCAGCACTGAAAGCTCTTGCTAGCCAGCACCCTTCCTTGGAAGCGCTTTCACAGGCGCAGCAACACTGGGGCTTTGCGCTTCTCTAGCCACCAAACGTCACGGCCCTTCTCTTTCCGTCGGTAGACACGAGCTGAGAAATTGCAAACGTCGAGCAATTGCTCAGAGATGAAAAGTGCCAGCACTGAAAGCTGTTGCTAGCCAGCACCCTTCCTTGGAAGCGCTTTCACAGGCGCAGCAACACTGGGGCTTTGCGCTTCTCTAGCCACCAAACGTCACGGTCCTTCTCTTTCCGTCGGTAGACACGAGCTGAGAAATTGCAAACGTCGAGCAATTGCTCCGAGATGAAAAGTGCCAGCACTGAAAGCTGTTGCTAGCCAGCACCCTTCCTTGGAAGCGCTTTTGTAGGCCTAAGAACAGTGGGGCTCTGGGCTTCTCTAGCCACCTCATCTTCTGCTCATCCTCTCGCGCACTCTAAAGAGAGCTCAGGTGAGAAATTGCAAACGTCGAGCAATTGCTCAGAGATGAAAAGGGCCAGCACTGAAAGCTGTTGCTAGCCAGCACCCTTCCTTGGAAGCGCTTTCACAGGCGCAGCAACACTGGGGCTTTGCGCTTCTCTAGCCACCAAACGTCACGGCCCTTCTCTTTCCGTCGGTAGACACGAGCTGAGAAATTGCAAACGTCGAGCAATTGCTCAGAGATGAAAAGTGCCAGCACTGAAAGCTGTTGCTAGCCAGCACCCTTCCTTGGAAGCGCTTTCACAGGCGCAGCAACACTGGGGCTTTGCGCTTCTCTACCCACCAAACGTCACGGTCCTTCTCTTTCCGTCGGTAGACACGAGCTGAGAAATTGCAAACGTCGAGCAATTGCTCAGAGATGAAAAGTGCCAGCACTGAAAGCTGTTGCTAGCCAGCACCCTTCCTTGGAAGCGCTTTTGTAGGCCTAAGAACACTGGGGCTCTGGGCTTCTCTAGCCACCTCATCTTCTGCTCATCCTCTCGCGCACTCTAAAGAGAGCTCAGGTGAGAAATTGCAAAAGTCGAGCAATTGCTCAGAGATGAAAAGTGCCAGCACTGAAAGCTCTTGCTAGCCAGCACCCTTCCTGGGAAGCGCTTTCACAGGCGCAGCAACACTGGGGCTTTGCGCTTCTCTAGCCACCAAACGTCACGGTCCTTCTCTTTCCGTCGGTAGACACGAGCTGAGAAATTGCAAACGTCGAGCAATTGCTCAGAGATGAAAAGTGCCAGCACTGAAAGCTGTTGCTAGCCAGCACCCTTCCTTGGAAGCGCTTTTGTAGGCCTAAGAACACTGGGGCTCTGGGCTTCTCTAGCCACCTCATCTTCTGCTCATCCTCTCGCGCACTCTAAAGAGAGCTCAGGTGAGAAATTGCAAACGTCGAGCAATTGCTCAGAGATGAAAAGTGCCAGCACTGAAAGCTCTTGCTAGCCAGCACCCTTCCTTGGAAGCGCTTTCACAGGCGCAGCAACACTGGGGCTTTGTGCTTCTATACGCACCAAACGTCACGGTCCTTCTCTTTCCGTCTCGTAGACACGAGCTGAGAAATTGCAAACGTCGAGCAATTGCTCAGAGATGAAAAGTGCCAGCACTGAAAGCTGTTGCTAGCCAGCACCCTTCCTTGGAAGCGCTTTTGTAGGCCTAAGAACACTGGGGCTCTGGGCTTCTCTAGCCACCTCATCTTCTGCTCATCCTCCCGCGCTCTAAAGAGAGCTCAGGTGAGAAATTGCAAACGTCGAGCAATTGCTCCGAGATGAAAAGTGCCAGCACTGAAAGCTGTTGCTAGCCAGACCCCTTCCTTGGAAGCGCTTTTGTAGGCCTAAGAACACTGGGGCTCTGGGCTTCTCTAGCCACCTCATCTTCTGCTCATCCTCGCGCGCTCTAAAGAGAGCTCAGGTGAGAAATTGCAAACGTCGAGCAATTGCTCAGAGATGAAAAGTGCCAGCACTGAAAGCTGTTGCTAGCCAGCACCCTTCCTTGGAAGCGCTTTCACAGGCGCGGCAACACTGGGGCTTTGCGCTTCTCTACCCACCAAAAGTCACAGTCCTTCTCTTTCCGTCTCCTAGACACGAGCTGAGAAATTGCAAACGTCGAGCAATTGCTCAGAGATGAAAAGTGCCAGCACTGAAAGCTGTTGCTAGCCAGCCCCCTTCCTTGGAAGCGCTTTTGTAGGCCTAAGAACACTGGGGCTCTGGGCTTCTCTAGCCACCTCATCTTCTGCTCATCCTCGCGCGCACTCTAAAGAGAGCTCAGGTGAGAAATTGCAAATGTCCAGCAATTGCTCAGAGATGAAAAGTGCCAGCACTGAAAGCTCTTGCTAGCCAGCACCCTTCCTTGGAAGCGCTTTCACAGGCGCAGCAACACTGGGGCTTTGCGCTTCTATACGCACCAAACGTCACGGTCCTTCTCTTTCCGTCTCGTAGACACGAGCTGAGAAATTGCAAACATCGAGCAATTGCTCAGAGATGAAAAGTGCCAGCACTGAAAGCTCTTGCTAGCCAGCACCCTTCCTTGGAAGCGCTTTTGTAGGCCTAAGAACAGTGGGGCTCTGGGCTTCTCTAGCCACCTCATCTTCTGCTCATCCTCTCGCGCACTCTAAAGAGAGCTCAGGTGAGAAATTGCAAACGTCGAGCAATTGCTCAGAGATGAAAAGTGCCAGCACTGAAAGCTCTTGCTAGCCAGCACCCTTCCTTGGAAGCGCTTTCACAGGCGCAGCAACACTGGGGCTTTGCGCTTCTCTAGCCACCAAACGTCACGGTCCTTCTCTTTCCGTCGGTAGACACGAGCTGAGAAATTGCAAACGTCGAGCAATTGCTCAGAGATGAAAAGTGCCAGCACTGAAAGCTGTTGCTAGCCAGCACCCTTCCTTGGAAGCGCTTTCACAGGCGCAGCAACACTGGGGCTTTGCGCTTCTATACGCACCAAATGTCACGGTCCTTCTCTTTCCGTCGGTAGACACGAGCTGAGAAATTGCAAACGTCGAGCAATTGCTCAGAGATGAAAAGTGGCAGCACTGAAAGCTGTTGCTAGCCAGCACCCTTCCTTGGAAGCGCTTTTGTAGGCCTAAGAACACTGGGGCTCTGGGCTTCTCTAGCCACCTCATCTTCTGCTCATCCTCTCGCGCACTCTAAAGAGAGCTCAGGTGAGAAATTACAAACGTCGAGCAATTGCTCAGAGATGAAAAGTGCCAGCACTGAAAGCTGTTGCTAGCCAGCACCCTTCCTTGGAAGCGCTTTCACAGGCGCAGCAACACTGGGGCTTTGCGCTTCTCTAGCCACCAAAAGTCACGGTCCTTCTCTTTCTGTCGGTAGACACGAGCTGAGAAATTGCAAACGTCGAGCAATTGCTCAGAGACGAAAAGTGCCAGCACTGAAAGCTGTTGCTAGCCAGCACCCTTCCTTGGAAGCGCTTTTGTAGGCCTAAGAAGACTGGGGCTCTGGGCTTCTCTAGCCACCTCATCTTCTGCTCATCCTCTCGCGCACTCTAAAGAGAGCTCAGGTGAGAAATTGCAAACGTCCAGCAATTGCTCAGAGATGAAAAGTGCCAGCACTGAAAGCTCTTGCTAGCCAGCACCCTTCCTTGGAAGCGCTTTCACAGGCGCAGCAACACTGGGGCTTTGCGCTTCTATACGCACCAAACGTCACGGTCCTTCTCTTTCCGTCTCGTAGACACGAGCTGAGAAATTGCAAACGTCGAGCAATTGCTCAGAGATGAAAAGTGCCAGCACTGAAAGCTGTTGCTAGCCAGCACCCTTCCTTGGAAGCGCTTTTGTAGGCCTAAGAACACTGGGGCTCTGGGCTTCTCTAGCCACCTCATCTTCTGCTCATCCTCTCGCGCACTCTAAAGAGAGCTCAGGTGAGAAATTGCAAACGTCCAGCAATTGCTCAGAGATGAAAAGTGCCAGCACTGAAAGCTGTTGCTAGCCAGCACCCTTCCTTGGAAGCGCTTTCACAGGCGCAGCAACACTGGGGCTTTGCGCTTCTATACGCACCAAACGTCACGGTCCTTCTCTTTCCGTCTCGTAGACACGAGCTGAGAAATTGCAAACGTCGAGCAATTGCTCAGAGATGAAAAGTGCCAGCACTGAAAGCTCTTGCTAGCCAGCACCCTTCCTTGGAAGCGCTTTTGTAGGCCTAAGAACACTGGGGCTCTGGGCTTCTCTAGCCACCTCATCTTCTGCTCATCCTCTCGCGCACTCTAAAGAGAGCTCAGGTGAGAAATTGCAAACGTCGAGCAATTGCTCAGAGATGAAAAGTGCCAGCACTGAAAGCTCTTGCTAGCCAGCACCCTTCCTTGGAAACGCTTTCACAGGCGCAGCAACACTGGGGCTTTGCACTTCTCTACGCACCAAATGTCACGGTCCTTCTCTTTCCGTCTTGTAGACACGAGCTGAGAAATTGCAAACGTCGAGCAATTGCTCAGAGATGAAAAGTGCCAGCACTGAAAGCTGTTGCTAGCCAGCACCCTTCCTTGGAAGCGCTTTTGTAGGCCTAAGAACACTGGGGCTCTGGGCTTCTCTAGCCACCTCATCTTCTGCTCATCCTCTCGCGCACTCTAAAGAGAGCTCAGGTGAGAAATTGCAAACGTCGAGCAATTGCTCAGAGATGAAAAGTGCCAGCACTGAAAGCTGTTGCTAGCCAGCACCCTTCCTTGGAAGCGCTTTCACAGGCGCAGCAACACTGGGGCTTTGCGCTTCTCTAGCCACCAAACGTCACGGTCCTTCTCTTTCCGTCTCGTAGACACGAGCTGAGAAATTGCAAACGTCCAGCAATTGCTCAGAGATGAAAAGTGCCAGCACTGAAAGCTCTTGCTAGCCAGCACCCTTCCTTGGAAGCGCTTTTGTAGGCCTAAGAACACTGGGGCTCTGGGCTTCTCTAGCCACCTCATCTTCTGCTCATCCTCGCGCGCACTCTAAAGAGAGCTCAGGTGAGAAATTGCAAACGTCCAGCAATTGCTCAGAGATGAAAAGGGCCAGCACTGAAAGCTGTTGCTAGCCAGCACCCTTCCTTGGAAGCGCTTTCACAGGTGCAGCAACACTGGGGCTTTGCGCTTCTCTAGCCACCAAACGTCACGGTCCTTCTCTTTCCGTCTCGTAGACACGAGCTGAGAAATTGCAAACGTCGAGCAATTGCTCAGAGATGAAAAGTGCCAGCACTGAAAGCTGTTGCTAGCCAGCACCCTTCCTTGGAAGCGCTTTTGTAGGCCTAAGAACAGTGGGGCTCTGGGCTTCTCTAGCCACCTCATCTTCTGCTCATCCTCTCGCGCACTCTAAAGAGAGCTCAGGTGAGAAATTGCAAACGTCGAGCAATTGCTCCGAGATGAAAAGTGCCAGCACTGAAAGCTCTTGCTAGCCAGCACCCTTCCTTGGAAGCGCTTTCACAGGCGCAGCAACACTGGGGCTTTGCGCTTCTATACGCACCAAATGTCACGGTCCTTCTCTTTCCGTCTCCTAGACACGAGCTGAGAAATTGCAAACGTCGAGCAATTGCTCAGAGATGAAAAGTGCCAGCACTGAAAGCTGTTGCTAGCCAGCACCCTTCCTTGGAAGCGCTTTTGTAGGCCTAAGAACACTGGGGCTCTGGGCTTCTCTAGCCACCTCATCTTCTGCTCATCCTCTCGCGCACTCTAAAGAGAGCTCAGGTGAGAAATTGCAAACGTCGAGCAATTGCTCAGAGATGAAAAGTGCCAGCACTGAAAGCTCTTGCTAGCCAGCACCCTTCCTTGGAAGCGCTTTCACAGGCGCAGCAACACTGGGGCTTTGCGCTTCTATACGCACCAAATGTCACGGTCCTTCTCTTTCCGTCTTGTAGACACGAGCTGAGAAATTGCAAACGTCGAGCAATTGCTCAGAGATGAAAAGTGCCAGCACTGAAAGCTCTTGCTAGCCAGCACCCTTCCTTGGAAGCGCTTTCACAGGCGCAGCAACACTGGGGCTTTGCGCTTCTATACGCACCAAATGTCACGGTCATTCTCTTTCCGTCTCCTAGACACGAGCTGAGAAATTGCAAACGTCGAGCAATTGCTCAGAGATGAAAAGTGCCAGCACTGAAAGCTCTTGCTAGCCAGCACCCTTCCTTGGAAGCGCTTTTGTAGGCCTAAGAACAGTGGGGCTCTGGGCTTCACTAGCCACCTCATCTTCTGCTCATCCTCTCGCGCACTCTAAAGAGAGCTCAGGTGAGAAATTGCAAACGTCGAGCAATTGCTCAGAGATGAAAAGTGCCAGCACTGAAAGCTCTTGCTAGCCAGCACCCTTCCTTGGAAGCGCTTTCACAGGCGCAGCAACACTGGGGCTTTGCGCTTCTATACGCACCAAATGTCACGGTCCTTCTCTTTCCGTCTCCTAGACACGAGCTGAGAAATTGCAAACGTCGAGCAATTGCTCAGAGATGAAAAGTGCCAGCACTGAAAGCTGTTGCTAGCCAGCACCCTTCCTTGGAAGCGCTTTTGTAGGCCTAAGAACACTGGGGCTCTGGGCTTCTCTAGCCACCTCATCTTCTGCTCATCCTCTCGCGCACTCTAAAGAGAGCTCAGGTGAGAAATTGCAAACGTCGAGCAATTGCTCAGAGATGAAAAGTGCCAGCACTGAAAGCTCTTGCTAGCCAGCACCCTTCCTTGGAAGCGCTTTCACAGGCGCAGCAACACTGGGGCTTTGCGCTTCTATACGCACCAAATGTCACGGTCATTCTCTTTCCGTCTTGTAGACACGAGCTGAGAAATTGCAAACGTCGAGCAATTGCTCAGAGATGAAAAGTGCCAGCACTGAAAGCTCTTGCTAGCCAGCACCCTTCCTTGGAAGCGCTTTCACAGGCGCAGCAACACTGGGGCTTTGCGCTTCTATACGCACCAAATGTCACGGTCATTCTCTTTCCGTCTCCTAGACACGAGCTGAGAAATTGCAAACGTCGAGCAATTGCTCAGAGATGAAAAGTGCCAGCACTGAAAGCTCTTGCTAGCCAGCACCCTTCCTTGGAAGCGCTTTTGTAGGCCTAAGAACACTGGGGCTCTGGGCTTCTCTAGCCACCTCATCTTCTGCTCATCCTCTCGCGCACTCTAAAGAGAGCTCAGGTGAGAAATTGCAAACGTCGAGCAATTGCTCAGAGATGAAAAGGGCCAGCACTGAAAGCTCTTGCTAGCCAGCACCCTTCCTTGGAAGCGCTTTCACAGGCGCAGTAACACTGGGGCTTTGCGCTTCTCTAGCCACCAAGCGTCACGGTCCTTCTCTTTCCGTCTCGTAGACACGAGGTGAGAAATTGCAAACGTCGAGCAATTGCTCCGAGATGAAAAGTGCCAGCACTGAAAGCTGTTGCTAGCCAGCACCCTTCCTTGGAAGCGCTTTCACAGGAGCAGCAACACAGGGGCTTTGCGCTTCTCTAGCCACCAAACGTCACGGTCCTTCTCTTTCCGTCTCGTAGACACGAGCTGAGAAATTGCAAACGTCGAGCAATTGCTCAGAGATGAAAAGTGCCAGCACTGAAAGCTGTTGCTAGCCAGCACCCTTCCTTGGAAGCGCTTTTGTAGGCCTAAGAACACTGGGGCTCTGGGCTTCTCTAGCCACCTCATCTTCTGCTCATCCTCTCGCGCACTCTAAAGAGAGCTCAGGTGAGAAATTGCAAAAGTCGAGCAATTGCTCAGAGATGAAAAGTGCCAGCACTGAAAGCTGTTGCTAGCCAGCACCCTTCCTGGGAAGCGCTTTCACAGGCGCAGCAACACTGGGGCTTTGCGCTTCTCTAGCCACCAAACGTCACGGTCCTTCTCTTTCCGTCGGTAGACACGAGCTGAGAAATTGCAAACGTCGAGCAATTGCTCAGAGATGAAAAGTGCCAGCACTGAAAGCTGTTGCTAGCCAGCACCCTTCCTTGGAAGCGCTTTTGTAGGCCTAAGAACACTGGGGCTCTGGGCTTCTCTAGCCACCTCATCTTCTGCTCATCCTCTCGCGCACTCTAAAGAGAGCTCAGGTGAGAAATTGCAAACGTCGAGCAATTGCTCAGAGATGAAAAGTGCCAGCACTGAAAGCTCTTGCTAGCCAGCACCCTTCCTTGGAAGCGCTTTCACAGGCGCAGCAACACTGGGGCTTTGTGCTTCTATACGCACCAAACGTCACGGTCCTTCTCTTTCCGTCTCGTAGACACGAGCTGAGAAATTGCAAACGTCGAGCAATTGCTCAGAGATGAAAAGTGCCAGCACTGAAAGCTGTTGCTAGCCAGCACCCTTCCTTGGAAGCGCTTTTGTAGGCCTAAGAACACTGGGGCTCTGGGCTTCTCTAGCCACCTCATCTTCTGCTCATCCTCCTGCGCTCTAAAGAGAGCTCAGGTGAGAAATTGCAAACGTCGAGCAATTGCTCCGAGATGAAAAGTGCCAGCACTGAAAGCTGTTGCTAGCCAGACCCCTTCCTTGGAAGCGCTTTTGTAGGCCTAAGAACACTGGGGCTCTGGGCTTCTCTAGCCACCTCATCTTCTGCTCATCCTCTCGCGCTCTAAAGAGAGCTCAGGTGAGAAATTGCAAACGTCCAGCAATTGCTCAGAGATGAAAAGTGCCAGCACTGAAAGCTGTTGCTAGCCAGCACCCTTCCTTGGAAGCGCTTTCACAGGCGCGGCAACACTGGGGCTTTGCGCTTCTCTAGCCACCAAACGTCACGGTCATTCTCTTTCCGTCTCGTAGACACGAGCTGAGAAATTGCAAACGTCGAGCAATTGCTCAGAGATGAAAAGTGCCAGCACTGAAAGCTGTTGCTAGCCAGCACCCTTCCTTGGAAGCGCTTTTGTAGGCCTAAGAACACTGGGGCTCTGGGCTTCTCTAGCCACCTACTCTTCTGCTCATCCTCTCGCGCACTCTAAAGAGAGCTCAGGTGAGAAATTACTAACGTCGAGCAATTGCTCAGAGATGAAAAGTGCCAGCACTGAAAGCTGTTGCTAGCCAGCACCCTTCCTTGGAAGCGCTTTCACAGGCGCAGCAACACTGGGGCTTTGCGCTTCTCTAGCCACCAAAAGTCACGGTCCTTCTCTTTCCGTCGGTAGACACGAGCTGAGAAATTGCAAACGTCGAGCAATTGCTCAGAGATGAAAAGTGCCAGCACTGAAAGCTGTTGCTAGCCAGCACCCTTCCTTGGAAGCGCTTTTGTAGGCCTAAGAACACTGGGGCTCTGGGCTTCTCTAGCCACCTCATCTTCTGCTCATCCTCGCGCGCACTCTAAAGAGAGCTCAGGTGAGAAATTGCAAACGTCGAGCAATTGCTCAGAGATGAAAAGTGCCAGCACTGAAAGCTCTTGCTAGCCAGCACCCTTCCTTGGAAGCGCTTTCACAGGCGCAGCAACACTGGGGCTTTGCGCTTCTCTACCCACCAATCGTCACGGTCCTTCTCTTTCCGTCTCCTAGACACGAGCTGAGAAATTGCAAACGTCGAGCAATTGCTCAGAGATGAAAAGTGCCAGCACTGAAAGCTTTTGCTAGCCAGCACCCTTCCTTGGAAGCGCTTTCACAGGCGCAGCAACACTGGGGCTTTGCGCTTCTATACGCACCAAACGTCACGGTCATTCTCTTTCCGTCTTGTAGACACGAGCTGAGAAATTGCAAACGTCGAGCAATTGCTCAGAGATGAAAAGTGCCAGCACTGAAAGCTCTTGCTAGCCAGCACCCTTCCTTGGAAGCGCTTTCACAGGCGCAGCAACACTGGGGCTTTGCGCTTCTATACGCACCAAATGTCACGGTCATTCTCTTTCCGTCGGTAGACACGAGCTGAGAAATTGCAAACGTCGAGCAATTGCTCAGAGATGAAAAGTGCCAGCACTGAAAGCTGTTGCTAGCCAGCACCCTTCCTTGGAAGCGCTTTTGTAGGCCTAAGAACACTGGGGCTCTGGGCTTCTCTAGCCACCTCATCTTCTGCTCATCCTCTCGCGCACTCTAAAGAGAGCTCAGGTGAGAAATTGCAAACGTCGAGCAATTGCTCAGAGATGAAAAGTGCCAGCACTGAAAGCTCTTGCTAGCCAGCACCCTTCCTTGGAAGCGCTTTCACAGGCGCAGTAACACTGGGGCTTTGCGCTTCTCTAGCCACCAAGCGTCACGGTCCTTCTCTTTCCGTCTCGTAGACACGAGCTGAGAAATTGCAAACGTCGAGCAATTGCTCCGAGATGAAAAGTGCCAGCACTGAAAGCTCTTGCTAGCCAGCACCCTTCCTTGGAAGCGCTTTCACAGGAGCAGCAACACAGGGGCTTTGCACTTCTCTACGCACCAAACGTCACGGTCCTTCTCTTTCCGTCTCGTAGACACGAGCTGAGAAATTGCAAACGTCCAGCAATTGCTCAGAGATGAAAAGTGCCAGCACTGAAAGCTCTTGCTAGCCAGCACCCTTCCTTGGAAGCGCTTTTGTAGGCCTAAGAAGACTGGGGCTCTGGGCTTCTCTAGCCACCTCATCTTCTGCTCATCCTCTCGCGCACTCTAAAGAGAGCTCAGGTGAGAAATTGCAAACGTCGAGCAATTGCTCAGAGATGAAAAGTGCCAGCACTGAAAGCTCTTGCTAGCCAGCACCCTTCCTTGGAAGCGCTTTCACAGGCGCAGCAACACTGGGGCTTTGCGCTTCTATACGCACCAAATGTCACGGTCATTCTCTTTCCGTCTTGTAGACACGAGCTGAGAAATTGCAAACGTCGAGCAATTGCTCAGAGATGAAAAGTGCCAGCACTGAAAGCTCTTGCTAGCCAGCACCCTTCCTTGGAAGCGCTTTCACAGGCGCAGCAACACTGGGGCTTTGCGCTTCTATACGCACCAAATGTCACGGTCATTCTCTTTCCGTCTCCTAGACACGAGCTGAGAAATTGCAAACGTCGAGCAATTGCTCAGAGATGAAAAGTGCCAGCACTGAAAGCTCTTGCTAGCCAGCACCCTTCCTTGGAAGCGCTTTTGTAGGCCTAAGAACACTGGGGCTCTGGGCTTCTCTAGCCACCTCATCTTCTGCTCATCCTCTCGCGCACTCTAAAGAGAGCTCAGGTGAGAAATTGCAAACGTCGAGCAATTGCTCAGAGATGAAAAGGGCCAGCACTGAAAGCTCTTGCTAGCCAGCACCCTTCCTTGGAAGCGCTTTCACAGGCGCAGTAACACTGGGGCTTTGCGCTTCTCTAGCCACCAAGCGTCACGGTCCTTCTCTTTCCGTCTCGTAGACACGAGGTGAGAAATTGCAAACGTCGAGCAATTGCTCCGAGATGAAAAGTGCCAGCACTGAAAGCTGTTGCTAGCCAGCACCCTTCCTTGGAAGCGCTTTCACAGGAGCAGCAACACAGGGGCTTTGCGCTTCTCTAGCCACCAAACGTCACGGTCCTTCTCTTTCCGTCTCGTAGACACGAGCTGAGAAATTGCAAACGTCGAGCAATTGCTCCGAGATGAAAAGTGCCAGCACTGAAAGCTGTTGCTAGCCAGACCCCTTCCTTGGAAGCGCTTTTGTAGGCCTAAGAACACTGGGGCTCTGGGCTTCTCTAGCCACCTCATCTTCTGCTCATCCTCGCGCGCTCTAAAGAGAGCTCAGGTGAGAAATTGCAAACGTCCAGCAATTGCTCAGAGATGAAAAGTGCCAGCACTGAAAGCTGTTGCTAGCCAGCACCCTTCCTTGGAAGCGCTTTCACAGGCGCGGCAACACTGGGGCTTTGCGCTTCTCTAGCCACCAAACGTCACGGTCATTCTCTTTCCGTCTCGTAGACACGAGCTGAGAAATTGCAAACGTCGAGCAATTGCTCAGAGATGAAAAGTGCCAGCACTGAAAGCTGTTGCTAGCCAGCACCCTTCCTTGGAAGCGCTTTTGTAGGCCTAAGAACACTGGGGCTCTGGGCTTCTCTAGCCACCTACTCTTCTGCTCATCCTCTCGCGCACTCTAAAGAGAGCTCAGGTGAGAAATTACTAACGTCGAGCAATTGCTCAGAGATGAAAAGTGCCAGCACTGAAAGCTGTTGCTAGCCAGCACCCTTCCTTGGAAGCGCTTTCACAGGCGCAGCAACACTGGGGCTTTGCGCTTCTCTAGCCACCAAAAGTCACGGTCCTTCTCTTTCCGTCGGTAGACACGAGCTGAGAAATTGCAAACGTCGAGCAATTGCTCAGAGATGAAAAGTGCCAGCACTGAAAGCTGTTGCTAGCCAGCACCCTTCCTTGGAAGCGCTTTTGTAGGCCTAAGAACACTGGGGCTCTGGGCTTCTCTAGCCACCTCATCTTCTGCTCATCCTCGCGCGCACTCTAAAGAGAGCTCAGGTGAGAAATTGCAAACGTCGAGCAATTGCTCAGAGATGAAAAGTGCCAGCACTGAAAGCTCTTGCTAGCCAGCACCCTTCCTTGGAAGCGCTTTCACAGGCGCAGCAACACTGGGGCTTTGCGCTTCTCTACCCACCAATCGTCACGGTCCTTCTCTTTCCGTCTCCTAGACACGAGCTGAGAAATTGCAAACGTCGAGCAATTGCTCAGAGATGAAAAGTGCCAGCACTGAAAGCTTTTGCTAGCCAGCACCCTTCCTTGGAAGCGCTTTCACAGGCGCAGCAACACTGGGGCTTTGCGCTTCTATACGCACCAAACGTCACGGTCATTCTCTTTCCGTCTTGTAGACACGAGCTGAGAAATTGCAAACGTCGAGCAATTGCTCAGAGATGAAAAGTGCCAGCACTGAAAGCTCTTGCTAGCCAGCACCCTTCCTTGGAAGCGCTTTCACAGGCGCAGCAACACTGGGGCTTTGCGCTTCTATACGCACCAAATGTCACGGTCATTCTCTTTCCGTCGGTAGACACGAGCTGAGAAATTGCAAACGTCGAGCAATTGCTCAGAGATGAAAAGTGCCAGCACTGAAAGCTGTTGCTAGCCAGCACCCTTCCTTGGAAGCGCTTTTGTAGGCCTAAGAACACTGGGGCTCTGGGCTTCTCTAGCCACCTCATCTTCTGCTCATCCTCTCGCGCACTCTAAAGAGAGCTCAGGTGAGAAATTGCAAACGTCGAGCAATTGCTCAGAGATGAAAAGTGCCAGCACTGAAAGCTCTTGCTAGCCAGCACCCTTCCTTGGAAGCGCTTTCACAGGCGCAGTAACACTGGGGCTTTGCGCTTCTCTAGCCACCAAGCGTCACGGTCCTTCTCTTTCCGTCTCGTAGACACGAGCTGAGAAATTGCAAACGTCGAGCAATTGCTCCGAGATGAAAAGTGCCAGCACTGAAAGCTCTTGCTAGCCAGCACCCTTCCTTGGAAGCGCTTTCACAGGAGCAGCAACACAGGGGCTTTGCACTTCTCTACGCACCAAACGTCACGGTCCTTCTCTTTCCGTCTCGTAGACACGAGCTGAGAAATTGCAAACGTCCAGCAATTGCTCAGAGATGAAAAGTGCCAGCACTGAAAGCTCTTGCTAGCCAGCACCCTTCCTTGGAAGCGCTTTTGTAGGCCTAAGAAGACTGGGGCTCTGGGCTTCTCTAGCCACCTCATCTTCTGCTCATCCTCTCGCGCACTCTAAAGAGAGCTCAGGTGAGAAATTGCAAACGTCGAGCAATTGCTCAGAGATGAAAAGTGCCAGCACTGAAAGCTCTTGCTAGCCAGCACCCTTCCTTGGAAGCGCTTTCACAGGCGCAGCAACACTGGGGCTTTGCGCTTCTCTAGCCACCAAACGTCACGGCCCTTCTCTTTCCGTCGGTAGACACGAGCTGAGAAATTGCAAACGTCGAGCAATTGCTCAGAGATGAAAAGTGCCAGCACTGAAAGCTGTTGCTAGCCAGCACCCTTCCTTGGAAGCGCTTTCACAGGCGCAGCAACACTGGGGCTTTGCGCTTCTCTAGCCACCAAACGTCACGGTCCTTCTCTTTCTGTCGGTAGACACGAGCTGAGAAATTGCAAACGTCGAGCAATTGCTCAGAGATGAAAAGGGCCAGCACTGAAAGCTGTTGCTAGCCAGCACCCTTCCTTGGAAGCGCTTTTGTAGGCCTAAGAACAGTGGGGCTCTGGGCTTCTCTAGCCACCTCATCTTCTGCTCATCCTCTCGCGCACTCTAAAGAGAGCTCAGGTGAGAAATTGCAAACGTCGAGCAATTGCTCAGAGATGAAAAGGGCCAGCACTGAAAGCTGTTGCTAGCCAGCACCCTTCCTTGGAAGCGCTTTCACAGGCGCAGCAACACTGGGGCTTTGCGCTTCTCTAGCCACCAAACGTCACGGCCCTTCTCTTTCCGTCGGTAGACACGAGCTGAGAAATTGCAAACGTCGAGCAATTGCTCAGAGATGAAAAGTGCCAGCACTGAAAGCTGTTGCTAGCCAGCACCCTTCCTTGGAAGCGCTTTCACAGGCGCAGCAACACTGGGGCTTTGCGCTTCTATATGCACCAAACGTCACGGTCCTTCTCTTTCCGTCGGTAGACACGAGCTGAGAAATTGCAAACGTCGAGCAATTGCTCAGAGATGAAAAGTGCCAGCACTGAAAGCTGTTGCTAGCCAGCACCCTTCCTTGGAAGCGCTTTTGTAGGCCGAAGAACACTGGGGCTCTGGGCTTCTCTAGCCACCTCATCTTCTGCTCATCCTCTCGCGCACTCTAAAGAGAGCTCAGGTGAGAAATTACAAACGTCGAGCAATTGCTCAGAGATGAAAAGTGCCAGCACTGAAAGCTCTTGCTAGCCAGCACCCTTCCTTGGAAGCGCTTTCACAGGCGCAGTAACACTGGGGCTTTGCGCTTCTATACGCACCAAATGTCACGGTCATTCTCTTTCCGTCTTGTAGACAGGAGCTGAGAAATTGCAAACGTCGAGCAATTGCTCAGAGATGAAAAGTGCCAGCACTGAAAGCTCTTGCTAGCCAGCACCCTTCCTTGGAAGCGCTTTTGTAGGCCTAAGAACACTGGGGCTCTGGGCTTCTCTAGCCACCTCATCTTCTGCTCATCCTCTCGCGCACTCTAAAGAGAGCTCAGGTGAGAAATTGCAAACGTCGAGCAATTGCTCAGAGATGAAAAGTGCCAGCACTGAAAGCTGTTGCTAGCCAGCACCCTTCCTTGGAAGCGCTTTCACAGGCGCAGCAACACTGAGGCTTTGAGCTTCTCTAGCCACCAAACGTCACGGTCCTTCTCTTTCCGTCTCCTAGACACGAGCTGAGAAATTGCAAACGTCGAGCAATTGCTCAGAGATGAAAAGTGCCAGCACTGAAAGCTGTTGCTAGCCAGCACCCTTCCTTGGAAGCGCTTTTGTAGGCCTAAGAACACTGGGGCTCTGGGCTTCTCTAGCCACCTCATCTTCTGCTCATCCTCTCGCGCACTCTAAAGAGAGCTCAGGTGAGAAATTGCAAACGTCGAGCAATTGCTCAGAGATGAAAAGTGCCAGCACTGAAAGCTCTTGCTAGCCAGCACCCTTCCTTGGAAGCGCTTTCACAGGCGCAGCAACACTGGGGCTTTGCGCTTCTCTAGCCACCAAACGTTACGGTCCTTCTCTTTCCGTCGGTAGACACGAGCTGAGAAATTGCAAACGTCCAGCAATTGCTCAGAGATGAAAAGTGCCAGCACTGAAAGCTGTTGCTAGCCAGCACCCTTCCTTGGAAGCGCTTTCACAGGCGCAGCAACACTGGGGCTTTGCGCTTCTCTACCCACCAAAAGTCACAGTCCTTCTCTTTCCGTCTCCTAGACACGAGCTGAGAAATTGCAAACGTCGAGCAATTGCTCAGAGATGAAAAGTGCCAGCACTGAAAGCTGTTGCTAGCCAGCCCCCTTCCTTGGAAGCGCTTTTGTAGGCCTAAGAACACTGGGGCTCTGGGCTTCTCTAGCCACCTCATCTTCTGCTCATCCTCGCGCGCACTCTAAAGAGAGCTCAGGTGAGAAATTGCAAACGTCGAGCAATTGCTCAGAGATGAAAAGTGCCAGCACTGAAAGCTCTTGCTAGCCAGCACCCTTCCTTGGAAGCGCTTTCACAGGCGCAGCAACACTGGGGCTTTGCGCTTCTATACGCACCAAACGTCACGGTCCTTCTCTTTCCGTCTCGTAGACACGAGCTGAGAAATTGCAAACATCGAGCAATTGCTCAGAGATGAAAAGTGCCAGCACTGAAAGCTCTTGCTAGCCAGCACCCTTCCTTGGAAGCGCTTTTGTAGGCCTAAGAACAGTGGGGCTCTGGGCTTCTCTAGCCACCTCATCTTCTGCTCATCCTCTCGCGCACTCTAAAGAGAGCTCAGGTGAGAAATTGCAAACGTCCAGCAATTGCTCAGAGATGAAAAGTGCCAGCACTGAAAGCTCTTGCTAGCCAGCACCCTTCCTTGGAAGCGCTTTCACAGGCGCAGCAACACTGGGGCTTTGCGCTTCTCTAGCCACCAAACGTCACGGTCCTTCTCTTTCCGTCGGTAGACACGAGCTGAGAAATTGCAAACGTCGAGCAATTGCTCAGAGATGAAAAGTGCCAGCACTGAAAGCTCTTGCTAGCCAGCACCCTTCCTTGGAAGCGCTTTCACAGGCGCAGCAACACTGGGGCTTTGCGCTTCTATACGCACCAAATGTCACGGTCCTTCTCTTTCCGTCGGTAGACACGAGCTGAGAAATTGCAAACGTCGAGCAATTGCTCAGAGATGAAAAGTGCCAGCACTGAAAGCTGTTGCTAGCCAGCACCCTTCCTTGGAAGCGCTTTTGTAGGCCTAAGAACACTGGGGCTCTGGGCTTCTCTAGCCACCTCATCTTCTGCTCATCCTCTCGCGCACTCTAAAGAGAGCTCAGGTGAGAAATTACAAACGTCGAGCAATTGCTCAGAGATGAAAAGGGCCAGCACTGAAAGCTGTTGCTAGCCAGCACCCTTCCTTGGAAGCGCTTTCACAGGCGCAGCAACACTGGGGCTTTGCGCTTCTCTAGCCACCAAAAGTCACGGTCCTTCTCTTTCTGTCGGTAGACACGAGCTGAGAAATTGCAAACGTCGAGCAATTGCTCAGAGACGAAAAGTGCCAGCACTGAAAGCTGTTGCTAGCCAGCACCCTTCCTTGGAAGCGCTTTTGTAGGCCTAAGAAGACTGGGGCTCTGGGCTTCTCTAGCCACCTCATCTTCTGCTCATCCTCTCGCGCACTCTAAAGAGAGCTCAGGTGAGAAATTGCAAACGTCGAGCAATTGCTCAGAGATGAAAAGTGCCAGCACTGAAAGCTCTTGCTAGCCAGCACCCTTCCTTGGAAACGCTTTCACAGGCGCAGCAACACTGGGGCTTTGTGCTTCTATACGCACCAAATGTCACGGTCCTTCTCTTTCCGTCTTGTAGACACGAGCTGAGAAATTGCAAACGTCGAGCAATTGCTCAGAGATGAAAAGTGCCAGCACTGAAAGCTCTTGCTAGCCAGCACCCTTCCTTGGAAGCGCTTTTGTAGGCCTAAGAACACTGGGGCTCTGGGCTTCTCTAGCCACCTCATCTTCTGCTCATCCTCGCGCGCTCTAAAGAGAGCTCAGGTGAGAAATTGCAAACGTCGAGCAATTGCTCAGAGATGAAAAGTGCCAGCACTGAAAGCTGTTGCTAGCCAGCACCCTTCCTTGGAAGCGCTTTCACAGGCGCAGCAACACTGGGGCTTTGCGCTTCTCTAGCCACCAAACGTCACGGTCCTTCTCTTTCCGTCTCGTAGACACGAGCTGAGAAATTGCAAACGTCCAGCAATTGCTCAGAGATGAAAAGTGCCAGCACTGAAAGCTGTTGCTAGCCAGCACCCTTCCTTGGAAGCGCTTTTGTAGGCCTAAGAACACTGGGGCTCTGGGCTTCTCTAGCCACCTCATCTTCTGCTCATCCTCTCGCGCACTCTAAAGAGAGCTCAGGTGAGAAATTGCAAACGTCCAGCAATTGCTCAGAGATGAAAAGGGCCAGCACTGAAAGCTGTTGCTAGCCAGCACCCTTCCTTGGAAGCGCTTTCACAGGTGCAGCAACACTGGGGCTTTGCGCTTCTCTAGCCACCAAACGTCACGGTCCTTCTCTTTCCGTCTCGTAGACACGAGCTGAGAAATTGCAAACGTCGAGCAATTGCTCAGAGATGAAAAGTGCCAGCACTGAAAGCTGTTGCTAGCCAGCACCCTTCCTTGGAAGCGCTTTTGTAGGCCTAAGAACAGTGGGGCTCTGGGCTTCTCTAGCCACCTCATCTTCTGCTCATCCTCTCGCGCACTCTAAAGAGAGCTCAGGTGAGAAATTGCAAACGTCGAGCAATTGCTCAGAGATGAAAAGGGCCAGCACTGAAAGCTCTTGCTAGCCAGCACCCTTCCTTGGAAGCGCTTTCACAGGCGCAGCAACACTGGGGCTTTGCGCTTCTATACGCACCAAATGTCACGGTCCTTCTCTTTCCGTCTTGTAGACACGAGCTGAGAAATTGCAAACGTCGAGCAATTGCTCAGAGATGAAAAGTGCCAGCACTGAAAGCTGTTGCTAGCCAGCACCCTTCCTTGGAAGCGCTTTTGTAGGCCTAAGAACACTGGGGCTCTGGGCTTCTCTAGCCACCTCATCTTCTGCTCATCCTCTCGCGCACTCTAAAGAGAGCTCAGGTGAGAAATTGCAAACGTCGAGCAATTGCTCAGAGATGAAAAGTGCCAGCACTGAAAGCTCTTGCTAGCCAGCACCCTTCCTTGGAAGCGCTTTCACAGGCGCAGCAACACTGGGGCTTTGCGCTTCTATACGCACCAAATGTCACGGTCATTCTCTTTCCGTCTTGTAGACACGAGCTGAGAAATTGCAAACGTCGAGCAATTGCTCAGAGATGAAAAGTGCCAGCACTGAAAGCTCTTGCTAGCCAGCACCCTTCCTTGGAAGCGCTTTCACAGGCGCAGCAACACTGGGGCTTTGCGCTTCTATACGCACCAAATGTCACGGTCATTCTCTTTCCGTCTCCTAGACACGAGCTGAGAAATTGCAAACGTCGAGCAATTGCTCAGAGATGAAAAGTGCCAGCACTGAAAGCTCTTGCTAGCCAGCACCCTTCCTTGGAAGCGCTTTTGTAGGCCTAAGAACAGTGGGGCTCTGGGCTTCTCTAGCCACCTCATCTTCTGCTCATCCTCTCGCGCACTCTAAAGAGAGCTCAGGTGAGAAATTGCAAACGTCGAGCAATTGCTCAGAGATGAAAAGTGCCAGCACTGAAAGCTCTTGCTAGCCAGCACCCTTCCTTGGAAGCGCTTTCACAGGCGCAGCAACACTGGGGCTTTGCGCTTCTATACGCACCAAATGTCACGGTCCTTCTCTTTCCGTCTTGTAGACACGAGCTGAGAAATTGCAAACGTCGAGCAATTGCTCAGAGATGAAAAGTGCCAGCACTGAAAGCTGTTGCTAGCCAGCACCCTTCCTTGGAAGCGCTTTTGTAGGCCTAAGAACACTGGGGCTCTGGGCTTCTCTAGCCACCTCATCTTCTGCTCATCCTCTCGCGCACTCTAAAGAGAGCTCAGGTGAGAAATTGCAAACGTCGAGCAATTGCTCAGAGATGAAAAGTGCCAGCACTGAAAGCTCTTGCTAGCCAGCACCCTTCCTTGGAAGCGCTTTCACAGGCGCAGCAACACTGGGGCTTTGCGCTTCTATACGCACCAAATGTCACGGTCATTCTCTTTCCGTCTTGTAGACACGAGCTGAGAAATTGCAAACGTCGAGCAATTGCTCAGAGATGAAAAGTGCCAGCACTGAAAGCTCTTGCTAGCCAGCACCCTTCCTTGGAAGCGCTTTCACAGGCGCAGCAACACTGGGGCTTTGCGCTTCTATACGCACCAAATGTCACGGTCATTCTCTTTCCGTCTCCTAGACACGAGCTGAGAAATTGCAAACGTCGAGCAATTGCTCAGAGATGAAAAGTGCCAGCACTGAAAGCTCTTGCTAGCCAGCACCCTTCCTTGGAAGCGCTTTTGTAGGCCTAAGAACACTGGGGCTCTGGGCTTCTCTAGCCACCTCATCTTCTGCTCATCCTCTCGCGCACTCTAAAGAGAGTTCAGGTGAGAAATTGCAAACGTCGAGCAATTGCTCAGAGATGAAAAGTGCCAGCACTGAAAGCTGTTGCTAGCCAGCACCCTTCCTTGGAAGCGCTTTCACAGGCGCAGTAACACTGGGGCTTTGCGCTTCTCTAGCCACCAAGCGTCACGGTCCTTCTCTTTCCGTCTCGTAGACACGAGGTGAGAAATTGCAAACGTCGAGCAATTGCTCCGAGATGAAAAGTGCCAGCACTGAAAGCTGTTGCTAGCCAGCACCCTTCCTTGGAAGCGCTTTCACAGGAGCAGCAACACAGGGGCTTTGCGCTTCTCTAGCCACCAAACGTCACGGTCCTTCTCTTTCCGTCTCGTAGACACGAGCTGAGAAATTGCAAACGTCCAGCAATTGCTCAGAGATGAAAAGTGCCAGCACTGAAAGCTGTTGCTAGCCAGCACCCTTCCTTGGAAGCGCTTTTGTAGGCCTAAGAACACTGGGGCTCTGGGCTTCTCTAGCCACCTCATCTTCTGCTCATCCTCTCGCGCACTCTAAAGAGAGCTCAGGTGAGAAATTGCAAACGTCGAGCAATTGCTCAGAGATGAAAAGTGCCAGCACTGAAAGCTCTTGCTAGCCAGCACCCTTCCTTGGAAGCGCTTTCACAGGCGCAGCAACACTGGGGCTTTGCGCTTCTCTAGCCACCAAATGTCACGGCCCTTCTCTTTCCGTCGGTAGACACGAGCTGAGAAATTGCAAACGTCGAGCAATTGCTCAGAGATGAAAAGTGCCAGCACTGAAAGCTGTTGCTAGCCAGCACCCTTCCTTGGAAGCGCTTTCACATGAGCAGCAACACTGGGGCTTTGCGCTTCTATACGCACCAAACGTCACGGTCCTTCTCTTTCCGTCGGTAGACACGAGCTGAGAAATTGCAAACGTCGAGCAATTGCTCCGAGATGAAAAGTGCCAGCACTGAAAGCTCTTGCTAGCCAGCACCCTTCCTTGGAAGCGCTTTTGTAGGCCTAAGAACACTGGGGCTCTGGGCTTCTCTAGCCACCTCATCTTCTGCTCATCCTCTCGCGCACTCTAAAGAGAGCTCAGGTGAGAAATTACAAACGTCGAGCAATTGCTCAGAGATGAAAAGTGCCAGCACTGAAAGCTGTTGCTAGCCAGCACCCTTCCTTGGAAGCGCTTTCACAGGCGCAGCAACACTGGGGCTTTGCGCTTCTCTAGCCACCAAACGTCACGGTCCTTCTCTTTCCGTCTCGTAGACACGAGCTGAGAAATTGCAAACGTCGAGCAATTGCTCAGAGATGAAAAGTGCCAGCACTGAAAGCTCTTGCTAGCCAGCACCCTTCCTTGGAAGCGCTTTTGTAGGCCTAAGAAGACTGGGGCTCTGGGCTTCTCTAGCCACCTCATCTTCTGCTCATCCTCTCGCGCACTCTAAAGAGAGCTCAGGTGAGAAATTGCAAACGTCGAGCAATTGCTCCGAGATGAAAAGTGCCAGCACTGAAAGCTGTTGCTAGCCAGCACCCTTCCTTGGAAGCGCTTTTGTAGGCCTAAGAACACTGGGGCTCTGGGCTTCTCTAGCCACCTCATCTTCTGCTCATCCTCTCGCGCACTCTAAAGAGAGCTCAGGTGAGAAATTGCAAACGTCGAGCAATTGCTCAGAGATGAAAAGTGCCAGCACTGAAAGCTCTTGCTAGCCAGCACCCTTCCTTGGAAGCGCTTTCACAGGCGCAGCAACACTGGGGCTTTGAGCTTCTCTAGCCACCAAACGTCACGGTCCTTCTCTTTCCGTCGGTAGACACGAGCTGAGAAATTGCAAACGTCGAGCAATTGCTCCGAGATGAAAAGTGCCAGCACTGAAAGCTGTTGCTAGCCAGCACCCTTCCTTGGAAGCGCTTTTGTAGGCCTAAGAACACTGGGGCTCTGGGCTTCTCTAGCCACCTCATCTTCTGCTCATCCTCTCGCGCACTCTAAAGAGAGCTCAGGTGAGAAATTGCAAACGTCGAGCAATTGCTCAGAGATGAAAAGTGCCAGCACTGAAAGCTCTTGCTAGCCAGCACCCTTCCTTGGAAGCGCTTTCACAGGCGCAGCAACACTGGGGCTTTGCGCTTCTCTAGCCACCAAACGTCACGGTCCTTCTCTTTCCGTCGGTAGACACGAGCTGAGAAATTGCAAACGTCGAGCAATTGCTCAGAGATGAAAAGTGCCAGCACTGAAAGCTGTTGCTAGCCAGCACCCTTCCTTGGAAGCGCTTTCACAGGTGCAGCAACACTGGGGCTTTGCGCTTCTCTACCCACCAAAAGTCACAGTCCTTCTCTTTCCGTCTCCTAGACACGAGCTGAGAAATTGCAAACGTCGAGCAATTGCTCAGAGATGAAAAGTGCCAGCACTGAAAGCTGTTGCTAGCCAGCCCCCTTCCTTGGAAGCGCTTTTGTAGGCCTAAGAACACTGGGGCTCTGGGCTTCTCTAGCCACCTCATCTTCTGCTCATCCTCGCGCGCACTCTAAAGAGAGCTCAGGTGAGAAATTGCAAACGTCCAGCAATTGCTCCGAGATGAAAAGTGCCAGCACTGAAAGCTCTTGCTAGCCAGCACCCTTCCTTGGAAGCGCTTTCACAGGCGCAGCAACACTGGGGCTTTGCGCTTCTATACGCACCAAATGTCACGGTCCTTCTCTTTCCGTCGGTAGACACGAGCTGAGAAATTGCAAACGTCGAGCAATTGCTCAGAGATGAAAAGTGCCAGCACTGAAAGCTCTTGCTAGCCAGCACCCTTCCTTGGAAGCGCTTTTGTAGGCCTAAGAACACTGGGGCTCTGGGCTTCTCTAGCCACCTCATCTTCTGCTCATCCTCTCGCGCACTCTAAAGAGAGCTCAGGTGAGAAATTGCAAACGTCCAGCAATTGCTCAGAGATGAAAAGTGCCAGCACTGAAAGCTGTTGCTAGCCAGCACCCTTCCTTGGAAGCGCTTTCACAGGCGCAGCAACACTGGGGCTTTGCGCTTCTCTAGCCACCAAACGTCACGGTCCTTCTCTTTCCGTCTCGTAGACACGAGCTGAGAAATTGCAAACGTCGAGCAATTGCTCAGAGATGAAAAGTGCCAGCACTGAAAGCTGTTGCTAGCCAGCACCCTTCCTTGGAAGCGCTTTTGTAGGCCTAAGAACACTGGGGCTCTGGGCTTCTCTAGCCACCTCATCTTCTGCTCATCCTCTCGCGCACTCTAAAGAGAGCTCAGGTGAGAAATTGCAAACGTCGAGCAATTGCTCAGAGATGAAAAGTGCCAGCACTGAAAGCTCTTGCTAGCCAGCACCCTTCCTTGGAAGCGCTTTCACAGGCGCAGCAACACTGGGGCTTTGCGCTTCTCTAGCCACCAAACGTCACGGTCCTTCTCTTTCCGTCTCCTAGACACGAGCTGAGAAATTGCAAACGTCGAGCAATTGCTCAGAGATGAAAAGTGCCAGCACTGAAAGCTCTTGCTAGCCAGCACCCTTCCTTGGAAGCGCTTTTGTAGGCCTAAGAACACTCGGGCTCTGGGCTTCTCTAGCCACCTCATCTTCTGCTCATCCTCGCGCGCTCTAAAGAGAGCTCAGGTGAGAAATTGCAAACGTCGAGCAATTGCTCAGAGATGAAAAGTGCCAGCACTGAAAGCTGTTGCTAGCCAGCACCCTTCCTTGGAAGCGCTTTCACAGGCGCAGCAACACTGGGGCTTTGCGCTTCTCTAGCCACCAAACGTCACGGTCCTTCTCTTTCCGTCTCGTAGACACGAGCTGAGAAATTGCAAACGTCGAGCAATTGCTCAGAGATGAAAAGTGCCAGCACTGAAAGCTGTTGCTAGCCAGCACCCTTCCTTGGAAGCGCTTTTGTAGGCCTAAGAACACTGGGGCTCTGGGCTTCTCTAGCCACCTCATCTTCTGCTCATCCTCTCGCGCACTCTAAAGAGAGCTCAGGTGAGAAATTGCAAACGTCGAGCAATTGCTCAGAGATGAAAAGTGCCAGCACTGAAAGCTCTTGCTAGCCAGCACCCTTCCTTGGAAGCGCTTTCACAGGCGCAGCAACACTGGGGCTTTGCGCTTCTCTAGCCACCAAACGTCACGGTCCTTCTCTTTCCGTCTCCTAGACACGAGCTGAGAAATTGCAAACGTCGAGCAATTGCTCAGAGATGAAAAGTGCCAGCACTGAAAGCTCTTGCTAGCCAGCACCCTTCCTTGGAAGCGCTTTTGTAGGCCTAAGAACACTCGGGCTCTGGGCTTCTCTAGCCACCTCATCTTCTGCTCATCCTCGCGCGCTCTAAAGAGAGCTCAGGTGAGAAATTGCAAACGTCGAGCAATTGCTCAGAGATGAAAAGTGCCAGCACTGAAAGCTGTTGCTAGCCAGCACCCTTCCTTGGAAGCGCTTTCACAGGCGCAGCAACACTGGGGCTTTGCGCTTCTCTACCCACCAAACGTCACGGTCCTTCTCTTTCCGTCTCGTAGACACGAGCTGAGAAATTGCAAACGTCCAGCAATTGCTCCGAGATGAAAACTGCCAGCACTGAAAGCTGTTGCTAGCCAGCACCCTTCCTTGGAAGCGCTTTTGTAGGCCTAAGAACACTGGGGCTCTGGGCTTCTCTAGCCACCTCATCTTCTGCTCATCCTCTCGCGCACTCTAAAGAGAGCTCAGGTGAGAAATTGCAAACGTCCAGCAATTGCTCCGAGATGAAAAGTGCCAGCACTGAAAGCTGTTGCTAACCAGCACCCTTCCTTGGAAGCGCTTTCACAGGCGCAGCAACACTGGGGCTTTGCGCTTCTCTAGCCACCAAACGTCACGGTCCTTCTCTTTCCGTCGGTAGACACGAGCTGAGAAATTGCAAACGTCGAGCAATTGCTCAGAGATGAAAAGTGCCAGCACTGAAAGCTGTTGCTAGCCAGCACCCTTCCTTGGAAGCGCTTTTGTAGGCCTAAGAACACTGGGGCTCTGGGCTTCTCTAGCCACCTCATCTTCTGCTCATCCTCTCGCGCACTCTAAAGAGAGCTCAGGTGAGAAATTGCAAACGTCGAGCAATTGCTCAGAGATGAAAAGTGCCAGCACTGAAAGCTGTTGCTAGCCAGCACCCTTCCTTGGAACCGCTTTCACAGGCGCAGCAACACTGGGGCTTTGCGCTTCTCTACCCACCAAACGTCACGGTCCTTCTCTTTCCGTCGGTAGACACGAGCTGAGAAATTGCAAACGTCGAGCAATTGCTCAGAGATGAAAAGTGCCAGCACTGAAAGCTGTTGCTAGCCAGCACCCTTCCTTGGAAGCGCTTTCACAGGTGCAGCAACACTGGGGCTTTGCGCTTCTCTAGCCACCAAAAGTCACGGTCCTTCTCTTTCCGTCTCCTAGACACGAGCTGAGAAATTGCAAACGTCGAGCAATTGCTCCGAGATGAAAAGTGCCAGCACTGAAAGCTCTTGCTAGCCAGCACCCTTCCTTGGAAGCGCTTTTGTAGGCCTAAGAACACTGGGGCTCTGGGCTTCTCTAGCCACCTCATCTTCTGCTCATCCTCTCGCGCACTCTAAAGAGAGCTCAGGTGAGAAATTGCAAACGTCGAGCAATTGCTCCGAGATGAAAAGTGCCAGCACTGAAAGCTCTTGCTAGCCAGCACCCTTCCTTGGAAGCGCTTTCACAGGCGCAGCAACACTGGGGCTTTGCGCTTCTCTACCCACCAAACGTCACGGTCCTTCTCTTTCCGTCGGTAGACACGAGCTGAGAAATTGCAAACGTCGAGCAATTGCTCAGAGATGAAAAGTGCCAGCACTGAAAGCTGTTGCTAGCCAGCACCCTTCCTTGGAAGCGCTTTCACAGGTGCAGCAACACTGGGGCTTTGCGCTTCTCTAGCCACCAAAAGTCACGGTCCTTCTCTTTCCGTCTCCTAGACACGAGCTGAGAAATTGCAAACGTCGAGCAATTGCTCAGAGATGAAAAGTGCCAGCACTGAAAGCTCTTGCTAGCCAGCACCCTTCCTTGGAAGCGCTTTTGTAGGCCTAAGAACACTGGGGCTCTGGGCTTCTCTAGCCACCTCATCTTCTGCTCATCCTCTCGCGCACTCTAAAGAGAGCTCAGGTGAGAAATTACAAACGTCGAGCAATTGCTCCGAGATGAAAAGGGCCAGCACTGAAAGCTGTTGCTAGCCAGCACCCTTCCTTGGAAGCGCTTTCACAGGCGCAGCAACACTGGGGCTTTGTGCTTCTCTACCCACCAAACGTCACGGTCCTTCTCTTTCCGTCGGTAGACACGAGCTGAGAAATTGCAAACGTCGAGCAATTGCTCAGAGATGAAAAGTGCCAGCACTGAAAGCTGTTGCTAGCCAGCACCCTTCCTTGGAAGCGCTTTTGTAGGCCTAAGAACACTGGGGCTCTGGGCTTCTCTAGCCACCTCATCTTCTGCTCATCCTCTCGCGCACTCTAAAGAGAGCTCAGGTGAGAAATTGCAAACGTCGAGCAATTGCTCCGAGATGAAAAGTGCCAGCACTGAAAGCTCTTGCTAGCCAGCACCCTTCCTTGGAAGCGCTTTCACAGGCGCAGCAACACTGGGGCTTTGCGCTTCTCTAGCCACCAAACGTCACGGTCATTCTCTTTCCGTCTCCTAGACACGAGCTGAGAAATTGCAAACGTCGAGCAATTGCTCAGAGATGAAAAGTGCCAGCACTGAAAGCTCTTGCTAGCCAGCACCCTTCCTTGGAAGCGCTTTTGTAGGCCTAAGAACAGTGGGGCTCTGGGCTTCTCTAGCCACCTCATCTTCTGCTCATCCTCTCGCGCACTCTAAAGAGAGCTCAGGTGAGAAATTGCAAACGTCGAGCAATTGCTCAGAGATGAAAAGGGCCAGCACTGAAAGCTCTTGCTAGCCAGCACCCTTCCTTGGAAGCGCTTTCACAGGCGCAGCAACACTGGGGCTTTGCGCTTCTCTAGCCACCAAACGTCACGGTCCTTCTCTTTCCGTCGGTAGACACGAGCTGAGAAATTGCAAACGTCGAGCAATTGCTCAGAGATGAAAAGTGCCAGCACTGAAAGCTGTTGCTAGCCAGCACCCTTCCTTGGATGCGCTTTCACAGGTGCAGCAACACTGGGGCTTTGCGCTTCTCTAGCCACCAAAAGTCACGGTCCTTCTCTTTCCGTCTCCTAGACACGAGCTGAGAAATTGCAAACGTCGAGCAATTGCTCAGAGATGAAAAGTGCCAGCACTGAAAGCTCTTGCTAGCCAGCACCCTTCCTTGGAAGCGCTTTTGTAGGCCTAAGAACACTGGGGCTCTGGGCTTCTCTAGCCACCTCATCTTCTGCTCATCCTCTCGCGCACTCTAAAGAGAGCTCAGGTGAGAAATTACAAACGTCGAGCAATTGCTCAGAGATGAAAAGGGCCAGCACTGAAAGCTGTTGCTAGCGAGCACCCTTCCTTGGAAGCGCTTTCACAGGCGCAGCAACACTGGGGCTTTGCGCTTCTCTAGCCACCAAACGTCACGGTCCTTCTCTTTCCGTCGGTAGACACGAGCTGAGAAATTGCAAACGTCGAGCAATTGCTCAGAGAGGAAAAGTGCCAGCACTGAAAGCTGTTGCTAGCCAGCACCCTTCCTTGGAAGTGCTTTTGTAGGCCTAAGAACACTGGGGCTCTGGGCTTCTCTAGCCACCTCATCTTCTGCTCATCCTCTCGCGCACTCTAAAGAGAGCTCAGGTGAGAAATTGCAAACGTCGAGCAATTGCTCAGAGATGAAAAGGGCCAGCACTGAAAGCTCTTGCTAGCCAGCACCCTTCCTTGGAAGCGCTTTCACAGGCGCAGCAACACTGGGGCTTTGCGCTTCTCTAGCCACCAAACGTCACGGTCATTCTCTTTCCGTCTCATAGACACGAGCTGAGAAATTGCAAACGTCGAGCAATTGCTCAGAGATGAAAAGTGCCAGCACTGAAAGCTCTTGCTAGCCAGCACCCTTCCTTGGAAGCGCTTTCACAGGCGCAGCAACACTGGGGCTTTGCGCTTCTCTAGCCACCAAAAGTCACGGTCCTTCTCTTTCCGTCGGTAGACACGAGCTGAGAAATTGCAAATGTCGAGCAATTGCTCAGAGATGAAAAGTGCCAGCACTGAAAGCTGTTGCTAGCCAGCACCCTTCCTTGGAAGCGCTTTTGTAGGCCTAAGAACACTGGGGCTCTGGGCTTCTCTAGCCACCTCATCTTCTGCTCATCCTCTCGCGCACTCTGAAGAGAGCTCAGGTGAGAAATTGCAAATGTCCAGCAATTGCTCAGAGATGAAAAGTGCCAGCACTGAAAGCTGTTGCTAGTCAGCACCCTTCCTTGGAAGCGCTTTCACAGGCGCAGTAACACTGGGGCTTTGCGCTTCTCTAGCCACCAAACGTCACGGTCCTTCTCTTTCCGTCGGTAGACACGAGCTGAGAAATTGCAAACGTCGAGCAATTGCTCAGAGATGAAAAGTGCCAGCACTGAAAGCTGTTGCTAGCCAGCACCCTTCCTTGGAAGCGCTTTTGTAGGCCTAAGAACACTGGGGCTCTGGGCTTCTCTAGCCACCTCATCTTCTGCTCATCCTCTCGCGCACTCTAAAGAGAGCTCAGGTGAGAAATTGCAAACGTCCAGCAATTGCTCCGAGATGAAAAGTGCCAGCACTGAAAGCTGTTGCTAACCAGCACCCTTCCTTGGAAGCGCTTTCACAGGTGCAGCAACACTGGGGCTTTGCGCTTCTCTAGCCAACAAACGTCACGGTCCTTCTCTTTCCGTCTCGTAGACACGAGCTGAGAAATTGCAAACGTCGAGCAATTGCTCAGAGATGAAAAGTGCCAGCACTGAAAGCTGTTGCTAGCCAGCACCCTTCCTTGGAAGCGCTTTTGTAGGCCTAAGAACACTGGGGCTCTGGGCTTCTCTAGCCACCTCATCTTCTGCTCATCCTCTCGCGCACTCTAAAGAGAGCTCAGGTGAGAAATTGCAAACGTCGAGCAATTGCTCAGAGATGAAAAGTGCCAGCACTGAAAGCTCTTGCTAGCCAGCACCCTTCCTTGGAAGCGCTTTCACAGGCGCAGCAACACTGGGGCTTTGCGCTTCTCTAGCCACCAAAAGTCACGGTCCTTCTCTTTCCGTCTCCTAGACACGAGCTGAGAAATTGCAAACGTCCAGCAATTGCTCAGAGATGAAAAGTGCCAGCACTGAAAGCTGTTGCTAGCCAGCACCCTTCCTTGGAAGCGCTTTTGTAGGCCTAAGAACACTGGGGCTCTGGGCTTCTCTAGCCACCTCATCTTCTGCTCATCCTCGCGCGCACTCTAAAGAGAGCTCAGGTGAGAAATTGCAAACGTCCAGCAATTGCTCAGAGATGAAAAGGGCCAGCACTGAAAGCTCTTGCTAGCCAGCACCCTTCCTTGGAAGCGCTTTCACAGGCGCAGCAACACTGGGGCTTTGCGCTTCTCTAGCCACCAAACGTCACGGTCCTTCTCTTTCCGTCGGTAGACACGAGCTGAGAAATTGCAAACGTCGAGCAATTGCTCAGAGATGAAAAGTGCCAGCACTGAAAGCTGTTGCTAGCCAGCACCCTTCCTTGGAAGCGCTTTTGTAGGCCTAAGAACACTGGGGCTCTGGGCTTCTCTAGCCACCTCATCTTCTGCTCATCCTCTCGCGCACTCTAAAGAGAGCTCAGGTGAGAAATTGCAAACGTCGAGCAATTGCTCAGAGATGAAAAGTGCCAGCACTGAAAGCTCTTGCTAGCCAGCACCCTTCCTTGGAAGCGCTTTCACAGGCGCAGTAACACTGGGGTTTGCGCTTCTCTAGCCACCAAAAGTCACGGTCCTTCTCTTTCCGTCGGTAGACACGAGCTGAGAAATTGCAAATGTCGAGCAATTGCTCAGAGATGAAAAGTGCCAGCACTGAAAGCTGTTGCTAGCCAGCACCCTTCCTTGGAAGCGCTTTTGTAGGCCTAAGAACACTGGGGCTCTGGGCTTCTCTAGCCACCTCATCTTCTGCTCATCCTCTCGCGCACTCTGAAGAGAGCTCAGGTGAGAAATTGCAAATGTCCAGCAATTGCTCAGAGATGAAAAGTGCCAGCACTGAAAGCTGTTGCTAGTCAGCACCCTTCCTTGGAAGCGCTTTCACAGGCGCAGTAACACTGGGGCTTTGCGCTTCTCTAGCCACCAAACGTCACGGTCCTTCTCTTTCCGTCGGTAGACACGAGCTGAGAAATTGCAAACGTCGAGCAATTGCTCAGAGATGAAAAGTGCCAGCACTGAAAGCTGTTGCTAGCCAGCACCCTTCCTTGGAAGCGCTTTTGTAGGCCTAAGAACACTGGGGCTCTGGGCTTCTCTAGCCACCTCATCTTCTGCTCATCCTCTCGCGCACTCTAAAGAGAGCTCAGGTGAGAAATTGCAAACGTCCAGCAATTGCTCCGAGATGAAAAGTGCCAGCACTGAAAGCTGTTGCTAACCAGCACCCTTCCTTGGAAGCGCTTTCACAGGTGCAGCAACACTGGGGCTTTGCGCTTCTCTAGCCAACAAACGTCACGGTCCTTCTCTTTCCGTCTCCTAGACACGAGCTGAGAAATTGCAAACGTCGAGCAATTGCTCAGAGATGAAAAGTGCCAGCACTGAAAGCTGTTGCTAGCCAGCACCCTTCCTTGGAAGCGCTTTTGTAGGCCTAAGAACACTGGGGCTCTGGGCTTCTCTAGCCACCTCATCTTCTGCTCATCCTCTCGCGCACTCTAAAGAGAGCTCAGGTGAGAAATTGCAAACGTCGAGCAATTGCTCAGAGATGAAAAGTGCCAGCACTGAAAGCTGTTGCTAGCCAGCACCCTTCCTTGGAAGCGCTTTCACAGGCGCAGCAACACTGGGGCTTTGCGCTTCTCTAGCCACCAAAAGTCACGGTCCTTCTCTTTCCGTCTCGTAGACACGAGCTGAGAAATTGCAAACGTCCAGCAATTGCTCAGAGATGAAAAGTGCCAGCACTGAAAGCTGTTGCTAGCCAGCACCCTTCCTTGGAAGCGCTTTTGTAGGCCTAAGAACACTGGGGCTCTGGGCTTCTCTAGCCACCTCATCTTCTGCTCATCCTCGCGCGCACTCTAAAGAGAGCTCAGGTGAGAAATTGCAAACGTCCAGCAATTGCTCAGAGATGAAAAGGGCCAGCACTGAAAGCTCTTGCTAGCCAGCACCCTTCCTTGGAAGCGCTTTCACAGGCGCAGCAACACTGGGGCTTTGCGCTTCTCTAGCCACCAAACGTCACGGTCCTTCTCTTTCCGTCGGTAGACACGAGCTGAGAAATTGCAAACGTCGAGCAATTGCTCAGAGATGAAAAGTGCCAGCACTGAAAGCTGTTGCTAGCCAGCACCCTTCCTTGGAAGCGCTTTTGTAGGCCTAAGAACACTGGGGCTCTGGGCTTCTCTAGCCACCTCATCTTCTGCTCATCCTCTCGCGCACTCTAAAGAGAGCTCAGGTGAGAAATTGCAAACGTCGAGCAATTGCTCAGAGATGAAAAGGGCCAGCACTGAAAGCTCTTGCTAGCCAGCACCCTTCCTTGGAAGCGCTTTCACAGGCGCAGCAACACTGGGGCTTTGCGCTTCTCTAGCCACCAAACGTCACGGTCATTCTCTTTCCGTCTCATAGACACGAGCTGAGAAATTGCAAACGTCGAGCAATTGCTCAGAGATGAAAAGTGCCAGCACTGAAAGCTCTTGCTAGCCAGCACCCTTCCTTGGAAGCGCTTTCACAGGCGCAGTAACACTGGGGTTTGCGCTTCTCTAGCCACCAAAAGTCACGGTCCTTCTCTTTCCGTCGGTAGACACGAGCTGAGAAATTGCAAATGTCGAGCAATTGCTCAGAGATGAAAAGTGCCAGCACTGAAAGCTGTTGCTAGCCAGCACCCTTCCTTGGAAGCGCTTTTGTAGGCCTAAGAACACTGGGGCTCTGGGCTTCTCTAGCCACCTCATCTTCTGCTCATCCTCTCGCGCACTCTGAAGAGAGCTCAGGTGAGAAATTGCAAATGTCCAGCAATTGCTCAGAGATGAAAAGTGCCAGCACTGAAAGCTGTTGCTAGTCAGCACCCTTCCTTGGAAGCGCTTTCACAGGCGCAGTAACACTGGGGCTTTGCGCTTCTCTAGCCACCAAACGTCACGGTCCTTCTCTTTCCGTCGGTAGACACGAGCTGAGAAATTGCAAACGTCGAGCAATTGCTCAGAGATGAAAAGTGCCAGCACTGAAAGCTGTTGCTAGCCAGCACCCTTCCTTGGAAGCGCTTTTGTAGGCCTAAGAACACTGGGGCTCTGGGCTTCTCTAGCCACCTCATCTTCTGCTCATCCTCTCGCGCACTCTAAAGAGAGCTCAGGTGAGAAATTGCAAACGTCCAGCAATTGCTCCGAGATGAAAAGTGCCAGCACTGAAAGCTGTTGCTAACCAGCACCCTTCCTTGGAAGCGCTTTCACAGGTGCAGCAACACTGGGGCTTTGCGCTTCTCTAGCCAACAAACGTCACGGTCCTTCTCTTTCCGTCTCGTAGACACGAGCTGAGAAATTGCAAACGTCGAGCAATTGCTCAGAGATGAAAAGTGCCAGCACTGAAAGCTGTTGCTAGCCAGCACCCTTCCTTGGAAGCGCTTTTGTAGGCCTAAGAACACTGGGGCTCTGGGCTTCTCTAGCCACCTCATCTTCTGCTCATCCTCTCGCGCACTCTAAAGAGAGCTCAGGTGAGAAATTGCAAACGTCGAGCAATTGCTCAGAGATGAAAAGTGCCAGCACTGAAAGCTGTTGCTAGCCAGCACCCTTCCTTGGAAGCGCTTTCACAGGCGCAGCAACACTGGGGCTTTGCGCTTCTCTAGCCACCAAAAGTCACGGTCCTTCTCTTTCCGTCTCCTAGACACGAGCTGAGAAATTGCAAACGTCCAGCAATTGCTCAGAGATGAAAAGTGCCAGCACTGAAAGCTGTTGCTAGCCAGCACCCTTCCTTGGAAGCGCTTTTGTAGGCCTAAGAACACTGGGGCTCTGGGCTTCTCTAGCCACCTCATCTTCTGCTCATCCTCGCGCGCACTCTAAAGAGAGCTCAGGTGAGAAATTGCAAACGTCCAGCAATTGCTCAGAGATGAAAAGGGCCAGCACTGAAAGCTCTTGCTAGCCAGCACCCTTCCTTGGAAGCGCTTTCACAGGCGCAGCAACACTGGGGCTTTGCGCTTCTCTAGCCACCAAACGTCACGGTCCTTCTCTTTCCGTCGGTAGACACGAGCTGAGAAATTGCAAACGTCGAGCAATTGCTCAGAGATGAAAAGTGCCAGCACTGAAAGCTGTTGCTAGCCAGCACCCTTCCTTGGAAGCGCTTTTGTAGGCCTAAGAACACTGGGGCTCTGGGCTTCTCTAGCCACCTCATCTTCTGCTCATCCTCTCGCGCACTCTAAAGAGAGCTCAGGTGAGAAATTGCAAACGTCGAGCAATTGCTCAGAGATGAAAAGTGCCAGCACTGAAAGCTGTTGCTAGCCAGCACCCTTCCTTGGAACCGCTTTCACAGGCGCAGCAACACTGGGGCTTTGCGCTTCTCTACCCACCAAACGTCACGGTCCTTCTCTTTCCGTCGGTAGACACGAGCTGAGAAATTGCAAACGTCGAGCAATTGCTCAGAGATGAAAAGTGCCAGCACTGAAAGCTGTTGCTAGCCAGCACCCTTCCTTGGAAGCGCTTTCACAGGTGCAGCAACACTGGGGCTTTGCGCTTCTCTAGCCACCAAAAGTCACGGTCCTTCTCTTTCCGTCTCCTAGACACGAGCTGAGAAATTGCAAACGTCGAGCAATTGCTCAGAGATGAAAAGTGCCAGCACTGAAAGCTCTTGCTAGCCAGCACCCTTCCTTGGAAGCGCTTTTGTAGGCCTAAGAACACTGGGGCTCTGGGCTTCTCTAGCCACCTCATCTTCTGCTCATCCTCTCGCGCACTCTAAAGAGAGCTCAGGTGAGAAATTGCAAACGTCGAGCAATTGCTCCGAGATGAAAAGTGCCAGCACTGAAAGCTCTTGCTAGCCAGCACCCTTCCTTGGAAGCGCTTTCACAGGCGCAGCAACACTGGGGCTTTGCGCTTCTCTAGCCACCAAACGTCACGGTCCTTCTCTTTCCGTCGGTAGACACGAGCTGAGAAATTGCAAACGTCGAGCAATTGCTCAGAGATGAAAAGTGCCAGCACTGAAAGCTGTTGCTAGCCAGCACCCTTCCTTGGAAGCGCTTTCACAGGTGCAGCAACACTGGGGCTTTGCGCTTCTCTAGCCACCAAAAGTCACGGTCCTTCTCTTTCCGTCTCCTAGACACGAGCTGAGAAATTGCAAACGTCGAGCAATTGCTCAGAGATGAAAAGTGCCAGCACTGAAAGCTCTTGCTAGCCAGCACCCTTCCTTGGAAGCGCTTTTGTAGGCCTAAGAACACTGGGGCTCTGGGCTTCTCTAGCCACCTCATCTTCTGCTCATCCTCTCGCGCACTCTAAAGAGAGCTCAGGTGAGAAATTACAAACGTCGAGCAATTGCTCAGAGATGAAAAGGGCCAGCACTGAAAGCTCTTGCTAGCCAGCACCCTTCCTTGGAAGCGCTTTCACAGGCGCAGCAACACTGGGGCTTTGCGCTTCTCTAGCCACCAAACGTCACGGTCCTTCTCTTTCCGTCGGTAGACACGAGCTGAGAAATTGCAAACGTCGAGCAATTGCTCAGAGAGGAAAAGTGCCAGCACTGAAAGCTGTTGCTAGCCAGCACCCTTCCTTGGAAGTGCTTTTGTAGGCCTAAGAACACTGGGGCTCTGGGCTTCTCTAGCCACCTCATCTTCTGCTCATCCTCTCGCGCACTCTAAAGAGAGCTCAGGTGAGAAATTGCAAACGTCGAGCAATTGCTCAGAGATGAAAAGGGCCAGCACTGAAAGCTCTTGCTAGCCAGCACCCTTCCTTGGAAGCGCTTTCACAGGCGCAGCAACACTGGGGCTTTGCGCTTCTCTAGCCACCAAACGTCACGGTCATTCTCTTTCCGTCTCATAGACACGAGCTGAGAAATTGCAAACGTCGAGCAATTGCTCAGAGATGAAAAGTGCCAGCACTGAAAGCTCTTGCTAGCCAGCACCCTTCCTTGGAAGCGCTTTCACAGGCGCAGTAACACTGGGGTTTGCGCTTCTCTAGCCACCAAAAGTCACGGTCCTTCTCTTTCCGTCGGTAGACACGAGCTGAGAAATTGCAAACGTCGAGCAATTGCTCAGAGATGAAAAGTGCCAGCACTGAAAGCTGTTGCTAGCCAGCACCCTTCCTTGGAAGCGCTTTTGTAGGCCTAAGAACACTGGGGCTCTGGGCTTCTCTAGCCACCTCATCTTCTGCTCATCCTCTCGCGCACTCTGAAGAGAGCTCAGGTGAGAAATTGCAAATGTCCAGCAATTGCTCAGAGATGAAAAGTGCCAGCACTGAAAGCTCTTGCTAGCCAGCACCCTTCCTTGGAAGCGCTTTCACAGGCGCAGTAACACTGGGGCTTTGCGCTTCTCTAGCCACCAAACGTCACGGTCCTTCTCTTTCCGTCGGTAGACACGAGCTGAGAAATTGCAAACGTCGAGCAATTGCTCAGAGATGAAAAGTGCCAGCACTGAAAGCTCTTGCTAGCCAGCACCCTTCCTTGGAAGCGCTTTTGTAGGCCTAAGAACACTGGGGCTCTGGGCTTCTCTAGCCACCTCATCTTCTGCTCATCCTCTCGCGCACTCTAAAGAGAGCTCAGGTGAGAAATTGCAAACGTCGAGCAATTGCTCAGAGATGAAAAGGGCCAGCACTGAAAGCTCTTGCTAGCCAGCACCCTTCCTTGGAACCGCTTTCACAGGCGCAGCAACACTGGGGCTTTGCGCTTCTCTAGCCACCAAACGTCACGGTCCTTCTCTTTCCGTCGGTAGACACGAGCTGAGAAATTGCAAACGTCGAGCAATTGCTCAGAGATGAAAAGTGCCAGCACTGAAAGCTGTTGCTAGCCAGCACCCTTCCTTGGAAGCGCTTTCACAGGTGCAGCAACACTGGGGCTTTGCGCTTCTCTAGCCACCAAAAGTCACGGTCCTTCTCTTTCCGTCTCCTAGACACGAGCTGAGAAATTGCAAACGTCGAGCAATTGCTCAGAGATGAAAAGTGCCAGCACTGAAAGCTGTTGCTAACCAGCACCCTTCCTTGGAAGCGCTTTTGTAGGCCTAAGAACACTGGGGCTCTGGGCTTCTCTAGCCACCTCATCTTCTGCTCATCCTCTCGCGCACTCTAAAGAGAGCTCAGGTGAGAAATTACAAACGTCGAGCAATTGCTCAGAGATGAAAAGGGCCAGCACTGAAAGCTGTTGCTAGCCAGCACCCTTCCTTGGAAGCGCTTTCACAGGCGCAGCAACACTGGGGCTTTGCGCTTCTCTAGCCACCAAACGTCACGGTCCTTCTCTTTCCGTCGGTAGACACGAGCTGAGAAATTGCAAACGTCGAGCAATTGCTCAGAGATGAAAAGTGCCAGCACTGAAAGCTGTTGCTAGCCAGCACCCTTCCTTGGAAGCGCTTTTGTAGGCCTAAGAAGACTGGGGCTCTGGGCTTCTCTAGCCACCTCATCTTCTGCTCATCCTCTCGCGCACTCTAAAGAGAGCTCAGGTGAGAAATTGCAAACGTCGAGCAATTGCTCAGAGATGAAAAGGGCCAGCACTGAAAGCTCTTGCTAGCCAGCACCCTTCCTTGGAAGCGCTTTCACAGGCGCAGCAACACTGGGGCTTTGCGCTTCTCTAGCCACCAAACGTCACGGTCATTCTCTTTCCGTCTCATAGACACGAGCTGAGAAATTGCAAACGTCGAGCAATTGCTCAGAGATGAAAAGTGCCAGCACTGAAAGCTCTTGCTAGCCAGCACCCTTCCTTGGAAGCGCTTTCACAGGCGCAGCAACACTGGGGCTTTGCGCTTCTCTAGCCACCAAACGTCACGGTCCTTCTCTTTCCGTCGGTAGACACGAGCTGAGAAATTGCAAACGTCGAGCAATTGCTCAGAGATGAAAAGTGCCAGCACTGAAAGCTGTTGCTAGCCAGCACCCTTCCTTGGAAGCGCTTTTGTAGGCCTAAGAACACTGGGGCTCTGGGCTTCTCTAGCCACCTCATCTTCTGCTCATCCTCTCGCGCACTCTAAAGAGAGCTCAGGTGAGAAATTGCAAACGTCGAGCAATTGCTCAGAGATGAAAAGTGCCAGCACTGAAAGCTGTTGCTAGCCAGCACCCTTCCTTGGAAGCGCTTTCACAGGCGCAGCAACACTGGGGCTTTGCGCTTCTCTAGCCACCAAGCGTCACGGTCCTTCTCTTTCCGTCTCGTAGACACGAGCTGAGAAATTGCAAACGTCGAGCAATTGCTCAGAGATGAAAAGTGCCAGCACTGAAAGCTCTTGCTAGCCAGCACCCTTCCTTGGAAGCGCTTTCACAGGAGCAGCAACACTGGGGCTTTGCGCTTCTCTACCCACCAAACGTCACGGTCATTCTCTTTCCGTCTCGTAGACACGAGCTGAGAAATTGCAAACGTCCAGCAATTGCTCAGAGATGAAAAGTGCCAGCACTGAAAGCTGTTGCTAGCCAGCACCCTTCCTTGGAAGCGCTTTTGTAGGCCTAAGAACACTGGGGCTCTGGGCTTCTCTAGCCACCTCATCTTCTGCTCATCCTCTCGCGCACTCTAAAGAGAGCTCAGGTGAGAAATTGCAAACGTCGAGCAATTGCTCAGAGATGAAAAGTGCCAGCACTGAAAGCTCTTGCTAGCCAGCACCCTTCCTTGGAAGCGCTTTCACAGGCGCAGCAACACTGGGGCTTTGCGCTTCTCTAGCCACCAAACGTCACGGTCCTTCTCTTTCCGTCGGTAGACACGAGCTGAGAAATTGCAAACGTCGAGCAATTGCTCAGAGATGAAAAGTGCCAGCACTGAAAGCTGTTGCTAGCCAGCACCCTTCCTTGGATGCGCTTTCACAGGTGCAGCAACACTGGGGCTTTGCGCTTCTCTAGCCACCAAAAGTCACGGTCCTTCTCTTTCCGTCTCCTAGACACGAGCTGAGAAATTGCAAACGTCGAGCAATTGCTCAGAGATGAAAAGTGCCAGCACTGAAAGCTCTTGCTAGCCAGCACCCTTCCTTGGAAGCGCTTTTGTAGGCCTAAGAACACTGGGGCTCTGGGCTTCTCTAGCCACCTCATCTTCTGCTCATCCTCTCGCGCACTCTAAAGAGAGCTCAGGTGAGAAATTACAAACGTCGAGCAATTGCTCAGAGATGAAAAGGGCCAGCACTGAAAGCTGTTGCTAGCCAGCACCCTTCCTTGGAAGCGCTTTCACAGGCGCAGCAACACTGGGGCTTTGCGCTTCTCTAGCCACCAAACGTCACGGTCCTTCTCTTTCCGTCGGTAGACACGAGCTGAGAAATTGCAAACGTCGAGCAATTGCTCAGAGAGGAAAAGTGCCAGCACTGAAAGCTGTTGCTAGCCAGCACCCTTCCTTGGAAGTGCTTTTGTAGGCCTAAGAACAGTGGGGCTCTGGGCTTCTCTAGCCACCTCATCTTCTGCTCATCCTCTCGCGCACTCTAAAGAGAGCTCAGGTGAGAAATTGCAAACGTCGAGCAATTGCTCAGAGATGAAAAGGGCCAGCACTGAAAGCTCTTGCTAGCCAGCACCCTTCCTTGGAAGCGCTTTCACAGGCGCAGCAACACTGGGGCTTTGCGCTTCTCTAGCCACCAAACGTCACGGTCATTCTCTTTCCGTCTCATAGACACGAGCTGAGAAATTGCAAACGTCGAGCAATTGCTCAGAGATGAAAAGTGCCAGCACTGAAAGCTCTTGCTAGCCAGCACCCTTCCTTGGAAGCGCTTTCACAGGCGCAGCAACACTGGGGCTTTGCGCTTCTATACGCACCAAAAGTCACGGTCCTTCTCTTTCCGTCGGTAGACACGAGCTGAGAAATTGCAAATGTCGAGCAATTGCTCAGAGATGAAAAGTGCCAGCACTGAAAGCTGTTGCTAGCCAGCACCCTTCCTTGGAAGCGCTTTTGTAGGCCTAAGAACACTGGGGCTCTGGGCTTCTCTAGCCACCTCATCTTCTGCTCATCCTCTCGCGCACTCTGAAGAGAGCTCAGGTGAGAAATTGCAAATGTCCAGCAATTGCTCAGAGATGAAAAGTGCCAGCACTGAAAGCTGTTGCTAGTCAGCACCCTTCCTTGGAAGCGCTTTCACAGGCGCAGTAACACTGGGGCTTTGCGCTTCTCTAGCCACCAAACGTCACGGTCCTTCTCTTTCCGTCGGTAGACACGAGCTGAGAAATTGCAAACGTCGAGCAATTGCTCAGAGATGAAAAGTGCCAGCACTGAAAGCTGTTGCTAGCCAGCACCCTTCCTTGGAAGCGCTTTTGTAGGCCTAAGAACACTGGGGCTCTGGGCTTCTCTAGCCACCTCATCTTCTGCTCATCCTCTCGCGCACTCTAAAGAGAGCTCAGGTGAGAAATTGCAAACGTCGAGCAATTGCTCAGAGATGAAAAGGGCCAGCACTGAAAGCTCTTGCTAGCCAGCACCCTTCCTTGGAACCGCTTTCACAGGCGCAGCAACACTGGGGCTTTGCGCTTCTCTAGCCACCAAACGTCACGGTCCTTCTCTTTCCGTCGGTAGACACGAGCTGAGAAATTGCAAACGTCGAGCAATTGCTCAGAGATGAAAAGTGCCAGCACTGAAAGCTGTTGCTAGCCAGCACCCTTCCTTGGAAGCGCTTTCACAGGTGCAGCAACACTGGGGCTTTGCGCTTCTCTAGCCACCAAAAGTCACGGTCCTTCTCTTTCCGTCTCGTAGACACGAGCTGAGAAATTGCAAACGTCGAGCAATTGCTCAGAGATGAAAAGTGCCAGCACTGAAAGCTGTTGCTAGCCAGCACCCTTCCTTGGAAGCGCTTTTGTAGGCCTAAGAACACTGGGGCTCTGGGCTTCTCTAGCCACCTCATCTTCTGCTCATCCTCTCGCGCACTCTAAAGAGAGCTCAGGTGAGAAATTACAAACGTCGAGCAATTGCTCAGAGATGAAAAGGGCCAGCACTGAAAGCTGTTGCTAGCCAGCACCCTTCCTTGGAAGCGCTTTCACAGGCGCAGCAACACTGGGGCTTTGCGCTTCTCTAGCCACCAAACGTCACGGTCCTTCTCTTTCCGTCGGTAGACACGAGCTGAGAAATTGCAAACGTCGAGCAATTGCTCAGAGATGAAAAGTGCCAGCACTGAAAGCTGTTGCTAGCCAGCACCCTTCCTTGGAAGCGCTTTTGTAGGCCTAAGAACACTGGGGCTCTGGGCTTCTCTAGCCACCTCATCTTCTGCTCATCCTCTCGCGCACTCTAAAGAGAGCTCAGGTGAGAAATTGCAAACGTCGAGCAATTGCTCAGAGATGAAAAGGGCCAGCACTGAAAGCTCTTGCTAGCCAGCACCCTTCCTTGGAAGCGCTTTCACAGGCGCAGCAACACTGGGGCTTTGCGCTTCTCTAGCCACCAAACGTCACGGTCATTCTCTTTCCGTCTCATAGACACGAGCTGAGAAATTGCAAACGTCGAGCAATTGCTCAGAGATGAAAAGTGCCAGCACTGAAAGCTCTTGCTAGCCAGCACCCTTCCTTGGAAGCGCTTTCACAGGCGCAGTAACACTGGGGCTTTGCGCTTCTATACGCACCAAACGTCACGGTCCTTCTCTTTCCGTCTCGTAGACACGAGCTGAGAAATTGCAAACGTCGAGCAATTGCTCAGAGATGAAAAGTGCCAGCACTGAAAGCTCTTGCTAGCCAGCACCCTTCCTTGGAAGCGCTTTTGTAGGCCTAAGAACACTGGGGCTCTGGGCTTCTCTAGCCACCTCATCTTCTGCTCATCCTCTCGCGCACTCTAAAGAGAGCTCAGGTGAGAAATTGCAAACGTCGAGCAATTGCTCAGAGATGAAAAGTGCCAGCACTGAAAGCTGTTGCTAGCCAGCACCCTTCCTTGGAAGCGCTTTCACAGGCGCAGCAACACTGGGGCTTTGCGCTTCTCTAGCCACCAAGCGTCACGGTCCTTCTCTTTCCGTCTCGTAGACACGAGCTGAGAAATTGCAAACGTCGAGCAATTGCTCAGAGATGAAAAGTGCCAGCACTGAAAGCTGTTGCTAGCCAGCACCCTTCCTTGGAAGCGCTTTCACAGGAGCAGCAACACTGGGGCTTTGCGCTTCTCTAGCCACCAAACGTCACGGTCATTCTCTTTCCGTCTCGTAGACACGAGCTGAGAAATTGCAAACGTCCAGCAATTGCTCAGAGATGAAAAGTGCCAGCACTGAAAGCTGTTGCTAGCCAGCACCCTTCCTTGGAAGCGCTTTTGTAGGCCTAAGAACAGTGGGGCTCTGGGCTTCTCTAGCCACCTCATCTTCTGCTCATCCTCTCGCGCACTCTAAAGAGAGCTCAGGTGAGAAATTGCAAACGTCGAGCAATTGCTCAGAGATGAAAAGTGCCAGCACTGAAAGCTCTTGCTAGCCAGCACCCTTCCTTGGAAGCGCTTTCACAGGCGCAGCAACACTGGGGCTTTGCGCTTCTCTAGCCACCAAACGTCACGGCCCTTCTCTTTCCGTCTCCTAGACACGAGCTGAGAAATTGCAAACGTCGAGCAATTGCTCAGAGATGAAAAGTGCCAGCACTGAAAGCTCTTGCTAGCCAGCACCCTTCCTTGGAAGCGCTTTCACAGGCGCAGCAACACTGGGGCTTTGCGCTTCTCTACCCACCAAACGTCACGGTCCTTCTCTTTCCGTCTCGTGGACATGAGCTGAGAAATTGCAAACGTCGAGCAATTGCTCAGAGATGAAAAGTGCCAGCACTGAAAGCTGTTGCTAGTCAGCACCCTTCCTTGGAAGCGCTTTCACAGGCGCAGTAACACTGGGGCTTTGCGCTTCTCTAGCCACCAAACGTCACGGTCCTTCTCTTTCCGTCGGTAGACACGAGCTGAGAAATTGCAAACGTCGAGCAATTGCTCAGAGATGAAAAGTGCCAGCACTGAAAGCTGTTGCTAGCCAGCACCCTTCCTTGGAAGCGCTTTTGTAGGCCTAAGAACACTGGGGCTCTGGGCTTCTCTAGCCACCTCATCTTCTGCTCATCCTCTCGCGCACTCTAAAGAGAGCTCAGGTGAGAAATTGCAAACGTCGAGCAATTGCTCAGAGATGAAAAGGGCCAGCACTGAAAGCTCTTGCTAGCCAGCACCCTTCCTTGGAAGCGCTTTCACAGGCGCAGCAACACTGGGGCTTTGCGCTTCTCTAGCCACCAAACGTCACGGTCCTTCTCTTTCCGTCGGTAGACACGAGCTGAGAAATTGCAAACGTCGAGCAATTGCTCAGAGATGAAAAGTGCCAGCACTGAAAGCTGTTGCTAGCCAGCACCCTTCCTTGGAAGCGCTTTCACAGGTGCAGCAACACTGGGGCTTTGCGCTTCTCTAGCCACCAAAAGTCACGGTCCTTCTCTTTCCGTCTCCTAGACACGAGCTGAGAAATTGCAAACGTCGAGCAATTGCTCAGAGATGAAAAGTGCCAGCACTGAAAGCTGTTGCTAACCAGCACCCTTCCTTGGAAGTGCTTTTGTAGGCCTAAGAACACTGGGGCTCTGGGCTTCTCTAGCCACCTCATCTTCTGCTCATCCTCTCGCGCACTCTAAAGAGAGCTCAGGTGAGAAATTACAAACGTCGAGCAATTGCTCAGAGATGAAAAGGGCCAGCACTGAAAGCTGTTGCTAGCCAGCACCCTTCCTTGGAAGCGCTTTCACAGGCGCAGCAACACTGGGGCTTTGCGCTTCTCTAGCCACCAAACGTCACGGTCCTTCTCTTTCCGTCGGTAGACACGAGCTGAGAAATTGCAAACGTCGAGCAATTGCTCAGAGATGAAAAGTGCCAGCACTGAAAGCTGTTGCTAGCCAGCACCCTTCCTTGGAAGCGCTTTTGTAGGCCTAAGAACACTGGGGCTCTGGGCTTCTCTAGCCACCTCATCTTCTGCTCATCCTCTCGCGCACTCTAAAGAGAGCTCAGGTGAGAAATTGCAAACGTCGAGCAATTGCTCAGAGATGAAAAGTGCCAGCACTGAAAGCTCTTGCTAGCCAGCACCCTTCCTTGGAAGCGCTTTCACAGGCGCAGCAACACTGGGGCTTTGCGCTTCTCTAGCCACCAAACGTCACGGTCATTCTCTTTCCGTCTCATAGACACGAGCTGAGAAATTGCAAACGTCGAGCAATTGCTCAGAGATGAAAAGTGCCAGCACTGAAAGCTCTTGCTAGCCAGCACCCTTCCTTGGAAGCGCTTTCACAGGCGCAGTAACACTGGGGCTTTGCGCTTCTCTAGCCACCAAACGTCACGGTCCTTCTCTTTCCGTCGGTAGACACGAGCTGAGAAATTGCAAACGTCGAGCAATTGCTCAGAGATGAAAAGTGCCAGCACTGAAAGCTGTTGCTAGCCAGCACCCTTCCTTGGAAGCGCTTTTGTAGGCCTAAGAACACTGGGGCTCTGGGCTTCTCTAGCCACCTCATCTTCTGCTCATCCTCTCGCGCACTCTAAAGAGAGCTCAGGTGAGAAATTGCAAACGTCGAGCAATTGCTCAGAGATGAAAAGGGCCAGCACTGAAAGCTCTTGCTAGCCAGCACCCTTCCTTGGAAGCGCTTTCACAGGCGCAGCAACACTGGGGCTTTGCGCTTCTCTAGCCACCAAACGTCACGGTCCTTCTCTTTCCGTCGGTAGACACGAGCTGAGAAATTGCAAACGTCGAGCAATTGCTCAGAGATGAAAAGTGCCAGCACTGAAAGCTGTTGCTAGCCAGCACCCTTCCTTGGAAGCGCTTTTGTAGGCCTAAGAACACTGGGGCTCTGGGCTTCTCTAGCCACCTCATCTTCTGCTCATCCTCTCGCGCACTCTAAAGAGAGCTCAGGTGAGAAATTGCAAACGTCGAGCAATTGCTCAGAGATGAAAAGTGCCAGCACTGAAAGCTCTTGCTAGCCAGCACCCTTCCTTGGAAGCGCTTTCACAGGCGCAGCAACACTGGGGCTTTGCGCTTCTCTAGCCACCAAGCGTCACGGTCCTTCTCTTTCCGTCTCCTAGACACGAGCTGAGAAATTGCAAACGTCGAGCAATTGCTCAGAGATGAAAAGTGCCAGCACTGAAAGCTCTTGCTAGCCAGCACCCTTCCTTGGAAGCGCTTTCACAGGAGCAGCAACACTGGGGCTTTGCGCTTCTCTAGCCACCAAACGTCACGGTCATTCTCTTTCCGTCTCGTAGACACGAGCTGAGAAATTGCAAACGTCCAGCAATTGCTCAGAGATGAAAAGTGCCAGCACTGAAAGCTGTTGCTAGCCAGCACCCTTCCTTGGAAGCGCTTTTGTAGGCCTAAGAACACTGGGGCTCTGGGCTTCTCTAGCCACCTCATCTTCTGCTCATCCTCTCGCGCACTCTAAAGAGAGCTCAGGTGAGAAATTGCAAACGTCGAGCAATTGCTCAGAGATGAAAAGGGCCAGCACTGAAAGCTCTTGCTAGCCAGCACCCTTCCTTGGAAGCGCTTTCACAGGCGCAGCAACACTGGGGCTTTGCGCTTCTCTACCCACCAAACGTCACGGCCCTTCTCTTTCCGTCTCCTAGACACGAGCTGAGAAATTGCAAACGTCGAGCAATTGCTCAGAGATGAAAAGTGCCAGCACTGAAAGCTCTTGCTAGCCAGCACCCTTCCTTGGAAGCGCTTTCACAGGCGCAGCAACACTGGGGCTTTGCGCTTCTCTACCCACCAAACGTCACGGTCATTCTCTTTCCGTCTCGTGGACATGAGCTGAGAAATTGCAAACGTCGAGCAATTGCTCAGAGATGAAAAGTGCCAGCACTGAAAGCTGTTGCTAGCCAGCACCCTTCCTTGGAAGCGCTTTCACAGGCGCAGCAACACTGGGGCTTTGCGCTTCTCTAGCCACCAAACCTCACGGTCCTTCTCTTTCCGTCTCGTAGACACGAGCTGAGAAATTGCAAACGTCGAGCAATTGCTCAGAGATGAAAAGTGCCAGCACTGAAAGCTGTTGCTAGCCAGCACCCTTCCTTGGAAGCGCTTTTGTAGGCCTAAGAACACTGGGGCTCTGGGCTTCTCTAGCCACCTCATCTTCTGCTCATCCTCTCGCGCACTCTAAAGAGAGCTCAGGTGAGAAATTGCAAACGTCCAGCAATTGCTCAGAGATGAAAAGTGCCAGCACTGAAAGCTCTTGCTAGCCAGCACCCTTCCTTGGAAGCGCTTTCACAGGTGCAGCAACACTGGGGCTTTGCGCTTCTCTAGCCACCAAACGTCACGGTCCTTCTCTTTCCGTCTCCTAGACACGAGCTGAGAAATTGCAAACGTCGAGCAATTGCTCCGAGATGAAAACTGCCAGCACTGAAAGCTGTTGCTAGCCAGCACCCTTCCTTGGAAGCGCTTTTGTAGGCCTAAGAACACTGGGGCTCTGGGCTTCTCTAGCCACCTAATCTTCTGCTCATCCTCGCGCGCACTCTAAAGAGAGCTCAGGTGAGAAATTGCAAACGTCCAGCAATTGCTCAGAGATGAAAAGTGCCAGCACTGAAAGCTGTTGCTAGCCAGCACCCTTCCTTGGAAGCGCTTTCACAGGCGCAGTAACACTGGGGCTTTGCACTTCTCTAGCTACCAAACTTCACGGTCCTTCTCTTTCCGTCTCGTAGACACGAGCTGAGAAATTGCAAACGTCAAGCAATTGCTCAGAGATGAAAAGTGCCAGCACTGAAAGCTGTTGCTAGCCAGCACCCTTCCTTGGAAGCGCTTTCACAGGCGCAGCAACACTGGGGCTTTGTGCTTCTATACGCACCAAACGTCACGGTCATTCTCTTTCCGTCTCCTAGACACGAGCTGAGAAATTGCAAACGTCGAGCAATTGCTCAGAGATGAAAAGTGCCAGCACTGAAAGCTCTTGCTAGCCAGCACCCTTCCTTGGAAGCGCTTTTGTAGGCCTAAGAACACTTGGGCTCTGGGCTTCTCTAGCCACCTCATCTTCTGCTCATCCTGTCGCGCACTCTAAAGAGAGCTCAGGTGAGAAATTACAAACGTCGAGCAATTGCTCCGAGATGAAAAGTGCCAGCACTGAAAGCTCTTGCTAGCCAGCACCCTTCCTTGGAAGCGCTTTCACAGGCGCAGCAACACTGGGGCTTTGCGCTTCTCTAGCCACCAAACGTCACGGTCCTTCTCTTTCCGTCGGTAGACACGAGCTGAGAAATTGCAAACGTCGAGCAATTGCTCAGAGATGAAAAGTGCCAGCACTGAAAGCTCTTGCTAGCCAGCACCCTTCCTTGGAAGCGCTTTCACAGGCGCAGCAACACTGGGGCTTTGCGCTTCTCTAGCCACCAAACGTCACGGTCCTTCTCTTTCCGTCGGTAGACACGAGCTGAGAAATTGCAAACGTCGAGCAATTGCTCAGAGATGAAAAGTGCCAGCACTGAAAGCTGTTGCTAGCCAGCACCCTTCCTTGGAAGCGCTTTCACAGGCGCAGCAACACTGGGGCTTTGCGCTTCTATACGCACCAAACGTCACGGTCCTTCTCTTTCCGTCGGTAGACACGAGCTGAGAAATTGCAAACGTCGAGCAATTGCTCAGAGATGAAAAGTGCCAGCACTGAAAGCTCTTGCTAGCCAGCACCCTTCCTTGGAAGCGCTTTTGTAGGCCTAAGAACACTGGGGCTCTGGGCTTCTCTAGCCACCTCATCTTCTGCTCATCCTCTCGCGCACTCTAAAGAGAGCTCAGGTGAGAAATTACAAACGTCGAGCAATTGCTCAGAGATGAAAAGGGCCAGCACTGAAAGCTGTTGCTAGCCAGCACCCTTCCTTGGAAGCGCTTTCACAGGCGCAGCAACACTGGGGCTTTGCGCTTCTCTAGCCACCAAAAGTCACGGTCCTTCTCTTTCCGTCGGTAGACACGAGCTGAGAAATTGCAAACGTCGAGCAATTGCTCAGAGACGAAAAGTGCCAGCACTGAAAGCTGTTGCTAGCCAGCACCCTTCCTTGGAAGCGCTTTTGTAGGCCTAAGAACACTGGGGCTCTGGGCTTCTCTAGCCACCTCATCTTCTGCTCATCCTCTCGCGCACTCTAAAGAGAGCTCAGGTGAGAAATTGCAAACGTCGAGCAATTGCTCCGAGATGAAAAGTGCCAGCACTGAAAGCTCTTGCTAGCCAGCACCCTTCCTTGGAAGCGCTTTCACAGGCGCAGCAACACTGGGGCTTTGCGCTTCTATACGCACCAAATGTCACGGTCCTTCTCTTTCCGTCTCGTAGACACGAGCTGAGAAATTGCAAACGTCGAGCAATTGCTCAGAGATGAAAAGTGCCAGCACTGAAAGCTCTTGCTAGCCAGCACCCTTCCTTGGAAGCGCTTTTGTAGGCCTAAGAACACTGGGGCTCTGGGCTTCTCTAGCCACCTCATCTTCTGCTCATCCTCTCACGCACTCTAAAGAGAGCTCAGGTGAGAAATTGCAAACGTCCAGCAATTGCTCAGAGATGAAAAGTGCCAGCACTGAAAGCTCTTGCTAGCCAGCACCCTTCCTTGGAAGCGCTTTCACAGGCACAGCAACACTGGGGCTTTGCGCTTCTCTAGCCACCAAACGTCACGGTCCTTCTCGTTCTGTCTCGTAGACACGAGCTGAGAAATTGCAAACGTCGAGCAATTGCTCCGAGATGAAAAGTGCCAGCACTGAAAGCTGTTGCTAGCCAGCACCCTTCCTTGGAAGCGCTTTTGTAGGCCTAAGAACACTGGGGCTCTGGGCTTCTCTAGCCACCTCATCTTCTGCTCATCCTCTCGCGCACTCTAAAGAGAGCTCAGGTGAGAAATTGCAAACGTCGAGCAATTGCTCAGAGATGAAAAGTGCCAGCACTGAAAGCTGTTGCTAGCCAGCACCCTTCCTTGGAAGCGCTTTCACAGGTGCAGCAACACTGGGGCTTTGCGCTTCTCTAGCCACCAAACGTCACGGTCCTTCTCTTTCCGTCTCCTAGACACGAGCTGAGAAATTGCAAACGTCGAGCAATTGCTCCGAGATGAAAAGTGCCAGCACTGAAAGCTGTTGCTAGCCAGCACCCTTCCTTGGAAGCGCTTTTGTAGGCCTAAGAACAGTGGGGCTCTGGGCTTCCCTAGCCACCTCATCTTCTGCTCATCCTCGCGCGCACTCTAAAGAGAGCTCAGGTGAGAAATTGCAAACGTCGAGCAATTGCTCAGAGATGAAAAGTGCCAGCACTGAAAGCTGTTGCTAGCCAGCACCCTTCCTTGGAAGCGCTTTCACAGGCGCAGTAACACTGGGGCTTTGCACTTCTCTAGCTACCAAACTTCACGGTCCTTCTCTTTCCGTCGGTAGACACGAGCTGAGAAATTGCAAACGTCAAGCAATTGCTCAGAGATGAAAAGTGCCAGCACTGAAAGCTGTTGCTAGCCAGCACCCTTCCTTGGAAGCGCTTTCACAGGCGCAGCAACACTGGGGCTTTGTGCTTCTATACGCACCAAACGTCACGGTCATTCTCTTTCCGTCTCGTAGACACGAGCTGAGAAATTGCAAACGTCGAGCAATTGCTCAGAGATGAAAAGTGCCAGCACTGAAAGCTCTTGCTAGCCAGCACCCTTCCTTGGAAGCGCTTTTGTAGGCCTAAGAACACTGGGGCTCTGGGCTTCTCTAGCCACCTCATCTTCTGCTCATCCTGTCGCGCACTCTAAAGAGAGCTCAGGTGAGAAATTACAAACGTCGAGCAATTGCTCAGAGATGAAAAGTGCCAGCACTGAAAGCTGTTGCTAGCCAGCACCCTTCCTTGGAAGCGCTTTCACAGGCGCAGCAACACTGGGGCTTTGCGCTTCTCTAGCCACCAAACGTCACGGCCCTTCTCTTTCCGTCGGTAGACACGAGCTGAGAAATTGCAAACGTCGAGCAATTGCTCAGAGATGAAAAGTGCCAGCACTGAAAGCTCTTGCTAGCCAGCACCCTTCCTTGGAAGCGCTTTTGTAGGCCTAAGAACACTGGGGCTCTGGGCTTCTCTAGCCACCTCATCTTCTGCTCATCCTCTCACGCACTCTAAAGAGAGCTCAGGTGAGAAATTGCAAACGTCCAGCAATTGCTCAGAGATGAAAAGTGCCAGCACTGAAAGCTCTTGCTAGCCAGCACCCTTCCTTGGAAGCGCTTTCACAGGCACAGCAACACTGGGGCTTTGCGCTTCTCTAGCCACCAAACGTCACGGTCCTTCTCGTTCTGTCTCGTAGACACGAGCTGAGAAATTGCAAACGTCGAGCAATTGCTCAGAGATGAAAAGTGCCAGCACTGAAAGCTCTTGCTAGCCAGCACCCTTCCTTGGAAGCGCTTTTGTAGGCCTAAGAACACTGGGGCTCTGGGCTTCTCTAGCCACCTCATCTTCTGCTCATCCTCTCGCGCACTCTAAAGAGAGCTCAGGTGAGAAATTGCAAACGTCCAGCAATTGCTCAGAGATGAAAAGTGCCAGCACTGAAAGCTGTTGCTAGCCAGCACCCTTCCTTGGAAGCGCTTTCACAGGTGCAGCAACACTGGGGCTTTGCGCTTCTCTAGCCACCAAACGTCACGGTCCTTCTCTTTCCGTCTCCTAGACACGAGCTGAGAAATTGCAAACGTCGAGCAATTGCTCCGAGATGAAAAGTGCCAGCACTGAAAGCTGTTGCTAGCCAGCACCCTTCCTTGGAAGCGCTTTTGTAGGCCTAAGAACAGTGGGGCTCTGGGCTTCCCTAGCCACCTCATCTTCTGCTCATCCTCGCGCGCACTCTAAAGAGAGCTCAGGTGAGAAATTGCAAACGTCGAGCAATTGCTCAGAGATGAAAAGTGCCAGCACTGAAAGCTGTTGCTAGCCAGCACCCTTCCTTGGAAGCGCTTTCACAGGCGCAGTAACACTGGGGCTTTGCACTTCTCTACCCACCAAACGTCACGGTCCTTCTCTTTCCGTCTCCTAGACACGAGCTGAGAAATTGCAAACGTCGAGCAATTGCTCAGAGATGAAAAGTGCCAGCACTGAAAGCTCTTGCTAGCCAGCACCCTTCCTTGGAAGCGCTTTCACAGGAGCAGCAACACTGGGGCTTTGCGCTTCTATACGCACCAAACGTCACGGTCATTCTCTTTCCGTCTCGTAGACACGAGCTGAGAAATTGCAAACGTCGAGCAATTGCTCCGAGATGAAAAGTGCCAGCACTGAAAGCTCTTGCTAGCCAGCACCCTTCCTTGGAAGCGCTTTTGTAGGCCTAAGAACACTGGGGCTCTGGGCTTCTCTAGCCACCTCATCTTCTGCTCATCCTGTCGCGCACTCTAAAGAGAGCTCAGGTGAGAAATTACAAACGTCGAGCAATTGCTCAGAGATGAAAAGTGCCAGCACTGAAAGCTGTTGCTAGCCAGCACCCTTCCTTGGAAGCGCTTTCACAGGCGCAGCAACACTGGGGCTTTGCGCTTCTCTAGCCACCAAACGTCACGGCCCTTCTCTTTCCGTCGGTAGACACGAGCTGAGAAATTGCAAACGTCGAGCAATTGCTCAGAGATGAAAAGTGCCAGCACTGAAAGCTGTTGCTAGCCAGCACCCTTCCTTGGAAGCGCTTTTGTAGGCCTAAGAACACTGGGGCTCTGGGCTTCTCTAGCCACCTCATCTTCTGCTCATCCTCTCGCGCACTCTAAAGAGAGCTCAGGTGAGAAATTGCAAACGTCGAGCAATTGCTCCGAGATGAAAAGGGCCAGCACTGAAAGATGTTGCTAGCCAGCACCCTTCCTTGGAAGCGCTTTCACAGGCGCAGCAACACTGGGGCTTTGCGCTTCTCTAGCCACCAAACGTCACGGTCCTTCTCTTTCCGTCGGTAGACACGAGCTGAGAAATTGCAAACGTCGAGCAATTGCTCAGAGATGAAAAGTGCCAGCACTGAAAGCTGTTGCTAGCCAGCACCCTTCCTTGGAAGCGCTTTCACAGGCGCAGCAACACTGGGGCTTTGCGCTTCTATACGCACCAAACGTCACGGTCCTTCTGTTTCCGTCGGTAGACACGAGCTGAGAAATTGCAAACGTCGAGCAATTGCTCAGAGATGAAAAGTGCCAGCACTGAAAGCTGTTGCTAGCCAGCACCCTTCCTTGGAAGCGCTTTTGTAGGCCTAAGAACACTGGGGCTCTGGGCTTCTCTAGCCACCTCATCTTCTGCTCATCCTCTCGCGCACTCTAAAGAGAGCTCAGGTGAGAAATTACAAACGTCGAGCAATTGCTCAGAGATGAAAAGGGCCAGCACTGAAAGCTGTTGCTAGCCAGCACCCTTCCTTGGAAGCGCTTTCACAGGCGCAGCAACACTGGGGCTTTGCGCTTCTCTAGCCACCAAAAGTCACGGTCCTTCTCTTTCCGTCGGTAGACACGAGCTGAGAAATTGCAAACGTCGAGCAATTGCTCAGAGACGAAAAGTGCCAGCACTGAAAGCTGTTGCTAGCCAGCACCCTTCCTTGGAAGCGCTTTTGTAGGCCTAAGAACACTGGGGCTCTGGGCTTCTCTAGCCACCTCATCTTCTGCTCATCCTCTCGCGCACTCTAAAGAGAGCTCAGGTGAGAAATTGCAAACGTCGAGCAATTGCTCCGAGATGAAAAGTGCCAGCACTGAAAGCTCTTGCTAGCCAGCACCCTTCCTTGGAAGCGCTTTCACAGGCGCAGCAACACTGGGGCTTTGCGCTTCTATACGCACCAAATGTCACGGTCCTTCTCTTTCCGTCTCGTAGACACGAGCTGAGAAATTGCAAACGTCGAGCAATTGCTCAGAGATGAAAAGTGCCAGCACTGAAAGCTGTTGCTAGCCAGCACCCTTCCTTGGAAGCACTTTTGTAGGCCTAAGAACACTGGGGCTCTGGGCTTCTCTAGCCACCTCATCTTCTGCTCATCCTCTCGCGCACTCTAAAGAGAGCTCAGGTGAGAAATTGCAAACGTCCAGCAATTGCTCAGAGATGAAAAGTGCCAGCACTGAAAGCTGTTGCTAGCCAGCACCCTTCCTTGGAAGCGCATTCACAGGCGCAGCAACACTGGGGCTTTGCACTTCTCTAGCCACCAAACGTCACGGTCCTTCTCTTTCCGTCTCCTAGACAAGAGCTGAGAAATTGCAAACGTCGAGCAATTGCTCCGAGATGAAAACTGCCAGCACTGAAAGCTGTTGCTAGCCAGCACCCTTCCTTGGAAGCGCTTTTGTAGGCCTAAGAAGACTGGGGCTCTGGGCTTCTCTAGCCACCTAATCTTCTGCTCATCCTCGCGCGCACTCTAAAGAGAGCTCAGGTGAGAAATTGCAAACGTCCAGCAATTGCTCAGAGATGAAAAGTGCCAGCACTGAAAGCTGTTGCTAGCCAGCACCCTTCCTTGGAAGCGCTTTCACAGGTGCAGCAACACTGGGGCTTTGCGCTTCTCTAGCCACCAAACGTCACGGCCCTTCTCTTTCCGTCGGTAGACACGAGCTGAGAAATTGCAAACGTCGAGCAATTGCTCCGAGATGAAAAGTGCCAGCACTGAAAGCTGTTGCTAGCCAGCACCCTTCCTTGGAAGCGCTTTTGTAGGCCTAAGAACACTGGGGCTCTGGGCTTCTCTAGCCACCTCATCTTCTGCTCATCCTCGCGCGCACTCTAAAGAGAGCTCAGGTGAGAAATTGCAAACGTCGAGCAATTGCTCAGAGATGAAAAGTGCCAGCACTGAAAGCTCTTGCTAGCCAGCACCCTTCCTTGGAAGCGCTTTTGTAGGCCTAAGAACACTGGGGCTCTGGGCTTCTCTAGCCACCTCATCTTCTGCTCATCCTCTCGCGCACTCTAAAGAGAGCTCAGGTGAGAAATTGCAAACGTCGAGCAATTGCTCAGAGATGAAAAGTGCCAGCACTGAAAGCTCTTGCTAGCCAGCACCCTTCCTTGGAAGCGCTTTCACAGGCGCAGCAACACTGGGGCTTTGCGCTTCTCTACCCACCAAAAGTCACAGTCCTTCTCTTTCCGTCTCCTAGACACAAGCTGAGAAATTCCAAACGTCGAGCAATTGCTCAGAGATGAAAAGTGCCAGCACTGAAAGCTCTTGCTAGCCAGCACCCTTCCTTGGAAGCGCTTTTGTAGGCCTAAGAACACTGGGGCTCTGGGCTTCTCTAGCCACCTCATCTTCTGCTCATCCTCTCGCGCACTCTAAAGAGAGCTCAGGTGAGAAATTACAAACGTCGAGCAATTGCTCAGAGATGAAAAGGGCCAGCACTGAAAGCTGTTGCTAGCCAGCACCCTTCCTTGGAAGCGCTTTCACAGGCGCAGCAACACTGGGGCTTTGCGCTTCTCTAGCCACCAAATGTCACGGTCCTTCTCTTTCCGTCGGTAGACACGAGCTGAGAAATTGCAAACGTCGAGCAATTGCTCAGAGATGAAAAGTGCCAGCACTGAAAGCTGTTGCTAGCCAGCACCCTTCCTTGGAAGCGCTTTTGTAGGCCTAAGAACACTGGGGCTCTGGGCTTCTCTAGCCACCTCATCTTCTGCTCATCCTCTCGCGCACTCTAAAGAGAGCTCAGGTGAGAAATTACAAACGTCGAGCAATTGCTCCGAGATGAAAAGGGCCAGCACTGAAAGCTGTTGCTAGCCAGCACCCTTCCTTGGAAGCGCTTTCACAGGCGCAGCAACACTGGGGCTTTGCGCTTCTCTAGCCACCAAAAGTCACGGTCCTTCTCTTTCCGTCGGTAGACACGAGCTGAGAAATTGCAAACATCGAGCAATTGCTCAGAGACGAAAAGTGCCAGCACTGAAAGCTGTTGCTAGCCAGCACCCTTCCTTGGAAGCGCTTTTGTAGGCCTAAGAACACTGGGGCTCTGGGCTTCTCTAGCCACCTCATCTTCTGCTCATCCTCTCGCGCACTCTAAAGAGAGCTCAGGTGAGAAATTGCAAACGTCGAGCAATTGCTCCGAGATGAAAAGTGCCAGCACTGAAAGCTGTTGCTAGCCAGCACCCTTCCTTGGAAGCGCTTTCACAGGCGCAGCAACACTGGGGCTTTGCGCTTCTATACGCACCAAATGTCACGGTCCTTCTCTTTCCGTCTCGTAGACACGAGCTGAGAAATTGCAAACGTCGAGCAATTGCTCAGAGATGAAAAGTGCCAGCACTGAAAGCTGTTGCTAGCCAGCACCCTTCCTTGGAAGCGCTTTTGTAGGCCTAAGAACACTGGGGCTCTGGGCTTCTCTAGCCACCTCATCTTCTGCTCATCCTCGCGCGCTCTAAAGAGAGCTCAGGTGAGAAATTGCAAACGTCGAGCAATTGCTCAGAGATGAAAAGTGCCAGCACTGAAAGCTCTTGCTAGCCAGCACCCTTCCTTGGAAGCGCTTTCACAGGCGCAGCAACACTGGGGCTTTGCGCTTCTCTACCCACCAAACGTCACGGTCCTTCTCTTTCCGTCTCGTAGACACGAGCTGAGAAATTGCAAACGTCCAGCAATTGCTCCGAGATGAAAAGTGCCAGCACTGAAAGCTGTTGCTAGCCAGCACCCTTCCTTGGAAGCGCTTTTGTAGGCCTAAGAACACTGGGGCTCTGGGCTTCTCTAGCCACCTAATCTTCTGCTCATCCTCGCGCGCACTCTAAAGAGAGCTCAGGTGAGAAATTGCAAACGTCCAGCAATTGCTCAGAGATGAAAAGTGCCAGCACTGAAAGCTCTTGCTAGCCAGCACCCTTCCTTGGAAGCGCTTTCACAGGTGCAGCAACACTGGGGCTTTGCGCTTCTCTAGCCACCAAAAGTCACGGTCCTTCTCTTTCCATCTCGTAGACACGAGCTGAGAAATTGCAAACGTCGAGCAATTGCTCAGAGATGAAAAGTGCCAGCACTGAAAGCTGTTGCTAGCCAGCCCCCTTCCTTGGAAGCGCTTTTGTAGGCCGAAGAACACTGGGGCTCTGGGCTTCTCTAGCCACCTCATCTTCTGCTCATCCTCTCGCGCACTCTAAAGAGAGCTCAGGTGAGAAATTGCAAACGTCGAGCAATTGCTCAGAGATGAAAAGTGCCAGCACTGAAAGCTCTTGCTAGCCAGCACCCTTCCTTGGAAGCGCTTTCACAGGCGCAGCAACACTGGGGCTTTGCGCTTCTCTAGCCACCAAGCGTCACGGTCCTTCTCTTTCCGTCTCGTAGACACGAGCTGAGAAATTGCAAACGTCGAGCAATTGCTCAGAGATGAAAAGTGCCAGCACTGAAAGCTCTTGCTAGCCAGCACCCTTCCTTGGAAGCGCTTTCACAGGCGCAGCAACACTGGGGCTTTGCGCTTCTCTACCCACCAAACGTCACGGTCCTTCTCTTTCCGTCTCCTAGACACGAGCTGAGAAATTGCAAACGTCGAGCAATTGCTCAGAGATGAAAAGTGCCAGCACTGAAAGCTCTTGCTAGCCAGCACCCTTCCTTGGAAGCGCTTTCACAGGCGCAGCAACACTGGGGCTTTGCGCTTCTATACGCACCAAACGTCACGGTCCTTCTCTTTCCGTCTCCTAGACACGAGCTGAGAAATTGCAAACGTCGAGCAATTGCTCAGAGATGAAAAGTGCCAGCACTGAAAGCTGTTGCTAGCCAGCACCCTTCCTTGGAAGCGCTTTTGTAGGCCTAAGAACACTGGGGCTCTGGGCTTCTCTAGCCACCTCATCTTCTGCTCATCCTCTCGCGCACTCTAAAGAGAGCTCAGGTGAGAAATTACAAACGTCGAGCAATTGCTCAGAGATGAAAAGTGCCAGCACTGAAAGCTCTTGCTAGCCAGCACCCTTCCTTGGAAGCGCTTTCACAGGCGCAGCAACACTGGGGCTTTGCGCTTCTCTAGCCACCAAATGTCACGGTCCTTCTCTTTCCGTCTCGTAGACACGAGCTGAGAAATTGCAAACGTCGAGCAATTGCTCAGAGATGAAAAGTGCCAGCACTGAAAGCTGTTGCTAGCCAGCACCCTTCCTTGGAAGCGCTTTTGTAGGCCTAAGAACACTGGGGCTCTGGGCTTCTCTAGCCACCTCATCTTCTGCTCATCCTCTCGCGCACTCTAAAGAGAGCTCAGGTGAGAAATTGCAAACGTCGAGCAATTGCTCAGAGATGAAAAGTGCCAGCACTGAAAGCTCTTGCTAGCCAGCACCCTTCCTTGGAAGCGCTTTCACAGGCGCAGCAACACTGGGGCTTTGCGCTTCTCTACCCACCAAACGTCACGGTCCTTCTCTTTCCGTCTCGTAGACACGAGCTGAGAAATTGCAAACGTCGAGCAATTGCTCCGAGATGAAAAGTGCCAGCACTGAAAGCTCTTGCTAGCCAGCACCCTTCCTTGGAAGCGCTTTTGTAGGCCTAAGAACACTGGGGCTCTGGGCTTCTCTAGCCACCTAATCTTCTGCTCATCCTCGCGCGCACTCTAAAGAGAGCTCAGGTGAGAAATTGCAAACGTCCAGCAATTGCTCAGAGATGAAAAGTGCCAGCACTGAAAGCTCTTGCTAGCCAGCACCCTTCCTTGGAAGCGCTTTCACAGGTGCAGCAACACTGGGGCTTTGCGCTTCTCTAGCCACCAAAAGTCACGGTCCTTCTCTTTCCGTCTCGTAGACACGAGCTGAGAAATTGCAAACGTCGAGCAATTGCTCAGAGATGAAAAGTGCCAGCACTGAAAGCTGTTGCTAGCCAGCACCCTTCCTTGGAAGCGCTTTTGTAGGCCTAAGAACACTGGGGCTCTGGGCTTCTCTAGCCACCTCATCTTCTGCTCATCCTCTCGCGCACTCTAAAGAGAGCTCAGGTGAGAAATTGCAAACGTCGAGCAATTGCTCAGAGATGAAAAGTGCCAGCACTGAAAGCTCTTGCTAGCCAGCACCCTTCCTTGGAAGCGCTTTCACAGGCGCAGCAACACTGGGGCTTTGCGCTTCTATACGCACCAAATGTCACGGTCATTCTCTTTCCGTCTCGTAGACACGAGCTGAGAAATTGCAAACGTCCAGCAATCGCTCAGAGATGAAAAGTGCCAGCACTGAAAGCTCTTGCTAGCCAGCACCCTTCCTTGGAAGCGCTTTTGTAGGCCTAAGAACACTGGGGCTCTGGGCTTCTCTAGCCACCTCATCTTCTGCTCATCCTCTCGCGCACTCTAAAGAGAGCTCAGGTGAGAAATTGCAAACGTCGAGCAATTGCTCAGAGATGAAAAGTGCCAGCACTGAAAGCTCTTGCTAGCCAGCACCCTTCCTTGGAAGCGCTTTCACAGGCGCAGCAACACTGGGGCTTTGCGCTTCTCTAGCCACCAAGCGTCACGGTCCTTCTCTTTCCGTCTCGTAGACACGAGCTGAGAAATTGCAAACGTCGAGCAATTGCTCAGAGATGAAAAGTGCCAGCACTGAAAGCTCTTGCTAGCCAGCACCCTTCCTTGGAAGCGCTTTCACAGGCGCAGCAACACTGGGGCTTTGCGCTTCTCTACCCACCAAACGTCACGGTCCTTCTCTTTCCGTCTCCTAGACACGAGCTGAGAAATTGCAAACGTCGAGCAATTGCTCAGAGATGAAAAGTGCCAGCACTGAAAGCTCTTGCTAGCCAGCACCCTTCCTTGGAAGCGCTTTCACAGGCGCAGCAACACTGGGGCTTTGCGCTTCTATACGCACCAAACGTCACGGTCCTTCTCTTTCCGTCTCCTAGACACGAGCTGAGAAATTGCAAACGTCGAGCAATTGCTCAGAGATGAAAAGTGCCAGCACTGAAAGCTGTTGCTAGCCAGCACCCTTCCTTGGAAGCGCTTTTGTAGGCCTAAGAACACTGGGGCTCTGGGCTTCTCTAGCCACCTCATCTTCTGCTCATCCTCTCGCGCACTCTAAAGAGAGCTCAGGTGAGAAATTACAAACGTCGAGCAATTGCTCAGAGATGAAAAGTGCCAGCACTGAAAGCTCTTGCTAGCCAGCACCCTTCCTTGGAAGCGCTTTCACAGGCGCAGCAACACTGGGGCTTTGCGCTTCTATACGCACCAAATGTCACGGTCCTTCTCTTTCCGTCTCGTAGACACGAGCTGAGAAATTGCAAACGTCGAGCAATTGCTCAGAGATGAAAAGTGCCAGCACTGAAAGCTGTTGCTAGCCAGCACCCTTCCTTGGAAGCGCTTTTGTAGGCCTAAGAACACTGGGGCTCTGGGCTTCTCTAGCCACCTCATCTTCTGCTCATCCTCTCGCGCACTCTAAAGAGAGCTCAGGTGAGAAATTACAAACGTCGAGCAATTGCTCAGAGATGAAAAGTGCCAGCACTGAAAGCTCTTGCTAGCCAGCACCCTTCCTTGGAAGCGCTTTCACAGGCGCAGCAACACTGGGGCTTTGCGCTTCTCTAGCCACCAAGCGTCACGGTCCTTCTCTTTCCGTCTCGTAGACACGAGGTGAGAAATTGCAAACGTCGAGCAATTGCTCAGATATGAAAAGTGCCAGCACTGAAAGCTGTTGCTAGCCAGCACCCTTCCTTGGAAGCGCTTTTGTAGGCCTAAGAACACTGGGGCTCTGGGCTTCTCTAGCCACCTAATCTTCTGCTCATCCTCGCGCGCACTCTAAAGAGAGCTCAGGTGAGAAATTGCAAACGTTGAGCAATTGCTCAGAGATGAAAAGTGCCAGCACTGAAAGCTCTTGCTAGCCAGCACCCTTCCTTGGAAGCGCTTTCACAGGTGCAGCAACACTGGGGCTTTGCGCTTCTCTAGCCACCAAAAGTCACGGTCCTTCTCTTTCCGTCTCGTAGACACGAGCTGAGAAATTGCAAACGTCGAGCAATTGCTCAGAGATGAAAAGTGCCAGCACTGAAAGCTGTTGCTAGCCAGCACCCTTCCTTGGAAGCGCTTTTGTAGGCCGAAGAACACTGGGGCTCTGGGCTTCTCTAGCCACCTCATCTTCTGCTCATCCTCTCGCGCACTCTAAAGAGAGCTCAGGTGAGAAATTGCAAACGTCGAGCAATTGCTCAGAGATGAAAAGTGCCAGCACTGAAAGCTCTTGCTAGCCAGCACCCTTCCTTGGAAGCGCTTTCACAGGCGCAGCAACACTGGGGCTTTGCGCTTCTATACGCACCAAATGTCACGGTCATTCTCTTTCCGTCTCGTAGACACGAGCTGAGAAATTGCAAACGTCCAGCAATTGCTCAGAGATGAAAAGTGCCAGCACTGAAAGCTCTTGCTAGCCAGCACCCTTCCTTGGAAGCGCTTTTGTAGGCCTAAGAACACTGGGGCTCTGGGCTTCTCTAGCCACCTCATCTTCTGCTCATCCTCTCGCGCACTCTAAAGAGAGCTCAGGTGAGAAATTGCAAACGTCGAGCAATTGCTCAGAGATGAAAAGTGCCAGCACTGAAAGCTGTTGCTAGCCAGCACCCTTCCTTGGAAGCGCTTTCACAGGCGCAGCAACACTGGGGCTTTGCGCTTCTCTACCCACCAAACGTCACGGTCCTTCTCTTTCCGTCGGTAGACACGAGCTGAGAAATTGCAAACGTCGAGCAATTGCTCAGAGATGAAAAGTGCCAGCACTGAAAGCTGTTGCTAGCCAGCACCCTTCCTTGGAAGCGCTTTCACAGGTGCAGCAACACTGGGGCTTTGCGCTTCTCTACCCACCAAAAGTCACAGTCCTTCTCTTTCCGTCTCGTAGACACGAGCTGAGAAATTGCAAACGTCGAGCAATTGCTCAGAGATGAAAAGTGCCAGCACTGAAAGCTCTTGCTAGCCAGCACCCTTCCTTGGAAGCGCTTTTGTAGGCCTAAGAACACTGGGGCTCTGGGCTTCTCTAGCCACCTCATCTTCTGCTCATCCTCTCGCGCACTCTAAAGAGAGCTCAGGTGAGAAATTACAAACGTCGAGCAATTGCTCAGAGATGAAAAGGGCCAGCACTGAAAGCTGTTGCTAGCCAGCACCCTTCCTTGGAAGCGCTTTCACAGGCGCAGCAACACTGGGGCTTTGCGCTTCTATACGCACCAAACGTCACGGTCCTTCTATTTCTGTCGGTAGACACGAGCTGAGAAATTGCAAACGTCGAGCAATTGCTCAGAGATGAAAAGTGCCAGCACTGAAAGCTCTTGCTAGCCAGCACCCTTCCTTGGAAGCGCTTTTGTAGGCCTAAGAACACTGGGGCTCTGGGCTTCTCTAGCCACCTCATCTTCTGCTCATCCTCTCGCGCACTCTAAAGAGAGCTCAGGTGAGAAATTGCAAACGTCGAGCAATTGCTCAGAGATGAAAAGTGCCAGCACTGAAAGCTCTTGCTAGCCAGCACCCTTCCTTGGAAGCGCTTTCACAGGCGCAGCAACACTGGGGCTTTGCGCTTCTCTAGCCACCAAACGTCACGGTCATTCTCGTTCTGTCTCGTAGACACGAGCTGAGAAATTGCAAACGTCGAGCAATTGCTCAGAGATGAAAAGTGCCAGCACTGAAAGCTCTTGCTAGCCAGCACCCTTCCTTGGAAGCGCTTTTGTAGGCCTAAGAACACTGGGGCTCTGGGCTTCTCTAGCCACCTCATCTTCTGCTCATCCTCTCGCGCACTCTAAAGAGAGCTCAGGTGAGAAATTGCAAAAGTCGAGCAATTGCTCAGAGATGAAAAGTGCCAGCACTGAAAGCTCTTGCTAGCCAGCACCCTTCCTTGGAAGCGCTTTCACAGGCGCAGTAACACTGGGGCTTTGCGCTTCTCTAGCCACCAAACGTCACGGTCCTTCTCTTTCCGTCGGTAGACACGAGCTGAGAAATTGCAAAAGTCGAGCAATTGCTCAGAGATGAAAAGTGCCAGCACTGAAAGCTGTTGCTAGCCAGCACCCTTCCTTGGAAGCGCTTTCACAGGCGCAGCAACACTGGGGCTTTGCGCTTCTATACGCACCAAACGTCACGGTCCTTCTCTTTCCGTCGGTAGACACGAGCTGAGAAATTGCAAACGTCGAGCAATTGCTCAGAGATGAAAAGTGCCAGCACTGAAAGCTCTTGCTAGCCAGCACCCTTCCTTGGAAGCGCTTTTGTAGGCCGAAGAACAGTGGGGCTCTGGGCTTCTCTAGCCACCTCATCTTCTGCTCATCCTCTCGCGCACTCTAAAGAGAGCTCAGGTGAGAAATTACAAACGTCGAGCAATTGCTCAGAGATGAAAAGGGCCAGCACTGAAAGCTGTTGCTAGCCAGCACCCTTCCTTGGAAGCGCTTTCACAGGCGCAGCAACACTGGGGCTTTGCGCTTCTCTAGCCACCAAACGTCACGGTCCTTCTCTTTCCGTCTCCTAGACACGAGCTGAGAAATTGCAAACGTCGAGCAATTGCTCAGAGATGAAAAGTGCCAGCACTGAAAGCTGTTGCTAGCCAGCACCCTTCCTTGGAAGCGCTTTTGTAGGCCTAAGAACACTGGGGCTCTGGGCTTCTCTAGCCACCTCATCTTCTGCTCATCCTCTCGCGCACTCTAAAGAGAGCTCAGGTGAGAAATTACAAACGTCGAGCAATTGCTCAGAGATGAAAAGTGCCAGCACTGAAAGCTGTTGCTAGCCAGCACCCTTCCTTGGAAGCGCTTTCACAGGCGCAGCAACACTGGGGCTTTGCACTTCTATACGCACCAAACGTCACGGTCCTTCTCTTTCCGTCTCGTAGACACGAGCTGAGAAATTGCAAACGTCGAGCAATTGCTCAGAGATGAAAAGTGCCAGCACTGAAAGCTGTTGCTAGCCAGCACCCTTCCTTGGAAGCGCTTTTGTAGGCCTAAGAACACTGGGGCTCTGGGCTTCTCTAGCCACCTCATCTTCTGCTCATCCTCTCGCGCACTCTAAAGAGAGCTCAGGTGAGAAATTGCAAACGTCGAGCAATTGCTCCGAGATGAAAAGTGCCAGCACTGAAAGCTCTTGCTAGCCAGCACCCTTCCTTGGAAGCGCTTTCACAGGCGCAGCAACACTGGGGCTTTGCGCTTCTCTAGCCACCAAACGTCACGGTCCTTCTCTTTCCGTCTCCTAGACACGAGCTGAGAAATTGCAAACGTCCAGCAATTGCTCAGAGATGAAAAGTGCCAGCACTGAAAGCTCTTGCTAGCCAGCACCCTTCCTTGGAAGCGCTTTCACAGGCGCAGCAACACTGGGGCTTTGCGCTTCTATACGCACCAAACGTCACGGTCATTCTCTTTCCGTCTCGTAGACACGAGCTGAGAAATTGCAAACGTCGAGCAATTGCTCAGAGATGAAAAGTGCCAGCACTGAAAGCTGTTGCTAGCCAGCACCCTTCCTTGGAAGCGCTTTTGTAGGCCTAAGAACACTGGGGCTCTGGGCTTCTCTAGCCACCTCATCTTCTGCTCATCCTCTCGCGCACTCTAAAGAGAGCTCAGGTGAGAAATTGCAAACGTCGAGCAATTGCTCAGAGATGAAAAGTGCCAGCACTGAAAGCTCTTGCTAGCCAGCACCCTTCCTTGGAAGCGCTTTCACAGGCGCAGCAACACTGGGGCTTTGCGCTTCTCTAGCCACCAAACGTCACGGTCCTTCTCTTTCCGTCGGTAGACACGAGCTGAGAAATTGCAAACGTCGAGCAATTGCTCAGAGATGAAAAGTGCCAGCACTGAAAGCTGTTGCTAGCCAGCACCCTTCCTTGGAAGCGCTTTTACAGGCGCAGTAACACTTGGGCTTTGCGCTTCTATACGCACCAAATGTCACGGTCCTTCTCTTTCCGTCGGTAGACACGAGCTGAGAAATTGCAAACGTCGAGCAATTGCTCAGAGATGAAAAGTGCCAGCACTGAAAGCTGTTGCTAGCCAGCACCCTTCCTTGGAAGCGCTTTTGTAGGCCTAAGAACACTGGGGCTCTGGGCTTCTCTAGCCACCTCATCTTCTGCTCATCCTCTCGCGCACTCTAAAGAGAGCTCAGGTGAGAAATTACAAACGTCGAGCAATTGCTCAGAGATGAAAAGTGCCAGCACTGAAAGCTGTTGCTAGCCAGCACCCTTCCTTGGAAGCGCTTTCACAGGCGCAGCAACACTGGGGCTTTGCACTTCTCTACCCACCAAACGTCACGGTCCTTCTCTTTCCGTCTCCTAGACACGAGCTGAGAAATTGCAAACGTCGAGCAATTGCTCAGAGATGAAAAGTGCCAGCACTGAAAGCTCTTGCTAGCCAGCACCCTTCCTTGGAAGCGCTTTCACAGGCGCAGCAACACTGGGGCTTTGCGCTTCTATACGCACCAAACGTCACGGTCCTTCTCTTTCCGTCTCGTAGACACGAGCTGAGAAATTGCAAACGTCGAGCAATTGCTCAGAGATGAAAAGTGCCAGCACTGAAAGCTGTTGCTAGCCAGCACCCTTCCTTGGAAGCGCTTTTGTAGGCCTAAGAACACTGGGGCTCTGGGCTTCTCTAGCCACCTCATCTTCTGCTCATCCTCTCGCGCACTCTAAAGAGAGCTCAGGTGAGAAATTGCAAACGTCGAGCAATTGCTCAGAGATGAAAAGTGCCAGCACTGAAAGCTCTTGCTAGCCAGCACCCTTCCTTGGAAGCGCTTTCACAGGCGCAGCAACACTGGGGCTTTGCGCTTCTCTAGCCACCAAACGTCACGGTCCTTCTCTTTCCGTCGGTAGACACGAGCTGAGAAATTGCAAACGTCGAGCAATTGCTCCGAGATGAAAAGTGCCAGCACTGAAAGCTGTTGCTAGCCAGCACCCTTCCTTGGAAGCGCTTTTGTAGGCCTAAGAACACTGGGGCTCTGGGCTTCTCTAGCCACCTCATCTTCTGCTCATCCTCTCGCGCACTCTAAAGAGAGCTCAGGTGAGAAATTGCAAACGTCGAGCAATTGCTCAGAGATGAAAAGTGCCAGCACTGAAAGCTCTTGCTAGCCAGCACCCTTCCTTGGAAGCGCTTTCACAGGCACAGCAACACTGGGGCTTTGCGCTTCTCTACCCACCAAACGTCACGGTCCTTCTCTTTCCGTCTCCTAGACACGAGCTGAGAAATTGCAAACGTCGAGCAATTGCTCAGAGATGAAAAGTGCCAGCACTGAAAGCTCTTGCTAGCCAGCACCCTTCCTTGGAAGCGCTTTTGTAGGCCTAAGAACACTGGGGCTCTGGGCTTCTCTAGCCACCTCATCTTCTGCTCATCCTCTCGCGCACTCTAAAGAGAGCTCAGGTGAGAAATTGCAAACGTCGAGCAATTGCTCCGAGATGAAAAGTGCCAGCACTGAAAGCTCTTGCTAGCCAGCACCCTTCCTTGGAAGCGCTTTCACAGGCGCAGCAACACTGGGGCTTTGCGCTTCTCTAGCCACCAAACGTCACGGTCCTTCTCTTTCCGTCGGTAGACACGAGCTGAGAAATTGCAAACGTCGATCAATTGCTCAGAGATGAAAAGGGCCAGCACTGAAAGCTGTTGCTAGCCAGCACCCTTCCTTGGAAGCGCTTTTACAGGCGCAGCAACACTGGGGCTTTGCGCTTCTATACGCACCAAACGTCACGGTCCTTCTCTTTCCGTCGGTAGACACGAGCTGAGAAATTGCAAACGTCGAGCAATTGCTCAGAGATGAAAAGTGCCAGCACTGAAAGCTGTTGCTAGCCAGCACCCTTCCTTGGAAGCGCTTTTGTAGGCCTAAGAACACTGGGGCTCTGGGCTTCTCTAGCCACCTCATCTTCTGCTCATCCTCTCGCGCACTCTAAAGAGAGCTCAGGTGAGAAATTACAAACGTCGAGCAATTGCTCAGAGATGAAAAGTGCCAGCACTGAAAGCTGTTGCTAGCCAGCACCCTTCCTTGGAAGCGCTTTCACAGGCGCAGCAACACTGGGGCTTTGCACTTCTCTACCCACCAAACGTCACGGTCCTTCTCTTTCCGTCTCCTAGACACGAGCTGAGAAATTGCAAACGTCGAGCAATTGCTCAGAGATGAAAAGTGCCAGCACTGAAAGCTCTTGCTAGCCAGCACCCTTCCTTGGAAGCGCTTTCACAGGCGCAGCAACACTGGGGCTTTGCGCTTCTCTACCCACCAAACGTCACGGTCCTTCTCTTTCCGTCTCCTAGACACGAGCTGAGAAATTGCAAACGTCGAGCAATTGCTCAGAGATGAAAAGTGCCAGCACTGAAAGCTCTTGCTAGCCAGCACCCTTCCTTGGAAGCGCTTTCACAGGAGCAGCAACACTGGGGCTTTGCACTTCTCTACCCACCAAACGTCACGGTCCTTCTCTTTCCATCTCCTAGACACGAGCTGAGAAATTGCAAACGTCGAGCAATTGCTCAGAGATGAAAAGTGCCAGCACTGAAAGCTGTTGCTAGCCAGCACCCTTCCTTGGAAGCGCTTTCACAGGCGCAGCAACACTGGGGCTTTGCGCTTCTATACGCACCAAACGTCACGGTCCTTCTCTTTCCGTCTCCTAGACACGAGCTGAGAAATTGCAAACGTCGAGCAATTGCTCAGAGATGAAAAGTGCCAGCACTGAAAGCTGTTGCTAGCCAGCACCCTTCCTTGGAAGCGCTTTTGTAGGCCTAAGAACACTGGGGCTCTGGGCTTCTCTAGCCACCTCATCTTCTGCTCATCCTCTCGCGCACTCTAAAGAGAGCTCAGGTGAGAAATTGCAAACGTCGAGCAATTGCTCAGAGATGAAAAGTGCCAGCACTGAAAGCTCTTGCTAGCCAGCACCCTTCCTTGGAAGCGCTTTCACAGGCGCAGCAACACTGGGGCTTTGCGCTTCTATACGCACCAAACGTCACGGTCCTTCTCTTTCCGTCTCCTAGACACGAGCTGAGAAATTGCAAACGTCGAGCAATTGCTCAGAGATGAAAAGTGCCAGCACTGAAAGCTCTTGCTAGCCAGCACCCTTCCTTGGAAGCGCTTTCACAGGAGCAGCAACACTGGGGCTTTGCGCTTCTATACGCACCAAACGTCACGGTCCTTCTCTTTCCGTCTCCTAGACACGAGCTGAGAAATTGCAAACGTCGAGCAATTGCTCAGAGATGAAAAGTGCCAGCACTGAAAGCTGTTGCTAGCCAGCACCCTTCCTTGGAAGCGCTTTTGTAGGCCTAAGAACACTGGGGCTGTGGGCTTCTCTAGCCACCTCATCTTCTGCTCATCCTCTCGCGCACTCTAAAGAGAGCTCAGGTGAGAAATTGCAAACGTCGAGCAATTGCTCCGAGATGAAAAGTGCCAGCACTGAAAGCTCTTGCTAGCCAGCACCCTTCCTTGGAAGCGCTTTCACAGGCGCAGCAACACTGGGGCTTTGCGCTTCTCTACCCACCAAACGTCACGGTCATTCTCTTTCCGCCTCGTAGACACGAGCTGAGAAATTGAAAACGTCAAGCAATTGCTCAGAGATGAAAAGTGCCAGCACTGAAAGCTCTTGCTAGCCAGCACCCTTCCTTGGAAGCGCTTTCACAGGCGCAGCAACACTGGGGCTTTGCGCTTCTATACGCACCAAATGTCACGGTCCTTCTCTTTCCGTCTCCTAGACATGAGCTGAGAAATTGCAAACGTCGAGCAATTGCTCAGAGATGAAAAGTGCCAGCACTGAAAGCTCTTGCTAGCCAGCACCCTTCCTTGGAAGCGCTTTCACAGGCGCAGCAACACTGGGGCTTTGCGCTTCTCTAGCCACCAAACGTCACAGTCATTCTCTTTCCGTCTCGTAGACATGAGCTGAGAAATTGCAAACGTCGAGCAATTGCTCAGAGATGAAAAGTGCCAGCACTGAAAGCTGTTGCTAGCCAGCACCCTTCCTTGGAAGCGCTTTTGTAGGCCTAAGAACACTGGGGCTCTGGGCTTCCCTAGCCACCTCATCTTCTGCTCATCCTCTCGCGCACTCTAAAGAGAGCTCAGGTGAGAAATTGCAAACGTCGAGCAATTGCTCAGAGATGAAAAGTGCCAGCACTGAAAGCTGTTGCTAGCCAGCACCCTTCCTTGGAAGCGCTTTCACAGGCGCAGTAACACTGGGGCTTTGCGCTTCTCTAGCCATCAAACGTCATGGTCCTTCTCTTTCCGTCGGTAGACACGAGCTGAGAAATTGCAAACGTCGAGTAATTGCTCCGAGATGAAAAGTGCCAGCACTGAAAGCTGTTGCTAGCCAGCACCCTTCCTTGGAAGCGCTTTTGTAGGCCTAAGAACACTGGGGCTCTGGGCTTCTCTAGCCACCTCATCTTCTGCTCATCCTCTCGCGCACTCTAAAGAGAGCTCAGGTGAGAAATTACAAACGTCGAGCAATTGCTCAGAGATGAAAAGGGCCAGCACTGAAAGCTCTTGCTAGCCAGCACCCTTCCTTGGAAGCGATTTCACAGGCGCAGCAACACTGGGGCTTTGCGCTTCTATACGCACCAAAAGTCACGGTCCTTCTCTTTCCGTCGGTAGACACGAGCTGAGAAATTGCAAACGTCGAGCAATTGCTCAGAGACGAAAAGTGCCAGCACTGAAAGCTGTTGCTAGCCAGCACCCTTCCTTGGAAGCGCTTTTGTAGGCCTAAGAACACTGGGGCTCTGGGCTTCTCTAGCCACCTCATCTTCTGCTCATCCTCTCGCGCACTCTAAAGAGAGCTCAGGTGAGAAATTGCAAATGTCCAGCAATTGCTCAGAGATGAAAAGTGCCAGCACTGAAAGCTGTTGCTAGCCAGCACCCTTCCTTGGAAGCACATTCACAGGCGCAGCAACACTGGGGCTTTGCACTTCTCTAGCCACCAAACGTCACGGTCCTTCTCTTTCCGTCTCCTAGACACGAGCTGAGAAATTGCAAACGTCCAGCAATTGCTCAGAGATGAAGTGCCAGCACTGAAAGCTGTTGCTAGCCAGCACCCTTCCTTGGAAGCGCTTTCACAGGCGCAGTAACACTGGGGCTTTGCGCTTCTCTAGCCATCAAACGTCATGGTCCTTCTCTTTCCGTCGGTAGACACGAGCTGAGAAATTGCAAACGTCGAGCAATTGCTCAGAGATGAAAAGTGCCAGCACTGAAAGCTCTTGCTAGCCAGCACCCTTCCTTGGAAGCGCTTTTGTAGGCCTAAGAACAGTGGGGCTCTGGGCTTCTCTAGCCACCTCATCTTCTGCTCATCCTCTCGCGCACTCTAAAGAGAGCTCAGGTGAGAAATTACAAACGTCGAGCAATTGCTCAGAGATGAAAAGTGCCAGCACTGAAAGCTCTTGCTAGCCAGCACCCTTCCTTGGAAGCGCTTTCACAGGCGCAGCAACACTGGGGCTTTGCGCTTCTCTACCCACCAAACGTCACGGTCATTCTCTTTCCGCCTCGTAGACACGAGCTGAGAAATTGAAAACGTCAAGCAATTGCTCAGAGATGAAAAGTGCCAGCACTGAAAGCTGTTGCTAGCCAGCACCCTTCCTTGGAAGCGCTTTCACAAGCGCAGTAACACTGGGGCTTTGCGCTTCTATACGCACCAAATGTCACGGTCCTTCTCTTTCCGTCTCCTAGACATGAGCTGAGAAATTGCAAATGTCGAGCAATTGCTCAGAGATGAAAAGTGCCAGCACTGAAAGCTCTTGCTAGCCAGCACCCTTCCTTGGAAGCGCTTTCACAGGCGCAGCAACACTGGGGCTTTGCGCTTCTCTAGCCACCAAACGTCACAGTCATTCTCTTTCCGTCTCGTAGACATGAGCTGAGAAATTGCAAACGTCGAGCAATTGCTCAGAGATGAAAAGTGCCAGCACTGAAAGCTGTTGCTAGCCAGCACCCTTCCTTGGAAGCGCTTTTGTAGGCCTAAGAACACTGGGGCTCTGGGCTTCCCTAGCCACCTCATCTTCTGCTCATCCTCTCGCGCACTCTAAAGAGAGCTCAGGTGAGAAATTGCAAAAGTCGAGCAATTGCTCAGAGATGAAAAGTGCCAGCACTGAAAGCTGTTGCTAGCCAGCACCCTTCCTTGGAAGCGCTTTCACAGGCGCAGCAACACTGGGGCTTTGCGCTTCTATACGCACCAAAAGTCACGGTCCTTCTCTTTCCGTCGGTAGACACGAGCTGAGAAATTGCAAACGTCGAGCAATTGCTCAGAGACGAAAAGTGCCAGCACTGAAAGCTGTTGCTAGCCAGCACCCTTCCTTGGAAGCGCTTTTGTAGGCCTAAGAACACTGGGGCTCTGGGCTTCTCTAGCCACCTAATCTTCTGCTCATCCTCTCGCGCACTCTAAAGAGAGCTCAGGTGAGAAATTGCAAATGTCCAGCAATTGCTCAGAGATGAAAAGTGCCAGCACTGAAAGCTCTTGCTAGCCAGCACCCTTCCTTGGAAGCGCATTCACAGGCGCAGTAACACTGGGGCTTTGCACTTCTCTAGCCACCAAACGTCACGGTCCTTCTCTTTCCGTCTCCTAGACACGAGCTGAGAAATTGCAAACGTCGAGCAATTGCTCAGAGATGAAAAGTGCCAGCACTGAAAGCTCTTGCTAGCCAGCACCCTTCCTTGGAAGCGCTTTTGTAGGCCTAAGAACACTGGGGCTCTGGGCTTCTCTAGCCACCTCATCTTCTGCTCATCCTCTCGCGCACTCTAAAGAGAGCTCAGGTGAGAAATTGCAAACGTCCAGCAATTGCTCAGAGATGAAAAGTGCCAGCACTGAAAGCTCTTGCTAGCCAGCACCCTTCCTTGGAAGCGCTTTCACAGGCGCAGCAACACTGGGGCTTTGCGCTTCTCTAGCCACCAAACGTCACGGTCCTTCTCTTTCCGTCTCCTAGACACGAGCTGAGAAATTGCAAACGTCCAGCAATTGCTCAGAGATGAAAAGTGCCAGCTCTGAAAGCTGTTGCTAGCCAGCACCCTTCCTTGGAAGCGCTTTTGTAGGCCTAAGAACACTGGGGCTCTGGGCTTCTCTAGCCACCTCATCTTCTGCTCATCCTCTCGCGCACTCTAAAGAGAGCTCAGGTGAGAAATTACAAACGTCGAGCAATTGCTCAGAGATGAAAAGTGCCAGCACTGAAAGCTGTTGCTAGCCAGCACCCTTCCTTGGAAGTGCTTTCACAGGCGCAGCAACACTGGGGCTTTGCGCTTCTCTAGCCACCAAACGTCACGGTCCTTCTCTTTCCGTCTTGTAGACACGAGCTGAGAAATTGCAAACGTCGAGCAATTGCTCAGAGATGAAAAGTGCCAGCACTGAAAGCTGTTGCTAGCCAGCACCCTTCCTTGGAAGCGCTTTCACAGGCGCAGCAACACTGGGGCTTCGCGCTTCTATACGCACCAAACGTCACGGTCATTCTCTTTCCGTCTCGTAGACACGAGCTGAGAAATTGCAAACGTCGAGCAATTGCTCAGAGATGAAAAGTGCCAGCACTGAAAGCTCTTGCTAGCCAGCACCCTTCCTTGGAAGCACTTTTGTAGGCCTAAGAACACTGGGGCTCTGGGCTTCTCTAGCCACCTCATCTTCTGCTCATCCTCTCGCGCACTCTAAAGAGAGCTCAGGTGAGAAATTGCAAAAGTCGAGCAATTGCTCAGAGATGAAAAGTGCCAGCACTGAAAGCTGTTGCTAGCCAGCACCCTTCCTTGGAAGCGCTTTCACAGGCGCAGTAACACTGGGGCTTTGCGCTTCTCTAGCCATCAAACGTCATGGTCCTTCTCTTTCCGTCGGTAGACACGAGCTGAGAAATTGCAAACGTCGAGCAATTGCTCAGAGATGAAAAGTGCCAGCACTGAAAGCTCTTGCTAGCCAGCACCCTTCCTTGGAAGCGCTTTTGTAGGCCTAAGAACACTGGGGCTCTGGGCTTCTCTAGCCACCTCATCTTCTGCTCATCCTCTCGCGCACTCTAAAGAGAGCTCAGGTGAGAAATTACAAACGTCGAGCAATTGCTCAGAGATGAAAAGTGCCAGCACTGAAAGCTCTTGCTAGCCAGCACCCTTCCTTGGAAGCGCTTTCACAGGCGCAGCAACACTGGGGCTTTGCGCTTCTCTACCCACCAAACGTCACGGTCATTCTCTTTCCGCCTCGTAGACACGAGCTGAGAAATTGAAAACGTCAAGCAATTGCTCAGAGATGAAAAGTGCCAGCACTGAAAGCTCTTGCTAGCCAGCACCCTTCCTTGGAAGCGCTTTCACAAGCGCAGTAACACTGGGGCTTTGCGCTTCTATACGCACCAAATGTCACGGTCCTTCTCTTTCCGTCTCCTAGACATGAGCTGAGAAATTGCAAATGTCGAGCAATTGCTCAGAGATGAAAAGTGCCAGCACTGAAAGCTCTTGCTAGCCAGCACCCTTCCTTGGAAGCGCTTTCACAGGCGCAGCAACACTGGGGCTTTGCGCTTCTCTAGCCACCAAACATCACAGTCATTCTCTTTCCGTCTCGTAGACACGAGCTGAGAAATTGCAAACGTCGAGCAATTGCTCAGAGATGAAAAGTGCCAGCACTGAAAGCTGTTGCTAGCCAGCACCCTTCCTTGGAAGCGCTTTTGTAGGCCTAAGAACACTGGGGCTCTGGGCTTCCCTAGCCACCTCATCTTCTGCTCATCCTCTCGCGCACTCTAAAGAGAGCTCAGGTGAGAAATTGCAAAAGTCGAGCAATTGCTCAGAGATGAAAAGTGCCAGCACTGAAAGCTCTTGCTAGCCAGCACCCTTCCTTGGAAGCGCTTTCACAGGCGCAGCAACACTGGGGCTTTGCGCTTCTATACGCACCAAAAGTCACGGTCCTTCTCTTTCCGTCGGTAGACACGAGCTGAGAAATTGCAAACGTCGAGCAATTGCTCAGAGACGAAAAGTGCCAGCACTGAAAGCTGTTGCTAGCCAGCACCCTTCCTTGGAAGCGCTTTTGTAGGCCTAAGAACACTGGGGCTCTGGGCTTCTCTAGCCACCTAATCTTCTGCTCATCCTCTCGCGCACTCTAAAGAGAGCTCAGGTGAGAAATTGCAAATGTCCAGCAATTGCTCAGAGATGAAAAGTGCCAGCACTGAAAGCTCTTGCTAGCCAGCACCCTTCCTTGGAAGCGCATTCACAGGCGCAGTAACACTGGGGCTTTGCACTTCTCTAGCCACCAAGCGTCACGGTCCTTCTCTTTCCGTCTCCTAGACACGAGCTGAGAAATTGCAAACGTCCAGCAATTGCTCAGAGATGAAAAGTGCCAGCACTGAAAGCTCTTGCTAGCCAGCACCCTTCCTTGGAAGCGCTTTTGTAGGCCTAAGAACACCGGGGCTCTGGGCTTCTCTAGCCACCTCATCTTCTGCTCATCCTCTCGCGCACTCTAAAGAGAGCTCAGGTGAGAAATTGCAAACGTCGAGCAATTGCTCAGAGATGAAAAGTGCCAGCACTGAAAGCTGTTGCTAGCCAGCACCCTTCCTTGGAAGCGCTTTCACAGGCGCAGCAACACTGGGGCTTTGCGCTTCTCTAGCCACCAAACGTCACGGTCCTTCTCTTTCCGTCTCCTAGACACGAGCTGAGAAATTGCAAACGTCCAGCAATTGCTCAGAGATGAAAAGTGCCAGCACTGAAAGCTGTTGCTAGCCAGCACCCTTCCTTGGAAGCGCTTTTGTAGGCCTAAGAACACTGGGGCTCTGGGCTTCTCTAGCCACCTCATCTTCTGCTCATCCTCTCGCGCACTCTAAAGAGAGCTCAGGTGAGAAATTGCAAACGTCGAGCAATTGCTCAGAGATGAAAAGTGCCAGCACTGAAAGCTCTTGCTAGCCAGCACCCTTCCTTGGAAGCGCTTTCACAGGTGCAGCAACACTGGGGCTTTGCGCTTCTCTAGCCACCAAACGTCACGGTCCTTCTCTTTCCGTCTCCTAGACACGAGCTGAGAAATTGCAAACGTCGAGCAATTGCTCAGAGATGAAAAGTGCCAGCACTGAAAGCTGTTGCTAGCCAGCACCCTTCCTTGGAAGCGCTTTCACAGGCGCAGCAACACTGGGGCTTTGCGCTTCTCTACCCACCAAACGTCACGGTCCTTCTCTTTCCGTCTCGTAGACACGAGCTGAGAAATTGCAAACGTCGAGCAATTGCTCAGAGATGAAAAGTGCCAGCACTGAAAGCTGTTGCTAGCCAGCACCCTTCCTTGGAAGCGCTTTTGTAGGCCTAAGAACACTGGGGCTCTGGGCTTCTCTAGCCACCTCATCTTCTGCTCATCCTCTCGCGCACTCTAAAGAGAGCTCAGGTGAGAAATTGCAAACGTCCAGCAATTGCTCAGAGATGAAAAGTGCCAGCACTGAAAGCTCTTGCTAGCCAGCACCCTTCCTTGGAAGCGCTTTCACAGGCGCAGCAACACTGGGGCTTTGCGCTTCTCTACCCACCAAACGTCACGGTCATTCTCTTTCCGCCTCGTAGACACGAGCTGAGAAATTGAAAAAATCAAGCAATTGCTCAGAGATGAAAAGTGCCAGCACTGAAAGCTGTTGCTAGCCAGCACCCTTCCTTGGAAGCGCTTTCACAAGCGCAGTAACACTGGGGCTTTGCGCTTCTATACGCACCAAATATCACGGTCCTTCTCTTTCCGTCTCCTAGACATGAGCTGAGAAATTGCAAATGTCGAGCAATTGCTCAGAGATGAAAAGTGCCAGCACTGAAAGCTCTTGCTAGCCAGCACCCTTCCTTGGAAGCGCTTTCACAGGCGCAGCAACACTGGGGCTTTGCGCTTCTCTAGCCACCAAACGTCACAGTCATTCTCTTTCCGTCTCGTAGACATGAGCTGAGAAATTGCAAACGTCGAGCAATTGCTCAGAGATGAAAAGTGCCAGCACTGAAAGCTCTTGCTAGCCAGCACCCTTCCTTGGAAGCGCTTTTGTAGGCCTAAGAACACTGGGGCTCTGGGCTTCCCTAGCCACCTCATCTTCTGCTCATCCTCTCGCGCACTCTAAAGAGAGCTCAGGTGAGAAATTGCAAACGTCGAGCAATTGCTCAGAGATGAAAAGTGCCAGCACTGAAAGCTCTTGCTAGCCAGCACCCTTCCTTGGAAGCGCTTTCACAGGCGCAGTAACACTGGGGCTTTGCGCTTCTCTAGCCACCAAACGTCATGGTCCTTCTCTTTCCGTCTCGTAGACACGAGCTGAGAAATTGCAAACGTCGAGCAATTGCTCCGAGATGAAAAGTGCCAGCACTGAAAGCTCTTGCTAGCCAGCACCCTTCCTTGGAAGCGCTTTTGTAGGCCTAAGAACACTGGGGCTCTGGGCTTCTCTAGCCACCTCATCTTCTGCTCATCCTCTCGCGCACTCTAAAGAGAGCTCAGGTGAGAAATTACAAACGTCGAGCAATTGCTCAGAGATGAAAAGTGCCAGCACTGAAAGCTCTTGCTAGCCAGCACCCTTCCTTGGAAGCGCTTTCACAGGCGCAGCAACACTGCGGCTTTGCGCTTCTATACGCACCAAAAGTCACGGTCCTTCTCTTTCCGTCGGTAGACACGAGCTGAGAAATTGCAAACGTCGAGCAATTGCTCAGAGACGAAAAGTGCCAGCACTGAAAGCTGTTGCTAGCCAGCACCCTTCCTTGGAAGCGCTTTTGTAGGCCTAAGAACACTGGGGCTCTGGGCTTCTCTAGCCACCTCATCTTCTGCTCATCCTCTCGTGCACTCTAAAGAGAGCTCAGGTGAGAAATTGCAAACGTCCAGCAATTGCTCAGAGATGAAAAGTGCCAGCACTGAAAGCTGTTGCTAGCCAGCACCCTTCCTTGGAAGCGCTTTCACAGGCGCAGCAACACTGGGGCTTTGCGCTTCTCTACCCACCAAACGTCACGGTCATTCTCTTTCCGCCTCGTAGACACGAGCTGAGAAATTGAAAAAATCAAGCAATTGCTCAGAGATGAAAAGTGCCAGCACTGAAAGCTGTTGCTAGCCAGCACCCTTCCTTGGAAGCGCTTTCACAAGCGCAGCAACACTGGGGCTTTGCGCTTCTCTAGCCACCAAACGTCACAGTCATTCTCTTTCCGTCTCGTAGACATGAGCTGAGAAATTGCAAACGTCGAGCAATTGCTCAGAGATGAAAAGTGCCAGCACTGAAAGCTCTTGCTAGCCAGCACCCTTCCTTGGAAGCGCTTTTGTAGGCCTAAGAACACTGGGGCTCTGGGCTTCCCTAGCCACCTCATCTTCTGCTCATCCTCTCGCGCACTCTAAAGAGAGCTCAGGTGAGAAATTGCAAACGTCGAGCAATTGCTCAGAGATGAAAAGTGCCAGCACTGAAAGCTGTTGCTAGCCAGCACCCTTCCTTGGAAGCGCTTTCACAGGCGCAGTAACACTGGGGCTTTGCGCTTCTCTAGCCACCAAACGTCATGGTCCTTCTCTTTCCGTCGGTAGACATGAGCTGAGAAATTGCAAACGTCCAGCAATTGCTCCGAGATGAAAACTGCCAGCACTGAAAGCTCTTGCTAGCCAGCACCCTTCCTTGGAAGCGCTTTTGTAGGCCTAAGAACACTGGGGCTCTGGGCTTCTCTAGCCACCTCATCTTCTGCTCATCCTCTCGCGCACTCTAAAGAGAGCTCAGGTGAGAAATTACAAACGTCGAGCAATTGCTCAGAGATGAAAAGTGCCAGCACTGAAAGCTCTTGCTAGCCAGCACCCTTCCTTGGAAGCGCTTTCACAGGCGCAGCAACACTGGGGCTTTGCGCTTCTATACGCACCAAACGTCACGGTCCTTCTCTTTCCGTCGGTAGACACGAGCTGAGAAATTGCAAACGTCGAGCAATTGCTCAGAGACGAAAAGTGCCAGCACTGAAAGCTGTTGCTAGCCAGCACCCTTCCTTGGAAGCGCTTTTGTAGGCCTAAGAACACTGGGGCTCTGGGCTTCTCTAGCCACCTCATCTTCTGCTCATCCTCTCGTGCACTCTAAAGAGAGCTCAGGTGAGAAATTGTAAATGTCCAGCAATTGCTCAGAGATGAAAAGTGCCAGCACTGAAAGCTCTTGCTAGCCAGCACCCTTCCTTGGAAGCGCATTCACAGGCGCAGTAACACTGGGGCTTTGCACTTCTCTAGCCACCAAACGTCACGGTCCTTCTCTTTCCGTCTCCTAGACACGAGCTGAGAAATTGCAAACGTCCAGCAATTGCTCCGAGATGAAAAGTGCCAGCACTGAAAGCTCTTGCTAGCCAGCACCCTTCCTTGGAAGCGCTTTTGTAGGCCTAAGAACACTGGGGCTCTGGGCTTCTCTAGCCACCTCATCTTCTGCTCATCCTCTCGCGCACTCTAAAGAGAGCTCAGGTGAGAAATTGCAAACGTCGAGCAATTGCTCAGAGATGAAAAGTGCCAGCACTGAAAGCTGTTGCTAGCCAGCACCCTTCCTTGGAAGCGCTTTCACAGGCGCAGCAACACTGGGGCTTTGCGCTTCTATACGCACCAAAAGTCACGGTCCTTCTCTTTCCGTCGGTAGACACGAGCTGAGAAATTGCAAACGTCGAGCAATTGCTCAGAGATGAAAAGTGCCAGCACTGAAAGCTCTTGCTAGCCAGCACCCTTCCTTGGAAGCGCTTTCACAGGCGCAGCAACACTGGGGCTTTGCGCTTCTCTAGCCACCAAACGTCACAGTCATTCTCTTTCCGTCTCGTAGACATGAGCTGAGAAATTGCAAACGTCGAGCAATTGCTCCGAGATGAAAAGTGCCAGCACTGAAAGCTGTTGCTAGCCAGCACCCTTCCTTGGAAGCGCTTTTGTAGGCCTAAGAACACTGGGGCTCTGGGCTTCCCTAGCCACCTCATCTTCTGCTCATCCTCTCGCGCACTCTAAAGAGAGCTCAGGTGAGAAATTGCAAACGTCGAGCAATTGCTCAGAGATGAAAAGTGCCAGCACTGAAAGCTGTTGCTAGCCAGCACCCTTCCTTGGAAGCGCTTTCACAGGCGCAGTAACACTGGGGCTTTGCGCTTCTCTAGCCATCAAACGTCATGGTCCTTCTCTTTCCGTCGGTAGACACGAGCTGAGAAATTGCAAACGTCGAGCAATTGCTCCGAGATGAAAAGTGCCAGCACTGAAAGCTCTTGCTAGCCAGCACCCTTCCTTGGAAGCGCTTTTGTAGGCCTAAGAACACTGGGGCTCTGGGCTTCTCTAGCCACCTCATCTTCTGCTCATCCTCTCGCGCACTCTAAAGAGAGCTCAGGTGAGAAATTACAAACGTCGAGCAATTGCTCAGAGATGAAAAGTGCCAGCACTGAAAGCTCTTGCTAGCCAGCACCCTTCCTTGGAAGCGCTTTCACAGGCGCAGCAACACTGGGGCTTTGCGCTTCTATACGCACCAAACGTCACGGTCCTTCTCTTTCCGTCGGTAGACACGAGCTGAGAAATTGCAAACGTCGAGCAATTGCTCAGAGACGAAAAGTGCCAGCACTGAAAGCTGTTGCTAGCCAGCACCCTTCCTTGGAAGCGCTTTTGTAGGCCTAAGAACACTGGGGCTCTGGGCTTCTCTAGCCACCTCATCTTCTGCTCATCCTCTCGCGCACTCTAAAGAGAGCTCAGGTGAGAAATTGCAAACGTCGAGCAATTGCTCAGAGATGAAAAGTGCCAGCACTGAAAGCTGTTGCTAGCCAGCACCCTTCCTTGGAAGCGCATTCACAGGCGCAGTAACACTGGGGCTTTGCACTTCTCTAGCCACCAAACGTCACGGTCCTTCTCTTTCCGTCTCCTAGACACGAGCTGAGAAATTGCAAACGTCGAGCAATTGCTCAGAGATGAAAAGTGCCAGCACTGAAAGCTGTTGCTAGCCAGCACCCTTCCTTGGAAGCGCTTTTGTAGGCCTAAGAACACTGGGGCTCTGGGCTTCTCTAGCCACCTCATCTTCTGCTCATCCTCTCGCGCACTCTAAAGAGAGCTCAGGTGAGAAATTGCAAACGTCGAGCAATTGCTCAGAGATGAAAAGTGCCAGCACTGAAAGCTCTTGCTAGCCAGCACCCTTCCTTGGAAGCGCTTTCACAGGCGCAGCAACACTGGGGCTTTGCGCTTCTATACGCACCAAACGTCACGGTCCTTCTCTTTCCGTCTCGTAGACACGAGCTGAGAAATTGCAAACGTCGAGCAATTGCTCAGAGATGAAAAGTGCCAGCACTGAAAGCTCTTGCTAGCCAGCACCCTTCCTTGGAAGCGCTTTTGTAGGCCTAAGAACAGTGGGGCTCTGGGCTTCTCTAGCCACCTCATCTTCTGCTCATCCTCTCGCGCACTCTAAAGAGAGCTCAGGTGAGAAATTACAAACGTCGAGCAATTGCTCAGAGATGAAAAGTGCCAGCACTGAAAGCTCTTGCTAGCCAGCACCCTTCCTTGGAAGTGCTTTCACAGGCGCAGCAACACTGGGGCTTTGCGCTTCTATACGCACCAAACGTCACGGTCCTTCTCTTTCCGTCGGTAGACACGAGCTGAGAAATTGCAAACGTCGAGCAATTGCTCAGAGATGAAAAGTGCCAGCACTGAAAGCTGTTGCTAGCCAGCACCCTTCCTTGGAAGCGCTTTCACAGGCGCAGCAACACTGGGGCTTTGCGCTTCTATACGCACCAAACGTCACGGTCCTTCTCTTTCCGTCTCCTAGACACGAGCTGAGAAATTGCAAACGTCGAGCAATTGCTCAGAGAGGAAAAGTGCCAGCACTGAAAGCTGTTGCTAGCCAGCACCCTTCCTTGGAAGCGCTTTTGTAGGCCTAAGAACACTGGGGCTCTGGGCTTCTCTAGCCACCTCATCTTCTGCTCATCCTCTCGCGCACTCTAAAGAGAGCTCAGGTGAGAAATTGCAAATGTCCAGCAATTGCTCAGAGATGAAAAGGGCCAGCACTGAAAGCTGTTGCTAGCCAGCACCCTTCCTTGGAAGCGCATTCACAGGCGCAGTAACACTGGGGCTTTGCACTTCTCTAGCCACCAAAAGTCACGGTCCTTCTCTTTCCGTCTCCTAGACACGAGCTGAGAAATTGCAAACGTCGAGCAATTGCTCAGAGATGAAGTGCCAGCACTGAAAGCTGTTGCTAGCCAGCACCCTTCCTTGGAAGCGCTTTTGTAGGCCTAAGAACACTGGGGCTCTGGGCTTCTCTAGCCACCTCATCTTCTGCTCATCCTCTCGCGCACTCTAAAGAGAGCTCAGGTGAGAAATTGCAAACGTCGAGCAATTGCTCAGAGATGAAAAGTGCCAGCACTGAAAGCTCTTGCTAGCCAGCACCCTTCCTTGGAAGCGCTTTTGTAGGCCTAAGAACAGTGGGGCTCTGGGCTTCTCTAGCCACCTCATCTTCTGCTCATCCTCTCGCGCACTCTAAAGAGAGCTCAGGTGAGAAATTACAAACGTCGAGCAATTGCTCAGAGATGAAAAGTGCCAGCACTGAAAGCTCTTGCTAGCCAGCACCCTTCCTTGGAAGCGCTTTCACAGGCGCAGCAACACTGGGGCTTTGCGCTTCTCTAGCCACCAAACTTCACGGTCATTCTCTTTCCGCCTCGTAGACACGAGCTGAGAAATTGCAAACGTCAAGCAATTGCTCAGAGATGAAAAGTGCCAGCACTGAAAGCTGTTGCTAGCCAGCACCCTTCCTTGGAAGCGCTTTCACAAGCGCAGTAACACTGGGGCTTTGCGCTTCTATACGCACCAAATGTCACGGTCCTTCTCTTTCCGTCTCCTAGACATGAGCTGAGAAATTGCAAATGTCGAGCAATTGCTCAGAGATGAAAAGTGCCAGCACTGAAAGCTCTTGCTAGCCAGCACCCTTCCTTGGAAGCGCTTTCACAGGCGCAGCAACACTGGGGCTTTGCGCTTCTCTAGCCACCAAACGTCACAGTCATTCTCTTTCCGTCTCGTAGACATGAGCTGAGAAATTGCAAACGTCGAGCAATTGCTCAGAGATGAAAAGTGCCAGCACTGAAAGCTGTTGCTAGCCAGCACCCTTCCTTGGAAGCGCTTTTGTAGGCCTAAGAACACTGGGGCTCTGGGCTTCCCTAGCCACCTCATCTTCTGCTCATCCTCTCGCGCACTCTAAAGAGAGCTCAGGTGAGAAATTGCAAACGTCGAGCAATTGCTCAGAGATGAAAAGTGCCAGCACTGAAAGCTGTTGCTAGCCAGCACCCTTCCTTGGAAGCGCTTTCACAGGCGCAGTAACACTGGGGCTTTGCACTTCTCTAGCCACCAAACGTCACGGTCCTTCTCTTTCCGTCTCCTAGACACGAGCTGAGAAATTGCAAATGTCGAGCAATTGCTCAGAGATGAAAAGTGCCAGCACTGAAAGCTGTTGCTAGCCAGCACCCTTCCTTGGAAGCGCTTTTGTAGGCCTAAGAACACTGGGGCTCTGGGCTTCTCTAGCCACCTCATCTTCTGCTCATCCTCTCGCGCACTCTAAAGAGAGCTCAGGTGAGAAATTGCAAACGTCGAGCAATTGCTCAGAGATGAAAAGTGCCAGCACTGAAAGCTCTTGCTAGCCAGCACCCTTCCTTGGAAGCGCTTTCACAGGCGCAGCAACACTGGGGCTTTGCGCTTCTATACGCACCAAAAGTCACGGTCCTTCTCTTTCCGTCGGTAGACACGAGCTGAGAAATTGCAAACGTCGAGCAATTGCTCAGAGACGAAAAGTGCCAGCACTGAAAGCTGTTGCTAGCCAGCACCCTTCCTTGGAAGCGCTTTTGTAGGCCTAAGAACACTGGGGCTCTGGGCTTCTCTAGCCACCTCATCTTCTGCTCATCCTCTCGCGCACTCTAAAGAGAGCTCAGGTGAGAAATTGCAAATGTCCAGCAATTGCTCAGAGATGAAAAGGGCCAGCACTGAAAGCTGTTGCTAGCCAGCACCCTTCCTTGGAAGCGCATTCACAGGCGCAGTAACACTGGGGCTTTGCACTTCTCTAGCCACCAAACGTCACGGTCCTTCTCTTTCCGTCTTGTAGACACGAGCTGAGAAATTGCAAACGTCCAGCAATTGCTCAGAGATGAAAAGTGCCAGCACTGAAAGCTCTTGCTAGCCAGCACCCTTCCTTGGAAGCGCTTTCACAGGCGCAGCAACACTGGGGCTTTGCGCTTCTCTAGCCACCAAACGTCACGGTCCTTCTCTTTCCGTCTCGTAGACACGAGCTGAGAAATTGCGAACGTCGAGCAATTGCTCAGAGATGAAAAGTGCCAGCACTGAAAGCTCTTGCTAGCCAGCACCCTTCCTTGGAAGCGCTTTTGTAGGCCTAAGAACACTGGGGCTCTGGGCTTCTCTAGCCACCTCATCTTCTGCTCATCCTCTCGCGCACTCTAAAGAGAGCTCAGGTGAGAAATTACAAACGTCGAGCAATTGCTCAGAGATGAAAAGTGCCAGCACTGAAAGCTCTTGCTAGCCAGCACCCTTCCTTGGAAGCGCTTTCACAGGCGCAGCAACACTGGGGCTTTGCGCTTCTCTAGCCACCAAACTTCACGGTCATTCTCTTTCCGCCTCGTAGACACGAGCTGAGAAATTGCAAACGTCAAGCAATTGCTCAGAGATGAAAAGTGCCAGCACTGAAAGCTGTTGCTAGCCAGCACCCTTCCTTGGAAGCGCTTTCACAAGCGCAGTAACACTGGGGCTTTGCGCTTCTATACGCACCAAATGTCACGGTCCTTCTCTTTCCGTCTCCTAGACATGAGCTGAGAAATTGCAAATGTCGAGCAATTGCTCAGAGATGAAAAGTGCCAGCACTGAAAGCTCTTGCTAGCCAGCACCCTTCCTTGGAAGCGCTTTCACAGGCGCAGCAACACTGGGGCTTTGCGCTTCTCTAGCCACCAAACGTCACAGTCATTCTCTTTCCGTCTCGTAGACATGAGCTGAGAAATTGCAAACGTCGAGCAATTGCTCCGAGATGAAAAGTGCCAGCACTGAAAGCTGTTGCTAGCCAGCACCCTTCCTTGGAAGCGCTTTTGTAGGCCTAAGAACACTGGGGCTCTGGGCTTCCCTAGCCACCTCATCTTCTGCTCATCCTCTCGCGCACTCTAAAGAGAGCTCAGGTGAGAAATTGCAAACGTCGAGCAATTGCTCAGAGATGAAAAGTGCCAGCACTGAAAGCTGTTGCTAGCCAGCACCCTTCCTTGGAAGCGCTTTCACAGGCGCAGTAACACTGGGGCTTTGCGCTTCTCTAGCCATCAAACGTCACGGTCCTTCTCTTTCCGTCGGTAGACACGAGCTGAGAAATTGCAAACGTCCAGCAATTGCTCCGAGATGAAAAGTGCCAGCACTGAAAGCTCTTGCTAGCCAGCACCCTTCCTTGGAAGCGCTTTTGTAGGCCTAAGAACACTGGGGCTCTGGGCTTCTCTAGCCACCTCATCTTCTGCTCATCCTCTCGCGCACTCTAAAGAGAGCTCAGGTGAGAAATTGCAAACGTCGAGCAATTGCTCAGAGATGAAAAGTGCCAGCACTGAAAGCTCTTGCTAGCCAGCACCCTTCCTTGGAAGCGCTTTCACAGGCGCAGCAACACTGGGGCTTTGCGCTTCTATACGCACCAAAAGTCACGGTCCTTCTCTTTCCGTCGGTAGACACGAGCTGAGAAATTGCAAACGTCGAGCAATTGCTCAGAGACGAAAAGTGCCAGCACTGAAAGCTGTTGCTAGCCAGCACCCTTCCTTGGAAGCGCTTTTGTAGGCCTAAGAACACTGGGGCTCTGGGCTTCTCTAGCCACCTCATCTTCTGCTCATCCTCTCGCGCACTCTAAAGAGAGCTCAGGTGAGAAATTGCAAATGTCCAGCAATTGCTCAGAGATGAAAAGGGCCAGCACTGAAAGCTGTTGCTAGCCAGCACCCTTCCTTGGAAGCGCATTCACAGGCGCAGTAACACTGGGGCTTTGCACTTCTCTAGCCACCAAACGTCACGGTCCTTCTCTTTCCGTCTCCTAGACACGAGCTGAGAAATTGCAAACGTCGAGCAATTGCTCAGAGATGAAAAGTGCCAGCACTGAAAGCTGTTGCTAGCCAGCACCCTTCCTTGGAAGCGCTTTTGTAGGCCTAAGAACACTGGGGCTCTGGGCTTCTCTAGCCACCTCATCTTCTGCTCATCCTCTCGCGCACTCTAAAGAGAGCTCAGGTGAGAAATTGCAAACGTCGAGCAATTGCTCAGAGATGAAAAGTGCCAGCACTGAAAGCTGTTGCTAGCCAGCACCCTTCCTTGGAAGCGCTTTCACAGGCGCAGCAACACTGGGGCTTTGCGCTTCTCTACCCACCAAACGTCACGGTCCTTCTCTTTCCGTCGGTAGACACGAGCTGAGAAATTGCAAACGTCGAGCAATTGCTCAGAGATGAAAAGTGCCAGCACTGAAAGCTCTTGCTAGCCAGCACCCTTCCTTGGAAGCGCTTTTGTAGGCCTAAGAACACTGGGGCTCTGGGCTTCTCTAGCCACCTCATCTTCTGCTCATCCTCTCGCGCACTCTAAAGAGAGCTCAGGTGAGAAATTGCAAACGTCGAGCAATTGCTCAGAGATGAAAAGTGCCAGCACTGAAAGCTCTTGCTAGCCAGCACCCTTCCTTGGAAGTGCTTTCACAGGCGCAGCAACACTGGGGCTTTGCGCTTCTCTAGCCACCAAACGTCACGGTCCTTCTCTTTCCGTCTTGTAGACACGAGCTGAGAAATTGCAAACGTCGAGCAATTGCTCAGAGATGAAAAGTGCCAGCACTGAAAGCTCTTGCTAGCCAGCACCCTTCCTTGGAAGCGCTTTCACAGGCGCAGCAACACTGGGGCTTTGCGCTTCTATACGCACCAAACGTCACGGTCCTTCTCTTTCCGTCTCGTAGACACGAGCTGAGAAATTGCAAATGTCGAGCAATTGCTCAGAGATGAAAAGTGCCAGCACTGAAAGCTCTTGCTAGCCAGCACCCTTCCTTGGAAGCGCTTTTGTAGGCCTAAGAACACTGGGGCTCTGGGCTTCTCTAGCCACCTCATCTTCTGCTCATCCTCTCGCGCACTCTAAAGAGAGCTCAGGTGAGAAATTGCAAACGTCGAGCAATTGCTCAGAGATGAAAAGTGCCAGCACTGAAAGCTCTTGCTAGCCAGCACCCTTCCTTGGAAGCGCTTTCACAGGCGCAGCAACACTGGGGCTTTGCGCTTCTCTAGCCACCAAACGTCACGGTCCTTCTCTTTCCGTCTCGTAGACACGAGCTGAGAAATTGCAAACGTCGAGCAATTGCTCAGAGATGAAAAGTGCCAGCACTGAAAGCTCTTGCTAGCCAGCACCCTTCCTTGGAAGCGCTTTCACAGGCGCAGCAACACTGGGGCTTTGCGCTTCTATACGCACCAAACGTCACGGTCCTTCTCTTTCCGTCTCCTAGACACGAGCTGAGAAATTGCAAACGTCGAGCAATTGCTCCGAGATGAAAAGTGCCAGCACTGAAAGCTGTTGCTAGCCAGCACCCTTCCTTGGAAGCGCTTTTGTAGGCCTAAGAACACTGGGGCTCTGGGCTTCTCTAGCCACCTCATCTTCTGCTCATCCTCTCGCGCACTCTAAAGAGAGCTCAGGTGAGAAATTGCAAACGTCGAGCAATTGCTCAGAGATGAAAAGTGCCAGCACTGAAAGCTCTTGCTAGCCAGCACCCTTCCTTGGAAGCGCTTTCACAGGCGCAGCAACACTGGGGCTTTGCGCTTCTCTACCCACCAAACGTCACGGTCCTTCTCTTTCCGTCTCGTAGACACGAGCTGAGAAATTGCAAACGTCGAGCAATTGCTCAGAGATGAAAAGTGCCAGCACTGAAAGCTGTTGCTAGCCAGCACCCTTCCTTGGAAGCGCTTTCACAGGCGCAGCAACACTGGGGCTTTGCGCTTCTATACGCACCAAATGTCACGGTCCTTCTCTTTCCGTCTCCTAGACATGAGCTGAGAAATTGCAAATGTCGAGCAATTGCTCAGAGATGAAAAGTGCCAGCACTGAAAGCTCTTGCTAGCCAGCACCCTTCCTTGGAAGCGCTTTCACAGGCGCAGCAACACTGGGGCTTTGCGCTTCTCTAGCCACCAAACGTCACAGTCATTCGCTTTCCGTCTCGTAGACATGAGCTGAGAAATTGCAAACGTCGAGCAATTGCTCAGAGATGAAAAGTGCCAGCACTGAAAGCTGTTGCTAGCCAGCACCCTTCCTTGGAAGCGCTTTTGTAGGCCTAAGAACACTGGGGCTCTGGGCTTCCCTAGCCACCTCATCTTCTGCTCATCCTCTCGCGCACTCTAAAGAGAGCTCAGGTGAGAAATTGCAAATGTCCAGCAATTGCTCAGAGATGAAAAGTGCCAGCACTGAAAGCTGTTGCTAGCCAGCACCCTTCCTTGGAAGCGCTTTCACAGGCGCAGTAACACTGGGGCTTTGCGCTTCTCTAGCCATCAAACGTCATGGTCCTTCTCTTTCCGTCGGTAGACACGAGCTGAGAAATTGCAAACGTCGAGCAATTGCTCCGAGATGAAAAGTGCCAGCACTGAAAGCTGTTGCTAGCCAGCACCCTTCCTTGGAAGCGCTTTTGTATGCCTAAGAACACTGGGGCTCTGGGCTTCTCTAGCCACCTCATCTTCTGCTCATCCTCTCGCGCACTCTAAAGAGAGCTCAGGTGAGAAATTACAAACGTCGAGCAATTGCTCAGAGATGAAAAGTGCCAGCACTGAAAGCTCTTGCTAGCCAGCACCCTTCCTTGGAAGCGCTTTCACAGGCGCAGCAACACTGGGGCTTTGCGCTTCTATACGCACCAAAAGTCACGGTCCTTCTCTTTCCGTCGGTAGACACGAGCTGAGAAATTGCAAACGTCGAGCAATTGCTCAGAGACGAAAAGTGCCAGCACTGAAAGCTGTTGCTAGCCAGCACCCTTCCTTGGAAGCGCTTTTGTAGGCCTAAGAACACTGGGGCTCTGGGCTTCTCTAGCCACCTCATCTTCTGCTCATCCTCTCGCGCAGTCTAAAGAGAGCTCAGGTGAGAAATTGCAAATGTCCAGCAATTGCTCAGAGATGAAAAGTGCCAGCACTGAAAGCTGTTGCTAGCCAGCACCCTTCCTTGGAAGCGCATTCACAGTCGCAGTAACACTGGGGCTTTGCACTTCTCTAGCCACCAAACGTCACGGTCCTTCTCTTTCCGTCTCCTAGACACGAGCTGAGAAATTGCAAACGTCCAGCAATTGCTCAGAGATGAAAAGTGCCAGCACTGAAAGCTGTTGCTAGCCAGCACCCTTCCTTGGAAGCGCTTTTGTAGGCCTAAGAACACTGGGGCTCTGGGCTTCTCTAGCCACCTCATCTTCTGCTCATCCTCTCGCGCACTCTAAAGAGAGCTCAGGTGAGAAATTGCAAACGTCGAGCAATTGCTCAGAGATGAAAAGTGCCAGCACTGAAAGCTCTTGCTAGCCAGCACCCTTCCTTGGAAGCGCTTTCACAGGCGCAGCAACACTGGGGCTTTGCGCTTCTCTACCCACCAAACGTCACGGTCCTTCTCTTTCCGTCTCGTAGACACGAGCTGAGAAATTGCAAACGTCGAGCAATTGCTCAGAGATGAAAAGTGCCAGCACTGAAAGCTCTTGCTAGCCAGCACCCTTCCTTGGAAGCGCTTTTGTAGGCCTAAGAACACTGGGGCTCTGGGCTTCTCTAGCCACCTCATCTTCTGCTCATCCTCTCGCGCACTCTAAAGAGAGCTCAGGTGAGAAATTACAAACGTCGAGTAATTGCTCAGAGATGAAAAGTGCCAGCACTGAAAGCTCTTGCTAGCCAGCACCCTTCCTTGGAAGCGCTTTCACAGGCGCAGCAACACTGGGGCTTTGCGCTTCTCTACCCACCAAACGTCACGGTCATTCTCTTTCCGCCTCGTAGACATGAGCTGAGAAATTGAAAACGTCAAGCAATTGCTCAGAGATGAAAAGTGCCAGCACTGAAAGCTCTTGCTAGCCAGCACCCTTCCTTGGAAGCGCTTTCACAGGCGCAGCAACACTGGGGCTTTGCGCTTCTCTAGCCACCAAACGTCACAGTCATTCTCTTTCCGTCTCGTAGACATGAGCTGAGAAATTGCAAACGTCGAGCAATTGCTCCGAGATGAAAAGTGCCAGCACTGAAAGCTGTTGCTAGCCAGCCCCCTTCCTTGGAAGCGCTTTTGTAGGCCTAAGAACACTGGGGCTCTGGGCTTCCCTAGCCACCTCATCTTCTGCTCATCCTCTCACGCACTCTAAAGAGAGCTCAGGTGAGAAATTGCAAACGTCCAGCAATTGCTCAGAGATGAAAAGTGCCAGCACTGAAAGCTGTTGCTAGCCAGCACCCTTCCTTGGAAGCGCTTTCACAGGCGCAGTAACACTGGGGCTTTGCGCTTCTCTAGCCACCAAACGTCACGGTCCTTCTCTTTCCGTCGGTAGACACGAGCTGAGAAATTGCAAACGTCGAGCAATTGCTCCGAGATGAAAAGTGCCAGCACTGAAAGCTGTTGCTAGCCAGCACCCTTCCTTGGAAGCGCTTTTGTAGGCCTAAAAACACTGGGGCTCTGGGCTTCTCTAGCCACCTCATCTTCTGCTCATCCTCTCGCGCACTCTAAAGAGAGCTCAGGTGAGAAATTACAAACGTCGAGCAATTGCTCAGAGATGAAAAGTGCCAGCACTGAAAGCTCTTGCTAGCCAGCACCCTTCCTTGGAAGCGCTTTCACAGGCGCAGCAACACTGGGGCTTTGCGCTTCTATACGCACCAAAAGTCACGGTCCTTCTCTTTCCGTCGGTAGACACGAGCTGAGAAATTGCAAACGTCGAGCAATTGCTCAGAGACGAAAAGTGCCAGCACTGAAAGCTGTTGCTAGCCAGCACCCTTCATTGGAAGCGCTTTTGTAGGCCTAAGAACACTGGGGCTCTGGGCTTCTCTAGCCACCTCATCTTCTGCTCATCCTCTCGCGCACTCTAAAGAGAGCTCAGGTGAGAAATTGCAAACGTCGAGCAATTGCTCAGAGATGAAAAGTGCCAGCACTGAAAGCTCTTGCTAGCCAGCACCCTTCCTTGGAAGCGCATTCACAGGCGCAGTAACACTGGGGCTTTGCACTTCTCTAGCCACCAAACGTCACGGTCCTTATCTTTCCGTCTCCTAGACACGAGCTGAGAAATTGCAAACGTCGAGCAATTGCTCAGAGATGAAAAGTGCCAGCACTGAAAGCTCTTGCTAGCCAGCACCCTTCCTTGGAAGCGCTTTTGTAGGCCTAAGAACACTGGGGCTCTGGGCTTCTCTAGCCACCTCATCTTCTGCTCATCCTCTCGCGCACTCTAAAGAGAGCTCAGGTGAGAAATTGCAAACGTCGAGCAATTGCTCAGAGATGAAAAGTGCCAGCACTGAAAGCTCTTGCTAGCCAGCACCCTTCCTTGGAAGCGCTTTCACAGGCGCAGCAACACTGGGGCTTTGCGCTTCTCTACACTCCAAACGTCACGGTCCTTCTCTTTCCGTCTCGTAGACACGAGCTGAGAAATTGCAAACGTCGAGCAATTGCTCAGAGATGAAAAGTGCCAGCACTGAAAGCTCTTGCTAGCCAGCACCCTTCCTTGGAAGCGCTTTTGTAGGCCTAAGAACAGTGGGGCTCTGGGCTTCTCTAGCCACCTCATCTTCTGCTCATCCTCTCGCGCACTCTAAAGAGAGCTCAGGTGAGAAATTACAAACGTCGAGCAATTGCTCAGAGATGAAAAGTGCCAGCACTGAAAGCTCTTGCTAGCCAGCACCCTTCTTTGGAAGTGCTTTCACAGGCGCAGCAACACTGGGGCTTTGCGCTTCTCTAGCCACCAAACGTCACGGTCCTTCTCTTTCCGTCTTGTAGACACGAGCTGAGAAATTGCAAACGTCGAGCAATTGCTCAGAGATGAAAAGTGCCAGCACTGAAAGCTCTTGCTAGCCAGCACCCTTCCTTGGAAGCGCTTTCACAGGCGCAGCAACACTGGGGCTTTGCGCTTCTATACGCACCAAACGTCACGGTCCTTCTCTTTCCGTCTCGTAGACACGAGCTGAGAAATTGCAAACGTCGAGCAATTGCTCAGAGATGAAAAGTGCCAGCACTGAAAGCTCTTGCTAGCCAGCACCCTTCCTTGGAAGCGCTTTTGTAGGCCTAAGAACACTGGGGCTCTGGGCTTCTCTAGCCACCTCATCTTCTGCTCATCCTCTCGCGCACTCTAAAGAGAGCTCAGGTGAGAAATTGCAAAAGTCGAGCAATTGCTCAGAGATGAAAAGTGCCAGCACTGAAAGCTGTTGCTAGCCAGCACCCTTCCTTGGAAGCGCTTTCACAGGCGCAGCAACACTGGGGCTTTGCGCTTCTCTACGCACCAAGCGTCACGGTCCTTCTCTTTCCGTCGGTAGACACGAGCTGAGAAATTGCAAACGTCGAGCAATTGCTCAGAGATGAAAAGTGCCAGCACTGAAAGCTGTTGCTAGCCAGCACCCTTCCTTGGAAGCGCTTTCACAGGCGCAGCAACACTGGGGCTTTGCGCTTCTATACGCACCAAACGTCACGGTCCTTCTCTTTCCGTCGGTAGACACGAGCTGAGAAATTGCAAACGTCGAGCAATTGCTCAGAGATGAAAAGTGCCAGCACTGAAAGCTGTTGCTAGCCAGCACCCTTCCTTGGAAGCGCTTTTGTAGGCCTAAGAACACTGGGGCTCTGGGCTTCTCTAGCCACCTCATCTTCTGCTCATCCTCTCGCGCACTCTAAAGAGAGCTCAGGTGAGAAATTACAAACGTCGAGCAATTGCTCAGAGATGAAAAGGGCCAGCACTGAAAGCTGTTGCTAGCCAGCACCCTTCCTTGGAAGCGCTTTCACAGGCGCAGTAACACTGGGGCTTTGCGCTTCTCTAGCCACCAAACGTCACGGTCCTTCTCTTTCCGTCGGTAGACACGAGCTGAGAAATTGCAAACGTCGAGCAATTGCTCAGAGATGAAAAGTGCCAGCACTGAAAGCTGTTGCTAGCCAGCACCCTTCCTTGGAAGCGCTTTTGTAGGCCTAAGAACACTGGGGCTCTGGGCTTCTCTAGCCACCTCATCTTCTGCTCATCCACTCGCGCACTCTAAAGAGAGCTCAGGTGAGAAATTGCAAATGTCCAGCAATTGCTCAGAGATGAAAAGTGCCAGCACTGAAAGCTGTTGCTAGCCAGCACCCTTCCTTGGAAGCGCTTTCACAGGCGCAGTAACACTGGGGCTTTGCACTTCTCTAGCCACCAAACGTCACGGTCCTTCTCTTTCCGTCTTGTAGACACGAGCTGAGAAATTGCAAACGTCGAGCAATTGCTCAGAGATGAAAAGTGCCAGCACTGAAAGCTGTTGCTAGCCAGCACCCTTCCTTGGAAGCGCTTTTGTAGGCCTAAGAACACTGGGGCTCTGGGCTTCTCTAGCCACCTCATCTTCTGCTCATCCTCTCGCGCACTCTAAAGAGAGCTCAGGTGAGAAATTACAAACGTCGAGCAATTGCTCAGAGATGAAAAGTGCCAGCACTGAAAGCTCTTGCTAGCCAGCACCCTTCCTTGGAAGCGCTTTCACAGGCGCAGCAACACTGGGGCTTTGCACTTCTCTAGCCACCAAACGTCACGGTCCTTCTCTTTCCGTCTTGTAGACACGAGCTGAGAAATTGCAAACGTCGAGCAATTGCTCAGAGATGAAAAGTGCCAGCACTGAAAGCTGTTGCTAGCCAGCACCCTTCCTTGGAAGCGCTTTCACAGGCGCAGCAACACTGGGGCTTTGCGCTTCTATACGCACCAAACGTCACGGTCCTTCTCTTTCCGTCTTGTAGACACGAGCTGAGAAATTGCAAACGTCGAGCAATTGCTCAGAGATGAAAAGTGCCAGCACTGAAAGCTGTTGCTAGCCAGCACCCTTCCTTGGAAGCGCTTTTGTAGGCCTAAAAACACTGGGGCTCTGGGCTTCTCTAGCCACCTCATCTTCTGCTCATCCTCTCGCGCACTCTAAAGAGAGCTCAGGTGAGAAATTGCAAACGTCGAGCAATTGCTCAGAGATGAAAAGTGCCAGCACTGAAAGCTCTTGCTAGCCAGCACCCTTCCTTGGAAGCGCTTTCACAGGCGCAGCAACACTGGGGCTTTGCGCTTCTCTAGCCACCAAACGTCACGGTCCTTCTCTTTCCGTCGGTAGACACGAGCTGAGAAACTGCAAACGTCGAGCAATTGCTCAGAGATGAAAAGTGCCAGCACTGAAAGCTGTTGCTAGCCAGCACCCTTCCTTGGAAGCGCTTTTGTAGGCCTAAGAACACTGGGGCTCTGGGCTTCTCTAGCCACCTCATCTTCTGCTCATCCTCTCGCGCACTCTAAAGAGAGCTCAGGTGAGAAATTGCAAACGTCGAGCAATTGCTCAGAGATGAAAAGTGCCAGCACTGAAAGCTCTTGCTAGCCAGCACCCTTCCTTGGAAGCGCTTTCACAGGCGCAGCAACACTTGGGCTTTGCGCTTCTCTAGCCACCAAACGTCACGGTCCTTCTCTTTCCGTCTCCTAGACACGAGCTGAGAAATTGCAAACGTCGAGCAATTGCTCAGAGATGAAAAGTGCCAGCACTGAAAGCTCTTGCTAGCCAGCACCCTTCCTTGGAAGCGCTTTCACAGGCGCAGCAACACTGGGGCTTTGCACTTCTCTAGCCACCAAAAGTCACGGTCCTTCTCTTTCCGTCTCCTAGACACGAGCTGAGAAATTGCAAACGTCGAGCAATTGCTCAGAGATGAAAAGTGCCAGCACTGAAAGCTGTTGCTAGCCAGCCCCCTTCCTTGGAAGCGCTTTTGTAGGCCTAAGAACACTGGGGCTCTGGGCTTCTCTAGCCACCTCATCTTCTGCTCATCCTCTCGCGCACTCTAAAGAGAGCTCAGGTGAGAAATTGCAAATGTCGAGCAATTGCTCAGAGATGAAAAGTGCCAGCACTGAAAGCTGTTGCTAGCCAGCACCCTTCCTTGGAAGCGCTTTCACAGGCGCAGCAACACTGGGGCTTTGCGCTTCTATACGCACGAAACGTCACGGTCCTTCTCTTTCCGTCGGTAGACACGAGCTGAGAAATTGCAAACGTCGAGCAATTGCTCAGAGATGAAAAGTGCCAGCACTGAAAGCTGTTGCTAGCCAGCACCCTTCCTTGGAAGCGCTTTCACAGGCGCAGCAACACTGGGGCTTTGTGCTTCTATACGCACCAAATGTCACGGGCCTTCTCTTTCCGTCTCCTAGGCACGAGCTGAGAAATTGCAAACGTCGAGCAATTGCTCAGAGATGAAAAGGGCCAGCACTGAAAGCTCTTGCTAGCCAGCACCCTTCCTTGGAAGCGCTTTCACAGGCGCAGCAACACTGGGGCTTTGCGCTTCTCTAGCCACCAAACGTCACGGTCATTCTCTTTCCGCCTCGTAGACACGAGCTGAGAAATTGCAAACGTCAAGCAATTGCTCAGAGATGAAAAGTGCCAGCACTGAAAGCTCTTGCTAGCCAGCACCCTTCCTTGGAAGCGCTTTCACAAGCGCAGTAACACTGGGGCTTTGCGCTTCTATACGCACCAAACGTCACGGTCATTCTCTTTCCGTCTCGTAGACATGAGCTGAGAAATTGCAAATGTCGAGCAATTGCTCAGAGATGAAAAGTGCCAGCACTGAAAGCTGTTGCTAGCCAGCACCCTTCCTTGGAAGCGCTTTCACAGGCGCAGCAACACTGGGGCTTTGCGCTTCTCTAGCCACCAAACGTCACAGTCATTCTCTTTCCGTCTCGTAGACACGAGCTGAGAAATTGCAAACGTCGAGCAATTGCTCAGAGATGAAAAGTGCCAGCACTGAAAGCTCTTGCTAGCCAGCACCCTTCCTTGGAAGCGCTTTTGTAGGCCTAAGAACACTGGGGCTCTGGGCTTCCCTAGCCACCTCATCTTCTGCTCATCCTCTCACGCACTCTAAAGAGAGCTCAGGTGAGAAATTGCAAACGTCGAGCAATTGCTCAGAGATGAAAAGTGCCAGCACTGAAAGCTGTTGCTAGCCAGCACCCTTCCTTGGAAGCGCTTTCACAGGCGCAGTAACACTGGGGCTTTGCGCTTCTCTAGCCACCAAACGTCACGGTCCTTCTCTTTCCGTCTCGTAGACACGAGCTGAGAAATTGCAAACGTCGAGCAATTGCTCAGAGATGAAAAGTGCCAGCACTGAAAGCTCTTGCTAGCCAGCACCCTTCCTTGGAAGCGCTTTTGTAGGCCTAAGAACACTGGGGCTCTGGGCTTCTCTAGCCACCTCATCTTCTGCTCATCCTCTCGCGCACTCTAAAGAGAGCTCAGGTGAGAAATTACAAACGTCGAGCAATTGCTCAGAGATGAAAAGTGCCAGCACTGAAAGCTGTTGCTAGCCAGCACCCTTCCTTGGAAGCGCTTTCACAGGCGCAGCAACACTGGGGCTTTGCGCTTCTCTAGCCACCAAACGTCACGGTCCTTCTCTTTCCGTCTCCTAGACACGAGCTGAGAAATTGCAAACGTCGAGCAATTGCTCCGAGATGAAAAGTGCCAGCACTGAAAGCTGTTGCTAGCCAGCACCCTTCCTTGGAAGCGCTTTTGTAGGCCTAAGAACACTGGGGCTCTGGGCTTCTCTAGCCACCTCATCTTCTGCTCATCCTCTCGCGCACTCTAAAGAGAGCTCAGGTGAGAAATTGCAAACGTCGAGCAATTGCTCAGAGATGAAAAGGGCCAGCACTGAAAGCTGTTGCTAGCCAGCACCCTTCCTTGGAAGCGCTTTCACAGGCGCAGCAACACTGGGGCTTTGCGCTTCTCTAGCCACCAAAAGTCACGGTCCTTCTCTTTCCGTCGGTAGACACGAGCTGAGAAATTGCAAACGTCGAGCAATTGCTCAGAGATGAAAAGTGCCAGCACTGAAAGCTCTTGCTAGCCAGCACCCTTCCTTGGAAGCGCTTTCACAGGCGCAGCAACACTGGGGCTTTGCGCTTCTCTAGCCACCAAACGTCACGGTCCTTCTCTTTCCGTCTCGTAGACACGAGCTGAGAAATTGCAAACGTCGAGCAATTGCTCAGAGATGAAAAGTGCCAGCACTGAAAGCTGTTGCTAGCCAGCACCCTTCCTTGGAAGCGCTTTTGTAGGCCTAAGAACACTGGGGCTCTGGGCTTCCCTAGCCACCTCATCTTCTGCTCATCCTCTCGCGCACTCTAAAGAGAGCTCAGGTGAGAAAATGCAACCGTCGAGCAATTGCTCAGAGATGAAAAGTGCCAGCACTGAAAGCTCTTGCTAGCCAGCACCCTTCCTTGGAAGCGCTTTCACAGGCGCAGTAACACTGGGGCTTTGCGCTTCTCTAGCCACCAGGCGTCACGGTCCTTCTCTTTCCGTCTCCTAGACACGAGCTGAGAAATTGCAAACGTCGAGCAATTGCTCAGAGATGAAAAGTGCCAGCACTGAAAGCTGTTGCTAGCCAGCACCCTTCCTTGGAAGCGCTTTCACAGGCGCAGCAACACTGGGGCTTTGCGCTTCTATACGTACCAAACGTCACGGTCCTTCTCTTTCCGTCTCCTAGACACGAGCTGAGAAATTGCAAACGTCGAGCAATTGCTCAGAGATGAAAAGTGCCAGCACTGAAAGCTCTTGCTAGCCAGCACCCTTCCTTGGAAGCACTTTTGTAGGCCTAAGAACACTGGGGCTCTGGGCTTCTCTAGCCACCTCATCTTCTGCTCATCCTCTCGTGCACTCTAAAGAGAGCTCAGGTGAGAAAATGCAACCGTCGAGCAATTGCTCAGAGATGAAAAGTGCCAGCACTGAAAGCTCTTGCTAGCCAGCACCCTTCCTTGGAAGCGCTTTCACAGGCGCAGTAACACTGGGGCTTTGCGCTTCTCTAGCCACCAAGCGTCACGGTCCTTCTCTTTCCGTCTCCTAGACACGAGCTGAGAAATTGCAAACGTCGAGCAATTGCTCAGAGATGAAAAGTGCCAGCACTGAAAGCTGTTGCTAGCCAGCACCCTTCCTTGGAAGCGCTTTCACAGGAGCAGCAACACTGGGGCTTTGCGCTTCTATACGCACCAAACGTCACGGTCCTTCTCTTTCCGTCTCGTAGACACGAGCTGAGAAATTGCAAACGTCGAGCAATTGCTCAGAGATGAAAAGTGCCAGCACTGAAAGCTCTTGCTAGCCAGCACCCTTCCTTGGAAGCGCTTTTGTAGGCCTAAGAACACTGGGGCTCTGGGCTTCTCTAGCCACCTCATCTTCTGCTCATCCTCTCGCGCACTCTAAAGAGAGCTCAGGTGAGAAATTGCAAACGTCGAGCAATTGCTCAGAGATGAAAAGTGCCAGCACTGAAAGCTCTTGCTAGCCAGCACCCTTCCTTGGAAGCGCTTTCACAGGCGCAGCAACACTGGGGCTTTGCGCTTCTCTAGCCACCAAACGTCACGGTCCTTCTCTTTCCGTCGGTAGACACGAGCTGAGAAATTGCAAACGTCGAGCAATTGCTCAGAGATGAAAAGTGCCAGCACTGAAAGCTGTTGCTAGCCAGCACCCTTCCTTGGAAGCGCTTTCACAGGCGCAGCAACACTGGGGCTTTGTGCTTCTATACGCACCAAATGTCACGATCCTTCTCTTTCCGTCTCGTAGACACGAGCTGAGAAATTGCAAACGTCGAGCAATTGCTCAGAGATGAAAAGTGCCAGCACTGAAAGCTCTTGCTAGCCAGCACCCTTCCTTGGAAGCGCTTTCACAGGCGCAGCAACACTGGGGCTTTGCGCTTCTCTAGCCACCAAACGTCACGGTCATTCTCTTTCCGCCTCGTAGACACGAGCTGAGAAATTGCAAACGTCAAGCAATTGCTCAGAGATGAAAAGTGCCAGCACTGAAAGCTCTTGCTAGCCAGCACCCTTCCTTGGAAGCGCTTTCACAAGCGCAGTAACACTGGGGCTTTGCGCTTCTATACGCACGAAACGTCACGGTCATTCTCTTTCCGTCTCGTAGACATGAGCTGAGAAATTGCAAACGTCGAGCAATTGCTCAGAGATGAAAAGTGCCAGCACTGAAAGCTGTTGCTAGCCAGCACCCTTCCTTGGAAGCGCTTTTGTAGGCCTAAGAACACTGGGGCTCTGGGCTTCTCTAGCCACCTCATCTTCTGCTCATCCTCTCACGCACTCTAAAGAGAGTTCAGGTGAGAAATTGCAAACGTCGAGCAATTGCTCAGAGATGAAAAGTGCCAGCACTGAAAGCTCTTGCTAGCCAGCACCCTTCCTTGGAAGCGCTTTCACAGGCGCAGCAACACTGGGGCTTTGCGCTTCTATACGCACCAAACGTCACGGTCATTCTCTTTCCGTCTTGTAGACACAAGCTGAGAAATTGCAAACGTCGAGCAATTGCTCAGAGATGAAAAGTGCCAGCACTGAAAGCTCTTGCTAGCCAGCACCCTTCCTTGGAAGCGCTTTTGTAGGCCTAAGAACACTTGGGCTCTGGGCTTCTCTAGCCACCTCATCTTGTGCTCATCCCCTCGCGCACTCTAAAGAGAGCTCAGGTGAGAAATTGCAAACGTCGAGCAATTGCTCCGAGATGAAAAGTGCCAGCACTGAAAGCTGTTGCTAGCCAGCACCCTTCCTTGGAAGCGCTTTTGTAGGCCTAAGAACACTGGGGCTCTGGGCTTCCCTAGCCACCTCATCTTCTGCTCATCCTCTCGCGCACTCTAAAGAGAGCTCAGGTGAGAAATTGCAAACGTCGAGCAATTGCTCAGAGATGAAAAGGGCCAGCACTGAAAGCTGTTGCTAGCCAGCACCCTTCCTTGGAAGCGCTTTCACAGGCGCAGCAACACTGGGGCTTTGCGCTTCTCTAGCCACCAAACGTCACGGTCATTCTCTTTCCGCCTCGTAGACACGAGCTGAGAAATTGAAAACGTCAAGCAATTGCTCAGAGATGAAAAGTGCCAGCACTGAAAGCTGTTGCTAGCCAGCACCCTTCCTTGGAAGCGCTTTCACAAGCGCAGTAACACTGGGGCTTTGCGCTTCTATACGCACCAAATGTCACGGTCCTTCTCTTTCCGTCTCCTAGACATGAGCTGAGAAATTGCAAATGTCGAGCAATTGCTCAGAGATGAAAAGTGCCAGCACTGAAAGCTGTTGCTAGCCAGCACCCTTCCTTGGAAGCGCTTTCACAGGCGCAGCAACACTGGGGCTTTGCGCTTCTCTAGCCACCAAACGTCACAGTCATTCTCTTTCCGTCTCGTAGACATGAGCTGAGAAATTGCAAACGTCGAGCAATTGCTCAGAGATGAAAAGTGCCAGCACTGAAAGCTGTTGCTAGCCAGCACCCTTCCTTGGAAGCGCTTTTGTAGGCCTAAGAACACTGGGGCTCTGGACTTCCCTAGCCACCTCATCTTCTGCTCATCCTCTCGCGCACTCTAAAGAGAGCTCAGGTGAGAAATTGCAAACGTCGAGCAATTGCTCAGAGATGAAAAGTGCCAGCACTGAAAGCTGTTGCTAGCCAGCACCCTTCCTTGGAAGCGCTTTCACAGGCGCAGTAACACTGGGGCTTTGCGCTTCTCTAGCCATCAAACGTCATGGTCCTTCTCTTTCCGTCGGTAGACACGAGCTGAGAAATTGCAAACGTCGAGCAATTGCTCCGAGATGAAAAGTGCCAGCACTGAAAGCTGTTGCTAGCCAGCACCCTTCCTTGGAAGCGCTTTTGTAGGCCTAAGAACACTGGGGCTCTGGGCTTCTCTAGCCACCTCATCTTCTGCTCATCCTCTCGCGCAGTGTAAAGAGAGCTCAGGTGAGAAATTACAAACGTCGAGCAATTGCTCAGAGATGAAAAGTGCCAGCACTGAAAGCTCTTGCTAGCCAGCACCCTTCCTTGGAAGCGCTTTCACAGGCGCAGCAACACTGGGGCTTTGCGCTTCTATACGCACCAAATGTCACGGTCCTTCTCTTTCCGTCGGTAGACACGAGCTGAGAAATTGCAAACGTCGAGCAATTGCTCAGAGACGAAAAGTGCCAGCACTGAAAGCTGTTGCTAGCCAGCACACTTCCTTGGAAGCGCTTTTGTAGGCCTAAGAACACTGGGGCTCTGGGCTTCTCTAGCCACCTCATCTTCTGCTCATCCTCTCGCGCACTCTAAAGAGAGCTCAGGTGAGAAATTGCAAATGTCCAGCAATTGCTCCGAGATGAAAAGTGCCAGCACTGAAAGCTGTTGCTAGCCAGCACCCTTCCTTGGAAGCGCATTCACAGGCGCAGTAACACTGGGGCTTTGCACTTCTCTAGCCACCAAACGTCACGGTCCTTCTCTTTCCGTCTCCTAGACACGAGCTGAGAAATTGCAAACGTCGAGCAATTGCTCAGAGATGAAAAGTGCCAGCACTGAAAGCTGTTGCTAGCCAGCCCCCTTCCTTGGAAGCGCTTTTGTAGGCCTAAGAACACTGGGGCTCTGGGCTTCTCTAGCCACCTCATCTTCTGCTCATCCTCTCGCGCACTCTAAAGAGAGCTCAGGTGAGAAATTGCAAACGTCGAGCAATTGCTCAGAGATGAAAAGTGCCAGCACTGAAAGCTCTTGCTAGCCAGCACCCTTCCTTGGAAGCGCTTTCACAGGCGCAGCAACACTGGGGCTTTGCGCTTCTATACGCACCAAACGTCACGGTCCTTCTCTTTCCGTCTCCTAGACACGAGCTGAGAAATTGCAAACGTCGAGCAATTGCTCAGAGATGAAAAGTGCCAGCACTGAAAGCTCTTGCTAGCCAGCACCCTTCCTTGGAAGCGCTTTTGTAGGCCTAAGAACAGTGGGGCTCTGGGCTTCTCTAGCCACCTCATCTTCTGCTCATCCTCTCGCGCACTCTAAAGAGAGCTCAGGTGAGAAATTACAAACGTCGAGCAATTGCTCAGAGATGAAAAGTGCCAGCACTGAAAGCTCTTGCTAGCCAGCACCCTTCCTTGGAAGTGCTTTCACAGGCGCAGCAACACTGGGGCTTTGCGCTTCTATACGCACCAAACGTCACGGTCCTTCTCTTTCCGTCGGTAGACACGAGCTGAGAAATTGCAAACGTCGAGCAATTGCTCAGAGATGAAAAGTGCCAGCACTGAAAGCTGTTGCTAGCCAGCACCCTTCCTTGGAAGCGCTTTCACAGGCGCAGCAACACTGGGGCTTTGCGCTTCTATACGCACCAAAAGTCACGGTCCTTCTCTTTCCGTCGGTAGACACGAGCTGAGAAATTGCAAACGTCGAGCAATTGCTCAGAGACGAAAAGTGCCAGCACTGAAAGCTGTTGCTAGCCAGCACCCTTCCTTGGAAGCGCTTTTGTAGGCCTAAGAACACTGGGGCTCTGGGCTTCTCTAGCCACCTCATCTTCTGCTCATCCTCTCGCGCACTCTAAAGAGAGCTCAGGTGAGAAATTGCAAATGTCCAGCAATTGCTCAGAGATGAAAAGGGCCAGCACTGAAAGCTGTTGCTAGCCAGCACCCTTCCTTGGAAGCGCATTCACAGGCGCAGTAACACTGGGGCTTTGCACTTCTCTAGCCACCAAACGTCACGGTCCTTCTCTTTCCGTCTCCTAGACACGAGCTGAGAAATTGCAAACGTCCAGCAATTGCTCAGAGATGAAAAGTGCCAGCACTGAAAGCTGTTGCTAGCCAGCACCCTTCCTTGGAAGCGCTTTTGTAGGCCTAAGAACACTGGGGCTCTGGGCTTCTCTAGCCACCTCATCTTCTGCTCATCCTCTCGCGCACTCTAAAGAGAGCTCAGGTGAGAAATTGCAAACGTCGAGCAATTGCTCAGAGATGAAAAGTGCCAGCACTGAAAGCTGTTGCTAGCCAGCACCCTTCCTTGGAAGCGCTTTCACAGGCGCAGCAACACTGGGGCTTTGCGCTTCTCTACCCACCAAACGTCACGGTCCTTCTCTTTCCGTCGGTAGACACGAGCTGAGAAATTGCAAACGTCCAGCAATTGCTCAGAGATGAAAAGTGCCAGCACTGAAAGCTGTTGCTAGCCAGCACCCTTCCTTGGAAGCGCTTTTGTAGGCCTAAGAACACTGGGGCTCTGGGCTTCTCTAGCCACCTCATCTTCTGCTCATCCTCTCGCGCACTCTAAAGAGAGCTCAGGTGAGAAATTGCAAAGGTCGAGCAATTGCTCAGAGATGAAAAGTGCCAGCACTGAAAGCTCTTGCTAGCCAGCACCCTTCCTTGGAAGTGCTTTCACAGGCGCAGCAACACTGGGGCTTTGCGCTTCTATACGCACCAAACGTCACGGTCCTTCTCTTTCCGTCTCCTAGACACGAGCTGAGAAATTGCAAACGTCGAGCAATTGCTCAGAGATGAAAAGTGCCAGCACTGAAAGCTCTTGCTAGCCAGCACCCTTCCTTGGAAGCGCTTTCACAGGCGCAGCAACACTGGGGCTTTGCGCTTCTCTAGCCACCAAACGTCACAGTCATTCTCTTTCCGTCTCGTAGACATGAGCTGAGAAATTGCAAACGTCGAGCAATTGCTCAGAGATGAAAAGTGCCAGCACTGAAAGCTGTTGCTAGCCAGCACCCTTCCTTGGAAGCGCTTTTGTAGGCCTAAGAACACTGGGGCTCTGGACTTCCCTAGCCACCTCATCTTCTGCTCATCCTCTCGCGCACTCTAAAGAGAGCTCAGGTGAGAAATTGCAAACGTCGAGCAATTGCTCAGAGATGAAAAGTGCCAGCACTGAAAGCTCTTGCTAGCCAGCACCCTTCCTTGGAAGCGCTTTCACAGGCGCAGTAACACTGGGGCTTTGCGCTTCTCTAGCCATCAAACGTCATGGTCCTTCTCTTTCCGTCGGTAGACACGAGCTGAGAAATTGCAAACGTCGAGCAATTGCTCCGAGATGAAAAGTGCCAGCACTGAAAGCTGTTGCTAGCCAGCCCCCTTCCTTGGAAGCGCTTTTGTAGGCCTAAGAACACTGGGGCTCTGGGCTTCTCTAGCCACCTCATCTTCTGCTCATCCTCTCGCGCAGTGTAAAGAGAGCTCAGGTGAGAAATTACAAACGTCGAGCAATTGCTCAGAGATGAAAAGTGCCAGCACTGAAAGCTCTTGCTAGCCAGCACCCTTCCTTGGAAGCGCTTTCACAGGCGCAGCAACACTGGGGCTTTGCGCTTCTATACGCACCAAATGTCACGGTCCTTCTCTTTCCGTCGGTAGACACGAGCTGAGAAATTGCAAACGTCGAGCAATTGCTCAGAGACGAAAAGTGCCAGCACTGAAAGCTGTTGCTAGCCAGCACACTTCCTTGGAAGCGCTTTTGTAGGCCTAAGAACACTGGGGCTCTGGGCTTCTCTAGCCACCTCATCTTCTGCTCATCCTCTCGCGCACTCTAAAGAGAGCTCAGGTGAGAAATTGCAAATGTCCAGCAATTGCTCAGAGATGAAAAGTGCCAGCACTGAAAGCTGTTGCTAGCCAGCACCCTTCCTTGGAAGCGCATTCACAGGCGCAGTAACACTGGGGCTTTGCACTTCTCTAGCCACCAAACGTCACGGTCCTTCTCTTTCCGTCGGTAGACACGAGCTGAGAAATTGCAAACGTCCAGCAATTGCTCAGAGATGAAAAGTGCCAGCACTGAAAGCTGTTGCTAGCCAGCCCCCTTCCTTGGAAGCGCTTTTGTAGGCCTAAGAACACTGGGGCTCTGGGCTTCTCTAGCCACCTCATCTTCTGCTCATCCTCTCGCGCACTCTAAAGAGAGCTCAGGTGAGAAATTGCAAACGTCGAGCAATTGCTCAGAGATGAAAAGTGCCAGCACTGAAAGCTCTTGCTAGCCAGCACCCTTCCTTGGAAGCGCTTTCACAGGCGCAGCAACACTGGGGCTTTGCGCTTCTATACGCACCAAACGTCACGGTCCTTCTCTTTCCGTCTCGTAGACACGAGCTGAGAAATTGCAAACGTCGAGCAATTGCTCAGAGATGAAAAGTGCCAGCACTGAAAGCTCTTGCTAGCCAGCACCCTTCCTTGGAAGCGCTTTTGTAGGCCTAAGAACAGTGGGGCTCTGGGCTTCTCTAGCCACCTCATCTTCTGCTCATCCTCTCGCGCACTCTAAAGAGAGCTCAGGTGAGAAATTACAAACGTCGAGCAATTGCTCAGAGATGAAAAGTGCCAGCACTGAAAGCTCTTGCTAGCCAGCACCCTTCCTTGGAAGTGCTTTCACAGGCGCAGCAACACTGGGGCTTTGCGCTTCTATACGCACCAAACGTCACGGTCCTTCTCTTTCCGTCGGTAGACACGAGCTGAGAAATTGCAAACGTCGAGCAATTGCTCAGAGATGAAAAGTGCCAGCACTGAAAGCTGTTGCTAGCCAGCACCCTTCCTTGGAAGCGCTTTCACAGGCGCAGCAACACTGGGGCTTTGCGCTTCTATACGCACCAAAAGTCACGGTCCTTCTCTTTCCGTCGGTAGACACGAGCTGAGAAATTGCAAACGTCGAGCAATTGCTCAGAGACGAAAAGTGCCAGCACTGAAAGCTGTTGCTAGCCAGCACCCTTCCTTGGAAGCGCTTTTGTAGGCCTAAGAACACTGGGGCTCTGGGCTTCTCTAGCCACCTCATCTTCTGCTCATCCTCTCGCGCACTCTAAAGAGAGCTCAGGTGAGAAATTGCAAATGTCCAGCAATTGCTCAGAGATGAAAAGGGCCAGCACTGAAAGCTGTTGCTAGCCAGCACCCTTCCTTGGAAGCGCATTCACAGGCGCAGTAACACTGGGGCTTTGCACTTCTCTAGCCACCAAACGTCACGGTCCTTCTCTTTCCGTCTCCTAGACACGAGCTGAGAAATTGCAAACGTCCAGCAATTGCTCAGAGATGAAAAGTGCCAGCACTGAAAGCTGTTGCTAGCCAGCACCCTTCCTTGGAAGCGCTTTTGTAGGCCTAAGAACACTGGGGCTCTGGGCTTCTCTAGCCACCTCATCTTCTGCTCATCCTCTCGCGCACTCTAAAGAGAGCTCAGGTGAGAAATTGCAAACGTCGAGCAATTGCTCAGAGATGAAAAGTGCCAGCACTGAAAGCTGTTGCTAGCCAGCACCCTTCCTTGGAAGCGCTTTCACAGGCGCAGCAACACTGGGGCTTTGCGCTTCTCTACCCACCAAACGTCACGGTCCTTCTCTTTCCGTCGGTAGACACGAGCTGAGAAATTGCAAACGTCCAGCAATTGCTCAGAGATGAAAAGTGCCAGCACTGAAAGCTGTTGCTAGCCAGCACCCTTCCTTTGAAGCGCTTTTGTAGGCCTAAGAACACTGGGGCTCTGGGCTTCTCTAGCCACCTCATCTTCTGCTCATCCTCTCGCGCACTCTAAAGAGAGCTCAGGTGAGAAATTGCAAAGGTCGAGCAATTGCTCAGAGATGAAAAGTGCCAGCACTGAAAGCTCTTGCTAGCCAGCACCCTTCCTTGGAAGTGCTTTCACAGGCGCAGCAACACTGGGGCTTTGCGCTTCTATACGCACCAAACGTCACGGTCCTTCTCTTTCCGTCTCGTGGACACGAGCTGAGAAATTGCAAACGTCGAGCAATTGCTCAGAGATGAAAAGTGCCAGCACTGAAAGCTCTTGCTAGCCAGCACCCTTCCTTGGAAGCGCTTTCACAGGCGCAGCAACACTGGGGCTTTGCGCTTCTATACGCACCAAACGTCACGGTCATTCTCTTTCCGTCTCGTAGACACGAGCTGAGAAATTGCAAACGTCGAGCAATTGCTCAGAGATGAAAAGTGCCAGCACTGAAAGCTCTTGCTAGCCAGCACCCTTCCTTGGAAGCGCTTTTGTAGGCCTAAGAACACTGGGGCTCTGGGCTTCTCTAGCCACCTCATCTTCTGCTCATCCTCTCGCGCACTCTAAAGAGAGCTCAGGTGAGAAATTGCAAACGTCGAGCAATTGCTCAGAGATGAAAAGTGCCAGCACTGAAAGCTCTTGCTAGCCAGCACCCTTCCTTGGAAGCGCTTTCACAGGCGCAGCAACACTGGGGCTTTGCGCTTCTCTACCCACCAAACGTCACGGTCCTTCTCTTTCCGTCTCGTAGACACGAGCTGAGAAATTGCAAACGTCGAGCAATTGCTCAGAGATGAAAAGTGCCAGCACTGAAAGCTCTTGCTAGCCAGCACCCTTCCTTGGAAGCGCTTTCACAGGCGCAGTAACACTGGGGCTTTGCGCTTCTATACGCACCAAACGTCACGGTCATTCTCTTTCCGTCTCCTAGACACGAGCTGAGAAATTGCAAACGTCGAGCAATTGCTCCGAGATGAAAAGTGCCAGCACTGAAAGCTGTTGCTAGCCAGCACCCTTCCTTGGAAGCGCTTTTGTAGGCCTAAGAACACTGGGGCTCTGGGCTTCCCTAGCCACCTCATCTTCTGCTCATCCTCTCGCGCACTCTAAAGAGAGCTCAGGTGAGAAATTGCAAACGTCGAGCAATTGCTCAGAGATGAAAAGTGCCAGCACTGAAAGCTCTTGCTAGCCAGCACCCTTCCTTGGAAGCGCTTTCACAGGCGCAGCAACACTGGGGCTTTGCGCTTCTCTACCCACCAAACGTCACGGTCCTTCTCTTTCCGTCTCGTAGACACGAGCTGAGAAATTGCAAACGTCGAGCAATTGCTCAGAGATGAAAAGTGCCAGCACTGAAAGCTCTTGCTAGCCAGCACCCTTCCTTGGAAGCGCTTTCACAGGTGCAGCAACACTGGGGCTTTGCGCTTCTCTAGCCACCAAACGTCACAGTCATTCGCTTTCCGTCTCGTAGACATGAGCTGAGAAATTGCAAACGTCGAGCAATTGCTCCGAGATGAAAAGTGCCAGCACTGAAAGCTGTTGCTAGCCAGCACCCTTCCTTGGAAGCGCTTTCACAGGCGCAGTAACACTGGGGCTTTGCGCTTCTCTAGCCATCAAACGTCATGGTCCTTCTCTTTCCGTCGGTAGACACGAGCTGAGAAATTGCAAACGTCGAGCAATTGCTCCGAGATGAAAAGTGCCAGCACTGAAAGCTGTTGCTAGCCAGCACCCTTCCTTGGAAGCGCTTTTGTAGGCCTAAGAACACTGGGGCTCTGGGCTTCTCTAGCCACCTCATCTTCTGCTCATCCTCTCGCGCACTCTAAAGAGAGCTCAGGTGAGAAATTACAAACGTCGAGCAATTGCTCAGAGATGAAAAGTGCCAGCACTGAAAGCTCTTGCTAGCCAGCACCCTTCCTTGGAAGCGCTTTCACAGGCGCAGCAACACTGGGGCTTTGCGCTTCTATACGCACCAAAAGTCACGGTCCTTCTCTTTCCGTCGGTAGACACGAGCTGAGAAATTGCAAACGTCGAGCAATTGCTCAGAGACGAAAAGTGCCAGCACTGAAAGCTGTTGCTAGCCAGCACCCTTCCTTGGAAGCGCTTTTGTAGGCCTAAGAACACTGGGGCTCTGGGCTTCTCTAGCCACCTCATCTTCTGCTCATCCTCTCGCGCAGTCTAAAGAGAGCTCAGGTGAGAAATTGCAAATGTCCAGCAATTGCTCAGAGATGAAAAGTGCCAGCACTGAAAGCTGTTGCTAGCCAGCACCCTTCCTTGGAAGCGCTTTCACAGGCGCAGCAACACTGGGGCTTTGCGCTTCTCTAGCCACCAAACGTCACGGTCATTCTCTTTCCGCCTCGTAGACACGAGCTGAGAAATTGAAAACGTCAAGCAATTGCTCAGAGATGAAAAGTGCCAGCACTGAAAGCTGTTGCTAGCCAGCACCCTTCCTTGGAAGCGCTTTCACAAGCGCAGTAACACTGGGGCTTTGCGCTTCTATACGCACCAAATGTCACGGTCCTTCTCTTTCCGTCTCCTAGACATGAGCTGAGAAATTGCAAATGTCGAGCAATTGCTCAGAGATGAAAAGTGCCAGCACTGAAAGCTCTTGCTAGCCAGCACCCTTCCTTGGAAGCGCTTTCACAGGCGCAGCAACACTGGGGCTTTGCGCTTCTCTAGCCACCAAAAGTCACAGTCCTTCTCTTTCCGTCTCGTAGACATGAGCTGAGAAATTGCAAACGTCGAGCAATTGCTCAGAGATGAAAAGTGCCAGCACTGAAAGCTGTTGCTAGCCAGCACCCTTCCTTGGAAGCGCTTTTGTAGGCCTAAGAACACTGGGGCTCTGGGCTTCCCTAGCCACCTCATCTTCTGCTCATCCTCTCGCGCACTCTAAAGAGAGCTCAGGTGAGAAATTGCAAACGTCCAGCAATTGCTCAGAGATGAAAAGTGCCAGCACTGAAAGCTGTTGCTAGCCAGCACCCTTCCTTGGAAGCGCTTTCACAGGCGCAGTAACACTGGGGCTTTGCGCTTCTCTAGCCATCAAACGTCATGGTCCTTCTCTTTCCGTCGGTAGACACGAGCTGAGAAATTGCAAACGTCGAGCAATTGCTCAGAGATGAAAAGTGCCAGCACTGAAAGCTGTTGCTAGCCAGCACCCTTCCTTGGAAGCGCTTTTGTAGGCCTAAGAACACTGGGGCTCTGGGCTTCTCTAGCCACCTCATCTTCTGCTCATCCTCTCGCGCACTCTAAAGAGAGCTCAGGTGAGAAATTGCAAACGTCGAGCAATTGCTCAGAGACGAAAAGTGCCAGCACTGAAAGCTCTTGCTAGCCAGCACCCTTCCTTGGAAGCGATTTCACAGGCGCAGCAACACTGGGGCTTTGCGCTTCTATACGCACCAAAAGTCACGGTCCTTCTCTTTCCGTCGGTAGACACGAGCTGAGAAATTGCAAACGTCGAGCAATTGCTCAGAGACGAAAAGTGCCAGCACTGAAAGCTGTTGCTAGCCAGCACCCTTCCTTGGAAGCGCTTTTGTAGGCCTAAGAACACTGGGGCTCTGGGCTTCTCTAGCCACCTCATCTTCTGCTCATCCTCTCGCGCACTCTAAAGAGAGCTCAGGTGAGAAATTGCAAATGTCCAGCAATTGCTCAGAGATGAAAAGGGCCAGCACTGAAAGCTGTTGCTAGCCAGCACCCTTCCTTGGAAGCGCATTCACAGGCGCAGTAACACTGGGGCTTTGCACTTCTCTAGCCACCAAACGTCACGGTCCTTCTCTTTCCGTCTCCTAGACACGAGCTGAGAAATTGCAAACGTCCAGCAATTGCTCAGAGATGAAAAGTGCCAGCACTGAAAGCTGTTGCTAGCCAGCACCCTTCCTTGGAAGCGCTTTTGTAGGCCTAAGAACACTGGGGCTCTGGGCTTCTCTAGCCACCTCATCTTCTGCTCATCCTCTCGCGCACTCTAAAGAGAGCTCAGGTGAGAAATTGCAAACGTCGAGCAATTGCTCAGAGATGAAAAGTGCCAGCACTGAAAGCTCTTGCTAGCCAGCACCCTTCCTTGGAAGCGCTTTCACAGGCGCAGCAACACTGGGGCTTTGCGCTTCTCTACCCACCAAACGTCACGGTCCTTCTCTTTCCGTCGGTAGACACGAGCTGAGAAATTGCAAACGTCCAGCAATTGCTCAGAGATGAAAAGTGCCAGCACTGAAAGCTGTTGCTAGCCAGCACCCTTCCTTGGAAGCGCTTTTGTAGGCCTAAGAACACTGGGGCTCTGGGCTTCTCTAGCCACCTCATCTTCTGCTCATCCTCTCGCGCACTCTAAAGAGAGCTCAGGTGAGAAATTGCAAAGGTCGAGCAATTGCTCAGAGATGAAAAGTGCCAGCACTGAAAGCTCTTGCTAGCCAGCACCCTTCCTTGGAAGTGCTTTCACAGGCGCAGCAACACTGGGGCTTTGCGCTTCTATACGCACCAAACGTCACGGTCCTTCTCTTTCCGTCTCCTAGACACGAGCTGAGAAATTGCAAACGTCGAGCAATTGCTCAGAGATGAAAAGTGCCAGCACTGAAAGCTCTTGCTAGCCAGCACCCTTCCTTGGAAGCGCTTTTGTAGGCCTAAGAACACTGGGGCTCTGGGCTTCTCTAGCCACCTCATCTTCTGCTCATCCTCTCGCGCACTCTAAAGAGAGCTCAGGTGAGAAATTGCAAACGTCGAGCAATTGCTCAGAGATGAAAAGTGCCAGCACTGAAAGCTCTTGCTAGCCAGCACCCTTCCTTGGAAGCGCTTTCACAGGCGCAGCAACACTGGGGCTTTGCGCTTCTCTACCCACCAAACGTCACGGTCCTTCTCTTTCCGTCTCGTAGACACGAGCTGAGAAATTGCAAACGTCGAGCAATTGCTCAGAGATGAAAAGTGCCAGCACTGAAAGCTCTTGCTAGCCAGCACCCTTCCTTGGAAGCGCTTTCACAGGCGCAGCAACACTGGGGCTTTGCGCTTCTATACGCACCAAACGTCACGGTCCTTCTCTTTCCGTCTTGTAGACACGAGCTGAGAAATTGCAAACGTCGAGCAATTGCTCCGAGATGAAAAGTGCCAGCACTGAAAGCTGTTGCTAGCCAGCACCCTTCCTTGGAAGCGCTTTTGTAGGCCTAAGAACACTGGGGCTCTGGGCTTCCCTAGCCACCTCATCTTCTGCTCATCCTCTCGCGCACTCTAAAGAGAGCTCAGGTGAGAAATTGCAAACGTCGAGCAATTGCTCAGAGATGAAAAGTGCCAGCACTGAAAGCTGTTGCTAGCCAGCACCCTTCCTTGGAAGCGCTTTCACAGGCGCAGCAACACTGGGGCTTTGCGCTTCTCTACCCACCAAACGTCACGGTCCTTCTCTTTCCGTCTCGTAGACACGAGCTGAGAAATTGCAAACGTCGAGCAATTGCTCAGAGATGAAAAGTGCCAGCACTGAAAGCTCTTGCTAGCCAGCACCCTTCCTTGGAAGCGCTTTCACAGGCGCAGCAACACTGGGGCTTTGCGCTTCTATACGCACCAAATGTCACGGTCCTTCTCTTTCCGTCTCGTAGACATGAGCTGAGAAATTGCAAATGTCGAGCAATTGCTCAGAGATGAAAAGTGCCAGCACTGAAAGCTGTTGCTAGCCAGCACCCTTCCTTGGAAGCGCTTTCACAGGTGCAGCAACACTGGGGCTTTGCGCTTCTCTAGCCACCAAACGTCACAGTCATTCGCTTTCCGTCTCGTAGACATGAGCTGAGAAATTGCAAACGTCGAGCAATTGCTCCGAGATGAAAAGTGCCAGCACTGAAAGCTGTTGCTAGCCAGCACCCTTCCTTGGAAGCGCTTTCACAGGCGCAGTAACACTGGGGCTTTGCACTTCTCTAGCCATCAAACGTCATGGTCCTTCTCTTTCCGTCGGTAGACACGAGCTGAGAAATTGCAAACGTCGAGCAATTGCTCCGAGATGAAAAGTGCCAGCACTGAAAGCTGTTGCTAGCCAGCACCCTTCCTTGGAAGCGCTTTTGTAGGCCTAAGAACACTGGGGCTCTGGGCTTCTCTAGCCACCTCATCTTCTGCTCATCCTCTCGCGCACTCTAAAGAGAGCTCAGGTGAGAAATTACAAACGTCGAGCAATTGCTCAGAGATGAAAAGTGCCAGCACTGAAAGCTCTTGCTAGCCAGCACCCTTCCTTGGAAGCGCTTTCACAGGCGCAGCAACACTGGGGCTTTGCGCTTCTCTAGCCACCAAAAGTCACGGTCCTTCTCTTTCCGTCGGTAGACACGAGCTGAGAAATTGCAAACGTCGAGCAATTGCTCAGAGACGAAAAGTGCCAGCACTGAAAGCTGTTGCTAGCCAGCACCCTTCCTTGGAAGCGCTTTTGTAGGCCTAAGAACACTGGGGCTCTGGGCTTCTCTAGCCACCTCATCTTCTGCTCATCCTCTCGCGCAGTCTAAAGAGAGCTCAGGTGAGAAATTGCAAATGTCCAGCAATTGCTCAGAGATGAAAAGTGCCAGCACTGAAAGCTGTTGCTAGCCAGCACCCTTCCTTGGAAGCGCATTCACAGGCGCAGTAACACTGGGGCTTTGCACTTCTCTAGCCACCAAACGTCACGGTCCTTCTCTTTCCGTCTCCTAGACACGAGCTGAGAAATTGCAAACGTCCAGCAATTGCTCAGAGATGAAAAGTGCCAGCACTGAAAGCTCTTGCTAGCCAGCACCCTTCCTTGGAAGCGCTTTTGTAGGCCTAAGAACACTGGGGCTCTGGGCTTCTCTAGCCACCTCATCTTCTGCTCATCCTCTCGCGCACTCTAAAGAGAGCTCAGGTGAGAAATTGCAAACGTCGAGCAATTGCTCAGAGATGAAAAGTGCCAGCACTGAAAGCTGTTGCTAGCCAGCACCCTTCCTTGGAAGCGCTTTCACAGGCGCAGCAACACTGGGGCTTTGCGCTTCTCTACCCACCAAACGTCACGGTCCTTCTCTTTCCGTCTCGTAGACACGAGCTGAGAAATTGCAAACGTCGAGCAATTGCTCAGAGATGAAAAGTGCCAGCACTGAAAGCTCTTGCTAGCCAGCACCCTTCCTTGGAAGCGCTTTTGTAGGCCTAAGAACACTGGGGCTCTGGGCTTCTCTAGCCACCTCATCTTCTGCTCATCCTCTCGCGCACTCTAAAGAGAGCTCAAGTGAGAAATTACAAACGTCGAGCAATTGCTCAGAGATGAAAAGTGCCAGCACTGAAAGCTCTTGCTAGCCAGCACCCTTCCTTGGAAGCGCTTTCACAGGCGCAGCAACACTGGGGCTTTGCGCTTCTCTACCCACCAAACGTCACGGTCCTTCTCTTTCCGCCTCGTAGACACGAGCTGAGAAATTGAAAACGTCAAGCAATTGCTCAGAGATGAAAAGTGCCAGCACTGAAAGCTCTTGCTAGCCAGCACCCTTCCTTGGAAGCGCTTTCACAGGCGCAGCAACACTGGGGCTTTGCGCTTCTATACGCACCAAACGTCACGGTCCTTCTCTTTCCGTCTCCTAGACACGAGCTGAGAAATTGCAAACGTCGAGCAATTGCTCCGAGATGAAAAGTGCCAGCACTGAAAGCTGTTGCTAGCCAGCACCCTTCCTTGGAAGCGCTTTTGTAGGCCTAAGAACACTGGGGCTCTGGGCTTCTCTAGCCACCTCATCTTCTGCTCATCCTCTCGCGCACTCTAAAGAGAGCTCAGGTGAGAAATTGCAAACGTCGAGCAATTGCTCAGAGATGAAAAGTGCCAGCACTGAAAGCTCTTGCTAGCCAGCACCCTTCCTTGGAAGCGCTTTCACAGGCGCAGCAACACTGGGGCTTTGCGCTTCTCTACCCACCAAACGTCACGGTCCTTCTCTTTCCGTCTCGTAGACACGAGCTGAGAAATTGCAAACGTCGAGCAATTGCTCAGAGATGAAAAGTGCCAGCACTGAAAGCTCTTGCTAGCCAGCACCCTTCCTTGGAAGCGCTTTCACAGGCGCAGCAACACTGGGGCTTTGCGCTTCTATACGCACCAAATGTCACGGTCCTTCTCTTTCCGTCTCCTAGACATGAGCTGAGAAATTGCAAATGTCGAGCAATTGCTCAGAGATGAAAAGTGCCAGCACTGAAAGCTGTTGCTAGCCAGCACCCTTCCTTGGAAGCGCTTTCACAGGCGCAGCAACACTGGGGCTTTGCGCTTCTCTAGCCACCAAACGTCACAGTCATTCGCTTTCCGTCTCGTAGACATGAGCTGAGAAATTGCAAACGTCGAGCAATTGCTCCGAGATGAAAAGTGCCAGCACTGAAAGCTGTTGCTAGCCAGCACCCTTCCTTGGAAGCGCTTTTGTAGGCCTAAGAACACTGGGGCTCTGGGCTTCCCTAGCCACCTCATCTTCTGCTCATCCTCTCGCGCACTCTAAAGAGAGCTCAGGTGAGAAATTGCAAACGTCGAGCAATTGCTCAGAGATGAAAAGTGCCAGCACTGAAAGCTGTTGCTAGCCAGCACCCTTCCTTGGAAGCGCTTTCACAGGCGCAGTAACACTGGGGCTTTGCGCTTCTCTAGCCATCAAACGTCATGGTCCTTCTCTTTCCGTCGGTAGACACGAGCTGAGAAATTGCAAACGTCGAGCAATTGCTCCGAGATGAAAAGTGCCAGCACTGAAAGCTGTTGCTAGCCAGCACCCTTCCTTGGAAGCGCTTTTGTAGGCCTAAGAACACTGGGGCTCTGGGCTTCTCTAGCCACCTCATCTTCTGCTCATCCTCTCGCGCACTCTAAAGAGAGCTCAGGTGAGAAATTACAAACGTCGAGCAATTGCTCAGAGATGAAAAGTGCCAGCACTGAAAGCTCTTGCTAGCCAGCACCCTTCCTTGGAAGCGCTTACACAGGCGCAGCAACACTGGGGCTTTGCGCTTCTATACGCACCAAAAGTCACGGTCCTTCTCTTTCCGTCAGTAGACACGAGCTGAGAAATTGCAAACGTCGAGCAATTGCTCAGAGACGAAAAGTGCCAGCACTGAAAGCTGTTGCTAGCCAGCACCCTTCCTTGGAAGCGCTTTTGTAGGCCTAAGAACACTGGGGCTCTGGGCTTCTCTAGCCACCTCATCTTCTGCTCATCCTCTCGCGCAGTCTAAAGAGAGCTCAGGTGAGAAATTGCAAATGTCCAGCAATTGCTCAGAGATGAAAAGTGCCAGCACTGAAAGCTCTTGCTAGCCAGCACCCTTCCTTGGAAGCGCTTTCACAGGCGCAGTAACACTGGGGCTTTGCACTTCTCTAGCCACCAAACGTCACGGTCCTTCTCTTTCCGTCTCCTAGACACGAGCTGAGAAATTGCAAACGTCCAGCAATTGCTCAGAGATGAAAAGTGCCAGCACTGAAAGCTGTTGCTAGCCAGCACCCTTCCTTGGAAGCGCTTTTGTAGGCCTAAGAACACTGGGGCTCTGGGCTTCTCTAGCCACCTCATCTTCTGCTCATCCTCTCGCGCACTCTAAAGAGAGCTCAGGTGAGAAATTGCAAACGTCGAGCAATTGCTCAGAGATGAAAAGTGCCAGCACTGAAAGCTCTTGCTAGCCAGCACCCTTCCTTGGAAGCGCTTTCACAGGCGCAGCAACACTGGGGCTTTGCGCTTCTCTACCCACCAAACGTCACGGTCCTTCTCTTTCCGTCTCGTAGACACGAGCTGAGAAATTGCAAACGTCGAGCAATTGCTCAGAGATGAAAAGTGCCAGCACTGAAAGCTCTTGCTAGCCAGCACCCTTCCTTGGAAGCGCTTTTGTAGGCCTAAGAACACTGGGGCTCTGGGCTTCCCTAGCCACCTCATCTTCTGCTCATCCTCTCGCGCACTCTAAAGAGAGCTCAGGTGAGAAATTGCAAACGTCGAGCAATTGCTCAGAGATGAAAAGTGCCAGCACTGAAAGCTCTTGCTAGCCAGCACCCTTCCTTGGAAGCGCTTTCACAGGCGCAGCAACACTGGGGCTTTGCGCTTCTCTACCCACCAAACGTCACGGTCATTCTCTTTCCGCCTCGTAGACACGAGCTGAGAAATTGAAAACGTCAAGCAATTGCTCAGAGATGAAAAGTGCCAGCACTGAAAGCTCTTGCTAGCCAGCACCCTTCCTTGGAAGCGCTTTCACAGGCGCAGCAACACTGGGGCTTTGCGCTTCTATACGCACCAAACATCACGGTCCTTCTCTTTCCGTCTCCTAGACACGAGCTGAGAAATTGCAAACGTCGAGCAATTGCTCAGAGATGAAAAGTGCCAGCACTGAAAGCTGTTGCTAGCCAGCACCCTTCCTTGGAAGCGCTTTTGTAGGCCTAAGAACACTGGGGCTCTGGGCTTCTCTAGCCACCTCATCTTCTGCTCATCCCCTCGCGCACTCTAAAGAGAGCTCAGGTGAGAAATTGCAAACGTCGAGCAATTGCTCAGAGATGAAAAGTGCCAGCACTGAAAGCTCTTGCTAGCCAGCACCCTTCCTTGGAAGCGCTTTCACAGGCGCAGCAACACTGGGGCTTTGCGCTTCTCTACCCACCAAACGTCACGGTCCTTCTCTTTCCGTCTCGTAGACACGAGCTGAGAAATTGCAAACGTCGAGCAATTGCTCAGAGATGAAAAGTGCCAGCACTGAAAGCTCTTGCTAGCCAGCACCCTTCCTTGGAAGCGCTTTCACAGGCGCAGCAACACTGGGGCTTTGCGCTTCTATACGCACCAAATGTCACGGTCCTTCTCTTTCCGTCTCCTAGACATGAGCTGAGAAATTGCAAATGTCGAGCAATTGCTCAGAGATGAAAAGTGCCAGCACTGAAAGCTGTTGCTAGCCAGCACCCTTCCTTGGAAGCGCTTTCACAGGCGCAGCAACACTGGGGCTTTGCGCTTCTCTAGCCACCAAACGTCACAGTCATTCGCTTTCCGTCTCGTAGACATGAGCTGAGAAATTGCAAACGTCGAGCAATTGCTCCGAGATGAAAAGTGCCAGCACTGAAAGCTGTTGCTAGCCAGCACCCTTCCTTGGAAGCGCTTTTGTAGGCCTAAGAACACTGGGGCTCTGGGCTTCCCTAGCCACCTCATCTTCTGCTCATCCTCTCGCGCACTCTAAAGAGAGCTCAGGTGAGAAATTGCAAACGTCGAGCAATTGCTCAGAGATGAAAAGTGCCAGCACTGAAAGCTCTTGCTAGCCAGCACCCTTCCTTGGAAGCGCTTTCACAGGCGCAGTAACACTGGGGCTTTGCGCTTCTCTAGCCATCAAACGTCATGGTCCTTCTCTTTCCGTCGGTAGACACGAGCTGAGAAATTGCAAACGTCGAGCAATTGCTCCGAGATGAAAAGTGCCAGCACTGAAAGCTGTTGCTAGCCAGCACCCTTCCTTGGAAGCGCTTTTGTAGGCCTAAGAACACTGGGGCTCTGGGCTTCTCTAGCCACCTCATCTTCTGCTCATCCTCTCGCGCACTCTAAAGAGAGCTCAGGTGAGAAATTACAAACGTCGAGCAATTGCTCAGAGATGAAAAGTGCCAGCACTGAAAGCTGTTGCTAGCCAGCACCCTTCCTTGGAAGCGCTTTCACAGGCGCAGCAACACTGGGGCTTTGCGCTTCTATACGCACCAAAAGTCACGGTCCTTCTCTTTCCGTCGGTAGACACGAGCTGAGAAATTGCAAACGTCGAGCAATTGCTCAGAGACGAAAAGTGCCAGCACTGAAAGCTGTTGCTAGCCAGCACCCTTCCTTGGAAGCGCTTTTGTAGGCCTAAGAACACTGGGGCTCTGGGCTTCTCTAGCCACCTCATCTTCTGCTCATCCTCTCGCGCACTCTAAAGAGAGCTCAGGTGAGAAATTGCAAATGTCCAGCAATTGCTCAGAGATGAAAAGTGCCAGCACTGAAAGCTGTTGCTAGCCAGCACCCTTCCTTGGAAGCGCATTCACAGGCGCAGTAACACTGGGGCTTTGCACTTCTCTAGCCACCAAACGTCACGGTCCTTCTCTTTCCGTCTCCTAGACACGAGCTGAGAAATTGCAAACGTCGAGCAATTGCTCAGAGATGAAAAGTGCCAGCACTGAAAGCTGTTGCTAGCCAGCACCCTTCCTTGGAAGCGCTTTTGTAGGCCTAAGAACACTGGGGCTCTGGGCTTCTCTAGCCACCTCATCTTCTGCTCATCCTCTCGCGCACTCTAAAGAGAGCTCAGGTGAGAAATTGCAAACGTCGAGCAATTGCTCAGAGATGAAAAGTGCCAGCACTGAAAGCTGTTGCTAGCCAGCACCCTTCCTTGGAAGCGCTTTCACAGGCGCAGCAACACTGGGGCTTTGCGCTTCTCTACCCACCAAACGTCACGGTCCTTCTCTTTCCGTCTCGTAGACACGAGCTGAGAAATTGCAAACGTCGAGCAATTGCTCAGAGATGAAAAGTGCCAGCACTGAAAGCTCTTGCTAGCCAGCACCCTTCCTTGGAAGCGCTTTTGTAGGCCTAAGAACACTGGGGCTCTGGGCTTCTCTAGCCACCTCATCTTCTGCTCATCCTCTCGCGCACTCTAAAGAGAGCTCAGGTGAGAAATTACAAACGTCGAGCAATTGCTCAGAGATGAAAAGTGCCAGCACTGAAAGCTCTTGCTAGCCAGCACCCTTCCTTGGAAGCGCTTTCACAGGCGCAGCAACACTGGGGCTTTGCGCTTCTCTACCCACCAAACGTCACGGTCATTCTCTTTCCGCCTCGTAGACACGAGCTGAGAAATTGAAAACGTCAAGCAATTGCTCAGAGATGAAAAGTGCCAGCACTGAAAGCTGTTGCTAGCCAGCACCCTTCCTTGGAAGCGCTTTCACAGGTGCAGCAACACTGGGGCTTTGCGCTTCTCTAGCCACCAAACGTCACAGTCATTCTCTTTCAGTCTCGTAGACATGAGCTGAGAAATTGCAAACGTCGAGCAATTGCTCCGAGATGAAAAGTGCCAGCACTGAAAGCTGTTGCTAGCCAGCACCCTTCCTTGGAAGCGCTTTTGTAGGCCTAAGAACACTGGGGCTCTGGGCTTCCCTAGCCACCTCATCTTCTGCTCATCCTCTCGCGCACTCTAAAGAGAGCTCAGGTGAGAAATTGCAAACGTCGAGCAATTGCTCAGAGATGAAAAGTGCCAGCACTGAAAGCTGTTGCTAGCCAGCACCCTTCCTTGGAAGCGCTTTCACAGGCGCAGTAACACTGGGGCTTTGCGCTTCTCTAGCCACCAAATGTCACGGTCCTTCTCTTTCCGTCGGTAGACACGAGCTGAGAAATTGCAAACGTCGAGCAATTGCTCCGAGATGAAAAGTGCCAGCACTGAAAGCTGTTGCTAGCCAGCACCCTTCCTTGGAAGCGCTTTTGTAGGCCTAAAAACACTGGGGCTCTGGGCTTCTCTAGCCACCTCATCTTCTGCTCATCCTCTCGCGCACTCTAAAGAGAGCTCAGGTGAGAAATTACAAACGTCGAGCAATTGCTCAGAGATGAAAAGTGCCAGCACTGAAAGCTCTTGCTAGCCAGCACCCTTCCTTGGAAGCGCTTTCACAGGCGCAGCAACACTGGGGCTTTGCGCTTCTATACGCACCAAAAGTCACGGTCCTTCTCTTTCCGTCGGTAGACACGAGCTGAGAAATTGCAAACGTCGAGCAATTGCTCAGAGACGAAAAGTGCCAGCACTGAAAGCTGTTGCTAGCCAGCACCCTTCCTTGGAAGCGCTTTTGTAGGCCTAAGAACAGTGGGGCTCTGGGCTTCTCTAGCCACCTCATCTTCTGCTCATCCTCTCGCGCACTCTAAAGAGAGCTCAGGTGAGAAATTGCAAATGTCCAGCAATTGCTCAGAGATGAAAAGTGCCAGCACTGAAAGCTCTTGCTAGCCAGCACCCTTCCTTGGAAGCGCATTCACAGGCGCAGTAACACTGGGGCTTTGCACTTCTCTAGCCACCAAACGTCACGGTCCTTCTCTTTCCGTCTTGTAGACATGAGCTGAGAAATTGCAAACGTCGAGCAATTGCTCAGAGATGAAAAGTGCCAGCACTGAAAGCTGTTGCTAGCCAGCACCCTTCCTTGGAAGCGCTTTTGTAGGCCTAAGAACACTGGGGCTCTGGGCTTCTCTAGCCACCTCATCTTCTGCTCATCCTCTCGCGCACTCTAAAGAGAGCTCAGGTGAGAAATTGCAAATGTCGAGCAATTGCTCAGAGATGAAAAGTGCCAGCACTGAAAGCTCTTGCTAGCCAGCACCCTTCCTTGGAAGCGCTTTCACAGGCGCAGCAACACTGGGGCTTTGCGCTTCTCTACCCACCAAACGTCACGGTCCTTCTCTTTCCGTCTCCTAGACACGAGCTGAGAAATTGCAAACGTCGAGCAATTGCTCAGAGATGAAAAGTGCCAGCACTGAAAGCTCTTGCTAGCCAGCACCCTTCCTTGGAAGCGCTTTTGTAGGCCTAAGAACAGTGGGGCTCTGGGCTTCTCTAGCCACCTCATCTTCTGCTCATCCTCTCGCGCACTCTAAAGAGAGCTCAGGTGAGAAATTACAAACGTCGAGCAATTGCTCAGAGATGAAAAGTGCCAGCACTGAAAGCTCTTGCTAGCCAGCACCCTTCTTTGGAAGTGCTTTCACAGGCGCAGCAACACTGGGGCTTTGCGCTTCTCTACCCACCAAACGTCATGGTCCTTCTCTTTCCGTCTTGTAGACACGAGCTGAGAAATTGCAAACGTCGAGCAATTGCTCAGAGATGAAAAGTGCCAGCACTGAAAGCTCTTGCTAGCCAGCACCCTTCCTTGGAAGCGCTTTCACAGGAGCAGCAACACTGGGGCTTTGCGCTTCTATACGCACCAAACGTCACGGTCCTTCTCTTTCCGTCTCGTAGACACGAGCTGAGAAATTGCAAACGTCGAGCAATTGCTCAGAGATGAAAAGTGCCAGCACTGAAAGCTCTTGCTAGCCAGCACCCTTCCTTGGAAGCGCTTTTGTAGGCCTAAGAACACTGGGGCTCTGGGCTTCTCTAGCCACCTCATCTTCTGCTCATCCTCTCGCGCACTCTAAAGAGAGCTCAGGTGAGAAATTGCAAACGTCGAGCAATTGCTCAGAGATGAAAAGTGCCAGCACTGAAAGCTGTTGCTAGCCAGCACCCTTCCTTGGAAGCGCTTTCACAGGCGCAGCAACACTGGGGCTTTGCGCTTCTCTACCCACCAAACGTCACGGTCCTTCTCTTTCCGTCGGTAGACACGAGCTGAGAAATTGCAAACGTCGAGCAATTGCTCAGAGATGAAAAGTGCCAGCACTGAAAGCTGTTGCTAGCCAGCACCCTTCCTTGGAAGCGCTTTCACAGGCGCAGCAACACTGGGGCTTTGCGCTTCTATACGCACCAAACGTCACGGTCCTTCTCTTTCCGTCGGTAGACACGAGCTGAGAAATTGCAAACGTCGAGCAATTGCTCAGAGATGAAAAGTGCCAGCACTGAAAGCTGTTGCTAGCCAGCACCCTTCCTTGGAAGCGCTTTTGTAGGCCTAAGAACACTGGGGCTCTGGGCTTCTCTAGCCACCTCATCTTCTGCTCATCCTCTCGCGCACTCTAAAGAGAGCTCAGGTGAGAAATTACAAACGTCGAGCAATTGCTCAGAGATGAAAAGGGCCAGCACTGAAAGCTGTTGCTAGCCAGCACCCTTCCTTGGAAGCGCTTTCACAGGCGCAGTAACACTGGGGCTTTGCGCTTCTCTAGCCACCAAACGTCACGGTCCTTCTCTTTCCGTCGGTAGACACGAGCTGAGAAATTGCAAACGTCGAGCAATTGCTCAGAGATGAAAAGTGCCAGCACTGAAAGCTGTTGCTAGCCAGCACCCTTCCTTGGAAGCGCTTTTGTAGGCCTAAGAACACTGGGGCTCTGGGCTTCTCTAGCCACCTCATCTTCTGCTCATCCACTCGCGCACTCTAAAGAGAGCTCAGGTGAGAAATTGCAAATGTCCAGCAATTGTTCAGAGATGAAAAGTGCCAGCACTGAAAGCTGTTGCTAGCCAGCACCCTTCCTTGGAAGCGCTTTCACAGGCGCAGTAACACTGGGGCTTTGCACTTCTCTAGCCACCAAACGTCACGGTCCTTCTCTTTCCGTCTTGTAGACACGAGCTGAGAAATTGCAAACGTCGAGCAATTGCTCAGAGATGAAAAGTGCCAGCACTGAAAGCTGTTGCTAGCCAGCACCCTTCCTTGGAAGCGCTTTTGTAGGCCTAAGAACACTGGGGCTCTGGGCTTCTCTAGCCACCTCATCTTCTGCTCATCCTCTCGCGCACTCTAAAGAGAGCTCAGGTGAGAAATTGCAAACGTCGAGCAATTGCTCAGAGATGAAAAGTGCCAGCACTGAAAGCTCTTGCTAGCCAGCACCCTTCCTTGGAAGCGCTTTCACAGGCGCAGCAACACTGGGGCTTTGCACTTCTCTACCCACCAAACGTCACGGTCCTTCTCTTTCCGTCTCCTAGACACGAGCTGAGAAATTGCAAACGTCGAGCAATTGCTCAGAGATGAAAAGTGCCAGCACTGAAAGCTGTTGCTAGCCAGCACCCTTCCTTGGAAGCGCTTTCACAGGCGCAGCAACACTGGGGCTTTGCGCTTCTATACGCACCAAACGTCACGGTCCTTCTCTTTCCGTCTTGTAGACACGAGCTGAGAAATTGCAAACGTCGAGCAATTGCTCAGAGATGAAAAGTGCCAGCACTGAAAGCTCTTGCTAGCCAGCACCCTTCCTTGGAAGCGCTTTTGTAGGCCTAAAAACACTGGGGCTCTGGGCTTCTCTAGCCACCTCATCTTCTGCTCATCCTCTCGCGCACTCTAAAGAGAGCTCAGGTGAGAAATTGCAAACGTCGAGCAATTGCTCAGAGATGAAAAGTGCCAGCACTGAAAGCTCTTGCTAGCCAGCACCCTTCCTTGGAAGCGCTTTCACAGGCGCAGCAACACTGGGGCTTTGCGCTTCTCTAGCCACCAAACGTCACGGTCCTTCTCTTTCCGTCGGTAGACACGAGCTGAGAAACTGCAAACGTCGAGCAATTGCTCAGAGATGAAAAGTGCCAGCACTGAAAGCTCTTGCTAGCCAGCCCCCTTCCTTGGAAGCGCTTTTGTAGGCCTAAGAACACTGGGGCTCTGGGCTTCTCTAGCCACCTCATCTTCTGCTCATCCTCTCGCGCACTCTAAAGAGAGCTCAGGTGAGAAATTGCAAACGTCGAGCAATTGCTCAGAGATGAAAAGTGCCAGCACTGAAAGCTCTTGCTAGCCAGCACCCTTCCTTGGAAGCGCTTTCACAGGCGCAGCAACACTGGGGCTTTGCGCTTCTATACGCACCAAACGTCACGGTCCTTCTCTTTCCGTCTCGTAGACACGAGCTGAGAAATTGCAAACGTCGAGCAATTGCTCAGAGATGAAAAGTGCCAGCACTGAAAGCTGTTGCTAGCCAGCACCCTTCCTTGGAAGCGCTTTCACAGGCGCAGCAACACTGGGGCTTTGTGCTTCTATACGCACCAAATGTCACGGGCCTTCTCTTTCCGTCTCCTAGACACGAGCTGAGAAATTGCAAACGTCGAGCAATTGCTCAGAGATGAAAAGGGTCAGCACTGAAAGCTCTTGCTAGCCAGCACCCTTCCTTGGAAGCGCTTTCACAGGCGCAGCAACACTGGGGCTTTGCGCTTCTCTAGCCACCAAACGTCACGGTCATTCTCTTTCCGCCTCGTAGACACGAGCTGAGAAATTGCAAACGTCAAGCAATTGCTCAGAGATGAAAAGTGCCAGCACTGAAAGCTCTTGCTAGCCAGCACCCTTCCTTGGAAGCGCTTTCACAAGCGCAGTAACACTGGGGCTTTGCGCTTCTATACGCACCAAACGTCACGGTCCTTCTCTTTCCGTCTCGTAGACATGAGCTGAGAAATTGCAAATGTCGAGCAATTGCTCAGAGATGAAAAGTGCCAGCACTGAAAGCTGTTGCTAGCCAGCACCCTTCCTTGGAAGCGCTTTCACAGGCGCAGCAACACTGGGGCTTTGCGCTTCTCTAGCCACCAAACGTCACAGTCATTCTATTTCCGTCTCGTAGACACGAGCTGAGAAATTGCAAACGTCGAGCAATTGCTCAGAGATGAAAAGTGCCAGCACTGAAAGCTCTTGCTAGCCAGCACCCTTCCTTGGAAGCGCTTTTGTAGGCCTAAGAACACTGGGGCTCTGGGCTTCCCTAGCCACCTCATCTTCTGCTCATCCTCTCACGCACTCTAAAGAGAGCTCAGGTGAGAAATTGCAAACGTCGAGCAATTGCTCAGAGATGAAAAGTGCCAGCACTGAAAGCTCTTGCTAGCCAGCACCCTTCCTTGGAAGCGCTTTCACAGGCGCAGTAACACTGGGGCTTTGCGCTTCTCTAGCCATCAAACGTCATGGTCATTCTCTTTCCATCTCGTAGACACGAGCTGAGAAATTGCAAACGTCGAGCAATTGCTCAGAGATGAAAAGTGCCAGCACTGAAAGCTCTTGCTAGCCAGCACCCTTCCTTGGAAGCGCTTTTGTAGGCCTAAGAACACTGGGGCTCTGGGCTTCTCTAGCCACCTCATCTTCTGCTCATCCTCTCGCGCACTCTAAAGAGAGCTCAGGTGAGAAATTACAAACGTCGAGCAATTGCTCAGAGATGAAAAGTGCCAGCACTGAAAGCTGTTGCTAGCCAGCACCCTTCCTTGGAAGCGCTTTCACAGGCGCAGCAACACTGGGGCTTTGCGCTTCTCTAGCCACCAAACGTCACGGTCCTTCTCTTTCCGTCTCCTAGACACGAGCTGAGAAATTGCAAACGTCGAGCAATTGCTCAGAGATGAAAAGTGCCAGCACTGAAAGCTCTTGCTAGCCAGCACCCTTCCTTGGAAGCGCTTTTGTTGCCCTTAGAACACTGGGGCTCTGGGCTTCTCTAGCCACCTAATCTTCTGCTCATCCTCTCGCGCACTCTAAAGAGAGCTCAGGTGAGAAATTGCAAACGTCCAGCAATTGCTCCGAGATGAAAAGTGCCAGCACTGAAAGCTGTTGCTAGCCAGCACCCTTCCTTGGAAGCGCTTTCACAGGCGCAGCAACACTGGGGCTTTGCGCTTCTCTAGCCACCAAAAGTCACGGTCCTTCTCTTTCCGTCGGTAGACACGAGCTGAGAAATTGCAAACGTCGAGCAATTGCTCAGAGATGAAAAGTGCCAGCACTGAAAGCTCTTGCTAGCCAGCACCCTTCCTTGGAAGCGCTTTCACAGGCGCAGTAACACTGGGGCTTTGCACTTCTCTAGCCACCAAACGTCACGGTCCTTCTCTTTCCGTCTCCTAGACACGAGCTGAGAAATTGCAAACGTCGAGCAATTGCTCAGAGATGAAAAGTGCCAGCACTGAAAGCTCTTGCTAGCCAGCACCCTTCCTTGGAAGCGCTTTTGTAGGCCTAAGAACACTGGGGCTCTGGGCTTCTCTAGCCACCTCATCTTCTGCTCATCCTCTCGCGCACTCTAAAGAGAGCTCAGGTGAGAAATTGCAAACGTCCAGCAATTGCTCAGAGATGAAAAGTGCCAGCACTGAAAGCTCTTGCTAGCCAGCACCCTTCCTTGGAAGCGCTTTCACAGGCGCAGCAACACTGGGGCTTTGCGCTTCTCTAGCCACCAAACGTCACGGTCATTCTCTTTCCGTCTCGTAGACACGAGCTGAGAAATTGCAAACGTCGAGCAATTGCTCAGAGATGAAAAGTGCCAGCACTGAAAGCTGTTGCTAGCCAGCACCCTTCCTTGGAAGCGCTTTTGTAGGCCTAAGAACACTGGGGCTCTGGGCTTCTCTAGCCACCTAATCTTCTGCTCATCCTCTCGCGCACTCTAAAGAGAGCTCAGGTGAGAAATTGCAAACGTCGAGCAATTGCTCAGAGATGAAAAGTGCCAGCACTGAAAGCTGTTGCTAGCCAGCACCCTTCCTTGGAAGCGCTTTCACAGGCGCAGCAACACTGGGGCTTTGCGCTTCTATACGCACCAAACGTCACGGTCCTTCTCTTTCCGTCTCGTAGACACGAGCTGAGAAATTGCAAACGTCGAGCAATTGCTCAGAGATGAAAAGTGCCAGCACTGAAAGCTCTTGCTAGCCAGCACCCTTCCTTGGAAGCGCTTTTGTAGGCCTAAGAACACTGGGGTTCTGGGCTTCTCTAGCCACCTCATCTTCTGCTCATCCTCTCGCGCACTCTAAAGAGAGCTCAGGTGAGAAATTGCAAACGTCCAGCAATTGCTCAGAGATGAAAAGTGCCAGCACTGAAAGCTCTTGCTAGCCAGCACCCTTCCTTGGAAGCGCTTTCACAGGCGCAGCAACACTGGGGCTTTGCGCTTCTATACGCACCAAATGTCACGGTCCTTCTCTTTCCATCTCGTAGACATGAGCTGAGAAATTCTAAACGTCGAGCAATTGCTCAGAGATGAAAAGTGCCAGCACTGAAAGCTCTTGCTAGCCAGCACCCTTCCTTGGAAGCGCTTTCACAGGCGCAGTAACACTGGGGCTTTGCGCTTCTATACGCACCAAATGTCACGGTCATTCTCTTTCCGTCTTGTAGACACGAGCTGAGAAATTGCAAACGTCGAGCAATTGCTCAGAGATGAAAAGTGCCAGCACTGAAAGCTGTTGCTAGCCAGCACCCTTCCTTGGAAGCGCTTTTGTAGGCCTAAGAACACTGGGGCTCTGGGCTTCTCTAGCCACCTCATCTTCTGCTCATCCTCTCGTGCACTCTAAAGAGAGCTCAGGTGAGAAAATGCAACCGTCGAGCAATTGCTCAGAGATGAAAAGTGCCAGCACTGAAAGCTCTTGCTAGCCAGCACCCTTCCTTGGAAGCGCTTTCACAGGCGCAGTAACACTGGGGCTTTGCGCTTCTCTAGCCACCAAGCGTCACGGTCCTTCTCTTTCCGTCTCGTAGACACGAGCTGAGAAATTGCAAACGTCGAGCAATTGCTCAGAGATGAAAAGTGCCAGCACTGAAAGCTGTTGCTAGCCAGCACCCTTCCTTGGAAGCGCTTTCACAGGAGCAGCAACACTGGGGCTTTGCGCTTCTATACGCACCAAACGTCACGGTCATTCTCTTTCCGTCTCCTAGACACGAGCTGAGAAATTGCAAACGTCCAGCAATTGCTCAGAGATGAAAAGTGCCAGCACTGAAAGCTGTTGCTAGCCAGCACCCTTCCTTGGAAGCGCTTTTGTAGGCCTAAGAACACTGGGGCTCTGGGCATCTCTAGCCACCTCATCTTCTGCTCATCCTCTCGCGCACTCTAAAGAGAGCTCAGGTGAGAAATTGCAAACGTCGAGCAATTGCTCAGAGATGAAAAGTGCCAGCACTGAAAGCTGTTGCTAGCCAGCACCCTTCCTTGGAAGCGCTTTCACAGGCGCAGCAACACTGGGGCTTTGCGCTTCTCTAGCCACCAAACGTCACGGTCCTTCTCTTTCCGTCTCCTAGACACGAGCTGAGAAATTGCAAACGTCGAGCAATTGCTCAGAGATGAAAAGTGCCAGCACTGAAAGCTCTTGCTAGCCAGCACCCTTCCTTGGAAGCGCTTTCACAGGCGCGGCAACACTGGGGCTTTGCGCTTCTATACGCACCAAATGTCACGGTCCTTCTCTTTCCGTCTTGTAGACACGAGCTGAGAAATTGCAAACGTCGAGCAATTGCTCCGAGATGAAAAGTGCCAGCACTGAAAGCTCTTGCTAGCCAGCACCCTTCCTTGGAAGCGCTTTTGTAGGCCTAAGAACACTGGGGCTCTGGGCTTCTCTAGCCACCTCATCTTCTGCTCATCCTCTCGCGCACTCTAAAGAGAGCTCAGGTGAGAAATTGCAAACGTCGAGCAATTGCTCAGAGATGAAAAGTGCCAGCACTGAAAGCTCTTGCTAGCCAGCACCCTTCCTTGGAAGCGCTTTCACAGGCGCAGTAACACTGGGGCTTTGCGCTTCTCTAGCCACCAAGCGTCACGGTCCTTCTCTTTCCGTCTCCTAGACACGAGCTGAGAAATTGCAAACGTCGAGCAATTGCTCAGAGATGAAAAGTGCCAGCACTGAAAGCTGTTGCTAGCCAGCACCCTTCCTTGGAAGCGCTTTCACAGGCGCAGCAACACTGGGGCTTTGCGCTTCTATACGTACCAAACGTCACGGTCCTTCTCTTTCCGTCTCCTAGACACGAGCTGAGAAATTGCAAACGTCGAGCAATTGCTCAGAGATGAAAAGTGCCAGCACTGAAAGCTGTTGCTAGCCAGCACCCTTCCTTGGAAGCACTTTTGTAGGCCTAAGAACACTGGGGCTCTGGGCTTCTCTAGCCACCTCATCTTCTGCTCATCCTCTCGTGCACTCTAAAGAGAGCTCAGGTGAGAAAATGCAACCGTCGAGCAATTGCTCAGAGATGAAAAGTGCCAGCACTGAAAGCTCTTGCTAGCCAGCACCCTTCCTTGGAAGCGCTTTCACAGGCGCAGTAACACTGGGGCTTTGCGCTTCTATACGCACCAAACGTCACGGTCCTTCTCTTTCCGTCTCGTAGACACGAGCTGAGAAATTGCAAACGTCCAGCAATTGCTCAGAGATGAAAAGTGCCAGCACTGAAAGCTCTTGCTAGCCAGCACCCTTCCTTGGAAGCGCTTTTGTAGGCCTAAGAACACTGGGGCTCTGGGCTTCTCTAGCCACCTCATCTTCTGCTCATCCTCTCGCGCACTCTAAAGAGAGCTCAGGTGAGAAATTGCAAACGTCGAGCAATTGCTCAGAGATGAAAAGTGCCAGCACTGAAAGCTCTTGCTAGCCAGCACCCTTCCTTGGAAGCGCTTTCACAGGCGCAGCAACACTGGGGCTTTGCGCTTCTCTAGCCACCAAACGTCACGGTCCTTCTCTTTCCGTCGGTAGACACGAGCTGAGAAATTGCAAACGTCGAGCAATTGCTCAGAGATGAAAAGTGCCAGCACTGAAAGCTGTTGCTAGCCAGCACCCTTCCTTGGAAGCGCTTTCACAGGCGCAGCAACACTGGGGCTTTGCGCTTCTATACGCACCAAATGTCACGATCCTTCTCTTTCCGTCTCGTAGACACGAGCTGAGAAATTGCAAACGTCGAGCAATTGCTCAGAGATGAAAAGTGCCAGCACTGAAAGCTCTTGCTAGCCAGCACCCTTCCTTGGAAGCGCTTTCACAGGCGCAGCAACACTGGGGCTCTGCGCTTCTCTAGCCACCAAACGTCACGGTCATTCTCTTTCCGCCTCGTAGACACGAGCTGAGAAATTGCAAACGTCAAGCAATTGCTCAGAGATGAAAAGTGCCAGCACTGAAAGCTGTTGCTAGCCAGCACCCTTCCTTGGAAGCGCTTTCACAGGCGCAGTAACACTGGGGCTTTGCGCTTCTATACGCACGAAACGTCACGGTCATTCTCTTTCCGTCTCGTAGACATGAGCTGAGAAATTGCAAACGTCGAGCAATTGCTCAGAGATGAAAAGTGCCAGCACTGAAAGCTGTTGCTAGCCAGCACCCTTCCTTGGAAGCGCTTTTGTAGGCCTAAGAACACTGGGGCTCTGGGCTTCCCTAGCCACCTCATCTTCTGCTCATCCTCTCACGCACTCTAAAGAGAGCTCAGGTGAGAAATTGCAAATGTCGAGCAATTGCTCAGAGATGAAAAGTGCCAGCACTGAAAGCTGTTGCTAGCCAGCACCCTTCCTTGGAAGCGCTTTCACAGGCGCAGCAACACTGGGGCTTTGCGCTTCTATACGCACCAAACGTCACGGTCATTCTCTTTCCGTCTCCTAGACACGAGCTGAGAAATTGCAAACGTCGAGCAATTGCTCAGAGATGAAAAGTGCCAGCACTGAAAGCTCTTGCTAGCCAGCACCCTTCCTTGGAAGCGCTTTTGTAGGCCTAAGAACACTGGGGCTCTGGGCTTCCCTAGCCACCTCATCTTCTGCTCATCCTCTCGCGCACTCTAAAGAGAGCTCAGGTGAGAAATTGCAAACGTCGAGCAATTGCTCAGAGATGAAAAGGGCCAGCACTGAAAGCTGTTGCTAGCCAGCACCCTTCCTTGGAAGCGCTTTCACAGGCGCAGCAACACTGGGGCTTTGCGCTTCTCTAGCCATCAAACGTCATGGTCATTCTCTTTCCGTCTCCTAGACACGAGCTGAGAAATTGCAAACGTCGAGCAATTGCTCAGAGATGAAAAGTGCCAGCACTGAAAGCTCTTGCTAGCCAGCACCCTTCCTTGGAAGCGCTTTTGTAGGCCTAAGAACACTGGGGCTCTGGGCTTCTCTAGCCACCTCATCTTCTGCTCATCCTCTCGCGCACTCTAAAGAGAGCTCAGGTGAGAAATTACAAACGTCGAGCAATTGCTCAGAGATGAAAAGTGCCAGCACTGAAAGCTCTTGCTAGCCAGCACCCTTCCTTGGAAGCGCTTTCACAGGCGCAGCAACACTGGGGCTTTGCGCTTCTATACGCACCAAACGTCACGGTCCTTCTCTTTCCGTCTTGTAGACACGAGCTGAGAAATTGCAAACGTCGAGCAATTGCTCAGAGATGAAAAGTGCCAGCACTGAAAGCTGTTGCTAGCCAGCACCCTTCCTTGGAAGCGCTTTTGTAGGCCTAAGAACACTGGGGCTCTGGGCTTCTCTAGCCACCTCATCTTCTGCTCATCCTCTCACGCACTCTAAAGAGAGCTCAGGGGAGAAATTGCAAACGTCGAGCAATTGCTCAGAGATGAAAAGTGCCAGCACTGAAAGCTCTTGCTAGCCAGCACCCTTCCTTGGAAGCGCTTTCACAGGCGCAGCAACACTGGGGCTTTGCGCTTCTCTAGCCACCAAAAGTCACAGTCCTTCTCTTTCCGTCTCCTAGACACGAGCTGAGAAATTGCAAACGTCGAGCAATTGCTCAGAGATGAAAAGTGCCAGCACTGAAAGCTCTTGCTAGCCAGCACCCTTCCTTGGAAGCGCTTTTGTAGGCCTAAGAACACTGGGGCTCTGGGCTTCTCTAGCCACCTCATCTTCTGCTCATCCTCTCGCGCACTCTAAAGAGAGCTCAGGTGAGAAATTGCAAACGTCGAGCAATTGCTCAGAGATGAAAAGTGCCAGCACTGAAAGCTCTTGCTAGCCAGCACCCTTCCTTGGAAGCGCTTTCACAGGCGCAGCAACACTGGGGCTTTGCGCTTCTCTAGCCACCAAACGTCACGGTCCTTCTCTTTCCGTCGGTAGACACGAGCTGAGAAATTGCAAACGTCGAGCAATTGCTCAGAGATGAAAAGGGCCAGCACTGAAAGCTCTTGCTAGCCAGCACCCTTCCTTGGAAGCGCTTTCACAGGCGCAGCAACACTGGGGCTTTGCGCTTCTATACGCACCAAATGTCACGGTCCTTCTCTTTCCGTCTCATAGACACGAGCTGAGAAATTGCAAACGTCGAGCAATTGCTCAGAGATGAAAAGTGCCAGCACTGAAAGCTGTTGCTAGCCAGCACCCTTCCTTGGAAGCGCTTTTGTAGGCCTAAGAACACTGGGGCTCTGGGCTTCTCTAGCCACCTCATCTTCTGCTCATCCTCTCGCGCACTCTAAAGAGAGCTCAGGTGAGAAATTGCAAACGTCGAGCAATTGCTCAGAGATGAAAAGTGCCAGCACTGAAAGCTCTTGCTAGCCAGCACCCTTCCTTGGAAGCGCTTTCACAGGCGCAGTAACACTGGGGCTTTGCGCTTCTCTAGCCACCAAGCGTCACGGTCCTTCTCTTTCCGTCTCCTAGACACGAGCTGAGAAATTGCAAACGTCGAGCAATTGCTCAGAGATGAAAAGTGCCAGCACTGAAAGCTGTTGCTAGCCAGCACCCTTCCTTGGAAGCGCTTTCACAGGCGCAGCAACACTGGGGCTTTGCGCTTCTATACGCACCAAACATCACGGTCATTCTCTTTCCGTCTCGTAGACACGAGCTAAGAAATTGCAAACGTCGAGCAATTGCTCAGAGATGAAAAGTGCCAGCACTGAAAGCTGTTGCTAGCCAGCACCCTTCCTTGGAAGCGCTTTCACAGGCACAGCAACACTGGGGCTTTGCGCTTCTCTACCCACCAAACGTCACGGTCCTTCTCTTTCCGTCTCGTAGACACGAGCTGAGAAATTGCAAACGTCGAGCAATTGCTCAGAGATGAAAAGTGCCAGCACTGAAAGCTGTTGCTAGCCAGCACCCTTCCTTGGAAGCGCTTTCACAGGCGCAGCAACACTGGGGCTTTGCGCTTCTATACGCACCAAAAGTCACGGTCCTTCTCTTTCCGTCTCCTAGACACGAGCTGAGAAATTGCAAACGTCGAGCAATTGCTCAGAGATGAAAAGTGCCAGCACTGAAAGCTCTTGCTAGCCAGCACCCTTCCTTGGAAGCGCTTTTGTAGGCCTAAGAACACTGGGGCTCTGGGCTTCTCTAGCCACCTCATCTTCTGCTCATCCTCTCGCGCACTCTAAAGAGAGCTCAGGTGAGAAATTGCAAACGTCGAGCAATTGCTCAGAGATGAAAAGGGCCAGCACTGAAAGCTGTTGCTAGCCAGCACCCTTCCTTGGAAGCGCTTTCACAGGCGCAGCAACACTGGGGCTTTGCGCTTCTATACGTACCAAACGTCACGGTCCTTCTCTTTCCGTCTCGTAGACACGAGCTGAGAAATTGAAAACGTCGAGCAATTGCTCAGAGATGAAAAGTGCCAGCACTGAAAGCTCTTGCTAGCCAGCACCCTTCCTTGGAAGCGCTTTCACAGGCGCAGCAACACTGGGGCTTTGCGCTTCTATACGCACCAAATGTCACGGTCCTTCTCTTTCCGTCTCGTAGACACGAGCTGAGAAATTGCAAACGTCGAGCAATTGCTCAGAGATGAAAAGTGCCAGCACTGAAAGCTGTTGCTAGCCAGCACCCTTCCTTGGAAGCGCTTTTGTAGGCCTAAGAACACTGGGGCTCTGGGCTTCCCTAGCCACCTCATCTTCTGCTCATCCTCTCGCGCACTCTAAAGAGAGCTCAGGTGAGAAATTGCAAACGTCGAGCAATTGCTCAGAGATGAAAAGTGCCAGCACTGAAAGCTCTTGCTAGCCAGCACCCTTCCTTGGAAGCGCTTTCACAGGCGCAGTAACACTGGGGCTTTGCGCTTCTCTAGCCACCAAGCGTCACGGTCCTTCTCTTTCCGTCTCCTAGACACGAGCTGAGAAATTGCAAACGTCGAGCAATTGCTCAGAGATGAAAAGTGCCAGCACTGAAAGCTGTTGCTAGCCAGCACCCTTCCTTGGAAGCGCTTTCACAGGCGCAGCAACACTGGGGCTTTGCGCTTCTATACGCACCAAACGTCACGGTCATTCTCTTTCCGTCTCGTAGACACGAGCTAAGAAATTGCAAACGTCGAGCAATTGCTCAGAGATGAAAAGTGCCAGCACTGAAAGCTGTTGCTAGCCAGCACCCTTCCTTGGAAGCGCTTTCACAGGCACAGCAACACTGGGGCTTTGCGCTTCTCTACCCACCAAACGTCACGGTCCTTCTCTTTCCGTCTCCTAGACACGAGCTGAGAAATTGCAAACGTCGAGCAATTGCTCAGAGATGAAAAGTGCCAGCACTGAAAGCTGTTGCTAGCCAGCACCCTTCCTTGGAAGCGCTTTCACAGGCGCAGCAACACTGGGGCTTTGCGCTTCTATACGCACCAAACGTCACGGTCCTTCTCTTTCCGTCTCCTAGACACGAGCTGAGAAATTGCAAACGTCGAGCAATTGCTCAGAGATGAAAAGTGCCAGCACTGAAAGCTCTTGCTAGCCAGCACCCTTCCTTGGAAGCGCTTTCACAGGCGCAGCAACACTGGGGCTTTGCGCTTCTATACGCACCAAATGTCACGGTCCTTCTCTTTCCGTCTTGTAGACACGAGCTGAGAAATTGCAAACGTCGAGCAATTGCTCAGAGATGAAAAGTGCCAGCACTGAAAGCTGTTGCTAGCCAGCACCCTTCCTTGGAAGCGCTTTCACAGGCACAGCAACACTGGGGCTTTGCGCTTCTCTACCCACCAAACGTCACGGTCCTTCTCTTTCCGTCTCCTAGACACGAGCTGAGAAATTGCAAACGTCGAGCAATTGCTCAGAGATGAAAAGTGCCAGCACTGAAAGCTGTTGCTAGCCAGCACCCTTCCTTGGAAGCGCTTTCACAGGCGCAGCAACACTGGGGCTTTGCGCTTCTATACGCACCAAAAGTCACGGTCCTTCTCTTTCCGTCTCCTAGACACGAGCTGAGAAATTGCAAACGTCGAGCAATTGCTCAGAGATGAAAAGTGCCAGCACTGAAAGCTCTTGCTAGCCAGCACCCTTCCTTGGAAGCGCTTTCACAGGCGCAGCAACACTGGGGCTTTGCGCTTCTATACGCACCAAATGTCACGGTCCTTCTCTTTCCGTCTTGTAGACACGAGCTGAGAAATTGCAAACGTCGAGCAATTGCTCAGAGATGAAAAGTGCCAGCACTGAAAGCTCTTGCTAGCCAGCACCCTTCCTTGGAAGCGCTTTTGTAGGCCTAAGAACACTGGGGCTCTGGGCTTCTCTAGCCACCTCATCTTCTGCTCATCCTCTCGCGCACTCTAAAGAGAGCTCAGGTGAGAAATTGCAAACGTCGAGCAATTGCTCAGAGATGAAAAGTGCCAGCACTGAAAGCTGTTGCTAGCCAGCACCCTTCCTTGGAAGCGCTTTTGTAGGCCTAAGAACACTGGGGCTCTGGGCTTCTCTAGCCACCTAATCTTCTGCTCATCCTCTCGCGCACTCTAAAGAGAGCTCAGGTGAGAAATTGCAAACGTCGAGCAATTGCTCAGAGATGAAAAGTGCCAGCACTGAAAGCTCTTGCTAGCCAGCACCCTTCCTTGGAAGCGCTTTCACAGGAGCAGCAACACTGGGGCTTTGCACTTCTCTAGGCACCAAAGGTCACGGTCCTTCTCTTTCCGTCTCCTAGACACGAGCTGAGAAATTGCAAACGTCGAGCAATTGCTCAGAGATGAAAAGTGCCAGCACTGAAAGCTCTTGCTAGCCAGCACCCTTCCTTGGAAGCGCTTTTGTAGGCCTAAGAACACTGGGGCTCTGGGCTTCTCTAGCCACCTCATCTTCTGCTCATCCTCTCGCGCACTCTAAAGAGAGCTCAGGTGAGAAATTGCAAACGTCGAGCAATTGCTCAGAGATGAAAAGTGCCAGCACTGAAAGCTGTTGCTAGCCAGCACCCTTCCTTGGAAGCGCTTTCACAGGCGCAGCAACACTGGGGCTTTGCGCTTCTCTAGCCACCAAACGTCACGGTCCTTCTCTTTCCGTCTCCTAGACACGAGCTGAGAAATTGCAAACGTCGAGCAATTGCTCAGAGATGAAAAGTGCCAGCACTGAAAGCTGTTGCTAGCCAGCACCCTTCCTTGGAAGCGCTTTCACAGGCGCAGCAACACTGGGGCTTTGCGCTTCTATACGCACCAAATGTCACGGTCCTTCTCTTTCTGTCTCGTAGACACGAGCTGAGAAATTGCAAACGTCGAGCAATTGCTCAGAGATGAAAAGTGCCAGCACTGAAAGCTCTTGCTAGCCAGCACCCTTCCTTGGAAGCGCTTTTGTAGGCCTAAGAACACTGGGGCTCTGGGCTTCTCTAGCCACCTCATCTTCTGCTCATCCTCTCGCGCACTCTAAAGAGAGCTCAGGTGAGAAATTGCAAACGTCGAGCAATTGCTCAGAGATGAAAAGTGCCAGCACTGAAAGCTGTTGCTAGCCAGCACCCTTCCTTGGAAGCGCTTTCACAGGCACAGCAACACTGGGGCTTTGCGCTTCTCTACCCACCAAACGTCACGGTCCTTCTCTTTCCGTCTCCTAGACACGAGCTGAGAAATTGCAAACGTCGAGCAATTGCTCAGAGATGAAAAGTGCCAGCACTGAAAGCTCTTGCTAGCCAGCACCCTTCCTTGGAAGCGCTTTCACAGGCGCAGCAACACTGGGGCTTTGCGCTTCTATACGCACCAAACGTCACGGTCCTTCTCTTTCCGTCTCGTAGACACGAGCTGAGAAATTGCAAACGTCGAGCAATTGCTCAGAGATGAAAAGTGCCAGCACTGAAAGCTCTTGCTAGCCAGCACCCTTCCTTGGAAGCGCTTTCACAGGCGCAGCAACACTGGGGCTTTGCGCTTCTATACGCACCAAATGTCACGGTCCTTCTCTTTCCGTCTTGTAGACATGAGCTGAGAAATTGCAAACGTCGAGCAATTGCTCAGAGATGAAAAGTGCCAGCACTGAAAGCTGTTGCTAGCCAGCACCCTTCCTTGGAAGCGCTTTCACAGGCACAGCAACACTGGGGCTTTGCGCTTCTCTACCCACCAAACGTCACGGTCCTTCTCTTTCCGTCTCCTAGACACGAGCTGAGAAATTGCAAACGTCGAGCAATTGCTCAGAGATGAAAAGTGCCAGCACTGAAAGCTCTTGCTAGCCAGCACCCTTCCTTGGAAGCGCTTTCACAGGCGCAGCAACACTGGGGCTTTGCGCTTCTATACGCACCAAACGTCACGGTCCTTCTCTTTCCGTCTCCTAGACACGAGCTGAGAAATTGCAAACGTCGAGCAATTGCTCAGAGATGAAAAGTGCCAGCACTGAAAGCTCTTGCTAGCCAGCACCCTTCCTTGGAAGCGCTTTCACAGGCGCAGCAACACTGGGGCTTTGCGCTTCTATACGCACCAAATGTCACGGTCCTTCTCTTTCCGTCTTGTAGACACGAGCTGAGAAATTGCAAACGTCGAGCAATTGCTCAGAGATGAAAAGTGCCAGCACTGAAAGCTCTTGCTAGCCAGCACCCTTCCTTGGAAGCGCTTTTGTAGGCCTAAGAACACTGGGGCTCTGGGCTTCTCTAGCCACCTCATCTTCTGCTCATCCTCTCGCGCACTCTAAAGAGAGCTCAGGTGAGAAATTGCAAACGTCGAGCAATTGCTCAGAGATGAAAAGTGCCAGCACTGAAAGCTGTTGCTAGCCAGCACCCTTCCTTGGAAGCGCTTTTGTAGGCCTAAGAACACTGGGGCTCTGGGCTTCTCTAGCCACCTAATCTTCTGCTCATCCTCTCGCGCACTCTAAAGAGAGCTCAGGTGAGAAATTGCAAACGTCGAGCAATTGCTCAGAGATGAAAAGTGCCAGCACTGAAAGCTCTTGCTAGCCAGCACCCTTCCTTGGAAGCGCTTTCACAGGCGCAGCAACACTGGGGCTTTGCGCTTCTCTAGCCACCAAACGTCACGGTCATTCTCTTTCCGTCTCCTAGACACGAGCTGAGAAATTGCAAACGTCGAGCAATTGCTCAGAGATGAAAAGTGCCAGCACTGAAAGCTCTTGCTAGCCAGCACCCTTCCTTGGAAGCGCTTTCACAGGAGCAGCAACACTGGGGCTTTGCACTTCTCTAGGCACCAAAGGTCACGGTCCTTCTCTTTCCGTCTCCTAGACACGAGCTGAGAAATTGCAAACGTCGAGCAATTGCTCAGAGATGATGAAAGCTCTTGCTAGCCAGCACCCTTCCTTGGAAGCGCTTTTGTAGGCCTAAGAACACTGGGGCTCTGGGCTTCTCTAGCCACCTACTCTTCTGCTCATCCTCTCGCGCACTCTAAAGAGAGCTCAGGTGAGAAATTGCAAACGTCGAGCAATTGCTCAGAGATGAAAAGTGCCAGCACTGAAAGCTGTTGCTAGCCAGCACCCTTCCTTGGAAGCGCTTTCACAGGCGCAGCAACACTGGGGCTTTGCGCTTCTCTAGCCACCAAACGTCACGGTCCTTCTCTTTCCGTCTCGTAGACACGAGCTGAGAAATTGCAAACGTCGAGCAATTGCTCAGAGATGAAAAGTGCCAGCACTGAAAGCTGTTGCTAGCCAGCACCCTTCCTTGGAAGCGCTTTCACAGGCGCAGCAACACTGGGGCTTTGCGCTTCTATACGCACCAAATGTCACGGTCCTTCTCTTTCCGTCTCGTAGACACGAGCTGAGAAATTGCAAACGTCGAGCAATTGCTCAGAGATGAAAAGTGCCAGCACTGAAAGCTCTTGCTAGCCAGCACCCTTCCTTGGAAGCGCTTTTGTAGGCCTAAGAACACTGGGGCTCTGGGCTTCTCTAGCCACCTCATCTTCTGCTCATCCTCTCGCGCACTCTAAAGAGAGCTCAGGTGAGAAATTGCAAACGTCGAGCAATTGCTCAGAGATGAAAAGTGCCAGCACTGAAAGCTGTTGCTAGCCAGCACCCTTCCTTGGAAGCGCTTTCACAGGCGCAGTAACACTGGGGCTTTGCGCTTCTCTAGCCACCAAGCGTCACGGTCCTTCTCTTTCCGTCTCCTAGACACGAGCTGAGAAATTGCAAACGTCGAGCAATTGCTCAGAGATGAAAAGTGCCAGCACTGAAAGCTGTTGCTAGCCAGCACCCTTCCTTGGAAGCGCTTTCACAGGCGCAGCAACACTGGGGCTTTGCGCTTCTATACGCACCAAACGTCACGGTCATTCTCTTTCCGTCTCGTAGACACGAGCTAAGAAATTGCAAACGTCGAGCAATTGCTCAGAGATGAAAAGTGCCAGCACTGAAAGCTCTTGCTAGCCAGCACCCTTCCTTGGAAGCGCTTTCACAGGCACAGCAACACTGGGGCTTTGCGCTTCTCTAGCCACCAAACGTCACGGTCCTTCTCTTTCCGTCTCCTAGACACGAGCTGAGAAATTGCAAACGTCGAGCAATTGCTCAGAGATGAAAAGTGCCAGCACTGAAAGCTGTTGCTAGCCAGCACCCTTCCTTGGAAGCGCTTTCACAGGCGCAGCAACACTGGGGCTTTGCGCTTCTATACGCACCAAACGTCACGGTCCTTCTCTTTCCGTCTCCTAGACACGAGCTGAGAAATTGCAAACGTCGAGCAATTGCTCAGAGATGAAAAGTGCCAGCACTGAAAGCTCTTGCTAGCCAGCACCCTTCCTTGGAAGCGCTTTCACAGGCGCAGCAACACTGGGGCTTTGCGCTTCTATACGCACCAAATGTCACGGTCCTTCTCTTTCCGTCTTGTAGACACGAGCTGAGAAATTGCAAACGTCGAGCAATTGCTCAGAGATGAAAAGTGCCAGCACTGAAAGCTGTTGCTAGCCAGCACCCTTCCTTGGAAGCGCTTTTGTAGGCCTAAGAACACTGGGGCTCTGGGCTTCTCTAGCCACCTCATCTTCTGCTCATCCTCTCGCGCACTCTAAAGAGAGCTCAGCTGAGAAATTGCAAACGTCGAGCAATTGCTCAGAGATGAAAAGTGCCAGCACTGAAAGCTGTTGCTAGCCAGCACCCTTCCTTGGAAGCGCTTTTGTAGGCCTAAGAACACTGGGGCTCTGGGCTTCTCTAGCCACCTACTCTTCTGCTCATCCTCTCGCGCACTCTAAAGAGAGCTCAGGTGAGAAATTGCAAACGTCGAGCAATTGCTCAGAGATGAAAAGTGCCAGCACTGAAAGCTCTTGCTAGCCAGCACCCTTCCTTGGAAGCGCTTTCACAGGCGCAGCAACACTGGGGCTTTGCGCTTCTCTAGCCACCAAACGTCACGGTCATTCTCTTTCCGTCTCCTAGACACGAGCTGAGAAATTGCAAACGTCGAGCAATTGCTCAGAGATGAAAAGTGCCAGCACTGAAAGCTCTTGCTAGCCAGCACCCTTCCTTGGAAGCGCTTTCACAGGCGCAGCAACACTGGGGCTTTGCACTTCTCTAGGCACCAAAGGTCACGGTCCTTCTCTTTCCGTCTCCTAGACACGAGCTGAGAAATTGCAAACGTCGAGCAATTGCTCAGAGATGAAAAGTGCCAGCACTGAAAGCTGTTGCTAGCCAGCACCCTTCCTTGGAAGCGCTTTTGTAGGCCTAAGAACACTGGGGCTCTGGGCTTCCCTAGCCACCTCATCTTCTGCTCATCCTCTCGCGCACTCTAAAGAGAGCTCAGGTGAGAAATTACAAACGTCGAGCAATTGCTCAGAGATGAAAAGTGCCAGCACTGAAAGCTCTTGCTAGCCAGCACCCTTCCTTGGAAGCGCTTTCACAGGCGCAGCAACACTGGGGCTTTGCGCTTCTCTACGCACCAAACGTCACGGTCCTTCTCTTTCCGTCTCGTAGACACGAGCTGAGAAATTGCAAACGTCGAGCAATTGCTCAGAGATGAAAAGTGCCAGCACTGAAAGCTGTTGCTAGCCAGCACCCTTCCTTGGAAGCGCTTTCACAGGCGCAGCAACACTGGGGCTTTGCGCTTCTCTACCCACTAAAAGTCACGGTCATTCTCTTTCCGTCTCGTAGACACGAGCTGAGAAATTGCAAACGTCGAGCAATTGCTCAGAGATGAAAAGTGCCAGCACTGAAAGCTCTTGCTAGCCAGCACCCTTCCTTGGAAGCGCTTTTGTAGGCCTAAGAACAGTGGGGCTCTGGGCTTCTCTAGCCACCTCATCTTCTGCTCATCCTCTCGCGCACTCTAAAGAGAGCTCAGGTGAGAAATTACAAACGTCGAGCAATTGCTCAGAGATGAAAAGTGCCAGCACTGAAAGCTGTTGCTAGCCAGCACCCTTCCTTGGAAGCGCTTTCACAGGCGCAGCAACACTGGGGCTTTGCGCTTCTATACGCACCAAATGTCACGGTCCTTCTCTTTCCGTCTTGTAGACACGAGCTGAGAAATTGCAAACGTCGAGCAATTGCTCCGAGATGAAAAGTGCCAGCACTGAAAGCTGTTGCTAGCCAGCACCCTTCCTTGGAAGCGCTTTTGTAGGCCTAAGAACACTGGGGCTCTGGGCTTCTCTAGCCACCTCATCTTCTGCTCATCCTCTCGCGCACTCTAAAGAGAGCTCAGGTGAGAAATTGCAAATGTCGAGCAATTGCTCCGAGATGAAAAGTGCCAGCACTGAAAGCTGTTGCTAGCCAGCACCCTTCCTTGGAAGCGCTTTTGTAGGCCTAAGAACACTGGGGCTCTGGGCTTCTCTAGCCACCTCATCTTCTGCTCATCCTCTCGCGCACTCTAAAGAGAGCTCAGGTGAGAAATTGCAAACGTCAAGCAATTGCTCAGAGATGAAAAGGGCCAGCACTGAAAGCTCTTGCTAGCCAGCACCCTTCCTTGGAAGCGCTTTCACAGGCGCAGCAACACTGGGGCTTTGCGCTTCTCTACCCACCAAACGTCACGGTCATTCTCTTTCCGTCTCGTAGACACGAGCTGAGAAATTGCAAACGTCGAGCAATTGCTCAGAGATGAAAAGTGCCAGCACTGAAAGCTCTTGCTAGCCAGCACCCTTCCTTGGAAGCGCTTTTGTAGGCCTAAGAACACTGGGGCTCTGGGCTTCTCTAGCCACCTCATCTTCTGCTCATCCTCTCGCGCACTCTAAAGAGAGCTCAGGTGAGAAATTGCAAACGTCGAGCAATTGCTCAGAGATGAAAAGTGCCAGCACTGAAAGCTGTTGCTAGCCAGCACCCTTCCTTGGAAGCGCTTTCACAGGCGCAGCAACACTGGGGCTTTGCGCTTCTCTAGCCACCAAACGTCACGGTCCTTCTCTTTCCGTCGGTAGACACGAGCTGAGAAATTGCAAACGTCGAGCAATTGCTCAGAGATGAAAAGTGCCAGCACTGAAAGCTGTTGCTAGCCAGCACCCTTCCTTGGAAGCGCTTTCACAGGCGCAGCAACACTGGGGCTTTGCGATTCTATACGCACCAAACGTCACGGTCCTTCTCTTTCCGTCTCCTAGACACGAGCTGAGAAATTGCAAACGTCGAGCAATTGCTCAGAGATGAAAAGTGCCAGCACTGAAAGCTCTTGCTAGCCAGCACCCTTCCTTGGAAGCGCTTTCACAGGCGCAGCAACACTGGGGCTTTGCGCTTCTCTAGCCACCAAACGTCACGGTCATTCTCTTTCCGCCTCGTAGACACGAGCTGAGAAATTGCAAACGTCGAGCAATTGCTCCGAGATGAAAAGTGCCAGCACTGAAAGCTCTTGCTAGCCAGCACCCTTCCTTGGAAGCGCTTTCACAAGCGCAGTAACACTGGGGCTTTGCGCTTCTATACGCACCAAACGTCACGGTCCTTCTCTTTCCGTCTCGTAGACATGAGCTGAGAAATTGCAAATGTCGAGCAATTGCTCAGAGATGAAAAGTGCCAGCACTGAAAGCTCTTGCTAGCCAGCACCCTTCCTTGGAAGTGCTTTCACAGGCGCAGCAACACTGGGGCTTTGCGCTTCTATACGCACCAAATGTCACGGTAATTCTCTTTCCGTCTCGTAGACATGAGCTGAAAAATTGCAAACGTCGAGCAATTGCTCAGAGATGAAAAGTGCCAGCACTGAAAGCTCTTGCTAGCCAGCACCCTTCCTTGGAAGCGCTTTCACAGGCGCAGCAACACTGGGGCTTTGCACTTCTCTAGGCACCAAAGGTCACGGTCCTTCTCTTTCCGTCTCCTAGACACGAGCTGAGAAATTGCAAACGTCCAGCAATTGCTCAGAGATGAAAAGTGCCAGCACTGAAAGCTGTTGCTAGCCAGCACCCTTCCTTGGAAGCGCTTTTGTAGGCCTAAGAACACTGGGGCTCTGGGCTTCTCTAGCCACCTCATCTTCTGCTCATCCTCTCGCGCACTCTAAAGAGAGCTCAGGTGAGAAATTACAAACGTCGAGCAATTGCTCAGAGATGAAAAGTGCCAGCACTGAAAGCTCTTGCTAGCCAGCACCCTTCCTTGGAAGCGCTTTCACAGGCGCAGCAACACTGGGGCTTTGCGCTTCTCTAGCCACCAAACGTCACGGTCCTTCTCTTTCCGTCTCCTAGACACGAGCTGAGAAATTGCAAACGTCGAGCAATTGCTCAGAGATGAAAAGTGCCAGCACTGAAAGCTCTTGCTAGCCAGCACCCTTCCTTGGAAGCGCTTTCACAGGCGCAGCAACACTGGGGCTTTGCGCTTCTCTACCCACCAAAAGTCACGGTCCTTCTCTTTCCGTCTCCTAGACACGAGCTGAGAAATTGCAAACGTCGAGCAATTGCTCAGAGATGAAAAGTGCCAGCACTGAAAGCTGTTGCTAGCCAGCACCCTTCCTTGGAAGCGCTTTTGTAGGCCTAAGAACACTGGGGCTCTGGGCTTCTCTAGCCACCTAATCTTCTGCTCATCCTCTCGCGCACTCTAAAGAGAGCTCAGGTGAGAAATTACAAACGTCGAGCAATTGCTCAGAGATGAAAAGTGCCAGCACTGAAAGCTGTTGCTAGCCAGCACCCTTCCTTGGAAGCGCTTTCACAGGCGCAGCAACACTGGGGCTTTGCGCTTCTATACGCACCAAATGTCACGGTCCTTCTCTTTCCGTCTTGTAGACACGAGCTGAGAAATTGCAAACGTCGAGCAATTGCTCCGAGATGAAAAGTGCCAGCACTGAAAGCTGTTGCTAGCCAGCACCCTTCCTTGGAAGCGCTTTTGTAGGCCTAAGAACACTGGGGCTCTGGGCTTCTCTAGCCACCTCATCTTCTGCTCATCCTCTCGCGCACTCTAAAGAGAGCTCAGGTGAGAAATTGCAAACGTCGAGCAATTGCTCCGAGATGAAAAGTGCCAGCACTGAAAGCTGTTGCTAGCCAGCACCCTTCCTTGGAAGCGCTTTTGTAGGCCTAAGAACAGTGGGGCTCTGGGCTTCTCTAGCCACCTAATCTTCTGCTCATCCTCTCGCGCACTCTAAAGAGAGCTCAGGTGAGAAATTGCAAACGTCAAGCAATTGCTCAGAGATGAAAAGTGCCAGCACTGAAAGCTCTTGCTAGCCAGCACCCTTCCTTGGAAGCGCTTTCACAGGCGCAGCAACACTGGGGCTTTGCGCTTCTCTACCCACCAAACGTCACGGTCCTTCTCTTTCCGTCTCGTAGACACGAGCTGAGAAATTGCAAACGTCGAGCAATTGCTCCGAGATGAAAAGTGCCAGCACTGAAAGCTGTTGCTAGCCAGCACCCTTCCTTGGAAGCGCTTTTGTAGGCCTAAGAACACTGGGGCTCTGGGCTTCTCTAGCCACCTCATCTTCTGCTCATCCTCTCGCGCACTCTAAAGAGAGCTCAGGTGAGAAATTGCAAACGTCGAGCAATTGCTCAGAGATGAAAAGTGCCAGCACTGAAAGCTGTTGCTAGCCAGCACCCTTCCTTGGAAGCGCTTTCACAGGCGCAGTAACACTTGGGCTTTGCGCTTCTCTAGCCACCAAACGTCACGGTCATTCTCTTTCCGTCTCGTAGACACGAGCTGAGAAATTACAAACGTTGAGCAATTGCTCAGAGATGAAAAGTGCCAGCACTGAAAGCTGTTGCTAGCCAGCACCCTTCCTTGGAAGCGCTTTCACAGGCGCAGCAACACTGGGGCTTTGCGCTTCTATACGCACCAAACGTCACGGTCCTTCTCTTTCCGTCTCCTAGACACGAGCTGAGAAATTGCAAACGTCGAGCAATTGCTCAGAGATGAAAAGTGCCAGCACTGAAAGCTCTTGCTAGCCAGCACCCTTCCTTGGAAGCGCTTTCACAGGCGCAGCAACACTGGGGCTTTGCGCTTCTCTAGCCACCAAACGTCACGGTCATTCTCTTTCCGCCTCGTAGACACGAGCTGAGAAATTGCAAACGTCGAGCAATTGCTCAGAGATGAAAAGTGCCAGCACTGAAAGCTCTTGCTAGCCAGCACCCTTCCTTGGAAGCGCTTTCACAAGCGCAGTAACACTGGGGCTTTGCGCTTCTATACGCACCAAACGTCACGGTCCTTCTCTTTTCGTCTCGTAGACATGAGCTGAGAAATTGCAAACGTCGAGCAATTGCTCAGAGATGAAAAGTGCCAGCACTGAAAGCTGTTGCTAGCCAGCACCCTTCCTTGGAAGCGCTTTTGTAGGCCTAAGAACACTGGGGCTCTGGGCTTCCCTAGCCACCTCATCTTCTGCTCATCCTCTCACGCACTCTAAAGAGAGCTCAGGTGAGAAATTGCAAACGTCGAGCAATTGCTCAGAGATGAAAAGTGCCAGCACTGAAAGCTGTTGCTAGCCAGCACCCTTCCTTGGAAGCGCTTTTGTAGGCCTAAGAACACTGGGGCTCTGGGCTTCTCTAGCCACCTCATCTTCTGCTCATCCTCTCGCGCACTCTAAAGAGAGCTCAGGTGAGAAATTGCAAACGTCGAGCAATTGCTCAGAGATGAAAAGTGCCAGCACTGAAAGCTCTTGCTAGCCAGCACCCTTCCTTGGAAGCGCTTTCACAGGCGCAGCAACACTGGGGCTTTGCGCTTCTCTAGCCACCAAACGTCACGGTCCTTCTCTTTCCGTCTCCTAGACACGAGCTGAGAAATTGCAAACGTCGAGCAATTGCTCCGAGATGAAAAGTGCCAGCACTGAAAGCTGTTGCTAGCCAGCACCCTTCCTTGGAAGCGCTTTTGTAGGCCTAAGAACACTGGGGCTCTGGGCTTCTCTAGCCACCTCATCTTCTGCTCATCCTCTCGCGCACTCTAAAGAGAGCTCAGGTGAGAAATTGCAAACGTCGAGCAATTGCTCAGAGATGAAAAGTGCCAGCACTGAAAGCTGTTGCTAGCCAGCACCCTTCCTTGGAAGCGCTTTCACAGGCGCAGCAACACTGGGGCTTTGCGCTTCTCTAGCCACCAAACGTCACGGTCATTCTCTTTCCGTCGGTAGACACGAGCTGAGAAATTGCAAACGTCGAGCAATTGCTCAGAGATGAAAAGGGCCAGCACTGAAAGCTCTTGCTAGCCAGCACCCTTCCTTGGAAGCGCTTTCACAGGCGCAGCAACACTGGGGCTTTGCGCTTCTCTACCCACCAAAAGTCACGGTCATTCTCTTTCCATCTTGTAGACACGAGCTGAGAAATTGCAAACGTCGAGCAATTGCTCAGAGATGAAAAGTGCCAGCACTGAAAGCTGTTGCTAGCCAGCCCCCTTCCTTGGAAGCGCTTTTGTAGGCCTAAGAACACTGGGGCTCTGGGCTTCTCTAGCCACCTCATCTTCTGCTTATCCTCTCGCGCACTCTAAAGAGACCTCAGGTGAGAAATTACAAACGTCAAACAATTGCTCAGAGATGAAAAGTGCCAGCACTGAAAGCTCTTGCTAGCCAGCACCCTTCCTTGGAAGCGCTTTCACAGGCGCAGCAACACTGGGGCTTTGCGCTTCTCTAGCCACCAAACGTCACGGTCCTTCTCTTTCCGTCTCCTAGACACGAGCTGAGAAATTGCAAACGTCGAGCAATTGCTCAGAGATGAAAAGTGCCAGCACTGAAAGCTCTTGCTAGCCAGCACCCTTCCTTGGAAGCGCTTTTGTAGGCCTAAGAACACTGGGGCTCTGGGCTTCTCTAGCCACCTCATCTTCTGCTCATCCTCTCGCGCACTCTAAAGAGAGCTCAGGTGAGAAATTACAAAAGTCGAGCAATTGCTCAGAGATGAAAAGTGCCAGCACTGAAAGCTGTTGCTAGCCAGCACCCTTCCTTGGAAGCGCTTTCACAGGCGCAGTAACACTGGGGCTTTGCGCTTCTCTAGCCACCAAGCGTCACGGTCCTTCTCTTTCCGTCTCGTAGACACGACCTGAGAAATTGCAAACGTCGAGCAATTGCTCAGAGATGAAAAGTGCCAGCACTGAAAGCTCTTGCTAGCCAGCACCCTTCCTTGGAAGCGCTTTCACAGGCGCAGCAACACTGGGGCTTTGCGCTTCTATACGCACCAAACGTCACGGTCCTTCTCTTTCCGTCTCCTAGACACGAGCTGAGAAATTGCAAACGTCGAGCAATTGCTCAGAGATGAAAAGTGCCAGCACTGAAAGCTGTTGCTAGCCAGCACCCTTCCTTGGAAGCGCTTTTGTAGGCCTAAGAACACTGGGGCTCTGGGCTTCTCTAGCCACCTCATCTTCTGCTCATCCTCTCGCGCACTCTAAAGAGAGCTCAGGTGAGAAATTACAAACGTCGAGCAATTGCTCAGAGATGAAAAGTGCCAGCACTGAAAGCTCTTGCTAGCCAGCACCCTTCCTTGGAAGCGCTTTCACAGGCGCAGCAACACTGGGGCTTTGCGCTTCTCTAGCCACCAAACGTCACGGTCCTTCTCTTTCCGTCGGTAGACACGAGCTGAGAAATTGCAAACGTCCAGCAATTGCTCAGAGATGAAAAGTGCCAGCACTGAAAGCTGTTGCTAGCCAGCACCCTTCCTTGGAAGCGCTTTTGTAGGCCTAAGAACACTGGGGCTCTGGGCTTCCCTAGCCACCTCATCTTCTGCTCATCCTCTCGCGCACTCTGAAGAGAGCTCAGGTGAGAAATTGCAAACGTCGAGCAATTGCTCAGAGATGAAAAGTGCCAGCACTGAAAGCTGTTGCTAGCCAGCACCCTTCCTTGGAAGCGCTTTCACAGGCGCAGTAACACTGGGGCTTTGCGCTTCTCTAGCCACCAAGCGTCACGATCCTTCTCTTTCCGTCTCCTAGACACGAGCTGAGAAATTGCAAACGTCGAGCAATTGCTCAGAGATGAAAAGTGCCAGCACTGAAAGCTGTTGCTAGCCAGCACCCTTCCTTGGAAGCGCTTTCACAGGAGCAGCAACACTGGGGCTTTGCGCTTCTCTAGCCACCAAACGTCACGGTCATTCTCTTTCCGTCTCGTAGACACGAGCTGAGAAATTGCAAACGTCGAGCAATTGCTCAGAGATGAAAAGTGCCAGCACTGAAAGCTGTTGCTAGCCAGCACCCTTCCTTGGAAGCGCTTTCACAGGCACAGCAACACTGGGGCTTTGCGCTTCTCTAGCCACCAAACGTCACGGTCCTTCTCTTTCCGTCGGTAGACACGAGCTGAGAAATTGCAAACGTCGAGCAATTGCTCAGAGATGAAAAGTGCCAGCACTGAAAGCTGTTGCTAGCCAGCACCCTTCCTTGGAAGCGCTTTCACAGGCACAGCAACACTGGGGCTTTGCGCTTCTCTAGCCACCAAACGTCACGGTCCTTCTCTTTCCGTCTCGTAGACACGAGCTGAGAAATTGCAAACGTCCAGCAATTGCTCAGAGATGAAAAGTGCCAGCACTGAAAGCTCTTGCTAGCCAGCACCCTTCCTTGGAAGCGCTTTTGTAGGCCTAAGAACACTGGGGCTCTGGGCTTCTCTAGCCACCTAATCTTCTGCTCATCCTCTCGCGCACTCTAAAGAGAGCTCAGGTGAGAAATTACAAACGTCGAGCAATTGCTCAGAGATGAAAAGTGCCAGCACTGAAAGCTCTTGCTAGCCAGCACCCTTCCTTGGAAGCGCTTTCACAGGCGCAGCAACACTGGGGCTTTGCGCTTCTCTAGCCACCAAACGTCACGGTCCTTCTCTTTCCGTCTCGTAGACACGAGCTGAGAAATTGCAAACGTCGAGCAATTGCTCAGAGATGAAAAGGGCCAGCACTGAAAGCTCTTGCTAGCCAGCACCCTTCCTTGGAAGCGCTTTCACAGGCGCAGCAACACTGGGGCTTTGCGCTTCTCTACCCACCAAAAGTCACGGTCCTTCTCTTTCCGTCTCCTAGACACGAGCTGAGAAATTGCAAACGTCGAGCAATTGCTCAGAGATGAAAAGTGCCAGCACTGAAAGCTGTTGCTAGCCAGCACCCTTCCTTGGAAGCGCTTTTGTAGGCCTAAGAACACTGGGGCTCTGGGCTTCTCTAGCCACCTCATCTTCTGCTCATCCTCTCGCGCACTCTAAAGAGAGCTCAGGTGAGAAATTGCAAACGTCGAGCAATTGCTCAGAGATGAAAAGTGCCAGCACTGAAAGCTGTTGCTAGCCAGCACCCTTCCTTGGAAGCGCTTTTGTAGGCCTAAGAACACTGGGGCTCTGGGCTTCTCTAGCCACCTAATCTTCTGCTCATCCTCTCGCGCACTCTAAAGAGAGCTCAGGTGAGAAATTACAAACGTCGAGCAATTGCTCAGAGATGAAAAGTGCCAGCACTGAAAGCTCTTGCTAGCCAGCACCCTTCCTTGGAAGCGCTTTCACAGGCGCAGCAACACTGGGGCTTTGCGCTTCTCTAGCCACCAAACGTCACGGTCCTTCTCTTTCCGTCTCGTAGACACGAGCTGAGAAATTGCAAACGTCCAGCAATTGCTCAGAGATGAAAAGTGCCAGCACTGAAAGCTGTTGCTAGCCAGCACCCTTCCTTGGAAGCGCTTTTGTAGGCCTAAGAACACTGGGGCTCTGGGCTTCTCTAGCCACCTCATCTTCTGCTCATCCTCTCGCGCACTCTAAAGAGAGCTCAGGTGAGAAATTGCAAACGTCGAGCAATTGCTCAGAGATGAAAAGTGCCAGCACTGAAAGCTCTTGCTAGCCAGCACCCTTCCTTGGAAGCGCTTTCACAGGCGCAGCAACACTGGGGCTTTGCGCTTCTCTAGCCACCAAACGTCACGGTCCTTCTCTTTCCGTCTCGTAGACACGAGCTGAGAAATTGCAAACGTCGAGCAATTGCTCCGAGATGAAAAGTGCCAGCACTGAAAGCTGTTGCTAGCCAGCACCCTTCCTTGGAAGCGCTTTTGTAGGCCTAAGAACACTGGGGCTCTGGGCTTCTCTAGCCACCTCATCTTCTGCTCATCCTCTCGCGCACTCTAAAGAGAGCTCAGGTGAGAAATTGCAAACGTCGAGCAATTGCTCAGAGATGAAAAGTGCCAGCACTGAAAGCTGTTGCTAGCCAGCACCCTTCCTTGGAAGCGCTTTCACAGGCGCAGCAACACTGGGGCTTTGCGCTTCTCTAGCCACCAAACGTCACGGTCCTTCTCTTTCCGTCGGTAGACACGAGCTGAGAAATTGCAAACGTCGAGCAATTGCTCAGAGATGAAAAGGGCCAGCACTGAAAGCTCTTGCTAGCCAGCACCCTTCCTTGGAAGCGCTTTCACAGGCGCAGCAACACTGGGGCTTTGCGCTTCTCTACCCACCAAAAGTCACGGTCATTCTCTTTCCATCTCGTAGACACGAGCTGAGAAATTGCAAACGTCGAGCAATTGCTCAGAGATGAAAAGTGCCAGCACTGAAAGCTGTTGCTAGCCAGCACCCTTCCTTGGAAGCGCTTTTGTAGGCCTAAGAACACTGGGGCTCTGGGCTTCTCTAGCCACCTCATCTTCTGCTTATCCTCTCGCGCACTCTAAAGAGAGCTCAGGTGAGAAATTACAAACGTCCAGCAATTGCTCAGAGATGAAAAGTGCCAGCACTGAAAGCTCTTGCTAGCCAGCACCCTTCCTTGGAAGCGCTTTCACAGGCGCAGCAACACTGGGGCTTTGCGCTTCTCTAGCCACCAAACGTCACGGTCCTTCTCTTTCCGTCTCGTAGACACGAGCTGAGAAATTGCAAACGTCGAGCAATTGCTCAGAGATGAAAAGTGCCAGCACTGAAAGCTCTTGCTAGCCAGCACCCTTCCTTGGAAGCGCTTTCACAGGCGCAGCAACACTGGGGCTTTGCGCTTCTCTAGCCACCAAACGTCATGGTCCTTCTCTTTCCGTCGGTAGACACGAGCTGAGAAATTGCAAACGTCGAGCAATTGCTCAGAGATGAAAAGTGCCAGCACTGAAAGCTGTTGCTAGCCAGCACCCTTCCTTGGAAGCGCTTTTGTAGGCCTAAGAACACTGGGGCTCTGGGCTTCCCTAGCCACCTCATCTTCTGCTCATCCTCTCGCGCACTCTGAAGAGAGCTCAGGTGAGAAATTGCAAACGTCGAGCAATTGCTCAGAGATGAAAAGTGCCAGCACTGAAAGCTGTTGCTAGCCAGCACCCTTCCTTGGAAGCGCTTTCACAGGCGCAGTAACACTGGGGCTTTGCGCTTCTCTAGCCACCAAGCGTCACGATCCTTCTCTTTCCGTCTCCTAGACACGAGCTGAGAAATTGCAAACGTCGAGCAATTGCTCAGAGATGAAAAGTGCCAGCACTGAAAGCTGTTGCTAGCCAGCACCCTTCCTTGGAAGCGCTTTCACAGGAGCAGCAACACTGGGGCTTTGCGCTTCTCTAGCCACCAAACGTCACGGTCATTCTCTTTCCGTCTCGTAGACACGAGCTGAGAAATTGCAAACGTCGAGCAATTGCTCAGAGATGAAAAGTGCCAGCACTGAAAGCTGTTGCTAGCCAGCACCCTTCCTTGGAAGCGCTTTCACAGGCACAGCAACACTGGGGCTTTGCGCTTCTCTAGCCACCAAACGTCACGGTCCTTCTCTTTCCGTCGGTAGACACGAGCTGAGAAATTGCAAACGTCGAGCAATTGCTCAGAGATGAAAAGTGCCAGCACTGAAAGCTGTTGCTAGCCAGCACCCTTCCTTGGAAGCGCTTTCACAGGCACAGCAACACTGGGGCTTTGCGCTTCTCTAGCCACCAAACGTCACGGTCCTTCTCTTTCCGTCTCGTAGACACGAGCTGAGAAATTGCAAACGTCGAGCAATTGCTCAGAGATGAAAAGTGCCAGCACTGAAAGCTGTTGCTAGCCAGCACCCTTCCTTGGAAGCGCTTTTGTAGGCCTAAGAACACTGGGGCTCTGGGCTTCTCTAGCCACCTCATCTTCTGCTCATCCTCTCGCGCACTCTAAAGAGAGCTCAGGTGAGAAATTACAAACGTCGAGCAATTGCTCAGAGATGAAAAGTGCCAGCACTGAAAGCTCTTGCTAGCCAGCCCCCTTCCTTGGAAGCGCTTTCACAGGCGCAGCAACACTGGGGCTTTGCGCTTCTCTAGCCACCAAACGTCACGGTCCTTCTCTTTCCGTCTCCTAGACACGAGCTGAGAAATTGCAAACGTCGAGCAATTGCTCAGAGATGAAAAGGGCCAGCACTGAAAGCTCTTGCTAGCCAGCACCCTTCCTTGGAAGCGCTTTCACAGGCGCAGCAACACTGGGGCTTTGCGCTTCTCTACCCACCAAAAGTCACGGTCCTTCTCTTTCCGTCTCCTAGACACGAGCTGAGAAATTGCAAACGTCGAGCAATTGCTCAGAGATGAAAAGTGCCAGCACTGAAAGCTGTTGCTAGCCAGCACCCTTCCTTGGAAGCGCTTTTGTAGGCCTAAGAACACTGGGGCTCTGGGCTTCTCTAGCCACCTCATCTTCTGCTCATCCTCTCGCGCACTCTAAAGAGAGCTCAGGTGAGAAATTGCAAACGTCGAGCAATTGCTCAGAGATGAAAAGTGCCAGCACTGAAAGCTGTTGCTAGCCAGCACCCTTCCTTGGAAGCGCTTTTGTAGGCCTAAGAACACTGGGGCTCTGGGCTTCTCTAGCCACCTAATCTTCTGCTCATCCTCTCGCGCACTCTAAAGAGAGCTCAGGTGAGAAATTGCAAACGTCAAGCAATTGCTCAGAGATGAAAAGTGCCAGCACTGAAAGCTCTTGCTAGCCAGCACCCTTCCTTGGAAGCGCTTTCACAGGCGCAGCAACACTGGGGCTTTGCGCTTCTCTAGCCACCAAACGTCACGGTCATTCTCTTTCCGTCTCGTAGACACGAGCTGAGAAATTGCAAACGTCCAGCAATTGCTCAGAGATGAAAAGTGCCAGCACTGAAAGCTGTTGCTAGCCAGCACCCTTCCTTGGAAGCGCTTTTGTAGGCCTAAGAACACTGGGGCTCTGGGCTTCTCTAGCCACCTCATCTTCTGCTCATCCTCTCGCGCACTCTAAAGAGAGCTCAGGTGAGAAATTGCAAACGTCGAGCAATTGCTCAGAGATGAAAAGTGCCAGCACTGAAAGCTCTTGCTAGCCAGCACCCTTCCTTGGAAGCGCTTTCACAGGCGCAGCAACACTGGGGCTTTGCGCTTCTATACGCACCAAATGTCACGGTCCTTCTCTTTCCGTCGGTAGACACGAGCTGAGAAATTGCAAACGTCGAGCAATTGCTCAGAGATGAAAAGTGCCAGCACTGAAAGCTGTTGCTAGCCAGCACCCTTCCTTGGAAGCGCTTTCACAGGCGCAGCAACACTGGGGCTTTGCGCTTCTATACGCACCAAACGTCACGGTCCTTCTCTTTCCGTCTCCTAGACACGAGCTGAGAAATTGCAAACGTCGAGCAATTGCTCAGAGATGAAAAGTGCCAGCACTGAAAGCTCTTGCTAGCCAGCACCCTTCCTTGGAAGCGCTTTCACAGGCGCAGCAACACTGGGGCTTTGCGCTTCTCTAGCCACCAAACGTCACGGTCATTCTCTTTCCGCCTCGTAGACACGAGCTGAGAAATTGCAAACGTCGAGCAATTGCTCAGAGATGAAAAGTGCCAGCACTGAAAGCTCTTGCTAGCCAGCACCCTTCCTTGGAAGCGCTTTCACAAGCGCAGTAACACTGGGGCTTTGCGCTTCTATACGCACCAAACGTCACGGTCCTTCTCTTTTCGTCTCGTAGACATGAGCTGAGAAATTGCAAACGTCGAGCAATTGCTCAGAGATGAAAAGTGCCAGCACTGAAAGCTCTTGCTAGCCAGCACCCTTCCTTGGAAGCGCTTTTGTAGGCCTAAGAACACTGGGGCTCTGGGCTTCCCTAGCCACCTCATCTTCTGCTCATCCTCTCACGCACTCTAAAGAGAGCTCAGGTGAGAAATTGCAAACGTCGAGCAATTGCTCAGAGATGAAAAGTGCCAGCACTGAAAGCTGTTGCTAGCCAGCACCCTTCCTTGGAAGCGCTTTTGTAGGCCTAAGAACACTGGGGCTCTGGGCTTCTCTAGCCACCTCATCTTCTGCTCATCCTCTCGCGCACTCTAAAGAGAGCTCAGGTGAGAAATTGCAAACGTCGAGCAATTGCTCAGAGATGAAAAGTGCCAGCACTGAAAGCTCTTGCTAGCCAGCACCCTTCCTTGGAAGCGCTTTCACAGGCGCAGCAACACTGGGGCTTTGCGCTTCTCTAGCCACCAAACGTCACGGTCCTTCTCTTTCCGTCTCCTAGACACGAGCTGAGAAATTGCAAACGTCGAGCAATTGCTCCGAGATGAAAAGTGCCAGCACTGAAAGCTGTTGCTAGCCAGCACCCTTCCTTGGAAGCGCTTTTGTAGGCCTAAGAACACTGGGGCTCTGGGCTTCTCTAGCCACCTCATCTTCTGCTCATCCTCTCGCGCACTCTAAAGAGAGCTCAGGTGAGAAATTGCAAACGTCCAGCAATTGCTCAGAGATGAAAAGTGCCAGCACTGAAAGCTGTTGCTAGCCAGCACCCTTCCTTGGAAGCGCTTTCACAGGCGCAGCAACACTGGGGCTTTGCGCTTCTCTAGCCACCAAACGTCACGGTCATTCTCTTTCCGTCGGTAGACACGAGCTGAGAAATTGCAAACGTCGAGCAATTGCTCAGAGATGAAAAGGGCCAGCACTGAAAGCTCTTGCTAGCCAGCACCCTTCCTTGGAAGCGCTTTCACAGGCGCAGCAACACTGGGGCTTTGCGCTTCTCTACCCACCAAAAGTCACGGTCATTCTCTTTCCATCTCGTAGACACGAGCTGAGAAATTGCAAACGTCGAGCAATTGCTCAGAGATGAAAAGTGCCAGCACTGAAAGCTGTTGCTAGCCAGCCCCCTTCCTTGGAAGCGCTTTTGTAGGCCTAAGAACACTGGGGCTCTGGGCTTCTCTAGCCACCTCATCTTCTGCTTATCCTCTCGCGCACTCTAAAGAGACCTCAGGTGAGAAATTACAAACGTCAAACAATTGCTCAGAGATGAAAAGTGCCAGCACTGAAAGCTCTTGCTAGCCAGCACCCTTCCTTGGAAGCGCTTTCACAGGCGCAGCAACACTGGGGCTTTGCGCTTCTCTAGCCACCAAATGTCACGGTCCTTCTCTTTCCGTCTCCTAGACACGAGCTGAGAAATTGCAAACGTCGAGCAATTGCTCAGAGATGAAAAGTGCCAGCACTGAAAGCTCTTGCTAGCCAGCACCCTTCCTTGGAAGCGCTTTTGTAGGCCTAAGAACACTGGGGCTCTGGGCTTCTCTAGCCACCTCATCTTCTGCTCATCCTCTCGCGCACTCTAAAGAGAGCTCAGGTGAGAAATTACAAAAGTCGAGCAATTGCTCAGAGATGAAAAGTGCCAGCACTGAAAGCTGTTGCTAGCCAGCACCCTTCCTTGGAAGCGCTTTTGTAGGCCTAAGAACACTGGGGCTCTGGGCTTCTCTAGCCACCTCATCTTCTGCTCATCCTCTCGCGCACTCTAAAGAGAGCTCAGGTGAGAAATTACAAACGTCGAGCAATTGCTCAGAGATGAAAAGTGCCAGCACTGAAAGCTCTTGCTAGCCAGCACCCTTCCTTGGAAGCGCTTTCACAGGCGCAGCAACACTGGGGCTTTGCGCTTCTCTAGCCACCAAACGTCACGGTCCTTCTCTTTCCGTCGGTAGACACGAGCTGAGAAATTGCAAACGTCGAGCAATTGCTCAGAGATGAAAAGTGCCAGCACTGAAAGCTGTTGCTAGCCAGCACCCTTCCTTGGAAGCGCTTTTGTAGGCCTAAGAACACTGGGGCTCTGGGCTTCCCTAGCCACCTCATCTTCTGCTCATCCTCTCGCGCACTCTGAAGAGAGCTCAGGTGAGAAATTGCAAACGTCGAGCAATTGCTCAGAGATGAAAAGTGCCAGCACTGAAAGCTGTTGCTAGCCAGCACCCTTCCTTGGAAGCGCTTTCACAGGCGCAGTAACACTGGGGCTTTGCGCTTCTCTAGCCACCAAGCGTCACGATCCTTCTCTTTCCGTCTCCTAGACACGAGCTGAGAAATTGCAAACGTCGAGCAATTGCTCAGAGATGAAAAGTGCCAGCACTGAAAGCTGTTGCTAGCCAGCACCCTTCCTTGGAAGCGCTTTCACAGGAGCAGCAACACTGGGGCTTTGCGCTTCTCTAGCCACCAAACGTCACGGTCATTCTCTTTCCGTCTCGTAGACACGAGCTGAGAAATTGCAAACGTCGAGCAATTGCTCAGAGATGAAAAGTGCCAGCACTGAAAGCTGTTGCTAGCCAGCACCCTTCCTTGGAAGCGCTTTCACAGGCGCAGCAACACTGGGGCTTTGCGCTTCTCTAGCCACCAAACGTCACGGTCCTTCTCTTTCCGTCTCGTAGACACGAGCTGAGAAATTGCAAACGTCGAGCAATTGCTCAGAGATGAAAAGTGCCAGCACTGAAAGCTGTTGCTAGCCAGCACCCTTCCTTGGAAGCGCTTTTGTAGGCCTAAGAACACTGGGGCTCTGGGCTTCTCTAGCCACCTCATCTTCTGCTCATCCTCTCGCGCACTCTAAAGAGAGCTCAGGTGAGAAACTGCAAACGTCGAGCAATTGCTCAGAGATGAAAAGTGCCAGCACTGAAAGCTCTTGCTAGCCAGCACCCTTCCTTGGAAGCGCTTTTGTAGGCCTAAGAACACTGGGGCTTTGCGCTTCTCTAGCCACCAAACGTCACGGTCATTCTCTTTCCGCCTCGTAGACACGAGCTGAGAAATTGCAAACGTCGAGCAATTGCTCAGAGATGAAAAGTGCCAGCACTGAAAGCTGTTGCTAGCCAGCACCCTTCCTTGGAAGCGCTTTCACAGGCGCAGCAACACTGGGGCTTTGCGCTTCTATACGCACCAAACGTCACGGTCCTTCTCTTTCCGTCTCCTAGACACGAGCTGAGAAATTGCAAACGTCGAGCAATTGCTCAGAGATGAAAAGTGCCAGCACTGAAAGCTCTTGCTAGCCAGCACCCTTCCTTGGAAGCGCTTTCACAGGCGCAGCAACACTGGGGCTTTGCGCTTCTCTAGCCACCAAACGTCACGGTCATTCTCTTTCCGCCTCGTAGACACGAGCTGAGAAATTGCAAACGTCGAGCAATTGCTCAGAGATGAAAAGTGCCAGCACTGAAAGCTCTTGCTAGCCAGCACCCTTCCTTGGAAGCGCTTTCACAAGCGCAGTAACACTGGGGCTTTGCGCTTCTATACGCACCAAACGTCACGGTCCTTCTCTTTCCGTCTCGTAGACATGAGCTGAGAAATTGCAAATGTCGAGCAATTGCTCAGAGATGAAAAGTGCCAGCACTGAAAGCTCTTGCTAGCCAGCACCCTTCCTTGGAAGTGCTTTCACAGGCGCAGCAACACTGGGGCTTTGCGCTTCTATACGCACCAAACGTCACAGTCCTTCTCTTTCCGTCTCCTAGACATGAGCTGAGAAATTGCAAACGTCGAGCAATTGCTCAGAGATGAAAAGTGCCAGCACTGAAAGCTGTTGCTAGCCAGCACCCTTCCTTGGAAGCGCTTTTGTAGGCCTAAGAACACTGAGGCTCTGGGCTTCCCTAGCCACCTCATCTTCTGCTCATCCTCTCACGCACTCTAAAGAGAGCTCAGGTGAGAAATTGCAAACGTCGAGCAATTGCTCAGAGATGAAAAGTGCCAGCACTGAAAGCTGTTGCTAGCCAGCACCCTTCCTTGGAAGCGCTTTTGTAGGCCTAAGAACACTGGGGCTCTGGGCTTCTCTAGCCACCTCATCTTCTGCTCATCCTCTCGCGCACTCTAAAGAGAGCTCAGGTGAGAAATTGCAAACGTCGAGCAATTGCTCAGAGATGAAAAGTGCCAGCACTGAAAGCTGTTGCTAGCCAGCACCCTTCCTTGGAAGCGCTTTCACAGGCGCAGCAACACTGGGGCTTTGCGCTTCTCTAGCCACCAAGCGTCACGGTCCTTCTCTTTCCGTCTCCTAGACACGAGCTGAGAAATTGCAAACGTCGAGCAATTGCTCCGAGATGAAAAGTGCCAGCACTGAAAGCTGTTGCTAGCCAGCACCCTTCCTTGGAAGCGCTTTTGTAGGCCTAAGAACACTGGGGCTCTGGGCTTCTCTAGCCACCTCATCTTCTGCTTATCCTCTCGCGCACTCTAAAGAGACCTCAGGTGAGAAATTACAAACGTCAAACAATTGCTCAGAGATGAAAAGTGCCAGCACTGAAAGCTCTTGCTAGCCAGCACCCTTCCTTGGAAGCGCTTTCACAGGCGCAGCAACACTGGGGCTTTGCGCTTCTATACGCACCAAACGTCACGGTCCTTCTCTTTCCGTCTCCTAGACACGAGCTGAGAAATTGCAAACGTCCAGCAATTGCTCAGAGATGAAAAGTGCCAGCACTGAAAGCTCTTGCTAGCCAGCACCCTTCCTTGGAAGCGCTTTTGTAGGCCTAAGAACACTGGGGCTCTGGGCTTCTCTAGCCACCTCATCTTCTGCTCATCCTCTCGCGCACTCTAAAGAGAGCTCAGGTGAGAAATTACAAAAGCCGAGCAATTGCTCAGAGATGAAAAGTGCCAGCACTGAAAGCTGTTGCTAGCCAGCACCCTTCCTTGGAAGCGCTTTCACAGGCGCAGTAACACTGGGGCTTTGCGCTTCTCTAGCCACCAAGCGTCACGGTCCTTCTCTTTCCGTCTCGTAGACACGACCTGAGAAATTGCAAACGTCGAGCAATTGCTCAGAGATGAAAAGTGCCAGCACTGAAAGCTGTTGCTAGCCAGCACCCTTCCTTGGAAGCGCTTTCACAGGCGCAGCAACACTGGGGCTTTGCGCTTCTATACGCACCAAACGTCACGGTCATTCTCTTTCCGTCTCCTAGACACGAGCTCAGAAATTGCAAACGTCGAGCAATTGCTCAGAGATGAAAAGTGCCAGCACTGAAAGCTGTTGCTAGCCAGCACCCTTCCTTGGAAGCGCTTTTGTAGGCCTAAGAACACTGGGGCTCTGGGCTTCTCTAGCCACCTCATCTTCTGCTCATCCTCTCGCGCACTCTAAAGAGAGCTCAGGTGAGAAATTACAAACGTCGAGCAATTGCTCAGAGATGAAAAGTGCCAGCACTGAAAGCTCTTGCTAGCCAGCACCCTTCCTTGGAAGCGCTTTCACAGGCGCAGCAACACTGGGGCTTTGCGCTTCTCTAGCCACCAAACGTCACGGTCCTTCTCTTTCCGTCGGTAGACACGAGCTGAGAAATTGCAAACGTCGAGCAATTGCTCAGAGATGAAAAGTGCCAGCACTGAAAGCTGTTGCTAGCCAGCACCCTTCCTTGGAAGCGCTTTTGTAGGCCTAAGAACACTGGGGCTCTGGGCTTCCCTAGCCACCTCATCTTCTGCTCATCCTCTCGCGCACTCTGAAGAGAGCTCAGGTGAGAAATTGCAAACGTCGAGCAATTGCTCAGAGATGAAAAGTGCCAGCACTGAAAGCTCTTGCTAGCCAGCACCCTTCCTTGGAAGCGCTTTCACAGGCGCAGTAACACTGGGGCTTTGCGCTTCTCTAGCCACCAAGCGTCACGGTCCTTCTCTTTCCGTCTCCTAGACACGAGCTGAGAAATTGCAAACGTCGAGCAATTGCTCAGAGATGAAAAGTGCCAGCACTGAAAGCTCTTGCTAGCCAGCACCCTTCCTTGGAAGCGCTTTCACAGGAGCAGCAACACTGGGGCTTTGCGCTTCTATACGCACCAAACGTCACGGTAATTCTCTTTCCGTCTCGTAGACACGAGCTGAGAAATTGCAAACGTCGAGCAATTGCTCAGAGATGAAAAGTGCCAGCACTGAAAGCTGTTGCTAGCCAGCACCCTTCCTTGGAAGCGCTTTCACAGGCACAGCAACACTGGGGCTTTGCGCTTCTCTAGCCACCAAACGTCACAGTCCTTCTCTTTCCGTCGGTAGACACGAGCTGAGAAATTGCAAACGTCGAGCAATTGCTCAGAGATGAAAAGTGCCAGCACTGAAAGCTGTTGCTAGCCAGCACCCTTCCTTGGAAGCGCTTTCACAGGCGCAGCAACACTGGGGCTTTGCGCTTCTCTACCCACCAAACGTCACGGTCCTTCTCTTTCCGTCTCCTAGACACGAGCTGAGAAATTGCAAACGTCGAGCAATTGCTCAGAGATGAAAAGTGCCAGCACTGAAAGCTCTTGCTAGCCAGCACCCTTCCTTGGAAGCGCTTTCACAGGCGCAGCAACACCGGGGCTTTGCGCTTCTATACGCACCAAACGTCACGGTCCTTCTCTTTCCGCCTCGTAGACACGAGCTGAGAAAATGCAAACGTCGAGCAATTGCTCAGAGATGAAAAGTGCCAGCACTGAAAGCTCTTGCTAGCCAGCACCCTTCCTTGGAAGCGCTTTCACAGGCGCAGCAACACTGGGGCTTTGCGCTTCTATACGCACCAAACGTCACGGTCATTCTCTTTCCGTCTCGTAGACATGAGCTGAGAAATTGCAAATGTCGAGCAATTGCTCAGAGATGAAAAGTGCCAGCACTGAAAGCTCTTGCTAGCCAGCACCCTTCCTTGGAAGTGCTTTCACAGGCGCAGCAACACTGGGGCTTTGCGCTTCTATACGCACCAAACGTCACGGTCCTTCTCTTTCCGTCTCGTAGACATGAGCTGAGAAATTGCAAACGTCCAGCAATTGCTCAGAGATGAAAAGTGCCAGCACTGAAAGCTCTTGCTAGCCAGCACCCTTCCTTGGAAGCGCTTTTGTAGGCCTAAGAACACTGGGGCTCTGGGCTTCCCTAGCCACCTCATCTTCTGCTCATCCTCTCACGCACTCTAAAGAGAGCTCAGGTGAGAAATTGCAAACGTCGAGCAATTGCTCAGAGATGAAAAGTGCCAGCACTGAAAGCTGTTGCTAGCCAGCACCCTTCCTTGGAAGCGCTTTCACAGGCGCAGTAACACTGGGGCTTTGCGCTTCTCTAGCCATCAAACGTCACGGTCATTCTCTTTCCATCTCGTAGACACGAGCTGAGAAATTGCAAACGTCGAGCAATTGCTCAGAGATGAAAAGTGCCAGCACTGAAAGCTGTTGCTAGCCAGCACCCTTCCTTGGAAGCGCTTTCACAGGCGCAGTAACACTGGGGCTTTGCGCTTCTCTAGCCACCAAGCGTCACGGTCCTTCTCTTTCCGTCTCGTAGACACGAGGTGAGAAATTGCAAACGTCGAGCAATTGCTCAGAGATGAAAAGTGCCAGCACTGAAAGCTCTTGCTAGCCAGCACCCTTCCTTGGAAGCGCTTTCACAGGCGCAGCAACACTGGGGCTTTGCGCTTCTATACGCACCAAACGTCACGGTCATTCTCTTTCCGTCTCCTAGACACGAGCTGAGAAATTGCAAACGTCGAGCAATTGCTCAGAGATGAAAAGTGCCAGCACTGAAAGCTCTTGCTAGCCAGCACCCTTCCTTGGAAGCGCTTTTGTAGGCCTAAGAACACTGGGGCTCTGGGCTTCTCTAGCCACCTCATCTTCTGCTCATCCTCTCGCGCACTCTAAAGAGAGCTCAGGTGAGAAATTACAAACGTCGAGCAATTGCTCAGAGATGAAAAGTGCCAGCACTGAAAGCTGTTGCTAGCCAGCACCCTTCCTTGGAAGCGCTTTCACAGGCGCAGCAACACTGGGGCTTTGCGCTTCTCTAGCCACCAAATGTCATGGTCCTTCTCTTTCCGTCTCGTAGACACGAGCTGAGAAATTGCAAACGTCGAGCAATTGCTCAGAGATGAAAAGTGCCAGCACTGAAAGCTGTTGCTAGCCAGCACCCTTCCTTGGAAGCGCTTTTGTAGGCCTAAGAACACTGGGGCTCTGGGCTTCCCTAGCCACCTCATCTTCTGCTCATCCTCTCGCGCACTCTGAAGAGAGCTCAGGTGAGAAATTGCAAACGTCGAGCAATTGCTCCGAGATGAAAAGTGCCAGCACTGAAAGCTGTTGCTAGCCAGCACCCTTCCTTGGAAGCGCTTTCACAGGCGCAGTAACACTGGGGCTTTGCACTTCTCTAGCCACCAAGCGTCACGGTCCTTCTCTTTCCGTCTCGTAGACACGAGCTGAGAAATTGCAAACGTCGAGCAATTGCTCAGAGATGAAAAGTGCCAGCACTGAAAGCTCTTGCTAGCCAGCACCCTTCCTTGGAAGCGCTTTCACAGGAGCAGCAACACTGGGGCTTTGCGCTTCTATACGCACCAAACGTCACGGTCCTTCTCTTTCCGTCTCCTAGACACGAGCTGAGAAATTGCAAACGTCGAGCAATTGCTCAGAGATGAAAAGTGCCAGCACTGAAAGCTCTTGCTAGCCAGCACCCTTCCTTGGAAGCGCTTTCACAGGCGCAGCAACACTGGGGCTTTGCGCTTCTCTAGCCACCAAACGTCACGGTCCTTCTCTTTCCGTCGGTAGACACAAGCTGAGAAATTGCAAACGTCCAGCAATTGCTCAGAGATGAAAAGTGCCAGCACTGAAAGCTCTTGCTAGCCAGCACCCTTCCTTGGAAGCGCTTTCACAGGCGCAGCAACACTGGGGCTTTGCGCTTCTCTAGCCACCAAACGTCACGGTCCTTCTCTTTCCGCCTCGTAGACACGAGCTGAGAAAATGCAAAACGTCGAGCAATTGCTCAGAGATGAAAAGTGCCAGCACTGAAAGCTCTTGCTAGCCAGCACCCTTCCTTGGAAGCGCTTTCACAAGCGCAGTAACACTGGGGCTTTGCGCTTCTATACGCACCAAACGTCACGGTCATTCTCTTTCCGTCTCGTAGACATGAGCTGAGAAATTGCAAATGTCGAGCAATTGCTCAGAGATGAAAAGTGCCAGCACTGAAAGCTCTTGCTAGCCAGCACCCTTCCTTGGAAGTGCTTTCACAGGCGCAGCAACACTGGGGCTTTGCGCTTCTCTAGCCACCAAACGTCACGGTCCTTCTCTTTCCGTCTCCTAGACATGAGCTGAGAAATTGCAAACGTCGAGCAATTGCTCAGAGATGAAAAGTGCCAGCACTGAAAGCTGTTGCTAGCCAGCACCCTTCCTTGGAAGCGCTTTTGTAGGCCTAAGAACACTGGGGCTCTGGGCTTCCCTAGCCACCTAATCTTCTGCTCATCCTCTCACGCACTCTAAAGAGAGCTCAGGTGAGAAATTGCAAACGTCGAGCAATTGCTCAGAGATGAAAAGTGCCAGCACTGAAAGCTGTTGCTAGCCAGCACCCTTCCTTGGAAGCGCTTTCACAGGCGCAGCAACACTGGGGCTTTGCGCTTCTCTAGCCACCAAACGTCACGGTCATTCTCTTTCCGTCTCCTAGACACGAGCTGAGAAATTGCAAACGTCGAGCAATTGCTCAGAGATGAAAAGTGCCAGCACTGAAAGCTGTTGCTAGCCAGCACCCTTCCTTGGAAGCGCTTTTGTAGGCCTAAGAACACTGGGGCTCTGGGCTTCTCTAGCCACCTCATCTTCTGCTCATCCTCTCGCGCACTCTAAAGAGAGCTCAGGTGAGAAATTACAAACGTCGAGCAATTGCTCAGAGATGAAAAGTGCCAGCACTGAAAGCTGTTGCTAGCCAGCACCCTTCCTTGGAAGCGCTTTCACAGGCGCAGCAACACTGGGGCTTTGCGCTTCTATACGCACCAAACGTCACGGTCCTTCTCTTTCCGTCTTGTAGACACGAGCTGAGAAATTGCAAACGTCGAGCAATTGCTCCGAGATGAAAAGTGCCAGCACTGAAAGCTGTTGCTAGCCAGCACCCTTCCTTGGAAGCGCTTTTGTAGGCCTAAGAACACTGGGGCTCTGGGCTTCTCTAGCCACCTCATCTTCTGCTCATCCTCTCGCGCACTCTAAAGAGAGCTCAGGTGAGAAATTGCAAACGTCGAGCAATTGCTCCGAGATGAAAAGTGCCAGCACTGAAAGCTGTTGCTAGCCAGCACCCTTCCTTGGAAGCGCTTTTGTAGGCCTAAGAACACTGGGGCTCTGGGCTTCTCTAGCCACCTAATCTTCTACTCATCCTCTCGCGCACTCTAAAGAGAGCTCAGGTGAGAAATTGCAAACGTCAAGCAATTGCTCAGAGATGAAAAGTGCCAGCACTGAAAGCTCTTGCTAGCCAGCACCCTTCCTTGGAAGCGCTTTCACAGGCGCAGCAACACTGGGGCTTTGCGCTTCTCTACCCACCAAACGTCACGGTCATTCTCTTTCCGTCTCGTAGACACGAGCTGAGAAATTGCAAACGTCGAGCAATTGCTCAGAGATGAAAAGTGCCAGCACTGAAAGCTGTTGCTAGCCAGCACCCTTCCTTGGAAGCGCTTTTGTAGGCCTAAGAACACTGGGGCTCTGGGCTTCTCTAGCCACCTCATCTTCTGCTCATCCTCTCGCGCACTCTAAAGAGAGCTCAGGTGAGAAATTGCAAACGTCGAGCAATTGCTCAGAGATGAAAAGTGCCAGCACTGAAAGCTCTTGCTAGCCAGCACCCTTCCTTGGAAGCGCTTTCACAGGCGCAGCAACACTGGGGCTTTGCGCTTCTCTAGCCACCAAAAGTCACGGTCCTTCTCTTTCCGTCGGTAGACACGAGCTGAGAAATTGCAAACGTCGAGCAATTGCTCAGAGATGAAAAGTGCCAGCACTGAAAGCTCTTGCTAGCCAGCACCCTTCCTTGGAAGCGCTTTCACAGGCGCAGCAACACTGGGGCTTTGCGCTTCTCTAGCCACCAAACGTCACGGTCATTCTCTTTCCGCCTCGTAGACACGAGCTGAGAAATTGCAAACGTCGAGCAATTGCTCAGAGATGAAAAGTGCCAGCACTGAAAGCTGTTGCTAGCCAGCACCCTTCCTTGGAAGCGCTTTCACAAGCGCAGTAACACTGGGGCTTTGCGCTTCTATACGCACCAAACGTCACGGTCCTTCTCTTTCCGTCTCGTAGACATGAGCTGAGAAATTGCAAATGTCGAGCAATTGCTCAGAGATGAAAAGTGCTAGCACTGAAAGCTCTTGCTAGCCAGCACCCTTCCTTGGAAGTGCTTTCACAGGCGCAGCAACACTGGGGCTTTGCGCTTCTATACGCACCAAACGTCACAGTCCTTCTCTTTCCGTCTCCTAGACATGAGCTGAGAAATTGCAAACGTCGAGCAATTGCTCAGAGATGAAAAGTGCCAGCACTGAAAGCTGTTGCTAGCCAGCACCCTTCCTTGGAAGCGCTTTTGTAGGCCTAAGAACACTGGGGCTCTGGGCTTCCCTAGCCACCTCATCTTCTGCTCATCCTCTCACGCACTCTAAAGAGAGCTCAGGTGAGAAATTGCAAACGTCGAGCAATTGCTCAGAGATGAAAAGTGCCAGCACTGAAAGCTGTTGCTAGCCAGCACCCTTCCTTGGAAGCGCTTTTGTAGGCCTAAGAACACTGGGGCTCTGGGCTTCTCTAGCCACCTCATCTTCTGCTCATCCTCTCGCGCACTCTAAAGAGAGCTCAGGTGAGAAATTGCAAACGTCGAGCAATTGCTCAGAGATGAAAAGTGCCAGCACTGAAAGCTGTTGCTAGCCAGCACCCTTCCTTGGAAGCGCTTTCACAGGCGCAGCAACACTGGGGCTTTGCGCTTCTCTAGCCACCAAGCGTCACGGTCCTTCTCTTTCCGTCTCCTAGACACGAGCTGAGAAATTGCAAACGTCGAGCAATTGCTCCGAGATGAAAAGTGCCAGCACTGAAAGCTGTTGCTAGCCAGCACCCTTCCTTGGAAGCGCTTTTGTAGGCCTAAGAACACTGGGGCTCTGGGCTTCTCTAGCCACCTCATCTTCTGCTCATCCTCTCGCGCACTCTAAAGAGAGCTCAGGTGAGAAATTGCAAACGTCGAGCAATTGCTCAGAGATGAAAAGTGCCAGCACTGAAAGCTGTTGCTAGCCAGCACCCTTCCTTGGAAGCGCTTTCACAGGCGCAGCAACACTGGGGCTTTGCGCTTCTCTAGCCACCAAACGTCACGGTCCTTCTCTTTCCGTCGGTAGACACGAGCTGAGAAATTGCAAACGTCGAGCAATTGCTCAGAGATGAAAAGGGCCAGCACTGAAAGCTCTTGCTAGCCAGCACCCTTCCTTGGAAGCGCTTTCACAGGCGCAGCAACACTGGGGCTTTGCGCTTCTCTACCCACCAAAAGTCACGGTCATTCTCTTTCCATCTCGTAGACACGAGCTGAGAAATTGCAAACGTCGAGCAATTGCTCAGAGATGAAAAGTGCCAGCACTGAAAGCTGTTGCTAGCCAGCCCCCTTCCTTGGAAGCGCTTTTGTAGGCCTAAGAACACTGGGGCTCTGGGCTTCTCTAGCCACCTCATCTTCTGCTCATCCTCTCGCGCACTCTAAAGAGACCTCAGGTGAGAAATTACAAACGTCAAACAATTGCTCAGAGATGAAAAGTGCCAGCACTGAAAGCTCTTGCTAGCCAGCACCCTTCCTTGGAAGCGCTTTCACAGGCGCAGCAACACTGGGGCTTTGCGCTTCTCTAGCCACCAAACATCACGGTCCTTCTCTTTCCGTCTCGTAGACACGAGCTGAGAAATTGCAAACGTCGAGCAATTGCTCAGAGATGAAAAGTGCCAGCACTGAAAGCTGTTGCTAGCCAGCACCCTTCCTTGGAAGCGCTTTTGTAGGCCTAAGAACACTGGGGCTCTGGGCTTCTCTAGCCACCTCATCTTCTGCTCATCCTCTCGCGCACTCTAAAGAGAGCTCAGGTGAGAAATTACAAAAGTCGAGCAATTGCTCAGAGATGAAAAGTGCCAGCACTGAAAGCTGTTGCTAGCCAGCACCCTTCCTTGGAAGCGCTTTCACAGGCGCAGTAACACTGGGGCTTTGCGCTTCTCTAGCCACCAAACGTCACGGTCCTTCTCTTTCCGTCTCGTAGACACGAGCTGAGAAATTGCAAACGTCGAGCAATTGCTCAGAGATGAAAAGTGCCAGCACTGAAAGCTCTTGCTAGCCAGCACCCTTCCTTGGAAGCGCTTTCACAGGCGCAGCAACACTGGGGCTTTGCGCTTCTATACGCACCAAACGTCACGGTCATTCTCTTTCCGTCTCGTAGACACGAGCTGAGAAATTGCAAACGTCGAGCAATTGCTCAGAGATGAAAAGTGCCAGCACTGAAAGCTGTTGCTAGCCAGCACCCTTCCTTGGAAGCGCTTTTGTAGGCCTAAGAACACTGGGGCTCTGGGCTTCCCTAGCCACCTCATCTTCTGCTCATCCTCTCGCGCACTCTAAAGAGAGCTCAGGTGAGAAATTACAAACGTCGAGCAATTGCTCAGAGATGAAAAGTGCCAGCACTGAAAGCTCTTGCTAGCCAGCACCCTTCCTTGGAAGCGCTTTCACAGGCGCAGCAACACTGGGGCTTTGCGCTTCTCTAGCCACCAAACGTCACGGTCCTTCTCTTTCCGTCGGTAGACACGAGCTGAGAAATTGCAAACGTCCAGCAATTGCTCAGAGATGAAAAGTGCCAGCACTGAAAGCTGTTGCTAGCCAGCACCCTTCCTTGGAAGCGCTTTTGTAGGCCTAAGAACACTGGGGCTCTGGGCTTCCCTAGCCACCTCATCTTCTGCTCATCCTCTCGCGCACTCTGAAGAGAGCTCAGGTGAGAAATTGCAAACGTCGAGCAATTGCTCAGAGATGAAAAGTGCCAGCACTGAAAGCTGTTGCTAGCCAGCACCCTTCCTTGGAAGCGCTTTCACAGGCGCAGTAACACTGGGGCTTTGCGCTTCTCTAGCCACCAAGCGTCACGGTCCTTCTCTTTCCGTCTCCTAGACACGAGCTGAGAAATTGCAAACGTCGAGCAATTGCTCAGAGATGAAAAGTGCCAGCACTGAAAGCTGTTGCTAGCCAGCACCCTTCCTTGGAAGCGCTTTCACAGGAGCAGCAACACTGGGGCTTTGCGCTTCTATACGCACCAAATGTCACGGTAATTCTCTTTCCGTCTCGTAGACACGAGCTGAGAAATTGCAAACGTCGAGCAATTGCTCAGAGATGAAAAGTGCCAGCACTGAAAGCTGTTGCTAGCCAGCACCCTTCCTTGGAAGCGCTTTCACAGGCACAGCAACACTGGGGCTTTGCGCTTCTCTAGCCACCAAACGTCACAGTCCTTCTCTTTCCGTCGGTAGACACGAGCTGAGAAATTGCAAACGTCGAGCAATTGCTCAGAGATGAAAAGTGCCAGCACTGAAAGCTGTTGCTAGCCAGCACCCTTCCTTGGAAGCGCTTTCACAGGCGCAGCAACACTGGGGCTTTGCGCTTCTCTAGCCACCAAACGTCACGGTCCTTCTCTTTCCGTCTCCTAGACACGAGCTGAGAAATTGCAAACGTCGAGCAATTGCTCAGAGATGAAAAGTGCCAGCACTGAAAGCTGTTGCTAGCCAGCACCCTTCCTTGGAAGCGCTTTCACAGGCGCAGCAACACTGGGGCTTTGCGCTTCTCTACCCTCCAAACGTCACGGTCCTTCTCTTTCCGCCTCGTAGACACGAGCTGAGAAAATGCAAACGTCGAGCAATTGCTCAGAGATGAAAAGTGCCAGCACTGAAAGCTCTTGCTAGCCAGCACCCTTCCTTGGAAGCGCTTTCACAGGCGCAGCAACACTGGGGCTTTGCGCTTCTATACGCACCAAACGTCACGGTCATTCTCTTTCCGTCTCGTAGACATGAGCTGAGAAATTGCAAATGTCGAGCAATTGCTCAGAGATGAAAAGTGCCAGCACTGAAAGCTCTTGCTAGCCAGCACCCTTCCTTGGAAGTGCTTTCACAGGCGCAGCAACACTGGGGCTTTGCGCTTCTATACGCACCAAACGTCACGGTCCTTCTCTTTCCGTCTCCTAGACATGAGCTGAGAAATTGCAAACGTCCAGCAATTGCTCAGAGATGAAAAGTGCCAGCACTGAAAGCTGTTGCTAGCCAGCACCCTTCCTTGGAAGCGCTTTTGTAGGCCTAAGAACAGTGGGGCTCTGGGCTTCCCTAGCCACCTCATCTTCTGCTCATCCTCTCACGCACTCTAAAGAGAGCTCAGGTGAGAAATTGCAAACGTCGAGCAATTGCTCAGAGATGAAAAGTGCCAGCACTGAAAGCTGTTGCTAGCCAGCACCCTTCCTTGGAAGCGCTTTCACAGGCGCAGTAACACTGGGGCTTTGCGCTTCTCTAGCCATCAAACGTCATGGTCATTCTCTTTCCATCTCGTAGACACGAGCTGAGAAATTGCAAACGTCGAGCAATTGCTCAGAGATGAAAAGTGCCAGCACTGAAAGCTGTTGCTAGCCAGCACCCTTCCTTGGAAGCGCTTTCACAGGCGCAGTAACACTGGGGCTTTGCGCTTCTCTAGCCACCAAGCGTCACGGTCCTTCTCTTTCCGTCTCGTAGACACGAGGTGAGAAATTGCAAACGTCGAGCAATTGCTCAGAGATGAAAAGTGCCAGCACTGAAAGCTCTTGCTAGCCAGCACCCTTCCTTGGAAGCGCTTTCACAGGCGCAGCAACACTGGGGCTTTGCGCTTCTATACGCACCAAACGTCACGGTCATTCTCTTTCCGTCTCCTAGACACGAGCTGAGAAATTGCAAACGTCGAGCAATTGCTCAGAGATGAAAAGTGCCAGCACTGAAAGCTCTTGCTAGCCAGCACCCTTCCTTGGAAGCGCTTTTGTAGGCCTAAGAACACTGGGGCTCTGGGCTTCTCTAGCCACCTCATCTTCTGCTCATCCTCTCGCGCACTCTAAAGAGAGCTCAGGTGAGAAATTACAAACGTCGAGCAATTGCTCAGAGATGAAAAGTGCCAGCACTGAAAGCTGTTGCTAGCCAGCACCCTTCCTTGGAAGCGCTTTCACAGGCGCAGCAACACTGGGGCTTTGCGCTTCTCTAGCCACCAAATGTCACGGTCCTTCTCTTTCCGTCTCCTAGACACGAGCTGAGAAATTGCAAACGTCGAGCAATTGCTCAGAGATGAAAAGTGCCAGCACTGAAAGCTCTTGCTAGCCAGCACCCTTCCTTGGAAGCGCTTTTGTAGGCCTAAGAACACTGGGGCTCTGGGCTTCCCTAGCCACCTCATCTTCTGCTCATCCTCTCGCGCACTCTGAAGAGAGCTCAGGTGAGAAATTGCAAACGTCGAGCAATTGCTCAGAGATGAAAAGTGCCAGCACTGAAAGCTGTTGCTAGCCAGCACCCTTCCTTGGAAGCGCTTTCACAGGCGCAGTAACACTGGGGCTTTGCGCTTCTCTAGCCACCAAGCGTCACGGTCCTTCTCTTTCCGTCTCGTAGACACGAGCTGAGAAATTGCAAACGTCGAGCAATTGCTCAGAGATGAAAAGTGCCAGCACTGAAAGCTCTTGCTAGCCAGCACCCTTCCTTGGAAGCGCTTTCACAGGAGCAGCAACACTGGGGCTTTGCGCTTCTATACGCACCAAACGTCACGGTCCTTCTCTTTCCGTCTCCTAGACACGAGCTGAGAAATTGCAAACGTCGAGCAATTGCTCAGAGATGAAAAGTGCCAGCACTGAAAGCTGTTGCTAGCCAGCACCCTTCCTTGGAAGCGCTTTCACAGGCACAGCAACACTGGGGCTTTGCGCTTCTCTAGCCACCAAACGTCACGGTCCTTCTCTTTCCGTCGGTAGACACGAGCTGAGAAATTGCAAACGTCCAGCAATTGCTCCGAGATGAAAAGTGCCAGCACTGAAAGCTCTTGCTAGCCAGCACCCTTCCTTGGAAGCGCTTTCACAGGCGCAGCAACACTGGGGCTTTGCGCTTCTCTAGCCACCAAATGTCACGGTCCTTCTCTTTCCGCCTCGTAGACACGAGCTGAGAAAATGCAAAACGTCGAGCAATTGCTCAGAGATGAAAAGTGCCAGCACTGAAAGCTCTTGCTAGCCAGCACCCTTCCTTGGAAGCGCTTTCACAAGCGCAGTAACACTGGGGCTTTGCGCTTCTATACGCACCAAACGTCACGGTCCTTCTCTTTCCGTCTCGTAGACATGAGCTGAGAAATTGCAAATGTCGAGCAATTGCTCAGAGATGAAAAGTGCCAGCACTGAAAGCTCTTGCTAGCCAGCACCCTTCCTTGGAAGCGCTTTCACAGGCGCAGCAACACTGGGGCTTTGCGCTTCTATACGCACCAAATGTCACGGTCCTTCTCTTTCCGTCTTGTAGACACGAGCTGAGAAATTGCAAACGTCGAGCAATTGCTCCGAGATGAAAAGTGCCAGCACTGAAAGCTGTTGCTAGCCAGCCCCCTTCCTTGGAAGCGCTTTTGTAGGCCTAAGAACACTGGGGCTCTGGGCTTCTCTAGCCACCTCATCTTCTGCTCATCCTCTCGCGCACTCTAAAGAGAGCTCAGGTGAGAAATTGCAAACGTCGAGCAATTGCTCCGAGATGAAAAGTGCCAGCACTGAAAGCTGTTGCTAGCCAGCACCCTTCCTTGGAAGCGCTTTTGTAGGCCTAAGAACACTGGGGCTCTGGGCTTCTCTAGCCACCTCATCTTCTGCTCATCCTCTCGCGCACTCTAAAGAGAGCTCAGGTGAGAAATTGCAAACGTCAAGCAATTGCTCAGAGATGAAAAGTGCCAGCACTGAAAGCTCTTGCTAGCCAGCACCCTTCCTTGGAAGCGCTTTCACAGGCGCAGCAACACTGGGGCTTTGCGCTTCTCTACCCACCAAAAGTCACGGTCCTTCTCTTTCCGTCTCCTAGACACGAGCTGAGAAATTGCAAACGTCCAGCAATTGCTCAGAGATGAAAAGTGCCAGCACTGAAAGCTGCTGCTAGCCAGCACCCTTCCTTGGAAGCGCTTTTGTAGGCCTAAGAACACTGGGGCTCTGGGCTTCCCTAGCCACCTCATCTTCTGCTCATCCTCTCGCGCACTCTAAAGAGAGCTCAGGTGAGAAATTGCAAACGTCGAGCAATTGCTCAGAGATGAAAAGTGCCAGCACTGAAAGCTCTTGCTAGCCAGCACCCTTCCTTGGAAGCGCTTTCACAGGCGCAGCAACACTGGGGCTTTGCGCTTCTATACGCACCAAACGTCGCGGTCCTTCTCTTTCCGTCTCCTAGACACGAGCTGAGAAATTGCAAACGTCGAGCAATTGCTCAGAGATGAAAAGTGCCAGCACTGAAAGCTCTTGCTAGCCAGCACCCTTCCTTGGAAGCGCTTTTGTAGGCCTAAGAACACTGGGGCTCTGGGCTTCTCTAGCCACCTCATCTTCTGCTCATCCTCTCGCGCACTCTAAAGAGAGCTCAGGTGAGAAATTACAAACGTCGAGCAATTGCTCAGAGATGAAAAGTGCCAGCACTGAAAGCTCTTGCTAGCCAGCACCCTTCCTTGGAAGCGCTTTCACAGGCGCAGCAACACTGGGGCTTTGCGCTTCTATACGCACCAAATGTCACGGTCCTTCTCTTTCCGTCTCCTAGACACGAGCTGAGAAATTGCAAACGTCGAGCAATTGCTCCGAGATGAAAAGTGCCAGCACTGAAAGCTGTTGCTAGCCAGCACCCTTCCTTGGAAGCGCTTTTGTAGGCCTAAGAACACTGGGGCTCTGGGCTTCCCTAGCCACCTCATCTTCTGCTCATCCTCTCGCGCACTCTAAAGAGAGCTCAGGTGAGAAATTGCAAACGTCGAGCAATTGCTCAGAGATGAAAAGTGCCAGCACTGAAAGCTGTTGCTAGCCAGCACCCTTCCTTGGAAGCGCTTTCACAGGCGCAGTAACACTGGGGCTTTGCGCTTCTCTAGCCACCAAACATCACGGTCCTTCTCTTTCCGTCTCCTAGACACGAGCTGAGAAATTGCAAACGTCGAGCAATTGCTCAGAGATGAAAAGTGCCAGCACTGAAAGCTCTTGCTAGCCAGCACCCTTCCTTGGAAGCGCTTTCACAGGAGCAGCAACACTGGGGCTTTGCGCTTCTATACGCACCAAACGTCACGGTCCTTCTCTTTCCGTCTCGTAGACACGAGCTGAGAAATTGCAAACGTCGAGCAATTGCTCAGAGATGAAAAGTGCCAGCACTGAAAGCTCTTGCTAGCCAGCACCCTTCCTTGGAAGCGCTTTCACAGGCACAGCAACACTGGGGCTTTGCGCTTCTCTAGCCACCAAACGTCACGGTCCTTCTCTTTCCGTCGGTAGACACGAGCTGAGAAATTGCAAACGTCGAGCAATTGCTCAGAGATGAAAAGTGCCAGCACTGAAAGCTGTTGCTAGCCAGCACCCTTCCTTGGAAGCGCTTTCACAGGCGCAGCAACACTGGGGCTTTGCGCTTCTCTACCCACCAAACGTCACGGTCCTTCTCTTTCCGTCTCCTAGACACGAGCTGAGAAATTGCAAACGTCGAGCAATTGCTCCGAGATGAAAAGTGCCAGCACTGAAAGCTCTTGCTAGCCAGCACCCTTCCTTGGAAGCGCTTTCACAGGCGCAGCAACACTGGGGCTTTGCGCTTCTATACGCACCAAACGTCACGGTCCTTCTCTTTCCGCCTCGTAGACACGAGCTGAGAAAATGCAAACGTCGAGCAATTGCTCAGAGATGAAAAGTGCCAGCACTGAAAGCTCTTGCTAGCCAGCACCCTTCCTTGGAAGCGCTTTCACAAGCGCAGTAACACTGGGGCTTTGCGCTTCTATACGCACCAAACGTCACGGTCATTCTCTTTCCGTCTCGTAGACATGAGCTGAGAAATTGCAAATGTCGAGCAATTGCTCAGAGATGAAAAGTGCCAGCACTGAAAGCTGTTGCTAGCCAGCACCCTTCCTTGGAAGTGCTTTCACAGGCGCAGCAACACTGGGGCTTTGCGCTTCTATACGCACCAAACGTCACGGTCCTTCTCTTTCCGTCTCCTAGACATGAGCTGAGAAATTGCAAACGTCCAGCAATTGCTCAGAGATGAAAAGTGCCAGCACTGAAAGCTGTTGCTAGCCAGCACCCTTCCTTGGAAGCGCTTTTGTAGGCCTAAGAACACTGGGGCTCTGGGCTTCTCTAGCCACCTCATCTTCTGCTCATCCTCTCGCGCACTCTAAAGAGAGCTCAGGTGAGAAATTGCAAACGTCGAGCAATTGCTCCGAGATGAAAAGTGCCAGCACTGAAAGCTGTTGCTAGCCAGCACCCTTCCTTGGAAGCGCTTTCACAGGCGCAGTAACACTGGGGCTTTGCGCTTCTCTAGCCACCAAGCGTCACGGTCCTTCTCTTTCCGTCTCGTAGACACGAGCTGAGAAATTGCAAACGTCGAGCAATTGCTCAGAGATGAAAAGTGCCAGCACTGAAAGCTGTTGCTAGCCAGCACCCTTCCTTGGAAGCGCTTTCACAGGAGCAGCAACACTGGGGCTTTGCGCTTCTCTAGCCACCAAACGTCACGGTCCTTCTCTTTCCGTCGGTAGACACGAGCTGAGAAATTGCAAACGTCGAGCAATTGCTCAGAGATGAAAAGTGCCAGCACTGAAAGCTGTTGCTAGCCAGCACCCTTCCTTGGAAGCGCTTTCACAGGCGCAGCAACACTGGGGCTTTGCGCTTCTCTACCCACCAAACGTCACGGTCCTTCTCTTTCCGTCTCCTAGACACGAGCTGAGAAATTGCAAACGTCGAGCAATTGCTCAGAGATGAAAAGTGCCAGCACTGAAAGCTCTTGCTAGCCAGCACCCTTCCTTGGAAGCGCTTTCACAGGCGCAGCAACACTGGGGCTTTGCGCTTCTCTAGCCACCAAACGTCACGGTCCTTCTCTTTCCGCCTCGTAGACACGAGCTGAGAAAATGCAAACGTCGAGCAATTGCTCAGAGATGAAAAGTGCCAGCACTGAAAGCTCTTGCTAGCCAGCACCCTTCCTTGGAAGCGCTTTCACAAGCGCAGTAACACTGGGGCTTTGCGCTTCTATACGCACCAAACGTCACGGTCATTCTCTTTCCGTCTCGTAGACATGAGCTGAGAAATTGCAAATGTCGAGCAATTGCTCAGAGATGAAAAGTGCCAGCACTGAAAGCTCTTGCTAGCCAGCACCCTTCCTTGGAAGTGCTTTCACAGGCGCAGCAACACTGGGGCTTTGCGCTTCTATACGCACCAAACGTCACGGTCCTTCTCTTTCCGTCTCCTAGACACGAGCTGAGAAATTGCAAACGTCGAGCAATTGCTCAGAGATGAAAAGTGCCAGCACTGAAAGCTGTTGCTAGCCAGCACCCTTCCTTGGAAGCGCTTTTGTAGGCCTAAGAACACTGGGGCTCTGGGCTTCTCTAGCCACCTCATCTTCTGCTCATCCTCTCGCGCACTCTAAAGAGAGCTCAGGTGAGAAATTGCAAACGTCGAGCAATTGCTCAGAGATGAAAAGTGCCAGCACTGAAAGCTCTTGCTAGCCAGCACCCTTCCTTGGAAGCGCTTTCACAGGCGCAGCAACACTGGGGCTTTGCGCTTCTCTAGCCACCAAACGTCACGGTCCTTCTCTTTCCGTCGGTAGACACGAGCTGAGAAATTGCAAACGTCGAGCAATTGCTCAGAGATGAAAAGTGCCAGCACTGAAAGCTCTTGCTAGCCAGCACCCTTCCTTGGAAGCGCTTTCACAGGCGCAGCAACACTGGGGCTTTGCGCTTCTCTACGCACCAAAAGTCACGGTCCTTCTCTTTCCGTCTCCTAGACACGAGCTGAGAAATTGCAAACGTCGAGCAATTGCTCAGAGATGAAAAGTGCCAGCACTGAAAGCTGTTGCTAGCCAGCACCCTTCCTTGGAAGCGCTTTTGTAGGCCTAAGAACACTGGGGCTCTGGGCTTCTCTAGCCACCTCATCTTCTGCTCATCCTCGCGCGCACTCTAAAGAGAGCTCAGGTGAGAAATTACAAACGTCGAGCAATTGCTCAGAGATGAAAAGTGCCAGCACTGAAAGCTCTTGCTAGCCAGCACCCTTCCTTGGAAGCGCTTTCACAGGTGCAGCAACACTGGGGCTTTGCGCTTCTATACGCACCAAACGTCACGGTCCTTCTCTTTCCGTCTCCTAGACACGAGCTGAGAAATTGCAAACGTCGAGCAATTGCTCCGAGATGAAAAGTGCCAGCACTGAAAGCTGTTGCTAGCCAGCACCCTTCCTTGGAAGCGCTTTTGTAGGCCTAAGAACACTGGGGCTTTGCGCTTCTCTACCCACCAAAAGTCACGGTCATTCTCTTTCCGTCTCGTAGACACGACCTGAGAAATTGCAAACGTCGAGCAATTGCTCAGAGATGAAAAGTGCCAGCACTGAAAGCTGTTGCTAGCCAGCCCCCTTCCTTGGAAGCGCTTTTGTAGGCCTAAGAACACTGGGGCTCTGGGCTTCTCTAGCCACCTCATCTTCTGCTCATCCTCTCGCGCACTCTAAAGAGAGCTCAGGTGAGAAATTGCAAAAGTCGAGCAATTGCTCAGAGATGAAAAGTGCCAGCACTGAAAGCTCTTGCTAGCCAGCACCCTTCCTTGGAAGCGCTTTCACAGGCGCAGCAACACTGGGGCTTTGCGCTTCTCTAGGCACCAAAGGTCACGGTCCTTCTCTTTCCGTCTTGTAGACACGACCTGAGAAATTGCAAACGTCGAGCAATTGCTCAGAGATGAAAAGTGCCAGCACTGAAAGCTGTTGCTAGCCAGCACCCTTCCTTGGAAGCGCTTTTGTAGGCCTAAGAACACTGGGGCTCTGGGCTTCTCTAGCCACCTCATCTTCTGCTCATCCTCTCGCGCACTCTAAAGAGAGCTCAGGTGAGAAATTACAAACGTCGAGCAATTGCTCAGAGATGAAAAGGGCCAGCACTGAAAGCTGTTGCTAGCCAGCACCCTTCCTTGGAAGTGCTTTCACAGGCGCAGCAACACTGGGGCTTTGCGCTTCTCTAGCCACCAAAATCACGGTCCTTCTCTTTCCGTCGGTAGACACGAGCTGAGAAATTGCAAACGTCGAGCAATTGCTCAGAGATGAAAAGTGCCAGCACTGAAAGCTGTTGCTAGCCAGCACCCTTCCTTGGAAGCGCTTTCACAGGCGCAGCAACACTGGGGCTTTGCGCTTCTATACGCACCAAATGTCACGGTCCTTCTCTTTCCGTCTCCTAGACACGAGCTGAGAAATTGCAAACGTCGAGCAATTGCTCAGAGATGAAAAGTGCCAGCACTGAAAGCTCTTGCTAGCCAGCACCCTTCCTTGGAAGCGCTTTTGTAGGCCTAAGAACACTGGGGCTCTGGGCTTCTCTAGCCACCTCATCTTCTGCTCATCCTCTCGCGCACTCTAAAGAGAGCTCAGGTGAGAAATTGCAAACGTCCAGCAATTGCTCAGAGATGAAAAGTGCCAGCACTGAAAGCTCTTGCTAGCCAGCACCCTTCCTTGGAAGCGCTTTCACAGGCGCAGCAACACTGGGGCTTTGCGCTTCTCTAGCCACCAAACGTCACGGTCCTTCTCTTTCCGTCGGTAGACACGAGCTGAGAAATTGCAAACGTCCAGCAATTGCTCAGAGATGAAAAGTGCCAGCACTGAAAGCTGTTGCTAGCCAGCACCCTTCCTTGGAAGCGCTTTTGTAGGCCTAAGAACACTGGGGCTCTGGGCTTCTCTAGCCACCTCATCTTCTGCTCATCCTCTCGCGCACTCTAAAGAGAGCTCAGGTGAGAAATTGCAAACGTCGAGCAATTGCTCAGAGATGAAAAGTGCCAGCACTGAAAGCTCTTGCTAGCCAGCACCCTTCCTTGGAAGCGCTTTCACAGGCGCAGCAACACTGGGGCTTTGCGCTTCTATACGCACCAAACGTCACGGTCATTCTCTTTCCGTCTCGTAGACACGAGCTGAGAAATTGCAAACGTCGAGCAATTGCTCAGAGATGAAAAGTGCCAGCACTGAAAGCTCTTGCTAGCCAGCACCCTTCCTTGGAAGCGCTTTTGTAGGCCTAAGAACACTGGGGCTCTGGGCTTCTCTAGCCACCTCATCTTCTGCTCATCCTCTCGCGCACTGTAAAGAGAGCTCAGGTGAGAAATTGCAAACGTCGAGCAATTGCTCAGAGATGAAAAGTGCCAGCACTGAAAGCTGTTGCTAGCCAGCACCCTTCCTTGGAAGCGCTTTCACAGGCGCAGTAACACTGGGGCTTTGCGCTTCTCTAGCCACCAAATGTCACGGTCCTTCTCTTTCCGTCTCCTAGACACGAGCTGAGAAATTGCAAACGTCGAGCAATTGCTCAGAGATGAAAAGTGCCAGCACTGAAAGCTCTTGCTAGCCAGCACCCTTCCTTGGAAGCGCTTTTGTAGGCCTAAGAACACTGGGGCTCTGGGCTTCTCTAGCCACCTCATCTTCTGCTCATCCTCTCGCGCACTCTAAAGAGAGCTCAGGTGAGAAATTGCAAACGTCGAGCAATTGCTCAGAGATGAAAAGTGCCAGCACTGAAAGCTCTTGCTAGCCAGCACCCTTCCTTGGAAGCGCTTTCACAGGCGCAGCAACACTGGGGCTTTGCGCTTCTCTAGCCACCAAACGTCACGGTCCTTCTCTTTCCGTCGGTAGACACGAGCTGAGAAATTGCAAACGTCCAGCAATTGCTCAGAGATGAAAAGTGCCAGCACTGAAAGCTCTTGCTAGCCAGCACCCTTCCTTGGAAGCGCTTTTGTAGGCCTAAGAACACTGGGGCTCTGGGCTTCTCTAGCCACCTCATCTTCTGCTCATCCTCTCGCGCACTCTAAAGAGAGCTCAGGTGAGAAATTGCAAACGTCGAGCAATTGCTCAGAGATGAAAAGTGCCAGCACTGAAAGCTCTTGCTAGCCAGCACCCTTCCTTGGAAGCGCTTTCACAGGCGCAGCAACACTGGGGCTTTGCGCTTCTCTAGCCACCAAACGTCACGGTCCTTCTCTTTCCGTCTCCTAGACACGAGCTGAGAAATTGCAAACGTCGAGCAATTGCTCAGAGATGAAAAGTGCCAGCACTGAAAGCTGTTGCTAGCCAGCACCCTTCCTTGGAAGCGCTTTCACAGGCGCAGCAACACTGGGGCTTTGCGCTTCTATACGCACCAAACGTCACGGTCCTTCTCTTTCCGTCTCGTAGACACGAGCTGAGAAATTGCAAACGTCGAGCAATTGCTCAGAGATGAAAAGTGCCAGCACTGAAAGCTCTTGCTAGCCAGCACCCTTCCTTGGAAGCGCTTTTGTAGGCCTAAGAACACTGGGGCTCTGGGCTTCTCTAGCCACCTCATCTTCTGCTCATCCTCTCGCGCACTCTAAAGAGAGCTCAGGTGAGAAATTGCAAACGTCGAGCAATTGCTCAGAGATGAAAAGTGCCAGCACTGAAAGCTCTTGCTAGCCAGCACCCTTCCTTGGAAGCGCTTTCACAGGCGCAGCAACACTGGGGCTTTGCGCTTCTCTACCCACCAAAAATCACGGTCCTTCTCTTTCCGTCTCCTAGACACGAGCTGAGAAATTGCAAACGTCCAGCAATTGCTCAGAGATGAAAAGTGCCAGCACTGAAAGCTGTTGCTAGCCAGCACCCTTCCTTGGAAGCGCTTTTGTAGGCCTAAGAACACTGGGGCTCTGGGCTTCTCTAGCCACCTCATCTTCTGCTCATCCTCTCGCGCACTCTAAAGAGAGCTCAGGTGAGAAATTGCAAACGTCCAGCAATTGCTCAGAGATGAAAAGTGCCAGCACTGAAAGCTCTTGCTAGCCAGCACCCTTCCTTGGAAGCGCTTTCACAGGCGCAGCAACACTGGGGCTTTGCGCTTCTATACGCACCAAACGTCACGGTCCTTCTCTTTCCGTCTTGTAGACACGAGCTGAGAAATTGCAAACGTCGAGCAATTGCTCAGAGATGAAAAGTGCCAGCACTGAAAGCTCTTGCTAGCCAGCACCCTTCCTTGGAAGCGCTTTTGTAGGCCTAAGAACACTGGGGCTCTGGGCTTCTCTAGCCACCTCATCTTCTGCTCATCCTCTCGCGCACTCTAAAGAGAGCTCAGGTGAGAAATTGCAAACGTCGAGCAATTGCTCAGAGATGAAAAGTGCCAGCACTGAAAGCTCTTGCTAGCCAGCACCCTTCCTTGGAAGCGCTTTCACAGGCGCAGCAACACTGGGGCTTTGCGCTTCTCTAGCCACCAAAAGTCACGGTCCTTCTCTTTCCGTCGGTAGACACGAGCTGAGAAATTGCAAACGTCGAGCAATTGCTCAGAGATGAAAAGTGCCAGCACTGAAAGCTCTTGCTAGCCAGCACCCTTCCTTGGAAGCGCTTTTGTAGGCCTAAGAACACTGGGGCTCTGGGCTTCTCTAGCCACCTCATCTTCTGCTCATCCTCTCGCGCACTCTAAAGAGAGCTCAGGTGAGAAATTGCAAACGTCGAGCAATTGCTCAGAGATGAAAAGGGCCAGCACTGAAAGCTCTTGCTAGCCAGCACCCTTCCTTGGAAGCGCTTTCACAGGCGCAGCAACACTGGGGCTTTGCGCTTCTCTAGCCACCAAACGTCACGGTCCTTCTCTTTCCGTCGGTAGACACGAGCTGAGAAATTGTAAACGTCGAGCAATTGCTCAGAGATGAAAAGTGCCAGCACTGAAAGCTCTTGCTAGCCAGCACCCTTCCTTGGAAGCGCTTTTGTAGGCCTAAGAACACTGGGGCTCTGGGCTTCTCCAGCCACCTCATCTTCTGCTCATCCTCTCGCGCACTCTAAAGAGAGCTCAGGTGAGAAATTGCAAACGTCGAGCAATTGCTCAGAGATGAAAAGTGCCAGCACTGAAAGCTGTTGCTAGCCAGCACCCTTCCTTGGAAGCGCTTTCACAGGCGCAGCAACACTGGGGCTTTGCGCTTCTCTAGCCACCAAACGTCACGGTCCTTCTCTTTCCGTCTCCTAGACACGAGCTGAGAAATTGCAAACGTCGAGCAATTGCTCAGAGATGAAAAGTGCCAGCACTGAAAGCTGTTGCTAGCCAGCACCCTTCCTTGGAAGCGCTTTCACAGGCGCAGCAACACTGGGGCTTTGCGCTTCTATACGCACCAAACGTCACGGTCCTTCTCTTTCCGTCTCCTAGACACGAGCTGAGAAATTGCAAACGTCGAGCAATTGCTCAGAGATGAAAAGTGCCAGCACTGAAAGCTCTTGCTAGCCAGCACCCTTCCTTGGAAGCGCTTTTGTAGGCCTAAGAACACTGGGGCTCTGGGCTTCTCTAGCCACCTCATCTTCTGCTCATCCTCTCGCGCACTCTAAAGAGAGCTCAGGTGAGAAATTGCAAACGTCGAGCAATTGCTCAGAGATGAAAAGTGCCAGCACTGAAAGCTCTTGCTAGCCAGCACCCTTCCTTGGAAGCGCTTTCACAGGCGCAGCAACACTGGGGCTTTGCGCTTCTCTAGCCACCAAACGTCACGGTCCTTCTCTTTCCGTCTCGTAGACACGAGCTGAGAAATTGCAAACGTCGAGCAATTGCTCAGAGATGAAAAGTGCCAGCACTGAAAGCTGTTGCTAGCCAGCACCCTTCCTTGGAAGCGCTTTTGTAGGCCTAAGAACACTGGGGCTCTGGGCTTCTCTAGCCACCTCATCTTCTGCTCATCCTCTCGCGCACTCTAAAGAGAGCTCAGGTGAGAAATTGCAAACGTCGAGCAATTGCTCCGAGATGAAAAGTGCCAGCACTGAAAGCTCTTGCTAGCCAGCACCCTTCCTTGGAAGCGCTTTCACAGGCGCAGCAACACTGGGGCTTTGCGCTTCTCTAGCCACCAAACGTCACGGTCCTTCTCTTTCCGTCAGTAGACACGAGCTGAGAAATTGCAAACGTCGAGCAATTGCTCAGAGATGAAAAGTGCCAGCACTGAAAGCTGTTGCTAGCCAGCCCCCTTCCTTGGAAGCGCTTTTGTAGGCCTAAGAACACTGGGGCTCTGGGCTTCTCTAGCCACCTCATCTTCTGCTCATCCTCTCGCGCACTCTAAAGAGAGCTCAGGTGAGAAATTGCAAACGTCGAGCAATTGCTCAGAGATGAAAAGTGCCAGCACTGAAAGCTCTTGCTAGCCAGCACCCTTCCTTGGAAGCGCTTTTGTAGGCCTAAGAACACTGGGGCTCTGGGCTTCTCTAGCCACCTCATCTTCTGCTCATCCTCTCGCGCACTCTAAAGAGAGCTCAGGTGAGAAATTGCAAACGTCGAGCAATTGCTCAGAGATGAAAAGTGCCAGCACTGAAAGCTCTTGCTAGCCAGCACCCTTCCTTGGAAGCGCTTTCACAGGCGCAGCAACACTGGGGCTTTGCGCTTCTCTAGCCACCAAACGTCACGGTCCTTCTCTTTCCGTCTCCTAGAAACGAGCTGAGAAATTGCAAACGTCGAGCAATTGCTCAGAGATGAAAAGTGCCAGCACTGAAAGCTGTTGCTAGCCAGCACCCTTCCTTGGAAGCGCTTTCACAAGCGCAGTAACACTGGGGCTTTGCGCTTCTATACGCACCAAACGTCACGGTCATTCTCTTTCCGTCTCGTAGACATGAGCTGAGAAATTGCAAATGTCGAGCAATTGCTCAGAGATGAAAAGTGCCAGCACTGAAAGCTCTTGCTAGCCAGCACCCTTCCTTGGAAGCGCTTTCACAGGCGCAGCAACACTGGGGCTTTGCGCTTCTCTATCCACCAAACGACACAGTCATTCTCTTTCCGTCTCGTAGACATGAGCTGAGAAATTGCAAACGTCGAGCAATTGCTCAGAGATGAAAAGTGCCAGCACTGAAAGCTGTTGCTAGCCAGCACCCTTCCTTGGAAGCGCTTTTGTAGGCCTAAGAACACTGGGGCTCTGGGCTTCTCTAGCCACCTCATCTTCTGCTCATCCTCTCGCGCACTCTAAAGAGAGCTCAGGTGAGAAATTGCAAACGTCGAGCAATTGCTCAGAGATGAAAAGTGCCAGCACTGAAAGCTCTTGCTAGCCAGCACCCTTCCTTGGAAGCGCTTTCACAGGCGCAGTAACACTGGGGCTTTGCGCTCCTCTAGCCACCAAACGTCACGGTCATTCTCTTTCCGTCGGTAGACACGAGCTGAGAAATTGCAAACGTCGAGCAATTGCTCAGAGATGAAAAGTGCCAGCACTGAAAGCTCTTGCTAGCCAGCACCCTTCCTTGGAAGCGCTTTCACAGGCACAGCAACACTGGGGCTTTGCGCTTCTATACGCACCAAATGTCACGGTCATTCTCTTTCCGTCTCCTAGACACGAGCTGAGAAATTGCAAACGTCGAGCAATTGCTCAGAGATGAAAAGTGCCAGCACTGAAAGCTCTTGCTAGCCAGCACCCTTCCTTGGAAGCACTTTTGTAGGCCTAAGAAGACTGGGGCTCTGGGCTTCTCTAGCCACCTCATCATCTGCTCATCCTCTCGCGCACTCTAAAGAGAGCTCAGGTGAGAAATTGCAACCGTCGAGCAATTGCTCAGAGATGAAAAGTGCCAGCACTGAAAGCTGTTGCTAGCCAGCACCCTTCCTTGGAAGCGCTTTTGTAGGCCTAAGAACACTGGGGCTCTGGGCTTCTCTAGCCACCTCATCTTCTGCTCATCCTCTCGCGCACTCTAAAGAGAGCTCAGGTGAGAAATTGCAAACGTCGAGCAATTGCTCAGAGATGAAAAGTGCCAGCACTGAAAGCTGTTGCTAGCCAGCACCCTTCCTTGGAAGCGCTTTCACAGGCGCAGCAACACTGGGGCTTTGCGCTTCTCTAGCCACCAAACGTCACGGTCATTCTCTTTCCATCTCATAGACACGAGCTGAGAAATTGCAAACGTCGAGCAATTGCTCAGAGATGAAAAGTGCCAGCACTGAAAGCTGTTGCTAGCCAGCACCCTTCCTTGGAAGCGCTTTTGTAGGCCTAAGAACACTGGGGCTCTGGGCTTCTCTAGCCACCTCATCTTCTGCTCATCCTCTCGCGCACTCTAAAGAGAGCTCAGGTGAGAAATTACAAACGTCGAGCAATTGCTCAGAGATGAAAAGTGCCAGCACTGAAAGCTCTTGCTAGCCAGCACCCTTCCTTGGAAGCGCTTTCACAGGCGCAGCAACACTGGGGCTTTGCACTTCTCTAGCCACCACACGTCACGGTCCTTCTCTTTCCGTCTCGTAGACACGAGCTGAGAAATTGCAAACGTCGAGCAATTGCTCAGAGATGAAAAGTGCCAGCACTGAAAGCTGTTGCTAGCCAGCACCCTTCCTTGGAAGCGCTTTTGTAGGCCTAAGAACACTGGGGCTCTGGGCTTCTCTAGCCACCTCATCTTCTGCTCATCCTCTCGCGCACTCTAAAGAGAGCTCAGGTGAGAAATTGCAAACGTCGAGCAATTGCTCAGAGATGAAAAGTGCCAGCACTGAAAGCTCTTGCTAGCCAGCACCCTTCCTTGGAAGCGCTTTCACAGGCGCAGCAACACTGGGGCTTTGCGCTTCTCTAGCCACCAAACGTCACGGTCCTTCTCTTTCCGTCTCCTAGACACGAGCTGAGAAATTGCAAATGTCCAGCAATTGCTCAGAGATGAAAAGTGCCAGCACTGAAAGCTGTTGCTAGCCAGCACCCTTCCTTGGAAGCGCTTTTGTAGGCCTAAGAACACTGGGGCTCTGGGCTTCTCTAGCCACCTCATCTTCTGCTCATCCTCTCGCGCACTCTAAAGAGAGCTCAGGTGAGAAATTACAAACGTCGAACAATTGCTCAGAGATGAAAAGTGCCAGCACTGAAAGCTCTTGCTAGCCAGCACCCTTCCTTGGAAGCGCTTTCACAGGCGCAGCAACACTGGGGCTTTGCGCTTCTCTAGCCACCAAACGTCACGGTCCTTCTCTTTCCGTCTCCTAGACACGAGCTGAGAAATTGCAAACGTCGAGCAATTGCTCAGAGATGAAAAGTGCCAGCACTGAAAGCTCTTGCTAGCCAGCACCCTTCCTTGGAAGCGCTTTCACAGGAGCAGCAACACTGGGGCTTTGCGCTTCTATACGCACCAAACATCACGGTCATTCTCTTTCCGTCTCGTAGACACGAGCTGAGAAATTGCAAACGTCCAGCAATTGCTCAGAGATGAAAAGTGCCAGCACTGAAAGCTGTTGCTAACCAGCACCCTTCCTTGGAAGCGCTTTTGTAGGCCTAAGAACACTGGGGCTCTGGGCTTCTCTAGCCACCTCATCTTCTGCTCATCCTCGCGCGCTCTAAAGAGAGCTCAGGTGAGAAATTGCAAACGTTGAGCAATTGCTCAGAGATGAAAAGTGCCAGCACTGAAAGCTCTTGCTAGCCAGCACCCTTCCTTGGAAGCGCTTTCACAGGAGCAGCAACACTGGGGCTTTGCGCTTCTATACGCACCAAATGTCACGGTCCTTCTCTTTCCGTCTCCTAGACACGAGCTGAGAAATTGCAAACGTCGAGCAATTGCTCAGAGATGAAAAGTGCCAGCACTGAAAGCTCTTGCTAGCCAGCACCCTTCCTTGGAAGCGCTTTCACAGGCGCAGCAACACTGGGGCTTTGCGCTTCTATACGCACCAAACGTCACGGTCATTCTCTGTCCGCCTCGTAGACACGAGCTGAGAAATTGCAAACGTCGAGCAATTGCTCAGAGATGAAAAGTGCCAGCACTGAAAGCTCTTGCTAGCCAGCACCCTTCCTTGGAAGCGCTTTTGTAGGCCTAAGAACACTGGAGCTCTGGGCTTCCCTAGCCACCTCATCTTCTGCTCATCCTCTCACGCACTCTAAAGAGAGCTCAGGTGAGAAATTGCAAACGTCCAGCAATTGCTCAGAGATGAAAAGTGCCAGCACTGAAAGCTCTTGCTAGCCAGCACCCTTCCTTGGAAGCGCTTTCACAGGCGCAGCAACACTGGGGCTTTGCGCTTCTCTAGCCACCAAACGTCACGGTCATTCTCTTTCCGTCGGTAGACACGAGCTGAGAAATTGCAAACGTCGAGCAATTGCTCAGAGATGAAAAGTGCCAGCACTGAAAGCTCTTGCTAGCCAGCACCCTTCCTTGGAAGCGCTTTTGTAGGCCTAAGAACACTGGGGCTCTGGGCTTCTCTAGCCACCTCATCTTCTGCTCATCCTCTCGCGCACTCTAAAGAGAGCTCAGGTGAGAAATTGCAAACGTCGAGCAATTGCTCAGAGATGAAAAGTGCCAGCACTGAAAGCTCTTGCTAGCCAGCACCCTTCCTTGGAAGCGCTTTCACAGGCGCAGCAACACTGGGGCTTTGCGCTTCTCTAGCCACCAAAAGTCACGGTCCTTCTCTTTCCGTCGGTAGACACGAGCTGAGAAATTGCAAACGTCGAGCAATTGCTCAGAGATGAAAAGTGCCAGCACTGAAAGCTGTTGCTAGCCAGCACCCTTCCTTGGAAGCGCTTTTGTAGGCCTAAGAACACTGGGGCTCTGGGCTTCTCTAGCCACCTCATCTTCTGCTCATCCTCTCGCGCACTCTAAAGAGAGCTCAGGTGAGAAATTGCAAACGTCGAGCAATTGCTCAGAGATGAAAAGTGCCAGCACTGAAAGCTCTTGCTAGCCAGCACCCTTCCTTGGAAGCGCTTTCACAGGCGCAGCAACACTGGGGCTTTGCGCTTCTCTAGCCACCAAACGTCACGGTCCTTCTCTTTCCGTCGGTAGACACGAGCTGAGAAATTGCAAACGTCGAGCAATTGCTCAGAGATGAAAAGTGCCAGCACTGAAAGCTGTTGCTAGCCAGCACCCTTCCTTGGAAGCACTTTTGTAGGCCTAAGAACACTGGGGCTCTGGGCTTCTCTAGCCACCTCATCTTCTGCTCATCCTCTCGCGCACTCTAAAGAGAGCTCAGGTGAGAAATTGCAAACGTCGAGCAATTGCTCAGAGATGAAAAGTGCCAGCACTGAAAGCTGTTGCTAGCCAGCACCCTTCCTTGGAAGCGCTTTCACAGGCGCAGCAACACTGGGGCTTTGCGCTTCTCTAGCCACCAAACGTCACGGTCCTTCTCTTTCCGTCTCCTAGACACGAGCTGAGAAATTGCAAACGTCGAGCAATTGCTCCGAGATGAAAAGTGCCAGCACTGAAAGCTGTTGCTAGCCAGCACCCTTCCTTGGAAGCGCTTTCACAGGCGCAGCAACACTGGGGCTTTGCGCTTCTATACGCACCAAACGTCACGGTCCTTCTCTTTCCGTCTCCTAGACACGAGCTGAGAAATTGCAAACGTCCAGCAATTGCTCAGAGATGAAAAGTGCCAGCACTGAAAGCTCTTGCTAGCCAGCACCCTTCCTTGGAAGCGCTTTTGTAGGCCTAAGAACACTGGGGCTCTGGGCTTCTCTAGCCACCTCATCTTCTGCTCATCCTCTCGCGCACTCTAAAGAGAGCTCAGGTGAGAAATTGCAAACGTCGAGCAATTGCTCAGAGATGAAAAGTGCCAGCACTGAAAGCTGTTGCTAGCCAGCACCCTTCCTTGGAAGCGCTTTCACAGGTGCAGCAACACTGGGGCTTTTCGTTTCTCTACCCACCAAACGTCACGGTCCTTCTCTTTCCGTCGGTAGACACGAGCTGAGAAATTGCAAACGTCGAGCAATTGCTCAGAGATGAAAAGTGCCAGCACTGAAAGCTGTTGCTAGCCAGCACCCTTCCTTGGAAGCGCTTTCACAAGCGCAGCAACACTGGGGCTTTGCGCTTCTATACGCACCAAACGTCACGGTCCTTCTCTTTCCGTCTCCTAGACACGAGCTGAGAAATTGCAAACGTCGAGCAATTGCTCAGAGATGAAAAGTGCCAGCACTGAAAGCTGTTGCTAGCCAGCACCCTTCCTTGGAAGCGCTTTTGTAGGCCTAAGAACACTGGGGCTCTGGGCTTCTCTAGCCACCTCATCTTCTGCTCATCCTCTCGCGCACTCTAAAGAGAGCTCAGGTGAGAAATTGCAAACGTCGAGCAATTGCTCAGAGATGAAAAGTGCCAGCACTGAAAGCTCTTGCTAGCCAGCACCCTTCCTTGGAAGCGCTTTCACAGGCGCAGCAACACTGGGGCTTTGCGCTTCTATACGCACCAAACGTCACGGTCCTTCTCTTTCCGTCGGTAGACACGAGCTGAGAAATTGCAAACGTCGAGCAATTGCTCAGAGATGAAAAGTGCCAGCACTGAAAGCTCTTGCTAGCCAGCACCCTTCCTTGGAAGCGCTTTCACAGGCGCAGCAACACTGGGGCTTTGGGCTTCTATACGCACCAAATGTCACGGTCCTTCTCTTTCCGTCTTGTAGACACGAGCTGAGAAATTGCAAACGTCGAGCAATTGCTCAGAGATGAAAAGTGCCAGCACTGAAAGCTGTTGCTAGCCAGCACCCTTCCTTGGAAGCGCTTTCACAGGCGCAGCAACACTGGGGCTTTGCGCTTCTCTAGCCACCAAACGTCACGGTCATTCTATTTCCGCCTCGTAGACACGAGCTGAGAAATTGCAAACGTCAAGCAATTGCTCAGAGATGAAAAGTGCCAGCACTGAAAGCTCTTGCTAGCCAGCACCCTTCCTTGGAAGCGCTTTCACAGGCGCAGCAACACTGGGGCTTTGCGCTTCTCTAGCCACCAAACGTCACGGTCATTCTATTTCCGCCTCGTAGACACGAGCTGAGAAATTGCAAACGTCAAGCAATTGCTCAGAGATGAAAAGTGCCAGCACTGAAAGCTCTTGCTAGCCAGCACCCTTCCTTGGAAGCGCTTTTGTAGGCCTAAGAACACTGGGGCTCTGGGCTTCTCTAGCCACCTCATCTTCTGCTCATCCTCTCGCGCACTCTAAAGAGAGCTCAGGTGAGAAATTGCAAACGTCGAGCAATTGCTCAGAGATGAAAAGTGCCAGCACTGAAAGCTCTTGCTAGCCAGCACCCTTCCTTGGAAGCGCTTTCACAGGCGCAGCAACACTGGGGCTTTGCGCTTCTATACGCACCAAACGTCACGGTCCTTCTCTTTCCGTCGGTAGACACGAGCTGAGAAATTGCAAACGTCGAGCAATTGCTCAGAGATGAAAAGTGCCAGCACTGAAAGCTGTTGCTAGCCAGCACCCTTCCTTGGAAGCGCTTTTGTAGGCCTAAGAACACTGGGGCTCTGGGCTTCTCTAGCCACCTCATCTTCTGCTCATCCTCTCGCGCACTCTAAAGAGAGCTCAGGTGAGAAATTGCAAACGTCGAGCAATTGCTCAGAGATGAAAAGTGCCAGCACTGAAAGCTGTTGCTAGCCAGCACCCTTCCTTGGAAGCGCTTTTGTAGGCCTAAGAACACTGGGGCTCTGGGCTTCTCTAGCCACCTCATCTTCTGCTCATCCTCTCGCGCACTCTAAAGAGAGCTCAGGTGAGAAATTGCAAACGTCGAGCAATTGCTCAGAGATGAAAAGTGCCAGCACTGAAAGCTCTTGCTAGCCAGCACCCTTCCTTGGAAGCGCTTTCACAGGCGCAGCAACACTGGGGCTTTGCGCTTCTCTAGCCACCAAAAGTCACGGTCCTTCTCTTTCCGTCTCATAGACACGAGCTGAGAAATTGCAAACGACGAGCAATTGCTCAGAGATGAAAAGTGCCAGCACTGAAAGCTGTTGCTAGCCAGCACCCTTCCTTGGAAGCGCTTTGTAGGCCTAAGAACACTGGGGCTCTGGGCTTCTCTAGCCACCTAATCTTCTGCTCATCCTCTCGCGCACTCTGAAGAGAGCTCAGGTGAGAAATTACAAACGTCGAGCAATTGCTCAGAGATGAAAAGTGCCAGCACTGAAAGCTCTTGCTAGCCAGCACCCTTCCTTGGAAGCGCTTTCACAGGCGCAGCAACACTGGGGCTTTGCGCTTCTCTAGCCACCAAACGTCACGGTCCTTCTCTTTCCGTCTCCTAGACACGAGCTGAGAAATTGCAAACGTCGAGCAATTGCTCAGAGATGAAAAGTGCCAGCACTGAAAGCTCTTGCTAGCCAGCACCCTTCCTTGGAAGCGCTTTCACAGGCGCAGCAACACTGGGGCTTTGCGCTTCTATACGCACCAAACGTCACGGTCATTCTCTTTCCGTCTCGTAGACACGAGCTGAGAAATTGCAAACGTCCAGCAATTGCTCAGAGATGAAAAGTGCCAGCACTGAAAGCTGTTGCTAGCCAGCACCCTTCCTTGGAAGCGCTTTTGTAGGCCTAAGAACACTGGGGCTCTGGGCATCTCTAGCTACCTCATCTTCTGCTCATCCTCTCGCGCACTCTAAAGAGAGCTCAGGTGAGAAATTGCAAACGTCGAGCAATTGCTCAGAGATGAAAAGTGCCAGCACTGAAAGCTGTTGCTAGCCAGCACCCTTCCTTGGAAGCGCTTTCACAGGCGCAGCAACACTGGGGCTTTGCGCTTCTCTAGCCACCAAACGTCACGGTCATTCTCTTTCCGCCTCGTAGACACGAGCTGAGAAATTGCAAACGTCAAGCAATTGCTCAGAGATGAAAAGTGCCAGCACTGAAAGCTGTTGCTAGCCAGCACCCTTCCTTGGAAGCGCTTTTGTAGGCCTAAGAACACTGGGGCTCTGGGCTTCCCTAGCCACCTCATCTTCTGCTCATCCTCTCGCGCACTCTGAAGAGAGCTCAGGTGAGAAATTACAAACGTCGAGCAATTGCTCAGAGATGAAAAGTGCCAGCACTGAAAGCTCTTGCTAGCCAGCACCCTTCCTTGGAAGCGCTTTCACAGGCGCAGCAACACTGGGGCTTTGCGCTTCTCTAGCCACCAAACGTCACGGTCCTTCTCTTTCCGTCTTGTAGACACGAGCTGAGAAATTGCAAACGTCAAGCAATTGCTCAGAGATGAAAAGTGCCAGCACTGAAAGCTCTTGCTAGCCAGCACCCTTCCTTGGAAGCGCTTTCACAGGTGCAGCAACACTGGGGCTTTGCGCTTCTCTACCCACCAAATGTCATGGTCCTTCTCTTTCCGTCTCCTAGACACGAGCTGAGAAATTGCAAACGTCGAGCAATTGCTCAGAGATGAAAAGTGCCAGCACTGAAAGCTCTTGCTAGCCAGCACCCTTCCTTGGAAGCGCTTTTGTAGGCCTAAGAACACTGGGGCTCTGGGCTTCTCTAGCCACCTCATCTTCTGCTCATCCTCTCGCGCACTCTAAAGAGAGCTCAGGTGAGAAATTACAAACGTCGAGCAATTGCTCAGAGATGAAAAGTGCCAGCACTGAAAGCTCTTGCTAGCCAGCACCCTTCCTTGAAAGCGCTTTCACAGGTGCAGTAACACTGGGGCTTTGCGCTTCTCTAGCCACCAAAAGTCACGGTCCTTCTCTTTCCGTCGGTAGACACGAGCTGAGAAATTGCAAACGTCGAGCAATTGCTCAGAGATGAAAAGTGCCAGCACTGAAAGCTGTTGCTAGCCAGCACCCTTCCTTGGAAGCGCTTTTGTAGCCCTTAGAACACTGGGGCTCTGGGCTTCTCTAGCCACCTCATCTTCTGCTCATCCTCTCGCGCACTCTAATGAGAGCTCAGGTGAGAAATTGCAAACGTCCAGCAATTGCTCAGAGATGAAAAGTGCCAGCACTGAAAGCTGTTGCTAGCCAGCACCCTTCCTTGGAAGCGCTTTCACAGGCGCAGCAACACTGGGGCTTTGCGCTTCTATACGCACCAAACGTCACGGTCCTTCTCTTTCCGTCTCCTAGGCACGAGCTGAGAAATTGCAAACGTCGAGCAATTGCTCAGAGATGAAAAGTGCCAGCACTGAAAGCTCTTGCTAGCCAGCACCCTTCCTTGGAAGCGCTTTTGTAGGCCTAAGAACACTGGGGCTCTGGGCTTCTCTAGCCACCTCATCTTCTGCTCATCCTCTCGCGCACTCTAAAGAGAGCTCAGGTGAGAAATTGCAAACGTCGAGCAATTGCTCAGAGATGAAAAGTGCCAGCACTGAAAGCTCTTGCTAGCCAGCACCCTTCCTTGGAAGCGCTTTCACAGGCGCAGCAACACTGGGGCTTTGCGCTTCTCTACCCACCAAACGTCACGGTCCTTCTCTTTCCGTCTCGTAGACACGAGCTGAGAAATTGCAAACGTCGAGCAATTGCTCAGAGATGAAAAGTGCCAGCACTGAAAGCTGTTGCTAGCCAGCACCCTTCCTTGGAAGCGCTTTTGTAGGCCTAAGAACACTGGGGCTCTGGGCTTCTCTAGCCACCTCATCTTCTGCTCATCCTCTCGCGCACTCTGAAGAGAGCTCAGGTGAGAAATTACAAACGTCGAGCAATTGCTCAGAGATGAAAAGTGCCAGCACTGAAAGCTCTTGCTAGCCAGCACCCTTCCTTGGAAGCGCTTTCACAGGCGCAGCAACACTGGGGCTTTGCGCTTCTCTAGCCACCAAACGTCACGGTCATTCTCTTTCCGTCTCGTAGACACGAGCTGAGAAATTGCAAACGTCGAGCAATTGCTCAGAGATGAAAAGTGCCAGCACTGAAACCTCTTGCTAGCCAGCACCCTTCCTTGGAAGCGCTTTTGTAGGCCTAAGAACACTGGGGCTCTGGGCTTCTCTAGCCACCTCATCTTCTGCTCATCCCCTCGCGCACTCTAAAGAGAGCTCAGGTGAGAAATTGCAAACGTCGAGCAATTGCTCAGAGATGAAAAGTGCCAGCACTGAAAGCTGTTGCTAGCCAGCCCCCTTCCTTGGAAGCGCTTTTGTAGGCCTAAGAACACTGGGGCTCTGGGCTTCTCTAGCCACCTCATCTTCTGCTCATCCTCTCGCGCACTCTAAAGAGAGCTCAGGTGAGAAATTGCAAACGTCCAGCAATTGCTCAGAGATGAAAAGTGCCAGCACTGAAAGCTCTTGCTAGCCAGCACCCTTCCTTGGAAGCGCTTTCACAGGCGCAGCAACACTGGGGCTTTGCGCTTCTATACGCACCAAACGTCACGGTCCTTCTCTTTCCGTCTCGTAGACACGACCTGAGAAATTGCAAACGTCGAGCAATTGCTCAGAGATGAAAAGTGCCAGCACTGAAAGCTCTTGCTAGCCAGCACCCTTCCTTGGAAGCGCTTTTGTAGGCCTAAGAACACTGGGGCTCTGGGCTTCTCTAGCCACCTCATCTTCTGCTCATCCTCTCGCGCACTCTAAAGAGAGCTCAGGTGAGAAATTACAAACGTCGAGCAATTGCTCAGAGATGAAAAGTGCCAGCACTGAAAGCTGTTGCTAGCCAGCACCCTTCCTTGGAAGCGCTTTCACAGGCGCAGCAACACTGGGGCTTTGCACTTCTCTACCCACCAAGAGTCACGGTCCTTCTCTTTCCGTCTCCTAGACACGAGCTGAGAAATTGCAAACGTCGAGCAATTGCTCAGAGATGAAAAGTGCCAGCACTGAAAGCTCTTGCTAGCCAGCACCCTTCCTTGGAAGCGCTTTCACAGGCGCAGCAACACTGGGGCTTTGCGCTTCTCTAGCCACCAAACGTCACGGTCCTTCTCTTTCCGTCTCCTAGACACGAGCTGAGAAATTGCAAACGTCGAGCAATTGCTCAGAGATGAAAAGTGCCAGCACTGAAAGCTGTTGCTAGCCAGCACCCTTCCTTGGAAGCGCTTTTGTAGGCCTAAGAACACTGGGGCTCTGGGCTTCTCTAGCCACCTCATCTTCTGCTCATCCTCTCGCGCACTCTAAAGAGAGCTCAGGTGAGAAATTGCAAACGTCCAGCAATTGCTCAGAGATGAAAAGTGCCAGCACTGAAAGCTCTTGCTAGCCAGCACCCTTCCTTGGAAGCGCTTTCACAGGCGCAGCAACACTGGGGCTTTGCGCTTCTCTACCCACCAAACGTCACGGTCCTTCTCTTTCCGTCTCGTAGACACGAGCTGAGAAATTGCAAACGTCGAGCAATTGCTCAGAGATGAAAAGTGCCAGCACTGAAAGCTGTTGCTAGCCAGCACCCTTCCTTGGAAGCGCTTTTGTAGGCCTAAGAACACTGGGGCTCTGGGCTTCTCTAGCCACCTCATCTTCTGCTCATCCTCTCGCGCACTCTAAAGAGAGCTCAGGTGAGAAATTGCAAACGTCGAGCAATTGCTCAGAGATGAAAAGTGCCAGCACTGAAAGCTGTTGCTAGCCAGCACCCTTCCTTGGAAGCGCTTTCACAGGTGCAGCAACACTGGGGCTTTTCGTTTCTCTACCCACCAAACGTCACGGTCCTTCTCTTTCCGTCGGTAGACACGAGCTGAGAAATTGCAAACGTCGAGCAATTGCTCAGAGATGAAAAGTGCCAGCACTGAAAGCTGTTGCTAGCCAGCACCCTTCCTTGGAAGCGCTTTCACAAGCGCAGCAACACTGGGGCTTTGCGCTTCTATACGCACCAAACGTCACGGTCCTTCTCTTTCCGTCTCCTAGACACGAGCTGAGAAATTGCAAACGTCGAGCAATTGCTCAGAGATGAAAAGTGCCAGCACTGAAAGCTGTTGCTAGCCAGCACCCTTCCTTGGAAGCGCTTTTGTAGGCCTAAGAACACTGGGGCTCTGGGCTTCTCTAGCCACCTCATCTTCTGCTCATCCTCTCGCGCACTCTAAAGAGAGCTCAGGTGAGAAATTGCAAACGTCGAGCAATTGCTCAGAGATGAAAAGTGCCAGCACTGAAAGCTCTTGCTAGCCAGCACCCTTCCTTGGAAGCGCTTTCACAGGCGCAGCAACACTGGGGCTTTGCGCTTCTCTAGCCACCAAACGTCACGGTCCTTCTCTTTCCGTCTCGTAGACACGAGCTGAGAAATTGCAAACGTCGAGCAATTGCTCAGAGATGAAAAGTGCCAGCACTGAAAGCTGTTGCTAGCCAGCACCCTTCCTTGGAAGCGCTTTCACAGGCGCAGCAACACTGGGGCTTTGTGCTTCTATACGCACCAAATGTCACGGTCCTTCTCTTTCCGTCGGTAGACACGAGCTGAGAAATAGCAAACGTCGAGCAATTGCTCAGAGATGAAAAGTGCCAGCACTGAAAGCTCTTGCTAGCCAGCACCCTTCCTTGGAAGCGCTTTCACAGGCGCAGCAACACTGGGGCTTTGCGCTTCTCTAGCCACCAAACGTCACGGTCATTCTATTTCCGCCTCGTAGACACGAGCTGAGAAATTGCAAACGTCAAGCAATTGCTCAGAGATGAAAAGTGCCAGCACTGAAAGCTGTTGCTAGCCAGCACCCTTCCTTGGAAGCGCTTTCACAAGCGCAGTAACACTGGGGCTTTGCGCTTCTATACGCACCAAACGTCACGGTCCTTCTCTTTCCGTCTCGTAGACATGAGCTGAGAAATTGCAAACGTCCAGCAATTGCTCAGAGATGAAAAGTGCCAGCACTGAAAGCTGTTGCTAGCCAGCACCCTTCCTTGGAAGCGCTTTTGTAGGCCTAAGAACACTGGGGCTCTGGGCTTCCCTAGCCACCTCATCTTCTGCTCATCCTCTCGCGCACTCTAAAGAGAGCTCAGGTGAGAAATTGCAAACGTCGAGCAATTGCTCAGAGATGAAAAGTGCCAGCACTGAAAGCTCTTGCTAGCCAGCACCCTTCCTTGGAAGCGCTTTCACAGGCGCAGCAACACTGGGGCTTTGCGCTTCTCTACCCACCAAATGTCACGGTCCTTCTCTTTCCGTCTTGTAGACACTAGCTGAGAAATTGCAAACGTCGAGCAATTGCTCAGAGATGAAAAGTGCCAGCACTGAAAGCTGTTGCTAGCCAGCACCCTTCCTTGGAAGCGCTTTTGTAGGCCTAAGAACACTGGGGCTCTGGGCTTCTCTAGCCACCTCATCTTCTGCTCATCCTCTCGCGCACTCTAAAGAGAGCTCAGGTGAGAAATTGCAAACGTCCAGCAATTGCTCAGAGATGAAAAGTGCCAGCACTGAAAGCTGTTGCTAGCCAGCACCCTTCCTTGGAAGCGCTTTTGTAGGCCTAAGAACACTGGGGCTCTGGGCTTCTCTAGCCACCTCATCTTCTGCTCATCCTCTCGCGCACTCTAAAGAGAGCTCAGGTGAGAAATTGCAAACGTCCAGCAATTGCTCAGAGATGAAAAGTGCCAGCACTGAAAGCTCTTGCTAGCCAGCACCCTTCCTTGGAAGCGCTTTCACAGGCGCAGCAACACTGGGGCTTTGCGCTTCTCTACCCACCAAACGTCACGGTCATTCTCTTTCCGTCTCATAGACACGAGCTGAGAAATTGCAAACGACGAGCAATTGCTCAGAGATGAAAAGTGCCAGCACTGAAAGCTCTTGCTAGCCAGCACCCTTCCTTGGAAGCGCTTTTGTAGGCCTAAGAACACTGGGGCTCTGGGCTTCTCTAGCCACCTCATCTTCTGCTCATCCTCTCGCGCACTCTAAAGAGAGCTCAGGTGAGAAATTACAAACGTCGAGCAATTGCTCAGAGATGAAAAGGGCCAGCACTGAAAGCTGTTGCTAGCCAGCACCCTTCCTTGGAAGCGCTTTCACAGGCGCAGCAACACTGGGGCTTTGCGCTTCTCTAGCCACCAAAAGTCACGGTCCTTCTCTTTCCGTCGGTAGACACGAGCTGAGAAATTGCAAACGTCGAGCAATTGCTCAGAGATGAAAAGTGCCAGCACTGAAAGCTGTTGCTAGCCAGCACCCTTCCTTGGAAGCGCTTTTGTAGGCCTAAGAACACTGGGGCTCTGGGCTTCTCTAGCCACCTAATCTTCTGCTCATCCTCTTGCGCACTCTAAAGAGAGCTCAGGTGAGAAATTACAAACGTCGAGCAATTGCTCAGAGATGAAAAGTGCCAGCACTGAAAGCTCTTGCTAGCCAGCACCCTTCCTTGGAAGCGCTTTCACAGGCGCAGCAACACTGGGGCTTTGCGCTTCTCTACCCACCAAACGTCACGGTCCTTCTCTTTCCGTCTCCTAGACACGAGCTGAGAAATTGCAAACGTCGAGCAATTGCTCAGAGATGAAAAGTGCCAGCACTGAAAGCTCTTGCTAGCCAGCACCCTTCCTTGGAAGCGCTTTCACAGGCGCAGCAACACTGGGGCTTTGCGCTTCTATACGCACCAAATGTCACGGTCCTTCACTTTCCGTCTTGTAGACACGAGCTGAGAAATTGCAAACGTCGAGCAATTGCTCAGAGATGAAAAGTGCCAGCACTGAAAGCTGTTGCTAGCCAGCACCCTTCCTTGGAAGCGCTTTTGTAGGCCTAAGAACACTGGGGCTCTGGGCTTCTCTAGCCACCTCATCTTCTGCTCATCCTCTCGCGCACTCTAAAGAGAGCTCAGGTGAGAAATTGCAAACGTCGAGCAATTGCTCAGAGATGAAAAGTGCCAGCACTGAAAGCTCTTGCTAGCCAGCACCCTTCCTTGGAAGCGCTTTCACAGGCGCAGTAACACTGGGGCTTTGCGCTTCTCTACGCACCAAGAGTCACGGTCCTTCTCTTTCCGTCTCGTAGACACGAGCTGAGAAATTGCAAACGTCGAGCAATTGCTCAGAGATGAAAAGTGCCAGCACTGAAAGCTCTTGCTAGCCAGCACCCTTCCTTGGAAGCGCTTTCACAGGTGCAGCAACACTGGGGCTTTGCGCTTCTATACGCACCAAACGTCACGGTCATTCTCTTTCCGTCTCGTAGACACGAGCTGAGAAATTGCAAATGTCGAGCAATTGCTCAGAGATGAAAAGTGCCAGCACTGAAAGCTGTTGCTAGCCAGCACCCTTCCTTGGAAGCGCTTTTGTAGGCCTAAGAACACTGGGGCTCTGGGCATCTCTAGCTACCTAATCTTCTGCTCATCCTCTCGCGCACTCTAAAGAGAGCTCAGGTGAGAAATTGCAAACGTCGAGCAATTGCTCAGAGATGAAAAGTGCCAGCACTGAAAGCTGTTGCTAGCCAGCACCCTTCCTTGGAAGCGCTTTCACAGGCGCAGCAACACTGGGGCTTTGCGCTTCTCTAGCCACCAAACGTCACGGTCATTCTCTTTCCGCCTCGTAGACACGAGCTGAGAAATTGCAAACGTCAAGCAATTGCTCAGAGATGAAAAGTGCCAGCACTGAAAGCTGTTGCTAGCCAGCACCCTTCCTTGGAAGCGCTTTTGTAGGCCTAAGAACACTGGGGCTCTGGGCTTCCCTAGCCACCTCATCTTCTGCTCATCCTCTCACGCACTCTAAAGAGAGCTCAGGTGAGAAATTGCAAACGTCGAGCAATTGCTCAGAGATGAAAAGTGCCAGCACTGAAAGCTGTTGCTAGCCAGCACCCTTCCTTGGAAGCGCTTTCACAGGCGCAGCAACACTGGGGCTTTGCGCTTCTATACGCACCAAATGTCACGGTCCTTCTCTTTCCGTCTCCTAGACACGAGCTGAGAAATTGCAAACGTCGAGCAATTGCTCAGAGATGAAAAGTGCCAGCACTGAAAGCTCTTGCTAGCCAGCACCCTTCCTTGAAAGCGCTTTCACAGGTGCAGTAACACTGGGGCTTTGCGCTTCTCTAGCCACCAAAAGTCACGGTCCTTCTCTTTCCGTCGGTAGACACGAGCTGAGAAATTGCAAACGTCGAGCAATTGCTCAGAGATGAAAAGTGCCAGCACTGAAAGCTGTTGCTAGCCAGCACCCTTCCTTGGAAGCGCTTTTGTAGCCCTTAGAACACTGGGGCTCTGGGCTTCTCTAGCCACCTCATCTTCTGCTCATCCTCTCGCGCACTCTAAAGAGAGCTCAGGTGAGAAATTGCAAACGTCCAGCAATTGCTCAGAGATGAAAAGTGCCAGCACTGAAAGCTGTTGCTAGCCAGCACCCTTCCTTGGAAGCGCTTTCACAGGCGCAGCAACACTGGGGCTTTGCGCTTCTATACGCACCAAACGTCACGGTCCTTCTCTTTCCGTCTCCTAGACACGAGCTGAGAAATTGCAAACGTCGAGCAATTGCTCAGAGATGAAAAGTGCCAGCACTGAAAGCTGTTGCTAGCCAGCACCCTTCCTTGGAAGCGCTTTTGTAGGCCTAAGAACACTGGGGCTCTGGGCTTCTCTAGCCACCTCATCTTCTGCTCATCCTCTCGCGCACTCTAAAGAGAGCTCAGGTGAGAAATTGCAAACGTCGAGCAATTGCTCAGAGATGAAAAGTGCCAGCACTGAAAGCTCTTGCTAGCCAGCACCCTTCCTTGGAAGCGCTTTCACAGGCGCAGCAACACTGGGGCTTTGAGCTTCTCTAGCCACCAAACGTCACGGTCCTTCTCTTTCCGTCTCGTAGACACGAGCTGAGAAATTGCAAACGTCGAGCAATTGCTCAGAGATGAAAAGTGCCAGCACTGAAAGCTCTTGCTAGCCAGCACCCTTCCTTGGAAGCGCTTTTGTAGGCCTAAGAACACTGGGGCTCTGGGCTTCTCTAGCCACCTCATCTTCTGCTCATCCTCTCGCGCACTCTGAAGAGAGCTCAGGTGAGAAATTACAAACGTCGAGCAATTGCTCAGAGATGAAAAGTGCCAGCACTGAAAGCTCTTGCTAGCCAGCACCCTTCCTTGGAAGCGCTTTCACAGGCGCAGCAACACTGGGGCTTTGCGCTTCTCTAGCCACCAAACGTCACGGTCCTTCTCTTTCCGTCGGTAGACACGAGCTGAGAAATTGCAAACGTCCAGCAATTGCTCAGAGATGAAAAGTGCCAGCACTGAAAGCTCTTGCTAGCCAGCACCCTTCCTTGGAAGCGCTTTCACAGGCGCAGCAACACTGGGGCTTTGCGCTTCTATACGCACCAAACGTCACGGTCCTTCTCTTTCCGTCTTGTAGACACGAGCTGAGAAATTGCAAACGTCGAGCAATTGCTCAGAGATGAAAAGTGCCAGCACTGAAAGCTGTTGCTAGCCAGCACCCTTCCTTGGAAGCGCTTTTGTAGGCCTAAGAACACTGGGGCTCTGGGCTTCTCTAGCCACCTCATCTTCTGCTCATCCTCTCGCGCACTCTAAAGAGAGCTCAGGTGAGAAATTGCAAACGTCCAGCAATTGCTCAGAGATGAAAAGTGCCAGCACTGAAAGCTCTTGCTAGCCAGCACCCTTCCTTGGAAGCGCTTTCACAGGCGCAGTAACACTGGGGCTTTGCGCTTCTCTACGCACCAAGCGTCACGGTCCTTCTCTTTCTGTCTCCTAGACACGAGCTGAGAAATTGCAAACGTCGAGCAATTGCTCAGAGATGAAAAGTGCCAGCACTGAAAGCTGTTGCTAGCCAGCACCCTTCCTTGGAAGCGCTTTCACATGAGCAGTAACACTGGGGCTTTGCGCTTCTATACGCACCAAACGTCACGGTCCTTCTCTTTCCGTCTCGTAGACACGAGCTGAGAAATTGCAAACGTCCAGCAATTGCTCAGAGATGAAAAGTGCCAGCACTGAAAGCTCTTGCTAGCCAGCACCCTTCCTTGGAAGCGCTTTTGTAGGCCTAAGAACACTGGGGCTCTGGGCTTCTCTAGCCACCTCATCTTCTGCTCATCCTCTCGCGCACTCTAAAGAGAGCTCAGGTGAGAAATTGCAAACGTCGAGCAATTGCTCAGAGATGAAAAGTGCCAGCACTGAAAGCTGTTGCTAGCCAGCACCCTTCCTTGGAAGCGCTTTCACAGGCGCAGCAACACTGGGGCTTTGCGCTTCTCTACCCACCAAACGTCACGGTCCTTCTCTTTCCGTCTCGTAGACACGAGCTGAGAAATTGCAAACGTCGAGCAATTGCTCAGAGATGAAAAGTGCCAGCACTGAAAGCTGTTGCTAGCCAGCACCCTTCCTTGGAAGCGCTTTTGTAGGCCTAAGAACACTGGGGCTCTGGGCTTCTCTAGCCACCTCATCTTCTGCTCATCCTCTCGCGCACTCTGAAGAGAGCTCAGGTGAGAAATTACAAACGTCGAGCAATTGCTCAGAGATGAAAAGTGCCAGCACTGAAAGCTCTTGCTAGCCAGCACCCTTCCTTGGAAGCGCTTTCACAGGCGCAGCAACACTGGGGCTTTGCGCTTCTCTAGCCACCAAACGTCACGGTCCTTCTCTTTCCGTCGGTAGACACGAGCTGAGAAATTGCAAACGTCCAGCAATTGCTCAGAGATGAAAAGTGCCAGCACTGAAAGCTCTTGCTAGCCAGCACCCTTCCTTGGAAGCGCTTTCACAGGCGCAGCAACACTGGGGCTTTGCGCTTCTATACGCACCAAACGTCACGGTCCTTCTCTTTCCGTCTTGTAGACACGAGCTGAGAAATTGCAAACGTCGAGCAATTGCTCAGAGATGAAAAGTGCCAGCACTGAAAGCTGTTGCTAGCCAGCACCCTTCCTTGGAAGCGCTTTTGTAGGCCTAAGAACACTGGGGCTCTGGGCTTCTCTAGCCACCTCATCTTCTGCTCATCCTCTCGCGCACTCTAAAGAGAGCTCAGGTGAGAAATTGCAAACGTCCAGCAATTGCTCAGAGATGAAAAGTGCCAGCACTGAAAGCTCTTGCTAGCCAGCACCCTTCCTTGGAAGCGCTTTCACAGGCGCAGTAACACTGGGGCTTTGCGCTTCTCTACGCACCAAGCGTCACGGTCCTTCTCTTTCCGTCTCCTAGACACGAGCTGAGAAATTGCAAACGTCGAGCAATTGCTCAGAGATGAAAAGTGCCAGCACTGAAAGCTGTTGCTAGCCAGCACCCTTCCTTGGAAGCGCTTTCACATGAGCAGCAACACTGGGGCTTTGCGCTTCTATACGCACCAAACGTCACGGTCCTTCTCTTTCCGTCTCGTAGACACGAGCTGAGAAATTGCAAACGTCCAGCAATTGCTCAGAGATGAAAAGTGCCAGCACTGAAAGCTGTTGCTAGCCAGCACCCTTCCTTGGAAGCGCTTTTGTAGGCCTAAGAACACTGGGGCTCTGGGCATCTCTAGCTACCTAATCTTCTGCTCATCCTCTCGCGCACTCTAAAGAGAGCTCAGGTGAGAAATTGCAAACGTCGAGCAATTGCTCAGAGATGAAAAGTGCCAGCACTGAAAGCTGTTGCTAGCCAGCACCCTTCCTTGGAAGCGCTTTCACAGGCGCAGCAACACTGGGGCTTTGCGCTTCTCTAGCCACCAAACGTCACGGTCATTCTCTTTCCGCCTCGTAGACACGAGCTGAGAAATTGCAAACGTCAAGCAATTGCTCAGAGATGAAAAGTGCCAGCACTGAAAGCTGTTGCTAGCCAGCACCCTTCCTTGGAAGCGCTTTTGTAGGCCTAAGAACACTGGGGCTCTGGGCTTCCCTAGCCACCTCATCTTCTGCTCATCCTCTCGCGCACTCTGAAGAGAGCTCAGGTGAGAAATTACAAACGTCGAGCAATTGCTCAGAGATGAAAAGTGCCAGCACTGAAAGCTCTTGCTAGCCAGCACCCTTCCTTGGAAGCGCTTTCACAGGCGCAGCAACACTGGGGCTTTGCGCTTCTCTAGCCACCAAACGTCACGGTCCTTCTCTTTCCGTCTTGTAGACACGAGCTGAGAAATTGCAAACGTCAAGCAATTGCTCAGAGATGAAAAGTGCCAGCACTGAAAGCTCTTGCTAGCCAGCACCCTTCCTTGGAAGCGCTTTCACAGGTGCAGCAACACTGGGGCTTTGCGCTTCTCTACCCACCAAACGTCACGGTCCTTCTCTTTCCGTCTCCTAGACACGAGCTGAGAAATTGCAAACGTCGAGCAATTGCTCAGAGATGAAAAGTGCCAGCACTGAAAGCTCTTGCTAGCCAGCACCCTTCCTTGGAAGCGCTTTTGTAGGCCTAAGAACACTGGGGCTCTGGGCTTCTCTAGCCACCTCATCTTCTGCTCATCCTCTCGCGCACTCTAAAGAGAGCTCAGGTGAGAAATTACAAACGTCGAGCAATTGCTCAGAGATGAAAAGTGCCAGCACTGAAAGCTCTTGCTAGCCAGCACCCTTCCTTGAAAGCGCTTTCACAGGTGCAGTAACACTGGGGCTTTGCGCTTCTCTAGCCACCAAATGTCACGGTCCTTCTCTTTCCGTCGGTAGACACGAGCTGAGAAATTGCAAACGTCGAGCAATTGCTCAGAGATGAAAAGTGCCAGCACTGAAAGCTCTTGCTAGCCAGCACCCTTCCTTGGAAGCGCTTTTGTAGCCCTTAGAACACTGGGGCTCTGGGCTTCTCTAGCCACCTCATCTTCTGCTCATCCTCTCGCGCACTCTAATGAGAGCTCAGGTGAGAAATTGCAAACGTCCAGCAATTGCTCAGAGATGAAAAGTGCCAGCACTGAAAGCTGTTGCTAGCCAGCACCCTTCCTTGGAAGCGCTTTCACAGGCGCAGCAACACTGGGGCTTTGCGCTTCTATACGCACCAAACGTCACGGTCCTTCTCTTTCCGTCTCCTAGGCACGAGCTGAGAAATTGCAAACGTCGAGCAATTGCTCAGAGATGAAAAGTGCCAGCACTGAAAGCTGTTGCTAGCCAGCACCCTTCCTTGGAAGCGCTTTTGTAGGCCTAAGAACACTGGGGCTCTGGGCTTCTCTAGCCACCTCATCTTCTGCTCATCCTCTCGCGCACTCTAAAGAGAGCTCAGGTGAGAAATTGCAAACGTCCAGCAATTGCTCAGAGATGAAAAGTGCCAGCACTGAAAGCTCTTGCTAGCCAGCACCCTTCCTTGGAAGCGCTTTCACAGGCGCAGCAACACTGGGGCTTTGCGCTTCTCTAGCCACCAAACGTCACGGTCCTTCTCTTTCCGTCTCGTAGACACGAGCTGAGAAATTGCAAACGTCGAGCAATTGCTCAGAGATGAAAAGTGCCAGCACTGAAAGCTGTTGCTAGCCAGCACCCTTCCTTGGAAGCGCTTTTGTAGGCCTAAGAACACTGGGGCTCTGGGCTTCTCTAGCCACCTCATCTTCTGCTCATCCTCTCGCGCACTCTGAAGAGAGCTCAGGTGAGAAATTACAAACGTCGAGCAATTGCTCAGAGATGAAAAGTGCCAGCACTGAAAGCTCTTGCTAGCCAGCACCCTTCCTTGGAAGCGCTTTCACAGGCGCAGCAACACTGGGGCTTTGCGCTTCTCTAGCCACCAAACGTCACGGTCCTTCTCTTTCCGTCGGTAGACACGAGCTGAGAAATTGCAAACGTCGAGCAATTGCTCAGAGATGAAAAGTGCCAGCACTGAAACCTCTTGCTAGCCAGCACCCTTCCTTGGAAGCGCTTTTGTAGGCCTAAGAACACTCGGGCTCTGGGCTTCTCTAGCCACCTCATCTTCTGCTCATCCCCTCGCGCACTCTAAAGAGAGCTCAGGTGAGAAATTGCAAACGTCGAGCAATTGCTCAGAGATGAAAAGTGCCAGCACTGAAAGCTCTTGCTAGCCAGCACCCTTCCTTGGAAGCGCTTTTGTAGGCCTAAGAACACTGGGGCTCTGGGCTTCTCTAGCCACCTCATCTTCTGCTCATCCTCTCGCGCACTCTAAAGAGAGCTCAGGTGAGAAATTGCAAACGTCGAGCAATTGCTCAGAGATGAAAAGTGCCAGCACTGAAAGCTCTTGCTAGCCAGCACCCTTCCTTGGAAGCGCTTTCACAGGCGCAGCAACACTGGGGCTTTGCGCTTCTCTAGCCACCAAACGTCACGGTCCTTCTCTTTCCGTCTCGTAGACACGACCTGAGAAATTGCAAACGTCGAGCAATTGCTCAGAGATGAAAAGTGCCAGCACTGAAAGCTCTTGCTAGCCAGCACCCTTCCTTGGAAGCGCTTTTGTAGGCCTAAGAACACTGGGGCTCTGGGCTTCTCTAGCCACCTCATCTTCTGCTCATCCTCTCGCGCACTCTAAAGAGAGCTCAGGTGAGAAATTGCAAAAGTTGAGCAATTGCTCAGAGATGAAAAGTGCCAGCACTGAAAGCTCTTGCTAGCCAGCACCCTTCCTTGGAAGCGCTTTCACAGGCGCAGCAACACTGGGGCTTTGCGCTTCTCTACCCACCAAACGTCACGGTCCTTCTCTTTCCGTCGGTAGACACGAGCTGAGAAATTGCAAACGTCGAGCAATTGCTCAGAGATGAAAAGTGCCAGCACTGAAAGCTGTTGCTAGCCAGCACCCTTCCTTGGAAGCGCTTTCACAGGTGCAGCAACGCTGGGGCTTTGCGCTTCTATACGCACCAAACGTCACGGTCCTTCTCTTTCCGTCGGTAGACGTGAGCTGAGAAATTGCAAACATCGAGCAATTGCTCAGAGATGAAAAGTGCCAGCACTGAAAGCTGTTGCTAGCCAGCACCCTTCCTTGGAAGCGCTTTTGTAGGCCTAAGAACACTGGGGCTCTGGGCTTCTCTAGCCACCTAATCTTCTGCTCATCCTCTCGCGCACTCTAAAGAGAGCTCAGGTGAGAAATTACAAACGTCGAGCAATTGCTCAGAGATGAAAAGTGCCAGCACTGAAAGCTGTTGCTAGCCAGCACCCTTCCTTGGAAGCGCTTTCACAGGCGCAGCAACACTGGGGCTTTGCACTTCTCTACCCACCAAACGTCACGGTCCTTCTCTTTCCGTCTCCTAGACACGAGCTGAGAAATTGCAAACGTCGAGCAATTGCTCAGAGATGAAAAGTGCCAGCACTGAAAGCTGTTGCTAGCCAGCACCCTTCCTTGGAAGCGCTTTCACAGGCGCAGCAACACTGGGGCTTTGCGCTTCTCTAGCCACCAAACGTCACGGTCCTTCTCTTTCCGTCTTGTAGACACGAGCTGAGAAATTGCAAACGTCGAGCAATTGCTCAGAGATGAAAAGTGCCAGCACTGAAAGCTCTTGCTAGCCAGCACCCTTCCTTGGAAGCGCTTTTGTAGGCCTAAGAACACTGGGGCTCTGGGCTTCTCTAGCCACCTCATCTTCTGCTCATCCTCTCGCGCACTCTAAAGAGAGCTCAGGTGAGAAATTGCAAACGTCCAGCAATTGCTCAGAGATGAAAAGTGCCAGCACTGAAAGCTCTTGCTAGCCAGCACCCTTCCTTGGAAGCGCTTTCACAGGCGCAGCAACACTGGGGCTTTGCGCTTCTCTAGCCACCAAACGTCACGGTCCTTCTCTTTCCGTCTCGTAGACACGAGCTGAGAAATTGCAAACGTCGAGCAATTGCTCAGAGATGAAAAGTGCCAGCACTGAAAGCTCTTGCTAGCCAGCACCCTTCCTTGGAAGCGCTTTTGTAGGCCTAAGAACACTGGGGCTCTGGGCTTCTCTAGCCACCTCATCTTCTGCTCATCCTCTCGCGCACTCTAAAGAGAGCTCAGGTGAGAAATTGCAAACGTCGAGCAATTGCTCAGAGATGAAAAGTGCCAGCACTGAAAGCTGTTGCTAGCCAGCACCCTTCCTTGGAAGCGCTTTCACAGGTGCAGCAACACTGGGGCTTTTCGTTTCTCTACCCACCAAACGTCACGGTCCTTCTCTTTCCGTCGGTAGACACGAGCTGAGAAATTGCAAACGTCGAGCAATTGCTCAGAGATGAAAAGTGCCAGCACTGAAAGCTGTTGCTAGCCAGCACCCTTCCTTGGAAGCGCTTTCACAGGCGCAGCAACACTGGGGCTTTGCGCTTCTATACGCACCAAACGTCACGGTCCTTCTCTTTCCGTCTCCTAGACACGAGCTGAGAAATTGCAAACGTCGAGCAATTGCTCAGAGATGAAAAGTGCCAGCACTGAAAGCTGTTGCTAGCCAGCACCCTTCCTTGGAAGCGCTTTTGTAGGCCTAAGAACACTGGGGCTCTGGGCTTCTCTAGCCACCTCATCTTCTGCTCATCCTCTCGCGCACTCTAAAGAGAGCTCAGGTGAGAAATTGCAAACGTCGAGCAATTGCTCAGAGATGAAAAGTGCCAGCACTGAAAGCTCTTGCTAGCCAGCACCCTTCCTTGGAAGCGCTTTCACAGGCGCAGCAACACTGGGGCTTTGCGCTTCTCTAGCCACCAAACGTCACGGTCCTTCTCTTTCCGTCGGTAGACACGAGCTGAGAAATTGCAAACGTCGAGCAATTGCTCAGAGATGAAAAGTGCCAGCACTGAAAGCTGTTGCTAGCCAGCACCCTTCCTTGGAAGCGCTTTCACAGGCGCAGCAACACTGGGGCTTTGTGCTTCTATACGCACCAAATGTCACGGTCCTTCTCTTTCCGTCGGTAGACACGAGCTGAGAAATAGCAAACGTCGAGCAATTGCTCAGAGATGAAAAGTGCCAGCACTGAAAGCTCTTGCTAGCCAGCACCCTTCCTTGGAAGCGCTTTCACAGGCGCAGTAACACTGGGGCTTTGCGCTTCTCTAGCCACCAAATGTCACGGTCCTTCTCTTTCCGTCTCCTAGACACGAGCTGAGAAATTGCAAACGTCGAGCAATTGCTCAGAGATGAAAAGTGCCAGCACTGAAAGCTGTTGCTAGCCAGCACCCTTCCTTGGAAGCGCTTTCACATGAGCAGCAACACTGGGGCTTTGCGCTTCTATACGCACCAAACGTCACGGTCATTCTCTTTCCGTCTCGTAGACACGAGCTGAGAAATTGCAAACGTCCAGCAATTGCTCAGAGATGAAAAGTGCCAGCACTGAAAGCTCTTGCTAGCCAGCACCCTTCCTTGGAAGCGCTTTTGTAGGCCTAAGAACACTGGGGCTCTGGGCTTCTCTAGCCACCTCATCTTCTGCTCATCCTCTCGCGCACTCTAAAGAGAGCTCAGGTGAGAAATTGCAAACGTCGAGCAATTGCTCAGAGATGAAAAGTGCCAGCACTGAAAGCTGTTGCTAGCCAGCACCCTTCCTTGGAAGCGCTTTCACAGGCGCAGCAACACTGGGGCTTTGCGCTTCTCTACCCACCAAACGTCACGGTCCTTCTCTTTCCGTCTCGTAGACACGAGCTGAGAAATTGCAAACGTCGAGCAATTGCTCAGAGATGAAAAGTGCCAGCACTGAAAGCTGTTGCTAGCCAGCACCCTTCCTTGGAAGCGCTTTTGTAGGCCTAAGAACACTGGGGCTCTGGGCTTCTCTAGCCACCTCATCTTCTGCTCATCCTCTCGCGCACTCTGAAGAGAGCTCAGGTGAGAAATTACAAACGTCGAGCAATTGCTCAGAGATGAAAAGTGCCAGCACTGAAAGCTCTTGCTAGCCAGCACCCTTCCTTGGAAGCGCTTTCACAGGCGCAGCAACACTGGGGCTTTGCGCTTCTCTAGCCACCAAACGTCACGGTCCTTCTCTTTCCGTCGGTAGACACGAGCTGAGAAATTGCAAACGTCCAGCAATTGCTCAGAGATGAAAAGTGCCAGCACTGAAAGCTCTTGCTAGCCAGCACCCTTCCTTGGAAGCGCTTTCACAGGCGCAGCAACACTGGGGCTTTGCGCTTCTATACGCACCAAACGTCACGGTCCTTCTCTTTCCGTCTTGTAGACACGAGCTGAGAAATTGCAAACGTCGAGCAATTGCTCAGAGATGAAAAGTGCCAGCACTGAAAGCTGTTGCTAGCCAGCACCCTTCCTTGGAAGCGCTTTTGTAGGCCTAAGAACACTGGGGCTCTGGGCTTCTCTAGCCACCTCATCTTCTGCTCATCCTCTCGCGCACTCTAAAGAGAGCTCAGGTGAGAAATTGCAAACGTCCAGCAATTGCTCAGAGATGAAAAGTGCCAGCACTGAAAGCTCTTGCTAGCCAGCACCCTTCCTTGGAAGCGCTTTCACAGGCGCAGTAACACTGGGGCTTTGCGCTTCTCTACGCACCAAGCGTCACGGTCCTTCTCTTTCCGTCTCCTAGACACGAGCTGAGAAATTGCAAACGTCGAGCAATTGCTCAGAGATGAAAAGTGCCAGCACTGAAAGCTGTTGCTAGCCAGCACCCTTCCTTGGAAGCGCTTTCACATGAGCAGCAACACTGGGGCTTTGCGCTTCTATACGCACCAAACGTCACGGTCCTTCTCTTTCCGTCTCGTAGACACGAGCTGAGAAATTGCAAACGTCCAGCAATTGCTCAGAGATGAAAAGTGCCAGCACTGAAAGCTCTTGCTAGCCAGCACCCTTCCTTGGAAGCGCTTTTGTAGGCCTAAGAACACTGGGGCTCTGGGCTTCTCTAGCCACCTCATCTTCTGCTCATCCTCTCGCGCACTCTAAAGAGAGCTCAGGTGAGAAATTGCAAACGTCGAGCAATTGCTCAGAGATGAAAAGTGCCAGCACTGAAAGCTCTTGCTAGCCAGCACCCTTCCTTGGAAGCGCTTTCACAGGCGCAGCAACACTGGGGCTTTGCGCTTCTCTACCCACCAAACGTCACGGTCCTTCTCTTTCCGTCTCCTAGACACGAGCTGAGAAATTGCAAACGTCGAGCAATTGCTCAGAGATGAAAAGTGCCAGCACTGAAAGCTGTTGCTAGCCAGCACCCTTCCTTGGAAGCGCTTTTGTAGGCCTAAGAACACTGGGGCTCTGGGCTTCTCTAGCCACCTCATCTTCTGCTCATCCTCTCGCGCACTCTGAAGAGAGCTCAGGTGAGAAATTACAAACGTCGAGCAATTGCTCAGAGATGAAAAGTGCCAGCACTGAAAGCTCTTGCTAGCCAGCACCCTTCCTTGGAAGCGCTTTCACAGGCGCAGCAACACTGGGGCTTTGCGCTTCTCTAGCCACCAAACGTCACGGTCCTTCTCTTTCCGTCGGTAGACACGAGCTGAGAAATTGCAAACGTCCAGCAATTGCTCAGAGATGAAAAGTGCCAGCACTGAAAGCTCTTGCTAGCCAGCACCCTTCCTTGGAAGCGCTTTCACAGGCGCAGCAACACTGGGGCTTTGCGCTTCTATACGCACCAAACGTCACGGTCCTTCTCTTTCCGTCTTGTAGACACGAGCTGAGAAATTGCAAACGTCGAGCAATTGCTCAGAGATGAAAAGTGCCAGCACTGAAAGCTGTTGCTAGCCAGCACCCTTCCTTGGAAGCGCTTTTGTAGGCCTAAGAACACTGGGGCTCTGGGCTTCTCTAGCCACCTCATCTTCTGCTCATCCTCTCGCGCACTCTAAAGAGAGCTCAGGTGAGAAATTGCAAACGTCCAGCAATTGCTCAGAGATGAAAAGTGCCAGCACTGAAAGCTCTTGCTAGCCAGCACCCTTCCTTGGAAGCGCTTTCACAGGCGCAGTAACACTGGGGCTTTGCGCTTCTCTACGCACCAAGCGTCACGGTCCTTCTCTTTCCGTCTCCTAGACACGAGCTGAGAAATTGCAAACGTCGAGCAATTGCTCAGAGATGAAAAGTGCCAGCACTGAAAGCTGTTGCTAGCCAGCACCCTTCCTTGGAAGCGCTTTCACATGAGCAGCAACACTGGGGCTTTGCGCTTCTATACGCACCAAACGTCACGGTCCTTCTCTTTCCGTCTCGTAGACACGAGCTGAGAAATTGCAAACGTCCAGCAATTGCTCAGAGATGAAAAGTGCCAGCACTGAAAGCTCTTGCTAGCCAGCACCCTTCCTTGGAAGCGCTTTTGTAGGCCTAAGAACACTGGGGCTCTGGGCATCTCTAGCTACCTAATCTTCTGCTCATCCTCTCGCGCACTCTAAAGAGAGCTCAGGTGAGAAATTGCAAACGTCGAGCAATTGCTCAGAGATGAAAAGTGCCAGCACTGAAAGCTGTTGCTAGCCAGCACCCTTCCTTGGAAGCGCTTTCACAGGCGCAGCAACACTGGGGCTTTGCGCTTCTCTAGCCACCAAACGTCACGGTCATTCTCTTTCCGCCTCGTAGACACGAGCTGAGAAATTGCAAACGTCAAGCAATTGCTCAGAGATGAAAAGTGCCAGCACTGAAAGCTGTTGCTAGCCAGCACCCTTCCTTGGAAGCGCTTTTGTAGGCCTAAGAACACTGGGGCTCTGGGCTTCCCTAGCCACCTCATCTTCTGCTCATCCTCTCGCGCACTCTGAAGAGAGCTCAGGTGAGAAATTACAAACGTCGAGCAATTGCTCAGAGATGAAAAGTGCCAGCACTGAAAGCTCTTGCTAGCCAGCACCCTTCCTTGGAAGCGCTTTCACAGGCGCAGCAACACTGGGGCTTTGCGCTTCTCTAGCCACCAAACGTCACGGTCCTTCTCTTTCCGTCTTGTAGACACGAGCTGAGAAATTGCAAACGTCAAGCAATTGCTCAGAGATGAAAAGTGCCAGCACTGAAAGCTCTTGCTAGCCAGCACCCTTCCTTGGAAGCGCTTTCACAGGTGCAGCAACACTGGGGCTTTGCGCTTCTCTACCCACCAAACGTCACGGTCATTCTCTTTCCGTCTCCTAGACACGAGCTGAGAAATTGCAAACGTCGAGCAATTGCTCAGAGATGAAAAGTGCCAGCACTGAAAGCTCTTGCTAGCCAGCACCCTTCCTTGGAAGCGCTTTTGTAGGCCTAAGAACACTGGGGCTCTGGGCTTCTCTAGCCACCTCATCTTCTGCTCATCCTCTCGCGCACTCTAAAGAGAGCTCAGGTGAGAAATTACAAACGTCGAGCAATTGCTCAGAGATGAAAAGTGCCAGCACTGAAAGCTCTTGCTAGCCAGCACCCTTCCTTGAAAGCGCTTTCACAGGTGCAGTAACACTGGGGCTTTGCGCTTCTCTAGCCACCAAATGTCACGGTCCTTCTCTTTCCGTCGGTAGACACGAGCTGAGAAATTGCAAACGTCGAGCAATTGCTCAGAGATGAAAAGTGCCAGCACTGAAAGCTCTTGCTAGCCAGCACCCTTCCTTGGAAGCGCTTTTGTAGCCCTTAGAACACTGGGGCTCTGGGCTTCTCTAGCCACCTCATCTTCTGCTCATCCTCTCGCGCACTCTAATGAGAGCTCAGGTGAGAAATTGCAAACGTCCAGCAATTGCTCAGAGATGAAAAGTGCCAGCACTGAAAGCTGTTGCTAGCCAGCACCCTTCCTTGGAAGCGCTTTCACAGGCGCAGCAACACTGGGGCTTTGCGCTTCTATACGCACCAAACGTCACGGTCCTTCTCTTTCCGTCTCCTAGGCACGAGCTGAGAAATTGCAAACGTCGAGCAATTGCTCAGAGATGAAAAGTGCCAGCACTGAAAGCTGTTGCTAGCCAGCACCCTTCCTTGGAAGCGCTTTTGTAGGCCTAAGAACACTGGGGCTCTGGGCTTCTCTAGCCACCTCATCTTCTGCTCATCCTCTCGCGCACTCTGAAGAGAGCTCAGGTGAGAAATTGCAAACGTCCAGCAATTGCTCAGAGATGAAAAGTGCCAGCACTGAAAGCTCTTGCTAGCCAGCACCCTTCCTTGGAAGCGCTTTCACAGGCGCAGCAACACTGGGGCTTTGCGCTTCTCTAGCCACCAAACGTCACGGTCCTTCTCTTTCCGTCTCGTAGACACGAGCTGAGAAATTGCAAACGTCGAGCAATTGCTCAGAGATGAAAAGTGCCAGCACTGAAAGCTGTTGCTAGCCAGCACCCTTCCTTGGAAGCGCTTTTGTAGGCCTAAGAACACTGGGGCTCTGGGCTTCTCTAGCCACCTCATCTTCTGCTCATCCTCTCGCGCACTCTGAAGAGAGCTCAGGTGAGAAATTACAAACGTCGAGCAATTGCTCAGAGATGAAAAGTGCCAGCACTGAAAGCTCTTGCTAGCCAGCACCCTTCCTTGGAAGCGCTTTCACAGGCGCAGCAACACTGGGGCTTTGCGCTTCTCTAGCCACCAAACGTCACGGTCATTCTCTTTCCGTCGGTAGACACGAGCTGAGAAATTGCAAACGTCGAGCAATTGCTCAGAGATGAAAAGTGCCAGCACTGAAACCTCTTGCTAGCCAGCACCCTTCCTTGGAAGCGCTTTTGTAGGCCTAAGAACACTGGGGCTCTGGGCTTCTCTAGCCACCTCATCTTCTGCTCATCCCCTCGCGCACTCTAAAGAGAGCTCAGGTGAGAAATTGCAAACGTCGAGCAATTGCTCAGAGATGAAAAGTGCCAGCACTGAAAGCTCTTGCTAGCCAGCACCCTTCCTTGGAAGCGCTTTTGTAGGCCTAAGAACACTGGGGCTCTGGGCTTCTCTAGCCACCTCATCTTCTGCTCATCCTCTCGCGCACTCTAAAGAGAGCTCAGGTGAGAAATTGCAAACGTCGAGCAATTGCTCAGAGATGAAAAGTGCCAGCACTGAAAGCTCTTGCTAGCCAGCACCCTTCCTTGGAAGCGCTTTCACAGGCGCAGCAACACTGGGGCTTTGCGCTTCTCTAGCCACCAAACGTCACGGTCCTTCTCTTTCCGTCTCGTAGACACGACCTGAGAAATTGCAAACGTCGAGCAATTGCTCAGAGATGAAAAGTGCCAGCACTGAAAGCTCTTGCTAGCCAGCACCCTTCCTTGGAAGCGCTTTTGTAGGCCTAAGAACACTGGGGCTCTGGGCTTCTCTAGCCACCTCATCTTCTGCTCATCCTCTCGCGCACTCTAAAGAGAGCTCAGGTGAGAAATTGCAAAAGTTGAGCAATTGCTCAGAGATGAAAAGTGCCAGCACTGAAAGCTCTTGCTAGCCAGCACCCTTCCTTGGAAGCGCTTTCACAGGCGCAGCAACACTGGGGCTTTGCGCTTCTCTACCCACCAAACGTCACGGTCCTTCTCTTTCCGTCGGTAGACACGAGCTGAGAAATTGCAAACGTCGAGCAATTGCTCAGAGATGAAAAGTGCCAGCACTGAAAGCTGTTGCTAGCCAGCACCCTTCCTTGGAAGCGCTTTCACAGGTGCAGCAACGCTGGGGCTTTGCGCTTCTATACGCACCAAACGTCACGGTCCTTCTCTTTCCGTCGGTAGACGTGAGCTGAGAAATTGCAAACATCGAGCAATTGCTCAGAGATGAAAAGTGCCAGCACTGAAAGCTGTTGCTAGCCAGCACCCTTCCTTGGAAGCGCTTTTGTAGGCCTAAGAACACTGGGGCTCTGGGCTTCTCTAGCCACCTAATCTTCTGCTCATCCTCTCGCGCACTCTAAAGAGAGCTCAGGTGAGAAATTACAAACGTCGAGCAATTGCTCAGAGATGAAAAGTGCCAGCACTGAAAGCTGTTGCTAGCCAGCACCCTTCCTTGGAAGCGCTTTCACAGGCGCAGCAACACTGGGGCTTTGCACTTCTCTACCCACCAAACGTCACGGTCCTTCTCTTTCCGTCTCCTAGACACGAGCTGAGAAATTGCAAACGTCGAGCAATTGCTCAGAGATGAAAAGTGCCAGCACTGAAAGCTGTTGCTAGCCAGCACCCTTCCTTGGAAGCGCTTTCACAGGCGCAGCAACACTGGGGCTTTGCGCTTCTCTAGCCACCAAACGTCACGGTCCTTCTCTTTCCGTCTTGTAGACACGAGCTGAGAAATTGCAAACGTCGAGCAATTGCTCAGAGATGAAAAGTGCCAGCACTGAAAGCTCTTGCTAGCCAGCACCCTTCCTTGGAAGCGCTTTTGTAGGCCTAAGAACACTGGGGCTCTGGGCTTCTCTAGCCACCTCATCTTCTGCTCATCCTCTCGCGCACTCTAAAGAGAGCTCAGGTGAGAAATTGCAAACGTCGAGCAATTGCTCAGAGATGAAAAGTGCCAGCACTGAAAGCTCTTGCTAGCCAGCACCCTTCCTTGGAAGCGCTTTCACAGGCGCAGCAACACTGGGGCTTTGCGCTTCTCTACCCACCAAACGTCACGGTCCTTCTCTTTCCGTCTCGTAGACACGAGCTGAGAAATTGCAAACGTCGAGCAATTGCTCAGAGATGAAAAGTGCCAGCACTGAAAGCTGTTGCTAGCCAGCACCCTTCCTTGGAAGCGCTTTTGTAGGCCTAAGAACACTGGGGCTCTGGGCTTCTCTAGCCACCTCATCTTCTGCTCATCCTCTCGCGCACTCTAAAGAGAGCTCAGGTGAGAAATTGCAAACGTCGAGCAATTGCTCAGAGATGAAAAGTGCCAGCACTGAAAGCTGTTGCTAGCCAGCACCCTTCCTTGGAAGCGCTTTCACAGGTGCAGCAACACTGGGGCTTTTCGTTTCTCTACCCACCAAACGTCACGGTCCTTCTCTTTCCGTCGGTAGACACGAGCTGAGAAATTGCAAACGTCGAGCAATTGCTCAGAGATGAAAAGTGCCAGCACTGAAAGCTGTTGCTAGCCAGCACCCTTCCTTGGAAGCGCTTTCACAGGCGCAGCAACACTGGGGCTTTGCGCTTCTATACGCACCAAACGTCACGGTCCTTCTCTTTCCGTCTCGTAGACACGAGCTGAGAAATTGCAAACGTCGAGCAATTGCTCAGAGATGAAAAGTGCCAGCACTGAAAGCTGTTGCTAGCCAGCACCCTTCCTTGGAAGCGCTTTTGTAGGCCTAAGAACACTGGGGCTCTGGGCTTCTCTAGCCACCTCATCTTCTGCTCATCCTCTCGCGCACTCTAAAGAGAGCTCAGGTGAGAAATTGCAAACGTCGAGCAATTGCTCAGAGATGAAAAGTGCCAGCACTGAAAGCTCTTGCTAGCCAGCACCCTTCCTTGGAAGCGCTTTCACAGGCGCAGCAACACTGGGGCTTTGCGCTTCTCTAGCCACCAAACGTCACGGTCCTTCTCTTTCCGTCGGTAGACACGAGCTGAGAAATTGCAAACGTCGAGCAATTGCTCAGAGATGAAAAGTGCCAGCACTGAAAGCTGTTGCTAGCCAGCACCCTTCCTTGGAAGCGCTTTCACAGGCGCAGCAACACTGGGGCTTTGTGCTTCTATACGCACCAAATGTCACGGTCCTTCTCTTTCCGTCGGTAGACACGAGCTGAGAAATAGCAAACGTCGAGCAATTGCTCAGAGATGAAAAGTGCCAGCACTGAAAGCTCTTGCTAGCCAGCACCCTTCCTTGGAAGCGCTTTCACAGGCGCAGCAACACTGGGGCTTTGCGCTTCTCTGCCCACCAAACGTCACGGTCATTCTATTTCCGCCTCGTAGACACGAGCTGAGAAATTGCAAACGTCGAGCAATTGCTCAGAGATGAAAAGTGCCAGCACTGAAAGCTGTTGCTAGCCAGCACCCTTCCTTGGAAGCGCTTTCACAAGCGCAGTAACACCGGGGCTTTGCGCTTCTATACGCACCAAACGTCACGGTCCTTCTCTTTCCGTCTCGTAGACATGAGCTGAGAAATTGCAAACGTCCAGCAATTGCTCAGAGATGAAAAGTGCCAGCACTGAAAGCTGTTGCTAGCCAGCACCCTTCCTTGGAAGCGCTTTTGTAGGCCTAAGAACACTGGGGCTCTGGGCTTCCCTAGCCTCCTCATCTTCTGCTCATCCTCTCGCGCACTCTAAAGAGAGCTCAGGTGAGAAATTGCAAACGTCGAGCAATTGCTCGGAGATGAAAAGTGCCAGCACTGAAAGCTCTTGCTAGCCAGCACCCTTCCTTGGAAGCGCTTTCACAGGCGCAGCAACACTGGGGCTTTGCGCTTCTCTACCCACCAAATGTCACGGTCCTTCTCTTTCCGTCTTGTAGACACGAGCTGAGAAATTGCAAACGTCGAGCAATTGCTCAGAGATGAAAAGTGCCAGCACTGAAAGCTGTTGCTAGCCAGCACCCTTCCTTGGAAGCGCTTTTGTAGGCCTAAGAACACTGGGGCTCTGGGCTTCTCTAGCCACCTCATCTTCTGCTCATCCTCTCGCGCACTCTAAAGAGAGCTCAGGTGAGAAATTGCAAACGTCGAGCAATTGCTCAGAGATGAAAAGTGCCAGCACTGAAAGCTCTTGCTAGCCAGCACCCTTCCTTGGAAGCGCTTTTGTAGGCCTAAGAACACTGGGGCTCTGGGCTTCTCTAGCCACCTCATCTTCTGCTCATCCTCTCGCGCACTCTAAAGAGAGCTCAGGTGAGAAATTGCAAACGTCCAGCAATTGCTCAGAGATGAAAAGTGCCAGCACTGAAAGCTCTTGCTAGCCAGCACCCTTCCTTGGAAGCGCTTTCACAGGCGCAGCAACACTGGGGCTTTGCGCTTCTCTACCCACCAAACGTCACGGTCATTCTCTTTCCGTCTCATAGACACGAGCTGAGAAATTGCAAACGACGAGCAATTGCTCAGAGATGAAAAGTGCCAGCACTGAAAGCTCTTGCTAGCCAGCACCCTTCCTTGGAAGCGCTTTTGTAGGCCTAAGAACACTGGGGCTCTGGGCTTCTCTAGCCACCTCATCTTCTGCTCATCCTCTCGCGCACTCTAAAGAGAGCTCAGGTGAGAAATTACAAACGTCGAGCAATTGCTCAGAGATGAAAAGGGCCAGCACTGAAAGCTGTTGCTAGCCAGCACCCTTCCTTGGAAGCGCTTTCACAGGCGCAGCAACACTGGGGCTTTGCGCTTCTCTAGCCACCAAAAGTCACGGTCCTTCTCTTTCCGTCGGTAGACACGAGCTGAGAAATTGCAAACGTCGAGCAATTGCTCAGAGATGAAAAGTGCCAGCACTGAAAGCTGTTGCTAGCCAGCACCCTTCCTTGGAAGCGCTTTTGTAGGCCTAAGAACACTGGGGCTCTGGGCTTCTCTAGCCACCTAATCTTCTGCTCATCCTCTCGCGCACTCTGAAGAGAGCTCAGGTGAGAAATTACAAACGTCGAGCAATTGCTCAGAGATGAAAAGTGCCAGCACTGAAAGCTGTTGCTAGCCAGCACCCTTCCTTGGAAGCGCTTTCACAGGCGCAGCAACACTGGGGCTTTGCGCTTCTCTACCCACCAAACGTCACGGTCCTTCTCTTTCCGTCTCCTAGACACGAGCTGAGAAATTGCAAACGTCGAGCAATTGCTCAGAGATGAAAAGTGCCAGCACTGAAAGCTCTTGCTAGCCAGCACCCTTCCTTGGAAGCGCTTTCACAGGCGCAGCAACACTGGGGCTTTGCGCTTCTATACGCACCAAATGTCACGGTCCTTCTCTTTCCGTCTTGTAGACACGAGCTGAGAAATTGCAAACGTCGAGCAATTGCTCAGAGATGAAAAGTGCCAGCACTGAAAGCTGTTGCTAGCCAGCACCCTTCCTTGGAAGCGCTTTTGTAGGCCTAAGAACACTGGGGCTCTGGGCTTCTCTAGCCACCTCATCTTCTGCTCATCCTCTCGCGCACTCTAAAGAGAGCTCAGGTGAGAAATTGCAAACGTCGAGCAATTGCTCAGAGATGAAAAGTGCCAGCACTGAAAGCTGTTGCTAGCCAGCACCCTTCCTTGGAAGCGCTTTCACAGGCGCAGTAACACTGGGGCTTTGCGCTTCTCTACGCACCAAGAGTCACGGTCCTTCTCTTTCCGTCTCGTAGACACGAGCTGAGAAATTGCAAACGTCGAGCAATTGCTCAGAGATGAAAAGTGCCAGCACTGAAAGCTGTTGCTAGCCAGCACCCTTCCTTGGAAGCGCTTTCACAGGCGCAGCAACACTGGGGCTTTGCGCTTCTCTACCCACCAAACGTCACGGTCCTTCTCTTTCCGTCTCCTAGACACGAGCTGAGAAATTGCAAACGTCGAGCAATTGCTCAGAGATGAAAAGTGCCAGCACTGAAAGCTCTTGCTAGCCAGCACCCTTCCTTGGAAGCGCTTTTGTAGGCCTAAGAACACTGGGGCTCTGGGCTTCTCTAGCCACCTCATCTTCTGCTCATCCTCTCGCGCACTCTAAAGAGAGCTCAGGTGAGAAATTACAAACGTCGAGCAATTGCTCAGAGATGAAAAGTGCCAGCACTGAAAGCTCTTGCTAGCCAGCACCCTTCCTTGAAAGCGCTTTCACAGGTGCAGTAACACTGGGGCTTTGCGCTTCTCTAGCCACCAAAAGTCACGGTCCTTCTCTTTCCGTCGGTAGACACGAGCTGAGAAATTGCAAACGTCGAGCAATTGCTCAGAGATGAAAAGTGCCAGCACTGAAAGCTGTTGCTAGCCAGCACCCTTCCTTGGAAGCGCTTTTGTAGGCCTAAGAACACTGGGGCTCTGGGCTTCTCTAGCCACCTCATCTTCTGCTCATCCTCTCGCGCACTCTAAAGAGAGCTCAAGTGAGAAATTACAAACGTCGAGCAATTGCTCAGAGATGAAAAGTGCCAGCACTGAAAGCTCTTGCTAGCCAGCACCCTTCCTTGGAAGCGCTTTCACAGGCGCAGCAACACTGGGGCTTTGCGCTTCTCTACCCACCAAACGTCACGGTCATTCTCTTTCCGCCTCGTAGACACGAGCTGAGAAATTGAAAACGTCAAGCAATTGCTCAGAGATGAAAAGTGCCAGCACTGAAAGCTCTTGCTAGCCAGCACCCTTCCTTGGAAGCGCTTTCACAAGCGCAGTAACACTGGGGCTTTGCGCTTCTATACGCACCAAACGTCACGGTCCTTCTCTTTCCGTCTCGTAGACATGAGCTGAGAAATTGCAAACGTCCAGCAATTGCTCAGAGATGAAAAGTGCCAGCACTGAAAGCTGTTGCTAGCCAGCACCCTTCCTTGGAAGCGCTTTTGTAGGCCTAAGAACACTGGGGCTCTGGGCTTCCCTAGCCTCCTCATCTTCTGCTCATCCTCTCGCGCACTCTAAAGAGAGCTCAGGTGAGAAATTGCAAACGTCGAGCAATTGCTCGGAGATGAAAAGTGCCAGCACTGAAAGCTCTTGCTAGCCAGCACCCTTCCTTGGAAGCGCTTTCACAGGCGCAGCAACACTGGGGCTTTGCGCTTCTCTACCCACCAAATGTCACGGTCCTTCTCTTTCCGTCTTGTAGACACGAGCTGAGAAATTGCAAACGTCGAGCAATTGCTCAGAGATGAAAAGTGCCAGCACTGAAAGCTGTTGCTAGCCAGCACCCTTCCTTGGAAGCGCTTTTGTAGGCCTAAGAACACTGGGGCTCTGGGCTTCTCTAGCCACCTCATCTTCTGCTCATCCTCTCGCGCACTCTAAAGAGAGCTCAGGTGAGAAATTGCAAACGTCGAGCAATTGCTCAGAGATGAAAAGTGCCAGCACTGAAAGCTGTTGCTAGCCAGCACCCTTCCTTGGAAGCGCTTTTGTAGGCCTAAGAACACTGGGGCTCTGGGCTTCTCTAGCCACCTCATCTTCTGCTCATCCTCTCGCGCACTCTAAAGAGAGCTCAGGTGAGAAATTACAAACGTCGAGCAATTGCTCAGAGATGAAAAGTGCCAGCACTGAAAGCTGTTGCTAGCCAGCACCCTTCCTTGGAAGCGCTTTCACAGGCGCAGCAACACTGGGGCTTTGCGCTTCTCTACCCACCAAACGTCACGGTCCTTCTCTTTCCGTCTCCTAGACACGAGCTGAGAAATTGCAAACGTCGAGCAATTGCTCAGAGATGAAAAGTGCCAGCACTGAAAGCTGTTGCTAGCCAGCACCCTTCCTTGGAAGCGCTTTCACAGGCGCAGCAACACTGGGGCTTTGCGCTTCTCTACCCACCAAACGTCACGGTCCTTCTCTTTCCGTCGGTAGACACGAGCTGAGAAATTGCAAACGTCGAGCAATTGCTCAGAGATGAAAAGTGCCAGCACTGAAAGCTGTTGCTAGCCAGCACCCTTCCTTGGAAGCGCTTTTGTAGGCCTAAGAACACTGGGGCTCTGGGCTTCTCTAGCCACCTCATCTTCTGCTCATCCTCTCGCGCACTCTAAAGAGAGCTCAGGTGAGAAATTACAAACGTCGAGCAATTGCTCAGAGATGAAAAGTGCCAGCACTGAAAGCTGTTGCTAGCCAGCACCCTTCCTTGGAAGCGCTTTCACAGGCGCAGCAACACTGGGGCTTTGCGCTTCTCTACCCACCAAACGTCACGGTCCTTCTCTTTCCGTCTCCTAGACACGAGCTGAGAAATTGCAAACGTCGAGCAATTGCTCAGAGATGAAAAGTGCCAGCACTGAAAGCTCTTGCTAGCCAGCACCCTTCCTTGGAAGCGCTTTCACAGGCGCAGCAACACTGGGGCTTTGCGCTTCTATACGCACCAAATGTCACGGTCCTTCTCTTTCCGTCTTGTAGACAGGAGCTGAGAAATTGCAAACGTCGAGCAATTGCTCAGAGATGAAAAGTGCCAGCACTGAAAGCTGTTGCTAGCCAGCACCCTTCCTTGGAAGCGCTTTTGTAGGCCTAAGAACACTGGGGCTCTGGGCTTCTCTAGCCACCTCATCTTCTGCTCATCCTCTCGCGCACTCTAAAGAGAGCTCAGGTGAGAAATTGCAAACGTCGAGCAATTGCTCAGAGATGAAAAGTGCCAGCACTGAAAGCTCTTGCTAGCCAGCACCCTTCCTTGGAAGCGCTTTCACAGGCGCAGTAACACTGGGGCTTTGCGCTTCTCTACGCACCAAGAGTCACGGTCCTTCTCTTTCCGTCTCGTAGACACGAGCTGAGAAATTGCAAACGTCGAGCAATTGCTCAGAGATGAAAAGTGCCAGCACTGAAAGCTGTTGCTAGCCAGCACCCTTCCTTGGAAGCGCTTTCACAGGTGCAGCAACACTGGGGCTTTGCGCTTCTATACGCACCAAACGTCACGGTCATTCTCTTTCCGTCTCGTAGACACGAGCTGAGAAATTGCAAACGTCCAGCAATTGCTCAGAGATGAAAAGTGCCAGCACTGAAAGCTGTTGCTAGCCAGCACCCTTCCTTGGAAGCGCTTTTGTAGGCCTAAGAACACTGGGGCTCTGGGCATCTCTAGCTACCTAATCTTCTGCTCATCCTCTCGCGCACTCTAAAGAGAGCTCAGGTGAGAAATTGCAAACGTCGAGCAATTGCTCAGAGATGAAAAGTGCCAGCACTGAAAGCTCTTGCTAGCCAGCACCCTTCCTTGGAAGCGCTTTCACAGGTGCAGCAACACTGGGGCTTTGCGCTTCTCTAGCCACCAAACGTCACGGTCATTCTCTTTCCGCCTCGTAGACACGAGCTGAGAAATTGCAAACGTCAAGCAATTGCTCAGAGATGAAAAGTGCCAGCACTGAAAGCTGTTGCTAGCCAGCACCCTTCCTTGGAAGCGCTTTTGTAGGCCTAAGAACACTGGGGCTCTGGGCTTCCCTAGCCACCTCATCTTCTGCTCATCCTCTCGCGCACTCTAAAGAGAGCTCAGGTGAGAAATTGCAAACGTCGAGCAATTGCTCAGAGATGAAAAGTGCCAGCACTGAAAGCTGTTGCTAGCCAGCACCCTTCCTTGGAAGCGCTTTCACAGGCGCAGCAACACTGGGGCTTTGCGCTTCTCTACCCACCAAACGTCACGGTCCTTCTCTTTCCGTCTCCTAGACACGAGCTGAGAAATTGCAAACGTCGAGCAATTGCTCAGAGATGAAAAGTGCCAGCACTGAAAGCTCTTGCTAGCCAGCACCCTTCCTTGGAAGCGCTTTTGTAGGCCTAAGAACACTGGGGCTCTGGGCTTCTCTAGCCACCTCATCTTCTGCTCATCCTCTCGCGCACTCTAAAGAGAGCTCAGGTGAGAAATTACAAACGTCGAGCAATTGCTCAGAGATGAAAAGTGCCAGCACTGAAAGCTCTTGCTAGCCAGCACCCTTCCTTGAAAGCGCTTTCACAGGTGCAGTAACACTGGGGCTTTGCGCTTCTCTAGCCACCAAAAGTCACGGTCCTTCTCTTTCCGTCGGTAGACACGAGCTGAGAAATTGCAAACGTCGAGCAATTGCTCAGAGATGAAAAGTGCCAGCACTGAAAGCTGTTGCTAGCCAGCACCCTTCCTTGGAAGCGCTTTTGTAGGCCTAAGAACACTGGGGCTCTGGGCTTCTCTAGCCACCTCATCTTCTGCTCATCCTCTCGCGCACTCTAAAGAGAGCTCAGGGGAGAAATTGCAAACGTCGAGCAATTGCTCAGAGATGAAAAGTGCCAGCACTGAAAGCTCTTGCTAGCCAGCACCCTTCCTTGGAAGCGCTTTCACAGGCGCAGCAACACTGGGGCTTTGCGCTTCTCTACCCACCAAACGTCACGGTCCTTCTCTTTCCGTCTCGTAGACACGAGCTGAGAAATTGCAAACGTCGAGCAATTGCTCAGAGATGAAAAGTGCCAGCACTGAAAGCTCTTGCTAGCCAGCACCCTTCCTTGGAAGCGCTTTTGTAGGCCTAAGAACACTGGGGCTCTGGGCTTCTCTAGCCACCTCATCTTCTGCTCATCCTCTCGCGCACTCTGAAGAGAGCTCAGGTGAGAAATTACAAACGTCGAGCAATTGCTCAGAGATGAAAAGTGCCAGCACTGAAAGCTCTTGCTAGCCAGCACCCTTCCTTGGAAGCGCTTTCACAGGCACAGCAACACTGGGGCTTTGCGCTTCTCTAGCCACCAAACGTCACGGTCCTTCTCTTTCCGTCGGTAGACACGAGCTGAGAAATTGCAAACGTCGAGCAATTGCTCAGAGATGAAAAGTGCCAGCACTGAAAGCTCTTGCTAGCCAGCACCCTTCCTTGGAAGCGCTTTCACAGGCGCAGCAACACTGGGGCTTTGCGCTTCTCTAGCCACCAAACGTCACGGTCCTTCTCTTTCCGTCTTGTAGACACGAGCTGAGAAATTGCAAACGTCGAGCAATTGCTCAGAGATGAAAAGTGCCAGCACTGAAAGCTGTTGCTAGCCAGCACCCTTCCTTGGAAGCGCTTTTGTAGGCCTAAGAACACTGGGGCTCTGGGCTTCTCTAGCCACCTCATCTTCTGCTCATCCTCTCGCGCACTCTAAAGAGAGCTCAGGTGAGAAATTGCAAACGTCCAGCAATTGCTCAGAGATGAAAAGTGCCAGCACTGAAAGCTCTTGCTAGCCAGCACCCTTCCTTGGAAGCGCTTTCACAGGCGCAGTAACACTGGGGCTTTGCGCTTCTCTAGCCACCAAATGTCACGGTCCTTCTCTTTCCGTCTCCTAGACACGAGCTGAGAAATTGCAAACGTCGAGCAATTGCTCAGAGATGAAAAGTGCCAGCACTGAAAGCTGTTGCTAGCCAGCACCCTTCCTTGGAAGCGCTTTCACATGAGCAGCAACACTGGGGCTTTGCGCTTCTATACGCACCAAACGTCATGGTCATTCTCTTTCCGTCTCGTAGACACGAGCTGAGAAATTGCAAACGTCGAGCAATTGCTCAGAGATGAAAAGTGCCAGCACTGAAAGCTCTTGCTAGCCAGCACCCTTCCTTGGAAGCGCTTTTGTAGCCCTTAGAACACTGGGGCTCTGGGCTTCTCTAGCCACCTCATCTTCTGCTCATCCTCTCGCGCACTCTAAAGAGAGCTCAGGTGAGAAATTGCAAACGTCGAGCAATTGCTCAGAGATGAAAAGTGCCAGCACTGAAAGCTGTTGCTAGCCAGCACCCTTCCTTGGAAGCGCTTTCACAGGCGCAGCAACACTGGGGCTTTGCGCTTCTCTACCCACCAAACGTCACGGTCCTTCTCTTTCCGTCTCGTAGACACGAGCTGAGAAATTGCAAACGTCGAGCAATTGCTCAGAGATGAAAAGTGCCAGCACTGAAAGCTGTTGCTAGCCAGCACCCTTCCTTGGAAGCGCTTTTGTAGGCCTAAGAACACTGGGGCTCTGGGCTTCTCTAGCCACCTCATCTTCTGCTCATCCTCTCGCGCACTCTGAAGAGAGCTCAGGTGAGAAATTACAAACGTCGAGCAATTGCTCAGAGATGAAAAGTGCCAGCACTGAAAGCTCTTGCTAGCCAGCACCCTTCCTTGGAAGCGCTTTCACAGGCGCAGCAACACTGGGGCTTTGCGCTTCTCTAGCCACCAAACGTCACGGTCCTTCTCTTTCCGTCGGTAGACACGAGCTGAGAAATTGCAAACGTCCAGCAATTGCTCAGAGATGAAAAGTGCCAGCACTGAAAGCTGTTGCTAGCCAGCACCCTTCCTTGGAAGCGCTTTCACAGGCGCAGCAACACTGGGGCTTTGCGCTTCTATACGCACCAAACGTCACGGTCCTTCTCTTTCCGTCTTGTAGACACGAGCTGAGAAATTGCAAACGTCGAGCAATTGCTCAGAGATGAAAAGTGCCAGCACTGAAAGCTGTTGCTAGCCAGCACCCTTCCTTGGAAGCGCTTTTGTAGGCCTAAGAACACTGGGGCTCTGGGCTTCTCTAGCCACCTCATCTTCTGCTCATCCTCTCGCGCACTCTAAAGAGAGCTCAGGTGAGAAATTGCAAACGTCCAGCAATTGCTCAGAGATGAAAAGTGCCAGCACTGAAAGCTCTTGCTAGCCAGCACCCTTCCTTGGAAGCGCTTTCACAGGCGCAGTAACACTGGGGCTTTGCGCTTCTCTACGCACCAAGCGTCACGGTCCTTCTCTTTCCGTCTCCTAGACACGAGCTGAGAAATTGCAAACGTTGAGCAATTGCTCAGAGATGAAAAGTGCCAGCACTGAAAGCTGTTGCTAGCCAGCACCCTTCCTTGGAAGCGCTTTCACATGAGCAGCAACACTGGGGCTTTGCGCTTCTATACGCACCAAACGTCACGGTCATTCTCTTTCCGTCTCGTAGACACGAGCTGAGAAATTGCAAACGTCGAGCAATTGCTCAGAGATGAAAAGTGCCAGCACTGAAAGCTGTTGCTAGCCAGCACCCTTCCTTGGAAGCGCTTTTGTAGCCCTTAGAACACTGGGGCTCTGGGCTTCTCTAGCCACCTCATCTTCTGCTCATCCTCTCGCGCACTCTAAAGAGAGCTCAGGTGAGAAATTGCAAACGTCCAGCAATTGCTCAGAGATGAAAAGTGCCAGCACTGAAAGCTGTTGCTAGCCAGCACCCTTCCTTGGAAGCGCTTTCACAGGCGCAGCAACACTGGGGCTTTGCGCTTCTATACGCACCAAACGTCACGGTCCTTCTCTTTCCGTCTCCTAGACACGAGCTGAGAAATTGCAAACGTCGAGCAATTGCTCAGAGATGAAAAGTGCCAGCACTGAAAGCTCTTGCTAGCCAGCACCCTTCCTTGGAAGCGCTTTTGTAGGCCTAAGAACACTGGGGCTCTGGGCTTCTCTAGCCACCTCATCTTCTGCTCATCCTCTCGCGCACTCTAAAGAGAGCTCAGGTGAGAAATTGCAAACGTCGAGCAATTGCTCAGAGATGAAAAGTGCCAGCACTGAAAGCTGTTGCTAGCCAGCACCCTTCCTTGGAAGCGCTTTCACAGGCGCAGTAACACTGGGGCTTTGCGCTTCTCTAGCCACCAAACGTCACGGTCCTTCTCTTTCCGTCGGTAGACACGAGCTGAGAAATTGCAAACGTCGAGCAATTGCTCAGAGATGAAAAGTGCCAGCACTGAAAGCTGTTGCTAGCCAGCACCCTTCCTTGGAAGCGCTTTTGTAGGCCTAAGAACACTGGGGCTCTGGGCTTCTCTAGCCACCTCATCTTCTGCTCATCCTCTCGCGCACTCTAAAGAGAGCTCAGGTGAGAAATTGCAAACGTCGAGCAATTGCTCAGAGATGAAAAGTGCCAGCACTGAAAGCTGTTGCTAGCCAGCACCCTTCCTTGGAAGCGCTTTTGTAGGCCTAAGAACACTGGGGCTCTGGGCTTCTCTAGCCACCTAATCTTCTGCTCATCCTCTCGCGCACTCTAAAGAGAGCTCAGGTGAGAAATTGCAAACGTCGAGCAATTGCTCAGAGATGAAAAGTGCCAGCACTGAAAGCTCTTGCTAGCCAGCACCCTTCCTTGGAAGCGCTTTCACAGGCGCAGCAACACTGGGGCTTTGCGCTTCTCTAGCCACCAAACGTCACGGTCCTTCTCTTTCCGTCTCGTAGACACGAGCTGAGAAATTGCAAACGTCGAGCAATTGCTCAGAGATGAAAAGTGCCAGCACTGAAAGCTGTTGCTAGCCAGCCCCCTTCCTTGGAAGCGCTTTTGTAGGCCTAAGAACACTGGGGCTCTGGGCATCTCTAGCCACCTAATCTTCTGCTCATCCTCTAGCGCACTCTAAAGAGAGCTCAGGTGAGAAATTGCAAACGTCGAGCAATTGCTCAGAGATGAAAAGTGCCAGCACTGAAAGCTCTTGCTAGCCAGCACCCTTCCTTGGAAGCGCTTTCACAGGCGCAGCAACACTGGGGCTTTGCGCTTCTATACGCACCAAATGTCACGGTCCTTCTCTTTCCGTCTTGTAGACATGAGCTGAGAAATTGCAAACGTCAAGCAATTGCTCAGAGATGAAAAGTGCCAGCACTGAAAGCTCTTGCTAGCCAGCACCCTTCCTTGGAAGCGCTTTCACAGGTGCAGCAACACTGGGGCTTTGCGCTTCTCTAGCCACCAAACGTCACGGTCCTTCTCTTTCCGTCTCCTAGACACGAGCTGAGAAATTGCAAACGTCGAGCAATTGCTCAGAGATGAAAAGTGCCAGCACTGAAACCTCTTGCTAGCCAGCACCCTTCCTTGGAAGCGCTTTTGTAGGCCTAAGAACACTGGGGCTCTGGGCTTCCCTAGCCACCTCATCTTCTGCTCATCCTCTCGCGCACTCTAAAGAGAGCTCAGGTGAGAAATTACAAACGTCGAGCAATTGCTCAGAGATGAAAAGTGCCAGCACTGAAAGCTGTTGCTAGCCAGCACCCTTCCTTGGAAGCGCTTTCACAAGCGCAGTAACACTGGGGCTTTGCGCTTCTCTAGCCACCAAAAGTCACGGTCCTTCTCTTTCCGTCGGTATACACGAGCTGAGAAATTGCAAACGTCGAGCAATTGCTCAGAGATGAAAAGTGCCAGCACTGAAAGCTGTTGCTAGCCAGCACCCTTCCTTGGAAGCGCTTTCACAGGCGCAGCAACACTGGGGCTTTGCGCTTCTCTAGCCACCAAACGTCACGGTCCTTCTCTTTCCGTCTCCTAGACACGAGCTGAGAAATTGCAAACGTCGAGCAATTGCTCAGAGATGAAAAGTGCCAGCACTGAAAGCTCTTGCTAGCCAGCCCCCTTCCTTGGAAGCGCTTTTGTAGGCCTAAGAACACTGGGGCTCTGGGCTTCTCTAGCCACCTCATCTTCTGCTCATCCTCTCGCGCACTCTAAAGAGAGCTCAGGTGAGAAATTGCAAACGTCGAGCAATTGCTCAGAGATGAAAAGGGCCAGCACTGAAAGCTGTTGCTAGCCAGCACCCTTCCTTGGAAGCGCTTTCACAGGCACAGTAACACTGGGGCTTTGCGATTCTCTAGCCACCAAAAGTCACGGTCCTTCTCTTTCCGTCGGTAGACACGAGCTGAGAAATTGCAAACGTCGAGCAATTGCTCAGAGATGAAAAGTGCCAGCACTGAAAGCTCTTGCTAGCCAGCACCCTTCCTTGGAAGCGCTTTTGTAGGCCTAAGAACACTGGGGCTCTGGGCTTCTCTAGCCACCTCATCTTCTGCTCATCCTCTCGCGCACTCTAAAGAGAGCTCAGGTGAGAAATTGCAAACGTCCAGCAATTGCTCAGAGATGAAAAGTGCCAGCACTGAAAGCTGTTGCTAGCCAGCACCCTTCCTTGGAAGCGCTTTCACAGGCGCAGCAACACTGGGGCTTTGCGCTTCTCTAGCCACCAAGCGTCACGGTCCTTCTCTTTCCGTCTCCTAGACACGAGCTGAGAAATTGCAAACGTCGAGCAATTGCTCAGAGATGAAAAGTGCCAGCACTGAAAGCTCTTGCTAGCCAGCACCCTTCCTTGGAAGCGCTTTCACAGGCGCAGCAACACTGGGGCTTTGCGCTTCTATACGCACCAAACGTCACGGTCATTCTCTTTCCGTCTCGTAGACACGAGCTGAGAAATTGCAAACGTCGAGCAATTGCTCAGAGATGAAAAGTGCCAGCACTGAAAGCTGTTGCTAGCCAGCACCCTTCCTTGGAAGCGCTTTCACAGGAGCAGCAACACTGGGGCTTTGCGCTTCTCTAGCCACCAAACGTCACGGTCATTCTCTTTCCGTCTCCTAGACACGAGCTGAGAAATTGCAAACGTCGAGCAATTGCTCAGAGATGAAAAGTGCCAGCACTGAAAGCTCTTGCTAGCCAGCACCCTTCCTTGGAAGCGCTTTTGTAGGCCTAAGAACACTGGGGCTCTGGGCTTCTCTAGCCACCTCATCTTCTGCTCATCCTCTCGCGCACTCTAAAGAGAGCTCAGGTGAGAAATTGCAAACGTCCAGCAATTGCTCAGAGATGAAAAGTGCCAGCACTGAAAGCTCTTGCTAGCCAGCACCCTTCCTTGGAAGCGCTTTCACAGGCACAGTAACACTGGGGCTTTGCACTTCTCTACCCACCAAACGTCACGGTCCTTCTCTTTCCGTCTCCTAGACACGAGCTGAGAAATTGCAAACGTCGAGCAATTGCTCAGAGATGAAAAGTGCCAGCACTGAAAGCTCTTGCTAGCCAGCACCCTTCCTTGGAAGCGCTTTTGTAGGCCTAAGAACACTGGGGCTCTGGGCTTCTCTAGCCACCTCATCTTCTGCTCATCCTCTCGCGCACTCTAAAGAGAGCTCAGGTGAGAAATTGCAAACGTCGAGCAATTGCTCAGAGATGAAAAGTGCCAGCACTGAAAGCTCTTGCTAGCCAGCACCCTTCCTTGGAAGCGCTTTCACAGGCGCAGCAACACTGGGGCTTTGCGCTTCTCTAGCCACCAAACGTCACGGTCCTTCTCTTTCCGTCTCGTAGACACGAGCTGAGAAATTGCAAACGTCGAGCAATTGCTCAGAGATGAAAAGTGCCAGCACTGAAAGCTCTTGCTAGCCAGCACCCTTCCTTGGAAGCGCTTTTGTAGGCCTAAGAACACTGGGGCTCTGGGCTTCTCTAGCCACCTAATCTTCTGCTCATCCTCTCGCGCACTCTGAAGAGAGCTCAGGTGAGAAATTACAAACGTCGAGCAATTGCTCAGAGATGAAAAGTGCCAGCACTGAAAGCTCTTGCTAGCCAGCACCCTTCCTTGGAAGCGCTTTCACAGGCGCAGCAACACTGGGGCTTTGCGCTTCTCTAGCCACCAAACGTCACGGTCCTTCTCTTTCCGTCTCGTAGACACGAGCTGAGAAATTGCAAACGTCGAGCAATTGCTCAGAGATGAAAAGTGCCAGCACTGAAAGCTCTTGCTAGCCAGCACCCTTCCTTGGAAGCGCTTTCACAGGCGCAGCAACACTGGGGCTTTGCGCTTCTATACGCACCAAATGTCACGGTCCTTCTCTTTCCGTCTTGTAGACACGAGCTGAGAAATTGCAAACGTCGAGCAATTGCTCAGAGATGAAAAGTGCCAGCACTGAAAGCTCTTGCTAGCCAGCACCCTTCCTTGGAAGCGCTTTTGTAGGCCTAAGAACACTGGGGCTCTGGGCTTCTCTAGCCACCTCATCTTCTGCTCATCCTCTCGCGCACTCTAAAGAGAGCTCAGGTGAGAAATTGCAAACGTCGAGCAATTGCTCAGAGATGAAAAGTTCCAGCACTGAAAGCTCTTGCTAGCCAGCACCCTTCCTTGGAAGCGCTTTCACAGGCGCAGCAACACTGGGGCTTTGCGCTTCTCTACCCACCAAGCGTCACGGTCCTTCTCTTTCCGTCTCCTAGACACGAGCTGAGAAATTGCAAACGTCGAGCAATTGCTCAGAGATGAAAAGTGCCAGCACTGAAAGCTGTTGCTAGCCAGCACCCTTCCTTGGAAGCGCTTTCACATGAGCAGCAACACTGGGGCTTTGCGCTTCTATACGCACCAAACGTCACGGTCATTCTCTTTCCGTCTCGTAGACACGAGCTGAGAAATTGCAAACGTCCAGCAATTGCTCAGAGATGAAAAGTGCCAGCACTGAAAGCTGTTGCTAGCCAGCACCCTTCCTTGGAAGCGCTTTCACAAGCGCAGTAACACTGGGGCTTTGCGCTTCTCTAGCCACCAAAAGTCACGGTCCTTCTCTTTCCGTCGGTATACACGAGCTGAGAAATTGCAAACGTCGAGCAATTGCTCAGAGATGAAAAGTGCCAGCACTGAAAGCTGTTGCTAGCCAGCACCCTTCCTTGGAAGCGCTTTCACAGGCGCAGCAACACTGGGGCTTTGCGCTTCTCTAGCCACCAAACGTCACGGTCCTTCTCTTTCCGTCTCGTAGACACGAGCTGAGAAATTGCAAACGTCGAGCAATTGCTCAGAGATGAAAAGTGCCAGCACTGAAAGCTGTTGCTAGCCAGCACCCTTCCTTGGAAGCGCTTTTGTAGGCCTAAGAACACTGGGGCTCTGGGCTTCTCTAGCCACCTCATCTTCTGCTCATCCTCTCGCGCACTCTAAAGAGAGCTCAGGTGAGAAATTGCAAACGTCGAGCAATTGCTCAGAGATGAAAAGTGCCAGCACTGAAAGCTGTTGCTAGCCAGCACCCTTCCTTGGAAGCGCTTTCACAGGCACAGTAACACTGGGGCTTTGCGATTCTCTAGCCACCAAAAGTCACGGTCCTTCTCTTTCCGTCGGTAGACACGAGCTGAGAAATTGCAAACGTCGAGCAATTGCTCAGAGATGAAAAGTGCCAGCACTGAAAGCTCTTGCTAGCCAGCACCCTTCCTTGGAAGCGCTTTCACAAGCGCAGTAACACTGGGGCTTTGCGCTTCTCTAGCCACCAAAAGTCACGGTCCTTCTCTTTCCGTCGGTATACACGAGCTGAGAAATTGCAAACGTCGAGCAATTGCTCAGAGATGAAAAGTGCCAGCACTGAAAGCTGTTGCTAGCCAGCACCCTTCCTTGGAAGCGCTTTCACAGGCGCAGCAACACTGGGGCTTTGCGCTTCTCTACCCACCAAACTTCACGGTCCTTCTCTTTCCGTCTCGTAGACACGAGCTGAGAAATTGCAAACGTCGAGCAATTGCTCAGAGATGAAAAGTGCCAGCACTGAAAGCTCTTGCTAGCCAGCACCCTTCCTTGGAAGCGCTTTTGTAGGCCTAAGAACACTGGGGCTCTGGGCTTCTCTAGCCACCTCATCTTCTGCTCATCCTCTCGCGCACTCTAAAGAGAGCTCAGGTGAGAAATTGCAAACGTCGAGCAATTGCTCAGAGATGAAAAGTGCCAGCACTGAAAGCTGTTGCTAGCCAGCACCCTTCCTTGGAAGCGCTTTCACAGGCACAGTAACACTGGGGCTTTGCGATTCTCTAGCCACCAAAAGTCACGGTCCTTCTCTTTCCGTCGGTAGACACGAGCTGAGAAATTGCAAACGTCGAGCAATTGCTCAGAGATGAAAAGTGCCAGCACTGAAAGCTCTTGCTAGCCAGCACCCTTCCTTGGAAGCGCTTTTGTAGGCCTAAGAACACTGGGGCTCTGGGCTTCTCTAGCCACCTCATCTTCTGCTCATCCTCTCGCGCACTCTAAAGAGAGCTCAGGTGAGAAATTGCAAACGTCCAGCAATTGCTCAGAGATGAAAAGTGCCAGCACTGAAAGCTGTTGCTAGCCAGCACCCTTCCTTGGAAGCGCTTTCACAGGCGCAGCAACACTGGGGCTTTGCGCTTCTATACGCACCAAATGTCACGGTCATTCTCTTTCCGTCTTGTAGACACGAGCTGAGAAATTGCAAACGTCGAGCAATTGCTCAGAGATGAAAAGTGCCAGCACTGAAAGCTCTTGCTAGCCAGCACCCTTCCTTGGAAGCGCTTTTGTAGGCCTAAGAACACTGGGGCTCTGGGCTTCTCTAGCCACCTACTCTTCTGCTCATCCTCTCGCGCACTCTAAAGAGAGCTCAGGGGAGAAATTGCAAACGTCGAGCAATTGCTCAGAGATGAAAAGTGCCAGCACTGAAAGCTGTTGCTAGCCAGCACCCTTCCTTGGAAGCGCTTTCACAGGCGCAGCAACACTGGGGCTTTGCGCTTCTCTAGCCACCAAGCGTCACGGTCCTTCTCTTTCCGTCTCCTAGACACGAGCTGAGAAATTGCAAACGTCGAGCAATTGCTCAGAGATGAAAAGTGCCAGCACTGAAAGCTCTTGCTAGCCAGCACCCTTCCTTGGAAGCGCTTTCACAGGCGCAGCAACACTGGGGCTTTGCGCTTCTATACGCACCAAACGTCACGGTCCTTCTCTTTCCGTCTCGTAGACACGAGCTGAGAAATTGCAAACGTCGAGCAATTGCTCAGAGATGAAAAGTGCCAGCACTGAAAGCTGTTGCTAGCCAGCACCCTTCCTTGGAAGCGCTTTCACAGGAGCAGCAACACTGGGGCTTTGCGCTTCTCTAGCCACCAAACGTCACGGTCATTCTCTTTCCGTCTCCTAGACACGAGCTGAGAAATTGCAAACGTCGAGCAATTGCTCAGAGATGAAAAGTGCCAGCACTGAAAGCTCTTGCTAGCCAGCACCCTTCCTTGGAAGCGCTTTTGTAGGCCTAAGAACACTGGGGCTCTGGGCTTCTCTAGCCACCTAATCTTCTGCTCATCCTCTCGCGCACTCTAAAGAGAGCTCAGGTGAGAAATTGCAAACGTCCAGCAATTGCTCAGAGATGAAAAGTGCCAGCACTGAAAGCTCTTGCTAGCCAGCACCCTTCCTTGGAAGCGCTTTCACAGGCACAGTAACACTGGGGCTTTGCACTTCTCTACCCACCAAACGTCACGGTCCTTCTCTTTCCGTCTCCTAGACACGAGCTGAGAAATTGCAAACGTCGAGCAATTGCTCAGAGATGAAAAGTGCCAGCACTGAAAGCTCTTGCTAGCCAGCACCCTTCCTTGGAAGCGCTTTTGTAGGCCTAAGAACACTGGGGCTCTGGGCTTCTCTAGCCACCTCATCTTCTGCTCATCCTCTCGAGCACTCTAAAGAGAGCTCAGGTGAGAAATTGCAACCGTCGAGCAATTGCTCAGAGATGAAAAGTGCCAGCACTGAAAGCTGTTGCTAGCCAGCACCCTTCCTTGGAAGCGCTTTCACAGGCGCAGCAACACTGGGGCTTTGCGCTTCTCTAGCCACCAAACGTCACGGTCCTTCTCTTTCCGTCTCGTAGACACGAGCTGAGAAATTGCAAACGTCGAGCAATTGCTCAGAGATGAAAAGTGCCAGCACTGAAAGCTCTTGCTAGCCAGCACCCTTCCTTGGAAGCGCTTTTGTAGGCCTAAGAACACTGGGGCTCTGGGCTTCTCTAGCCACCTCATCTTCTGCTCATCCTCTCGCGCACTCTGAAGAGAGCTCAGGTGAGAAATTACAAACGTCGAGCAATTGCTCAGAGATGAAAAGTGCCAGCACTGAAAGCTCTTGCTAGCCAGCACCCTTCCTTGGAAGCGCTTTCACAGGCGCAGCAACACTGGGGCTTTGCGCTTCTCTAGCCACCAAACGTCACGGTCCTTCTCTTTCCGTCTCCTAGACACGAGCTGAGAAATTGCAAACGTCGAGCAATTGCTCAGAGATGAAAAGTGCCAGCACTGAAAGCTCTTGCTAGCCAGCACCCTTCCTTGGAAGCGCTTTCACAGGCGCAGCAACACTGGGGCTTTGCGCTTCTATACGCACCAAACGTCACGGTCCTTCTCTTTCCGTCTTGTAGACACGAGCTGAGAAATTGCAAACGTCGAGCAATTGCTCAGAGATGAAAAGTGCCAGCACTGAAAGCTCTTGCTAGCCAGCACCCTTCCTTGGAAGCGCTTTTGTAGGCCTAAGAACACTGGGGCTCTGGGCTTCTCTAGCCACCTCATCTTCTGCTCATCCTCTCGCGCACTCTAAAGAGAGCTCAGGTGAGAAATTGCAAACGTCGAGCAATTGCTCAGAGATGAAAAGTTCCAGCACTGAAAGCTCTTGCTAGCCAGCACCCTTCCTTGGAAGCGCTTTCACAGGCGCAGCAACACTGGGGCTTTGCGCTTCTCTACGCACCAAGCGTCACGGTCCTTCTCTTTCCGTCTCCTAGACACGAGCTGAGAAATTGCAAACGTCGAGCAATTGCTCAGAGATGAAAAGTGCCAGCACTGAAAGCTGTTGCTAGCCAGCACCCTTCCTTGGAAGCGCTTTCACATGAGCAGCAACACTGGGGCTTTGCGCTTCTATACGCACCAAACGTCACGGTCATTCTCTTTCCGTCTCGTAGACACGAGCTGAGAAATTGCAAACGTCGAGCAATTGCTCAGAGATGAAAAGTGCCAGCACTGAAAGCTGTTGCTAGCCAGCACCCTTCCTTGGAAGCGCTTTTGTAGGCCTAAGAACACTGGGGCTCTGGGCATCTCTAGCCACCTCATCTTCTGCTCATCCTCTCGCGCACTCTAAAGAGAGCTCAGGTGAGAAATTGCAAACGTCCAGCAATTGCTCAGAGATGAAAAGTGCCAGCACTGAAAGCTCTTGCTAGCCAGCACCCTTCCTTGGAAGCGCTTTCACAGGCGCAGCAACACTGGGGCTTTGCGCTTCTCTAGCCACCAAACGTCACGGTCCTTCTCTTTCCGCCTCGTAGACACGAGCTGAGAAATTGCAAACGTCAAGCAATTGCTCAGAGATGAAAAGTGCCAGCACTGAAAGCTGTTGCTAGCCAGCACCCTTCCTTGGAAGCGCTTTTGTAGGCCTAAGAACACTGGGGCTCTGGGCTTCCCTAGCCACCTCATCTTCTGCTCATCCTCTCACGCACTCTAAAGAGAGCTCAGGTGAGAAATTGCAAACGTCGAGCAATTGCTCAGAGATGAAAAGTGCCAGCACTGAAAGCTGTTGCTAGCCAGCACCCTTCCTTGGAAGCGCTTTCACAGGCGCAGCAACACTGGGGCTTTGCGCTTCTCTACCCACCAAACGTCACGGTCCTTCTCTTTCCGTCTCGTAGACACGAGCTGAGAAATTGCAAACGTCGAGCAATTGCTCAGAGATGAAAAGTGCCAGCACTGAAAGCTCTTGCTAGCCAGCACCCTTCCTTGGAAGCGCTTTTGTAGGCCTAAGAACAGTGGGGCTCTGGGCTTCTCTAGCCACCTCATCTTCTGCTCATCCTCTCGCGCACTCTAAAGAGAGCTCAGGTGAGAAATTACAAACGTCGAGCAATTGCTCAGAGATGAAAAGGGCCAGCACTGAAAGCTCTTGCTAGCCAGCACCCTTCCTTGAAAGCGCTTTCACAGGTGCAGTAACACTGGGGCTTTGCGCTTCTCTAGCCACCAAATGTCACGGTCCTTCTCTTTCCGTCGGTATACACGAGCTGAGAAAATGCAAACGTCGAGCAATTGCTCAGAGATGAAAAGTGCCAGCACTGAAAGCTGTTGCTAGCCAGCACCCTTCCTTGGAAGCGCTTTTGTAGGCCTAAGAACACTGGGGCTCTGGGCTTCTCTAGCCACCTCATCTTCTGCTCATCCTCTCGCGCACTGTAAAGAGAGCTCAGGTGAGAAATTGCAAACGTCGAGCAATTGCTCAGAGATGAAAAGTGCCAGCACTGAAAGCTGTTGCTAGCCAGCACCCTTCCTTGGAAGCGCTTTTGTAGGCCTAAGAACACTGGGGCTCTGGGCTTCTCTAGCCACCTCATCTTCTGCTCATCCTCTCGCGCACTCTAAAGAGAGCTCAGGGGAGAAATTGCAAACGTCGAGCAATTGCTCAGAGATGAAAAGTGCCAGCACTGAAAGCTGTTGCTAGCCAGCACCCTTCCTTGGAAGCGCTTTCACAGGCGCAGCAACACTGGGGCTTTGCGCTTCTCTAGCCACCAAGCGTCACGGTCCTTCTCTTTCCGTCTCCTAGACACGAGCTGAGAAATTGCAAACGTCGAGCAATTGCTCAGAGATGAAAAGTGCCAGCACTGAAAGCTCTTGCTAGCCAGCACCCTTCCTTGGAAGCGCTTTCACAGGCGCAGCAACACTGGGGCTTTGCGCTTCTATACGCACCAAACGTCACGGTCATTCTCTTTCCGTCTCGTAGACACGAGCTGAGAAATTGCAAACGTCCAGCAATTGCTCAGAGATGAAAAGTGCCAGCACTGAAAGCTGTTGCTAGCCAGCACCCTTCCTTGGAAGCGCTTTCACAGGAGCAGCAACACTGGGGCTTTGCGCTTCTATACGCACCAAACGTCACGGTCCTTCTCTTTCCGTCTCGTAGACACGAGCTGAGAAATTGCAAACGTCGAGCAATTGCTCAGAGATGAAAAGTGCCAGCACTGAAAGCTGTTGCTAGCCAGCACCCTTCCTTGGAAGCGCTTTCACAGGAGCAGCAACACTGGGGCTTTGCGCTTCTCTAGCCACCAAACGTCACGGTCATTCTCTTTCCGTCTCCTAGACACGAGCTGAGAAATTGCAAACGTCGAGCAATTGCTCAGAGATGAAAAGTGCCAGCACTGAAAGCTGTTGCTAGCCAGCACCCTTCCTTGGAAGCGCTTTTGTAGGCCTAAGAACACTGGGGCTCTGGGCTTCTCTAGCCACCTACTCTTCTGCTCATCCTCTCGCGCACTCTAAAGAGAGCTCAGGGGAGAAATTGCAAACGTCGAGCAATTGCTCAGAGATGAAAAGTGTCAGCACTGAAAGCTCTTGCTAGCCAGCACCCTTCCTTGGAAGCGCTTTCACAGGCACAGTAACACTGGGGCTTTGCACTTCTCTACCCACCAAACGTCACGGTCCTTCTCTTTCCGTCTCCTAGACACGAGCTGAGAAATTGCAAACGTCGAGCAATTGCTCAGAGATGAAAAGTGCCAGCACTGAAAGCTCTTGCTAGCCAGCACCCTTCCTTGGAAGCGCTTTTGTAGCCCTTAGAACACTGGGGCTCTGGGCTTCTCTAGCCACCTCATCCTCTGCTCATCCTCTCGCGCACTCTAAAGAGAGCTCAGGTGAGAAATTGCAAACGTCGAGCAATTGCTCAGAGATGAAAAGTGCCAGCACTGAAAGCTCTTGCTAGCCAGCACCCTTCCTTGGAAGCGCTTTCACAGGCGCAGCAACACTGGGGCTTTGCGCTTCTCTAGCCACCAAACGTCACGGTCCTTCTCTTTCCGTCTCGTAGACACGAGCTGAGAAATTGCAAACGTCCAGCAATTGCTCAGAGATGAAAAGTGCCAGCACTGAAAGCTCTTGCTAGCCAGCACCCTTCCTTGGAAGCGCTTTTGTAGGCCTAAGAACACTGGGGCTCTGGGCTTCTCTAGCCACCTAATCTTCTGCTCATCCTCTCGCGCACTCTGAAGAGAGCTCAGGTGAGAAATTACAAACGTCGAGCAATTGCTCAGAGATGAAAAGTGCCAGCACTGAAAGCTCTTGCTAGCCAGCACCCTTCCTTGGAAGCGCTTTCACAAGCGCAGCAACACTGGGGCTTTGCGCTTCTCTAGCCACCAAACGTCACGGTCCTTCTCTTTCCGTCTCCTAGACACGAGCTGAGAAATTGCAAACGTCGAGCAATTGCTCAGAGATGAAAAGTGCCAGCACTGAAAGCTCTTGCTAGCCAGCACCCTTCCTTGGAAGCGCTTTCACAGGCGCAGCAACACTGGGGCTTTGCGCTTCTATACGCACCAAATGTCACGGTCCTTCTCTTTCCGTCTTGTAGACACGAGCTGAGAAATTGCAAACGTCGAGCAATTGCTCAGAGATGAAAAGTGCCAGCACTGAAAGCTCTTGCTAGCCAGCACCCTTCCTTGGAAGCGCTTTTGTAGGCCTAAGAACACTGGGGCTCTGGGCTTCTCTAGCCACCTCATCTTCTGCTCATCCTCTCGCGCACTCTAAAGAGAGCTCAGGTGAGAAATTGCAAACGTCGAGCAATTGCTCAGAGATGAAAAGTGCCAGCACTGAAAGCTCTTGCTAGCCAGCACCCTTCCTTGGAAGCGCTTTCACAGGCGCAGTAACACTGGGGCTTTGCGCTTCTCTACGCACCAAGCGTCACGGTCCTTCTCTTTCCGTCTCGTAGACACGAGCTGAGAAATTGCAAACGTCGAGCAATTGCTCAGAGATGAAAAGTGCCAGCACTGAAAGCTCTTGCTAGCCAGCACCCTTCCTTGGAAGCGCTTTCACATGAGCAGCAACACTGGGGCTTTGCGCTTCTATACGCACCAAATGTCACGGTCATTCTCTTTCCGTCTCGTAGACACGAGCTGAGAAATTGCAAACGTCCAGCAATTGCTCAGAGATGAAAAGTGCCAGCACTGAAAGCTGTTGCTAGCCAGCACCCTTCCTTGGAAGCGCTTTTGTAGGCCTAAGAACACTGGGGCTCTGGGCATCTCTAGCCACCTCATCTTCTGCTCATCCTCTCGCGCACTCTAAAGAGAGCTCAGGTGAGAAATTGCAAACGTCCAGCAATTGCTCAGAGATGAAAAGTGCCAGCACTGAAAGCTCTTGCTAGCCAGCACCCTTCCTTGGAAGCGCTTTCACAGGCGCAGCAACACTGGGGCTTTGCGCTTCTCTAGCCACCAAACGTCACGGTCCTTCTCTTTCCGCCTCGTAGACACGAGCTGAGAAATTGCAAACGTCAAGCAATTGCTCAGAGATGAAAAGTGCCAGCACTGAAAGCTGTTGCTAGCCAGCACCCTTCCTTGGAAGCGCTTTTGTAGGCCTAAGAACACTGGGGCTCTGGGCTTCCCTAGCCACCTCATCTTCTGCTCATCCTCTCACGCACTCTAAAGAGAGCTCAGGTGAGAAATTGCAAACGTCGAGCAATTGCTCAGAGATGAAAAGTGCCAGCACTGAAAGCTGTTGCTAGCCAGCACCCTTCCTTGGAAGCGCTTTCACAGGCGCAGCAACACTGGGGCTTTGCGCTTCTCTACCCACCAAACGTCACGGTCCTTCTCTTTCCGTCTCGTAGACACGAGCTGAGAAATTGCAAACGTCGAGCAATTGCTCAGAGATGAAAAGTGCCAGCACTGAAAGCTCTTGCTAGCCAGCACCCTTCCTTGGAAGCGCTTTTGTAGGCCTAAGAACAGTGGGGCTCTGGGCTTCTCTAGCCACCTCATCTTCTGCTCATCCTCTCGCGCACTCTAAAGAGAGCTCAGGTGAGAAATTACAAACGTCGAGCAATTGCTCAGAGATGAAAAGGGCCAGCACTGAAAGCTCTTGCTAGCCAGCACCCTTCCTTGAAAGCGCTTTCACAGGTGCAGTAACACTGGGGCTTTGCGCTTCTCTAGCCACCAAATGTCACGGTCCTTCTCTTTCCGTCGGTATACACGAGCTGAGAAAATGCAAACGTCGAGCAATTGCTCAGAGATGAAAAGTGCCAGCACTGAAAGCTGTTGCTAGCCAGCACCCTTCCTTGGAAGCGCTTTTGTAGCCCTTAGAACACTGGGGCTCTGGGCTTCTCTAGCCACCTCATCTTCTGCTCATCCTCTCGCGCACTCTAAAGAGAGCTCAGGTGAGAAATTGCAAACGTCCAGCAATTGCTCAGAGATGAAAAGTGCCAGCACTGAAAGCTCTTGCTAGCCAGCACCCTTCCTTGGAAGCGCTTTCACAGGCGCAGCAACACTGGGGCTTTGCGCTTCTATACGCACCAAACGTCACGGTCCTTCTCTTTCCGTCTCCTAGACACGAGCTGAGAAATTGCAAACGTCGAGCAATTGCTCCGAGATGAAAAGTGCCAGCACTGAAAGCTGTTGCTAGCCAGCACCCTTCCTTGGAAGCGCTTTTGTAGGCCTAAGAACACTGGGGCTCTGGGCTTCTCTAGCCACCTCATCTTCTGCTCATCCTCTCGCGCACTCTAAAGAGAGCTCAGGTGAGAAATTGCAAACGTCCAGCAATTGCTCAGAGATGAAAAGTGCCAGCACTGAAAGCTGTTGCTAGCCAGCACCCTTCCTTGGAAGCGCTTTCACAGGCGCAGTAATACTGGGGCTTTGCGCTTCTCTAGCCACCAAAAGTCACGGTCCTTCTCTTTCCGTCGGTATACACGAGCTGAGAAATTGCAAACGTCGAGCAATTGCTCAGAGATGAAAAGTGCCAGCACTGAAAGCTGTTGCTAGCCAGCACCCTTCCTTGGAAGCGCTTTTGTAGGCCTAAGAACACTGGGGCTCTGGGCTTCTCTAGCCACCTCATCTTCTGCTCATCCTCTCGCGCACTCTAAAGAGAGCTCAGGTGAGAAATTGCAAACGTCGAGCAATTGCTCAGAGATGAAAAGTGCCAGCACTGAAAGCTCTTGCTAGCCAGCACCCTTCCTTGGAAGCGCTTTCACAGGCGCAGCAACACTGGGGCTTTGCGCTTCTATACGCACCAAACGTCACGGTCATTCTCTTTCCGTCTCGTAGACACGAGCTGAGAAATTGCAAACGTCCAGCAATTGCTCAGAGATGAAAAGTGCCAGCACTGAAAGCTCTTGCTAGCCAGCACCCTTCCTTGGAAGCGCTTTTGTAGGCCTAAGAACACTGGGGCTCTGGGCATCTCTAGCCACCTCATCTTCTGCTCATCCTCTCGCGCACTCTAAAGAGAGCTCAGGTGAGAAATTGCAAACGTCGAGCAATTGCTCAGAGATGAAAAGTGCCAGCAGTGAAAGCTGTTGCTAGCCAGCACCCTTCCTTGGAAGCGCTTTCACAGGCGCAGCAACACTGGGGCTTTGCGCTTCTCTACCCACCAAACGTCACGGTCCTTCTCTTTCCGCCTCGTAGACACGAGCTGAGAAATTGCAAACGTCAAGCAATTGCTCAGAGATGAAAAGTGCCAGCACTGAAAGCTCTTGCTAGCCAGCACCCTTCCTTGGAAGCGCTTTTGTAGGCCTAAGAACACTGGGGCTCTGGGCTTCTCTAGCCACCTCATCTTCTGCTCATCCTCTCGCGCACTCTAAAGAGAGCTCAGGTGAGAAATTGCAAACGTCGAGCAATTGCTCAGAGATGAAAAGTGCCAGCACTGAAAGCTGTTGCTAGCCAGCACCCTTCCTTGGAAGCGCTTTCACAGGCGCAGTAACACTGGGGCTTTGCGCTTCTCTAGCCACCAAACGTCACGGTCCTTCTCTTTCCGTCGGTAGACACGAGCTGAGAAATTGCAAACGTCGAGCAATTGCTCAGAGATGAAAAGTGCCAGCACTGAAAGCTGTTGCTAGCCAGCACCCTTCCTTGGAAGCGCTTTTGTAGGCCTAAGAACACTGGGGCTCTGGGCTTCTCTAGCCACCTCATCTTCTGCTCATCCTCTCGCGCACTCTAAAGAGAGCTCAGGTGAGAAATTACAAACGTCGAGCAATTGCTCAGAGATGAAAAGGGCCAGCACTGAAAGCTCTTGCTAGCCAGCACCCTTCCTTGGAAGCGCTTTCACAGGCGCAGCAACACTGGGGCTTTGCGCTTCTATACGCACCAAATGTCACGGTCCTTCTCTTTCCGTATCCTAGACACGAGCTGAGAAATTGCAAACGTCGAGCAATTGCTCAGAGATGAAAAGTGCCAGCACTGAAAGCTGTTGCTAGCCAGCACCCTTCCTTGGAAGCGCTTTTGTAGGCCTAAGAACACTGGGGCTCTGGGCATCTCTAGCCACCTCATCTTCTGCTCATCCTCTCGCGCACTCTAAAGAGAGCTCAGGTGAGAAATTGCAAACGTCGAGCAATTGCTCAGAGATGAAAAGTGCCAGCACTGAAAGCTCTTGCTAGCCAGCACCCTTCCTTGGAAGCGCTTTCACAGGCGCAGCAACACTGGGGCTTTGCGCTTCTATATGCACCAAACGTCACGGTCATTCTCTTTCCGTCTCGTAGACACGAGCTGAGAAATTGCAAACGTCCAGCAATTGCTCAGAGATGAAAAGTGCCAGCACTGAAAGCTGTTGCTAGCCAGCACCCTTCCTTGGAAGCGCTTTTGTAGGCCTAAGAACACTGGGGCTCTGGGCATCTCTAGCCACCTCATCTTCTGCTCATCCTCTCGCGCACTCTAAAGAGAGCTCAGGTGAGAAATTGCAAACGTCGAGCAATTGCTCAGAGATGAAAAGTGCCAGCACTGAAAGCTCTTGCTAGCCAGCACCCTTCCTTGGAAGCGCTTTCACAGGCGCAGCAACACTGGGGCTTTGCGCTTCTCTAGCCACCAAACGTCACGGTCATTCTCTTTCCGCCTCGTAGACACGAGCTGAGAAATTGCAAACGTCAAGCAATTGCTCAGAGATGAAAAGTGCCAGCACTGAAAGCTGTTGCTAGCCAGCACCCTTCCTTGGAAGCGCTTTTGTAGGCCTAAGAACACTGGGGCTCTGGGCTTCCCTAGCCACCTCATCTTCTGCTCATCCTCTCGCGCACTCTAAAGAGAGCTCAGGTGAGAAATTGCAAACGTCGAGCAATTGCTCAGAGATGAAAAGTGCCAGCACTGAAAGCTCTTGCTAGCCAGCACCCTTCCTTGGAAGCGCTTTCACAGGCGCAGCAACACTGGGGCTTTGCGCTTCTATACGCACCAAATGTCACGGTCCTTCTCTTTCCGTCTTGTAGACATGAGCTGAGAAATTGCAAACGTCAAGCAATTGCTCAGAGATGAAAAGTGCCAGCACTGAAAGCTGTTGCTAGCCAGCACCCTTCCTTGGAAGCGCTTTCACAGGTGCAGCAACACTGGGGCTTTGCGCTTCTCTACCCACCAAACGTCACGGTCCTTCTCTTTCCGTCTCCTAGACACGAGCTGAGAAATTGCAAACGTCGAGCAATTGCTCAGAGATGAAAAGTGCCAGCACTGAAAGCTGTTGCTAGCCAGCACCCTTCCTTGGAAGCGCTTTTGTAGGCCTAAGAACACTGGGGCTCTGGGCTTCCCTAGCCACCTCATCTTCTGCTCATCCTCTCGCGCACTCTAAAGAGAGCTCAGGTGAGAAATTACAAACGTCGAGCAATTGCTCAGAGATGAAAAGTGCCAGCACTGAAAGCTGTTGCTAGCCAGCACCCTTCCTTGGAAGCGCTTTCACAAGCGCAGTAACACTGGGGCTTTGCGCTTCTCTAGCCACCAAAAGTCACGGTCCTTCTCTTTCCGTCGGTATACACGAGCTGAGAAATTGCAAACGTCGAGCAATTGCTCAGAGATGAAAAGTGCCAGCACTGAAAGCTGTTGCTAGCCAGCACCCTTCCTTGGAAGCGCTTTCACAGGCGCAGCAACACTGGGGCTTTGCGCTTCTATACGCACCAAACGTCACGGTCCTTCTCTTTCCGTCTCCTAGACACGAGCTGAGAAATTGCAAACGTCGAGCAATTGCTCAGAGATGAAAAGTGCCAGCACTGAAAGCTCTTGCTAGCCAGCACCCTTCCTTGGAAGCGCTTTTGTAGGCCTAAGAACACTGGGGCTCTGGGCTTCTCTAGCCACCTCATCTTCTGCTCATCCTCTCGCGCACTCTAAAGAGAGCTCAGGTGAGAAATTGCAAACGTCGAGCAATTGCTCAGAGATGAAAAGTGCCAGCACTGAAAGCTGTTGCTAGCCAGCACCCTTCCTTGGAAGCGCTTTCACAGGCACAGTAACACTGGGGCTTTGCGCTTCTCTAGCCACCAAAAGTCACGGTCCTTCTCTTTCCGTCGGTAGACACGAGCTGAGAAATTGCAAACGTCGAGCAATTGCTCAGAGATGAAAAGTGCCAGCACTGAAAGCTGTTGCTAGCCAGCACCCTTCCTTGGAAGCGCTTTTGTAGGCCTAAGAACACTGGGGCTCTGGGCTTCTCTAGCCACCTCATCTTCTGCTCATCCTCTCGCGCACTCTAAAGAGAGCTCAGGTGAGAAATTGCAAACGTCGAGCAATTGCTCAGAGATGAAAAGTGCCAGCACTGAAAGCTCTTGCTAGCCAGCACCCTTCCTTGGAAGCGCTTTCACAGGCGCAGCAACACTGGGGCTTTGCGCTTCTATACGCATCAAATGTCACGGTCATTCTCTTTCCGTCTTGTAGACACGAGCTGAGAAATTGCAAACGTCGAGCAATTGCTCAGAGATGAAAAGTGCCAGCACTGAAAGCTGTTGCTAGCCAGCACCCTTCCTTGGAAGCGCTTTTGTAGGCCTAAGAACACTGGGGCTCTGGGCTTCTCTAGCCACCTACTCTTCTGCTCATCCTCTCGCGCACTCTAAAGAGAGCTCAGGGGAGAAATTACAAACGTCGAGCAATTGCTCAGAGATGAAAAGTGCCAGCACTGAAAGCTGTTGCTAGCCAGCACCCTTCCTTGGAAGCGCTTTCACAGGCGCAGCAACACTGGGGCTTTGCGCTTCTCTAGCCACCAAGCGTCACGGTCCTTCTCTTTCCGTCTCCTAGACACGAGCTGAGAAATTGCAAACGTCGAGCAATTGCTCAGAGATGAAAAGTGCCAGCACTGAAAGCTCTTGCTAGCCAGCACCCTTCCTTGGAAGCGCTTTCACAGGCGCAGCAACACTGGGGCTTTGCGCTTCTATACGCACCAAACGTCACGGTCATTCTCTTTCCGTCGGTAGACACGAGCTGAGAAATTGCAAACGTCCAGCAATTGCTCAGAGATGAAAAGTGCCAGCACTGAAAGCTGTTGCTAGCCAGCACCCTTCCTTGGAAGCGCTTTCACAGGAGCAGCAACACTGGGGCTTTGCGCTTCTCTAGCCACCAAAAGTCACGGTCCTTCTCTTTCCGTCGGTAGACACGAGCTGAGAAATTGCAAACGTCGAGCAATTGCTCAGAGATGAAAAGTGCCAGCACTGAAAGCTGTTGCTAGCCAGCACCCTTCCTTGGAAGCGCTTTTGTAGGCCTAAGAACACTGGGGCTCTGGGCTTCTCTAGCCACCTCATCTTCTGCTCATCCTCTCGCGCACTCTAAAGAGAGCTCAGGTGAGAAATTGCAAACGTCCAGCAATTGCTCAGAGATGAAAAGTGCCAGCACTGAAAGCTGTTGCTAGCCAGCACCCTTCCTTGGAAGCGCTTTCACAGGCGCAGCAACACTGGGGCTTTGCGCTTCTATACGCACCAAATGTCACGGTCATTCTCTTTCCGTCTTGTAGACACGAGCTGAGAAATTGCAAACGTCGAGCAATTGCTCAGAGATGAAAAGTGCCAGCACTGAAAGCTGTTGCTAGCCAGCACCCTTCCTTGGAAGCGCTTTTGTAGGCCTAAGAACACTGGGGCTCTGGGCTTCTCTAGCCACCTCATCTTCTGCTCATCCTCTCGCGCACTCTAAAGAGAGCTCAGGGGAGAAATTGCAAACGTCGAGCAATTGCTCAGAGATGAAAAGTGCCAGCACTGAAAGCTGTTGCTAGCCAGCACCCTTCCTTGGAAGCGCTTTCACAGGCGCAGCAACACTGGGGCTTTGCGCTTCTCTAGCCACCAAGCGTCACGGTCCTTCTCTTTCCGTCTCCTAGACACGAGCTGAGAAATTGCAAACGTCGAGCAATTGCTCAGAGATGAAAAGTGCCAGCACTGAAAGCTCTTGCTAGCCAGCACCCTTCCTTGGAAGCGCTTTCACAGGCGCAGCAACACTGGGGCTTTGCGCTTCTATACGCACCAAACGTCACGGTCATTCTCTTTCCGTCTCGTAGACACGAGCTGAGAAATTGCAAACGTCCAGCAATTGCTCAGAGATGAAAAGTGGCAGCACTGAAAGCTGTTGCTAGCCAGCACCCTTCCTTGGAAGCGCTTTCACAGGAGCAGCAACACTGGGGCTTTGCGCTTCTATACGCACCAAACGTCACGGTCATTCTCTTTCCGTCTCGTAGACACGAGCTGAGAAATTGCAAACGTCGAGCAATTGCTCAGAGATGAAAAGTGCCAGCACTGAAAGCTGTTGCTAGCCAGCACCCTTCCTTGGAAGCGCTTTCACAGGAGCAGCAACACTGGGGCTTTGCGCTTCTCTAGCCACCAAACGTCACGGTCATTCTCTTTCCGTCTCGTAGACACGAGCTGAGAAATTGCAAACGTCGAGCAATTGCTCAGAGATGAAAAGTGCCAGCACTGAAAGCTGTTGCTAGCCAGCACCCTTCCTTGGAAGCGCTTTTGTAGGCCTAAGAACACTGGGGCTCTGGGCTTCTCTAGCCACCTCATCTTCTGCTCATCCTCTCGCGCACTCTAAAGAGAGCTCAGGTGAGAAATTGCAAACGTCCAGCAATTGCTCAGAGATGAAAAGTGCCAGCACTGAAAGCTCTTGCTAGCCAGCACCCTTCCTTGGAAGCGCTTTCACAGGCACAGTAACACTGGGGCTTTGCACTTCTCTACCCACCAAACGTCACGGTCCTTCTCTTTCCGTCTCCTAGACACGAGCTGAGAAATTGCAAACGTCGAGCAATTGCTCAGAGATGAAAAGTGCCAGCACTGAAAGCTCTTGCTACCCAGCACCCTTCCTTGGAAGCGCTTTTGTAGGCCTAAGAACACTGGGGCTCTGGGCTTCTCTAGCCACCTCATCTTCTGCTCATCCTCTCGCGCACTCTAAAGAGAGCTCAGGTGAGAAATTGCAAACGTCGAGCAATTGCTCAGAGATGAAAAGTGCCAGCACTGAAAGCTCTTGCTAGCCAGCACCCTTCCTTGGAAGCGCTTTCACAGGCGCAGCAACACTGGGGCTTTGCGCTTCTCTAGCCACCAAACGTCACGGTCCTTCTCTTTCCGTCTCGTAGACACGAGCTGAGAAATTGCAAACGTCGAGCAATTGCTCAGAGATGAAAAGTGCCAGCACTGAAAGCTCTTGCTAGCCAGCACCCTTCCTTGGAAGCGCTTTTGTAGGCCTAAGAACACTGGGGCTCTGGGCTTCTCTAGCCACCTCATCTTCTGCTCATCCTCTCGCGCACTCTGAAGAGAGCTCAGGTGAGAAATTACAAACGTCGAGCAATTGCTCAGAGATGAAAAGTGCCAGCACTGAAAGCTCTTGCTAGCCAGCACCCTTCCTTGGAAGCGCTTTCACAGGCGCAGCAACACTGGGGCTTTGCGCTTCTCTAGCCACCAAACGTCACGGTCCTTCTCTTTCCGTCTCCTAGACACGAGCTGAGAAATTGCAAACGTCGAGCAATTGCTCAGAGATGAAAAGTGCCAGCACTGAAAGCTGTTGCTAGCCAGCACCCTTCCTTGGAAGCGCTTTCACAGGCGCAGCAACACTGGGGCTTTGCGCTTCTATACGCACCAAATGTCACGGTCCTTCTCTTTCCGTCTTGTAGACACGAGCTGAGAAATTGCAAACGTCGAGCAATTGCTCAGAGATGAAAAGTGCCAGCACTGAAAGCTCTTGCTAGCCAGCACCCTTCCTTGGAAGCGCTTTTGTAGGCCTAAGAACAGTGGGGCTCTGGGCTTCTCTAGCCACCTCATCTTCTGCTCATCCTCTCGCGCACTCTAAAGAGAGCTCAGGTGAGAAATTGCAAACGTCGAGCAATTGCTCAGAGATGAAAAGTTCCAGCACTGAAAGCTCTTGCTAGCCAGCACCCTTCCTTGGAAGCGCTTTCACAGGCGCAGTAACACTGGGGCTTTGCGCTTCTCTACGCACCAAGCGTCACGGTCCTTCTCTTTCCGTCTCGTAGACACGAGCTGAGAAATTGCAAACGTCGAGCAATTGCTCAGAGATGAAAAGTGCCAGCACTGAAAGCTGTTGCTAGCCAGCACCCTTCCTTGGAAGCGCTTTCACATGAGCAGCAACACTGGGGCTTTGCGCTTCTATACGCACCAAACGTCACGGTCATTCTCTTTCCGTCTCGTAGACACGAGCTGAGAAATTGCAAACGTCGAGCAATTGCTCCGAGATGAAAAGTGCCAGCACTGAAAGCTGTTGCTAGCCAGCACCCTTCCTTGGAAGCGCTTTTGTAGGCCTAAGAACACTGGGGCTCTGGGCTTCTCTAGCCACCTCATCTTCTGCTCATCCTCTCGCGCACTCTAAAGAGAGCTCAGGTGAGAAATTGCAAACGTCCAGCAATTGCTCAGAGATGAAAAGTGCCAGCACTGAAAGCTCTTGCTAGCCAGCACCCTTCCTTGGAAGCGCTTTCACAGGCGCAGCAACACTGGGGCTTTGCGCTTCTCTAGCCACCAAATGTCACGGTCCTTCTCTTTCCGCCTCGTAGACACGAGCTGAGAAATTGCAAACGTCAAGCAATTGCTCAGAGATGAAAAGTGCCAGCACTGAAAGCTCTTGCTAGCCAGCACCCTTCCTTGGAAGCGCTTTTGTAGGCCTAAGAACACTGGGGCTCTGCGCTTCCCTAGCCACCTCATCTTCTGCTCATCCTCTCACGCACTCTAAAGAGAGCTCAGGTGATAAATTGCAAACGTCGAGCAATTGCTCAGAGATGAAAAGTGCCAGCACTGAAAGCTGTTGCTAGCCAGCACCCTTCCTTGGAAGCGCTTTCACAGGCGCAGCAACACTGGGGCTTTGCGCTTCTCTACCCACCAAACGTCACGGTCCTTCTCTTTCCGTCTCGTAGACACGAGCTGAGAAATTGCAAACGTCGAGCAATTGCTCAGAGATGAAAAGTGCCAGCACTGAAAGCTCTTGCTAGCCAGCACCCTTCCTTGGAAGCGCTTTTGTAGCCCTTAGAACACTGGGGCTCTGGGCTTCTCTAGCCACCTCATCTTCTGCTCATCCTCTCGCGCACTCTAAAGAGAGCTCAGGTGAGAAATTGCAAACGTCCAGCAATTGCTCAGAGATGAAAAGTGCCAGCACTGAAAGCTGTTGCTAGCCAGCACCCTTCCTTGGAAGCGCTTTCACAGGCGCAGCAACACTGGGGCTTTGCGCTTCTATACGCACCAAACGTCACGGTCCTTCTCTTTCCGTCTCCTAGACACGAGCTGAGAAATTGCAAACGTCGAGCAATTGCTCAGAGATGAAAAGTGCCAGCACTGAAAGCTGTTGCTAGCCAGCACCCTTCCTTGGAAGCGCTTTTGTAGGCCTAAGAACACTGGGGCTCTGCGCTTCTCTAGCCACCTCATCTTCTGCTCATCCTCTCGCGCACTCTAAAGAGAGCTCAGGTGAGAAATTGCAAACGTCCAGCAATTGCTCAGAGATGAAAAGTGCCAGCACTGAAACTTGTTGCTAGCCAGCACCCTTCCTTGGAAGCGCTTTCACAGGCGCAGTAATACTGGGGCTTTGCGCTTCTCTAGCCACCAAAAGTCACGGTCCTTCTCTTTCCGTCGGTATACACGAGCTGAGAAATTGCAAACGTCGAGCAATTGCTCAGAGATGAAAAGTGCCAGCACTGAAAGCTGTTGCTAGCCAGCACCCTTCCTTGGAAGCGCTTTTGTAGGCCTAAGAACACTGGGGCTCTGGGCTTCTCTAGCCACCTCATCTTCTGCTCATCCTCTCGCGCACTCTAAAGAGAGCTCAGGTGAGAAATTGCAAACGTCGAGCAATTGCTCAGAGATGAAAAGTGCCAGCACTGAAAGCTGTTGCTAGCCAGCACCCTTCCTTGGAAGCGCTTTCACAGGCGCAGCAACACTGGGGCTTTGCGCTTCTATACGCACCAAACGTCACGGTCCTTCTCTTTCCGTCTTGTAGACACGAGCTGAGAAATTGCAAACGTCGAGCAATTGCTCCGAGATGAAAAGTGCCAGCACTGAAAGCTGTTGCTAGCCAGCACCCTTCCTTGGAAGCGCTTTTGTAGGCCTAAGAACACTGGGGCTCTGGGCATCTCTAGCCACCTAATCTTCTGCTCATCCTCTCGCGCACTCTAAAGAGAGCTCAGGTGAGAAATTGCAAACGTCCAGCAATTGCTCAGAGATGAAAAGTGCCAGCACTGAAAGCTGTTGCTAGCCAGCACCCTTCCTTGGAAGCGCTTTCACAGGCGCAGCAACACTGGGGCTTTGCGCTTCTATACGCACCAAACGTCACGGTCATTCTCTTTCCGTCTCGTAGACACGAGCTGAGAAATTGCAAACGTCCAGCAATTGCTCAGAGATGAAAAGTGCCAGCACTGAAAGCTGTTGCTAGCCAGCACCCTTCCTTGGAAGCGCTTTTGTAGGCCTAAGAACACTGGGGCTCTGGGCTTCCCTAGCCACCTCATCTTCTGCTCATCCTCTCACGCACTCTAAAGAGAGCTCAGGTGAGAAATTGCAAACGTCGAGCAATTGCTCAGAGATGAAAAGTGCCAGCACTGAAAGCTGTTGCTAGCCAGCACCCTTCCTTGGAAGCGCTTTCACAGGCGCAGCAACACTGGGGCTTTGCGCTTCTATACGCACCAAATGTCACGGTCCTTCTCTTTCCGTCTTGTAGACACGAGCTGAGAAATTGCAAACGTCGAGCAATTGCTCAGAGATGAAAAGTGCCAGCACTGAAAGCTGTTGCTAGCCAGCACCCTTCCTTGGAAGCGCTTTCACAGGCGCAGCAACACTGGGGCTTTGCGCTTCTATACGCACCAAACGTCACGGTCCTTCTCTTTCCGTCTCGTAGACACGAGCTGAGAAATTGCAAACGTCGAGCAATTGCTCAGAGATGAAAAGTGCCAGCACTGAAAGCTCTTGCTAGCCAGCACCCTTCCTTGGAAGCGCTTTTGTAGGCCTAAGAACACTGGGGCTCTGGGCTTCCCTAGCCACCTCATCTTCTGCTCATCCTCTCGCGCACTCTAAAGAGAGCTCAGGTGAGAAATTACAAACGTCGAGCAATTGCTCAGAGATGAAAAGGGCCAGCACTGAAAGCTGTTGCTAGCCAGCACCCTTCCTTGGAAGCGCTTTCACAGGTGCAGTAACACTGGGGCTTTGCGCTTCTCTAGCCACCAAACGTCACGGTCCTTCTCTTTCCGTCTCGTAGACACGAGCTGAGAAATTGCAAACGTCGAGCAATTGCTCAGAGATGAAAAGTGCCAGCACTGAAAGCTGTTGCTAGCCAGCACCCTTCCTTGGAAGCGCTTTTGTAGCCCTTAGAACACTGGGGCTCTGGGCTTCTCTAGCCACCTCATCTTCTGCTCATCCTCTCGCGCACTCTAAAGAGAGCTCAGGTGAGAAATTGCAAACGTCCAGCAATTGCTCAGAGATGAAAAGTGCCAGCACTGAAAGCTGTTGCTAGCCAGCACCCTTCCTTGGAAGCGCTTTCACAGGCGCAGCAACACTGGGGCTTTGCGCTTCTATACGCACCAAACGTCACGGTCCTTCTCTTTCCGTCTCCTAGACACGAGCTGAGAAATTGCAAACGTCGAGCAATTGCTCAGAGATGAAAAGTGCCAGCACTGAAAGCTCTTGCTAGCCAGCACCCTTCCTTGGAAGCGCTTTTGTAGGCCTAAGAACACTGGGGCTCTGGGCTTCTCTAGCCACCTCATCTTCTGCTCATCCTCTCGCGCACTCTAAAGAGAGCTCAGGTGAGAAATTGCAAACGTCGAGCAATTGCTCAGAGATGAAAAGTGCCAGCACTGAAAGCTGTTGCTAGCCAGCACCCTTCCTTGGAAGCGCTTTCACAGGCGCAGCAACACTGGGGCTTTGCGCTTCTCTACCCACCAAAAGTCAAGATCCTTCTCTTTCCGTCGGTAGACACGAGCTGAGAAATTGCAAACGTCGAGCAATTGCTCAGAGATGAAAAGTGCCAGCACTGAAAGCTGTTGCTAGCCAGCCCCCTTCCTTGGAAGCGCTTTTGTAGCCCTAAGAACACTGGGGCTCTGGGCTTCTCTAGCCACCTCATCTTCTGCTCATCCTCTCGCGCACTCTAAAGAGAGCTCAGGTGAGAAATTGCAAACGTCCAGCAATTGCTCAGAGATGAAAAGTGCCAGCACTGAAAGCTCTTGCTAGCCAGCACCCTTCCTTGGAAGCGCTTTTGTAGGCCTAAGAACACTGGGGCTCTGGGCTTCCCTAGCCACCTCATCTTCTGCTCATCCTCTCACGCACTCTAAAGAGAGCTCAGGTGATAAATTGCAAACGTCGAGCAATTGCTCAGAGATGAAAAGTGCCAGCACTGAAAGCTGTTGCTAGCCAGCACCCTTCCTTGGAAGCGCTTTCACAGGCGCAGCAACACTGGGGCTTTGCGCTTCTCTACCCACCAAACGTCACGGTCCTTCTCTTTCCGTCTCGTAGACACGAGCTGAGAAATTGCAAACGTCGAGCAATTGCTCAGAGATGAAAAGTGCCAGCACTGAAAGCTCTTGCTAGCCAGCACCCTTCCTTGGAAGCGCTTTTGTAGCCCTTAGAACACTGGGGCTCTGGGCTTCTCTAGCCACCTCATCTTCTGCTCATCCTCTCGCGCACTCTAAAGAGAGCTCAGGTGAGAAATTGCAAACGTCCAGCAATTGCTCAGAGATGAAAAGTGCCAGCACTGAAAGCTGTTGCTAGCCAGCACCCTTCCTTGGAAGCGCTTTCACAGGCGCAGCAACACTGGGGCTTTGCGCTTCTATACGCACCAAACGTCACGGTCCTTCTCTTTCCGTCTCCTAGACACGAGCTGAGAAATTGCAAACGTCGAGCAATTGCTCAGAGATGAAAAGTGCCAGCACTGAAAGCTGTTGCTAGCCAGCACCCTTCCTTGGAAGCGCTTTTGTAGGCCTAAGAACACTGGGGCTCTGGGCTTCTCTAGCCACCTCATCTTCTGCTCATCCTCTCGCGCACTCTAAAGAGAGCTCAGGTGAGAAATTGCAAACGTCCAGCAATTGCTCAGAGATGAAAAGTGCCAGCACTGAAACTTGTTGCTAGCCAGCACCCTTCCTTGGAAGCGCTTTCACAGGCGCAGTAATACTGGGGCTTTGCGCTTCTCTAGCCACCAAAAGTCACGGTCCTTCTCTTTCCGTCGGTATACACGAGCTGAGAAATTGCAAACGTCGAGCAATTGCTCAGAGATGAAAAGTGCCAGCACTGAAAGCTGTTGCTAGCCAGCACCCTTCCTTGGAAGCGCTTTTGTAGGCCTAAGAACACTGGGGCTCTGGGCTTCTCTAGCCACCTCATCTTCTGCTCATCCTCTCGCGCACTCTAAAGAGAGCTCAGGTGAGAAATTGCAAACGTCGAGCAATTGCTCAGAGATGAAAAGTGCCAGCACTGAAAGCTGTTGCTAGCCAGCACCCTTCCTTGGAAGCGCTTTCACAGGCGCAGCAACACTGGGGCTTTGCGCTTCTATACGCACCAAACGTCACGGTCCTTCTCTTTCCGTCTTGTAGACACGAGCTGAGAAATTGCAAACGTCGAGCAATTGCTCCGAGATGAAAAGTGCCAGCACTGAAAGCTGTTGCTAGCCAGCACCCTTCCTTGGAAGCGCTTTTGTAGGCCTAAGAACACTGGGGCTCTGGGCATCTCTAGCCACCTAATCTTCTGCTCATCCTCTCGCGCACTCTAAAGAGAGCTCAGGTGAGAAATTGCAAACGTCCAGCAATTGCTCAGAGATGAAAAGTGCCAGCACTGAAAGCTGTTGCTAGCCAGCACCCTTCCTTGGAAGCGCTTTCACAGGCGCAGCAACACTGGGGCTTTGCGCTTCTATACGCACCAAACGTCACGGTCATTCTCTTTCCGTCTCGTAGACACGAGCTGAGAAATTGCAAACGTCCAGCAATTGCTCAGAGATGAAAAGTGCCAGCACTGAAAGCTCTTGCTAGCCAGCACCCTTCCTTGGAAGCGCTTTTGTAGGCCTAAGAACACTGGGGCTCTGGGCATCTCTAGCCACCTCATCTTCTGCTCATCCTCTCGCGCACTCTAAAGAGAGCTCAGGTGAGAAATTGCAAACGTCGAGCAATTGCTCAGAGATGAAAAGTGCCAGCACTGAAAGCTCTTGCTAGCCAGCACCCTTCCTTGGAAGCGCTTTCACAGGCGCAGCAACACTGGGGCTTTGCGCTTCTCTACCCACCAAACGTCACGGTCATTCTCTTTCCGCCTCGTAGACACGAGCTGAGAAATTGCAAACGTCAAGCAATTGCTCAGAGATGAAAAGTGCCAGCACTGAAAGCTGTTGCTAGCCAGCACCCTTCCTTGGAAGCGCTTTTGTAGGCCTAAGAACACTGGGGCTCTGGGCTTCCCTAGCCACCTCATCTTCTGCTCATCCTCTCACGCACTCTAAAGAGAGCTCAGGTGAGAAATTGCAAACGTCGAGCAATTGCTCAGAGATGAAAAGTGCCAGCACTGAAAGCTGTTGCTAGCCAGCACCCTTCCTTGGAAGCGCTTTCACAGGCGCAGCAACACTGGGGCTTTGCGCTTCTATACGCACCAAATGTCACGGTCCTTCTCTTTCCGTCTTGTAGACACGAGCTGAGAAATTGCAAACGTCGAGCAATTGCTCAGAGATGAAAAGTGCCAGCACTGAAAGCTGTTGCTAGCCAGCACCCTTCCTTGGAAGCGCTTTCACAGGCGCAGCAACACTGGGGCTTTGCGCTTCTATACGCACCAAACGTCACGGTCCTTCTCTTTCCGTCTCGTAGACACGAGCTGAGAAATTGCAAACGTCGAGCAATTGCTCAGAGATGAAAAGTGCCAGCACTGAAAGCTCTTGCTAGCCAGCACCCTTCCTTGGAAGCGCTTTTGTAGGCCTAAGAACACTGGGGCTCTGGGCTTCCCTAGCCACCTCATCTTCTGCTCATCCTCTCGCGCACTCTAAAGAGAGCTCAGGTGAGAAATTACAAACGTCGAGCAATTGCTCAGAGATGAAAAGGGCCAGCACTGAAAGCTGTTGCTAGCCAGCACCCTTCCTTGGAAGCGCTTTCACAGGTGCAGTAACACTGGGGCTTTGCGCTTCTCTAGCCACCAAACGTCACGGTCCTTCTCTTTCCGTCTCGTAGACACGAGCTGAGAAATTGCAAACGTCGAGCAATTGCTCAGAGATGAAAAGTGCCAGCACTGAAAGCTGTTGCTAGCCAGCACCCTTCCTTGGAAGCGCTTTTGTAGCCCTTAGAACACTGGGGCTCTGGGCTTCTCTAGCCACCTCATCTTCTGCTCATCCTCTCGCGCACTCTAAAGAGAGCTCAGGTGAGAAATTGCAAACGTCCAGCAATTGCTCAGAGATGAAAAGTGCCAGCACTGAAAGCTGTTGCTAGCCAGCACCCTTCCTTGGAAGCGCTTTCACAGGCGCAGCAACACTGGGGCTTTGCGCTTCTATACGCACCAAACGTCACGGTCCTTCTCTTTCCGTCTCGTAGACACGAGCTGAGAAATTGCAAACGTCGAGCAATTGCTCAGAGATGAAAAGTGCCAGCACTGAAAGCTCTTGCTAGCCAGCACCCTTCCTTGGAAGCGCTTTTGTAGGCCTAAGAACACTGGGGCTCTGGGCTTCTCTAGCCACCTCATCTTCTGCTCATCCTCTCGCGCACTCTAAAGAGAGCTCAGGTGAGAAATTGCAAACGTCCAGCAATTGCTCAGAGATGAAAAGTGCCAGCACTGAAAGCTGTTGCTAGCCAGCACCCTTCCTTGGAAGCGCTTTCACAGGCGCAGCAACACTGGGGCTTTGCGCTTCTATACGCACCAAACGTCACGGTCCTTCTCTTTCCGTCTCCTAGACACGAGCTGAGAAATTGCAAACGTCGAGCAATTGCTCAGAGATGAAAAGTGCCAGCACTGAAAGCTGTTGCTAGCCAGCACCCTTCCTTGGAAGCGCTTTTGTAGGCCTAAGAACACTGGGGCTCTGGGCTTCTCTAGCCACCTCATCTTCTGCTCATCCTCTCGCGCACTCTAAAGAGAGCTCAGGTGAGAAATTGCAAACGTCCAGCAATTGCTCAGAGATGAAAAGTGCCAGCACTGAAACTTGTTGCTAGCCAGCACCCTTCCTTGGAAGCGCTTTCACAGGCGCAGTAATACTGGGGCTTTGCGCTTCTCTAGCCACCAAAAGTCACGGTCCTTCTCTTTCCGTCGGTATACACGAGCTGAGAAATTGCAAACGTCGAGCAATTGCTCAGAGATGAAAAGTGCCAGCACTGAAAGCTGTTGCTAGCCAGCACCCTTCCTTGGAAGCGCTTTTGTAGGCCTAAGAACACTGGGGCTCTGGGCTTCTCTAGCCACCTCATCTTCTGCTCATCCTCTCGCGCACTCTAAAGAGAGCTCAGGTGAGAAATTGCAAACGTCGAGCAATTGCTCAGAGATGAAAAGTGCCAGCACTGAAAGCTGTTGCTAGCCAGCACCCTTCCTTGGAAGCGCTTTCACAGGCGCAGCAACACTGGGGCTTTGCGCTTCTATACGCACCAAACGTCACGGTCCTTCTCTTTCCGTCTTGTAGACACGAGCTGAGAAATTGCAAACGTCGAGCAATTGCTCCGAGATGAAAAGTGCCAGCACTGAAAGCTGTTGCTAGCCAGCACCCTTCCTTGGAAGCGCTTTTGTAGGCCTAAGAACACTGGGGCTCTGGGCATCTCTAGCCACCTAATCTTCTGCTCATCCTCTCGCGCACTCTAAAGAGAGCTCAGGTGAGAAATTGCAAACGTCCAGCAATTGCTCAGAGATGAAAAGTGCCAGCACTGAAAGCTGTTGCTAGCCAGCACCCTTCCTTGGAAGCGCTTTCACAGGCGCAGCAACACTGGGGCTTTGCGCTTCTATACGCACCAAACGTCACGGTCATTCTCTTTCCGTCTCGTAGACACGAGCTGAGAAATTGCAAACGTCCAGCAATTGCTCAGAGATGAAAAGTGCCAGCACTGAAAGCTCTTGCTAGCCAGCACCCTTCCTTGGAAGCGCTTTTGTAGGCCTAAGAACACTGGGGCTCTGGGCATCTCTAGCCACCTCATCTTCTGCTCATCCTCTCGCGCACTCTAAAGAGAGCTCAGGTGAGAAATTGCAAACGTCGAGCAATTGCTCAGAGATGAAAAGTGCCAGCACTGAAAGCTCTTGCTAGCCAGCACCCTTCCTTGGAAGCGCTTTCACAGGCGCAGCAACACTGGGGCTTTGCGCTTCTCTACCCACCAAACGTCACGGTCATTCTCTTTCCGCCTCGTAGACACGAGCTGAGAAATTGCAAACGTCAAGCAATTGCTCAGAGATGAAAAGTGCCAGCACTGAAAGCTGTTGCTAGCCAGCACCCTTCCTTGGAAGCGCTTTTGTAGGCCTAAGAACACTGGGGCTCTGGGCTTCCCTAGCCACCTCATCTTCTGCTCATCCTCTCACGCACTCTAAAGAGAGCTCAGGTGAGAAATTGCAAACGTCGAGCAATTGCTCAGAGATGAAAAGTGCCAGCACTGAAAGCTGTTGCTAGCCAGCACCCTTCCTTGGAAGCGCTTTCACAGGCGCAGCAACACTGGGGCTTTGCGCTTCTATACGCACCAAATGTCACGGTCCTTCTCTTTCCGTCTTGTAGACACGAGCTGAGAAATTGCAAACGTCGAGCAATTGCTCAGAGATGAAAAGTGCCAGCACTGAAAGCTGTTGCTAGCCAGCACCCTTCCTTGGAAGCGCTTTCACAGGCGCAGCAACACTGGGGCTTTGCGCTTCTATACGCACCAAACGTCACGGTCCTTCTCTTTCCGTCTCGTAGACACGAGCTGAGAAATTGCAAACGTCGAGCAATTGCTCAGAGATGAAAAGTGCCAGCACTGAAAGCTCTTGCTAGCCAGCACCCTTCCTTGGAAGCGCTTTTGTAGGCCTAAGAACACTGGGGCTCTGGGCTTCCCTAGCCACCTCATCTTCTGCTCATCCTCTCGCGCACTCTAAAGAGAGCTCAGGTGAGAAATTACAAACGTCGAGCAATTGCTCAGAGATGAAAAGGGCCAGCACTGAAAGCTGTTGCTAGCCAGCACCCTTCCTTGGAAGCGCTTTCACAGGTGCAGTAACACTGGGGCTTTGCGCTTCTCTAGCCACCAAACGTCACGGTCCTTCTCTTTCCGTCTCGTAGACACGAGCTGAGAAATTGCAAACGTCGAGCAATTGCTCAGAGATGAAAAGTGCCAGCACTGAAAGCTGTTGCTAGCCAGCACCCTTCCTTGGAAGCGCTTTTGTAGCCCTTAGAACACTGGGGCTCTGGGCTTCTCTAGCCACCTCATCTTCTGCTCATCCTCTCGCGCACTCTAAAGAGAGCTCAGGTGAGAAATTGCAAACGTCCAGCAATTGCTCAGAGATGAAAAGTGCCAGCACTGAAAGCTGTTGCTAGCCAGCACCCTTCCTTGGAAGCGCTTTCACAGGCGCAGCAACACTGGGGCTTTGCGCTTCTATACGCACCAAACGTCACGGTCCTTCTCTTTCCGTCTCGTAGACACGAGCTGAGAAATTGCAAACGTCGAGCAATTGCTCAGAGATGAAAAGTGCCAGCACTGAAAGCTCTTGCTAGCCAGCACCCTTCCTTGGAAGCGCTTTTGTAGGCCTAAGAACACTGGGGCTCTGGGCTTCTCTAGCCACCTCATCTTCTGCTCATCCTCTCGCGCACTCTAAAGAGAGCTCAGGTGAGAAATTGCAAACGTCGAGCAATTGCTCAGAGATGAAAAGTGCCAGCACTGAAAGCTGTTGCTAGCCAGCACCCTTCCTTGGAAGCGCTTTCACAGGCGCAGCAACACTGGGGCTTTGCGCTTCTCTACCCACCAAAAGTCAAGATCCTTCTCTTTCCGTCGGTAGACACGAGCTGAGAAATTGCAAACGTCGAGCAATTGCTCAGAGATGAAAAGTGCCAGCACTGAAAGCTGTTGCTAGCCAGCCCCCTTCCTTGGAAGCGCTTTTGTAGCCCTAAGAACACTGGGGCTCTGGGCTTCTCTAGCCACCTCATCTTCTGCTCATCCTCTCGCGCACTCTAAAGAGAGCTCAGGTGAGAAATTGCAAACGTCCAGCAATTGCTCAGAGATGAAAAGTGCCAGCACTGAAAGCTCTTGCTAGCCAGCACCCTTCCTTGGAAGCGCTTTCACAGGCGCAGCAACACTGGGGCTTTGCGCTTCTATACGCACCAAACGTCACGGTCCTTCTCTTTCCGTCTCCTAGACAAGAGCTGAGAAATTGCAAACGTCGAGCAATTGCTCAGAGATGAAAAGTGCCAGCACTGAAAGCTCTTGCTAGCCAGCCCCCTTCCTTGGAAGCGCTTTTGTAGGCCTAAGAACACTGGGGCTCTGGGCTTCTCTAGCCACCTCATCTTCTGCTCATCCTCTCGCGCACTCTAAAGAGAGCTCAGGTGAGAAATTGCAAACGTCGAGCAATTGCTCAGAGATGAAAAGTGCCAGCACTGAAAGCTCTTGCTAGCCAGCACCCTTCCTTGGAAGCGCTTTCACAGGCGCAGCAACACTGGGGCTTTGCGCTTCTCTAGCCACCAAGCGTCACGGTCCTTCTCTTTCCGTCTCCTAGACACGAGCTGAGAAATTGCAAACGTCGAGCAATTGCTCAGAGATGAAAAGTGCCAGCACTGAAAGCTCTTGCTAGCCAGCACCCTTCCTTGGAAGCGCTTTCACAGGAGCAGCAACACTGGGGCTTTGCGCTTCTATACGCACCAAACGTCACGGTCATTCTCTTTCCGTCTCGTAGACACGAGCTGAGAAATTGCAAACGTCGAGCAATTGCTCAGAGATGAAAAGTGCCAGCACTGAAAGCTGTTGCTAGCCAGCACCCTTCCTTGGAAGCGCTTTCACAGGAGCAGCAACACTGGGGCTTTGCGCTTCTATACGCACCAAATGTCACGGTCATTCTCTTTCCGTCTTGTAGACACGAGCTGAGAAATTGCAAACGTCGAGCAATTGCTCAGAGATGAAAAGTGCCAGCACTGAAAGCTGTTGCTAGCCAGCACCCTTCCTTGGAAGCGCTTTTGTAGGCCTAAGAACACTGGGGCTCTGGGCATCTCTAGCCACCTAATCTTCTGCTCATCCTCTCGCGCACTCTAAAGAGAGCTCAGGTGAGAAATTGCAAACGTCGAGCAATTGCTCAGAGATGAAAAGTGCCAGCACTGAAAGCTGTTGCTAGCCAGCACCCTTCCTTGGAAGCGCTTTCACAGGCGCAGCAACACTGGGGCTTTGCGCTTCTATACGCACCAAACGTCACGGTCATTCTCTTTCCGTCTCGTAGACACGAGCTGAGAAATTGCAAACGTCGAGCAATTGCTCAGAGATGAAAAGTGCCAGCACTGAAAGCTCTTGCTAGCCAGCACCCTTCCTTGGAAGCGCTTTTGTAGGCCTAAGAACACTGGGGCTCTGGGCATCTCTAGCCACCTAATCTTCTGCTCATCCTCTCGCGCACTCTAAAGAGAGCTCAGGTGAGAAATTGCAAACGTCGAGCAATTGCTCAGAGATGAAAAGTGCCAGCACTGAAAGCTCTTGCTAGCCAGCACCCTTCCTTGGAAGCGCTTTCACAGGTGCAGCAACACTGGGGCTTTGCGCTTCTCTACCCACCAAACGTCACGGTCCTTCTCTTTCCGTCTCGTAGACACGAGCTGAGAAATTGCAAACGTCGAGCAATTGCTCAGAGATGAAAAGTGCCAGCACTGAAAGCTCTTGCTAGCCAGCACCCTTCCTTGGAAGCGCTTTTGTAGGCCTAAGAACACTGGGGCTCTGGGCTTCCCTAGCCACCTCATCTTCTGCTCATCCTCTCGCGCACTCTAAAGAGAGCTCAGGTGAGAAATTACAAACGTCGAGCAATTGCTCAGAGATGAAAAGGGCCAGCACTGAAAGCTGTTGCTAGCCAGCACCCTTCCTTGGAAGCGCTTTCACAGGCGCAGCAACACTGGGGCTTTGCGCTTCTATACGCACCAAACGTCACGGTCCTTCTCTTTCCGTCTGCTAGACACGAGCTGAGAAATTGCAAACGTCGAGCAATTGCTCAGAGATGAAAAGTGCCAGCACTGAAAGCTCTTGCTAGCCAGCACCCTTCCTTGGAAGCGCTTTTGTAGGCCTAAGAACACTGGGGCTCTGGGCTTCTCTAGCCACCTCATCTTCTGCTCATCCTCTCGCGCACTCTAAAGAGAGCTCAGGTGAGAAATTGCAAACGTCGAGCAATTGCTCAGAGATGAAAAGTGCCAGCACTGAAAGCTGTTGCTAGCCAGCACCCTTCCTTGGAAGCGCTTTCACAGGCGCAGTAACACTGGGGCTTTGCGCTTCTCTAGCCACCAAAAGTCACGGTCCTTCTCTTTCCGTCGGTAGACACGAGCTGAGAAATTGCAAACGTCGAGCAATTGCTCAGAGATGAAAAGTGCCAGCACTGAAAGCTGTTGCTAGCCAGCACCCTTCCTTGGAAGCGCTTTTGTAGGCCTAAGAACACTGGGGCTCTGGGCTTCTCTAGCCACCTCATCTTCTGCTCATCCTCTCGCGCACTCTAAAGAGAGCTCAGGTGAGAAATTGCAAACGTCGAGCAATTGCTCCGAGATGAAAAGTGCCAGCACTGAAAGCTGTTGCTAGCCAGCACCCTTCCTTGGAAGCGCTTTCACAGGCGCAGCAACACTGGGGCTTTGCGCTTCTATACGCACCAAATGTCACGGTCATTCTCTTTCCGTCTTGTAGACACGAGCTGAGAAATTGCAAACGTCGAGCAATTGCTCAGAGATGAAAAGTGCCAGCACTGAAAGCTGTTGCTAGCCAGCACCCTTCCTTGGAAGCGCTTTTGTAGGCCTAAGAACACTGGGGCTCTGGGCTTCTCTAGCCACCTCATCTTCTGCTCATCCTCTCGCGCACTCTAAAGAGAGCTCAGGTGAGAAATTGCAAACGTCGAGCAATTGCTCAGAGATGAAAAGTGCCAGCACTGAAAGCTGTTGCTAGCCAGCACCCTTCCTTGGAAGCGCTTTCACAGGCGCAGCAACACTGGGGCTTTGCGCTTCTCTAGCCACCAAGCGTCACGGTCCTTCTCTTTCCGTCTCGTAGACACGAGCTGAGAAATTGCAAACGTCGAGCAATTGCTCCGAGATGAAAAGTGCCAGCACTGAAAGCTGTTGCTAGCCAGCACCCTTCCTTGGAAGCGCTTTCACAGGAGCAGCAACACTGGGGCTTTGCGCTTCTATACGCACCAAACGTCACGGTCATTCTCTTTCCGTCTCGTAGACACGAGCTGAGAAATTGCAAACGTCGAGCAATTGCTCAGAGATGAAAAGTGCCAGCACTGAAAGCTGTTGCTAGCCAGCACCCTTCCTTGGAAGCGCTTTCACAGGAGCAGCAACACTGGGGCTTTGCGCTTCTATACGCACCAAACGTCACGGTCATTCTCTTTCCGTCTCGTAGACACGAGCTGAGAAATTGCAAACGTCGAGCAATTGCTCAGAGATGAAAAGTGCCAGCACTGAAAGCTCTTGCTAGCCAGCACCCTTCCTTGGAAGCGCTTTCACAGGCGCAGCAACACTGGGGCTTTGCGCTTCTATACGCACCAAACGTCACGGTCCTTCTCTTTCCATCTCGTAGACACGAGCTGAGAAATTGCAAACGTCCAGCAATTGCTCAGAGATGAAAAGTGCCAGCACTGAAAGCTCTTGCTAGCCAGCACCCTTCCTTGGAAGCGCTTTTGTAGGCCTAAGAACACTGGGGCTCTGGGCATCTCTAGCCACCTAATCTTCTGCTCATCCTCTCGCGCACTCTAAAGAGAGCTCAGGTGAGAAATTGCAAACGTCGAGCAATTGCTCAGAGATGAAAAGTGCCAGCACTGAAAGCTCTTGCTAGCCAGCACCCTTCCTTGGAAGCGCTTTCACAGGCGCAGCAACACTGGGGCTTTGCGCTTCTCTAGCCACCAAACGTCACAGTCCTTCTCTTTCCGCCTCGTAGACACGAGCTGAGAAATTGCAAACGTCACGCAATTGCTCCGAGATGAAAAGTGCCAGCACTGAAAGCTGTTGCTAGCCAGCACCCTTCCTTGGAAGCGCTTTTGTTGGCCTAAGAACACTGGGGCTCTGGGCTTCCCTAGCCACCTCATCTTCTGCTCATCCTCTCGCGCACTCTAAAGAGAGCTCAGGTGAGAAATTGCAAACGTCGAGCAATTGCTCAGAGATGAAAAGTGCCAGCACTGAAAGCTGTTGCTAGCCAGCACCCTTCCTTGGAAGCGCTTTCACAGGCGCAGCAACACTGGGGCTTTGCGCTTCTATACGCACCAAATGTCACGGTCCTTCTCTTTCCGTCTCCTAGACACGAGCTGAGAAATTGCAAACGTCAAGCAATTGCTCAGAGATGAAAAGTGCCAGCACTGAAAGCTGTTGCTAGCCAGCACCCTTCCTTGGAAGCGCTTTCACAGGTGCAGCAACACTGGGGCTTTGCGCTTCTCTAGCCACCAAACGTCACGGTCCTTCTCTTTCCGTCGGTATACACGAGCTGAGAAATTGCAAACGTCGACCAATTGCTCAGAGATGAAAAGTGCCAGCACTGAAAGCTGTTGCTAGCCAGCACCCTTCCTTGGAAGCGCTTTTGTAGGCCTTAGAACACTGGGGCTCTGGGCTTCTCTAGCCACCTCATCTTCTGCTCATCCTCTCGCGCACTCTAAAGAGAGCTCAGGTGAGAAATTGCAAACGTCCAGCAATTGCTCAGAGATGAAAAGTGCCAGCACTGAAAGCTCTTGCTAGCCAGCACCCTTCCTTGGAAGCGCTTTCACAGGCGCAGCAACACTGGGGCTTTGCGCTTCTATACGCACCAAACGTCACGGTCATTCTCTTTCCGTCTTGTAGACACGAGCTGAGAAATTGCAAACGTCGAGCAATTGCTCAGAGATGAAAAGTGCCAGCACTGAAAGCTGTTGCTAGCCAGCACCCTTCCTTGGAAGAGCTTTTGTAGGCCTAAGAACACTGGGGCTCTGGGCTTCTCTAGCCACCTCATCTTCTGCTCATCCTCTCGCGCACTCTAAAGAGAGCTCAGGTGAGAAATTGCAAACGTCGAGCAATTGCTCAGAGATGAAAAGTGCCAGCACTGAAAGCTCTTGCTAGCCAGCACCCTTCCTTGGAAGCGCTTTCACAGGCGCAGCAACACTGGGGCTTTGCGCTTCTCTAGCCACCAAGCGTCACGGTCCTTCTCTTTCCGTCTCCTAGACACGAGCTGAGAAATTGCAAACGTCGAGCAATTGCTCAGAGATGAAAAGTGCCAGCACTGAAAGCTCTTGCTAGCCAGCACCCTTCCTTGGAAGCGCTTTCACAGGAGCAGCAACACTGGGGCTTTGCGCTTCTATACGCACCAAACGTCACGGTCATTCTCTTTCCGTCTCGTAGACACGAGCTGAGAAATTGCAAACGTCGAGCAATTGCTCAGAGATGAAAAGTGCCAGCACTGAAAGCTGTTGCTAGCCAGCACCCTTCCTTGGAAGCGCTTTCACAGGCACAGCAACACTGGGGCTTTGCGCTTCTATACGCACCAAACGTCACGGTCCTTCTCTTTCCGTCTCCTAGACACGAGCTGAGAAATTGCAAACGTCGAGCAATTGCTCAGAGATGAAAAGTGCCAGCACTGAAAGCTGTTGCTAGCCAGCACCCTTCCTGGGAAGCGCTTGCACAGGCGCAGCAACACTGGGGCTTTGCGCTTCTCTACCCACCAAACGTCACGGTCATTCTCTTTCCGTCTCGTAGACAGGAGCTGAGAAATTGCAAACGTCAAGCAATTGCTCAGAGATGAAAAGTGCCAGCACTGAAAGCTGTTGCTAGCCAGCACCCTTCCTTGGAAGCGCTTTCACAAGCGCAGTAACACTGGGGCTTTGCGCTTCTATACGCACCAAACGTCACGGTCCTTCTCTTTCCGTCGGTAGACACGAGCTGAGAAATTGCAAACGTCGAGCAATTGCTCAGAGATGAAAAGTGCCAGCACTGAAAGCTCTTGCTAGCCAGCACCCTTCCTTGGAAGCGCTTTCACAGGCGCAGCAACACTGGGGCTTTGCGCTTCTCTACCCACCAAAAGTCACGGTCCTTCTCTTTCCGTCTCCTAGACACGAGCTGAGAAATTGCAAACGTCGAGCAATTGCTCCGAGATGAAAAGTGCCAGCACTGAAAGCTGTTGCTAGCCAGCCCCCTTCCTTGGAAGCGCTTTTGTAGGCCTAAGAACACTGGGGCTCTGGGCTTCTCTAGCCACCTCATCTTCTGCTCATCCTCTCGCGCACTCTAAAGAGAGCTCAGGTGAGAAATTACAAACGTCGAGCAATTGCTCAGAGATGAAAAGTGCCAGCACTGAAAGCTGTTGCTAGCCAGCACCCTTCCTTGGAAGCGCTTTCACAGGCGCAGTAACACTGGGGCTTTGCGCTTCTCTAGCCACCAAACGTCACGGTCCTTCTCTTTCCGTCGGTAGACACGAGCTGAGAAATTGCAAACGTCGAGCAATTGCTCAGAGATGAAAAGTGCCAGCACTGAAAGCTGTTGCTAGCCAGCACCCTTCCTTGGAAGCGCTTTTGTAGGCCTAAGAACACTGGGGCTCTGGGCTTCTCTAGCCACCTCATCTTCTGCTCATCCTCTCGCGCACTCTAAAGAGAGCTCAGGTGAGAAATTGCAAATATCCAGCAATTGCTCAGAGATGAAAAGTGCCAGCACTGAAAGCTGTTGCTAGCCAGCACCCTTCCTTGGAAGCGCTTTCACAGGCGCAGTAACACTGGGGCTTTGCGCTTCTATACGCACCAAACGTCACGGTCCTTCTCTTTCCGTCGGTAGACACGAGCTGAGAAATTGCAAACGTCGAGCAATTGCTCAGAGATGAAAAGTGCCAGCACTGAAAGCTGTTGCTAGCCAGCACCCTTCCTTGGAAGCGCTTTTGTAGGCCTAAGAACACTGGGGCTCTGGGCTTCTCTAGCCACCTAATCTTCTGCTCATCCTCTCGCGCACTCTAAAGAGAGCTCAGGTGAGAAATTGCAAACGTCCAGCAATTGCTCAGAGATGAAAAGTGCCAGCACTGAAAGCTGTTGCTAGCCAGCACCCTTCCTTGGAAGCGCTTTCACAGGCGCAGCAACACTGGGGCTTTGCGCTTCTATACGCACCAAACGTCACGGTCCTTCTCTTTCCGTCTGTAGACACGAGCTGAGAAATTGCAAACGTCGAGCAATTGCTCAGAGATGAAAAGTGCCAGCACTGAAAGCTCTTGCTAGCCAGCACCCTTCCTTGGAAGCGCTTTTGTAGGCCTAAGAACACTGGGGCTCTGGGCATCTCTAGCCACCTCATCTTCTGCTCATCCTCTCGCGCACTCTAAAGAGAGCTCAGGTGAGAAATTGCAAACGTCGAGCAATTGCTCAGAGATGAAAAGTGCCAGCACTGAAAGCTCTTGCTAGCCAGCACCCTTCCTTGGAAGCGCTTTCACAGGCGCAGCAACACTGGGGCTTTGCGCTTCTCTACCCACCAAACGTCACGGTCATTCTCTTTCCGCCTCGTAGACACGAGCTGAGAAATTGCAAACGTCAAGCAATTGCTCAGAGATGAAAAGTGCCAGCACTGAAAGCTGTTGCTAGCCAGCACCCTTCCTTGGAAGCGCTTTTGTAGGCCTAAGAACACTGGGGCTCTGGGCTTCCCTAGCCACCTCATCTTCTGCTCATCCTCTCACGCACTCTAAAGAGAGCTCAGGTGAGAAATTGCAAACGTCGAGCAATTGCTCAGAGATGAAAAGTGCCAGCACTGAAAGCTGTTGCTAGCCAGCACCCTTCCTTGGAAGCGCTTTCACAGGCGCAGCAACACTGGGGCTTTGCGCTTCTATACGCACCAAATGTCACGGTCCTTCTCTTTCCGTCTTGTAGACACGAGCTGAGAAATTGCAAACGTCGAGCAATTGCTCAGAGATGAAAAGTGCCAGCACTGAAAGCTGTTGCTAGCCAGCACCCTTCCTTGGAAGCGCTTTCACAGGCGCAGCAACACTGGGGCTTTGCGCTTCTATACGCACCAAACGTCACGGTCCTTCTCTTTCCGTCTCGTAGACACGAGCTGAGAAATTGCAAACGTCGAGCAATTGCTCAGAGATGAAAAGTGCCAGCACTGAAAGCTCTTGCTAGCCAGCACCCTTCCTTGGAAGCGCTTTTGTAGGCCTAAGAACACTGGGGCTCTGGGCTTCCCTAGCCACCTCATCTTCTGCTCATCCTCTCGCGCACTCTAAAGAGAGCTCAGGTGAGAAATTACAAACGTCGAGCAATTGCTCAGAGATGAAAAGGGCCAGCACTGAAAGCTGTTGCTAGCCAGCACCCTTCCTTGGAAGCGCTTTCACAGGTGCAGTAACACTGGGGCTTTGCGCTTCTCTAGCCACCAAACGTCACGGTCCTTCTCTTTCCGTCTCGTAGACACGAGCTGAGAAATTGCAAACGTCGAGCAATTGCTCAGAGATGAAAAGTGCCAGCACTGAAAGCTGTTGCTAGCCAGCACCCTTCCTTGGAAGCGCTTTTGTAGCCCTTAGAACACTGGGGCTCTGGGCTTCTCTAGCCACCTCATCTTCTGCTCATCCTCTCGCGCACTCTAAAGAGAGCTCAGGTGAGAAATTGCAAACGTCCAGCAATTGCTCAGAGATGAAAAGTGCCAGCACTGAAAGCTGTTGCTAGCCAGCACCCTTCCTTGGAAGCGCTTTCACAGGCGCAGCAACACTGGGGCTTTGCGCTTCTATACGCACCAAACGTCACGGTCCTTCTCTTTCCGTCTCCTAGACACGAGCTGAGAAATTGCAAACGTCGAGCAATTGCTCAGAGATGAAAAGTGCCAGCACTGAAAGCTCTTGCTAGCCAGCACCCTTCCTTGGAAGCGCTTTTGTAGGCCTAAGAACACTGGGGCTCTGGGCTTCTCTAGCCACCTCATCTTCTGCTCATCCTCTCGCGCACTCTAAAGAGAGCTCAGGTGAGAAATTGCAAACGTCGAGCAATTGCTCAGAGATGAAAAGTGCCAGCACTGAAAGCTGTTGCTAGCCAGCACCCTTCCTTGGAAGCGCTTTCACAGGCGCAGCAACACTGGGGCTTTGCGCTTCTCTACCCACCAAAAGTCAAGATCCTTCTCTTTCCGTCGGTAGACACGAGCTGAGAAATTGCAAACGTCGAGCAATTGCTCAGAGATGAAAAGTGCCAGCACTGAAAGCTGTTGCTAGCCAGCCCCCTTCCTTGGAAGCGCTTTTGTAGCCCTAAGAACACTGGGGCTCTGGGCTTCTCTAGCCACCTCATCTTCTGCTCATCCTCTCGCGCACTCTAAAGAGAGCTCAGGTGAGAAATTGCAAACGTCCAGCAATTGCTCAGAGATGAAAAGTGCCAGCACTGAAAGCTCTTGCTAGCCAGCACCCTTCCTTGGAAGCGCTTTCACAGGCGCAGCAACACTGGGGCTTTGCGCTTCTATACGCACCAAACGTCACGGTCCTTCTCTTTCCGTCTCCTAGACAAGAGCTGAGAAATTGCAAACGTCCAGCAATTGCTCAGAGATGAAAAGTGCCAGCACTGAAAGCTCTTGCTAGCCAGCCCCCTTCCTTGGAAGCGCTTTTGTAGGCCTAAGAACACTGGGGCTCTGGGCTTCTCTAGCCACCTCATCTTCTGCTCATCCTCTCGCGCACTCTAAAGAGAGCTCAGGTGAGAAATTGCAAACGTCGAGCAATTGCTCAGAGATGAAAAGTGCCAGCACTGAAAGCTCTTGCTAGCCAGCACCCTTCCTTGGAAGCGCTTTCACAGGCGCAGCAACACTGGGGCTTTGCGCTTCTCTAGCCACCAAGCGTCACGGTCCTTCTCTTTCCGTCTCCTAGACACGAGCTGAGAAATTGCAAACGTCGAGCAATTGCTCAGAGATGAAAAGTGCCAGCACTGAAAGCCCTTGCTAGCCAGCACCCTTCCTTGGAAGCGCTTTCACAGGCGCAGCAACACTGGGGCTTTGCGCTTCTCTAGCCACCAAGCGTCACGGTCCTTCTCTTTCCGTCTCCTAGACACGAGCTGAGAAATTGCAAACGTCGAGCAATTGCTCAGAGATGAAAAGTGCCAGCACTGAAAGCTCTTGCTAGCCAGCACCCTTCCTTGGAAGCGCTTTCACAGGAGCAGCAACACTGGGGCTTTGCGCTTCTATACGCACCAAACGTCACGGTCATTCTCTTTCCGTCTCGTAGACACGAGCTGAGAAATTGCAAACGTCGAGCAATTGCTCAGAGATGAAAAGTGCCAGCACTGAAAGCTGTTGCTAGCCAGCACCCTTCCTTGGAAGCGCTTTCACAGGAGCAGCAACACTGGGGCTTTGCGCTTCTATACGCACCAAATGTCACGGTCATTCTCTTTCCGTCTTGTAGACACGAGCTGAGAAATTGCAAACGTCGAGCAATTGCTCAGAGATGAAAAGTGCCAGCACTGAAAGCTGTTGCTAGCCAGCACCCTTCCTTGGAAGCGCTTTTGTAGGCCTAAGAACACTGGGGCTCTGGGCATCTCTAGCCACCTAATCTTCTGCTCATCCTCTCGCGCACTCTAAAGAGAGCTCAGGTGAGAAATTGCAAACGTCGAGCAATTGCTCAGAGATGAAAAGTGCCAGCACTGAAAGCTGTTGCTAGCCAGCACCCTTCCTTGGAAGCGCTTTCACAGGCGCAGCAACACTGGGGCTTTGCGCTTCTATACGCACCAAACGTCACGGTCATTCTCTTTCCGTCTCGTAGACACGAGCTGAGAAATTGCAAACGTCGAGCAATTGCTCAGAGATGAAAAGTGCCAGCACTGAAAGCTGTTGCTAGCCAGCACCCTTCCTTGGAAGCGCTTTTGTAGGCCTAAGAACACTGGGGCTCTGGGCATCTCTAGCCACCTAATCTTCTGCTCATCCTCTCGCGCACTCTAAAGAGAGCTCAGGTGAGAAATTGCAAACGTCGAGCAATTGCTCAGAGATGAAAAGTGCCAGCACTGAAAGCTCTTGCTAGCCAGCACCCTTCCTTGGAAGCGCTTTCACAGGTGCAGCAACACTGGGGCTTTGCGCTTCTCTACCCACCAAACGTCACGGTCCTTCTCTTTCCGTCTCGTAGACACGAGCTGAGAAATTGCAAACGTCGAGCAATTGCTCAGAGATGAAAAGTGCCAGCACTGAAAGCTCTTGCTAGCCAGCACCCTTCCTTGGAAGCGCTTTTGTAGGCCTAAGAACACTGGGGCTCTGGGCTTCCCTAGCCACCTCATCTTCTGCTCATCCTCTCGCGCACTCTAAAGAGAGCTCAGGTGAGAAATTACAAACGTCGAGCAATTGCTCAGAGATGAAAAGGGCCAGCACTGAAAGCTGTTGCTAGCCAGCACCCTTCCTTGGAAGCGCTTTCACAGGCGCAGCAACACTGGGGCTTTGCGCTTCTATACGCACCAAACGTCACGGTCCTTCTCTTTCCGTCTGCTAGACACGAGCTGAGAAATTGCAAACGTCGAGCAATTGCTCAGAGATGAAAAGTGCCAGCACTGAAAGCTCTTGCTAGCCAGCACCCTTCCTTGGAAGCGCTTTTGTAGGCCTAAGAACACTGGGGCTCTGGGCTTCTCTAGCCACCTCATCTTCTGCTCATCCTCTCGCGCACTCTAAAGAGAGCTCAGGTGAGAAATTGCAAACGTCGAGCAATTGCTCAGAGATGAAAAGTGCCAGCACTGAAAGCTGTTGCTAGCCAGCACCCTTCCTTGGAAGCGCTTTCACAGGCGCAGTAACACTGGGGCTTTGCGCTTCTCTAGCCACCAAAAGTCACGGTCCTTCTCTTTCCGTCGGTAGACACGAGCTGAGAAATTGCAAACGTCGAGCAATTGCTCAGAGATGAAAAGTGCCAGCACTGAAAGCTGTTGCTAGCCAGCACCCTTCCTTGGAAGCGCTTTTGTAGGCCTAAGAACACTGGGGCTCTGGGCTTCTCTAGCCACCTCATCTTCTGCTCATCCTCTCGCGCACTCTAAAGAGAGCTCAGGTGAGAAATTGCAAACGTCGAGCAATTGCTCCGAGATGAAAAGTGCCAGCACTGAAAGCTGTTGCTAGCCAGCACCCTTCCTTGGAAGCGCTTTCACAGGCGCAGCAACACTGGGGCTTTGCGCTTCTATACGCACCAAATGTCACGGTCATTCTCTTTCCGTCTTGTAGACACGAGCTGAGAAATTGCAAACGTCGAGCAATTGCTCAGAGATGAAAAGTGCCAGCACTGAAAGCTGTTGCTAGCCAGCACCCTTCCTTGGAAGCGCTTTTGTAGGCCTAAGAACACTGGGGCTCTGGGCTTCTCTAGCCACCTCATCTTCTGCTCATCCTCTCGCGCACTCTAAAGAGAGCTCAGGTGAGAAATTGCAAACGTCGAGCAATTGCTCAGAGATGAAAAGTGCCAGCACTGAAAGCTGTTGCTAGCCAGCACCCTTCCTTGGAAGCGCTTTCACAGGCGCAGCAACACTGGGGCTTTGCGCTTCTCTAGCCACCAAGCGTCACGGTCCTTCTCTTTCCGTCTCGTAGACACGAGCTGAGAAATTGCAAACGTCGAGCAATTGCTCAGAGATGAAAAGTGCCAGCACTGAAAGCTGTTGCTAGCCAGCACCCTTCCTTGGAAGCGCTTTCACAGGAGCAGCAACACTGGGGCTTTGCGCTTCTATACGCACCAAACGTCACGGTCATTCTCTTTCCGTCTCGTAGACACGAGCTGAGAAATTGCAAACGTCGAGCAATTGCTCAGAGATGAAAAGTGCCAGCACTGAAAGCTGTTGCTAGCCAGCACCCTTCCTTGGAAGCGCTTTCACAGGAGCAGCAACACTGGGGCTTTGCGCTTCTATACGCACCAAACGTCACGGTCATTCTCTTTCCGTCTCGTAGACACGAGCTGAGAAATTGCAAACGTCGAGCAATTGCTCAGAGATGAAAAGTGCCAGCACTGAAAGCTCTTGCTAGCCAGCACCCTTCCTTGGAAGCGCTTTCACAGGCGCAGCAACACTGGGGCTTTGCGCTTCTATACGCACCAAACGTCACGGTCCTTCTCTTTCCATCTCGTAGACACGAGCTGAGAAATTGCAAACGTCCAGCAATTGCTCAGAGATGAAAAGTGCCAGCACTGAAAGCTCTTGCTAGCCAGCACCCTTCCTTGGAAGCGCTTTTGTAGGCCTAAGAACACTGGGGCTCTGGGCATCTCTAGCCACCTAATCTTCTGCTCATCCTCTCGCGCACTCTAAAGAGAGCTCAGGTGAGAAATTGCAAACGTCGAGCAATTGCTCAGAGATGAAAAGTGCCAGCACTGAAAGCTCTTGCTAGCCAGCACCCTTCCTTGGAAGCGCTTTCACAGGCGCAGCAACACTGGGGCTTTGCGCTTCTCTAGCCACCAAACGTCACAGTCCTTCTCTTTCCGCCTCGTAGACACGAGCTGAGAAATTGCAAACGTCAAGCAATTGCTCCGAGATGAAAAGTGCCAGCACTGAAAGCTGTTGCTAGCCAGCACCCTTCCTTGGAAGCGCTTTTGTAGGCCTAAGAACACTGGGGCTCTGGGCTTCCCTAGCCACCTCATCTTCTGCTCATCCTCTCGCGCACTCTAAAGAGAGCTCAGGTGAGAAATTGCAAACGTCCAGCAATTGCTCAGAGATGAAAAGTGCCAGCACTGAAAGCTGTTGCTAGCCAGCACCCTTCCTTGGAAGCGCTTTCACAGGCGCAGCAACACTGGGGCTTTGCGCTTCTATACGCACCAAATGTCACGGTCCTTCTCTTTCCGTCTCCTAGACACGAGCTGAGAAATTGCAAACGTCAAGCAATTGCTCAGAGATGAAAAGTGCCAGCACTGAAAGCTGTTGCTAGCCAGCACCCTTCCTTGGAAGCGCTTTCACAGGTGCAGCAACACTGGGGCTTTGCGCTTCTCTAGCCACCAAACGTCACGGTCCTTCTCTTTCCGTCGGTATACACGAGCTGAGAAATTGCAAACGTCGACCAATTGCTCAGAGATGAAAAGTGCCAGCACTGAAAGCTGTTGCTAGCCAGCACCCTTCCTTGGAAGCGCTTTTGTAGGCCTTAGAACACTGGGGCTCTGGGCTTCTCTAGCCACCTCATCTTCTGCTCATCCTCTCGCGCACTCTAAAGAGAGCTCAGGTGAGAAATTGCAAACGTCCAGCAATTGCTCAGAGATGAAAAGTGCCAGCACTGAAAGCTCTTGCTAGCCAGCACCCTTCCTTGGAAGCGCTTTCACAGGCGCAGCAACACTGGGGCTTTGCGCTTCTATACGCACCAAACGTCACGGTCATTCTCTTTCCGTCTTGTAGACACGAGCTGAGAAATTGCAAACGTCGAGCAATTGCTCAGAGATGAAAAGTGCCAGCACTGAAAGCTGTTGCTAGCCAGCACCCTTCCTTGGAAGAGCTTTTGTAGGCCTAAGAACACTGGGGCTCTGGGCTTCTCTAGCCACCTCATCTTCTGCTCATCCTCTCGCGCACTCTAAAGAGAGCTCAGGTGAGAAATTGCAAACGTCGAGCAATTGCTCAGAGATGAAAAGTGCCAGCACTGAAAGCTGTTGCTAGCCAGCACCCTTCCTTGGAAGCGCTTTCACAGGCGCAGCAACACTGGGGCTTTGCGCTTCTCTAGCCACCAAGCGTCACGGTCCTTCTCTTTCCGTCTCCTAGACACGAGCTGAGAAATTGCAAACGTCGAGCAATTGCTCAGAGATGAAAAGTGCCAGCACTGAAAGCTCTTGCTAGCCAGCACCCTTCCTTGGAAGCGCTTTCACAGGAGCAGCAACACTGGGGCTTTGCGCTTCTATACGCACCAAACGTCACGGTCATTCTCTTTCCGTCTCGTAGACACGAGCTGAGAAATTGCAAACGTCGAGCAATTGCTCAGAGATGAAAAGTGCCAGCACTGAAAGCTGTTGCTAGCCAGCACCCTTCCTTGGAAGCGCTTTCACAGGCGCAGCAACACTGGGGCTTTGCGCTTCTATACGCACCAAACGTCACGGTCCTTCTCTTTCCGTCTCCTAGACACGAGCTGAGAAATTGCAAACGTCGAGCAATTGCTCAGAGATGAAAAGTGCCAGCACTGAAAGCTGTTGCTAGCCAGCACCCTTCCTGGGAAGCGCTTGCACAGGCGCAGCAACACTGGGGCTTTGCGCTTCTCTACCCACCAAACGTCACGGTCATTCTCTTTCCGTCTCGTAGACAGGAGCTGAGAAATTGCAAACGTCAAGCAATTGCTCAGAGATGAAAAGTGCCAGCACTGAAAGCTGTTGCTAGCCAGCACCCTTCCTTGGAAGCGCTTTCACAAGCGCAGTAACACTGGGGCTTTGCGCTTCTATACGCACCAAACGTCACGGTCCTTCTCTTTCCGTCGGTAGACACGAGCTGAGAAATTGCAAACGTCGAGCAATTGCTCAGAGATGAAAAGTGCCAGCACTGAAAGCTCTTGCTAGCCAGCACCCTTCCTTGGAAGCGCTTTCACAGGCGCAGCAACACTGGGGCTTTGCGCTTCTCTACCCACCAAAAGTCACGGTCCTTCTCTTTCCGTCTCCTAGACACGAGCTGAGAAATTGCAAACGTCGAGCAATTGCTCAGAGATGAAAAGTGCCAGCACTGAAAGCTGTTGCTAGCCAGCCCCCTTCCTTGGAAGCGCTTTTGTAGGCCTAAGAACACTGGGGCTCTGGGCTTCTCTAGCCACCTCATCTTCTGCTCATCCTCTCGCGCACTCTAAAGAGAGCTCAGGTGAGAAATTACAAACGTCGAGCAATTGCTCAGAGATGAAAAGTGCCAGCACTGAAAGCTGTTGCTAGCCAGCACCCTTCCTTGGAAGCGCTTTCACAGGCGCAGTAACACTGGGGCTTTGCGCTTCTCTAGCCACCAAACGTCACGGTCCTTCTCTTTCCGTCGGTAGACACGAGCTGAGAAATTGCAAACGTCGAGCAATTGCTCAGAGATGAAAAGTGCCAGCACTGAAAGCTGTTGCTAGCCAGCACCCTTCCTTGGAAGCGCTTTTGTAGGCCTAAGAACACTGGGGCTCTGGGCTTCTCTAGCCACCTCATCTTCTGCTCATCCTCTCGCGCACTCTAAAGAGAGCTCAGGTGAGAAATTGCAAATATCCAGCAATTGCTCAGAGATGAAAAGTGCCAGCACTGAAAGCTGTTGCTAGCCAGCACCCTTCCTTGGAAGCGCTTTCACAGGCGCAGTAACACTGGGGCTTTGCGCTTCTATACGCACCAAACGTCACGGTCCTTCTCTTTCCGTCGGTAGACACGAGCTGAGAAATTGCAAACGTCGAGCAATTGCTCAGAGATGAAAAGTGCCAGCACTGAAAGCTGTTGCTAGCCAGCACCCTTCCTTGGAAGCGCTTTTGTAGGCCTAAGAACACTGGGGCTCTGGGCTTCTCTAGCCACCTAATCTTCTGCTCATCCTCTCGCGCACTCTAAAGAGAGCTCAGGTGAGAAATTGCAAACGTCCAGCAATTGCTCAGAGATGAAAAGTGCCAGCACTGAAAGCTGTTGCTAGCCAGCACCCTTCCTTGGAAGCGCTTTCACAGGCGCAGCAACACTGGGGCTTTGCGCTTCTATACGCACCAAACGTCACGGTCCTTCTCTTTCCGTCTGTAGACACGAGCTGAGAAATTGCAAACGTCGAGCAATTGCTCAGAGATGAAAAGTGCCAGCACTGAAAGCTCTTGCTAGCCAGCACCCTTCCTTGGAAGCGCTTTCACAAGCGCAGCAACACTGGGGCTTTGCGCTTCTATACGCACCAAACGTCACGGTCCTTCTCTTTCCGTCGGTAGACACGAGCTGAGAAATTGCAAACGTCCAGCAATTGCTCAGAGATGAAAAGTGCCAGCACTGAAAGCTGTTGCTAGCCAGCACCCTTCCTTGGAAGCGCTTTTGTAGGCCTAAGAACACTGGGGCTCTGGGCTTCTCTAGCCACCTCATCTTCTGCTCATCCTCTCGCGCACTCTAAAGAGAGCTCAGGTGAGAAATTACAAACGTCGAGCAATTGCTCAGAGATGAAAAGTGCCAGCACTGAAAGCTCTTGCTAGCCAGCACCCTTCCTTGGAAGCGCTTTCACAGGCGCAGCAACACTGGGGCTTTGCGCTTCTCTAGCCACCAAAAGTCACGGTCCTTCTCTTTCCGTCGGTAGACACGAGCTGAGAAATTGCAAACGTCGAGCAATTGCTCAGAGATGAAAAGTGCCAGCACTGAAAGCTGTTGCTAGCCAGCACCCTTCCTTGGAAGCGCTTTTGTAGGCCTAAGAACACTGGGGCTCTGGGCTTCTCTAGCCACCTCATCTTCTGCTCATCCTCTCGCGCACTCTAAAGAGAGCTCAGGTGAGAAATTACAAACGTCGAGCAATTGCTCAGAGATGAAAAGTGCCAGCACTGAAAGCTGTTGCTAGCCAGCACCCTTCCTTGGAAGCGCTTTCACAGGCGCAGCAACACTGGGGCTTTGCGCTTCTCTACCCACCAAACGTCACGGTCCTTCTCTTTCCGTCTCGTAGACACGAGCTGAGAAATTGCAAACGTCGAGCAATTGCTCAGAGATGAAAAGTGCCAGCACTGAAAGCTCTTGCTAGCCAGCACCCTTCCTTGGAAGCGCTTTCACAGGCGCAGCAACACTGGGGCTTTGCGCTTCTATACGCACCAAACGTCACGGTCCTTCTCTTTCCGTCTTGTAGACACGAGCTGAGAAATTGCAAACGTCGAGCAATTGCTCAGAGATGAAAAGTGCCAGCACTGAAAGCTGTTGCTAGCCAGCACCCTTCCTTGAAGCGCTTTTGTAGGCCTAAGAACACTGGGGCTCTGGGCTTCTCTAGCCACCTCATCTTCTGCTCATCCTCTCGCGCACTCTAAAGAGAGCTCAGGTGAGAAATTGCAAACGTCGAGCAATTGCTCAGAGATGAAAAGTGCCAGCACTGAAAGCTCTTGCTAGCCAGCACCCTTCCTTGGAAGCGCTTTCACAGGCGCAGCAACACTGGGGCTTTGCGCTTCTCTAGCCACCAAACGTCACGGTCCTTCTCTTTCCGTCGGTAGACACGAGCTGAGAAATTGCAAACGTCGAGCAATTGCTCCGAGATGAAAAGTGCCAGCACTGAAAGCTGTTGCTAGCCAGCACCCTTCCTTGGAAGCGCTTTTGTAGGCCTAAGAACACTGGGGCTCTGGGCTTCTCTAGCCACCTCATCTTCTGCTCATCCTCTCGCGCACTCTAAAGAGAGCTCAGGTGAGAAATTACAAACGTCGAGCAATTGCTCAGAGATGAAAAGGGCCAGCACTGAAAGCTCTTGCTAGCCAGCACCCTTCCTTGGAAGCGCTTTCACAGGCGCAGTAACACTGGGGCTTTGCGCTTCTCTACCCACCAAAAGTCACGGTCCTTCTCTTTCCGTCGGTAGACACGAGCTGAGAAATTGCAAACATCGAGCAATTGCTCAGAGAGGAAAAGTGCCAGCACTGAAAGCTCTTGCTAGCCAGCCCCCTTCCTTGGAAGCGCTTTTGTAGGCCTAAGAACACTGGGGCTCTGGGCTTCTCTAGCCACCTCATCTTCTGCTCATCCTCTCGCGCACTCTAAAGAGAGCTCAGGTGAGAAATTGCAAACGTCCAGCAATTGCTCAGAGATGAAAAGTGCCAGCACTGAAAGCTGTTGCTAGCCAGCACCCTTCCTTGGAAGCGCTTTCACAGGCGCAGCAACACTGGGGCTTTGCGCTTCTATACGCACCAAACGTCACGGTCCTTCTCTTTCCGTCTCGTAGACACGAGCTGAGAAATTGCAAACGTCGAGCAATTGCTCAGAGATGAAAAGTGCCAGCACTGAAAGCTGTTGCTAGCCAGCACCCTTCCTTGGAAGCGCTTTTGTAGGCCTAAGAACACTGGGGCTCTGGGCTTCTCTAGCCACCTAATCTTCTGCTCATCCTCTCGCGCACTCTAAAGAGAGCTCAGGTGAGAAATTACAAACGTCCAGCAATTGCTCAGAGATGAAAAGTGCCAGCACTGAAAGCTGTTGCTAGCCAGCACCCTTCCTTGGAAGCGCTTTCACAGGCGCAGCAACACTGGGGCTTTGCGCTTCTATACGCACCAAACGTCACGGTCCTTCTCTTTCCGTCTCCTAGACACGAGCTGAGAAATTGCAAACGTCGAGCAATTGCTCAGAGATGAAAAGTGCCAGCACTGAAAGCTCTTGCTAGCCAGCACCCTTCCTTGGAAGCGCTTTCACAGGCGCAGCAACACTGGGGCTTTGCGCTTCTATACGCACCAAACGTCACGGTCCTTCTCTTTCCGTCTCGTAGACACGAGCTGAGAAATTGCAAACGTCGAGCAATTGCTCAGAGATGAAAAGTGCCAGCACTGAAAGCTCTTGCTAGCCAGCACCCTTCGTTGGAAGCGCTTTTGTACGCCTAAGAACACTGGGGCTCTGGGCTTCTCTAGCCACCTCATCTTCTGCTCATCCTCTCGCGCACTCTAAAGAGAGCTCAGGTGAGAAATTGCAAACGTCCAGCAATTGCTCAGAGATGAAAAGTGCCAGCACTGAAAGGTGTTGCTAGCCAGCACCCTTCCTTGGAAGCGCTTTCACAGGCGCAGTAACACTGGGGCTTTGCGCTTCTCCAGCCACCAAACGTCACGGTCCTTCTCTTTCCGTCTCCTAGACACGAGCTGAGAAATTGCAAACGTCGAGCAATTGCTCAGAGATGAAAAGTGCCAGCACTGAAAGCTCTTGCTAGCCAGCACCCTTCCTTGGAAGCGCTTTCACAGGCGCAGCAACACTGGGGCTTTGCGCTTCTATACGCACCAAACATCACGGTCACTCTCTTTCCGTCCCGTAGACACGAGCTGAGAAATTGCAAACGTCAAGCAATTGCTCAGAGATGAAAAGTGCCAGCACTGGAAGCTGTTGCTAGCCAGCACCCTTCCTTGGAAGCGCTTTTGTAGGCCTAAGAACACTGGGGCTCTGGGCTTCCCTAGCCACCTCATCTTCTGCTCATCCTCTCGCGCACTCTAAAGAGAGCTCAGGTGAGAAATTGCAAACGTCGAGCAATTGCTCAGAGATGAAAAGTGCCAGCACTGAAAGCTCTTGCTAGCCAGCACCCTTCCTTGGAAGCGCTTTCACAGGCGCAGCAACACTGGGGCTTTGCGCTTCTCTACCCACCAAACGTCACGGTCCTTCTCTTTCCGTCGGTAGACACGAGCTGAGAAATTGCAAACGTCGAGCAATTGCTCAGAGATGAAAAGTGCCAGCACTGAAAGCTGTTGCTAGCCAGCACCCTTCCTTGGAAGCGCTTTCACAGGCGCAGCAACACTGGGGCTTTGCGCTTCTATACGCACCAAACGTCACGGTCCTTCTCTTTCCGTCGGTAGACACGAGCTGAGAAATTGCAAACGTCCAGCAATTGCTCAGAGATGAAAAGTGCCAGCACTGAAAGCTGTTGCTAGCCAGCACCCTTCCTTGGAAGCGCTTTTGTAGGCCTAAGAACACTGGGGCTCTGGGCTTCTCTAGCCACCTCATCTTCTGCTCATCCTCTCGCGCACTCTAAAGAGAGCTCAGGTGAGAAATTACAAACGTCGAGCAATTGCTCAGAGATGAAAAGGGCCAGCACTGAAAGCTCTTGCTAGCCAGCACCCTTCCTTGGAAGCGCTTTCACAGGCGCAGCAACACTGGGGCTTTGCGCTTCTCTAGCCACCAAAAGTCACGGTCCTTCTCTTTCCGTCGGTAGACACGAGCTGAGAAATTGCAAACGTCCAGCAATTGCTCAGAGATGAAAAGTGCCAGCACTGAAAGCTGTTGCTAGCCAGCACCCTTCCTTGGAAGCGCTTTTGTAGGCCTAAGAACACTGGGGCTCTGGGCTTCTCTAGCCACCTCATCTTCTGCTCATCCTCTCGCGCACTCTAAAGAGAGCTCAGGTGAGAAATTACAACCGTCGAGCAATTGCTCAGAGATGAAAAGGGCCAGCACTGAAAGCTCTTGCTAGCCAGCACCCTTCCTTGGAAGCGCTTTCACAGGCGCAGCAACACTGGGGCTTTGCGCTTCTCTAGCCACCAAAAGTCACGGTCCTTCTCTTTCCGTCGGTAGACACGAGCTGAGAAATTGCAAACGTCGAGCAATTGCTCAGAGACGAAAAGTGCCAGCACTGAAAGCTCTTGCTAGCCAGCCCCCTTCCTTGGAAGCGCTTTTGTAGGCCTAAGAACACTGGGGCTCTGGGCTTCTCTAGCCACCTCATCTTCTGCTCATCCTCTCGCGCACTCTAAAGAGAGCTCAGGTGAGAAATTGCAAACGTCGAGCAATTGCTCAGAGATGAAAAGTGCCAGCACTGAAAGCTCTTGCTAGCCAGCACCCTTCCTTGGAAGCGCTTTCACAGGCGCAGAAACACTGGGGCTTTGCGCTTCTCTACCCACCAAGCGTCACGGTCCTTCTCTTTCCGTCTCGTAGACACGAGCTGAGAAATTGCAAACGTCCAGCAATTGCTCAGAGATGAAAAGTGCCAGCACTGAAAGCTCTTGCTAGCCAGCACCCTTCCTTGGAAGCGCTTTTGTAGGCCTAAGAACACTGGGGCTCTGGGCTTCTCTAGCCACCTCATCTTCTGCTCATCCTCTCGCGCACTCTAAAGAGAGCTCAGGTGAGAAATTGCAAACGACGAGCAATTGCTCAGAGATGAAAAGTGCCAGCACTGAAAGCTGTTGCTAGCCAGCACCCTTCCTTGGAAGCGCTTTCACAGGTGCAGCAACACTGGGGCTTTGCGCTTCTCTAGCCACCAAACGTCACGGTCCTTCTCTTTCCGTCGGTAGACACGAGCTGAGAAATTGCAAACGTCGAGCAATTGCTCAGAGATGAAAAGTGCCAGCACTGAAAGCTCTTGCTAGCCAGCACCCTTCCTTGGAAGCGCTTTCACAGGCGCAGCAACACTGGGGCTTTGCGCTTCTCTACCCACCAAATGTCACGGTCATTCTCTTTCCGTCTCGTAGACAGGAGCTGAGAAATTGCAAACGTCCAGCAATTGCTCAGAGATGAAAAGTGCCAGCACTGAAAGCTCTTGCTAGCCAGCCCCCTTCCTTGGAAGCGCTTTTGTAGGCCTAAGAACACTGGGGCTCTGGGCTTCTCTAGCCACCTCATCTTCTGCTCATCCTCTCGCGCACTCTAAAGAGAGCTCAGGTGAGAAATTGCAAACGTCGAGCAATTGCTCAGAGATGAAAAGTGCCAGCACTGAAAGCTCTTGCTAGCCAGCACCCTTCCTTGGAAGCGCTTTCACAGGTGCAGCAACACTGGGGCTTTGCGCTTCTCTAGCCACCAAACGTCACGGTCCTTCTCTTTCCGTCGGTAGACACGAGCTGAGAAATTGCAAACGTCGAGCAATTGCTCAGAGATGAAAAGTGCCAGCACTGAAAGCTGTTGCTAGCCAGCACCCTTCCTTGGAAGCGCTTTCACAGGCGCAGCAACACTGGGGCTTTGCGCTTCTATACGCACCAAACGTCACGGTCCTTCTCTTTCCGTCTCGTAGACACGAGCTGAGAAATTGCAAACGTCCAGCAATTGCTCAGAGATGAAAAGTGCCAGCACTGGAAGCTGTTGCTAGCCAGCACCCTTCCTTGGAAGCGCTTTTGTAGGCCTAAGAACACTGGGGCTCTGGGCTTCTCTAGCCACCTCATCTTCTGCTCATCCTCTCGCGCACTCTAAAGAGAGCTCAGGTGAGAAATTACAAACGTCGAGCAATTGCTCAGAGATGAAAAGGGCCAGCACTGAAAGCTGTTGCTAGCCAGCACCCTTCCTTGGAAGCGCTTTCACAGGCGCAGCAACACTGGGGCTTTGCGCTTCTCTAGCCACCAAACGTCACGGTCCTTCTCTTTCCGTCGGTAGACACGAGCTGAGAAATTGCAAACGTCCAGCAATTGCTCAGAGATGAAAAGTGCCAGCACTGAAAGCTGTTGCTAGCCAGCACCCTTCCTTGGAAGCGCTTTTGTAGGCCTAAGAACACTGGGGCTCTGGGCTTCTCTAGCCACCTCATCTTCTGCTCATCCTCTCGCGCACTCTAAAGAGAGCTCAGGTGAGAAATTGCAAAGGTCGAGCAATTGCTCAGAGATGAAAAGTGCCAGCACTGAAAGCTCTTGCTAGCCAGCACCCTTCCTTGGAAGCACTTTCACAGGCGCAGCAACACTGGGGCTTTGCGCTTCTATACGCACCAAACGTCACGGTCCTTCTCTTTCCGTCTCGTAGACACGAGCTGAGAAATTGCAAACGTCGAGCAATTGCTCAGAGATGAAAAGTGCCAGCACTGAAAGCTCTTGCTAGCCAGCCCCCTTCATTGGAAGCGCTTTTGTAGGCCTAAGAACACTGGGGCTCTGGGCTTCTCTAGCCACCTCATCTTCTGCTCATCCTCTCGCGCACTCTAAAGAGAGCTCAGGTGAGAAATTGCAAACGTCCAGCAATTGCTCAGAGATGAAAAGTGCCAGCACTGAAAGCTGTTGCTAGCCAGCACCCTTCCTTGGAAGCGCTTTCACAGGCGCAGCAACACTGGGGCTTTGCGCTTCTCTAGCCACCAAAAGTCACGGTCCTTCTCTTTCCGTCGGTAGACACGAGCTGAGAAATTGCAAACGTCCAGCAATTGCTCAGAGATGAAAAGTGCCAGCACTGAAAGCTGTTGCTAGCCAGCACCCTTCCTTGGAAGCGCTTTTGTAGGCCTAAGAACACTGGGGCTCTGGGCTTCTCTAGCCACCTCATCTTCTGCTCATCCTCTCGCGCACTCTAAAGAGAGCTCAGGTGAGAAATTACAAACGTCGAGCAATTGCTCAGAGATGAAAAGGGCCAGCACTGAAAGCTCTTGCTAGCCAGCACCCTTCCTTGGAAGCGCTTTCACAGGCGCAGTAACACTGGGGCTTTGCGCTTCTCTAGCCACCAAACGTCACGGTCCTTCTCTTTCCGTCGGTAGACACGAGCTGAGAAATTGCAAACGTCGAGCAATTGCTCAGAGATGAAAAGTGCCAGCACTGAAAGCTCTTGCTAGCCAGCACCCTTCCTTGGAAGCGCTTTTGTAGGCCTAAGAACACTGGGGCTCTGGGCTTCTCTAGCCACCTCATCTTCTGCTCATCCTGTCGCGCACTCTAAAGAGAGCTCAGGTGAGAAATTGCAAACGTCGAGCAATTGCTCAGAGATGAAAAGTGCCAGCACTGAAAGCTCTTGCTAGCCAGCACCCTTCCTTGGAAGCGCTTTCACAGGCGCAGCAACACTGGGGCTTTGCGCTTCTATATGCACCAAACGTCACGGTCCTTCTCTTTCCGTCTCCTAGACACGAGCTGAGAAATTGCAAACGTCGAGCAATTGCTCAGAGATGAAAAGTGCCAGCACTGAAAGCTCTTGCTAGCCAGCCCCCTTCCTTGGAAGCGCTTTTGTAGGCCTAAGAACACTGGGGCTCTGGGCTTCTCTAGCCACCTCATCTTCTGCTCATCCTCTCGCGCACTCTAAAGAGAGCTCAGGTGAGAAATTACAAACGTCGAGCAATTGCTCAGAGATGAAAAGTGCCAGCACTGAAAGCTGTTGCTAGCCAGCACCCTTCCTTGGAAGCGCTTTCACAGGCGCAGCAACACTGGGGCTTTGCGCTTCTATACGCACCAAACGTCACGGTCCTTCTCTTTCCGTCTCGTAGACACGAGCTGAGAAATTGCAAACGTCGAGCAATTGCTCAGAGATGAAAAGTGCCAGCACTGAAAGCTCTTGCTAGCCAGCACCCTTCCTTGGAAGCGCTTTTGTAGGCCTAAGAACACTGGGGCTCTGGGCTTCTCTAGCCACCTCATCTTCTGCTCATCCTCTCGCGCACTCTAAAGAGAGCTCAGGTGAGAAATTGCAAACGTCGAGCAATTGCTCAGAGATGAAAAGTGCCAGCACTGAAAGCTCTTGCTAGCCAGCACCCTTCCTTGGAAGCGCTTTCACAGGCGCAGCAACACTGGGGCTTTGCGCTTCTATACGCACCAAACGTCACGGTCCTTCTCTTTCCGTCGGTAGACACGAGCTGAGAAATTGCAAACGTCCAGCAATTGCTCAGAGATGAAAAGTGCCAGCACTGAAAGCTCTTGCTAGCCAGCACCCTTCCTTGGAAGCGCTTTTGTACGCCTAAGAACACTGGGGCTCTGGGCTTCTCTAGCCACCTAATCTTCTGATCATCCTCTCGCGCACTCTAAAGAGAGCTCAGGTGAGAAATTGCAAACGTCGAGCAATTGCTCAGAGATGAAAAGTGCCAGCACTGAAAGCTCTTGCTAGCCAGCACCCTTCCTTGGAAGCGCTTTCACAGGCGCAGCAACACTGGGGCTTTGCGCTTCTATACGCACCAAAAGTCACGGTCCTTCTCTTTCCGTCTCGTAGACACGAGCTGAGAAATTGCAAACGTCGAGCAATTGCTCAGAGATGAAAAGTGCCAGCACTGAAAGCTGTTGCTAGCCAGCACCCTTCCTTGGAAGCGCTTTTGTAGGCCTAAGAACACTGGGGCTCTGGGCTTCTCTAGCCACCTCATCTTCTGCTCATCCTCTCGCGCACTCTAAAGAGAGCTCAGGTGAGAAATTACAAACGTCGAGCAATTGCTCAGAGATGAAAAGGGCCAGCACTGAAAGCTCTTGCTAGCCAGCACCCTTCCTTGGAAGCGCTTTCACAGGCGCAGCAACACTGGGGCTTTGCGCTTCTCTAGCCACCAAACGTCACGGTCCTTCTCTTTCCGTCGGTAGACACGAGCTGAGAAATTGCAAACGTCGAACAATTGCTCAGAGATGAAAAGTGCCAGCACTGAAAGCTGTTGCTAGCCAGCACCCTTCCTTGGAAGCGCTTTTGTATGCCTAAGAACACTGGGGCTCTGGGCTTCTCTAGCCACCTAATCTTCTGATCATCCTCTCGCGCACTCTAAAGAGAGCTCAGGTGAGAAATTGCAAACGTCCAGCAATTGCTCAGAGATGAAAAGTGCCAGCACTGAAAGCTGTTGCTAGCCAGCACCCTTCCTTGGAAGCGCTTTCACAGGCGCAGCAACACTGGGGCTTTGCGCTTCTATACGCACCAAACGTCACGGTCATTCTCTTTCCGTCTCCTAGACACGAGCTGAGAAATTGCAAACGTCCAGCAATTGCTCAGAGATGAAAAGTGCCAGCACTGAAAGCTGTTGCTAGCCAGCACCCTTCCTTGGAAGCGCTTTTGTAGGCCTAAGAACACTGGGGCTCTGGGCTTCTCTAGCCACCTCATCTTCTGCTCATCCTCTCGCGCACTCTAAAGAGAGCTCAGGTGAGAAATTGCAAACGTCGAGCAATTGCTCAGAGATGAAAAGTGCCAGCACTGAAAGCTCTTGCTAGCCAGCACCCTTCCTTGGAAGCGCTTTCACAGGCGCAGCAACACTGGGGCTTTGCGCTTCTCTACCCACCAAACATCACGGTCCTTCTCTTTCCGTCTCCTAGACACGAGCTGAGAAATTGCAAACGTCGAGCAATTGCTCAGAGATGAAAAGTGCCAGCACTGAAAGCTCTTGCTAGCCAGCACCCTTCCTTGGAAGCGCTTTCACAGGCGCAGCAACACTGGGGCTTTGCGCTTCTCTAGCCACCAAATGTCACGGTCCTTCTCTTTCCGTCTCGTAGACACGAGCTGAGAAATTGCAAACGTCGAGCAATTGCTCAGAGATGAAAAGTGCCAGCACTGAAAGCTCTTGCTAGCCAGCACCCTTCCTTGGAAGCGCTTTTGTAGGCCTAAGAACACTGGGGCTCTGGGCTTCTCTAGCCACCTCATCTTCTGCTCATCCTCTCGCGCACTCTAAAGAGAGCTCAGGTGAGAAATTACAAACGTCGAGCAATTGCTCAGAGATGAAAAGGGCCAGCACTGAAAGCTCTTGCTAGCCAGCACCCTTCCTTGGAAGCGCTTTCACAGGCGCAGCAACACTGGGGCTTTGCGCTTCTATACGCACCAAACGTCACGGTCCTTCTCTTTCCGTCGGTAGACACGAGCTGAGAAATTGCAAACGTCGAACAATTGCTCAGAGATGAAAAGTGCCAGCACTGAAAGCTGTTGCTAGCCAGCACCCTTCCTTGGAAGCGCTTTTGTATGCCTAAGAACACTGGGGCTCTGGGCTTCTCTAGCCACCTAATCTTCTGATCATCCTCTCGCGCACTCTAAAGAGAGCTCAGGTGAGAAATTGCAAACGTCCAGCAATTGCTCAGAGATGAAAAGTGCCAGCACTGAAAGCTGTTGCTAGCCAGCACCCTTCCTTGGAAGCGCTTTTGTATGCCTAAGAACACTGGGGCTCTGGGCTTCTCTAGCCACCTCATCTTCTGCTCATCCTCTCGCGCACTCTAAAGAGAGCTCAGGTGAGAAATTACAAACGTCGAGCAATTGCTCAGAGATGAAAAGGGCCAGCACTGAAAGCTCTTGCTAGCCAGCACCCTTCCTTGGAAGCGCTTTCACAGGCGCAGCAACACTGGGGCTTTGCGCTTCTATACGCACCAAACGTCACGGTCCTTCTCTTTCCGTCGGTAGACACGAGCTGAGAAATTGCAAACGTCGAACAATTGCTCAGAGATGAAAAGTGCCAGCACTGAAAGCTGTTGCTAGCCAGCACCCTTCCTTGGAAGCGCTTTTGTATGCCTAAGAACACTGGGGCTCTGGGCTTCTCTAGCCACCTAATCTTCTGATCATCCTCTCGCGCACTCTAAAGAGAGCTCAGGTGAGAAATTGCAAACGTCCAGCAATTGCTCAGAGATGAAAAGTGCCAGCACTGAAAGCTGTTGCTAGCCAGCACCCTTCCTTGGAAGCGCTTTCACAGGCGCAGCAACACTGGGGCTTTGCGCTTCTATACGCACCAAACGTCACGGTCATTCTCTTTCCGTCTCCTAGACACGAGCTGAGAAATTGCAAACGTCCAGCAATTGCTCAGAGATGAAAAGTGCCAGCACTGAAAGCTGTTGCTAGCCAGCACCCTTCCTTGGAAGCGCTTTTGTAGGCCTAAGAACACTGGGGCTCTGGGCTTCTCTAGCCACCTCATCTTCTGCTCATCCTCTCGCGCACTCTAAAGAGAGCTCAGGTGAGAAATTACAAACGTCGAGCAATTGCTCAGAGATGAAAAGGGCCAGCACTGAAAGCTCTTGCTAGCCAGCACCCTTCCTTGGAAGCGCTTTCACAGGCGCAGTAACACTGGGGCTTTGCGCTTCTCTAGCCACCAAAAGTCACGGTCCTTCTCTTTCCGTCGGTAGACACGAGCTGAGAAATTGCAAACGTCGAGCAATTGCTCAGAGATGAAAAGTGCCAGCACTGAAAGCTCTTGCTAGCCAGCACCCTTCCTTGGAAGCGCTTTTGTAGGCCTAAGAACACTGGGGCTCTGGGCTTCTCTAGCCACCTCATCTTCTGCTCATCCTCTCGCGCACTCTAAAGAGAGCTCAGGTGAGAAATTGCAAACGTCCAGCAATTGCTCAGAGATGAAAAGTGCCAGCACTGAAAGCTGTTGCTAGCCAGCACCCTTCCTTGGAAGCGCTTTCACAGGCGCAGCAACACTGGGGCTTTGCGCTTCTATACGCACCAAACGTCACGGTCCTTCTCTTTCCGTCTCGTAGACACGAGCTGAGAAATTGCAAACGTCGAGCAATTGCTCAGAGATGAAAAGTGCCAGCACTGAAAGCTGTTGCTAGCCAGCACCCTTCCTTGGAAGCGCTTTTGTAGGCCTAAGAACACTGGGGCTCTGGGCTTCTCTAGCCACCTCATCTTCTGCTCATCCTCTCGCGCACTGTAAAGAGAGCTCAGGTGAGAAATTACAAACGTCCAGCAATTGCTCAGAGATGAAAAGTGCCAGCACTGAAAGCTGTTGCTAGCCAGCACCCTTCCTTGGAAGCGCTTTCACAGGCGCAGCAACACTGGGGCTTTGCGCTTCTATACGCACCAAACGTCACGGTCCTTCTCTTTCCGTCTCCTAGACACGAGCTGAGAAATTGCAAACGTCGAGCAATTGCTCAGAGATGAAAAGTGCCAGCACTGAAAGCTGTTGCTAGCCAGCACCCTTCCTTGGAAGCGCTTTCACAGGCGCAGCAACACTGGGGCTTTGCGCTTCTATACGCACCAAACGTCACGGTCCTTCTCTTTCCGTCTCGTAGACACGAGCTGAGAAATTGCAAACGTCGAGCAATTGCTCAGAGATGAAAAGGGCCAGCACTGAAAGCTCTTGCTAGCCAGCACCCTTCCTTGGAAGCGCTTTTGTACGCCTAAGAACACTGGGGCTCTGGGCTTCTCTAGCCACCTCATCTTCTGCTCATTCTCTCGCGCACTCTAAAGAGAGCTCAGGTGAGAAATTGCAAACGTCGAGCAATTGCTCAGAGATGAAAAGTGCCAGCACTGAAAGCTGTTGCTAGCCAGCACCCTTCCTTGGAAGCGCTTTCACAGGCACAGTAACACTGGGGCTTTGCGCTTCTCCAGCCACCAAACGTCACGGTCCTTCTCTTTCCGTCTCCTAGACACGAGCTGAGAAATTGCAAACGTCGAGCAATTGCTCAGAGATGAAAAGTGCCAGCACTGAAAGCTCTTGCTAGCCAGCACCCTTCCTTGGAAGCGCTTTCACAGGCGCAGCAACACTGGGGCTTTGCGCTTCTATACGCACCAAACATCACGGTCACTCTCTTTCCGTCTCGTAGACACGAGCTGAGAAATTGCAAACGTCGAGCAATTGCTCAGAGATGAAAAGTGCCAGCACTGAAAGCTCTTGCTAGCCAGCACCCTTCCTTGGAAGCGCTTTTGTAGGCCTAAGAACACTGGGGCTCTGGGCTTCCCTAGCCACCTCATCTTCTGCTCATCCTCTCGCGCACTCTAAAGAGAGCTCAGGTGAGAAATTGCAAACGTCGAGCAATTGCTCAGAGATGAAAAGTGCCAGCACTGAAAGCTCTTGCTAGCCAGCACCCTTCCTTGGAAGCGCTTTCACAGGCGCAGCAACACTGGGGCTTTGCGCTTCTCTACCCACCAAACGTCACGGTCCTTCTCTTTCCGTCGGTAGACACGAGCTGAGAAATTGCAAACGTCGAGCAATTGCTCAGAGATGAAAAGTGCCAGCACTGAAAGCTGTTGCTAGCCAGCCCCCTTCCTTGGAAGCGCTTTCACAGGCGCAGCAACACTGGGGCTTTGCGCTTCTCTAGCCACCAAACGTCACGGTCCTTCTCTTTCCGTCGGTAGACACGAGCTGAGAAATTGCAAACGTCCAGCAATTGCTCAGAGATGAAAAGTGCCAGCACTGAAAGCTCTTGCTAGCCAGCACCCTTCCTTGGAAGCGCTTTTGTACGCCTAAGAACACTGGGGCTCTGGGCTTCTCTAGCCACCTCATCTTCTGCTCATCCTCTCGCGCACTCTAAAGAGAGCTCAGGTGAGAAATTACAAACGTCGAGCAATTGCTCAGAGATGAAAAGGGCCAGCACTGAAAGCTCTTGCTAGCCAGCACCCTTCCTTGGAAGCGCTTTCACAGGCGCAGCAACACTGGGGCTTTGCGCTTCTCTAGCCACCAAACGTCACGGTCCTTCTCTTTCCGTCGGTAGACACGAGCTGAGAAATTGCAAACGTCGAGCAATTGCTCAGAGATGAAAAGTGCCAGCACTGAAAGCTCTTGCTAGCCAGCACCCTTCCTTGGAAGCGCTTTCACAGGCGCAGTAACACTGGGGCTTTGCGCTTCTCTAGCCATCAAACGTCATGGTCATTCTCTTTCCATCTCGTAGAGACGAGCTGAGAAATTGCAAACGTCGAGCAATTGCTCAGAGACGAAAAGTGCCAGCACTGAAAGCTCTTGCTAGCCAGCACCCTTCCTTGGAAGCGCTTTTGTAGGCCTAAGAACACTGGGGCTCTGGGCTTCTCTAGCCACCTCATCTTCTGCTCATCCTCTCGCGCACTCTAAAGAGAGCTCAGGTGAGAAATTACAAACGTCGAGCAATTGCTCAGAGATGAAAAGTGCCAGCACTGAAAGCTCTTGCTAGCCAGCACCCTTCCTTGGAAGCGCTTTCACAGGCGCAGAAACACTGGGGCTTTGCGCTTCTCTACCCACCAAGCGTCACGGTCCTTCTCTTTCCGTCTCGTAGACACGAGCTGAGAAATTGCAAACGTCCAGCAATTGCTCAGAGATGAAAAGTGCCAGCACTGAAAGCTCTTGCTAGCCAGCACCCTTCCTTGGAAGCGCTTTTGTAGGCCTAAGAACACTGGGGCTCTGGGCTTCTCTAGCCACCTCATCTTCTGCTCATCCTCTCGCGCACTCTAAAGAGAGCTCAGGTGAGAAATTGCAAACGTCGAGCAATTGCTCAGAGATGAAAAGTGCCAGCACTGAAAGCTCTTGCTAGCCAGCACCCTTCCTTGGAAGCGCTTTCACAGGTGCAGCAACACTGGGGCTTTGCGCTTCTCTAGCCACCAAACGTCACGGTCCTTCTCTTTCCGTCGGTAGACACGAGCTGAGAAATTGCAAACGTCGAGCAATTGCTCAGAGATGAAAAGTGCCAGCACTGAAAGCTCTTGCTAGCCAGCACCCTTCCTTGGAAGCGCTTTCACAGGCGCAGCAACACTGGGGCTTTGCGCTTCTCTAGCCACCAAACGTCACGGTCCTTCTCTTTCCGTCTCGTAGACACGAGCTGAGAAATTGCAAACGTCCAGCAATTGCTCAGAGATGAAAAGTGCCAGCACTGGAAGCTGTTGCTAGCCAGCACCCTTCCTTGGAAGCGCTTTTGTAGGCCTAAGAACACTGGGGCTCTGGGCTTCTCTAGCCACCTCATCTTCTGCTCATCCTCTCGCGCACTCTAAAGAGAGCTCAGGTGAGAAATTACAAACGTCGAGCAATTGCTCAGAGATGAAAAGGGCCAGCACTGAAAGCTGTTGCTAGCCAGCACCCTTCCTTGGAAGCGCTTTCACAGGCGCAGCAACACTGGGGCTTTGCGCTTCTCTAGCCACCAAACGTCACGGTCCTTCTCTTTCCGTCGGTAGACACGAGCTGAGAAATTGCAAACGTCGAACAATTGCTCAGAGATGAAAAGTGCCAGCACTGAAAGCTGTTGCTAGCCAGCACCCTTCCTTGGAAGCGCTTTTGTAGGCCTAAGAACACTGGAGCTCTGGGCTTCTCTAGCCACCTCATCTTCTGCTCATCCTCTCACGCACTCTAAAGAGAGCTCAGGTGAGAAATTGCAACCGTCGAGCAATTGCTCAGAGATGAAAAGTGCCAGCACTGAAAGCTCTTGCTAGCCAGCACCCTTCCTTGGAAGCGCTTTCACAGGCGCAGCAACACTGGGGCTTTGCGCTTCTCTAGCCACCAAAAGTCACGGTCCTTCTCTTTCCGTCGGTAGACACGAGCTGAGAAATTGCAAACGTCGAGCAATTGCTCAGAGATGAAAAGTGCCAGCACTGAAAGCTGTTGCTAGCCAGCACCCTTCCTTGGAAGCGCTTTTGTAGGCCTAAGAACACTGGGGCTCTGGGCTTCTCTAGCCACCTCATCTTCTGCTCATCCTCTCGCGCACTCTAAAGAGAGCTCAGGTGAGAAATTGCAAACGTCGAGCAATTGCTCAGAGATGAAAAGTGCCAGCACTGAAAGCTCTTGCTAGCCAGCACCCTTCCTTGGAAGCGCTTTCACAGGCGCAGCAACACTGGGGCTTTGCGCTTCTCTACCCACCAAACGTCACGGTCCTTCTCTTTCCGTCGGTAGACACGAGCTGAGAAATTGCAAACGTCGAGCAATTGCTCAGAGATGAAAAGTGCCAGCACTGAAAGCTGTTGCTAGCCAGCACCCTTCCTTGGAAGCGCTTTCACAGGCGCAGCAACACTGGGGCTTTGCGCTTCTCTAGCCACCAAACGTCACGGTCCTTCTCTTTCCGTCGGTAGACACGAGCTGAGAAATTGCAAACGTCCAGCAATTGCTCAGAGATGAAAAGTGCCAGCACTGAAAGCTCTTGCTAGCCAGCACCCTTCCTTGGAAGCGCTTTTGTACGCCTAAGAACACTGGGGCTCTGGGCTTCTCTAGCCACCTCATCTTCTGCTCATCCTCTCGCGCACTCTAAAGAGAGCTCAGGTGAGAAATTACAAACGTCGAGCAATTGCTCAGAGATGAAAAGGGCCAGCACTGAAAGCTCTTGCTAGCCAGCACCCTTCCTTGGAAGCGCTTTCACAGGCGCAGCAACACTGGGGCTTTGCGCTTCTCTAGCCACCAAACGTCACGGTCCTTCTCTTTCCGTCGGTAGACACGAGCTGAGAAATTGCAAACGTCGAGCAATTGCTCAGAGATGAAAAGTGCCAGCACTGAAAGCTCTTGCTAGCCAGCACCCTTCCTTGGAAGCGCTTTCACAGGCGCAGTAACACTGGGGCTTTGCGCTTCTCTAGCCATCAAACGTCATGGTCATTCTCTTTCCATCTCGTAGAGACGAGCTGAGAAATTGCAAACGTCGAGCAATTGCTCAGAGACGAAAAGTGCCAGCACTGAAAGCTCTTGCTAGCCAGCACCCTTCCTTGGAAGCGCTTTTGTAGGCCTAAGAACACTGGGGCTCTGGGCTTCTCTAGCCACCTCATCTTCTGCTCATCCTCTCGCGCACTCTAAAGAGAGCTCAGGTGAGAAATTACAAACGTCGAGCAATTGCTCAGAGATGAAAAGTGCCAGCACTGAAAGCTCTTGCTAGCCAGCACCCTTCCTTGGAAGCGCTTTCACAGGCGCAGAAACACTGGGGCTTTGCGCTTCTCTACCCACCAAGCGTCACGGTCCTTCTCTTTCCGTCTCGTAGACACGAGCTGAGAAATTGCAAACGTCCAGCAATTGCTCAGAGATGAAAAGTGCCAGCACTGAAAGCTCTTGCTAGCCAGCACCCTTCCTTGGAAGCGCTTTTGTAGGCCTAAGAACACTGGGGCTCTGGGCTTCTCTAGCCACCTCATCTTCTGCTCATCCTCTCGCGCACTCTAAAGAGAGCTCAGGTGAGAAATTGCAAACGTCGAGCAATTGCTCAGAGATGAAAAGTGCCAGCACTGAAAGCTCTTGCTAGCCAGCACCCTTCCTTGGAAGCGCTTTCACAGGCGCAGCAACACTGGGGCTTTGCGCTTCTCTAGCCACCAAACGTCACGGTCCTTCTCTTTCCGTCGGTAGACACGAGCTGAGAAATTGCAAACGTCGAGCAATTGCTCAGAGATGAAAAGTGCCAGCACTGAAAGCTCTTGCTAGCCAGCACCCTTCCTTGGAAGCGCTTTCACAGGCGCAGCAACACTGGGGCTTTGCGCTTCTCTAGCCACCAAACGTCACGGTCCTTCTCTTTCCGTCTCGTAGACACGAGCTGAGAAATTGCAAACGTCCAGCAATTGCTCAGAGATGAAAAGTGCCAGCACTGGAAGCTGTTGCTAGCCAGCACCCTTCCTTGGAAGCGCTTTTGTAGGCCTAAGAACACTGGGGCTCTGGGCTTCTCTAGCCACCTCATCTTCTGCTCATCCTCTCGCGCACTCTAAAGAGAGCTCAGGTGAGAAATTACAAACGTCGAGCAATTGCTCAGAGATGAAAAGGGCCAGCACTGAAAGCTGTTGCTAGCCAGCACCCTTCCTTGGAAGCGCTTTCACAGGCGCAGCAACACTGGGGCTTTGCGCTTCTCTAGCCACCAAACGTCACGGTCCTTCTCTTTCCGTCGGTAGACACGAGCTGAGAAATTGCAAACGTCGAACAATTGCTCAGAGATGAAAAGTGCCAGCACTGAAAGCTGTTGCTAGCCAGCACCCTTCCTTGGAAGCGCTTTTGTAGGCCTAAGAACACTGGGGCTCTGGGCTTCTCTAGCCACCTCATCTTCTGCTCATCCTCTCGCGCACTCTAAAGAGAGCTCAGGTGAGAAATTGCAAAGGTCGAGCAATTGCTCAGAGATGAAAAGTGCCAGCACTGAAAGCTCTTGCTAGCCAGCACCCTTCCTTGGAAGCGCTTTTGTAGGCCTAAGAACACTGGAGCTCTGGGCTTCTCTAGCCACCTCATCTTCTGCTCATCCTCTCACGCACTCTAAAGAGAGCTCAGGTGAGAAATTGCAACCGTCGAGCAATTGCTCAGAGATGAAAAGTGCCAGCACTGAAAGCTCTTGCTAGCCAGCACCCTTCCTTGGAAGCGCTTTCACAGGCGCAGCAACACTGGGGCTTTGCGCTTCTCTAGCCACCAAAAGTCACGGTCCTTCTCTTTCCGTCGGTAGACACGAGCTGAGAAATTGCAAACGTCGAGCAATTGCTCAGAGATGAAAAGTGCCAGCACTGAAAGCTGTTGCTAGCCAGCACCCTTCCTTGGAAGCGCTTTTGTAGGCCTAAGAACACTGGGGCTCTGGGCTTCTCTAGCCACCTCATCTTCTGCTCATCCTCTCGCGCACTCTAAAGAGAGCTCAGGTGAGAAATTACAAACGTCGAGCAATTGCTCAGAGATGAAAAGGGCCAGCACTGAAAGCTCTTGCTAGCCAGCACCCTTCCTTGGAAGCGCTTTCACAGGCGCAGCAACACTGGGGCTTTGCGCTTCTCTAGCCACCAAACGTCACGGTCCTTCTCTTTCCGTCGGTAGACACGAGCTGAGAAATTGCAAACGTCGAGCAATTGCTCAGAGATGAAAAGTGCCAGCACTGAAAGCTGTTGCTAGCCAGCACCCTTCCTTGGAAGCGCTTTCACAGGCGCAGCAACACTGGGGCTTTGCGCTTCTCTACCCACCAAATGTCACGGTCATTCTCTTCCCGTCTCGTAGACAGGAGCTGAGAAATTGCAAACGTCCAGCAATTGCTCAGAGATGAAAAGTGCCAGCACTGAAAGCTCTTGCTAGCCAGCACCCTTCCTTGGAAGCGCTTTTGTAGGCCTAAGAACACTGGGGCTCTGGGCTTCTCTAGCCACCTCATCTTCTGCTCATCCTCTCGCGCACTCTAAAGAGAGCTCAGGTGAGAAATTACAAACGTCGAGCAATTGCTCAGAGATGAAAAGTGCCAGCACTGAAAGCTGTTGCTAGCCAGCACCCTTCCTTGGAAGCGCTTTCACAGGCGCAGCAACACTGGGGCTTTGCGCTTCTATACGCACCAAACGTCACGGTCCTTCTCTTTCCGTCTCGTAGACACGAGCTGAGAAATTGCAAACGTCGAGCAATTGCTCAGAGATGAAAAGTGCCAGCACTGAAAGCTCTTGCTAGCCAGCACCCTTCCTTGGAAGCGCTTTTGTAGGCCTAAGAACACTGGGGCTCTGGGCTTCTCTAGCCACCTCATCTTCTGCTCATCCTCTCGCGCACTCTAAAGAGAGCTCAGGTGAGAAATTGCAAACGTCGAGCAATTGCTCAGAGATGAAAAGTGCCAGCACTGAAAGCTCTTGCTAGCCAGCACCCTTCCTTGGAAGCGCTTTCACAGGCGCAGCAACACTGGGGCTTTGCGCTTCTATACGCACCAAACGTCACGGTCCTTCTCTTTCCGTCGGTAGACACGAGCTGAGAAATTGCAAACGTCCAGCAATTGCTCAGAGATGAAAAGTGCCAGCACTGAAAGCTCTTGCTAGCCAGCACCCTTCCTTGGAAGCGCTTTTGTAGGCCTAAGAACACTGGGGCTCTGGGCTTCTCTAGCCACCTAATCTTCTGATCATCCTCTCGCGCACTCTAAAGAGAGCTCAGGTGAGAAATTGCAAACGTCGAGCAATTGCTCCGAGATGAAAAGTGCCAGCACTGAAAGCTCTTGCTAGCCAGCACCCTTCCTTGGAAGCGCTTTCACAGGCGCAGCAACACTGGGGCTTTGCGCTTCTATACGCACCAAAAGTCACGGTCCTTCTCTTTCCGTCTCGTAGACACGAGCTGAGAAATTGCAAACGTCGAGCAATTGCTCAGAGATGAAAAGTGCCAGCACTGAAAGCTGTTGCTAGCCAGCACCCTTCCTTGGAAGCGCTTTTGTAGGCCTAAGAACACTGGGGCTCTGGGCTTCTCTAGCCACCTCATCTTCTGCTCATCCTCTCGCGCACTCTAAAGAGAGCTCAGGTGAGAAATTACAAACGTCGAGCAATTGCTCAGAGATGAAAAGGGCCAGCACTGAAAGCTCTTGCTAGCCAGCACCCTTCCTTGGAAGCGCTTTCACAGGCGCAGCAACACTGGGGCTTTGCGCTTCTATACGCACCAAACGTCACGGTCCTTCTCTTTCCGTCGGTAGACACGAGCTGAGAAATTGCAAACGTCGAACAATTGCTCAGAGATGAAAAGTGCCAGCACTGAAAGCTGTTGCTAGCCAGCACCCTTCCTTGGAAGCGCTTTCACAGGCGCAGCAACACTGGGGCTTTGCGCTTCTCTACCCACCAAACGTCACGGTCCTTCTCTTTCCGTCTCCTAGACACGAGCTGAGAAATTGCAAACGTCGAGCAATTGCTCAGAGATGAAAAGTGCCAGCACTGAAAGCTCTTGCTAGCCAGCACCCTTCCTTGGAAGCGCTTTCACAGGCGCAGCAACACTGGGGCTTTGCGCTTCTCTACCCACCAAATGTCACGGTCCTTCTCTTTCCGTCTCGTAGACACGAGCTGAGAAATTGCAAACGTCGAGCAATTGCTCAGAGATGAAAAGTGCCAGCACTGAAAGCTCTTGCTAGCCAGCACCCTTCCTTGGAAGCGCTTTTGTAGGCCTAAGAACACTGGGGCTCTGGGCTTCTCTAGCCACCTCATCTTCTGCTCATCCTCTCGCGCACTCTAAAGAGAGCTCAGGTGAGAAATTACAAACGTCGAGCAATTGCTCAGAGATGAAAAGGGCCAGCACTGAAAGCTCTTGCTAGCCAGCACCCTTCCTTGGAAGCGCTTTCACAGGCGCAGCAACACTGGGGCTTTGCGCTTCTATACGCACCAAACGTCACGGTCCTTCTCTTTCCGTCGGTAGACACGAGCTGAGAAATTGCAAACGTCGAACAATTGCTCAGAGATGAAAAGTGCCAGCACTGAAAGCTGTTGCTAGCCAGCACCCTTCCTTGGAAGCGCTTTTGTAGGCCTAAGAACACTGGGGCTCTGGGCTTCTCTAGCCACCTAATCTTCTGATCATCCTCTCGCGCACTCTAAAGAGAGCTCAGGTGAGAAATTGCAAACGTCCAGCAATTGCTCAGAGATGAAAAGTGCCAGCACTGAAAGCTGTTGCTAGCCAGCACCCTTCCTTGGAAGCGCTTTTGTATGCCTAAGAACACTGGGGCTCTGGGCTTCTCTAGCCACCTCATCTTCTGCTCATCCTCTCGCGCACTCTAAAGAGAGCTCAGGTGAGAAATTACAAACGTCGAGCAATTGCTCAGAGATGAAAAGGGCCAGCACTGAAAGCTCTTGCTAGCCAGCACCCTTCCTTGGAAGCGCTTTCACAGGCGCAGCAACACTGGGGCTTTGCGCTTCTATACGCACCAAACGTCACGGTCCTTCTCTTTCCGTCGGTAGACACGAGCTGAGAAATTGCAAACGTCGAACAATTGCTCAGAGATGAAAAGTGCCAGCACTGAAAGCTGTTGCTAGCCAGCACCCTTCCTTGGAAGCGCTTTTGTATGCCTAAGAACACTGGGGCTCTGGGCTTCTCTAGCCACCTAATCTTCTGATCATCCTCTCGCGCACTCTAAAGAGAGCTCAGGTGAGAAATTGCAAACGTCCAGCAATTGCTCAGAGATGAAAAGTGCCAGCACTGAAAGCTGTTGCTAGCCAGCACCCTTCCTTGGAAGCGCTTTCACAGGCGCAGCAACACTGGGGCTTTGCGCTTCTATACGCACCAAACGTCACGGTCATTCTCTTTCCGTCTCCTAGACACGAGCTGAGAAATTGCAAACGTCCAGCAATTGCTCAGAGATGAAAAGTGCCAGCACTGAAAGCTGTTGCTAGCCAGCACCCTTCCTTGGAAGCGCTTTTGTAGGCCTAAGAACACTGGGGCTCTGGGCTTCTCTAGCCACCTCATCTTCTGCTCATCCTCTCGCGCACTCTAAAGAGAGCTCAGGTGAGAAATTGCAAACGTCGAGCAATTGCTCAGAGATGAAAAGTGCCAGCACTGAAAGCTCTTGCTAGCCAGCACCCTTCCTTGGAAGCGCTTTCACAGGCGCAGCAACACTGGGGCTTTGCGCTTCTCTACCCACCAAACGTCACGGTCCTTCTCTTTCCGTCTCCTAGACACGAGCTGAGAAATTGCAAACGTCGAGCAATTGCTCAGAGATGAAAAGTGCCAGCACTGAAAGCTCTTGCTAGCCAGCACCCTTCCTTGGAAGCGCTTTCACAGGCGCAGCAACACTGGGGCTTTGCGCTTCTCTACCCACCAAATGTCACGGTCCTTCTCTTTCCGTCTCGTAGACACGAGCTGAGAAATTGCAAACGTCGAGCAATTGCTCAGAGATGAAAAGTGCCAGCACTGAAAGCTCTTGCTAGCCAGCACCCTTCCTTGGAAGCGCTTTTGTAGGCCTAAGAACACTGGGGCTCTGGGCTTCTCTAGCCACCTCATCTTCTGCTCATCCTCTCGCGCACTCTAAAGAGAGCTCAGGTGAGAAATTGCAAACGTCCAGCAATTGCTCAGAGATGAAAAGTGCCAGCACTGAAAGCTGTTGCTAGCCAGCACCCTTCCTTGGAAGCGCTTTCACAGGCGCAGCAACACTGGGGCTTTGCGCTTCTCTACCCACCTAACGTCACGGTCCTTCTCTTTCCGTCTCCTAGACACGAGCTGAGAAATTGCAAACGTCGAGCAATTGCTCAGAGATGAAAAGTGCCAGCACTGAAAGCTCTTGCTAGCCAGCACCCTTCCTTGGAAGCGCTTTCACAGGCGCAGCAACACTGGGGCTTTGCGCTTCTATACGCACCAAACGTCACGGTCCTTCTCTTTCCGTCTCGTAGACACGAGCTGAGAAATTGCAAACGTCGAGCAATTGCTCAGAGATGAAAAGTGCCAGCACTGAAAGCTCTTGCTAGCCAGCACCCTTCCTTGGAAGCGCTTTTGTAGGCCTAAGAACACTGGGGCTCTGGGCTTCTCTAGCCACCTCATCTTCTGCTCATCCTCTCGCGCACTCTAAAGAGAGCTCAGGTGAGAAATTGCAAACGTCGAGCAATTGCTCAGAGATGAAAAGTGCCAGCACTGAAAGCTCTTGCTAGCCAGCACCCTTCCTTGGAAGCACTTTCACAGGCGCAGCAACACTGGGGCTTTGCGCTTCTATACGCACCAAACGTCACGGTCCTTCTCTTTCCGTCTCGTAGACACGAGCTGAGAAATTGCAAACGTCCAGCAATTGCTCAGAGATGAAAAGTGCCAGCACTGAAAGCTCTTGCTAGCCAGCACCCTTCCTTGGAAGCGCTTTTGTAGGCCTAAGAACACTGGAGCTCTGGGCTTCTCTAGCCACCTAATCTTCTGCTCATCCTCTCGCGCACTCTAAAGAGAGCTCAGGTGAGAAATTGCAAACGTCCAGCAATTGCTCAGAGATGAAAAGTGCCAGCACTGAAAGCTCTTGCTAGCCAGCACCCTTCCTTGGAAGCGCTTTCACAGGCGCAGCAACACTGGGGCTTTGCGCTTCTCTAGCCACCAAAAGTCACGGTCCTTCTCTTTCCGTCGGTAGACACGAGCTGAGAAATTGCAAACGTCGAGCAATTGCTCCGAGATGAAAAGTGCCAGCACTGAAAGCTGTTGCTAGCCAGCACCCTTCCTTGGAAGCGCTTTCACAGGCGCAGCAACACTGGGGCTTTGCGCTTCTATACGCACCAAATGTCACGGTCCTTCTCTTTCCGTCTCGTAGACACGAGCTGAGAAATTGCAAACGTCGAGCAATTGCTCAGAGATGAAAAGTGCCAGCACTGAAAGCTCTTGCTAGCCAGCACCCTTCCTTGGAAGCGCTTTTGTAGGCCTAAGAACACTGGGGCTCTGGGCTTCTCTAGCCACCTCATCTTCTGCTCATCCTCTCGCGCACTCTAAAGAGAGCTCAGGTGAGAAATTGCAAACGTCCAGCAATTGCTCAGAGATGAAAAGTGCCAGCACTGAAAGCTGTTGCTAGCCAGCACCCTTCCTTGGAAGCGCTTTCACAGGCGCAGCAACATTGGGGCTTTGCGCTTCTATACGCACCAAACGTCACGGTCCTTCTCTTTCCGTCTCGTAGACACGAGCTGAGAAATTGCAAACGTCGAGCAATTGCTCAGAGATGAAAAGTGCCAGCACTGAAAGCTGTTGCTAGCCAGCACCCTTCCTTGGAAGCGCTTTCACAGGCGCAGCAACACTGGGGCTTTGCGCTTCTATACGCACCAAACGTCACGGTCCTTCTCTTTCCGTCTCCTAGACACGAGCTGAGAAATTGCAAACGTCGAGCAATTGCTCAGAGATGAAAAGTGCCAGCACTGAAAGCTCTTGCTAGCCAGCACCCTTCCTTGGAAGCGCTTTTGTAGGCCTAAGAACACTGGGGCTCTGGGCTTCTCTAGCCACCTCATCTTCTGCTCATCCTCTCGCGCACTCTAAAGAGAGCTCAGGTGAGAAATTACAAACGTCGAGCAATTGCTCAGAGATGAAAAGGGCCAGCACTGAAAGCTCTTGCTAGCCAGCACCCTTCCTTGGAAGCGCTTTCACAGGCGCAGCAACACTGGGGCTTTGCGCTTCTATACGCACCAAACGTCACGGTCCTTCTCTTTCCGTCGGTAGACACGAGCTGAGAAATTGCAAACGTCGAACAATTGCTCAGAGATGAAAAGTGCCAGCACTGAAAGCTGTTGCTAGCCAGCACCCTTCCTTGGAAGCGCTTTTGTAGGCCTAAGAACACTGGGGCTCTGGGCTTCTCTAGCCACCTAATCTTCTGCTCATCCTCTCGCGCACTCTAAAGAGAGCTCAGGTGAGAAATTACAAACGTCCAGCAATTGCTCAGAGATGAAAAGTGCCAGCACTGAAAGCTCTTGCTAGCCAGCACCCTTCCTTGGAAGCGCTTTCACAGGCGCAGCAACACTGGGGCTTTGCGCTTCTCTACCCACCTAACGTCACGGTCCTTCTCTTTCCGTCTCCTAGACACGAGCTGAGAAATTGCAAACGTCGAGCAATTGCTCAGAGATGAAAAGTGCCAGCACTGAAAGCTCTTGCTAGCCAGCACCCTTCCTTGGAAGCGCTTTCACAGGCGCAGCAACACTGGGGCTTTGCGCTTCTATACGCACCAAACGTCACGGTCCTTCTCTTTCCGTCGGTAGACACGAGCTGAGAAATTGCAAACGTCGAGCAATTGCTCAGAGATGAAAAGTGCCAGCACTGAAAGCTCTTGCTAGCCAGCACCCTTCCTTGGAAGCGCTTTTGTAGGCCTAAGAACACTGGGGCTCTGGGCTTCTCTAGCCACCTCATCTTCTGCTCATCCTCTCGCGCACTCTAAAGAGAGCTCAGGTGAGAAATTGCAAACGTCCAGCAATTGCTCAGAGATGAAAAGTGCCAGCACTGAAAGCTCTTGCTAGCCAGCACCCTTCCTTGGAAGCGCTTTCACAGGCGCAGCAACACTGGGGCTTTGCGCTTCTCTAGCCACCAAAAGTCACGGTCCTTCTCTTTCCGTCGGTAGACACGAGCTGAGAAATTGCAAACGTCGAGCAATTGCTCAGAGATGAAAAGTGCCAGCACTGAAAGCTCTTGCTAGCCAGCACCCTTCCTTGGAAGCGCTTTCACAGGCGCAGCAACACTGGGGCTTTGCGCTTCTATACGCACCAAATGTCACGGTCCTTCTCTTTCCGTCTCGTAGACACGAGGTGAGAAATTGCAAACGTCGAGCAATTGCTCAGAGATGAAAAGTGCCAGCACTGAAAGCTCTTGCTAGCCAGCACCCTTCCTTGGAAGCGCTTTTGTAGGCCTAAGAACACTGGGGCTCTGGGCTTCTCTAGCCACCTCATCTTCTGCTCATCCTCTCGCGCACTCTAAAGAGAGCTCAGGTGAGAAATTGCAAACGTCCAGCAATTGCTCAGAGATGAAAAGTGCCAGCACTGAAAGCTGTTGCTAGCCAGCACCCTTCCTTGGAAGCGCTTTCACAGGCGCAGCAACATTGGGGCTTTGCGCTTCTATACGCACCAAACGTCACGGTCCTTCTCTTTCCGTCTCGTAGACACGAGCTGAGAAATTGCAAACGTCGAGCAATTGCTCAGAGATGAAAAGTGCCAGCACTGAAAGCTGTTGCTAGCCAGCACCCTTCCTTGGAAGCGCTTTCACAGGCGCAGCAACACTGGGGCTTTGCGCTTCTATACGCACCAAACGTCACGGTCCTTCTCTTTCCGTCTCCTAGACACGAGCTGAGAAATTGCAAACGTCGAGCAATTGCTCAGAGATGAAAAGTGCCAGCACTGAAAGCTCTTGCTAGCCAGCACCCTTCCTTGGAAGCGCTTTTGTAGGCCTAAGAACACTGGGGCTCTGGGTTTCTCTAGCCACCTCATCTTCTGCTCATCCTCTCGCGCACTCTAAAGAGAGCTCAGGTGAGAAATTACAAACGTCGAGCAATTGCTCAGAGATGAAAAGGGCCAGCACTGAAAGCTCTTGCTAGCCAGCACCCTTCCTTGGAAGCGCTTTCACAGGCGCAGCAACACTGGGGCTTTGCGCTTCTATACGCACCAAACGTCACGGTCCTTCTCTTTCCGTCGGTAGACACGAGCTGAGAAATTGCAAACGTCGAACAATTGCTCAGAGATGAAAAGTGCCAGCACTGAAAGCTCTTGCTAGCCAGCACCCTTCCTTGGAAGCGCTTTTGTATGCCTAAGAACACTGGGGCTCTGGGCTTCTCTAGCCACCTAATCTTCTGATCATCCTCTCGCGCACTCTAAAGAGAGCTCAGGTGAGAAATTACAAACGTCCAGCAATTGCTCAGAGATGAAAAGTGCCAGCACTGAAAGCTCTTGCTAGCCAGCACCCTTCCTTGGAAGCGCTTTCACAGGCGCAGCAACACTGGGGCTTTGCGCTTCTATACGCACCAAACGTCACGGTCCTTCTCTTTCCGTCGGTAGACACGAGCTGAGAAATTGCAAACGTCGAGCAATTGCTCCGAGATGAAAAGTGCCAGCACTGAAAGCTGTTGCTAGCCAGCACCCTTCCTTGGAAGCGCTTTTGTAGGCCTAAGAACACTGGGGCTCTGGGCTTCTCTAGCCACCTCATCTTCTGCTCATCCTCTCGCGCACTCTAAAGAGAGCTCAGGTGAGAAATTGCAAACGTCCAGCAATTGCTCAGAGATGAAAAGTGCCAGCACTGAAAGCTCTTGCTAGCCAGCACCCTTCCTTGGAAGCGCTTTCACAGGCGCAGCAACACTGGGGCTTTGCGCTTCTCCAGCCACCAAACGTCACGGTCCTTCTCTTTCCGTCTCCTAGACACGAGCTGAGAAATTGCAAACGTCGAGCAATTGCTCAGAGATGAAAAGTGCCAGCACTGAAAGCTCTTGCTAGCCAGCACCCTTCCTTGGAAGCGCTTTCACAGGCGCAGCAACACTGGGGCTTTGCGCTTCTATACGCACCAAAAGTCACGGTCCTTCTCTTTCCGTCTCGTAGACACGAGCTGAGAAATTGCAAACGTCGAGCAATTGCTCAGAGATGAAAAGTGCCAGCACTGAAAGCTGTTGCTAGCCAGCACCCTTCCTTGGAAGCGCTTTTGTAGGCCTAAGAACACTGGGGCTCTGGGCTTCCCTAGCCACCTCATCTTCTGCTCATCCTCTCGCGCACTCTAAAGAGAGCTCAGGTGAGAAATTGCAAACGTCGAGCAATTGCTCAGAGATGAAAAGTGCCAGCACTGAAAGCTCTTGCTAGCCAGCACCCTTCCTTGGAAGCGCTTTCACAGGCGCAGCAACACTGGGGCTTTGCGCTTCTCTACCCACCAAACGTCACGGTCCTTCTCTTTCCGTCGGTAGACACGAGCTGAGAAATTGCAAACGTCGAGCAATTGCTCAGAGATGAAAAGTGCCAGCACTGAAAGCTGTTGCTAGCCAGCACCCTTCCTTGGAAGCGCTTTCACAGGCGCAGCAACACTGGGGCTTTGCGCTTCTATACGCACCAAACGTCACGGTCCTTCTCTTTCCGTCGGTAGACACGAGCTGAGAAATTGCAAACGTCGAGCAATTGCTCCGAGATGAAAAGTGCCAGCACTGAAAGCTGTTGCTAGCCAGCACCCTTCCTTGGAAGCGCTTTTGTAGGCCTAAGAACACTGGGGCTCTGGGCTTCTCTAGCCACCTCATTTTCTGCTCATCCTCTCGCGCACTCTAAAGAGAGCTCAGGTGAGAAATTACAAACGTCGAGCAATTGCTCAGAGATGAAAAGGGCCAGCACTGAAAGCTCTTGCTAGCCAGCACCCTTCCTTGCAAGCGCTTTCACAGGCGCAGCAACACTGGGGCTTTGCGCTTCTCTAGCCACCAAAAGTCACGGTCCTTCTCTTTCCGTCGGTAGACACGAGCTGAGAAATTGCAAACGTCGAGCAATTGCTCAGAGACGAAAAGTGCCAGCACTGAAAGCTCTTGCTAGCCAGCCCCCTTCCTTGGAAGCGCTTTTGTAGGCCTAAGAACACTGGGGCTCTGGGCTTCTCTAGCCACCTCATCTTCTGCTCATCCTCTCGCGCACTCTAAAGAGAGCTCAGGTGAGAAATTACAAACGTCGAGCAATTGCTCAGAGATGAAAAGTGCCAGCACTGAAAGCTCTTGCTAGCCAGCACCCTTCCTTGGAAGCGCTTTCACAGGCGCAGAAACACTGGGGCTTTGCGCTTCTCTACCCACCAAGCGTCACGGTCCTTCTCTTTCCGTCTCGTAGACACGAGCTGAGAAATTGCAAACGTCCAGCAATTGCTCAGAGATGAAAAGTGCCAGCACTGAAAGCTCTTGCTAGCCAGCCCCCTTCCTTGGAAGCGCTTTTGTAGGCCTAAGAACACTGGGGCTCTGGGCTTCTCTAGCCACCTCATCTTCTGCTCATCCTCTCGCGCACTCTAAAGAGAGCTCAGGTGAGAAATTGCAAACGTCGAGCAATTGCTCAGAGATGAAAAGTGCCAGCACTGAAAGCTCTTGCTAGCCAGCACCCTTCCTTGGAAGCGCTTTCACAGGTGCAGCAACACTGGGGCTTTGCGCTTCTCTAGCCACCAAACGTCACGGTCCTTCTCTTTCCGTCGGTAGACACGAGCTGAGAAATTGCAAACGTCGAGCAATTGCTCAGAGATGAAAAGTGCCAGCACTGAAAGCTCTTGCTAGCCAGCACCCTTCCTTGGAAGCGCTTTCACAGGCGCAGCAACACTGGGGCTTTGCGCTTCTATACGCACCAAACGTCACGGTCCTTCTCTTTCCGTCGGTAGACACGAGCTGAGAAATTGCAAACGTCGAGCAATTGCTCAGAGATGAAAAGTGCCAGCACTGAAAGCTCTTGCTAGCCAGCACCCTTCCTTGGAAGCGCTTTTGTAGGCCTAAGAACACTGGGGCTCTGGGCTTCTCTAGCCACCTCATCTTCTGCTCATCCTCTCGCGCACTCTAAAGAGAGCTCAGGTGAGAAATTGCAAACGTCCAGCAATTGCTCAGAGATGAAAAGTGCCAGCACTGAAAGCTCTTGCTAGCCAGCACCCTTCCTTGGAAGCGCTTTCACAGGCGCAGCAACACTGGGGCTTTGCGCTTCTCTAGCCACCAAAAGTCACGGTCCTTCTCTTTCCGTCGGTAGACACGAGCTGAGAAATTGCAAACGTCGAGCAATTGCTCAGAGATGAAAAGTGCCAGCACTGAAAGCTCTTGCTAGCCAGCACCCTTCCTTGGAAGCGCTTTCACAGGCGCAGCAACACTGGGGCTTTGCGCTTCTATACGCACCAAATGTCACGGTCCTTCTCTTTCCGTCTCGTAGACACGAGGTGAGAAATTGCAAACGTCGAGCAATTGCTCAGAGATGAAAAGTGCCAGCACTGAAAGCTCTTGCTAGCCAGCACCCTTCCTTGGAAGCGCTTTTGTAGGCCTAAGAACACTGGGGCTCTGGGCTTCTCTAGCCACCTCATCTTCTGCTCATCCTCTCGCGCACTCTAAAGAGAGCTCAGGTGAGAAATTGCAAACGTCCAGCAATTGCTCAGAGATGAAAAGTGCCAGCACTGAAAGCTGTTGCTAGCCAGCACCCTTCCTTGGAAGCGCTTTCACAGGCGCAGCAACATTGGGGCTTTGCGCTTCTATACGCACCAAACGTCACGGTCCTTCTCTTTCCGTCTCGTAGACACGAGCTGAGAAATTGCAAACGTCGAGCAATTGCTCAGAGATGAAAAGTGCCAGCACTGAAAGCTGTTGCTAGCCAGCACCCTTCCTTGGAAGCGCTTTCACAGGCGCAGCAACACTGGGGCTTTGCGCTTCTATACGCACCAAACGTCACGGTCCTTCTCTTTCCGTCTCCTAGACACGAGCTGAGAAATTGCAAACGTCGAGCAATTGCTCAGAGATGAAAAGTGCCAGCACTGAAAGCTCTTGCTAGCCAGCACCCTTCCTTGGAAGCGCTTTTGTAGGCCTAAGAACACTGGGGCTCTGGGTTTCTCTAGCCACCTCATCTTCTGCTCATCCTCTCGCGCACTCTAAAGAGAGCTCAGGTGAGAAATTACAAACGTCGAGCAATTGCTCAGAGATGAAAAGGGCCAGCACTGAAAGCTCTTGCTAGCCAGCACCCTTCCTTGGAAGCGCTTTCACAGGCGCAGCAACACTGGGGCTTTGCGCTTCTATACGCACCAAACGTCACGGTCCTTCTCTTTCCGTCGGTAGACACGAGCTGAGAAATTGCAAACGTCGAACAATTGCTCAGAGATGAAAAGTGCCAGCACTGAAAGCTCTTGCTAGCCAGCACCCTTCCTTGGAAGCGCTTTTGTATGCCTAAGAACACTGGGGCTCTGGGCTTCTCTAGCCACCTAATCTTCTGATCATCCTCTCGCGCACTCTAAAGAGAGCTCAGGTGAGAAATTACAAACGTCCAGCAATTGCTCAGAGATGAAAAGTGCCAGCACTGAAAGCTCTTGCTAGCCAGCACCCTTCCTTGGAAGCGCTTTCACAGGCGCAGCAACACTGGGGCTTTGCGCTTCTATACGCACCAAACGTCACGGTCCTTCTCTTTCCGTCGGTAGACACGAGCTGAGAAATTGCAAACGTCGAGCAATTGCTCCGAGATGAAAAGTGCCAGCACTGAAAGCTGTTGCTAGCCAGCACCCTTCCTTGGAAGCGCTTTTGTAGGCCTAAGAACACTGGGGCTCTGGGCTTCTCTAGCCACCTCATCTTCTGCTCATCCTCTCGCGCACTCTAAAGAGAGCTCAGGTGAGAAATTGCAAACGTCCAGCAATTGCTCAGAGATGAAAAGTGCCAGCACTGAAAGCTCTTGCTAGCCAGCACCCTTCCTTGGAAGCGCTTTCACAGGCGCAGTAACACTGGGGCTTTGCGCTTCTCCAGCCACCAAACGTCACGGTCCTTCTCTTTCCGTCTCCTAGACACGAGCTGAGAAATTGCAAACGTCGAGCAATTGCTCAGAGATGAAAAGTGCCAGCACTGAAAGCTCTTGCTAGCCAGCACCCTTCCTTGGAAGCGCTTTCACAGGCGCAGCAACACTGGGGCTTTGCGCTTCTATACGCACCAAAAGTCACGGTCCTTCTCTTTCCGTCTCGTAGACACGAGCTGAGAAATTGCAAACGTCGAGCAATTGCTCAGAGATGAAAAGTGCCAGCACTGAAAGCTGTTGCTAGCCAGCACCCTTCCTTGGAAGCGCTTTTGTAGGCCTAAGAACACTGGGGCTCTGGGCTTCCCTAGCCACCTCATCTTCTGCTCATCCTCTCGCGCACTCTAAAGAGAGCTCAGGTGAGAAATTGCAAACGTCGAGCAATTGCTCAGAGATGAAAAGTGCCAGCACTGAAAGCTCTTGCTAGCCAGCACCCTTCCTTGGAAGCGCTTTCACAGGCGCAGCAACACTGGGGCTTTGCGCTTCTCTACCCACCAAACGTCACGGTCCTTCTCTTTCCGTCGGTAGACACGAGCTGAGAAATTGCAAACGTCGAGCAATTGCTCAGAGATGAAAAGTGCCAGCACTGAAAGCTGTTGCTAGCCAGCACCCTTCCTTGGAAGCGCTTTCACAGGCGCAGCAACACTGGGGCTTTGCGCTTCTATACGCACCAAACGTCACGGTCCTTCTCTTTCCGTCGGTAGACACGAGCTGAGAAATTGCAAACGTCGAGCAATTGCTCCGAGATGAAAAGTGCCAGCACTGAAAGCTGTTGCTAGCCAGCACCCTTCCTTGGAAGCGCTTTTGTAGGCCTAAGAACACTGGGGCTCTGGGCTTCTCTAGCCACCTCATTTTCTGCTCATCCTCTCGCGCACTCTAAAGAGAGCTCAGGTGAGAAATTACAAACGTCGAGCAATTGCTCAGAGATGAAAAGGGCCAGCACTGAAAGCTCTTGCTAGCCAGCACCCTTCCTTGCAAGCGCTTTCACAGGCGCAGCAACACTGGGGCTTTGCGCTTCTCTAGCCACCAAAAGTCACGGTCCTTCTCTTTCCGTCGGTAGACACGAGCTGAGAAATTGCAAACGTCGAGCAATTGCTCAGAGACGAAAAGTGCCAGCACTGAAAGCTCTTGCTAGCCAGCCCCCTTCCTTGGAAGCGCTTTTGTAGGCCTAAGAACACTGGGGCTCTGGGCTTCTCTAGCCACCTCATCTTCTGCTCATCCTCTCGCGCACTCTAAAGAGAGCTCAGGTGAGAAATTACAAACGTCGAGCAATTGCTCAGAGATGAAAAGTGCCAGCACTGAAAGCTCTTGCTAGCCAGCACCCTTCCTTGGAAGCGCTTTCACAGGCGCAGAAACACTGGGGCTTTGCGCTTCTCTACCCACCAAGCGTCACGGTCCTTCTCTTTCCGTCTCGTAGACACGAGCTGAGAAATTGCAAACGTCCAGCAATTGCTCAGAGATGAAAAGTGCCAGCACTGAAAGCTCTTGCTAGCCAGCCCCCTTCCTTGGAAGCGCTTTTGTAGGCCTAAGAACACTGGGGCTCTGGGCTTCTCTAGCCACCTCATCTTCTGCTCATCCTCTCGCGCACTCTAAAGAGAGCTCAGGTGAGAAATTGCAAACGTCGAGCAATTGCTCAGAGATGAAAAGTGCCAGCACTGAAAGCTCTTGCTAGCCAGCACCCTTCCTTGGAAGCGCTTTCACAGGTGCAGCAACACTGGGGCTTTGCGCTTCTCTAGCCACCAAACGTCACGGTCCTTCTCTTTCCGTCGGTAGACACGAGCTGAGAAATTGCAAACGTCGAGCAATTGCTCAGAGATGAAAAGTGCCAGCACTGAAAGCTCTTGCTAGCCAGCACCCTTCCTTGGAAGCGCTTTCACAGGCGCAGCAACACTGGGGCTTTGCGCTTCTATACGCACCAAACGTCACGGTCCTTCTCTTTCCGTCTCGTAGACACGAGCTGAGAAATTGCAAACGTCGAGCAATTGCTCAGAGATGAAAAGTGCCAGCACTGGAAGCTGTTGCTAGCCAGCACCCTTCCTTGGAAGCGCTTTTGTAGGCCTAAGAACACTGGGGCTCTGGGCTTCTCTAGCCACCTCATCTTCTGCTCATCCTCTCGCGCACTCTAAAGAGAGCTCAGGTGAGAAATTACAAACGTCGAGCAATTGCTCAGAGATGAAAAGGGCCAGCACTGAAAGCTGTTGCTAGCCAGCACCCTTCCTTGGAAGCGCTTTCACAGGCGCAGCAACACTGGGGCTTTGCGCTTCTCTAGCCACCAAACGTCACGGTCCTTCTCTTTCCGTCGGTAGACACGAGCTGAGAAATTGCAAACGTCGAACAATTGCTCAGAGATGAAAAGTGCCAGCACTGAAAGCTGTTGCTAGCCAGCACCCTTCCTTGGAAGCGCTTTTGTAGGCCTAAGAACACTGGGGCTCTGGGCTTCTCTAGCCACCTCATCTTCTGCTCATCCTCTCGCGCACTCTAAAGAGAGCTCAGGTGAGAAATTGCAAAGGTCGAGCAATTGCTCAGAGATGAAAAGTGCCAGCACTGAAAGCTCTTGCTAGCCAGCACCCTTCCTTGGAAGCACTTTCACAGGCGCAGCAACACTGGGGCTTTGCGCTTCTATACGCACCAAACGTCACGGTCCTTCTCTTTCCGTCTCGTAGACACGAGCTGAGAAATTGCAAACGTCGAGCAATTGCTCAGAGATGAAAAGTGCCAGCACTGAAAGCTCTTGCTAGCCAGCACCCTTCCTTGGAAGCGCTTTCACAGGCGCAGCAACACTGGGGCTTTGCGCTTCTATACGCACCAAACGTCACGGTCCTTCTCTTTCCGTCGGTAGACACGAGCTGAGAAATTGCAAACGTCGAGCAATTGCTCAGAGATGAAAAGTGCCAGCACTGAAAGCTCTTGCTAGCCAGCACCCTTCCTTGGAAGCGCTTTTGTAGGCCTAAGAACACTGGGGCTCTGGGCTTCTCTAGCCACCTCATCTTCTGCTCATCCTCTCGCGCACTCTAAAGAGAGCTCAGGTGAGAAATTGCAAACGTCCAGCAATTGCTCAGAGATGAAAAGTGCCAGCACTGAAAGCTCTTGCTAGCCAGCACCCTTCCTTGGAAGCGCTTTCACAGGCGCAGCAACACTGGGGCTTTGCGCTTCTCTAGCCACCAAAAGTCACGGTCCTTCTCTTTCCGTCGGTAGACACGAGCTGAGAAATTGCAAACGTCGAGCAATTGCTCAGAGATGAAAAGTGCCAGCACTGAAAGCTCTTGCTAGCCAGCACCCTTCCTTGGAAGCGCTTTCACAGGCGCAGCAACACTGGGGCTTTGCGCTTCTATACGCACCAAATGTCACGGTCCTTCTCTTTCCGTCTCGTAGACACGAGGTGAGAAATTGCAAACGTCGAGCAATTGCTCAGAGATGAAAAGTGCCAGCACTGAAAGCTCTTGCTAGCCAGCACCCTTCCTTGGAAGCGCTTTTGTAGGCCTAAGAACACTGGGGCTCTGGGCTTCTCTAGCCACCTCATCTTCTGCTCATCCTCTCGCGCACTCTAAAGAGAGCTCAGGTGAGAAATTGCAAACGTCCAGCAATTGCTCAGAGATGAAAAGTGCCAGCACTGAAAGCTGTTGCTAGCCAGCACCCTTCCTTGGAAGCGCTTTCACAGGCGCAGCAACATTGGGGCTTTGCGCTTCTATACGCACCAAACGTCACGGTCCTTCTCTTTCCGTCTCGTAGACACGAGCTGAGAAATTGCAAACGTCGAGCAATTGCTCAGAGATGAAAAGTGCCAGCACTGAAAGCTGTTGCTAGCCAGCACCCTTCCTTGGAAGCGCTTTCACAGGCGCAGCAACACTGGGGCTTTGCGCTTCTATACGCACCAAACGTCACGGTCCTTCTCTTTCCGTCTCCTAGACACGAGCTGAGAAATTGCAAACGTCGAGCAATTGCTCAGAGATGAAAAGTGCCAGCACTGAAAGCTCTTGCTAGCCAGCACCCTTCCTTGGAAGCGCTTTTGTAGGCCTAAGAACACTGGGGCTCTGGGTTTCTCTAGCCACCTCATCTTCTGCTCATCCTCTCGCGCACTCTAAAGAGAGCTCAGGTGAGAAATTACAAACGTCGAGCAATTGCTCAGAGATGAAAAGGGCCAGCACTGAAAGCTCTTGCTAGCCAGCACCCTTCCTTGGAAGCGCTTTCACAGGCGCAGCAACACTGGGGCTTTGCGCTTCTATACGCACCAAACGTCACGGTCCTTCTCTTTCCGTCGGTAGACACGAGCTGAGAAATTGCAAACGTCGAACAATTGCTCAGAGATGAAAAGTGCCAGCACTGAAAGCTCTTGCTAGCCAGCACCCTTCCTTGGAAGCGCTTTTGTATGCCTAAGAACACTGGGGCTCTGGGCTTCTCTAGCCACCTAATCTTCTGATCATCCTCTCGCGCACTCTAAAGAGAGCTCAGGTGAGAAATTACAAACGTCCAGCAATTGCTCAGAGATGAAAAGTGCCAGCACTGAAAGCTCTTGCTAGCCAGCACCCTTCCTTGGAAGCGCTTTCACAGGCGCAGCAACACTGGGGCTTTGCGCTTCTATACGCACCAAACGTCACGGTCCTTCTCTTTCCGTCGGTAGACACGAGCTGAGAAATTGCAAACGTCGAGCAATTGCTCCGAGATGAAAAGTGCCAGCACTGAAAGCTGTTGCTAGCCAGCACCCTTCCTTGGAAGCGCTTTTGTAGGCCTAAGAACACTGGGGCTCTGGGCTTCTCTAGCCACCTCATCTTCTGCTCATCCTCTCGCGCACTCTAAAGAGAGCTCAGGTGAGAAATTGCAAACGTCCAGCAATTGCTCAGAGATGAAAAGTGCCAGCACTGAAAGCTCTTGCTAGCCAGCACCCTTCCTTGGAAGCGCTTTCACAGGCGCAGCAACACTGGGGCTTTGCGCTTCTCCAGCCACCAAACGTCACGGTCCTTCTCTTTCCGTCTCCTAGACACGAGCTGAGAAATTGCAAACGTCGAGCAATTGCTCAGAGATGAAAAGTGCCAGCACTGAAAGCTCTTGCTAGCCAGCACCCTTCCTTGGAAGCGCTTTCACAGGCGCAGCAACACTGGGGCTTTGCGCTTCTATACGCACCAAAAGTCACGGTCCTTCTCTTTCCGTCTCGTAGACACGAGCTGAGAAATTGCAAACGTCGAGCAATTGCTCAGAGATGAAAAGTGCCAGCACTGAAAGCTGTTGCTAGCCAGCACCCTTCCTTGGAAGCGCTTTTGTAGGCCTAAGAACACTGGGGCTCTGGGCTTCCCTAGCCACCTCATCTTCTGCTCATCCTCTCGCGCACTCTAAAGAGAGCTCAGGTGAGAAATTGCAAACGTCGAGCAATTGCTCAGAGATGAAAAGTGCCAGCACTGAAAGCTCTTGCTAGCCAGCACCCTTCCTTGGAAGCGCTTTCACAGGCGCAGCAACACTGGGGCTTTGCGCTTCTCTACCCACCAAACGTCACGGTCCTTCTCTTTCCGTCGGTAGACACGAGCTGAGAAATTGCAAACGTCGAGCAATTGCTCAGAGATGAAAAGTGCCAGCACTGAAAGCTGTTGCTAGCCAGCACCCTTCCTTGGAAGCGCTTTCACAGGCGCAGCAACACTGGGGCTTTGCGCTTCTATACGCACCAAACGTCACGGTCCTTCTCTTTCCGTCGGTAGACACGAGCTGAGAAATTGCAAACGTCGAGCAATTGCTCCGAGATGAAAAGTGCCAGCACTGAAAGCTGTTGCTAGCCAGCACCCTTCCTTGGAAGCGCTTTTGTAGGCCTAAGAACACTGGGGCTCTGGGCTTCTCTAGCCACCTCATTTTCTGCTCATCCTCTCGCGCACTCTAAAGAGAGCTCAGGTGAGAAATTACAAACGTCGAGCAATTGCTCAGAGATGAAAAGGGCCAGCACTGAAAGCTCTTGCTAGCCAGCACCCTTCCTTGCAAGCGCTTTCACAGGCGCAGCAACACTGGGGCTTTGCGCTTCTCTAGCCACCAAAAGTCACGGTCCTTCTCTTTCCGTCGGTAGACACGAGCTGAGAAATTGCAAACGTCGAGCAATTGCTCAGAGACGAAAAGTGCCAGCACTGAAAGCTCTTGCTAGCCAGCCCCCTTCCTTGGAAGCGCTTTTGTAGGCCTAAGAACACTGGGGCTCTGGGCTTCTCTAGCCACCTCATCTTCTGCTCATCCTCTCGCGCACTCTAAAGAGAGCTCAGGTGAGAAATTACAAACGTCGAGCAATTGCTCAGAGATGAAAAGTGCCAGCACTGAAAGCTCTTGCTAGCCAGCACCCTTCCTTGGAAGCGCTTTCACAGGCGCAGAAACACTGGGGCTTTGCGCTTCTCTACCCACCAAGCGTCACGGTCCTTCTCTTTCCGTCTCGTAGACACGAGCTGAGAAATTGCAAACGTCCAGCAATTGCTCAGAGATGAAAAGTGCCAGCACTGAAAGCTCTTGCTAGCCAGCCCCCTTCCTTGGAAGCGCTTTTGTAGGCCTAAGAACACTGGGGCTCTGGGCTTCTCTAGCCACCTCATCTTCTGCTCATCCTCTCGCGCACTCTAAAGAGAGCTCAGGTGAGAAATTGCAAACGTCGAGCAATTGCTCAGAGATGAAAAGTGCCAGCACTGAAAGCTCTTGCTAGCCAGCACCCTTCCTTGGAAGCGCTTTCACAGGTGCAGCAACACTGGGGCTTTGCGCTTCTCTAGCCACCAAACGTCACGGTCCTTCTCTTTCCGTCGGTAGACACGAGCTGAGAAATTGCAAACGTCGAGCAATTGCTCAGAGATGAAAAGTGCCAGCACTGAAAGCTCTTGCTAGCCAGCACCCTTCCTTGGAAGCGCTTTCACAGGCGCAGCAACACTGGGGCTTTGCGCTTCTATACGCACCAAACGTCACGGTCCTTCTCTTTCCGTCGGTAGACACGAGCTGAGAAATTGCAAACGTCGAGCAATTGCTCAGAGATGAAAAGTGCCAGCACTGAAAGCTCTTGCTAGCCAGCACCCTTCCTTGGAAGCGCTTTTGTAGGCCTAAGAACACTGGGGCTCTGGGCTTCTCTAGCCACCTCATCTTCTGCTCATCCTCTCGCGCACTCTAAAGAGAGCTCAGGTGAGAAATTGCAAACGTCCAGCAATTGCTCAGAGATGAAAAGTGCCAGCACTGAAAGCTCTTGCTAGCCAGCACCCTTCCTTGGAAGCGCTTTCACAGGCGCAGCAACACTGGGGCTTTGCGCTTCTCTAGCCACCAAAAGTCACGGTCCTTCTCTTTCCGTCGGTAGACACGAGCTGAGAAATTGCAAACGTCGAGCAATTGCTCAGAGATGAAAAGTGCCAGCACTGAAAGCTCTTGCTAGCCAGCACCCTTCCTTGGAAGCGCTTTCACAGGCGCAGCAACACTGGGGCTTTGCGCTTCTATACGCACCAAATGTCACGGTCCTTCTCTTTCCGTCTCGTAGACACGAGGTGAGAAATTGCAAACGTCGAGCAATTGCTCAGAGATGAAAAGTGCCAGCACTGAAAGCTCTTGCTAGCCAGCACCCTTCCTTGGAAGCGCTTTTGTAGGCCTAAGAACACTGGGGCTCTGGGCTTCTCTAGCCACCTCATCTTCTGCTCATCCTCTCGCGCACTCTAAAGAGAGCTCAGGTGAGAAATTGCAAACGTCCAGCAATTGCTCAGAGATGAAAAGTGCCAGCACTGAAAGCTGTTGCTAGCCAGCACCCTTCCTTGGAAGCGCTTTCACAGGCGCAGCAACATTGGGGCTTTGCGCTTCTATACGCACCAAACGTCACGGTCCTTCTCTTTCCGTCTCGTAGACACGAGCTGAGAAATTGCAAACGTCGAGCAATTGCTCAGAGATGAAAAGTGCCAGCACTGAAAGCTGTTGCTAGCCAGCACCCTTCCTTGGAAGCGCTTTCACAGGCGCAGCAACACTGGGGCTTTGCGCTTCTATACGCACCAAACGTCACGGTCCTTCTCTTTCCGTCTCCTAGACACGAGCTGAGAAATTGCAAACGTCGAGCAATTGCTCAGAGATGAAAAGTGCCAGCACTGAAAGCTCTTGCTAGCCAGCACCCTTCCTTGGAAGCGCTTTTGTAGGCCTAAGAACACTGGGGCTCTGGGTTTCTCTAGCCACCTCATCTTCTGCTCATCCTCTCGCGCACTCTAAAGAGAGCTCAGGTGAGAAATTACAAACGTCGAGCAATTGCTCAGAGATGAAAAGGGCCAGCACTGAAAGCTCTTGCTAGCCAGCACCCTTCCTTGGAAGCGCTTTCACAGGCGCAGCAACACTGGGGCTTTGCGCTTCTATACGCACCAAACGTCACGGTCCTTCTCTTTCCGTCGGTAGACACGAGCTGAGAAATTGCAAACGTCGAACAATTGCTCAGAGATGAAAAGTGCCAGCACTGAAAGCTCTTGCTAGCCAGCACCCTTCCTTGGAAGCGCTTTTGTATGCCTAAGAACACTGGGGCTCTGGGCTTCTCTAGCCACCTAATCTTCTGATCATCCTCTCGCGCACTCTAAAGAGAGCTCAGGTGAGAAATTACAAACGTCCAGCAATTGCTCAGAGATGAAAAGTGCCAGCACTGAAAGCTCTTGCTAGCCAGCACCCTTCCTTGGAAGCGCTTTCACAGGCGCAGCAACACTGGGGCTTTGCGCTTCTATACGCACCAAACGTCACGGTCCTTCTCTTTCCGTCGGTAGACACGAGCTGAGAAATTGCAAACGTCGAGCAATTGCTCCGAGATGAAAAGTGCCAGCACTGAAAGCTGTTGCTAGCCAGCACCCTTCCTTGGAAGCGCTTTTGTAGGCCTAAGAACACTGGGGCTCTGGGCTTCTCTAGCCACCTCATCTTCTGCTCATCCTCTCGCGCACTCTAAAGAGAGCTCAGGTGAGAAATTGCAAACGTCCAGCAATTGCTCAGAGATGAAAAGTGCCAGCACTGAAAGCTCTTGCTAGCCAGCACCCTTCCTTGGAAGCGCTTTCACAGGCGCAGTAACACTGGGGCTTTGCGCTTCTCCAGCCACCAAACGTCACGGTCCTTCTCTTTCCGTCTCCTAGACACGAGCTGAGAAATTGCAAACGTCGAGCAATTGCTCAGAGATGAAAAGTGCCAGCACTGAAAGCTCTTGCTAGCCAGCACCCTTCCTTGGAAGCGCTTTCACAGGCGCAGCAACACTGGGGCTTTGCGCTTCTATACGCACCAAAAGTCACGGTCCTTCTCTTTCCGTCTCGTAGACACGAGCTGAGAAATTGCAAACGTCGAGCAATTGCTCAGAGATGAAAAGTGCCAGCACTGAAAGCTGTTGCTAGCCAGCACCCTTCCTTGGAAGCGCTTTTGTAGGCCTAAGAACACTGGGGCTCTGGGCTTCCCTAGCCACCTCATCTTCTGCTCATCCTCTCGCGCACTCTAAAGAGAGCTCAGGTGAGAAATTGCAAACGTCGAGCAATTGCTCAGAGATGAAAAGTGCCAGCACTGAAAGCTCTTGCTAGCCAGCACCCTTCCTTGGAAGCGCTTTCACAGGCGCAGCAACACTGGGGCTTTGCGCTTCTCTACCCACCAAACGTCACGGTCCTTCTCTTTCCGTCGGTAGACACGAGCTGAGAAATTGCAAACGTCGAGCAATTGCTCAGAGATGAAAAGTGCCAGCACTGAAAGCTGTTGCTAGCCAGCACCCTTCCTTGGAAGCGCTTTCACAGGCGCAGCAACACTGGGGCTTTGCGCTTCTATACGCACCAAACGTCACGGTCCTTCTCTTTCCGTCGGTAGACACGAGCTGAGAAATTGCAAACGTCGAGCAATTGCTCCGAGATGAAAAGTGCCAGCACTGAAAGCTGTTGCTAGCCAGCACCCTTCCTTGGAAGCGCTTTTGTAGGCCTAAGAACACTGGGGCTCTGGGCTTCTCTAGCCACCTCATTTTCTGCTCATCCTCTCGCGCACTCTAAAGAGAGCTCAGGTGAGAAATTACAAACGTCGAGCAATTGCTCAGAGATGAAAAGGGCCAGCACTGAAAGCTCTTGCTAGCCAGCACCCTTCCTTGCAAGCGCTTTCACAGGCGCAGCAACACTGGGGCTTTGCGCTTCTCTAGCCACCAAAAGTCACGGTCCTTCTCTTTCCGTCGGTAGACACGAGCTGAGAAATTGCAAACGTCGAGCAATTGCTCAGAGACGAAAAGTGCCAGCACTGAAAGCTCTTGCTAGCCAGCCCCCTTCCTTGGAAGCGCTTTTGTAGGCCTAAGAACACTGGGGCTCTGGGCTTCTCTAGCCACCTCATCTTCTGCTCATCCTCTCGCGCACTCTAAAGAGAGCTCAGGTGAGAAATTACAAACGTCGAGCAATTGCTCAGAGATGAAAAGTGCCAGCACTGAAAGCTCTTGCTAGCCAGCACCCTTCCTTGGAAGCGCTTTCACAGGCGCAGAAACACTGGGGCTTTGCGCTTCTCTACCCACCAAGCGTCACGGTCCTTCTCTTTCCGTCTCGTAGACACGAGCTGAGAAATTGCAAACGTCCAGCAATTGCTCAGAGATGAAAAGTGCCAGCACTGAAAGCTCTTGCTAGCCAGCCCCCTTCCTTGGAAGCGCTTTTGTAGGCCTAAGAACACTGGGGCTCTGGGCTTCTCTAGCCACCTCATCTTCTGCTCATCCTCTCGCGCACTCTAAAGAGAGCTCAGGTGAGAAATTGCAAACGTCGAGCAATTGCTCAGAGATGAAAAGTGCCAGCACTGAAAGCTCTTGCTAGCCAGCACCCTTCCTTGGAAGCGCTTTCACAGGTGCAGCAACACTGGGGCTTTGCGCTTCTCTAGCCACCAAACGTCACGGTCCTTCTCTTTCCGTCGGTAGACACGAGCTGAGAAATTGCAAACGTCGAGCAATTGCTCAGAGATGAAAAGTGCCAGCACTGAAAGCTCTTGCTAGCCAGCACCCTTCCTTGGAAGCGCTTTCACAGGCGCAGCAACACTGGGGCTTTGCGCTTCTATACGCACCAAACGTCACGGTCCTTCTCTTTCCGTCTCGTAGACACGAGCTGAGAAATTGCAAACGTCGAGCAATTGCTCAGAGATGAAAAGTGCCAGCACTGGAAGCTGTTGCTAGCCAGCACCCTTCCTTGGAAGCGCTTTTGTAGGCCTAAGAACACTGGGGCTCTGGGCTTCTCTAGCCACCTCATCTTCTGCTCATCCTCTCGCGCACTCTAAAGAGAGCTCAGGTGAGAAATTACAAACGTCGAGCAATTGCTCAGAGATGAAAAGGGCCAGCACTGAAAGCTGTTGCTAGCCAGCACCCTTCCTTGGAAGCGCTTTCACAGGCGCAGCAACACTGGGGCTTTGCGCTTCTCTAGCCACCAAACGTCACGGTCCTTCTCTTTCCGTCGGTAGACACGAGCTGAGAAATTGCAAACGTCGAACAATTGCTCAGAGATGAAAAGTGCCAGCACTGAAAGCTGTTGCTAGCCAGCACCCTTCCTTGGAAGCGCTTTTGTAGGCCTAAGAACACTGGGGCTCTGGGCTTCTCTAGCCACCTCATCTTCTGCTCATCCTCTCGCGCACTCTAAAGAGAGCTCAGGTGAGAAATTGCAAAGGTCGAGCAATTGCTCAGAGATGAAAAGTGCCAGCACTGAAAGCTCTTGCTAGCCAGCACCCTTCCTTGGAAGCACTTTCACAGGCGCAGCAACACTGGGGCTTTGCGCTTCTATACGCACCAAACGTCACGGTCCTTCTCTTTCCGTCTCGTAGACACGAGCTGAGAAATTGCAAACGTCGAGCAATTGCTCAGAGATGAAAAGTGCCAGCACTGAAAGCTCTTGCTAGCCAGCACCCTTCCTTGGAAGCGCTTTTGTAGGCCTAAGAACACTGGAGCTCTGGGCTTCTCTAGCCACCTCATCTTCTGCTCATCCTCTCACGCACTCTAAAGAGAGCTCAGGTGAGAAATTGCAACCGTCGAGCAATTGCTCAGAGATGAAAAGTGCCAGCACTGAAAGCTCTTGCTAGCCAGCACCCTTCCTTGGAAGCGCTTTCACAGGCGCAGCAACACTGGGGCTTTGCGCTTCTCTAGCCACCAAAAGTCACGGTCCTTCTCTTTCCGTCGGTAGACACGAGCTGAGAAATTGCAAACGTCGAGCAATTGCTCAGAGATGAAAAGTGCCAGCACTGAAAGCTGTTGCTAGCCAGCACCCTTCCTTGGAAGCGCTTTTGTAGGCCTAAGAACACTGGGGCTCTGGGCTTCTCTAGCCACCTCATCTTCTGCTCATCCTCTCGCGCACTCTAAAGAGAGCTCAGGTGAGAAATTACAAACGTCGAGCAATTGCTCAGAGATGAAAAGTGCCAGCACTGAAAGCTCTTGCTAGCCAGCACCCTTTCTTGGAAGCGCTTTCACAGGCGCAGCAACACTGGGGCTTTGCGCTTCTCTAGCCACCAAACGTCACGGTCCTTCTCTTTCCGTCGGTAGACACGAGCTGAGAAATTGCAAACGTCGAGCAATTGCTCAGAGATGAAAAGTGCCAGCACTGAAAGCTCTTGCTAGCCAGCACCCTTCCTTGGAAGCGCTTTTGTAGGCCTAAGAACACTGGGGCTCTGGGCTTCTCTAGCCACCTCATCTTCTGCTCATCCTGTCGCGCACTCTAAAGAGAGCTCAGGTGAGAAATTGCAAACGTCGAGCAATTGCTCAGAGATGAAAAGTGCCAGCACTGAAAGCTGTTGCTAGCCAGCACCCTTCCTTGGAAGCGCTTTCACAGGCGCAGCAACACTGGGGCTTTGCGCTTCTATATGCACCAAACGTCACGGTCCTTCTCTTTCCGTCTCCTAGACACGAGCTGAGAAATTGCAAACGTCGAGCAATTGCTCAGAGATGAAAAGTGCCAGCACTGAAAGCTCTTGCTAGCCAGCCCCCTTCCTTGGAAGCGCTTTTGTAGGCCTAAGAACACTGGGGCTCTGGGCTTCTCTAGCCACCTCATCTTCTGCTCATCCTCTCGCGCACTCTAAAGAGAGCTCAGGTGAGAAATTACAAACGTCGAGCAATTGCTCAGAGATGAAAAGTGCCAGCACTGAAAGCTGTTGCTAGCCAGCACCCTTCCTTGGAAGCGCTTTCACAGGCGCAGCAACACTGGGGCTTTGCGCTTCTATACGCACCAAACGTCACGGTCCTTCTCTTTCCGTCTCGTAGACACGAGCTGAGAAATTGCAAACGTCGAGCAATTGCTCAGAGATGAAAAGTGCCAGCACTGAAAGCTCTTGCTAGCCAGCACCCTTCCTTGGAAGCGCTTTTGTAGGCCTAAGAACACTGGGGCTCTGGGCTTCTCTAGCCACCTCATCTTCTGCTCATCCTCTCGCGCACTCTAAAGAGAGCTCAGGTGAGAAATTGCAAACGTCGAGCAATTGCTCAGAGATGAAAAGTGCCAGCACTGAAAGCTGTTGCTAGCCAGCACCCTTCCTTGGAAGCGCTTTCACAGGCGCAGCAACACTGGGGCTTTGCGCTTCTATACGCACCAAACGTCACGGTCCTTCTCTTTCCGTCGGTAGACACGAGCTGAGAAATTGCAAACGTCCAGCAATTGCTCAGAGATGAAAAGTGCCAGCACTGAAAGCTCTTGCTAGCCAGCACCCTTCCTTGGAAGCGCTTTTGTAGGCCTAAGAACACTGGGGCTCTGGGCTTCTCTAGCCACCTCATCTTCTGCTCATCCTCTCGCGCACTCTAAAGAGAGCTCAGGTGAGAAATTACAAACGTCGAGCAATTGCTCAGAGATGAAAAGGGCCAGCACTGAAAGCTCTTGCTAGCCAGCACCCTTCCTTGGAAGCGCTTTCACAGGCGCAGCAACACTGGGGCTTTGCGCTTCTATACGCACCAAACGTCACGGTCCTTCTCTTTCCGTCGGTAGACACGAGCTGAGAAATTGCAAACGTCGAGCAATTGCTCAGAGATGAAAAGTGCCAGCACTGAAAGCTCTTGCTAGCCAGCACCCTTCCTTGGAAGCGCTTTTGTAGGCCTAAGAACACTGGGGCTCTGGGCTTCTCTAGCCACCTAATCTTCTGATCATCCTCTCGCGCACTCTAAAGAGAGCTCAGGTGAGAAATTGCAAACGTCGAGCAATTGCTCAGAGATGAAAAGTGCCAGCACTGAAAGCTCTTGCTAGCCAGCACCCTTCCTTGGAAGCGCTTTCACAGGCGCAGCAACACTGGGGCTTTGCGCTTCTATACGCACCAAAAGTCACGGTCCTTCTCTTTCCGTCTCGTAGACACGAGCTGAGAAATTGCAAACGTCGAGCAATTGCTCAGAGATGAAAAGTGCCAGCACTGAAAGCTGTTGCTAGCCAGCACCCTTCCTTGGAAGCGCTTTTGTAGGCCTAAGAACACTGGGGCTCTGGGCTTCTCTAGCCACCTCATCTTCTGCTCATCCTCTCGCGCACTCTAAAGAGAGCTCAGGTGAGAAATTACAAACGTCGAGCAATTGCTCAGAGATGAAAAGGGCCAGCACTGAAAGCTCTTGCTAGCCAGCACCCTTCCTTGGAAGCGCTTTCACAGGCGCAGCAACACTGGGGCTTTGCGCTTCTATACGCACCAAACGTCACGGTCCTTCTCTTTCCGTCGGTAGACACGAGCTGAGAAATTGCAAACGTCGAACAATTGCTCAGAGATGAAAAGTGCCAGCACTGAAAGCTGTTGCTAGCCAGCACCCTTCCTTGGAAGCGCTTTCACAGGCGCAGCAACACTGGGGCTTTGCGCTTCTATACGCACCAAACGTCACGGTCATTCTCTTTCCGTCTCCTAGACACGAGCTGAGAAATTGCAAACGTCGAGCAATTGCTCAGAGATGAAAAGTGCCAGCACTGAAAGCTCTTGCTAGCCAGCACCCTTCCTTGGAAGCGCTTTTGTAGGCCTAAGAACACTGGGGCTCTGGGCTTCTCTAGCCACCTCATCTTCTGCTCATCCTCTCGCGCACTCTAAAGAGAGCTCAGGTGAGAAATTGCAAACGTCGAGCAATTGCTCAGAGATGAAAAGTGCCAGCACTGAAAGCTCTTGCTAGCCAGCACCCTTCCTTGGAAGCGCTTTCACAGGCGCAGCAACACTGGGGCTTTGCGCTTCTCTACCCACCAAACGTCACGGTCCTTCTCTTTCCGTCTCGTAGACACGAGCTGAGAAATTGCAAACGTCGAGCAATTGCTCAGAGATGAAAAGGGCCAGCACTGAAAGCTCTTGCTAGCCAGCACCCTTCCTTGGAAGCGCTTTCACAGGCGCAGCAACACTGGGGCTTTGCGCTTCTCTACCCACCAAATGTCACGGTCCTTCTCTTTCCGTCTCGTAGACACGAGCTGAGAAATTGCAAACGTCGAGCAATTGCTCAGAGATGAAAAGTGCCAGCACTGAAAGCTCTTGCTAGCCAGCACCCTTCCTTGGAAGCGCTTTTGTAGGCCTAAGAACACTGGGGCTCTGGGCTTCTCTAGCCACCTCATCTTCTGCTCATCCTCTCGCGCACTCTAAAGAGAGCTCAGGTGAGAAATTACAAACGTCGAGCAATTGCTCAGAGATGAAAAGGGCCAGCACTGAAAGCTCTTGCTAGCCAGCACCCTTCCTTGGAAGCGCTTTCACAGGCGCAGCAACACTGGGGCTTTGCGCTTCTATACGCACCAAACGTCACGGTCCTTCTCTTTCCGTCGGTAGACACGAGCTGAGAAATTGCAAACGTCGAACAATTGCTCAGAGATGAAAAGTGCCAGCACTGAAAGCTGTTGCTAGCCAGCACCCTTCCTTGGAAGCGCTTTTGTATGCCTAAGAACACTGGGGCTCTGGGCTTCTCTAGCCACCTAATCTTCTGATCATCCTCTCGCGCACTCTAAAGAGAGCTCAGGTGAGAAATTGCAAACGTCCAGCAATTGCTCAGAGATGAAAAGTGCCAGCACTGAAAGCTGTTGCTAGCCAGCACCCTTCCTTGGAAGCGCTTTTGTATGCCTAAGAACACTGGGGCTCTGGGCTTCTCTAGCCACCTCATCTTCTGCTCATCCTCTCGCGCACTCTAAAGAGAGCTCAGGTGAGAAATTACAAACGTCGAGCAATTGCTCAGAGATGAAAAGGGCCAGCACTGAAAGCTCTTGCTAGCCAGAACCCTTCCTTGGAAGCGCTTTCACAGGCGCAGCAACACTGGGGCTTTGCGCTTCTATACGCACCAAACGTCACGGTCCTTCTCTTTCCGTCGGTAGACACGAGCTGAGAAATTGCAAACGTCGAACAATTGCTCAGAGATGAAAAGTGCCAGCACTGAAAGCTGTTGCTAGCCAGCACCCTTCCTTGGAAGCGCTTTTGTATGCCTAAGAACACTGGGGCTCTGGGCTTCTCTAGCCACCTAATCTTCTGATCATCCTCTCGCGCACTCTAAAGAGAGCTCAGGTGAGAAATTGCAAACGTCGAGCAATTGCTCAGAGATGAAAAGTGCCAGCACTGAAAGCTGTTGCTAGCCAGCACCCTTCCTTGGAAGCGCTTTCACAGGCGCAGCAACACTGGGGCTTTGCGCTTCTATACGCACCAAACGTCACGGTCATTCTCTTTCCGTCTCCTAGACACGAGCTGAGAAATTGCAAACGTCCAGCAATTGCTCAGAGATGAAAAGTGCCAGCACTGAAAGCTGTTGCTAGCCAGCACCCTTCCTTGGAAGCGCTTTTGTAGGCCTAAGAACACTGGGGCTCTGGGCTTCTCTAGCCACCTCATCTTCTGCTCATCCTCTCGCGCACTCTAAAGAGAGCTCAGGTGAGAAATTACAAACGTCGAGCAATTGCTCAGAGATGAAAAGGGCCAGCACTGAAAGCTCTTGCTAGCCAGCACCCTTTCTTGGAAGCGCTTTCACAGGCGCAGCAACACTGGGGCTTTGCGCTTCTCTAGCCACCAAACGTCACGGTCCTTCTCTTTCCGTCGGTAGACACGAGCTGAGAAATTGCAAACGTCGAGCAATTGCTCAGAGATGAAAAGTGCCAGCACTGAAAGCTCTTGCTAGCCAGCACCCTTCCTTGGAAGCGCTTTTGTAGGCCTAAGAACACTGGGGCTCTGGGCTTCTCTAGCCACCTCATCTTCTGCTCATCCTCTCGCGCACTCTAAAGAGAGCTCAGGTGAGAAATTACAAACGTCGAGCAATTGCTCAGAGATGAAAAGGGCCAGCACTGAAAGCTCTTGCTAGCCAGCACCCTTTCTTGGAAGCGCTTTCACAGGCGCAGCAACACTGGGGCTTTGCGCTTCTCTAGCCACCAAACGTCACGGTCCTTCTCTTTCCGTCGGTAGACACGAGCTGAGAAATTGCAAACGTCGAGCAATTGCTCAGAGATGAAAAGTGCCAGCACTGAAAGCTCTTGCTAGCCAGCACCCTTCCTTGGAAGCGCTTTTGTAGGCCTAAGAACACTGGGGCTCTGGGCTTCTCTAGCCACCTCATCTTCTGCTCATCCTGTCGCGCACTCTAAAGAGAGCTCAGGTGAGAAATTGCAAACGTCGAGCAATTGCTCAGAGATGAAAAGTGCCAGCACTGAAAGCTGTTGCTAGCCAGCACCCTTCCTTGGAAGCGCTTTCACAGGCGCAGCAACACTGGGGCTTTGCGCTTCTATATGCACCAAACGTCACGGTCCTTCTCTTTCCGTCTCCTAGACACGAGCTGAGAAATTGCAAACGTCGAGCAATTGCTCAGAGATGAAAAGTGCCAGCACTGAAAGCTCTTGCTAGCCAGCACCCTTCCTTGGAAGCGCTTTTGTAGGCCTAAGAACACTGGGGCTCTGGGCTTCTCTAGCCACCTCATCTTCTGCTCATCCTCTCGCGCACTCTAAAGAGAGCTCAGGTGAGAAATTACAAACGTCGAGCAATTGCTCAGAGATGAAAAGTGCCAGCACTGAAAGCTGTTGCTAGCCAGCACCCTTCCTTGGAAGCGCTTTCACAGGCGCAGCAACACTGGGGCTTTGCGCTTCTATACGCACCAAACGTCACGGTCCTTCTCTTTCCGTCTCGTAGACACGAGCTGAGAAATTGCAAACGTCGAGCAATTGCTCAGAGATGAAAAGTGCCAGCACTGAAAGCTCTTGCTAGCCAGCACCCTTCCTTGGAAGCGCTTTTGTAGGCCTAAGAACACTGGGGCTCTGGGCTTCTCTAGCCACCTCATCTTCTGCTCATCCTCTCGCGCACTCTAAAGAGAGCTCAGGTGAGAAATTGCAAACGTCGAGCAATTGCTCAGAGATGAAAAGTGCCAGCACTGAAAGCTCTTGCTAGCCAGCACCCTTCCTTGGAAGCGCTTTCACAGGCGCAGCAACACTGGGGCTTTGCGCTTCTATACGCACCAAACGTCACGGTCCTTCTCTTTCCGTCGGTAGACACGAGCTGAGAAATTGCAAACGTCCAGCAATTGCTCAGAGATGAAAAGTGCCAGCACTGAAAGCTCTTGCTAGCCAGCACCCTTCCTTGGAAGCGCTTTTGTAGGCCTAAGAACACTGGGGCTCTGGGCTTCTCTAGCCACCTCATCTTCTGCTCATCCTCTCGCGCACTCTAAAGAGAGCTCAGGTGAGAAATTACAAACGTCGAGCAATTGCTCAGAGATGAAAAGGGCCAGCACTGAAAGCTCTTGCTAGCCAGCACCCTTCCTTGGAAGCGCTTTCACAGGCGCAGCAACACTGGGGCTTTGCGCTTCTATACGCACCAAACGTCACGGTCCTTCTCTTTCCGTCGGTAGACACGAGCTGAGAAATTGCAAACGTCGAGCAATTGCTCAGAGATGAAAAGTGCCAGCACTGAAAGCTCTTGCTAGCCAGCACCCTTCCTTGGAAGCGCTTTTGTAGGCCTAAGAACACTGGGGCTCTGGGCTTCTCTAGCCACCTAATCTTCTGATCATCCTCTCGCGCACTCTAAAGAGAGCTCAGGTGAGAAATTGCAAACGTCGAGCAATTGCTCAGAGATGAAAAGTGCCAGCACTGAAAGCTCTTGCTAGCCAGCACCCTTCCTTGGAAGCGCTTTCACAGGCGCAGCAACACTGGGGCTTTGCGCTTCTATACGCACCAAAAGTCACGGTCCTTCTCTTTCCGTCTCGTAGACACGAGCTGAGAAATTGCAAACGTCGAGCAATTGCTCAGAGATGAAAAGTGCCAGCACTGAAAGCTGTTGCTAGCCAGCACCCTTCCTTGGAAGCGCTTTTGTAGGCCTAAGAACACTGGGGCTCTGGGCTTCTCTAGCCACCTCATCTTCTGCTCATCCTCTCGCGCACTCTAAAGAGAGCTCAGGTGAGAAATTACAAACGTCGAGCAATTGCTCAGAGATGAAAAGGGCCAGCACTGAAAGCTCTTGCTAGCCAGCACCCTTCCTTGGAAGCGCTTTCACAGGCGCAGCAACACTGGGGCTTTGCGCTTCTATACGCACCAAACGTCACGGTCCTTCTCTTTCCGTCGGTAGACACGAGCTGAGAAATTGCAAACGTCGAACAATTGCTCAGAGATGAAAAGTGCCAGCACTGAAAGCTGTTGCTAGCCAGCACCCTTCCTTGGAAGCGCTTTCACAGGCGCAGCAACACTGGGGCTTTGCGCTTCTATACGCACCAAACGTCACGGTCATTCTCTTTCCGTCTCCTAGACACGAGCTGAGAAATTGCAAACGTCGAGCAATTGCTCAGAGATGAAAAGTGCCAGCACTGAAAGCTGTTGCTAGCCAGCACCCTTCCTTGGAAGCGCTTTTGTAGGCCTAAGAACACTGGGGCTCTGGGCTTCTCTAGCCACCTCATCTTCTGCTCATCCTCTCGCGCACTCTAAAGAGAGCTCAGGTGAGAAATTGCAAACGTCGAGCAATTGCTCAGAGATGAAAAGTGCCAGCACTGAAAGCTCTTGCTAGCCAGCACCCTTCCTTGGAAGCGCTTTCACAGGCGCAGCAACACTGGGGCTTTGCGCTTCTCTACCCACCAAACGTCACGGTCCTTCTCTTTCCGTCTCGTAGACACGAGCTGAGAAATTGCAAACGTCGAGCAATTGCTCAGAGATGAAAAGTGCCAGCACTGAAAGCTCTTGCTAGCCAGCACCCTTCCTTGGAAGCGCTTTCACAGGCGCAGCAACACTGGGGCTTTGCGCTTCTCTACCCACCAAATGTCACGGTCCTTCTCTTTCCGTCTCGTAGACACGAGCTGAGAAATTGCAAACGTCGAGCAATTGCTCAGAGATGAAAAGTGCCAGCACTGAAAGCTCTTGCTAGCCAGCACCCTTCCTTGGAAGCGCTTTTGTAGGCCTAAGAACACTGGGGCTCTGGGCTTCTCTAGCCACCTCATCTTCTGCTCATCCTCTCGCGCACTCTAAAGAGAGCTCAGGTGAGAAATTACAAACGTCGAGCAATTGCTCAGAGATGAAAAGGGCCAGCACTGAAAGCTCTTGCTAGCCAGCACCCTTCCTTGGAAGCGCTTTCACAGGCGCAGCAACACTGGGGCTTTGCGCTTCTATACGCACCAAACGTCACGGTCCTTCTCTTTCCGTCGGTAGACACGAGCTGAGAAATTGCAAACGTCGAACAATTGCTCAGAGATGAAAAGTGCCAGCACTGAAAGCTGTTGCTAGCCAGCACCCTTCCTTGGAAGCGCTTTTGTATGCCTAAGAACACTGGGGCTCTGGGCTTCTCTAGCCACCTAATCTTCTGATCATCCTCTCGCGCACTCTAAAGAGAGCTCAGGTGAGAAATTGCAAACGTCCAGCAATTGCTCAGAGATGAAAAGTGCCAGCACTGAAAGCTGTTGCTAGCCAGCACCCTTCCTTGGAAGCGCTTTTGTATGCCTAAGAACACTGGGGCTCTGGGCTTCTCTAGCCACCTCATCTTCTGCTCATCCTCTCGCGCACTCTAAAGAGAGCTCAGGTGAGAAATTACAAACGTCGAGCAATTGCTCAGAGATGAAAAGGGCCAGCACTGAAAGCTCTTGCTAGCCAGAACCCTTCCTTGGAAGCGCTTTCACAGGCGCAGCAACACTGGGGCTTTGCGCTTCTATACGCACCAAACGTCACGGTCCTTCTCTTTCCGTCGGTAGACACGAGCTGAGAAATTGCAAACGTCGAACAATTGCTCAGAGATGAAAAGTGCCAGCACTGAAAGCTGTTGCTAGCCAGCACCCTTCCTTGGAAGCGCTTTTGTATGCCTAAGAACACTGGGGCTCTGGGCTTCTCTAGCCACCTAATCTTCTGATCATCCTCTCGCGCACTCTAAAGAGAGCTCAGGTGAGAAATTGCAAACGTCGAGCAATTGCTCAGAGATGAAAAGTGCCAGCACTGAAAGCTGTTGCTAGCCAGCACCCTTCCTTGGAAGCGCTTTCACAGGCGCAGCAACACTGGGGCTTTGCGCTTCTATACGCACCAAACGTCACGGTCATTCTCTTTCCGTCTCCTAGACACGAGCTGAGAAATTGCAAACGTCCAGCAATTGCTCAGAGATGAAAAGTGCCAGCACTGAAAGCTGTTGCTAGCCAGCACCCTTCCTTGGAAGCGCTTTTGTAGGCCTAAGAACACTGGGGCTCTGGGCTTCTCTAGCCACCTCATCTTCTGCTCATCCTCTCGCGCACTCTAAAGAGAGCTCAGGTGAGAAATTACAAACGTCGAGCAATTGCTCAGAGATGAAAAGTGCCAGCACTGAAAGCTCTTGCTAGCCAGCACCCTTTCTTGGAAGCGCTTTCACAGGCGCAGCAACACTGGGGCTTTGCGCTTCTCTAGCCACCAAACGTCACGGTCCTTCTCTTTCCGTCGGTAGACACGAGCTGAGAAATTGCAAACGTCGAGCAATTGCTCAGAGATGAAAAGTGCCAGCACTGAAAGCTGTTGCTAGCCAGCACCCTTCCTTGGAAGCGCTTTTGTAGGCCTAAGAACACTGGGGCTCTGGGCTTCTCTAGCCACCTCATCTTCTGCTCATCCTCTCGTGCACTCTAAAGAGAGCTCAGGTGAGAAATTACAAACGTCGAGCAATTGCTCAGAGATGAAAAGGGCCAGCACTGAAAGCTCTTGCTAGCCAGCACCCTTTCTTGGAAGCGCTTTCACAGGCGCAGCAACACTGGGGCTTTGCGCTTCTCTAGCCACCAAACGTCACGGTCCTTCTCTTTCCGTCGGTAGACACGAGCTGAGAAATTGCAAACGTCGAGCAATTGCTCAGAGATGAAAAGTGCCAGCACTGAAAGCTCTTGCTAGCCAGCACCCTTCCTTGGAAGCGCTTTTGTAGGCCTAAGAACACTGGGGCTCTGGGCTTCTCTAGCCACCTCATCTTCTGCTCATCCTGTCGCGCACTCTAAAGAGAGCTCAGGTGAGAAATTGCAAACGTCGAGCAATTGCTCAGAGATGAAAAGTGCCAGCACTGAAAGCTCTTGCTAGCCAGCACCCTTCCTTGGAAGCGCTTTCACAGGCGCAGCAACACTGGGGCTTTGCGCTTCTATACGCACCAAAAGTCACGGTCCTTCTCTTTCCGTCTCGTAGACACGAGCTGAGAAATTGCAAACGTCGAGCAATTGCTCAGAGATGAAAAGTGCCAGCACTGAAAGCTCTTGCTAGCCAGCACCCTTCCTTGGAAGCGCTTTTGTAGGCCTAAGAACACTGGGGCTCTGGGCTTCTCTAGCCACCTCATCTTCTGCTCATCCTCTCGCGCACTCTAAAGAGAGCTCAGGTGAGAAATTACAAACGTCGAGCAATTGCTCAGAGATGAAAAGGGCCAGCACTGAAAGCTCTTGCTAGCCAGCACCCTTCCTTGGAAGCGCTTTCACAGGCGCAGCAACACTGGGGCTTTGCGCTTCTATACGCACCAAACGTCACGGTCCTTCTCTTTCCGTCGGTAGACACGAGCTGAGAAATTGCAAACGTCGAACAATTGCTCAGAGATGAAAAGTGCCAGCACTGAAAGCTGTTGCTAGCCAGCACCCTTCCTTGGAAGCGCTTTCACAGGCGCAGCAACACTGGGGCTTTGCGCTTCTATACGCACCAAACGTCACGGTCATTCTCTTTCCGTCTCCTAGACACGAGCTGAGAAATTGCAAACGTCGAGCAATTGCTCAGAGATGAAAAGTGCCAGCACTGAAAGCTCTTGCTAGCCAGCACCCTTCCTTGGAAGCGCTTTTGTAGGCCTAAGAACACTGGGGCTCTGGGCTTCTCTAGCCACCTCATCTTCTGCTCATCCTCTCGCGCACTCTAAAGAGAGCTCAGGTGAGAAATTGCAAACGTCGAGCAATTGCTCAGAGATGAAAAGTGCCAGCACTGAAAGCTCTTGCTAGCCAGCACCCTTCCTTGGAAGCGCTTTCACAGGCGCAGCAACACTGGGGCTTTGCGCTTCTCTACCCACCAAACGTCACGGTCCTTCTCTTTCCGTCTCGTAGACACGAGCTGAGAAATTGCAAACGTCGAGCAATTGCTCAGAGATGAAAAGTGCCAGCACTGAAAGCTCTTGCTAGCCAGCACCCTTCCTTGGAAGCGCTTTCACAGGCGCAGCAACACTGGGGCTTTGCGCTTCTCTACCCACCAAATGTCACGGTCCTTCTCTTTCCGTCTCGTAGACACGAGCTGAGAAATTGCAAACGTCGAGCAATTGCTCAGAGATGAAAAGTGCCAGCACTGAAAGCTCTTGCTAGCCAGCACCCTTCCTTGGAAGCGCTTTTGTAGGCCTAAGAACACTGGGGCTCTGGGCTTCTCTAGCCACCTCATCTTCTGCTCATCCTCTCGCGCACTCTAAAGAGAGCTCAGGTGAGAAATTACAAACGTCGAGCAATTGCTCAGAGATGAAAAGGGCCAGCACTGAAAGCTCTTGCTAGCCAGCACCCTTCCTTGGAAGCGCTTTCACAGGCGCAGCAACACTGGGGCTTTGCGCTTCTATACGCACCAAACGTCACGGTCCTTCTCTTTCCGTCGGTAGACACGAGCTGAGAAATTGCAAACGTCGAACAATTGCTCAGAGATGAAAAGTGCCAGCACTGAAAGCTGTTGCTAGCCAGCACCCTTCCTTGGAAGCGCTTTTGTATGCCTAAGAACACTGGGGCTCTGGGCTTCTCTAGCCACCTAATCTTCTGATCATCCTCTCGCGCACTCTAAAGAGAGCTCAGGTGAGAAATTGCAAACGTCCAGCAATTGCTCAGAGATGAAAAGTGCCAGCACTGAAAGCTGTTGCTAGCCAGCACCCTTCCTTGGAAGCGCTTTTGTATGCCTAAGAACACTGGGGCTCTGGGCTTCTCTAGCCACCTCATCTTCTGCTCATCCTCTCGCGCACTCTAAAGAGAGCTCAGGTGAGAAATTACAAACGTCGAGCAATTGCTCAGAGATGAAAAGGGCCAGCACTGAAAGCTCTTGCTAGCCAGAACCCTTCCTTGGAAGCGCTTTCACAGGCGCAGCAACACTGGGGCTTTGCGCTTCTATACGCACCAAACGTCACGGTCCTTCTCTTTCCGTCGGTAGACACGAGCTGAGAAATTGCAAACGTCGAACAATTGCTCAGAGATGAAAAGTGCCAGCACTGAAAGCTGTTGCTAGCCAGCACCCTTCCTTGGAAGCGCTTTTGTATGCCTAAGAACACTGGGGCTCTGGGCTTCTCTAGCCACCTAATCTTCTGATCATCCTCTCGCGCACTCTAAAGAGAGCTCAGGTGAGAAATTGCAAACGTCGAACAATTGCTCAGAGATGAAAAGTGCCAGCACTGAAAGCTGTTGCTAGCCAGCACCCTTCCTTGGAAGCGCTTTTGTATGCCTAAGAACACTGGGGCTCTGGGCTTCTCTAGCCACCTAATCTTCTGATCATCCTCTCGCGCACTCTAAAGAGAGCTCAGGTGAGAAATTGCAAACGTCCAGCAATTGCTCAGAGATGAAAAGTGCCAGCACTGAAAGCTGTTGCTAGCCAGCACCCTTCCTTGGAAGCGCTTTCACAGGCGCAGCAACACTGGGGCTTTGCGCTTCTATACGCACCAAACGTCACGGTCATTCTCTTTCCGTCTCCTAGACACGAGCTGAGAAATTGCAAACGTCCAGCAATTGCTCAGAGATGAAAAGTGCCAGCACTGAAAGCTGTTGCTAGCCAGCACCCTTCCTTGGAAGCGCTTTTGTAGGCCTAAGAACACTGGGGCTCTGGGCTTCTCTAGCCACCTCATCTTCTGCTCATCCTCTCGCGCACTCTAAAGAGAGCTCAGGTGAGAAATTGCAAACGTCGAGCAATTGCTCAGAGATGAAAAGTGCCAGCACTGAAAGCTCTTGCTAGCCAGCACCCTTCCTTGGAAGCGCTTTCACAGGCGCAGCAACACTGGGGCTTTGCGCTTCTCTACCCACCAAACGTCACGGTCCTTCTCTTTCCGTCTCCTAGACACGAGCTGAGAAATTGCAAACGTCGAGCAATTGCTCAGAGATGAAAAGTGCCAGCACTGAAAGCTCTTGCTAGCCAGCCCCCTTCCTTGGAAGCGCTTTTGTAGGCCTAAGAACACTGGGGCTCTGGGCTTCTCTAGCCACCTCATCTTCTGCTCATCCTCTCGCGCACTCTAAAGAGAGCTCAGGTGAGAAATTGCAAACGTCGAGCAATTGCTCAGAGATGAAAAGTGCCAGCACTGAAAGCTGTTGCTAGCCAGCACCCTTCCTTGGAAGCGCTTTCACAGGCGCAGCAACATTGGGGCTTTGCGCTTCTATACGCACCAAACGTCACGGTCCTTCTCTTTCCGTCTCCTAGACACGAGCTGAGAAATTGCAAACGTCGAGCAATTGCTCAGAGATGAAAAGTGCCAGCACTGAAAGCTCTTGCTAGCCAGCACCCTTCCTTGGAAGCGCTTTCACAGGCGCAGCAACACTGGGGCTTTGCGCTTCTATACGCACCAAACGTCACGGTCCTTCTCTTTCCGTCTCGTAGACACGAGCTGAGAAATTGCAAACGTCGAGCAATTGCTCAGAGATGAAAAGTGCCAGCACTGAAAGCTCTTGCTAGCCAGCACCCTTCCTTGGAAGCGCTTTTGTAGGCCTAAGAACACTGGGGCTCTGGGCTTCTCTAGCCACCTCATCTTCTGCTCATCCTCTCGCGCACTCTAAAGAGAGCTCAGGTGAGAAATTGCAAACGTCGAGCAATTGCTCAGAGATGAAAAGTGCCAGCACTGAAAGCTCTTGCTAGCCAGCACCCTTCCTTGGAAGCACTTTCACAGGCGCAGCAACACTGGGGCTTTGCGCTTCTATACGCACCAAACGTCACGGTCCTTCTCTTTCCGTCTCGTAGACACGAGCTGAGAAATTGCAAACGTCCAGCAATTGCTCAGAGATGAAAAGTGCCAGCACTGAAAGCTCTTGCTAGCCAGCACCCTTCCTTGGAAGCGCTTTTGTAGGCCTAAGAACACTGGAGCTCTGGGCTTCTCTAGCCACCTCATCTTCTGCTCATCCTCTCGCGCACTCTAAAGAGAGCTCAGGTGAGAAATTGCAAACGTCCAGCAATTGCTCAGAGATGAAAAGTGCCAGCACTGAAAGCTCTTGCTAGCCAGCACCCTTCCTTGGAAGCGCTTTCACAGGCGCAGCAACACTGGGGCTTTGCGCTTCTCTAGCCACCAAAAGTCACGGTCCTTCTCTTTCCGTCGGTAGACACGAGCTGAGAAATTGCAAACGTCGAGCAATTGCTCCGAGATGAAAAGTGCCAGCACTGAAAGCTGTTGCTAGCCAGCACCCTTCCTTGGAAGCGCTTTCACAGGCGCAGCAACACTGGGGCTTTGCGCTTCTATACGCACCAAATGTCACGGTCCTTCTCTTTCCGTCTCGTAGACACGAGCTGAGAAATTGCAAACGTCGAGCAATTGCTCAGAGATGAAAAGTGCCAGCACTGAAAGCTCTTGCTAGCCAGCACCCTTCCTTGGAAGCGCTTTTGTAGGCCTAAGAACACTGGGGCTCTGGGCTTCTCTAGCCACCTCATCTTCTGCTCATCCTCTCGCGCACTCTAAAGAGAGCTCAGGTGAGAAATTGCAAACGTCCAGCAATTGCTCAGAGATGAAAAGTGCCAGCACTGAAAGCTCTTGCTAGCCAGCACCCTTCCTTGGAAGCGCTTTCACAGGCGCAGCAACATTGGGGCTTTGCGCTTCTATACGCACCAAACGTCACGGTCCTTCTCTTTCCGTCTCGTAGACACGAGCTGAGAAATTGCAAACGTCGAGCAATTGCTCAGAGATGAAAAGTGCCAGCACTGAAAGCTGTTGCTAGCCAGCACCCTTCCTTGGAAGCGCTTTCACAGGCGCAGCAACACTGGGGCTTTGCGCTTCTATACGCACCAAACGTCACGGTCCTTCTCTTTCCGTCTCCTAGACACGAGCTGAGAAATTGCAAACGTCGAGCAATTGCTCAGAGATGAAAAGTGCCAGCACTGAAAGCTCTTGCTAGCCAGCACCCTTCCTTGGAAGCGCTTTTGTAGGCCTAAGAACACTGGGGCTCTGGGCTTCTCTAGCCACCTCATCTTCTGCTCATCCTCTCGCGCACTCTAAAGAGAGCTCAGGTGAGAAATTACAAACGTCGAGCAATTGCTCAGAGATGAAAAGGGCCAGCACTGAAAGCTCTTGCTAGCCAGCACCCTTCCTTGGAAGCGCTTTCACAGGCGCAGCAACACTGGGGCTTTGCGCTTCTATACGCACCAAACGTCACGGTCCTTCTCTTTCCGTCGGTAGACACGAGCTGAGAAATTGCAAACGTCGAACAATTGCTCAGAGATGAAAAGTGCCAGCACTGAAAGCTCTTGCTAGCCAGCACCCTTCCTTGGAAGCGCTTTTGTATACCTAAGAACACTGGGGCTCTGGGCTTCTCTAGCCACCTCATCTTCTGCTCATCCTCTCGCGCACTCTAAAGAGAGCTCAGGTGAGAAATTACAAACGTCCAGCAATTGCTCAGAGATGAAAAGTGCCAGCACTGAAAGCTCTTGCTAGCCAGCACCCTTCCTTGGAAGCGCTTTCACAGGCGCAGCAACACTGGGGCTTTGCGCTTCTATACGCACCAAACGTCACGGTCCTTCTCTTTCCGTCGGTAGACACGAGCTGAGAAATTGCAAACGTCCAGCAATTGCTCAGAGATGAAAAGTGCCAGCACTGAAAGCTCTTGCTAGCCAGCACCCTTCCTTGGAAGCGCTTTTGTAGGCCTAAGAACACTGGGGCTCTGGGCTTCTCTAGCCACCTCATCTTCTGCTCATCCTCTCGCGCACTCTAAAGAGAGCTCAGGTGAGAAATTGCAAACGTCCAGCAATTGCTCAGAGATGAAAAGTGCCAGCACTGAAAGCTCTTGCTAGCCAGCACCCTTCCTTGGAAGCGCTTTCACAGGCGCAGCAACACTGGGGCTTTGCGCTTCTCTACCCACCTAACGTCACGGTCCTTCTCTTTCCGTCTCGTAGACACGAGCTGAGAAATTGCAAACGTCGAGCAATTGCTCAGAGATGAAAAGTGCCAGCACTGAAAGCTCTTGCTAGCCAGCACCCTTCCTTGGAAGCGCTTTCACAGGCGCAGCAACACTGGGGCTTTGCGCTTCTATACGCACCAAACGTCACGGTCCTTCTCTTTCCGTCTCGTAGACACGAGCTGAGAAATTGCAAACGTCGAGCAATTGCTCAGAGATGAAAAGTGCCAGCACTGAAAGCTCTTGCTAGCCAGCACCCTTCCTTGGAAGCGCTTTTGTAGGCCTAAGAACACTGGGGCTCTGGGCTTCTCTAGCCACCTCATCTTCTGCTCATCCTCTCGCGCACTCTAAAGAGAGCTCAGGTGAGAAATTGCAAACGTCCAGCAATTGCTCAGAGATGAAAAGTGCCAGCACTGAAAGCTCTTGCTAGCCAGCACCCTTCCTTGGAAGCGCTTTCACAGGCGCAGCAACACTGGGGCTTTGCGCTTCTCTAGCCACCAAAAGTCACGGTCCTTCTCTTTCCGTCGGTAGACACGAGCTGAGAAATTGCAAACGTCGAGCAATTGCTCAGAGATGAAAAGTGCCAGCACTGAAAGCTGTTGCTAGCCAGCACCCTTCCTTGGAAGCGCTTTCACAGGCGCAGCAACACTGGGGCTTTGCGCTTCTATACGCACCAAATGTCACGGTCCTTCTCTTTCCGTCTCGTAGACACGAGGTGAGAAATTGCAAACGTCGAGCAATTGCTCAGAGATGAAAAGTGCCAGCACTGAAAGCTCTTGCTAGCCAGCACCCTTCCTTGGAAGCGCTTTTGTAGGCCTAAGAACACTGGGGCTCTGGGCTTCTCTAGCCACCTCATCTTCTGCTCATCCTCTCGCGCACTCTAAAGAGAGCTCAGGTGAGAAATTGCAAACGTCCAGCAATTGCTCAGAGATGAAAAGTGCCAGCACTGAAAGCTGTTGCTAGCCAGCACCCTTCCTTGGAAGCGCTTTCACAGGCGCAGCAACATTGGGGCTTTGCGCTTCTATACGCACCAAACGTCACGGTCCTTCTCTTTCCGTCTCGTAGACACGAGCTGAGAAATTGCAAACGTCGAGCAATTGCTCAGAGATGAAAAGTGCCAGCACTGAAAGCTGTTGCTAGCCAGCACCCTTCCTTGGAAGCGCTTTCACAGGCGCAGCAACACTGGGGCTTTGCGCTTCTATACGCACCAAACGTCACGGTCCTTCTCTTTCCGTCTCCTAGACACGAGCTGAGAAATTGCAAACGTCGAGCAATTGCTCAGAGATGAAAAGTGCCAGCACTGAAAGCTCTTGCTAGCCAGCACCCTTCCTTGGAAGCGCTTTTGTAGGCCTAAGAACACTGGGGCTCTGGGCTTCTCTAGCCACCTCATCTTCTGCTCATCCTCTCGCGCACTCTAAAGAGAGCTCAGGTGAGAAATTACAAACGTCGAGCAATTGCTCAGAGATGAAAAGGGCCAGCACTGAAAGCTCTTGCTAGCCAGCACCCTTCCTTGGAAGCGCTTTCACAGGCGCAGCAACACTGGGGCTTTGCGCTTCTATACGCACCAAACGTCACGGTCCTTCTCTTTCCGTCGGTAGACACGAGCTGAGAAATTGCAAACGTCGAACAATTGCTCAGAGATGAAAAGTGCCAGCACTGAAAGCTCTTGCTAGCCAGCACCCTTCCTTGGAAGCGCTTTTGTATGCCTAAGAACACTGGGGCTCTGGGCTTCTCTAGCCACCTAATCTTCTGATCATCCTCTCGCGCACTCTAAAGAGAGCTCAGGTGAGAAATTACAAACGTCCAGCAATTGCTCAGAGATGAAAAGTGCCAGCACTGAAAGCTCTTGCTAGCCAGCACCCTTCCTTGGAAGCGCTTTCACAGGCGCAGCAACACTGGGGCTTTGCGCTTCTATACGCACCAAACGTCACGGTCCTTCTCTTTCCGTCGGTAGACACGAGCTGAGAAATTGCAAACGTCCAGCAATTGCTCAGAGATGAAAAGTGCCAGCACTGAAAGCTCTTGCTAGCCAGCACCCTTCCTTGGAAGCGCTTTTGTAGGCCTAAGAACACTGGGGCTCTGGGCTTCTCTAGCCACCTCATCTTCTGCTCATCCTCTCGCGCACTCTAAAGAGAGCTCAGGTGAGAAATTGCAAACGTCGAGCAATTGCTCAGAGATGAAAAGTGCCAGCACTGAAAGCTCTTGCTAGCCAGCACCCTTCCTTGGAAGCGCTTTTGTAGGCCTAAGAACACTGGGGCTCTGGGCTTCTCTAGCCACCTCATCTTCTGCTCATCCTGTCGCGCACTCTAAAGAGAGCTCAGGTGAGAAATTGCAAACGTCGAGCAATTGCTCAGAGATGAAAAGTGCCAGCACTGAAAGCTGTTGCTAGCCAGCACCCTTCCTTGGAAGCGCTTTCACAGGCGCAGCAACACTGGGGCTTTGCGCTTCTCTACCCACCAAACGTCACGGTCCTTCTCTTTCCATCTCCTAGACACGAGCTGAGAAATTGCAAACGTCGAGCAATTGCTCAGAGATGAAAAGTGCCAGCACTGAAAGCTCTTGCTAGCCAGCCCCCTTCCTTGGAAGCGCTTTTGTAGGCCTAAGAACACTGGGGCTCTGGGCTTCTCTAGCCACCTCATCTTCTGCTCATCCTCTCGCGCACTCTAAAGAGAGCTCAGGTGAGAAATTGCAAACGTCGAGCAATTGCTCAGAGATGAAAAGTGCCAGCACTGAAAGCTCTTGCTAGCCAGCACCCTTCCTTGGAAGCGCTTTCACAGGCGCAGCAACACTGGGGCTTTGCGCTTCTCTACCCACCAAACGTCACGGTCCTTCTCTTTCCGTCTCGTAGACACGAGCTGAGAAATTGCAAACGTCGAGCAATTGCTCAGAGATGAAAAGTGCCAGCACTGAAAGCTCTTGCTAGCCAGCACCCTTCCTTGGAAGCGCTTTCACAGGCGCAGCAACACTGGGGCTTTGCGCTTCTCTACCCACCAAATGTCACGGTCCTTCTCTTTCCGTCTCGTAGACACGAGCTGAGAAATTGCAAACGTCGAGCAATTGCTCAGAGATGAAAAGTGCCAGCACTGAAAGCTCTTGCTAGCCAGCACCCTTCCTTGGAAGCGCTTTTGTAGGCCTAAGAACACTGGGGCTCTGGGCTTCTCTAGCCACCTCATCTTCTGCTCATCCTCTCGCGCACTCTAAAGAGAGCTCAGGTGAGAAATTACAAACGTCGAGCAATTGCTCAGAGATGAAAAGGGCCAGCACTGAAAGCTCTTGCTAGCCAGCACCCTTCCTTGGAAGCGCTTTCACAGGCGCAGCAACACTGGGGCTTTGCGCTTCTATACGCACCAAACGTCACGGTCCTTCTCTTTCCGTCGGTAGACACGAGCTGAGAAATTGCAAACGTCGAACAATTGCTCAGAGATGAAAAGTGCCAGCACTGAAAGCTGTTGCTAGCCAGCACCCTTCCTTGGAAGCGCTTTTGTATGCCTAAGAACACTGGGGCTCTGGGCTTCTCTAGCCACCTAATCTTCTGATCATCCTCTCGCGCACTCTAAAGAGAGCTCAGGTGAGAAATTGCAAACGTCCAGCAATTGCTCAGAGATGAAAAGTGCCAGCACTGAAAGCTGTTGCTAGCCAGCACCCTTCCTTGGAAGCGCTTTTGTATGCCTAAGAACACTGGGGCTCTGGGCTTCTCTAGCCACCTCATCTTCTGCTCATCCTCTCGCGCACTCTAAAGAGAGCTCAGGTGAGAAATTACAAACGTCGAGCAATTGCTCAGAGATGAAAAGGGCCAGCACTGAAAGCTCTTGCTAGCCAGAACCCTTCCTTGGAAGCGCTTTCACAGGCGCAGCAACACTGGGGCTTTGCGCTTCTATACGCACCAAACGTCACGGTCCTTCTCTTTCCGTCGGTAGACACGAGCTGAGAAATTGCAAACGTCGAACAATTGCTCAGAGATGAAAAGTGCCAGCACTGAAAGCTGTTGCTAGCCAGCACCCTTCCTTGGAAGCGCTTTTGTATGCCTAAGAACACTGGGGCTCTGGGCTTCTCTAGCCACCTAATCTTCTGATCATCCTCTCGCGCACTCTAAAGAGAGCTCAGGTGAGAAATTGCAAACGTCGAACAATTGCTCAGAGATGAAAAGTGCCAGCACTGAAAGCTGTTGCTAGCCAGCACCCTTCCTTGGAAGCGCTTTTGTATGCCTAAGAACACTGGGGCTCTGGGCTTCTCTAGCCACCTAATCTTCTGATCATCCTCTCGCGCACTCTAAAGAGAGCTCAGGTGAGAAATTGCAAACGTCCAGCAATTGCTCAGAGATGAAAAGTGCCAGCACTGAAAGCTGTTGCTAGCCAGCACCCTTCCTTGGAAGCGCTTTCACAGGCGCAGCAACACTGGGGCTTTGCGCTTCTATACGCACCAAACGTCACGGTCATTCTCTTTCCGTCTCCTAGACACGAGCTGAGAAATTGCAAACGTCCAGCAATTGCTCAGAGATGAAAAGTGCCAGCACTGAAAGCTGTTGCTAGCCAGCACCCTTCCTTGGAAGCGCTTTTGTAGGCCTAAGAACACTGGGGCTCTGGGCTTCTCTAGCCACCTCATCTTCTGCTCATCCTCTCGCGCACTCTAAAGAGAGCTCAGGTGAGAAATTGCAAACGTCGAGCAATTGCTCAGAGATGAAAAGTGCCAGCACTGAAAGCTCTTGCTAGCCAGCACCCTTCCTTGGAAGCGCTTTCACAGGCGCAGCAACACTGGGGCTTTGCGCTTCTCTACCCACCAAACGTCACGGTCCTTCTCTTTCCGTCTCCTAGACACGAGCTGAGAAATTGCAAACGTCGAGCAATTGCTCAGAGATGAAAAGTGCCAGCACTGAAAGCTCTTGCTAGCCAGCCCCCTTCCTTGGAAGCGCTTTTGTAGGCCTAAGAACACTGGGGCTCTGGGCTTCTCTAGCCACCTCATCTTCTGCTCATCCTCTCGCGCACTCTAAAGAGAGCTCAGGTGAGAAATTGCAAACGTCGAGCAATTGCTCAGAGATGAAAAGTGCCAGCACTGAAAGCTGTTGCTAGCCAGCACCCTTCCTTGGAAGCGCTTTCACAGGCGCAGCAACATTGGGGCTTTGCGCTTCTATACGCACCAAACGTCACGGTCCTTCTCTTTCCGTCTCCTAGACACGAGCTGAGAAATTGCAAACGTCGAGCAATTGCTCAGAGATGAAAAGTGCCAGCACTGAAAGCTCTTGCTAGCCAGCACCCTTCCTTGGAAGCGCTTTCACAGGCGCAGCAACACTGGGGCTTTGCGCTTCTATACGCACCAAACGTCACGGTCCTTCTCTTTCCGTCTCGTAGACACGAGCTGAGAAATTGCAAACGTCGAGCAATTGCTCAGAGATGAAAAGTGCCAGCACTGAAAGCTCTTGCTAGCCAGCACCCTTCCTTGGAAGCGCTTTTGTAGGCCTAAGAACACTGGGGCTCTGGGCTTCTCTAGCCACCTCATCTTCTGCTCATCCTCTCGCGCACTCTAAAGAGAGCTCAGGTGAGAAATTGCAAACGTCGAGCAATTGCTCAGAGATGAAAAGTGCCAGCACTGAAAGCTCTTGCTAGCCAGCACCCTTCCTTGGAAGCACTTTCACAGGCGCAGCAACACTGGGGCTTTGCGCTTCTATACGCACCAAACGTCACGGTCCTTCTCTTTCCGTCTCGTAGACACGAGCTGAGAAATTGCAAACGTCCAGCAATTGCTCAGAGATGAAAAGTGCCAGCACTGAAAGCTCTTGCTAGCCAGCACCCTTCCTTGGAAGCGCTTTTGTAGGCCTAAGAACACTGGAGCTCTGGGCTTCTCTAGCCACCTCATCTTCTGCTCATCCTCTCGCGCACTCTAAAGAGAGCTCAGGTGAGAAATTGCAAACGTCCAGCAATTGCTCAGAGATGAAAAGTGCCAGCACTGAAAGCTCTTGCTAGCCAGCACCCTTCCTTGGAAGCGCTTTCACAGGCGCAGCAACACTGGGGCTTTGCGCTTCTCTAGCCACCAAAAGTCACGGTCCTTCTCTTTCCGTCGGTAGACACGAGCTGAGAAATTGCAAACGTCGAGCAATTGCTCCGAGATGAAAAGTGCCAGCACTGAAAGCTGTTGCTAGCCAGCACCCTTCCTTGGAAGCGCTTTCACAGGCGCAGCAACACTGGGGCTTTGCGCTTCTATACGCACCAAATGTCACGGTCCTTCTCTTTCCGTCTCGTAGACACGAGCTGAGAAATTGCAAACGTCGAGCAATTGCTCAGAGATGAAAAGTGCCAGCACTGAAAGCTCTTGCTAGCCAGCACCCTTCCTTGGAAGCGCTTTTGTAGGCCTAAGAACACTGGGGCTCTGGGCTTCTCTAGCCACCTCATCTTCTGCTCATCCTCTCGCGCACTCTAAAGAGAGCTCAGGTGAGAAATTGCAAACGTCCAGCAATTGCTCAGAGATGAAAAGTGCCAGCACTGAAAGCTCTTGCTAGCCAGCACCCTTCCTTGGAAGCGCTTTCACAGGCGCAGCAACACTGGGGCTTTGCGCTTCTATACGCACCAAACGTCACGGTCCTTCTCTTTCCGTCTCGTAGACACGAGCTGAGAAATTGCAAACGTCGAGCAATTGCTCAGAGATGAAAAGTGCCAGCACTGAAAGCTGTTGCTAGCCAGCACCCTTCCTTGGAAGCGCTTTCACAGGCGCAGCAACACTGGGGCTTTGCGCTTCTATACGCACCAAACGTCACGGTCCTTCTCTTTCCGTCTCCTAGACACGAGCTGAGAAATTGCAAACGTCGAGCAATTGCTCAGAGATGAAAAGTGCCAGCACTGAAAGCTCTTGCTAGCCAGCACCCTTCCTTGGAAGCGCTTTTGTAGGCCTAAGAACACTGGGGCTCTGGGCTTCTCTAGCCACCTCATCTTCTGCTCATCCTCTCGCGCACTCTAAAGAGAGCTCAGGTGAGAAATTACAAACGTCGAGCAATTGCTCAGAGATGAAAAGGGCCAGCACTGAAAGCTCTTGCTAGCCAGCACCCTTCCTTGGAAGCGCTTTCACAGGCGCAGCAACACTGGGGCTTTGCGCTTCTATACGCACCAAACGTCACGGTCCTTCTCTTTCCGTCGGTAGACACGAGCTGAGAAATTGCAAACGTCGAACAATTGCTCAGAGATGAAAAGTGCCAGCACTGAAAGCTCTTGCTAGCCAGCACCCTTCCTTGGAAGCGCTTTTGTATACCTAAGAACACTGGGGCTCTGGGCTTCTCTAGCCACCTCATCTTCTGCTCATCCTCTCGCGCACTCTAAAGAGAGCTCAGGTGAGAAATTACAAACGTCCAGCAATTGCTCAGAGATGAAAAGTGCCAGCACTGAAAGCTCTTGCTAGCCAGCACCCTTCCTTGGAAGCGCTTTCACAGGCGCAGCAACACTGGGGCTTTGCGCTTCTATACGCACCAAACGTCACGGTCCTTCTCTTTCCGTCGGTAGACACGAGCTGAGAAATTGCAAACGTCCAGCAATTGCTCAGAGATGAAAAGTGCCAGCACTGAAAGCTCTTGCTAGCCAGCACCCTTCCTTGGAAGCGCTTTTGTAGGCCTAAGAACACTGGGGCTCTGGGCTTCTCTAGCCACCTCATCTTCTGCTCATCCTCTCGCGCACTCTAAAGAGAGCTCAGGTGAGAAATTGCAAACGTCCAGCAATTGCTCAGAGATGAAAAGTGCCAGCACTGAAAGCTCTTGCTAGCCAGCACCCTTCCTTGGAAGCGCTTTCACAGGCGCAGCAACACTGGGGCTTTGCGCTTCTCTACCCACCTAACGTCACGGTCCTTCTCTTTCCGTCTCGTAGACACGAGCTGAGAAATTGCAAACGTCGAGCAATTGCTCAGAGATGAAAAGTGCCAGCACTGAAAGCTCTTGCTAGCCAGCACCCTTCCTTGGAAGCGCTTTCACAGGCGCAGCAACACTGGGGCTTTGCGCTTCTATACGCACCAAACGTCACGGTCCTTCTCTTTCCGTCTCGTAGACACGAGCTGAGAAATTGCAAACGTCGAGCAATTGCTCAGAGATGAAAAGTGCCAGCACTGAAAGCTCTTGCTAGCCAGCACCCTTCCTTGGAAGCGCTTTTGTAGGCCTAAGAACACTGGGGCTCTGGGCTTCTCTAGCCACCTCATCTTCTGCTCATCCTCTCGCGCACTCTAAAGAGAGCTCAGGTGAGAAATTGCAAACGTCCAGCAATTGCTCAGAGATGAAAAGTGCCAGCACTGAAAGCTCTTGCTAGCCAGCACCCTTCCTTGGAAGCGCTTTCACAGGCGCAGCAACACTGGGGCTTTGCGCTTCTCTAGCCACCAAAAGTCACGGTCCTTCTCTTTCCGTCGGTAGACACGAGCTGAGAAATTGCAAACGTCGAGCAATTGCTCAGAGATGAAAAGTGCCAGCACTGAAAGCTGTTGCTAGCCAGCACCCTTCCTTGGAAGCGCTTTCACAGGCGCAGCAACACTGGGGCTTTGCGCTTCTATACGCACCAAATGTCACGGTCCTTCTCTTTCCGTCTCGTAGACACGAGGTGAGAAATTGCAAACGTCGAGCAATTGCTCAGAGATGAAAAGTGCCAGCACTGAAAGCTCTTGCTAGCCAGCACCCTTCCTTGGAAGCGCTTTTGTAGGCCTAAGAACACTGGGGCTCTGGGCTTCTCTAGCCACCTCATCTTCTGCTCATCCTCTCGCGCACTCTAAAGAGAGCTCAGGTGAGAAATTGCAAACGTCCAGCAATTGCTCAGAGATGAAAAGTGCCAGCACTGAAAGCTGTTGCTAGCCAGCACCCTTCCTTGGAAGCGCTTTCACAGGCGCAGCAACATTGGGGCTTTGCGCTTCTATACGCACCAAACGTCACGGTCCTTCTCTTTCCGTCTCGTAGACACGAGCTGAGAAATTGCAAACGTCGAGCAATTGCTCAGAGATGAAAAGTGCCAGCACTGAAAGCTCTTGCTAGCCAGCACCCTTCCTTGGAAGCGCTTTCACAGGCGCAGCAACACTGGGGCTTTGCGCTTCTATACGCACCAAACGTCACGGTCCTTCTCTTTCCGTCTCCTAGACACGAGCTGAGAAATTGCAAACGTCGAGCAATTGCTCAGAGATGAAAAGTGCCAGCACTGAAAGCTCTTGCTAGCCAGCACCCTTCCTTGGAAGCGCTTTTGTAGGCCTAAGAACACTGGGGCTCTGGGCTTCTCTAGCCACCTCATCTTCTGCTCATCCTCTCGCGCACTCTAAAGAGAGCTCAGGTGAGAAATTACAAACGTCGAGCAATTGCTCAGAGATGAAAAGGGCCAGCACTGAAAGCTCTTGCTAGCCAGCACCCTTCCTTGGAAGCGCTTTCACAGGCGCAGCAACACTGGGGCTTTGCGCTTCTATACGCACCAAACGTCACGGTCCTTCTCTTTCCGTCGGTAGACACGAGCTGAGAAATTGCAAACGTCGAACAATTGCTCAGAGATGAAAAGTGCCAGCACTGAAAGCTCTTGCTAGCCAGCACCCTTCCTTGGAAGCGCTTTTGTATGCCTAAGAACACTGGGGCTCTGGGCTTCTCTAGCCACCTAATCTTCTGATCATCCTCTCGCGCACTCTAAAGAGAGCTCAGGTGAGAAATTACAAACGTCCAGCAATTGCTCAGAGATGAAAAGTGCCAGCACTGAAAGCTCTTGCTAGCCAGCACCCTTCCTTGGAAGCGCTTTCACAGGCGCAGCAACACTGGGGCTTTGCGCTTCTATACGCACCAAACGTCACGGTCCTTCTCTTTCCGTCGGTAGACACGAGCTGAGAAATTGCAAACGTCCAGCAATTGCTCAGAGATGAAAAGTGCCAGCACTGAAAGCTCTTGCTAGCCAGCACCCTTCCTTGGAAGCGCTTTTGTAGGCCTAAGAACACTGGGGCTCTGGGCTTCTCTAGCCACCTCATCTTCTGCTCATCCTCTCGCGCACTCTAAAGAGAGCTCAGGTGAGAAATTGCAAACGTCGAGCAATTGCTCAGAGATGAAAAGTGCCAGCACTGAAAGCTCTTGCTAGCCAGCACCCTTCCTTGGAAGCGCTTTTGTAGGCCTAAGAACACTGGGGCTCTGGGCTTCTCTAGCCACCTCATCTTCTGCTCATCCTGTCGCGCACTCTAAAGAGAGCTCAGGTGAGAAATTGCAAACGTCGAGCAATTGCTCAGAGATGAAAAGTGCCAGCACTGAAAGCTGTTGCTAGCCAGCACCCTTCCTTGGAAGCGCTTTCACAGGCGCAGCAACACTGGGGCTTTGCGCTTCTCTACCCACCAAACGTCACGGTCCTTCTCTTTCCATCTCCTAGACACGAGCTGAGAAATTGCAAACGTCGAGCAATTGCTCAGAGATGAAAAGTGCCAGCACTGAAAGCTCTTGCTAGCCAGCCCCCTTCCTTGGAAGCGCTTTTGTAGGCCTAAGAACACTGGGGCTCTGGGCTTCTCTAGCCACCTCATCTTCTGCTCATCCTCTCGCGCACTCTAAAGAGAGCTCAGGTGAGAAATTACAAACGTCGAGCAATTGCTCAGAGATGAAAAGTGCCAGCACTGAAAGCTGTTGCTAGCCAGCACCCTTCCTTGGAAGCGCTTTCACAGGCGCAGCAACACTGGGGCTTTGCGCTTCTATACGCACCAAACGTCACGGTCCTTCTCTTTCCGTCTCGTAGACACGAGCTGAGAAATTGCAAACGTCGAGCAATTGCTCAGAGATGAAAAGTGCCAGCACTGAAAGCTCTTGCTAGCCAGCACCCTTCCTTGGAAGCGCTTTTGTAGGCCTAAGAACACTGGGGCTCTGGGCTTCTCTAGCCACCTCATCTTCTGCTCATCCTCTCGCGCACTCTAAAGAGAGCTCAGGTGAGAAATTGCAAACGTCGAGCAATTGCTCAGAGATGAAAAGTGCCAGCACTGAAAGCTCTTGCTAGCCAGCACCCTTCCTTGGAAGCGCTTTCACAGGCGCAGCAACACTGGGGCTTTGCGCTTCTATACGCACCAAACGTCACGGTCCTTCTCTTTCCGTCGGTAGACACGAGCTGAGAAATTGCAAACGTCCAGCAATTGCTCAGAGATGAAAAGTGCCAGCACTGAAAGCTCTTGCTAGCCAGCACCCTTCCTTGGAAGCGCTTTTGTAGGCCTAAGAACACTGGGGCTCTGGGCTTCTCTAGCCACCTCATCTTCTGCTCATCCTCTCGCGCACTCTAAAGAGAGCTCAGGTGAGAAATTACAAACGTCGAGCAATTGCTCAGAGATGAAAAGGGCCAGCACTGAAAGCTCTTGCTAGCCAGCACCCTTCCTTGGAAGCGCTTTCACAGGCGCAGCAACACTGGGGCTTTGCGCTTCTATACGCACCAAACGTCACGGTCCTTCTCTTTCCGTCGGTAGACACGAGCTGAGAAATTGCAAACGTCGAGCAATTGCTCAGAGATGAAAAGTGCCAGCACTGAAAGCTCTTGCTAGCCAGCACCCTTCCTTGGAAGCGCTTTTGTAGGCCTAAGAAGACTGGGGCTCTGGGCTTCTCTAGCCACCTAATCTTCTGATCATCCTCTCGCGCACTCTAAAGAGAGCTCAGGTGAGAAATTGCAAACGTCGAGCAATTGCTCAGAGATGAAAAGTGCCAGCACTGAAAGCTCTTGCTAGCCAGCACCCTTCCTTGGAAGCGCTTTCACAGGCGCAGCAACACTGGGGCTTTGCGCTTCTATACGCACCAAAAGTCACGGTCCTTCTCTTTCCTTCTCGTAGACACGAGCTGAGAAATTGCAAACGTCGAGCAATTGCTCAGAGATGAAAAGTGCCAGCACTGAAAGCTGTTGCTAGCCAGCACCCTTCCTTGGAAGCGCTTTTGTAGGCCTAAGAACACTGGGGCTCTGGGCTTCTCTAGCCACCTCATCTTCTGCTCATCCTCTCGCGCACTCTAAAGAGAGCTCAGGTGAGAAATTACAAACGTCGAGCAATTGCTCAGAGATGAAAAGGGCCAGCACTGAAAGCTCTTGCTAGCCAGCACCCTTCCTTGGAAGCGCTTTCACAGGCGCAGCAACACTGGGGCTTTGCGCTTCTATACGCACCAAACGTCACGGTCCTTCTCTTTCCGTCGGTAGACACGAGCTGAGAAATTGCAAACGTCGAACAATTGCTCAGAGATGAAAAGTGCCAGCACTGAAAGCTGTTGCTAGCCAGCACCCTTCCTTGGAAGCGCTTTCACAGGCGCAGCAACACTGGGGCTTTGCGCTTCTATACGCACCAAACGTCACGGTCATTCTCTTTCCGTCTCCTAGACACGAGCTGAGAAATTGCAAACGTCCAGCAATTGCTCAGAGATGAAAAGTGCCAGCACTGAAAGCTGTTGCTAGCCAGCACCCTTCCTTGGAAGCGCTTTTGTAGGCCTAAGAACACTGGGGCTCTGGGCTTCTCTAGCCACCTCATCTTCTGCTCATCCTCTCGCGCACTCTAAAGAGAGCTCAGGTGAGAAATTGCAAACGTCGAGCAATTGCTCAGAGATGAAAAGTGCCAGCACTGAAAGCTCTTGCTAGCCAGCACCCTTCCTTGGAAGCGCTTTCACAGGCGCAGCAACACTGGGGCTTTGCGCTTCTCTACCCACCAAACGTCACGGTCCTTCTCTTTCCGTCTCCTAGACACGAGCTGAGAAATTGCAAACGTCGAGCAATTGCTCAGAGATGAAAAGTGCCAGCACTGAAAGCTCTTGCTAGCCAGCACCCTTCCTTGGAAGCGCTTTCACAGGCGCAGCAACACTGGGGCTTTGCGCTTCTCTACCCACCAAATGTCACGGTCCTTCTCTTTCCGTCTCGTAGACACGAGCTGAGAAATTGCAAACGTCGAGCAATTGCTCAGAGATGAAAAGTGCCAGCACTGAAAGCTCTTGCTAGCCAGCACCCTTCCTTGGAAGCGCTTTTGTAGGCCTAAGAACACTGGGGCTCTGGGCTTCTCTAGCCACCTCATCTTCTGCTCATCCTCTCGCGCACTCTAAAGAGAGCTCAGGTGAGAAATTACAAACGTCGAGCAATTGCTCAGAGATGAAAAGGGCCAGCACTGAAAGCTCTTGCTAGCCAGCACCCTTCCTTGGAAGCGCTTTCACAGGCGCAGCAACACTGGGGCTTTGCGCTTCTATACGCACCAAACGTCACGGTCCTTCTCTTTCCGTCGGTAGACACGAGCTGAGAAATTGCAAACGTCGAACAATTGCTCAGAGATGAAAAGTGCCAGCACTGAAAGCTGTTGCTAGCCAGCACCCTTCCTTGGAAGCGCTTTTGTATGCCTAAGAACACTGGGGCTCTGGGCTTCTCTAGCCACCTAATCTTCTGATCATCCTCTCGCGCACTCTAAAGAGAGCTCAGGTGAGAAATTGCAAACGTCGAGCAATTGCTCAGAGATGAAAAGTGCCAGCACTGAAAGCTGTTGCTAGCCAGCACCCTTCCTTGGAAGCGCTTTTGTATGCCTAAGAACACTGGGGCTCTGGGCTTCTCTAGCCACCTCATCTTCTGCTCATCCTCTCGCGCACTCTAAAGAGAGCTCAGGTGAGAAATTACAAACGTCGAGCAATTGCTCAGAGATGAAAAGGGCCAGCACTGAAAGCTCTTGCTAGCCAGCACCCTTCCTTGGAAGCGCTTTCACAGGCGCAGCAACACTGGGGCTTTGCGCTTCTATACGCACCAAACGTCACGGTCCTTCTCTTTCCGTCGGTAGACACGAGCTGAGAAATTGCAAACGTCGAACAATTGCTCAGAGATGAAAAGTGCCAGCACTGAAAGCTGTTGCTAGCCAGCACCCTTCCTTGGAAGCGCTTTTGTATGCCTAAGAACACTGGGGCTCTGGGCTTCTCTAGCCACCTAATCTTCTGATCATCCTCTCGCGCACTCTAAAGAGAGCTCAGGTGAGAAATTGCAAACGTCGAGCAATTGCTCAGAGATGAAAAGTGCCAGCACTGAAAGCTGTTGCTAGCCAGCACCCTTCCTTGGAAGCGCTTTCACAGGCGCAGCAACACTGGGGCTTTGCGCTTCTATACGCACCAAACGTCACGGTCATTCTCTTTCCGTCTCCTAGACACGAGCTGAGAAATTGCAAACGTCCAGCAATTGCTCAGAGATGAAAAGTGCCAGCACTGAAAGCTGTTGCTAGCCAGCACCCTTCCTTGGAAGCGCTTTTGTAGGCCTAAGAACACTGGGGCTCTGGGCTTCTCTAGCCACCTCATCTTCTGCTCATCCTCTCGCGCACTCTAAAGAGAGCTCAGGTGAGAAATTGCAAACGTCCAGCAATTGCTCAGAGATGAAAAGTGCCAGCACTGAAAGCTCTTGCTAGCCAGCACCCTTCCTTGGAAGCGCTTTCACAGGCGCAGCAACACTGGGGCTTTGCGCTTCTCTACCCACCAAACGTCACGGTCCTTCTCTTTCCGTCTCCTAGACACGAGCTGAGAAATTGCAAACGTCGAGCAATTGCTCAGAGATGAAAAGTGCCAGCACTGAAAGCTGTTGCTAGCCAGCACCCTTCCTTGGAAGCGCTTTCACAGGCGCAGCAACACTGGGGCTTTGCGCTTCTCTACCCACCAAATGTCACGGTCCTTCTCTTTCCGTCTCGTAGACACGAGCTGAGAAATTGCAAACGTCGAGCAATTGCTCAGAGATGAAAAGTGCCAGCACTGAAAGCTCTTGCTAGCCAGCACCCTTCCTTGGAAGCGCTTTTGTAGGCCTAAGAACACTGGGGCTCTGGGCTTCTCTAGCCACCTCATCTTCTGCTCATCCTCTCGCGCACTCTAAAGAGAGCTCAGGTGAGAAATTACAAACGTCGAGCAATTGCTCAGAGATGAAAAGGGCCAGCACTGAAAGCTCTTGCTAGCCAGCACCCTTCCTTGGAAGCGCTTTCACAGGCGCAGCAACACTGGGGCTTTGCGCTTCTATACGCACCAAACGTCACGGTCCTTCTCTTTCCGTCGGTAGACACGAGCTGAGAAATTGCAAACGTCGAACAATTGCTCAGAGATGAAAAGTGCCAGCACTGAAAGCTGTTGCTAGCCAGCACCCTTCCTTGGAAGCGCTTTTGTATGCCTAAGAACACTGGGGCTCTGGGCTTCTCTAGCCACCTAATCTTCTGATCATCCTCTCGCGCACTCTAAAGAGAGCTCAGGTGAGAAATTGCAAACGTCCAGCAATTGCTCAGAGATGAAAAGTGCCAGCACTGAAAGCTGTTGCTAGCCAGCACCCTTCCTTGGAAGCGCTTTCACAGGCACAGCAACACTGGGGCTTTGCGCTTCTATACGCACCAAACGTCACGGTCATTCTCTTTCCGTCTCCTAGACACGACCTGAGAAATTGCAAACGTCCAGCAATTGCTCAGAGATGAAAAGTGCCAGCACTGAAAGCTGTTGCTAGCCAGCACCCTTCCTTGGAAGCGCTTTTGTAGGCCTAAGAACACTGGGGCTCTGGGCTTCTCTAGCCACCTCATCTTCTGCTCATCCTCTCGCGCACTCTAAAGAGAGCTCAGGTGAGAAATTGCAAACGTCGAGCAATTGCTCAGAGATGAAAAGTGCCAGCACTGAAAGCTCTTGCTAGCCAGCACCCTTCCTTGGAAGCGCTTTCACAGGCGCAGCAACACTGGGGCTTTGCGCTTCTCTACCCACCAAACGTCACGGTCCTTCTCTTTCCGTCTCCTAGACACGAGCTGAGAAATTGCAAACGTGGAGCAATTGCTCAGAGATGAAAAGTGCCAGCACTGAAAGCTCTTGCTAGCCAGCACCCTTCCTTGGAAGCGCTTTCACAGGCGCAGCAACACTGGGGCTTTGCGCTTCTCTACCCACCAAATGTCACGGTCCTTCTCTTTCCGTCTCGTAGACACGAGCTGAGAAATTGCAAACGTCGAGCAATTGCTCAGAGATGAAAAGTGCCAGCACTGAAAGCTCTTGCTAGCCAGCACCCTTCCTTGGAAGCGCTTTTGTAGGCCTAAGAACACTGGGGCTCTGGGCTTCTCTAGCCACCTCATCTTCTGCTCATCCTCTCGCGCACTCTAAAGAGAGCTCAGGTGAGAAATTGCAAACGTCGAGCAATTGCTCAGAGATGAAAAGTGCCAGCACTGAAAGCTGTTGCTAGCCAGCACCCTTCCTTGGAAGCGCTTTCACAGGCGCAGCAACATTGGGGCTTTGCGCTTCTATACGCACCAAACGTCACGGTCCTTCTCTTTCCGTCTCCTAGACACGAGCTGAGAAATTGCAAACGTCGAGCAATTGCTCAGAGATGAAAAGTGCCAGCACTGAAAGCTCTTGCTAGCCAGCACCCTTCCTTGGAAGCGCTTTCACAGGCGCAGCAACACTGGGGCTTTGCGCTTCTATACGCACCAAACGTCACGGTCCTTCTCTTTCCGTCTCGTAGACACGAGCTGAGAAATTGCAAACGTCGAGCAATTGCTCAGAGATGAAAAGTGCCAGCACTGAAAGCTCTTGCTAGCCAGCACCCTTCCTTGGAAGCGCTTTTGTAGGCCTAAGAACACTGGGGCTCTGGGCTTCTCTAGCCACCTCATCTTCTGCTCATCCTCTCGCGCACTCTAAAGAGAGCTCAGGTGAGAAATTGCAAACGTCGAGCAATTGCTCAGAGATGAAAAGTGCCAGCACTGAAAGCTCTTGCTAGCCAGCACCCTTCCTTGGAAGCACTTTCACAGGCGCAGCAACACTGGGGCTTTGCGCTTCTATACGCACCAAACGTCACGGTCCTTCTCTTTCCGTCTCGTAGACACGAGCTGAGAAATTGCAAACGTCCAGCAATTGCTCAGAGATGAAAAGTGCCAGCACTGAAAGCTCTTGCTAGCCAGCACCCTTCCTTGGAAGCGCTTTTGTAGGCCTAAGAACACTGGAGCTCTGGGCTTCTCTAGCCACCTAATCTTCTGCTCATCCTCTCGCGCACTCTAAAGAGAGCTCAGGTGAGAAATTGCAAACGTCGAGCAATTGCTCAGAGATGAAAAGTGCCAGCACTGAAAGCTCTTGCTAGCCAGCACCCTTCCTTGGAAGCGCTTTCACAGGCGCAGCAACACTGGGGCTTTGCGCTTCTCTAGCCACCAAAAGTCACGGTCCTTCTCTTTCCGTCGGTAGACACGAGCTGAGAAATTGCAAACGTCGAGCAATTGCTCCGAGATGAAAAGTGCCAGCACTGAAAGCTGTTGCTAGCCAGCACCCTTCCTTGGAAGCGCTTTCACAGGCGCAGCAACACTGGGGCTTTGCGCTTCTATACGCACCAAATGTCACGGTCCTTCTCTTTCCGTCTCGTAGACACGAGCTGAGAAATTGCAAACGTCGAGCAATTGCTCCGAGATGAAAAGTGCCAGCACTGAAAGCTCTTGCTAGCCAGCACCCTTCCTTGGAAGCGCTTTTGTAGGCCTAAGAACACTGGGGCTCTGGGCTTCTCTAGCCACCTCATCTTCTGCTCATCCTCTCGCGCACTCTAAAGAGAGCTCAGGTGAGAAATTGCAAACGTCCAGCAATTGCTCAGAGATGAAAAGTGCCAGCACTGAAAGCTCTTGCTAGCCAGCACCCTTCCTTGGAAGCGCTTTCACAGGCGCAGCAACATTGGGGCTTTGCGCTTCTATACGCACCAAACGTCACGGTCCTTCTCTTTCCGTCTCGTAGACACGAGCTGAGAAATTGCAAACGTCGAGCAATTGCTCAGAGATGAAAAGTGCCAGCACTGAAAGCTGTTGCTAGCCAGCACCCTTCCTTGGAAGCGCTTTCACAGGCGCAGCAACACTGGGGCTTTGCGCTTCTATACGCACCAAACGTCACGGTCCTTCTCTTTCCGTCTCCTAGACACGAGCTGAGAAATTGCAAACGTCGAGCAATTGCTCAGAGATGAAAAGTGCCAGCACTGAAAGCTCTTGCTAGCCAGCACCCTTCCTTGGAAGCGCTTTTGTAGGCCTAAGAACACTGGGGCTCTGGGCTTCTCTAGCCACCTCATCTTCTGCTCATCCTCTCGCGCACTCTAAAGAGAGCTCAGGTGAGAAATTACAAACGTCGAGCAATTGCTCAGAGATGAAAAGGGCCAGCACTGAAAGCTCTTGCTAGCCAGCACCCTTCCTTGGAAGCGCTTTCACAGGCGCAGCAACACTGGGGCTTTGCGCTTCTATACGCACCAAACGTCACGGTCCTTCTCTTTCCGTCGGTAGACACGAGCTGAGAAATTGCAAACGTCGAACAATTGCTCAGAGATGAAAAGTGCCAGCACTGAAAGCTCTTGCTAGCCAGCACCCTTCCTTGGAAGCGCTTTTGTATGCCTAAGAACACTGGGGCTCTGGGCTTCTCTAGCCACCTCATCTTCTGCTCATCCTCTCGCGCACTCTAAAGAGAGCTCAGGTGAGAAATTACAAACGTCCAGCAATTGCTCAGAGATGAAAAGTGCCAGCACTGAAAGCTCTTGCTAGCCAGCACCCTTCCTTGGAAGCGCTTTCACAGGCGCAGCAACACTGGGGCTTTGCGCTTCTATACGCACCAAACGTCACGGTCCTTCTCTTTCCGTCGGTAGACACGAGCTGAGAAATTGCAAACGTCCAGCAATTGCTCAGAGATGAAAAGTGCCAGCACTGAAAGCTCTTGCTAGCCAGCACCCTTCCTTGGAAGCGCTTTTGTAGGCCTAAGAACACTGGGGCTCTGGGCTTCTCTAGCCACCTCATCTTCTGCTCATCCTCTCGCGCACTCTAAAGAGAGCTCAGGTGAGAAATTGCAAACGTCCAGCAATTGCTCAGAGATGAAAAGTGCCAGCACTGAAAGCTCTTGCTAGCCAGCACCCTTCCTTGGAAGCGCTTTCACAGGCGCAGCAACATTGGGGCTTTGCGCTTCTCTACCCACCTAACGTCACGGTCCTTCTCTTTCCGTCTCCTAGACACGAGCTGAGAAATTGCAAACGTCGAGCAATTGCTCAGAGATGAAAAGTGCCAGCACTGAAAGCTCTTGCTAGCCAGCACCCTTCCTTGGAAGCGCTTTCACAGGCGCAGCAACACTGGGGCTTTGCGCTTCTATACGCACCAAACGTCACGGTCCTTCTCTTTCCGTCTCGTAGACACGAGCTGAGAAATTGCAAACGTCGAGCAATTGCTCAGAGATGAAAAGTGCCAGCACTGAAAGCTCTTGCTAGCCAGCACCCTTCCTTGGAAGCGCTTTTGTAGGCCTAAGAACACTGGGGCTCTGGGCTTCTCTAGCCACCTCATCTTCTGCTCATCCTCTCGCGCACTCTAAAGAGAGCTCAGGTGAGAAATTGCAAACGTCCAGCAATTGCTCAGAGATGAAAAGTGCCAGCACTGAAAGCTCTTGCTAGCCAGCACCCTTCCTTGGAAGCGCTTTCACAGGCGCAGCAACACTGGGGCTTTGCGCTTCTCTAGCCACCAAAAGTCACGGTCCTTCTCTTTCCGTCGGTAGACACGAGCTGAGAAATTGCAAACGTCGAGCAATTGCTCCGAGATGAAAAGTGCCAGCACTGAAAGCTGTTGCTAGCCAGCACCCTTCCTTGGAAGCGCTTTCACAGGCGCAGCAACACTGGGGCTTTGCGCTTCTATACGCACCAAATGTCACGGTCCTTCTCTTTCCGTCTCGTAGACACGAGGTGAGAAATTGCAAACGTCGAGCAATTGCTCAGAGATGAAAAGTGCCAGCACTGAAAGCTCTTGCTAGCCAGCACCCTTCCTTGGAAGCGCTTTTGTAGGCCTAAGAACACTGGGGCTCTGGGCTTCTCTAGCCACCTCATCTTCTGCTCATCCTCTCGCGCACTCTAAAGAGAGCTCAGGTGAGAAATTGCAAACGTCCAGCAATTGCTCAGAGATGAAAAGTGCCAGCACTGAAAGCTCTTGCTAGCCAGCACCCTTCCTTGGAAGCGCTTTCACAGGCGCAGCAACATTGGGGCTTTGCGCTTCTATACGCACCAAACGTCACGGTCCTTCTCTTTCCGTCTCGTAGACACGAGCTGAGAAATTGCAAACGTCGAGCAATTGCTCAGAGATGAAAAGTGCCAGCACTGAAAGCTCTTGCTAGCCAGCACCCTTCCTTGGAAGCGCTTTCACAGGCGCAGCAACACTGGGGCTTTGCGCTTCTATACGCACCAAACGTCATGGTCATTCTCTTTCCGTCTCCTAGACACGAGCTGAGAAATTGCAAACGTCCAGCAATTGCTCAGAGATGAAAAGTGCCAGCACTGAAAGCTCTTGCTAGCCAGCACCCTTCCTTGGAAGCGCTTTTGTAGGCCTAAGAACACTGGGGCTCTGGGCTTCTCTAGCCACCTCATCTTCTGCTCATCCTCTCGCGCACTCTAAAGAGAGCTCAGGTGAGAAATTACAAACGTCGAGCAATTGCTCAGAGATGAAAAGGGCCAGCACTGAAAGCTCTTGCTAGCCAGCACCCTTCCTTGGAAGCGCTTTCACAGGCGCAGCAACACTGGGGCTTTGCGCTTCTATACGCACCAAACGTCACGGTCCTTCTCTTTCCGTCGGTAGACACGAGCTGAGAAATTGCAAACGTCGAACAATTGCTCAGAGATGAAAAGTGCCAGCACTGAAAGCTCTTGCTAGCCAGCACCCTTCCTTGGAAGCGCTTTTGTATGCCTAAGAACACTGGGGCTCTGGGCTTCTCTAGCCACCTAATCTTCTGATCATCCTCTCGCGCACTCTAAAGAGAGCTCAGGTGAGAAATTACAAACGTCCAGCAATTGCTCAGAGATGAAAAGTGCCAGCACTGAAAGCTCTTGCTAGCCAGCACCCTTCCTTGGAAGCGCTTTCACAGGCGCAGCAACACTGGGGCTTTGCGCTTCTATACGCACCAAACGTCACGGTCCTTCTCTTTCCGTCGGTAGACACGAGCTGAGAAATTGCAAACGTCGAGCAATTGCTCCGAGATGAAAAGTGCCAGCACTGAAAGCTGTTGCTAGCCAGCACCCTTCCTTGGAAGCGCTTTTGTAGGCCTAAGAAGACTGGGGCTCTGGGCTTCTCTAGCCACCTCATCTTCTGCTCATCCTCTCGCGCACTCTAAAGAGAGCTCAGGTGAGAAATTGCAAACGTCCAGCAATTGCTCAGAGATGAAAAGTGCCAGCACTGAAAGCTCTTGCTAGCCAGCACCCTTCCTTGGAAGCGCTTTCACAGGCGCAGCAACACTGGGGCTTTGCGCTTCTCTACCCACCTAACGTCACGGTCCTTCTCTTTCCGTCTCCTAGACACGAGCTGAGAAATTGCAAACGTCGAGCAATTGCTCAGAGATGAAAAGTGCCAGCACTGAAAGCTCTTGCTAGCCAGCACCCTTCCTTGGAAGCGCTTTCACAGGCGCAGCAACACTGGGGCTTTGCGCTTCTATACGCACCAAACGTCACGGTCCTTCTCTTTCCGTCTCGTAGACACGAGCTGAGAAATTGCAAACGTCGAGCAATTGCTCAGAGATGAAAAGTGCCAGCACTGAAAGCTGTTGCTAGCCAGCACCCTTCCTTGGAAGCGCTTTTCTAGGCCTAAGAACACTGGGGCTCTGGGCTTCTCTAGCCACCTCATCTTCTGCTCATCCTCTCGCGCACTCTAAAGAGAGCTCAGGTGAGAAATTGCAAACGTCGAGCAATTGCTCAGAGATGAAAAGTGCCAGCACTGAAAGCTCTTGCTAGCCAGCACCCTTCCTTGGAAGCGCTTTCACAGGCGCAGCAACACTGGGGATTTGCGCTTCTCTACCCACCAAACGTCACGGTCCTTCTCTTTCCGTCGGTAGACACGAGCTGAGAAATTGCAAACGTCGAGCAATTGCTCAGAGATGAAAAGTGCCAGCACTGAAAGCTGTTGCTAGCCAGCACCCTTCCTTGGAAGCGCTTTCACAAGCGCAGCAACACTGGGGCTTTGCGCTTCTATACGCACCAAACGTCACGGTCCTTCTCTTTCCGTTGGTAGACACGAGCTGAGAAATTGCAAACGTCGAGCAATTGCTCAGAGATGAAAAGTGCCAGCACTGAAAGCTCTTGCTAGCCAGCACCCTTCCTTGGAAGCGCTTTTGTAGGCCTAAGAACACTGGGGCTCTGGGCTTCTCTAGCCACCTCATCTTCTGCTCATCCTCTCGCGCACTCTAAAGAGAGCTCAGGTGAGAAATTACAAACGTCGAGCAATTGCTCAGAGATGAAAAGGGCCAGCACTGAAAGCTCTTGCTAGCCAGCACCCTTCCTTGGAAGCGCTTTCACAGGCGCAGCAACACTGGGGCTTTGCGCTTCTCTAGCCACCAAAAGTCACGGTCCTTCTCTTTCCGTCGGTAGACACGAGCTGAGAAATTGCAAACGTCGAGCAATTGCTCAGAGATGAAAAGTGCCAGCACTGAAAGCTCTTGCTAGCCAGCCCCCTTCCTTGGAAGCGCTTTTGTAGGCCTAAGAACACTGGGGCTCTGGGCTTCTCTAGCCACCTCATCTTCTGCTCATCCTCTCGCGCACTCTAAAGAGAGCTCAGGTGAGAAATTACAAACGTCGAGCAATTGCTCAGAGATGAAAAGTGCCAGCACTGAAAGCTCTTGCTAGCCAGCACCCTTCCTTGGAAGCGCTTTCACAGGCGCAGCAACACTGGGGCTTTGCGCTTCTATACGCACCAAACGTCACGGTCCTTCTCTTTCCGTCTCGTAGACACGAGCTGAGAAATTGCAAACGTCGAGCAATTGCTCAGAGATGAAAAGTGCCAGCACTGAAAGCTCTTGCTAGCCAGCACCCTTCCTTGGAAGCGCTTTTGTAGGCCTAAGAACACTGGGGCTCTGGGCTTCTCTAGCCACCTCATCTTCTGCTCATCCTCTCGCGCACTCTAAAGAGAGCTCAGGTGAGAAATTGCAAACGTCGAGCAATTGCTCAGAGATGAAAAGTGCCAGCACTGAAAGCTCTTGCTAGCCAGCACCCTTCCTTGGAAGCGCTTTCACAGGCGCAGCAACACTGGGGCTTTGCGCTTCTCTAGCCACCAAACGTCACGGTCCTTCTCTTTCCGTCGGTAGACACGAGCTGAGAAATTGCAAACGTCGAGCAATTGCTCAGAGATGAAAAGTGCCAGCACTGAAAGCTCTTGCTAGCCAGCACCCTTCCTTGGAAGCGCTTTCACAGGCGCAGCAACACTGGGGCTTTGCGCTTCTATACGCACCAAACGTCACGGTCCTTCTCTTTCCGTCGGTAGACACGAGCTGAGAAATTGCAAACGTCCAGCAATTGCTCAGAGATGAAAAGTGCCAGCACTGGAAGCTGTTGCTAGCCAGCACCCTTCCTTGGAAGCGCTTTTGTAGGCCTAAGAACACTGGGGCTCTGGGCTTGTCTAGCCACCTCATCTTCTGCTCATCCTCTCGCGCACTCTAAAGAGAGCTCAGGTGAGAAATTACAAACGTCCAGCAATTGCTCAGAGATGAAAAGTGCCAGCACTGAAAGCTCTTGCTAGCCAGCACCCTTCCTTGGAAGCGCTTTCACAGGCGCAGCAACACTGGGGCTTTGCGCTTCTCTAGCCACCAAAAGTCACGGTCCTTCTCTTTCCGTCGGTAGACACGAGCTGAGAAATTGCAAACGTCGAACAATTGCTCAGAGATGAAAAGTGCCAGCACTGAAAGCTCTTGCTAGCCAGCACCCTTCCTTGGAAGCGCTTTTGTATGCCTAAGAACACTGGGGCTCTGGGCTTCTCTAGCCACCTCATCTTCTGCTCATCCTCTCGCGCACTCTAAAGAGAGCTCAGGTGAGAAATTGCAAACGTCGAGCAATTGCTCAGAGATGAAAAGTGCCAGCACTGAAAGCTCTTGCTAGCCAGCACCCTTCCTTGGAAGCACTTTCACAGGCGCAGCAACACTGGGGCTTTGCGCTTCTATACGCACCAAACGTCACGGTCCTTCTCTTTCCGTCTCGTAGACACGAGCTGAGAAATTGCAAACGTCGAGCAATTGCTCAGAGATGAAAAGTGCCAGCACTGAAAGCTCTTGCTAGCCAGCACCCTTCCTTGGAAGCGCTTTTGTAGGCCTAAGAACACTGGAGCTCTGGGCTTCTCTAGCCACCTCATCTTCTGCTCATCCTCTCACGCACTCTAAAGAGAGCTCAGGTGAGAAATTGCAAACGTCGAGCAATTGCTCAGAGATGAAAAGTGCCAGCACTGAAAGCTCTTGCTAGCCAGCACCCTTCCTTGGAAGCGCTTTCACAGGCGCAGCAACACTGGGGCTTTGCACTTCTCTAGCCACCAAAAGTCACGGTCCTTCTCTTTCCGTCGGTAGACACGAGCTGAGAAATTGCAAACGTCGAGCAATTGCTCAGAGATGAAAAGTGCCAGCACTGAAAGCTGTTGCTAGCCAGCACCCTTCCTTGGAAGCGCTTTTGTAGGCCTAAGAACACTGGGGCTCTGGGCTTCTCTAGCCACCTCATCTTCTGCTCATCCTCTCGCGCACTCTAAAGAGAGCTCAGGTGAGAAATTACAAACGTCGAGCAATTGCTCAGAGATGAAAAGGGCCAGCACTGAAAGCTCTTGCTAGCCAGCACCCTTCCTTGGAAGCGCTTTCACAGGCGCAGCAACACTGGGGCTTTGCGCTTCTCTAGCCACCAAAAGTCACGGTCCTTCTCTTTCCGTCGGTAGACACGAGCTGAGAAATTGCAAACGTCGAGCAATTGCTCAGAGATGAAAAGTGCCAGCACTGAAAGCTCTTGCTAGCCAGCACCCTTCCTTGGAAGCGCTTTTGTAGGCCTAAGAACACTGGGGCTCTGGGCTTCTCTAGCCACCTAATCTTCTGCTCATCCTCTCGCGCACTCTAAAGAGAGCTCAGGTGAGAAATTGCAAACGTCGAGCAATTGCTCAGAGATGAAAAGTGCCAGCACTGAAAGCTGTTGCTAGCCAGCACCCTTCCTTGGAAGCGCTTTCACAGGCGCAGCAACACTGGGGCTTTGCGCTTCTCTACCCACCAAACGTCACGGTCCTTCTCTTTCCGTCTCCTAGACACGAGCTGAGAAATTGCAAACGTCGAGCAATTGCTCAGAGATGAAAAGTGCCAGCACTGAAAGCTCTTGCTAGCCAGCCCCCTTCCTTGGAAGCGCTTTTGTAGGCCTAAGAACACTGGGGCTCTGGGCTTCTCTAGCCACCTCATCTTCTGCTCATCCTCTCGCGCACTCTAAAGAGAGCTCAGGTGAGAAATTGCAAACGTCGAGCAATTGCTCAGAGATGAAAAGTGCCAGCACTGAAAGCTCTTGCTAGCCAGCACCCTTCCTTGGAAGCGCTTTCACAGGCGCAGCAACACTGGGGCTTTGCGCTTCTCTAGCCACCAAACGTCACGGTCCTTCTCTTTCCGTCGGTAGACACGAGCTGAGAAATTGCAAACGTCGAGCAATTGCTCAGAGATAAAAAGTGCCAGCACTGAAAGCTGTTGCTAGCCAGCACCCTTCCTTGGAAGCGCTTTCACAGGCGCAGCAACACTGGGGCTTTGCGCTTCTATACGCACCAAACGTCACGGTCCTTCTCTTTCCGTCGGTAGACACGAGCTGAGAAATTGCAAACGTCCAGCAATTGCTCAGAGATGAAAAGTGCCAGCACTGAAAGCTCTTGCTAGCCAGCACCCTTCCTTGGAAGCGCTTTTGTAGGCCTAAGAACACTGGGGCTCTGGGCTTCTCTAGCCACCTCATCTTCTGCTCATCCTCTCGCGCACTCTAAAGAGAGCTCAGGTGAGAAATTACAAACGTCGAGCAATTGCTCAGAGATGAAAAGGGCCAGCACTGAAAGCTCTTGCTAGCCAGCACCCTTCCTTGGAAGCGCTTTCACAGGCGCAGCAACACTGGGGCTTTGCGCTTCTATACGCACCAAACGTCACGGTCCTTCTCTTTCCGTCTCGTAGACACGAGCTGAGAAATTGCAAACGTCGAGCAATTGCTCAGAGATGAAAAGTGCCAGCACTGAAAGCTGTTGCTAGCCAGCACCCTTCCTTGGAAGCGCTTTTGTATGCCTAAGAACACTGGGGCTCTGGGCTTCTCTAGCCACCTAATCTTCTGATCATCCTCTCGCGCACTCTAAAGAGAGCTCAGGTGAGAAATTGCAAACGTCGAGCAATTGCTCAGAGATGAAAAGTGCCAGCACTGAAAGCTGTTGCTAGCCAGCACCCTTCCTTGGAAGCGCTTTCACAGGCGCAGCAACACTGGGGCTTTGCGCTTCTCTAGCCACCAAACGTCACGGTCCTTCTCTTTCCGTCTCGTAGACACGAGCTGAGAAATTGCAAACGTCGAGCAATTGCTCAGAGATGAAAAGTGCCAGCACTGAAAGCTCTTGCTAGCCAGCACCCTTCCTTGGAAGCGCTTTTGTAGGCCTAAGAACACTGGGGCTCTGGGCTTCTCTAGCCACCTCATCTTCTGCTCATCCTCTCGCGCACTCTAAAGAGAGCTCAGGTGAGAAATTACAAACGTCGAGCAATTGCTCAGAGATGAAAAGGGCCAGCACTGAAAGCTCTTGCTAGCCAGCACCCTTCCTTGGAAGCGCTTTCACAGGCGCAGCAACACTGGGGCTTTGCGCTTCTATACGCACCAAACGTCACGGTCCTTCTCTTTCCGTCTCGTAGACACGAGCTGAGAAATTGCAAACGTCGAGCAATTGCTCAGAGATGAAAAGTGCCAGCACTGAAAGCTCTTGCTAGCCAGCACCCTTCCTTGGAAGCGCTTTTGTAGGCCTAAGAACACTGGGGCTCTGGGCTTCTCTAGCCACCTCATCTTCTGCTCATCCTCTCGCGCACTCTAAAGAGAGCTCAGGTGAGAAATTACAAACGTCGAGCAATTGCTCAGAGATGAAAAGGGCCAGCACTGAAAGCTCTTGCTAGCCAGCACCCTTCCTTGGAAGCGCTTTCACAGGCGCAGCAACACTGGGGCTTTGCGCTTCTATACGCACCAAACGTCACGGTCCTTCTCTTTCCGTCTCCTAGACACGAGCTGAGAAATTGCAAACGTCGAGCAATTGCTCAGAGATGAAAAGTGCCAGCACTGAAAGCTGTTGCTAGCCAGCACCCTTCCTTGGAAGCGCTTTTGTAGGCCTAAGAACACTGGGGCTCTGGGCTTCTCTAGCCACCTCATCTTCTGCTCATCCTCTCGCGCACTCTAAAGAGAGCTCAGGTGAGAAATTGCAAACGTCGAGCAATTGCTCAGAGATGAAAAGTGCCAGCACTGAAAGCTGTTGCTAGCCAGCACCCTTCCTTGGAAGCGCTTTCACAGGCGCAGCAACACTGGGGCTTTGCGCTTCTATACGCACCAAACGTCACGGTCCTTCTCTTTCCGTCTCGTAGACACGAGCTGAGAAATTGCAAACGTCGAGCAATTGCTCAGAGATGAAAAGTGCCAGCACTGAAAGCTCTTGCTAGCCAGCACCCTTCCCTGGAAGCGCTTTTGTAGGCCTAAGAACACTGGGGCTCTGGGCTTCTCTAGCCACCTCATCTTCTGCTCATCCTCTCGCGCACTCTAAAGAGAGCTCAGGTGAGAAATTACAAACGTCGAGCAATTGCTCAGAGATGAAAAGGGCCAGCACTGAAAGCTCTTGCTAGCCAGCACCCTTCCTTGGAAGCGCTTTCACAGGCACAGCAACACTGGGGCTTTGCGCTTCTATACGCACCAAACGTCACGGTCCTTCTCTTTCCGTCGGTAGACACGAGCTGAGAAATTGCAAACGTCGAGCAATTGCTCCGAGATGAAAAGTGCCAGCACTGAAAGCTGTTGCTAGCCAGCACCCTTCCTTGGAAGCGCTTTTGTATGCCTAAGAACACTGGAGCTCTGGGCTTCTCTAGCCACCTCATCTTCTGATCATCCTCTCGCGCAGTCTAAAGAGAGCTCAGGTGAGAAATTGCAAACGTCCAGCAATTGCTCAGAGATGAAAAGTGCCAGCACTGAAAGCTCTTGCTAGCCAGCACCCTTCCTTGGAAGCGCTTTCACAGGCGCAGCAACACTGGGGCTTTGCGCTTCTATACGCACCAAACGTCACGGTCCTTCTCTTTCCGTCTCCTAGACAAGAGCTGAGAAATTGCAAACGTCCAGCAATTGCTCAGAGATGAAAAGTGCCAGCACTGAAAGCTCTTGCTAGCCAGCACCCTTCCTTGGAAGCGCTTTTGTAGGCCTAAGAACACTGGGGCTCTGGGCTTCTCTAGCCACCTCATCTTCTGCTCATCCTCTCGCGCACTCTAAAGAGAGCTCAGGTGAGAAATTGCAAACGTCGAGCAATTGCTCAGAGATGAAAAGTGCCAGCACTGAAAGCTCTTGCTAGCCAGCACCCTTCCTTGGAAGCGCTTTCACAGGCGCAGCAACACTGGGGCTTTGCGCTTCTCTACCCACCAAACGTCACGGTCCTTCTCTTTCCGTCTCCTAGACACGAGCTGAGAAATTGCAAACGTCGAGCAATTGCTCAGAGATGAAAAGTGCCAGCACTGAAAGCTCTTGCTAGCCAGCACCCTTCCTTGGAAGCGCTTTCACAGGCGCAGCAACACTGGGGCTTTGCGCTTCTCTAGCCACCAAATGTCACGGTCCTTCTCTTTCCGTCTCGTAGACAGGAGCTGAGAAATTGTAAACGTCGAGCAATTGCTCAGAGATGAAAAGTGCCAGCACTGAAAGCTCTTGCTAGCCAGCACCCTTCCTTGGAAGCGCTTTTGTAGGCCTAAGAACACTGGGGCTCTGGGCTTCTCTAGCCACCTCATCTTCTGCTCATCCTCTCGCGCACTCTAAAGAGAGCTCAGGTGAGAAATTGCAAACGTCCAGCAATTGCTCAGAGATGAAAAGTGCCAGCACTGAAAGCTGTTGCTAGCCAGCACCCTTCCTTGGAAGCGCTTTCACAGGCGCAGCAACACTGGGGCTTTGCGCTTCTATACGCACCAAACGTCACGGTCCTTCTCTTTCCGTCTCCTAGACACGAGCTGAGAAATTGCAAACGTCGAGCAATTGCTCAGAGATGAAAAGTGCCAGCACTGAAAGCTGTTGCTAGCCAGCACCCTTCCTTGGAAGCGCTTTCACAGGCGCAGCAACACTGGGGCTTTGCGCTTCTATACGCACCAAACGTCACGGTCCTTCTCTTTCCGTCTCGTAGACACGAGCTGAGAAATTGCAAACGTCGAGCAATTGCTCAGAGATGAAAAGTGCCAGCACTGAAAGCTCTTGCTAGCCAGCACCCTTCCTTGGAAGCGCTTTTGTAGGCCTAAGAACACTGGAGCTCTGGGCTTCTCTAGCCACCTCATCTTCTGCTCATCCTCTCGCGCACTCTAAAGAGAGCTCAGGTGAGAAATTGCAAACGTCCAGCAATTGCTCAGAGATGAAAAGTGCCAGCACTGAAAGCTCTTGCTAGCCAGCACCCTTCCTTGGAAGCGCTTTCACAGGCGCAGCAACACTGGGGCTTTGCGCTTCTCTAGCCACCAAAAGTCACGGTCCTTCTCTTTCCGTCGGTAGACACGAGCTGAGAAATTGCAAACGTCGAGCAATTGCTCAGAGATGAAAAGTGCCAGCACTGAAAGCTCTTGCTAGCCAGCACCCTTCCTTGGAAGCGCTTTTGTAGGCCTAAGAACACTGGGGCTCTGGGCTTCTCTAGCCACCTCATCTTCTGCTCATCCTCTCGCGCACTCTAAAGAGAGCTCAGGTGAGAAATTGCAAACGTCCAGCAATTGCTCAGAGATGAAAAGTGCCAGCACTGAAAGCTGTTGCTAGCCAGCACCCTTCCTTGGAAGCGCTTTCACAGGCGCAGCAACACTGGGGCTTTGCGCTTCTATACGCACCAAACGTCACGGTCCTTCTCTTTCCGTCTCGTAGACACGAGCTGAGAAATTGCAAACGTCGAGCAATTGCTCAGAGATGAAAAGTGCCAGCACTGAAAGCTCTTGCTAGCCAGCACCCTTCCTTGGAAGCGCTTTTGTAGGCCTAAGAACACTGGAGCTCTGGGCTTCTCTAGCCACCTCATCTTCTGCTCATCCTCTCGCGCACTCTAAAGAGAGCTCAGGTGAGAAATTGCAAACGTCCAGCAATTGCTCAGAGATGAAAAGGGCCAGCACTGAAAGCTCTTGCTAGCCAGCACCCTTCCTTGGAAGCGCTTTCACAGGCACAGCAACACTGGGGCTTTGCGCTTCTCTAGCCACCAAAAGTCACGGTCCTTCTCTTTCCGTCGGTAGACACGAGCTGAGAAATTGCAAACGTCGAGCAATTGCTCAGAGATGAAAAGTGCCAGCACTGAAAGCTCTTGCTAGCCAGCACCCTTCCTTGGAAGCGCTTTTGTAGGCCTAAGAACACTGGGGCTCTGGGCTTCTCTAGCCACCTCATCTTCTGCTCATCCTCTCGCGCACTCTAAAGAGAGCTCAGGTGAGAAATTGCAAACGTCGAGCAATTGCTCAGAGATGAAAAGTGCCAGCACTGAAAGCTCTTGCTAGCCAGCACCCTTCCTTGGAAGCGCTTTCACAGGCGCAGCAACACTGGGGCTTTGCGCTTCTATACGCACCAAACGTCACGGTCCTTCTCTTTCCGTCTCGTAGACACGAGCTGAGAAATTGCAAACGTCCAGCAATTGCTCAGAGATGAAAAGTGCCAGCACTGAAAGCTCTTGCTAGCCAGCACCCTTCCTTGGAAGCGCTTTTGTAGGCCTAAGAACACTGGGGCTCTGGGCTTCTCTAGCCACCTCATCTTCTGATCATCCTCTCGCGCACTCTAAAGAGAGCTCAGGTGAGAAATTACAAACGTCGAGCAATTGCTCAGAGATGAAAAGGGCCAGCACTGAAAGCTCTTGCTAGCCAGCACCCTTCCTTGGAAGCGCTTTCACAGGCGCAGCAACACTGGGGCTTTGCGCTTCTATACGCACCAAACGTCACGGTCCTCTTTCCGTCGGTAGACACGAGCTGAGAAATTGCAAACGTCGAGCAATTGCTCAGAGATGAAAAGTGCCAGCACTGAAAGCTGTTGCTAGCCAGCACCCTTCCTTGGAAGCGCTTTTGTAGGCCTAAGAACACTGGGGCTCTGGGCTTCTCTAGCCACCTAATCTTCTGATCATCCTCTCGCGCACTCTAAAGAGAGCTCAGGTGAGAAATTGCAAACGTCGAGCAATTGCTCAGAGATGAAAAGTGCCAGCACTGAAAGCTCTTGCTAGCCAGCACCCTTCCTTGGAAGCGCTTTCACAGGCGCAGCAACACTGGGGCTTTGCGCTTCTATACGCACCAAACGTCACGGTCCTTCTCTTTCCGTCTCCTAGACACGAGCTGAGAAATTGCAAACGTCCAGCAATTGCTCAGAGATGAAAAGTGCCAGCACTGAAAGCTCTTGCTAGCCAGCACCCTTCCTTGGAAGCGCTTTTGTAGGCCTAAGAACACTGGGGCTCTGGGCTTCTCTAGCCACCTCATCTTCTGCTCATCCTCTCGCGCACTCTAAAGAGAGCTCAGGTGAGAAATTGCAAACGTCGAGCAATTGCTCAGAGATGAAAAGTGCCAGCACTGAAAGCTCTTGCTAGCCAGCACCCTTCCTTGGAAGCGCTTTCACAGGCGCAGCAACACTGGGGCTTTGCGCTTCTCTACCCACCAAACGTCACGGTCCTTCTCTTTCCGTCTCCTAGACACGAGCTGAGAAATTGCAAACGTCGAGCAATTGCTCAGAGATGAAAAGTGCCAGCACTGAAAGCTCTTGCTAGCCAGCACCCTTCCTTGGAAGCGCTTTCACAGGCGCAGCAACACTGGGGCTTTGCGCTTCTCTACCCACCAAATGTCACGGTCCTTCTCTTTCCGTCTCGTAGACACGAGCTGAGAAATTGTAAACGTCGAGCAATTGCTCAGAGATGAAAAGTGCCAGCACTGAAAGCTCTTGCTAGCCAGCACCCTTCCTTGGAAGCGCTTTTGTAGGCCTAAGAACACTGGGGCTCTGGGCTTCTCTAGCCACCTCATCTTCTGCTCATCCTCTCGCGCACTCTAAAGAGAGCTCAGGTGAGAAATTGCAAACGTCCAGCAATTGCTCAGAGATGAAAAGTGCCAGCACTGAAAGCTCTTGCTAGCCAGCACCCTTCCTTGGAAGCGCTTTCACAGGCGCAGCAACATTGGGGCTTTGCGCTTCTATACGCACCAAACGTCACGGTCCTTCTCTTTCCGTCTCGTAGACACGAGCTGAGAAATTGCAAACGTCGAGCAATTGCTCAGAGATGAAAAGTGCCAGCACTGAAAGCTGTTGCTAGCCAGCACCCTTCCTTGGAAGCGCTTTCACAGGCGCAGCAACACTGGGGCTTTGCGCTTCTATACGCACCAAACGTCACGGTCCTTCTCTTTCCGTCTCGTAGACACGAGCTGAGAAATTGCAAACGTCGAGCAATTGCTCAGAGATGAAAAGTGCCAGCACTGAAAGCTCTTGCTAGCCAGCACCCTTCCTTGGAAGCGCTTTTGTAGGCCTAAGAACACTGGAGCTCTGGGCTTCTCTAGCCACCTCATCTTCTGCTCATCCTCTCGCGCACTCTAAAGAGAGCTCAGGTGAGAAATTGCAAACGTCCAGCAATTGCTCAGAGATGAAAAGTGCCAGCACTGAAAGCTCTTGCTAGCCAGCACCCTTCCTTGGAAGCGCTTTCACAGGCGCAGCAACACTGGGGCTTTGCGCTTCTCTAGCCACCAAAAGTCACGGTCCTTCTCTTTCCGTCGGTAGACACGAGCTGAGAAATTGCAAACGTCGAGCAATTGCTCAGAGATGAAAAGTGCCAGCACTGAAAGCTCTTGCTAGCCAGCACCCTTCCTTGGAAGCGCTTTTGTAGGCCTAAGAACACTGGGGCTCTGGGCTTCTCTAGCCACCTCATCTTCTGCTCATCCTCTCGCGCACTCTAAAGAGAGCTCAGGTGAGAAATTGCAAACGTCCAGCAATTGCTCAGAGATGAAAAGTGCCAGCACTGAAAGCTCTTGCTAGCCAGCACCCTTCCTTGGAAGCGCTTTCACAGGCGCAGCAACACTGGGGCTTTGCGCTTCTATACGCACCAAACGTCACGGTCCTTCTCTTTCCGTCTCCTAGACACGAGCTGAGAAATTGCAAACGTCCAGCAATTGCTCAGAGATGAAAAGTGCCAGCACTGAAAGCTCTTGCTAGCCAGCACCCTTCCTTGGAAGCGCTTTTGTAGGCCTAAGAACACTGGGGCTCTGGGCTTCTCTAGCCACCTCATCTTCTGCTCATCCTCTCGCGCACTCTAAAGAGAGCTCAGGTGAGAAATTACAAACGTCGAGCAATTGCTCAGAGATGAAAAGGGCCAGCACTGAAAGCTCTTGCTAGCCAGCACCCTTCCTTGGAAGCGCTTTCACAGGCGCAGCAACACTGGGGCTTTGCGCTTCTATACGCACCAAACGTCACGGTCCTTCTCTTTCCGTCGGTAGACACGAGCTGAGAAATTGCAAACGTCGAGCAATTGCTCAGAGATGAAAAGTGCCAGCACTGAAAGCTGTTGCTAGCCAGCACCCTTCCTTGGAAGCGCTTTTGTATGCCTAAGAACACTGGGGCTCTGGGCTTCTCTAGCCACCTAATCTTCTGATCATCCTCTCGCGCACTCTAAAGAGAGCTCAGGTGAGAAATTGCAAACGTCCAGCAATTGCTCAGAGATGAAAAGTGCCAGCACTGAAAGCTCTTGCTAGCCAGCACCCTTCCTTGGAAGCGCTTTCACAGGCGCAGCAACACTGGGGCTTTGCGCTTCTATACGCACCAAACGTCACGGTCCTTCTCTTTCCGTCTTGTAGACACGAGCTGAGAAATTGCAAACGTCGAGCAATTGCTCAGAGATGAAAAGTGCCAGCACTGAAAGCTGTTGCTAGCCAGCACCCTTCCTTGGAAGCGCTTTTGTAGGCCTAAGAACACTGGGGCTCTGGGCTTCTCTAGCCACCTCATCTTCTGCTCATCCTCTCGCGCACTCTAAAGAGAGCTCAGGTGAGAAATTGCAAACGTCCAGCAATTGCTCAGAGATGAAAAGGGCCAGCACTGAAAGCTCTTGCTAGCCAGCACCCTTCCTTGGAAGCGCTTTCACAGGCGCAGCAACACTGGGGCTTTGCGCTTCTATATGCACCAAACGTCACGGTCCTTCTCTTTCCGTCTCCTAGACACGAGCTGAGAAATTGCAAACGTCGAGCAATTGCTCAGAGATGAAAAGTGCCAGCACTGAAAGCTCTTGCTAGCCAGCACCCTTCCTTGGAAGCGCTTTCACAGGCGCAGCAACACTGGGGCTTTGCGCTTCTATACGCACCAAATGTCACGGTCCTTCTCTTTCCGTCTCGTAGACAGGAGCTGAGAAATTGCAAACGTCGAGCAATTGCTCAGAGATGAAAAGTGCCAGCACTGAAAGCTCTTGCTAGCCAGCACCCTTCCTTGGAAGCGCTTTTGTAGGCCTAAGAACACTGGGGCTCTGGGCTTCTCTAGCCACCTCATCTTCTGCTCATCCTCTCGCGCACTCTAAAGAGAGCTCAGGTGAGAAATTGCAAACGTCGAGCAATTGCTGAGAGATGAAAAGTGCCAGCACTGAAAGCTGTTGCTAGCCAGCACCCTTCCTTGGAAGCGCTTTCACAGGCGCAGCAACATTGGGGCTTTGCGCTTCTATACGCACCAAACGTCACGGTCCTTCTCTTTCCGTCTCCTAGACACGAGCTGAGAAATTGCAAACGTCGAGCAATTGCTCAGAGATGAAAAGTGCCAGCACTGAAAGCTGTTGCTAGCCAGCACCCTTCCTTGGAAGCGCTTTCACAGGCGCAGCAACACTGGGGCTTTGCGCTTCTATACGCACCAAACGTCACGGTCCTTCTCTTTCCGTCTCGTAGACACGAGCTGAGAAATTGCAAATGTCGAGCAATTGCTCAGAGATGAAAAGTGCCAGCACTGAAAGCTGTTGCTAGCCAGCACCCTTCCTTGGAAGCGCTTTTGTAGGCCTAAGAACACTGGGGCTCTGGGCTTCTCTAGCCACCTCATCTTCTGCTCATCCTCTCGCGCACTCTAAAGAGAGCTCAGGTGAGAAATTGCAAACGTCGAGCAATTGCTCAGAGATGAAAAGTGCCAGCACTGAAAGCTCTTGCTAGCCAGCACCCTTCCTTGGAAGCGCTTTCACAGGCGCAGCAACACTGGGGCTTTGCGCTTCTCTACCCACCAAACGTCACGGTCCTTCTCTTTCCGTCTCCTAGACACGAGCTGAGAAATTGCAAACGTCGAGCAATTGCTCAGAGATGAAAAGTGCCAGCACTGAAAGCTCTTGCTAGCCAGCACCCTTCCTTGGAAGCGCTTTCACAGGCGCAGCAACACTGGGGCTTTGCGCTTCTCTAGCCACCAAACGTCACAGTCATTCTCTTTCCGCCTCGTAGACACGAGCTGAGAAATTGCAAACGTCGAGCAATTGCTCCGAGATGAAAAGTGCCAGCACTGAAAGCTGTTGCTAGCCAGCACCCTTCCTTGGAAGCGCTTTCACAAGCGCAGTAACACTGGGGCTTTGCGCTTCTATACGCACCAAACGTCATGGTCATTCTCTTTCCGTCTCGTAGGCATGAGCTGAGAAATTGCAAATGTCGAGCAATTGCTCAGAGATGAAAAGTGCCAGCACTGAAAGCTGTTGCTAGCCAGCACCCTTCCTTGGAAGCGCTTTCACAGGCGCAGCAACACTGGGGCTTTGCTCTTCTCTAGCCACCAAACGTCACAGTCATTCTCTTTCCGTCTCGTAGACATGAGCTGAGAAATTGCAAACGTCGAGCAATTGCTCAGAGATGAAAAGTGCCAGCACTGAAAGCTGTTGCTAGCCAGCACCCTTCCTTGGAAGCGCTTTTGTAGGCCTAAGAACACTGGGGTTCTGGGCTTCCCTAGCCACCTCATCTTCTGCTCATCCTCTCGCGCACTCTAAAGAGAGCTCAGGTGAGAAATTGCAAACGTCCAGCAATTGCTCAGAGATGAAAAGTGCCAGCACTGAAAGCTCTTGCTAGCCAGCACCCTTCCTTGGAAGCGCTATCACAGGCGCAGTAACACTGGGGCTTTGCGCTTCTCTAGCCATCAAACTTCACGGTCATTCTCTTTCCGTCTCCTAGACACGAGCTGAGAAATTGCAAACGTCGAGCAATTGCTCAGAGATGAAAAGTGCCAGCACTGAAAGCTGTTGCTAGCCAGCACCCTTCCTTGGAAGCGCTTGCACAGGCGCAGCAACACTGGGGCTTTGCGCATCTATACGCACCAAACGTCACGGTCATTCTCTTTCCGTCTCATAGACACGAGCTGAGAAATTGCAAACGTCGAGCAATTGCTCAGAGATGAAAAGTGCCAGCACTGAAAGCTGTTGCTAGCCAGCACCCTTCCTTGGAAGCGCTTTCACAGGCGCAGCAACACTGGGGCTTTGCGCTTCTCTAGCCACCAAACGTCACAGTCATTCTCTTTCCGTCTCGTAGACATGAGCTGAGAAATTGCAAACGTCCAGCAATTGCTCAGAGATGAAAAGTGCCAGCACTGAAAGCTGTTGCTAGCCAGCACCCTTCCTTGGAAGCGCTTTCACAGGCGCAGTAACACTGGGGCTTTGCACTTCTGTACGCACCAAACGTCACGGTCCTTCTCTTTCCGTCTCGTAGACACGAGCTGAGAAATTGCAAACGTCGAGCAATTGCTCAGAGATGAAAAGTGCCAGCACTGAAAGCTCTTGCTAGCCAGCACCCTTCCTTGGAAACGCTTTCACAGGCGCAGTAACACTGGGGCTTTGCGCTTCTCTAGCCATCAAACGTCATGGTCATTCTCTTTCCATCTCGTAGACACGAGCTGAGAAATTGCAAACGTCGAGCAATTGCTCAGAGATGAAAAGTGCCAGCACTGAAAGCTCTTGCTAGCCAGCACCCTTCCTTGGAAGCGCTTTTGTAGGCCTAAGAACACTAGGGCTCTGGGCTTCTCTAGCCACCTCATCTTCTGCTCATCCTCTCGCGCACTCTAAAGAGAGCTCAGGTGAGAAATTGCAAACGTCCAGCAATTGCTCAGAGATGAAAAGTGCCAGCACTGAAAGCTCTTGCTAGCCAGCACCCTTCCTTGGAAGCGCTTTCACAGGCGCAGCAACACTGGGGCTTTGCGCTTCTATACGCACCAAACGTCACGGTCCTTCTCTTTCCGTCTCATAGACACGAGCTGAGAAATTGCAAACGTCGAGCAATTGCTCAGAGATGAAAAGTGCCAGCACTGAAAGCTCTTGCTAGCCAGCACCCTTCCTTGGAAGCGCTTGCACAGGCGCAGCAACACTGGGGCTTTGCGCATCTATACGCACCAAACGTCACGGTCATTCTCTTTCCGTCGGTAGACACGAGCTGAGAAATTGCAAACGTCGAGCAATTGCTCAGAGATGAAAAGTGCCAGCACTGAAAGCTCTTGCTAGCCAGCACCCTTCCTTGGAAGCGCTTTTGTAGGCCTAAGAACACTGGGGCTCTGGGCTTCTCTAGCCACCTCATCTTCTGCTCATCCTCTCGCGCACTCTAAAGAGAGCTCAGGTGAGAAATTGCAAACGTCGAGCAATTGCTCAGAGATGAAAAGTGCCAGCACTGAAAGCTCTTGCTAGCCAGCACCCTTCCTTGGAAGCGCTTTCACAGGCGCAGCAACACTGGGGCTTTGCGCTTCTATACGCACCAAATGTCACGGTCATTCTCTTTCCGTCTTGTAGACACGAGCTGAGAAATTGCAAACGTCGAGCAATTGCTCAGAGATGAAAAGTGCCAGCACTGAAAGCTGTTGCTAGCCAGCACCCTTCCTTGGAAGCGCTTTTGTAGGCCTAAGAACACTGGGGCTCTGGGCTTCTCTAGCCACCTCATCTTCTGCTCATCCTCTCGCGCACTCTAAAGAGAGCTCAGGTGAGAAATTGCAAACGTCGAGCAATTGCTCAGAGATGAAAAGTGCCAGCACTGAAAGCTCTTGCTAGCCAGCACCCTTCCTTGGAAGCGCTTTCACAGGCGCAGCAACACTGGGGCTTTGCGCTTCTCTACCCACCAAACGTCACGGTCCTTCTCTTTCCGTCGGTAGACACGAGCTGAGAAATTGCAAACGTCGAGCAATTGCTCCGAGATGAAAAGTGCCAGCACTGAAAGCTCTTGCTAGCCAGCACCCTTCCTTGGAAGCGCTTTCACAGGCGCAGCAACACTGGGGCTTTGCGCTTCTCTACCCACCAAACGTCACGGTCCTTCTCTTTCCGTCTCGTAGACACGAGCTGAGAAATTGCAAACGTCGAGCAATTGCTCAGAGATGAAAAGTGCCAGCACTGAAAGCTGTTGCTAGCCAGCCCCCTTCTTTGGAAGCGCTTTTGTAGGCCTAAGAACACTGGGGCTCTGGGCTTCTCTAGCCACCTCATCTTCTGCTCATCCTCTCGCGCACTCTAAAGAGAGCTCAGGTGAGAAATTGCAAACGTCGAGCAATTGCTCAGAGATGAAAAGTGCCAGCACTGAAAGCTGTTGCTAGCCAGCACCCTTCCTTGGAAGCGCTTTCACAGGCGCAGCAACACTGGGGCTTTGCGCTTCTCTAGCCACCAAACGTCACGGTCCTTCTCTTTCCGTCGGTAGACACGAGCTGAGAAATTGCAAACGTCAAGCAATTGCTCAGAGATGAAAAGTGCCAGCACTGAAAGCTGTTGCTAGCCAGCACCCTTCCTTGGAAGCGCTTTCACAGGCGCAGCAACACTGGGGCTTTGCGCTTCTATACGCACCAAACGTCACGGTCCTTCTCTTTCCGTCGGTAGACACGAGCTGAGAAATTGCAAACGTCCAGCAATTGCTCAGAGATGAAAAGTGCCAGCACTGAAAGCTGTTGCTAGCCAGCACCCTTCCTTGGAAGCGCTTTTGTAGGCCTAAGAACACTGGGGCTCTGGGCTTCTCTAGCCACCTCATCTTCTGCTCATCCTCTCGCGCACTCTAAAGAGAGCTCAGGTGAGAAATTACAAACGTCGAGCAATTGCTCAGAGATGAAAAGGGCCAGCACTGAAAGCTCTTGCTAGCCAGCACCCTTCCTTGGAAGCGCTTTCACAGGCGCAGCAACACTGGGGCTTTGCGCTTCTCTAGCCACCAAACGTCACGGTCCTTCTCTTTCCGTCGGTAGACACGAGCTGAGAAATTGCAAACGTCAAGCAATTGCTCAGAGATGAAAAGTGCCAGCACTGAAAGCTGTTGCTAGCCAGCACCCTTCCTTGGAAGCGCTTTCACAGGCGCAGAAACACTGGGGCTTTGCGCTTCTATACGCACCAAACGTCACGGTCCTTCTCTTTCCGTCGGTAGACACGAGCTGAGAAATTGCAAACGTCGAGCAATTGCTCAGAGATGAAAAGTGCCAGCACTGAAAGCTGTTGCTAGCCAGCACCCTTCCTTGGAAGCGCTTTTGTAGGCCTAAGAACACTGGGGCTCTGGGCTTCTCTAGCCACCTCATCTTCTGCTCATCCTCTCGCGCACTCTAAAGAGAGCTCAGGTGAGAAATTACAAACGTCGAGCAATTGCTCAGAGATGAAAAGGGCCAGCACTGAAAGCTCTTGCTAGCCAGCACCCTTCCTTGGAAGCGCTTTCACAGGCGCAGCAACACTGGGGCTTTGCGCTTCTCTACCCACCAAACGTCACGGTCCTTCTCTTTCCGTCGGTAGACACGAGCTGAGAAATTGCAAACGTCGAGCAATTGCTCAGAGATGAAAAGTGCCAGCACTGAAAGCTGTTGCTAGCCAGCACCCTTCCTTGGAAGCGCTTTTGTAGGCCTAAGAACACTGGGGCTCTGGGCTTCTCTAGCCACCTCATCTTCTGCTCATCCTCTCGCGCACTCTAAAGAGAGCTCAGGTGAGAAATTGCAAACGTCGAGCAATTGCTCAGAGATGAAAAGTGCCAGCACTGAAAGCTGTTGCTAGCCAGCACCCTTCCTTGGAAGCGCTTTCACAGGCGCAGCAACACTGGGGCTTTGCGCTTCTATACGCACCAAACGTCACGGTCCTTCTCTTTCCGTCGGTAGACACGAGCTGAGAAATTGCAAACGTCGAGCAATTGCTCAGAGATGAAAAGTGCCAGCACTGAAAGCTGTTGCTAGCCAGCACCCTTCCTTGGAAGCGCTTTTGTAGGCCTAAGAACACTGGGGCTCTGGGCTTCTCTAGCCACCTCATCTTCTGCTCATCCTCTCGCGCACTCTAAAGAGAGCTCAGGTGAGAAATTACAAATGTCGAGCAATTGCTCAGAGATGAAAAGGGCCAGCACTGAAAGCTCTTGCTAGCCAGCACCCTTCCTTGGAAGCGCTTTCACAGGCGCAGCAACACTGGGGCTTTGCGCTTCTCTAGCCACCAAACGTCACGGTCCTTCTCTTTCCGTCGGTAGACACGAGCTGAGAAATTGCAAACGTCGAGCAATTGCTCAGAGATGAAAAGTGCCAGCACTGAAAGCTGTTGCTAGCCAGCACCCTTCCTTGGAAGCGCTTTTGTAGGCCTAAGAAGACTGGGGCTCTGGGCTTCTCTAGCCACCTCATCTTCTGCTCATCCTCTCGCGCACTCTAAAGAGAGCTCAGGTGAGAAATTGCAAACGTCCAGCAATTGCTCAGAGATGAAAAGTGCCAGCACTGAAAGCTCTTGCTAGCCAGCACCCTTCCTTGGAAGCGCTTTCACAGGCGCAGCAACACTGGGGCTTTGCGCTTCTCTACCCACCAAACGTCACAGTCATTCTCTTTCCGTCTCGTAGACACGAGCTGAGAAATTGCAAACGTCGAGCAATTGCTCAGAGATGAAAAGTGCCAGCACTGAAAGCTGTTGCTAGCCAGCACCCTTCCTTGGAAGCACTTTTGTAGGCCTAAGAACAGTGGGGCTCTGGGCTTCTCTAGCCACCTCATCTTCTGCTCATCCTCTCGCGCACTCTAAAGAGAGCTCAGGTGAGAAATTACAAACGTCGAGCAATTGCTCAGAGATGAAAAGTGCCAGCACTGAAAGCTCTTGCTAGCCAGCACCCTTCCTTGGAAGCGCTTTCACAGGCGCAGCAACACTGGGGCTTTGCGCTTCTATACGCACCAAACGTCACGGTCCTTCTCTTTCCGTCTCGTAGACACGAGCTGAGAAATTGCAAACGTCGAGCAATTGCTCAGAGATGAAAAGTGCCAGCACTGAAAGCTCTTGCTAGCCAGCACCCTTCCTTGGAAGCGCTTTTGTAGGCCTAAGAACACTGGGGTTCTGGGCTTCCCTAGCCACCTCATCTTCTGCTCGTCCTCTCGCGCACTCTAAAGAGAGCTCAGGTGAGAAATTGCAAACGTCGAGCAATTGCTCAGAGATGAAAAGTGCCAGCACTGAAAGCTGTTGCTAGCCAGCACCCTTCCTTGGAAGCGCTTTCACAGGCGCAGTAACACTGGGGCTTTGCACTTCTCTAGCTACCAAACGTCACGGTCATTCTCTTTCCATCTCGTAGACACGAGCTGAGAAATTGCAAACGTCGAGCAATTGCTCAGAGATGAAAAGTGCCAGCACTGAAAGCTCTTGCTAGCCAGCACCCTTCCTTGGAAGCGCTTTCACAGGCGCAGCAACACTGGGGCTTTGCGCTTCTCTAGCCACCAAACGTCACGGTCCTTCTCTTTCCGTCTCGTAGACACGAGCTGAGAAATTGCAAACGTCGAGCAATTGCTCAGAGATGAAAAGTGCCAGCACTGAAAGCTGTTGCTAGCCAGCACCCTTCCTTGGAAGCGCTTTTGTAGGTCTAAGAACACTGGGGCTCTGGGCTTCTCTAGCCACCTCATCTTCTGCTCATCCTCTCGCGCACTCTAAAGAGAGCTCAGGTGAGAAATTGCAAACGTCGAGCAATTGCTCAGAGATGAAAAGTGCCAGCACTGAAAGCTCTTGCTAGCCAGCACCCTTCCTTGGAAGCGCTTTCACAGGCGCAGCAACACTGGGGCTTTGCGCTTCTATACACACCAAACGTCACGGTCCTTCTCTTTCCGTCTCGTAGACACGAGCTGAGAAATTGCAAACGTCGAGCAATTGCTCAGAGATGAAAAGTGCCAGCACTGAAAGCTGTTGCTAGCCAGCCCCCTTCTTTGGAAGCGCTTTTGTAGGCCTAAGAACACTGGGGCTCTGGGCTTCTCTAGCCACCTCATCTTCTGCTCATCCTCTCGCGCACTCTAAAGAGAGCTCAGGTGAGAAATTGCAAACGTCCAGCAATTGCTCAGAGATGAAAAGTGCCAGCACTGAAAGCTGTTGCTAGCCAGCACCCTTCCTTGGAAGCGCTTTCACAGGCGCAGCAACACTGGGGCTTTGCGCTTCTCTAGCCACCAAACGTCACGGTCCTTCTCTTTCCGTCGGTAGACACGAGCTGAGAAATTGCAAACGTCAAGCAATTGCTCAGAGATGAAAAGTGCCAGCACTGAAAGCTCTTGCTAGCCAGCACCCTTCCTTGGAAGCGCTTTCACAGGCGCAGCAACACTGGGGCTTTGCGCTTCTATACGCACCAAACGTCACGGTCCTTCTCTTTCCGTCGGTAGACACGAGCTGAGAAATTGCAAACGTCGAGCAATTGCTCCGAGATGAAAAGTGCCAGCACTGAAAGCTGTTGCTAGCCAGCACCCTTCCTTGGAAGCGCTTTTGTAGGCCTAAGAACACTGGGGCTCTGGGCTTCTCTAGCCACCTCATCTTCTGCTCATCCTCTCGCGCACTCTAAAGAGAGCTCAGGTGAGAAATTACAAACGTCGAGCAATTGCTCAGAGATGAAAAGGGCCAGCACTGAAAGCTCTTGCTAGCCAGCACCCTTCCTTGGAAGCGCTTTCACAGGCGCAGCAACACTGGGGCTTTGCGCTTCTCTACCCACCAAACGTCACGGTCCTTCTCTTTCCGTCTCGTAGACACGAGCTGAGAAATTGCAAACGTCGAGCAATTGCTCAGAGATGAAAAGTGCCAGCACTGAAAGCTGTTGCTAGCCAGCACCCTTCCTTGGAAGCGCTTTTGTAGGCCTAAGAACACTGGAGCTCTGGGCTTCTCTAGCCACCTCATCTTCTGCTCGTCCTCTCGCGCACTCTAAAGAGAGCTCAGGTGAGAAATTGCAAACGTCGAGCAATTGCTCAGAGATGAAAAGTGCCAGCACTGAAAGCTGTTGCTAGCCAGCACCCTTCCTTGGAAGCGCTTTCACAGGCGCAGTAACACTGGGGCTTTGCACTTCTCTAGCTACCAAACGTCACGGTCATTCTCTTTCCATCTCGTAGACACGAGCTGAGAAATTGCAAACGTCGAGCAATTGCTCAGAGATGAAAAGTGCCAGCACTGAAAGCTGTTGCTAGCCAGCACCCTTCCTTGGAAGCGCTTTCACAGGCGCAGCAACACTGGGGCTTTGCGCTTCTCTAGCCACCAAACGTCACGGTCCTTCTCTTTCCGTCTCGTAGACACGAGCTGAGAAATTGCAAACGTCGAGCAATTGCTCAGATATGAAAAGTGCCAGCACTGAAAGCTGTTGCTAGCCAGCACCCTTCCTTGGAAGCGCTTTTGTAGGTCTAAGATCACTGGGGCTCTGGGCTTCTCTAGCCACCTCATCTTCTGCTCATCCTCTCGCGCACTCTAAAGAGAGCTCAGGTGAGAAATTGCAAACGTCCAGCAATTGCTCAGAGATGAAAAGTGCCAGCACTGAAAGCTCTTGCTAGCCAGCACCCTTCCTTGGAAGCGCTTTCACAGGCGCAGCAACACTGGGGCTTTGCGCTTCTATACACACCAAATGTCACGGTCCTTCTCTTTCCGTCTCGTAGACACGAGCTGAGAAATTGCAAACGTCGAGCAATTGCTCAGAGATGAAAAGTGCCAGCACTGAAAGCTGTTGCTAGCCAGCCCCCTTCTTTGGAAGCGCTTTTGTAGGCCTAAGAACACTGGGGCTCTGGGCTTCTCTAGCCACCTCATCTTCTGCTCATCCTCTCGCGCACTCTAAAGAGAGCTCAGGTGAGAAATTGCAAACGTCCAGCAATTGCTCAGAGATGAAAAGTGCCAGCACTGAAAGCTCTTGCTAGCCAGCACCCTTCCTTGGAAGCGCTTTCACAGGCGCAGCAACACTGGGGCTTTGCGCTTCTCTAGCCACCAAACGTCACGGTCCTTCTCTTTCCGTCGGTAGACACGAGCTGAGAAATTGCAAACGTCGAGCAATTGCTCAGAGATGAAAAGGGCCAGCACTGAAAGCTCTTGCTAGCCAGCACCCTTCCTTGGAAGCGCTTTCACAGGTGCAGCAACACTGGGGCTTTGCGCTTCTATACGCACCAAACGTCACGGTCCTTCTCTTTCCGTCTCGTAGACACGAGCTGAGAAATTGCAAACGTCGAGCAATTGCTCAGAGATGAAAAGTGCCAGCACTGAAAGCTCTTGCTAGCCAGCACCCTTCCTTGGAAGCGCTTTTGTAGGCCTAAGAACACTGGGGCTCTGGGCTTCTCTAGCCACCTCATCTTCTGCTCATCCTCTCGCGCACTCTAAAGAGAGCTCAGGTGAGAAATTACAAACGTCGAGCAATTGCTCAGAGATGAAAAGGGCCAGCACTGAAAGCTCTTGCTAGCCAGCACCCTTCCTTGGAAGCGCTTTCACAGGCGCAGCAACACTGGGGCTTTGCGCTTCTCTAGCCACCAAACGTCACGGTCCTTCTCTTTCCGTCGGTAGACACGAGCTGAGAAATTGCAAACGTCGAGCAATTGCTCAGAGATGAAAAGTGCCAGCACTGAAAGCTGTTGCTAGCCAGCACCCTTCCTTGGAAGCGCTTTTGTAGGCCTAAGAACACTGGAGCTCTGGGCTTCTCTAGCCACCTCATCTTCTGCTCATCCTCTCGCGCACTCTAAAGAGAGCTCAGGTGAGAAATTGCAAACGTCGAGCAATTGCTCAGAGATGAAAAGTGCCAGCACTGAAAGCTGTTGCTAGCCAGCACCCTTCCTTGGAAGCGCTTTCACAGGCGCAGCAACACTGGGGCTTTGCGCTTCTATACGCACCAAACGTCACGGTCCTTCTCTTTCCGTCTCATAGACACGAGCTGAGAAATTGCAAACGTCGAGCAATTGCTCCGAGATGAAAAGTGCCAGCACTGAAAGCTGTTGCTAGCCAGCACCCTTCCTTGGAAGCGCTTTTGTAGCCCTTAGAACACTGGGGCTCTGGGCTTCTCTAGCCACCTAATCTTCTGCTCATCCTCTCGCGCACTCTAAAGAGAGCTCAGGTGAGAAATTACAAACGTCGAGCAATTGCTCAGAGATGAAAAGGGCCAGCACTGAAAGCTCTTGCTAGCCAGCACCCTTCCTTGGAAGCGCTTTCACAGGCGCAGCAACACTGGGGCTTTGCGCTTCTATACGCACCAAACGTCACGGTCCTTCTCTTTCCGTCTCGTAGACACGAGCTGAGAAATTGCAAACGTCGAGCAATTGCTCAGAGATGAAAAGTGCCAGCACTGAAAGCTGTTGCTAGCCAGCACCCTTCCTTGGAAGCGCTTTTGTAGGCCTAAGAACACTGGGGCTCTGGGCTTCTCTAGCCACCTCATCTTCTGCTCATCCTCTCGCGCACTCTAAAGAGAGCTCAGGTGAGAAATTGCAAACGTCCAGCAATTGCTCAGAGATGAAAAGGGCCAGCACTGAAAGCTCTTGCTAGCCAGCACCCTTCCTTGGAAGCGCTTTCACAGGCGCAGCAACACTGGGGCTTTGCGCTTCTCTAGCCACCAAACGTCACGGTCCTTCTCTTTCCGTCGGTAGACACGAGCTGAGAAATTGCAAACGTCGAGCAATTGCTCAGAGATGAAAAGTGCCAGCACTGAAAGCTCTTGCTAGCCAGCACCCTTCCTTGGAAGCGCTTTCACAGGCGCAGCAACACTGGGGCTTTGCGCTTCTCTAGCCACCAAACGTCACGGTCCTTCTCTTTCCGTCGGTAGACACGAGCTGAGAAATTGCAAACGTCGAGCAATTGCTCCGAGATGAAAAGTGCCAGCACTGAAAGCTGTTTCTAGCGAGCACCCTTCCTTGGAAGCGCTTTTGTAGGCCTAAGAACACTGGGGCTCTGGGCTTCTCTAGCCACCTCATCTTCTGCTCATCCTCTCGCGCACTCTAAAGAGAGCTCAGGTGAGAAATTACAAACGTCGAGCAATTGCTCAGAGATGAAAAGGGCCAGCACTGAAAGCTCTTGCTAGCCAGCACCCTTCCTTGGAAGCGCTTTCACAGGCGCAGCAACACTGGGGCTTTGCGCTTCTATACGCACCAAACGTCACGGTCCTTCTCTTTCCGTCTCCTAGACACGAGCTGAGAAATTGCAAACGTCGAGCAATTGCTCAGAGATGAAAAGTGCCAGCACTGAAAGCTGTTGCTAGCCAGCACCCTTCCTTGGAAGCGCTTTTGTAGGCCTAAGAACACTGGAGCTCTGGGCTTCTCTAGCCACCTCATCTTCTGCTCATCCTCTCGCGCACTCTAAAGAGAGCTCAGGTGAGAAATTGCAAACGTCGAGCAATTGCTCAGAGGTGAAAAGTGCCAGCACTGAAAGCTCTTGCTAGCCAGCACCCTTCCTTGGAAGCGCTTTCACAGGCGCAGCAACACTGGGGTTTTGCGCTTCTCTAGCCACCAAAAGTCACGGTCCTTCTCTTTCCGTCGGTAGACACGAGCTGAGAAATTGCAAACGTCGAGCAATTGCTCAGAGATGAAAAGTGCCAGCACTGAAAGCTCTTGCTAGCCAGCACCCTTCCTTGGAAGCGCTTTCACAGGCGCAGCAACACTGGGGCTTTGCGCTTCTCTAGCCACCAAACGTCACGGTCCTTCTCTTTCCGTCGGTAGACACGAGCTGAGAAATTGCAAACGTCGAGCAATTGCTCCGAGATGAAAAGTGCCAGCACTGAAAGCTGTTTCTAGCGAGCACCCTTCCTTGGAAGCGCTTTTGTAGGCCTAAGAACACTGGGGCTCTGGGCTTCTCTAGCCACCTCATCTTCTGCTCATCCTCTCGCGCACTCTAAAGAGAGCTCAGGTGAGAAATTACAAACGTCGAGCAATTGCTCAGAGATGAAAAGGGCCAGCACTGAAAGCTCTTGCTAGCCAGCACCCTTCCTTGGAAGCGCTTTCACAGGCGCAGCAACACTGGGGCTTTGCGCTTCTATACGCACCAAACGTCACGGTCCTTCTCTTTCCGTCTCCTAGACACGAGCTGAGAAATTGCAAACGTCGAGCAATTGCTCAGAGATGAAAAGTGCCAGCACTGAAAGCTGTTGCTAGCCAGCACCCTTCCTTGGAAGCGCTTTTGTAGGCCTAAGAACACTGGAGCTCTGGGCTTCTCTAGCCACCTCATCTTCTGCTCATCCTCTCGCGCACTCTAAAGAGAGCTCAGGTGAGAAATTGCAAACGTCGAGCAATTGCTCAGAGGTGAAAAGTGCCAGCACTGAAAGCTCTTGCTAGCCAGCACCCTTCCTTGGAAGCGCTTTCACAGGCGCAGCAACACTGGGGTTTTGCGCTTCTCTAGCCACCAAAAGTCACGGTCCTTCTCTTTCCGTCGGTAGACACGAGCTGAGAAATTGCAAACGTCGAGCAATTGCTCAGAGATGAAAAGTGCCAGCACTGAAAGCTCTTGCTAGCCAGCACCCTTCCTTGGAAGCGCTTTTGTAGGCCTAAGAACACTGGGGCTCTGGGCTTCTCTAGCCACCTCATCTTCTGCTCATCCTCTCGCGCACTCTAAAGAGAGCTCAGGTGAGAAATTGCAAACGTCGAGCAATTGCTCAGAGATGAAAAGTGCCAGCACTGAAAGCTGTTGCTAGCCAGCACCCTTCCTTGGAAGCGCTTTCACAGGCGCAGCAACACTGGGGCTTTGCGCTTCTCTACCCACCAAACGTCACGGTCCTTCTCTTTCCGTCTCGTAGACACGAGCTGAGAAATTGCAAACGTCGAGCAATTGCTCAGAGATGAAAAGTGCCAGCACTGAAAGCTCTTGCTAGCCAGCACCCTTCCTTGGAAGCGCTTTCACAGGCGCAGCAACACTGGGGCTTTGCGCTTCTATACGCACCAAATGTCACGGTCCTTCTCTTTCCGTCTCGTAGACACGAGCTGAGAAATTGCAAACGTCGAGCAATTGCTCAGAGATGAAAAGTGCCAGCACTGAAAGCTGTTTCTAGCGAGCACCCTTCCTTGGAAGCGCTTTTGTAGGCCTAAGAACACTGGGGCTCTGGGCTTCTCTAGCCACCTCATCTTCTGCTCATCCTCTCGCGCACTCTAAAGAGAGCTCAGGTGAGAAATTGCAAACGTCGAGCAATTGCTCAGAGATGAAAAGTGCCAGCACTGAAAGCTGTTGCTAGCCAGCACCCTTCCTTGGAAGCGCTTTCACAGGCGCAGCAACACTGGGGCTTTGCGCTTCTCTAGCCACCAAACGTCACGGTCCTTCTCTTTCCGTCTCCTAGACACGAGCTGAGAAATTGCAAACGTCGAGCAATTGCTCAGAGATGAAAAGTGCCAGCACTGAAAGCTCTTGCTAGCCAGCACCCTTCCTTGGAAGCGCTTTCACAGGCGCAGAAACACTGGGGCTTTGCGCTTCTATACGCACCAAATGTCACGGTCATTCTCTTTCCGTCTTGTAGACAGGAGCTGAGAAATTGCAAACGTCGAGCAATTGCTCAGAGATGAAAAGTGCCAGCACTGAAAGCTGTTGCTAGCCAGCACCCTTCCTTGGAAGCGCTTTTGTAGGCCTAAGAACACTGGGGCTCTGGGCTTCTCTAGCCACCTCATCTTCTGCTCATCCTCTCGCGCACTCTAAAGAGAGCTCAGGTGAGAAATTGCAAACGTCGAGCAATTGCTCAGAGATGAAAAGTGCCAGCACTGAAAGCTGTTGCTAGCCAGCACCCTTCCTTGGAAGCGCTTTCACAGGCGCAGTAACACTGGGGCTTTGCGCTTCTATACGCACCAAACGTCACGGTCCTTCTCTTTCCGTCTCCTAGACACGAGCTGAGAAATTGCAAACGTCGAGCAATTGCTCAGAGATGAAAAGTGCCAGCACTGAAAGCTCTTGCTAGCCAGCACCCTTCCTTGGAAGCGCTTTCACAGGCGCAGCAACACTGGGGCTTTGCGCTTCTATACGCACCAAACGTCATGGTCATTCTCTTTCCGTCTCGTAGACACGAGCTGAGAAATTGCAAACGTCGAGCAATTGCTCAGAGATGAAAAGTGCCAGCACTGAAAGCTGTTGCTAGCCAGCACCCTTCCTTGGAAGCGCTTTTGTAGGCCTAAGAACACTGGGGCTCTGGGCTTTTCTAGCCACCTCATCTTCTGCTCATCCTCTCGCGCACTCTAAAGAGAACTCAGGTGAGAAATTGCAAACGTCGAGCAATTGCTCAGAGATGAAAAGTGCCAGCACTGAAAGCTCTTGCTAGCCAGCACCCTTCCTTGGAAGCGCTTGCACAGGCGCAGCAACACTGGGGCTTTGCGCTTCTCTAGCCACCAAGCGTCACGGTCCTTCTCTTTCCGTCTCGTAGACACGAGCTGAGAAATTGCAAACGTCGAGCAATTGCTCAGAGATGAAAAGTGCCAGCACTGAAAGCTCTTGCTAGCCAGCACCCTTCCTTGGAAGCGCTTTCACAGGCGCAGCAACACTGGGGCTTTGCGCTTCTATACGCACCAAACGTCATGGTCATTCTCTTTCCGTCTCGTAGACACGAGCTGAGAAATTGCAAACGTCGAGCAATTGCTCAGAGATGAAAAGTGCCAGCACTGAAAGCTCTTGCTAGCCAGCACCCTTCCTTGGAAGCGCTTTTGTAGGCCTAAGAACACTGGGGCTCTGGGCTTCTCTAGCCACCTCATCTTCTGCTCATCCTCGCGCGCTCTAAAGAGAGCTCAGGTGAGAAATTGCAAACGTCGAGCAATTGCTCAGAGATGAAAAGTGCCAGCACTGAAAGCTCTTGCTAGCCAGCACCCTTCCTTGGAAGCGCTTTCACAGGCGCAGCAACACTGGGGCTTTGCGCTTCTCTACCCACCAAACGTCACGGTCCTTCTCTTTCCGTCTCGTAGACATGAGCTGAGAAATTTCAAATGTCGAGCAATTGCTCAGAGATGAAAAGTGCCAGCACTGAAAGCTGTTGCTAGCCAGCACCCTTCCTTGGAAGCGCTTTCACAGGCGCAGCAACACTGGGGCTTTGCTCTTCTCTAGCCACCAAACGTCACAGTCATTCTCTTTCCGTCTCGTAGACATGAGCTGAGAAATTGCAAACGTCGAGCAATTGCTCAGAGATGAAAAGTGCCAGCACTGAAAGCTGTTGCTAGCCAGCACCCTTCCTTGGAAGCGCTTTTGTAGGCCTAAGAACACTGGGGCTCTGGGCTTCCCTAGCCACCTCATCTTCTGCTCATCCTCTCGCGCACTCTAAAGAGAGCTCAGGTGAGAAATTGCAAACGTCCAGCAATTGCTCAGAGATGAAAAGTGCCAGCACTGAAAGCTGTTGCTAGCCAGCACCCTTCCTTGGAAGCGCTATCACAGGCGCAGCAACACTGGGGCTTTGTGCTTCTCTAGCCATCAAACTTCACGGTCCTTCTCTTTCCGTCTCGTAGACACGAGCTGAGAAATTGCAAACGTCGATCAATTGCTCAGAGATGAAAAGTGCCAGCACTGAAAGCTGTTGCTAGCCAGCACCCTTCCTTGGAAGCGCTTGCACAGGCGCAGCAACACTGGGGCTTTGCGCTTCTCTAGCCACCAAACGTCACAGTCATTCTCTTTCCGTCTCGTAGACATGAGCTGAGAAATTGCAAACGTCGAGCAATTGCTCAGAGATGAAAAGTGCCAGCACTGAAAGCTGTTGCTAGCCAGCACCCTTCCTTGGAAGCGCTTTCACAGGCGCAGCAACACTGGGGCTTTGCGCTTCTCTAGCCACCAAACGTCACGGTCCTTCTCTTTCCGTCTCGTAGACATGAGCTGAGAAATTGCAAACGTCGAGCAATTGCTCAGAGATGAAAAGTGCCAGCACTGAAAGCTCTTGCTAGCCAGCACCCTTCCTTGGAAGCGCTTTCACAGGCGCAGTAACACTGGGGCTTTGCGCTTCTCTAGCCATCAAACGTCATGGTCATTCTCTTTCCATCTCGTAGACACGAGCTGAGAAATTGCAAACGTCGAGCAATTGCTCAGAGATGAAAAGTGCCAGCACTGAAAGCTCTTGCTAGCCAGCACCCTTCCTTGGAAGCGCTTTTGTAGGCCTAAGAACACTGGGGCTCTGGGCTTCTCTAGCCACCTCATCTTCTGATCATCCTCTCGCGCAGTCTAAAGAGAGCTCAGGTGAGAAATTACAAACGTCGAGCAATTGCTCAGAGATGAAAAGTGCCAGCACTGAAAGCTCTTGCTAGCCAGCACCCTTCCTTGGAAGCGCTTTCACAGGCGCAGCAACACTGGGGCTTTGCGCTTCTATACGCACCAAACGTCACGGTCCTTCTCTTTCCGTCTCCTAGACACGAGCTGAGAAATTGCAAACGTCGAGCAATTGCTCAGAGATGAAAAGTGCCAGCACTGAAAGCTGTTGCTAGCCAGCACCCTTCCTTGGAAGCGCTTTTGTAGGCCTAAGAACACTGGAGCTCTGGGCTTCTCTAGCCACCTCATCTTCTGCTCATCCTCTCGCGCACTCTAAAGAGAGCTCAGGTGAGAAATTGCAAACGTCGAGCAATTGCTCAGAGATGAAAAGTGCCAGCACTGAAAGCTGTTGCTAGCCAGCACCCTTCCTTGGAAGCGCTTTCACAGGCGCAGCAACACTGGGGTTTTGCGCTTCTCTAGCCACCAAAAGTCACGGTCCTTCTCTTTCCGTCGGTAGACACGAGCTGAGAAATTGCAAACGTCGAGCAATTGCTCAGAGATGAAAAGTGCCAGCACTGAAAGCTCTTGCTAGCCAGCACCCTTCCTTGGAAGCGCTTTTGTAGGCCTAAGAACACTGGGGCTCTGGGCTTCTCTAGCCACCTCATCTTCTGCTCATCCTCTCGCGCACTCTAAAGAGAGCTCAGGTGAGAAATTGCAAACGTCGAGCAATTGCTCAGAGATGAAAAGTGCCAGCACTGAAAGCTGTTGCTAGCCAGCACCCTTCCTTGGAAGCGCTTTCACAGGCGCAGCAACACTGGGGCTTTGCGCTTCTCTACCCACCAAACGTCACGGTCCTTCTCTTTCCGTCTCGTAGACACGAGCTGAGAAATTGCAAACGTCGAGCAATTGCTCAGAGATGAAAAGTGCCAGCACTGAAAGCTCTTGCTAGCCAGCACCCTTCCTTGGAAGCGCTTTCACAGGCGCAGCAACACTGGGGCTTTGCGCTTCTATACGCACCAAATGTCACGGTCCTTCTCTTTCCGTCTCCTAGACACGAGCTGAGAAATTGCAAACGTCGAGCAATTGCTCAGAGATGAAAAGTGCCAGCACTGAAAGCTGTTGCTAGCCAGCACCCTTCCTTGGAAGCGCTTTTGTAGGCCTAAGAACACTGGGGCTCTGGGCTTCTCTAGCCACCTCATCTTCTGCTCATCCTCTCGCGCACTCTAAAGAGAGCTCAGGTGAGAAATTGCAAACGTCGAGCAATTGCTCAGAGATGAAAAGTGCCAGCACTGAAAGCTCTTGCTAGCCAGCACCCTTCCTTGGAAGCGCTTTCACAGGCGCAGCAACACTGGGGCTTTGCGCTTCTCTAGCCACCAAGCGTCACGGTCCTTCTCTTTCCGTCTCCTAGACACGAGCTGAGAAATTGCAAACGTCGAGCAATTGCTCAGAGATGAAAAGTGCCAGCACTGAAAGCTCTTGCTAGCCAGCACCCTTCCTTGGAAGCGCTTTCACAGGCGCAGCAACACTGGGGCTTTGCGCTTCTATACGCACCAAACGTCACGGTCATTCTCTTTCCGTCTCGTAGACACGAGCTGAGAAATTGCAAACGTCGAGCAATTGCTCAGAGATGAAAAGTGCCAGCACTGAAAGCTGTTGCTAGCCAGCACCCTTCCTTGGAAGCGCTTTTGTAGGCCTAAGAACACTGGGGCTCTGGGCTTCTCTAGCCACCTCATCTTCTGCTCATCCTCTCGCGCACTCTAAAGAGAGCTCAGGTGAGAAATTGCAAACGTCGAGCAATTGCTCAGAGATGAAAAGTGCCAGCACTGAAAGCTGTTGCTAGCCAGCACCCTTCCTTGGAAGCGCTTTCACAGGCGCAGCAACACTGGGGCTTTGCGCTTCTATACGCACCAAACGTCACGGTCCTTCTCTTTCCGTCGGTAGACACGAGCTGAGAAATTGCAAACGTCGAGCAATTGCTCAGAGATGAAAAGTGCCAGCACTGAAAGCTCTTGCTAGCCAGCACCCTTCCTTGGAAGCGCTTGCACAGGCGCAGCAACACTGGGGCTTTGCGCTTCTCTAGCCACCAAGCGTCACGGTCCTTCTCTTTCCGTCTCGTAGACACGAGCTGAGAAATTGCAAACGTCGAGCAATTGCTCAGAGATGAAAAGTGCCAGCACTGAAAGCTCTTGCTAGCCAGCACCCTTCCTTGGAAGCGCTTTCACAGGCGCAGCAACACTGGGGCTTTGCGCTTCTATACGCACCAAACGTCATGGTCATTCTCTTTCCGTCTCGTAGACACGAGCTGAGAAATTGCAAACGTCGAGCAATTGCTCAGAGATGAAAAGTGCCAGCACTGAAAGCTCTTGCTAGCCAGCACCCTTCCTTGGAAGCGCTTTTGTAGGCCTAAGAACACTGGGGCTCTGGGCTTCTCTAGCCACCTCATCTTCTGCTCATCCTCTCGCGCACTCTAAAGAGAGCTCAGGTGAGAAATTGCAAACGTCGAGCAATTGCTCAGAGATGAAAAGTGCCAGCACTGAAAGCTCTTGCTAGCCAGCACCCTTCCTTGGAAGCGCTTTCACAGGCGCAGCAACACTGGGGCTTTGCGCTTCTCTACCCACCAAACGTCACGGTCCTTCTCTTTCCGTCTCGTAGACAGGAGCTGAGAAATTTCAAATGTCGAGCAATTGCTCAGAGATGAAAAGTGCCAGCACTGAAAGCTGTTGCTAGCCAGCACCCTTCCTTGGAAGCGCTTTCACAGGCGCAGCAACACTGGGGCTTTGCTCTTCTCTAGCCACCAAACGTCACAGTCATTCTCTTTCCGTCTCGTAGACATGAGCTGAGAAATTGCAAACGTCGAGCAATTGCTCAGAGATGAAAAGTGCCAGCACTGAAAGCTCTTGCTAGCCAGCACCCTTCCTTGGAAGCGCTTTTGTAGGCCTAAGAACACTGGGGCTCTGGGCTTCCCTAGCCACCTCATCTTCTGCTCATCCTCTCGCGCACTCTAAAGAGAGCTCAGGTGAGAAATTGCAAACGTCCAGCAATTGCTCAGAGATGAAAAGTGCCAGCACTGAAAGCTGTTGCTAGCCAGCACCCTTCCTTGGAAGCGCTATCACAGGCGCAGTAACACTGGGGCTTTGTGCTTCTCTAGCCATCAAACTTCACGGTCCTTCTCTTTCCGTCTCGTAGACACGAGCTGAGAAATTGCAAACGTCGAGCAATTGCTCAGAGATGAAAAGTGCCAGCACTGAAAGCTGTTGCTAGCCAGCACCCTTCCTTGGAAGCGCTTGCACAGGCGCAGCAACACTGGGGCTTTGCGCTTCTCTAGCCACCAAACGTCACAGTCATTCTCTTTCCGTCTCGTAGACATGAGCTGAGAAATTGCAAACGTCGAGCAATTGCTCAGAGATGAAAAGTGCCAGCACTGAAAGCTGTTGCTAGCCAGCACCCTTCCTTGGAAGCGCTTTCAGACGCGCAGTAACACTGGGGCTTTGCACTTCTGTACGCACCAAACGTCACGGTCCTTCTCTTTCCGTCTCGTAGACACGAGCTGAGAAATTGCAAACGTCGAGCAATTGCTCAGAGATGAAAAGTGCCAGCACTGAAAGCTGTTGCTAGCCAGCACCCTTCCTTGGAAGCGCTTTCACAGGCGCAGTAACACTGGGGCTTTGCGCTTCTCTAGCCATCAAACGTCATGGTCATTCTCTTTCCATCTCGTAGACACGAGCTGAGAAATTGCAAACGTCGAGCAATTGCTCAGAGATGAAAAGTGCCAGCACTGAAAGCTCTTGCTAGCCAGCACCCTTCCTTGGAAGCGCTTTTGTAGGCCTAAGAACACTAGGGCTCTGGGCTTCTCTAGCCACCTCATCTTCTGCTCATCCTCTCGCGCACTCTAAAGAGAGCTCAGGTGAGAAATTGCAAACGTCGAGCAATTGCTCAGAGATGAAAAGTGCCAGCACTGAAAGCTGTTGCTAGCCAGCACCCTTCCTTGGAAGCGCTTTCACAGGCGCAGCAACACTGGGGCTTTGCACTTCTCTAGCTACCAAACGTCACGGTCATTCTCTTTCCATCTCGTAGACACGAGCTGAGAAATTGCAAACGTCGAGCAATTGCTCAGAGATGAAAAGTGCCAGCACTGAAAGCTCTTGCTAGCCAGCACCCTTCCTTGGAAGCGCTTTCACAGGCGCAGCAACACTGGGGCTTTGCGCTTCTCTAGCCACCAAACGTCACGGTCATTCTCTTTCCGTCTCGTAGACACGAGCTGAGAAATTGCAAACGTCGAGCAATTGCTCCGAGATGAAAAGTGCCAGCACTGAAAGCTGTTGCTAGCCAGCACCCTTCCTTGGAAGCGCTTTTGTAGGTCTAAGAACACTGGGGCTCTGGGCTTCTCTAGCCACCTAATCTTCTGCTCATCCTCTCGCGCACTCTAAAGAGAGCTCAGGTGAGAAATTGCAAACGTCGAGCAATTGCTCAGAGATGAAAAGTGCCAGCACTGAAAGCTCTTGCTAGCCAGCACCCTTCCTTGGAAGCGCTTTCACAGGCGCAGCAACACTGGGACTTTGCGCTTCTCTACGCACCAAACGTCACGGTCCTTCTCTTTCCGTCTCGTAGACACGAGCTGAGAAATTGCAAACGTCGAGCAATTGCTCAGAGATGAAAAGTGCCAGCACTGAAAGCTGTTGCTAGCCAGCCCCCTTCATTGGAAGCGCTTTTGTAGGCCTAAGAACACTGGGGCTCTGGGCTTCTCTAGCCACCTCATCTTCTGCTCATCCTCTCGCGCACTCTAAAGAGAGCTCAGGTGAGAAATTGCAAACGTCGAGCAATTGCTCCGAGATGAAAAGTGCCAGCACTGAAAGCTGTTGCTAGCCAGCACCCTTCCTTGGAAGCGCTTTCACAGGCGCAGCAACACTGGGGCTTTGCGCTTCTCTAGCCACCAAACGTCACGGTCCTTCTCTTTCCGTCGGTAGACACGAGCTGAGAAATTGCAAACGTCGAGCAATTGCTCAGAGATGAAAAGTGCCAGCACTGAAAGCTCTTGCTAGCCAGCACCCTTCCTTGGAAGTGCTTTCAGACGCGCAGTAACACTGGGGCTTTGCACTTCTGTACGCACCAAACGTCACGGTCCTTCTCTTTCCGTCTCGTAGACACGAGCTGAGAAATTGCAAACGTCGAGCAATTGCTCAGAGATGAAAAGTGCCAGCACTGAAAGCTGTTGCTAGCCAGCACCCTTCCTTGGAAGCGCTTTCACAGGCGCAGTAACACTGGGGCTTTGCGCTTCTCTAGCCATCAAACGTCATGGTCATTCTCTTTCCATCTCGTAGACACGAGCTGAGAAATTGCAAACGTCGAGCAATTGCTCAGAGATGAAAAGTGCCAGCACTGAAAGCTCTTGCTAGCCAGCACCCTTCCTTGGAAGCGCTTTTGTAGGCCTAAGAACACTAGGGCTCTGGGCTTCTCTAGCCACCTCATCTTCTGCTCATCCTCTCGCGCACTCTAAAGAGAGCTCAGGTGAGAAATTGCAAACGTCGAGCAATTGCTCAGAGATGAAAAGTGCCAGCACTGAAAGCTGTTGCTAGCCAGCACCCTTCCTTGGAAGCGCTTTCACAGGCGCAGTAACACTGGGGCTTTGCGCTTCTATACGCACCAAACGTCACGGTCCTTCTCTTTCCGTCTCCTAGACACGAGCTGAGAAATTGCAAACGTCGAGCAATTGCTCAGAGATGAAAAGTGCCAGCACTGAAAGCTCTTGCTAGCCAGCACCCTTCCTTGGAAGCGCTTTCACAGGCGCAGCAACACTGGGGCTTTGCGCTTCTCTAGCCACCAAACGTCACGGTCCTTCTCTTTCCGTCTCGTAGACACGAGCTGAGAAATTGCAAACGTCGAGCAATTGCTCAGAGATGAAAAGTGCCAGCACTGAAAGCTCTTGCTAGCCAGCACCCTTCCTTGGAAGCGCTTTTGTAGGCCTAAGAACACTGGGGCTCTGGGCTTTTCTAGCCACCTCATCTTCTGCTCATCCTCTCGCGCACTCTAAAGAGAACTCAGGTGAGAAATTGCAAACGTCGAGCAATTGCTCAGAGATGAAAAGTGCCAGCACTGAAAGCTCTTGCTAGCCAGCACCCTTCCTTGGAAGCGCTTGCACAGGCGCAGCAACACTGGGGCTTTGCGCTTCTCTAGCCACCAAGCGTCACGGTCCTTCTCTTTCCGTCTCGTAGACACGAGCTGAGAAATTGCAAACGTCGAGCAATTGCTCAGAGATGAAAAGTGCCAGCACTGAAAGCTCTTGCTAGCCAGCACCCTTCCTTGGAAGCGCTTTCACAGGCGCAGCAACACTGGGGCTTTGCGCTTCTATACGCACCAAACGTCATGGTCATTCTCTTTCCGTCTCGTAGACACGAGCTGAGAAATTGCAAACGTCGAGCAATTGCTCAGAGATGAAAAGTGCCAGCACTGAAAGCTCTTGCTAGCCAGCACCCTTCCTTGGAAGCGCTTTTGTAGGCCTAAGAACACTGGGGCTCTGGGCTTCTCTAGCCACCTCATCTTCTGCTCATCCTCTCGCGCACTCTAAAGAGAGCTCAGGTGAGAAATTGCAAACGTCGAGCAATTGCTCAGAGATGAAAAGTGCCAGCACTGAAAGCTCTTGCTAGCCAGCACCCTTCCTTGGAAGCGCTTTCACAGGCGCAGCAACACTGGGGCTTTGCGCTTCTCTACCCACCAAACGTCACGGTCCTTCTCTTTCCGTCTCGTAGACATGAGCTGAGAAATTTCAAATGTCGAGCAATTGCTCAGAGATGAAAAGTGCCAGCACTGAAAGCTCTTGCTAGCCAGCACCCTTCCTTGGAAGCGCTTTCACAGGCGCAGCAACACTGGGGCTTTGCTCTTCTCTAGCCACCAAACGTCACAGTCATTCTCTTTCCGTCTCGTAGACATGAGCTAAGAAATTGCAAACGTCGAGCAATTGCTCAGAGATGAAAAGTGCCAGCACTGAAAGCTCTTGCTAGCCAGCACCCTTCCTTGGAAGCGCTTTTGTAGGCCTAAGAACACTGGGGCTCTGGGCTTCCCTAGCCACCTCATCTTCTGCTCATCCTCTCGCGCACTCTAAAGAGAGCTCAGGTGAGAAATTGCAAACGTCCAGCAATTGCTCAGAGATGAAAAGTGCCAGCACTGAAAGCTGTTGCTAGCCAGCACCCTTCCTTGGAAGCGCTATCACAGGCGCAGCAACACTGGGGCTTTGTGCTTCTCTAGCCATCAAACTTCACGGTCCTTCTCTTTCCGTCTCGTAGACACGAGCTGAGAAATTGCAAACGTCGATCAATTGCTCAGAGATGAAAAGTGCCAGCACTGAAAGCTGTTGCTAGCCAGCACCCTTCCTTGGAAGCGCTTGCACAGGCGCAGCAACACTGGGGCTTTGCGCTTCTCTAGCCACCAAACGTCACAGTCATTCTCTTTCCGTCTCGTAGACATGAGCTGAGAAATTGCAAACGTCGAGCAATTGCTCAGAGATGAAAAGTGCCAGCACTGAAAGCTGTTGCTAGCCAGCACCCTTCCTTGGAAGCGCTTTCACAGGTGCAGCAACACTGGGGCTTTGCGCTTCTCTAGCCACCAAACGTCACGGTCCTTCTCTTTCCGTCTCGTAGACATGAGCTGAGAAATTGCAAACGTCGAGCAATTGCTCAGAGATGAAAAGTGCCAGCACTGAAAGCTCTTGCTAGCCAGCACCCTTCCTTGGAAGCGCTTTCACAGGCGCAGTAACACTGGGGCTTTGCGCTTCTCTAGCCATCAAACGTCATGGTCATTCTCTTTCCATCTCGTAGACACGAGCTGAGAAATTGCAAACGTCGAGCAATTGCTCAGAGATGAAAAGTGCCAGCACTGAAAGCTCTTGCTAGCCAGCACCCTTCCTTGGAAGCGCTTTTGTAGGCCTAAGAACACTGGGGCTCTGGGCTTCTCTAGCCACCTCATCTTCTGCTCATCCTCTCGCGCACTCTAAAGAGAGCTCAGGTGAGAAATTACAAACGTCGAGCAATTGCTCAGAGATGAAAAGTGCCAGCACTGAAAGCTCTTGCTAGCCAGCACCCTTCCTTGGAAGCGCTTTCACAGGCGCAGCAACACTGGGGCTTTGCGCTTCTATACGCACCAAACGTCACGGTCCTTCTCTTTCCGTCTCCTAGACACGAGCTGAGAAATTGCAAACGTCGAGCAATTGCTCAGAGATGAAAAGTGCCAGCACTGAAAGCTGTTGCTAGCCAGCACCCTTCCTTGGAAGCGCTTTTGTAGGCCTAAGAACACTGGAGCTCTGGGCTTCTCTAGCCACCTCATCTTCTGCTCATCCTCTCGCGCACTCTAAAGAGAGCTCAGGTGAGAAATTGCAAACGTCGAGCAATTGCTCAGAGATGAAAAGTGCCAGCACTGAAAGCTGTTGCTAGCCAGCACCCTTCCTTGGAAGCGCTTTCACAGGCGCAGCAACACTGGGGTTTTGCGCTTCTCTAGCCACCAAAAGTCACGGTCCTTCTCTTTCCGTCGGTAGACACGAGCTGAGAAATTGCAAACGTCGAGCAATTGCTCAGAGATGAAAAGTGCCAGCACTGAAAGCTCTTGCTAGCCAGCACCCTTCCTTGGAAGCGCTTTTGTAGGCCTAAGAACACTGGGGCTCTGGGCTTCTCTAGCCACCTCATCTTCTGCTCATCCTCTCGCGCACTCTAAAGAGAGCTCAGGTGAGAAATTGCAAACGTCGAGCAATTGCTCAGAGATGAAAAGTGCCAGCACTGAAAGCTGTTGCTAGCCAGCACCCTTCCTTGGAAGCGCTTTCACAGGCGCAGCAACACTGGGGCTTTGCGCTTCTCTACCCACCAAACGTCACAGTCATTCTCTTTCCGTCTCGTAGACACGAGCTGAGAAATTGCAAACGTCGAGCAATTGCTCAGAGATGAAAAGTGCCAGCACTGAAAGCTCTTGCTAGCCAGCACCCTTCCTTGGAAGCGCTTTCACAGGCGCAGCAACACTGGGGCTTTGCGCTTCTATACGCACCAAATGTCACGGTCCTTCTCTTTCCGTCTCCTAGACACGAGCTGAGAAATTGCAAACGTCGAGCAATTGCTCAGAGATGAAAAGTGCCAGCACTGAAAGCTGTTGCTAGCCAGCACCCTTCCTTGGAAGCGCTTTTGTAGGCCTAAGAACACTGGGGCTCTGGGCTTCTCTAGCCACCTCATCTTCTGCTCATCCTCTCGCGCACTCTAAAGAGAGCTCAGGTGAGAAATTGCAAACGTCGAGCAATTGCTCAGAGATGAAAAGTGCCAGCACTGAAAGCTCTTGCTAGCCAGCACCCTTCCTTGGAAGCGCTTTCACAGGCGCAGCAACACTGGGGCTTTGCGCTTCTCTAGCCACCAAGCGTCACGGTCCTTCTCTTTCCGTCTCCTAGACACGAGCTGAGAAATTGCAAACGTCGAGCAATTGCTCAGAGATGAAAAGTGCCAGCACTGAAAGCTCTTGCTAGCCAGCACCCTTCCTTGGAAGCGCTTTCACAGGCGCAGCAACACTGGGGCTTTGCGCTTCTATACGCACCAAACGTCACGGTCATTCTCTTTCCGTCTCGTAGACACGAGCTGAGAAATTGCAAACGTCGAGCAATTGCTCAGAGATGAAAAGTGCCAGCACTGAAAGCTCTTGCTAGCCAGCACCCTTCCTTGGAAGCGCTTTTGTAGGCCTAAGAACACTGGGGCTCTGGGCTTCTCTAGCCACCTCATCTTCTGCTCATCCTCTCGCGCACTCTAAAGAGAACTCAGGTGAGAAATTGCAAACGTCGAGCAATTGCTCAGAGATGAAAAGTGCCAGCACTGAAAGCTGTTGCTAGCCAGCACCCTTCCTTGGAAGCGCTTTCACAGGCGCAGCAACACTGGGGCTTTGCGCTTCTATACGCACCAAACGTCACGGTCCTTCTCTTTCCGTCGGTAGACACGAGCTGAGAAATTGCAAACGTCGAGCAATTGCTCAGAGATGAAAAGTGCCAGCACTGAAAGCTCTTGCTAGCCAGCACCCTTCCTTGGAAGCGCTTGCACAGGCGCAGCAACACTGGGGCTTTGCGCTTCTCTAGCCACCAAGCGTCACGGTCCTTCTCTTTCCGTCTCGTAGACACGAGCTGAGAAATTGCAAACGTCGAGCAATTGCTCAGAGATGAAAAGTGCCAGCACTGAAAGCTCTTGCTAGCCAGCACCCTTCCTTGGAAGCGCTTTCACAGGCGCAGCAACACTGGGGCTTTGCGCTTCTATACGCACCAAACGTCAAGGTCATTCTCTTTCCGTCTCGTAGACACGAGCTGAGAAATTGCAAACGTCGAGCAATTGCTCAGAGATGAAAAGTGCCAGCACTGAAAGCTCTTGCTAGCCAGCACCCTTCCTTGGAAGCGCTTTTGTAGGCCTAAGAACACTGGGGCTCTGGGCTTCTCTAGCCACCTCATCTTCTGCTCATCCTCTCGCGCACTCTAAAGAGAGCTCAGGTGAGAAATTGCAAACGTCGAGCAATTGCTCAGAGATGAAAAGTGCCAGCACTGAAAGCTCTTGCTAGCCAGCACCCTTCCTTGGAAGCGCTTTCACAGGCGCAGCAACACTGGGGCTTTGCGCTTCTCTACCCACCAAACGTCACGGTCCTTCTCTTTCCGTCTCGTAGACAGGAGCTGAGAAATTTCAAATGTCGAGCAATTGCTCAGAGATGAAAAGTGCCAGCACTGAAAGCTGTTGCTAGCCAGCACCCTTCCTTGGAAGCGCTTTCACAGGCGCAGCAACACTGGGGCTTTGCTCTTCTCTAGCCACCAAACGTCACAGTCATTCTCTTTCCGTCTCGTAGACATGAGCTGAGAAATTGCAAACGTCGAGCAATTGCTCAGAGATGAAAAGTGCCAGCACTGAAAGCTCTTGCTAGCCAGCACCCTTCCTTGGAAGCGCTTTTGTAGGCCTAAGAACACTGGGGCTCTGGGCTTCCCTAGCCACCTCATCTTCTGCTCATCCTCTCGCGCACTCTAAAGAGAGCTCAGGTGAGAAATTGCAAACGTCCAGCAATTGCTCAGAGATGAAAAGTGCCAGCACTGAAAGCTGTTGCTAGCCAGCACCCTTCCTTGGAAGCGCTATCACAGGCGCAGTAACACTGGGGCTTTGTGCTTCTCTAGCCATCAAACTTCACGGTCCTTCTCTTTCCGTCTCGTAGACACGAGCTGAGAAATTGCAAACGTCGAGCAATTGCTCAGAGATGAAAAGTGCCAGCACTGAAAGCTGTTGCTAGCCAGCACCCTTCCTTGGAAGCGCTTGCACAGGCGCAGCAACACTGGGGCTTTGCGCTTCTCTAGCCACCAAACGTCACAGTCATTCTCTTTCCGTCTCGTAGACATGAGCTGAGAAATTGCAAACGTCGAGCAATTGCTCAGAGATGAAAAGTGCCAGCACTGAAAGCTGTTGCTAGCCAGCACCCTTCCTTGGAAGCGCTTTCAGAGGCGCAGTAACACTGGGGCTTTGCACTTCTGTACGCACCAAACGTCACGGTCCTTCTCTTTCCGTCTCGTAGACACGAGCTGAGAAATTGCAAACGTCGAGCAATTGCTCAGAGATGAAAAGTGCCAGCACTGAAAGCTGTTGCTAGCCAGCACCCTTCCTTGGAAGCGCTTTCACAGGCGCAGTAACACTGGGGCTTTGCGCTTCTCTAGCCATCAAACGTCATGGTCATTCTCTTTCCATCTCGTAGACACGAGCTGAGAAATTGCAAACGTCGAGCAATTGCTCAGAGATGAAAAGTGCCAGCACTGAAAGCTCTTGCTAGCCAGCACCCTTCCTTGGAAGCGCTTTTGTAGGCCTAAGAACACTAGGGCTCTGGGCTTCTCTAGCCACCTCATCTTCTGCTCATCCTCTCGCGCACTCTAAAGAGAGCTCAGGTGAGAAATTGCAAACGTCGAGCAATTGCTCAGAGATGAAAAGTGCCAGCACTGAAAGCTGTTGCTAGCCAGCACCCTTCCTTGGAAGCGCTTTCACAGGCGCAGCAACACTGGGGCTTTGCACTTCTCTAGCTACCAAACGTCACGGTCATTCTCTTTCCATCTCGTAGACACGAGCTGAGAAATTGCAAACGTCGAGCAATTGCTCAGAGATGAAAAGTGCCAGCACTGAAAGCTGTTGCTAGCCAGCACCCTTCCTTGGAAGCGCTTTCACAGGCGCAGCAACACTGGGGCTTTGCGCTTCTCTAGCCACCAAACGTCACGGTCATTCTCTTTCCGTCTCGTAGACACGAGCTGAGAAATTGCAAACGTCGAGCAATTGCTCCGAGATGAAAAGTGCCAGCACTGAAAGCTGTTGCTAGCCAGCACCCTTCCTTGGAAGCGCTTTTGTAGGTCTAAGAACACTGGGGCTCTGGGCTTCTCTAGCCACCTAATCTTCTGCTCATCCTCTCGCGCACTCTAAAGAGAGCTCAGGTGAGAAATTGCAAACGTCGAGCAATTGCTCAGAGATGAAAAGTGCCAGCACTGAAAGCTCTTGCTAGCCAGCACCCTTCCTTGGAAGCGCTTTCACAGGCGCAGCAACACTGGGACTTTGCGCTTCTCTACGCACCAAACGTCACGGTCCTTCTCTTTCCGTCTCGTAGACACGAGCTGAGAAATTGCAAACGTCGAGCAATTGCTCAGAGATGAAAAGTGCCAGCACTGAAAGCTGTTGCTAGCCAGCCCCCTTCATTGGAAGCGCTTTTGTAGGCCTAAGAACACTGGGGCTCTGGGCTTCTCTAGCCACCTCATCTTCTGCTCATCCTCTCGCGCACTCTAAAGAGAGCTCAGGTGAGAAATTGCAAACGTCGAGCAATTGCTCAGAGATGAAAAGTGCCAGCACTGAAAGCTGTTGCTAGCCAGCACCCTTCCTTGGAAGCGCTTTCACAGGCGCAGCAACACTGGGGCTTTGCGCTTCTCTAGCCACCAAACGTCACGGTCCTTCTCTTTCCGTCGGTAGACACGAGCTGAGAAATTGCAAACGTCGAGCAATTGCTCAGAGATGAAAAGTGCCAGCACTGAAAGCTCTTGCTAGCCAGCACCCTTCCTTGGAAGTGCTTTCAGACGCGCAGTAACACTGGGGCTTTGCACTTCTGTACGCACCAAACGTCACGGTCCTTCTCTTTCCGTCTCGTAGACACGAGCTGAGAAATTGCAAACGTCGAGCAATTGCTCAGAGATGAAAAGTGCCAGCACTGAAAGCTGTTGCTAGCCAGCACCCTTCCTTGGAAGCGCTTTCACAGGCGCAGTAACACTGGGGCTTTGCGCTTCTCTAGCCATCAAACGTCATGGTCATTCTCTTTCCATCTCGTAGACACGAGCTGAGAAATTGCAAACGTCGAGCAATTGCTCAGAGATGAAAAGTGCCAGCACTGAAAGCTCTTGCTAGCCAGCACCCTTCCTTGGAAGCGCTTTTGTAGGCCTAAGAACACTGGGGCTCTGGGCTTCTCTAGCCACCTCATCTTCTGCTCATCCTCTCGCGCACTCTAAAGAGAGCTCAGGTGAGAAATTGCAAACGTCGAGCAATTGCTCAGAGATGAAAAGTGCCAGCACTGAAAGCTGTTGCTAGCCAGCACCCTTCCTTGGAAGCGCTTTCACAGGCGCAGCAACACTGGGGCTTTGCGCTTCTCTAGCCACCAAACGTCACGGTCCTTCTCTTTCCGTCGGTAGACACGAGCTGAGAAATTGCAAACGTCGAGCAATTGCTCAGAGATGAAAAGTGCCAGCACTGAAAGCTCTTGCTAGCCAGCACCCTTCCTTGGAAGTGCTTTCAGACGCGCAGTAACACTGGGGCTTTGCACTTCTCTACCCACCAAACGTCACAGTCATTCTCTTTCCGTCTCGTAGACACGAGCTGAGAAATTGCAAACGTCGAGCAATTGCTCAGAGATGAAAAGTGCCAGCACTGAAAGCTCTTGCTAGCCAGCACCCTTCCTTGGAAGCGCTTTCACAGGCGCAGCAACACTGGGGCTTTGCGCTTCTATACGCACCAAATGTCACGGTCCTTCTCTTTCCGTCTCCTAGACACGAGCTGAGAAATTGCAAACGTCGAGCAATTGCTCAGAGATGAAAAGTGCCAGCACTGAAAGCTGTTGCTAGCCAGCACCCTTCCTTGGAAGCGCTTTTGTAGGCCTAAGAACACTGGGGCTCTGGGCTTCTCTAGCCACCTCATCTTCTGCTCATCCTCTCGCGCACTCTAAAGAGAGCTCAGGTGAGAAATTGCAAACGTCGAGCAATTGCTCAGAGATGAAAAGTGCCAGCACTGAAAGCTCTTGCTAGCCAGCACCCTTCCTTGGAAGCGCTTTCACAGGCGCAGCAACACTGGGGCTTTGCGCTTCTCTAGCCACCAAGCGTCACGGTCCTTCTCTTTCCGTCTCCTAGACACGAGCTGAGAAATTGCAAACGTCGAGCAATTGCTCAGAGATGAAAAGTGCCAGCACTGAAAGCTCTTGCTAGCCAGCACCCTTCCTTGGAAGCGCTTTCACAGGCGCAGCAACACTGGGGCTTTGCGCTTCTATACGCACCAAACGTCACGGTCATTCTCTTTCCGTCTCGTAGACACGAGCTGAGAAATTGCAAACGTCGAGCAATTGCTCAGAGATGAAAAGTGCCAGCACTGAAAGCTCTTGCTAGCCAGCACCCTTCCTTGGAAGCGCTTTTGTAGGCCTAAGAACACTGGGGCTCTGGGCTTCTCTAGCCACCTCATCTTCTGCTCATCCTCTCGCGCACTCTAAAGAGAACTCAGGTGAGAAATTGCAAACGTCGAGCAATTGCTCAGAGATGAAAAGTGCCAGCACTGAAAGCTGTTGCTAGCCAGCACCCTTCCTTGGAAGCGCTTTCACAGGCGCAGCAACACTGGGGCTTTGCGCTTCTATACGCACCAAACGTCACGGTCCTTCTCTTTCCGTCGGTAGACACGAGCTGAGAAATTGCAAACGTCGAGCAATTGCTCAGAGATGAAAAGTGCCAGCACTGAAAGCTCTTGCTAGCCAGCACCCTTCCTTGGAAGCGCTTGCACAGGCGCAGCAACACTGGGGCTTTGCGCTTCTCTAGCCACCAAGCGTCACGGTCCTTCTCTTTCCGTCTCGTAGACACGAGCTGAGAAATTGCAAACGTCGAGCAATTGCTCAGAGATGAAAAGTGCCAGCACTGAAAGCTCTTGCTAGCCAGCACCCTTCCTTGGAAGCGCTTTCACAGGCGCAGCAACACTGGGGCTTTGCGCTTCTATACGCACCAAACGTCAAGGTCATTCTCTTTCCGTCTCGTAGACACGAGCTGAGAAATTGCAAACGTCGAGCAATTGCTCAGAGATGAAAAGTGCCAGCACTGAAAGCTCTTGCTAGCCAGCACCCTTCCTTGGAAGCGCTTTTGTAGGCCTAAGAACACTGGGGCTCTGGGCTTCTCTAGCCACCTCATCTTCTGCTCATCCTCTCGCGCACTCTAAAGAGAGCTCAGGTGAGAAATTGCAAACGTCGAGCAATTGCTCAGAGATGAAAAGTGCCAGCACTGAAAGCTCTTGCTAGCCAGCACCCTTCCTTGGAAGCGCTTTCACAGGCGCAGCAACACTGGGGCTTTGCGCTTCTCTACCCACCAAACGTCACGGTCCTTCTCTTTCCGTCTCGTAGACAGGAGCTGAGAAATTTCAAATGTCGAGCAATTGCTCAGAGATGAAAAGTGCCAGCACTGAAAGCTGTTGCTAGCCAGCACCCTTCCTTGGAAGCGCTTTCACAGGCGCAGCAACACTGGGGCTTTGCTCTTCTCTAGCCACCAAACGTCACAGTCATTCTCTTTCCGTCTCGTAGACATGAGCTGAGAAATTGCAAACGTCGAGCAATTGCTCAGAGATGAAAAGTGCCAGCACTGAAAGCTCTTGCTAGCCAGCACCCTTCCTTGGAAGCGCTTTTGTAGGCCTAAGAACACTGGGGCTCTGGGCTTCCCTAGCCACCTCATCTTCTGCTCATCCTCTCGCGCACTCTAAAGAGAGCTCAGGTGAGAAATTGCAAACGTCCAGCAATTGCTCAGAGATGAAAAGTGCCAGCACTGAAAGCTGTTGCTAGCCAGCACCCTTCCTTGGAAGCGCTATCACAGGCGCAGTAACACTGGGGCTTTGTGCTTCTCTAGCCATCAAACTTCACGGTCCTTCTCTTTCCGTCTCGTAGACACGAGCTGAGAAATTGCAAACGTCGAGCAATTGCTCAGAGATGAAAAGTGCCAGCACTGAAAGCTGTTGCTAGCCAGCACCCTTCCTTGGAAGCGCTTGCACAGGCGCAGCAACACTGGGGCTTTGCGCTTCTCTAGCCACCAAACGTCACAGTCATTCTCTTTCCGTCTCGTAGACATGAGCTGAGAAATTGCAAACGTCGAGCAATTGCTCAGAGATGAAAAGTGCCAGCACTGAAAGCTGTTGCTAGCCAGCACCCTTCCTTGGAAGCGCTTTCAGAGGCGCAGTAACACTGGGGCTTTGCACTTCTGTACGCACCAAACGTCACGGTCCTTCTCTTTCCGTCTCGTAGACACGAGCTGAGAAATTGCAAACGTCGAGCAATTGCTCAGAGATGAAAAGTGCCAGCACTGAAAGCTGTTGCTAGCCAGCACCCTTCCTTGGAAGCGCTTTCACAGGCGCAGTAACACTGGGGCTTTGCGCTTCTCTAGCCATCAAACGTCATGGTCATTCTCTTTCCATCTCGTAGACACGAGCTGAGAAATTGCAAACGTCGAGCAATTGCTCAGAGATGAAAAGTGCCAGCACTGAAAGCTCTTGCTAGCCAGCACCCTTCCTTGGAAGCGCTTTTGTAGGCCTAAGAACACTAGGGCTCTGGGCTTCTCTAGCCACCTCATCTTCTGCTCATCCTCTCGCGCACTCTAAAGAGAGCTCAGGTGAGAAATTGCAAACGTCGAGCAATTGCTCAGAGATGAAAAGTGCCAGCACTGAAAGCTGTTGCTAGCCAGCACCCTTCCTTGGAAGCGCTTTCACAGGCGCAGCAACACTGGGGCTTTGCACTTCTCTAGCTACCAAACGTCACGGTCATTCTCTTTCCATCTCGTAGACACGAGCTGAGAAATTGCAAACGTCGAGCAATTGCTCAGAGATGAAAAGTGCCAGCACTGAAAGCTGTTGCTAGCCAGCACCCTTCCTTGGAAGCGCTTTCACAGGCGCAGCAACACTGGGGCTTTGCGCTTCTCTAGCCACCAAACGTCACGGTCATTCTCTTTCCGTCTCGTAGACACGAGCTGAGAAATTGCAAACGTCGAGCAATTGCTCCGAGATGAAAAGTGCCAGCACTGAAAGCTGTTGCTAGCCAGCACCCTTCCTTGGAAGCGCTTTTGTAGGTCTAAGAACACTGGGGCTCTGGGCTTCTCTAGCCACCTAATCTTCTGCTCATCCTCTCGCGCACTCTAAAGAGAGCTCAGGTGAGAAATTGCAAACGTCGAGCAATTGCTCAGAGATGAAAAGTGCCAGCACTGAAAGCTCTTGCTAGCCAGCACCCTTCCTTGGAAGCGCTTTCACAGGCGCAGCAACACTGGGACTTTGCGCTTCTCTACGCACCAAACGTCACGGTCCTTCTCTTTCCGTCTCGTAGACACGAGCTGAGAAATTGCAAACGTCGAGCAATTGCTCAGAGATGAAAAGTGCCAGCACTGAAAGCTGTTGCTAGCCAGCCCCCTTCATTGGAAGCGCTTTTGTAGGCCTAAGAACACTGGGGCTCTGGGCTTCTCTAGCCACCTCATCTTCTGCTCATCCTCTCGCGCACTCTAAAGAGAGCTCAGGTGAGAAATTGCAAACGTCGAGCAATTGCTCAGAGATGAAAAGTGCCAGCACTGAAAGCTGTTGCTAGCCAGCACCCTTCCTTGGAAGCGCTTTCACAGGCGCAGCAACACTGGGGCTTTGCGCTTCTCTAGCCACCAAACGTCACGGTCCTTCTCTTTCCGTCGGTAGACACGAGCTGAGAAATTGCAAACGTCGAGCAATTGCTCAGAGATGAAAAGTGCCAGCACTGAAAGCTCTTGCTAGCCAGCACCCTTCCTTGGAAGTGCTTTCAGACGCGCAGTAACACTGGGGCTTTGCACTTCTGTACGCACCAAACGTCACGGTCCTTCTCTTTCCGTCTCGTAGACACGAGCTGAGAAATTGCAAACGTCGAGCAATTGCTCAGAGATGAAAAGTGCCAGCACTGAAAGCTGTTGCTAGCCAGCACCCTTCCTTGGAAGCGCTTTCACAGGCGCAGTAACACTGGGGCTTTGCGCTTCTCTAGCCATCAAACGTCATGGTCATTCTCTTTCCATCTCGTAGACACGAGCTGAGAAATTGCAAACGTCGAGCAATTGCTCAGAGATGAAAAGTGCCAGCACTGAAAGCTCTTGCTAGCCAGCACCCTTCCTTGGAAGCGCTTTTGTAGGCCTAAGAACACTAGGGCTCTGGGCTTCTCTAGCCACCTCATCTTCTGCTCATCCTCTCGCGCACTCTAAAGAGAGCTCAGGTGAGAAATTGCAAACGTCGAGCAATTGCTCAGAGATGAAAAGTGCCAGCACTGAAAGCTCTTGCTAGCCAGCACCCTTCCTTGGAAGCGCTTTCACAGGCGCAGCAACACTGGGGCTTTGCACTTCTCTAGCTACCAAACGTCACGGTCATTCTCTTTCCATCTCGTAGACACGAGCTGAGAAATTGCAAACGTCGAGCAATTGCTCAGAGATGAAAAGTGCCAGCACTGAAAGCTGTTGCTAGCCAGCACCCTTCCTTGGAAGCGCTTTCACAGGCGCAGCAACACTGGGGCTTTGCGCTTCTCTAGCCACCAAACGTCACGGTCATTCTCTTTCCGTCTCGTAGACACGAGCTGAGAAATTGCAAACGTCGAGCAATTGCTCCGAGATGAAAAGTGCCAGCACTGAAAGCTGTTGCTAGCCAGCACCCTTCCTTGGAAGCGCTTTTGTAGGTCTAAGAACACTGGGGCTCTGGGCTTCTCTAGCCACCTAATCTTCTGCTCATCCTCTCGCGCACTCTAAAGAGAGCTCAGGTGAGAAATTGCAAACGTCGAGCAATTGCTCAGAGATGAAAAGTGCCAGCACTGAAAGCTCTTGCTAGCCAGCACCCTTCCTTGGAAGCGCTTTCACAGGCGCAGCAACACTGGGGCTTTGCGCTTCTATACGCACCAAACGTCACGGTCCTTCTCTTTCCGTCTCGTAGACACGAGCTGAGAAATTGCAAACGTCGAGCAATTGCTCAGAGATGAAAAGTGCCAGCACTGAAAGCTGTTGCTAGCCAGCACCCTTCCTTGGAAGCGCTTTTGTAGGCCTAAGAACACTGGGGCTCTGGGCTTCTCTAGCCACCTCATCTTCTGCTCATCCTCTCGCGCACTCTAAAGAGAGCTCAGGTGAGAAATTGCAAACGTCAAGCAATTGCTCAGAGATGAAAAGTGCCAGCACTGAAAGCTGTTGCTAGCCAGCACCCTTCCTTGGAAGCGCTTTCACAGGCGCAGCAACACTGGGGCTTTGCGCTTCTCTAGCCACCAAACGTCACGGTCCTTCTCTTTCCGTCGGTAGACACGAGCTGAGAAATTGCAAACGTCGAGCAATTGCTCAGAGATGAAAAGTGCCAGCACTGAAAGCTCTTGCTAGCCAGCACCCTTCCTTGGAAGCGCTTTCACAGGCGCAGCAACACTGGGGCTTTGCACTTCTCTAGCCACCAAATGTCACGGTCATTCTCTTTCCGTCTCGTAGACACGAGCTGAGAAATTGCAAACGTCCAGCAATTGCTCCGAGATGAAAAGTGCCAGCACTGAAAGCTGTTGCTAACCAGCACCCTTCCTTGGAAGCGCTTTTGTAGCCCTTAGAACACTGGGGCTCTGGGCTTCTCTAGCCACCTCATCTTCTGCTCATCCTCTCGCGCACTCTAAAGAGAGCTCAGGTGAGAAATTGCAAACGTCGAGCAATTGCTCAGAGATGAAAAGTGCCAGCACTGAAAGCTCTTGCTAGCCAGCACCCTTCCTTGGAAGCGCTTTCACAGGCGCAGCAACACTGGGGCTTTGCGCTTCTCTACCCACCAAAAGTCACGGTCCTTCTATTTCCGTCTCGTAGACACGAGCTGAGAAATTGCAAACGTCGAGCAATTGCTCAGAGATGAAAAGTGCCAGCACTGAAAGCTCTTGCTAGCCAGCACCCTTCCTTGGAAGCGCTTTTGTAGGCCTAAGAACACTGGGGCTCTGGGCTTCTCTAGCCACCTCATCTTCTGCTCATCCTCTCGCGCACTCTAAAGAGAGCTCAGGTGAGAAATTGCAAACGTCGAGCAATTGCTCAGAGATGAAAAGTGCCAGCACTGAAAGCTCTTGCTAGCCAGCACCCTTCCTTGGAAGCGCTTTCACAGGCGCAGTAACACTGGGGCTTTGCGCTTCTATATGCACCAAACGTCACGGTCCTTCTCTTTCCGTCTCCTAGACATGAGCTGAGAAATTGCAAATGTCGAACAATTGCTCAGAGATGAAAAGTGCCAGCACTGAAAGCTGTTGCTAGCCAGCACCCTTCCTTGGAAGCGCTTTCACAGGCGCAGCAACACTGGGGATTTGCGCTTCTCTAGCCACCAAACGTCACAGTCATGCTCTTTCCGTCTCGTAGACATGAGCTGAGAAATTGCAAACGTCGAGCAATTGCTCAGAGATGAAAAGTGCCAGCACTGAAAGCTGTTGCTAGCCAGCCCCCTTCATTGGAAGCGCTTTTGTAGGCCTAAGAACACTGGGGCTCTGGGCTTCTCTAGCCACCTCATCTTCTGCTCATCCTCTCGCGCACTCTAAAGAGAGCTCAGGTGAGAAATTGCAAACGTCGAGCAATTGCTCAGAGATGAAAAGTGCCAGCACTGAAAGCTGTTGCTAGCCAGCACCCTTCCTTGGAAGCGCTTTCACAGGCGCAGCAACACTGGGGCTTTGCGCTTCTCTAGCCACCAAACGTCACGGTCCTTCTCTTTCCGTCGGTAGACACGAGCTGAGAAATTGCAAACGTCGAGCAATTGCTCAGAGATGAAAAGTGCCAGCACTGAAAGCTCTTGCTAGCCAGCACCCTTCCTTGGAAGTGCTTTCAGACGCGCAGTAACACTGGGGCTTTGCACTTCTGTACGCACCAAACGTCACGGTCCTTCTCTTTCCGTCTCGTAGACACGAGCTGAGAAATTGCAAACGTCGAGCAATTGCTCAGAGATGAAAAGTGCCAGCACTGAAAGCTGTTGCTAGCCAGCACCCTTCCTTGGAAGCGCTTTCACAGGCGCAGTAACACTGGGGCTTTGCGCTTCTCTAGCCATCAAACGTCATGGTCATTCTCTTTCCATCTCGTAGACACGAGCTGAGAAATTGCAAACGTCGAGCAATTGCTCAGAGATGAAAAGTGCCAGCACTGAAAGCTCTTGCTAGCCAGCACCCTTCCTTGGAAGCGCTTTTGTAGGCCTAAGAACACTAGGGCTCTGGGCTTCTCTAGCCACCTCATCTTCTGCTCATCCTCTCGCGCACTCTAAAGAGAGCTCAGGTGAGAAATTGCAAACGTCGAGCAATTGCTCAGAGATGAAAAGTGCCAGCACTGAAAGCTCTTGCTAGCCAGCACCCTTCCTTGGAAGCGCTTTCACAGGCGCAGCAACACTGGGGCTTTGCACTTCTCTAGCTACCAAACGTCACGGTCATTCTCTTTCCATCTCGTAGACACGAGCTGAGAAATTGCAAACGTCGAGCAATTGCTCAGAGATGAAAAGTGCCAGCACTGAAAGCTGTTGCTAGCCAGCACCCTTCCTTGGAAGCGCTTTCACAGGCGCAGCAACACTGGGGCTTTGCGCTTCTCTAGCCACCAAACGTCACGGTCATTCTCTTTCCGTCTCGTAGACACGAGCTGAGAAATTGCAAACGTCGAGCAATTGCTCCGAGATGAAAAGTGCCAGCACTGAAAGCTCTTGCTAGCCAGCACCCTTCCTTGGAAGCGCTTTTGTAGGTCTAAGAACACTGGGGCTCTGGGCTTCTCTAGCCACCTAATCTTCTGCTCATCCTCTCGCGCACTCTAAAGAGAGCTCAGGTGAGAAATTGCAAACGTCGAGCAATTGCTCAGAGATGAAAAGTGCCAGCACTGAAAGCTCTTGCTAGCCAGCACCCTTCCTTGGAAGCGCTTTCACAGGCGCAGCAACACTGGGGCTTTGCGCTTCTATACGCACCAAACGTCACGGTCCTTCTCTTTCCGTCTCGTAGACACGAGCTGAGAAATTGCAAACGTCGAGCAATTGCTCAGAGATGAAAAGTGCCAGCACTGAAAGCTGTTGCTAGCCAGCACCCTTCCTTGGAAGCGCTTTTGTAGGCCTAAGAACACTGGGGCTCTGGGCTTCTCTAGCCACCTCATCTTCTGCTCATCCTCTCGCGCACTCTAAAGAGAGCTCAGGTGAGAAATTGCAAACGTCAAGCAATTGCTCAGAGATGAAAAGTGCCAGCACTGAAAGCTGTTGCTAGCCAGCACCCTTCCTTGGAAGCGCTTTCACAGGCGCAGCAACACTGGGGCTTTGCGCTTCTCTAGCCACCAAACGTCACGGTCCTTCTCTTTCCGTCGGTAGACACGAGCTGAGAAATTGCAAACGTCGAGCAATTGCTCAGAGATGAAAAGTGCCAGCACTGAAAGCTCTTGCTAGCCAGCACCCTTCCTTGGAAGCGCTTTCAAAGGCGCAGCAACACTGGGGCTTTGCACTTCTCTAGCCACCAAATGTCACGGTCATTCTCTTTCCGTCTCGTAGACACGAGCTGAGAAATTGCAAACGTCCAGCAATTGCTCCGAGATGAAAAGTGCCAGCACTGAAAGCTGTTGCTAACCAGCACCCTTCCTTGGAAGCGCTTTTGTAGCCCTTAGAACACTGGGGCTCTGGGCTTCTCTAGCCACCTCATCTTCTGCTCATCCTCTCGCGCACTCTAAAGAGAGCTCAGGTGAGAAATTGCAAACGTCGAGCAATTGCTCAGAGATGAAAAGTGCCAGCACTGAAAGCTCTTGCTAGCCAGCACCCTTCCTTGGAAGCGCTTTCACAGGCGCAGCAACACTGGGGCTTTGCGCTTCTCTACCCACCAAAAGTCACGGTCCTTCTCTTTCCGTCTCGTAGACACGAGCTGAGAAATTGCAAACGTCGAGCAATTGCTCAGAGATGAAAAGTGCCAGCACTGAAAGCTCTTGCTAGCCAGCACCCTTCCTTGGAAGCGCTTTTGTAGGCCTAAGAACACTGGGGCTCTGGGCTTCTCTAGCCACCTCATCTTCTGCTCATCCTCTCGCGCACTCTAAAGAGAGCTCAGGTGAGAAATTGCAAACGTCGAGCAATTGCTCAGAGATGAAAAGTGCCAGCACTGAAAGCTCTTGCTAGCCAGCACCCTTCCTTGGAAGCGCTTTCACAGGCGCAGTAACACTGGGGCTTTGCGCTTCTATATGCACCAAACGTCACGGTCCTTCTCTTTCCGTCTCCTAGACATGAGCTGAGAAATTGCAAATGTCGAACAATTGCTCAGAGATGAAAAGTGCCAGCACTGAAAGCTGTTGCTAGCCAGCACCCTTCCTTGGAAGCGCTTTCACAGGCGCAGCAACACTGGGGATTTGCGCTTCTCTAGCCACCAAACGTCACAGTCATGCTCTTTCCGTCTCGTAGACATGAGCTGAGAAATTGCAAACGTCGAGCAATTGCTCAGAGATGAAAAGTGCCAGCACTGAAAGCTCTTGCTAGCCAGCACCCTTCCTTGGAAGCGCTTTTGTAGACCTAAGAACACTGGGGCTCTGGGCTTCTCTAGCCACCTAATCTTCTGCTCATCCTCTTGCGCACTCTAAAGAGAGCTCAGGTGAGAAATTGCAAACGTCGAGCAACTGCTCAGAGATGAAAAGTGCCAGCACTGAAAGCTGTTGCTAGCCAGCACCCTTCCTTGGAAGCGCTTTCACAGGCGCAGCAACACTGGGGCTTTGCGCTTCTCTACCCACCAAACGTCACGGTCCTTCTCTTTCCGTCTCCTAGACACGAGCTGAGAAATTGCAAACGTCCAGCAATTGCTCAGAGATGAAAAGTGCCAGCACTGGAAGCTGTTGCTAGCCAGCACCCTTCCTTGGAAGCGCTTTTGTAGGCCTAAGAACACTGGGGCTGTGGGCTTCTCTAGCCACCTAATCTTCTGCTCATCCTCTCGCGCACTCTAAAGAGAGCTCAGGTGAGAAATTGCAAACGTCGAGCAATTGCTCAGAGATGAAAAGTGCCAGCACTGAAAGCTCTTGCTAGCCAGCACCCTTCCTTGGAAGCGCTTTCACAGGCGCAGCAACACTGGGGCTTTGCGCTTCTCTAGCCACCAAACGTCACGGTCCTTCTCTTTCCGTCTCGTAGACACGAGCTGAGAAATTGCAAACGTCGAGCAATTGCTCAGAGATGAAAAGTGCCAGCACTGAAAGCTGTTGCTAGCCAGCACCCTTCCTTGGAAGCGCTTGCACAGGCGCAGCAACACTGGGGCTTTGCGCTTCTCTAGCCACCAAACGTCACGGTCATTCTCTTTCCGCCTCGTAGACACGAGCTGAGAAATTGCAAACGTCGAGCAATTGCTCAGAGATGAAAAGTGCCAGCACTGAAAGCTGTTGCTAGCCAGCACCCTTCCTTGGAAGCGCTTTCACAGGTGCAGCAACACTGGGGCTTTGCGCTTCTCTACCCACCAAACGTCACGGTCATTCTCTTTCCGTCTCGTAGACATGAGCTGAGAAATTGCAAACGTCGAGCAATTGCTCCGAGATGAAAAGTGCCAGCACTGAAAGCTCTTGCTAGCCAGCACCCTTCCTTGGAAGCGCTTTCACAGGCGCAGTAACACTGGGGCTTTGCACTTCTGTACGCACCAAACGTCACGGTCCTTCTCTTTCCGTCTCGTAGACACGAGCTGAGAAATTGCAAACGTCGAGCAATTGCTCAGAGATGAAAAGTGCCAGCACTGAAAGCTCTTGCTAGCCAGCACCCTTCCTTGGAAGCGCTTTCACAGGCGCAGTAACACTGGGGCTTTGCGCTTCTCTAGCCATCAAACGTCATGGTCATTCTCTTTCCATCTCGTAGACACGAGCTGAGAAATTGCAAACGTCGAGCAATTGCTCAGAGATGAAAAGTGCCAGCACTGAAAGCTGTTGCTAGCCAGCACCCTTCCTTGGAAGCGCTTTTGTAGGCCTAAGAACAGTGGGGCTCTGGGCTTCTCTAGCCACCTCATCTTCTGCTCATCCTCTTGCGCACTCTAAAGAGAGCTCAGGTGAGAAATTGCAAACGTCGAGCAATTGCTCAGAGATGAAAAGTGCCAGCACTGAAAGCTGTTGCTAGCCAGCACCCTTCCTTGGAAGCGCTTTCACAGGCGCAGTAACACTGGGGCTTTGCACTTCTCTAGCTACCAAACGTCACGGTCATTCTCTTTCCGTCTTGTAGACACGAGCTGAGAAATTGCAAACGTCGAGCAATTGCTCAGAGATGAAAAGTGCCAGCACTGAAAGCTGTTGCTAGCCAGCACCCTTCCTTGGAAGCGCTTTCACAGGCGCAGCAACACTGGGGCTTTGCGCTTCTCTACCCACCAAACGTCACGGTCCTTCTCTTTCCGTCTCGTAGACACGAGCTGAGAAATTGCAAACGTCGAGCAATTGCTCAGAGATGAAAAGTGCCAGCACTGAAAGCTCTTGCTAGCCAGCACCCTTCCTTGGAAGCGCTTTTGTAGGCCTAAGAACACTGGGGCTCTGGGCTTCTCTAGCCACCTCATCTTCTGCTCATCCTCTCGCGCACTCTAAAGAGAGCTCAGGTGAGAAATTGCAAACGTCCAGCAATTGCTCAGAGATGAAAAGTGCCAGCACTGAAAGCTCTTGCTAGCCAGCACCCTTCCTTGGAAGCGCTTTCACAGGCGCAGCAACACTGGGGCTTTGCGCTTCTCTAGCCACCAAACGTCACGGTCCTTCTCTTTCCGTCTCGTAGACACGAGCTGAGAAATTGCAAACGTCGAGCAATTGCTCAGAGATGAAAAGTGCCAGCACTGAAAGCTGTTGCTAGCCAGCCCCCTTCATTGGAAGCGCTTTTGTAGGCCTAAGAACACTGGGGCTCTGGGCTTCTCTAGCCACCTCATCTTCTGCTCATCCTCTCGCGCACTCTAAAGAGAGCTCAGGTGAGAAATTGCAAACGTCGAGCAATTGCTCAGAGATGAAAAGTGCCAGCACTGAAAGCTCTTGCTAGCCAGCACCCTTCCTTGGAAGCGCTTTCACAGGCGCAGCAACACTGGGGCTTTGCGCTTCTCTACCCACCAAACGTCACGGTCCTTCTCTTTCCGTCTCGTAGACATGAGCTGAGAAATTGCAAACGTCCAGCAATTGCTCAGAGATGAAAAGTGCCAGCACTGAAAGCTGTTGCTAGCCAGCACCCTTCCTTGGAAGCGCTTTTGTAGGCCTAAGAACACTGGGGCTCTGGGCTTCTCTAGCCACCTCATCTTCTGCTCATCCTCTCGCGCACTCTAAAGAGAGCTCAGGTGAGAAATTGCAAACGTCGAGCAATTGCTCAGAGATGAAAAGTGCCAGCACTGAAAGCTCTTGCTAGCCAGCACCCTTCCTTGGAAGCGCTTTCACAGGCGCAGCAACACTGGGGCTTTGCGCTTCTATACGCACCAAACGTCACGGTCCTTCTCTTTCCGTCGGTAGACACGAGCTGAGAAATTGCAAACGTCGAGCAATTGCTCAGAGATGAAAAGTGCCAGCACTGAAAGCTCTTGCTAGCCAGCACCCTTCCTTGGAAGCGCTTTCACAGGCGCAGCAACACTGGGGCTTTGCGCTTCTCTAGCCACCAAGCGTCACGGTCCTTCTCTTTCCGTCTCGTAGACACGAGCTGAGAAATTGCAAACGTCGAGCAATTGCTCAGAGATGAAAAGTGCCAGCACTGAAAGCTGTTGCTAGCCAGCACCCTTCCTTGGAAGCGCTTTCACAGGCGCAGCAACACTGGGGCTTTGCGCTTCTATACGCACCAAACGTCATGGTCATTCTCTTTCCGTCTCGTAGACACGAGCTGAGAAATTGCAAACGTCGAGCAATTGCTCAGAGATGAAAAGTGCCAGCACTGAAAGCTCTTGCTAGCCAGCACCCTTCCTTGGAAGCGCTTTTGTAGGCCTAAGAACACTGGGGCTCTGGGCTTCTCTAGCCACCTCATCTTCTGCTCATCCTCTCGCGCACTCTAAAGAGAGCTCAGGTGAGAAATTGCAAACGTCGAGCAATTGCTCAGAGATGAAAAGTGCCAGCACTGAAAGCTCTTGCTAGCCAGCACCCTTCCTTGGAAGCGCTTTCACAGGCGCAGCAACACTGGGGCTTTGCGCTTCTCTACCCACCAAACGTCACGGTCCTTCTCTTTCCGTCTCGTAGACATGAGCTGAGAAATTTCAAATGTCGAGCAATTGCTCAGAGATGAAAAGTGCCAGCACTGAAAGCTGTTGCTAGCCAGCACCCTTCCTTGGAAGCGCTTTCACAGGCGCAGCAACACTGGGGCTTTGCTCTTCTCTAGCCACCAAACGTCACAGTCATTCTCTTTCCGTCTCGTAGACATGAGCTGAGAAATTGCAAACGTCGAGCAATTGCTCAGAGATGAAAAGTGCCAGCACTGAAAGCTCTTGCTAGCCAGCACCCTTCCTTGGAAGCGCTTTTGTAGGCCTAAGAACACTGGGGCTCTGGGCTTCCCTAGCCACCTCATCTTCTGCTCATCCTCTCGCGCACTCTAAAGAGAGCTCAGGTGAGAAATTGCAAACGTCCAGCAATTGCTCAGAGATGAAAAGTGCCAGCACTGAAAGCTGTTGCTAGCCAGCACCCTTCCTTGGAAGCGCTTGCACAGGCGCAGCAACACTGGGGCTTTGCGCTACTCTAGCCACCAAACGTCACAGTCATTCTCTTTCCGTCTCGTAGACATGAGCTGAGAAATTGCAAACGTCGAGCAATTGCTCAGAGATGAAAAGTGCCAGCACTGAAAGCTGTTGCTAGCCAGCACCCTTCCTTGGAAGCGCTTTCAGAGGCGCAGTAACACTGGGGCTTTGCACTTCTGTACGCACCAAACGTCACGGTCCTTCTCTTTCCGTCTCGTAGACACGAGCTGAGAAATTGCAAACGTCGAGCAATTGCTCAGAGATGAAAAGTGCCAGCACTGAAAGCTGTTGCTAGCCAGCACCCTTCCTTGGAAGCGCTTTCACAGGCGCAGTAACACTGGGGCTTTGCGCTTCTCTAGCCATCAAACGTCATGGTCATTCTCTTTCCATCTCGTAGACACGAGCTGAGAAATTGCAAACGTCGAGCAATTGCTCAGAGATGAAAAGTGCCAGCACTGAAAGCTGTTGCTAGCCAGCACCCTTCCTTGGAAGCGCTTTTGTAGACCTAAGAACACTAGGGCTCTGGGCTTCTCTAGCCACCTCATCTTCTGCTCATCCTCTCGCGCACTCTAAAGAGAGCTCAGGTGAGAAATTGCAAACGTCGAGCAATTGCTCAGAGATGAAAAGTGCCAGCACTGAAAGCTCTTGCTAGCCAGCACCCTTCCTTGGAAGCGCTTTCACAGGCGCAGCAACACTGGGGCTTTGCACTTCTCTAGCTACCAAACGTCACGGTCATTCTCTTTCCATCTCGTAGACACGAGCTGAGAAATTGCAAACGTCGAGCAATTGCTCAGAGATGAAAAGTGCCAGCACTGAAAGCTGTTGCTAGCCAGCACCCTTCCTTGGAAGCGCTTTCACAGGCGCAGCAACACTGGGGCTTTGCGCTTCTCTAGCCACCAAACGTCACGGTCATTCTCTTTCCGTCTCGTAGACACGAGCTGAGAAATTGCAAACGTCGAGCAATTGCTCCGAGATGAAAAGTGCCAGCACTGAAAGCTGTTGCTAGCCAGCACCCTTCCTTGGAAGCGCTTTTGTAGGTCTAAGAACAGTGGGGCTCTGGGCTTCTCTAGCCACCTAATCTTCTGCTCATCCTCTCGCGCACTCTAAAGAGAGCTCAGGTGAGAAATTGCAAACGTCGAGCAATTGCTCAGAGATGAAAAGTGCCAGCACTGAAAGCTCTTGCTAGCCAGCACCCTTCCTTGGAAGCGCTTTCACAGGAGCAGCAACACTGGGGCTTTGCGCTTCTATACGCACCAAACGTCACGGTCCTTCTCTTTCCGTCTCGTAGACACGAGCTGAGAAATTGCAAACGTCGAGCAATTGCTCAGAGATGAAAAGTGCCAGCACTGAAAGCTGTTGCTAGCCAGCACCCTTCCTTGGAAGCGCTTTCACAGGCGCAGCAACACTGGGGCTTTGCACTTCTCTAGCCACCAAATGTCACGGTCATTCTCTTTCCGTCTCGTAGACACGAGCTGAGAAATTGCAAACGTCCAGCAATTGCTCCGAGATGAAAAGTGCCAGCACTGAAAGCTGTTGCTAACCAGCACCCTTCCTTGGAAGCGCTTTTGTAGGCCTAAGAACACTGGGGCTCTGGGCTTCTCTAGCCACCTCATCTTCTGCTCATCCTCTCGCGCACTCTAAAGAGAGCTCAGGTGAGAAATTGCAAACGTCGAGCAATTGCTCAGAGATGAAAAGTGCCAGCACTGAAAGCTCTTGCTAGCCAGCACCCTTCCTTGGAAGCGCTTTCACAGGCGCAGCAACACTGGGGCTTTGCGCTTCTCTACCCACCAAACGTCACGGTCCTTCTCTTTCCGTCTCGTAGACACGAGCTGAGAAATTGCAAACGTCGAGCAATTGCTCAGAGATGAAAAGTGCCAGCACTGAAAGCTCTTGCTAGCCAGCACCCTTCCTTGGAAGCGCTTTTGTAGGCCTAAGAACACTGGGGCTCTGGGCTTCTCTAGCCACCTAATCTTCTGCTCATCCTCTCGCGTACTCTAAAGAGAGCTCAGGTGAGAAATTGCAAACGTCCAGCAATTGCTCAGAGATGAAAAGTGCCAGCACTGAAAGCTGTTGCTAGCCAGCACCCTTCCTTGGAAGCGCTTTCACAGGCGCAGTAACACTGGGGCTTTGCGCTTCTATACGCACCAAACGTCACGGTCATTCTCTTTCCGTCTCCTAGACATGAGCTGAGAAATTGCAAATGTCGAGCAATTGCTCAGAGATGAAAAGTGCCAGCACTGAAAGCTGTTGCTAGCCAGCACCCTTCCTTGGAAGCGCTTTCACAGGCGCAGCAACACTGGGGCTTTGCGCTTCTCTAGCCACCAAACGTCACAGTCATTCTCTTTCCGTCTCGTAGACACGAGCTGAGAAATTGCAAACGTCGAGCAATTGCTCAGAGATGAAAAGTGCCAGCACTGAAAGCTCTTGCTAGCCAGCACCCTTCCTTGGAAGCGCTTTTGTAGACCTAAGAACACTGGGGCTCTGGGCTTCTCTAGCCACCTAATCTTCTGCTCATCCTCTCGCGTACTCTAAAGAGAGCTCAGGTGAGAAATTGCAAACGTCGAGCAACTGCTCAGAGATGAAAAGTGCCAGCACTGAAAGCTGTTGCTAGCCAGCACCCTTCCTTGGAAGCGCTTTCACAGGCGCAGTAACACTGGGGCTTTGCGCTTCTCTAGCCATCAAACGTCACGGTCCTTCTCTTTCCGTCTCGTAGACACGAGCTGAGAAATTGCAAACGTCGAGCAATTGCTCAGAGATGAAAAGTGCCAGCACTGGAAGCTGTTGCTAGCCAGCACCCTTCCTTGGAAGCGCTTTTGTAGGCCTAAGAACACTGGGGCTGTGGGCTTCTCTAGCCACCTAATCCTCTGCTCATCCTCTCGCGCACTCTAAAGAGAGCTCAGGTGAGAAATTGCAACCGTCGAGCAATTGCTCAGAGATGAAAAGTGCCAGCACTGAAAGCTCTTGCTAGCCAGCACCCTTCCTTGGAAGCGCTTTCACAGGCGCAGCAACACTGGGGCTTTGCGCTTCTCTACGCACCAAATGTCACGGTCCTTCTCTTTCCGTCTCGTAGACACGAGCTGAGAAATTGCAAACGTCGAGCAATTGCTCAGAGATGAAAAGTGCCAGCACTGAAAGCTGTTGCTAGCCAGCACCCTTCCTTGGAAGCGCTTGCACAGGCGCAGCAACACTGGGGCTTTGCGCTTCTCTAGCCACCAAACGTCACGGTCATTCTCTTTCCGCCTCGTAGACACGAGCTGAGAAATTGCAAACGTCGAGCAATTGCTCAGAGATGAAAAGTGCCAGCACTGAAAGCTGTTGCTAGCCAGCACCCTTCCTTGGAAGCGCTTTCACAGGTGCAGCAACACTGGGGCTTTGCGCTTCTCTACCCACCAAACGTCACGGTCATTCTCTTTCCGTCTCGTAGACATGAGCTGAGAAATTGCAAACGTCGAGCAATTGCTCAGAGATGAAAAGTGCCAGCACTGAAAGCTCTTGCTAGCCAGCACCCTTCCTTGGAAGCGCTTTCACAGGCGCAGTAACACTGGGGCTTTGCACTTCTGTACGCACCAAACGTCACGGTCCTTCTCTTTCCGTCTCGTAGACACGAGCTGAGAAATTGCAAACGTCGAGCAATTGCTCAGAGATGAAAAGTGCCAGCACTGAAAGCTCTTGCTAGCCAGCACCCTTCCTTGGAAGCGCTTTCACAGGCGCAGTAACACTGGGGCTTTGCGCTTCTCTAGCCATCAAACGTCATGGTCATTCTCTTTCCGTCTCGTAGACATGAGCTGAGAAATTGCAAATGTCGAGCAATTGCTCAGAGATGAAAAGTGCCAGCACTGAAAGCTGTTGCTAGCCAGCACCCTTCCTTGGAAGCGCTTTCACAGGCGCAGCAACACTGGGGCTTTGCGCTTCTCTACCCACCAAACGTCACAGTCATTCTCTTTCCGTCTCGTAGACATGAGCTGAGAAATTGCAAACGTCGAGCAATTGCTCAGAGATGAAAAGTGCCAGCACTGAAAGCTGTTGCTAGCCAGCCCCCTTCATTGGAAGCGCTTTTGTAGGCCTAAGAACACTGGGGCTCTGGGCTTCTCTAGCCACCTCATCTTCTGCTCATCCTCTCGCGCACTCTAAAGAGAGCTCAGGTGAGAAATTGCAAACGTCCAGCAATTGCTCAGAGATGAAAAGTGCCAGCACTGAAAGCTGTTGCTAGCCAGCACCCTTCCTTGGAAGCGCTTTCACAGGCGCAGCAACACTGGGGCTTTGCGCTTCTCTAGCCACCAAACGTCACGGTCCTTCTCTTTCCGTCTCGTAGACACGAGCTGAGAAATTGCAAACGTCCAGCAATTGCTCCGAGATGAAAAGTGCCAGCACTGAAAGCTGTTGCTAACCAGCACCCTTCCTTGGAAGCGCTTTTGTAGCCCTTAGAACACTGGGGCTCTGGGCTTCTCTAGCCACCTCATCTTCTGCTCATCCTCTCGCGCACTCTAAAGAGAGCTCAGGTGAGAAATTGCAAACGTCCAGCAATTGCTCAGAGATGAAAAGTGCCAGCACTGAAAGCTCTTGCTAGCCAGCACCCTTCCTTGGAAGCGCTTTTGTAGGCCTAAGAACACTGGGGCTCTGGGCTTCTCTAGCCACCTCATCTTCTGCTCATCTTCTCGCGCACTCTAAAGAGAGCTCAGGTGAGAAATTGCAACCGTCGAGCAATTGCTCAGAGATGAAAAGTGCCAGCACTGAAAGCTCTTGCTAGCCAGCACCCTTCCTTGGAAGCGCTTTCACAGGCGCAGCAACACTGGGGCTTTGCACTTCTATACGCACCAAACGTCACGGTCCTTCTCTTTCCGTCTCGTAGACACGAGCTGAGAAATTGCAAACGTCGAGCAATTGCTCAGAGATGAAAAGTGCCAGCACTGAAAGCTCTTGCTAGCCAGCACCCTTCCTTGGAAGCGCTTTTGTAGGCCTAAGAACACTGGGGCTCTGGGCTTCTCTAGCCACCTCATCTTCTGCTCATCCTCTCGCGCACTCTAAAGAGAGCTCAGGTGAGAAATTGCAAACGTCGAGCAATTGCTCAGAGATGAAAAGTGCCAGCACTGAAAGCTGTTGCTAGCCAGCACCCTTCCTTGGAAGCGCTTTCACAGGCGCAGCAACACTGGGGCTTTGCGCTTCTCTAGCCACCAAACGTCACGGTCATTCTCTTTCTGTCTCGTAGACACGAGCTGAGAAATTGCAAACGTCGAGCAATTGCTCAGAGATGAAAAGTGCCAGCACTGAAAGCTGTTGCTAGCCAGCACCCTTCCTTGGAAGCGCTTTCACAGGCGCAGCAACACTGGGGCTTTGCGCTTCTAAACGCACCAAGCATCACGGTCATTCTCTTTCCATCTCGTAGACACGAGCTGAGAAATTGCAAACGTCCAGCAATTGCTCCGAGATGAAAAGTGCCAGCACTGAAAGCTGTTGCTAGCCAGCACCCTTCCTTGGAAGCGCTTTTGTAGGCCTAAGAACACTGGGGCTCTGGGCTTCTCTAGCCACCTCATCTTCTGCTCATCCTCTCGCGCACTCTAAAGAGAGCTCAGGTGAGAAATTGCAAAGGTCGAGCAATTGCTCAGAGATGAAAAGTGCCAGCACTGAAAGCTCTTGCTAGCCAGCACCCTTCCTTGGAAGCGCTTTCACAGGCGCAGCAACACTGGGGCTTTGCGCTTCTATACGCACCAAACGTCACGGTCCTTCTCTTTCCGTCTCCTAGACACAAGCTGAGAAATTGCAAACGTCGAGCAATTGCTCAGAGATGAAAAGTGCCAGCACTGAAAGCTCTTGCTAGCCAGCACCCTTCCTTGGAAGCGCTTTTGTAGGCCTAAGAACACTGGGGCTCTGGGCTTCTCTAGCCACCTCATCTTCTGCTCATCCTCTCGCGCACTCTAAAGAGAGCTCAGGTGAGAAATTGCAAACGTCGAGCAATTGCTCAGAGATGAAAAGTGCCAGCACTGAAAGCTCTTGCTAGCCAGCACCCTTCCTTGGAAGCGCTTTCACAGGCGCAGCAACACTGGGGCTTTGCGCTTCTCTAGCCACCAAACGTCACGGTCCTTCTCTTTCCGTCTCGTAGACACGAGCTGAGAAATTGCAAACGTCGAGCAATTGCTCAGAGATGAAAAGTGCCAGCACTGAAAGCTGTTGCTAGCCAGCACCCTTCCTTGGAAGCGCTTGCACAGGCGCAGCAACACTGGGGCTTTGCGCTTCTATACGCACCAAACGTCACGGTCCTTCTCTTTCCGTCGGTAGACACGAGCTGAGAAATTGCAAACGTCAAGCAATTGCTCAGAGATGAAAAGTGCCAGCACTGAAAGCTGTTGCTAGCCAGCACCCTTCCTTGGAAGCGCTTTTGTAGGCCTAAGAACACTGGGGCTCTGGGCTTCTCTAGCCACCTCATCTTCTGCTCATCCTCTCGCGCACTCTAAAGAGAGCTCAGGTGAGAAATTACAAACGTCGAGCAATTGCTCAGAGATGAAATGTGCCAGCACTGAAAGCTGTTGCTAGCCAGCACCCTTCCTTGGAAGCGCTTTCACAGGCGCAGCAACACTGGGGCTTTGCGCTTCTATACGCACCAAACGTCACGGTCCTTCTCTTTCCGTCTCCTAGACACGAGCTGAGAAATTGCAAACGTCCAGCAATTGCTCAGAGATGAAAAGTGCCAGCACTGAAAGCTGTTGCTAGCCAGCACCCTTCCTTGGAAGCGCTTTTGTAGGCCTAAGAACACTGGGGCTCTGGGCTTCTCTAGCCACCTCATCTTCTGCTCATCCTCTCGCGCACTCTAAAGAGAGCTCAGGTGAGAAATTGCAAACGTCGAGCAATTGCTCAGAGATGAAAAGTGCCAGCACTGAAAGCTCTTGCTAGCCAGCACCCTTCCTTGGAAGCGCTTTCACAGGCGCAGCAACACTGGGGCTTTGCGCTTCTCTACGCACCAAATGTCACGGTCCTTCTCTTTCCGTCGGTAGACACGAGCTGAGAAATTGCAAACGTCGAGCAATTGCTCAGAGATGAAAAGTGCCAGCACTGAAAGCTCTTGCTAGCCAGCAGCCTTCCTTGGAAGCGCTTTTGTAGGCCTAAGAACACTGGGGCTCTGGGCTTCTCTAGCCACCTCATCTTCTGCTCATCCTCTCGCGCACTCTAAAGAGAGCTCAGGTGAGAAATTGCAAACGTCCAGCAATTGCTCAGAGATGAAAAGTGCCAGCACTGAAAGCTCTTGCTAGCCAGCACCCTTCCTTGGAAGCGCTTTTGTAGGCCTAAGAACACTGGGGCTCTGGGCTTCTCTAGCCACCTCATCTTCTGCTCATCCTCTCGCGCACTCTAAAGAGAGCTCAGGTGAGAAATTGCAAACGTCCAGCAATTGCTCAGAGATGAAAAGTGCCAGCACTGAAAGCTCTTGCTAGCCAGCACCCTTCCTTGGAAGCGCTTTCACAGGCGCAGCAACACTGGGGCTTTGCGCTTCTCTACCCACCAAACGTCACGGTCCTTCTCTTTCCGTCTCGTAGACACGAGCTGAGAAATTGCAAACGTCGAGCAATTGCTCCGAGATGAAAAGTGCCAGCACTGAAAGCTGTTGCTAGCCAGCACCCTTCCTTGGAAGCGCTTTCACAGGCGCAGCAACACTGGGGCTTTGCGCTTCTCTAGCCATCAAAGGTCACGGTCCTTCTCTTTCCGTCTCGTAGACACGAGCTGAGAAATTGCAAACGTCGAGCAATTGCTCAGAGATGAAAAGTGCCAGCACTGAAAGCTCTTGCTAGCCAGCACCCTTCCTTGGAAGCGCTTGCACAGGCGCAGCAACACTGGGGCTTTGCGCTTCTCTAGCCACCAAACGTCACGGTCCTTCTCTTTCCGTCGGTAGACACGAGCTGAGAAATTGCAAACGTCGAGCAATTGCTCCGAGATGAAAAGTGCCAGCACTGAAAGCTGTTGCTAGCCAGCACCCTTCCTTGGAAGCGCTTTTGTAGGCCTAAGAAGACTGGGGCTCTGGGCTTCTCTAGCCACCTCATCTTCTGCTCATCCTCTCGCGCACTCTAAAGAGAGCTCAGGTGAGAAATTACAAACGTCGAGCAATTGCTCAGAGATGAAAAGGGCCAGCACTGAAAGCTGTTGCTAGCCAGCACCCTTCCTTGGAAGCGCTTTCACAGGCGCAGCAACACTGGGGCTTTGCGCTTCTCTACGCACCAAATGTCACGGTCATTCTCTTTCCGTCTCCTAGACATGAGCTGAGAAATTGCAAACGTCGAGCAATTGCTCAGAGATGAAAAGTGCCAGCACTGAAAGCTCTTGCTAGCCAGCACCCTTCCTTGGAAGCGCTTTTGTAGGCCTAAGAACACTGGGGCTCTGGGCTTCTCTAGCCACCTCATCTTCTGCTCATCCTCTCGCGCACTCTAAAGAGAGCTCAGGTGAGAAATTGCAAACGTCCAGCAATTGCTCAGAGATGAAAAGTGCCAGCACTGAAAGCTCTTGCTAGCCAGCACCCTTCCTTGGAAGCGCTTTTGTAGGCCTAAGAACACTGGGGCTCTGGGCTTCTCTAGCCACCTCATCTTCTGCTCATCCTCTCGCGCACTCTAAAGAGAGCTCAGGTGAGAAATTGCAAACGTCCAGCAATTGCTCAGAGATGAAAAGTGCCAGCACCGAAAGCTGTTGCTAGCCAGCACCCTTCCTTGGAAGCGCTTTCACAGGCGCAGCAACACTGGGGCTTTGCGCTTCTATACGCACCAAACGTCACGGTCATTCTCTTTCCGTCGGTAGACACGAGCTGAGAAATTGCAAACGTCGAGCAATTGCTCAGAGATGAAAAGTGCCAGCACTGAAAGCTCTTGCTAGCCAGCACCCTTCCTTGGAAGCGCTTTCACAGGCGCAGCAACACTGGGGCTTTGCGCTTCTCTACCCACCAAATGTCACGGTCATTCTCTTTCCGTCTCCTAGACATGAGCTGAGAAATTGCAAACGTCCAGCAATTGCTCCGAGATGAAAAGTGCCAGCACTGAAAGCTGTTGCTAACCAGCACCCTTCCTTGGAAGCGCTTTTGTAGGCCTAAGAACACTGGGGCTCTGGGCTTCTCTAGCCACCTCATCTTCTGCTCATCCTCTCGCGCACTCTAAAGAGAGCTCAGGTGAGAAATTGCAAACGTCGAGCAATTGCTCAGAGATGAAAAGTGCCAGCACTGAAAGCTCTTGCTAGCCAGCACCCTTCCTTGGAAGCGCTTTCACAGGCGCAGCAACACTGGGGCTTTGCGCTTCTATACGCACCAAACGTCACGGTCCTTCTCTTTCCGTCGGTAGACACGAGCTGAGAAATTGCAAACGTCGAGCAATTGCTCAGAGATGAAAAGTGCCAGCACTGAAAGCTGTTGCTAGCCAGCACCCTTCCTTGGAAGCGCTTTCACAGGCGCAGCAACACTGGGGCTTTGCGCTTCTCTAGCCACCAAATGTCACGGTCCTTCTCTTTCCGTCTCGTAGACAGGAGCTGAGAAATTGCAAACGTCCAGCAATTGCTCAGAGATGAAAAGTGCCAGCACTGAAAGCTCTTGCTAGCCAGCACCCTTCCTTGGAAGCGCTTTTGTAGGCCTAAGAACACTGGGGCTCTGGGCTTCTCTAGCCACCTCATCTTCTGCTCATCCTCTCGCGCACTCTAAAGAGAGCTCAGGTGAGAAATTGCAAACGTCGAGCAATTGCTCAGAGATGAAAAGTGCCAGCACTGAAAGCTGTTGCTAGCCAGCACCCTTCCTTGGAAGCGCTTTTGTAGGCCTAAGAACAGTGGGGCTCTGGGCTTCTCTAGCCACCTCATCTTCTGCTCATCCTCTCGCGCACTCTAAAGAGAGCTCAGGTGAGAAATTACAAACGTCGAGCAATTGCTCAGAGATGAAAAGTGCCAGCACTGAAAGCTCTTGCTAGCCAGCACCCTTCCTTGGAAGCGCTTTCACAGGGGCAGCAACACTGGGGCTTTGCGCTTCTATACGCACCAAACGTCACGGTCCTTCTCTTTCCATCGGTAGACACGAGCTGAGAAATTGCAAACGTCGAGCAATTGCTCAGAGATGAAAAGTGCCAGCACTGAAAGCTGTTGCTAGCCAGCACCCTTCCTTGGAAGCGCTTTCACAGGCGCAGCAACACTGGGGCTTTGCGCTTCTCTACCCACCAAATGTCACGGTCATTCTCTTCCCGTCTCGTAGACAGGAGCTGAGAAATTGCAAACGTCGAGCAATTGCTCAGAGATGAAAAGTGCCAGCACTGAAAGCTCTTGCTAGCCAGCACCCTTCCTTGGAAGCGCTTTTGTAGGCCTAAGAACACTGGGGCTCTGGGCTTCTCTAGCCACCTCATCTTCTGCTCATCCTCTCGCGCACTCTAAAGAGAGCTCAGGTGAGAAATTGCAAACGTCGAGCAATTGCTCAGAGATGAAAAGTGCCAGCACTGAAAGCTGTTGCTAGCCAGCACCCTTCCTTGGAAGCGCTTTTGTATGCCTAAGAACACTGGGGCTCTGGGCTTCTCTAGCCACCTCATCTTCTGCTCATCCTCTCGCGCACTCTAAAGAGAGGTCAGGTGAGAAATTGCAAACGTCCAGCAATTGCTCAGAGATGAAAAGTGCCAGCACTGAAAGCTGTTGCTAGCCAGCACCCTTCCTTGGAAGCGCTTTCACAGGCGCAGCAACACTGGGGCTTTGCGCTTCTATACGCACCAAACGTTACGGTCCTTCTCTTTCCGTCGGTAGACACGAGCTGAGAAATTGCAAACGTCGAGCAATTGCTCAGAGATGAAAAGTGCCAGCACTGAAAGCTCTTGCTAGCCAGCACCCTTCCTTGGAAGCGCTTTCACAGGCGCAGCAACACTGGGGCTTTGCGCTTCTATACGCACCAAACGTCACGGTCCTTCTCTTTCCGTCGGTAGACACGAGCTGAGAAATTGCAAACGTCCAGCAATTGCTCAGAGATGAAAAGTGCCAGCACTGAAAGCTGTTGCTAGCCAGCACCCTTCCTTGGAAGCGCTTTTGTAGGCCTAAGAACACTGGGGCTCTGGGCTTCTCTAGCCACCTCATCTTCTGCTCATCCTCTCGCGCACTCTAAAGAGAGCTCAGGTGAGAAATTGCAAACGTCGAGCAATTGCTCAGAGATGAAAAGTGCCAGCACTGAAAGCTCTTGCTAGCCAGCACCCTTCCTTGGAAGCGCTTTCACAGGCGCAGCAACACTGGGGCTTTGCGCTTCTATACGCACCAAACGTCACGGTCCTTCTCTTTCCGTCGGTAGACACGAGCTGAGAAATTGCAAACGTCGAGCAATTGCTCAGAGATGAAAAGTGCCAGCACTGAAAGCTCTTGCTAGCCAGCACCCTTCCTTGGAAGCGCTTTTGTAGGCCTAAGAACACTGGGGCTCTGGGCTTCTCTAGCCACCTCATCTTCTGCTCATCCTCTCGCGCACTCTAAAGAGAGCTCAGGTGAGAAATTGCAAACGTCCAGCAATTGCTCAGAGATGAAAAGTGCCAGCACTGAAAGCTCTTGCTAGCCAGCACCCTTCCTTGGAAGCGCTTTCACAGGCGCAGCAACACTGGGGCTTTGCGCTTCTCTACCCACCAAATGTCACGGTCATTCTCTTTCCGTCTCGTAGACAGGAGCTGAGAAATTGCAAACGTCGAGCAATTGCTCAGAGATGAAAAGTGCCAGCACTGAAAGCTGTTGCTAGCCAGCACCCTTCCTTGGAAGCGCTTTTGTAGGCCTAAGAACACTGGGGCTCTGGGCTTCTCTAGCCACCTCATCTTCTGCTCATCCTCTCGCGCACTCTAAAGAGAGCTCAGGTGAGAAATTGCAAACGTCGAGCAATTGCTCAGAGATGAAAAGTGCCAGCACTGAAAGCTCTTGCTAGCCAGCACCCTTCCTTGGAAGCGCTTTCACAGGCGCAGCAACACTGGGGCTTTGCGCTTCTCTACCCACCAAACGTCACGGTCATTCTCTTTCCGTCGGTAGACACGAGCTGAGAAATTGCAAACGTCGAGCAATTGCTCAGAGATGAAAAGTGCCAGCACTGAAAGCTGTTGCTAGCCAGCACCCTTCCTTGGAAGCGCTTTCACAGGCGCAGCAACACTGGGGCTTTGCGCTTCTCTACCCACCAAATGTCACGGTCATTCTCTTTCCGTCTCGTAGACAGGAGCTGAGAAATTGCAAACGTCGAGCAATTGCTCAGAGATGAAAAGTGCCAGCACTGAAAGCTGTTGCTAGCCAGCACCCTTCCTTGGAAGCGCTTTTGTAGGCCTAAGAACACTGGGGCTCTGGGCTTCTCTAGCCACCTCATCTTCTGCTCATCCTCTCGCGCACTCTAAAGAGAGCTCAGGTGAGAAATTGCAAACGTCGAGCAATTGCTCAGAGATGAAAAGTGCCAGCACTGAAAGCTGTTGCTAGCCAGCACCCTTCCTTGGAAGCGCTTTTGTAGGCCTAAGAACAGTGGGGCTCTGGGCTTCTCTAGCCACCTCATCTTCTGCTCATCCTCTCGCGCACTCTAAAGAGAGCTCAGGTGAGAAATTGCAAACGTCGAGCAATTGCTCAGAGATGAAAAGTGCCAGCACTGAAAGCTCTTGCTAGCCAGCACCCTTCCTTGGAAGCGCTTTCACAGGCGCAGCAACACTGGGGCTTTGCGCTTCTATACGCACCAAACGTCACGGTCCTTCTCTTTCCGTCTCGTAGACACGAGCTGAGAAATTGCAAACGTCGAGCAATTGCTCAGAGATGAAAAGTGCCAGCACTGAAAGCTCTTGCTAGCCAGCACCCTTCCTTGGAAGCGCTTTCACAGGCGCAGCAACACTGGGGCTTTGCGCTTCTCTACCCACCAAATGTCACGGTCATTCTCTTTCCGTCTCGTAGACAGGAGCTGAGAAATTGCAAACGTCGAGCAATTGCTCAGAGATGAAAAGTGCCAGCACTGAAAGCTGTTGCTAGCCAGCACCCTTCCTTGGAAGCGCTTTTGTAGGCCTAAGAACACTGGGGCTCTGGGCTTCTCTAGCCACCTCATCTTCTGCTCATCCTCTCGCGCACTCTAAAGAGAGCTCAGGTGAGAAATTGCAAACGTCGAGCAATTGCTCAGAGATGAAAAGTGCCAGCACTGAAAGCTCTTGCTAGCCAGCACCCTTCCTTGGAAGCGCTTTCACAGGTGCAGCAACACTGGGGCTTTGCGCTTCTATACGCACCAAACGTCACGGTCCTTCTCTTTCCGTCTCGTAGACACGAGCTGAGAAATTGCAAACGTCGAGCAATTGCTCAGAGATGAAAAGTGCCAGCACTGAAAGCTCTTGCTAGCCAGCACCCTTCCTTGGAAGCGCTTTCACAGGCGCAGCAACACTGGGGCTTTGCGCTTCTCTACCCACCAAATGTCACGGTCATTCTCTTTCCGTCTCGTAGACAGGAGCTGAGAAATTGCAAACGTCCAGCAATTGCTCAGAGATGAAAAGTGCCAGCACTGAAAGCTCTTGCTAGCCAGCCCCCTTCCTTGGAAGCGCTTTTGTAGGCCTAAGAACACTGGGGCTCTGGGCTTCTCTAGCCACCTCATCTTCTGCTCATCCTCTCGCGCACTCTAAAGAGAGCTCAGGTGAGAAATTGCAAACGTCCAGCAATTGCTCAGAGATGAAAAGTGCCAGCACTGAAAGCTCTTGCTAGCCAGCACCCTTCCTTGGAAGCGCTTTCACAGGAGCAGCAACACTGGGGCTTTGCGCTTCTATACGCACCAAACGTCGCGGTCCTTCTCTTTCCGTCTCCTAGACACGAGCTGAGAAATTGCAAACGTCCAGCAATTGCTCCGAGATGAAAAGTGCCAGCACTGAAAGCTGTTGCTAGCCAGCACCCTTCCTTGGAAGCGCTTTTGTAGGCCTAAGAACACTGGGGCTCTGGGCTTCTCTAGCCACCTCATCTTCTGCTCATCCTCTCGCGCACTCTAAAGAGAGCTCAGGTGAGAAATTGCAAACGTCCAGCAATTGCTCAGAGATGAAAAGTGCCAGCACTGAAAGCTCTTGCTAGCCAGCACCCTTCCTTGGAAGCGCTTTTGTAGGCCTAAGAACACTGGGGCTCTGGGCTTCTCTAGCCACCTCATCTTCTGCTCATCCTCTCGCGCACTCTAAAGAGAGCTCAGGTGAGAAATTGCAAACGTCGAGCAATTGCTCAGAGATGAAAAGTGCCAGCACTGAAAGCTGTTGCTAGCCAGCACCCTTCCTTGGAAGCGCTTTCACAGGCGCAGCAACACTGGGGCTTTGCGCTTCTATACGCACCAAACGTCACGGTCCTTCTCTTTCCGTCGGTAGACACGAGCTGAGAAATTGCAAACGTCGAGCAATTGCTCAGAGATGAAAAGTGCCAGCACTGAAAGCTGTTGCTAGCCAGCACCCTTCCTTGGAAGCGCTTTCACAGGCGCAGCAACACTGGGGCTTTGCGCTTCTCTAGCCACCAAACGTCACGGTCCTTCTCTTTCCGTCTCGTAGACACGAGCTGAGAAATTGCAAACGTCGAGCAATTGCTCAGAGATGAAAAGTGCCAGCACTGAAAGCTCTTGCTAGCCAGCACCCTTCCTTGGAAGCGCTTTTGTAGGCCTAAGAACACTGGGGCTCTGGGCTTCTCTAGCCACCTCATCTTCTGCTCATCCTCTCGCGCACTCTAAAGAGAGCTCAGGTGAGAAATTGCAAACATCGAGCAATTGCTCAGAGATGAAAAGTGCCAGCACTGAAAGCTCTTGCTAGCCAGCACCCTTCCTTGGAAGCGCTTTTGTAGGCCTAAGAACACTGGGGCTCTGGGCTTCTCTAGCCACCTCATCTTCTGCTCATCCTCTCGCGCACTCTAAAGAGAGCTCAGGTGAGAAATTGCAAACGTCGAGCAATTGCTCAGAGATGAAAAGTGCCAGCACTGAAAGCTCTTGCTAGCCAGCACCCTTCCTTGGAAGCGCTTTTGTAGGCCTAAGAACACTGGGGCTCTGGGCTTCTCTAGCCACCTCATCTTCTGCTCATCCTCTCGCGCACTCTAAAGAGAGCTCAGGTGAGAAATTGCAAACGTCCAGCAATTGCTCAGAGATGAAAAGTGCCAGCACTGAAAGCTGTTGCTAGCCAGCACCCTTCCTTGGAAGCGCTTTCACAGGCGCAGCAACACTGGGGCTTTGCGCTTCTATACGCACCAAACGTCACGGTCCTTCTCTTTCCGTCGGTAGACACGAGCTGAGAAATTGCAAACGTCGAGCAATTGCTCAGAGATGAAAAGTGCCAGCACTGAAAGCTGTTGCTAGCCAGCACCCTTCCTTGGAAGCGCTTTCACAGGCGCAGCAACACTGAGGCTTTGCGCTTCTCTAGCCACCAAACGTCACGGTCCTTCTCTTTCCGTCTCGTAGACACCAGCTGAGAAATTGCAAACGTCGAGCAATTGCTCAGAGATGAAAAGTGCCAGCACTGAAAGCTCTTGCTAGCCAGCACCCTTCCTTGGAAGCGCTTTTGTAGGCCTAAGAACACTGGGGCTCTGGGCTTCTCTAGCCACCTCATCTTCTGCTCATCCTCTCGCGCACTCTAAAGAGAGCTCAGGTGAGAAATTGCAAACATCGAGCAATTGCTCAGAGATGAAAAGTGCCAGCACTGAAAGCTCTTGCTAGCCAGCACCCTTCCTTGGAAGCGCTTTTGTAGGCCTAAGAACACTGGGGCTCTGGGCTTCTCTAGCCACCTCATCTTCTGCTCATCCTCTCGCGCACTCTAAAGAGAGCTCAGGTGAGAAATTGCAAACGTCGAGCAATTGCTCAGAGATGAAAAGTGCCAGCACTGAAAGCTCTTGCTAGCCAGCACCCTTCCTTGGAAGCGCTTTTGTAGGCCTAAGAACACTGGGGCTCTGGGCTTCTCTAGCCACCTCATCTTCTGCTCATCCTCTCGCGCACTCTAAAGAGAGCTCAGGTGAGAAATTGCAAACGTCCAGCAATTGCTCAGAGATGAAAAGTGCCAGCACTGAAAGCTCTTGCTAGCCAGCACCCTTCCTTGGAAGCGCTTTCACAGGCGCAGCAACACTGGGGCTTTGCGCTTCTCTACCCACCAAATGTCACGGTCATTCTCTTTCCGTCTCGTAGACACGAGCTGAGAAATTGCAAACGTCAAGCAATTGCTCAGAGATGAAAAGTGCCAGCACTGAAAGCTGTTGCTAGCCAGCACCCTTCCTTGGAAGCGCTTTCACAGGCGCAGCAACACTGGGGCTTTGCGCTTCTCTACCCACCAAATGTCACGGTCATTCTCTTTCCGTCTTGTAGACAGGAGCTGAGAAATTGCAAACGTCCAGCAATTGCTCAGAGATGAAAAGTGCCAGCACTGAAAGCTCTTGCTAGCCAGCACCCTTCCTTGGAAGCGCTTTTGTAGGCCTAAGAACACTGGGGCTCTGGGCTTCTCTAGCCACCTCATCTTCTGCTCATCCTCTCGCGCACTCTAAAGAGAGCTCAGGTGAGAAATTGCAAACGTCGAGCAATTGCTCAGAGATGAAAAGTGCCAGCACTGAAAGCTCTTGCTAGCCAGCCCCCTTCCTTGGAAGCGCTTTTGTAGGCCTAAGAACACTGGGGCTCTGGGCTTCTCTAGCCACCTCATCTTCTGCTCATCCTCTCGTGCACTCTAAAGAGAGCTCAGGTGAGAAATTGCAAACGTCGAGCAATTGCTCAGAGATGAAAAGTGCCAGCACTGAAAGCTCTTGCTAGCCAGCACCCTTCCTTGGAAGCGCTTTTGTAGGCCTAAGAACACTGGGGCTCTGGGCTTCTCTAGCCACCTCATCTTCTGCTCATCCTCTCGCGCACTCTAAAGAGAGCTCAGGTGAGAAATTGCAAACGTCCAGCAATTGCTCAGAGATGAAAAGTGCCAGCACTGAAAGCTCTTGCTAGCCAGCACCCTTCCTTGGAAGCGCTTTCACAGGCGCAGTAACACTGGGGCTTTGCGCTTCTATACGCACCAAACGTCACGGTCCTTCTCTTTCCGTCTTGTAGACACGAGCTGAGAAATTGCAAACGTCCAGCAATTGCTCAGAGATGAAAAGTGCCAGCACTGAAAGCTCTTGCTAGCCAGCACCCTTCCTTGGAAGCGCTTTTGTAGGCCTAAGAACACTGGGGCTCTGGGCTTCTCTAGCCACCTCATCTTCTGCTCATCCTCTCGCGCACTCTAAAGAGAGCTCAGGTGAGAAATTGCAAACGTCGAGCAATTGCTCAGAGATGAAAAGTGCCAGCACTGAAAGCTCTTGCTAGCCAGCACCCTTCCTTGGAAGCGCTTTCACAGGAGCAGCAACACTGGGGCTTTGCGCTTCTATACGCACCAAACGTCACGGTCCTTCTCTTTCCGTCGGTAGACACGAGCTGAGAAATTGCAAACGTCGAGCAATTGCTCAGAGATGAAAAGTGCCAGCACTGAAAGCTCTTGCTAGCCAGCACCCTTCCTTGGAAGCGCTTTCACAGGCGCAGCAACACTGGGGCTTTCTTTGCGCTTCTCTAGCCACCAAATGTCACGGTCATTCTCTTTCCGTCTCGTAGACAGGAGCTGAGAAATTGCAAACGTCCAGCAATTGCTCAGAGATGAAAAGTGCCAGCACTGAAAGCTGTTGCTAGCCAGCACCCTTCCTTGGAAGCGCTTTCACAGGCGCAGCAACACTGGGGCTTTGCGCTTCTCTAGCCACCAAATGTCACGGTCATTCTCTTTCCGTCTCCTAGACATGAGCTGAGAAATTGCAAACGTCGAGCAATTGCTCAGAGATGAAAAGTGCCAGCACTGAAAGCTCTTGCTAGCCAGCACCCTTCCTTGGAAGCGCTTTTGTAGGCCTAAGAACACTGGGGCTCTGGGCTTCTCTAGCCACCTCATCTTCTGCTCATCCTCTCGCGCACTCTAAAGAGAGCTCAGGTGAGAAATTGCAAACGTCCAGCAATTGCTCAGAGATGAAAAGTGCCAGCACTGAAAGCTCTTGCTAGCCAGCACCCTTCCTTGGAAGCGCTTTTGTAGGCCTAAGAACACTGGGGCTCTGGGCTTCTCTAGCCACCTCATCTTCTGCTCATCCTCTCGCGCACTCTAAAGAGAGCTCAGGTGAGAAATTGCAAACGTCCAGCAATTGCTCAGAGATGAAAAGTGCCAGCACCGAAAGCTGTTGCTAGCCAGCACCCTTCCTTGGAAGCGCTTTCACAGGCGCAGCAACACTGGGGCTTTGCGCTTCTATACGCACCAAACGTCACGGTCATTCTCTTTCCGTCGGTAGACACGAGCTGAGAAATTGCAAACGTCGAGCAATTGCTCAGAGATGAAAAGTGCCAGCACTGAAAGCTCTTGCTAGCCAGCACCCTTCCTTGGAAGCGCTTTCACAGGCGCAGCAACACTGGGGCTTTGCGCTTCTCTACCCACCAAATGTCACGGTCATTCTCTTTCCGTCTCCTAGACATGAGCTGAGAAATTGCAAACGTCCAGCAATTGCTCCGAGATGAAAAGTGCCAGCACTGAAAGCTCTTGCTAGCCAGCACCCTTCCTTGGAAGCGCTTTTGTAGGCCTAAGAAGACTGGGGCTCTGGGCTTCTCTAGCCACCTCATCTTCTGCTCATCCTCTCGCGCACTCTAAAGAGAGCTCAGGTGAGAAATTGCAAACGTCGAGCAATTGCTCAGAGATGAAAAGTGCCAGCACTGAAAGCTGTTGCTAGCCAGCACCCTTCCTTGGAAGCGCTTTCACAGGCGCAGCAACACTGGGGCTTTGCGCTTCTATACGCACCAAACGTCACGGTCCTTCTCTTTCCGTCGGTAGACACGAGCTGAGAAATTGCAAACGTCGAGCAATTGCTCAGAGATGAAAAGTGCCAGCACTGAAAGCTGTTGCTAGCCAGCACCCTTCCTTGGAAGCGCTTTCACAGGCGCAGCAACACTGGGGCTTTGCGCTTCTCTAGCCACCAAATGTCACGGTCATTCTCTTTCCGTCTCGTAGACAGGAGCTGAGAAATTGCAAACGTCCAGCAATTGCTCAGAGATGAAAAGTGCCAGCACTGAAAGCTCTTGCTAGTCAGCACCCTTCCTTGGAAGCGCTTTTGTAGGCCTAAGAACACTGGGGCTCTGGGCTTCTCTAGCCACCTCATCTTCTGCTCATCCTCTCGCGCACTCTAAAGAGAGCTCAGGTGAGAAATTGCAAACGTCGAGCAATTGCTCAGAGATGAAAAGTGCCAGCACTGAAAGCTGTTGCTAGCCAGCACCCTTCCTTGGAAGCGCTTTTGTAGGCCTAAGAACACTGGGGCTCTGGGCTTCTCTAGCCACCTCATCTTCTGCTCATCCTCTCGCGCACTCTAAAGAGAGCTCAGGTGAGAAATTGCAAACGTCGAGCAATTGCTCAGAGATGAAAAGTGCCAGCACTGAAAGCTCTTGCTAGCCAGCACCCTTCCTTGGAAGCGCTTTCACAGGCGCAGCAACACTGGGGCTTTGCGCTTCTATACGCACCAAACGTCACGGTCCTTCTCTTTCCGTCGGTAGACACGAGCTGAGAAATTGCAAACGTCGAGCAATTGCTCAGAGATGAAAAGTGCCAGCACTGAAAGCTGTTGCTAGCCAGCACCCTTCCTTGGAAGCGCTTTCACAGGCGCAGCAACACTGGGGCTTTGCGCTTCTCTACCCACCAAATGTCACGGTCATTCTCTTCCCGTCTCGTAGACAGGAGCTGAGAAATTGCAAACGTCCAGCAATTGCTCAGAGATGAAAAGTGCCAGCACTGAAAGCTCTTGCTAGCCAGCACCCTTCCTTGGAAGCGCTTTTGTAGGCCTAAGAACACTGGGGCTCTGGGCTTCTCTAGCCACCTCATCTTCTGCTCATCCTCTCGCGCACTCTAAAGAGAGCTCAGGTGAGAAATTGCAAACGTCGAGCAATTGCTCAGAGATGAAAAGTGCCAGCATTGAAAGCTGTTGCTAGCCAGCACCCTTCCTTGGAAGCGCTTTTGTAGGCCTAAGAACACTGGGGCTCTGGGCTTCTCTAGCCTCCTCATCTTCTGCTCATCCTCTCGCGCACTCTAAAGAGAGCTCAGGTGAGAAATTGCAAACGTCGAGCAATTGCTCAGAGATGAAAAGTGCCAGCACTGAAAGCTGTTGCTAGCCAGCACCCTTCCTTGGAAGCGCTTTCACAGGCGCAGCAACACTGGGGCTTTGCGCTTCTATACGCACCAAACGTTACGGTCCTTCTCTTTCCGTCGGTAGACACGAGCTGAGAAATTGCAAACGTCGAGCAATTGCTCAGAGATGAAAAGTGCCAGCACTGAAAGCTCTTGCTAGCCAGCACCCTTCCTTGGAAGCGCTTTCACAGGCGCAGCAACACTGGGGCTTTGCGCTTCTATACGCACCAAACGTCACGGTCCTTCTCTTTCCGTCGGTAGACACGAGCTGAGAAATTGCAAACGTCCAGCAATTGCTCAGAGATGAAAAGTGCCAGCACTGAAAGCTGTTGCTAGCCAGCACCCTTCCTTGGAAGCGCTTTTGTAGGCCTAAGAACACTGGGGCTCTGGGCTTCTCTAGCCACCTCATCTTCTGCTCATCCTCTCGCGCACTCTAAAGAGAGCTCAGGTGAGAAATTGCAAACGTCGAGCAATTGCTCAGAGATGAAAAGTGCCAGCACTGAAAGCTCTTGCTAGCCAGCACCCTTCCTTGGAAGCGCTTTCACAGGCGCAGCAACACTGGGGCTTTGCGCTTCTATACGCACCAAACGTCACGGTCCTTCTCTTTCCGTCGGTAGACACGAGCTGAGAAATTGCAAACGTCCAGCAATTGCTCAGAGATGAAAAGTGCCAGCACTGAAAGCTGTTGCTAGCCAGCACCCTTCCTTGGAAGCGCTTTTGTAGGCCTAAGAACACTGGGGCTCTGGGCTTCTCTAGCCACCTCATCTTCTGCTCATCCTCTCGCGCACTCTAAAGAGAGCTCAGGTGAGAAATTGCAAACGTCGAGCAATTGCTCAGAGATGAAAAGTGCCAGCACTGAAAGCTCTTGCTAGCCAGCACCCTTCCTTGGAAGCGCTTTCACAGGCGCAGCAACACTGGGGCTTTGCGCTTCTCTACCCACCAAACGTCACGGTCCTTCTCTTTCCGTCGGTAGACACGAGCTGAGAAATTGCAAACGTCGAGCAATTGCTCAGAGATGAAAAGTGCCAGCACTGAAAGCTGTTGCTAGCCAGCACCCTTCCTTGGAAGCGCTTTCACAGGCGCAGCAACACTGGGGCTTTGCGCTTCTCTACCCACCAAATGTCACGGTCATTCTCTTTCCGTCTCGTAGACAGGAGCTGAGAAATTGCAAACGTCCAGCAATTGCTCAGAGATGAAAAGTGCCAGCACTGAAAGCTCTTGCTAGCCAGCACCCTTCCTTGGAAGCGCTTTTGTAGGCCTAAGAACACTGGGGCTCTGGGCTTCTCTAGCCACCTCATCTTCTGCTCATCCTCTCGCGCACTCTAAAGAGAGCTCAGGTGAGAAATTGCAAACGTCGAGCAATTGCTCAGAGATGAAAAGTGCCAGCACTGAAAGCTGTTGCTAGCCAGCACCCTTCCTTGGAAGCGCTTTTGTAGGCCTAAGAACAGTGGGGCTCTGGGCTTCTCTAGCCACCTCATCTTCTGCTCATCCTCTCGCGCACTCTAAAGAGAGCTCAGGTGAGAAATTGCAAACGTCGAGCAATTGCTCAGAGATGAAAAGTGCCAGCACTGAAAGCTCTTGCTAGCCAGCACCCTTCCTTGGAAGCGCTTTCACAGGCGCAGCAACACTGGGGCTTTGCGCTTCTATACGCACCAAACGTCACGGTCCTTCTCTTTCCGTCTCGTAGACACGAGCTGAGAAATTGCAAACGTCGAGCAATTGCTCAGAGATGAAAAGTGCCAGCACTGAAAGCTCTTGCTAGCCAGCACCCTTCCTTGGAAGCGCTTTCACAGGCGCAGCAACACTGGGGCTTTGCGCTTCTCTACCCACCAAATGTCACGGTCATTCTCTTTCCGTCTCGTAGACAGGAGCTGAGAAATTGCAAACGTCGAGCAATTGCTCAGAGATGAAAAGTGCCAGCACTGAAAGCTGTTGCTAGCCAGCACCCTTCCTTGGAAGCGCTTTTGTAGGCCTAAGAACACTGGGGCTCTGGGCTTCTCTAGCCACCTAATCTTCTGCTCATCCTCTCGCGCACTCTAAAGAGAGCTCAGGTGAGAAATTGCAAACGTCGAGCAATTGCTCAGAGATGAAAAGTGCCAGCACTGAAAGCTCTTGCTAGCCAGCACCCTTCCTTGGAAGCGCTTTCACAGGTGCAGCAACACTGGGGCTTTGCGCTTCTATACGCACCAAACGTCACGGTCCTTCTCTTTCCGTCTCGTAGACACGAGCTGAGAAATTGCAAACGTCGAGCAATTGCTCAGAGATGAAAAGTGCCAGCACTGAAAGCTCTTGCTAGCCAGCACCCTTCCTTGGAAGCGCTTTCACAGGCGCAGCAACACTGGGGCTTTGCGCTTCTCTACCCACCAAATGTCACGGTCATTCTCTTTCCGTCTCGTAGACAGGAGCTGAGAAATTGCAAACGTCCAGCAATTGCTCAGAGATGAAAAGTGCCAGCACTGAAAGCTCTTGCTAGCCAGCCCCCTTCCTTGGAAGCGCTTTTGTAGGCCTAAGAACACTGGGGCTCTGGGCTTCTCTAGCCACCTCATCTTCTGCTCATCCTCTCGCGCACTCTAAAGAGAGCTCAGGTGAGAAATTGCAAACGTCCAGCAATTGCTCAGAGATGAAAAGTGCCAGCACTGAAAGCTCTTGCTAGCCAGCACCCTTCCTTGGAAGCGCTTTCACAGGCGCAGCAACACTGGGGCTTTGCGCTTCTATACGCACCAAACGTCGCGGTCCTTCTCTTTCCGTCTCCTAGACACGAGCTGAGAAATTGCAAACGTCGAGCAATTGCTCAGAGATGAAAAGTGCCAGCACTGAAAGCTGTTGCTAGCCAGCACCCTTCCTTGGAAGCGCTTTTGTAGGCCTAAGAACACTGGGGCTCTGGGCTTCTCTAGCCACCTCATCTTCTGCTCATCCTCTCGCGCACTCTAAAGAGAGCTCAGGTGAGAAATTGCAAACGTCCAGCAATTGCTCAGAGATGAAAAGTGCCAGCACTGAAAGCTCTTGCTAGCCAGCACCCTTCCTTGGAAGCGCTTTTGTAGGCCTAAGAACACTGGGGCTCTGGGCTTCTCTAGCCACCTCATCTTCTGCTCATCCTCTCGCGCACTCTAAAGAGAGCTCAGGTGAGAAATTGCAAACGTCCAGCAATTGCTCAGAGATGAAAAGTGCCAGCACTGAAAGCTGTTGCTAGCCAGCACCCTTCCTTGGAAGCGCTTTCACAGGCGCAGCAACACTGGGGCTTTGCGCTTCTATATGCACCAAACGTCACGGTCCTTCTCTTTCCGTCGGTAGACACGAGCTGAGAAATTGCAAACGTCGAGCAATTGCTCCGAGATGAAAAGTGCCAGCACTGAAAGCTCTTGCTAGCCAGCACCCTTCCTTGGAAGCGCTTTCACAGGCGCAGCAACACTGAGGCTTTGCGCTTCTCTAGCCACCAAACGTCACGGTCCTTCTCTTTCCGTCTCGTAGACACGAGCTGAGAAATTGCAAACGTCGAGCAATTGCTCAGAGATGAAAAGTGCCAGCACTGAAAGCTCTTGCTAGCCAGCACCCTTCCTTGGAAGCGCTTTTGTAGGCCTAAGAACACTGGGGCTCTGGGCTTCTCTAGCCACCTCATCTTCTGCTCATCCTCTCGCGCACTCTAAAGAGAGCTCAGGTGAGAAATTGCAAACATCGAGCAATTGCTCAGAGATGAAAAGTGCCAGCACTGAAAGCTCTTGCTAGCCAGCACCCTTCCTTGGAAGCGCTTTTGTAGGCCTAAGAACACTGGGGCTCTGGGCTTCTCTAGCCACCTCATCTTCTGCTCATCCTCTCGCGCACTCTAAAGAGAGCTCAGGTGAGAAATTGCAAACGTCGAGCAATTGCTCAGAGATGAAAAGTGCCAGCACTGAAAGCTCTTGCTAGCCAGCACCCTTCCTTGGAAGCGCTTTTGTAGGCCTAAGAACACTGGGGCTCTGGGCTTCTCTAGCCACCTAATCTTCTGCTCATCCTCTCGCGCACTCTAAAGAGAGCTCAGGTGAGAAATTGCAAACGTCGAGCAATTGCTCAGAGATGAAAAGTGCCAGCACTGAAAGCTCTTGCTAGCCAGCACCCTTCCTTGGAAGCGCTTTCACAGGCGCAGCAACACTGGGGCTTTGCGCTTCTCTACCCACCAAATGTCACGGTCATTCTCTTTCCGTCTCGTAGACACGAGCTGAGAAATTGCAAACGTCGAGCAATTGCTCAGAGATGAAAAGTGCCAGCACTGAAAGCTCTTGCTAGCCAGCACCCTTCCTTGGAAGCGCTTTCACAGGCGCAGCAACACTGGGGCTTTGCGCTTCTCTACCCACCAAATGTCACGGTCATTCTCTTTCCGTCTTGTAGACAGGAGCTGAGAAATTGCAAACGTCCAGCAATTGCTCAGAGATGAAAAGTGCCAGCACTGAAAGCTCTTGCTAGCCAGCACCCTTCCTTGGAAGCGCTTTTGTAGGCCTAAGAACACTGGGGCTCTGGGCTTCTCTAGCCACCTCATCTTCTGCTCATCCTCTCGCGCACTCTAAAGAGAGCTCAGGTGAGAAATTGCAAACGTCGAGCAATTGCTCAGAGATGAAAAGTGCCAGCACTGAAAGCTCTTGCTAGCCAGCACCCTTCCTTGGAAGCGCTTTTGTAGGCCTAAGAACACTGGGGCTCTGGGCTTCTCTAGCCACCTCATCTTCTGCTCATCCTCTCGTGCACTCTAAAGAGAGCTCAGGTGAGAAATTGCAAACGTCGAGCAATTGCTCAGAGATGAAAAGTGCCAGCACTGAAAGCTCTTGCTAGCCAGCACCCTTCCTTGGAAGCACTTTTGTAGGCCTAAGAACACTGGGGCTCTGGGCTTCTCTAGCCACCTCATCTTCTGCTCATCCTCTCGCGCACTCTAAAGAGAGCTCAGGTGAGAAATTGCAACCGTCGAGCAATTGCTCAGAGATGAAAAGTGCCAGCACTGAAAGCTCTTGCTAGCCAGCACCCTTCCTTGGAAGCGCTTTCACAGGCGCAGTAACACTGGGGCTTTGCGCTTCTATACGCACCAAACGTCACGGTCCTTCTCTTTCCGTCTTGTAGACACGAGCTGAGAAATTGCAAACGTCCAGCAATTGCTCAGAGATGAAAAGTGCCAGCACTGAAAGCTCTTGCTAGCCAGCACCCTTCCTTGGAAGCGCTTTTGTAGGCCTAAGAACACTGGGGCTCTGGGCTTCTCTAGCCACCTCATCTTCTGCTCATCCTCTCGCGCACTCTAAAGAGAGCTCAGGTGAGAAATTGCAAACGTCGAGCAATTGCTCAGAGATGAAAAGTGCCAGCACTGAAAGCTCTTGCTAGCCAGCACCCTTCCTTGGAAGCGCTTTCACAGGCGCAGCAACACTGGGGCTTTGCGCTTCTATACGCACCAAACGTCACGGTCCTTCTCTTTCCGTCGGTAGACACGAGCTGAGAAATTGCAAACGTCCAGCAATTGCTCAGAGATGAAAAGTGCCAGCACTGAAAGCTCTTGCTAGCCAGCACCCTTCCTTGGAAGCGCTTTCACAGGCGCAGCAACACTGGGGCTTTCTTTGCGCTTCTCTAGCCACCAAATGTCACGGTCATTCTCTTTCCGTCTCGTAGACAGGAGCTGAGAAATTGCAAACGTCCAGCAATTGCTCAGAGATGAAAAGTGCCAGCACTGAAAGCTCTTGCTAGCCAGCACCCTTCCTTGGAAGCGCTTTTGTAGGCCTAAGAACACTGGGGCTCTGGGCTTCTCTAGCCACCTCATCTTCTGCTCATCCTCTCGCGCACTCTAAAGAGAGCTCAGGTGAGAAATTGCAAACGTCGAGCAATTCCTCAGAGATGAAAAGTGCCAGCACTGAAAGCTCTTGCTAGCCAGCACCCTTCCTTGGAAGCGCTTTCACAGGCGCAGCAACACTGGGGCTTTGCGCTTCTATACGCACCAAACGTCGCGGTCCTTCTCTTTCCGTCTCCTAGACATGAGCTGAGAAATTGCAAACGTCGAGCAATTGCTCAGAGATGAAAAGTGCCAGCACTGAAAGCTCTTGCTAGCCAGCACCCTTCCTTGGAAGCGCTTTTGTAGGCCTAAGAACACTGGGGCTCTGGGCTTCTCTAGCCACCTCATCTTCTGCTCATCCTCTCGCGCACTCTAAAGAGAGCTCAGGTGAGAAATTGCAAACGTCCAGCAATTGCTCAGAGATGAAAAGTGCCAGCACTGAAAGCTCTTGCTAGCCAGCACCCTTCCTTGGAAGCGCTTTTGTAGGCCTAAGAACACTGGGGCTCTGGGCTTCTCTAGCCACCTCATCTTCTGCTCATCCTCTCGCGCACTCTAAAGAGAGCTCAGGTGAGAAATTGCAAACGTCGAGCAATTGCTCAGAGATGAAAAGTGCCAGCACTGAAAGCTCTTGCTAGCCAGCACCCTTCCTTGGAAGCGCTTTCACAGGCGCAGCAACACTGGGGCTTTGCGCTTCTATACGCACCAAACGTCACGGTCCTTCTCTTTCCGTCGGTAGACACGAGCTGAGAAATTGCAAACGTCGAGCAATTGCTCAGAGATGAAAAGTGCCAGCACTGAAAGCTCTTGCTAGCCAGCACCCTTCCTTGGAAGCGCTTTCACAGGCGCAGCAACACTGGGGCTTTGCGCTTCTCTAGCCACCAAACGCCACGGTCCTTCTCTTTCCGTCTCCTAGACACGAGCTGAGAAATTGCAAACGTCGAGCAATTGCTCCGAGATGAAAAGTGCCAGCACTGAAAGCTGTTGCTAGCCAGCACCCTTCCTTGGAAGCGCTTTTGTAGGCCTAAGAACACTGGGGCTCTGGGCTTCTCTAGCCACCTCATCTTCTGCTCATCCTCTCGCGCACTCTAAAGAGAGCTCAGGTGAGAAATTGCAAACGTCGAGCAATTGCTCAGAGATGAAAAGTGCCAGCACTGAAAGCTCTTGCTAGCCAGCACCCTTCCTTGGAAGCGCTTTTGTAGGCCTAAGAACACTGGGGCTCTGGGCTTCTCTAGCCACCTCATCTTCTGCTCATCCTCTCGCGCACTCTAAAGAGAGCTCAGGTGAGAAATTGCAAACGTCGAGCAATTGCTCAGAGATGAAAAGTGCCAGCACTGAAAGCTCTTGCTAGCCAGCACCCTTCCTTGGAAGCGCTTTTGTAGGCCTAAGAACACTGGGGCTCTGGGCTTCTCTAGCCACCTCATCTTCTGCTCATCCTCTCGCGCACTCTAAAGAGAGCTCAGGTGAGAAATTGCAAACGTCGAGCAATTGCTCAGAGATGAAAAGTGCCAGCACTGAAAGCTCTTGCTAGCCAGCACCCTTCCTTGGAAGCGCTTTCACAGGCGCAGCAACACTGGGGCTTTGCGCTTCTCTACCCACCAAATGTCACGGTCCTTCTCTTTCCGTCTCGTAGACACGAGCTGAGAAATTGCAAACGTCGAGCAATTGCTCAGAGATGAAAAGTGCCAGCACTGAAAGCTCTTGCTAGCCAGCACCCTTCCTTGGAAGCGCTTTCACAGGCGCAGCAACACTGGGGCTTTGCGCTTCTCTACCCACCAAATGTCACGGTCATTCTCTTTCCGTCTTGTAGACAGGAGCTGAGAAATTGCAAACGTCCAGCAATTGCTCAGAGATGAAAAGTGCCAGCACTGAAAGCTCTTGCTAGCCAGCACCCTTCCTTGGAAGCGCTTTCACAGGCGCAGCAACACTGGGGCTTTGCGCTTCTATACGCACCAAACGTCACGGTCCTTCTCTTTCCGTCGGTAGACACGAGCTGAGAAATTGCAAACGTCGAGCAATTGCTCAGAGATGAAAAGTGCCAGCACTGAAAGCTCTTGCTAGCCAGCACCCTTCCTTGGAAGCGCTTTCACAGGCGCAGCAACACTGGGGCTTTGCGCTTCTCTAGCCACCAAACGCCACGGTCCTTCTCTTTCCGTCTCGTAGACACGAGCTGAGAAATTGCAAACGTCGAGCAATTGCTCAGAGATGAAAAGTGCCAGCACTGAAAGCTCTTGCTAGCCAGCACCCTTCCTTGGAAGCGCTTTTGTAGGCCTAAGAACACTGGGGCTCTGGGCTTCTCTAGCCACCTAATCTTCTGCTCATCCTCTCGCGCACTCTAAAGAGAGCTCAGGTGAGAAATTGCAAACGTCGAGCAATTGCTCAGAGATGAAAAGTGCCAGCACTGAAAGCTCTTGCTAGACAGCACCCTTCCTTGGAAGCGCTTTTGTAGGCCTAAGAACAGTGGGGCTCTGGGCTTCTCTAGCCACCTAATCTTCTGCTCATCCTCTCGCGCACTCTAAAGAGAGCTCAGGTGAGAAATTGCAAACGTCGAGCAATTGCTCAGAGATGAAAAGTGCCAGCACTGAAAGCTGTTGCTAGCCAGCACCCTTCCTTGGAAGCGCTTTCACAGGCGCAGCAACACTGGGGCTTTGCGCTTCTCTACCCACCAAATGTCACGGTCCTTCTCTTTCCGTCTCGTAGACACGAGCTGAGAAATTGCAAACGTCGAGCAATTGCTCAGAGATGAAAAGTGCCAGCACTGAAAGCTCTTGCTAGCCAGCACCCTTCCTTGGAAGCGCTTTCACAGGCGCAGCAACACTGGGGCTTTGCGCTTCTCTACCCACCAAATGTCACGGTCATTCTCTTTCCGTCTTGTAGACAGGAGCTGAGAAATTGCAAACGTCGAGCAATTGCTCAGAGATGAAAAGTGCCAGCACTGAAAGCTCTTGCTAGCCAGCCCCCTTCCTTGGAAGCGCTTTTGTAGGCATAAGAACACTGGGGCTCTGGGCTTCTCTAGCCACCTCATCTTCTGCTCATCCTCTCGCGCACTCTAAAGAGAGCTCAGGTGAGAAATTGCAAACGTCGAGCAATTGCTCAGAGATGAAAAGTGCCAGCACTGAAAGCTCTTGCTAGCCAGCACCCTTCCTTGGAAGCGCTTTTGTAGGCCTAAGAACACTGGGGCTCTGGGCTTCTCTAGCCACCTCATCTTCTGCTCATCCTCTCGTGCACTCTAAAGAGAGCTCAGGTGAGAAATTGCAAACGTCGAGCAATTGCTCAGAGATGAAAAGTGCCAGCACTGAAAGCTCTTGCTAGCCAGCACCCTTCCTTGGAAGCACTTTTGTAGGCCTAAGAACACTGGGGCTCTGGGCTTCTCTAGCCACCTCATCTTCTGCTCATCCTCTCGCGCACTCTAAAGAGAGCTCAGGTGAGAAATTGCAAACGTCGAGCAATTGCTCAGAGATGAAAAGTGCCAGCACTGAAAGCTCTTGCTAGCCAGCACCCTTCCTTGGAAGCGCTTTCACAGGCGCAGTAACACTGGGGCTTTGCGCTTCTATACGCACCAAACGTCACGGTCCTTCTCTTTCCGTCTCGTAGACACGAGCTGAGAAATTGCAAACGTCCAGCAATTGCTCAGAGATGAAAAGTGCCAGCACTGAAAGCTCTTGCTAGCCAGCACCCTTCCTTGGAAGCGCTTTTGTAGGCCTAAGAACACTGGGGCTCTGGGCTTCTCTAGCCACCTCATCTTCTGCTCATCCTCTCGCGCACTCTAAAGAGAGCTCAGGTGAGAAATTGCAAACGTCGAGCAACTGCTCAGAGATGAAAAGTGCCAGCACTGAAAGCTCTTGCTAGCCAGCACCCTTCCTTGGAAGCGCTTTCACAGGCGCAGCAACACTGGGGCTTTCTTTGCGCTTCTCTACCCACCAAATGTCACGGTCATTCTCTTTCCGTCTCGTAGACACGAGCTGAGAAATTGCAAACGTCGAGCAATTGCTCCGAGATGAAAAGTGCCAGCACTGGAAGCTGTTGCTAGCCAGCCCCCTTCCTTGGAAGCGCTTTTGTAGGCCTAAGAACACTGGGGCTCTGGGCTTCTCTAGCCACCTCATCTTCTGCTCATCCTCTCGCGCACTCTAAAGAGAGCTCAGGTGAGAAATTGCAAACGTCGAGCAATTGCTCAGAGATGAAAAGTGCCAGCACTGAAAGCTCTTGCTAGCCAGCAGCCTTCCTTGGAAGCGCTTTTGTAGGCCTAAGAACACTGGGGCTCTGGGCTTCTCTAGCCACCTCATCTTCTGCTCATCCTCTCGCGCACTCTAAAGAGAGCTCAGGTGAGAAATTGCAAACGTCCAGCAATTGCTCAGAGATGAAAAGTGCCAGCACTGAAAGCTCTTGCTAGCCAGCACCCTTCCTTGGAAGCGCTTTTGTAGGCCTAAGAACACTGGGGCTCTGGGCTTCTCTAGCCACCTCATCTTCTGCTCATCCTCTCGCGCACTCTAAAGAGAGCTCAGGTGAGAAATTGCAAACGTCGAGCAATTGCTCAGAGATGAAAAGTGCCAGCACTGAAAGCTCTTGCTAGCCAGCACCCTTCCTTGGAAGCGCTTTCACAGGCGCAGCAACACTGGGGCTTTGCGCTTCTATACGCACCAAACGTCACGGTCCTTCTCTTTCCGTCGGTAGACACGAGCTGAGAAATTGCAAACGTCGAGCAATTGCTCAGAGATGAAAAGTGCCAGCACTGAAAGCTCTTGCTAGCCAGCACCCTTCCTTGGAAGCGCTTTTGTAGGCCTAAGAACACTGGGGCTCTGGGCTTCTCTAGCCACCTCATCTTCTGCTCATCCTCTCGCGCACTCTAAAGAGAGCTCAGGTGAGAAATTGCAAACGTCGAGCAATTGCTCCGAGATGAAAAGTGCCAGCACTGAAAGCTCTTGCTAGCCAGCACCCTTCCTTGGAAGCGCTTTTGTAGGCCTAAGAACACTGGGGCTCTGGGCTTCTCTAGCCACCTCATCTTCTGCTCATCCTCTCGCGCACTCTAAAGAGAGCTCAGGTGAGAAATTGCAAACGTCGAGCAATTGCTCCGAGATGAAAAGTGCCAGCACTGAAAGCTCTTGCTAGCCAGCACCCTTCCTTGGAAGCGCTTTTGTAGGCCTAAGAACACTGGGGCTCTGGGCTTCTCTAGCCACCTCATCTTCTGCTCATCCTCTCGCGCACTCTAAAGAGAGCTCAGGTCAGAAATTGCAAACGTCGAGCAATTGCTCAGAGATGAAAAGTGCCAGCACTGAAAGCTCTTGCTAGCCAGCACCCTTCCTTGGAAGCGCTTTCACAGGCGCAGCAACAGTGGGGCTTTGCGCTTCTCTAGCCACCAAATGTCACGGTCCTTCTCTTTCCGTCGGTAGACACGAGCTGAGAAATTGCAAACGTCGAGCAATTGCTCCGAGATGAAAAGTGCCAGCACTGAAAGCTCTTGCTAGCCAGCACCCTTCCTTGGAAGCGCTTTTGTAGGCCTAAGAACACTGGGGCTCTGGGCTTCTCTAGCCACCTCATCTTCTGCTCATCCTCTCGCGCACTCTAAAGAGAGCTCAGGTGAGAAATTACAAACGTCGAGCAATTGCTCAGAGATGAAAAGTGCCAGCACTGAAAGCTCTTGCTAGCCAGCACCCTTCCTTGGAAGCGCTTTCACAGGCGCAGCAACACTGGGGCTTTGCGCTTCTCTACCCACCAAATGTCACGGTCATTCTCTTTCCGTCTTGTAGACATGAGCTGAGAAATTGCAAACGTCGAGCAATTGCTCAGAGATGAAAAGTGCCAGCACTGAAAGCTGTTGCTAGCCAGCACCCTTCCTTGGAAGCGCTTTTGTAGGCCTAAGAACACTGGGGCTCTGGGCTTCTCTAGCCACCTCATCTTCTGCTCATCCTCTCGCGCACTCTAAAGAGAGCTCAGGTGAGAAATTGCAAACGTCGAGCAATTGCTCAGAGATGAAAAGTGCCAGCACTGAAAGCTCTTGCTAGCCAGCACCCTTCCTTGGAAGCGCTTTCACAGGCGCAGCAACACTGGGGCTTTGCGCTTCTATACGCACCAAACGTCACGGTCCTTCTCTTTCCGTCGGTAGACACGAGCTGAGAAATTGCAAACGTCAAGCAATTGCTCAGAGATGAAAAGTGCCAGCACTGAAAGCTCTTGCTAGCCAGCACCCTTCCTTGGAAGCGCTTTTGTAGGCCTAAGAACACTGGGGCTCTGGGCTTCTCTAGCCACCTCATCTTCTGCTCATCCTCTCGCGCACTCTAAAGAGAGCTCAGGTGAGAAATTGCAAACGTCGAGCAATTGCTCAGAGATGAAAAGTGCCAGCACTGAAAGCTCTTGCTAGCCAGCACCCTTCCTTGGAAGCGCTTTTGTAGGCCTAAGAACACTGGGGCTCTGGGCTTCTCTAGCCACCTCATCTTCTGCTCATCCTCTCGCGCACTCTAAAGAGAGCTCAGGTGAGAAATTGCAAACGTCGAGCAATTGCTCAGAGATGAAAAGTGCCAGCACTGAAAGCTGTTGCTAGCCAGCACCCTTCCTTGGAAGCGCTTTTGTAGGCCTAAGAACACTGGGGCTCTGGGCTTCTCTAGCCACCTCATCTTCTGCTCATCCTCTCGCGCACTCTAAAGAGAGCTCAGGTGAGAAATTGCAAACGTCGAGCAATTGCTCAGAGATGAAAAGTGCCAGCACTGAAAGCTCTTGCTAGCCAGCACCCTTCCTTGGAAGCGCTTTTGTAGGCCTAAGAACACTGGGGCTCTGGGCTTCTCTAGCCACCTCATCTTCTGCTCATCCTCTCGCGCACTCTAAAGAGAGCTCAGGTGAGAAATTGCAAACGTCGAGCAATTGCTCAGAGATTAAAAGTGCCAGCACTGAAAGCTCTTGCTAGCCAGCACCCTTCCTTGGAAGCGCTTTCACAGGCGCAGCAACACTGGGGCTTTGCGCTTCTATACACACCAAACGTCACGGTCCTTCTCTTTCCGTCGGTAGACACGAGCTGAGAAATTGCAAACGTCGAGCAATTGCTCAGAGATGAAAAGTGCCAGCACTGAAAGCTCTTGCTAGCCAGCACCCTTCCTTGGAAGCGCTTTCACAGGCGCAGCAACACTGGGGCTTTGCGCTTCTCTAGCCACCAAATGTCACGGTCATTCTCTTTCCATCTCGTAGACAGGAGCTGAGAAATTGCAAACGTCGAGCAATTGCTCAGAGATGAAAAGTGCCAGCACTGAAATCTCTTGCTAGCCAGCACCCTTCCTTGGAAGCGCTTTTGTAGGCCTAAGAACACTGGGGCTCTGGGCTTCTCTAGCCACCTCATCTTCTGCTCATCCTCTCGCGCACTCTAAAGAGAGCTCAGGTGAGAAATTGCAAACGTCGAGCAATTGCTCAGAGATGAAAAGTGCCAGCACTGAAAGCTCTTGCTAGCCAGCACCCTTCCTTGGAAGCGCTTTTGTAGGCCTAAGAACACTGGGGCTCTGGGCTTCTCTAGCCACCTCATCTTCTGCTCATCCTCTCGCGCACTCTAAAGAGAGCTCAGGTGAGAAATTGCAACCGTCGAGCAATTGCTCAGAGATGAAAAGTGCCAGCACTGAAAGCTCTTGCTAGCCAGCACCCTTCCTTGGAAGCGCTTTTGTAGGCCTAAGAACACTGGGGCTCTGGGCTTCTCTAGCCACCTCATCTTCTGCTCATCCTCTCGCGCACTCTAAAGAGAGCTCAGGTGAGAAATTGCAAACGTCCAGCAATTGCTCAGAGATGAAAAGTGCCAGCACTGAAAGCTCTTGCTAGCCAGCACCCTTCCTTGGAAGCGCTTTTGTAGGCCTAAGAACACTGGGGCTCTGGGCTTCTCTAGCCACCTCATCTTCTGCTCATCCTCTCGCGCACTCTAAAGAGAGCTCAGGTGAGAAATTGCAAACGTCCAGCAATTGCTCAGAGATGAAAAGTGCCAGCACTGAAAGCTCTTGCTAGCCAGCACCCTTCCTTGGAAGCGCTTTTGTAGGCCTAAGAACACTGGGGCTCTGGGCTTCTCTAGCCACCTCATCTTCTGCTCATCCTCTCGCGCACTCTAAAGAGAGCTCAGGTGAGAAATTGCAAACGTCGAGCAATTGCTCAGAGATGAAAAGTGCCAGCACTGAAAGCTCTTGCTAGCCAGCACCCTTCCTTGGAAGCGCTTTCACAGGCGCAGCAACACTGGGGCTTTGCGCTTCTCTAGCCACCAAACGTCACGGTCCTTCTCTTTCCGTCGGTAGACACGAGCTGAGAAATTGCAAACGTCGAGCAATTGCTCAGAGATGAAAAGTGCCAGCACTGAAAGCTCTTGCTAGCCAGCACCCTTCCTTGGAAGCGCTTTCACAGGCGCAGCAACACTGAGGCTTTGCGCTTCTCTACCCACCAAATGTCACGGTCCTTCTCTTTCCGTCTCGTAGACACGAGCTGAGAAATTGCAAACGTCGAGCAATTGCTCAGAGATGAAAAGTGCCAGCACTGAAAGCTGTTGCTAGCCAGCACCCTTCCTTGGAAGCGCTTTTGTAGGCCTAAGAACACTGGGGCTCTGGGCTTCTCTAGCCACCTCATCTTCTGCTCATCCTCTCGCGCACTCTAAAGAGAGCTCAGGTGAGAAATTGCAAACGTCGAGCAATTGCTCAGAGATGAAAAGTGCCAGCACTGAAAGCTGTTGCTAGCCAGCACCCTTCCTTGGAAGCGCTTTTGTAGGCCTAAGAACACTGGGGCTCTGGGCTTCTCTAGCCACCTCATCTTCTGCTCATCCTCTCGCGCACTCTAAAGAGAGCTCAGGTGAGAAATTGCAAACGTCGAGCAATTGCTCAGAGATGAAAAGTGCCAGCACTGAAAGCTGTTGCTAGCCAGCACCCTTCCTTGGAAGCGCTTTCACAGGCGCAGCAACACTGGGGCTTTGCGCTTCTCTACCCACCAAATGTCACGGTCCTTCTCTTTCCGTCTCGTAGACACGAGCTGAGAAATTGCAAACGTCGAGCAATTGCTCAGAGATGAAAAGTGCCAGCACTGAAAGCTCTTGCTAGCCAGCACCCTTCCTTGGAAGCGCTTTCACAGGCGCAGCAACACTGGGGCTTTGCGCTTCTCTACCCACCAAATGTCACGGTCATTCTCTTTCCGTCTTGTAGACAGGAGCTGAGAAATTGCAAACGTCCAGCAATTGCTCAGAGATGAAAAGTGCCAGCACTGAAAGCTCTTGCTAGCCAGCACCCTTCCTTGGAAGCGCTTTCACAGGCGCAGCAACACTGGGGCTTTGCGCTTCTATACGCACCAAACGTCACGGTCCTTCTCTTTCCGTCGGTAGACACGAGCTGAGAAATTGCAAACGTCAAGCAATTGCTCAGAGATGAAAAGTGCCAGCACTGAAAGCTCTTGCTAGCCAGCACCCTTCCTTGGAAGCGCTTTTGTAGGCCTAAGAACACTGGGGCTCTGGGCTTCTCTAGCCACCTCATCTTCTGCTCATCCTCTCGCGCACTCTAAAGAGAGCTCAGGTGAGAAATTGCAAACGTCGAGCAATTGCTCAGAGATGAAAAGTGCCAGCACTGAAAGCTGTTGCTAGCCAGCACCCTTCCTTGGAAGCGCTTTTGTAGGCCTAAGAACACTGGGGCTCTGGGCTTCTCTAGCCACCTCATCTTCTGCTCATCCTCTCGCGCACTCTAAAGAGAGCTCAGGTGAGAAATTGCAAACGTCGAGCAATTGCTCAGAGATGAAAAGTGCCAGCACTGAAAGCTCTTGCTAGCCAGCACCCTTCCTTGGAAGCGCTTTTGTAGGCCTAAGAACACTGGGGCTCTGGGCTTCTCTAGCCACCTCATCTTCTGCTCATCCTCTCGCGCACTCTAAAGAGAGCTCAGGTGAGAAATTGCAAACGTCGAGCAATTGCTCAGAGATGAAAAGTGCCAGCACTGAAAGCTCTTGCTAGCCAGCACCCTTCCTTGGAAGCGCTTTTGTAGGCCTAAGAACACTGGGGCTCTGGGCTTCTCTAGCCACCTCATCTTCTGCTCATCCTCTCGCGCACTCTAAAGAGAGCTCAGGTGAGAAATTGCAAACGTCGAGCAATTGCTCAGAGATTAAAAGTGCCAGCACTGAAAGCTCTTGCTAGCCAGCACCCTTCCTTGGAAGCGCTTTCACAGGCGCAGCAACACTGGGGCTTTGCGCTTCTATACACACCAAACGTCACGGTCCTTCTCTTTCCGTCGGTAGACACGAGCTGAGAAATTGCAAACGTCGAGCAATTGCTCAGAGATGAAAAGTGCCAGCACTGAAAGCTCTTGCTAGCCAGCACCCTTCCTTGGAAGCGCTTTCACAGGCGCAGCAACACTGGGGCTTTGCGCTTCTCTAGCCACCAAATGTCACGGTCATTCTCTTTCCATCTCGTAGACAGGAGCTGAGAAATTGCAAACGTCGAGCAATTGCTCAGAGATGAAAAGTGCCAGCACTGAAATCTCTTGCTAGCCAGCACCCTTCCTTGGAAGCGCTTTTGTAGGCCTAAGAACACTGGGGCTCTGGGCTTCTCTAGCCACCTCATCTTCTGCTCATCCTCTCGCGCACTCTAAAGAGAGCTCAGGTGAGAAATTGCAAACGTCGAGCAATTGCTCAGAGATGAAAAGTGCCAGCACTGAAAGCTCTTGCTAGCCAGCACCCTTCCTTGGAAGCGCTTTTGTAGGCCTAAGAACACTGGGGCTCTGGGCTTCTCTAGCCACCTCATCTTCTGCTCATCCTCTCGCGCACTCTAAAGAGAGCTCAGGTGAGAAATTGCAACCGTCGAGCAATTGCTCAGAGATGAAAAGTGCCAGCACTGAAAGCTCTTGCTAGCCAGCACCCTTCCTTGGAAGCGCTTTTGTAGGCCTAAGAACACTGGGGCTCTGGGCTTCTCTAGCCACCTCATCTTCTGCTCATCCTCTCGCGCACTCTAAAGAGAGCTCAGGTGAGAAATTGCAAACGTCCAGCAATTGCTCAGAGATGAAAAGTGCCAGCACTGAAAGCTCTTGCTAGCCAGCACCCTTCCTTGGAAGCGCTTTTGTAGGCCTAAGAACACTGGGGCTCTGGGCTTCTCTAGCCACCTCATCTTCTGCTCATCCTCTCGCGCACTCTAAAGAGAGCTCAGGTGAGAAATTGCAAACGTCGAGCAATTGCTCAGAGATGAAAAGTGCCAGCACTGAAAGCTCTTGCTAGCCAGCACCCTTCCTTGGAAGCGCTTTCACAGGCGCAGCAACACTGGGGCTTTGCGCTTCTCTAGCCACCAAACGTCACGGTCCTTCTCTTTCCGTCGGTAGACACGAGCTGAGAAATTGCAAACGTCGAGCAATTGCTCAGAGATGAAAAGTGCCAGCACTGAAAGCTCTTGCTAGCCAGCACCCTTCCTTGGAAGCGCTTTCACAGGCGCAGCAACACTGAGGCTTTGCGCTTCTCTACCCACCAAATGTCACGGTCCTTCTCTTTCCGTCTCGTAGACACGAGCTGAGAAATTGCAAACGTCGAGCAATTGCTCAGAGATGAAAAGTGCCAGCACTGAAAGCTGTTGCTAGCCAGCACCCTTCCTTGGAAGCGCTTTTGTAGGCCTAAGAACACTGGGGCTCTGGGCTTCTCTAGCCACCTCATCTTCTGCTCATCCTCTCGCGCACTCTAAAGAGAGCTCAGGTGAGAAATTGCAAACGTCGAGCAATTGCTCAGAGATGAAAAGTGCCAGCACTGAAAGCTCTTGCTAGCCAGCACCCTTCCTTGGAAGCGCTTTTGTAGGCCTAAGAACACTGGGGCTCTGGGCTTCTCTAGCCACCTCATCTTCTGCTCATCCTCTCGCGCACTCTAAAGAGAGCTCAGGTGAGAAATTGCAAACGTCGAGCAATTGCTCAGAGATGAAAAGTGCCAGCACTGAAAGCTCTTGCTAGCCAGCACCCTTCCTTGGAAGCGCTTTTGTAGGCCTAAGAACACTGGGGCTCTGGGCTTCTCTAGCCACCTCATCTTCTGCTCATCCTCTCGCGCACTCTAAAGAGAGCTCAGGTGAGAAATTGCAAACGTCGAGCAATTGCTCAGAGATGAAAAGTGCCAGCACTGAAAGCTCTTGCTAGCCAGCACCCTTCCTTGGAAGCGCTTTCACAGGCGCAGCAACACTGGGGCTTTGCGCTTCTCTACCCACCAAATGTCACGGTCATTCTCTTTCCGTCTCGTAGACACGAGCTGAGAAATTGCAAACGTCGAGCAATTGCTCAGAGATGAAAAGTGCCAGCACTGAAAGCTCTTGCTAGCCAGCACCCTTCCTTGGAAGCGCTTTCACAGGCGCAGCAACACTGGGGCTTTGCGCTTCTCTAGCCACCAAATGTCACGGTCATTCTCTTTCCGTCTCGTAGACACGAGCTGAGAAATTGCAAACGTCCAGCAATTGCTCAGAGATGAAAAGTGCCAGCACTGAAAGCTGTTGCTAGCCAGCACCCTTCCTTGGAAGCGCTTTCACAGGCGCAGCAACACTGGGGCTTTGCGCTTCTATACGCACCAAACGTCACGGTCCTTCTCTTTCCGTCGGTAGACACGAGCTGAGAAATTGCAAACGTCAAGCAATTGCTCAGAGATGAAAAGTGCCAGCACTGAAAGCTGTTGCTAGCCAGCACCCTTCCTTGGAAGCGCTTTCACAGGCTCAGCAACACTGGGGCTTTCTTTGCGCTTCTCTAGCCACCAAATGTCACGGTCATTCTCTTTCCGTCTCGTAGACAGGAGCTGAGAAATTGCAAACGTCCAGCAATTGCTCAGAGATGAAAAGTGCCAGCACTGAAAGCTCTTGCTAGCCAGCACCCTTCCTTGGAAGCGCTTTTGTAGGCCTAAGAACACTGGGGCTCTGGGCTTCTCTAGCCACCTCATCTTCTGCTCATCCTCTCGCGCACTCTAAAGAGAGCTCAGGTGAGAAATTGCAAACGTCCAGCAATTGCTCAGAGATGAAAAGTGCCAGCACTGAAAGCTCTTGCTAGCCAGCACCCTTCCTTGGAAGCGCTTTTGTAGGCCTAAGAACACTGGGGCTCTGGGCTTCTCTAGCCACCTCATCTTCTGCTCATCCTCTCGCGCACTCTAAAGAGAGCTCAGGTGAGAAATTGCAAACGTCGAGCAATTGCTCAGAGATGAAAAGTGCCAGCACTGAAAGCTCTTGCTAGCCAGCACCCTTCCTTGGAAGCGCTTTTGTAGGCCTAAGAACACTGGGGCTCTGGGCTTCTCTAGCCACCTCATCTTTTGCTCATCCTCTCGCGCACTCTAAAGAGAGCTCAGGTGAGAAATTGCAAACGTCGAGCAATTGCTCAGAGATGAAAAGTGCCAGCACTGAAAGCTCTTGCTAGCCAGCACCCTTCCTTGGAAGCGCTTTTGTAGGCCTAAGAACAGTGGGGCTCTGGGCTTCTCTAGCCACCTCATCTTCTGCTCATCCTCTCGCGCACTCTAAAGAGAGCTCAGGTGAGAAATTGCAAACGTCGAGCAATTGCTCAGAGATGAAAAGTGCCAGCACTGAAAGCTCTTGCTAGCCAGCACCCTTCCTTGGAAGCGCTTTCACAGGCGCAGCAACACTGGGGCTTTGCGCTTCTATACGCACCAAATGTCACGGTCCTTCTCTTTCCGTCGGTAGACACGAGCTGAGAAATTGCAAACGTCGAGCAATTGCTCCGAGATGAAAAGTGCCAGCACTGAAAGCTGTTGCTAGCCAGCACCCTTCCTTGGAAGCGCTTTTGTAGGCCTAAGAACACTGGGGCTCTGGGCTTCTCTAGCCACCTCATCTTCTGCTCATCCTCTCGCGCACTCTAAAGAGAGCTCAGGTGAGAAATTACAAACGTCGAGCAATTGCTCAGAGATGAAAAGTGCCAGCACTGAAAGCTCTTGCTAGCCAGCACCCTTCCTTGGAAGCGCTTTCACAGGCGCAGCAACACTGGGGCTTTGCGCTTCTCTAGCCACCAAATGTCACGGTCCTTCTCTTTCCGTCGGTAGACACGAGCTGAGAAATTGCAAACGTCGAGCAATTGCTCCGAGATGAAAAGTGCCAGCACTGAAAGCTGTTGCTAGCCAGCACCCTTCCTTGGAAGCGCTTTTGTAGGCCTAAGAACACTGGGGCTCTGGGCTTCTCTAGCCACCTCATCTTCTGCTCATCCTCTCGCGCACTCTAAAGAGAGCTCAGGTGAGAAATTGCAAACGTCGAGCAATTGCTCCGAGATGAAAAGTGCCAGCACTGAAAGCTCTTGCTAGCCAGCACCCTTCCTTGGAAGCGCTTTTGTAGGCCTAAGAACACTGGGGCTCTGGGCTTCTCTAGCCACCTCATCTTCTGCTCATCCTCTCGCGCACTCTAAAGAGAGCTCAGGTGAGAAATTGCAAACGTCGAGCAATTGCTCCGAGATGAAAAGTGCCAGCACTGAAAGCTCTTGCTAGCCAGCACCCTTCCTTGGAAGCGCTTTTGTAGGCCTAAGAACACTGGGGCTCTGGGCTTCTCTAGCCACCTCATCTTCTGCTCATCCTCTCGCGCACTCTAAAGAGAGCTCAGGTGAGAAATTGCAAACGTCGAGCAATTGCTCAGAGATGAAAAGTGCCAGCACTGAAAGCTCTTGCTAGCCAGCACCCTTCCTTGGAAGCGCTTTTGTAGGCCTAAGAACACTGGGGCTCTGGGCTTCTCTAGCCACCTCATCTTCTGCTCATCCTCTCGCGCACTCTAAAGAGAGCTCAGGTGAGAAATTGCAAACGTCGAGCAATTGCTCAGAGATGAAAAGTGCCAGCACTGAAAGCTCTTGCTAGCCAGCACCCTTCCTTGGAAGCGCTTTCACAGGCGCAGCAACACTGGGGCTTTGCGCTTCTATACGCACCAAACGTCACGGTCCTTCTCTTTCCGTCGGTAGACACGAGCTGAGAAATTGCAAACGTCGAGCAATTGCTCAGAGATGAAAAGTGCCAGCACTGAAAGCTCTTGCTAGCCAGCACCCTTCCTTGGAAGCGCTTTCACAGGCGCAGCAACACTGGGGCTTTGCGCTTCTCTACCCACCAAATGTCACGGTCATTCTCTTTCCATCTCGTAGACAGGAGCTGAGAAATTGCAAACGTCGAGCAATTGCTCAGAGATGAAAAGTGCCAGCACTGAAAGCTCTTGCTAGCCAGCACCCTTCCTTGGAAGCGCTTTTGTAGGCCTAAGAACACTGGGGCTCTGGGCTTCTCTAGCCACCTCATCTTCTGCTCATCCTCTCGCGCACTCTAAAGAGAGCTCAGGTGAGAAATTGCAAACGTCGAGCAATTGCTCAGAGATGAAAAGTGCCAGCACTGAAAGCTCTTGCTAGCCAGCACCCTTCCTTGGAAGCGCTTTTGTAGGCCTAAGAACACTGGGGCTCTGGGCTTCTCTAGCCACCTCATCTTCTGCTCATCCTCTCGCGCACTCTAAAGAGAGCTCAGGTGAGAAATTGCAAACGTCGAGCAATTGCTCAGAGATGAAAAGTGCCAGCACTGAAAGCTGTTGCTAGCCAGCACCCTTCCTTGGAAGCGCTTTTGTAGGCCTAAGAACACTGGGGCTCTGGGCTTCTCTAGCCACCTCATCTTCTGCTCATCCTCTCGCGCACTCTAAAGAGAGCTCAGGTGAGAAATTGCAAACGTCCAGCAATTGCTCAGAGATGAAAAGTGCCAGCACTGAAAGCTCTTGCTAGCCAGCACCCTTCCTTGGAAGCGCTTTTGTAGGCCTAAGAACACTGGGGCTCTGGGCTTCTCTAGCCACCTCATCTTCTGCTCATCCTCTCGCGCACTCTAAAGAGAGCTCAGGTGAGAAATTGCAAACGTCGAGCAATTGCTCAGAGATGAAAAGTGCCAGCACTGAAAGCTCTTGCTAGCCAGCACCCTTCCTTGGAAGCGCTTTCACAGGCGCAGCAACACTGGGGCTTTGCGCTTCTATACGCACCAAACGTCACAGTCCTTCTCTTTCCGTCGGTAGACACGAGCTGAGAAATTGCAAACGTCGAGCAATTGCTCAGAGATGAAAAGTGCCAGCACTGAAAGCTCTTGCTAGCCAGCACCCTTCCTTGGAAGCGCTTTCACATGAGCAGCAACACTGGGGCTTTGCGCTTCTCTAGCCACCAAATGTCACGGTCATTCTCTTTCCGTCTCGTAGACAGGAGCTGAGAAATTGCAAACGTCGAGCAATTGCTCAGAGACGAAAAGTGCCAGCACTGAAAGCTGTTGCTAGCCAGCACCCTTCCTTGGAAGCGCTTTTGTAGGCCTAAGAACACTGGGGCTCTGGGCTTCTCTAGCCACCTCATCTTCTGCTCATCCTCTCGCGCACTCTAAAGAGAGCTCAGGTGAGAAATTGCAAACGTCGAGCAATTGCTCAGAGATGAAAAGTGCCAGCACTGAAAGCTCTTGCTAGCCAGCACCCTTCCTTGGAAGCGCTTTTGTAGGCCTAAGAACACTGGGGCTCTGGGCTTCTCTAGCCACCTCATCTTCTGCTCATCCTCTCGCGCACTCTAAAGAGAGCTCAGGTGAGAAATTGCAAACGTCGAGCAATTGCTCAGAGATGAAAAGTGCCAGCACTGAAAGCTCTTGCTAGCCAGCACCCTTCCTTGGAAGCGCTTTCACAGGCGCAGCAACACTGGGGCTTTGCGCTTCTCTACCCACCAAATGTCACGGTCATTCTCTTTCCGTCTCGTAGACAGGAGCTGAGAAATTGCAAACGTCCAGCAATTGCTCAGAGATGAAAAGTGCCAGCACTGAAAGCTGTTGCTAGCCAGCACCCTTCCTTGGAAGCGCTTTCACAGGCGCAGCAACACTGGGGCTTTGCGCTTCTATACGCACCAAACGTCACGGTCCTTCTCTTTCCGTCGGTAGACACGAGCTGAGAAATTGCAAACGTCAAGCAATTGCTCAGAGATGAAAAGTGCCAGCACTGAAAGCTGTTGCTAGCCAGCACCCTTCCTTGGAAGCGCTTTCACAGGCGCAGCAACACTGGGGCTTTCTTTGCGCTTCTCTAGCCACCAAATGTCACGGTCATTCTCTTTCCGTCTCGTAGACAGGAGCTGAGAAATTGCAAACGTCGAGCAATTGCTCAGAGATGAAAAGTGCCAGCACTGAAAGCTCTTGCTAGCCAGCACCCTTCCTTGGAAGCGCTTTTGTAGGCCTAAGAACACTGGGGCTCTGGGCTTCTCTAGCCACCTCATCTTCTGCTCATCCTCTCGCGCACTCTAAAGAGAGCTCAGGTGAGAAATTGCAAACGTCGAGCAATTGCTCAGAGATGAAAAGTGCCAGCACTGAAAGCTCTTGCTAGCCAGCACCCTTCCTTGGAAGCGCTTTTGTAGGCCTAAGAACACTGGGGCTCTGGGCTTCTCTAGCCACCTCATCTTTTGCTCATCCTCTCGCGCACTCTAAAGAGAGCTCAGGTGAGAAATTGCAAACGTCGAGCAATTGCTCAGAGATGAAAAGTGCCAGCACTGAAAGCTCTTGCTAGCCAGCACCCTTCCTTGGAAGCGCTTTTGTAGGCCTAAGAACAGTGGGGCTCTGGGCTTCTCTAGCCACCTCATCTTCTGCTCATCCTCTCGCGCACTCTAAAGAGAGCTCAGGTGAGAAATTGCAAACGTCGAGCAATTGCTCAGAGATGAAAAGTGCCAGCACTGAAAGCTGTTGCTAGCCAGCACCCTTCCTTGGAAGCGCTTTCACAGGCGCAGCAACACTGGGGCTTTGCGCTTCTCTACCCACCAAACGTCACGGTCCTTCTCTTTCCGTCGGTAGACACGAGCTGAGAAATTGCAAACGTCGAGCAATTGCTCCGAGATGAAAAGTGCCAGCACTGAAAGCTGTTGCTAGCCAGCACCCTTCCTTGGAAGCGCTTTTGTAGGCCTAAGAACACTGGGGCTCTGGGCTTCTCTAGCCACCTCATCTTCTGCTCATCCTCTCGCGCACTCTAAAGAGAGCTCAGGTGAGAAATTACAAACGTCGAGCAATTGCTCAGAGATGAAAAGTGCCAGCACTGAAAGCTCTTGCTAGCCAGCACCCTTCCTTGGAAGCGCTTTCACAGGCGCAGCAACACTGGGGCTTTGCGCTTCTCTAGCCACCAAATGTCACGGTCCTTCTCTTTCCGTCGGTAGACACGAGCTGAGAAATTGCAAACGTCGAGCAATTGCTCCGAGATGAAAAGTGCCAGCACTGAAAGCTGTTGCTAGCCAGCACCCTTCCTTGGAAGCGCTTTTGTAGGCCTAAGAACACTGGGGCTCTGGGCTTCTCTAGCCACCTCATCTTCTGCTCATCCTCTCGCGCACTCTAAAGAGAGCTCAGGTGAGAAATTGCAAACGTCGAGCAATTGCTCAGAGATGAAAAGTGCCAGCACTGAAAGCTGTTGCTAGCCAGCACCCTTCCTTGGAAGCGCTTTTGTAGGCATAAGAACACTGGGGCTCTGGGCTTCTCTAGCCACCTCATCTTCTGCTCATCCTCTCGCGCACTCTAAAGAGAGCTCAGGTGAGAAATTGCAAACGTCGAGCAATTGCTCAGAGATGAAAAGTGCCAGCACTGAAAGCTCTTGCTAGCCAGCACCCTTCCTTGGAAGCGCTTTTGTAGGCCTAAGAACAGTGGGGCTCTGGGCTTCTCTAGCCACCTCATCTTCTGCTCATCCTCTCGCGCACTCTAAAGAGAGCTCAGGTGAGAAATTGCAAACGTCGAGCAATTGCTCAGAGATGAAAAGTGCCAGCACTGAAAGCTGTTGCTAGCCAGCACCCTTCCTTGGAAGCGCTTTTGTAGGCCTAAGAACACTGGGGCTCTGGGCTTCTCTAGCCACCTCATCTTCTGCTCATCCTCTCGCGCACTCTAAAGAGAGCTCAGGTGAGAAATTGCAAACGTCGAGCAATTGCTCAGAGATGAAAAGTGCCAGCACTGAAAGCTCTTGCTAGCCAGCACCCTTCCTTGGAAGCGCTTTCACAGGCGCAGCAACACTGGGGCTTTGCGCTTCTATACGCACCAAACGTCACGGTCCTTCTCTTTCCGTCGGTAGACACGAGCTGAGAAATTGCAAACGTCGAGCAATTGCTCAGAGATGAAAAGTGCCAGCACTGAAAGCTCTTGCTAGCCAGCACCCTTCCTTGGAAGCGCTTTCACAGGCGCAGCAACACTGGGGCTTTGCGCTTCTCTACCCACCAAATGTCACGGTCATTCTCTTTCCATCTCGTAGACAGGAGCTGAGAAATTGCAAACGTCGAGCAATTGCTCAGAGATGAAAAGTGCCAGCACTGAAAGCTCTTGCTAGCCAGCACCCTTCCTTGGAAGCGCTTTTGTAGGCCTAAGAACACTGGGGCTCTGGGCTTCTCTAGCCACCTCATCTTCTGCTCATCCTCTCGCGCACTCTAAAGAGAGCTCAGGTGAGAAATTGCAAACGTCGAGCAATTGCTCAGAGATGAAAAGTGCCAGCACTGAAAGCTCTTGCTAGCCAGCACCCTTCCTTGGAAGCGCTTTTGTAGGCCTAAGAACACTGGGGCTCTGGGCTTCTCTAGCCACCTCATCTTCTGCTCATCCTCTCGCGCACTCTAAAGAGAGCTCAGGTGAGAAATTGCAAACGTCGAGCAATTGCTCAGAGATGAAAAGTGCCAGCACTGAAAGCTGTTGCTAGCCAGCACCCTTCCTTGGAAGCGCTTTTGTAGGCCTAAGAACACTGGGGCTCTGGGCTTCTCTAGCCACCTCATCTTCTGCTCATCCTCTCGCGCACTCTAAAGAGAGCTCAGGTGAGAAATTGCAAACGTCCAGCAATTGCTCAGAGATGAAAAGTGCCAGCACTGAAAGCTCTTGCTAGCCAGCACCCTTCCTTGGAAGCGCTTTCACAGGCGCAGCAACACTGGGGCTTTGCGCTTCTATACGCACCAAACGTCACAGTCCTTCTCTTTCCGTCGGTAGACACGAGCTGAGAAATTGCAAACGTCGAGCAATTGCTCAGAGATGAAAAGTGCCAGCACTGAAAGCTCTTGCTAGCCAGCACCCTTCCTTGGAAGCGCTTTCACAGGCGCAGCAACACTGGGGCTTTGCGCTTCTCTAGCCACCAAATGTCACGGTCATTCTCTTTCCGTCTCGTAGACAGGAGCTGAGAAATTGCAAACGTCGAGCAATTGCTCAGAGACGAAAAGTGCCAGCACTGAAAGCTGTTGCTAGCCAGCACCCTTCCTTGGAAGCGCTTTTGTAGGCCTAAGAACACTGGGGCTCTGGGCTTCTCTAGCCACCTAATCTTCTGCTCATCCTCTCGCGCACTCTAAAGAGAGCTCAGGTGAGAAATTGCAAACGTCGAGCAATTGCTCAGAGATGAAAAGTGCCAGCACTGAAAGCTCTTGCTAGCCAGCACCCTTCCTTGGAAGCGCTTTTGTAGGCCTAAGAACACTGGGGCTCTGGGCTTCTCTAGCCACCTCATCTTCTGCTCATCCTCTCGCGCACTCTAAAGAGAGCTCAGGTGAGAAATTGCAAACGTCGAGCAATTGCTCAGAGATGAAAAGTGCCAGCACTGAAAGCTCTTGCTAGCCAGCACCCTTCCTTGGAAGCGCTTTCACAGGTGCAGCAACACTGGGGCTTTGCGCTTCTCTAGCCACCAAATGTCACGGTCCTTCTCTTTCCGTCTTGTAGACACGACCTGAGAAATTGCAAAAGTCGAGCAATTGCTCCGAGATGAAAAGTGCCAGCACTGAAAGCTGTTGCTAGCCAGCACCCTTCCTTGGAAGCGCTTTCACAGGCGCAGCAACACTGGGGCTTTCTTTGCGCTTCTCTACCCACCAAAAGTCACGGTCATTCTCTTTCCGTCTCGTAGACACGAGCTGAGAAATTGCAAACGTCGAGCAATTGCTCAGAGATGAAAAGTGCCAGCACTGAAAGCTCTTGCTAGCCAGCACCCTTCCTTGGAAGCGCTTTTGTAGGCCTAAGAACACTGGGGCTCTGGGCTTCTCTAGCCACCTCATCTTCTGCTCATCCTCTCGCGCACTCTAAAGAGAGCTCAGGTGAGAAATTGCAAACGTCCAGCAATTGCTCAGAGATGAAAAGTGCCAGCACTGAAAGCTCTTGCTAGCCAGCACCCTTCCTTGGAAGCGCTTTTGTAGGCCTAAGAACACTGGGGCTCTGGGCTTCTCTAGCCACCTCATCTTCTGCTCATCCTCTCGCGCACTCTAAAGAGAGCTCAGGTGAGAAATTGCAAACGTCCAGCAATTGCTCAGAGATGAAAAGTGCCAGCACTGAAAGCTCTTGCTAGCCAGCACCCTTCCTTGGAAGCGCTTTCACAGGTGCAGCAACACTGGGGCTTTGCGCTTCTCTAGCCACCAAATGTCACGGTCCTTCTCTTTCCGTCGGTAGACACGAGCTGAGAAATTGCAAACGTCGAGCAATTGCTCAGAGATGAAAAGTGCCAGCACTGAAAGCTGTTGCTAGCCAGCACCCTTCCTTGGAAGCGCTTTCACAGGCGCAGCAACACTGGGGCTTTCTTTGCGCTTCTCTAGCCACCAAATGTCACGGTCATTCTCTTTCCGTCTTGTAGACAGGAGCTGAGAAATTGCAAACGTCCAGCAATTGCTCAGAGATGAAAAGTGCCAGCACTGAAAGCTCTTGCTAGCCAGCACCCTTCCTTGGAAGCGCTTTTGTAGGCCTAAGAACACTGGGGCTCTGGGCTTCTCTAGCCACCTCATCTTCTGCTCATCCTCTCGCGCACTCTAAAGAGAGCTCAGGTGAGAAATTGCAAACGTCGAGCAATTGCTCAGAGATGAAAAGTGCCAGCACTGAAAGCTCTTGCTAGCCAGCACCCTTCCTTGGAAGCGCTTTTGTAGGCCTAAGAACACTGGGGCTCTGGGCTTCTCTAGCCACCTCATCTTCTGCTCATCCTCTCGCGCACTCTAAAGAGAGCTCAGGTGAGAAATTGCAAACGTCCAGCAATTGCTCAGAGATGAAAAGTGCCAGCACTGAAAGCTCTTGCTAGCCAGCACCCTTCCTTGGAAGCGCTTTTGTAGGCCTAAGAACACTGGGGCTCTGGGCTTCTCTAGCCACCTCATCTTCTGCTCATCCTCGCGCGCACTCTAAAGAGAGCTCAGGTGAGAAATTGCAAACGTCGAGCAATTGCTCAGAGATGAAAAGTGCCAGCACTGAAAGCTCTTGCTAGCCAGCACCCTTCCTTGGAAGCGCTTTTGTAGGCCTAAGAACACTGGGGCTCTGGGCTTCTCTAGCCACCTCATCTTCTGCTCATCCTCTCGCGCACTCTAAAGAGAGCTCAGGTGAGAAATTGCAAACGTCCAGCAATTGCTCAGAGATGAAAAGTGCCAGCACTGAAAGCTCTTGCTAGCCAGCACCCTTCCTTGGAAGCGCTTTCACAGGCGCAGCAACACTGGGGCTTTGCGCTTCTATACGCACCAAACGTCACGGTCCTTCTCTTTCCGTCTCCTAGACACGAGCTGAGAAATTGCAAACGTCGAGCAATTGCTCAGAGATGAAAAGTGCCAGCACTGAAAGCTCTTGCTAGCCAGCACCCTTCCTTGGAAGCGCTTTTGTAGGCCTAAGAACACTGGGGCTCTGGGCTTCTCTAGCCACCTCATCTTCTGCTCATCCTCTCGCGCACTCTAAAGAGAGCTCAGGTGAGAAATTGTAAACGTCCAGCAATTGCTCAGAGATGAAAAGTGCCAGCACTGAAAGCTCTTGCTAGCCAGCACCCTTCCTTGGAAGCGCTTTTGTAGGCCTAAGAACACTGGGGCTCTGGGCTTCTCTAGCCACCTCATCTTCTGCTCATCCTCTCGCGCACTCTAAAGAGAGCTCAGGTGAGAAATTGCAAACGTCCAGCAATTGCTCAGAGATGAAAAGTGCCAGCACTGAAAGCTCTTGCTAGCCAGCACCCTTCCTTGGAAGCGCTTTCACAGGCGCAGCAACACTGGGGCTTTGCGCTTCTCTAGCCACCAAATGTCACGGTCCTTCTCTTTCCGTCGGTAGACACGAGCTGAGAAATTGCAAACGTCGAGCAATTGCTCAGAGATGAAAAGTGCCAGCACTGAAAGCTGTTGCTAGCCAGCACCCTTCCTTGGAAGCGCTTTTGTAGGCCTAAGAACACTGGAGCTCTGGGCTTCTCTAGCCACCTCATCTTCTGCTCATCCTCTCGCGCACTCTAAAGAGAGCTCAGGTGAGAAATTACAAACGTCGAGCAATTGCTCAGAGATGAAAAGTGCCAGCACTGAAAGCTCTTGCTAGCCAGCACCCTTCCTTGGAAGCGCTTTCACAGGCGCAGCAACACTGGGGCTTTGCGCTTCTCTACCCACCAAATGTCACGGTCATTCTCTTTCCGTCTTGTAGACATGAGCTGAGAAATTGCAAACGTCGAGCAATTGCTCAGAGATGAAAAGTGCCAGCACTGAAAGCTGTTGCTAGCCAGCACCCTTCCTTGGAAGCGCTTTTGTAGGCCTAAGAACACTGGGGCTCTGGGCTTCTCTAGCCACCTCATCTTCTGCTCATCCTCTCGCGCACTCTAAAGAGAGCTCAGGTGAGAAATTGCAAACGTCCAGCAATTGCTCAGAGATGAAAAGTGCCAGCACTGAAAGCTCTTGCTAGCCAGCACCCTTCCTTGGAAGCGCTTTCACAGGCGCAGCAACACTGGGGCTTTGCGCTTCTATACGCACCAAACGTCACGGTCCTTCTCTTTCCGTCGGTAGACACGAGCTGAGAAATTGCAAACGTCAAGCAATTGCTCAGAGATGAAAAGTGCCAGCACTGAAAGCTCTTGCTAGCCAGCACCCTTCCTTGGAAGCGCTTTCACAGGCGCAGCAACACTGGGGCTTTGCGCTTCTCTAGCCACCAAATGTCACGGTCATTCTCTTTCCGTCTCGTAGACACGAGCTGAGAAATTGCAAACGTCCAGCAATTGCTCCGAGATGAAAAGTGCCAGCACTGAAAGCTCTTGCTAGCCAGCACCCTTCCTTGGAAGCGCTTTTGTAGGCCTAAGAACAGTGGGGCTCTGGGCTTCTCTAGCCACCTCATCTTCTGCTCATCCTCTCGCGCACTCTAAAGAGAGCTCAGGTGAGAAATTGCAAACGTCCAGCAATTGCTCAGAGATGAAAAGTGCCAGCACTGAAAGCTCTTGCTAGCCAGCACCCTTCCTTGGAAGCGCTTTTGTAGGCCTAAGAACACTGGGGCTCTGGGCTTCTCTAGCCACCTCATCTTCTGCTCATCCTCTCGCGCACTCTAAAGAGAGCTCAGGTGAGAAATTGCAAACGTCCAGCAATTGCTCAGAGATGAAAAGTGCCAGCACTGAAAGCTCTTGCTAGCCAGCACCCTTCCTTGGAAGCGCTTTTGTAGGCCTAAGAACAGTGGGGCTCTGGGCTTCTCTAGCCACCTCATCTTCTGCTCATCCTCTCGCGCACTCTAAAGAGAGCTCAGGTGAGAAATTGCAAACGTCCAGCAATTGCTCAGAGATGAAAAGTGCCAGCACTGAAAGCTCTTGCTAGCCAGCACCCTTCCTTGGAAGCGCTTTTGTAGGCCTAAGAACACTGGGGCTCTGGGCTTCTCTAGCCACCTCATCTTCTGCTCATCCTCTCGCGCACTCTAAAGAGAGCTCAGGTGAGAAATTGCAAATGTCGAGCAATTGCTCAGAGATGAAAAGTGCCAGCACTGAAAGCTGTTGCTAGCCAGCACCCTTCCTTGGAAGCGCTTTCACAGGCGCAGCAACACTGGGGCTTTGCGCTTCTCTAGCCACCGAACGTCACGGTCCTTCTCTTTCCGTCGGTAGACACGAGCTGAGAAATTGCAAACGTCAAGCAATTGCTCAGAGATGAAAAGTGCCAGCACTGAAAGCTCTTGCTAGCCAGCACCCTTCCTTGGAAGCGCTTTCACAGGCGCAGCAACACTGGGGCTTTGCGCTTCTCTAGCCACCAAATGTCACGGTCATTCTCTTTCCGTCTCGTAGACAGGAGCTGAGAAATTGCAAACGTCGAGCAATTGCTCAGAGATGAAAAGTGCCAGCACTGAAAGCTCTTGCTAGCCAGCACCCTTCCTTGGAAGCGCTTTTGTAGGCCTAAGAACACTGGGGCTCTGGGCTTCTCTAGCCACCTCATCTTCTGCTCATCCTCTCGCGCACTCTAAAGAGAGCTCAGGTGAGAAATTGCAAACGTCCAGCAATTGCTCAGAGATGAAAAGTGCCAGCACTGAAAGCTCTTGCTAGCCAGCACCCTTCCTTGGAAGCGCTTTCACAGGCGCAGCAACACTGGGGCTTTGCGCTTCTCTACCCACCAAACGTCACGGTCCTTCTCTTTCCGTCGGTAGACACGAGCTGAGAAATTGCAAACGTCGAGCAATTGCTCAGAGATGAAAAGTGCCAGCACTGAAAGCTCTTGCTAGCCAGCACCCTTCCTTGGAAGCGCTTTCACAGGCGCAGCAACACTGGGGCTTTGCGCTTCTCTACCCACCAAATGTCACGGTCCTTCTCTTTCCGTCTCGTAGACACGAGCTGAGAAATTGCAAACGTCCAGCAATTGCTCAGAGATGAAAAGTGCCAGCACTGAAAGCTCTTGCTAGCCAGCACCCTTCCTTGGAAGCGCTTTTGTAGGCCTAAGAACACTGGGGCTCTGGGCTTCTCTAGCCACCTCATCTTCTGCTCATCCTCTCGCGCACTCTAAAGAGAGCTCAGGTGAGAAATTGCAAACGTCGAGCAATTGCTCAGAGATGAAAAGTGCCAGCACTGAAAGCTCTTGCTAGCCAGCACCCTTCCTTGGAAGCGCTTTTGTAGGCCTAAGAACACTGGGGCTCTGGGCTTCTCTAGCCACCTCATCTTCTGCTCATCCTCTCGCGCACTCTAAAGAGAGCTCAGGTGAGAAATTGCAAACGTCGAGCAATTGCTCAGAGATGAAAAGTGCCAGCACTGAAAGCTCTTGCTAGCCAGCACCCTTCCTTGGAAGCGCTTTTGTAGGCCTAAGAACACTGGGGCTCTGGGCTTCTCTAGCCACCTCATCTTCTGCTCATCCTCTCGCGCACTCTAAAGAGAGCTCAGGTGAGAAATTGCAAACGTCGAGCAATTGCTCAGAGATGAAAAGTGCCAGCACTGAAAGCTCTTGCTAGCCAGCACCCTTCCTTGGAAGCGCTTTCACAGGCGCAGCAACACTGGGGCTTTGCGCTTCTATACGCACCAAACGTCACGGTCCTTCTCTTTCCGTCGGTAGACACGAGCTGAGAAATTGCAAACGTCGAGCAATTGCTCAGAGATGAAAAGTGCCAGCACTGAAAGCTGTTGCTAGCCAGCACCCTTCCTTGGAAGCGCTTTCACAGGCGCAGCAACACTGGGGCTTTGCGCTTCTCTAGCCACCAAATGTCACGGTCATTCTCTTTCCGTCTCGTAGACAGGAGCTGAGAAATTGCAAACGTCCAGCAATTGCTCAGAGATGAAAAGTGCCAGCACTGAAAGCTCTTGCTAGCCAGCACCCTTCCTTGGAAGCGCTTTTGTAGGCCTAAGAACACTGGGGCTCTGGGCTTCTCTAGCCACCTAATCTTCTGCTCATCCTCTCGCGCACTCTAAAGAGAGCTCAGGTGAGAAATTGCAAACGTCCAGCAATTGCTCAGAGATGAAAAGTGCCAGCACTGAAAGCTCTTGCTAGCCAGCACCCTTCCTTGGAAGCGCTTTTGTAGGCCTAAGAACACTGGGGCTCTGGGCTTCTCTAGCCACCTCATCTTCTGCTCATCCTCTCGCGCACTCTAAAGAGAGCTCAGGTGAGAAATTGCAAACGTCGAGCAATTGCTCAGAGATGAAAAGTGCCAGCACTGAAAGCTCTTGCTAGCCAGCACCCTTCCTTGGAAGCGCTTTCACAGGTGCAGCAACACTGGGGCTTTGCGCTTCTCTAGCCACCAAATGTCACGGTCCTTCTCTTTCCGTCTTGTAGACACGACCTGAGAAATTGCAAACGTCGAGCAATTGCTCCGAGATGAAAAGTGCCAGCACTGAAAGCTGTTGCTAGCCAGCCCCCTTCCTTGGAAGCGCTTTTGTAGGCCTAAGAACACTGGGGCTCTGGGCTTCTCTAGCCACCTCATCTTCTGCTCATCCTCTCGCGCACTCTAAAGAGAGCTCAGGTGAGAAATTGCAAACGTCGAGCAATTGCTCAGAGATGAAAAGTGCCAGCACTGAAAGCTCTTGCTAGCCAGCACCCTTCCTTGGAAGCGCTTTCACAGGCGCAGCAACACTGGGGCTTTGCACTTCTCTACGCACCAAACGTCACAGTCCTTCTCTTTCCGTCGGTAGACACGAGCTGAGAAATTGCAAACGTCGAGCAATTGCTCAGAGATGAAAAGTGCCAGCACTGAAAGCTCTTGCTAGCCAGCACCCTTCCTTGGAAGCGCTTTCACAGGCGCAGCAACACTGGGGCTTTGCGCTTCTATACGCACCAAACGTCACGGTCATTCTCTTTCCGTCTCGTAGACACGAGCTGAGAAATTGCAAACGTCCAGCAATTGCTCAGAGATGAAAAGTGCCAGCACTGAAAGCTGTTGCTAGCCAGCACCCTTCCTTGGAAGCGCTTTTGTAGGCCTAAGAACACTGGGGCTCTGGGCTTCTCTAGCCACCTCATCTTCTGCTCATCCTCTCGCGCACTCTAAAGAGAGCTCAGGTGAGAAATTGCAAACGTCGAGCAATTGCTCCGAGATGAAAAGTGCCAGCACTGAAAGCTCTTGCTAGCCAGCACCCTTCCTTGGAAGCGCTTTTGTAGGCCTAAGAACACTGGGGCTCTGGGCTTCTCTAGCCACCTCATCTTCTGCTCATCCTCTCGCGCACTCTAAAGAGAGCTCAGGTGAGAAATTGCAAACGTCCAGCAATTGCTCAGAGATGAAAAGTGCCAGCACTGAAAGCTCTTGCTAGCCAGCACCCTTCCTTGGAAGCGCTTTTGTAGGCCTAAGAACACTGGGGCTCTGGGCTTCTCTAGCCACCTCATCTTCTGCTCATCCTCTCGCGCACTCTAAAGAGAGCTCAGGTGAGAAATTGCAAACGTCCAGCAATTGCTCCGAGATGAAAAGTGCCAGCACTGAAAGCTGTTGCTAGCCAGCACCCTTCCTTGGAAGCGCTTTCACAGGTGCAGCAACACTGGGGCTTTGCGCTTCTCTAGCCACCAAATGTCACGGTCCTTCTCTTTCCGTCTTGTAGACACGACCTGAGAAATTGCAAACGTCGAGCAATTGCTCCGAGATGAAAAGTGCCAGCACTGAAAGCTGTTGCTAGCCAGCCCCCTTCCTTGGAAGCGCTTTTGTAGGCCTAAGAACACTGGGGCTCTGGGCTTCTCTAGCCACCTCATCTTCTGCTCATCCTCTCGCGCACTCTAAAGAGAGCACAGGTGAGAAATTGCAAACGTCGAGCAATTGCTCAGAGATGAAAAGTGCCAGCACTGAAAGCTGTTGCTAGCCAGCACCCTTCCTTGGAAGCGCTTTTGTAGGCCTAAGAACACTGGGGCTCTGGGCTTCTCTAGCCACCTCATCTTCTGCTCATCCTCTCGCGCACTCTAAAGAGAGCTCAGGTGAGAAATTGCAAACGTCCAGCAATTGCTCAGAGATGAAAAGTGCCAGCACTGAAAGCTGTTGCTAGCCAGCACCCTTCCTTGGAAGCGCTTTCACAGGCGCAGCAACACTGGGGCTTTGCGCTTCTCTACCCACCAAATGTCACGGTCATTCTCTTTCCGTCTTGTAGACACGAGCTGAGAAATTGCAAACGTCCAGCAATTGCTCAGAGATGAAAAGTGCCAGCACTGAAAGCTGTTGCTAGCCAGCACCCTTCCTTGGAAGCGCTTTTGTAGGCCTAAGAACACTGGGGCTCTGGGCTTCTCTAGCCACCTCATCTTCTGCTCATCCTCTCGCGCACTCTAAAGAGAGCTCAGGTGAGAAATTGCAAACGTCGAGCAATTGCTCAGAGATGAAAAGTGCCAGCACTGAAAGCTCTTGCTAGCCAGCACCCTTCCTTGGAAGCGCTTTTGTAGGCCTAAGAACAGTGGGGCTCTGGGCTTCTCTAGCCACCTCATCTTCTGCTCATCCTCTCGCGCACTCTAAAGAGAGCTCAGGTGAGAAATTGCAAACGTCCAGCAATTGCTCAGAGATGAAAAGTGCCAGCACTGAAAGCTCTTGCTAGCCAGCACCCTTCCTTGGAAGCGCTTTTGTAGGCCTAAGAACAGTGGGGCTCTGGGCTTCTCTAGCCACCTCATCTTCTGCTCATCCTCTCGCGCACTCTAAAGAGAGCTCAGGTGAGAAATTGCAAACGTCGAGCAATTGCTCAGAGATGAAAAGTGCCAGCACTGAAAGCTCTTGCTAGCCAGCACCCTTCCTTGGAAGCGCTTTCACAGGCGCAGCAACACTGGGGCTTTGCGCTTCTATACGCACCAAACGTCACAGTCCTTCTCCTTCCGTCGGTAGACACGAGCTGAGAAATTGCAAACGTCGAGCAATTGCTCAGAGATGAAAAGTGCCAGCACTGAAAGCTCTTGCTAGCCAGCACCCTTCCTTGGAAGCGCTTTCACAGGCGCAGCAACACTGGGGCTTTGCGCTTCTCTAGCCACCAAATGTCACGGTCATTCTCTTTCCGTCTCGTAGACAGGAGCTGAGAAATTGCAAACGTCCAGCAATTGCTCAGAGATGAAAAGTGCCAGCACTGAAAGCTCTTGCTAGCCAGCACCCTTCCTTGGAAGCGCTTTTGTAGGCCTAAGAACACTGGGGCTCTGGGCTTCTCTAGCCACCTCATCTTCTGCTCATCCTCTCGCGCACTCTAAAGAGAGCTCAGGTGAGAAATTGCAAACGTCCAGCAATTGCTCAGAGATGAAAAGTGCCAGCACTGAAAGCTCTTGCTAGCCAGCACCCTTCCTTGGAAGCGCTTTTGTAGGCCTAAGAACACTGGGGCTCTGGGCTTCTCTAGCCACCTCATCTTCTGCTCATCCTCTCGCGCACTCTAAAGAGAGCTCAGGTGAGAAATTGCAAACGTCCAGCAATTGCTCCGAGATGAAAAGTGCCAGCACTGAAAGCTCTTGCTAGCCAGCACCCTTCCTTGGAAGCGCTTTCACAGGTGCAGCAACACTGGGGCTTTGCGCTTCTCTAGCCACCAAATGTCACGGTCCTTCTCTTTCCGTCTTGTAGACACGACCTGAGAAATTGCAAACGTCGAGCAATTGCTCCGAGATGAAAAGTGCCAGCACTGAAAGCTGTTGCTAGCCAGCCCCCTTCCTTGGAAGCGCTTTTGTAGGCCTAAGAACACTGGGGCTCTGGGCTTCTCTAGCCACCTCATCTTCTGCTCATCCTCTCGCGCACTCTAAAGAGAGCTCAGGTGAGAAATTGCAAACGTCGAGCAATTGCTCAGAGATGAAAAGTGCCAGCACTGAAAGCTCTTGCTAGCCAGCACCCTTCCTTGGAAGCGCTTTCACAGGCGCAGCAACACTGGGGCTTTGCACTTCTCTACGCACCAAACGTCACAGTCCTTCTCTTTCCGTCGGTAGACACGAGCTGAGAAATTGCAAACGTCGAGCAATTGCTCAGAGATGAAAAGTGCCAGCACTGAAAGCTCTTGCTAGCCAGCACCCTTCCTTGGAAGCGCTTTCACAGGCGCAGCAACACTGGGGCTTTGCGCTTCTCTAGCCACCAAATGTCACGGTCATTCTCTTTCCGTCTCGTAGACACGAGCTGAGAAATTGCAAACGTCCAGCAATTGCTCAGAGATGAAAAGTGCCAGCACTGAAAGCTCTTGCTAGCCAGCACCCTTCCTTGGAAGCGCTTTTGTAGGCCTAAGAACACTGGGGCTCTGGGCTTCTCTAGCCACCTCATCTTCTGCTCATCCTCTCGCGCACTCTAAAGAGAGCTCAGGTGAGAAATTGCAAACGTCGAGCAATTGCTCAGAGATGAAAAGTGCCAGCACTGAAAGCTCTTGCTAGCCAGCACCCTTCCTTGGAAGCGCTTTTGTAGGCCTAAGAACACTGGGGCTCTGGGCTTCTCTAGCCACCTCATCTTCTGCTCATCCTCTCGCGCACTCTAAAGAGAGCTCAGGTGAGAAATTGCAAACGTCGAGCAATTGCTCAGAGATGAAAAGTGCCAGCACTGAAAGCTCTTGCTAGCCAGCACCCTTCCTTGGAAGCGCTTTTGTAGGCCTAAGAACACTGGGGCTCTGGGCTTCTCTAGCCACCTCATCTTCTGCTCATCCTCTCGCGCACTCTAAAGAGAGCTCAGGTGAGAAATTGCAAACGTCCAGCAATTGCTCCGAGATGAAAAGTGCCAGCACTGAAAGCTCTTGCTAGCCAGCACCCTTCCTTGGAAGCGCTTTCACAGGTGCAGCAACACTGGGGCTTTGCGCTTCTCTAGCCACCAAATGTCACGGTCCTTCTCTTTCCGTCTTGTAGACACGACCTGAGAAATTGCAAACGTCGAGCAATTGCTCCGAGATGAAAAGTGCCAGCACTGAAAGCTGTTGCTAGCCAGCCCCCTTCCTTGGAAGCGCTTTTGTAGGCCTAAGAACACTGGGGCTCTGGGCTTCTCTAGCCACCTAATCTTCTGCTCATCCTCTCGCGCACTCTAAAGAGAGCACAGGTGAGAAATTGCAAACGTCGAGCAATTGCTCAGAGATGAAAAGTGCCAGCACTGAAAGCTCTTGCTAGCCAGCACCCTTCCTTGGAAGCGCTTTTGTAGGCCTAAGAACAGTGGGGCTCTGGGCTTCTCTAGCCACCTCATCTTCTGCTCATCCTCTCGCGCACTCTAAAGAGAGCTCAGGTGAGAAATTGCAAACGTCCAGCAATTGCTCAGAGATGAAAAGTGCCAGCACTGAAAGCTGTTGCTAGCCAGCACCCTTCCTTGGAAGCGCTTTCACAGGCGCAGCAACACTGGGGCTTTGTGCTTCTCTACCCACCAAATGTCACGGTCATTCTCTTTCCGTCTTGTAGACACGAGCTGAGAAATTGCAAACGTCCAGCAATTGCTCAGAGATGAAAAGTGCCAGCACTGAAAGCTCTTGCTAGCCAGCACCCTTCCTTGGAAGCGCTTTTGTAGGCCTAAGAACACTGGGGCTCTGGGCTTCTCTAGCCACCTCATCTTCTGCTCATCCTCTCGCGCACTCTAAAGAGAGCTCAGGTGAGAAATTGCAAACGTCGAGCAATTGCTCAGAGATGAAAAGTGCCAGCACTGAAAGCTCTTGCTAGCCAGCACCCTTCCTTGGAAGCGCTTTTGTAGGCCTAAGAACAGTGGGGCTCTGGGCTTCTCTAGCCACCTCATCTTCTGCTCATCCTCTCGCGCACTCTAAAGAGAGCTCAGGTGAGAAATTGCAAACGTCCAGCAATTGCTCAGAGATGAAAAGTGCCAGCACTGAAAGCTCTTGCTAGCCAGCACCCTTCCTTGGAAGCGCTTTTGTAGGCCTAAGAACACTGGGGCTCTGGGCTTCTCTAGCCACCTCATCTTCTGCTCATCCTCTCGCGCACTCTAAAGAGAGCTCAGGTGAGAAATTGCAAACGTCGAGCAATTGCTCAGAGATGAAAAGTGCCAGCACTGAAAGCTCTTGCTAGCCAGCACCCTTCCTTGGAAGCGCTTTTGTAGGCCTAAGAACACTGGGGCTTTGCGCTTCTATACGCACCAAACGTCACAGTCCTTCTCTTTCCGTCGGTAGACACGAGCTGAGAAATTGCAAACGTCGAGCAATTGCTCAGAGATGAAAAGTGCCAGCACTGAAAGCTGTTGCTAGCCAGCACCCTTCCTTGGAAGCGCTTTCACAGGCGCAGCAACACTGGGGCTTTGCGCTTCTCTAGCCACCAAATGTCACGGTCATTCTCTTTCCGTCTCGTAGACAGGAGCTGAGAAATTGCAAACGTCCAGCAATTGCTCAGAGATGAAAAGTGCCAGCACTGAAAGCTCTTGCTAGCCAGCACCCTTCCTTGGAAGCGCTTTTGTAGGCCTAAGAACACTGGGGCTCTGGGCTTCTCTAGCCACCTAATCTTCTGCTCATCCTCTCGCGCACTCTAAAGAGAGCTCAGGTGAGAAATTGCAAACGTCCAGCAATTGCTCAGAGATGAAAAGTGCCAGCACTGAAAGCTCTTGCTAGCCAGCACCCTTCCTTGGAAGCGCTTTTGTAGGCCTAAGAACACTGGGGCTCTGGGCTTCTCTAGCCACCTCATCTTCTGCTCATCCTCTCGCGCACTCTAAAGAGAGCTCAGGTGAGAAATTGCAAACGTCGAGCAATTGCTCAGAGATGAAAAGTGCCAGCACTGAAAGCTCTTGCTAGCCAGCACCCTTCCTTGGAAGCGCTTTCACAGGTGCAGCAACACTGGGGCTTTGCGCTTCTCTAGCCACCAAATGTCACGGTCCTTCTCTTTCCGTCTTGTAGACACGACCTGAGAAATTGCAAACGTCGAGCAATTGCTCCGAGATGAAAAGTGCCAGCACTGAAAGCTGTTGCTAGCCAGCCCCCTTCCTTGGAAGCGCTTTTGTAGGCCTAAGAACACTGGGGCTCTGGGCTTCTCTAGCCACCTCATCTTCTGCTCATCCTCTCGCGCACTCTAAAGAGAGCTCAGGTGAGAAATTGCAAACGTCGAGCAATTGCTCAGAGATGAAAAGTGCCAGCACTGAAAGCTCTTGCTAGCCAGCACCCTTCCTTGGAAGCGCTTTCACAGGCGCAGCAACACTGGGGCTTTGCACTTCTCTACGCACCAAACGTCACAGTCCTTCTCTTTCCGTCGGTAGACACGAGCTGAGAAATTGCAAACGTCGAGCAATTGCTCAGAGATGAAAAGTGCCAGCACTGAAAGCTCTTGCTAGCCAGCACCCTTCCTTGGAAGCGCTTTCACAGGCGCAGCAACACTGGGGCTTTGCGCTTCTCTAGCCACCAAATGTCACGGTCATTCTCTTTCCGTCTCGTAGACACGAGCTGAGAAATTGCAAACGTCCAGCAATTGCTCAGAGATGAAAAGTGCCAGCACTGAAAGCTCTTGCTAGCCAGCACCCTTCCTTGGAAGCGCTTATGTAGGCCTAAGAACACTGGGGCTCTGGGCTTCTCTAGCCACCTAATCTTCTGCTCATCCTCTCGCGCACTCTAAAGAGAGCTCAGGTGAGAAATTGCAAACGTCGAGCAATTGCTCAGAGATGAAAAGTGCCAGCACTGAAAGCTCTTGCTAGCCAGCACCCTTCCTTGGAAGCGCTTTTGTAGGCCTAAGAACACTAGGGCTCTGGGCTTCTCTAGCCACCTCATCTTCTGCTCATCCTCTCGCGCACTCTAAAGAGAGCTCAGGTGAGAAATTGCAAACGTCCAGCAATTGCTCAGAGATGAAAAGTGCCAGCACTGAAAGCTCTTGCTAGCCAGCACCCTTCCTTGGAAGCGCTTTTGTAGGCCTAAGAACACTGGGGCTCTGGGCTTCTCTAGCCACCTCATCTTCTGCTCATCCTCTCGCGCACTCTAAAGAGAGCTCAGGTGAGAAATTGCAAACGTCCAGCAATTGCTCCGAGATGAAAAGTGCCAGCACTGAAAGCTGTTGCTAGCCAGCACCCTTCCTTGGAAGCGCTTTCACAGGTGCAGCAACACTGGGGCTTTGCGCTTCTCTAGCCACCAAATGTCACGGTCCTTCTCTTTCCGTCTTGTAGACACGACCTGAGAAATTGCAAACGTCGAGCAATTGCTCCGAGATGAAAAGTGCCAGCACTGAAAGCTGTTGCTAGCCAGCCCCCTTCCTTGGAAGCGCTTTTGTAGGCCTAAGAACACTGGGGCTCTGGGCTTCTCTAGCCACCTAATCTTCTGCTCATCCTCTCGCGCACTCTAAAGAGAGCACAGGTGAGAAATTGCAAACGTCGAGCAATTGCTCAGAGATGAAAAGTGCCAGCACTGAAAGCTCTTGCTAGCCAGCACCCTTCCTTGGAAGCGCTTTTGTAGGCCTAAGAACACTGGGGCTCTGGGCTTCTCTAGCCACCTCATCTTCTGCTCATCCTCTCGCGCACTCTAAAGAGAGCTCAGGTGAGAAATTGCAAACGTCCAGCAATTGCTCAGAGATGAAAAGTGCCAGCACTGAAAGCTGTTGCTAGCCAGCACCCTTCCTTGGAAGCGCTTTCACAGGCGCAGTAACACTGGGGCTTTGCGCTTCTCTACCCACCAAATGTCACGGTCATTCTCTTTCCGTCTTGTAGACACGAGCTGAGAAATTGCAAACGTCCAGCAATTGCTCAGAGATGAAAAGTGCCAGCACTGAAAGCTCTTGCTAGCCAGCACCCTTCCTTGGAAGCGCTTTTGTAGGCCTAAGAACACTGGGGCTCTGGGCTTCTCTAGCCACCTCATCTTCTGCTCATCCTCTCGCGCACTCTAAAGAGAGCTCAGGTGAGAAATTGCAAACGTCGAGCAATTGCTCAGAGATGAAAAGTGCCAGCACTGAAAGCTCTTGCTAGCCAGCACCCTTCCTTGGAAGCGCTTTTGTAGGCCTAAGAACAGTGGGGCTCTGGGCTTCTCTAGCCACCTCATCTTCTGCTCATCCTCTCGCGCACTCTAAAGAGAGCTCAGGTGAGAAATTGCAAACGTCGAGCAATTGCTCAGAGATGAAAAGTGCCAGCACTGAAAGCTCTTGCTAGCCAGCACCCTTCCTTGGAAGCGCTTTCACAGGCGCAGCAACACTGGGGCTTTGCGCTTCTATACGCACCAAACGTCACGGTCCTTCTCTTTCCGTCGGTAGACACGAGCTGAGAAATTGCAAACGTCGAGCAATTGCTCAGAGATGAAAAGTGCCATCACTGAAAGCTCTTGCTAGCCAGCACCCTTCCTTGGAAGCGCTTTCACAGGCGCAGCAACACTGGGGCTTTGCGCTTCTCTAGCCACCAGACGTCACGGTCCTTCTCTTTCCGTCTCGTAGACACGAGCTGAGAAATTGCAAACGTCGAGCAATTGCTCAGAGATGAAAAGTGCCAGCACTGAAAGCTCTTGCTAGCCAGCACCCTTCCTTGGAAGCGCTTTTGTAGGCCTAAGAACACTGGGGCTCTGGGCTTCTCTAGCCACCTCATCTTCTGCTCATCCTCTCGCGCACTCTAAAGAGAGCTCAGGTGAGAAATTGCAAACGTCGAGCAATTGCTCAGAGATGAAAAGTGCCAGCACTGAAAGCTCTTGCTAGCCAGCACCCTTCCTTGGAAGCGCTTTTGTAGGCCTAAGAACACTGGGGCTCTGGGCTTCTCTAGCCACCTCATCTTCTGCTCATCCTCTCGCGCACTCTAAAGAGAGCTCAGGTGAGAAATTGCAAACGTCCAGCAATTGCTCAGAGATGAAAAGTGCCAGCACTGAAAGCTCTTGCTAGCCAGCACCCTTCCTTGGAAGCGCTTTTGTAGGCCTAAGAACACTGGGGCTCTGGGCTTCTCTAGCCACCTCATCTTCTGCTCATCCTCTCGCGCACTCTAAAGAGAGCTCAGGTGAGAAATTGCAAACGTCGAGCAATTGCTCGGAGATGAAAAGTGCCAGCACTGAAAGCTGTTGCTAGCCAGCACCCTTCCTTGGAAGCGCTTTCACAGGCGCAGCAACACTGGGGCTTTGCGCTTCTATACGCACCAAACGTCACGGTCCTTCTCTTTCCGTCGGTAGACACGAGCTGAGAAATTGCAAACGTCGAGCAATTGCTCAGAGATGAAAAGTGCCAGCACTGAAAGCTCTTGCTAGCCAGCACCCTTCCTTGGAAGCGCTTTCACAGGCGCAGCAACACTGGGGCTTTGCGCTTCTCTACCCACCAAATGTCACGGTCATTCTCTTTCCGTCTCCTAGACACGAGCTGAGAAATTGCAAACGTCGAGCAATTGCTCAGAGATGAAAAGTGCCAGCACTGAAAGCTGTTGCTAGCCAGCACCCTTCCTTGGAAGCGCTTTTGTAGGCCTAAGAACACTGGGGCTCTGGGCTTCTCTAGCCACCTCATCTTCTGCTCATCCTCTCGCGCACTCTAAAGAGAGCTCAGGTGAGAAATTGCAAACGTCAAGCAATTGCTCAGAGATGAAAAGTGCCAGCACTGAAAGCTCTTGCTAGCCAGCACCCTTCCTTGGAAGCGCTTTTGTAGGCCTAAGAACAGTGGGGCTCTGGGCTTCTCTAGCCACCTCATCTTCTGCTCATCCTCTCGCGCACTCTAAAGAGAGCTCAGGTGAGAAATTGCAAACGTCGAGCAATTGCTCAGAGATGAAAAGTGCCAGCACTGAAAGCTCTTGCTAGCCAGCACCCTTCCTTGGAAGCGCTTTTGTAGGCCTAAGAACACTGGGGCTCTGGGCTTCTCTAGCCACCTCATCTTCTGCTCATCCTCTCGCGCACTCTAAAGAGAGCTCAGGTGAGAAATTGCAAACGTCGAGCAATTGCTCAGAGATGAAAAGTGCCAGCACTGAAAGCTGTTGCTAGCCAGCACCCTTCCTTGGAAGCGCTTTCACAGGCGCAGCAACACTGGGGCTTTGCGCTTCTATACGCACCAAACGTCACGGTCCTTCTCTTTCCGTCGGTAGACACGAGCTGAGAAATTGCAAACGTCGAGCAATTGCTCAGAGATGAAAAGTGCCAGCACTGAAAGCTCTTGCTAGCCAGCACCCTTCCTTGGAAGCGCTTTCACAGGCGCAGCAACACTGGGGCTTTGCGCTTCTCTAGCCACCAAATGTCACGGTCATTCTCTTTCCGTCTCGTAGACAGGAGCTGAGAAATTGCAAACGTCGAGCAATTGCTCAGAGATGAAAAGTGCCAGCACTGAAAGCTGTTTCTAGCCAGCACCCTTCCTTGGAAGCGCTTTTGTAGGCCTAAGAACACTGGGGCTCTGGGCTTCTCTAGCCACCTAATCTTCTGCTCATCCTCTCGCGCACTCTAAAGAGAGCTCAGGTGAGAAATTGCAAACGTCCAGCAATTGCTCAGAGATGAAAAGTGCCAGCACTGAAAGCTCTTGCTAGCCAGCACCCTTCCTTGGAAGCGCTTTTGTAGGCCTAAGAACACTGGGGCTCTGGGCTTCTCTAGCCACCTCATCTTCTGCTCATCCTCTCGCGCACTCTAAAGAGAGCTCAGGTGAGAAATTGCAAACGTCGAGCAATTGCTCAGAGATGAAAAGTGCCAGCACTGAAAGCTCTTGCTAGCCAGCACCCTTCCTTGGAAGCGCTTTTGTAGGCCTAAGAACACTGGGGCTCTGGGCTTCTCTAGCCACCTCATCTTCTGCTCATCCTCTCGCGCACTCTAAAGAGAGCTCAGGTGAGAAATTGCAAACGTCGAGCAATTGCTCAGAGATGAAAAGTGCCAGCACTGAAAGCTGTTGCTAGCCAGCACCCTTCCTTGGAAGCGCTTTCACAGGCGCAGCAACACTGGGGCTTTGCGCTTCTCTACCCACCAAACGTCACGGTCCTTCTCTTTCCGTCGGTAGACACGAGCTGAGAAATTGCAAACGTCGAGCAATTGCTCCGAGATGAAAAGTGCCAGCACTGAAAGCTCTTGCTAGCCAGCACCCTTCCTTGGAAGCGCTTTTGTAGGCCTAAGAACACTGGGGCTCTGGGCTTCTCTAGCCACCTAATCTTCTGCTCATCCTCTCGCGCACTCTAAAGAGAGCTCAGGTGAGAAATTGCAAACGTCGAGCAATTGCTCAGAGATGAAAAGTGCCAGCACTGAAAGCTGTTGCTAGCCAGCACCCTTCCTTGGAAGCGCTTTTGTAGGCCTAAGAACACTGGGGCTCTGGGCTTCTCTAGCCACCTCATCTTCTGCTCATCCTCTCGCGCACTCTAAAGAGAGCTCAGGTGAGAAATTGCAAACGTCCAGCAATTGCTCAGAGATGAAAAGTGCCAGCACTGAAAGCTGTTGCTAGCCAGCACCCTTCCTTGGAAGCGCTTTCACAGGCGCAGCAACACTGGGGCTTTGCGCTTCTCTACCCACCAAATGTCACGGTCATTCTCTTTCCGTCTCGTAGACACGAGCTGAGAAATTGCAAACGTCGAGCAATTGCTCAGAGATGAAAAGTGCCAGCACTGAAAGCTCTTGCTAGCCAGCACCCTTCCTTGGAAGCGCTTTTGTAGGCCTAAGAACACTGGGGCTCTGGGCTTCTCTAGCCACCTCATCTTCTGCTCATCCTCTCGCGCACTCTAAAGAGAGCTCAGGTGAGAAATTGCAAACGTCCAGCAATTGCTCAGAGATGAAAAGTGCCAGCACTGAAAGCTCTTGCTAGCCAGCACCCTTCCTTGGAAGCGCTTTCACAGGCGCAGTAACACTGGGGCTTTGCGCTTCTCTAGCCACCAAACGTCACGGTCATTCTCTTTCCGTCTGATAGACACGAGCTGAGAAATTGCAAACGTCGAGCAATTGCTCAGAGATGAAAAGTGCCAGCACTGAAAGCTGTTTCTAGCCAGCACCCTTCCTTGGAAGCGCTTTTGTAGGCCTAAGAACACTGGGGCTCTGGGCTTCTCTAGCCACCTAATCTTCTGCTCATCCTCTCGCGCACTCTAAAGAGAGCTCAGGTGAGAAATTGCAAACGTCCAGCAATTGCTCAGAGATGAAAAGTGCCAGCACTGAAAGCTCTTGCTAGCCAGCACCCTTCCTTGGAAGCGCTTTTGTAGGCCTAAGAACACTGGGGCTCTGGGCTTCTCTAGCCACCTCATCTTCTGCTCATCCTCTCGCGCACTCTAAAGAGAGCTCAGGTGAGAAATTGCAAACGTCGAGCAATTGCTCAGAGATGAAAAGTGCCAGCACTGAAAGCTCTTGCTAGCCAGCACCCTTCCTTGGAAGCGCTTTTGTAGGCCTAAGAACACTGGGGCTCTGGGCTTCTCTAGCCACCTCATCTTCTGCTCATCCTCTCGCGCACTCTAAAGAGAGCTCAGGTGAGAAATTGCAAACGTCGAGCAATTGCTCAGAGATGAAAAGTGCCAGCACTGAAAGCTGTTGCTAGCCAGCACCCTTCCTTGGAAGCGCTTTCACAGGCGCAGCAACACTGGGGCTTTGCGCTTCTCTACCCACCAAACGTCACGGTCCTTCTCTTTCCGTCGGTAGACACGAGCTGAGAAATTGCAAACGTCGAGCAATTGCTCCGAGATGAAAAGTGCCAGCACTGAAAGCTCTTGCTAGCCAGCACCCTTCCTTGGAAGCGCTTTTGTAGGCCTAAGAACACTGGGGCTCTGGGCTTCTCTAGCCACCTAATCTTCTGCTCATCCTCTCGCGCACTCTAAAGAGAGCTCAGGTGAGAAATTGCAAACGTCGAGCAATTGCTCAGAGATGAAAAGTGCCAGCACTGAAAGCTGTTGCTAGCCAGCACCCTTCCTTGGAAGCGCTTTTGTAGGCCTAAGAACACTGGGGCTCTGGGCTTCTCTAGCCACCTCATCTTCTGCTCATCCTCTCGCGCACTCTAAAGAGAGCTCAGGTGAGAAATTACAAACGTCAAGCAATTGCTCAGAGATGAAAAGTGCCAGCACTGAAAGCTGTTGCTAGCCAGCACCCTTCCTTGGAAGCGCTTTCACAGGCGCAGCAACACTGGGGCTTTGCGCTTCTCTACCCACCAAATGTCACGGTCATTCTCTTTCCGTCTCGTAGACACGAGCTGAGAAATTGCAAACGTCGAGCAATTGCTCAGAGATGAAAAGTGCCAGCACTGAAAGCTCTTGCTAGCCAGCACCCTTCCTTGGAAGCGCTTTTGTAGGCCTAAGAACACTGGGGCTCTGGGCTTCTCTAGCCACCTCATCTTCTGCTCATCCTCTCGCGCACTCTAAAGAGAGCTCAGGTGAGAAATTGCAAACGTCCAGCAATTGCTCAGAGATGAAAAGTGCCAGCACTGAAAGCTCTTGCTAGCCAGCACCCTTCCTTGGAAGCGCTTTCACAGGCGCAGTAACACTGGGGCTTTGCGCTTCTATACGCACCAAACGTCACGGTCCTTCTCTTTCCGTCTCGTAGACACGAGCTGAGAAATTGCAAACGTCGAGCAATTGCTCAGAGATGAAAAGTGCCAGCACTGAAAGCTCTTGCTAGCCAGCACCCTTCCTTGGAAGCGCTTTCACAGGCGCAGCAACACTGGGGCTTTGCGTTTCTCTACCCACCAAATGTCACGGTCATTCTCTTTCCGTCTCGTAGACACGAGCTGAGAAATTGCAAACGTCCAGCAATTGCTCCGAGATGAAAAGTGCCAGCACTGAAAGCTGTTGCTAGCCAGCACCCTTCCTTGGAAGCGCTTTTGTAGGCCTAAGAACACTGGGGCTCTGGGCTTCTCTAGCCACCTCATCTTCTGCTCATCCTCTCGCGCACTCTAAAGAGAGCTCAGGTGAGAAATTGCAAACGTCCAGCAATTGCTCAGAGATGAAAAGTGCCAGCACTGAAAGCTCTTGCTAGCCAGCACCCTTCCTTGGAAGCGCTTTCACAGGCGCAGTAACACTGGGGCTTTGCGCTTCTATACGCACCAAACGTCACGGTCCTTCTCTTTCCGTCTCGTAGACACGAGCTGAGAAATTGCAAACGTCGAGCAATTGCTCAGAGATGAAAAGTGCCAGCACTGAAAGCTCTTGCTAGCCAGCACCCTTCCTTGGAAGCGCTTTCACAGGCGCAGCAACACTGGGGCTTTGTGGTTCTATACGCACCAAACGTCACGGTCCTTCTCTTTCCGTCGGTAGACACGAGCTGAGAAATTGCAAACGTCAAGCAATTGCTCAGAGATGAAAAGTGCCAGCACTGAAAGCTCTTGCTAGCCAGCACCCTTCCTTGGAAGCGCTTTCACAGGCGCAGCAACACTGGGGCTTTGCGCTTCTCTACCCACCAAATGTCACGGTCATTCTCTTTCCGTCTCGTAGACAGGAGCTGAGAAATTGCAAACGTCCAGCAATTGCTCAGAGATGAAAAGTGCCAGCACTGAAAGCTCTTGCTAGCCAGCACCCTTCCTTGGAAGCGCTTTTGTAGGCCTAAGAACACTGGGGCTCTGGGCTTCTCTAGCCACCTCATCTTCTGCTCATCCTCTCGCGCACTCTAAAGAGAGCTCAGGTGAGAAATTGCAAACGTCGAGCAATTGCTCCGAGATGAAAAGTGCCAGCACTGAAAGCTCTTGCTAGCCAGCACCCTTCCTTGGAAGCGCTTTTGTAGGCCTAAGAACACTGGGGCTCTGGGCTTCTCTAGCCACCTCATCTTCTGCTCATCCTCTCGCGCACTCTAAAGAGAGCTCAGGTGAGAAATTGCAAACGTCCAGCAATTGCTCCGAGATGAAAAGTGCCAGCACTGAAAGCTCTTGCTAGCCAGCACCCTTCCTTGGAAGCGCTTTCACAGGCGCAGCAACACTGGGGCTTTGCGCTTCTATACGCACCAAATGTCACGGTCCTTCTCTTTCCGTCGGTAGACACGAGCTGAGAAATTGCAAACGTCCAGCAATTGCTCAGAGATGAAAAGTGCCAGCACTGAAAGCTCTTGCTAGCCAGCACCCTTCCTTGGAAGCGCTTTCACAGGCGCAGCAACACTGGGGCTTTGCGCTTCTCTACCCACCAAATGTCACGGTCATTCTCTTTCCGTCTCGTAGACAGGAGCTGAGAAATTGCAAACGTCGAGCAATTGCTCAGAGATGAAAAGTGCCAGCACTGAAAGCTCTTGCTAGCCAGCACCCTTCCTTGGAAGCGCTTTTGTAGGCCTAAGAACACTGGGGCTCTGGGCTTCTCTAGCCACCTCATCTTCTGCTCATCCTCTCGCGCACTCTAAAGAGAGCTCAGGTGAGAAATTGCAAACTTCCAGCAATTGCTCAGAGATGAAAAGTGCCAGCACTGAAAGCTCTTGCTAGCCAGCACCCTTCCTTGGAAGCGCTTGCACAGGCGCAGCAACACTGGGGCTTTGCGCTTCTCTACCCACCAAACGTCACGGTCCTTCTCTTTCCGTCTCGTAGACACGAGCTGAGAAATTGCAAACGTCGAGCAATTGCTCAGAGATGAAAAGTGCCAGCACTGAAAGCTCTTGCTAGCCAGCACCCTTCCTTGGAAGCGCTTTCACAGGCGCAGCAACACTGGGGCTTTGCACTTCTATACACACCAAACGTCACGGTCCTTCTCTTTCCGTCGGTAGACACGAGCTGAGAAATTGCAAACGTCAAGCAATTGCTCCGAGATGAAAAGTGCCAGCACTGAAAGCTGTTGCTAGCCAGCACCCTTCCTTGGAAGCGCTTTTGTAGGCCTAAGAACACTGGGGCTCTAGGCTTCTCTAGCCACCTAATCTTCTGCTCATCCTCTCGCGCACTCTAAAGAGAGCTCAGGTGAGAAATTGCAAACGTCGAGCAATTGCTCAGAGATGAAAAGTGCCAGCACTGAAAGCTCTTGCTAGCCAGCACCCTTCCTTGGAAGCGCTTTTGTAGGCCTAAGAACACTGGGGCTCTGGGCTTCTCTAGCCACCTCATCTTCTGCTCATCCTCTCGCGCACTCTAAAGAGAGCTCAGGTGAGAAATTACAAACGTCGAGCAATTGCTCAGAGATGAAAAGTGCCAGCACTGAAAGCTCTTGCTAGCCAGCACCCTTCCTTGGAAGCGCTTTCACAGGCGCAGCAACACTGGGGCTTTGCGCTTCTCTACCCACCAAATGTCACGGTCCTTCTCTTTCCGTCTCGTAGACAGGAGCTGAGAAATTGCAAACGTCCAGCAATTGCTCAGAGATGAAAAGTGCCAGCACTGAAAGCTGTTGCTAGCCAGCACCCTTCCTTGGAAGCGCTTTTGTAGGCCTAAGAACACTGGGGCTCTGGGCTTCTCTAGCCACCTCATCTTCTGCTCATCCTCTCGCGCACTCTAAAGAGAGCTCAGGTGAGAAATTGCAAACGTCCAGCAATTGCTCAGAGATGAAAAGTGCCAGCACTGAAAGCTCTTGCTAGCCAGCACCCTTCCTTGGAAGCGCTTTCACAGGCGCAGCAACACTGGGGCTTTGCGCTTCTATACGCACCAAATGTCACGGTCCTTCTCTTTCCGTCTCGTAGACACGAGCTGAGAAATTGCAAACGTCGAGCAATTGCTCAGAGATGAAAAGTGCCAGCACTGAAAGCTCTTGCTAGCCAGCACCCTTCCTTGGAAGCGCTTTCACAGGCGCAGCAACACTGGGGCTTTGCGCTTCTATACGCACCAAACGTCACGGTCCTTCTCTTTCCGTCGGTAGACACGAGCTGAGAAATTGCAAACGTCAAGCAATTGCTCAGAGATGAAAAGTGCCAGCACTGAAAGCTGTTGCTAGCCAGCACCCTTCCTTGGAAGCGCTTTCACAGGCGCAGCAACACTGGGGCTTTGCGCTTCTCTAGCCACCAAACGTCACGGTCCTTCTCTTTCCGTCTCGTAGACACGAGGTGAGAAATTGCAAACGTCGAGCAATTGCTCAGAGATGAAAAGTGCCAGCACTGAAAGCTCTTGCTAGCCAGCACCCTTCCTTGGAAGCGCTTTTGTAGGCCTAAGAACACTGGGGCTCTGGGCTTCTCTAGCCACCTCATCTTCTGCTCATCCTCTTGCGCACTCTAAAGAGAGCTCAGGTGAGAAATTGCAAACGTCCAGCAATTGCTCAGAGATGAAAAGTGCCAGCACTGAAAGCTCTTGCTAGCCAGCACCCTTCCTTGGAAGCGCTTTTGTAGGCCTAAGAACACTGGGGCTCTGGGCTTCTCTAGCCACCTCATCTTCTGCTCATCCTCTCGCGCACTCTAAAGAGAGCTCAGGTGAGAAATTGCAAACGTCCAGCAATTGCTCAGAGATGAAAAGTGCCAGCACTGAAAGCTCTTGCTAGCCAGCACCCTTCCTTGGAAGCGCTTTCACAGGCGCAGCAACACTGGGGCTTTGCGCTTCTATACGCACCAAACGTCACGGTCCTTCTCTTTCCGTCGGTAGACACGAGCTGAGAAATTGCAAACGTCGAGCAATTGCTCAGAGATGAAAAGTGCCAGCACTGAAAGCTCTTGCTAGCCAGCACCCTTCCTTGGAAGTGCTTTCACAGGCGCAGCAACACTGGGGCTTTGCGCTTCTCTAGCCACCAAATGTCACGGTCATTCTCTTTCCGTCTCGTAGACACGAGCTGAGAAATTGCAAACGTCCAGCAATTGCTCAGAGATGAAAAGTGCCAGCACTGAAAGCTCTTGCTAGCCAGCACCCTTCCTTGGAAGCGCTTTTGTAGGCCTAAGAACACTGGGGCTCTGGGCTTCTCTAGCCACCTCATCTTCTGCTCATCCTCTCGCGCACTCAAAAGAGAGCTCAGGTGAGAAATTGCAAACGTCCAGCAATTGCTCAGAGATGAAAAGTGCCAGCACTGAAAGCTCTTGCTAGCCAGCACCCTTCCTTGGAAGCGCTTTTGTAGGCCTAAGAACACTGGGGCTCTGGGCTTCTCTAGCCACCTCATCTTCTGCTCATCCTCTCGCGCACTCTAAAGAGAGCTCAGGTGAGAAATTGCAAACGTCGAGCAATTGCTCAGAGATGAAAAGTGCCAGCACTGAAAGCTCTTGCTAGCCAGCACCCTTCCTTGGAAGCGCTTTTGTAGGCCTAAGAACACTGGGGCTCTGGGCTTCTCTAGCCACCTCATCTTCTGCTCATCCTCTCGCGCACTCTAAAGAGAGCTCAGGTGAGAAATTGCAAACGTCGAGCAATTGCTCAGAGATGAAAAGTGCCAGCACTGAAAGCTCTTGCTAGCCAGCACCCTTCCTTGGAAGCGCTTTTGTAGGCCTAAGAACACTGGGGCTCTGGGCTTCTCTAGCCACCTCATCTTCTGCTCATCCTCTCGCGCACTCTAAAGAGAGCTCAGGTGAGAAATTGCAAACGTCGAGCAATTGCTCAGAGATGAAAAGTGCCAGCACTGAAAGCTCTTGCTAGCCAGCACCCTTCCTTGGAAGCGCTTTCACAGGCGCAGCAACACTGGGGCTTTGCGCTTCTATACGCACCAAACGTCACGGTCCTTCTCTTTCCGTCGGTAGACACGAGCTGAGAAATTGCAAACGTCGAGCAATTGCTCAGAGATGAAAAGTGCCAGCACTGAAAGCTCTTGCTAGCCAGCACCCTTCCTTGGAAGTGCTTTCACAGGCGCAGCAACACTGGGGCTTTGCGCTTCTCTACCCACCAAATATCACGGTCATTCTCTTTCCGTCTCGTAGACAGGAGCTGAGAAATTGCAAACGTCCAGCAATTGCTCCGAGATGAAAAGTGCCAGCACTGAAAGCTCTTGCTAGCCAGCACCCTTCCTTGGAAGCGCTTTTGTAGGCCTAAGAACACTGGGGCTCTGGGCTTCTCTAGCCACCTCATCTTCTGCTCATCCTCTCGCGCACTCTAAAGAGAGCTCAGGTGAGAAATTGCAAACGTCGAGCAATTGCTCAGAGATGAAAAGTGCCAGCACTGAAAGCTCTTGCTAGCCAGCACCCTTCCTTGGAAGCGCTTTTGTAGGCCTAAGAACACTGGGGCTCTGGGCTTCTCTAGCCACCTCATCTTCTGCTCATCCTCTCGCGCACTCTAAAGAGAGCTCAGGTGAGAAATTGCAAACGTCGAGCAATTGCTCAGAGATGAAAAGTGCCAGCACTGAAAGCTCTTGCTAGCCAGCACCCTTCCTTGGAAGCGCTTTTGTAGGCCTAAGAACACTGGGGCTCTGGGCTTCTCTAGCCACCTCATCTTCTGCTCATCCTCTCGCGCACTCTAAAGAGAGCTCAGGTGAGAAATTGCAAACGTCGAGCAATTGCTCAGAGATGAAAAGTGCCAGCACTGAAAGCTCTTGCTAGCCAGCACCCTTCCTTGGAAGCGCTTTTGTAGGCCTAAGAACAGTGGGGCTCTGGGCTTCTCTAGCCACCTCATCTTCTGCTCATCCTCTCGCGCACTCTAAAGAGAGCTCAGGTGAGAAATTGCAAACGTCCAGCAATTGCTCAGAGATGAAAAGTGCCAGCACTGAAAGCTCTTGCTAGCCAGCACCCTTCCTTGGAAGCGCTTTCACAGGCGCAGCAACACTGGGGCTTTGCGCTTCTATACGCACCAAACGTCACGGTCCTTCTCTTTCCGTCGGTAGACACGAGCTGAGAAATTGCAAACGTCAAGCAATTGCTCAGAGATGAAAAGTGCCAGCACTGAAAGCTCTTGCTAGCCAGCACCCTTCCTTGGAAGCGCTTTCACAGGCGCAGCAACACTGGGGCTTTGCGCTTCTCTAGCCACCAAACGTCACGGTCCTTCTCTTTCCGTCTCGTAGACACGAGCTGAGAAATTGCAAACGTCGAGCAATTGCTCAGAGATGAAAAGTGCCAGCACTGAAAGCTGTTGCTAGCCAGCACCCTTCCTTGGAAGCGCTTTTGTAGGCCTAAGAACACTGGGGCTCTGGGCTTCTCTAGCCACCTCATCTTCTGCTCATCCTCTTGCGCACTCTAAAGAGAGCTCAGGTGAGAAATTGCAAACGTCCAGCAATTGCTCAGAGATGAAAAGTGCCAGCACTGAAAGCTCTTGCTAGCCAGCACCCTTCCTTGGAAGCGCTTTTGTAGGCCTAAGAACACTGGGGCTCTGGGCTTCTCTAGCCACCTCATCTTCTGCTCATCCTCTCGCGCACTCTAAAGAGAGCTCAGGTGAGAAATTGCAAACGTCGAGCAATTGCTCAGAGATGAAAAGTGCCAGCACTGAAAGCTCTTGCTAGCCAGCACCCTTCCTTGGAAGCGCTTTCACAGGCGCAGCAACACTGGGGCTTTGCGCTTCTATACGCACCAAACGTCACGGTCCTTTTCTTTCCGTCGGTAGACACGAGCTGAGAAATTGCAAACGTCGAGCAATTGCTCCGAGATGAAAAGTGCCAGCACTGAAAGCTCTTGCTAGCCAGCACCCTTCCTTGGAAGTGCTTTCACAGGCGCAGCAACACTGGGGCTTTGCGCTTCTCTAGCCACCAAATGTCACGGTCATTCTCTTTCCGTCTCGTAGACACGAGCTGAGAAATTGCAAACGTCGAGCAATTGCTCAGAGATGAAAAGTGCCAGCACTGAAAGCTCTTGCTAGCCAGCACCCTTCCTTGGAAGCGCTTTTGTAGGCCTAAGAACACTGGGGCTCTGGGCTTCTCTAGCCACCTCATCTTCTGCTCATCCTCTCGCGCACTCTAAAGAGAGCTCAGGTGAGAAATTGCAAACGTCCAGCAATTGCTCAGAGATGAAAAGTGCCAGCACTGAAAGCTCTTGCTAGCCAGCACCCTTCCTTGGAAGCGCTTTTGTAGGCCTAAGAACACTGGGGCTCTGGGCTTCTCTAGCCACCTCATCTTCTGCTCATCCTCTCGCGCACTCTAAAGAGAGCTCAGGTGAGAAATTGCAAACGTCGAGCAATTGCTCAGAGATGAAAAGTGCCAGCACTGAAAGCTCTTGCTAGCCAGCACCCTTCCTTGGAAGCGCTTTTGTAGGCCTAAGAACACTGGGGCTCTGGGCTTCTCTAGCCACCTCATCTTCTGCTCATCCTCTCGCGCACTCTAAAGAGAGCTCAGGTGAGAAATTGCAAACGTCGAGCAATTGCTCAGAGATGAAAAGTGCCAGCACTGAAAGCTCTTGCTAGCCAGCACCCTTCCTTGGAAGCGCTTTTGTAGGCCTAAGAACAGTGGGGCTCTGGGCTTCTCTAGCCACCTCATCTTCTGCTCATCCTCTCGCGCACTCTAAAGAGAGCTCAGGTGAGAAATTGCAAACGTCGAGCAATTGCTCAGAGATGAAAAGTGCCAGCACTGAAAGCTCTTGCTAGCCAGCACCCTTCCTTGGAAGCGCTTTCACAGGCGCAGCAACACTGGGGCTTTGCGCTTCTATACGCACCAAACGTCACGGTCCTTCTCTTTCCGTCGGTAGACACGAGCTGAGAAATTGCAAACGTCGAGCAATTGCTCAGAGATGAAAAGTGCCAGCACTGAAAGCTCTTGCTAGCCAGCACCCTTCCTTGGAAGTGCTTTCACAGGCGCAGCAACACTGGGGCTTTGCGCTTCTCTACCCACCAAATGTCACGGTCATTCTCTTTCCGTCTCGTAGACAGGAGCTGAGAAATTGCAAACGTCCAGCAATTGCTCCGAGATGAAAAGTGCCAGCACTGAAAGCTCTTGCTAGCCAGCACCCTTCCTTGGAAGCGCTTTTGTAGGCCTAAGAACACTGGGGCTCTGGGCTTCTCTAGCCACCTCATCTTCTGCTCATCCTCTCGCGCACTCTAAAGAGAGCTCAGGTGAGAAATTGCAAACGTCGAGCAATTGCTCAGAGATGAAAAGTGCCAGCACTGAAAGCTCTTGCTAGCCAGCACCCTTCCTTGGAAGCGCTTTTGTAGGCCTAAGAACACTGGGGCTCTGGGCTTCTCTAGCCACCTCATCTTCTGCTCATCCTCTCGCGCACTCTAAAGAGAGCTCAGGTGAGAAATTGCAAACGTCGAGCAATTGCTCAGAGATGAAAAGTGCCAGCACTGAAAGCTCTTGCTAGCCAGCACCCTTCCTTGGAAGCGCTTTTGTAGGCCTAAGAACACTGGGGCTCTGGGCTTCTCTAGCCACCTCATCTTCTGCTCATCCTCTCGCGCACTCTAAAGAGAGCTCAGGTGAGAAATTGCAAACGTCGAGCAATTGCTCAGAGATGAAAAGTGCCAGCACTGAAAGCTCTTGCTAGCCAGCACCCTTCCTTGGAAGCGCTTTTGTAGGCCTAAGAACACTGGGGCTCTGGGCTTCTCTAGCCACCTCATCTTCTGCTCATCCTCTCGCGCACTCTAAAGAGAGCTCAGGTGAGAAATTGCAAACGTCGAGCAATTGCTCAGAGATGAAAAGTGCCAGCACTGAAAGCTCTTGCTAGCCAGCACCCTTCCTTGGAAGCGCTTTTGTAGGCCTAAGAACAGTGGGGCTCTGGGCTTCTCTAGCCACCTCATCTTCTGCTCATCCTCTCGCGCACTCTAAAGAGAGCTCAGGTGAGAAATTGCAAACGTCGAGCAATTGCTCAGAGATGAAAAGTGCCAGCACTGAAAGTTCTTGCTAGCCAGCACCCTTCCTTGGAAGCGCTTTCACAGGCGCAGCAACACTGGGGCTTTGCGCTTCTATACGCACCAAACGTCACGGTCCTTCTCTTTCCGTCGGTAGACACGAGCTGAGAAATTGCAAACGTCGAGCAATTGCTCAGAGATGAAAAGTGCCAGCACTGAAAGCTGTTGCTAGCCAGCACCCTTCCTTGGAAGCGCTTTCACAGGCGCAGCAACACTGGGGCTTTGCGCTTCTCTAGCCACCAAATGTCACGGTCCTTCTCTTTCCGTCTCGTAGACACGAGCTGAGAAATTGCAAACGTCCAGCAATTGCTCAGAGATGAAAAGTGCCAGCACTGAAAGCTCTTGCTAGCCAGCACCCTTCCTTGGAAGCGCTTTTGTAGGCCTAAGAACACTGGGGCTCTGGGCTTCTCTAGCCACCTCATCTTCTGCTCATCCTCTCGCGCACTCTAAAGAGAGCTCAGGTGAGAAATTGCAAACGTCGAGCAATTGCTCAGAGATGAAAAGTGCCAGCACTGAAAGCTCTTGCTAGCCAGCACCCTTCCTTGGAAGCGCTTTTGTAGGCCTAAGAACACTGGGGCTCTGGGCTTCTCTAGCCACCTCATCTTCTGCTCATCCTCTCGCGCACTCTAAAGAGAGCTCAGGTGAGAAATTGCAAACGTCGAGCAATTGCTCAGAGATGAAAAGTGCCAGCACTGAAAGCTCTTGCTAGCCAGCACCCTTCCTTGGAAGCGCTTTTGTAGGCCTAAGAACACTGGGGCTCTGGGCTTCTCTAGCCACCTCATCTTCTGCTCATCCTCTCGCGCACTCTAAAGAGAGCTCAGGTGAGAAATTGCAAACGTCCAGCAATTGCTCAGAGATGAAAAGTGCCAGCACTGAAAGCTCTTGCTAGCCAGCACCCTTCCTTGGAAGCGCTTTTGTAGGCCTAAGAACACTGGGGCTCTGGGCTTCTCTAGCCACCTCATCTTCTGCTCATCCTCTCGCGCACTCTAAAGAGAGCTCAGGTGAGAAATTGCAAACGTCCAGCAATTGCTCAGAGATGAAAAGTGCCAGCACTGAAAGCTCTTGCTAGCCAGCACCCTTCCTTGGAAGCGCTTGCACAGGCGCAGCAACACTGGGGCTTTGCGCTTCTATACGCACCAAACGTCACGGTCCTTCTCTTTCCGTCGGTAGACACGAGCTGAGAAATTGCAAACGTCGAGCAATTGCTCAGAGATGAAAAGTGCCAGCACTGAAAGCTCTTGCTAGCCAGCACCCTTCCTTGGAAGCGCTTTCACAGGCGCAGCAACACTGGGGCTTTGCGCTTCTCTAGCCACCAAACGTCACGGTCCTTCTCTTTCCGTCGGTAGACAGGAGCTGAGAAATTGCAAACGTCGAGCAATTGCTCCGAGATGAAAAGTGCCAGCACTGAAAGCTGTTGCTAGCCAGCACCCTTCCTTGGAAGCGCTTTTGTAGGCCTAAGAACACTGGGGCTCTGGGCTTCTCTAGCCACCTCATCTTCTGCTCATCCTCTCGCGCACTCTAAAGAGAGCTCAGGTGAGAAATTGCAACCGTCGAGCAATTGCTCAGAGATGAAAAGTGCCAGCACTGAAAGCTCTTGCTAGCCAGCACCCTTCCTTGGAAGCGCTTTTGTAGGCCTAAGAACACTGGGGCTCTGGGCTTCTCTAGCCACCTCATCTTCTGCTCATCCTCTCGCGCACTCTAAAGAGAGCTCAGGTGAGAAATTGCAAACGTCGAGCAATTGCTCAGAGATGAAAAGTGCCAGCACTGAAAGCTCTTGCTAGCCAGCACCCTTCCTTGGAAGCGCTTTCACAGGCGCAGCAACACTGGGGCTTTGCGCTTCTATACGCACCAAACGTCACGGTCCTTCTCTTTCCGTCGGTAGACACGAGCTGAGAAATTGCAAACGTCGAGCAATTGCTCAGAGATGAAAAGTGCCAGCACTGAAAGCTCTTGCTAGCCAGCACCCTTCCTTGGAAGCGCTTTCACAGGCGCAGCAACACTGGGGCTTTGCGCTTCTCTACCCACCAAATGTCACGGTCATTCTCTTTCCGTCTCGTAGACACGAGCTGAGAAATTGCAAACGTCCAGCAATTGCTCAGAGATGAAAAGTGCCAGCACTGAAAGCTCTTGCTAGCCAGCACCCTTCCTTGGAAGCGCTTTTGTAGGCCTAAGAACACTGGGGCTCTGGGCTTCTCTAGCCACCTCATCTTCTGCTCATCCTCTCGCGCACTCTAAAGAGAGCTCAGGTGAGAAATTGCAAACGTCGAGCAATTGCTCAGAGATGAAAAGTGCCAGCACTGAAAGCTCTTGCTAGCCAGCACCCTTCCTTGGAAGCGCTTTTGTAGGCCTAAGAACACTGGGGCTCTGGGCTTCTCTAGCCACCTCATCTTCTGCTCATCCTCTCGCGCACTCTAAAGAGAGCTCAGGTGAGAAATTGCAAACGTCGAGCAATTGCTCAGAAATGAAAAGTGCCAGCACTGAAAGCTCTTGCTAGCCAGCACCCTTCCTTGGAAGCGCTTTTGTAGGCCTAAGAACACTGGGGCTCTGGGCTTCTCTAGCCACCTCATCTTCTGCTCATCCTCTCGCGCACTCTAAAGAGAGCTCAGGTGAGAAATTGCAAACGTCAAGCAATTGCTCAGAGATGAAAAGTGCCAGCACTGAAAGCTCTTGCTAGCCAGCACCCTTCCTTGGAAGCGCTTTCACAGGCGCAGCAACACTGGGGCTTTGCGCTTCTCTAGCCACCAAATGTCACGGTCCTTCTCTTTCCGTCGGTAGACACGAGCTGAGAAATTGCAAACGTCGAGCAATTGCTCAGAGATGAAAAGTGCCAGCACTGAAAGCTGTTGCTAGCCAGCACCCTTCCTTGGAAGCGCTTTTGTAGGCCTAAGAACACTGGGGCTCTGGGCTTCTCTAGCCACCTCATCTTCTGCTCATCCTCTCGCGCACTCTAAAGAGAGCTCAGGTGAGAAATTGCAAACGTCGAGCAATTGCTCAGAGATGAAAAGTGCCAGCACTGAAAGCTCTTGCTAGCCAGCACCCTTCCTTGGAAGCGCTTTTGTAGGCCTAAGAACACTGGGGCTCTGGGCTTCTCTAGCCACCTCATCTTCTGCTCATCCTCTCGCGCACTCTAAAGAGAGCTCAGGTGAGAAATTGCAAACGTCAAGCAATTGCTCAGAGATGAAAAGTGCCAGCACTGAAAGCTCTTGCTAGCCAGCACCCTTCCTTGGAAGCGCTTTCACAGGCGCAGCAACACTGGGGCTTTGCGCTTCTCTACCCAACAAACGTCACGGTCCTTCTCTTTCCGTCTCGTAGACACGAGCTGAGAAATTGCAAACGTCGAGCAATTGCTCAGAGATGAAAAGTGCCAGCACTGAAAGCTCTTGCTAGCCAGCACCCTTCCTTGGAAGCGCTTTCACAGGCGCAGCAACACTGGGGCTTTGCGCTTCTATACACACCAAACGTCACGGTCCTTCTATTTCCGTCGGTAGACACGAGCTGAGAAATTGCAAACGTCAAGCAATTGCTCAGAGATGAAAAGTGCCAGCACTGAAAGCTCTTGCTAGCCAGCACCCTTCCTTGGAAGCGCTTTTGTAGGCCTAAGAACACTGGGGCTCTGGGCATCTCTAGCCACCTCATCTTCTGCTCATCCTCTCGCGCACTCTAAAGAGAGCTCAGGTGAGAAATTGCAAACGTCGAGCAATTGCTCAGAGATGAAAAGTGCCAGCACTGAAAGCTCTTGCTAGCCAGCACCCTTCCTTGGAAGCGCTTTCACAGGCGCAGCAACACTGGGGCTTTTCGCTTCTCTACCCAACAAACGTCACGGTCCTTCTCTTTCCGTCTTGTAGACACGAGCTGAGAAATTGCAAACGTCGAGCAATTGCTCCGAGATGAAAAGTGCCAGCACTGAAAGCTCTTGCTAGCCAGCACCCTTCCTTGGAAGCGCTTTTGTAGGCCTAAGAACACTGGGGCTCTGGGCTTCTCTAGCCACCTCATCTTCTGCTCATCCTCTTGCGCACTCTAAAGAGAGCTCAGGTGAGAAATTGCAAACGTCCAGCAATTGCTCAGAGATGAAAAGTGCCAGCACTGAAAGCTGTTGCTAGCCAGCACCCTTCCTTGGAAGCGCTTTTGTAGGCCTAAGAACACTGGGGCTCTGGGCTTCTCTAGCCACCTCATCTTCTGCTCATCCTCTCGCGCACTCTAAAGAGAGCTCAGGTGAGAAATTGCAAACGTCGAGCAATTGCTCAGAGATGAAAAGTGCCAGCACTGAAAGCTCTTGCTAGCCAGCACCCTTCCTTGGAAGCGCTTTCACAGGCGCAGCAACACTGGGGCTTTGCGCTTCTATACGCACCAAACGTCACGGTCCTTCTCTTTCCGTCGGTAGACACGAGCTGAGAAATTGCAAACGTCGAGCAATTGCTCCGAGATGAAAAGTGCCAGCACTGAAAGCTGTTGCTAGCCAGCACCCTTCCTTGGAAGCGCTTTCACAGGCGCAGCAACACTGGGGCTTTGCGCTTCTCTAGCCACCAAACGTCACGGTCCTTCTCTTTCCGTCGGTAGACACGAGCTGAGAAATTGCAAACGTCCAGCAATTGCTCAGAGATGAAAAGTGCCAGCACTGAAAGCTGTTGCTAGCCAGCACCCTTCCTTGGAAGCGCTTTTGTAGGCCTAAGAACACTGGGGCTCTGGGCTTCTCTAGCCACCTCATCTTCTGCTCATCCTCTCGCGCACTCTAAAGAGAGCTCAGGTGAGAAATTGCAAACGTCCAGCAATTGCTCAGAGATGAAAAGTGCCAGCACTGAAAGCTCTTGCTAGCCAGCACCCTTCCTTGGAAGCGCTTTTGTAGGCCTAAGAACACTGGGGCTCTGGGCTTCTCTAGCCACCTCATCTTCTGCTCATCCTCTCGCGCACTCTAAAGAGAGCTCAGGTGAGAAATTGCAAACGTCGAGCAATTGCTCAGAGATGAAAAGTGCCAGCACTGAAAGCTGTTGCTAGCCAGCACCCTTCCTTGGAAGCGCTTTTGTAGGCCTAAGAACACTGGGGCTCTGGGCTTCTCTAGCCACCTCATCTTCTGCTCATCCTCTTGCGCACTCTAAAGAGAGCTCAGGTGAGAAATTGCAAACGTCCAGCAATTGCTCAGAGATGAAAAGTGCCAGCACTGAAAGCTCTTGCTAGCCAGCACCCTTCCTTGGAAGCGCTTTTGTAGGCCTAAGAACAGTGGGGCTCTGGGCTTCTCTAGCCACCTCATCTTCTGCTCATCCTCTCGCGCACTCTAAAGAGAGCTCAGGTGAGAAATTGCAAACGTCGAGCAATTGCTCAGAGATGAAAAGTGCCAGCACTGAAAGCTGTTGCTAGCCAGCACCCTTCCTTGGAAGCGCTTTTGTAGGCCTAAGAACACTGGGGCTCTGGGCTTCTCTAGCCACCTCATCTTCTGCTCATCCTCTCGCGCACTCTAAAGAGAGCTCAGGTGAGAAATTGCAAACGTCGAGCAATTGCTCAGAGATGAAAAGTGCCAGCACTGAAAGCTCTTGCTAGCCAGCACCCTTCCTTGGAAGCGCTTTCACAGGCGCAGCAACACTGGGGCTTTGCGCTTCTCTACCCACCAAATGTCACGGTCCTTCTCTTTCCGTCTCGTAGACACGAGCTGAGAAATTGCAAACGTCCAGCAATTGCTCAGAGATGAAAAGTGCCAGCACTGAAAGCTCTTGCTAGCCAGCACCCTTCCTTGGAAGCGCTTTTGTAGGCCTAAGAACACTGGGGCTCTGGGCTTCTCTAGCCACCTCATCTTCTGCTCATCCTCTCGCGCACTCTAAAGAGAGCTCAGGTGAGAAATTGCAAACGTCGAGCAATTGCTCAGAGATGAAAAGTGCCAGCACTGAAAGCTCTTGCTAGCCAGCACCCTTCCTTGGAAGCGCTTTTGTAGGCCTAAGAACACTGGGGCTCTGGGCTTCTCTAGCCACCTCATCTTCTGCTCATCCTCTCGCGCACTCTAAAGAGAGCTCAGGTGAGAAATTGCAAACGTCCAGCAATTGCTCAGAAATGAAAAGTGCCAGCACTGAAAGCTCTTGCTAGCCAGCACCCTTCCTTGGAAGCGCTTTTGTAGGCCTAAGAACACTGGGGCTCTGGGCTTCTCTAGCCACCTCATCTTCTGCTCATCCTCTCGCGCACTCTAAAGAGAGCTCAGGTGAGAAATTGCAAACGTCAAGCAATTGCTCAGAGATGAAAAGTGCCAGCACTGAAAGCTCTTGCTAGCCAGCACCCTTCCTTGGAAGCGCTTTCACAGGCGCAGCAACACTGGGGCTTTGCGCTTCTCTAGCCACCAAATGTCACGGTCCTTCTCTTTCCGTCGGTAGACACGAGCTGAGAAATTGCAAACGTCGAGCAATTGCTCAGAGATGAAAAGTGCCAGCACTGAAAGCTGTTGCTAGCCAGCACCCTTCCTTGGAAGCGCTTTTGTAGGCCTAAGAACACTGGGGCTCTGGGCTTCTCTAGCCACCTCATCTTCTGCTCATCCTCTCGCGCACTCTAAAGAGAGCTCAGGTGAGAAATTGCAAACGTCGAGCAATTGCTCAGAGATGAAAAGTGCCAGCACTGAAAGCTCTTGCTAGCCAGCACCCTTCCTTGGAAGCGCTTTTGTAGGCCTAAGAACACTGGGGCTCTGGGCTTCTCTAGCCACCTCATCTTCTGCTCATCCTCTCGCGCACTCTAAAGAGAGCTCAGGTGAGAAATTACAAACGTCGAGCAATTGCTCAGAGATGAAAAGTGCCAGCACTGAAAGCTCTTGCTAGCCAGCACCCTTCCTTGGAAGCGCTTTCACAGGCGCAGCAACACTGGGGCTTTGCGCTTCTCTACCCACCAAATGTCACGGTCATTCTCTTTCCGTCTCGTAGACACGAGCTGAGAAATCGCAAACGTCGAGCAATTGCTCAGAGATGAAAAGTGCCAGCACTGAAAGCTCTTGCTAGCCAGCACCCTTCCTTGGAAGCGCTTTTGTAGGCCTAAGAACACTGGGGCTCTGGGCTTCTCTAGCCACCTCATCTTCTGCTCATCCTCTCGCGCACTCTAAAGAGAGCTCAGGTGAGAAATTGCAAACGTCAAGCAATTGCTCAGAGATGAAAAGTGCCAGCACTGAAAGCTCTTGCTAGCCAGCACCCTTCCTTGGAAGCGCTTTCACAGGCGCAGCAACACTGGGGCTTTGCGCTTCTCTACCCACCAAACGTCACGGTCCTTCTCCTTCCGTCTCGTAGACACGAGCTGAGAAATTGCAAACGTCGAGCAATTGCTCAGAGATGAAAAGTGCCAGCACTGAAAGCTCTTGCTAGCCAGCACCCTTCCTTGGAAGCGCTTTCACAGGCGCAGCAACACTGGGGCTTTGCGCTTCTATACACACCAAACGTCACGGTCCTTCTCTTTCCGTCGGTAGACACGAGCTGAGAAATTGCAAACGTCAAGCAATTGCTCCGAGATGAAAAGTGCCAGCACTGAAAGCTCTTGCTAGCCAGCACCCTTCCTTGGAAGCGCTTTTGTAGGCCTAAGAACAGTGGGGCTCTGGGCTTCTCTAGCCACCTCATCTTCTGCTCATCCTCTCGCGCACTCTAAAGAGAGCTCAGGTGAGAAATTGCAAACGTCGAGCAATTGCTCAGAGATGAAAAGTGCCAGCACTGAAAGCTCTTGCTAGCCAGCAGCCTTCCTTGGAAGCGCTTTCACAGGCGCAGCAACACTGGGGCTTTGCGCTTCTCTAGCCACCAAACGTCACGGTCCTTCTCTTTCCGTCTCGTAGACACGAGCTGAGAAATTGCAAACGTCGAGCAATTGCTCAGAGATGAAAAGTGCCAGCACTGAAAGCTGTTGCTAGCCAGCACCCTTCCTTGGAAGCGCTTTTGTAGGCCTAAGAACACTGGGGCTCTGGGCTTCTCTAGCCACCTCATCTTCTGCTCATCCTCTTGCGCACTCTAAAGAGAGCTCAGGTGAGAAATTGCAAACGTCCAGCAATTGCTCAGAGATGAAAAGTGCCAGCACTGAAAGCTGTTGCTAGCCAGCACCCTTCCTTGGAAGCGCTTTTGTAGGCCTAAGAACAGTGGGGCTCTGGGCTTCTCTAGCCACCTCATCTTCTGCTCATCCTCTCGCGCACTCTAAAGAGAGCTCAGGTGAGAAATTGCAAACGTCCAGCAATTGCTCAGAGATGAAAAGTGCCAGCACTGAAAGCTCTTGCTAGCCAGCACCCTTCCTTGGAAGCGCTTTCACAGGCGCAGCAACACTGGGGCTTTGCGCTTCTATACGCACCAAACGTCACGGTCCTTCTCTTTCCGTCGGTAGACACGAGCTGAGAAATTGCAAACGTCAAGCAATTGCTCAGAGATGAAAAGTGCCAGCACTGAAAGCTCTTGCTAGCCAGCACCCTTCCTTGGAAGCGCTTTCACAGGCGCAGCAACACTGGGGCTTTGCGCTTCTCTAGCCACCAAACGTCACGGTCCTTCTCTTTCCGTCGGTAGACACGAGCTGAGAAATTGCAAACGTCCAGCAATTGCTCAGAGATGAAAAGTGCCAGCACTGAAAGCTGTTGCTAGCCAGCACCCTTCCTTGGAAGCGCTTTTGTAGGCCTAAGAACACTGGGGCTCTGGGCTTCTCTAGCCACCTCATCTTCTGCTCATCCTCTCGCGCACTCTAAAGAGAGCTCAGGTGAGAAATTGCAAACGTCGAGCAATTGCTCAGAGATGAAAAGTGCCAGCACTGAAAGCTCTTGCTAGCCAGCACCCTTCCTTGGAAGCGCTTTTGTAGCCCTTAGAACACTGGGGCTCTGGGCTTCTCTAGCCACCTCATCTTCTGCTCATCCTCTCGCGCACTCTAAAGAGAGCTCAGGTGAGAAATTGCAAACGTCGAGCAATTGCTCAGAGATGAAAAGTGCCAGCACTGAAAGCTCTTGCTAGCCAGCACCCTTCCTTGGAAGCGCTTTTGTAGGCCTAAGAACACTGGGGCTCTGGGCTTCTCTAGCCACCTCATCTTCTGCTCATCCTCTCGCGCACTCTAAAGAGAGCTCAGGTGAGAAATTGCAAACGTCGAGCAATTGCTCAGAGATGAAAAGTGCCAGCACTGAAAGCTCTTGCTAGCCAGCACCCTTCCTTGGAAGCGCTTTTGTAGGCCTAAGAACAGTGGGGCTCTGGGCTTCTCTAGCCACCTCATCTTCTGCTCATCCTCTCGCGCACTCTAAAGAGAGCTCAGGTGAGAAATTGCAAACGTCGAGCAATTGCTCAGAGATGAAAAGTGCCAGCACTGAAAGCTCTTGCTAGCCAGCACCCTTCCTTGGAAGCGCTTTTGTAGGCCTAAGAACACTGGGGCTCTGGGCTTCTCTAGCCACCTCATCTTCTGCTCATCCTCTCGCGCACTCTAAAGAGAGCTCAGGTGAGAAATTGCAAACGTCGAGCAATTGCTCAGAGATGAAAAGTGCCAGCACTGAAAGCTCTTGCTAGCCAGCACCCTTCCTTGGAAGCGCTTTCACAGGCGCAGCAACACTGGCGCTTTGCGCTTCTCTACCCACCAAATGTCACGGTCATTCTCTTTCCGTCTCGTAGAGAGGAGCAGAGAAATTGCAAACGTCCAGCAATTGCTCAGAGATGAAAAGTGCCAGCACTGAAAGCTGTTGCTAGCCAGCACCCTTCCTTGGAAGCGCTTTTGTAGGCCTAAGAACACTGGGGCTCTGGGCTTCTCTAGCCACCTCATCTTCTGCTCATCCTCTCGCGCACTCTAAAGAGAGCTCAGGTGAGAAATTGCAAACGTCCAGCAATTGCTCAGAGATGAAAAGTGCCAGCACTGAAAGCTGTTGCTAGCCAGCACCCTTCCTTGGAAGCGCTTTCACAGGCGCAGCAACACTGGGGCTTTGCGCTTCTCTAGCCACCAAACGTCACGGTCCTTCTCTTTCCGTCTCGTAGACACGAGCTGAGAAATTGCAAACGTCGAGCAATTGCTCAGAGATGAAAAGTGCCAGCACTGAAAGCTGTTGCTAGCCAGCACCCTTCCTTGGAAGCGCTTTCACAGGCGCAGCAACACTGGGGCTTTGCGCTTCTATACGCACCAAACGTCACGGTCCTTCTCTTTCCGTCGGTAGACACGAGCTGAGAAATTGCAAACGTCAAGCAATTGCTCAGAGATGAAAAGTGCCAGCACTGAAAGCTGTTGCTAGCCAGCACCCTTCCTTGGAAGCGCTTTTGTAGGCCTAAGAACACTGGGGCTCTGGGCTTCTCTAGCCACCTCATCTTCTGCTCATCCTCTCGCGCACTCTAAAGAGAGCTCAGGTGAGAAATTGCAAACGTCGAGCAATTGCTCAGAGATGAAAAGTGCCAGCACTGAAAGCTCTTGCTAGCCAGCACCCTTCCTTGGAAGCGCTTTTGTAGGCCTAAGAACACTGGGGCTCTGGGCTTCTCTAGCCACCTCATCTTCTGCTCATCCTCGCGCACTCTAAAGAGAGCTCAGGTGAGAAATTGCAAACGTCGAGCAATTGCTCAGAGATGAAAAGTGCCAGCACTGAAAGCTCTTGCTAGCCAGCACCCTTCCTTGGAAGCGCTTTTGTAGGCCTAAGAACACTGGGGCTCTGGGCTTCTCTAGCCACCTCATCTTCTGCTCATCCTCTCGCGCACTCTAAAGAGAGCTCAGGTGAGAAATTGCAAACGTCCAGCAATTGCTCAGAGATGAAAAGTGCCAGCACTGAAAGCTCTTGCTAGCCAGCACCCTTCCTTGGAAGCGCTTTTGTAGGCCTGAGAACACTGGGGCTCTGGGCTTCTCTAGCCACCTCATCTTCTGCTCATCCTCTCGCGCACTCTAAAGAGAGCTCAGGTGAGAAATTGCAAACGTCGAGCAATTGCTCAGAGATGAAAAGTGCCAGCACTGAAAGCTCTTGCTAGCCAGCACCCTTCCTTGGAAGCGCTTTCACAGGTGCAGCAACACTGGGGCTTTGCGCTTCTATACGCACCAAACGTAACGGTCCTTCTCTTTCCGTCGGTAGACACGAGCTGAGAAATTGCAAACGTCGAGCAATTGCTCAGAGATGAAAAGTGCCAGCACTGAAAGCTCTTGCTAGCCAGCACCCTTCCTTGGAAGCGCTTTCACAGGCGCAGCAACACTGGGGCTTTGCGCTTCTCTACCCACCAAATGTCACGGTCATTCTCTTTCCGTCTCGTAGACAGGAGCTGAGAAATTGCAAACGTCGAGCAATTGCTCAGAGATGAAAAGTGCCAGCACTGAAAGCTGTTGCTAGCCAGCACCCTTCCTTGGAAGCGCTTTTGTAGGCCTAAGAACACTGGGGCTCTGGGCTTCTCTAGCCACCTCATCTTCTGCTCATCCTCTCGCGCACTCTAAAGAGAGCTCAGGTGAGAAATTGCAACCGTCGAGCAGTTGCTCAGAGATGAAAAGTGCCAGCACTGAAAGCTCTTGCTAGCCAGCACCCTTCCTTGGAAGCGCTTTTGTAGGCCTAAGAACAGTGGGGCTCTGGGCTTCTCTAGCCACCTCATCTTCTGCTCATCCTCTCGCGCACTCTAAAGAGAGCTCAGGTGAGAAATTACAAACGTCCAGCAATTGCTCAGAGATGAAAAGTGCCAGCACTGAAAGCTCTTGCTAGCCAGCACCCTTCCTTGGAAGCGCTTTCACAGGCGCAGCAACATTGGGGCTTTGCGCTTCTCTACCCACCAAATGTCACGGTCATTCTCTTTCCGTCTCGTAGACAGGAGCTGAGAAATTGCAAACGTCCAGCAATTGCTCAGAGATGAAAAGTGCCAGCACTGAAAGCTCTTGCTAGCCAGCACCCTTCCTTGGAAGCGCTTTTGTAGGCCTAAGAACACTGGGGCTCTGGGCTTCTCTAGCCACCTCATCTTCTGCTCATCCTCTCGCGCACTCTAAAGAGAGCTCAGGTGAGAAATTGCAAACGTCCAGCAATTGCTCAGAGATGAAAAGTGCCAGCACTGAAAGCTCTTGCTAGCCAGCACCCTTCCTTGGAAGCGCTTTCACAGGCGCAGCAACACTGGGGCTTTGCGCTTCTCTACCCACCAAACGTCACGGTCCTTCTCTTTCCGTCTCGTAGACACGAGCTGAGAAATTGCAAACGTCAAGCAATTGCTCAGAGATGAAAAGTGCCAGCACTGAAAGCTCTTGCTAGCCAGCACCCTTCCTTGGAAGCGCTTTCACAGGCGCAGCAACACTGGGGCTTTGCGCTTCTATACACACCAAACGTCACGGTCCTTCTCTTTCCGTCGGTAGACACGAGCTGAGAAATTGCAAACGTCAAGCAATTGCTCCGAGATGAAAAGTGCCAGCACTGAAAGCTGTTGCTAGCCAGCACCCTTCCTTGGAAGCGCTTTTGTAGGCCTAAGAACACTGGGGCTCTGGGCTTCTCTAGCCACCTCATCTTCTGCTCATCCTCTCGCGCACTCTAAAGAGAGCTCAGGTGAGAAATTACAAACGTCGAGCAATTGCTCAGAGATGAAAAGTGCCAGCACTGAAAGCTCTTGCTAGCCAGCACCCTTCCTTGGAAGCGCTTTCACAGGCGCAGCAACACTGGGGCTTTGCGCTTCTCTAGCCACCAAACGTCACGGTCCTTCTCTTTCCGTCTCCTAGACACGAGCTGAGAAATTGCAAACGTCGAGCAATTGCTCAGAGATGAAAAGTGCCAGCACTGAAAGCTGTTGCTAGCCAGCACCCTTCCTTGGAAGCGCTTTTGTAGGCCTAAGAACACTGGGGCTCTGGGCTTCTCTAGCCACCTCATCTTCTGCTCATCCTCTCGCGCACTCTAAAGAGAGCTCAGGTGAGAAATTGCAAACGTCGAGCAATTGCTCAGAGATGAAAAGTGCCAGCACTGAAAGCTCTTGCTAGCCAGCACCCTTCCTTGGAAGCGCTTTTGTAGGCCGAAGAACACTGGGGCTCTGGGCTTCTCTAGCCACCTCATCTTCTGCTCATCCTCTCGCGCACTCTAAAGAGAGCTCAGGTGAGAAATTGCAACCGTCGAGCAATTGCTCAGAGATGAAAAGTGCCAGCACTGAAAGCTCTTGCTAGCCAGCACCCTTCCTTGGAAGCGCTTTCACAGGCGCAGCAACACTGGGGCTTTGCGCTTCTCTAGCCACCAAACGTCACGGTCCTTCTCTTTCCGTCTCGTAGACACGAGCTGAGAAATTGCAAACGTCGAGCAATTGCTCCGAGATGAAAAGTGCCAGCACTGAAAGCTGTTGCTAGCCAGCACCCTTCCTTGGAAGCGCTTTTGTAGGCCTAAGAACACTGGGGCTCTGGGCTTCTCTAGCCACCTCATCTTCTGCTCATCCTCTCGCGCACTCTAAAGAGAGCTCAGGTGAGAAATTGCAACCGTCGAGCAATTGCTCAGAGATGAAAAGTGCCAGCACTGAAAGCTCTTGCTAGCCAGCACCCTTCCTTGGAAGCGCTTTTGTAGGCCTAAGAACACTGGGGCTCTGGGCTTCTCTAGCCACCTCATCTTCTGCTCATCCTCTCGCGCACTCTAAAGAGAGCTCAGGTGAGAAATTGCAAACGTCGAGCAATTGCTCAGAGATGAAAAGTGCCAGCACTGAAAGCTCTTGCTAGCCAGCACCCTTCCTTGGAAGCGCTTTTGTAGGCCTAAGAACACTGGGGCTCTGGGCTTCTCTAGCCACCTCATCTTCTGCTCATCCTCTCGCGCACTCTAAAGAGAGCTCAGGTGAGAAATTGCAAACGTCGAGCAATTGCTCAGAGATGAAAAGTGCCAGCACTGAAAGCTGTTGCTAGCCAGCACCCTTCCTTGGAAGCGCTTTCACAGGCGCAGCAACACTGGGGCTTTGCGCTTCTCTAGCCACCAAATGTCACGGTCATTCTCTTTCCGTCTCGTAGACACGAGCTGAGAAATTGCAAACGTCGAGCAATTGCTCAGAGATGAAAAGTGCCAGCACTGAAAGCTCTTGCTAGCCAGCACCCTTCCTTGGAAGCGCTTTCACAGGCGCAGCAACACTGGGGCTTTGTGCTTCTATAGACACCAAACGTCACGGTCCTTCTCTTTCCGTCGGTAGACACGAGCTGAGAAATTGCAAACGTCAAGCAATTGCTCCGAGATGAAAAGTGCCAGCACTGAAAGCTGTTGCTAGCCAGCACCCTTCCTTGGAAGCGCTTTTGTAGGCCTAAGAACACTGGGGCTCTGGGCTTCTCTAGCCACCTCATCTTCTGCTCATCCTCTCGCGCACTCTAAAGAGAGCTCAGGTGAGAAATTACAAACGTCGAGCAAATGCTCAGAGATGAAAAGTGCCAGCACTGAAAGCTCTTGCTAGCCAGCACCCTTCCTTGGAAGCGCTTTCACAGGCGCAGCAACACTGGGGCTTTGCGCTTCTCTAGCCACCAAACGTCACCGTCCTTCTCTTTCCGTCTCGTAGACAGGAGCAGAGAAATTGCAAACGTCGAGCAATTGCTCAGAGATGAAAAGTGCCAGCACTGAAAGCTCTTGCTAGCCAGCACCCTTCCTTGGAAGCGCTTTTGTAGGCCTAAGAACACTGGGGCTCTGGGCTTCTCTAGCCACCTCATCTTCTGCTCATCCTCTCACGCACTCTAAAGAGAGCTCAGGTGAGAAATTGCAAACGTCCAGCAATTGCTCAGAGATGAAAAGTGCCAGCACTGAAAGCTGTTGCTAGCCAGCACCCTTCCTTGGAAGCGCTTTTGTAGGCCTAAGAACACTGGGGCTCTGGGCTTCTCTAGCCACCTCATCTTCTGCTCATCGTCTCGCGCACTCTATAGAGAGCTCAGGTGAGAAATTGCAAACGTCGAGCAATTGCTCAGAGATGAAAAGTGCCAGCACTGAAAGCTCTTGCTAGCCAGCACCCTTCCTTGTAAGCGCTTTCACAGGCGCAGCAACACTGGGGCTTTGCGCTTCTCTAGCCACCAAACGTCACGGTCCTTCTCTTTCCGTCTCGTAGACACGAGCTGAGAAATTGCAAACGTCGAGCAATTGCTCCGAGATGAAAAGTGCCAGCACTGAAAGCTGTTGCTAGCCAGCACCCTTCCTTGGAAGCGCTTTTGTAGGCCTAAGAACACTGGGGCTCTGGGCTTCTCTAGCCACCTCATCTTCTGCTCATCCTCTCGCGCACTCTAAAGAGAGCTCAGGTGAGAAATTGCAACCGTCGAGCAATTGCTCAGAGATGAAAAGTGCCAGCACTGAAAGCTGTTGCTAGCCAGCACCCTTCCTTGGAAGCGCTTTTGTAGGCCTAAGAACACTGGGGCTCTGGGCTTCTCTAGCCACCTCATCTTCTGCTCATCCTCTCGCGCACTCTAAAGAGAGCTCAGGTGAGAAATTGCAAACGTCGAGCAATTGCTCAGATATGAAAAGTGCCAGCACTGAAAGCTCTTGCTAGCCAGCACCCTTCCTTGGAAGCGCTTTTGTAGGCCTAAGAACAGTGGGGCTCTGGGCTTCTCTAGCCACCTCATCTTCTGCTCATCCTCTCGCGCACTCTAAAGAGAGCTCAGGTGAGAAATTGCAAACGTCGAGCAATTGCTCAGAGATGAAAAGTGCCAGCACTGAAAGCTCTTGCTAGCCAGCACCCTTCCTTGGAAGCGCTTTTGTAGGCCTAAGAACACTGGGGCTCTGGGCTTCTCTAGCCACCTCATCTTCTGCTCATCCTCTCGCGCACTCTAAAGAGAGCTCAGGTGAGAAATTGCAAACGTCGAGCAATTGCTCAGAGATGAAAAGTGCCAGCACTGAAAGCTCTTGCTAGCCAGCACCCTTCCTTGGAAGCGCTTTCACAGGCGCAGCAACACTGGGGCTTAGCGCTTCTATACGCACCAAACGTCACGGTCCTTCTCTTTCCGTCTCGTAGACACGAGCTGAGAAATTGCAAACGTCGAGCAATTGCTCAGAGATGAAAAGTGCCAGCACTGAAAGCTCTTGCTAGCCAGCACCCTTCCTTGGAAGCGCTTTCACAGGCGCAGCAACACTGGGGCTTTGCGCTTCTCTACCCACCAAATGTCACGGTCATTCTCTTTCCGTCTCGTAGACAGGAGCTGAGAAATTGCAAACGTCCAGCAATTGCTCAGAGATGAAAAGTGCCAGCACTGAAAGCTCTTGCTAGCCAGCACCCTTCCTTGGAAGCGCTTTTGTAGGCCTAAGAACACTGGGGCTCTGGGCTTCTCTAGCCACCTCATCTTCTGCTCATCCTCTCGCGCACTCTAAAGAGAGCTCAGGTGAGAAATTGCAAACGTCGAGCAATTGCTCAGAGATGAAAAGTGCCAGCACTGAAAGCTCTTGCTAGCCAGCACCCTTCCTTGGAAGCGCTTTTGTAGGCCTAAGAACACTGGGGCTCTGGGCTTCTCTAGCCACCTAATCTTCCGCTCATCCTCTCGCGCACTCAAAAGAGAGCTCAGGTGAGAAATTGCAAACGTCGAGCAATTGCTCAGAGATGAAAAGTGCCAGCACTGAAAGCTCTTGCTAGCCAGCACCCTTCCTTGGAAGCGCTTTTGTAGGCCTAAGAACACTGGGGCTCTGGGCTTCTCTAGCCACCTCATCTTCTGCTCATCCTCTCGCGCACTCTAAAGAGAGCTCAGGTGAGAAATTGCAAACGTCGAGCAATTGCTCAGAGATGAAAAGTGCCAGCACTGAAAGCTGTTGCTAGCCAGCACCCTTCCTTGGAAGCGCTTTCACAGGCGCAGCAACACTGGGGCTTTGCGCTTCTATACGCACCAAATGTCACGGTCCTTCTCTTTCCGTCGGTAGACACGAGCTGAGAAATTGCAAACGTCGAGCAATTGCTCAGAGATGAAAAGTGCCAGCACTGAAAGCTGTTGCTAGCCAGCACCCTTCCTTGGAAGCGCTTTTGTAGGCCTAAGAACACTGGGGCTCTGGGCTTCTCTAGCCACCTCATCTTCTGCTCATCCTCTCGCGCACTCTAAAGAGAGCTCAGGTGAGAAATTGCAAACGTCGAGCAATTGCTCAGAGATGAAAAGTGCCAGCACTGAAAGCTCTTGCTAGCCAGCACCCTTCCTTGGAAGCGCTTTTGTAGGCCTAAGAACACTGGGGCTCTGGGCTTCTCTAGCCACCTCATCTTCTGCTCATCCTCTCGCGCACTCTAAAGAGAGCTCAGGTGAGAAATTACAAACGTCGAGCAATTGCTCAGAGATGAAAAGTGCCAGCACTGAAAGCTCTTGCTAGCCAGCACCCTTCCTTGGAAGCGCTTTCACAGGCGCAGCAACACTGGGGCTTTGCGCTTCTCTACCCACCAAACGTCACGGTCATTCTCTTTCCGTCTCGTAGACAGGAGCTGAGAAATTGCAAACGTCCAGCAATTGCTCAGAGATGAAAAGTGCCAGCACTGAAAGCTGTTGCTAGCCAGCACCCTTCCTTGGAAGCGCTTTTGTAGGCCTGAGAACACTGGGGCTCTGGGCTTCTCTAGCCACCTCATCTTCTGCTCATCCTCTCGCGCACTCTAAAGAGAGCTCAGGTGAGAAATTGCAAACGTCCAGCAATTGCTCAGAGATGAAAAGTGCCAGCACTGAAAGCTGTTGCTAGCCAGCACCCTTCCTTCGAAGCGCTTTCACAGGCGCAGCAACACTGGGGCTTTGCGCTTCTCTACCCACCAAACGTCACGGTCCTTCTCTTTCCGTCTCGTAGACACGAGCTGAGAAATTGCAAACGTCGAGCAATTGCTCAGAGATGAAAAGTGCCAGCACTGAAAGCTGTTGCTAGCCAGCACCCTTCCTTGGAAGCGCTTTCACAGGCGCAGCAACACATGGGCTTTGCGCTTCTATACACACCAAACGTCACGGTCCTTCTCTTTCCGTCGGTAGACACGAGCTGAGAAATTGCAAACGTCGAGCAATTGCTCAGAGATGAAAAGTGCCAGCACTGAAAGCTGTTGCTAGCCAGCACCCTTCCTTGGAAATGCTTTTGTAGGCCTAAGAACACTGGGGCTCTGGGCTTCTCTAGCCACCTCATCTTCTGCTCATCCTCTCACGCACTCTAAAGAGAGCTCAGGTGAGAAATTACAAACGTCGAGCAATTGCTCAGAGATGAAAAGTGCCAGCACTGAAAGCTCTTGCTAGCCAGCACCCTTCCTTGGAAGCGCTTTCACAGGCGCAGAAACACTGGGGCTTTGCGCTTCTATACGCACCAAACGTCACGGTCCTTCTCTTTCCGTCGGTAGACACGAGCTGAGAAATTGCAAACGTCGAGCAATTGCTCAGAGATGAAAAGTGCCAGCACTGAAAGCTGTTGCTAGCCAGCACCCTTCCTTGGAAGCGCTTTTGTAGGCCTAAGAACACGGGGGCTCTGGGCTTCTCTAGCCACCTCATCTTCTGCTCATCCTCTCGCGCACTCTAAAGAGAGCTCAGGTGAGAAATTGCAAACGTCCAGCAATTGCTCAGAGATGAAAAGTGCCAGCACTGAAAGCTCTTGCTAGCCAGCACCCTTCCTTGGAAGCGCTTTCACAGGCGCAGCAACACTGGGGCTTTGCGCTTCTATACGCACCAAATGTCACGGTCCTTCTCTTTCCGTCTCCTAGACACGAGCTGAGAAATTGCAAACGTCGAGCAATTGCTCAGAGATGAAAAGTGCCAGCACTGAAAGCTGTTGCTAGCCAGCACCCTTCCTTGGAAGCGCTTTTGTAGGCCTAAGAACACTGGGGCTCTGGGCTTCTCTAGCCACCTCATCTTCTGCTCATCCTCTCGCGCACTCTAAAGAGAGCTCAGGTGAGAAATTGCAAACGTCGAGCAATTGCTCAGAGATGAAAAGTGCCAGCACTGAAAGCTCTTGCTAGCCAGCACTCTTCCTTGGAAGCGCTTTTGTAGGCCTAAGAACACTGGGGCTCTGGGCTTCTCTAGCCACCTCATCTTCTGCTCATCCTCTCGCGCACTCTAAAGAGAGCTCAGGTGAGAAATTGCAAACGTCGAGCAATTGCTCAGAGATGAAAAGTGCCAGCACTGAAAGCTCTTGCTAGCCAGCACCCTTCCTTGGAAGCGCTTTCACAGGCGCAGCAACACTTGGGCTTTGCGCTTCTCTACCCACCAAACGTCACGGTCCTTCTCTTTCCGTCTCCTAGACACGAGCTGAGAAATTGCAAACGTCGAGCGATTGCTCCGAGATGAAAAGTGCCAGCACTGAAAGCTGTTGCTAGCCAGCACCCTTCCTTGGAAGCGCTTTTGTAGGCCTAAGAACACTGGGGCTCTGGGCTTCTCTAGCCACCTACTCTTCTGCTCATCCTCTCGCGCACTCTAAAGAGAGCTCAGGTGAGAAATTGCAAACGTCGAGCAATTGCTCAGAGATGAAAAGTGCCAGCACTGAAAGCTCTTGCTAGCCAGCACCCTTCCTTGGAAGCGCTTTCACAGGCGCAGCAACACTGGGGCTTTGCGCTTCTATACGCACCAAACGTCACGGTCCTTCTCTTTCCGTCTCGTAGACACGAGCTGAGAAATTGCAAACGTCGAGCAATTGCTCAGAGATGAAAAGTGCCAGCACTGAAAGCTCTTGCTAGCCAGCACCCTTCCTTGGAAGCGCTTTCACAGGCGCATCAACACTGGGGCTTTGCGCTTCTATACGCATCAAATGTCACGGTCCTTCTCTTTCCGTCTCCTAGACACGAGCTGAGAAATTGCAAACGTCGAGCAATTGCTCAGAGATGAAAAGTGCCAGCACTGAAAGCTCTTGCTAGCCAGCACCCTTCCTTGGAAGCGCTTTTGTAGGCCTAAGAACACTGGGGCTCTGGGCTTCTCTAGCCACCTCATCTTCTGCTCATCCTCTCGCGCACTCTAAAGAGAGCTCAGGTGAGAAATTGCAAACGTCGAGCAATTGCTCAGAGATGAAAAGTGCCAGCACTGAAAGCTCTTGCTAGCCAGCACCCTTCCTTGGAAGCGCTTTTGTAGGCCTAAGAACACTGGGGCTCTGGGCTTCTCTAGCCACCTCATCTTCTGCTCATCGTCTCGCGCACTCTAAAGAGAGCTCAGGTGAGAAATTGCAAACGTCGAGCAATTGCTCAGAGATGAAAAGTGCCAGCACTGAAAGCTGTTGCTAGCCAGCACCCTTCCTTGGAAGCGCTTTCACAGGCGCAGCAACACTGGGGCTTTGCGCTTCTCTAGCCACCAAACGTCACGGTCATTCTCTTTCCGTCTCCTAGACACGAGCTGAGAAATTGCAAACGTCGAGCAATTGCTCCGAGATGAAAAGTGCCAGCACTGAAAGCTGTTGCTAGCCAGCACCCTTCCTTGGAAGCACTTTTGTAGGCCTAAGAACACTGGGGCTCTGGGCTTCTCTAGCCACCTCATCTTCTGCTCATCCTCTCGCGCACTCTAAAGAGAGCTCAGGTGAGAAATTGCAAACGACGAGCAATTGCTCAGAGATGAAAAGTGCCAGCACTGAAAGCTCTTGCTAGCCAGCACCCTTCCTTGGAAGCGCTTTCACAGGCGCAGTAACACTGGGGCTTTGCGCTTCTCTAGCCACCAAGCGTCACGGTCCTTCTCTTTCCGTCTCCTAGACACGAGCTGAGAAATTGCAAACGTCGAGCAATTGCTCAGAGATGAAAAGTGCCAGCACTGAAAGCTGTTGCTAGCCAGCACCCTTCCTTGGAAGCGCTTTCACAGGCGCAGCAACACTGGGGCTTTGCGCTTCTCTACCCACCAAATGTCACGGTCATTCTCTTTCCATCTCGTAGACACGAGCTGAGAAATTGCAAACGTCGAGCAATTGCTCAGAGATGAAAAGTGCCAGCACTGAAAGCTCTTGCTAGCCAGAACCCTTCCTTGGAAGCGCTTTTGTAGGCCTAAGAACACTGGGGCTCTGGGCTTCTCTAGCCACCTCATCTTCTGCTCATCCTCTCGCGCACTCTAAAGAGAGCTCAGGTGAGAAATTGCAAACGTCCAGCAATTGCTCAGAGATGAAAAGTGCCAGCACTGAAAGCTGTTGCTAGCCAGCACCCTTCCTTGGAAGCGCTTTCACAGGTGCAGCAACACTGGGGCTTTGCGCTTCTATACGCACCAAACGTCACGGTCATTCTCTTTCCGCCTCATAGACACGAGCTGAGAAATTGCAAACGTCGAGCAATTGCTCAGAGATGAAAAGTGCCAGCACTGAAAGCTGTTGCTAGCCAGCACCCTTCCTTGGAAGCGCTTTCACAGGCGCAGCAACACTGGGGCTTTGCGCTTCTATACGCACCAAACGTCACGGTCCTTCTCTTTCCGTCTCGTGGACATGAGCTGAGGAATTGCAAACGTCGAGCAATTGCTCAGAGATGAAAAGTGCCAGCACTGAAAGCTGTTGCTAGCCAGCACCCTTCCTTGGAAGCTCTTTCACAGGCGCAGTAACACTGGGGCTTTGCGCTTCTCTACCCACCAAACGTCACGGTCCTTCTCTTTCCGTCGGTAGACACGAGCTGAGAAATTGCAAACGTCGAGCAATTGCTCAGAGATGAAAAGTGCCAGCACTGAAAGCTCTTGCTAGCCAGCACCCTTCCTTGGAAGCGCTTTTGTAGGCCTAAGAACACTGGGGCTCTGGGCTTCTCTAGCCACCTCATCTCTGCTCATCCTCTAGCGCACTCTAAAGAGAGCTCAGGTGAGAAATTGCAACCGTCAAGCAATTGCTCCGAGATGAAAAGTGCCAGCACTGAAAGCTCTTGCTAGCCAGCACCCTTCCTTGGAAGCGCTTTTGTAGGCCTAAGAACACTGTGGCTCTGGGCTTCTTTAGCCACCTCATCTTCTGCTCATCCTCTCGCGCACTCTAAAGAGAGCTCAGGTGAGAAATTGCAAACGTCGAGCAATTGCTCCGAGATGAAAAGTGCCAGCACTGAAAGCTCTTGCTAGCCAGCACCCTTCCTTGGAAGCGCTTTTGTAGGCCTAAGAACACTGGGGCTCTGGGCTTCTCTAGCCACCTCATCTTCTGCTCATCCTCTCGCGCACTCTAAAGAGAGCTCAGGTGAGAAATTGCAAACGTCCAGCAATTGCTCAGAGATGAAAAGTGCCAGCACTGAAAGCTCTTGCTAGCCAGCACCCTTCCTTGGAAGCGCTTTCACAGGCGCAGCAACACTGGGGCTTTGCGCTTCTCTACGCACCACATGTCACGGTCCTTCTCTTTCCGTCTCCTAGACACGAGCTGAGAAATTGCAAACGTCGAGCAATTGCTCAGAGATGAAAACTGCCAGCACTGAAAGCTGTTGCTAGCCAGCCCCCTTCCTTGGAAGCGCTTTTGTAGGCCTAAGAACACTGGGGCTCTGGGCTTCTCTAGCCACCTCATCTTCTGCTCATCCTCTCGTGCACTCTAAAGAGAGCTCAGGTGAGAAATTGCAAACGTCGAGCAATTGCTCAGAGATGAAAAGTGCCAGCACTGAAAGCTCTTGCTAGCCAGCACCCTTCCTTGGAAGCGCTTTCACAGGCACAGCAACACTGGGGCTTTGCGCTTCTCTACCCACCAAACGTCACGGTCATTCTCTTTCCGTCTCGTAGACACGAGCTGAGAAATTGCAAACGTCGAGCAATTGCTCAGAGATGAAAAGTGCCAGCACTGAAAGCTGTTGCTAGCCAGCACCCTTCCTTGGAAGCGCTTTTGTAGGCCTAAGAACACTGGGGCTCTGGGCTTCTCTAGCCACCTCATCTTCTGCTCATCCTCTCGCGCACTCTAAAGAGAGCTCAGGTGAGAAATTGCAAACGTCGAGCAATTGCTCAGAGATGAAAAGTGCCAGCACTGAAAGCTCTTGCTAGCCAGCACCCTTCCTTGGAAGCGCTTTTGTAGGCCTAAGAACACTGGGGCTCTGGGCTTCTCTAGCCACCTCATCTTCTGCTCATCCTCTCGCGCACTCTAAAGAGAGCTCAGGTGAGAAATTGCAAACGTCCAGCAATTGCTCAGAGATGAAAAGTGCCAGCACTGAAAGCTGTTGCTAACCAGCACCCTTCCTTGGAAGCGCTTTTGTAGGCCTAAGAACACTGGGGCTCTGGGCTTCTCTAGCCACCTCATCTTCTGCTCATCCTCTCGCGCACTCTAAAGAGAGCTCAGGTGAGAAATTGCAAACGTCAAGCAATTGCTCAGAGATGAAAAGTGCCAGCACTGAAAGCTGTTGCTAGCCAGCACCCTTCCTTGGAAGCGCTTTCACAGGCGCAGCAACACTGGGGCTTTGCGCTTCTCTAGCCACCAAATGTCACGGTCATTCTCTTTCCGTCTCGTAGACACGAGCTGAGAAATTGCAAACGTCGAGCAATTGCTCAGAGATGAAAAGTGCCAGCACTGAAAGCTGTTGCTAGCCAGCACCCTTCCTTGGAAGCGCTTTTGTAGGCCTAAGAACACTGGGGCTCTGGGCTTCTCTAGCCACCTCATCTTCTGCTCATCCTCTCGCGCACTCTAAAGAGAGCACAGGTGAGAAATTGCAAACGTCGAGCAATTGCTCAGAGATGAAAAGTGCCAGCACTGAAAGCTGTTGCTAGCCAGCACCCTTCCTTGGAAGCGCTTTTGTAGGCCTAAGAACAGTGGGGCTCTGGGCTTCTCTAGCCACCTCATCTTCTGCTCATCCTCTCGCGCACTCTAAAGAGAGCTCAGGTGAGAAATTGCAAACGTCCAGCAATTGCTCAGAGATGAAAAGTGCCAGCACTGAAAGCTCTTGCTAGCCAGCACCCTTCCTTGGAAGCGCTTTCACAGGCGCAGCAACACTGGGGCTTTGCGCTTCTCTACCCACCAAATGTCACGGTCCTTCTCTTTCCGTCTCGTAGACACGAGCTGAGAAATTGCAAACGTCGAGCAATTGCTCAGAGATGAAAAGTGCCAGCACTGAAAGCTCTTGCTAGCCAGCCCCCTTCCTTGGAAGCGCTTTTGTAGGCCTAAGAACACTGGGGCTCTAGGCTTCTCTAGCCACCTCATCTTCTGCTCATCCTCTCGCGCACTCTAAAGAGAGCTCAGGTGAGAAATTGCAAACGTCCAGCAATTGCTCAGAGATGAAAAGTGCCAGCACTGAAAGCTCTTGCTAGCCAGCACCCTTCCTTGGAAGCGCTTTCACAGGCGCAGCAACACTGGGGCTTTGCGATTCTCTACCCACCAAACATCACGGTCCTTCTCTTTCCGTCTCGTAGACACGAGCTGAGAAATTGCAAACGTCGAGCAATTGCTCAGAGATGAAAAGTGCCAGCACTGAAAGCTCTTGCTAGCCAGCACCCTTCCTTGGAAGCGCTTTCACAGGCGCAGCAACACTGGGGCTTTGCGCTTCTCTACCCACCAAACGTCACGGTCATTCTCTTTCCGTCTCCTAGACACGAGCTGAGAAATTGCAAACGTCAAGCAATTGCTCAGAGATGAAAAGTGCCAGCACTGAAAGCTCTTGCTAGCCAGCACCCTTCCTTGGAAGCGCTTTCACAGGCGCAGCAACACTGGGGCTTTGCGCTTCTTTACCCACCAAATGTCACAGTCATTCTCTTTCCGTCTCATAGACAGGAGCTGCGAAATTGCAAACGTCCAGCAATTGCTCAGAGATGAAAAGTGCCAGCACTGAAAGCTCTTGCTAGCCAGCACCCTTCCTTGGAAGCGCTTTTGTAGGCCTAAGAACACTGGGGCTCTGGGCTTCTCTAGCCACCTCATCTTCTGCTCATCCTCTCGCGCACTCTAAAGAGAGCTCAGGTGAGAAATTGCAAACGTCCAGCAATTGCTCAGAGATGAAAAGTGCCAGCACTGAAAGCTCTTGCTAGCCAGCACCCTTCCTTGGAAGCGCTTTTGTAGGCCTAAGAACACTGGGGCTCTGGGCTTCTCTAGCCACCTCATCTTCTGCTCATCCTCTCGCGCACTCTAAAGAGAGCTCAGGTGAGAAATTGCAAACGTCCAGCAATTGCTCAGAGATGAAAAGTGCCAGCACTGAAAGCTCTTGCTAGCCAGCACCCTTCCTTGGAAGCGCTTTTGTAGGCCTAAGAACACTGGGGCTCTGGGCTTCTCTAGCCACCTCATCTTCTGCTCATCCTCTTGCGCACTCTAAAGAGAGCTCAGGTGAGAAATTGCAAACGTCCAGCAATTGCTCAGAGATGAAAAGTGCCAGCACTGAAAGCTCTTGCTAGCCAGCACCCTTCCTTGGAAGCGCTTTCACAGGCGCAGCAACACTGGGGCTTTGCGCTTCTATACGCACCAAACGTCACGGTCCTTCTCTTTCCGTCGGTAGACACGAGCTGAGAAATTGCAAACGTCCAGCAATTGCTCAGAGATGAAAAGTGCCAGCACTGAAAGCTGTTGCTAGCCAGCACCCTTCCTTGGAAGCGCTTTCACAGGCGCAGCAACACTGGGGCTTTGCGCTTCTCTACCCACCAAACGTCACGGTCCTTCTCTTTCCGTCTCGTAGACACGAGCTGAGAAATTGCAAACGTCCAGCAATTGCTCAGAGATGAAAAGTGCCAGCACTGAAAGCTCTTGCTAGCCAGCACCCTTCCTTGGAAGCGCTTTTGTAGGCCTAAGAACACTGGGGCTCTGGGCTTCTCTAGCCACCTCATCTTCTGCTCATCCTCTCACGCACTCTAAAGAGAGCTCAGGTGAGAAATTGCAAACGTCAAGCAATTGCTCAGAGATGAAAAGTGCCAGCACTGAAAGCTCTTGCTAGCCAGCACCCTTCCTTGGAAGCGTTTTTGTAGGCCTAAGAACACTGGGGCTCTGGGCTTCTCTAGCCACCTCATCTTCTGCTCATCCTCTCGCGCACTCTAAAGAGAGCTCAGGTGAGAAATTGCAAACGTCGAGCAATTGCTCAGAGATGAAAAGTGCCAGCACTGAAAGCTGTTGCTAGCCAGCACCCTTCCTTGGAAGCGCTTTTGTAGGCCTAAGAACACTGGGGCTCTGGGCTTCTCTAGCCACCTCATCTTCTGCTCATCCTCTCGCGCACTCTAAAGAGAGCTCAGGTGAGAAATTGCAAACGTCGAGCAATTGCTCAGAGATGAAAAGTGCCAGCACTGAAAGCTCTTGCTAGCCAGCACCCTTCCTTGGAAGCGCTTTCACAGGCGCAGCAACACTGGGGCTTTGCGCTTCTATACGCACCAAACGTCACGGTCCTTCTCTTTCCGTCGGTAGACACGAGCTGAGAAATTGCAAACGTCGAGCAATTGCTCAGAGATGAAAAGTGCCAGCACTGAAAGCTCTTGCTAGCCAGCACCCTTCCTTGGAAGCGCTTTCACAGGCACAGCAACACTGGGGCTTTGCGCTTCTCTAGCCACCAAACGTCACGGTCATTCTCTTTCCGTCTCGTAGACAGGAGCTGAGAAATTGCAAACGTCCAGCAATTGCTCAGAGATGAAAAGTGCCAGCACTGAAAGCTCTTGCTAGCCAGCACCCTTCCTTGGAAGCGCTTTTGTAGGCCTAAGAACACTGGGGCTCTGGGCTTCTCTAGCCACCTCATCTTCTGCTCATCCTCTCGCGCACTCTAAAGAGAGCTCAGGTGAGAAATTGCAAACGACGAGCAATTGCTCAGAGATGAAAAGTGCCAGCACTGAAAGCTCTTGCTAGCCAGCACCCTTCCTTGGAAGCGCTTTTGTAGGCCTAAGAACACTGGGGCTCTGGGCTTCTCTAGCCACCTCATCTTCTGCTCATCCTCTCGCGCACTCTAAAGAGAGCTCAGGTGAGAAATTGCAAACGTCGAGCAATTGCTCCGAGATGAAAAGTGCCAGCACTGAAAGCTCTTGCTAGCCAGCACCCTTCCTTGGAAGCGCTTTTGTAGGCCTAAGAACACTGGGGCTCTGGGCTTCTCTAGCCACCTCATCTTCTGCTCATCCTCTCGCGCACTCTAAAGAGAGCACAGGTGAGAAATTGCAAACGTCGAGCAATTGCTCAGAGATGAAAAGTGCCAGCACTGAAAGCTGTTGCTAGCCAGCACCCTTCCTTGGAAGCGCTTTTGTAGGCCTAAGAAGACTGGGGCTCTGGGCTTCTCTAGCCACCTAATCTTCTGCTCATCCTCTCGTGCAGTCTAAAGAGAGCTCAGGTGAGAAATTGCAAACGTCCAGCAATTGCTCAGAGATGAAAAGAGCCAGCACTGAAAGCTCTTGCTAGCCAGCACCCTTCCTTGGAAGCGCTTTCACAGGCGCAGCAACACTGGGGCTTTGCGCTTCTCTACCCACCAAATGTCACGGTCATTCTCTTTCCGTCTCGTAGACAGGAGCTGAGAAATTGCAAACGTCCAGCAATTGCTCAGAGATGAAAAGTGCCAGCACTGAAAGCTGTTGCTAGCCAGCACCCTTCCTTGGAAGCGCTTTCACAGGCGCAGCAACACTGGGGCTTTGCGCTTCTATACGCACCAAACGTCACGGTCCTTCTCTTTCCGTCTCCTAGACACGAGCTGAGAAATTGCAAACGTCGAGCAATTGCTCAGAGATGAAAAGTGCCAGCACTGAAAGCTCTTGCTAGCCAGCACCCTTCCTTGGAAGCGCTTTTGTAGGCCTAAGAACACTGGGGCTCTGGGCTTCTCTAGCCACCTCATCTTCTGCTCATCCTCTCGCGCACTCTAAAGAGAGCTCAGGTGAGAAATTGCAACCGTCGAGCAATTGCTCAGAGATGAAAAGTGCCAGCACTGAAAGCTGTTGCTAGCCAGCACCCTTCCTTGGAAGCGCTTTTGTAGGCCTAAGAACACTGGGGCTCTGGGCTTCTCTAGCCACCTCATCTTCTGCTCATCCTCTCGCGCACTCTAAAGAGAGCTCAGGTGAGAAATTGCAAACGTCCAGCAATTGCTCAGAGATGAAAAGTGCCAGCACTGAAAGCTCTTGCTAGCCAGCACCCTTCCTTGGAAGCGCTTTTGTAGGCCTAAGAACACTGGGGCTCTGGGCTTCTCTAGCCACCTCATCTTCTGCTCATCCTCTCGCGCACTCTAAAGAGAGCTCAGGTGAGAAATTGCAAACGTCGAGCAATTGCTCAGAGATGAAAAGTGCCAGCACTGAAAGCTCTTGCTAGCCAGCACCCTTCCTTGGAAGCGCTTTCACAGGCGCAGCAACACTGGGGCTTTGCGCTTCTCTACCCACCAAATGTCACGGTCCTTCTCTTTCCGTCGGTAGACACGAGCTGAGAAATTGCAAACGTCGAGCAATTGCTCAGAGATGAAAAGTGCCAGCACTGAAAGCTGTTGCTAGCCAGCACCCTTCCTTGGAAGCGCTTTTGTAGGCCTAAGAACACTGGGGCTCTGGGCTTCTCTAGCCACCTCATCTTCTGCTCATCCTCTCGCGCACTCTAAAGAGAGCTCAGGTGAGAAATTGCAAACGTCGAGCAATTGCTCAGAGATGAAAAGTGCCAGCACTGAAAGCTCTTGCTAGCCAGCACCCTTCCTTGGAAGCGCTTTCACAGGCGCAGCAACACTGGGGCTTTGCGCTTCTCTACCCACCAAACGTCACGGTCCTTCTCTTTCCGTCTCGTAGACACGAGCTGAGAAATTGCAAACGTCGAGCAATTGCTCAGAGATGAAAAGTGCCAGCACTGAAAGCTCTTGCTAGCCAGCACCCTTCCTTGGAAGCGCTTTCACAGGCGCAGCAACACTGGGGCTTTGCGCTTCTATACACACCAAACGTCACGGTCCTTCTCTTTCCGTCGGTAGACACGAGCTGAGAAATTGCAAACGTCAAGCAATTGCTCAGAGATGAAAAGTGCCAGCACTGAAAGCTCTTGCTAGCCAGCACCCTTCCTTGGAAGCGCTTTTGTAGGCCTAAGAACACTGGGGCTCTGGGCTTCTCTAGCCACCTCATCTTCTGCTCATCCTCTTGCGCACTCTAAAGAGAGCTCAGGTGAGAAATTGCAAACGTCGAGCAATTGCTCAGAGATGAAAAGTGCCAGCACTGAAAGCTGTTGCTAGCCAGCACCCTTCCTTGGAAGCGCTTTCACAGGCGCAGCAACACTGGGGCTTTGCGCTTCTCTACCCACCAAAAGTCACGGTCCTTCTCTTTCCGTCTCCTAGACAGGAGCTGAGAAATTGCAAACGTCGAGCAATTGCTCAGAGATGAAAAGTGCCAGCACTGAAAGCTGTTGCTAGCCAGCCCCCTTCCTTGGAAGCGCTTTTGTAGGCCTAAGAAGACTGGGGCTCTGGGCTTCTCTAGCCACCTCATCTTCTGCTCATCCTCTCGCGCACTCTAAAGAGAGCTCAGGTGAGAAATTGCAAACGTCGAGCAATTGCTCAGAGATGAAAAGTGCCAGCACTGAAAGCTGTTGCTAGCCAGCACCCTTCCTTGGAAGCGCTTTCACAGGCGCAGCAACACTGGGGCTTTGCGCTTCTCTAGCCACCAAACGTCACGGTCCTTCTCTTTCCGTCGGTAGACACGAGCTGAGAAATTGCAAACGTCGAGCAATTGCTCAGAGATGAAAAGTGCCAGCACTGAAAGCTCTTGCTAGCCAGCACCCTTCCTTGGAAGCGCTTTCACAGGCGCAGCAACACTGGGGCTTTGCGCTTCTATACACACCAAACGTCACGGTCCTTCTCTTTCCGTCGGTAGACACGAGCTGAGAAATTGCAAACGTCAAGCAATTGCTCAGAGATGAAAAGTGCCAGCACTGAAAGCTGTTGCTAGCCAGCACCCTTCCTTGGAAGCGCTTTTGTAGGCCTAAGAACACTGGGGCTCTGGGCTTCTCTAGCCACCTCATCTTCTGCTCATCCTCTCGCGCACTCTAAAGAGAGCTCAGGTGAGAAATTGCAAACGTCGAGCAATTGCTCAGAGATGAAAAGTGCCAGCACTGAAAGCTCTTGCTAGCCAGCACCCTTCCTTGGAAGCGCTTTCACAGGCGCAGCAACACTGGGGCTTTGCGCTTCTCTACCCACCAAACGTCACGGTCCTTCTCTTTCCGTCTCCTAGACACGAGCTGAGAAATTGCAAACGTCGAGCAATTGCTCAGAGATGAAAAGTGCCAGCACTGAAAGCTCTTGCTAGCCAGCACCCTTCCTTGGAAGCGCTTTTGTAGGCCTAAGAACACTGGGGCTCTGGGCTTCTCTAGCCACCTCATCTTCTGCTCATCCTCTCGCGCACTCTAAAGAGAGCTCAGGTGAGAAATTGCAACCGTCGAGCAATTGCTCAGAGATGAAAAGTGCCAGCACTGAAAGCTGTTGCTAGCCAGCACCCTTCCTTGGAAGCGCTTTTGTAGGCCTAAGAACACTGGGGCTCTGGGCTTCTCTAGCCACCTCATCTTCTGCTCATCCTCTCGCGCACTCTAAAGAGAGCTCAGGTGAGAAATTGCAAACGTCCAGCAATTGCTCAGAGATGAAAAGTGCCAGCACTGAAAGCTCTTGCTAGCCAGCACCCTTCCTTGGAAGCGCTTTTGTAGGCCTAAGAACACTGGGGCTCTGGGCTTCTCTAGCCACCTCATCTTCTGCTCATCCTCTCGCGCACTCTAAAGAGAGCTCAGGTGAGAAATTGCAAACGTCGAGCAATTGCTCAGAGATGAAAAGTGCCAGCACTGAAAGCTCTTGCTAGCCAGCACCCTTCCTTGGAAGCGCTTTCACAGGCGCAGCAACACTGGGGCTTTGCGCTTCTCTACCCACCAAATGTCACGGTCCTTCTCTTTCCGTCGGTAGACACGAGCTGAGAAATTGCAAACGTCGAGCAATTGCTCAGAGATGAAAAGTGCCAGCACTGAAAGCTGTTGCTAGCCAGCACCCTTCCTTGGAAGCGCTTTTGTAGGCCTAAGAACACTGGGGCTCTGGGCTTCTCTAGCCACCTCATCTTCTGCTCATCCTCTCGCGCACTCTAAAGAGAGCTCAGGTGAGAAATTGCAAACGTCGAGCAATTGCTCAGAGATGAAAAGTGCCAGCACTGAAAGCTCTTGCTAGCCAGCACCCTTCCTTGGAAGCGCTTTCACAGGCGCAGCAACACTGGGGCTTTGCGCTTCTCTACCCACCAAACGTCACGGTCCTTCTCTTTCCGTCTCGTAGACACGAGCTGAGAAATTGCAAACGTCGAGCAATTGCTCAGAGATGAAAAGTGCCAGCACTGAAAGCTCTTGCTAGCCAGCACCCTTCCTTGGAAGCGCTTTCACAGGCGCAGCAACACTGGGGCTTTGCGCTTCTATACACACCAAACGTCACGGTCCTTCTCTTTCCGTCGGTAGACACGAGCTGAGAAATTGCAAACGTCAAGCAATTGCTCAGAGATGAAAAGTGCCAGCACTGAAAGCTCTTGCTAGCCAGCACCCTTCCTTGGAAGCGCTTTTGTAGGCCTAAGAACACTGGGGCTCTGGGCTTCTCTAGCCACCTCATCTTCTGCTCATCCTCTTGCGCACTCTAAAGAGAGCTCAGGTGAGAAATTGCAAACGTCGAGCAATTGCTCAGAGATGAAAAGTGCCAGCACTGAAAGCTGTTGCTAGCCAGCACCCTTCCTTGGAAGCGCTTTCACAGGCGCAGCAACACTGGGGCTTTGCGCTTCTCTACCCACCAAAAGTCACGGTCCTTCTCTTTCCGTCTCCTAGACAGGAGCTGAGAAATTGCAAACGTCGAGCAATTGCTCAGAGATGAAAAGTGCCAGCACTGAAAGCTGTTGCTAGCCAGCCCCCTTCCTTGGAAGCGCTTTTGTAGGCCTAAGAACACTGGGGCTCTGGGCTTCTCTAGCCACCTCATCTTCTGCTCATCCTCTCGCGCACTCTAAAGAGAGCTCAGGTGAGAAATTGCAAACGTCCAGCAATTGCTCAGAGATGAAAAGTGCCAGCACTGAAAGCTGTTGCTAGCCAGCACCCTTCCTTGGAAGCGCTTTCACAGGCGCAGCAACACTGGGGCTTTGCGCTTCTCTAGCCACCAAACGTCACGGTCCTTCTCTTTCCGTCGGTAGACACGAGCTGAGAAATTGCAAACGTCGAGCAATTGCTCAGAGATGAAAAGTGCCAGCACTGAAAGCTCTTGCTAGCCAGCACCCTTCCTTGGAAGCGCTTTCACAGGCGCAGCAACACTGGGGCTTTGCGCTTCTCTAGCCACCAAACGTCACGGTCCTTCTCTTTCCGTCGGTAGACACGAGCTGAGAAATTGCAAACGTCAAGCAATTGCTCAGAGATGAAAAGTGCCAGCACTGAAAGCTCTTGCTAGCCAGCACCCTTCCTTGGAAGCGCTTTTGTAGGCCTAAGAACACTGGGGCTCTGGGCTTCTCTAGCCACCTCATCTTCTGCTCATCCTCTCGCGCACTCTAAAGAGAGCTCAGGTGAGAAATTGCAAACGTCGAGCAATTGCTCAGAGATGAAAAGTGCCAGCACTGAAAGCTCTTGCTAGCCAGCACCCTTCCTTGGAAGCGCTTTCACAGGCGCAGCAACACTGGGGCTTTGCGCTTCTCTACCCACCAAACGTCACGGTCCTTCTCTTTCCGTCTCCTAGACACGAGCTGAGAAATTGCAAACGTCGAGCAATTGCTCAGAGATGAAAAGTGCCAGCACTGAAAGCTGTTGCTAGCCAGCACCCTTCCTTGGAAGCGCTTTTGTAGGCCTAAGAACACTGGGGCTCTGGGCTTCTCTAGCCACCTCATCTTCTGCTCATCCTCTCGCGCACTCTAAAGAGAGCTCAGATGAGAAATTGCAAACGTCGAGCAATTGCTCAGAGATGAAAAGTGCCAGCACTGAAAGCTGTTGCTAGCCAGCACCCTTCCTTGGAAGCGCTTTCACAGGCGCAGCAACACTGGGGCTTTGCGCTTCTCTACCCACCAAACGTCACGGTCCTTCTCTTTCCGTCGGTAGACACGAGCTGAGAAATTGCAAACGTCGAGCAATTGCTCAGAGATGAAAAGTGCCAGCACTGAAAGCTCTTGCTAGCCAGCACCCTTCCTTGGAAGCGCTTTCACAGGCGCAGCAACACTGGGGCTTTGCGCTTCTATACACACCAAACGTCACGGTCCTTCTCTTTCCGTCGGTAGACACGGGCTGAGAAATTGCAAACGTCAAGCAATTGCTCAGAGATGAAAAGTGCCAGCACTGAAAGCTCTTGCTAGCCAGCACCCTTCCTTGGAAGCGCTTTTGTAGGCCTAAGAACACTGGGGCTCTGGGCTTCTCTAGCCACCTCATCTTCTGCTCATCCTCTCGCGCACTCTAAAGAGAGCTCAGGTGAGAAATTACAAACGTCGAGCAATTGCTCAGAGATGAAAAGTGCCAGCACTGAAAGCTGTTGCTAGCCAGCACCCTTCCTTGGAAGCGCTTTCACAGGCGCAGCAACACTGGGGCTTTGCGCTTCTCTACCCACCAAACGTCACGGTCATTCTCTTTCCGTCTCCTAGACACGAGCTGAGAAATTGCAAACGTCGAGCAATTGCTCAGAGATGAAAAGTGCCAGCACTGAAAGCTGTTGCTAGCCAGCACCCTTCCTTGGAAGCGCTTTTGTAGGCCTAAGAACACTGGGGCTCTGGGCTTCTCTAGCCACCTCATCTTCTGCTCATCCTCTCGCGCACTCTAAAGAGAGCTCAGGTGAGAAATTGCAAACGTCGAGCAATTGCTCAGAGATGAAAAGTGCCAGCACTGAAAGCTCTTGCTAGCCAGCACCCTTCCTTGGAAGCGCTTTTGTAGGCCTAAGAACACTGGGGCTCTGGGCTTCTCTAGCCACCTCATCTTCTGCTCATCCTCTCGCGCACTCTAAAGAGAGCTCAGGTGAGAAATTGCAAACGTCGAGCAATTGCTCAGAGATGAAAAGTGCCAGCACTGAAAGCTCTTGCTAGCCAGCACCCTTCCTTGGAAGCGCTTTCACAGGCGCAGCAACACTGGGGCTTTGCGCTTCTATACGCACCAAACGTCACGGTCCTTCTCTTTCCGTCTCGTAGACACGAGCTGAGAAATTGCAAACGTCGAGCAATTGCTCAGAGATGAAAAGTGCCAGCACTGAAAGCTCTTGCTAGCCAGCACCCTTCCTTGGAAGCGCTTTCACAGGCGCAGCAACACTGGGGCTTTGCGCTTCTCTAGCCACCAAACGTCACGGTCCTTCTCTTTCCGTCGGTAGACACGAGCTGAGAAATTGCAAACGTCAAGCAATTGCTCAGAGATGAAAAGTGCCAGCACTGAAAGCTCTTGCTAGCCAGCACCCTTCCTTGGAAGCGCTTTTGTAGGCCTAAGAACACTGGGGCTCTGGGCTTCTCTAGCCACCTCATCTTCTGCTCATCCTCTCACGCACTCTAAAGAGAGCTCAGGTGAGAAATTACAAACGTCGAGCAATTGCTCAGAGATGAAAAGTGCCAGCACTGAAAGCTCTTGCTAGCCAGCACCCTTCCTTGGAAGCGCTTTCACAGGCGCAGCAACACTGGGGCTTTGCGCTTCTATACGCACCAAACGTCACGGTCCTTCTCTTTCCGTCTTGTAGACACGAGCTGAGAAATTGCAAACGTCGAGCAATTGCTCAGAGATGAAAAGTGCCAGCACTGAAAGCTGTTGCTAGCCAGCACCCTTCCTTGGAAGCGCTTTTGTAGGCCTAAGAACACTGGGGCTCTGGGCTTCTCTAGCCACCTCATCTTCTGCTCATCCTCTCGCGCACTCTAAAGAGAGCTCAGGTGAGAAATTGCAAACGTCGAGCAATTGCTCAGAGATGAAAAGTGCCAGCACTGAAAGCTCTTGCTAGCCAGCACCCTTCCTTGGAAGCGCTTTTGTAGGCCTAAGAACACTGGGGCTCTGGGCTTCTCTAGCCACCTCATCTTCTGCTCATCCTCTCGCGCACTCTAAAGAGAGCTCAGGTGAGAAATTGCAAACGTCGAGCAATTGCTCAGAGATGAAAAGGGCCAGCACTGAAAGCTGTTGCTAGCCAGCACCCTTCCTTGGAAGCGCTTTCACAGGCGCAGCAACACTGGGGCTTTGCGCTTCTCTACCCACCAAACGTCACGGTCCTTCTCTTTCCGTCGGTAGACACGAGCTGAGAAATTGCAAACGTCGAGCAATTGCTCAGAGATGAAAAGTGCCAGCACTGAAAGCTGTTGCTAGCCAGCACCCTTCCTTGGAAGCGCTTTCACAGGCACAGCAACACTGGGGCTTTGCGCTTCTCTAGCCACCAAACGTCACGGTCATTCTCTTTCCGTCTCGTAGACATGAGCTGAGAAATTGCAAACGTCGAGCAATTGCTCAGAGATGAAAAGTGCCAGCACTGAAAGCTGTTCCTAGCCAGCCCCCTTCCTTGGAAGCGCTTTTGTAGGCCTAAGAACACTGGGGCTCTGGGCTTCTCTAGCCACCTCATCTTCTGCTCATCCTCTCGCGCACTCTAAAGAGAGCTCAGGTGAGAAATTGCAAACGTCCAGCAATTGCTCAGAGATGAAAAGCGCCAGCACTGAAAGCTGTTGCTAGCCAGCACCCTTCCTTGGAAGCGCTTTCACAGGCGCAGCAACACTGGGGCTTTGCGCTTCTCTAGCCACCAAACGTCACGGTCCTTCTCTTTCCGTCTCGTAGACACGAGCTGAGAAATTGCAAACGTCAAGCAATTGCTCCGAGATGAAAAGTGCCAGCACTGAAAGCTGTTGCTAGCCAGCACCCTTCCTTGGAAGCACTTTTGTAGGCCTAAGAACACTGGGGCTCTGGGCTTCTCTAGCCACCTCATCTTCTGCTCATCCTCTCGCGCACTCTAAAGAGAGCTCAGGTGAGAAATTGCAAACGTCGAGCAATTGCTCAGAGATGAAAAGTGCCAGCACTGAAAGCTGTTGCTAGCCAGCACCCTTCCTTGGAAGCGCTTTCACAGGCGCAGTAACACTGGGGCTTTGCACTTCTCTACTCACCAAACGTCACGGTCCTTCTCTTTCCGTCTCGTAGACACGAGCTGAGAAATTGCAAACGTCAAGCAATTGCTCAGAGATGAAAAGTGCCAGCACTGAAAGCTCTTGCTAGCCAGCACCCTTCCTTGGAAGCGCTTTCACAGGCGCAGCAACACTGGGGCTTTGTGCTTCTATACGCACCAAACGTCACGGTCCTTCTCTTTCCGTCTTGTAGACACGAGCTGAGAAATTGCAAACGTCGAGCAATTGCTCAGAGATGAAAAGTGCCAGCACTGAAAGCTCTTGCTAGCCAGCACCCTTCCTTGGAAGCGCTTTTGTAGGCCTAAGAACACTGGGGCTCTGGGCTTCTCTAGCCACCTCATCTTCTGCTCATCCTCTCGCGCACTCTAAAGAGAGCTCAGGTGAGAAATTGCAAACGTCGAGCAATTGCTCAGAGATGAAAAGTGCCAGCACTGAAAGCTGTTGCTAGCCAGCACCCTTCCTTGGAAGCGCTTTTGTAGGCCTAAGAACACTGGGGCTCTGGGCTTCTCTAGCCACCTCATCTTCTGCTCATCCTCTCGCGCACTCTAAAGAGAGCTCAGGTGAGAAATTGCAAACGTCGAGCAATTGCTCAGAGATGAAAAGTGCCAGCACTGAAAGCTCTTGCTAGCCAGCACCCTTCCTTGGAAGCGCTTTCACAGGCGCAGCAACACTGGGGCTTTGCGCTTCTCTACCCACCAAACGTCACGGTCCTTCTCTTTCCGTCTCGTAGACACGAGCTGAGAAATTGCAAACGTCGAGCAATTGCTCAGAGATGAAAAGTGCCAGCACTGAAAGCTGTTGCTAGCCAGCACCCTTCCTTGGAAGCGCTTTTGTAGGCCTAAGAACAGTGGGGCTCTGGGCTTCTCTAGCCACCTCATCTTCTGCTCATCCTCTCGCGCACTCTAAAGAGAGCTCAGGTGAGAAATTGCAAACGTCGAGCAATTGCTCAGAGATGAAAAGTGCCAGCACTGAAAGCTGTTGCTAGCCAGCACCCTTCCTTGGAAGCGCTTTCACAGGCGCAGCAACACTGGGGCTTTGCGCTTCTCTACCCACCAAACGTCACGGTCCTTCTCTTTCCGTCTCGTAGACACGAGCTGAGAAATTGCAAACGTCGAGCAATTGCTCAGAGATGAAAAGTGCCAGCACTGAAAGCTGTTGCTAGCCAGCACCCTTCCTTGGAAGCGCTTTTGTAGGCCTAAGAACACTGGGGCTCTGGGCTTCTCTAGCCACCTCATCTTCTGCTCATCCTCTCGCGCACTCTAAAGAGAGCTCAGGTGAGAAATTGCAAACATCCAGCAATTGCTCAGAGATGAAAAGTGCCAGCACTGAAAGCTGTTGCTAGCCAGCACCCTTCCTTGGAAGCGCTTTCACAGGCGCAGCAACACTGGGGCTTTGCGCTTCTCTAGCCACCAAACGTCACGGTCCTTCTCTTTCCGTCTCGTAGACACGAGCTGAGAAATTGCAAACGTCGAGCAATTGCTCAGAGATGAAAAGTGCCAGCACTGAAAGCTGTTGCTAGCCAGCACCCTTCCTTGGAAGCGCTTTTGTAGGCCTAAGAACACTGGGGCTCTGGGCTTCTCTAGCCACCTCATCTTCTGCTCATCCTCTCGCGCACTCTAAAGAGAGCTCAGGTGAGAAATTGCAAACGTCGAGCAATTGCTCAGAGATGAAAAGTGCCAGCACTGAAAGCTCTTGCTAGCCAGCACCCTTCCTTGGAAGCGCTTTCACAGGCGCAGCAACACTGGGGCTTTGCGCTTCTCTACCCACCAAACGTCACGGTCATTCTCTTTCCGTCTCGTAGACACGAGCTGAGAAATTGCAAACGTCCAGCAATTGCTCCGAGATGAAAAGTGCCAGCACTGAAAGCTGTTGCTAGCCAGCACCCTTCCTTGGAAGCGCTTTTGTAGGCCTAAGAACACTGGGGCTCTGGGCTTCTCTAGCCACCTCATCTTCTGCTCATCCTCTCGCGCACTCTAAAGAGAGCTCAGGTGAGAAATTGCAAACGACGAGCAATTGCTCAGAGATGAAAAGTGCCAGCACTGAAAGCTGTTGCTAGCCAGCACCCTTCCTTGGAAGCGCTTTCACAGGCGCAGTAACACTGGGGCTTTGCGCTTCTCTAGCCACCAAGCGTCACGGTCCTTCTCTTTCCGTCTCGTAGACACGAGCTGAGAAATTGCAAACGTCGAGCAATTGCTCAGAGATGAAAAGTGCCAGCACTGAAAGCTGTTGCTAGCCAGCACCCTTCCTTGGAAGCGCTTTCACAGGCGCAGCAACACTGGGGCTTTGCGCTTCTCTACCCACCAAACATCACGGTCCTTCTCTTTCCGTCTCGTAGACACGAGCTGAGAAATTGCAAACGTCGAGCAATTGCTCAGAGATGAAAAGTGCCAGCACTGAAAGCTCTTGCTAGCCAGCACCCTTCCTTGGAAGCGCTTTTGTAGGCCTAAGAACACTGGGGCTCTGGGCTTCTCTAGCCACCTCATCTTCTGCTCATCCTCTCGCGCACTCTAAAGAGAGCTCAGGTGAGAAATTGCAAACGTCGAGCAATTGCTCAGAGATGAAAAGTGCCAGCACTGAAAGCTCTTGCTAGCCAGCACCCTTCCTTGGAAGCGCTTTCACAGGTGCAGCAACACTGGGGCTTTGCGCTTCTCTACGCACCAAACGTCACGGTCCTTCTCTTTCCGCCTCATAGACACGAGCTGAGAAATTGAAAACGTCCAGCAATTGCTCAGAGATGAAAAGTGCCAGCACTGAAAGCTCTTGCTAGCCAGCACCCTTCCTTGGAAGCGCTTTCACAGGCGCAGCAACACTGGGGCTTTGCGCTTCTCTAGCCACCAAACGTCACGGTCCTTCTCTTTCCGTCTCGTAGACACGAGCTGAGAAATTGCAAACGTCAAGCAATTGCTCCGAGATGAAAAGTGCCAGCACTGAAAGCTGTTGCTAGCCAGCACCCTTCCTTGGAAGCACTTTTGTAGGCCTAAGAACACTGGGGCTCTGGGCTTCTCTAGCCACCTCATCTTCTGCTCATCCTCTCGCGCACTCTAAAGAGAGCTCAGGTGAGAAATTGCAAACGTCGAGCAATTGCTCAGAGATGAAAAGTGCCAGCACTGAAAGCTGTTGCTAGCCAGCACCCTTCCTTGGAAGCGCTTTCACAGGCGCAGTAACACTGGGGCTTTGCACTTCTCTACTCACCAAACGTCACGGTCCTTCTCTTTCCGTCTCGTAGACACGAGCTGAGAAATTGCAAACGTCAAGCAATTGCTCAGAGATGAAAAGTGCCAGCACTGAAAGCTCTTGCTAGCCAGCACCCTTCCTTGGAAGCGCTTTCACAGGCGCAGCAACACTGGGGCTTTGTGCTTCTATACGCACCAAACGTCACGGTCCTTCTCTTTCCGTCTTGTAGACACGAGCTGAGAAATTGCAAACGTCGAGCAATTGCTCAGAGATGAAAAGTGCCAGCACTGAAAGCTGTTGCTAGCCAGCCCCCTTCCTTGGAAGCGCTTTTGTAGGCCTAAGAACAGTGGGGCTCTGGGCTTCTCTAGCCACCTCATCTTCTGCTCATCCTCTCGCGCACTCTAAAGAGAGCTCAGGTGAGAAATTGCAAACGTCGAGCAATTGCTCAGAGATGAAAAGTGCCAGCACTGAAAGCTGTTGCTAGCCAGCACCCTTCCTTGGAAGCGCTTTTGTAGGCCTAAGAACACTGGGGCTCTGGGCTTCTCTAGCCACCTCATCTTCTGCTCATCCTCTCGCACACTCTAAAGAGAGCTCAGGTGAGAAATTGCAAACGTCCAGCAATTGCTCAGAGATGAAAAGTGCCAGCACTGAAAGCTCTTGCTAGCCAGCACCCTTCCTTGGAAGCGCTTTCACAGGCGCAGCAACACTGGGGCTTTGCGCTTCTCTAGCCACCAAACGTCACGGTCCTTCTCTTTCCGTCTCCTAGACACGAGCTGAGAAATTGCAAACGTCGAGCAATTGCTCAGAGATGAAAAGTGCCAGCACTGAAACCTGTTGCTAGCCAGCACCCTTCCTTGGAAGCGCTTTTGTAGGCCTAAGAACAGTGGGGCTCTGGGCTTCTCTAGCCACCTCATCTTCTGCTCATCCTCTCGCGCACTCTAAAGAGAGCTCAGGTGAGAAATTGCAAACGTCGAGCAATTGCTCAGAGATGAAAAGTGCCAGCACTGAAAGCTCTTGCTAGCCAGCACCCTTCCTTGGAAGCGCTTTCACAGGCGCAGCAACACTGGGGCTTTGCGCTTCTCTAGCCACCAAACGTCACGGTCCTTCTCTTTCCGTCTTGTAGACACGAGCTGAGAAATTGCAAACGTCGAGCAATTGCTCAGAGATGAAAAGTGCCAGCACTGAAAGCTCTTGCTAGCCAGCACCCTTCCTTGGAAGCGCTTTCACAGGCGCAGCAACACTGGGGCTTTGCGCTTCTATACGCACCAAATGTCACGGTCCTTCTCTTTCCGTCTCGTAGACACGAGCTGAGAAATTGCAAACGTCCAGCAATTGCTCAGAGATGAAAAGTGCCAGCACTGAAAGCTGTTGCTAGCCAGCACCCTTCCTTGGAAGCGCTTTTGTAGGCCTAAGAAGACTGGGGCTCTGGGCTTCTCTAGCCACCTCATCTTCTGCTCATCCTCTCGCGCACTCTAAAGAGAGCTCAGGTGAGAAATTGCAAACGACGAGCAATTGCTCAGAGATGAAAAGTGCCAGCACTGAAAGCTGTTGCTAGCCAGCACCCTTCCTTGGAAGCGCTTTCACAGGCGCAGCAACACTGGGGCTTTGCGCTTCTCTACGCACCAAACGTCACGGTCATTCTCTTTCCGCCTCATAGACACGAGCTGAGAAATTGAAAACGTCAAGCAATTGCTCAGAGATGAAAAGTGCCAGCACTGAAAGCTGTTGCTAGCCAGCACCCTTCCTTGGAAGCGCTTTCACAAGCGCAGTAACACTGGGGCTTTGCGCTTCTATACGCACCAAACGTCACGGTCCTTCTCTTTCCGTCTCGTGGACATGAGCTGAGGAATTGCAAACGTCGAGCAATTGCTCAGAGATGAAAAGTGCCAGCACTGAAAGCTGTTGCTAGCCAGCACCCTTCCTTGGAAGCGCTTTCACAGGCGCAGCAACACTGGGGCTTTGCGCTTCTCTAGCCACCAAACGTCACGGTCCTTCTCTTTCCGTCGGTAGACACGAGCTGAGAAATTGCAAACGTCGAGCAATTGCTCAGAGATGAAAAGTGCCAGCACTGAAAGCTGTTGCTAGCCAGCACCCTTCCTTGGAAGCGCTTTTGTAGGCCTAAGAACACTGGGGCTCTGGGCTTCTCTAGCCACCTCATCTTCTGCTCATCCTCTCGCGCACTCTAAAGAGAGCTCAGGTGAGAAATTGCAAACGTCCAGCAATTGCTCAGAGATGAAAAGTGCCAGCACTGAAAGCTCTTGCTAGCCAGCACCCTTCCTTGGAAGCGCTTTCACAGGCGCAGCAACACTGGGGCTTTGCGCTTCTATACGCACCAAATGTCACGGTCCTTCTCTTTCCGTCTCCTAGACACGAGCTGAGAAATTGCAAACGTCGAGCAATTGCTCAGAGATGAAAAGTGCCAGCACTGAAAGCTGTTGCTAGCCAGCACCCTTCCTTGGAAGCGCTTTTGTAGGCCTAAGAACAGTGGGGCTCTGGGCTTCTCTAGCCACCTCATCTTCTGCTCATCCTCTCGCGCACTCTAAAGAGAGCTCAGGTGAGAAATTGCAAACGTCGAGCAATTGCTCAGAGATGAAAAGTGCCAGCACTGAAAGCTGTTGCTAGCCAGCACCCTTCCTTGGAAGCGCTTTCACAGGCACAGCAACACTGGGGCTTTGCGCTTCTATACGCACCAAACGTCACGGTCATTCTCTTTCCGTCTCGTAGACACGAGCTGAGAAATTGCAAACGTCGAGCAATTGCTCCGAGATGAAAAGTGCCAGCACTGAAAGCTGTTGCTAGCCAGCACCCTTCCTTGGAAGCGCTTTTGTAGGCCTAAGAACACTGGGGCTCTGGGCTTCTCTAGCCACCTCATCTTCTGCTCATCCTCTCGCGCACTCTAAAGAGAGCTCAGGTGAGAAATTGCAAACGTCCAGCAATTGCTCAGAGATGAAAAGTGCCAGCACTGAAAGCTCTTGCTAGCCAGCACCCTTCCTTGGAAGCGCTTTCACAGGCGCAGTAACACTGGGGCTTTGCGCTTCTCTAGCCACCAAACGTCACGGTCCTTCTCTTTCCGTCTCGTAGACACGAGCTGAGAAATTGCAAACGTCAAGCAATTGCTCCGAGATGAAAAGTGCCAGCACTGAAAGCTGTTGCTAGCCAGCACCCTTCCTTGGAAGCACTTTTGTAGGCCTAAGAACACTGGGGCTCTGGGCTTCTCTAGCCACCTCATCTTCTGCTCATCCTCTCGCGCACTCTAAAGAGAGCTCAGGTGAGAAATTGCAAACGTCGAGCAATTGCTCAGAGATGAAAAGTGCCAGCACTGAAAGCTCTTGCTAGCCAGCACCCTTCCTTGGAAGCGCTTTCACAGGCGCAGTAACACTGGGGCTTTGCACTTCTCTACTCACCAAACGTCACGGTCCTTCTCTTTCCGTCTCCTAGACACGAGCTGAGAAATTGCAAACGTCAAGCAATTGCTCCGAGAGGAAAAGTGCCAGCACTGAAAGCTCTTGCTAGCCAGCACCCTTCCTTGGAAGCGCTTTCACAGGCGCAGCAACACTGGGGCTTTGCGCTTCTCTACCCACCAAACGTCACGGTCCTTCTCTTTCCGTCTCCTAGACACGAGCTGAGAAATTGCAAACGTCGAGCAATTGCTCAGAGATGAAAAGTGCCAGCACTGAAAGCTCTTGCTAGCCAGCACCCTTCCTTGGAAGCGCTTTTGTAGGCCTAAGAACACTGGGGCTCTGGGCTTCTCTAGCCACCTCATCTTCTGCTCATCCTCTCGCGCACTCTAAAGAGAGCTCAGGTGAGAAATTGCAAACGTCGAGCAATTGCTCAGAGATGAAAAGTGCCAGCACTGAAAGCTCTTGCTAGCCAGCACCCTTCCTTGGAAGCGCTTTTGTAGGCCTAAGAACAGTGGGGCTCTGGGCTTCTCTAGCCACCTCATCTTCTGCTCATCCTCTCGCGCACTCTAAAGAGAGCTCAGGTGAGAAATTGCAAACGTCGAGCAATTGCTCAGAGACGAAAAGTGCCAGCACTGAAAGCTCTTGCTAGCCAGCACCCTTCCTTGGAAGCGCTTTCACAGGCGCAGCAACACTGGGGCTTTGCGCTTCTCTACCCACCAAACGTCACGGTCCTTCTCTTTCCGTCTCCTAGACACGAGCTGAGAAATTGCAAACGTCCAGCAATTGCTCAGAGATGAAAAGTGCCAGCACTGAAACCTGTTGCTAGCCAGCACCCTTCCTTGGAAGCACTTTTGTAGGCCTAAGAACACTGGGGCTCTGGGCTTCTCTAGCCACCTCATCTTCTGCTCATCCTCTCGCGCACTCTAAAGAGAGCTCAGGTGAGAAATTGCAAACGACGAGCAATTGCTCAGAGATGAAAAGTGCCAGCACTGAAAGCTGTTGCTAGCCAGCACCCTTCCTTGGAAGCGCTTTCACTGGCGCAGTAACACTGGGGCTTTGCGCTTCTCTACCCACCAAACGTCACGGTCCTTCTCTTTCCGTCTCCTAGACACGAGCTGAGAAATTGCAAACGTCGAGCAATTGCTCAGAGATGAAAAGTGCCAGCACTGAAAGCTCTTGCTAGCCAGCACCCTTCCTTGGAAGCGCTTTCACAGGCGCAGCAACACTGGGGCTTTGCGCTTCTCTACCCACCAAACGTCACGGTCCTTCTCTTTCCGTCTCCTAGACACGAGCTGAGAAATTGCAAACGTCGAGCAATTGCTCAGAGATGAAAAGTGCCAGCACTGAAACCTGTTGCTAGCCAGCACCCTTCCTTGGAAGCGCTTTTGTAGGCCTAAGAACAGTGGGGCTCTGGGCTTCTCTAGCCACCTCATCTTCTGCTCATCCTCTCGCGCACTCTAAAGAGAGCTCAGGTGAGAAATTGCAAACGTCGAGCAATTGCTCAGAGATGAAAAGTGCCAGCACTGAAAGCTCTTGCTAGCCAGCACCCTTCCTTGGAAGCGCTTTCACAGGCGCAGCAACACTGGGGCTTTGCGCTTCTCTAGCCACCAAACGTCACGGTCCTTCTCTTTCCGTCTTGTAGACACGAGCTGAGAAATTGCAAACGTCGAGCAATTGCTCAGAGATGAAAAGTGCCAGCACTGAAAGCTCTTGCTAGCCAGCACCCTTCCTTGGAAGCGCTTTCACAGGCGCAGCAACACTGGGGCTTTGCGCTTCTATACGCACCAAATGTCACGGTCCTTCTCTTTCCGTCTCGTAGACACGAGCTGAGAAATTGCAAACGTCCAGCAATTGCTCAGAGATGAAAAGTGCCAGCACTGAAAGCTGTTGCTAGCCAGCACCCTTCCTTGGAAGCGCTTTTGTAGGCCTAAGAAGACTGGGGCTCTGGGCTTCTCTAGCCACCTCATCTTCTGCTCATCCTCTCGCGCACTCTAAAGAGAGCTCAGGTGAGAAATTGCAAACGACGAGCAATTGCTCAGAGATGAAAAGTGCCAGCACTGAAAGCTGTTGCTAGCCAGCACCCTTCCTTGGAAGCGCTTTCACAGGCGCAGCAACACTGGGGCTTTGCGCTTCTCTACGCACCAAACGTCACGGTCATTCTCTTTCCGCCTCATAGACACGAGCTGAGAAATTGAAAACGTCAAGCAATTGCTCAGAGATGAAAAGTGCCAGCACTGAAAGCTGTTGCTAGCCAGCACCCTTCCTTGGAAGCGCTTTCACAAGCGCAGTAACACTGGGGCTTTGCGCTTCTATACGCACCAAACGTCACGGTCCTTCTCTTTCCGTCTCGTGGACATGAGCTGAGGAATTGCAAACGTCGAGCAATTGCTCAGAGATGAAAAGTGCCAGCACTGAAAGCTGTTGCTAGCCAGCACCCTTCCTTGGAAGCGCTTTCACAGGCGCAGCAACACTGGGGCTTTGCGCTTCTCTAGCCACCAAACGTCACGGTCCTTCTCTTTCCGTCGGTAGACACGAGCTGAGAAATTGCAAACGTCGAGCAATTGCTCAGAGATGAAAAGTGCCAGCACTGAAAGCTGTTGCTAGCCAGCACCCTTCCTTGGAAGCGCTTTTGTAGGCCTAAGAACACTGGGGCTCTGGGCTTCTCTAGCCACCTCATCTTCTGCTCATCCTCTCGCGCACTCTAAAGAGAGCTCAGGTGAGAAATTGCAAACGTCGAGCAATTGCTCAGAGATGAAAAGTGCCAGCACTGAAAGCTCTTGCTAGCCAGCACCCTTCCTTGGAAGCGCTTTCACAGGCGCAGCAACACTGGGGCTTTGCGCTTCTCTAGCCACCAAACGTCACGGTCCTTCTCTTTCCGTCTCGTAGACACGAGCTGAGAAATTGCAAACGTCAAGCAATTGCTCCGAGATGAAAACTGCCAGCACTGAAAGCTGTTGCTAGCCAGCACCCTTCCTTGGAAGCGCTTTTGTAGGCCTAAGAACACTGGGGCTCTGGGCTTCTCTAGCCACCTCATCTTCTGCTCATCCTCTCGCGCACTCTAAAGAGAGCTCAGGTGAGAAATTGCAAACGTCGAGCAATTGCTCAGAGATGAAAAGTGCCAGCACTGAAAGCTGTTGCTAGCCAGCACCCTTCCTTGGAAGCGCTTTCACAGGCGCAGTAACACTGGGGCTTTGCACTTCTCTACTCACCAAACGTCACGGTCCTTCTCTTTCCGTCTCGTAGACACGAGCTGAGAAATTGCAAACGTCAAGCAATTGCTCAGAGATGAAAAGTGCCAGCACTGAAAGCTCTTGCTAGCCAGCACCCTTCCTTGGAAGCGCTTTCACAGGCGCAGCAACACTGGGGCTTTGTGCTTCTATACGCACCAAACGTCACGGTCCTTCTCTTTCCGTCTTGTAGACACGAGCTGAGAAATTGCAAACGTCGAGCAATTGCTCAGAGATGAAAAGTGCCAGCACTGAAAGCTGTTGCTAGCCAGCACCCTTCCTTGGAAGCGCTTTTGTAGGCCTAAGAACACTGGGGCTCTGGGCTTCTCTAGCCACCTCATCTTCTGCTCATCCTCTCGCGCACTCTAAAGAGAGCTCAGGTGAGAAATTGCAAACGTCGAGCAATTGCTCAGAGATGAAAAGTGCCAGCACTGAAAGCTCTTGCTAGCCAGCACCCTTCCTTGGAAGCGCTTTCACAGGCGCAGTAACACTGGGGCTTTGCACTTCTCTACTCACCAAACGTCACGGTCCTTCTCTTTCCGTCTCGTAGACACGAGCTGAGAAATTGCAAACGTCAAGCAATTGCTCAGAGATGAAAAGTGCCAGCACTGAAAGCTGTTGCTAGCCAGCACCCTTCCTTGGAAGCGCTTTCACAGGCGCAGTAACACTGGGGCTTTGCGCTTCTCTAGCCACCAAACGTCACGGTCCTTCTCTTTCCGTCTCGTAGACACGAGCTGAGAAATTGCAAACGTCGAGCAATTGCTCAGAGATGAAAAGTGCCAGCACTGAAAGCTGTTGCTAGCCAGCACCCTTCCTTGGAAGCGCTTTCACAGGCGCAGCAACACTGGGGCTTTGCGCTTCTCTAGCCACCAAATGTCACGGTCCTTCTCTTTCCGTCGGTAGACACGAGCTGAGAAATTGCAAACGTCGAGCAATTGCTCAGAGATGAAAAGTGCCAGCACTGAAAGCTGTTGCTAGCCAGCACCCTTCCTTGGAAGCGCTTTTGTAGGCCTAAGAACACTGGGGCTCTGGGCTTCTCTAGCCACCTCATCTTCTGCTCATCCTCTCGCGCACTCTAAAGAGAGCTCAGGTGAGAAATTGCAAACGTCCAGCAATTGCTCAGAGATGAAAAGTGCCAGCACTGAAAGCTCTTGCTAGCCAGCACCCTTCCTTGGAAGCGCTTTCACAGGCGCAGCAACACTGGGGCTTTGCGCTTCTCTACCCACCAAACGTCACGGTCCTTCTCTTTCCGTCTCGTAGACACGAGCTGAGAAATTGCAAACGTCCAGCAATTGCTCAGAGATGAAAAGTGCCAGCACTGAAAGCTCTTGCTAGCCAGCACCCTTCCTTGGAAGCGCTTTCACAGGCGCAGCAACACTGGGGCTTTGCGCTTCTATACACACCAAACGTCACGGTCCTTCTCTTTCCGTCGGTAGACACGAGCTGAGAAATTGCAAACGTCAAGCAATTGCTCAGAGATGAAAAGTGCCAGCACTGAAAGCTGTTGCTAGCCAGCACCCTTCCTTGGAAGCGCTTTTGTAGGCCTAAGAACACTGGGGCTCTGGGCTTCTCTAGCCACCTCATCTTCTGCTCATCCTCTCACGCACTCTAAAGAGAGCTCAGGTGAGAAATTACAAACGTCGAGCAATTGCTCAGAGATGAAAAGTGCCAGCACTGAAAGCTGTTGCTAGCCAGCACCCTTCCTTGGAAGCGCTTTCACAGGCGCAGCAACACTGGGGCTTTGCGCTTCTATACGCACCAAACGTCACGGTCCTTCTCTTTCCGTCTTGTAGAAACGAGCTGAGAAATTGCAAACGTCGAGCAATTGCTCAGAGATGAAAAGTGCCAGCACTGAAAGCTGTTGCTAGCCAGCCCCCTTCCTTGGAAGCGCTTTTGTAGGCCTAAGAACACTGGGGCTCTGGGCTTCTCTAGCCACCTCATCTTCTGCTCATCCTCTCGCGCACTCTAAAGAGAGCTCAGGTGAGAAATTGCAAACGTCGAGCAATTGCTCAGAGATGAAAAGTGCCAGCACTGAAAGCTCTTGCTAGCCAGCACCCTTCCTTGGAAGCGCTTTTGTAGGCCTAAGAACACTGGGGCTCTGGGCTTCTCTAGCCACCTCATCTTCTGCTCATCCTCTCGCGCACTCTAAAGAGAGCTCAGGTGAGAAATTGCAAACGTCGAGCAATTGCTCAGAGATGAAAAGTGCCAGCACTGAAAGCTGTTGCTAGCCAGCACCCTTCCTTGGAAGCGCTTTCACAGGCGCAGCAACACTGGGGCTTTGCGCTTCTCTAGCCACCAAACGTCACGGTCCTTCTCTTTCCGTCTCCTAGACACGAGCTGAGAAATTGCAAACGTCGAGCAATTGCTCCGAGATGAAAAGTGCCAGCACTGAAAGCTGTTGCTAGCCAGCACCCTTCCTTGGAAGCGCTTTTGTAGGCCTAAGAACACTGGGGCTCTGGGCTTCTCTAGCCACCTCATCTTCTGCTCATCCTCTCGCGCACTCTAAAGAGAGCTCAGGTGAGAAATTGCAAACGTCGAGCAATTGCTCAGAGATGAAAAGTGCCAGCACTGAAAGCTGTTGCTAGCCAGCACCCTTCCTTGGAAGCGCTTTCACAGGCGCAGCAACACTGGGGCTTTGCGCTTCTCTAGCCACCAAACGTCACGGTCCTTCTCTTTCCGTCGGTAGACACGAGCTGAGAAATTGCAAACGTCGAGCAATTGCTCAGAGATGAAAAGTGCCAGCACTGAAAGCTCTTGCTAGCCAGCACCCTTCCTTGGAAGCGCTTTCACAGGCGCAGCAACACTGGGGCTTTGCGCTTCTCTACCCACCAAACGTCACGGTCCTTCTCTTTCCGTCGGTAGACACGAGCTGAGAAATTGCAAACGTCGAGCAATTGCTCAGAGATGAAAAGTGCCAGCACTGAAAGCTGTTGCTAGCCAGCACCCTTCCTTGGAAGCGCTTTTGTAGGCCTAAGAACACTGGGGCTCTGGGCTTCTCTAGCCACCTCATCTTCTGCTCATCCTCTCGCGCACTCTAAAGAGAGCTCAGGTGAGAAATTGCAAACGTCGAGCAATTGCTCAGAGATGAAAAGTGCCAGCACTGAAAGCTCTTGCTAGCCAGCACCCTTCCTTGGAAGCGCTTTTGTAGGCCTAAGAACACTGGGGCTCTGGGCTTCTCTAGCCACCTCATCTTCTGCTCATCCTCTCGCGCACTCTAAAGAGAGCTCAGGTGAGAAATTGCAAACGTCGAGCAATTGCTCAGAGATGAAAAGTGCCAGCACTGAAAGCTCTTGCTAGCCAGCACCCTTCCTTGGAAGCGCTTTCACAGGCGCAGCAACACTGGGGCTTTGCGCTTCTCTACCCACCAAACGTCACGGTCCTTCTCTTTCCGTCTCGTAGACACGAGCTGAGAAATTGCAAACGTCAAGCAATTGCTCCGAGATGAAAAGTGCCAGCACTGAAAGCTGTTGCTAGCCAGCACCCTTCCTTGGAAGCACTTTTGTAGGCCTAAGAACACTGGGGCTCTGGGCTTCTCTAGCCACCTCATCTTCTGCTCATCCTCTCACGCACTCTAAAGAGAGCTCAGGTGAGAAATTACAAACGTCGAGCAATTGCTCAGAGATGAAAAGTGCCAGCACTGAAAGCTCTTGCTAGCCAGCACCCTTCCTTGGAAGCGCTTTCACAGGCGCAGCAACACTGGGGCTTTGTGCTTCTCTAGCCACCAAACGTCACGGTCCTTCTCTTTCCGTCTTGTAGACACGAGCTGAGAAATTGCAAACGTCGAGCAATTGCTCAGAGATGAAAAGTGCCAGCACTGAAAGCTGTTGCTAGCCAGCACCCTTCCTTGGAAGCGCTTTTGTAGGCCTAAGAACACTGGGGCTCTGGGCTTCTCTAGCCACCTCATCTTCTGCTCATCCTCTCGCGCACTCTAAAGAGAGCTCAGGTGAGAAATTGCAAACGTCGAGCAATTGCTCAGAGATGAAAAGTGCCAGCACTGAAAGCTCTTGCTAGCCAGCACCCTTCCTTGGAAGCGCTTTTGTAGGCCTAAGAACACTGGGGCTCTGGGCTTCTCTAGCCACCTCATCTTCTGCTCATCCTCTCGCGCACTCTAAAGAGAGCTCAGGTGAGAAATTGCAAACGTCGAGCAATTGCTCAGAGATGAAAAGTGCCAGCACTGAAAGCTGTTGCTAGCCAGCACCCTTCCTTGGAAGCGCTTTCACAGGCGCAGCAACACTGGGGCTTTGCGCTTCTCTACCCACCAAACGTCACGGTCCTTCTCTTTCCGTCTCGTAGACACGAGCTGAGAAATTGCAAACGTCGAGCAATTGCTCAGAGATGAAAAGTGCCAGCACTGAAAGCTGTTGCTAGCCAGCACCCTTCCTTGGAAGCGCTTTCACAGGCACAGCAACACTGGGGCTTTGCGCTTCTCTAGCCACCAAACGTCACGGTCATTCTCTTTCCGTCTCGTAGACATGAGCTGAGAAATTGCAAACGTCGAGCAATTGCTCAGAGATGAAAAGTGCCAGCACTGAAAGCTGTTGCTAGCCAGCCCCCTTCCTTGGAAGCGCTTTTGTAGGCCTAAGAACACTGGGGCTCTGGGCTTCTCTAGCCACCTCATCTTCTGCTCATCCTCTCGCGCACTCTAAAGAGAGCTCAGGTGAGAAATTGCAAACGTCGAGCAATTGCTCAGAGATGAAAAGTGCCAGCACTGAAAGCTGTTGCTAGCCAGCACCCTTCCTTGGAAGCGCTTTCACAGGCGCAGCAACACTGGGGCTTTGCGCTTCTCTAGCCACCAAACGTCACGGTCCTTCTCTTTCCGTCTCGTAGACACGAGCTGAGAAATTGCAAACGTCAAGAAATTGCTCCGAGCTGAAAAGTGCCAGCACTGAAAGCTGTTGCTAGCCAGCACCCTTCCTTGGAAGCACTTTTGTAGGCCTAAGAACACTGGGGCTCTGGGCTTCTCTAGCCACCTCATCTTCTGCTCATCCTCTCGCGCACTCTAAAGAGAGCTCAGGTGAGAAATTGCAAACGTCAAGCAATTGCTCAGAGATGAAAAGTGCCAGCACTGAAAGCTGTTGCTAGCCAGCACCCTTCCTTGGAAGCGCTTTCACAGGCGCAGTAACACTGGGGCTTTGCACTTCTCTACTCACCAAACGTCACGGTCCTTCTCTTTCCGTCTCGTAGACACGAGCTGAGAAATTGCAAACGTCAAGCAATTGCTCAGAGATGAAAAGTGCCAGCACTGAAAGCTCTTGCTAGCCAGCACCCTTCCTTGGAAGCGCTTTCACAGGCGCAGCAACACTGGGGCTTTGCGCTTCTATACGCACCAAGCGTCACGGTCCTTCTCTTTCCGTCTCCTAGACACGAGCTGAGAAATTGCAAACGTCGAGCAATTGCTCCGAGATGAAAAGTGCCAGCACTGAAAGCTGTTGCTAGCCAGCACCCTTCCTTGGAAGCGCTTTTGTAGGCCTAAGAACACTGGGGCTCTGGGCTTCTCTAGCCACCTCATCTTCTGCTCATCCTCTCGCGCACTCTAAAGAGAGCTCAGGTGAGAAATTGCAAACGTCGAGCAATTGCTCAGAGATGAAAAGTGCCAGCACTGAAAGCTCTTGCTAGCCAGCACCCTTCCTTGGAAGCGCTTTCACAGGCGCAGCAACACTGGGGCTTTGCGCTTCTCTAGCCACCAAACGTCACGGTCCTTCTCTTTCCGTCTCGTAGACACGAGCTGAGAAATTGCAAACGTCAAGCAATTGCTCAGAGATGAAAAGTGCCAGCACTGAAAGCTGTTGCTAGCCAGCACCCTTCCTTGGAAGCACTTTTGTAGGCCTAAGAACACTGGGGCTCTGGGCTTCTCTAGCCACCTCATCTTCTGCTCATCCTCGCGCGCACTCTAAAGAGAGCTCAGGTGAGAAATTGCAAACGTCGAGCAATTGCTCAGAGATGAAAAGTGCCAGCACTGAAAGCTCTTGCTAGCCAGCACCCTTCCTTGGAAGCGCTTTCACAGGCGCAGTAACACTGGGGCTTTGCACTTCTCTACTCACCAAACGTCACGGTCCTTCTCTTTCCGTCTCGTAGACACGAGCTGAGAAATTGCAAACGTCAAGCAATTGCTCAGAGATGAAAAGTGCCAGCACTGAAAGCTGTTGCTAGCCAGCACCCTTCCTTGGAAGCGCTTTTGTAGGCCTAAGAACACTGGGGCTCTGGGCTTCTCTAGCCACCTCATCTTCTGCTCATCCTCGCGCGCACTCTAAAGAGAGCTCAGGTGAGAAATTGCAAACGTCGAGCAATTGCTCAGAGATGAAAAGTGCCAGCACTGAAAGCTGTTGCTAGCCAGCACCCTTCCTTGGAAGCGCTTTCACAGGCGCAGCAACACTGGGGCTTTGCGCTTCTCTACCCACCAAACGTCACGGTCCTTCTCTTTCCGTCTCGTAGACACGAGCTGAGAAATTGCAAACGTCCAGCAATTGCTCAGAGATGAAAAGTGCCAGCACTGAAAGCTGTTGCTAGCCAGCACCCTTCCTTGGAAGCGCTTTTGTAGGCCTAAGAACAGTGGGGCTCTGGGCTTCTCTAGCCACCTCATCTTCTGCTCATCCTCTCGCGCACTCTAAAGAGAGCTCAGGTGAGAAATTGCAAACGTCGAGCAATTGCTCAGAGATGAAAAGTGCCAGCACTGAAAGCTGTTGCTAGCCAGCACCCTTCCTTGGAAGCGCTTTCACAGGCGCAGCAACACTGGGGCTTTGCGCTTCTCTAGCCACCAAACGTCACGGTCCTTCTCTTTCCGTCTCGTAGACACGAGCTGAGAAATTGCAAACGTCGAGCAATTGCTCAGAGATGAAAAGTGCCAGCACTGAAAGCTGTTGCTAGCCAGCACCCTTCCTTGGAAGCGCTTTTGTAGGCCTAAGAACAGTGGGGCTCTGGGCTTCTCTAGCCACCTCATCTTCTGCTCATCCTCTCGCGCACTCTAAAGAGAGCTCAGGTGAGAAATTGCAAACATCCAGCAATTGCTCAGAGATGAAAAGTGCCAGCACTGAAAGCTGTTGCTAGCCAGCACCCTTCCTTGGAAGCGCTTTCACAGGCGCAGCAACACTGGGGCTTTGCGCTTCTCTACGCACCAAACGTCACGGTCCTTCTCTTTCCGTCTCCTAGACACGAGCTGAGAAATTGCAAACGTCGAGCAATTGCTCAGAGATGAAAAGTGCCAGCACTGAAAGCTCTTGCTAGCCAGCACCCTTCCTTGGAAGCGCTTTCACAGGCGCAGCAACACTGGGGCTTTGCGCTTCTATACGCACCAAACGTCACGGTCCTTCTCTTTCCGTCTCGTAGACACGAGCTGAGAAATTGCAAACGTCGAGCAATTGCTCAGAGATGAAAAGTGCCAGCACTGAAAGCTGTTGCTAGCCAGCACCCTTCCTTGGAAGCGCTTTTGTAGGCCTAAGAACACTGGGGCTCTGGGCTTCTCTAGCCACCTCATCTTCTGCTCATCCTCTCGCGCACTCTAAAGAGAGCTCAGGTGAGAAATTACAAACGTCGAGCAATTGCTCAGAGATAAAAAGTGCCAGCACTGAAAGCTGTTGCTAGCCAGCACCCTTCCTTGGAAGCGCTTTCACAGGCGCAGCAACACTGGGGCTTTGCGCTTCTATACGCACCAAATGTCACGGTCCTTCTCTTTCCGTCTCCTAGACACGAGCTGAGAAATTGCAAACGTCGAGCAATTGCTCAGAGATGAAAAGTGCCAGCACTGAAAGCTGTTGCTAGCCAGCACCCTTCCTTGGAAGCGCTTTTGTAGGCCTAAGAACACTGGGGCTCTGGGCTTCTCTAGCCACCTCATCTTCTGCTCATCCTCTCGCGCACTCTAAAGAGAGCTCAGGTGAGAAATTGCAAACGTCGAGCAATTGCTCAGAGATGAAAAGTGCCAGCACTGAAAGCTCTTGCTAGCCAGCACCCTTCCTTGGAAGCGCTTTTGTAGGCCTAAGAACACTGGGGCTCTGGGCTTCTCTAGCCACCTCATCTTCTGCTCATCCTCTCGCGCACTCTAAAGAGAGCTCAGGTGAGAAATTGCAAACGTCGAGCAATTGCTCAGAGATGAAAAGTGCCAGCACTGAAAGCTCTTGCTAGCCAGCACCCTTCCTTGGAAGCGCTTTCACAGGCGCAGCAACACTGGGGCTTTGCGCTTCTCTAGCCACCAAACGTCACGGTCCTTCTCTTTCCGTCTCGTAGACACGAGCTGAGAAATTGCAAACGTCCAGCAATTGCTCCGAGATGAAAAGTGCCAGCACTGAAAGCTGTTGCTAGCCAGCACCCTTCCTTGGAAGCGCTTTTGTAGGCCTAAGAACACTGGGGCTCTGGGCTTCTCTAGCCACCTCATCTTCTGCTCATCCTCTCGCGCACTCTAAAGAGAGCTCAGGTGAGAAATTGCAAACGACGAGCAATTGCTCAGAGATGAAAAGTGCCAGCACTGAAAGCTCTTGCTAGCCAGCACCCTTCCTTGGAAGCGCTTTCACAGGCGCAGTAACACTGGGGCTTTGCGCTTCTCTAGCCACCAAGCGTCACGGTCCTTCTCTTTCCGTCTCGTAGACACGAGCTGAGAAATTGCAAACGTCGAGCAATTGCTCAGAGATGAAAAGTGCCAGCACTGAAAGCTGTTGCTAGCCAGCACCCTTCCTTGGAAGCGCTTTCACAGGCGCAGCAACACTGGGGCTTTGCGCTTCTCTACCCACCAAACGTCACGGTCCTTCTCTTTCCGTCTCCTAGACACGAGCTGAGAAATTGCAAACGTCGAGCAATTGCTCAGAGATGAAAAGTGCCAGCACTGAAAGCTCTGGCTAGCCAGCACCCTTCCTTGGAAGCGCTTTTGTAGGCCTAAGAACACTGGGGCTCTGGGCTTCTCTAGCCACCTCATCTTCTGCTCATCCTCTCGCGCACTCTAAAGAGAGCTCAGGTGAGAAATTGCAAACGTCCAGCAATTGCTCCGAGATGAAAAGTGCCAGCACTGAAAGCTCTTGCTAGCCAGCACCCTTCCTTGGAAGCGCTTTCACAGGTGCAGCAACACTGGGGCTTTGCGCTTCTCTACGCACCAAACGTCACGGTCCTTCTCTTTCCGCCTCATAGACACGAGCTGAGAAATTGAAAACGTCAAGCAATTGCTCAGAGATGAAAAGTGCCAGCACTGAAAGCTCTTGCTAGCCAGCACCCTTCCTTGGAAGCGCTTTCACAAGCGCAGTAACACTGGGGCTTTGCGCTTCTATACGCACCAAACGTCACGGTCCTTCTCTTTCCGTCTCGTGGACATGAGCTGAGAAATTGCAAACGTCGAGCAATTGCTCAGAGATGAAAAGTGCCAGCACTGAAAGCTGTTGCTAGCCAGCACCCTTCCTTGGAAGCGCTTTCACAGGCGCAGCAACACTGGGGCTTTGCGCTTCTCTACCCACCAAACGTCACGGTCCTTCTCTTTCCGTCGGTAGACACGAGCTGAGAAATTGCAAACGTCGAGCAATTGCTCAGAGATGAAAAGTGCCAGCACTGAAAGCTGTTGCTAGCCAGCACCCTTCCTTGGAAGCGCTTTTGTAGGCCTAAGAACACTGGGGCTCTGGGCTTCTCTAGCCACCTCATCTTCTGCTCATCCTCTCGCGCACTCTAAAGAGAGCTCAGGTGAGAAATTGCAAACGTCCAGCAATTGCTCAGAGATGAAAAGTGCCAGCACTGAAAGCTGTTGCTAGCCAGCACCCTTCCTTGGAAGCGCTTTCACAGGCGCAGCAACACTGGGGCTTTGCGCTTCTCTAGCGACCAAACGTCATGGTCCTTCTCTTTCCGTCTCGTAGACACGAGCTGAGAAATTGCAAACGTCGAGCAATTGCTCCGAGATGAAAAGTGCCAGCACTGAAAGCTGTTGCTAGCCAGCACCCTTCCTTGGAAGCGCTTTTGTAGGCCTAAGAACAGTGGGGCTCTGGGCTTCTCTAGCCACCTCATTTTCTGCTCATCCTCTCGCGCACTCTAAAGAGAGCTCAGGTGAGAAATTGCAAACGTCGAGCAATTGCTCAGAGATGAAAAGGGCCAGCACTGAAAGCTGTTGCTAGCCAGCACCCTTCCTTGGAAGCGCTTTCACAGGCGCAGCAACACTGGGGCTTTGCACTTCTATACGCACCAAATGTCACGGTCCTTCTCTTTCCGTCTCGTAGACACGAGCTGAGAAATTGCAAACGTCGAGCAATTGCTCCGAGATGAAAACTGCCAGCACTGAAAGCTGTTGCTAGCCAGCACCCTTCCTTGGAAGCGCTTTTGTAGGCCTAAGAACACTGGGGCTCTGGGCTTCTCTAGCCACCTCATCTTCTGCTCATCCTCTCGCGCACTCTAAAGAGAGCTCAGGTGAGAAATTGCAAACGTCGAGCAATTGCTCAGAGATGAAAAGTGCCAGCACTGAAAGCTGTTGCTAGCCAGCACCCTTCCTTGGAAGCGCTTTCACAGGCACAGCAACACTGGGGCTTTGCGCTTCTCTAGCCACCAAACGTCACGGTCATTCTCTTTCCGTCTCGTAGACATGAGCTGAGAAACTGCAAACGTCGAGCAATTGCTCAGAGATGAAAAGTGCCAGCACTGAAAGCTGTTGCTAGCCAGCCCCCTTCCTTGGAAGCGCTTTTGTAGGCCTAAGAACACTGGGGCTCTGGGCTTCTCTAGCCACCTCATCTTCTGCTCATCCTCTCGCGCACTCTAAAGAGAGCTCAGGTGAGAAATTGCAAACGTCCAGCAATTGCTCAGAGATGAAAAGCGCCAGCACTGAAAGCTCTTGCTAGCCAGCACCCTTCCTTGGAAGCGCTTTCACAGGCGCAGCAACACTGGGGCTTTGCGCTTCTCTAGCCACCAAACGTCACGGTCCTTCTCTTTCCGTCTCGTAGACACGAGCTGAGAAATTGCAAACGTCAAGCAATTGCTCCGAGATGAAAAGTGCCAGCACTGAAAGCTGTTGCTAGCCAGCACCCTTCCTTGGAAGCACTTTTGTAGGCCTAAGAACACTGGGGCACTGGGCTTCTCTAGCCACCTCATCTTCTGCTCATCCTCTCGCGCACTCTAAAGAGAGCTCAGGTGAGAAATTGCAACCGTCGAGCAATTGCTCAGAGATGAAAAGTGCCAGCACTGAAAGCTGTTGCTAGCCAGCACCCTTCCTTGGAAGCGCTTTCACAGGCGCAGTAACACTGGGGCTTTGCACTTCTCTACTCACCAAACGTCACGGTCCTTCTCTTTCCGTCTCGTAGACACGAGCTGAGAAATTGCAAACGTCAAGCAATTGCTCAGAGATGAAAAGTGCCAGCACTGAAAGCTCTTGCTAGCCAGCACCCTTCCTTGGAAGCGCTTTCACAGGCGCAGCAACACTGGGGCTTTGTGCTTCTATACGCACCAAACGTCACGGTCCTTCTCTTTCCGTCTTGTAGACACGAGCTGAGAAATTGCAAACGTCGAGCAATTGCTCAGAGATGAAAAGTGCCAGCACTGAAAGCTGTTGCTAGCCAGCACCCTTCCTTGGAAGCGCTTTTGTAGGCCTAAGAACACTGGGGCTCTGGGCTTCTCTAGCCACCTCATCTTCTGCTCATCCTCTCGCGCACTCTAAAGAGAGCTCAGGTGAGAAATTGCAAACGTCGAGCAATTGCTCAGAGATGAAAAGTGCCAGCACTGAAAGCTGTTGCTAGCCAGCACCCTTCCTTGGAAGCGCTTTTGTAGGCCTAAGAACACTGGGGCTCTGGGCTTCTCTAGCCACCTCATCTTCTGCTCATCCTCTCGCGCACTCTAAAGAGAGCTCAGGTGAGAAATTGCAAACGTCGAGCAATTGCTCAGAGATGAAAAGTGCCAGCACTGAAAGCTCTTGCTAGCCAGCACCCTTCCTTGGAAGCGCTTTCACAGGCGCAGCAACACTGGGGCTTTGCGCTTCTCTACCCACCAAACGTCACGATCCTTCTCTTTCCGTCTCCTAGACACGAGCTGAGAAATTGCAAACGTCGAGCAATTGCTCAGAGATGAAAAGTGCCAGCACTGAAAGCTGTTGCTAGCCAGCACCCTTCCTTGGAAGCGCTTTTGTAGGCCTAAGAACCCTGGGGCTCTGGGCTTCTCTAGCCACCTCATCTTCTGCTCATCCTCTCGCGCACTCTAAAGAGAGCTCAGGTGAGAAATTGCAAACGTCGAGCAATTGCTCAGAGATGAAAAGTGCCAGCACTGAAAGCTGTTGCTAGCCAGCACCCTTCCTTGGAAGCGCTTTCACTGGCGCAGCAACACTGGGGCTTTGCGCTTCTCTACCCACCAAACGTCACGGTCCTTCTCTTTCCGTCTCGTAGACACGAGCTGAGAAATTGCAAACGTCGAGCAATTGCTCCGAGATGAAAAGTGCCAGCACTGAAAGCTGTTGCTAGCCAGCACCCTTCCTTGGAAGCGCTTTCACAGGCGCAGCAACACTGGGGCTTTGCGCTTCTATACGCACCAAATGTCACGGTCCTTCTCTTTCCGTGTCCTAGACACGAGCTGAGAAATTGCAAACGTCCAGCAATTGCTCAGAGATGAAAAGTGCCAGCACTGAAAGCTGTTGCTAGCCAGCACCCTTCCTTGGAAGCGCTTTTGTAGGCCTAAGAACACTGGGGCTCTGGGCTTCTCTAGCCACCTCATCTTCTGCTCATCCTCTCGCGCACTCTAAAGAGAGCTCAGGTGAGAAATTGCAAACGTCGAGCAATTGCTCAGAGATGAAAAGTGCCAGCACTGAAAGCTGTTGCTAGCCAGCACCCTTCCTTGGAAGCGCTTTCACAGGCGCAGCAACACTGGGGCTTTGCGCTTCTCTAGCCACCAAACGTCACGGTCCTTCTCTTTCCGTCTCGTAGACACGAGCTGAGAAATTGCAAACGTCCAGCAATTGCTCCGAGATGAAAAGTGCCAGCACTGAAAGCTGTTGCTAGCCAGCACCCTTCCTTGGAAGCGCTTTTGTAGGCCTAAGAACACTGGGGCTCTGGGCTTCTCTAGCCACCTCATCTTCTGCTCATCCTCTCGCGCACTCTAAAGAGAGCTCAGGTGAGAAATTGCAAACGACGAGCAATTGCTCAGAGATGAAAAGTGCCAGCACTGAAAGCTGTTGCTAGCCAGCACCCTTCCTTGGAAGCGCTTTCACAGGCGCAGTAACACTGGGGCTTTGCGCTTCTCTAGCCACCAAGCGTCACGGTCCTTCTCTTTCCGTCTCGTAGACACGAGCTGAGAAATTGCAAACGTCGAGCAATTGCTCAGAGATGAAAAGTGCCAGCACTGAAAGCTGTTGCTAGCCAGCACCCTTCCTTGGAAGCGCTTTCACAGGCGCAGCAACACTGGGGCTTTGCGCTTCTCTACCCACCAAACATCACGGTCCTTCTCTTTCCGTCTCCTAGACACGAGCTGAGAAATTGCAAACGTCGAGCAATTGCTCAGAGATGAAAAGTGCCAGCACTGAAAGCTCTTGCTAGCCAGCACCCTTCCTTGGAAGCGCTTTTGTAGGCCTAAGAACACTGGGGCTCTGGGCTTCTCTAGCCACCTCATCTTCTGCTCATCCTCTCGCGCACTCTAAAGAGAGCTCAGGTGAGAAATTGCAAACGTCGAGCAATTGCTCAGAGATGAAAAGTGCCAGCACTGAAAGCTCTTGCTAGCCAGCACCCTTCCTTGGAAGCGCTTTCACAGGTGCAGCAACACTGGGGCTTTGCGCTTCTCTACGCACCAAACGTCACGGTCCTTCTCTTTCCGCCTCATAGACACGAGCTGAGAAATTGAAAACGTCAAGCAATTGCTCAGAGATGAAAAGTGCCAGCACTGAAAGCTGTTGCTAGCCAGCACCCTTCCTTGGAAGCGCTTTCACAAGCGCAGTAACACTGGGGCTTTGCGCTTCTATACGCACCAAACGTCACGGTCCTTCTCTTTCCGTCTCGTGGACATGAGCTGAGAAATTGCAAACGTCGAGCAATTGCTCAGAGATGAAAAGTGCCAGCACTGAAAGCTGTTGCTAGCCAGCACCCTTCCTTGGAAGCGCTTTCACAGGCGCAGCAACACTGGGGCTTTGCGCTTCTCTACCCACCAAACGTCACGGTCCTTCTCTTTCCGTCGGTAGACACGAGCTGAGAAATTGCAAACGTCGAGCAATTGCTCAGAGATGAAAAGTGCCAGCACTGAAAGCTGTTGCTAGCCAGCACCCTTCCTTGGAAGCGCTTTTGTAGGCCTAAGAACACTGGGGCTCTGGGCTTCTCTAGCCACCTCATCTTCTGCTCATCCTCTCGCGCACTCTAAAGAGAGCTCAGGTGAGAAATTGCAAACGTCCAGCAATTGCTCAGAGATGAAAAGTGCCAGCACTGAAAGCTGTTGCTAGCCAGCACCCTTCCTTGGAAGCGCTTTCACAGGCGCAGCAACACTGGGGCTTTGCGCTTCTCTAGCGACCAAACGTCATGGTCCTTCTCTTTCCGTCTCGTAGACACGAGCTGAGAAATTGCAAACGTCGAGCAATTGCTCCGAGATGAAAAGTGCCAGCACTGAAAGCTGTTGCTAGCCAGCACCCTTCCTTGGAAGCGCTTTTGTAGGCCTAAGAACACTGGGGCTCTGGGCTTCTCTAGCCACCTCATTTTCTGCTCATCCTCTCGCGCACTCTAAAGAGAGCTCAGGTGAGAAATTGCAAACGTCGAGCAATTGCTCAGAGATGAAAAGGGCCAGCACTGAAAGCTGTTGCTAGCCAGCACCCTTCCTTGGAAGCGCTTTCACAGGCGCAGCAACACTGGGGCTTTGCACTTCTATACGCACCAAATGTCACGGTCCTTCTCTTTCCGTCTCGTAGACACGAGCTGAGAAATTGCAAACGTCGAGCAATTGCTCAGAGATGAAAAGTGCCAGCACTGAAAGCTCTTGCTAGCCAGCACCCTTCCTTGGAAGCGCTTTTGTAGGCCTAAGAACACTGGGGCTCTGGGCTTCTCTAGCCACCTCATCTTCTGCTCATCCTCTCGCGCACTCTAAAGAGAGCTCAGGTGAGAAATTGCAAACGTCGAGCAATTGCTCAGAGATGAAAAGTGCCAGCACTGAAAGCTGTTGCTAGCCAGCACCCTTCCTTGGAAGCGCTTTCACAGGCACAGCAACACTGGGGCTTTGCGCTTCTCTAGCCACCAAACGTCACGGTCATTCTCTTTCCGTCTCGTAGACATGAGCTGAGAAATTGCAAACGTCGAGCAATTGCTCAGAGATGAAAAGTGCCAGCACTGAAAGCTGTTGCTAGCCAGCCCCCTTCCTTGGAAGTGCTTTTGTAGGCCTAAGAACACTGGGGCTCTGGGCTTCTCTAGCCACCTCATCTTCTGCTCATCCTCTCGCGCACTCTAAAGAGAGCTCAGGTGAGAAATTGCAAACGTCCAGCAATTGCTCAGAGATGAAAAGCGCCAGCACTGAAAGCTCTTGCTAGCCAGCACCCTTCCTTGGAAGCGCTTTCACAGGCGCAGCAACACTGGGGCTTTGCGCTTCTCTAGCCACCAAACGTCACGGTCCTTCTCTTTCCGTCTCGTAGACACGAGTTGAGAAATTGCAAACGTCAAGCAATTGCTCCGAGATGAAAAGTGCCAGCACTGAAAGCTGTTGCTAGCCAGCACCCTTCCTTGGAAGCACTTTTGTAGGCCTAAGAACACTGGGGCTCTGGGCTTCTCTAGCCACCTCATCTTCTGCTCATCCTCTCGCGCACTCTAAAGAGAGCTCAGGTGAGAAATTGCAAACGTCGAGCAATTGCTCCGAGATGAAAAGTGCCAGCACTGAAAGCTGTTGCTAGCCAGCACCCTTCCTTGGAAGCGCTTTCACAGGCGCAGCAACACTGGGGCTTTGCGCTTCTATACGCACCAAACGTCACGGTCCTTCTCTTTCCGTCTCCTAGACACGAGCTGAGAAATTGCAAACGTCAAGCAATTGCTCAGAGATGAAAAGTGCCAGCACTGAAAGCTCTTGCTAGCCAGCACCCTTCCTTGGAAGCGCTTTCACAGGCGCAGCAACACTGGGGCTTTGTGCTTCTATACGCACCAAACGTCACGGTCCTTCTCTTTCCGTCTTGTAGACACGAGCTGAGAAATTGCAAACGTCGAGCAATTGCTCAGAGATGAAAAGTGCCAGCACTGAAAGCTGTTGCTAGCCAGCACCCTTCCTTGGAAGCGCTTTTGTAGGCCTAAGAACACTGGGGCTCTGGGCTTCTCTAGCCACCTCATCTTCTGCTCATCCTCTCGCGCACTCTAAAGAGAGCTCAGGTGAGAAATTGCAAACGTCGAGCAATTGCTCAGAGATGAAAAGTGCCAGCACTGAAAGCTGTTGCTAGCCAGCACCCTTCCTTGGAAGCGCTTTTGTAGGCCTAAGAACACTGGGGCTCTGGGCTTCTCTAGCCACCTCATCTTCTGCTCATCCTCTCGCGCACTCTAAAGAGAGCTCAGGTGAGAAATTGCAAACGTCGAGCAATTGCTCAGAGATGAAAAGTGCCAGCACTGAAAGCTCTTGCTAGCCAGCACCCTTCCTTGGAAGCGCTTTCACAGGCGCAGCAACACTGGGGCTTTGCGCTTCTCTACCCACCAAACGTCACGGTCCTTCTCTTTCCGTCTCCTAGACACGAGCTGAGAAATTGCAAACGTCGAGCAATTGCTCAGAGATGAAAAGTGCCAGCACTGAAAGCTGTTGCTAGCCAGCCCCCTTCCTTGGAAGCGCTTTTGTAGGCCTAAGAACACTGGGGCTCTGGGCTTCTCTAGCCACCTCATCTTCTGCTCATCCTCTCGCGCACTCTAAAGAGAGCTCAGGTGAGAAATTGCAAACGTCGAGCAATTGCTCAGAGATGAAAAGTGCCAGCACTGAAAGCTCTTGCTAGCCAGCACCCTTCCTTGGAAGCGCTTTCACTGGCGCAGCAACACTGGGGCTTTGCGCTTCTCTACCCACCAAACGTCACGGTCCTTCTCTTTCCGTCTCCTAGACACGAGCTGAGAAATTGCAAACGTCGAGCAATTGCTCAGAGATGAAAAGTGCCAGCACTGAAAGCTGTTGCTAGCCAGCACCCTTCCTTGGAAGCGCTTTTGTAGGCCTAAGAACACTGGGGCTCTGGGCTTCTCTAGCCACCTCATCTTCTGCTCATCCTCTCGCGCACTCTAAAGAGAGCTCAGGTGAGAAATTGCAAACGTCGAGCAATTGCTCAGAGATGAAAAGTGCCAGCACTGAAAGCTGTTGCTAGCCAGCACCCTTCCTTGGAAGCGCTTTTGTAGGCCTAAGAACACTGGGGCTCTGGGCTTCTCTAGCCACCTCATCTTCTGCTCATCCTCTCGCGCACTCTAAAGAGAGCTCAGGTGAGAAATTGCAAACGTCGAGCAATTGCTCAGAGATGAAAAGTGCCAGCACTGAAAGCTCTTGCTAGCCAGCACCCTTCCTTGGAAGCGCTTTCACAGGCGCAGCAACACTGGGGCTTTGCGCTTCTCTACCCACCAAACGTCACGGTCCTTCTCTTTCCGTCTCCTAGACACGAGCTGAGAAATTGCAAACGTCGAGCAATTGCTCAGAGATGAAAAGTGCCAGCACTGAAACCTGTTGCTAGCCAGCACCCTTCCTTGGAAGCGCTTTTGTAGGCCTAAGAACACTGGGGCTCTGGGCTTCTCTAGCCACCTCATCTTCTGCTCATCCTCTCGCGCACTCTAAAGAGAGCTCAGGTGAGAAATTGCAAACGTCGAGCAATTGCTCAGAGATGAAAAGTGCCAGCACTGAAAGCTGTTGCTAGCCAGCACCCTTCCTTGGAAGCGCTTTCACTGGCGCAGCAACACTGGGGCTTTGCGCTTCTCTACCCACCAAACGTCACGGTCCTTCTCTTTCCGTCTCGTAGACACGAGCTGAGAAATTGCAAACGTCGAGCAATTGCTCCGAGATGAAAAGTGCCAGCACTGAAAGCTGTTGCTAGCCAGCACCCTTCCTTGGAAGCGCTTTCACAGGCGCAGCAACACTGGGGCTTTGCGCTTCTATACGCACCAAATGTCACGGTCCTTCTCTTTCCGTGTCCTAGACACGAGCTGAGAAATTGCAAACGTCCAGCAATTGCTCAGAGATGAAAAGTGCCAGCACTGAAAGCTGTTGCTAGCCAGCACCCTTCCTTGGAAGCGCTTTTGTAGGCCTAAGAACACTGGGGCTCTGGGCTTCTCTAGCCACCTCATCTTCTGCTCATCCTCTCGCGCACTCTAAAGAGAGCTCAGGTGAGAAATTGCAAACGTCGAGCAATTGCTCAGAGATGAAAAGTGCCAGCACTGAAAGCTCTTGCTAGCCAGCACCCTTCCTTGGAAGCGCTTTCACAGGCGCAGCAACACTGGGGCTTTGCGCTTCTCTAGCCACCAAACGTCACGGTCATTCTCTTTCCGTCTCGTAGACACGAGCTGAGAAATTGCAAACGTCCAGCAATTGCTCCGAGATGAAAAGTGCCAGCACTGAAAGCTGTTGCTAGCCAGCACCCTTCCTTGGAAGCGCTTTTGTAGGCCTAAGAACACTGGGGCTCTGGGCTTCTCTAGCCACCTCATCTTCTGCTCATCCTCTCGCGCACTCTAAAGAGAGCTCAGGTGAGAAATTGCAAACGACGAGCAATTGCTCAGAGATGAAAAGTGCCAGCACTGAAAGCTGTTGCTAGCCAGCACCCTTCCTTGGAAGCGCTTTCACAGGCGCAGTAACACTGGGGCTTTGCGCTTCTCTACCCACCAAACGTCACGGTCCTTCTCTTTCCGTCTCGTAGACACGAGCTGAGAAATTGCAAACGTCGAGCAATTGCTCAGAGATGAAAAGTGCCAGCACTGAAAGCTGTTGCTAGCCAGCACCCTTCCTTGGAAGCGCTTTCACAGGCGCAGCAACACTGGGGCTTTGCGCTTCTCTACCCACCAAACATCACGGTCCTTCTCTTTCCGTCTCCTAGACACGAGCTGAGAAATTGCAAACGTCGAGCAATTGCTCAGAGATGAAAAGTGCCAGCACTGAAAGCTCTTGCTAGCCAGCACCCTTCCTTGGAAGCGCTTTTGTAGGCCTAAGAACACTGGGGCTCTGGGCTTCTCTAGCCACCTCATCTTCTGCTCATCCTCTCGCGCACTCTAAAGAGAGCTCAGGTGAGAAATTGCAAACGTCGAGCAATTGCTCAGAGATGAAAAGTGCCAGCACTGAAAGCTCTTGCTAGCCAGCACCCTTCCTTGGAAGCGCTTTCACAGGTGCAGCAACACTGGGGCTTTGCGCTTCTCTACGCACCAAACGTCACGGTCCTTCTCTTTCCGCCTCATAGACACGAGCTGAGAAATTGAAAACGTCAAGCAATTGCTCAGAGATGAAAAGTGCCAGCACTGAAAGCTGTTGCTAGCCAGCACCCTTCCTTGGAAGCGCTTTCACAAGCGCAGTAACACTGGGGCTTTGCGCTTCTATACGCACCAAACGTCACGGTCCTTCTCTTTCCGTCTCGTGGACATGAGCTGAGAAATTGCAAACGTCGAGCAATTGCTCAGAGATGAAAAGTGCCAGCACTGAAAGCTGTTGCTAGCCAGCACCCTTCCTTGGAAGCGCTTTCACAGGCGCAGCAACACTGGGGCTTTGCGCTTCTCTACCCACCAAACGTCACGGTCCTTCTCTTTCCGTCGGTAGACACGAGCTGAGAAATTGCAAACGTCGAGCAATTGCTCAGAGATGAAAAGTGCCAGCACTGAAAGCTGTTGCTAGCCAGCACCCTTCCTTGGAAGCGCTTTTGTAGGCCTAAGAACACTGGGGCTCTGGGCTTCTCTAGCCACCTCATCTTCTGCTCATCCTCTCGCGCACTCTAAAGAGAGCTCAGGTGAGAAATTGCAAACGTCCAGCAATTGCTCAGAGATGAAAAGTGCCAGCACTGAAAGCTGTTGCTAGCCAGCACCCTTCCTTGGAAGCGCTTTCACAGGCGCAGCAACACTGGGGCTTTGCGCTTCTCTAGCGACCAAACGTCATGGTCCTTCTCTTTCCGTCTCGTAGACACGAGCTGAGAAATTGCAAACGTCGAGCAATTGCTCCGAGATGAAAAGTGCCAGCACTGAAAGCTGTTGCTAGCCAGCACCCTTCCTTGGAAGCGCTTTTGTAGGCCTAAGAACACTGGGGCTCTGGGCTTCTCTAGCCACCTCATTTTCTGCTCATCCTCTCGCGCACTCTAAAGAGAGCTCAGGTGAGAAATTGCAAACGTCGAGCAATTGCTCAGAGATGAAAAGGGCCAGCACTGAAAGCTGTTGCTAGCCAGCACCCTTCCTTGGAAGCGCTTTCACAGGCGCAGCAACACTGGGGCTTTGCACTTCTATACGCACCAAATGTCACGGTCCTTCTCTTTCCGTCTCGTAGACACGAGCTGAGAAATTGCAAACGTCGAGCAATTGCTCAGAGATGAAAAGTGCCAGCACTGAAAGCTCTTGCTAGCCAGCACCCTTCCTTGGAAGCGCTTTTGTAGGCCTAAGAACACTGGGGCTCTGGGCTTCTCTAGCCACCTCATCTTCTGCTCATCCTCTCGCGCACTCTAAAGAGAGCTCAGGTGAGAAATTGCAAACGTCGAGCAATTGCTCAGAGATGAAAAGTGCCAGCACTGAAAGCTGTTGCTAGCCAGCACCCTTCCTTGGAAGCGCTTTCACAGGCACAGCAACACTGGGGCTTTGCGCTTCTCTAGCCACCAAACGTCACGGTCATTCTCTTTCCGTCTCGTAGACATGAGCTGAGAAATTGCAAACGTCGAGCAATTGCTCAGAGATGAAAAGTGCCAGCACTGAAAGCTGTTGCTAGCCAGCCCCCTTCCTTGGAAGCGCTTTTGTAGGCCTAAGAACACTGGGGCTCTGGGCTTCTCTAGCCACCTCATCTTCTGCTCATCCTCTCGCGCACTCTAAAGAGAGCTCAGGTGAGAAATTGCAAACGTCCAGCAATTGCTCAGAGATGAAAAGCGCCAGCACTGAAAGCTCTTGCTAGCCAGCACCCTTCCTTGGAAGCGCTTTCACAGGCGCAGCAACACTGGGGCTTTGCGCTTCTCTAGCCACCAAACGTCACGGTCCTTCTCTTTCCGTCTCCTAGACACGAGCTGAGAAATTGCAAACGTCAAGCAATTGCTCCGAGATGAAAAGTGCCAGCACTGAAAGCTGTTGCTAGCCAGCACCCTTCCTTGGAAGCACTTTTGTAGGCCTAAGAACACTGGGGCTCTGGGCTTCTCTAGCCACCTCATCTTCTGCTCATCCTCTCGCGCACTCTAAAGAGAGCTCAGGTGAGAAATTGCAAACGTCGAGCAATTGCTCAGAGATGAAAAGTGCCAGCACTGAAAGCTGTTGCTAGCCAGCACCCTTCCTTGGAAGCGCTTTCACAGGCGCAGCAACACTGGGGCTTTGCGCTTCTATACGCACCAAACGTCACGGTCCTTCTCTTTCCGTCTCCTAGACACGAGCTGAGAAATTGCAAACGTCAAGCAATTGCTCAGAGATGAAAAGTGCCAGCACTGAAAGCTCTTGCTAGCCAGCACCCTTCCTTGGAAGCGCTTTCACAGGCGCAGCAACACTGGGGCTTTGTGCTTCTATACGCACCAAACGTCACGGTCCTTCTCTTTCCGTCTTGTAGACACGAGCTGAGAAATTGCAAACGTCGAGCAATTGCTCAGAGATGAAAAGTGCCAGCACTGAAAGCTGTTGCTAGCCAGCACCCTTCCTTGGAAGCGCTTTTGTAGGCCTAAGAACACTGGGGCTCTGGGCTTCTCTAGCCACCTCATCTTCTGCTCATCCTCTCGCGCACTCTAAAGAGAGCTCAGGTGAGAAATTGCAAACGTCGAGCAATTGCTCAGAGATGAAAAGTGCCAGCACTGAAAGCTGTTGCTAGCCAGCACCCTTCCTTGGAAGCGCTTTTGTAGGCCTAAGAACACTGGGGCTCTGGGCTTCTCTAGCCACCTCATCTTCTGCTCATCCTCTCGCGCACTCTAAAGAGAGCTCAGGTGAGAAATTGCAAACGTCGAGCAATTGCTCAGAGATGAAAAGTGCCAGCACTGAAAGCTCTTGCTAGCCAGCACCCTTCCTTGGAAGCGCTTTCACAGGCGCAGCAACACTGGGGCTTTGCGCTTCTCTACCCACCAAACGTCACGGTCCTTCTCTTTCCGTCTCCTAGACACGAGCTGAGAAATTGCAAACGTCGAGCAATTGCTCAGAGATGAAAAGTGCCAGCACTGAAAGCTCTTGCTAGCCAGCACCCTTCCTTGGAAGCGCTTTTGTAGGCCTAAGAACACTGGGGCTCTGGGCTTCTCTAGCCACCTCATCTTCTGCTCATCCTCTCGCGCACTCTAAAGAGAGCTCAGGTGAGAAATTGCAAACGTCGAGCAATTGCTCAGAGATGAAAAGTGCCAGCACTGAAAGCTCTTGCTAGCCAGCACCCTTCCTTGGAAGCGCTTTCACTGGCGCAGCAACACTGGGGCTTTGCGCTTCTCTACCCACCAAACGTCACGGTCCTTCTCTTTCCGTCTCCTAGACACGAGCTGAGAAATTGCAAACGTCGAGCAATTGCTCAGAGATGAAAAGTGCCAGCACTGAAAGCTCTTGCTAGCCAGCACCCTTCCTTGGAAGCGCTTTCACAGGCGCAGCAACACTGGGGCTTTGCGCTTCTCTAGCCACCAAACGTCACGGTCCTTCTCTTTCCGTCTCGTAGACACGAGCTGAGAAATTGCAAACGTCGAGCAATTGCTCCGAGATGAAAAGTGCCAGCACTGAAAGCTGTTGCTAGCCAGCACCCTTCCTTGGAAGCGCTTTTGTAGGCCTAAGAACACTGGGGCTCTGGGCTTCTCTAGCCACCTCATCTTCTGCTCATCCTCTCGCGCACTCTAAAGAGAGCTCAGGTGAGAAATTACAAACGTCCAGCAATTGCTCAGAGATAAAAAGTGCCAGCACTGAAAGCTGTTGCTAGCCAGCACCCTTCCTTGGAAGCGCTTTCACAGGCGCAGCAACACTGGGGCTTTGCGCTTCTATACGCACCAAATGTCACGGTCCTTCTCTTTCCGTGTCCTAGACACGAGCTGAGAAATTGCAAACGTCCAGCAATTGCTCAGAGATGAAAAGTGCCAGCACTGAAAGCTGTTGCTAGCCAGCACCCTTCCTTGGAAGCGCTTTTGTAGGCCTAAGAACACTGGGGCTCTGGGCTTCTCTAGCCACCTCATCTTCTGCTCATCCTCTCGCGCACTCTAAAGAGAGCTCAGGTGAGAAATTGCAAACGACGAGCAATTGCTCAGAGATGAAAAGGGCCAGCACTGAAAGCTGTTGCTAGCCAGCACCCTTCCTTGGAAGCGCTTTCACAGGCGCAGCAACACTGGGGCTTTGCGCTTCTCTAGCCACCAAACGTCACGGTCATTCTCTTTCCGCCTCATAGACACGAGCTGAGAAATTGAAAACGTCAAGCAATTGCTCAGAGATGAAAAGTGCCAGCACTGAAAGCTGTTGCTAGCCAGCACCCTTCCTTGGAAGCGCTTTCACAAGCGCAGTAACACTGGGGCTTTGCGCTTCTATACGCACCAAACGTCACGGTCCTTCTCTTTCCGTCTCGTGGACATGAGCTGAGGAATTGCAAACGTCGAGCAATTGCTCAGAGATGAAAAGTGCCAGCACTGAAAGCTGTTGCTAGCCAGCACCCTTCCTTGGAAGCGCTTTCACAGGCGCAGCAACACTGGGGCTTTGCGCTTCTCTACCCACCAAACGTCACGGTCCTTCTCTTTCCGTCGGTAGACACGAGCTGAGAAATTGCAAACGTCGAGCAATTGCTCAGAGATGAAAAGTGCCAGCACTGAAAGCTGTTGCTAGCCAGCCCCCTTCCTTGGAAGCGCTTTTGTAGGCCTAAGAACACTGGGGCTCTGGGCTTCTCTAGCCACCTCATCTTCTGCTCATCCTCTCGCGCACTCTAAAGAGAGCTCAGGTGAGAAATTGCAAACGTCCAGCAATTGCTCAGAGATGAAAAGTGCCAGCACTGAAAGCTGTTGCTAGCCAGCACCCTTCCTTGGAAGCGCTTTCACAGGCGCAGCAACACTGGGGCTTTGCGCTTCTATACGCACCAAATGTCACGGTCCTTCTCTTTCCGTCTCCTAGACACGAGCTGAGAAATTGCAAACGTCGAGCAATTGCTCAGAGATGAAAAGTGCCAGCACTGAAAGCTGTTGCTAGCCAGCACCCTTCCTTGGAAGCGCTTTTGTAGGCCTAAGAACAGTGGGGCTCTGGGCTTCTCTAGCCACCTCATCTTCTGCTCATCCTCTCGCGCACTCTAAAGAGAGCTCAGGTGAGAAATTGCAAACGTCGAGCAATTGCTCAGAGATGAAAAGTGCCAGCACTGAAAGCTCTTGCTAGCCAGCACCCTTCCTTGGAAGCGCTTTCACAGGCACAGCAACACTGGGGCTTTGCGCTTCTATACGCACCAAACGTCACGGTCCTTCTCTTTCCGTCTCCTAGACACGAGCTGAGAAATTGCAAACGTCGAGCAATTGCTCCGAGATGAAAAGTGCCAGCACTGAAAGCTCTTGCTAGCCAGCACCCTTCCTTGGAAGCGCTTTTGTAGGCCTAAGAACACTGGGGCTCTGGGCTTCTCTAGCCACCTCATCTTCTGCTCATCCTCTCGCGCACTCTAAAGAGAGCTCAGGTGAGAAATTGCAAACGTCCAGCAATTGCTCAGAGATGAAAAGTGCCAGCACTGAAAGCTCTTGCTAGCCAGCACCCTTCCTTGGAAGCGCTTTCACAGGCGCAGCAACACTGGGGCTTTGCGCTTCTCTAGCCACCAAACGTCACGGTCCTTCTCTTTCCGTCTCGTAGACACGAGCTGAGAAATTGCAAACGTCCAGCAATTGCTCCGAGATGAAAACTGCCAGCACTGAAAGCTGTTGCTAGCCAGCACCCTTCCTTGGAAGCGCTTTTGTAGGCCTAAGAACACTGGGGCTCTGGGCTTCTCTAGCCGCCTCATCTTCTGCTCATCCTCGCGCGCACTCTAAAGAGAGCTCAGGTGAGAAATTGCAAACGTCGAGCAATTGCTCAGAGATGAAAAGTGCCAGCACTGAAAGCTGTTGCTAGCCAGCACCCTTCCTTGGAAGCGCTTTCACAGGCGCAGTAACACTGGGGCTTTGCACTTCTCTACTCACCAAACGTCACGGTCCTTCTCTTTCCGTCTCGTAGACACGAGCTGAGAAATTGCAAACGTCGAGCAATTGCTCAGAGATGAAAAGTGCCAGCACTGAAAGCTGTTGCTAGCCAGCACCCTTCCTTGGAAGCGCTTTCACAGGCGCAGCAACACTGGGGCTTTGTGCTTCTATACGCACCAAACGTCACGGTCCTTCTCTTTCCGTCTTGTAGACACGAGCTGAGAAATTGCAAACGTCGAGCAATTGCTCAGAGATGAAAAGTGCCAGCACTGAAAGCTCTTGCTAGCCAGCACCCTTCCTTGGAAGCGCTTTTGTAGGCCTAAGAACACTGGGGCTCTGGGCTTCTCTAGCCACCTCATCTTCTGCTCATCCTCTCGCGCACTCTAAAGAGAGCTCAGGTGAGAAATTGCAAACGTCGAGCAATTGCTCAGAGATGAAAAGTGCCAGCACTGAAAGCTGTTGCTAGCCAGCACCCTTCCTTGGAAGCGCTTTCACAGGCGCAGTAACACTGGGGCTTTGCACTTCTCTACTCACCAAACGTCACGGTCCTTCTCTTTCCGTCTCCTAGACACGAGCTGAGAAATTGCAAACGTCGAGCAATTGCTCAGAGATGAAAAGTGCCAGCACTGAAAGCTCTTGCTAGCCAGCACCCTTCCTTGGAAGCGCTTTCACAGGCGCAGCAACACTGGGGCTTTGTGCTTCTATACGCACCAAACGTCACGGTCCTTCTCTTTCCGTCTCGTAGACACGAGCTGAGAAATTGCAAACGTCGAGCAATTGCTCAGAGATGAAAAGTGCCAGCACTGAAAGCTCTTGCTAGCCAGCACCCTTCCTTGGAAGCGCTTTTGTAGGCCTAAGAACACTGGGGCTCTGGGCTTCTCTAGCCACCTCATCTTCTGCTCATCCTCGCGCGCACTCTAAAGAGAGCTCAGGTGAGAAATTGCAAACGTTGAGCAATTGCTCAGAGATGAAAAGGGCCAGCACTGAAAGCTGTTGCTAGCCAGCACCCTTCCTTGGAAGCGCTTTCACAGGCGCAGTAACACTGGGGCTTTGCACTTCTCTACTCACCAAACGTCACGGTCCTTCTCTTTCCGTCTCGTAGACACGAGCTGAGAAATTGCAAACGTCAAGCAATTGCTCAGAGATGAAAACTGCCAGCACTGAAAGCTCTTGCTAGCCAGCACCCTTCCTTGGAAGCGCTTTTGTAGGCCTAAGAACACTGGGGCTCTGGGCTTCTCTAGCCACCTCATCTTCTGCTCATCCTCTCGCGCACTCTAAAGAGAGCTCAGGTGAGAAATTACAAACGTCGAGCAATTGCTCAGAGATGAAAAGTGCCAGCACTGAAAGCTGTTGCTAGCCAGCACCCTTCCTTGGAAGCGCTTTTGTAGGCCTAAGAACACTGGGGCTCTGGGCTTCTCTAGCCACCTCATCTTCTGCTCATCCTCTCGCGCACTCTAAAGAGAGCTCAGGTGAGAAATTGCAAACGTGGAGCAATTGCTCAGAGATGAAAAGTGCCAGCACTGAAAGCTGTTGCTAGCCAGCACCCTTCCTTGGAAGCGCTTTCACAGGCGCAGTAACACTGGGGCTTTGCGCTTCTCTAGCCACCAAGCGTCACGGTCCTTCTCTTTCCGTCTCGTAGACACGAGCTGAGAAATTGCAAACGTCGAGCAATTGCTCAGAGATGAAAAGTGCCAGCACTGAAAGCTGTTGCTAGCCAGCACCCTTCCTTGGAAGCGCTTTCACAGGCGCAGCAACACTGGGGCTTTGCACTTCTCTACTCACCAAACGTCACGGTCCTTCTCTTTCCGTCTCGTAGACACGAGCTGAGAAATTGCAAACGTCGAGCAATTGCTCAGAGATGAAAAGTGCCAGCACTGAAAGCTCTTGCTAGCCAGCACCCTTCCTTGGAAGCGCTTTCACAGGCGCAGCAACACTGGGGCTTTGTGCTTCTATACGCACCAAACGTCACGGTCCTTCTCTTTCCGTCTCGTAGACACGAGCTGAGAAATTGCAAACGTCGAGCAATTGCTCAGAGATGAAAAGTGCCAGCACTGAAAGCTCTTGCTAGCCAGCACCCTTCCTTGGAAGCGCTTTTGTAGGCCTAAGAACACTGGGGCTCTGGGCTTCTCTAGCCACCTCATCTTCTGCTCATCCTCTCGCGCACTCTAAAGAGAGCTCAGGTGAGAAATTGCAAACGTTGAGCAATTGCTCAGAGATGAAAAGTGCCAGCACTGAAAGCTGTTGCTAGCCAGCACCCTTCCTTGGAAGCGCTTTCACAGGCGCAGTAACACTGGGGCTTTGCACTTCTCTACTCACCAAACGTCACGGTCCTTCTCTTTCCGTCTCGTAGACACGAGCTGAGAAATTGCAAACGTCAAGCAATTGCTCAGAGATGAAAACTGCCAGCACTGAAAGCTCTTGCTAGCCAGCACCCTTCCTTGGAAGCGCTTTTGTAGGCCTAAGAACACTGGGGCTCTGGGCTTCTCTAGCCACCTCATCTTCTGCTCATCCTCTCGCGCACTCTAAAGAGAGCTCAGGTGAGAAATTACAAACGTCGAGCAATTGCTCAGAGATGAAAAGTGCCAGCACTGAAAGCTGTTGCTAGCCAGCACCCTTCCTTGGAAGCGCTTTTGTAGGCCTAAGAACACTGGGGCTCTGGGCTTCTCTAGCCACCTCATCTTCTGCTCATCCTCTCGCGCACTCTAAAGAGAGCTCAGGTGAGAAATTGCAAACGTCGAGCAATTGCTCAGAGATGAAAAGTGCCAGCACTGAAAGCTGTTGCTAGCCAGCACCCTTCCTTGGAAGCGCTTTCACAGGCGCAGTAACACTGGGGCTTTGCGCTTCTCTAGCCACCAAGCGTCACGGTCCTTCTCTTTCCGTCTCGTAGACACGAGCTGAGAAATTGCAAACGTCGAGCAATTGCTCAGAGATGAAAAGTGCCAGCACTGAAAGCTGTTGCTAGCCAGCACCCTTCCTTGGAAGCGCTTTCACAGGCGCAGCAACACTGGGGCTTTGCGCTTCTCTAGCCACCAAACGTCACGGTCCTTCTCTTTCCGTCTCGTAGACACGAGGTGAGAAATTGCAAACGTCGAGCAATTGCTCAGAGATGAAAAGTGCCAGCACTGAAAGCTCTTGCTAGCCAGCACCCTTCCTTGGAAGCGCTTTTGTAGGCCTAAGAACACTGGGGCTCTGGGCTTCTCTAGCCACCTCATCTTCTGCTCATCCTCTCGCGCACTCTAAAGAGAGCTCAGGTGAGAAATTGCAAACGTCGAGCAATTGCTCAGAGATGAAAAGGGCCAGCACTGAAAGCTGTTGCTAGCCAGCACCCTTCCTTGGAAGCGCTTTCACAGGCGCAGCAACACTGGGGCTTTGCACTTCTATACGCACCAAACGTCACGGTCCTTCTCTTTCCGTCTCGTAGACACGAGCTGAGAAATTGCAAACGTCGAGCAATTGCTCAGAGATGAAAAGTGCCAGCACTGAAAGCTCTTGCTAGCCAGCACCCTTCCTTGGAAGCGCTTTTGTAGGCCTAAGAACACTGGGGCTCTGGGCTTCTCTAGCCACCTCATCTTCTGCTCATCCTCTCGCGCACTCTAAAGAGAGCTCAGGTGAGAAATTGCAAACGTCGAGCAATTGCTCAGAGATGAAAAGTGCCAGCACTGAAAGCTGTTGCTAGCCAGCACCCTTCCTTGGAAGCGCTTTCACAGGCACAGCAACACTGGGGCTTTGCGCTTCTCTAGCCACCAAACGTCACGGTCATTCTCTTTCCGTCTCGTAGACATGAGCTGAGAAATTGCAAACGTCGAGCAATTGCTCAGAGATGAAAAGTGCCAGCACTGAAAGCTGTTGCTAGCCAGCCCCCTTCCTTGGAAGCGCTTTTGTAGGCCTAAGAACACTGGGGCTCTGGGCTTCTCTAGCCACCTCATCTTCTGCTCATCCTCTCGCGCACTCTAAAGAGAGCTCAGGTGAGAAATTGCAAACGTCCAGCAATTGCTCAGAGATGAAAAGCGCCAGCACTGAAAGCTCTTGCTAGCCAGCACCCTTCCTTGGAAGCGCTTTCACAGGCGCAGCAACACTGGGGCTTTGCGCTTCTCTAGCCACCAAACGTCACGGTCCTTCTCTTTCCGTCTCGTAGACACGAGCTGAGAAATTGCAAACGTCAAGCAATTGCTCCGAGATGAAAAGTGCCAGCACTGAAAGCTGTTGCTAGCCAGCACCCTTCCTTGGAAGCACTTTTGTAGGCCTAAGAACACTGGGGCTCTGGGCTTCTCTAGCCACCTCATCTTCTGCTCATCCTCTCGCGCACTCTAAAGAGAGCTCAGGTGAGAAATTGCAAACGTCGAGCAATTGCTCAGAGATGAAAAGTGCCAGCACTGAAAGCTGTTGCTAGCCAGCACCCTTCCTTGGAAGCGCTTTCACAGGCGCAGCAACACTGGGGCTTTGCGCTTCTATACGCACCAAACGTCACGGTCCTTCTCTTTCCGTCTCCTAGACACGAGCTGAGAAATTGCAAACGTCAAGCAATTGCTCAGAGATGAAAAGTGCCAGCACTGAAAGCTCTTGCTAGCCAGCACCCTTCCTTGGAAGCGCTTTCACAGGCGCAGCAACACTGGGGCTTTGTGCTTCTATACGCACCAAATGTCACGGTCCTTCTCTTTCCGTCTTGTAGACACGAGCTGAGAAATTGCAAACGTCGAGCAATTGCTCAGAGATGAAAAGTGCCAGCACTGAAAGCTGTTGCTAGCCAGCACCCTTCCTTGGAAGCGCTTTTGTAGGCCTAAGAACACTGGGGCTCTGGGCTTCTCTAGCCACCTCATCTTCTGCTCATCCTCTCGCGCACTCTAAAGAGAGCTCAGGTGAGAAATTGCAAACGTCGAGCAATTGCTCAGAGATGAAAAGTGCCAGCACTGAAAGCTGTTGCTAGCCAGCACCCTTCCTTGGAAGCGCTTTTGTAGGCCTAAGAACACTGGGGCTCTGGGCTTCTCTAGCCACCTCATCTTCTGCTCATCCTCTCGCGCACTCTAAAGAGAGCTCAGGTGAGAAATTGCAAACGTCGAGCAATTGCTCAGAGATGAAAAGTGCCAGCACTGAAAGCTCTTGCTAGCCAGCACCCTTCCTTGGAAGCGCTTTCACAGGCGCAGCAACACTGGGGCTTTGCGCTTCTCTACCCACCAAACGTCACGGTCCTTCTCTTTCCGTCTCCTAGACACGAGCTGAGAAATTGCAAACGTCGAGCAATTGCTCAGAGATGAAAAGTGCCAGCACTGAAAGCTGTTGCTAGCCAGCACCCTTCCTTGGAAGCGCTTTTGTAGGCCTAAGAACACTGGGGCTCTGGGCTTCTCTAGCCACCTCATCTTCTGCTCATCCTCTCGCGCACTCTAAAGAGAGCTCAGGTGAGAAATTGCAAACGTCGAGCAATTGCTCAGAGATGAAAAGTGCCAGCACTGAAAGCTGTTGCTAGCCAGCACCCTTCCTTGGAAGCGCTTTCACTGGCGCAGCAACACTGGGGCTTTGCGCTTCTCTACCCACCAAACGTCACGGTCCTTCTCTTTCCGTCTCCTAGACACGAGCTGAGAAATTGCAAACGTCGAGCAATTGCTCAGAGATGAAAAGTGCCAGCACTGAAAGCTCTTGCTAGCCAGCACCCTTCCTTGGAAGCGCTTTCACAGGCGCAGCAACACTGGGGCTTTGCGCTTCTATACGCACCAAACGTCACGGTCCTTCTCTTTCCGTCTCGTAGACACGAGCTGAGAAATTGCAAACGTCGAGCAATTGCTCCGAGATGAAAAGTGCCAGCACTGAAAGCTGTTGCTAGCCAGCACCCTTCCTTGGAAGCGCTTTTGTAGGCCTAAGAACACTGGGGCTCTGGGCTTCTCTAGCCACCTCATCTTCTGCTCATCCTCTCGCGCACTCTAAAGAGAGCTCAGGTGAGAAATTACAAACGTCGAGCAATTGCTCAGAGATAAAAAGTGCCAGCACTGAAAGCTGTTGCTAGCCAGCACCCTTCCTTGGAAGCGCTTTCACAGGCGCAGCAACACTGGGGCTTTGCGCTTCTATACGCACCAAATGTCACGGTCCTTCTCTTTCCGTGTCCTAGACACGAGCTGAGAAATTGCAAACGTCGAGCAATTGCTCAGAGATGAAAAGTGCCAGCACTGAAAGCTGTTGCTAGCCAGCACCCTTCCTTGGAAGCGCTTTTGTAGGCCTAAGAACACTGGGGCTCTGGGCTTCTCTAGCCACCTCATCTTCTGCTCATCCTCTCGCGCACTCTAAAGAGAGCTCAGGTGAGAAATTGCAAACGACGAGCAATTGCTCAGAGATGAAAAGGGCCAGCACTGAAAGCTGTTGCTAGCCAGCACCCTTCCTTGGAAGCGCTTTCACAGGCGCAGCAACACTGGGGCTTTGCGCTTCTCTAGCCACCAAACGTCACGGTCATTCTCTTTCCGCCTCATAGACACGAGCTGAGAAATTGAAAACGTCAAGCAATTGCTCAGAGATGAAAAGTGCCAGCACTGAAAGCTGTTGCTAGCCAGCACCCTTCCTTGGAAGCGCTTTCACAAGCGCAGTAACACTGGGGCTTTGCGCTTCTATACGCACCAAACGTCACGGTCCTTCTCTTTCCGTCTCGTGGACATGAGCTGAGGAATTGCAAACGTCGAGCAATTGCTCAGAGATGAAAAGTGCCAGCACTGAAAGCTGTTGCTAGCCAGCACCCTTCCTTGGAAGCGCTTTCACAGGCGCAGCAACACTGGGGCTTTGCGCTTCTCTAGCCACCAAACGTCACGGTCCTTCTCTTTCCGTCTCGTAGACACGAGCTGAGAAATTGCAAACGTCGAGCAATTGCTCAGAGATGAAAAGTGCCAGCACTGAAAGCTGTTGCTAGCCAGCACCCTTCCTTGGAAGCGCTTTTGTAGGCCTAAGAACACTGGGGCTCTGGGCTTCTCTAGCCACCTCATCTTCTGCTCATCCTCTCGCGCACTCTAAAGAGAGCTCAGGTGAGAAATTGCAAACGTCCAGCAATTGCTCAGAGATGAAAAGTGCCAGCACTGAAAGCTGTTGCTAGCCAGCACCCTTCCTTGGAAGCGCTTTCACAGGCGCAGCAACACTGGGGCTTTGCGCTTCTATACGCACCAAATGTCACGGTCCTTCTCTTTCCGTCTCCTAGACACGAGCTGAGAAATTGCAAACGTCGAGCAATTGCTCAGAGATGAAAAGTGCCAGCACTGAAAGCTGTTGCTAGCCAGCACCCTTCCTTGGAAGCGCTTTTGTAGGCCTAAGAACAGTGGGGCTCTGGGCTTCTCTAGCCACCTCATCTTCTGCTCATCCTCTCGCGCACTCTAAAGAGAGCTCAGGTGAGAAATTGCAAACGTCGAGCAATTGCTCAGAGATGAAAAGTGCCAGCACTGAAAGCTCTTGCTAGCCAGCACCCTTCCTTGGAAGCGCTTTCACAGGCACAGCAACACTGGGGCTTTGCGCTTCTATACGCACCAAACGTCACGGTCCTTCTCTTTCCGTCTCCTAGACACGAGCTGAGAAATTGCAAACGTCGAGCAATTGCTCCGAGATGAAAAGTGCCAGCACTGAAAGCTCTTGCTAGCCAGCACCCTTCCTTGGAAGCGCTTTTGTAGGCCTAAGAACACTGGGGCTCTGGGCTTCTCTAGCCACCTCATCTTCTGCTCATCCTCTCGCGCACTCTAAAGAGAGCTCAGGTGAGAAATTGCAAACGTCCAGCAATTGCTCAGAGATGAAAAGTGCCAGCACTGAAAGCTCTTGCTAGCCAGCACCCTTCCTTGGAAGCGCTTTCACAGGCGCAGCAACACTGGGGCTTTGCGCTTCTCTAGCCACCAAACGTCACGGTCCTTCTCTTTCCGTCTCGTAGACACGAGCTGAGAAATTGCAAACGTCCAGCAATTGCTCCGAGATGAAAACTGCCAGCACTGAAAGCTGTTGCTAGCCAGCACCCTTCCTTGGAAGCGCTTTTGTAGGCCTAAGAACACTGGGGCTCTGGGCTTCTCTAGCCGCCTCATCTTCTGCTCATCCTCGCGCGCACTCTAAAGAGAGCTCAGGTGAGAAATTGCAAACGTCGAGCAATTGCTCAGAGATGAAAAGTGCCAGCACTGAAAGCTGTTGCTAGCCAGCACCCTTCCTTGGAAGCGCTTTCACAGGCGCAGTAACACTGGGGCTTTGCACTTCTCTACTCACCAAACGTCACGGTCCTTCTCTTTCCGTCTCGTAGACACGAGCTGAGAAATTGCAAACGTCGAGCAATTGCTCAGAGATGAAAAGTGCCAGCACTGAAAGCTCTTGCTAGCCAGCACCCTTCCTTGGAAGCGCTTTCACAGGCGCAGCAACACTGGGGCTTTGTGCTTCTATACGCACCAAACGTCACGGTCCTTCTCTTTCCGTCTTGTAGACACGAGCTGAGAAATTGCAAACGTCGAGCAATTGCTCAGAGATGAAAAGTGCCAGCACTGAAAGCTCTTGCTAGCCAGCACCCTTCCTTGGAAGCGCTTTTGTAGGCCTAAGAACACTGGGGCTCTGGGCTTCTCTAGCCACCTCATCTTCTGCTCATCCTCTCGCGCACTCTAAAGAGAGCTCAGGTGAGAAATTGCAAACGTCGAGCAATTGCTCAGAGATGAAAAGTGCCAGCACTGAAAGCTGTTGCTAGCCAGCACCCTTCCTTGGAAGCGCTTTCACAGGCGCAGTAACACTGGGGCTTTGCACTTCTCTACTCACCAAACGTCACGGTCCTTCTCTTTCCGTCTCCTAGACACGAGCTGAGAAATTGCAAACGTCGAGCAATTGCTCAGAGATGAAAAGTGCCAGCACTGAAAGCTCTTGCTAGCCAGCACCCTTCCTTGGAAGCGCTTTCACAGGCGCAGCAACACTGGGGCTTTGTGCTTCTATACGCACCAAACGTCACGGTCCTTCTCTTTCCGTCTCGTAGACACGAGCTGAGAAATTGCAAACGTCGAGCAATTGCTCAGAGATGAAAAGTGCCAGCACTGAAAGCTCTTGCTAGCCAGCACCCTTCCTTGGAAGCGCTTTTGTAGGCCTAAGAACACTGGGGCTCTGGGCTTCTCTAGCCACCTCATCTTCTGCTCATCCTCGCGCGCACTCTAAAGAGAGCTCAGGTGAGAAATTGCAAACGTCGAGCAATTGCTCAGAGATGAAAAGTGCCAGCACTGAAAGCTGTTGCTAGCCAGCACCCTTCCTTGGAAGCGCTTTCACAGGCGCAGTAACACTGGGGCTTTGCACTTCTCTACTCACCAAACGTCACGGTCCTTCTCTTTCCGTCTCGTAGACACGAGCTGAGAAATTGCAAACGTCAAGCAATTGCTCAGAGATGAAAACTGCCAGCACTGAAAGCTCTTGCTAGCCAGCACCCTTCCTTGGAAGCGCTTTTGTAGGCCTAAGAACACTGGGGCTCTGGGCTTCTCTAGCCACCTCATCTTCTGCTCATCCTCTCGCGCACTCTAAAGAGAGCTCAGGTGAGAAATTACAAACGTCGAGCAATTGCTCAGAGATGAAAAGTGCCAGCACTGAAAGCTGTTGCTAGCCAGCACCCTTCCTTGGAAGCGCTTTTGTAGGCCTAAGAACACTGGGGCTCTGGGCTTCTCTAGCCACCTCATCTTCTGCTCATCCTCTCGCGCACTCTAAAGAGAGCTCAGGTGAGAAATTGCAAACGTCGAGCAATTGCTCAGAGATGAAAAGTGCCAGCACTGAAAGCTGTTGCTAGCCAGCACCCTTCCTTGGAAGCGCTTTCACAGGCGCAGTAACACTGGGGCTTTGCGCTTCTCTAGCCACCAAGCGTCACGGTCCTTCTCTTTCCGTCTCGTAGACACGAGCTGAGAAATTGCAAACGTCGAGCAATTGCTCAGAGATGAAAAGTGCCAGCACTGAAAGCTGTTGCTAGCCAGCACCCTTCCTTGGAAGCGCTTTCACAGGCGCAGCAACACTGGGGCTTTGCACTTCTCTACTCACCAAACGTCACGGTCCTTCTCTTTCCGTCTCGTAGACACGAGCTGAGAAATTGCAAACGTCGAGCAATTGCTCAGAGATGAAAAGTGCCAGCACTGAAAGCTCTTGCTAGCCAGCACCCTTCCTTGGAAGCGCTTTCACAGGCGCAGCAACACTGGGGCTTTGTGCTTCTATACGCACCAAACGTCACGGTCCTTCTCTTTCCGTCTCGTAGACACGAGCTGAGAAATTGCAAACGTCGAGCAATTGCTCAGAGATGAAAAGTGCCAGCACTGAAAGCTCTTGCTAGCCAGCACCCTTCCTTGGAAGCGCTTTTGTAGGCCTAAGAACACTGGGGCTCTGGGCTTCTCTAGCCACCTCATCTTCTGCTCATCCTCTCGCGCACTCTAAAGAGAGCTCAGGTGAGAAATTGCAAACGTTGAGCAATTGCTCAGAGATGAAAAGTGCCAGCACTGAAAGCTGTTGCTAGCCAGCACCCTTCCTTGGAAGCGCTTTCACAGGCGCAGTAACACTGGGGCTTTGCACTTCTCTACTCACCAAACGTCACGGTCCTTCTCTTTCCGTCTCGTAGACACGAGCTGAGAAATTGCAAACGTCAAGCAATTGCTCAGAGATGAAAACTGCCAGCACTGAAAGCTCTTGCTAGCCAGCACCCTTCCTTGGAAGCGCTTTTGTAGGCCTAAGAACACTGGGGCTCTGGGCTTCTCTAGCCACCTCATCTTCTGCTCATCCTCTCGCGCACTCTAAAGAGAGCTCAGGTGAGAAATTACAAACGTCGAGCAATTGCTCAGAGATGAAAAGTGCCAGCACTGAAAGCTGTTGCTAGCCAGCACCCTTCCTTGGAAGCGCTTTTGTAGGCCTAAGAACACTGGGGCTCTGGGCTTCTCTAGCCACCTCATCTTCTGCTCATCCTCTCGCGCACTCTAAAGAGAGCTCAGGTGAGAAATTGCAAACGTCGAGCAATTGCTCAGAGATGAAAAGTGCCAGCACTGAAAGCTGTTGCTAGCCAGCACCCTTCCTTGGAAGCGCTTTCACAGGCGCAGTAACACTGGGGCTTTGCGCTTCTCTAGCCACCAAGCGTCACGGTCCTTCTCTTTCCGTCTCGTAGACACGAGCTGAGAAATTGCAAACGTCGAGCAATTGCTCAGAGATGAAAAGTGCCAGCACTGAAAGCTGTTGCTAGCCAGCACCCTTCCTTGGAAGCGCTTTCACAGGCGCAGCAACACTGGGGCTTTGCGCTTCTCTAGCCACCAAACGTCACGGTCCTTCTCTTTCCGTCTCGTAGACACGAGGTGAGAAATTGCAAACGTCGAGCAATTGCTCAGAGATGAAAAGTGCCAGCACTGAAAGCTCTTGCTAGCCAGCACCCTTCCTTGGAAGCGCTTTTGTAGGCCTAAGAACACTGGGGCTCTGGGCTTCTCTAGCCACCTCATCTTCTGCTCATCCTCTCGCGCACTCTAAAGAGAGCTCAGGTGAGAAATTGCAAACGTCCAGCAATTGCTCAGAGATGAAAAGTGCCAGCACTGAAAGCTCTTGCTAGCCAGCACCCTTCCTTGGAAGCGCTTTCACAGGCGCAGCAACACTGGGGCTTTGCGCTTCTCTAGCCACCAAACGTCACGGTCCTTCTCTTTCCGTCTCGTAGACACGAGCTGAGAAATTGCAAACGTCGAGCAATTGCTCAGAGATGAAAAGTGCCAGCACTGAAAGCTCTTGCTAGCCAGCACCCTTCCTTGGAAGCGCTTTTGTAGGCCTAAGAACAGTGGGGCTCTGGGCTTCTCTAGCCACCTAATCTTCTGCTCATCCTCTCGCGCACTCTAAAGAGAGCTCAGGTGAGAAATTGCAAACGTCGAGCAATTGCTCAGAGATGAAAAGTGCCAGCACTGAAAGCTCTTGCTAGCCAGCACCCTTCCTTGGAAGCGCTTTCACAGGCGCAGCAACACTGGGGCTTTGCACTTCTATACGCACCAAATGTCACGGTCCTTCTCTTTCCGTCTCCTAGACACGAGCTGAGAAATTGCAAACGTCGAGCAATTGCTCAGAGATGAAAAGTGCCAGCACTGAAAGCTCTTGCTAGCCAGCACCCTTCCTTGGAAGCGCTTTTGTAGGCCTAAGAACAGTGGGGCTCTGGGCTTCTCTAGCCACCTCATCATCTGCTCATCCTCTCACGCACTCTAAAGAGAGCTCAGGTGAGAAATTGCAAACGTCGAGCAATTGCTCAGAGATGAAAAGTGCCAGCACTGAAAGCTCTTGCTAGCCAGCACCCTTCCTTGGAAGCGCTTTCACAGGCGCAGCAACACTGGGGCTTTGCGATTCTCTACCCACCAAACGTCACGGTCCTTCTCTTTCCGTCTCCTAGACACGAGCTGAGAAATTGCAAACGTCCAGCAATTGCTCAGAGATGAAAACTGCCAGCACTGAAAGCTCTTGCTAGCCAGCACCCTTCCTTGGAAGCGCTTTTGTAGGCCTAAGAACACTGGGGCTCTGGGCTTCTCTAGCCACCTCATCTTCTGCTCATCCTCTCGCGCACTCTAAAGAGAGCTCAGGTGAGAAATTGCAAACGTCGAGCAATTGCTCAGAGATGAAAAGTGCCAGCACTGAAAGCTGTTGCTAGCCAGCACCCTCCCTTGGAAGCGCTTTCACAGGCGCAGTAACACTGGGGCTTTGCACTTCTCTACTCACCAAACGTCACGGTCCTTCTCTTTCCGTCTCGTAGACACGATCTGAGAAATTGCAAACGTCAAGCAATTGCTCAGAGATGAAAAGTGCCAGCACTGAAAGCTCTTGCTAGCCAGCACCCTTCCTTGGAAGCGCTTTTGTAGGCCTAAGAACACTGGGGCTCTGGGCTTCTCTAGCCACCTCATCTTCTGCTCATCCTCTCGCGCACTCTAAAGAGAGCTCAGGTGAGAAATTGCAAACGTCGAGCAATTGCTCAGAGATGAAAAGTGCCAGCACTGAAAGCTGTTGCTAGCCAGCACCCTTCCTTGGAAGCGCTTTCACAGGCGCAGTAACACTGGGGCTTTGCACTTCTCTACTCACCAAACGTCACGGTCCTTCTCTTTCCGTCTCGTAGACACGAGCTGAGAAATTGCAAACGTCAAGCAATTGCTCAGAGATGAAAAGTGCCAGCACTGAAAGCTCTTGCTAGCCAGCACCCTTCCTTGGAAGCGCTTTCACAGGCGCAGCAACACTGGGGCTTTGTGCTTCTATACGCACCAAACGTCACGGTCCTTCTCTTTCCGTCTTGTAGACACGAGCTGAGAAATTGCAAACGTCGAGCAATTGCTCAGAGATGAAAACTGCCAGCACTGAAAGCTCTTGCTAGCCAGCACCCTTCCTTGGAAGCGCTTTTGTAGGCCTAAGAACACTGGGGCTCTGGGCTTCTCTAGCCACCTCATCTTCTGCTCATCCTCTCGCGCACTCTAAAGAGAGCTCAGGTGAGAAATTGCAAACGTCGAGCAATTGCTCAGAGATGAAAAGTGCCAGCACTGAAAGCTGTTGCTAGCCAGCACCCTTCCTTGGAAGCGCTTTTGTAGGCCTAAGAACACTGGGGCTCTGGGCTTCTCTAGCCACCTCATCTTCTGCTCATCCTCTCGCGCACTCTAAAGAGAGCTCAGGTGAGAAATTGCAAACGTCGAGCAATTGCTCAGAGATGAAAAGTGCCAGCACTGAAAGCTGTTGCTAGCCAGCACCCTTCCTTGGAAGCGCTTTCACAGGCGCAGCAACACTGGGGCTTTGCGCTTCTCTACCCACCAAACGTCACGGTCCTTCTCTTTCCGTCTCGTAGACACGAGCTGAGAAATTGCAAACGTCCAGCAATTGCTCAGAGATGAAAAGTGCCAGCACTGAAAGCTCTTGCTAGCCAGCACCCTTCCTTGGAAGCGCTTTCACAGGCACAGCAACACTGGGGCTTTGCGCTTCTCTAGCCACCAAACGTCACGGTCCTTCTCTTTCCGTCTCGTAGACACGAGCTGAGAAATTGCAAACGTCGAGCAATTGCTCAGAGATGAAAAGTGCCAGCACTGAAAGCTGTTGCTAGCCAGCACCCTTCCTTGGAAGCGCTTTTGTAGGCCTAAGAACAGTGGGGCTCTGGGCTTCTCTAGCCACCTCATCTTCTGCTCATCCTCTCGCGCACTCTAAAGAGAGCTCAGGTGAGAAATTGCAAACGTCGAGCAATTGCTCAGAGATGAAAAGGGCCAGCACTGAAAGCTGTTGCTAGCCAGCACCCTTCCTTGGAAGCGCTTTCACAGGCGCAGCAACACTGGGGCTTTGCGCTTCTCTACCCACCAAACGTCACGGTCCTTCTCTTTCCGTCTCCTAGACACGAGCTGAGAAATTGCAAACGTCGAGCAATTGCTCAGAGATGAAAAGTGCCAGCACTGAAAGCTCTTGCTAGCCAGCACCCTTCCTTGGAAGCGCTTTTGTAGGCCTAAGAACACTGGGGCTCTGGGCTTCTCTAGCCACCTCATCTTCTGCTCATCCTCTCACGCACTCTAAAGAGAGCTCAGGTGAGAAATTGCAAACGTCCAGCAATTGCTCAGAGATGAAAAGGGCCAGCACTGAAAGCTGTTGCTAGCCAGCACCCTTCCTTGGAAGCGCTTTCACAGGCGCAGCAACACTGGGGCTTTGCGCTTCTCTACCCACCAAACGTCACGGTCCTTCTCTTTCCGTCTCCTAGACACGAGCTGAGAAATTGCAAACGTCGAGCAATTGCTCCGAGATGAAAAGTGCCAGCACTGAAAGCTCTTGCTAGCCAGCACCCTTCCTTGGAAGCGCTTTTGTAGGCCTAAGAACACTGGGGCTCTGGGCTTCTCTAGCCACCTAATCTTCTGCTCATCCTCGCGCGCACTCTAAAGAGAGCTCAGGTGAGAAATTGCAAACGTCGAGCAATTGCTCAGAGATGAAAAGTGCCAGCACTGAAAGCTGTTGCTAGCCAGCACCCTTCCTTGGAAGCGCTTTCACAGGCGCAGTAACACTGGGGCTTTGCACTTCTCTACTCACCAAACGTCACGGTCCTTCTCTTTCCGTCTCGTAGACACGAGCTGAGAAATTGCAAACGTCGAGCAATTGCTCAGAGATGAAAAGTGCCAGCACTGAAAGCTCTTGCTAGCCAGCACCCTTCCTTGGAAGCGCTTTTGTAGGCCTAAGAACACTGGGGCTCTGGGCTTCTTTAGCCACCTCATCTTCTGCTCATCCTCTCGCGCACTCTAAAGAGAGCTCAGGTGAGAAATTGCAAATGTCGAGCAATTGCTCAGAGATGAAAAGTGCCAGCACTGAAAGCTCTTGCTAGCCAGCACCCTTCCTTGGAAGCGCTTTCACAGGCGCAGCAACACTGGGGCTTTGCGCTTCTCTAGCCACCAAACGTCACGGTCCTTCTCTTTCCGTCTCGTAGACACGAGCTGAGAAATTGCAAACGTCAAGCAATTGCTCCGAGATGAAAAGTGCCAGCACTGAAAGCTGTTGCTAGCCAGCACCCTTCCTTGGAAGCGCTTTTGTAGGCCTAAGAACACTGGGGCTCTGGGCTTCTCTAGCCACCTCATCTTCTGCTCATCCTCTCGCGCACTCTAAAGAGAGCTCAGGTGAGAAATTGCAAACGTCGAGCAATTGCTCAGAGATGAAAAGGGCCAGCACTGAAAGCTCTTGCTAGCCAGCACCCTTCCTTGGAAGCGCTTTCACAGGCGCAGCAACACTGGGGCTTTGTGCTTCTATACGCACCAAACGTCACGGTCCTTCTCTTTCCGTCTCGTAGACACGAGCTGAGAAATTGCAAACGTCGAGCAATTGCTCAGAGATGAAAAGTGCCAGCACTGAAAGCTCTTGCTAGCCAGCACCCTTCCTTGGAAGCGCTTTTGTAGGCCTAAGAACACTGGGGCTCTGGGCTTCTCTAGCCACCTCATCTTCTGCTCATCCTCTCGCGCACTCTAAAGAGAGCTCAGGTGAGAAATTGCAAACGTTGAGCAATTGCTCAGAGATGAAAAGTGCCAGCACTGAAAGCTGTTGCTAGCCAGCACCCTTCCTTGGAAGCGCTTTCACAGGCGCAGTAACACTGGGGCTTTGCACTTCTCTACTCACCAAACGTCACGGTCCTTCTCTTTCCGTCTCGTAGACACGAGCTGAGAAATTGCAAACGTCAAGCAATTGCTCAGAGATGAAAACTGCCAGCACTGAAAGCTCTTGCTAGCCAGCACCCTTCCTTGGAAGCGCTTTTGTAGGCCTAAGAACACTGGGGCTCTGGGCTTCTCTAGCCACCTCATCTTCTGCTCATCCTCTCGCGCACTCTAAAGAGAGCTCAGGTGAGAAATTACAAACGTCGAGCAATTGCTCAGAGATGAAAAGTGCCAGCACTGAAAGCTGTTGCTAGCCAGCACCCTTCCTTGGAAGCGCTTTTGTAGGCCTAAGAACACTGGGGCTCTGGGCTTCTCTAGCCACCTCATCTTCTGCTCATCCTCTCGCGCACTCTAAAGAGAGCTCAGGTGAGAAATTGCAAACGTCGAGCAATTGCTCAGAGATGAAAAGTGCCAGCACTGAAAGCTGTTGCTAGCCAGCACCCTTCCTTGGAAGCGCTTTCACAGGCGCAGTAACACTGGGGCTTTGCGCTTCTCTAGCCACCAAGCGTCACGGTCCTTCTCTTTCCGTCTCGTAGACACGAGCTGAGAAATTGCAAACGTCGAGCAATTGCTCAGAGATGAAAAGTGCCAGCACTGAAAGCTGTTGCTAGCCAGCACCCTTCCTTGGAAGCGCTTTCACAGGCGCAGCAACACTGGGGCTTTGCGCTTCTCTAGCCACCAAACGTCACGGTCCTTCTCTTTCCGTCTCGTAGACACGAGGTGAGAAATTGCAAACGTCGAGCAATTGCTCAGAGATGAAAAGTGCCAGCACTGAAAGCTCTTGCTAGCCAGCACCCTTCCTTGGAAGCGCTTTTGTAGGCCTAAGAACACTGGGGCTCTGGGCTTCTCTAGCCACCTCATCTTCTGCTCATCCTCTCGCGCACTCTAAAGAGAGCTCAGGTGAGAAATTGCAAACGTCCAGCAATTGCTCAGAGATGAAAAGTGCCAGCACTGAAAGCTCTTGCTAGCCAGCACCCTTCCTTGGAAGCGCTTTCACAGGCGCAGCAACACTGGGGCTTTGCGCTTCTCTAGCCACCAAACGTCACGGTCCTTCTCTTTCCGTCTCGTAGACACGAGCTGAGAAATTGCAAACGTCGAGCAATTGCTCAGAGATGAAAAGTGCCAGCACTGAAAGCTCTTGCTAGCCAGCACCCTTCCTTGGAAGCGCTTTTGTAGGCCTAAGAACAGTGGGGCTCTGGGCTTCTCTAGCCACCTAATCTTCTGCTCATCCTCTCGCGCACTCTAAAGAGAGCTCAGGTGAGAAATTGCAAACGTCGAGCAATTGCTCAGAGATGAAAAGTGCCAGCACTGAAAGCTCTTGCTAGCCAGCACCCTTCCTTGGAAGCGCTTTCACAGGCGCAGCAACACTGGGGCTTTGCACTTCTATACGCACCAAATGTCACGGTCCTTCTCTTTCCGTCTCGTAGACACGAGCTGAGAAATTGCAAACGTCGAGCAATTGCTCAGAGATGAAAAGTGCCAGCACTGAAAGCTCTTGCTAGCCAGCCCCCTTCCTTGGAAGCGCTTTTGTAGGCCTAAGAACAGTGGGGCTCTGGGCTTCTCTAGCCACCTCATCATCTGCTCATCCTCTCACGCACTCTAAAGAGAGCTCAGGTGAGAAATTGCAAACGTCGAGCAATTGCTCAGAGATGAAAAGTGCCAGCACTGAAAGCTCTTGCTAGCCAGCACCCTTCCTTGGAAGCGCTTTCACAGGCGCAGCAACACTGGGGCTTTGCGATTCTCTACCCACCAAACGTCACGGTCCTTCTCTTTCCGTCTCCTAGACACGAGCTGAGAAATTGCAAACGTCCAGCAATTGCTCAGAGATGAAAACTGCCAGCACTGAAAGCTCTTGCTAGCCAGCACCCTTCCTTGGAAGCGCTTTTGTAGGCCTAAGAACACTGGGGCTCTGGGCTTCTCTAGCCACCTCATCTTCTGCTCATCCTCTCGCGCACTCTAAAGAGAGCTCAGGTGAGAAATTGCAAACGTCGAGCAATTGCTCAGAGATGAAAAGTGCCAGCACTGAAAGCTGTTGCTAGCCAGCACCCTCCCTTGGAAGCGCTTTCACAGGCGCAGTAACACTGGGGCTTTGCACTTCTCTACTCACCAAACGTCACGGTCCTTCTCTTTCCGTCTCGTAGACACGATCTGAGAAATTGCAAACGTCAAGCAATTGCTCAGAGATGAAAAGTGCCAGCACTGAAAGCTCTTGCTAGCCAGCACCCTTCCTTGGAAGCGCTTTTGTAGGCCTAAGAACACTGGGGCTCTGGGCTTCTCTAGCCACCTCATCTTCTGCTCATCCTCTCGCGCACTCTAAAGAGAGCTCAGGTGAGAAATTGCAAACGTCGAGCAATTGCTCAGAGATGAAAAGTGCCAGCACTGAAAGCTGTTGCTAGCCAGCACCCTTCCTTGGAAGCGCTTTCACAGGCGCAGTAACACTGGGGCTTTGCACTTCTCTACTCACCAAACGTCACGGTCCTTCTCTTTCCGTCTCGTAGACACGAGCTGAGAAATTGCAAACGTCAAGCAATTGCTCAGAGATGAAAAGTGCCAGCACTGAAAGCTCTTGCTAGCCAGCACCCTTCCTTGGAAGCGCTTTCACAGGCGCAGCAACACTGGGGCTTTGTGCTTCTATACGCACCAAACGTCACGGTCCTTCTCTTTCCGTCTTGTAGACACGAGCTGAGAAATTGCAAACGTCGAGCAATTGCTCAGAGATGAAAACTGCCAGCACTGAAAGCTCTTGCTAGCCAGCACCCTTCCTTGGAAGCGCTTTTGTAGGCCTAAGAACACTGGGGCTCTGGGCTTCTCTAGCCACCTCATCTTCTGCTCATCCTCTCGCGCACTCTAAAGAGAGCTCAGGTGAGAAATTGCAAACGTCGAGCAATTGCTCAGAGATGAAAAGTGCCAGCACTGAAAGCTGTTGCTAGCCAGCACCCTTCCTTGGAAGCGCTTTTGTAGGCCTAAGAACACTGGGGCTCTGGGCTTCTCTAGCCACCTCATCTTCTGCTCATCCTCTCGCGCACTCTAAAGAGAGCTCAGGTGAGAAATTGCAAACGTCGAGCAATTGCTCAGAGATGAAAAGTGCCAGCACTGAAAGCTGTTGCTAGCCAGCACCCTTCCTTGGAAGCGCTTTCACAGGCGCAGCAACACTGGGGCTTTGCGCTTCTCTACCCACCAAACGTCACGGTCCTTCTCTTTCCGTCTCGTAGACACGAGCTGAGAAATTGCAAACGTCCAGCAATTGCTCAGAGATGAAAAGTGCCAGCACTGAAAGCTCTTGCTAGCCAGCACCCTTCCTTGGAAGCGCTTTCACAGGCGCAGCAACACTGGGGCTTTGCGCTTCTCTAGCCACCAAACGTCACGGTCCTTCTCTTTCCGTCTCGTAGACACGAGCTGAGAAATTGCAAACGTCGAGCAATTGCTCAGAGATGAAAAGTGCCAGCACTGAAAGCTGTTGCTAGCCAGCACCCTTCCTTGGAAGCGCTTTTGTAGGCCTAAGAACAGTGGGGCTCTGGGCTTCTCTAGCCACCTCATCTTCTGCTCATCCTCTCGCGCACTCTAAAGAGAGCTCAGGTGAGAAATTGCAAACGTCGAGCAATTGCTCAGAGATGAAAAGGGCCAGCACTGAAAGCTGTTGCTAGCCAGCACCCTTCCTTGGAAGCGCTTTCACAGGCGCAGCAACACTGGGGCTTTGCGCTTCTCTACCCACCAAACGTCACGGTCCTTCTCTTTCCGTCTCCTAGACACGAGCTGAGAAATTGCAAACGTCGAGCAATTGCTCAGAGATGAAAAGTGCCAGCACTGAAAGCTCTTGCTAGCCAGCACCCTTCCTTGGAAGCGCTTTTGTAGGCCTAAGAACACTGGGGCTCTGGGCTTCTCTAGCCACCTCATCTTCTGCTCATCCTCTCACGCACTCTAAAGAGAGCTCAGGTGAGAAATTGCAAACGTCCAGCAATTGCTCAGAGATGAAAAGGGCCAGCACTGAAAGCTGTTGCTAGCCAGCACCCTTCCTTGGAAGCGCTTTCACAGGCGCAGCAACACTGGGGCTTTGCGCTTCTCTACCCACCAAACGTCACGGTCCTTCTCTTTCCGTCTCCTAGACACGAGCTGAGAAATTGCAAACGTCGAGCAATTGCTCCGAGATGAAAAGTGCCAGCACTGAAAGCTCTTGCTAGCCAGCACCCTTCCTTGGAAGCGCTTTTGTAGGCCTAAGAACACTGGGGCTCTGGGCTTCTCTAGCCACCTAATCTTCTGCTCATCCTCGCGCGCACTCTAAAGAGAGCTCAGGTGAGAAATTGCAAACGTCGAGCAATTGCTCAGAGATGAAAAGTGCCAGCACTGAAAGCTGTTGCTAGCCAGCACCCTTCCTTGGAAGCGCTTTCACAGGCGCAGTAACACTGGGGCTTTGCACTTCTCTACTCACCAAACGTCACGGTCCTTCTCTTTCCGTCTCGTAGACACGAGCTGAGAAATTGCAAACGTCGAGCAATTGCTCAGAGATGAAAAGTGCCAGCACTGAAAGCTCTTGCTAGCCAGCACCCTTCCTTGGAAGCGCTTTTGTAGGCCTAAGAACACTGGGGCTCTGGGCTTCTTTAGCCACCTCATCTTCTGCTCATCCTCTCGCGCACTCTAAAGAGAGCTCAGGTGAGAAATTGCAAATGTCGAGCAATTGCTCAGAGATGAAAAGTGCCAGCACTGAAAGCTCTTGCTAGCCAGCACCCTTCCTTGGAAGCGCTTTCACAGGCGCAGCAACACTGGGGCTTTGCGCTTCTCTAGCCACCAAACGTCACGGTCCTTCTCTTTCCGTCTCGTAGACACGAGCTGAGAAATTGCAAACGTCAAGCAATTGCTCCGAGATGAAAAGTGCCAGCACTGAAAGCTGTTGCTAGCCAGCACCCTTCCTTGGAAGCGCTTTTGTAGGCCTAAGAACACTGGGGCTCTGGGCTTCTCTAGCCACCTCATCTTCTGCTCATCCTCTCGCGCACTCTAAAGAGAGCTCAGGTGAGAAATTGCAAACGTCGAGCAATTGCTCAGAGATGAAAAGGGCCAGCACTGAAAGCTCTTGCTAGCCAGCACCCTTCCTTGGAAGCGCTTTCACAGGCGCAGCAACACTGGGGCTTTGTGCTTCTATACGCACCAAACGTCACGGTCCTTCTCTTTCCGTCTCCTAGACACGAGCTGAGAAATTGCAAACGTCGAGCAATTGCTCAGAGATGAAAAGTGCCAGCACTGAAAGCTCTTGCTAGCCAGCACCCTTCCTTGGAAGCGCTTTTGTAGGCCTAAGAACACTGGGGCTCTGGGCTTCTCTAGCCACCTCATCTTCTGCTCATCCTCTCGCGCACTCTAAAGAGAGCTCAGGTGAGAAATTTCAAACGTCGAGCAATTGCTCAGAGATGAAAAGTGCCAGCACTGAAAGCTGTTGCTAGCCAGCACCCTTCCTTGGAAGCGCTTTCACAGGCGCAGTAACACTGGGGCTTTGCACTTCTCTACTCACCAAACGTCACGGTCCTTCTCTTTCCGTCTCGTAGACACGAGCTGAGAAATTGCAAACGTCAAGCAATTGCTCAGAGAGGAAAAGTGCCAGCACTGAAAGCTGTTGCTAGCCAGCACCCTTCCTTGGAAGCGCTTTCACAGGCGCAGCAACACTGGGGCTTTGTGCTTCTATACGCACCAAACGTCACGGTCCTTCTCTTTCCGTCTCGTAGACACGAGCTGAGAAATTGCAAACGTCGAGCAATTGCTCAGAGATGAAAAGTGCCAGCACTGAAAGCTGTTGCTAGCCAGCACCCTTCCTTGGAAGCGCTTTTGTAGGCCTAAGAAGACTGGGGCTCTGGGCTTCTTTAGCCACCTCATCTTCTGCTCATCATCTCGCGCACTCTAAAGAGAGCTCAGGTGAGAAATTGCAAATGTCGAGCAATTGCTCAGAGATGAAAAGTGCCAGCACTGAAAGCTCTTGCTAGCCAGCACCCTTCCTTGGAAGCGCTTTCACAGGCGCAGCAACACTGGGGCTTTGTGCTTCTATACGCACCAAACGTCACGGTCCTTCTCTTTCCGTCTCGTAGACACGAGCTGAGAAATTGCAAACGTCCAGCAATTGCTCCGAGATGAAAACTGCCAGCACTGAAAGCTCTTGCTAGCCAGCACCCTTCCTTGGAAGCGCTTTTGTAGGCCTAAGAACACTGGGGCTCTGGGCTTCTCTAGCCACCTCATCTTCTGCTCATCCTCTCGCGCACTCTAAAGAGAGCTCAGGTGAGAAATTACAAACGTCGAGCAATTGCTCAGAGATGAAAAGTGCCAGCACTGAAAGCTCTTGCTAGCCAGCACCCTTCCTTGGAAGCGCTTTCACAGGCGCAGCAACACTGGGGCTTTGCGCTTCTATACGCACCAAATGTCACGGTCCTTCTCTTTCCGTCTTGTAGACACGAGCTGAGAAATTGCAAACGTCGAGCAATTGCTCAGAGATGAAAAGTGCCAGCACTGAAAGCTCTTGCTAGCCAGCCCCCTTCCTTGGAAGCGCTTTTGTAGGCCTAAGAACACTGGGGCTCTGGGCTTCTCTAGCCACCTCATCTTCTGCTCATCCTCTCGCGCACTCTAAAGAGAGCTCAGGTGAGAAATTGCAAACGTCCAGCAATTGCTCAGAGATGAAAAGTGCCAGCACTGAAAGCTCTTGCTAGCCAGCACCCTTCCTTGGAAGCGCTTTCACAGGCGCAGTAACACTGGGGCTTTGCGCTTCTCTAGCCACCAAGCGTCACGGTCCTTCTCTTTCCGTCTCGTAGACACGAGCTGAGAAATTGCAAACGTCGAGCAATTGCTCAGAGATGAAAAGTGCCAGCACTGAAAGCTCTTGCTAGCCAGCACCCTTCCTTGGAAGCGCTTTCACAGGCGCAGCAACACTGGGGCTTTGCGCTTCTCTAGCCACCAAACGTCACGGTCCTTCTCTTTCCGTCTCCTAGACACGAGCTGAGAAATTGCAAACGTCGAGCAATTGCTCAGAGATGAAAAGTGCCAGCACTGAAAGCTCTTGCTAGCCAGCACCCTTCCTTGGAAGCGCTTTTGTAGGCCGAAGAACACTGGGGCTCTGGGCTTCTCTAGCCACCTAATCTTCTGCTCATCCTCTCGCGCACTCTAAAGAGAGCTCAGGTGAGAAATTGCAAACGTCGAGCAATTGCTCAGAGATGAAAAGTGCCAGCACTGAAAGCTCTTGCTAGCCAGCACCCTTCCTTGGAAGCGCTTTCACAGGCGCAGCAACACTGGGGCTTTGCGCTTCTCTAGCCACCAAACGTCATGGTCCTTCTCTTTCCGCCTCGTAGACACGAGCTGAGAAATTGCAAACGTCAAGCAATTGCTCAGAGATGAAAAGTGCCAGCACTGAAAGCTGTTGCTAGCCAGCACCCTTCCTTGGAAGCGCTTTCACAGGCGCAGTAACACTGGGGCTTTGCGCTTCTCTAGCCACCAAACGTCACGGTCCTTCTCTTTCCGTCTCGTAGACACAAGCTGAGAAATTGCAAACGTCAAGCAATTGCTCCGAGATGAAAACTGCCAGCACTGAAAGCTGTTGCTAGCCAGCACCCTTCCTTGGAAGCGCTTTTGTAGGCCTAAGAACACTGGGGCTCTGGGCTTCTCTAGCCACCTCATCTTCTGCTCATCCTCGCGCGCACTCTAAAGAGAGCTCAGGTGAGAAATTGCAAACGTCGAGCAATTGCTCAGAGATGAAAAGTGCCAGCACTGAAAGCTCTTGCTAGCCAGCACCCTTCCTTGGAAGCGCTTTCACAGGCGCAGCAACACTGGGGCTTTGCGCTTCTATACGCACCAAATGTCACGGTCCTTCTCTTTCCGTCTCCTAGACACGAGCTGAGAAATTGCAAACGTCCAGCAATTGCTCCGAGATGAAAAGTGCCAGCACTGAAAGCTCTTGCTAGCCAGCACCCTTCCTTGGAAGCGCTTTTGTAGGCCTAAGAACACTGGGGCTCTGGGCTTCTCTAGCCACCTCATCTTCTGCTCATCCTCTCGCGCACTCTAAACAGAGCTCAGGTGAGAAATTGCAAACGACGAGCAATTGCTCAGAGATGAAAAGTGCCAGCACTGAAAGCTGTTGCTAGCCAGCACCCTTCCTTGGAAGCGCTTTCACAGGCGCAGTAACACTGGGGCTTTGCGCTTCTCTAGCCACCAAGCGTCACGGTCCTTCTCTTTCCGTCTCGTAGACACGAGCTGAGAAATTGCAAACGTCGAGCAATTGCTCAGAGATGAAAAGTGCCAGCACTGAAAGCTCTTGCTAGCCAGCACCCTTCCTTGGAAGCGCTTTCACAGGCGCAGCAACACTGGGGCTTTGCGCTTCTCTAGCCACCAAACGTCACGGTCCTTCTCTTTCCGTCTCCTAGATACGAGCTGAGAAATTGCAACGTCGAGCAATTGCTCCGAGATGAAAAGTGCCAGCACTGAAAGCTGTTGCTAGCCAGCACCCTTCCTTGGAAGCGCTTTTGTAGGCCTAAGAAGACTGGGGCTCTGGGCTTCTCTAGCCACCTCATCTTCTGCTCATCCTCGCGCGCACTCTAAAGAGAGCTCAGGTGAGAAATTGCAAACGTCCAGCAATTGCTCAGAGATGAAAAGTGCCAGCACTGAAAGCTCTTGCTAGCCAGCACCCTTCCTTGGAAGCGCTTTCACAGGCGCAGCAACACTGGGGCTTTGCACTTCTATACGCACCAAATGTCACGGTCCTTCTCTTTCCGTCTCCTAGACACGAGCTGAGAAATTGCAAACGTCGAGCAATTGCTCCGAGATGAAAAGTGCCAGCACTGAAAGCTGTTGCTAGCCAGCACCCTTCCTTGGAAGCGCTTTTGTAGGCCTAAGAACACTGGGGCTCTGGGCTTCTCTAGCCACCTCATCTTCTGCTCATCCTCTCGCGCACTCTAAAGAGAGCTCAGGTGAGAAATTGCAAACGTCGAGCAATTGCTCAGAGATGAAAAGTGCCAGCACTGAAAGCTGTTGCTAGCCAGCACCCTTCCTTGGAAGCGCTTTCACAGGCGCAGCAACACTGGGGCTTTGCGCTTCTCTAGCCACCAAATGTCACGGTCCTTCTCTTTCCGTCTCGTAGACACGAGCTGAGAAATTGCAAACGTCCAGCAATTGCTCAGAGATGAAAAGTGCCAGCACTGAAAGCTCTTGCTAGCCAGCACCCTTCCTTGGAAGCGCTTTCACAGGCGCAGCAACACTGGGGCTTTGTGCTTCTATACGCACCAAACGTCACGGTCCTTCTCTTTCCGTCTCCTAGACACGAGCTGAGAAATTGCAAACGTCGAGCAATTGCTCAGAGATGAAAAGTGCCAGCACTGAAAGCTCTTGCTAGCCAGCACCCTTCCTTGGAAGCGCTTTTGTAGGCCTAAGAACACTGGGGCTCTGGGCTTCTCTAGCCACCTCATCTTCTGCTCATCCTCTCGCGCACTCTAAAGAGAGCTCAGGTGAGAAATTGCAAACGTCGAGCAATTGCTCAGAGATGAAAAGTGCCAGCACTGAAAGCTGTTGCTAGCCAGCACCCTTCCTTGGAAGCGCTTTCACAGGCGCAGTAACACTGGGGCTTTGCGCTTCTCTATCCACCAAGCGTCACGGTCCTTCTCTTTCCGTCTCGTAGACACGAGCTGAGAAATTGCAAACGTCGAGCAATTGCTCCGAGATGAAAAGTGCCAGCACTGAAAGCTGTTGCTAGCCAGCACCCTTCCTTGGAAGCGCTTTTGTAGGCCTAAGAACACTGGGGCTCTGGGCTTCTCTAGCCACCTCATCTTCTGCTCATCCTCTCGCGCACTCTAAAGAGAGCTCAGGTGAGAAATTGCAAACGTCCAGCAATTGCTCAGAGATGAAAAGTGCCAGCACTGAAAGCTGTTGCTAGCCAGCACCCTTCCTTGGAAGCGCTTTCACAGGCGCAGCAACACTGGGGCTTTGCACTTCTATACGCACTAAATGTCACGGTCCTTCTCTTTCCGTCTCGTAGACACGAGCTGAGAAATTGCAAACGTCAAGCAATTGCTCCGAGATGAAAAGTGCCAGCACTGAAAGCTGTTGCTAGCCAGCACCCTTCCTTGGAAGCGCTTTTGTAGGCCTAAGAACACTGGGGCTCTGGGCTTCTCTAGCCACCTCATCTTCTGCTCATCCTCTCGCGCACTCTAAAGAGAGCTCAGGTGAGAAATTGCAAACGTCGAGCAATTGCTCAGAGATGAAAAGGGCCAGCACTGAAAGCTGTTGCTAGCCAGCACCCTTCCTTGGAAGCGCTTTCACAGGCGCAGCAACACTGGGGCTTTGCGCTTCTCTAGCCACCAAACGTCACGGTCCTTCTCTTTCCGTCTCCTAGACACGAGCTGAGAAATTGCAAACGTCGAGCAATTGCTCAGAGATGAAAAGTGCCAGCACTGGAAGCTGTTGCTAGCCAGCACCCTTCCTTGGAAGCGCTTTTGTAGGCCTAAGAACACTGGGGCTCTGGGCTTCTCTAGCCACCTCATCTTCTGCTCATCCTCTCGCGCACTCTAAAGAGAGCTCAGGTGAGAAATTGCAAACGTCGAGCAATTGCTCAGAGATGAAAAGTGCCAGCACTGAAAGCTGTTGCTAGCCAGCACCCTTCCTTGGAAGCGCTTTCACAGGCACAGCAACACTGGGGCTTTGCGCTTCTCTAGCCACCAAACGTCACAGTCATTCTCTTTCCGTCTCGTAGACACGAGCTGAGAAATTGCAAACGTCGAGCAATTGCTCAGAGATGAAAAGTGCCAGCACTGAAAGCTGTTGCTAGCCAGCCCCCTTCCTTGGAAGCGCTTTTGTAGGCCTAAGAACACTGGGGCTCTGGGCTTCTCTAGCCACCTCATCTTCTGCTCATCCTCTCGCGCACTCTAAAGAGAGCTCAGGTGAGAAATTGCAAACGTCGAGCAATTGCTCAGAGATGAAAAGGGCCAGCACTGAAAGCTCTTGCTAGCCAGCACCCTTCCTTGGAAGCGCTTTCACAGGCGCAGCAACACTGGGGCTTTGCGCTTCTCTACGCACCAAACGTCACGGTCATTCTCTTTCCGTCTTGTAGACACGAGCTGAGAAATTGCAAACGTCAAGCAATTGCTCCGAGATGAAAAGTGCCAGCACTGAAAGCTGTTGCTAGCCAGCACCCTTCCTTGGAAACGCTTTTGTAGGCCTAAGAACACTGGGGCTCTGGGCTTCTCTAGCCACCTAATCTTCTGCTCATCCTCGCGCGCACTCTAAAGAGAGCTCAGGTGAGAAATTGCAAACGTCGAGCAATTGCTCAGAGATGAAAAGTGCCAGCACTGAAAGCTGTTGCTAGCCAGCACCCTTCCTTGGAAGCGCTTTCACAGGCGCAGTAACACTGGGGCTTTGCGCTTCTCTAGCCACCAAACGTCACGGTCCTTCTCTTTCCGTCTCGTAGACACGAGCTGAGAAATTGCAAACGTCGAGCAATTGCTCAGAGATGAAAAGTGCCAGCACTGAAAGCTCTTGCTAGCCAGCACCCTTCCTTGGAAGCGCTTTCACAGGCGCAGCAACACTGGGGCTTTGTGCTTCTATACGCACCAAACGTCACGATCCTTCTCTTTCCGTCTCGTAGACACGAGCTGAGAAATTGCAAACGTCGAGCAATTGCTCAGAGATGAAAAGTGCCAGCACTGAAAGCTCTTGCTAGCCAGCACCCTTCCTTGGAAGCGCTTTTGTAGGCCTAAGAACACTGGGGCTCTGGGCTTCTCTAGCCACCTCATCTTCTGCTCATCCTCTCGCGCACTCTAAAGAGAGCTCAGGTGAGAAATTACAAACGTCGAGCAATTGCTCAGAGATGAAAAGTGCCAGCACTGAAAGCTCTTGCTAGCCAGCACCCTTCCTTGGAAGCGCTTTCACAGGCGCAGCAACACTGGGGCTTTGCGCTTCTATACGCACCAAATGTCACGGTCCTTCTCTTTCCGTCTTGTAGACACGAGCTGCGAAATTGCAAACGTCGAGCAATTGCTCAGAGATGAAAAGTGCCAGCACTGAAAGCTCTTGCTAGCCAGCACCCTTCCTTGGAAGCGCTTTTGTAGGCCTAAGAACACTGGGGCTCTGGGCTTCTCTAGCCACCTAATCTTGTGCTCATCCTCTCGCGCACTCTAAAGAGAGCTCAGGTGAGAAATTGCAAACGACGAGCAATTGCTCAGAGATGAAAAGTGCCAGCACTGAAAGCTGTTGCTAGCCAGCACCCTTCCTTGGAAGCGCTTTCACAGGCGCAGTAACACTGGGGCTTTGCGCTTCTCTAGCCACCAAGCGTCACGGTCCTTCTCTTTCCGTCTCGTAGACACGAGCTGAGAAATTGCAAACGTCGAGCAATTGCTCAGAGATGAAAAGTGCCAGCACTGAAAGCTCTTGCTAGCCAGCACCCTTCCTTGGAAGCGCTTTCACAGGCGCAGCAACACTGGGGCTTTGCGCTTCTCTACCCACCAAACGTCACGGTCCTTCTCTTTCCGTCTCCTAGACACGAGCTGAGAAATTGCAAACGTCGAGCAATTGCTCAGAGATGAAAAGTGCCAGCACTGAAAGCTGTTGCTAGCCAGCACCCTTCCTTGGAAGCGCTTTTGTAGGCCTAAGAACACTGGGGCTCTGGGCTTCTCTAGCCACCTCATCTTCTGCTCATCCTCTCGCGCACTCTAAAGAGAGCTCAGGTGAGAAATTGCAAACGTCCAGCAATTGCTCAGAGATGAAAAGCGCCAGCACTGAAAGCTGTTGCTAGCCAGCACCCTTCCTTGGAAGCGCTTTCACAGGCGCAGCAACACTGGGGCTTTGCGCTTCTCTAGCCACCAAACGTCACGGTCCTTCTCTTTCCGTCTCGTAGACACGAGCTGAGAAATTGCAAACGTCAAGCAATTGCTCCGAGATGAAAAGTGCCAGCACTGAAAGCTGTTGCTAGCCAGCACCCTTCCTTGGAAGCGCTTTCACAGGCGCAGCAACACTGGGGCTTTGTGGTTCTATACGCACCAAACGTCACGGTCCTTCTCTTTCCGTCTCGTAGACACGAGCTGAGAAATTGCAAACGTCGAGCAATTGCTCAGAGATGAAAAGTGCCAGCACTGAAAGCTGTTGCTAGCCAGCACCCTTCCTTGGAAGCGCTTTTGTAGGCCTAAGAACACTGGGGCTCTGGGCTTCTCTAGCCACCTCATCTTCTGCTCATCCTCTCGCGCACTCTAAAGAGAGCTCAGGTGAGAAATTGCAAACGTCGAGCAATTGCTCAGAGATGAAAAGTGCCAGCACTGAAAGCTGTTGCTTGCCAGAACCCTTCCTTGGAAGCGCTTTCACAGGCACAGCAACACTGGGGCTTTGCGCTTCTCTAGCCACCAAACGTCACGGTCCTTCTCTTTCCGTCTCGTAGACACGAGCTGAGAAATTGCAAACGTCGAGCAATTGCTCAGAGATGAAAAGTGCCAGCACTGAAAGCTCTTGCTAGCCAGCACCCTTCCTTGGAAGCGCTTTCACAGGCGCAGCAACACTGGGGCTTTGTGCTTCTATACGCACCAAACGTCACGGTCCTTCTCTTTCCGTCTCCTAGACACGAGCTGAGAAATTGCAAACGTCGAGCAATTGCTCAGAGATGAAAAGTGCCAGCACTGAAAGCTCTTGCTAGCCAGCACCCTTCCTTGGAAGCGCTTTTGTAGGCCTAAGAACACTGGGGCTCTGGGCTTCTCTAGCCACCTCATCTTCTGCTCATCCTCTCGCGCACTCTAAAGAGAGCTCAGGTGAGAAATTGCAAACGTCGAGCAATTGCTCAGAGATGAAAAGTGCCAGCACTGAAAGCTCTTGCTAGCCAGCACCCTTCCTTGGAAGCGCTTTCACAGGCGCAGCAACACTGGGGCTTTGCGCTTCTCTAGCCACCAAGCGTCACGGTCCTTCTCTTTCCGTCTCGTAGACACGAGCTGAGAAATTGCAAACGTCGAGCAATTGCTCCGAGATGAAAAGTGCCAGCACTGAAAGCTGTTGCTAGCCAGCACCCTTCCTTGGAAGCGCTTTTGTAGGCCTAAGAACACTGGGGCTCTGGGCTTCTCTAGCCACCTAATCTTCTGCTCATCCTCTCGCGCACTCTAAAGAGAGCTCAGGTGAGAAATTGCAAACGTCCAGCAATTGCTCAGAGATGAAAAGTGCCAGCACTGAAAGCTGTTGCTAGCCAGCACCCTTCCTTGGAAGCGCTTTCACAGGCGCAGCAACACTGGGGCTTTGCACTTCTATACGCACCAAATGTCACGGTCCTTCTCTTTCCGTCTCCTAGACACGAGCTGAGAAATTGCAAACGTCGAGCAATTGCTCCAAGATGAAAACTGCCAGCACTGAAAGCTGTTGCTAGCCAGCACCCTTCCTTGGAAGCGCTTTTGTAGGCCTAAGAACACTGGGGCTCTGGGCTTCTCTAGCCACCTCATCTTCTGCTCATCCTCTCGCGCACTCTAAAGAGAGCTCAGGTGAGAAACTGCAAACGTCGAGCAATTGCTCAGAGATGAAAAGGGCCAGCACTGAAAGCTGTTGCTAGCCAGCACCCTTCCTTGGAAGCGCTTTCACAGGCGCAGCAACACTGGGGCTTTGCGCTTCTCTAGCCACCAAACGTCACGGTCCTTCTCTTTCCGTCTCCTAGACACGAGCTGAGAAATTGCAAACGTCGAGCAATTGCTCAGAGATGAAAAGTGCCAGCACTGGAAGCTGTTGCTAGCCAGCACCCTTCCTTGGAAGCGCTTTTGTAGGCCTAAGAACACTGGGGCTCTGGGCTTCTCTAGCCACCTCATCTTCTGCTCATCCTCTTGCGCACTCTAAAGAGAGCTCAGGTGAGAAATTGCAAACGTCGAGCAATTGCTCAGAGATGAAAAGTGCCAGCACTGAAAGCTGTTGCTAGCCAGCACCCTTCCTTGGAAGCGCTTTCACAGGCACAGCAACACTGGGGCTTTGCGCTTCTCTAGCCACCAAACGTCACAGTCATTCTCTTTCCGTCTCGTAGACACGAGCTGAGAAATTGCAAACGTCGAGCAATTGCTCAGAGATGAAAAGTGCCAGCACTGAAAGCTCTTGCTAGCCAGCACCCTTCCTTGGAAGCGCTTTTGTAGGCCTAAGAACACTGGGGCTCTGGGCTTCTCTAGCCACCTCATCTTCTGCTCATCCTCTCGCGCACTCTAAAGAGAGCTCAGGTGAGAAATTGCAAACGTCGAGCAATTGCTCAGAGATGAAAAGTGCCAGCACTGAAAGCTCTTGCTAGCCAGCACCCTTCCTTGGAAGCGCTTTCACAGGCGCAGCAACACTGGGGCTTTGCGCTTCTCTACGCACCAAACGTCACGGTCATTCTCTTTCCGTCTTGTAGACACGAGCTGAGAAATTGCAAACGTCAAGCAATTGCTCCGAGATGAAAAGTGCCAGCACTGAAAGCTGTTGCTAGCCAGCACCCTTCCTTGGAAACGCTTTTGTAGGCCTAAGAACACTGGGGCTCTGGGCTTCTCTAGCCACCTAATCTTCTGCTCATCCTCGCGCGCACTCTAAAGAGAGCTCAGGTGAGAAATTGCAAACGTCGAGCAATTGCTCAGAGATGAAAAGTGCCAGCACTGAAAGCTGTTGCTAGCCAGCACCCTTCCTTGGAAGCGCTTTCACAGGCGCAGTAACACTGGGGCTTTGCGCTTCTCTAGCCACCAAACGTCACGGTCCTTCTCTTTCCGTCTCGTAGACACGAGCTGAGAAATTGCAAACGTCGAGCAATTGCTCAGAGATGAAAAGTGCCAGCACTGAAAGCTCTTGCTAGCCAGCACCCTTCCTTGGAAGCGCTTTCACAGGCGCAGCAACACTGGGGCTTTGTGCTTCTATACGCACCAAACGTCACGGTCCTTCTCTTTCCGTCTCGTAGACACGAGCTGAGAAATTGCAAACGTCGAGCAATTGCTCAGAGATGAAAAGTGCCAGCACTGAAAGCTCTTGCTAGCCAGCACCCTTCCTTGGAAGCGCTTTTGTAGGCCTAAGAACAGTGGGGCTCTGGGCTTCTCTAGCCACCTCATCTTCTGCTCATCCTCTCGCGCACTCTAAAGAGAGCTCAGGTGAGAAATTGCAAACGTCGAGCAATTGCTCAGAGATGAAAAGTGCCAGCACTGAAAGCTCTTGCTAGCCAGCACCCTTCCTTGGAAGCGCTTTCACAGGCGCAGCAACACTGGGGCTTTGCGCTTCTATACGCACCAAATGTCACGGTCCTTCTCTTTCCGTCTTGTAGACACGAGCTGAGAAATTGCAAACGTCGAGCAATTGCTCAGAGATGAAAAGTGCCAGCACTGAAAGCTCTTGCTAGCCAGCACCCTTCCTTGGAAGCGCTTTTGTAGGCCTAAGAACACTGGGGCTCTGGGCTTCTCTAGCCACCTAATCTTGTGCTCATCCTCTCGCGCACTCTGAAGAGAGCTCAGGTGAGAAATTGCAAACGACGAGCAATTGCTCAGAGATGAAAAGTGCCAGCACTGAAAGCTGTTGCTAGCCAGCACCCTTCCTTGGAAGCGCTTTCACAGGCGCAGTAACACTGGGGCTTTGCGCTTCTCTAGCCACCAAGCGTCACGGTCCTTCTCTTTCCGTCTCGTAGACACGAGCTGAGAAATTGCAAACGTCGAGCAATTGCTCAGAGATGAAAAGTGCCAGCACTGAAAGCTGTTGCTAGCCAGCACCCTTCCTTGGAAGCGCTTTCACAGGCGCAGCAACACTGGGGCTTTGCGCTTCTCTAGCCACCAAACGTCACGGTCCTTCTCTTTCCGTCTCCTAGACACGAGCTGAGAAATTGCAAACGTCGAGCAATTGCTCAGAGATGAAAAGTGCCAGCACTGAAAGCTGTTGCTAGCCAGCACCCTTCCTTGGAAGCGCTTTTGTAGGCCTAAGAACACTGGGGCTCTGGGCTTCTCTAGCCACCTCATCTTCTGCTCATCCTCTCGCGCACTCTAAAGAGAGCTCAGGTGAGAAATTGCAAACGTCCAGCAATTGCTCAGAGATGAAAAGCGCCAGCACTGAAAGCTGTTGCTAGCCAGCACCCTTCCTTGGAAGCGCTTTCACAGGCGCAGCAACACTGGGGCTTTGCGCTTCTCTAGCCACCAAACGTCACGGTCCTTCTCTTTCCGTCTCGTAGACACGAGCTGAGAAATTGCAAACGTCAAGCAATTGCTCCGAGATGAAAAGTGCCAGCACTGAAAGCTGTTGCTAGCCAGCACCCTTCCTTGGAAGCGCTTTCACAGGCGCAGCAACACTGGGGCTTTGTGGTTCTATACGCACCAAACGTCACGGTCCTTCTCTTTCCGTCTCGTAGACACGAGCTGAGAAATTGCAAACGTCGAGCAATTGCTCAGAGATGAAAAGTGCCAGCACTGAAAGCTGTTGCTAGCCAGCACCCTTCCTTGGAAGCGCTTTTGTAGGCCTAAGAACAGTGGGGCTCTGGGCTTCTCTAGCCACCTCATCTTCTGCTCATCCTCTCGCGCACTCTAAAGAGAGCTCAGGTGAGAAATTGCAAACGTCGAGCAATTGCTCAGAGATGAAAAGTGCCAGCACTGAAAGCTGTTGCTTGCCAGAACCCTTCCTTGGAAGCGCTTTCACAGGCACAGCAACACTGGGGCTTTGCGCTTCTCTAGCCACCAAACGTCACGGTCCTTCTCTTTCCGTCTCGTAGACACGAGCTGAGAAATTGCAAACGTCGAGCAATTGCTCAGAGATGAAAAGTGCCAGCACTGAAAGCTCTTGCTAGCCAGCACCCTTCCTTGGAAGCGCTTTCACAGGCGCAGCAACACTGGGGCTTTGTGCTTCTATACGCACCAAACGTCACGGTCCTTCTCTTTCCGTCTCCTAGACACGAGCTGAGAAATTGCAAACGTCGAGCAATTGCTCAGAGATGAAAAGTGCCAGCACTGAAAGCTCTTGCTAGCCAGCACCCTTCCTTGGAAGCGCTTTTGTAGGCCTAAGAACACTGGGGCTCTGGGCTTCTCTAGCCACCTCATCTTCTGCTCATCCTCTCGCGCACTCTAAAGAGAGCTCAGGTGAGAAATTGCAAACGTCGAGCAATTGCTCAGAGATGAAAAGTGCCAGCACTGAAAGCTGTTGCTAGCCAGCACCCTTCCTTGGAAGCGCTTTCACAGGCGCAGTAACACTGGGGCTTTGCGCTTCTCTAGCCACCAAGCGTCACGGTCCTTCTCTTTCCGTCTCGTAGACACGAGCTGAGAAATTGCAAACGTCGAGCAATTGCTCCGAGATGAAAAGTGCCAGCACTGAAAGCTGTTGCTAGCCAGCACCCTTCCTTGGAAGCGCTTTTGTAGGCCTAAGAACACTGGGGCTCTGGGCTTCTCTAGCCACCTAATCTTCTGCTCATCCTCTCGCGCACTCTAAAGAGAGCTCAGGTGAGAAATTGCAAACGTCGAGCAATTGCTCAGAGATGAAAAGTGCCAGCACTGAAAGCTGTTGCTAGCCAGCACCCTTCCTTGGAAGCGCTTTCACAGGCGCAGCAACACTGGGGCTTTGCACTTCTATACGCACCAAATGTCACGGTCCTTCTCTTTCCGTCTCCTAGACACGAGCTGAGAAATTGCAAACGTCGAGCAATTGCTCCAAGATGAAAACTGCCAGCACTGAAAGCTGTTGCTAGCCAGCACCCTTCCTTGGAAGCGCTTTTGTAGGCCTAAGAACACTGGGGCTCTGGGCTTCTCTAGCCACCTCATCTTCTGCTCATCCTCTCGCGCACTCTAAAGAGAGCTCAGGTGAGAAACTGCAAACGTCGAGCAATTGCTCAGAGATGAAAAGGGCCAGCACTGAAAGCTGTTGCTAGCCAGCACCCTTCCTTGGAAGCGCTTTCACAGGCGCAGCAACACTGGGGCTTTGCGCTTCTCTAGCCACCAAACGTCACGGTCCTTCTCTTTCCGTCTCCTAGACACGAGCTGAGAAATTGCAAACGTCGAGCAATTGCTCAGAGATGAAAAGTGCCAGCACTGGAAGCTGTTGCTAGCCAGCACCCTTCCTTGGAAGCGCTTTTGTAGGCCTAAGAACACTGGGGCTCTGGGCTTCTCTAGCCACCTCATCTTCTGCTCATCCTCTTGCGCACTCTAAAGAGAGCTCAGGTGAGAAATTGCAAAAGTCGAGCAATTGCTCAGAGATGAAAAGTGCCAGCACTGAAAGCTGTTGCTAGCCAGCACCCTTCCTTGGAAGCGCTTTCACAGGCGCAGCAACACTGGGGCTTTGCGCTTCTCTAGCCACCAAACGTCACGGTCCTTCTCTTTCCGTCTCGTAGACACGAGCTGAGAAATTGCAAACGTCGAGCAATTGCTCAGAGATGAAAAGTGCCAGCACTGAAAGCTCTTGCTAGCCAGCACCCTTCCTTGGAAGCGCTTTTGTAGGCCTAAGAACACTGGGGCTCTGGGCTTCTCTAGCCACCTCATCTTCTGCTCATCCTCTCGCGCACTCTAAAGAGAGCTCAGGTGAGAAATTGCAAACGTCGAGCAATTGCTCAGAGATGAAAAGTGCCAGCACTGAAAGCTCTTGCTAGCCAGCACCCTTCCTTGGAAGCGCTTTCACAGGCGCAGCAACACTGGGGCTTTGCGCTTCTCTACGCACCAAACGTCACGGTCATTCTCTTTCCGTCTTGTAGACACGAGCTGAGAAATTGCAAACGTCAAGCAATTGCTCCGAGATGAAAAGTGCCAGCACTGAAAGCTGTTGCTAGCCAGCACCCTTCCTTGGAAACGCTTTTGTAGGCCTAAGAACACTGGGGCTCTGGGCTTCTCTAGCCACCTAATCTTCTGCTCATCCTCTCGCGCACTCTAAAGAGAGCTCAGGTGAGAAATTGCAAACGTCGAGCAATTGCTCAGAGATGAAAAGTGCCAGCACTGAAAGCTGTTGCTAGCCAGCACCCTTCCTTGGAAGCGCTTTCACAGGCGCAGTAACACTGGGGCTTTGCGCTTCTCTAGCCACCAAACGTCACGGTCCTTCTCTTTCCGTCTCGTAGACACGAGCTGAGAAATTGCAAACGTCGAGCAATTGCTCAGAGATGAAAAGTGCCAGCACTGAAAGCTCTTGCTAGCCAGCACCCTTCCTTGGAAGCGCTTTCACAGGCGCAGCAACACTGGGGCTTTGTGCTTCTATACGCACCAAACGTCACGGTCCTTCTCTTTCCGTCTCGTAGACACGAGCTGAGAAATTGCAAACGTCGAGCAATTGCTCAGAGATGAAAAGTGCCAGCACTGAAAGCTCTTGCTAGCCAGCACCCTTCCTTGGAAGCGCTTTTGTAGGCCTAAGAACACTGGGGCTCTGGGCTTCTCTAGCCACCTCATCTTCTGCTCATCCTCTCGCGCACTCTAAAGAGAGCTCAGGTGAGAAATTACAAACGTCGAGCAATTGCTCAGAGATGAAAAGTGCCAGCACTGAAAGCTCTTGCTAGCCAGCACCCTTCCTTGGAAGCGCTTTCACAGGCGCAGCAACACTGGGGCTTTGCGCTTCTATACGCACCAAATGTCACGGTCCTTCTCTTTCCGTCTTGTAGACACGAGCTGCGAAATTGCAAACGTCGAGCAATTGCTCAGAGATGAAAAGTGCCAGCACTGAAAGCTCTTGCTAGCCAGCACCCTTCCTTGGAAGCGCTTTTGTAGGCCTAAGAACACTGGGGCTCTGGGCTTCTCTAGCCACCTAATCTTGTGCTCATCCTCTCGCGCACTCTAAAGAGAGCTCAGGTGAGAAATTGCAAACGACGAGCAATTGCTCAGAGATGAAAAGTGCCAGCACTGAAAGCTGTTGCTAGCCAGCACCCTTCCTTGGAAGCGCTTTCACAGGCGCAGTAACACTGGGGCTTTGCGCTTCTCTAGCCACCAAGCGTCACGGTCCTTCTCTTTCCGTCTCGTAGACACGAGCTGAGAAATTGCAAACGTCGAGCAATTGCTCAGAGATGAAAAGTGCCAGCACTGAAAGCTCTTGCTAGCCAGCACCCTTCCTTGGAAGCGCTTTCACAGGCGCAGCAACACTGGGGCTTTGCGCTTCTCTAGCCACCAAACGTCACGGTCCTTCTCTTTCCGTCTCCTAGACACGAGCTGAGAAATTGCAAACGTCGAGCAATTGCTCAGAGATGAAAAGTGCCAGCACTGAAAGCTGTTGCTAGCCAGCACCCTTCCTTGGAAGCGCTTTTGTAGGCCTAAGAACACTGGGGCTCTGGGCTTCTCTAGCCACCTCATCTTCTGCTCATCCTCTCGCGCACTCTAAAGAGAGCTCAGGTGAGAAATTGCAAACGTCCAGCAATTGCTCAGAGATGAAAAGCGCCAGCACTGAAAGCTGTTGCTAGCCAGCACCCTTCCTTGGAAGCGCTTTCACAGGCGCAGCAACACTGGGGCTTTGCGCTTCTCTAGCCACCAAACGTCACGGTCCTTCTCTTTCCGTCTCGTAGACACGAGCTGAGAAATTGCAAACGTCAAGCAATTGCTCCGAGATGAAAAGTGCCAGCACTGAAAGCTCTTGCTAGCCAGCACCCTTCCTTGGAAGCGCTTTCACAGGCGCAGCAACACTGGGGCTTTGCGCTTCTCTAGCCACCAAACGTCACGGTCCTTCTCTTTCCGTCTCGTAGACACGAGCTGAGAAATTGCAAACGTCGAGCAATTGCTCAGAGATGAAAAGTGCCAGCACTGAAAGCTGTTGCTAGCCAGCACCCTTCCTTGGAAGCGCTTTTGTAGGCCTAAGAAGACTGGGGCTCTGGGCTTCTCTAGCCACCTCATCTTCTGCTCATCCTCTCGCGCACTCTAAAGAGAGCTCAGGTGAGAAATAACAAACGTCGAGCAATTGCTCAGAGATGAAAAGTGCCAGCACTGAAAGCTCTTGCTAGCCAGCACCCTTCCTTGGAAGCGCTTTCACAGGCGCAGTAACACTGGGGCTTTGCACTTCTCTACTCACCAAACGTCACGGTCCTTCTCTTTCCGTCTCGTAGACACGAGCTGAGAAATTGCAAACGTCGAGCAATTGCTCAGAGATGAAAAGTGCCAGCACTGAAAGCTCTTGCTAGCCAGCACCCTTCCTTGGAAGCGCTTTCACAGGCGCAGCAACACTGGGGCTTTGTGCTTCTATACGCACCAAACGTCACGGTCCTTCTCTTTCCGTCTCGTAGACACGAGCTGAGAAATTGCAAACGTCGAGCAATTGCTCAGAGATGAAAAGTGCCAGCACTGAAAGCTCTTGCTAGCCAGCACCCTTCCTTGGAAGCGCTTTTGTAGGCCTAAGAACAGTGGGGCTCTGGGCTTCTCTAGCCACCTCATCTTCTGCTCATCCTCTCGCGCACTCTAAAGAGAGCTCAGGTGAGAAATTACAAACGTCGAGCAATTGCTCAGAGATGAAAAGTGCCAGCACTGAAAGCTCTTGCTAGCCAGCACCCTTCCTTGGAAGCGCTTTCACAGGCGCAGCAACACTGGGGCTTTGCGCTTCTATACGCACCAAATGTCACGGTCCTTCTCTTTCCGTCTTGTAGACACGAGCTGCGAAATTGCAAACGTCGAGCAATTGCTCAGAGATGAAAAGTGCCAGCACTGAAAGCTCTTGCTAGCCAGCACCCTTCCTTGGAAGCGCTTTTGTAGGCCTAAGAACACTGGGGCTCTGGGCTTCTCTAGCCACCTAATCTTGTGCTCATCCTCTCGCGCACTCTAAAGAGAGCTCAGGTGAGAAATTGCAAACGACGAGCAATTGCTCAGAGATGAAAAGTGCCAGCACTGAAAGCTGTTGCTAGCCAGCACCCTTCCTTGGAAGCGCTTTCACAGGCGCAGTAACACTGGGGCTTTGCGCTTCTCTAGCCACCAAGCGTCACGGTCCTTATCTTTCCGTCTCGTAGACACGAGCTGAGAAATTGCAAACGTCGAGCAATTGCTCAGAGATGAAAAGTGCCAGCACTGAAAGCTCTTGCTAGCCAGCACCCTTCCTTGGAAGCGCTTTCACAGGCGCAGCAACACTGGGGCTTTGCGCTTCTCTAGCCACCAAACGTCACGGTCCTTCTCTTTCCGTCTCCTAGACACGAGCTGAGAAATTGCAAACGTCGAGCAATTGCTCAGAGATGAAAAGTGCCAGCACTGAAAGCTGTTGCTAGCCAGCACCCTTCCTTGGAAGCGCTTTTGTAGGCCTAAGAACACTGGGGCTCTGGGCTTCTCTAGCCACCTCATCTTCTGCTCATCCTCTCGCGCACTCTAAAGAGAGCTCAGGTGAGAAATTGCAAACGTCCAGCAATTGCTCAGAGATGAAAAGTGCCAGCACTGAAAGCTGTTGCTAGCCAGCACCCTTCCTTGGAAGCGCTTTCACAGGCGCAGCAACACTGGGGCTTTGCACTTCTATACGCACCAAATGTCACGGTCCTTCTCTTTCCGTCTCCTAGACACGAGCTGAGAAATTGCAAACGTCCAGCAATTGCTCAGAGATGAAAAGTGCCAGCACTGAAAGCTGTTGCTAGCCAGCACCCTTCCTTGGAAGCGCTTTCACAGGCGCAGCAACACTGGGGCTTTGTGGTTCTATACGCACCAAACGTCACGGTCCTTCTCTTTCCGTCTCTTAGACACGAGCTGAGAAATTGCAAACGTCGAGCAATTGCTCAGAGATGAAAAGTGCCAGCACTGAAAGCTGTTGCTAGCCAGCACCCTTCCTTGGAAGCGCTTTTGTAGGCCTAAGAACACTGGGGCTCTGGGCTTCTCTAGCCACCTCATCTTCTGCTCATCCTCTCGCGCACTCTAAAGAGAGCTCAGGTGAGAAATAACAAACGTCGAGCAATTGCTCAGAGATGAAAAGTGCCAGCACTGAAAGCTCTTGCTAGCCAGCACCCTTCCTTGGAAGCGCTTTCACAGGCGCAGTAACACTGGGGCTTTGCACTTCTCTACTCACCAAACGTCACGGTCCTTCTCTTTCCGTCTCCTAGACACGAGCTGAGAAATTGCAAACGTCGAGCAATTGCTCAGAGATGAAAAGTGCCAGCACTGAAAGCTCTTGCTAGCCAGCACCCTTCCTTGGAAGCGCTTTCACAGGCGCAGCAACACTGGGGCTTTGTGCTTCTATACGTACCAAACGTCACGGTCCTTCTCTTTCCGTCTCGTAGACACGAGCTGAGAAATTGCAAACGTCGAGCAATTGCTCAGAGATGAAAAGTGCCAGCACTGAAAGCTCTTGCTAGCCAGCACCCTTCCTTGGAAGCGCTTTTGTAGGCCTAAGAACACTGGGGCTCTGGGCTTCTCTAGCCACCTCATCTTCTGCTCATCCTCTCGCGCACTCTAAAGAGAGCTCAGGTGAGAAATTACAAACGTCGAGCAATTGCTCAGAGATGAAAAGTGCCAGCACTGAAAGCTCTTGCTAGCCAGCACCCTTCCTTGGAAGCGCTTTCACAGGCGCAGCAACACTGGGGCTTTGCGCTTCTATACGCACCAAACGTCACGGTCCTTCTCTTTCCGTCTTGTAGACACGAGCTGCGAAATTGCAAACGTCGAGCAATTGCTCAGAGATGAAAAGTGCCAGCACTGAAAGCTCTTGCTAGCCAGCACCCTTCCTTGGAAGCGCTTTTGTAGGCCTAAGAACACTGGGGCTCTGGGCTTCTCTAGCCACCTAATCTTGTGCTCATCCTCTCGCGCACTCTAAAGAGAGCTCAGGTGAGAAATTGCAAACGACGAGCAATTGCTCAGAGATGAAAAGTGCCAGCACTGAAAGCTGTTGCTAGCCAGCACCCTTCCTTGGAAGCGCTTTCACAGGCGCAGTAACACTGGGGCTTTGCGCTTCTCTAGCCACCAAGCGTCACGGTCCTTCTCTTTCCGTCTCGTAGACACGAGCTGAGAAATTGCAAACGTCGAGCAATTGCTCAGAGATGAAAAGTGCCAGCACTGAAAGCTCTTGCTAGCCAGCACCCTTCCTTGGAAGCGCTTTCACAGGCGCAGCAACACTGGGGCTTTGCGCTTCTCTAGCCACCAAACGTCACGGTCCTTCTCTTTCCGTCTCCTAGACACGAGCTGAGAAATTGCAAACGTCGAGCAATTGCTCAGAGATGAAAAGTGCCAGCACTGAAAGCTGTTGCTAGCCAGCACCCTTCCTTGGAAGCGCTTTTGTAGGCCTAAGAACACTGGGGCTCTGGGCTTCTCTAGCCACCTCATCTTCTGCTCATCCTCTCGCGCACTCTAAAGAGAGCTCAGGTGAGAAATTGCAAACGTCCAGCAATTGCTCAGAGATGAAAAGTGCCAGCACTGAAAGCTGTTGCTAGCCAGCACCCTTCCTTGGAAGCGCTTTCACAGGCGCAGCAACACTGGGGCTTTGCACTTCTATACGCACCAAATGTCACGGTCCTTCTCTTTCCGTCTCCTAGACACGAGCTGAGAAATTGCAAACGTCCAGCAATTGCTCAGAGATGAAAAGTGCCAGCACTGAAAGCTGTTGCTAGCCAGCACCCTTCCTTGGAAGCGCTTTCACAGGCGCAGCAACACTGGGGCTTTGTGGTTCTATACGCACCAAACGTCACGGTCCTTCTCTTTCCGTCTCGTAGACACGAGCTGAGAAATTGCAAACGTCGAGCAATTGCTCAGAGATGAAAAGTGCCAGCACTGAAAGCTGTTGCTAGCCAGCACCCTTCCTTGGAAGCGCTTTTGTAGGCCTAAGAACACTGGGGCTCTGGGCTTCTCTAGTCACCTCATCTTCTGCTCATCCTCTCGCGCACTCTAAAGAGAGCTCAGGTGAGAAATAACAAACGTCGAGCAATTGCTCAGAGATGAAAAGTGCCAGCACTGAAAGCTCTTGCTAGCCAGCACCCTTCCTTGGAAGCGCTTTCACAGGCGCAGCAACACTGGGGCTTTGCGCTTCTATACGCACCAAATGTCACGGTCCTTCTCTTTCCGTCTTGTAGACACGAGCTGAGAAATTGCAAACGTCGAGCAATTGCTCAGAGATGAAAAGTGCCAGCACTGAAAGCTCTTGCTAGCCAGCACCCTTCCTTGGAAGCGCTTTTGTAGGCCTAAGAACACTGGGGCTCTGGGCTTCTCTAGCCACCTCATCTTCTGCTCATCCTCTCGCGCACTCTAAAGAGAGCTCAGGTGAGAAATTGCAAACGACGAGCAATTGCTCAGAGATGAAAAGTGCCAGCACTGAAAGCTGTTGCTAGCCAGCACCCTTCCTTGGAAGCGCTTTCACAGGCGCAGTAACACTGGGGCTTTGCGCTTCTCTAGCCACCAAGCGTCACGGTCCTTCTCTTTCCGTCTCGTAGACACGAGCTGAGAAATTGCAAACGTCGAGCAATTGCTCAGAGATGAAAAGTGCCAGCACTGAAAGCTGTTGCTAGCCAGCACCCTTCCTTGGAAGCGCTTTCACAGGCGCAGCAACACTGGGGCTTTGCGCTTCTATACGCACCAAACGTCACGGTCCTTCTCTTTCCGTCTCTTAGACACGAGCTGAGAAATTGCAAACGTCGAGCAATTGCTCAGAGATGAAAAGTGCCAGCACTGAAAGCTGTTGCTAGCCAGCACCCTTCCTTGGAAGCGCTTTTGTAGGCCTAAGAACACTGGGGCTCTGGGCTTCTCTAGCCACCTCATCTTCTGCTCATCCTCTCGCGCACTCTAAAGAGAGCTCAGGTGAGAAATTGCAAACGTCCAGCAATTGCTCAGAGATGAAAAGTGCCAGCACTGAAAGCTGTTGCTAGCCAGCACCCTTCCTTGGAAGCGCTTTCACAGGCGCAGCAACACTGGGGCTTTGCACTTCTCTACGCACCAAATGTCACGGTCCTTCTCTTTCCGTCTCCTAGACACGAGCTGAGAAATTGCAAACGTCCAGCAATTGCTCAGAGATGAAAAGTGCCAGCACTGAAAGCTCTTGCTAGCCAGCACCCTTCCTTGGAAGCGCTTTCACAGGCGCAGTAACACTGGGGCTTTGCACTTCTCTACTCACCAAACGTCACGGTCCTTCTCTTTCCGTCTCCTAGACACGAGCTGAGAAATTGCAAACGTCAAGCAATTGCTCAGAGATGAAAAGTGCCAGCACTGAAAGCTCTTGCTAGCCAGCACCCTTCCTTGGAAGCGCTTTCACAGGCGCAGCAACACTGGGGCTTTGTGCTTCTATACGCACCAAATGTCACGGTCCTTCTCTTTCCGTCTCCTAGACACGAGCTGAGAAATTGCAAACGTCGAGCAATTGCTCAGAGATGAAAAGTGCCAGCACTGAAAGCTCTTGCTAGCCAGCACCCTTCCTTGGAAGCGCTTTTGTAGGCCTAAGAACACTGGGGCTCTGGGCTTCTCTAGCCACCTCATCTTCTGCTCATCCTCTCGCGCACTCTAAAGAGAGCTCAGGTGAGAAATTGCAAACGACGAGCAATTGCTCAGAGATGAAAAGTGCCAGCACTGAAAGCTCTTGCTAGCCAGCACCCTTCCTTGGAAGCGCTTTCACAGGCGCAGTAACACTGGGGCTTTGCGCTTCTCTAGCCACCAAGCGTCACGGTCCTTCTCTTTCCGTCTCCTAGACACGAGCTGAGAAATTGCAAACGTCGAGCAATTGCTCAGAGATGAAAAGTGCCAGCACTGAAAGCTGTTGCTAGCCAGCACCCTTCCTTGGAAGCGCTTTCACAGGCGCAGCAACACTGGGGCTTTGCGCTTCTATACGCACCAAATGTCACGGTCCTTCTCTTTCCGTCTCCTAGACACGAGCTGAGAAATTGCAAACGTCGAGCAATTGCTCAGAGATGAAAAGTGCCAGCACTGGAAGCTGTTGCTAGCCAGCACCCTTCCTTGGAAGCGCTTTTGTAGGCCTAAGAACACTGGGGCTCTGGGCTTCTCTAGCCACCTAATCTTCTGCTCATCCTCTCGCGCACTCTAAAGAGAGCTCAGGTGAGAAATTGCAAACGTCGAGCAATTGCTCCGAGATGAAAAGTGCCAGCACTGAAAGCTCTTGCTAGCCAGCACCCTTCCTTGGAAGCGCTTTCACAGGCGCAGCAACACTGGGGCTTTGCGCTTCTCTAGCCACCAAACGTCACGGTCCTTCTCTTTCCGTCTCCTAGACACGAGCTGAGAAATTGCAAACGTCGAGCAATTGCTCAGAGATGAAAAGTGCCAGCACTGAAAGCTCTTGCTAGCCAGCACCCTTCCTTGGAAGCGCTTTTGTAGGCCTAAGAACACTGGGGCTCTGGGCTTCTCTAGCCACCTCATCTTCTGCTCATCCTCTCGCGCACTCTAAAGAGAGCTCAGGTGAGAAATTGCAAACGTCCAGCAATTGCTCAGAGATGAAAAGTGCCAGCACTGAAAGCTGTTGCTAGCCAGCACCCTTCCTTGGAAGCGCTTTCACAGGCGCAGCAACACTGGGGCTTTGCACTTCTATACGCACCAAACGTCACGGTCCTTCTCTTTCCGTCTCCTAGACACGAGCTGAGAAATTGCAAACGTCCAGCAATTGCTCAGAGATGAAAAGTGCCAGCACTGAAAGCTGTTGCTAGCCAGCACCCTTCCTTGGAAGCGCTTTCACAGGCGCAGCAACACTGGGGCTTTGTGGTTCTATACGCACCAAACGTCACGGTCCTTCTCTTTCCGTCTCGTAGACACGAGCTGAGAAATTGCAAACGTCGAGCAATTGCTCAGAGATGAAAACTGCCAGCACTGAAAGCTCTTGCTAGCCAGCACCCTTCCTTGGAAGCGCTTTTGTAGGCCTAAGAACACTGGGGCTCTGGGCTTCTCTAGCCACCTCATCTTCTGCTCATCCTCTCGCGCACTCTAAAGAGAGCTCAGGTGAGAAATAACAAACGTCGAGCAATTGCTCAGAGATGAAAAGTGCCAGCACTGAAAGCTCTTGCTAGCCAGCACCCTTCCTTGGAAGCGCTTTCACAGGCGCAGCAACACTGGGGCTTTGCGCTTCTATACGCACCAAATGTCACGGTCCTTCTCTTTCCGTCTCGTAGACACGAGCTGAGAAATTGCAAACGTCGAGCAATTGCTCAGAGATGAAAAGTGCCAGCACTGAAAGCTCTTGCTAGCCAGCACCCTTCCTTGGAAGCGCTTTTGTAGGCCTAAGAACACTGGGGCTCTGGGCTTCTCTAGCCACCTCATCTTCTGCTCATCCTCTCGCGCACTCTAAAGAGAGCTCAGGTGAGAAATTGCAAACGACGAGCAATTGCTCAGAGATGAAAAGTGCCAGCACTGAAAGCTGTTGCTAGCCAGCACCCTTCCTTGGAAGCGCTTTCACAGGCGCAGTAACACTGGGGCTTTGCGCTTCTCTAGCCACCAAGCGTCACGGTCCTTCTCTTTCCGTCTCGTAGACACGAGCTGAGAAATTGCAAACGTCGAGCAATTGCTCAGAGATGAAAAGTGCCAGCACTGAAAGCTGTTGCTAGCCAGCACCCTTCCTTGGAAGCGCTTTCACAGGCGCAGCAACACTGGGGCTTTGCGCTTCTATACGCACCAAACATCACGGTCCTTCTCTTTCCGTCTCTTAGACACGAGCTGAGAAATTGCAAACGTCGAGCAATTGCTCAGAGATGAAAAGTGCCAGCACTGAAAGCTGTTGCTAGCCAGCACCCTTCCTTGGAAGCGCTTTTGTAGGCCTAAGAACACTGGGGCTCTGGGCTTCTCTAGCCACCTCATCTTCTGCTCATCCTCTCGCGCACTCTAAAGAGAGCTCAGGTGAGAAATTGCAAACGTCCAGCAATTGCTCAGAGATGAAAAGTGCCAGCACTGAAAGCTGTTGCTAGCCAGCACCCTTCCTTGGAAGCGCTTTCACAGGCGCAGCAACACTGGGGCTTTGCACTTCTATACGCACCAAACGTCACGGTCCTTCTCTTTCCGTCTCCTAGACACGAGCTGAGAAATTGCAAACGTCCAGCAATTGCTCAGAGATGAAAAGTGCCAGCACTGAAAGCTCTTGCTAGCCAGCACCCTTCCTTGGAAGCGCTTTCACAGGCGCAGTAACACTGGGGCTTTGCACTTCTCTACTCACCAAACGTCACGGTCCTTCTCTTTCCGTCTCGTAGACACGAGCTGAGAAATTGCAAACGTCAAGCAATTGCTCAGAGATGAAAAGTGCCAGCACTGAAAGCTCTTGCTAGCCAGCACCCTTCCTTGGAAGCGCTTTCACAGGCGCAGCAACACTGGGGCTTTGTGCTTCTATACGCACCAAACGTCACGGTCCTTCTCTTTCCGTCTCCTAGACACGAGCTGAGAAATTGCAAACGTCGAGCAATTGCTCAGAGATGAAAAGTGCCAGCACTGAAAGCTCTTGCTAGCCAGCACCCTTCCTTGGAAGCGCTTTTGTAGGCCTAAGAACACTGGGGCTCTGGGCTTCTCTAGCCACCTCATCTTCTGCTCATCCTCTCGCGCACTCTAAAGAGAGCTCAGGTGAGAAATTGCAAACGACGAGCAATTGCTCAGAGATGAAAAGTGCCAGCACTGAAAGCTCTTGCTAGCCAGCACCCTTCCTTGGAAGCGCTTTCACAGGCGCAGTAACACTGGGGCTTTGCGCTTCTCTAGCCACCAAGCGTCACGGTCCTTCTCTTTCCGTCTCGTAGACACGAGCTGAGAAATTGCAAACGTCGAGCAATTGCTCAGAGATGAAAAGTGCCAGCACTGAAAGCTCTTGCTAGCCAGCACCCTTCCTTGGAAGCGCTTTCACAGGCGCAGCAACACTGGGGCTTTGCGCTTCTATACGCACCAAATGTCACGGTCCTTCTCTTTCCGTCTCCTAGACACGAGCTGAGAAATTGCAAACGTCGAGCAATTGCTCCGAGATGAAAAGTGCCAGCACTGAAAGCTCTTGCTAGCCAGCACCCTTCCTTGGAAGCGCTTTTGTAGGCCTAAGAACACTGGGGCTCTGGGCTTCTCTAGCCACCTCATCTTCTGCTCATCCTCTCGCGCACTCTAAAGAGAGCTCAGGTGAGAAATTGCAAACGTCGAGCAATTGCTCAGAGATGAAAAGGGCCAGCACTGAAAGCTGTTGCTAGCCAGCACCCTTCCTTGGAAGCGCTTTCACAGGCGCAGCAACACTGGGGCTTTGCGCTTCTATACGCACCAAACGTCACGGTCCTTCTCTTTCCGTCTCGTAGACACGAGCTGAGAAATTGCAAACGTCGAGCAATTGCTCAGAGATGAAAAGTGCCAGCACTGAAAGCTGTTGCTAGCCAGCACCCTTCCTTGGAAGCGCTTTTGTAGGCCTAAGAACACTGGGGCTCTGGGCTTCTCTAGCCACCTCATCTTCTGCTCATCCTCTCGCGCACTCTAAAGAGAGCTCAGGTGAGAAATTGCAAACGTCGAGCAATTGCTCAGAGATGAAAAGTGCCAGCACTGAAAGCTCTTGCTAGCCAGCACCCTTCCTTGGAAGCGCTTTCACAGGCACAGCAACACTGGGGCTTTGCGCTTCTCTAGCCACCAAACGTCACGGTCATTCTCTTTCCGTCTCGTAGACACGAGCTGAGAAATTGCAAACGTCGAGCAATTGCTCAGAGATGAAAAGTGCCAGCACTGAAAGCTGTTGCTAGCCAGCACCCTTCCTTGGAAGCGCTTTTGTAGGCCTAAGAACACTGGGGCTCTGGGCTTCTCTAGCCACCTCATCTTCTGCTCATCCTCTCGCGCACTCTAAAGAGAGCTCAGGTGAGAAATTGCAAACGTCGAGCAATTGCTCAGAGATGAAAAGTGCCAGCACTGAAAGCTCTTGCTAGCCAGCACCCTTCCTTGGAAGCGCTTTCACAGGCGCAGCAACACTGGGGCTTTGCGCTTCTATACACACCAAACGTCACGGTCCTTCTCTTTCCGTCTCCTAGACACGAGCTGAGAAATTGCAAACGTCAAGCAATTGCTCAGAGATGAAAAGTGCCAGCACTGAAAGCTCTTGCTAGCCAGCACCCTTCCTTGGAAGCGCTTTTGTAGGCCTAAGAACACTGGGGCTCTGGGCTTCTCTAGCCACCTCATCTTCTGCTCATCCTCTCGCGCACTCTAAAGAGAGCTCAGGTGAGAAATTGCAAACGTCGAGCAATTGCTCAGAGATGAAAAGTGCCAGCACTGAAAGCTGTTGCTAGCCAGCACCCTTCCTTGGAAGCGCTTTCACAGGCGCAGTAACACTGGGGCTTTGCACTTCTATACGCACCAAACGTCACGGTCCTTCTCTTTCCGTCTCGTAGACACGAGCTGAGAAATTGCAAACGTCAAGCAATTGCTCAGAGATGAAAAGTGCCAGCACTGAAAGCTGTTGCTAGCCAGCACCCTTCCTTGGAAGCGCTTTCACAGGCGCAGCAACACTGGGGCTTTGTGCTTCTATACGCACCAAAAGTCACGGTCCTTCTCTTTCTGTCTCGTAGACACGAGCTGAGAAATTGCAAACGTCGAGCAATTGCTCAGAGATGAAAAGTGCCAGCACTGAAAGCTGTTGCTAGCCAGCACCCTTCCTTGGAAGCGCTTTTGTAGGCCTAAGAACACTGGGGCTCTGGGCTTCTCTAGCCACCTCATCTTCTGCTCATCCTCTCGCGCACTCTAAAGAGAGCTCAGGTGAGAAATTGCAAACGTCCAGCAATTGCTCAGAGATGAAAAGTGCCAGCACTGAAAGCTGTTGCTAGCCAGCACCCTTCCTTGGAAGCGCTTTCACAGGCGCAGCAACACTGGGGCTTTGCGCTTCTATACGCACCAAATGTCACGGTCCTTCTCTTTCCGTCTCGTAGACACGAGCTGAGAAATTGCAAACGTCGAGCAATTGCTCCGAGATGAAAAGTGCCAGCACTGAAAGCTCTTGCTAGCCAGCACCCTTCCTTGGAAGCGCTTTTGTAGGCCTAAGAACACTGGGGCTCTGGGCTTCTCTAGCCACCTCATCTTCTGCTCATCCTCTCGCGCACTCTAAAGAGAGCTCAGGTGAGAAATTGCAAACGTCCAGCAATTGCTCAGAGATGAAAAGTGCCAGCACTGAAAGCTCTTGCTAGCCAGCACCCTTCCTTGGAAGCGCTTTCACAGGCGCAGCAACACTGGGGCTTTGCGCTTCTCTACGCACCAAACGTCACGGTCCTTCTCTTTCCGCCTCGTAGACACGAGCTGAGAAATTGCAAACGTCAAGCAATTGCTCAGAGATGAAAAGTGCCAGCACTGAAAGCTGTTGCTAGCCAGCACCCTTCCTTGGAAGCGCTTTCACAAGCGCAGTAACACTGGGGCTTTGCGCTTCTATACGCACCAAACGTCACGGTCATTCTCTTTCCGTCTCGTGGACATGAGCTGAGAAATTGCAAACGTCGAGCAATTGCTCAGAGATGAAAAGTGCCAGCACTGAAAGCTGTTGCTAGCCAGCACCCTTCCTTGGAAGCGCTTTCACAGGCGCAGCAACACTGGGGCTTTGCGCTTCTATACGCACCAAACGTCACGGTCCTTCTCTTTCCGTCTCGTAGACACGAGCTGAGAAATTGCAAACGTCGAGCAATTGCTCAGAGATGAAAAGTGCCAGCACTGAAAGCTCTTGCTAGCCAGCACCCTTCCTTGGAAGCGCTTTTGTAGGCCTAAGAACACTGGGGCTCTGGGCTTCTCTAGCCACCTCATCTTCTGCTCATCCTCTCGCGCACTCTAAAGAGAGCTCAGGTGAGAAATTGCAAACGTCGAGCAATTGCTCAGAGATGAAAAGTGCCAGCACTGAAAGCTGTTGCTAGCCAGCACCCTTCCTTGGAAGCGCTTTCACAGGCGCAGTAACACTGGGGCTTTGCGCTTCTCCAGCCACCAAACGTCACGGTCATTCTCTTTCCGTCGGTAGACACGAGCTGAGAAATTGCAAACGTCGAGCAATTGCTCAGAGATGAAAAGGGCCAGCACTGAAAGCTGTTGCTAGCCAGCACCCTTCCTTGGAAGCGCTTTCACAGGCGCAGCAACACTGGGGCTTTGCGCTTCTCTAGCCACCAAACGTCACGGTCCTTCTCTTTCCGTCGGTAGACACGAGCTGAGAAATTGCAAACGTCAAGCAATTGCTCAGAGATGAAAAGTGCCAGCACTGAAAGCTCTTGCTAGCCAGCACTCTTCCTTGGAAGCGCTTTTGTAGGCCTAAGAACACTGGGGCTCTGGGCTTCTCTAGCCACCTCATCTTCTGCTCATCCTCTCGCGCACTCTAAAGAGAGCTCAGGTGAGAAATTGCAAACGTCGAGCAATTGCTCAGAGATGAAAAGTGCCAGCACTGAAAGCTGTTGCTAGCCAGCACCCTTCCTTGGAAGCGCTTTCACAGGCGCAGTAACACTGGGGCTTTGCGCTTCTCTAGCCACCAAGCGTCACGGTCCTTCTCTTTCCGTCTCGTAGACACGAGCTGAGAAATTGCAAACGTCGAGCAATTGCTCAGAGATGAAAAGTGCCAGCACTGAAAGCTGTTGCTAGCCAGCACCCTTCCTTGGAAGCGCTTTCACAGGCGCAGCAACACTGGGGCTTTGCGCTTCTCTAGCCACCAAACGTCACGGTCCTTCTCTTTCCGTCTCCTAGACACGAGCTGAGAAATTGCAAACGTCGAGCAATTGCTCCGAGATGAAAAGTGCCAGCATTGAAAGCTGTTGCTAGCCAGCCCCCTTCCTTGGAAGCGCTTTTGTAGGCCTAAGAACACTGGGGCTCTGGGCTTCTCTAGCCACCTCATCTTCTGCTCATCCTCTCGCGCACTCTAAAGAGAGCTCAGGTGAGAAATTGCAAACGTCGAGCAATTGCTCAGAGATGAAAAGTGCCAGCACTGAAAGCTCTTGCTAGCCAGCACCCTTCCTTGGAAGCGCTTTCACAGGCGCAGCAACACTGGGGCTTTGCGCTTCTCTACCCACCAAACGTCACGGTCATTCTCTTTCCGCCTCGTAGACACGAGCTGAGAAATTGCAAACGTCAAGCAATTGCTCAGAGATGAAAAGTGCCAGCACTGAAAGCTGTTGCTAGCCAGCACCCTTCCTTGGAAGCGCTTTCACAAGCGCAGTAACACTGGGGCTTTGCGCTTCTATACGCACCAAACGTCACGGTCATTCTCTTTCCGTCTCATGGACATGAGCTGAGAAATTGCAAACGTCGAGCAATTGCTCCGAGATGAAAAGTGCCAGCACTGAAAGCTGTTGCTAGCCAGCACCCTTCCTTGGAAGCGCTTTCACAGGCGCAGCAACACTGGGGCTTTGCGCTTCTCTACCCACCAAACGTCACGGTCCTTCTCTTTCCGTCGGTAGACACGAGCTGAGAAATTGCAAACGTCGAGCAATTGCTCAGAGATGAAAAGGGCCAGCACTGAAAGCTCTTGCTAGCCAGCACCCTTCCTTGGAAGCGCTTTTGTAGGCCTAAGAACAGTGGGGCTCTGGGCTTCTCTAGCCACCTCATCTTCTGCTCATCCTCTCGCGCACTCTAAAGAGAGCTCAGGTGAGAAATTGCAAACGTCCAGCAATTGCTCAGAGATGAAAAGTGCCAGCACTGAAAGCTGTTGCTAGCCAGCACCCTTCCTTGGAAGCGCTTTCACAGGCGCAGCAACACTGGGGCTTTGCGCTTCTATACGCACCAAACGTCACGGTCATTCTCTTTCCGTCTCCTAGACACGAGCTGAGAAATTGCAAACGTCGAGCAATTGCTCAGAGATGAAAAGTGCCAGCACTGAAAGCTGTTGCTAGCCAGCACCCTTCCTTGGAAGCGCTTTTGTAGGCCTAAGAACACTGGGGCTCTGGGCTTCTCTAGCCACCTCATCTTCTGCTCATCCTCTCGCGCACTCTAAAGAGAGCTCAGGTGAGAAATTGCAAACGTCGAGCAATTGCTCAGAGATGAAAAGTGCCAGCACTGAAAGCTCTTGCTAGCCAGCACCCTTCCTTGGAAGCGCTTTCACAGGCGCAGCAACACTGGGGCTTTGCGCTTCTATACGCACCAAACGTCACGGTCCTTCTCTTTCCGTCTCCTAGACACGAGCTGAGAAATTGCAAACGTCGAGCAATTGCTCAGAGATGAAAAGTGCCAGCACTGAAAGCTCTTGCTAGCCAGCACCCTTCCTTGGAAGCGCTTTTGTAGGCCTAAGAACACTGGGGCTCTGGGCTTCTCTAGCCACCTAATCTTCTGCTCATCCTCGCGCGCTCTAAAGAGAGCTCAGGTGAGAAATTGCAAACGTCGAGCAATTGCTCAGAGATGAAAAGTGCCAGCACTGAAAGCTCTTGCTAGCCAGCACCCTTCCTTGGAAGCGCTTTCACAGGAGCAGCAACACTGGGGCTTTGCGCTTCTATACGCACCAAACGTCACGGTCCTTCTCTTTCCGTCGGTAGACACGAGCTGAGAAATTGCAAACGTCGAGCAATTGCTCAGAGATGAAAAGTGCCAGCACTGAAAGCTGTTGCTAGCCAGCACCCTTCCTTGGAAGCGCTTTCACAGGCGCAGCAACACTGGGGCTTTGCGCTTCTCTACCCACCAAACGTCACGGTCATTCTCTTTCCGTCTCCTAGACACGAGCTGAGAAATTGCAAACGTCGAGCAATTGCTCAGAGATGAAAAGTGCCAGCACTGAAAGCTGTTGCTAGCCAGCACCCTTCCTTGGAAGCGCTTTTGTAGGCCTAAGAACACTGGGGCTCTGGGCTTCTCTAGCCACCTCATCTTCTGCTCATCCTCTCGCGCACTCTAAAGAGAGCTCAGGTGAGAAATTGCAAACGTCCAGCAATTGCTCAGAGATGAAAAGTGCCAGCACTGAAAGCTCTTGCTAGCCAGCACCCTTCCTTGGAAGTGCTTTCACAGGCGCAGCAACACTGGGGCTTTGCGCTTCTCTAGCCACCAAATGTCACGGTCCTTCTCTTTCCGTCGGTAGACACGAGCTGAGAAATTGCAAACGTCAAGCAATTGCTCAGAGATGAAAAGTGCCAGCACTGAAAGCTCTTGCTAGCCAGCACCCTTCCTTGGAAGCGCTTTTGTAGGCCTAAGAACACTGGGGCTCTGGGCTTCTCTAGCCACCTAATCTTCTGCTCATCCTCTCGCGCACTCTAAAGAGAGCTCAGGTGAGAAATTGCAAACGACGAGCAATTGCTCAGAGATGAAAAGTGCCAGCACTGAAAGCTGTTGCTAGCCAGCACCCTTCCTTGGAAGCGCTTTCACAGGCGCAGTAACACTGGGGCTTTGCGCTTCTCTAGCCACCAAGCGTCACGGTCCTTATCTTTCCGTCTCGTAGACACGAGCTGAGAAATTGCAAACGTCGAGCAATTGCTCAGAGATGAAAAGTGCCAGCACTGAAAGCTGTTGCTAGCCAGCACCCTTCCTTGGAAGCGCTTTCACAGGCGCAGCAACACTGGGGCTTTGCGCTTCTCTACCCACCAAACGTCACGGTCATTCTCTTTCCGTCTCGTAGACACGAGCTGAGAAATTGCAAACGTCGAGCAATTGCTCAGAGATGAAAAGTGCCAGCACTGAAAGCTGTTGCTAGCCAGCACCCTTCCTTGGAAGCGCTTTTGTAGGCCTAAGAACAGTGGGGCTCTGGGCTTCTCTAGCCACCTCATCTTCTGCTCATCCTCTCGCGCACTCTAAAGAGAGCTCAGGTGAGAAATTGCAAACGTCGAGCAATTGCTCCGAGATGAAAAGTGCCAGCACTGAAAGCTCTTGCTAGCCAGCACCCTTCCTTGGAAGCGCTTTTGTAGGCCTAAGAACACTGGGGCTCTGGGCTTCTCTAGCCACCTCATCTTCTGCTCATCCTCTCGCGCACTCTAAAGAGAGCTCAGGTGAGAAATTACAAACGTCGAGCAATTGCTCAGAGATGAAAAGTGCCAGCACTGAAAGCTCTTGCTAGCCAGCACCCTTCCTTGGAAGCGCTTTCACAGGCACAGCAACACTGGGGCTTTGCGCTTCTCTACCCACCAAACGTCACGGTCATTCTCTTTCCGCCTCGTAGACACGAGCTGAGAAATTGCAAACGTCAAGCAATTGCTCAGAGATGAAAAGTGCCAGCACTAAAAGCTGTTGCTAGCCAGCACCCTTCCTTGGAAGCGCTTTCACAGGCGCAGTAACACTGGCGCTTTGCGCTTCTATACGCACCAAACGTCACGGTCATTCTCTTTCCGTCTCGTGGACATGAGCTGAGAAATTGCAAACGTCGAGCAATTGCTCAGAGATGAAAAGTGCCAGCACTGAAAGCTCTTGCTAGCCAGCACCCTTCCTTGGAAGCGCTTTCACAGGTGCAGCAACACTGGGGCTTTGCGCTTCTCTAGCCACCAAACGTCACGGTCCTTCTCTTTCCTTCTCCTAGACACGAGCTGAGAAATTGCAAACGTCGAGCAATTGCTCCGAGATGAAAAGTGCCAGCACTGAAAGCTGTTGCTAGCCAGCACCCTTCCTTGGAAGCGCTTTTGTAGGCCTAAGAACACTGGGGCTCTGGGCTTCTCTAGCCACCTCATCTTCTGCTCATCCTCTCGCGCACTCTAAAGAGAGCTCAGGTGAGAAATTGCAAACGTCGAGCAATTGCTCAGAGATGAAAAGTGCCAGCACTGAAAGCTGTTGCTAGCCAGCACCCTTCCTTGGAAGCGCTTTCACAGGCGCAGCAACACTGGGGCTTTGCGCTTCTCTAGCCACCAAACGTCACGGTCCTTCTCTTTCCGTCTCCTAGACACGAGCTGAGAAATTGCAAACGTCGAGCAATTGCTCAGAGATGAAAAGTGCCAGCACTGAAAGCTGTTGCTAGCCAGCACCCTTCCTTGGAAGCGCTTTTGTAGGCCTAAGAACACTGGGGCTCTGGGCTTCTCTAGCCACCTCATCTTCTGCTCATCCTCTCGCGCACTCTAAAGAGAGCTCAGGTGAGAAATTGCAAACGTCGAGCAATTGCTCAGAGATGAAAAGTGCCAGCACTGAAAGCTCTTGCTAGCCAGCACCCTTCCTTGGAAGCGCTTTTGTAGGCCTAAGAACACTGGGGCTCTGGGCTTCTCTAGCCACCTCATCTTCTGCTCATCCTCTCGCGCACTCTAAAGAGAGCTCAGGTGAGAAATTGCAAACGTCGAGCAATTGCTCAGAGATGAAAAGGGCCAGCACTGAAAGCTCTTGCTAGCCAGCACCCTTCCTTGGAAGCGCTTTCACAGGCGCAGCAACACTGGGGCTTTGCGCTTCTATACGCACCAAACGTCACGGTCCTTCTCTTTCCGTCTCCTAGACACGAGCTGAGAAATTGCAAACGTCGAGCAATTGCTCAGAGATGAAAAGTGCCAGCACTGAAAGCTCTTGCTAGCCAGCACCCTTCCTTGGAAGCGCTTTTGTAGGCCTAAGAACACTGGGGCTCTGGGCTTCTCTAGCCACCTCATCTTCTGCTCATCCTCTCGCGCACTCTAAAGAGAGCTCAGGTGAGAAATTGCAAACGTCGAGCAATTGCTCAGAGATGAAAAGTGCCAGCACTGAAAGCTCTTGCTAGCCAGCACCCTTCCTTGGAAGCGCTTTCACAGGCGCAGCAACACTGGGGCTTTGCGCTTCTCTAGCCACCAAGCGTCACGGTCCTTCTCTTTCCGTCTCGTAGACACGAGCTGAGAAATTGCAAACGTCGAGCAATTGCTCCGAGATGAAAAGTGCCAGCACTGAAAGCTCTTGCTAGCCAGCACCCTTCCTTGGAAGCGCTTTCACAGGCGCAGCAACACTGGGGCTTTGCGCTTCTCTACCCACCAAACGTCACGGTCCTTCTCTTTCCGTCTCGTAGACACGAGCTGAGAAATTGCAAACGTCGAGCAATTGCTCCGAGATGAAAAGTGCCAGCACTGAAAGCTGTTGCTAGCCAGCACCCTTCCTTGGAAGCGCTTTTGTAGGCCTAAGAAGACTGGGGCTCTGGGCTTCTCTAGCCACCTCATCTTCTGCTCATCCTCTCGCGCACTCTAAAGAGAGCTCAGGTGAGAAATTGCAAATGTCGAGCAATTGCTCAGAGATGAAAAGTGCCAGCACTGAAAGCTCTTGCTAGCCAGCACCCTTCCTTGGAAGCGCTTTCACAGGCGCAGCAACACTGGGGCTTTGCGCTTCTATACGCACCAAACGTCACGGTCATTCTCTTTCCGCCTCGTAGACACGAGCTGAGAAATTGCAAACGTCAAGCAATTGCTCAGAGATGAAAAGTGCCAGCACTGAAAGCTGTTGCTAGCCAGCACCCTTCCTTGGAAGCGCTTTCACAAGCGCAGTAACACTGGGGCTTTGCGCTTCTATACGCACCAAACGTCACGGTCATTCTCTTTCCGTCTCGTGGACATGAGCTGAGAAATTGCAAACGTCGAGCAATTGCTCAGAGATGAAAAGTGCCAGCACTGAAAGCTGTTGCTAGCCAGCACCCTTCCTTGGAAGCGCTTTCACAGGCGCAGCAACACTGGGGCTTTGCGCTTCTCTACCCACCAAACGTCACGGTCCTTCTCTTTCCGTCGGTAGACACGAGCTGAGAAATTGCAAACGTCGAGCAATTGCTCCGAGATGAAAAGTGCCAGCACTGAAAGCTGTTGCTAGCCAGCACCCTTCCTTGGAAGCGCTTTTGTAGGCCTAAGAACACTGGGGCTCTGGGCTTCTCTAGCCACCTCATCTTCTGCTCATCCTCTCGCGCACTCTAAAGAGAGCTCAGGTGAGAAATTGCAAACGTCGAGCAATTGCTCAGAGATGAAAAGTGCCAGCACTGAAAGCTGTTGCTAGCCAGCACCCTTCCTTGGAAGCGCTTTCACAGGCGCAGCAACACTGGGGCTTTGCGCTTCTCTACCCACCAAACGTCACGGTCATTCTCTTTCCGTCTCCTAGACACGAGCTGAGAAATTGAAAACGTCAAGCAATTGCTCAGAGATGAAAAGTGCCAGCACTGAAAGCTGTTGCTAGCCAGCACCCTTCCTTGGAAGCGCTTTCACAGGCGCAGCAACACTGGGGCTTTGCGCTTCTATACGCACCAAACGTCACGGTCATTCTCTTTCCGTCTCGTGGATATGAGCTGAGAAATTGCAAATGTCGAGCAATTGCTCAGAGATGAAAAGTGCCAGCACTGAAAGCTCTTGCTAGCCAGCACCCTTCCTTGGAAGCGCTTTTGTAGGCCTAAGAAGACTGGGGCTCTGGGCTTCTCTAGCCACCTCATCTTCTGCTCATCCTCTCGCGCACTCTAAAGAGAGCTCAGGTGAGAAATTGCAAACGTCGAGCAATTGCTCAGAGATGAAAAGTGCCAGCACTGAAAGCTCTTGCTAGCCAGCACCCTTCCTTGGAAGCGCTTTCACAGGCGCAGCAACACTGGGGCTTTGCGCTTCTCTAGCCACCAAACGTCACGGTCCTTCTCTTTCCGTCTCCTAGACACGAGCTGAGAAATTGCAAACGTCGAGTAATTGCTCAGAGATGAAAAGTGCCAGCACTGAAAGCTGTTGCTAGCCAGCACCCTTCCTTGGAAGCACTTTTGTAGGCCTAAGAACACTGGGGCTCTGGGCTTCTCTAGCCACCTCATCTTCTGCTCATCCTCTCGCGCACTCTAAAGAGAGCTCAGGTGAGAAATTGCAAACGTCCAGCAATTGCTCAGAGATGAAAAGTGCCAGCACTGAAAGCTCTTGCTAGCCAGCACCCTTCCTTGGAAGCGCTTTCACAGGCGCAGTAACACTGGGGCTTTGCGCTTCTCTACCCACCAAACGTCACGGTCCTTCTCTTTCCGTCTTGTAGACACGAGCTGAGAAATTGCAAACGTCCAGCAATTGCTCAGAGATGAAAAGTGCCAGCACTGAAAGCTGTTGCTAGCCAGCACCCTTCCTTGGAAGCACTTTTGTAGGCCTAAGAACACTAGGGCTCTGGGCTTCTCTAGCCACCTCATCTTCTGCTCATCCTCTCGCGCACTCTAAAGAGAGCTCAGGTGAGAAATTGCAAACGTCGAGCAATTGCTCAGAGATGAAAAGTGCCAGCACTGAAAGCTCTTGCTAGCCAGCACCCTTCCTTGGAAGCGCTTTCACAGGCGCAGCAACACTGGGGCTTTGCGCTTCTATACGCACCAAACGTCACGGTCCTTCTCTTTCCGTCTCCTAGACACGAGCTGAGAAATTGCAAACGTCGAGCAATTGCTCAGAGATGAAAAGTGCCAGCACTGAAAGCTCTTGCTAGCCAGCACCCTTCCTTGGAAGCGCTTTCACAGGCGCAGCAACACTGGGGCTTTGCGCTTCTCTACCCACCAAACGTCACGGTCCTTCTCTTTCCGTCTCCTAGACACGAGCTGAGAAATTGCAAACGTCGAGCAATTGCTCAGAGATGAAAAGTGCCAGCACTGAAAGCTGTTGCTAGCCAGCACCCTTCCTTGGAAGCGCTTTTGTAGGCCTAAGAACACTGGGGCTCTGGGCTTCTCTAGCCACCTCATCTTCTGCTCATCCTCTCGCGCACTCTAAAGAGAGCTCAGGTGAGAAATTGCAAACGTCGAGCAATTGCTCAGAGATGAAAAGTGCCAGCACTGAAAGCTGTTGCTAGCCAGCACCCTTCCTTGGAAGCGCTTTCACAGGCGCAGCAACACTGGGGCTTTGCGCTTCTCTACCCACCAAACGTCACGGTCATTCTCTTTCCGCCTCGTAGACACGAGCTGAGAAATTGAAAACGTCAAGCAATTGCTCAGAGATGAAAAGTGCCAGCACTGAAAGCTGTTGCTAGCCAGCACCCTTCCTTGGAAGCGCTTTCACAGGCGCAGTAACACTGGGGCTTTGCGCTTCTATACGCACCAAACGTCACGGTCATTCTCTTTCCGTCTCGTGGATATGAGCTGAGAAATTGCAAATGTCGAGCAATTGCTCAGAGATGAAAAGTGCCAGCACTGAAAGCTGTTGCTAGCCAGCACCCTTCCTTGGAAGCGCTTTCACAGGCGCAGCAACACTGGGGCTTTGCGCTTCTCTAGCCACCAAACGTCACGGTCCTTCTCTTTCCGTCGGTAGACACGAGCTGAGAAATTGCAAACGTCGAGCAATTGCTCAGAGATGAAAAGTGCCAGCACTGAAAGCTCTTGCTAGCCAGCACCCTTCCTTGGAAGCGCTTTCACAGGCGCAGCAACACTGGGGCTTTGCGCTTCTCTACCCACCAAACGTCACGGTCCTTCTCTTTCCGTCTCGTAGACACGAGCTGAGAAATTGCAAATGTCGAGCAATTGCTCAGAGATGAAAAGTGCCAGCACTGAAAGCTCTTGCTAGCCAGCACCCTTCCTTGGAAGCGCTTTTGTAGGCCTAAGAACACTGGGGCTCTGGGCTTCTCTAGCCACCTCATCTTCTGCTCATCCTCTCGCGCACTCTAAAGAGAGCTCAGGTGAGAAATTGCAAACGTCGAGCAATTGCTCAGAGATGAAAAGTGCCAGCACTGAAAGCTCTTGCTAGCCAGCACCCTTCCTTGGAAGCGCTTTCACAGGTGCAGCAACACTGGGGCTTTGCACTTCTCTACGCACCAAACGTCACGGTCCTTCTCTTTCCGTCTCCTAGACACGAGCTGAGAAATTGCAAACGTCGAGCAATTGCTCAGAGATGAAAAGTGCCAGCACTGAAAGCTCTTGCTAGCCAGCACCCTTCCTTGGAAGCGCTTTTGTAGGCCTAAGAACACTGGGGCTCTGGGCTTCTCTAGCCACCTCATCTTCTGCTCATCCTCTCGCGCACTCTAAAGAGAGCTCAGGTGAGAAATTACAAACGTCGAGCAATTGCTCAGAGATGAAAAGTGCCAGCACTGAAAGCTCTTGCTAGCCAGCACCCTTCCTTGGAAGCGCTTTCACAGGCGCAGCAACACTGGGGCTTTGCGCTTCTCTAGCCACCAAAAGTCACGGTCCTTCTCTTTCCGTCGGTAGACACGAGCTGAGAAATTGCAAACGTCGAGCAATTGCTCAGAGATGAAAAGTGCCAGCACTGAAAGCTGTTGCTAGCCAGCACCCTTCCTTGGAAGCACTTTTGTAGGCCTAAGAACACTGGGGCTCTGGGCTTCTCTAGCCACCTCATCTTCTGCTCATCCTCTCGCGCACTCTAAAGAGAGCTCAGGTGAGAAATTGCAAACGTCCAGCAATTGCTCAGAGATGAAAAGTGCCAGCACTGAAAGCTCTTGCTAGCCAGCACCCTTCCTTGGAAGCGCTTTCACAGGCGCAGTAACACTGGGGCTTTGCACTTCTCTACGCACCAAACGTCACGGTCCTTCTCTTTCCGTCTTGTAGACACGAGCTGAGAAATTGCAAACGTCCAGCAATTGCTCAGAGATGAAAAGTGCCAGCACTGAAAGCTGTTGCTAGCCAGCACCCTTCCTTGGAAGCACTTTTGTAGGCCTAAGAACACTAGGGCTCTGGGCTTCTCTAGCCACCTCATCTTCTGCTCATCCTCTCGCGCACTCTAAAGAGAGCTCAGGTGAGAAATTGCAAACGTCGAGCAATTGCTCAGAGATGAAAAGTGCCAGCACTGAAAGCTGTTGCTAGCCAGCACCCTTCCTTGGAAGCGCTTTCACAGGCGCAGCAACACTGGGGCTTTGCGCTTCTATACGCACCAAACGTCACGGTCCTTCTCTTTCCGTCTCCTAGACACGAGCTGAGAAATTGCAAACGTCGAGCAATTGCTCAGAGATGAAAAGTGCCAGCACTGAAAGCTCTTGCTAGCCAGCACCCTTCCTTGGAAGCGCTTTCACAGGCGCAGCAACACTGGGGCTTTGCGCTTCTCTAGCCACCAAACGTCACGGTCCTTCTCTTTCCGTCTCCTAGACACGAGCTGAGAAATTGCAAACGTCGAGCAATTGCTCAGAGATGAAAAGTGCCAGCACTGAAAGCTCTTGCTAGCCAGCACCCTTCCTTGGAAGCGCTTTTGTAGGCCTAAGAACACTGGGGCTCTGGGCTTCTCTAGCCACCTCATCTTCTGCTCATCCTCTCGCGCACTCTAAAGAGAGCTCAGGTGAGAAATTGCAAACGTCGAGCAATTGCTCAGAGATGAAAAGTGCCAGCACTGAAAGCTCTTGCTAGCCAGCACCCTTCCTTGGAAGCGCTTTCACAGGCGCAGCAACACTGGGGCTTTGCGCTTCTCTACCCACTAAACGTCACGGTCATTCTCTTTCCGCCTCGTAGACACGAGCTGAGAAATTGAAAACGTCAAGCAATTGCTCAGAGATGAAAAGTGCCAGCACTGAAAGCTGTTGCTAGCCAGCACCCTTCCTTGGAAGCGCTTTCACAGGCGCAGCAACACTGGGGCTTTGCGCTTCTATACGCACCAAACGTCACGGTCATTCTCTTTCCGTCTCGTGGATATGAGCTGAGAAATTGCAAATGTCGAGCAATTGCTCAGAGATGAAAAGTGCCAGCACTGAAAGCTGTTGCTAGCCAGCACCCTTCCTTGGAAGCGCTTTCACAGGCGCAGCAACACTGGGGCTTTGCGCTTCTCTACCCACCAAACGTCACGGTCCTTCTCTTTCCGTCGGTAGACACGAGCTGAGAAATTGCAAACGTCGAGCAATTGCTCAGAGATGAAAAGTGCCAGCACTGAAAGCTCTTGCTAGCCAGCACCCTTCCTTGGAAGCGCTTTCACAGGCGCAGCAACACTGGGGCTTTGCGCTTCTCTACGCACCAAACGTCACGGTCATTCTCTTTCCGTCTTGTAGACACGAGCTGAGAAATTGCAAACGTCGAGCAATTGCTCAGAGATGAAAAGTGCCAGCACTGAAAGCTCTTGCTAGCCAGCACCCTTCCTTGGAAGCGCTTTTGTAGGCCTAAGAACACTGGGGCTCTGGGCTTCTCTAGCCACCTCATCTTCTGCTCATCCTCTCGCGCACTCTAAAGAGAGCTCAGGTGAGAAATTACAAACGTCGAGCAATTGCTCAGAGATGAAAAGTGCCAGCACTGAAAGCTCTTGCTAGCCAGCACCCTTCCTTGGAAGCGCTTTCACAGGCGCAGTAACACTGGGGCTTTGCGCTTCTCTACCCACCAAAAGTCACGGTCCTTCTCTTTCCGTCTCGTAGACACGAGCTGAGAAATTGCAAACGTCGAGCAATTGCTCAGAGATGAAAAGTGCCAGCACTGAAAGCTGTTGCTAGCCAGCACCCTTCCTTGGAAGCACTTTTGTAGGCCTAAGAACACTGGGGCTCTGGGCTTCTCTAGCCACCTCATCTTCTGCTCATCCTCTCGCGCACTCTAAAGAGAGCTCAGGTGAGAAATTGCAAACGTCCAGCAATTGCTCAGAGATGAAAAGTGCCAGCACTGAAAGCTCTTGCTAGCCAGCACCCTTCCTTGGAAGCGCTTTCACAGGCGCAGTAACACTGGGGCTTTGCACTTCTCTACGCACCAAACGTCACGGTCCTTCTCTTTCCGTCTTGTAGACACGAGCTGAGAAATTGCAAACGTCCAGCAATTGCTCCGAGATGAAAAGTGCCAGCACTGAAAGCTCTTGCTAGCCAGCACCCTTCCTTGGAAGCACTTTTGTAGGCCTAAGAACACTAGGGCTCTGGGCTTCTCTAGCCACCTCATCTTCTGCTCATCCTCTCGCGCACTCTAAAGAGAGCTCAGGTGAGAAATTGCAAACGTCGAGCAATTGCTCAGAGATGAAAAGTGCCAGCACTGAAAGCTCTTGCTAGCCAGCACCCTTCCTTGGAAGCGCTTTCACAGGCGCAGCAACACTGGGGCTTTGCGCTTCTCTAGCCACCAAACGTCACGGTCCTTCTCTTTCCGTCTCCTAGACACGAGCTGAGAAATTGCAAACGTCCAGCAATTGCTCAGAGATGAAAAGTGCCAGCACTGAAAGCTGTTGCTAGCCAGCACCCTTCCTTGGAAGCGCTTTCACAGGCGCAGCAACACTGGGGCTTTGCGCTTCTCTAGCCACCAAACGTCACGGTCCTTCTCTTTCCGTCTCGTAGACACGAGCTGAGAAATTGCAAATGTCGAGCAATTGCTCAGAGATGAAAAGTGCCAGCACTGAAAGCTGTTTCTAGCCAGCACCCTTCCTTGGAAGCGCTTTTGTAGGCCTAAGAAGACTGGGGCTCTGGGCTTCTCTAGCCACCTAATCTTCTGCTCACCCTCGCGCGCACTCTAAAGAGAGCTCAGGTGAGAAATTGCAAACGTCGAGCAATTGCTCAGAGATGAAAAGTGCCAGCACTGAAAGCTCTTGCTAGCCAGCACCCTTCCTTGGAAGCGCTTTCACAGGCGCAGCAACACTGGGGCTTTGCGCTTCTATACGCACCAAACGTCACGGTCCTTCTCTTTCCGTCGGTAGACACGAGCTGAGAAATTGCAAACGTCGAGCAATTGCTCAGAGATGAAAAGTGCCAGCACTGAAAGCTGTTGCTAGCCAGCACCCTTCCTTGGAAGCGCTTTTGTAGGCCTAAGAACACTGGGGCTCTGGGCTTCTCTAGCCACCTCATCTTCTGCTCATCCTCTCGCGCACTCTAAAGAGAGCTCAGGTGAGAAATTGCAAACGTCGAGCAATTGCTCAGAGATGAAAAGTGCCAGCACTGAAAGCTGTTGCTAGCCAGCACCCTTCCTTGGAAGCGCTTTCACAGGCGCAGCAACACTGGGGCTTTGCGCTTCTATACGCACCAAATGTCACGGTCCTTCTCTTTCCGTCTCGAAGACACGAGCTGAGAAATTGCAAACGTCGAGCAATTGCTCAGAGATGAAAAGTGCCAGCACTGAAAGCTCTTGCTAGCCAGCACCCTTCCTTGGAAGCGCTTTTGTAGGCCTAAGAACACTGGGGCTCTGGGCTTCTCTAGCCACCTCATCTTCTGCTCATCCTCTCGCGCACTCTAAAGAGAGCTCAGGTGAGAAATTGCAAACATCGAGCAATTGCTCAGAGATGAAAAGTGCCAGCACTGAAAGCTCTTGCTAGCCAGCACCCTTCCTTGGAAGCGCTTTCACAGGCGCAGCAACACTGGGGCTTTGCGCTTCTCTACCCACCAAACGTCACGGTCCTTCTCTTTCCGTCTCCTAGACACGAGCTGAGAAATTGCAAACGTCGAGCAATTGCTCAGAGATGAAAAGTGCCAGCACTGAAAGCTGTTGCTAGCCAGCACCCTTCCTTGGAAGCGTTTTTGTAGGCCTAAGAACACTGGGGCTCTGGGCTTCTCTAGCCACCTCATCTTCTGCTCATCCTCTCGCGCACTCTAAAGAGAGCTCAGGTGAGAAATTGCAAACGTCCAGCAATTGCTCAGAGATGAAAAGTGCCAGCACTGAAAGCTGTTGCTAGCCAGCACCCTTCCTTGGAAGCGCTTTCACAGGCACAGCAACACTGGGGCTTTGCGCTTCTCTACCCACCAAACGTCACGGTCCTTCTCTTTCCGTCTCGTAGACACGAGCTGAGAAATTGCAAACGTCGAGCAATTGCTCAGAGAGGAAAAGTGCCAGCACTGAAAGCTCTTGCTAGCCAGCCCCCTTCCTTGGAAGCGCTTTTGTAGGCCTAAGAACACCGGGGCTCTGGGCTTCTCTAGCCACCTCATCTTCTGCTCATCCTCGCGCGCACTCTAAAGAGAGCTCAGGTGAGAAATTGCAAACGTCGAGCAATTGCTCAGAGATGAAAAGTGCCAGCACTGAAAGCTGTTGCTAGCCAGCACCCTTCCTTGGAAGCGCTTTCACAGGCGCAGTAACACTGGGGCTTTGCACTTCTCTACGCACCAAAAGTCACGGTCCTTCTCTTTCCGTCTCCTAGACACGAGCTGAGAAATTGCAAACGTCAAGCAATTGCTCAGAGATGAAAAGTGCCAGCACTGAAAGCTGTTGCTAGCCAGCACCCTTCCTTGGAAGCGCTTTCACAGGCGCAGCAACACTGGGGCTTTGTGCTTCTCTAGCCACCAAATGTCACGGTCATTCTCTTTCCGTCTCGTAGACACGAGCTGAGAAATTGCAAACGTCGAGCAATTGCTCAGAGATGAAAAGTGCCAGCACTGAAAGCTCTTGCTAGCCAGCACCCTTCCTTGGAAGCGCTTTTGTAGGCCTAAGAACACTGGGGCTCTGGGCTTCTCTAGCCACCTCATCTTCTGCTCATCCTCTCGCGCACTCTAAAGAGAGCTCAGGTGAGAAATTACAAACGTCGAGCAATTGCTCAGAGATGAAAAGTGCCAGCACTGAAAGCTCTTGCTAGCCAGCACCCTTCCTTGAAAGCGCTTTCACAGGCGCAGCAACACTGGGGCTTTGCGCTTCTCTAGCCACCAAACGTCACGGTCCTTCTCTTTCCGTCTTGTAGACACGAGCTGAGAAATTGCAAACATCGAGCAATTGCTCAGAGATGAAAAGTGCCAGCACTGAAAGCTCTTGCTAGCCAGCACCCTTCCTTGGAAGCGCTTTTGTAGGCCTAAGAAGACTGGGGCTCTGGGCTTCTCTAGCCACCTCATCTTCTGCTCATCCTCTCGCGCACTCTAAAGAGAGCTCAGGTGAGAAATTGCAAACGACGAGCAATTGCTCAGAGATGAAAAGTGCCAGCACTGAAAGCTCTTGCTAGCCAGCACCCTTCCTTGGAAGCGCTTTCACAGGCGCAGTAACACTGGGGCTTTGCGCTTCTCTAGCCACCAAGCGTCACGGTCCTTCTCTTTCCGTCTCGTAGACACGAGCTGAGAAATTGCAAACGTCGAGCAATTGCTCAGAGATGAAAAGTGCCAGCACTGAAAGCTGTTGCTAGCCAGCACCCTTCCTTGGAAGCGCTTTCACAGGCGCAGCAACACTGGGGCTTTGCGCTTCTCTAGCCACCAAACGTCACGGTCCTTCTCTTTCCGTCTCGTAGACACGAGCTGAGAAATTGCAAACGTCCAGCAATTGCTCCGAGATGAAAAGTGCCAGCACTGAAAGCTGTTGCTAGCCAGCACCCTTCCTTGGAAGCGCTTTTGTAGGCCTAAGAACACTGGGGCTCTGGGCTTCTCTAGCCACCTAATCTTCTGCTCATCCTCTCGCGCACTCTAAAGAGAGCTCAGGTGAGAAATTGCAAACGTCGAGCAATTGCTCAGAGATGAAAAGTGCCAGCACTGAAAGCTCTTGCTAGCCAGCACCCTTCCTTGGAAGCGCTTTCACAGGCGCAGCAACACTGGGGCTTTGCGCTTCTCTACGCACCAAACGTCACGGTCATTCTCTTTCCGCCTCGTAGACACGAGCTGAGAAATTGCAAACGTCGAGCAATTGCTCAGAGATGAAAAGTGCCAGCACTGAAAGCTCTTGCTAGCCAGCACCCTTCCTTGGAAGCGCTTTCACAAGCACAGTAACACTGGGGCTTTGCGCTTCTATACGCACCAAACGTCACGGTCATTCTCTTTCCGTCTCGTGGACATGAGCTGAGAAATTGCAAACGTCGAGCAATTGCTCAGAGATGAAAAGTGCCAGCACTGAAAGCTGTTGCTAGCCAGCACCCTTCCTTGGAAGCGCTTTCACAGGCGCAGCAACACTGGGGCTTTGCGCTTCTCTAGCCACCAAACGTCACGGTCCTTCTCTTTCCGTCTCGTAGACACGAGCTGAGAAATTGCAAACGTCGAGCAATTGCTCAGAGATGAAAAGTGCCAGCACTGAAAGCTCTTGCTAGCCAGCACCCTTCCTTGGAAGCGCTTTTGTAGGCCTAAGAACACTGGGGCTCTGGGCTTCTCTAGCCACCTCATCTTCTGCTCATCCTCTCGCGCACTCTAAAGAGAGCTCAGGTGAGAAATTGCAAACGTCGAGCAATTGCTCAGAGATGAAAAGTGCCAGCACTGAAAGCTCTTGCTAGCCAGCACCCTTCCTTGGAAGCGCTTTCACAGGCGCAGCAACACTGGGGCTTTGCGCTTCTCTAGCCACCAAACGTCACGGTCCTTCTCTTTCCGTCTCGTAGACACGAGCTGAGAAATTGCAAACGTCGAGCAATTGCTCAGAGATGAAAAGTGCCACCACTGAAAGCTGTTGCTAGCCAGCACCCTTCCTTGGAAGCGTTTTTGTAGGCCTAAGAACACTGGGGCTCTGGGCTTCTCTAGCCACCTAATCTTCTGCTCATCCTCTCGCGCACTCTAAAGAGAGCTCAGGTGAGAAATTGCAAACGTCCAGCAATTGCTCAGAGATGAAAAGTGCCAGCACTGAAAGCTGTTGCTAGCCAGCACCCTTCCTTGGAAGCGCTTTCACAGGCACAGCAACACTGGGGCTTTGCGCTTCTCTACCCACCAAACGTCACGGTCATTCTCTTTCCGCCTCGTAGACACGAGCTGAGAAATTGCAAACGTCGAGCAATTGCTCAGAGATGAAAAGTGCCAGCACTGAAAGCTCTTGCTAGCCAGCACCCTTCCTTGGAAGCGCTTTTGTAGGCCTAAGAACACTGGGGCTCTGGGCTTCTCTAGCCACCTCATCTTCTGCTCATCCTCGCGCGCACTCTAAAGAGAGCTCAGGTGAGAAATTGCAAACGTCGAGCAATTGCTCAGAGATGAAAAGTGCCAGCACTGAAAGCTCTTGCTAGCCAGCACCCTTCCTTGGAAGCGCTTTCACAGGTGCAGTAACACTGGGGCTTTGCACTTCTCTACGCACCAAACGTCACGGTCCTTCTCTTTCCGTCTCGTAGACACGAGCTGAGAAATTGCAAACGTCAAGCAATTGCTCAGAGATGAAAAGTGCCAGCACTGAAAGCTCTTGCTAGCCAGCACCCTTCCTTGGAAGCGCTTTCACAGGCGCAGCAACACTGGGGCTTTGTGCTTCTCTACCCACCAAATGTCACGGTCATTCTCTTTCCGTCTCGTAGACACGAGCTGAGAAATTGCAAACGTCGAGCAATTGCTCAGAGATGAAAAGTGCCAGCACTGAAAGCTGTTGCTAGCCAGCACCCTTCCTTGGAAGCGCTTTTGTAGGCCTAAGAACACTGGGGCTCTGGGCTTCTCTAGCCACCTCATCTTCTGCTCATCCTCTCGCGCACTCTAAAGAGAGCTCAGGTGAGAAATTACAAACGTCGAGCAATTGCTCAGAGATGAAAAGTGCCAGCACTGAAAGCTCTTGCTAGCCAGCACCCTTCCTTGGAAGCGCTTTCACAGGCGCAGCAACACTGGGGCTTTGCGCTTCTCTACGCACCAAACGTCACGGTCCTTCTCTTTCCGCCTCGTAGACACGAGCTGAGAAATTGCAAACGTGGAGCAATTGCTCAGAGATGAAAAGTGCCAGCACTGAAAGCTGTTGCTAGCCAGCACCCTTCCTTGGAAGCGCTTTTGTAGGCCTAAGAAGACTGGGGCTCTGGGCTTCTCTAGCCACCTCATCTTCTGCTCATCCTCTCGCGCACTCTAAAGAGAGCTCAGGTGAGAAATTGCAAACGTCGAGCAATTGCTCAGAGATGAAAAGTGCCAGCACTGAAAGCTCTTGCTAGCCAGCACCCTTCCTTGGAAGCGCTTTCACAGGCGCAGTAACACTGGGGCTTTGCGCTTCTCTAGCCACCAAGCGTCACGGTCCTTCTCTTTCCGTCTCGTAGACACGAGCTGAGAAATTGCAAACGTCGAGCAATTGCTCAGAGATGAAAAGTGCCAGCACTGAAAGCTGTTGCTAGCCAGCACCCTTCCTTGGAAGCGCTTTCACAGGCGCAGCAACACTGGGGCTTTGCGCTTCTCTAGCCACCAAACGTCACGGTCCTTCTCTTTCCGTCGGTAGACACGAGCTGAGAAATTGCAAACGTCCAGCAATTGCTCAGAGATGAAAAGTGCCAGCACTGAAAGCTCTTGCTAGCCAGCACCCTTCCTTGGAAGCGCTTTTGTAGGCCTAAGAACACTGGGGCTCTGGGCTTCTCTAGCCACCTCATCTTCTGCTCATCCTCTCGCGCACTCTAAAGAGAGCTCAGGTGAGAAATTGCAAACGTCGAGCAATTGCTCAGAGATGAAAAGTGCCAGCACTGAAAGCTCTTGCTAGCCAGCACCCTTCCTTGGAAGCGCTTTCACAGGCGCAGCAACACTGGGGCTTTGCGCTTCTCTACCCACCAAACGTCACGGTCCTTCTCTTTCCGTCTCCTAGACACGAGCTGAGAAATTGCAAACGTCGAGCAATTGCTCAGAGATGAAAAGTGCCAGCACTGAAAGCTCTTGCTAGCCAGCACCCTTCCTTGGAAGCGCTTTTGTAGGCCTAAGAAGACTGGGGCTCTGGGCTTCTCTAGCCACCTCATCTTCTGCTCATCCTCTCGCGCACTCTAAAGAGAGCTCAGGTGAGAAATTGCAAACGTCGAGCAATTGCTCAGAGATGAAAAGTGCCAGCACTGAAAGCTCTTGCTAGCCAGCACCCTTCCTTGGAAGCGCTTTCACAGGCGCAGCAACACTGGGGCTTTGCGCTTCTCTAGCCACCAAACGTCACGGTCCTTCTCTTTCCGTCTCGTAGACACGAGCTGAGAAATTGCAAACGTCGAGCAATTGCTCAGAGATGAAAAGTGCCAGCACTGAAAGCTGTTGCTAGCCAGCACCCTTCCTTGGAAGCGTTTTTGTAGGCCTAAGAACACTGGGGCTCTGGGCTTCTCTAGCCACCTAATCTTCTGCTCATCCTCTCGCGCACTCTAAAGAGAGCTCAGGTGAGAAATTGCAAACGTCCAGCAATTGCTCAGAGATGAAAAGTGCCAGCACTGAAAGCTGTTGCTAGCCAGCACCCTTCCTTGGAAGCGCTTTCACAGGCACAGCAACACTGGGGCTTTGCGCTTCTCTACCCACCAAACGTCACGGTCATTCTCTTTCCGCCTCGTAGACACGAGCTGAGAAATTGCAAACGTCGAGCAATTGCTCAGAGATGAAAAGTGCCAGCACTGAAAGCTCTTGCTAGCCAGCACCCTTCCTTGGAAGCGCTTTTGTAGGCCTAAGAACACTGGGGCTCTGGGCTTCTCTAGCCACCTCATCTTCTGCTCATCCTCGCGCGCACTCTAAAGAGAGCTCAGGTGAGAAATTGCAAACGTCGAGCAATTGCTCAGAGATGAAAAGTGCCAGCACTGAAAGCTCTTGCTAGCCAGCACCCTTCCTTGGAAGCGCTTTCACAGGCGCAGTAACACTGGGGCTTTGCACTTCTCTACGCACCAAACGTCACGGTCCTTCTCTTTCCGTCTCGTAGACACGAGCTGAGAAATTGCAAACGTCAAGCAATTGCTCAGAGATGAAAAGTGCCAGCACTGAAAGCTCTTGCTAGCCAGCACCCTTCCTTGGAAGCGCTTTCACAGGCGCAGCAACACTGGGGCTTTGTGCTTCTCTACCCACCAAATGTCACGGTCATTCTCTTTCCGTCTCGTAGACACGAGCTGAGAAATTGCAAACGTCGAGCAATTGCTCAGAGATGAAAAGTGCCAGCACTGAAAGCTCTTGCTAGCCAGCACCCTTCCTTGGAAGCGCTTTCACAGGCGCAGCAACACTGGGGCTTTGCGCTTCTCTAGCCACCAAACGTCACGGTCCTTCTCTTTCCGTCTCGTAGACACGAGCTGAGAAATTGCAAACGTCGAGCAATTGCTCAGAGATGAAAAGTGCCAGCACTGAAAGCTCTTGCTAGCCAGCACCCTTCCTTGGAAGCGCTTTTGTAGGCCTAAGAACACTGGGGCTCTGGGCTTCTCTAGCCACCTCATCTTCTGCTCATCCTCTCGCGCACTCTAAACAGAGCTCAGGTGAGAAATTGCAAACGTCGAGCAATTGCTCAGAGATGAAAAGTGCCAGCACTGAAAGCTCTTGCTAGCCAGCACCCTTCCTTGGAAGCGCTTTCACAGGCGCAGTAACACTGGGGCTTTGCGCTTCTCTAGCCACCAAGCGTCACGGTCCTTCTCTTTCCGTCTCGTAGACACGAGCTGAGAAATTGCAAACGTCGAGCAATTGCTCAGAGATGAAAAGTGCCAGCACTGAAAGCTGTTGCTAGCCAGCACCCTTCCTTGGAAGCGCTTTCACAGGCGCAGCAACACTGGGGCTTTGCGCTTCTCTAGCCACCAAACGTCACGGTCCTTCTCTTTCCGTCGGTAGACACGAGCTGAGAAATTGCAAACGTCCAGCAATTGCTCAGAGATGAAAAGTGCCAGCACTGAAAGCTCTTGCTAGCCAGCACCCTTCCTTGGAAGCGCTTTTGTAGGCCTAAGAACACTGGGGCTCTGGGCTTCTCTAGCCACCTCATCTTCTGCTCATCCTCTCGCGCACTCTAAAGAGAGCTCAGGTGAGAAATTGCAAACGTCGAGCAATTGCTCAGAGATGAAAAGTGCCAGCACTGAAAGCTCTTGCTAGCCAGCACCCTTCCTTGGAAGCGCTTTCACAGGCGCAGCAACACTGGGGCTTTGCGCTTCTCTAGCCACCAAACGTCACGGTCATTCTCTTTCCGCCTCGTAGACACGAGCTGAGAAATTGCAAACGTCGAGCAATTGCTCAGAGATGAAAAGTGCCAGCACTGAAAGCTGTTGCTAGCCAGCACCCTTCCTTGGAAGCGCTTTCACAAGCGCAGTAACACTGGGGCTTTGCGCTTCTATACGCACCAAACGTCACGGTCATTCTCTTTCCGTCTCGTGGACATGAGCTGAGAAATTGCAAACGTCGAGCAATTGCTCAGAGATGAAAAGTGCCAGCACTGAAAGCTGTTGCTAGCCAGCACCCTTCCTTGGAAGCGCTTTCACAGGCGCAGCAACACTGGGGCTTTGCGCTTCTCTAGCCACCAAAAGTCACGGTCCTTCTCTTTCCGTCGGTAGACACGAGCTGAGAAATTGCAAACGTCGAGCAATTGCTCAGAGATGAAAAGTGCCAGCACTGAAAGCTGTTGCTAGCCAGCACCCTTCCTTGGAAGCGCTTTTGTAGGCCTAAGAACACTGGGGCTCTGGGCTTCTCTAGCCACCTCATCTTCTGCTCATCCTCTCGCGCACTCTAAAGAGAGCTCAGGTGAGAAATTGCAAACGTCGAGCAATTGCTCAGAGATGAAAAGTGCCAGCACTGAAAGCTCTTGCTAGCCAGCACCCTTCCTTGGAAGCGCTTTCACAGGCACAGCAACACTGGGGCTTTGCGCTTCTCTAGCCACCAAACGTCACGGTCCTTCTCTTTCCGTCTTGTAGACACGAGCTGAGAAATTGCAAACGTCGAGCAATTGCTCAGAGATGAAAAGTGCCAGCACTGAAAGCTCTTGCTAGCCAGCACCCTTCCTTGGAAGCGCTTTTGTAGGCCTAAGAACACTGGGGCTCTGGGCTTCTCTAGCCACCTCATCTTCTGCTCATCCTCTCGCGCACTCTAAACAGAGCTCAGGTGAGAAATTGCAAACGACGAGCAATTGCTCAGAGATGAAAAGTGCCAGCACTGAAAGCTCTTGCTAGCCAGCACCCTTCCTTGGAAGCGCTTTCACAGGCGCAGTAACACTGGGGCTTTGCGCTTCTCTAGCCACCAAGCGTCACGGTCCTTCTCTTTCCGTCTCGTAGACACGAGCTGAGAAATTGCAAACGTCGAGCAATTGCTCAGAGATGAAAAGTGCCAGCACTGAAAGCTGTTGCTAGCCAGCACCCTTCCTTGGAAGCGCTTTCACAGGCGCAGCAACACTGGGGCTTTGCGCTTCTCTAGCCACCAAACGTCACGGTCCTTCTCTTTCCGTCTCCTAGACACGAGCTGAGAAATTGCAAACGTCCAGCAATTGCTCAGAGATGAAAAGTGCCAGCACTGAAAGCTCTTGCTAGCCAGCACCCTTCCTTGGAAGCGCTTTTGTAGGCCTAAGAACACTGGGGCTCTGGGCTTCTCTAGCCACCTAATCTTCTGCTCATCCTCTCGCGCACTCTAAAGAGAGCTCAGGTGAGAAATTGCAAACGTCGAGCAATTGCTCAGAGATGAAAAGTGCCAGCACTGAAAGCTCTTGCTAGCCAGCACCCTTCCTTGGAAGCGCTTTCACAGGCGCAGCAACACTGGGGCTTTGCGCTTCTCTACCCACCAAACGTCACGGTCATTCTCTTTCCGCCTCGTAGACACGAGCTGAGAAATTGCAAACGTCGAGCAATTGCTCAGAGATGAAAAGTGCCAGCACTGAAAGCTGTTGCTAGCCAGCACCCTTCCTTGGAAGCGCTTTCACAAGCGCAGTAACACTGGGGCTTTGCGCTTCTATACGCACCAAACGTCACGGTCATTCTCTTTCCGTCTCGTGGACATGAGCTGAGAAATTGCAAACGTCGAGCAATTGCTCAGAGATGAAAAGTGCCAGCACTGAAAGCTGTTGCTAGCCAGCACCCTTCCTTGGAAGCGCTTTCACAGGCGCAGCAACACTGGGGCTTTGCGCTTCTCTACCCACCAAACGTCACGGTCCTTCTCTTTCCGTCGGTAGACACGAGCTGAGAAATTGCAAACGTCGAGCAATTGCTCAGAGATGAAAAGTGCCAGCACTGAAAGCTCTTGCTAGCCAGCACCCTTCCTTGGAAGCGCTTTTGTAGGCCTAAGAACACTGGGGCTCTGGGCTTCTCTAGCCACCTCATCTTCTGCTCATCCTCTCGCGCACTCTAAAGAGAGCTCAGGTGAGAAATTGCAAACGACGAGCAATTGCTCAGAGATGAAAAGTGCCAGCACTGAAAGCTCTTGCTAGCCAGCACCCTTCCTTGGAAGCGCTTTTGTAGGCCTAAGAACAGTGGGGCTCTGGGCTTCTCTAGCCACCTCATCTTCTGCTCATCCTCTCGCGCACTCTAAAGAGAGCTCAGGTGAGAAATTGCAAACGTCCAGCAATTGCTCAGAGATGAAAAGTGCCAGCACTGAAAGCTGTTGCTAGCCAGCACCCTTCCTTGGAAGCGCTTTCACAGGCGCAGCAGCACTGGGGCTTTGCGCTTCTCTAGCCACCAAACGTCACGGTCCTTCTCTTTCCGTCTCCTAGACACGAGCTGAGAAATTGCAAACGTCCAGCAATTGCTCAGAGATGAAAACTGCCAGCACTGAAAGCTGTTGCTAGCCAGCACCCTTCCTTGGAAGCGCTTTTGTAGGCCTAAGAACACTGGGGCTCTGGGCTTCTCTAGCCACCTCATCTTCTGCTCATCCTCGCGCGCTCTAAAGAGAGCTCAGGTGAGAAATTGCAAACGTCGAGCAATTGCTCAGAGATGAAAAGTGCCAGCACTGAAAGCTCTTGCTAGCCAGCACCCTTCCTTGGAAGCGCTTTCACAGGAGCAGCAACACTGGGGCTTTGCGCTTCTATACGCACCAAAGGTCACGGTCATTCTCTTTCCGTCGGTAGACACGAGCTGAGAAATTGCAAACGTCGAGCAATTGCTCAGAGATGAAAAGTGCCAGCACTGAAAGCTCTTGCTAGCCAGCACCCTTCCTTGGAAGCGCTTTTGTAGGCGTAAGAACACTGGGGCTCTGGGCTTCTCTAGCCACCTCATCTTCTGCTCATCCTCTCGCGCACTCTAAAGAGAGCTCAGGTGAGAAATTGCAAACGTGGAGCAATTGCTCAGAGATGAAAAGTGCCAGCACTGAAAGCTGTTGCTAGCCAGCACCCTTCCTTGGAAGTGCTTTCACAGGCGCAGCAACACTGGGGCTTTGCGCTTCTCTAGCCACCAAATGTCACGGTCCTTCTCTTTCCGTCGGTAGACACGAGCTGAGAAATTGCAAACGTCAAGCAATTGCTCAGAGATGAAAAGTGCCAGCACTGAAAGCTGTTGCTAGCCAGCACCCTTCCTTGGAAGCGCTTTTGTAGGCCTAAGAAGACTGGGGCTCTGGGCTTCTCTAGCCACCTAATCTTCTGCTCATCCTCTCGCGCACTCTAAAGAGAGCTCAGGTGAGAAATTGCAAACGTCGAGCAATTGCTCAGAGATGAAAAGTGCCAGCACTGAAAGCTCTTGCTAGCCAGCACCCTTCCTTGGAAGCGCTTTTGTAGGCCTAAGAACACTGGGGCTCTGGGCTTCTCTAGCCACCTCATCTTCTGCTCATCCTCTCGCGCACTCTAAAGAGAGCTCAGGTGAGAAATTGCAAACGTCGAGCAATTCCTCAGAGATGAAAAGTGCCAGCACTGAAAGCTGTTGCTAGCCAGCACCCTTCCTTGGAAGCGCTTTCACAGGCGCAGCAACACTGGGGCTTTGCGCTTCTCTAGCCACCAAACGTCACGGTCCTTCTCTTTCCGTCGGTAGACACGAGCTGAGAAATTGCAAACGTCGAGCAATTGCTCCGAGATGAAAAGTGCCAGCACTGAAAGCTGTTGCTAGCCAGCACCCTTCCTTGGAAGCGCTTTTGTAGGCCTAAGAACAGTGGAGCTCTGGGCTTCTCTAGCCACCTCATCTTCTGCTCATCCTCTCGCGCACTCTAAAGAGAGCTCAGGTGAGAAATTGCAAACGTCGAGCAATTGCTCAGAGATGAAAAGTGCCAGCACTGAAAGCTCTTGCTAGCCAGCACCCTTCCTTGGAAGCGCTTTTGTAGGCCTAAGAACACTGGGGCTCTGGGCTTCTCTAGCCACCTCATCTTCTGCTCATCCTCTCGCGCACTCTAAAGAGAGCTCAGGTGAGAAATTGCAAACGTCGAGCAATTGCTCAGAGATGAAAAGTGCCAGCACTGAAAGCTCTTGCTAGCCAGCACCCTTCCTTGGAAGCGCTTTCACAGGCGCAGCAACACTGGGGCTTTGCGCTTCTATACGCACCAAACGTCACGGTCCTTCTCTTTCCGTCTCCTAGACACGAGCTGAGAAATTGCAAACGTCGAGCAATTGCTCAGAGATGAAAAGTGCCAGCACTGAAAGCTCTTGCTAGCCAGCACCCTTCCTTGGAAGCGCTTTTGTAGGCCTAAGAACACTGGGGCTCTGGGCTTCTCTAGCCACCTCATCTTCTGCTCATCCTCGCGCGCTCTAAAGAGAGCTCAGGTGAGAAATTGCAAACGTCGAGCAATTGCTCAGAGATGAAAAGTGCCAGCACTGAAAGCTCTTGCTAGCCAGCACCCTTCCTTGGAAGCGCTTTCACAGGCGCAGCAACACTGGGCCTTTGCGCTTCTATACGCACAAAAGGTCACGGTCATTCTCTTTCCGTCTCGTAGACACGAGCTGAGAAATTGCAAACGTCGAGCAATTGCTCAGAGATGAAAAGTGCCAGCACTGAAAGCTGTTGCTAGCCAGCACCCTTCCTTGGAAGCGCTTTTGTAGGCCTAAGAACACTGGGGCTCTGGGCTTCTCTAGCCACCTCATCTTCTGCTCATCCTCTCGCGCACTCTAAAGAGAGCTCAGGTGAGAAATTGCAAACGTCGAGCAATTGCTCAGAGATGAAAAGTGCCAGCACTGAAAGCTGTTGCTAGCCAGCACCCTTCCTTGGAAGTGCTTTCACAGGCGCAGCAACACTGGGGCTTTGCGCTTCTCTAGCCACCAAATGTCACGGTCCTTCTCTTTCCGTCGGTAGACACGAGCTGAGAAATTGCAAACGTCAAGCAATTGCTCAGAGATGAAAAGTGCCAGCACTGAAAGCTGTTGCTAGCCAGCACCCTTCCTTGGAAGCGCTTTTGTAGGCCTAAGAAGACTGGGGCTCTGGGCTTCTCTAGCCACCTCATCTTCTGCTCATCCTCTCGCGCACTCTAAAGAGAGCTCAGGTGAGAAATTGCAAACGTCGAGCAATTGCTCAGAGATGAAAAGTGCCAGCACTGAAAGCTGTTGCTAGCCAGCACCCTTCCTTGGAAGCGCTTTCACAGGCGCAGCAACACTGGGGCTTTGCGCTTCTCTAGCCACCAAACGTCACGGTCCTTCTCTTTCCGTCTCGTAGACACGAGCTGAGAAATTGCAAACGTCGAGCAATTGCTCCGAGATGAAAAGTGCCAGCACTGAAAGCTGTTGCTAGCCAGCACCCTTCCTTGGAAGCGCTTTTGTAGGCCTAAGAACACTGGGGCTCTGGGCTTCTCTAGCCACCTCATCTTCTGCTCATCCTCTCGCGCACTCTAAAGAGAGCTCAGGTGAGAAATTGCAAACGTCGAGCAATTGCTCAGAGATGAAAAGTGCCAGCACTGAAAGCTCTTGCTAGCCAGCACCCTTCCTTGGAAGCGCTTTCACAGGCGCAGCAACACTGGGGCTTTGCGCTTCTCTACGCACCAAACGTCACGGTCATTCTCTTTCCGCCTCGTAGACACGAGCTGAGAAATTGCAAACGTCAAGCAATTGCTCAGAGATGAAAAGTGCCAGCACTGAAAGCTGTTGCTAGCCAGCACCCTTCCTTGGAAGCGCTTTCACAAGCGCAGTAACACTGGGGCTTTGCGCTTCTATACGCACCAAACGTCACGGTCATTCTCTTTCCGTCTCGTGGACATGAGCTGAGAAATTGCAAACGTCGAGCAATTGCTCAGAGATGAAAAGTGCCAGCACTGAAAGCTCTTGCTAGCCAGCACCCTTCCTTGGAAGCGCTTTCACAGGCGCAGCAACACTGGGGCTTTGCGCTTCTCTAGCCACCAAACGTCACGGTCCTTCTCTTTCCGTCGGTAGACACGAGCTGAGAAATTGCAAACGTCGAGCAATTGCTCAGAGATGAAAAGTGCCAGCACTGAAAGCTGTTGCTAGCCAGCACCCTTCCTTGGAAGCGCTTTTGTAGGCCTAAGAACACTGGGGCTCTGGGCTTCTCTAGCCACCTCATCTTCTGCTCATCCTCTCGCGCACTCTAAAGAGAGCTCAGGTGAGAAATTGCAAACGTCGAGCAATTGCTCAGAGATGAAAAGTGCCAGCACTGAAAGCTCTTGCTAGCCAGCACCCTTCCTTGGAAGCGCTTTCACAGGCGCAGCAACACTGGGGCTTTGCGCTTCTCTACGCACCAAACGTCACGGTCATTCTCTTTCCGTCTCCTAGACACGAGCTGAGAAATTGAAAACGTCAAGCAATTGCTCAGAGATGAAAAGTGCCAGCACTGAAAGCTGTTGCTAGCCAGCACCCTTCCTTGGAAGCGCTTTCACAGGCGCAGCAACACTGGGGCTTTGCGCTTCTATACGCACCAAACGTCACGGTCATTCTCTTTCCGTCTCGTGGATATGAGCTGAGAAATTGCAAATGTCGAGCAATTGCTCAGAGATGAAAAGTGCCAGCACTGAAAGCTCTTGCTAGCCAGCACCCTTCCTTGGAAGCGCTTTTGTAGGCCTAAGAACACTGGGGCTCTGGGCTTCTCTAGCCACCTCATCTTCTGCTCATCCTCTCGCGCACTCTAAAGAGAGCTCAGGTGAGAAATTGCAAACGTCGAGCAATTGCTCAGAGATGAAAAGTGCCAGCACTGAAAGCTGTTGCTAGCCAGCACCCTTCCTTGGAAGCGCTTTCACAGGCGCAGCAACACTGGGGCTTTGCGCTTCTATACGCACCAAACGTCACGGTCCTTCTCTTTCCGTCTCCTAGACACGAGCTGAGAAATTGCAAACGTCGAGCAATTGCTCAGAGATGAAAAGTGCCAGCACTGAAAGCTCTTGCTAGCCAGCACCCTTCCTTGGAAGCGCTTTTGTAGGCCTAAGAACACTGGGGCTCTGGGCTTCTCTAGCCACCTCATCTTCTGCTCATCCTCTCGCGCACTCTAAAGAGAGCTCAGGTGAGAAATTGCAAACGTCGAGCAATTGCTCAGAGATGAAAAGTGCCAGCACTGAAAGCTCTTGCTAGCCAGCACCCTTCCTTGGAAGCGCTTTCACAGGCGCAGCAACACTGGGGCTTTGCGCTTCTCTAGCCACCAAACGTCACGGTCCTTCTCTTTCCGTCTCCTAGACACGAGCTGAGAAATTGCAAACGTCGAGCAATTGCTCCGAGATGAAAAGTGCCAGCACTGAAAGCTGTTGCTAGCCAGCACCCTTCCTTGGAAGCGCTTTCACAGGTGCAGCAACACTGGGGCTTTGCGCTTCTATACGCACCAAATGTCACGGTCCTTCTCTTTCCGTCTCGTAGACACGAGCTGAGAAATTGCAAACGTCGAGCAATTGCTCAGAGATGAAAAGTGCCAGCACTGAAAGCTGTTGCTAGCCAGCACCCTTCCTTGGAAGCGCTTTCACAAGCACAGTAACACTGGGGCTTTGCGCTTCTATACGCACCAAACGTCACGGTCATTCTCTTTCCGTCTCGTGGACATGAGCTGAGAAATTGCAAACGTCGAGCAATTGCTCAGAGATGAAAAGTGCCAGCACTGAAAGCTCTTGCTAGCCAGCACCCTTCCTTGGAAGCGCTTTCACAGGCGCAGCAACACTGGGGCTTTGCGCTTCTCTACGCACCAAACGTCACGGTCATTCTCTTTCCGCCTCGTAGACACGAGCTGAGAAATTGCAAACGTCGAGCAATTGCTCAGAGATGAAAAGTGCCAGCACTGAAAGCTGTTGCTAGCCAGCACCCTTCCTTGGAAGCGCTTTCACAAGCACAGTAACACTGGGGCTTTGCGCTTCTATACGCACCAAACGTCACGGTCATTCTCTTTCCGTCTCGTGGACATGAGCTGAGAAATTGCAAACGTCGAGCAATTGCTCAGAGATGAAAAGTGCCAGCACTGAAAGCTGTTGCTAGCCAGCACCCTTCCTTGGAAGCGCTTTCACAGGCGCAGCAACACTGGGGCTTTGCGCTTCTCTAGCCACCAAACGTCACGGTCCTTCTCTTTCCGTCTCGTAGACACGAGCTGAGAAATTGCAAACGTCGAGCAATTGCTCAGAGATGAAAAGTGCCAGCACTGAAAGCTCTTGCTAGCCAGCACCCTTCCTTGGAAGCGCTTTTGTAGGCGTAAGAACACTGGGGCTCTGGGCTTCTCTAGCCACCTCATCTTCTGCTCATCCTCTCGCGCACTCTAAAGAGAGCTCAGGTGAGAAATTGCAAACGTCGAGCAATTGCTCAGAGATGAAAAGTGCCAGCACTGAAAGCTGTTGCTAGCCAGCACCCTTCCTTGGAAGTGCTTTCACAGGCGCAGCAACACTGGGGCTTTGCGCTTCTCTAGCCACCAAACGTCACGGTCCTTCTCTTTCCGTCTCCTAGACACGAGCTGAGAAATTGCAAACGTCGAGCAATTGCTCCGAGATGAAAAGTGCCAGCACTGAAAGCTGTTGCTAGCCAGCACCCTTCCTTGGAAGCGCTTTCACAGGCGCAGCAACACTGGGGCTTTGCGCTTCTATACGCACCAAATGTCACGGTCCTTCTCTTTCCGTCTCGTAGACACGAGCTGAGAAATTGCAAACGTCGAGCAATTGCTCAGAGATGAAAAGTGCCAGCACTGAAAGCTGTTGCTAGCCAGCACCCTTCCTTGGAAGCGCTTTCACAAGCACAGTAACACTGGGGCTTTGCGCTTCTATACGCACCAAACGTCACGGTCATTCTCTTTCCGTCTCGTGGACATGAGCTGAGAAATTGCAAACGTCGAGCAATTGCTCAGAGATGAAAAGTGCCAGCACTGAAAGCTCTTGCTAGCCAGCACCCTTCCTTGGAAGCGCTTTCACAGGCGCAGCAACACTGGGGCTTTGCGCTTCTCTACGCACCAAACGTCACGGTCATTCTCTTTCCGCCTCGTAGACACGAGCTGAGAAATTGCAAACGTCGAGCAATTGCTCAGAGATGAAAAGTGCCAGCACTGAAAGCTGTTGCTAGCCAGCACCCTTCCTTGGAAGCGCTTTCACAAGCACAGTAACACTGGGGCTTTGCGCTTCTATACGCACCAAACGTCACGGTCATTCTCTTTCCGTCTCGTGGACATGAGCTGAGAAATTGCAAACGTCGAGCAATTGCTCAGAGATGAAAAGTGCCAGCACTGAAAGCTGTTGCTAGCCAGCACCCTTCCTTGGAAGCGCTTTCACAGGCGCAGCAACACTGGGGCTTTGCGCTTCTCTAGCCACCAAACGTCACGGTCCTTCTCTTTCCGTCTCGTAGACACGAGCTGAGAAATTGCAAACGTCGAGCAATTGCTCAGAGATGAAAAGTGCCAGCACTGAAAGCTCTTGCTAGCCAGCACCCTTCCTTGGAAGTGCTTTCACAGGCGCAGCAACACTGGGGCTTTGCGCTTCTCTAGCCACCAAATGTCACGGTCCTTCTCTTTCCGTCGGTAGACACGAGCTGAGAAATTGCAAACGTCAAGCAATTGCTCAGAGATGAAAAGTGCCAGCACTGAAAGCTGTTGCTAGCCAGCACCCTTCCTTGGAAGCGCTTTTGTAGGCCTAAGAACACTGGGGCTCTGGGCTTCTCTAGCCACCTCATCTTCTGCTCATCCTCTCGCGCACTCTAAAGAGAGCTCAGGTGAGAAATTGCAAACGTCGAGCAATTGCTCAGAGATGAAAAGTGCCAGCACTGAAAGCTCTTGCTAGCCAGCACCCTTCCTTGGAAGCGCTTTTGTAGGCCTAAGAACACTGGGGCTCTGGGCTTCTCTAGCCACCTCATCTTCTGCTCATCCTCTCGCGCACTCTAAAGAGAGCTCAGGTGAGAAATTGCAAACGTCGAGCAATTGCTCAGAGATGAAAAGTGCCAGCACTGAAAGCTCTTGCTAGCCAGCACCCTTCCTTGGAAGCGCTTTCACAGGCGCAGCAACACTGGGGCTTTGCGCTTCTCTAGCCACCAAGCGTCACGGTCCTTCTCTTTCCGTCGGTAGACACGAGCTGAGAAATTGCAAACGTCGAGCAATTGCTCCGAGATGAAAAGTGCCAGCACTGAAAGCTGTTGCTAGCCAGCACCCTTCCTTGGAAGCGCTTTTGTAGGCCTAAGAACACTGGGGCTCTGGGCTTCTCTAGCCACCTCATCTTCTGCTCATCCTCTCGCGCACTCTAAAGAGAGCTCAGGTGAGAAATTGCAAACGTCGAGCAATTGCTCAGAGATGAAAAGTGCCAGCACTGAAAGCTCTTGCTAGCCAGCACCCTTCCTTGGAAGCGCTTTTGTAGGCCTAAGAACACTGGGGCTCTGGGCTTCTCTAGCCACCTCATCTTCTGCTCATCCTCTCGCGCACTCTAAAGAGAGCTCAGGTGAGAAATTGCAAACGTCGAGCAATTGCTCAGAGATGAAAAGTGCCAGCACTGAAAGCTCTTGCTAGCCAGCACCCTTCCTTGGAAGCGCTTTCACAGGCGCAGCAACACTGGGGCTTTGCGCTTCTATACGCACCAAACGTCACGGTCCTTCTCTTTCCGTCTCGTAGACACGAGCTGAGAAATTGCAAACGTCGAGCAATTGCTCAGAGATGAAAAGTGCCAGCACTGAAAGCTCTTGCTAGCCAGCACCCTTCCTTGGAAGCGCTTTTGTAGGCCTAAGAACACTGGGGCTCTGGGCTTCTCTAGCCACCTCATCTTCTGCTCATCCTCGCGCGCTCTAAAGAGAGCTCAGGTGAGAAATTGCAAACGTCGAGCAATTGCTCAGAGATGAAAAGTGCCAGCACTGAAAGCTCTTGCTAGCCAGCACCCTTCCTTGGAAGCGCTTTCACAGGCGCAGCAACACTGGGCCTTTGCGCTTCTATACGCACAAAAGGTCACGGTCATTCTCTTTCCGTCTCGTAGACACGAGCTGAGAAATTGCAAACGTCGAGCAATTGCTCAGAGATGAAAAGTGCCAGCACTGAAAGCTGTTGCTAGCCAGCACCCTTCCTTGGAAGCGCTTTTGTAGGCCTAAGAACACTGGGGCTCTGGGCTTCTCTAGCCACCTCATCTTCTGCTCATCCTCTCGCGCACTCTAAAGAGAGCTCAGGTGAGAAATTGCAAACGTCGAGCAATTGCTCAGAGATGAAAAGTGCCAGCACTGAAAGCTGTTGCTAGCCAGCACCCTTCCTTGGAAGTGCTTTCACAGGCGCAGCAACACTGGGGCTTTGCGCTTCTCTAGCCACCAAATGTCACGGTCCTTCTCTTTCCGTCGGTAGACACGAGCTGAGAAATTGCAAACGTCAAGCAATTGCTCAGAGATGAAAAGTGCCAGCACTGAAAGCTGTTGCTAGCCAGCACCCTTCCTTGGAAGCGCTTTTGTAGGCCTAAGAAGACTGGGGCTCTGGGCTTCTCTAGCCACCTCATCTTCTGCTCATCCTCTCGCGCACTCTAAAGAGAGCTCAGGTGAGAAATTGCAAACGACGAGCAATTGCTCAGAGATGAAAAGTGCCAGCACTGAAAGCTGTTGCTAGCCAGCACCCTTCCTTGGAAGCGCTTTCACAGGCGCAGCAACACTGGGGCTTTGCGCTTCTCTAGCCACCAAACGTCACGGTCCTTCTCTTTCCGTCTCGTAGACACGAGCTGAGAAATTGCAAACGTCGAGCAATTGCTCCGAGATGAAAAGTGCCAGCACTGAAAGCTGTTGCTAGCCAGCACCCTTCCTTGGAAGCGCTTTTGTAGGCCTAAGAACACTGGGGCTCTGGGCTTCTCTAGCCACCTCATCTTCTGCTCATCCTCTCGCGCACTCTAAAGAGAGCTCAGGTGAGAAATTGCAAACGTCGAGCAATTGCTCAGAGATGAAAAGTGCCAGCACTGAAAGCTCTTGCTAGCCAGCACCCTTCCTTGGAAGCGCTTTCACAGGCGCAGCAACACTGGGGCTTTGCGCTTCTCTACGCACCAAACGTCACGGTCATTCTCTTTCCGCCTCGTAGACACGAGCTGAGAAATTGCAAACGTCAAGCAATTGCTCAGAGATGAAAAGTGCCAGCACTGAAAGCTGTTGCTAGCCAGCACCCTTCCTTGGAAGCGCTTTCACAAGCGCAGTAACACTGGGGCTTTGCGCTTCTATACGCACCAAACGTCACGGTCATTCTCTTTCCGTCTCGTGGACATGAGCTGAGAAATTGCAAACGTCGAGCAATTGCTCAGAGATGAAAAGTGCCAGCACTGAAAGCTCTTGCTAGCCAGCACCCTTCCTTGGAAGCGCTTTCACAGGCGCAGCAACACTGGGGCTTTGCGCTTCTCTAGCCACCAAACGTCACGGTCCTTCTCTTTCCGTCGGTAGACACGAGCTGAGAAATTGCAAACGTCGAGCAATTGCTCAGAGATGAAAAGTGCCAGCACTGAAAGCTGTTGCTAGCCAGCACCCTTCCTTGGAAGCGCTTTTGTAGGCCTAAGAACACTGGGGCTCTGGGCTTCTCTAGCCACCTCATCTTCTGCTCATCCTCTCGCGCACTCTAAAGAGAGCTCAGGTGAGAAATTGCAAACGTCGAGCAATTGCTCAGAGATGAAAAGTGCCAGCACTGAAAGCTCTTGCTAGCCAGCACCCTTCCTTGGAAGCGCTTTCACAGGCGCAGCAACACTGGGGCTTTGCGCTTCTCTAGCCACCAAACGTCACGGTCATTCTCTTTCCGTCTCCTAGACACGAGCTGAGAAATTGAAAACGTCAAGCAATTGCTCAGAGATGAAAAGTGCCAGCACTGAAAGCTGTTGCTAGCCAGCACCCTTCCTTGGAAGCGCTTTCACAGGCGCAGCAACACTGGGGCTTTGCGCTTCTATACGCACCAAACGTCACGGTCATTCTCTTTCCGTCTCGTGGATATGAGCTGAGAAATTGCAAATGTCGAGCAATTGCTCAGAGATGAAAAGTGCCAGCACTGAAAGCTCTTGCTAGCCAGCACCCTTCCTTGGAAGCGCTTTTGTAGGCCTAAGAACACTGGGGCTCTGGGCTTCTCTAGCCACCTCATCTTCTGCTCATCCTCTCGCGCACTCTAAAGAGAGCTCAGGTGAGAAATTGCAAACGTCGAGCAATTGCTCAGAGATGAAAAGTGCCAGCACTGAAAGCTGTTGCTAGCCAGCACCCTTCCTTGGAAGCGCTTTCACAGGCGCAGCAACACTGGGGCTTTGCGCTTCTATACGCACCAAACGTCACGGTCCTTCTCTTTCCGTCTCCTAGACACGAGCTGAGAAATTGCAAACGTCGAGCAATTGCTCAGAGATGAAAAGTGCCAGCACTGAAAGCTCTTGCTAGCCAGCACCCTTCCTTGGAAGCGCTTTTGTAGGCCTAAGAACACTGGGGCTCTGGGCTTCTCTAGCCACCTCATCTTCTGCTCATCCTCTCGCGCACTCTAAAGAGAGCTCAGGTGAGAAATTGCAAACGTCGAGCAATTGCTCAGAGATGAAAAGTGCCAGCACTGAAAGCTCTTGCTAGCCAGCACCCTTCCTTGGAAGCGCTTTCACAGGCGCAGCAACACTGGGGCTTTGCGCTTCTCTAGCCACCAAACGTCACGGTCCTTCTCTTTCCGTCTCCTAGACACGAGCTGAGAAATTGCAAACGTCGAGCAATTGCTCCGAGATGAAAAGTGCCAGCACTGAAAGCTGTTGCTAGCCAGCACCCTTCCTTGGAAGCGCTTTCACAGGTGCAGCAACACTGGGGCTTTGCGCTTCTATACGCACCAAATGTCACGGTCCTTCTCTTTCCGTCTCGTAGACACGAGCTGAGAAATTGCAAACGTCGAGCAATTGCTCAGAGATGAAAAGTGCCAGCACTGAAAGCTGTTGCTAGCCAGCACCCTTCCTTGGAAGCGCTTTCACAAGCACAGTAACACTGGGGCTTTGCGCTTCTATACGCACCAAACGTCACGGTCATTCTCTTTCCGTCTCGTGGACATGAGCTGAGAAATTGCAAACGTCGAGCAATTGCTCAGAGATGAAAAGTGCCAGCACTGAAAGCTCTTGCTAGCCAGCACCCTTCCTTGGAAGCGCTTTCACAGGCGCAGCAACACTGGGGCTTTGCGCTTCTCTACGCACCAAACGTCACGGTCATTCTCTTTCCGCCTCGTAGACACGAGCTGAGAAATTGCAAACGTCGAGCAATTGCTCAGAGATGAAAAGTGCCAGCACTGAAAGCTGTTGCTAGCCAGCACCCTTCCTTGGAAGCGCTTTCACAAGCACAGTAACACTGGGGCTTTGCGCTTCTATACGCACCAAACGTCACGGTCATTCTCTTTCCGTCTCGTGGACATGAGCTGAGAAATTGCAAACGTCGAGCAATTGCTCAGAGATGAAAAGTGCCAGCACTGAAAGCTGTTGCTAGCCAGCACCCTTCCTTGGAAGCGCTTTCACAGGCGCAGCAACACTGGGGCTTTGCGCTTCTCTAGCCACCAAACGTCACGGTCCTTCTCTTTCCGTCTCGTAGACACGAGCTGAGAAATTGCAAACGTCGAGCAATTGCTCAGAGATGAAAAGTGCCAGCACTGAAAGCTCTTGCTAGCCAGCACCCTTCCTTGGAAGCGCTTTTGTAGGCGTAAGAACACTGGGGCTCTGGGCTTCTCTAGCCACCTCATCTTCTGCTCATCCTCTCGCGCACTCTAAAGAGAGCTCAGGTGAGAAATTGCAAACGTCGAGCAATTGCTCAGAGATGAAAAGTGCCAGCACTGAAAGCTGTTGCTAGCCAGCACCCTTCCTTGGAAGTGCTTTCACAGGCGCAGCAACACTGGGGCTTTGCGCTTCTCTAGCCACCAAACGTCACGGTCCTTCTCTTTCCGTCTCCTAGACACGAGCTGAGAAATTGCAAACGTCGAGCAATTGCTCCGAGATGAAAAGTGCCAGCACTGAAAGCTGTTGCTAGCCAGCACCCTTCCTTGGAAGCGCTTTCACAGGTGCAGCAACACTGGGGCTTTGCGCTTCTATACGCACCAAATGTCACGGTCCTTCTCTTTCCGTCTCGTAGACACGAGCTGAGAAATTGCAAACGTCGAGCAATTGCTCAGAGATGAAAAGTGCCAGCACTGAAAGCTGTTGCTAGCCAGCACCCTTCCTTGGAAGCGCTTTCACAAGCACAGTAACACTGGGGCTTTGCGCTTCTATACGCACCAAACGTCACGGTCATTCTCTTTCCGTCTCGTGGACATGAGCTGAGAAATTGCAAACGTCGAGCAATTGCTCAGAGATGAAAAGTGCCAGCACTGAAAGCTCTTGCTAGCCAGCACCCTTCCTTGGAAGCGCTTTCACAGGCGCAGCAACACTGGGGCTTTGCGCTTCTCTAGCCACCAAACGTCACGGTCCTTCTCTTTCCGCCTCGTAGACACGAGCTGAGAAATTGCAAACGTCGAGCAATTGCTCAGAGATGAAAAGTGCCAGCACTGAAAGCTGTTGCTAGCCAGCACCCTTCCTTGGAAGCGCTTTCACAAGCACAGTAACACTGGGGCTTTGCGCTTCTATACGCACCAAACGTCACGGTCATTCTCTTTCCGTCTCGTGGACATGAGCTGAGAAATTGCAAACGTCGAGCAATTGCTCAGAGATGAAAAGTGCCAGCACTGAAAGCTGTTGCTAGCCAGCACCCTTCCTTGGAAGCGCTTTCACAGGCGCAGCAACACTGGGGCTTTGCGCTTCTCTAGCCACCAAACGTCACGGTCCTTCTCTTTCCGTCTCGTAGACACGAGCTGAGAAATTGCAAACGTCGAGCAATTGCTCAGAGATGAAAAGTGCCAGCACTGAAAGCTCTTGCTAGCCAGCACCCTTCCTTGGAAGCGCTTTTGTAGGCGTAAGAACACTGGGGCTCTGGGCTTCTCTAGCCACCTCATCTTCTGCTCATCCTCTCGCGCACTCTAAAGAGAGCTCAGGTGAGAAATTGCAAACGTCGAGCAATTGCTCAGAGATGAAAAGTGCCAGCACTGAAAGCTGTTGCTAGCCAGCACCCTTCCTTGGAAGTGCTTTCACAGGCGCAGCAACACTGGGGCTTTGCGCTTCTCTAGCCACCAAATGTCACGGTCCTTCTCTTTCCGTCGGTAGACACGAGCTGAGAAATTGCAAACGTCAAGCAATTGCTCAGAGATGAAAAGTGCCAGCACTGAAAGCTGTTGCTAGCCAGCACCCTTCCTTGGAAGCGCTTTTGTAGGCCTAAGAACACTGGGGCTCTGGGCTTCTCTAGCCACCTCATCTTCTGCTCATCCTCTCGCGCACTCTAAAGAGAGCTCAGGTGAGAAATTGCAAACGTCGAGCAATTGCTCAGAGATGAAAAGTGCCAGCACTGAAAGCTCTTGCTAGCCAGCACCCTTCCTTGGAAGCGCTTTTGTAGGCCTAAGAACACTGGGGCTCTGGGCTTCTCTAGCCACCTCATCTTCTGCTCATCCTCTCGCGCACTCTAAAGAGAGCTCAGGTGAGAAATTGCAAACGTCGAGCAATTGCTCAGAGATGAAAAGTGCCAGCACTGAAAGCTCTTGCTAGCCAGCACCCTTCCTTGGAAGCGCTTTCACAGGCGCAGCAACACTGGGGCTTTGCGCTTCTCTAGCCACCAAGCGTCACGGTCCTTCTCTTTCCGTCGGTAGACACGAGCTGAGAAATTGCAAACGTCGAGCAATTGCTCCGAGATGAAAAGTGCCAGCACTGAAAGCTGTTGCTAGCCAGCACCCTTCCTTGGAAGCGCTTTTGTAGGCCTAAGAAGACTGGGGCTCTGGGCTTCTCTAGCCACCTCATCTTCTGCTCATCCTCTCGCGCACTCTAAAGAGAGCTCAGGTGAGAAATTGCAAACGTCGAGCAATTGCTCAGAGATGAAAAGTGCCAGCACTGAAAGCTCTTGCTAGCCAGCACCCTTCCTTGGAAGCGCTTTTGTAGGCCTAAGAACACTGGGGCTCTGGGCTTCTCTAGCCACCTCATCTTCTGCTCATCCTCTCGCGCACTCTAAAGAGAGCTCAGGTGAGAAATTGCAAACGTCGAGCAATTGCTCAGAGATGAAAAGTGCCAGCACTGAAAGCTCTTGCTAGCCAGCACCCTTCCTTGGAAGCGCTTTCACAGGCGCAGCAACACTGGGGCTTTGCGCTTCTATACGCACCAAACGTCACGGTCCTTCTCTTTCCGTCTTGTAGACACGAGCTGAGAAATTGCAAACGTCGAGCAATTGCTCAGAGATGAAAAGTGCCAGCACTGAAAGCTCTTGCTAGCCAGCACCCTTCCTTGGAAGCGCTTTTGTAGGCCTAAGAACACTGGGGCTCTGGGCTTCTCTAGCCACCTCATCTTCTGCTCATCCTCGCGCGCTCTAAAGAGAGCTCAGGTGAGAAATTGCAAACGTCGAGCAATTGCTCAGAGATGAAAAGTGCCAGCACTGAAAGCTCTTGCTAGCCAGCACCCTTCCTTGGAAGCGCTTTCACAGGCGCAGCAACACTGGGCCTTTGCGCTTCTATACGCACAAAAGGTCACGGTCATTCTCTTTCCGTCTCGTAGACACGAGCTGAGAAATTGCAAACGTCGAGCAATTGCTCAGAGATGAAAAGTGCCAGCACTGAAAGCTGTTGCTAGCCAGCACCCTTCCTTGGAAGCGCTTTTGTAGGCCTAAGAACACTGGGGCTCTGGGCTTCTCTAGCCACCTCATCTTCTGCTCATCCTCTCGCGCACTCTAAAGAGAGCTCAGGTGAGAAATTGCAAACGTGGAGCAATTGCTCAGAGATGAAAAGTGCCAGCACTGAAAGCTGTTGCTAGCCAGCACCCTTCCTTGGAAGTGCTTTCACAGGCGCAGCAACACTGGGGCTTTGCGCTTCTCTAGCCACCAAATGTCACGGTCCTTCTCTTTCCGTCGGTAGACACGAGCTGAGAAATTGCAAACGTCAAGCAATTGCTCAGAGATGAAAAGTGCCAGCACTGAAAGCTGTTGCTAGCCAGCACCCTTCCTTGGAAGCGCTTTTGTAGGCCTAAGAAGACTGGGGCTCTGGGCTTCTCTAGCCACCTCATCTTCTGCTCATCCTCTCGCGCACTCTAAAGAGAGCTCAGGTGAGAAATTGCAAACGACGAGCAATTGCTCAGAGATGAAAAGTGCCAGCACTGAAAGCTGTTGCTAGCCAGCACCCTTCCTTGGAAGCGCTTTCACAGGCGCAGCAACACTGGGGCTTTGCGCTTCTCTACGCACCAAACGTCACGGTCATTCTCTTTCCGCCTCGTAGACACGAGCTGAGAAATTGCAAACGTCAAGCAATTGCTCAGAGATGAAAAGTGCCAGCACTGAAAGCTGTTGCTAGCCAGCACCCTTCCTTGGAAGCGCTTTCACAAGCGCAGTAACACTGGGGCTTTGCGCTTCTATACGCACCAAACGTCACGGTCATTCTCTTTCCGTCTCGTGGACATGAGCTGAGAAATTGCAAACGTCGAGCAATTGCTCAGAGATGAAAAGTGCCAGCACTGAAAGCTCTTGCTAGCCAGCACCCTTCCTTGGAAGCGCTTTCACAGGCGCAGCAACACTGGGGCTTTGCGCTTCTCTACCCACCAAACGTCACGGTCCTTCTCTTTCCGTCGGTAGACACGAGCTGAGAAATTGCAAACGTCGAGCAATTGCTCAGAGATGAAAAGTGCCAGCACTGAAAGCTGTTGCTAGCCAGCACCCTTCCTTGGAAGCGCTTTTGTAGGCCTAAGAACACTGGGGCTCTGGGCTTCTCTAGCCACCTCATCTTCTGCTCATCCTCTCGCGCACTCTAAAGAGAGCTCAGGTGAGAAATTGCAAACGTCCAGCAATTGCTCAGAGATGAAAAGTGCCAGCACTGAAAGCTGTTGCTAGCCAGCACCCTTCCTTGGAAGCGCTTTCACAGGCGCAGCAACACTGGGGCTTTGCGCTTCTCTAGCCACCAAACGTCACGGTCATTCTCTTTCCGTCTCCTAGACACGAGCTGAGAAATTGAAAACGTCAAGCAATTGCTCAGAGATGAAAAGTGCCAGCACTGAAAGCTGTTGCTAGCCAGCACCCTTCCTTGGAAGCGCTTTCACAGGCGCAGCAACACTGGGGCTTTGCGCTTCTATACGCACCAAACGTCACGGTCATTCTCTTTCCGTCTCGTGGATATGAGCTGAGAAATTGCAAATGTCGAGCAATTGCTCAGAGATGAAAAGTGCCAGCACTGAAAGCTGTTGCTAGCCAGCACCCTTCCTTGGAAGCGCTTTTGTAGGCCTAAGAACACTGGGGCTCTGGGCTTCTCTAGCCACCTCATCTTCTGCTCATCCTCTCGCGCACTCTAAAGAGAGCTCAGGTGAGAAATTGCAAACGTCGAGCAATTGCTCAGAGATGAAAAGTGCCAGCACTGAAAGCTGTTGCTAGCCAGCACCCTTCCTTGGAAGCGCTTTCACAGGCGCAGCAACACTGGGGCTTTGCGCTTCTATACGCACCAAACGTCACGGTCCTTCTCTTTCCGTCTCCTAGACACGAGCTGAGAAATTGCAAACGTCGAGCAATTGCTCAGAGATGAAAAGTGCCAGCACTGAAAGCTCTTGCTAGCCAGCACCCTTCCTTGGAAGCGCTTTTGTAGGCCTAAGAACACTGGGGCTCTGGGCTTCTCTAGCCACCTCATCTTCTGCTCATCCTCGCGCGCTCTAAAGAGAGCTCAGGTGAGAAATTGCAAACGTCGAGCAATTGCTCAGAGATGAAAAGTGCCAGCACTGAAAGCTGTTGCTAGCCAGCACCCTTCCTTGGAAGCGCTTTCACAGGCGCAGCAACACTGGGGCTTTGCGCTTCTCTAGCCACCAAACGTCACGGTCCTTCTCTTTCCGTCTCCTAGACACGAGCTGAGAAATTGCAAACGTCGAGCAATTGCTCCGAGATGAAAAGTGCCAGCACTGAAAGCTGTTGCTAGCCAGCACCCTTCCTTGGAAGCGCTTTCACAGGTGCAGCAACACTGGGGCTTTGCGCTTCTCTACCCACCAAAAGTCACGGTCATTCTCTTTCCATCTCGTAGACACGAGCTGAGAAATTGCAAACGTCCAGCAATTGCTCAGAGATGAAAAGTGCCAGCACTGAAAGCTGTTGCTAGCCAGCACCCTTCCTTGGAAGCGCTTTCACAAGCACAGTAACACTGGGGCTTTGCGCTTCTATACGCACCAAACGTCACGGTCATTCTCTTTCCGTCTCGTGGACATGAGCTGAGAAATTGCAAACGTCGAGCAATTGCTCAGAGATGAAAAGTGCCAGCACTGAAAGCTGTTGCTAGCCAGCACCCTTCCTTGGAAGCGCTTTCACAGGCGCAGCAACACTGGGGCTTTGCGCTTCTCTAGCCACCAAACGTCACGGTCATTCTCTTTCCGCCTCGTAGACACGAGCTGAGAAATTGCAAACGTCGAGCAATTGCTCAGAGATGAAAAGTGCCAGCACTGAAAGCTGTTGCTAGCCAGCACCCTTCCTTGGAAGCGCTTTCACAAGCACAGTAACACTGGGGCTTTGCGCTTCTATACGCACCAAACGTCACGGTCATTCTCTTTCCGTCTCGTGGACATGAGCTGAGAAATTGCAAACGTCGAGCAATTGCTCAGAGATGAAAAGTGCCAGCACTGAAAGCTCTTGCTAGCCAGCACCCTTCCTTGGAAGCGCTTTCACAAGCGCAGTAACACTGGGGCTTTGCGCTTCTATACGCACCAAACGTCACGGTCATTCTCTTTCCGTCTCGTGGACATGAGCTGAGAAATTGCAAACGTCGAGCAATTGCTCAGAGATGAAAAGTGCCAGCACTGAAAGCTCTTGCTAGCCAGCACCCTTCCTTGGAAGCGCTTTCACAGGCGCAGCAACACTGGGGCTTTGCGCTTCTCTACCCACCAAACGTCACGGTCCTTCTCTTTCCATCGGTAGACACGAGCTGAGAAATTGCAAACGTCGAGCAATTGCTCAGAGATGAAAAGTGCCAGCACTGAAAGCTGTTGCTAGCCAGCACCCTTCCTTGGAAGCGCTTTTGTAGGCCTAAGAACACTGGGGCTCTGGGCTTCTCTAGCCACCTCATCTTCTGCTCATCCTCTCGCGCACTCTAAAGAGAGCTCAGGTGAGAAATTGCAAACGTCCAGCAATTGCTCAGAGATGAAAAGTGCCAGCACTGAAAGCTGTTGCTAGCCAGCACCCTTCCTTGGAAGCGCTTTCACAGGCGCAGCAACACTGGGGCTTTGCGCTTCTCTAGCCACCAAACGTCACGGTCATTCTCTTTCCGTCTCCTAGACACGAGCTGAGAAATTGAAAACGTCAAGCAATTGCTCAGAGATGAAAAGTGCCAGCACTGAAAGCTGTTGCTAGCCAGCACCCTTCCTTGGAAGCGCTTTCACAGGCGCAGCAACACTGGGGCTTTGCGCTTCTATACGCACCAAACGTCACGGTCATTCTCTTTCCGTCTCGTGGATATGAGCTGAGAAATTGCAAATGTCGAGCAATTGCTCAGAGATGAAAAGTGCCAGCACTGAAAGCTGTTGCTAGCCAGCACCCTTCCTTGGAAGCGCTTTTGTAGGCCTAAGAACACTGGGGCTCTGGGCTTCTCTAGCCACCTCATCTTCTGCTCATCCTCTCGCGCACTCTAAAGAGAGCTCAGGTGAGAAATTGCAAACGTCGAGCAATTGCTCAGAGATGAAAAGTGCCAGCACTGAAAGCTGTTGCTAGCCAGCACCCTTCCTTGGAAGCGCTTTCACAGGCGCAGCAACACTGGGGCTTTGCGCTTCTATACGCACCAAACGTCACGGTCCTTCTCTTTCCGTCTCCTAGACACGAGCTGAGAAATTGCAAACGTCGAGCAATTGCTCAGAGATGAAAAGTGCCAGCACTGAAAGCTCTTGCTAGCCAGCACCCTTCCTTGGAAGCGCTTTTGTAGGCCTAAGAACACTGGGGCTCTGGGCTTCTCTAGCCACCTCATCTTCTGCTCATCCTCGCGCGCTCTAAAGAGAGCTCAGGTGAGAAATTGCAAACGTCGAGCAATTGCTCAGAGATGAAAAGTGCCAGCACTGAAAGCTCTTGCTAGCCAGCACCCTTCCTTGGAAGCGCTTTCACAGGCGCAGCAACACTGGGGCTTTGCGCTTCTCTAGCCACCAAACGTCACGGTCCTTCTCTTTCCGTCTCCTAGACACGAGCTGAGAAATTGCAAACGTCGAGCAATTGCTCAGAGATGAAAAGTGCCAGCACTGAAAGCTGTTGCTAGCCAGCACCCTTCCTTGGAAGCGCTTTCACAGGTGCAGCAACACTGGGGCTTTGCGCTTCTCTACCCACCAAAAGTCACGGTCATTCTCTTTCCATCTCGTAGACACGAGCTGAGAAATTGCAAACGTCCAGCAATTGCTCAGAGATGAAAAGTGCCAGCACTGAAAGCTGTTGCTAGCCAGCACCCTTCCTTGGAAGCGCTTTCACAAGCACAGTAACACTGGGGCTTTGCGCTTCTATACGCACCAAACGTCACGGTCATTCTCTTTCCGTCTCGTGGACATGAGCTGAGAAATTGCAAACGTCGAGCAATTGCTCAGAGATGAAAAGTGCCAGCACTGAAAGCTGTTGCTAGCCAGCACCCTTCCTTGGAAGCGCTTTCACAGGCGCAGCAACACTGGGGCTTTGCGCTTCTCTAGCCACCAAACGTCACGGTCATTCTCTTTCCGCCTCGTAGACACGAGCTGAGAAATTGCAAACGTCGAGCAATTGCTCAGAGATGAAAAGTGCCAGCACTGAAAGCTGTTGCTAGCCAGCACCCTTCCTTGGAAGCGCTTTCACAAGCACAGTAACACTGGGGCTTTGCGCTTCTATACGCACCAAACGTCACGGTCATTCTCTTTCCGTCTCGTGGACATGAGCTGAGAAATTGCAAACGTCGAGCAATTGCTCAGAGATGAAAAGTGCCAGCACTGAAAGCTGTTGCTAGCCAGCACCCTTCCTTGGAAGCGCTTTCACAGGCGCAGCAACACTGGGGCTTTGCGCTTCTCTACCCACCAAACGTCACGGTCCTTCTCTTTCCGTCTCGTAGACACGAGCTGAGAAATTGCAAACGTCGAGCAATTGCTCCGAGATGAAAAGTGCCAGCACTGAAAGCTGTTGCTAGCCAGCACCCTTCCTTGGAAGCGCTTTTGTAGGCCTAAGAACACTGGGGCTCTGGGCTTCTCTAGCCACCTCATCTTCTGCTCATCCTCTCGCGCACTCTAAAGAGAGCTCAGGTGAGAAATTGCAAACGTCGAGCAATTGCTCAGAGATGAAAAGTGCCAGCACTGAAAGCTCTTGCTAGCCAGCACCCTTCCTTGGAAGCGCTTTCACAGGTGCAGCAACACTGGGGCTTTGCGCTTCTCTACGCACCAAACGTCACGGTCATTCTCTTTCCGCCTCGTAGACACGAGCTGAGAAATTGCAAACGTCAAGCAATTGCTCAGAGATGAAAAGTGCCAGCACTGAAAGCTGTTGCTAGCCAGCACCCTTCCTTGGAAGCGCTTTCACAAGCGCAGTAACACTGGGGCTTTGCGCTTCTATACGCACCAAACGTCACGGTCATTCTCTTTCCGTCTCGTGGACATGAGCTGAGAAATTGCAAACGTCGAGCAATTGCTCAGAGATGAAAAGTGCCAGCACTGAAAGCTCTTGCTAGCCAGCACCCTTCCTTGGAAGCGCTTTCACAGGCGCAGCAACACTGGGGCTTTGCGCTTCTCTAGCCACCAAACGTCACGGTCCTTCTCTTTCCGTCGGTAGACACGAGCTGAGAAATTGCAAACGTCGAGCAATTGCTCAGAGATGAAAAGTGCCAGCACTGAAAGCTGTTGCTAGCCAGCACCCTTCCTTGGAAGCGCTTTTGTAGGCCTAAGAACACTGGGGCTCTGGGCTTCTCTAGCCACCTCATCTTCTGCTCATCCTCTCGCGCACTCTAAAGAGAGCTCAGGTGAGAAATTGCAAACGTCGAGCAATTGCTCAGAGATGAAAAGTGCCAGCACTGAAAGCTCTTGCTAGCCAGCACCCTTCCTTGGAAGCGCTTTCACAGGCGCAGCAACACTGGGGCTTTGCGCTTCTCTAGCCACCAAACGTCACGGTCATTCTCTTTCCGTCTCCTAGACACGAGCTGAGAAATTGAAAACGTCAAGCAATTGCTCAGAGATGAAAAGTGCCAGCACTGAAAGCTGTTGCTAGCCAGCACCCTTCCTTGGAAGCGCTTTCACAGGCGCAGCAACACTGGGGCTTTGCGCTTCTATACGCACCAAACGTCACGGTCATTCTCTTTCCGTCTCGTGGATATGAGCTGAGAAATTGCAAATGTCGAGCAATTGCTCAGAGATGAAAAGTGCCAGCACTGAAAGCTGTTGCTAGCCAGCACCCTTCCTTGGAAGCGCTTTTGTAGGCCTAAGAACACTGGGGCTCTGGGCTTCTCTAGCCACCTCATCTTCTGCTCATCCTCTCGCGCACTCTAAAGAGAGCTCAGGTGAGAAATTGCAAACGTCGAGCAATTGCTCAGAGATGAAAAGTGCCAGCACTGAAAGCTGTTGCTAGCCAGCACCCTTCCTTGGAAGCGCTTTCACAGGCGCAGCAACACTGGGGCTTTGCGCTTCTATACGCACCAAACGTCACGGTCCTTCTCTTTCCGTCTCCTAGACACGAGCTGAGAAATTACAAACATCGAGCAATTGCTCAGAGATGAAAAGTGCCAGCACTGAAAGCTCTTGCTAGCCAGCACCCTTCCTTGGAAGCGCTTTTGTAGGCCTAAGAACACTGGGGCTCTGGGCTTCTCTAGCCACCTCATCTTCTGCTCATCCTCGCGCGCTCTAAAGAGAGCTCAGGTGAGAAATTGCAAACGTCGAGCAATTGCTCAGAGATGAAAAGTGCCAGCACTGAAAGCTCTTGCTAGCCAGCACCCTTCCTTGGAAGCGCTTTCACAGGCGCAGCAACACTGGGGCTTTGCGCTTCTCTAGCCACCAAACGTCACGGTCCTTCTCTTTCCGTCTCCTAGACACGAGCTGAGAAATTGCAAACGTCGAGCAATTGCTCCGAGATGAAAAGTGCCAGCACTGAAAGCTGTTGCTAGCCAGCACCCTTCCTTGGAAGCGCTTTCACAGGTGCAGCAACACTGGGGCTTTGCGCTTCTCTACCCACCAAAAGTCACGGTCATTCTCTTTCCATCTCGTAGACACGAGCTGAGAAATTGCAAACGTCGAGCAATTGCTCAGAGATGAAAAGTGCCAGCACTGAAAGCTGTTGCTAGCCAGCACCCTTCCTTGGAAGCGCTTTCACAAGCACAGTAACACTGGGGCTTTGCGCTTCTATACGCACCAAACGTCACGGTCATTCTCTTTCCGTCTCGTGGACATGAGCTGAGAAATTGCAAACGTCGAGCAATTGCTCAGAGATGAAAAGTGCCAGCACTGAAAGCTGTTGCTAGCCAGCACCCTTCCTTGGAAGCGCTTTCACAGGCGCAGCAACACTGGGGCTTTGCGCTTCTCTAGCCACCAAACGTCACGGTCATTCTCTTTCCGTCTCCTAGACACGAGCTGAGAAATTGCAAACGTCGAGCAATTGCTCAGAGATGAAAAGTGCCAGCACTGAAAGCTGTTGCTAGCCAGCACCCTTCCTTGGAAGCGCTTTCACAAGCACAGTAACACTGGGGCTTTGCGCTTCTATACGCACCAAACGTCACGGTCATTCTCTTTCCGTCTCGTGGACATGAGCTGAGAAATTGCAAACGTCGAGCAATTGCTCAGAGATGAAAAGTGCCAGCACTGAAAGCTGTTGCTAGCCAGCACCCTTCCTTGGAAGCGCTTTCACAGGCGCAGCAACACTGGGGCTTTGCGCTTCTCTACCCACCAAACGTCACGGTCCTTCTCTTTCCGTCTCGTAGACACGAGCTGAGAAATTGCAAACGTCGAGCAATTGCTCAGAGATGAAAAGTGCCAGCACTGAAAGCTGTTGCTAGCCAGCACCCTTCCTTGGAAGCGCTTTTGTAGGCCTAAGAACACTGGGGCTCTGGGCTTCTCTAGCCACCTCATCTTCTGCTCATCCTCTCGCGCACTCTAAAGAGAGCTCAGGTGAGAAATTGCAAACGTCGAGCAATTGCTCAGAGATGAAAAGTGCCAGCACTGAAAGCTGTTGCTAGCCAGCACCCTTCCTTGGAAGCGCTTTCACAGGCGCAGCAACACTGGGGCTTTGCGCTTCTCTAGCCACCAAACGTCACGGTCATTCTCTTTCCGCCTCGTAGACACAAGCTGAGAAATTGCAAACGTCGAGCAATTGCTCAGAGATGAAAAGTGCCAGCACTGAAAGCTCTTGCTAGCCAGCACCCTTCCTTGGAAGCGCTTTTGTAGGCCTAAGAACACTGGGGCTCTGGGCTTCTCTAGCCACCTCATCTTCTGCTCATCCTCGCGCGCACTCTAAAGAGAGCTCAGGTGAGAAATTGCAAACGTCGAGCAATTGCTCAGAGATGAAAAGTGCCAGCACTGAAAGCTGTTGCTAGCCAGCACCCTTCCTTGGAAGCGCTTTCACAGGCGCAGTAACACTGGGGCTTTGCACTTCTCTACGCACCAAACGTCACGGTCCTTCTCTTTCCGTCTCGTAGACACGAGCTGAGAAATTGCAAACGTCAAGCAATTGCTCAGAGATGAAAAGTGCCAGCACTGAAAGCTCTTGCTAGCCAGCACCCTTCCTTGGAAGCGCTTTCACAGGCGCAGCAACACTGGGGCTTTGCGCTTCTCTAGCCACCAAACGTCACGGTCATTCTCTTTCCGTCTCCTAGACACGAGCTGAGAAATTGCAAATGTCGAGCAATTGCTCAGAGATGAAAAGTGCCAGCACTGAAAGCTGTTGCTAGCCAGCACCCTTCCTTGGAAGCGCTTTTGTAGGCCTAAGAACACTGGGGCTCTGGGCTTCTCTAGCCACCTCATCTTCTGCTCATCCTCTCGCGCACTCTAAAGAGAGCTCAGGTGAGAAATTACAAACGTCGAGCAATTGCTCAGAGATGAAAAGTGCCAGCACTGAAAGCTCTTGCTAGCCAGCACCCTTCCTTGGAAGCGCTTTCACAGGCGCAGCAACACTGGGGCTTTGCGCTTCTCTACCCACCAAACGTCACGGTCCTTCTCTTTCCGTCTTGTAGACACGAGCTGAGAAATTGCAAACGTCGAGCAATTGCTCAGAGATGAAAAGTGCCAGCACTGAAAGCTCTTGCTAGCCAGCACCCTTCCTTGGAAGCGCTTTTGTAGGCCTAAGAACACTGGGGCTCTGGGCTTCTCTAGCCACCTCATCTTCTGCTCATCCTCTCGCGCACTCTAAACAGAGCTCAGGTGAGAAATTGCAAACGTCGAGCAATTGCTCAGAGATGAAAAGTGCCAGCACTGAAAGCTGTTGCTAGCCAGCACCCTTCCTTGGAAGCGCTTTCACAGGCGCAGTAACACTGGGGCTTTGCGCTTCTCTAGCCACCAAGCGTCACGGTCCTTCTCTTTCTGTCTCGTAGACACGAGCTGAGAAATTGCAAACGTCGAGCAATTGCTCCGAGATGAAAAGTGCCAGCACTGAAAGCTCTTGCTAGCCAGCACCCTTCCTTGGAAGCGCTTTCACAGGCGCAGCAACACTGGGGCTTTGCGCTTCTCTAGCCACCAAACGTCACGGTCCTTCTCTTTCCGTCGGTAGACACGAGCTGAGAAATTGCAAACGTCGAGCAATTGCTCAGAGATGAAAAGTGCCAGCACTGAAAGCTGTTGCTAGCCAGCACCCTTCCTTGGAAGCGCTTTTGTAGGCCTAAGAACACTGGGGCTCTGGGCTTCTCTAGCCACCTCATCTTCTGCTCATCCTCTCGCGCACTCTAAAGAGAGCTCAGGTGAGAAATTGCAAACGTCGAGCAATTGCTCAGAGATGAAAAGTGCCAGCACTGAAAGCTCTTGCTAGCCAGCACCCTTCCTTGGAAGCGCTTTCACAGGCGCAGCAACACTGGGGCTTTGCGCTTCTCTACGCACCAAACGTCACGGTCATTCTCTTTCCGCCTCGTAGACACGAGCTGAGAAATTGCAAACGTCGAGCAATTGCTCAGAGATGAAAAGTGCCAGCACTGAAAGCTCTTGCTAGCCAGCACCCTTCCTTGGAAGCGCTTTCACAAGCGCAGTAACACTGGGGCTTTGCGCTTCTATACGCACCAAACGTCACGGTCATTCTCTTTCCGTCTCGTGGACATGAGCTGAGAAATTGCAAACGTCGAGCAATTGCTCAGAGATGAAAAGTGCCAGCACTGAAAGCTCTTGCTAGCCAGCACCCTTCCTTGGAAGCGCTTTCACAGGCACAGCAACACTGGGGCTTTGCGCTTCTCTAGCCACCAAACGTCACGGTCCTTCTCTTTCCGTCTTGTAGACACGAGCTGAGAAATTGCAAACGTCGAGCAATTGCTCAGAGATGAAAAGTGCCAGCACTGAAAGCTCTTGCTAGCCAGCACCCTTCCTTGGAAGCGCTTTTGTAGGCCTAAGAACACTGGGGCTCTGGGCTTCTCTAGCCACCTCATCTTCTGCTCATCCTCTCGCGCACTCTAAAGAGAGCTCAGGTGAGAAATTGCAAACGACGAGCAATTGCTCAGAGATGAAAAGTGCCAGCACTGAAAGCTCTTGCTAGCCAGCACCCTTCCTTGGAAGCGCTTTCACAGGCGCAGTAACACTGGGGCTTTGCGCTTCTCTAGCCACCAAGCGTCACGGTCCTTCTCTTTCCGTCTCGTAGACACGAGCTGAGAAATTGCAAACGTCGAGCAATTGCTCAGAGATGAAAAGTGCCAGCACTGAAAGCTGTTGCTAGCCAGCACCCTTCCTTGGAAGCGCTTTCACAGGCGCAGCAACACTGGGGCTTTGCGCTTCTCTAGCCACCAAACGTCACGGTCCTTCTCTTTCCGTCTCCTAGACACGAGCTGAGAAATTGCAAACGTCCAGCAATTGCTCAGAGATGAAAAGTGCCAGCACTGAAAGCTGTTGCTAGCCAGCACCCTTCCTTGGAAGCGCTTTTGTAGGCCTAAGAACACTGGGGCTCTGGGCTTCTCTAGCCACCTCATCTTCTGCTCATCCTCTCGCGCACTCTAAAGAGAGCTCAGGTGAGAAATTGCAAACGTCGAGCAATTGCTCAGAGATGAAAAGTGCCAGCACTGAAAGCTGTTGCTAGCCAGCACCCTTCCTTGGAAGCGCTTTCACAGGCGCAGCAACACTGGGGCTTTGCGCTTCTCTACCCACCAAACGTCACGGTCATTCTCTTTCCGCCTCGTAGACACGAGCTGAGAAATTGCAAACGTCGAGCAATTGCTCAGAGATGAAAAGTGCCAGCACTGAAAGCTGTTGCTAGCCAGCACCCTTCCTTGGAAGCGCTTTCACAAGCGCAGTAACACTGGGGCTTTGCGCTTCTATACGCACCAAACGTCACGGTCATTCTCTTTCCGTCTCGTGGACATGAGCTGAGAAATTGCAAACGTCGAGCAATTGCTCAGAGATGAAAAGTGCCAGCACTGAAAGCTGTTGCTAGCCAGCACCCTTCCTTGGAAGCGCTTTCACAGGCGCAGCAACACTGGGGCTTTGCGCTTCTCTACCCACCAAAAGTCACGGTCCTTCTCTTTCCGTCGGTAGACACGAGCTGAGAAATTGCAAACGTCGAGCAATTGCTCCGAGATGAAAAGTGCCAGCACTGAAAGCTGTTGCTAGCCAGCACCCTTCCTTGGAAGCGCTTTTGTAGGCCTAAGAACACTGGGGCTCTGGGCTTCTCTAGCCACCTCATCTTCTGCTCATCCTCTCGCGCACTCTAAAGAGAGCTCAGGTGAGAAATTGCAAACGTCCAGCAATTGCTCAGAGATGAAAAGTGCCAGCACTGAAAGCTGTTGCTAGCCAGCACCCTTCCTTGGAAGCGCTTTCACAGGCACAGCAACACTGGGGCTTTGCGCTTCTCTAGCCACCAAACGTCACGGTCATTCTCGTTCTGTCTCGTAGACACGAGCTGAGAAATTGCAAACGTCGAGCAATTGCTCAGAGAGGAAAAGTGCCAGCACTGAAAGCTGTTGCTAGCCAGCACCCTTCCTTGGAAGCGCTTTTGTAGGCCTAAGAAGACTGGGGCTCTGGGCTTCTCTAGCCACCTCATCTTCTGCTCATCCTCTCGCGCACTCTAAAGAGAGCTCAGGTGAGAAATTGCAAACGTCCAGCAATTGCTCAGAGATGAAAAGTGCCAGCACTGAAAGCTCTTGCTAGCCAGCACCCTTCCTTGGAAGCGCTTTCACAGGCGCAGCAGCACTGGGGCTTTGCGCTTCTCTAGCCACCAAACGTCACGGTCCTTCTCTTTCCGTCTCCTAGACACGAGCTGAGAAATTGCAAACGTCCAGCAATTGCTCAGAGATGAAAACTGCCAGCACTGAAAGCTGTTGCTAGCCAGCACCCTTCCTTGGAAGCGCTTTTGTAGGCCTAAGAACACTGGGGCTCTGGGCTTCTTTAGCCACCTCATCTTCTGCTCATCCTCGCGCGCGCTCTGAAGAGAGCTCAGGTGAGAAATTGCAAACGTCGAGCAATTGCTCAGAGATGAAAAGTGCCAGCACTGAAAGCTGTTGCTAGCCAGCACCCTTCCTTGGAAGCGCTTTCACAGGCGCAGTAACACTGGGGCTTTGCACTTCTCTAGCTACCAAACTTCACGGTCCTTCTCTTTCCGTCGGTAGACACGAGCTGAGAAATTGCAAACGTCAAGCAATTGCTCAGAGATGAAAAGTGCCAGCACTGAAAGCTGTTGCTAGCCATCACCCTTCCTTGGAAGCGCTTTCACAGGCGCAGCAGCACTGGGGCTTTGCGCTTCTCTAGCCACCAAACGTCACGGTCCTTCTCTTTCCGTCTCGTAGACACGAGCTGAGAAATTGCAAACGTCGAGCAATTGCTCAGAGATGAAAAGGGCCAGCACTGAAAGCTGTTGCTAGCCAGCCCCCTTCCTTGGAAGCGCTTTTGTAGGCCTAAGAACACTGGGGCTCTGGGCTTCTCTAGCCACCTCATCTTCTGCTCATCCTGTCGCGCACTCTAAAGAGAGCTCAGGTGAGAAATTGCAAACGTCGAGCAATTGCTCAGAGATGAAAAGTGCCAGCACTGAAAGCTGTTGCTAGCCAGCACCCTTCCTTGGAAGCGCTTTCACAGGCGCAGCAACACTGGGGCTTTGCGCTTCTCTAGCCACCAAACGTCACGGTCCTTCTCTTTCCGTCGGTAGACACGAGCTGAGAAATTGCAAACGTCGAGCAATTGCTCAGAGATGAAAAGTGCCAGCACTGAAAGCTGTTGCTAGCCAGCACCCTTCCTTGGAAGCGCTTTTGTAGGCCTAAGAACAGTGGGGCTCTGGGCTTCTCTAGCCACCTAATCTTCTGCTCATCCTCGCGCGCACTCTAAAGAGAGCTCAGGTGAGAAATTGCAAACGTCGAGCAATTGCTCAGAGATGAAAAGTGCCAGCACTGAAAGCTGTTGCTAGCCAGCACCCTTCCTTGGAAGCGCTTTCACAGGCGCAGTAACACTGGGGCTTTGCACTTCTCTAGCTACCAAACTTCACGGTCCTTCTCTTTCCGTCGGTAGACACGAGCTGAGAAATTGCAAACGTCAAGCAATTGCTCAGAGATGAAAAGTGCCAGCACTGAAAGCTGTTGCTAGCCAGCACCCTTCCTTGGAAGCGCTTTCACAGGCGCAGCAACACTGGGGCTTTGTGCTTCTATACGCACCAAACGTCACGGTCATTCTCTTTCCGTCTCGTAGACACGAGCTGAGAAATTGCAAACGTCGAGCAATTGCTCAGAGATGAAAAGTGCCAGCACTGAAAGCTCTTGCTAGCCAGCACCCTTCCTTGGAAGCGCTTTTGTAGGCCTAAGAACACTGGGGCTCTGGGCTTCTCTAGCCACCTCATCTTCTGCTCATCCTGTCGCGCACTCTAAAGAGAGCTCAGGTGAGAAATTACAAACGTCGAGCAATTGCTCAGAGATGAAAAGTGCCAGCACTGAAAGCTGTTGCTAGCCAGCACCCTTCCTTGGAAGCGCTTTCACAGGCGCAGCAACACTGGGGCTTTGCGCTTCTCTAGCCACCAAACGTCACGGTCCTTCTCTTTCCGTCGGTAGACACGAGCTGAGAAATTGCAAACGTCGAGCAATTGCTCCGAGATGAAAAGTGCCAGCACTGAAAGCTCTTGCTAGCCAGCACCCTTCCTTGGAAGCGCTTTTGTAGGCCTAAGAAGACTGGGGCTCTGGGCTTCTCTAGCCACCTCATCTTCTGCTCATCCTCTCGCGCACTCTAAAGAGAGCTCAGGTGAGAAATTGCAAACGTCGAGCAATTGCTCAGAGATGAAAAGTGCCAGCACTGAAAGCTCTTGCTAGCCAGCACCCTTCCTTGGAAGCGCTTTCACAGGCGCAGCAACACTGGGGCTTTGCGCTTCTCTACCCACCAAACGTCACGGTCCTTCTCTTTCCGTCGGTAGACACGAGCTGAGAAATTGCAAACGTCGAGCAATTGCTCAGAGATGAAAAGTGCCAGCACTGAAAGCTCTTGCTAGCCAGCACCCTTCCTTGGAAGCGCTTTCCAGGTGCAGCAACACTGGGGCTTTGCGCTTCTCTACCCACCAAAAGTCACGGTCCTTCTCTTTCCGTCTCCTAGACACGAGCTGAGAAATTGCAAACGTCGAGCAATTGCTCAGAGATGAAAAGTGCCAGCACTGAAAGCTGTTGCTAGCCAGCACCCTTCCTTGGAAGCGCTTTTGTAGGCCTAAGAACACTGGGGCTCTGGGCTTCTCTAGCCACCTCATCTTCTGCTCATCCTCTCGCGCACTCTAAAGAGAGCTCAGGTGAGAAATTGCAAACGTCGAGCAATTGCTCAGAGATGAAAAGTGCCAGCACTGAAAGCTGTTGCTAGCCAGCACCCTTCCTTGGAAGCGCTTTCACAGGCGCAGCAACACTGGGGCTTTGCACTTCTCTAGCCACCAAACGTCACGGTCCTTCTCTTTCCGTCTCCTAGACACGAGCTGAGAAATTGCAAACGTCGAGCAATTGCTCAGAGATGAAAAGTGCCAGCACTGAAAGCTCTTGCTAGCCAGCACCCTTCCTTGGAAGCGCTTTTGTAGGCCTAAGAACACTGGGGCTCTGGGCTTCTCTAGCCACCTAATCTTCTGCTCATCCTCTCGCGCACTCTAAAGAGAGCTCAGGTGAGAAATTGCAAACGTCCAGCAATTGCTCAGAGATGAAAAGTGCCAGCACTGAAAGCTGTTGCTAGCCAGCACCCTTCCTTGGAAGCGCTTTCACAGGCGCAGCAACACTGGGGCTTTGCGCTTCTCTACGCACCAAACGTCACGGTCCTTCTCTTTCCGTCTCGTAGACACGAGCTGAGAAATTGCAAACGTCCAGCAATTGCTCAGAGATGAAAAGTGCCAGCACTGAAAGCTGTTGCTAGCCAGCACCCTTCCTTGGAAGCGCTTTTGTAGGCCGAAGAACACTGGGGCTCTGGGCTTCTCTAGCCACCTCATCTTCTGCTCATCCTCTCGCGCACTCTAAAGAGAGCTCAGGTGAGAAATTGCAAACGTCGAGCAATTGCTCAGAGATGAAAAGTGCCAGCACTGAAAGCTGTTGCTAGCCAGCACCCTTCCTTGGAAGCGCTTTCACAGGTGCAGCAACACTGGGGCTTTGCGCTTCTCTAGCCACCAAACGTCACGGTCCTTCTCTTTCCGTCTCCTAGACACGAGCTGAGAAATTGCAAACGTCGAGCAATTGCTCCGAGATGAAAAGTGCCAGCACTGAAAGCTGTTGCTAGCCAGCACCCTTCCTTGGAAGCGCTTTCACAGGCGCAGCAACACTGGGGCTTTGCGCTTCTCTAGCCACCAAACGTCACGGTCCTTCTCTTTCCGTCTCCTAGACACGAGCTGAGAAATTGCAAACGTCGAGCAATTGCTCAGAGATGAAAAGTGCCAGCACTGAAAGCTCTTGCTAGCCAGCACCCTTCCTTGGAAGCGCTTTCACAGGTGCAGCAACACTGGGGCTTTGCGCTTCTCTAGCCACCAAAAGTCACGGTCCTTCTCTTTCCTTCTCCTAGACACGAGCTGAGAAATTGCAAACGTCGAGCAATTGCTCAGAGATGAAAAGTGCCAGCACTGAAAGCTCTTGCTAGCCAGCACCCTTCCTTGGAAGCGCTTTTGTAGGCCTAAGAACACTGGGGCTCTGGGCTTCTCTAGCCACCTCATCTTCTGCTCATCCTCTCGCGCACTCTAAAGAGAGCTCAGGTGAGAAATTGCAAACGTCGAGCAATTGCTCAGAGATGAAAAGTGCCAGCACTGAAAGCTCTTGCTAGCCAGCACCCTTCCTTGGAAGCGCTTTCACAGGCGCAGTAACACTGGGGCTTTGCGCTTCTCTAGCCACCAAAAGTCACGGTCCTTCTCTTTCCGTCGGTAGACACGAGCTGAGAAATTGCAAACGTCGAGCAATTGCTCAGAGATGAAAAGTGCCAGCACTGAAAGCTGTTGCTAGCCAGCACCCTTCCTTGGAAGCGCTTTTGTAGGCCTAAGAACACTGGGGCTCTGGGCTTCTCTAGCCACCTCATCTTCTGCTCATCCTCTCGCGCACTCTAAAGAGAGCTCAGGTGAGAAATTGCAAATGTCGAGCAATTGCTCAGAGATGAAAAGTGCCAGCACTGAAAGCTCTTGCTAGCCAGCACCCTTCCTTGGCAGCGCTTTTGTAGGCCTAAGAACACTGGGGCTCTGGGCTTCTCTAGCCACCTCATCTTCTGCTCATCCTCTCACGCACTCTAAAGAGAGCTCAGGTGAGAAATTGCAAACGTCGAGCAATTGCTCAGAGATGAAAAGTGCCAGCACTGAAAGCTCTTGCTAGCCAGCACCCTTCCTTGGAAGCGCTTTCACAGGCGCAGCAACACTGGGGCTTTGCGCTTCTCTACCCACCAAACGTCACGGTCCTTCTCTTTCCGTCTCCTAGACACGAGCTGAGAAATTGCAAACGTGGAGCAATTGCTCAGAGATGAAAAGTGCCAGCACTGAAAGCTCTTGCTAGCCAGCACCCTTCCTTGGAAGCGCTTTTGTAGGCCTAAGAACACTGGGGCTCTGGGCTTCTCTAGCCACCTCATCTTCTGCTCATCCTCTCGCGCACTCTAAAGAGAGCTCAGGTGAGAAATTGCAAACGTCCAGCAATTGCTCAGAGATGAAAAGTGCCAGCACTGAAAGCTGTTGCTAGCCAGCACCCTTCCTTGGAAGCGCTTTCACAGGCGCAGCAACACTGGGGCTTTGCGCTTCTATACGCAACAAATGTCACGGTCCTTCTCTTTCCGTCTTGTAGACACGAGCTGAGAAATTGCAAACGTCGAGCAATTGCTCAGAGAGGAAAAGTGCCAGCACTGAAAGCTGTTGCTAGCCAGCACCCTTCCTTGGAAGCGCTTTTGTAGGCCTAAGAACACTGGGGCTCTGGGCTTCTCTAGCCACCTCATCTTCTGCTCATCCTCTCGCGCACTCTAAAGAGAGCTCAGGTGAGAAATTGCAAACATCGAGCAATTGCTCAGAGATGAAAAGTGCCAGCACTGAAAGCTGTTGCTAGCCAGCACCCTTCCTTGGAAGCGCTTTCACAGGCGCAGCAACACTGGGGCTTTGCGCTTCTCTAGCCACCAAACGTCACGGTCACTATCTCTCCGTCTCCTAGACACGAGCTGAGAAATTGCAAACGTCGAGCAATTGCTCAGAGATGAAAAGTGCCAGCACTGAAAGCTCTTGCTAGCCAGCACCCTTCCTTGGAAGCGCTTTCACAGGTGCAGCAACACTGGGGCTTTGCGCTTCTCTACCCACCAAAAGTCACGGTCCTTCTCTTTCCGTCTCCTAGACACGAGGTGAGAAATTGCAAACGTCGAGTAATTGCTCAGAGATGAAAAGTGCCAGCACTGAAAGCTGTTGCTAGCCAGCACCCTTCCTTGGAAGCGCTTTTGTAGGCCTAAGAAGACTGGGGCTCTGGGCTTCTCTAGCCACCTCATCTTCTGCTCATCCTCTCGCGCACTCTAAAGAGAGCTCAGGTGAGAAATTACAAACGTCGAGCAATTGCTCAGAGATGAAAAGGGCCAGCACTGAAAGCTGTTGCTAGCCAGCACCCTTCCTTGGAAGCGCTTTCACAGGCGCAGTAACACTGGGGCTTTGCGCTTCTCTACCCACCAAAAGTCACGGTCCTTCTCTTTCCGTCTCCTAGACACGAGCTGAGAAATTGCAAACGTCGAGCAATTGCTCAGAGATGAAAAGTGCCAGCACTGAAAGCTCTTGCTAGCCAGCACCCTTCCTTGGAAGCGCTTTTGTAGGCCTAAGAACACTGGGGCTCTGGGCTTCTCTAGCCACCTCATCTTCTGCTCATCCTCTCGCGCACTCTAAAGAGAGCTCAGGTGAGAAATTGCAAATGTCCAGCAATTGCTCAGAGATGAAAAGTGCCAGCACTGAAAGCTCTTGCTAGCCAGCACCCTTCCTTGGAAGCGCTTTCACAGGAGCAGCAACACTGGGGCTTTGCGCTTCTCTAGCCACCAAAAGTCACGGTCCTTCTCTTTCCGTCTCGTAGACACGAGGTGAGAAATTGCAAACGTCGAGCAATTGCTCCGAGATGAAAAGTGCCAGCACTGAAAGCTCTTGCTAGCCAGCACCCTTCCTTGGAAGCGCTTTTGTAGCCCTTAGAACACTGGGGCTCTGGGCTTCTCTAGCCACCTCATCTTCTGCTCATCCTCTCGCGCACTCTAAAGAGAGCTCAGGTGAGAAATTGCAAACGTCGAGCAATTGCTCAGAGATGAAAAGTGCCAGCACTGAAAGCTGTTGCTAGCCAGCACCCTTCCTTGGAAGCGCTTTCACAGGCGCAGCAACACTGGGGCTTTGCGCTTCTCTACCCACCAAACGTCACGGTCCTTCTCTTTCCGTCTCGTAGACACGAGCTGAGAAATTGCAAACGTCGAGCAATTGCTCAGAGATGAAAAGTGCCAGCACTGAAAGCTGTTGCTAGCCAGCACCCTTCCTTGGAAGCGCTTTTGTAGGCCTAAGAACACTGGGGCTCTGGGCTTCTCTAGCCACCTCATCTTCTGCTCATCCTCTCGCGCACTCTAAAGAGAGCTCAGGTGAGAAATTGCAAACGTCGAGCAATTGCTCAGAGATGAAAAGTGCCAGCACTGAAAGCTGTTGCTAGCCAGCACCCTTCCTTGGAAGCGCTTTCTCAGGCTCAGTAACACTGGGGCTTTGCGCTTCTCTAGCCACCAAACGTCATGGTCCTTCTCTTTCCGTCTCCTAGACAAGAGCTGAGAAATTGCAAACGTCGAGCAATTGCTCAGAGATGAAAAGTGCCAGCACTGAAAGCTGTTGCTAGCCAGCACCCTTCCTTGGAAGCGCTTTCACAGGCGCAGCAACACTGGGGCTTTGCACTTCTCTAGCCACCAAACGTCACGGTCCTTCTCTTTCCGTCGGTAGACACGAGCTGAGAAATTGCAAACGTCGAGCAATTGCTCAGAGATGAAAAGTGCCAGCACTGAAAGCTCTTGCTAGCCAGCACCCTTCCTTGGAAGCGCTTTTGTAGGCCTAAGAACACTGGGGCTCTGGGCTTCTCTAGCCACCTCATCTTCTGCTCATCCTCTCGCGCACTCTAAAGAGAGCTCAGGTGAGAAATTGCAAACGTCGAGCAATTGCTCAGAGATGAAAAGTGCCAGCACTGAAAGCTGTTGCTAGCCAGCACCCTTCCTTGGAAGCGCTTTCACAGGAGCAGCAACACTGGGGCTTTGCGCTTCTCTAGCCACCAAATGTCACGGTCCTTCTCTTTCCGTCTCCTAGACACGAGCTGAGAAATTGCAAACGTCAAGCAATTGCTCAGAGATGAAAAGTGCCAGCACTGAAAGCTGTTGCTAGCCAGCCCCCTTCCTTGGAAGCGCTTTTGTAGGCCTAAGAACACTGGGGCTCTGGGCTTCTCTAGCCACCTCATCTTCTGCTCATCCTCTCGCGCACTCTAAAGAGAGCTCAGGTGAGAAATTGCAAACGTCGAGCAATTGCTCAGAGATGAAAAGTGCCAGCACTGAAAGCTGTTGCTAGCCAGCACCCTTCCTTGGAAGCGCTTTCACAGGCGCAGCAACACTGGGGCTTTGCGCTTCTCTAGCCACCAAACGTCACGGTCCTTCTCTTTCCGTCTCGTAGACACGAGGTGAGAAATTGCAAACGTCGAGCAATTGCTCAGAGATGAAAAGTGCCAGCACTGAAAGCTGTTGCTAGCCAGCACCCTTCCTTGGAAGCGCTTTTGTAGGCCTAAGAACACTGGGGCTCTGGGCTTCTCTAGCCACCTCATCTTCTGCTCATCCTCTCGCGCACTCTAAAGAGAGCTCAGGTGAGAAATTGCAAACGTCGAGCAATTGCTCAGAGATGAAAAGTGCCAGCACTGAAAGCTCTTGCTAGCCAGCACCCTTCCTTGGAAGCGCTTTCACAGGCGCAGCAACACTGGGGCTTTGCGCTTCTCTAGCCACCAAACGTCACGGTCCTTCTCTTTCCGTCTCCTAGACACGAGCTGAGAAATTGCAAACGTCGAGCAATTGCTCAGAGATGAAAAGGGCCAGCACTGAAAGCTGTTGCTAGCCAGCACCCTTCCTTGGAAGCGCTTTCACAGGTGCAGCAACACTGGGGCTTTGCGCTTCTATACGCACCAAAAGTCACGGTCCTTCGCTTTCCGTCTCCTAGACACGAGCTGAGAAATTGCAAACGTCGAGCAATTGCTCAGAGATGAAAAGTGCCAGCACTGAAAGCTGTTGCTAGCCAGCACCCTTCCTTGGAAGCGCTTTTGTAGGCCTAAGAACACTGGGGCTCTGGGCTTCTCTAGCCACCTCATCTTCTGCTCATCCTCTCGCGCACTCTAAAGAGAGCTCAGGTGAGAAATTGCAAACATCGAGCAATTGCTCAGAGATGAAAAGTGCCAGCACTGAAAGCTGTTGCTAGCCAGCACCCTTCCTTGGAAGCGCTTTCACAGGCGCAGCAACACTGGGGCTTTGCGCTTCTCTACGCACCAAACGTCACGGTCCTTCTCTTTCCGTCGGTAGACACGAGCTGAGAAATTGCAAACGTCGAGCAATTGCTCAGAGATGAAAAGTGCCAGCACTGAAAGCTCTTGCTAGCCAGCACCCTTCCTTGGAAGCGCTTTCACAGGTGCAGCAACACTGGGGCTTTGCGCTTCTCTAGCCACCAAAAGTCACGGTCCTTCTCTTTCCGTCTCCTAGACACGAGCTGAGAAATTGCAAACGTCGAGCAATTGCTCAGAGATGAAAAGTGCCAGCACTGAAAGCTGTTGCTAGCCAGCACCCTTCCTTGGAAGCGCTTTTGTAGGCCTAAGAACACTGGGGCTCTGGGCTTCTCTAGCCACCTCATCTTCTGCTCATCCTCTCGCGCACTCTAAAGAGAGGTCAGGTGAGAAATTGCAAACGTCCAGCAATTGCTCAGAGATGAAAAGGGCCAGCACTGAAAGCTGTTGCTAGCCAGCACCCTTCCTTGGAAGCGCTTTCACAGGCGCAGTAACACTGGGGCTTTGCGCTTCTCTAGCCACCAAAAGTCACGGTCCTTCTCTTTCCGTCTCCTAGACACGAGCTGAGAAATTGCAAACGTCGAGCAATTGCTCAGAGATGAAAAGTGCCAGCACTGAAAGCTCTTGCTAGCCAGCACCCTTCCTTGGAAGCGCTTTTGTAGGCCTAAGAACACTGGGGCTCTGGGCTTCTCTAGCCACCTCATCTTCTGCTCATCCTCTCGCGCACTCTAAAGAGAGCTCAGGTGAGAAATTGCAAATGTCGAGCAATTGCTCAGAGATGAAAAGTGCCAGCACTGAAAGCTCTTGCTAGCCAGCACCCTTCCTTGGAAGCGCTTTCACAGGAGCAGCAACACTGGGGCTTTGCGCTTCTCTAGCCACCAAAAGTCACGGTCCTTCTCTTTCCGTCTCGTAGACACGAGCTGAGAAATTGCAAACGTCGAGCAATTGCTCAGAGATGAAAAGTGCCAGCACTGAAAGCTGTTGCTAGCCAGCACCCTTCCTTGGAAGCGCTTTTGTAGCCCTTAGAACACTGGGGCTCTGGGCTTCTCTAGCCACCTCATCTTCTGCTCATCCTCTCGCGCACTCTAAAGAGAGCTCAGGTGAGAAATTACAAACGTCGAGCAATTGCTCAGAGATGAAAAGTGCCAGCACTGAAAGCTCTTGCTAGCCAGCACCCTTCCTTGGAAGCGCTTTCACAGGCGCAGCAACACTGGGGCTTTGCGCTTCTCTAGCCACCAAACGTCACGGTCCTTCTCTTTCCGTCTCGTAGACACGAGCTGAGAAATTGCAAACGTCAAGCAATTGCTCAGAGATGAAAAGTGCCAGCACTGAAAGCTGTTGCTAGCCAGCACCCTTCCTTGGAAGCGCTTTTGTAGGCGTAAGAACACTGGGGCTCTGGGCTTCTCTAGCCACCTAATCTTCTGCTCATCCTCTCGCGCACTCTAAAGAGAGCTCAGGTGAGAAATTGCAAACGTCGAGCAATTGCTCAGAGATGAAAAGTGCCAGCACTGAAAGCTCTTGCTAGCCAGCACCCTTCCTTGGAAGCACTTTCACAGGCGCAGTAACACTGGGGCTTTGCGCTTCTCTAGCCACCAAACGTCATGGTCCTTCTCTTTCCGTCTCCTAGACACGAGCTGAGAAATTGCAAACGTCGAGCAATTGCTCCGAGATGAAAAGTGCCAGCACTGAAAGCTGTTGCTAGCCAGCACCCTTCCTTGGAAGCGCTTTCACAGGCGCAGCAACACTGGGGCTTTGCACTTCTCTAGCCACCAAACGTCACGGTCCTTCTCTTTCCGTCTCCTAGACACGAGCTGAGAAATTGCAAACGTCGAGCAATTGCTCAGAGATGAAAAGTGCCAGCACTGAAAGCTGTTGCTAGCCAGCACCCTTCCTTGGAAGCGCTTTTGTAGGCCTAAGAAGACTGGGGCTCTGGGCTTCTCTAGCCACCTCATCTTCTGCTCATCCTCTCGCGCACTCTAAAGAGAGCTCAGGTGAGAAATTGCAAATGTCCAGCAATTGCTCAGAGATGAAAAGTGCCAGCACTGAAAGCTGTTGCTAGCCAGCACCCTTCCTTGGAAGCGCTTTCACAGGTGCAGCAACACTGGGGCTTTGCGCTTCTCTAGCCACCAAACGTCACGGTCCTTCTCTTTCCGTCTCCTAGACACGAGCTGAGAAATTGCAAACGTCGAGCAATTGCTCAGAGATGAAAAGTGCCAGCACTGAAAGCTGTTGCTAGCCAGCACCCTTCCTTGGAAGCGCTTTTGTAGGCCTAAGAACACTGGGGCTCTGGGCTTCTCTAGCCACCTCATCTTCTGCTCATCCTCTCGCGCACTCTAAAGAGAGCTCAGGTGAGAAATTACAAACGTCGAGCAATTGCTCAGAGATGAAAAGGGCCAGCACTGAAAGCTCTTGCTAGCCAGCACCCTTCCTTGGAAGCGCTTTCACAGGCGCAGTAACACTGGGGCTTTGCGCTTCTCTACCCACCAAACGTCACGGTCCTTCTCTTTCCGTCGGTAGACACGAGCTGAGAAATTGCAAACGTCGAGCAATTGCTCAGAGATGAAAAGTGCCAGCACTGAAAGCTCTTGCTAGCCAGCACCCTTCCTTGGAAGCGCTTTTGTAGGCCTAAGAACACTGGGGCTCTGGGCTTCTCTAGCCACCTCATCTTCTGCTCATCCTCTCGCGCACTCTAAAGAGAGCTCAGGTGAGAAATTGCAAACGTCGAGCAATTGCTCAGAGATGAAAAGTGCCAGCACTGAAAGCTGTTGCTAGCCAGCACCCTTCCTTGGAAGCGCTTTTGTAGCCCTTAGAACACTGGGGCTCTGGGCTTCTCTAGCCACCTCATCTTCTGCTCATCTTCTCGCGCACTCTAAAGAGAGCTCAGGTGAGAAATTGCAAACGTCGAGCAATTGCTCAGAGATGAAAAGTGCCAGCACTGAAAGCTGTTGCTAGCCAGCACCCTTCCTTGGAAGCGCTTTCACAGGCGCAGCAACACTGGGGCTTTGCGCTTCTCTAGCCACCAAACGTCACGGTCCTTCTCTTTCCGTCTCGTAGACACGAGGTGAGAAATTGCAAACGTCGAGCAATTGCTCAGAGATGAAAAGTGCCAGCACTGAAAGCTGTTGCTAGCCAGCACCCTTCCTTGGAAGCGCTTTTGTAGGCCTAAGAAGACTGGGGCTCTGGGCTTCTCTAGCCACCTCATCTTCTGCTCATCCTCTCGCGCACTCTAAAGAGAGCTCAGGTGAGAAATTGCAAACGTCGAGCAATTGCTCAGAGATGAAAAGTGCCAGCACTGAAAGCTGTTGCTAGCCAGCACCCTTCCTTGGAAGCGCTTTCACAGGCGCAGCAACACTGGGGCTTTGCGCTTCTCTAGCCACCAAACGTCACGGTCCTTCTCTTTCCGTCGGTAGACACGAGCTGAGAAATTGCAAACGTCGAGCAATTGCTCAGAGATGAAAAGTGCCAGCACTGAAAGCTGTTGCTAGCCAGCACCCTTCCTTGGAAGCGCTTTCACAGGTGCAGCAACACTGGGGCTTTGCGCTTCTCTAGCCACCAAAAGTCACGGTCCTTCTCTTTCCGTCTCCTAGACACGAGCTGAGAAATTGCAAACGTCGAGCAATTGCTCAGAGATGAAAAGTGCCAGCACTGAAAGCTCTTGCTAGCCAGCACCCTTCCTTGGAAGCGCTTTTGTAGGCCTAAGAACACTGGGGCTCTGGGCTTCTCTAGCCACCTCATCTTCTGCTCATCCTCTCGCGCACTCTAAAGAGAGCTCAGGTGAGAAATTACAAACGTCGAGCAATTGCTCAGAGATGAAAAGTGCCAGCACTGAAAGCTCTTGCTAGCCAGCACCCTTCCTTGGAAGCGCTTTCACAGGCGCAGTAACACTGGGGCTTTGCGCTTCTCTACCCACCAAACGTCACGGTCCTTCTCTTTCCGTCTCCTAGACACGAGCTGAGAAATTGCAAACGTCGAGCAATTGCTCAGAGATGAAAAGTGCCAGCACTGAAAGCTGTTGCTAGCCAGCACCCTTCCTTGGAAGCGCTTTTGTAGGCCTAAGAACACTGGGGCTCTGCGCTTCTCTAGCCACCTCATCTTCTGCTCATCCTCTCGCGCACTCTAAAGAGAGCTCAGGTGAGAAATTGCAAACGTCCAGCAATTGCTCAGAGATGAAAAGTGCCAGCACTGAAAGCTGTTGCTAGCCAGCACCCTTCCTTGGAAGCGCTTTCACAGGCGCAGCAACACTGGGGCTTTGCGCTTCTCTAGCCACCAAACGTCACGGTCCTTCTCTTTCCGTCTCCTAGACACGAGCTGAGAAATTGCAAACGTCGAGCAATTGCTCAGAGATGAAAAGTGCCAGCACTGAAAGCTGTTGCTAGCCAGCACCCTTCCTTGGAAGCGCTTTTGTAGGCCTAAGAACACTGGGGCTCTGGGCTTCTCTAGCCACCTCATCTTCTGCTCATCCTCTCGCGCACTCTAAAGAGAGCTCAGGTGAGAAATTGCAAACGTCGAGCAATTGCTCAGAGATGAAAAGTGCCAGCACTGAAAGCTCTTGCTAGCCAGCACCCTTCCTTGGAAGCGCTTTCACAGGCGCAGTAACACTGGGGCTTTGCGCTTCTCTACCCACCAAACGTCACGGTCCTTCTCTTTCCGTCTCCTAGACACGAGCTGAGAAATTGCAAACGTCGAGCAATTGCTCAGAGATGAAAAGTGCCAGCACTGAAAGCTCTTGCTAGCCAGCACCCTTCCTTGGAAGCGCTTTTGTAGGCCTAAGAACACTGGGGCTCTGGGCTTCTCTAGCCACCTCATCTTCTGCTCATCCTCTCGCGCACTCTAAAGAGAGCTCAGGTGAGAAATTGCAAATGTCCAGCAATTGCTCAGAGATGAAAAGTGCCAGCACTGAAAGCTCTTGCTAGCCAGCACCCTTCCTTGGAAGCGCTTTCACAGGAGCAGCAACACTGGGGCTTTGCGCTTCTCTAGCCACCAAAAGTCACGGTCCTTCTCTTTCCGTCTCCTAGACACGAGCTGAGAAATTGCAAACGTCGAGCAATTGCTCAGAGATGAAAAGTGCCAGCACTGAAAGCTGTTGCTAGCCAGCACCCTTCCTTGGAAGCGCTTTTGTAGCCCTTAGAACACTGGGGCTCTGGGCTTCTCTAGCCACCTCATCTTCTGCTCATCCTCTCGCGCACTCTAAAGAGAGCTCAGGTGAGAAATTGCAAACGTCCAGCAATTGCTCAGAGATGAAAAGTGCCAGCACTGAAAGCTGTTGCTAGCCAGCACCCTTCCTTGGAAGCGCTTTCACAGGCGCAGCAACACTGGGTCTTTGCGCTTCTCTAGCCACCAAACGTCACGGTCCTTCTCTTTCCGTCTCCTAGACACGAGCTGAGAAATTGCAAACGTCGAGCAATTGCTCAGAGATGAAAAGTGCCAGCACTGAAAGCTGTTGCTAGCCAGCACCCTTCCTTGGAAGCGCTTTTGTAGGCCTAAGAACACTGGGGCTCTGGGCTTCTCTAGCCACCTCATCTTCTGCTCATCCTCTCGCGCACTCTATAAGAGAGCTCAGGTGAGAAATTGCAAACGTCGAGCAATTGCTCAGAGATGAAAAGTGCCAGCACTGAAAGCTGTTGCTAGCCAGCACCCTTCCTTGGAAGCGCTTTCACAGGCGCAGCAACACTGGGGCTTTGCGCTTCTCTACCCACCAAACGTCACGGTCCTTCTCTTTCCGTCGGTAGACACGAGCTGAGAAATTGCAAACGTCGAGCAATTGCTCAGAGATGAAAAGTGCCAGCACTGAAAGCTGTTGCTAGCCAGCACCCTTCCTTGGAAGCGCTTTCACAGGTGCAGCAACACTGGGGCTTTGCGCTTCTATACGCACCAAAAGTCACGGTCCTTCTCTTTCCGTCTCCTAGACACGAGCTGAGAAATTGCAAACGTCGAGCAATTGCTCAGAGATGAAAAGTGCCAGCACTGAAAGCTGTTGCTAGCCAGCACCCTTCCTTGGAAGCGCTTTTGTAGGCCTAAGAACACTGGGGCTCTGGGCTTCTCTAGCCACCTCATCTTCTGCTCATCCTCTCGCGCACTCTGAAGAGAGCTCAGGTGAGAAATTACAAACGTCGAGCAATTGCTCAGAGATGAAAAGTGCCAGCACTGAAAGCTCTTGCTAGCCAGCACCCTTCCTTGGAAGCGCTTTCACAGGCGCAGTAACACTGGGGCTTTGCGCTTCTCTAGCCACCAAAAGTCACGGTCCTTCTCTTTCCGTCTCCTAGACACGAGCTGAGAAATTGCAAACGTCGAGCAATTGCTCAGAGATGAAAAGTGCCAGCACTGAAAGCTGTTGCTAGCCAGCACCCTTCCTTGGAAGCGCTTTTGTAGGCCTAAGAACACTGGGGCTCTGGGCTTCTCTAGCCACCTCATCTTCTGCTCATCCTCTCGTGCACTCTAAAGAGAGCTCAGGTGAGAAATTACAAACGTCGAGCAATTGCTCAGAGATGAAAAGTGCCAGCACTGAAAGCTGTTGCTAGCCAGCACCCTTCCTTGGAAGCGCTTTCACAGGCGCAGTAACACTGGGGCTTTGCGCTTCTCTACCCACCAAACGTCACGGTCCTTCTCTTTCCGTCTCCTAGACACGAGCTGAGAAATTGCAAACGTCGAGCAATTGCTCAGAGATGAAAAGTGCCAGCACTGAAAGCTCTTGCTAGCCAGCACCCTTCCTTGGAAGCGCTTTTGTAGGCCTAAGAACACTGGGGCTCTGGGCTTCTCTAGCCACCTCATCTTCTGCTCATCCTCTCGCGCACTCTAAAGAGAGCTCAGGTGAGAAATTGCAAATGTCCAGCAATTGCTCAGAGATGAAAAGTGCCAGCACTGAAAGCTCTTGCTAGCCAGCACCCTTCCTTGGAAGCGCTTTCACAGGAGCAGCAACACTGGGGCTTTGCGCTTCTCTAGCCACCAAAAGTCACGGTCCTTCTCTTTCCGTCTCCTAGACACGAGCTGAGAAATTGCAAACGTCGAGCAATTGCTCAGAGATGAAAAGTGCCAGCACTGAAAGCTGTTGCTAGCCAGCACCCTTCCTTGGAAGCGCTTTTGTAGCCCTTAGAACACTGGGGCTCTGGGCTTCTCTAGCCACCTCATCTTCTGCTCATCCTCTCGCGCACTCTAAAGAGAGCTCAGGTGAGAAATTGCAAACGTCCAGCAATTGCTCAGAGATGAAAAGTGCCAGCACTGAAAGCTGTTGCTAGCCAGCACCCTTCCTTGGAAGCGCTTTCACAGGCGCAGCAACACTGGGTCTTTGCGCTTCTCTAGCCACCAAACGTCACGGTCCTTCTCTTTCCGTCTCCTAGACACGAGCTGAGAAATTGCAAACGTCGAGCAATTGCTCAGAGATGAAAAGTGCCAGCACTGAAAGCTGTTGCTAGCCAGCACCCTTCCTTGGAAGCGCTTTTGTAGGCCTAAGAACACTGGGGCTCTGGGCTTCTCTAGCCACCTCATCTTCTGCTCATCCTCTCGCGCACTCTATAAGAGAGCTCAGGTGAGAAATTGCAAACGTCGAGCAATTGCTCAGAGATGAAAAGTGCCAGCACTGAAAGCTCTTGCTAGCCAGCACCCTTCCTTGGAAGCGCTTTCACAGGCGCAGCAACACTGGGGCTTTGCGCTTCTCTACCCACCAAACGTCACGGTCCTTCTCTTTCCGTCGGTAGACACGAGCTGAGAAATTGCAAACGTCGAGCAATTGCTCAGAGATGAAAAGTGCCAGCACTGAAAGCTGTTGCTAGCCAGCACCCTTCCTTGGAAGCGCTTTCACAGGTGCAGCAACACTGGGGCTTTGCGCTTCTATACGCACCAAAAGTCACGGTCCTTCTCTTTCCGTCTCCTAGACACGAGCTGAGAAATTGCAAACGTCGAGCAATTGCTCAGAGATGAAAAGTGCCAGCACTGAAAGCTGTTGCTAGCCAGCACCCTTCCTTGGAAGCGCTTTTGTAGGCCTAAGAACACTGGGGCTCTGGGCTTCTCTAGCCACCTCATCTTCTGCTCATCCTCTCGCGCACTCTAAACAGAGCTCAGGTGAGAAATTACAAACGTCGAGCAATTGCTCAGAGATGAAAAGTGCCAGCACTGAAAGCTCTTGCTAGCCAGCACCCTTCCTTGGAAGCGCTTTCACAGGCGCAGTAACACTGGGGCTTTGCGCTTCTCTAGCCACCAAAAGTCACGGTCCTTCTCTTTCCGTCTCCTAGACACGAGCTGAGAAATTGCAAACGTCGAGCAATTGCTCAGAGATGAAAAGTGCCAGCACTGAAAGCTCTTGCTAGCCAGCACCCTTCCTTGGAAGCGCTTTTGTAGGCCTAAGAACACTGGGGCTCTGCGCTTCTCTAGCCACCTCATCTTCTGCTCATCCTCTCGCGCACTCTAAAGAGAGCTCAGGTGAGAAATTGCAAATGTCCAGCAATTGCTCAGAGATGAAAAGTGCCAGCACTGAAAGCTCTTGCTAGCCAGCACCCTTCCTTGGAAGCGCTTTCACAGGCGCAGTAACACTGGGGCTTTGCGCTTCTCTAGCCACCAAAAGTCACGGTCCTTCTCTTTCCATCTCGTAGACACGAGCTGAGAGATTGCAAACGTCGAGCAATTGCTCAGAGACGAAAAGTGCCAGCACTGAAAGCTGTTGCTAGCCAGCACCCTTCCTTGGAAGCGCTTTTGTAGGCCTAAGAACACTGGGGCTCTGGGCTTCTCTAGCCACCTCATCTTCTGCTCATCCTCTCGCGCACTCTAAAGAGAGCTCAGGTGAGAAATTGCAAACGTCGAGCAATAGCTCAGAGATGAAAAGGGCCAGCACTGAAAGCTGTTGCTAGCCAGCACCCTTCCTTGGAAGCGCTTTCACAGGCGCAGCAACACTGGGGCTTTGCGCTTCTATACGCACCAAACGTCACGGTCCTTCTCTTTCCGTCTCCTAGACACGAGCTGAGAAATTGCAAACGTCGAGCAATTGCTCAGAGATGAAAAGTGCCAGCACTGAAAGCTCTTGCTAGCCAGCACCCTTCCTTGGAAGCGCTTTTGTAGGCCTAAGAACACTGGGGCTCTGGGCTTCTCTAGCCACCTCATCTTCTGCTCATCCTCTCGCGCACTCTAAAGAGAGCTCAGGTGAGAAATTGCAAACGTCGAGCAATTGCTCAGAGATGAAAAGGGCCAGCACTGAAAGCTCTTGCTAGCCAGCACCCTTCCTTGGAAGCGCTTTCACAGGAGCAGCAACACTGGGGCTTTGCGCTTCTCTAGCCACCAAAAGTCACGGTCCTTCTCTTTCCGTCTCCTAGACACGAGCTGAGAAATTGCAAACGTCGAGCAATTGCTCAGAGATGAAAAGTGCCAGCACTGAAAGCTGTTGCTAGCCAGCACCCTTCCTTGGAAGCGCTTTTGTAGCCCTTAGAACACTGGGGCTCTGGGCTTCTCTAGCCACCTCATCTTCTGCTCATCCTCTCGCGCACTCTAAAGAGAGCTCAGGTGAGAAATTGCAAACGTCGAGCAATTGCTCAGAGATGAAAAGTGCCAGCACTGAAAGCTGTTGCTAGCCAGCACCCTTCCTTGGAAGCGCTTTCACAGGCGCAGCAACACTGGGGCTTTGCGCTTCTCTAGCCACCAAACGTCACGGTCCTTCTCTTTCCGTCTCGTAGACACGAGCTGAGAAATTGCAAACGTCGAGCAATTGCTCAGAGATGAAAAGTGCCAGCACTGAAAGCTCTTGCTAGCCAGCACCCTTCCTTGGAAGCGCTTTTGTAGGCCTAAGAACACTGGGGCTCTGGGCTTCTCTAGCCACCTCATCTTCTGCTCATCCTCTCGCGCACTCTAAAGAGAGCTCAGGTGAGAAATTGCAAACGTCGAGCAATTGCTCAGAGATGAAAAGTGCCAGCACTGAAAGCTCTTGCTAGCCAGCACCCTTCCTTGGAAGCGCTTTCACAGGCGCAGCAACACTGGGGCTTTGCGCTTCTCTAGCCACCAAACGTCACGGTCCTTCTCTTTCCGTCTCGTAGACACGAGCTGAGAAATTGCAAACGTCGAGCAATTGCTCCGAGATGAAAAGTGCCAGCACTGAAAGCTGTTGCTAGCCAGCACCCTTCCTTGGAAGCGCTTTCACAGGCGCAGCAACACTGGGGCTTTGCACTTCTCTAGCCACCAAACGTCACGGTCCTTCTCTTTCCGTCTCCTAGACACGAGCTGAGAAATTGCAAACGTCGAGCAATTGCTCAGAGATGAAAAGTGCCAGCACTGAAAGCTCTTGCTAGCCAGCACCCTTCCTTGGAAGCGCTTTTGTAGGCCTAAGAACACTGGGGCTTTGCGCTTCTCTAGCCACCTCATCTTCTGCTCATCCTCTCGCGCACTCTAAAGAGAGCTCAGGTGAGAAATTGCAAATGTCCAGCAATTGCTCAGAGATGAAAAGTGCCAGCACTGAAAGCTCTTGCTAGCCAACACCCTTCCTTGGAAGCGCTTTTGTAGGCCTAAGAACACTGGGGCTCTGGGCTTCTCTAGCCACCTCATCTTCTGCTCATCCTCTCGCGCACTCTAAAGAGAGCTCAGGTGAGAAATTGCAAACGTCCAGCAATTGCTCAGAGATGAAAAGTGCCAGCACTGAAAGCTGTTGCTAGCCAGCACCCTTCCTTGGAAGCGCTTTCACAGGCGCAACAACACTGGGGCTTTGCGCTTCTCTAGCCACCAAACGTCACGGTCCTTCTCTTTCCGTCGGTAGACACGAGCTGAGAAATTGCAAACGTCGAGCAATTGCTCAGAGATGAAAAGTGCCAGCACTGAAAGCTGTTGCTAGCCAGCACCCTTCCTTGGAAGCGCTTTCACAGGTGCAGCAACACTGGGGCTTTGCGCTTCTCTACCCACCAAACGTCACGGTCCTTCTCTTTCCGTCTCCTAGACACGAGCTGAGAAATTGCAAACGTCGAGCAATTGCTCCGAGATGAAAAGTGCCAGCACTGAAAGCTGTTGCTAGCCAGCCCCCTTCCTTGGAAGCGCTTTTGTAGGCCTAAGAACACTGGGGCTCTGGGCTTCTCTAGCCACCTCATCTTCTGCTCATCCTCTCGCGCACTCTAAAGAGAGCTCAGGTGAGAAATTACAAACGTCGAGCAATTGCTCAGAGATGAAAAGGGCCAGCACTGAAAGCTGTTGCTAGCCAGCACCCTTCCTTGGAAGCGCTTTCACAGGCGCAGTAACACTGGGGCTTTGCGCTTCTCTAGCCACCAAAAGTCACGGTCCTTCTCTTTCCGTCGGTAGACACGAGCTGAGAAATTGCAAACGTCGAGCAATTGCTCAGAGATGAAAAGTGCCAGCACTGAAAGCTGTTGCTAGCCAGCACCCTTCCTTGGAAGCGCTTTTGTAGGCCTAAGAACACTGGGGCTCTGGGCTTCTCTAGCCACCTCATCTTCTGCTCATCCTCTCGCGCACTCTAAAGAGAGCTCAGGTGAGAAATTGCAAACGTCGAGCAATTGCTCAGAGATGAAAAGGGCCAGCACTGAAAGCTGTTGCTAGCCAGCACCCTTCCTTGGAAGCGCTTTCACAGGCGCAGCAACACTGGGGCTTTGCGCTTCTCTAGCCACCAAATGTCACGGTCCTTCTCTTTCCGTCTCCTAGACACGAGCTGAGAAATTGCAAACGTCGAGCAATTGCTCAGAGATGAAAAGTGCCAGCACTGAAAGCTGTTGCTAGCCAGCACCCTTCCTTGGAAGCGCTTTTGTAGGCCTAAGAACACTGGGGCTCTGGGCTTCTCTAGCCACCTCATCTTCTGCTCATCCTCTCGCGCACTCTAAAGAGAGCTCAGGTGAGAAATTGCAAACGTCGAGCAATTGCTCAGAGATGAAAAGGGCCAGCACTGAAAGCTCTTGCTAGCCAGCACCCTTCCTTGGAAGCGCTTTCACAGGCGCAGCAACACTGGGGCTTTGCGCTTCTCTAGCCACCAAACATCACGGTCCTTCTCTTTCCGTCTCGTAGACACGAGCTGAGAAATTGCAAACGTCGAGCAATTGCTCAGAGATGAAAAGTGCCAGCACTGGAAGCTGTTGCTAGCCAGCACCCTTCCTTGGAAGCGCTTTTGTAGGCCTAAGAACACTGGGGCTCTGGGCTTCTCTAGCCACCTAATCTTCTGCTCATCCTCTCGCGCACTCTAAAGAGAGCTCAGGTGAGAAATTGCAAACGTCGAGCAATTGCTCAGAGATGAAAAGTGCCAGCACTGAAAGCTGTTGCTAGCCAGCACCCTTCCTTGGAAGCGCTTTCACAGGCGCAGCAACACTGGGGCTTTGCGCTTCTCTACCCACCAAACGTCACGGTCCTTCTCTTTCCGTCTCCTAGACACGAGCTGAGAAATTGCAAACGTCGAGCAATTGCTCAGAGATGAAAAGTGCCAGCACTGAAAGCTGTTGCTAGCCAGCACCCTTCCTTGGAAGCGCTTTCACAGGCGCAGCAACACTGGGGCTTTGCGCTTCTCTAGCCACCAAACGTCACGGTCCTTCTCTTTCCGTCTCCTAGACACGAGCTGAGAAATTGCAAACGTCGAGCAATTGCTCAGAGATGAAAAGTGCCAGCACTGAAAGCTGTTGCTAGCCAGCACCCTTCCTTGGAAGCGCTTTTGTAGGCCTAAGAACACTGGGGCTCTGGGCTTCTCTAGCCACCTCATCTTCTGCTCATCCTCTCGCGCACTCTAAAGAGAGCTCAGGTGAGAAATTGCAAATGTCCAGCAATTGCTCAGAGATGAAAAGTGCCAGCACTGAAAGCTGTTGCTAGCCAGCACCCTTCCTTGGAAGCGCTTTCACAGGTGCAGCAACACTGGGTCTTTGCGCTTCTCTACGCACCAAATGTCACGGTCCTTCTCTTTCCGTCTTGTAGACACGAGCTGAGAAATTGCAAACGTCGAGCAATTGCTCAGAGATGAAAAGTGCCAGCACTGAAAGCTGTTGCTAGCCAGCACCCTTCCTTGGAAGCGCTTTTGTAGGCCTAAGAACACTGGGGCTCTGGGCTTCTCTAGCCACCTCATCTTCTGCTCATCCTCTCGCGCACTCTAAAGAGAGCTCAGGTGAGAAATTGCAAACATCGAGCAATTGCTCAGAGATGAAAAGTGCCAGCACTGAAAGCTCTTGCTAGCCAGCACCCTTCCTTGGAAGCGCTTTTGTAGGCCGAAGAACACTGGGGCTCTGGGCTTCTCTAGCCACCTCATCTTCTGCTCATCCTCGCGCGCACTCTAAAGAGAGCTCAGGTGAGAAATTGCAAACGTCGAGCAATTGCTCAGAGATGAAAAGTGCCAGCACTGAAAGCTCTTGCTAGCCAGCACCCTTCCTTGGAAGCGCTTTCACAGGCGCAGCAACACTGGGGCTTTGCGCTTCTCTAGCCACCAAACGTCACGGTCCTTCTCTTTCCGTCTCCTAGACACGAGCTGAGAAATTGCAAACGTCGAGCAATTGCTCAGAGATGAAAAGTGCCAGCACTGAAAGCTGTTGCTAGCCAGCACCCTTCCTTGGAAGCGCTTTCACAGGCGCAGTAACACTGGGGCTTTGCGCTTCTCTAGCCACCAAACGTCACGGTCCTTCTCTTTCCGTCTCCTAGACACGAGCTGAGAAATTGCAAACGTCGAGCAATTGCTCCAAGATGAAAACTGCCAGCACTGAAAGCTGTTGCTAGCCAGCCCCCTTCCTTGGAAGCGCTTTTGTAGGCCTAAGAACACTGGGGCTCTGGGCTTCTCTAGCCACCTCATCTTCTGCTCATCCTCTCGCGCACTCTAAACAGAGCTCAGGTGAGAAATTGCAAACGTCCAGCAATTGCTCAGAGATGAAAAGTGCCAGCACTGAAAGCTCTTGCTAGCCAGCACCCTTCCTTGGAAGCGCTTTCACAGGTGCAGTAACACTGGGGCTTTGCGCTTCTCTAGCCACCAAACGTCACGGTCCTTCTCTTTCCGTCTCGTAGACACGAGGTGAGAAATTGCAAACGTCGAGCAATTGCTCAGAGATGAAAAGTGCCAGCACTGAAAGCTGTTGCTAGCCAGCACCCTTCCTTGGAAGCGCTTTTGTAGGCCTAAGAACACTGGGGCTCTGGGCTTCTCTAGCCACCTCATCTTCTGCTCATCCTCGCGCGCACTCTAAAGAGAGCTCAGGTGAGAAATTGCAAACGTCGAGCAATTGCTCAGAGATGAAAAGTGCCAGCACTGAAAGCTCTTGCTAGCCAGCACCCTTCCTTGGAAGCGCTTTTGTAGGCCTAAGAACACTGAGGCTCTGGGCTTCTCTAGCCACCTCATCTTCTGCTCATCCTCTCGCACACTCTAAAGAGAGCTCAGGTGAGAAATTGCAAACGTCGAGCAATTGCTCAGAGATGAAAAGTGCCAGCACTGAAAGCTCTTGCTAGCCAGCACCCTTCCTTGGAAGCGCTTTCACAGGCGCAGCAACACTGGGGCTTTGCGCTTCTCTAGCCACCAAAAGTCACGGTCCTTCTCTTTCCGTCGGTAGACACGAGCTGAGAAATTGCAAACGTCGAGCAATTGCTCAGAGACGAAAAGTGCCAGCACTGAAAGCTGTTGCTAGCCAGCACCCTTCCTTGGAAGCGCTTTTGTAGGCCTACGAACACTGGGGCTCTGGGCTTCTCTAGCCACCTCATCTTCTGCTCATCCTCGCGCGCTCTAAAGAGAGCTCAGGTGAGAAATTGCAAACGTTGAGCAATTGCTCAGAGATGAAAAGTGCCAGCACTGAAAGCTCTTGCTAGCCAGCACCCTTCCTTGGAAGCGCTTTCACAGGCGCAGCAACACTGGGGCTTTGCGCTTCTCTAGCCACCAAACGTCACGGTCCTTCTCTTTCCGTCTCCTAGACACGAGCTGAGAAATTGCAAACGTCGAGCAATTGCTCAGAGATGAAAAGTGCCGCCACTGAAAGCTGTTGCTAGCCAGCACCCTTCCTTGGAAGCGCTTTTGTAGGCCTACGAACACTGGGGCTCTGGGCTTCTCTAGCCACCTCATCTTCTGCTCATCCTCGCGCGCTCTAAAGAGAGCTCAGGTGAGAAATTGCAAACGTCGAGCAATTGCTCAGAGATGAAAAGTGCCAGCACTGAAAGCTGTTGCTAGCCAGCACCCTTCCTTGGAAGCGCTTTCACAGGCGCAGCAACACTGGGGCTTTGCGCTTCTCTAGCCACCAAACGTCACGGTCCTTCTCTTTCCGTCTCCTAGACACGAGCTGAGAAATTGCAAACGTCGAGCAATTGCTCAGAGATGAAAAGTGCCAGCACTGAAAGCTGTTGCTAGCCAGCACCCTTCCTTGGAAGCGCTTTTGTAGGCCTAAGAACACTGGGGCTCTGGGCTTCTCTAGCCACCTCATCTTCTGCTCATCCTCTCGCGCACTCTAAAGAGAGCTCAGGTGAGAAATTGCAAACGTCGAGCAATTGCTCAGAGATGAAAAGTGCCAGCACTGAAAGCTGTTGCTAGCCAGCACCCTTCCTTGGAAGCGCTTTCACAGGCGCAGTAACACTGGGGCTTTGCGCTTCTCTAGCCACCAAACGTCACGGTCCTTCTCTTTCCGTCTCCTAGACACGAGCTGAGAAATTGCAAACGTCGAGCAATTGCTCAGAGATGAAAAGTGCCAGCACTGAAAGCTCTTGCTAGCCAGCACCCTTCCTTGGAAGCGCTTTCACAGGCGCAGCAACACTGGGGCTTTGCGCTTCTCTAGCCACCAAACGTCACGGTCCTTCTCTTTCCGTCTCCTAGACACGAGCTGAGAAATTGCAAACGTCGAGCAATTGCTCAGAGATGAAAAGTGCCAGCACTGAAAGCTCTTGCTAGCCAGCACCCTTCCTTGGAAGCGCTTTCACAGGCGCAGTAACACTGGGGCTTTGCGCTTCTCTAGCCACCAAAAGTCACGGTCCTTCTCTTTCCGTCGGTAGACACGAGCTGAGAAATTGCAAACGTCCAGCAATTGCTCAGAGATGAAAAGTGCCAGCACTGAAAGCTCTTGCTAGCCAGCACCCTTCCTTGGAAGCGCTTTTGTAGGCCTAAGAACACTGGGGCTCTGGGCTTCTCTAGCCGCCTCATCTTCTGCTCATCCTCTCGCGCACTCTAAAGAGAGCTCAGGTGAGAAATTGCAAACGTCGAGCAATTGCTCAGAGATGAAAAGGGCCAGCACTGAAAGCTGTTGCTAGCCAGCACCCTTCCTTGGAAGCGCTTTCACAGGCGCAGCAACACTGGGGCTTTGCGCTTCTCTAGCCACCAAATGTCACGGTCCTTCTCTTTCCGTCTCCTAGACACGAGCTGAGAAATTGCAAACGTCGAGCAATTGCTCAGAGATGAAAAGTGCCAGCACTGAAAGCTCTTGCTAGCCAGCCCCCTTCCTTGGAAGCGCTTTTGTAGGCCTAAGAACACTGGGGCTCTGGGCTTCTCTAGCCACCTCATCTTCTGCTCATCCTCTCGCGCACTCTAAAGAGAGCTCAGGTGAGAAATTGCAAACGTCGAGCAATTGCTCAGAGATGAAAAGTGCCAGCACTGAAAGCTCTTGCTAGCCAGCACCCTTCCTTGGAAGCGCTTTCACAGGCGCAGCAACACTGGGGCTTTGCGCTTCTCTAGCCACCAAACATCACGGTCCTTCTCTTTCCGTCAGTAGACACGAGCTGAGAAATTGCAAACGTCCAGCAATTGCTCAGAGATGAAAAGTGCCAGCACTGGAAGCTGTTGCTAGCCAGCACCCTTCCTTGGAAGCGCTTTTGTAGGCCTAAGAACACTGGGGCTCTGGGCTTCTCTAGCCACCTAATCTTCTGCTCATCCTCTCGCGCACTCTAAAGAGAGCTCAGGTGAGAAATTGCAAACGTCGAGCAATTGCTCAGAGATGAAAAGTGCCAGCACTGAAAGCTCTTGCTAGCCAGCACCCTTCCTTGGAAGCGCTTTCACAGGCGCAGCAACACTGGGGCTTTGCGCTTCTCTAGCCACCAAACGTCACGGTCCTTCTCTTTCCGTCTCCTAGACACGAGCTGAGAAATTGCAAACGTCGAGCAATTGCTCAGAGATGAAAAGTGCCAGCACTGAAAGCTGTTGCTAGCCAGCACCCTTCCTTGGAAGCGCTTTCACAGGCGCAGCAACACTGGGGCTTTGCGCTTCTCTAGCCACCAAACGTCACGGTCCTTCTCTTTCCGTCTCCTAGACACGAGCTGAGAAATTGCAAACGTCGAGCAATTGCTCAGAGATGAAAAGTGCCAGCACTGAAAGCTGTTGCTAGCCAGCACCCTTCCTTGGAAGCGCTTTTGTAGGCCTAAGAACACTGGGGCTCTGGGCTTCTCTAGCCACCTCATCTTCTGCTCATCCTCTCGCGCACTCTAAAGAGAGCTCAGGTGAGAAATTGCAAATGTCCAGCAATTGCTCAGAGATGAAAAGTGCCAGCACTGAAAGCTGTTGCTAGCCAGCACCCTTCCTTGGAAGCGCTTTCACAGGTGCAGCAACACTGGGTCTTTGCGCTTCTCTACGCACCAAATGTCACGGTCCTTCTCTTTCCGTCTTGTAGACACGAGCTGAGAAATTGCAAACGTCGAGCAATTGCTCAGAGATGAAAACTGCCAGCACTGAAAGCTGTTGCTAGCCAGCACCCTTCCTTGGAAGCGCTTTTGTAGGCCTAAGAACACTGGGGCTCTGGGCTTCTCTAGCCGCCTCATCTTCTGCTCATCCTCTCGCGCACTCTAAAGAGAGCTCAGGTGAGAAATTGCAAACGTCCAGCAATTGCTCAGAGATGAAAAGTGCCAGCACTGAAAGCTCTTGCTAGCCAGCACCCTTCCTTGGAAGCGCTTTCACAGGTGCAGTAACACTGGGGCTTTGCGCTTCTCTAGCCACCAAACGTCACGGTCCTTCTCTTTCCGTCTCGTAGACACGAGCTGAGAAATTGCAAACGTCGAGCAATTGCTCAGAGATGAAAAGTGCCAGCACTGAAAGCTGTTGCTAGCCAGCACCCTTCCTTGGAAGCGCTTTTGTAGGCCTAAGAACACTGGGGCTCTGGGCTTCTCTAGCCACCTCATCTTCTGCTCATCCTCGCGCGCACTCTAAAGAGAGCTCAGGTGAGAAATTGCAAATGTCGAGCAATTGCTCAGAGATGAAAAGGGCCAGCACTGAAAGCTCTTGCTAGCCAGCACCCTTCCTTGGAAGCGCTTTTGTAGGCCTAAGAACACTGAGGCTCTGGGCTTCTCTAGCCACCTCATCTTCTGCTCATCCTCTCGCACACTCTAAAGAGAGCTCAGGTGAGAAATTGCAAACGACGAGCAATTGCTCAGAGATGAAAAGTGCCAGCACTGAAAGCTCTTGCTAGCCAGCACCCTTCCTTGGAAGCGCTTTCACAGGCGCAGCAACACTGGGGCTTTGCGCTTCTCTAGCCACCAAAAGTCACGGTCCTTCTCTTTCCGTCGGTAGACACGAGCTGAGAAATTGCAAACGTCCAGCAATTGCTCAGAGACGAAAAGTGCCAGCACTGAAAGCTGTTGCTAGCCAGCACCCTTCCTTGGAAGCGCTTTTGTAGGCCTACGAACACTGGGGCTCTGGGCTTCTCTAGCCACCTAATCTTCTGCTCATCCTCGCGCGCTCTAAAGAGAGCTCAGGTGAGAAATTGCAAACGTCGAGCAATTGCTCAGAGATGAAAAGTGCCAGCACTGAAAGCTGTTGCTAGCCAGCACCCTTCCTTGGAAGCGCTTTCACAGGCGCAGCAACACTGGGGCTTTGCGCTTCTCTAGCCACCAAACGTCACGGTCCTTCTCTTTCCGTCTCCTAGACACGAGCTGAGAAATTGCAAACGTCGAGCAATTGCTCAGAGATGAAAACTGCCGCCACTGAAAGCTGTTGCTAGCCAGCACCCTTCCTTGGAAGCGCTTTTGTAGGCCTACGAACACTGGGGCTCTGGGCTTCTCTAGCCACCTAATCTTCTGCTCATCCTCGCGCGCTCTAAAGAGAGCTCAGGTGAGAAATTGCAAACGTCGAGCAATTGCTCAGAGATGAAAAGTGCCAGCACTGAAAGCTGTTGCTAGCCAGCACCCTTCCTTGGAAGCGCTTTCACAGGCGCAGCAACACTGGGGCTTTGCGCTTCTCTAGCCACCAAACATCACGGTCCTTCTCTTTCCGTCAGTAGACACGAGCTGAGAAATTGCAAACGTCGAGCAATTGCTCAGAGATGAAAAGTGCCAGCACTGGAAGCTGTTGCTAGCCAGCACCCTTCCTTGGAAGCGCTTTTGTAGGCCTAAGAACACTGGGGCTCTGGGCTTCTCTAGCCACCTAATCTTCTGCTCATCCTCTCGCGCACTCTAAAGAGAGCTCAGGTGAGAAATTGCAAACGTCGAGCAATTGCTCAGAGATGAAAAGTGCCAGCACTGAAAGCTCTTGCTAGCCAGCACCCTTCCTTGGAAGCGCTTTCACAGGCGCAGCAACACTGGGGCTTTGCGCTTCTCTACCCACCAAACGTCACGGTCCTTCTCTTTCCGTCTCCTAGACACGAGCTGAGAAATTGCAAACGTCGAGCAATTGCTCAGAGATGAAAAGTGCCAGCACTGAAAGCTGTTGCTAGCCAGCACCCTTCCTTGGAAGCGCTTTCACAGGCGCAGCAACACTGGGGCTTTGCGCTTCTCTAGCCACCAAACGTCACGGTCCTTCTCTTTCCGTCTCCTAGACACGAGCTGAGAAATTGCAAACGTCGAGCAATTGCTCAGAGATGAAAAGTGCCAGCACTGAAAGCTGTTGCTAGCCAGCACCCTTCCTTGGAAGCGCTTTTGTAGGCCTAAGAACACTGGGGCTCTGGGCTTCTCTAGCCACCTCATCTTCTGCTCATCCTCTCGCGCACTCTAAAGAGAGCTCAGGTGAGAAATTACAAACGTCGAGCAATTGCTCAGAGATGAAAAGGGCCAGCACTGAAAGCTGTTGCTAGCCAGCACCCTTCCTTGGAAGCGCTTTCACAGGCGCAGTAACACTGGGGCTTTGCGCTTCTCTAGCCACCAAAAGTCACGGTCCTTCTCTTTCCGTCGGTAGACACGAGCTGAGAAATTGCAAACGTCGAGCAATTGCTCAGAGATGAAAAGTGCCAGCACTGAAAGCTGTTGCTAGCCAGCACCCTTCCTTGGAAGCGCTTTTGTAGGCCTAAGAACACTGGGGCTCTGGGCTTCTCTAGCCACCTCATCTTCTGCTCATCCTCTTGCGCACTCTAAAGAGAGCTCAGGTGAGAAATTGCAAACGTCGAGCAATTGCTCAGAGATGAAAAGTGCCAGCACTGAAAGCTGTTGCTAGCCAGCACCCTTCCTTGGAAGCGCTTTCACAGGCGCAGCAACACTGGGGCTTTGCGCTTCTCTAGCCACCAAATGTCACGGTCCTTCTCTTTCCGTCTCGTAGACACGAGCTGAGAAATTGCAAACGTCGAGCAATTGCTCCGAGATGAAAAGTGCCAGCACTGAAAGCTGTTGCTAGCCAGCCCCCTTCCTTGGAAGCGCTTTTGTAGGCCTAAGAACACTGGGGCTCTGGGCTTCTCTAGCCACCTAATCTTCTGCTCATCCTCTCGCGCACTCTAAAGAGAGCTCAGGTGAGAAATTGCAAACGTCCAGCAATTGCTCAGAGATGAAAAGTGCCAGCACTGAAAGCTCTTGCTAGCCAGCACCCTTCCTTGGAAGCGCTTTCACAGGCGCAGCAACACTGGGGCTTTGCGCTTCTCTAGCCACCAAACATCACGGTCCTTCTCTTTCCGTCAGTAGACACGAGCTGAGAAATTGCAAACGTCGAGCAATTGCTCAGAGATGAAAAGTGCCAGCACTGGAAGCTGTTGCTAGCCAGCACCCTTCCTTGGAAGCGCTTTTGTAGGCCTAAGAACACTGGGGCTCTGGGCTTCTCTAGCCACCTAATCTTCTGCTCATCCTCTCGCGCACTCTAAAGAGAGCTCAGGTGAGAAATTGCAAACGTCGAGCAATTGCTCAGAGATGAAAAGTGCCAGCACTGAAAGCTCTTGCTAGCCAGCACCCTTCCTTGGAAGCGCTTTCACAGGCGCAGCAACACTGGGGCTTTGCGCTTCTCTAGCCACCAAACGTCACGGTCCTTCTCTTTCCGTCTCCTAGACACGAGCTGAGAAATTGCAAACGTCGAGCAATTGCTCAGAGATGAAAAGTGCCAGCACTGAAAGCTCTTGCTAGCCAGCACCCTTCCTTGGAAGCGCTTTCACAGGCGCAGCAACACTGGGGCTTTGCGCTTCTCTAGCCACCAAACGTCACGGTCCTTCTCTTTCCGTCTCCTAGACACGAGCTGAGAAATTGCAAACGTCGAGCAATTGCTCAGAGATGAAAAGTGCCAGCACTGAAAGCTCTTGCTAGCCAGCACCCTTCCTTGGAAGCGCTTTTGTAGGCCTAAGAACACTGGGGCTCTGGGCTTCTCTAGCCACCTAATCTTCTGCTCATCCTCTCGCGCACTCTAAAGAGAGCTCAGGTGAGAAATTGCAAACGTCGAGCAATTGCTCAGAGATGAAAAGTGCCAGCACTGAAAGCTCTTGCTAGCCAGCACCCTTCCTTGGAAGCGCTTTCACAGGCGCAGCAACACTGGGGCTTTGCGCTTCTCTAGCCACCAAACGTCACGGTCCTTCTCTTTCCGTCTCCTAGACACGAGCTGAGAAATTGCAAACGTCGAGCAATTGCTCAGAGATGAAAAGTGCCAGCACTGAAAGCTGTTGCTAGCCAGCACCCTTCCTTGGAAGCGCTTTTGTAGGCCTAAGAACACTGGGGCTCTGGGCTTCTCTAGCCACCTCATCTTCTGCTCATCCTCTCGCGCACTCTAAAGAGAGCTCAGGTGAGAAATTGCAAATGTCCAGCAATTGCTCAGAGATGAAAAGTGCCAGCACTGAAAGCTGTTGCTAGCCAGCACCCTTCCTTGGAAGCGCTTTCACAGGTGCAGCAACACTGGGTCTTTGCGCTTCTCTACGCACCAAACGTCACGGTCCTTCTCTTTCCGTCTTGTAGACACGAGCTGAGAAATTGCAAACGTCGAGCAATTGCTCAGAGATGAAAAGTGCCAGCACTGAAAGCTGTTGCTAGCCAGCACCCTTCCTTGGAAGCGCTTTTGTAGGCCTAAGAACACTGGGGCTCTGGGCTTCTCTAGCCACCTCATCTTCTGCTCATCCTCTCGCGCACTCTAAAGAGAGCTCAGGTGAGAAATTGCAAACGTCGAGCAATTGCTCAGAGATGAAAAGTGCCAGCACTGAAAGCTCTTGCTAGCCAGCACCCTTCCTTGGAAGCGCTTTTGTAGGCCGAAGAACACTGGGGCTCTGGGCTTCTCTAGCCACCTCATCTTCTGCTCATCCTCGCGCGCACTCTAAAGAGAGCTCAGGTGAGAAATTGCAAACGTCGAGCAATTGCTCAGAGATGAAAAGTGCCAGCACTGAAAGCTCTTGCTAGCCAGCACCCTTCCTTGGAAGCGCTTTCACAGGCGCAGCAACACTGGGGCTTTGCGCTTCTCTAGCCACCAAACGTCACGGTCCTTCTCTTTCCGTCTCCTAGACACGAGCTGAGAAATTGCAAACGTCGAGCAATTGCTCAGAGATGAAAAGTGCCAGCACTGAAAGCTCTTGCTAGCCAGCACCCTTCCTTGGAAGCGCTTTCACAGGCGCAGCAACACTGGGGCTTTGCGCTTCTCTAGCCACCAAACGTCACGGTCCTTCTCTTTCCGTCTCCTAGACACGAGCTGAGAAATTGCAAACGTCGAGCAATTGCTCCAAGATGAAAACTGCCAGCACTGAAAGCTGTTGCTAGCCAGCACCCTTCCTTGGAAGCGCTTTTGTAGGCCTAAGAACACTGGGGCTCTGGGCTTCTCTAGCCACCTCATCTTCTGCTCATCCTCTCGCGCACTCTAAAGAGAGCTCAGGTGAGAAATTGCAAACGTCCAGCAATTGCTCAGAGATGAAAAGTGCCAGCACTGAAAGCTGTTGCTAGCCAGCACCCTTCCTTGGAAGCGCTTTCACAGGCGCAGCAACACTGGGGCTTTGCGCTTCTCTAGCCACCAAACGTCACGGTCCTTCTCTTTCCGTCTCGTAGACACGAGCTGAGAAATTGCAAACGTCGAGCAATTGCTCAGAGAGGAAAAGTGCCAGCACTGAAAGCTGTTGCTAGCCAGCACCCTTCCTTGGAAGCGCTTTTGTAGGCCTAAGAACACTGGGGCTCTGGGCTTCTCTAGCCACCTCATCTTCTGCTCATCCTCTCGCGCACTCTAAAGAGAGCTCAGGTGAGAAATTGCAAACGTCGAGCAATTGCTCAGAGATGAAAAGTGCCAGCACTGAAAGCTCTTGCTAGCCAGCACCCTTCCTTGGAAGCGCTTTCACAGGTGCAGTAACACTGGGGCTTTGCGCTTCTCTAGCCACCAAACGTCACGGTCCTTCTCTTTCCGTCGGTAGACACGAGCTGAGAAATTGCAAACGTCCAGCAATTGCTCAGAGATGAAAAGTGCCAGCACTGAAAGCTGTTGCTAGCCAGCACCCTTCCTTGGAAGCGCTTTTGTAGGCCTACGAACACTGGGGCTCTGGGCTTCTCTAGCCACCTAATCTTCTGCTCATCCTCGCGCGCTCTAAAGAGAGCTCAGGTGAGAAATTGCAAACGTCGAGCAATTGCTCAGAGATGAAAAGTGCCAGCACTGAAAGCTCTTGCTAGCCAGCACCCTTCCTTGGAAGCGCTTTCACAGGCGCAGCAACACTGGGGCTTTGCGCTTCTCTAGCCACCAAACGTCACGGTCCTTCTCTTTCCGTCTCCTAGACACGAGCTGAGAAATTGCAAACGTCGAGCAATTGCTCCGAGATGAAAACTGCCGCCACTGAAAGCTGTTGCTAGCCAGCCCCCTTCCTTGGAAGCGCTTTTGTAGGCCTAAGAACACTGGGGCTCTGGGCTTCTCTAGCCACCTCATCTTCTGCTCATCCTCGCGCGCTCTAAAGAGAGCTCAGGTGAGAAATTGCAAACGTCGAGCAATTGCTCAGAGATGAAAAGTGCCAGCACTGAAAGCTGTTGCTAGCCAGCACCCTTCCTTGGAAGCGCTTTCACAGGCGCAGCAACACTGGGGCTTTGCGCTTCTCTAGCCACCAAACATCACTGTCCTTCTCTTTCCGTCAGTAGACACGAGCTGAGAAATTGCAAACGTCGAGCAATTGCTCAGAGATGAAAAGTGCCAGCACTGGAAGCTGTTGCTAGCCAGCACCCTTCCTTGGAAGCGCTTTTGTAGGCCTAAGAACACTGGGGCTCTGGGCTTCTCTAGCCACCTAATCTTCTGCTCATCCTCTCGCGCACTCTAAAGAGAGCTCAGGTGAGAAATTGCAAACGTCGAGCAATTGCTCAGAGATGAAAAGTGCCAGCACTGAAAGCTCTTGCTAGCCAGCACCCTTCCTTGGAAGCGCTTTCACAGGCGCAGCAACACTGGGGCTTTGCGCTTCTCTAGCCACCAAACGTCACGGTCCTTCTCTTTCCGTCTCCTAGACACGAGCTGAGAAATTGCAAACGTCGAGCAATTGCTCAGAGATGAAAAGTGCCAGCACTGAAAGCTCTTGCTAGCCAGCACCCTTCCTTGGAAGCGCTTTCACAGGCGCAGCAACACTGGGGCTTTGCGCTTCTCTAGCCACCAAACGTCACGGTCCTTCTCTTTCCGTCTCCTAGACACGAGCTGAGAAATTGCAAACGTCGAGCAATTGCTCCGAGATGAAAACTGCCACCACTGAAAGCTGTTGCTAGCCAGCACCCTTCCTTGGAAGCGCTTTTGTAGGCCTACGAACACTGGGGCTCTGGGCTTCTCTAGCCACCTAATCTTCTGCTCATCCTCGCGCGCTCTAAAGAGAGCTCAGGTGAGAAATTGCAAACGTCGAGCAATTGCTCAGAGATGAAAAGTGCCAGCACTGAAAGCTCTTGCTAGCCAGCACCCTTCCTTGGAAGCGCTTTCACAGGCGCAGCAACACTGGGGCTTTGCGCTTCTCTAGCCACCAAACGTCACGGTCCTTCTCTTTCCGTCTCCTAGACACGAGCTGAGAAATTGCAAACGTCGAGCAATTGCTCCGAGATGAAAACTGCCGCCACTGAAAGCTGTTGCTAACCAGCACCCTTCCTTGGAAGCGCTTTTGTAGGCCTAAGAACACTGGGGCTCTGGGCTTCTCTAGCCACCTAATCTTCTGCTCATCCTCTCGCGCACTCTAAAGAGAGCTCAGGTGAGAAATTGCAAACGTCGAGCAATTGCTCAGAGATGAAAAGTGCCAGCACTGAAAGCTCTTGCTAGCCAGCACCCTTCCTTGGAAGCGCTTTCACAGGTGCAGTAACACTGGGGCTTTGCGCTTCTCTAGCCACCAAACGTCACGGTCCTTCTCTTTCCGTCGGTAGACACGAGCTGAGAAATTGCAAACGTCCAGCAATTGCTCAGAGACGAAAAGTGCCAGCACTGAAAGCTGTTGCTAGCCAGCACCCTTCCTTGGAAGCGCTTTTGTAGGCCTACGAACACTGGGGCTCTGGGCTTCTCTAGCCACCTAATCTTCTGCTCATCCTCGCGCGCTCTAAAGAGAGCTCAGGTGAGAAATTGCAAACGTCGAGCAATTGCTCAGAGATGAAAAGTGCCAGCACTGAAAGCTCTTGCTAGCCAGCACCCTTCCTTGGAAGCGCTTTCACAGGCGCAGCAACACTGGGGCTTTGCGCTTCTCTAGCCACCAAACGTCACGGTCCTTCTCTTTCCGTCTCCTAGACACGAGCTGAGAAATTGCAAACGTCGAGCAATTGCTCCGAGATGAAAACTGCCGCCACTGAAAGCTGTTGCTAGCCAGCCCCCTTCCTTGGAAGCGCTTTTGTAGGCCTAAGAACACTGGGGCTCTGGGCTTCTCTAGCCACCTCATCTTCTGCTCATCCTCGCGCGCTCTAAAGAGAGCTCAGGTGAGAAATTGCAAACGTCGAGCAATTGCTCAGAGATGAAAAGTGCCAGCACTGAAAGCTGTTGCTAGCCAGCACCCTTCCTTGGAAGCGCTTTCACAGGCGCAGCAACACTGGGGCTTTGCGCTTCTCTAGCCACCAAACATCACTGTCCTTCTCTTTCCGTCAGTAGACACGAGCTGAGAAATTGCAAACGTCGAGCAATTGCTCAGAGATGAAAAGTGCCAGCACTGGAAGCTGTTGCTAGCCAGCACCCTTCCTTGGAAGCGCTTTTGTAGGCCTAAGAACACTGGGGCTCTGGGCTTCTCTAGCCACCTAATCTTCTGCTCATCCTCTCGCGCACTCTAAAGAGAGCTCAGGTGAGAAATTGCAAACGTCGAGCAATTGCTCAGAGATGAAAAGTGCCAGCACTGAAAGCTCTTGCTAGCCAGCACCCTTCCTTGGAAGCGCTTTCACAGGCGCAGCAACACTGGGGCTTTGCGCTTCTCTAGCCACCAAACGTCACGGTCCTTCTCTTTCCGTCTCCTAGACACGAGCTGAGAAATTGCAAACGTCGAGCAATTGCTCAGAGATGAAAAGTGCCAGCACTGAAAGCTCTTGCTAGCCAGCACCCTTCCTTGGAAGCGCTTTCACAGGCGCAGCAACACTGGGGCTTTGCGCTTCTCTAGCCACCAAACGTCACGGTCCTTCTCTTTCCGTCTCCTAGACACGAGCTGAGAAATTGCAAACGTCGAGCAATTGCTCCGAGATGAAAACTGCCACCACTGAAAGCTGTTGCTAGCCAGCACCCTTCCTTGGAAGCGCTTTTGTAGGCCTACGAACACTGGGGCTCTGGGCTTCTCTAGCCACCTAATCTTCTGCTCATCCTCGCGCGCTCTAAAGAGAGCTCAGGTGAGAAATTGCAAACGTCGAGCAATTGCTCCGAGATGAAAAGTGCCAGCACTGAAAGCTGTTGCTAGCCAGCACCCTTCCTTGGAAGCGCTTTCACAGGCGCAGCAACACTGGGGCTTTGCGCTTCTCTACCCACCAAACGTCACGGTCCTTCTCTTTCCGTCTCCTAGACACGAGCTGAGAAATTGCAAACGTCGAGCAATTGCTCCGAGATGAAAACTGCCGCCACTGAAAGCTGTTGCTAGCCAGCACCCTTCCTTGGAAGCGCTTTTGTAGGCCTACGAACACTGGGGCTCTGGGCTTCTCTAGCCACCTAATCTTCTGCTCATCCTCGCGCGCTCTAAAGAGAGCTCAGGTGAGAAATTGCAAACGTCGAGCAATTGCTCAGAGATGAAAAGTGCCAGCACTGAAAGCTGTTGCTAGCCAGCACCCTTCCTTGGAAGCGCTTTCACAGGCGCAGCAACACTGGGGCTTTGCGCTTCTCTAGCCACCAAACATCACTGTCCTTCTCTTTCCGTCAGTAGACACGAGCTGAGAAATTGCAAACGTCGAGCAATTGCTCAGAGATGAAAAGTGCCAGCACTGGAAGCTGTTGCTAGCCAGCACCCTTCCTTGGAAGCGCTTTTGTAGGCCTAAGAACACTGGGGCTCTGGGCTTCTCTAGCCACCTCATCTTCTGCTCATCCTCTCGCGCACTCTAAAGAGAGCTCAGGTGAGAAATTGCAAACGACGAGCAATTGCTCAGAGATGAAAAGTGCCAGCACTGAAAGCTCTTGCTAGCCAGCACCCTTCCTTGGAAGCGCTTTCACAGGCGCAGCAACACTGGGGCTTTGCGCTTCTCTAGCCACCAAACGTCACGGTCCTTCTCTTTCCGTCTCCTAGACACGAGCTGAGAAATTGCAAACGTCGAGCAATTGCTCAGAGATGAAAAGTGCCAGCACTGAAAGCTCTTGCTAGCCAGCACCCTTCCTTGGAAGCGCTTTCACAGGCGCAGCAACACTGGGGCTTTGCGCTTCTCTAGCCACCAAACGTCACGGTCCTTCTCTTTCCGTCGGTAGACACGAGCTGAGAAATTGCAAACGTCGAGCAATTGCTCCGAGATGAAAACTGCCACCACTGAAAGCTGTTGCTAGCCAGCACCCTTCCTTGGAAGCGCTTTTGTAGGCCTAAGAACACTGGGGCTCTGGGCTTCTCTAGCCACCTCATCTTCTGCTCATCCTCGCGCGCTCTAAAGAGAGCTCAGGTGAGAAATTGCAAACGTCGAGCAATTGCTCAGAGATGAAAAGTGCCAGCACTGAAAGCTCTTGCTAGCCAGCACCCTTCCTTGGAAGCGCTTTCACAGGCGCAGCAACACTGGGGCTTTGCGCTTCTCTAGCCACCAAACATCACGGTCCTTCTCTTTCCGTCAGTAGACACGAGCTGAGAAATTGCAAACGTCGAGCAATTGCTCAGAGATGAAAAGTGCCAGCACTGGAAGCTGTTGCTAGCCAGCACCCTTCCTTGGAAGCGCTTTTGTAGGCCTAAGAACACTGGGGCTCTGGGCTTCTCTAGCCACCTAATCTTCTGCTCATCCTCTCGCGCACTCTAAAGAGAGCTCAGGTGAGAAATTGCAAACGTCGAGCAATTGCTCAGAGATGAAAAGTGCCAGCACTGAAAGCTCTTGCTAGCCAGCACCCTTCCTTGGAAGCGCTTTCACAGGCGCAGCAACACTGGGGCTTTGCGCTTCTCTAGCCACCAAACGTCACGGTCCTTCTCTTTCCGTCTCCTAGACACGAGCTGAGAAATTGCAAACGTCGAGCAATTGCTCAGAGATGAAAAGTGCCAGCACTGAAAGCTCTTGCTAGCCAGCACCCTTCCTTGGAAGCGCTTTCACAGGCGCAGCAACACTGGGGCTTTGCGCTTCTCTACCCACCAAACGTCACGGTCCTTCTCTTTCCGTCTCCTAGACACGAGCTGAGAAATTGCAAACGTCGAGCAATTGCTCAGAGATGAAAAGTGCCAGCACTGAAAGCTCTTGCTAGCCAGCACCCTTCCTTGGAAGCGCTTTTGTAGGCCTAAGAACACTGGGGCTCTGGGCTTCTCTAGCCACCTCATCTTCTGCTCATCCTCTCGCGCACTCTAAAGAGAGCTCAGGTGAGAAATTACAAACGTCGAGCAATTGCTCAGAGATGAAAAGTGCCAGCACTGAAAGCTGTTGCTAGCCAGCACCCTTCCTTGGAAGCGCTTTCACAGGCGCAGTAACACTGGGGCTTTGCGCTTCTCTAGCCACCAAAAGTCACGGTCCTTCTCTTTCCGTCGGTAGACACGAGCTGAGAAATTGCAAACGTCGAGCAATTGCTCAGAGATGAAAAGTGCCAGCACTGAAAGCTCTTGCTAGCCAGCACCCTTCCTTGGAAGCGCTTTTGTAGGCCTAAGAACACTGGGGCTCTGGGCTTCTCTAGCCACCTCATCTTCTGCTCATCCTCTCGCGCACTCTAAAGAGAGCTCAGGTGAGAAATTGCAAACGTCGAGCAATTGCTCAGAGATGAAAAGTGCCAGCACTGAAAGCTGTTGCTAGCCAGCACCCTTCCTTGGAAGCGCTTTTGTAGGCCTAAGAACACTGGGGCTCTGGGCTTCTCTAGCCACCTCATCTTCTGCTCATCCTCTCGCGCACTCTAAAGAGAGCTCAGGTGAGAAATTGCAAACGACGAGCAATTGCTCAGAGATGAAAAGTGCCAGCACTGAAAGCTCTTGCTAGCCAGCACCCTTCCTTGGAAGCGCTTTCACAGGCGCAGCAACACTGGGGCTTTGCGCTTCTCTAGCCACCAAACGTCACGGTCCTTCTCTTTCCGTCTCCTAGACACGAGCTGAGAAATTGCAAACGTCGAGCAATTGCTCAGAGATGAAAAGTGCCAGCACTGAAAGCTCTTGCTAGCCAGCACCCTTCCTTGGAAGCGCTTTCACAGGCGCAGCAACACTGGGGCTTTGCGCTTCTCTAGCCACCAAACGTCACGGTCCTTCTCTTTCCGTCGGTAGACACGAGCTGAGAAATTGCAAACGTCGAGCAATTGCTCCGAGATGAAAACTGCCACCACTGAAAGCTGTTGCTAGCCAGCACCCTTCCTTGGAAGCGCTTTTGTAGGCCTAAGAACACTGGGGCTCTGGGCTTCTCTAGCCACCTAATCTTCTGCTCATCCTCGCGCGCTCTAAAGAGAGCTCAGGTGAGAAATTGCAAACGTCGAGCAATTGCTCAGAGATGAAAAGTGCCAGCACTGAAAGCTCTTGCTAGCCAGCACCCTTCCTTGGAAGCGCTTTCACAGGCGCAGCAACACTGGGGCTTTGCGCTTCTCTAGCCACCAAACATCACGGTCCTTCTCTTTCCGTCAGTAGACACGAGCTGAGAAATTGCAAACGTCGAGCAATTGCTCAGAGATGAAAAGTGCCAGCACTGGAAGCTGTTGCTAGCCAGCACCCTTCCTTGGAAGCGCTTTTGTAGGCCTAAGAACACTGGGGCTCTGGGCTTCTCTAGCCACCTAATCTTCTGCTCATCCTCTCGCGCACTCTAAAGAGAGCTCAGGTGAGAAATTGCAAACGTCGAGCAATTGCTCAGAGATGAAAAGTGCCAGCACTGAAAGCTCTTGCTAGCCAGCACCCTTCCTTGGAAGCGCTTTCACAGGCGCAGCAACACTGGGGCTTTGCGCTTCTCTAGCCACCAAACGTCACGGTCCTTCTCTTTCCGTCTCCTAGACACGAGCTGAGAAATTGCAAACGTCGAGCAATTGCTCAGAGATGAAAAGTGCCAGCACTGAAAGCTCTTGCTAGCCAGCACCCTTCCTTGGAAGCGCTTTCACAGGCGCAGCAACACTGGGGCTTTGCGCTTCTCTACCCACCAAACGTCACGGTCCTTCTCTTTCCGTCTCCTAGACACGAGCTGAGAAATTGCAAACGTCGAGCAATTGCTCAGAGATGAAAAGTGCCAGCACTGAAAGCTGTTGCTAGCCAGCACCCTTCCTTGGAAGCGCTTTTGTAGGCCTAAGAACACTGGGGCTCTGGGCTTCTCTAGCCACCTCATCTTCTGCTCATCCTCTCGCGCACTCTAAAGAGAGCTCAGGTGAGAAATTACAAACGTCGAGCAATTGCTCAGAGATGAAAAGTGCCAGCACTGAAAGCTGTTGCTAGCCAGCACCCTTCCTTGGAAGCGCTTTCACAGGCGCAGTAACACTGGGGCTTTGCGCTTCTCTAGCCACCAAAAGTCACGGTCCTTCTCTTTCCGTCGGTAGACACGAGCTGAGAAATTGCAAACGTCGAGCAATTGCTCAGAGATGAAAAGTGCCAGCACTGAAAGCTCTTGCTAGCCAGCACCCTTCCTTGGAAGCGCTTTTGTAGGCCTAAGAACACTGGGGCTCTGGGCTTCTCTAGCCACCTCATCTTCTGCTCATCCTCTCGCGCACTCTAAAGAGAGCTCAGGTGAGAAATTGCAAACGTCGAGCAATTGCTCAGAGATGAAAAGTGCCAGCACTGAAAGCTGTTGCTAGCCAGCACCCTTCCTTGGAAGCGCTTTCACAGGCGCAGTAACACTGGGGCTTTGCGCTTCTCTAGCCACCAAAAGTCACGGTCCTTCTCTTTCCGTCGGTAGACACGAGCTGAGAAATTGCAAACGTCGAGCAATTGCTCAGAGATGAAAAGTGCCAGCACTGAAAGCTCTTGCTAGCCAGCACCCTTCCTTGGAAGCGCTTTTGTAGGCCTAAGAACACTGGGGCTCTGGGCTTCTCTAGCCACCTCATCTTCTGCTCATCCTCTCGCGCACTCTAAAGAGAGCTCAGGTGAGAAATTGCAAACGTCGAGCAATTGCTCAGAGATGAAAAGTGCCAGCACTGAAAGCTCTTGCTAGCCAGCACCCTTCCTTGGAAGCGCTTTCACAGGCGCAGCAACACTGGGGCTTTGCGCTTCTCTAGCCACCAAACGTCACGGTCCTTCTCTTTCCGTCTCCTAGACACGAGCTGAGAAATTGCAAACGTCGAGCAATTGCTCCGAGATGAAAACTGCCACCACTGAAAGCTGTTGCTAGCCAGCACCCTTCCTTGGAAGCGCTTTTGTAGGCCTACGAACACTGGGGCTCTGGGCTTCTCTAGCCACCTAATCTTCTGCTCATCCTCGCGCGCTCTAAAGAGAGCTCAGGTGAGAAATTGCAAACGTCGAGCAATTGCTCCGAGATGAAAAGTGCCAGCACTGAAAGCTGTTGCTAGCCAGCACCCTTCCTTGGAAGCGCTTTCACAGGCGCAGCAACACTGGGGCTTTGCGCTTCTCTACCCACCAAACGTCACGGTCCTTCTCTTTCCGTCTCCTAGACACGAGCTGAGAAATTGCAAACGTCGAGCAATTGCTCCGAGATGAAAACTGCCGCCACTGAAAGCTGTTGCTAGCCAGCACCCTTCCTTGGAAGCGCTTTTGTAGGCCTACGAACACTGGGGCTCTGGGCTTCTCTAGCCACCTAATCTTCTGCTCATCCTCGCGCGCTCTAAAGAGAGCTCAGGTGAGAAATTGCAAACGTCGAGCAATTGCTCAGAGATGAAAAGTGCCAGCACTGAAAGCTGTTGCTAGCCAGCACCCTTCCTTGGAAGCGCTTTCACAGGCGCAGCAACACTGGGGCTTTGCGCTTCTCTAGCCACCAAACATCACTGTCCTTCTCTTTCCGTCAGTAGACACGAGCTGAGAAATTGCAAACGTCGAGCAATTGCTCAGAGATGAAAAGTGCCAGCACTGGAAGCTGTTGCTAGCCAGCACCCTTCCTTGGAAGCGCTTTTGTAGGCCTAAGAACACTGGGGCTCTGGGCTTCTCTAGCCACCTCATCTTCTGCTCATCCTCTCGCGCACTCTAAAGAGAGCTCAGGTGAGAAATTGCAAACGACGAGCAATTGCTCAGAGATGAAAAGTGCCAGCACTGAAAGCTCTTGCTAGCCAGCACCCTTCCTTGGAAGCGCTTTCACAGGCGCAGCAACACTGGGGCTTTGCGCTTCTCTAGCCACCAAACGTCACGGTCCTTCTCTTTCCGTCTCCTAGACACGAGCTGAGAAATTGCAAACGTCGAGCAATTGCTCAGAGATGAAAAGTGCCAGCACTGAAAGCTCTTGCTAGCCAGCACCCTTCCTTGGAAGCGCTTTCACAGGCGCAGCAACACTGGGGCTTTGCGCTTCTCTAGCCACCAAACGTCACGGTCCTTCTCTTTCCGTCGGTAGACACGAGCTGAGAAATTGCAAACGTCGAGCAATTGCTCCGAGATGAAAACTGCCACCACTGAAAGCTGTTGCTAGCCAGCACCCTTCCTTGGAAGCGCTTTTGTAGGCCTAAGAACACTGGGGCTCTGGGCTTCTCTAGCCACCTAATCTTCTGCTCATCCTCGCGCGCTCTAAAGAGAGCTCAGGTGAGAAATTGCAAACGTCGAGCAATTGCTCAGAGATGAAAAGTGCCAGCACTGAAAGCTCTTGCTAGCCAGCACCCTTCCTTGGAAGCGCTTTCACAGGCGCAGCAACACTGGGGCTTTGCGCTTCTCTAGCCACCAAACATCACGGTCCTTCTCTTTCCGTCAGTAGACACGAGCTGAGAAATTGCAAACGTCGAGCAATTGCTCAGAGATGAAAAGTGCCAGCACTGGAAGCTGTTGCTAGCCAGCACCCTTCCTTGGAAGCGCTTTTGTAGGCCTAAGAACACTGGGGCTCTGGGCTTCTCTAGCCACCTAATCTTCTGCTCATCCTCTCGCGCACTCTAAAGAGAGCTCAGGTGAGAAATTGCAAACGTCGAGCAATTGCTCAGAGATGAAAAGTGCCAGCACTGAAAGCTCTTGCTAGCCAGCACCCTTCCTTGGAAGCGCTTTCACAGGCGCAGCAACACTGGGGCTTTGCGCTTCTCTAGCCACCAAACGTCACGGTCCTTCTCTTTCCGTCTCCTAGACACGAGCTGAGAAATTGCAAACGTCGAGCAATTGCTCCGAGATGAAAAGTGCCAGCACTGAAAGCTCTTGCTAGCCAGCACCCTTCCTTGGAAGCGCTTTCACAGGCGCAGCAACACTGGGGCTTTGCGCTTCTCTACCCACCAAACGTCACGGTCCTTCTCTTTCCGTCTCCTAGACACGAGCTGAGAAATTGCAAACGTCGAGCAATTGCTCAGAGATGAAAAGTGCCAGCACTGAAAGCTGTTGCTAGCCAGCACCCTTCCTTGGAAGCGCTTTTGTAGGCCTAAGAACACTGGGGCTCTGGGCTTCTCTAGCCACCTCATCTTCTGCTCATCCTCTCGCGCACTCTAAAGAGAGCTCAGGTGAGAAATTACAAACGTCGAGCAATTGCTCAGAGATGAAAAGTGCCAGCACTGAAAGCTGTTGCTAGCCAGCACCCTTCCTTGGAAGCGCTTTCACAGGCGCAGTAACACTGGGGCTTTGCGCTTCTCTAGCCACCAAAAGTCACGGTCCTTCTCTTTCCGTCGGTAGACACGAGCTGAGAAATTGCAAACGTCGAGCAATTGCTCAGAGATGAAAAGTGCCAGCACTGAAAGCTCTTGCTAGCCAGCACCCTTCCTTGGAAGCGCTTTTGTAGGCCTAAGAACAGTGGGGCTCTGGGCTTCTCTAGCCGCCTCATCTTCTGCTCATCCTCTCGCGCACTCTAAAGAGAGCTCAGGTGAGAAATTGCAAACGTCGAGCAATTGCTCAGAGATGAAAAGTGCCAGCACTGAAAGCTGTTGCTAGCCAGCACCCTTCCTTGGAAGCGCTTTCACAGGCGCAGCAACACTGGGGCTTTGCGCTTCTCTAGCCACCAAATGTCACGGTCCTTCTCTTTCCGTCTCCTAGACACGAGCTGAGAAATTGCAAACGTCGAGCAATTGCTCCGAGATGAAAAGTGCCAGCACTGAAAGCTGTTGCTAGCCAGCCCCCTTCCTTGGAAGCGCTTTTGTAGGCCTAAGAACACTGGGGCTCTGGGCTTCTCTAGCCACCTCATCTTCTGCTCATCCTCTCGCGCACTCTAAAGAGAGCTCAGGTGAGAAATTGCAAACGTCGAGCAATTGCTCAGAGATGAAAAGTGCCAGCACTGAAAGCTCTTGCTAGCCAGCACCCTTCCTTGGAAGCGCTTTCACAGGCGCAGCAACACTGGGGCTTTGCGCTTCTCTAGCCACCAAACATCACGGTCCTTCTCTTTCCGTCTCCTAGACACGAGCTGAGAAATTGCAAACGTCGAGCAATTGCTCAGAGATGAAAAGTGCCAGCACTGAAAGCTCTTGCTAGCCAGCACCCTTCCTTGGAAGCGCTTTCACAGGCGCAGCAACACTGGGGCTTTGCGCTTCTCTACCCACCAAACGTCACGGTCCTTCTCTTTCCGTCTCCTAGACACGAGCTGAGAAATTGCAAACGTCGAGCAATTGCTCCGAGATGAAAAGTGCCAGCACTGAAAGCTGTTGCTAGCCAGCACCCTTCCTTGGAAGCGCTTTTGTAGGCCTAAGAACACTGGGGCTCTGGGCTTCTCTAGCCACCTCATCTTCTGCTCATCCTCTCGCGCACTCTAAAGAGAGCTCAGGTGAGAAATTACAAACGTCGAGCAATTGCTCAGAGATGAAAAGGGCCAGCACTGAAAGCTGTTGCTAGCCAGCACCCTTCCTTGGAAGCGCTTTCACAGGCGCAGTAACACTGGGGCTTTGCGCTTCTCTAGCCACCAAAAGTCACGGTCATTCTCTTTCCGTCGGTAGACACGAGCTGAGAAATTGCAAACGTCGAGCAATTGCTCCGAGATGAAAAGTGCCAGCACTGAAAGCTCTTGCTAGCCAGCACCCTTCCTTGGAAGCGCTTTTGTAGGCCTAAGAACACTGGGGCTCTGGGCTTCTCTAGCCGCCTCATCTTCTGCTCATCCTCTCGCGCACTCTAAAGAGAGCTCAGGTGAGAAATTGCAAACGTCGAGCAATTGCTCAGAGATGAAAAGTGCCAGCACTGAAAGCTGTTGCTAGCCAGCACCCTTCCTTGGAAGCGCTTTCACAGGCGCAGCAACACTGGGGCTTTGCGCTTCTCTAGCCACCAAATGTCACGGTCCTTCTCTTTCCGTCTCGTAGACACGAGCTGAGAAATTGCAAACGTCGAGCAATTGCTCCGAGATGAAAAGTGCCAGCACTGAAAGCTGTTGCTAGCCAGCCCCCTTCCTTGGAAGCGCTTTTGTAGGCCTAAGAACACTGGGGCTCTGGGCTTCTCTAGCCACCTCATCTTCTGCTCATCCTCTCGCGCACTCTAAAGAGAGCTCAGGTGAGAAATTGCAAACGTCGAGCAATTGCTCAGAGATGAAAAGTGCCAGCACTGAAAGCTCTTGCTAGCCAGCACCCTTCCTTGGAAGCGCTTTCACAGGCGCAGCAACACTGGGGCTTTGCGCTTCTCTAGCCACCAAACATCACGGTCCTTCTCTTTCCGTCAGTAGACACGAGCTGAGAAATTGCAAACGTCGAGCAATTGCTCAGAGATGAAAAGTGCCAGCACTGGAAGCTGTTGCTAGCCAGCACCCTTCCTTGGAAGCGCTTTTGTAGGCCTAAGAACACTGGGGCTCTGGGCTTCTCTAGCCACCTAATCTTCTGCTCATCCTCTCGCGCACTCTAAAGAGAGCTCAGGTGAGAAATTGCAAACGTCGAGCAATTGCTCAGAGATGAAAAGTGCCAGCACTGAAAGCTCTTGCTAGCCAGCACCCTTCCTTGGAAGCGCTTTCACAGGCGCAGCAACACTGGGGCTTTGCGCTTCTCTAGCCACCAAACGTCACGGTCCTTCTCTTTCCGTCTCCTAGACACGAGCTGAGAAATTGCAAACGTCGAGCAATTGCTCAGAGATGAAAAGTGCCAGCACTGAAAGCTGTTGCTAGCCAGCACCCTTCCTTGGAAGCGCTTTCACAGGCGCAGCAACACTGGGGCTTTGCGCTTCTCTAGCCACCAAACGTCACGGTCCTTCTCTTTCCGTCTCCTAGACACGAGCTGAGAAATTGCAAACGTCGAGCAATTGCTCAGAGATGAAAAGTGCCAGCACTGAAAGCTGTTGCTAGCCAGCACCCTTCCTTGGAAGCGCTTTTGTAGGCCTAAGAACACTGGGGCTCTGGGCTTCTCTAGCCACCTCATCTTCTGCTCATCCTCTCGCGCACTCTAAAGAGAGCTCAGGTGAGAAATTGCAAACGTCGAGCAATTGCTCAGAGATGAAAAGTGCCAGCACTGAAAGCTGTTGCTAGCCAGCACCCTTCCTTGGAAGCGCTTTCACAGGTGCAGCAACACTGGGTCTTTGCGCTTCTCTACGCACCAAATGTCACGGTCCTTCTCTTTCCGTCTCCTAGACACGAGCTGAGAAATTGCAAACGTCGAGCAATTGCTCAGAGATGAAAACTGCCAGCACTGAAAGCTGTTGCTAGCCAGCACCCTTCCTTGGAAGCGCTTTTGTAGGCCTAAGAACACTGGGGCTCTGGGCTTCTCTAGCCACCTCATCTTCTGCTCATCCTCTCGCGCACTCTAAAGAGAGCTCAGGTGAGAAATTGCAAACGTCAAGCAATTGCTCAGAGATGAAAAGTGCCAGCACTGAAAGCTCTTGCTAGCCAGCACCCTTCCTTGGAAGCGCTTTTGTAGGCCGAAGAACACTGGGGCTCTGGGCTTCTCTAGCCACCTCATCTTCTGCTCATCCTCGCGCGCACTCTAAAGAGAGCTCAGGTGAGAAATTGCAAACGTCGAGCAATTGCTCAGAGATGAAAAGTGCCAGCACTGAAAGCTCTTGCTAGCCAGCACCCTTCCTTGGAAGCGCTTTCACAGGCGCAGCAACACTGGGGCTTTGCGCTTCTCTAGCCACCAAACGTCACGGTCCTTCTCTTTCCGTCTCGTAGACACGAGCTGAGAAATTGCAAACGTCGAGCAATTGCTCAGAGATGAAAAGTGCCAGCACTGAAAGCTCTTGCTAGCCAGCACCCTTCCTTGGAAGCGCTTTCACAGGCGCAGTAACACTGGGGCTTTGCGCTTCTCTAGCCACCAAACGTCACGGTCCTTCTCTTTCCGTCTCCTAGACACGAGCTGAGAAATTGCAAACGTCGAGCAATTGCTCCAAGATGAAAACTGCCAGCACTGAAAGCTGTTGCTAGCCAGCACCCTTCCTTGGAAGCGCTTTTGTAGGCCTAAGAACACTGGGGCTCTGGGCTTCTCTAGCCACCTCATCTTCTGCTCATCCTCTCGCGCACTCTAAAGAGAGCTCAGGTGAGAAATTGCAAACGTCCAGCAATTGCTCAGAGATGAAAAGTGCCAGCACTGAAAGCTGTTGCTAGCCAGCACCCTTCCTTGGAAGCGCTTTCACAGGTGCAGCAACACTGGGGCTTTGCGCTTCTCTAGCCACCAAACGTCACGGTCCTTCTCTTTCCGTCTCGTAGACACGAGCTGAGAAATTGCAAACGTCGAGCAATTGCTCAGAGATGAAAAGTGCCAGCACTGAAAGCTGTTGCTAGCCAGCACCCTTCCTTGGAAGCGCTTTTGTAGGCCTAAGAACACTGGGGCTCTGGGCTTCTCTAGCCACCTCATCTTCTGCTCATCCTCTCGCGCACTCTAAAGAGAGCTCAGGTGAGAAATTGCAAACGTCGAGCAATTGCTCAGAGATGAAAAGTGCCAGCACTGAAAGCTCTTGCTAGCCAGCACCCTTCCTTGGAAGCGCTTTCACAGGTGCAGTAACACTGGGGCTTTGCGCTTCTCTAGCCACCAAACGTCACGGTCCTTCTCTTTCCGTCTCGTAGACACGAGCTGAGAAATTGCAAACGTCGAGCAATTGCTCCGAGATGAAAAGTGCCAGCACTGAAAGCTGTTGCTAGCCAGCCCCCTTCCTTGGAAGCGCTTTTGTAGGCCTAAGAACACTGGGGCTCTGGGCTTCTCTAGCCACCTCATCTTCTGCTCATCCTCTCGCGCACTCTAAAGAGAGCTCAGGTGAGAAATTGCAAACGTCGAGCAATTGCTCAGAGATGAAAAGTGCCAGCACTGAAAGCTCTTGCTAGCCAGCACCCTTCCTTGGAAGCGCTTTTGTAGGCCGAAGAACACTGGGGCTCTGGGCTTCTCTAGCCACCTCATCTTCTGCTCATCCTCGCGCGCACTCTAAAGAGAGCTCAGGTGAGAAATTGCAAACGTCGAGCAATTGCTCAGAGATGAAAAGTGCCAGCACTGAAAGCTCTTGCTAGCCAGCACCCTTCCTTGGAAGCGCTTTCACAGGCGCAGCAACACTGGGGCTTTGCGCTTCTCTAGCCACCAAACGTCACGGTCCTTCTCTTTCCGTCTCGTAGACACGAGCTGAGAAATTGCAAACGTCGAGCAATTGCTCAGAGATGAAAAGTGCCAGCACTGAAAGCTCTTGCTAGCCAGCACCCTTCCTTGGAAGCGCTTTCACAGGCGCAGTAACACTGGGGCTTTGCGCTTCTCTACCCACCAAACGTCACGGTCCTTCTCTTTCCGTCTCCTAGACACGAGCTGAGAAATTGCAAACGTCGAGCAATTGCTCCAAGATGAAAACTGCCAGCACTGAAAGCTGTTGCTAGCCAGCACCCTTCCTTGGAAGCGCTTTTGTAGGCCTAAGAACACTGGGGCTCTGGGCTTCTCTAGCCACCTCATCTTCTGCTCATCCTCTCGCGCACTCTAAAGAGAGCTCAGGTGAGAAATTGCAAACGTCCAGCAATTGCTCAGAGATGAAAAGTGCCAGCACTGAAAGCTCTTGCTAGCCAGCACCCTTCCTTGGAAGCGCTTTCACAGGTGCAGCAACACTGGGGCTTTGCGCTTCTCTAGCCACCAAACGTCACGGTCCTTCTCTTTCCGTCTCCTAGACACGAGCTGAGAAATTGCAAACGTCGAGCAATTGCTCAGAGATGAAAAGTGCCAGCACTGGAAGCTGTTGCTAGCCAGCACCCTTCCTTGGAAGCGCTTTTGTAGGCCTAAGAACACTGGGGCTCTGGGCTTCTCTAGCCACCTCATCTTCTGCTCATCCTCTCGCGCACTCTAAAGAGAGCTCAGGTGAGAAATTGCAAACGTCGAGCAATTGCTCAGAGATGAAAAGTGCCAGCACTGAAAGCTCTTGCTAGCCAGCACCCTTCCTTGGAAGCGCTTTCACAGGTGCAGTAACACTGGGGCTTTGCGCTTCTCTAGCCACCAAACGTCACGGTCCTTCTCTTTCCGTCTCGTAGACACGAGCTGAGAAATTGCAAACGTCGAGCAATTGCTCCGAGATGAAAAGTGCCAGCACTGAAAGCTGTTGCTAGCCAGCCCCCTTCCTTGGAAGCGCTTTTGTAGGCCTAAGAACACTGGGGCTCTGGGCTTCTCTAGCCACCTCATCTTCTGCTCATCCTCTCGCGCACTCTAAAGAGAGCTCAGGTGAGAAATTGCAAACGTCGAGCAATTGCTCAGAGATGAAAAGTGCCAGCACTGAAAGCTCTTGCTAGCCAGCACCCTTCCTTGGAAGCGCTTTCACAGGCGCAGCAACACTGGGGCTTTGCGCTTCTCTAGCCACCAAACATCACGGTCCTTCTCTTTCCGTCAGTAGACACGAGCTGAGAAATTGCAAACGTCGAGCAATTGCTCAGAGATGAAAAGTGCCAGCACTGGAAGCTGTTGCTAGCCAGCACCCTTCCTTGGAAGCGCTTTTGTAGGCCTAAGAACACTGGGGCTCTGGGCTTCTCTAGCCACCTAATCTTCTGCTCATCCTCTCGCGCACTCTAAAGAGAGCTCAGGTGAGAAATTGCAAACGTCGAGCAATTGCTCAGAGATGAAAAGTGCCAGCACTGAAAGCTCTTGCTAGCCAGCACCCTTCCTTGGAAGCGCTTTCACAGGCGCAGCAACACTGGGGCTTTGCGCTTCTCTAGCCACCAAACGTCACGGTCCTTCTCTTTCCGTCTCCTAGACACGAGCTGAGAAATTGCAAACGTCGAGCAATTGCTCAGAGATGAAAAGTGCCAGCACTGAAAGCTGTTGCTAGCCAGCACCCTTCCTTGGAAGCGCTTTCACAGGCGCAGCAACACTGGGGCTTTGCGCTTCTCTAGCCACCAAACGTCACGGTCCTTCTCTTTCCGTCTCCTAGACACGAGCTGAGAAATTGCAAACGTCGAGCAATTGCTCAGAGATGAAAAGTGCCAGCACTGAAAGCTGTTGCTAGCCAGCACCCTTCCTTGGAAGCGCTTTTGTAGGCCTAAGAACACTGGGGCTCTGGGCTTCTCTAGCCACCTCATCTTCTGCTCATCCTCTCGCGCACTCTAAAGAGAGCTCAGGTGAGAAATTGCAAACGTCGAGCAATTGCTCAGAGATGAAAAGTGCCAGCACTGAAAGCTGTTGCTAGCCAGCACCCTTCCTTGGAAGCGCTTTCACAGGTGCAGCAACACTGGGTCTTTGCGCTTCTCTACGCACCAAATGTCACGGTCCTTCTCTTTCCGTCTCCTAGACACGAGCTGAGAAATTGCAAACGTCGAGCAATTGCTCAGAGATGAAAAGTGCCAGCACTGAAAGCTGTTGCTAGCCAGCACCCTTCCTTGGAAGCGCTTTTGTAGGCCTAAGAACACTGGGGCTCTGGGCTTCTCTAGCCACCTCATCTTCTGCTCATCCTCTCGCGCACTCTAAAGAGAGCTCAGGTGAGAAATTGCAAACGTCAAGCAATTGCTCAGAGATGAAAAGTGCCAGCACTGAAAGCTCTTGCTAGCCAGCACCCTTCCTTGGAAGCGCTTTTGTAGGCCGAAGAACACTGGGGCTCTGGGCTTCTCTAGCCACCTCATCTTCTGCTCATCCTCGCGCGCACTCTAAAGAGAGCTCAGGTGAGAAATTGCAAACGTCGAGCAATTGCTCAGAGATGAAAAGTGCCAGCACTGAAAGCTCTTGCTAGCCAGCACCCTTCCTTGGAAGCGCTTTCACAGGCGCAGCAACACTGGGGCTTTGCGCTTCTCTAGCCACCAAACGTCACGGTCCTTCTCTTTCCGTCTCCTAGACACGAGCTGAGAAATTGCAAACGTCGAGCAATTGCTCAGAGATGAAAAGTGCCAGCACTGAAAGCTCTTGCTAGCCAGCACCCTTCCTTGGAAGCGCTTTCACAGGCGCAGTAACACTGGGGCTTTGCGCTTCTCTAGCCACCAAACGTCACGGTCCTTCTCTTTCCGTCTCCTAGACACGAGCTGAGAAATTGCAAACGTCGAGCAATTGCTCCAAGATGAAAACTGCCAGCACTGAAAGCTGTTGCTAGCCAGCACCCTTCCTTGGAAGCGCTTTTGTAGGCCTAAGAACACTGGGGCTCTGGGCTTCTCTAGCCACCTCATCTTCTGCTCATCCTCTCGCGCACTCTAAAGAGAGCTCAGGTGAGAAATTGCAAACGTCCAGCAATTGCTCAGAGATGAAAAGTGCCAGCACTGAAAGCTGTTGCTAGCCAGCACCCTTCCTTGGAAGCGCTTTCACAGGCGCAGCAACACTGGGGCTTTGCGCTTCTCTAGCCACCAAACGTCACGGTCCTTCTCTTTCCGTCTCGTAGACACGAGGTGAGAAATTGCAAACGTCGAGCAATTGCTCAGAGATGAAAAGTGCCAGCACTGAAAGCTGTTGCTAGCCAGCACCCTTCCTTGGAAGCGCTTTTGTAGGCCTAAGAACACTGGGGCTCTGGGCTTCTCTAGCCACCTCATCTTCTGCTCATCCTCGCGCGCACTCTAAAGAGAGCTCAGGTGAGAAATTGCAAACGTCGAGCAATTGCTCAGAGATGAAAAGGGCCAGCACTGAAAGCTGTTGCTAGCCAGCACCCTTCCTTGGAAGCGCTTTTGTAGGCCTAAGAACACTGAGGCTCTGGGCTTCTCTAGCCACCTCATCTTCTGCTCATCCTCTCGCACACTCTAAAGAGAGCTCAGGTGAGAAATTGCAAACGTCCAGCAATTGCTCAGAGATGAAAAGTGCCAGCACTGAAAGCTCTTGCTAGCCAGCACCCTTCCTTGGAAGCGCTTTCACAGGCGCAGCAACACTGGGGCTTTGCGCTTCTCTAGCCACCAAAAGTCACGGTCCTTCTCTTTCCGTCGGTAGACACGAGCTGAGAAATTGCAAACGTCCAGCAATTGCTCAGAGACGAAAAGTGCCAGCACTGAAAGCTGTTGCTAGCCAGCACCCTTCCTTGGAAGCGCTTTTGTAGGCCTAAGAACACTGGGGCTCTGGGCTTCTCTAGCCACCTAATCTTCTGCTCATCCTCGCGTGCTCTAAAGAGAGCTCAGGTGAGAAATTGCAAACGTCGAGCAATTGCTCAGAGATGAAAAGTGCCAGCACTGAAAGCTCTTGCTAGCCAGCACCCTTCCTTGGAAGCGCTTTCACAGGCGCAGCAACACTGGGGCTTTGCGCTTCTCTAGCCACCAAACGTCACGGTCCTTCTCTTTCCGTCTCCTAGACACGAGCTGAGAAATTGCAAACGTCGAGCAATTGCTCCGAGATGAAAACTGCCGCCACTGAAAGCTGTTGCTAGCCAGCACCCTTCCTTGGAAGCGCTTTTGTAGGCCTAAGAACACTGGGGCTCTGGGCTTCTCTAGCCACCTCATCTTCTGCTCATCCTCTCGCGCACTCTAAAGAGAGCTCAGGTGAGAAATTGCAAACGTCGAGCAATTGCTCAGAGATGAAAAGTGCCAGCACTGAAAGCTGTTGCTAGCCAGCACCCTTCCTTGGAAGCGCTTTCACAGGCGCAGCAACACTGGGGCTTTGCGCTTCTCTAGCCACCAAACGTCACGGTCCTTCTCTTTCCGTCAGTAGACACGAGCTGAGAAATTGCAAACGTCGAGCAATTGCTCAGAGATGAAAAGTGCCAGCACTGGAAGCTGTTGCTAGCCAGCACCCTTCCTTGGAAGCGCTTTTGTAGGCCTAAGAACACTGGGGCTCTGGGCTTCTCTAGCCACCTTATCTTCTGCTCATCCTCTCGCGCACTCTAAAGAGAGCTCAGGTGAGAAATTGCAAACGTCGAGCAATTGCTCAGAGATGAAAAGTGCCAGCACTGAAAGCTCTTGCTAGCCAGCACCCTTCCTTGGAAGCGCTTTCACAGGCGCAGCAACACTGGGGCTTTGCGCTTCTCTAGCCACCAAACGTCACGGTCCTTCTCTTTCCGTCTCCTAGACACGAGCTGAGAAATTGCAAACGTCGAGCAATTGCTCAGAGATGAAAAGTGCCAGCACTGAAAGCTCTTGCTAGCCAGCACCCTTCCTTGGAAGCGCTTTCACAGGCGCAGCAACACTGGGGCTTTGCGCTTCTCTACCCACCAAACGTCACGGTCCTTCTCTTTCCGTCTCGTAGACACGAGCTGAGAAATTGCAAACGTCGAGCAATTGCTCCGAGACGAAAAGTGCCAGCACTGAAAGCTGTTGCTAGCCAGCCCCCTTCCTTGGAAGCGCTTTTGTAGGCCTAAGAACACTGGGGCTCTGGGCTTCTCTAGCCACCTCATCTTCTGCTCATCCTCTCGCGCACTCTAAAGAGAGCTCAGGTGAGAAATTGCAAATGTCCAGCAATTGCTCAGAGATGAAAAGTGCCAGCACTGAAAGCTCTTGCTAGCCAGCACCCTTCCTTGGAAGCGCTTTCACAGGTGCAGCAACACTGGGGCTTTGCGCTTCTCTAGCCACCAAACGTCACGGTCCTTCTCTTTCCGTCTCGTAGGCACGAGCTGAGAAATTGCAAAAGTCGAGCAATTGCTCAGAGATGAAAACTGCCAGCACTGAAAGCTGTTGCTAGCCAGCACCCTTCCTTGGAAGCGCTTTTGTAGGCCTAAGAACACTGGGGCTCTGGGCTTCTCTAGCCACCTCATCTTCTGCTCATCCTCTCGCGCACTCTAAAGAGAGCTCAGGTGAGAAATTGCAAACGTCGAGCAATTGCTCAGAGATGAAAAGTGCCAGCACTGAAAGCTCTTGCTAGCCAGCACCCTTCCTTGGAAGCGCTTTCACAGGCGCAGCAACACTGGGGCTTTGCGCTTCTCTAGCCACCAAACGTCACGGTCCTTCTCTTTCCGTCTCCTAGACACGAGCTGAGAAATTGCAAACGTCGAGCAATTGCTCCGAGAGGAAAAGTGCCAGCACTGAAAGCTGTTGCTAGCCAGCACCCTTCCTTGGAAGCGCTTTTGTAGGCCTAAGAACACTGGGGCTCTGGGCTTCTCTAGCCACCTCATCTTCTGCTCATCCTCTCGCGCACTCTAAAGAGAGCTCAGGTGAGAAATTGCAAACGTCGAGCAATTGCTCAGAGATGAAAAGTGCCAGCACTGAAAGCTCTTGCTAGCCAGCACCCTTCCTTGGAAGCGCTTTCACAGGTGCAGTAACACTGGGGCTTTGCGCTTCTCTAGCCACCAAACGTCACGGTCCTTCTCTTTCCGTCGGTAGACACGAGCTGAGAAATTGCAAACGTCCAGCAATTGCTCAGAGACGAAAAGTGCCAGCACTGAAAGCTGTTGCTAGCCAGCACCCTTCCTTGGAAGCGCTTTTGTAGGCCTAAGAACACTGGGGCTCTGGGCTTCTCTAGCCACCTCATCTTCTGCTCATCCTCGCGCGCTCTAAAGAGAGCTCAGGTGAGAAATTGCAAACGTCGAGCAATTGCTCAGAGATGAAAAGTGCCAGCACTGAAAGCTCTTGCTAGCCAGCACCCTTCCTTGGAAGCGCTTTCACAGGCGCAGCAACACTGGGGCTTTGCGCTTCTCTACCCACCAAACGTCACGGTCCTTCTCTTTCCGTCTCGTAGACACGAGCTGAGAAATTGCAAACGTCGAGCAATTGCTCAGAGATGAAAAGTGCCAGCACTGAAAGCTGTTGCTAGCCAGCACCCTTCCTTGGAAGCGCTTTTGTAGGCCTAAGAACACTGGGGCTCTGGGCTTCTCTAGCCACCTCATCTTCTGCTCATCCTCGCGCGCACTCTAAAGAGAGCTCAGGTGAGAAATTGCAAACGTCGAGCAATTGCTCAGAGATGAAAAGTGCCAGCACTGAAAGCTCTTGCTAGCCAGCACCCTTCCTTGGAAGCGCTTTCACAGGCGCAGCAACACTGGGGCTTTGCGCTTCTCTAGCCACCAAACGTCACGGTCCTTCTCTTTCCGTCTCCTAGACACGAGCTGAGAAATTGCAAACGTCGAGCAATTGCTCAGAGATGAAAAGTGCCAGCACTGAAAGCTGTTGCTAGCCAGCACCCTTCCTTGGAAGCGCTTTTGTAGGCCTAAGAACACTGGGGCTCTGGGCTTCTCTAGCCACCTCATCTTCTGCTCATCCTCTCGCGCACTCTAAAGAGAGCTCAGGTGAGAAATTGCAAACGTCAAGCAATTGCTCAGAGATGAAAAGTGCCAGCACTGAAAGCTGTTGCTAGCCAGCACCCTTCCTTGGAAGCGCTTTTGTAGGCCTAAGAACACTGGGGCTCTGGGCTTCTCTAGCCACCTCATCTTCTGCTCATCCTCGCGCGCACTCTAAAGAGAGCTCAGGTGAGAAATTGCAAACGTCGAGCAATTGCTCAGAGATGAAAAGTGCCAGCACTGAAAGCTCTTGCTAGCCAGCACCCTTCCTTGGAAGCGCTTTCACAGGCGCAGCAACACTGGGGCTTTGCGCTTCTCTAGCCACCAAACGTCACGGTCCTTCTCTTTCCGTCTCGTAGACACGAGCTGAGAAATTGCAAACGTCGAGCAATTGCTCAGAGATGAAAAGTGCCAGCACTGAAAGCTGTTGCTAGCCAGCACCCTTCCTTGGAAGCGCTTTCACAGGCGCAGTAACACTGGGGCTTTGCGCTTCTCTAGCCACCAAACGTCACGGTCCTTCTCTTTCCGTCTCCTAGACACGAGCTGAGAAATTGCAAACGTCGAGCAATTGCTCCAAGATGAAAACTGCCAGCACTGAAAGCTGTTGCTAGCCAGCACCCTTCCTTGGAAGCGCTTTTGTAGGCCTAAGAACACTGGGGCTCTGGGCTTCTCTAGCCACCTCATCTTCTGCTCATCCTCTCGCGCACTCTAAAGAGAGCTCAGGTGAGAAATTGCAAACGTCCAGCAATTGCTCAGAGATGAAAAGTGCCAGCACTGAAAGCTGTTGCTAGCCAGCACCCTTCCTTGGAAGCGCTTTCACAGGCGCAGCAACACTGGGGCTTTGCGCTTCTCTAGCCACCAAACGTCACGGTCCTTCTCTTTCCGTCTCGTAGACACGAGCTGAGAAATTGCAAACGTCGAGCAATTGCTCAGAGATGAAAAGTGCCAGCACTGAAAGCTGTTGCTAGCCAGCACCCTTCCTTGGAAGCGCTTTTGTAGGCCTAAGAACACTGGGGCTCTGGGCTTCTCTAGCCACCTCATCTTCTGCTCATCCTCTCGCGCACTCTAAAGAGAGCTCAGGTGAGAAATTGCAAACGTCGAGCAATTGCTCAGAGATGAAAAGTGCCAGCACTGAAAGCTCTTGCTAGCCAGCACCCTTCCTTGGAAGCGCTTTCACAGGTGCAGTAACACTGGGGCTTTGCGCTTCTCTAGCCACCAAACGTCACGGTCCTTCTCTTTCCGTCTCGTAGACACGAGGTGAGAAATTGCAAACGTCGAGCAATTGCTCCGAGATGAAAACTGCCGCCACTGAAAGCTGTTGCTAGCCAGCACCCTTCCTTGGAAGCGCTTTTGTAGGCCTAAGAACACTGGGGCTCTGGGCTTCTCTAGCCACCTCATCTTCTGCTCATCCTCTCGCGCACTCTAAAGAGAGCTCAGGTGAGAAATTGCAAACGTCGAGCAATTGCTCAGAGATGAAAAGTGCCAGCACTGAAAGCTCTTGCTAGCCAGCACCCTTCCTTGGAAGCGCTTTCACAGGCGCAGCAACACTGGGGCTTTGCGCTTCTCTAGCCACCAAACGTCACGGTCCTTCTCTTTCCGTCAGTAGACACGAGCTGAGAAATTGCAAACGTCGAGCAATTGCTCAGAGATGAAAAGTGCCAGCACTGGAAGCTGTTGCTAGCCAGCACCCTTCCTTGGAAGCGCTTTTGTAGGCCTAAGAACACTGGGGCTCTGGGCTTCTCTAGCCACCTTATCTTCTGCTCATCCTCTCGCGCACTCTAAAGAGAGCTCAGGTGAGAAATTGCAAACGTCGAGCAATTGCTCAGAGATGAAAAGTGCCAGCACTGAAAGCTCTTGCTAGCCAGCACCCTTCCTTGGAAGCGCTTTCACAGGCGCAGCAACACTGGGGCTTTGCGCTTCTCTAGCCACCAAACGTCACGGTCCTTCTCTTTCCGTCTCCTAGACACGAGCTGAGAAATTGCAAACGTCGAGCAATTGCTCAGAGATGAAAAGTGCCAGCACTGAAAGCTCTTGCTAGCCAGCACCCTTCCTTGGAAGCGCTTTCACAGGCGCAGCAACACTGGGGCTTTGCGCTTCTCTACCCACCAAACGTCACGGTCCTTCTCTTTCCGTCTCGTAGACACGAGCTGAGAAATTGCAAACGTCGAGCAATTGCTCCGAGACGAAAAGTGCCAGCACTGAAAGCTGTTGCTAGCCAGCCCCCTTCCTTGGAAGCGCTTTTGTAGGCCTAAGAACACTGGGGCTCTGGGCTTCTCTAGCCACCTCATCTTCTGCTCATCCTCTCGCGCACTCTAAAGAGAGCTCAGGTGAGAAATTGCAAATGTCCAGCAATTGCTCAGAGATGAAAAGTGCCAGCACTGAAAGCTCTTGCTAGCCAGCACCCTTCCTTGGAAGCGCTTTCACAGGTGCAGCAACACTGGGGCTTTGCGCTTCTCTAGCCACCAAACGTCACGGTCCTTCTCTTTCCGTCTCGTAGGCACGAGCTGAGAAATTGCAAAAGTCGAGCAATTGCTCAGAGATGAAAACTGCCAGCACTGAAAGCTGTTGCTAGCCAGCACCCTTCCTTGGAAGCGCTTTTGTAGGCCTAAGAACACTGGGGCTCTGGGCTTCTCTAGCCACCTCATCTTCTGCTCATCCTCTCGCGCACTCTAAAGAGAGCTCAGGTGAGAAATTGCAAACGTCGAGCAATTGCTCAGAGATGAAAAGTGCCAGCACTGAAAGCTCTTGCTAGCCAGCACCCTTCCTTGGAAGCGCTTTCACAGGCGCAGCAACACTGGGGCTTTGCGCTTCTCTAGCCACCAAACGTCACGGTCCTTCTCTTTCCGTCTCCTAGACACGAGCTGAGAAATTGCAAACGTCGAGCAATTGCTCCGAGAGGAAAAGTGCCAGCACTGAAAGCTGTTGCTAGCCAGCACCCTTCCTTGGAAGCGCTTTTGTAGGCCTAAGAACACTGGGGCTCTGGGCTTCTCTAGCCACCTCATCTTCTGCTCATCCTCTCGCGCACTCTAAAGAGAGCTCAGGTGAGAAATTGCAAACGTCGAGCAATTGCTCAGAGATGAAAAGTGCCAGCACTGAAAGCTCTTGCTAGCCAGCACCCTTCCTTGGAAGCGCTTTCACAGGTGCAGTAACACTGGGGCTTTGCGCTTCTCTAGCCACCAAACGTCACGGTCCTTCTCTTTCCGTCGGTAGACACGAGCTGAGAAATTGCAAACGTCCAGCAATTGCTCAGAGACGAAAAGTGCCAGCACTGAAAGCTGTTGCTAGCCAGCACCCTTCCTTGGAAGCGCTTTTGTAGGCCTAAGAACACTGGGGCTCTGGGCTTCTCTAGCCACCTCATCTTCTGCTCATCCTCGCGCGCTCTAAAGAGAGCTCAGGTGAGAAATTGCAAACGTCGAGCAATTGCTCAGAGATGAAAAGTGCCAGCACTGAAAGCTCTTGCTAGCCAGCACCCTTCCTTGGAAGCGCTTTCACAGGCGCAGCAACACTGGGGCTTTGCGCTTCTCTACCCACCAAACGTCACGGTCCTTCTCTTTCCGTCTCGTAGACACGAGCTGAGAAATTGCAAACGTCGAGCAATTGCTCAGAGATGAAAAGTGCCAGCACTGAAAGCTGTTGCTAGCCAGCACCCTTCCTTGGAAGCGCTTTTGTAGGCCTAAGAACACTGGGGCTCTGGGCTTCTCTAGCCACCTCATCTTCTGCTCATCCTCGCGCGCACTCTAAAGAGAGCTCAGGTGAGAAATTGCAAACGTCGAGCAATTGCTCAGAGATGAAAAGTGCCAGCACTGAAAGCTGTTGCTAGCCAGCACCCTTCCTTGGAAGCGCTTTCACAGGCGCAGTAACACTGGGGCTTTGCGCTTCTCTAGCCACCAAGCGTCACGGTCCTTCTCTTTCCGTCTCGTAGACACGAGCTGAGAAATTGCAAACGTCAAGCAATTGCTCAGAGATGAAAAGTGCCAGCACTGAAAGCTGTTGCTAGCCAGCACCCTTCCTTGGAAGCGCTTTCACAGGCGCAGCAACACTGGGGCTTTGCGCTTCTCTAGCCACCAAACGTCACGGTCCTTCTCTTTCCGTCTCCTAGACACGAGCTGAGAAATTGCAAACGTCGAGCAATTGCTCAGAGATGAAAAGTGCCAGCACTGAAAGCTGTTGCTAGCCAGCACCCTTCCTTGGAAGCGCTTTTGTAGGCCTAAGAACACTGAGGCTCTGGGCTTCTCTAGCCACCTCATCTTCTGCTCATCCTCTCGCACACTCTAAAGAGAGCTCAGGTGAGAAATTGCAAACGTCCAGCAATTGCTCAGAGATGAAAAGTGCCAGCACTGAAAGCTCTTGCTAGCCAGCACCCTTCCTTGGAAGCGCTTTCACAGGCGCAGCAACACTGGGGCTTTGCGCTTCTCTAGCCACCAAAAGTCACGGTCCTTCTCTTTCCGTCGGTAGACACGAGCTGAGAAATTGCAAACGTCGAGCAATTGCTCAGAGATGAAAAGTGCCAGCACTGAAAGCTGTTGCTAGCCAGCACCCTTCCTTGGAAGCGCTTTTGTAGGCCTACGAACACTGGGGCTCTGGGCTTCTCTAGCCACCTAATCTTCTGCTCATCCTCGCGTGCTCTAAAGAGAGCTCAGGTGAGAAATTGCAAACGTCGAGCAATTGCTCAGAGATGAAAAGTGCCAGCACTGAAAGCTCTTGCTAGCCAGCACCCTTCCTTGGAAGCGCTTTCACAGGCGCAGCAACACTGGGGCTTTGCGCTTCTCTACCCACCAAACGTCACGGTCCTTCTCTTTCCGTCTCCTAGACACGAGCTGAGAAATTGCAAACGTCGAGCAATTGCTCAGAGATGAAAACTGCCGCCACTGAAAGCTGTTGCTAGCCAGCACCCTTCCTTGGAAGCGCTTTTGTAGGCCTAAGAACACTGGGGCTCTGGGCTTCTCTAGCCACCTCATCTTCTGCTCATCCTCTCGCGCACTCTAAAGAGAGCTCAGGTGAGAAATTGCAAACGTCGAGCAATTGCTCAGAGATGAAAAGTGCCAGCACTGAAAGCTGTTGCTAGCCAGCACCCTTCCTTGGAAGCGCTTTCACAGGCGCAGCAACACTGGGGCTTTGCGCTTCTCTAGCCACCAAACGTCACGGTCCTTCTCTTTCCGTCAGTAGACACGAGCTGAGAAATTGCAAACGTCGAGCAATTGCTCAGAGATGAAAAGTGCCAGCACTGGAAGCTGTTGCTAGCCAGCACCCTTCCTTGGAAGCGCTTTTGTAGGCCTAAGAACACTGGGGCTCTGGGCTTCTCTAGCCACCTTATCTTCTGCTCATCCTCTCGCGCACTCTAAAGAGAGCTCAGGTGAGAAATTGCAAACGTCGAGCAATTGCTCAGAGATGAAAAGTGCCAGCACTGAAAGCTCTTGCTAGCCAGCACCCTTCCTTGGAAGCGCTTTCACAGGCGCAGCAACACTGGGGCTTTGCGCTTCTCTAGCCACCAAACGTCACGGTCCTTCTCTTTCCGTCTCCTAGACACGAGCTGAGAAATTGCAAACGTCGAGCAATTGCTCAGAGATGAAAAGTGCCAGCACTGAAAGCTGTTGCTAGCCAGCACCCTTCCTTGGAAGCGCTTTCACAGGCGCAGCAACACTGGGGCTTTGCGCTTCTCTACCCACCAAACGTCACGGTCCTTCTCTTTCCGTCTCGTAGACACGAGCTGAGAAATTGCAAACGTCGAGCAATTGCTCCGAGACGAAAAGTGCCAGCACTGAAAGCTGTTGCTAGCCAGCACCCTTCCTTGGAAGCGCTTTTGTAGGCCTAAGAACACTGGGGCTCTGGGCTTCTCTAGCCACCTCATCTTCTGCTCATCCTCTCGCGCACTCTAAAGAGAGCTCAGGTGAGAAATTGCAAATGTCCAGCAATTGCTCAGAGATGAAAAGTGCCAGCACTGAAAGCTCTTGCTAGCCAGCACCCTTCCTTGGAAGCGCTTTCACAGGTGCAGCAACACTGGGTCTTTGCGCTTCTCTACGCACCAAATGTCACGGTCCTTCTCTTTCCGTCTTGTAGACACGAGCTGAGAAATTGCAAACGTCGAGCAATTGCTCAGAGATGAAAAGTGCCAGCACTGAAAGCTGTTGCTAGCCAGCACCCTTCCTTGGAAGCGCTTTTGTAGGCCTAAGAACACTGGGGCTCTGGGCTTCTCTAGCCACCTCATCTTCTGCTCATCCTCTCGCGCACTCTAAAGAGAGCTCAGGTGAGAAATTGCAAACGTCGAGCAATTGCTCCGAGATGAAAAGTGCCAGCACTGAAAGCTCTTGCTAGCCAGCACCCTTCCTTGGAAGCGCTTTTGTAGGCCGAAGAACACTGGGGCTCTGGGCTTCTCTAGCCACCTCATCTTCTGCTCATCCTCGCGCGCACTCTAAAGAGAGCTCAGGTGAGAAATTGCAAACGTCGAGCAATTGCTCAGAGATGAAAAGTGCCAGCACTGAAAGCTCTTGCTAGCCAGCACCCTTCCTTGGAAGCGCTTTCACAGGCGCAGCAACACTGGGGCTTTGCGCTTCTCTAGCCACCAAACGTCACGGTCCTTCTCTTTCCGTCTCGTAGACACGAGCTGAGAAATTGCAAACGTCGAGCAATTGCTCAGAGATGAAAAGTGCCAGCACTGAAAGCTCTTGCTAGCCAGCACCCTTCCTTGGAAGCGCTTTCACAGGCGCAGTAACACTGGGGCTTTGCGCTTCTCTAGCCACCAAACGTCACGGTCCTTCTCTTTCCGTCTCCTAGACACGAGCTGAGAAATTGCAAACGTCGAGCAATTGCTCCAAGATGAAAACTGCCAGCACTGAAAGCTGTTGCTAGCCAGCACCCTTCCTTGGAAGCGCTTTTGTAGGCCTAAGAACACTGGGGCTCTGGGCTTCTCTAGCCACCTCATCTTCTGCTCATCCTCTCGCGCACTCTAAAGAGAGCTCAGGTGAGAAATTGCAAACGTCCAGCAATTGCTCAGAGATGAAAAGTGCCAGCACTGAAAGCTCTTGCTAGCCAGCACCCTTCCTTGGAAGCGCTTTCACAGGCGCAGCAACACTGGGGCTTTGCGCTTCTCTAGCCACCAAACGTCACGGTCCTTCTCTTTCCGTCTCCTAGACACGAGCTGAGAAATTGCAAACGTCGAGCAATTGCTCCGAGATGAAAAGTGCCAGCACTGAAAGCTGTTGCTAGCCAGCACCCTTCCTTGGAAGCGCTTTTGTAGGCCTAAGAACACTGGGGCTCTGGGCTTCTCTAGCCACCTCATCTTCTGCTCATCCTCTCGCGCACTCTAAAGAGAGCTCAGGTGAGAAATTGCAAACGTCGAGCAATTGCTCAGAGATGAAAAGTGCCAGCACTGAAAGCTCTTGCTAGCCAGCACCCTTCCTTGGAAGCGCTTTCACAGGTGCAGTAACACTGGGGCTTTGCGCTTCTCTAGCCACCAAACGTCACGGTCCTTCTCTTTCCGTCGGTAGACACGAGCTGAGAAATTGCAAACGTCGAGCAATTGCTCAGAGAGGAAAAGTGCCAGCACTGAAAGCTGTTGCTAGCCAGCACCCTTCCTTGGAAGCGCTTTTGTAGGCCTAAGAACACTGGGGCTCTGGGCTTCTCTAGCCACCTAATCTTCTGCTCATCCTCGCGCGCTCTAAAGAGAGCTCAGGTGAGAAATTGCAAACGTCGAGCAATTGCTCAGAGATGAAAAGTGCCAGCACTGAAAGCTCTTGCTAGCCAGCACCCTTCCTTGGAAGCGCTTTCACAGGCGCAGCAACACTGGGGCTTTGCGCTTCTCTACCCACCAAACGTCACGGTCCTTCTCTTTCCGTCTCGTAGACACGAGCTGAGAAATTGCAAACGTCGAGCAATTGCTCAGAGATGAAAAGTGCCAGCACTGAAAGCTGTTGCTAGCCAGCACCCTTCCTTGGAAGCGCTTTTGTAGGCCTAAGAACACTGGGGCTCTGGGCTTCTCTAGCCACCTCATCTTCTGCTCATCCTCGCGCGCACTCTAAAGAGAGCTCAGGTGAGAAATTGCAAACGTCGAGCAATTGCTCAGAGATGAAAAGTGCCAGCACTGAAAGCTGTTGCTAGCCAGCACCCTTCCTTGGAAGCGCTTTCACAGGCGCAGTAACACTGGGGCTTTGCGCTTCTCTAGCCACCAAGCGTCACGGTCCTTCTCTTTCCGTCTCGTAGACACGAGCTGAGAAATTGCAAACGTCAAGCAATTGCTCAGAGATGAAAAGTGCCAGCACTGAAAGCTGTTGCTAGCCAGCACCCTTCCTTGGAAGCGCTTTCACAGGCGCAGCAACACTGGGGCTTTGCGCTTCTCTACCCACCAAACGTCACGGTCCTTCTCTTTCCGTCTCCTAGACACGAGCTGAGAAATTGCAAACGTCGAGCAATTGCTCAGAGATGAAAAGTGCCAGCACTGAAAGCTGTTGCTAGCCAGCACCCTTCCTTGGAAGCGCTTTTGTAGGCCTAAGAACACTGGGGCTCTGGGCTTCTCTAGCCACCTCATCTTCTGCTCATCCTCTCGCGCACTCTAAAGAGAGCTCAGGTGAGAAATTGCAAACGTCGAGCAATTGCTCAGAGATGAAAAGTGCCAGCACTGAAAGCTCTTGCTAGCCAGCACCCTTCCTTGGAAGCGCTTTCACAGGTGCAGCAACACTGGGGCTTTGCGCTTCTCTAGCCACCAAACGTCACGGTCCTTCTCTTTCCGTCTCGTAGACACGAGCTGAGAAATTGCAAACGTCGAGCAATTGCTCAGAGATGAAAAGTGCCAGCACTGAAAGCTCTTGCTAGCCAGCACCCTTCCTTGGAAGCGCTTTTGTAGGCCTAAGAACACTGGGGCTCTGGGCTTCTCTAGCCACCTCATCTTCTGCTCATCCTCGCGCGCACTCTAAAGAGAGCTCAGGTGAGAAATTGCAAACGTCGAGCAATTGCTCAGAGATGAAAAGGGCCAGCACTGAAAGCTGTTGCTAGCCAGCACCCTTCCTTGGAAGCGCTTTTGTAGGCCTAAGAACACTGAGGCTCTGGGCTTCTCTAGCCACCTCATCTTCTGCTCATCCTCTCGCACACTCTAAAGAGAGCTCAGGTGAGAAATTGCAAACGTCCAGCAATTGCTCAGAGATGAAAAGTGCCAGCACTGAAAGCTCTTGCTAGCCAGCACCCTTCCTTGGAAGCGCTTTCACAGGCGCAGCAACACTGGGGCTTTGCGCTTCTCTAGCCACCAAAAGTCACGGTCCTTCTCTTTCCGTCGGTAGACACGAGCTGAGAAATTGCAAACGTCCAGCAATTGCTCAGAGAAGAAAAGTGCCAGCACTGAAAGCTGTTGCTAGCCAGCACCCTTCCTTGGAAGCGCTTTTGTAGGCCTACGAACACTGGGGCTCTGGGCTTCTCTAGCCACCTAATCTTCTGCTCATCCTCGCGTGCTCTAAAGAGAGCTCAGGTGAGAAATTGCAAACGTCGAGCAATTGCTCAGAGATGAAAAGTGCCAGCACTGAAAGCTCTTGCTAGCCAGCACCCTTCCTTGGAAGTGCTTTCACAGGCGCAGCAACACTGGGGCTTTGCGCTTCTCTAGCCACCAAACGTCACGGTCCTTCTCTTTCCGTCTCCTAGACACGAGCTGAGAAATTGCAAACGTCGAGCAATTGCTCCGAGATGAAAACTGCCGCCACTGAAAGCTGTTGCTAGCCAGCACCCTTCCTTGGAAGCGCTTTTGTAGGCCTAAGAACACTGGGGCTCTGGGCTTCTCTAGCCACCTCATCTTCTGCTCATCCTCTCGCGCACTCTAAAGAGAGCTCAGGTGAGAAATTGCAAACGTCGAGCAATTGCTCAGAGATGAAAAGTGCCAGCACTGAAAGCTGTTGCTAGCCAGCACCCTTCCTTGGAAGCGCTTTCACAGGCGCAGCAACACTGGGGCTTTGCGCTTCTCTACCCACCAAACATCACGGTCCTTCTCTTTCCGTCAGTAGACACGAGCTGAGAAATTGCAAACGTCGAGCAATTGCTCAGAGATGAAAAGTGCCAGCACTGGAAGCTGTTGCTAGCCAGCACCCTTCCTTGGAAGCGCTTTTGTAGGCCTAAGAACACTGGGGCTCTGGGCTTCTCTAGCCACCTTATCTTCTGCTCATCCTCTCGCGCACTCTAAAGAGAGCTCAGGTGAGAAATTGCAAACGTCGAGCAATTGCTCAGAGATGAAAAGTGCCAGCACTGAAAGCTCTTGCTAGCCAGCACCCTTCCTTGGAAGCGCTTTCACAGGCGCAGCAACACTGGGGCTTTGCGCTTCTCTAGCCACCAAACGTCACGGTCCTTCTCTTTCCGTCTCCTAGACACGAGCTGAGAAATTGCAAACGTCGAGCAATTGCTCAGAGATGAAAAGGGCCAGCACTGAAAGCTCTTGCTAGCCAGCACCCTTCCTTGGAAGCGCTTTCACAGGCGCAGCAACACTGGGGCTTTGCGCTTCTCTACCCACCAAACGTCACGGTCCTTCTCTTTCCGTCTCGTAGACACGAGCTGAGAAATTGCAAACGTCGAGCAATTGCTCCGAGACGAAAAGTGCCAGCACTGAAAGCTGTTGCTAGCCAGCACCCTTCCTTGGAAGCGCTTTTGTAGGCCTAAGAACACTGGGGCTCTGGGCTTCTCTAGCCACCTCATCTTCTGCTCATCCTCTCGCGCACTCTAAAGAGAGCTCAGGTGAGAAATTGCAAATGTCCAGCAATTGCTCAGAGATGAAAAGTGCCAGCACTGAAAGCTCTTGCTAGCCAGCACCCTTCCTTGGAAGCGCTTTCACAGGTGCAGCAACACTGGGTCTTTGCGCTTCTCTACGCACCAAATGTCACGGTCCTTCTCTTTCCGTCTTGTAGACACGAGCTGAGAAATTGCAAACGTCGAGCAATTGCTCAGAGATGAAAAGTGCCAGCACTGAAAGCTGTTGCTAGCCAGCACCCTTCCTTGGAAGCGCTTTTGTAGGCCTAAGAACACTGGGGCTCTGGGCTTCTCTAGCCACCTCATCTTCTGCTCATCCTCTCGCGCACTCTAAAGAGAGCTCAGGTGAGAAATTGCAAACGTCGAGCAATTGCTCAGAGATGAAAAGTGCCAGCACTGAAAGCTCTTGCTAGCCAGCACCCTTCCTTGGAAGCGCTTTTGTAGGCCGAAGAACACTGGGGCTCTGGGCTTCTCTAGCCACCTCATCTTCTGCTCATCCTCGCGCGCACTCTAAAGAGAGCTCAGGTGAGAAATTGCAAACGTCGAGCAATTGCTCAGAGATGAAAAGTGCCAGCACTGAAAGCTCTTGCTAGCCAGCACCCTTCCTTGGAAGCGCTTTCACAGGCGCAGCAACACTGGGGCTTTGCGCTTCTCTAGCCACCAAACGTCACGGTCCTTCTCTTTCCGTCTCCTAGACACGAGCTGAGAAATTGCAAACGTCGAGCAATTGCTCAGAGATGAAAAGTGCCAGCACTGAAAGCTGTTGCTAGCCAGCACCCTTCCTTGGAAGCGCTTTCACAGGCGCAGTAACACTGGGGCTTTGCGCTTCTCTAGCCACCAAACGTCACGGTCCTTCTCTTTCCGTCTCCTAGACACGAGCTGAGAAATTGCAAACGTCGAGCAATTGCTCCAAGATGAAAACTGCCAGCACTGAAAGCTGTTGCTAGCCAGCACCCTTCCTTGGAAGCGCTTTTGTAGGCCTAAGAAGACTGGGGCTCTGGGCTTCTCTAGCCACCTCATCTTCTGCTCATCCTCTCGCGCACTCTAAAGAGAGCTCAGGTGAGAAATTGCAAACGTCGAGCAATTGCTCAGAGATGAAAAGTGCCAGCACTGAAAGCTCTTGCTAGCCAGCACCCTTCCTTGGAAGCGCTTTCACAGGCGCAGCAACACTGGGGCTTTGCGCTTCTCTAGCCACCAAACGTCACGGTCCTTCTCTTTCCGTCTCCTAGACACGAGCTGAGAAATTGCAAACGTCGAGCAATTGCTCAGAGATGAAAAGTGCCAGCACTGAAAGCTGTTGCTAGCCAGCACCCTTCCTTGGAAGCGCTTTTGTAGGCCTAAGAACACTGGGGCTCTGGGCTTCTCTAGCCACCTCATCTTCTGCTCATCCTCTCGCGCACTCTAAAGAGAGCTCAGGTGAGAAATTGCAAACGTCGAGCAATTGCTCAGAGATGAAAAGTGCCAGCACTGAAAGCTCTTGCTAGCCAGCACCCTTCCTTGGAAGCGCTTTCACAGGTGCAGTAACACTGGGGCTTTGCGCTTCTCTAGCCACCAAACGTCACGGTCCTTCTCTTTCCGTCGGTAGACACGAGCTGAGAAATTGCAAACGTCCAGCAATTGCTCAGAGACGAAAAGTGCCAGCACTGAAAGCTCTTGCTAGCCAGCACCCTTCCTTGGAAGCGCTTTTGTAGGCCTACGAACACTGGGGCTCTGGGCTTCTCTAGCCACCTAATCTTCTGCTCATCCTCGCGCGCTCTAAAGAGAGCTCAGGTGAGAAATTGCAAACGTCGAGCAATTGCTCAGAGATGAAAAGTGCCAGCACTGAAAGCTCTTGCTAGCCAGCACCCTTCCTTGGAAGCGCTTTCACAGGCGCAGCAACACTGGGGCTTTGCGCTTCTCTAGCCACCAAACGTCACGGTCCTTCTCTTTCCGTCTCCTAGACACGAGCTGAGAAATTGCAAACGTCGAGCAATTGCTCAGAGATGAAAAGTGCCAGCACTGAAAGCTGTTGCTAGCCAGCACCCTTCCTTGGAAGCGCTTTTGTAGGCCTAAGAACACTGGGGCTCTGGGCTTCTCTAGCCACCTCATCTTCTGCTCATCCTCGCGCGCACTCTAAAGAGAGCTCAGGTGAGAAATTGCAAACGTCGAGCAATTGCTCAGAGATGAAAAGTGCCAGCACTGAAAGCTGTTGCTAGCCAGCACCCTTCCTTGGAAGCGCTTTCACAGGTGCAGTAACACTGGGGCTTTGCGCTTCTCTAGCCACCAAGCGTCACGGTCCTTCTCTTTCCGTCTCGTAGACACGAGCTGAGAAATTGCAAACGTCAAGCAATTGCTCAGAGATGAAAAGTGCCAGCACTGAAAGCTGTTGCTAGCCAGCACCCTTCCTTGGAAGCGCTTTCACAGGCGCAGCAACACTGGGGCTTTGCGCTTCTCTAGCCACCAAACGTCACGGTCCTTCTCTTTCCGTCTCCTAGACACGAGCTGACAAATTGCAAACGTCGAGCAATTGCTCAGAGATGAAAAGTGACAGCACTGAAAGCTGTTGCTAGCCAGCACCCTTCCTTGGAAGCGCTTTTGTAGGCCTAAGAACACTGGGGCTCTGGGCTTCTCTAGCCACCTCATCTTCTGCTCATCCTCTCGCGCACTCTAAAGAGAGCTCAGGTGAGAAATTGCAAACGACGAGCAATTGCTCAGAGATGAAAAGTGCCAGCACTGAAAGCTCTTGCTAGCCAGCACCCTTCCTTGGAAGCGCTTTCACAGGCGCAGCAACACTGGGGCTTTGCGCTTCTCTAGCCACCAAATGTCACGGTCCTTCTCTTTCCGTCTCCTAGACACGAGCTGAGAAATTGCAAACGTCGAGCAATTGCTCAGAGATGAAAAGTGCCAGCACTGAAAGCTGTTGCTAGCCAGCACCCTTCCTTGGAAGCGCTTTCACAGGCGCAGCAACACTGGGGCTTTGCGCTTCTATACGCACCAAACGTCACGGTCCTTCTCTTTCCGTCGGTAGACACGAACTGAGAAATTGCAAACGTCGAGCAATTGCTCCGAGATGAAAAGTGCCAGCACTGAAAGCTGTTGCTAGCCAGCACCCTTCCTTGGAAGCGCTTTTGTAGGCCTAAGAACACTGGGGCTCTGGGCTTCTCTAGCCACCTCATCTTCTGCTCATCCTCTCGCGCACTCTAAAGAGAGCTCAGGTTAGAAATTACAAACGTCGAGCAATTGCTCAGAGATGAAAAGGGCCAGCACTGAAAGCTGTTGCTAGCCAGCACCCTTCCTTGGAAGCGCTTTCACAGGCGCAGCAACACTGGGGCTTTGCGCTTCTCTAGCCACCAAGCGTCACGGTCCTTCTCTTTCCGTCGGTAGACACGAGCTGAGAAATTGCAAACGTCCAGCAATTGCTCAGAGACGAAAAGTGCCAGCACTGAAAGCTCTTGCTAGCCAGCACCCTTCCTTGGAAGCGCTTTTGTAGGCCTAAGAACACTGGGGCTCTGGGCTTCTCTAGCCACCTCATCTTCTGCTCATCCTCTCGCGCACTCTAAAGAGAGCTCAGGTGAGAAATTGCAAACGTCGAGCAATTGCTCAGAGATGAAAAGTGCCAGCACTGAAAGCTGTTGCTAGCCAGCACCCTTCCTTGGAAGCGCTTTCACAGGCGCAGCAACACTGGGGCTTTGCGCTTCTATACGCACCAAATGTCACGGTCCTTCTCTTTCCGTCTTGTAGACACGAGCTGAGAAATTGCAAACGTCGAGCAATTGCTCAGAGATGAAAAGGGCCAGCACTGAAAGCTGTTGCTAGCCAGCACCCTTCCTTGGAAGCGCTTTTGTAGGCCTAAGAACACTGGGGCTCTGGGCTTCTCTAGCCACCTAATCTTCTGCTCATCCTCTCGCGCACTCTAAAGAGAGCTCAGGTGAGAAATTGCAAACGTCGAGCAATTGCTCAGAGATGAAAAGTGCCAGCACTGAAAGCTGTTGCTAGCCAGCACCCTTCCTTGGAAGCGCTTTCACAGGCGCAGCAACACTGGGGCTTTGCGCTTCTATACGCACCAAATGTCACGGTCCTTCTCTTTCCGTCTTGTAGACACGAGCTGAGAAATTGCAAACGTCGAGCAATTGCTCAGAGATGAAAAGTGCCAGCACTGAAAGCTCTTGCTAGCCAGCACCCTTCCTTGGAAGCGCTTTTGTAGGCCTAAGAACACTGGGGCTCTGGGCTTCTCTAGCCACCTCATCTTCTGCTCATCCTCTCGCGCACTCTAAAGAGAGCTCAGGTGAGAAATTGCAAACGTCGAGCAATTGCTCAGAGATGAAAAGGGCCAGCACTGAAAGCTCTTGCTAGCCAGCACCCTTCCTTGGAAGCGCTTTCACAGGCGCAGCAACACTGGGGCTTTGCGCTTCTCTAGCCACCAAACGTCACGGTCCTTCTCTTTCCGTCTCGTAGACACGAGCTGAGAAATTGCAAACGTCGAGCAATTGCTCCGAGATGAAAACTGCCGCCACTGAAAGCTGTTGCTAGCCAGCACCCTTCCTTGGAAGCGCTTTTGTAGGCCTAAGAACACTGGGGCTCTGGGCTTCTCTAGCCACCTTATCTTCTGCTCATCCTCTCGCGCACTCTAAAGAGAGCTCAGGTGAGAAATTGCAAACGTCCAGCAATTGCTCAGAGATGAAAAGTGCCAGCACTGAAAGCTGTTGCTAGCCAGCACCCTTCCTTGGAAGCGCTTTCACAGGTGCAGCAACACTGGGGCTTTGCGCTTCTCTAGCCACCAAACGTCACGGTCCTTCTCTTTCCGTCTCGTAGACACGAGCTGAGAAATTGCAAACGTCGAGCAATTGCTCAGAGATGAAAAGTGCCAGCACTGAAAGCTCTTGCTAGCCAGCCCCCTTCCTTGGAAGCGCTTTTGTAGGCCTAAGAACACTGGGGCTCTGGGCTTCTCTAGCCACCTCATCTTCTGCTCATCCTCTCGCGCACTCTAAAGAGAGCTCAGGTGAGAAATTGCAAACGTCGAGCAATTGCTCAGAGATGAAAAGTGCCAGCACTGAAAGCTCTTGCTAGCCAGCACCCTTCCTTGGAAGCGCTTTCACAGGCGCAGCAACACTGGGGCTTTGCGCTTCTCTACCCACCAAACGTCACGGTCCTTCTCTTTCCGTCTCCTAGACACGAGCTGAGAAATTGCAAACGTCGAGCAATTGCTCAGAGATGAAAAGTGCCAGCACTGAAAGCTCTTGCTAGCCAGCACCCTTCCTTGGAAGCGCTTTCACAGGCGCAGCAACACTGGGGCTTTGCGCTTCTATACGCACCAAACGTCACGGTCCTTCTCTTTCCGTCGGTAGACACGAGCTGAGAAATTGCAAACGTCGAGCAATTGCTCAGAGATGAAAAGTGCCAGCACTGAAAGCTGTTGCTAGCCAGCACCATTCCTTGGAAGCGCTTTTGTAGGCCTAAGAACACTGGGGCTCTGGGCTTCTCTAGCCACCTCATCTTCTGCTCATCCTCTCGCGCACTCTAAAGAGAGCTCAGGTGAGAAATTGCAAACGTCGAGCAATTGCTCAGAGATGAAAAGTGCCAGCACTGAAAGCTCTTGCTAGCCAGCACCCTTCCTTGGAAGCGCTTTTGTAGGCCGAAGAACACTGGGGCTCTGGGCTTCTCTAGCCACCTCATCTTCTGCTCATCCTCGCGCGCACTCTAAAGAGAGCTCAGGTGAGAAATTGCAAACGTCGAGCAATTGCTCAGAGATGAAAAGTGCCAGCACTGAAAGCTCTTGCTAGCCAGCACCCTTCCTTGGAAGCGCTTTCACAGGCGCAGCAACACTGGGGCTTTGCGCTTCTCTAGCCACCAAACGTCACGGTCCTTCTCTTTCCGTCTCGTAGACACGAGCTGAGAAATTGCAAACGTCGAGCAATTGCTCAGAGATGAAAAGTGCCAGCACTGAAAGCTGTTGCTAGCCAGCACCCTTCCTTGGAAGCGCTTTCACAGGCGCCATAACACTGGGGCTTTGCGCTTCTCTAGCCACCAAACGTCACGGTCCTTCTCTTTCCGTCTCCTAGACACGAGCTGAGAAATTGCAAACGTCGAGCAATTGCTCCAAGATGAAAACTGCCAGCACTGAAAGCTGTTGCTAGCCAGCACCCTTCCTTGGAAGCGCTTTTGTAGGCCTAAGAACACTGGGGCTCTGGGCTTCTCTAGCCACCTCATCTTCTGCTCATCCTCTCGCGCACTCTAAAGAGAGCTCAGGTGAGAAATTGCAAACGTCGAGCAATTGCTCAGAGATGAAAAGTGCCAGCACTGAAAGCTCTTGCTAGCCAGCACCCTTCCTTGGAAGCGCTTTCACAGGCGCAGCAACACTGGGGCTTTGCGCTTCTCTACCCACCAAACGTCACGGTCCTTCTCTTTCCGTCTCGTAGACACGAGCTGAGAAATTGCAAACGTCGAGCAATTGCTCCGAGAGGAAAAGTGCCAGCACTGAAAGCTGTTGCTAGCCAGCACCCTTCCTTGGAAGCGCTTTTGTAGGCCTAAGAACACTGGGGCTCTGGGCTTCTCTAGCCACCTCATCTTCTGCTCATCCTCTCGCGCACTCTAAAGAGAGCTCAGGTGAGAAATTGCAAACGTCGAGCAATTGCTCAGAGATGAAAAGTGCCAGCACTGAAAGCTGTTGCTAGCCAGCACCCTTCCTTGGAAGCGCTTTCACAGGTGCAGTAACACTGGAGCTTTGCGCTTCTCTAGCCACCAAACGTCACGGTCCTTCTCTTTCCGTCGGTAGACACGAGCTGAGAAATTGCAAACGTCCAGCAATTGCTCAGAGACGAAAAGTGCCAGCACTGAAAGCTGTTGCTAGCCAGCACCCTTCCTTGGAAGCGCTTTTGTAGGCCTAAGAACACTGGGGCTCTGGGCTTCTCTAGCCACCTAATCTTCTGCTCATCCTCGCGCGCTCTAAAGAGAGCTCAGGTGAGAAATTGCAAACGTCGAGCAATTGCTCAGAGATGAAAAGTGCCAGCACTGAAAGCTCTTGCTAGCCAGCACCCTTCCTTGGAAGCGCTTTCACAGGCGCAGCAACACTGGGGCTTTGCGCTTCTCTACCCACCAAACGTCACGGTCCTTCTCTTTCCGTCTCGTAGACACGAGCTGAGAAATTGCAAACGTCGAGCAATTGCTCAGAGATGAAAAGTGCCAGCACTGAAAGCTGTTGCTAGCCAGCACCCTTCCTTGGAAGCGCTTTCACAGGCGCAGCAACACTGGGGCTTTGCGCTTCTATACACACCAAACGTCACGGTCCTTCTCTTTCCGTCGGTAGACACGAACTGAGAAATTGCAAACGTCGAGCAATTGCTCCGAGATGAAAAGTGCCAGCACTGAAAGCTGTTGCTAGCCAGCACCCTTCCTTGGAAGCGCTTTTGTAGGCCTAAGAACACTGGGGCTCTGGGCTTCTCTAGCCACCTCATCTTCTGCTCATCCTCTCGCGCACTCTAAAGAGAGCTCAGGTTAGAAATTACAAACGTCGAGCAATTGCTCAGAGATGAAAAGGGCCAGCACTGAAAGCTGTTGCTAGCCAGCACCCTTCCTTGGAAGCGCTTTCACAGGCGCAGCAACACTGGGGCTTTGCGCTTCTCTAGCCACCAAAAGTCACGGTCCTTCTCTTTCCGTCGGTAGACACGAGCTGAGAAATTGCAAACGTCCAGCAATTGCTCAGAGACGAAAAGTGCCAGCACTGAAAGCTCTTGCTAGCCAGCACCCTTCCTTGGAAGCGCTTTTGTAGGCCTAAGAACACTGGGGCTCTGGGCTTCTCTAGCCACCTCATCTTCTGCTCATCCTCTCACGCACTCTAAAGAGAGCTCAGGTGAGAAATTGCAAACGTCGAGCAATTGCTCAGAGATGAAAAGTGCCAGCACTGAAAGCTGTTGCTAGCCAGCACCCTTCCTTGGAAGCGCTTTCACAGGCGCAGCAACACTGGGGCTTTGCGCTTCTATACGCACCAAATGTCACGGTCCTTCTCTTTCCGTCTCCTAGACACGAGCTGAGAAATTGCAAACGTCGAGCAATTGCTCAGAGATGAAAAGGGCCAGCACTGAAAGCTGTTGCTAGCCAGCACCCTTCCTTGGAAGCGCTTTTGTAGGCCTAAGAACACTGGGGCTCTGGGCTTCTCTAGCCACCTCATCTTCTGCTCATCCTCTCGCGCACTCTAAAGAGAGCTCAGGTGAGAAATTGCAAACGTCGAGCAATTGCTCAGAGATGAAAAGTGCCAGCACTGAAAGCTGTTGCTAGCCAGCACCCTTCCTTGGAAGCGCTTTCACAGGCGCAGCAACACTGGGGCTTTGCGCTTCTATACGCACCAAATGTCACGGTCCTTCTCTTTCCGTCTTGTAGACACGAGCTGAGAAATTGCAAACGTCGAGCAATTGCTCAGAGATGAAAAGTGCCAGCACTGAAAGCTCTTGCTAGCCAGCACCCTTCCTTGGAAGCGCTTTTGTAGGCCTAAGAACACTGGGGCTCTGGGCTTCTCTAGCCACCTCATCTTCTGCTCATCCTCTCGCGCACTCTAAAGAGAGCTCAGGTGAGAAATTGCAAACGTCGAGCAATTGCTCAGAGATGAAAAGGGCCAGCACTGAAAGCTGTTGCTAGCCAGCACCCTTCCTTGGAAGCGCTTTTGTAGGCCTAAGAACACTGAGGCTCTGGGCTTCTCTAGCCACCTCATCTTCTGCTCATCCTCTCGCGCACTCTAAAGAGAGCTCAGGTGAGAAATTGCAAACGTCGAGCAATTGCTCAGAGATGAAAAGTGCCAGCACTGAAAGCTCTTGCTAGCCAGCACCCTTCCTTGGAAGCGCTTTCACAGGCGCAGCAACACTGGGGCTTTGCGCTTCTATACGCACCAAATGTCACGGTCCTTCTCTTTCCGTCTCGTAGACACGAGCTGAGAAATTGCAAACGTCCAGCAATTGCTCAGAGATGAAAAGTGCCAGCACTGAAAGCTGTTGCTAGCCAGCACCCTTCCTTGGAAGCGCTTTTGTAGGCCTAAGAACACTGGGGCTCTGGGCTTCTCTAGCCACCTCATCTTCTGCTCATCCTCTCGCGCACTCTAAAGAGAGCTCAGGTGAGAAATTGCAAACGTCGAGCAATTGCTCAGAGATGAAAAGTGCCAGCACTGAAAGCTCTTGCTAGCCAGCACCCTTCCTTGGAAGCGCTTTCACAGGCGCAGCAACACTGGGGCTTTGCGCTTCTCTACCCACCAAACGTCACGGTCCTTCTCTTTCCGTCTCCTAGACACGAGCTGAGAAATTGCAAACGTCGAGCAATTGCTCCGAGATGAAAACTGCCGCCACTGAAAGCTGTTGCTAGCCAGCACCCTTCCTTGGAAGCGCTTTTGTAGGCCTAAGAACACTGGGGCTCTGGGCTTCTCTAGCCACCTCATCTTCTGCTCATCCTCGCGCGCACTCTAAAGAGAGCTCAGGTGAGAAATTGCAAACGTCCAGCAATTGCTCAGAGATGAAAAGTGCCAGCACTGAAAGCTCTTGCTAGCCAGCACCCTTCCTTGGAAGCGCTTTCACAGGTGCAGCAACACTGGGGCTTTGCGCTTCTCTAGCCACCAAACGTCACGGTCCTTCTCTTTCCGTCTCGTAGACACGAGCTGAGAAATTGCAAACGTCGAGCAATTGCTCAGAGATGAAAAGTGCCAGCACTGAAAGCTCTTGCTAGCCAGCACCCTTCCTTGGAAGCGCTTTCACAGGCGCAGCAACACTGGGGCTTTGCGCTTCTCTACGCACCAAATGTCACGGTCCTTCTCTTTCCGTCTCGTAGACACGAGCTGAGAAATTGCAAACGTCCAGCAATTGCTCAGAGATGAAAAGTGCCAGCACTGAAAGCTGTTGCTAGCCAGCACCCTTCCTTGGAAGCGCTTTTGTAGGCCTAAGAACACTGGGGCTCTGGGCTTCTCTAGCCACCTCATCTTCTGCTCATCCTCTCGCGCACTCTAAAGAGAGCTCAGGTGAGAAATTGCAAACGTCGAGCAATTGCTCAGAGATGAAAAGTGCCAGCACTGAAAGCTCTTGCTAGCCAGCACCCTTCCTTGGAAGCGCTTTCACAGGCGCAGTAACACTGGCGCTTTGCGCTTCTCTAGCCACCAAGCGTCACGGTCCTTCTCTTTCCGTCTCGTAGACACGAGCTGAGAAATTGCAAACGTCAAGCAATTGCTCAGAGATGAAAAGTGCCAGCACTGAAAGCTCTTGCTAGCCAGCACCCTTCCTTGGAAGCGCTTTCACAGGCGCAGCAACACTGGGGCTTTGCGCTTCTCTAGCCACCAAAAGTCACGGTCCTTCTCTTTCCGTCGGTAGACACGAGCTGAGAAATTGCAAACGTCGAGCAATTGCTCAGAGATGAAAAGTGCCAGCACTGAAAGCTGTTGCTAGCCAGCACCATTCCTTGGAAGCGCTTTTGTAGGCCTAAGAACACTGGGGCTCTGGGCTTCTCTAGCCACCTCATCTTCTGCTCATCCTCTCGCGCACTCTAAAGAGAGCTCAGGTGAGAAATTACAAACGTCGAGCAATTGCTCAGAGATGAAAAGTGCCAGCACTGAAAGCTGTTGCTAGCCAGCACCCTTCCTTGGAAGCGCTTTCACAGGCGCAGTAACACTGGGGCTTTGCGCTTCTCTAGCCACCAAAAGTCACGGTCCTTCTCTTTCCGTCGGTAGACACGAGCTGAGAAATTGCAAACGTCCAGCAATTGCTCAGAGACGAAAAGTGCCAGCACTGAAAGCTCTTGCTAGCCAGCACCCTTCCTTGGAAGCGCTTTTGTAGGCCTACGAACACTGGGGCTCTGGGCTTCTCTAGCCACCTAATCTTCTGCTCATCCTCGCGCGCTCTAAAGAGAGCTCAGGTGAGAAATTGCAAACGTCGAGCAATTGCTCAGAGATGAAAAGTGCCAGCACTGAAAGCTCTTGCTAGCCAGCACCCTTCCTTGGAAGCGCTTTCACAGGCGCAGCAACACTGGGGCTTTGCGCTTCTCTAGCCACCAAACGTCACGGTCCTTCTCTTTCCGTCTCGTAGACACGAGCTGAGAAATTGCAAACGTCGAGCAATTGCTCAGAGATGAAAAGTGCCAGCACTGAAAGCTGTTGCTAGCCAGCACCCTTCCTTGGAAGCGCTTTCACAGGCGCAGTAACACTGGGGCTTTGCGCTTCTCTAGCCACCAAGCGTCACGGTCCTTCTCTTTCCGTCTCGTAGACACGAGCTGAGAAATTGCAAACGTCAAGCAATTGCTCAGAGATGAAAAGTGCCAGCACTGAAAGCTCTTGCTAGCCAGCACCCTTCCTTGGAAGCGCTTTCACAGGCGCAGCAACACTGGGGCTTTGCGCTTTTCTAGCCACCAAACGTCACGGTCCTTCTCTTTCCGTCTCCTAGACACGAGCTGAGAAATTGCAAACGTCGAGCAATTGCTCAGAGATGAAAAGGGCCAGCACTGAAAGCTGTTGCTAGCCAGCACCCTTCCTTGGAAGCGCTTTTGTAGGCCTAAGAACACTGGGGCTCTGGGCTTCTCTAGCCACCTCATCTTCTGCTCATCCTCTCGCGCACTCTAAAGAGAGCTCAGGTGAGAAATTGCAAACGTCCAGCAATTGCTCAGAGATGAAAAGTGCCAGCACTGAAAGCTGTTGCTAGCCAGCACCCTTCCTTGGAAGCGCTTTCACAGGCGCAGCAACACTGGGGCTTTGCGCTTCTATACGCACCAAATGTCACGGTCCTTCTCTTTCCGTCTTGTAGACACGAGCTGAGAAATTGCAAACGTCGAGCAATTGCTCAGAGATGAAAAGTGCCAGCACTGAAAGCTGTTGCTAGCCAGCACCCTTCCTTGGAAGCGCTTTTGTAGGCCTAAGAACACTGGGGCTCTGGGCTTCTCTAGCCACCTCATCTTCTGCTCATCCTCTCGCGCACTCTAAAGAGAGCTCAGGTGAGAAATTGCAAACGTCGAGCAATTGCTCAGAGATGAAAAGTGCCAGCACTGAAAGCTGTTGCTAGCCAGCACCCTTCCTTGGAAGCGCTTTTGTAGGCCTAAGAACACTGAGGCTCTGGGCTTCTCTAGCCACCTCATCTTCTGCTCATCCTCTCGCGCACTCTAAAGAGAGCTCAGGTGAGAAATTGCAAACGTCGAGCAATTGCTCAGAGATGAAAAGTGCCAGCACTGAAAGCTCTTGCTAGCCAGCACCCTTCCTTGGAAGCGCTTTCACAGGCGCAGCAACACTGGGGCTTTGCGCTTCTATACGCACCAAATGTCACGGTCCTTCTCTTTCCGTCTCGTAGACACGAGCTGAGAAATTGCAAACGTCCAGCAATTGCTCAGAGATGAAAAGTGCCAGCACTGAAAGCTGTTGCTAGCCAGCACCCTTCCTTGGAAGCGCTTTTGTAGGCCTAAGAACACTGGGGCTCTGGGCTTCTCTAGCCACCTCATCTTCTGCTCATCCTCTCGCGCACTCTAAAGAGAGCTCAGGTGAGAAATTGCAAACGTCGAGCAATTGCTCAGAGATGAAAAGTGCCAGCACTGAAAGCTCTTGCTAGCCAGCACCCTTCCTTGGAAGCGCTTTCACAGGCGCAGCAACACTGGGGCTTTGCGCTTCTCTACCCACCAAACGTCACGGTCCTTCTCTTTCCGTCTCCTAGACACGAGCTGAGAAATTGCAAACGTCGAGCAATTGCTCAGAGATGAAAACTGCCGCCACTGAAAGCTGTTGCTAGCCAGCACCCTTCCTTGGAAGCGCTTTTGTAGGCCTAAGAACACTGGGGCTCTGGGCTTCTCTAGCCACCTCATCTTCTGCTCATCCTCGCGCGCACTCTAAAGAGAGCTCAGGTGAGAAATTGCAAACGTCCAGCAATTGCTCAGAGATGAAAAGTGCCAGCACTGAAAGCTGTTGCTAGCCAGCACCCTTCCTTGGAAGCGCTTTCACAGGTGCAGCAACACTGGGGCTTTGCGCTTCTCTAGCCACCAAACGTCACGGTCCTTCTCTTTCCGTCTCGTAGACACGAGCTGAGAAATTGCAAACGTCGAGCAATTGCTCAGAGATGAAAAGTGCCAGCACTGAAAGCTCTTGCTAGCCAGCACCCTTCCTTGGAAGCGCTTTCACAGGCGCAGCAACACTGGGGCTTTGCGCTTCTCTACGCACCAAATGTCACGGTCCTTCTCTTTCCGTCTTGTAGACACGAGCTGAGAAATTGCAAACGTCGAGCAATTGCTCCGAGATGAAAAGTGCCAGCACTGAAAGCTGTTGCTAGCCAGCACCCTTCCTTGGAAGCGCTTTTGTAGGCCTAAGAACACTGGGGCTCTGGGCTTCTCTAGCCACCTCATCTTCTGCTCATCCTCTCGCGCACTCTAAAGAGAGCTCAGGTGAGAAATTGCAAACGTCGAGCAATTGCTCAGAGATGAAAAGTGCCAGCACTGAAAGCTGTTGCTAGCCAGCACCCTTCCTTGGAAGCGCTTTCACAGGCGCAGTAACACTGGCGCTTTGCGCTTCTCTAGCCACCAAGCGTCACGGTCCTTCTCTTTCCGTCTCGTAGACACGAGCTGAGAAATTGCAAACGTCAAGCAATTGCTCAGAGATGAAAAGTGCCAGCACTGAAAGCTCTTGCTAGCCAGCACCCTTCCTTGGAAGCGCTTTCACAGGCGCAGCAACACTGGGGCTTTGCGCTTCTCTAGCCACCAAACGTCACGGTCCTTCTCTTTCCGTCTCCTAGACACGAGCTGAGAAATTGCAAACGTCGAGCAATTGCTCAGAGATGAAAAGTGCCAGCACTGAAAGCTGTTGCTAGCCAGCACCCTTCCTTGGAAGCGCTTTTGTAGGCCTAAGAACACTGGGGCTCTGGGCTTCTCTAGCCACCTCATCTTCTGCTCATCCTCTCGCGCACTCTAAAGAGAGCTCAGGTGAGAAATTGCAAACGTCGAGCAATTGCTCAGAGATGAAAAGTGCCAGCACTGAAAGCTCTTGCTAGCCAGCACCCTTCCTTGGAAGCGCTTTCACAGGCGCAGCAACACTGGGGCTTTGCGCTTCTCTACCCACCAAACGTCACGGTCCTTCTCTTTCCGTCTCCTAGACACGAGCTGAGAAATTGCAAACGTCGAGCAATTGCTCAGAGATGAAAAGTGCCAGCACTGAAAGCTCTTGCTAGCCAGCACCCTTCCTTGGAAGCGCTTTCACAGGCGCAGCAACACTGGGGCTTTGCGCTTCTCTAGCCACCAAACGTCACGGTCCTTCTCTTTCCGTCGGTAGACACGAGCTGAGAAATTGCAAACGTCGAGCAATTGCTCAGAGATGAAAAGTGCCAGCACTGAAAGCTGTTGCTAGCCAGCACCCTTCCTTGGAAGCGCTTTTGTAGGCCTAAGAACACTGGGGCTCTGGGCTTCTCTAGCCACCTCATCTTCTGCTCATCCTCGCGCGCACTCTAAAGAGAGCTCAGGTGAGAAATTGCAAACGTCGAGCAATTGCTCAGAGATGAAAAGTGCCAGCACTGAAAGCTGTTGCTAGCCAGCACCCTTCCTTGGAAGCGCTTTCACAGGCGCAGTAACACTGGGGCTTTGCGCTTCTCTAGCCACCAAGCGTCACGGTCCTTCTCTTTCCGTCTCGTAGACACGAGCTGAGAAATTGCAAACGTCAAGCAATTGCTCAGAGATGAAAAGTGCCAGCACTGAAAGCTGTTGCTAGCCAGCACCCTTCCTTGGAAGCGCTTTCACAGGCGCAGCAACACTGGGGCTTTGCGCTTCTCTAGCCACCAAACGTCACGGTCCTTCTCTTTCCGTCTCCTAGACACGAGCTGAGAAATTGCAAACGTCGAGCAATTGCTCAGAGATGAAAAGTGACAGCACTGAAAGCTGTTGCTAGCCAGCACCCTTCCTTGGAAGCGCTTTTGTAGGCCTAAGAACACTGGGGCTCTGGGCTTCTCTAGCCACCTCATCTTCTGCTCATCCTCTCGCGCACTCTAAAGAGAGCTCAGGTGAGAAATTGCAAACGACGAGCAATTGCTCAGAGATGAAAAGTGCCAGCACTGAAAGCTCTTGCTAGCCAGCACCCTTCCTTGGAAGCGCTTTCACAGGCGCAGCAACACTGGGGCTTTGCGCTTCTCTACCCACCAAACGTCACGGTCCTTCTCTTTCCGTCTCGTAGACACGAGCTGAGAAATTGCAAACGTCGAGCAATTGCTCAGAGATGAAAAGTGCCAGCACTGAAAGCTGTTGCTAGCCAGCACCCTTCCTTGGAAGCGCTTTCACAGGCGCAGCAACACTGGGGCTTTGCGCTTCTATACGCACCAAACGTCACGGTCCTTCTCTTTCCGTCGGTAGACACGAACTGAGAAATTGCAAACGTCGAGCAATTGCTCAGAGATGAAAAGTGCCAGCACTGAAAGCTGTTGCTAGCCAGCACCCTTCCTTGGAAGCGCTTTTGTAGGCCTAAGAACACTGGGGCTCTGGGCTTCTCTAGCCACCTCATCTTCTGCTCATCCTCTCGCGCACTCTAAAGAGAGCTCAGGTTAGAAATTACAAACGTCGAGCAATTGCTCAGAGATGAAAAGGGCCAGCACTGAAAGCTGTTGCTAGCCAGCACCCTTCCTTGGAAGCGCTTTCACAGGCGCAGCAACACTGGGGCTTTGCGCTTCTCTAGCCACCAAAAGTCACGGTCCTTCTCTTTCCGTCGGTAGACACGAGCTGAGAAATTGCAAACGTCCAGCAATTGCTCAGAGACGAAAAGTGCCAGCACTGAAAGCTCTTGCTAGCCAGCACCCTTCCTTGGAAGCGCTTTTGTAGGCCTAAGAACACTGGGGCTCTGGGCTTCTCTAGCCACCTCATCTTCTGCTCATCCTCTCGCGCACTCTAAAGAGAGCTCAGGTGAGAAATTGCAAACGTCGAGCAATTGCTCAGAGATGAAAAGTGCCAGCACTGAAAGCTGTTGCTAGCCAGCACCCTTCCTTGGAAGCGCTTTCACAGGCGCAGCAACACTGGGGCTTTGCGCTTCTCTAGCCACCAAACGTCACGGTCCTTCTCTTTCCGTCTCCTAGACACGAGCTGAGAAATTGCAAACGTCGAGCAATTGCTCAGAGATGAAAAGGGCCAGCACTGAAAGCTGTTGCTAGCCAGCACCCTTCCTTGGAAGCGCTTTTGTAGGCCTAAGAACACTGGGGCTCTGGGCTTCTCTAGCCACCTCATCTTCTGCTCATCCTCTCGCGCACTCTAAAGAGAGCTCAGGTGAGAAATTGCAAACGTCGAGCAATTGCTCAGAGATGAAAAGTGCCAGCACTGAAAGCTCTTGCTAGCCAGCACCCTTCCTTGGAAGCGCTTTCACAGGCGCAGCAACACTGGGGCTTTGCGCTTCTCTACCCACCAAACGTCACGGTCCTTCTCTTTCCGTCTCCTAGACACGAGCTGAGAAATTGCAAACGTCGAGCAATTGCTCCGAGATGAAAACTGCCGCCACTGAAAGCTGTTGCTAGCCAGCACCCTTCCTTGGAAGCGCTTTTGTAGGCCGAAGAACACTGGGGCTCTGGGCTTCTCTAGCCACCTCATCTTCTGCTCATCCTCGCGCGCACTCTAAAGAGAGCTCAGGTGAGAAATTGCAAACGTCCAGCAATTGCTCAGAGATGAAAAGTGCCAGCACTGAAAGCTCTTGCTAGCCAGCACCCTTCCTTGGAAGCGCTTTCACAGGTGCAGCAACACTGGGGCTTTGCGCTTCTCTAGCCACCAAACGTCACGGTCCTTCTCTTTCCGTCTCGTAGACACGAGCTGAGAAATTGCAAACGTCGAGCAATTGCTCAGAGATGAAAAGTGCCAGCACTGAAAGCTCTTGCTAGCCAGCACCCTTCCTTGGAAGCGCTTTCACAGGCGCAGCAACACTGGGGCTTTGCGCTTCTCTACGCACCAAATGTCACGGTCCTTCTCTTTCCGTCTCCTAGACACGAGCTGAGAAATTGCAAACGTCGAGCAATTGCTCCGAGATGAAAAGTGCCAGCACTGAAAGCTGTTGCTAGCCAGCACCCTTCCTTGGAAGCGCTTTTGTAGGCCTAAGAACACTGGGGCTCTGGGCTTCTCTAGCCACCTCATCTTCTGCTCATCCTCTCGCGCACTCTAAAGAGAGCTCAGGTGAGAAATTGCAAACGTCGAGCAATTGCTCAGAGATGAAAAGTGCCAGCACTGAAAGCTGTTGCTAGCCAGCACCCTTCCTTGGAAGCGCTTTCACAGGCGCAGTAACACTGGCGCTTTGCGCTTCTCTAGCCACCAAGCGTCACGGTCCTTCTCTTTCCGTCTCGTAGACACGAGCTGAGAAATTGCAAACGTCAAGCAATTGCTCAGAGATGAAAAGTGCCAGCACTGAAAGCTGTTGCTAGCCAGCACCCTTCCTTGGAAGCGCTTTCACAGGCGCAGCAACACTGGGGCTTTGCGCTTCTCTAGCCACCAAAAGTCACGGTCCTTCTCTTTCCGTCGGTAGACACGAGCTGAGAAATTGCAAACGTCCAGCAATTGCTCAGAGACGAAAAGTGCCAGCACTGAAAGCTCTTGCTAGCCAGCACCCTTCCTTGGAAGCGCTTTTGTAGGCCTAAGAACACTGGGGCTCTGGGCTTCTCTAGCCACCTCATCTTCTGCTCATCCTCTCGCGCACTCTAAAGAGAGCTCAGGTGAGAAATTGCAAACGTCGAGCAATTGCTCAGAGATGAAAAGTGCCAGCACTGAAAGCTCTTGCTAGCCAGCACCCTTCCTTGGAAGCGCTTTCACAGGCGCAGCAACACTGGGGCTTTGCGCTTCTCTACCCACCAAACGTCACGGTCCTTCTCTTTCCGTCTCCTAGACACGAGCTGAGAAATTGCAAACGTCGAGCAATTGCTCAGAGATGAAAAGTGCCAGCACTGAAAGCTCTTGCTAGCCAGCACCCTTCCTTGGAAGCGCTTTCACAGGCGCAGCAACACTGGGGCTTTGCGCTTCTCTACCCACCAAACGTCACGGTCCTTCTCTTTCCGTCGGTAGACACGAGCTGAGAAATTGCAAACGTCGAGCAATTGCTCAGAGATGAAAAGTGCCAGCACTGAAAGCTGTTGCTAGCCAGCACCATTCCTTGGAAGCGCTTTTGTAGGCCTAAGAACACTGGGGCTCTGGGCTTCTCTAGCCACCTCATCTTCTGCTCATCCTCTCGCGCACTCTAAAGAGAGCTCAGGTGAGAAATTACAAACGTCGAGCAATTGCTCAGAGATGAAAAGTGCCAGCACTGAAAGCTGTTGCTAGCCAGCACCCTTCCTTGGAAGCGCTTTCACAGGCGCAGCAACACTGGGGCTTTGCGCTTCTATACGCACCAAAAGTCACGGTCCTTCTCTTTCCGTCGGTAGACACGAGCTGAGAAATTGCAAACGTCCAGCAATTGCTCAGAGACGAAAAGTGCCAGCACTGAAAGCTCTTGCTAGCCAGCACCCTTCCTTGGAAGCGCTTTTGTAGGCCTACGAACACTGGGGCTCTGGGCTTCTCTAGCCACCTAATCTTCTGCTCATCCTCGCGCGCTCTAAAGAGAGCTCAGGTGAGAAATTGCAAACGTCGAGCAATTGCTCAGAGATGAAAAGTGCCAGCACTGAAAGCTCTTGCTAGCCAGCACCCTTCCTTGGAAGCGCTTTCACAGGCGCAGCAACACTGGGGCTTTGCGCTTCTCTAGCCACCAAACGTCACGGTCCTTCTCTTTCCGTCTCGTAGACACGAGCTGAGAAATTGCAAACGTCGAGCAATTGCTCAGAGATGAAAAGTGCCAGCACTGAAAGCTGTTGCTAGCCAGCACCCTTCCTTGGAAGCGCTTTCACAGGCGCAGTAACACTGGGGCTTTGCGCTTCTCTAGCCACCAAGCGTCACGGTCCTTCTCTTTCCGTCTCGTAGACACGAGCTGAGAAATTGCAAACGTCAAGCAATTGCTCAGAGATGAAAAGTGCCAGCACTGAAAGCTCTTGCTAGCCAGCACCCTTCCTTGGAAGCGCTTTCACAGGCGCAGCAACACTGGGGCTTTGCGCTTTTCTAGCCACCAAACGTCACGGTCCTTCTCTTTCCGTCTCCTAGACACGAGCTGAGAAATTGCAAACGTCGAGCAATTGCTCAGAGATGAAAAGGGCCAGCACTGAAAGCTGTTGCTAGCCAGCACCCTTCCTTGGAAGCGCTTTTGTAGGCCTAAGAACACTGGGGCTCTGGGCTTCTCTAGCCACCTCATCTTCTGCTCATCCTCTCGCGCACTCTAAAGAGAGCTCAGGTGAGAAATTGCAAACGTCCAGCAATTGCTCAGAGATGAAAAGTGCCAGCACTGAAAGCTGTTGCTAGCCAGCACCCTTCCTTGGAAGCGCTTTCACAGGCGCAGCAACACTGGGGCTTTGCGCTTCTATACGCACCAAATGTCACGGTCCTTCTCTTTCCGTCTTGTAGACACGAGCTGAGAAATTGCAAACGTCGAGCAATTGCTCAGAGATGAAAAGTGCCAGCACTGAAAGCTGTTGCTAGCCAGCACCCTTCCTTGGAAGCGCTTTTGTAGGCCTAAGAACACTGGGGCTCTGGGCTTCTCTAGCCACCTCATCTTCTGCTCATCCTCTCGCGCACTCTAAAGAGAGCTCAGGTGAGAAATTGCAAACGTCGAGCAATTGCTCAGAGATGAAAAGTGCCAGCACTGAAAGCTGTTGCTAGCCAGCACCCTTCCTTGGAAGCGCTTTTGTAGGCCTAAGAACACTGAGGCTCTGGGCTTCTCTAGCCACCTCATCTTCTGCTCATCCTCTCGCGCACTCTAAAGAGAGCTCAGGTGAGAAATTGCAAACGTCGAGCAATTGCTCAGAGATGAAAAGTGCCAGCACTGAAAGCTCTTGCTAGCCAGCACCCTTCCTTGGAAGCGCTTTCACAGGCGCAGCAACACTGGGGCTTTGCGCTTCTATACGCACCAAATGTCACGGTCCTTCTCTTTCCGTCTCGTAGACACGAGCTGAGAAATTGCAAACGTCCAGCAATTGCTCAGAGATGAAAAGTGCCAGCACTGAAAGCTGTTGCTAGCCAGCACCCTTCCTTGGAAGCGCTTTTGTAGGCCTAAGAACACTGGGGCTCTGGGCTTCTCTAGCCACCTCATCTTCTGCTCATCCTCTCGCGCACTCTAAAGAGAGCTCAGGTGAGAAATTGCAAACGTCGAGCAATTGCTCAGAGATGAAAAGTGCCAGCACTGAAAGCTCTTGCTAGCCAGCACCCTTCCTTGGAAGCGCTTTCACAGGCGCAGCAACACTGGGGCTTTGCGCTTCTCTACCCACCAAACGTCACGGTCCTTCTCTTTCCGTCTCCTAGACACGAGCTGAGAAATTGCAAACGTCGAGCAATTGCTCAGAGATGAAAACTGCCGCCACTGAAAGCTGTTGCTAGCCAGCACCCTTCCTTGGAAGCGCTTTTGTAGGCCTAAGAACACTGGGGCTCTGGGCTTCTCTAGCCACCTCATCTTCTGCTCATCCTCTCGCGCACTCTAAAGAGAGCTCAGGTGAGAAATTGCAAACGTCGAGCAATTGCTCCGAGATGAAAAGTGCCAGCACTGAAAGCTGTTGCTAGCCAGCACCCTTCCTTGGAAGCGCTTTCACAGGTGCAGCAACACTGGGGCTTTGCGCTTCTCTAGCCACCAAACGTCACGGTCCTTCTCTTTCCGTCTCGTAGACACGAGCTGAGAAATTGCAAACGTCGAGCAATTGCTCAGAGATGAAAAGTGCCAGCACTGAAAGCTCTTGCTAGCCAGCACCCTTCCTTGGAAGCGCTTTCACAGGCGCAGCAACACTGGGGCTTTGCGCTTCTCTACGCACCAAATGTCACGGTCCTTCTCTTTCCGTCTTGTAGACACGAGCTGAGAAATTGCAAACGTCGAGCAATTGCTCAGAGATGAAAAGTGCCAGCACTGAAAGCTGTTGCTAGCCAGCACCCTTCCTTGGAAGCGCTTTTGTAGGCCTAAGAACACTGGGGCTCTGGGCTTCTCTAGCCACCTCATCTTCTGCTCATCCTCTCGCGCACTCTAAAGAGAGCTCAGGTGAGAAATTGCAAACGTCGAGCAATTGCTCAGAGATGAAAAGTGCCAGCACTGAAAGCTGTTGCTAGCCAGCACCCTTCCTTGGAAGCGCTTTCACAGGCGCAGTAACACTGGCGCTTTGCGCTTCTCTAGCCACCAAGCGTCACGGTCCTTCTCTTTCCGTCTCGTAGACACGAGCTGAGAAATTGCAAACGTCAAGCAATTGCTCAGAGATGAAAAGTGCCAGCACTGAAAGCTCTTGCTAGCCAGCACCCTTCCTTGGAAGCGCTTTCACAGGCGCAGCAACACTGGGGCTTTGCGCTTCTCTAGCCACCAAACGTCACGGTCCTTCTCTTTCCGTCTCCTAGACACGAGCTGAGAAATTGCAAACGTCGAGCAATTGCTCAGAGATGAAAAGTGCCAGCACTGAAAGCTGTTGCTAGCCAGCACCCTTCCTTGGAAGCGCTTTTGTAGGCCTAAGAACACTGGGGCTCTGGGCTTCTCTAGCCACCTCATCTTCTGCTCATCCTCTCGCGCACTCTAAAGAGAGCTCAGGTGAGAAATTGCAAACGTCGAGCAATTGCTCAGAGATGAAAAGTGCCAGCACTGAAAGCTCTTGCTAGCCAGCACCCTTCCTTGGAAGCGCTTTCACAGGCGCAGCAACACTGGGGCTTTGCGCTTCTCTACCCACCAAACGTCACGGTCCTTCTCTTTCCGTCTCCTAGACACGAGCTGAGAAATTGCAAACGTCGAGCAATTGCTCAGAGATGAAAAGTGCCAGCACTGAAAGCTCTTGCTAGCCAGCACCCTTCCTTGGAAGCGCTTTCACAGGCGCAGCAACACTGGGGCTTTGCGCTTCTCTAGCCACCAAACGTCACGGTCCTTCTCTTTCCGTCGGTAGACACGAGCTGAGAAATTGCAAACGTCGAGCAATTGCTCAGAGATGAAAAGTGCCAGCACTGAAAGCTGTTGCTAGCCAGCACCCTTCCTTGGAAGCGCTTTTGTAGGCCTAAGAACACTGGGGCTCTGGGCTTCTCTAGCCACCTCATCTTCTGCTCATCCTCGCGCGCACTCTAAAGAGAGCTCAGGTGAGAAATTGCAAACGTCGAGCAATTGCTCAGAGATGAAAAGTGCCAGCACTGAAAGCTGTTGCTAGCCAGCACCCTTCCTTGGAAGCGCTTTCACAGGCGCAGTAACACTGGGGCTTTGCGCTTCTCTAGCCACCAAGCGTCACGGTCCTTCTCTTTCCGTCTCGTAGACACGAGCTGAGAAATTGCAAACGTCAAGCAATTGCTCAGAGATGAAAAGTGCCAGCACTGAAAGCTGTTGCTAGCCAGCACCCTTCCTTGGAAGCGCTTTCACAGGCGCAGCAACACTGGGGCTTTGCGCTTCTCTAGCCACCAAACGTCACGGTCCTTCTCTTTCCGTCTCCTAGACACGAGCTGAGAAATTGCAAACGTCGAGCAATTGCTCAGAGATGAAAAGTGCCAGCACTGAAAGCTGTTGCTAGCCAGCACCCTTCCTTGGAAGCGCTTTTGTAGGCCTAAGAACACTGGGGCTCTGGGCTTCTCTAGCCACCTCATCTTCTGCTCATCCTCTCGCGCACTCTAAAGAGAGCTCAGGTGAGAAATTGCAAACGACGAGCAATTGCTCAGAGATGAAAAGTGCCAGCACTGAAAGCTCTTGCTAGCCAGCACCCTTCCTTGGAAGCGCTTTCACAGGCGCAGCAACACTGGGGCTTTGCGCTTCTCTACCCACCAAACGTCACGGTCCTTCTCTTTCCGTCTCGTAGACACGAGCTGAGAAATTGCAAACGTCGAGCAATTGCTCAGAGATGAAAAGTGCCAGCACTGAAAGCTGTTGCTAGCCAGCACCCTTCCTTGGAAGCGCTTTCACAGGCGCAGCAACACTGGGGCTTTGCGCTTCTATACGCACCAAACGTCACGGTCCTTCTCTTTCCGTCGGTAGACACGAACTGAGAAATTGCAAACGTCGAGCAATTGCTCCGAGATGAAAAGTGCCAGCACTGAAAGCTGTTGCTAGCCAGCACCCTTCCTTGGAAGCGCTTTTGTAGGCCTAAGAACACTGGGGCTCTGGGCTTCTCTAGCCACCTCATCTTCTGCTCATCCTCTCGCGCACTCTAAAGAGAGCTCAGGTTAGAAATTACAAACGTCGAGCAATTGCTCAGAGATGAAAAGGGCCAGCACTGAAAGCTGTTGCTAGCCAGCACCCTTCCTTGGAAGCGCTTTCACAGGCGCAGCAACACTGGGGCTTTGCGCTTCTCTAGCCACCAAAAGTCACGGTCCTTCTCTTTCCGTCGGTAGACACGAGCTGAGAAATTGCAAACGTCCAGCAATTGCTCAGAGACGAAAAGTGCCAGCACTGAAAGCTCTTGCTAGCCAGCACCCTTCCTTGGAAGCGCTTTTGTAGGCCTAAGAACACTGGGGCTCTGGGCTTCTCTAGCCACCTCATCTTCTGCTCATCCTCTCGCGCACTCTAAAGAGAGCTCAGGTGAGAAATTGCAAACGTCGAGCAATTGCTCAGAGATGAAAAGTGCCAGCACTGAAAGCTCTTGCTAGCCAGCACCCTTCCTTGGAAGCGCTTTCACAGGCGCAGCAACACTGGGGCTTTGCGCTTCTCTAGCCACCAAACGTCACGGTCCTTCTCTTTCCGTCTCCTAGACACGAGCTGAGAAATTGCAAACGTCCAGCAATTGCTCAGAGATGAAAAGGGCCAGCACTGAAAGCTGTTGCTAGCCAGCACCCTTCCTTGGAAGCGCTTTTGTAGGCCTAAGAACACTGGGGCTCTGGGCTTCTCTAGCCACCTCATCTTCTGCTCATCCTCTCGCGCACTCTAAAGAGAGCTCAGGTGAGAAATTGCAAACGTCGAGCAATTGCTCAGAGATGAAAAGTGCCAGCACTGAAAGCTGTTGCTAGCCAGCACCCTTCCTTGGAAGCGCTTTCACAGGCGCAGCAACACTGGGGCTTTGCGCTTCTATACGCACCAAATGTCACGGTCCTTCTCTTTCCGTCTTGTAGACACGAGCTGAGAAATTGCAAACGTCGAGCAATTGCTCAGAGATGAAAAGTGCCAGCACTGAAAGCTCTTGCTAGCCAGCACCCTTCCTTGGAAGCGCTTTTGTAGGCCTAAGAACACTGGGGCTCTGGGCTTCTCTAGCCACCTCATCTTCTGCTCATCCTCTCGCGCACTCTAAAGAGAGCTCAGGTGAGAAATTGCAAACGTCGAGCAATTGCTCAGAGATGAAAAGGGCCAGCACTGAAAGCTGTTGCTAGCCAGCACCCTTCCTTGGAAGCGCTTTTGTAGGCCTAAGAACACTGAGGCTCTGGGCTTCTCTAGCCACCTCATCTTCTGCTCATCCTCTCGCGCACTCTAAAGAGAGCTCAGGTGAGAAATTGCAAACGACGAGCAATTGCTCAGAGATGAAAAGTGCCAGCACTGAAAGCTCTTGCTAGCCAGCACCCTTCCTTGGAAGCGCTTTCACAGGCGCAGCAACACTGGGGCTTTGCGCTTCTATACGCACCAAATGTCACGGTCCTTCTCTTTCCGTCTCGTAGACACGAGCTGAGAAATTGCAAACGTCCAGCAATTGCTCAGAGATGAAAAGTGCCAGCACTGAAAGCTGTTGCTAGCCAGCACCCTTCCTTGGAAGCGCTTTTGTAGGCCTAAGAACACTGGGGCTCTGGGCTTCTCTAGCCACCTCATCTTCTGCTCATCCTCTCGCGCACTCTAAAGAGAGCTCAGGTGAGAAATTGCAAACGTCGAGCAATTGCTCAGAGATGAAAAGTGCCAGCACTGAAAGCTGTTGCTAGCCAGCACCCTTCCTTGGAAGCGCTTTCACAGGCGCAGCAACACTGGGGCTTTGCGCTTCTCTACCCACCAAACGTCACGGTCCTTCTCTTTCCGTCTCCTAGACACGAGCTGAGAAATTGCAAACGTCGAGCAATTGCTCAGAGATGAAAAGTGCCAGCACTGAAAGCTGTTGCTAGCCAGCACCCTTCCTTGGAAGCGCTTTTGTAGGCCTAAGAACACTGGGGCTCTGGGCTTCTCTAGCCACCTCATCTTCTGCTCATCCTCGCGCGCACTCTAAAGAGAGCTCAGGTGAGAAATTGCAAACGTCCAGCAATTGCTCAGAGATGAAAAGTGCCAGCACTGAAAGCTCTTGCTAGCCAGCACCCTTCCTTGGAAGCGCTTTCACAGGTGCAGCAACACTGGGGCTTTGCGCTTCTCTAGCCACCAAACGTCACGGTCCTTCTCTTTCCGTCTCGTAGACACGAGCTGAGAAATTGCAAACGTCGAGCAATTGCTCAGAGATGAAAAGTGCCAGCACTGAAAGCTCTTGCTAGCCAGCACCCTTCCTTGGAAGCGCTTTCACAGGCGCAGCAACACTGGGGCTTTGCGCTTCTCTACGCAGCAAATGTCACGGTCCTTCTCTTTCCGTCTCCTAGACACGAGCTGAGAAATTGCAAACGTCGAGCAATTGCTCAGAGATGAAAAGTGCCAGCACTGAAAGCTGTTGCTAGCCAGCACCCTTCCTTGGAAGCGCTTTTGTAGGCCTAAGAACACTGGGGCTCTGGGCTTCTCTAGCCACCTCATCTTCTGCTCATCCTCTCGCGCACTCTAAAGAGAGCTCAGGTGAGAAATTGCAAACGTCGAGCAATTGCTCAGAGATGAAAAGTGCCAGCACTGAAAGCTGTTGCTAGCCAGCACCCTTCCTTGGAAGCGCTTTCACAGGCGCAGTAACACTGGCGCTTTGCGCTTCTCTAGCCACCAAGCGTCACGGTCCTTCTCTTTCCGTCTCGTAGACACGAGCTGAGAAATTGCAAACGTCAAGCAATTGCTCAGAGATGAAAAGTGCCAGCACTGAAAGCTCTTGCTAGCCAGCACCCTTCCTTGGAAGCGCTTTCACAGGCGCAGCAACACTGGGGCTTTGCGCTTCTCTAGCCACCAAAAGTCACGGTCCTTCTCTTTCCGTCTCGTAGACACGAGCTGAGAAATTGCAAACGTCCAGCAATTGCTCAGAGATGAAAAGTGCCAGCACTGAAAGCTGTTGCTAGCCAGCACCCTTCCTTGGAAGCGCTTTTGTAGGCCTAAGAACACTGGGGCTCTGGGCTTCTCTAGCCACCTCATCTTCTGCTCATCCTCTCGCGCACTCTAAAGAGAGCTCAGGTGAGAAATTGCAAACGACGAGCAATTGCTCAGAGATGAAAAGTGCCAGCACTGAAAGCTCTTGCTAGCCAGCACCCTTCCTTGGAAGCGCTTTCACAGGCGCAGCAACACTGGGGCTTTGCGCTTCTATACGCACCAAATGTCACGGTCCTTCTCTTTCCGTCGGTAGACACGAACTGAGAAATTGCAAACGTCGAGCAATTGCTCCGAGATGAAAAGTGCCAGCACTGAAAGCTGTTGCTAGCCAGCACCCTTCCTTGGAAGCGCTTTTGTAGGCCTAAGAACACTGGGGCTCTGGGCTTCTCTAGCCACCTCATCTTCTGCTCATCCTCTCGCGCACTCTAAAGAGAGCTCAGGTTAGAAATTACAAACGTCGAGCAATTGCTCAGAGATGAAAAGGGCCAGCACTGAAAGCTGTTGCTAGCCAGCACCCTTCCTTGGAAGCGCTTTCACAGGCGCAGCAACACTGGGGCTTTGCGCTTCTCTAGCCACCAAAAGTCACGGTCCTTCTCTTTCCGTCGGTAGACACGAGCTGAGAAATTGCAAACGTCCAGCAATTGCTCAGAGACGAAAAGTGCCAGCACTGAAAGCTCTTGCTAGCCAGCACCCTTCCTTGGAAGCGCTTTTGTAGGCCTAAGAACACTGGGGCTCTGGGCTTCTCTAGCCACCTCATCTTCTGCTCATCCTCTCGCGCACTCTAAAGAGAGCTCAGGTGAGAAATTGCAAACGTCGAGCAATTGCTCAGAGATGAAAAGTGCCAGCACTGAAAGCTGTTGCTAGCCAGCACCCTTCCTTGGAAGCGCTTTCACAGGCGCAGTAACACTGGCGCTTTGCGCTTCTCTAGCCACCAAGCGTCACGGTCCTTCTCTTTCCGTCTCGTAGACACGAGCTGAGAAATTGCAAACGTCAAGCAATTGCTCAGAGATGAAAAGTGCCAGCACTGAAAGCTGTTGCTAGCCAGCACCCTTCCTTGGAAGCGCTTTCACAGGCGCAGCAACACTGGGGCTTTGCGCTTCTCTAGCCACCAAAAGTCACGGTCCTTCTCTTTCCGTCGGTAGACACGAGCTGAGAAATTGCAAACGTCCAGCAATTGCTCAGAGACGAAAAGTGCCAGCACTGAAAGCTCTTGCTAGCCAGCACCCTTCCTTGGAAGCGCTTTTGTAGGCCTAAGAACACTGGGGCTCTGGGCTTCTCTAGCCACCTCATCTTCTGCTCATCCTCTCGCGCACTCTAAAGAGAGCTCAGGTGAGAAATTGCAAACGTCGAGCAATTGCTCAGAGATGAAAAGTGCCAGCACTGAAAGCTCTTGCTAGCCAGCACCCTTCCTTGGAAGCGCTTTCACAGGCGCAGCAACACTGGGGCTTTGCGCTTCTCTACCCACCAAACGTCACGGTCCTTCTCTTTCCGTCTCCTAGACACGAGCTGAGAAATTGCAAACGTCGAGCAATTGCTCAGAGATGAAAAGTGCCAGCACTGAAAGCTCTTGCTAGCCAGCACCCTTCCTTGGAAGCGCTTTCACAGGCGCAGCAACACTGGGGCTTTGCGCTTCTCTACCCACCAAACGTCACGGTCCTTCTCTTTCCGTCGGTAGACACGAGCTGAGAAATTGCAAACGTCGAGCAATTGCTCAGAGATGAAAAGTGCCAGCACTGAAAGCTGTTGCTAGCCAGCACCATTCCTTGGAAGCGCTTTTGTAGGCCTAAGAACACTGGGGCTCTGGGCTTCTCTAGCCACCTCATCTTCTGCTCATCCTCTCGCGCACTCTAAAGAGAGCTCAGGTGAGAAATTACAAACGTCCAGCAATTGCTCAGAGATGAAAAGTGCCAGCACTGAAAGCTGTTGCTAGCCAGCACCCTTCCTTGGAAGCGCTTTCACAGGCGCAGCAACACTGGGGCTTTGCGCTTCTATACGCACCAAAAGTCACGGTCCTTCTCTTTCCGTCGGTAGACACGAGCTGAGAAATTGCAAACGTCCAGCAATTGCTCAGAGACGAAAAGTGCCAGCACTGAAAGCTCTTGCTAGCCAGCACCCTTCCTTGGAAGCGCTTTTGTAGGCCTACGAACACTGGGGCTCTGGGCTTCTCTAGCCACCTAATCTTCTGCTCATCCTCGCGCGCTCTAAAGAGAGCTCAGGTGAGAAATTGCAAACGTCGAGCAATTGCTCAGAGATGAAAAGTGCCAGCACTGAAAGCTCTTGCTAGCCAGCACCCTTCCTTGGAAGCGCTTTCACAGGCGCAGCAACACTGGGGCTTTGCGCTTCTCTAGCCACCAAACGTCACGGTCCTTCTCTTTCCGTCTCGTAGACACGAGCTGAGAAATTGCAAACGTCGAGCAATTGCTCAGAGATGAAAAGTGCCAGCACTGAAAGCTGTTGCTAGCCAGCACCCTTCCTTGGAAGCGCTTTCACAGGCGCAGTAACACTGGGGCTTTGCGCTTCTCTAGCCACCAAGCGTCACGGTCCTTCTCTTTCCGTCTCGTAGACACGAGCTGAGAAATTGCAAACGTCAAGCAATTGCTCAGAGATGAAAAGTGCCAGCACTGAAAGCTCTTGCTAGCCAGCACCCTTCCTTGGAAGCGCTTTCACAGGCGCAGCAACACTGGGGCTTTGCGCTTTTCTAGCCACCAAACGTCACGGTCCTTCTCTTTCCGTCTCCTAGACACGAGCTGAGAAATTGCAAACGTCGAGCAATTGCTCAGAGATGAAAAGGGCCAGCACTGAAAGCTGTTGCTAGCCAGCACCCTTCCTTGGAAGCGCTTTTGTAGGCCTAAGAACACTGGGGCTCTGGGCTTCTCTAGCCACCTCATCTTCTGCTCATCCTCTCGCGCACTCTAAAGAGAGCTCAGGTGAGAAATTGCAAACGTCCAGCAATTGCTCAGAGATGAAAAGTGCCAGCACTGAAAGCTGTTGCTAGCCAGCACCCTTCCTTGGAAGCGCTTTCACAGGCGCAGCAACACTGGGGCTTTGCGCTTCTATACGCACCAAATGTCACGGTCCTTCTCTTTCCGTCTTGTAGACACGAGCTGAGAAATTGCAAACGTCGAGCAATTGCTCAGAGATGAAAAGTGCCAGCACTGAAAGCTGTTGCTAGCCAGCACCCTTCCTTGGAAGCGCTTTTGTAGGCCTAAGAACACTGGGGCTCTGGGCTTCTCTAGCCACCTCATCTTCTGCTCATCCTCTCGCGCACTCTAAAGAGAGCTCAGGTGAGAAATTGCAAACGTCGAGCAATTGCTCAGAGATGAAAAGTGCCAGCACTGAAAGCTCTTGCTAGCCAGCACCCTTCCTTGGAAGCGCTTTTGTAGGCCTAAGAACACTGGGGCTCTGGGCTTCTCTAGCCACCTCATCTTCTGCTCATCCTCTCGCGCACTCTAAAGAGAGCTCAGGTGAGAAATTGCAAACGTCGAGCAATTGCTCAGAGATGAAAAGTGCCAGCACTGAAAGCTCTTGCTAGCCAGCACCCTTCCTTGGAAGCGCTTTCACAGGCGCAGCAACACTGGGGCTTTGCGCTTCTATACGCACCAAATGTCACGGTCCTTCTCTTTCCGTCTCGTAGACACGAGCTGAGAAATTGCAAACGTCCAGCAATTGCTCAGAGATGAAAAGTGCCAGCACTGAAAGCTGTTGCTAGCCAGCACCCTTCCTTGGAAGCGCTTTTGTAGGCCTAAGAACACTGGGGCTCTGGGCTTCTCTAGCCACCTCATCTTCTGCTCATCCTCTCGCGCACTCTAAAGAGAGCTCAGGTGAGAAATTGCAAACGTCGAGCAATTGCTCAGAGATGAAAAGTGCCAGCACTGAAAGCTCTTGCTAGCCAGCACCCTTCCTTGGAAGTGCTTTCACAGGCGCAGCAACACTGGGGCTTTGCGCTTCTCTACCCACCAAACGTCACGGTCCTTCTCTTTCCGTCTCCTAGACACGAGCTGAGAAATTGCAAACGTCGAGCAATTGCTCAGAGATGAAAACTGCCGCCACTGAAAGCTGTTGCTAGCCAGCACCCTTCCTTGGAAGCGCTTTTGTAGGCCTAAGAACACTGGGGCTCTGGGCTTCTCTAGCCACCTCATCTTCTGCTCATCCTCTCGCGCACTCTAAAGAGAGCTCAGGTGAGAAATTGCAAACGTCCAGCAATTGCTCAGAGATGAAAAGTGCCAGCACTGAAAGCTGTTGCTAGCCAGCACCCTTCCTTGGAAGCGCTTTCACAGGTGCAGCAACACTGGGGCTTTGCGCTTCTCTAGCCACCAAACGTCACGGTCCTTCTCTTTCCGTCTCGTAGACACGAGCTGAGAAATTGCAAACGTCGAGCAATTGCTCAGAGATGAAAAGTGCCAGCACTGAAAGCTCTTGCTAGCCAGCACCCTTCCTTGGAAGCGCTTTCACAGGCGCAGCAACACTGGGGCTTTGCGCTTCTCTACGCACCAAATGTCACGGTCCTTCTCTTTCCGTCTTGTAGACACGAGCTGAGAAATTGCAAACGTCGAGCAATTGCTCAGAGATGAAAAGTGCCAGCACTGAAAGCTGTTGCTAGCCAGCACCCTTCCTTGGAAGCGCTTTTGTAGGCCTAAGAACACTGGGGCTCTGGGCTTCTCTAGCCACCTCATCTTCTGCTCATCCTCTCGCGCACTCTAAAGAGAGCTCAGGTGAGAAATTGCAAACGTCGAGCAATTGCTCAGAGATGAAAAGTGCCAGCACTGAAAGCTGTTGCTAGCCAGCACCCTTCCTTGGAAGCGCTTTCACAGGCGCAGTAACACTGGCGCTTTGCGCTTCTCTAGCCACCAAGCGTCACGGTCCTTCTCTTTCCGTCTCGTAGACACGAGCTGAGAAATTGCAAACGTCAAGCAATTGCTCAGAGATGAAAAGTGCCAGCACTGAAAGCTCTTGCTAGCCAGCACCCTTCCTTGGAAGCGCTTTCACAGGCGCAGCAACACTGGGGCTTTGCGCTTCTCTAGCCACCAAACGTCACGGTCCTTCTCTTTCCGTCTCCTAGACACGAGCTGAGAAATTGCAAACGTCGAGCAATTGCTCAGAGATGAAAAGTGCCAGCACTGAAAGCTGTTGCTAGCCAGCACCCTTCCTTGGAAGCGCTTTTGTAGGCCTAAGAACACTGGGGCTCTGGGCTTCTCTAGCCACCTCATCTTCTGCTCATCCTCTCGCGCACTCTAAAGAGAGCTCAGGTGAGAAATTGCAAACGTCGAGCAATTGCTCAGAGATGAAAAGTGCCAGCACTGAAAGCTCTTGCTAGCCAGCACCCTTCCTTGGAAGCGCTTTCACAGGCGCAGCAACACTGGGGCTTTGCGCTTCTCTACCCACCAAACGTCACGGTCCTTCTCTTTCCGTCTCCTAGACACGAGCTGAGAAATTGCAAACGTCGAGCAATTGCTCAGAGATGAAAAGTGCCAGCACTGAAAGCTCTTGCTAGCCAGCACCCTTCCTTGGAAGCGCTTTCACAGGCGCAGCAACACTGGGGCTTTGCGCTTCTCTAGCCACCAAACGTCACGGTCCTTCTCTTTCCGTCGGTAGACACGAGCTGAGAAATTGCAAACGTCGAGCAATTGCTCAGAGATGAAAAGTGCCAGCACTGAAAGCTGTTGCTAGCCAGCACCCTTCCTTGGAAGCGCTTTTGTAGGCCTAAGAACACTGGGGCTCTGGGCTTCTCTAGCCACCTCATCTTCTGCTCATCCTCGCGCGCACTCTAAAGAGAGCTCAGGTGAGAAATTGCAAACGTCGAGCAATTGCTCAGAGATGAAAAGTGCCAGCACTGAAAGCTGTTGCTAGCCAGCACCCTTCCTTGGAAGCGCTTTCACAGGCGCAGTAACACTGGGGCTTTGCGCTTCTCTAGCCACCAAGCGTCACGGTCCTTCTCTTTCCGTCTCGTAGACACGAGCTGAGAAATTGCAAACGTCAAGCAATTGCTCAGAGATGAAAAGTGCCAGCACTGAAAGCTGTTGCTAGCCAGCACCCTTCCTTGGAAGCGCTTTCACAGGCGCAGCAACACTGGGGCTTTGCGCTTCTCTAGCCACCAAACGTCACGGTCCTTCTCTTTCCGTCTCCTAGACACGAGCTGAGAAATTGCAAACGTCGAGCAATTGCTCAGAGATGAAAAGTGCCAGCACTGAAAGCTGTTGCTAGCCAGCACCCTTCCTTGGAAGCGCTTTTGTAGGCCTAAGAACACTGGGGCTCTGGGCTTCTCTAGCCACCTCATCTTCTGCTCATCCTCTCGCGCACTCTAAAGAGAGCTCAGGTGAGAAATTGCAAACGACGAGCAATTGCTCAGAGATGAAAAGTGCCAGCACTGAAAGCTCTTGCTAGCCAGCACCCTTCCTTGGAAGCGCTTTCACAGGCGCAGCAACACTGGGGCTTTGCGCTTCTCTAGCCACCAAACGTCACGGTCCTTCTCTTTCCGTCTCGTAGACACGAGCTGAGAAATTGCAAACGTCGAGCAATTGCTCAGAGATGAAAAGTGCCAGCACTGAAAGCTGTTGCTAGCCAGCACCCTTCCTTGGAAGCGCTTTCACAGGCGCAGCAACACTGGGGCTTTGCGCTTCTATACGCACCAAACGTCACGGTCCTTCTCTTTCCGTCGGTAGACACGAACTGAGAAATTGCAAACGTCGAGCAATTGCTCCGAGATGAAAAGTGCCAGCACTGAAAGCTGTTGCTAGCCAGCACCCTTCCTTGGAAGCGCTTTTGTAGGCCTAAGAACACTGGGGCTCTGGGCTTCTCTAGCCACCTCATCTTCTGCTCATCCTCTCGCGCACTCTAAAGAGAGCTCAGGTGAGAAATTGCAAACGTCGAGCAATTGCTCAGAGATGAAAAGTGCCAGCACTGAAAGCTGTTGCTAGCCAGCACCCTTCCTTGGAAGCGCTTTCACAGGCGCAGCAACACTGGGGCTTTGCGCTTCTCTAGCCACCAAAAGTCACGGTCCTTCTCTTTCCGTCGGTAGACACGAGCTGAGAAATTGCAAACGTCCAGCAATTGCTCAGAGACGAAAAGTGCCAGCACTGAAAGCTCTTGCTAGCCAGCACCCTTCCTTGGAAGCGCTTTTGTAGGCCTAAGAACACTGGGGCTCTGGGCTTCTCTAGCCACCTCATCTTCTGCTCATCCTCTCGCGCACTCTAAAGAGAGCTCAGGTGAGAAATTGCAAACGTCGAGCAATTGCTCAGAGATGAAAAGTGCCAGCACTGAAAGCTGTTGCTAGCCAGCACCCTTCCTTGGAAGCGCTTTCACAGGCGCAGCAACACTGGGGCTTTGCGCTTCTCTAGCCACCAAACGTCACGGTCCTTCTCTTTCCGTCTCCTAGACACGAGCTGAGAAATTGCAAACGTCGAGCAATTGCTCAGAGATGAAAAGGGCCAGCACTGAAAGCTGTTGCTAGCCAGCACCCTTCCTTGGAAGCGCTTTTGTAGGCCTAAGAACACTGGGGCTCTGGGCTTCTCTAGCCACCTCATCTTCTGCTCATCCTCTCGCGCACTCTAAAGAGAGCTCAGGTGAGAAATTGCAAACGTCCAGCAATTGCTCAGAGATGAAAAGTGCCAGCACTGAAAGCTGTTGCTAGCCAGCACCCTTCCTTGGAAGCGCTTTCACAGGCGCAGCAACACTGGGGCTTTGCGCTTCTATACGCACCAAATGTCACGGTCCTTCTCTTTCCGTCTTGTAGACACGAGCTGAGAAATTGCAAACGTCGAGCAATTGCTCAGAGATGAAAAGTGCCAGCACTGAAAGCTCTTGCTAGCCAGCACCCTTCCTTGGAAGCGCTTTTGTAGGCCTAAGAACACTGGGGCTCTGGGCTTCTCTAGCCACCTCATCTTCTGCTCATCCTCTCGCGCACTCTAAAGAGAGCTCAGGTGAGAAATTGCAAACGTCGAGCAATTGCTCAGAGATGAAAAGGGCCAGCACTGAAAGCTGTTGCTAGCCAGCACCCTTCCTTGGAAGCGCTTTTGTAGGCCTAAGAACACTGAGGCTCTGGGCTTCTCTAGCCACCTCATCTTCTGCTCATCCTCTCGCGCACTCTAAAGAGAGCTCAGGTGAGAAATTGCAAACGACGAGCAATTGCTCAGAGATGAAAAGTGCCAGCACTGAAAGCTCTTGCTAGCCAGCACCCTTCCTTGGAAGCGCTTTCACAGGCGCAGCAACACTGGGGCTTTGCGCTTCTATACGCACCAAATGTCACGGTCCTTCTCTTTCCGTCTCGTAGACACGAGCTGAGAAATTGCAAACGTCCAGCAATTGCTCAGAGATGAAAAGTGCCAGCACTGAAAGCTGTTGCTAGCCAGCACCCTTCCTTGGAAGCGCTTTTGTAGGCCTAAGAACACTGGGGCTCTGGGCTTCTCTAGCCACCTCATCTTCTGCTCATCCTCTCGCGCACTCTAAAGAGAGCTCAGGTGAGAAATTGCAAACGTCGAGCAATTGCTCAGAGATGAAAAGTGCCAGCACTGAAAGCTCTTGCTAGCCAGCACCCTTCCTTGGAAGCGCTTTCACAGGCGCAGCAACACTGGGGCTTTGCGCTTCTCTACCCACCAAACGTCACGGTCCTTCTCTTTCCGTCTCCTAGACACGAGCTGAGAAATTGCAAACGTCGAGCAATTGCTCCGAGATGAAAACTGCCGCCACTGAAAGCTGTTGCTAGCCAGCACCCTTCCTTGGAAGCGCTTTTGTAGGCCTAAGAACACTGGGGCTCTGGGCTTCTCTAGCCACCTCATCTTCTGCTCATCCTCGCGCGCACTCTAAAGAGAGCTCAGGTGAGAAATTGCAAACGTCCAGCAATTGCTCAGAGATGAAAAGTGCCAGCACTGAAAGCTCTTGCTAGCCAGCACCCTTCCTTGGAAGCGCTTTCACAGGTGCAGCAACACTGGGGCTTTGCGCTTCTCTAGCCACCAAACGTCACGGTCCTTCTCTTTCCGTCTCGTAGACACGAGCTGAGAAATTGCAAACGTCGAGCAATTGCTCAGAGATGAAAAGTGCCAGCACTGAAAGCTCTTGCTAGCCAGCACCCTTCCTTGGAAGCGCTTTCACAGGCGCAGCAACACTGGGGCTTTGCGCTTCTCTACGCAGCAAATGTCACGGTCCTTCTCTTTCCGTCTCCTAGACACGAGCTGAGAAATTGCAAACGTCGAGCAATTGCTCCGAGATGAAAAGTGCCAGCACTGAAAGCTGTTGCTAGCCAGCACCCTTCCTTGGAAGCGCTTTTGTAGGCCTAAGAACACTGGGGCTCTGGGCTTCTCTAGCCACCTCATCTTCTGCTCATCCTCTCGCGCACTCTAAAGAGAGCTCAGGTGAGAAATTGCAAACGTCGAGCAATTGCTCAGAGATGAAAAGTGCCAGCACTGAAAGCTGTTGCTAGCCAGCACCCTTCCTTGGAAGCGCTTTCACAGGCGCAGTAACACTGGCGCTTTGCGCTTCTCTAGCCACCAAACGTCACGGTCCTTCTCTTTCCGTCTCGTAGACACGAGGTGAGAAATTGCAAACGTCAAGCAATTGCTCAGAGATGAAAAGTGCCAGCACTGAAAGCTGTTGCTAGCCAGCACCCTTCCTTGGAAGCGCTTTCACAGGCGCAGCAACACTGGGGCTTTGCGCTTCTCTAGCCACCAAAAGTCACGGTCCTTCTCTTTCCGTCTCGTAGACACGAGCTGAGAAATTGCAAACGTCCAGCAATTGCTCAGAGATGAAAAGTGCCAGCACTGAAAGCTGTTGCTAGCCAGCACCCTTCCTTGGAAGCGCTTTTGTAGGCCTAAGAACACTGGGGCTCTGGGCTTCTCTAGCCACCTCATCTTCTGCTCATCCTCTCGCGCACTCTAAAGAGAGCTCAGGTGAGAAATTGCAAACGTCGAGCAATTGCTCAGAGATGAAAAGTGCCAGCACTGAAAGCTCTTGCTAGCCAGCACCCTTCCTTGGAAGCGCTTTCACAGGCGCAGCAACACTGGGGCTTTGCGCTTCTCTACCCACCAAACGTCACGGTCCTTCTCTTTCCGTCTCCTAGACACGAGCTGAGAAATTGCAAACGTCGAGCAATTGCTCAGAGATGAAAAGTGCCAGCACTGAAAGCTCTTGCTAGCCAGCACCCTTCCTTGGAAGCGCTTTCACAGGCGCAGCAACACTGGGGCTTTGCGCTTCTATACGCACCAAACGTCACGGTCCTTCTCTTTCCGTCGGTAGACACGAGCTGAGAAATTGCAAACGTCGAGCAATTGCTCAGAGATGAAAAGTGCCAGCACTGAAAGCTGTTGCTAGCCAGCACCCTTCCTTGGAAGCGCTTTTGTAGGCCTAAGAACACTGGGGCTCTGGGCTTCTCTAGCCACCTCATCTTCTGCTCATCCTCTCGCGCACTCTAAAGAGAGCTCAGGTGAGAAATTACAAACGTCGAGCAATTGCTCAGAGATGAAAAGTGCCAGCACTGAAAGCTGTTGCTAGCCAGCACCCTTCCTTGGAAGCGCTTTCACAGGCGCAGCAACACTGGGGCTTTGCGCTTCTCTAGCCACCAAAAGTCACGGTCCTTCTCTTTCCGTCGGTAGACACGAGCTGAGAAATTGCAAACGTCCAGCAATTGCTCAGAGACGAAAAGTGCCAGCACTGAAAGCTCTTGCTAGCCAGCACCCTTCCTTGGAAGCGCTTTTGTAGGCCTACGAACACTGGGGCTCTGGGCTTCTCTAGCCACCTAATCTTCTGCTCATCCTCGCGCGCTCTAAAGAGAGCTCAGGTGAGAAATTGCAAACGTCGAGCAATTGCTCAGAGATGAAAAGTGCCAGCACTGAAAGCTCTTGCTAGCCAGCACCCTTCCTTGGAAGCGCTTTCACAGGCGCAGCAACACTGGGGCTTTGCGCTTCTCTAGCCACCAAACGTCACGGTCCTTCTCTTTCCGTCTCGTAGACACGAGCTGAGAAATTGCAAACGTCGAGCAATTGCTCAGAGATGAAAAGTGCCAGCACTGAAAGCTGTTGCTAGCCAGCACCCTTCCTTGGAAGCGCTTTCACAGGCGCAGTAACACTGGGGCTTTGCGCTTCTCTAGCCACCAAGCGTCACGGTCCTTCTCTTTCCGTCTCGTAGACACGAGCTGAAAAATTGCAAACGTCAAGCAATTGCTCAGAGATGAAAAGTGCCAGCACTGAAAGCTCTTGCTAGCCAGCACCCTTCCTTGGAAGCGCTTTCACAGGCGCAGCAACACTGGGGCTTTGCGCTTTTCTAGCCACCAAACGTCACGGTCCTTCTCTTTCCGTCTCCTAGACACGAGCTGAGAAATTGCAAACGTCGAGCAATTGCTCAGAGATGAAAAGGGCCAGCACTGAAAGCTGTTGCTAGCCAGCACCCTTCCTTGGAAGCGCTTTTGTAGGCCTAAGAACACTGGGGCTCTGGGCTTCTCTAGCCACCTAATCTTCTGCTCATCCTCTCGCGCACTCTAAAGAGAGCTCAGGTGAGAAATTGCAAACGTCGAGCAATTGCTCAGAGATGAAAAGTGCCAGCACTGAAAGCTCTTGCTAGCCAGCACCCTTCCTTGGAAGCGCTTTCACAGGCGCAGCAACACTGGGGCTTTGCGCTTCTATACGCACCAAATGTCACGGTCCTTCTCTTTCCGTCTTGTAGACACGAGCTGAGAAATTGCAAACGTCGAGCAATTGCTCAGAGATGAAAAGTGCCAGCACTGAAAGCTCTTGCTAGCCAGCACCCTTCCTTGGAAGCGCTTTTGTAGGCCTAAGAACACTGGGGCTCTGGGCTTCTCTAGCCACCTCATCTTCTGCTCATCCTCTCGCGCACTCTAAAGAGAGCTCAGGTGAGAAATTGCAAACGTCGAGCAATTGCTCAGAGATGAAAAGTGCCAGCACTGAAAGCTGTTGCTAGCCAGCACCCTTCCTTGGAAGCGCTTTTGTAGGCCTAAGAACACTGAGGCTCTGGGCTTCTCTAGCCACCTCATCTTCTGCTCATCCTCTCGCACACTCTAAAGAGAGCTCAGGTGAGAAATTGCAAACGACGAGCAATTGCTCAGAGATGAAAAGTGCCAGCACTGAAAGCTCTTGCTAGCCAGCACCCTTCCTTGGAAGCGCTTTCACAGGCGCAGCAACACTGGGGCTTTGCGCTTCTATACGCACCAAATGTCACGGTCCTTCTCTTTCCGTCTCGTAGACACGAGCTGAGAAATTGCAAACGTCCAGCAATTGCTCAGAGATGAAAAGTGCCAGCACTGAAAGCTGTTGCTAGCCAGCACCCTTCCTTGGAAGCGCTTTTGTAGGCCTAAGAACACTGGGGCTCTGGGCTTCTCTAGCCACCTCATCTTCTGCTCATCCTCTCGCGCACTCTAAAGAGAGCTCAGGTGAGAAATTGCAAACGTCGAGCAATTGCTCAGAGATGAAAAGTGCCAGCACTGAAAGCTCTTGCTAGCCAGCACCCTTCCTTGGAAGCGCTTTCACAGGCGCAGCAACACTGGGGCTTTGCGCTTCTCTAGCCACCAAACGTCACGGTCCTTCTCTTTCCGTCTCCTAGACACGAGCTGAGAAATTGCAAACGTCCAGCAATTGCTCCGAGATGAAAACTGCCGCCACTGAAAGCTGTTGCTAGCCAGCACCCTTCCTTGGAAGCGCTTTTGTAGGCCTAAGAACACTGGGGCTCTGGGCTTCTCTAGCCACCTCATCTTCTGCTCATCCTCGCGCGCACTCTAAAGAGAGCTCAGGTGAGAAATTGCAAACGTCCAGCAATTGCTCAGAGATGAAAAGTGCCAGCACTGAAAGCTCTTGCTAGCCAGCACCCTTCCTTGGAAGCGCTTTCACAGGTGCAGCAACACTGGGGCTTTGCGCTTCTCTAGCCACCAAACGTCACGGTCCTTCTCTTTCCGTCTCGTAGACACGAGCTGAGAAATTGCAAACGTCGAGCAATTGCTCAGAGATGAAAAGTGCCAGCACTGAAAGCTCTTGCTAGCCAGCACCCTTCCTTGGAAGCGCTTTCACAGGCGCAGCAACACTGGGGCTTTGCGCTTCTCTACGCACCAAATGTCACGGTCCTTCTCTTTCCGTCTTGTAGACACGAGCTGAGAAATTGCAAACGTCGAGCAATTGCTCAGAGATGAAAAGTGCCAGCACTGAAAGCTGTTGCTAGCCAGCACCCTTCCTTGGAAGCGCTTTTGTAGGCCTAAGAACACTGGGGCTCTGGGCTTCTCTAGCCACCTCATCTTCTGCTCATCCTCTCGCGCACTCTAAAGAGAGCTCAGGTGAGAAATTGCAAACGTCGAGCAATTGCTCAGAGATGAAAAGTGCCAGCACTGAAAGCTGTTGCTAGCCAGCACCCTTCCTTGGAAGCGCTTTCACAGGCGCAGTAACACTGGCGCTTTGCGCTTCTCTAGCCACCAAGCGTCACGGTCCTTCTCTTTCCGTCTCGTAGACACGAGCTGAGAAATTGCAAACGTCAAGCAATTGCTCAGAGATGAAAAGTGCCAGCACTGAAAGCTCTTGCTAGCCAGCACCCTTCCTTGGAAGCGCTTTCACAGGCGCAGCAACACTGGGGCTTTGCGCTTCTCTACGCACCAAATGTCACGGTCCTTCTCTTTCCGTCTTGTAGACACGAGCTGAGAAATTGCAAACGTCGAGCAATTGCTCAGAGATGAAAAGTGCCAGCACTGAAAGCTGTTGCTAGCCAGCACCCTTCCTTGGAAGCGCTTTTGTAGGCCTAAGAACACTGGGGCTCTGGGCTTCTCTAGCCACCTCATCTTCTGCTCATCCTCTCGCGCACTCTAAAGAGAGCTCAGGTGAGAAATTGCAAACGTCGAGCAATTGCTCAGAGATGAAAAGTGCCAGCACTGAAAGCTCTTGCTAGCCAGCACCCTTCCTTGGAAGCGCTTTCACAGGCGCAGCAACACTGGGGCTTTGCGCTTCTCTACCCACCAAACGTCACGGTCCTTCTCTTTCCGTCTCCTAGACACGAGCTGAGAAATTGCAAACGTCGAGCAATTGCTCAGAGATGAAAAGTGCCAGCACTGAAAGCTCTTGCTAGCCAGCACCCTTCCTTGGAAGCGCTTTCACAGGCGCAGCAACACTGGGGCTTTGCGCTTCTCTAGCCACCAAACGTCACGGTCCTTCTCTTTCCGTCGGTAGACACGAGCTGAGAAATTGCAAACGTCGAGCAATTGCTCAGAGATGAAAAGTGCCAGCACTGAAAGCTGTTGCTAGCCAGCACCCTTCCTTGGAAGCGCTTTTGTAGGCCTAAGAACACTGGGGCTCTGGGCTTCTCTAGCCACCTCATCTTCTGCTCATCCTCTCGCGCACTCTAAAGAGAGCTCAGGTGAGAAATTACAAACGTCGAGCAATTGCTCAGAGATGAAAAGTGCCAGCACTGAAAGCTCTTGCTAGCCAGCACCCTTCCTTGGAAGCGCTTTCACAGGCGCAGCAACACTGGGGCTTTGCGCTTCTCTAGCCACCAAACGTCACGGTCCTTCTCTTTCCGTCTCGTAGACACGAGCTGAGAAATTGCAAACGTCGAGCAATTGCTCCGAGATGAAAAGTGCCAGCACTGAAAGCTCTTGCTAGCCAGCACCCTTCCTTGGAAGCGCTTTTGTAGGCCTAAGAACACTGGGGCTCTGGGCTTCTCTAGCCACCTCATCTTCTGCTCATCCTCTCGCGCACTCTAAAGAGAGCTCAGGTGAGAAATTGCAAACGTCGAGCAATTGCTCAGAGATGAAAAGGGCCAGCACTGAAAGCTGTTGCTAGCCAGCACCCTTCCTTGGAAGCGCTTTTGTAGGCCTAAGAACACTGAGGCTCTGGGCTTCTCTAGCCACCTCATCTTCTGCTCATCCTCTCGCGCACTCTAAAGAGAGCTCAGGTGAGAAATTGCAAACGACGAGCAATTGCTCAGAGATGAAAAGTGCCAGCACTGAAAGCTCTTGCTAGCCAGCACCCTTCCTTGGAAGCGCTTTCACAGGCGCAGCAACACTGGGGCTTTGCGCTTCTATACGCACCAAATGTCACGGTCCTTCTCTTTCCGTCTCGTAGACACGAGCTGAGAAATTGCAAACGTCCAGCAATTGCTCAGAGATGAAAAGTGCCAGCACTGAAAGCTGTTGCTAGCCAGCACCCTTCCTTGGAAGCGCTTTTGTAGGCCTAAGAACACTGGGGCTCTGGGCTTCTCTAGCCACCTCATCTTCTGCTCATCCTCTCGCGCACTCTAAAGAGAGCTCAGGTGAGAAATTGCAAACGTCGAGCAATTGCTCAGAGATGAAAAGTGCCAGCACTGAAAGCTCTTGCTAGCCAGCACCCTTCCTTGGAAGCGCTTTCACAGGCGCAGCAACACTGGGGCTTTGCGCTTCTCTACCCACCAAACGTCACGGTCCTTCTCTTTCCGTCTCCTAGACACGAGCTGAGAAATTGCAAACGTCGAGCAATTGCTCCGAGATGAAAAGTGCCAGCACTGAAAGCTGTTGCTAGCCAGCACCCTTCCTTGGAAGCGCTTTTGTAGGCCTAAGAACACTGGGGCTCTGGGCTTCTCTAGCCACCTCATCTTCTGCTCATCCTCGCGCGCACTCTAAAGAGAGCTCAGGTGAGAAATTGCAAACGTCCAGCAATTGCTCAGAGATGAAAAGTGCCAGCACTGAAAGCTCTTGCTAGCCAGCACCCTTCCTTGGAAGCGCTTTCACAGGTGCAGCAACACTGGGGCTTTGCGCTTCTATACGCACCAAATGTCACGGTCCTTCTCTTTCCGTCTTGTAGACACGAGCTGAGAAATTGCAAACGTCGAGCAATTGCTCAGAGATGAAAAGTGCCAGCACTGAAAGCTCTTGCTAGCCAGCACCCTTCCTTGGAAGCGCTTTCACAGGCGCAGCAACACTGGGGCTTTGCGCTTCTCTACGCAGCAAATGTCACGGTCCTTCTCTTTCCGTCTCCTAGACACGAGCTGAGAAATTGCAAACGTCGAGCAATTGCTCCGAGATGAAAAGTGCCAGCACTGAAAGCTGTTGCTAGCCAGCACCCTTCCTTGGAAGCGCTTTTGTAGGCCTAAGAACACTGGGGCTCTGGGCTTCTCTAGCCACCTCATCTTCTGCTCATCCTCTCGCGCACTCTAAAGAGAGCTCAGGTGAGAAATTGCAAACGTCGAGCAATTGCTCAGAGATGAAAAGTGCCAGCACTGAAAGCTGTTGCTAGCCAGCACCCTTCCTTGGAAGCGCTTTCACAGGCGCAGTAACACTGGCGCTTTGCGCTTCTCTAGCCACCAAGCGTCACGGTCCTTCTCTTTCCGTCTCGTAGACACGAGCTGAGAAATTGCAAACGTCAAGCAATTGCTCAGAGATGAAAAGTGCCAGCACTGAAAGCTCTTGCTAGCCAGCACCCTTCCTTGGAAGCGCTTTCACAGGCGCAGCAACACTGGGGCTTTGCGCTTCTCTAGCCACCAAAAGTCACGGTCCTTCTCTTTCCGTCTCGTAGACACGAGCTGAGAAATTGCAAACGTCCAGCAATTGCTCAGAGATGAAAAGTGCCAGCACTGAAAGCTGTTGCTAGCCAGCACCCTTCCTTGGAAGCGCTTTTGTAGGCCTAAGAACACTGGGGCTCTGGGCTTCTCTAGCCACCTCATCTTCTGCTCATCCTCTCGCGCACTCTAAAGAGAGCTCAGGTGAGAAATTGCAAACGTCGAGCAATTGCTCAGAGATGAAAAGTGCCAGCACTGAAAGCTCTTGCTAGCCAGCACCCTTCCTTGGAAGCGCTTTCACAGGCGCAGCAACACTGGGGCTTTGCGCTTCTCTACCCACCAAACGTCACGGTCCTTCTCTTTCCGTCTCCTAGACACGAGCTGAGAAATTGCAAACGTCGAGCAATTGCTCAGAGATGAAAAGTGCCAGCACTGAAAGCTCTTGCTAGCCAGCACCCTTCCTTGGAAGCGCTTTCACAGGCGCAGCAACACTGGGGCTTTGCGCTTCTATACGCACCAAACGTCACGGTCCTTCTCTTTCCGTCGGTAGACACGAGCTGAGAAATTGCAAACGTCGAGCAATTGCTCAGAGATGAAAAGTGCCAGCACTGAAAGCTGTTGCTAGCCAGCACCCTTCCTTGGAAGCGCTTTTGTAGGCCTAAGAACACTGGGGCTCTGGGCTTCTCTAGCCACCTCATCTTCTGCTCATCCTCTCGCGCACTCTAAAGAGAGCTCAGGTGAGAAATTGCAAACGTCGAGCAATTGCTCAGAGATGAAAAGTGCCAGCACTGAAAGCTGTTGCTAGCCAGCACCCTTCCTTGGAAGCGCTTTTGTAGGCCTAAGAACACTGAGGCTCTGGGCTTCTCTAGCCACCTCATCTTCTGCTCATCCTCTCGCACACTCTAAAGAGAGCTCAGGTGAGAAATTGCAAACGACGAGCAATTGCTCAGAGATGAAAAGTGCCAGCACTGAAAGCTCTTGCTAGCCAGCACCCTTCCTTGGAAGCGCTTTCACAGGCGCAGCAACACTGGGGCTTTGCGCTTCTATACGCACCAAATGTCACGGTCCTTCTCTTTCCGTCTCGTAGACACGAGCTGAGAAATTGCAAACGTCCAGCAATTGCTCAGAGATGAAAAGTGCCAGCACTGAAAGCTGTTGCTAGCCAGCACCCTTCCTTGGAAGCGCTTTTGTAGGCCTAAGAACACTGGGGCTCTGGGCTTCTCTAGCCACCTCATCTTCTGCTCATCCTCTCGCGCACTCTAAAGAGAGCTCAGGTGAGAAATTGCAAACGTCGAGCAATTGCTCAGAGATGAAAAGTGCCAGCACTGAAAGCTCTTGCTAGCCAGCACCCTTCCTTGGAAGCGCTTTCACAGGCGCAGCAACACTGGGGCTTTGCGCTTCTCTAGCCACCAAACGTCACGGTCCTTCTCTTTCCGTCTCCTAGACACGAGCTGAGAAATTGCAAACGTCCAGCAATTGCTCCGAGATGAAAACTGCCGCCACTGAAAGCTGTTGCTAGCCAGCACCCTTCCTTGGAAGCGCTTTTGTAGGCCTAAGAACACTGGGGCTCTGGGCTTCTCTAGCCACCTAATCTTCTGCTCATCCTCGCGCGCTCTAAAGAGAGCTCAGGTGAGAAATTGCAAACGTCGAGCAATTGCTCAGAGATGAAAAGTGCCAGCACTGAAAGCTCTTGCTAGCCAGCACCCTTCCTTGGAAGCGCTTTCACAGGCGCAGCAACACTGGGGCTTTGCGCTTCTCTAGCCACCAAACGTCACGGTCCTTCTCTTTCCGTCGGTAGACACGAGCTGAGAAATTGCAAACGTCCAGCAATTGCTCAGAGACGAAAAGTGCCAGCACTGAAAGCTCTTGCTAGCCAGCACCCTTCCTTGGAAGCGCTTTTGTAGGCCTAAGAACACTGGGGCTCTGGGCTTCTCTAGCCACCTAATCTTCTGCTCATCCTCGCGCGCTCTAAAGAGAGCTCAGGTGAGAAATTGCAAACGTCGAGCAATTGCTCAGAGATGAAAAGTGCCAGCACTGAAAGCTCTTGCTAGCCAGCACCCTTCCTTGGAAGCGCTTTCACAGGCGCAGCAACACTGGGGCTTTGCGCTTCTCTACGCACCAAATGTCACGGTCCTTCTCTTTCCGTCTTGTAGACACGAGCTGAGAAATTGCAAACGTCGAGCAATTGCTCAGAGATGAAAAGTGCCAGCACTGAAAGCTGTTGCTAGCCAGCACCCTTCCTTGGAAGCGCTTTTGTAGGCCTAAGAACACTGGGGCTCTGGGCTTCTCTAGCCACCTCATCTTCTGCTCATCCTCTCGCGCACTCTAAAGAGAGCTCAGGTGAGAAATTGCAAACGTCGAGCAATTGCTCAGAGATGAAAAGTGCCAGCACTGAAAGCTGTTGCTAGCCAGCACCCTTCCTTGGAAGCGCTTTCACAGGCGCAGTAACACTGGCGCTTTGCGCTTCTCTAGCCACCAAGCGTCACGGTCCTTCTCTTTCCGTCTCGTAGACACGAGCTGAGAAATTGCAAACGTCAAGCAATTGCTCAGAGATGAAAAGTGCCAGCACTGAAAGCTCTTGCTAGCCAGCACCCTTCCTTGGAAGCGCTTTCACAGGCGCAGCAACACTGGGGCTTTGCGCTTCTCTAGCCACCAAACGTCACGGTCCTTCTCTTTCCGTCTCCTAGACACGAGCTGAGAAATTGCAAACGTCGAGCAATTGCTCAGAGATGAAAAGTGCCAGCACTGAAAGCTCTTGCTAGCCAGCACCCTTCCTTGGAAGCGCTTTTGTAGGCCTAAGAACACTGGGGCTCTGGTCTTCTCTAGCCACCTCATCTTCTGCTCATCCTCTCGCGCACTCTAAAGAGAGCTCAGGTGAGAAATTGCAAACGTCGAGCAATTGCTCAGAGATGAAAAGTGCCAGCACTGAAAGCTCTTGCTAGCCAGCACCCTTCCTTGGAAGCGCTTTCACAGGCGCAGCAACACTGGGGCTTTGCGCTTCTCTACCCACCAAACGTCACGGTCCTTCTCTTTCCGTCTCCTAGACACGAGCTGAGAAATTGCAAACGTCGAGCAATTGCTCAGAGATGAAAAGTGCCAGCACTGAAAGCTCTTGCTAGCCAGCACCCTTCCTTGGAAGCGCTTTCACAGGCGCAGCAACACTGGGGCTTTGCGCTTCTCTAGCCACCAAACGTCACGGTCCTTCTCTTTCCGTCGGTAGACACGAGCTGAGAAATTGCAAACGTCGAGCAATTGCTCAGAGATGAAAAGTGCCAGCACTGAAAGCTGTTGCTAGCCAGCACCCTTCCTTGGAAGCGCTTTTGTAGGCCTAAGAACACTGGGGCTCTGGGCTTCTCTAGCCACCTCATCTTCTGCTCATCCTCTCGCGCACTCTAAAGAGAGCTCAGGTGAGAAATTACAAACGTCGAGCAATTGCTCAGAGATGAAAAGTGCCAGCACTGAAAGCTCTTGCTAGCCAGCACCCTTCCTTGGAAGCGCTTTCACAGGCGCAGCAACACTGGGGCTTTGCGCTTCTCTAGCCACCAAAAGTCACGGTCCTTCTCTTTCCGTCGGTAGACACGAGCTGAGAAATTGCAAACGTCCAGCAATTGCTCAGAGACGAAAAGTGCCAGCACTGAAAGCTCTTGCTAGCCAGCACCCTTCCTTGGAAGCGCTTTTGTAGGCCTACGAACACTGGGGCTCTGGGCTTCTCTAGCCACCTCATCTTCTGCTCATCCTCGCGCGCTCTAAAGAGAGCTCAGGTGAGAAATTGCAAACGTCGAGCAATTGCTCAGAGATGAAAAGTGCCAGCACTGAAAGCTCTTGCTAGCCAGCACCCTTCCTTGGAAGCGCTTTCACAGGCGCAGCAACACTGGGGCTTTGCGCTTCTCTAGCCACCAAACGTCACGGTCCTTCTCTTTCCGTCTCGTAGACACGAGCTGAGAAATTGCAAACGTCGAGCAATTGCTCAGAGATGAAAAGTGCCAGCACTGAAAGCTGTTGCTAGCCAGCACCCTTCCTTGGAAGCGCTTTCACAGGCGCAGTAACACTGGGGCTTTGCGCTTCTCTAGCCACCAAACGTCACGGTCCTTCTCTTTCCGTCTCGTAGACACGAGCTGAGAAATTGCAAACGTCGAGCAATTGCTCAGAGATGAAAAGTGCCAGCACTGAAAGCTGTTGCTAGCCAGCACCCTTCCTTGGAAGCGCTTTTGTAGGCCTAAGAACACTGGGGCTCTGGGCTTCTCTAGCCACCTCATCTTCTGCTCATCCTCTCGCGCACTCTAAAGAGAGCTCAGGTGAGAAATTGCAAACGACGAGCAATTGCTCAGAGATGAAAAGTGCCAGCACTGAAAGCTCTTGCTAGCCAGCACCCTTCCTTGGAAGCGCTTTCACAGGCGCAGCAACACTGGGGCTTTGCGCTTCTCTAGCCACCAAACGTCACGGTCCTTCTCTTTCCGTCTCGTAGACACGAGCTGAGAAATTGCAAACGTCAAGCAATTGCTCAGAGATGAAAAGTGCCAGCACTGAAAGCTCTTGCTAGCCAGCACCCTTCCTTGGAAGCGCTTTCACAGGCGCAGCAACACTGGGGCTTTGCGCTTCTATACGCACCAAGCGTCACGGTCCTTCTCTTTCCGTCTCCTAGACACGAGCTGAGAAATTGCAAACGTCGAGCAATTGCTCCGAGATGAAAAGTGCCAGCACTGAAAGCTGTTGCTAGCCAGCACCCTTCCTTGGAAGCGCTTTTGTAGGCCTAAGAACACTGGGGCTCTGGGCTTCTCTAGCCACCTCATCTTCTGCTCATCCTCTCGCGCACTCTAAAGAGAGCTCAGGTTAGAAATTACAAACGTCGAGCAATTGCTCAGAGATGAAAAGGGCCAGCACTGAAAGCTGTTGCTAGCCAGCACCCTTCCTTGGAAGCGCTTTCACAGGCGCAGCAACACTGGGGCTTTGCGCTTCTCTAGCCACCAAAAGTCACGGTCCTTCTCTTTCCGTCGGTAGACACGAGCTGAGAAATTGCAAACGTCCAGCAATTGCTCAGAGACGAAAAGTGCCAGCACTGAAAGCTCTTGCTAGCCAGCACCCTTCCTTGGAAGCGCTTTTGTAGGCCTAAGAACACTGGGGCTCTGGGCTTCTCTAGCCACCTAATCTTCTGCTCATCCTCTCGCGCTCTAAAGAGAGCTCAGGTGAGAAATTGCAAACGTGGAGCAATTGCTCAGAGATGAAAAGTGCCAGCACTGAAAGCTCTTGCTAGCCAGCACCCTTCCTTGGAAGCGCTTTCACAGGCGCAGCAACACTGGGGCTTTGCGCTTCTCTAGCCACCAAACGTCACGGTCCTTCTCTTTCCGTCTCGTAGACACGAGCTGAGAAATTGCAAACGTCGAGCAATTGCTCAGAGATGAAAAGTGCCAGCACTGAAAGCTGTTGCTAGCCAGCACCCTTCCTTGGAAGCGCTTTCACAGGCGCAGTAACACTGGGGCTTTGCGCTTCTCTAGCCACCAAACGTCACGGTCCTTCTCTTTCCGTCTCGTAGACACGAGCTGAGAAATTGCAAACGTCAAGCAATTGCTCAGAGATGAAAAGTGCCAGCACTGAAAGCTCTTGCTAGCCAGCACCCTTCCTTGGAAGCGCTTTCACAGGCGCAGCAACACTGGGGCTTTGCGCTTCTCTAGCCACCAAACGTCACGGTCCTTCTCTTTCCGTCTCGTAGACACGAGCTGAGAAATTGCAAACGTCGAGCAATTGCTCAGAGATGAAAAGTGCCAGCACTGAAAGCTCTTGCTAGCCAGCACCCTTCCTTGGAAGCGCTTTTGTAGGCCTAAGAACACTGGGGCTCTGGGCTTCTCTAGCCACCTCATCTTCTGCTCATCCTCTCGCGCACTCTAAAGAGAGCTCAGGTGAGAAATTGCAAACGACGAGCAATTGCTCAGAGATGAAAAGTGCCAGCACTGAAAGCTCTTGCTAGCCAGCACCCTTCCTTGGAAGCGCTTTCACAGGCGCAGCAACACTGGGGCTTTGCGCTTCTCTAGCCACCAAACGTCACGGTCCTTCTCTTTCCGTCTCGTAGACACGAGCTGAGAAATTGCAAACGTCAAGCAATTGCTCAGAGATGAAAAGTGCCAGCACTGAAAGCTCTTGCTAGCCAGCACCCTTCCTTGGAAGCGCTTTCACAGGCGCAGCAACACTGGGGCTTTGCGCTTCTATACGCACCAAGCGTCACGGTCCTTCTCTTTCCGTCTCCTAGACACGAGCTGAGAAATTGCAAACGTCGAGCAATTGCTCCGAGATGAAAAGTGCCAGCACTGAAAGCTGTTGCTAGCCAGCACCCTTCCTTGGAAGCGCTTTTGTAGGCCTAAGAACACTGGGGCTCTGGGCTTCTCTAGCCACCTCATCTTCTGCTCATCCTCTCGCGCACTCTAAAGAGAGCTCAGGTGAGAAATTACAAACGTCGAGCAATTGCTCAGAGATGAAAAGGGCCAGCACTGAAAGCTGTTGCTAGCCAGCACCCTTCCTTGGAAGCGCTTTCACAGGCGCAGCAACACTGGGGCTTTGCGCTTCTCTAGCCACCAAAAGTCACGGTCCTTCTCTTTCCGTCGGTAGACACGAACTGAGAAATTGCAAACGTCCAGCAATTGCTCAGAGACGAAAAGTGCCAGCACTGAAAGCTCTTGCTAGCCAGCACCCTTCCTTGGAAGCGCTTTTGTAGGCCTAAGAACACTGGGGCTCTGGGCTTCTCTAGCCACCTCATCTTCTGCTCATCCTCGCGCGCACTCTAAAGAGAGCTCAGGTGAGAAATTGCAAACGTCGAGCAATTGCTCAGAGATGAAAAGTGCCAGCACTGAAAGCTGTTGCTAGCCAGCACCCTTCCTTGGAAGCGCTTTCACAGGCGCAGCAACACTGGGGCTTTGCGCTTCTATACGCACCAAATGTCACGGTCCTTCTCTTTCCGTCTCCTAGACACGAGCTGAGAAATTGCAAACGTCGAGCAATTGCTCAGAGATGAAAAGGGCCAGCACTGAAAGCTCTTGCTAGCCAGCACCCTTCCTTGGAAGCGCTTTTGTAGGCCTAAGAACACTGGGGCTCTGGGCTTCTCTAGCCACCTCATCTTCTGCTCATCCTCTCGCGCACTCTAAAGAGAGCTCAGGTGAGAAATTGCAAACGTCGAGCAATTGCTCAGAGATGAAAAGTGCCAGCACTGAAAGCTCTTGCTAGCCAGCACCCTTCCTTGGAAGCGCTTTCACAGGCGCAGCAACACTGGGGCTTTGCGCTTCTATACGCACCAAATGTCACGGTCCTTCTCTTTCCGTCTTGTAGACACGAGCTGAGAAATTGCAAACGTCGAGCAATTGCTCAGAGATGAAAAGTGCCAGCACTGAAAGCTGTTGCTAGCCAGCACCCTTCCTTGGAAGCGCTTTTGTAGGCCTAAGAACACTGGGGCTCTGGGCTTCTCTAGCCACCTCATCTTCTGCTCATCCTCGCGCGCACTCTAAAGAGAGCTCAGGTGAGAAATTGCAAACGTCGAGCAATTGCTCAGAGATGAAAAGGGCCAGCACTGAAAGCTGTTGCTAGCCAGCACCCTTCCTTGGAAGCGCTTTTGTAGGCCTAAGAACACTGGGGCTCTGGGCTTCTCTAGCCACCTCATCTTCTGCTCATCCTCTCGCGCACTCTAAAGAGAGCTCAGGTGAGAAATTGCAAACGTCAAGCAATTGCTCAGAGATGAAAAGTGCCAGCACTGAAAGCTCTTGCTAGCCAGCACCCTTCCTTGGAAGCGCTTTCACAGGCGCAGCAACACTGGGGCTTTGCGCTTCTATACGCACCAAATGTCACGGTCCTTCTCTTTCCGTCTCCTAGACACGAGCTGAGAAATTGCAAACGTCGAGCAATTGCTCCGAGATGAAAAGTGCCAGCACTGAAAGCTGTTGCTAGCCAGCACCCTTCCTTGGAAGCGCTTTTGTAGGCCTAAGAACACTGGGGCTCTGGGCTTCTCTAGCCACCTCATCTTCTGCTCATCCTCTCGCGCACTCTAAAGAGAGCTCAGGTGAGAAATTACAAACGTCGAGCAATTGCTCAGAGATGAAAAGGGCCAGCACTGAAAGCTGTTGCTAGCCAGCACCCTTCCTTGGAAGCGCTTTCACAGGCGCAGCAACACTGGGGCTTTGCGCTTCTCTAGCCACCAAAAGTCACGGTCCTTCTCTTTCCGTCGGTAGACACGAGCTGAGAAATTGCAAACGTCCAGCAATTGCTCAGAGACGAAAAGTGCCAGCACTGAAAGCTCTTGCTAGCCAGCACCCTTCCTTGGAAGCGCTTTTGTAGGCCTAAGAACACTGGGGCTCTGGGCTTCTCTAGCCACCTCATCTTCTGCTCATCCTCGCGCGCACTCTAAAGAGAGCTCAGGTGAGAAATTGCAAACGTCGAGCAATTGCTCAGAGATGAAAAGGGCCAGCACTGAAAGCTGTTGCTAGCCAGCACCCTTCCTTGGAAGCGCTTTCACAGGCGCAGCAACACTGGGGCTTTGCGCTTCTCTACCCACCAAACGTCACGGTCCTTCTCTTTCCGTCTCCTAGACACGAGCTGAGAAATTGCAAACGTCCAGCAATTGCTCAGAGATGAAAAGGGCCAGCACTGAAAGCTCTTGCTAGCCAGCACCCTTCCTTGGAAGCGCTTTTGTAGGCCTAAGAACACTGGGGCTCTGGGCTTCTCTAGCCACCTCATCTTCTGCTCATCCTCTCGCGCACTCTAAAGAGAGCTCAGGTGAGAAATTGCAAACGTCGAGCAATTGCTCAGAGATGAAAAGTGCCAGCACTGAAAGCTGTTGCTAGCCAGCACCCTTCCTTGGAAGCGCTTTCACAGGCGCAGCAACACTGGGGCTTTGCGCTTCTATACGCACCAAATGTCACGGTCCTTCTCTTTCCGTCTCCTAGACACGAGCTGAGAAATTGCAAACGTCGAGCAATTGCTCAGAGATGAAAAGTGCCAGCACTGAAAGCTGTTGCTAGCCAGCACCCTTCCTTGGAAGCGCTTTTGTAGGCCTAAGAACACTGGGGCTCTGGGCTTCTCTAGCCACCTCATCTTCTGCTCATCCTCGCGCGCACTCTAAAGAGAGCTCAGGTGAGAAATTGCAAACGTCGAGCAATTGCTCAGAGATGAAAAGGGCCAGCACTGAAAGCTGTTGCTAGCCAGCACCCTTCCTTGGAAGCGCTTTTGTAGGCCTAAGAACACTGAGGCTCTGGGCTTCTCTAGCCACCTCATCTTCTGCTCATCCTCTCGCGCACTCTAAAGAGAGCTCAGGTGAGAAATTGCAAACGTCGAGCAATTGCTCAGAGATGAAAAGTGCCAGCACTGAAAGCTCTTGCTAGCCAGCACCCTTCCTTGGAAGCGCTTTCACAGGCGCAGCAACACTGGGGCTTTGCGCTTCTATACGCACCAAATGTCACGGTCCTTCTCTTTCCGTCTCCTAGACACGAGCTGAGAAATTGCAAACGTCGAGCAATTGCTCAGAGATGAAAACTGCTGCCACTGAAAGCTGTTGCTAGCCAGCACCCTTCCTTGGAAGCGCTTTTGTAGGCCTAAGAACACTGGGGCTCTGGGCTTCTCTAGCCACCTCATCTTCTGCTCATCCTCGCGCGCACTCTAAAGAGAGCTCAGGTGAGAAATTGCAAACGTCGAGCAATTGCTCAGAGATGAAAAGTGCCAGCACTGAAAGCTCTTGCTAGCCAGCACCCTTCCTTGGAAGCGCTTTCACAGGCGCAGCAACACTGGGGCTTTGCGCTTCTATACGCACCAAATGTCACGGTCCTTCTCTTTCCGTCTTGTAGACACGAGCTGAGAAATTTCAAACGTCCAGCAATTGCTCAGAGATGAAAAGTGCCAGCACTGAAAGCTGTTGCTAGCCAGCACCCTTCCTTGGAAGCGCTTTTGTAGGCCTAAGAACACTGGGGCTCTGGGCTTCTCTAGCCACCTCATCTTCTGCTCATCCTCTCGCGCACTCTAAAGAGAGCTCAGGTGAGAAATTGCAAACGTCGAGCAATTGCTCAGAGATGAAAAGTGCCAGCACTGAAAGCTGTTGCTAGCCAGCACCCTTCCTTGGAAGCGCTTTCACAGGCGCAGTAACACTGGCGCTTTGCGCTTCTCTAGCCACCAAGCGTCACGGTCCTTCTCTTTCCGTCTCGTAGACACGAGCTGAGAAATTGCAAACGTCAAGCAATTGCTCAGAGATGAAAAGTGCCAGCACTGAAAGCTCTTGCTAGCCAGCACCCTTCCTTGGAAGCGCTTTCACAGGCGCAGCAACACTGGGGCTTTGCGCTTCTCTAGCCACCAAACGTCACGGTCCTTCTCTTTCCGTCTCGTAGACACGAGCTGAGAAATTGCAAACGTCCAGCAATTGCTCAGAGATGAAAAGTGCCAGCACTGAAAGCTGTTGCTAGCCAGCACCCTTCCTTGGAAGCGCTTTCACAGGCGCAGCAACACTGGGGCTTTGCGCTTCTATACGCACCAAACGTCACGGTCCTTCTCTTTCCGTCGGTAGACACGAGCTGAGAAATTGCAAACGTCGAGCAATTGCTCCGAGATGAAAAGTGCCAGCACTGAAAGCTGTTGCTAGCCAGCACCCTTCCTTGGAAGCGCTTTTGTAGGCCTAAGAACACTGGGGCTCTGGGCTTCTCTAGCCACCTCATCTTCTGCTCATCCTCTCGCGCACTCTAAAGAGAGCTCAGGTGAGAAATTGCAAACGTTGAGCAATTGCTCAGAGATGAAAAGGGCCAGCACTGAAAGCTGTTGCTAGCCAGCACCCTTCCTTGGAAGCGCTTTCACAGGCGCAGCAACACTGGGGCTTTGCGCTTCTCTAGCCACCAAAAGTCACGGTCCTTCTCTTTCCGTCGGTAGACACGAGCTGAGAAATTGCAAACGTCCAGCAATTGCTCAGAGACGAAAAGTGCCAGCACTGAAAGCTCTTGCTAGCCAGCACCCTTCCTTGGAAGCGCTTTTGTAGGCCTAAGAACACTGGGGCTCTGGGCTTCTCTAGCCACCTCATCTTCTGCTCATCCTCGCGCGCTCTAAAGTGAGCTCAGGTGAGAAATTGCAAACGTCGAGCAATTGCTCAGAGATGAAAAGTGCCAGCACTGAAAGCTGTTGCTAGCCAGCACCCTTCCTTGGAAGCGCTTTCACAGGCGCAGCAACACTGGGGCTTTGCGCTTCTATACGCACCAAACGTCACGGTCCTTCTCTTTCCGTCTCCTAGACACGAGCTGAGAAATTGCAAACGTCGAGCAATTGCTCCGAGATGAAAACTGCCGCCACTGAAAGCTGTTGCTAGCCAGCACCCTTCCTTGGAAGCGCTTTTGTAGGCCTAAGAACACTGGGGCTCTGGGCTTCTCTAGCCACCTCATCTTCTGCTCATCCTCGCGCGCAGTCTAAAGAGAGCTCAGGTGAGAAATTGCAAACGTCGAGCAATTGCTCAGAGATGAAAAGTGCCAGCACTGAAAGCTGTTGCTAGCCAGCACCCTTCCTTGGAAGCGCTTTCACAGGCGCAGTAACACTGGGGCTTTGCGCTTCTCTAGCCACCAAGCGTCACGGTCCTTCTCTTTCCGTCTCGTAGACACGAGCTGAGAAATTGCAAACGTCAAGCAATTGCTCAGAGATGAAAAGTGCCAGCACTGAAAGCTCTTGCTAGCCAGCACCCTTCCTTGGAAGCGCTTTCACAGGCGCAGCAACACTGGGGCTTTGCGCTTCTCTAGCCACCAAACGTCACGGTCCTTCTCTTTCCGTCTCGTAGACACGAGCTGAGAAATTGCAAACGTCGAGCAATTGCTCAGAGATGAAAAGTGCCGGCACTGAAAGCTGTTGCTAGCCAGCACCCTTCCTTGGAAGCGCTTTTGTAGGCCTAAGAACACTGGGGCTCTGGGCTTCTCTAGCCACCTCATCTTCTGCTCATCCTCTCGCGCACTCTAAAGAGAGCTCAGGTGAGAAATTGCAAACGTCGAGCAATTGCTCAGAGATGAAAAGTGCCAGCACTGAAAGCTCTTGCTAGCCAGCACCCTTCCTTGGAAGCGCTTTCACAGGCGCAGCAACACTGGGGCTTTGCGCTTCTCTAGCCACCAAACGTCACGGTCCTTCTCTTTCCGTCTCGTAGACACGAGCTGAGAAATTGCAAACGTCGAGCAATTGCTCAGAGATGAAAAGTGCCAGCACTGAAAGCTGTTGCTAGCCAGCACCCTTCCTTGGAAGCGCTTTCACAGGCGCAGCAACACTGGGGCTTTGCGCTTCTATACGCACCAAGCGTCACGGTCCTTCTCTTTCCGTCTCCTAGACACGAGCTGAGAAATTGCAAACGTCGAGCAATTGCTCAGAGATGAAAAGTGCCAGCACTGAAAGCTCTTGCTAGCCAGCACCCTTCCTTGGAAGCGCTTTTGTAGGCCTAAGAACACTGGGGCTCTGGGCTTCTCTAGCCACCTCATCTTCTGCTCATCCTCTCGCACACTCTAAAGAGAGCTCAGGTTAGAAATTACAAACGTGGAGCAATTGCTCAGAGATGAAAAGTGCCAGCACTGAAAGCTCTTGCTAGCCAGCACCCTTCCTTGGAAGCGCTTTTGTAGGCCTAAGAACACTGGGGCTCTGGGCTTCTCTAGCCACCTCATCTTCTGCTCATCCTCTCGCGCACTCTAAAGAGAGCTCAGGTGAGAAATTGCAAACGTCGAGCAATTGCTCAGAGATGAAAAGTGCCAGCACTGAAAGCTCTTGCTAGCCAGCACCCTTCCTTGGAAGCGCTTTCACAGGCGCAGCAACACTGGGGCTTTGCGCTTCTATACGCACCAAATGTCACGGTCCTTCTCTTTCCGTCTCCTAGACACGAGCTGAGAAATTGCAAACGTCGAGCAATTGCTCAGAGATGAAAAGGGCCAGCACTGAAAGCTCTTGCTAGCCAGCACCCTTCCTTGGAAGCGCTTTTGTAGGCCTAAGAACACTGGGGCTCTGGGCTTCTCTAGCCACCTCATCTTCTGCTCATCCTCTCGCGCACTCTAAAGAGAGCTCAGGTGAGAAATTGCAAACGTCGAGCAATTGCTCAGAGATGAAAAGTGCCAGCACTGAAAGCTGTTGCTAGCCAGCACCCTTCCTTGGAAGCGCTTTCACAGGCGCAGCAACACTGGGGCTTTGCGCTTCTCTAGCCACCAAACGTCACGGTCCTTCTCTTTCCGTCTCCTAGACACGAGCTGAGAAATTGCAAACGTCCAGCAATTGCTCCGAGATGAAAACTGCCAGCACTGAAAGCTCTTGCTAGCCAGCACCCTTCCTTGGAAGCGCTTTTGTAGGCCTAAGAACACTGGGGCTCTGGGCTTCTCTAGCCACCTCATCTTCTGCTCATCCTCTCGCGCACTCTAAAGAGAGCTCAGGTGAGAAATTGCAAACGTCAAGCAATTGCTCAGAGATGAAAAGGGCCAGCACTGAAAGCTCTTGCTAGCCAGCACCCTTCCTTGGAAGCGCTTTTGTAGGCCTAAGAACACTGAGGCTCTGGGCTTCTCTAGCCACCTCATCTTCTGCTCATCCTCTCGCGCACTCTAAAGAGAGCTCAGGTGAGAAATTGCAAACGTCGAGCAATTGCTCAGAGATGAAAAGTGCCAGCACTGAAAGCTCTTGCTAGCCAGCACCCTTCCTTGGAAGCGCTTTCACAGGCGCAGCAACACTGGCGCTTTGCGCTTCTATACGCACCAAACGTCACGGTCCTTCTCTTTCCGTCTCCTAGACACGAGCTGAGAAATTGCAAACGTCGAGCAATTGCTCCGAGATGAAAAGTGCCAGCACTGAAAGCTGTTGCTAGCCAGCACCCTTCCTTGGAAGCGCTTTTGTAGGCCTAAGAACACTGGGGCTCTGGGCTTCTCTAGCCACCTCATCTTCTGCTCATCCTCGCGCGCACTCTAAAGAGAGCTCAGGTGAGAAATTGCAAACGTCCAGCAATTGCTCAGAGATGAAAAGTGCCAGCACTGAAAGCTGTTGCTAGCCAGCACCCTTCCTTGGAAGCGCTTTCACAGGTGCAGCAACACTGGGGCTTTGCGCTTCTCTAGCCACCAAACGTCACGGTCCTTCTCTTTCCGTCTCGTAGACACGAGCTGAGAAATTGCAAACGTCGAGCAATTGCTCAGAGATGAAAAGTGCCAGCACTGAAAGCTCTTGCTAGCCAGCACCCTTCCTTGGAAGCGCTTTCACAGGCGCAGCAACACTGGGGCTTTGCGCTTCTATACGCACCAAATGTCACGGTCCTTCTCTTTCCGTCTTGTAGACACGAGCTGAGAAATTGCAAACGTCGAGCAATTGCTCAGAGATGAAAAGTGCCAGCACTGAAAGCTGTTGCTAGCCAGCACCCTTCCTTGGAAGCGCTTTTGTAGGCCTAAGAACACTGGGGCTCTGGGCTTCTCTAGCCACCTCATCTTCTGCTCATCCTCTCGCGCACTCTAAAGAGAGCTCAGGTGAGAAATTGCAAACGTGGAGCAATTGCTCAGAGATGAAAAGTGCCAGCACTGAAAGCTGTTGCTAGCCAGCACCCTTCCTTGGAAGCGCTTTCACAGGCGCAGTAACACTGGCGCTTTGCGCTTCTCTAGACACCAAGCGTCACGGTCCTTCTCTTTCCGTCTCGTAGACACGAGCTGAGAAATTGCAAACGTCAAGCAATTGCTCAGAGATGAAAAGTGCCAGCACTGAAAGCTGTTGCTAGCCAGCACCCTTCCTTGGAAGCGCTTTCACAGGCGCAGCAACACTGGGGCTTTGCGCTTCTATACGCACCAAACGTCACGGTCCTTCTCTTTCCGTCTCCTAGACACGAGCTGAGAAATTGCAAACGTCGAGCAATTGCTCAGAGATGAAAAGTGCCAGCACTGAAAGCTGTTGCTAGCCAGCACCCTTCCTTGGAAGCGCTTTTGTAGGCCTAAGAACACTGGGGCTCTGGGCTTCTCTAGCCACCTCATCTTCTGCTCATCCTCTCGCGCACTCTAAAGAGAGCTCAGGTGAGAAATTGCAAACGACGAGCAATTGCTCAGAGATGAAAAGTGCCAGCACTGAAAGCTCTTGCTAGCCAGCACCCTTCCTTGGAAGCGCTTTCACAGGCGCAGCAACACTGGGGCTTTGCGCTTCTCTAGCCACCAAACGTCACGGTCCTTCTCTTTCCGTCTCGTAGACACGAGCTGAGAAATTGCAAACGTCGAGCAATTGCTCCGAGATGAAAAGTGCCAGCACTGAAAGCTCTTGCTAGCCAGCACCCTTCCTTGGAAGCGCTTTCACAGGCGCAGCAACACTGGGGCTTTGCGCTTCTATACGCACCAAACGTCACGGTCCTTCTCTTTCCGTCTCCTAGACACGAGCTGAGAAATTGCAAACGTCGAGCAATTGCTCAGAGATGAAAAGTGCCAGCACTGAAAGCTGTTGCTAGCCAGCACCCTTCCTTGGAAGCGCTTTTGTAGGCCTAAGAACACTGGGGCTCTGGGCTTCTCTAGCCACCTCATCTTCTGCTCATCCTCTTGCGCACTCTAAAGAGAGCTCAGGTGAGAAATTGCAAACGTCCAGCAATTGCTCAGAGATGAAAAGGGCCAGCACTGAAAGCTGTTGCTAGCCAGCACCCTTCCTTGGAAGCGCTTTCACAGGCGCAGCAACACTGGGGCTTTGCGCTTCTCTAGCCACCAAAAGTCACGGTCCTTCTCTTTCCGTCGGTAGACACGAGCTGAGAAATTGCAAACGTCGAGCAATTGCTCAGAGACGAAAAGTGCCAGCACTGAAAGCTCTTGCTAGCCAGCACCCTTCCTTGGAAGCGCTTTTGTAGGCCTAAGAACACTGGGGCTCTGGGCTTCTCTAGCCACCTCATCTTCTGCTCATCCTCTTGCGCAATCTAAAGAGAGCTCAGGTGAGAAATTGCAAACGTCGAGCAATTGCTCAGAGATGAAAAGTGCCAGCACTGAAAGCTCTTGCTAGCCAGCACCCTTCCTTGGAAGCGCTTTCACAGGAGCAGCAACACTGGGGCTTTGCGCTTCTATACGCACCAAATGTCACAGTCCTTCTCTTTCCGTCTCCTAGACACGAGCTGAGAAATTGCAAACGTCGAGCAATTGCTCAGAGATGAAAAGTGCCAGCACTGAAAGCTGTTGCTAGCCAGCACCCTTCCTTGGAAGCGCTTTTGTAGGCCTAAGAACACTGGGGCTCTGGGCTTCTCTAGCCACCTCATCTTCTGCTCATCCTCGCGCGCTCTAAAGAGAGCTCAGGTGAGAAATTGCAAACGTCGAGCAATTGCTCAGAGATGAAAAGTGCCAGCACTGAAAGCTCTTGCTAGCCAGCACCCTTCCTTGGAAGCGCTTTCACAGGCGCAGCAACACTGGGGCTTTGCGCTTCTATACGCACCAAACGTCACGGTCCTTCTCTTTCCTTCTCCTAGACACGAGCTGAGAAATTGCAAACGTCGAGCAATTGCTCCGAGATGAAAACTGCCGGCACTGAAAGCTGTTGCTAGCCAGCACCCTTCCTTGGAAGCGCTTTTGTAGGCCTAAGAACACTGGGGCTCTGGGCTTCTCTAGCCACCTCATCTTCTGCTCATCCTCTCGCGCACTCTAAAGAGAGCTCAGGTGAGAAATTGCAAACGTCGAGCAATTGCTCAGAGATGAAAAGTGCCAGCACTGAAAGCTGTTGCTAGCCAGCACCCTTCCTTGGAAGCGCTTTCACAGGCGCAGCAACACTGGGGCTTTGCGCTTCTATACGCACCAAACGTCACGGTCCTTCTCTTTCCGTCTCCTAGACACGAGCTGAGAAATTGCAAACGTCGAGCAATTGCTCAGAGATGAAAAGTGCCAGCACTGAAAGCTCTTGCTAGCCAGCACCCTTCCTTGGAAGCGCTTTTGTAGGCCTAAGAACAGTGGGGCTCTGCGCTTCTCTAGCCACCTCATCTTCTGCTCATCCTCTCGCGCACTCTAAAGAGAGCTCAGGTGAGAAATTGCAAACGTCGAGCAATTGCTCAGAGATGAAAAGTGCCAGCACTGAAAGCTGTTGCTAGCCAGCACCCTTCCTTGGAAGCGCTTTCACAGGCGCAGCAACACTGGGGCTTTGCGCTTCTCTAGCCACCAAACGTCACGGTCCTTCTCTTTCCGTCTCGTAGACACGAGCTGAGAAATTGCAAACGTCGAGCAATTGCTCCGAGATGAAAAGTGCCAGCACTGAAAGCTGTTGCTAGCCAGCACCCTTCCTTGGAAGCGCTTTCACAGGCGCAGCAACACTGGGGCTTTGCGCTTCTCTAGCCACCAAACGTCACGGTCCTTCTCTTTCCGTCTCCTAGACACGAGCTGAGAAATTGCAAACGTCGAGCAATTGCTCAGAGATGAAAAGTGCCAGCACTGAAAGCTGTTGCTAGCCAGCACCCTTCCTTGGAAGCGCTTTTGTAGGCCTAAGAACACTGGGGCTCTGGGCTTCTCTAGCCACCTCATCTTCTGCTCATCCTCTCGCGCACTCTAAAGAGAGCTCAGGTGAGAAATTGCAAACGTCGAGCAATTACTCAGAGATGAAAAGTGCCAGCACTGAAAGCTGTTGCTAGCCATCACCCTTCCTTGGAAGCGCTTTCACAGGCGCAGCAACACTGGGGCTTTGCGCTTCTCTAGCCACCAAAAGTCACGGTCCTTCTCTTTCCGTCGGTAGACACGAGCTGAGAAATTGCAAACGTCCAGCAATTGCTCAGAGATGAAAAGTGCCAGCACTGAAAGCTGTTGCTACCCAGCACCCTTCCTTGGAAGCGCTTTTGTAGGCCTAAGAACACTGGGGCTCTGGGCTTCTCTAGCCACCTCATCTTCTGCTCATCCTCTCGCGCACTCTAAAGAGAGCTCAGGTGAGAAATTGCAAACGTCGAGCAATTGCTCAGAGATGAAAAGTGCCAGCACTGAAAGCTCTTGCTAGCCAGCACCCTTCCTTGGAAGCGCTTTCACAGGCGCAGCAACACTGGGGCTTTGCGCTTCTATACGCACCAAACGTCACGGTCCTTCTCTTTCCGTCTCCTAGACACGAGCTGAGAAATTGCAAACGTCGAGCAATTGCTCAGAGATGAAAAGGGCCAGCACTGAAAGCTCTTGCTAGCCAGCACCCTTCCTTGGAAGCGCTTTTGTAGGCCTAAGAACACTGGGGCTCTGGGCTTCTCTAGCCACCTAATCTTCTGCTCATCCTCGCGCACTCTAAAGAGAGCTCAGGTGAGAAATTGCAAACGTCCAGCAATTGCTCAGAGATGAAAAGTGCCAGCACTGAAAGCTCTTGCTAGCCAGCACCCTTCCTTGGAAGCGCTTTCACAGGCGCAGCAACACTGGGGCTTTGCGCTTCTATACGCACCAAACGTCACGGTCCTTCTCTTTCCGTCTCCTAGACACGAGCTGAGAAATTGCAAACGTCGAGCAATTGCTCCGAGATGAAAACTGCCGGCACTGAAAGCTGTTGCTAGCCAGCACCCTTCCTTGGAAGCGCTTTTGTAGGCCTAAGAACACTGGGGCTCTGGGCTTCTCTAGCCACCTCATCTTCTGCTCATCCTCGCGCGCAGTCTAAAGAGAGCTCAGGTGAGAAATTGCAAACGTCCAGCAATTGCTCAGAGATGAAAAGTGCCAGCACTGAAAGCTGTTGCTAGCCAGCACCCTTCCTTGAAAGCGCTTTCACAGGCGCAGCAACACTGGGGCTTTGCGCTTCTCTAGCCACCAAACGTCACGGTCCTTCTCTTTCCGTCTCGTAGACACGAGCTGAGAAATTGCAAACGTCGAGCAATTGCTCAGAGATGAAAAGTGCCAGCACTGAAAGCTCTTGCTAGCCAGCACCCTTCCTTGGAAGCGCTTTTGTAGGCCTAAGAACACTGGGGCTCTGGGCTTCTCTAGCCACCTCATCTTCTGCTCATCCTCTCGCGCACTCTAAAGAGAGCTCAGGTGAGAAATTGCAAACGTCGAGCAATTGCTCAGAGATGAAAAGTGCCAGCACTGAAAGCTGTTGCTAGCCAGCACCCTTCCTTGGAAGCGCTTTCACAGGCGCAGCAACACTGGGGCTTTGCGCTTCTATACGCAACAAATGTCACGGTCCTTCTCTTTCCGTCTCCTAGACACGAGCTGAGAAATTGCAAACGTCGAGCAATTGCTCAGAGATGAAAAGTGCCAGCACTGAAAGCTGTTGCTAGCCAGCACCCTTCCTTGGAAGCGCTTTTGTAGGCCTAAGAACACTGGGGCTCTGGGCTTCTCTAGCCACCTCATCTTCTGCTCATCCTCTCGCGCACTCTAAAGAGAGCTCAGGTGAGAAATTGCAAACGTCGAGCAATTGCTCAGAGATGAAAAGTGCCAGCACTGAAAGCTGTTGCTAGCCAGCACCCTTCCTTGGAAGTGCTTTTGTAGGCCTAAGAACACTGGGGCTCTGGGCTTCTCTAGCCACCTCATCTTCTGCTCATCCTCGCGCGCACTCTAAAGAGAGCTCAGGTGAGAAATTGCAAACGTCGAGCAATTGCTCAGAGATGAAAAGTGCCAGCACTGAAAGCTCTTGCTAGCCAGCACCCTTCCTTGGAAGCGCTTTCACAGGCGCAGCAACACTGGGGCTTTGCGCTTCTCTAGCCACCAAACGTCACGGTCCTTCTCTTTCCGTCTCCTAGACACGAGCTGAGAAATTGCAAACGTCGAGCAATTGCTCAGAGAGGAAAAGTGCCAGCACTGAAAGCTGTTGCTAGCCAGCACCCTTCCTTGGAAGCGCTTTTGTAGGCCTAAGAACACTGGTGCTCTGGGCTTCTCTAGCCACCTCATCTTCTGCTCATCCTCTCGCGCACTCTAAAGAGAGCTCAGGTGAGAAATTGCAAACGTCGAGCAATTGCTCAGAGATGAAAAGTGCCAGCACTGAAAGCTGTTGCTAGCCAGCACCCTTCCTTGGAAGCGCTTTCACAGGCGCAGCAACACTGGGGCTTTGCGCTTCTCTAGCCACCAAACATCACGGTCCTTCTCTTTCCGTCGGTAGACACGAGCTGAGAAATTGCAAACGTCGAGCAATTGCTCAGAGATGAAAAGTGCCAGCACTGAAAGCTGTTGCTAGCCATCACCCTTCCTTGGAAGCGCTTTCACAGGTGCAGCAACACTGGGGCTTTGCGCTTCTCTAGCCACCAAAAGTCACGGTCCTTCTCTTTCCGTCTCCTAGACACGAGCTGAGAAATTGCAAACGTCGAGCAATTGCTCAGAGAGGAAAAGTGCCAGCACTGAAAGCTGTTGCTAGCCAGCACCCTTCCTTGGAAGCGCTTTTGTAGGCCTAAGAACACTGGGGCTCTGGGCTTCTCTAGCCACCTCATCTTCTGCTCATCCTCTCGCGCACTCTAAAGAGAGCTCAGGTGAGAAATTGCAAACGTCGAGCAATTGCTCAGAGATGAAAAGTGCCAGCACTGAAAGCTGTTGCTAGCCAGCACCCTTCCTTGGAAGCGCTTTTGTAGGCCTAAGAACACTGGGGCTCTGGGCTTCTCTAGCCACCTCATCTTCTGCTCATCCTCTCGCGCACTCTAAAGAGAGCTCAGGTGAGAAATTGCAAACGTCGAGCAATTGCTCAGAGATGAAAAGTGCCAGCACTGAAAGCTGTTGCTAGCCAGCACCCTTCCTTGGAAGCGCTTTCACAGGCGCAGCAACACTGGGGCTTTGCGCTTCTATACGCACCAAATGTCACGGTCCTTCTCTTTCCGTCTCCTAGACACGAGCTGAGAAATTGCAAACGTCGAGCAATTGCTCAGAGATGAAAAGTGCCAGCACTGAAAGCTCTTGCTAGCCAGCACCCTTCCTTGGAAGCGCTTTTGTAGGCCTAAGAACACTGGGGCTCTGGGCTTCTCTAGCCACCTCATCTTCTGCTCATCCTCTCGCGCACTCTAAAGAGAGCTCAGGTGAGAAATTGCAAACGTCAAGCAATTGCTCAGAGATGAAAAGTGCCAGCACTCAAAGCTCTTGCTAGCCAGCACCCTTCCTTGGAAGCGCTTTTGTAGGCCTAAGAACACTGGGGCTCTGGGCTTCTCTAGCCACCTCATCTTCTGCTCATCCTCTCGCGCACTCTAAAGAGAGCTCAGGTGAGAAATTGCAAACGTCGAGCAATTGCTCAGAGATGAAAAGTGCCAGCACTGAAAGCTGTTGCTAGCCAGCACCCTTCCTTGGAAGCGCTTTCACAGGCGCAGCAACACTGGGGCTTTGCGCTTCTCTAGCCACCAAACGTCACGGTCCTTCTCTTTCCGTCGGTAGACACGTGCTGAGAAATTGCAAACGTCGAGCAATTGCTCAGAGATGAAAAGTGCCAGCACTGAAAGCTCTTGCTAGCCATCACCATTCCTTGGAAGCGCTTTCACAGGTGCAGCAACACTGGGGCTTTGCGCTTCTCTAGCCACCAAAAGTCACGGTCCTTCTCTTTCCGTCTCCTAGACACGAGCTGAGAAATTGCAAACGTCGAGCAATTGCTCAGAGAGGAAAAGTGCCAGCACTGAAAGCTGTTGCTAGCCAGCACCCTTCCTTGGAAGCGCTTTTGTAGGCCTAAGAACACTGGGGCTCTGGGCTTCTCTAGCCACCTCATCTTCTGCTCATCCTCTCGCGCACTCTAAAGAGAGCTCAGGTGAGAAATTGCAAACGTCGAGCAATTGCTCAGAGATGAAAAGTGCCAGCACTGGAAGCTGTTGCTAGCCAGCACCCTTCCTTGGAAGCGCTTTTGTAGGCCTAAGAACACTGGGGCTCTGGGCTTCTCTAGCCACCTCATCTTCTGCTCATCCTCTCGCGCACTCTAAAGAGAGCTCAGGTGAGAAATTGCAAACGTCGAGCAATTGCTCAGAGATGAAAAGTGCCAGCACTGAAAGCTCTTGCTAGCCAGCACCCTTCCTTGGAAGCGCTTTCACAGGCGCAGCAACACTGGGGCTTTGCGCTTCTATACGCACCAAATATCACGGTCCTTCTCTTTCCGTCTCCTAGACACGAGCTGAGAAATTGCAAACGTCGAGCAATTGCTCAGAGATGAAAAGTGCCAGCACTGAAAGCTGTTGCTAGCCAGCACCCTTCCTTGGAAGCGCTTTTGTAGGCCTAAGAAGACTGGGGCTCTGGGCTTCTCTAGCCACCTCATCTTCTGCTCATCCTCTCGCGCACTCTAAAGAGAGCTCAGGTGAGAAATTGCAAACGTCGAGCAATTGCTCAGAGATGAAAAGTGCCAGCACTGAAAGCTGTTGCTAGCCAGCACCATTCCTTGGAAGCGCTTTTGTAGGCCTAAGAACACTGGGGCTCTGGGCTTCTCTAGCCACCTCATCTTCTGCTCATCCTCTCGCGCACTCTAAAGAGAGCTCAGGTGAGAAATTGCAAACGTCCAGCAATTGCTCAGAGATGAAAAGTGCCAGCACTGAAAGCTGTTGCTAGCCAGCACCCTTCCTTGGAAGTGCTTTCACAGGCGCAGCAACACTGGGGCTTTGCGCTTCTCTAGCCACCAAGCGTCACGGTCCTTCTCTTTCCGTCGGTAGACACGAGCTGAGAAATTGCAAACGTCGAGCAATTGCTCAGAGAGGAAAAGTGCCAGCACTGAAAGCTGTTGCTAGCCAGCACCCTTCCTTGGAAGCGCTTTCACAGGTGCAGCAACACTGGGGCTTTGCGCTTCTCTAGCCACCAAAAGTCACGGTCCTTCTCTTTCCGTCTCGTAGACACGAGGTGAGAAATTGCAAACGTCGAGCAATTGCTCAGAGAGGAAAAGTGCCAGCACTGAAAGCTGTTGCTAGCCAGCACCCTTCCTTGGAAGCGCTTTTGTAGGCCTAAGAACACTGGGGCTCTGGGCTTCTCTAGCCACCTCATCTTCTGCTCATCCTCTCGCGCACTCTAAAGAGAGCTCAGGTGAGAAATTGCAAACGTCGAGCAATTGCTCAGAGATGAAAAGTGCCAGCACTGAAAGCTGTTGCTAGCCAGCACCCTTCCTTGGAAGCGCTTTTGTAGGCCTAAGAACACTGGGGCTCTGGGCTTCTCTAGCCACCTCATCTTCTGCTCATCCTCTCGCGCACTCTAAAGAGAGCTCAGGTGAGAAATTGCAAACGTCGAGCAATTGCTCAGAGATGAAAAGTGCCAGCACTGAAAGCTCTTGCTAGCCAGCACCCTTCCTTGGAAGCGCTTTCACAGGCGCAGCAACACTGGGGCTTTGCGCTTCTATACGCACCAAATGTCACGGTCCTTCTCTTTCCGTCTTGTAGACACGAGCTGAGAAATTGCAAACGTCGAGCAATTGCTCAGAGATGAAAAGTGCCAGCACTGAAAGCTCTTGCTAGCCAGCACCCTTCCTTGAAAGCGCTTTCACAGGCGCAGCAACACTGGGGCTTTGCGCTTCTCTAGCCACCAAACGTCACGGTCCTTCTCTTTCCGTCTCCTAGACACGAGGTGAGAAATTGCAAATGTCGAGCAATTGCTCAGAGAGGAAAAGTGCCAGCACTGAAAGCTGTTGCTAGCCAGCACCCTTCCTTGGAAGCGCTTTTGTAGGCCTAAGAACACTGGGGCTCTGGGCTTCTCTAGCCACCTCATCTTCTGCTCATCCTCTCGCGCACTCTAAAGAGAGCTCAGGTGAGAAATTGCAAACGTCGAGCAATTGCTCAGAGATGAAAAGTGCCAGCACTGAAAGCTCTTGCTAGCCAGCACCCTTCCTTGGAAGCGCTTTCACAGGTGCAGCAACACTGGGGCTTTGCGCTTCTATACGCACCAAATGTCACGGTCCTTCTCTTTCCGTCTCCTAGACACGAGCTGAGAAATTGCAAACGTCGAGCAATTGCTCAGAGATGAAAAGTGCCAGCACTGAAAGCTCTTGCTAGCCAGCACCCTTCCTTGGAAGCGCTTTTGTAGGCCTAAGAACACTGGGGCTCTGGGCTTCTCTAGCCACCTCATCTTCTGCTCATCCTCTCGCGCACTCTAAAGAGAGCTCAGGTGAGAAATTGCAAACGTCAAGCAATTGCTCAGAGATGAAAAGTGCCAGCACTCAAAGCTCTTGCTAGCCAGCACCCTTCCTTGGAAGCGCTTTTGTAGGCCTAAGAACACTGGGGCTCTGGGCTTCTCTAGCCACCTCATCTTCTGCTCATCCTCTCGCGCACTCTAAAGAGAGCTCAGGTGAGAAATTGCAAACGTCGAGCAATTGCTCAGAGATGAAAAGTGCCAGCACTGAAAGCTGTTGCTAGCCAGCACCCTTCCTTGGAAGCGCTTTCACAGGCGCAGCAACACTGGGGCTTTGCGCTTCTCTAGCCACCAAACGTCACGGTCCTTCTCTTTCCGTCGGTAGACACGTGCTGAGAAATTGCAAACGTCGAGCAATTGCTCAGAGATGAAAAGTGCCAGCACTGAAAGCTCTTGCTAGCCATCACCATTCCTTGGAAGCGCTTTCACAGGTGCAGCAACACTGGGGCTTTGCGCTTCTCTAGCCACCAAAAGTCACGGTCCTTCTCTTTCCGTCTCCTAGACACGAGCTGAGAAATTGCAAACGTCGAGCAATTGCTCAGAGAGGAAAAGTGCCAGCACTGAAAGCTGTTGCTAGCCAGCACCCTTCCTTGGAAGCGCTTTTGTAGGCCTAAGAACACTGGGGCTCTGGGCTTCTCTAGCCACCTCATCTTCTGCTCATCCTCTCGCGCACTCTAAAGAGAGCTCAGGTGAGAAATTGCAAACGTCGAGCAATTGCTCAGAGATGAAAAGTGCCAGCACTGGAAGCTGTTGCTAGCCAGCACCCTTCCTTGGAAGCGCTTTTGTAGGCCTAAGAACACTGGGGCTCTGGGCTTCTCTAGCCACCTCATCTTCTGCTCATCCTCTCGCGCACTCTAAAGAGAGCTCAGGTGAGAAATTGCAAACGTCGAGCAATTGCTCAGAGATGAAAAGTGCCAGCACTGAAAGCTCTTGCTAGCCAGCACCCTTCCTTGGAAGCGCTTTCACAGGCGCAGCAACACTGGGGCTTTGCGCTTCTATACGCACCAAATGTCACGGTCCTTCTCTTTCCGTCTCCTAGACACGAGCTGAGAAATTGCAAACGTCGAGCAATTGCTCAGAGATGAAAAGTGCCAGCACTGAAAGCTCTTGCTAGCCAGCACCCTTCCTTGGAAGCGCTTTTGTAGGCCTAAGAACACTGGGGCTCTGGGCTTCTCTAGCCACCTCATCTTCTGCTCATCCTCTCGCGCACTCTAAAGAGAGCTCAGGTGAGAAATTGCAAACGTCAAGCAATTGCTCAGAGATGAAAAGTGCCAGCACTGAAAGCTCTTGCTAGCCAGCACCCTTCCTTGGAAGCGCTTTTGTAGGCCTAAGAACACTGGGGCTCTGGGCTTCTCTAGCCACCTCATCTTCTGCTCATCCTCGCGCGCACTCTAAAGAGAGCTCAGGTGAGAAATTGCAAACGTCGAGCAATTGCTCAGAGATGAAAATTGCCAGCACTGAAAGCTGTTGCTAGCCAGCACCCTTCCTTGGAAGCGCTTTCACAGGCGCAGCAACACTGGGGCTTTGCGCTTCTCTAGCCACCAAACGTCACGGTCCTTCTCTTTCCGTCGGTAGACACGTGCTGAGAAATTGCAAACGTCGAGCAATTGCTCAGAGATGAAAAGTGCCAGCACTGAAAGCTCTTGCTAGCCATCACCATTCCTTGGAAGCGCTTTCACAGGTGCAGCAACACTGGGGCTTTGCGCTTCTCTAGCCACCAAAAGTCACGGTCCTTCTCTTTCCGTCTCCTAGACACGAGCTGAGAAATTGCAAACGTCGAGCAATTGCTCAGAGAGGAAAAGTGCCAGCACTGAAAGCTGTTGCTAGCCAGCACCCTTCCTTGGAAGCGCTTTTGTAGGCCTAAGAACACTGGGGCTCTGGGCTTCTCTAGCCACCTCATCTTCTGCTCATCCTCTCGCGCACTCTAAAGAGAGCTCAGGTGAGAAATTGCAAACGTCGAGCAATTGCTCAGAGATGAAAAGTGCCAGCACTGAAAGCTCTTGCTAGCCAGCACCCTTCCTTGGAAGCGCTTTCACAGGCGCAGCAACACTGGGGCTTTGCGCTTCTATACGCACCAAACGTCACGGTCATTCTCTTTCCGTCTCGTAGACACGAGCTGAGAAATTGCAAACGTCGAGCAATTGCTCAGAGATGAAAAGTGCCAGCACTGAAAGCTGTTGCTAGCCAGCACCCTTCCTTGGAAGCGCTTTTGTAGGCCTAAGAACACTGGGGCTCTGGGCTTCTCTAGCCACCTCATCTTCTGCTCATCCTCTCGCGCACTCTAAAGAGAGCTCAGGTGAGAAATTGCAAACGTCGAGCAATTGCTCAGAGATGAAAAGTGCCAGCACTGAAAGCTGTTGCTAGCCAGCACCCTTCCTTGGAAGCGCTTTTGTAGGCCTAAGAACACTGGGGCTCTGGGCTTCTCTAGCCACCTCATCTTCTGCTCATCCTCTCGCGCACTCTAAAGAGAGCTCAGGTGAGAAATTGCAAACGTCCAGCAATTGCTCAGAGATGAAAAGTGCCAGCACTGAAAGCTGTTGCTAGCCAGCACCCTTCCTTGGAAGTGCTTTCACAGGCGCAGCAACACTGGGGCTTTGCGCTTCTCTAGCCACCAAGCGTCACGGTCCTTCTCTTTCCGTCGGTAGACACGAGCTGAGAAATTGCAAACGTCGAGCAATTGCTCAGAGATGAAAAGTGCCAGCACTGAAAGCTCTTGCTAGCCAGCACCCTTCCTTGGAAGCGCTTTCACAGGCGCAGTAACACTGGGGCTTTGCGCTTCTCTAGCCACCAAAAGTCACGGTCCTTCTCTTTCCGTCTCCTAGACACGAGCTGAGAAATTGCAAACGTCGAGCAATTGCTCAGAGATGAAAAGTGCCAGCACTGAAAGCTCTTGCTAGCCAGCACCCTTCCTTGGAAGCGCTTTTGTAGGCCTAAGAACACTGGGGCTCTGGGCTTCTCTAGCCACCTCATCTTCTGCTCATCCTCTCGCGCACTCTAAAGAGAGCTCAGGTGAGAAATTACAAACGTCGAGCAATTGCTCAGAGATGAAAAGGGCCAGCACTGAAAGCTGTTGCTAGCCAGCACCCTTCCTTGGAAGCGCTTTCACAGGCGCAGCAACACTGGGGCTTTGCGCTTCTCTAGCCACCAAAAGTCACGGTCCTTCTCTTTCCGTCGGTAGACACGAGCTGAGAAATTGCAAACGTCGAGCAATTGCTCAGAGATGAAAAGTGCCAGCACTGAAAGCTCTTGCTAGCCAGCACCCTTCCTTGGAAGCGCTTTCACAGGCGCAGCAACACTGGGGCTTTGCGCTTCTATACGCACCAAATGTCACGGTCCTTCTCTTTCCGTCTTGTAGACACGAGCTGAGAAATTGCAAACGTCGAGCAATTGCTCAGAGATGAAAAGTGCCAGCACTGAAAGCTCTTGCTAGCCAGCACCCTTCCTTGGAAGCGCTTTCACAGGCGCAGCAACACTGGGGCTTTGCGCTTCTCTAGCCACCAAACGTCACGGTCCTTCTCTTTCCGTCTCCTAGACACGAGGTGAGAAATTGCAAATGTCGAGCAATTGCTCAGAGAGGAAAAGTGCCAGCACTGAAAGCTCTTGCTAGCCAGCACCCTTCCTTGGAAGCGCTTTTGTAGGCCTAAGAACACTGGGGCTCTGGGCTTCTCTAGCCACCTCATCTTCTGCTCATCCTCTCGCGCACTCTAAAGAGAGCTCAGGTGAGAAATTGCAAACGTCGAGCAATTGCTCAGAGATGAAAAGTGCCAGCACTGAAAGCTCTTGCTAGCCAGCACCCTTCCTTGGAAGCGCTTTCACAGGCGCAGCAACACTGGGGCTTTGCGCTTCTATACGCACCAAATGTCACGGTCCTTCTCTTTCCGTCTCGTAGACATGAGCTGAGAAATTGCAAACGTCGAGCAATTGCTCAGAGATGAAAAGTGCCAGCACTGAAAGCTCTTGCTAGCCAGCACCCTTCCTTGGAAGCGCTTTTGTAGGCCTAAGAACACTGGGGCTCTGGGCTTCTCTAGCCACCTCATCTTCTGCTCATCCTCTCGCGCACTCTAAAGAGAGCTCAGGTGAGAAATTGCAAACGTCAAGCAATTGCTCAGAGATGAAAAGTGCCAGCACTGAAAGCTCTTGCTAGCCAGCACCCTTCCTTGGAAGCGCTTTTGTAGGCCTAAGAACACTGGGGCTCTGGGCTTCTCTAGCCACCTCATCTTCTGCTTATCCTCTCGCGCGCTCTAAAGAGAGCTCAGGTGAGAAATTGCAAACGTCGAGCAATTGCTCAGAGATGAAAAGTGCCAGCACTGAAAGCTGTTGCTAGCCAGCACCCTTCCTTGGAAGCGCTTTCACAGGCGCAGCAACACTGGGGCTTTGCGCTTCTCTAGCCACCAAACGTCACGGTCCTTCTCTTTCCGTCGGTAGACACGTGCTGAGAAATTGCAAACGTCGAGCAATTGCTCAGAGATGAAAAGTGCCAGCACTGAAAGCTCTTGCTAGCCATCACCATTCCTTGGAAGCGCTTTCACAGGTGCAGCAACACTGGGGCTTTGCGCTTCTCTAGCCACCAAAAGTCACGGTCCTTCTCTTTCCGTCTCCTAGACACGAGCTGAGAAATTGCAAACGTCGAGCAATTGCTCAGAGAGGAAAAGTGCCAGCACTGAAAGCTGTTGCTAGCCAGCACCCTTCCTTGGAAGCGCTTTTGTAGGCCTAAGAACACTGGGGCTCTGGGCTTCTCTAGCCACCTCATCTTCTGCTCATCCTCTCGCGCACTCTAAAGAGAGCTCAGGTGAGAAATTGCAAACGTCGAGCAATTGCTCAGAGATGAAAAGTGCCAGCACTGGAAGCTGTTGCTAGCCAGCACCCTTCCTTGGAAGCGCTTTTGTAGGCCTAAGAACACTGGGGCTCTGGGCTTCTCTAGCCACCTAATCTTCTGCTCATCCTCTCGCGCACTCTAAAGAGAGCTCAGGTGAGAAATTGCAAACGTCGAGCAATTGCTCAGAGATGAAAAGTGCCAGCACTGAAAGCTCTTGCTAGCCAGCACCCTTCCTTGGAAGCGCTTTCACAGGCGCAGCAACACTGGGGCTTTGCGCTTCTATACGCACCAAATGTCACGGTCCTTCTCTTTCCGTCTCCTAGACACGAGCTGAGAAATTGCAAACGTCGAGCAATTGCTCAGAGATGAAAAGTGCCAGCACTGAAAGCTGTTGCTAGCCAGCACCCTTCCTTGGAAGCGCTTTTGTAGGCCTAAGAACACTGGGGCTCTGGGCTTCTCTAGCCACCTCATCTTCTGCTCATCCTCTCGCGCACTCTAAAGAGAGCTCAGGTGAGAAATTGCAAACGTCAAGCAATTGCTCAGAGATGAAAAGTGCCAGCACTGAAAGCTGTTGCTAGCCAGCACCCTTCCTTGGAAGCGCTTTTGTAGGCCTAAGAACACTGGGGCTCTGGGCTTCTCTAGCCACCTCATCTTCTGCTCATCCTCTCGCGCACTCTAAAGAGAGCTCAGGTGAGAAATTGCAAACGTCGAGCAATTGCTCAGAGATGAAAAGTGCCAGCACTGAAAGCTGTTGCTAGCCAGCACCCTTCCTTGGAAGCGCTTTCACAAGCGCAGCAACACTGGGGCTTTGCGCTTCTCTAGCCACCAAACGTCACGGTCCTTCTCTTTCCGTCGGTAGACACGAGCTGAGAAATTGCAAACGTCGAGCAATTGCTCAGAGATGAAAAGTGCCAGCACTGAAAGCTCTTGCTAGCCATCACCATTCCTTGGAAGCGCTTTCACAGGTGCAGCAACACTGGGGCTTTGCGCTTCTCTAGCCACCAAAAGTCACGGTCCTTCTCTTTCCGTCTCCTAGACACGAGCTGAGAAATTGCAAACGTCGAGCAATTGCTCAGAGAGGAAAAGTGCCAGCACTGAAAGCTGTTGCTAGCCAGCACCCTTCCTTGGAAGCGCTTTTGTAGGCCTAAGAACACTGGGGCTCTGGGCTTCTCTAGCCACCTCATCTTCTGCTCATCCTCTCGCGCACTCTAAAGAGAGCTCAGGTGAGAAATTGCAAACGTCGAGCAATTGCTCAGAGATGAAAAGTGCCAGCACTGAAAGCTGTTGCTAGCCAGCAGCCTTCCTTGGAAGCGCTTTTGTAGGCCTAAGAACACTGGGGCTCTGGGCTTCTCTAGCCACCTCATCTTCTGCTCATCCTCTCGCGCACTCTAAAGAGAGCTCAGGTGAGAAATTGCAAACGTCGAGCAATTGCTCAGAGATGAAAAGTGCCAGCACTGAAAGCTCTTGCTAGCCAGCACCCTTCCTTGGAAGCGCTTTCACAGGCGCAGCAACACTGGGGCTTTGCGCTTCTATACGCACCAAACGTCACGGTCATTCTCTTTCCGTCTCGTAGACACGAGCTGAGAAATTGCAAACGTCGAGCAATTGCTCAGAGATGAAAAGTGCCAGCACTGAAAGCTGTTGCTAGCCAGCACCCTTCCTTGGAAGCGCTTTTGTAGGCCTAAGAAGACTGGGGCTCTGGGCTTCTCTAGCCACCTCATCTTCTGCTCATCCTCTCGCGCACTCTAAAGAGAGCTCAGGTGAGAAATTGCAAACGTCGAGCAATTGCTCAGAGATGAAAAGTGCCAGCACTGAAAGCTCTTGCTAGCCAGCACCCTTCCTTGGAAGCGCTTTTGTAGGCCTAAGAACACTGGGGCTCTGGGCTTCTCTAGCCACCTCATCTTCTGCTCATCCTCTCGCGCACTCTAAAGAGAGCTCAGGTGAGAAATTGCAAACGTCCAGCAATTGCTCAGAGATGAAAAGTGCCAGCACTGAAAGCTGTTGCTAGCCAGCACCCTTCCTTGGAAGTGCTTTCACAGGCGCAGCAACACTGGGGCTTTGCGCTTCTCTAGCCACCAAGCGTCACGGTCCTTCTCTTTCCGTCGGTAGACACGAGCTGAGAAATTGCAAACGTCGAGCAATTGCTCAGAGATGAAAAGTGCCAGCACTGAAAGCTCTTGCTAGCCAGCACCCTTCCTTGGAAGCGCTTTCACAGGCGCAGTAACACTGGGGCTTTGCGCTTCTCTAGCCACCAAAAGTCACGGTCCTTCTCTTTCCGTCTCCTAGACACGAGCTGAGAAATTGCAAACGTCGAGCAATTGCTCAGAGATGAAAAGTGCCAGCACTGAAAGCTCTTGCTAGCCAGCACCCTTCCTTGGAAGCGCTTTTGTAGGCCTAAGAACACTGGGGCTCTGGGCTTCTCTAGCCACCTCATCTTCTGCTCATCCTCTCGCGCACTCTAAAGAGAGCTCAGGTGAGAAATTACAAACGTCGAGCAATTGCTCAGAGATGAAAAGGGCCAGCACTGAAAGCTGTTGCTAGCCAGCACCCTTCCTTGGAAGCGCTTTCACAGGCGCAGCAACACTGGGGCTTTGCGCTTCTCTAGCCACCAAACGTCACGGTCCTTCTCTTTCCGTCGGTAGACACGAGCTGAGAAATTGCAAACGTCCAGCAATTGCTCAGAGATGAAAAGTGCCAGCACTGAAAGCTGTTGCTAGCCAGCACCCTTCCTTGGAAGCGCTTTTGTAGGCCTAAGAACACTGGGGCTCTGGGCTTCTCTAGCCACCTCATCTTCTGCTCATCCTCTCGCGCACTCCAAAGAGAGCTCAGGTGAGAAATTGCAAACGTCGAGCAATTGCTCAGAGATGAAAAGTGCCAGCACTGAAAGCTCTTGCTAGCCAGCACCCTTCCTTGGAAGCGCTTTCACAGGCGCAGCAACACTGGGGCTTTGCGCTTCTCTAGCCACCAAACGCCACGGTCCTTCTCTTTCCGTCTCGTAGACACGAGCTGAGAAATTGCAAACGTCCAGCAATTGCTCAGAGATGAAAAGTGCCAGCACTGAAAGCTGTTGCTAGCCAGCACCCTTCCTTGGAAGCGCTTTTGTAGGCCTAAGAACACTGGGGCTCTGGGCTTCTCTAGCCACCTCATCTTCTGCTCATCCTCTCGCGCACTCTAAAGAGAGCTCAGGTGAGAAATTGCAAACGTCGAGCAATTGCTCAGAGATGAAAAGTGCCAGCACTGAAAGCTCTTGCTAGCCAGCACCCTTCCTTGGAAGCGCTTTCACAGGCGCAGCAACACTGGGGCTTTGCGCTTCTCTAGCCACCAAACGTCACGGTCCTTCTCTTTCCGTCTCGTAGACACGAGCTGAGAAATTGCAAATGTCGAGCAATTGCTCAGAGATGAAAAGTGCCAGCACTGAAAGCTGTTGCTAGCCAGCACCCTTCCTTGGAAGCGCTTTTGTAGGCCTAAGAACACTGGGGCTCTGGGCTTCTCTAGCCACCTCATCTTCTGCTCATCCTCTCGCGCACTCTAAAGAGAGCTCAGGTGAGAAATTGCAAACGTCCAGCAATTGCTCAGAGATGAAAAGTGCCAGCACTGAAAGCTGTTGCTAGCCAGCACCCTTCCTTGGAAGCGCTTTTGTAGGCCTAAGAAGACTGGGGCTCTAGGCTTCTCTAGCCACCTCATCTTCTGCTCATCCTCTCGCGCACTCTAAAGAGAGCTCAGGTGAGAAATTGCAAACGTCGAGCAATTGCTCAGAGATGAAAAGTGCCAGCACTGAAAGCTCTTGCTAGCCAGCACCCTTCCTTGGAAGCGCTTTCACAGGCGCAGCAACACTGGGGCTTTGCGCTTCTATACGCACCAAAAGTCACGGTCCTTCTCTTTCCGTCTCCTAGACACGACTGAGAAATTGCAAACGTCGAGCAATTGCTCAGAGATGAAAAGTGCCAGCACTGAAAGCTGTTGCTAGCCAGCACCCTTCCTTGGAAGCGCTTTTGTAGGCCTAAGAACACTGGGGCTCTGGGCTTCTCTAGCCACCTCATCTTCTGCTCATCCTCTCGCGCACTCTAAAGAGAGCTCAGGTGAGAAATTGCAAACGTCCAGCAATTGCTCAGAGATGAAAAGTGCCAGCACTGAAAGCTCTTGCTAGCCAGCACCCTTCCTTGGAAGCGCTTTCACAGGCGCAGCAACACTGGGGCTTTGCGCTTCTCTACCCACCAAACGTCACGGTCCTTCTCTTTCCGTCTCGTAGACACGAGCTGAGAAATTGCAAACGTCCAGCAATTGCTCAGAGATGAAAAGTGCCAGCACTGAAAGCTGTTGCTAGCCAGCACCCTTCCTTGGAAGCGCTTTTGTAGGCCTAAGAAGACTGGGGCTCTGGGCTTCTCTAGCCACCTCATCTTCTGCTCATCCTCTCGCGCACTCTAAAGAGAGCTCAGGTGAGAAATTGCAAACGTCGAGCAATTGCTCAGAGATGAAAAGTGCCAGCACTGAAAGCTGTTGCTAGCCAGCACCCTTCCTTGGAAGCGCTTTTGTAGGCCTAAGAACACTGGGGCTCTGGGCTTCTCTAGCCACCTCATCTTCTGCTCATCCTCTCGCGCACTCTAAAGAGAGCTCAGGTGAGAAATTGCAAACGTCGAGCAATTGCTCAGAGATGAAAAGTGCCAGCACTGAAAGCTCTTGCTAGCCAGCACCCTTCCTTGGAAGCGCTTTCACAGGCGCAGCAACACTGGGGCTTTGCGCTTCTCTAGCCACCAAACGTCACGGTCATTCTCTTTCCGTCTCCTAGACACGAGCTGAGAAATTGCAAACGTCGAGCAATTGCTCAGAGATGAAAAGTGCCAGCACTGAAAGCTGTTGCTAGCCAGCACCCTTCCTTGGAAGCGCTTTTGTAGGCCTAAGAACACTGGGGCTCTGGGCTTCTCTAGCCACCTCATCTTCTGCTCATCCTCTTGCGCAGTCTAAAGAGAGCTCAGGTGAGAAATTGCAAACGTCGAGCAATTGCTCAGAGATGAAAAGTGCCAGCACTGAAAGCTCTTGCTAGCCAGCACCCTTCCTTGGAAGCGCTTTCACAGGCGCAGTAACACTGGGGCTTTGCACTTCTCTACGCACCAAACGTCACGGTCCTTCTCTTTCCGTCTCGTAGACACGAGCTGAGAAATTGCAAACGTCCAGCAATTGCTCAGAGAGGAAAAGTGCCAGCACTGAAAGCTCTTGCTAGCCAGCACCCTTCCTTGGAAGCGCTTTTGTAGGCCTAAGAACACTGGGGCTCTGGGCTTCTCTAGCCACCTCATCTTCTGCTCATCCTCTCGCGCACTCTAAAGAGAGCTCAGGTGAGAAATTGCAAACGTCCAGCAATTGCTCAGAGATGAAAAGTGCCAGCACTGAAAGCTCTTGCTAGCCAGCACCCTTCCTTGGAAGCGCTTTCACAGGCGCAGCAACACTGGGGCTTTGCGCTTCTATACGCACCAAACGTCACGGTCCTTCTCTTTCCGTCTCCTAGACACGAGCTGAGAAATTGCAAACGTCGAGCAATTGCTCAGAGATGAAAAGTGCCAGCACTGAAAGCTCTTGCTAGCCAGCACCCTTCCTTGGAAGCGCTTTTGTAGGCCTAAGAACACTGGGGCTCTGGGCTTCTCTAGCCACCTCATCTTCTGCTCATCCTCTCGCGCACTCTAAAGAGAGCTCAGGTGAGAAATTGCAAACGTCGAGCAATTGCTCAGAGATGAAAAGTGCCAGCACTGAAAGCTCTTGCTAGCCAGCACCCTTCCTTGGAAGCGCTTTCACAGGCGCAGCAACACTGGGGCTTTGCGCTTCTATACGCACCAAATGTCACGGTCCTTCTCTTTCCGTCTCGTAGACACGAGCTGAGAAATTGCAAACGTCGAGCAATTGCTCAGAGATGAAAAGTGCCAGCACTGAAAGCTCTTGCTAGCCAGCACCCTTCCTTGGAAGCGCTTTTGTAGGCCTAAGAACACTGGGGCTCTGGGCTTCTCTAGCCACCTCATCTTCTGCTCATCCTCTCGCGCACTCTAAAGAGAGCTCAGGTGAGAAATTGCAAACGTCCAGCAATTGCTCAGAGATGAAAAGTGCCAGCACTGAAAGCTGTTGCTAGCCAGCACCCTTCCTTGGAAGCGCTTTCACAGGCGCAGCAACACTGGGGCTTTGCGCTTCTCTAGCCACCAAACGTCACGGTCCTTCTCTTTCCGTCTCGTAGACACGAGCTGAGAAATTGCAAACCTCGAGCAATTGCTCCGAGATGAAAAGTGCCAGCACTGAAAGCTGTTGCTAGCCAGCACCCTTCCTTGGAAGCGCTTTTGTAGGCCTAAGAACACTGGGGCTCTGGGCTTCTCTAGCCACCTCATCTTCTGCTCATCCTCTTGCGCAGTCTAAAGAGAGCTCAGGTGAGAAATTGCAAACGTCGAGCAATTGCTCAGAGATGAAAAGTGCCAGCACTGAAAGCTCTTGCTAGCCAGCACCCTTCCTTGGAAGCGCTTTTGTAGGCCTAAGAACACTGGGGCTCTGGGCTTCTCTAGCCACCTCATCTTCTGCTCATCCTCTCGCGCACTCTAAAGAGAGCTCAGGTGAGAAATTGCAAACGTCGAGCAATTGCTCAGAGATGAAAAGTGCCAGCACTGAAAGCTGTTGCTAGCCAGCACCCTTCCTTGGAAGCGCTTTCACAGGCGCAGTAACACTGGGGCTTTGCGCTTCTCTACCCACCAAACGTCACGGTCCTTCTCTTTCCGTCGGTAGACACGAGCTGAGAAATTGCAAACGTCGAGCAATTGCTCAGAGATGAAAAGTGCCAGCACTGAAAGCTGTTGCTAGACAGCACCCTTCCTTGGAAGCGCTTTCACAGGTGCAGCAACACTGGGGCTTTGCGCTTCTCTACCCACCAAAAGTCACGGTCCTTCTCTTTCCGTCTCGTAGACACGAGCTGAGAAATTGCAAACGTCGAGCAATTGCTCAGAGATGAAAAGTGCCAGCACTGAAAGCTGTTGCTAGCCAGCCCCCTTCCTTGGAAGCGCTTTTGTAGGCCTAAGAACACTGGGGCTCTGGGCTTCTCTAGCCACCTCATCTTCTGCTCATCCTCTCGCGCACTCTAAAGAGAGCTCAGGTGAGAAATTGCAAACGTCGAGCAATTGCTCAGAGATGAAAAGTGCCAGCACTGAAAGCTCTTGCTAGCCAGCACCCTTCCTTGGAAGCGCTTTCACAGGCGCAGCAACACTGGGGCTTTGCGCTTCTATACGCACCAACCGTCACGGTCCTTCTCTTTCCGTCGGTAGACACGTGCTGAGAAATTGCAAACGTCGAGCAATTGCTCAGAGATGAAAAGTGCCAGCACTGAAAGCTGTTGCTAGCCAGCACCCTTCCTTGGAAGCGCTTTCACAGGTGCAGCAACACTGGGGCTTTGCGCTTCTCTACCCACCAAAAGTCACGGTCCTTCTCTTTCCGTCTCGTAGACACGAGCTGAGAAATTGCAAACGTCGAGCAATTGCTCAGAGATGAAAAGTGCCAGCACTGAAAGCTGTTGCTAGCCAGCACCCTTCCTTGGAAGCGCTTTTGTAGGCCTAAGAACACTGGGGCTCTGGGCTTCTCTAGCCACCTCATCTTCTGCTCATCCTCTCGCGCACTCTAAAGAGAGCTCAGGTGAGAAATTGCAAACGTCGAGCAATTGCTCAGAGATGAAAAGTGCCAGCACTGAAAGCTCTTGCTAGCCAGCACCCTTCCTTGGAAGCGCTTTTGTAGGCCTAAGAACACTGGGGCTCTGGGCTTCTCTAGCCACCTCATCTTCTGCTCATCCTCTCGCGCACTCTAAAGAGAGCTCAGGTGAGAAATTGCAAACGTCGAGCAATTGCTCAGAGATGAAAAGTGCCAGCACTGAAAGCTCTTGCTAGCCAGCACCCTTCCTTGGAAGCGCTTTCACAGGCGCAGCAACACTGGGGCTTTGCGCTTCTCTAGCCACCAAACGTCACGGTCCTTCTCTTTCCGTCTCGTAGACACGAGCTGAGAAATTGCAAACGTCGAGCAATTGCTCAGAGATGAAAAGTGCCAGCACTGAAAGCTGTTGCTAGCCAGCACCCTTCCTTGGAAGCGCTTTTGTAGGCCTAAGAACACTGGGGCTCTGGGCTTCTCTAGCCACCTCATCTTCTGCTCATCCTCTCGCGCACTCTAAAGAGAGCTCAGGTGAGAAATTGCAAACGTCGAGCAATTGCTCAGAGATGAAAAGTGCCAGCACTGAAAGCTGTTGCTAGCCAGCACCCTTCCTTGGAAGCGCTTTCACAGGCGCAGTAACACTGGGGCTTTGCACTTCTCTACGCACCAAACGTCACGGTCCTTCTCTTTCCGTCTCGTAGACACGAGCTGAGAAATTGCAAACGTCCAGCAATTGCTCAGAGATGAAAAGTGCCAGCACTGAAAGCTGTTGCTAGCCAGCACCCTTCCTTGGAAGCGCTTTTGTAGGCCTAAGAAGACTGGGGCTCTGGGCTTCTCTAGCCACCTCATCTTCTGCTCATCCTCTCGCGCACTCTAAAGAGAGCTCAGGTGAGAAATTGCAAACGTCGAGCAATTGCTCAGAGATGAAAAGTGCCAGCACTGAAAGCTCTTGCTAGCCAGCACCCTTCCTTGGAAGCGCTTTCACAGGTGCAGCAACACTGGGGCTTTGCGCTTCTCTAGCCACCAAACGTCACGGTCCTTCTCTTTCCGTCTCCTAGACACGAGCTGAGAAATTGCAAACGTCGAGCAATTGCTCAGAGATGAAAAGTGCCAGCACTGAAAGCTCTTGCTAGCCAGCACCCTTCCTTGGAAGCGCTTTTGTAGGCCTAAGAACACTGGGGCTCTGGGCTTCTCTAGCCACCTCATCTTCTGCTCATCCTCTTGCGCAGTCTAAAGAGAGCTCAGGTGAGAAATTGCAAACGTCGAGCAATTGCTCAGAGATGAAAAGTGCCAGCACTGAAAGCTGTTGCTAGCCAGCACCCTTCCTTGGAAGCGCTTTTGTAGGCCTAAGAAGACTGGGGCTCTGGGCTTCTCTAGCCACCTCATCTTCTGCTCATCCTCTCGCGCACTCTAAAGAGAGCTCAGGTGAGAAATTGCAAACGTCGAGCAATTGCTCAGAGATGAAAAGTGCCAGCACTGAAAGCTCTTGCTAGCCAGCACCCTTCCTTGGAAGCGCTTTCACAGGCGCAGCAACACTGGGGCTTTGCGCTTCTATACGCACCAAATGTCACGGTCCTTCTCTTTCCGTCTCGTAGACACGAGCTGAGAAATTGCAAACGTCGAGCAATTGCTCAGAGATGAAAAGTGCCAGCACTGAAAGCTCTTGCTAGCCAGCACCCTTCCTTGGAAGCGCTTTTGTAGGCCTAAGAACACTGGGGCTCTGGGCTTCTCTAGCCACCTCATCTTCTGCTCATCCTCTCGCGCACTCTAAAGAGAGCTCAGGTGAGAAATTGCAAACGTCGAGCAATTGCTCAGAGATGAAAAGTGCCAGCACTGAAAGCTCTTGCTAGCCAGCACCCTTCCTTGGAAGCGCTTTCACAGGCGCAGCAACACTGGGGCTTTGCGCTTCTCTACCCACCAAACGTCACGGTCCTTCTCTTTCCGTCTCGTAGACACGAGCTGAGAAATTGCAAACGTCGAGCAATTGCTCCGAGATGAAAAGTGCCAGCACTGAAAGCTGTTGCTAGCCAGCACCCTTCCTTGGAAGCGCTTTTGTAGGCCTAAGAACACTGGGGCTCTGGGCTTCTCTAGCCACCTCATCTTCTGCTCATCCTCTTGCGCAGTCTAAAGAGAGCTCAGGTGAGAAATTGCAAACGTCGAGCAATTGCTCCGAGATGAAAAGTGCCAGCACTGAAAGCTGTTGCTAGCCAGCACCCTTCCTTGGAAGCGCTTTTGTAGGCCTAAGAACACTGGGGCTCTGGGCTTCTCTAGCCACCTCATCTTCTGCTCATCCTCTCGCGCACTCTAAAGAGAGCTCAGGTGAGAAATTGCAAACGTCGAGCAATTGCTCAGAGATGAAAAGTGCCAGCACTGAAAGCTCTTGCTAGCCAGCACCCTTCCTTGGAAGCGCTTTCACAGGCGCAGTAACACTGGGGCTTTGCGCTTCTCTAGCCACCAAACGTCACGGTCCTTCTCTTTCCGTCGGTAGACACGAGCTGAGAAATTGCAAACGTCGAGCAATTGCTCAGAGATGAAAAGTGCCAGCACTGAAAGCTGTTGCTAGCCAGCACCCTTCCTTGGAAGCGCTTTCACAGGTGCAGCAACACTGGGGCTTTGCGCTTCCCTAGCCACCAAAAGTCACGGTCCTTCTCTTTCCGTCTCGTAGACACGAGCTGAGAAATTGCAAACGTCGAGCAATTGCTCCGAGATGAAAAGTGCCAGCACTGAAAGCTGTTGCTAGCCAGCACCCTTCCTTGGAAGCGCTTTTGTAGGCCTAAGAACACTGCGGCTCTGGGCTTCTCTAGCCACCTCATCTTCTGCTCATCCTCTCGCGCACTCTAAAGAGAGCTCAGGTGAGAAATTGCAAACGTCGAGCAATTGCTCAGAGATGAAAAGTGCCAGCACTGAAAGCTCTTGCTAGCCAGCACCCTTCCTTGGAAGCGCTTTCACAGGCGCAGCAACACTGGGGCTTTGCGCTTCTATACGCACCAAACGTCACGGTCCTTCTCTTTCCGTCGGTAGACACGTGCTGAGAAATTGCAAACGTCGAGCAATTGCTCAGAGATGAAAAGTGCCAGCACTGAAAGCTGTTGCTAGCCAGCACCCTTCCTTGGAAGCGCTTTCACAGGTGCAGCAACACTGGGGCTTTGCGCTTCTCTAGCCACCAAAAGTCACGTTCCTTCTCTTTCCGTCTCCTAGACACGAGCTGAGAAATTGCAAACGTCCAGCAATTGCTCAGAGATGAAAAGTGCCAGCACTGAAAGCTGTTGCTAGCCAGCACCCTTCCTTGGAAGCGCTTTTGTAGGCCTAAGAACACTGGGGCTCTGGGCTTCTCTAGCCACCTCATCTTCTGCTCATCCTCTCGCGCACTCTAAAGAGAGCTCAGGTGAGAAATTGCAAACGTCAAGCAATTGCTCAGAGATGAAAAGTGCCAGCACTGAAAGCTGTTGCTAGCCAGCACCCTTCCTTGGAAGCGCTTTTGTAGGCCTAAGAACACTGGGGCTCTGGGCTTCTCTAGCCACCTCATCTTCTGCTCATCCTCTCGCGCACTCTAAAGAGAGCTCAGGTGAGAAATTGCAAACATCGAGCAATTGCTCAGAGATGAAAAGTGCCAGCACTGAAAGCTCTTGCTAGCCAGCACCCTTCCTTGGAAGCGCTTTCACAGGCGCAGCAACACTGGGGCTTTGCGCTTCTATACGCACCAAACGTCACGGTCCTTCTCTTTCCGTCTCGTAGACACGAGCTGAGAAATTGCAAACATCGAGCAATTGCTCAGAGATGAAAAGTGCCAGCACTGAAAGCTCTTGCTAGCCAGCACCCTTCCTTGGAAGCGCTTTTGTAGGCCTAAGAACACTGGGGCTCTGGGCTTCTCTAGCCACCTCATCTTCTGCTCATCCTCTCGCGCACTCTAAAGAGAGCTCAGGTGAGAAATTGCAAACGTCGAGCAATTGCTCAGAGATGAAAAGTGCCAGCACTGAAAGCTGTTGCTAGCCAGCACCATTCCTTGGAAGCGCTTTTGTAGGCCTAAGAACACTGGGGCTCTGGGCTTCTCTAGCCACCTCATCTTCTGCTCATCCTCTCGCGCACTCTAAAGAGAGCTCAGGTGAGAAATTGCAAACGTCGAGCAATTGCTCAGAGATGAAAAGTGCCAGCACTGAAAGCTCTTGCTAGCCAGCACCCTTCCTTGGAAGCGCTTTCACAGGCGCAGCAACACTGGGGCTTTGCGCTTCTCTAGCCACCAAACGTCACGGTCCTTCTCTTTCCGTCGGTAGACACGAGCTGAGAAATTGCAAACGTCGAGCAATTGCTCAGAGATGAAAAGTGCCAGCACTGAAAGCTGTTGCTAGCCAGCACCCTTCCTTGGAAGCGCTTTCACAGGCGCAGTAACACTGGGGCTTTGCGCTTCTCTAGCCACCAAAAGTCACGGTCCTTCTCTTTCCGTCTCCTAGACACGAGCTGAGAAATTGCAAACGTCGAGCAATTGCTCAGAGATGAAAAGTGCCAGCACTGAAAGCTGTTGCTAGCCAGCACCCTTCCTTGGAAGCGCTTTTGTAGGCCTAAGAACACTGGGGCTCTGGGCTTCTCTAGCCACCTCATCTTCTGCTCATCCTCTCGCGCACTCTAAAGAGAGCTCAGGTGAGAAATTACAAACGTCGAGCAATTGCTCAGAGATGAAAAGTGCCAGCACTGAAAGCTGTTGCTAGCCAGCACCCTTCCTTGGAAGCGCTTTCACAGGCGCAGCAACACTGGGGCTTTGCGCTTCTCTAGCCACCAAAAGTCACAGTCCTTCTCTTTCCGTCTCCTAGACACGAGCTGAGAAATTGCAAACGTCGAGCAATTGCTCAGAGATGAAAAGTGCCAGCACTGAAAGCTGTTGCTAGCCAGCACCCTTCCTTGGAAGCGCTTTTGTAGGCCGAAGAACACTGGGGCTCTGGGCTTCTCTAGCCACCTCATCTTCTGCTCATCCTCTCGCGCACTCTAAAGAGAGCTCAGGTGAGAAATTGCAAACGTCGAGCAATTGCTCAGAGATGAAAAGTGCCAGCACTGAAAGCTCTTGCTAGCCAGCACCCTTCCTTGGAAGCGCTTTCACAGGCGCAGCAACACTGGGGCTTTGCGCTTCTCTAGCCACCAAACGTCACGGTCCTTCTCTTTCCGTCTCGTAGACACGAGCTGAGAAATTGCAAACGTCGAGCAATTGCTCCGAGATGAAAACTGCCGCCACTGAAAGCTGTTGCTAGCCAGCCCCCTTCCTTGGAAGCGCTTTTGTAGGCCTAAGAACACTGGGGCTCTGGGCTTCTCTAGCCACCTCATCTTCTGCTCATCCTCTCGCGCACTCTAAAGAGAGCTCAGGTGAGAAATTGCAAACGTCGAGCAATTGCTCAGAGATGAAAAGTGCCAGCACTGAAAGCTCTTGCTAGCCAGCACCCTTCCTTGGAAGCGCTTTCACAGGCGCAGCAACACTGGGGCTTTGGGCTTCTCTAGCCACCAAACGTCACGGTCCTTCTCTTTCCGTCTCGTAGACACGAGCTGAGAAATTGCAAACGTCGAGCAATTGCTCCGAGATGAAAAGTGCCAGCACTGAAAGCTGTTGCTAGCCAGCACCCTTCCTTGGAAGCGCTTTCACAGGCGCAGCAACACTGGGGCTTTGCGCTTCTATACGCACCAAACGTCACGGTCCTTCTCTTTCCGTCTCGTAGACACGAGCTGAGAAATTGCAAACGTCGAGCAATTGCTCAGAGATGAAAAGTGCCAGCACTGAAAGCTGTTGCTAGCCAGCACCCTTCCTTGGAAGCGCTTTTGTAGGCCTAAGAACACTGGGGCTCTGGGCTTCTCTAGCCACCTCATCTTCTGCTCATCCTCTCGCGCACTCTAAAGAGAGCTCAGGTGAGAAATTACAAACGTCGAGCAATTGCTCAGAGATGAAAAGGGCCAGCACTGAAAGCTGTTGCTAGCCAGCACCCTTCCTTGGAAGCGCTTTCACAGGCGCAGCAACACTGGGGCTTTGCGCTTCTCTACGCACCAAACGTCACGGTCATTCTCTTTCCGTCTTGTAGACACGAGCTGAGAAATTGTAAACGTCGAGCAATTGCTCAGAGATGAAAAGTGCCAGCACTGAAAGCTGTTGCTAGCCAGCAGCCTTCCTTGGAAGCGCTTTTGTAGGCCTAAGAACAGTGGGGCTCTGGGCTTCTCTAGCCACCTCATCTTCTGCTCATCCTCTCGCGCACTCTAAAGAGAGCTCAGGTGAGAAATTGCAAACGTCGAGCAATTGCTCAGAGATGAAAAGTGCCAGCACTGAAAGCTCTTGCTAGCCAGCACCCTTCCTTGGAAGCGCTTTCACAGGCGCAGCAACACTGGGGCTTTGCGCTTCTATACGCACCAACCGTCACGGTCCTTCTCTTTCCGTCGGTAGACACGAGCTGAGAAATTGCAAACGTCGAGCAATTGCTCAGAGATGAAAAGTGCCAGCACTGAAAGCTCTTGCTAGCCAGCACCCTTCCTTGGAAGCGCTTTTGTAGGCCTAAGAACACTGGGGCTCTGGGCTTCTCTAGCCACCTCATCTTCTGCTCATCCTCGCGCGCACTCTAAAGAGAGCTCAGGTGAGAAATTGCAAACGTCGAGCAATTGCTCAGAGATGAAAAGTGCCAGCACTGAAAGCTGTTGCTAGCCAGCACCCTTCCTTGGAAGCGCTTTCACAGGCGCAGTAACACTGGGGCTTTGCACTTCTATACGCACCAAACGTCACGGTCCTTCTCTTTCCGTCGGTAGACACGAGCTGAGAAATTGCAAACGTCGAGCAATTGCTCAGAGAGGAAAAGTGCCAGCACTGAAAGCTGTTGCTAGCCAGCACCCTTCCTTGGAAGCGCTTTTGTAGGCCGAAGAACACTGGGGCTCTGGGCTTCTCTAGCCACCTCATCTTCTGCTCATCCTCTCGCGCACTCTAAAGAGAGCTCAGGTGAGAAATTGCAAACGTCGAGCAATTGCTCAGAGATGAAAAGTGCCAGCACTGAAATCTGTTGCTAGCCAGCACCCTTCCTTGGAAGCGCTTTCACAGGCGCAGCAACACTGGGGCTTTGCGCTTCTCTAGCCACCAAACGTCACGGTCCTTCTCTTTCCGTCTCGTAGACATGAGCTGAGAAATTGCAAACGTCGAGCAATTGCTCAGAGATGAAAAGTGCCAGCACTGAAAGCTGTTGCTAGCCAGCACCCTTCCTTGGAAGCGCTTTTGTAGGCCTAAGAACACTGGGGCTCTGGGCTTCTCTAGCCACCTCATCTTCTGCTCATCCTCTCGCGCACTCTAAAGAGAGCTCAGGTGAGAAATTGCAAACGTCGAGCAATTGCTCAGAGATGAAAAGTGCCAGCACTGAAAGCTCTTGCTAGCCAGCACCCTTCCTTGGAAGCGCTTTTGTAGGCCTAAGAACACTGGGGCTCTGGGCTTCTCTAGCCACCTCATCTTCTGCTCATCCTCTCGCGCACTCTAAAGAGAGCTCAGGTGAGAAATTGCAAACGTCGAGCAATTGCTCAGAGATGAAAAGTGCCAGCACTGAAAGCTCTTGCTAGCCAGCACCCTTCCTTGGAAGCGCTTTTGTAGGCCTAAGAACACTGGGGCTCTGGGCTTCTCTAGCCACCTCATCTTCTGCTCATCCTCTCGCGCACTCTAAAGAGAGCTCAGGTGAGAAATTGCAAACGTCGAGCAATTGCTCAGAGATGAAAAGGGCCAGCACTGAAAGCTGTTGCTAGCCAGCACCCTTCCTTGGAAGCGCTTTCACAGGCGCAGCAACACTGGGGCTTTGCGCTTCTATACGCACCAAATGTCACGGTCCTTCTCTTTCCTTCTCGTAGACACGAGCTGAGAAATTGCAAACGTCGAGCAATTGCTCAGAGATGAAAAGTGCCAGCACTGAAAGCTGTTGCTAGCCAGCACCCTTCCTTGGAAGCGCTTTTGTAGGCCTAAGAACACTGGGGCTCTGGGCTTCTCTAGCCACCTCATCTTCTGCTCATCCTCTCGCGCACTCTAAAGAGAGCTCAGGTGAGAAATTGCAAACGTCGAGCAATTGCTCAGAGATGAAAAGTGCCAGCACTGAAAGCTGTTGCTAGCCAGCACCCTTCCTTGGAAGCGCTTTCACAGGCGCAGCAACACTGGGGCTTTGCGCTTCTCTAGCCACCAAACGTCACGGTCCTTCTCTTTCCGTCTCGTAGACACGAGGTGAGAAATTGCAAACGTCGAGCAATTGCTCCGAGATGAAAAGTGCCAGCACTGAAAGCTGTTGCTAGCCAGCACCCTTCCTTGGAAGCGCTTTTGTAGGCCTAAGAACACTGGGGCTCTGGGCTTCTCTAGCCACCTCATCTTCTGCTCATCCTCTCGCGCACTCTAAAGAGAGCTCAGGTGAGAAATTGCAAACGTCGAGCAATTGCTCAGAGACGAAAAGTGCCAGCACTGAAAGCTCTTGCTAGCCAGCACCCTTCCTTGGAAGCGCTTTTGTAGGCCTAAGAACACTGGGGCTCTGGGCTTCTCTAGCCACCTCATCTTCTGCTCATCCTCTCGCGCACTCTAAAGAGAGCTCAGGTGAGAAATTGCAAACGTCGAGCAATTGCTCAGAGATGAAAAGTGCCAGCACTGAAAGCTCTTGCTAGCCAGCACCCTTCCTTGGAAGCGCTTTCACAGGCGCAGCAACACTGGGGCTTTGCGCTTCTCTAGCCACCAAACGTCACGGTCCTTCTCTTTCCGTCTCCTAGACACGAGCTGAGAAATTGCAAACGTCGAGCAATTGCTCAGAGATGAAAAGTGCCAGCACTGAAAGCTGTTGCTAGCCAGCACCCTTCCTTGGAAGCGCTTTTGTAGGCCTAAGAACACTGCGGCTCTGGGCTTCTCTAGCCACCTCATCTTCTGCTCATCCTCTCGCGCACTCTAAAGAGAGCTCAGGTGAGAAATTGCAAACGTCGAGCAATTGCTCAGAGATGAAAAGTGCCAGCACTGAAAGCTCTTGCTAGCCAGCACCCTTCCTTGGAAGCGCTTTCACAGGCGCAGCAACACTGGGGCTTTGCGCTTCTCTAGCCACCAAACGTCACGGTCCTTCTCTTTCCGTCTCGTAGACACGAGCTGAGAAATTGCAAACGTCGAGCAATTGCTCAGAGAGGAAAAGTGCCAGCACTGAAAGCTGTTGCTAGCCAGCACCCTTCCTTGGAAGCGCTTTTGTAGGCCTAAGAACACTGGGGCTCTGGGCTTCTCTAGCCACCTCATCTTCTGCTCATCCTCTCGCGCACTCTAAAGAGAGCTCAGGTGAGAAATTGCAAACGTCGAGCAATTGCTCAGAGATGAAAAGTGCCAGCACTGAAAGCTGTTGCTAGCCAGCACCCTTCCTTGGAAGCGCTTTCACAGGTGCAGCAACACTGGGGCTTTGCGCTTCTCTAGCCACCAAACGTCACGGTCCTTCTCTTTCCGTCTCCTAGACACGAGCTGAGAAATTGCAAACGTCGAGCAATTGCTCAGAGATGAAAAGTGCCAGCACTGAAAGCTGTTGCTAGCCAGCACCCTTCCTTGGAAGCGCTTTTGTAGGCCTAAGAACACTGGGGCTCTGGGCTTCTCTAGCCACCTCATCTTCTGCTCATCCTCTCGCGCACTCTAAAGAGAGCTCAGGTGAGAAATTGCAAACGTCGAGCAATTGCTCAGAGATGAAAAGTGCCAGCACTGAAAGCTCTTGCTAGCCAGCACCCTTCCTTGGAAGCGCTTTTGTAGGCCTAAGAACACTGGGGCTCTGGGCTTCTCTAGCCACCTCATCTTCTGCTCATCCTCTCGCGCACTCTAAAGAGAGCTCAGGTGAGAAATTGCAAACGTCGAGCAATTGCTCAGAGATGAAAAGTGCCAGCACTGAAAGCTCTTGCTAGCCAGCACCCTTCCTTGGAAGCGCTTTCACAGGCGCAGCAACACTGGGGCTTTGCGCTTCTCTAGCCACCAAGCGTCACGGTCCTTCTCTTTCCGTCTCGTAGACACGAGCTGAGAAATTGCAAACGTCGAGCAATTGCTCAGAGAGGAAAAGTGCCAGCACTGAAAGCTGTTGCTAGCCAGCACCCTTCCTTGGAAGCGCTTTTGTAGGCCTAAGAACACTGGGGCTCTGGGCTTCTCTAGCCACCTCATCTTCTGCTCATCCTCTCGCGCACTCTAAAGAGAGCTCAGGTGAGAAATTGCAAACGTCGAGCAATTGCTCAGAGATGAAAAGTGCCAGCACTGAAAGCTGTTGCTAGCCAGCACCCTTCCTTGGAAGCGCTTTCACAGGTGCAGCAACACTGGGGCTTTGCGCTTCTCTAGCCACCAAACGTCACGGTCCTTCTCTTTCCGTCTCGTAGACACGAGCTGAGAAATTGCAAACGTCGAGCAATTGCTCAGAGATGAAAAGTGCCAGCACTGAAAGCTGTTGCTAGCCAGCACCCTTCCTTGGAAGCGCTTTTGTAGGCCTAAGAACACTGCGGCTCTGGGCTTCTCTAGCCACCTCATCTTCTGCTCATCCTCTCGCGCACTCTAAAGAGAGCTCAGGTGAGAAATTGCAAACGTTGAGCAATTGCTCAGAGATGAAAAGTGCCAGCACTGAAAGCTGTTGCTAGCCAGCCCCCTTCCTTGGAAGCGCTTTTGTAGGCCTAAGAACACTGGGGCTCTGGGCTTCTCTAGCCACCTCATCTTCTGCTCATCCTCTCGCGCACTCTAAAGAGAGCTCAGGTGAGAAATTGCAAACGTCGAGCAATTGCTCAGAGATGAAAAGTGCCAGCACTGAAAGCTCTTGCTAGCCAGCACCCTTCCTTGGAAGCGCTTTCACAGGCGCAGCAACACTGGGGCTTTGCGCTTCTCTAGCCACCAAGCGTCACGGTCCTTCTCTTTCTGTCTCGTAGACACGAGCTGAGAAATTGCAAACGTCGAGCAATTGCTCAGAGATGAAAAGTGCCAGCACTGAAAGCTGTTGCTAGCCAGCACCCTTCCTTGGAAGCGCTTTTGTAGGCCTAAGAACACTGGGGCTCTGGGCTTCTCTAGCCACCTCATCTTCTGCTCATCCTCTCGCGCACTCTAAAGAGAGCTCAGGTGAGAAATTGCAAACGTCGAGCAATTGCTCAGAGATGAAAAGTGCCAGCACTGAAAGCTCTTGCTAGCCAGCACCCTTCCTTGGAAGCGCTTTCACAGGCGCAGCAACACTGGGGCTTTGCGCTTCTCTAGCCACCAAACGTCACGGTCCTTCTCTTTCCGTCTCCTAGACACGAGCTGAGAAATTGCAAACGTCGAGCAATTGCTCAGAGAGGAAAAGTGCCAGCACTGAAAGCTCTTGCTAGCCAGCACCCTTCCTTGGAAGCGCTTTTGTAGGCCTAAGAACACTGGGGCTCTGGGCTTCTCTAGCCACCTCATCTTCTGCTCATCCTCTCGCGCACTCTAAAGAGAGCTCAGGTGAGAAATTGCAAACGTCCAGCAATTGCTCAGAGATGAAAAGTGCCAGCACTGAAAGCTGTTGCTAGCCAGCACCCTTCCTTGGAAGCGCTTTCACAGGTGCAGCAACACTGGGGCTTTGCGCTTCTCTAGCCACCAAACGTCACGGTCCTTCTCTTTCCGTCTCCTAGACACGAGCTGAGAAATTGCAAACGTCGAGCAATTGCTCAGAGATGAAAAGTGCCAGCACTGAAAGCTGTTGCTAGCCAGCACCCTTCCTTGGAAGCGCTTTTGTAGGCCTAAGAACACTGGGGCTCTGGGCTTCTCTAGCCACCTCATCTTCTGCTCATCCTCTCGCGCACTCTAAAGAGAGCTCAGGTGAGAAATTGCAAACGTCGAGCAATTGCTCAGAGATGAAAAGTGCCAGCACTGAAAGCTCTTGCTAGCCAGCACCCTTCCTTGGAAGCGCTTTTGTAGGCCTAAGAACACTGGGGCTCTGGGCTTCTCTAGCCACCTCATCTTCTGCTCATCCTCTCGCGCACTCTAAAGAGAGCTCAGGTGAGAAATTGCAAACGTCGAGCAATTGCTCAGAGATGAAAAGTGCCAGCACTGAAAGCTCTTGCTAGCCAGCACCCTTCCTTGGAAGCGCTTTCACAGGCGCAGCAACACTGGGGCTTTGCGCTTCTCTAGCCACCAAACGTCACGGTCCTTCTCTTTCTGTCTCGTAGACACGAGCTGAGAAATTGCAAACGTCGAGCAATTGCTCAGAGATGAAAAGTGCCAGCACTGAAAGCTGTTGCTAGCCAGCACCCTTCCTTGGAAGCGCTTTTGTAGGCCTAAGAACACTGGGGCTCTGGGCTTCTCTAGCCACCTCATCTTCTGCTCATCCTCTCGCGCACTCTAAAGAGAGCTCAGGTGAGAAATTGCAAACGTCGAGCAATTGCTCAGAGATGAAAAGTGCCAGCACTGAAAGCTCTTGCTAGCCAGCACCCTTCCTTGGAAGCGCTTTTGTAGGCCTAAGAACACTGGGGCTCTGGGCTTCTCTAGCCACCTCATCTTCTGCTCATCCTCTCGCGCACTCTAAAGAGAGCTCAGGTGAGAAATTACAAACGTCGAGCAATTGCTCAGAGATGAAAAGTGCCAGCACTGAAAGCTCTTGCTAGCCAGCACCCTTCCTTGGAAGCGCTTTCACAGGCGCAGCAACACTGGGGCTTTGCGCTTCTCTAGCCAACAAAAGTCACGGTCCTTCTCTTTCCGTCTCGTAGACACGAGCTGAGAAATTGTAAACGTCGAGCAATTGCTCAGAGACGAAATGTGCCAGCACTGAAAGCTCTTGCTAGCCAGCACCCTTCCTTGGAAGCGCTTTTGTAGGCCTAAGAACACTGGGGCTCTGGGCTTCTCTAGCCACCTCATCTTCTGCTCATCCTCTCGCGCACTCTAAAGAGAGCTCAGGTGAGAAATTGCAAACGTCGAGCAATTGCTCAGAGATGAAAAGTGCCAGCACTGAAAGCTCTTGCTAGCCAGCACCCTTCCTTGGAAGCGCTTTCACAGGCGCAGCAACACTGGGGCTTTGCGCTTCTCTAGCCACCAAACGTCACGGTCCTTCTCTTTCCGTCTCCTAGACACGAGCTGAGAAATTGCAAACGTCGAGCAATTGCTCAGAGATGAAAAGTGCCGGCACTGAAAGCTGTTGCTAGCCAGCACCCTTCCTTGGAAGCGCTTTTGTAGGCCTAAGAACAGTGGGGCTCTGCGCTTCTCTAGCCACCTCATCTTCTGCTCATCCTCTCGCGCACTCTAAAGAGAGCTCAGGTGAGAAATTGCAAACGTCGAGCAATTGCTCAGAGATGAAAAGTGCCAGCACTGAAAGCTGTTGCTAGCCAGCACCCTTCCTTGGAAGCGCTTTCACAGGCGCAGCAACACTGGGGCTTTGCGCTTCTCTAGCCACCAAACGTCACGGTCCTTCTCTTTCCGTCTCCTAGACACGAGCTGAGAAATTGCAAACGTCGAGCAATTGCTCCGAGATGAAAAGTGCCAGCACTGAAAGCTGTTGCTAGCCAGCACCCTTCCTTGGAAGCGCTTTTGTAGGCCTAAGAACACTGGGGCTCTGGGCTTCTCTAGCCACCTCATCTTCTGCTCATCCTCTCGCGCACTCTAAAGAGAGCTCAGGTGAGAAATTGCAAACGTCGAGCAATTGCTCAGAGATGAAAAGTGCCAGCACTGAAAGCTGTTGCTAGCCAGCACCCTTCCTTGGAAGCGCTTTTGTAGGCCTAAGAACACTGGGGCTCTGGGCTTCTCTAGCCACCTCATCTTCTGCTCATCCTCTCGCGCACTCTAAAGAGAGCTCAGGTGAGAAATTGCAAACGTCGAGCAATTGCTCCGAGATGAAAAGTGCCAGCACTGAAAGCTCTTGCTAGCCAGCACCCTTCCTTGGAAGCGCTTTCACAGGCGCAGCAACACTGGGGCTTTGCGCTTCTATACGCACCAAATGTCACGGTCCTTCTCTTTCCTTCTCGTAGACACGAGCTGAGAAATTGCAAACGTCGAGCAATTGCTCAGAGATGAAAAGTGCCAGCACTGAAAGCTGTTGCTAGCCAGCACCCTTCCTTGGAAGCGCTTTTGTAGGCCTAAGAACACTGGGGCTCTGGGCTTCTCTAGCCACCTCATCTTCTGCTCATCCTCTTGCGCAGTCTAAAGAGAGCTCAGGTGAGAAATTGCAAACGTCGAGCAATTGCTCAGAGATGAAAAGTGCCAGCACTGAAAGCTCTTGCTAGCCAGCACCCTTCCTTGGAAGCGCTTTCACAGGCGCAGCAACACTGGGGCTTTGGGCTTCTCTAGCCACCAAACGTCACGGTCCTTCTCTTTCCGTCTCGTAGACACGAGCTGAGAAATTGCAAACGTCGAGCAATTGCTCCGAGATGAAAAGTGCCAGCACTGAAAGCTGTTGCTAGCCAGCACCCTTCCTTGGAAGCGCTTTTGTAGGCCTAAGAACACTGGGGCTCTGGGCTTCTCTAGCCACCTCATCTTCTGCTCATCCTCTCGTGCACTCTAAAGAGAGCTCAGGTGAGAAATTGCAAACGTCGAGCAATTGCTCAGAGATGAAAAGTGCCAGCACTGAAAGCTGTTGCTAGCCAGCACCCTTCCTTGGAAGCGCTTTTGTAGGCCTAAGAACACTGGGGCTCTGGGCTTCTCTAGCCACCTAATCTTCTGCTCATCCTCGCGCGCACTCTAAAGAGAGCTCAGGTGAGAAATTGCAAACGTCGAGCAATTGCTCAGAGATGAAAAGTGCCAGCACTGAAAGCTGTTGCTAGCCAGCACCCTTCCTTGGAAGCGCTTTCACAGGCGCAGTAACACTGGGGCTTTGCACTTCTCTACGCACCAAACGTCACGGTCCTTCTCTTTCCGTCTCCTAGACACGAGCTGAGAAATTGCAAACGTCCAGCAATTGCTCAGAGATGAAAAGTGCCAGCACTGAAAGCTGTTGCTAGCCAGCACCCTTCCTTGGAAGCGCTTTTGTAGGCCTAAGAACACTGGGGCTCTGGGCTTCTCTAGCCACCTCATCTTCTGCTCATCCTCTTGCGCAGTCTAAAGAGAGCTCAGGTGAGAAATTGCAAACGTCGAGCAATTGCTCAGAGATGAAAAGTGCCAGCACTGAAAGCTCTTGCTAGCCAGCACCCTTCCTTGGAAGCGCTTTCACAGGTGCAGCAACACTGGGGCTTTGCGCTTCTATACGCACCAAACGTCACGGTCCTTCTCTTTCCGTCTCGTAGACACGAGCTGAGAAATTGCAAACGTCGAGCAATTGCTCAGAGATGAAAAGTGCCAGCACTGAAAGCTGTTGCTAGCCAGCACCCTTCCTTGGAAGCGCTTTTGTAGGCCTAAGAACACTGGGGCTCTGGGCTTCTCTAGCCACCTCATCTTCTGCTCATCCTCTCGCGCACTCTAAAGAGAGCTCAGGTGAGAAATTGCAAACGTCGAGCAATTGCTCAGAGATGAAAAGTGCCAGCACTGAAAGCTCTTGCTAGCCAGCACCCTTCCTTGGAAGCCCTTTTGTAGGCCTAAGAACACTGGGGCTCTGGGCTTCTCTAGCCACCTCATCTTCTGCTCATCCTCTCGCGCACTCTAAAGAGAGCTCAGGTGAGAAATTGCAAACGTCGAGCAATTGCTCAGAGATGAAAAGTGCCAGCACTGAAAGCTCTTGCTAGACAGCACCCTTCCTTGGAAGCGCTTTCACAGGTGCAGCAACACTGGGGCTTTGCGCTTCTCTACCCACCAAAAGTCACGGTCCTTCTCTTTCCGTCTCCTAGACACGAGCTGAGAAATTGCAAACGTCGAGCAATTGCTCCGAGATGAAAAGTGCCAGCACTGAAAGCTCTTGCTAGCCAGCACCCTTCCTTGGAAGCGCTTTTGTAGGCCTAAGAACACTGGGGCTCTGGGCTTCTCTAGCCACCTCATCTTCTGCTCATCCTCTCGCGCACTCTAAAGAGAGCTCAGGTGAGAAATTGCAAACGTCGAGCAATTGCTCAGAGATGAAAAGTGCCAGCACTGAAAGCTCTTGCTAGCCAGCACCCTTCCTTGGAAGCGCTTTCACAGGCGCAGCAACACTGGGGCTTTGCGCTTCTCTAGCCACCAAACGTCACGGTCCTTCTCTTTCCGTCTCGTAGACACGAGCTGAGAAATTGCAAACGTCGAGCAATTGCTCCGAGATGAAAAGTGCCAGCACTGAAAGCTCTTGCTAGCCAGCACCCTTCCTTGGAAGCGCTTTTGTAGGCCTAAGAACACTGGGGCTCTGGGCTTCTCTAGCCACCTCATCTTCTGCTCATCCTCTCGCGCACTCTAAAGAGAGCTCAGGTGAGAAATTGCAAACGTCCAGCAATTGCTCAGAGATGAAAAGTGCCAGCACTGAAAGCTGTTGCTAGCCAGCACCCTTCCTTGGAAGCGCTTTCACAGGCGCAGCAACACTGGGGCTTTGCGCTTCTCTAGCCACCAAACGTCACGGTCCTTCTCTTTCCGTCTCCTAGACACGAGCTGAGAAATTGCAAACGTCAAGCAATTGCTCAGAGATGAAAAGTGCCAGCACTGAAAGCTGTTGCTAGCCAGCACCCTTCCTTGGAAGCGCTTTTGTAGGCCTAAGAACACTGGGGCTCTGGGCTTCTCTAGCCACCTAATCTTCTGCTCATCCTCGCGCGCACTCTAAAGAGAGCTCAGGTGAGAAATTGCAAACGTCGAGCAATTGCTCAGAGATGAAAAGTGCCAGCACTGAAAGCTCTTGCTAGCCAGCACCCTTCCTTGGAAGCGCTTTCACAGGCGCAGTAACACTGGGGCTTTGCACTTCTCTACGCACCAAACGTCACGGTCCTTCTCTTTCCGTCTCCTAGACACGAGCTGAGAAATTGCAAACGTCCAGCAATTGCTCAGAGACGAAAAGTGCCAGCACTGAAAGCTGTTGCTAGCCAGCACCCTTCCTTGGAAGCGCTTTTGTAGGCCTAAGAACACTGGGGCTCTGGGCTTCTCTAGCCACCTCATCTTCTGCTCATCCTCTCGCGCACTCTAAAGAGAGCTCAGGTGAGAAATTGCAAACGTCGAGCAATTGCTCAGAGATGAAAAGTGCCAGCACTGAAAGCTCTTGCTAGCCAGCACCCTTCCTTGGAAGCGCTTTCACAGGTGCAGCAACACTGGGGCTTTGCGCTTCTATACGCACCAAACGTAACGGTCCTTCTCTTTCCGTCTCGTAGACACGAGCTGAGAAATTGCAAACGTCGAGCAATTGCTCAGAGATGAAAAGTGCCAGCACTGAAAGCTGTTGCTAGCCAGCACCCTTCCTTGGAAGCGCTTTTGTAGGCCTAAGAACACTGGGGCTCTGGGCTTCTCTAGCCACCTCATCTTCTGCTCATCCTCTCGCGCACTCTAAAGAGAGCTCAGGTGAGAAATTGCAAACGTCGAGCAATTGCTCAGAGATGAAAAGTGCCAGCACTGAAAGCTGTTGCTAGCCAGCACCCTTCCTTGGAAGCGCTTTTGTAGGCCTAAGAACACTGGGGCTCTGGGCTTCTCTAGCCACCTCATCTTCTGCTCATCCTCTCGCGCACTCTAAAGAGAGCTCAGGTGAGAAATTGCAAACGTCGAGCAATTGCTCAGAGATGAAAAGTGCCAGCACTGAAAGCTCTTGCTAGCCAGCACCCTTCCTTGGAAGCCCTTTTGTAGGCCTAAGAACACTGGGGCTCTGGGCTTCTCTAGCCACCTCATCTTCTGCTCATCCTCTCGCGCACTCTAAAGAGAGCTCAGGTGAGAAATTGCAAACGTCCAGCAATTGCTCAGAGATGAAAAGTGCCAGCACTGAAAGCTCTTGCTAGACAGCACCCTTCCTTGGAAGCGCTTTCACAGGTGCAGCAACACTGGGGCTTTGCGCTTCTCTACCCACCAAAAGTCACGGTCCTTCTCTTTCCGTCTCCTAGACACGAGCTGAGAAATTGCAAACGTCGAGCAATTGCTCCGAGATGAAAAGTGCCAGCACTGAAAGCTCTTGCTAGCCAGCACCCTTCCTTGGAAGCGCTTTTGTAGGCCTAAGAACACTGGGGCTCTGGGCTTCTCTAGCCACCTCATCTTCTGCTCATCCTCTCGCGCACTCTAAAGAGAGCTCAGGTGAGAAATTGCAAACGTCGAGCAATTGCTCAGAGATGAAAAGTGCCAGCACTGAAAGCTCTTGCTAGCCAGCACCCTTCCTTGGAAGCGCTTTCACAGGCGCAGCAACACTGGGGCTTTGCGCTTCTCTAGCCACCAAACGTCACGGTCCTTCTCTTTCCGTCTCGTAGACACGAGCTGAGAAATTGCAAACGTCGAGCAATTGCTCCGAGATGAAAAGTGCCAGCACTGAAAGCTGTTGCTAGCCAGCACCCTTCCTTGGAAGCGCTTTTGTAGGCCTAAGAACACTGGGGCTCTGGGCTTCTCTAGCCACCTCATCTTCTGCTCATCCTCTCGCGCACTCTAAAGAGAGCTCAGGTGAGAAATTGCAAACGTCCAGCAATTGCTCAGAGATGAAAAGTGCCAGCACTGAAAGCTGTTGCTAGCCAGCACCCTTCCTTGGAAGCGCTTTCACAGGCGCAGCAACACTGGGGCTTTGCGCTTCTCTAGCCACCAAAAGTCACGGTCCTTCTCTTTCCGTCTCCTAGACACGAGCTGAGAAATTGCAAACGTCGAGCAATTGCTCCGAGATGAAAAGTGCCAGCACTGAAAGCTGTTGCTAGCCAGCACCCTTCCTTGGAAGCGCTTTCACAGGCGCAGCAACACTGGGGCTTTGCGCTTCTATACGCACCAAACGTCACGGTCCTTCTCTTTCCGTCTCCTAGACACGAGCTGAGAAAATGCAAACGTCGAGCAATTGCTCAGAGATGAAAAGTGCCAGCACTGAAAGCTGTTGCTAGCCAGCACCCTTCCTTGGAAGCGCTTTTGTAGGCCGAAGAACACTGGGGCTCTGGGCTTCTCTAGCCACCTCATCTTCTGCTCATCCTCTCGCGCACTCTAAAGAGAGCTCAGGTGAGAAATTGCAAACGTCGAGCAATTGCTCAGAGATGAAAAGTGCCAGCACTGAAAGCTCTTGCTAGCCAGCACCCTTCCTTGGAAGCGCTTTCACAGGCGCAGCAACACTGGGGCTTTGCGCTTCTCTAGCCACCAAACGTCACGGTCCTTCTCTTTCCGTCTCGTAGACACGAGCTGAGAAATTGCAAACGTCGAGCAATTGCTCCGAGATGAAAAGTGCCAGCACTGAAAGCTCTTGCTAGCCAGCACCCTTCCTTGGAAGCGCTTTTGTAGGCCTAAGAACACTGGGGCTCTGGGCTTCTCTAGCCACCTCATCTTCTGCTCATCCTCTCGCGCACTCTAAAGAGAGCTCAGGTGAGAAATTGCAAACGTCGAGCAATTGCTCAGAGATGAAAAGTGCCAGCACTGAAAGCTGTTGCTAGCCAGCACCCTTCCTTGGAAGCGCTTTCACAGGCGCAGCAACACTGGGGCTTTGCGCTTCTCTAGCCACCAAACGTCACGGTCCTTCTCTTTCCGTCTCGTAGACACGAGCTGAGAAATTGCAAACGTCGAGCAATTGCTCAGAGATGAAAAGTGCCAGCACTGAAAGCTGTTGCTAGCCAGCACCCTTCCTTGGAAGCGCTTTTGTAGGCCTAAGAACACTGGGGCTCTGGGCTTCTCTAGCCACCTCATCTTCTGCTCATCCTCTCGCGCACTCTAAAGAGAGCTCAGGTGAGAAATTGCAAACGTCGAGCAATTGCTCAGAGATGAAAAGTGCCAGCACTGAAAGCTGTTGCTAGCCAGCACCCTTCCTTGGAAGCGCTTTTGTAGGCCTAAGAACACTGGGGCTCTGGGCTTCTCTAGCCACCTCATCTTCTGCTCATCCTCTCGCGCACTCTAAAGAGAGCTCAGGTGAGAAATTGCAAACGTCGAGCAATTGCTCCGAGATGAAAAGTGCCAGCACTGAAAGCTCTTGCTAGCCAGCACCCTTCCTTGGAAGCGCTTTCACAGGCGCAGCAACACTGGGGCTTTGCGCTTCTATACGCACCAAATGTCACGGTCCTTCTCTTTCCGTCTCCTAGACACGAGCTGAGAAATTGCAAACGTCAAGCAATTGCTCAGAGATGAAAAGTGCCAGCACTGAAAGCTGTTGCTAGCCAGCACCCTTCCTTGGAAGCGCTTTTGTAGGCCTAAGAACACTGGGGCTCTGGGCTTCTCTAGCCACCTCATCTTCTGCTCATCCTCTCGCGCACTCTAAAGAGAGCTCAGGTGAGAAATTGCAAACGTCGAGCAATTGCTCAGAGATGAAAAGTGCCAGCACTGAAAGCTGTTGCTAGCCAGCACCCTTCCTTGGAAGCGCTTTCACAGGCGCAGCAACACTGGGGCTTTGCGCTTCTCTAGCCACCAAACGTCACGGTCCTTCTCTTTCCGTCTCGTAGACACGAGGTGAGAAATTGCAAACGTCGAGCAATTGCTCAGAGATGAAAAGTGCCAGCACTGAAAGCTGTTGCTAGCCAGCACCCTTCCTTGGAAGCGCTTTTGTAGGCCTAAGAACACTGGGGCTCTGGGCTTCTCTAGCCACCTCATCTTCTGCTCATCCTCTCGTGCACTCTAAAGAGAGCTCAGGTGAGAAATTGCAAACGTCGAGCAATTGCTCAGAGATGAAAAGTGCCAGCACTGAAAGCTGTTGCTAGCCAGCACCCTTCCTTGGAAGCGCTTTTGTAGGCCTAAGAACACTGGGGCTCTGGGCTTCTCTAGCCACCTCATCTTCTGCTCATCCTCTCGCGCACTCTAAAGAGAGCTCAGGTGAGAAATTGCAAACGTCCAGCAATTGCTCAGAGATGAAAAGTGCCAGCACTGAAAGCTCTTGCTAGCCAGCACCCTTCCTTGGAAGCGCTTTCACAGGCGCAGCAACACTGGGGCTTTGCGCTTCTCTAGCCACCAAACGTCACGGTCCTTCTCTTTCCGTCTCCTAGACACGAGCTGAGAAATTGCAAACGTCAAGCAATTGCTCAGAGATGAAAAGTGCCAGCACTGAAAGCTGTTGCTAGCCAGCACCCTTCCTTGGAAGCGCTTTTGTAGGCCTAAGAACACTGGGGCTCTGGGCTTCTCTAGCCACCTCATCTTCTGCTCATCCTCGCGCGCAATCTAAAGAGAGCTCAGGTGAGAAATTGCAAACGTCGAGCAATTGCTCAGAGATGAAAAGTGCCAGCACTGAAAGCTGTTGCTAGCCAGCACCCTTCCTTGGAAGCGCTTTCACAGGCGCAGTAACACTGGGGCTTTGCACTTCTCTACGCACCAAACGTCACGGTCCTTCTCTTTCCGTCTCCTAGACACGAGCTGAGAAATTGCAAACGTCCAGCAATTGCTCAGAGAGGAAAAGTGCCAGCACTGAAAGCTGTTGCTAGCCAGCACCCTTCCTTGGAAGCGCTTTTGTAGGCCTAAGAACACTGGGGCTCTGGGCTTCTCTAGCCACCTCATCTTCTGCTCATCCTCTCGCGCACTCTAAAGAGAGCTCAGGTGAGAAATTGCAAACGTCGAGCAATTGCTCAGAGATGAAAAGTGCCAGCACTGAAAGCTCTTGCTAGCCAGCACCCTTCCTTGGAAGCGCTTTCACAGGTGCAGCAACACTGGGGCTTTGCGCTTCTATACGCACCAAACGTCACGGTCCTTCTCTTTCCGTCTCCTAGACACGAGCTGAGAATTTGCAAACGTCGAGCAATTGCTCAGAGATGAAAAGTGCCAGCACTGAAAGCTGTTGCTAGCCAGCACCCTTCCTTGGAAGCGCTTTTGTAGGCCTAAGAACACTGGGGCTCTGGGCTTCTCTAGCCACCTCATCTTCTGCTCATCCTCTCGCGCACTCTAAAGAGAGCTCAGGTGAGAAATTGCAAACGTCGAGCAATTGCTCAGAGATGAAAAGTGCCAGCACTGAAAGCTGTTGCTAGCCAGCACCCTTCCTTGGAAGCGCTTTTGTAGGCCTAAGAACACTGGGGCTCTGGGCTTCTCTAGCCACCTCATCTTCTGCTCATCCTCTCGCGCACTCTAAAGAGAGCTCAGGTGAGAAATTGCAAACGTCGAGCAATTGCTCAGAGATGAAAAGTGCCAGCACTGAAAGCTCTTGCTAGCCAGCACCCTTCCTTGGAAGCGCTTTTGTAGGCCTAAGAACACTGGGGCTCTGGGCTTCTCTAGCCACCTCATCTTCTGCTCATCCTCTCGCGCACTCTAAAGAGAGCTCAGGTGAGAAATTGCAAACGTCGAGCAATTGCTCAGAGATGAAAAGTGCCAGCACTGAAAGCTCTTGCTAGCCAGCACCCTTCCTTGGAAGCGCTTTCACAGGCGCAGCAACACTGGGGCTTTGCGCTTCTCTAGCCACCAAACGTCACGGTCCTTCTCTTTCCGTCTCGTAGACACGAGCTGAGAAATTGCAAACGTCGAGCAATTGCTCCGAGATGAAAAGTGCCAGCACTGAAAGCTCTTGCTAGCCAGCACCCTTCCTTGGAAGCGCTTTTGTAGGCCTAAGAACACTGGGGCTCTGGGCTTCTCTAGCCACCTCATCTTCTGCTCATCCTCTCGCGCACTCTAAAGAGAGCTCAGGTGAGAAATTGCAAACGTCCAGCAATTGCTCAGAGATGAAAAGTGCCAGCACTGAAAGCTCTTGCTAGCCAGCACCCTTCCTTGGAAGCGCTTTCACAGGCGCAGCAACACTGGGGCTTTGCGCTTCTCTACCCACCAAAAGTCACGGTCCTTCTCTTTCCGTCTCCTAGACACGAGCTGAGAAATTGCAAACGTCGAGCAATTGCTCCGAGATGAAAAGTGCCAGCACTGAAAGCTGTTGCTAGCCAGCACCCTTCCTTGGAAGCGCTTTCACAGGCACAGCAACACTGGGGCTCTGGGCTTCTCTACCCACCAAACGTCACGGTCCTTCTCTTTCCGTCTCCTAGACACGAGCTGAGAAAATGCAAACGTCGAGCAATTGCTCAGAGATGAAAAGTGCCAGCACTGAAAGCTGTTGCTAGCCAGCACCCTTCCTTGGAAGCGCTTTTGTAGGCCTAAGAACACTGGGGCTCTGGGCTTCTCTAGCCACCTCATCTTCTGCTCATCCTCTCGCGCACTCTAAAGAGAGCTCAGGTGAGAAATTGCAAACGTCGAGCAATTGCTCAGAGATGAAAAGTGCCAGCACTGAAAGCTCTTGCTAGCCAGCACCCTTCCTTGGAAGCGCTTTCACAGGCGCAGCAACACTGGGGCTTTGCGCTTCTCTAGCCACCAAACGTCACGGTCCTTCTCTTTCCGTCTCGTAGACACGAGCTGAGAAATTGCAAACGTCCAGCAATTGCTCAGAGATGAAAAGTGCCAGCACTGAAAGCTGTTGCTAGCCAGCACCCTTCCTTGGAAGCGCTTTTGTAGGCCTAAGAACACTGGGGCTCTGGGCTTCTCTAGCCACCTCATCTTCTGCTCATCCTCTCGCGCACTCTAAAGAGAGCTCAGGTGAGAAATTGCAAACGTCGAGCAATTGCTCAGAGATGAAAAGTGCCAGCACTGAAAGCTGTTGCTAGCCAGCAGCCTTCCTTGGAAGCGCTTTCACAGGCGCAGCAACACTGGGGCTTTGCGCTTCTATACGCACCAAACGTCACGGTCCTTCTCTTTCAGTCGGTAGACACGAGCTGAGAAATTGCAAACGTCGAGCAATTGCTCAGAGATGAAAAGTGCCAGCACTGAAAGCTCTTGCTAGCCAGCACCCTTCCTTGGAAGCGCTTTTGTAGGCCTAAGAACACTGGGGCTCTGGGCTTCTCTAGCCACCTCATCTTCTGCTCATCCTCTCGCGCACTCTAAAGAGAGCTCAGGTGAGAAATTGCAAACGTCGAGCAATTGCTCAGAGATGAAAAGTGCCAGCACTGAAAGCTGTTGCTAGCCAGCACCCTTCCTTGGAAGCGCTTTCACAGGCGCAGCAACACTGGGGCTTTGCGCTTCTCTACCCACCAAACGTCACGGTCCTTCTCTTTCCGTCTCGTAGACACGAGCTGAGAAATTGCAAACGTCGAGCAATTGCTCCGAGATGAAAAGTGCCAGCACTGAAAGCTGTTGCTAGCCAGCACCCTTCCTTGGAAGCGCTTTCACAGGCGCAGTAACACTGGGGCTTTGCGCTTCTATACGCACCAAACGTCACGGTCCTTCTCTTTCCGTCTCCTAGACACGAGCTGAGAATTTGCAAACGTCGAGCAATTGCTCAGAGATGAAAAGTGCCAGCACTGAAAGCTGTTGCTAGCCAGCACCCTTCCTTGGAAGCGCTTTTGTAGGCCGAAGAACACTGGGGCTCTGGGCTTCTCTAGCCACCTCATCTTCTGCTCATCCTCTCGCGCACTCTAAAGAGAGCTCAGGTGAGAAATTGCAAACGTCGAGCAATTGCTCAGAGATGAAAAGTGCCAGCACTGAAAGCTGTTGCTAGCCAGCACCCTTCCTTGGAAGCGCTTTCACAGGCGCAGCAACACTGGGGCTTTGCGCTTCTCTAGCCACCAAACGTCACGGTCCTTCTCTTTCCGTCTCGTAGACACGAGCTGAGAAATTGCAAACGTCGAGCAATTGCTCAGAGATGAAAAGTGCCAGCACTGAAAGCTGTTGCTAGCCAGCACCCTTCCTTGGAAGCGCTTTCACAGGCGCAGCAACACTGGGGCTTTGCGCTTCTCTAGCCACCAAACGTCACGGTCCTTCTCTTTCCGTCTCGTAGACACGAGCTGAGAAATTGCAAACGTCGAGCAATTGCTCAGAGATGAAAAGTGCCAGCACTGAAAGCTCTTGCTAGCCAGCACCCTTCCTTGGAAGCGCTTTTGTAGGCCTAAGAACACTGGGGCTCTGGGCTTCTCTAGCCACCTCATCTTCTGCTCATCCTCTCGCGCACTCTAAAGAGAGCTCAGGTGAGAAATTGCAAACGTCGAGCAATTGCTCAGAGATGAAAAGTGCCAGCACTGAAAGCTCTTGCTAGCCAGCACCCTTCCTTGGAAGCGCTTTCACAGGCGCAGCAACACTGGGGCTTTGCGCTTCTCTACCCACCAAACGTCACGGTCCTTCTCTTTCCGTCTCCTAGACACGAGCTGAGAAATTGCAAACGTCGAGCAATTGCTCAGAGATGAAAAGTGCCAGCACTGAAAGCTGTTGCTAGCCAGCACCCTTCCTTGGAAGCGCTTTTGTAGGCCTAAGAACAGTGGGGCTCTGGGCTTCCCTAGCCACCTCATCTTCTGCTCATCCTCTCGCGCACTCTAAAGAGAGCTCAGGTGAGAAATTGCAAACGTCGAGCAATTGCTCAGAGATGAAAAGTGCCAGCACTGAAAGCTGTTGCTAGCCAGCACCCTTCCTTGGAAGCGCTTTCACAGGCGCAGCAACACTGGGGCTTTGCGCTTCTATACGCACCAAACGTCACGGTCCTTCTCTTTCAGTCGGTAGACACGAGCTGAGAAATTGCAAACGTCGAGCAATTGCTCAGAGATGAAAAGTGCCAGCACTGAAAGCTCTTGCTAGCCAGCACCCTTCCTTGGAAGCGCTTTTGTAGGCCTAAGAACACTGGGGCTCTGGGCTTCTCTAGCCACCTCATCTTCTGCTCATCCTCTCGCGCACTCTAAAGAGAGCTCAGGTGAGAAATTGCAAACGTCCAGCAATTGCTCAGAGATGAAAAGTGCCAGCACTGAAAGCTGTTGCTAGCCAGCACCCTTCCTTGGAAGCGCTTTCACAGGCGCAGCAACACTGGGGCTTTGCGCTTCTCTACCCACCAAACGTCACGGTCCTTCTCTTTCCGTCTCGTAGACACGAGCTGAGAAATTGCAAACGTCGAGCAATTGCTCAGAGATGAAAAGTGCCAGCACTGAAAGCTCTTGCTAGCCAGCACCCTTCCTTGGAAGCGCTTTCACAGGCGCAGTAACACTGGGGCTTTGCGCTTCTATACGCACCAAACGTCACGGTCCTTCTCTTTCCGTCTCCTAGACACGAGCTGAGAATTTGCAAACGTCGAGCAATTGCTCAGAGATGAAAAGTGCCAGCACTGAAAGCTCTTGCTAGCCAGCACCCTTCCTTGGAAGCGCTTTTGTAGGCCGAAGAACACTGGGGCTCTGGGCTTCTCTAGCCACCTCATCTTCTGCTCATCCTCTCGCGCACTCTAAAGAGAGCTCAGGTGAGAAATTGCAAACGTCGAGCAATTGCTCAGAGATGAAAAGTGCCAGCACTGAAAGCTCTTGCTAGCCAGCACCCTTCCTTGGAAGCGCTTTCACAGGCGCAGCAACACTGGGGCTTTGCGCTTCTCTAGCCACCAAACGTCACGGTCCTTCTCTTTCCGTCTCGTAGACACGAGCTGAGAAATTGCAAACGTCGAGCAATTGCTCCGAGATGAAAAGTGCCAGCACTGAAAGCTGTTGCTAGCCAGCACCCTTCCTTGGAAGCGCTTTTGTAGGCCTAAGAACACTGGGGCTCTGGGCTTCTCTAGCCACCTCATCTTCTGCTCATCCTCTCGCGCACTCTAAAGAGAGCTCAGGTGAGAAATTGCAAACGTCGAGCAATTGCTCAGAGATGAAAAGTGCCAGCACTGAAAGCTGTTGCTAGCCAGCACCCTTCCTTGGAAGCGCTTTCACAGGCGCAGCAACACTGGGGCTTTGCGCTTCTCTAGCCACCAAACGTCACGGTCCTTCTCTTTCAGTCGGTAGACACGAGCTGAGAAATTGCAAACGTCGAGCAATTGCTCAGAGATGAAAAGTGCCAGCACTGAAAGCTCTTGCTAGCCAGCACCCTTCCTTGGAAGCGCTTTTGTAGGCCTAAGAACACTGGGGCTCTGGGCTTCTCTAGCCACCTCATCTTCTGCTCATCCTCTCGCGCACTCTAAAGAGAGCTCAGGTGAGAAATTGCAAACGTCCAGCAATTGCTCAGAGATGAAAAGTGCCAGCACTGAAAGCTGTTGCTAGCCAGCACCCTTCCTTGGAAGCGCTTTCACAGGCGCAGCAACACTGGGGCTTTGCGCTTCTCTAGCCACCAAGCGTCACGGTCCTTCTCTTTCCGTCTCCTAGACACGAGCTGAGAAATTGCAAACGTCGAGCAATTGCTCAGAGATGAAAAGTGCCAGCACTGAAAGCTGTTGCTAGCCAGCACCCTTCCTTGGAAGCGCTTTCACAGGCGCAGCAACACTGGGGCTTTGCGCTTCTATACGCACCAAACGTCACGGTCCTTCTCTTTCCGTCTCCTAGACACGAGCTGAGAAATTGCAAACGTCGAGCAATTGCTCAGAGAGGAAAAGTGCCAGCACTGAAAGCTGTTGCTAGCCAGCACCCTTCCTTGGAAGCGCTTTTGTAGGCCTAAGAACACTGGGGCTCTGGGCTTCTCTAGCCACCTCATCTTCTGCTCATCCTCTCGCGCACTCTAAAGAGAGCTCAGGTGAGAAATTGCAAACGTCGAGCAATTGCTCAGAGATGAAAAGTGCCAGCACTGAAAGCTGTTGCTAGCCAGCACCCTTCCTTGGAAGCGCTTTCACAGGCGCAGCAACACTGGGGCTTTGCGCTTCTCTAGCCACCAAACGTCACGGTCCTTCTCTTTCCGTCTCCTAGACACGAGCTGAGAAATTGAAAACGTCGAGCAATTGCTCAGAGATGAAAAGTGCCAGCACTGAAAGCTCTTGCTAGCCAGCACCCTTCCTTGGAAGCGCTTTCACAGGCGCAGCAACACTGGGGTTTTGCGCTTCTATACGCACCAAATGTCACGGTCATTCTCTTTCCGTCTCCTAGACACGAGCTGAGAAATTGCAAACGTCGAGCAATTGCTCAGAGATGAAAAGTGCCAGCACTGAAAGCTGTTGCTAGCCAGCACCCTTCCTTGGAAGCGCTTTTGTAGGCCTAAGAACACTGGGGCTCTGGGCTTCTCTAGCCACCTCATCTTCTGCTCATCCTCTCGCGCACTCTAAAGAGAGCTCAGGTGAGAAATTGCAAACGTCGAGCAATTGCTCAGAGATGAAAAGTGCCAGCACTGAAAGCTCTTGCTAGCCAGCACCCTTCCTTGGAAGCGCTTTCACAGGCGCAGTAACACTGGGGCTTTGCGCTTCTCTAGCCACCAAGCGTCACGGTCCTTCTCTTTCCGTCTCGTAGACACGAGGTGAGAAATTGCAAACGTCGAGCAATTGCTCAGAGATGAAAAGTGCCAGCACTGAAAGCTGTTGCTAGCCAGCACCCTTCCTTGGAAGCGCTTTTGTAGGCCTAAGAACACTGGGGCTCTGGGCTTCTCTAGCCACCTCATCTTCTGCTCATCCTCTCGCGCACTCTAAAGAGAGCTCAGGTGAGAAATTGCAAACGTCCAGCAATTGCTCAGAGATGAAAAGTGCCAGCACTGAAAGCTCTTGCTAGCCAGCACCCTTCCTTGGAAGCGCTTTCACAGGCGCAGCAACACTGGGGCTTTGCGCTTCTCTAGCCACCAAACGTCACGGTCCTTCTCTTTCCGTCGGTAGACACGAGCTGAGAAATTGCAAACGTCGAGCAATTGCTCCGAGATGAAAAGTGCCAGCACTGAAAGCTGTTGCTAGCCAGCACCCTTCCTTGGAAGCGCTTTCACAGGCGCAGCAACACTGGGGCTTTGCGCTTCTATACGCACCAAACGTCACGGTCCTTCTCTTTCCGTCGGTAGACACGAGCTGAGAAATTGCAAACGTCGAGCAATTGCTCAGAGATGAAAAGTGCCAGCACTGAAAGCTGTTGCTAGCCAGCACCCTTCCTTGGAAGCGCTTTTGTAGGCCTAAGAACACTGGGGCTCTGGGCTTCTCTAGCCACCTCATCTTCTGCTCATCCTCTCGCGCACTCTAAAGAGAGCTCAGGTGAGAAATTGCAAACGTCGAGCAATTGCTCAGAGATGAAAAGTGCCAGCACTGAAAGCTGTTGCTAGCCAGCACCCTTCCTTGGAAGCGCTTTCACAGGCGCAGCAACACTGGGGCTTTGCGCTTCTCTAGCCACCAAACGTCACGGTCCTTCTCTTTCCGTTGGTAGACACGAGCTGAGAAATTGCAAACGTCGAGCAATTGCTCCGAGATGAAAAGTGCCAGCACTGAAAGCTCTTGCTAGCCAGCACCCTTCCTTGGAAGCGCTTTTGTAGGCCTAAGAACACTGGGGCTCTGGGCTTCTCTAGCCACCTCATCTTCTGCTCATCCTCTCGCGCACTCTAAAGAGAGCTCAGGTGAGAAATTGCAAACGTCGAGCAATTGCTCAGAGATGAAAAGTGCCAGCACTGAAAGCTGTTGCTAGCCAGCACCCTTCCTTGGAAGCGCTTTCACAGGTGCAGCAACACTGGGGCTATTGCGCTTCTCTAGCCACCAAACGTCACGGTCCTTCTCTTTCCGTCTCCTAGACACGAGCTGAGAAATTGCAAACGTGGAGCAATTGCTCAGAGATGAAAAGTGCCAGCACTGAAAGCTCTTGCTAGCCAGCACCCTTCCTTGGAAGCGCTTTCACAGGCGCAGCAACACTGGGGCTTTGCGCTTCTATACGCACCAAACGTCACGGTCCTTCTCTTTCCGTCTCCTAGACACGAGCTGAGAAAATGCAAACGTCGAGCAATTGCTCAGAGATGAAAAGTGCCAGCACTGAAAGCTGTTGCTAGCCAGCACCCTTCCTTGGAAGCGCTTTTGTAGGCCTAAGAACACTGGGGCTCTGGGCTTCTCTAGCCACCTCATCTTCTGCTCATCCTCTCGCGCACTCTAAAGAGAGCTCAGGTGAGAAATTGCAAACGTCGAGCAATTGCTCAGAGATGAAAAGTGCCAGCACTGAAAGCTCTTGCTAGCCAGCACCCTTCCTTGGAAGCGCTTTTGTAGGCCGAAGAACACTGGGGCTCTGGGCTTCTCTAGCCACCTCATCTTCTGCTCATCCTCTCGCGCACTCTAAAGAGAGCTCAGGTGAGAAATTGCAAACGTCGAGCAATTGCTCAGAGATGAAAAGTGCCAGCACTGAAAGCTGTTGCTAGCCAGCACCCTTCCTTGGAAGCGCTTTTGTAGGCCTAAGAACACTGGGGCTCTGGGCTTCTCTAGCCACCTCATCTTCTGCTCATCCTCTCGCGCACTCTAAAGAGAGCTCAGGTGAGAAATTGCAAACGTCGAGCAATTGCTCAGAGATGAAAAGTGCCAGCACTGAAAGCTCTTGCTAGCCAGCACCCTTCCTTGGAAGCGCTTTCACAGGCGCAGCAACACTGGGGCTTTGCGCTTCTCTACCCACCAAACGTCACGGTCATTCTCTTTCCGTCTCCTAGACACGAGCTGAGAAATTGCAAACGTCGAGCAATTGCTCAGAGATGAAAAGTGCCAGCACTGAAAGCTGTTGCTAGCCAGCACCCTTCCTTGGAAGCGCTTTTGTAGGCCTAAGAACACTGGGGCTCTGGGCTTCTCTAGCCACCTCATCTTCTGCTCATCCTCTCGCGCACTCTAAAGAGAGCTCAGGTGAGAAATTGCAAACGTCGAGCAATTGCTCAGAGATGAAAAGTGCCAGCACTGAAAGCTCTTGCTAGCCAGCACCCTTCCTTGGAAGCGCTTTCACAGGCGCAGTAACACTGGGGCTTTGCGCTTCTCTAGCCACCAAACGTCACGGTCCTTCTCTTTCCGTCTCGTAGACACGAGCTGAGAAATTGCAAACGTCCAGCAATTGCTCAGAGATGAAAAGTGCCAGCACTGAAAGCTGTTGCTAGCCAGCACCCTTCCTTGGAAGCGCTTTCACAGGTGCAGCAACACTGGGGCTTTGCGCTTCTCTACCCACCAAAAGTCACGGTCCTTCTCTTTCCGTCTCGTAGACACGAGCTGAGAAATTGCAAACGTCGAGCAATTGCTCAGAGATGAAAAGTGCCAGCACTGAAAGCTGTTGCTAGCCAGCACCCTTCCTTGGAAGCGCTTTTGTAGGCCTAAGAACACTGGGGCTCTGGGCTTCTCTAGCCACCTCATCTTCTGCTCATCCTCTCGCGCACTCTAAAGAGAGCTCAGGTGAGAAATTGCAAACGTCGAGCAATTGCTCAGAGATGAAAAGTGCCAGCACTGAAAGCTCTTGCTAGCCAGCAGCCTTCCTTGGAAGCGCTTTCACAGGCGCAGCAACACTGGGGCTTTGCGCTTCTCTAGCCACCAAACGTCACGGTCCTTCTCTTTCCGTCTCGTAGACACGAGCTGAGAAATTGCAAACGTCGAGCAATTGCTCAGAGATGAAAAGTGCCAGCACTGAAAGCTGTTGCTAGCCAGCACCCTTCCTTGGAAGCGCTTTTGTAGGCCTAAGAACACTGGGGCTCTGGGCTTCTCTAGCCACCTCATCTTCTGCTCATCCTCTCGCGCACTCTAAAGAGAGCTCAGGTGAGAAATTGCAAACGTCGAGCAATTGCTCAGAGATGAAAAGTGCCAGCACTGAAAGCTCTTGCTAGCCAGCACCCTTCCTTGGAAGCGCTTTCACAGGCGCAGCAACACTGGGGCTTTGCGCTTCTCTACCCACCAAACGTCACGGTCCTTCTCTTTCAGTCGGTAGACACGAGCTGAGAAATTGCAAACGTCGAGCAATTGCTCAGAGATGAAAAGTGCCAGCACTGAAAGCTCTTGCTAGCCAGCACCCTTCCTTGGAAGCGCTTTTGTAGGCCTAAGAACACTGGGGCTCTGGGCTTCTCTAGCCACCTCATCTTCTGCTCATCCTCTCGCGCACTCTAAAGAGAGCTCAGGTGAGAAATTGCAAACGTCCAGCAATTGCTCAGAGATGAAAAGTGCCAGCACTGAAAGCTCTTGCTAGCCAGCACCCTTCCTTGGAAGCGCTTTCACAGGCGCAGCAACACTGGGGCTTTGCGCTTCTCTAGCCACCAAGCGTCACGGTCCTTCTCTTTCCGTCTCCTAGACACGAGCTGAGAAATTGCAAACGTCGAGCAATTGCTCAGAGATGAAAAGTGCCAGCACTGAAAGCTGTTGCTAGCCAGCCCCCTTCCTTGGAAGCGCTTTCACAGGCGCAGCAACACTGGGGCTTTGCGCTTCTATACGCACCAAACGTCACGGTCCTTCTCTTTCCGTCTCCTAGACACGAGCTGAGAAAATGCAAACGTCGAGCAATTGCTCAGAGATGAAAAGTGCCAGCACTGAAAGCTCTTGCTAGCCAGCACCCTTCCTTGGAAGCGCTTTTGTAGGCCTAAGAACACTGGGGCTCTGGGCTTCTCTAGCCACCTCATCTTCTGCTCATCCTCTCGCGCACTCTAAAGAGAGCTCAGGTGAGAAATTGCAAACGTCCAGCAATTGCTCAGAGATGAAAAGTGCCAGCACTGAAAGCTCTTGCTAGCCAGCACCCTTCCTTGGAAGCGCTTTCACAGGCGCAGCAACACTGGGGCTTTGCGCTTCTATACGCACCAAACGTCACGGTCCTTCTCTTTCCGTCGGTAGACACGAGCTGAGAAATTGCAAACATCGAGCAATTGCTCAGAGATGAAAAGTGCCAGCACTGAAAGCTGTTGCTAGCCAGCACCCTTCCTTGGAAGCGCTTTCACAGGCGCAGCAACACTGGGGCTTTGCGCTTCTCTAGCCACCAAACGTCACGGTCCTTCTCTTTCCGTCGGTAGACACGAGCTGAGAAATTGCAAACGTCGAGCAATTGCTCAGAGATGAAAAGTGCCAGCACTGAAAGCTCTTGCTAGCCAGCACCCTTCCTTGGAAGCGCTTTTATAGGCCTAAGAACACTGGGGCTCTGGGCTTCTCTAGCCACCTCATCTTCTGCTCATCCTCTCGCGCACTCTAAAGAGAGCTCAGGTGAGAAATTGCAAACGTCCAGCAATTGCTCAGAGATGAAAAGTGCCAGCACTGAAAGCTGTTGCTAGCCAGCACCCTTCCTTGGAAGCGCTTTCACAGGCGCAGCAACACTGGGGCTTTGCGCTTCTCTAGCCACCAAACGTCACGGTCCTTCTCTTTCCGTCGGTAGACACGAGCTGAGAAATTGCAAACGTCGAGCAATTGCTCAGAGATGAAAAGTGCCAGCACTGAAAGCTCTTGCTAGCCAGCACCCTTCCTTGGAAGCGCTTTTGTAGGCCTAAGAACACTGGGGCTCTGGGCTTCTCTAGCCACCTCATCTTCTGCTCATCCTCTCGCGCACTCTAAAGAGAGCTCAGGTGAGAAATTGCAAACGTCGAGCAATTGCTCAGAGATGAAAAGTGCCAGCACTGAAAGCTCTTGCTAGCCAGCACCCTTCCTTGGAAGCGCTTTCACAGGCGCAGCAACACTGGGGCTTTGCGCTTCTCTAGCCACCAAACGTCACGGTCCTTCTCTTTCAGTCGGTAGACACGAGCTGAGAAATTGCAAACGTCGAGCAATTGCTCAGAGATGAAAAGTGCCAGCACTGAAAGCTCTTGCTAGCCAGCACCCTTCCTTGGAAGCGCTTTTGTAGGCCTAAGAACACTGGGGCTCTGGGCTTCTCTAGCCACCTCATCTTCTGCTCATCCTCTCGCGCACTCTAAAGAGAGCTCAGGTGAGAAATTGCAAACGTCGAGCAATTGCTCAGAGATGAAAAGTGCCAGCACTGAAAGCTCTTGCTAGCCAGCACCCTTCCTTGGAAGCGCTTTCACAGGCGCAGCAACACTGGGGCTTTGCGCTTCTCTAGCCACCAAGCGTCACGGTCCTTCTCTTTCCGTCTCCTAGACACGAGCTGAGAAATTGCAAATGTCGGGCAATTGCTCAGAGATGAAAAGTGCCAGCACTGAAAGCTCTTGCTAGCCAGCACCCTTCCTTGGAAGCGCTTTCACAGGCGCAGCAACACTGGGGCTTTGCGCTTCTATACGCACCAAACGTCACGGTCCTTCTCTTTCCGTCGGTAGACACGAGCTGAGAAATTGCAAACGTCGAGCAATTGCTCAGAGATGAAAAGTGCCAGCACTGAAAGCTCTTGCTAGCCAGCACCCTTCCTTGGAAGCGCTTTTGTAGGCCTAAGAACACTGGGGCTCTGGGCTTCTCTAGCCACCTCATCTTCTGCTCATCCTCTCGCGCACTCTAAAGAGAGCTCAGGTGAGAAATTGCAAACGTCGAGCAATTGCTCAGAGATGAAAAGTGCCAGCACTGAAAGCTCTTGCTAGCCAGCACCCTTCCTTGGAAGCGCTTTCACAGGCGCAGCAACACTGGGGCTTTGCGCTTCTCTAGCCACCAAGCGTCACGGTCCTTCTCTTTCCGTCTCGTAGACACGAGGTGAGAAATTGCAAACGTCGAGCAATTGCTCAGAGATGAAAAGTGCCAGCACTGAAAGCTGTTGCTAGCCAGCACCCTTCCTTGGAAGCGCTTTACAGGCACAGCAACACTGGGGCTTTGCGCTTCTATACGCACCAAACGTCACGGTCCTTCTCTTTCCGTCGGTAGACACGAGCTGAGAAATTGCAAACGTCGAGCAATTGCTCCGAGATGAAAAGTGCCAGCACTGAAAGCTGTTGCTAGCCAGCACCCTTCCTTGGAAGCGCTTTTGTAGGCCTAAGAACACTGGGGCTCTGGGCTTCTCTAGCCACCTCATCTTCTGCTCATCCTCTCGCGCACTCTAAAGAGAGCTCAGGTGAGAAATTGCAAACGTCGAGCAATTGCTCAGAGATGAAAAGTGCCAGCACTGAAAGCTCTTGCTAGCCAGCACCCTTCCTTGGAAGCGCTTTCACAGGCGCAGCAACACTGGGGCTTTGCGCTTCTCTAGCCACCAAATGTCACGGTCCTTCTCTTTCCGTTGGTAGACACGAGCTGAGAAATTGCAAACGTCGAGCAATTGCTCAGAGATGAAAAGTGCCAGCACTGAAAGCTGTTGCTAGCCAGCACCCTTCCTTGGAAGCGCTTTTGTAGGCCTAAGAACACTGGGGCTCTGGGCTTCTCTAGCCACCTCATCTTCTGCTCATCCTCTCGCGCACTCTAAAGAGAGCTCAGGTGAGAAATTGCAAACGTCGAGCAATTGCTCAGAGATGAAAAGTGCCAGCACTGAAAGCTCTTGCTAGCCAGCACCCTTCCTTGGAAGCGCTTTCACAGGCGCAGCAACACTGGGGCTTTGCGCTTCTCTAGCCACCAAACGTCACGGTCCTTCTCTTTCCGTCTCGTAGACACGAGCTGAGAAATTGCAAACGTCGAGCAATTGCTCAGAGATGAAAAGTGCCAGCACTGAAAGCTGTTGCTAGCCAGCACCCTTCCTTGGAAGCGCTTTTGTAGGCCGAAGAACACTGGGGCTCTGGGCTTCTCTAGCCACCTCATCTTCTGCTCATCCTCTCGCGCACTCTAAAGAGAGCTCAGGTGAGAAATTGCAAACGTCGAGCAATTGCTCAGAGATGAAAAGTGCCAGCACTGAAAGCTCTTGCTAGCCAGCACCCTTCCTTGGAAGCGCTTTCACAGGTGCAGCAACACTGGGGCTTTGCGCTTCTCTAGCCACCAAACGTCACGGTCCTTCTCTTTCAGTCGGTAGACACGAGCTGAGAAATTGCAAACGTCGAGCAATTGCTCAGAGATGAAAAGTGCCAGCACTGAAAGCTCTTGCTAGCCAGCACCCTTCCTTGGAAGCGCTTTTGTAGGCCTAAGAACACTGGGGCTCTGGGCTTCTCTAGCCACCTCATCTTCTGCTCATCCTCTCGCGCACTCTAAAGAGAGCTCAGGTGAGAAATTGCAAACGTCGAGCAATTGCTCAGAGATGAAAAGTGCCAGCACTGAAAGCTGTTGCTAGCCAGCACCCTTCCTTGGAAGCGCTTTCACAGGCGCAGCAACACTGGGGCTTTGCGCTTCTCTAGCCACCAAGCGTCACGGTCCTTCTCTTTCCGTCTCCTAGACACGAGCTGAGAAATTGCAAACGTCGAGCAATTGCTCAGAGATGAAAAGTGCCAGCACTGAAAGCTGTTGCTAGCCAGCACCCTTCCTTGGAAGCGCTTTCACAGGCGCAGCAACACTGGGGCTTTGCGCTTCTATACGCACCAAACGTCACGGTCCTTCTCTTTCCGTCTCCTAGACACGAGCTGAGAAATTGCAAACGTCGAGCAATTGCTCAGAGATGAAAAGTGCCAGCACTGAAAGCTCTTGCTAGCCAGCACCCTTCCTTGGAAGCGCTTTTGTAGGCCTAAGAACACTGGGGCTCTGGGCTTCTCTAGCCACCTCATCTTCTGCTCATCCTCTCGCGCACTCTAAAGAGAGCTCAGGTGAGAAATTGCAAACGTCGAGCAATTGCTCAGAGATGAAAAGTGCCAGCACTGAAAGCTGTTGCTAGCCAGCACCCTTCCTTGGAAGCGCTTTCACAGGCGCAGCAACACTGGGGCTTTGCGCTTCTCTAGCCACCAAACGTCACGGTCCTTCTCTTTCCGTCTCCTAGACACGAGCTGAGAAATTGAAAACGTCGAGCAATTGCTCAGAGATGAAAAGTGCCAGCACTGAAAGCTCTTGCTAGCCAGCACCCTTCCTTGGAAGCGCTTTCACAGGCGCAGCAACACTGGGGCTTTGCGCTTCTATACGCACCAAACGTCACGGTCCTTCTCTTTCCGTCTCCTAGACACGAGCTGAGAAATTGCAAACGTCGAGCAATTGCTCAGAGATGAAAAGTGCCAGCACTGAAAGCTGTTGCTAGCCAGCACCCTTCCTTGGAAGCGCTTTTGTAGGCCGAAGAACACTGGGGCTCTGGGCTTCTCTAGCCACCTCATCTTCTGCTCATCCTCTCGCGCACTCTAAAGAGAGCTCAGGTGAGAAGTTGCAAACGTCCAGCAATTGCTCAGAGATGAAAAGTGCCAGCACTGAAAGCTCTTGCTAGCCAGCACCCTTCCTTGGAAGCGCTTTCACAGGCGCAGTAACACTGGGGCTTTGCGCTTCTCTAGCCACCAAGCGTCACGGTCCTTCTCTTTCCGTCTCGTAGACACGAGCTGAGAAATTGCAAACGTCGAGCAATTGCTCAGAGATGAAAAGTGCCAGCACTGAAAGCTGTTGCTAGCCAGCACCCTTCCTTGGAAGCGCTTTTGTAGGCCTAAGAACACTGGGGCTCTGGGCTTCTCTAGCCACCTCATCTTCTGCTCATCCTCTCGCGCACTCTAAAGAGAGCTCAGGTGAGAAATTGCAAACGTCCAGCAATTGCTCAGAGATGAAAAGTGCCAGCACTGAAAGCTCTTGCTAGCCAGCACCCTTCCTTGGAAGCGCTTTCACAGGCGCAGCAACACTGGGGCTTTGCGCTTCTCTAGCCACCAAACGTCACGGTCCTTCTCTTTCCGTCGGTAGACACGAGCTGAGAAATTGCAAACGTCGAGCAATTGCTCAGAGATGAAAAGTGCCAGCACTGAAAGCTGTTGCTAGCCAGCACCCTTCCTTGGAAGCGCTTTCACAGGCGCAGCAACACTGGGGCTTTGCGCTTCTCTAGCCACCAAACGTCACGGTCCTTCTCTTTCCGTCGGTAGACACGAGCTGAGAAATTGCAAACGTCGAGCAATTGCTCAGAGATGAAAAGTGCCAGCACTGAAAGCTCTTGCTAGCCAGCACCCTTCCTTGGAAGCGCTTTTATAGGCCTAAGAACACTGGGGCTCTGGGCTTCTCTAGCCACCTCATCTTCTGCTCATCCTCTCGCGCACTCTAAAGAGAGCTCAGGTGAGAAATTGCAAACGTCCAGCAATTGCTCAGAGATGAAAAGTGCCAGCACTGAAAGCTGTTGCTAGCCAGCACCCTTCCTTGGAAGCGCTTTCACAGGCGCAGCAACACTGGGGCTTTGCGCTTCTCTAGCCACCAAACGTCACGGTCCTTCTCTTTCCGTCGGTAGACACGAGCTGAGAAATTGCAAACGTCGAGCAATTGCTCAGAGATGAAAAGTGCCAGCACTGAAAGCTCTTGCTAGCCAGCACCCTTCCTTGGAAGCGCTTTTGTAGGCCTAAGAACACTGGGGCTCTGGGCTTCTCTAGCCACCTCATCTTCTGCTCATCCTCTCGCGCACTCTAAAGAGAGCTCAGGTGAGAAATTGCAAACGTCGAGCAATTGCTCAGAGATGAAAAGTGCCAGCACTGAAAGCTCTTGCTAGCCAGCACCCTTCCTTGGAAGCGCTTTCACAGGCGCAGCAACACTGGGGCTTTGCGCTTCTCTAGCCACCAAACGTCACGGTCCTTCTCTTTCAGTCGGTAGACACGAGCTGAGAAATTGCAAACGTCGAGCAATTGCTCAGAGATGAAAAGTGCCAGCACTGAAAGCTCTTGCTAGCCAGCACCCTTCCTTGGAAGCGCTTTTGTAGGCCTAAGAACACTGGGGCTCTGGGCTTCTCTAGCCACCTCATCTTCTGCTCATCCTCTCGCGCACTCTAAAGAGAGCTCAGGTGAGAAATTGCAAACGTCGAGCAATTGCTCAGAGATGAAAAGTGCCAGCACTGAAAGCTCTTGCTAGCCAGCACCCTTCCTTGGAAGCGCTTTCACAGGCGCAGCAACACTGGGGCTTTGCGCTTCTCTAGCCACCAAGCGTCACGGTCCTTCTCTTTCCGTCTCCTAGACACGAGCTGAGAAATTGCAAATGTCGGGCAATTGCTCAGAGATGAAAAGTGCCAGCACTGAAAGCTCTTGCTAGCCAGCACCCTTCCTTGGAAGCGCTTTCACAGGCGCAGCAACACTGGGGCTTTGCGCTTCTATACGCACCAAACGTCACGGTCCTTCTCTTTCCGTCGGTAGACACGAGCTGAGAAATTGCAAACGTCGAGCAATTGCTCAGAGATGAAAAGTGCCAGCACTGAAAGCTCTTGCTAGCCAGCACCCTTCCTTGGAAGCGCTTTTGTAGGCCTAAGAACACTGGGGCTCTGGGCTTCTCTAGCCACCTCATCTTCTGCTCATCCTCTCGCGCACTCTAAAGAGAGCTCAGGTGAGAAATTGCAAACGTCGAGCAATTGCTCAGAGATGAAAAGTGCCAGCACTGAAAGCTCTTGCTAGCCAGCACCCTTCCTTGGAAGCACTTTCACAGGCGCAGCAACACTGGGGCTTTGCGCTTCTCTAGCCACCAAGCGTCACGGTCCTTCTCTTTCCGTCTCGTAGACACGAGGTGAGAAATTGCAAACGTCGAGCAATTGCTCAGAGATGAAAAGTGCCAGCACTGAAAGCTGTTGCTAGCCAGCACCCTTCCTTGGAAGCGCTTTACAGGCACAGCAACACTGGGGCTTTGCGCTTCTATACGCACCAAACGTCACGGTCCTTCTCTTTCCGTCGGTAGACACGAGCTGAGAAATTGCAAACGTCGAGCAATTGCTCCGAGATGAAAAGTGCCAGCACTGAAAGCTGTTGCTAGCCAGCACCCTTCCTTGGAAGCGCTTTTGTAGGCCTAAGAACACTGGGGCTCTGGGCTTCTCTAGCCACCTCATCTTCTGCTCATCCTCTCGCGCACTCTAAAGAGAGCTCAGGTGAGAAATTGCAAACGTCGAGCAATTGCTCAGAGATGAAAAGTGCCAGCACTGAAAGCTCTTGCTAGCCAGCACCCTTCCTTGGAAGCGCTTTCACAGGCGCAGCAACACTGGGGCTTTGCGCTTCTCTAGCCACCAAATGTCACGGTCCTTCTCTTTCCGTTGGTAGACACGAGCTGAGAAATTGCAAACGTCCAGCAATTGCTCAGAGATGAAAAGTGCCAGCACTGAAAGCTGTTGCTAGCCAGCACCCTTCCTTGGAAGCGCTTTTGTAGGCCTAAGAACACTGGGGCTCTGGGCTTCTCTAGCCACCTCATCTTCTGCTCATCCTCTCGCGCACTCTAAAGAGAGCTCAGGTGAGAAATTGCAAACGTCGAGCAATTGCTCAGAGATGAAAAGTGCCAGCACTGAAAGCTCTTGCTAGCCAGCACCCTTCCTTGGAAGCGCTTTCACAGGCGCAGCAACACTGGGGCTTTGCGCTTCTCTAGCCACCAAACGTCACGGTCCTTCTCTTTCCGTCTCGTAGACACGAGCTGAGAAATTGCAAACGTCGAGCAATTGCTCAGAGATGAAAAGTGCCAGCACTGAAAGCTGTTGCTAGCCAGCACCCTTCCTTGGAAGCGCTTTTGTAGGCCGAAGAACACTGGGGCTCTGGGCTTCTCTAGCCACCTCATCTTCTGCTCATCCTCTCGCGCACTCTAAAGAGAGCTCAGGTGAGAAATTGCAAACGTCGAGCAATTGCTCAGAGATGAAAAGTGCCAGCACTGAAAGCTCTTGCTAGCCAGCACCCTTCCTTGGAAGCGCTTTCACAGGTGCAGCAACACTGGGGCTTTGCGCTTCTCTAGCCACCAAACGTCACGGTCCTTCTCTTTCAGTCGGTAGACACGAGCTGAGAAATTGCAAACGTCGAGCAATTGCTCAGAGATGAAAAGTGCCAGCACTGAAAGCTCTTGCTAGCCAGCACCCTTCCTTGGAAGCGCTTTTGTAGGCCTAAGAACACTGGGGCTCTGGGCTTCTCTAGCCACCTCATCTTCTGCTCATCCTCTCGCGCACTCTAAAGAGAGCTCAGGTGAGAAATTGCAAACGTCGAGCAATTGCTCAGAGATGAAAAGTGCCAGCACTGAAAGCTGTTGCTAGCCAGCACCCTTCCTTGGAAGCGCTTTCACAGGCGCAGCAACACTGGGGCTTTGCGCTTCTCTAGCCACCAAGCGTCACGGTCCTTCTCTTTCCGTCTCCTAGACACGAGCTGAGAAATTGCAAACGTCGAGCAATTGCTCAGAGATGAAAAGTGCCAGCACTGAAAGCTGTTGCTAGCCAGCACCCTTCCTTGGAAGCGCTTTCACAGGCGCAGCAACACTGGGGCTTTGCGCTTCTATACGCACCAAACGTCACGGTCCTTCTCTTTCCGTCTCCTAGACACGAGCTGAGAAATTGCAAACGTCGAGCAATTGCTCAGAGATGAAAAGTGCCAGCACTGAAAGCTCTTGCTAGCCAGCACCCTTCCTTGGAAGCGCTTTTGTAGGCCTAAGAACACTGGGGCTCTGGGCTTCTCTAGCCACCTCATCTTCTGCTCATCCTCTCGCGCACTCTAAAGAGAGCTCAGGTGAGAAATTGCAAACGTCGAGCAATTGCTCAGAGATGAAAAGTGCCAGCACTGAAAGCTGTTGCTAGCCAGCACCCTTCCTTGGAAGCGCTTTCACAGGCGCAGCAACACTGGGGCTTTGCGCTTCTCTAGCCACCAAACGTCACGGTCCTTCTCTTTCCGTCTCCTAGACACGAGCTGAGAAATTGAAAACGTCGAGCAATTGCTCAGAGATGAAAAGTGCCAGCACTGAAAGCTCTTGCTAGCCAGCACCCTTCCTTGGAAGCGCTTTCACAGGCGCAGCAACACTGGGGCTTTGCGCTTCTATACGCACCAAACGTCACGGTCCTTCTCTTTCCGTCTCCTAGACACGAGCTGAGAAATTGCAAACGTCGAGCAATTGCTCAGAGATGAAAAGTGCCAGCACTGAAAGCTGTTGCTAGCCAGCACCCTTCCTTGGAAGCGCTTTTGTAGGCCGAAGAACACTGGGGCTCTGGGCTTCTCTAGCCACCTCATCTTCTGCTCATCCTCTCGCGCACTCTAAAGAGAGCTCAGGTGAGAAGTTGCAAACGTCCAGCAATTGCTCAGAGATGAAAAGTGCCAGCACTGAAAGCTCTTGCTAGCCAGCACCCTTCCTTGGAAGCGCTTTCACAGGCGCAGTAACACTGGGGCTTTGCGCTTCTCTAGCCACCAAGCGTCACGGTCCTTCTCTTTCCGTCTCGTAGACACGAGCTGAGAAATTGCAAACGTCGAGCAATTGCTCAGAGATGAAAAGTGCCAGCACTGAAAGCTGTTGCTAGCCAGCACCCTTCCTTGGAAGCGCTTTTGTAGGCCTAAGAACACTGGGGCTCTGGGCTTCTCTAGCCACCTCATCTTCTGCTCATCCTCTCGCGCACTCTAAAGAGAGCTCAGGTGAGAAATTGCAAACGTCCAGCAATTGCTCAGAGATGAAAAGTGCCAGCACTGAAAGCTCTTGCTAGCCAGCACCCTTCCTTGGAAGCGCTTTCACAGGCGCAGCAACACTGGGGCTTTGCGCTTCTCTAGCCACCAAACGTCACGGTCCTTCTCTTTCCGTCGGTAGACACGAGCTGAGAAATTGCAAACGTCGAGCAATTGCTCAGAGATGAAAAGTGCCAGCACTGAAAGCTGTTGCTAGCCAGCACCCTTCCTTGGAAGCGCTTTACAGGCGCAGCAACACTGGGGCTTTGCGCTTCTATACGCACCAAACGTCACGGTCCTTCTCTTTCCGTCGGTAGACACGAGCTGAGAAATTGCAAACGTCGAGCAATTGCTCAGAGATGAAAAGTGCCAGCACTGAAAGCTGTTGCTAGCCAGCACCCTTCCTTGGAAGCGCTTTTGTAGGCCTAAGAACACTGGGGCTCTGGGCTTCTCTAGCCACCTCATCTTCTGCTCATCCTCTCGCGCACTCTAAAGAGAGCTCAGGTGAGAAATTGCAAACGTCGAGCAATTGCTCAGAGATGAAAAGTGCCAGCACTGAAAGCTCTTGCTAGCCAGCACCCTTCCTTGGAAGCGCTTTCACAGGCGCAGCAACACTGGGGCTTTGCGCTTCTCTACCCACCAAACGTCACGGTCCTTCTCTTTCCGTTGGTAGACACGAGCTGAGAAATTGCAAACGTCGAGCAATTGCTCCGAGATGAAAAGTGCCAGCACTGAAAGCTCTTGCTAGCCAGCACCCTTCCTTGGAAGCGCTTTTGTAGGCCTAAGAACACTGGGGCTCTGGGCTTCTCTAGCCACCTCATCTTCTGCTCATCCTCTCGCGCACTCTAAAGAGAGCTCAGGTGAGAAATTGCAAACGTCGAGCAATTGCTCAGAGATGAAAAGTGCCAGCACTGAAAGCTGTTGCTAGCCAGCACCCTTCCTTGGAAGCGCTTTCACAGGTGCAGCAACACTGGGGCTTTGCGCTTCTCTAGCCACCAAACGTCACGGTCCTTCTCTTTCCGTCTCCTAGACACGAGCTGAGAAATTGCAAACGTGGAGCAATTGCTCAGAGATGAAAAGTGCCAGCACTGAAAGCTCTTGCTAGCCAGCACCCTTCCTTGGAAGCGCTTTCACAGGCGCAGCAACACTGGGGCTTTGCGCTTCTATACGCACCAAACGTCACGGTCCTTCTCTTTCCGTCTCCTAGACACGAGCTGAGAAAATGCAAACGTCGAGCAATTGCTCAGAGATGAAAAGTGCCAGCACTGAAAGCTGTTGCTAGCCAGCACCCTTCCTTGGAAGCGCTTTTGTAGGCCTAAGAACACTGGGGCTCTGGGCTTCTCTAGCCACCTCATCTTCTGCTCATCCTCTCGCGCACTCTAAAGAGAGCTCAGGTGAGAAATTGCAAACGTCGAGCAATTGCTCAGAGATGAAAAGTGCCAGCACTGAAAGCTCTTGCTAGCCAGCACCCTTCCTTGGAAGCGCTTTTGTAGGCCGAAGAACACTGGGGCTCTGGGCTTCTCTAGCCACCTCATCTTCTGCTCATCCTCTCGCGCACTCTAAAGAGAGCTCAGGTGAGAAATTGCAAACGTCGAGCAATTGCTCAGAGATGAAAAGTGCCAGCACTGAAAGCTGTTGCTAGCCAGCACCCTTCCTTGGAAGCGCTTTCACAGGCGCAGCAACACTGGGGCTTTGCGCTTCTCTACCCACCAAACGTCACGGTCATTCTCTTTCCGTCTCCTAGACACGAGCTGAGAAATTGCAAACGTCGAGCAATTGCTCAGAGATGAAAAGTGCCAGCACTGAAAGCTCTTGCTAGCCAGCACCCTTCCTTGGAAGCGCTTTCACAGGCGCAGCAACACTGGGGCTTTGCGCTTCTCTAGCCACCAAGCGTCACGGTCCTTCTCTTTCCGTCTCCTAGACACGAGCTGAGAAATTGCAAATGTCGGGCAATTGCTCAGAGATGAAAAGTGCCAGCACTGAAAGCTCTTGCTAGCCAGCACCCTTCCTTGGAAGCGCTTTCACAGGCGCAGCAACACTGGGGCTTTGCGCTTCTATACGCACCAAACGTCACGGTCCTTCTCTTTCCGTCGGTAGACACGAGCTGAGAAATTGCAAACGTCGAGCAATTGCTCAGAGATGAAAAGTGCCAGCACTGAAAGCTCTTGCTAGCCAGCACCCTTCCTTGGAAGCGCTTTTGTAGGCCTAAGAACACTGGGGCTCTGGGCTTCTCTAGCCACCTCATCTTCTGCTCATCCTCTCGCGCACTCTAAAGAGAGCTCAGGTGAGAAATTGCAAACGTCGAGCAATTGCTCAGAGATGAAAAGTGCCAGCACTGAAAGCTCTTGCTAGCCAGCACCCTTCCTTGGAAGCGCTTTCACAGGCGCAGCAACACTGGGGCTTTGCGCTTCTCTACCCACCAAACGTCACGGTCATTCTCTTTCCGTCTCCTAGACACGAGCTGAGAAATTGCAAACGTCGAGCAATTGCTCAGAGATGAAAAGTGCCAGCACTGAAAGCTCTTGCTAGCCAGCACCCTTCCTTGGAAGCGCTTTCACAGGCGCAGCAACACTGGGGCTTTGCGCTTCTCTAGCCACCAAGCGTCACGGTCCTTCTCTTTCCGTCTCCTAGACACGAGCTGAGAAATTGCAAATGTCGGGCAATTGCTCAGAGATGAAAAGTGCCAGCACTGAAAGCTCTTGCTAGCCAGCACCCTTCCTTGGAAGCGCTTTCACAGGCGCAGCAACACTGGGGCTTTGCGCTTCTATACGCACCAAACGTCACGGTCCTTCTCTTTCCGTCGGTAGACACGAGCTGAGAAATTGCAAACGTCGAGCAATTGCTCAGAGATGAAAAGTGCCAGCACTGAAAGCTCTTGCTAGCCAGCACCCTTCCTTGGAAGCGCTTTTGTAGGCCTAAGAACACTGGGGCTCTGGGCTTCTCTAGCCACCTCATCTTCTGCTCATCCTCTCGCGCACTCTAAAGAGAGCTCAGGTGAGAAATTGCAAACGTCGAGCAATTGCTCAGAGATGAAAAGTGCCAGCACTGAAAGCTGTTGCTAGCCAGCACCCTTCCTTGGAAGCGCTTTTGTAGGCCTAAGAACACTGGGGCTCTGGGCTTCTCTAGCCACCTCATCTTCTGCTCATCCTCTCGCGCACTCTAAAGAGAGCTCAGGTGAGAAATTGCAAACGTCGAGCAATTGCTCAGAGATGAAAAGTGCCAGCACTGAAAGCTGTTGCTAGCCAGCACCCTTCCTTGGAAGCGCTTTCACAGGCGCAGCAACACTGGGGCTTTGCGCTTCTCTACCCACCAAACGTCACGGTCATTCTCTTTCCGTCTCCTAGACACGAGCTGAGAAATTGCAAACGTCGAGCAATTGCTCAGAGATGAAAAGTGCCAGCACTGAAAGCTCTTGCTAGCCAGCACCCTTCCTTGGAAGCGCTTTCACAGGCGCAGCAACACTGGGGCTTTGCGCTTCTCTAGCCACCAAGCGTCACGGTCCTTCTCTTTCCGTCTCCTAGACACGAGCTGAGAAATTGCAAATGTCGGGCAATTGCTCAGAGATGAAAAGTGCCAGCACTGAAAGCTCTTGCTAGCCAGCACCCTTCCTTGGAAGCGCTTTCACAGGCGCAGCAACACTGGGGCTTTGCGCTTCTATACGCACCAAACGTCACGGTCCTTCTCTTTCCGTCGGTAGACACGAGCTGAGAAATTGCAAACGTCGAGCAATTGCTCAGAGATGAAAAGTGCCAGCACTGAAAGCTCTTGCTAGCCAGCACCCTTCCTTGGAAGCGCTTTTGTAGGCCTAAGAACACTGGGGCTCTGGGCTTCTCTAGCCACCTCATCTTCTGCTCATCCTCTCGCGCACTCTAAAGAGAGCTCAGGTGAGAAATTGCAAACGTCGAGCAATTGCTCAGAGATGAAAAGTGCCAGCACTGAAAGCTCTTGCTAGCCAGCACCCTTCCTTGGAAGCGCTTTCACAGGCGCAGCAACACTGGGGCTTTGCGCTTCTCTAGCCACCAAGCGTCACGGTCCTTCTCTTTCCGTCTCGTAGACACGAGGTGAGAAATTGCAAACGTCGAGCAATTGCTCAGAGATGAAAAGTGCCAGCACTGAAAGCTGTTGCTAGCCAGCACCCTTCCTTGGAAGCGCTTTACAGGCACAGCAACACTGGGGCTTTGCGCTTCTATACGCACCAAACGTCACGGTCCTTCTCTTTCCGTCGGTAGACACGAGCTGAGAAATTGCAAACGTCGAGCAATTGCTCAGAGAGGAAAAGTGCCAGCACTGAAAGCTGTTGCTAGCCAGCACCCTTCCTTGGAAGCGCTTTTGTAGGCCTAAGAACACTGGGGCTCTGGGCTTCTCTAGCCACCTCATCTTCTGCTCATCCTCTCGCGCACTCTAAAGAGAGCTCAGGTGAGAAATTGCAAACGTCGAGCAATTGCTCAGAGATGAAAAGTGCCAGCACTGAAAGCTCTTGCTAGCCAGCACCCTTCCTTGGAAGCGCTTTCACAGGCGCAGCAACACTGGGGCTTTGCGCTTCTCTAGCCACCAAACGTCACGGTCCTTCTCTTTCCGTTGGTAGACACGAGCTGAGAAATTGCAAACGTCGAGCAATTGCTCAGAGATGAAAAGTGCCAGCACTGAAAGCTGTTGCTAGCCAGCACCCTTCCTTGGAAGCGCTTTTGTAGGCCTAAGAACACTGGGGCTCTGGGCTTCTCTAGCCACCTCATCTTCTGCTCATCCTCTCGCGCACTCTAAAGAGAGCTCAGGTGAGAAATTGCAAACGTCGAGCAATTGCTCAGAGATGAAAAGTGCCAGCACTGAAAGCTCTTGCTAGCCAGCACCCTTCCTTGGAAGCGCTTTCACAGGCGCAGCAACACTGGGGCTTTGCGCTTCTCTAGCCACCAAACGTCACGGTCCTTCTCTTTCCGTCTCCTAGACACGAGCTGAGAAATTGCAAACGTCGAGCAATTGCTCAGAGATGAAAAGTGCCAGCACTGAAAGCTGTTGCTAGCCAGCACCCTTCCTTGGAAGCGCTTTTGTAGGCCGAAGAACACTGGGGCTCTGGGCTTCTCTAGCCACCTCATCTTCTGCTCATCCTCTCGCGCACTCTAAAGAGAGCTCAGGTGAGAAATTGCAAACGTCGAGCAATTGCTCAGAGATGAAAAGTGCCAGCACTGAAAGCTCTTGCTAGCCAGCACCCTTCCTTGGAAGCGCTTTCACAGGCGCAGCAACACTGGGGCTTTGCGCTTCTCTAGCCACCAAACGTCACGGTCCTTCTCTTTCAGTCGGTAGACACGAGCTGAGAAATTGCAAACGTCGAGCAATTGCTCAGAGATGAAAAGTGCCAGCACTGAAAGCTCTTGCTAGCCAGCACCCTTCCTTGGAAGCGCTTTTGTAGGCCTAAGAACACTGGGGCTCTGGGCTTCTCTAGCCACCTCATCTTCTGCTCATCCTCTCGCGCACTCTAAAGAGAGCTCAGGTGAGAAATTGCAAACGTCGAGCAATTGCTCAGAGATGAAAAGTGCCAGCACTGAAAGCTGTTGCTAGCCAGCACCCTTCCTTGGAAGCGCTTTCACAGGCGCAGCAACACTGGGGCTTTGCGCTTCTCTAGCCACCAAGCGTCACGGTCCTTCTCTTTCCGTCTCCTAGACACGAGCTGAGAAATTGCAAACGTCGAGCAATTGCTCAGAGATGAAAAGTGCCAGCACTGAAAGCTGTTGCTAGCCAGCACCCTTCCTTGGAAGCGCTTTCACAGGCGCAGCAACACTGGGGCTTTGCGCTTCTATACGCACCAAACGTCACGGTCCTTCTCTTTCCGTCTCCTAGACACGAGCTGAGAAATTGCAAACGTCGAGCAATTGCTCAGAGATGAAAAGTGCCAGCACTGAAAGCTCTTGCTAGCCAGCACCCTTCCTTGGAAGCGCTTTTGTAGGCCTAAGAACACTGGGGCTCTGGGCTTCTCTAGCCACCTCATCTTCTGCTCATCCTCTCGCGCACTCTAAAGAGAGCTCAGGTGAGAAATTGCAAACGTCGAGCAATTGCTCAGAGATGAAAAGTGCCAGCACTGAAAGCTGTTGCTAGCCAGCACCCTTCCTTGGAAGCGCTTTCACAGGCGCAGCAACACTGGGGCTTTGCGCTTCTCTAGCCACCAAACGTCACGGTCCTTCTCTTTCCGTCTCCTAGACACGAGCTGAGAAATTGCAAACGTCGAGCAATTGCTCAGAGATGAAAAGTGCCAGCACTGAAAGCTCTTGCTAGCCAGCACCCTTCCTTGGAAGCGCTTTCACAGGCGCAGCAACACTGGGGTTTTGCGCTTCTATACGCACCAAATGTCACGGTCATTCTCTTTCCGTCTCCTAGACACGAGCTGAGAAATTGCAAACGTCGAGCAATTGCTCAGAGATGAAAAGTGCCAGCACTGAAAGCTGTTGCTAGCCAGCACCCTTCCTTGGAAGCGCTTTTGTAGGCCGAAGAACACTGGGGCTCTGGGCTTCTCTAGCCACCTCATCTTCTGCTCATCCTCTCGCGCACTCTAAAGAGAGCTCAGGTGAGAAATTGCAAACGTCGAGCAATTGCTCAGAGATGAAAAGTGCCAGCACTGAAAGCTCTTGCTAGCCAGCACCCTTCCTTGGAAGCGCTTTCACAGGCGCAGTAACACTGGGGCTTTGCGCTTCTCTAGCCACCAAGCGTCACGGTCCTTCTCTTTCCGTCTCGTAGACACGAGCTGAGAAATTGCAAACGTCGAGCAATTGCTCAGAGATGAAAAGTGCCAGCACTGAAAGCTGTTGCTAGCCAGCACCCTTCCTTGGAAGCGCTTTTGTAGGCCTAAGAACACTGGGGCTCTGGGCTTCTCTAGCCACCTCATCTTCTGCTCATCCTCTCGCGCACTCTAAAGAGAGCTCAGGTGAGAAATTGCAAACGTCGAGCAATTGCTCAGAGATGAAAAGTGCCAGCACTGAAAGCTCTTGCTAGCCAGCACCCTTCCTTGGAAGCGCTTTCACAGGCGCAGCAACACTGGGGCTTTGCGCTTCTCTAGCCACCAAACGTCACGGTCCTTCTCTTTCCGTCGGTAGACACGAGCTGAGAAATTGCAAACGTCGAGCAATTGCTCCGAGATGAAAAGTGCCAGCACTGAAAGCTGTTGCTAGCCAGCACCCTTCCTTGGAAGCGCTTTACAGGCGCAGCAACACTGGGGCTTTGCGCTTCTATACGCACCAAACGTCACGGTCCTTCTCTTTCCGTCGGTAGACACGAGCTGAGAAATTGCAAACGTCGAGCAATTGCTCAGAGATGAAAAGTGCCAGCACTGAAAGCTGTTGCTAGCCAGCACCCTTCCTTGGAAGCGCTTTTGTAGGCCTAAGAACACTGGGGCTCTGGGCTTCTCTAGCCACCTCATCTTCTGCTCATCCTCTCGCGCACTCTAAAGAGAGCTCAGGTGAGAAATTGCAAACGTCGAGCAATTGCTCAGAGATGAAAAGTGCCAGCACTGAAAGCTCTTGCTAGCCAGCACCCTTCCTTGGAAGCGCTTTCACAGGCGCAGCAACACTGGGGCTTTGCGCTTCTCTAGCCACCAAACGTCACGGTCCTTCTCTTTCCGTCTTCTAGACACGAGCTGAGAAATTGCAAACGTCGAGCAATTGCTCCGAGATGAAAAGTGCCAGCACTGAAAGCTCTTGCTAGCCAGCACCCTTCCTTGGAAGCGCTTTTGTAGGCCTAAGAACACTGGGGCTCTGGGCTTCTCTAGCCACCTCATCTTCTGCTCATCCTCTCGCGCACTCTAAAGAGAGCTCAGGTGAGAAATTGCAAACGACGAGCAATTGTTCCGAGATGAAAAGTGCCAGCACTGAAAGCTGTTGCTAGCCAGCACCCTTCCTTGGAAGCGCTTTCACAGGTGCAGCAACACTGGGGCTTTGCGCTTCTCTAGCCACCAAACGTCACGGTCCTTCTCTTTCCGTCTCCTAGACACGAGCTGAGAAATTGCAAACGTGGAGCAATTGCTCAGAGATGAAAAGTGCCAGCACTGAAAGCTCTTGCTAGCCAGCACCCTTCCTTGGAAGCGCTTTCACAGGCGCAGCAACACTGGGGCTTTGCGCTTCTATACGCACCAAACGTCACGGTCCTTCTCTTTCCGTCTCCTAGACACGAGCTGAGAAAATGCAAACGTCGAGCAATTGCTCAGAGATGAAAAGTGCCAGCACTGAAAGCTGTTGCTAGCCAGCACCCTTCCTTGGAAGCGCTTTTGTAGGCCTAAGAACACTGGGGCTCTGGGCTTCTCTAGCCACCTCATCTTCTGCTCATCCTCTCGCGCACTCTAAAGAGAGCTCAGGTGAGAAATTGCAAACGTCGAGCAATTGCTCAGAGATGAAAAGTGCCAGCACTGAAAGCTGTTGCTAGCCAGCACCCTTCCTTGGAAGCGCTTTTGTAGGCCGAAGAACACTGGGGCTCTGGGCTTCTCTAGCCACCTCATCTTCTGCTCATCCTCTCGCGCACTCTAAAGAGAGCTCAGGTGAGAAATTGCAAACGTCGAGCAATTGCTCAGAGATGAAAAGTGCCAGCACTGAAAGCTGTTGCTAGCCAGCACCCTTCCTTGGAAGCGCTTTTGTAGGCCTAAGAACACTGGGGCTCTGGGCTTCTCTAGCCACCTCATCTTCTGCTCATCCTCTCGCGCACTCTAAAGAGAGCTCAGGTGAGAAATTGCAAACGTCGAGCAATTGCTCAGAGATGAAAAGTGCCAGCACTGAAAGCTGTTGCTAGCCAGCACCCTTCCTTGGAAGCGCTTTCACAGGCGCAGCAACACTGGGGCTTTGCGCTTCTCTACCCACCAAACGTCACGGTCATTCTCTTTCCGTCTCCTAGACACGAGCTGAGAAATTGCAAACGTCGAGCAATTGCTCAGAGATGAAAAGTGCCAGCACTGAAAGCTGTTGCTAGCCAGCACCCTTCCTTGGAAGCGCTTTTGTAGGCCGAAGAACACTGGGGCTCTGGGCTTCTCTAGCCACCTCATCTTCTGCTCATCCTCTCGCGCACTCTAAAGAGAGCTCAGGTGAGAAATTGCAAACGTCGAGCAATTGCTCAGAGATGAAAAGTGCCAGCACTGAAAGCTGTTGCTAGCCAGCACCCTTCCTTGGAAGCGCTTTCACAGGCGCAGTAACAGTGGGGCTTTGCGCTTCTCTAGCCACCAAACGTCACGGTCCTTCTCTTTCCGTCTCGTAGACACGAGCTGAGAAATTGCAAACGTCCAGCAATTGCTCAGAGATGAAAAGTGCCAGCACTGAAAGCTGTTGCTAGCCAGCACCCTTCCTTGGAAGCGCTTTCACAGGTGCAGCAACACTGGGGCTTTGCGCTTCTCTACCCACCAAAAGTCACGGTCCTTCTCTTTCCGTCTCATAGACACGAGCTGAGAAATTGCAAACGTCGAGCAATTGCTCAGAGATGAAAAGTGCCAGCACTGAAAGCTCTTGCTAGCCAGCACCCTTCCTTGGAAGCGATTTCACAGGCGCAGCAACACTGGGGCTTTGCGCTTCTCTAGCCACCAAACGTCACGGTCCTTCTCTTTCCGTCTCCTAGACACGAGCTGAGAAAATGCAAACGTCGAGCAATTGCTCAGAGATGAAAAGTGCCAGCACTGAAAGCTCTTGCTAGCCAGCACCCTTCCTTGGAAGCGCTTTTGTAGGCCTAAGAACACTGGGGCTCTGGGCTTCTCTAGCCACCTCATCTTCTGCTCATCCTCTCTCGCACTCTAAAGAGAGCTCAGGTGAGAAATTGCAAACGTCGAGCAATTGCTCAGAGATGAAAAGTGCCAGCACTGAAAGCTCTTGCTAGCCAGCACCCTTCCTTGGAAGCGCTTTCACAGGCGCAGCAACACTGGGGCTTTGCGCTTCTCTAGCCACCAAACGTCACGGTCCTTCTCTTTCCGTCTCGTAGACACGAGCTGAGAAATTGCAAACGTCGAGCAATTGCTCAGAGATGAAAAGTGCCAGCACTGAAAGCTGTTGCTAGCCAGCACCCTTCCTTGGAAGCGCTTTTGTAGGCCTAAGAACACTGGGGCTCTGGGCTTCTCTAGCCACCTCATCTTCTGCTCATCCTCTCGCGCACTCTAAAGAGAGCTCAGGTGAGAAATTGCAAACGTCGAGCAATTGCTCAGAGATGAAAAGTGCCAGCACTGAAAGCTCTTGCTAGCCAGCACCCTTCCTTGGAAGCGCTTTCACAGGCGCAGCAACACTGGGGCTTTGCGCTTCTGTACGCACCAAACGTCACGGTCCTTCTCTTTCAGTCGGTAGACACGAGCTGAGAAATTGCAAACGTCGAGCAATTGCTCAGAGATGAAAAGTGCCAGCACGGAAAGCTCTTGCTAGCCAGCACCCTTCCTTGGAAGCGCTTTTGTAGGCCTAAGAACACTGGGGCTCTGGGCTTCTCTAGCCACCTCATCTTCTGCTCATCCTCTCGCGCACTCTAAAGAGAGCTCAGGTGAGAAATTGCAAACGTCGAGCAATTGCTCAGAGATGAAAAGTGCCAGCACTGAAAGCTCTTGCTAGCCAGCACCCTTCCTTGGAAGCGCTTTCACAGGCGCAGCAACACTGGGGCTTTGCGCTTCTCTAGCCACCAAGCGTCACGGTCCTTCTCTTTCCGTCTCCTAGACACGAGCTGAGAAATTGCAAACGTCCAGCAATTGCTCAGAGATGAAAAGTGCCAGCACTGAAAGCTGTTGCTAGCCAGCCCCCTTCCTTGGAAGCGCTTTCACAGGCGCAGCAACACTGGGGCTTTGCGCTTCTATACGCACCAAACGTCACGGTCCTTCTCTTTCCGTCTCCTAGACACGAGCTGAGAAAATGCAAACGTCGAGCAATTGCTCAGAGATGAAAAGTGCCAGCACTGAAAGCTGTTGCTAGCCAGCACCCTTCCTTGGAAGCGCTTTTGTAGGCCTAAGAACACTGGGGCTCTGGGCTTCTCTAGCCACCTCATCTTCTGCTCATCCTCTCGCGCACTCTAAAGAGAGCTCAGGTGAGAAATTGCAAACGTCCAGCAATTGCTCAGAGATGAAAAGTGCCAGCACTGAAAGCTCTTGCTAGCCAGCACCCTTCCTTGGAAGCGCTTTCACAGGCGCAGCAACACTGGGGCTTTGCGCTTCTATACGCACCAAACGTCACGGTCCTTCTCTTTCCGTCGGTAGACACGAGCTGAGAAATTGCAAACGTCGAGCAATTGCTCAGAGATGAAAAGTGCCAGCACTGAAAGCTGTTGCTAGCCAGCACCCTTCCTTGGAAGCGCTTTCACAGGCGCAGCAACACTGGGGCTTTGCGCTTCTCTAGCCACCAAACGTCACGGTCCTTCTCTTTCCGTCGGTAGACACGAGCTGAGAAATTGCAAACGTCGAGCAATTGCTCAGAGATGAAAAGTGCCAGCACTGAAAGCTCTTGCTAGCCAGCACCCTTCCTTGGAAGCGCTTTTATAGGCCTAAGAACACTGGGGCTCTGGGCTTCTCTAGCCACCTCATCTTCTGCTCATCCTCTCGCGCACTCTAAAGAGAGCTCAGGTGAGAAATTGCAAACGTCCAGCAATTGCTCAGAGATGAAAAGTGCCAGCACTGAAAGCTCTTGCTAGCCAGCACCCTTCCTTGGAAGCGCTTTCACAGGCGCAGTAACACTGGGGCTTTGCGCTTCTCTAGCCACCAAACGTCACGGTCCTTCTCTTTCCGTCGGTAGACACGAGCTGAGAAATTGCAAACGTCGAGCAATTGCTCAGAGATGAAAAGTGCCAGCACTGAAAGCTCTTGCTAGCCAGCACCCTTCCTTGGAAGCGCTTTTGTAGGCCTAAGAACACTGGGGCTCTGGGCTTCTCTAGCCACCTCATCTTCTGCTCATCCTCTCGCGCACTCTAAAGAGAGCTCAGGTGAGAAATTGCAAACGTCGAGCAATTGCTCAGAGATGAAAAGTGCCAGCACTGAAAGCTCTTGCTAGCCAGCACCCTTCCTTGGAAGCGCTTTCACAGGCGCAGCAACACTGGGGCTTTGCGCTTCTCTAGCCACCAAGCGTCACGGTCCTTCTCTTTCCGTCTCCTAGACACGAGCTGAGAAATTGCAAATGTCGGGCAATTGCTCAGAGATGAAAAGTGCCAGCACTGAAAGCTGTTGCTAGCCAGCACCCTTCCTTGGAAGCGCTTTCACAGGCGCAGCAACACTGGGGCTTTGCGCTTCTATACGCACCAAACGTCACGGTCCTTCTCTTTCCGTCGGTAGACACGAGCTGAGAAATTGCAAACGTCGAGCAATTGCTCAGAGATGAAAAGTGCCAGCACTGAAAGCTCTTGCTAGCCAGCACCCTTCCTTGGAAGCGCTTTTGTAGGCCTAAGAACACTGGGGCTCTGGGCTTCTCTAGCCACCTCATCTTCTGCTCATCCTCTCGCGCACTCTAAAGAGAGCTCAGGTGAGAAATTGCAAACGTCGAGCAATTGCTCAGAGATGAAAAGTGCCAGCACTGAAAGCTCTTGCTAGCCAGCACCCTTCCTTGGAAGCGCTTTCACAGGCGCAGCAACACTGGGGCTTTGCGCTTCTCTAGCCACCAAGCGTCACGGTCCTTCTCTTTCCGTCTCGTAGACACGAGGTGAGAAATTGCAAACGTCGAGCAATTGCTCAGAGATGAAAAGTGCCAGCACTGAAAGCTCTTGCTAGCCAGCACCCTTCCTTGGAAGCGCTTTACAGGCACAGCAACACTGGGGCTTTGCGCTTCTATACGCACCAAACGTCACGGTCCTTCTCTTTCCGTCGGTAGACACGAGCTGAGAAATTGCAAACGTCGAGCAATTGCTCAGAGATGAAAAGTGCCAGCACTGAAAGCTGTTGCTAGCCAGCACCCTTCCTTGGAAGCGCTTTTGTAGGCCTAAGAACACTGGGGCTCTGGGCTTCTCTAGCCACCTCATCTTCTGCTCATCCTCTCGCGCACTCTAAAGAGAGCTCAGGTGAGAAATTGCAAACGTCGAGCAATTGCTCAGAGATGAAAAGTGCCAGCACTGAAAGCTGTTGCTAGCCAGCACCCTTCCTTGGAAGCGCTTTCACAGGCGCAGCAACACTGGGGCTTTGCGCTTCTCTAGCCACCAAACGTCACGGTCCTTCTCTTTCCGTTGGTAGACACGAGCTGAGAAATTGCAAACGTCGAGCAATTGCTCAGAGATGAAAAGTGCCAGCACTGAAAGCTGTTGCTAGCCAGCACCCTTCCTTGGAAGCGCTTTTGTAGGCCTAAGAACACTGGGGCTCTGGGCTTCTCTAGCCACCTCATCTTCTGCTCATCCTCTCGCGCACTCTAAAGAGAGCTCAGGTGAGAAATTGCAAACGTCGAGCAATTGCTCAGAGATGAAAAGTGCCAGCACTGAAAGCTGTTGCTAGCCAGCACCCTTCCTTGGAAGCGCTTTCACAGGCGCAGCAACACTGGGGCTTTGCGCTTCTCTAGCCAGCAAACGTCACGGTCCTTATCTTTCCGTCTCCTAGACACGAGCTGAGAAATTGCAAACGTCGAGCAATTGCTCAGAGATGAAAAGTGCCAGCACTGAAAGCTGTTGCTAGCCAGCACCCTTCCTTGGAAGCGCTTTCACAGGCGCAGCAACACTGGGGCTTTGCGCTTCTATACGCACCAAACGTCACGGTCCTTCTCTTTCCGTCTCCTAGACACGAGCTGAGAAAATGCAAACGTCGAGCAATTGCTCAGAGATGAAAAGTGCCAGCACTGAAAGCTGTTGCTAGCCAGCACCCTTCCTTGGAAGCGCTTTTGTAGGCCTAAGAACACTGGGGCTCTGGGCTTCTCTAGCCACCTCATCTTCTGCTCATCCTCTCGCGCACTCTAAAGAGAGCTCAGGTGAGAAATTGCAAACGTCGAGCAATTGCTCAGAGATGAAAAGTGCCAGCACTGAAAGCTCTTGCTAGCCAGCACCCTTCCTTGGAAGCACTTTCACAGGCGCAGCAACACTGGGGCTTTGCGCTTCTCTAGCCACCAAACGTCACGGTCCTTCTCTTTCCGTCGGTAGACACGAGCTGAGAAATTGCAAACGTCGAGCAATTGCTCAGAGATGAAAAGTGCCAGCACTGAAAGCTCTTGCTAGCCAGCACCCTTCCTTGGAAGCGCTTTTGTAGGCCTAAGAACACTGGGGCTCTGGGCTTCTCTAGCCACCTCATCTTCTGCTCATCCTCTCGCGCACTCTAAAGAGAGCTCAGGTGAGAAATTACAAACGTCGAGCAATTGCTCAGAGATGAAAAGTGCCAGCACTGAAAGCTGTTGCTAGCCAGCACCCTTCCTTGGAAGCGCTTTCACAGGCGCAGTAACACTGGGGCTTTGCGCTTCTCTAGCCACCAAACGTCACGGTCCTTCTCTTTCCGTCGGTAGACACGAGCTGAGAAATTGCAAACGTCGAGCAATTGCTCAGAGATGAAAAGTGCCAGCACTGAAAGCTGTTGCTAGCCAGCACCCTTCCTTGGAAGCGCTTTTGTAGGCCTAAGAACACTGGGGCTCTGGGCTTCTCTAGCCACCTCATCTTCTGCTCATCCTCTCGCGCACTCTAAAGAGAGCTCAGGTGAGAAATTACAAACGTCGAGCAATTGCTCAGAGATGAAAAGTGCCAGCACTGAAAGCTCTTGCTAGCCAGCACCCTTCCTTGGAAGCGCTTTCACAGGCGCAGTAACACTGGGGCTTTGCGCTTCTCTAGCCACCAAACGTCACGGTCCTTCTCTTTCCGTCTCCTAGACACGAGCTGAGAAATTGCAAACGTCGAGCAATTGCTCAGAGATGAAAAGTGCCAGCACTGAAAGCTGTTGCTAGCCAGCACCCTTCCTTGGAAGCGCTTTTGTAGGCCTAAGAACACTGGGGCTCTGGGCTTCTCTAGCCACCTCATCTTCTGCTCATCCTCTCGCGCACTCTAAAGAGAGCTCAGGTGAGAAATTGCAAACGTCGAGCAATTGCTCAGAGATGAAAAGTGCCAGCACTGAAAGCTCTTGCTAGCCAGCACCCTTCCTTGGAAGCGCTTTCACAGGCGCAGCAACACTGGGGCTTTGCGCTTCTCTAGCCACCAAACGTCACGGTCCTTCTCTTTCAGTCGGTAGACACGAGCTGAGAAATTGCAAACGTCCAGCAATTGCTCAGAGATGAAAAGTGCCAGCACTGAAAGCTGTTGCTAGCCAGCACCCTTCCTTGGAAGCGCTTTTGTAGGCCTAAGAACACTGGGGCTCTGGGCTTCTCTAGCCACCTCATCTTCTGCTCATCCTCTCGCGCACTCTAAAGAGAGCTCAGGTGAGAAATTGCAAACGTCGAGCAATTGCTCAGAGATGAAAAGTGCCAGCACTGAAAGCTGTTGCTAGCCAGCACCCTTCCTTGGAAGCGCTTTCACAGGCGCAGCAACACTGGCGCTTTGCGCTTCTCTAGCCACCAAACGTCACGGTCCTTCTCTTTCCGTCTCCTAGACACGAGCTGAGAAATTGCAAACGTCGAGCAATTGCTCAGAGATGAAAAGTGCCAGCACTGAAAGCTCTTGCTAGCCAGCACCCTTCCTTGGAAGCGCTTTCACAGGCGCAGCAACACTGGGGCTTTGCGCTTCTCTACCCACCAAAAGTCACGGTCCTTCTCTTTCCGTCTCGTAGACACGAGCTGAGAAATTGCAAACGTCGAGCAATTGCTCAGAGATGAAAAGTGCCAGCACTGAAAGCTCTTGCTAGCCAGCACCCTTCCTTGGAAGCGCTTTACAGGCACAGCAACACTGGGGCTTTGCGCTTCTATACGCACCAAACGTCACGGTCCTTCTCTTTCCGTCGGTAGACACGAGCTGAGAAATTGCAAACGTCCAGCAATTGCTCAGAGATGAAAAGTGCCAGCACTGAAAGCTGTTGCTAGCCAGCACCCTTCCTTGGAAGCGCTTTTGTAGGCCTAAGAACACTGGGGCTCTGGGCTTCTCTAGCCACCTCATCTTCTGCTCATCCTCTCGCGCACTCTAAAGAGAGCTCAGGTGAGAAATTGCAAACGTCGAGCAATTGCTCAGAGATGAAAAGTGCCAGCACTGAAAGCTGTTGCTAGCCAGCACCCTTCCTTGGAAGCGCTTTCACAGGCGCAGCAACACTGGGGCTTTGCGCTTCTCTAGCCACCAAACGTCACGGTCCTTCTCTTTCCGTTGGTAGACACGAGCTGAGAAATTGCAAACGTCGAGCAATTGCTCAGAGATGAAAAGTGCCAGCACTGAAAGCTGTTGCTAGCCAGCACCCTTCCTTGGAAGCGCTTTTGTAGGCCTAAGAACACTGGGGCTCTGGGCTTCTCTAGCCACCTCATCTTCTGCTCATCCTCTCGCGCACTCTAAAGAGAGCTCAGGTGAGAAATTGCAAACGTCGAGCAATTGCTCAGAGATGAAAAGTGCCAGCACTGAAAGCTGTTGCTAGCCAGCACCCTTCCTTGGAAGCGCTTTCACAGGCGCAGCAACACTGGGGCTTTGCGCTTCTCTAGCCACCAAACGTCACGGTCCTTCTCTTTCCGTCTCGTAGACATGAGCTGAGAAATTGCAAACGTCGAGCAATTGCTCAGAGATGAAAAGTGCCAGCACTGAAAGCTGTTGCTAGCCAGCACCCTTCCTTGGAAGCGCTTTCACAGGCGCAGCAACACTGGGGCTTTGCGCTTCTATACGCACCAAACGTCACGGTCCTTCTCTTTCCGTCTCCTAGACACGAGCTGAGAAAATGCAAACGTCGAGCAATTGCTCAGAGATGAAAAGTGCCAGCACTGAAAGCTGTTGCTAGCCAGCACCCTTCCTTGGAAGCGCTTTTGTAGGCCTAAGAACACTGGGGCTCTGGGCTTCTCTAGCCACCTCATCTTCTGCTCATCCTCTCGCGCACTCTAAAGAGAGCTCAGGTGAGAAATTGCAAACGTCGAGCAATTGCTCAGAGATGAAAAGTGCCAGCACTGAAAGCTCTTGCTAGCCAGCACCCTTCCTTGGAAGCACTTTCACAGGCGCAGCAACACTGGGGCTTTGCGCTTCTCTAGCCACCAAACGTCACGGTCCTTCTCTTTCCGTCGGTAGACACGAGCTGAGAAATTGCAAACGTCGAGCAATTGCTCAGAGATGAAAAGTGCCAGCACTGAAAGCTCTTGCTAGCCAGCACCCTTCCTTGGAAGCGCTTTTGTAGGCCTAAGAACACTGGGGCTCTGGGCTTCTCTAGCCACCTCATCTTCTGCTCATCCTCTCGCGCACTCTAAAGAGAGCTCAGGTGAGAAATTACAAACGTCGAGCAATTGCTCAGAGATGAAAAGTGCCAGCACTGAAAGCTCTTGCTAGCCAGCACCCTTCCTTGGAAGCGCTTTCACAGGCGCAGTAACACTGGGGCTTTGCGCTTCTCTAGCCACCAAACGTCACGGTCCTTCTCTTTCCGTCGGTAGACACGAGCTGAGAAATTGCAAACGTCGAGCAATTGCTCAGAGATGAAAAGTGCCAGCACTGAAAGCTGTTGCTAGCCAGCACCCTTCCTTGGAAGCGCTTTTGTAGGCCTAAGAACACTGGGGCTCTGGGCTTCTCTAGCCACCTCATCTTCTGCTCATCCTCTCGCGCACTCTAAAGAGAGCTCAGGTGAGAAATTACAAACGTCGAGCAATTGCTCAGAGATGAAAAGTGCCAGCACTGAAAGCTCTTGCTAGCCAGCACCCTTCCTTGGAAGCGCTTTCACAGGCGCAGTAACACTGGGGCTTTGCGCTTCTCTAGCCACCAAACGTCACGGTCCTTCTCTTTCCGTCTCCTAGACACGAGCTGAGAAATTGCAAACGTCGAGCAATTGCTCAGAGATGAAAAGTGCCAGCACTGAAAGCTGTTGCTAGCCAGCACCCTTCCTTGGAAGCGCTTTTGTAGGCCTAAGAACACTGGGGCTCTGGGCTTCTCTAGCCACCTCATCTTCTGCTCATCCTCTCGCGCACTCTAAAGAGAGCTCAGGTGAGAAATTGCAAACGTCGAGCAATTGCTCAGAGATGAAAAGTGCCAGCACTGAAAGCTCTTGCTAGCCAGCACCCTTCCTTGGAAGCGCTTTCACAGGCGCAGCAACACTGGGGCTTTGCGCTTCTCTAGCCACCAAACGTCACGGTCCTTCTCTTTCAGTCGGTAGACACGAGCTGAGAAATTGCAAACGTCCAGCAATTGCTCAGAGATGAAAAGTGCCAGCACTGAAAGCTGTTGCTAGCCAGCACCCTTCCTTGGAAGCGCTTTTGTAGGCCTAAGAACACTGGGGCTCTGGGCTTCTCTAGCCACCTCATCTTCTGCTCATCCTCTCGCGCACTCTAAAGAGAGCTCAGGTGAGAAATTGCAAACGTCGAGCAATTGCTCAGAGATGAAAAGTGCCAGCACTGAAAGCTGTTGCTAGCCAGCACCCTTCCTTGGAAGCGCTTTCACAGGCGCAGCAACACTGGGGCTTTGCGCTTCTCTAGCCACCAAACGTCACGGTCCTTCTCTTTCCGTCTCCTAGACACGAGCTGAGAAATTGCAAACGTCGAGCAATTGCTCAGAGATGAAAAGTGCCAGCACTGAAAGCTCTTGCTAGCCAGCACCCTTCCTTGGAAGCGCTTTCACAGGCGCAGCAACACTGGGGCTTTGCGCTTCTCTACCCACCAAAAGTCACGGTCCTTCTCTTTCCGTCTCGTAGACACGAGCTGAGAAATTGCAAACGTCGAGCAATTGCTCAGAGATGAAAAGTGCCAGCACTGAAAGCTCTTGCTAGCCAGCACCCTTCCTTGGAAGCGCTTTCACAGGCGCAGCAACACTGGGGCTTTGCGCTTCTATACGCACCAAACGTCACGGTCCTTCTCTTTCCGTCTCCTAGACACGAGCTGAGAAAATGCAAACGTCGAGCAATTGCTCAGAGATGAAAAGTGCCAGCACTGAAAGCTGTTGCTAGCCAGCCCCCTTCCTTGGAAGCGCTTTTGTAGGCCTAAGAACACTGGGGCTCTGGGCTTCTCTAGCCACCTCATCTTCTGCTCATCCTCTCTCGCACTCTAAAGAGAGCTCAGGTGAGAAATTGCAAACGTCGAGCAATTGCTCAGAGATGAAAAGTGCCAGCACTGAAAGCTGTTGCTAGCCAGCACCCTTCCTTGGAAGCGCTTTCACAGGCGCAGCAACACTGGGGCTTTGCGCTTCTCTAGCCACCAAGCGTCACGGTCCTTCTCTTTCCGTCTCGTAGACACGAGCTGAGAAATTGCAAACGTCGAGCAATTGCTCAGAGATGAAAAGTGCCAGCACTGAAAGCTGTTGCTAGCCAGCACCCTTCCTTGGAAGCGCTTTTGTAGCCCTTAGAACACTGGGGCTCTGGGTTCTCTAGCCACCTCATATTCTGCTCATCCTCTCGCGCACTCTAAAGAGAGCTCAGGTGAGAAATTGCAAACGTCGAGCAATTGCTCAGAGATGAAAAGTGCCAGCACTGAAAGCTCTTGCTAGCCAGCACCCTTCCTTGGAAGCGCTTTCACAGGCGCAGCAACACTGGGGCTTTGCGCTTCTGTACGCACCAAACGTCACGGTCCTTCTCTTTCAGTCGGTAGACACGAGCTGAGAAATTGCAAACGTCGAGCAATTGCTCAGAGATGAAAAGTGCCAGCACTGAAAGCTCTTGCTAGCCAGCACCCTTCCTTGGAAGCGCTTTTGTAGGCCTAAGAACACTGGGGCTCTGGGCTTCTCTAGCCACCTCATCTTCTGCTCATCCTCTCGCGCGCTCTGAAGAGAGCTCAGGTGAGAAATTGCAAACGTCGAGCAATTGCTCAGAGATGAAAAGTGCCAGCACTGAAAGCTGTTGCTAGCCAGCACCCTTCCTTGGAAGCGCTTTCACAGGCGCAGCAACACTGGGGCTTTGCGCTTCTCTAGCCACCAAAAGTCACGGTCCTTCTCTTTCCGTCGGTAGACACGAGCTGAGAAATTGCAAACGTCGAGCAATTGCTCAGAGATGAAAAGTGCCAGCACTGAAAGCTCTTGCTAGCCAGCACCCTTCCTTGGAAGCGCTTTCACAGGCGCAGCAACACTGGGGCTTTGCGCTTCTCTACCCACCAAAAGTCACGGTCCTTCTCTTTCCGTCGGTAGACACGAGCTGAGAAATTGCAAACGTCGAGCAATTGCTCAGAGATGAAAAGTGCCAGCACTGAAAGCTGTTGCTAGCCAGCACCCTTCCTTGGAAGCGCTTTTGTAGGCCTAAGAACACTGGGGCTCTGGGCTTCTCTAGCCACCTCATCTTCTGCTCATCCTCTCGCGCACTCTAAAGAGAGCTCAGGTGAGAAATTGCAAACGTCGAGCAATTGCTCAGAGATGAAAAGTGCCAGCACTGAAAGCTGTTGCTAGCCAGCACCCTTCCTTGGAAGCGCTTTCACAGGCGCAGTAACACTGGGGCTTTGCGCTTCTCTAGCCACCAAACGTCACGGTCCTTCTCTTTCCGTCTCGTAGACACGAGCTGAGAAATTGCAAACGTCGAGCAATTGCTCAGAGATGAAAAGTGCCAGCACTGAAAGCTGTTGCTAGCCAGCACCCTTCCTTGGAAGCGCTTTTGTAGGCCTAAGAACACTGGGGCTCTGGGCTTCTCTAGCCACCTCATCTTCTGCTCATCCTCTCGCGCACTCTAAAGAGAGCTCAGGTGAGAAATTGCAAACGTCCAGCAATTGCTCAGAGATGAAAAGTGCCAGCACTGAAAGCTCTTGCTAGCCAGCACCCTTCCTTGGAAGCGCTTTCACAGGCGCAGCAACACTGGGGCTTTGCGCTTCTATACGCACCAAACGTCACGGTCCTTCTCTTTCAGTCGGTAGACACGAGCTGAGAAATTGCAAACGTCGAGCAATTGCTCAGAGATGAAAAGTGCCAGCACTGAAAGCTGTTGCTAGCCAGCACCCTTCCTTGGAAGCGCTTTTGTAGGCCTAAGAACACTGGGGCTCTGGGCTTCTCTAGCCACCTCATCTTCTGCTCATCCTCTCGCGCACTCTAAAGAGAGCTCAGGTGAGAAATTGCAAACGTCGAGCAATTGCTCAGAGATGAAAAGTGCCAGCACTGAAAGCTGTTGCTAGCCAGCACCCTTCCTTGGAAGCGCTTTCACAGGCGCAGCAACACTGGGGCTTTGCGCTTCTCTAGCCACCAAGCGTCACGGTCCTTCTCTTTCCGTCTCCTAGACACGAGCTGAGAAATTGCAAACGTCGAGCAATTGCTCAGAGATGAAAAGTGCCAGCACTGAAAGCTGTTGCTAGCCAGCACCCTTCCTTGGAAGCGCTTTCACAGGCGCAGCAACACTGGGGCTTTGCGCTTCTATACGCACCAAACGTCACGGTCCTTCTCTTTCCGTCTCCTAGACACGAGCTGAGAAATTGCAAACGTCGAGCAATTGCTCAGAGATGAAAAGTGCCAGCACTGAAAGCTCTTGCTAGCCAGCACCCTTCCTTGGAAGCGCTTTTGTAGGCCTAAGAACACTGGGGCTCTGGGCTTCTCTAGCCACCTCATCTTCTGCTCATCCTCTCGCGCACTCTAAAGAGAGCTCAGGTGAGAAATTGCAAACGTCGAGCAATTGCTCAGAGATGAAAAGTGCCAGCACTGAAAGCTGTTGCTAGCCAGCACCCTTCCTTGGAAGCGCTTTCACAGGCGCAGCAACACTGGGGCTTTGCGCTTCTCTAGCCACCAAACGTCACGGTCCTTCTCTTTCCGTCTCCTAGACACGAGCTGAGAAATTGCAAACGTCGAGCAATTGCTCAGAGATGAAAAGTGCCAGCACTGAAAGCTCTTGCTAGCCAGCACCCTTCCTTGGAAGCGCTTTCACAGGCGCAGCAACACTGGGGCTTTGCGCTTCTATACGCACCAAATGTCACGGTCATTCTCTTTCCGTCTCCTAGACACGAGCTGAGAAATTGCAAACGTCGAGCAATTGCTCAGAGATGAAAAGTGCCAGCACTGAAAGCTCTTGCTACCCAGCACCCTTCCTTGGAAGCGCTTTTGTAGGCCGAAGAACACTGGGGCTCTGGGCTTCTCTAGCCACCTCATCTTCTGCTCATCCTCTCGCGCACTCTAAAGAGAGCTCAGGTGAGAAATTGCAAACGTCGAGCAATTGCTCAGAGATGAAAAGTGCCAGCACTGAAAGCTCTTGCTAGCCAGCACCCTTCCTTGGAAGCGCTTTCACAGGCGCAGCAACACTGGGGCTTTGCGCTTCTCTAGCCACCAAGCGTCACGGTCCTTCTCTTTCCGTCTCGTAGACACGAGGTGAGAAATTGCAAACGTCGAGCAATTGCTCAGAGATGAAAAGTGCCAGCACTGAAAGCTGTTGCTAGCCAGCACCCTTCCTTGGAAGCGCTTTTGTAGGCCTAAGAACACTGGGGCTCTGGGCTTCTCTAGCCACCTCATCTTCTGCTCATCCTCTCGCGCACTCTAAAGAGAGCTCAGGTGAGAAATTGCAAACGTCGAGCAATTGCTCAGAGATGAAAAGTGCCAGCACTGAAAGCTGTTGCTAGCCAGCACCCTTCCTTGGAAGCGCTTTCACAGGCGCAGCAACACTGGGGCTTTGCGCTTCTCTAGCCACCAAACGTCACGGTCCTTCTCTTTCCGTCGGTAGACACGAGCTGAGAAATTGCAAACGTCGAGCAATTGCTCCGAGATGAAAAGTGCCAGCACTGAAAGCTGTTGCTAGCCAGCACCCTTCCTTGGAAGCGCTTTACAGGCGCAGCAACACTGGGGCTTTGCGCTTCTATACGCACCAAACGTCACGGTCCTTCTCTTTCCGTCTCCTAGACACGAGCTGAGAAATTGCAAACGTCGAGCAATTGCTCAGAGATGAAAAGTGCCAGCACTGAAAGCTGTTGCTAGCCAGCACCCTTCCTTGGAAGCGCTTTTGTAGGCCTAAGAACACTGGGGCTCTGGGCTTCTCTAGCCACCTCATCTTCTGCTCATCCTCTCGCGCACTCTAAAGAGAGCTCAGGTGAGAAATTGCAAACGTCGAGCAATTGCTCAGAGATGAAAAGTGCCAGCACTGAAAGCTGTTGCTAGCCAGCACCCTTCCTTGGAAGCGCTTTCACAGGCGCAGCAACACTGGGGCTTTGCGCTTCTCTAGCCACCAAACGTCACGGTCATTCTCTTTCCGTTGGTAGACACGAGCTGAGAAATTGCAAACGTCGAGCAATTGCTCAGAGATGAAAAGTGCCAGCACTGAAAGCTCTTGCTAGCCAGCACCCTTCCTTGGAAGCGCTTTTGTAGGCCTAAGAACACTGGGGCTCTGGGCTTCTCTAGCCACCTCATCTTCTGCTCATCCTCTCGCGCACTCTAAAGAGAGCTCAGGTGAGAAATTGCAAACGTCGAGCAATTGCTCAGAGATGAAAAGTGCCAGCACTGAAAGCTGTTGCTAGCCAGCACCCTTCCTTGGAAGCGCTTTCACAGGTGCAGCAACACTGGGGCTTTGCGCTTCTCTAGCCACCAAACGTCACGGTCCTTCTCTTTCCGTCTCCTAGACACGAGCTGAGAAATTGCAAACGTGGAGCAATTGCTCAGAGATGAAAAGTGCCAGCACTGAAAGCTCTTGCTAGCCAGCACCCTTCCTTGGAAGCGCTTTCACAGGCGCAGCAACACTGGGGCTTTGCGCTTCTATACGCACCAAACGTCACGGTCCTTCTCTTTCCGTCTCGTAGACACGAGCTGAGAAATTGCAAACGTCGAGCAATTGCTCAGAGATGAAAAGTGCCAGCACTGAAAGCTGTTGCTAGCCAGCACCCTTCCTTGGAAGCGCTTTTGTAGGCCTAAGAACACTGGGGCTCTGGGCTTCTCTAGCCACCTCATCTTCTGCTCATCCTCTCGCGCACTCTAAAGAGAGCTCAGGTGAGAAATTGCAAACGTCGAGCAATTGCTCAGAGATGAAAAGTGCCAGCACTGAAAGCTCTTGCTAGCCAGCACCCTTCCTTGGAAGCGCTTTTGTAGGCCGAAGAACACTGGGGCTCTGGGCTTCTCTAGCCACCTCATCTTCTGCTCATCCTCTCGCGCACTCTAAAGAGAGCTCAGGTGAGAAATTGCAAACGTCGAGCAATTGCTCAGAGATGAAAAGTGCCAGCACTGAAAGCTGTTGCTAGCCAGCACCCTTCCTTGGAAGCGCTTTTGTAGGCCTAAGAACACTGGGGCTCTGGGCTTCTCTAGCCACCTCATCTTCTGCTCATCCTCTCGCGCACTCTAAAGAGAGCTCAGGTGAGAAATTGCAAACGTCGAGCAATTGCTCAGAGATGAAAAGTGCCAGCACTGAAAGCTGTTGCTAGCCAGCACCCTTCCTTGGAAGCGCTTTCACAGGCGCAGCAACACTGGGGCTTTGCGCTTCTCTACCCACCAAACGTCACGGTCATTCTCTTTCCGTCTCCTAGACACGAGCTGAGAAAATGCAAACGTCGAGCAATTGCTCAGAGATGAAAAGTGCCAGCACTGAAAGCTGTTGCTAGCCAGCACCCTTCCTTGGAAGCGCTTTTGTAGGCCGAAGAACACTGGGGCTCTGGGCTTCTCTAGCCACCTCATCTTCTGCTCATCCTCTCGCGCACTCTAAAGAGAGCTCAGGTGAGAAATTGCAAACGTCGAGCAATTGCTCAGAGATGAAAAGTGCCAGCACTGAAAGCTGTTGCTAGCCAGCACCCTTCCTTGGAAGCGCTTTCACAGGCGCAGCAACACTGGGGCTTTGCGCTTCTCTAGCCACCAAACGTCACGGTCCTTCTCTTTCCGTCTCGTAGACACGAGCTGAGAAATTGCAAACGTCCAGCAATTGCTCAGAGATGAAAAGTGCCAGCACTGAAAGCTGTTGCTAGCCAGCACCCTTCCTTGGAAGCGCTTTCACAGGTGCAGCAACACTGGGGCTTTGCGCTTCTCTACCCACCAAAAGTCACGGTCCTTCTCTTTCCGTCTCGTAGACACGAGCTGAGAAATTGCAAACGTCGAGCAATTGCTCAGAGATGAAAAGTGCCAGCACTGAAAGCTCTTGCTAGCCAGCACCCTTCCTTGGAAGCGCTTTCACAGGCGCAGCAACACTGGGGCTTTGCGCTTCTCTAGCCACCAAACGTCACGGTCCTTCTCTTTCCGTCTCCTAGACACGAGCTGAGAAAATGCAAACGTCGAGCAATTGCTCAGAGATGAAAAGTGCCAGCACTGAAAGCTCTTGCTAGCCAGCACCCTTCCTTGGAAGCGCTTTTGTAGGCCTAAGAACACTGGGGCTCTGGGCTTCTCTAGCCACCTCATCTTCTGCTCATCCTCTCTCGCACTCTAAAGAGAGCTCAGGTGAGAAATTGCAAACGTCGAGCAATTGCTCAGAGATGAAAAGTGCCAGCACTGAAAGCTGTTGCTAGCCAGCACCCTTCCTTGGAAGCGCTTTCACAGGCGCAGCAACACTGGGGCTTTGCGCTTCTCTAGCCACCAAACGTCACGGTCCTTCTCTTTCCGTCTCGTAGACACGAGCTGAGAAATTGCAAACGTCGAGCAATTGCTCAGAGATGAAAAGTGCCAGCACTGAAAGCTGTTGCTAGCCAGCACCCTTCCTTGGAAGCGCTTTTGTAGGCCTAAGAACACTGGGGCTCTGGGCTTCTCTAGCCACCTCATCTTCTGCTCATCCTCTCGCGCACTCTAAAGAGAGCTCAGGTGAGAAATTGCAAACGTCGAGCAATTGCTCAGAGATGAAAAGTGCCAGCACTGAAAGCTCTTGCTAGCCAGCACCCTTCCTTGGAAGCGCTTTCACAGGCGCAGCAACACTGGGGCTTTGCGCTTCTGTACGCACCAAACGTCACGGTCCTTCTCTTTCCGTCGGTAGACACGAGCTGAGAAATTGCAAACGTCGAGCAATTGCTCAGAGATGAAAAGTGCCAGCACTGAAAGCTCTTGCTAGCCAGCACCCTTCCTTGGAAGCGCTTTTGTAGGCCTAAGAACACTGGGGCTCTGGGCTTCTCTAGCCACCTCATCTTCTGCTCATCCTCTCGCGCACTCTAAAGAGAGCTCAGGTGAGAAATTGCAAACGTCGAGCAATTGCTCAGAGATGAAAAGTGTCAGCACTGAAAGCTCTTGCTAGCCAGCACCCTTCCTTGGAAGCGCTTTCACAGGCGCAGCAACACTGGGGCTTTGCGCTTCTCTAGCCACCAAACGTCACGGTCCTTCTCTTTCCGTCTCCTAGACACGAGCTGAGAAATTGCAAACGTCGAGCAATTGCTCAGAGATGAAAAGTGCCAGCACTGAAAGCTGTTGCTAGCCAGCCCCCTTCCTTGGAAGCGCTTTCACAGGCGCAGCAACACTGGGGCTTTGCGCTTCTATACGCACCAAACGTCACGGTCCTTCTCTTTCCGTCTCCTAGACACGAGCTGAGAAAATGCAAACGTCGAGCAATTGCTCAGAGATGAAAAGTGCCAGCACTGAAAGCTCTTGCTAGCCAGCACCCTTCCTTGGAAGCGCTTTTGTAGGCCTAAGAACACTGGGGCTCTGGGCTTCTCTAGCCACCTCATCTTCTGCTCATCCTCTCGCGCACTCTAAAGAGAGCTCAGGTGAGAAATTGCAAACGTCGAGCAATTGCTCAGAGATGAAAAGTGCCAGCACTGAAAGCTCTTGCTAGCCAGCACCCTTCCTTGGAAGCGCTTTCACAGGCGCAGCAACACTGGGGCTTTGCGCTTCTATACGCACCAAACGTCACGGTCCTTCTCTTTCCGTCGGTAGACACGAGCTGAGAAATTGCAAACGTCGAGCAATTGCTCAGAGATGAAAAGTGCCAGCACTGAAAGCTCTTGCTAGCCAGCACCCTTCCTTGGAAGCGCTTTTGTAGGCCTAAGAACACTGGGGCTCTGGGCTTCTCTAGCCACCTCATCTTCTGCTCATCCTCTCGCGCACTCTAAAGAGAGCTCAGGTGAGAAATTGCAAACTTCGAGCAATTGCTCAGAGATGAAAAGTGCCAGCACTGAAAGCTCTTGCTAGCCAGCACCCTTCCTTGGAAGCGCTTTCACAGGCGCAGCAACACTGGGGCTTTGCGCTTCTCTAGCCACCAAACGTCACGGTCCTTCTCTTTCCGTCTCCTAGACACGAGCTGAGAAATTGCAAACGTCGAGCAATTGCTCCGAGATGAAAAGTGCCAGCACTGAAAGCTCTTGCTAGCCAGCACCCTTCCTTGGAAGCGCTTTCACAGGCGCAGCAACACTGGGGCTTTGCGCTTCTATACGCACCAAACGTCACGGTCATTCTCTTTCCGTCTCGTACACACGAGCTGAGAAAATGCAAACGTCGAGCAATTGCTCAGAGATGAAAAGTGCCAGCACTGAAAGCTCTTGCTACCCAGCACCCTTCCTTGGAAGCGCTTTTGTAGGCCTAAGAACACTGGGGCTCTGGGCTTCTCTAGCCACCTCATCTTCTGCTCATCCTCTCGCGCACTCTAAAGAGAGCTCAGGTGAGAAATTGCAAACGTCGAGCAATTGCTCAGAGATGAAAAGTGCCAGCACTGAAAGCTCTTGCTAGCCAGCACCCTTCCTTGGAAGCGCTTTCACAGGCGCAGCAACACTGGGGCTTTGCGCTTCTGTACGCACCAAACGTCACGGTCCTTCTCTTTCAGTCGGTAGACACGAGCTGAGAAATTGCAAACGTCGAGCAATTGCTCAGAGATGAAAAGTGCCAGCACTGAAAGCTGTTGCTAGCCAGCACCCTTCCTTGGAAGCGCTTTCACAGGCGCAGCAACACTGGGGCTTTGCGCTTCTCTAGCCACCAAACGTCACGGTCCTTCTCTTTCCGTCGGTAGACACGAGCTGAGAAATTGCAAACGTCGAGCAATTGCTCAGAGATGAAAAGTGCCAGCACTGAAAGCTCTTGCTAGCCAGCACCCTTCCTTGGAAGCGCTTTTATAGGCCTAAGAACACTGGGGCTCTGGGCTTCTCTAGCCACCTCATCTTCTGCTCATCCTCTCGCGCACTCTAAAGAGAGCTCAGGTGAGAAATTGCAAACGTCGAGCAATTGCTCAGAGATGAAAAGTGCCAGCACTGAAAGCTCTTGCTAGCCAGCACCCTTCCTTGGAAGCGCTTTCACAGGCGCAGCAACACTGGGGCTTTGCGCTTCTCTAGCCACCAAACGTCACGGTCCTTCTCTTTCCGTCGGTAGACACGAGCTGAGAAATTGCAAACGTCGAGCAATTGCTCAGAGATGAAAAGTGCCAGCACTGAAAGCTCTTGCTAGCCAGCCCCCTTCCTTGGAAGCGCTTTTGTAGGCCTAAGAACACTGGGGCTCTGGGCTTCTCTAGCCACCTCATCTTCTGCTCATCCTCTCGCGCACTCTAAAGAGAGCTCAGGTGAGAAATTGCAAACGTCGAGCAATTGCTCAGAGATGAAAAGTGCCAGCACTGAAAGCTCTTGCTAGCCAGCACCCTTCCTTGGAAGCGCTTTCACAGGCGCAGCAACACTGGGGCTTTGCGCTTCTCTAGCCACCAAACGTCACGGTCCTTCTCTTTCCGTCTCGTAGACACGAGCTGAGAAATTGCAAACGTCGAGCAATTGCTCAGAGATGAAAAGTGCCAGCACTGAAAGCTGTTGCTAGCCAGCACCCTTCCTTGGAAGCGCTTTTGTAGGCCTAAGAACACTGGGGCTCTGGGCTTCTCTAGCCACCTCATCTTCTGCTCATCCTCTCGCGCACTCTAAAGAGAGCTCAGGTGAGAAATTGCAAACGTCGAGCAATTGCTCAGAGATGAAAAGTGCCAGCACTGAAAGCTCTTGCTAGCCAGCACCCTTCCTTGGAAGCGCTTTCACAGGCGCAGCAACACTGGGGCTTTGCGCTTCTGTACGCACCAAACGTCACGGTCCTTCTCTTTCCGTCGGTAGACACGAGCTGAGAAATTGCAAACGTCGAGCAATTGCTCAGAGATGAAAAGTGCCAGCACTGAAAGCTCTTGCTAGCCAGCACCCTTCCTTGGAAGCGCTTTTGTAGGCCTAAGAACACTGGGGCTCTGGGCTTCTCTAGCCACCTCATCTTCTGCTCATCCTCTCGCGCACTCTAAAGAGAGCTCAGGTGAGAAATTGCAAACGTCGAGCAATTGCTCAGAGATGAAAAGTGTCAGCACTGAAAGCTCTTGCTAGCCAGCACCCTTCCTTGGAAGCGCTTTCACAGGCGCAGCAACACTGGGGCTTTGCGCTTCTCTAGCCACCAAACGTCACGGTCCTTCTCTTTCCGTCTCCTAGACACGAGCTGAGAAATTGCAAACGTCGAGCAATTGCTCAGAGATGAAAAGTGCCAGCACTGAAAGCTGTTGCTAGCCAGCCCCCTTCCTTGGAAGCGCTTTCACAGGCGCAGCAACACTGGGGCTTTGCGCTTCTATACGCACCAAACGTCACGGTCCTTCTCTTTCCGTCTCCTAGACACGAGCTGAGAAAATGCAAACGTCGAGCAATTGCTCAGAGATGAAAAGTGCCAGCACTGAAAGCTCTTGCTAGCCAGCACCCTTCCTTGGAAGCGCTTTTGTAGGCCTAAGAACACTGGGGCTCTGGGCTTCTCTAGCCACCTCATCTTCTGCTCATCCTCTCGCGCACTCTAAAGAGAGCTCAGGTGAGAAATTGCAAACGTCGAGCAATTGCTCAGAGATGAAAAGTGCCAGCACTGAAAGCTCTTGCTAGCCAGCACCCTTCCTTGGAAGCGCTTTCACAGGCGCAGCAACACTGGGGCTTTGCGCTTCTATACGCACCAAACGTCACGGTCCTTCTCTTTCCGTCGGTAGACACGAGCTGAGAAATTGCAAACGTCGAGCAATTGCTCAGAGATGAAAAGTGCCAGCACTGAAAGCTCTTGCTAGCCAGCACCCTTCCTTGGAAGCGCTTTTGTAGGCCTAAGAACACTGGGGCTCTGGGCTTCTCTAGCCACCTCATCTTCTGCTCATCCTCTCGCGCACTCTAAAGAGAGCTCAGGTGAGAAATTGCAAACTTCGAGCAATTGCTCAGAGATGAAAAGTGCCAGCACTGAAAGCTCTTGCTAGCCAGCACCCTTCCTTGGAAGCGCTTTCACAGGCGCAGCAACACTGGGGCTTTGCGCTTCTCTAGCCACCAAACGTCACGGTCCTTCTCTTTCCGTCTCCTAGACACGAGCTGAGAAATTGCAAACGTCCAGCAATTGCTCCGAGATGAAAAGTGCCAGCACTGAAAGCTCTTGCTAGCCAGCACCCTTCCTTGGAAGCGCTTTCACAGGCGCAGCAACACTGGGGCTTTGCGCTTCTATACGCACCAAACGTCACGGTCATTCTCTTTCCGTCTCGTACACACGAGCTGAGAAAATGCAAACGTCGAGCAATTGCTCAGAGATGAAAAGTGCCAGCACTGAAAGCTCTTGCTACCCAGCACCCTTCCTTGGAAGCGCTTTTGTAGGCCTAAGAACACTGGGGCTCTGGGCTTCTCTAGCCACCTCATCTTCTGCTCATCCTCTCGCGCACTCTAAAGAGAGCTCAGGTGAGAAATTGCAAACGTCGAGCAATTGCTCAGAGATGAAAAGTGCCAGCACTGAAAGCTCTTGCTAGCCAGCACCCTTCCTTGGAAGCGCTTTCACAGGCGCAGCAACACTGGGGCTTTGCGCTTCTGTACGCACCAAACGTCACGGTCCTTCTCTTTCAGTCGGTAGACACGAGCTGAGAAATTGCAAACGTCGAGCAATTGCTCAGAGATGAAAAGTGCCAGCACTGAAAGCTGTTGCTAGCCAGCACCCTTCCTTGGAAGCGCTTTCACAGGCGCAGCAACACTGGGGCTTTGCGCTTCTCTAGCCACCAAACGTCACGGTCCTTCTCTTTCCGTCGGTAGACACGAGCTGAGAAATTGCAAACGTCGAGCAATTGCTCAGAGATGAAAAGTGCCAGCACTGAAAGCTCTTGCTAGCCAGCACCCTTCCTTGGAAGCGCTTTTATAGGCCTAAGAACACTGGGGCTCTGGGCTTCTCTAGCCACCTCATCTTCTGCTCATCCTCTCGCGCACTCTAAAGAGAGCTCAGGTGAGAAATTGCAAACGTCGAGCAATTGCTCAGAGATGAAAAGTGCCAGCACTGAAAGCTCTTGCTAGCCAGCACCCTTCCTTGGAAGCGCTTTCACAGGCGCAGCAACACTGGGGCTTTGCGCTTCTCTAGCCACCAAACGTCACGGTCCTTCTCTTTCCGTCGGTAGACACGAGCTGAGAAATTGCAAACGTCGAGCAATTGCTCAGAGATGAAAAGTGCCAGCACTGAAAGCTCTTGCTAGCCAGCACCCTTCCTTGGAAGCGCTTTTGTAGGCCTAAGAACACTGGGGCTCTGGGCTTCTCTAGCCACCTCATCTTCTGCTCATCCTCTCGCGCACTCTAAAGAGAGCTCAGGTGAGAAATTGCAAACGTCGAGCAATTGCTCAGAGATGAAAAGTGCCAGCACTGAAAGCTGTTGCTAGCCAGCACCCTTCCTTGGAAGCGCTTTCACAGGCGCAGCAACACTGGGGCTTTGCGCTTCTATACGCACCAAATGTCACGGTCCTTCTCTTTCCGTCTCCTAGACACGAGCTGAGAAATTGCAAACGTCGAGCAATTGCTCAGAGATGAAAAGTGCCAGCACTGAAAGCTGTTGCTAGCCAGCACCCTTCCTTGGAAGTGCTTTTGTAGGCCTAAAAACACTGGGGCTCTGGGCTTCTCTAGCCACCTCATCTTCTGCTCATCCTCTCGCGCACTCTAAAGAGAGCTCAGGTGAGAAATTGCAAACGTCGAGCAATTGCTCAGAGATGAAAAGTGCCAGCACTGAAAGCTCTTGCTAGCCAGCACCCTTCCTTGGAAGCGCTTTCACAGGCGCAGCAACACTGGGGCTTTGCGCTTCTCTAGCCACCAAACGTCACGGTCCTTCTCTTTCCGTTGGTAGACACGAGCTGAGAAATTGCAAACGTCGAGCAATTGCTCAGAGATGAAAAGTGCCAGCACTGAAAGCTCTTGCTAGCCAGCACCCTTCCTTGGAAGCGCTTTTGTAGGCCTAAGAACACTGGGGCTCTGGGCTTCTCTAGCCACCTCATCTTCTGCTCATCCTCTCGCGCACTCTAAAGAGAGCTCAGGTGAGAAATTGCAAACGTCGAGCAATTGCTCAGAGATGAAAAGTGCCAGCACTGAAAGCTGTTGCTAGCCAGCACCCTTCCTTGGAAGCGCTTTCACAGGCGCAGCAACACTGGGGCTTTGCGCTTCTCTAGCCACCAAACGTCACGGTCCTTCTCTTTCCGTCTCCTAGACACGAGCTGAGAAATTGCAAACGTCGAGCAATTGCTCCGAGATGAAAAGTGCCAGCACTGAAAGCTCTTGCTAGCCAGCACCCTTCCTTGGAAGCGCTTTCACAGGCGCAGCAACACTGGGGCTTTGCGCTTCTATACGCACCAAACGTCACGGTCATTCTCTTTCCGTCTCCTAGACACGAGCTGAGAAAATGCAAACGTCGAGCAATTGCTCAGAGATGAAAAGTGCCAGCACTGAAAGCTGTTGCTAGCCAGCACCCTTCCTTGGAAGCGCTTTTGTAGGCCTAAGAACACTGGGGCTCTGGGCTTCTCTAGCCACCTCATCTTCTGCTCATCCTCTCGCGCACTCTAAAGAGAGCTCAGGTGAGAAATTGCAAACGTCGAGCAATTGCTCAGAGATGAAAAGTGCCAGCACTGAAAGCTGTTGCTAGCCAGCACCCTTCCTTGGAAGCGCTTTTGTAGGCCTAAGAACACTGGGGCTCTGGGCTTCTCTAGCCACCTCATCTTCTGCTCATCCTCTCGCGCACTCTAAAGAGAGCTCAGGTGAGAAATTGCAAACGTCGAGCAATTGCTCAGAGATGAAAAGTGCCAGCACTGAAAGCTCTTGCTAGCCAGCACCCTTCCTTGGAAGCGCTTTCACAGGCGCAGCAACACTGGGGCTTTGCGCTTCTCTAGCCACCAAACGTCACGGTCGTTCTCTTTCCGTCGGTAGACACGAGCTGAGAAATTGCAAACGTCGAGCAATTGCTCAGAGATGAAAAGTGCCAGCACTGAAAGCTCTTGCTAGCCAGCACCCTTCCTTGGAAGCGTTTTCACAGGCGCAGCAACACTGGGGCTTTGCGCTTCTCTAGCCACCAAAAGTCACGGTCCTTCTCTTTCCGTCGGTAGACACGAGCTGAGAAATTGCAAACGTCGAGCAATTGCTCAGAGATGAAAAGTGCCAGCACTGAAAGCTGTTGCTAGCCAGCACCCTTCCTTGGAAGCGCTTTTGTAGGCCTAAGAACACTGGGGCTCTGGGCTTCTCTAGCCACCTCATCTTCTGCTCATCCTCTCGCGCACTCTAAAGAGAGCTCAGGTGAGAAATTGCAAACGTCGAGCAATTGCTCAGAGATGAAAAGTGCCAGCACTGAAAGCTGTTGCTAGCCAGCACCCTTCCTTGGAAGCGCTTTCACAGGCGCAGTAACACTGGGGCTTTGCGCTTCTCTAGCCACCAAACGTCACGGTCCTTCTCTTTCCGTCTCCTAGACACGAGCTGAGAAATTGCAAACGTCGAGCAATTGCTCAGAGATGAAAAGTGCCAGCACTGAAAGCTGTTGCTAGCCAGCACCCTTCCTTGGAAGCGCTTTTGTAGGCCTAAGAACACTGGGGCTCTGGGCTTCTCTAGCCACCTCATCTTCTGCTCATCCTCTCGCGCACTCTAAAGAGAGCTCAGGTGAGAAATTGCAAACGTCGAGCAATTGCTCAGAGATGAAAAGTGCCAGCACTGAAAGCTCTTGCTAGCCAGCACCCTTCCTTGGAAGCGCTTTCACAGGTGCAGCAACACTGGGGCTTTGCGCTTCTCTAGCCACCAAACGTCACGGTCCTTCTCTTTCAGTCGGTAGACACGAGCTGAGAAATTGCAAACGTCGAGCAATTGCTCAGAGATGAAAAGTGCCAGCACTGAAAGCTGTTGCTAGCCAGCACCCTTCCTTGGAAGCGCTTTTGTAGGCCTAAGAACACTGGGGCTCTGGGCTTCTCTAGCCACCTCATCTTCTGCTCATCCTCTCGCGCACTCTAAAGAGAGCTCAGGTGAGAAATTGCAAACGTCGAGCAATTGCTCAGAGATGAAAAGTGCCAGCACTGAAAGCTCTTGCTAGCCAGCCCCCTTCCTTGGAAGCGCTTTCACAGGCGCAGCAACACTGGGGCTTTGCGCTTCTCTAGCCACCAAACGTCACGGTCCTTCTCTTTCCGTCTCGTAGACACGAGCTGAGAAATTGCAAACGTCGAGCAATTGCTCAGAGATGAAAAGTGCCAGCACTGAAAGCTCTTGCTAGCCAGCACCCTTCCTTGGAAGCGCTTTTGTAGGCCGAAGAACACTGGGGCTCTGGGCTTCTCTAGCCACCTCATCTTCTGCTCATCCTCTCGCGCACTCTAAAGAGAGCTCAGGGGAGAAATTGCAAACGTCGAGCAATTGCTCAGAGATGAAAAGTGCCAGCACTGAAAGCTCTTGCTAGCCAGCACCCTTCCTTGGAAGCGCTTTCACAGGTGCAGCAACACTGGGGCTTTGCGCTTCTCTACCCACCAAAAGTCACGGTCCTTCTCTTTCCGTCTCGTAGACACGAGCTGAGAAATTGCAAACGTCGAGCAATTGCTCAGAGATGAAAAGTGCCAGCACTGAAAGCTGTTGCTAGCCAGCCCCCTTCCTTGGAAGCGCTTTTGTAGGCCTAAGAACACTGGGGCTCTGGGCTTCTCTAGCCACCTCATCTTCTGCTCATCCTCTCTCGCACTCTAAAGAGAGCTCAGGTGAGAAATTGCAAACGTCGAGCAATTGCTCAGAGATGAAAAGTGCCAGCACTGAAAGCTCTTGCTAGCCAGCACCCTTCCTTGGAAGCGCTTTCACAGGCGCAGCAACACTGGGGCTTTGCGCTTCTCTAGCCACCAAATGTCACGGTCCTTCTCTTTCCGTCTCGTAGACACGAGCTGAGAAATTGCAAACGTCGAGCAATTGCTCAGAGATGAAAAGTGCCAGCACTGAAAGCTGTTGGTAGCCAGCACCCTTCCTTGGAAGCGCTTTTGTAGCCCTTAGAACACTGGGGCTCTGGGTTCTCTAGCCACCTCATATTCTGCTCATCCTCTCGCGCACTCTAAAGAGAGCTCAGGTGAGAAATTGCAAACGTCGAGCAATTGCTCAGAGATGAAAAGTGCCAGCACTGAAAGCTCTTGCTAGCCAGCACCCTTCCTTGGAAGCGCTTTCACAGGCGCAGCAACACTGGGGCTTTGCGCTTCTGTACGCACCAAACGTCACGGTCCTTCTCTTTCAGTCGGTAGACACGAGCTGAGAAATTGCAAACGTCGAGCAATTGCTCAGAGATGAAAAGTGCCAGCACTGAAAGCTCTTGCTAGCCAGCACCCTTCCTTGGAAGCGCTTTTGTAGGCCTAAGAACACTGGGGCTCTGGGCTTCTCTAGCCACCTCATCTTCTGCTCATCCTCTCGCGCGCTCTGAAGAGAGCTCAGGTGAGAAATTGCAAACGTCGAGCAATTGCTCAGAGATGAAAAGTGCCAGCACTGAAAGCTGTTGCTAGCCAGCACCCTTCCTTGGAAGCGCTTTCACAGGCGCAGCAACACTGGGGCTTTGCGCTTCTCTAGCCACCAAACGTCACGGTCCTTCTCTTTCCGTCTCGTAGACACGAGCTGAGAAATTGCAAACGTCGAGCAATTGCTCAGAGATGAAAAGTGCCAGCACTGAAAGCTCTTGCTAGCCAGCACCCTTCCTTGGAAGCGCTTTCACAGGCGCAGCAACACTGGGGCTTTGCGCTTCTCTAGCCACCAAAAGTCACGGTCCTTCTCTTTCCGTCGGTAGACACGAGCTGAGAAATTGCAAACGTCGAGCAATTGCTCCGAGATGAAAAGTGCCAGCACTGAAAGCTCTTGCTAGCCAGCACCCTTCCTTGGAAGCGCTTTTGTAGGCCTAAGAACACTGGGGCTCTGGGCTTCTCTAGCCACCTCATCTTCTGCTCATCCTCTCTCGCACTCTAAAGAGAGCTCAGGTGAGAAATTGCAAACGTCGAGCAATTGCTCAGAGATGAAAAGTGCCAGCACTGAAAGCTGTTGCTAGCCAGCACCCTTCCTTGGAAGCGCTTTCACAGGCGCAGTAACACTGGGGCTTTGCGCTTCTCTAGCCACCAAACGTCACGGTCCTTCTCTTTCCGTCGGTAGACACGAGCTGAGAAATTGCAAACGTCGAGCAATTGCTCCGAGATGAAAAGTGCCAGCACTGAAAGCTCTTGCTAGCCAGCACCCTTCCTTGGAAGCGCTTTTGTAGGCCTAAGAACACTGGGGCTCTGGGCTTCTCTAGCCACCTCATCTTCTGCTCATCCTCTCGCGCACTCTAAAGAGAGCTCAGGTGAGAAATTGCAAACGTCGAGCAATTGCTCAGAGATGAAAAGTGCCAGCACTGAAAGCTCTTGCTAGCCAGCACCCTTCCTTGGAAGCGCTTTCACAGGCGCAGCAACACTGGGGCTTTGCGCTTCTGTACGCACCAAACGTCACGGTCCTTCTCTTTCCGTCGGTAGACACGAGCTGAGAAATTGCAAACGTCGAGCAATTGCTCAGAGATGAAAAGTGCCAGCACTGAAAGCTGTTGCTAGCCAGCACCCTTCCTTGGAAGCGCTTTTGTAGGCCTAAGAACACTGGGGCTCTGGGCTTCTCTAGCCACCTCATCTTCTGCTCATCCTCTCGCGCACTCTAAAGAGAGCTCAGGTGAGAAATTGCAAACGTCGAGCAATTGCTCAGAGATGAAAAGTGCCAGCACTGAAAGCTGTTGCTAGCCAGCCCCCTTCCTTGGAAGCGCTTTCACAGGCGCAGCAACACTGGGGCTTTGCGCTTCTCTAGCCACCAAACGTCACGGTCCTTCTCTTTCCGTCTCGTAGACACGAGCTGAGAAATTGCAAACGTCGAGCAATTGCTCAGAGATGAAAAGTGCCAGCACTGAAAGCTGTTGCTAGCCAGCACCCTTCCTTGGAAGCGCTTTCACAGGCGCAGCAACACTGGGGCTTTGCGCTTCTCTAGCCACCAAACGTCACGGTCCTTCTCTTTCCGTCTCCTAGACACGAGCTGAGAAATTGCAAACGTCGAGCAATTGCTCAGAGATGAAAAGTGCCAGCACTGAAAGCTCTTGCTAGCCAGCACCCTTCCTTGGAAGCGCTTTTGTAGGCCTAAGAACACTGGGGCTCTGGGCTTCTCTAGCCACCTCATCTTCTGCTCATCCTCTCGCGCACTCTGAAGAGAGCTCAGGTGAGAAATTGCAAACGTCGAGCAATTGCTCAGAGATGAAAAGTGCCAGCACTGAAAGCTCTTGCTAGCCAGCACCCTTCCTTGGAAGCGCTTTCACAGGCGCAGCAACACTGGGGCTTTGCGCTTCTCTAGCCACCAAACGTCACGGTCCTTCTCTTTCCGTCGGTAGACACGAGCTGAGAAATTGCAAACGTCGAGCAATTGCTCAGAGATGAAAAGTGCCAGCACTGAAAGCTGTTGCTAGCCAGCACCCTTCCTTGGAAGCGCTTTACAGGCGCAGCAACACTGGGGCTTTGCGCTTCTATACGCACCAAACGTCACGGTCCTTCTCTTTCCGTCGGTAGACACGAGCTGAGAAATTGCAAACGTCGAGCAATTGCTCAGAGATGAAAAGTGCCAGCACTGAAAGCTCTTGCTAGCCAGCCCCCTTCCTTGGAAGCGCTTTTGTAGGCCTAAGAACACTGGGGCTCTGGGCTTCTCTAGCCACCTCATCTTCTGCTCATCCTCTCGCGCACTCTAAAGAGAGCTCAGGTGAGAAATTGCAAACGTCGAGCAATTGCTCAGAGATGAAAAGTGCCAGCACTGAAAGCTCTTGCTAGCCAGCACCCTTCCTTGGAAGCGCTTTCACAGGCGCAGCAACACTGGGGCTTTGCGCTTCTCTAGCCACCAAACGTCACGGTCCTTCTCTTTCCGTCTCCTAGACACGAGCTGAGAAATTGCAAACGTCGAGCAATTGCTCAGAGATGAAAAGTGCCAGCACTGAAAGCTCTTGCTAGCCAGCACCCTTCCTTGGAAGCGCTTTCACAGGCGCAGCAACACTGGGGCTTTGCGCTTCTATACGCACCAAACGTCACGGTCCTTCTCTTTCCGTCTCGTAGACACGAGCTGAGAAATTGCAAACGTCCAGCAATTGCTCCGAGATGAAAACTGCCAGCACTGAAAGCTGTTGCTAGCCAGCACCCTTCCTTGGAAGCGCTTTTGTAGGCCTAAGAACACTGGGGCTCTGGGCTTCACTAGCCACCTCATCTTCTGCTCATCCTCGCGCGCACTCTAAAGAGAGCTCAGGTGAGAAATTGCAAACGTCGAGCAATTGCTCAGAGATGAAAAGTGCCAGCACTGAAAGCTGTTGCTAGCCAGCACCCTTCCTTGGAAGCGCTTTCACAGGCGCAGTAACACTGGGGCTTTGCGCTTCTCTACCCACCAAACGTCACGGTCCTTCTCTTTCAGTCGGTAGACACGAGCTGAGAAATTGCAAACGTCGAGCAATTGCTCAGAGATGAAAAGTGCCAGCACTGAAAGCTGTTGCTAGCCAGCACCCTTCCTTGGAAGCGCTTTTGTAGGCCTAAGAACACTGGGGCTCTGGGCTTCTCTAGCCACCTCATCTTCTGCTCATCCTCTCGCGCACTCTAAAGAGAGCTCAGGTGAGAAATTGCAAACGTCGAGCAATTGCTCAGAGATGAAAAGTGCCAGCACTGAAAGCTCTTGCTAGCCAGCACCCTTCCTTGGAAGCGCTTTCACAGGCGCAGCAACACTGGGGCTTTGCGCTTCTCTAGCCACCAAGCGTCACGGTCCTTCTCTTTCCGTCTCGTAGACACGAGCTGAGAAATTGCAAACGTCGAGCAATTGCTCAGAGATGAAAAGTGCCAGCACTGAAAGCTGTTGCTAGCCAGCACCCTTCCTTGGAAGCGCTTTCACAGGCGCAGCAACACTGGGGCTTTGCGCTTCTATACGCACCAAACGTCACGGTCCTTCTCTTTCCGTCTCGTAGACACGAGCTGAGAAATTGCAAACGTCGAGCAATTGCTCAGAGATGAAAAGTGCCAGCACTGAAAGCTGTTGCTAGCCAGCACCCTTCCTTGGAAGCGCTTTTGTAGGCCGAAGAACACTGGGGCTCTGGGCTTCTCTAGCCACCTCATCTTCTGCTCATCCTCTCGCGCACTCTAAAGAGAGCTCAGGTGAGAAATTGCAAACGTCGAGCAATTGCTCAGAGATGAAAAGTGCCAGCACTGAAAGCTCTTGCTAGCCAGCACCCTTCCTTGGAAGCGCTTTCACAGGCGCAGTAACACTGGGGCTTTGCGCTTCTCTAGCCACCAAGCGTCACGGTCCTTCTCTTTCCGTCTCGTAGACACGAGCTGAGAAATTGCAAACGTCGAGCAATTGCTCAGAGATGAAAAGTGCCAGCACTGAAAGCTGTTGCTAGCCAGCACCCTTCCTTGGAAGCGCTTTTGTAGGCCTAAGAACACTGGGGCTCTGGGCTTCTCTAGCCACCTAATCTTCTGCTCATCCTCTCGCGCACTCTAAAGAGAGCTCAGGTGAGAAATTGCAAACGTCGAGCAATTGCTCAGAGATGAAAAGTGCCAGCACTGAAAGCTCTTGCTAGCCAGCACCCTTCCTTGGAAGCGCTTTCACAGGCGCAGCAACACTGGGGCTTTGCGCTTCTCTAGCCACCAAACGTCACGGTCCTTCTCTTTCCGTCGGTAGACACGAGCTGAGAAATTGCAAACGTCGAGCAATTGCTCAGAGATGAAAAGTGCCAGCACTGAAAGCTCTTGCTAGCCAGCACCCTTCCTTGGAAGCGCTTTACAGGCGCAGCAACACTGGGGCTTTGCGCTTCTATACGCACCAAACGTCACGGTCCTTCTCTTTCCGTCTCGTAGACAGGAGCTGAGAAATTGCAAACGTCGAGCAATTGCTCCGAGATGAAAACTGCCAGCACTGAAAGCTGTTGCTAGCCAGCACCCTTCCTTGGAAGCGCTTTTGTAGGCCTAAGAACACTGGGGCTCTGGGCTTCTCTAGCCACCTCATCTTCTGCTCATCCTCGCGCGCACTCTAAAGAGAGCTCAGGTGAGAAATTGCAAACGTCGAGCAATTGCTCAGAGATGAAAAGTGCCAGCACTGAAAGCTGTTGCTAGCCAGCACCCTTCCTTGGAAGCGCTTTCACAGGCGCAGTAACACTGGGGCTTTGCGCTTCTCTAGCCACCAAACGTCACGGTCCTTCTCTTTCAGTCGGTAGACACGAGCTGAGAAATTGCAAACGTCGAGCAATTGCTCCGAGATGAAAAGTGCCAGCACTGAAAGCTGTTGCTAGCCAGCACCCTTCCTTGGAAGCGCTTTTGTAGGCCTAAGAACACTGGGGCTCTGGGCTTCTCTAGCCACCTCATCTTCTGCTCATCCTCTCGCGCACTCTAAAGAGAGCTCAGGTGAGAAATTGCAAACGTCGAGCAATTGCTCAGAGATGAAAAGTGCCAGCACTGAAAGCTCTTGCTAGCCAGCACCCTTCCTTGGAAGCGCTTTCACAGGCGCAGCAACACTGGGGCTTTGCGCTTCTCTAGCCACCAAGCGTCACGGTCCTTCTCTTTCCGTCTCCTAGACACGAGCTGAGAAATTGCAAACGTCGAGCAATTGCTCAGAGATGAAAAGTGCCAGCACTGAAAGCTCTTGCTAGCCAGCACCCTTCCTTGGAAGCGCTTTCACAGGCGCAGCAACACTGGGGCTTTGCGCTTCTATACGCACCAAACGTCACGGTCCTTCTCTTTCCGTCTCCTAGACACGAGCTGAGAAATTGCAAACGTCGAGCAATTGCTCAGAGATGAAAAGTGCCAGCACTGAAAGCTGTTGCTAGCCAGCACCCTTCCTTGGAAGCGCTTTCACAGGCGCAGCAACACTGGGGCTTTGCGCTTCTCTACCCACCAAACGTCACGGTCCTTCTCTTTCCGTCTCCTAGACACGAGCTGAGAAATTGCAAACGTCGAGCAATTGCTCAGAGATGAAAAGTGCCAGCACTGAAAGCTGTTGCTAGCCAGCACCCTTCCTTGGAAGCGCTTTCACAGGCGCAGCAACACTGGGGCTTTGCGCTTCTATAGGCACCAAACGTCACGGTCATTCTCTTTCCGTCTCGTAGACACGAGCTGAGAAATTGCAAACGTCCAGCAATTGCTCCGAGATGAAAACTGCCAGCACTGAAAGCTGTTGCTAGCCAGCACCCTTCCTTGGAAGCGCTTTTGTAGGCCTAAGAACACTGGGGCTCTGGGCTTCTCTAGCCACCTCATCTTCTGCTCATCCTCGCGCGCACTCTAAAGAGAGCTCAGGTGAGAAATTGCAAACGTCCAGCAATTGCTCAGAGATGAAAAGTGCCAGCACTGAAAGCTGTTGCTAGCCAGCACCCTTCCTTGGAAGCGCTTTCACAGGCGCAGTAACACTGGGGCTTTGCGCTTCTGTACGCACCAAACGTCACGGTCCTTCTCTTTCAGTCGGTAGACACGAGCTGAGAAATTGCAAACGTCGAGCAATTGCTCAGAGATGAAAAGTGCCAGCACTGAAAGCTGTTGCTAGCCAGCACCCTTCCTTGGAAGCGCTTTTGTAGGCCTAAGAACACTGGGGCTCTGGGCTTCTCTAGCCACCTCATCTTCTGCTCATCCTCTCGCGCACTCTAAAGAGAGCTCAGGTGAGAAATTGCAAACGTCGAGCAATTGCTCAGAGATGAAAAGTGCCAGCACTGAAAGCTCTTGCTAGCCAGCACCCTTCCTTGGAAGCGCTTTCACAGGCGCAGCAACACTGGGGCTTTGCGCTTCTCTAGCCACCAAGCGTCACGGTCCTTCTCTTTCCGTCTCGTAGACACGAGCTGAGAAATTGCAAACGTCGAGCAATTGCTCAGAGATGAAAAGTGCCAGCACTGAAAGCTGTTGCTAGCCAGCACCCTTCCTTGGAAGCGCTTTCACAGGCGCAGCAACACTGGGGCTTTGCGCTTCTATACGCACCAAACGTCACGGTCCTTCTCTTTCCGTCTCGTAGACACGACCTGAGAAATTGCAAACGTCGAGCAATTGCTCAGAGATGAAAAGTGCCAGCACTGAAAGCTGTTGCTAGCCAGCACCCTTCCTTGGAAGCGCTTTTGTAGGCCTAAGAACACTGGGGCTCTGGGCTTCTCTAGCCACCTCATCTTCTGCTCATCCTCTCGCGCACTCTAAAGAGAGCTCAGGTGAGAAATTGCAAACGTCGAGCAATTGCTCAGAGATGAAAAGTGCCAGCACTGAAAGCTCTTGCTAGCCAGCACCCTTCCTTGGAAGCGCTTTCACAGGCGCAGCAACACTGGGGCTTTGCGCTTCTCTAGCCACCAAACGTCACGGTCCTTCTCTTTCCGTCTCATAGACACGAGCTGAGAAATTGCAAACGTCGAGCAATTGCTCAGAGATGAAAAGTGCCAGCACTGAAAGCTCTTGCTAGCCAGCACCCTTCCTTGGAAGCGCTTTCACAGGCGCAGCAACACTGGGGCTTTGCGCTTCTATACGCACCAAACGTCACGGTCCTTCTCTTTCCGTCTCGTAGACACGAGCTGAGAAATTGCAAACGTCGAGCAATTGCTCAGAGATGAAAAGTGCCAGCACTGAAAGCTGTTGCTAGCCAGCACCCTTCCTTGGAAGCGCTTTTGTAGGCCGAAGAACACTGGGGCTCTGGGCTTCTCTAGCCACCTCATCTTCTGCTCATCCTCTCGCGCACTCTAAAGAGAGCTCAGGTGAGAAATTGCAAACGTCGAGCAATTGCTCAGAGATGAAAAGTGCCAGCACTGAAAGCTCTTGCTAGCCAGCACCCTTCCTTGGAAGCGCTTTCACAGGCGCAGTAACACTGGGGCTTTGCGCTTCTCTAGCCACCAAGCGTCACGGTCCTTCTCTTTCCGTCTCGTAGACACGAGCTGAGAAATTGCAAACGTCGAGCAATTGCTCAGAGATGAAAAGTGCCAGCACTGAAAGCTGTTGCTAGCCAGCACCCTTCCTTGGAAGCGCTTTCACAGGCGCAGTAACACTGGGGCTTTGCGCTTCTCTAGCCACCAAACGTCACGGTCCTTCTCTTTCCGTCTCGTAGACACGAGCTGAGAAATTGCAAACGTCGAGCAATTGCTCAGAGATGAAAAGTGCCAGCACTGAAAGCTGTTGCTAGCCAGCACCCTTCCTTGGAAGCGCTTTTGTAGGCCTAAGAACACTGGGGCTCTGGGCTTCTCTAGCCACCTCATCTTCTGCTCATCCTCTCGCGCACTCTAAAGAGAGCTCAGGTGAGAAATTGCAAACGTCGAGCAATTGCTCAGAGATGAAAAGTGCCAGCACTGAAAGCTCTTGCTAGCCAGCACCCTTCCTTGGAAGCGCTTTCACAGGCGCAGCAACACTGGGGCTTTGCGCTTCTCTAGCCACCAAACGTCACGGTCCTTCTCTTTCCGTCGGTAGACACGAGCTGAGAAATTGCAAACGTCGAGCAATTGCTCAGAGATGAAAAGTGCCAGCACTGAAAGCTCTTGCTAGCCAGCACCCTTCCTTGGAAGCGCTTTACAGGCGCAGCAACACTGGGGCTTTGTGCTTCTATACGCACCAAACGTCACGGTCCTTCTCTTTCCGTCTCGTAGACACGAGCTGAGAAATTGCAAACGTCGAGCAATTGCTCCGAGATGAAAACTGCCAGCACTGAAAGCTGTTGCTAGCCAGCACCCTTCCTTGGAAGCGCTTTTGTAGGCCTAAGAACACTGGGGCTCTGGGCTTCTCTAGCCACCTCATCTTCTGCTCATCCTCGCGCGCACTCTAAAGAGAGCTCAGGTGAGAAATTGCAAACGTCGAGCAATTGCTCAGAGATGAAAAGTGCCAGCACTGAAAGCTGTTGCTAGCCAGCACCCTTCCTTGGAAGCGCTTTCACAGGCGCAGCAACACTGGGGCTTTGCGCTTCTATACGCACCAAACGTCACGGTCCTTCTCTTTCCGTCTCCTAGACACGAGCTGAGAAATTGCAAACGTCGAGCAATTGCTCAGAGATGAAAAGTGCCAGCACTGAAAGCTGTTGCTAGCCAGCACCCTTCCTTGGAAGCGCTTTTGTAGGCCGAAGAACACTGGGGCTCTGGGCTTCTCTAGCCACCAAACGTCACGGTCCTTCTCTTTCAGTCGGTAGACACGAGCTGAGAAATTGCAAACGTCGAGCAATTGCTCCGAGATGAAAAGTGCCAGCACTGAAAGCTGTTGCTAGCCAGCACCCTTCCTTGGAAGCGCTTTTGTAGGCCTAAGAACACTGGGGCTCTGGGCTTCTCTAGCCACCTCATCTTCTGCTCATCCTCTCGCGCACTCTAAAGAGAGCTCAGGTGAGAAATTGCAAACGTCGAGCAATTGCTCAGAGATGAAAAGTGCCAGCACTGAAAGCTCTTGCTAGCCAGCACCCTTCCTTGGAAGCGCTTTCACAGGCGCAGCAACACTGGGGCTTTGCGCTTCTCTAGCCACCAAGCGTCACGGTCCTTCTCTTTCCGTCTCGTAGACACGAGCTGAGAAATTGCAAACGTCGAGCAATTGCTCAGAGATGAAAAGTGCCAGCACTGAAAGCTCTTGCTAGCCAGCACCCTTCCTTGGAAGCGCTTTCACAGGCGCAGCAACACTGGGGCTTTGCGCTTCTATACGCACCAAACGTCACGGTCCTTCTCTTTCCGTCTCCTAGACACGAGCTGAGAAATTGCAAACGTCGAGCAATTGCTCAGAGATGAAAAGTGCCAGCACTGAAAGCTGTTGCTAGCCAGCACCCTTCCTTGGAAGCGCTTTCACAGGCGCAGCAACACTGGGGCTTTGCGCTTCTCTACCCACCAAACGTCACGGTCCTTCTCTTTCCGTCTCCTAGACACGAGCTGAGAAATTGCAAACGTCGAGCAATTGCTCAGAGATGAAAAGTGCCAGCACTGAAAGCTGTTGCTAGCCAGCACCCTTCCTTGGAAGCGCTTTCACAGGAGCAGCAACACTGGGGCTTTGCGCTTCTCTACCCACCAAACGTCACGGTCCTTCTCTTTCCGTCGGTAGACACGAGCTGAGAAATTGCAAACGTGGAGCAATTGCTCAGAGATGAAAAGTGCCAGCACTGAAAGCTCTTGCTAGCCAGCACCCTTCCTTGGAAGCGCTTTTGTAGGCCTAAGAACACTGGGGCTCTGGGCTTCTCTAGCCACCTCATCTTCTGCTCATCCTCTCGCGCACTCTAAAGAGAGCTCAGGTGAGAAATTGCAAACGTCGAGCAATTGCTCAGAGATGAAAAGTGCCAGCACTGAAAGCTGTTGCTAGCCAGCACCCTTCCTTGGAAGCGCTTTCACAGGCGCAGCAACACTGGGGCTTTGCGCTTCTCTAGCCACCAAACGTCACGGTCCTTCTCTTTCCGTCGGTAGACACGAGCTGAGAAATTGCAAACGTGGAGCAATTGCTCAGAGATGAAAAGTGCCAGCACTGAAAGCTCTTGCTAGCCAGCACCCTTCCTTGGAAGCGCTTTACAGGCGCAGCAACACTGGGGCTTTGCACTTCTATACGCACCAAACGTCACGGTCCTTCTCTTTCCGTCGGTAGACACGAGCTGAGAAATTGCAAACGTCGAGCAATTGCTCAGAGATGAAAAGTGCCAGCACTGAAAGCTGTTGCTAGCCAGCCCCCTTCCTTGGAAGCGCTTTTGTAGGCCTAAGAACACTGGGGCTCTGGGCTTCTCTAGCCACCTCATCTTCTGCTCATCCTCTCGCGCACTCTAAAGAGAGCTCAGGTGAGAAATTGCAAACGTCGAGCAATTGCTCAGAGATGAAAAGTGCCAGCACTGAAAGCTCTTGCTAGCCAGCACCCTTCCTTGGAAGCGCTTTCACAGGCGCAGCAACACTGGGGCTTTGCGCTTCTCTAGCCACCAAACGTCACGGTCCTTCTCTTTCCGTCTCCTAGACACGAGCTGAGAAATTGCAAACATCGAGCAATTGCTCAGAGACGAAAAGTGCCAGCACTGAAAGCTGTTGCTAGCCAGCACCCTTCCTTGGAAGCGCTTTCACAGGCGCAGCAACACTGGGGCTTTGCACTTCTCTAGCCACCAAACGTCACGGTCCTTCTCTTTCCGTCTCGTAGACACGAGCTGAGAAATTGCAAACATCGAGCAATTGCTCAGAGATGAAAAGTGCCAGCACTGAAAGCTGTTGCTAGCCAGCACCCTTCCTTGGAAGCGCTTTTGTAGGCCTAAGAACACTGGGGCTCTGGGCTTCTCTAGCCACCTCATCTTCTGCTCATCCTCTCGCGCACTCTAAAGAGAGCTCAGGTGAGAAATTGCAAACGTCGAGCAATTGCTCAGAGATGAAAAGTGCCAGCACTGAAAGCTGTTGCTAGCCAGCACCCTTCCTTGGAAGCGCTTTCACAGGCGCAGCAACACTGGGGCTTTGCGCTTCTCTAGCCACCAAGCGTCACGGTCCTTCTCTTTCCGTCGGTAGACACGAGCTGAGAAATTGCAAACGTGGAGCAATTGCTCAGAGATGAAAAGTGCCAGCACTGAAAGCTCTTGCTAGCCAGCACCCTTCCTTGGAAGCGCTTTCACAGGCGCAGCAACACTGGGGCTTTGCGCTTCTCTAGCCACCAAAAGTCATGCTCCTTCTCTTTCCGTCGGTAGACACGAGCTGAGAAATTGCAAACGTCGAGCAATTGCTCAGAGATGAAAAGTGCCAGCACTGAAAGCTGTTGCTAGCCAGCACCCTTCCTTGGAAGCGCTTTTGTAGGCCTAAGAACACTGGGGCTCTGGGCTTCTCTAGCCACCTCATCTTCTGCTCATCCTCTCGCGCACTCTAAAGAGAGCTCAGGTGAGAAATTACAAACGTCGAGCAATTGCTCAGAGATGAAAAGTGCCAGCACTGAAAGCTGTTGCTAGCCAGCACCCTTCCTTGGAAGCGCTTTCACAGGCGCAGCAACACTGGGGCTTTGCGCTTCTCTAGCCACCAAACGTCACGGTCCTTCTCTTTCCGTCTCCTAGACACGAGCTGAGAAATTGCAAACGTCGAGCAATTGCTCAGAGATGAAAAGTGCCAGCACTGAAAGCTGTTGCTAGCCAGCACCCTTCCTTGGAAGCGCTTTTGTAGGCCTAAGAACACTGGGGCTCTGGGCTTCTCTAGCCACCTCATCTTCTGCTCATCCTCTCGCGCACTCTAAAGAGAGCTCAGGTGAGAAATTGCAAACGTCGAGCAATTGCTCAGAGATGAAAAGTGCCAGCACTGAAAGCTCTTGCTAGCCAGCACCCTTCCTTGGAAGCGCTTTCACAGGCGCAGCAACACTGGGGCTTTGCGCTTCTCTAGCCACCAAACGTCACGGTCCTTCTCTTTCCGTCTCGTAGACACGAGCTGAGAAATTGCAAACGTCGAGCAATTGCTCAGAGATGAAAAGTGCCAGCACTGAAAGCTCTTGCTAGCCAGCACCCTTCCTTGGAAGCGCTTTCACAGGCGCAGCAACACTGGGGCTTTGCGCTTCTATACGCACCAAACGTCACGGTCCTTCTCTTTCCGTCTCGTAGACACGAGCTGAGAAATTGCAAACGTCGAGCAATTGCTCAGAGATGAAAAGTGCCAGCACTGAAAGCTCTTGCTAGCCAGCACCCTTCCTTGGAAGCGCTTTTGTAGGCCTAAGAACACTGGGGCTCTGGGCTTCTCTAGCCACCTCATCTTCTGCTCATCCTCTCGCGCACTCTAAAGAGAGCTCAAGTGAGAAATTGCAAACGTCCAGCAATTGCTCAGAGATGAAAAGTGCCAGCACTGAAAGCTCTTGCTAGCCAGCACCCTTCCTTGGAAGCGCTTTCACAGGCGCAGCAACACTGGGGCTTTGCGCTTCTCTAGCCACCAAACGTCACGGTCCTTCTCTTTCCGTCTCCTAGACACGAGCTGAGAAATTGCAAACGTCGAGCAATTGCTCCGAGATGAAAAGTGCCAGCACTGAAAGCTCTTGCTAGCCAGCACCCTTCCTTGGAAGCGCTTTTGTAGGCCTAAGAACAGTGGGGCTCTGGGCTTCTCTAGCCACCTAATCTTCTGCTCATCCTCTCGCGCACTCTAAAGAGAGCTCAGGTGAGAAATTGCAAACGTCGAGCAATTGCTCAGAGATGAAAAGTGCCAGCACTGAAAGCTCTTGCTAGCCAGCACCCTTCCTTGGAAGCGCTTTCACAGGCGCAGCAACACTGGGGCTTTGCGCTTCTCTAGCCACCAAACGTCACGGTCCTTCTCTTTCCGTCTCGTAGACACGAGCTGAGAAATTGCAAAGGTCGAGCAATTGCTCAGAGATGAAAAGTGCCAGCACTGAAAGCTGTTGCTAGCCAGCACCCTTCCTTGGAAGCGCTTTCACAGGCGCAGCAACACTGGGGCTTTGTGCTTCTATACGCACCAAACGTCACGGTCCTTCTCTTTCCGTCTCGTAGACACGAGCTGAGAAATTGCAAACGTCGAGCAATTGCTCAGAGATGAAAAGTGCCAGCACTGAAAGCTCTTGCTAGCCAGCACCCTTCCTTGGAAGCGCTTTCACAGGCGCAGCAACACTGGGGCTTTGCGCTTCTATACGCACCAAACGTCACGGTCATTCTCTTTCCGTCTCGTAGACACGAGCTGAGAAATTGCAAACGTCCAGCAATTGCTCAGAGATGAAAAGTGCCAGCACTGAAAGCTGTTGCTAGCCAGCACCCTTCCTTGGAAGCGCTTTACAGGCGCAGCAACACTGGGGCTTTGCGCTTCTATACGCACCAAACGTCACGGTCCTTCTCTTTCCGTCGGTAGACACGAGCTGAGAAATTGCAAACGTCAAGCAATTGCTCAGAGACGAAAAGTGCCAGCACTGAAAGCTCTTGCTAGCCAGCACCCTTCCTTGGAAGCGCTTTTGTAGGCCGAAGAACACTGGGGCTCTGGGCTTCTCTAGCCACCTCATCTTCTGCTCATCCTCTCGCGCACTCTAAAGAGAGCTCAGGTGAGAAATTGCAAACGTCGAGCAATTGCTCAGAGATGAAAAGTGCCAGCACTGAAAGCTGTTGCTAGCCAGCACCCTTCCTTGGAAGCGCTTTCACAGGCGCAGCAACACTGGGGCTTTGCGCTTCTCTAGCCACCAAACGTCACGGTCCTTCTCTTTCCGTCGGTAGACACGAGCTGAGAAATTGCAAACGTCGAGCAATTGCTCAGAGATGAAAAGTGCCAGCACTGAAAGCTGTTGCTAGCCAGCACCCTTCCTTGGAAGCGCTTTCACAGGCGCAGCAACACTGGGGCTTTGCGCTTCTATACGCACCAAACGTCACGGTCCTTCTCTTTCCGTCGGTAGACACGAGCTGAGAAATTGCAAACGTCGAGCAATTGCTCAGAGATGAAAAGTGCCAGCACTGAAAGCTCTTGCTAGCCAGCACCCTTCCTTGGAAGCGCTTTTGTAGGCCTAAGAACACTGGGGCTCTGGGCTTCTCTAGCCACCTCATCTTCTGCTCATCCTCTCGCGCACTCTAAAGAGAGCTCAGGTGAGAAATTGCAAACGTCGAGCAATTGCTCAGAGATGAAAAGTGCCAGCACTGAAAGCTCTTGCTAGCCAGCACCCTTCCTTGGAAGCGCTTTCACAGGCGCAGTAACACTGGGGCTTTGCGCTTCTCTAGCCACCAAGCGTCACGGTCCTTCTCTTTCCGTCTCCTAGACACGAGGTGAGAAATTGCAAACGTCGAGCAATTGCTCAGAGATGAAAAGTGCCAGCACTGAAAGCTGTTGCTAGCCAGCACCCTTCCTTGGAAGCGCTTTCACAGGAGCAGCAACACTGGGGCTTTGCGCTTCTCTAGCCACCAAACGTCACGGTCATTCTCTTTCCGTCTCGTAGACACGAGCTGAGAAATTGCAAACGTCCAGCAATTGCTCAGAGATGAAAAGTGCCAGCACTGAAAGCTGTTGCTAGCCAGCACCCTTCCTTGGAAGCGCTTTTGTAGGCCTAAGAACACTGGGGCTCTGGGCTTCTCTAGCCACCTCATCTTCTGCTCATCCTCTCGCGCACTCTAAAGAGAGCTCAGGTGAGAAATTGCAAACGTCGAGCAATTGCTCAGAGATGAAAAGTGCCAGCACTGAAAGCTCTTGCTAGCCAGCACCCTTCCTTGGAAGCGCTTTCACAGGCGCAGCAACACTGGGGCTTTGCGCTTCTCTAGCCACCAAACGTCACGGTCCTTCTCTTTCCGTCTCCTAGACACGAGCTGAGAAATTGCAAACGTCGAGCAATTGCTCAGAGATGAAAAGTGCCAGCACTGAAAGCTCTTGCTAGCCAGCACCCTTCCTTGGAAGCGCTTTCACAGGCGCAGCAACACTGGGGCTTTGTGCTTCTATACGCACCAAACGTCACGGTCCTTCTCTTTCCGTCTCGTAGACACGAGCTGAGAAATTGCAAACGTCGAGCAATTGCTCAGAGATGAAAAGTGCCAGCACTGAAAGCTCTTGCTAGCCAGCACCCTTCCTTGGAAGCGCTTTTGTAGGCCTAAGAACACTGGGGCTCTGGGCTTCTCTAGCCACCTCATCTTCTGCTCATCCTCTCGCGCACTCTAAAGAGAGCTCAAGTGAGAAATTGCAAACGTCCAGCAATTGCTCAGAGATGAAAAGTGCCAGCACTGAAAGCTCTTGCTAGCCAGCACCCTTCCTTGGAAGCGCTTTCACAGGCGCAGCAACACTGGGGCTTTGCGCTTCTATACGCACCAAATGTCACGGTCATTCTCTTTCCGTCTTGTAGACATGAGCTGAGAAATTGCAAACGTCGAGCAATTGCTCAGAGATGAAAAGTGCCAGCACTGAAAGCTCTTGCTAGCCAGCACCCTTCCTTGGAAGCGCTTTCACAGGCGCAGCAACACTGGGGCTTTGCGCTTCTCTAGCCACCAAACGTCACGGTCCTTCTCTTTCCGTCTCCTAGACACGAGCTGAGAAATTGCAAACGTCGAGCAATTGCTCAGAGATGAAAAGTGCCAGCACTGAAAGCTGTTGCTAGCCAGCACCCTTCCTTGGAAGCGCTTTCACAGGCGCAGCAACACTGGGGCTTTGTGCTTCTATACGCACCAAACGTCACGGTCCTTCTCTTTCCGTCTCGTAGACACGAGCTGAGAAATTGCAAACGTCGAGCAATTGCTCAGAGATGAAAAGTGCCAGCACTGAAAGCTGTTGCTAGCCAGCACCCTTCCTTGGAAGCGCTTTTGTAGGCCTAAGAACACTGGGGCTCTGGGCTTCTCTAGCCACCTCATCTTCTGCTCATCCTCTCGCGCACTCTAAAGAGAGCTCAAGTGAGAAATTGCAAACGTCGAGCAATTGCTCAGAGATGAAAAGTGCCAGCACTGAAAGCTCTTGCTAGCCAGCACCCTTCCTTGGAAGCGCTTTCACAGGTGCAGCAACACTGGGGCTTTGCGCTTCTCTAGCCACCAAACGTCACGGTCCTTCTCTTTCCGTCTCCTAGACACGAGCTGAGAAATTGCAAACGTCGAGCAATTGCTCAGAGATGAAAAGTGCCAGCACTGAAAGCTCTTGCTAGCCAGCACCCTTCCTTGGAAGCGCTTTCACAGGCGCAGCAACACTGGGGCTTTGCGCTTCTATACGCACCAAATGTCACGGTCATTCTCTTTCCGTCTTGTAGACATGAGCTGAGAAATTGCAAACGTCGAGCAATTGCTCAGAGATGAAAAGTGCCAGCACTGAAAGCTCTTGCTAGCCAGCACCCTTCCTTGGAAGCGCTTTCACAGGCGCAGCAACACTGGGGCTTTGCGCTTCTATACGCACCAAACGTCACGGTCATTCTCTTTCCGTCTCCTAGACACGAGCTGAGAAATTGCAAACGTCGAGCAATTGCTCAGAGATGAAAAGTGCCAGCACTGAAAGCTGTTGCTAGCCAGCACCCTTCCTTGGAAGCGCTTTTGTAGGCCTAAGAACACTGGGGCTCTGGGCTTCTCTAGCCACCTCATCTTCTGCTCATCCTCTCGCGCACTCTAAAGAGAGCTCAGGTGAGAAATTGCAAACGTCCAGCAATTGCTCAGAGATGAAAAGTGCCAGCACTGAAAGCTGTTGCTAGCCAGCACCCTTCCTTGGAAGCGCTTTCACAGGCGCAGCAACACTGGGGCTTTGCGCTTCTCTAGCCACCAAGCGTCACGGTCCTTCTCTTTCCGTCTCGTAGACACGAGCTGAGAAATTGCAAACGTCGAGCAATTGCTCAGAGATGAAAAGTGCCAGCACTGAAAGCTCTTGCTAGCCAGCACCCTTCCTTGGAAGCGCTTTCACAGGCGCAGCAACACTGGGGCTTTGCGCTTCTATACGCACCAAACGTCACGGTCATTCTCTTTCCGTCTCGTAGACACGAGCTGAGAAATTGCAAACGTCGAGCAATTGCTCAGAGATGAAAAGTGCCAGCACTGAAAGCTGTTGCTAGCCAGCACCCTTCCTTGGAAGCGCTTTTGTAGGCCTAAGAACACTGGGGCTCTGGGCTTCTCTAGCCACCTCATCTTCTGCTCATCCTCTCGCGCACTCTAAAGAGAGCTCAGGTGAGAAATTGCAAACGTCGAGCAATTGCTCAGAGATGAAAAGTGCCAGCACTGAAAGCTGTTGCTAGCCAGCACCCTTCCTTGGAAGCGCTTTCACAGGCGCAGCAACACTGGGGCTTTGCGCTTCTCTAGCCACCAAACGTCACGGTCCTTCTCTTTCCGTCTCCTAGACACGAGCTGAGAAATTGCAAACGTCGAGCAATTGCTCAGAGATGAAAAGTGCCAGCACTGAAAGCTGTTGCTAGCCAGCACCCTTCCTTGGAAGCGCTTTCACAGGCGCAGCAACACTGGGGCTTTGTGCTTCTATACGCACCAAACGTCACGGTCCTTCTCTTTCCGTCTCGTAGACACGAGCTGAGAAATTGCAAACGTCGAGCAATTGCTCAGAGATGAAAAGTGCCAGCACTGAAAGCTCTTGCTAGCCAGCACCCTTCCTTGGAAGCGCTTTTGTAGGCCGAAGAACACTGGGGCTCTGGGCTTCTCTAGCCACCTCATCTTCTGCTCATCCTCTCGCGCACTCTAAAGAGAGCTCAGGTGAGAAATTGCAAACGTCGAGCAATTGCTCAGAGATGAAAAGTGCCAGCACTGAAAGCTCTTGCTAGCCAGCACCCTTCCTTGGAAGCGCTTTCACAGGCGCAGCAACACTGGGGCTTTGCGCTTCTATACGCAACAAACGTCACGGTCCTTCTCTTTCCGTCTCGTAGACACGAGCTGAGAAATTGCAAACGTCGAGCAATTGCTCAGAGATGAAAAGTGCCAGCACTGAAAGCTGTTGCTAGCCAGCACCCTTCCTTGGAAGCGCTTTTGTAGGCCTAAGAACACTGGGGCTCTGGGCTTCTCTAGCCACCTCATCTTCTGCTCATCCTCTCGCGCACTCTAAAGAGAGCTCAAGTGAGAAATTGCAAACGTCCAGCAATTGCTCAGAGATGAAAAGTGCCAGCACTGAAAGCTCTTGCTAGCCAGCACCCTTCCTTGGAAGCGCTTTCACAGGTGCAGCAACACTGGGGCTTTGCGCTTCTCTAGCCACCAAACGTCACGGTCCTTCTCTTTCCGTCTCCTAGACACGAGCTGAGAAATTGCAAACGTCGAGCAATTGCTCAGAGATGAAAAGTGCCAGCACTGAAAGCTGTTGCTAGCCAGCACCCTTCCTTGGAAGCGCTTTCACAGGCGCAGCAACACTGGGGCTTTGCGCTTCTATACGCACCAAATGTCACGGTCATTCTCTTTCCGTCTTGTAGACATGAGCTGAGAAATTGCAAACGTCGAGCAATTGCTCAGAGATGAAAAGTGCCAGCACTGAAAGCTCTTGCTAGCCAGCACCCTTCCTTGGAAGCGCTTTTGTAGGCCGAAGAACACTGGGGCTCTGGGCTTCTCTAGCCACCTCATCTTCTGCTCATCCTCTCGCGCACTCTAAAGAGAGCTCAGGTGACAAATTGCAAACGTCCAGCAATTGCTCAGAGATGAAAAGTGCCAGCACTGAAAGCTCTTGCTAGCCAGCACCCTTCCTTGGAAGCGCTTTCACAGGCGCAGTAACACTGGGGCCTTGCGCTTCTCTAGCCACCAAACGTCACGGTCCTTCTCTTTCCGTCTCGTAGACACGAGCTGAGAAATTGCAAACGTCGAGCAATTGCTCAGAGATGAAAAGTGCCAGCACTGAAAGCTCTTGCTAGCCAGCACCCTTCCTTGGAAGCGCTTTCACAGGCGCAGCAACACTGGGGCTTTGCGCTTCTATACGCACCAAACGTCACGGTCATTCTCTTTCCGTCTCGTAGACACGAGCTGAGAAATTGCAAACGTCGAGCAATTGCTCAGAGATGAAAAGTGCCAGCACTGAAAGCTGTTGCTAGCCAGCACCCTTCCTTGGAAGCGCTTTACAGGCGCAGCAACACTGGGGCTTTGCGCTTCTATACGCACCAAACGTCACGGTCCTTCTCTTTCCGTCGGTAGACACGAGCTGAGAAATTGCAAACGTCAAGCAATTGCTCAGAGACGAAAAGTGCCAGCACTGAAAGCTCTTGCTAGCCAGCACCCTTCCTTGGAAGCGCTTTTGTAGGCCTAAGAACACTGGGGCTCTGGGCTTCTCTAGCCACCTCATCTTCTGCTCATCCTCTCGCGCACTCTAAAGAGAGCTCAGGTGAGAAATTGCAAACGTCGAGCAATTGCTCAGAGATGAAAAGTGCCAGCACTGAAAGCTGTTGCTAGCCAGCACCCTTCCTTGGAAGCGCTTTCACAGGCGCAGCAACACTGGGGCTTTGCGCTTCTGTACGCACCAAACGTCACGGTCCTTCTCTTTCCGTCGGTAGACACGAGCTGAGAAATTGCAAACGTCGAGCAATTGCTCAGAGATGAAAAGTGCCAGCACTGAAAGCTGTTGCTAGCCAGCACCCTTCCTTGGAAGCGCTTTCACAGGCGCAGCAACACTGGGGCTTTGCGCTTCTATACGCACCAAACGTCACGGTCCTTCTCTTTCCGTCGGTAGACACGAGCTGAGAAATTGCAAACGTCGAGCAATTGCTCAGAGATGAAAAGTGCCAGCACTGAAAGCTCTTGCTAGCCAGCACCCTTCCTTGGAAGCGCTTTTGTAGGCCTAAGAACACTGGGGCTCTGGGCTTCTCTAGCCACCTCATCTTCTGCTCATCCTCTCGCGCACTCTAAAGAGAGCTCAGGTGAGAAATTGCAAACGTCGAGCAATTGCTCAGAGATGAAAAGTGCCAGCACTGAAAGCTCTTGCTAGCCAGCACCCTTCCTTGGAAGCGCTTTCACAGGCGCAGTAACACTGGGGCTTTGCGCTTCTCTAGCCACCAAGCGTCACGGTCCTTCTCTTTCCGTCTTGTAGACACGAGCTGAGAAATTGCAAACGTCGAGCAATTGCTCAGAGATGAAAAGTGCCAGCACTGAAAGCTGTTGCTAGCCAGCACCCTTCCTTGGAAGCGCTTTTGTAGGCCTAAGAACACTGGGGCTCTGGGCTTCTCTAGCCACCAAACGTCACGGTCATTCTCTTTCCGTCTCGTAGACACGAGCTGAGAAATTGCAAACGTCGAGCAATTGCTCAGAGATGAAAAGTGCCAGCACTGAAAGCTGTAGCTAGCCAGCACCCTTCCTTGGAAGCGCTTTTGTAGGCCTAAGAACACTGGGGCTCTGGGCTTCTCTAGCCACCTCATCTGCTCATTCTCTCGCGCACTCTAAAGAGAGCTCAGGTGAGAAATTACAAACGTCGAGCAATTGCTCAGAGATGAAAAGTGCCAGCACTGAAAGCTGTTGCTAGCCAGCACCCTTCCTTGGAAGCGCTTTTGTAGGCCTAAGAACACTGGGGCTCTGGGCTTCCCTACCCATCTCATCTTCTGCTCATCCTCTCACGCACTCTAAAGAGAGCTCAGGTGAGAAATTGCAAACGTCGAGCAATTGCTCAGAGATGAAAAGTGCCAGCACTGAAAGCTCTTGCTAGCCAGCACCCTTCCTTGGAAGCGCTTTCACAGGCGCAGCAACACTGGGGCTTTGCGCTTCTCTAGCCATCAAATGTCATGGTCATTCTCTTTCCATCTCGTAGACACGAGCTGAGAAATTGCAAACGTCGAGCAATTGCTCAGAGATGAAAAGTGCCAGCACTGAAAGCTGTTGCTAGCCAGCACTCTTCCTTGGAAGCGCTTTTGTAGGCCTAAGAACACTGGGGCTCTGGGCTTCTCTAGCCACCTCATCTTCTGCTCATCCTCTTGCGCAGTCTAAAGAGAGCTCAGTTGAGAAATTGCAAACGTCGAGCAATTGCTCAGAGATGAAAAGTGCCAGCACTGAAAGCTGTTGCTAGCCAGCACCCTTCATTGGAAGCGCTTTCACAGGCGCAGCAACACTGGGGCTTTGCGCTTCTATACGCACCAAACGTCACGGTCCTTCTCTTTCCGTCTCGTAGACACGAGCTGAGAAATTGCAAACATCGAGCAATTGCTCAGAGATGAAAAGTGCCAGCACTGAAAGCTCTTGCTAGCCAGCACCCTTCCTTGGAAGCGCTTTCACAGGCGCAGCAACACTGGGGCTTTGCGCTTCTATACGCAACAAATGTCACGGTCATTCTCTTTCCGTCTTGTAGACACGAGCTGAGAAATTGCAAACGTCGAGCAATTGCTCAGAGATGAAAAGTGCCAGCACTGAAAGCTGTTGCTAGCCAGCACCCTTCCTTGGAAGCGCTTTCACAGGAGCAGCAACACTGGGGCTTTGCGCTTCTATACGCAACAAATGTCACGGTCATTCTCTTTCCGTCTCCTAGACACGAGCTGAGAAATTGCAAACGTCGAGCAATTGCTCAGAGATGAAAAGTGCCAGCACTGAAAGCTGTTGCTAGCCAGCACCCTTCCTTGGAAGCGCTTTTGTAGGCCTAAGAACACTGGGGCTCTGGGCTTCTCTAGCCACCTCATCTTCTGCTCATCCTCTCGCGCACTCTAAAGAGAGCTCAGGTGAGAAATTGCAAACGTCGAGCAATTGCTCAGAGATGAAAAGTGCCAGCACTGAAAGCTGTTGCTAGCCAGCACCCTTCCTTGGAAGCGCTTTCACAGGCGCAGCAACACTGGGGCTTTGCGCTTCTATACGCACCAAGCGTCACGGTCCTTCTCTTTCCGTCTCGTAGACACGAGCTTAGAAATTGCAAACGTCGAGCAATTGCTCAGAGATGAAAAGTGCCAGCACTGAAAGCTCTTGCTAGCCAGCACCCTTCCTTGGAAGCGCTTTCACAGCCGCAGCAACACTGGGGCTTTGCACTTCTCTACCCACCAAACGTCACGGTCCTTCTCTTTCCGTCTCGTAGACACGAGCTGAGAAATTGCAAACGTCCAGCAATTGCTCAGAGATGAAAAGTGCCAGCACTGAAAGCTCTTGCTAGCCAGCACCCTTCCTTGGAAGCGCTTTTGTAGGCCTAAGAACACTAGGGCTCTGGGCTTCTCTAGCCACCTCATCTTCTGCTCATCCTCTCGCGCACTCTAAAGAGAGCTCAGGTGAGAAATTGCAAACGTCGAGCAATTGCTCAGAGATGAAAAGTGCCAGCACTGAAAGCTCTTGCTAGCCAGCACCCTTCCTTGGAAGCGCTTTCACAGGAGCAGCAACACTGGGGCTTTGCGCTTCTCTAGCCACCAAACGTCACGGTCCTTCTCTTTCCGTCGGTAGACACGAGCTGAGAAATTGCAAACGTCGAGCAATTGCTCAGAGATGAAAAGTGCCAGCACTGAAAGCTCTTGCTAGCCAGCACCCTTCCTTGGAAGCGCTTTCACAGGCGCAGCAACACTGGGGCTTTGCGCTTCTCTAGCCACCAAACGTCACGGTCCTTCTCTTTCCGTCTCATAGACACGAGCTGAGAAATTGCAAACGTCAAGCAATTGCTCAGAGATGAAAAGTGCCAGCACTGAAAGCTCTTGCTAGCCAGCACCCTTCCTTGGAAGCGCTTTCACAGGCGCAGTAACACTGGGGCTTTGCGCTTCTCTAGCCACCAAGCGTCACGGTCCTTCTCTTTCCGTCTCGTAGACACGAGGTGAGAAATTGCAAACGTCGAGCAATTGCTCAGAGATGAAAAGTGCCAGCACTGAAAGCTCTTGCTAGCCAGCACCCTTCCTTGGAAGCGCTTTCACAGGAGCAGCAACACTGGGGCTTTGCGCTTCTCTAGCCACCAAACGTCACGGTCATTCTCTTTCCGTCTCCTAGACACGAGCTGAGAAATTGCAAACGTCCAGCAATTGCTCAGAGATGAAAAGTGCCAGCACTGAAAGCTGTTGCTAGCCAGCACCCTTCCTTGGAAGCGCTTTTGTAGGCCTAAGAACACTGGGGCTCTGGGCTTCTCTAGCCACCTCATCTTCTGCTCATCCTCTCGCGCACTCTAAAGAGAGCTCAGGTGAGAAATTGCAAACGTCGAGCAATTGCTCAGAGATGAAAAGTGCCAGCACTGAAAGCTGTTGCTAGCCAGCACCCTTCCTTGGAAGCGCTTTTGTAGGCCTAAGAACACTGGGGCTCTGGGCTTCTCTAGCCACCTCATCTTCTGCTCATCCTCTCGCGCACTCTAAAGAGAGCTCAGGTGAGAAATTGCAAACGTCGAGCAATTGCTCAGAGATGAAAAGTGCCAGCACTGAAAGCTCTTGCTAGCCAGCACCCTTCCTTGGAAGCGCTTTCACAGGCGCAGCAACACTGGGGCTTTGCGCTTCTATACGCACCAAACGTCACGGTCCTTCTCTTTCCGTCTCCTAGACACGAGCTGAGAAAATGCAAACGTCGAGCAATTGCTCAGAGATGAAAAGTGCCAGCACTGAAAGCTGTTGCTAGCCAGCACCCTTCCTTGGAAGCGCTTTTGTAGGCCTAAGAACACTGGGGCTCTGGGCTTCTCTAGCCACCTCATCTTCTGCTCATCCTCTCACGCACTCTAAAGAGAGCTCAGGTGAGAAATTGCAAACGTCGAGCAATTGCTCAGAGATGAAAAGTGCCAGCACTGAAAGCTGTTGCTAGCCAGCACCCTTCCTTGGAAGCGCTTTCACAGGCGCAGCAACACTGGGGCTTTGCGCTTCTCTAGCCACCAAACGTCACGGTCCTTCTCTTTCCGTCTCGTAGACACGAGCTGAGAAATTGCAAACGTCGAGCAATTGCTCAGAGATGAAAAGTGCCAGCACTGAAAGCTCTTGCTAGCCAGCACCCTTCCTTGGAAGCGCTTTCACAGGCGCAGCAACACTGGGGCTTTGCGCTTCTATACGCACCAAACGTCACGGTCATTCTCTTTCCGTCTCGTAGACACGAGCTGAGAAATTGCAAACGTCCAGCAATTGCTCAGAGATGAAAAGTGCCAGCACTGAAAGCTCTTGCTAGCCAGCACCGTTCCTTGGAAGCGCTTTTGTAGGCCTAAGAACACTGGGGCTCTGGGCATCTCTAGCCACCTAATCTTCTGCTCATCCTCTCGCGCAGTCTAAAGAGAGCTCAGGTGAGAAATTGCAAACGTCGAGCAATTGCTCAGAGATGAAAAGTGCCAGCACTGAAAGCTCTTGCTAGCCAGCACCCTTCCTTGGAAGCGCTTTCACAGGCGCAGCAACACTGGGGCTTTGCGCTTCTCTAGCCACCAAACGTCACGGTCCTTCTCTTTCCGTCGGTAGACACGAGCTGAGAAATTGCAAACGTCGAGCAATTGCTCAGAGATGAAAAGTGCCAGCACTGAAAGCTGTTGCTAGCCAGCACCCTTCCTTGGAAGCGCTTTCACAGGCGCAGCAACACTGGGGCTTTGCGCTTCTATACGCACCAAACGTCACGGTCCTTCTCTTTCCGTCTCCTAGACACGAGCTGAGAAATTGCAAACGTCGAGCAATTGCTCAGAGATGAAAAGTGCCAGCACTGAAAGCTCTTGCTAGCCAGCACCCTTCCTTGGAAGCGCTTTCACAGGCGCAGCAACACTGGGGCTTTGCGCTTCTCTAGCCACCAAACGTCACGGTCCTTCTCTTTCCGCCTCGTAGACACGAGCTGAGAAATTGCAAACGTCGAGCAATTGCTCAGAGATGAAAAGTGCCAGCACTGAAAGCTGTTGCTAGCCAGCACCCTTCCTTGGAAGCGCTTTCACAGGCGCAGCAACACTGGGGCTTTGCGCTTCTCTAGCCACCAAACGTCACGGTCCTTCTCTTTCCGTCGGTAGACACGAGCTGAGAAATTGCAAACGTCGAGCAATTGCTCAGAGATGAAAAGTGCCAGCACTGAAAGCTCTTGCTAGCCAGCACCCTTCCTTGGAAGCGCTTTACAGGCGCAGCAACACTGGGGCTTTGCGCTTCTATACGCACCAAACGTCACGGTCCTTCTCTTTCCGTCGGTAGACACGAGCTGAGAAATTGCAAACGTCGAGCAATTGCTCAGAGATGAAAAGTGCCAGCACTGAAAGCTGTTGCTAGCCAGCACCCTTCCTTGGAAGCGCTTTTGTAGGCCTAAGAACACTGGGGCTCTGGGCTTCTCTAGCCACCTCATCTTCTGCTCATCCTCTCGCGCACTCTAAAGAGAGCTCAGGTGAGAAATTGCAAACGTCGAGCAATTGCTCAGAGATGAAAAGGGCCAGCACTGAAAGCTCTTGCTAGCCAGCACCCTTCCTTGGAAGCGCTTTCACAGGCGCAGCAACACTGGGGCTTTGCGCTTCTCTAGCCACCAAAAGTCACGGTCCTTCTCTTTCCGTTGGTAGACACGAGCTGAGAAATTGCAAACGTCGAGCAATTGCTCAGAGACGAAAAGTGCCAGCACTGAAAGCTGTTGCTAGCCAGCACCCTTCCTTGGAAGCGCTTTTGTAGGCCGAAGAACACTGGGGCTCTGGGCTTCTCTAGCCACCTCATCTTCTGCTCATCCTCTCGCGCAGTCTAAAGAGAGCTCAGGTGAGAAATTGCAAACGTCGAGCAATTGCTCAGAGATGAAAAGTGCCAGCACTGAAAGCTGTTGCTAGCCAGCACCCTTCCTTGGAAGCGCTTTCACAGGCGCAGCAACACTGGGGCTTTGCACTTCTCTAGCCACCAAATGTCACGGTCCTTCTCTTTCCGTCGGTAGACACGAGCTGAGAAATTGCAAACGTCGAGCAATTGCTCAGAGATGAAAACTGCCAGCACTGAAAGCTGTTGCTAGCCAGCACCCTTCCTTGGAAGCGCTTTCACAGGCGCAGCAACACTGGGGCTTTGTGCTTCTATACGCACCAAACGTCACGGTCCTTCTCTTTCCGTCTCCTAGACACGAGCTGAGAAATTGCAAACGTCCAGCAATTGCTCAGAGATGAAAAGTGCCAGCACTGAAAGCTCTTGCTAGCCAGCACCCTTCCTTGGAAGCGCTTTTGTAGGCCTAAGAACACTGGGGCTCTGGGCATCTCTAGCCACCTAATCTTCTGCTCATCCTCTCGCGCACTCTAAAGAGAGCTCAGGTGAGAAATTGCAAACGTCGAGCAATTGCTCAGAGATGAAAAGTGCCAGCACTGAAAGCTCTTGCTAGCCAGCACCCTTCCTTGGAAGCGCTTTCACAGGAGCAGCAACACTGGGGCTTTGCGCTTCTCTAGCCACCAAACGTCACGGTCCTTCTCTTTCCGTCGGTAGACACGAGCTGAGAAATTGCAAACGTCGAGCAATTGCTCAGAGATGAAAAGTGCCAGCACTGAAAGCTCTTGCTAGCCAGCACCCTTCCTTGGAAGCGCTTTCACAGGCGCAGTAACACTGGGGCTTTGCGCTTCTATACGCACCAAACGTCACGGTCATTCTCTTTCCGTCTCGTAGACACGAGCTGAGAAATTGCAAACGTCAAGCAATTGCTCAGAGATGAAAAGTGCCAGCACTGAAAGCTCTTGCTAGCCAGCACCCTTCCTTGGAAGCGCTTTCACAGGCGCAGTAACACTGGGGCTTTGCGCTTCTCTAGCCACCAAGCGTCACGGTCCTTCTCTTTCCGTCTCGTAGACACGAGGTGAGAAATTGCAAACGTCGAGCAATTGCTCAGAGATGAAAAGTGCCAGCACTGAAAGCTCTTGCTAGCCAGCACCCTTCCTTGGAAGCGCTTTCACAGGAGCAGCAACACTGGGGCTTTGCGCTTCTCTAGCCACCAAACGTCACGGTCATTCTCTTTCCGTCTCCTAGACACGAGCTGAGAAATTGCAAACGTCCAGCAATTGCTCAGAGATGAAAAGTGCCAGCACTGAAAGCTGTTGCTAGCCAGCACCCTTCCTTGGAAGCGCTTTTGTAGGCCTAAGAACACTGGGGCTCTGGGCTTCTCTAGCCACCTCATCTTCTGCTCATCCTCTCGCGCACTCTAAAGAGAGCTCAGGTGAGAAATTGCAAACGTCGAGCAATTGCTCAGAGATGAAAAGTGCCAGCACTGAAAGCTGTTGCTAGCCAGCACCCTTCCTTGGAAGCGCTTTTGTAGGCCGAAGAACACTGGGGCTCTGGGCTTCTCTAGCCACCTCATCTTCTGCTCATCCTCTCGCGCACTCTAAAGAGAGCTCAGGTGAGAAATTGCAAACGTCGAGCAATTGCTCAGAGATGAAAAGTGCCAGCACTGAAAGCTCTTGCTAGCCAGCACCCTTCCTTGGAAGCGCTTTCACAGGCGCAGCAACACTGGGGCTTTGCGCTTCTCTAGCCACCAAACGTCACGGTCCTTCTCTTTCCGTCTCCTAGACACGAGCTGAGAAAATGCAAACGTCGAGCAATTGCTCAGAGATGAAAAGTGCCAGCACTGAAAGCTGTTGCTAGCCAGCACCCTTCCTTGGAAGCGCTTTTGTAGGCCTAAGAACACTGGGGCTCTGGGCTTCTCTAGCCACCTCATCTTCTGCTCATCCTCTCACGCACTCTAAAGAGAGCTCAGGTGAGAAATTGCAAACGTCGAGCAATTGCTCAGAGATGAAAAGTGCCAGCACTGAAAGCTGTTGCTAGCCAGCACCCTTCCTTTGAAGCGCTTTCACAGGCGCAGCAACACTGGGGCTTTGCGCTTCTCTAGCCACCAAACGTCACGGTCCTTCTCTTTCCGTCTCGTAGACACGAGCTGAGAAATTGCAAACGTCGAGCAATTGCTCAGAGATGAAAAGTGCCAGCACTGAAAGCTCTTGCTAGCCAGCACCCTTCCTTGGAAGCGCTTTTGTAGGCCTAAGAACACTGGGGCTCTGGGCTTCTCTAGCCACCTCATCTTCTGCTCATCCTCTCGCGCACTCTAAAGAGAGCTCAGGTGAGAAATTGCAAACGTCGAGCAATTGCTCAGAGATGAAAAGTGCCAGCACTGAAAGCTCTTGCTAGCCAGCACCCTTCCTTGGAAGCGCTTTCACAGGCGCAGCAACACTGGGGCTTTGCGCTTCTATACGCACCAAACGTCACGGTCCTTCTCTTTCCATCTCCTAGACACGAGCTGAGAAATTGCAAACGTCGAGCAATTGCTCAGAGATGAAAAGTGCCAGCACTGAAAGCTGTTGCTAGCCAGCACCCTTCCTTGGAAGCGCTTTCACAGGAGCAGCAACACTGGGGCTTTGCGCTTCTCTAGCCACCAAACGTCACGGTCATTCTCTTTCCGTCTCCTAGACACGAGCTGAGAAATTGCAAACGTCGAGCAATTGCTCAGAGATGAAAAGTGCCAGCACTGAAAGCTCTTGCTAGCCAGCACCCTTCCTTGGAAGCGCTTTTGTAGGCCTAAGAACACTGGGGCTCTGGGCATCTCTAGCCACCTAATCTTCTGCTCATCCTCTCGCGCAGTCTAAAGAGAGCTCAGGTGAGAAATTGCAAACGTCGAGCAATTGCTCAGAGATGAAAAGTGCCAGCACTGAAAGCTCTTGCTAGCCAGCACCCTTCCTTGGAAGCGCTTTCACAGGCGCAGCAACACTGGGGCTTTGCGCTTCTCTAGCCACCAAACGTCACGGTCCTTCTCTTTCCGTCGGTAGACACGAGCTGAGAAATTGCAAACGTCGAGCAATTGCTCAGAGATGAAAAGTGCCAGCACTGAAAGCTGTTGCTAGCCAGCACCCTTCCTTGGAAGCGCTTTCACAGGCGCAGCAACACTGGGGCTTTGCGCTTCTATACGCACCAAACGTCACGGTCCTTCTCTTTCCGTCTCCTAGACACGAGCTGAGAAATTGCAAACGTCGAGCAATTGCTCAGAGATGAAAAGTGCCAGCACTGAAAGCTCTTGCTAGCCAGCACCCTTCCTTGGAAGCGCTTTCACAGGCGCAGCAACACTGGGGCTTTGCGCTTCTCTAGCCACCAAACGTCACGGTCCTTCTCTTTCCGCCTCGTAGACACGAGCTGAGAAATTGCAAACGTCGAGCAATTGCTCAGAGATGAAAAGTGCCAGCACTGAAAGCTGTTGCTAGCCAGCACCCTTCCTTGGAAGCGCTTTCACAGGCGCAGCAACACTGGGGCTTTGCGCTTCTCTAGCCACCAAACGTCACGGTCCTTCTCTTTCCGTCGGTAGACACGAGCTGAGAAATTGCAAACGTCGAGCAATTGCTCAGAGATGAAAAGTGCCAGCACTGAAAGCTCTTGCTAGCCAGCACCCTTCCTTGGAAGCGCTTTACAGGCGCAGCAACACTGGGGCTTTGCGCTTCTATACGCACCAAACGTCACGGTCCTTCTCTTTCCGTCGGTAGACACGAGCTGAGAAATTGCAAACGTCCAGCAATTGCTCAGAGATGAAAAGTGCCAGCACTGAAAGCTGTTGCTAGCCAGCACCCTTCCTTGGAAGCGCTTTTGTAGGCCTAAGAACACTGGGGCTCTGGGCTTCTCTAGCCACCTCATCTTCTGCTCATCCTCTCGCGCACTCTAAAGAGAGCTCAGGTGAGAAATTGCAAACGTCGAGCAATTGCTCAGAGATGAAAAGGGCCAGCACTGAAAGCTCTTGCTAGCCAGCACCCTTCCTTGGAAGCGCTTTCACAGGCGCAGCAACACTGGGGCTTTGCGCTTCTCTAGCCACCAAAAGTCACGGTCCTTCTCTTTCCGTTGGTAGACACGAGCTGAGAAATTGCAAACGTCGAGCAATTGCTCAGAGACGAAAAGTGCCAGCACTGAAAGCTGTTGCTAGCCAGCACCCTTCCTTGGAAGCGCTTTTGTAGGCCGAAGAACACTGGGGCTCTGGGCTTCTCTAGCCACCTCATCTTCTGCTCATCCTCTCGCGCAGTCTAAAGAGAGCTCAGGTGAGAAATTGCAAACGTCGAGCAATTGCTCAGAGATGAAAAGTGCCAGCACTGAAAGCTGTTGCTAGCCAGCACCCTTCCTTGGAAGCGCTTTCACAGGCGCAGCAACACTGGGGCTTTGCACTTCTCTAGCCACCAAATGTCACGGTCCTTCTCTTTCCGTCGGTAGACACGAGCTGAGAAATTGCAAACGTCGAGCAATTGCTCAGAGATGAAAAGTGCCAGCACTGAAAGCTGTTGCTAGCCAGCACCCTTCCTTGGAAGCGCTTTCACAGGCGCAGCAACACTGGGGCTTTGTGCTTCTATACGCACCAAACGTCACGGTCCTTCTCTTTCCGTCTCCTAGACACGAGCTGAGAAATTGCAAACGTCCAGCAATTGCTCAGAGATGAAAAGTGCCAGCACTGAAAGCTCTTGCTAGCCAGCACCCTTCCTTGGAAGCGCTTTTGTAGGCCTAAGAACACTGGGGCTCTGGGCTTCTCTAGCCACCTCATCTTCTGCTCATCCTCTCGCGCACTCTAAAGAGAGCTCAGGTGAGAAATTGCAAACGTCGAGCAATTGCTCAGAGATGAAAAGTGCCAGCACTGAAAGCTCTTGCTAGCCAGCACCCTTCCTTGGAAGCGCTTTCACAGGAGCAGCAACACTGGGGCTTTGCGCTTCTCTAGCCACCAAACGTCACGGTCCTTCTCTTTCCGTCGGTAGACACGAGCTGAGAAATTGCAAACGTCGAGCAATTGCTCAGAGATGAAAAGTGCCAGCACTGAAAGCTCTTGCTAGCCAGCACCCTTCCTTGGAAGCGCTTTCACAGGCGCAGTAACACTGGGGCTTTGCGCTTCTATACGCACCAAACGTCACGGTCATTCTCTTTCCGTCTCGTAGACACGAGCTGAGAAATTGCAAACGTCGAGCAATTGCTCAGAGATGAAAAGTGCCAGCACTGAAAGCTCTTGCTAGCCAGCACCCTTCCTTGGAAGCGCTTTTGTAGGCCTAAGAACACTGGGGCTCTGGGCTTCTCTAGCCACCTCATCTGCTCATTCTCTCGCGCACTCTAAAGAGAGCTCAGGTGAGAAATTACAAACGTCGAGCAATTGCTCAGAGATGAAAAGTGCCAGCACTGAAAGCTGTTGCTAGCCAGCACCCTTCCTTGGAAGCGCTTTTGTAGGCCTAAGAACACTGGGGCTCTGGGCTTCCCTACCCATCTCATCTTCTGCTCATCCTCTCGCGCACTCTAAAGAGAGCTCAGGTGAGAAATTGCAAACGTCCAGCAATTGCTCAGAGATGAAAAGTGCCAGCACTGAAAGCTGTTGCTAGCCAGCACCCTTCCTTGGAAGCGCTTTCACAGGCGCAGCAACACTGGGGCTTTGCGCTTCTCTAGCCATCAAATGTCATGGTCATTCTCTTTCCATCTCGTAGACACGAGCTGAGAAATTGCAAACGTCGAGCAATTGCTCAGAGATGAAAAGTGCCAGCACTGAAAGCTGTTGCTAGCCAGCACCCTTCCTTGGAAGCGCTTTTGTAGGCCTAAGAACACTGGGGCTCTGGGCTTCTCTAGCCACCTCATCTTCTGCTCATCCTCTCGCGCACTCTAAAGAGAGCTCAGGTGAGAAATTGCAAACGTCGAGCAATTGCTCAGAGATGAAAAGTGCCAGCACTGAAAGCTCTTGCTAGCCAGCACCCTTCCTTGGAAGCGCTTTCACAGGCGCAGCAACACTGGGGCTTTGCGCTTCTCTAGCCATCAAATGTCATGGTCATTCTCTTTCCATCTCGTAGACACGAGCTGAGAAATTGCAAACGTCGAGCAATTGCTCAGAGATGAAAAGTGCCAGCACTGAAAGCTGTTGCTAGCCAGCACCCTTCCTTGGAAGCGCTTTTGTAGGCCTAAGAACACTGGGGCTCTGGGCTTCTCTAGCCACCTCATCTTCTGCTCATCCTCTCGCGCACTCTAAAGAGAGCTCAGGTGAGAAATTGCAAACGTCCAGCAATTGCTCAGAGATGAAAAGTGCCAGCACTGAAAGCTCTTGCTAGCCAGCACCCTTCCTTGGAAGCGCTTTCACAGGCGCAGCAACACTGGGGCTTTGCGCTTCCATACGCACCAAACGTCACGGTCCTTCTCTTTCCGTCTCGTAGACATGAGCTGAGAAATTGCAAACGTCGAGCAATTGCTCCGAGATGAAAAGTGCCAGCACTGAAAGCTGTTGCTAGCCAGCACCCTTCCTTGGAAGCGCTTTCAGAGGCGCAGCAACACTGGGGCTTTGCGCTTCTCTAGCCACCAAACGTCACGGTCCTTCTCTTTCCGTCGGTAGACACGAGCTGAGAAATTGCAAACGTCGAGCAATTGCTCAGAGATGAAAAGTGCCAGCACTGAAAGCTGTTGCTAGCCAGCACCCTTCCTTGGAAGCGCTTTTGTAGGCCTAAGAACACTGGGGCTCTGGGCATCTCTAGCCACCTAATCTTCTGCTCATCCTCTCGCGCACTCCAAAGAGAGCTCAGGTGAGAAATTGCAAACGTCGAGCAATTGCTCAGAGATGAAAAGTGCCAGCACTGAAAGCTCTTGCTAGCCAGCACCCTTCCTTGGAAGCGCTTTCACAGGCGCGGCAACACTGGGGCTTTGCGCTTCTCTAGCCACCAAACGTCACGGTCCTTCTCTTTCCGTCTCCTAGACACGAGCTGAGAAAATGCAAACGTCGAGCAATTGCTCAGAGATGAAAAGTGCCAGCACTGAAAGCTCTTGCTAGCCAGCACCCTTCCTTGGAAGCGCTTTCACAGGCGCAGCAACACTGGGGCTTTGCGCTTCTCTAGCCATCAAATGTCATGGTCATTCTCTTTCCATCTCGTAGACACGAGCTGAGAAATTGCAAACGTCGAGCAATTGCTCAGAGATGAAAAGTGCCAGCACTGAAAGCTCTTGCTAGCCAGCACCCTTCCTTGGAAGCGCTTTTGTAGGCCTAAGAACACTGGGGCTCTGGGCTTCTCTAGCCACCTCATCTTCTGCTCATCCTCTCGCGCACTCTAAAGAGAGCTCAGGTGAGAAATTGCAAACATCGAGCAATTGCTCAGAGATGAAAAGTGCCAGCACTGAAAGCTCTTGCTAGCCAGCACCCTTCCTTGGAAGCGCTTTCACAGGCGCAGCAACACTGGGGCTTTGCGCTTCTCTAGCCATCAAATGTCATGGTCATTCTCTTTCCATCTCGTAGACACGAGCTGAGAAATTGCAAACGTCGAGCAATTGCTCAGAGATGAAAAGTGCCAGCACTGAAAGCTGTTGCTAGCCAGCACCCTTCCTTGGAAGCGCTTTTGTAGGCCTAAGAACACTGGGGCTCTGGGCTTCTCTAGCCACCTCATCTTCTGCTCATCCTCTCGCGCACTCTAAAGAGAGCTCAGGTGAGAAATTGCAAACGTCCAGCAATTGCTCAGAGATGAAAAGTGCCAGCACTGAAAGCTCTTGCTAGCCAGCACCCTTCCTTGGAAGCGCTTTCACAGGCGCAGCAACACTGGGGCTTTGCGCTTCCATACGCACCAAACGTCACGGTCCTTCTCTTTCCGTCTCGTAGACATGAGCTGAGAAATTGCAAACGTCGAGCAATTGCTCAGAGATGAAAAGTGCCAGCACTGAAAGCTCTTGCTAGCCAGCACCCTTCCTTGGAAGCGCTTTCAGAGGCGCAGCAACACTGGGGCTTTGCGCTTCTCTAGCCACCAAACGTCACGGTCCTTCTCTTTCCGTCGGTAGACACGAGCTGAGAAATTGCAAACGTCGAGCAATTGCTCAGAGATGAAAAGTGCCAGCACTGAAAGCTCTTGCTAGCCAGCACCCTTCCTTGGAAGCGCTTTCACAGGCGCAGCAACACTGGGGCTTTGCGCTTCTATACGCAACAAATGTCACGGTCATTCTCTTTCAGTCTTGTAGACACGAGCTGAGAAATTGCAAACGTCGAGCAATTGCTCAGAGATGAAAAGTGCCAGCACTGAAAGCTGTTGCTAGCCAGCACCCTTCCTTGGAAGCGCTTTCACAGGCGCAGCAACACTGGGGCTTTGCGCTTCTATACGCAACAAATGTCACGGTCATTCTCTTTCCGTCTTGTAGACACGAGCTGAGAAATTGCAAACGTCCAGCAATTGCTCAGAGATGAAAAGTGCCAGCACTGAAAGCTGTTGCTAGCCAGCACCCTTCCTTGGAAGCGCTTTTGTAGGCCTAAGAACACTGGGGCTCTGGGCTTCTCTAGCCACCTCATCTTCTGCTCATCCTCTCTCGCACTCTAAAGAGAGCTCAGGTGAGAAATTGCAAACGTCGAGCAATTGCTCAGAGATGAAAAGTGCCAGCACTGAAAGCTCTTGCTAGCCAGCACCCTTCCTTGGAAGCGCTTTCACAGGCGCAGCAACACTGGGGCTTTGCGCTTCTCTAGCCACCAAGCGTCACGGTCCTTCTCTTTCCGTCTCCTAGACACGAGCTGAGAAATTGCAAACGTCGAGCAATTGCTCAGAGATGAAAAGTGCCAGCACTGAAAGCTGTTGCTAGCCAGCACCCTTCCTTGGAAGCGCTTTCACAGGCGCAGCAACACTGGGGCTTTGCGCTTCTATACGCACCAAACGTCACGGTCCTTCTCTTTCCGTCTCGTAGACACGAGCTGAGAAATTGCAAACGTCGAGCAATTGCTCAGAGATGAAAAGTGCCAGCACTGAAAGCTGTTGCTAGCCAGCACCCTTCCTTGGAAGCGCTTTTGTAGGCCTAAGAACACTGGGGCTCTGGGCATCTCTAGCCACCTAATCTTCTGCTCATCCTCTCGCGCACTCCAAAGAGAGCTCAGGTGAGAAATTGCAAACGTCGAGCAATTGCTCAGAGATGAAAAGTGCCAGCACTGAAAGCTCTTGCTAGCCAGCACCCTTCCTTGGAAGCGCTTTCACAGGCGCGGCAACACTGGGGCTTTGCGCTTCTCTAGCCACCAAAAGTCACGGTCCTTCTCTTTCAGTCTCCTAGACACGAGCTGAGAAAATGCAAACGTCGAGCAATTGCTCAGAGATGAAAAGTGCCAGCACTGAAAGCTCTTGCTAGCCAGCACCCTTCCTTGGAAGCGCTTTCACAGGCGCAGCAACACTGGGGCTTTGCGCTTCTATACGCAACAAATGTCACGGTCATTCTCTTTCCGTCGGTAGACACGAGCTGAGAAATTGCAAACGTCGAGCAATTGCTCAGAGATGAAAAGTGCCAGCACTGAAAGCTCTTGCTAGCCAGCACCCTTCCTTGGAAGCGCTTTTGTAGGCCTAAGAACACTGGGGCTCTGGGCTTCTCTAGCCACCTCATCTTCTGCTCATCCTCTCGCGCACTCTAAAGAGAGCTCAGGTGAGAAATTGCAAACATCGAGCAATTGCTCAGAGATGAAAAGTGCCAGCACTGAAAGCTCTTGCTAGCCAGCACCCTTCCTTGGAAGCGCTTTCACAGGCGCAGTAACACTGGGGCTTTGCGCTTCTCTACCCACCAAACGTCACGGTCCTTCTCTTTCCGTCTCGTAGACACGAGCTGAGAAATTGCAAACGTCGAGCAATTGCTCAGAGATGAAAAGTGCCAGCACTGAAAGCTCTTGCTAGCCAGCACCCTTCCTTGGAAGCGCTTTCACAGGCGCAGCAACACTGGGGCTTTGCGCTTCTCTACGCACCAAACGTCACGGTCATTCTCTTTCCGTCTCGTAGACACGAGCTGAGAAATTGCAAACGTCCAGCAATTGCTCAGAGATGAAAAGTGCCAGCACTGAAAGCTCTTGCTAGCCAGCACCCTTCCTTGGAAGCGCTTTTGTAGGCCTAAGAACACTGGGGCTCTGGGCATCTCTAGCCACCTAATCTTCTGCTCATCCTCTCGCGCACTCTAAAGAGAGCTCAGGTGAGAAATTGCAAACGTCCAGCAATTGCTCAGAGATGAAAAGTGCCAGCACTGAAAGCTCTTGCTAGCCAGCACCCTTCCTTGGAAGCGCTTTCACAGGCGCAGCAACACTGGGGCTTTGCGCTTCTATACGCACCAAACGTCACGGTCCTTCTCTTTCCGTTGGTAGACACAAGCTGAGAAATTGCAAACGTCGAGCAATTGCTCAGAGATGAAAAGTGCCAGCACTGAAAGCTCTTGCTAGCCAGCACCCTTCCTTGGAAGCGCTTTTGTAGGCCTAAGAACACTGGGGCTCTGGGCTTCTCTAGCCACCTCATCTTCTGCTCATCCTCTCGCGCAGTCTAAAGAGAGCTCAGGTGAGAAATTGCAAACGTCGAGCAATTGCTCAGAGATGAAAAGTGCCAGCACTGAAAGCTGTGGCTAGCCAGCACCGTTCCTTGGAAGCGCTTTCACAGGCGCAGCAACACTGGGGCTTTGCGCTTCTCTACCCACCAAACGTCACGGTCCTTCTCTTTCCGTCTCCTAGACACGAGCTGAGAAATTGCAAACGTCGAGCAATTGCTCCGAGATGAAAAGTGCCAGCACTGAAAGCTGTTGCTAGCCAGCACCCTTCCTTGGAAGCGCTTTCACAGGCGCAGCAACACTGGGGCTTTGCGCTTCTCTAGCCACCAAACGTCACGGTCATTCTCTTTCCGTCTCATAGACACGAGCTGAGAAATTGCAAACGTCGAGCAATTGCACAGAGATGAAAAGTGCCAGCACTGAAAGCTCTTGCTAGCCAGCACCCTTCCTTGGAAGCGCTTTCACAGGCGCAGTAACACTGGGGCTTTGCGCTTCTCTAGCCACCAAACGTCACGGTCCTTCTCTTTCCGTCTTGTAGACACGAGCTGAGAAATTGCAAATGTCGAGCAATTGCTCAGAGATGAAAAGTGCCAGCACTGAAAGCTCTTGCTAGCCAGCACCCTTCCTTGGAAGCGCTTTCACAGGCGCAGCAACACTGGGGCTTTGCGCTTCTCTACCCACCAAACGTCACGGTCCTTCTCTTTCCGTCTCCTAGACACGAGCTGAGAAATTGCAAACGTCGAGCAATTGCTCCGAGATGAAAACTGCCAGCACTGAAAGCTCTTGCTAGCCAGCACCCTTCCTTGGAAGCGCTTTTGTAGGCCTAAGAACACTGGGGCTCTGGGCTTCTCTAGCCACCTCATCTTCTGCTCATCCTCGCGCGCACTCTAAAGAGAGCTCAGGTGAGAAATTGCAAACGTCGAGCAATTGCTCAGAGATGAAAAGTGCCAGCACTGAAAGCTGTTGCTAGCCAGCACCCTTCCTTGGAAGCGCTTTTGTAGGCCTAAGAACACTGGGGCTCTGGGCTTCTCTAGCCACCTCATCTTCTGCTCATCCTCTCGCGCACTCTAAAGAGAGCTCAGGTGAGAAATTGCAAACGTCGAGCAATTGCTCAGAGATGAAAAGTGCCAGCACTGAAAGCTCTTGCTAGCCAGCACCCTTCCTTGGAAGCGCTTTCACAGGCGCGGCAACACTGGGGCTTTGCGCTTCTCTAGCCACCAAACGTCACGGTCCTTCTCTTTCCGCCACGTAGACACGAGCTGAGAAAATGCAAACGTCGAGCAATTGCTCAGAGATGAAAAGTGCCAGCACTGAAAGCTGTTGCTAGCCAGCCCCCTTCCTTGGAAGCGCTTTTGTAGGCCTAAGAACACTGGGGCTCTGGGCTTCTCTAGCCACCTCATCTTCTGCTCATCCTCTCGCGCACTCTAAAGAGAGCTCAGGTGAGAAATTGCAAACGTCGAGCAATTGCTCAGAGATGAAAAGTGCCAGCACTGAAAGCTCTTGCTAGCCAGCACCCTTCCTTGGAAGCGCTTTCACAGGCGCAGCAACACTGGGGCTTTGCGCTTCTCTAGCCACCAAACGTCACGGTCCTTCTCTTTCCGTCGGTAGACACGAGCTGAGAAATTGCAAACGTCGAGCAATTGCTCAGAGATGAAAAGTGCCAGCACTGAAAGCTGTTGCTAGCCAGCACCCTTCCTTGGAAGCGCTTTTGTAGGCCTAAGAACACTGGGGCTCTGGGCTTCTCTAGCCACCTCATCTTCTGCTCATCCTCTCGCGCACTCTAAAGAGAGCTCAGGTGAGAAATTGCAAACGTCGAGCAATTGCTCAGAGATGAAAAGTGCCAGCACTGAAAGCTGTTGCTAGCCAGCACCCTTCCTTGGAAGCGCTTTCACAGGCGCAGCAACACTGGGGCTTTGCGCTTCTATACGCACCAAACGTCACGGTCATTCTCTTTCCGTCTCCTAGACACGAGCTGACAAATTGCAAACGTCGAGCAATTGCTCCGAGATGAAAAGTGCCAGCACTGAAAGCTGTTGCTAGCCAGCACCCTTCCTTGGAAGCGCTTTCACAGGCGCAGCAACACTGGGGCTTTGAGCTTCTATACGCAACAAATGTCACGGTCATTCTCTTTCCGTCTTGTAGACACGAGCTGAGAAATTGCAAACGTCGAGCAATTGCTCAGAGATGAAAAGTGCCAGCACTGAAAGCTCTTGCTAGCCAGCCCCCTTCCTTGGAAGCGCTTTTGTAGGCCTAAGAACACTGGGGCTCTGGGCTTCTCTAGCCACCTCATCTTCTGCTCATCCTCTCGCGCACTCTAAAGAGAGCTCAGGTGAGAAATTGCAAACGTCGAGCAATTGCTCAGAGATGAAAAATGCCAGCACTGAAAGCTCTTGCTAGCCAGCACCCTTCCTTGGAAGCGCTTTCACAGGCGCAGCAACACTGGGGCTTTGCGCTTCTCTAGCCACCAAATGTCACGGTCATTCTCTTTCCGTCTTGTAGACACGAGCTGAGAAATTGCAAACGTCGAGCAATTGCTCAGAGATGAAAAGTGCCAGCACTGAAAGCTGTTGCTAGCCAGCACCCTTCCTTGGAAGCGCTTTTGTAGGCCTAAGAACACTGGGGCTCTGGGCTTCTCTAGCCACCTAATCTTCTGCTCATCCTCTCGCGCACTCTAAAGAGAGCTCAGGTGAGAAATTGCAAACGTCGAGCAATTGCTCAGAGATGAAAAGTGCCAGCACTGAAAGCTCTTGCTAGACAGCACCCTTCCTTGGAAGCGCTTTCACAGGCGCAGTAACACTGGGGCTTTGCGCTTCTCTACCCACCAAACGTCACGGTCCTTCTCTTTCCGTCTCGTAGACACGAGCTGAGAAATTGCAAACGTCGAGCAATTGCTCAGAGATGAAAAGTGCCAGCACTGAAAGCTCTTGCTAGCCAGCACCCTTCCTTGGAAGCGCTTTCACAGGCGCAGCAACACTGGGGCTTTGCGCTTCTCTACGCACCAAACGTCACGGTCATTCTCTTTCCGTCTCGTAGACACGAGCTGAGAAATTGCAAACGTCCAGCAATTGCTCAGAGATGAAAAGTGCCAGCACTGAAAGCTCTTGCTAGCCAGCACCCTTCCTTGGAAGCGCTTTTGTAGGCCTAAGAACACTGGGGCTCTGGGCATCTCTAGCCACCTCATCTTCTGCTCATCCTCTCGCGCACTCTAAAGAGAGCTCAGGTGAGAAATTGCAAACGTCGAGCAATTGCTCAGAGATGAAAAGTGCCAGCACTGAAAGCTCTTGCTAGCCAGCACCCTTCCTTGGAAGCGCTTTCACAGGCGCAGCAACACTGGGGCTTTGCGCTTCTCTAGCCACCAAAAGTCACGGTCCTTCTCTTTCCGTTGGTAGACACGAGCTGAGAAATTGCAAACGTCCAGCAATTGCTCAGAGATGAAAAGTGCCAGCACTGAAAGCTGTTGCTAGCCAGCACCCTTCCTTGGAAGCGCTTTTGTAGGCCTAAGAACACTGGGGCTCTGGGCTTCTCTAGCCACCTCATCTTCTGCTCATCCTCTCGCGCAGTCTAAAGAGAGCTCAGGTGAGAAATTGCAAACGTCGAGCAATTGCTCAGAGATGAAAAGTGCCAGCACTGAAAGCTCTTGCTAGCCAGCACCCTTCCTTGGAAGCGCTTTCACAGGCGCAGCAACACTGGGGCTTTGCGCTTCTCTAGCCACCAAGCGTCACGGTCCTTCTCTTTCCGTTGGTAGACACGAGCTGAGAAATTGCAAACGTCGAGCAATTGCTCAGAGATGAAAAGTGCCAGCACTGAAAGCTCTTGCTAGCCAGCACCCTTCCTTGGAAGCGCTTTCACAGGCGCAGCAACACTGGGGCTTTGCGCTTCTATACGCACCAAACGTCACGGTCCTTCTCTTTCCGTCTCGTAGACACGAGCTGAGAAATTGCAAACGTCGAGCAATTGCTCAGAGATGAAAAGTGCCAGCACTGAAAGCTGTTGCTAGCCAGCACCCTTCCTTGGAAGCGCTTTTGTAGGCCTAAGAACACTGGGGCTCTGGGCTTCTCTAGCCACCTAATCTTCTGCTCATCCTCTCGCGCACTCTAAAGAGAGCTCAGGTGAGAAATTGCAAACGTCCAGCAATTGCTCAGAGATGAAAAGTGCCAGCACTGAAAGCTGTTGCTAGCCAGCACCCTTCCTTGGAAGCGCTTTCACAGGCGCATCAACACTGGGGCTTTGCGCTTCTATACGCACCAAACGTCACGGTCATTCTCTTTCCGTCTCCTAGACACGAGCTGAGAAATTGCAAACGTCGAGCAATTGCTCAGAGATGAAAAGTGCCAGCACTGAAAGCTCTTGCTAGCCAGCACCCTTCCTTGGAAGCGCTTTCACAGGCGCAGCAACACTGGGGCTTTGCGCTTCTATACGCAACAAATGTCACGGTCATTCTCTTTCCGTCTTGTAGACACGAGCTGAGAAATTGCAAACGTCGAGCAATTGCTCAGAGATGAAAAGTGCCAGCACTGAAAGCTGTTGCTAGCCAGCACCCTTCCTTGGAAGCGCTTTTGTAGGCCTAAGAACACTGGGGCTCTGGGCTTCTCTAGCCACCTCATCTTCTGCTCATCCTCTCGCGCACTCTAAAGAGAGCTCAGGTGAGAAATTACAAACGTCGAGCAATTGCTCAGAGATGAAAAGTGCCAGCACTGAAAGCTCTTGCTAGCCAGCACCCTTCCTTGGAAGCGCTTTCACAGGCACAGCAACACTGGGGCTTTGCGCTTCTCTAGCCACCAAATGTCACGGTCATTCTCTTTCCGTCTTGTAGACACGAGCTGAGAAATTGCAAACGTCGAGCAATTGCTCAGAGATGAAAAGTGCCAGCACTGAAAGCTGTAGCTAGCCAGCACCCTTCCTTGGAAGCGCTTTTGTAGGCCTAAGAACACTGGGGCTCTGGGCTTCTCTAGCCACCTCATCTTCTGCTCATCCTCTCGCGCACTCTAAAGAGAGCTCAGGTGAGAAATTGCAAACGTCGAGCAATTGCTCAGAGATGAAAAGTGCCAGCACTGAAAGCTGTTGCTAGCCAGCACCCTTCCTTGGAAGCGCTTTCACAGGCGCAGCAACACTGGGGCTTTGCGCTTCTCTAGCCACCAAACGTCACGGTCCTTCTCTTTCCGTCTCATAGACACGAGCTGAGAAATTGCAAACGTCGAGCAATTGCTCCGAGATGAAAAGTGCCAGCACTGAAAGCTCTTGCTAGCCAGCACCCTTCCTTGGAAGCGCTTTCACAGGCGCAGCAACACTGGGGCTTTGCGCTTCTCTAGCCACCAAACGTCACGGTCCTTCTCTTTCCGTCTCGTAGACACGAGCTGAGAAATTGCAAACGTCGAGCAATTGCTCCGAGATGAAAAGTGCCAGCACTGAAAGCTGTTGCTAGCCAGCACCCTTCCTTGGAAGCGCTTTTGTAGGCCTAAGAACACTGGGGCTCTGGGCTTCTCTAGCCACCTCATCTTCTGCTCATCCTCTCGCGCACTCTAAAGAGAGCTCAGGTGAGAAATTGCAAACGTCCAGCAATTGCTCAGAGATGAAAAGTGCCAGCACTGAAAGCTGTTGCTAGCCAGCACCCTTCCTTGGAAGCGCTTTCACAGGCGCAGCAACACTGGGGCTTTGCGCTTCTATACGCACCAAATGTAACGGTCCTTCTCTTTCCGTCTCCTAGACACGAGCTGAGAAATTGCAAACGTCGAGCAATTGCTCAGAGATGAAAAGTGCCAGCACTGAAAGCTGTTGCTAGCCAGCACCCTTCCTTGGAAGCGCTTTTGTAGGCCTAAGAACACTGGGGCTCTGGGCTTCTCTAGCCACCTAATCTTCTGCTCATCCTCTCGCGCACTCTAAAGAGAGCTCAGGTGAGAAATTGCAAACGTCGAGCAATTGCTCAGAGATGAAAAGTGCAAGCACTGAAAGCTCTTGCTAGCCAGCACCCTTCCTTGGAAGCGCTTTCACAGGCGCAGTAACACTGGGGCTTTGCACTTCTCTAGCTACCAAACTTCACGGTCCTTCTCTTCCCGTCTCGTAGACACGAGCTGAGAAATTGCAAACGTCGAGCAATTGCTCAGAGATGAAAAGTGCCAGCACTGAAAGCTGTTGCTAGCCAGCACCCTTCCTTGGAAGCGCTTTCACAGGTGCAGCAACACTGGGGCTTTGCGCTTCTCTAGCCACCAAACGTCACGGTCCTTCTCTTTCCGTCGGTAGACACGAGCTGAGAAATTGCAAATGTCGAGCAATTGCTCAGAGATGAAAAGGGCCAGCACTGAAAGCTGTTGCTAGCCAGCACCCTTCCTTGGAAGCGCTTTCACAGGCGCAGCAACACTGGGGCTTTGCGCTTCTATACGCAACAAATGTCACGGTCCTTCTCTTTCCGTCTCGTAGACACGAGCTGAGAAATTGCAAACGTCGAGCAATTGCTCAGAGATGAAAAGTGCCAGCACTGAAAGCTGTTGCTAGCCAGCACCCTTCCTTGGAAGCGCTTTTGTAGGCCTAAGAACACTGGGGCTCTGGGCTTCTCTAGCCACCACATCTTCTGCTCATCCTCTCGCGCACTCTAAAGAGAGCTCAGGTGAGAAATTGCAAACGTCCAGCAATTGCTCAGAGATGAAAAGTGCCAGCACTGAAAGCTCTTGCTAGCCAGCACCCTTCCTTGGAAGCGCTTTCACAGGCGCAGCGACACTGGGGCTTTGCGCTTCTATACGCACCAAAGGTCACGGTCCTTCTCTTTCCGTCTCGTAGACACGAGCTGAGAAATTGCAAACGTCCAGCAATTGCTCAGAGATGAAAAGTGCCAGCACTGAAAGCTGTTGCTAGCCAGCACCCTTCCTTGGAAGCGCTTTTGTAGGCCTAAGAACACTGGGGCTCTGGGCTTCTCTAGCCACCTCATCTTCTGCTCATCCTCTCGCGCACTCTAAAGAGAGCTCAGGTGAGAAATTGCAAACGTCGAGCAATTGCTCAGAGATGAAAAGTGCCAGCACTGAAAGCTCTTGCTAGCCAGCACCCTTCCTTGGAAGCGCTTTCACAGGCGCAGCAACACTGGGGCTTTGCGCTTCTATACGCACCAAACGTCACGGTCCTTCTCTTTCCGTCTCGTAGACACGAGCTGAGAAATTGCAAACGTCGAGCAATTGCTCAGAGATGAAAAGTACTAGCACTGAAAGCTCTTGCTAGCCAGCACCCTTCCTTGGAAGCGCTTTCACAGGCACAGCAACACTGGGGCTTTGCGCTTCTCTAGCCACCAAACGTCACGGTCATTCTCTTTCCGTCTCCTAGACACGAGCTGAGAAATTGCAAACGTCGAGCAATTGCTCAGAGATGAAAAGTGCCAGCACTGAAAGCTGTTGCTAGCCAGCACCCTTCCTTGGAAGCGCTTTTGTAGGCCTAAGAACAGTGGGGCTCTGGGCTTCTCTAGCCACCTCATCTTCTGCTCATCCTCTCGCGCACTCTAAAGAGAGCTCAGGTGAGAAATTGCAAACGTCGAGCAATTGCTCAGAGATGAAAAGTGCCAGCACTGAAAGCTCTTGCTAGCCAGCACCCTTCCTTGGAAGCGCTTTCACAGGCGCAGCAACACTGGGGCTTTGCGCTTCTATACGCACCAAACGTCACGGTCCTTCTCTTTCCGTCTCCTAGACACGAGCTGAGAAATTGCAAACGTCGAGCAATTGCTCAGAGATGAAAAGTGCCAGCACTGAAAGCTCTTGCTAGCCAGCACCCTTCCTTGGAAGCGCTTTCACAGGCGCAGCAACACTGGGGCTTTGCGCTTCTCTACCCACCAAAAGTCACGGTCCTTCTCTTTCCGTCTCGTAGACACGAGCTGAGAAATTGCAAACGTCCAGCAATTGCTCAGAGATGAAAAGTGCCAGCACTGAAAGCTGTTGCTAGCCAGCACCCTTCCTTGGAAGTGCTTTTGTAGGCCTAAGAACACTGGGGCTCTGGGCTACTCTAGCCACCTCATCTTCTGCTCATCCTCTCGCGCACTCTAAAGAGCTCAGGTGAGAAATTGCAAACGTCCAGCAATTGCTCAGAGATGAAAAGTGCCAGCACTGAAAGCTCTTGCTAGCCAGCACCCTTCCTTGGAAGCGCTTTCACAGGCGCAGCAACACTGGGGCTTTGCGCTTCTATACGCACCAAATGTAACGGTCCTTCTCTTTCCGTCTCGTAGACACGAGCTGAGAAATTGCAAACGTCGAGCAATTGCTCCGAGATGAAAAGTGCCAGCACTGAAAGCTGTTGCTAGCCAGCACCCTTCCTTGGAAGCGCTTTTGTAGGCCTAAGAACACTGGGGCTCTGGGCTTCTCTAGCCACCTCATCTTCTGCTCATCCTCTCGCGCACTCTAAAGAGAGCTCAGGTGAGAAATTGCAAACGTCGAGCAATTGCTCAGAGATGAAAAGGGCCAGCACTGAAAGCTCTTGCTAGCCAGCACCCTTCCTTGGAAGCGCTTTTGTAGGCCTAAGAACACTGGGGCTCTGGGCTTCTCTAGCCACCTCATCTTCTGCTCATCCTCTCGCGCACTCTAAAGAGAGCTCAGGTGAGAAATTGCAAACGTCGAGCAATTGCTCAGAGATGAAAAGTGCCAGCACTGAAAGCTCTTGCTAGCCAGCACCCTTCCTTGGAAGCGCTTTCACAGGCGCAGCAACACTGGGGCTTTACGCTTCTCTACCCACCAAACGTCACGGTCCTTCTCTTTCCGTCTCGTAGACACGAGCTGAGAAATTGCAAACGTCGAGCAATTGCTCCGAGATGAAAAGTGCCAGCACTGAAAGCTGTTGCTAGCCAGCACCCTTCCTTGGAAGCGCTTTTGTAGGCCTAAGAACACTGGGGCTCTGGGCTTCTCTAGCCACCTCATCTTCTGCTCATCCTCTCGCGCACTCTAAAGAGAGCTCAGGTGAGAAATTGCAAACGTCGAGCAATTGCTCAGAGATGAAAAGGGCCAGCACTGAAAGCTCTTGCTAGCCAGCACCCTTCCTTGGAAGCGCTTTTGTAGGCCTAAGAACACTGGGGCTCTGGGCTTCTCTAGCCACCTCATCTTCTGCTCATCCTCTCGCGCACTCTAAAGAGAGCTCAGGTGAGAAATTGCAAACGTCGAGCAATTGCTCAGAGATGAAAAGTGCCAGCACTGAAAGCTCTTGCTAGCCAGCACCCTTCCTTGGAAGCGCTTTCACAGGCGCAGCAACACTGGGGCTTTACGCTTCTCTACCCACCAAACGTCACGGTCCTTCTCTTTCCGTCTCCTAGACACGAGCTGAGAAATTGCAAACGTCGAGCAATTGCTCAGAGATGAAAAGTGCCAGCACTGAAAGCTGTTGCTAGCCAGCACCCTTCCTTGGAAGCGCTTTTGTAGGCCTAAGATCACTGGGGCTCTGGGCTTCTCTAGCCACCTCATCTTCTGCTCATCCTCTCGCGCACTCTAAAGAGAGCTCAGGTGAGAAATTGCAAACGTCCAGCAATTGCTCAGAGATGAAAAGTGCCAGCACTGAAAGCTCTTGCTAGCCAGCACCCTTCCTTGGAAGCGCTTTCACAGTCGCAGCGACACTGGGGCTTTGCGCTTCTATACGCACCAAACGTCACGGTCCTTCTCTTTCCGTCTCGTAGACACGAGCTGAGAAATTGCAAACGTCCAGCAATTGCTCAGAGATGAAAAGTGCCAGCACTGAAAGCTGTTGCTAGCCAGCACCCTTCCTTGGAAGCGCTTTTGTAGGCCTAAGAACACTGGGGCTCTGGGCTTCTCTAGCCACCTAATCTTCTGCTCATCCTCTCGCGCACTCTAAAGAGAGCTCAGGTGAGAAATTGCAAACGTCGAGCAATTGCTCAGAGATGAAAAGTGCCAGCACTGAAAGCTCTTGCTAGCCAGCACCCTTCCTTGGAAGCGCTTTCACAGGCGCAGCAACACTGGGGCTTTGCGCTTCTATACGCACCAAACGTCACGGTCCTTCTCTTTCCGTCTCGTAGACACGAGCTGAGAAATTGCAAACGTCGAGCAATTGCTCAGAGATGAAAAGTACTAGCACTGAAAGCTCTTGCTAGCCAGCACCCTTCCTTGGAAGCGCTTTCACAGGCACAGCAACACTGGGGCTTTGCGCTTCTCTAGCCACCAAACGTCACGGTCATTCTCTTTCCGTCTCCTAGACACGAGCTGAGAAATTGCAAACGTCGAGCAATTGCTCAGAGATGAAAAGTGCCAGCACTGAAAGCTGTTGCTAGCCAGCACCCTTCCTTGGAAGCGCTTTTGTAGGCCTAAGAACACTGGGGCTCTGGGCTTCTCTAGCCACCTCATCTTCTGCTCATCCTCGCGCGCACTCTAAAGAGAGCTCAGGTGAGAAATTGCAAACGTCGAGCAATTGCTCAGAGATGAAAAGTGCCAGCACTGAAAGCTGTTGCTAGCCAGCACCCTTCCTTGGAAGCGCTTTCACAAGCGCAGCAACACTGGGGCTTTGCGCTTCTCTAGCCACCAAACGTCACGGTCCTTCTCTTTCCGTTGGTAGACACGAGCTGAGAAATTGCAAACGTCGAGCAATTGCTCAGAGACGAAAAGTGCCAGCACTGAAAGCTGTTGCTAGCCAGCACCCTTCCTTGGAAGCGCTTTTGTAGGCCTAAGAACAGTGGGGCTCTGTGCTTCTCTAGCCACCTCATCTTCTGCTCATCCTCTCGCGCACTCTAAAGAGAGCTCAGGTGAGAAATTGCAAACGTCGAGCAATTGCTCAGAGATGAAAAGTGCCAGCACTGAAAGCTGTTGCTAGCCAGCACCCTTCCTTGGAAGCGCTTTCACAGGCGCAGCAACACTGGGGCTTTACGCTTCTCTACCCACCAAAAGTCACGGTCCTTCTCTTTCCGTCTCCTAGACACGAGCTGAGAAATTGCAAACGTCGAGCAATTGCTCAGAGATGAAAAGTGCCAGCACTGAAAGCTGTTGCTAGCCAGCCCCCTTCCTTGGAAGCGCTTTTGTAGGCCTAAGAACACTGGGGCTCTGGGCTTCCCTAGCCACCTCATCTTCTGCTCATCCTCTCGCGCACTCTAAAGAGAGCTCAGGTGAGAAATTGCAAACGTCGAGCAATTGCTCAGAGATGAAAAGTGCCAGCACTGAAAGCTCTTGCTAGCCAGCACCCTTCCTTGGAAGCGCTTTCACAGGCGCAGCAACACTGGGGCTTTGCGCTTCTATACGCACCAAACGTCACGGTCCTTCTCTTTCCGTCGGTAGACACGAGCTGAGAAATTGCAAACGTCGAGCAATTGCTCCGAGATGAAAAGTGCCAGCACTGAAAGCTCTTGCTAGCCAGCCCCCTTCCTTGGAAGCGCTTTTGTAGGCCTAAGAACAGTGGGGCTCTGGGCTTCTCTAGCCACCTCATCTTCTGCTCATCCTCTCGCGCACTCTAAAGAGAGCTCAGGTGAGAAATTGCAAACGTCCAGCAATTGCTCAGAGATGAAAAGTGCCAGCACTGAAAGCTGTTGCTAGCCAGCACCCTTCCTTGGAAGCGCTTTCACAGGCGCAGCAACACTGGGGCTTTGCGCTTCTCTAGCCACCAAACGTCACGGTCCTTCTCTTTCCGTCTCGTAGACACGAGCTGAGAAATTGCAAACGTCGAGCAATTGCTCAGAGATGAAAAGTGCCAGCACTGAAAGCTGTTGCTAGCCAGCACCCTTCCTTGGAAGCGCTTTCACAGGCGCAGCAACACTGGGGCTTTGCGCTTCTATACGCACCAAACGTCACGGTCCTTCTCTTTCCGTCTCGTAGACACGAGCTGAGAAATTGCAAATGTGGAGCAATTGCTCAGAGATGAAAAGTGCCAGCACTGAAAGCTCTTGCTAGCCAGCACCCTTCCTTGGAAGCGCTTTCACAGGCGCAGTACCACTGGGGCTTTGCGCTTCTCTAGCCACCAAACGTCACGGTCATTCTCTTTCCGTCTCCTAGACACGAGCTGAGAAATTGCAAACGTGGAGCAATTGCTCAGAGATGAAAAGTGCCAGCACTGAAAGCTCTTGCTAGCCAGCCCCCTTCCTTGGAAGCGCTTTTGTAGGCCTAAGAACACTGGGGCTCTGGGCTTCTCTAGCCACCTCATCTTCTGCTCATCCTCTCGCGCACTCTAAAGAGAGCTCAGGTGAGAAATTGCAAACGTCGAGCAATTGCTCAGAGATGAAAAGTGCCAGCACTGAAAGCTGTTGCTAGCCAGCACCCTTCCTTGGAAGCGCTTTCACAGGCGCAGCAACACTGGGGCTTTGCGCTTCTATACGCACCAAACGTCACGGTCCTTCTCTTTCCGTCTCCTAGACACGAGCTGAGAAATTGCAAACGTCGAGCAATTGCTCAGAGATGAAAAGTGCCAGCACTGAAAGCTGTTGCTAGCCAGCACCCTTCCTTGGAAGCGCTTTTGTAGGCCTAAGAACACTGGGGCTCTGGGCTTCTCTAGCCACCTCATCTTCTGCTCATCCTCTCACGCACTCTAAAGAGAGCTCAGGTGAGAAATTGCAAACGTCCAGCAATTGCTCAGAGATGAAAAGTGCCAGCACTGAAAGCTCTTGCTAGCCAGCACCCTTCCTTGGAAGCGCTTTCACAGGCGCAGCAACACTGGGGCTTTGCGCTTCTATACGCACCAAATGTAACGGTCCTTCTCTTTCCGTCGGTAGACACGAGCTGAGAAATTGCAAACGTCGAGCAATTGCTCAGAGATGAAAAGTGCCAGCACTGAAAGCTGTTGCTAGCCAGCACCCTTCCTTGGAAGCGCTTTTGTAGGCCTAAGAACACTGGGGCTCTGGGCTTCTCTAGCCACCTCATCTTCTGCTCATCCTCTCGCGCACTCTAAAGAGAGCTCAGGTGAGAAATTGCAAACGTCGAGCAATTGCTCAGAGATGAAAAGGGCCAGCACTGAAAGCTCTTGCTAGCCAGCACCCTTCCTTGGAAGCGCTTTTGTAGGCCTAAGAACAGTGGGGCTCTGGGCTTCTCTAGCCACCTCATCTTCTGCTCATCCTCTCGCGCACTCTAAAGAGAGCTCAGGTGAGAAATTGCAAACGTCGAGCAATTGCTCAGAGATGAAAAGGGCCAGCACTGAAAGCTCTTGCTAGCCAGCACCCTTCCTTGGAAGCGCTTTCACAGGCGCAGCAACACTGGGGCTTTGCGCTTCTCTACGCACCAAACGTCACGGGCCTTCTCTTTCCGTTGGTAGACACGAGCTGAGAAATTGCAAACGTCGAGCAATTGCTCAGAGACGAAAAGTGCCAGCACTGAAAGCTGTTGCTAGCCAGCACCCTTCCTTGGAAGCGCTTTTGTAGGCCTAAGAACACTGGGGCTCTGGGCTTCTCTAGCCACCTCATCTTCTGCTCATCCTCTCGCGCACTCTAAAGAGAGCTCAGGTGAGAAATTGCAAACGTCGAGCAATTGCTCAGAGATGAAAAGTGCCAGCACTGAAAGCTCTTGCTAGCCAGCACCCTTCCTTGGAAGCGCTTTCACAGGCGCAGCAACACTGGGGCTTTACGCTTCTCTACCCACCAAACGTCACGGTCCTTCTCTTTCCGTCTCCTAGACACGAGCTGAGAAATTGCAAACGTCGAGCAATTGCTCAGAGATGAAAAGTGCCAGCACTGAAAGCTCTTGCTAGCCAGCACCCTTCCTTGGAAGCGCTTTTGTAGGCCTAAGATCACTGGGGCTCTGGGCTTCTCTAGCCACCTCATCTTCTGCTCATCCTCTCGCGCACTCTAAAGAGAGCTCAGGTGAGAAATTGCAAACGTCCAGCAATTGCTCAGAGATGAAAAGTGCCAGCACTGAAAGCTCTTGCTAGCCAGCACCCTTCCTTGGAAGCGCTTTCACAGGCGCAGCAACACTGGGGCTTTGCGCTTCTATACGCACCAAAGGTCACGGTCCTTCTCTTTCCGTCTCGTAGACACGAGCTGAGAAATTGCAAACGTCCAGCAATTGCTCCGAGATGAAAAGTGCCAGCACTGAAAGCTGTTGCTAGCCAGCACCCTTCCTTGGAAGCGCTTTTGTAGGCCTAAGAACACTGGGGCTCTGGGCTTCTCTAGCCACCTAATCTTCTGCTCATCCTCTCGCGCACTCTAAAGAGAGCTCAGGTGAGAAATTGCAAACGTCGAGCAATTGCTCAGAGATGAAAAGTGCCAGCACTGAAAGCTCTTGCTAGCCAGCACCCTTCCTTGGAAGCGCTTTCACAGGCGCAGCAACACTGGGGCTTTGCGCTTCTATACGCACCAAACGTCACGGTCCTTCTCTTTCCGTCTCGTAGACACGAGCTGAGAAATTGCAAACGTCGAGCAATTGCTCAGAGATGAAAAGTACTAGCACTGAAAGCTCTTGCTAGCCAGCACCCTTCCTTGGAAGCGCTTTCACAGGCACAGCAACACTGGGGCTTTGCGCTTCTCTACCCACCAAACGTCACGGTCATTCTCTTTCCGTCTCCTAGACACGAGCTGAGAAATTGCAAACGTCGAGCAATTGCTCAGAGATGAAAAGTGCCAGCACTGAAAGCTGTTGCTAGCCAGCACCCTTCCTTGGAAGCGCTTTCACAGGCGCAGCAACACTGGGGCTTTGCGCTTCTCTAGCCACCAAACGTCACGGTCCTTCTCTTTCCGTCTCGTAGACACGAGCTGAGAAATTGCAAACGTCCAGCAATTGCTCAGAGATGAAAAGTGCCAGCACTGAAAGCTGTTGCTAGCCAGCACCCTTCCTTGGAAGTGCTTTTGTAGGCCTAAGAACACTGGGGCTCTGGGCTACTCTAGCCACCTCATCTTCTGCTCATCCTCTCGCGCACTCTAAAGAGCTCAGGTGAGAAATTGCAAACGTCCAGCAATTGCTCAGAGATGAAAAGTGCCAGCACTGAAAGCTCTTGCTAGCCAGCACCCTTCCTTGGAAGCGCTTTCACAGGCGCAGCAACACTGGGGCTTTGCGCTTCTATACGCACCAAATGTAACGGTCCTTCTCTTTCCGTCTCGTAGACACGAGCTGAGAAATTGCAAACGTCGAGCAATTGCTCCGAGATGAAAAGTGCCAGCACTGAAAGCTGTTGCTAGCCAGCACCCTTCCTTGGAAGCGCTTTTGTAGGCCTAAGAACACTGGGGCTCTGGGCTTCTCTAGCCACCTCATCTTCTGCTCATCCTCTCGCGCACTCTAAAGAGAGCTCAGGTGAGAAATTGCAAACGTCGAGCAATTGCTCAGAGATGAAAAGGGCCAGCACTGAAAGCTCTTGCTAGCCAGCACCCTTCCTTGGAAGCGCTTTTGTAGGCCTAAGAACACTGGGGCTCTGGGCTTCTCTAGCCACCTCATCTTCTGCTCATCCTCTCGCGCACTCTAAAGAGAGCTCAGGTGAGAAATTGCAAACGTCGAGCAATTGCTCAGAGATGAAAAGGGCCAGCACTGAAAGCTCTTGCTAGCCAGCACCCTTCCTTGGAAGCGCTTTCACAGGCGCAGCAACACTGGGGCTTTGCGCTTCTCTACGCACCAAACGTCACGGGCCTTCTCTTTCCGTTGGTAGACACGAGCTGAGAAATTGCAAACGTCGAGCAATTGCTCAGAGACGAAAAGTGCCAGCACTGAAAGCTGTTGCTAGCCAGCACCCTTCCTTGGAAGCGCTTTTGTAGGCCTAAGAACACTGGGGCTCTGGGCTTCTCTAGCCACCTCATCTTCTGCTCATCCTCTCGCGCACTCTAAAGAGAGCTCAGGTGAGAAATTGCAAACGTCGAGCAATTGCTCAGAGATGAAAAGTGCCAGCACTGAAAGCTCTTGCTAGCCAGCACCCTTCCTTGGAAGCGCTTTCACAGGCGCAGCAACACTGGGGCTTTACGCTTCTCTACCCACCAAACGTCACGGTCCTTCTCTTTCCGTCTCCTAGACACGAGCTGAGAAATTGCAAACGTCGAGCAATTGCTCAGAGATGAAAAGTGCCAGCACTGAAAGCTGTTGCTAGCCAGCACCCTTCCTTGGAAGCGCTTTTGTAGGCCTAAGATCACTGGGGCTCTGGGCTTCTCTAGCCACCTCATCTTCTGCTCATCCTCTCGCGCACTCTAAAGAGAGCTCAGGTGAGAAATTGCAAACGTCCAGCAATTGCTCAGAGATGAAAAGTGCCAGCACTGAAAGCTCTTGCTAGCCAGCACCCTTCCTTGGAAGCGCTTTCACAGTCGCAGCGACACTGGGGCTTTGCGCTTCTATACGCACCAAACGTCACGGTCCTTCTCTTTCCGTCTCGTAGACACGAGCTGAGAAATTGCAAACGTCCAGCAATTGCTCAGAGATGAAAAGTGCCAGCACTGAAAGCTGTTGCTAGCCAGCACCCTTCCTTGGAAGCGCTTTTGTAGGCCTAAGAACACTGGGGCTCTGGGCTTCTCTAGCCACCTAATCTTCTGCTCATCCTCTCGCGCACTCTAAAGAGAGCTCAGGTGAGAAATTGCAAACGTCGAGCAATTGCTCAGAGATGAAAAGTGCCAGCACTGAAAGCTCTTGCTAGCCAGCACCCTTCCTTGGAAGCGCTTTCACAGGCGCAGCAACACTGGGGCTTTGCGCTTCTATACGCACCAAAGGTCACGGTCCTTCTCTTTCCGTCTCGTAGACACGAGCTGAGAAATTGCAAACGTCGAGCAATTGCTCAGAGATGAAAAGTACTAGCACTGAAAGCTCTTGCTAGCCAGCACCCTTCCTTGGAAGCGCTTTCACAGGCACAGCAACACTGGGGCTTTGCGCTTCTCTAGCCACCAAACGTCACGGTCATTCTCTTTCCGTCTCCTAGACACGAGCTGAGAAATTGCAAACGTCGAGCAATTGCTCAGAGATGAAAAGTGCCAGCACTGAAAGCTGTTGCTAGCCAGCACCCTTCCTTGGAAGCGCTTTTGTAGGCCTAAGAACACTGGGGCTCTGGGCTTCTCTAGCCACCTCATCTTCTGCTCATCCTCGCGCGCACTCTAAAGAGAGCTCAGGTGAGAAATTGCAAACGTCGAGCAATTGCTCAGAGATGAAAAGTGCCAGCACTGAAAGCTGTTGCTAGCCAGCACCCTTCCTTGGAAGCGCTTTCACAAGCGCAGCAACACTGGGGCTTTGCGCTTCTCTAGCCACCAAACGTCACGGTCCTTCTCTTTCCGTTGGTAGACACGAGCTGAGAAATTGCAAACGTCGAGCAATTGCTCAGAGACGAAAAGTGCCAGCACTGAAAGCTGTTGCTAGCCAGCACCCTTCCTTGGAAGCGCTTTTGTAGGCCTAAGAACAGTGGGGCTCTGGGCTTCTCTAGCCACCTCATCTTCTGCTCATCCTCTCGCGCACTCTAAAGAGAGCTCAGGTGAGAAATTGCAAACGTCGAGCAATTGCTCAGAGATGAAAAGTGCCAGCACTGAAAGCTGTTGCTAGCCAGCACCCTTCCTTGGAAGCGCTTTCACAGGCGCAGCAACACTGGGGCTTTACGCTTCTCTACCCACCAAAAGTCACGGTCCTTCTCTTTCCGTCTCCTAGACACGAGCTGAGAAATTGCAAACGTCGAGCAATTGCTCAGAGATGAAAAGTGCCAGCACTGAAAGCTGTTGCTAGCCAGCCCCCTTCCTTGGAAGCGCTTTTGTAGGCCTAAGAACACTGGGGCTCTGGGCTTCCCTAGCCACCTCATCTTCTGCTCATCCTCTCGCGCACTCTAAAGAGAGCTCAGGTGAGAAATTGCAAACGTCGAGCAATTGCTCAGAGATGAAAAGTGCCAGCACTGAAAGCTCTTGCTAGCCAGCACCCTTCCTTGGAAGCGCTTTCACAGGCGCAGCAACACTGGGGCTTTGCGCTTCTATACGCACCAAACGTCACGGTCCTTCTCTTTCCGTCGGTAGACACGAGCTGAGAAATTGCAAACGTCGAGCAATTGCTCCGAGATGAAAAGTGCCAGCACTGAAAGCTCTTGCTAGCCAGCCCCCTTCCTTGGAAGCGCTTTTGTAGGCCTAAGAACAGTGGGGCTCTGGGCTTCTCTAGCCACCTCATCTTGTGCTCATCCTCTCGCGCACTCTAAAGAGAGCTCAGGTGAGAAATTGCAAACGTCCAGCAATTGCTCAGAGATGAAAAGTGCCAGCACTGAAAGCTGTTGCTAGCCAGCACCCTTCCTTGGAAGCGCTTTCACAGGCGCAGCAACACTGGGGCTTTGCGCTTCTCTAGCCACCAAACGTCACGGTCCTTCTCTTTCCGTCTTGTAGACACGAGCTGAGAAATTGCAAACGTCGAGCAATTGCTCAGAGATGAAAAGTGCCAGCACTGAAAGCTGTTGCTAGCCAGCACCCTTCCTTGGAAGCGCTTTTGTAGGCCGAAGAACACTGGGGCTCTGGGCTTCTCTAGCCACCTCATCTTCTGCTCATCCTCTCGCGCACTCTAAAGAGAGCTCAGGTGAGAAATTGCAAACGTCGAGCAATTGCTCAGAGATGAAAAGTGCCAGCACTGAAAGCTGTTGCTAGCCAGCACCCTTCCTTGGAAGCGCTTTCACAGGCGCAGTACCACTGGGGCTTTGCGCTTCTCTAGCCACCAAACGTCACGGTCCTTCTCTTTCCGTCTCCTAGACACGAGCTGAGAAATTGCAAACGTCCAGCAATTGCTCCGAGATGAAAAGTGCCAGCACTGAAAGCTCTTGCTAGCCAGCCCCCTTCCTTGGAAGCGCTTTTGTAGGCCTAAGAACACTGGGGCTCTGGGCTTCTCTAGCCACCTCATCTTCTGCTCATCCTCTCGCGCACTCTAAAGAGAGCTCAGGTGAGAAATTGCAAACGTCGAGCAATTGCTCAGAGATGAAAAGTGCCAGCACTGAAAGCTGTTGCTAGCCAGCACCCTTCCTTGGAAGCGCTTTCACAGGCGCAGCAACACTGGGGCTTTGCGCTTCTATACGCACCAAACGTCACGGTCCTTCTCTTTCCGTCTCCTAGACACGAGCTGAGAAATTGCAAACGTCGAGCAATTGCTCAGAGATGAAAAGTGCCAGCACTGAAAGCTGTTGCTAGCCAGCACCCTTCCTTGGAAGCGCTTTTGTAGGCCTAAGAACACTGGGGCTCTGGGCTTCTCTAGCCACCTCATCTTCTGCTCATCCTCTCACGCACTCTAAAGAGAGCTCAGGTGAGAAATTGCAAACGTCCAGCAATTGCTCAGAGATGAAAAGTGCCAGCACTGAAAGCTCTTGCTAGCCAGCACCCTTCCTTGGAAGCGCTTTCACAGGCGCAGCAACACTGGGGCTTTGCGCTTCTATACGCACCAAATGTAACGGTCCTTCTCTTTCCGTCGGTAGACACGAGCTGAGAAATTGCAAACGTCGAGCAATTGCTCAGAGATGAAAAGTGCCAGCACTGAAAGCTGTTGCTAGCCAGCACCCTTCCTTGGAAGCGCTTTTGTAGGCCTAAGAACACTGGGGCTCTGGGCTTCTCTAGCCACCTCATCTTCTGCTCATCCTCTCGCGCACTCTAAAGAGAGCTCAGGTGAGAAATTGCAAACGTCGAGCAATTGCTCAGAGATGAAAAGGGCCAGCACTGAAAGCTCTTGCTAGCCAGCACCCTTCCTTGGAAGCGCTTTTGTAGGCCTAAGAACAGTGGGGCTCTGGGCTTCTCTAGCCACCTCATCTTCTGCTCATCCTCTCGCGCACTCTAAAGAGAGCTCAGGTGAGAAATTGCAAACGTCGAGCAATTGCTCAGAGATGAAAAGTGCCAGCACTGAAAGCTCTTGCTAGCCAGCACCCTTCCTTGGAAGCGCTTTCACAGGCGCAGCAACACTGGGGCTTTGCGCTTCTCTACGCACCAAACGTCACGGGCCTTCTCTTTCCGTTGGTAGACACGAGCTGAGAAATTGCAAACGTCGAGCAATTGCTCAGAGACGAAAAGTGCCAGCACTGAAAGCTCTTGCTAGCCAGCCCCCTTCCTTGGAAGCGCTTTTGTAGGCCTAAGATCACTGGGGCTCTGGGCTTCTCTAGCCACCTCATCTTCTGCTCATCCTCTCGCGCACTCTAAAGAGAGCTCAGGTGAGAAATTGCAAACGTCCAGCAATTGCTCAGAGATGAAAAGTGCCAGCACTGAAAGCTCTTGCTAGCCAGCACCCTTCCTTGGAAGCGCTTTCACAGGCGCAGCAACACTGGGGCTTTGCGCTTCTATACGCACCAAAGGTCACGGTCCTTCTCTTTCCGTCTCGTAGACACGAGCTGAGAAATTGCAAACGTCCAGCAATTGCTCAGAGATGAAAAGTGCCAGCACTGAAAGCTGTTGCTAGCCAGCACCCTTCCTTGGAAGCGCTTTTGTAGGCCTAAGAACACTGGGGCTCTGGGCTTCTCTAGCCACCTAATCTTCTGCTCATCCTCTCGCGCACTCTAAAGAGAGCTCAGGTGAGAAATTGCAAACGTCGAGCAATTGCTCAGAGATGAAAAGTGCCAGCACTGAAAGCTCTTGCTAGCCAGCACCCTTCCTTGGAAGCGCTTTCACAGGCGCAGCAACACTGGGGCTTTGCGCTTCTATACGCACCAAACGTCACGGTCCTTCTCTTTCCGTCTCGTAGACACGAGCTGAGAAATTGCAAACGTCGAGCAATTGCTCAGAGATGAAAAGTACTAGCACTGAAAGCTCTTGCTAGCCAGCACCCTTCCTTGGAAGCGCTTTCACAGGCACAGCAACACTGGGGCTTTGCGCTTCTCTAGCCACCAAACGTCACGGTCATTCTCTTTCCGTCTCCTAGACACGAGCTGAGAAATTGCAAACGTCGAGCAATTGCTCAGAGATGAAAAGTGCCAGCACTGAAAGCTGTTGCTAGCCAGCACCCTTCCTTGGAAGCGCTTTCACAGGCGCAGCAACACTGGGGCTTTGCGCTTCTCTACCCACCAAAAGTCACGGTCCTTCTCTTTCCGTCTCGTAGACACGAGCTGAGAAATTGCAAACGTCCAGCAATTGCTCAGAGATGAAAAGTGCCAGCACTGAAAGCTGTTGCTAGCCAGCACCCTTCCTTGGAAGTGCTTTTGTAGGCCTAAGAACACTGGGGCTCTGGGCTACTCTAGCCACCTCATCTTCTGCTCATCCTCTCGCGCACTCTAAAGAGCTCAGGTGAGAAATTGCAAACGTCCAGCAATTGCTCAGAGATGAAAAGTGCCAGCACTGAAAGCTCTTGCTAGCCAGCACCCTTCCTTGGAAGCGCTTTCACAGGCGCAGCAACACTGGGGCTTTGCGCTTCTATACGCACCAAATGTAACGGTCCTTCTCTTTCCGTCTCGTAGACACGAGCTGAGAAATTGCAAACGTCGAGCAATTGCTCCGAGATGAAAAGTGCCAGCACTGAAAGCTGTTGCTAGCCAGCACCCTTCCTTGGAAGCGCTTTTGTAGGCCTAAGAACACTGGGGCTCTGGGCTTCTCTAGCCACCTCATCTTCTGCTCATCCTCTCGCGCACTCTAAAGAGAGCTCAGGTGAGAAATTGCAAACGTCGAGCAATTGCTCAGAGATGAAAAGTGCCAGCACTGAAAGCTCTTGCTAGCCAGCACCCTTCCTTGGAAGCGCTTTTGTAGGCCTAAGAACACTGGGGCTCTGGGCTTCTCTAGCCACCTCATCTTCTGCTCATCCTCTCGCGCACTCTAAAGAGAGCTCAGGTGAGAAATTGCAAACGTCGAGCAATTGCTCAGAGATGAAAAGGGCCAGCACTGAAAGCTCTTGCTAGCCAGCACCCTTCCTTGGAAGCGCTTTCACAGGCGCAGCAACACTGGGGCTTTGCGCTTCTCTACGCACCAAACGTCACGGGCCTTCTCTTTCCGTTGGTAGACACGAGCTGAGAAATTGCAAACGTCGAGCAATTGCTCAGAGACGAAAAGTGCCAGCACTGAAAGCTGTTGCTAGCCAGCACCCTTCCTTGGAAGCGCTTTTGTAGGCCTAAGAACACTGGGGCTCTGGGCTTCTCTAGCCACCTCATCTTCTGCTCATCCTCTCGCGCACTCTAAAGAGAGCTCAGGTGAGAAATTGCAAACGTCGAGCAATTGCTCAGAGATGAAAAGTGCCAGCACTGAAAGCTCTTGCTAGCCAGCACCCTTCCTTGGAAGCGCTTTCACAGGCGCAGCAACACTGGGGCTTTACGCTTCTCTACCCACCAAACGTCACGGTCCTTCTCTTTCCGTCTCCTAGACACGAGCTGAGAAATTGCAAACGTCGAGCAATTGCTCAGAGATGAAAAGTGCCAGCACTGAAAGCTGTTGCTAGCCAGCACCCTTCCTTGGAAGCGCTTTTGTAGGCCTAAGATCACTGGGGCTCTGGGCTTCTCTAGCCACCTCATCTTCTGCTCATCCTCTCGCGCACTCTAAAGAGAGCTCAGGTGAGAAATTGCAAACGTCCAGCAATTGCTCAGAGATGAAAAGTGCCAGCACTGAAAGCTCTTGCTAGCCAGCACCCTTCCTTGGAAGCGCTTTCACAGTCGCAGCGACACTGGGGCTTTGCGCTTCTATACGCACCAAACGTCACGGTCCTTCTCTTTCCGTCTCGTAGACACGAGCTGAGAAATTGCAAACGTCCAGCAATTGCTCAGAGATGAAAAGTGCCAGCACTGAAAGCTGTTGCTAGCCAGCACCCTTCCTTGGAAGCGCTTTTGTAGGCCTAAGAACACTGGGGCTCTGGGCTTCTCTAGCCACCTAATCTTCTGCTCATCCTCTCGCGCACTCTAAAGAGAGCTCAGGTGAGAAATTGCAAACGTCGAGCAATTGCTCAGAGATGAAAAGTGCCAGCACTGAAAGCTCTTGCTAGCCAGCACCCTTCCTTGGAAGCGCTTTCACAGGCGCAGCAACACTGGGGCTTTGCGCTTCTATACGCACCAAACGTCACGGTCCTTCTCTTTCCGTCTCGTAGACACGAGCTGAGAAATTGCAAACGTCGAGCAATTGCTCAGAGATGAAAAGTACTAGCACTGAAAGCTCTTGCTAGCCAGCACCCTTCCTTGGAAGCGCTTTCACAGGCACAGCAACACTGGGGCTTTGCGCTTCTCTAGCCACCAAACGTCACGGTCATTCTCTTTCCGTCTCCTAGACACGAGCTGAGAAATTGCAAACGTCGAGCAATTGCTCAGAGATGAAAAGTGCCAGCACTGAAAGCTGTTGCTAGCCAGCACCCTTCCTTGGAAGCGCTTTTGTAGGCCTAAGAACACTGGGGCTCTGGGCTTCTCTAGCCACCTCATCTTCTGCTCATCCTCGCGCGCACTCTAAAGAGAGCTCAGGTGAGAAATTGCAAACGTCGAGCAATTGCTCAGAGATGAAAAGTGCCAGCACTGAAAGCTGTTGCTAGCCAGCACCCTTCCTTGGAAGCGCTTTCACAAGCGCAGCAACACTGGGGCTTTGCGCTTCTCTAGCCACCAAACGTCACGGTCCTTCTCTTTCCGTTGGTAGACACGAGCTGAGAAATTGCAAACGTCGAGCAATTGCTCAGAGACGAAAAGTGCCAGCACTGAAAGCTGTTGCTAGCCAGCACCCTTCCTTGGAAGCGCTTTTGTAGGCCTAAGAACAGTGGGGCTCTGGGCTTCTCTAGCCACCTCATCTTCTGCTCATCCTCTCGCGCACTCTAAAGAGAGCTCAGGTGAGAAATTGCAAACGTCGAGCAATTGCTCAGAGATGAAAAGTGCCAGCACTGAAAGCTGTTGCTAGCCAGCACCCTTCCTTGGAAGCGCTTTCACAGGCGCAGCAACACTGGGGCTTTACGCTTCTCTACCCACCAAAAGTCACGGTCCTTCTCTTTCCGTCTCCTAGACACGAGCTGAGAAATTGCAAACGTCGAGCAATTGCTCAGAGATGAAAAGTGCCAGCACTGAAAGCTGTTGCTAGCCAGCCCCCTTCCTTGGAAGCGCTTTTGTAGGCCTAAGAACACTGGGGCTCTGGGCTTCCCTAGCCACCTCATCTTCTGCTCATCCTCTCGCGCACTCTAAAGAGAGCTCAGGTGAGAAATTGCAAACGTCGAGCAATTGCTCAGAGATGAAAAGTGCCAGCACTGAAAGCTCTTGCTAGCCAGCACCCTTCCTTGGAAGCGCTTTCACAGGCGCAGCAACACTGGGGCTTTGCGCTTCTATACGCACCAAACGTCACGGTCCTTCTCTTTCCGTCGGTAGACACGAGCTGAGAAATTGCAAACGTCGAGCAATTGCTCCGAGATGAAAAGTGCCAGCACTGAAAGCTCTTGCTAGCCAGCCCCCTTCCTTGGAAGCGCTTTTGTAGGCCTAAGAACAGTGGGGCTCTGGGCTTCTCTAGCCACCTCATCTTCTGCTCATCCTCTCGCGCACTCTAAAGAGAGCTCAGGTGAGAAATTGCAAACGTCCAGCAATTGCTCAGAGATGAAAAGTGCCAGCACTGAAAGCTGTTGCTAGCCAGCACCCTTCCTTGGAAGCGCTTTCACAGGCGCAGCAACACTGGGGCTTTGCGCTTCTCTAGCCACCAAACGTCACGGTCCTTCTCTTTCCGTCTCCTAGACACGAGCTGAGAAATTGCAAACGTCGAGCAATTGCTCAGAGATGAAAAGTGCCAGCACTGAAAGCTGTTGCTAGCCAGCACCCTTCCTTGGAAGCGCTTTTGTAGGCCTAAGAACACTGGGGCTCTGGGCTTCTCTAGCCACCTCATCTTCTGCTCATCCTCTCGCGCACTCTAAAGAGAGCTCAGGTGAGAAATTGCAAACGTCGAGCAATTGCTCAGAGATGAAAAGTGCCAGCACTGAAAGCTGTTGCTAGCCAGCACCCTTCCTTGGAAGCGCTTTCACAGGCGCAGTACCACTGGGGCTTTGCGCTTCTCTAGCCACCAAACGTCACGGTCATTCTCTTTCCGTCTCCTAGACACGAGCTGAGAAATTGCAAACGTGGAGCAATTGCTCAGAGATGAAAAGTGCCAGCACTGAAAGCTCTTGCTAGCCAGCCCCCTTCCTTGGAAGCGCTTTTGTAGGCCTAAGAACACTGGGGCTCTGGGCTTCTCTAGCCACCTCATCTTCTGCTCATCCTCTCGCGCACTCTAAAGAGAGCTCAGGTGAGAAATTGCAAACGTCGAGCAATTGCTCAGAGATGAAAAGTGCCAGCACTGAAAGCTGTTGCTAGCCAGCACCCTTCCTTGGAAGCGCTTTCACAGGCGCAGCAACACTGGGGCTTTGCGCTTCTATACGCACCAAACGTCACGGTCCTTCTCTTTCCGTCTCCTAGACACGAGCTGAGAAATTGCAAACGTCGAGCAATTGCTCAGAGATGAAAAGTGCCAGCACTGAAAGCTGTTGCTAGCCAGCACCCTTCCTTGGAAGCGCTTTTGTAGGCCTAAGAACACTGGGGCTCTGGGCTTCTCTAGCCACCTCATCTTCTGCTCATCCTCTCACGCACTCTAAAGAGAGCTCAGGTGAGAAATTGCAAACGTCCAGCAATTGCTCAGAGATGAAAAGTGCCAGCACTGAAAGCTCTTGCTAGCCAGCACCCTTCCTTGGAAGCGCTTTCACAGGCGCAGCAACACTGGGGCTTTGCGCTTCTATACGCACCAAATGTAACGGTCCTTCTCTTTCCGTCGGTAGACACGAGCTGAGAAATTGCAAACGTCGAGCAATTGCTCAGAGATGAAAAGTGCCAGCACTGAAAGCTGTTGCTAGCCAGCACCCTTCCTTGGAAGCGCTTTTGTAGGCCTAAGAACACTGGGGCTCTGGGCTTCTCTAGCCACCTCATCTTCTGCTCATCCTCTCGCGCACTCTAAAGAGAGCTCAGGTGAGAAATTGCAAACGTCGAGCAATTGCTCAGAGATGAAAAGGGCCAGCACTGAAAGCTCTTGCTAGCCAGCACCCTTCCTTGGAAGCGCTTTTGTAGGCCTAAGAACAGTGGGGCTCTGGGCTTCTCTAGCCACCTCATCTTCTGCTCATCCTCTCGCGCACTCTAAAGAGAGCTCAGGTGAGAAATTGCAAACGTCGAGCAATTGCTCAGAGATGAAAAGGGCCAGCACTGAAAGCTCTTGCTAGCCAGCACCCTTCCTTGGAAGCGCTTTCACAGGCGCAGCAACACTGGGGCTTTGCGCTTCTCTACGCACCAAACGTCACGGGCCTTCTCTTTCCGTTGGTAGACACGAGCTGAGAAATTGCAAACGTCGAGCAATTGCTCAGAGACGAAAAGTGCCAGCACTGAAAGCTGTTGCTAGCCAGCACCCTTCCTTGGAAGCGCTTTTGTAGGCCTAAGAACACTGGGGCTCTGGGCTTCTCTAGCCACCTCATCTTCTGCTCATCCTCTCGCGCACTCTAAAGAGAGCTCAGGTGAGAAATTGCAAACGTCGAGCAATTGCTCAGAGATGAAAAGTGCCAGCACTGAAAGCTCTTGCTAGCCAGCACCCTTCCTTGGAAGCGCTTTCACAGGCGCAGCAACACTGGGGCTTTACGCTTCTCTACCCACCAAACGTCACGGTCCTTCTCTTTCCGTCTCCTAGACACGAGCTGAGAAATTGCAAACGTCGAGCAATTGCTCAGAGATGAAAAGTGCCAGCACTGAAAGCTCTTGCTAGCCAGCACCCTTCCTTGGAAGCGCTTTTGTAGGCCTAAGATCACTGGGGCTCTGGGCTTCTCTAGCCACCTCATCTTCTGCTCATCCTCTCGCGCACTCTAAAGAGAGCTCAGGTGAGAAATTGCAAACGTCCAGCAATTGCTCAGAGATGAAAAGTGCCAGCACTGAAAGCTCTTGCTAGCCAGCACCCTTCCTTGGAAGCGCTTTCACAGGCGCAGCAACACTGGGGCTTTGCGCTTCTATACGCACCAAAGGTCACGGTCCTTCTCTTTCCGTCTCGTAGACACGAGCTGAGAAATTGCAAACGTCCAGCAATTGCTCAGAGATGAAAAGTGCCAGCACTGAAAGCTGTTGCTAGCCAGCACCCTTCCTTGGAAGCGCTTTTGTAGGCCTAAGAACACTGGGGCTCTGGGCTTCTCTAGCCACCTAATCTTCTGCTCATCCTCTCGCGCACTCTAAAGAGAGCTCAGGTGAGAAATTGCAAACGTCGAGCAATTGCTCAGAGATGAAAAGTGCCAGCACTGAAAGCTGTTGCTAGCCAGCACCCTTCCTTGGAAGCGCTTTCACAGGCGCAGCAACACTGGGGCTTTGCGCTTCTATACGCACCAAACGTCACGGTCCTTCTCTTTCCGTCTCGTAGACACGAGCTGAGAAATTGCAAACGTCGAGCAATTGCTCAGAGATGAAAAGTACTAGCACTGAAAGCTCTTGCTAGCCAGCACCCTTCCTTGGAAGCGCTTTCACAGGCACAGCAACACTGGGGCTTTGCGCTTCTCTAGCCACCAAACGTCACGGTCATTCTCTTTCCGTCTCCTAGACACGAGCTGAGAAATTGCAAACGTCGAGCAATTGCTCAGAGATGAAAAGTGCCAGCACTGAAAGCTGTTGCTAGCCAGCACCCTTCCTTGGAAGCGCTTTTGTAGGCCTAAGAACACTGGGGCTCTGGGCTTCTCTAGCCACCTCATCTTCTGCTCATCCTCTCGCGCACTCTAAAGAGAGCTCAGGTGAGAAATTGCAAACGTCGAGCAATTGCTCAGAGATGAAAAGTGCCAGCACTGAAAGCTCTTGCTAGCCAGCACCCTTCCTTGGAAGCGCTTTCACAAGCGCAGCAACACTGGGGCTTTGCGCTTCTCTAGCCACCAAACGTCACGGTCCTTCTCTTTCCGTTGGTAGACACGAGCTGAGAAATTGCAAACGTCGAGCAATTGCTCAGAGACGAAAAGTGCCAGCACTGAAAGCTGTTGCTAGCCAGCACCCTTCCTTGGAAGCGCTTTTGTAGGCCTAACAACAGTGGGGCTCTGGGCTTCTCTAGCCACCTCATCTTCTGCTCATCCTCTCGCGCACTCTAAAGAGAGCTCAGGTGAGAAATTGCAAACGTCGAGCAATTGCTCAGAGATGAAAAGTGCCAGCACTGAAAGCTGTTGCTAGCCAGCACCCTTCCTTGGAAGCGCTTTCACAGGCGCAGCAACACTGGGGCTTTACGCTTCTCTACCCACCAAAAGTCACGGTCCTTCTCTTTCCATCTCCTAGACACGAGCTGAGAAATTGCAAACGTCGAGCAATTGCTCAGAGATGAAAAGTGCCAGCACTGAAAGCTGTTGCTAGCCAGCCCCCTTCCTTGGAAGCGCTTTTGTAGGCCTAAGAACACTGGGGCTCTGGGCTTCTCTAGCCACCTCATCTTCTGCTCATCCTCTCGCGCACTCTAAAGAGAGCTCAGGTGAGAAATTGCAAACGTCGAGCAATTGCTCAGAGATGAAAAGTGCCAGCACTGAAAGCTCTTGCTAGCCAGCACCCTTCCTTGGAAGCGCTTTCACAGGCGCAGCAACACTGGGGCTTTGCGCTTCTCTAGCCACCAAACGTCACGGTCCTTCTCTTTCCGTCGGTAGACACGAGCTGAGAAATTGCAAACGTCGAGCAATTGCTCCGAGATGAAAAGTGCCAGCACTGAAAGCTCTTGCTAGCCAGCACCCTTCCTTGGAAGCGCTTTTGTAGGCCTAAGAACAGTGGGGCTCTGGGCTTCTCTAGCCACCTCATCTTCTGCTCATCCTCTCGCGCACTCTAAAGAGAGCTCAGGTGAGAAATTGCAAACGTCCAGCAATTGCTCAGAGATGAAAAGTGCCAGCACTGAAAGCTGTTGCTAGCCAGCACCCTTCCTTGGAAGCGCTTTCACAGGCGCAGCAACACTGGGGCTTTGCGCTTCTATACGCACCAAACGTCACGGTCCTTCTCTTTCCGTCTCGTAGACACGAGCTGAGAAATTGCAAACGTCGAGCAATTGCTCAGAGATGAAAAGTGCCAGCACTGAAAGCTGTTGCTAGCCAGCACCCTTCCTTGGAAGCGCTTTTGTAGGCCTAAGAACACTGGGGCTCTGGGCTTCTCTAGCCACCTCATCTTCTGCTCATCCTCTCGCGCACTCTAAAGAGAGCTCAGGTGAGAAATTGCAAACGTCGAGCAATTGCTCAGAGATGAAAAGTGCCAGCACTGAAAGCTCTTGCTAGCCAGCACCCTTCCTTGGAAGCGCTTTCACAGGCGCAGTACCACTGGGGCTTTGCGCTTCTCTAGCCACCAAACGTCACAGTCATTCTCTTTCCGTCTCCTAGACACGAGCTGAGAAATTGCAAACGTGGAGCAATTGCTCAGAGATGAAAAGTGCCAGCACTGAAAGCTCTTGCTAGCCAGCCCCCTTCCTTGGAAGCGCTTTTGTAGGCCTAAGAACACTGGGGCTCTGGGCTTCTCTAGCCACCTCATCTTCTGCTCATCCTCTCGCGCACTCTAAAGAGAGCTCAGGTGAGAAATTGCAAACGTCGAGCAATTGCTCAGAGATGAAAAGTGCCAGCACTGAAAGCTGTTGCTAGCCAGCACCCTTCCTTGGAAGCGCTTTCACAGGCGCAGCAACACTGGGGCTTTGCGCTTCTATACGCACCAAACGTCACGGTCCTTCTCTTTCCGTCTTGTAGACACGAGCTGAGAAATTGCAAACGTCGAGCAATTGCTCAGAGATGAAAAGTGCCAGCACTGAAAGCTGTTGCTAGCCAGCACCCTTCCTTGGAAGCGCTTTTGTAGGCCTAAGAACACTGGGGCTCTGGGCTTCTCTAGCCACCTCATCTTCTGCTCATCCTCTCACGCACTCTAAAGAGAGCTCAGGTGAGAAATTGCAAACGTCCAGCAATTGCTCAGAGATGAAAAGTGCCAGCACTGAAAGCTCTTGCTAGCCAGCACCCTTCCTTGGAAGCGCTTTCACAGGCGCAGCAACACTGGGGCTTTGCGCTTCTATACGCACCAAATGTCACGGTCCTTCTCTTTCCGTCGGTAGACACGAGCTGAGAAATTGCAAACGTCGAGCAATTGCTCAGAGATGAAAAGTGCCAGCACTGAAAGCTGTTGCTAGCCAGCACCCTTCCTTGGAAGCGCTTTTGTAGGCCTAAGAACACTGGGGCTCTGGGCTTCTCTAGCCACCTCATCTTCTGCTCATCCTCTCGCGCACTCTAAAGAGAGCTCAGGTGAGAAATTACAAACGTCGAGCAATTGCTCAGAGATGAAAAGTGCCAGCACTGAAAGCTGTTGCTAGCCAGCACCCTTCCTTGGAAGCGCTTTTGTAGGCCTAAGAACACTGGGGCTCTGGGCTTCTCTAGCCACCTCATCTTCTGCTCATCCTCTCGCGCACTCTAAAGAGAGCTCAGGTGAGAAATTGCAAACGTCCAGCAATTGCTCAGAGAGGAAAAGTGCCAGCACTGAAAGCTGTTGCTAGCCAGCACCCTTCCTTGGAAGCGCTTTCACAGGCGCAGCAACACTGGGGCTTTGCGCTTCTATACGCACCAAATGTCACGGTCCTTCTCTTTCCGTCGGTAGACACGAGCTGAGAAATTGCAAACGTGGAGCAATTGCTCAGAGATGAAAAGTGCCAGCACTGAAAGCTGTTGCTAGCCAGCCCCCTTCCTTGGAAGCGCTTTTGTAGGCCTAAGAACACTGGGGCTCTGGGCTTCTCTAGCCACCTCATCTTCTGCTCATCCTCTCGCGCACTCTAAAGAGAGCTCAGGTGAGAAATTGCAAACGTCGAGCAATTGCTCAGAGATGAAAAGTGCCAGCACTGAAAGCTCTTGCTAGCCAGCACCCTTCCTTGGAAGCGCTTTTGTAGGCCTAAGAACACTGGGGCTCTGGGCTTCTCTAGCCACCTCATCTTCTGCTCATCCTCTCGCGCACTCTAAAGAGAGCTCAGGTGAGAAATTGCAAACGTCGAGCAATTGCTCAGAGATGAAAAGTGCCAGCACTGAAAGCTCTTGCTAGCCAGCACCCTTCCTTGGAAGCGCTTTTGTAGGCCTAAGAACACTGGGGCTCTGGGCTTCTCTAGCCACCTCATCTTCTGCTCATCCTCTCGCGCACTCTAAAGAGAGCTCAGGTGAGAAATTGCAAACGTCGAGCAATTGCTCCGAGATGAAAAGTGCCAGCACTGAAAGCTCTTGCTAGCCAGCACCCTTCCTTGGAAGCGCTTTCACAGGCGCAGCAACACTGGGGCTTTGCGCTTCTCTAGCCACCAAACGTCACGGTCCTTCTCTTTCCGTCTCGTAGACACGAGCTGAGAAATTGCAAACGTCGAGCAATTGCTCAGAGATGAAAAGTGCCAGCACTGAAAGCTCTTGCTAGCCAGCCCCCTTCCTTGGAAGCGCTTTTGTAGGCCTAAGAACACTGGGGCTCTGGGCTTCTCTAGCCACCTCATCTTCTGCTCATCCTCTCGCGCACTCTAAAGAGAGCTCAGGTGAGAAATTGCAAACGTCGAGCAATTGCTCAGAGATGAAAAGTGCCAGCACTGAAAGCTCTTGCTAGCCAGCCCCCTTCCTTGGAAGCGCTTTTGTAGGCCTAAGAACACTGGGGCTCTGGGCTTCTCTAGCCACCTCATCTTCTGCTCATCCTCTCGCGCACTCTAAAGAGAGCTCAGGTGAGAAATTGCAAACGTCGAGCAATTGCTCAGAGATGAAAAGTGCCAGCACTGAAAGCTCTTGCTAGCCAGCACCCTTCCTTGCAAGCGCTTTCACAGGCGCAGTAACACTGGGGCTTTGCGCTTCTCTAGCCACCAAACGTCACGGTCATTCTCTTTCTGTCTCATAGACACGAGCTGAGAAATTGCAAACGTCCAGCAATTGCTCCGAGATGAAAAGTGCCAGCACTGAAAGCTCTTGCTAGCCAGCACCCTTCCTTGGAAGCGCTTTTGTAGGCCTAAGAACACTGGGGCTCTGGGCTTCTCTAGCCACCTCATCTTCTGCTCATCCTCTCGCGCACTCTAAAGAGAGCTCAGGTGAGAAATTGCAAACGTCGAGCAATTGCTCAGAGATGAAAAGTGCCAGCACTGAAAGCTCTTGCTAGCCAGCACCCTTCCTTGGAAGCGCTTTCACAGGCGCAGTAACACTGGGGCTTTGCGCTTCTCTAGCCACCAAACGTCACGGTCATTCTCTTTCCGTCTCCTAGACACGAGCTGAGAAATTGCAAACGTCCAGCAATTGCTCCGAGATGAAAAGTGCCAGCACTGAAAGCTCTTGCTAGCCAGCACCCTTCCTTGGAAGCGCTTTCACAGGTGCAGCAACACTGGGGCTTTGCGCTTCTCTAGCCACCAAACGTCACGGTCATTCTCTTTCCGACTCGTAGACACGAGCTGAGAAATCGAAAACGTCAAGCAATTGCTCAGAGATGAAAAGTGCCAGCACTGAAAGCTGTTGCTAGCCAGCACCCTTCCTTGGAAGCGCTTTTACAGGCGCAGCAACACTGGGGCTTTGCGCTTCTATACGCACCACACGTCACGGTCCTTCTCTTTCCGTCTCCTAGACACGAGCTGAGAAATTGCAAACGTCGAGCAATTGCTCAGAGATGAAAAGTGCCAGCACTGAAAGCTGTTGCTAGCCAGCACCCTTCCTTGGAAGCGCTTTCACAGGCGCAGCAACACTGGGGCTTTGCGCTTCTCTACCCACCAAACGTCACGGTCCTTCTCTTTCCGTCTCCTAGACACGAGCTGAGAAATTGCAAACGTCGAGCAATTGCTCCGAGATGAAAAGTGCCAGCACTGAAAGCTCTTGCTAGCCAGCACCCTTCCTTGGAAGCGCTTTCACAGGCGCAGCAACACTGGGTCTTTGCGCTTCTATACGCACCAAACGTCACGGTCCTTCTCTTTCCGTCGGTAGACACGAGCTGAGAAATTGCAAACGTGGAGCAATTGCTCAGAGATGAAAAGTGCCAGCACTGAAAGCTGTTGCTAGCCAGCACCCTTCCTTGGAAGCGCTTTTGTAGGCCTAAGAACACTGGGGCTCTGGGCTTCTCTAGCCACCTCATCTTCTGCTCATCCTCTCGCGCACTCTAAAGAGAGCTCAGGTGAGAAATTGCAAACGTCGAGCAATTGCTCAGAGATGAAAAGTGCCAGCACTGAAAGCTCTTGCTAGCCAGCACCCTTCCTTGGAAGCGCTTTCACAGGCGCAGCAACACTGGGGCTTTGCGCTTCTATACGCACCAAACGTCACGGTCCTTCTCTTTCCGTTGGTAGACACGAGCTGAGAAATTGCAAACGTCGAGCAATTGCTCCGAGATGAAAAGTGCCAGCACTGAAAGCTGTTGCTAGCCAGCACCCTTCCTTGGAAGCGCTTTTGTAGGCCTAAGAACACTGGGGCTCTGGGCTTCTCTAGCCACCTCATCTTCTGCTCATCCTCTCGCGCACTCTAAAGAGAGCTCAGGTGAGAAATTGCAAACGTCGAGCAATTGCTCAGAGATGAAAAGTGCCAGCACTGAAAGCTCTTGCTAGCCAGCACCCTTCCTTGGAAGCGCTTTCACAGGCGCAGCAACACTGGGGCTTTGCGCTTCTCTAGCCACCAAACGTCACGGTCATTCTCTTTCCGCCTCGTAGACACGAGCTGAGAAATCGAAAACGTCAAGCAATTGCTCAGAGATGAAAAGTGCCAGCACTGAAAGCTGTTGCTAGCCAGCACCCTTCCTTGGAAGCGCTTTCACAGGCGCAGCAACACTGGGGCTTTGCGCTTCTCTACGCACCAAACGTCACGGTCCTTCTCTTTCCGTCGGTAGACACGAGCTGAGAAATTGCAAACGTCGAGCAATTGCTCAGAGATGAAAAGTGCCAGCACTGAAAGCTCTTGCTAGCCAGCCCCCTTCCTTGGAAGCGCTTTTGTAGGCCTAAGAACACTGGGGCTCTGGGCTTCTCTAGCCACCTCATCTTCTGCTCATCCTCTCGCGCACTCTAAAGAGAGCTCAGGTGAGAAATTGCAAAGGTCGAGCAATTACTCAGAGATGAAAAGTGCCAGCACTGAAAGCTGTTGCTAGCCAGCACCCTTCCTTGGAAGCGCTTTCACAGGCGCAGCAACACTGGGGCTTTGCGCTTCTCTAGCCACCAAACGTCACGGTCCTTCTCTTTCCGTTGGTAGACACGAGCTGAGAAATTGCAAACGTCGAGCAATTGCTCAGAGACGAAAAGTGCCAGCACTGAAAGCTGTTGCTAGCCAGCACCCTTCCTTGGAAGCGCTTTTGTAGGCCTAAGAACACTGGGGCTCTGGGCTTCTCTAGCCACCTCATCTTCTGCTCATCCTCTCGCGCACTCTAAAGAGAGCTCAGGTGAGAAATTGCAAACGTCGAGCAATTGCTCAGAGATGAAAAGTGCCAGCACTGAAAGCTCTTGCTAGCCAGCACCCTTCCTTGGAAGCGCTTTCACAGGCGCAGCAACACTGGGGCTTTACGCTTCTCTACCCACCAAACGTCACGGTCCTTCTCTTTCCGTCTCGTAGACACGAGCTGAGAAATTGCAAACGTCGAGCAATTGCTCAGAGATGAAAAGTGCCAGCACTGAAAGCTCTTGCTAGCCAGCCCCCTTCCTTGGAAGCGCTTTTGTAGGCCTAAGAACACTGGGGCTCTGGGCTTCCCTAGCCACCTCATCTTCTGCTCATCCTCTCGCGCACTCTAAAGAGAGCTCAGGTGAGAAATTGCAAACGTCGAGCAATTGCTCAGAGATGAAAAGTGCCAGCACTGAAAGCTCTTGCTAGCCAGCACCCTTCCTTGGAAGCGCTTTCACAGGCGCAGCAACACTGGGGCTTTGCGCTTCTATACGCACCAAACGTCACGGTCCTTCTCTTTCCGTCGGTAGACACGAGCTGAGAAATTGCAAACGTCGAGCAATTGCTCAGAGAGGAAAAGTGCCAGCACTGAAAGCTCTTGCTAGCCAGCACCCTTCCTTGGAAGCGCTTTTGTAGGCCTAAGAACACTGGGGCTCTGGGCTTCTTTAGCCACCTCATCTTCTGCTCATCCTCTCGCGCACTCTAAAGAGAGCTCAGGTGAGAAATTGCAAACGTCCAGCAATTGCTCAGAGATGAAAAGTGCCAGCAGTGAAAGCTGTTGCTAGCCAGCACCCTTCCTTGGGAGCGCTTTCACAGGCGCATCAACACTGGGGCTTTGCGCTTCTATACGCACCAAACGTCACGGTCCTTCTCTTTCCGTCTTGTAGACACGAGCTGAGAAATTGCAAACGTCGACCAATTGCTCCGAGATGAAAAGTGCCAGCACTGAAAGCTGTTGCTAGCCAGCACCCTTCCTTGGAAGCGCTTTTGTAGGCCTAAGAACACTGGGGCTCTGGGCTTCTCTAGCCACCTCATCTTCTGCTCATCCTCTCGCGCACTCTAAAGAGAGCTCAGGTGAGAAATTGCAAACGTCGAGCAATTGCTCAGAGATGAAAAGTGCCAGCACTGAAAGCTCTTGCTAGCCAGCACCCTTCCTTGGAAGCGCTTTCACAGGTGCAGCAACACTGGGGCTTTGCGCTTCTCTAGCCACCAAACGTCACGGTCATTCTCTTTCCGTCTCCTAGACACGAGCTGAGAAATTGCAAACGTGGAGCAATTGCTCCGAGATGAAAAGTGCCAGCACTGAAAGCTCTTGCTAGCCAGCCCCCTTCCTTGGAAGCGCTTTTGTAGGCCTAAGAACACTGGGGCTCTGGGCTTCTCTAGCCACCTCATCTTCTGCTCATCCTCTCGCGCACTCTAAAGAGAGCTCAGGTGAGAAATTGCAAACGTCGAGCAATTGCTCAGAGATGAAAAGTGCCAGCACTGAAAGCTCTTGCTAGCCAGCACCCTTCCTTGGAAGCGCTTTCACAGGCGCAGCAACACTGGGGCTTTGCGCTTGTATACGCACCAAACGTCACGGTCCTTCTCTTTCCGTCTCCTAGACACGAGCTGAGAAATTGCAAACGTCGAGCAATTGCTCAGAGATGAAAAGTGCCAGCACTGAAAGCTGTTGCTAGCCAGCACCCTTCCTTGGAAGCGCTTTTGTAGGCCTAAGAACACTGGGGCTCTGGGCTTCTCTAGCCACCTCATCTTCTGCTCATCCTCTCACGCACTCTAAAGAGAGCTCAGGTGAGAAATTGCAAACGTCCAGCAATTGCTCAGAGATGAAAAGTGCCAGCACTGAAAGCTGTTGCTAGCCAGCACCCTTCCTTGGAAGCGCTTTCACAGGCGCAGCAACACTGGGGCTTTGCGCTTCTATACGCACCAAATGTCACGGTCCTTCTCTTTCCGTCGGTAGACACGAGCTGAGAAATTGCAAACGTCGAGCAATTGCTCAGAGATGAAAAGTGCCAGCACTGAAAGCTGTTGCTAGCCAGCACCCTTCCTTGGAAGCGCTTTTGTAGGCCTAAGAACACTGGGGCTCTGGGCTTCTCTAGCCACCTCATCTTCTGCTCATCCTCTCGCGCACTCTAAAGAGAGCTCAGGTGAGAAATTACAAACGTCGAGCAATTGCTCAGAGATGAAAAGTGCCAGCACTGAAAGCTGTTGCTAGCCAGCACCCTTCCTTGGAAGCGCTTTTGTAGGCCTAAGAACACTGGGGCTCTGGGCTTCTCTAGCCACCTCATCTTCTGCTCATCCTCTCGCGCACTCTAAAGAGAGCTCAGGTGAGAAATTGCAAACGTCCAGCAATTGCTCAGAGAGGAAAAGTGCCAGCACTGAAAGCTGTTGCTAGCCAGCACCCTTCCTTGGAAGCGCTTTCACAGGCGCAGCAACACTGGGGCTTTGCGCTTCTATACGCACCAAACGTCACGGTCCTTCTCTCTCCGTCTCGTAGACACGAGCTGAGAAATTGCAAACGTCGAGCAATTGCTCCGAGATGAAAAGTGCCAGCACTGAAAGCTGTTGCTAGCCAGCACCCTTCCTTGGAAGCGCTTTTGTAGGCCTAAGAACACTGGGGCTCTGGGCTTCTCTAGCCACCTCATCTTCTGCTCATCCTTTCGCGCACTCTAAAGAGAGCTCAGGTGAGAAATTACAAAGGTCGAGCACTTGCTCAGAGATGAAAAGTGCCAGCACTGAAAGCTGTTGCTAGCCAGCACCCTTCCTTGGAAGCGCTTTCACAGGCGCAGCAACACTGGGGCTTTGCGCTTCTCTAGCCACCAAATGTCACGGTCCTTCTCTTTCCGTCGGTAGACACGAGCTGAGAAATTGCAAACGTCGAGCAATTGCTCAGAGATGAAAAGTGCCAGCACTGAAAGCTGTTGCTAGCCAGCACCCTTCCTTGGAAGCGCTTTTGTAGGCCTAAGAACACTGGGGCTCTGGGCTTCTCTAGCCACCTCATCTTCTGCTCATCCTCTCGCGCACTCTAAAGAGAGCTCAGGTGAGAAATTGCAAACGTCGAGCAATTGCTCAGAGATGAAAAGTGCCAGCACTGAAAGCTCTTGCTAGCCAGCACCCTTCCTTGGAAGCGCTTTTGTAGGCCTAAGAACACTGGGGCTCTGGGCTTCTCTAGCCACCTCATCTTCTGCTCATCCTCTCGCGCACTCTAAAGAGAGCTCAGGTGAGAAATTGCAAACGTCGAGCAATTGCTCAGAGATGAAAAGTGCCAGCACTGAAAGCTCTTGCTAGCCAGCACCCTTCCTTGGAAGCGCTTTCACAGGCGCAGCAACACTGGGGCTTTGCGCTTCTCTAGCCACCAAACGTCACGGTCCTTCTCTTTCCGTCTCGTAGACACGAGCTGAGAAATTGCAAACGTCGAGCAATTGCTCAGAGATGAAAAGTGCCAGCACTGAAAGCTCTTGCTAGCCAGCCCCCTTCCTTGGAAGCGCTTTTGTAGGCCTAAGAACACTGGGGCTCTGGGCTTCTCTAGCCACCTCATCTTCTGCTCATCCTCTCGCGCACTCTAAAGAGAGCTCAGGTGAGAAATTGCAAACGTCGAGCAATTGCTCAGAGATGAAAAGTGCCAGCACTGAAAGCTCTTGCTAGCCAGCACCCTTCCTTGCAAGCGCTTTCACAGGCGCAGTAACACTGGGGCTTTGCGCTTCTCTAGCCACCAAACGTCACGGTCATTCTCTTTCTGTCTCATAGACACGAGCTGAGAAATTGCAAACGTCCAGCAATTGCTCCGAGATGAAAAGTGCCAGCACTGAAAGCTCTTGCTAGCCAGCACCCTTCCTTGGAAGCGCTTTTGTAGGCCTAAGAACACTGGGGCTCTGGGCTTCTCTAGCCACCTCATCTTCTGCTCATCCTCTCGCGCACTCTAAAGAGAGCTCAGGTGAGAAATTGCAAACGTCGAGCAATTGCTCAGAGATGAAAAGTGCCAGCACTGAAAGCTCTTGCTAGCCAGCACCCTTCCTTGGAAGCGCTTTCACAGGCGCAGTAACACTGGGGCTTTGCGCTTCTCTAGCCACCAAACGTCACGGTCATTCTCTTTCCGTCTTGTAGACACGAGCTGAGAAATTGCAAACGTCCAGCAATTGCTCCGAGATGAAAAGTGCCAGCACTGAAAGCTCTTGCTAGCCAGCACCCTTCCTTGGAAGCGCTTTCACAGGTGCAGCAACACTGGGGCTTTGCGCTTCTCTACGCACCAAACGTCACGGTCATTCTCTTTCCGCCTCGTAGACACGAGCTGAGAAATCGAAAACGTCAAGCAATTGCTCAGAGATGAAAAGTGCCAGCACTGAAAGCTGTTGCTAGCCAGCACCCTTCCTTGGAAGCGCTTTTACAGGCGCAGCAACACTGGGGCTTTGCGCTTCTATACGCACCACACGTCACGGTCCTTCTCTTTCCGTCTCCTAGACACGAGCTGAGAAATTGCAAACGTCGAGCAATTGCTCAGAGATGAAAAGTGCCAGCACTGAAAGCTGTTGCTAGCCAGCACCCTTCCTTGGAAGCGCTTTCACAGGCGCAGAAACACTGGGGCTTTGCGCTTCTCTACCCACCAAACGTCACGGTCCTTCTCTTTCCGTCGGTAGACACGAGCTGAGAAATTGCAAACGTCCAGCAATTGCTCCGAGATGAAAAGTGCCAGCACTGAAAGCTGTTGCTAGCCAGCACCCTTCCTTGGAAGCGCTTTCACAGGCGCAGCAACACTGGGTCTTTGCGCTTCTATACGCACCAAACGTCACGGTCCTTCTCTTTCCGTCGGTAGACACGAGCTGAGAAATTGCAAACGTGGAGCAATTGCTCAGAGATGAAAAGTGCCAGCACTGAAAGCTGTTGCTAGCCAGCACCCTTCCTTGGAAGCGCTTTTGTAGGCCTAAGAACACTGGGGCTCTGGGCTTCTCTAGCCACCTCATCTTCTGCTCATCCTCTCGCGCACTCTAAAGAGAGCTCAGGTGAGAAATTGCAAACGTCGAGCAATTGCTCAGAGATGAAAAGTGCCAGCACTGAAAGCTGTTGCTAGCCAGCACCCTTCCTTGGAAGCGCTTTCACAGGCGCAGCAACACTGGGGCTTTGCGCTTCTATACGCACCAAACGTCACGGTCCTTCTCTTTCCGTCGGTAGACACGAGCTGAGAAATTGCAAACGTCGAGCAATTGCTCCGAGATGAAAAGTGCCAGCACTGAAAGCTGTTGCTAGCCAGCACCCTTCCTTGGAAGCGCTTTTGTAGGCCTAAGAACACTGGGGCTCTGGGCTTCTCTAGCCACCTCATCTTCTGCTCATCCTCTCGCGCACTCTAAAGAGAGCTCAGGTGAGAAATTGCAAACGTCGAGCAATTGCTCAGAGATGAAAAGTGCCAGCACTGAAAGCTGTTGCTAGCCAGCACCCTTCCTTGGAAGCGCTTTCACAGGCGCAGCAACACTGGGGCTTTGCGCTTCTCTAGCCACCAAACGTCACGGTCATTCTCTTTCCGCCTCGTAGACACGAGCTGAGAAATCGAAAACGTCAAGCAATTGCTCAGAGATGAAAAGTGCCAGCACTGAAAGCTGTTGCTAGCCAGCACCCTTCCTTGGAAGCGCTTTCACAGGCGCAGCAACACTGGGGCTTTGCGCTTCTATACGCACCAAACGTCACGGTCCTTCTCTTTCCGTCGGTAGACACGAGCTGAGAAATTGCAAACGTCGAGCAATTGCTCAGAGATGAAAAGTGCCAGCACTGAAAGCTGTTGCTAGCCAGCCCCCTTCCTTGGAAGCGCTTTTGTAGGCCTAAGAACACGGGGGCTCTGGGCTTCTCTAGCCACCTCATCTTCTGCTCATCCTCTCGCGCACTCTAAAGAGAGCTCAGGTGAGAAATTGCAAAGGTCGAGCAATTACTCAGAGATGAAAAGTGCCAGCACTGAAAGCTGTTGCTAGCCAGCACCCTTCCTTGGAAGCGCTTTCACAGGCGCAGCAACACTGGGGCTTTGCGCTTCTATACGCACCAAACGTCACGGTCCTTCTCTTTCCGTCGGTAGACACGAGCTGAGAAATTGCAAACGTCGAACAATTTCTTAGAGATGAAAAGTGCCAGCACTGAAAGCTGTTGCTAGCCAGCACCCTTCCTTGGAAGCGCTTTTGTAGGCCTAAGAACACTGGGGCTCTGGGCTTCTCTAGCCACCTCATCTTCTGCTCATCCTCTCGCGCACTCTAAAGAGAGCTCAGGTGAGAAATTACAAAGGTCGAGCAATTGCTCAGAGATGAAAAGTGCCAGCACTGAAAGCTGTTGCTAGCCAGCACCCTTCCTTGGAAGCGCTTTTGTAGGCCTAAGAACACTGGGGCTCTGGGCTTCTCTAGCCACCTCATCTTCTGCTCATCCTCTCGCGCACTCTAAAGAGAGCTCAGGTGAGAAATTGCAAACGTCGAGCAATTGCTCAGAGATGAAAAGTGCCAGCACTGAAAGCTCTTGCTAGCCAGCACCCTTCCTTGGAAGCGCTTTTGTAGGCCTAAGAACACTGGGGCTCTGGGCTTCTCTAGCCACCTCATCTTCTGCTCATCCTCTCGCGCACTCTAAAGAGAGCTCAGGTGAGAAATTGCAAACGTCGAGCAATTGCTCAGAGATGAAAAGTGCCAGCACTGAAAGCTCTTGCTAGCCAGCACCCTTCCTTGGAAGCGCTTTCACAGGCGCAGCAACACTGGGGCTTTGCGCTTCTCTAGCCACCAAACGTCACGGTCCTTCTCTTTCCGTCTCGTAGACACGAGCTGAGAAATTGCAAACGTCGAGCAATTGCTCAGAGATGAAAAGTGCCAGCACTGAAAGCTCTTGCTAGCCAGCCCCCTTCCTTGGAAGCGCTTTTGTAGGCCTAAGAACACTGGGGCTCTGGGCTTCTCTAGCCACCTAATCTTCTGCTCATCCTCTCGCGCACTCTAAAGAGAGCTCAGGTGAGAAATTGCAAACGTCGAGCAATTGCTCAGAGATGAAAAGTGCCAGCACTGAAAGCTCTTGCTAGCCAGCACCCTTCCTTGGAAGCGCTTTTGTAGGCCTAAGAACACTGGGGCTCTGGGCTTCTCTAGCCACCTCATCTTCTGCTCATCCTCTCGCGCACTCTAAAGAGAGCTCAGGTGAGAAATTGCAAACGTCGAGCAATTGCTCAGAGATGAAAAGTGCCAGCACTGAAAGCTCTTGCTAGCCAGCACCCTTCCTTGCAAGCGCTTTCACAGGCGCAGTAACACTGGGGCTTTGCGCTTCTCTAGCCACCAAACGTCACGGTCATTCTCTTTCTGTCTCATAGACACGAGCTGAGAAATTGCAAACGTCCAGCAATTGCTCCGAGATGAAAAGTGCCAGCACTGAAAGCTCTTGCTAGCCAGCACCCTTCCTTGGAAGCGCTTTTGTAGGCCTAAGAACACTGGGGCTCTGGGCTTCTCTAGCCACCTCATCTTCTGCTCATCCTCTCGCGCACTCTAAAGAGAGCTCAGGTGAGAAATTGCAAACGTCGAGCAATTGCTCAGAGATGAAAAGTGCCAGCACTGAAAGCTCTTGCTAGCCAGCACCCTTCCTTGGAAGCGCTTTCACAGGCGCAGTAACACTGGGGCTTTGCGCTTCTCTAGCCACCAAACGTCACGGTCATTCTCTTTCCGTCTCCTAGACACGAGCTGAGAAATTGCAAACGTCCAGCAATTGCTCAGAGATGAAAAGTGCCAGCACTGAAAGCTCTTGCTAGCCAGCACCCTTCCTTGGAAGCGCTTTCACAGGTGCAGCAACACTGGGGCTTTGCGCTTCTCTACGCACCAAACGTCACGGTCATTCTCTTTCCGCCTCATAGACACGAGCTGAGAAATCGAAAACGTCAAGCAATTGCTCAGAGATGAAAAGTGCCAGCACTGAAAGCTGTTGCTAGCCAGCACCCTTCCTTGGAAGCGCTTTTACAGGCGCAGCAACACTGGGGCTTTGCGCTTCTATACGCACCACACGTCACGGTCCTTCTCTTTCCGTCTCCTAGACACGAGCTGAGAAATTGCAAACGTCGAGCAATTGCTCAGAGATGAAAAGTGCCAGCACTGAAAGCTCTTGCTAGCCAGCACCCTTCCTTGGAAGCGCTTTTGTAGGCCTAAGAACACTGGGGCTCTGGGCTTCTCTAGCCACCTCATCTTCTGCTCATCCTCTCGCGCACTCTAAAGAGAGCTCAGGTGAGAAATTGCAAACGTCGAGCAATTGCTCAGAGATGAAAAGTGCCAGCACTGAAAGCTGTTGCTAGCCAGCACCCTTCCTTGGAAGCGCTTTCACAGGAGCAGCAACACTGGGGCTTTGCGCTTCTATACGCACCAAACGTCACGGTCCTTCTCTTTCCGTCTCGTAGACACGAGCTGAGAAATTGCAAACGTCGAGCAATTGCTCCGAGATGAAAAGTGCCAGCACTGAAAGCTGTTGCTAGCCAGCACCCTTCCTTGGAAGCGCTTTTGTAGGCCTAAGAACACTGGGGCTCTGGGCTTCTCTAGCCACCTCATCTTCTGCTCATCCTCTCGCGCACTCTAAAGAGAGCTCAGGTGAGAAATTGCAAACGTCGAGCAATTGCTCAGAGATGAAAAGTGCCAGCACTGAAAGCTCTTGCTAGCCAGCACCCTTCCTTGGAAGCGCTTTCACAGGCGCAGCAACACTGGGGCTTTGCGCTTCTCTAGCCACCAAACGTCACGGTCATTCTCTTTCCGCCTCGTAGACACGAGCTGAGAAATCGAAAACGTCAAGCAATTGCTCAGAGATGAAAAGTGCCAGCACTGAAAGCTGTTGCTAGCCAGCACCCTTCCTTGGAAGCGCTTTCACAGGCGCAGCAACACTGGGGCTTTGCGCTTCTATACGCACCAAACGTCACGGTCCTTCTCTTTCCGTCGGTAGACACGAGCTGAGAAATTGCAAACGTCGAGCAATTGCTCCGAGATGAAAAGTGCCAGCACTGAAAGCTCTTGCTAGCCAGCACCCTTCCTTGGAAGCGCTTTTGTAGGCCTAAGAACACTGGGGCTCTGGGCTTCTCTAGCCACCTCATCTTCTGCTCATCCTCTCGCGCACTCTAAAGAGAGCTCAGGTGAGAAATTGCAAACGTCGAGCAATTACTCAGAGATGAAAAGTGCCAGCACTGAAAGCTGTTGCTAGCCAGCACCCTTCCTTGGAAGCGCTTTCACAGGCGCAGCAACACTGGGGCTTTGCGCTTCTATACGCACCAAACGTCACGGTCCTTCTCTTTCCGTCGGTAGACACGAGCTGAGAAATTGCAAACGTCGAGCAATTGCTTAGAGATGAAAAGTGCCAGCACTGAAAGCTGTTGCTAGCCAGCACCCTTCCTTGGAAGCGCTTTTGTAGGCCTAAGAACACTGGGGCTCTGGGCTTCTCTAGCCACCTCATCTTCTGCTCATCCTCTCGCGCACTCTAAAGAGAGCTCAGGTGAGAAATTACAAAGGTCGAGCAATTGCTCAGAGATGAAAAGTGCCAGCACTGAAAGCTGTTGCTAGCCAGCACCCTTCCTTGGAAGCGCTTTCACAGGCGCAGCAACACTGGGGCTTTGCGCTTCTCTAGCCACCAAGCGTCACGGTCCTTCTCTTTCCGTCGGTAGACACGAGCTGAGAAATTGCAAACGTCGAGCAATTGCTCCGAGATGAAAAGTGCCAGCACTGAAAGCTGTTGCTAGCCAGCCCCCTTCCTTGGAAGCGCTTTTGTAGGCCTAAGAACACTGGGGCTCTGGGCTTCTCTAGCCACCTCATCTTCTGCTCATCCTCTCGCGCACTCTAAAGAGAGCTCAGGTGAGAAATTACAAACGTCGAGCAATTGCTCAGAGATGAAAAGTGCCAGCACTGAAAGCTGTTGCTAGCCAGCACCCTTCCTTGGAAGCGCTTTCACAGGCGCAGCAACACTGGGGCTTTGCGCTTCTCTAGCCACCAAACGTCACGGTCCTTCTCTTTCCGTCTCCTAGACACGAGCTGAGAAATTGCAAACGTCGAGCAATTGCTCCGAGATGAAAAGTGCCAGCACTGAAAGCTGTTGCTAGCCAGCCCCCTTCCTTGGAAGCGCTTTTGTAGGCCTAAGAACACTGGGGCTCTGGGCTTCTCTAGCCACCTCATCTTCTGCTCATCCTCTCGCGCACTCTAAAGAGAGCTCAGGTGAGAAATTGCAAACGTCGAGCAATTGCTCAGAGATGAAAAGTGCCAGCACTGAAAGCTCTTGCTAGCCAGCACCCTTCCTTGGAAGCGCTTTTGTAGGCCTAAGAACACGGGGGCTCTGGGCTTCTCTAGCCACCTCATCTTCTGCTCATCCTCTCGCGCACTCTAAAGAGAGCTCAGGGGAGAAATTGCAAACGTCGAGCAATTGCTCAGAGATGAAAAGTGCCAGCACTGAAAGCTCTTGCTAGCCAGCACCCTTCCTTGGAAGCGCTTTTGTAGGCCTAAGAACACGGGGGCTCTGGGCTTCTCTAGCCACCTCATCTTCTGCTCATCCTCTCGCGCACTCTAAAGAGAGCTCAGGTGAGAAATTGCAAACGTCGAGCAATTGCTCAGAGATGAAAAGTGCCAGCACTGAAAGCTGTTGCTAGCCAGCACCCTTCCTTGGAAGCGCTTTCACAGGCGCAGTACCACTGGGGCTTTGCGCTTCTCTACCCACCAAACGTCACGGTCTTTCTCTTTCCGTCTCCTAGACACGAGCTGAGAAATTGCAAACGTCAAGCAATTGCTCAGAGATGAAAAGTGCCAGCACTGAAAGCTCTTGCTAGCCAGCACCCTTCCTTGGAAGCGCTTTCACAGGCGCAGTAACACTGGGGCTTTGCGCTTCTCTAGCCACCAAACGTCACGGTCCTTCTCTTTCCGTCTCCTAGACACGAGCTGAGAAATTGCAAACGTCGAGCAATTGCTCCGAGATGAAAAGTGCCAGAACTGAAAGCTGTTGCTAGCCAGCACCCTTCCTTGGAAGCGCTTTTGTAGGCCTAAGAACACTGGGGCTCTGGGCTTCTCTAGCCACCTCATCTTCTGCTCATCCTCTCGCGCACTCTAAAGAGAGCTCAGGTGAGAAATTACAAACGTCGAGCAATTGCTCAGAGATGAAAAGTGCCAGCACTGAAAGCTGTTGCTAGCCAGCACCCTTCCTTGGAAGCGCTTTCACAGGCGCAGCAACACTGGGGCTTTGCGCTTCTCTAGCCACCAAACGTCACGGTCCTTCTCTTTCCGTCGGTAGACACGAGCTGAGAAATTGCAAACGTCGAGCAATTGCTCAGAGATGAAAAGTGCCAGCACTGAAAGCTGTTGCTAGCCAGCACCCTTCCTTGGAAGCGCTTTCACAGGCGCAGTAACACTGGGGCTTTGCGCTTCTATACGCACCAAACGTCACGGTCCTTCTCTTTCCATCTCCTACACACGAGCTGAGAAATTGCAAACGTCGAGCAATTGCTCCGAGATGAAAAGTGCCAGCACTGAAAGCTGTTGCTAGCCAGCACCCTTCCTTGGAAGCGCTTTTGTAGGCCTAAGAACACTGGGGCTCTGGGCTTCTCTAGCCACCTCATCTTCTGCTCATCCTCTCGCGCACTCTAAAGAGAGCTCAGGGGAGAAATTGCAAACGTCGAGCAATTGCTCAGAGATGAAAAGTGCCAGCACTGAAAGCTCTTGCTAGCCAGCACCGTTCCTTGGAAGCGCTTTCACAGGCGCAGCAACACTGGGGCTTTGCGCTTCTATACGCACCAAACGTCACGGTCCTTCTCTTTCCGTCTCGTAGACACGAGCTGAGAAATTGCAAACGTCGAGCAATTGCTCAGAGATGAAAAGTGCCGACACTGAAAGCTGTTGCTAGCCAGCACCCTTCCTTGGAAGCGCTTTCACAGGAGCAGCAGCACTGGGGTTTGCGCTTCTATACGCACCAAATGTCACGGTCCTTCTCTTTCCGTCGGTAGACACGAGCTGAGAAATTGCAAACGTCCAGCAATTGCTCAGAGATGAAAAGTGCCAGCACTGAAAGCTGTTGCTAGCCAGCACCCTTCCTTGGAAGCGCTTTTGTAGGCCTAAGAACACTGGGGCTCTGGGCTTCTCTAGCCACCTCATCTTCTGCTCATCCTCTCGCGCACTCTAAAGAGAGCTCAGGTGAGAAATTGCAAACGTCCAGCAATTGCTCAGAGAGGAAAAGTGCCAGCACTGAAAGCTGTTGCTAGCCAGCACCCTTCCTTGGAAGCGCTTTCACAGGCGCAGCAACACTGGGGCTTTGCGCTTCTATACGCACCAAACGTCACGGTCCTTCTCTTTCCGTCGGTAGACACAAGCTGAGAAATTGCAAACGTCGAGCAATTGCTCCGAGATGAAAAGTGCCAGCACTGAAAGCTGTTGCTAGCCAGCACCCTTCCTTGGAAGCGCTTTTGTAGGCCTAAGAACACTGGGGCTCTGGGCTTCTCTAGCCACCTCATCTTCTGCTCATCCTCTCACGCACTCTAAAGAGAGCTCAGGTGAGAAATTGCAAACGTCGAGCAATTGCTCAGAGATGAAAAGTGCCAGCACTGAAAGCTCTTGCTAGCCAGCACCCTTCCTTGGAAGCGCTTTCACAGGCACAGCAACACTGGGGCTTTGCGCTTCTCTAGCCACCAAACGTCACGGTCCTTCTCTTTCCGTCGGTAGACACGAGCTGAGAAATTGCAAACGTCCAGCAATTGCTCAGAGATGAAAAGTGCCAGCACTGAAAGCTCTTGCTAGCCAGCACCCTTCCTTGGAAGCGCATTCACAGGCGCAGCAACACTGGGGCTTTGCGCTTCTATACGCACCAAATGTCACGGTCCTTCTCTTTCCGTCGGTAGACACGAGCTGAGAAATTGCAAACGTCGAGCAATTGCTCCGAGATGAAAAGTGCCAGCACTGAAAGCTGTTGCTAGCCAGCACCCTTCCTTGGAAGCGCTTTTGTAGGCCTAAGAACACGGGGGCTCTGGGCTTCTCTAGCCACCTCATCTTCTGCTCATCCTCTCGCGCACTCTAAAGAGAGCTCAGGTGAGAAATTACAAACGTCGAGCAATTGCTCAGAGATGAAAAGTGCCAGCACTGAAAGCTCTTGCTAGCCAGCACCCTTCCTTGGAAGCGCTTTCACAGGTGCAGCAACACTGGGGCTTTGCGCTTCTCTAGCCACCAAACGTCACGGTCCTTCTCTTTCCGTCTCATAGACACGAGCTGAGAAATTGCAAACGTCCAGCAATTGCTCAGAGATGAAAAGTGCCAGCACTGAAAGCTCTTGCTAGCCAGCACCCTTCCTTGGAAGCGCTTTCACAGGCGCAGTAACATTGGGGCTTTGCGCTTCTCTAGCCACCAAACGTCACGGTCCTTCTCTTTCCGCCTCGTAGACACGAGCTGAGAAATTGCAAACGTCCAGCAATTGCTCCGAGATGAAAAGTGCCAGCACTGAAAGCTGTTGCTAGCCAGCACCCTTCCTTGGAAGCGCTTTTGTAGGCCTAAGAACACTGGGGCTCTGGGCTTCTCTAGCCACCTCATCTTCTGCTCATCCTCTCGCGCACTCTAAAGAGAGCTCAGGTGAGAAATTGCAAACGTCGAGCAATTGCTCAGAGATGAAAAGTGCCAGCACTGAAAGCTCTTGCTAGCCAGCACCCTTCCTTGGAAGCGCTTTCACGGGTGCAGCAACACTGGGGCTTTGCGCTTCTCTACGCACCAAACGTCACGGTCCTTCTCTTTCCGTCTCGTAGACACGAGCTGAGAAATCGAAAACGTCAAGCAATTGCTCAGAGATGAAAAGTGCCAGCACTGAAAGCTGTTGCTAGCCAGCACCGTTCCTTGGAAGCGCTTTCACAGGCGCAGCAACACTGGGGCTTTGCGCTTCTCTAGCCACCAAACGTCACGGTCCTTCTTTTTCCGTCTCGTAGACACGAGCTGAGAAATTACAAACATCGAGCAATTGCTCAGAGATGAAAAGTGCCAGCACTGAAAGCTGTTGCTAGCCAGCACCCTTCCTTGGAAGCGCTTTTGTAGGCCTAAGAACCCTGGGGCTCTGGGCTTCTCTAGCCACCTCATCTTCTGCTCATCCTCTCGCGCACTCTAAAGAGAGCTCAGGTGAGAAATTGCAAACGTCGAGCAATTGCTCAGAGATGAAAAGTGCCAGCACTGAAAGCTGTTGCTAGCCAGCACCCTTCCTTGGAAGCGCTTTCACAGGCGCAGCAACACTGGGGCTTTGCGCTTCTCTAGCCACCAAACGTCACGGTCATTCTCTTTCCGTCTCGTAGACACGAGCTGAGAAATTGCAAATGTCCAGCAATTGCTCAGAGAGGAAAAGTGCCAGCACTGAAAGCTGTTGCTAGCCAGCACCCTTCCTTAGAAGCGCTTTTGTAGGCCTAAGAACACTGGGGCTCTGGGCTTCTCTAGCCACCTCATCTTCTGCTCATCCTCTCGCGCACTCTAAAGAGAGCTCAGGTGAGAAATTACAAAGGTCGAGCAATTGCTCAGAGATGAAAAGTGCCAGCACTGAAAGCTCTTGCTAGCCAGCACCCTTCCTTGGAAGCGCTTTCACAGGCGCAGCAACACTGGGGCTTTGCGCTTCTCTAGCCACCAAACGTCACGGTCCTTCTCTTTCCGTCGGTAGACACGAGCTGAGAAATTGCAAACGTCCAGCAATTGCTCAGAGATGAAAAGTGCCAGCACTGAAAGCTGTTGCTAGCCAGCACCCTTCCTTGGAAGCGCTTTCACAGGAGCAGCAACACTGGGACTTTGCGCTTCTATACGCACCAAATGTCACGGTCCTTCTCTTTCCGTCGGTAGACACGAGCTGAGAAATTGCAAACGTCCAGCAATTGCTCAGAGATGAAAAGTGCCAGCACTGAAAGCTGTTGCTAGCCAGCACCCTTCCTTGGAAGCGCTTTTGTAGGCCTAAGAACACTGGGGCTCTGGGCTTCTCTAGCCACCTCATCTTCTGCTCATCCTCTCGCGCACTCTAAAGAGAGCTCAGGGGAGAAATTGCAAACGTCGAGCAATTGCTCAGAGATGAAAAGTGCCAGCACTGAAAGCTGTTGCTAGCCAGCACCCTTCCTTGGAAGCGCTTTCACAGGTGCAGCAACACTGGGGCTTTGCGCTTCTCTACGCACCAAACGTCACGGTCCTTCTCTTTCCGTCTCGTAGACACGAGCTGAGAAATTACAAACGTTGAGCAATTGCTCAGAGATGAAAAGTGCCAGCACTGAAAGCTGTTGCTAGCCAGCACCCTTCCTTGGAAGCGCTTTTGTAGGCCTAAGAACACTGGGGCTCTGGGCTTCTCTAGCCACCTCATCTTCTGCTCATCCTCTCGCGCACTCTAAAGAGAGCTCAGGTGAGAAATTGCAAACGTCGAGCAATTGCTCAGAGATGAAAAGTGCCAGCACTGAAAGCTGTTGCTAGCCAGCACCCTTCCTTGGAAGCGCTTTCACAGGCACAGCAACACTGGGGCTTTGCGCTTCTCTAGCCACCAAACGTCACGGTCCTTCTCTTTCCGTCAGTAGACACGAGCTGAGAAATTGCAAACGTCCAGCAATTGCTCAGAGATGAAAAGTGCCAGCACTGAAAGCTCTTGCTAGCCAGCCCCCTTCCTTGGAAGCGCTTTTGTAGGCCTAAGAACCCTGGGGTTCTGGGCTTCTCTAGCCACCTCATCTTCTGCTCATCCTCTCGCGCACTCTAAAGAGAGCTCAGGTGAGAAATTGCAAACGTCGAGCAATTGCTCAGAGATGAAAAGTGCCAGCACTGAAAGCTCTTGCTAGCCAGCACCCTTCCTTGGAAGCGCTTTCACAGGCGCAGCAACACTGGGGCTTTGCGCTTCTCTAGCCACCAAACGTCACGGTCATTCTCTTTCCGTCTCGTAGACACGAGCTGAGAAATTGCAAATGTCCAGCAATTGCTCAGAGAGGAAAAGTGCCAGCACTGAAAGCTGTTGCTAGCCAGCACCCTTCCTTAGAAGCGCTTTTGTAGGCCTAAGAACACTGGGGCTCTGGGCTTCTCTAGCCACCTCATCTTCTGCTCATCCTCTCGCGCACTCTAAAGAGAGCTCAGGTGAGAAATTACAAAGGTCGAGCAATTGCTCAGAGATGAAAAGTGCCAGCACTGAAAGCTCTTGCTAGCCAGCACCCTTCCTTGGAAGCGCTTTCACAGGCGCAGCAACACTGGGGCTTTGCGCTTCTCTAGCCACCAAACGTCACGGTCCTTCTCTTTCCGTCGGTAGACACGAGCTGAGAAATTGCAAACGTCCAGCAATTGCTCAGAGATGAAAAGTGCCAGCACTGAAAGCTGTTGCTAGCCAGCACCCTTCCTTGGAAGCGCTTTCACAGGAGCAGCAACACTGGGACTTTGCGCTTCTATACGCACCAAATGTCACGGTCCTTCTCTTTCCGTCGGTAGACACGAGCTGAGAAATTGCAAACGTCCAGCAATTGCTCAGAGATGAAAAGTGCCAGCACTGAAAGCTGTTGCTAGCCAGCACCCTTCCTTGGAAGCGCTTTTGTAGGCCTAAGAACACTGGGGCTCTGGGCTTCTCTAGCCACCTCATCTTCTGCTCATCCTCTCGCGCACTCTAAAGAGAGCTCAGGGGAGAAATTGCAAACGTCGAGCAATTGCTCAGAGATGAAAAGTGCCAGCACTGAAAGCTGTTGCTAGCCAGCACCCTTCCTTGGAAGCGCTTTCACAGGTGCAGCAACACTGGGGCTTTGCGCTTCTCTACGCACCAAACGTCACGGTCCTTCTCTTTCCGTCTCGTAGACACGAGCTGAGAAATTACAAACGTTGAGCAATTGCTCAGAGATGAAAAGTGCCAGCACTGAAAGCTGTTGCTAGCCAGCACCCTTCCTTGGAAGCGCTTTTGTAGGCCTAAGAACACTGGGGCTCTGGGCTTCTCTAGCCACCTCATCTTCTGCTCATCCTCTCGCGCACTCTAAAGAGAGCTCAGGTGAGAAATTGCAAACGTCGAGCAATTGCTCAGAGATGAAAAGTGCCAGCACTGAAAGCTGTTGCTAGCCAGCACCCTTCCTTGGAAGCGCTTTCACAGGCACAGCAACACTGGGGCTTTGCGCTTCTCTAGCCACCAAACGTCACGGTCCTTCTCTTTCCGTCAGTAGACACGAGCTGAGAAATTGCAAACGTCCAGCAATTGCTCAGAGATGAAAAGTGCCAGCACTGAAAGCTCTTGCTAGCCAGCACCCTTCCTTGGAAGCGCTTTTGTAGGCCTAAGAACACTGGGGCTCTGGGCTTCTCTAGCCACCTCATCTTCTGCTCATCCTCTCGCGCACTCTAAAGAGAGCTCAGGTGAGAAATTACAAACGTCGAGCAATTGCTCAGAGATGAAAAGTGCCAGCACTGAAAGCTGTTGCTAGCCAGCACCCTTCCTTGGAAGCGCTTTCACAGGCGCAGCAACACTGGGGCTTTGCGCTTCTCTAGCCACCAAACGTCACGGTCCTTCTCTTTCCGTCGGTAGACACGAGCTGAGAAATTGCAAACGTCGAGCAATTGCTCAGAGATGAAAAGTGCCAGCACTGAAAGCTGTTGCTAGCCAGCACCCTTCCTTGGAAGCGCTTTTGTAGGCCTAAGAACACCGGGGCTCTGGGCTTCTCTAGCCACCTAATCTTCTGCTCATCCTCTCGCGCACTCTAAAGAGAGCTCACGTGAGAAATTGCAAACGTCGAGCAATTGCTCAGAGATGAAAAGTGCCAGCACTGAAAGCTCTTGCTAGCCAGCACCCTTCCTTGGAAGCGCTTTCACAGGCGCAGCAACACTGGGGCTTTGCGCTTCTATACGCACCAAATGTCACGGTCATTCTCTTTCCGTCTCGTAGACACGAGCTGAGAAATTGCAAACGTCCAGCAATTGCTCCGAGATGAAAAGTGCCAGCACTGAAAGCTGTTGCTAGCCAGCCCCCTTCCTTGGAAGCGCTTTTGTAGGCCTAAGAACACTGGGGCTCTGGGCTTCTCTAGCCACCTCATCTTCTGCTCATCCTCTCGCGCACTCTAAAGAGAGCTCAGGGGAGAAATTGCAAAGGTCGAGCAATTGCTCAGAGATGAAAAGTGCCAGCACTGAAAGCTGTTGCTAGCCAGCACCCTTCCTTGGAAGCGCTTTCACAGGCGCAGTAACACTGGGGCTTTGCACTTCTATACGCACCAAACGTCACGGTCCTTCTCTTTCCATCTCCTAGACACGAGCTGAGAAATTGCAAACGTCGAGCAATTGCTCAGAGATGAAAAGTGCCAGCACTGAAAGCTGTTGCTAGCCAGCACCCTTCCTTGGAAGCGCTTTTGTAGGCCTAAGAACACTGGGGCTCTGGGCTTCTCTAGCCACCTCATCTTCTGCTCATCCTCTCGCGCACTCTAAAGAGAGCTCAGGTGAGAAATTGCAAACGTCGAGCAATTGCTCAGAGATGAAAAGTGCCAGCACTGAAAGCTGTTGCTAGCCAGCACCCTTCCTTGGAAGCGCTTTCACAGGCGCAGCAACACTGGGGCTTTGCGCTTCTATACGCACCAAAGGTCACGGTCCTTCTCTTTCCGTCTCGTAGACAATAGCTGAGAAATTGCAAACGTCGAGCAATTGCTCAGAGATGAAAAGTGCCAGCAGTGAAAGCTCTTGCTAGCCAGCACCCTTCCTTGGAAGCGCTTTCACAGGAGCAGCAGCACTGGGGTTTGCGCTTCTATACGCACCAAACGTCACGGTCCTTCTCTTTCCGTCGGTAGACACGAGCTGAGAAATTGCAAACGTCGAGCAATTGCTCCGAGATGAAAAGTGCCAGCACTGAAAGCTGTTGCTAGCCAGCACCCTTCCTTGGAAGCGCTTTTGTAGGCCTAAGAACACTGGGGCTCTGGGCTTCTCTAGCCACCTCATCTTCTGCTCATCCTCTCGCGCACTCTAAAGAGAGCTCAGGTGAGAAATTGCAAACGTCGAGCAATTGCTCAGAGAGGAAAAGTGCCAGCACTGAAAGCTGTTGCTAGCCAGCACCCTTCCTTGGAAGCGCTTTCACAGGCACAGCAACACTGGGGCTTTGCGCTTCTCTAGCCACCAAACGTCACGGTCCTTCTCTTTCCGTCAGTAGACACGAGCTGAGAAATTGCAAACGTCCAGCAATTGCTCAGAGATGAAAAGTGCCAGCACTGAAAGCTCTTGCTAGCCAGCCCCCTTCCTTGGAAGCGCTTTTGTAGGCCTAAGAACCCTGGGGTTCTGGGCTTCTCTAGCCACCTCATCTTCTGCTCATCCTCTCGCGCACTCTAAAGAGAGCTCAGGTGAGAAATTGCAAACGTCGAGCAATTGCTCAGAGATGAAAAGTGCCAGCACTGAAAGCTCTTGCTAGCCAGCACCCTTCCTTGGAAGCGCTTTCACAGGCGCAGCAACACTGGGGCTTTGCGCTTCTCTAGCCACCAAACGTCACGGTCATTCTCTTTCCGTCTCGTAGACACGAGCTGAGAAATTGCAAATGTCCAGCAATTGCTCAGAGAGGAAAAGTGCCAGCACTGAAAGCTGTTGCTAGCCAGCACCCTTCCTTAGAAGCGCTTTTGTAGGCCTAAGAACACTGGGGCTCTGGGCTTCTCTAGCCACCTCATCTTCTGCTCATCCTCTCGCGCACTCTAAAGAGAGCTCAGGTGAGAAATTACAAAGGTCGAGCAATTGCTCAGAGATGAAAAGTGCCAGCACTGAAAGCTCTTGCTAGCCAGCACCCTTCCTTGGAAGCGCTTTCACAGGCGCAGCAACACTGGGGCTTTGCGCTTCTCTAGCCACCAAACGTCACGGTCCTTCTCTTTCCGTCGGTAGACACGAGCTGAGAAATTGCAAACGTCCAGCAATTGCTCAGAGATGAAAAGTGCCAGCACTGAAAGCTGTTGCTAGCCAGCACCCTTCCTTGGAAGCGCTTTCACAGGAGCAGCAACACTGGGACTTTGCGCTTCTATACGCACCAAATGTCACGGTCCTTCTCTTTCCGTCGGTAGACACGAGCTGAGAAATTGCAAACGTCCAGCAATTGCTCAGAGATGAAAAGTGCCAGCACTGAAAGCTGTTGCTAGCCAGCACCCTTCCTTGGAAGCGCTTTTGTAGGCCTAAGAACACTGGGGCTCTGGGCTTCTCTAGCCACCTCATCTTCTGCTCATCCTCTCGCGCACTCTAAAGAGAGCTCAGGGGAGAAATTGCAAACGTCGAGCAATTGCTCAGAGATGAAAAGTGCCAGCACTGAAAGCTGTTGCTAGCCAGCACCCTTCCTTGGAAGCGCTTTCACAGGTGCAGCAACACTGGGGCTTTGCGCTTCTCTACGCACCAAACGTCACGGTCCTTCTCTTTCCGTCTCGTAGACACGAGCTGAGAAATTACAAACGTTGAGCAATTGCTCAGAGATGAAAAGTGCCAGCACTGAAAGCTGTTGCTAGCCAGCACCCTTCCTTGGAAGCGCTTTTGTAGGCCTAAGAACACTGGGGCTCTGGGCTTCTCTAGCCACCTCATCTTCTGCTCATCCTCTCGCGCACTCTAAAGAGAGCTCAGGTGAGAAATTGCAAACGTCGAGCAATTGCTCAGAGATGAAAAGTGCCAGCACTGAAAGCTGTTGCTAGCCAGCACCCTTCCTTGGAAGCGCTTTCACAGGCACAGCAACACTGGGGCTTTGCGCTTCTCTAGCCACCAAACGTCACGGTCCTTCTCTTTCCGTCAGTAGACACGAGCTGAGAAATTGCAAACGTCCAGCAATTGCTCAGAGATGAAAAGTGCCAGCACTGAAAGCTCTTGCTAGCCAGCACCCTTCCTTGGAAGCGCTTTTGTAGGCCTAAGAACACTGGGGCTCTGGGCTTCTCTAGCCACCTCATCTTCTGCTCATCCTCTCGCGCACTCTAAAGAGAGCTCAGGTGAGAAATTACAAACGTCGAGCAATTGCTCAGAGATGAAAAGTGCCAGCACTGAAAGCTGTTGCTAGCCAGCACCCTTCCTTGGAAGCGCTTTCACAGGCGCAGCAACACTGGGGCTTTGCGCTTCTCTAGCCACCAAACGTCACGGTCCTTCTCTTTCCGTCGGTAGACACGAGCTGAGAAATTGCAAACGTCGAGCAATTGCTCAGAGATGAAAAGTGCCAGCACTGAAAGCTGTTGCTAGCCAGCACCCTTCCTTGGAAGCGCTTTTGTAGGCCTAAGAACACCGGGGCTCTGGGCTTCTCTAGCCACCTAATCTTCTGCTCATCCTCTCGCGCACTCTAAAGAGAGCTCACGTGAGAAATTGCAAACGTCGAGCAATTGCTCAGAGATGAAAAGTGCCAGCACTGAAAGCTCTTGCTAGCCAGCACCCTTCCTTGGAAGCGCTTTCACAGGCGCAGCAACACTGGGGCTTTGCGCTTCTATACGCACCAAATGTCACGGTCATTCTCTTTCCGTCTCGTAGACACGAGCTGAGAAATTGCAAACGTCCAGCAATTGCTCCGAGATGAAAAGTGCCAGCACTGAAAGCTGTTGCTAGCCAGCCCCCTTCCTTGGAAGCGCTTTTGTAGGCCTAAGAACACTGGGGCTCTGGGCTTCTCTAGCCACCTCATCTTCTGCTCATCCTCTCGCGCACTCTAAAGAGAGCTCAGGGGAGAAATTGCAAAGGTCGAGCAATTGCTCAGAGATGAAAAGTGCCAGCACTGAAAGCTGTTGCTAGCCAGCACCCTTCCTTGGAAGCGCTTTCACAGGCGCAGTAACACTGGGGCTTTGCACTTCTATACGCACCAAACGTCACGGTCATTCTCTTTCCGTCTTGTAGACACGAGCTGAGAAATTGCAAACGTCGAGCAATTGCTCAGAGATGAAAAGTGCCAGCACTGAAAGCTGTTGCTAGCCAGCACCCTTCCTTGGAAGCGCTTTTGTAGGCCTAAGAACACTGGGGCTCTGGGCTTCTCTAGCCACCTCATCTTCTGCTCATCCTCTCGCGCACTCTAAAGAGAGCTCAGGTGAGAAATTGCAAACGTCGAGCAATTGCTCAGAGATGAAAAGTGCCAGCACTGAAAGCTGTTGCTAGCCAGCACCCTTCCTTGGAAGCGCTTTCACAGGCGCAGCAACACTGGGGCTTTGCGCTTCTATACGCACCAAAGGTCACGGTCCTTCTCTTTCCGTCTCGTAGACAATAGCTGAGAAATTGCAAACGTCGAGCAATTGCTCAGAGATGAAAAGTGCCAGCAGTGAAAGCTCTTGCTAGCCAGCACCCTTCCTTGGAAGCGCTTTCACAGGAGCAGCAGCACTGGGGTTTGCGCTTCTATACGCACCAAACGTCACGGTCCTTCTCTTTCCGTCGGTAGACACGAGCTGAGAAATTGCAAACGTCGAGCAATTGCTCCGAGATGAAAAGTGCCAGCACTGAAAGCTGTTGCTAGCCAGCACCCTTCCTTGGAAGCGCTTTTGTAGGCCTAAGAACACTGGGGCTCTGGGCTTCTCTAGCCACCTCATCTTCTGCTCATCCTCTCGCGCACTCTAAAGAGAGCTCAGGTGAGAAATTGCAAACGTCGAGCAATTGCTCAGAGAGGAAAAGTGCCAGCACTGAAAGCTGTTGCTAGCCAGCACCCTTCCTTGGAAGCGCTTTCACAGGCGCAGCAACACTGGGGCTTTGCGCTTCTATACGCACCAAACGTCACGGTCCTTCTCTTTCCGTCGGTAGACACGAGCTGAGAAATTGCAAACGTCGAGCAATTGCTCCGAGATGAAAAGTGCCAGCACTGAAAGCTGTTGCTAGCCAGCACCCTTCCTTGGAAGCGCTTTTGTAGGCCTAAGAACACTGGGGCTCTGGGCTTCTCTAGCCACCTCATCTTCTGCTCATCCTCTCGCGCACTCTAAAGAGAGCTCAGGGGAGAAATTGCAAAGGTCGAGCAATTGCTCAGAGATGAAAAGTGCCAGCACTGAAAGCTGTTGCTAGCCAGCACCCTTCCTTGGAAGCGCTTTCACAGGCGCAGTAACACTGGGGCTTTGCGCTTCTATACGCACCAAACGTCACGGTCCTTCTCTTTCCATCTCCTAGACACGAGCTGAGAAATTGCAAACGTCGAGCAATTGCTCCGAGATGAAAAGTGCCAGCACTGAAAGCTGTTGCTAGCCAGCACCCTTCCTTGGAAGCGCTTTTGTAGGCCTAAGAACACTGGGGCTCTGGGCTTCTCTAGCCACCTCATCTTCTGCTCATCCTCTCGCGCACTCTAAAGAGAGCTCAGGGGAGAAATTGCAAACGTCGAGCAATTGCTCAGAGATGAAAAGTGCCAGCACTGAAAGCTCTTGCTAGCCAGCACCCTTCCTTGGAAGCGCTTTCACAGGCGCAGCAACACTGGGGCTTTGCGCTTCTCTAGCCACCAAACGTCACGGTCCTTCTCTTTCCGTCGGTAGACACGAGCTGAGAAATTGCAAACGTCCAGCAATTGCTCCGAGATGAAAAGTGCCAGCACTGAAAGCTCTTGCTAGCCAGCCCCCTTCCTTGGAAGCGCTTTTGTAGGCCTAAGAACACTGGGGCTCTGGGCTTCTCTAGCCACCTCATCTTCTGCTCATCCTCTCGCGCACTCTAAAGAGAGCTCAGGTGAGAAATTACAAACGTCGAGCAATTGCTCAGAGATGAAAAGTGCCAGCACTGAAAGCTCTTGCTAGCCAGCACCCTTCCTTGGAAGCGCATTCACAGGCGCAGCAACACTGGGGCTTTGCGCTTCTATACGCACCAAATGTCACGGTCCTTCTCTTTCCGTCGGTAGACACGAGCTGAGAAATTGCAAACGTCGAGCAATTGCTCCGAGATGAAAAGTGCCAGCACTGAAAGCTGTTGCTAGCCAGCCCCCTTCCTTGGAAGCGCTTTTGTAGGCCTAAGAACACTGGGGCTCTGGGCTTCTCTAGCCACCTCATCTTCTGCTCATCCTCTCGCGCACTCTAAAGAGAGCTCAGGTGAGAAATTGCAAACGTCGAGCAATTGCTCAGAGATGAAAAGTGCCAGCACTGAAAGCTCTTGCTAGCCAGCACCCTTCCTTGGAAGCGCTTTCACAGGTGCAGCAACACTGGGGCTTTGCGCTTCTCTAGCCACCAAACGTCACGGTCCTTCTCTTTCCGTCTCGTAGACACGAGCTGAGAAATTGCAAACGTCGAGCAATTGCTCCGAGATGAAAAGTGCCAGAACTGAAAGCTGTTGCTAGCCAGCACCCTTCCTTGGAAGCGCTTTTGTAGGCCTAAGAACACTGGGGCTCTGGGCTTCTCTAGCCACCTCATCTTCTGCTCATCCTCTCGCGCACTCTAAAGAGAGCTCAGGTGAGAAATTGCAAACGTCGAGCAATTGCTCAGAGATGAAAAGTGCCAGCACTGAAAGCTCTTGCTAGCCAGCACCCTTCCTTGGAAGCGCTTTCACGGGTGCAGCAACACTGGGGCTTTGCGCTTCTCTAGCCACCAAACGTCACGGTCCTTCTCTTTCCGTCTCGTAGACACGAGCTGAGAAATCGAAAACGTCCAGCAATTGCTCAGAGATGAAAAGTGCCAGCACTGAAAGCTGTTGCTAGCCAGCACCGTTCCTTGGAAGCGCTTTCACAGGCGCAGCAGCACTGGGGCTTTGCGCTTCTCTAGCCACCAAACGTCACGGTCCTTCTCTTTCCGTCTCGTAGACACGAGCTGAGAAATTACAAACATCGAGCAATTGCTCAGAGATGAAAAGTACCAGCACTGAAAGCTGTTGCTAGCCAGCCCCCTTCCTTGGAAGCGCTTTTGTAGGCCTAAGAACACTGGGGCTCTGGGCTTCTCTAGCCACCTCATCTTCTGCTCATCCTCTCGCGCACTCTAAAGAGAGCTCAGGTGAGAAATTGCAAACGTCGAGCAATTGCTCAGAGATGAAAAGTGCCAGCACTGAAAGCTGTTGCTAGCCAGCACCCTTCCTTGGAAGCGCTTTCACAGGCGCAGCAACACTGGGGCTTTGCGCTTCTCTAGCCACCAAACGTCACGGTCCTTCTCTTTCCGTCGGTAGACACGAGCTGAGAAATTGCAAACGTCGAGCAATTGCTCAGAGATGAAAAGTGCCAGCACTGAAAGCTGTTGCTAGCCAGCACCCTTCCTTGGAAGCGCTTTCACAGGAGCAGCAACACTGGGGCTTTGCGCTTCTATACGCACCAAACGTCACGGTCCTTCTCTTTCCGTCGGTAGACACGAGCTGAGAAATTGCAAACGTCCAGCAATTGCTCAGAGATGAAAAGTGCCAGCACTGAAAGCTGTTGCTAGCCAGCACCCTTCCTTGGAAGCGCTTTTGTAGGCCTAAGAACCCTGGGGCTCTGGGCTTCTCTAGCCACCTCATCTTCTGCTCATCCTCTCGCGCACTCTAAAGAGAGCTCAGGTGAGAAATTGCAAACGTCGAGCAATTGCTCAGAGAGGAAAAGTGCCAGCACTGAAAGCTGTTGCTAGCCAGCACCCTTCCTTGGAAGCGCTTTCACAGGCGCAGCAATACTGGGGCTTTGCGCTTCTATACGCACCAAACGTCACGGTCCTTCTCTTTCCGTCGGTAGACACGAGCTGAGAAATTGCAAACGTCGAGCAATTGCTCAGAGAGGAAAAGTGCCAGCACTGAAAGCTGTTGCTAGCCAGCACCCTTCCTTGGAAGCGCTTTTGTAGGCCTAAGAACACTGGGGCTCTGGGCTTCTCTAGCCACCTCATCTTCTGCTCATCCTGTCGCGCACTCTAAAGAGAGCTCAGGTGAGAAATTGCAAACGTCGAGCAATTGCTCAGAGATGAAAAGTGCCAGCACTGAAAGCTCTTGCTAGCCAGCACCCTTCCTTGGAAGCGCTTTCACAGGCGCAGCAACACTGGGGCTTTGCGCTTCTCTAGCCACCAAACGTCACGGTCCTTCTCTTTCCGTCGGTAGACACGAGCTGAGAAATTGCAAACGTCCAGCAATTGCTCCGAGATGAAAAGTGCCAGCACTGAAAGCTGTTGCTAGCCAGCACCCTTCCTTGGAAGCGCATTCACAGGCGCAGCAACACTGGGGCTTTGCGCTTCTATACGCACCAAATGTCACGGTCCTTCTCTTTCCGTCGGTAGACACGAGCTGAGAAATTGCAAACGTCGAGCAATTGCTCCGAGATGAAAAGTGCCAGCACTGAAAGCTCTTGCTAGCCAGCCCCCTTCCTTGGAAGCGCTTTTGTAGGCCTAAGAACACTGGGGCTCTGGGCTTCTCTAGCCACCTCATCTTCTGCTCATCCTCTCGCGCACTCTAAAGAGAGCTCAGGTGAGAAATTACAAACGTCGAGCAATTGCTCAGAGATGAAAAGTGCCAGCACTGAAAGCTCTTGCTAGCCAGCACCCTTCCTTGGAAGCGCTTTCACAGGCGCAGCAACACTGGGGCTTTGCGCTTCTCTAGCCACCAAACGTCACGGTCATTCTCTTTCCGTCTCATAGACACGAGCTGAGAAATTGCAAACGTCCAGCAATTGCTCAGAGATGAAAAGTGCCAGCACTGAAAGCTCTTGCTAGCCAGCACCCTTCCTTGGAAGCGCTTTCACAGGCGCAGTAACATTGGGGCTTTGCGCTTCTCTAGCCACCAAACGTCACGGTCCTTCTCTTTCCGTCTCGTAGACACGAGCTGAGAAATTGCAAACGTCGAGCAATTGCTCCGAGATGAAAAGTGCCAGAACTGAAAGCTGTTGCTAGCCAGCACCCTTCCTTGGAAGCGCTTTTGTAGGCCTAAGAACACTGGGGCTCTGGGCTTCTCTAGCCACCTCATCTTCTGCTCATCCTCTCGCGCACTCTAAAGAGAGCTCAGGTGAGAAATTGCAAACGTCCAGCAATTGCTCAGAGATGAAAAGTGCCAGCACTGAAAGCTGTTGCTAGCCAGCACCCTTCCTTGGAAGCGCTTTCACAGGCGCAGCAACACTGGGGCTTTGCGCTTCTCTAGCCACCAAACGTCACGGTCCTTCTCTTTCCGTCGGTAGACACGAGCTGAGAAATTGCAAACGTCGAGCAATTGCTCAGAGATGAAAAGTGCCAGCACTGAAAGCTGTTGCTAGCCAGCACCCTTCCTTGGAAGCGCTTTCACAGGAGCAGCAACACTGGGGCTTTGCGCTTCTATACGCACCAAACGTCACGGTCCTTCTCTTTCCGTCGGTAGACACGAGCTGAGAAATTGCAAACGTCCAGCAATTGCTCAGAGATGAAAAGTGCCAGCACTGAAAGCTGTTGCTAGCCAGCACCCTTCCTTGGAAGCGCTTTTGTAGGCCTAAGAACCCTGGGGCTCTGGGCTTCTCTAGCCACCTCATCTTCTGCTCATCCTCTCGCGCACTCTAAAGAGAGCTCAGGTGAGAAATTGCAAACGTCGAGCAATTGCTCAGAGAGGAAAAGTGCCAGCACTGAAAGCTGTTGCTAGCCAGCACCCTTCCTTGGAAGCGCTTTCACAGGCGCAGCAATACTGGGGCTTTGCGCTTCTATACGCACCAAACGTCACGGTCCTTCTCTTTCCGTCGGTAGACACGAGCTGAGAAATTGCAAACGTCGAGCAATTGCTCAGAGAGGAAAAGTGCCAGCACTGAAAGCTGTTGCTAGCCAGCACCCTTCCTTGGAAGCGCTTTTGTAGGCCTAAGAACACTGGGGCTCTGGGCTTCTCTAGCCACCTCATCTTCTGCTCATCCTGTCGCGCACTCTAAAGAGAGCTCAGGTGAGAAATTGCAAACGTCGAGCAATTGCTCAGAGATGAAAAGTGCCAGCACTGAAAGCTCTTGCTAGCCAGCACCCTTCCTTGGAAGCGCTTTCACAGGCGCAGCAACACTGGGGCTTTGCGCTTCTCTAGCCACCAAACGTCACGGTCCTTCTCTTTCCGTCGGTAGACACGAGCTGAGAAATTGCAAACGTCCAGCAATTGCTCCGAGATGAAAAGTGCCAGCACTGAAAGCTGTTGCTAGCCAGCACCCTTCCTTGGAAGCGCATTCACAGGCGCAGCAACACTGGGGCTTTGCGCTTCTATACGCACCAAATGTCACGGTCCTTCTCTTTCCGTCGGTAGACACGAGCTGAGAAATTGCAAACGTCGAGCAATTGCTCCGAGATGAAAAGTGCCAGCACTGAAAGCTCTTGCTAGCCAGCCCCCTTCCTTGGAAGCGCTTTTGTAGGCCTAAGAACACTGGGGCTCTGGGCTTCTCTAGCCACCTCATCTTCTGCTCATCCTCTCGCGCACTCTAAAGAGAGCTCAGGTGAGAAATTACAAACGTCGAGCAATTGCTCAGAGATGAAAAGTGCCAGCACTGAAAGCTCTTGCTAGCCAGCACCCTTCCTTGGAAGCGCTTTCACAGGCGCAGCAACACTGGGGCTTTGCGCTTCTCTAGCCACCAAACGTCACGGTCATTCTCTTTCCGTCTCATAGACACGAGCTGAGAAATTGCAAACGTCCAGCAATTGCTCAGAGATGAAAAGTGCCAGCACTGAAAGCTCTTGCTAGCCAGCACCCTTCCTTGGAAGCGCTTTCACAGGCGCAGTAACATTGGGGCTTTGCGCTTCTCTAGCCACCAAACGTCACGGTCCTTCTCTTTCCGTCTCGTAGACACGAGCTGAGAAATTGCAAACGTCGAGCAATTGCTCCGAGATGAAAAGTGCCAGAACTGAAAGCTGTTGCTAGCCAGCACCCTTCCTTGGAAGCGCTTTTGTAGGCCTAAGAACACTGGGGCTCTGGGCTTCTCTAGCCACCTCATCTTCTGCTCATCCTCTCGCGCACTCTAAAGAGAGCTCAGGTGAGAAATTGCAAACGTCCAGCAATTGCTCAGAGATGAAAAGTGCCAGCACTGAAAGCTCTTGCTAGCCAGCACCCTTCCTTGGAAGCGCTTTCACGGGTGCAGCAACACTGGGGCTTTGCACTTCTCTACGCACCAAACGTCACGGTCCTTCTCTTTCCGTCTCGTAGACACGAGCTGAGAAATCGAAAACGTCAAGCAATTGCTCAGAGATGAAAAGTGCCAGCACTGAAAGCTCTTGCTAGCCAGCACCCTTCCTTGGAAGCGCTTTCACAGGCGCAGCAGCACTGGGGCTTTGCGCTTCTCTAGCCACCAAACGTCACGGTCCTTCTCTTTCCGTCTCGTAGACACGAGCTGAGAAATTACAAACATCGAGCAATTGCTCAGAGATGAAAAGTGCCAGCACTGAAAGCTGTTGCTAGCCAGCCCCCTTCCTTGGAAGCGCTTTTGTAGGCCTAAGAACACTGGGGCTCTGGGCTTCTCTAGCCACCTCATCTTCTGCTCATCCTCTCGCGCACTCTAAAGAGAGCTCAGGTGAGAAATTGCAAACGTCGAGCAATTGCTCAGAGATGAAAAGTGCCAGCACTGAAAGCTGTTGCTAGCCAGCACCCTTCCTTGGAAGCGCTTTCACAGGCGCAGCAACACTGGGGCTTTGCGCTTCTCTAGCCACCAAACGTCACGGTCATTCTCTTTCCGTCTCGTAGACAAGAGCTGAGAAATTGCAAATGTCCAGCAATTGCTCAGAGAGGAAAAGTGCCAGCACTGAAAGCTGTTGCTAGCCAGCACCCTTCCTTGGAAGCGCTTTTGTAGGCCTAAGAACACTGGGGCTCTGGGCTTCTCTAGCCACCTCATCTTCTGCTCATCCTCTCGCGCACTCTAAAGAGAGCTCAGGTGAGAAATTACAAACGTCGAGCAATTGCTCAGAGATGAAAAGTGCCAGCACTGAAAGCTGTTGCTAGCCAGCACCCTTCCTTGGAAGCGCTTTCACAGGCGCAGCAACACTGGGGCTTTGCGCTTCTCTAGCCACCAAACGTCACGGTCCTTCTCTTTCCGTCGGTAGACACGAGCTGAGAAATTGCAAACGTCGAGCAATTGCTCAGAGATGAAAAGTGCCAGAACTGAAAGCTGTTGCTAGCCAGCACCCTTCCTTGGAAGCGCTTTCACAGGAGCAGCAACACTGGGACTTTGCGCTTCTCTAGCCACCAAACGTCACGGTCCTTCTCTTTCCGTCTCGTAGACACGAGCTGAGAAATTGCAAACGTCGAGCAATTGCTCAGAGATGAAAAGTGCCAGCACTGAAAGCTGTTGCTAGCCAGCACCCTTCCTTGGAAGCGCTTTTGTAGGCCTAAGAACCCTGGGGCTCTGGGCTTCTCTAGCCACCTCATCTTCTGCTCATCCTCTCGCGCACTCTAAAGAGAGCTCAGGTGAGAAATTGCAAACGTCGAGCAATTGCTCAGAGATGAAAAGTGCCAGCACTGAAAGCTCTTGCTAGCCAGCACCCTTCCTTGGAAGCGCTTTCACAGGAGCAGCAACACTGGGGCTTTGCGCTTCTATACGCACCAAATGTCACGGTCCTTCTCTTTCCGTCTCGTAGACACGAGCTGAGAAATTGCAAACGTCCAGCAATTGCTCCGAGATGAAAAGTGCCAGCACTGAAAGCTGTTGCTAGCCAGCACCCTTCCTTGGAAGCGCTTTTGTAGGCCTAAGAACACTGGGGCTCTGGGCTTCTCTAGCCACCTCATCTTCTGCTCATCCTCTCGCGCACTCTAAAGAGAGCTCAGGTGAGAAATTGCAAAGGTCGAGCAATTGCTCAGAGATGAAAAGTGCCAGCACTGAAAGCTGTTGCTAGCCAGCACCCTTCCTTGGAAGCGCTTTCACAGGCGCAGCAACACTGGGGCTTTGCGCTTCTATACGCACCAAACGTCACGGTCCTTCTCTTTCCGTCTCGTAGACACGAGCTGAGAAATTGCAAACGTCGAGCAATTGCTCCGAGATGAAAAGTGCCAGCACTGAAAGCTGTTGCTAGCCAGCACCCTTCCTTGGAAGCGCTTTTGTAGGCCTAAGAACACTGGGGCTCTGGGCTTCTCTAGCCACCTCATCTTCTGCTCATCCTCTCGCGCACTCTAAAGAGAGCTCAGGTGAGAAATTGCAAACGTCGAGCAATTGCTCAGAGATGAAAAGTGCCAGCACTGAAAGCTCTTGCTAGCCAGCACCGTTCCTTGGAAGCGCTTTCACAGGCGCAGCAACACTGGGGCTTTGCGCTTCTCTACCCACCAAACATCACGGTCTTTCTCTTTCCGTCTCGTAGACACGAGCTGAGAAATTGCAAACGTCGAGCAATTGCTCAGAGATGAAAAGTGCCAGCACTGAAAGCTGTTGCTAGCCAGCACCCTTCCTTGGAAGCGCTTTCACAGGAGCAGCAACACTGGGGCTTTGCGCTTCTATACGCACCAAACGTCACGGTCCTTCTCTTTCCGTCGGTAGACACGAGCTGAGAAATTGCAAACGTCCAGCAATTGCTCAGAGAGGAAAAGTGCCAGCACTGAAAGCTGTTGCTAGCCAGCACCCTTCCTTGGAAGCGCTTTTGTAGGCCTAAGAACACTGGGGCTCTGGGCTTCTCTAGCCACCTCATCTTCTGCTCATCCTCTTGCGCACTCTAAAGAGAGCTCAGGTGAGAAATTGCAAACGTGGAGCAATTGCTCAGAGAGGAAAAGTGCCAGCATTGAAAGCTCTTGCTAGCCAGCACCCTTCCTTGAAAGCGCTTTCACAGGCGCAGCAACACTGGGGCTTTGCGCTTCTATACGCACCAAACGTCACGGTCCTTCTCTTTCCGTCTCGTAGACACGAGCTGAGAAATTGCAAACGTCGAGCAATTGCTCCGAGATGAAAAGTGCCAGCACTGAAAGCTGTTGCTAGCCAGCACCCTTCCTTGGAAGCGCTTTTGTAGGCCTAAGAACACTGGGGCTCTGGGCTTCTCTAGCCACCTCATCTTCTGCTCATCCTCTCGCGCACTCTAAAGAGAGCTCAGGTGAGAAATTACAAACGTGGAGCAATTGCTCAGAGATGAAAAGTGCCAGCACTGAAAGCTGTTGCTAGCCAGCACCCTTCCTTGGAAGCGCTTTCACAGGCGCAGCAACACTGGGGCTTTGCGCTTCTATACGCACCAAATGTCACGGTCCTTCTCTTTCCGTCTCGTAGACACGAGCTGAGAAATCGAAAACGTCAAGCAATTGCTCAGAGATGAAAAGTGCCAGCACTGAAAGCTGTTGCTAGCCAGCACCCTTCCTTGGAAGCGCTTTCACAGGCGCAGCAGCACTGGGGCTTTGCGCTTCTATACGCACCAAACGTCACGGTCCTTCTCTTTCCGTCTCGTAGACACGAGCTGAGAAATTGCAAACGTCGAGCAATTGCTCAGAGATGAAAAGTGCCAGCACTGAAAGCTGTTGCTAGCCAGCACCCTTCCTTGGAAGCGCTTTCACAGGCGCAGCAACACTGGGGCTTTGCGCTTCTCTACCCACCAAATGTCACGGTCCTTCTCTTTCCGTCGGTAGACACGAGCTGAGAAATTGCAAACGTCGAGCAATTGCTCAGAGATGAAAAGTGCCAGCACTGAAAGCTGTTGCTAGCCAGCACCCTTCATTGGAAGCGCTTTTGTAGGCCTAAGAACACTGGGGCTCTGGGCTTCTCTAGCCACCTCATCTTCTGCTCATCCTCTCGCGCACTCTAAAGAGAGCTCAGGTGAGAAATTGCAAACGTCGAGCAATTGCTCCGAGATGAAAAGTGCCAGCACTGAAAGCTCTTGCTAGCCAGCACCCTTCCTTGGAAGCGCTTTTGTAGGCCTAAGAACACTGGGGCTCTGGGCTTCTCTAGCCACCTCATCTTCTGCTCATCCTCTCGCGCACTCTAAAGAGAGCTCAGGTGAGAAATTGCAAACGTCCAGCAATTGCTCAGAGATGAAAAGTGCCAGCACTGAAAGCTCTTGCTAGCCAGCACCCTTCCTTGGAAGCGCTTTCACAGGCGCAGCAACACTGGGGCTTTGCGCTTCTCTAGCCACCAAACGCCACGGTCCTTCTCTTTCCGTCTCGTAGACACGAGCTGAAAAATTGCAAACGTCGAGCAATTGCTCAGAGATGAAAAGTGCCAGCACTGAAAGCTGTTGCTAGCCAGCACCCTTCCTTGGAAGCGCTTTCACAGGCGCAGCAACACTGGGGCTTTGCGCTTCTCTAGCCACCAAACGTCACGGTCCTTCTCTTTCCGTCTCGTAGACACGAGCTGAGAAATCGAAAACGTCAAGCAATTGCTCAGAGATGAAAAGTGCCAGCACTGAAAGCTGTTGCTAGCCAGCACCCTTCCTTGGAAGCGCTTTCACAGGAGCAGCAACACTGGGGCTTTGCGCTTCTATACGCACCAAACGTCACGGTCCTTCTCTTTCCGTCGGTAGACACGAGCTGAGAAATTGCAAACGTCGAGCAATTGCTCCGAGATGAAAAGTGCCAGCACTGAAAGCTGTTGCTAGCCAGCCCCCTTCCTTGGAAGCGCTTTTGTAGGCCTAAGAACACTGGGGCTCTGGGCTTCTCTAGCCACCTCATCTTCTGCTCATCCTCTCGCGCACTCTAAAGAGAGCTCAGGTGAGAAATTGCAAACGTCGAGCAATTGCTCAGAGAGGAAAAGTGCCAGCACTGAAAGCTGTTGCTAGCCAGCACCCTTCCTTGGAAGTGCTTTTGTAGGCCTAAGAACACTGGGGCTCTGGGCTTCTCTAGCCACCTCATCTTCTGCTCATCCTCTCGCGCACTCTAAAGAGAGCTCAGGTGAGAAATTGCAAACGTCGAGCAATTGCTCAGAGATGAAAAGTGCCAGCACTGAAAGCTGTTGCTAGCCAGCACCCTTCCTTGGAAGCGCTTTCACAGGCGCAGCAACACTGGGGCTTTGCGCTTCTATACGCACCAAACGTCACGGTCCTTCTCTTTCCGTCTCGTAGACACGAGCTGAGAAATTGCAAACGTCGAGCAATTGCTCAGAGATGAAAAGTGCCAGCACTGAAAGCTGTTGCTAGCCAGCACCCTTCCTTGGAAGCGCTTTTGTAGGCCTAAGAACACTGGGGCTCTGGGCTTCTCTAGCCACCTCATCTTCTGCTCATCCTCTCGCGCACTCTAAAGAGAGCTCAGGTGAGAAATTGCAAACGTCGAGCAATTGCTCAGAGATGAAAAGTGCCAGCACTGAAAGCTCTTGCTAGCCAGCACCCTTCCTTGGAAGCGCTTTCACAGGCGCAGCAACACTGGGGCTTTGCGCTTCTCTAGCCACCAAACGTCACGGTCCTTCTCTTTCCGTCGGTAGACACGAGCTGAGAAATTGCAAACGTCGAGCAATTGCTCCGAGATGAAAAGTGCCAGCACTGAAAGCTGTTGCTAGCCAGCCCCCTTCCTTGGAAGCGCTTTTGTAGGCCTAAGAACACTGGGGCTCTGGGCTTCTCTAGCCACCTCATCTTCTGCTCATCCTCTCGCGCACTCTAAAGAGAGCTCAGGTGAGAAATTGCAAACGTCGAGCAATTGCTCCGAGATGAAAAGTGCCAGCACTGAAAGCTCTTGCTAGCCAGCACCCTTCCTTGGAAGCGCTTTTGTAGGCCTAAGAACACTGGGGCTCTGGGCTTCTCTAGCCACCTCATCTTCTGCTCATCCTCTCGCGCACTCTAAAGAGAGCTCAGGTGAGAAATTGCAAACGTCCAGCAATTGCTCAGAGATGAAAAGTGCCAGCACTGAAAGCTCTTGCTAGCCAGCACCCTTCCTTGGAAGCGCTTTCACAGGCGCAGCAACACTGGGGCTTTGCGCTTCTCTAGCCACCAAACGCCACGGTCCTTCTCTTTCCGTCTCGTAGACACGAGCTGAAAAATTGCAAACGTCGAGCAATTGCTCAGAGATGAAAAGTGCCAGCACTGAAAGCTGTTGCTAGCCAGCACCCTTCCTTGGAAGCGCTTTCACAGGCGCAGCAACACTGGGGCTTTGCGCTTCTATACGCACCAAATGTCACGGTCCTTCTCTTTCCGTCTCGTAGACACGAGCTGAGAAATCGAAAACGTCAAGCAATTGCTCAGAGATGAAAAGTGCCAGCACTGAAAGCTGTTGCTAGCCAGCACCCTTCCTTGGAAGCGCTTTCACAGGCGCAGCAACACTGGGGCTTTGCGCTTCTATACGCACCAAACGTCACGGTCCTTCTCTTTCCGTCGGTAGACACGAGCTGAGAAATTGCAAACGTCGAGCAATTGCTCCGAGATGAAAAGTGCCAGCACTGAAAGCTGTTGCTAGCCAGCCCCCTTCCTTGGAAGCGCTTTTGTAGGCCTAAGAACACTGGGGCTCTGGGCTTCTCTAGCCACCTCATCTTCTGCTCATCCTCTCGCGCACTCTAAAGAGAGCTCAGGTGAGAAATTGCAAACGTCGAGCAATTGCTCAGAGAGGAAAAGTGCCAGCACTGAAAGCTGTTGCTAGCCAGCACCCTTCCTTGGAAGCGCTTTTGTAGGCCTAAGAACACTGGGGCTCTGGGCTTCTCTAGCCACCTCATCTTCTGCTCATCCTCTCGCGCACTCTAAAGAGAGCTCAGGTGAGAAATTGCAAACGTCGAGCAATTGCTCAGAGATGAAAAGTGCCAGCACTGAAAGCTGTTGCTAGCCAGCACCCTTCCTTGGAAGCGCTTTCACAGGCGCAGCAACACTGGGGCTTTGCGCTTCTATACGCACCAAACGTCACGGTCCTTCTCTTTCCGTCTCGTAGACACGAGCTGAGAAATTGCAAACGTCGAGCAATTGCTCAGAGATGAAAAGTGCCAGCACTGAAAGCTCTTGCTAGCCAGCACCCTTCCTTGGAAGCGCTTTTGTAGGCCTAAGAACACTGGGGCTCTGGGCTTCTCTAGCCACCTCATCTTCTGCTCATCCTCTCGCGCACTCTAAAGAGAGCTCAGGTGAGAAATTGCAAACGTCGAGCAATTGCTCAGAGATGAAAAGTGCCAGCACTGAAAGCTCTTGCTAGCCAGCACCCTTCCTTGGAAGCGCTTTCACAGGCGCAGCAACACTGGGGCTTTGCGCTTCTCTAGCCACCAAACGTCACGGTCCTTCTCTTTCCGTCGGTAGACACGAGCTGAGAAATTGCAAACGTCGAGCAATTGCTCCGAGATGAAAAGTGCCAGCACTGAAAGCTGTTGCTAGCCAGCCCCCTTCCTTGGAAGCGCTTTTGTAGGCCTAAGAACACTGGGGCTCTGGGCTTCTCTAGCCACCTCATCTTCTGCTCATCCTCTCGCGCACTCTAAAGAGAGCTCAGGTGAGAAATTGCAAATGTCCAGCAATTGCTCAGAGATGAAAAGTGCCAGCACTGAAAGCTCTTGCTAGCCAGCACCCTTCCTTGGAAGCGCTTTCACAGGCGCAGCAACACTGGGGCTTTGCGCTTCTCTAGCAACCAAACGTCACGGTCCTTCTCTTTCCGTCTCGTAGACACGAGCTGAGAAATCGAAAACGTCAAGCAATTGCTCAGAGATGAAAAGTGCCAGCACTGAAAGCTGTTGCTAGCCAGCACCCTTCCTTGGAAGCGCTTTCACAGGCGCAGCAGCACTGGGGCTTTGCGCTTCTATACGCACCAAACGTCACGGTCCTTCTCTTTCCGTCTCCTAGACACGAGCTGAGAAATTGCAAACGTCGAGCAATTGCTCAGAGATGAAAAGTGCCAGCACTGAAAGCTGTTGCTAGCCAGCACCCTTCCTTGGAAGCGCTTTTGTAGGCCTAAGAACACTGGGGCTCTGGGCTTCTCTAGCCACCTCATCTTCTGCTCATCCTCTCGCGCACTCTAAAGAGAGCTCAGGTGAGAAATTGCAAACGTCGAGCAATTGCTCAGAGATGAAAAGTGCCAGCACTGAAAGCTCTTGCTAGCCAGCACCCTTCCTTGGAAGCGCTTTTGTAGGCCTAAGAACACTGGGGCTCTGGGCTTCTCTAGCCACCTCATCTTCTGCTCATCCTCTCGCGCACTCTAAAGAGAGCTCAGGTGAGAAATTACAAACGTCGAGCAATTGCTCAGAGATGAAAAGTGCCAGCACTGAAAGCTCTTGCTAGCCAGCACCCTTCCTTGGAAGCGCTTTCACAGGCGCAGCAACACTGGGGCTTTGCGCTTCTCTAGCCACCAAACGTCACGGTCATTCTCTTTCCGTCTCATAGACACGAGCTGAGAAATTGCAAACGTCGAGCAATTGCTCAGAGATGAAAAGTGCCAGCACTGAAAGCTCTTGCTAGCCAGCACCCTTCCTTGGAAGCGCTTTTGTAGGCCTAAGAACACTGGGGCTCTGGGCTTCTCTAGCCACCTCATCTTCTGCTCATCCTCTCGCGCACTCTAAAGAGAGCTCAGGTGAGAAATTGCAAACGTCCAGCAATTGCTCAGAGATGAAAAGTGCCAGCACTGAAAGCTGTTGCTAGCCAGCACCCTTCCTTGGAAGCGCTTTCACAGGCGCAGCAACACTGGGGCTTTGCGCTTCTATACGCACCAAATGTCACGGTCCTTCTCTTTCCGTCTCGTAGACACGAGCTGAGAAATTGCAAACGTCGAGCAATTGCTCAGAGATGAAAAGTGCCAGCACTGAAAGCTGTTGCTAGCCAGCACCCTTCCTTGGAAGCGCTTTCACAGGCGCAGCAACACTGGGGCTTTGCGCTTCTATACGCACCACACGTCACGGTCCTTCTCTTTCCGTCTCGTAGACACGAGCTGAGAAATTGCAAACGTCGAGCAATTGCTCAGAGATGAAAAGTGCCAGCACTGAAAGCTCTTGCTAGCCAGCACCCTTCCTTGGAAGCGCTTTTGTAGGCCTAAGAACACTGGGGCTCTGGGCTTCTCTAGCCACCTCATCTTCTGCTCATCCTCTCGCGCACTCTAAAGAGAGCTCAGGTGAGAAATTGCAAACGTCGAGCAATTGCTCAGAGAGGAAAAGTGCCAGCACTGAAAGCTCTTGCTAGCCAGCACCCTTCCTTGGAAGCGCTTTTGTAGGCCTAAGAACACGGGGGCTCTGGGCTTCTCTAGCCACCTCATCTTCTGCTCATCCTCTCGCGCACTCTAAAGAGAGCTCAGGGGAGAAATTGCAAATGTCCAGCAATTGCTCAGAGATGAAAAGTGCCAGCACTGAAAGCTGTTGGTAGCCAGCACCCTTCCTTGGAAGCGCTTTCACAGGCGCAGCAACACTGGGGCTTTGCGCTTCTATACGCACCAAACGTCACGGTCCTTCTCTTTCCGTCTCGTAGACACGAGCTGAGAAATTGCAAACGTCGAGCAATTGCTCAGAGATGAAAAGTGCCAGCACTGAAAGCTGTTGCTAGCCAGCACCCTTCCTTGGAAGCGCTTTTGTAGGCCTAAGAACACTGGGGCTCTGGGCTTCTCTAGCCACCTCATCTTCTGCTCATCCTCTCGCGCACTCTAAAGAGAGCTCAGGTGAGAAATTACAAACGTCGAGCAATTGCTCAGAGATGAAAAGTGCCAGCACTGAAAGCTCTTGCTAGCCAGCACCCTTCCTTGGAAGCGCTTTCACAGGCGCAGCAACACTGGGGCTTTGCGCTTCTCTAGCCACCAAACGTCACGGTCATTCTCTTTCGGTCTCCTAGACACGAGCTGAGAAATTGCAAACGTCGAGCAATTGCTCCGAGATGAAAAGTGCCAGCACTGAAAGCTGTTGCTAGCCAGCCCCCTTCCTTGGAAGCGCTTTTGTAGGCCTAAGAACACTGGGGCTCTGGGCTTCTCTAGCCACCTCATCTTCTGCTCATCCTCTCGCGCACTCTAAAGAGAGCTCAGGTGAGAAATTGCAAACGTCGAGCAATTGCTCAGAGATGAAAAGTGCCAGCACTGAAAGCTGTTGCTAGCCAGCACCCTTCCTTGGAAGCGCTTTCACAGGCGCAGCAACACTGGGGCTTTGCGCTTCTATACGCACCAAATGTCACGGTCCTTCTCTTTCCGTCGGTAGACACGAGCTGAGAAATTGCAAACGTCGAGCAATTGCTCAGAGATGAAAAGTGCCAGCACTGAAAGCTGTTGCTAGCCAGCCCCCTTCCTTGGAAGCGCTTTTGTAGGCCTAAGAACACTGGGGCTCTGGGCTTCTCTAGCCACCTCATCTTCTGCTCATCCTCTCGCGCACTCTAAAGAGAGCTCAGGTGAGAAATTACAAACGTCGAGCAATTGCTCAGAGATGAAAAGCGCCAGCACTGAAAGCTGTTGCTAGCCAGCACCCTTCCTTGGAAGCGCTTTCACAGGCGCAGCAACACTGGGGCTTTGCGCTTCTATACGCACCAAATGTCACGGTCCTTCTCTTTCCGTCTCGTAGACACGAGCTGAGAAATTGCAAACGTCGAGCAATTGCTCAGAGATGAAAAGTGCCAGCACTGAAAGCTGTTGCTAGCCAGCACCCTTCCTTGGAAGCGCTTTCACAGGCGCAGCAACACTGGGGCTTTGCGCTTCTCTAGCCACCAAATGTCACGGTCCTTCTCTTTCCGTCGGTAGACACGAGCTGAGAAATTGCAAACGTCGAGCAATTGCTCCGAGATGAAAAGTGCCAGCACTGAAAGCTGTTGCTAGCCAGCACCCTTCCTTGGAAGCGCTTTTGTAGGCCTAAGAACACTGGGGCTCTGGGCTTCTCTAGCCACCTCATCTTCTGCTCATCCTCTCGCGCACTCTAAAGAGAGCTCAGGTGAGAAATTGCAAACGTCGAGCAATTGCTCAGAGATGAAAAGTGCCAGCACTGAAAGCTCTTGCTAGCCAGCACCCTTCCTTGGAAGCACTTTTGTAGGCCTAAGAACACTGGGGCTCTGGGCTTCTCTAGCCACCTCATCTTCTGCTCATCCTCTCGCGCACTCTAAAGAGAGCTCAGGGGAGAAATTGCAAACGTCGAGCAATTGCTCAGAGATGAAAAGTGCCAGCACTGAAAGCTCTTGCTAGCCAGCACCCTTCCTTGGAAGCGCTTTTGTAGGCCTAAGAACACTGGGGCTCTGGGCTTCTCTAGCCACCTCATCTTCTGCTCATCCTCTCGCGCACTCTAAAGAGAGCTCAGGTGAGAAATTACAAACGTCCAGCAATTGCTCAGAGATGAAAAGTGCCAGCACTGAAAGCTCTTGCTAGCCAGCACCCTTCCTTGGAAGCGCTTTCACAGGCGCAGCAACACTGGGGCTTTGCGCTTCTATACGCACCAAACGTCACGGTCCTTCTCTTTCCGTCTCGTAGACACGAGCTGAGAAATTGCAAACGTCGAGCAATTGCTCAGAGATGAAAAGTGCCAGCACTGAAAGCTGTTGCTAGCCAGCACCCTTCCTTGGAAGCGCTTTTGTAGGCCTAAGAACACTGGGGCTCTGGGCTTCTCTAGCCACCTCATCTTCTGCTCATCCTCTCGCGCACTCTAAAGAGAGCTCAGGTGAGAAATTGCAAACGTCCAGCAATTGCTCAGAGATGAAAAGTGCCAGCACTGAAAGCTCTTGCTAGCCAGCACCCTTCCTTGGAAGCGCTTTCACAGGCGCAGCAACAGTGGGGCTTTGCGCTTCTATACGCACCAAATGTCACGGTCCTTCTCTTTCCGTCTCGTAGACACGAGCTGAGAAATTGCAAACGTCGAGCAATTGCTCAGAGATGAAAAGTGCCAGCACTGAAAGCTGTTGCTAGCCAGCACCCTTCCTTGGAAGCGCTTTCACAGGCGCAGCAACACTGGGGCTTTGCGCTTCTATACGCACCACACGTCACGGTCCTTCTCTTTCCGTCTCCTAGACACGAGCTGAGAAATTGCAAACGTCGAGCAATTGCTCCGAGATGAAAAGTGCCAGCACTGAAAGCTGTTGCTAGCCAGCCCCCTTCCTTGGAAGCGCTTTTGTAGGCCTAAGAACACTGGGGCTCTGGGCTTCTCTAGCCACCTCATCTTCTGCTCATCCTCTCGCGCACTCTAAAGAGAGCTCAGGTGAGAAATTGCAAACGTCGAGCAATTGCTCAGAGATGAAAAGTGCCAGCACTGAAAGCTGTTGCTAGCCAGCACCCTTCCTTGGAAGCACTTTTGTAGGCCTAAGAACACTGGGGCTCTGGGCTTCTCTAGCCACCTCATCTTCTGCTCATCCTCTCGCGCACTCTAAAGAGAGCTCAGGTGAGAAATTGCAAATGTCCAGCAATTGCTCAGAGATGAAAAGTGCCAGCACTGAAAGCTGTTGCTAGCCAGCACCCTTCCTTGGAAGCGCTTTCACAGGCGCAGCAACACTGGGGCTTTGCGCTTCTATACGCACCAAGCGTCACGGTCCTTCTCTTTCCGTCGGTAGACACGAGCTGAGAAATTGCAAACGTCGAGCAATTGCTCAGAGATGAAAAGTGCCAGCACTGAAAGCTGTTGCTAGCCAGCACCCTTCCTTGGAAGCGCTTTTGTAGGCCTAAGAACACTGGGGCTCTGGGCTTCTCTAGCCACCTCATCTTCTGCTCATCCTCTCGCGCAGTCTAAAGAGAGCTCAGGTGAGAAATTGCAAACGTCGAGCAATTGCTCAGAGATGAAAAGTGCCAGCACTGAAAGCTCTTGCTAGCCAGCACCCTTCCTTGGAAGCGCTTTCACAGGCGCAGCAACACTGGGGCTTTGCGCTTCTCTAGCCACCAAACGTCACGGTCCTTCTCTTTCGGTCTCCTAGACACGAGCTGAGAAATTGCAAACGTCGAGCAATTGCTCCGAGATGAAAAGTGCCAGCACTGAAAGCTCTTGCTAGCCAGCACCCTTCCTTGGAAGCGCTTTTGTAGGCCTAAGAACACTGGGGCTCTGGGCTTCTCTAGCCACCTCATCTTCTGCTCATCCTCTCGCGCACTCTAAAGAGAGCTCAGGTGAGAAATTGCAAACGTCGAGCAATTGCTCAGAGATGAAAAGTGCCAGCACTGAAAGCTCTTGCTAGCCAGCACCCTTCCTTGGAAGCGCTTTCACAGGCGCAGCAACACTGGGGCTTTCCGCTTCTATACGCACCAAATGTCACGGTCCTTCTCTTTCCGTCGGTAGACACGAGCTGAGAAATTGCAAACGTCCAGCAATTGCTCAGAGATGAAAAGTGCCAGCACTGAAAGCTGTTGCTAGCCAGCCCCCTTCCTTGGAAGCGCTTTTGTAGGCCTAAGAACACTGGGGCTCTGGGCTTCTCTAGCCACCTCATCTTCTGCTCATCCTCTCGCGCACTCTAAAGAGAGCTCAGGTGAGAAATTACAAACGTCGAGCAATTGCTCAGAGATGAAAAGCGCCAGCACTGAAAGCTCTTGCTAGCCAGCACCCTTCCTTGGAAGCGCTTTCACAGGCGCAGCAACACTGGGGCTTTGCGCTTCTATACGCACCAAACGTCACGGTCCTTCTCTTTCCGTCTCGTAGACACGAGCTGAGAAATTGCAAACGTCGAGCAATTGCTCAGAGACGAAAAGTGCCAGAACTGAAAGCTGTTGCTAGCCAGCACCCTTCCTTGGAAGCACTTTTGTAGGCCTAAGAACACTGGGGCTCTGGGCTTCTCTAGCCACCTCATCTTCTGCTCATCCTCTCGCGCACTCTAAAGAGAGCTCAGGTGAGAAATTGCAAACGTCGAGCAATTGCTCAGAGATGAAAAGTGCCAGCACTGAAAGCTCTTGCTAGCCAGCACCCTTCCTTGGAAGCGCTTTTGTAGGCCTAAGAACACTGGGGCTCTGGGCTTCTCTAGCCACCTCATCTTCTGCTCATCCTCTCGTGCACTCTAAAGAGAGCTCAGGTGAGAAATTGCAAACGTCCAGCAATTGCTCAGAGATGAAAAGTGCCAGCACTGAAAGCTCTTGCTAGCCAGCACCCTTCCTTGGAAGCGCTTTCACAGGCGCAGCAACACTGGGGCTTTGCGCTTCTCTAGCCACCAAACGTCACGGTCCTTCTCTTTCTGTCTCATAGACACGAGCTGAGAAATTGCAAACGTCGAGCAATTGCTCAGAGATGAAAAGTGCCAGCACTGAAAGCTGTTGCTAGCCAGCACCCTTCCTTGGAAGCGGTTTTGTAGGCCTAAGAACACTGGGGCTCTGGGCTTCTCTAGCCACCTCATCTTCTGCTCATCCTCTCGCGCACTCTAAAGAGAGCTCAGGTGAGAAATTGCAAACGTCCAGCAATTGCTCAGAGATGAAAAGTGCCAGCACTGAAAGCTCTTGCTAGCCAGCACCCTTCCTTGGAAGCGCTTTCACAGGCGCAGCAACACTGGGGCTTTGCGCTTCTCTAGCCACCAAACGTCACGGTCCTTCTCTTTCCGTCTTGTAGACACGAGCTGAGAAATTGCAAACGTCGAGCAATTGCTCAGAGACGAAAAGTGCCAGCACTGAAAGCTGTTGCTAGCCAGCACCCTATCTTGGAAGCGCTTTCACAGGCGCAGCAACACTGGGGCTTTGCGCTTCTCTAGCCACCAAACGCCACGGTCCTTCTCTTTCCGTCTCCTAGACACGAGCTGAGAAATTGCAAACGTCGAGCAATTGCTCAGAGATGAAAAGTGCCAGCACTGAAAGCTGTTGCTAGCCAGCACCCTTCCTTGGAAGCGCTTTTGTAGGCCTAAGAACACTGGGGCTCTGGGCTTCTCTAGCCACCTCATCTTCTGCTCATCCTCTCGCGCACTCTAAAGAGAGCTCAGGTGAGAAATTGCAAACGTCCAGCAATTGCTCAGAGATGAAAAGTGCCAGCACTGAAAGCTCTTGCTAGCCAGCACCCTTCCTTGGAAGCGCTTTCACAGGCGCAGCAACACTGGGGCTTTGCGCTTCTCTAGCCACCAAACGTCACGGTCATTCTCTTTCCGTCGGTAGACACGAGCTGAGAAATTGCAAACGTCCAGCAATTGCTCCGAGATGAAAAGTGCCAGCACTGAAAGCTCTTGCTAGCCAGCACCCTTCCTTGGAAGCGCTTTCACAGGAGCAGCAACACTGGGGCTTTGCGCTTCTCTAGCCACCAAACGTCACGGTCTTTCTCTTTCCGTCGGTAGACACGAGCTGAGAAATTGCAAACGTCGAGCAATTGCTCAGAGATGAAAAGTGCCAGCACTGAAAGCTGTTGCTAGCCAGCACCCTTCCTTGGAAGCGCTTTCACAGGCGCAGCAACACTGGGGCTTTGTGCTTCTATACGCACCAAACATCACGGTCCTTCTCTTTCCGTCTGCTAGACACGAGCTGAGAAATTGCAAACGTCGAGCAATTGCTCAGAGATGAAAAGTGCCAGCACTGAAAGCTGTTGCTAGCCAGCCCCCTTCCTTGGAAGCGCTTTTGTAGGCCTAAGAACACTGGGGCTCTGGGCTTCTCTAGCCACCTCATCTTCTGCTCATCCTCTCGCGCACTCTAAAGAGAGCTCAGGGGAGAAATTGCAAACGTCGAGCAATTGCTCAGAGATGAAAAGTGCCAGCACTGAAAGCTGTTGCTAGCCAGCACCCTTCCTTGGAAGCGCTTTCACAGGCGCAGCAACACTGGGGCTTTGCGCTTCTCTAGCCACCAAACGTCACGGTCCTTCTCTTTCCGTCGGTAGACACGAGCTGAGAAATTGCAAACGTCGAGCAATTGCTCAGAGATGAAAAGTGCCAGCACTGAAAGCTGTTGCTAGCCAGCACCCTTCCTTGGAAGCGCTTTTGTAGGGCTAAGAACACTGGGGCTCTGGGCTTCTCTAGCCACCTCATCTTCTGCTCATCCTCTCGCGCACTCTAAAGAGAGCTCAGGTGAGAAATTGCAAACGTCGAGCAATTGCTCAGAGATGAAAAGTGCCAGCACTGAAAGCTCTTGCTAGCCAGCACCCTTCCTTGGAAGCGCTTTTGTAGGCCTAAGAACACTGGGGCTCTGGGCTTCTCTAGCCACCTCATCTTCTGCTCATCCTCTCGCGCACTCTAAAGAGAGCTCAGGTGAGAAATTGCAAACGTCGAGCAATTGCTCCGAGATGAAAAGTGCCAGCACTGAAAGCTGTTGCTAGCCAGCACCCTTCCTTGGAAGCGCTTTTGTAGGCCTAAGAACACTGGGGCTCTGGGCTTCCCTAGCCACCTCATCTTCTGCTCATCCTCTCGCGCACTTTAAAGAGAGCTCAGGTGAGAAATTGCAAACGTCGAGCAATTGCTCAGAGATGAAAAGTGCCAGCACTGAAAGCTGTTGCTAGCCAGCACCCTTCCTTGGAAGCGCTTTTGTAGGCCTAAGAACACTGGGGCTCTGGGCTTCTCTAGCCACCTCATCTTCTGCTCATCCTCTCGCGCACTCTAAAGAGAGCTCAGGGGAGAAATTGCAAACGTCGAGCAATTGCTCAGAGATGAAAAGTGCCAGCACTGAAAGCTCTTGCTAGCCAGCACCCTTCCTTGGAAGCGCTTTCACAGGCGCAGCAACACTGGGGCTTTGCGCTTCTCTAGCCACCAAACGTCACGGTCCTTCTCTTTCCGTCGGTAGACACGAGCTGAGAAATTGCAAACGTCGAGCAATTGCTCAGAGATGAAAAGTGCCAGCACTGAAAGCTGTTGCTAGCCAGCACCCTTCCTTGGAAGCGCTTTTGTAGGGCTAAGAACACTGGGGCTCTGGGCTTCTCTAGCCACCTCATCTTCTGCTCATCCTCTCGCGCACTCTAAAGAGAGCTCAGGTGAGAAATTGCAAACGTCGAGCAATTGCTCAGAGATGAAAAGTGCCAGCACTGAAAGCTCTTGCTAGCCAGCACCCTTCCTTGGAAGCGCTTTTGTAGGCCTAAGAACACTGGGGCTCTGGGCTTCTCTAGCCACCTCATCTTCTGCTCATCCTCTCGCGCACTCTAAAGAGAGCTCAGGTGAGAAATTGCAAACGTCGAGCAATTGCTCCGAGATGAAAAGTGCCAGCACTGAAAGCTGTTGCTAGCCAGCACCCTTCCTTGGAAGCGCTTTTGTAGGCCTAAGAACACTGGGGCTCTGGGCTTCCCTAGCCACCTCATCTTCTGCTCATCCTCTCGCGCACTTTAAAGAGAGCTCAGGTGAGAAATTGCAAACGTCGAGCAATTGCTCAGAGATGAAAAGTGCCAGCACTGAAAGCTGTTGCTAGCCAGCACCCTTCCTTGGAAGCGCTTTTGTAGGCCTAAGAACACTGGGGCTCTGGGCTTCTCTAGCCACCTCATCTTCTGCTCATCCTCTCGCGCACTCTAAAGAGAGCTCAGGGGAGAAATTGCAAACGTCGAGCAATTGCTCAGAGATGAAAAGTGCCAGCACTGAAAGCTCTTGCTAGCCAGCACCCTTCCTTGGAAGCGCTTTCACAGGCGCAGCAACACTGGGGCTTTGCGCTTCTATACGCACCAAATGTCACGGTCCTTCTCTTTCCGTCTCGTAGACACGAGCTGAGAAATTGCAACCGTCGAGCAATTGCTCAGAGATGAAAAGTGCCAGCACTGAAAGCTCTTGCTAGCCAGCACCCTTCCTTGGAAGCGCTTTCACAGGCGCAGCAACACTGGGGCTTTGCGCTTCTATACGCACCACACGTCACGGTCCTTCTCTTTCCGTCTCGTAGACACGAGCTGAGAAATTGCAAACGTCGAGCAATTGCTCAGAGATGAAAAGTGCCAGCACTGAAAGCTGTTGCTAGCCAGCACCCTTCCTTGGAAGCGCTTTTGTAGGCCTAAGAACACTGGGGCTCTGGGCTTCTCTAGCCACCTCATCTTCTGCTCATCCTCTCGCGCACTCTAAAGAGAGCTCAGGTGAGAAATTACAAACGTCGAGCAATTGCTCAGAGATGAAAAGTGCCAGCACTGAAAGCTCTTGCTAGCCAGCACCCTTCCTTGGAAGCGCTTTCACAGGCGCAGCAACACTGGGGCTTTGCGCTTCTCTAGCCACCAAACGTCACGGTCCTTCTCTTTCCGTCGGTAGACACGAGCTGAGAAATTGCAAACGTCGAGCAATTGCTCAGAGATGAAAAGTGCCAGCACTGAAAGCTGTTGCTAGCCAGCACCCTTCCTTGGAAGCGCTTTTGTAGGGCTAAGAACACTGGGGCTCTGGGCTTCTCTAGCCACCTCATCTTCTGCTCATCCTCTCGCGCACTCTAAAGAGAGCTCAGGTGAGAAATTGCAAACGTCGAGCAATTGCTCAGAGATGAAAAGTGCCAGCACTGAAAGCTCTTGCTAGCCAGCACCCTTCCTTGGAAGCGCTTTTGTAGGCCTAAGAACACTGGGGCTCTGGGCTTCTCTAGCCACCTCATCTTCTGCTCATCCTCTCGCGCACTCTAAAGAGAGCTCAGGTGAGAAATTGCAAACGTCGAGCAATTGCTCCGAGATGAAAAGTGCCAGCACTGAAAGCTGTTGCTAGCCAGCACCCTTCCTTGGAAGCGCTTTTGTAGGCCTAAGAACACTGGGGCTCTGGGCTTCCCTAGCCACCTCATCTTCTGCTCATCCTCTCGCGCACTTTAAAGAGAGCTCAGGTGAGAAATTGCAAACGTCGAGCAATTGCTCAGAGATGAAAAGTGCCAGCACTGAAAGCTGTTGCTAGCCAGCACCCTTCCTTGGAAGCGCTTTTGTAGGCCTAAGAACACTGGGGCTCTGGGCTTCTCTAGCCACCTCATCTTCTGCTCATCCTCTCGCGCACTCTAAAGAGAGCTCAGGGGAGAAATTGCAAACGTCGAGCAATTGCTCAGAGATGAAAAGTGCCAGCACTGAAAGCTCTTGCTAGCCAGCACCCTTCCTTGGAAGCGCTTTCACAGGCGCAGCAACACTGGGGCTTTGCGCTTCTATACGCACCAAATGTCACGGTCCTTCTCTTTCCGTCTCGTAGACACGAGCTGAGAAATTGCAACCGTCGAGCAATTGCTCAGAGATGAAAAGTGCCAGCACTGAAAGCTCTTGCTAGCCAGCACCCTTCCTTGGAAGCGCTTTCACAGGCGCAGCAACACTGGGGCTTTGCGCTTCTATACGCACCACACGTCACGGTCCTTCTCTTTCCGTCTCGTAGACACGAGCTGAGAAATTGCAAACGTCGAGCAATTGCTCCGAGATGAAAAGTGCCAGCACTGAAAGCTGTTGCTAGCCAGCCCCCTTCCTTGGAAGCGCTTTTGTAGGCCTAAGAACACTGGGGCTCTGGGCTTCTCTAGCCACCTCATCTTCTGCTCATCCTCTCGCGCACTCTAAAGAGAGCTCAGGTGAGAAATTGCAAACGTCGAGCAATTGCTCAGAGATGAAAAGTGCCAGCACTGAAAGCTGTTGCTAGCCAGCACCCTTCCTTGGAAGCACTTTTGTAGGCCTAAGAACACTGGGGCTCTGGGCTTCTCTAGCCACCTCATCTTCTGCTCATCCTCTCGCGCACTCTAAAGAGAGCTCAGGTGAGAAATTGCAAATGTCCAGCAATTGCTCAGAGATGAAAAGTGCCAGCACTGAAAGCTGTTGGTAGCCAGCACCCTTCCTTGGAAGCGCTTTCACAGGCGCAGCAACACTGGGGCTTTGCGCTTCTATACGCACCAAACGTCACAGTCCTTCTCTTTCCGTCTCGTAGACACGAGCTGAGAAATTGCAAACGTCGAGCAATTGCTCAGAGATGAAAAGTGCCAGCACTGAAAGCTGTTGCTAGCCAGCCCCCTTCCTTGGAAGCGCTTTCACAGGCGCAGCAACACTGGGGCTTTGCGCTTCTCTAGCCACCAAACGTCACGGTCATTCTCTTTCGGTCTCCTAGACACGAGCTGAGAAATTGCAAACGTCGAGCAATTGCTCCGAGATGAAAAGTGCCAGCACTGAAAGCTCTTGCTAGCCAGCACCCTTCCTTGGAAGCGCTTTTGTAGGCCTAAGAACACTGGGGCTCTGGGCTTCTCTAGCCACCTCATCTTCTGCTCATCCTCTCGCGCACTCTAAAGAGAGCTCAGGTGAGAAATTGCAAACGTCGAGCAATTGCTCAGAGATGAAAAGTGCCAGCACTGAAAGCTCTTGCTAGCCAGCACCCTTCCTTGGAAGCGCTTTCACAGGCGCAGCAACACTGGGGCTTTGCGCTTGTATACGCACCAAATGTCACGGTCCTTCTCTTTCCGTCGGTAGACACGAGCTGAGAAATTGCAAACGTCGAGCAATTGCTCAGAGATGAAAAGTGCCAGCACTGAAAGCTGTTGCTAGCCAGCCCCCTTCCTTGGAAGCGCTTTTGTAGGCCTAAGAACACTGGGGCTCTGGGATTCTCTAGCCACCTCATCTTCTGCTCATCCTCTCGCGCACTCTAAAGAGAGCTCAGGTGAGAAATTACAAACGTCGAGCAATTGCTCAGAGATGAAAAGCGCCAGCACTGAAAGCTCTTGCTAGCCAGCACCCTTCCTTGGAAGCGCATTCACAGGCGCAGCAACACTGGGGCTTTGCGCTTCTATACGCACCAAATGTCACGGTCCTTCTCTTTCCGTCTCGTAGACACGAGCTGAGAAATTGCAAACGTCGAGCAATTGCTCAGAGATGAAAAGTGCCAGAACTGAAAGCTGTTGCTAGCCAGCACCCTTCCTTGGAAGCACTTTTGTAGGCCTAAGAACACTGGGGCTCTGGGCTTCTCTAGCCACCTCATCTTCTGCTCATCCTCTCGCGCACTCTAAAGAGAGCTCAGGTGAGAAATTGCAAACGTCAAGCAATTGCTCAGAGATGAAAAGTGCCAGCACTGAAAGCTCTTGCTAGCCAGCACCCTTCCTTGGAAGCGCTTTTGTAGGCCTAAGAACACTGGGGCTCTGGGCTTCTCTAGCCACCTCATCTTCTGCTCATCCTCTCGCGCACTCTAAAGAGAGCTCAGGTGAGAAATTGCAAACGTCCAGCAATTGCTCAGAGATGAAAAGTGCCAGCACTGAAAGCTGTTGCTAGCCAGCACCCTTCCTTGGAAGCGCTTTCACAGGCGCAGCAACACTGGGGCTTTGCGCTTCTCTACGCACCAAACGTCACGGTCCTTCTCTTTCCGTCTCATAGACACGAGCTGAGAAATTGCAAACGTCCAGCAATTGCTCAGAGATGAAAAGTGCCAGCACTGAAAGCTCTTGCTAGCCAGCACCCTTCCTTGGAAGCGCTTTTGTAGGCCTAAGAACACCGGGGCTCTGGGCTTCTCTAGCCACCTCATCTTCTGCTCATCCTCTCGCGCACTCTAAAGAGAGCTCAGGTGAGAAATTGCAAACGTCGAGCAATTGCTCAGAGATGAAAAGTGCCAGCACTGAAAGCTGTTGCTAGCCAGCACCCTTCCTTGGAAGCGCTTTCACAGGAGCAGCAACACTGGGGCTTTGCGCTTCTATACGCACCAAATGTCACGGTCATTCTCTTTCAATCTCGTAGACACGAGCTGAGAAATTGCAAACGTCCAGCAATTGCTCAGAGATGAAAAGTGCCAGCACTGAAAGCTGTTGCTAGCCAGCACCCTTCCTTGGAAGCGCTTTTGTAGGCCTAAGAACACTGGGGCTCTGGGCTTCTCTAGCCACCTCATCTTCTGCTCATCCTCTCGCGCACTCTAAAGAGAGCTCAGGTGAGAAATTACAAACGTCGAGCAATTGCTCAGAGATGAAAAGTGCCAGCACTGAAAGCTCTTGCTAGCCAGCACCCTTCCTTGGAAGCGCTTTCACAGGCGCAGCAACACTGGGGCTTTGCGCTTCTCTAGCCACCAAACGTCACGGTCATTCTCTTTCCGCCTCGTAGACACGAGCTGAGAAATTGCAAACGTCAAGCAATTGCTCCAAGATGAAAAGTGCCAGCACTGAAAGCTGTTGCTAGCCAGCACCCTTCCTTGGAAGCGCTTTTGTAGGCCTAAGAACACTGGGGCTCTGGGCTTCTCTAGCCACCTCATCTTCTGCTCATCCTCTCGCGCACTCTAAAGAGAGCTCAGGTGAGAAATTGCAAACGTCGAGCAATTGCTCAGAGATGAAAAGTGCCAGCACTGAAAGCTCTTGCTAGCCAGCACCCTTCCTTGGAAGCGCTTTTGTAGGCCTAAGAACACTGGGGCTCTGGGCTTCTCTAGCCACCTCATCTTCTGCTCATCCTCTCGCGCACTCTAAAGAGAGCTCAGGTGAGAAATTGCAAACGTCGAGCAATTGCTCCGAGATGAAAAGTGCCAGCACTGAAAGCTGTTGCTAGCCAGCACCCTTCCTTGGAAGCGCTTTTGTAGGCCTAAGAACACTGGGGCTCTGGGCTTCCCTAGCCACCTCATCTTCTGCTCATCCTCTCGCGCACTTTAAAGAGAGCTCAGGTGAGAAATTGCAAACGTCGAGCAATTGCTCAGAGATGAAAAGTGCCAGCACTGAAAGCTGTTGCTAGCCAGCACCCTTCCTTGGAAGCGCTTTTGTAGGCCTAAGAACACTGGGGCTCTGGGCTTCTCTAGCCACCTCATCTTCTGCTCATCCTCTCGCGCACTCTAAAGAGAGCTCAGGGGAGAAATTGCAAACGTCGAGCAATTGCTCAGAGATGAAAAGTGCCAGCACTGAAAGCTCTTGCTAGCCAGCACCCTTCCTTGGAAGCGCTTTCACAGGCGCAGCAACACTGGGGCTTTGCGCTTCTATACGCACCAAATGTCACGGTCCTTCTCTTTCCGTCTCGTAGACACGAGCTGAGAAATTGCAACCGTCGAGCAATTGCTCAGAGATGAAAAGTGCCAGCACTGAAAGCTCTTGCTAGCCAGCACCCTTCCTTGGAAGCGCTTTCACAGGCGCAGCAACACTGGGGCTTTGCGCTTCTATACGCACCACACGTCACGGTCCTTCTCTTTCCGTCTCGTAGACACGAGCTGAGAAATTGCAAACGTCGAGCAATTGCTCCGAGATGAAAAGTGCCAGCACTGAAAGCTGTTGCTAGCCAGCCCCCTTCCTTGGAAGCGCTTTTGTAGGCCTAAGAACACTGGGGCTCTGGGCTTCTCTAGCCACCTCATCTTCTGCTCATCCTCTCGCGCACTCTAAAGAGAGCTCAGGTGAGAAATTGCAAACGTCGAGCAATTGCTCAGAGATGAAAAGTGCCAGCACTGAAAGCTGTTGCTAGCCAGCACCCTTCCTTGGAAGCACTTTTGTAGGCCTAAGAACACTGGGGCTCTGGGCTTCTCTAGCCACCTCATCTTCTGCTCATCCTCTCGCGCACTCTAAAGAGAGCTCAGGTGAGAAATTGCAAATGTCCAGCAATTGCTCAGAGATGAAAAGTGCCAGCACTGAAAGCTGTTGGTAGCCAGCACCCTTCCTTGGAAGCGCTTTCACAGGCGCAGCAACACTGGGGCTTTGCGCTTCTATACGCACCAAACGTCACAGTCCTTCTCTTTCCGTCTCGTAGACACGAGCTGAGAAATTGCAAACGTCGAGCAATTGCTCAGAGATGAAAAGTGCCAGCACTGAAAGCTGTTGCTAGCCAGCCCCCTTCCTTGGAAGCGCTTTCACAGGCGCAGCAACACTGGGGCTTTGCGCTTCTCTAGCCACCAAACGTCACGGTCATTCTCTTTCGGTCTCCTAGACACGAGCTGAGAAATTGCAAACGTCGAGCAATTGCTCCGAGATGAAAAGTGCCAGCACTGAAAGCTCTTGCTAGCCAGCACCCTTCCTTGGAAGCGCTTTTGTAGGCCTAAGAACACTGGGGCTCTGGGCTTCTCTAGCCACCTCATCTTCTGCTCATCCTCTCGCGCACTCTAAAGAGAGCTCAGGTGAGAAATTGCAAACGTCGAGCAATTGCTCAGAGATGAAAAGTGCCAGCACTGAAAGCTCTTGCTAGCCAGCACCCTTCCTTGGAAGCGCTTTCACAGGCGCAGCAACACTGGGGCTTTGCGCTTGTATACGCACCAAATGTCACGGTCCTTCTCTTTCCGTCGGTAGACACGAGCTGAGAAATTGCAAACGTCGAGCAATTGCTCAGAGATGAAAAGTGCCAGCACTGAAAGCTGTTGCTAGCCAGCCCCCTTCCTTGGAAGCGCTTTTGTAGGCCTAAGAACACTGGGGCTCTGGGATTCTCTAGCCACCTCATCTTCTGCTCATCCTCTCGCGCACTCTAAAGAGAGCTCAGGTGAGAAATTACAAACGTCGAGCAATTGCTCAGAGATGAAAAGCGCCAGCACTGAAAGCTCTTGCTAGCCAGCACCCTTCCTTGGAAGCGCATTCACAGGCGCAGCAACACTGGGGCTTTGCGCTTCTATACGCACCAAATGTCACGGTCCTTCTCTTTCCGTCTCGTAGACACGAGCTGAGAAATTGCAAACGTCGAGCAATTGCTCAGAGATGAAAAGTGCCAGAACTGAAAGCTGTTGCTAGCCAGCACCCTTCCTTGGAAGCACTTTTGTAGGCCTAAGAACACTGGGGCTCTGGGCTTCTCTAGCCACCTCATCTTCTGCTCATCCTCTCGCGCACTCTAAAGAGAGCTCAGGTGAGAAATTGCAAACGTCAAGCAATTGCTCAGAGATGAAAAGTGCCAGCACTGAAAGCTCTTGCTAGCCAGCACCCTTCCTTGGAAGCGCTTTTGTAGGCCTAAGAACACTGGGGCTCTGGGCTTCTCTAGCCACCTCATCTTCTGCTCATCCTCTCGCGCACTCTAAAGAGAGCTCAGGTGAGAAATTGCAAACGTCCAGCAATTGCTCAGAGATGAAAAGTGCCAGCACTGAAAGCTGTTGCTAGCCAGCACCCTTCCTTGGAAGCGCTTTCACAGGCGCAGCAACACTGGGGCTTTGCGCTTCTCTACGCACCAAACGTCACGGTCCTTCTCTTTCCGTCTCATAGACACGAGCTGAGAAATTGCAAACGTCCAGCAATTGCTCAGAGATGAAAAGTGCCAGCACTGAAAGCTCTTGCTAGCCAGCACCCTTCCTTGGAAGCGCTTTTGTAGGCCTAAGAACACCGGGGCTCTGGGCTTCTCTAGCCACCTCATCTTCTGCTCATCCTCTCGCGCACTCTAAAGAGAGCTCAGGTGAGAAATTGCAAACGTCGAGCAATTGCTCAGAGATGAAAAGTGCCAGCACTGAAAGCTGTTGCTAGCCAGCACCCTTCCTTGGAAGCGCTTTCACAGGAGCAGCAACACTGGGGCTTTGCGCTTCTATACGCACCAAATGTCACGGTCATTCTCTTTCAATCTCGTAGACACGAGCTGAGAAATTGCAAACGTCCAGCAATTGCTCAGAGATGAAAAGTGCCAGCACTGAAAGCTGTTGCTAGCCAGCACCCTTCCTTGGAAGCGCTTTTGTAGGCCTAAGAACACTGGGGCTCTGGGCTTCTCTAGCCACCTCATCTTCTGCTCATCCTCTCGCGCACTCTAAAGAGAGCTCAGGTGAGAAATTGCAAACGTCGAGCAATTGCTCAGAGATGAAAAGTGCCAGCACTGAAAGCTGTTGCTAGCCAGCACCCTTCCTTGGAAGCGCTTTCACAGGAGCAGCAACACTGGGGCTTTGCGATTCTATACGCACCAAACGTCACGGTCCTTCTCTTTCCGTCGGTAGACACGAGCTGAGAAATTGCAAACGTCGAGCAATTGCTCCGAGATGAAAAGTGCCAGCACTGAAAGCTGTTGCTAGCCAGCACCCTTCCTTGGAAGCGCTTTCACAGGCGCAGCAACACTGGGGCTTTGCGCTTCTCTACCCACCAAACGTCACGGTCCTTCTCTTTCCGTCTCGTAGACACGAGCTGAGAAATTGCAAACGTCGAGCAATTGCTCAGAGATGAAAAGTGCCAGCACTGAAAGCTCTTGCTAGCCAGCACACTTCCTTGGAAGCGCTTTTGTAGGCCTAAGAACACTGGGGCTCTGGGCTTCTCTAGCCACCTCATCTTCTGCTCATCCTCTCGCGCACTCTAAAGAGAGCTCAGGTGAGAAATTACAAACGTCCAGCAATTGCTCAGAGATGAAAAGTGCCAGCACTGAAAGCTGTTGCTAGCCAGCACCCTTCCTTGGAAGCGCTTTCACAGGCGCAGCAACACTGGGGCTTTGCGCTTCTATACGCACCAAACGTCACGGTCCTTCTCTTTCCGTCTCGTAGACACGAGCTGAGAAATTGCAAACGTCGAGCAATTGCTCAGAGATGGAAAGTGCCAGCACTGAAAGCTGTTGCTAGCCAGCACCCTTCCTTGGAAGCGCTTTTGTAGGCCTAAGAACACTGGGGCTCTGGGCTTCTCTAGCCACCTCATCTTCTGCTCATCCTCTCGCGCACTCTAAAGAGAGCTCAGGGGAGAAATTGCAAACGTCGAGCAATTGCTCAGAGATGAAAAGTGCCAGCACTGAAAGCTGTTGCTAGCCAGCACCCTTCCTTGGAAGCGCTTTCACAGGCGCAGCAACACTGGGGCTTTGCGCTTCTCTACCCACCAAACGTCACGGTCCTTCTCTTTCCGTCTCGTAGACACGAGCTGAGAAATTGCAAACGTCGAGCAATTGCTCCGAGATGAAAAGTGCCAGCACTGAAAGCTGTTGCTAGCCAGCACCCTTCCTTGGAAGCGCTTTTGTAGGCCTAAGAACACTGGGGCTCTGGGCTTCTCTAGCCACCTCATCTTCTGCTCATCCTCTCGCGCACTCTAAAGAGAGCTCAGGTGAGAAATTACAAACGTCGAGCAATTGCTCAGAGATGAAAAGTGCCAGCACTGAAAGCTCTTGCTAGCCAGCACCCTTCCTTGGAAGCGCATTCACAGGCGCAGCAACACTGGGGCTTTGCGCTTCTATACGCACCAAACGTCACGGTCCTTCTCTTTCCGTCTCCTAGACACGAGCTGAGAAATTGCAAACGTCGAGCAATTGCTCAGAGATGAAAAGTGCCAGCACTGAAAGCTGTTGCTAGCCAGCCCCCTTCCTTGGAAGCGCTTTTGTAGGCCTAAGAACACTGGGGCTCTGGGCTTCTCTAGCCACCTCATCTTCTGCTCATCCTCTCGCGCACTCTAAAGAGAGCTCAGGTGAGAAATTACAAACGTCGAGCAATTGCTCAGAGATGAAAAGTGCCAGCACTGAAAGCTGTTGCTAGCCAGCACCCTTCCTTGGAAGCGCTTTCACAGGCGCAGCAACACTGGGGCTTTGCGCTTCTATACGCACCAAATGTCACGGTCCTTCTCTTTCCGTCTCGTAGACACGAGCTGAGAAATTGCAAACGTCGAGCAATTGCTCAGAGATGAAAAGTGCCAGCACTGAAAGCTGTTGCTAGCCAGCACCCTTCCTTGGAAGCGCTTTTGTAGGCCTAAGAACACTGGGGCTCTGGGCTTCTCTAGCCACCTCATCTTCTGCTCATCCTCTCGCGCACTCTAAAGAGAGCTCAGGTGAGAAATTGCAAACGTCGAGCAATTGCTCAGAGATGAAAAGTGCCAGCACTGAAAGCTCTTGCTAGCCAGCACCCTTCCTTGGAAGCGCTTTCACAGGCGCAGCAACACTGGGGCTTTGCGCTTCTCTAGCCACCAAACGTCACGGTCCTTCTCTTTCCGTCTCATAGACACGAGCTGAGAAATTGCAAACGTCCAGCAATTGCTCCAAGATGAAAAGTGCCAGCACTGAAAGCTGTTGCTAGCCAGCACCCTTCCTTGGAAGCGGTTTTGTAGGCCTAAGAACACTGGGGCTCTGGGCTTCTCTAGCCACCTCATCTTCTGCTCATCCTCTCGCGCACTCTAAAGAGAGCTCAGGTGAGAAATTGCAAACGTCGAGCAATTGCTCAGAGATGAAAAGTGCCAGCACTGAAAGCTGTTGCTAGCCAGCACCCTTCTTTGGAAGCGCTTTCACAGGCGCAGCAACACTGGGGCTTTGCGCTTCTATACGCACCAAACGTCACGGTCCTTCTCTTTCCGTCTCGTAGACACGAGCTGAGAAATTGCAAACGTCCAGCAATTGCTCAGAGATGGAAAGTGCCAGCACTGAAAGCTGTTGCTAGCCAGCACCCTTCCTTGGAAGCGCTTTTGTAGGCCTAAGAACACTGGGGCTCTGGGCTTCTCTAGCCACCTCATCTTCTGCTCATCCTCTCGCGCACTCTAAAGAGAGCTCAGGGGAGAAATTGCAAACGTCGAGCAATTGCTCAGAGATGAAAAGTGCCAGCACTGAAAGCTGTTGCTAGCCAGCACCCTTCCTTGGAAGCGCTTTCACAGGCGCAGCAACACTGGGGCTTTGCGCTTCTCTACCCACCAAACGTCACGGTCCTTCTCTTTCCGTCTCGTAGACACGAGCTGAGAAATTGCAAACGTCGAGCAATTGCTCCGAGATGAAAAGTGCCAGCACTGAAAGCTGTTGCTAGCCAGCACCCTTCCTTGGAAGCGCTTTTGTAGGCCTAAGAACACTGGGGCTCTGGGCTTCTCTAGCCACCTCATCTTCTGCTCATCCTCTCGCGCACTCTAAAGAGAGCTCAGGTGAGAAATTACAAACGTCGAGCAATTGCTCAGAGATGAAAAGTGCCAGCACTGAAAGCTCTTGCTAGCCAGCACCCTTCCTTGGAAGCGCATTCACAGGCGCAGCAACACTGGGGCTTTGCGCTTCTATACGCACCAAATGTCACGGTCCTTCTCTTTCCGTCTCCTAGACACGAGCTGAGAAATTGCAAACGTCGAGCAATTGCTCCGAGATGAAAAGTGCCAGCACTGAAAGCTGTTGCTAGCCAGCACCCTTCCTTGGAAGCGGTTTTGTAGGCCTAAGAACACTGGGGCTCTGGGCTTCTCTAGCCACCTCATCTTCTGCTCATCCTCTCGCGCACTCTAAAGAGAGCTCAGGTGAGAAATTGCAAACGTCCAGCAATTGCTCAGAGATGAAAAGTGCCAGCACTGAAAGCTGTTGCTAGCCAGCACCCTTCCTTGGAAGCGCTTTCACAGGCGCAGCAACACTGGGGCTTTGCGCTTCTCTAGCCACCAAACGTCACGGTCCTTCTCTTTCCGTCTTGTAGACACGAGCTGAGAAATTGCAAACGTCGAGCAATTGCTCAGAGATGAAAAGTGCCAGCACTGAAAGCTGTTGCTAGCCAGCACCCTTCCTTGGAAGCGCTTTCACAGGCGCAGCAACACTGGGGCTTTGCGCTTCTCTAGCCACCAAACGTCACGGTCCTTCTCTTTCCGTCGGTAGACACGAGCTGAGAAATTGCAAACGTCGAGCAATTGCTCAGAGATGAAAAGTGCCAGCACTGAAAGCTCTTGCTAGCCAGCACCCTTCCTTGGAAGCGCTTTTGTAGACCTAAGAACACTGGGGCTCTGGGCTTCTCTAGCCACCTCATCTTCTGCTCATCCTCTCGCGCACTCTAAAGAGAGCTCAGGTGAGAAATTGCAAACGTCGAGCAATTGCTCAGAGATGAAAAGTGCCAGCACTGAAAGCTCTTGCTAGCCAGCACCCTTCCTTGGAAGCGCTTTCACAGGCGCAGCAACACTGGGGCTTTGCGCTTCTCTAGCCACCAAACGTCACGGTCATTCTCTTTCGGTCTCCTAGACACGAGCTGAGAAATTGCAAACGTCGAGCAATTGCTCCGAGATGAAAAGTGCCAGCACTGAAAGCTCTTGCTAGCCAGCACCCTTCCTTGGAAGCGCTTTTGTAGGCCTAAGAACACTGGGGCTCTGGGCTTCTCTAGCCACCTCATCTTCTGCTCATCCTCTCGCGCACTCTAAAGAGAGCTCAGGTGAGAAATTGCAAACGTCCAGCAATTGCTCAGAGATGAAAAGTGCCAGCACTGAAAGCTCTTGCTAGCCAGCACCCTTCCTTGGAAGCGCTTTCACAGGCGCAGCAACACTGGGGCTTTGCGCTTCTCTACGCACCAAACGTCACGGTCCTTCTCTTTCCGTCTCATAGACACGAGCTGAGAAATTGCAAACGTCCAGCAATTGCTCAGAGATGAAAAGTGCCAGCACTGAAAGCTCTTGCTAGCCAGCACCCTTCCTTGGAAGCGCTTTTGTAGGCCTAAGAACACCGGGGCTCTGGGCTTCTCTAGCCACCTCATCTTCTGCTCATCCTCTCGCGCACTCTAAAGAGAGCTCAGGTGAGAAATTGCAAACGTCGAGCAATTGCTCAGAGATGAAAAGTGCCAGCACTGAAAGCTGTTGCTAGCCAGCACCCTTCCTTGGAAGCGCTTTCACAGGAGCAGCAACACTGGGGCTTTGCGCTTCTATACGCACCAAATGTCACGGTCATTCTCTTTCAATCTCGTAGACACGAGCTGAGAAATTGCAAACGTCCAGCAATTGCTCAGAGATGAAAAGTGCCAGCACTGAAAGCTGTTGCTAGCCAGCACCCTTCCTTGGAAGCGCTTTTGTAGGCCTAAGAACACTGGGGCTCTGGGCTTCTCTAGCCACCTCATCTTCTGCTCATCCTCTCGCGCACTCTAAAGAGAGCTCAGGTGAGAAATTGCAAAGGTCGAGCAATTGCTCAGAGATGAAAAGTGCCAGCACTGAAAGCTGTTGCTAGCCAGCACCCTTCCTTGGAAGCGCTTTCACAGGAGCAGCAACACTGGGGCTTTGCGATTCTATACGCACCAAACGTCACGGTCCTTCTCTTTCCGTCGGTAGACACGAGCTGAGAAATTGCAAACGTCGAGCAATTGCTCCGAGATGAAAAGTGCCAGCACTGAAAGCTGTTGCTAGCCAGCACCCTTCCTTGGAAGCGCTTTCACAGGCGCAGCAACACTGGGGCTTTGCGCTTCTCTACCCACCAAACGTCACGGTCCTTCTCTTTCCGTCTCGTAGACACGAGCTGAGAAATTGCAAACGTCGAGCAATTGCTCAGAGATGAAAAGTGCCAGCACTGAAAGCTCTTGCTAGCCAGCACACTTCCTTGGAAGCGCTTTTGTAGGCCTAAGAACACTGGGGCTCTGGGCTTCTCTAGCCACCTCATCTTCTGCTCATCCTCTCGCGCACTCTAAAGAGAGCTCAGGTGAGAAATTACAAACGTCCAGCAATTGCTCAGAGATGAAAAGTGCCAGCACTGAAAGCTGTTGCTAGCCAGCACCCTTCCTTGGAAGCGCTTTCACAGGCGCAGCAACACTGGGGCTTTGCGCTTCTATACGCACCAAACGTCACGGTCCTTCTCTTTCCGTCTCGTAGACACGAGCTGAGAAATTGCAAACGTCGAGCAATTGCTCAGAGATGGAAAGTGCCAGCACTGAAAGCTGTTGCTAGCCAGCACCCTTCCTTGGAAGCGCTTTTGTAGGCCTAAGAACACTGGGGCTCTGGGCTTCTCTAGCCACCTCATCTTCTGCTCATCCTCTCGCGCACTCTAAAGAGAGCTCAGGGGAGAAATTGCAAACGTCGAGCAATTGCTCAGAGATGAAAAGTGCCAGCACTGAAAGCTGTTGCTAGCCAGCACCCTTCCTTGGAAGCGCTTTCACAGGCGCAGCAACACTGGGGCTTTGCGCTTCTCTAGCCACCAAACGTCACGGTCCTTCTCTTTCCGTCTCCTAGACACGAGCTGAGAAATTGCAAACGTCGAGCAATTGCTCCGAGATGAAAAGTGCCAGCACTGAAAGCTGTTGCTAGCCAGCACCCTTCCTTGGAAGCGCTTTTGTAGGCCTAAGAACACTGGGGCTCTGGGCTTCTCTAGCCACCTCATCTTCTGCTCATCCTCTCGCGCACTCTAAAGAGAGCTCAGGTGAGAAATTACAAACGTCGAGCAATTGCTCAGAGATGAAAAGTGCCAGCACTGAAAGCTCTTGCTAGCCAGCACCCTTCCTTGGAAGCGCATTCACAGGCGCAGCAACACTGGGGCTTTGCGCTTCTATACGCACCAAACGTCACGGTCCTTCTCTTTCCGTCTCCTAGACACGAGCTGAGAAATTGCAAACGTCGAGCAATTGCTCAGAGATGAAAAGTGCCAGCACTGAAAGCTGTTGCTAGCCAGCCCCCTTCCTTGGAAGCGCTTTTGTAGGCCTAAGAACACTGGGGCTCTGGGCTTCTCTAGCCACCTCATCTTCTGCTCATCCTCTCGCGCACTCTAAAGAGAGCTCAGGTGAGAAATTACAAACGTCGAGCAATTGCTCAGAGATGAAAAGTGCCAGCACTGAAAGCTGTTGCTAGCCAGCACCCTTCCTTGGAAGCGCTTTCACAGGCGCAGCAACACTGGGGCTTTGCGCTTCTATACGCACCAAATGTCACGGTCCTTCTCTTTCCGTCTCGTAGACACGAGCTGAGAAATTGCAAACGTCGAGCAATTGCTCAGAGATGAAAAGTGCCAGCACTGAAAGCTGTTGCTAGCCAGCACCCTTCCTTGGAAGCGCTTTTGTAGGCCTAAGAACACTGGGGCTCTGGGCTTCTCTAGCCACCTCATCTTCTGCTCATCCTCTCGCGCACTCTAAAGAGAGCTCAGGTGAGAAATTGCAAACGTCGAGCAATTGCTCAGAGATGAAAAGTGCCAGCACTGAAAGCTCTTGCTAGCCAGCACCCTTCCTTGGAAGCGCTTTCACAGGCGCAGCAACACTGGGGCTTTGCGCTTCTCTAGCCACCAAACGTCACGGTCCTTCTCTTTCCGTCTCATAGACACGAGCTGAGAAATTGCAAACGTCCAGCAATTGCTCCAAGATGAAAAGTGCCAGCACTGAAAGCTGTTGCTAGCCAGCACCCTTCCTTGGAAGCGGTTTTGTAGGCCTAAGAACACTGGGGCTCTGGGCTTCTCTAGCCACCTCATCTTCTGCTCATCCTCTCGCGCACTCTAAAGAGAGCTCAGGTGAGAAATTGCAAACGTCGAGCAATTGCTCAGAGATGAAAAGTGCCAGCACTGAAAGCTGTTGCTAGCCAGCACCCTTCCTTGGAAGCGCTTTCACAGGCGCAGCAACACTGGGGCTTTGCGCTTCTATACGCACCAAACGTCACGGTCCTTCTCTTTCCGTCTCGTAGACACGAGCTGAGAAATTGCAAACGTCCAGCAATTGCTCAGAGATGGAAAGTGCCAGCACTGAAAGCTGTTGCTAGCCAGCACCCTTCCTTGGAAGCGCTTTTGTAGGCCTAAGAACACTGGGGCTCTGGGCTTCTCTAGCCACCTCATCTTCTGCTCATCCTCTCGCGCACTCTAAAGAGAGCTCAGGGGAGAAATTGCAAACGTCGAGCAATTGCTCAGAGATGAAAAGTGCCAGCACTGAAAGCTGTTGCTAGCCAGCACCCTTCCTTGGAAGCGCTTTCACAGGCGCAGCAACACTGGGGCTTTGCGCTTCTCTACCCACCAAACGTCACGGTCCTTCTCTTTCCGTCTCGTAGACACGAGCTGAGAAATTGCAAACGTCGAGCAATTGCTCCGAGATGAAAAGTGCCAGCACTGAAAGCTGTTGCTAGCCAGCACCCTTCCTTGGAAGCGCTTTTGTAGGCCTAAGAACACTGGGGCTCTGGGCTTCTCTAGCCACCTCATCTTCTGCTCATCCTCTCGCGCACTCTAAAGAGAGCTCAGGTGAGAAATTACAAACGTCGAGCAATTGCTCAGAGATGAAAAGTGCCAGCACTGAAAGCTCTTGCTAGCCAGCACCCTTCCTTGGAAGCGCATTCACAGGCGCAGCAACACTGGGGCTTTGCGCTTCTATACGCACCAAATGTCACGGTCCTTCTCTTTCCGTCTCCTAGACACGAGCTGAGAAATTGCAAACGTCGAGCAATTGCTCCGAGATGAAAAGTGCCAGCACTGAAAGCTGTTGCTAGCCAGCACCCTTCCTTGGAAGCGGTTTTGTAGGCCTAAGAACACTGGGGCTCTGGGCTTCTCTAGCCACCTCATCTTCTGCTCATCCTCTCGCGCACTCTAAAGAGAGCTCAGGTGAGAAATTGCAAACGTCCAGCAATTGCTCAGAGATGAAAAGTGCCAGCACTGAAAGCTGTTGCTAGCCAGCACCCTTCCTTGGAAGCGCTTTCACAGGCGCAGCAACACTGGGGCTTTGCGCTTCTCTAGCCACCAAACGTCACGGTCCTTCTCTTTCCGTCTTGTAGACACGAGCTGAGAAATTGCAAACGTCGAGCAATTGCTCAGAGATGAAAAGTGCCAGCACTGAAAGCTGTTGCTAGCCAGCACCCTTCCTTGGAAGCGCTTTCACAGGCGCAGCAACACTGGGGCTTTGCGCTTCTCTAGCCACCAAACGTCACGGTCCTTCTCTTTCCGTCGGTAGACACGAGCTGAGAAATTGCAAACGTCGAGCAATTGCTCAGAGATGAAAAGTGCCAGCACTGAAAGCTCTTGCTAGCCAGCACCCTTCCTTGGAAGCGCTTTTGTAGACCTAAGAACACTGGGGCTCTGGGCTTCTCTAGCCACCTCATCTTCTGCTCATCCTCTCGCGCACTCTAAAGAGAGCTCAGGTGAGAAATTGCAAATGTGCAGCAATTGCTCAGAGATGAAAAGTGCCAGCACTGAAAGCTGTTGCTAGCCAGCACCCTTCCTTGGAAGCGCTTTCACAGGCGCAGCAACACTGGGGCTTTGCGCTTCTATACGCACCAAACGTCACGGTCCTTCTCTTTCCGTCTCGTAGACACGAGCTGAGAAATTGCAAACGTCCAGCAATTGCTCAGAGATGAAAAGTGCCAGCACTGAAAGCTGTTGCTAGCCAGCACCCTTCCTTGGAAGCGCTTTTGTAGGCCTAAGAACACTGGGGCTCTGGGCTTCTCTAGCCACCTCATCTTCTGCTCATCCTCTCGCGCACTCTAAAGAGAGCTCAGGTGAGAAATTGCAAACGTCGAGCAATTGCTCAGAGATGAAAAGTGCCAGCACTGAAAGCTCTTGCTAGCCAGCACCCTTCCTTGGAAGCGCTTTCACAGGCGCAGCAACACTGGGGCTTTGCGCTTCTCTAGCCACCAAACGTCACGGTCATTCTCTTTCGGTCTCCTAGACACGAGCTGAGAAATTGCAAACGTCGAGCAATTGCTCCGAGATGAAAAGTGCCAGCACTGAAAGCTCTTGCTAGCCAGCACCCTTCCTTGGAAGCGCTTTTGTAGGCCTAAGAACACTGGGGCTCTGGGCTTCTCTAGCCACCTCATCTTCTGCTCATCCTCTCGCGCACTCTAAAGAGAGCTCAGGTGAGAAATTGCAAACGTCCAGCAATTGCTCAGAGATGAAAAGTGCCAGCACTGAAAGCTCTTGCTAGCCAGCACCCTTCCTTGGAAGCGCTTTCACAGGCGCAGCAACACTGGGGCTTTGCGCTTCTATACGCACCAAATGTCACGGTCCTTCTCTTTCCGTCGGTAGACACGAGCTGAGAAATTGCAAACGTCGAGCAATTGCTCAGAGATGAAAAGTGCCAGCACTGAAAGCTCTTGCTAGCCAGCCCCCTTCTTTGGAAGCGCTTTTGTAGGCCTAAGAACACTGGGGCTCTGGGCTTCTCTAGCCACCTCATCTTCTGCTCATCCTCTCGCGCACTCTAAAGAGAGCTCAGGTGAGAAATTGCAAACGTCGAGCAATTGCTCAGAGATGAAAAGTGCCAGCACTGAAAGCTGTTGCTAGCCAGCACCCTTCCTTGGAAGCGCTTTCACAGGCGCAGCAACACTGGGGCTTTGCGCTTCTATACGCACCAAATGTCACGGTCCTTCTCTTTCCGTCTCGTAGACACGAGCTGAGAAATTGCAAACGTCGAGCAATTGCTCAGAGATGAAAAGTGCCAGAACTGAAAGCTGTTGCTAGCCAGCACCCTTCCTTGGAAGCACTTTTGTAGGCCTAAGAACACTGGGGCTCTGGGCTTCTCTAGCCACCTCATCTTCTGCTCATCCTCTCGCGCACTCTAAAGAGAGCTCAGGTGAGAAATTGCAAACGTCGAGCAATTGCTCAGAGATGAAAAGTGCCAGCACTGAAAGCTCTTGCTAGCCAGCACCCTTCCTTGGAAGCGCTTTTGTAGGCCTAAGAACACTGGGGCTCTGGGCTTCTCTAGCCACCTCATCTTCTGCTCATCCTCTCGCGCACTCTAAAGAGAGCTCAGGTGAGAAATTGCAAACGTCCAGCAATTGCTCAGAGATGAAAAGTGCCAGCACTGAAAGCTCTTGCTAGCCAGCACCCTTCCTTGGAAGCGCTTTCACAGGCGCAGCAACACTGGGGCTTTGCGCTTCTCTAGCCACCAAACGTCACGGTCCTTCTCTTTCCGCCTCGTAGACACGAGCTGAGAAATTGCAAACGTCGAGCAATTGCTCAGAGATGAAAAGTGCCAGCACTGAAAGCTGTTGCTAGCCAGCACCCTTCCTTGGAAGCGCTTTTGTAGGCCTAAGAACACCGGGGCTCTGGGCTTCTCTAGCCACCTCATCTTCTGCTCATCCTCTCGCGCACTCTAAAGAGAGCTCAGGTGAGAAATTGCAAACGTCGAGCAATTGCTCAGAGATGAAAAGTGCCAGCACTGAAAGCTCTTGCTAGCCAGCACCCTTCCTTGGAAGCGCTTTCACAGGAGCAGCAACACTGGGGCTTTGCGCTTCTATACGCACCAAATGTCACGGTCATTCTCTTTCCGTCTCGTAGACACGAGCTGAGAAATTGCAAACGTCGAGCAATTGCTCCGAGATGAAAAGTGCCAGCACTGAAAGCTGTTGCTAGCCAGCACCCTTCCTTGGAAGCGCTTTTGTAGGCCTAAGAACACTGGGGCTCTGGGCTTCTCTAGCCACCTCATCTTCTGCTCATCCTCTCGCGCACTCTAAAGAGAGCTCAGGTGAGAAATTGCAAACGTCGAGCAATTGCTCAGAGATGAAAAGTGCCAGCACTGAAAGCTCTTGCTAGCCAGCACCCTTCCTTGGAAGCGCTTTCACAGGAGCAGCAACACTGGGGCTTTGCGCTTCTATACGCACCAAACGTCACGGTCCTTCTCTTTCCGTCGGTAGACACGAGCTGAGAAATTGCAAACGTCGAGCAATTGCTCAGAGATGAAAAGTGCCAGCACTGAAAGCTCTTGCTAGCCAGCACCCTTCCTTGGAAGCGCTTTCACAGGCGCAGCAACACTGGGGCTTTGCGCTTCTCTACCCACCAAACGTCACGGTCCTTCTCTTTCCGTCTCCTAGACACGAGCTGAGAAATTGCAAACGTCGAGCAATTGCTCAGAGATGAAAAGTGCCAGCACTGAAAGCTGTTGCTAGCCAGCACCCTTCCTTGGAAGCGCTTTTGTAGGCCTAAGAACACTGGGGCTCTGGGCTTCTCTAGCCACCTCATCTTCTGCTCATCCTCTCGCGCACTCTAAAGAGAGCTCAGGTGAGAAATTACAAACGTCCAGCAATTGCTCAGAGATGAAAAGTGCCAGCACTGAAAGCTGTTGCTAGCCAGCACCCTTCCTTGGAAGCGCTTTCACAGGCGCAGCAACACTGGGGCTTTGCGCTTCTATACGCACCAAACGTCACGGTCCTTCTCTTTCCGTCTCGTAGACACGAGCTGAGAAATTGCAAACGTCGACCAATTGCTCAGAGATGGAAAGTGCCAGCACTGAAAGCTGTTGCTAGCCAGCACCCTTCCTTGGAAGCGCTTTTGTAGGCCTAAGAACACTGGGGCTCTGGGCTTCTCTAGCCACCTCATCTTCTGCTCATCCTCTCGCGCACTCTAAAGAGAGCTCAGGGGAGAAATTGCAAACGTCGAGCAATTGCTCAGAGATGAAAAGTGCCAGCACTGAAAGCTGTTGCTAGCCAGCACCCTTCCTTGGAAGCGCTTTCACAGGCGCAGCAACACTGGGGCTTTGCGCTTCTCTACCCACCAAACGTCACGGTCCTTCTCTTTCCGTCTCGTAGACACGAGCTGAGAAATTGCAAACGTCGAGCAATTGCTCCGAGATGAAAAGTGCCAGCACTGAAAGCTGTTGCTAGCCAGCACCCTTCCTTGGAAGCGCTTTTGTAGGCCTAAGAACACTGGGGCTCTGGGCTTCTCTAGCCACCTAATCTTCTGCTCATCCTCTCGCGCACTCTAAAGAGAGCTCAGGTGAGAAATTGCAAACGTCGAGCAATTGCTCAGAGATGAAAAGTGCCAGCACTGAAAGCTGTTGCTAGCCAGCACCCTTCCTTGGAAGCGCTTTCACAGGAGCAGCAACACTGGGGCTTTGCGCTTCTATACGCACCAAACGTCACGGTCCTTCTCTTTCCGTCGGTAGACACGAGCTGAGAAATTGCAAACGTCGAGCAATTGCTCAGAGATGAAAAGTGCCAGCACTGAAAGCTCTTGCTAGCCAGCACCCTTCCTTGGAAGCGCTTTCACAGGCGCAGCAACACTGGGGCTTTGCGCTTCTCTACCCACCAAACGTCACGGTCCTTCTCTTTCCGTCTCGTAGACACGAGCTGAGAAATTGCAAACGTCGAGCAATTGCTCAGAGATGAAAAGTGCCAGCACTGAAAGCTGTTGCTAGCCAGCACCCTTCCTTGGAAGCGCTTTTGTAGGCCTAAGAACACTGGGGCTCTGGGCTTCTCTAGCCACCTCATCTTCTGCTCATCCTCTCGCGCACTCTAAAGAGAGCTCAGGTGAGAAATTACAAACGTCCAGCAATTGCTCAGAGATGAAAAGTGCCAGCACTGAAAGCTGTTGCTAGCCAGCACCCTTCCTTGGAAGCGCTTTCACAGGCGCAGCAACACTGGGGCTTTGCGCTTCTATACGCACCAAACGTCACGGTCCTTCTCTTTCCGTCTCGTAGACACGAGCTGAGAAATTGCAAACGTCGACCAATTGCTCAGAGATGGAAAGTGCCAGCACTGAAAGCTGTTGCTAGCCAGCACCCTTCCTTGGAAGCGCTTTTGTAGGCCTAAGAACACTGGGGCTCTGGGCTTCTCTAGCCACCTCATCTTCTGCTCATCCTCTCGCGCACTCTAAAGAGAGCTCAGGGGAGAAATTGCAAACGTCGAGCAATTGCTCAGAGATGAAAAGTGCCAGCACTGAAAGCTGTTGCTAGCCAGCACCCTTCCTTGGAAGCGCTTTCACAGGCGCAGCAACACTGGGGCTTTGCGCTTCTCTACCCACCAAACGTCACGGTCCTTCTCTTTCCGTCTCGTAGACACGAGCTGAGAAATTGCAAACGTCGAGCAATTGCTCCGAGATGAAAAGTGCCAGCACTGAAAGCTGTTGCTAGCCAGCACCCTTCCTTGGAAGCGCTTTTGTAGGCCTAAGAACACTGGGGCTCTGGGCTTCTCTAGCCACCTCATCTTCTGCTCATCCTCTCGCGCACTCTAAAGAGAGCTCAGGTGAGAAATTACAAACGTCGAGCAATTGCTCAGAGATGAAAAGTGCCAGCACTGAAAGCTCTTGCTAGCCAGCACCCTTCCTTGGAAGCGCATTCACAGGCGCAGCAACACTGGGGCTTTGCGCTTCTATACGCACCAAATGTCACGGTCCTTCTCTTTCCGTCTCGTAGACACGAGCTGAGAAATTGCAAACGTCGAGCAATTGCTCAGAGATGAAAAGTGCCAGCACTGAAAGCTCTTGCTAGCCAGCCCCCTTCCTTGGAAGCGCTTTTGTAGGCCTAAGAACACTGGGGCTCTGGGCTTCTCTAGCCACCTCATCTTCTGCTCATCCTCTCGCGCACTCTAAAGAGAGCTCAGGGGAGAAATTACAAACGTCGAGCAATTGCTCAGAGATGAAAAGTGCCAGCACTGAAAGCTGTTGCTAGCCAGCACCCTTCCTTGGAAGCGCTTTCACAGGCGCAGCAACACTGGGGCTTTGCGCTTCTATACGCACCAAATGTCACGGTCCTTCTCTTTCCGTCTCGTAGACACGAGCTGAGAAATTGCAAACGTCGAGCAATTGCTCAGAGATGAAAAGTGCCAGCACTGAAAGCTGTTGCTAGCCAGCACCCTTCCTTGGAAGCGCTTTTGTAGGCCTAAGAACACTGGGGCTCTGGGCTTCTCTAGCCACCTCATCTTCTGCTCATCCTCTCGCGCACTCTAAAGAGAGCTCAGGTGAGAAATTGCAAACGTCCAGCAATTGCTCAGAGATGAAAAGTGCCAGCACTGAAAGCTGTTGCTAGCCAGCACCCTTCCTTGGAAGCGCTTTCACAGGCGCAGCAACACTGGGGCTTTGCGCTTCTCTAGCCACCAAATGTCACGGTCCTTCTCTTTCCGTCTCATAGACACGAGCTGAGAAATTGCAAACGTCCAGCAATTGCTCCGAGATGAAAAGTGCCAGCACTGAAAGCTGTTGCTAGCCAGCACCCTTCCTTGGAAGCGGTTTTGTAGGCCTAAGAACACTGGGGCTCTGGGCTTCTCTAGCCACCTCATCTTCTGCTCATCCTCTCGCGCACTCTAAAGAGAGCTCAGGGGAGAAATTGCAAACGTCCAGCAATTGCTCAGAGATGAAAAGTGCCAGCACTGAAAGCTGTTGCTAGCCAGCACCCTTCCTTGGAAGCGCTTTCACAGGCGCAGCAACACTGGGGCTTTGCGCTTCTCTAGCCACCAAACGTCACGGTCCTTCTCTTTCCGTCTTGTAGACACGAGCTGAGAAATTGCAAACGTCGAGCAATTGCTCAGAGATGAAAAGTGCCAGCACTGAAAGCTGTTGCTAGCCAGCCCCCTTCCTTGGAAGCGCTTTTGTAGGCCTAAGAACACTGGGGCTCTGGGCTTCTCTAGCCACCTCATCTTCTGCTCATCCTCTCGCGCACTCTAAAGAGAGCTCAGGTGAGAAATTGCAAACGTCGAGCAATTGCTCAGAGATGAAAAGTGCCAGCACTGAAAGCTGTTGCTAGCCAGCACCCTTCCTTGGAAGCGCTTTCACAGGTGCAGCAACACTGGGGCTTTGCGCTTCTCTAGCCACCAAACGTCACGGTCATTCTCTTTCCGCCTCGTAGACACGAGCTGAGAAATCGAAAACGTCAAGCAATTGCTCAGAGATGAAAAGTGCCAGCACTGAAAGCTGTTGCTAGCCAGCACCCTTCCTTGGAAGCGCTTTCACAGGCGCAGCAACACTGGGGCTTTGCGCTTCTCTAGCCACCAAACGCCACGGTCCTTCTCTTTCCGTCTCCTAGACACGAGCTGAGAAATTGCAAACGTCGAGCAATTGCTCAGAGATGAAAAGTGCCAGCACTGAAAGCTGTTGCTAGCCAGCACCCTTCCTTGGAAGCGCTTTTGTAGGCCTAAGAACACTGGGGCTCTGGGCTTCTCTAGCCACCTCATCTTCTGCTCATCCTCTCGCGCACTCTAAAGAGAGCTCAGGTGAGAAATTGCAAACGTCGAGCAATTGCTCAGAGATGAAAAGTGCCAGCACTGAAAGCTCTTGCTAGCCAGCACCCTTCCTTGGAAGCGCTTTCACAGGCGCAGCAACACTGGGGCTTTGCGCTTCTCTAGCCACCAAACGTCACGGTCATTCTCTTTCCGTCGGTAGACACGAGCTGAGAAATTGCAAACGTCGAGCAATTGCTCCGAGATGAAAAGTGCCAGCACTGAAAGCTCTTGCTAGCCAGCACCCTTCCTTGGAAGCGCTTTCACAGGCGCAGCAACACTGGGGCTTTGCGCTTCTCTAGCCACCAAACGTCACGGTCTTTCTCTTTCCGTCGGTAGACACGAGCTGAGAAATTGCAAACGTCGAGCAATTGCTCAGAGATGAAAAGTGCCAGCACTGAAAGCTGTTGCTAGCCAGCACCCTTCCTTGGAAGCGCTTTTGTAGGCCTAAGAACACTGGGGCTCTGGGCTTCTCTAGCCACCTCATCTTCTGCTCATCCTCTCGCGCACTCTAAAGAGAGCTCAGGTGAGAAATTGCAAACGTCGAGCAATTGCTCAGAGATGAAAAGTGCCAGCACTGAAAGCTCTTGCTAGCCAGCACCCTTCCTTGGAAGCGCTTTTGTAGGCCTAAGAACACTGGGGCTCTGGGCTTCTCTAGCCACCTCATCTTCTGCTCATCCTCTCGCGCACTCTAAAGAGAGCTCACGTGAGAAATTGCAAACGTCGAGCAATTGCTCCGAGATGAAAAGTGCCAGCACTGAAAGCTCTTGCTAGCCAGCACCCTTCCTTGGAAGCGCTTTTGTAGGCCTAAGAACACTGGGGCTCTGGGCTTCCCTAGCCACCTCATCTTCTGCTCATCCTCTCGCGCACTTTAAAGAGAGCTCAGGTGAGAAATTGCAAACGTCGAGCAATTGCTCAGAGATGAAAAGTGCCAGCACTGAAAGCTCTTGCTAGCCAGCACCCTTCCTTGGAAGCGCTTTTGTAGGCCTAAGAACACTGGGGCTCTGGGCTTCTCTAGCCACCTCATCTTCTGCTCATCCTCTCGCGCACTCTAAAGAGAGCTCAGGGGAGAAATTGCAAACGTCCAGCAATTGCTCAGAGATGAAAAGTGCCAGCACTGAAAGCTCTTGCTAGCCAGCACCCTTCCTTGGAAGCGCTTTCACAAGCGCAGTAACACTGGTGCTTTGCACTTCTCTAGCTACCAAACGTCACGGTCCTTCTCTTTCCGTCTCGTAGACACGAGCTGAGAAATTGCAAACGTCAAGCAATTGCTCAGAGATGAAAAGTGCCAGCACTGAAAGCTGTTGCTAGCCAGCACCCTTCCTTGGAAGCGCTTTCACAGGCGCAGCAACACTGGGGCTTTGCGCTTCTCTAGCCACCAAACGTCACGGTCATTCTCTTTCCGTCTCGTAGACACGAGCTGAGAAATTGCAAACGTCGAGCAATTGCTCAGAGATGAAAAGTGCCAGCACTGAAAGCTGTTGCTAGCCAGCACCCTTCCTTGGAAGCGCTTTTGTAGGCCTAAGAACACTGGGGCTCTGGGCTTCTCTAGCCACCTCATCTTCTGCTCATCCTCTCGCGCACTCTAAAGAGAGCTCAGGTGAGAAATTGCAAACGTCCAGCAATTGCTCAGAGAGGAAAAGTGCCAGCACTGAAAGCTCTTGCTAGCCAGCACCCTTCCTTGGAAGCGCTTTCACAGGCGCAGCAACACTGGGGCTTTGCGCTTCTCTAGCCACCAAAAGTCACGGTCATTCTCTTTCCGTCTCCTAGACACGAGCTGAGAAATTGCAAACGTCGAGCAATTGCTCCAAGATGAAAAGTGCCAGCACTGAAAGCCCTTGCTAGCCAGCACCCTTCCTTGGAAGCGCTTTCACAGGCGCAGTAACACTGGGGCTTTGCGCTTCTCTAGCCATCAAACGTCACGGTCCTTCTCTTTCCGTCTCGTAGACACGAGCTGAGAAATTGCAAACGTCGAGCAATTGCTCAGAGATGAAAAGTGCCAGCACTGAAAGCTCTTGCTAGCCAGCCCCCTTCCTTGGAAGCGCTTTTGTAGGCCTAAGAACACTGGGGCTCTGGGCTTCCCTAGCCACCTCATCTTCTGCTCATCCTCTCGCGCACTTTAAAGAGAGCTCAGGTGAAAATTGCAAACGTCGAGCAATTGCTCAGAGATGAAAAGTGCCAGCACTGAAAGCTGTTGCTAGCCAGCACCCTTCCTTGGAAGCGCTTTTGTAGGCCTAAGAACACTGGGGCTCTGGGCTTCTCTAGCCACCTCATCTTCTGCTCATCCTCTCGCGCACTCTAAAGAGAGCTCAGGTGAGAAATTGCAAACGTCGAGCAATTGCTCAGAGATGAAAAGTGCCAGCACTGAAAGCTGTTGCTAGCCAGCACCCTTCATTGGAAGCGCTTTCACAGGCGCAGTAACACTGGGGCTTTGCGCTTCTCTACCCACCAAACGTCACGGTCCTTCTCTTTCCGTCGGTAGACACGAGCTGAGAAATTGCAAACGTCGAGCAATTGCTCAGAGATGAAAAGTGCCAGCACTGAAAGCTGTTGCTAACCAGCACCCTTCCTTGGAAGCGCTTTTGTAGGCCTAAGAACACTGGGGCTCTGGGCTTCTCTAGCCACCTCATCTTCTGCTCATCCTTTCGCGCACTCTAAAGAGAGCTCAGGTGAGAAATTGCAAACGTCCAGCAATTGCTCAGAGATGAAAAGTGCCAGCACTGAAAGCTCTTGCTAGCCAGCACCCTTCCTTGGAAGCGCTTTCACAGGCGCAGCAACACTGGGGCTTTGCGCTTCTCTACCCACCAAACGTCACGGTCCTTCTCTTTCCGTCGGTAGACACGAGCTGAGAAATTGCAAACGTCGAGCAATTGCTCAGAGATGAAAAGTGCCAGCACTGAAAGCTGTTGCTAGCCAGCACCCTTCCTTGGAAGCGCTTTCACAGGCGCAGCAACACTGGGGCTTTGCGCTTCTGTACGCACCAAATGTCACGGTCCTTCTCTTTCCGTCTCGTAGACACGAGCTGAGAAATTGCAAACGTCGAGCAATTGCTCAGAGATGAAAAGTGCCAGCACTGAAAGCTGTTGCTAGCCAGCACCCTTCCTTGGAAGCGCTTTTGTAGGCCTAAGAACACTGGGGCTCTGGGCTTCTCTAGCCACCTAATCTTCTGCTCATCCTCTCGCGCACTCTAAAGAGAGCTCAGGTGAGAAATTGCAAACGTCGAGCAATTGCTCAGAGATGAAAAGTGCCAGCACTGAAAGCTCTTGCTAGCCAGCACCCTTCCTTGGAAGCGCTTTCACAAGCGCAGTAACACTGGGGCTTTGCACTTCTCTAGCTACCAAACGTCACGGTCCTTCTCTTTCCGTCTCGTAGACACGAGCTGAGAAATTGCAAACGTCGAGCAATTGCTCAGAGATGAAAAGTGCCAGCACTGAAAGCTGTTGCTAGCCAGCACCCTTCCTTGGAAGCGCTTTCACAGGCGCAGCAACACTGGGGCTTTGCGCTTCTCTAGCCACCAAACGTCACGGTCATTCTCTTTCCGCCTCGTAGACACGAGCTGAGAAATTGCAAACGTCAAGCAATTGCTCCAAGATGAAAAGTGCCAGCACTGAAAGCTCTTGCTAGCCAGCACCCTTCCTTGGAAGCGCTTTTGTAGGCCTAAGAACACTGGGGCTCTGGGCTTCTCTAGCCACCTCATCTTCTGCTCATCCTCTCGCGCACTCTAAAGAGAGCTCAGGTGAGAAATTGCAAACGTCGAGCAATTGCTCAGAGATGAAAAGTGCCAGCACTGAAAGCTGTTGCTAGCCAGCACCCTTCCTTGGAAGCGCTTTCACAGGCACAGCAACACTGGGGCTTTGCGCTTCTATACGCACCAAACATCACGGTCCTTCTCTTTCCGTCTCCTAGACACGAGCTGAGAAATTGCAAACGTCGAGCAATTGCTCAGAGATGAAAAGTGCCAGCACTGAAAGCTGTTGCTAGCCAGCACCCTTCCTTGGAAGCGCTTTTGTAGGCCTAAGAACACTGGGGCTCTGGGCTTCTCTAGCCACCTCATCTTCTGCTCATCCTCTCGCGCACTCTAAAGAGAGCTCAGGTGAGAAATTACAAACGTCGAGCAATTGCTCAGAGATGAAAAGTGCCAGCACTGAAAGCTGTTGCTAGCCAGCACCCTTCCTTGGAAGCGCTTTCACAGGCGCAGCAACACTGGGGCTTTGCGCTTCTCTAGCCACCAAACGTCACGGTCCTTCTCTTTCCGTCGGTAGACACGAGCTGAGAAATTGCAAACGTCGAGCAATTGCTCAGAGATGAAAAGTGCCAGCACTGAAAGCTCTTGCTAGCCAGCACCCTTCCTTGGAAGCGCTTTCACAGGCGCAGTAACACTGGGGCTTTGCGCTTCTCTACCCACCAAACGTCACGGTCCTTCTCTTTCCGTCTCGTAGACACGAGCTGAGAAATTGCAAACGTCGAGCAATTGCTCCGAGATGAAAAGTGCCAGCACTGAAAGCTGTTGCTAGCCAGCACCCTTCCTTGGAAGCGCTTTTGTAGGCCTAAGAACACTGGGGCTCTGGGCTTCTCTAGCCACCTCATCTTCTGCTCATCCTCTCGCGCACTCTAAAGAGAGCTCAGGTGAGAAATTGCAAACGTCGAGCAATTGCTCAGAGATGAAAAGTGCCAGCACTGAAACCTGTTGCTAGCCAGCACCCTTCCTTGGAAGCGCTTTCACAGGAGCAGCAACACTGGGGCTTTGCGCTTCTATACGCACCAAATGTCACGGTCATTCTCTTTCCGTCTCGTAGACACGAGCTGAGAAATTGCAAACGTCCAGCAATTGCTCCGAGATGAAAAGTGCCAGCACTGAAAGCTGTTGCTAGCCAGCACCCTTCCTTGGAAGCGCTTTTGTAGGCCTAAGAACACTGGGGCTCTGGGCTTCTCTAGCCACCTAATCTTCTGCTCATCCTCTCGCGCACTCTAAAGAGAGCTCAGGTGAGAAATTGCAAACGTCGAGCAATTGCTCAGAGATGAAAAGTGCCAGCACTGAAAGCTGTTGCTAGCCAGCACCCTTCCTTGGAAGCGCTTTCACAGGAGCAGCAACACTGGGGTTTGCGCTTCTATACGCACCAAACGTCACGGTCCTTCTCTTTCCGTCGGTAGACACGAGCTGAGAAATTGCAAACGTCGAGCAATTGCTCAGAGATGAAAAGTGCCAGCACTGAAAGCTGTTGCTAGCCAGCACCCTTCCTTGGAAGCGCTTTCACAGGCGCAGCAACACTGGGGCTTTGCGCTTCTCTACCCACCAAACGTCACAGTCCTTCTCTTTCCGTCTCGTAGACACGAGCTGAGAAATTGCAAACGTCGAGCAATTGCTCAGAGATGAAAAGTGCCAGCACTGAAAGCTGTTGCTAGCCAGCCCCCTTCCTTGGAAGCGCTTTTGTAGGCCTAAGAACACTGGGGCTCTGGGCTTCTCTAGCCACCTCATCTTCTGCTCATCCTCTCGCGCACTCTAAAGAGAGCTCAGGGGAGAAATTGCAAACGTCGAGCAATTGCTCAGAGATGAAAAGTGCCAGCACTGAAAGCTGTTGCTAGCCAGCACCCTTCCTTGGAAGCGCTTTCACAGGCGCAGCAACACTGGGGCTTTGCGCTTCTCTAGCCACCAAACGTCACGGTCCTTCTCTTTCCGTCTCGTAGACACGAGCTGAGAAATTGCAAACGTCGAGCAATTGCTCAGAGATGAAAAGTGCCAGCACTGAAAGCTGTTGCTAGCCAGCACCCTTCCTTGGAAGCGCTTTTGTAGGCCTAAGAACACTGGGGCTCTGGGCTTCTCTAGCCACCTCATCTTCTGCTCATCCTCTCGCGCACTCTAAAGAGAGCTCAGGTGAGAAATTACAAACGTCGAGCAATTGCTCAGAGATGAAAAGTGCCAGCACTGAAAGCTGTTGCTAGCCAGCACCCTTCCTTGGAAGCGCATTCACAGGCGCAGCAACACTGGGGCTTTGCGCTTCTATACGCACCAAATGTCACGGTCCTTCTCTTTCCGTCTCCTAGACACGAGCTGAGAAATTGCAAACGTCGAGCAATTGCTCAGAGATGAAAAGTGCCAGCACTGAAAGCTGTTGCTAGCCAGCCCCCTTCCTTGGAAGCGCTTTTGTAGGCCTAAGAACACTGGGGCTCTGGGCTTCTCTAGCCACCTCATCTTCTGCTCATCCTCTCGCGCACTCTAAAGAGAGCTCAGGTGAGAAATTACAAACGTCGAGCAATTGCTCAGAGATGAAAAGTGCCAGCACTGAAAGCTGTTGCTAGCCAGCACCCTTCCTTGGAAGCGCTTTCACAGGCGCAGCAACACTGGGGCTTTGCGCTTCTATACGCACCAAATGTCACGGTCCTTCTCTTTCCGTCTCGTAGACACGAGCTGAGAAATTGCAAACGTCGAGCAATTGCTCAGAGATGAAAAGTGCCAGCACTGAAAGCTGTTGCTAGCCAGCACCCTTCCTTGGAAGCGCTTTTGTAGGCCTAAGAACACTGGGGCTCTGGGCTTCTCTAGCCACCTCATCTTCTGCTCATCCTCTCGCGCACTCTAAAGAGAGCTCAGGTGAGAAATTGCAAACGTCCAGCAATTGCTCAGAGATGAAAAGTGCCAGCACTGAAAGCTCTTGCTAGCCAGCACCCTTCCTTGGAAGCGCTTTCACAGGCGCAGCAACACTGGGGCTTTGCGCTTCTCTAGCCACCAAACGTCACGGTCCTTCTCTTTCCGTCTCATAGACACGAGCTGAGAAATTGCAAACGTCCAGCAATTGCTCAGAGAGGAAAAGTGCCAGCACTGAAAGCTGTTGCTAGCCAGCACCCTTCCTTGGAAGCGCTTTCACAGGCGCAGCAACACTGGGGCTTTGCGCTTCTCTAGCCACCAAACGTCACGGTCCTTCTCTTTCCGTCGGTAGACACGAGCTGAGAAATTGCAAACGTCGAGCAATTGCTCCGAGATGAAAAGTGCCAGCACTGAAAGCTGTTGCTAGCCAGCACCCTTCCTTGGAAGCGCTTTCACAGGCGCAGTAACACTGGGGCTTTGCGCTTCTCTACCCACCAAACGTCACGGTCCTTCTCTTTCCGTCTCGTAGACACGAGCTGAGAAATTGCAAACGTCGAGCAATTGCTCCGAGATGAAAAGTGCCAGCACTGAAAGCTGTTGCTAGCCAGCACCCTTCCTTGGAAGCGCTTTTGTAGGCCTAAGAACACCGGGGCTCTGGGCTTCTCTAGCCACCTCATCTTCTGCTCATCCTCTCGCGCACTCTAAAGAGAGCTCAGGTGAGAAATTGCAAACGTCGAGCAATTGCTCAGAGATGAAAAGTGCCAGCACTGAAACCTGTTGCTAGCCAGCACCCTTCCTTGGAAGCGCTTTCACAGGAGCAGCAACACTGGGGCTTTGCGCTTCTATACGCACCAAATGTCACGGTCATTCTCTTTCCGTCTCGTAGACACGAGCTGAGAAATTGCAAACGTCCAGCAATTGCTCCGAGATGAAAAGTGCCAGCACTGAAAGCTGTTGCTAGCCAGCACCCTTCCTTGGAAGCGCTTTTGTAGGCCTAAGAACACTGGGGCTCTGGGCTTCTCTAGCCACCTAATCTTCTGCTCATCCTCTCGCGCACTCTAAAGAGAGCTCAGGTGAGAAATTGCAAACGTCGAGCAATTGCTCAGAGATGAAAAGTGCCAGCACTGAAAGCTGTTGCTAGCCAGCACCCTTCCTTGGAAGCGCTTTCACAGGAGCAGCAACACTGGGGTTTGCGCTTCTATACGCACCAAACGTCACGGTCCTTCTCTTTCCGTCGGTAGACACGAGCTGAGAAATTGCAAACGTCGAGCAATTGCTCAGAGATGAAAAGTGCCAGCACTGAAAGCTGTTGCTAGCCAGCACCCTTCCTTGGAAGCGCTTTCACAGGCGCAGCAACACTGGGGCTTTGCGCTTCTCTACCCACCAAACGTCACAGTCCTTCTCTTTCCGTCTCGTAGACACGAGCTGAGAAATTGCAAACGTCGAGCAATTGCTCAGAGATGAAAAGTGCCAGCACTGAAAGCTGTTGCTAGCCAGCCCCCTTCCTTGGAAGCGCTTTTGTAGGCCTAAGAACACTGGGGCTCTGGGCTTCTCTAGCCACCTCATCTTCTGCTCATCCTCTCGCGCACTCTAAAGAGAGCTCAGGGGAGAAATTGCAAACGTCGAGCAATTGCTCAGAGATGAAAAGTGCCAGCACTGAAAGCTGTTGCTAGCCAGCACCCTTCCTTGGAAGCGCTTTCACAGGCGCAGCAACACTGGGGCTTTGCGCTTCTCTAGCCACCAAAAGTCACGGTCCTTCTCTTTCCGTCTCGTAGACACGAGCTGAGAAATTGCAAACGTCGAGCAATTGCTCAGAGATGAAAAGTGCCAGCACTGAAAGCTGTTGCTAGCCAGCACCCTTCCTTGGAAGCGCTTTTGTAGGCCTAAGAACACTGGGGCTCTGGGCTTCTCTAGCCACCTCATCTTCTGCTCATCCTCTCGCGCACTCTAAAGAGAGCTCAGGTGAGAAATTACAAACGTCGAGCAATTGCTCAGAGATGAAAAGTGCCAGCACTGAAAGCTGTTGCTAGCCAGCACCCTTCCTTGGAAGCGCATTCACAGGCGCAGCAACACTGGGGCTTTGCGCTTCTATACGCACCAAATGTCACGGTCCTTCTCTTTCCGTCTCCTAGACACGAGCTGAGAAATTGCAAACGTCGAGCAATTGCTCAGAGATGAAAAGTGCCAGCACTGAAAGCTGTTGCTAGCCAGCCCCCTTCCTTGGAAGCGCTTTTGTAGGCCTAAGAACACTGGGGCTCTGGGCTTCTCTAGCCACCTCATCTTCTGCTCATCCTCTCGCGCACTCTAAAGAGAGCTCAGGTGAGAAATTACAAACGTCGAGCAATTGCTCAGAGATGAAAAGTGCCAGCACTGAAAGCTGTTGCTAGCCAGCACCCTTCCTTGGAAGCGCTTTCACAGGCGCAGCAACACTGGGGCTTTGCGCTTCTATACGCACCAAATGTCACGGTCCTTCTCTTTCCGTCTCGTAGACACGAGCTGAGAAATTGCAAACGTCGAGCAATTGCTCAGAGATGAAAAGTGCCAGCACTGAAAGCTGTTGCTAGCCAGCACCCTTCCTTGGAAGCGCTTTTGTAGGCCTAAGAACACTGGGGCTCTGGGCTTCTCTAGCCACCTCATCTTCTGCTCATCCTCTCGCGCACTCTAAAGAGAGCTCAGGTGAGAAATTGCAAACGTCCAGCAATTGCTCAGAGATGAAAAGTGCCAGCACTGAAAGCTCTTGCTAGCCAGCACCCTTCCTTGGAAGCGCTTTCACAGGCGCAGCAACACTGGGGCTTTGCGCTTCTCTAGCCATCAAACGTCACGGTCCTTCTCTTTCCGTCTCATAGACACGAGCTGAGAAATTGCAAACGTCCAGCAATTGCTCAGAGAGGAAAAGTGCCAGCACTGAAAGCTGTTGCTAGCCAGCACCCTTCCTTGGAAGCGGTTTTGTAGGCCTAAGAACACTGGGGCTCTGGGCTTCTCTAGCCACCTCATCTTCTGCTCATCCTCTCGCGCACTCTAAAGAGAGCTCAGGTGAGAAATTGCAAACGTCCAGCAATTGCTCAGAGATGAAAAGTGCCAGCACTGAAAGCTGTTGCTAGCCAGCACCCTTCCTTGGAAGCGCTTTCACAGGCGCAGCAACACTGGGGCTTTGCGCTTCTCTAGCCACCAAACGTCACGGTCCTTCTCTTTCCGTCTTGTAGACACGAGCTGAGAAATTGCAAACGTCGAGCAATTGCTCCGAGATGAAAAGTGCCAGCACTGAAACCTGTTGCTAGCCAGCACCCTTCCTTGGAAGCGCTTTTGTAGGCCTAAGAACACTGGGGCTCTGGGCTTCTCTAGCCACCTCATCTTCTGCTCATCCTCTCGCGCACTCTAAAGAGAGCTCAGGTGAGAAATTGCAAACGTCCAGCAATTGCTCAGAGATGAAAAGTGCCAGCACTGAAAGCTGTTGCTAGCCAGCCCCCTTCCTTGGAAGCGCTTTTGTAGGCCTAAGAACACTGGGGCTCTGGGCTTCTCTAGCCACCTCATCTTCTGCTCATCCTCTCGCGCACTCTAAAGAGAGCTCAGGTGAGAAATTGCAAACGTCGAGCAATTGCTCAGAGATGAAAAGTGCCAGCACTGAAAGCTCTTGCTAGCCAGCACCCTTCCTTGGAAGCGCTTTCACAGGCGCAGCAACACTGGGGCTTTGCGCTTCTCTAGCCACCAAACGTCACGGTCATTCTCTTTCCGTCGGTAGACACGAGCTGAGAAATTGCAAACGTCGAGCAATTGCTCCGAGATGAAAAGTGCCAGCACTGAAAGCTCTTGCTAGCCAGCACCCTTCCTTGGAAGCGCTTTCACAGGCGCAGCAACACTGGGGCTTTGCGCTTCTCTAGCCACCAAACGTCACGGTCTTTCTCTTTCCGTCGGTAGACACGAGCTGAGAAATTGCAAACGTCGAGCAATTGCTCAGAGATGAAAAGTGCCAGCACTGAAAGCTGTTGCTAGCCAGCACCCTTCCTTGGAAGCGCTTTTGTAGGCCTAAGAACACTGGGGCTCTGGGCTTCTCTAGCCACCTCATCTTCTGCTCATCCTCTCGCGCACTCTAAAGAGAGCTCAGGTGAGAAATTGCAAACGTCGAGCAATTGCTCAGAGATGAAAAGTGCCAGCACTGAAAGCTCTTGCTAGCCAGCACCCTTCCTTGGAAGCGCTTTTGTAGGCCTAAGAACACTGGGGCTCTGGGCTTCTCTAGCCACCTCATCTTCTGCTCATCCTCTCGCGCACTCTAAAGAGAGCTCAGGTGAGAAATTGCAAACGTCGAGCAATTGCTCCGAGATGAAAAGTGCCAGCACTGAAAGCTGTTGCTAGCCAGCACCCTTCCTTGGAAGCGCTTTTGTAGGCCTAAGAACACTGGGGCTCTGGGCTTCCCTAGCCACCTCATCTTCTGCTCATCCTCTCGCGCACTTTAAAGAGAGCTCAGGTGAGAAATTGCAAACGTCGAGCAATTGCTCCGAGATGAAAAGTGCCAGCACTGAAAGCTCTTGCTAGCCAGCACCCTTCCTTGGAAGCGCTTTTGTAGGCCTAAGAACACTGGGGCTCTGGGCTTCTCTAGCCACCTCATCTTCTGCTCATCCTCTCGCGCACTCTAAAGAGAGCTCAGGGGAGAAATTGCAAACGTCCAGCAATTGCTCCGAGATGAAAAGTGCCAGCACTGAAAGCTCTTGCTAGCCAGCACCCTTCCTTGGAAGCGCTTTCACAGGCGCAGCAGCACTGGTGCTTTGCACTTCTCTAGCTACCAAACGTCACGGTCCTTCTCTTTCCGTCTCGTAGACACGAGCTGAGAAATTGCAAACGTCAAGCAATTGCTCAGAGATGAAAAGTGCCAGCACTGAAAGCTGTTGCTAGCCAGCACCCTTCCTTGGAAGCGCTTTCACAGGCGCAGCAACACTGGGGCTTTGCGCTTCTCTAGCCACCAAAAGTCACGGTCCTTCTCTTTCCGTCTCGTAGACACGAGCTGAGAAATTGCAAACGTCGAGCAATTGCTCAGAGATGAAAAGTGCCAGCACTGAAAGCCCTTGCTAGCCAGCACCCTTCCTTGGAAGCGCTTTCACAGGCGCAGTAACACTGGGGCTTTGCGCTTCTCTAGCCATCAAACGTCACGGTCCTTCTCTTTCCGTCTCGTAGACACGAGCTGAGAAATTGCAAACGTCGAGCAATTGCTCCGAGATGAAAAGTGCCAGCACTGAAAGCTCTTGCTAGCCAGCCCCCTTCCTTGGAAGCGCTTTTGTAGGCCTAAGAACACTGGGGCTCTGGGCTTCCCTAGCCACCTCATCTTCTGCTCATCCTCTCGCGCACTTTAAAGAGAGCTCAGGTGAAAATTGCAAACGTCGAGCAATTGCTCCGAGATGAAAAGTGCCAGCACTGAAAGCTGTTGCTAGCCAGCACCCTTCCTTGGAAGCGCTTTTGTAGGCCTAAGAACACTGGGGCTCTGGGCTTCTCTAGCCACCTCATCTTCTGCTCATCCTCTCGCGCACTCTAAAGAGAGCTCAGGTGAGAAATTGCAAACGTCGAGCAATTGCTCAGAGATGAAAAGTGCCAGCACTGAAAGCTGTTGCTAGCCAGCACCCTTCATTGGAAGCGCTTTCACAGGCGCAGTAACACTGGGGCTTTGCGCTTCTCTACACACCAAACGTCACGGTCCTTCTCTTTCCGTCGGTAGACACGAGCTGAGAAATTGCAAACGTCGAGCAATTGCTCAGAGATGAAAAGTGCCAGCACTGAAAGCTGTTGCTAACCAGCACCCTTCCTTGGAAGCGCTTTTGTAGGCCTAAGAACACTGGGGCTCTGGGCTTCTCTAGCCACCTCATCTTCTGCTCATCCTTTCGCGCACTCTAAAGAGAGCTCAGGTGAGAAATTGCAAACGTCCAGCAATTGCTCAGAGATGAAAAGTGCCAGCACTGAAAGCTCTTGCTAGCCAGCACCCTTCCTTGGAAGCGCTTTCACAGGCGCAGCAACACTGGGGCTTTGCGCTTCTCTACCCACCAAACGTCACGGTCCTTCTCTTTCCGTCGGTAGACACGAGCTGAGAAATTGCAAACGTCGAGCAATTGCTCAGAGATGAAAAGTGCCAGCACTGAAAGCTGTTGCTAGCCAGCACCCTTCCTTGGAAGCGCTTTCACAGGAGCAGCAACACTGGGGCTTTGCGCTTCTGTACGCACCAAATGTCACGGTCCTTCTCTTTCCGTCTCGTAGACACGAGCTGAGAAATTGCAAACGTCGAGCAATTGCTCAGAGATGAAAAGTGCCAGCACTGAAAGCTCTTGCTAGCCAGCACCCTTCCTTGGAAGCGCTTTTGTAGGCCTAAGAACACTGGGGCTCTGGGCTTCTCTAGCCACCTAATCTTCTGCTCATCCTCTCGCGCACTCTAAAGAGAGCTCAGGTGAGAAATTGCAAACGTCGAGCAATTGCTCAGAGATGAAAAGTGCCAGCACTGAAAGCTCTTGCTAGCCAGCACCCTTCCTTGGAAGCGCTTTCACAAGCGCAGTAACACTGGGGCTTTGCACTTCTCTAGCTACCAAACGTCACGGTCCTTCTCTTTCCGTCTCGTAGACACGAGCTGAGAAATTGCAAACGTCGAGCAATTGCTCAGAGATGAAAAGTGCCAGCACTGAAAGCTGTTGCTAGCCAGCACCCTTCCTTGGAAGCGCTTTCACAGGCGCAGCAACACTGGGGCTTTGCGCTTCTCTAGCCACCAAACGTCACGGTCATTCTCTTTCCGCCTCGTAGACACGAGCTGAGAAATTGCAAACGTCAAGCAATTGCTCCAAGATGAAAAGTGCCAGCACTGAAAGCTCTTGCTAGCCAGCACCCTTCCTTGGAAGCGCTTTTGTAGGCCTAAGAACACTGGGGCTCTGGGCTTCTCTAGCCACCTCATCTTCTGCTCATCCTCTCGCGCACTCTAAAGAGAGCTCAGGTGAGAAATTGCAAACGTCGAGCAATTGCTCAGAGATGAAAAGTGCCAGCACTGAAAGCTGTTGCTAGCCAGCACCCTTCCTTGGAAGCGCTTTCACAGGCACAGCAACACTGGGGCTTTGCGCTTCTATACGCACCAAACATCACGGTCCTTCTCTTTCCGTCTCCTAGACACGAGCTGAGAAATTGCAAACGTCGAGCAATTGCTCCGAGATGAAAAGTGCCAGCACTGAAAGCTGTTGCTAGCCAGCACCCTTCCTTGGAAGCGCTTTTGTAGGCCTAAGAACACTGGGGCTCTGGGCTTCTCTAGCCACCTCATCTTCTGCTCATCCTCTCGCGCACTCTAAAGAGAGCTCAGGTGAGAAATTACAAACGTCGAGCAATTGCTCAGAGATGAAAAGTGCCAGCACTGAAAGCTGTTGCTAGCCAGCACCCTTCCTTGGAAGCGCTTTCACAGGCGCAGCAACACTGGGGCTTTGCGCTTCTCTAGCCACCAAACGTCACGGTCCTTCTCTTTCCGTCGGTAGACACGAGCTGAGAAATTGCAAACGTCGAGCAATTGCTCAGAGATGAAAAGTGCCAGCACTGAAAGCTGTTGCTAGCCAGCACCCTTCCTTGGAAGCGCTTTCACAGGCGCAGTAACACTGGGGCTTTGCGCTTCTCTAGCCATCAAACGTCATGGTCATTCTCTTTCCATCTCCTAGACACGAGCTGAGAAATTGCAAACGTCGAGCAATTGCTCAGAGATGAAAAGTGCCAGCACTGAAAGCTGTTGCTAGCCAGCCCCCTTCCTTGGAAGCGCTTTTGTAGGCCTAAGAACACTGGGGCTCTGGGCTTCTCTAGCCACCTCATCTTCTGCTCATCCTCTCGCGCACTCTAAAGAGAGCTCAGGTGAGAAATTGCAAACGTCCAGCAATTGCTCAGAGATGAAAAGTGCCAGCACTGAAAGCTCTTGCTAGCCAGCACCCTTCCTTGGAAGCGCTTTCACAAGCGCAGTAACACTGGGGCTTTGCACTTCTCTAGCTACCAAACGTCACGGTCCTTCTCTTTCCGTCTCGTAGACACGAGCTGAGAAATTGCAAACGTCGAGCAATTGCTCAGAGATGAAAAGTGCCAGCACTGAAAGCCCTTGCTAGCCAGCACCCTTCCTTGGAAGCGCTTTCACAGGCGCAGCAACACTGGGGCTTTGCGCTTCTCTAGCCACCAAACGTCACGGTCATTCTCTTTCCGTCTCGTAGACACGAGCTGAGAAATTGCAAACGTCGAGCAATTGCTCAGAGATGAAAAGTGCCAGCACTGAAAGCTGTTGCTAGCCAGCCCCCTTCCTTGGAAGCGCTTTTGTAGGCCTAAGAACAGTGGGGCTCTGGGCTTCTCTAGCCACCTCATCTTCTGCTCATCCTCTCGCGCAGTCTAAAGAGAGCTCAGGTGAGAAATTGCAAACGTCGAGCAATTGCTCAGAGATGAAAAGTGCCAGCACTGAAAGCTGTTGCTAGCCAGCACCCTTCCTTGGAAGCGCTTTCACAGGCGCAGCAACACTGGGGCTTTGCGCTTCTCTAGCCACCAAACGTCACGGTCCTTCTCTTTCCGTCGGTAGACACGAGCTGAGAAATTGCAAACGTCGAGCAATTGCTCCGAGATGAAAAGTGCCAGCACTGAAAGCTGTTGCTAGCCAGCACCCTTCCTTGGAAGCGCTTTTGTAGGCCTAAGAACACTGGGGCTCTGGGCTTCTCTAGCCACCTCATCTTCTGCTCATCCTCTCGCGCACTCTAAAGAGAGCTCAGGTGAGAAATTGCAAACGTCGAGCAATTGCTCCGAGATGAAAAGTGCCAGCACTGAAAGCTGTTGCTAGCCAGCACCCTTCCTTGGAAGCGCTTTCACAGGTGCAGCAACACTGGGGCTTTGCGCTTCTCTAGCCACCAAACGTCACGGTCCTTCTCTTTCCGTTGGTAGACACGAGCTGAGAAATTGCAAACGTCCAGCAATTGCTCAGAGATGAAAAGTGCCAGCACTGAAAGCTCTTGCTAGCCAGCACCCTTCCTTGGAAGCGCTTTTGTAGGCCTAAGAACACTGGGGCTCTGGGCTTCTCTAGCCACCTCATCTTCTGCTCATCCTCTCGCGCACTCTAAAGAGAGCTCAGGTGAGAAATTGCAAACGTCGAGCAATTGCTCAGAGATGAAAAGTGCCAGCACTGAAAGCTGTTGCTAGCCAGCACCCTTCCTTGGAAGCGCTTTCACAGGCGCAGCAACACTGGGGCTTTGCGCTTCTCTAGCCACCAAACGTCACGGTCCTTCTCTTTCCGTCGGTAGACACGAGCTGAGAAATTGCAAACGTCGAGCAATTGCTCAGAGATGAAAAGTGCCAGCACTGAAAGCTGTTGCTAGCCAGCACCCTTCCTTGGAAGCGCTTTCACAGGCGCAGTAACACTGGGGCTTTGCGCTTCTCTAGCCATCAAACGTCATGGTCATTCTCTTTCCATCTCATAGACACGAGCTGAGAAATTGCAAACGTCCAGCAATTGCTCAGAGATGAAAAGTGCCAGCACTGAAAGCTGTTGCTAGCCAGCACCCTTCCTTGGAAGCGCTTTTGTAGGCCTAAGAACACTGGGGCTCTGGGCTTCTCTAGCCACCTCATCTTCTGCTCATCCTCTCGCGCAGTCTAAAGAGAGCTCAGGTGAGAAATTGCAAACGTCGAGCAATTGCTCAGAGATGAAAAGTGCCAGCACTGAAAGCTCTTGCTAGCCAGCACCCTTCCTTGGAAGCGCTTTCACAGGCGCAGCAAGACTGGGGCTTTGCGCTTCTCTAGCCACCAAACGTCACGGTCCTTCTCTTTCCGTCGGTAGACACGAGCTGAGAAATTGCAAACGTCGAGCAATTGCTCCGAGATGAAAAGTGCCAGCACTGAAAGCTGTTGCTAGCCAGCACCCTTCCTTGGAAGCGCTTTTGTAGGCCTAAGAACACTGGGGCTCTGGGCTTCTCTAGCCACCTCATCTTCTGCTCATCCTCTCGCGCACTCTAAAGAGAGCTCAGGTGAGAAATTGCAAATGTCGAGCAATTGCTCAGAGATGAAAAGTGCCAGCACTGAAAGCTGTTGCTAGCCAGCACCCTTCCTTGGAAGCGCTTTCACAGGCGCAGCAACACTGGGGCTTTGCGCTTCTCTAGCCACCAAACGTCACGGTCCTTCTCTTTCCGTCGGTAGACACGAGCTGAGAAATTGCAAACGTCGAGCAATTGCTCCGAGATGAAAAGTGCCAGCACTGAAAGCTCTTGCTAGCCAGCACCCTTCCTTGGAAGCGCTTTTGTAGGCCTAAGAACACTGGGGCTCTGGGCTTCTCTAGCCACCTCATCTTCTGCTCATCCTCTCGCGCACTCTAAAGAGAGCTCAGGTGAGAAATTGCAAACGTCGAGCAATTGCTCAGAGATGAAAAGTGCCAGCACTGAAAGCTGTTGCTAGCCAGCACCCTTCCTTGGAAGCGCTTTTGTAGGCCTAAGAACACTGGGGCTCTGGGCTTCTCTAGCCACCTCATCTTCTGCTCATCCTCTCGCGCACTCTAAAGAGAGCTCAGGTGAGAAATTGCAAACGTCCAGCAATTGCTCAGAGATGAAAAGTGCCAGCACTGAAAGCTGTTGCTAGCCAGCACCCTTCCTTGGAAGCGCTTTCACAGGCACAGCAACACTGGGGCTTTGCGCTTCTATACGCACCAAACATCACGGTCCTTCTCTTTCCGTCTCCTAGACACGAGCTGAGAAATTGCAAACGTCGAGCAATTGCTCCGAGATGAAAAGTGCCAGCACTGAAAGCTGTTGCTAGCCAGCACCCTTCCTTGGAAGCGCTTTTGTAGGCCTAAGAACACTGGGGCTCTGGGCTTCTCTAGCCACCTCATCTTCTGCTCATCCTCTCGCGCACTCTAAAGAGAGCTCAGGTGAGAAATTACAAACGTCGAGCAATTGCTCAGAGATGAAAAGTGCCAGCACTGAAAGCTCTTGCTAGCCAGCACCCTTCCTTGGAAGCGCTTTCACAGGCGCAGCAACACTGGGGCTTTGCGCTTCTCTAGCCACCAAACGTCACGGTCCTTCTCTTTCCGTCGGTAGACACGAGCTGAGAAATTGCAAACGTCGAGCAATTGCTCCGAGATGAAAAGTGCCAGCACTGAAAGCTGTTGCTAGCCAGCACCCTTCCTTGGAAGCGCTTTTGTAGGCCTAAGAACACTGGGGCTCTGGGCTTCTCTAGCCACCTCATCTTCTGCTCATCCTCTCGCGCACTCTAAAGAGAGCTCAGGTGAGAAATTGCAAACGTCGAGCAATTGCTCAGAGATGAAAAGTGCCAGCACTGAAAGCTGTTGCTAGCCAGCACCCTTCCTTGGAAGCGCTTTCACAGGCGCAGCAACACTGGGGCTTTGCGCTTCTCTAGCCACCAAACGTCACGGTCCTTCTCTTTCCGTCGGTAGACACGAGCTGAGAAATTGCAAACGTCGAGCAATTGCTCCGAGATGAAAAGTGCCAGCACTGAAAGCTGTTGCTAGCCAGCACCCTTCCTTGGAAGCGCTTTTGTAGGCCTAAGAACACTGGGGCTCTGGGCTTCTCTAGCCACCTCATCTTCTGCTCATCCTCTCGCGCACTCTAAAGAGAGCTCAGGTGAGAAATTGCAAACGTCGAGCAATTGCTCAGAGATGAAAAGTGCCAGCACTGAAAGCTCTTGCTAGCCAGCACCCTTCCTTGGAAGCGCTTTCACAGGCGCAGCAACACTGGGGCTTTGCGCTTCTCTAGCCACCAAACGTCACGGTCCTTCTCTTTCCGTCGGTAGACACGAGCTGAGAAATTGCAAACGTCGAGCAATTGCTCAGAGATGAAAAGTGCCAGCACTGAAAGCTGTTGCTAGCCAGCACCCTTCCTTGGAAGCGCTTTCACAGGCGCAGTAACACTGGGGCTTTGCGCTTCTCTAGCCATCAAACGTCATGGTCATTCTCTTTCCATCTCATAGACACGAGCTGAGAAATTGCAAACGTCGAGCAATTGCTCAGAGATGAAAAGTGCCAGCACTGAAAGCTGTTGCTAGCCAGCACCCTTCCTTGGAAGCGCTTTTGTAGGCCTAAGAACACTGGGGCTCTGGGCTTCTCTAGCCACCTCATCTTCTGCTCATCCTCTCGCGCACTCTAAAGAGAGCTCAGGTGAGAAATTGCAAACGTCCAGCAATTGCTCAGAGATGAAAAGTGCCAGCACTGAAAGCTCTTGCTAGCCAGCACCCTTCCTTGGTAGCGCTTTCACAAGCGCAGTAACACTGGGGCTTTGCACTTCTCTAGCTACCAAACGTCACGGTCCTTCTCTTTCCGTCTCGTAGACACGAGCTGAGAAATTGCAAACGTCGAGCAATTGCTCAGAGATGAAAAGTGCCAGCACTGAAAGCCCTTGCTAGCCAGCACCCTTCCTTGGAAGCGCTTTCACAGGCGCAGCAACACTGGGGCTTTGCGCTTCTCTAGCCACCAAACGTCACGGTCATTCTCTTTCCGTCTCGTAGACACGAGCTGAGAAATTGCAAACGTCGAGCAATTGCTCAGAGATGAAAAGTGCCAGCACTGAAAGCTGTTGCTAGCCAGCACCCTTCCTTGGAAGCGCTTTTGTAGGCCTAAGAACACTGGGGCTCTGGGCTTCTCTAGCCACCTCATCTTCTGCTCATCCTCTCGCGCACTCTAAAGAGAGCTCAGGTGAGAAATTGCAAACGTCGAGCAATTGCTCCGAGATGAAAAGTGCCAGCACTGAAAGCTGTTGCTAGCCAGCACCCTTCCTTGGAAGCGCTTTCACAGGCGCAGTAACACTGGGGCTTTGCGCTTCTCTAGCCATCAAACGTCACGGTCCTTCTCTTTCCGTCTCGTAGACACGAGCTGAGAAATTGCAAACGTCGAGCAATTGCTCAGAGATGAAAAGTGCCAGCACTGAAAGCTCTTGCTAGCCAGCCCCCTTCCTTGGAAGCGCTTTTGTAGGCCTAAGAACACTGGGGCTCTGGGCTTCCCTAGCCACCTCATCTTCTGCTCATCCTCTCGCGCACTTTAAAGAGAGCTGAGGTGAAAATTGCAAACGTCGAGCAATTGCTCAGAGATGAAAAGTGCCAGCACTGAAAGCTGTTGCTAGCCAGCACCCTTCCTTGGAAGCGCTTTTGTAGGCCTAAGAACACTGGGGCTCTGGGCTTCTCTAGCCACCTCATCTTCTGCTCATCCTCTCGCGCACTCTAAAGAGAGCTCAGGTGAGAAATTGCAAACGTCGAGCAATTGCTCAGAGATGAAAAGTGCCAGCACTGAAAGCTGTTGCTAGCCAGCACCCTTCATTGGAAGCGCTTTCACAGGCGCAGTAACACTGGGGCTTTGCGCTTCTCTACACACCAAACGTCACGGTCCTTCTCTTTCCGTCGGTAGACACGAGCTGAGAAATTGCAAACGTCGAGCAATTGCTCAGAGATGAAAAGTGCCAGCACTGAAAGCTGTTGCTAACCAGCACCCTTCCTTGGAAGCGCTTTTGTAGGCCTAAGAACACTGGGGCTCTGGGCTTCTCTAGCCACCTCATCTTCTGCTCATCCTTTCGCGCACTCTAAAGAGAGCTCAGGTGAGAAATTGCAAACGTCCAGCAATTGCTCAGAGATGAAAAGTGCCAGCACTGAAAGCTCTTGCTAGCCAGCACCCTTCCTTGGAAGCGCTTTCACAGGCGCAGCAACACTGGGGCTTTGCGCTTCTCTACCCACCAAACGTCACGGTCCTTCTCTTTCCGTCGGTAGACACGAGCTGAGAAATTGCAAACGTCGAGCAATTGCTCAGAGATGAAAAGTGCCAGCACTGAAAGCTGTTGCTAGCCAGCACCCTTCCTTGGAAGCGCTTTCACAGGAGCAGCAACACTGGGGCTTTGCGCTTCTGTACGCACCAAATGTCACGGTCCTTCTCTTTCCGTCTCGTAGACACGAGCTGAGAAATTGCAAACGTCGAGCAATTGCTCAGAGATGAAAAGTGCCAGCACTGAAAGCTCTTGCTAGCCAGCACCCTTCCTTGGAAGCGCTTTTGTAGGCCTAAGAACACTGGGGCTCTGGGCTTCTCTAGCCACCTAATCTTCTGCTCATCCTCTCGCGCACTCTAAAGAGAGCTCAGGTGAGAAATTGCAAACGTCGAGCAATTGCTCAGAGATGAAAAGTGCCAGCACTGAAAGCTCTTGCTAGCCAGCACCCTTCCTTGGAAGCGCTTTCACAAGCGCAGTAACACTGGGGCTTTGCACTTCTCTAGCTACCAAACGTCACGGTCCTTCTCTTTCCGTCTCGTAGACACGAGCTGAGAAATTGCAAACGTCGAGCAATTGCTCAGAGATGAAAAGTGCCAGCACTGAAAGCTGTTGCTAGCCAGCACCCTTCCTTGGAAGCGCTTTCACAGGCGCAGCAACACTGGGGCTTTGCGCTTCTCTAGCCACCAAACGTCACGGTCATTCTCTTTCCGCCTCGTAGACACGAGCTGAGAAATTGCAAACGTGGAGCAATTGCTCAGAGATGAAAAGTGCCAGCACTGAAAGCTGTTGCTAGCCAGCACCCTTCCTTGGAAGCGCTTTTGTAGGCCTAAGAACACTGGGGCTCTGGGCTTCTCTAGCCACCTCATCTTCTGCTCATCCTCTCGCGCACTCTAAAGAGAGCTCAGGTGAGAAATTGCAAACGTCCAGCAATTGCTCAGAGATGAAAAGTGCCAGCACTGAAAGCTGTTGCTAGCCAGCACCCTTCCTTGGAAGCGCTTTCACAGGCACAGCAACACTGGGGCTTTGCGCTTCTATACGCACCAAACATCACGGTCCTTCTCTTTCCGTCTCGTAGACACGAGCTGAGAAATTGCAAACGTCGAGCAATTGCTCCGAGATGAAAAGTGCCAGCACTGAAAGCTGTTGCTAGCCAGCACCCTTCCTTGGAAGCGCTTTTGTAGGCCTAAGAACACTGGGGCTCTGGGCTTCTCTAGCCACCTCATCTTCTGCTCATCCTCTCGCGCACTCTAAAGAGAGCTCAGGTGAGAAATTACAAACGTCGAGCAATTGCTCAGAGATGAAAAGTGCCAGCACTGAAAGCTGTTGCTAGCCAGCACCCTTCCTTGGAAGCGCTTTCACAGGAGCAGCAACACTGGGGCTTTGCGCTTCTCTAGCCACCAAACGTCACGGTCCTTCTCTTTCCGTCGGTAGACACGAGCTGAGAAATTGCAAACGTCGAGCAATTGCTCAGAGATGAAAAGTGCCAGCACTGAAAGCTGTTGCTAGCCAGCACCCTTCCTTGGAAGCGCTTTCACAGGCGCAGTAACACTGGGGCTTTGCGCTTCTCTAGCCATCAAACGTCACGGTCCTTCTCTTTCCGTCTCGTAGACACGAGCTGAGAAATTGCAAACGTCGAGCAATTGCTCAGAGATGAAAAGTGCCAGCACTGAAAGCTGTTGCTAGCCAGCCCCCTTCCTTGGAAGCGCTTTTGTAGGCCTAAGAACACTGGGGCTCTGGGCTTCTCTAGCCACCTCATCTTCTGCTCATCCTCTCGCGCACTCTAAAGAGAGCTCAGGTGAGAAATTGCAAACGTCCAGCAATTGCTCAGAGATGAAAAGTGCCAGCACTGAAAGCTCTTGCTAGCCAGCACCCTTCCTTGGAAGCGCTTTCACAAGCGCAGTAACACTGGGGCTTTGCACTTCTCTAGCTACCAAACGTCACGGTCCTTCTCTTTCCGTCTCGTAGACACGAGCTGAGAAATTGCAAACGTCGAGCAATTGCTCAGAGATGAAAAGTGCCAGCACTGAAAGCCCTTGCTAGCCAGCACCCTTCCTTGGAAGCGCTTTCACAGGCGCAGCAACACTGGGGCTTTGCGCTTCTCTAGCCACCAAACGTCACGGTCATTCTCTTTCCGTCTCGTAGACACGAGCTGAGAAATTGCAAACGTCGAGCAATTGCTCAGAGATGAAAAGTGCCAGCACTGAAAGCTCTTGCTAGCCAGCACCCTTCCTTGGAAGCGCTTTTGTAGGCCTAAGAACAGTGGGGCTCTGGGCTTCTCTAGCCACCTCATCTTCTGCTCATCCTCTCGCGCAGTCTAAAGAGAGCTCAGGTGAGAAATTGCAAACGTCGAGCAATTGCTCAGAGATGAAAAGTGCCAGCACTGAAAGCTGTTGCTAGCCAGCACCCTTCCTTGGAAGCGCTTTCACAGGCGCAGCAACACTGGGGCTTTGCGCTTCTCTAGCCACCAAACGTCACGGTCCTTCTCTTTCCGTCGGTAGACACGAGCTGAGAAATTGCAAACGTCGAGCAATTGCTCCGAGATGAAAAGTGCCAGCACTGAAAGCTGTTGCTAGCCAGCACCCTTCCTTGGAAGCGCTTTTGTAGGCCTAAGAACACTGGGGCTCTGGGCTTCTCTAGCCACCTCATCTTCTGCTCATCCTCTCGCGCACTCTAAAGAGAGCTCAGGTGAGAAATTGCAAACGTCCAGCAATTGCTCCGAGATGAAAAGTGCCAGCACTGAAAGCTGTTGCTAGCCAGCACCCTTCCTTGGAAGCGCTTTCACAGGCGCAGCAAGACTGGGGCTTTGCGCTTCTCTAGCCACCAAACGTCACGGTCCTTCTCTTTCCGTCGGTAGACACGAGCTGAGAAATTGCAAACGTCGAGCAATTGCTCAGAGATGAAAAGTGCCAGCACTGAAAGCTCTTGCTAGCCAGCACCCTTCCTTGGAAGCGCTTTTGTAGGCCTAAGAACACTGGGGCTCTGGGCTTCTCTAGCCACCTCATCTTCTGCTCATCCTCTCGCGCACTCTAAAGAGAGCTCAGGTGAGAAATTGCAAACGTCGAGCAATTGCTCAGAGATGAAAAGTGCCAGCACTGAAAGCTGTTGCTAGCCAGCACCCTTCATTGGAAGCGCTTTCACAGGCGCAGTAACACTGGGGCTTTGCGCTTCTCTACACACCAAACGTCACGGTCCTTCTCTTTCCGTCGGTAGACACGAGCTGAGAAATTGCAAACGTCGAGCAATTGCTCAGAGATGAAAAGTGCCAGCACTGAAAGCTGTTGCTAACCAGCACCCTTCCTTGGAAGCGCTTTTGTAGGCCTAAGAACACTGGGGCTCTGGGCTTCTCTAGCCACCTCATCTTCTGCTCATCCTTTCGCGCACTCTAAAGAGAGCTCAGGTGAGAAATTGCAAACGTCCAGCAATTGCTCAGAGATGAAAAGTGCCAGCACTGAAAGCTCTTGCTAGCCAGCACCCTTCCTTGGAAGCGCTTTCACAGGCGCAGCAACACTGGGGCTTTGCGCTTCTCTACCCACCAAACGTCACGGTCCTTCTCTTTCCGTCGGTAGACACGAGCTGAGAAATTGCAAACGTCGAGCAATTGCTCAGAGATGAAAAGTGCCAGCACTGAAAGCTGTTGCTAGCCAGCACCCTTCCTTGGAAGCGCTTTCACAGGAGCAGCAACACTGGGGCTTTGCGCTTCTGTACGCACCAAATGTCACGGTCCTTCTCTTTCCGTCTCGTAGACACGAGCTGAGAAATTGCAAACGTCGAGCAATTGCTCAGAGATGAAAAGTGCCAGCACTGAAAGCTCTTGCTAGCCAGCACCCTTCCTTGGAAGCGCTTTTGTAGGCCTAAGAACACTGGGGCTCTGGGCTTCTCTAGCCACCTAATCTTCTGCTCATCCTCTCGCGCACTCTAAAGAGAGCTCAGGTGAGAAATTGCAAACGTCGAGCAATTGCTCAGAGATGAAAAGTGCCAGCACTGAAAGCTCTTGCTAGCCAGCACCCTTCCTTGGAAGCGCTTTCACAAGCGCAGTAACACTGGGGCTTTGCACTTCTCTAGCTACCAAACGTCACGGTCCTTCTCTTTCCGTCTCGTAGACACGAGCTGAGAAATTGCAAACGTCGAGCAATTGCTCAGAGATGAAAAGTGCCAGCACTGAAAGCTGTTGCTAGCCAGCACCCTTCCTTGGAAGCGCTTTCACAGGCGCAGCAACACTGGGGCTTTGCGCTTCTCTAGCCACCAAACGTCACGGTCATTCTCTTTCCGCCTCGTAGACACGAGCTGAGAAATTGCAAACGTCAAGCAATTGCTCCAAGATGAAAAGTGCCAGCACTGAAAGCTGTTGCTAGCCAGCACCCTTCCTTGGAAGCGCTTTTGTAGGCCTAAGAACACTGGGGCTCTGGGCTTCTCTAGCCACCTCATCTTCTGCTCATCCTCTCGCGCACTCTAAAGAGAGCTCAGGTGAGAAATTGCAAACGTCCAGCAATTGCTCAGAGATGAAAAGTGCCAGCACTGAAAGCTGTTGCTAGCCAGCACCCTTCCTTGGAAGCGCTTTCACAGGCACAGCAACACTGGGGCTTTGCACTTCTATACGCACCAAACATCACGGTCCTTCTCTTTCCGTCTCCTAGACACGAGCTGAGAAATTGCAAACGTCGAGCAATTGCTCCGAGATGAAAAGTGCCAGCACTGAAAGCTGTTGCTAGCCAGCACCCTTCCTTGGAAGCGCTTTTGTAGGCCTAAGAACACTGGGGCTCTGGGCTTCTCTAGCCACCTCATCTTCTGCTCATCCTCTCGCGCACTCTAAAGAGAGCTCAGGTGAGAAATTACAAACGTCGAGCAATTGCTCAGAGATGAAAAGTGCCAGCACTGAAAGCTCTTGCTAGCCAGCACCCTTCCTTGGAAGCGCTTTCACAGGCGCAGCAACACTGGGGCTTTGCGCTTCTCTAGCCACCAAACGTCACGGTCCTTCTCTTTCCGTCGGTAGACACGAGCTGAGAAATTGCAAACGTCGAGCAATTGCTCAGAGATGAAAAGTGCCAGCACTGAAAGCTGTTGCTAGCCAGCACCCTTCCTTGGAAGCGCTTTCACAGGCGCAGTAACACTGGGGCTTTGCGCTTCTCTAGCCATCAAACGTCACGGTCCTTCTCTTTCCGTCTCGTAGACACGAGCTGAGAAATTGCAAACGTCGAGCAATTGCTCAGAGATGAAAAGTGCCAGCACTGAAAGCTGTTGCTAGCCAGCCCCCTTCCTTGGAAGCGCTTTTGTAGGCCTAAGAACACTGGGGCTCTGGGCTTCTCTAGCCACCTCATCTTCTGCTCATCCTCTCGCGCACTCTAAAGAGAGCTCAGGTGAGAAATTGCAAACGTCCAGCAATTGCTCAGAGATGAAAAGTGCCAGCACTGAAAGCTCTTGCTAGCCAGCACCCTTCCTTGGAAGCGCTTTCACAAGCGCAGTAACACTGGGGCTTTGCACTTCTCTAGCTACCAAACGTCACGGTCCTTCTCTTTCCGTCTCGTAGACACGAGCTGAGAAATTGCAAACGTCGAGCAATTGCTCAGAGATGAAAAGTGCCAGCACTGAAAGCCCTTGCTAGCCAGCACCCTTCCTTGGAAGCGCTTTCACAGGCGCAGCAACACTGGGGCTTTGCGCTTCTCTAGCCACCAAACGTCACGGTCATTCTCTTTCCGTCTCGTAGACACGAGCTGAGAAATTGCAAACGTCGAGCAATTGCTCAGAGATGAAAAGTGCCAGCACTGAAAGCTCTTGCTAGCCAGCACCCTTCCTTGGAAGCGCTTTTGTAGGCCTAAGAACAGTGGGGCTCTGGGCTTCTCTAGCCACCTCATCTTCTGCTCATCCTCTCGCGCAGTCTAAAGAGAGCTCAGGTGAGAAATTGCAAACGTCGAGCAATTGCTCAGAGATGAAAAGTGCCAGCACTGAAAGCTGTTGCTAGCCAGCACCCTTCCTTGGAAGCGCTTTCACAGGCGCAGCAACACTGGGGCTTTGCGCTTCTCTAGCCACCAAACGTCACGGTCCTTCTCTTTCCGTCGGTAGACACGAGCTGAGAAATTGCAAACGTCGAGCAATTGCTCCGAGATGAAAAGTGCCAGCACTGAAAGCTGTTGCTAGCCAGCACCCTTCCTTGGAAGCGCTTTTGTAGGCCTAAGAACACTGGGGCTCTGGGCTTCTCTAGCCACCTCATCTTCTGCTCATCCTCTCGCGCACTCTAAAGAGAGCTCAGGTGAGAAATTGCAAACGTCCAGCAATTGCTCCGAGATGAAAAGTGCCAGCACTGAAAGCTGTTGCTAGCCAGCACCCTTCCTTGGAAGCGCTTTCACAGGCGCAGCAAGACTGGGGCTTTGCGCTTCTCTAGCCACCAAACGTCACGGTCCTTCTCTTTCCGTCGGTAGACACGAGCTGAGAAATTGCAAACGTCGAGCAATTGCTCAGAGATGAAAAGTGCCAGCACTGAAAGCTCTTGCTAGCCAGCACCCTTCCTTGGAAGCGCTTTTGTAGGCCTAAGAACACTGGGGCTCTGGGCTTCTCTAGCCACCTCATCTTCTGCTCATCCTCTCGCGCACTCTAAAGAGAGCTCAGGTGAGAAATTGCAAACGTCCAGCAATTGCTCAGAGATGAAAAGTGCCAGCACTGAAAGCTGTTGCTAGCCAGCACCCTTCCTTGGAAGCGCTTTCACAGGCGCAGCAACACTGGGGCTTTGCGCTTCTCTAGCCACCAAACGTCACGGTCCTTCTCTTTCCGTCGGTAGACACGAGCTGAGAAATTGCAAACGTCGAGCAATTGCTCAGAGATGAAAAGTGCCAGCACTGAAAGCTGTTGCTAGCCAGCACCCTTCCTTGGAAGCGCTTTCACAGGCGCAGTAACACTGGGGCTTTGCGCTTCTCTAGCCATCAAACGTCATGGTCATTCTCTTTCCATCTCATAGACACGAGCTGAGAAATTGCAAACGTCGAGCAATTGCTCAGAGATGAAAAGTGCCAGCACTGAAAGCTGTTGCTAGCCAGCACCCTTCCTTGGAAGCGCTTTTGTAGGCCTAAGAACACTGGGGCTCTGGGCTTCTCTAGCCACCTCATCTTCTGCTCATCCTCTCGCGCACTCTAAAGAGAGCTCAGGTGAGAAATTGCAAACGTCCAGCAATTGCTCAGAGATGAAAAGTGCCAGCACTGAAAGCTGTTGCTAGCCAGCACCCTTCCTTGGAAGCGCTTTCACAGGCACAGCAACACTGGGGCTTTGCGCTTCTATACGCACCAAACATCACGGTCCTTCTCTTTCCGTCGGTAGACACGAGCTGAGAAATTGCAAACGTCGAGCAATTGCTCCGAGATGAAAAGTGCCAGCACTGAAAGCTGTTGCTAGCCAGCACCCTTCCTTGGAAGCGCTTTTGTAGGCCTAAGAACACTGGGGCTCTGGGCTTCTCTAGCCACCTCATCTTCTGCTCATCCTCTCGCGCACTCTAAAGAGAGCTCAGGTGAGAAATTACAAACGTCGAGCAATTGCTCAGAGATGAAAAGTGCCAGCACTGAAAGCTGTTGCTAGCCAGCACCCTTCCTTGGAAGCGCTTTCACAGGCGCAGCAACACTGGGGCTTTGCGCTTCTCTAGCCACCAAACGTCACGGTCCTTCTCTTTCCGTCGGTAGACACGAGCTGAGAAATTGCAAACGTCGAGCAATTGCTCCGAGATGAAAAGTGCCAGCACTGAAAGCTCTTGCTAGCCAGCACCCTTCCTTGGAAGCGCTTTTGTAGGCCTAAGAACACTGGGGCTCTGGGCTTCTCTAGCCACCTCATCTTCTGCTCATCCTCTCGCGCACTCTAAAGAGAGCTCAGGTGAGAAATTGCAAACGTCGAGCAATTGCTCAGAGATGAAAAGTGCCAGCACTGAAAGCTGTTGCTAGCCAGCACCCTTCCTTGGAAGCGCTTTCACAGGCGCAGCAACACTGGGGCTTTGCGCTTCTCTAGCCACCAAACGTCACGGTCCTTCTCTTTCCGTCGGTAGACACGAGCTGAGAAATTGCAAACGTCGAGCAATTGCTCCGAGATGAAAAGTGCCAGCACTGAAAGCTGTTGCTAGCCAGCACCCTTCCTTGGAAGCGCTTTTGTAGGCCTAAGAACACTGGGGCTCTGGGCTTCTCTAGCCACCTCATCTTCTGCTCATCCTCTCGCGCACTCTAAAGAGAGCTCAGGTGAGAAATTGCAAACGTCGAGCAATTGCTCAGAGATGAAAAGTGCCAGCACTGAAAGCTGTTGCTAGCCAGCACCCTTCCTTGGAAGCGCTTTCACAGGCGCAGCAACACTGGGGCTTTGCGCTTCTCTAGCCACCAAACGTCACGGTCCTTCTCTTTCCGTTGGTAGACACGAGCTGAGAAATTGCAAACGTCGAGCAATTGCTCAGAGATGAAAAGTGCCAGCACTGAAAGCTGTTGCTAGCCAGCACCCTTCCTTGGAAGCGCTTTCACAGGCGCAGTAACACTGGGACTTTGCGCTTCTATAAGCACCAAACGTCACGGTCATTCTCTTTCCGTCTCGTAGACACGAGCTGAGAAATTGCAAACGTCGAGCAATTGCTCAGAGATGAAAAGTGCCAGCACTGAAAGCCCTTGCTAGCCAGCACCCTTCCTTGGAAGCGCTTTCACAGGCGCAGCAACACTGGGGCTTTGCGCTTCTCTAGCCACCAAACGTCACGGTCATTCTCTTTCCGTCTCGTAGACACGAGCTGAGAAATTGCAAACGTCGAGCAATTGCTCAGAGATGAAAAGTGCCAGCACTGAAAGCTCTTGCTAGCCAGCACCCTTCCTTGGAAGCGCTTTTGTAGGCCTAAGAACACTGGGGCTCTGGGCTTCTCTAGCCACCTCATCTTCTGCTCATCCTCTCGCGCAGTCTAAAGAGAGCTCAGGTGAGAAATTGCAAACGTCCAGCAATTGCTCAGAGATGAAAAGTGCCAGCACTGAAAGCTGTTGCTAGCCAGCACCCTTCCTTGGAAGCGCTTTCACAGGCGCAGCAAGACTGGGGCTTTGCGCTTCTCTAGCCACCAAACGTCACGGTCCTTCTCTTTCCGTCGGTAGACACGAGCTGAGAAATTGCAAACGTCGAGCAATTGCTCCGAGATGAAAAGTGCCAGCACTGAAAGCTGTTGCTAGCCAGCACCCTTCCTTGGAAGCGCTTTTGTAGGCCTAAGAACACTGGGGCTCTGGGCTTCTCTAGCCACCTCATCTTCTGCTCATCCTCTCGCGCACTATAAAGAGAGCTCAGGTGAGAAATTGCAAATGTCGAGCAATTGCTCAGAGATGAAAAGTGCCAGCACTGAAAGCTGTTGCTAGCCAGCACCCTTCCTTGGAAGCGCTTTCACAGGCGCAGCAACACTGGGGCTTTGCGCTTCTCTAGCCACCAAACGTCACGGTCCTTCTCTTTCCGTCGGTAGACACGAGCTGAGAAATTGCAAACGTCGAGCAATTGCTCCGAGATGAAAAGTGCCAGCACTGAAAGCTGTTGCTAGCCAGCACCCTTCCTTGGAAGCGCTTTTGTAGGCCTAAGAACACTGGGGCTCTGGGCTTCTCTAGCCACCTCATCTTCTGCTCATCCTCTCGCGCACTCTAAAGAGAGCTCAGGTGAGAAATTGCAAACGTCGAGCAATTGCTCAGAGATGAAAAGTGCCAGCACTGAAAGCTCTTGCTAGCCAGCACCCTTCCTTGGAAGCGCTTTTGTAGGCCTAAGAACACTGGGGCTCTGGGCTTCTCTAGCCACCTCATCTTCTGCTCATCCTCTCGCGCACTCTAAAGAGAGCTCAGGTGAGAAATTGCAAACGTCGAGCAATTGCTCAGAGATGAAAAGTGCCAGCACTGAAAGCTGTTGCTAGCCAGCACCCTTCCTTGGAAGCGCTTTTGTAGGCCTAAGAACACTGGGGCTCTGGGCTTCCCTAGCCACCTCATCTTCTGCTCATCCTCTCGCGCACTTTAAAGAGAGCTCAGGTGAGAAATTGCAAACGTCGAGCAATTGCTCCGAGATGAAAAGTGCCAGCACTGAAAGCTGTTGCTAGCCAGCACCCTTCCTTGGAAGCGCTTTTGTAGGCCTAAGAACACTGGGGCTCTGGGCTTCTCTAGCCACCTCATCTTCTGCTCATCCTCTCGCGCACTCTAAAGAGAGCTCAGGTGAGAAATTGCAAACGACGAGCAATTGCTCAGAGATGAAAAGTGCCAGCACTGAAAGCTGTTGCTAGCCAGCACCCTTCCTTGGAAGCGCTTTCACAGGCGCAGCAACACTGGGGCTTTGCGCTTCTCTAGCCACCAAACGTCACGGTCCTTCTCTTTCCGTCGGTAGACACGAGCTGAGAAATTGCAAACGTGGAGCAATTGCTCCGAGATGAAAAGTGCCAGCACTGAAAGCTGTTGCTAGCCAGCACCCTTCCTTGGAAGCGCTTTTGTAGGCCTAAGAACACTGGGGCTCTGGGCTTCTCTAGCCACCTCATCTTCTGCTCATCCTCTCGCGCACTCTAAAGAGAGCTCAGGTGAGAAATTGCAAACGTCGAGCAATTGCTCAGAGATGAAAAGTGCCAGCACTGAAAGCTGTTGCTAGCCAGCACCCTTCCTTGGAAGCGCTTTTGTAGGCCTAAGAACACTGGGGCTCTGGGCTTCTCTAGCCACCTCATCTTCTGCTCATCCTCTCGCGCACTCTAAAGAGAGCTCAGGTGAGAAATTGCAAACGTCCAGCAATTGCTCAGAGATGAAAAGTGCCAGCACTGAAAGCTGTTGCTAGCCAGCACCCTTCCTTGGAAGCGCTTTCACAGGCACAGCAACACTGGGGCTTTGCGCTTCTATACGCACCAAACATCACGGTCCTTCTCTTTCCGTCGGTAGACACGAGCTGAGAAATTGCAAACGTCGAGCAATTGCTCCGAGATGAAAAGTGCCAGCACTGAAAGCTGTTGCTAGCCAGCACCCTTCCTTGGAAGCGCTTTTGTAGGCCTAAGAACACTGGGGCTCTGGGCTTCTCTAGCCACCTCATCTTCTGCTCATCCTCTCGCGCAGTCTAAAGAGAGCTCAGGTGAGAAATTGCAAACGTCGAGCAATTGCTCAGAGATGAAAAGTGCCAGCACTGAAAGCTGTTGCTAGCCAGCACCCTTCCTTGGAAGCGCTTTTGTAGGCCTAAGAACACTGGGGCTCTGGGCTTCTCTAGCCACCTCATCTTCTGCTCATCCTCTCGCGCACTCTAAAGAGAGCTCAGGTGAGAAATTGCAAACGTCCAGCAATTGCTCAGAGATGAAAAGTGCCAGCACTGAAAGCTGTTGCTAGCCAGCACCCTTCCTTGGAAGCGCTTTCACAGGCACAGCAACACTGGGGCTTTGCGCTTCTATACGCACCAAACATCACGGTCCTTCTCTTTCCGTCGGTAGACACGAGCTGAGAAATTGCAAACGTCGAGCAATTGCTCAGAGATGAAAAGTGCCAGCACTGAAAGCTCTTGCTAGCCAGCACCCTTCCTTGGAAGCGCTTTTGTAGGCCTAAGAACACTGGGGCTCTGGGCTTCTCTAGCCACCTCATCTTCTGCTCATCCTCTCGCGCAGTCTAAAGAGAGCTCAGGTGAGAAATTGCAAACGTCGAGCAATTGCTCAGAGATGAAAAGTGCCAGCACTGAAAGCTGTTGCTAGCCAGCACCCTTCCTTGGAAGCGCTTTCACAGGCGCAGCAACACTGGGGCTTTGCGCTTCTCTAGCCACCAAACGTCACGGTCCTTCTCTTTCCGTCGGTAGACACGAGCTGAGAAATTGCAAACGTCGAGCAATTGCTCCGAGATGAAAAGTGCCAGCACTGAAAGCTGTTGCTAGCCAGCACCCTTCCTTGGAAGCGCTTTTGTAGGCCTAAGAACACTGGGGCTCTGGGCTTCTCTAGCCACCTCATCTTCTGCTCATCCTCTCGCGCACTCTAAAGAGAGCTCAGGTGAGAAATTGCAAACGTCGAGCAATTGCTCAGAGATGAAAAGTGCCAGCACTGAAAGCTGTTGCTAGCCAGCACCCTTCCTTGGAAGCGCTTTCACAGGCGCAGCAACACTGGGGCTTTGCGCTTCTCTAGCCACCAAACGTCACGGTCCTTCTCTTTCCGTCGGTAGACACGAGCTGAGAAATTGCAAACGTCGAGCAATTGCTCCGAGATGAAAAGTGCCAGCACTGAAAGCTCTTGCTAGCCAGCACCCTTCCTTGGAAGCGCTTTTGTAGGCCTAAGAACACTGGGGCTCTGGGCTTCTCTAGCCACCTCATCTTCTGCTCATCCTCTCGCGCACTCTAAAGAGAGCTCAGGTGAGAAATTGCAAACGTCGAGCAATTGCTCAGAGATGAAAAGTGCCAGCACTGAAAGCTGTTGCTAGCCAGCACCCTTCCTTGGAAGCGCTTTCACAGGCGCAGCAACACTGGGGCTTTGCGCTTCTCTAGCCACCAAACGTCACGGTCCTTCTCTTTCCGTCGGTAGACACGAGCTGAGAAATTGCAAACGTCGAGCAATTGCTCAGAGATGAAAAGTGCCAGCACTGAAAGCTGTTGCTAGCCAGCACCCTTCCTTGGAAGCGCTTTCACAGGCGCAGTAACACTGGGGCTTTGCGCTTCTCTAGCCACCAAACGTCATGGTCATTCTCTTTCCATCTCATAGACACGAGCTGAGAAATTGCAAACGTCGAGCAATTGCTCAGAGATGAAAAGTGCCAGCACTGAAAGCTGTTGCTAGCCAGCCCCCTTCCTTGGAAGCGCTTTTGTAGGCCTAAGAACACTGGGGCTCTGGGCTTCTCTAGCCACCTCATCTTCTGCTCATCCTCTCGCGCACTCTAAAGAGAGCTCAGGTGAGAAATTGCAAACGTCGAGCAATTGCTCAGAGATGAAAAGTGCCAGCACTGAAAGCTCTTGCTAGCCAGCACCCTTCCTTGGAAGCGCTTTCACAAGCGCAGTAACACTGGGGCTTTGCACTTCTCTAGCTACCAAACGTCACGGTCCTTCTCTTTCCGTCTCGTAGACACGAGCTGAGAAATTGCAAACGTCGAGCAATTGCTCAGAGATGAAAAGTGCCAGCACTGAAAGCCCTTGCTAGCCAGCACCCTTCCTTGGAAGCGCTTTCACAGGCGCAGCAACACTGGGGCTTTGCGCTTCTCTACCCACCAAACGTCACGGTCCTTCTCTTTCCGTCTCGTAGACACGAGCTGAGAAATTGCAAACGTCGAGCAATTGCTCAGAGATGAAAAGTGCCAGCACTGAAAGCTCTTGCTAGCCAGCACCCTTCCTTGGAAGCGCTTTTGTAGGCCTAAGAACACTGGGGCTCTGGGCTTCTCTAGCCACCTCATCTTCTGCTCATCCTCTCGCGCAGTCTAAAGAGAGCTCAGGTGAGAAATTGCAAACGTCCAGCAATTGCTCAGAGATGAAAAGTGCCAGCACTGAAAGCTGTTGCTAGCCAGCACCCTTCCTTGGAAGCGCTTTCACAGGCGCAGCAAGACTGGGGCTTTGCGCTTCTCTAGCCACCAAACGTCACGGTCCTTCTCTTTCCGTCGGTAGACACGAGCTGAGAAATTGCAAACGTCGAGCAATTGCTCCGAGATGAAAAGTGCCAGCACTGAAAGCTGTTGCTAGCCAGCACCCTTCCTTGGAAGCGCTTTTGTAGGCCTAAGAACACTGGGGCTCTGGGCTTCTCTAGCCACCTCATCTTCTGCTCATCCTCTCGCGCACTCTAAAGAGAGCTCAGGTGAGAAATTGCAAACGTCGAGCAATTGCTCAGAGATGAAAAGTGCCAGCACTGAAAGCTGTTGGTAGCCAGCACCCTTCCTTGGAAGCGCTTTTGTAGGCCTAAGAACACTGGGGCTCTGGGCTTCTCTAGCCACCTCATCTTCTGCTCATCCTCTCGCGCACTCTAAAGAGAGCTCAGGTGAGAAATTGCAAACGTCGAGCAATTGCTCCGAGATGAAAAGTGCCAGCACTGAAAGCTCTTGCTAGCCAGCACCCTTCCTTGGAAGCGCTTTTGTAGGCCTAAGAACACTGGGGCTCTGGGCTTCCCTAGCCACCTCATCTTCTGCTCATCCTCTCGCGCACTCTAAAGAGAGCTCAGGTGAGAAATTGCAAACGTCGAGCAATTGCTCCGAGATGAAAAGTGCCAGCACTGAAAGCTCTTGCTAGCCAGCACCCTTCCTTGGAAGCGCTTTTGTAGGCCTAAGAACACTGGGGCTCTGGGCTTCTCTAGCCACCTCATCTTCTGCTCATCCTCTCGCGCACTCTAAAGAGAGCTCAGGTGAGAAATTGCAAACGTCGAGCAATTGCTCAGAGATGAAAAGTGCCAGCACTGAAAGCTGTTGCTAGCCAGCACCCTTCCTTGGAAGCGCTTTCACAGGCGCAGCAACACTGGGGCTTTGCGCTTCTATACGCACCAAACATCACGGTCCTTCTCTTTCCGTCGGTAGACACGAGCTGAGAAATTGCAAACGTCGAGCAATTGCTCCGAGATGAAAAGTGCCAGCACTGAAAGCTGTTGCTAGCCAGCACCCTTCCTTGGAAGCGCTTTTGTAGGCCTAAGAACACTGGGGCTCTGGGCTTCTCTAGCCACCTCATCTTCTGCTCATCCTCTCGCGCAGTCTAAAGAGAGCTCAGGTGAGAAATTGCAAACGTCGAGCAATTGCTCAGAGATGAAAAGTGCCAGCACTGAAAGCTCTTGCTAGCCAGCACCCTTCCTTGGAAGCGCTTTTGTAGGCCTAAGAACACTGGGGCTCTGGGCTTCTCTAGCCACCTCATCTTCTGCTCATCCTCTCGCGCACTCTAAAGAGAGCTCAGGTGAGAAATTGCAAACGTCCAGCAATTGCTCAGAGATGAAAAGTGCCAGCACTGAAAGCTGTTGCTAGCCAGCACCCTTCCTTGGAAGCGCTTTCACAGGCACAGCAACACTGGGGCTTTGCGCTTCTATACGCACCAAACATCACGGTCCTTCTCTTTCCGTCGGTAGACACGAGCTGAGAAATTGCAAACGTCGAGCAATTGCTCAGAGATGAAAAGTGCCAGCACTGAAAGCTCTTGCTAGCCAGCACCCTTCCTTGGAAGCGCTTTTGTAGGCCTAAGAACACTGGGGCTCTGGGCTTCTCTAGCCACCTCATCTTCTGCTCATCCTCTCGCGCAGTCTAAAGAGAGCTCAGGTGAGAAATTGCAAACGTCGAGCAATTGCTCAGAGATGAAAAGTGCCAGCACTGAAAGCTGTTGCTAGCCAGCACCCTTCCTTGGAAGCGCTTTCACAGGCGCAGCAACACTGGGGCTTTGCGCTTCTCTAGCCACCAAACGTCACGGTCCTTCTCTTTCCGTCGGTAGACACGAGCTGAGAAATTGCAAACGTCGAGCAATTGCTCCGAGATGAAAAGTGCCAGCACTGAAAGCTGTTGCTAGCCAGCACCCTTCCTTGGAAGCGCTTTTGTAGGCCTAAGAACACTGGGGCTCTGGGCTTCTCTAGCCACCTCATCTTCTGCTCATCCTCTCGCGCACTCTAAAGAGAGCTCAGGTGAGAAATTGCAAACGTCGAGCAATTGCTCAGAGATGAAAAGTGCCAGCACTGAAAGCTGTTGCTAGCCAGCACCCTTCCTTGGAAGCGCTTTCACAGGCGCAGCAACACTGGGGCTTTGCGCTTCTCTAGCCACCAAACGTCACGGTCCTTCTCTTTCCGTCGGTAGACACGAGCTGAGAAATTGCAAACGTCGAGCAATTGCTCCGAGATGAAAAGTGCCAGCACTGAAAGCTCTTGCTAGCCAGCACCCTTCCTTGGAAGCGCTTTTGTAGGCCTAAGAACACTGGGGCTCTGGGCTTCTCTAGCCACCTCATCTTCTGCTCATCCTCTCGCGCACTCTAAAGAGAGCTCAGGTGAGAAATTGCAAACGTCGAGCAATTGCTCAGAGATGAAAAGTGCCAGCACTGAAAGCTGTTGCTAGCCAGCACCCTTCCTTGGAAGCGCTTTCACAGGCGCAGCAACACTGGGGCTTTGCGCTTCTCTAGCCACCAAACGTCACGGTCCTTCTCTTTCCGTCGGTAGACACGAGCTGAGAAATTGCAAACGTCGAGCAATTGCTCAGAGATGAAAAGTGCCAGCACTGAAAGCTGTTGCTAGCCAGCACCCTTCCTTGGAAGCGCTTTCACAGGCGCAGTAACACTGGGGCTTTGCGCTTCTCTAGCCACCAAACGTCATGGTCATTCTCTTTCCATCTCATAGACACGAGCTGAGAAATTGCAAACGTCGAGCAATTGCTCAGAGATGAAAAGTGCCAGCACTGAAAGCTGTTGCTAGCCAGCCCCCTTCCTTGGAAGCGCTTTTGTAGGCCTAAGAACACTGGGGCTCTGGGCTTCTCTAGCCACCTCATCTTCTGCTCATCCTCTCGCGCACTCTAAAGAGAGCTCAGGTGAGAAATTGCAAACGTCGAGCAATTGCTCAGAGATGAAAAGTGCCAGCACTGAAAGCTCTTGCTAGCCAGCACCCTTCCTTGGAAGCGCTTTCACAAGCGCAGTAACACTGGGGCTTTGCACTTCTCTAGCTACCAAACGTCACGGTCCTTCTCTTTCCGTCTCGTAGACACGAGCTGAGAAATTGCAAACGTCGAGCAATTGCTCAGAGATGAAAAGTGCCAGCACTGAAAGCCCTTGCTAGCCAGCACCCTTCCTTGGAAGCGCTTTCACAGGCGCAGCAACACTGGGGCTTTGCGCTTCTCTACCCACCAAACGTCACGGTCCTTCTCTTTCCGTCTCGTAGACACGAGCTGAGAAATTGCAAACGTCGAGCAATTGCTCAGAGATGAAAAGTGCCAGCACTGAAAGCTCTTGCTAGCCAGCACCCTTCCTTGGAAGCGCTTTTGTAGGCCTAAGAACACTGGGGCTCTGGGCTTCTCTAGCCACCTCATCTTCTGCTCATCCTCTCGCGCAGTCTAAAGAGAGCTCAGGTGAGAAATTGCAAACGTCCAGCAATTGCTCAGAGATGAAAAGTGCCAGCACTGAAAGCTGTTGCTAGCCAGCACCCTTCCTTGGAAGCGCTTTCACAGGCGCAGCAAGACTGGGGCTTTGCGCTTCTCTAGCCACCAAACGTCACGGTCCTTCTCTTTCCGTCGGTAGACACGAGCTGAGAAATTGCAAACGTCGAGCAATTGCTCCGAGATGAAAAGTGCCAGCACTGAAAGCTGTTGCTAGCCAGCACCCTTCCTTGGAAGCGCTTTTGTAGGCCTAAGAACACTGGGGCTCTGGGCTTCTCTAGCCACCTCATCTTCTGCTCATCCTCTCGCGCACTCTAAAGAGAGCTCAGGTGAGAAATTGCAAACGTCGAGCAATTGCTCAGAGATGAAAAGTGCCAGCACTGAAAGCTGTTGGTAGCCAGCACCCTTCCTTGGAAGCGCTTTTGTAGGCCTAAGAACACTGGGGCTCTGGGCTTCTCTAGCCACCTCATCTTCTGCTCATCCTCTCGCGCACTCTAAAGAGAGCTCAGGTGAGAAATTGCAAACGTCGAGCAATTGCTCCGAGATGAAAAGTGCCAGCACTGAAAGCTCTTGCTAGCCAGCACCCTTCCTTGGAAGCGCTTTTGTAGGCCTAAGAACACTGGGGCTCTGGGCTTCCCTAGCCACCTCATCTTCTGCTCATCCTCTCGCGCACTCTAAAGAGAGCTCAGGTGAGAAATTGCAAACGTCGAGCAATTGCTCCGAGATGAAAAGTGCCAGCACTGAAAGCTCTTGCTAGCCAGCCCCCTTCCTTGGAAGCGCTTTTGTAGGCCTAAGAACACTGGGGCTCTGGGCTTCTCTAGCCACCTCATCTTCTGCTCATCCTCTCGCGCACTCTAAAGAGAGCTCAGGTGAGAAATTGCAAACGTCGAGCAATTGCTCAGAGATGAAAAGTGCCAGCACTGAAAGCTGTTGCTAGCCAGCACCCTTCCTTGGAAGCGCTTTCACAGGCGCAGCAACACTGGGGCTTTGCGCTTCTCTACCCACCAAAAGTCACGGTCCTTCTCTTTCCGTCTCCTAGACACGAGCTGAGAAATTGCAAACGTCGAGCAATTGCTCCGAGATGAAAAGTGCCAGCACTGAAAGCTGTTGCTAGCCAGCACCCTTCCTTGGAAGCGCTTTTGTAGGCCTAAGAACACTGGGGCTCTGGGCTTCTCTAGCCACCTCATCTTCTGCTCATCCTCTCGCGCACTCTAAAGAGAGCTCAGGTGAGAAATTGCAAACGTCCAGCAATTGCTCAGAGATGAAAAGTGCCAGCACTGAAAGCTGTTGCTAGCCAGCACCCTTCCTTGGAAGCGCTTTCACAGGCGCAGCAACACTGGGGCTTTGCGCTTCTCTAGCCACCAAACGTCACGGTCCTTCTCTTTCCGTCGGTAGACACGAGCTGAGAAATTGCAAACGTCGAGCAATTGCTCCGAGATGAAAAGTGCCAGCACTGAAAGCTCTTGCTAGCCAGCACCCTTCCTTGGAAGCGCTTTTGTAGGCCTAAGAACACTGGGGCTCTGGGCTTCTCTAGCCACCTCATCTTCTGCTCATCGTCTCGCGCACTCTAAAGAGAGCTCAGGTGAGAAATTGCAAACGTCGAGCAATTGCTCAGAGATGAAAAGTGCCAGCACTGAAAGCTGTTGCTAGCCAGCACCCTTCCTTGGAAGCGCTTTTGTAGGCCTAAGAACACTGGGGCTCTGGGCTTCTCTAGCCACCTCATCTTCTGCTCATCCTCTCGCGCACTCTAAAGAGAGCTCAGGTGAGAAATTGCAAACGTCGAGCAATTGCTCCGAGATGAAAAGTGCCAGCACTGAAAGCTGTTGCTAGCCAGCACCCTTCCTTGGAAGCGCTTTTGTAGGCCTAAAAAGACTGGGGCTCTGGGCTTCCCTAGCCACCTCATCTTCTGCTCATCCTCTCGCGCACATTAAAGAGAGCTCAGGTGAGAAATTGCAAACGTCGAGCAATTGCTCAGAGATGAAAAGTGCCAGCACTGAAAGCTCTTGCTAGCCAGCACCCTTCCTTGGAAGCGCTTTTGTAGGCCTAAGAACACTGGGGCTCTGGGCTTCTCTAGCCACCTCATCTTCTGCTCATCCTCTCGCGCACTCTAAAGAGAGCTCAGGTGAGAAATTGCAAACGTCGAGCAATTGCTCAGAGATGAAAAGTGCCAGCACTGAAAGCTCTTGCTAGCCAGCACCCTTCCTTGGAAGCGCTTTCACAGGCGCAGTAACACTGGGGCTTTGCGCTTCTCTAGCCACCAAACGTCACGGTCCTTCTCTTTCCGTCGGTAGACACGAGCTGAGAAATTGCAAACGTCGAGCAATTGCTCCGAGATGAAAAGTGCCAGCACTGAAAGCTGTTGCTAGCCAGCCCCCTTCCTTGGAAGCGCTTTTGTAGGCCTAAGAACACTGGGGCTCTGGGCTTCTCTAGCCACCTAATCTTGTGCTCATCCTTCGCGCACTCTAAAGAGAGCTCAGGTGAGAAATTGCAAACGTCGAGCAATTGCTCAGAGATGAAAAGTGCCAGCACTGAAAGCTCTTGCTAGCCAGCACCCTTCCTTGGAAGCGCTTTCACAGGCGCAGCAACACTGGGGCTTTACGCTTCTCTAGCCACCAAACGTCACGGTCCTTCTCTTTCCGTCGGTAGACACGAGCTGAGAAATTGCAAACGTCGAGCAATTGCTCAGAGATGAAAAGTGCCAGCACTGAAAGCTGTTGCTAGCCAGCACCCTTCCTTGGAAGCGCTTTCACAGGCGCAGTAACACTGGGGCTTTGCGCTTCTCTAGCCATCAAACGTCACGGTCCTTCTCTTTCCGTCTCCTAGACACGAGCTGAGAAATTGCAAACGTCGAGCAATTGCTCAGAGATGAAAAGTGCCAGCACTGAAAGCTGTTGCTAGCCAGCCCCCTTCCTTGGAAGCGCTTTTGTAGCCCTTAGGACACTGGGGCTCTGGGCTTCTCTAGCCACCTCATCTTCTGCTCATCCTCTCGCGCACTCTAAAGAGAGCTCAGGTGAGAAATTGCAAACGTCGAGCAATTGCTCAGAGATGAAAAGTGCCAGCACTGAAAGCTGTTGCTAGCCAGCACCCTTCTTGGAAGCGCTTTCACAGGCGCAGCAACACTGGGGCTTTGCGCTTCTATACGCACCAAACGTCACGGTCCTTCTCTTTCCGTCTCCTAGACACGAGCTGAGAAATTGCAAACGTCGAGCAACTGCTCAGAGATGAAAAGTGCCAGCACTGAAAGCCCTTGCTAGCCAGCACCCTTCCTTGGAAGCGCTTTCACAGGCGCAGTAACACTGGGGCTTTGCGCTTCTCTACCCACCAAACGTCACGGTCCTTCTCTTTCCGTCGGTAGACACGAGCTGAGAAATTGCAAACGTCGAGCAATTGCTCAGAGATGAAAAGTGCCAGCACTGAAAGCTGTTGCTAGCCAGCCCCCTTCCTTGGAAGCGCTTTTGTAGGCCTAAGAACACTGGGGCTCTGGGCTTCTCTAGCCACCTCATCTTCTGCTCATCCTCTCGCGCACTCTAAAGAGAGCTCAGGTGAGAAATTGCAAACGTCGAGCAATTGCTCAGAGATGAAAAGTGCCAGCACTGAAAGCCCTTGCTAGCCAGCACCCTTCCTTGGAAGCGCTTTCACAGGCGCAGCAACACTGGGGCTTTGCGCTTCTCTAGCCACCAAACGTCACGGTCCTTCTCTTTCCGTCGGTAGACACGAGCTGAGAAATTGCAAACGTCGAGCAATTGCTCCGAGATGAAAAGTGCCAGCACTGAAAGCTGTTGCTAGCCAGCACCCTTCCTTGGAAGCGCTTTCACAGGCGCAGTAACACTGGGGCTTTGCGCTTCTCTAGCCATCAAACGTCATGGTCATTCTCTTTCCGTCTCGTAGACACGAGCTGAGAAATTGCAAACGTCGAGCAATTGCTCAGAGATGAAAAGTGCCAGCACTGAAAGCTGTTGCTAGCCAGCACCCTTCCTTGGAAGCGCTTTTGTAGGCCTAAGAACACTGGGGCTCTGGGCTTCTCTAGCCACCTAATCTTCTGCTCATCCTCTCGCGCACTCTAAAGAGAGCTCAGGTGAGAAATTGCAAACGTCCAGCAATTGCTCAGAGATGAAAAGTGCCAGCACTGAAAGCTCTTGCTAGCCAGCACCCTTCCTTGGAAGCGCTTTCACAAGCGCAGTAACACTGGGGCTTTGCACTTCTCTAGCTACCAAACGTCACGGTCCTTCTCTTTCCGTCTCGTAGACACGAGCTGAGAAATTGCAAACGTCGAGCAATTGCTCAGAGATGAAAAGTGCCAGCACTGAAAGCTGTTGCTAGCCAGCACCCTTCCTTGGAAGCGCTTTCACAGGCGCAGCAACACTGGGGCTTTGCGCTTCTCTAGCCACCAAACGTCACGGTCATTCTCTTTCCGTCTCGTAGACACGAGCTGAGAAATTGCAAACGTCCAGCAATTGCTCAGAGATGAAAAGTGCCAGCACTGAAAGCTGTTGCTAGCCAGCACCCTTCCTTGGAAGCGCTTTTGTAGGCCTAAGAACACTGGGGCTCTGGGCTTCTCTAGCCACCTCATCTTCTGCTCATCCTCTCGCGCACTCTAAAGAGAGCTCAGGTGAGAAATTGCAAACGTCGAGCAATTGCTCAGAGATGAAAAGTGCCAGCACTGAAAGCCCTTGCTAGCCAGCACCCTTCCTTGGAAGCGCTTTCACAGGCACAGCAACACTGGGGCTTTGCGCTTCTATACGCACCAAACATCACGGTCCTTCTCTTTCCGTCTCGTAGACACGAGCTGAGAAATTGCAAACGTCGAGCAATTGCTCAGAGATGAAAAGTGCCAGCACTGAAAGCTGTTGCTAGCCAGCACCCTTCCTTGGAAGCGCTTTCACAGGCGCAGTAAGACTGGGGCTTTGCGCTTCTCTACCCACCAAACGTCACGGTCCTTCTCTTTCCGTCGGTAGACACGAGCTGAGAAATTGCAAACGTCGAGCAATTGCTCAGAGATGAAAAGTGCCAGCACTGAAAGCTCTTGCTAGCCAGCACCCTTCCTTGGAAGCGCTTTTGTAGGCCTAAGAACACTGGGGCTCTGGGCTTCCCTAGCCACCTCATCTTCTGCTCATCCTCTCGCGCACTTTAAAGAGAGCTCAGGTGAGAAATTGCAAACGTCGAGCAATTGCTCAGAGATGAAAAGTGCCAGCACTGAAAGCTCTTGCTAGCCAGCACCCTTCCTTGGAAGCGCTTTTGTAGGCCTAAGAACACTGGGGCTCTGGGCTTCTCTAGCCACCTCATCTTCTGCTCATCCTCTCGCGCACTCTAAAGAGAGCTCAGGTGAGAAATTGCAAACGTCGAGCAATTGCTCAGAGATGAAAAGTGCCAGCACTGAAAGCTGTTGCTAGCCAGCACCCTTCCTTGGAAGCGCTTTCACAGGCGCAGCAACACTGGGGCTTTGCGCTTCTCTAGCCACCAAAAGTCACGGTCCTTCTCTTTCCGTCGGTAGACACGAGCTGAGAAATTGCAAACGTCGAGCAATTGCTCAGAGATGAAAAGTGCCAGCACTGAAAGCCCTTGCTAGCCAGCACCCTTCCTTGGAAGCGCTTTTGTAGGCCTAAGAACACTGGGGCTCTGGGCTTCTCTAGCCACCTCATCTTCTGCTCATCCTCTCGCGCACTCTAAAGAGAGCTCAGGTGAGAAATTGCAAACGTCCAGCAATTGCTCAGAGATGAAAAGTGCCAGCACTGAAAGCTGTTGCTAGCCAGCACCCTTCCTTGGAAGCGCTTTCACAGGCGCAGCAACACTGGGGCTTTGCGCTTCTCTAGCCACCAAACGTCACGGTCCTTCTCTTTCCGTCGGTAGACACGAGCTGAGAAATTGCAAACGTCGAGCAATTGCTCCGAGATGAAAAGTGCCAGCACTGAAAGCTCTTGCTAGCCAGCACCCTTCCTTGGAAGCGCTTTTGTAGGCCTAAGAACACTGGGGCTCTGGGCTTCTCTAGCCACCTCATCTTCTGCTCATCGTCTCGCGCACTCTAAAGAGAGCTCAGGTGAGAAATTGCAAACGTCGAGCAATTGCTCAGAGATGAAAAGTGCCAGCACTGAAAGCTGTTGCTAGCCAGCACCCTTCCTTGGAAGCGCTTTTGTAGGCCTAAGAACACTGGGGCTCTGGGCTTCTCTAGCCACCTCATCTTCTGCTCATCCTCTCGCGCACTCTAAAGAGAGCTCAGGTGAGAAATTGCAAACGTCGAGCAATTGCTCCGAGATGAAAAGTGCCAGCACTGAAAGCTGTTGCTAGCCAGCACCCTTCCTTGGAAGCGCTTTTGTAGGCCTAAAAAGACTGGGGCTCTGGGCTTCCCTAGCCACCTCATCTTCTGCTCATCCTCTCGCGCACATTAAAGAGAGCTCAGGTGAGAAATTGCAAACGTCGAGCAATTGCTCAGAGATGAAAAGTGCCAGCACTGAAAGCTCTTGCTAGCCAGCACCCTTCCTTGGAAGCGCTTTTGTAGGCCTAAGAACACTGGGGCTCTGGGCTTCTCTAGCCACCTCATCTTCTGCTCATCCTCTCGCGCACTCTAAAGAGAGCTCAGGTGAGAAATTGCAAACGTGGAGCAATTGCTCAGAGATGAAAAGTGCCAGCACTGAAAGCTCTTGCTAGCCAGCACCCTTCCTTGGAAGCGCTTTCACAGGCGCAGTAACACTGGGGCTTTGCGCTTCTCTAGCCACCAAACGTCACGGTCCTTCTCTTTCCGTCGGTAGACACGAGCTGAGAAATTGCAAACGTCGAGCAATTGCTCCGAGATGAAAAGTGCCAGCACTGAAAGCTGTTGCTAGCCAGCCCCCTTCCTTGGAAGCGCTTTTGTAGGCCTAAGAACACTGGGGCTCTGGGCTTCTCTAGCCACCTAATCTTGTGCTCATCCTTCGCGCACTCTAAAGAGAGCTCAGGTGAGAAATTGCAAACGTCGAGCAATTGCTCAGAGATGAAAAGTGCCAGCACTGAAAGCTCTTGCTAGCCAGCACCCTTCCTTGGAAGCGCTTTCACAGGCGCAGCAACACTGGGGCTTTACGCTTCTCTAGCCACCAAACGTCACGGTCCTTCTCTTTCCGTCGGTAGACACGAGCTGAGAAATTGCAAACGTCGAGCAATTGCTCAGAGATGAAAAGTGCCAGCACTGAAAGCTGTTGCTAGCCAGCACCCTTCCTTGGAAGCGCTTTCACAGGCGCAGTAACACTGGGGCTTTGCGCTTCTCTAGCCATCAAACGTCACGGTCCTTCTCTTTCCGTCTCCTAGACACGAGCTGAGAAATTGCAAACGTCGAGCAATTGCTCAGAGATGAAAAGTGCCAGCACTGAAAGCTGTTGCTAGCCAGCCCCCTTCCTTGGAAGCGCTTTTGTAGCCCTTAGGACACTGGGGCTCTGGGCTTCTCTAGCCACCTCATCTTCTGCTCATCCTCTCGCGCACTCTAAAGAGAGCTCAGGTGAGAAATTGCAAACGTCGAGCAATTGCTCAGAGATGAAAAGTGCCAGCACTGAAAGCTGTTGCTAGCCAGCACCCTTCTTGGAAGCGCTTTCACAGGCGCAGCAACACTGGGGCTTTGCGCTTCTATACGCACCAAACTTCACGGTCCTTCTCTTTCCGTCTCCTAGACACGAGCTGAGAAATTGCAAACGTCGAGCAACTGCTCAGAGATGAAAAGTGCCAGCACTGAAAGCCCTTGCTAGCCAGCACCCTTCCTTGGAAGCGCTTTCACAGGCGCAGTAACACTGGGGCTTTGCGCTTCTCTACCCACCAAACGTCACGGTCCTTCTCTTTCCGTCGGTAGACACGAGCTGAGAAATTGCAAACGTCGAGCAATTGCTCAGAGATGAAAAGTGCCAGCACTGAAAGCTGTTGCTAGCCAGCCCCCTTCCTTGGAAGCGCTTTTGTAGGCCTAAGAACACTGGGGCTCTGGGCTTCTCTAGCCACCTAATCTTGTGCTCATCCTCTCGCGCACTCTAAAGAGAGCTCAGGTGAGAAATTGCAAACGTCGAGCAATTGCTCAGAGATGAAAAGTGCCAGCACTGAAAGCCCTTGCTAGCCAGCACCCTTCCTTGGAAGCGCTTTCACAGGCGCAGCAACACTGGGGCTTTGCGCTTCTCTAGCCACCAAACGTCACGGTCCTTCTCTTTCCGTCGGTAGACACGAGCTGAGAAATTGCAAACGTCGAGCAATTGCTCCGAGATGAAAAGTGCCAGCACTGAAAGCTGTTGCTAGCCAGCACCCTTCCTTGGAAGCGCTTTCACAGGCGCAGTAACACTGGGGCTTTGCGCTTCTCTAGCCATCAAACGTCATGGTCATTCTCTTTCCGTCTCGTAGACACGAGCTGAGAAATTGCAAACGTCGAGCAATTGCTCAGAGATGAAAAGTGCCAGCACTGAAAGCTGTTGCTAGCCAGCACCCTTCCTTGGAAGCGCTTTTGTAGGCCTAAGAACACTGGGGCTCTGGGCTTCTCTAGCCACCTAATCTTCTGCTCATCCTCTCGCGCACTCTAAAGAGAGCTCAGGTGAGAAATTGCAAACGTCGAGCAATTGCTCAGAGATGAAAAGTGCCAGCACTGAAAGCTCTTGCTAGCCAGCACCCTTCCTTGGAAGCGCTTTCACAAGCGCAGTAACACTGGGGCTTTGCACTTCTCTAGCTACCAAACGTCACGGTCCTTCTCTTTCCGTCTCGTAGACACGAGCTGAGAAATTGCAAACGTCGAGCAATTGCTCAGAGATGAAAAGTGCCAGCACTGAAAGCTGTTGCTAGCCAGCACCCTTCCTTGGAAGCGCTTTCACAGGCGCAGCAACACTGGGGCTTTGCGCTTCTCTAGCCACCAAACGTCACGGTCCTTCTCTTTCCGTCTCGTAGACACGAGCTGAGAAATTGCAAACGTCGAGCAATTGCTCAGAGATGAAAAGTGCCAGCACTGAAAGCTGTTGCTAGCCAGCACCCTTCCTTGGAAGCGCTTTTGTAGGCCTAAGAACACTGGGGCTCTGGGCTTCTCTAGCCACCTCATCTTCTGCTCATCCTCTCGCGCACTCTAAAGAGAGCTCAGGTGAGAAATTGCAAACGTCGAGCAATTGCTCAGAGATGAAAAGTGCCAGCACTGAAAGCCCTTGCTAGCCAGCACCCTTCCTTGGAAGCGCTTTCACAGGCACAGCAACACTGGGGCTTTGCGCTTCTCTAGCCACCAAACATCACGGTCCTTCTCTTTCCGTCTCGTAGACACGAGCTGAGAAATTGCAAACGTCGAGCAATTGCTCAGAGATGAAAAGTGCCAGCACTGAAAGCCCTTGCTAGCCAGCACCCTTCCTTGGAAGCGCTTTCACAGGCGCAGTAAGACTGGGGCTTTGCGCTTCTCTACCCACCAAACGTCACGGTCCTTCTCTTTCCGTCGGTAGACACGAGCTGAGAAATTGCAAACGTCGAGCAATTGCTCAGAGATGAAAAGTGCCAGCACTGAAAGCTCTTGCTAGCCAGCACCCTTCCTTGGAAGCGCTTTTGTAGGCCTAAGAACACTGGGGCTCTGGGCTTCCCTAGCCACCTCATCTTCTGCTCATCCTCTCGCGCACTTTAAAGAGAGCTCAGGTGAGAAATTGCAAACGTCGAGCAATTGCTCAGAGATGAAAAGTGCCAGCACTGAAAGCTCTTGCTAGCCAGCACCCTTCCTTGGAAGCGCTTTTGTAGGCCTAAGAACACTGGGGCTCTGGGCTTCTCTAGCCACCTCATCTTCTGCTCATCCTCTCGCGCACTCTAAAGAGAGCTCAGGTGAGAAATTGCAAACGTGGAGCAATTGCTCAGAGATGAAAAGTGCCAGCACTGAAAGCTGTTGCTAGCCAGCACCCTTCCTTGGAAGCGCTTTCACAGGCGCAGCAACACTGGGGCTTTGCGCTTCTCTAGCCACCAAACGTCACGGTCCTTCTCTTTCCGTCGGTAGACACGAGCTGAGAAATTGCAAACGTCGAGCAATTGCTCAGAGATGAAAAGTGCCAGCACTGAAAGCCCTTGCTAGCCAGCACCCTTCCTTGGAAGCGCTTTCACAGGCGCAGCAACACTGGGGCTTTGCGCTTCTCTAGCCATCAAACGTCATGGTCATTCTCTTTCCGTCTCCTAGACACGAGCTGAGAAATTGCAAACGTCGAGCAATTGCTCAGAGATGAAAAGTGCCAGCACTGAAAGCTGTTGCTAGCCAGCACCCTTCCTTGGAAGCGCTTTCACAGGCACAGCAACACTGGGGCTTTGCGCTTCTATACGCACCAAACATCACGGTCCTTCTCTTTCCGTCTCCTAGACACGAGCTGAGAAATTGCAAACGTCGAGCAATTGCTCCGAGATGAAAAGTGCCAGCACTGAAAGCTGTTGCTAGCCAGCCCCCTTCCTTGGAAGCGCTTTTGTAGGCCTAAGAACACTGGGGCTCTGGGCTTCTCTAGCCACCTCATCTTCTGCTCATCCTCTCGCGCACTCTAAAGAGAGCTCAGGTGAGAAATTACAAACGTTGAGCAATTGCTCAGAGATGAAAAGTGCCAGCACTGAAAGCTGTTGCTAGCCAGCACCCTTCCTTGGAAGCGCTTTCACAGGCGCAGCAACACTGGGGCTTTGCGCTTCTCTAGCCACCAAACGTCACGGTCCTTCTCTTTCCGTCGGTAGACACGAGCTGAGAAATTGCAAACGTCGAGCAATTGCTCAGAGATGAAAAGTGCCAGCACTGAAAGCTGTTGCTAGCCAGCACCCTTCCTTGGAAGCGCTTTTGTAGGCCTAAGAACACTGGGGCTCTGGGCTTCTCTAGCCACCTCATCTTCTGCTCATCCTCTCGCGCACTCTAAAGAGAGCTCAGGTGAGAAATTGCAAACGTTGAGCAATTGCTCAGAGATGAAAAGTGCCAGCACTGAAAGCTGTTGCTAGCCAGCACCCTTCCTTGGAAGCGCTTTCACAGGCGCAGCAACACTGGGGCTTTGCGCTTCTCTAGCCACCAAACGTCACGGTCCTTCTCTTTCTGTCGGTAGACACGAGCTGAGAAATTGCAAACGTCGAGCAATTGCTCCGAGATGAAAAGTGCCAGCACTGAAAGCTGTTGCTAGCCAGCACCCTTCCTTGGAAGCGCTTTTGTAGGCCTAAGAACACTGGGGCTCTGGGCTTCTCTAGCCACCTCATCTTCTGCTCATCCTCTCGCGCACTCTAAAGAGATCTCAGGTGAGAAATTGCAAACGTCGAGCAATTGCTCAGAGATGAAAAGTGCCAGCACTGAAAGCTGTTGCTAGCCAGCACCCTTCCTTGGAAGCGCTTTCACAGGCGCAGCAACACTGGGGCTTTACGCTTCTCTAGCCACCAAACGTCACGGTCCTTCTCTTTCCGTCGGTAGACACGAGCTGAGAAATTGCAAACGTCGAGCAATTGCTCAGAGATGAAAAGTGCCAGCACTGAAAGCTGTTGCTAGCCAGCACCCTTCCTTGGAAGCGCTTTCACAGGCGCAGCAACACTGGGGCTTTGCGCTTCTCTAGCCACCAAACGTCACGGTCCTTCTCTTTCCATGTCATAGACACGAGCTGAGAAATTGCAAAGGTCGAGCAATTGCTCAGAGATGAAAAGTGCCAGCACTGAAAGCTGTTGCTAGCCATCCCCCTTCCTTGGAAGCGCTTTTGTAGGCCTAAGAACACTGGGGCTCTGGGCTTCTCTAGCCACCTCATCTTCTGCTCAGCCTCTCGCGCACTCTAAAGAGAGCTCAGGTGAGAAATTGCAAACGTCGAGCAATTGCTCAGAGATGAAAAGTGCCAGCACTGAAAGCTCTTGCTAGCCAGCACCCTTCCTTGGAAGCGCTTTCACAGGCGCAGCAACACTGGGGCTTTGCGCTTCTCTAGCCACCAAACGTCACGGTCATTCTCTTTCCGTCTCGTAGACACGAGCTGAGAAATTGCAAACGTCGAGCAATTGCTCAGAGATGAAAAGTGCCAGCACTGAAAGCTCTTGCTAGCCAGCACCCTTCCTTGGAAGCGCTTTTGTAGGCCTAAGAACACTGGGGCTCTGGGCTTCTCTAGCCACCTAATCTTCTGCTCATCCTCTCGCGCACTCTAAAGAGAGCTCAGGTGAGAAATTGCAAACGTCCAGCAATTGCTCAGAGATGAAAAGTGCCAGCACTGAAAGCTGTTGCTAGCCAGCACCCTTCCTTGGAAGCGCTTTCACAGGCGCAGTAACACTGGGGCTTTGCGCTTCTATACGCACCAAACGTCACGGTCCTTCTCTTTCCGTCTCGTAGACACGAGCTGAGAAATTGCAAACGTCGAGCAATTGCTCAGAGATGAAAAGTGCCAGCCCTGAAAGCTGTTGCTAGCCAGCACCCTTCCTTGGAAGCGCTTTCACAGGCGCAGCAACACTGGGGCTTTGCGCTTCTCTAGCCACCAAACGTCACGGTCCTTCTCTTTCCGTCTCGTAGACACGAGCTGAGAAATTGCAAACGTCGAGCAATTGCTCAGAGATGAAAAGTGCCAGCACTGAAAGCTCTTGCTAGCCAGCACCCTTCCTTGGAAGCGCTTTTGTAGGCCTAAGAACACTGGGGCTCTGGGCTTCTCTAGCCACCTCATCTTCTGCTCATCCTCTCGCGCACTCTAAAGAGAGCTCAGGTGAGAAATTGCAAATGTCGAGCAATTGCTCAGAGATGAAAAGTGCCAGCACTGAAAGCTCTTGCTAGCCAGCACCCTTCCTTGGAAGCGCTTTTGTAGGCCTAAGAACACTGGGGCTCTGGGCTTCTCTAGCCACCTCATCTTCTGCTCATCCTCTCGCGCACTCTAAAGAGAGCTCAGGTGAGAAATTGCAAACGTCCAGCAATTGCTCAGAGATGAAAAGTGCCAGCACTGAAAGCTGTTGCTAGCCAGCACCCTTCCTTGGAAGCGCTTTCACAGGCGCAGCAACACTGGGGCTTTGCGCTTCTCTAGCCACCAAACGTCACGGTCATTCTCTTTCCGTCTCGTAGACACGAGCTGAGAAATTGCAAACGTCGAGCAATTGCTCAGAGATGAAAAGTGCCAGCACTGAAAGCTGTTGCTAGCCAGCACCCTTCCTTGGAAGCGCTTTTGTAGGCCTAAGAACACTGGGGCTCTGGGCTTCTCTAGCCACCTCATCTTCTGCTCATCCTCTCGCGCACTCTAAAGAGAGCTCAGGTGAGAAATTGCAAACGTCGAGCAATTGCTCAGAGATGAAAAGTGCCAGCACTGAAAGCTGTTGCTAGCCAGCACCCTTCCTTGGAAGCGCTTTCACAGGCGCAGCAACACTGGGGCTTTGCGCTTCTCTAGCCACCAAACGTCACGGTCCTTCTCTTTCCGTCTCGTAGACACGAGCTGAGAAATTGCAAACGTCGAGCAATTGCTCAGAGATGAAAAGTGCCAGCACTGAAAGCTGTTGCTAGCCAGCACCCTTCCTTGGAAGCGCTTTTGTAGGCCTAAGAACACTGGGGCTCTGGGCTTCTCTAGCCACCTCATCTTCTGCTCATCCTCTCGCGCACTCTAAAGAGAGCTCAGGTGAGAAATTGCAAACGTCGAGCAATTGCTCAGAGATGAAAAGTGCCAGCACTGAAAGCTGTTGCTAGCCAGCACCCTTCCTTGGAAGCGCTTTCACAGGCGCAGCAACACTGGGGCTTTACGCTTCTATACGCACCAAACGTCACGGTCTTTCTCTTTCCGTCTCGTAGACACGAGCTGAGAAATTGCAAACGTCGAGCAATTGCTCAGAGATGAAAAGTGCCAGCACTGAAAGCTGTTGCTAGCCAGCACCCTTCCTTGGAAGCGCTTTCACAGGCGCAGCAACACTGGGGCTTTGCGCTTCTATACACACCAAACGTCACGGTCCTTCTCTTTCCGTCGGTAGACACGAGCTGAGAAATTGCAAACGTCCAGCAATTGCTCCGAGATGAAAAGTGCCAGCACTGAAAGCTGTTGCTAGCCATCCCCCTTCCTTGGAAGCGCTTTTGTAGGCCTAAGAACACTGGGGCTCTGGGATTCTCTAGCCACCTCATCTTCTGCTCATCCTCTCGCGCACTCTAAAGAGAGCTCAGGTGAGAAATTGCAAACGTCGAGCAATTGCTCAGAGATGAAAAGTGCCAGCACTGAAAGCTGTTGCTAGCCAGCACCCTTCCTTGGAAGCGCTTTCACAGGCGCAGCAACACTGGGGCTTTGCGCTTCTCTACCCACCAAACGTCACGGTCCTTCTCTTTCCGTCTCGTAGACACGAGCTGAGAAATTGCAAACGTCGAGCAATTGCTCCGAGATGAAAAGTGCCAGCACTGAAAGCTCTTGCTAGCCAGCACCCTTCCTTGGAAGCGCTTTTGTAGGCCTAAGAACACTGGGGCTCTGGGCTTCTCTAGCCACCTCATCTTCTGCTCATCCTCTCGCGCACTCTAAAGAGAGCTCAGGTGAGAAATTACAAACGTCGAGCAATTGCTCAGAGATGAAAAGTGCCAGCACTGAAAGCTCTTGCTAGCCAGCACCCTTCCTTGGAAGCGCTTTCACAGGCGCAGCAACACTGGGGCTTTGCGCTTCTATACGCACCAAACGTCACGGTCCTTCTCTTTCCGTCGGTAGACACGAGCTGAGAAATTGCAAACGTCGAGCAATTGCTCAGAGATGAAAAGTGCCAGCACTGAAAGCTGTTGCTAGCCAGCACCCTTCCTTGGAAGCGCTTTTGTAGGCCTAAGAACACTGGGGCTCTGGGCTTCTCTAGCCACCTCATCTTCTGCTCATCCTCTCGCGCACTCTAAAGAGAGCTCAGGTGAGAAATTGCAAACGTCCAGCAATTGCTCAGAGATGAAAAGTGCCAGCACTGAAAGCTCTTGCTAGCCAGCACCCTTCCTTGGAAGCGCTTTCACAGGTGCAGTAACACTGGGGCTTTGCGCTTCTCTACCCACCAAACGTCACGGTCCTTCTCTTTCCGTCTCGTAGACACGAGCTGAGAAATTGCAAACGTCAAGCAATTGCTCAGAGATGAAAAGTGCCAGCACTGAAAGCTCTTGCTAGCCAGCACCCTTCCTTGGAAGCGCTTTCACAGGCGCAGTAACACTGGGGCTTTGCGCTTCTCTAGCCACCAAACGTCACGGTCCTTCTCTTTCCGTCTCCTAGACACGAGCTGAGAAATTGCAAACGTCGAGCAATTGCTCCGAGATGAAAAGTGCCAGCACTGAAAGCTGTTGCTAGCCAGCACCCTTCCTTGGAAGCGCTTTTGTAGGCCTAAGAACACTGGGGCTCTGGGCTTCTCTAGCCACCTCATCTTCTGCTCATCCTCTCGCGCACTCTAAAGAGAGCTCAGGTGAGAAATTGCAAACGTCGAGCAATTGCTCCGAGATGAAAAGTGCCAGCACTGAAAGCTGTTGCTAGCCAGCACCCTTCCTTGGAAGCGCTTTCACAGGCGCAGCAACACTGGGGCTTTGCGCTTGTCTAGCCACCATACGCCACGGTCCTTCTCTTTCCGTCTCCTAGACACGAGCTGAGAAATTGCAAACGTCGAGCAATTGCTCAGAGATGAAAAGTGCCAGCACTGAAAGCTCTTGCTAGCCAGCACCCTTCCTTGGAAGCGCTTTCACAGGCGCAGCAACACTGGGGCTTTGCGCTTCTATACGCACCAAACGTCACGGTCTTTCTCTTTCCGTCTCCTAGACATGAGCTGAGAAATTGCAAACGTCGAGCAATTGCTCAGAGATGAAAAGTGCCAGCACTGAAAGCTCTTGCTAGCCAGCACCCTTCCTTGGAAGCGATTTCACAGGCGCAGCAACACTGGGGCTTTGCGCTTCTATACGCACCAAATGTCACGGTCATTCTCTTTCCGTCTCGTAGACACGAGCTGAGAAATTGCAAACGTCGAGCAATTGCTCCGAGATGAAAAGTGCCAGCACTGAAAGCTGTTGCTAGCCAGCCCCCTTCCTTGGAAGCGCTTTTGTAGGCCTAAGAACACTGGGGCTCTGGGCTTCTCTAGCCACCTCATCTTCTGCTCATCCTCTCGCGCAGTCTAAAGAGAGCTCAGGTGAGAAATTGCAAACGTCGAGCAATTGCTCAGAGATGAAAAGTGCCAGCACTGAAAGCTGTTGCTAGCCAGCACCCTTCCTTGGAAGCGCTTTCACAGGCGCAGTAACACTGGGGCTTTGCGCTTCTCTAGCCACCAAACGTCACGGTCCTTCTCTTTCCGTCTCCTAGACACGAGCTGAGAAATTGCAAACGTCGAGCAATTGCTCCGAGATGAAAAGTGCCAGCACTGAAAGCTGTTGCTAGCCAGCACCCTTCCTTGGAAGCGCTTTTGTAGGCCTAAGAACACTGGGGCTCTGGGCTTCTCTAGCCACCTCATCTTCTGCTCATCCTCTCGCGCACTCTAAAGAGAGCTCAGGTGAGAAATTGCAAACGTCGAGCAATTGCTCAGAGATGAAAAGTGCCAGCACTGAAAGCTCTTGCTAGCCAGCACCCTTCCTTGGAAGCGCTTTCACAGGCGCAGCAACACTGGGGCTTTGCGCTTCTATACGCACCAAACGTCACGGTCATTCTCTTTCCGTCTCGTAGACACGAGCTGAGAAATTGCAAACGTCCAGCAATTGCTCAGAGATGAAAAGTGCCAGCACTGAAAGCTGTTGCTAGCCAGCACCCTTCCTTGGAAGCGCTTTCACAGGCGCAGCAACACTGGGGCTTTGCGCTTCTCTAGCCACCAAACGCCACGGTCCTTCTCTTTCCGTCTCCTAGACACGAGCTGAGAAATTGCAAACGTCGAGCAATTGCTCAGAGATGAAAAGTGCCAGCACTGAAAGCTGTTGCTAGCCAGCACCGTTCCTTGGAAGCGCTTTCACAGGCGCAGCAACACTGGGGCTTTGCTCTTCTATACGCACCAAACATCACGGTCTTTCTCTTTCCGTCTCGTAGACATGAGCTGAGAAATTGCAAACGTCGAGCAATTGCTCAGAGATGAAAAGTGCCAGCACTGAAAGCTGTTGCTAGCCAGCACCCTTCCTTGGAAGCGCTTTCACAGGCGCAGCAACACTGGGGCTTTGTGCTTCTATACGCACCAAACGTCACGGTCATTCTCTTTCCATCTCCTAGACACGAGCTGAGAAATTGCAAACGTCGAGCAATTGCTCAGAGATGAAAAGTGCCAGCACTGAAAGCTGTTGCTAGCCAGCACCCTTCCTTGGAAGCGCTTTTGTAGGCCTAAGAACACTGGGGCTCTGGGCTTCTCTAGCCACCTCATCTTCTGCTCATCCTCTCGCGCACTCTAAAGAGAGCTCAGGTGAGAAATTGCAAACGTCGAGCAATTGCTCAGAGATGAAAAGTGCCAGCACTGAAAGCTGTTGCTAGCCAGCACCCTTCCTTAGAAGCGCTTTCACACGCGCAGTAACACTGGGGCTTTGCGCTTCTCTAGCCACCAAACGTCACGGTCCTTCTCTTTCCGCCTCGTAGACACGAGCTGAGAAATTGCAAACGTCGAGCAATTGCTCAGAGATGAAAAGTGCCAGCACTGAAAGCTGTTGCTAGCCAGCACCCTTCCTTGGAAGCGCTTTTGTAGGCCTAAGAACACTGGGGCTCTGGGCTTCTCTAGCCACCTCATCTTCTGCTCATCCTCTCGCGCACATTAAAGAGAGCTCAGGTGAGAAATTGCAAACGTCGAGCAATTGCTCAGAGATGAAAAGTGCCAGCACTGAAAGCTCTTGCTAGCCAGCACCCTTCCTTGGAAGCGCTTTCACAGGCGCAGCAACACTGGGGCTTTGCGCTTCTCTAGCCACCATACGTCACGGTCCTTCTCTTTCCGCCTCGTAGACACGAGCTGAGAAATTGCAAACGTCGAGCAATTGCTCAGAGATGAAAAGTGCCAGCACTGAAAGCTCTTGCTAGCCAGCACCCTTCCTTGGAAGCGCTTTTGTAGGCCTAAGAACACTGGGGCTCTGGGCTTCTCTAGCCACCTCATCTTCTGCTCATCCTCTCGCGCACTCTAAAGAGAGCTCAGGTGAGAAATTGCAAACGTCGAGCAATTGCTCAGAGATGAAAAGTGCCAGCACTGAAAGCTCTTGCTAGCCAGCACCCTTCCTTGGAAGCGCTTTTGTAGCCCTTAGGACACTGGGGCTCTGGGCTTCTCTAGCCACCTCATCTTCTGCTCATCCTCTCGCGCACTCTAAAGAGAGCTCAGGTGAGAAATTGCAAACGTCGAGCAATTGCTCAGAGATGAAAAGTGCCAGCACTGAAAGCTCTTGCTAGCCAGCACCCTTCCTTGGAAGCGCTTTCACAGGCGCAGCAACACTGGGGCTTTGCGCTTCTCTAGCCACCAAACGTCACGGTCCTTCTCTTTCCGTCTTGTAGACACGAGCTGAGAAATTGCAAACGTCGAGCAATTGCTCAGAGATGAAAAGTGCCAGCACTGAAAGCTGTTGCTAGCCAGCACCCTTCCTTGGAAGCACTTTCACAGGCGCAGCAACACTGGGGCTTTGCGCTTCTATACGCACCAAACGTCACGGTCCTTCTCTTTCCGTCTCGTAGACACGAGCTGAGAAATTGCAAACGTCGAGCAATTGCTCCGAGATGAAAAGTGCCAGCACTGAAAGCTGTTGCTAGCCAGCACCCTTCCTTAGAAGCGCTTTCACACGCGCAGTAACACTGGGGCTTTGCGCTTCTCTAGCCACCAAACGTCACGGTCCTTCTCTTTCCGCCTCGTAGACACGAGCTGAGAAATTGCAAACGTCGAGCAATTGCTCAGAGATGAAAAGTGCCAGCACTGAAAGCTGTTGCTAGCCAGCACCCTTCCTTGGAAGCGCTTTTGTAGGCCTAAGAACACTGGGGCTCTGGGCTTCTCTAGCCACCTCATCTTCTGCTCATCCTCTCGCGCACTCTAAAGAGAGCTCAGGTGAGAAATTGCAAACGTCGAGCAATTGCTCAGAGATGAAAAGTGCCAGCACTGAAAGCTGTTGCTAGCCAGCACCCTTCCTTGGAAGCGCTTTCACAGGCGCAGCAACACTGGGGCTTTGCGCTTCTCTAGCCACCAAACGTCACGGTCCTTCTCTTTCCGCCTCGTAGACACGAGCTGAGAAATTGCAAACGTCGAGCAATTGCTCAGAGATGAAAAGTGCCAGCACTGAAAGCTGTTGCTAGCCAGCACCCTTCCTTGGAAGCGCTTTTGTAGGCCTAAGAACACTGGGGCTCTGGGCTTCTCTAGCCACCTCATCTTCTGCTCATCCTCTCGCGCACTCTAAAGAGAGCTCAGGTGAGAAATTGCAAACGTCGAGCAATTGCTCAGAGATGAAAAGTGCCAGCACTGAAAGCTCTTGCTAGCCAGCACCCTTCCTTGGAAGCGCTTTTGTAGCCCTTAGGACACTGGGGCTCTGGGCTTCTCTAGCCACCTCATCTTCTGCTCATCCTCTCGCGCACTCTAAAGAGAGCTCAGGTGAGAAATTGCAAACGTCGAGCAATTGCTCAGAGATGAAAAGTGCCAGCACTGAAAGCTCTTGCTAGCCAGCACCCTTCCTTGGAAGCGCTTTCACAGGCGCAGCAACACTGGGGCTCTGCGCTTCTCTAGCCACCAAACGTCACGGTCCTTCTCTTTCCGTCTTGTAGACACGAGCTGAGAAATTGTAAACGTCGAGCAATTGCTCAGAGATGAAAAGTGCCAGCACTGAAAGCTGTTGCTAGCCAGCACCCTTCCTTGGAAGCACTTTCACAGGCGCAGCAACACTGGGGCTTTGCGCTTCTATACGCACCAAACGTCACGGTCCTTCTCTTTCCGTCTCGTAGACACGAGCTGAGAAATTGCAAACGTCGAGCAATTGCTCCGAGATGAAAAGTGCCAGCACTGAAAGCTGTTGCTAGCCAGCCCCCTTCCTTGGAAGCGCTTTTGTAGGCCTAAGAACACTGGGGCTCTGGGCTTCTCTAGCCACCTCATCTTCTGCTCATCCTCTCGCGCACTCTAAAGAGAGCTCAGGTGAGAAATTGCAAACGTCGAGCAATTGCTCAGAGATGAAAAGTGCCAGCACTGAAAGCTCTTGCTAGCCAGCACCCTTCCTTGGAAGCGCTTTCACAGGCGCAGCAACACTGGGGCTTTGCGCTTCTCTAGCCACCAAACGTCACGGTCCTTCTCTTTCCGTCTCGTAGACATGAGCTGAGAAAATGCAAACGTCGAGCAATTGCTCAGAGATGAAAAGTGCCAGCACTGAAAGCTGTTGCTAGCCAGCACCCTTCCTTGGAAGCGCTTTTGTAGGCCTAAGAACACTGGGGCTCTGGGCTTCCCTAGCCACCTCATCTTCTGCTCATCCTCTCGCGCACTCTAAAGAGAGCTCAGGTGAGAAATTGCAAACGTCGAGCAATTGCTCAGAGATGAAAAGTGCCAGCACTGAAAGCTGTTGCTAGCCAGCACCCTTCCTTGGAAGCGCTTTCACAGGCGCAGTAACACTGGGGCTTTGCACTTCTCTACGTACCAAACGTCACGGTCATTCTCTTTCTGTCTCGTAGACACGAGCTGAGAAATTGCAAACGTGGAGCAATTGCTCAGAGATGAAAAGTGCCAGCACTGAAAGCTCTTGCTAGCCAGCACCCTTCCTTGGAAGCGCTTTCACAGGCGCAGCAACACTGGGGCTTTGCGCTTCTATACGCACCAAACGTCACGGTCCTTCTCTTTCCGTCTCGTAGACATGAGCTGAGAAAATGCAAACGTCGAGCAATTGCTCAGAGATGAAAAGTGCCAGCACTGAAAGCTGTTGCTAGCCAGCCCCCTTCCTTGGAAGCGCTTTTGTAGGCCTAAGAACACTGGGGCTCTGGGCTTCTCTAGCCACCTCATCTTCTGCTCATCCTCTCGCGCACTCTAAAGAGAGCTCAGGTGAGAAATTGCAAACGTCCAGCAATTGCTCAGAGATGAAAAGTGCCAGCACTGAAAGCTGTTGCTAGCCAGCACCCTTCCTTGGAAGCGCTTTCACAGGTGCAGCAACACTGGGGCTTTGCGCTTCTCTAGCCACCAAACGTCACGGTCATTCTCTTTCCGCCTCGTAGACACGAGCTGAGAAATCGAAAACGTCGAGCAATTGCTCAGAGATGAAAAGTGCCAGCACTGAAAGCTGTTGCTAGCCAGCACCCTTCCTTGGAAGCGCTTTCACAGGCGCAGCAACACTGGGGCTTTGCGCTTCTCTAGCCACCAAACGCCACGGTCCTTCTCTTTCCGTCTCGTAGACACGAGCTGAAAAATTGCAAACGTCGAGCAATTGCTCAGAGATGAAAAGTGCCAGCACTGAAAGCTCTTGCTAGCCAGCACCCTTCCTTGGAAGCGCTTTCACAGGCGCAGCAACACTGGGGCTTTGCGCTTCTATACGCACCAAACGTCACGGTCTTTCTCTTTCCGTCTCGTAGACACGAGCTGAGAAATTGCAAACGTCGAGCAATTGCTCAGAGATGAAAAGTGCCAGCACTGAAAGCTCTTGCTAGCCAGCACCCTTCCTTGGAAGCGCTTTTGTAGGCCTAAGAACACTGGGGCTCTGGGCTTCTCTAGCCACCTCATCTTCTGCTCATCCTCTCGCGCACTCTAAAGAGAGCTCAGGTGAGAAATTGCAAACGTCCAGCAATTGCTCAGAGATGAAAAGTGCCAGCACTGAAAGCTGTTGCTAGCCAGCACCCTTCCTTGGAAGCGCTTTCACAGGCGCAGCAACACTGGGGCTTTGCGCTTCTCTAGCCACCAAACGTCACGGTCCTTCTCTTTCCGTCGGTAGACACGAGCTGAGAAATTGCAAACGTGGAGCAATTGCTCAGAGATGAAAAGTGCCAGCACTGAAAGCTGTTGCTAGCCAGCACCCTTCCTTGGAAGCGCTTTTGTAGGCCTAAGAACACTGGGGCTCTGGGCTTCCCTAGCCACCTCATCTTCTGCTCATCCTCTCGCGCACTCTAAAGAGAGCTCAGGTGAGAAATTGCAAACGTCCAGCAATTGCTCAGAGATGAAAAGTGCCAGCACTGAAAGCTGTTGCCAGCCAGCACCCTTCCTTGGAAGCGCTTTCACAGGCGCAGTAACACTGGGGCTTTGCGCTTCTCTACGCACCAAACGTCACGGTCCTTCTCTTTCCGTCTCGTAGACACGAGCTGAGAAATTGCAAACGTCGAGCAATTGCTCAGAGATGAAAAGTGCCAGCACTGAAAGCTGTTGCTAGCCAGCACCCTTCCTTGGAAGCGCTTTCACAGGCGCAGTAACACTGGGGCTTTGCGCTTCTCTACCCACCAAACGTCACGGTCCTTCTCTTTCCATCTCGTAGACACGAGCTGAGAAATTGCAAACGTCGAGCAATTGCTCAGAGAAGAAAAGTGCCAGCACTGAAAGCTGTTGCTAGCCAGCACCCTTCCTTGGAAGCGCTTTCACAGGCACAGCAACACTGGGGCTTTGCGCTTCTCTAGCCATCAAACGTCACGGTCATTCTCTTTCCGCCTCGTAGACACGAGCTGAGAAATTGAAAACGTCAAGCAATTGCTCGGAGATGAAAAGTGCCAGCACTGAAAGCTGTTGCTAGCCAGCACCCTTCCTTGGAAGCGCTTTTGTAGGCCTAAGAACACTGGGGCTCTGGGCTTCTCTAGCCACCTCATCTTCTGCTCATCCTCTCGCGCGCTCTAAAGAGAGCTCAGGTGAGAAATTGCAAACGTCCAGCAATTGCTCAGAGATGAAAAGTGCCAGCACTGAAAGCTCTTGCTAGCCAGCACCCTTCCTTGGAAGCGCTTTCACAGGCGCAGCAACACTGGGGCTTTGCGCTTCTATACGCACCAAACGTCACGGTCCTTCTCTTTCCGTCTCCTAGACACGAGCTGAGAAATTGCAAACGTCGAGCAATTGCTCCGAGATGAAAAGTGCCAGCACTGAAAGCTGTTGCTAGCCAGCACCCTTCCTTGGAAGCGCTTTCACAGGCGCAGCAACACTGGGGCTTTGCGCTTCTCTACGCACCAAACGTCACGGTCATTCTCTTTCCGTCTCGTAGACACGAGCTGAGAAATTGCAAACGTCGAGCAATTGCTCAGAGATGAAAAGTGCCAGCACTGAAAGCTCTTGCTAGCCAGCACCCTTCCTTGGAAGCGCTTTCACAGGCACAGCAACACTGGGGCTTTGCGCTTCTATACGCACCAAATGTCACGGTCATTCTCTTTCCGTCTCGTAGACACGAGCTGAGAAATTGCAAACGTGGAGCAATTGCTCAGAGATGAAAAGTGCCAGCACTGAAAGCTGTTGCTAGCCAGCCCCCTTCCTTGGAAGCGCTTTTGTAGGCCTAAGAACACTGGGGCTCTGGGCTTCTCTAGCCACCTCATCTTCTGCTCATCCTCTCGCGCACTCTAAAGAGAGCTCAGGTGAGAAATTGCAAACGTCGAGCAATTGCTCAGAGATGAAAAGTGCCAGCACTGAAAGCTCTTGCTAGCCAGCACCCTTCCTTGGAAGCGCTTTCACAGGCGCAGCAACACTGGGGCTTTGCGCTTCTCTAGCCACCAAACGTCACGGTCATTCTCTTTCCGTCTCGTAGACACGAGCTGAGAAATTGCAAACGTCCAGCAATTGCTCAGAGATGAAAAGTGCCAGCACTGAAAGCTCTTGCTAGCCAGCACCCTTCCTTGGAAGCGCTTTTGTAGGCCTAAGAACACCGGGGCTCTGGGCTTCTCTAGCCACCTCATCTTCTGCTCATCCTCTCGCGCACTCTAAAGAGAGCTCAGGTGAGAAATTGCAAATGTCGAGCAATTGCTCAGAGATGAAAAGTGCCAGCACTGAAAGCTGTTGCTAGCCAGCACCCTTCCTTGGAAGCGCTTTCACAGGCGCAGCAACACTGGGGCTTTGCGCTTCTCTAGCCACCAAACGTCACGGTCCTTCTCGTTCCGTCTCCTAGACACGAGCTGAGAAATTGCAAATGTCGAGCAATTGCTCCGAGATGAAAAGTGCCAGCACTGAAAGCTCTTGCTAGCCAGCACCCTTCCTTGGAAGCGCTTTTGTAGGCCTAAGAACACTGGGGCTCTGGGCTTCCCTAGCCACCTCATCTTCTGCTCATCCTCTCGCGCACTCTAAAGAGAGCTCAGGTGAGAAATTGCAAACGTCGAGCAATTGCTCAGAGATGAAAAGTGCCAGCACTGAAAGCTCTTGCTAGCCAGCACCCTTCCTTGGAAGCGCTTTCACAGGCGCAGCAACACTGGGGCTTTGCGCTTCTCTAGCCACCAAAAGTCACGGTCCTTCTCTTTCCGTCTCGTAGACACGAGCTGAGAAATTGCAAACGTCGAGCAATTGCTCAGAGATGAAAAGTGCCAGCACTGAAAGCTCTTGCTAGCCAGCCCCCTTCCTTGGAAGCGCTTTTGTAGGCCTAAGAACACTGGGGCTCTGGGCTTCTCTAGCCACCTCATCTTCTGCTCATCCTCTCGCGCACTCTAAAGAGAGCTCAGGTGAGAAATTGCAAACGTGGAGCAATTGATCAGAGATGAAAAGTGCCAGCACTGAAAGCTGTTGCTAGCCAGCACCCTTCCTTGGAAGCGCTTTCACAGGCGCAGCAACACTGGGGCTTTGCGCTTCTCTAGCCACCAAACGTCACGGTCCTTCTCTTTCCGTCTCCTAGACACGAGCTGAGAAATTGCAAACGTCGAGCAATTGCTCCGAGATGAAAAGTGCCAGCACTGAAAGCTGTTGCTAGCCAGCACCCTTCCTTGGAAGCGCTTTTGTAGGCCTAAGAACACTGGGTCTCTGGGCTTCTCTAGCCACCTCATCTTCTGCTCATCCTCTCGCGCACTCTAAAGAGAGCTCAGGTGAGAAATTGAAAACGTCCAGCAATTGCTCAGAGATGAAAAGTGCCAGCACTGAAAGCTGTTGCTAGCCAGCACCCTTCCTTGGAAGCGCTTTCACAGGCGCAGCAACACTGGGGCTTTGCGCTTCTATACGCACCAAACGTCACGGTCCTTCTCTTTCCGTCTCGTAGACACGAGCTGAGAAATTGCAAACGTCCAGCAATTGCTCAGAGATGAAAAGTGCCAGCACTGAAAGCTGTTGCTAGCCAGCACCCTTCCTTGGAAGCGCTTTTGTAGGCCTAAGAACACTGGGGCTCTGGGCTTCTCTAGCCACCTCATCTTCTGCTCATCCTCTCGCGCACTCTAAAGAGAGCTCAGGTGAGAAATTGCAAACGTCGAGCAATTGCTCAGAGATGAAAAGTGCCAGCACTGAAAGCTGTTGCTAGCCAGCACCCTTCCTTGGAAGCGCTTTCACAGGCGCAGCAACACTGGGGCTTTGCGCTTCTATACGCACCAAACGTCACGGTCCTTCTCTTTCCGTCTCGTAGATACGAGCTGAGAAATTGCAAAAGTCGAGCAATTGCTCAGAGATGAAAAGTGCCAGCACTGAAAGCTCTTGCTAGCCAGCACCCTTCCTTGGAAGCGCTTTCACAGGCGCAGCAACACTGGGGCTTTGCGCTTCTCTACGCACCAAACGTCACGGTCATTCTCTTTCCGCCTCGTAGACACGAGCTGAGAAATTGAAAACGTCGAGCAATTGCTCAGAGATGAAAAGTGCCAGCACTGAAAGCTGTTGCTAGCCAGCACCCTTCCTTGGAAGCGCTTTTGTAGGCCTAAGAACACTGGGGCTCTGGGCTTCCCTAGCCACCTCATCTTCTGCTCATCCTCTCGCGCACTCTAAAGAGAGCTCAGGTGAGAAATTGCAAACGTCGAGCAATTGCTCAGAGATGAAAAGTGCCAGCACTGAAAGCTCTTGCTAGCCAGCACCCTTCCTTGGAAGCGCTTTCACAGGCGCAGCAACACTGGGGCTTTGCACTGCTGTACGTACCAAACGTCACGGTCCTTCTCTTTCCGTCGGTAGACACGAGCTGAGAAATTGCAAACGTCGAGCAATTGCTCCGAGATGAAAAGTGCCAGCACTGAAAGCTGTTGCTAGCCAGCACCCTTCCTTGGAAGCGCTTTTGTAGGCCTAAGAACACTGGGGCTCTGGGCTTCTCTAGCCACCTCATCTTCTGCTCATCCTCTCGCGCACTCTAAAGAGAGCTCAGGTGAGAAATTGCAAACGTCGAGCAATTGCTCAGAGATGAAAAGTGCCAGCACTGAAAGCCCTTGCTAGCCAGCACCCTTCCTTGGAAGCGCTTTCACAGGCGCAGCAACACTGGGGCTTTGCACTTCTGTACGTACCAAACGTCACGGTCCTTCTCTTTCCGTCGGTAGACACGAGCTGAGAAATTGCAAACGTCGAGCAATTGCTCCGAGATGAAAAGTGCCAGCACTGAAAGCTCTTGCTAGCCAGCACCCTTCCTTGGAAGCGCTTTTGTAGGCCTAAGAACACTGGGGCTCTGGGCTTCTCTAGCCACCTCATCTTCTGCTCATCCTCTCGCGCACTCTAAAGAGAGCTCAGGTGAGAAATTGCAAACGTCGAGCAATTGCTCAGAGATGAAAAGTGCCAGCACTGAAAGCTCTTGCTAGACAGCACCCTTCCTTGGAAGCGCTTTCACAGGCGCAGCAACACTGGGGCTTTGCGCTTCTCTAGCCACCAAACGTCACGGTCCTTCTCTTTCCGTCTCGTAGACACGAGCTGAGAAATTGCAAACGTCGAGCAATTGCTCAGAGATGAAAAGTGCCAGCACTGAAAGCTCTTGCTAGCCAGCACCCTTCCTTGGAAGCGCTTTCACAGGCGCAGCAACACTGGGGCTTTGCGCTTCTCTACCCACCAAACGTCACGGTCCTTCTCTTTCCATCTCCTAGACACGAGCTGAGAAATTGCAAACGTCGAGCAATTGCTCAGAGATGAAAAGTGCCAGCACTGAATGCTCTTGCTAGCCAGCCCCCTTCCTTGGAAGCGCTTTTGTAGGCCTAAGAACACTGGGGCTCTGGGCTTCTCTAGCCACCTCATCTTCTGCTCATCCTCTCGCGCACTCTAAAGAGAGCTCAGGTGAGAAATTGCAAACGTCCAGCAATTGCTCAGAGATGAAAAGTGCCAGCACTGAAAGCTCTTGCTAGCCAGCACCCTTCCTTGGAAGCGCTTTCACAGGCGCAGCAACACTGGGGCTTTGCGCTTCTCTAGCCACCAAACGTCACGGTCCTTCTCTTTCCGTCTTCTAGACACGAGCTGAGAAATTGCAAACGTCGAGCAATTGCTCAGAGATGAAAAGTGCCAGCACTGAAAGCTGTTGCTAGCCAGCCCCCTTCCTTGGAAGCGCTTTTGTAGGCCTAAGAACACCGGGGCTCTGGGCTTCTCTAGCCACCTCATCTTCTGCTCATCCTCTCGCGCACTCTAAAGAGAGCTCAGGTGAGAAATTGCAAACGTCGAGCAATTGCTCAGAGATGAAAAGTGCCAGCACTGAAAGCTGTTGCTAGCCAGCACCCTTCCTTGGAAGCGCTTTCACAGGCGCAGCAACACTGGGGCTTTGCGCTTCTATACGCACCAAACGTCAAGGTCCTTCTCTTTCCGTCTCGTAGACACGAGCTGAGAAATTGCAAACGTCGAGCAATTGCTCGGAGATGAAAAGTGCCAGCACTGAAAGCTCTTGCTAGCCAGCACCCTTCCTTGGAAGCGCTTTTGTAGGCCTAAGAACACTGGGGCTCTGGGCTTCTCTAGCCACCTCATCTTCTGCTCATCCTCTCGCGCAGTCTAAAGAGAGCTCAGGTGAGAAATTGCAAACGTCGAGCAATTGCTCAGAGATGAAAAGTGCCAGCACTGAAAGCTCTTGCTAGCCAGCACCCTTCCTTGGAAGCGCTTTCAGAGGCGCAGCAACACTGGGGCTTTGCACTTCTCTACCCACCAAAAGTCACGGTCCTTCTCTTTCCGTCTCGTAGACACGAGCTGAGAAATTGCAAACGTCGAGCAATTGCTCAGAGATGAAAAGTGCCAGCACTGAAAGCTCTTGCTAGCCAGCACCCTTCCTTGGAAGCGCTTTCACAGGCGCAGCAACACTGGGGCTTTGCGCTTCTCTACCCACCAAACGTCACGGTCCTTCTCTTTCCATCTCCTAGACACGAGCTGAGAAATTGCAAACGTCGAGCAATTGCTCAGAGATGAAAAGTGCCAGCACTGAATGCTCTTGCTAGCCAGCCCCCTTCCTTGGAAGCGCTTTTGTAGGCCTAAGAACACTGGGGCTCTGGGCTTCTCTAGCCACCTCATCTTCTGCTCATCCTCTCGCGCACTCTAAAGAGAGCTCAGGTGAGAAATTGCAAACGTCGAGCAATTGCTCAGAGATGAAAAGTGCCAGCACTGAAAGCTCTTGCTAGCCAGCACCCTTCCTTGGAAGCGCTTTCACAGGCGCAGCAACACTGGGGCTTTGCGCTTCTCTAGCCACCAAACGTCACGGTCCTTCTCTTTCCGTCTTCTAGACACGAGCTGAGAAATTGCAAACGTCGAGCAATTGCTCAGAGATGAAAAGTGCCAGCACTGAAAGCTGTTGCTAGCCAGCACCCTTCCTTGGAAGCGCTTTTGTAGGCCTAAGAACACCGGGGCTCTGGGCTTCTCTAGCCACCTCATCTTCTGCTCATCCTCTCGCGCACTCTAAAGAGAGCTCAGGTGAGAAATTGCAAATGTCGAGCAATTGCTCAGAGATGAAAAGTGCCAGCACTGAAAGCTGTTGCTAGCCAGCACCCTTCCTTGGAAGCGCTTTCACAGGCGCAGCAACACTGGGGCTTTGCGCTTCTCTAGCCACCAAACGTCACGGTCCTTCTCTTTCCGTCTTCTAGACACGAGCTGAGAAATTGCAAACGTCGAGCAATTGCTCAGAGATGAAAAGTGCCAGCACTGAAAGCTGTTGCTAGCCAGCACCCTTCCTTGGAAGCGCTTTTGTAGGCCTAAGAACACCGGGGCTCTGGGCTTCTCTAGCCACCTCATCTTCTGCTCATCCTCTCGCGCACTCTAAAGAGAGCTCAGGTGAGAAATTGCAAATGTCGAGCAATTGCTCAGAGATGAAAAGTGCCAGCACTGAAAGCTGTTGCTAGCCAGCACCCTTCCTTGGAAGCGCTTTCACAGGCGCAGCAACACTGGGGCTTTGCGCTTCTCTAGCCACCAAACGTCACGGTCCTTCTCTTTCCGTCTTCTAGACACGAGCTGAGAAATTGCAAACGTCGAGCAATTGCTCAGAGATGAAAAGTGCCAGCACTGAAAGCTGTTGCTAGCCAGCACCCTTCCTTGGAAGCGCTTTTGTAGGCCTAAGAACACCGGGGCTCTGGGCTTCTCTAGCCACCTCATCTTCTGCTCATCCTCTCGCGCACTCTAAAGAGAGCTCAGGTGAGAAATTGCAAATGTCGAGCAATTGCTCAGAGATGAAAAGTGCCAGCACTGAAAGCTGTTGCTAGCCAGCACCCTTCCTTGGAAGCGCTTTCACAGGCGCAGCAACACTGGGGCTTTGCGCTTCTATACGCACCAAACGTCAAGGTCCTTCTCTTTCCGTCTCGTAGACACGAGCTGAGAAATTGCAAACGTCGAGCAATTGCTCGGAGATGAAAAGTGCCAGCACTGAAAGCTCTTGCTAGCCAGCCCCCTTCCTTGGAAGCGCTTTTGTAGGCCTAAGAACACTGGGGCTCTGGGCTTCTCTAGCCACCTCATCTTCTGCTCATCCTCTCGCGCAGTCTAAAGAGAGCTCAGGTGAGAAATTGCAAACGTCGAGCAATTGCTCAGAGATGAAAAGTGCCAGCACTGAAAGCTCTTGCTAGCCAGCACCCTTCCTTGGAAGCGCTTTCAGAGGCGCAGCAACACTGGGGCTTTGCACTTCTCTACCCACCAAAAGTCACGGTCCTTCTCTTTCCGTCTCGTAGACACGAGCTGAGAAATTGCAAACGTCGAGCAATTGCTCAGAGATGAAAAGTGCCAGCACTGAAAGCTCTTGCTAGCCAGCACCCTTCCTTGGAAGCGCTTTTGTAGGCCTAAGAACACTGGGGCTCTGGGCTTCTCTAGCCACCTCATCTTCTGCTCATCCTCTCGCGCACTCTAAAGAGAGCTCAGGTGAGAAATTGCAAACGTGGAGCAATTGCTCAGAGATGAAAAGTGCCAGCACTGAAAGCTCTTGCTAGCCAGCACCCTTCCTTGGAAGCGCTTTCACAGGCGCAGCAACACTGGGGCTTTGCGCTTCTCTACCCACCAAACGTCACGGTCCTTCTCTTTCCGTCTCGTAGACACGAGCTGAGAAATTGCAAACGTCGAGCAATTGCTCCGAGATGAAAAGTGCCAGCACTGAAAGCTCTTGCTAGCCAGCACCCTTCCTTGGAAGCGCTTTTGTAGGCCTAAGAACACTGGGGCTCTGGGCTTCTCTAGCCACCTCATCTTCTGCTCATCCTCTCGCGCACTCTAAAGAGAGCTCAGGTGAGAAATTGCAAACGTCGAGCAATTGCTCAGAGATGAAAAGTGCCAGCACTGAAAGCTCTTGCTAGCCAGCACCCTTCCTTGGAAGCGCTTTCACAGGCGCAGCAACACTGGGGCTTTGCGCTTCTATACGCACCAAACGTCACGGTCCTTCTCTTTCCGTCTCGTAGACACGAGCTGAGAAATTGCAAACGTCGAGCAATTGCTCAGAGATGAAAAGTGCCAGCACTGAAAGCTGTTGCTAGCCAGCCCCCTTCCTTGGAAGCGCTTTTGTAGGCCTAAGAACACTGGGGCTCTGGGCTTCTCTAGCCACCTCATCTTCTGCTCATCCTCTCGCGCACTCTAAAGAGAGCTCAGGTGAGAAATTGAAAACGTCAAGCAATTGCTCAGAGATGAAAAGTGCCAGCACTGAAAGCTGTTGCTAGCCAGCACCCTTCCTTGGAAGTGCTTTCACAGGCGCAGCAACACTGGGGCTTTGCGCTTCTCTAGCCGCCAAACGTTACAGTCATTCTCTTTCCGTCTCGTAGACATGAGCTGAGAAATTGCAAATGTCGAGCAATTGCTCAGAGATGAAAAGTGCCAGCACTGAAAGCTGTTGCTAGCCAGCACCCTTCCTTGGAAGCGCTTTTGTAGGCCTAAGAACACTGGGGCTCTGGGCTTCCCTAGCCACCTCATCTTCTGCTCATCCTCTCGCGCACTCTAAAGAGAGCTCAGGTGAGAAATTGCAAACGACGAGCAATTGCTCAGAGATGAAAAGTGCCAGCACTGAAAGCTCTTGCTAGCCAGCACCCTTCCTTGGAAGCGCTTTCAGAGGCGCAGCAACACTGGGGCTTTGCACTTCTCTACCCACCAAAAGTCACGGTCCTTCTCTTTCCGTCTCGTAGACACGAGCTGAGAAATTGCAAACGTCGAGCAATTGCTCAGAGATGAAAAGTGCCAGCACTGAAAGCTCTTGCTAGCCAGCACCCTTCCTTGGAAGCGCTTTCACAGGCGCAGCAACACTGGGGCTTTGCGCTTCTCTACCCACCAAACGTCACGGTCCTTCTCTTTCCATCTCCTAGACACGAGCTGAGAAATTGCAAACGTCGAGCAATTGCTCAGAGATGAAAAGTGCCAGCACTGAATGCTCTTGCTAGCCAGCCCCCTTCCTTGGAAGCGCTTTTGTAGGCCTAAGAACACTGGGGCTCTGGGCTTCTCTAGCCACCTCATCTTCTGCTCATCCTCTCGCGCACTCTAAAGAGAGCTCAGGTGAGAAATTGCAAACGTCGAGCAATTGCTCAGAGATGAAAAGTGCCAGCACTGAAAGCTCTTGCTAGCCAGCACCCTTCCTTGGAAGCGCTTTCACAGGCGCAGCAACACTGGGGCTTTGCGCTTCTCTAGCCACCAAACGTCACGGTCCTTCTCTTTCCGTCTTCTAGACACGAGCTGAGAAATTGCAAACGTCGAGCAATTGCTCCGAGATGAAAAGTGCCAGCACTGAAAGCTGTTGCTAGCCAGCACCCTTCCTTGGAAGCGCTTTTGTAGGCCTAAGAACACCGGGGCTCTGGGCTTCTCTAGCCACCTCATCTTCTGCTCATCCTCTCGCGCACTCTAAAGAGAGCTCAGGTGAGAAATTGCAAATGTCGAGCAATTGCTCAGAGATGAAAAGTGCCAGCACTGAAAGCTGTTGCTAGCCAGCACCCTTCCTTGGAAGCGCTTTCACAGGCGCAGCAACACTGGGGCTTTGCGCTTCTCTAGCCACCAAACGTCACGGTCCTTCTCTTTCCGTCTTCTAGACACGAGCTGAGAAATTGCAAACGTCGAGCAATTGCTCAGAGATGAAAAGTGCCAGCACTGAAAGCTGTTGCTAGCCAGCACCCTTCCTTGGAAGCGCTTTTGTAGGCCTAAGAACACTGGGGCTCTGGGCTTCTCTAGCCACCTCATCTTCTGCTCATCCTCGCGCGCACTCTAAAGAGAGCTCAGGTGAGAAATTGCAAATGTCGAGCAATTGCTCAGAGATGAAAAGTGCCAGCACTGAAAGCTGTTGCTAGCCAGCACCCTTCCTTGGAAGCGCTTTCACAGGCGCAGCAACACTGGGGCTTTGCGCTTCTATACGCACCAAACGTCAAGGTCCTTCTCTTTCCGTCTCGTAGACACGAGCTGAGAAATTGCAAACGTCGAGCAATTGCTCGGAGATGAAAAGTGCCAGCACTGAAAGCTCTTGCTAGCCAGCCCCCTTCCTTGGAAGCGCTTTTGTAGGCCTAAGAACACTGGGGCTCTGGGCTTCTCTAGCCACCTCATCTTCTGCTCATCCTCTCGCGCAGTCTAAAGAGAGCTCAGGTGAGAAATTGCAAACGTCGAGCAATTGCTCAGAGATGAAAAGTGCCAGCACTGAAAGCTCTTGCTAGCCAGCACCCTTCCTTGGAAGCGCTTTCAGAGGCGCAGCAACACTGGGGCTTTGCACTTCTCTACCCACCAAAAGTCACGGTCCTTCTCTTTCCGTCTCGTAGACACGAGCTGAGAAATTGCAAACGTCGAGCAATTGCTCAGAGATGAAAAGTGCCAGCACTGAAAGCTGTTGCTAGCCAGCACCCTTCCTTGGAAGCGCTTTTGTAGGCCTAAGAACACTGGGGCTCTGGGCTTCTCTAGCCACCTCATCTTCTGCTCATCCTCTCGCGCACTCTAAAGAGAGCTCAGGTGAGAAATTGCAAACGTGGAGCAATTGCTCAGAGATGAAAAGTGCCAGCACTGAAAGCTCTTGCTAGCCAGCACCCTTCCTTGGAAGCGCTTTCACAGGCGCAGCAACACTGGGGCTTTGCGCTTCTCTACGCACCAAACGTCACGGTCCTTCTCTTTCCGTCTCGTAGACACGAGCTGAGAAATTGCAAACGTCGAGCAATTGCTCCGAGATGAAAAGTGCCAGCACTGAAAGCTCTTGCTAGCCAGCACCCTTCCTTGGAAGCGCTTTTGTAGGCCTAAGAACACTGGGGCTCTGGGCTTCTCTAGCCACCTCATCTTCTGCTCATCCTCTCGCGCACTCTAAAGAGAGCTCAGGTGAGAAATTGCAAACGTCGAGCAATTGCTCAGAGATGAAAAGTGCCAGCACTGAAAGCTCTTGCTAGCCAGCACCCTTCCTTGGAAGCGCTTTCACAGGCGCAGCAACACTGGGGCTTTGCGCTTCTATACGCACCAAACGTCACGGTCCTTCTCTTTCCGTCTCGTAGACACGAGCTGAGAAATTGCAAACGTCGAGCAATTGCTCCGAGATGAAAAGTGCCAGCACTGAAAGCTGTTGCTAGCCAGCCCCCTTCCTTGGAAGCGCTTTTGTAGGCCTAAGAACACTGGGGCTCTGGGCTTCTCTAGCCACCTCATCTTCTGCTCATCCTCGCGCGCACTCTAAAGAGAGCTCAGGTGAGAAATTGCAAACGTGGAGCAATTGCTCAGAGATGAAAAGTGCCAGCACTGAAAGCTCTTGCTAGCCAGCACCCTTCCTTGGAAGCGCTTTCACAGGCGCAGCAACACTGGGGCTTTGCGCTTCTCTACCCACCAAACGTCACGGTCCTTCTCTTTCCGTCTCGTAGACACGAGCTGAGAAATTGCAAACGTCGAGCAATTGCTCCGAGATGAAAAGTGCCAGCACTGAAAGCTCTTGCTAGCCAGCACCCTTCCTTGGAAGCGCTTTTGTAGGCCTAAGAACACTGGGGCTCTGGGCTTCTCTAGCCACCTCATCTTCTGCTCATCCTCTCGCGCACTCTAAAGAGAGCTCAGGTGAGAAATTGCAAACGTCGAGCAATTGCTCAGAGATGAAAAGTGCCAGCACTGAAAGCTCTTGCTAGCCAGCACCCTTCCTTGGAAGCGCTTTCACAGGCGCAGCAACACTGGGGCTTTGCGCTTCTATACGCACCAAACGTCACGGTCCTTCTCTTTCCGTCTCGTAGACACGAGCTGAGAAATTGCAAACGTCGAGCAATTGCTCCGAGATGAAAAGTGCCAGCACTGAAAGCTGTTGCTAGCCAGCCCCCTTCCTTGGAAGCGCTTTTGTAGGCCTAAGAACACTGGGGCTCTGGGCTTCTCTAGCCACCTCATCTTCTGCTCATCCTCTCGCGCACTCTAAAGAGAGCTCAGGTGAGAAATTGAAAACGTCAAGCAATTGCTCAGAGATGAAAAGTGCCAGCACTGAAAGCTGTTGCTAGCCAGCACCCTTCCTTGGAAGTGCTTTCACAGGCGCAGCAACACTGGGGCTTTGCGCTTCTCTAGCCGCCAAACGTTACAGTCATTCTCTTTCCGTCTCGTAGACATGAGCTGAGAAATTGCAAATGTCGAGCAATTGCTCAGAGATGAAAAGTGCCAGCACTGAAAGCTGTTGCTAGCCAGCACCCTTCCTTGGAAGCGCTTTTGTAGGCCTAAGAACACTGGGGCTCTGGGCTTCCCTAGCCACCTCATCTTCTGCTCATCCTCTCGCGCACTCTAAAGAGAGCTCAGGTGAGAAATTGCAAACGACGAGCAATTGCTCAGAGATGAAAAGTGCCAGCACTGAAAGCTCTTGCTAGCCAGCACCCTTCCTTGGAAGCGCTTTCACAGGCGCAGCAACACTGGGGCTTTGCGCTTCTCTAGCCACCAAACGTCACGGTCCTTCTCTTTCCGTCTCCTAGACACGAGCTGAGAAATTGCAAACGTCGAGCAATTGCTCCGAGATGAAAAGTGCCAGCACTGAAAGCTGTTGCTAGCCAGCACCCTTCCTTGGAAGCGCTTTTGTAGGGCTAAGAACACTGGGGCTCTGGGCTTCTCTAGCCACCTCATCTTCTGCTCATCCTCTCGCGCACTCTAAAGAGAGCTCAGGTGAGAAATTGCAAACGTCCAGCAATTGCTCAGAGATGAAAAGTGCCAGCACTGAAAGCTCTTGCTAGCCAGCACCCTTCCTTGGAAGCGCTTTCACAGGCGCAGCAACACTGGGGCTTTGCGCTTCTATACGCACCAAACGTCACGGTCCTTCTCTTTCCGTCTCCTAGACACGAGCTGAGAAATTGCAAACGTCGAGCAATTGCTCAGAGATGAAAAGTGCCAGCACTGAAAGCTCTTGCTAGCCAGCCCCCTTCCTTGGAAGCGCTTTTGTAGGCCTAAGAACACTGGGGCTCTGGGCTTCTCTAGCCACCTCATCTTCTGCTCATCCTCTCGCGCACTCTAAAGAGAGCTCAGGTGAGAAATTGCAAACGTCGAGCAATTGCTCAGAGATGAAAAGTGCCAGCACTGAAAGCTGTTGCTAGCCAGCACCCTTCCTTGGAAGCGCTTTCACAGGCGCAGCAACACTGGGGCTTTGCGCTTCTATACGCACCAAACGTCACGGTCCTTCTCTTTCCGTCTCGTAGATACGAGCTGAGAAATTGCAAACGTCGAGCAATTGCTCAGAGATGAAAAGTGCCAGCACTGAAAGCTCTTGCTAGCCAGCACCCTTCCTTGGAAGCGCTTTCACAGGCGCAGCAACACTGGGGCTTTGCGCTTCTCTACGCACCAAACGTCACGGTCATTCTCTTTCCGCCTCGTAGACACGAGCTGAGAAATTGAAAACGTCAAGCAATTGCTCAGAGATGAAAAGTGCCAGCACTGAAAGCTGTTGCTAGCCAGCACCCTTCCTTGGAAGCGCTTTCACAGGCGCAGCAACACTGGGGCTTTGCGCTTCTCTAGCCGCCAAACGTCACAGTCATTCTCTTTCCATCTCGTAGACATGAGCTGAGAAATTGCAAACGTCGAGCAATTGCTCAGAGATGAAAAGTGCCAGCACTGAAAGCTGTTGCTAGCCAGCACCCTTCCTTGGAAGCGCTTTCACAGGCGCAGCAACACTGGGGCTTTGCACTGCTGTACGTACCAAACGTCACGGTCCTTCTCTTTCCGTCGGTAGACACGAGCTGAGAAATTGCAAACGTCGAGCAATTGCTCCGAGATGAAAAGTGCCAGCACTGAAAGCTGTTGCTAGCCAGCACCCTTCCTTGGAAGCGCTTTTGTAGGCCTAAGAACACTGGGGCTCCGGGCTTCTCTAGCCACCTCATCTTCTGCTCATCCTCTCGCGCACTCTAAAGAGAGCTCAGGTGAGAAATTGCAAATGTCGAGCAATTGCTCAGAGATGAAAAGTGCCAGCACTGAAAGCTCCTGCTGACCAGCACCCTTCCTTGGAAGCGCTTTCACAGGCGCAGCAACACTGGGGCTTTGCACTTCTGTACGTACCAAACGTCACGGTCCTTCTCTTTCCGTCGGTAGACACGAGCTGAGAAATTGCAAACGTCGAGCAATTGCTCAGAGATGAAAAGTGCCAGCACTGAAAGCTCTTGCTAGCCAGCACCCTTCCTTGGAAGCGCTTTTGTAGGCCTAAGAACACTGGGGCTCTGGGCTTCTCTAGCCACCTCATCTTCTGCTCATCCTCGCGCGCACTCTAAAGAGAGCTCAGGTGAGAAATTGCAAACGTCGAGCAATTGCTCAGAGATGAAAAGTGCCAGCACTGAAAGCTCTTGCTAGACAGCACCCTTCCTTGGAAGCGCTTTCACAGGCGCAGCAACACTGGGGCTTTGCGCTTCTCTAGCCACCAAACGTCACGGTCCTTCTCTTTCCGTCTCGTAGACACGAGCTGAGAAATTGCAAACGTCGAGCAATTGCTCAGAGATGAAAAGTGCCAGCACTGAAAGCTCTTGCTAGCCAGCACCCTTCCTTGGAAGCGCTTTCACAGGCGCAGCAACACTGGGGCTTTGCGCTTCTCTAGCCACCAAACGTCACGGTCCTTCTCTTTCCATCTCCTAGACACGAGCTGAGAAATTGCAAACGTCCAGCAATTGCTCAGAGATGAAAAGTGCCAGCACTGAATGCTCTTGCTAGCCAGCCCCCTTCCTTGGAAGCGCTTTTGTAGGCCTAAGAACACTGGGGCTCTGGGCTTCTCTAGCCACCTCATCTTCTGCTCATCCTCTCGCGCACTCTAAAGAGAGCTCAGGTGAGAAATTGCAAACGTCGAGCAATTGCTCAGAGATGAAAAGTGCCAGCACTGAAAGCTCTTGCTAGCCAGCACCCTTCCTTGGAAGCGCTTTCACAGGCGCAGCAACACTGGGGCTTTGCGCTTCTCTAGCCACCAAACGTCACGGTCCTTCTCTTTCCGTCTTCTAGACACGAGCTGAGAAATTGCAAACGTCGAGCAATTGCTCAGAGATGAAAAGTGCCAGCACTGAAAGCTGTTGCTAGCCAGCACCCTTCCTTGGAAGCGCTTTTGTAGGCCTAAGAACACCGGGGCTCTGGGCTTCTCTAGCCACCTCATCTTCTGCTCATCCTCTCGCGCACTCTAAAGAGAGCTCAGGTGAGAAATTGCAAATGTCGAGCAATTGCTCAGAGATGAAAAGTGCCAGCACTGAAAGCTGTTGCTAGCCAGCACCCTTCCTTGGAAGCGCTTTCACAGGCGCAGCAACACTGGGGCTTTGCGCTTCTATACGCACCAAACGTCAAGGTCCTTCTCTTTCCGTCTCGTAGACACGAGCTGAGAAATTGCAAACGTCGAGCAATTGCTCCGAGATGAAAAGTGCCAGCACTGAAAGCTCTTGCTAGCCAGCACCCTTCCTTGGAAGCGCTTTTGTAGGCCTAAGAACACTGGGGCTCTGGGCTTCTCTAGCCACCTCATCTTCTGCTCATCCTCTCGCACACTCTAAAGAGAGCTCAGGTGAGAAATTGCAAACGTCGAGCAATTGCTCAGAGATGAAAAGTGCCAGCACTGAAAGCTCTTGCTAGCCAGCACCCTTCCTTGGAAGCGCTTTCAGAGGCGCAGCAACACTGGGGCTTTGCGCTTCTCTACCCACCAAAAGTCACGGTCCTTCTCTTTCCGTCGGTAGACACGAGCTGAGAAATTGCAAACGTCGAGCAATTGCTCCGAGATGAAAAGTGCCAGCACTAAAAGCTCTTGCTAACCAGCACCCTTCCTTGGAAGCGCTTTTGTAGGCCTAAGAACACTGGGGCTCTGGGCTTCTCTAGCCACCTCATCTTCTGCTCATCCTCTCGCGCACTCTAAAGAGAGCTCAGGTGAGAAATTGCAAACGTCGAGCAATTGCTCAGAGATGAAAAGTGCCAGCACTGAAAGCTCTTGCTAGCCAGCACCCTTCCTTGGAAGCGCTTTCACAGGCGCAGCAACACTGGGGCTTTGCGCTTCTCTACCCACCAAACGTCACGGTCCTTCTCTTTCCGTCTCGTAGACACGAGCTGAGAAATTGCAAACGTCGAGCAATTGCTCCGAGATGAAAAGTGCCAGCACTGAAAGCTCTTGCTAGCCAGCACCCTTCCTTGGAAGCGCTTTTGTAGGCCTAAGAACACTGGGGCTCTGGGCTTCTCTAGCCACCTCATCTTCTGCTCATCCTCTCGCGCACTCTAAAGAGAGCTCAGGTGAGAAATTGCAAACGTCGAGCAATTGCTCAGAGATGAAAAGTGCCAGCACTTAAAGCTCTTGCTAGCCAGCACCCTTCCTTGGAAGCGCTTTCACAGGCGCAGCAACACTGGGGCTTTGCGCTTCTATACGCACCAAACGTCACGGTCCTTCTCTTTCCGTCTCGTAGACACGAGCTGAGAAATTGCAAACGTCCAGCAATTGCTCAGAGATGAAAAGTGCCAGCACTGAAAGCTGTTGCTAGCCAGCCCCCTTCCTTGGAAGCGCTTTTGTAGGCCTAAGAACACTGGGGCTCTGGGCTTCTCTAGCCACCTCATCTTCTGCTCATCCTCTCGCGCACTCTAAAGAGAGCTCAGGTGAGAAATTGAAAACGTCAAGCAATTGCTCAGAGATGAAAAGTGCCAGCACTGAAAGCTGTTGCTAGCCAGCACCCTTCCTTGGAAGTGCTTTCACAGGCGCAGCAACACTGGGGCTTTGCGCTTCTCTAGCCGCCAAACGTTACAGTCATTCTCTTTCCGTCTCGTAGACATGAGCTGAGAAATTGCAAACGTCGAGCAATTGCTCAGAGATGAAAAGTGCCAGCACTGAAAGCTGTTGCTAGCCAGCACCCTTCCTTGGAAGCGCTTTTGTAGGCCTAAGAACACTGGGGCTCTGGGCTTCCCTAGCCACCTCATCTTCTGCTCATCCTCTCGCGCACTCTAAAGAGAGCTCAGGTGAGAAATTGCAAACGACGAGCAATTGCTCAGAGATGAAAAGTGCCAGCACTGAAAGCTGTTGCTAGCCAGCACCCTTCCTTGGAAGCGCTTTCACAGGCGCAGCAACACTGGGGCTTTGCACTTCTGTACGTACCAAACGTCACGGTCCTTCTCTTTCCGTCGGTAGACACGAGCTGAGAAATTGCAAACGTCGAGCAATTGCTCAGAGAGGAAAAGTGCCAGCACTGAAAGCTGTTGCTAGCCAGCACCCTTCCTTGGAAGCGCTTTTGTAGGCCTAAGAACACTGGGGCTCTGGGCTTCCCTAGCCACCTCATCTTCTGCTCATCCTCTCGCGCACTCTAAAGAGAGCTCAGGTGAGAAATTGCAAACGTCGAGCAATTGCTCAGAGATGAAAAGTGCCAGCACTGAAAGCTCTTGCTAGCCAGCACCCTTCCTTGGAAGCGCTTTCACAGGCGCAGCAACACTGGGGCTTTGCACTTCTGTACGTACCAAACGTCACGGTCCTTCTCTTTCCGTCTCCTAGACACGAGCTGAGAAATTGCAAACGTCGAGCAATTGCTCCGAGATGAAAAGTGCCAGCACTGAAAGCTGTTGCTAGCCAGCACCCTTCCTTGGAAGCGCTTTTGTAGGCCTAAGAACACTGGGGCTCTGGGCTTCTCTAGCCACCTCATCTTCTGCTCATCCTCGCGCGCACTCTAAAGAGAGCTCAGGTGAGAAATTGCAAACGTCGAGCAATTGCTCAGAGATGAAAAGTGCCAGCACTGAAAGCTGTTGCTAGCCAGCACCCTTCCTTGGAAGCGCTTTCACAGGCGCAGCAACACTGGGGCTTTGCGCTTCTCTAGCCACCAAACGCCACGGTCCTTCTCTTTCCGTCTCCTAGACACGAGCTGAGAAATTGCAAACGTCCAGCAATTGCTCAGAGATGAAAAGTGCCAGCACTGAAAGCTGTTGCTAGCCAGCACCGTTCCTTGGAAGCGCTTTCAGAGGCGCAGCAACACTGGGGCTTTGCGCTTCTATACGCACCAAACGTCACGGTCATTCTCTTTCCGTCTCGTAGACATGAGCTGAGAAATTGCAAACGTCGAGCAATTGCTCAGAGATGAAAAGTGCCAGCACTGAAAGCTCTTGCTAGCCAGCACCCTTCCTTGGAAGCGCTTTCACAGGCGCAGCAACACTGGGGCTTTGCGCTTCTATACGCACCAAACGTCACGGTCCTTCTCTTTCCATCTCCTAGACACGAGCTGAGAAATTGCAAACGTCGAGCAATTGCTCAGAGATGAAAAGTGCCAGCACTGAAAGCTGTTGCTAGCCAGCCCCCTTCCTTGGAAGCGCTTTTGTAGGCCTAAGAACACTGGGGCTCTGGGCTTCTCTAGCCACCTCATCTTCTGCTCATCCTCTCGCGCACTCTAAAGAGAGCTCAGGTGAGAAATTGCAAACGTCGAGCAATTGCTCAGAGATGAAAAGTGCCAGCACTGAAAGCTGTTGCTAGCCAGCACCCTTCCTTGGAAGCGCTTTCACAGGCGCAGCAACACTGGGGCTTTGCGCTTCTATACGCACCAAACGTCACGGTCCTTCTCTTTCCGTCTTGTAGACACGAGCTGAGAAATTGTAAACGTCGAGCAATTGCTCAGAGATGAAAAGTGCCAGCACTGAAAGCTCTTGCTAGCCAGCACCCTTCCTTGGAAGCGCTTTCACAGGCGCAGCAACACTGGGGCTTTGCGCTTCTATACGCACCAAACGTCACGGTCCTTCTCTTTCCGTCTCGTAGACACGAGCTGAGAAATTGCAAACGTCGAGCAATTGCTCAGAGATGAAAAGTGCCAGCACTGAAAGCTCTTGCTAGCCAGCCCCCTTCCTTGGAAGCGCTTTTGTAGGCCTAAGAACACTGGGGCTCTGGGCTTCTCTAGCCACCTCATCTTCTGCTCATCCTCTCGCGCACTCTAAAGAGAGCTCAGGTGAGAAATTGCAAACGTCGAGCAATTGCTCAGAGATGAAAAGTGCCAGCACTGAAAGCTCTTGCTAGCCAGCACCCTTCCTTGGAAGCGCTTTCACAGGCGCAGCAACACTGGGGCTTTGCGCTTCTCTAGCCACCAAACGTCACAGTCATTCTCTTTCCGTCTCGTAGACATGAGCTGAGAAATTGCAAACGTCGAGCAATTGCTCAGAGATGAAAAGTGCCAGCACTGAAAGCTGTTGCTAGCCAGCACCCTTCCTTGGAAGCGCTTCTGTAGGCCTAAGAACACTGGGGCTCTGGGCTTCTCTAGCCACCTCATCTTCTGCTCATCCTCGCGCGCACTCTAAAGAGAGCTCAGGTGAGAAATTGCAAACGTCGAGCAATTGCTCAGAGATGAAAAGTGCCAGCACTGAAAGCTGTTGCTAGCCAGCACCCTTCCTTGGAAGCGCTTTCACAGGTGCAGCAACACTGGGGCTTTGCGCTTCTCTACGCACCAAACGTCACGGTCATTCTCTTTCCGCCTCGTAGACACGAGCTGAGAAATCGAAAACGTCGAGCAATTGCTCAGAGATGAAAAGTGCCAGCACAGAAAGCTCTTGCTAGCCAGCACCCTTCCTTGGAAGCGCTTTCACAGGCACAGCAACACTGGGGCTTTGCGCTTCTCTAGCCACCAAACGCCACGGTCCTTCTCTTTCCGTCTCGTAGACACGAGCTGAGAAATTGCAAACGTCGAGCAATTGCTCAGAGATGAAAAGTGCCAGCACTGAAAGCTCTTGCTAGCCAGCACCCTTCCTTGGAAGCGCTTTCACAGGCGCAGCAACACTGGGGCTTTGCGCTTCTATACGCACCAAACGTCACGGTCTTTCTCTTTCCGTCTCGTAGACACGAGCTGAGAAATTGCAAACGTCGAGCAATTGCTCAGAGATGAAAAGTGCCAGCACTGAAAGCTGTTGCTAGCCAGCACCCTTCCTTGGAAGCGCTTTCAGAGGCGCAGCAACACTGGGGCTTTGCGCTTCTCTAGCCACCAAACGTCACGGTCCTTCTCTTTCAGTCGGTAGACACGAGCTGAGAAATTGCAAACGTCGAGCAATTGCTCAGAGATGAAAAGTGCCAGCACTGAAAGCTCTTGCTAGCCAGCCCCCTTCCTTGGAAGCGCTTTTGTAGGCCTAAGAACACTGGGGCTCTGGGCTTCCCTAGCCACCTCATCTTCTGCTCATCCTCTCGCGCACTCTAAAGAGAGCTCAGGTGAGAAATTGCAAACGTCGAGCAATTGCTCAGAGATGAAAAGTGCCAGCACTGAAAGCTCTTGCTAGCCAGCACCCTTCCTTGGAAGCGCTTTCACAGGCGCAGTAACACTGGGGCTTTGCGCTTCTCTACGCACCAAACGTCACGGTCCTTCTCTTTCCATCTCGTAGACACGAGCTGAGAAATTGCAAACGTCGAGCAATTGCTCAGAGATGAAAAGTGCCAGCACTGAAAGCTGTTGCTAGCCAGCACCCTTCCTTGGAAGCGCTTTCACAGGCGCAGTAACACTGGGGCTTTGCGCTTCTCTAGCCACCAAACGTCACGGTCCTTCTCTTTCCATCTCGTAGACACGAGCTGAGAAATTGCAAACGTCGAGCAATTGCTCAGAGAAGAAAAGTGCCAGCACTGAAAGCTCTTGCTAGCCAGCACCCTTCCTTGGAAGCGCTTTCACAGGCACAGCAACACTGGGGCTTTGCGCTTCTCTAGCCATCAAACGTCACGGTCATTCTCTTTCCGCCTCGTAGACACGAGCTGAGAAATTGAAAACGTCAAGCAATTGCTCGGAGATGAAAAGTGCCAGCACTGAAAGCTGTTGCTAGCCAGCACCCTTCCTTGGAAGCGCTTTTGTAGGCCTAAGAACACTGGGGCTCTGGGCTTCTCTAGCCACCTCATCTTCTGCTCATCCTCTCGCGCGCTCTAAAGAGAGCTCAGGTGAGAAATTGCAAACGTCGAGCAATTGCTCAGAGATGAAAAGTGCCAGCACTGAAAGCTCTTGCTAGCCAGCACCCTTCCTTGGAAGCGCTTTCACAGGCGCAGCAACACTGGGGATTTGCGCTTCTCTAGCCACCAAACGTCACGGTCCTTCTCTTTCCGTCTCGTAGACACGAGCTGAGAAATTGCAAACGTCCAGCAATTGCTCAGAGATGAAAAGTGCCAGCACTGAAAGCTGTTGCTAGCCAGCACCCTTCCTTGGAAGCGCTTTCACAGGCGCAGCAACACTGGGGCTTTGCGCTTCTATACGCACCAAACGTCACGGTCATTCTCTTTCCGTCTTGTAGACACGAGCTGAGAAATTGCAAACGTCCAGCAATTGCTCAGAGATGAAAAGTGCCAGCACTGAAAGCTGTTGCTAGCCAGCACCCTTCCTTGGAAGCGCTTTTGTAGGCCTAAGAACACTGGGGCTCTGGGCTTCTCTAGCCACCTCATCTTCTGCTCATCCTCGCGCGCACTCTAAAGAGAGCTCAGGTGAGAAATTGCAAACGTCGAGCAATTGCTCAGAGATGAAAAGTGCCAGCACTGAAAGCTCTTGCTAGCCAGCACCCTTCCTTGGAAGCGCTTTCACAGGCGCAGCAACACTGGGGCTTTGCGCTTCTCTAGCCACCAAACGTCACGGTCATTCTCTTTCCGTCTCGTAGACACGAGCTGAGAAATTGCAAACGTCCAGCAATTGCTCAGAGATGAAAAGTGCCAGCACTGAATGCTCTTGCTAGCCAGCACCCTTCCTTGGAAGCGCTTTTGTAGGCCTAAGAACACCGGGGCTCTGGGCTTCTCTAGCCACCTCATCTTCTGCTCATCCTCTCGCGCACTCTAAAGAGAGCTCAGGTGAGAAATTGCAAATGTCCAGCAATTGCTCAGAGATGAAAAGTGCCAGCACTGAAAGCTGTTGCTAGCCAGCACCCTTCTTTGGAAGCGCTTTCACAGGCGCAGCAACACTGGGGCTTTGCGCTTCTCTAGCCACCAAACGTCACGGTCCTTCTCTTTCCGCCTCGTAGACACGAGCTGAGAAATTGCAAACGTCGAGCAATTGCTCAGAGATGAAAAGTGCCAGCACTGAAAGCTGTTGCTAGCCAGCACCCTTCCTTGGAAGCGCTTTTGTAGGCCTAAGAACACTGGGGCTCTGGGCTTCTCTAGCCACCTCATCTTCTGCTCATCCTCTCGCGCACTCTAAAGAGAGCTCAGGTGAGAAATTGCAAACGTCGAGCAATTGCTCAGAGATGAAAAGTGCCAGCACTGAAAGCTCTTGCTAGCCAGCACCCTTCCTTGGAAGCACTTTCACAGGCGCAGCAACACTGGGGCTTTGCACTGCTGTACGTACCAAACGTCACGGTCCTTCTCTTTCCGTCGGTAGACACGAGCTGAGAAATTGCAAACGTCGAGCAATTGCTCCGAGATGAAAAGTGCCAGCACTGAAAGCTGTTGCTAGCCAGCACCCTTCCTTGGAAGCGCTTTTGTAGGCCTAAGAACACTGGGGCTCTGGGCTTCTCTAGCCACCTCATCTTCTGCTCATCCTCTCGCGCACTCTAAAGAGAGCTCAGGTGAGAAATTGCAAACGTCGAGCAATTGCTCAGAGATGAAAAGTGCCAGCACTGAAAGCTCCTGCTGGCCAGCACCCTTCCTTGGAAGCGCTTTCACAGGCGCAGCAACACTGGGGCTTTGCACTTCTGTACGTACCAAACGTCACGGTCCTTCTCTTTCCATCGGTAGACACGAGCTGAGAAATTGCAAACGTCGAGCAATTGCTCAGAGATGAAAAGTGCCAGCACTGAAAGCTGTTGCTAGCCAGCCCCCTTCCTTGGAAGCGCTTTTGTAGGCCTAAGAACACTGGGGCTCTGGGCTTCTCTAGCCACCTCATCTTCTGCTCATCCTCTCGCGCACTCTAAAGAGAGCTCAGGTGAGAAATTGCAAACAACGAGCAATTGCTCAGAGATGAAAAGTGCCAGCACTGAAAGCTCTTGCTAGACAGCACCCTTCCTTGGAAGCGCTTTCACAGGCGCAGCAACACTGGGGCTTTGCGCTTCTCTAGCCACCAAACGTCACGGTCCTTCTCTTTCCGTCTCGTAGACACGAGCTGAGAAATTGCAAACGTCGAGCAATTGCTCAGAGATGAAAAGTGCCAGCACTGAAAGCTCTTGCTAGCCAGCACCCTTCCTTGGAAGCGCTTTCACAGGCGCAGCAACACTGGGGCTTTGCGCTTCTCTACGCACCAAACGTCACGGTCCTTCTCTTTCCATCTCCTAGACACGAGCTGAGAAATTGCAAACGTCGAGCAATTGCTCAGAGATGAAAAGTGCCAGCACTGAAAGCTGTTGCTAGCCAGCACCCTTCCTTGGAAGCGCTTTTGTAGGCCTAAGAACACTGGGGCTCTGGGCTTCTCTAGCCACCTCATCTTCTGCTCATCCTCTCGCGCACTCTAAAGAGAGCTCAGGTGAGAAATTGCAAACGTCGAGCAATTGCTCAGAGATGAAAAGTGCCAGCACTGAAAGCTCTTGCTAGCCAGCACCCTTCCTTGGAAGCGCTTTCAGAGGCGCAGCAACACTGGGGCTTTGCGCTTCTCTAGCCACCAAACGTCACGGTCCTTCTCTTTCCGTCTCCTAGACACGAGCTGAGAAATTGCAAACGTCGAGCAATTGCTCAGAGATGAAAAGTGCCAGCACTGAAAGCTGTTGCTAGCCAGCACCCTTCCTTGGAAGCGCTTTTGTAGGCCTAAGAACACCGGGGCTCTGGGCTTCTCTAGCCACCTCATCTTCTGCTCATCCTCTCGCGCACTCTAAAGAGAGCTCAGGTGAGAAATTGCAAATGTCCAGCAATTGCTCAGAGATGAAAAGTGCCAGCACTGAAAGCTGTTGCTAGCCAGCACCGTTCCTTGGAAGCGCTTTCACAGGCGCAGCAACACTGGGGCTTTGCGCTTCTATACGCACCAAATGTCACGGTCCTTCTCTTTCCGTCTCGTAGACACGAGCTGAGAAATTGCAAACGTCGAGCAATTGCTCAGAGATGAAAAGTGCCAGCACTGAAAGCTCTTGCTAGCCAGCCCCCTTCCTTGGAAGCGCTTTTGTAGGCCTAAGAACACTGGGGCTCTGGGCTTCTCTAGCCACCTCAACTTCTGCTCATCCTCTCGCGCACTCTAAAGAGAGCTCAGGTGAGAAATTGCAAACGTCGAGCAATTGCTCAGAGATGAAAAGTGCCAGCACTGAAAGCTCTTGCTAGCCAGCACCCTTCCTTGGAAGCGCTTTCACAGGCGCAGCAACACTGGGGCTTTGCGCTTCTCTAGCCACCAAACATCACGGTCCTTCTCTTTCCGTCTCGTAGACACGAGCTGAGAAATTGCAAACGTCGAGCAATTGCTCAGAGATGGAAAGTGCCAGCACTGAAAGCTGTTGCTAGCCAGCACCCTTCCTTGGAAGCGCTTTTGTAGGCCTAAGAACACTGGGGCTCTGGGCTTCTCTAGCCACCTCATCTTCTGCTCATCCTCTCACGCACTCTAAAGAGAGCTCAGGTGAGAAATTGCAAACGTCGAGCAATTGCTCAGAGATGAAAAGTGCCAGCACTGAAAGCTCTTGCTAGCCAGCACCCTTCCTTGGAAGCGCTTTCACAGGCGCAGCAACACTGGGGCTTTGCGCTTCTATACGCACCAAACGTCACGGTCCTTCTCTTTCCGTCTCCTAGACACGAGCTGAGAAATTGCAAACGTCCAGCAATTGCTCAGAGATGAAAAGTGCCAGCACTGAAAGCTGTTGCTAGCCAGCCCCCTTCCTTGGAAGCGCTTTTGTAGGCCTAAGAACACTGGGGCTCTGGGCTTCTCTAGCCACCTCATCTTCTGCTCATCCTCTCGCGCACTCTAAAGAGAGCTCAGGTGAGAAATTGCAAACAACGAGCAATTGCTCAGAGATGAAAAGTGCCAGCACTGAAAGCTCTTGCTAGCCAGCACCCTTCCTTGGAAGCGCTTTCACAGGCGCAGCAACACTGGGGCTTTGCGCTTCTCTAGCCACCAAACGTCACGGTCCTTCTCTTTCCGTCTCGTAGACACGAGCTGAGAAATTGCAAACGTCGAGCAATTGCTCAGAGATGAAAAGTGCCAGCACTGAAAGCTCTTGCTAGCCAGCACCCTTCCTTGGAAGCGCTTTCACAGGCGCAGCAACACTGGGGCTTTGCGCTTCTCTACGCACCAAACGTCACGGTCCTTCTCTTTCCATCTCCTAGACACGAGCTGAGAAATTGCAAACGTCGAGCAATTGCTCAGAGATGAAAAGTGCCAGCACTGAAAGCTGTTGCTAGCCAGCCCCCTTCCTTGGAAGCGCTTTTGTAGGCCTAAGAACACTGGGGCTCTGGGCTTCTCTAGCCACCTCATCTTCTGCTCATCCTCTCGCGCACTCTAAAGAGAGCTCAGGTGAGAAATTGCAAACGTCGAGCAATTGCTCAGAGATGAAAAGTGCCAGCACTGAAAGCTCTTGCTAGCCAGCACCCTTCCTTGGAAGCGCTTTCAGAGGCGCAGCAACACTGGGGCTTTGCGCTTCTCTAGCCACCAAACGTCACGGTCCTTCTCTTTCCGTCTCCTAGACACGAGCTGAGAAATTGCAAACGTCGAGCAATTGCTCAGAGATGAAAAGTGCCAGCACTGAAAGCTGTTGCTAGCCAGCACCCTTCCTTGGAAGCGCTTTTGTAGGCCTAAGAACACCGGGGCTCTGGGCTTCTCTAGCCACCTCATCTTCTGCTCATCCTCTCGCGCACTCTAAAGAGAGCTCAGGTGAGAAATTGCAAATGTCCAGCAATTGCTCAGAGATGAAAAGTGCCAGCACTGAAAGCTGTTGCTAGCCAGCACCGTTCCTTGGAAGCGCTTTCACAGGCGCAGCAACACTGGGGCTTTGCGCTTCTATACGCACCAAATGTCACGGTCCTTCTCTTTCCGTCTCGTAGACACGAGCTGAGAAATTGCAAACGTCGAGCAATTGCTCAGAGATGAAAAGTGCCAGCACTGAAAGCTCTTGCTAGCCAGCACCCTTCCTTGGAAGCGCTTTTGTAGGCCTAAGAACACTGGGGCTCTGGGCTTCTCTAGCCACCTCATCTTCTGCTCATCCTCGCGCGCACTCTAAAGAGAGCTCAGGTGAGAAATTGCAAACGTCGAGCAATTGCTCAGAGATGAAAAGTGCCAGCACTGAAAGCTCTTGCTAGCCAGCACCCTTCCTTGGAAGCGCTTTTACAGGCGCAGCAACACTGGGGCTTTGCGCTTCTCTAGCCACCAAACATCACGGTCCTTCTCTTTCCGTCTCGTAGACACGAGCTGAGAAATTGCAAACGTCGAGCAATTGCTCAGAGATGGAAAGTGCCAGCACTGAAAGCTGTTGCTAGCCAGCACCCTTCCTTGGAAGCGCTTTTGTAGGCCTAAGAACACTGGGGCTCTGGGCTTCTCTAGCCACCTCATCTTCTGCTCATCCTCTCACGCACTCTAAAGAGAGCTCAGGTGAGAAATTGCAAACGTCGAGCAATTGCTCAGAGATGAAAAGTGCCAGCACTGAAAGCTGTTGCTAGCCAGCACCCTTCCTTGGAAGCGCTTTCACAGGCGCAGCAACACTGGGGCTTTGCGCTTCTATACGCACCAAACGTCACGGTCCTTCTCTTTCCGTCTCCTAGACACGAGCTGAGAAATTGCAAACGTCCAGCAATTGCTCAGAGATGAAAAGTGCCAGCACTGAAAGCTGTTGCTAGCCAGCCCCCTTCCTTGGAAGCGCTTTTGTAGGCCTAAGAACACTGGGGCTCTGGGCTTCTCTAGCCACCTCATCTTCTGCTCATCCTCTCGCGCACTCTAAAGAGAGCTCAGGTGAGAAATTGCAAACGTCGAGCAATTGCTCAGAGATGAAAAGTGCCAGCACTGAAAGCTCTTGCTAGCCAGCACCCTTCCTTGGAAGCGCTTTCACAGGCGCAGCAACACTGGGGCTTTGCGCTTCTATACGCACCAAACGTCACGGTCCTTCTCTTTCCGTCTCGTAGACACGAGCTGAGAAATTGCAAACGTCGAGCAATTGCTCAGAGATGAAAAGTGCCAGCACTGAAAGCTGTTGCTAGACAGCACCCTTCCTTGGAAGCGCTTTCACAGGCGCAGCAACACTGGGGCTTTGTGCTTCTCTAGCAACCAAACGTCACGGTCATTCTCTTTCCGCCTCGTAGACACGAGCTGAGAAATTGAAAACGTCAAGCAATTGCTCAGAGATGAAAAGTGCCAGCACTGAAAGCTCTTGCTAGCCAGCACCCTTCCTTGGAAGCGCTTTCACAGGCGCAGCAACACTGGGGCTTTGCGCTTCTCTAGCCGCCAAACGTTACAGTCATTCTCTTTCCGTCTCGTAGACATGAGCTGAGAAATTGCAAACGTCGAGCAATTGCTCAGAGATGAAAAGTGCCAGCACTGAAAGCTGTTGCTAGCCAGCACCCTTCCTTGGAAGCGCTTTCACAGGCGCAGCAACACTGGGGCTTTGCGCTTCTCTACGCACCAAACGTCACGGTCCTTCTCTTTCCATCTCCTAGACACGAGCTGAGAAATTGCAAACGTCGAGCAATTGCTCAGAGATGAAAAGTGCCAGCACTGAAAGCTGTTGCTAGCCAGCCCCCTTCCTTGGAAGCGCTTTTGTAGGCCTAAGAACACTGGGGCTCTGGGCTTCTCTAGCCACCTCATCTTCTGCTCATCCTCTCGCGCACTCTAAAGAGAGCTCAGGTGAGAAATTGCAAACGTCGAGCAATTGCTCAGAGATGAAAAGTGCCAGCACTGAAAGCTCTTGCTAGCCAGCACCCTTCCTTGGAAGCGCTTTCAGAGGCGCAGCAACACTGGGGCTTTGCGCTTCTCTAGCCACCAAACGTCACGGTCCTTCTCTTTCCGTCTCCTAGACACGAGCTGAGAAATTGCAAACGTCGAGCAATTGCTCAGAGATGAAAAGTGCCAGCACTGAAAGCTGTTGCTAGCCAGCACCCTTCCTTGGAAGCGCTTTTGTAGGCCTAAGAACACCGGGGCTCTGGGCTTCTCTAGCCACCTCATCTTCTGCTCATCCTCTCGCGCACTCTAAAGAGAGCTCAGGTGAGAAATTGCAAATGTCCAGCAATTGCTCAGAGATGAAAAGTGCCAGCACTGAAAGCTGTTGCTAGCCAGCACCGTTCCTTGGAAGCGCTTTCACAGGCGCAGCAACACTGGGGCTTTGCGCTTCTATACGCACCAAATGTCACGGTCCTTCTCTTTCCGTCTCGTAGACACGAGCTGAGAAATTGCAAACGTCGAGCAATTGCTCAGAGATGAAAAGTGCCAGCACTGAAAGCTCTTGCTAGCCAGCACCCTTCCTTGGAAGCGCTTTTGTAGGCCTAAGAACACTGGGGCTCTGGGCTTCTCTAGCCACCTCATCTTCTGCTCATCCTCGCGCGCACTCTAAAGAGAGCTCAGGTGAGAAATTGCAAACGTCGAGCAATTGCTCAGAGATGAAAAGTGCCAGCACTGAAAGCTCTTGCTAGCCAGCACCCTTCCTTGGAAGCGCTTTCACAGGCGCAGCAACACTGGGGCTTTGCGCTTCTCTAGCCACCAAACATCACGGTCCTTCTCTTTCCGTCTCCTAGACACGAGCTGAGAAATTGCAAACGTCGAGCAATTGCTCAGAGATGGAAAGTGCCAGCACTGAAAGCTGTTGCTAGCCAGCACCCTTCCTTGGAAGCGCTTTTGTAGGCCTAAGAACACTGGGGCTCTGGGCTTCTCTAGCCACCTCATCTTCTGCTCATCCTCTCACGCACTCTAAAGAGAGCTCAGGTGAGAAATTGCAAACGTCGAGCAATTGCTCAGAGATGAAAAGTGCCAGCACTGAAAGCTGTTGCTAGCCAGCACCCTTCCTTGGAAGCGCTTTCACAGGCGCAGCAACACTGGGGCTTTGCGCTTCTATACGCACCAAACGTCACGGTCCTTCTCTTTCCGTCTCCTAGACACGAGCTGAGAAATTGCAAACGTCCAGCAATTGCTCAGAGATGAAAAGTGCCAGCACTGAAAGCTGTTGCTAGCCAGCCCCCTTCCTTGGAAGCGCTTTTGTAGGCCTAAGAACACTGGGGCTCTGGGCTTCTCTAGCCACCTCATCTTCTGCTCATCCTCTCGCGCACTCTAAAGAGAGCTCAGGTGAGAAATTGCAAACGTCGAGCAATTGCTCAGAGATGAAAAGTGCCAGCACTGAAAGCTCTTGCTAGCCAGCACCCTTCCTTGGAAGCGCTTTCACAGGCGCAGCAACACTGGGGCTTTGCGCTTCTATACGCACCAAACGTCACGGTCCTTCTCTTTCCGTCTCGTAGACACGAGCTGAGAAATTGCAAACGTCGAGCAATTGCTCAGAGATGAAAAGTGCCAGCACTGAAAGCTGTTGCTAGACAGCACCCTTCCTTGGAAGCGCTTTCACAGGCGCAGCAACACTGGGGCTTTGTGCTTCTCTAGCAACCAAACGTCACGGTCATTCTCTTTCCGCCTCGTAGACACGAGCTGAGAAATTGAAAACGTCAAGCAATTGCTCAGAGATGAAAAGTGCCAGCACTGAAAGCTCTTGCTAGCCAGCACCCTTCCTTGGAAGCGCTTTCACAGGCGCAGCAACACTGGGGCTTTGCGCTTCTCTAGCCGCCAAACGTTACAGTCATTCTCTTTCCGTCTCGTAGACATGAGCTGAGAAATTGCAAACGTCGAGCAATTGCTCAGAGATGAAAAGTGCCAGCACTGAAAGCTGTTGCTAGCCAGCACCCTTCCTTGGAAGCGCTTTCACAGGCGCAGCAACACTGGGGCTTTGCACTTCTATACGCACCAAACGTCACGGTCCTTCTCTTTCCGTCGGTAGACACGAGCTGAGAAATTGCAAACGTCGAGCAATTGCTCAGAGAGGAAAAGTGCCAGCACTGAAAGCTGTTGCTAGCCAGCACCCTTCCTTGGAAGCGCTTTTGTAGGCCTAAGAACACTGGGGCTCTGGGCTTCCCTAGCCACCTCATCTTCTGCTCATCCTCTCGCGCACTCTAAAGAGAGCTCAGGTGAGAAATTGCAAACGTCGAGCAATTGCTCAGAGATGAAAAGTGCCAGCACTGAAAGCTCTTGCTAGCCAGCACCCTTCCTTGGAAGCGCTTTCACAGGCGCAGCAACACTGGGGCTTTGCACTTCTGTACGTACCAAACGTCACGGTCCTTCTCTTTCCGTCGGTAGACACGAGCTGAGAAATTGCAAACGTCGAGCAATTGCTCCGAGATGAAAAGTGCCAGCACTGAAAGCTGTTGCTAGCCAGCCCTCTTCCTTGGAAGCGCTTTTGTAGGCCTAAGAACACTGGGGCTCTGGGCTTCTCTAGCCACCTCATCTTCTGCTCATCCTCGCGCGCACTCTAAAGAGAGCTCAGGTGAGAAATTGCAAACGTCGAGCAATTGCTCAGAGATGAAAAGTGCCAGCACTGAAAGCTGTTGCTAGCCAGCACCCTTCCTTGGAAGCGCTTTCACAGGCGCAGCAACACTGGGGCTTTGCGCTTCTCTACGCACCAAACGTCACGGTCCTTCTCTTTCCGTCGGTAGACACGAGCTGAGAAATTGTAAACGTCCAGCAATTGCTCAGAGATGAAAAGTGCCAGCACTGAAAGCTGTTGCTAGCCAGCACCCTTCCTTGGAAGCGCTTTTGTAGGCCTAAGAACACTGGGGCTCTGGGCTTCTCTAGCCACCTCATCTTCTGCTCATCCTCTCGCGCACTCTAAAGAGAGCTCAGGTGAGAAATTGCAAACGTGGAGCAATTGCTCAGAGATGAAAAGTGCCAGCACTGAAAGCTCTTGCTAGCCAGCACCCTTCCTTGGAAGCGCTTTCACAGGCGCAGCAACACTGGGGCTTTGCGCTTCTCTAGCCACCAAACGTCACGGTCCTTCTCTTTCCGTCTCGTAGATACGAGCTGAGAAATTGCAAACGTCGAGCAATTGCTCAGAGATGAAAAGTGCCAGCACTGAAAGCTCTTGCTAGCCAGCACCCTTCCTTGGAAGCGCTTTCACAGGCGCAGCAACACTGGGGCTTTGCGCTTCTCTAGCCACCAAACGTCACGGTCATTCTCTTTACGCCTCGTAGACACGAGCTGAGAAATTGAAAACGTCAAGCAATTGCTCAGAGATGAAAAGTGCCAGCACTGAAAGCTGTTGCTAGCCAGCCCCCTTCCTTGGAAGCGCTTTCACAGGCGCAGCAACACTGGGGCTTTGCGCTTCTCTAGCCGCCAAACGTCACAGTCATTCTCTTTCCGTCTCGTAGACATGAGCTGAGAAATTGCAAATGTCGAGCAATTGCTCAGAGATGAAAAGTGCCAGCACTGAAAGCTGTTGCTAGCCAGCCCCCTTCCTTGGAAGCGCTTTTGTAGGCCTAAGAACACTGGGGCTCTGGGCTTCCCTAGCCACCTCATCTTCTGCTCATCCTCTCGCGCACTCTAAAGAGAGCTCAGGTGAGAAATTGCAAACGTGGAGCAATTGCTCAGAGATGAAAAGTGCCAGCACTGAAAGCTGTTGCTAGCCAGCACCCTTCCTTGGAATCGCTTTTGTAGGCCTAAGAACACTGGGGCTCTGGGCTTCCCTAGCCACCTCATCTTCTGCTCATCCTCTCGCGCACTCTAAAGAGAGCTCAGGTGAGAAATTGCAAACGTCGAGCAATTGCTCAGAGATGAAAAGTGCCAGCACTGAAAGCTCTTGCTGGCCAGCACCCTTCCTTGGAAGCGCTTTCACAGGAGCAGCAACACTGGGGCTTTGCACTTCTGTACGTACCAAACGTCACGGTCCTTCTCTTTCCGTCGGTAGACACGAGCTGAGAAATTGCAAACGTCGAGCAATTGCTCAGAGATGAAAAGTGCCAGCACTGAAAGCTGTTGCTAGCCAGCCCCCTTCCTTGGAAGCGCTTTTGTAGGCCTAAGAACACTGGGGCTCTGGGCTTCTCTAGCCACCTCATCTTCTGCTCATCCTCTCGCGCACTCTAAAGAGAGCTCAGGTGAGAAATTGCAAACGACGAGCAATTGCTCAGAGATGAAAAGTGCCAGCACTGAAAGCTGTTGCTAGCCAGCACCCTTCCTTGGAAGCGCTTTCACAGGCGCAGTAACACTGGGGCTTTGCCCTTCTCTACGCACCAAACGTCACGGTCATTCTCTTTCTGTCTCGTAGACACGAGCTGAGAAATTGCAAACGTGGAGCAATTGCTCAGAGATGAAAAGTGCCAGCACTGAAAGCTCTTGCTAGCCAGCACCCTTCCTTGGAAGCGCTTTCACAGGCGCAGCAACACTGGGGCTTTGCGCTTCTAAACGCACCAAGCATCACGGTCCTTCTCTTTCCGTCTCGTAGACACGAGCTGAGAAATTGCAAACGTCGAGCAATTGCTCAGAGAGGAAAAGTGCCAGCACTGAAAGCTGTTGCTAGCCAGCACCCTTCCTTGGAAGCGCTTTTGTAGGCCTAAGAACACTGGGGCTCTGGGCTTCTCTAGCCACCTAATCTTCTGCTCATCCTCTCGCGCACTCTAAAGAGAGCTCAGGTGAGAAATTGCAAACGTCGAGCAATTGCTCAGAGATGAAAAGTGCCAGCACTGAAAGCTGTTGCTAGCCAGCACCCTTCCTTGGAAGCGCTTTTGTAGGCCTAAGAACACTGGGGCTCTGGGCTTCCCTAGCCACCTCATCTTCTGCTCATCCTCTCGCGCACTCTAAAGAGAGCTCAGGTGAGAAATTGCAAACGTCGAGCAATTGCTCAGAGATGAAAAGTGCCAGCACTGAAAGCTCTTGCTGGCCAGCACCCTTCCTTGGAAGCGCTTTCACAGGAGCAGCAACACTGGGGCTTTGCACTTCTGTACGTACCAAACGTCACGGTCCTTCTCTTTCCGTCGGTAGACACGAGCTGAGAAATTGCAAACGTCGAGCAATTGCTCAGAGATGAAAAGTGCCAGCACTGAAAGCTGTTGCTAGCCAGCCCCCTTCCTTGGAAGCGCTTTTGTAGGCCTAAGAACACTGGGGCTCTGGGCTTCTCTAGCCACCTCATCTTCTGCTCATCCTCTCGCGCACTCTAAAGAGAGCTCAGGTGAGAAATTGCAAACGACGAGCAATTGCTCAGAGATGAAAAGTGCCAGCACTGAAAGCTGTTGCTAGCCAGCACCCTTCCTTGGAAGCGCTTTCACAGGCGCAGTAACACTGGGGCTTTGCCCTTCTCTACGCACCAAACGTCACGGTCATTCTCTTTCTGTCTCGTAGACACGAGCTGAGAAATTGCAAACGTGGAGCAATTGCTCAGAGATGAAAAGTGCCAGCACTGAAAGCTCTTGCTAGCCAGCACCCTTCCTTGGAAGCGCTTTCACAGGCGCAGCAACACTGGGGCTTTGCGCTTCTAAACGCACCAAGCATCACGGTCCTTCTCTTTCCGTCTCGTAGACACGAGCTGAGAAATTGCAAACGTCGAGCAATTGCTCAGAGAGGAAAAGTGCCAGCACTGAAAGCTGTTGCTAGCCAGCACCCTTCCTTGGAAGCGCTTTTGTAGGCCTAAGAACACTGGGGCTCTGGGCTTCTCTAGCCACCTAATCTTCTGCTCATCCTCTCGCGCACTCTAAAGAGAGCTCAGGTGAGAAATTGCAAACGTCGAGCAATTGCTCAGAGATGAAAAGTGCCAGCACTGAAAGCTGTTGCTAGCCAGCACCCTTCCTTGGAAGCGCTTTTGTAGGCCTAAGAACACTGGGGCTCTGGGCTTCTCTAGCCACCTCATCTTCTGCTTATCCTCGCGTGCACTCTAAAGAGAGCTCAGGTGAGAAATTGCAAATGTCGAGCAATTGCTCAGAGATGAAAAGTGCCAGCACTGAAAGCTCTTGCTAGCCAGCACCCTTCCTTGGAAGCGCTTTCACAGGAGCAGCAACACTGGGGCTTTGCGCTTCTCTAGCCACCAAACGTCACGGTCCTTCTCTTTCCGTCTCGTAGACATGAGCTGCGAAATTGCAAACGTCGAGCAATTGCTCAGAGATGAAAAGTGCCAGCACTGAAAGCTGTTGCTAGCCAGCACCCTTCCTTGGAAGCGCTTTTGTAGGCCTAAGAACACTGGGGCTCTGGGCTTCTCTAGCCCCTCATCTTCTGCTCATCCTCTCGCACATTCTAAAGAGAGCTCAGGTGAGAAATTACAAACGTCGAGCAATTGCTCAGAGATGAAAAGTGCCAGCACTGAAAGCTGTTGCTAGCCAGCACCCTTCCTTGGAAGCGCTTTCACAGGCGCAGCAACACTGGGGCTTTGCGCTTCTCTAGCAACCAAACGTCACGGTCCTTCTCTTTCCGTCTCGTAGACACGAGCTGAGAAATTGCAAACGTCGAGCAATTGCTCAGAGATGAAAAGTGCCAGCACTGAAAGCTGTTGCTAGCCAGCACCCTTCCTTGGAAGCGCTTTCACAGGCGCAGCAACACTGGGGCTTTGCGCTTCTATACGCACCAAACGTCACGGTCCTTCTCTTTCCGTCTCGTAGACACGAGCTGAGAAATTGCAAACGTCGAGCAATTGCTCCGAGATGAAAAGTGCCAGCACTGAAAGCTCTTGCTAGCCAGCACCCTTCCTTGGAAGCGCTTTCACAGGCGCAGCAACACTGGGGCTTTGCGCTTCTAAACGCACCAAGCATCACGGTCCTTCTCTTTGCGTCTCCTAGACACGAGGTGAGAAATTGCAAACGTCGAGCAATTGCTCAGAGATGAAAAGTGCCAGCACTGAAAGCTGTTGCTAGCCAGCACCCTTCCTTGGAAGCGCTTTTGTAGGCCTAAGAACACTGGGGCTCTGGGCTTCTCTAGCCACCTAATCTTCTGCTCATCCTCTCGCGCACTCTAAAGAGAGCTCAGGTGAGAAATTGCAAACGTCGAGCAATTGCTCCGAGATGAAAAGTGCCAGCACTGAAAGCTGTTGCTAGCCAGCACCCTTCCTTGGAAGCGCTTTTGTAGGCCTAAGAACACTGGGGCTCTGGGCTTCTCTAGCCACCTCATCTTCTGCTTATCCTCGCGTGCACTCTAAAGAGAGCTCAGGTGAGAAATTGCAAATGTCGAGCAATTGCTCAGAGATGAAAAGTGCCAGCACTGAAAGCTCTTGCTAGCCAGCACCCTTCCTTGGAAGCGCTTTCACAGGAGCAGCAACACTGGGGCTTTGCGCTTCTCTAGCCACCAAACGTCACGGTCCTTCTCTTTCCGTCTCGTAGACATGAGCTGCGAAATTGCAAACGTCGAGCAATTGCTCAGAGATGAAAAGTGCCAGCACTGAAAGCTGTTGCTAGCCAGCACCCTTCCTTGGAAGCGCTTTTGTAGGCCTAAGAACACTGGGGCTCTGGGCTTCTCTAGCCCCTCATCTTCTGCTCATCCTCTCGCACATTCTAAAGAGAGCTCAGGTGAGAAATTGCAAACGTCCAGCAATTGCTCAGAGATGAAAAGTGCCAGCACTGAAAGCTGTTGCTAGCCAGCACCCTTCCTTGGAAGCGCTTTCACAGGCGCAGCAACACTGGGGCTTTGCGCTTCTCTACCCACCAAACGTCACGGTCCTTCTCTTTCCGTCTCGTAGACACGAGCTGAGAAATTGCAAACGTCCAGCAATTGCTCCGAGATGAAAAGTGCCAGCACTGAAAGCTCTTGCTAGCCAGCACCCTTCCTTGGAAGCGCTTTTGTAGGCCTAAGAACACTGGGGCTCTGGGCTTCTCTAGCCACCTCATCTTCTGCTCATCCTCTCGCGCACTCTAAAGAGAGCTCAGGTGAGAAATTGTAAACGTCGAGCAATTGCTCAGAGATGAAAAGTGCCAGCACTGAAAGCTGTTGCTAGCCAGCACCCTTCCTTGGAAGCGCTTTCACAGGCGCAGCAACACTGGGGCTTTGCGCTTCTCTAGCAACCAAACGTCACGGTCCTTCTCTTTCCGTCTCGTAGACACGAGCTGAGAAATTGCAAACGTCGAGCAATTGCTCAGAGATGAAAAGTGCCAGCACTGAAAGCTCTTGCTAGCCAGCACCCTTCCTTGGAAGCGCTTTCACAGGCGCAGCAACACTGGGGCTTTGCACTTCTCTACGCACCAAACGTCACGGTCATTCTCTTTCTGTCTCGTAGACACGAGCTGAGAAATTGCAAACGTCGAGCAATTGCTCAGAGATGAAAAGTGCCAGCACTGAAAGCTCTTGCTAGCCAGCACCCTTCCTTGGAAGCGCTTTCACAGGCGCAGCAACACTGGGGCTTTGCGCTTCTCTACCCACCAAACGTCACGGTCATTCTCTTTCCGTCTCGTAGACACGAGCTGAGAAATTGCAAACGTCGAGCAATTGCTCCGAGATGAAAAGTGCCAGCACTGAAAGCTCTTGCTAGCCAGCACCCTTCCTTGGAAGCGCTTTTGTAGGCCTAAGAACACTGGGGCTCTGGGCTTCTCTAGCCACCTCATCTTCTGCTCATCCTCTCGCGCACTCTAAAGAGAGCTCAGGTGAGAAATTGCAAACGTCGAGCAATTGCTCAGAGATGAAAAGTGCCAGCACTGAAAGCTCTTGCTAGCCAGCACCCTTCCTTGGAAGCGCTTTCACAGGCGCAGTAACACTGGGACTTTGCGCTTCTATAAGCACCAAACGTCACGGTCCTTCTCTTTCCGTCTCCTAGACACGAGCTGAGAAATTGCAAACGTCGAGCAATTGCTCAGAGATGAAAAGTGCCAGCACTGAAAGCTCTTGCTAGCCAGCACCCTTCCTTGGAAGCGCTTTTGTAGGCCTAAGAACACTGGGGCTCTGGGCTTCTCTAGCCCCTCATCTTCTGCTCATCCTCTCGCACATTCTAAAGAGAGCTCAGGTGAGAAATTACAAACGTCGAGCAATTGCTCAGAGATGAAAAGTGCCAGCACTGAAAGCTGTTGCTAGCCAGCACCCTTCCTTGGAAGCGCTTTCACAGGCGCAGCAACACTGGGGCTTTGCGCTTCTCTACCCACCAAACGTCACGGTCCTTCTCTTTCCGTCTCGTAGACACGAGCTGAGAAATTGCAAACGTCGAGCAATTGCTCAGAGATGAAAAGTGCCAGCACTGAAAGCTGTTGCTAGCCAGCACCCTTCCTTGGAAGCGCTTTCACAGGCGCAGCAACACTGGGGCTTTGCGCTTCTATACGCACCAAACGTCACGGTCCTTCTCTTTCCGTCTCGTAGACACGAGCTGAGAAATTGCAAACGTCGAGCAATTGCTCAGAGATGAAAAGTGCCAGCACTGAAAGCTGTTGCTAGCCAGCACCCTTCCTTGGAAGCGCTTTCACAGGCGCAGCAACACTGGGGCTTTGCGCTTCTCTACCCACCAAACGTCACGGTCCTTCTCTTTCCGTCTCGTAGACACGAGCTGAGAAATTGCAAACGTCGAGCAATTGCTCCGAGATGAAAAGTGCCAGCACTGAAAGCTCTTGCTAGCCAGCACCCTTCCTTGGAAGCGCTTTTGTAGGCCTAAGAACACTGGGGCTCTGGGCTTCTCTAGCCACCTCATCTTCTGCTCATCCTCTCGCGCACTCTAAAGAGAGCTCAGGTGAGAAATTGCAAACGTCGAGCAATTGCTCAGAGATGAAAAGTGCCAGCACTGAAAGCTCTTGCTAGCCAGCACCCTTCCTTGGAAGCGCTTTCACAGGCGCAGTAACACTGGGACTTTGCGCTTCTATAAGCACCAAACGTCACGGTCCTTCTCTTTCCGTCTCGTAGACACGAGCTGAGAAATTGCAAACGTCCAGCAATTGCTCCGAGATGAAAAGTGCCAGCACTGAAAGCTGTTGCTAGCCAGCACCCTTCCTTGGAAGCGCTTTTGTAGGCCTAAGAACACTGGGGCTCTGGGCTTCTCTAGCCACCTCATCTTCTGCTCATCCTCTCGCGCACTCTAAAGAGAGCTCAGGTGAGAAATTGTAAACGTCGAGCAATTGCTCAGAGATGAAAAGTGCCAGCACTGAAAGCTGTTGCTAGCCAGCACCCTTCCTTGGAAGCGCTTTCACAGGCGCAGCAACACTGGGGCTTTGCGCTTCTCTAGCAACCAAACGTCACGGTCCTTCTCTTTCCGTCTCGTAGACACGAGCTGAGAAATTGCAAACGTCGAGCAATTGCTCAGAGATGAAAAGTGCCAGCACTGAAAGCTGTTGCTAGCCAGCACCCTTCCTTGGAAGCGCTTTCACAGGCGCAGCAACACTGGGGCTTTGCGCTTCTATACGCACCAAACGTCACGGTCCTTCTCTTTCCGTCTCGTAGACACGAGCTGAGAAATTGCAAACGTCGAGCAATTGCTCAGAGATGAAAAGTGCCAGCACTGAAAGCTGTTGCTAGCCAGCACCCTTCCTTGGAAGCGCTTTCACAGGCGCAGCAACACTGGGGCTTTGCGCTTCTCTACCCACCAAACGTCACGGTCATTCTCTTTCCGTCTCGTAGACACGAGCTGAGAAATTGCAAACGTCGAGCAATTGCTCAGAGATGAAAAGTGCCAGCACTGAAAGCTCTTGCTAGCCAGCACCCTTCCTTGGAAGCGCTTTTGTAGGCCTAAGAACACTGGGGCTCTGGGCTTCTCTAGCCACCTCATCTTCTGCTCATCCTCTCGCGCACTCTAAAGAGAGCTCAGGTGAGAAATTGCAAACGTCGAGCAATTGCTCAGAGATGAAAAGTGCCAGCACTGAAAGCTCTTGCTAGCCAGCACCCTTCCTTGGAAGCGCTTTCACAGGCGCAGTAACACTGGGACTTTGCGCTTCTATAAGCACCAAACGTCACGGTCCTTCTCTTTCCGTCTCCTAGACACGAGCTGAGAAATTGCAAACGTCGAGCAATTGCTCAGAGATGAAAAGTGCCAGCACTGAAAGCTCTTGCTAGCCAGCACCCTTCCTTGGAAGCGCTTTTGTAGGCCTAAGAACACTGGGGCTCTGGGCTTCTCTAGCCACCTCATCTTCTGCTCATCCTCTCACGCACTCTAAAGAGAGCTCAGGTGAGAAATTGCAAACGTGGAGCAATTGCTCAGAGATGAAAAGTGCCAGCACTGAAAGCTCTTGCTAGCCAGCACCCTTCCTTGGAAGCGCTTTCACAGGCGCAGTAACACTGGGACTTTGCGCTTCTATACGCACCAAACGTCACGGTCATTCTCTTTCTGTCTCGTAGACACGAGCTGAGAAATTGCAAACGTCCAGCAATTGCTCAGAGATGAAAAGTGCCAGCACTGAAAGCTCTTGCTAGCCAGCACCCTTCCTTGGAAGCGTTTTCACAGGCGCAGCAACACTGGGGCTTTGCGCTTCTCTACCCACCAAACGTCACGGTCCTTCTCTTTGCGTCTCCTAGACACGAGGTGAGAAATTGCAAACGTCGAGCAATTGCTCAGAGCTGAAAAGTGCCAGCACTGAAAGCTGTTGCTAGCCAGCACCCTTCCTTGGAAGCGCTTTTGTAGGCCTAAGAACACTGGGGCTCTGGGCTTCTCTAGCCACCTCATCTTCTGCTCATCCTCTCGCGCACTCTAAAGAGAGCTCAGGTGAGAAATTGTAAACGTCGAGCAATTGCTCAGAGATGAAAAGTGCCAGCACTGAAAGCTGTTGCTAGCCAGCACCCTTCCTTGGAAGCGCTTTCACAGGCGCAGCAACACTGGGGCTTTGCGCTTCTCTAGCAACCAAACGTCACGGTCCTTCTCTTTCCGTCTCGTAGACACGAGCTGAGAAATTGCAAACGTCCAGCAATTGCTCAGAGATGAAAAGTGCCAGCACTGAAAGCTCTTGCTAGCCAGCACCCTTCCTTGGAAGCGCTTTCACAGGCGCAGCAACACTGGGGCTTTGCGCTTCTATACGCACCAAACGTCACGGTCCTTCTCTTTCCGTCTCGTAGACACGAGCTGAGAAATTGCAAACGTCGAGCAATTGCTCAGAGATGAAAAGTGCCAGCACTGAAAGCTGTTGCTAGCCAGCACCCTTCCTTGGAAGCGCTTTTGTAGGCCTAAGAACACTGGGGCTCTGGGCTTCTCTAGCCACCTCATCTTCTGCTCATCTTCTCGCGCACTCTAAAGAGAGCTCAGGTGAGAAATTGCAAACGTCGAGCAATTGCTCAGAGATGAAAAGTGCCAGCACTGAAAGCTCTTGCTAGCCAGCACCCTTCCTTGGAAGCGCTTTCACAGGCGCAGCAACACTGGGGCTTTGCACTTCTCTACGCACCAAACGTCACGGTCCTTCTCTTTCCGTCTCGTAGACACGAGCTGAGAAATTGCAAACGTCCAGCAATTGCTCAGAGATGAAAAGTGCCAGCACTGAAAGCTCTTGCTAGCCAGCACCCTTCCTTGGAAGCGCTTTCACAGGCGCAGCAACACTGGGGCTTTGCGCTTCTCTACGCACCAAACGTCACGGTCATTCTCTTTCCGTCTCGTAGACACGAGCTGAGAAATTGCAAACGTCGAGCAATTGCTCCGAGATGAAAAGTGCCAGCACTGAAAGCTCTTGCTAGCCAGCACCCTTCCTTGGAAGCGCTTTTGTAGGCCTAAGAACACTGGGGCTCTGGGCTTCTCTAGCCACCTCATCTTCTGCTCATCCTCTCGCGCACTCTAAAGAGAGCTCAGGTGAGAAATTGCAAACGTCGAGCAATTGCTCAGAGATGAAAAGTGCCAGCACTGAAAGCTCTTGCTAGCCAGCACCCTTCCTTGGAAGCGCTTTCACAGGCGCAGTAACACTGGGGCTTTGCGCTTCTCTACCCACCAAACGTCACGGTCCTTCTCTTTCCGTCTCGTAGACACGAGCTGAGAAATTGCAAACGTCGAGCAATTGCTCAGAGATGAAAAGTGCCAGCACTGAAAGCTGTTGCTAGCCAGCACCCTTCCTTGGAAGCGCTTTTGTAGGCCTAAGAACACTGGGGCTCTGGGCTTCTCTAGCCACCTCATCTTCTGCTCATCCTCTCACGCACTCTAAAGAGAGCTCAGGTGAGAAATTGCAAACGTGGAGCAATTGCTCAGAGATGAAAAGTGCCAGCACTGAAAGCTCTTGCTAGCCAGCACCCTTCCTTGGAAGCGCTTTCACAGGCGCAGCAACACTGGGGCTTTGCGCTTCTCTAGCAACCAAACGTCACGGTCCTTCTCTTTCCGTCTCGTAGACACGAGCTGAGAAATTGCAAACGTCGAGCAATTGCTCAGAGATGAAAAGTGCCAGCACTGAAAGCTGTTGCTAGCCAGCACCCTTCCTTGGAAGCGCTTTCACAGGCGCAGCAACACTGGGGCTTTGCGCTTCTATACGCACCAAACGTCACGGTCCTTCTCTTTCCGTCTCGTAGACACGAGCTGAGAAATTGCAAACGTCGAGCAATTGCTCAGAGATGAAAAGTGCCAGCACTGAAAGCTGTTGCTAGCCAGCACCCTTCCTTGGAAGCGCTTTCACAGGCGCAGCAACACTGGGGCTTTGCGCTTCTCTACCCACCAAACGTCACGGTCATTCTCTTTCCGTCTCGTAGACACGAGCTGAGAAATTGCAAACGTCGAGCAATTGCTCCGAGATGAAAAGTGCCAGCACTGAAAGCTCTTGCTAGCCAGCACCCTTCCTTGGAAGCGCTTTTGTAGGCCTAAGAACACTGGGGCTCTGGGCTTCTCTAGCCACCTCATCTTCTGCTCATCCTCTCGCGCACTCTAAAGAGAGCTCAGGTGAGAAATTGCAAACGTCGAGCAATTGCTCAGAGATGAAAAGTGCCAGCACTGAAAGCTCTTGCTAGCCAGCACCCTTCCTTGGAAGCGCTTTCACAGGCGCAGTAACACTGGGACTTTGCGCTTCTATAAGCACCAAACGTCACGGTCCTTCTCTTTCCGTCTCCTAGACACGAGCTGAGAAATTGCAAACGTCGAGCAATTGCTCAGAGATGAAAAGTGCCAGCACTGAAAGCTCTTGCTAGCCAGCACCCTTCCTTGGAAGCGCTTTTGTAGGCCTAAGAACACTGGGGCTCTGGGCTTCTCTAGCCACCTCATCTTCTGCTCATCCTCTCACGCACTCTAAAGAGAGCTCAGGTGAGAAATTGCAAACGTGGAGCAATTGCTCAGAGATGAAAAGTGCCAGCACTGAAAGCTCTTGCTAGCCAGCACCCTTCCTTGGAAGCGCTTTCACAGGCGCAGTAACACTGGGACTTTGCGCTTCTATACGCACCAAACGTCACGGTCATTCTCTTTCTGTCTCGTAGACACGAGCTGAGAAATTGCAAACGTCCAGCAATTGCTCAGAGATGAAAAGTGCCAGCACTGAAAGCTCTTGCTAGCCAGCACCCTTCCTTGGAAGCGTTTTCACAGGCGCAGCAACACTGGGGCTTTGCGCTTCTCTACCCACCAAACGTCACGGTCCTTCTCTTTGCGTCTCGTAGACACGAGGTGAGAAATTGCAAACGTCGAGCAATTGCTCAGAGCTGAAAAGTGCCAGCACTGAAAGCTGTTGCTAGCCAGCACCCTTCCTTGGAAGCGCTTTTGTAGGCCTAAGAACACTGGGGCTCTGGGCTTCTCTAGCCACCTCATCTTCTGCTCATCCTCTCGCGCACTCTAAAGAGAGCTCAGGTGAGAAATTGTAAACGTCGAGCAATTGCTCAGAGATGAAAAGTGCCAGCACTGAAAGCTGTTGCTAGCCAGCACCCTTCCTTGGAAGCGCTTTCACAGGCGCAGCAACACTGGGGCTTTGCGCTTCTCTAGCAACCAAACGTCACGGTCCTTCTCTTTCCGTCTCGTAGACACGAGCTGAGAAATTGCAAACGTCCAGCAATTGCTCCGAGATGAAAAGTGCCAGCACTGAAAGCTCTTGCTAGCCAGCACCCTTCCTTGGAAGCGCTTTCACAGGCGCAGCAACACTGGGGCTTTGCGCTTCTATACGCACCAAACGTCACGGTCCTTCTCTTTCCGTCTCGTAGACACGAGCTGAGAAATTGCAAACGTCGAGCAATTGCTCAGAGATGAAAAGTGCCAGCACTGAAAGCTGTTGCTAGCCAGCACCCTTCCTTGGAAGCGCTTTTGTAGGCCTAAGAACACTGGGGCTCTGGGCTTCTCTAGCCACCTCATCTTCTGCTCATCTTCTCGCGCACTCTAAAGAGAGCTCAGGTGAGAAATTGCAAACGTCGAGCAATTGCTCAGAGATGAAAAGTGCCAGCACTGAAAGCTCTTGCTAGCCAGCACCCTTCCTTGGAAGCGCTTTCACAGGCGCAGCAACACTGGGGCTTTGCACTTCTCTACGCACCAAACGTCACGGTCATTCTCTTTCCGTCTCGTAGACACGAGCTGAGAAATTCCAAACGTCCAGCAATTGCTCAGAGATGAAAAGTGCCAGCACTGAAAGCTCTTGCTAGCCAGCACCCTTCCTTGGAAGCGCTTTCACAGGCGCAGCAACACTGGGGCTTTGCGCTTCTCTACGCACCAAACGTCACGGTCATTCTCTTTCCGTCTCGTAGACACGAGCTGAGAAATTGCAAACGTCGAGCAATTGCTCCGAGATGAAAAGTGCCAGCACTGAAAGCTCTTGCTAGCCAGCACCCTTCCTTGGAAGCGCTTTTGTAGGCCTAAGAACACTGGGGCTCTGGGCTTCTCTAGCCACCTCATCTTCTGCTCATCCTCTCGCGCACTCTAAAGAGAGCTCAGGTGAGAAATTGCAAACGTCGAGCAATTGCTCAGAGATGAAAAGTGCCAGCACTGAAAGCTCTTGCTAGCCAGCACCCTTCCTTGGAAGCGCTTTCACAGGCGCAGTAACACTGGGGCTTTGCGCTTCTCTACCCACCAAACGTCACGGTCCTTCTCTTTCCGTCTCGTAGACACGAGCTGAGAAATTGCAAACGTCGAGCAATTGCTCAGAGATGAAAAGTGCCAGCACTGAAAGCTGTTGCTAGCCAGCACCCTTCCTTGGAAGCGCTTTTGTAGGCCTAAGAACACTGGGGCTCTGGGCTTCTCTAGCCACCTCATCTTCTGCTCATCCTCTCACGCACTCTAAAGAGAGCTCAGGTGAGAAATTGCAAACGTGGAGCAATTGCTCAGAGATGAAAAGTGCCAGCACTGAAAGCTCTTGCTAGCCAGCACCCTTCCTTGGAAGCGCTTTCACAGGCGCAGCAACACTGGGGCTTTGCGCTTCTATACGCACCAAACGTCACGGTCCTTCTCTTTCCGTCTCGTAGACACGAGCTGAGAAATTGCAAACGTCCAGCAATTGCTCAGAGATGAAAAGTGCCAGCACTGAAAGCTGTTGCTAGCCAGCACCCTTCCTTGGAAGCGCTTTCACAGGCGCAGCAACACTGGGGCTTTGCGCTTCTCTAGCCACCAAACGTCACGGTCCTTCTCTTTCCGTCTCGTAGACACGAGCTGAGAAATTGCAAACGTCGAGCAATTGCTCCGAGATGAAAAGTGCCAGCACTGAAAGCTCTTGCTAGCCAGCACCCTTCCTTGGAAGCGCTTTTGTAGGCCTAAGAACACTGGGGCTCTGGGCTTCTCTAGCCACCTCATCTTCTGCTCATCCTCTCGCGCACTCTAAAGAGAGCTCAGGTGAGAAATTGCAAATGTCGAGCAATTGCTCAGAGATGAAAAGTGCCAGCACTGAAAGCTCTTGCTAGCCAGCACCCTTCCTTGGAAGCGCTTTCACAGGCGCAGCAACACTGGGGCTTTGCGCTTCTATACGCACCAAACATCACGGTCCTTCTCTTTCCGTCTCGTAGACACGAGCTGAGAAATTGCAAACGTCCAGCAATTGCTCAGAGATGAAAAGTGCCAGCACTGAAAGCTGTTGCTAGCCAGCACCCTTCCTTGGAAGCGCTTTCACAGGCGCAGCAACACTGGGGCTTTGCGCTTCTATACGCACCAAACGTCACGGTCCTTCTCTTTCCGTCTCGTAGACACGAGCTGAGAAATTGCAAACGTCCAGCAATTGCTCCGAGATGAAAAGTGCCAGCACTGAAAGCTCTTGCTAGCCAGCACCCTTCCTTGGAAGCGCTTTTGTAGGCCTAAGAACACTGGGGCTCTGGGCTTCTCTAGCCACCTCATCTTCTGCTCATCCTCTCGCGCACTCTAAAGAGAGCTCAGGTGAGAAATTGCAAACGACGACCAATTGCTCAGAGATGAAAAGTGCCAGCACTGAAAGCTCTTGCTAGCCAGCACCCTTCCTTGGAAGCGCTTTCACAGGCGCAGTAACACAGGGACTTTGCGCTTCTATAAGCACCAAACGTCACGGTCCTTCTCTTTCCGTCTCGTAGACACGAGCTGAGAAATTGCAAACGTCGAGCAATTGCTCAGAGATGAAAAGTGCCAGCACTGAAAGCTGTTGCTAGCCAGCCCCCTTCCTTGGAAGCGCTTTTGTAGGCATAAGAACACTGGGGCTCTGGGCTTCTCTAGCCACCTCATCTTCTGCTCATCTTCTCGCGCACTATAAAGAGAGCTCAGGTGAGAAATTGCAAACGTCGAGCAATTGCTCAGAGATGAAACGTGCCAGCACTGAAAGCTCTTGCTAGCCAGCACCCTTCCTTGGAAGCGCTTTTGTAGGCCTAAGAACACTGGGGCTCTGGGCTTCTCTAGCCCCTCATCTTCTGCTCATCCTCTCGCACATTCTAAAGAGAGCTCAGGTGAGAAATTACAAACGTCGAGCAATTGCTCAGAGATGAAAAGTGCCAGCACTGAAAGCTCTTGCTAGCCAGCACCCTTCCTTGGAAGCGCTTTCACAGGCGCAGCAACACTGGGGCTTTGCGCTTCTCTAGCCACCAAACGTCACGGTCATTCTCTTTCCGTCTCGTAGACACGAGCTGAGAAATTGCAAACGTCCAGCAATTGCTCCGAGATGAAAAGTGCCAGCACTGAAAGCTCTTGCTAGCCAGCACCCTTCCTTGGAAGCGCTTTTGTAGGCCTAAGAACACCGGGGCTCTGGGCTTCTCTAGCCACCTCATCTTCTGCTCATCCTCTCGCGCACTCTAAAGAGAGCTCAGGTGAGAAATTGCAAATGTCCAGCAACTGCACAGAGATGAAAAGTGCCAGCACTGAAAGCTGTTGCTAGCCAGCACCCTTCCTTGGAAGCGCTTTCACAGGCGCAGCAACACTGGGGCTTTGCGCTTCTCTAGCCACCAAACGTCACGGTCCTTCTCTTTCCGTCTCGTAGACACGAGCTGAGAAATTGCAAACGTCGAGCAATTGCTCCGAGATGAAAAGTGCCAGCACTGAAAGCTGTTGCTAGCCAGCACCCTTCCTTGGAAGCGCTTTTGTAGGCCTAAGAACACTGGGGCTCTGGGCTTCTCTAGCCACCTCATCTTCTGCTCATCCTCTCGCGCACTCTAAAGAGAGCTCAGGTGAGAAATTGCAAACGTCGAGCAACTGCTCAGAGATGAAAAGTGCCAGCACTGAAAGCTGTTGCTAGCCAGCACCCTTCCTTGGAAGCGCTTTCACAGGCGCAGCAACACTGGGGCTTTGCGCTTCTCTAGCCACCAAACGTCACGGTCCTTCTCTTTCCGTCTCGTAGACACGAGCTGAGAAATTGCAAACGTCGAGCAATTGCTTCGAGATGAAAAGTGCCAGCACTGAAAGCTGTTGCTAGCCAGCACCCTTCCTTGGAAGCGCTTTTGTAGGCCTAAGAACACTGGGGCTCTGGGCTTCTCTAGCCACCTCATCTTCTGCTCATCCTCTCGCGCACTCTAAAGAGAGCTCAGGTGAGAAATTGCAAACGTCGAGCAATTGCTCAGAGATGAAAAGTGCCAGCACTGAAAGCTCTTGCTAGCCAGCACCCTTCCTTGGAAGCGCTTTCACAGGCGCAGCAACACTGGGGCTTTGCACTGCTGTACGTACCAAACGTCACGGTCCTTCTCTTTCCGTCGGTAGACACGAGCTGAGAAATTGCAAACGTCGAGCAATTGCTCCGAGATGAAAAGGGCCAGCACTGAAAGCTGTTGCTAGCCAGCACCCTTCCTTGGAAGCGCTTTTGTAGGCCTAAGAACACTGGGGCTCTGGGCTTCTCTAGCCACCTCATCTTCTGCTCATCCTCTCGCGCACTCTAAAGAGAGCTCAGGTGAGAAATTGCAAACGTCGAGCAATTGCTCAGAGATGAAAAGTGCCAGCACTGAAAGCTCCTGCTGGCCAGCACCCTTCCTTGGAAGCGCTTTCACAGGCGCAGCAACACTGGGGCTTTGCACTTCTGTACGTACCAAACGTCACGGTCCTTCTCTTTCCGTCGGTAGACACGAGCTGAGAAATTGCAAACGTCGAGCAATTGCTCAGAGATGAAAAGTGCCAGCACTGAAAGCTGTTGCTAGCCTGCCCCCTTCCTTGGAAGCGCTTTTGTAGGCCTAAGAACACTGGGGCTCTGGGCTTCTCTAGCCACCTCATCTTCTGCTCATCCTCACGCGCACTCTAAAGAGAGCTCAGGTGAGAAATTGCAAACAACGAGCAATTGCTCAGAGATGAAAAGTGCCAGCACTGAAAGCTCTTGCTAGACAGCACCCTTCCTTGGAAGCGCTTTCACAGGCGCAGCAACACTGGGGCTTTGCGCTTCTATACGCACCAAACGTCACGGTCCTTCTCTTTCCGTCTCGTAGACACGAGCTGAGAAATTGCAAACGTCCAGCAATTGCTCAGAGATGAAAAGTGCCAGCACTGAAAGCTGTTGCTAGCCAGCACCCTTCCTTGGAAGCGCTTTCACAGGCGCAGCAACACTGGGGCTTTGCGCTTCTCTAGCCACCAAACGTCACGGTCCTTCTCTTTCCGTCTCGTAGACACGAGCTGAGAAATTGCAAACGTCGAGCAATTGCTCCGAGATGAAAAGTGCCAGCACTGAAAGCTCTTGCTAGCCAGCACCCTTCCTTGGAAGCGCTTTTGTAGGCCTAAGAACACTGGGGCTCTGGGCTTCTCTAGCCACCTCATCTTCTGCTCATCCTCTCGCGCACTCTAAAGAGAGCTCAGGTGAGAAATTGCAAATGTCGAGCAATTGCTCAGAGATGAAAAGTGCCAGCACTGAAAGCTCTTGCTAGCCAGCACCCTTCCTTGGAAGCGCTTTCACAGGCGCAGCAACACTGGGGCTTTGCGCTTCTATACGCACCAAACATCACGGTCCTTCTCTTTCCGTCTCGTAGACACGAGCTGAGAAATTGCAAACGTCGAGCAATTGCTCAGAGATGAAAAGTGCCAGCACTGAAAGCTGTTGCTAGCCAGCACCCTTCCTTGGAAGCGCTTTCACAGGCGCAGCAACACTGGGGCTTTGCGCTTCTATACGCACCAAACGTCACGGTCCTTCTCTTTCCGTCTCGTAGACACGAGCTGAGAAATTGCAAACGTCCAGCAATTGCTCCGAGATGAAAAGTGCCAGCACTGAAAGCTCTTGCTAGCCAGCACCCTTCCTTGGAAGCGCTTTTGTAGGCCTAAGAACACTGGGGCTCTGGGCTTCTCTAGCCACCTCATCTTCTGCTCATCCTCTCGCGCACTCTAAAGAGAGCTCAGGTGAGAAATTGCAAACGACGACCAATTGCTCAGAGATGAAAAGTGCCAGCACTGAAAGCTCTTGCTAGCCAGCACCCTTCCTTGGAAGCGCTTTCACAGGCGCAGTAACACAGGGACTTTGCGCTTCTATAAGCACCAAACGTCACGGTCCTTCTCTTTCCGTCTCGTAGACACGAGCTGAGAAATTGCAAACGTCGAGCAATTGCTCAGAGATGAAAAGTGCCAGCACTGAAAGCTGTTGCTAGCCAGCACCCTTCCTTGGAAGCGCTTTTGTAGGCATAAGAACACTGGGGCTCTGGGCTTCTCTAGCCACCTCATCTTCTGCTCATCTTCTCGCGCACTATAAAGAGAGCTCAGGTGAGAAATTGCAAACGTCGAGCAATTGCTCAGAGATGAAAAGTGCCAGCACTGAAAGCTCTTGCTAGCCAGCACCCTTCCTTGGAAGCGCTTTTGTAGGCCTAAGAACACTGGGGCTCTGGGCTTCTCTAGCCCCTCATCTTCTGCTCATCCTCTCGCACATTCTAAAGAGAGCTCAGGTGAGAAATTACAAACGTCGAGCAATTGCTCAGAGATGAAAAGTGCCAGCACTGAAAGCTCTTGCTAGCCAGCACCCTTCCTTGGAAGCGCTTTCACAGGCGCAGCAACACTGGGGCTTTGCGCTTCTCTAGCCACCAAACGTCACGGTCATTCTCTTTCCGTCTCGTAGACACGAGCTGAGAAATTGCAAACGTCCAGCAATTGCTCCGAGATGAAAAGTGCCAGCACTGAAAGCTCTTGCTAGCCAGCACCCTTCCTTGGAAGCGCTTTTGTAGGCCTAAGAACACCGGGGCTCTGGGCTTCTCTAGCCACCTCATCTTCTGCTCATCCTCTCGCGCACTCTAAAGAGAGCTCAGGTGAGAAATTGCAAATGTCCAGCAACTGCTCAGAGATGAAAAGTGCCAGCACTGAAAGCTGTTGCTAGCCAGCACCCTTCCTTGGAAGCGCTTTCACAGGCGCAGCAACACTGGGGCTTTGCGCTTCTCTAGCCACCAAACGTCACGGTCCTTCTCTTTCCGTCTCGTAGACACGAGCTGAGAAATTGCAAACGTCGAGCAATTGCTCCGAGATGAAAAGTGCCAGCACTGAAAGCTGTTGCTAGCCAGCACCCTTCCTTGGAAGCGCTTTTGTAGGCCTAAGAACACTGGGGCTCTGGGCTTCTCTAGCCACCTCATCTTCTGCTCATCCTCTCGCGCACTCTAAAGAGAGCTCAGGTGAGAAATTGCAAACGTCGAGCAACTGCTCAGAGATGAAAAGTGCCAGCACTGAAAGCTGTTGCTAGCCAGCACCCTTCCTTGGAAGCGCTTTCACAGGCGCAGCAACACTGGGGCTTTGCGCTTCTCTAGCCACCAAACGTCACGGTCCTTCTCTTTCCGTCTCGTAGACACGAGCTGAGAAATTGCAAACGTCGAGCAATTGCTTCGAGATGAAAAGTGCCAGCACTGAAAGCTGTTGCTAGCCAGCACCCTTCCTTGGAAGCGCTTTTGTAGGCCTAAGAACACTGGGGCTCTGGGCTTCTCTAGCCACCTCATCTTCTGCTCATCCTCTCGCGCACTCTAAAGAGAGCTCAGGTGAGAAATTGCAAACGTCGAGCAATTGCTCAGAGATGAAAAGTGCCAGCACTGAAAGCTCTTGCTAGCCAGCACCCTTCCTTGGAAGCGCTTTCACAGGCGCAGCAACACTGGGGCTTTGCACTGCTGTACGTACCAAACGTCACGGTCCTTCTCTTTCCGTCGGTAGACACGAGCTGAGAAATTGCAAACGTCGAGCAATTGCTCAGAGATGAAAAGGGCCAGCACTGAAAGCTGTTGCTAGCCAGCACCCTTCCTTGGAAGCGCTTTTGTAGGCCTAAGAACACTGGGGCTCTGGGCTTCTCTAGCCACCTCATCTTCTGCTCATCCTCTCGCGCACTCTAAAGAGAGCTCAGGTGAGAAATTGCAAACGTCGAGCAATTGCTCAGAGATGAAAAGTGCCAGCACTGAAAGCTCCTGCTGGCCAGCACCCTTCCTTGGAAGCGCTTTCACAGGCGCAGCAACACTGGGGCTTTGCACTTCTGTACGTACCAAACGTCACGGTCCTTCTCTTTCCGTCGGTAGACACGAGCTGAGAAATTGCAAACGTCGAGCAATTGCTCAGAGATGAAAAGTGCCAGCACTGAAAGCTGTTGCTAGCCTGCCCCCTTCCTTGGAAGCGCTTTTGTAGGCCTAAGAACACTGGGGCTCTGGGCTTCTCTAGCCACCTCATCTTCTGCTCATCCTCACGCGCACTCTAAAGAGAGCTCAGGTGAGAAATTGCAAACAACGAGCAATTGCTCAGAGATGAAAAGTGCCAGCACTGAAAGCTCTTGCTAGACAGCACCCTTCCTTGGAAGCGCTTTCACAGGCGCAGCAACACTGGGGCTTTGCGCTTCTCTAGCCACCAAACGTCACGGTCCTTCTCTTTCCGTCTCCTAGACACGAGCTGAGAAATTGCAAACGTCGAGCAATTGCTCAGAGATGAAAAGTGCCAGCACTGAAAGCTCTTGCTAGCCAGCACCCTTCCTTGGAAGCGCTTTCACAGGCGCAGCAACACTGGGGCTTTGCGCTTCTCTAGCCACCAAACGTCACGGTCCTTCTCTTTCCATCTCCTAGACACGAGCTGAGAAATTGCAAACGTCGAGCAATTGCTCAGAGATGAAAAGTGCCAGCACTGAAAGCTGTTGCTAGCCAGCCCCCTTCCTTGGAAGCGCTTTTGTAGGCCTAAGAACACTGGGGCTCTGGGCTTCTCTAGCCACCTCATCTTCTGCTCATCCTCTCGCGCACTCTAAAGAGAGCTCAGGTGAGAAATTGCAAACGTCCAGCAATTGCTCAGAGATGAAAAGTGCCAGCACTGAAAGCTCTTGCTAGCCAGCACCCTTCCTTGGAAGCGCTTTCAGAGGCGCAGCAACACTGGGGCTTTGCGCTTCTCTAGCCACCAAACGTCACGGTCCTTCTCTTTCCATCTCCTAGACACGAGCTGAGAAATTGCAAACGTCGAGCAATTGCTCAGAGATGAAAAGTGCCAGCACTGAAAGCTCTTGCTAGCCAGCACCCTTCCTTGGAAGCGCTTTTGTAGGCCTAAGAACACTGGGGCTCTGGGCTTCTCTAGCCACCTCATCTTCTGCTCATCCTCTCGCGCACTCTAAAGAGAGCTCAGGTGAGAAATTGCAAACGTGGAGCAATTGCTCAGAGATGAAAAGTGCCAGCACTGAAAGCTCTTGCTAGCCAGCACCCTTCCTTGGAAGCGCTTTCACAGGCGCAGCAACACTGGGGCTTTGCGCTTCTCTACCCACCAAACGTCACGGTCCTTCTCTTTCCGTCTCGTAGACACGAGCTGAGAAATTGCAAACGTCCAGCAATTGCTCCGAGATGAAAAGTGCCAGCACTGAAAGCTGTTGCTAGCCAGCCCCCTTCCTTGGAAGCGCTTTTGTAGGCCTAAGAACACTGGGGCTCTGGGCTTCTCTAGCCACCTCATCTTCTGCTCATCCTCTCGCGCACTCTAAAGAGAGCTCAGGTGAGAAATTGCAAACGTCGAGCAATTGCTCAGAGATGAAAAGTGCCAGCACTGAAAGCTCTTGCTAGCCAGCACCCTTCCTTGGAAGCGCTTTCACAGGCGCAGCAACACTGGGGCTTTGCACTGCTGTACGTACCAAACGTCACGGTCCTTCTCTTTCCGTCTCCTAGACACGAGCTGAGAAATTGCAAACGTCGAGCAATTGCTCCGAGATGAAAAGTGCCAGCACTGAAAGCTCTTGCTAGCCAGCACCCTTCCTTGGAAGCGCTTTTGTAGGCCTAAGAACACTGGGGCTCTGGGCTTCTCTAGCCACCTCATCTTCTGCTCATCCTCTCGCGCACTCTAAAGAGAGCTCAGGTGAGAAATTGCAAACGTCGAGCAATTGCTCAGAGATGAAAAGTGCCAGCACTGAAAGCTCCTGCTGGCCAGCACCCTTCCTTGGAAGCGCTTTCACAGGCGCAGCAACACTGGGGCTTTGCACTTCTGTACGTACCAAACGTCACGGTCCTTCTCTTTCCGTCGGTAGACACGAGCTGAGAAATTGCAAACGTCGAGCAATTGCTCCGAGATGAAAAGTGCCAGCACTGAAAGCTGTTGCTAGCCAGCACCCTTCCTTGGAAGCGCTTTTGTAGGCCTAAGAACACTGGGGCTCTGGGCTTCTCTAGCCACCTCATCTTCTGCTCATCCTCACGCGCACTCTAAAGAGAGCTCAGGTGAGAAATTGCAAACAACGAGCAATTGCTCAGAGATGAAAAGTGCCAGCACTGAAAGCTCTTGCTAGCCAGCACCCTTCCTTGGAAGCGCTTTTGTAGGCCTAAGAACACTGGGGCTCTGGGCTTCTCTAGCCACCTCATCTTCTGCTCATCCTCTCGCGCACTCTAAAGAGAGCTCAGGTGAGAAATTGCAAATGTCCAGCAACTGCTCAGAGATGAAAAGTGCCAGCACTGAAAGCTGTTGCTAGCCAGCACCCTTCCTTGGAAGCGCTTTCACAGGCGCAGCAACACTGGGGCTTTGCGCTTCTCTAGCCACCAAACGTCACGGTCCTTCTCTTTCCGTCTCGTAGACACGAGCTGAGAAATTGCAAACGTCGAGCAATTGCTCCGAGATGAAAAGTGCCAGCACTGAAAGCTGTTGCTAGCCAGCACCCTTCCTTGGAAGCGCTTTTGTAGGCCTAAGAACACTGGGGCTCTGGGCTTCTCTAGCCACCTCATCTTCTGCTCATCCTCTCGCGCACTCTAAAGAGAGCTCAGGTGAGAAATTGCAAACGTCGAGCAACTGCTCAGAGATGAAAAGTGCCAGCACTGAAAGCTGTTGCTAGCCAGCACCCTTCCTTGGAAGCGCTTTCACAGGCGCAGCAACACTGGGGCTTTGCGCTTCTCTAGCCACCAAACGTCACGGTCCTTCTCTTTCCGTCTCGTAGACACGAGCTGAGAAATTGCAAACGTCGAGCAATTGCTCCGAGATGAAAAGTGCCAGCACTGAAAGCTGTTGCTAGCCAGCACCCTTCCTTGGAAGCGCTTTTGTAGGCCTAAGAACACTGGGGCTCTGGGCTTCTCTAGCCACCTCATCTTCTGCTCATCCTCTCGCGCACTCTAAAGAGAGCTCAGGTGAGAAATTGCAAACGTCGAGCAATTGCTCAGAGATGAAAAGTGCCAGCACTGAAAGCTCTTGCTAGCCAGCACCCTTCCTTGGAAGCGCTTTCACAGGCGCAGCAACACTGGGGCTTTGCACTGCTGTACGTACCAAACGTCACGGTCCTTCTCTTTCCGTCGGTAGACACGAGCTGAGAAATTGCAAACGTCGAGCAATTGCTCCGAGATGAAAAGGGCCAGCACTGAAAGCTGTTGCTAGCCAGCACCCTTCCTTGGAAGCGCTTTTGTAGGCCTAAGAACACTGGGGCTCTGGGCTTCTCTAGCCACCTCATCTTCTGCTCATCCTCTCGCGCACTCTAAAGAGAGCTCAGGTGAGAAATTGCAAACGTCGAGCAATTGCTCAGAGATGAAAAGTGCCAGCACTGAAAGCTCCTGCTGGCCAGCACCCTTCCTTGGAAGCGCTTTCACAGGCGCAGCAACACTGGGGCTTTGCACTTCTGTACGTACCAAACGTCACGGTCCTTCTCTTTCCGTCGGTAGACACGAGCTGAGAAATTGCAAACGTCGAGCAATTGCTCAGAGATGAAAAGTGCCAGCACTGAAAGCTGTTGCTAGCCTGCCCCCTTCCTTGGAAGCGCTTTTGTAGGCCTAAGAACACTGGGGCTCTGGGCTTCTCTAGCCACCTCATCTTCTGCTCATCCTCACGCGCACTCTAAAGAGAGCTCAGGTGAGAAATTGCAAACAACGAGCAATTGCTCAGAGATGAAAAGTGCCAGCACTGAAAGCTCTTGCTAGACAGCACCCTTCCTTGGAAGCGCTTTCACAGGCGCAGCAACACTGGGGCTTTGCGCTTCTCTAGCCACCAAACGTCACGGTCCTTCTCTTTCCGTCTCCTAGACACGAGCTGAGAAATTGCAAACGTCGAGCAATTGCTCAGAGATGAAAAGTGCCAGCACTGAAAGCTCTTGCTAGCCAGCACCCTTCCTTGGAAGCGCTTTCACAGGCGCAGCAACACTGGGGCTTTGCGCTTCTCTAGCCACCAAACGTCACGGTCCTTCTCTTTCCATCTCCTAGACACGAGCTGAGAAATTGCAAACGTCGAGCAATTGCTCCGAGATGAAAAGTGCCAGCACTGAAAGCTGTTGCTAGCCAGCCCCCTTCCTTGGAAGCGCTTTTGTAGGCATAAGAACACTGGGGCTCTGGGCTTCTCTAGCCACCTCATCTTCTGCTCATCCTCTCGCGCACTCTAAAGAGAGCTCAGGTGAGAAATTGCAAACGTCGAGCAATTGCTCAGAGATGAAAAGTGCCAGCACTGAAAGCTCTTGCTAGCCAGCACCCTTCCTTGGAAGCGCTTTCAGAGGCGCAGCAACACTGGGGCTTTGCGCTTCTCTAGCCACCAAACGTCACGGTCCTTCTCTTTCCGTCTCCTAGACACGAGCTGAGAAATTGCAAACGTCGAGCAATTGCTCAGAGATGAAAAGTGCCAGCACTGAAAGCTGTTGCTAGCCAGCACCCTTCCTTGGAAGCGCTTTTGTAGGCCTAAGAACACTGGGGCTCTGGGCTTCTCTAGCCACCTCATCTTCTGCTCATCCTCTCGCGCACTCTAAAGAGAGCTCAGGTGAGAAATTGCAAATGTCCAGCAATTGCTCAGAGATGAAAAGTGCCAGCACTGAAAGCTCTTGCTAGCCAGCACCCTTCCTTGGAAGCGCTTTCACAGGCACAGCAACACTGGGGCTTTGCGCTTCTCTACCCACCAAACGTCACGGTCCTTCTCTTTCCGTCTCGTAGACACGAGCTGAGAAATTGCAAACGTCCAGCAATTGCTCCGAGATGAAAAGTGCCAGCACTGAAAGCTCTTGCTAGCCAGCCCCCTTCCTTGGAAGCGCTTTTGTAGCCCTAAGAACACTGGGGCTCTGGGCTTCTCTAGCCACCTCATCTTCTGCTCATCCTCTCGCGCACTCTAAAGAGAGCTCAGGTGAGAAATTGCAAACGTCGAGCAATTGCTCAGAGATGAAAAGTGCCAGCACTGAAAGCTCTTGCTAGCCAGCACCCTTCCTTGGAAGCGCTTTCACAGGCGCAGCAACACTGGGGCTTTGCACTGCTGTACGTACCAAACGTCACGGTCCTTCTCTTTCCGTCTCCTAGACACGAGCTGAGAAATTGCAAACGTCGAGCAATTGCTCCGAGATGAAAAGTGCCAGCACTGAAAGCTCTTGCTAGCCAGCACCCTTCCTTGGAAGCGCTTTTGTAGGCCTAAGAACACTGGGGCTCTGGGCTTCTCTAGCCACCTCATCTTCTGCTCATCCTCTCGCGCACTCTAAAGAGAGCTCAGGTGAGAAATTGCAAACGTCGAGCAATTGCTCAGAGATGAAAAGTGCCAGCACTGAAAGCTCTTGCTAGACAGCACCCTTCCTTGGAAGCGCTTTCACAGGCGCAGCAACACTGGGGCTTTGCGCTTCTCTAGCCACCAAACGTCACGGTCCTTCTCTTTCCGTCTCGTAGACACGAGCTGAGAAATTGCAAACGTCGAGCAATTGCTCAGAGATGAAAAGTGCCAGCACTGAAAGCTCTTGCTAGCCAGCACCCTTCCTTGGAAGCGCTTTCACAGGTGCAGCAACACTGGGGCTTTGCGCTTCTCTACGCACCAAACGTCACGGTCCTTCTCTTTCCATCTCCTAGACACGAGCTGAGAAATTGCAAACGTCGAGCAATTGCTCAGAGATGAAAAGTGCCAGCACTGAAAGCTGTTGCTAGCCAGCACCCTTCCTTGGAAGCGCTTTTGTAGGCCTAAGAACACTGGGGCTCTGGGCTTCTCTAGCCACCTCATCTTCTGCTCATCCTCTCGCGCACTCTAAAGAGAGCTCAGGTGAGAAATTGCAAACGTCCAGCAATTGCTCAGAGATGAAAAGTGCCAGCACTGAAAGCTGTTGCTAGCCAGCCCCCTTCCTTGGAAGCGCTTTTGTAGGCCTAAGAACACTGGGGCTCTGGGCTTCTCTAGCCACCTCATCTTCTGCTCATCCTCTCGCGCACTCTAAAGAGAGCTCAGGTGAGAAATTGCAAACGTCGAGCAATTGCTCAGAGATGAAAAGTGCCAGCACTGAAAGCTCTTGCTAGCCAGCACCCTTCCTTGGAAGCGCTTTCACAGGCGCAGCAACACTGGGGCTTTGCACTGCTGTACGTACCAAACGTCACGGTCCTTCTCTTTCCGTCTCCTAGACACGAGCTGAGAAATTGCAAACGTCGAGCAATTGCTCCGAGATGAAAAGTGCCAGCACTGAAAGCTCTTGCTAGCCAGCACCCTTCCTTGGAAGCGCTTTTGTAGGCCTAAGAACACTGGGGCTCTGGGCTTCTCTAGCCACCTCATCTTCTGCTCATCCTCTCGCGCACTCTAAAGAGAGCTCAGGTGAGAAATTGCAAACGTCGAGCAATTGCTCAGAGATGAAAAGTGCCAGCACTGAAAGCTCCTGCTGGCCAGCACCCTTCCTTGGAAGCGCTTTCACAGGCGCAGCAACACTGGGGCTTTGCACTTCTGTACGTACCAAACGTCACGGTCCTTCTCTTTCCGTCGGTAGACACGAGCTGAGAAATTGCAAACGTCGAGCAATTGCTCAGAGATGAAAAGTGCCAGCACTGAAAGCTGTTGCTAGCCTGCCCCCTTCCTTGGAAGCGCTTTTGTAGGCCTAAGAACACTGGGGCTCTGGGCTTCTCTAGCCACCTCATCTTCTGCTCATCCTCACGCGCACTCTAAAGAGAGCTCAGGTGAGAAATTGCAAACAACGAGCAATTGCTCAGAGATGAAAAGTGCCAGCACTGAAAGCTCTTGCTAGACAGCACCCTTCCTTGGAAGCGCTTTCACAGGCGCAGCAACACTGGGGCTTTGCGCTTCTCTAGCCACCAAACGTCACGGTCCTTCTCTTTCCGTCTCGTAGACACGAGCTGAGAAATTGCAAACGTCGAGCAATTGCTCAGAGATGAAAAGTGCCAGCACTGAAAGCTCTTGCTAGCCAGCACCCTTCCTTGGAAGCGCTTTCACAGGTGCAGCAACACTGGGGCTTTGCGCTTCTCTACCCACCAAACGTCACGGTCCTTCTCTTTCCATCTCCTAGACACGAGCTGAGAAATTGCAAACGTCGAGCAATTGCTCAGAGATGAAAAGTGCCAGCACTGAAAGCTCTTGCTAGCCAGCCCCCTTCCTTGGAAGCGCTTTTGTAGGCCTAAGAACACTGGGGCTCTGGGCTTCTCTAGCCACCTCATCTTCTGCTCATCCTCTCGCGCACTCTAAAGAGAGCTCAGGTGAGAAATTGCAAACGTCGAGCAATTGCTCAGAGATGAAAAGTGCCAGCACTGAAAGCTCTTGCTAGCCAGCACCCTTCCTTGGAAGCGCTTTCAGAGGCGCAGCAACACTGGGGCTTTGCGCTTCTATACGCACCAAACGTCACGGTCCTTCTCTTTCCGTCTCGTAGACACGAGCTGAGAAATTGCAAACGTCGAGCAATTGCTCCGAGATGAAAAGTGCCAGCACTGAAAGCTCTTGCTAGCCAGCACCCTTCCTTGGAAGCGCTTTTGTAGGCCTAAGAACACTGGGGCTCTGGGCTTCTCTAGCCACCTCATCTTCTGCTCATCCTCTCGCGCACTCTAAAGAGAGCTCAGGTGAGAAATTGCAAACGTCGAGCAATTGCTCAGAGATGAAAAGTGCCAGCACTGAAAGCTCTTGCTAGCCAGCACCCTTCCTTGGAAGCGCTTTCACAGGCGCAGCAACACTGGGGCTTTGCGCTTCTCTACCCACCAAAAGTCACGGTCCTTCTCTTTCCGTCGGTAGACACGAGCTGAGAAATTGCAAACGTCGAGCAATTGCTCAGAGATGAAAAGTGCCAGCACTGAAAGCTGTTGCTAGCCAGCACCCTTCCTTGGAAGCGCTTTTGTAGGCCTAAGAACACTGGGGCTCTGGGCTTCTCTAGCCACCTCATCTTCTGCTCATCCTCTCGCGCACTCTAAAGAGAGCTCAGGTGAGAAATTGCAAACGTCGAGCAATTGCTCAGAGATGAAAAGTGCCAGCACTGAAAGCTCCTGCTGGCCAGCACCCTTCCTTGGAAGCGCTTTCACAGGCGCAGCAACACTGGGGCTTTGCACTTCTGTACGTACCAAACGTCACGGTCCTTCTCTTTCCGTCGGTAGACACGAGCTGAGAAATTGCAAACGTCGAGCAATTGCTCAGAGATGAAAAGTGCCAGCACTGAAAGCTGTTGCTAGCCTGCCCCCTTCCTTGGAAGCGCTTTTGTAGGCCTAAGAACACTGGGGCTCTGGGCTTCTCTAGCCACCTCATCTTCTGCTCATCCTCACGCGCACTCTAAAGAGAGCTCAGGTGAGAAATTGCAAACAACGAGCAATTGCTCAGAGATGAAAAGTGCCAGCACTGAAAGCTCTTGCTAGACAGCACCCTTCCTTGGAAGCGCTTTCACAGGCGCAGCAACACTGGGGCTTTGCGCTTCTCTAGCCACCAAACGTCACGGTCCTTCTCTTTCCGTCTCGTAGACACGAGCTGAGAAATTGCAAACGTCGAGCAATTGCTCAGAGATGAAAAGTGCCAGCACTGAAAGCTCTTGCTAGCCAGCACCCTTCCTTGGAAGCGCTTTCACAGGTGCAGCAACACTGGGGCTTTGCGCTTCTCTACGCACCAAACGTCACGGTCCTTCTCTTTCCATCTCCTAGACACGAGCTGAGAAATTGCAAACGTCGAGCAATTGCTCAGAGATGAAAAGTGCCAGCACTGAAAGCTGTTGCTAGCCAGCCCCCTTCCTTGGAAGCGCTTTTGTAGGCCTAAGAACACTGGGGCTCTGGGCTTCTCTAGCCACCTCATCTTCTGCTCATCCTCGCGCGCACTCTAAAGAGAGCTCAGGTGAGAAATTGCAAACGTCGAGCAATTGCTCAGAGATGAAAAGTGCCAGCACTGAAAGCTCTTGCTAGCCAGCACCCTTCCTTGGAAGCGCTTTCAGAGGCGCAGCAACACTGGGGCTTTGCGCTTCTCTAGCCACCAAACGTCACGGTCCTTCTCTTTCCGTCTCCTAGACACGAGCTGAGAAATTGCAAACGTCGAGCAATTGCTCAGAGATGAAAAGTGCCAGCACTGAAAGCTGTTGCTAGCCAGCACCCTTCCTTGGAAGCGCTTTTGTAGGCCTAAGAACACCGGGGCTCTGGGCTTCTCTAGCCACCTCATCTTCTGCTCATCCTCGCGCGCACTCTAAAGAGAGCTCAGGTGAGAAATTGCAAATGTCGAGCAATTGCTCAGAGATGAAAAGTGCCAGCACTGAAAGCTGTTGCTAGCCAGCACCCTTCCTTGGAAGCGCTTTCACAGGCGCAGCAACACTGGGGCTTTGCGCTTCTATACGCACCAAACGTCACGGTCCTTCTCTTTCCGTCTCGTAGACACGAGCTGAGGAATTGCAAACGTCGAGCAATTGCTCCGAGATGAAAAGTGCCAGCACTGAAAGCTCTTGCTAGCCAGCACCCTTCCTTGGAAGCGCTTTTGTAGGCCTAAGAACACTGGGGCTCTGGGCTTCTCTAGCCACCTCATCTTCTGCTCATCCTCTCGCGCACTCTAAAGAGAGCTCAGGTGAGAAATTGCAAACGTCGAGCAATTGCTCAGAGATGAAAAGTGCCAGCACTGAAAGCTCTTGCTAGCCAGCACCCTTCCTTGGAAGCGCTTTCACAGGCGCAGCAACACTGGGGCTTTGCGCTTCTCTACCCACCAAAAGTCACGGTCCTTCTCTTTCCGTCGGTAGACACGAGCTGAGAAATTGCAAACGTCGAGCAATTGCTCAGAGATGAAAAGTGCCAGCACTGAAAGCTGTTGCTAGCCAGCACCCTTCCTTGGAAGCGCTTTTGTAGGCCTAAGAACACTGGGGCTCTGGGCTTCTCTAGCCACCTCATCTTCTGCTCATCCTCTCGCGCACTCTAAAGAGAGCTCAGGTGAGAAATTGCAAACGTCGAGCAATTGCTCAGAGATGAAAAGTGCCAGCACTGAAAGCTCTTGCTAGCCAGCACCCTTCCTTGGAAGCGCTTTCACAGGCGCAGCAACACTGGGGCTTTGCGCTTCTCTACCCACCAAACGTCACGGTCCTTCTCTTTCCGTCTCGTAGACACGAGCTGAGAAATTGCAAACGTCGAGCAATTGCTCCGAGATGAAAAGTGCCAGCACTGAAAGCTGTTGCTAGCCAGCCCCCTTCCTTGGAAGCGCTTTTGTAGGCCTAAGAACACTGGGGCTCTGGGCTTCTCTAGCCACCTCATCTTCTGCTCATCCTCTCGCGCACTCTAAAGAGAGCTCAGGTGAGAAATTGCAAACGTCGAGCAATTGCTCAGAGATGAAAAGTGCCAGCACTGAAAGCTCTTGCTAGCCAGCACCCTTCCTTGGAAGCGCTTTCACAGGCGCAGCAACACTGGGGCTTTGCGCTTCTATACGCACCAAACGTCACGGTCCTTCTCTTTCCGTCTCCTAGACACGAGCTGAGAAACTGCAAACGTCGAGCAATTGCTCAGAGATGAAAAGTGCCAGCACTGAAAGCTCTTGCTAGCCAGCACCCTTCCTTGGAAGCGCTTTCACAGGCGCAGCAACACTGGGGCTTTGCGCTTCTCTACGCACCAAACGTCACGGTCATTCTCTTTCCGCCTCGTAGACACGAGCTGAGAAATTGAAAACGTCAAGCAATTGCTCAGAGATGAAAAGTGCCAGCACTGAAAGCTGTTGCTAGCCAGCACCCTTCCTTGGAAGCGCTTTCACAGGTGCAGCAACACTGGGGCTTTGCGCTTCTCTAGCCGCCAAACGTTACAGTCATTCTCTTTCCGTCTCGTAGACATGAGCTGAGAAATTGCAAACGTCGAGCAATTGCTCAGAGATGAAAAGTGCCAGCACTGAAAGCTGTTGCTAGCCAGCACCCTTCCTTGGAAGCGCTTTTGTAGGCCTAAGAACACTGGGGCTCTGGGCTTCCCTAGCCACCTCATCTTCTGCTCATCCTCTCGCGCACTCTAAAGAGAGCTCAGGTGAGAAATTGCAAACGACGAGCAATTGCTCAGAGATGAAAAGTGCCAGCACTGAAAGCTGTTGCTAGCCAGCACCCTTCCTTGGAAGCGCTTTCACAGGCGCAGCAACACTGGGGCTTTGCACTTCTGTACGTACCAAACGTCACGGTCCTTCTCTTTCCGTCGGTAGACACGAGCTGAGAAATTGCAAACGTCGAGCAATTGCTCAGAGAGGAAAAGTGCCAGCACTGAAAGCTGTTGCTAGCCAGCACCCTTCCTTGGAAGCGCTTTTGTAGGCCTAAGAACACTGGGGCTCTGGGCTTCCCTAGCCACCTCATCTTCTGCTCATCCTCTCGCGCACTCTAAAGAGAGCTCAGGTGAGAAATTGCAAACGTGGAGCAATTGCTCAGAGATGAAAAGTGCCAGCACTGAAAGCTCTTGCTAGCCAGCACCCTTCCTTGGAAGCGCTTTCACAGGCGCAGCAACACTGGGGCTTTGCACTTCTGTACGTACCAAACGTCACGGTCCTTCTCTTTCCGTCGGTAGACACGAGCTGAGAAATTGCAAACGTCGAGCAATTGCTCAGAGATGAAAAGTGCCAGCACTGAAAGCTGTTGCTAGCCAGCACCCTTCCTTGGAAGCGCTTTTGTAGGCCTAAGAACACTGGGGCTCTGGGCTTCTCTAGCCACCTCATCTTCTGCTCATCCTCGCGCGCACTCTAAAGAGAGCTCAGGTGAGAAATTGCAAACGTGGAGCAATTGCTCAGAGATGAAAAGTGCCAGCACTGAAAGCTCTTGCTAGCCAGCACCCTTCCTTGGAAGCGCTTTCACAGGCGCAGCAACACTGGGGCTTTGCGCTTCTCTACGCACCAAACGTCACGGTCCTTCTCTTTCCGTCGGTAGACACGAGCTGAGAAATTGTAAACGTCGAGCAATTGCTCCGAGATGAAAAGTGCCAGCACTGAAAGCTGTTGCTAGCCAGCCCCCTTCCTTGGAAGCGCTTTTGTAGGCCTAAGAACACTGGGGCTCTGGGCTTCTCTAGCCACCTCATCTTCTGCTCATCCTCTCGCGCACTCTAAAGAGAGCTCAGGTGAGAAATTGCAAACTTCCAGCAATTGCTCAGAGATGAAAAGTGCCAGCACTGAAAGCTCTTGCTAGCCAGCACCCTTCCTTGGAAGCGCTTTCACAGGCACAGCAACACTGGGGCTTTGCGCTTCTCTAGCAACCAAACGTCACGGTCCTTCTCTTCCCGTCTCGTAGATACGAGCTGAGAAATTGCAAACGTCGAGCAATTGCTCAGAGATGAAAAGTGCCAGCACTGAAAGCTCTTGCTAGCCAGCACCCTTCCTTGGAAGCGCTTTCACAGGCGCAGTAACACTGGGGCTTTGCGCTTCTCTAGCCGCCAAACGTCACAGTCATTCTCTTTCCGTCTCGTAGACATGAGCTGAGAAATTGCAAACGTCGAGCAATTGCTCAGAGATGAAAAGTGCCAGCACTGAAAGCTGTTGCTAGCCAGCACCCTTCCTTGGAAGCGCTTTTGTAGGCCTAAGAACACTGGGGCTCTGGGCTTCCCTAGCCACCTCATCTTCTGCTCATCCTCTCGCGCACTCTAAAGAGAGCTCAGGTGAGAAATTGCAAACGTCGAGCAATTGCTCAGAGATGAAAAGTGCCAGCACTGAAAGCTGTTGCTAGCCAGCACCCTTCCTTGGAAGCGCTTTTGTAGGCCTAAGAACACTGGGGCTCTGGGCTTCTCTAGCCACCTCATCTTCTGCTCATCCTCTCGCGCACTCTAAAGAGAGCTCAGGTGAGAAATTGCAAACGTCGAGCAATTGCTCAGAGATGAAAAGTGCCAGCACTGAAAGCTCTTGCTGGCCAGCACCCTTCCTTGGAAGCGCTTTCACAGGCGCAGCAACACTGGGGCTTTGCACTTCTGTAAGTACCAAACGTCACGGTCCTTCTCTTTCCGTCGGTAGACACGAGCTGAGAAATTGCAAACGTCGAGCAATTGCTCAGAGATGAAAAGTGCCAGCACTGAAAGCTGTTGCTAGCCAGCCCCCTTCCTTGGAAGCGCTTTTGTAGGCCTAAGAACACTGGGGCTCTGGGCTTCTCTAGCCACCTCATCTTCTGCTCATCCTCGCGCGCACTCTAAAGAGAGCTCAGGTGAGAAATTGCAAACAACGAGCAATTGCTCAGAGATGAAAAGTGCCAGCACTGAAAGCTGTTGCTAGACAGCACCCTTCCTTGGAAGCACTTTCACAGGCGCAGCAACACTGGGGCTTTGCGCTTCTCTACGCACCAAACGTCACGGTCCTTCTCTTTCCGTCGGTAGACACGAGCTGAGAAATTGCAAACGTCGAGCAATTGCTCAGAGATGAAAAGTGCCAGCACTGAATGCTCTTGCTAGCCAGCCCCCTTCCTTGGAAGCGCTTTTGTAGGGCTAAGAACACTGGGGCTCTGGGCTTCTCTAGTCACCTCATCTTCTGCTCATCCTCTCGCGCACTCTAAAGAGAGCTCAGGTGAGAAATTGCAAACGTCCAGCAATTGCTCAGAGATGAAAAGTGCCAGCACTGAAAGCTCTTGCTAGCCAGCACCCTTCCTTGGAAGCGCTTTCACAGGCGCAGCAACACTGGGGCTTTGCCCTTCTCTACGCACCAAACGTCACGGTCATTCTCTTTCTGTCTCGTAGACACGAGCTGAGAAATTGCAAACGTGGAGCAATTGCTCAGAGATGAAAAGTGCCAGCACTGAAAGCTCTTGCTAGCCAGCACCCTTCCTTGGAAGCGCTTTCACAGGCGCAGCAACACTGGGGCTTTGCGCTTCTAAACGCACCAAGCATCACGGTCCTTCTCTTTCCGTCTCGTAGACACGAGCTGAGAAATTGCAAACGTCGAGCAATTGCTCAGAGATGAAAAGTGCCAGCACTGAAAGCTGTTGCTAGCCAGCACCCTTCCTTGGAAGCGCTTTTGTAGGCCTAAGAACACTGGGGCTCTGGGCTTCTCTAGCCACCTCATCTTCTGCTCATCCTCTCGCGCACTCTAAAGAGAGCTCAGGTGAGAAATTGCAAACGTCGAGCAATTGCTCAGAGATGAAAAGTGCCAGCACTGAAAGCTGTTGCTAGCCAGCACCCTTCCTTGGAAGCGCTTTTGTAGGCCTAAGAACACTGGGGCTCTGGGCTTCTCTAGCCACCTCATCTTCTGCTTATCCTCGCGTGCACTCTAAAGAGAGCTCAGGTGAGAAATTGCAAATGTCGAGCAATTGCTCAGAGATGAAAAGTGCCAGCACTGAAAGCTGTTGCTAGCCAGCACCCTTCCTTGGAAGCGCTTTCACAGGAGCAGCAACACTGGGGCTTTGCGCTTCTATACGCACCAAACGTCACGGTCCTTCTCTTTCCGTCTCGTAGACACGAGCTGAGAAATTGCAAACGTCCAGCAATTGCTCAGAGATGAAAAGTGCCAGCACTGAAAGCTGTTGCTAGCCAGCACCCTTCCTTGGAAGCGCTTTTGTAGGCCTAAGAACACTGGGGCTCTGGGCTTCTCTAGCCACCTCATCTTCTGCTCATCCTCTCGCACATTCTAAAGAGAGCTCAGGTGAGAAATTACAAACGTCGAGCAATTGCTCAGAGATGAAAAGTGCCAGCACTGAAAGCTGTTGCTAGCCAGCACCCTTCCTTGGAAGCGCTTTCACAGGCGCAGCAACACTGGGGCTTTGCGCTTCTCTAGCCACCAAACGTCACGGTCATTCTCTTTCCGTCTCGTAGACACGAGCTGAGAAATTGCAAACGTCCAGCAATTGCTCCGAGATGAAAAGTGCCAGCACTGAAAGCTCTTGCTAGCCAGCACCCTTCCTTGGAAGCGCTTTTGTAGGCCTAAGAACACTGGGGCTCTGGGCTTCTCTAGCCACCTCATCTTCTGCTCATCGTCTCGCGCACTCTAAAGAGAGCTCAGGTGAGAAATTGTAAACGTCGAGCAATTGCTCAGAGATGAAAAGTGCCAGCACTGAAAGCTCTTGCTAGCCAGCACCCTTCCTTGGAAGCGCTTTCACAGGCGCAGCAACACTGGGGCTTTGCGCTTCTCTAGCAACCAAACGTCACGGTCCTTCTCTTTCCGTCTCGTAGACACGAGCTGAGAAATTGCAAACGTCGAGCAATTGCTCAGAGATGAAAAGTGCCAGCACTGAAAGCTGTTGCTAGCCAGCACCCTTCCTTGGAAGCGCTTTCACAGGCGCAGCAACACTGGGTCTTTGCGCTTCTATACGCACCAAATGTCACGGTCCTTCTCTTTCCGTCTCCTAGACACGAGCTGAGAAATTGCAAACGTCGAGCAATTGCTCAGAGATGAAAAGTGCCAGCACTGAAAGCTGTTGCTAGCCAGCACCCTTCCTTGGAAGCGCTTTTGTAGGCATAAGAACACTGGGGCTCTGGGCTTCTCTAGCCACCTCATCTTCTGCTCATCTTCTCGCGCACTCTAAAGAGAGCTCAGGTGAGAAATTGCAAACGTCGAGCAATTGCTCAGAGATGAAAAGTGCCAGCACTGAAAGCTGTTGCTAGCCAGCACCCTTCCTTGGAAGCGCTTTCACAGGCGCAGCAACACTGGGGCTTTGCGCTTCTATACGCACCAAACGTCACGGTCCTTCTCTTTCCGTCTCGTAGACACGAGCTGAGAAATTGCAAACGTCGAGCAATTGCTCCGAGATGAAAAGTGCCAGCACTGAAAGCTCTTGCTAGCCAGCACCCTTCCTTGGAAGCGCTTTTGTAGGCCTAAGAACACTGGGGCTCTGGGCTTCTCTAGCCACCTCATCTTCTGCTCATCCTCTCGCGCACTCTAAAGAGAGCTCAGGTGAGAAATTGCAAACGTCGAGCAATTGCTCAGAGATGAAAAGTGCCAGCACTGAAAGCTGTTGCTAGCCAGCACCCTTCCTTGGAAGCGCTTTCACAGGCGCAGCAACACTGGGGCTTTGCGCTTCTCTACCCACCAAAAGTCACGGTCCTTCTCTTTCCGTCGGTAGACACGAGCTGAGAAATTGCAAACGTCGAGCAATTGCTCAGAGATGAAAAGTGCCAGCACTGAAAGCTGTTGCTAGCCAGCACCCTTCCTTGGAAGCGCTTTTGTAGGCCTAAGAACACTGGGGCTCTGGGCTTCTCTAGCCACCTCATCTTCTGCTCATCCTCTCGCGCACTCTAAAGAGAGCTCAGGTGAGAAATTGCAAACGTCGAGCAATTGCTCAGAGATGAAAAGTGCCAGCACTGAAAGCTCCTGCTGGCCAGCACCCTTCCTTGGAAGCGCTTTCACAGGCGCAGCAACACTGGGGCTTTGCACTTCTGTACGTACCAAACGTCACGGTCCTTCTCTTTCCGTCGGTAGACACGAGCTGAGAAATTGCAAACGTCGAGCAATTGCTCAGAGATGAAAAGTGCCAGCACTGAAAGCTGTTGCTAGCCTGCCCCCTTCCTTGGAAGCGCTTTTGTAGGCCTAAGAACACTGGGGCTCTGGGCTTCTCTAGCCACCTCATCTTCTGCTCATCCTCACGCGCACTCTAAAGAGAGCTCAGGTGAGAAATTGCAAACAACGAGCAATTGCTCAGAGATGAAAAGTGCCAGCACTGAAAGCTGTTGCTAGCCAGCACCCTTCCTTGGAAGCGCTTTCACAGGCGCAGCAACACTGGGGCTTTGCGCTTCTCTAGCCACCAAACGTCACGGTCCTTCTCTTTCCGTCTCCTAGACACGAGCTGAGAAATTGCAAACGTCGAGCAATTGCTCAGAGATGAAAAGTGCCAGCACTGAAAGCTGTTGCTAGCCAGCCCCCTTCCTTGGAAGCGCTTTTGTAGGCCTAAGAACACTGGGGCTCTGGGCTTCTCTAGCCACCTCATCTTCTGCTCATCCTCTCGCGCACTCTAAAGAGAGCTCAGGTGAGAAATTGCAAACGTCGAGCAATTGCTCAGAGATGAAAAGTGCCAGCACTGAAAGCTCTTGCTAGCCAGCACCCTTCCTTGGAAGCGCTTTCAGAGGCGCAGCAACACTGGGGCTTTGCGCTTCTCTACCCACCAAACGTCACGGTCCTTCTCTTTCCGTCTCCTAGACACGAGCTGAGAAATTGCAAACGTCGAGCAATTGCTCAGAGATGAAAAGTGCCAGCACTGAAAGCTGTTGCTAGCCAGCACCCTTCCTTGGAAGCGCTTTTGTAGGCCTAAGAACACTGGGGCTCTGGGCTTCTCTAGCCACCTCATCTTCTGCTCATCCTCGCGCGCACTCTAAAGAGAGCTCAGGTGAGAAATTGCAAACGTCGAGCAATTGCTCAGAGATGAAAAGTGCCAGCACTGAAAGCTGTTGCTAGCCAGCACCCTTCCTTGGAAGCGCTTTCACAGGCGCAGCAACACTGGGGCTTTGCGCTTCTATACGCACCAAACGTCACGGTCCTTCTCTTTCCGTCTCGTAGACACGAGCTGAGAAATTGCAAACGTCGAGCAATTGCTCCGAGATGAAAAGTGCCAGCACTGAAAGCTGTTGCTAGCCAGCACCCTTCCTTGGAAGCGCTTTTGTAGGCCTAAGAACACTGGGGCTCTGGGCTTCTCTAGCCACCTCATCTTCTGCTCATCCTCTCGCGCACTCTAAAGAGAGCTCAGGTGAGAAATTGCAAACGTCGAGCAATTGCTCAGAGATGAAAAGTGCCAGCACTGAAAGCTCTTGCTAGCCAGCACCCTTCCTTGGAAGCGCTTTCACAGGCGCAGCAACACTGGGGCTTTGCGCTTCTCTACCCACCAAAAGTCACGGTCCTTCTCTTTCCGTCGGTAGACACGAGCTGAGAAATTGCAAACGTCGAGCAATTGCTCAGAGATGAAAAGTGCCAGCACTGAAAGCTGTTGCTAGCCAGCACCCTTCCTTGGAAGCGCTTTTGTAGGCCTAAGAACACTGGGGCTCTGGGCTTCTCTAGCCACCTCATCTTCTGCTCATCCTCTCGCGCACTCTAAAGAGAGCTCAGGTGAGAAATTGCAAACGTCGAGCAATTGCTCAGAGATGAAAAGTGCCAGCACTGAAAGCTCTTGCTAGCCAGCACCCTTCCTTGGAAGCGCTTTCACAGGCGCAGCAACACTGGGGCTTTGCGCTTCTCTACCCACCAAACGTCACGGTCCTTCTCTTTCCGTCTCGTAGACACGAGCTGAGAAATTGCAAACGTCGAGCAATTGCTCCGAGATGAAAAGTGCCAGCACTGAAAGCTGTTGCTAGCCAGCCCCCTTCCTTGGAAGCGCTTTTGTAGGCCTAAGAACACTGGGGCTCTGGGCTTCTCTAGCCACCTCATCTTCTGCTCATCCTCTCGCGCACTCTAAAGAGAGCTCAGGTGAGAAATTGCAAACGTCGAGCAATTGCTCAGAGATGAAAAGTGCCAGCACTGAAAGCTCTTGCTAGCCAGCACCCTTCCTTGGAAGCGCTTTCACAGGCGCAGCAACACTGGGGCTTTGCGCTTCTATACGCACCAAACGTCACGGTCCTTCTCTTTCCGTCTCCTAGACACGAGCTGAGAAATTGCAAACGTCGAGCAATTGCTCAGAGATGAAAAGTGCCAGCACTGAAAGCTCTTGCTAGCCAGCACCCTTCCTTGGAAGCGCTTTCACAGGCGCAGCAACACTGGGGCTTTGCGCTTCTCTACGCACCAAACGTCACGGTCATTCTCTTTCCGCCTCGTAGACACGAGCTGAGAAATTGAAAACGTCAAGCAATTGCTCAGAGATGAAAAGTGCCAGCACTGAAAGCTGTTGCTAGCCAGCACCCTTCCTTGGAAGCGCTTTCACAGGTGCAGCAACACTGGGGCTTTGCGCTTCTCTAGCCGCCAAACGTTACAGTCATTCTCTTTCCGTCTCGTAGACATGAGCTGAGAAATTGCAAACGTCGAGCAATTGCTCAGAGATGAAAAGTGCCAGCACTGAAAGCTGTTGCTAGCCAGCACCCTTCCTTGGAAGCGCTTTTGTAGGCCTAAGAACACTGGGGCTCTGGGCTTCCCTAGCCACCTCATCTTCTGCTCATCCTCTCGCGCACTCTAAAGAGAGCTCAGGTGAGAAATTGCAAACGACGAGCAATTGCTCAGAGATGAAAAGTGCCAGCACTGAAAGCTGTTGCTAGCCAGCACCCTTCCTTGGAAGCGCTTTCACAGGCGCAGCAACACTGGGGCTTTGCACTTCTGTACGTACCAAACGTCACGGTCCTTCTCTTTCCGTCGGTAGACACGAGCTGAGAAATTGCAAACGTCGAGCAATTGCTCAGAGAGGAAAAGTGCCAGCACTGAAAGCTGTTGCTAGCCAGCACCCTTCCTTGGAAGCGCTTTTGTAGGCCTAAGAACACTGGGGCTCTGGGCTTCCCTAGCCACCTCATCTTCTGCTCATCCTCTCGCGCACTCTAAAGAGAGCTCAGGTGAGAAATTGCAAACGTCGAGCAATTGCTCAGAGATGAAAAGTGCCAGCACTGAAAGCTCTTGCTAGCCAGCACCCTTCCTTGGAAGCGCTTTCACAGGCGCAGCAACACTGGGGCTTTGCACTTCTGTACGTACCAAACGTCACGGTCCTTCTCTTTCCGTCGGTAGACACGAGCTGAGAAATTGCAAACGTCGAGCAATTGCTCAGAGATGAAAAGTGCCAGCACTGAAAGCTGTTGCTAGCCAGCACCCTTCCTTGGAAGCGCTTTTGTAGGCCTAAGAACACTGGGGCTCTGGGCTTCTCTAGCCACCTCATCTTCTGCTCATCCTCGCGCGCACTCTAAAGAGAGCTCAGGTGAGAAATTGCAAATGTCGAGCAATTGCTCAGAGATGAAAAGTGCCAGCACTGAAAGCTCTTGCTAGCCAGCACCCTTCCTTGGAAGCGCTTTCACAGGCGCAGCAACACTGGGGCTTTGCGCTTCTCTACGCACCAAACGTCACGGTCCTTCTCTTTCCGTCTCCTAGACACGAGCTGAGAAATTGTAAACGTCCAGCAATTGCTCCGAGATGAAAAGTGCCAGCACTGAAAGCTGTTGCTAGCCAGCCCCCTTCCTTGGAAGCGCTTTTGTAGGCCTAAGAACACTGGGGCTCTGGGCTTCTCTAGCCACCTCATCTTCTGCTCATCCTCTCGCGCACTCTAAAGAGAGCTCAGGTGAGAAATTGCAAACTTCCAGCAATTGCTCAGAGATGAAAAGTGCCAGCACTGAAAGCTCTTGCTAGCCAGCACCCTTCCTTGGAAGCGCTTTCACAGGCACAGCAACACTGGGGCTTTGCGCTTCTCTAGCAACCAAACGTCACGGTCCTTCTCTTTCCGTCTCGTAGATACGAGCTGAGAAATTGCAAACGTCGAGCAATTGCTCAGAGATGAAAAGTGCCAGCACTGAAAGCTCTTGCTAGCCAGCACCCTTCCTTGGAAGCGCTTTCACAGGCGCAGCAACACTGGGGCTTTGCGCTTCTCTAGCCACCAAACGTCACGGTCATTCTCTTTCCGCCTCGTAGACACGAGCTGAGAAATTGAAAACGTCAAGCAATTGCTCAGAGATGAAAAGTGCCAGCACTGAAAGCTGTTGCTAGCCAGCACCCTTCCTTGGAAGCGCTTTCACAGGCGCAGTAACACTGGGGCTTTGCGCTTCTCTAGCCGCCAAACGTCACAGTCATTCTCTTTCCGTCTCGTAGACATGAGCTGAGAAATTGCAAACGTCGAGCAATTGCTCAGAGATGAAAAGTGCCAGCACTGAAAGCTGTTGCTAGCCAGCACCCTTCCTTGGAAGCGCTTTTGTAGGCCTAAGAACACTGGGGCTCTGGGCTTCCCTAGCCACCTCATCTTCTGCTCATCCTCTCGCGCACTCTAAAGAGAGCTCAGGTGAGAAATTGCAAACGTCGAGCAATTGCTCAGAGATGAAAAGTGCCAGCACTGAAAGCTGTTGCTAGCCAGCACCCTTCCTTGGAAGCGCTTTTGTAGGCCTAAGAACACTGGGGCTCTGGGCTTCTCTAGCCACCTCATCTTCTGCTCATCCTCTCGCGCACTCTAAAGAGAGCTCAGGTGAGAAATTGCAAACGTCGAGCAATTGCTCAGAGATGAAAAGTGCCAGCACTGAAAGCTCTTGCTAGCCAGCACCCTTCCTTGGAAGCGCTTTCACAGGCGCAGCAACACTGGGGCTTTGCACTTCTGTACGTACCAAACGTCACGGTCCTTCTCTTTCCGTCGGTAGACACGAGCTGAGAAATTGCAAACGTGGAGCAATTGCTCAGAGATGAAAAGTGCCAGCACTGAAAGCTGTTGCTAGCCAGCACCCTTCCTTGGAAGCGCTTTTGTAGGCCTAAGAACACTGGGGCTCTGGGCTTCTCTAGCCACCTCATCTTCTGCTCATCCTCGCGCGCACTCTAAAGAGAGCTCAGGTGAGAAATTGCAAACAACGAGCAATTGCTCAGAGATGAAAAGTGCCAGCACTGAAAGCTGTTGCTAGACAGCACCCTTCCTTGGAAGCACTTTCACAGGCGCAGCAACACTGGGGCTTTGCGCTTCTCTACGCACCAAACGTCACGGTCCTTCTCTTTCCGTCGGTAGACACGAGCTGAGAAATTGCAAACGTCCAGCAATTGCTCAGAGATGAAAAGTGCCAGCACTGAATGCTCTTGCTAGCCAGCCCCCTTCCTTGGAAGCGCTTTTGTAGGGCTAAGAACGCTGGGGCTCTGGGCTTCTCTAGTCACCTCATCTTCTGCTCATCCTCTCGCGCACTCTAAAGAGAGCTCAGGTGAGAAATTGCAAACGTGGAGCAATTGCTCAGAGATGAAAAGTGCCAGCACTGAAAGCTCTTGCTAGCCAGCACCCTTCCTTGGAAGCGCTTTCACAGGCGCAGCAACACTGGGGCTTTGCCCTTCTCTACGCACCAAACGTCACGGTCATTCTCTTTCTGTCTCGTAGACACGAGCTGAGAAATTGCAAACGTGGAGCAATTGCTCAGAGATGAAAAGTGCCAGCACTGAAAGCTCTTGCTAGCCAGCACCCTTCCTTGGAAGCGCTTTCACAGGCGCAGCAACACTGGGGCTTTGCGCTTCTAAACGCACCAAGCATCACGGTCCTTCTCTTTCCGTCTCGTAGACACGAGGTGAGAAATTGCAAACGTCGAGCAATTGCTCAGAGATGAAAAGTGCCAGCACTGAAAGCTGTTGCTAGCCAGCACCCTTCCTTGGAAGCGCTTTTGTAGGCCTAAGAACACTGGGGCTCTGGGCTTCTCTAGCCACCTCATCTTCTGCTCATCCTCTCGCGCACTCTAAAGAGAGCTCAGGTGAGAAATTGCAAACGTCGAGCAATTGCTCAGAGATGAAAAGTGCCAGCACTGAAAGCTGTTGCTAGCCAGCACCCTTCCTTGGAAGCGCTTTTGTAGGCCTAAGAACACTGGGGCTCTGGGCTTCTCTAGCCACCTCATCTTCTGCTTATCCTCGCGTGCACTCTAAAGAGAGCTCAGGTGAGAAATTGCAAATGTCGAGCAATTGCTCAGAGATGAAAAGTGCCAGCACTGAAAGCTGTTGCTAGCCAGCACCCTTCCTTGGAAGCGCTTTCACAGGAGCAGCAACACTGGGGCTTTGCGCTTCTATACGCACCAAACGTCACGGTCCTTCTCTTTCCGTCTCGTAGACACGAGCTGAGAAATTGCAAACGTCCAGCAATTGCTCAGAGATGAAAAGTGCCAGCACTGAAAGCTGTTGCTAGCCAGCACCCTTCCTTGGAAGCGCTTTTGTAGGCCTAAGAACACTGGGGCTCTGGGCTTCTCTAGCCACCTCATCTTCTGCTCATCCTCTCGCACATTCTAAAGAGAGCTCAGGTGAGAAATTACAAACGTCCAGCAATTGCTCAGAGATGAAAAGTGCCAGCACTGAAAGCTGTTGCTAGCCAGCACCCTTCCTTGGAAGCGCTTTCACAGGCGCAGCAACACTGGGGCTTTGCGCTTCTCTACCCACCAAACGTCACGGTCCTTCTCTTTCCGTCTCGTAGACACGAGCTGAGAAATTGCAAACGTCCAGCAATTGCTCCGAGATGAAAAGTGCCAGCACTGAAAGCTGTTGCTAGCCAGCACCCTTCCTTGGAAGCGCTTTTGTAGGGCTAAGAACACTGGGTCTCTGGGCTTCTCTAGCCACCTCATCTTCTGCTCATCGTTTCGCGCACTCTAAAGAGAGCTCAGGTGAGAAATTGTAAACGTCGAGCAATTGCTCAGAGATGAAAAGTGCCAGCACTGAAAGCTCTTGCTAGCCAGCACCCTTCCTTGGAAGCGCTTTCACAGGCGCAGCAACACTGGGGCTTTGCGCTTCTCTAGCAACCAAACGTCACGGTCCTTCTCTTTCCGTCTCGTAGACACGAGCTGAGAAATTGCAAACGTCGAGCAATTGCTCAGAGATGAAAAGTGCCAGCACTGAAAGCTGTTGCTAGCCAGCACCCTTCCTTGGAAGCGCTTTCACAGGCGCAGCAACACTGGGGCTTTGCGCTTCTATACGCACCAAACGTCACGGTCCTTCTCTTTCCGTCTCGTAGACACGAGCTGAGAAATTGCAAACGTCGAGCAATTGCTCAGAGATGAAAAGTGCCAGCACTGAAAGCTGTTGCTAGCCAGCACCCTTCCTTGGAAGCGCTTTTGTAGGCATAAGAACACTGGGGCTCTGGGCTTCTCTAGCCACCTAATCTTCTGCTCATCTTCTCGCGCACTCTAAAGAGAGCTCAGGTGAGAAATTGCAAACGTCGAGCAATTGCTCAGAGATGAAAAGTGCCAGCACTGAAAGCTCTTGCTAGCCAGCACCCTTCCTTGGAAGCGCTTTCACAGGCGCAGCAACACTGGGGCTTTGCACTTCTCTACGCACCGAACGTCACGGTCATTCTCTTTCCGTCTCGTAGACACGAGCTGAGAAATTGCAAACGTGGAGCAATTGCTCAGAGATGAAAAGTGCCAGCACTGAAAGCTGTTGCTAGCCAGCACCCTTCCTTGGAAGCGCTTTCACAGGCGCAGCAACACTGGGGCTTTGCGCTTCTCTACCCACCAAACGTCACGGTCATTCTCTTTCCGTCTCGTAGACACGAGCTGAGAAATTGCAAACGTCGAGCAATTGCTCCGAGATGAAAAGTGCCAGCACTGAAAGCTCTTGCTAGCCAGCACCCTTCCTTGGAAGCGCTTTTGTAGGGCTAAGAACACTGGGGCTCTGGGCTTCTCTAGCCACCTCATCTTCTGCTCATCCTCTCGCGCACTCTAAAGAGAGCTCAGGTGAGAAATTGCAAACGTCGAGCAATTGCTCAGAGATGAAAAGTGCCAGCACTGAAAGCTGTTGCTAGCCAGCACCCTTCCTTGGAAGCGCTTTTGTAGGCCTAAGAACACTGGGGCTCTGGGCTTCTCTAGCCACCTCATCTTCTGCTCATCCTCTCGCGCACTCTAAAGAGAGCTCAGGTGAGAAATTGCAAACGTCGAGCAATTGCTCAGAGATGAAAAGTGCCAGCACTGAAAGCTCTTGCTGGCCAGCACCCTTCCTTGGAAGCGCTTTCACAGGCGCAGCAACACTGGGGCTTTGCACTTCTGTAAGTACCAAACGTCACGGTCCTTCTCTTTCCGTCGGTAGACACGAGCTGAGAAATTGCAAACGTCGAGCAATTGCTCAGAGATGAAAAGTGCCTGCACTGAAAGCTGTTGCTAGCCAGCCCCCTTCCTTGGAAGCGCTTTTGTAGGCCTAAGAACACTGGGGCTCTGGGCTTCTCTAGCCACCTCATCTTCTGCTCATCCTCGCGCGCACTCTAAAGAGAGCTCAGGTGAGAAATTGCAAACAACGAGCAATTGCTCAGAGATGAAAAGTGCCAGCACTGAAAGCTGTTGCTAGACAGCACCCTTCCTTGGAAGCACTTTCACAGGCGCAGCAACACTGGGGCTTTGCGCTTCTCTACGCACCAAACGTCACGGTCCTTCTCTTTCCGTCGGTAGACACGAGCTGAGAAATTGCAAACGTCGAGCAATTGCTCAGAGATGAAAAGTGCCAGCACTGAATGCTCTTGCTAGCCAGCCCCCTTCCTTGGAAGCGCTTTTGTAGGGCTAAGAACACTGGGGCTCTGGGCTTCTCTAGTCACCTCATCTTCTGCTCATCCTCTCGCGCACTCTAAAGAGAGCTCAGGTGAGAAATTGCAAACGTCCAGCAATTGCTCAGAGATGAAAAGTGCCAGCACTGAAAGCTCTTGCTAGCCAGCACCCTTCCTTGGAAGCGCTTTCACAGGCGCAGCAACACTGGGGCTTTGCCCTTCTCTACGCACCAAACGTCACGGTCATTCTCTTTCTGTCTCGTAGACACGAGCTGAGAAATTGCAAACGTGGAGCAATTGCTCAGAGATGAAAAGTGCCAGCACTGAAAGCTCTTGCTAGCCAGCACCCTTCCTTGGAAGCGCTTTCACAGGCGCAGCAACACTGGGGCTTTGCGCTTCTAAACGCACCAAGCATCACGGTCCTTCTCTTTCCGTCTCGTAGACACGAGCTGAGAAATTGCAAACGTCGAGCAATTGCTCAGAGATGAAAAGTGCCAGCACTGAAAGCTGTTGCTAGCCAGCCCCCTTCCTTGGAAGCGCTTTTGTAGGCCTAAGAACACTGGGGCTCTGGGCTTCTCTAGCCACCTCATCTTCTGCTCATCCTCTCGCGCACTCTAAAGAGAGCTCAGGTGAGAAATTGCAAACGTCGAGCAATTGCTCAGAGATGAAAAGTGCCAGCACTGAAAGCTGTTGCTAGCCAGCACCCTTCCTTGGAAGCGCTTTTGTAGGCCTAAGAACACTGGGGCTCTGGGCTTCTCTAGCCACCTCATCTTCTGCTTATCCTCGCGTGCACTCTAAAGAGAGCTCAGGTGAGAAATTGCAAATGTCGAGCAATTGCTCAGAGATGAAAAGTGCCAGCACTGAAAGCTGTTGCTAGCCAGCACCCTTCCTTGGAAGCGCTTTCACAGGAGCAGCAACACTGGGGCTTTGCGCTTCTATACGCACCAAACGTCACGGTCCTTCTCTTTCCGTCTCGTAGACACGAGCTGAGAAATTGCAAACGTCGAGCAATTGCTCAGAGATGAAAAGTGCCAGCACTGAAAGCTGTTGCTAGCCAGCACCCTTCCTTGGAAGCGCTTTTGTAGGCCTAAGAACACTGGGGCTCTGGGCTTCTCTAGCCACCTCATCTTCTGCTCATCCTCTCGCACATTCTAAAGAGAGCTCAGGTGAGAAATTACAAACGTCGAGCAATTGCTCAGAGATGAAAAGTGCCAGCACTGAAAGCTGTTGCTAGCCAGCACCCTTCCTTGGAAGCGCTTTCACAGGCGCAGCAACACTGGGGCTTTGCGCTTCTCTAGCCACCAAACGTCACGGTCATTCTCTTTCCGTCTCGTAGACACGAGCTGAGAAATTGCAAACGTCCAGCAATTGCTCCGAGATGAAAAGTGCCAGCACTGAAAGCTCTTGCTAGCCAGCACCCTTCCTTGGAAGCGCTTTTGTAGGCCTAAGAACACTGGGGCTCTGGGCTTCTCTAGCCACCTCATCTTCTGCTCATCGTCTCGCGCACTCTAAAGAGAGCTCAGGTGAGAAATTGTAAACGTCGAGCAATTGCTCCGAGATGAAAAGTGCCAGCACTGAAAGCTCTTGCTAGCCAGCACCCTTCCTTGGAAGCGCTTTCACAGGCGCAGCAACACTGGGGCTTTGCGCTTCTCTAGCAACCAAACGTCACGGTCCTTCTCTTTCCGTCTCGTAGACACGAGCTGAGAAATTGCAAACGTCGAGCAATTGCTCAGAGATGAAAAGTGCCAGCACTGAAAGCTGTTGCTAGCCAGCACCCTTCCTTGGAAGCGCTTTCACAGGCGCAGCAACACTGGGTCTTTGCGCTTCTATACGCACCAAATGTCACGGTCCTTCTCTTTCCGTCTCGTAGACACGAGCTGAGAAATTGCAAACGTCGAGCAATTGCTCAGAGATGAAAAGTGCCAGCACTGAAAGCTGTTGCTAGCCAGCACCCTTCCTTGGAAGCGCTTTTGTAGGCATAAGAACACTGGGGCTCTGGGCTTCTCTAGCCACCTCATCTTCTGCTCATCTTCTCGCGCACTCTAAAGAGAGCTCAGGTGAGAAATTGCAAACGTCGAGCAATTGCTCAGAGATGAAAAGTGCCAGCACTGAAAGCTGTTGCTAGCCAGCACCCTTCCTTGGAAGCGCTTTCACAGGCGCAGCAACACTGGGGCTTTGCGCTTCTATACGCACCAAACGTCACGGTCCTTCTCTTTCCGTCTCGTAGACACGAGCTGAGAAATTGCAAACGTCGAGCAATTGCTCCGAGATGAAAAGTGCCAGCACTGAAAGCTCTTGCTAGCCAGCACCCTTCCTTGGAAGCGCTTTTGTAGGCCTAAGAACACTGGGGCTCTGGGCTTCTCTAGCCACCTCATCTTCTGCTCATCCTCTCGCGCACTCTAAAGAGAGCTCAGGTGAGAAATTGCAAACGTCGAGCAATTGCTCAGAGATGAAAAGTGCCAGCACTGAAAGCTGTTGCTAGCCAGCACCCTTCCTTGGAAGCGCTTTCACAGGCGCAGCAACACTGGGGCTTTGCGCTTCTCTACCCACCAAAAGTCACGGTCCTTCTCTTTCCGTCGGTAGACACGAGCTGAGAAATTGCAAACGTCGAGCAATTGCTCAGAGATGAAAAGTGCCAGCACTGAAAGCTGTTGCTAGCCAGCACCCTTCCTTGGAAGCGCTTTTGTAGGCCTAAGAACACTGGGGCTCTGGGCTTCTCTAGCCACCTCATCTTCTGCTCATCCTCTCGCGCACTCTAAAGAGAGCTCAGGTGAGAAATTGCAAACGTCGAGCAATTGCTCAGAGATGAAAAGTGCCAGCACTGAAAGCTCCTGCTGGCCAGCACCCTTCCTTGGAAGCGCTTTCACAGGCGCAGCAACACTGGGGCTTTGCACTTCTGTACGTACCAAACGTCACGGTCCTTCTCTTTCCGTCGGTAGACACGAGCTGAGAAATTGCAAACGTCGAGCAATTGCTCAGAGATGAAAAGTGCCAGCACTGAAAGCTGTTGCTAGCCTGCCCCCTTCCTTGGAAGCGCTTTTGTAGGCCTAAGAACACTGGGGCTCTGGGCTTCTCTAGCCACCTCATCTTCTGCTCATCCTCACGCGCACTCTAAAGAGAGCTCAGGTGAGAAATTGCAAACAACGAGCAATTGCTCAGAGATGAAAAGTGCCAGCACTGAAAGCTCTTGCTAGACAGCACCCTTCCTTGGAAGCGCTTTCACAGGCGCAGCAACACTGGGGCTTTGCGCTTCTCTAGCCACCAAACGTCACGGTCCTTCTCTTTCCGTCTCGTAGACACGAGCTGAGAAATTGCAAACGTCGAGCAATTGCTCAGAGATGAAAAGTGCCAGCACTGAAAGCTGTTGCTAGCCAGCCCCCTTCCTTGGAAGCGCTTTTGTAGGCCTAAGAACACTGGGGCTCTGGGCTTCTCTAGCCACCTCATCTTCTGCTCATCCTCTCGCGCACTCTAAAGAGAGCTCAGGTGAGAAATTGCAAACGTCGAGCAATTGCTCAGAGATGAAAAGTGCCAGCACTGAAAGCTCTTGCTAGCCAGCACCCTTCCTTGGAAGCGCTTTCAGAGGCGCAGCAACACTGGGGCTTTGCGCTTCTCTACCCACCAAACGTCACGGTCCTTCTCTTTCCGTCTCCTAGACACGAGCTGAGAAATTGCAAACGTCGAGCAATTGCTCAGAGATGAAAAGTGCCAGCACTGAAAGCTGTTGCTAGCCAGCACCCTTCCTTGGAAGCGCTTTTGTAGGCCTAAGAACACTGGGGCTCTGGGCTTCTCTAGCCACCTCATCTTCTGCTCATCCTCGCGCGCACTCTAAAGAGAGCTCAGGTGAGAAATTGCAAATGTCGAGCAATTGCTCAGAGATGAAAAGTGCCAGCACTGAAAGCTGTTGCTAGCCAGCACCCTTCCTTGGAAGCGCTTTCACAGGCGCAGCAACACTGGGGCTTTGCGCTTCTATACGCACCAAACGTCACGGTCCTTCTCTTTCCGTCTCGTAGACACGAGCTGAGAAATTGCAAACGTCGAGCAATTGCTCCGAGATGAAAAGTGCCAGCACTGAAAGCTGTTGCTAGCCAGCACCCTTCCTTGGAAGCGCTTTTGTAGGCCTAAGAACACTGGGGCTCTGGGCTTCTCTAGCCACCTCATCTTCTGCTCATCCTCTCGCGCACTCTAAAGAGAGCTCAGGTGAGAAATTGCAAACGTCGAGCAATTGCTCAGAGATGAAAAGTGCCAGCACTGAAAGCTCTTGCTAGCCAGCACCCTTCCTTGGAAGCGCTTTCACAGGCGCAGCAACACTGGGGCTTTGCGCTTCTCTACCCACCAAAAGTCACGGTCCTTCTCTTTCCGTCGGTAGACACGAGCTGAGAAATTGCAAACGTCGAGCAATTGCTCAGAGATGAAAAGTGCCAGCACTGAAAGCTGTTGCTAGCCAGCACCCTTCCTTGGAAGCGCTTTTGTAGGCCTAAGAACACTGGGGCTCTGGGCTTCTCTAGCCACCTCATCTTCTGCTCATCCTCTCGCGCACTCTAAAGAGAGCTCAGGTGAGAAATTGCAAACGTCGAGCAATTGCTCAGAGATGAAAAGTGCCAGCACTGAAAGCTCTTGCTAGCCAGCACCCTTCCTTGGAAGCGCTTTCACAGGCGCAGCAACACTGGGGCTTTGCGCTTCTCTACCCACCAAACGTCACGGTCCTTCTCTTTCCGTCTCGTAGACACGAGCTGAGAAATTGCAAACGTCGAGCAATTGCTCCGAGATGAAAAGTGCCAGCACTGAAAGCTGTTGCTAGCCAGCCCCCTTCCTTGGAAGCGCTTTTGTAGGCCTAAGAACACTGGGGCTCTGGGCTTCTCTAGCCACCTCATCTTCTGCTCATCCTCTCGCGCACTCTAAAGAGAGCTCAGGTGAGAAATTGCAAACGTCGAGCAATTGCTCAGAGATGAAAAGTGCCAGCACTGAAAGCTCTTGCTAGCCAGCACCCTTCCTTGGAAGCGCTTTCACAGGCGCAGCAACACTGGGGCTTTGCGCTTCTCTACGCACCAAACGTCACGGTCATTCTCTTTCCGTCTCCTAGACACGAGCTGAGAAATTGCAAACGTCGAGCAATTGCTCAGAGATGAAAAGTGCCAGCACTGAAAGCTCTTGATAGCCAGCACCCTTCCTTGGAAGCGCTTTCACAGGCGCAGCAACACTGGGGCTTTGCGCTTCTCTACGCACCAAACGTCACGGTCATTCTCTTTCCGCCTCGTAGACACGAGCTGAGAAATTGAAAACGTCAAGCAATTGCTCAGAGATGAAAAGTGCCAGCACTGAAAGCTGTTGCTAGCCAGCACCCTTCCTTGGAAGCGCTTTCACAGGTGCAGCAACACTGGGGCTTTGCGCTTCTCTAGCCGCCAAACGTTACAGTCATTCTCTTTCCGTCTCGTAGACATGAGCTGAGAAATTGCAAACGTCGAGCAATTGCTCAGAGATGAAAAGTGCCAGCACTGAAAGCTGTTGCTAGCCAGCACCCTTCCTTGGAAGCGCTTTTGTAGGCCTAAGAACACTGGGGCTCTGGGCTTCCCTAGCCACCTCATCTTCTGCTCATCCTCTCGCGCACTCTAAAGAGAGCTCAGGTGAGAAATTGCAAACGACGAGCAATTGCTCAGAGATGAAAAGTGCCAGCACTGAAAGCTGTTGCTAGCCAGCACCCTTCCTTGGAAGCGCTTTCACAGGCGCAGCAACACTGGGGCTTTGCACTTCTGTACGTACCAAACGTCACGGTCCTTCTCTTTCCGTCGGTAGACACGAGCTGAGAAATTGCAAACGTCGAGCAATTGCTCAGAGAGGAAAAGTGCCAGCACTGAAAGCTGTTGCTAGCCAGCACCCTTCCTTGGAAGCGCTTTTGTAGGCCTAAGAACACTGGGGCTCTGGGCTTCCCTAGCCACCTCATCTTCTGCTCATCCTCTCGCGCACTCTAAAGAGAGCTCAGGTGAGAAATTGCAAACGTCGAGCAATTGCTCAGAGATGAAAAGTGCCAGCACTGAAAGCTCTTGCTAGCCAGCACCCTTCCTTGGAAGCGCTTTCACAGGCGCAGCAACACTGGGGCTTTGCACTTCTGTACGTACCAAACGTCACGGTCCTTCTCTTTCCGTCGGTAGACACGAGCTGAGAAATTGCAAACGTCGAGCAATTGCTCAGAGATGAAAAGTGCCAGCACTGAAAGCTGTTGCTAGCCAGCACCCTTCCTTGGAAGCGCTTTTGTAGGCCTAAGAACACTGGGGCTCTGGGCTTCTCTAGCCACCTCATCTTCTGCTCATCCTCGCGCGCACTCTAAAGAGAGCTCAGGTGAGAAATTGCAAATGTCGAGCAATTGCTCAGAGATGAAAAGTGCCAGCACTGAAAGCTCTTGCTAGCCAGCACCCTTCCTTGGAAGCGCTTTCACAGGCGCAGCAACACTGGGGCTTTGCGCTTCTCTACGCACCAAACGTCACGGTCCTTCTCTTTCCGTCTCCTAGACACGAGCTGAGAAATTGTAAACGTCCAGCAATTGCTCCGAGATGAAAAGTGCCAGCACTGAAAGCTGTTGCTAGCCAGCCCCCTTCCTTGGAAGCGCTTTTGTAGGCCTAAGAACACTGGGGCTCTGGGCTTCTCTAGCCACCTCATCTTCTGCTCATCCTCTCGCGCACTCTAAAGAGAGCTCAGGTGAGAAATTGCAAACTTCCAGCAATTGCTCAGAGATGAAAAGTGCCAGCACTGAAAGCTCTTGCTAGCCAGCACCCTTCCTTGGAAGCGCTTTCACAGGCACAGCAACACTGGGGCTTTGCGCTTCTCTAGCAACCAAACGTCACGGTCCTTCTCTTTCCGTCTCGTAGATACGAGCTGAGAAATTGCAAACGTCGAGCAATTGCTCAGAGATGAAAAGTGCCAGCACTGAAAGCTCTTGCTAGCCAGCACCCTTCCTTGGAAGCGCTTTCACAGGCGCAGCAACACTGGGGCTTTGCGCTTCTCTAGCCACCAAACGTCACGGTCATTCTCTTTCCGCCTCGTAGACACGAGCTGAGAAATTGAAAACGTCAAGCAATTGCTCAGAGATGAAAAGTGCCAGCACTGAAAGCTGTTGCTAGCCAGCACCCTTCCTTGGAAGCGCTTTCACAGGCGCAGTAACACTGGGGCTTTGCGCTTCTCTAGCCGCCAAACGTCACAGTCATTCTCTTTCCGTCTCGTAGACATGAGCTGAGAAATTGCAAACGTCGAGCAATTGCTCAGAGATGAAAAGTGCCAGCACTGAAAGCTGTTGCTAGCCAGCACCCTTCCTTGGAAGCGCTTTTGTAGGCCTAAGAACACTGGGGCTCTGGGCTTCCCTAGCCACCTCATCTTCTGCTCATCCTCTCGCGCACTCTAAAGAGAGCTCAGGTGAGAAATTGCAAACGTCGAGCAATTGCTCAGAGATGAAAAGTGCCAGCACTGAAAGCTGTTGCTAGCCAGCACCCTTCCTTGGAAGCGCTTTTGTAGGCCTAAGAACACTGGGGCTCTGGGCTTCTCTAGCCACCTCATCTTCTGCTCATCCTCTCGCGCACTCTAAAGAGAGCTCAGGTGAGAAATTGCAAACGTCGAGCAATTGCTCAGAGATGAAAAGTGCCAGCACTGAAAGCTCTTGCTAGCCAGCACCCTTCCTTGGAAGCGCTTTCACAGGCGCAGCAACACTGGGGCTTTGCACTTCTGTACGTACCAAACGTCACGGTCCTTCTCTTTCCGTCGGTAGACACGAGCTGAGAAATTGCAAACGTGGAGCAATTGCTCAGAGATGAAAAGTGCCAGCACTGAAAGCTGTTGCTAGCCAGCACCCTTCCTTGGAAGCGCTTTTGTAGGCCTAAGAACACTGGGGCTCTGGGCTTCTCTAGCCACCTCATCTTCTGCTCATCCTCGCGCGCACTCTAAAGAGAGCTCAGGTGAGAAATTGCAAACGTCGAGCAATTGCTCAGAGATGAAAAGTGCCAGCACTGAAAGCTGTTGCTAGACAGCACCCTTCCTTGGAAGCACTTTCACAGGCGCAGCAACACTGGGGCTTTGCGCTTCTCTACGCACCAAACGTCACGGTCCTTCTCTTTCCGTCGGTAGACACGAGCTGAGAAATTGCAAACGTCCAGCAATTGCTCAGAGATGAAAAGTGCCAGCACTGAATGCTCTTGCTAGCCAGCCCCCTTCCTTGGAAGCGCTTTTGTAGGGCTAAGAACGCTGGGGCTCTGGGCTTCTCTAGTCACCTCATCTTCTGCTCATCCTCTCGCGCACTCTAAAGAGAGCTCAGGTGAGAAATTGCAAACGTGGAGCAATTGCTCAGAGATGAAAAGTGCCAGCACTGAAAGCTCTTGCTAGCCAGCACCCTTCCTTGGAAGCGCTTTCACAGGCGCAGCAACACTGGGGCTTTGCCCTTCTCTACGCACCAAACGTCACGGTCATTCTCTTTCTGTCTCGTAGACACGAGCTGAGAAATTGCAAACGTGGAGCAATTGCTCAGAGATGAAAAGTGCCAGCACTGAAAGCTCTTGCTAGCCAGCACCCTTCCTTGGAAGCGCTTTCACAGGCGCAGCAACACTGGGGCTTTGCGCTTCTAAACGCACCAAGCATCACGGTCCTTCTCTTTCCGTCTCGTATACACGAGGTGAGAAATTGCAAACGTCGAGCAATTGCTCAGAGATGAAAAGTGCCAGCACTGAAAGCTCTTGCTAGCCAGCACCCTTCCTTGGAAGCGCTTTTGTAGGCCTAAGAACACTGGGGCTCTGGGCTTCTCTAGCCACCTCATCTTCTGCTCATCCTCTCGCGCACTCTAAAGAGAGCTCAGGTGAGAAATTGCAAACGTCGAGCAATTGCTCAGAGATGAAAAGTGCCAGCACTGAAAGCTGTTGCTAGCCAGCACCCTTCCTTGGAAGCGCTTTTGTAGGCCTAAGAACACTGGGGCTCTGGGCTTCTCTAGCCACCTCATCTTCTGCTTATCCTCGCGTGCACTCTAAAGAGAGCTCAGGTGAGAAATTGCAAATGTCGAGCAATTGCTCAGAGATGAAAAGTGCCAGCACTGAAAGCTCTTGCTAGCCAGCACCCTTCCTTGGAAGCGCTTTCACAGGCGCAGCAACACTGGGGCTTTGCACTTCTCTACGCACCGAACGTCACGGTCATTCTCTTTCCGTCTCGTAGACACGAGCTGAGAAATTGCAAACGTGGAGCAATTGCTCAGAGATGAAAAGTGCCAGCACTGAAAGCTCTTGCTAGCCAGCACCCTTCCTTGGAAGCGCTTTCACAGGCGCAGCAACACTGGGGCTTTGCGCTTCTCTACCCACCAAACGTCACGGTCATTCTCTTTCCGTCTCGTAGACACGAGCTGAGAAATTGCAAACGTCGAGCAATTGCTCCGAGATGAAAAGTGCCAGCACTGAAAGCTCTTGCTAGCCAGCACCCTTCCTTGGAAGCGCTTTTGTAGGGCTAAGAACACTGGGGCTCTGGGCTTCTCTAGCCACCTCATCTTCTGCTCATCCTCTCGCGCACTCTAAAGAGAGCTCAGGTGAGAAATTGCAAACGTCGAGCAATTGCTCAGAGATGAAAAGTGCCAGCACTGAAAGCTCTTGCTAGCCAGCACCCTTCCTTGGAAGCGCTTTCACAGGCGCAGTAACACTGGGACTTTGCGCTTCTATAAGCACCAAACGTCACGGTCCTTCTCTTTCCGTCTCGTAGACACGAGCTGAGAAATTGCAAACGTCCAGCAATTGCTCAGAGATGAAAAGTGCCAGCACTGAAAGCTGTTGCTAGCCAGCACCCTTCCTTGGAAGCGCTTTCACAGGCGCAGCAACACTGGGGCTTTGCGCTTCTCTAGCCACCAAACGTCACGGTCCTTCTCTTTCCGTCTCGTAGACACGAGCTGAGAAATTGCAAAAGTCGACCAATTGCTCAGAGATGAAAAGTGCCAGCACTGAAAGCTGTTGCTAGCCAGCCCCCTTCCTTGGAAGCGCTTTTGTAGGCCTAAGAACACTGGGGCTCTGGGCTTCTCTAGCCACCTCATCTTCTGCTCATCCTCTCGCGCACTCTAAAGAGAGCTCAGGTGAGAAATTGCAAATGTCGAGCAATTGCTCAGAGATGAAAAGTGCCAGCACTGAAAGCTCTTGCTAGCCAGCACCCTTCCTTGGAAGCGCTTTCACAGGCGCAGCAACACTGGGGCTTTGCGCTTCTCTACCCACCAAACGTCACGGTCCTTCTCTTTCCATCTCGTAGACACGAGCTGAGAAATTGCAAACGTGGAGCAATTGCTCAGAGATGAAAAGTGCCAGCACTGAAAGCTCTTGCTAGCCAGCACCCTTCCTTGGAAGCGCTTTCACAGGCGCAGCAACACTGGGGCTTTGCGCTTCTAAACGCACCAAGCATCACGGTCCTTCTCTTTCCGTCTCGTAGACACGAGCTGAGAAATTGCAAACGTCGAGCAATTGCTCAGAGATGAAAAGTGCCAGCACTGAAAGCTGTTGCTAGCCAGCACCCTTCCTTGGAAGCGCTTTTGTAGGCCTAAGAACACTGGGGCTCTGGGCTTCTCTAGCCACCTCATCTTCTGCTCATCCTCTCGCGCACTCTAAAGAGAGCTCAGGTGAGAAATTGCAAACGTCGAGCAATTGCTCAGAGATGAAAAGTGCCAGCACTGAAAGCTGTTGCTAGCCAGCACCCTTCCTTGGAAGCGCTTTTGTAGGCCTAAGAACACTGGGGCTCTGGGCTTCTCTAGCCACCTCATCTTCTGCTTATCCTCGCGTGCACTCTAAAGAGAGCTCAGGTGAGAAATTGCAAATGTCGAGCAATTGCTCAGAGATGAAAAGTGCCAGCACTGAAAGCTGTTGCTAGCCAGCACCCTTCCTTGGAAGCGCTTTCACAGGAGCAGCAACACTGGGGCTTTGCGCTTCTATACGCACCAAACGTCACGGTCCTTCTCTTTCCGTCTCGTAGACACGAGCTGAGAAATTGCAAACGTCCAGCAATTGCTCAGAGATGAAAAGTGCCAGCACTGAAAGCTGTTGCTAGCCAGCACCCTTCCTTGGAAGCGCTTTTGTAGGCCTAAGAACACTGGGGCTCTGGGCTTCTCTAGCCACCTCATCTTCTGCTCATCCTCTCGCACATTCTAAAGAGAGCTCAGGTGAGAAATTACAAACGTCGAGCAATTGCTCAGAGATGAAAAGTGCCAGCACTGAAAGCTGTTGCTAGCCAGCACCCTTCCTTGGAAGCGCTTTCACAGGCGCAGCAACACTGGGGCTTTGCGCTTCTCTAGCCACCAAACGTCACGGTCATTCTCTTTCCGTCTCGTAGACACGAGCTGAGAAATTGCAAACGTCCAGCAATTGCTCCGAGATGAAAAGTGCCAGCACTGAAAGCTGTTGCTAGCCAGCACCCTTCCTTGGAAGCGCTTTTGTAGCCCTAAGAACACTGGGGCTCTGGGCTTCTCTAGCCACCTCATCTTCTGCTCATCGTCTCGCGCACTCTAAAGAGAGCTCAGGTGAGAAATTGTAAACGTCGAGCAATTGCTCAGAGATGAAAAGTGCCAGCACTGAAAGCTCTTGCTAGCCAGCACCCTTCCTTGGAAGCGCTTTCACAGGCGCAGCAACACTGGGGCTTTGCGCTTCTCTAGCAACCAAACGTCACGGTCCTTCTCTTTCCGTCTCGTAGACACGAGCTGAGAAATTGCAAACGTCGAGCAATTGCTCAGAGATGAAAAGTGCCAGCACTGAAAGCTGTTGCTAGCCAGCCCCCTTCCTTGGAAGCGCTTTCACAGGCGCAGCAACACTGGGGCTTTGCGCTTCTATACGCACCAAACGTCACGGTCCTTCTCTTTCCGTCTCGTAGACACGAGCTGAGAAATTGCAAACGTCGAGCAATTGCTCAGAGATGAAAAGTGCCAGCACTGAAAGCTGTTGCTAGCCAGCACCCTTCCTTGGAAGCGCTTTTGTAGGCCTAAGAACACTGGGGCTCTGGGCTTCTCTAGCCACCTCATCTTCTGCTCATCTTCTCGCGCACTCTAAAGAGAGCTCAGGTGAGAAATTGCAAACGTCCAGCAATTGCTCAGAGATGAAAAGTGCCAGCACTGAAAGCTCTTGCTAGCCAGCACCCTTCCTTGGAAGCGCTTTCACAGGCGCAGCAACACTGGGGCTTTGCACTTCTCTACGCACCAAACGTCACGGTCATTCTCTTTCCGTCTCGTAGACACGAGCTGAGAAATTGCAAACGTGGAGCAATTGCTCAGAGATGAAAAGTGCCAGCACTGAAAGCTCTTGCTAGCCAGCACCCTTCCTTGGAAGCGCTTTCACAGGCGCAGCAACACTGGGGCTTTGCGCTTCTCTACCCACCAAACGTCACGGTCATTCTCTTTCCGTCTCGTAGACACGAGCTGAGAAATTGCAAACGTCGAGCAATTGCTCCGAGATGAAAAGTGCCAGCACTGAAAGCTCTTGCTAGCCAGCACCCTTCCTTGGAAGCGCTTTTGTAGGCCTAAGAACACTGGGGCTCTGGGCTTCTCTAGCCACCTCATCTTCTGCTCATCCTCTCGCGCACTCTAAAGAGAGCTCAGGTGAGAAATTGCAAACGTCGAGCAATTGCTCAGAGATGAAAAGTGCCAGCACTGAAAGCTCTTGCTAGCCAGCACCCTTCCTTGGAAGCGCTTTCACAGGCGCAGTAACACTGGGACTTTGCGCTTCTATAAGCACCAAACGTCACGGTCCTTCTCTTTCCGTCTCCTAGACACGAGCTGAGAAATTGCAAACGTCGAGCAATTGCTCAGAGATGAAAAGTGCCAGCACTGAAAGCTCTTGCTAGCCAGCACCCTTCCTTGGAAGCGCTTTTGTAGGCCTAAGAACACTGGGGCTCTGGGCTTCTCTAGCCACCTCATCTTCTGCTCATCCTCTCACGCACTCTAAAGAGAGCTCAGGTGAGAAATTGCAAACGTGGAGCAATTGCTCAGAGATGAAAAGTGCCAGCACTGAAAGCTGTTGCTAGCCAGCACCCTTCCTTGGAAGCGCTTTCACAGGCGCAGCAACACTGGGGCTTTGCGCTTCTCTACGCACCAAACGTCACGGTCCTTCTCTTTCTGTCTCGTAGACACGAGCTGAGAAATTGCAAACGTGGAGCAATTGCTCAGAGATGAAAAGTGCCAGCACTGAAAGCTCTTGCTAGCCAGCACCCTTCCTTGGAAGCGTTTTCACAGGCGCAGCAACACTGGGGCTTTGCGCTTCTCTACCCACCAAACGTCACGGTCCTTCTCTTTCCGTCTCCTAGACACGAGCTGAGAAATTGCAAACGTCGAGCAATTGCTCAGAGATGAAAAGTGCCAGCACTGAAAGCTGTTGCTAGCCAGCACCCTTCCTTGGAAGCGCTTTTGTAGGCCTAAGAACACTGGGGCTCTGGGCTTCTCTAGCCACCTCATCTTCTGCTCATCCTCTCGCGCACTCTAAAGAGAGCTCAGGTGAGAAATTGCAAACGTCGAGCAATTGCTCAGAGATGAAAAGTGCCAGCACTGAAAGCTGTTGCTAGCCAGCACCCTTCCTTGGAAGCGCTTTCACAGGCGCAGTAACACTGGGACTTTGCGCTTCTATAAGCACCAAACGTCACGGTCCTTCTCTTTCCGTCTCGTAGACACGAGCTGAGAAATTGCAAACGTCGAGCAATTACTCAGAGATGAAAAGTGCCAGCACTGAAAGCTGTTGCTAGCCAGCACCCTTCCTTGGAAGCGCTTTTGTAGGCCTAAGAACACTGGGGCTCTGGGCTTCTCTAGCCACCTCATCTTCTGCTCATCCTCCCGCGCACTCTAAAGAGAGCTCAGGTGAGAAATTGCAAACGTGGAGCAATTGCTCAGAGATGAAAAGTGCCAGCACTGAAAGCTCTTGCTAGCCAGCACCCTTCCTTGGAAGCGCTTTCACAGGCGCAGCAACACTGGGGCTTTGCGCTTCTCTACCCACCAAACGTCACGGTCCTTCTCTTTCCGTCTCGTAGACACGAGCTGAGAAATTGCAAACGTCCAGCAATTGCTCAGAGATGAAAAGTGCCAGCACTGAAAGCTGTTGCTAGCCAGCACCCTTCCTTGGAAGCGCTTTCACAGGCGCAGCAACACTGGGGCTTTGCGCTTCTCTAGCCACCAAACGTCACGGTCCTTCTCTTTCCGTCTCGTAGACACGAGCTGAGAAATTGCAAAAGTCGACCAATTGCTCAGAGATGAAAAGTGCCAGCACTGAAAGCTGTTGCTAGCCAGCCCCCTTCCTTGGAAGCGCTTTTGTAGGCCTAAGAACACTGGGGCTCTGGGCTTCTCTAGCCACCTCATCTTCTGCTCATCCTCTCGCGCACTCTAAAGAGAGCTCAGGTGAGAAATTGCAAATGTCGAGCAATTGCTCAGAGATGAAAAGTGCCAGCACTGAAAGCTCTTGCTAGCCAGCACCCTTCCTTGGAAGCGCTTTCACAGGCGCAGCAACACTGGGGCTTTGCGCTTCTCTACCCACCAAACGTCACGGTCCTTCTCTTTCCGTCTCGTAGACACGAGCTGAGAAATTGCAAACGTGGAGCAATTGCTCAGAGATGAAAAGTGCCAGCACTGAAAGCTGTTGCTAGCCAGCACCCTTCCTTGGAAGCGCTTTTGTAGGCCTAAGAACACTGGGGCTCTGGGCTTCTCTAGCCCCTCATCTTCTGCTCATCCTCTCGCACATTCTAAAGAGAGCTCAGGTGAGAAATTACAAACGTCGAGCAATTGCTCAGAGATGAAAAGTGCCAGCACTGAAAGCTCTTGCTAGCCAGCACCCTTCCTTGGAAGCGCTTTCAGAGGCGCAGCAACACTGGGGCTTTGCGCTTCTCTACCCACCAAACGTCACGGTCCTTCTCTTTCCGTCTCGTAGACACGAGCTGAGAAAATGCAAACGTCGAGCAATTGCTCAGAGATGAAAAGTGCCAGCACTGAAAGCTGTTGCTAGCCAGCACCCTTCCTTGGAAGCGCTTTTGTAGGCCTAAGAACACTGGGGCTCTGGGCTTCTCTAGCCACCTCATCTTCTGCTCATCCTCTCGCGCACTCTAAAGAGAGCTCAGGTGAGAAATTGTAAACGTCGAGCAATTGCTCAGAGATGAAAAGTGCCAGCACTGAAATCTGTTGCTAGCCAGCACCCTTCCTTGGAAGCGCTTTCACAGGCGCAGCAACACTGGGGCTTTGCGCTTCTCTACGCACCAAACGTCACGGTCATTCTCTTTCCGTCTCGTAGACACGAGCTGAGAAATTGCAAACGTCCAGCAATTGCTCAGAGATGAAAAGTGCCAGCACTGAAAGCTGTTGCTAGCCAGCACCCTTCCTTGGAAGCGCTTTCACAGGCGCAGCAACACTGGGGCTTTGCGCTTCTATACGCACCAAACGTCACGGTCCTTCTCTTTCCGTCTCGTAGACACGAGCTGAGAAATTGCAAACGTCCAGCAATTGCTCCGAGATGAAAAGTGCCAGCACTGAAAGCTCTTGCTAGCCAGCACCCTTCCTTGGAAGCGCTTTTGTAGGCCTAAGAACACTGGGGCTCTGGGCTTCTCTAGCCACCTCATCTTCTGCTCATCCTCTCGCGCACTCTAAAGAGAGCTCAGGTGAGAAATTGCAAACGACGACCAATTGCTCAGAGATGAAAAGTGCCAGCACTGAAAGCTCTTGCTAGCCAGCACCCTTCCTTGGAAGCGCTTTCACAGGCGCAGTAACACTGGGACTTTGCGCTTCTATAAGCACCAAACGTCACGGTCCTTCTCTTTCCGTCTCGTAGACACGAGCTGAGAAATTGCAAACGTCCAGCAATTGCTCAGAGATGAAAAGTGCCAGCACTGAAAGCTGTTGCTAGCCAGCACCCTTCCTTGGAAGCGCTTTTGTAGGCATAAGAACACTGGGGCTCTGGGCTTCTCTAGCCACCTCATCTTCTGCTCATCTTCTCGCGCACTCTAAAGAGAGCTCAGGTGAGAAATTGCAAACGTCGAGCAATTGCTCAGAGATGAAAAGTGCCAGCACTGAAAGCTCTTGCTAGCCAGCACCCTTCCTTGGAAGCGCTTTTGTAGGCCTAAGAACACTGGGGCTCTGGGCTTCTCTAGCCACCTCATCTTCTGCTCATCCTCTCGCACATTCTAAAGAGAGCTCAGGTGAGAAATTACAAACGTCGAGCAATTGCTCAGAGATGAAAAGTGCCAGCACTGAAAGCTCTTGCTAGCCAGCACCCTTCCTTGGAAGCGCTTTCACAGGCGCAGCAACACTGGGGCTTTGCGCTTCTCTAGCCACCAAACGTCACGGTCCTTCTCTTTCCGTCTCGTAGACACGAGCTGAGAAATTGCAAACGTCCAGCAATTGCTCAGAGATGAAAAGTGCCAGCACTGAAAGCTGTTGCTAGCCAGCCCCCTTCCTTGGAAGCGCTTTTGTAGGCCTAAGAACACTGGGGCTCTGGGCTTCTCTAGCCACCTCATCTTCTGCTCATCCTCTCGCGCACTCTAAAGAGAGCTCAGGTGAGAAATTGTAAACGTCGAGCAATTGCTCAGAGATGAAAAGTGCCAGCACTGAAAGCTGTTGCTAGCCAGCACCCTTCCTTGGAAGCGCTTTCACAGGCGCAGCAACACTGGGGCTTTGCGCTTCTCTAGCAACCAAACGTCACGGTCCTTCTCTTTCCGTCTCGTAGACACGAGCTGAGAAATTGCAAACGTCGAGCAATTGCTCAGAGATGAAAAGTGCCAGCACTGAAAGCTGTTGCTAGCCAGCACCCTTCCTTGGAAGCGCTTTCACAGGCGCAGCAACACTGGGGCTTTGCGCTTCTAAACGCACCAAACGTCACGGTCCTTCTCTTTCCGTCTCGTAGACACGAGCTGAGAAATTGCAAACGTCCAGCAATTGCTCAGAGATGAAAAGTGCCAGCACTGAAAGCTGTTGCTAGCCAGCACCCTTCCTTGGAAGCGCTTTCACAGGCGCAGCAACACTGGGGCTTTGCGCTTCTATACGCACCAAACGTCACGGTCCTTCTCTTTCCGTCTCCTAGACACGAGCTGAGAAATTGCAAACGTGGAGCAATTGCTCAGAGATGAAAAGTGCCAGCACTGAAAGCTCTTGCTAGCCAGCACCCTTCCTTGGAAGCGCTTTCACAGGCGCAGCAACACTGGGGCTTTGCGCTTCTATACGCACCAAACGTCACGGTCCTTCTCTTTCCGTCTCGTAGACACGAGCTGAGAAATTGCAAACGTCCAGCAATTGCTCAGAGATGAAAAGTGCCAGCACTGAAAGCTGTTGCTAGCCAGCACCCTTCCTTGGAAGCGCTTTCACAGGCGCAGCAACACTGGGGCTTTGCGCTTCTCTAGCCGCCAAACGTCACAGTCATTCTCTTTCCGTCTCGTAGACATGAGCTGAGAAATTGCAAACGTCGAGCAATTGCTCAGAGATGAAAAGTGCCAGCACTGAAAGCTGTTGCTAGCCAGCCCCCTTCCTTGGAAGCGCTTTTGTAGGCCTAAGAACACTGGGGCTCTGGGCTTCTCTAGCCACCTCATCTTCTGCTCATCCTCTCGCGCACTCTAAAGAGAGCTCAGGTGAGAAATTGCAAATGTCGAGCAATTGCTCAGAGATGAAAAGTGCCAGCACTGAAAGCTCTTGCTAGACAGCACCCTTCCTTGGAAGCGCTTTCACAGGCGCAGCAACACTGGGGCTTTGCGTTTCTCTACGCACCAAACGTCACGGTCCTTCTCTTTCCGTCTCGTAGACACGAGCTGAGAAATTGCAAACGTCGAGCAATTGCTCAGAGATGAAAAGTGCCAGCACTGAAAGCTGTTGCTAGCCAGCACCCTTCCTTGGAAGCGCTTTCACAGGCGCAGCAACACTGGGGCTTTGCGCTTCTATACGCACCAAACGTCACGGTCCTTCTCTTTCCGTCTTGTAGACACGAGCTGAGAAATTGCAAACGTCGAGCAATTGCTCAGAGATGAAAAGTGCCAGCACTGAAAGCTGTTGCTAGCCAGCCCCCTTCCTTGGAAGCGCTTTTGTAGGCCTAAGCACACTGGGGCTCTGGGCTTCTCTAGCCACCTCATCTTCTGCTCATCCTCTCGCGCACTCTAAAGAGAGCTCAGGTGAGAAATTGCAAACGTCCAGCAATTGCTCAGAGATGAAAAGTGCCAGCACTGAAAGCTCTTGCTAGCCAGCACCCTTCCTTGGAAGCGCTTTCACAGGAGCAGCAACACTGGGGCTTTGCGCTTCTCTACCCACCAAGCATCACGGTCATTCTCTTTCCGTCTTGTAGACACGAGCTGAGAAATTGCAAACGTCCAGCAATTGCTCAGAGATGAAAAGTGCCAGCACTGAAAGCTCTTGCTAGCCAGCACCCTTCCTTGGAAGCGCTTTTGTAGGCCTAAGAACACTGGGGCTCTGGGCTTCTCTAGCCACCTCATCTTCTGCTCATCCTCTCGCGCACTCTAAAGAGAGCTCAGGTGAGAAATTGCAAACGTCGAGCAATTGCTCAGAGATGAAAAGTGCCAGCACTGAAAGCTGTTGCTAGCCAGCACCCTTCCTTGGAAGCGCTTTCACAGGCGCAGCAACACTGGGGCTTTGCGCTTCTATACCCACCAAACGTCATGGTCCTTCTCTTTCCGTCTCGTAGACACGAGCTGAGAAATTGCAAACGTCGAGCAATTGCTCAGAGATGAAAAGTGCCAGCACTGAAAGCTCTTGCTAGCCAGCACCCTTCCTTGGAAGCGCTTTCACAGGCGCAGCAACACTGGGGCTTTGCGCTTCTATACGCACCAAACGTCACGGTCCTTCTCTTTCCGTCTCGTAGACATGAGCTGAGAAATTGCAAATGTCGAGCAATTGCTCAGAGATGAAAAGTGCCAGCACTGAAAGCTGTTGCTAGCCAGCACCCTTCCTTGGAAGCGCTTTCACAGGCGCAGCAACACTGGGGCTTTGCGCTTCTCTAGCCGCCAAACGTCACAGTCATTCTCTTTCCGTCTCGTAGACATGAGCTGAGAAATTGCAAACGTCGAGCAATTGCTCAGAGATGAAAAGTGCCAGCACTGAAAGCTCTTGCTAGCCAGCACCCTTCCTTGGAAGCGCTTTTGTAGCCCTTAGAACACTTGGGCTCTGGGCTTCCCTAGCCACCTCATCTTCTGCTCATCCTCTCGCGCACTCTAAAGAGAGCTCAGGTGAGAAATTGCAAACGTCGAGCAATTGCTCAGAGATGAAAAGTGCCAGCACTGAAAGCTGTTGCTAGCCAGCACCCTTCCTTGGAAGCGCTTTCACAGGCGCAGTAACACTGGGGCTTTGCACTTCTGTACGTACCAAACATCACGGTCCTTCTCTTTCCGTCTCCTAGACACGAGCTGAGAAATTGCAAACGTCGAGCAATTGCTCAGAGATGAAAAGTGCCAGCACTGAAAGCTGTTGCTAGCCAGCACCCTTCCTTGGAAGCGCTTTTGTAGGCCTAAGAACACTGGGGCTCTGGGCTTCTCTAGCCACCTCATCTTCTGCTCATCTTCTCGCGCACTCTAAAGAGAGCTCAGGTGAGAAATTGCAAACGTCGAGCAATTGCTCAGAGATGAAAAGTGCCAGCACTGAAAGCTGTTGCTAGCCAGCACCCTTCCTTGGAAGCGCTTTCACAGGCGCAGCAACACTGGGGCTTTGCGCTTCTCTAGCAACCAAACGTCACGGTCCTTCTCTTTCCGCCTCGTAGACACGAGCTGAGAAATTGCAAACGTCGAGCAATTGCTCAGAGATGAAAAGTGCCAGCACTGAAAGCTGTTGCTAGCCAGCACCCTTCCTTGGAAGCGCTTTCACAGGCGCAGCAACACTGGGGCTTTGCGCTTCTCTAGCCACCAAACGTCACGGTCCTTCTCTTTCCGTCTCGTAGACACGAGCTGAGAAATTGCAAAAGTCGACCAATTGCTCAGAGATGAAAAGTGCCAGCACTGAAAGCTGTTGCTAGCCAGCCCCCTTCCTTGGAAGCGCTTTTGTAGGCCTAAGAACACTGGGGCTCTGGGCTTCTCTAGCCACCTCATCTTCTGCTCATCCTCTCGCGCACTCTAAAGAGAGCTCAGGTGAGAAATTGCAAACGTCGAGCAATTGCTCAGAGATGAAAAGTGCCAGCACTGAAAGCTCTTGCTAGCCAGCACCCTTCCTTGGAAGCGCTTTCACAGGCGCAGCAACACTGGGGCTTTGCGCTTCTCTAGCCACCAAACGTCACGGTCCTTCTCTTTCCGTCTCGTAGACACGAGCTGAGAAATTGCAAACGTCGAGCAATTGCTCCGAGATGAAAAGTGCCAGCACTGAAAGCTGTTGCTAGCCAGCACCCTTCCTTGGAAGCGCTTTTGTAGGCCTAAGAACACTGGGGCTCTGGGCTTCTCTAGCCACCTCATCTTCTGCTCATCCTCTCGCGCACTCTAAAGAGAGCTCAGGTGAGAAATTGTAAACGTCGAGCAATTGCTCAGAGATGAAAAGTGCCAGCACTGAAAGCTGTTGCTAGCCAGCACCCTTCCTTGGAAGCGCTTTCACAGGCGCAGCAACACTGGGGCTTTGCGCTTCTCTAGCAACCAAACGTCACGGTCCTTCTCTTTCCGTCTCGTAGACACGAGCTGAGAAATTGCAAACGTCCAGCAATTGCTCAGAGATGAAAAGTGCCAGCACTGAAAGCTGTTGCTAGCCAGCACCCTTCCTTGGAAGCGCTTTCACAGGCGCAGCAACACTGGGGCTTTGCGCTTGTATACGCACCAAACGTCACGGTCCTTCTCTTTCCGTCTCGTAGACACGAGCTGAGAAATTGCAAACGTCCAGCAATTGCTCCGAGATGAAAAGTGCCAGCACTGAAAGCTGTTGCTAGCCAGCACCCTTCCTTGGAAGCGCTTTTGTAGGCATAAGAACACTGGGGCTCTGGGCTTCTCTAGCCACCTCATCTTCTGCTCATCTTCTCGCGCACTCTAAAGAGAGCTCAGGTGAGAAATTGCAAACGTCGAGCAATTGCTCAGAGATGAAAAGTGCCAGCACTGAAAGCTCTTGCTAGCCAGCACCCTTCCTTGGAAGCGCTTTCACAGGCGCAGCAACACTGGGGCTTTGCACTTCTCTACGCACCAAACGTCACGGTCATTCTCTTTCTGTCTCGTAGACACGAGCTGAGAAATTGCAAACGTCGAGCAATTGCTCAGAGATGAAAAGTGCCAGCACTGAAAGCTGTTGCTAGCCAGCACCCTTCCTTGGAAGCGCTTTCACAGGCGCAGCAACACTGGGGCTTTGCACTTCTCTACGCACCAAACGTCACGGTCCTTCTCTTTCCGTCTCGTAGACACGAGCTGAGAAATTGCAAACGTCCAGCAATTGCTCAGAGATGAAAAGTGCCAGCACTGAAAGCTGTTGCTAGCCAGCACCCTTCCTTGGAAGCGCTTTTGTAGGCCTAAGAACACTGGGGCTCTGGGCTTCTCTAACCACCTCATCTTCTGCTCATCTTCTCGCGCACTCTAAAGAGAGCTCAGGTGAGAAATTGCAAACGTCGAGCAATTGCTCAGAGATGAAAAGTGCCAGCACTGAAAGCTCTTGCTAGCCAGCACCCTTCCTTGGAAGCGCTTTCACAGGCGCAGCAACACTGGGGCTTTGCACTTCTCTACGCACCAAACGTCACGGTCATTCTCTTTCTGTCTCGTAGACACGAGCTGAGAAATTGCAAACGTCGAGCAATTGCTCAGAGATGAAAAGTGCCAGCACTGAAAGCTGTTGCTAGCCAGCACCCTTCCTTGGAAGTGCTTTCACAGGCGCAGCAACACTGGGGCTTTGCGCTTCTCTACCCACCAAACGTCACGGTCCTTCTCTTTCCGTCTCGTAGACACGAGCTGAGAAATTGCAAACGTCGAGCAATTGCTCCGAGATGAAAAGTGCCAGCACTGAAAGCTCTTGCTAGCCAGCACCCTTCCTTGGAAGCGCTTTTGTAGGCCTAAGAACACTGAGGCTCTGGGCTTCTCTAGCCACCTCATCTTCTGCTCATCCTCTCGCGCACTCTAAAGAGAGCTCAGGTGAGAAATTGCAAACGTCGAGCAATTGCTCAGAGATGAAAAGTGCCAGCACTGAAAGCTCTTGCTAGCCAGCACCCTTCCTTGGAAGCGCTTTCACAGGCGCAGTAACACTGGGACTTTGCGCTTCTATAAGCACCAAACGTCACGGTCCTTCTCTTTCCGTCTCGTAGACACGAGCTGAGAAATTGCAAACGTGGAGCAATTGCTCAGAGATGAAAAGTGCCAGCACTGAAAGCTGTTGCTAGCCAGCACCCTTCCTTGGAAGCGCTTTTGTAGGCCTAAGAACACTGGGGCTCTGGGCTTCTCTAGCCACCTCATCTTCTGCTCATCTTCTCGCGCACTCTAAAGAGAGCTCAGGTGAGAAATTGCAAACGTCGAGCAATTGCTCAGAGATGAAAAGTGCCAGCACTGAAAGCTGTTGCTAGCCAGCACCCTTCCTTGGAAGCGCTTTTGTAGGCCTAAGAACACTGGGGCTCTGGGCTTCTCTAGCCCCTCATCTTCTGCTCATCCTCTCACGCACTCTAAAGAGAGCTCAGGTGAGAAATTACAAACGTCGAGCAATTGCTCAGAGATGAAAAGTGCCAGCACTGAAAGCTCTTGCTAGCCAGCACCCTTCCTTGGAAGCGCTTTCACAGGCGCAGCAACACTGGGGCTTTGCGCTTCTCTACCCACCAAACGTCACGGTCCTTCTCTTTCTGTCTCGTAGACACGAGCTGAGAAATTGCAAACGTCGAGCAATTGCTCCGAGATGAAAAGTGCCAGCACTGAAAGCTGTTGCTAGCCAGCACCCTTCCTTGGAAGCGCTTTTGTAGGCCTAAGAACACTGGGGCTCTGGGCTTCTCTAGCCACCTCATCTTCTGCTCATCCTCTCGCGCACTCTAAAGAGAGCTCAGGTGAGAAATTGTAAACGTCGAGCAATTGCTCAGAGATGAAAAGTGCCAGCACTGAAAGCTGTTGCTAGCCAGCACCCTTCCTTGGAAGCGCTTTCACAGGCGCAGCAACACTGGGGCTTTGCGCTTCTCTAGCAACCAAACGTCACGGTCCTTCTCTTTCCGTCTCGTAGACACGAGCTGAGAAATTGCAAACGTCCAGCAATTGCTCCGAGATGAAAAGTGCCAGCACTGAAAGCTCTTGCTAGCCAGCACCCTTCCTTGGAAGCGCTTTTGTAGGCCTAAGAACACTGGGGCTCTGGGCTTCTCTAGCCACCTCATCTTCTGCTCATCCTCTCGCGCACTATAAAGAGAGCTCAGGTGAGAAATTACAAACGTCGAGCAATTGCTCAGAGATGAAAAGTGCCAGCACTGAAAGCTGTTGCTAGCCAGCACCCTTCCTTGGAAGCGCTTTCACAGGCGCAGCAACACTGGGGCTTTGCGCTTCTCTACGCACCAAATGTCACGGTCATTCTCTTTCCGTCTTGTAGACACGAGCTGAGAAATTGCAAACGTCGAGCAATTGCTCAGAGATGAAAAGTGCCAGCACTGAAAGCTGTTGCTAGCCAGCACCCTTCCTTGGAAGTGCTTTCACAGGCGCAGCAACACTGGCGCTTTGCGCTTCTAAACGCACCAAGCATCACGGTCCTTCTCTTTCCGTCTCGTAGACACGAGCTGAGAAATTGCAAACGTGGAGCAATTGCTCAGAGATGAAAAGTGCCAGCACTGAAAGCTCTTGCTAGCCAGCCCCCTTCCTTGGAAGCGCTTTTGTAGGCCTAAGAACACTGGGGCTCTGGGCTTCTCTAGCCACCTCATCTTCTGCTCATCCTCTCGCGCACTCTAAAGAGAGCTGAGAAATTGCAAACGTCGAGCAATTGCTCAGAGATGAAAAGTGCCAGCACTGAAAGCTGTTGCTAGCCAGCACCCTTCCTTGGAAGCGCTTTCACAGGCGCAGCAACACTGGGACTTTGCGCTTCTCTAGCCACCAAACGTCACGGTCCTTCTCTTTCCGTCTCCTAGACACGAGCTGAGAAATTGCAAATGTCGAGCAATTGCTCAGAGATGAAAAGTGCCAGCACTGAAAGCTCTTGCTAGCCAGCACCCTTCCTTGGAAGCGCTTTTGTAGGCCTAAGAACACTGGGGCTCTGGGCTTCTCTAGCCACCTCATCTTCTGCTCATCCTCTCGCGCACTCTAAAGAGAGCTCAGGTGAGAAATTGCAAACGTCCAGCAATTGCTCAGAGATGAAAAGGGCCAGCACTGAAAGCTCTTGCTAGCCAGCACCCTTCCTTGGAAGCGCTTTCACAGGCGCAGCAACACTGGGGCTTTGCGCTTCTCTAGCCACCAAAAGTCACGGTCCTTCTCTTTCCGTCGGTAGACACGAGCTGAGAAATTGCAAACGTCGAGCAATTGCTCAGAGATGAAAAGTGCCAGCACTGAAAGCTGTTGCTAGCCAGCCCCCTTCCTTGGAAGCGCTTTTGTAGGCCTAAGAACACTGGGGCTCTGGGCTTCTCTAGCCACCTCATCTTCTGCTCATCCTCTCGCGCACTCTAAAGAGAGCTCAGGTGAGAAATTGCAAACGTCGAGCAATTGCTCAGAGATGAAAAGTGCCAGCACTGAAAGCTCTTGCTAGCCAGCACCCTTCCTTGGAAGCGCTTTCACAGGCGCAGCAACACTGGGGCTTTGCGCTTCTCTAGCCACCAAACGTCACGGTCCTTCTCTTTCCGTCTCGTAGACACGAGCTGAGAAATTGCAAACGTCGAGCAATTGCTCCGAGATGAAAAGTGCCAGCACTGAAAGCTGTTGCTAGCCAGCACCCTTCCTTGGAAGCGCTTTTGTAGGCCTAAGAACACTGGGGCTCTGGGCTTCTCTAGCCACCTCATCTTCTGCTCATCTTCTCGCGCACTCTAAAGAGAGCTCAGGTGAGAAATTGCAAACGTCGAGCAATTGCTCAGAGATGAAAAGTGCCAGCACTGAAAGCTGTTGCTAGCCAGCACCCTTCCTTGGAAGCGCTTTCACAGGAGCAGCAACACTGGGGCTTTGCGCTTCTATACGCACCAAACGTCACGGTCCTTCTCTTTCCGTCTCGTAGACACGAGCTGAGAAATTGCAAACGTGGAGCAATTGCTCAGAGATGAAAAGTGCCAGCACTGAAAGCTCTTGCTAGCCAGCACCCTTCCTTGGAAGCGCTTTCACAGGCGCAGCAACACTGGGGCTTTGCGCTTCTATACGCACCAAACGTCACGGTCCTTCTCTTTCCGCCTCGTAGACACGAGCTGAGAAATTGAAAACGTCGAGCAATTGCTCCGAGATGAAAAGTGCCAGCACTGAAAGCTGTTGCTAGCCAGCACCCTTCCTTGGAAGCGCTTTTGTAGGCCTAAGAACACTGGGGCTCTGGGCTTCTCTAGCCACCTCATCTTCTGCTCATCCTCTCACGCACTCTAAAGAGAGCTCAGGTGAGAAATTGCAAACGTGGAGCAATTGCTCAGAGATGAAAAGTGCCAGCACTGAAAGCTGTTGCTAGCCAGCACCCTTCCTTGGAAGCGCTTTCACAGGCGCAGCAACACTGGGGCTTTGCGCTTCTATACGCACCAAACGTCACGGTCCTTCTCTTTCCGTCTCGTAGACACGAGCTGAGAAATTGCAAACGTCCAGCAATTGCTCAGAGATGAAAAGTGCCAGCACTGAAAGCTGTTGCTAGCCAGCACCCTTCCTTGGAAGCGCTTTCACAGGCGCAGCAACACTGGGGCTTTGCGCTTCTCTAGCCACCAAACGTCACGGTCCTTCTCTTTCCGTCTCGTAGACACGAGCTGAGAAATTGCAAACGTCGAGCAATTGCTCCGAGATGAAAAGTGCCAGCACTGAAAGCTGTTGCTAGCCAGCACCCTTCCTTGGAAGCGCTTTTGTAGGCCTAAGAACACTGGGGCTCTGGGCTTCTCTAGCCACCTCATCTTCTGCTCATCCTCTCGCGCACTCTAAAGAGAGCTCAGGTGAGAAATTGTAAACGTCGAGCAATTGCTCAGAGATGAAAAGTGCCAGCACTGAAAGCTGTTGCTAGCCAGCACCCTTCCTTGGAAGCGCTTTCACAGGCGCAGCAACACTGGGGCTTTGCGCTTCTCTAGCAACCAAACGTCACGGTCCTTCTCTTTCCGTCTCGTAGACACGAGCTGAGAAATTGCAAACGTCCAGCAATTGCTCAGAGATGAAAAGTGCCAGCACTGAAAGCTCTTGCTAGCCAGCACCCTTCCTTGGAAGCGCTTTCACAGGCGCAGCAACACTGGGGCTTTGCGCTTCTCTACCCACCAAACGTCACGGTCCTTCTCTTTCCGTCTCGTAGACACGAGCTGAGAAATTGCAAACGTGGAGCAATTGCTCCGAGATGAAAAGTGCCAGCACTGAAAGCTGTTGCTAGCCAGCCCCCTTCCTTGGAAGCGCTTTTGTAGGCATAAGAACACTGGGGCTCTGGGCTTCTCTAGCCACCTCATCTTCTGCTCATCTTCTCGCGCACTCTAAAGAGAGCTCAGGTGAGAAATTGCAAACGTCGAGCAATTGCTCAGAGATGAAAAGTGCCAGCACTGAAAGCTCTTGCTAGCCAGCACCCTTCCTTGGAAGCGCTTTCACAGGCGCAGCAACACTGGGGCTTTGCACTTCTATACGCACCAAACGTCACGGTCATTCTCTTTCTGTCTCGTAGACACGAGCTGAGAAATTGCAAACGTGGAGCAATTGCTCAGAGATGAAAAGTGCCAGCACTGAAAGCTGTTGCTAGCCAGCACCCTTCCTTGGAAGCGCTTTTGTAGGCCTAAGAACACTGGGGCTCTGGGCTTCTCTAGCCACCTCATCTTCTGCTCATCCTCTCGCGCACTCTAAAGAGAGCTCAGGTGAGAAATTGCAAACGTCGAGCAATTGCTCAGAGATGAAAAGTGCCAGCACTGAAAGCTCTTGCTAGCCAGCACCCTTCCTTGGAAGCGCTTTCACAGGCGCAGCAACACTGGGGCTTTGCGCTTCTCTACCCACCAAACGTCACGGTCCTTCTCTTTCCGTCTCGTAGACACGAGCTGAGAAATTGCAAACGTGGAGCAATTGCTCAGAGATGAAAAGTGCCAGCACTGAAAGCTGTTGCTAGCCAGCACCCTTCCTTGGAAGCGCTTTTGTAGGCCTAAGAACACTGGGGCTCTGGGCTTCTCTAGCCACCTCATCTTCTGCTCATCCTCTCACGCACTCTAAAGAGAGCTCAGGTGAGAAATTGCAAACGTGGAGCAATTGCTCAGAGATGAAAAGTGCCAGCACTGAAAGCTCTTGCTAGCCAGCACCCTTCCTTGGAAGCGCTTTCACAGGCGCAGCAACACTGGGGCTTTGCGCTTCTATACGCACCAAACGTCACGGTCCTTCTCTTTCCGTCTCGTAGACACGAGCTGAGAAATTGCAAACGTCCAGCAATTGCTCCGAGATGAAAAGTGCCAGCACTGAAAGCTGTTGCTAGCCAGCACCCTTCCTTGGAAGCGCTTTCACAGGCGCAGCAACACTGGGGCTTTGCGCTTCTCTAGCAACCAAACGTCACGGTCCTTCTCTTTCCGTCTCGTAGACACGAGCTGAGAAATTGCAAACGTCGAGCAATTGCTCCGAGATGAAAAGTGCCAGCACTGAAAGCTGTTGCTAGCCAGCCCCCTTCCTTGGAAGCGCTTTTGTAGGCCTAAGAACACTGGGGCTCTGGGCTTCTCTAGCCACCTCATCTTCTGCTCATCCTCTCGCGCACTCTAAAGAGAGCTCAGGTGAGAAATTGCAAATGTCGAGCAATTGCTCAGAGATGAAAAGTGCCAGCACTGAAAGCTGTTGCTAGCCAGCACCCTTCCTTGGAAGCGCTTTCACAGGCGCAGCAACACTGGGGCTTTGCGCTTCTCTACCCACCAAACGTCACGGTCATTCTCTTTCCGTCTCCTAGACACGAGCTGAGAAATTGCAAACGTCGAGCAATTGCTCAGAGATGAAAAGTGCCAGCACTGAAAGCTCTTGCTAGCCAGCACCCTTCCTTGGAAGCGCTTTTGTAGGGCTAAGAACACTGGGGCTCTGGGCTTCTCTAGCCCCTCATCTTCTGCTCATCCTCTCGCGCACTCTAAAGAGAGCTCAGGTGAGAAATTACAAACGTCGAGCAATTGCTCAGAGATGAAAAGTGCCAGCACTGAAAGCTCTTGCTAGCCAGCACCCTTCCTTGGAAGCGCTTTCACAGGCGCAGCAACACTGGGGCTTTGCGCTTCTCTACCCACCAAACGTCACGGTCCTTCTCTTTCCGTCTCGTAGACACGACCTGAGAAATTGCAAATGTCGAGCAATTGCTCCGAGATGAAAAGTGCCAGCACTGAAAGCTGTTGCTAGCCAGCACCCTTCCTTGGAAGCGCTTTTGTAGGCCTAAGAACACTGGGGCTCTGGGCTTCTCTAGCCACCTCATCTTCTGCTCATCCTCTCGCGCACTCTAAAGAGAGCTCAGGTGAGAAATTGTAAACGTCGAGCAATTGCTCAGAGATGAAAAGTGCCAGCACTGAAAGCTGTTGCTAGCCAGCACCCTTCCTTGGAAGCGCTTTCACAGGCGCAGCAACACTGGGGCTTTGCGCTTCTCTACCCACCAAACGTCACGGTCCTTCTCTTTCCGTCTCGTAGACACGAGCTGAGAAATTGCAAACGTCGAGCAATTGCTCAGAGATGAAAAGTGCCAGCACTGAAAGCTCTTGCTAGCCAGCACCCTTCCTTGGAAGCGCTTTCACAGGCGCAGTAACACTGGGGCTTTGCGCTTCTATACGCACCAAACGTCACGGTCCTTCTCTTTCCGTCTCGTAGACACGAGCTGAGAAATTGCAAACGTCCAGCAATTGCTCAGAGATGAAAAGTGCCAGCACTGAAAGCTGTTGCTAGCCAGCACCCTTCCTTGGAAGCGCTTTTGTAGGCATAAGAACACTGGGGCTCTGGGCTTCTCTAGCCACCTCATCTTCTGCTCATCTTCTCGCGCACTCTAAAGAGAGCTCAGGTGAGAAATTGCAAACGTCGAGCAATTGCTCAGAGATGAAAAGTGCCAGCACTGAAAGCTCTTGCTAGCCAGCACCCTTCCTTGGAAGCGCTTTCACAGGCGCAGCAACACTGGGGCTTTGCGCTTCTATACGCACCAAACGTCACGGTCATTCTCTTTCCGCCTCGTAGACACGAGCTGAGAAATTGAAAACGTCAAGCAATTGCTCAGAGATGAAAAGTGCCAGCACTGAAAGCTGTTGCTAGCCAGCACCCTTCCTTGGAAGCGCTTTTGTAGGCCTAAGAACACTGGGGCTCTGGGCTTCTCTAGCCACCTCATCTTCTGCTCATCCTCTCACGCACTCTAAAGAGAGCTCAGGTGAGAAATTGCAAACGTGGAGCAATTGCTCAGAGATGAAAAGTGCCAGCACTGAAAGCTCTTGCTAGCCAGCACCCTTCCTTGGAAGCGCTTTCACAGGCGCAGCAACACTGGGGCTTTGCGCTTCTATACGCACCAAACGTCACGGTCCTTCTCTTTCCGTCTCCTAGACACGAGCTGAGAAATTGCAAACGTCGAGCAATTGCTCAGAGATGAAAAGTGCCAGCACTGAAAGCTCTTGCTAGCCAGCACCCTTCCTTGGAAGCGCTTTCACAGGCGCAGCAACACTGGGGCTTTGCGCTTCTCTACCCACCAAACGTCACGGTCCTTCTCTTTCCGTCTCGTAGACACGAGCTGAGAAATTGCAAACGTGGAGCAATTGCTCAGAGATGAAAAGTGCCAGCACTGAAAGCTGTTGCTAGCCAGCCCCCTTCCTTGGAAGCGCTTTTGTAGGCCTAAGAACACTGGGGCTCTGGGCTTCTCTAGCCACCTCATCTTCTGCTCATCCTCTCGCGCACTCTAAAGAGAGCTCAGGTGAGAAATTACAAACGTCGAGCAATTGCTCAGAGATGAAAAGTGCCAGCACTGAAAGCTCTTGCTAGCCAGCACCCTTCCTTGGAAGCGCTTTCACAGGCGCAGCAACACTGGGGCTTTGCGCTTCTCTACCCACCAAATGTCACGGTCCTTCTCTTTCCGTCTTGTAGACACGAGCTGAGAAATTGCAAACGTCGAGCAATTGCTCAGAGATGAAAAGTGCCAGCACTGAAAGCTGTTGCTAGCCAGCACCCTTCCTTGGAAGCGCTTTTGTAGGCCTAAGAACACTGGGGCTCTGGGCTTCTCTAGCCACCTCATCTTCTGCTCATTCTCTCGCGCACTCTAAAGAGAGCTGAGAAATTGCAAACGTCGAGCAATTGCTCAGAGATGAAAAGTGCCAGCACTGAAAGCTCTTGCTAGCCAGCACCCTTCCTTGGAAGCGCTTTCACAGGCGCAGCAACACTGGGGCTTTGCGCTTCTATACGCACCAAATGTCACGGTCCTTCTCTTTCCGTCTCCTAGACACGAGCTGAGAAATTGCAAACGTCGAGCAATTGCTCAGAGATGAAAAGTGCCAGCACTGAAAGCTGTTGCTAGCCAGCCCCCTTCCTTGGAAGCGCTTTTGTAGGCCTAAGAACACTGGGGCTCTGGGATTCTCTAGCCACCTCATCTTCTGCTCATCTTCTCGCGCACTCTAAAGAGAGCTCAGGTGAGAAATTGCAAACGTCGAGCAATTGCTCAGAGATGAAAAGTGCCAGCACTGAAAGCTGTTGCTAGCCAGCACCCTTCCTTGGAAGCGCTTTCACAGGCGCAGCAACACTGGGGCTTTGCGCTTCTCTACCCACCAAACGTCACGGTCCTTCTCTTTCCGTCTCGTAGACACGAGCTGAGAAATTGCAAACGTCGAGCAATTGCTCAGAGATGAAAAGTGCCAGCACTGAAAGCTCTTGCTAGCCAGCACCCTTCCTTGGAAGCGCTTTTGTAGGCATAAGAACACTGGGGCTCTGGGCTTCTCTAGCCACCTCATCTTCTGCTCATCTTCTCGCGCACTCTAAAGAGAGCTCAGGTGAGAAATTGCAAACGTCGAGCAATTGCTCAGAGATGAAAAGTGCCAGCACTGAAAGCTGTTGCTAGCCAGCACCCTTCCTTGGAAGCGCTTTCACAGGCGCAGCAACATTGGGGCTTTGCGCTTCTCTAGCAACCAAACGTCACGGTCCTTCTCTTTCCGTCTCGTAGACACGAGCTGAGAAATTGCAAACGTCGAGCAATTGCTCAGAGATGAAAAGTGCCAGCACTGAAAGCTCTTGCTAGCCAGCACCCTTCCTTGGAAGCGCTTTCACAGGCGCAGCAACACTGGGGCTTTGCGCTTCTCTAGCAACCAAACGTCATGGTCCTTCTCTTTCCGTCTCGTAGACACGAGCTGAGAAATTACAAACGTCAAGCAATTGCTCAGAGATGAAAAGTGCCAGCACTGAAAGCTCTTGCTAGCCAGCACCCTTCCTTGGAAGCGCTTTCACAGGCGCAGCAACACTGGGGCTTTGCGCTTCTATACGCACCAAACGTCACGGTCCTTCTCTTTCCGTCTCGTAGACACGAGCTGAGAAATTGCAAACGTGGAGCAATTGCTCAGAGATGAAAAGTGCCAGCACTGAAAGCTGTTGCTAGCCAGCACCCTTCCTTGGAAGCGCTTTCACAGGTGCAGCAACACTGGGGCTTTGCGCTTCTCTAGCCACCAAACGTCACGGTCCTTCTCCTTCCGTCTCGTAGACACGAGCTGAGAAATTGCAAAAGTCGACCAATTGCTCAGAGATGAAAAGTGCCAGCACTGAAAGCTGTTGCTAGCCAGCACCCTTCCTTGGAAGCGCTTTTGTAGGCCTAAGAACACTGGGGCTCTGGGCTTCTCTAGCCACCTCATCTTCTGCTCATCCTCTCGCGCACTCTAAAGAGAGCTCAGGTGAGAAATTGCAAATGTCGAGCAATTGCTCAGAGATGAAAAGTGCCAGCACTGAAAGCTCTTGCTAGCCAGCACCCTTCCTTGGAAGCGCTTTCACAGGCGCAGCAACACTGGGGCTTTGCGCTTCTCTACCCACCAAACGTCACGGTCCTTCTCTTTCCGTCTCGTAGACACGAGCTGAGAAATTGCAAAAGTCGACCAATTGCTCCGAGATGAAAAGTGCCAGCACTGAAAGCTGTTGCTAGCCAGCACCCTTCCTTGGAAGCGCTTTTGTAGGCCTAAGAACACTGGGGCTCTGGGCTTCTCTAGCCACCTCATCTTCTGCTCATCCTCTCGCGCACTCTAAAGAGAGCTCAGGTGAGAAATTGTAAACGTCGAGCAATTGCTCAGAGATGAAAAGTGCCAGCACTGAAAGCTGTTGCTAGCCAGCCCCCTTCCTTGGAAGCGCTTTCACAGGCGCAGCAACACTGGGGCTTTGCGCTTCTCTAGCAACCAAACGTCACGGTCCTTCTCTTTCCGTCTCGTAGACACGAGCTGAGAAATTGCAAACGTCCAGCAATTGCTCAGAGATGAAAAGTGCCAGCACTGAAAGCTGTTGCTAGCCAGCACCCTTCCTTGGAAGCGCTTTCACAGGCGCAGCAACACTGGGGCTTTGCGCTTCTATACGCACCAAACGTCACGGTCCTTCTCTTTCCGTCTCGTAGACACGAGCTGAGAAATTGCAAACGTGGAGCAATTGCTCAGAGATGAAAAGTGCCAGCACTGAAAGCTGTTGCTAGCCAGCACCCTTCCTTGGAAGCGCTTTTGTAGGCCTAAGAACACTGGGGCTCTGGGCTTCTCTAGCCACCTCATCTTCTGCTCATCCTCTCGCGCACTCTAAAGAGAGCTCAGGTGAGAAATTGCAAATGTCGAGCAATTGCTCAGAGATGAAAAGTGCCAGCACTGAAAGCTCTTGCTAGCCAGCACCCTTCCTTGGAAGCGCTTTCACAGGCGCAGCAACACTGGGGCTTTGCGCTTCTCTACCCACCAAACGTCACGGTCCTTCTCTTTCCGTCTCGTAGACACGAGCTGAGAAATTGCAAACGTGGAGCAATTGCTCAGAGATGAAAAGTGCCAGCACTGAAAGCTGTTGCTAGCCAGCACCCTTCCTTGGAAGCGCTTTTGTAGGCCTAAGAACACTGGGGCTCTGGGCTTCTCTAGCCCCTCATCTTCTGCTCATCCTCTCGCACATTCTAAAGAGAGCTCAGGTGAGAAATTACAAACGTCGAGCAATTGCTCAGAGATGAAAAGTGCCAGCACTGAAAGCTCTTGCTAGCCAGCACCCTTCCTTGGAAGCGCTTTCACAGGCGCAGCAACACTGGGGCTTTGCGCTTCTCTACCCACCAAACGTCACGGTCCTTCTCTTTCCGTCTCGTAGACACGAGCTGAGAAATTGCAAACGTCGAGCAATTGCTCCGAGATGAAAAGTGCCAGCACTGAAAGCTGTTGCTAGCCAGCACCCTTCCTTGGAAGCGCTTTTGTAGGCCTAAGAACACTGGGGCTCTGGGCTTCTCTAGCCACCTCATCTTCTGCTCATCCTCTCGCGCACTCTAAAGAGAGCTCTGGTGAGAAATTGTAAACGTCGAGCAATTGCTCAGAGATGAAAAGTGCCAGCACTGAAAGCTGTTGCTAGCCAGCACCCTTCCTTGGAAGCGCTTTCACAGGCGCAGCAACACTGGGGCTTTGCGCTTCTCTAGCAACCAAACGTCACGGTCCTTCTCTTTCCGTCTCGTAGACACGAGCTGAGAAATTGCAAACGTCCAGCAATTGCTCAGAGATGAAAAGTGCCAGCACTGAAAGCTGTTGCTAGCCAGCACCCTTCCTTGGAAGCGCTTTCACAGGCGCAGCAACACTGGGGCTTTGCGCTTCTATACGCACCAAACGTCACGGTCCTTCTCTTTCCGTCTCGTAGACACGAGCTGAGAAATTGCAAACGTCCAGCAATTGCTCCGAGATGAAAAGTGCCAGCACTGAAAGCTGTTGCTAGCCAGCACCCTTCCTTGGAAGCGCTTTTGTAGGCCTAAGAACACTGGGTCTCTGGGCTTCTCTAGCCACCTAATCTTCTGCTCATCTTCTCGCGCACTCTAAAGAGAGCTCAGGTGAGAAATTGCAAACGTCGAGCAATTGCTCAGAGATGAAAAGTGCCAGCACTGAAAGCTCTTGCTAGCCAGCACCCTTCCTTGGAAGCGCTTTCACAGGCGCAGCAACACTGGGGCTTTGCACTTCTCTACGCACCAAACGTCACGGTCATTCTCTTTCTGTCTCGTAGACACGAGCTGAGAAATTGCAAACGTGGAGCAATTGCTCAGAGATGAAAAGTGCCAGCACTGAAAGCTCTTGCTAGCCAGCACCCTTCCTTGGAAGCGCTTTCACAGGCGCAGCAACACTGGGGCTTTGCGCTTCTCTAGCCACCAAACGTCACGGTCCTTCTCTTTCCGTCTCGTAGACACGAGCTGAGAAATTGCAAACGTCCAGCAATTGCTCAGAGATGAAAAGTGCCAGCACTGAAAGCTGTTGCTAGCCAGCACCCTTCCTTGGAAGCGCTTTTGTAGGCCTAAGAACACTGGGGCTCTGGGCTTCTCTAGCCACCTCATCTTCTGCTCATCTTCTCGCGCACTCTAAAGAGAGCTCAGGTGAGAAATTGCAAACGTCGAGCAATTGCTCAGAGATGAAAAGTGCCAGCACTGAAAGCTCTTGCTAGCCAGCACCCTTCCTTGGAAGCGCTTTCACAGGCGCAGCAACACTGGGGCTTTGCACTTCTCTACGCACCAAACGTCACGGTCATTCTCTTTCCGTCTCGTAGACACGAGCTGAGAAATTGCAAACGTCCAGCAATTGCTCAGAGATGAAAAGTGCCAGCACTGAAAGCTCTTGCTAGCCAGCACCCTTCCTTGGAAGCGCTTTCACAGGCGCAGCAACACTGGGGCTTTGCGCTTCTCTACCCACCAAACGTCACGGTCATTCTCTTTCCGTCTCGTAGACACGAGCTGAGAAATTGCAAACGTCGAGCAATTGCTCCGAGATGAAAAGTGCCAGCACTGAAAGCTGTTGCTAGCCAGCACCCTTCCTTGGAAGCGCTTTTGTAGGCCTAAGAACACTGGGGCTCTGGGCTTCTCTAGCCACCTCATCTTCTGCTCATCCTCTCGCGCACTCTAAAGAGAGCTCAGGTGAGAAATTGCAAACGTCGAGCAATTGCTCAGAGATGAAAAGTGCCAGCACTGAAAGCTCTTGCTAGCCAGCACCCTTCCTTGGAAGCGCTTTTGTAGGCCTAAGAACACTGGGGCTCTGGGCTTCTCTAGCCCCTCATCTTCTGCTCATCCTCTCGCACATTCTAAAGAGAGCTCAGGTGAGAAATTACAAACGTCGAGCAATTGCTCAGAGATGAAAAGTGCCAGCACTGAAAGCTCTTGCTAGCCAGCACCCTTCCTTGGAAGCGCTTTCACAGGCGCAGCAACACTGGGGCTTTGCGCTTCTCTACGCACCAAACGTCACAGTCCTTCTCTTTCCGTCTCGTAGACACGAGCTGAGAAATTGCAAACGTCGAGCAATTGCTCCGAGATGAAAAGTGCCAGCACTGAAAGCTGTTGCTAGCCAGCACCCTTCCTTGGAAGCGCTTTTGTAGGCCTAAGAACACTGGGGCTCTGGGCTTCTCTAGCCACCTCATCTTCTGCTCATCCTCTCGCGCACTCTAAAGAGAGCTCTGGTGAGAAATTGCAAACGTCGAGCAATTGCTCAGAGATGAAAAGTGCCAGCACTGAAAGCTGTTGCTAGCCAGCACCCTTCCTTGGAAGCGCTTTCACAGGCGCAGCAACACTGGGGCTTTGCGCTTCTCTAGCAACCAAACGTCACGGTCCTTCTCTTTCCGTCTCGTAGACACGAGCTGAGAAATTGCAAACGTCCAGCAATTGCTCAGAGATGAAAAGTGCCAGCACTGAAAGCTGTTGCTAGCCAGCACCCTTCCTTGGAAGCGCTTTCACAGGCGCAGCAACACTGGGGCTTTGCGCTTCTATACGCACCAAACGTCACGGTCCTTCTCTTTCCGTCTCGTAGACACGAGCTGAGAAATTGCAAACGTCCAGCAATTGCTCCGAGATGAAAAGTGCCAGCACTGAAAGCTGTTGCTAGCCAGCACCCTTCCTTGGAAGCGCTTTTGTAGGCCTAAGAACACTGGGGCTCTGGGCTTCTCTAGCCACCTCATCTTCTGCTCATCTTCTCGCGCACTCTAAAGAGAGCTCAGGTGAGAAATTGCAAACGTCGAGCAATTGCTCAGAGATGAAAAGTGCCAGCACTGAAAGCTCTTGCTAGCCAGCACCCTTCCTTGGAAGCGCTTTCACAGGCGCAGCAACACTGGGGCTTTGCACTTCTCTACGCACCAAACGTCACGGTCATTATCTTTCTGTCTCGTAGACACGAGCTGAGAAATTGCAAACGTCGAGCAATTGCTCCGAGATGAAAAGTGCCAGCACTGAAAGCTCTTGCTAGCCAGCACCCTTCCTTGGAAGCGCTTTCACAGGCGCAGCAACACTGGGGCTTTGCGCTTCTCTAGCATCCAAACGTCACGGTCCTTCTCTTTCCGTCTCGTAGACACGAGCTGAGAAATTGCAAACGTCCAGCAATTGCTCAGAGATGAAAAGTGCCAGCACTGAAAGCTGTTGCTAGCCAGCACCCTTCCTTGGAAGCGCTTTCACAGGCGCAGCAACACTGGGGCTTTGCGCTTCTCTAGCAACCAAACGTCACGGTCCTTCTCTTTCCGTCTCGTAGACACGAGCTGAGAAATTGCAACCGTCCAGCAATTGCTCCGAGATGAAAAGTGCCAGCACTGAAAGCTGTTGCTAGCCAGCACCCTTCCTTGGAAGCGCTTTTGTAGGCATAAGAACACTGGGGCTCTGGGCTTCTCTAGCCACCTCATCTTCTGCTCATCTTCTCGCGCACTCTAAAGAGAGCTCAGGTGAGAAATTGCAAACGTCGAGCAATTGCTCAGAGATGAAAAGTGCCAGCACTGAAAGCTCTTGCTAGCCAGCACCCTTCCTTGGAAGCGCTTTCACAGGCGCAGCAACACTGGGGCTTTGCACTTCTCTACGCACCAAACGTCACGGTCATTCTCTTTCTGTCTCGTAGACACGAGCTGAGAAATTGCAAACGTGGAGCAATTGCTCAGAGATGAAAAGTGCCAGCACTGAAAGCTGTTGCTAGCCAGCACCCTTCCTTGGAAGCGCTTTCACAGGCGCAGCAACACTGGGGCTTTGCGCTTCTATACGCACCAAACGTCACGGTCCTTCTCTTTCCGTCTCGTAGACACGAGCTGAGAAATTGCAAACGTCGAGCAATTGCTCAGAGATGAAAAGTGCCAGCACTGAAAGCTGTTGCTAGCCAGCCCCCTTCCTTGGAAGCGCTTTTGTAGGCCTAAGAACACTGGGGCTCTGGGCTTCTCTAGCCACCTCATCTTCTGCTCATCTTCTCGCGCACTCTAAAGAGAGCTCAGGTGAGAAATTGCAAACGTCGAGCAATTGCTCAGAGATGAAAAGTGCCAGCACTGAAAGCTCTTGCTAGCCAGCACCCTTCCTTGGAAGCGCTTTCACAGGCGCAGCAACACTGGGGCTTTGCACTTCTCTACGCACCAAACGTCACGGTCATTCTCTTTCTGTCTCGTAGACACGAGCTGAGAAATTGCAAACGTCCAGCAATTGCTCAGAGATGAAAAGTGCCAGCACTGAAAGCTCTTGCTAGCCAGCACCCTTCCTTGGAAGCGCTTTCACAGGCGCAGCAACACTGGGGCTTTGCACTTCTCTACGCACCAAACGTCACGGTCATTCTCTTTCTGTCTCGTAGACACGAGCTGAGAAATTGCAAACGTGGAGCAATTGCTCAGAGATGAAAAGTGCCAGCACTGAAAGCTGTTGCTAGCCAGCCCCCTTCCTTGGAAGCGCTTTCACAGGCGCAGCAACACTGGGGCTTTGCGCTTCTATACGCACCAAACGTCACGGTCCTTCTCTTTCCGTCTCGTAGACACGAGCTGAGAAATTGCAAACGTCGAGCAATTGCTCAGAGATGAAAAGTGCCAGCACTGAAAGCTGTTGCTAGCCAGCACCCTTCCTTGGAAGCGCTTTTGTAGGACTAAGAACACTGGGGCTCTGGGCTTCTCTAGCCACCTCATCTTCTGCTCATCTTCTCGCGCACTCTAAAGAGAGCTCAGGTGAGAAATTGCAAACGTCGAGCAATTGCTCAGAGATGAAAAGTGCCAGCACTGAAAGCTCTTGCTAGCCAGCACCCTTCCTTGGAAGCGCTTTCACCGGCGCAGCAACACTGGGGCTTTGCACTTCTCTACGCACCAAACGTCACGGTCATTCTCTTTCTGTCTCGTAGACACGAGCTGAGAAATTGCAAACGTCCAGCAATTGCTCAGAGATGAAAAGTGCCAGCACTGAAAGCTCTTGCTAGCCAGCACCCTTCCTTGGAAGCGCTTTCACAGGCGCAGCAACACTGGGGCTTTGCGCTTCTATACGCACCAAACGTCACGGTCCTTCTCTTTCCGTCTCGTAGACACGAGCTGAGAAATTGCAAACGTCCAGCAATTGCTCAGAGATGAAAAGTGCCAGCACTGAAAGCTGTTGCTAGCCAGCACCCTTCCTTGGAAGCGCTTTTGTAGGCCTAAGAACACTGGGGCTCTGGGCTTCTCTAGCCACCTCATCTTCTGCTCATCTTCTCGCGCACTCTAAAGAGAGCTCAGGTGAGAAATTGCAAACGTCGAGCAATTGCTCAGAGATGAAAAGTGCCAGCACTGAAAGCTCTTGCTAGCCAGCACCCTTCCTTGGAAGCGCTTTCACAGGCGCAGCAACACTGGGGCTTTGCGCTTCTCTAGCCACCAAACGTCACGGTCCTTCTCTTTCCGTCTCGTAGACACGAGCTGAGAAATTGCAAAAGTCGACCAATTGCTCAGAGATGAAAAGTGCCAGCACTGAAAGCTGTTGCTAGCCAGCCCCCTTCCTTGGAAGCGCTTTTGTAGGCCTAAGAACACTGGGGCTCTGGGCTTCTCTAGCCACCTCATCTTCTGCTCATCCTCTCGCGCACTCTAAAGAGAGCTCAGGTGAGAAATTGCAAACGTCGAGCAATTGCTCAGAGATGAAAAGTGCCAGCACTGAAAGCTGTTGCTAGCCAGCACCCTTCCTTGGAAGCGCTTTCACAGGCGCAGCAACACTGGGGCTTTGCGCTTCTATACGCACCAAACGTCACGGTCCTTCTCTTTCCATCTCCTAGACACGAGCTGAGAAATTGCAAACGTCCAGCAATTGCTCAGAGATGAAAAGTGCCAGCACTGAAAGCTGTTGCTAGCCAGCACCCTTCCTTGGAAGCGCTTTTGTAGGCCTAAGAACACTGGGGCTCTGGGCTTCTCTAGCCACCTCATCTTCTGCTCATCTTCTCGCGCACTCTAAAGAGAGCTCAGGTGAGAAATTGCAAACGTCGAGCAATTGCTCAGAGATGAAAAGTGCCAGCACTGAAAGCTCTTGCTAGCCAGCACCCTTCCTTGGAAGCGCTTTCACAGGCGCAGCAACACTGGGGCTTTGCACTTCTCTACGCACCAAACGTCACGGTCATTCTCTTTCTGTCTCGTAGACACGAGCTGAGAAATTGCAAACGTCGAGCAATTGCTCAGAGATGAAAAGTGCCAGCACTGAAAGCTGTTGCTAGCCAGCACCCTTCCTTGGAAGCGCTTTCACAGGCGCAGTAACACTGGGGCTTTGCACTTCTCTACGCACCAAACGTCACGGTCATTCTCTTTCTGTCTCGTAGACACGAGCTGAGAAATTGCAAACGTGGAGCAATTGCTCAGAGATGAAAAGTGCCAGCACTGAAAGCTCTTGCTAGCCAGCACCCTTCCTTGGAAGCGCTTTCACAGGCGCAGCAACACTGGGGCTTTGCGCTTCTAAACTCACCAAGCATCACGGTCCTTCTCTTTCCGTCTCGTAGACACGAGCTGAGAAATTGAAAACGTCGAGCAATTGCTCAGAGATGAAAAGTGCCAGCACTGAAAGCTCTTGCTAGCCAGCACCCTTCCTTGGAAGCGCTTTTGTAGGCCTAAGAACACTGGGGCTCTGGGCTTCTCTAGCCACCTAATCTTCTGCTCATCCTCTCGCGCACTCTAAAGAGAGCTCAGGTGAGAAATTGCAAACGTCGAGCAATTGCTCAGAGATGAAAAGTGCCAGCACTGAAAGCTGTTGCTAGCCAGCACCCTTCCTTGGAAGCGCTTTTGTAGGCCTAAGAACACTGGGGCTCTGGGCTTCTCTAGCCACCTCATCTTCTGCTCATCCTCTCGCGCACTCTAAAGAGAGCTCAGGTGAGAAATTGCAAATGTCGAGCAATTGCTCAGAGATGAAAAGTGCCAGCACTGAAAGCTGTTGCTAGCCAGCACCCTTCCTTGGAAGCGCTTTCACAGGCGCAGCAACACTGGGGCTTTGCGCTTCTATACGCACCAAACGTCACGGTCCTTCTCTTTCCGTCTCGTAGACACGAGCTGAGAAATTGCAAACGTCCAGCAATTGCTCAGAGATGAAAAGTGCCAGCACTGAAAGCTGTTGCTAGTCAGCACCCTTCCTTGGAAGCGCTTTTGTAGGCCTAAGAACACTGGGGCTCTGGGCTTCCCTAGCCCCTCATCTTCTGCTCATCCTCTCGCGCACTCTAAAGAGAGCTCAGGTGAGAAATTGTAAACGTCGAGCAATTGCTCCGAGATGAAAAGTGCCAGCACTGAAAGCTGTTGCTAGCCAGCACCCTTCCTTGGAAGCGCTTTCACAGGCGCAGCAACACTGGGGCTTTGCACTTCTCTACGCACCAAACGTCACGGTCATTCTCTTTCTGTCTCGTAGACACGAGCTGAGAAATTGCAAACGTGGAGCAATTGCTCAGAGATGAAAAGTGCCAGCACTGAAAGCTCTTGCTAGCCAGCACCCTTCCTTGGAAGCGCTTTCACAGGCGCAGCAACACTGGGGCTTTGCGCTTCTATACGCACCAAACGTCACGGTCCTTCTCTTTCCGTCTCGTAGACACGAGCTGAGAAATTGCAAACGTCCAGCAATTGCTCAGAGATGAAAAGTGCCAGCACTGAAAGCTCTTGCTAGCCAGCACCCTTCCTTGGAAGCGCTTTCACAGGTGCAGCAACACTGGGGCTTTGCGCTTCTCTAGCCACCAAACGTCACGGTCCTTCTCTTTCCGTCTCGTAGACACGAGCTGAGAAATTGCAAAAGTCGTCCAATTGCTCAGAGATGAAAAGTGCCAGCACTGAAAGCTGTTGCTAGCCAGCCCCCTTCCTTGGAAGCGCTTTTGTAGGCCTAAGAACACTGGGGCTCTGGGCTTCTCTAGCCACCTCATCTTCTGCTCATCCTCTCGCGCACTCTAAAGAGAGCTCAGGTGAGAAATTGCAAATGTCGAGCAATTGCTCAGAGATGAAAAGTGCCAGCACTGAAAGCTCTTGCTAGCCAGCACCCTTCCTTGGAAGCGCTTTTGTAGGCCTAAGAACACTGGGGCTCTGGGCTTCTCTAGCCACCTCATCTTCTGCTCATCTTCTCGCGCACTCTAAAGAGAGCTCAGGTGAGAAATTGCAAACGTCGAGCAATTGCTCAGAGATGAAAAGTGCCAGCACTGAAAGCTCTTGCTAGCCAGCACCCTTCCTTGGAAGCGCTTTCACAGGCGCAGCAACACTGGGGCTTTGCGCTTCTCTAGCTACCAAATGTCACGGTCCTTCTCTTTCCGTCTCGTAGACACGAGCTGAGAAATTGCAAAAGTCGACCAATTGCTCAGAGATGAAAAGTGCCAGCACTGAAAGCTGTTGCTAGCCAGCCCCCTTCCTTGGAAGCGCTTTTGTAGGCCTAAGAACACTGGGGCTCTGGGCTTCTCTAGCCACCTCATCTTCTGCTCATCCTCTCGCGCACTCTAAAGAGAGCTCAGGTGAGAAATTGCAAATGTCGAGCAATTGCTCAGAGATGAAAAGTGCCAGCACTGAAAGCTCTTGCTAGCCAGCACCCTTCCTTGGAAGCGCTTTCACAGGCGCAGCAACACTGGGGCTTTGCGTTTCTCTACCCACCAAACGTCACGGTCCTTCTCTTTCCGTCTCGTAGACACGAGCTGAGAAATTGCAAACGTCGAGCAATTGCTCAGAGATGAAAAGTGCCAGCACTGAAAGCTCTTGCTAGCCAGCACCCTTCCTTGGAAGCGCTTTCACAGGCGCAGCAACACTGGGGCTTTGCGCTTCTATACGCACCAAACGTCACGGTCATTCTCTTTCCGTCTTGTAGACACGAGCTGAGAAATTGCAAACGTCGAGCAATTGCTCCGAGATGAAAAGTGCCAGCACTGAAAGCTGTTGCTAGCCAGCCCCCTTCCTTGGAAGCGCTTTTGTAGGCCTAAGCACACTGGGGCTCTGGGCTTCTCTAGCCACCTCATCTTCTGCTCATCCTCTCGCGCACTCTAAAGAGAGCTCAGGTGAGAAATTGCAAACGTCGAGCAATTGCTCAGAGATGAAAAGTGCCAGCACTGAAAGCTCTTGCTAGCCAGCACCCTTCCTTGGAAGCGCTTTCACAGGCGCAGCAACACTGGGGCTTTGCGCTTCTATACGCACCAAACGTCACGGTCATTCTCTTTCCGTCTTGTAGACACGAGCTGAGAAATTGCAAACGTCGAGCAATTGCTCAGAGATGAAAAGTGCCAGCACTGAAATCTGTTGCTAGCCAGCCCCCTTCCTTGGAAGCGCTTTTTTAGGCCTAAGCACACTGGGGCTCTGGGCTTCTCTAGCCACCTCATCTTCTGCTCATCCTCTCGCGCACTCTAAAGAGAGCTCAGATGAGAAATTGCAAACGTGGAGCAATTGCTCAGAGATGAAAAGTGCCAGCACTGAAAGCTCTTGCTAGCCAGCACCCTTCCTTGGAAGCGCTTTCACAGGCGCAGTAACACTGGGGCTTTGCACTTCTCTACGCACCAAAAGTCACGGTCATTCTCTTTCTGTCTCGTAGACACGAGCTGAGAAATTGCAAACGTGGAGCAATTGCTCAGAGATGAAAAGTGCCAGCACTGAAAGCTCTTGCTAGCCATCAGCCTTCCTTGGAAGCGCTTTCACAGGCGCAGCAACACTGGGGCTTTGCGCTTCTAAACGCACCAAGCATTACGGTCCTTCTCTTTCCGTCTCATAGACACGAGCTGAGAAATTGCAAACGTCGAGCAATTGCTCAGAGATGAAAAGTGCCAGCACTGAAAGCTGTTGCTAGCCAGCACCCTTCCTTGGAAGCGCTTTTGTAGGCCTAAGAACACTGGGGCTCTGGGCTTCTCTAGCCACCTCATCTTCTGCTCATCCTCTCGCGCACTCTAAAGAGAGCTCAGGTGAGAAATTGCAAACGTCCAGCAATTGCTCAGAGATGAAAAGTGCCAGCACTGAAAGCTGTTGCTAGCCAGCACCCTTCCTTGGAAGCGCTTTCACAGGCGCAGCAACACTGGGGCTTTGCGCTTCTATACGCACCAAACGTCACGGTCCTTCTCTTTCCGTCTCGTAGACACGAGCTGAGAAATTGCAAACGTCGAGCAATTGCTCAGAGATGAAAAGTGCCAGCACTGAAAGCTGTTGCTAGTCAGCACCCTTCCTTGGAAGCGCTTTTGTAGGCCTAAGAACACTGGGGCTCTGGGCTTCTCTAGCCACCTCATCTTCTGCTCATCCTCTCGCGCACTCTAAAGAGAGCTCAGGTGAGAAATTGTAAACGTCGAGCAATTGCTCAGAGATGAAAAGTGCCAGCACTGAAAGCTGTTGCTAGCCAGCACCCTTCCTTGGAAGCGCTTTCACAGGCGCAGCAACACTGGGGCTTTGCGCTTCTCTACCCACCAAACGTCACGATCCTTCTCTTTCCGTCTCGTAGACACGAGCTGAGAAATTGCAAACGTCGAGCAATTGCTCCGAGATGAAAAGTGCCAGCACTGAAAGCTGTTGCTAGCCAGCACCCTTCCTTGGAAGCGCTTTCACAGGCGCAGCAACACTGGGGCTTTGCGCTTCTATACGCACCAAACGTCACGGTCCTTCTCTTTCCGTCTCGTAGACACGAGCTGAGAAATTGCAAACGTCGAGCAATTGCTCAGAGATGAAAAGTGCCAGCACTGAAAGCTGTTGCTAGCCAGCACCCTTCCTTGGAAGCGCTTTTGTAGGCCTAAGAACACTGGGGCTCTGGGCTTCTCTAGCCACCTCATCTTCTGCTCATCTTCTCGCGCACTCTAAAGAGAGCTCAGGTGAGAAATTGCAAACGTCGAGCAATTGCTCAGAGATGAAAAGTGCCAGCACTGAAAGCTCTTGCTAGCCAGCACCCTTCCTTGGAAGCGCTTTCACAGGCGCAGCAACACTGGGGCTTTGCACTTCTCTACGCACCAAACGTCACGGTCATTCTCTTTCTGTCTCGTAGACACGAGCTGAGAAATTGCAAACGTCGAGCAATTGCTCAGAGATGAAAAGTGCCAGCACTGAAAGCTCTTGCTAGCCAGCACCCTTCCTTGGAAGCGCTTTCACAGGCGCAGTAACACTGGGGCTTTGCACTTCTCTACGTACCAAACGTCACGGTCATTCTCTTTCTGTCTCGTAGACACGAGCTGAGAAATTGCAAACGTGGAGCAATTGCTCAGAGATGAAAAGTGCCAGCACTGAAAGCTCTTGCTAGCCAGCACCCTTCCTTGGAAGCGCTTTCACAGGCGCAGCAACACTGGGGCTTTGCGCTTCTAAACGCACCAAGCATCACGGTCCTTCTCTTTCCGTCTCGTAGACACGAGGTGAGAAATTGAAAACGTCGAGCAATTGCTCAGAGATGAAAAGTGCCAGCACTGAAAGCTGTTGCTAGCCAGCACCCTTCCTTGGAAGCGCTTTTGTAGGCCTAAGAACACTGGGGCTCTGGGCTTCTCTAGCCACCTAATCTTCTGCTCATCCTCTCGCGCACTCTAAAGAGAGCTCAGGTGAGAAATTGCAAACGTCGAGCAATTGCTCAGAGATGAAAAGTGCCAGCACTGAAAGCTGTTGCTAGCCAGCCCCCTTCCTTGGAAGCGCTTTTGTAGGCCTAAGAACACTGGGGCTCTGGGCTTCTCTAGCCACCTCATCTTCTGCTCATCCTCTCGCGCACTCTAAAGAGAGCTCAGGTGAGAAATTGCAAATGTCGAGCAATTGCTCAGAGATGAAAAGTGCCAGCACTGAAAGCTGTTGCTAGCCAGCACCCTTCCTTGGAAGCGCTTTCACAGGCGCAGCAACACTGGGGCTTTGCGCTTCTATACGCACCAAACGTCACGGTCCTTCTCTTTCCGTCTCCTAGACACGAGCTGAGAAATTGCAAACGTCGAGCAATTGCTCAGAGATGAAAAGTGCCAGCACTGAAAGCTCTTGCTAGCCAGCACCCTTCCTTGGAAGCGCTTTTGTAGGCCTAAGAACACTGGGGCTCTGGGCTTCTCTAGCCACCTCATCTTCTGCTCATCCTCTCACGCACTCTAAAGAGAGCTCAGGTGAGAAATTGCAAACGTGGAGCAATTGCTCAGAGATGAAAAGTGCCAGCACTGAAAGCTCTTGCTAGCCAGCACCCTTCCTTGGAAGCGCTTTCACAGGCGCAGCAACACTGGGGCTTTGCGCTTCTCTAGCCACCAAACGTCACGGTCCTTCTCTTTCCGTCTCGTAGACACGAGCTGAGAAATTGCAAAAGTCGACCAATTGCTCAGAGATGAAAAGTGCCAGCACTGAAAGCTGTTGCTAGCCAGCACCCTTCCTTGGAAGCGCTTTTGTAGGCCTAAGAACACTGGGGCTCTGGGCTTCTCTAGCCACCTCATCTTCTGCTCATCCTCTCGCGCACTCTAAAGAGAGCTCAGGTGAGAAATTGCAAACGTCGAGCAATTGCTCAGAGATGAAAAGTGCCAGCACTGAAAGCTCTTGCTAGACAGCACCCTTCCTTGGAAGCGCTTTCACAGGCGCAGCAACACTGGGGCTTTGCGTTTCTCTACGCACCAAACGTCACGGTCCTTCTCTTTCCGTCTCGTAGACACGAGCTGAGAAATTGCAAACGTCGAGCAATTGCTCAGAGATGAAAAGTGCCAGCACTGAAAGCTCTTGCTAGCCAGCACCCTTCCTTGGAAGCGCTTTCACAGGTGCAGCAACACTGGGGCTTTGCGCTTCTATACGCACCAAGCATCACGGTCATTCTCTTTCCGTCTTGTAGACACGAGCTGAGAAATTGCAAACGTCGAGCAATTGCTCAGAGATGAAAAGTGCCAGCACTGAAATCTGTTGCTAGCCAGCCCCCTTCCTTGGAAGCGCTTTTGTAGGCCTAAGCACACTGGGGCTCTGGGCTTCTCTAGCCACCTCATCTTCTGCTCATCCTCTCGCGCACTCTAAAGAGAGCTCAGGTGAGAAATTGCAAACGTCCAGCAATTGCTCAGAGATGAAAAGTGCCAGCACTGAAAGCTCTTGCTAGCCAGCACCCTTCCTTGGAAGCGCTTTCACAGGCGCAGCAACACTGGGGCTTTGCACTTCTCTACGCACCAAACGTCACGGTCATTCTCTTTCTGTCTCGTAGACACGAGCTGAGAAATTGCAAACGTCCAGCAATTGCTCAGAGATGAAAAGTGCCAGCACTGAAAGCTGTTGCTAGCCAGCACCCTTCCTTGGAAGCGCTTTCACAGGCGCAGTAACACTGGGGCTTTGCACTTCTCTACGCACCAAACGTCACGGTCATTCTCTTTCTGTCTCGTAGACACGAGCTGAGAAATTGCAAACGTGGAGCAATTGCTCAGAGATGAAAAGTGCCAGCACTGAAAGCTCTTGCTAGCCAGCACCCTTCCTTGGAAGCGCTTTCACAGGCGCAGCAACACTGGGGCTTTGCGCTTCTAAACGCACCAAGCATCACGGTCCTTCTCTTTCCGTCTCGTAGACACGAGCTGAGAAATTGCAAACGTCGAGCAATTGCTCCGAGATGAAAAGTGCCAGCACTGAAAGCTCTTGCTAGCCAGCACCCTTCCTTGGAAGCGCTTTTGTAGGCCTAAGAACACTGGGGCTCTGGGCTTCTCTAGCCACCTCATCTTCTGCTCATCCTCTCGCGCACTCTAAAGAGAGCTCAGGTGAGAAATTGCAAACGTCGAGCAATTGCTCAGAGATGAAAAGTGCCAGCACTGAAAGCTCTTGCTAGCCAGCACCCTTCCTTGGAAGCGCTTTTGTAGGCCTAAGAACACTGGGGCTCTGGGCTTCTCTAGCCACCTCATCTTCTGCTCATCCTCTCGCGCACTCTAAAGAGAGCTCAGGTGAGAAATTGCAAATGTCGAGCAATTGCTCAGAGATGAAAAGTGCCAGCACTGAAAGCTGTTGCTAGCCAGCACCCTTCCTTGGAAGCGATTTCACAGGCGCAGCAACACTGGGGCTTTGCGCTTCTATACGCACCAAACGTCACGGTCATTCTCTTTCCGTCTCGTAGACACGAGCTGAGAAATTGCAAACGTCGAGCAATTGCTCAGAGATGAAAAGTGCCAGCACTGAAAGCTGTTGCTAGTCAGCACCCTTCCTTGGAAGCGCTTTTGTAGGCCTAAGAAGACTGGGGCTCTGGGCTTCTCTAGCCCCTCATCTTCTGCTCATCCTCTCGCGCACTCTAAAGAGAGCTCAGGTGAGAAATTGTAAACGTCGAGCAATTGCTCAGAGATGAAAAGTGCCAGCACTGAAAGCTGTTGCTAGCCAGCACCCTTCCTTGGAAGCGCTTTCACAGGCGCAGCAACACTGGGGCTTTGCGCTTCTCTAGCCACCAAACGTCACGGTCCTTCTCTTTCCGTCTTGTAGACACGAGCTGAGAAATTGCAAACGTCGAGCAATTGCTCAGAGATGAAAAGTGCCAGCACTGAAAGCTGTTGCTAGCCAGCACCCTTCCTTGGAAGCGCTTTCACAGGCGCAGCAACACTGGGGCTTTGCGCTTCTCTACCCACCAAACGTCACGGTCCTTCTCTTTCCGTCTCGTAGACACGAGCTGAGAAATTGCAAACGTCGAGCAATTGCTCAGAGATGAAAAGTGCCAGCACTGAAAGCTGTTGCTAGCCAGCACCCTTCCTTGGAAGCGCTTTTGTAGGCCTAAGAACACTGGGGCTCTGGGCTTCTCTAGCCACCTCATCTTCTGCTCATCTTCTCGCGCACTCTAAAGAGAGCTCAGGTGAGAAATTGCAAACGTCGAGCAATTGCTCAGAGATGAAAAGTGCCAGCACTGAAAGCTGTTGCTAGCCAGCACCCTTCCTTGGAAGCGCTTTCACAGGCGCAGCAACACTGGGGCTTTGCGCTTCTCTACCCACCAAACGTCACGGTCATTCTCTTTCTGTCTCCTAGACACGAGTTGAGAAATTGCAAACGTCGAGCAATTGCTCAGAGATGAAAAGTGCCAGCACTGAAAGCTGTTGCTAGCCAGCACCCTTCCTTGGAAGCGCTTTTGTAGGCATAAGAACACTGGGGCTCTGGGCTTCTCTAGCCACCTCATCTTCTGCTCATCCTCTCGCGCACTCTAAAGAGAGCTCAGGTGAGAAATTGCAAACGTCGAGCAATTGCTCAGAGATGAAAAGTGCCAGCACTGAAAGCTCTTGCTAGACAGCACCCTTCCTTGGAAGCGCTTTCACAGGCGCAGTAACACTGGGACTTTGCGCTTCTATAAGCACCAAACGTCACGGTCCTTCTCTTTCCGTCTCCTAGACACGAGCTGAGAAATTGCAAACGTGGAGCAATTGCTCAGAGATGAAAAGTGCCAGCACTGAAAGCTGTTGCTAGCCAGCACCCTTCCTTGGAAGCGCTTTTGTAGGCCTAAGAACACTGGGGCTCTGGGCTTCTCTAGCCACCTCATCTTCTGCTCATCCTCTCACGCACTCTAAAGAGAGCTCAGGTGAGAAATTGCAAACGTGGAGCAATTGCTCAGAGATGAAAAGTGCCAGCACTGAAAGCTCTTGCTAGCCAGCACCCTTCCTTGGAAGCGCTTTCACAGGCGCAGCAACACTGGGGCTTTGCGCTTCTCTAGCCACCAAACGTCACGGTCCTTCTCTTTCCGTCTCGTAGACACGAGCTGAGAAATTGCAAAAGTCGACCAATTGCTCAGAGATGAAAAGTGCCAGCACTGAAAGCTCTTGCTAGCCAGCACCCTTCCTTGGAAGCGCTTTTGTAGGCCTAAGAACACTGGGGCTCTGGGCTTCTCTAGCCACCTCATCTTCTGCTCATCCTCTCGCGCACTCTAAAGAGAGCTCAGGTGAGAAATTGCAAACGTCGAGCAATTGCTCAGAGATGAAAAGTGCCAGCACTGAAAGCTCTTGCTAGCCAGCACCCTTCCTTGGAAGCGCTTTCACAGGCGCAGCAACACTGGGGCTTTGCGTTTCTCTACGCACCAAACGTCACGGTCCTTCTCTTTCCGTCTCGTAGACACGAGCTGAGAAATTGCAAACGTCGAGCAATTGCTCAGAGATGAAAAGTGCCAGCACTGAAAGCTGTTGCTAGCCAGCACCCTTCCTTGGAAGCGCTTTCACAGGCGCAGCAACACTGGGGCTTTGCGCTTCTATACGCACCAAACGTCACGGTCATTCTCTTTCCGTCTTGTAGACACGAGCTGAGAAATTGCAAACGTCGAGCAATTGCTCAGAGATGAAAAGTGCCAGCACTGAAATCTGTTGCTAGCCAGCACCCTTCCTTGGAAGCGCTTTTGTAGGCCTAAGCACACTGGGGCTCTGGGCTTCTCTAGCCACCTCATCTTCTGCTCATCCTCTCGCGCACTCTAAAGAGAGCTCAGGTGAGAAATTGCAAACGTCCAGCAATTGCTCAGAGATGAAAAGTGCCAGCACTTAAAGCTGTTGCTAGCCAGCACCCTTCCTTGGAAGCGCTTTCACAGGCGCAGTAACACTGGGGCTTTGCACTTCTCTACGCACCAAACGTCACGGTCATTCTCTTTCTGTCTCGTAGACACGAGCTGAGAAATTGCAAACGTGGAGCAATTGCTCAGAGATGAAAAGTGCCAGCACTGAAAGCTGTTGCTAGCCAGCACCCTTCCTTGGAAGCGCTTTCACAGGCGCAGCAACACTGGGGCTTTGCGCTTCTATACGCACCAAACGTCACGGTCCTTCTCTTTCCGTCTCGTAGACACGAGCTGAGAAATTGCAAACGTCCAGCAATTGCTCAGAGATGAAAAGTGCCAGCACTGAAAGCTGTTGCTAGCCAGCACCCTTCCTTGGAAGCGCTTTCACAGGCGCAGCAACACTGGGGCTTTGCGCTTCTCTACCCACCAAACGTCACGGTCCTTCTCTTTCCGTCTCGTAGACACGAGCTGAGAAATTGCAAAAGTCGACCAATTGCTCAGAGATGAAAAGTGCCAGCACTGAAAGCTCTTGCTAGCCAGCACCCTTCCTTGGAAGCGCTTTTGTAGGCCTAAGAACACTGGGGCTCTGGGCTTCTCTAGCCACCTCATCTTCTGCTCATCCTCTCGCGCACTCTAAAGAGAGCTCAGGTGAGAAATTGCAAAAGTCCAGCAATTGCTCAGAGATGAAAAGTGCCAGCACTGAAAGCTGTTGCTAGCCAGCACCCTTCCTTGGAAGCGCTTTCACAGGCGCAGCAACACTGGGGCTTTGCGCTTCTATACGCACCAAACGTCACGGTCATTCTCTTTCCGTCTTGTAGACACGAGCTGAGAAATTGCAAACGTCGAGCAATTGCTCAGAGATGAAAAGTGCCAGCACTGAAATCTGTTGCTAGCCAGCCCCCTTCCTTGGAAGCGCTTTTGTAGGCCTAAGCACACTGGGGCTCTGGGCTTCTCTAGCCACCTCATCTTCTGCTCATCCTCTCGCGCACTCTAAAGAGAGCTCAGGTGAGAAATTGCAAACGTCCAGCAATTGCTCAGAGATGAAAAGGGCCAGCACTGAAAGCTCTTGCTAGCCAGCACCCTTCCTTGGAAGCGCTTTCACAGGAGCAGCAACACTGGGGCTTTGCGCTTCTATACGCACCAAGCATCACGGTCATTCTCTTTCCGTCTCCTAGACACGAGCTGAGAAATTGCAAAAGTCGAGCAATTGCTCAGAGATGAAAAGTGCCAGCACTGAAAGCTGTTGCTAGCCAGCACCCTTCCTTGGAAGCGCTTTTGTAGGCCTAAGAACACTGGGGCTCTGGGCTTCTCTAGCCACCTCATCTTCTGCTCATCCTCTCGCGCACTCTAAAGAGAGCTCAGGTGAGAAATTGCAAACGTGGAGCAATTGCTCAGAGATGAAAAGTGCCAGCACTGAAAGCTGTTGCTAGCCAGCACCCTTCCTTGGAAGCGCTTTCACAGGCGCAGTAACACTGGGGCTTTGCGCTTCTATACGCACCAAACGTCATGGTCCTTCTCTTTCCGTCTCCTAGACACGAGCTGAGAAATTGCAAACGTCGAGCAATTGCTCAGAGATGAAAAGTGCCAGCACTGAAAGCTCTTGCTAGCCAGCACCCTTCCTTGGAAGCGCTTTCACAGGCGCAGCAACACTGGGGCTTTGCGCTTCTCTAGCCGCCAAACGTCACAGTCATTCTCTTTCCGTCTCGTAGACATGAGCTGAGAAATTGCAAACGTCGAGCAATTGCTCAGAGATGAAAAGTGCCAGCACTGAAAGCTCTTGCTAGCCAGCACCCTTCCTTGGAAGCGCTTTCACAGGCGCAGTAACACTGGGACTTTGCGCTTCTATAAGCACCAAACGTCACGGTCCTTCTCTTTCCGTCTCCTAGACACGAGCTGAGAAATTGCAAACGTCGAGCAATTGCTCAGAGATGAAAAGTGCCAGCACTGAAAGCTCTTGCTAGCCAGCACCCTTCCTTGGAAGCGCTTTTGTAGGCCTAAGAACACTGGGGCTCTGGGCTTCTCTAGCCACCTCATCTTCTGCTCATCCTCTCGCGCACTCTAAAGAGAGCTCAGGTGAGAAATTGCAAACGTGGAGCAATTGCTCAGAGATGAAAAGTGCCAGCACTGAAAGCTCTTGCTAGCCAGCACCCTTCCTTGGAAGCGCTTTCACAGGCGCAGCAACACTGGGGCTTTGCGCTTCTCTAGCCACCAAACGTCACGGTCCTTCTCTTTCCGTCTCGTAGACACGAGCTGAGAAATTGCAAAAGTCGACCAATTGCTCAGAGATGAAAAGTGCCAGCACTGAAAGCTGTTGCTAGCCAGCACCCTTCCTTGGAAGCGCTTTTGTAGGCCTAAGAACACTGGGGCTCTGGGCTTCTCTAGCCACCTCATCTTCTGCTCATCCTCGCGCGCACTCTAAAGAGAGCTCAGGTGAGAAATTGCAAACGTCGAGCAATTGCTCAGAGATGAAAAGTGCCAGCACTGAAAGCTCTTGCTAGACAGCACCCTTCCTTGGAAGCGCTTTCACAGGCGCAGCAACACTGGGGCTTTGCGTTTCTCTACCCACCAAACGTCATGGTCCTTCTCTTTCCGTCTCGTAGACACGAGCTGAGAAATTGCAAACGTCGAGCAATTGCTCAGAGATGAAAAGTGCCAGCACTGAAAGCTGTTGCTAGCCAGCACCCTTCCTTGGAAGCGCTTTCACAGGCGCAGCAACACTGGGGCTTTGCGCTTCTATACGCACCAAACGTCACGGTCATTCTCTTTCCGTCTTGTAGACACGAGCTGAGAAATTGCAAACGTCGAGCAATTGCTCAGAGATGAAAAGTGCCAGCACTGAAAGCTCTTGCTAGCCAGCACCCTTCCTTGGAAGCGCTTTTGTAGGCCTAAGCACACTGGGGCTCTGGGCTTCTCTAGCCACCTCATCTTCTGCTCATCCTCTCGAGCACTCTAAAGAGAGCTCAGGTGAGAAATTGCAAACGTCGAGCAATTGCTCAGAGATGAAAAGTGCCAGCACTTAAAGCTCTTGCTAGCCAGCACCCTTCCTTGGAAGCGCTTTCACAGGCGCAGTAACACTGGGGCTTTGCACTTCTCTACGCACCAAACGTCACGGTCCTTCTCTTTCCGTCTCCTAGACACGAGCTGAGAAATTGCAAACGTCGAGCAATTGCTCAGAGATGAAAAGTGCCAGCACTGAAAGCTCTTGCTAGCCAGCACCCTTCCTTGGAAGCGCTTTTGTAGGCCTAAGAACACTGGGGCTCTGGGCTTCTCTAGCCACCTCATCTTCTGCTCATCCTCTCACGCACTCTAAAGAGAGCTCAGGTGAGAAATTGCAAACGTGGAGCAATTGCTCAGAGATGAAAAGTGCCAGCACTGAAAGCTCTTGCTAGCCAGCACCCTTCCTTGGAAGCGCTTTCACAGGCGCAGCAACACTGGGGCTTTGCGCTTCTCTAGCCACCAAACGTCACGGTCCTTCTCTTTCCGTCTCCTAGACACGAGCTGAGAAATTGCAAACGTCGAGCAATTGCTCAGAGATGAAAAGTGCCAGCACTGAAAGCTCTTGCTAGCCAGCACCCTTCCTTGGAAGCGCTTTTGTAGGCCTAAGAACACTGGGGCTCTGGGCTTCTCTAGCCACCTCATCTTCTGCTCATCCTCGCGCGCACTCTAAAGAGAGCTCAGGTGAGAAATTGCAAACGTCGAGCAATTGCTCAGAGATGAAAAGTGCCAGCACTGAAAGCTCTTGCTAGACAGCACCCTTCCTTGGAAGCGCTTTCACAGGCGCAGCAACACTGGGGCTTTGCGTTTCTCTACCCACCAAACGTCACGGTCCTTCTCTTTCCGTCTCGTAGACACGAGCTGAGAAATTGCAAACGTCGAGCAATTGCTCAGAGATGAAAAGTGCCAGCACTGAAAGCTCTTGCTAGCCAGCACCCTTCCTTGGAAGCGCTTTCACAGGCGCAGCAACACTGGGGATTTGCGCTTCTATACGCACCAAACGTCACGGTCATTCTCTTTCCGTCTTGTAGACACGAGCTGAGAAATTGCAAACGTCGAGCAATTGCTCAGAGATGAAAAGTGCCAGCACTGAAAGCTGTTGCTAGCCAGCACCCTTCCTTGGAAGCGCTTTTGTAGGCCTAAGCACACTGGGGCTCTGGGCTTCTCTAGCCACCTCATCTTCTGCTCATCCTCTCGCGCACTCTAAAGAGAGCTCAGGTGAGAAATTGCAAACGTCGAGCAATTGCTCCGAGATGAAAAGTGCCAGCACTTAAAGCTCTTGCTAGCCAGCACCCTTCCTTGGAAGCGCTTTCACAGGCGCAGTAACACTGGGGCTTTGCACTTCTCTACGCACCAAACGTCACGGTCATTCTCTTTCTGTCTCGTAGACACGAGCTGAGAAATTGCAAACGTCGAGCAATTGCTCAGAGATGAAAAGTGCCAGCACTGAAAGCTCTTGCTAGACAGCACCCTTCCTTGGAAGCGCTTTCACAGGCGCAGCAACACTGGGGCTTTGCGCTTCTCTAGCAACCAAACGTCACGGTCCTTCTCTTTCCGTCTCGTAGACACGAGCTGAGAAATTACAAACGTCGAGCAATTGCTCAGAGATGAAAAGTGCCAGCACTGAAAGCTGTTGCTAGCCAGCACCCTTCCTTGGAAGCGCTTTCACAGGCGCAGCAACACTGGGGCTTTGCGCTTCTCTACCCACCAAACGTCACGGTCCTTCTCTTTCCGTCTCGTAGACACGAGCTGAGAAATTGCAAAAGTCGACCAATTGCTCAGAGATGAAAAGTGCCAGCACTGAAAGCTGTTGCTAGCCAGCCCCCTTCCTTGGAAGCGCTTTTGTAGGCCTAAGAACACTGGGGCTCTGGGCTTCTCTAGCCACCTCATCTTCTGCTCATCCTCGCGCGCACTCTAAAGAGAGCTCAGGTGAGAAATTGCAAATGTCGAGCAATTGCTCAGAGATGAAAAGTGCCAGCACTGAAAGCTCTTGCTAGACAGCACCCTTCCTTGGAAGCGCTTTCACAGGCGCAGCAACACTGGGGCTTTGCGCTTCTATACGCACCAAACGTCACGGTCATTCTCTTTCCGTCTTGTAGACACGAGCTGAGAAATTGCAAACGTCGAGCAATTGCTCAGAGATGAAAAGTGCCAGCACTGAATGCTCTTGCTAGCCAGCCCCCTTCCTTGGAAGCGCTTTTGTAGGCCTAAGCACACTGGGGCTCTGGGCTTCTCTAGCCACCTCATCTTCTGCTCATCCTCTCGCGCACTCTAAAGAGAGCTCAGGTGAGAAATTGCAAACGTCCAGCAATTGCTCAGAGATGAAAAGTGCCAGCACTGAAAGCTCTTGCTAGCCAGCACCCTTCCTTGGAAGCGCTTTCACAGGAGCAGCAACACTGGGGCTTTGCGCTTCTATACGCACCAAGCATCACGGTCATTCTCTTTCCGTCTTGTAGACACGAGCTGAGAAATTGCAAACGTGGAGCAATTGCTCAGAGATGAAAAGTGCCAGCACTGAAAGCTCTTGCTAGCCAGCACCCTTCCTTGGAAGCGCTTTTGTAGGCCTAAGAACACTGGGGCTCTGGGCTTCTCTAGCCACCTCATCTTCTGCTCATCCTCTCGCGCACTCTAAAGAGAGCTCAGGTGAGAAATTGCAAACGTCGAGCAATTGCTCAGAGATGAAAAGTGCCAGCACTGAAAGCTCTTGCTAGCCAGCACCCTTCCTTGGAAGCGCTTTCACAGGCGCAGTAACACTGGGGCTTTGCGCTTCTATACGCACCAAACGTCATGGTCCTTCTCTTTCCGTCTCGTAGACACGAGCTGAGAAATTGCAAACGTCGAGCAATTGCTCAGAGATGAAAAGTGCCAGCACTGAAAGCTCTTGCTAGCCAGCACCCTTCCTTGGAAGCGCTTTCACAGGCGCAGCAACACTGGGGCTTTGCGCTTCTATACGCACCAAACGTCACGGTCCTTCTCTTTCCGTCTTGTAGACACGAGCTGAGAAATTGCAAACGTCGAGAAATTGCTCAGAGATGAAAAGTGCCAGCACTGAAAGCTGTTGCTAGCCAGCACCCTTCCTTGGAAGCGCTTTCACAGGCGCAGCAACACTGGGGCTTTGCGCTTCTCTAGCCGCCAAACGTCACAGTCATTCTCTTTCCGTCTCGTAGACATGAGCTGAGAAATTGCAAACGTCGAGCAATTGCTCAGAGATGAAAAGTGCCAGCACTGAAAGCTCTTGCTAGCCAGCACCCTTCCTTGGAAGCGCTTTTGTAGCCCTTAGAACACTTGGGCTCTGGGCTTCCCTAGCCACCTCATCTTCTGCTCATCCTCTCGTGCACTCTAAAGAGAGCTCAGGTGAGAAATTGCAAACGACGAGCAATTGCTCAGAGATGAAAAGTGCCAGCACTGAAAGCCCTTGCTAGCCAGCACCCTTCCTTGGAAGCGCTTTCACAGGCGCAGTAACACTGGGGCTTTGCACTTCTGTACGTACCAAACATCACGGTCCTTCTCTTTCCGTCGGTAGACACGAGCTGAGAAATTGCAAACGTCGAGCAATTGCTCAGAGATGAAAAGTGCCAGCACTGAAAGCTGTTGCTAGCCAGCACCCTTCCTTGGAAGCGCTTTTGTAGGGCTAAGAACACTGGGTCTCTGGGCTTCTCTAGCCACCTCATCTTCTGCTCATCCTCTCGCGCACTCTAAAGAGAGCTCAGGTGAGAAATTACAAACGTGGAGCAATTGCTCAGAGATGAAAAGTGCCAGCACTGAAAGCTGTTGCTAGCCAGCACCCTTCCTTGGAAGCGCTTTCACAGGCGCAGCAACACTGGGGCTTTGCGCTTCTATACGCACCAAACGTCACGGTCCTTCTCTTTCCGTCTCGTAGACACGAGCTGAGAAATTGCAAACGTCCAGCAATTGCTCAGAGATGAAAAGTGCCAGCACTGAAAGCTGTTGCTAGCCAGCACCCTTCCTTGGAAGCGCTTTCACAGGCGCAGCAACACTGGGGCTTTGCGCTTCTCTACCCACCAAACGTCACGGTCCTTCTCTTTCCGTCTCGTAGACACGAGCTGAGAAATTGCAAAAGTCGACCAATTGCTCAGAGATGAAAAGTGCCAGCACTGAAAGCTGTTGCTAGCCAGCCCCCTTCCTTGGAAGCGCTTTTGTAGGCCTAAGAACACTGGGGCTCTGGGCTTCTCTAGCCACCTCATCTTCTGCTCATCCTCTCGCGCACTCTAAAGAGAGCTCAGGTGAGAAATTGCAAACGTCGAGCAATTGCTCAGAGATGAAAAGTGCCAGCACTGAAAGCTCTTGCTAGCCAGCACCCTTCCTTGGAAGCGCTTTCACAGGCGCAGCAACACTGGGGCTTTGCGCTTCTATACGCACCAAACGTCACGGTCCTTCTCTTTCCGTCTCGTAGACACGAGCTGAGAAATTGCAAACGTCGAGCAATTGCTCCGAGATGAAAAGTGCCAGCACTGAAAGCTGTTGCTAGCCAGCACCCTTCCTTGGAAGCGCTTTTGTAGGCCTAAGAACACTGGGGCTCTGGGCTTCTCTAGCCACCTCATCTTCTGCTCATCCTCTCGCGCACTCTAAAGAGAGCTCAGGTGAGAAATTGCAAACGTCGAGCAATTGCTCCGAGATGAAAAGTGCCAGCACTGAAAGCTCTTGCTAGACAGCACCCTTCCTTGGAAGCGCTTTCACAGGCGCAGCAACACTGGGGCTTTGCGTTTCTCTACCCACCAAACGTCACGGTCCTTCTCTTTCCGTCTCGTAGACACGAGCTGAGAAATTGCAAACGTCGAGCAATTGCTCAGAGATGAAAAGTGCCAGCACTGAAAGCTGTTGCTAGCCAGCACCCTTCCTTGGAAGCGCTTTCACAGGCGCAGCAACACTGGGGCTTTGCGCTTCTATACGCACCAAACGTCACGGTCATTCTCTTTCCGTCTTGTAGACACGAGCTGAGAAATTGCAAACGTCGAGCAATTGCTCAGAGATGAAAAGTGCCAGCACTGAAAGCTCTTGCTAGCCAGCACCCTTCCTTGGAAGCGCTTTTGTAGGCCTAAGCACACTGGGGCTCTGGGCTTCTCTAGCCACCTCATCTTCTGCTCATCCTCTCGCGCACTCTAAAGAGAGCTCAGGTGAGAAATTGCAAACGACGAGCAATTGCTCAGAGATGAAAAGTGCCAGCACTGAAAGCTCTTGCTAGACAGCACCCTTCCTTGGAAGCGCTTTCACAGGCGCAGTAACACTGGGGCTTTGCACTTCTCTACGCACCAAACGTCACGGTCCTTCTCTTTCCGTCTCCTAGACACGAGCTGAGAAATTGCAAACGTCGAGCAATTGCTCAGAGATGAAAAGTGCCAGCACTGAAAGCTGTTGCTAGCCAGCACCCTTCCTTGGAAGCGCTTTTGTAGGCCTAAGAACACTGGGGCTCTGGGCTTCTCTAGCCACCTCATCTTCTGCTCATCCTCTCACGCACTCTAAAGAGAGCTCAGGTGAGAAATTGCAAACGACGAGCAATTGCTCAGAGATGAAAAGTGCCAGCACTGAAAGCTCTTGCTAGCCAGCACCCTTCCTTGGAAGCGCTTTCACAGGCGCAGCAACACTGGGGCTTTGCGCTTCTCTAGCCACCAAACGTCACGGTCCTTCTCTTTCCGTCTCGTAGACACGAGCTGAGAAATTGCAAAAGTCGACCAATTGCTCAGAGATGAAAAGTGCCAGCACTGAAAGCTGTTGCTAGCCAGCACCCTTCCTTGGAAGCGCTTTTGTAGGCCTAAGAACACTGGGGCTCTGGGCTTCTCTAGCCACCTCATCTTCTGCTCATCCTCTCGCGCACTCTAAAGAGAGCTCAGGTGAGAAATTGCAAACGTCGAGCAATTGCTCAGAGATGAAAAGTGCCAGCACTGAAAGCTCTTGCTAGACAGCACCCTTCCTTGGAAGCGCTTTCACAGGCGCAGCAACACTGGGGCTTTGCGTTTCTCTACCCACCAAACGTCACGGTCCTTCTCTTTCCGTCTCGTAGACACGAGCTGAGAAATTGCAAACGTCGAGCAATTGCTCAGAGATGAAAAGTGCCAGCACTGAAAGCTGTTGCTAGCCAGCACCCTTCCTTGGAAGCGCTTTCACAGGCGCAGCAACACTGGGGCTTTGCGCTTCTATACGCACCAAACGTCACGGTCATTCTCTTTCCGTCTTGTAGACACGAGCTGAGAAATTGCAAACGTCGAGCAATTGCTCAGAGATGAAAAGTGCCAGCACTGAAAGCTCTTGCTAGCCAGCACCCTTCCTTGGAAGCGCTTTTGTAGGCCTAAGCACACTGGGGCTCTGGGCTTCTCTAGCCACCTCATCTTCTGCTCATCCTCTCGCGCACTCTAAAGAGAGCTCAGGTGAGAAATTGCAAACGTCTAGCAATTGCTCAGAGATGAAAAGTGCCAGCACTTAAAGCTCTTGCTAGCCAGCACCCTTCCTTGGAAGCGCTTTCACAGGCGCAGTAACACTGGGGCTTTGCACTTCTCTACGCACCAAACGTCACGGTCATTCTCTTTCTGTCTCGTAGACACGAGCTGAGAAATTGCAAACGTCCAGCAATTGCTCAGAGATGAAAAGTGCCAGCACTGAAAGCTGTTGCTAGCCAGCACCCTTCCTTGGAAGCGCTTTCACAGGCGCAGCAACACTGGGGCTTTGCGCTTCTCTAGCAACCAAACGTCACGGTCCTTCTCTTTCCGTCTCGTAGACACGAGCTGAGAAATTACAAACGTCGAGCAATTGCTCAGAGATGAAAAGTGCCAGCACTGAAAGCTGTTGCTAGCCAGCACCCTTCCTTGGAAGCGCTTTCACAGGCGCAGCAACACTGGGGCTTTGCGCTTCTCTACCCACCAAACGTCACGGTCCTTCTCTTTCCGTCTCGTAGACACGAGCTGAGAAATTGCAAAAGTCGACCAATTGCTCAGAGATGAAAAGTGCCAGCACTGAAAGCTGTTGCTAGCCAGCCCCCTTCCTTGGAAGCGCTTTTGTAGGCCTAAGAACACTGGGGCTCTGGGCTTCTCTAGCCACCTCATCTTCTGCTCATCCTCTCGCGCACTCTAAAGAGAGCTCAGGTGAGAAATTGCAAATGTCGAGCAATTGCTCAGAGATGAAAAGTGCCAGCACTGAAAGCTCTTGCTAGACAGCACCCTTCCTTGGAAGCGCTTTCACAGGCGCAGCAACACTGGGGCTTTGCGCTTCTATACGCACCAAACGTCACGGTCATTCTCTTTCCGTCTTGTAGACACGAGCTGAGAAATTGCAAACGTCGAGCAATTGCTCAGAGATGAAAAGTGCCAGCACTGAAATCTGTTGCTAGCCAGCCCCCTTCCTTGGAAGCGCTTTTGTAGGCCTAAGCACACTGGGGCTCTGGGCTTCTCTAGCCACCTCATCTTCTGCTCATCCTCTCGCGCACTCTAAAGAGAGCTCAGGTGAGAAATTGCAAACTTCCAGCAATTGCTCAGAGATGAAAAGTGCCAGCACTGAAAGCTCTTGCTAGCCAGCACCCTTCCTTGGAAGCGCTTTCACAGGAGCAGCAACACTGGGGCTTTGCGCTTCTATACGCACCAAGCATCACGGTCATTCTCTTTCCGTCTTGTAGACACGAGCTGAGAAATTGCAAACGTCAAGCAATTGCTCAGAGATGAAAAGTGCCAGCACTGAAAGCTGTTGCTAGCCAGCACCCTTCCTTGGAAGCGCTTTTGTAGGCCTAAGAACACTGGGGCTCTGGGCTTCCCTAGCCACCTCATCTTCTGCTCATCCTCTCGCGCACTCTAAAGAGAGCTCAGGTGAGAAATTGCAAACGTCGAGCAATTGCTCAGAGATGAAAAGTGCCAGCACTGAAAGCTCTTGCTAGCCAGCACCCTTCCTTGGAAGCGCTTTCACAGGCGCAGTAACACTGGGGCTTTGCGCTTCTATACGCACCAAACGTCATGGTCCTTCTCTTTCCGTCTCGTAGACACGAGCTAAGAAATTGCAAACGTCGAGCAATTGCTCAGAGATGAAAAGTGCCAGCACTGAAAGCTCTTGCTAGCCAGCACCCTTCCTTGGAAGCGCTTTCACAGGCGCAGCAACACTGGGGCTTTGCGCTTCTATACGCACCAAACGTCACGGTCCTTCTCTTTCCGTCTTGTAGACACGAGCTGAGAAATTGCAAACGTCGAGCAATTGCTCAGAGATGAAAAGTGCCAGCACTGAAAGCTGTTGCTAGCCAGCACCCTTCCTTGGAAGCGCTTTCACAGGCGCAGCAACACTGGGGCTTTGCGCTTCTCTAGCCGCCAAACGTCACAGTCATTCTCTTTCCGTCTCGTAGACATGAGCTGAGAAATTGCAAACGTCGAGCAATTGCTCAGAGATGAAAAGTGCCAGCACTGAAAGCTCTTGCTAGCCAGCACCCTTCCTTGGAAGCGCTTTTGTAGCCCTTAGAACACTTGGGCTCTGGGCTTCCCTAGCCACCTCATCTTCTGCTCATCCTCTCGCGCACTCTAAAGAGAGCTCAGGTGAGAAATTGCAAACGACGAGCAATTGCTCAGAGATGAAAAGTGCCAGCACTGAAAGCTGTTGCTAGCCAGCACCCTTCCTTGGAAGCGCTTTCACAGGAGCAGTAACACTGGGGCTTTGCACTTCTGTACGTACCAAACATCACGGTCCTTCTCTTTCCGTCGGTAGACACGAGCTGAGAAATTGCAAACGTCGAGCAATTGCTCAGAGATGAAAAGTGCCAGCACTGAAAGCTGTTGCTAGCCAGCACCCTTCCTTGGAAGCGCTTTTGTAGGCCTAAGAACACTGGGGCTCTGGGCTTCTCTAGCCACCTCATCTTCTGCTCATCCTCTCGCGCACTCTAAAGAGAGCTCAGGTGAGAAATTACAAACGTCGAGCAATTGCTCAGAGATGAAAAGTGCCAGCACTGAAAGCTGTTGCTAGCCAGCACCCTTCCTTGGAAGCGCTTTCACAGGCGCAGCAACACTGGGGCTTTGCGCTTCTAAACGCACCAAGCATCACGGTCCTTCTCTTTCCGTCTCGTAGACACGAGCTGAGAAATTGCAAACGTCGAGCAATTGCTCAGAGATGAAAAGTGCCAGCACTGAAAGCTGTTGCTAGCCAGCACCCTTCCTTGGAAGCGCTTTTGTAGGCCTAAGAACACTGGGGCTCTGGGCTTCTCTAGCCACCTCATCTTCTGCTCATCCTCTCGCGCACTCTAAAGAGAGCTCAGGTGAGAAATTGCAAACGTCGAGCAATTGCTCAGAGATGAAAAGTGCCAGCACTGAAAGCTCTTGCTAGCCAGCACCCTTCCTTGGAAGCGCTTTCACAGGCGCAGCAACACTGGGGCTTTGCGCTTCTCTAGCCACCAAACGTCACGGTCCTTCTCTTTCCGTCTCGTAGACACGAGCTGAGAAATTGCAAACGTCGAGCAATTGCTCAGAGATGAAAAGTGCCAGCACTGAAAGCTGTTGCTAGCCAGCACCCTTCCTTGGAAGCGCTTTTGTAGGGCTAAGAACACTGGGTCTCTGGGCTTCTCTAGCCACCTCATCTTCTGCTCATCCTCTCGCGCACTCTAAAGAGAGCTCAGGTGAGAAATTACAAACGTCGAGCAATTGCTCAGAGATGAAAAGTGCCAGCACTGAAAGCTGTTGCTAGCCAGCACCTTTCCTTGGAAGCGCTTTCACAGGCGCAGTAACACTGGGGCTTTGCGCTTCTCTACGCACCAAATGTCACGGTCCTTCTCTTTCCGTCTTGTAGACACGAGCTGAGAAATTGCAAACGTCGAGCAATTGCTCAGAGATGAAAAGTGCCAGCACTGAAAGCTGTTGCTAGCCAGCACCCTTCCTTGGAAGTGCTTTCACAGGCGCAGCAACACTGGGGCTTTGCGCTTCTAAACGCACCAAGCATCACGGTCCTTCTCTTTCCGTCTCGTAGACACGAGCTGAGAAATTGCAAACGTCGAGCAATTGCTCAGAGATGAAAAGTGCCAGCACTGAAAGCTGTTGCTAGCCAGCACCCTTCCTTGGAAGCGCTTTTGTAGGCCTAAGCACACTGGGGCTCTGGGCTTCTCTAGCCACCTCATCTTCTGCTCATCCTCTCGCGCACTCTAAAGAGAGCTCAGATGAGAAATTGCAAACGTCCAGCAATTGCTCAGAGATGAAAAGTGCCAGCACTGAAAGCTGTTGCTAGCCAGCACCCTTCCTTGGAAGCGCTTTCACAGGCGCAGCAACACTGGGGCTTTGCGCTTCTATACGCACCAAACGTCACGGTCCTTCTCTTTCCGTCTCGTAGACATGAGGTGAGAAATTGCAAATGTCGAGCAATTGCTCAGAGATGAAAAGTGCCAGCACTGAAAGCTGTTGCTAGCCAGCACCCTTCCTTGGAAGCGCTTTCACAGGCGCAGCAACACTGGGGCTTTGCGCTTCTCTAGCCGCCAAACGTCACAGTCATTCTCTTTCCGTCTCGTAGACATGAGCTGAGAAATTGCAAACGTCGAGCAATTGCTCAGAGATGAAAAGTGCCAGCACTGAAAGCTGTTGCTAGCCAGCACCCTTCCTTGGAAGCGCTTTTGTAGCCCTTAGAACACTTGGGCTCTGGGCTTCCCTAGCCACCTCATCTTCTGCTCATCCTCTCGCGCACTCTAAAGAGAGCTCAGGTGAGAAATTGCAAACGACGAGCAATTGCTCAGAGATGAAAAGTGCCAGCACTGAAAGCTGTTGCTAGCCAGCACCCTTCCTTGGAAGCGCTTTCACAGGCGCAGTAACACTGGGGCTTTGCACTTCTGTACGTACCAAACATCACGGTCCTTCTCTTTCGTCTCGTAGACACGAGCTGAGAAATTGCAAATGTCGAGCAATTGCTCAGAGATGAAAAGTGCCAGCACTGAAAGCTGTTGCTAGCCAGCACCCTTCCTTGGAAGCGCTTTTGTAGGCCTAAGAACACTGGGGCTCTGGGCTTCTCTAGCCACCTCATCTTCTGCTCATCCTCTCGCGCACTCTAAAGAGAGCTCAGGTGAGAAATTGCAAACGTCGAGCAATTGCTCAGAGATGAAAAGTGCCAGCACTGAAAGCTCTTGCTAGCCAGCACCCTTCCTTGGAAGCGCTTTCACAGGCGCAGCAACACTGGGGCTTTGCGCTTCTCTAGCCACCAAACGTCACGGTCCTTCTCTTTCCGTCTCGTAGACACGAGCTGAGAAATTGCAAACGTCGAGCAATTGCTCAGAGATGAAAAGTGCCAGCACTGAAAGCTCTTGCTAGCCAGCACCCTTCCTTGGAAGCGCTTTTGTAGGGCTAAGAACACTGGGGCTCTGGGCTTCTCTAGCCACCTCATCTTCTGCTCATCCTCTCGCGCACTCTAAAGAGAGCTCAGGTGAGAAATTGTAAACGTCGAGCAATTGCTCAGAGATGAAAAGTGCCAGCACTGAAAGCTGTTGCTAGCCAGCACCCTTCCTTGGAAGCGCTTTCACAGGCGCAGCAACACTGGGGCTTTGCGCTTCTCTAGCCACCAAACGTCACGGTCCTTCTCTTTCCGTCTCGTAGACACGAGCTGAGAAATTGCAAACGTCGAGCAATTGCTCAGAGATGAAAAGTGCCAGCACTGAAAGCTGTTGCTAGCCAGCACCCTTCCTTGGAAGTGCTTTCACAGGCGCAGCAACACTGGGGCTTTGCGCTTCTAAACGCACCAAGCATCACGGTCCTTCTCTTTCCGTCTCGTAGACACGAGCTGAGAAATTGCAAACGTCGAGCAATTGCTCAGAGATGAAAAGTGCCAGCACTGAAAGCTGTTGCTAGCCAGCACCCTTCCTTGGAAGCGCTTTTGTAGGCCTAAGAACACTGGGGCTCTGGGCTTCTCTAGCCACCTCATCTTCTGCTCATTCTCTCGCGCACTCTAAAGAGAGCTGAGAAATTGCAAACGTCCAGCAATTGCTCAGAGATGAAAAGTGCCAGCACTGAAAGCTGTTGCTAGCCAGCACCCTTCCTTGGAAGCGCTTTCACAGGCGCAGTAACACTGGGACTTTGCGCTTCTCTAGCCACCAAACGTCACAGTCATTCTCTTTCCGTCTCCTAGACACGAGCTGAGAAATTGCAAATGTCGAGCAATTGCTCAGAGATGAAAAGTGCCAGCACTGAAAGCTCTTGCTAGCCAGCACCCTTCCTTGGAAGCGCTTTTGTAGGCCTAAGAACACTGGGGCTCTGGGCTTCTCTAGCCACCTCATCTTCTGCTCATCCTCTCGCGCACTCTAAAGAGAGCTCAGGTGAGAAATTGCAAACGTGGAGCAATTGCTCAGAGATGAAAAGGGCCAGCACTGAAAGCTCTTGCTAGCCAGCACCCTTCCTTGGAAGCGCTTTCACAGGCGCAGCAACACTGGGGCTTTGCGCTTCTCTACCCACCAAAAGTCACGGTCCTTCTCTTTCCGTCGGTAGACACGAGCTGAGAAATTGCAAACGTCGAGCAATTGCTCAGAGATGAAAAGTGCCAGCACTGAAAGCTGTTGCTAGCCAGCCCCCTTCCTTGGAAGCGCTTTTGTAGGCCTAAGAACACTGGGGCTCTGGGATTCTCTAGCCACCTCATCTTCTGCTCATCCTCTCGCGCACTCTAAAGAGAGCTCAGGTGAGAAATTGCAAACGTCGAGCAATTGCTCAGAGATGAAAAGTGCCAGCACTGAAAGCTCTTGCTAGCCAGCACCCTTCCTTGGAAGCGCTTTCACAGGCGCAGCAACACTGGGGCTTTGCGCTTCTCTAGCCACCAAACGTCACGGTCCTTCTCTTTCCGTCTCGTAGACACGAGCTGAGAAATTGCAAACGTCAAGCAATTGCTCCGAGATGAAAAGTGCCAGCACTGAAAGCTGTTGCTAGCCAGCACCCTTCCTTGGAAGCGCTTTTGTAGGGCTAAGAACACTGGGGCTCTGGGCTTCTCTAGCCACCTCATCTTCTGCTCATCCTCTCGCGCACTCTAAAGAGAGCTCAGGTGAGAAATTGCAAACGTCGAGCAATTGCTCAGAGATGAAAAGTGCCAGCACTGAAAGCTGTTGCTAGCCAGCACCCTTCCTTGGAAGCGCTTTCAAAGGCGCAGTAACACTGGGGCTTTGTACTTCTCTACGCACCAAACGTCACGGTCATTCTCTTTCTGTCTCGTAGACACGAGCTGAGAAATTGCAAACGTGGAGCAATTGCTCAGAGATGAAAAGTGCCAGCACTGAAAGCTGTTGCTAGCCAGCACCCTTCCTTGGAAGCGCTTTCACAGGCGCAGCAACACTGGGGCTTTGCGCTTCTAAACGCACCAAGCATCATCGTCATTCTCTTTCCGTCTCGTAGACACGAGCTGAGAAATTGCAAACGTCGAGCAATTGCTCAGAGATGAAAAGTGCCAGCACTGAAAGCTGTTGCTAGCCAGCACCCTTCCTTGGAAGCGCTTTCACAGGCGCAGTAACACTGGGACTTTGCGCTTCTCTAGCCACCAAACGTCACGGTCCTTCTCTTTCCGTCTCCTAGACACGAGCTGAGAAATTGCAAATGTCGAGCAATTGCTCAGAGATGAAAAGTGCCAGCACTGAAAGCTCTTGCTAGCCAGCACCCTTCCTTGGAAGCGCTTTTGTAGGCCTAAGAACACTGGGGCTCTGGGCTTCTCTAGCCACCTCATCTTCTGCTCATCCTCTCGCGCACTCTAAAGAGAGCTCAGGTGAGAAATTGCAAACGTGGAGCAATTGCTCAGAGATGAAAAGGGCCAGCACTGAAAGCTGTTGCTAGCCAGCACCCTTCCTTGGAAGCGCTTTCACAGGCGCAGCAACACTGGGGCTTTGCGCTTCTCTACCCACCAAAAGTCACGGTCCTTCTCTTTCCGTCGGTAGACACGAGCTGAGAAATTGCAAACGTCGAGCAATTGCTCAGAGATGAAAAGTGCCAGCACTGAAAGCTGTTGCTAGCCAGCACCCTTCCTTGGAAGCGCTTTTGTAGGGCTAAGAACACTGGGGCTCTGGGCTTCTCTAGCCACCTCATCTTCTGCTCATCTTCTCGCGCACTCTAAAGAGAGCTCAGGTGAGAAATTGCAAAAGTCGAGCAATTGCTCAGAGATGAAAAGTGCCAGCACTGAAAGCTGTTGCTAGCCAGCACCCTTCCTTGGAAGCGCTTTCACAGGCGCAGCAACACTGGGGCTTTGCGCTTCTCTAGCCACCAAACGTCACGGTCCTTCTCTTTCCGTCTCGTAGACACGAGCTGAGAATTTGCAAACGTCGAGCAATTGCTCAGAGATGAAAAGTGCCAGCACTGAAAGCTCTTGCTAGCCAGCACCCTTCCTTGGAAGCGCTTTCACAGGCGCAGCAACACTGGGGCTTTGCGCTTCTATACGCACCAAACGTCACGGTCCTTCTCTTTCCGCCTCGTAGACACGAGCTGAGAAATTGAAAATGTCAAGCAATTGCTCAGAGATGAAAAGTGCCAGCACTGAAAGCTGTTGCTAGCCAGCACCCTTCCTTGGAAGCGCTTTTGTAGGGCTAAGAACACTGGGGCTCTGGGATTCTCTAGCCACCTCATCTTCTGCTCATCCTCTCGCGCACTCTAAAGAGAGCTCAGGTGAGAAATTGCAAACGTGGAGCAATTGCTCAGAGATGAAAAGGGCCAGCACTGAAAGCTCTTGCTAGCCAGCACCCTTCCTTGGAAGCGCTTTCACAGGCGCAGCAACACTGGGGCTTTGCGCTTCTCTAGCCACCAAACGTCACGGTCCTTCTCTTTCCGTCGGTAGACACGAGGTGAGAAATTGCAAACGTCGAGCAATTGCTCAGAGATGAAAAGTGCCAGCACTGAAAGCTGTTGCTAGCCAGCCCCCTTCCTTGGAAGCGCTTTTGTAGGCCTAAGAACACTGGGGCTCTGGGCTTCTCTAGCCACCTCATCTTCTGCTCATCTTCTCGCGCACTCTAAAGAGAGCTCAGGTGAGAAATTGCAAAAGTCGAGCAATTGCTCAGAGATGAAAAGTGCCAATACTGAAAGCTGTTGCTAGCCAGCACCCTTCCTTGGAAGCGCTTTCACAGGCGCAGCAACACTGGGGCTTTGCGCTTCTCTAGCCACCAAACGTCACGGTCCTTCTCTTTCCGTCTCGTAGACACGAGCTGAGAATTTGCAAACGTCGAGCAATTGCTCAGAGATGAAAAGTGCCAGCACTGAAAGCTCTTGCTAGCCAGCACCCTTCCTTGGAAGCGCTTTCACAGGCGCAGCAACACTGGGGCTTTGCGCTTCTCTACGCACCAAACGTCACGGTCATTCTCTTTCCGCCTCGTAGACACGAGCTGAGAAATTGAAAATGTCAAGCAATTGCTCAGAGATGAAAAGTGCCAGCACTGAAAGCTGTTGCTAGCCAGCACCCTTCCTTGGAAGCGCTTTTGTAGGGCTAAGAACACTGGGGCTCTGGGATTCTCTAGCCACCTCATCTTCTGCTCATCCTCTCGCGCACTCTAAAGAGAGCTCAGGTGAGAAATTGCAAACGTCGAGCAATTGCTCAGAGATGAAAAGTGCCAGCACTGAAAGCTGTTGCTAGCCAGCACCCTTCCTTGGAAGCGCTTTCACAGGCGCAGCAACACTGGGGCTTTGCACTTCTCTACGCACCAAACGTCACGGTCATTCTCTTTCTGTCTCGTAGACACGAGCTGAGAAATTGCAAACGTGGAGCAATTGCTCAGAGATGAAAAGTGCCAGCACTGAAAGCTCTTGCTAGCCAGCACCCTTCCTTGGAAGCGCTTTCACAGGCGCAGCAACACTGGGGCTTTGCGCTTCTAAACGCACCAAGCATCATGGTCATTCTCTTTCCGTCTCGTAGACACGAGCTGAGAAATTGCAAACGTGGAGCAATTGCTCAGAGATGAAAAGTACCAGCACTGAAAGCTGTTGCTAGCCAGCACCCTTCCTTGGAAGCGCTTTCACAGGCGCAGTAACACTGGGACTTTGCGCTTCTCTAGCCACCAAACGTCACGGTCCTTCTCTTTCCGTCTCGTAGACACGAGCTGAGAAATTGCAAACGTCGAGCAATTGCTCAGAGATGAAAAGTGCCAGCACTGAAATCTGTTGCTAGCCAGCCCCCTTCCTTGGAAGCGCTTTTGTAGGCCTAAGAACACTGGGGCTCTGGGCTTCTCTAGCCACCTCATCTTCTGCTCATCCTCTCGCGCACTCTAAAGAGAGCTCAGGTGAGAAATTGCAAACGTCCAGCAATTGCTCAGAGATGAAAAGTGCCAGCACTGAAAGCTGTTGCTAGCCAGCACCCTTCCTTGGAAGCGCTTTCACAGGCGCAGCAACACTGGGGCTTTGCGCTTCTCTAGCCGCCAAACGTCACAGTCATTCTCTTTCCGTCTCGTAGACATGAGCTGAGAAATTGCAAACGTCCAGCAATTGCTCAGAGATGAAAAGTGCCAGCACTGAAAGCTGTTGCTAGCCAGCACCCTTCCTTGGAAGCGCTTTTGTAGGCCGAAGAACACTGGGGCTCTGGGCTTCCCTAGCCACCTCATCTTCTGCTCATCCTCTCGCGCACTCTAAAGAGAGCTCAGGTGAGAAATTGCAAACGACGAGCAATTGCTCAGAGATGAAAAGTGCCAGCACTGAAAGCTGTTGCTAGCCAGCACCCTTCCTTGGAAGCGCTTTCACAGGCGCAGTAACACTGGGGCTTTGCACTTCTGTACGTACCAAACGTCACGGTCCTTCTCTTTCCGTCTTGTAGACACGAGCTGAGAAATTGCAAACGTCGAGCAATTGCTCAGAGATGAAAAGTGCCAGCACTGAAAGCTGTTGCTAGCCAGCACCCTTCCTTGGAAGCGCTTTTGTAGGGCTAAGAACACTGGGGCTCTGGGCTTCTCTAGCCACCTCATCTTCTGCTCATCCTCTCGCGCACTCTGAAGAGAGCTCAGGTGAGAAATTGCAAACGTCGAGCAATTGCTCAGAGATGAAAAGTGCCAGCACTGAAAGCTGTTGCTAGCCAGCACCCTTCCTTGGAAGCGCTTTCACAGGCGCAGCAACACTGGGGCTTTGCGCTTCTCTACCCACAAAACGTCACGGTCCTTCTCTTTCCGTCTCGTAGACACGAGCTGAGAAATTGCAAACGTCGAGCAATTGCTCCGAGATGAAAAGTGCCAGCACTGAAAGCTCTTGCTAGCCAGCACCCTTCCTTGGAAGCGCTTTTGTAGGCCTAAGAACACTGGGGCTCTGGGCTTCTCTAGCCACCTCATCTTCTGCTCATCCTCTCGCGCACTCTAAAGAGAGCTCAGGTGAGAAATTGCAAACGTCGAGCAATTGCTCAGAGATGAAAAGTGCCAGCACTGAAAGCTGTTGCTAGCCAGCACCCTTCCTTGGAAGCGCTTTCACAGGCGCAGTAACACTGGGGCTTTGCACTTCTCTACCCACCAAAAGTCACGGTCCTTCTCTTTCCGTCGGTAGACACGAGCTGAGAAATTGCAAACGTCGAGCAATTGCTCAGAGATGAAAAGTGCCAGCACTGAAAGCTCTTGCTAGCCAGCACCCTTCCTTGGAAGCGCTTTTGTAGGCCTAAGAACACTGGGGCTCTGGGCTTCTCTAGCCACCTCATCTTCTGCTCATCCTCTCGCGCACTCTAAAGAGAGCTCAGGTGAGAAATTGCAAACGTCCAGCAATTGCTCAGAGATGAAAAGGGCCAGCACTGAAAGCTCTTGCTAGCCAGCACCCTTCCTTGGAAGCGCTTTCACAGGCGCAGCAACACTGGGGCTTTGCGCTTCTATACGCACCAAACGTCACGGTCCTTCTCTTTCCGTCTCCTAGACACGAGCTGAGAAATTGCAAACGTCCAGCAATTGCTCAGAGATGAAAAGTGCCAGCACTGAAAGCTCTTGCTAGACAGCACCCTTCCTTGGAAGCGCTTTCACAGGCGCAGCAACACTGGGGCTTTGCGCTTCTCTAGCCACCAAACGTCACGGTCCTTCTCTTTCCGTCTCGTAGACACGAGCTGAGAAATTGCAAAAGTCGACCAATTGCTCCGAGATGAAAAGTGCCAGCACTGAAAGCTGTTGCTAGCCAGCCCCCTTCCTTGGAAGCGCTTTTGTAGGCCTAAGAACACTGGGGCTCTGGGCTTCTCTAGCCACCTCATCTTCTGCTCATCCTCTCGCGCACTCTAAAGAGAGCTCAGGTGAGAAATTGCAAATGTCGAGCAATTGCTCAGAGATGAAAAGTGCCAGCACTGAAAGCTCTTGCTAGCCAGCACCCTTCCTTGGAAGCGCTTTCACAGGCGCAGCAACACTGGGGCTTTGCGCTTCTATACGCACCAAACGTCACGGTCATTCTCTTTCCGTCTTGTAGACACGAGCTGAGAAATTGCAAACGTCGAGCAATTGCTCAGAGATGAAAAGTGCCAGCACTGAAATCTGTTGCTAGCCAGCCCCCTTCCTTGGAAGCGCTTTTGTAGGCCTAAGCACACTGGGGCTCTGGGCTTCTCTAGCCACCTCATCTTCTGCTCATCCTCGCGCGCACTCTAAAGAGAGCTCAGGTGAGAAATTGCAAACGTCGAGCAATTGCTCAGAGATGAAAAGTGCCAGCACTGAAAGCTCTTGCTAGCCAGCACCCTTCCTTGGAAGCGCTTTCACAGGAGCAGCAACACTGGGGCTTTGCGCTTCTAAACGCACCAAGCATCACGGTCATTCTCTTTCCGTCTTGTAGACACGAGCTGAGAAATTGCAAACGTCGAGCAATTGCTCCGAGATGAAAAGTGCCAGCACTGAAAGCTGTTGCTAGCCAGCCCCCTTCCTTGGAAGCGCTTTTGTAGGCCTAAGAACACTGGGGCTCTGGGCTTCTCTAGCCACCTCATCTTCTGCTCATCCTCTCGCGCACTCTAAAGAGAGCTCAGGTGAGAAATTGCAAACGTCGAGCAATTGCTCAGAGATGAAAAGTGCCAGCACTGAAAGCTGTTGCTAGCCAGCACCCTTCCTTGGAAGCGCTTTCACAGGCGCAGCAACACTGGGGCTTTGCGCTTCTCTAGCCGCCAAACGTCACAGTCATTCTCTTTCCGTCTCGTAGACATGAGCTGAGAAATTGCAAATGTCGACCAATTGCTCAGAGATGAAAAGTGCCAGCACTGAAAGCTCTTGCTAGCCAGCACCCTTCCTTGGAAGCGCTTTCACAGGCGCAGCAACACTGGGGCTTTGCGCTTCTCTAGCCGCCAAACGTCACAGTCATTCTCTTTCCGTCTCGTAGACATGAGCTGAGAAATTGCAAACGTCGAGCAATTGCTCAGAGATTAAAAGTGCCAGCACTGAAAGCTCTTGCTAGCCAGCACCCTTCCTTGGAAGCGCTTTTGTAGCCCTTAGAACACTTGGGCTCTGGGCTTCCCTAGCCACCTCATCTTCTGCTCATCCTCTCGCGCACTCTAAAGAGAGCTCAGGTGAGAAATTGCAAACGTCGAGCAATTGCTCAGAGATGAAAAGTGCCAGCACTGAAAGCTGTTGCTAGCCAGCACCCTTCCTTGGAAGCGCTTTCACAGGCGCAGCAACACTGGGGCTTTGCGCTTCTCTACCCACCAAACGTCACGGTCCTTCTCTTTCCGTCTCGTAGACACGAGCTGAGAAATTGCAAACGTCCAGCAATTGCTCAGAGATGAAAAGTGCCAGCACTGAAAGCTCTTGCTAGCCAGCCCCCTTCCTTGGAAGCGCTTTTGTAGGCCTAAGAACACTGGGGCTCTGGGCTTCTCTAGCCACCTCATCTTCTGCTCATCCTCTCGCGCACTCTAAAGAGAGCTCAGGTGAGAAATTACAAACGTCGAGCAATTGCTCAGAGATGAAAAGTGCCAGCACTGAAAGCTGTTGCTAGCCAGCACCCTTCCTTGGAAGCGCTTTCACAGGCGCAGCAACACTGGGGCTTTGCGCTTCTCTACGCACCAAATGTCACGGTCCTTCTCTTTCCGTCTTGTAGACACGAGCTGAGATATTGCAAACGTCGAGCAATTGCTCCGAGATGAAAAGTGCCAGCACTGAAAGCTCTTGCTAGCCAGCACCCTTCCTTGGAAGCGCTTTCACAGGCGCAGCAACACTGGGGCTTTGCGCTTATAAACGCACCAAGCATCACGGTCCTTCTCTTTCCGTCTCGTAGACACGAGCTGAGAAATTGCAAACGTCGAGCAATTGCTCAGAGATGAAAAGTGCCAGCACTGAAAGCTCTTGCTAGCCAGCCCCCTTCCTTGGAAGCGCTTTTGTAGGCCTAAGAACACTGGGGCTCTGGGCTTCTCTAGCCACCTCATCTTCTGCTCATCCTCTCGCGCACTCTAAAGAGAGCTCAGGTGAGAAATTGCAAACGTTGAGCAATTGCTCAGAGATGAAAAGTGCCAGCACTGAAAGCTGTTGCTAGCCAGCACCCTTCCTTGGAAGCGCTTTCACAGGCGCAGCAACACTGGGGCTTTGCGCTTCTCTACCCACCAAACGTCACGGTCCTTCTCTTTCCGTCTCCTAGACACGAGCTGAGAAATTGCAAAGGTCGAGCAATTGCTCAGAGATGAAAAGTGCCAGCACTGAAAGCTGTTGCTAGCCAGCACCCTTCCTTGGAAGCGCTTTCACAGGCGCAGCAACACTGGGGCTTTGCGCTTCTCTAGCCGCCAAACTTCACAGTCATTCTCTTTCCGTCTCGTAGACATGAGCTGAGAAATTGCAAACGTCGAGCAATTGCTCAGAGATGAAAAGTGCCAGCACTGAAAGCTCTTGCTAGCCAGCACCCTTCCTTGGAAGCGCTTTTGTAGCCCTTAGAACACTTGGGCTCTGGGCTTCCCTAGCCACCTCATCTTCTGCTCATCCTCTCGCGCAGTCTAAAGAGAGCTCAGGTGAGAAATTGCAAACGACGAGCAATTGCTCAGAGATGAAAAGTGCCAGCACTGAAAGCCCTTGCTAGCCAGCACCCTTCCTTGGAAGCGCTTTCACAGGCGCAGTAACACTGGGGCTTTGCACTTCTGTACGTACCAAACGTCACGGTCCTTCTCTTTCCGTCTCCTAGACACGAGCTGAGAAATTGCAAACGTCGAGCAATTGCTCAGAGATGAAAAGTGCCAGCACTGAAAGCTGTTGCTAGCCAGCACCCTTCCTTGGAAGCGCTTTTGTAGGCCTAAGAACACTGGGGCTCTGGGCTTCTCTAGCCACCTCATCTTCTGCTCATCCTCTCGCGCACTCTAAAGAGAGCTCAGGTGAGAAATTACAAACGTCGAGCAATTGCTCAGAGATGAAAAGTGCCAGCACTGAAAGCTCTTGCTAGCCAGCACCCTTCCTTGGAAGCGCTTTTGTAGGCCTAAGAACACTGGGGCTCTGGGCTTCTCTAGCCACCTCATCTTCTGCTCATCCTCTCGCGCACTATAAAGAGAGCTCAGGTGAGAAATTGCAAACGTCGAGCAATTGCTCAGAGATGAAAAGTGCCAGCACTGAAAGCTGTTGCTAGCCAGCACCCTTCCTTGGAAGCGCTTTCACAGGCGCAGCAACACTGGGGCTTTGCGCTTCTATACGCACCAAACGTCACGGTCCTTCTCTTTCCGTCTCGTAGACATGAGCTGAGAAATTGCAAATCTCGAGCAATTGCTCAGAGATGAAAAGTGCCAGCACTGAAAGCTGTTGCTAGCCAGCACCCTTCCTTGGAAGCGCTTTCACAGGCGCAGCAACACTGGGGCTTTGCGCTTCTCTAGCCGCCAAACGTCACAGTCATTCTCTTTCCGTCTCGTAGACATGAGCTGAGAAATTGCAAACGTCGAGCAATTGCTCAGAGATGAAAAGTGCCAGCACTGAAAGCTGTTGCTAGCCAGCACCCTTCCTTGGAAGCGCTTTTGTAGCCCTTAGAACACTTGGGCTCTGGGCTTCCCTAGCCACCTCATCTTCTGCTCATCCTCTCGCGCACTCTAAAGAGAGCTCAGGTGAGAAATTGCAAACGACGACCAATTGCTCAGAGATGAAAAGTGCCAGCACTGAAATCTGTTGCTAGCCAGCACCCTTCCTTGGAAGCGCTTTCACAGGCGCAGTAACACTGGGGCTTTGCACTTCTGTACGTACCAAACGTCACGGTCCTTCTCTTTCCGTCTCCTAGACACGAGCTGAGAAATTGCAAACGTCGAGCAATTGCTCAGAGATGAAAAGTGCCAGCACTGAAAGCTCTTGCTAGCCAGCACCCTTCCTTGGAAGCGCTTTTGTAGGCCTAAGAACACTGGGGCTCTGGGCTTCTCTAGCCACCTCATCTTCTGCTCATCCTCTCGCGCACTCTAAAGAGAGCTCAGGTGAGAAATTACAAACGTGGAGCAATTGCTCAGAGATGAAAAGTGCCAGCACTGAAAGCTGTTGCTAGCCAGCACCCTTCCTTGGAAGCGCTTTCACAGGCGCAGCAACACTGGGGCTTTGCGCTTCTAAACGCACCAAGCATCACGGTCCTTCTCTTTCCGTCTCGTAGACACGAGCTGAGAAATTGCAAACGTCGAGCAATTGCTCAGAGATGAAAAGTGCCAGCACTGAAAGCTCTTGCTAGCCAGCCCCCTTCCTTGGAAGCGCTTTTGTAGGCCTAAGAACACTGGGGCTCTGGGCTTCTCTAGCCACCTCATCTTCTGCTCATCCTCTCGCGCACTCTAAAGAGAGCTCAGGTGAGAAATTGCAAACGTCGAGCAATTGCTCAGAGATGAAAAGTGCCAGCACTGAAAGCTGTTGCTAGCCAGCACCCTTCCTTGGAAGCGCTTTCACAGGCGCAGCAACACTGGGGCTTTGCGCTTCTCTACCCACCAAACGTCACGGTCCTTCTCTTTCCGTCTCGTAGACACGAGCTGAGAAATTGCAAACGTCGAGCAATTGCTCCGAGATGAAAAGTGCCAGCACTGAAAGCTGTTGCTAGCCAGCCCCCTTCCTTGGAAGCGCTTTTGTAGGCCTAAGAACACTGGGGCTCTGGGCTTCTCTAGCCACCTCATCTTCTGCTCATCCTCTCGCGCACTCTAAAGAGAGCTCAGGTGAGAAATTGCAAACGTCCAGCAATTGCTCAGAGATGAAAAGTGCCAGCACTGAAAGCTCTTGCTAGCCAGCACCCTTCCTTGGAAGCGCTTTTGTAGGCCTAAGAACACTGGGGCTCTGGGCTTCTCTAGCCACCTCATCTTCTGCTCATCCTCTCGCGCACTCTAAAGAGAGCTCAGGTGAGAAATTACAAACGTCGAGCAATTGCTCAGAGATGAAAAGTGCCAGCACTGAAAGCTGTTCCTAGCCAGCACCCTTCCTTGGAAGCGCTTTCACAGGCGCAGCAACACTGGGGCTTTGCGCTTCTCTACGCACCAAATGTCACGGTCCTTCTCTTTCCGTCTTGTAGACACGAGCTGAGAAATTGCAAACGTCGAGCAATTGCTCCGAGATGAAAAGTGCCAGCACTGAAAGCTCTTGCTAGCCAGCACCCTTCCTTGGAAGCGCTTTCACAGGCGCAGCAACACTGGGGCTTTGCGCTTCTATACGCACCAAACGTCACGGTCATTCTCTTTCCGCCTCGTAGACACGAGCTGAGAAATTGCAAACGTGGAGCAATTGCTCAGAGATGAAAAGTGCCAGCACTGAAAGCTCTTGCTAGCCAGCACCCTTCCTTGGAAGCGCTTTTGTAGGCCTAAGAACACTGGGGCTCTGGGCTTCTCTAGCCACCTCATCTTCTGCTCATCCTCTCGCGCACTCTAAAGAGAGCTCAGGTGAGAAATTACAAACGTCGAGCAATTGCTCAGAGATGAAAAGTGCCAGCACTGAAAGCTGTTGCTAGCCAGCACCCTTCCTTGGAAGCGCTTTCACAGGCGCAGCAACACTGGGGCTTTGCGCTTCTCTACGCACCAAATGTCACGGTCCTTCTCTTTCCGTCTTGTAGACACGAGCTGAGAAATTGCAAACGTGGAGCAATTGCTCCGAGATGAAAAGTGCCAGCACTGAAAGCTCTTGCTAGCCAGCACCCTTCCTTGGAAGCGCTTTCACAGGCGCAGCAACACTGGGGCTTTGCGCTTCTATACGCACCAAACGTCACGGTCATTCTCTTTCCGTCTCGTAGACACGAGCTGAGAAATTGCAAACGTGGAGCAATTGCTCAGAGATGAAAAGTGCCAGCACTGAAAGCTGTTGCTAGCCAGCACCCTTCCTTGGAAGCGCTTTTGTAGGGCTAAGAACACTGGGGCTCTGGGATTCTCTAGCCACCTCATCTTCTGCTCATCCTCTCGCGCACTCTAAAGAGAGCTCAGGTGAGAAATTGCAAACGTCGAGCAATTGCTCAGAGATGAAAAGTGCCAGCACTGAAAGCTCTTGCTAGCCAGCACCCTTCCTTGGAAGCGCTTTCACAGGCGCAGCAACACTGGGGCTTTGCACTTCTCTACGCACCAAACGTCACGGTCATTCTCTTTCTGTCTCGTAGACACGAGCTGAGAAATTGCAAACGTCCAGCAATTGCTCAGAGATGAAAAGTGCCAGCACTGAAAGCTCTTGCTAGCCAGCACCCTTCCTTGGAAGCGCTTTCACAGGCGCAGCAACACTGGGGCTTTGCGCGTATAAACGCACCAAGCATCATGGTCATTCTCTTTCCGTCTCGTAGACACGAGCTGAGAAATTGCAAACGTCGAGCAATTGCTCAGAGATGAAAAGTGCCAGCACTGAAAGCTGTTGCTAGCCAGCACCCTTCCTTGGAAGCGCTTTCACAGCCGCAGTAACACTGGGGCTTTGCACTTCTCTAGCCACCAAACGTCACGGTCCTTCTCTTTCCGTCTCGTAGACACGAGCTGAGAAATTGCAAACGTCGAGCAATTGCTCAGAGATGAAAAGTGCCAGCACTGAAAGCTCTTGCTAGCCAGCACCCTTCCTTGGAAGCGCTTTCACAGGCGCAGCAACACTGGGGCTTTGCGCTTCTAAACGCACCAAGCATCACGGTCCTTCTCTTTCCGTCTCGTAGACACGAGCTGAGAAATTGCAAACGTCGAGCAATTGCTCAGAGATGAAAAGTGCCAGCACTGAAAGCTCTTGCTAGCCAGCCCCCTTCCTTGGAAGCGCTTTTGTAGGCCTAAGAACACTGGGGCTCTGGGCTTCTCTAGCCACCTCATCTTCTGCTCATCCTCTCGCGCACTCTAAAGAGAGCTCAGGTGAGAAATTGCAAACGTCGAGCAATTGCTCAGAGATGAAAAGTGCCAGCACTGAAAGCTCTTGCTAGCCAGCACCCTTCCTTGGAAGCGCTTTCACAGGCGCAGCAACACTGGGGCTTTGCGCTTCTATACGCACCAAACGTCACGGTCCTTCTCTTTCCGTCTCGTAGACACGAGCTGAGAAATTGCAAACGTCCAGCAATTGCTCAGAGATGAAAAGTGCCAGCACTGAAAGCTGTTGCTAGCCAGCACCCTTCCTTGGAAGCGCTTTCACAGGCGCAGCAACACTGGGGCTTTGCGCTTCTCTACCCACCAAACGTCACGGTCCTTCTCTTTCCGTCTCGTAGACACGAGCTGAGAAATTGCAAAAGTCGAGCAATTGCTCAGAGATGAAAAGTGCCAGCACTGAAAGCTGTTGCTAGCCAGCCCCCTTCCTTGGAAGCGCTTTTGTAGGCCTAAGAACACTGGGGCTCTGGGCTTCTCTAGCCACCTCATCTTCTGCTCATCCTCTCGCGCACTCTAAAGAGAGCTCAGGTGAGAAATTGCAAACGTCGAGCAATTGCTCAGAGATGAAAAGTGCCAGCACTGAAAGCTGTTGCTAGCCAGCACCCTTCCTTGGAAGCGCTTTTGTAGCCCTTAGAACACTTGGGCTCTGGGCTTCCCTAGCCACCTCATCTTCTGCTCATCCTCTCGCGCACTCTAAAGAGAGCTCAGGTGAGAAATTGCAAACGACGAGCAATTGCTCAGAGATGAAAAGTGCCAGCACTGAAAGCTCTTGCTAGCCAGCACCCTTCCTTGGAAGCGCTTTCACAGGCGCAGTAACACTGGGGCTTTGCACTTCTGTACGTACCAAACGTCACGGTCCTTCTCTTTCCGTCTCCTAGACACGAGCTGAGAAATTGCAAACGTCGAGCAATTGCTCAGAGATGAAAAGTGCCAGCACTGAAAGCTGTTGCTAGCCAGCACCCTTCCTTGGAAGCGCTTTTGTAGGCCTAAGAACACTGGGGCTCTGGGCTTCTCTAGCCACCTCATCTTCTGCTCATCCTCTCGCGCACTCTAAAGAGAGCTCAGGTGAGAAATTACAAACGTCGAGCAATTGCTCAGAGATGAAAAGTGCCAGCACTGAAAGCTCTTGCTAGCCAGCACCCTTCCTTGGAAGCGCTTTCACAGGCGCAGCAACACTGGGGCTTTGCACTTCTCTACGCACCAAAAGTCACGGTCATTCTCTTTCTGTCTCGTAGACACGAGCTGAGAAATTGCAAACGTCCAGCAATTGCTCAGAGATGAAAAGTGCCAGCACTGAAAGCTCTTGCTAGCCAGCACCCTTCCTTGGAAGCGCTTTCACAGGCGCAGCAACACTGGGGCTTTGCGCGTATAAACGCACCAAGCATCATGGTCATTCTCTTTCCGTCTCGTAGACACGAGCTGAGAAATTGCAAACGTCGAGCAATTTCTCAGAGATGAAAAGTGCCAGCACTGAAAGCTGTTGCTAGCCAGCACCCTTCCTTGGAAGCGCTTTCACAGCCGCAGTAACACTGGGACTTTGCGCTTCTATACGCACCAAACGTCACGGTCCTTCTCTTTCCGTCTCGTAGACACGAGCTGAGAAATTGCAAACGTCGAGCAATTGCTCAGAGATGAAAAGTGCCAGCACTGAAAGCTCTTGCTAGCCAGCACCCTTCCTTGGAAGCGCTTTCACAGGCGCAGCAACACTGGGGCTTTGCGCTTCTAAACGCACCAAGCATCACGGTCCTTCTCTTTCCGTCTCGTAGACACGAGCTGAGAAATTGCAAACGTCGAGCAATTGCTCAGAGATGAAAAGTGCCAGCACTGAAAGCTCTTGCTAGCCAGCACCCTTCCTTGGAAGCGCTTTTGTAGGCCTAAGAACACTGGGGCTCTGGGCTTCTCTAGCCACCTCATCTTCTGCTCATCCTCTCGCGCACTCTAAAGAGAGCTCAGGTGAGAAATTGCAAACGTCCAGCAATTGCTCAGAGATGAAAAGTGCCAGCACTGAAAGCTGTTGCTAGCCAGCACCCTTCCTTGGAAGCGCTTTCACAGGCGCAGCAACACTGGGGCTTTGCGCTTCTCTAGCCACCAAATGTCACGGTCCTTCTCTTTCCGTCTCGTAGACATGAGGTGAGAAATTGCAAATGTCGAGCAATTGCTCAGAGATGAAAAGTGCCAGCACTGAAAGCTGTTGCTAGCCAGCACCCTTCCTTGGAAGCGCTTTCACAGGCGCAGCAACACTGGGGCTTTGCGCTTCTAAACGCACCAAGCATCACGGTCCTTCTCTTTCCGTCTCGTAGACACGAGCTGAGAAATTGCAAACGTCGAGCAATTGCTCAGAGATGAAAAGTGCCAGCACTGAAAGCTCTTGCTAGCCAGCACCCTTCCTTGGAAGCGCTTTTGTAGGCCTAAGAACACTGGGGCTCTGGGCTTCTCTAGCCACCTCATCTTCTGCTCATCCTCTCGCGCACTCTAAAGAGAGCTCAGGTGAGAAATTACAAACGTCGAGCAATTGCTCAGAGATGAAAAGTGCCAGCACTGAAAGCTCTTGCTAGCCAGCACCCTTCCTTGGAAGCGCTTTCACAGGCGCAGCAACACTGGGGCTTTGCACTTCTCTACGCACCAAAAGTCACGGTCATTCTCTTTCTGTCTCGTAGACACGAGCTGAGAAATTGCAAACGTCCAGCAATTGCTCAGAGATGAAAAGTGCCAGCACTGAAAGCTCTTGTTAGCCAGCACCCTTCCTTGGAAGCGCTTTCACAGGCGCAGCAACACTGGGGCTTTGCGCGTATAAACGCACCAAACGTCACGGTCCTTCTCTTTCCGTCTCGTAGACACGAGCTGAGAAATTGCAAACGTCGAGCAATTGCTCAGAGATGAAAAGTGCCAGCACTGAAAGCTGTTGCTAGCCAGCACCCTTCCTTGGAAGCGCTTTCACAGGCGCAGTAACACTGGGACTTTGCGCTTCTCTAGCCACCAAACGTCACGGTCCTTCTCTTTCCGTCTCGTAGACACGAGCTGAGAAATTGCAAACGTCGAGCAATTGCTCAGAGATGAAAAGTGCCAGCACTGAAAGCTCTTGCTAGCCAGCACCCTTCCTTGGAAGCGCTTTCACAGGCGCAGCAACACTGGGGCTTTGCGCTTCTAAACGCACCAAGCATCACGGTCCTTCTCTTTCCGTCTCGTAGACACGAGCTGAGAAATTGCAAACGTCGAGCAATTGCTCAGAGATGAAAAGTGCCAGCACTGAAAGCTCTTGCTAGCCAGCCCCCTTCCTTGGAAGCGCTTTTGTAGGCCTAAGAACACTGGGGCTCTGGGCTTCTCTAGCCACCTAATCTTCTGCTCATCCTCTCGCGCACTCTAAAGAGAGCTCAGGTGAGAAATTGCAAACGTCGAGCAATTGCTCAGAGATGAAAAGTGCCAGCACTGAAAGCTGTTGCTAGCCAGCACCCTTCCTTGGAAGCGCTTTCACAGGCGCAGCAACACTGGGGCTTTGCGCTTCTCTACGCACCAAACGTCACGGTCCTTCTCTTTCCGTCTCATAGACACGAGCTGAGAAATTGCAAACGTCGAGCAATTGCTCCGAGATGAAAAGTGCCAGCACTGAAAGCTCTTGCTAGCCAGCACCCTTCCTTGGAAGCGCTTTCACAGGCGCAGCAACACTGGGGCTTTGCGCTTCTATACGCACCAAACATCACGGTCATTCTCTTTCCGCCTCGTAGACACGAGCTGAGAAATTGCAAACGTGGAGCAATTGCTCAGAGATGAAAAGTGCCAGCACTGAAAGCTCTTGCTAGCCAGCACCCTTCCTTGGAAGCGCTTTTGTAGGCCTAAGAACACTGGGGCTCTGGGCTTCTCTAGCCACCTCATCTTCTGCTCATCCTCTCGCGCACTCTAAAGAGAGCTCAGGTGAGAAATTACAAACGTCGAGCAATTGCTCAGAGATGAAAAGTGCCAGCACTGAAAGCTGTTGCTAGCCAGCACCCTTCCTTGGAAGCGCTTTCACAGGCGCAGCAACACTGGGGCTTTGCGCTTCTCTACGCACCAAATGTCACGGTCCTTCTCTTTCCGTCTTGTAGACACGAGCTGAGAAATTGCAAATGTCGAGCAATTGCTCCGAGATGAAAAGTGCCAGCACTGAAAGCTCTTGCTAGCCAGCACCCTTCCTTGGAAGCGCTTTCACAGGCGCAGCAACACTGGGGCTTTGCGCTTCTATACGCACCAAACGTCACGGTCATTCTCTTTCCGCCTCGTAGACACGAGCTGAGAAATTGCAAACGTGGAGCAATTGCTCAGAGATGAAAAGTGCCAGCACTGAAAGCTGTTGCTAGCCAGCCCCCTTCCTTGGAAGCGCTTTTGTAGGGCTAAGAACACTGGGGCTCTGGGCTTCTCTAGCCACCTCATCTTCTGCTCATCCTCTCGCGCACTCTAAAGAGAGCTCAGGTGAGAAATTGCAAACGTCGAGCAATTGCTCAGAGATGAAAAGTGCCAGCACTGAAAGCTGTTGCTAGCCAGCACCCTTCCTTGGAAGCGCTTTCACAGGCGCAGCAACACTGGGGCTTTGCGCTTCTATACGCACCAAACGTCACGGTCCTTCTCTTTCCGTCTCGTAGACATGAGCTGAGAAATTGCAAATGTCGAGCAATTGCTCAGAGATGAAAAGTGCCAGCACTGAAAGCTGTTGCTAGCCAGCACCCTTCCTTGGAAGCGCTCTCACAGGCGCAGCAACACTGGGGCTTTGCGCTTCTCTAGCCGCCAAACGTCACAGTCATTCTCTTTCCGTCTCGTAGACATGAGCTGAGAAATTGCAAACGTCGAGCAATTGCTCAGAGATGAAAAGTGCCAGCACTGAAAGCTCTTGCTAGCCAGCACCCTTCCTTGGAAGCGCTTTTGTAGCCCTTAGAACACTTGGGCTCTGGGCTTCCCTAGCCACCTCATCTTCTGCTCATCCTCTCGCGCACTCTAAAGAGAGCTCAGGTGAGAAATTGCAAACGACGAGCAATTGCTCAGAGATGAAAAGTGCCAGCACTGAAAGCCCTTGCTAGCCAGCACCCTTCCTTGGAAGCGCTTTCACAGGCGCAGTAACACTGGGGCTTTGCACTTCTGTACGTACCAAACGTCACGGTCCTTCTCTTTCCGTCTCGTAGACACGAGCTGAGAAATTGCAAACGTCGAGCAATTGCTCAGAGATGAAAAGTGCCAGCACTGAAAGCTGTTGCTAGCCAGCACCCTTCCTTGGAAGCGCTTTTGTAGGCCTAAGAACACTGGGGCTCTGGGCTTCTCTAGCCACCTCATCTTCTGCTCATCCTCTCGCGCACTCTAAAGAGAGCTCAGGTGAGAAATTACAAACGTGGAGCAATTGCTCAGAGATGAAAAGTGCCAGCACTGAAAGCTGTTGCTAGCCAGCACCCTTCCTTGGAAGCGCTTTCACAGGCGCAGCAACACTGGGGCTTTGCGCTTCTAAACGCACCAAGCATCACGGTCCTTCTCTTTCCGTCTCGTAGACACGAGCTGAGAAATTGCAAAGGTCGAGCAATTGCTCAGAGATGAAAAGTGCCAGCACTGAAAGCTGTTGCTAGCCAGCCCCCTTCCTTGGAAGCGCTTTTGTAGGCCTAAGAACACTGGGGCTCTGGGCTTCTCTAGCCACCTCATCTTCTGCTCATCCTCTCGCGCACTCTAAAGAGAGCTCAGGTGAGAAATTGCAAACGTCGAGCAATTGCTCAGAGATGAAAAGTGCCAGCACTGAAAGCTCTTGCTAGCCAGCACCCTTCCTTGGAAGCGCTTTCACAGGCGCAGCAACACTGGGGCTTTGCGCTTCTAAACGCACCAAGCATCACGGTCCTTCTCTTTCCGTCTCGTAGACACGAGCTGAGAAATTGCAAACGTCGAGCAATTGCTCAGAGATGAAAAGTGCCAGCACTGAAAGCTCTTGCTAGCCAGCCCCCTTCCTTGGAAGCGCTTTTGTAGGCCTAAGAACACTGGGGCTCTGGGCTTCTCTAGCCACCTCATCTTCTGCTCATCCTCTCGCGCACTCTAAAGAGAGCTCAGGTGAGAAATTGCAAACGTCGAGCAATTGCTCAGAGATGAAAAGTGCCAGCACTGAAAGCTGTTGCTAGCCAGCACCCTTCCTTGGAAGCGCTTTCACAGGCGCAGCAACACTGGGGCTTTGCGCTTCTCTACGCACCAAACGTCACGGTCCTTCTCTTTCCGTCTCATAGACACGAGCTGAGAAATTGCAAACGTCGAGCAATTGCTCCGAGATGAAAAGTGCCAGCACTGAAAGCTCTTGCTAGCCAGCACCCTTCCTTGGAAGCGCTTTCACAGGCGCAGCAACACTGGGGCTTTGCGCTTCTATACGCACCAAACGTCACGGTCCTTCTCTTTCCGCCTCGTAGACACGAGCTGAGAAATTGCAAACGTCGAGCAATTGCTCCGAGATGAAAAGTGCCAGCACTGAAAGCTCTTGCTAGCCAGCACCCTTCCTTGGAAGCGCTTTTGTAGGCCTAAGAACACTGGGGCTCTGGGCTTCTCTAGCCACCTCATCTTCTGCTCATCCTCTCGCGCACTCTAAAGAGAGCTCAGGTGAGAAATTACAAACGTCGAGCAATTGCTCAGAGATGAAAAGTGCCAGCACTGAAAGCTGTTGCTAGCCAGCACCCTTCCTTGGAAGCGCTTTCACAGGCGCAGCAACACTGGGGCTTTGCGCTTCTATACGCACCAAATGTCACGGTCCTTCTCTTTCCGTCTTGTAGACACGAGCTGAGAAATTGCAAACGTCGAGCAATTGCTCCGAGATGAAAAGTGCCAGCACTGAAAGCTCTTGCTAGCCAGCACCCTTCCTTGGAAGCGCTTTCACAGGCGCAGCAACACTGGGGCTTTGCGCTTCTATACGCACCAAACGTCACGGTCATTCTCTTTCCGCCTCGTAGACACGAGCTGAGAAATTGCAAACGTGGAGCAATTGCTCAGAGATGAAAAGTGCCAGCACTGAAAGCTGTTGCTAGCCAGCACCCTTCCTTGGAAGCGCTTTTGTAGGGCTAAGAACACTGGGGCTCTGGGCTTCTCTAGCCACCTCATCTTCTGCTCATCCTCTCGCGCACTCTAAAGAGAGCTCAGGTGAGAAATTGCAAACGTCGAGCAATTGCTCAGAGATGAAAAGTGCCAGCACTGAAAGCTGTTGCTAGCCAGCACCCTTCCTTGGAAGCGCTTTCACAGGCGCAGCAACACTGGGGCTTTGCGCTTCTATACGCACCAAACGTCACGGTCCTTCTCTTTCCGTCTCGTAGACATGAGCTGAGAAATTGCAAATGTCGAGCAATTGCTCCGAGATGAAAAGTGCCAGCACTGAAAGCTGTTGCTAGCCAGCACCCTTCCTTGGAAGCGCTTTCACAGGCGCAGCAACACTGGGGCTTTGCGCTTCTCTAGCCGCCAAACGTCACAGTCATTCTCTTTCCGTCTCGTAGACATGAGCTGAGAAATTGCAAACGTCGAGCAATTGCTCAGAGATGAAAAGTGCCAGCACTGAAAGCTCTTGCTAGCCAGCACCCTTCCTTGGAAGCGCTTTTGTAGCCCTTAGAACACTTGGGCTCTGGGCTTCCCTAGCCACCTCATCTTCTGCTCATCCTCTCGCGCACTCTAAAGAGAGCTCAGGTGAGAAATTGCAAACGACGAGCAATTGCTCAGAGATGAAAAGTGCCAGCACTGAAAGCCCTTGCTAGCCAGCACCCTTCCTTGGAAGCGCTTTCACAGGCGCAGTAACACTGGGGCTTTGCACTTCTGTACGTACCAAACGTCACGGTCCTTCTCTTTCCGTCTCGTAGACACGAGCTGAGAAATTGCAAACGTGGAGCAATTGCTCAGAGATGAAAAGTGCCAGCACTGAAAGCTGTTGCTAGCCAGCACCCTTCCTTGGAAGCGCTTTTGTAGGCCTAAGAACACTGGGGCTCTGGGCTTCTCTAGCCACCTCATCTTCTGCTCATCCTCTCGCGCACTCTAAAGAGAGCTCAGGTGAGAAATTACAAACGTGGAGCAATTGCTCAGAGATGAAAAGTGCCAGCACTGAAAGCTGTTGCTAGCCAGCACCCTTCCTTGGAAGCGCTTTCACAGGCGCAGCAACACTGGGGCTTTGCGCTTCTAAACGCACCAAGCATCACGGTCCTTCTCTTTCCGTCTCGTAGACACGAGCTGAGAAATTGCAAACGTCGAGCAATTGCTCAGAGATGAAAAGTGCCAGCACTGAAAGCTCTTGCTAGCCAGCCCCCTTCCTTGGAAGCGCTTTTGTAGGCCTAAGAACACTGGGGCTCTGGGCTTCTCTAGCCACCTCATCTTCTGCTCATCCTCTCGCGCACTCTAAAGAGAGCTCAGGTGAGAAATTGCAAACGTCGAGCAATTGCTCCGAGATGAAAAGTGCCAGCACTGAAAGCTCTTGCTAGCCAGCACCCTTCCTTGGAAGCGCTTTCACAGGCGCAGCAACACTGGGGCTTTGCGCTTCTAAACGCACCAAGCATCACGGTCCTTCTCTTTCCGTCTCGTAGACACGAGCTGAGAAATTGCAAACGTCGAGCAATTGCTCCGAGATGAAAAGTGCCAGCACTGAAAGCTCTTGCTAGCCAGCCCCCTTCCTTGGAAGCGCTTTTGTAGGCCTAAGAACACTGGGGCTCTGGGCTTCTCTAGCCACCTCATCTTCTGCTCATCCTCTCGCGCACTCTAAAGAGAGCTCAGGTGAGAAATTGCAAACGTCGAGCAATTGCTCAGAGATGAAAAGTGCCAGCACTGAAAGCTGTTGCTAGCCAGCAGCCTTCCTTGGAAGCGCTTTTGTAGGCCTAAGAACACTGGGGCTCTGGGCTTCTCTAGCCACCTCATCTTCTGCTCATCCTCTCGCGCACTCTAAAGAGAGCTCAGGTGAGAAATTACAAACGTCGAGCAATTGCTCAGAGATGAAAAGTGCCAGCACTGAAAGCTGTTGCTAGCCAGCACCCTTCCTTGGAAGCGCTTTCACAGGCGCAGCAACACTGGGGCTTTGCGCTTCTCTACGCACCAAATGTCACGGTCCTTCTCTTTCCGTCTTGTAGAAACGAGCTGAGAAATTGCAAACGTCGAGCAATTGCTCCGAGATGAAAAGTGCCAGCACTGAAAGCTGTTGCTAGCCAGCACCCTTCCTTGGAAGCGCTTTCACAGGCGCAGCAACACTGGGGCTTTGCGCTTCTATACGCACCAAACGTCACGGTCATTCTCTTTCCGTCTCCTAGACACGAGCTGAGAAATTGCAAACGTCCAGCAATTGCTCAGAGATGAAAAGTGCCAGCACTGAAAGCTCTTGCTAGCCAGCACCCTTCCTTGGAAGCGCTTTTGTAGGCCTAAGAACACTGGGGCTCTGGGCTTCTCTAGCCACCTCATCTTCTGCTCATCCTCTCGCGCACTCTAAAGAGAGCTCAGGTGAGAAATTACAAACGTCGAGCAATTGCTCAGAGATGAAAAGTGCCAGCACTGAAAGCTGTTGCTAGCCAGCACCCTTCCTTGGAAGCGCTTTCACAGGCGCAGCAACACTGGGGCTTTGCGCTTCTCTACGCACCAAATGTCACGGTCCTTCTCTTTCCGTCTTGTAGACACGAGCTGAGAAATTGCAAACGTCGAGCAATTGCTCCGAGATGAAAAGTGCCAGCACTGAAAGCTCTTGCTAGCCAGCACCCTTCCTTGGAAGCGCTTTCACAGGCGCAGCAACACTGGGGCTTTGCGCTTCTATACGCACCAAACGTCACGGTCATTCTCTTTCCGCCTCGTAGACACGAGCTGAGAAATTGCAAACGTGGAGCAATTGCTCAGAGATGAAAAGTGCCAGCACTGAAAGCTGTTGCTAGCCAGCACCCTTCCTTGGAAGCGCTTTTGTAGGGCTAAGAACACTGGGGCTCTGGGATTCTCTAGCCACCTCATCTTCTGCTCATCCTCTCGCGCACTCTAAAGAGAGCTCAGGTGAGAAATTGCAAACGTCGAGCAATTGCTCAGAGATGAAAAGTGCCAGCACTGAAAGCTCTTGCTAGCCAGCACCCTTCCTTGGAAGCGCTTTCACAGGCGCAGCAACACTGGGGCTTTGCACTTCTCTACGCACCAAACGTCACGATCATTCTCTTTCTGTCTCGTAGACACGAGCTGAGAAATTGCAAACGTCCAGCAATTGCTCAGAGATGAAAAGTGCCAGCACTGAAAGCTCTTGCTAGCCAGCACCCTTCCTTGGAAGCGCTTTCACAGGCGCAGCAACACTGGGGCTTTGCGCTTCTCTACCCACCAAACGTCACGGTCCTTCTCTTTCCGTCTCGTAGACACGAGCTGAGAAATTGCAAACGTCGAGCAATTGCTCAGAGATGAAAAGTGCCAGCACTGAAAGCTCTTGCTAGCCAGCCCCCTTCCTTGGAAGCGCTTTTGTAGGCCTAAGAACACTGGGGCTCTGGGCTTCTCTAGCCACCTCATCTTCTGCTCATCCTCTCGCGCACTCTAAAGAGAGCTCAGGTGAGAAATTGCAAACGTCGAGCAATTGCTCAGAGATGAAAAGTGCCAGCACTGAAAGCTGTTGCTAGCCAGCACCCTTCCTTGGAAGCGCTTTTGTAGCCCTTAGAACACTTGGGCTCTGGGCTTCCCTAGCCACCTCATCTTCTGCTCATCCTCTCGCGCACTCTAAAGAGAGCTCAGGTGAGAAATTGCAAACGACGAGCAATTGCTCAGAGATGAAAAGTGCCAGCACTGAAAGCTGTTGCTAGCCAGCACCCTTCCTTGGAAGCGCTTTCACAGGCGCAGTAACACTGGGGCTTTGCACTTCTGTACGTACCAAACGTCACGGTCCTTCTCTTTCCGTCTCCTAGACACGAGCTGAGAAATTGCAAACGTCGAGCAATTGCTCAGAGATGAAAAGTGCCAGCACTGAAAGCTCTTGCTAGCCAGCACCCTTCCTTGGAAGCGCTTTTGTAGGCCTAAGAACACTGGGGCTCTGGGCTTCTCTAGCCACCTCATCTTCTGCTCATCCTCTCGCGCACTCTAAAGAGAGCTCAGGTGAGAAATTACAAACGTCGAGCAATTGCTCAGAGATGAAAAGTGCCAGCACTGAAAGCTCTTGCTAGCCAGCACCCTTCCTTGGAAGCGCTTTCACAGGCGCAGCAACACTGGGGCTTTGCACTTCTCTACGCACCAAAAGTCACGGTCATTCTCTTTCTGTCTCGTAGACACGAGCTGAGAAATTGCAAACGTCCAGCAATTGCTCAGAGATGAAAAGTGCCAGCACTGAAAGCTCTTGCTAGCCAGCACCCTTCCTTGGAAGCGCTTTCACAGGCGCAGCAACACTGGGGCTTTGCGCGTATAAACGCACCAAGCATCATGGTCATTCTCTTTCCGTCTCGTAGACACGAGCTGAGAAATTGCAAACGTCGAGCAATTGCTCAGAGATGAAAAGTGCCAGCACTGAAAGCTGTTGCTAGCCAGCACCCTTCCTTGGAAGCGCTTTCACAGCCGCAGTAACACTGGGACTTTGCGCTTCTCTAGCCACCAAACGTCACGGTCCTTCTCTTTCCGTCTCGTAGACACGAGCTGAGAAATTGCAAACGTCCAGCAATTGCTCAGAGATGAAAAGTGCCAGCACTGAAAGCTCTTGCTAGCCAGCACCCTTCCTTGGAAGCGCTTTCACAGGCGCAGCAACACTGGGGCTTTGCGCTTCTAAACGCACCAAGCATCACGGTCCTTCTCTTTCCGTCTCGTAGACACGAGCTGAGAAATTGCAAACGTCGAGCAATTGCTCAGAGATGAAAAGTGCCAGCACTGAAAGCTCTTGCTAGCCAGCCCCCTTCCTTGGAAGCGCTTTTGTAGGCCTAAGAACACTGGGGCTCTGGGCTTCTCTAGCCACCTAATCTACTGCTCATCCTCTCGCGCACTCTAAAGAGAGCTCAGGTGAGAAATTGCAAACGTCGAGCAATTGCTCAGAGATGAAAAGTGCCAGCACTGAAAGCTGTTGCTAGCCAGCACCCTTCCTTGGAAGCGCTTTCACAGGCGCAGCAACACTGGGGCTTTGCGCTTCTATACGCACCAAACGTCACGGTCCTTCTCTTTCCGTCTCGTAGACACGAGCTGAGAAATTGCAAACGTCCAGCAATTGCTCAGAGATGAAAAGTGCCAGCACTGAAAGCTGTTGCTAGCCAGCACCCTTCCTTGGAAGCGCTTTCACAGGCGCAGCAACACTGGGGCTTTGCGCTTCTCTACCCACCAAACGTCACGGTCCTTCTCTTTCCGTCTCGTAGACACGAGCTGAGAAATTGCAAACGTGGAGCAATTGCTCAGAGATGAAAAGTGCCAGCACTGAAAGCTGTTGCTAGCCAGCACCCTTCCTTGGAAGCGCTTTTGTAGGGCTAAGAACACTGGGGCTCTGGGCTTCTCTAGCCACCTCATCTTCTGCTCATCCTCTCGCGCACTCTAAAGAGAGCTCAGGTGAGAAATTGCAAACGACGAGCAATTGCTCAGAGATGAAAAGTGCCAGCACTGAAAGCTGTTGCTAGCCAGCACCCTTCCTTGGAAGCGCTTTCACAGGCGCAGCAACACTGGGGCTTTGCGCTTCTAAACGCACCAAGCATCACGGTCCTTCTCTTTCCGTCTCGTAGACACGAGCTGAGAAATTGCAAACGTCGACCAATTGCTCAGAGATGAAAAGTGCCAGCACTGAAAGCTGTTGCTAGCCAGCACCCTTCCTTGGAAGCGCTTTTGTAGGCCTAAGAACACTGGGGCTCTGGGCTTCTCTAGCCACCTCATCTTCTGCTCATCCTCTCGCGCACTCTAAAGAGAGCTCAGGTGAGAAATTACAAACGTCGAGCAATTGCTCAGAGATGAAAAGTGCCAGCACTGAAAGCTCTTGCTAGCCAGCACCCTTCCTTGGAAGCGCTTTCACAGGCGCAGCAACACTGGGGCTTTGCACTTCTCTACGCACCAAAAGTCACGGTCATTCTCTTTCTGTCTCGTAGACACGAGCTGAGAAATTGCAAACGTCCAGCAATTGCTCAGAGATGAAAAGTGCCAGCACTGAAAGCTCTTGCTAGCCAGCACCCTTCCTTGGAAGCGCTTTCACAGGCGCAGCAACACTGGGGCTTTGCGCGTATAAACGCACCAAGCATCATGGTCATTCTCTTTCCGTCTCGTAGACACGAGCTGAGAAATTGCAAACGTCGAGCAATTGCTCAGAGATGAAAAGTGCCAGCACTGAAAGCTGTTGCTAGCCAGCACCCTTCCTTGGAAGCGCTTTCACAGCCGCAGTAACACTGGGACTTTGCGCTTCTCTAGCCACCAAACGTCACGGTCCTTCTCTTTCCGTCTCGTAGACACGAGCTGAGAAATTGCAAACGTCGAGCAATTGCTCAGAGATGAAAAGTGCCAGCACTGAAAGCTCTTGCTAGCCAGCACCCTTCCTTGGAAGCGCTTTCACAGGCGCAGCAACACTGGGGCTTTGCGCTTCTAAACGCACCAAGCATCACGGTCCTTCTCTTTCCGTCTCGTAGACACGAGCTGAGAAATTGCAAACGTCGAGCAATTGCTCAGAGATGAAAAGTGCCAGCACTGAAAGCTCTTGCTAGCCAGCCCCCTTCCTTGGAAGCGCTTTTGTAGGCCTAAGAACACTGGGGCTCTGGGCTTCTCTAGCCACCTAATCTTCTGCTCATCCTCTCACGCACTCTAAAGAGAGCTCAGGTGAGAAATTGCAAACGTCGAGCAATTGCTCAGAGATGAAAAGTGCCAGCACTGAAAGCTGTTGCTAGCCAGCACCCTTCCTTGGAAGCGCTTTCACAGGCGCAGCAACACTGGGGCTTTGCGCTTCTATACGCACCAAACGTCACGGTCCTTCTCTTTCCGTCTCGTAGACACGAGCTGAGAAATTGCAAACGTCCAGCAATTGCTCAGAGATGAAAAGTGCCAGCACTGAAAGCTGTTGCTAGCCAGCACCCTTCCTTGGAAGCGCTTTCACAGGCGCAGCAACACTGGGGCTTTGCGCTTCTCTACCCACCAAACGTCACGGTCCTTCTCTTTCCGTCTCGTAGACACGAGCTGAGAAATTGCAAAAGTCGACCAATTGCTCAGAGATGAAAAGTGCCAGCACTGAAAGCTGTTGCTAGCCAGCACCCTTCCTTGGAAGCGCTTTTGTAGGCCTAAGAACACTGGGGCTCTGGGCTTCTCTAGCCACCTCATCTTCTGCTCATCCTCTCGCGCACTCTAAAGAGAGCTCAGGTGAGAAATTGCAAACGTCGAGCAATTGCTCAGAGATGAAAAGTGCCAGCACTGAAAGCTCTTGCTAGCCAGCACCCTTCCTTGGAAGCGCTTTTGTAGCCCTTAGAACACTTGGGCTCTGGGCTTCTCTAGCCACCTCATCTTCTGCTCATCCTCTCGCGCACTCTAAAGAGAGCTCAGGTGAGAAATTGCAAACGACGAGCAATTGCTCAGAGATGAAAAGTGCCAGCACTGAAAGCTGTTGCTAGCCAGCACCCTTCCTTGGAAGCGCTTTCACAGGCGCAGTAACACTGGGGCTTTGCACTTCTGTACGTACCAAACGTCACGGTCCTTCTCTTTCCGTCTCCTAGACACGAGCTGAGAAATTGCAAACGTCGAGCAATTGCTCAGAGATGAAAAGTGCCAGCACTGAAAGCTGTTGCTAGCCAGCACCCTTCCTTGGAAGCGCTTTTGTAGGCCTAAGAACACTGGGGCTCTGGGCTTCTCTAGCCACCTCATCTTCTGCTCATCCTCTCGCGCACTCTAAAGAGAGCTCAGGTGAGAAATTACAAACGTCGAGCAATTGCTCAGAGATGAAAAGTGCCAGCACTGAAAGCTGTTGCTAGCCAGCACCCTTCCTTGGAAGCGCTTTCACAGGCGCAGCAACACTGGGGCTTTGCGCTTCTCTAGCCACCAAATGTCACGGTCCTTCTCTTTCCGTCTCCTAGACACGAGCTGAGAAATTGCAAACGTCGAGCAATTGCTCCGAGATGAAAAGTGCCAGCACTGAAAGCTCTTGCTAGCCAGCACCCTTCCTTGGAAGCGCTTTCACAGGCGCAGCAACACTGGGGCTTTGCGCTTCTATACGCACCAAACGTCACGGTCATTCTCTTTCCGCCTCGTAGACACGAGCTGAGAAATTGCAAACGTGGAGCAATTGCTCAGAGATGAAAAGTGCCAGCACTGAAAGCTCTTGCTAGCCAGCACCCTTCCTTGGAAGCGCTTTTGTAGGCCTAAGAACACTGGGGCTCTGGGCTTCTCTAGCCACCTCATCTTCTGCTCATCCTCTCGCGCACTCTAAAGAGAGCTCAGGTGAGAAATTACAAACGTCGAGCAATTGCTCAGAGATGAAAAGTGCCAGCACTGAAAGCTGTTGCTAGCCAGCACCCTTCCTTGGAAGCGCTTTCACAGGCGCAGCAACACTGGGGCTTTGCGCTTCTCTACGCACCAAATGTCACGGTCCTTCTCTTTCCGTCTTGTAGACACGAGCTGAGAAATTGCAAACGTCGAGCAATTGCTCAGAGATGAAAAGTGCCAGCACTGAAAGCTCTTGCTAGCCAGCACCCTTCCTTGGAAGCGCTTTCACAGGCGCAGCAACACTGGGGCTTTGCGCTTCTATACGCACCAAACGTCACGGTCATTCTCTTTCCGCCTCGTAGACACGAGCTGAGAAATTGCAAACGTGGAGCAATTGCTCAGAGATGAAAAGTGCCAGCACTGAAAGCTGTTGCTAGCCAGCACCCTTCCTTGGAAGCGCTTTTGTAGGGCTAAGAACACTGGGGCTCTGGGATTCTCTAGCCACCTCATCTTCTGCTCATCCTCTCGCGCACTCTAAAGAGAGCTCAGGTGAGAAATTGCAAACGTCGAGCAATTGCTCAGAGATGAAAAGTGCCAGCACTGAAAGCTCTTGCTAGCCAGCACCCTTCCTTGGAAGCGCTTTCACAGGCGCAGCAACACTGGGGCTTTGCACTTCTCTACGCACCAAACGTCACGGTCATTCTCTTTCTGTCTCGTAGACACGAGCTGAGAAATTGCAAACGTCCAGCAATTGCTCAGAGATGAAAAGTGCCAGCACTGAAAGCTCTTGCTAGCCAGCACCCTTCCTTGGAAGCGCTTTCACAGGCGCAGCAACACTGGGGCTTTGCGCTTCCAAACGCACCAAGCATCATGGTCATTCTCTTTCCGTCTCGTAGACACGAGCTGAGAAATTGCAAACGTCGAGCAATTGCTCAGAGATGAAAAGTGGCAGCACTGAAAGGTGTTGCTAGCCAGCACCCTTCCTTGGAAGCGCTTTCACAGCCGCAGTAACACTGGGACTTTGCGCTTCTCTAGCCACCAAACGTCACGGTCCTTCTCTTTCCGTCTCGTAGACACGAGCTGAGAAATTGCAAACGTCGAGCAATTGCTCAGAGATGAAAAGTGCCAGCACTGAAAGCTCTTGCTAGCCAGCACCCTTCCTTGGAAGCGCTTTCACAGGCGCAGCAACACTGGGGCTTTGCGCTTCTAAACGCACCAAGCATCACGGTCCTTCTCTTTCCGTCTCGTAGACACGAGCTGAGAAATTGCAAACGTCGAGCAATTGCTCAGAGATGAAAAGTGCCAGCACTGAAAGCTCTTGCTAGCCAGCCCCCTTCCTTGGAAGCGCTTTTGTAGGCCTAAGAACAGTGGGGCTCTGGGCTTCTCTAGCCACCTAATCTTCTGCTCATCCTCTCGCGCACTCTAAAGAGAGCTCAGGTGAGAAATTGCAAACGTCGAGCAATTGCTCAGAGATGAAAAGTGCCAGCACTGAAAGCTGTTGCTAGCCAGCACCCTTCCTTGGAAGCGCTTTCACAGGCGCAGCAACACTGGGGCTTTGCGCTTCTATACGCACCAAACGTCACGGTCCTTCTCTTTCCGTCTCCTAGACACGAGCTGAGAAATTGCAAACGTCCAGCAATTGCTCAGAGATGAAAAGTGCCAGCACTGAAAGCTGTTGCTAGCCAGCACCCTTCCTTGGAAGCGCTTTCACAGGCGCAGCAACACTGGGGCTTTGCGCTTCTCTACCCACCAAACGTCACGGTCCTTCTCTTTCCGTCTCGTAGACACGAGCTGAGAAATTGCAAAAGTCGACCAATTGCTCAGAGATGAAAAGTGCCAGCACTGAAAGCTGTTGCTAGCCAGCCCCCTTCCTTGGAAGCGCTTTTGTAGGCCTAAGAACACTGGGGCTCTGGGCTTCTCTAGCCACCTCATCTTCTGCTCATCCTCTCGCGCACTCTAAAGAGAGCTCAGGTGAGAAATTGCAAACGTCGAGCAATTGCTCAGAGATGAAAAGTGCCAGCACTGAAAGCTCTTGCTAGCCAGCACCCTTCCTTGGAAGCGCTTTTGTAGCCCTTAGAACACTTGGGCTCTGGGCTTCCCTAGCCACCTCATCTTCTGCTCATCCTCTCGCGCACTCTAAAGAGAGCTCAGGTGAGAAATTGCAAACGACGAGCAATTGCTCAGAGATGAAAAGTGCCAGCACTGAAAGCTCTTGCTAGCCAGCACCCTTCCTTGGAAGCGCTTTCACAGGCGCAGTAACACTGGGGCTTTGCACTTCTGTACGTACCAAACGTCACGGTCCTTCTCTTTCCGTCTCCTAGACACGAGATGAGAAATTGCAAACGTGGAGCAATTGCTCCGAGATGAAAAGTGCCAGCACTGAAAGCTGTTGCTAGCCAGCACCCTTCCTTGGAAGCGCTTTTGTAGGCCTAAGAACACTGGGGCTCTGGGCTTCTCTAGCCACCTCATCTTCTGCTCATCCTCTCGCGCACTCTAAAGAGAGCTCAGGTGAGAAATTGCAAACGTCGAGCAATTGCTCAGAGATGAAAAGTGCCAGCACTGAAAGCTGTTGCTAGCCAGCACCCTTCCTTGGAAGCGCTTTCACAGGCGCAGCAACACTGGGGCTTTGCGCTTATAAACGCACCAAGCATCATGGTCATTCTCTTTCCGTCTCGTAGACACGAGCTGAGAAATTGCAAACGTCGAGCAATTGCTCAGAGATGAAAAGTGCCAGCACTGAAAGCTCTTGCTAGCCAGCACCCTTCCTTGGAAGCGCTTTCACAGGCGCAGTAACACTGGGACTTTGCGCTTCTCTAGCCACCAAACGTCACGGTCCTTCTCTTTCCGTCTCGTAGACACGAGCTGAGAAATTGCAAACGTCGAGCAATTGCTCAGAGATGAAAAGTGCCAGCACTGAAAGCTCTTGCTAGCCAGCACCCTTCCTTGGAAGCGCTTTTGTAGGCCTAAGAACACTGGGGCTCTGGGCTTCTCTAGCCACCTCATCTTCTGCTCATCCTCTCGCGCACTCTAAAGAGAGCTCAGGTGAGAAATTGCAAACGTCGAGCAATTGCTCAGAGATGAAAAGTGCCAGCACTGAAAGCTGTTGCTAGCCAGCACCCTTCCTTGGAAGCGCTTTCACAGGCGCAGCAACACTGGGGCTTTGCACTTCTCTACCCACCAAACGTCACGGTCCTTCTCTTTCCGTCTCGTAGACACGAGCTGAGAAATTGCAAACGTCGAGCAATTGCTCCGAGATGAAAAGTGCCAGCACTGAAAGCTCTTGCTAGCCAGCACCCTTCCTTGGAAGCGCTTTTGTAGGCCTAAGAACACTGGGGCTCTGGGCTTCTCTAGCCACCTCATCTTCTGCTCATCCTCTCGCGCACTCTAAAGAGAGCTCAGGTGAGAAATTGCAAACGTGGAGCAATTGCTCAGAGATGAAAAGTGCCAGCACTGAAAGCTGTTGCTAGCCAGCACCCTTCCTTGGAAGCGCTTTCACAGGCGCAGCAACACTGGGGCTTTGCGCTTCTCTACCCACCAAACGTCACGGTCCTTCTCTTTCCGTCTCGTAGACACGAGCTGAGAAATTGCAAACGTCGAGCAATTGCTCCGAGATGAAAAGTGCCAGCACTGAAAGCTGTTGCTAGCCAGCCCCCTTCCTTGGAAGCGCTTTTGTAGGCCTAAGAACACTGGGGCTCTGGGCTTCTCTAGCCACCTCATCTTCTGCTCATCTTCTCGCGCACTCTAAAGAGAGCTCAGGTGAGAAATTACAAATGTCGAGCAATTGCTCAGAGATGAAAAGTGCCAGCACTGAAAGCTCTTGCTAGACAGCACCCTTCCTTGGAAGCGCTTTCACAGGCGCAGCAACACTGGGGCTTTGCGTTTCTCTACCCACCAAACGTCACGGTCCTTCTCTTTCCGTCTCGTAGACACGAGCTGAGAAATTGCAAACGTCGAGCAATTGCTTAGAGATGAAAAGTGCCAGCACTGAAAGCTGTTGCTAGCCAGCACCCTTCCTTGGAAGCGCTTTCACAGGCGCAGCAACACTGGGGCTTTGCGCTTCTATAAGCACCAAACGTCACGGTCATTCTCTTTCCGTCTTGTAGACACGAGCTGAGAAATTGCAAACGTCGGGCAATTGCTCAGAGATGAAAAGTGCCAGCACTGAAAGCTGTTGCTAGCCAGCCCCCTTCCTTGGAAGCGCTTTTGTAGGCCTAAGCACACTGGGGCTCTGGGCTTCTCTAGCCACCTCATCTTCTGCTCATCCTCTCGCGCACTCTAAAGAGAGCTCAGGTGAGAAATTGCAAACGTCCAGCAATTGCTCAGAGATGAAAAGTGCCAGCACTGAAAGCTCTTGCTAGCCAGCACCCTTCCTTGGAAGCGCTTTCACAGGAGCAGCAACACTGGGGCTTTGCGCTTCTCTACTCATCAAACGTCACGGTCCTTCTCTTTCCGTCTCGTAGACACGAGCTGAGAAATTGCAAACGTCGAGCAATTGCTCCGAGATGAAAAGTGCCAGCACTGAAAGCTGTTGCTAGCCAGCCCCCTTCCTTGGAAGCGCTTTTGTAGGCATAAGAACACTGGGGCTCTGGTTATCTCTAGCCACCTCATCTTCTGCTCATCCTCTCGCGCACTCTAAAGAGAGCTCAGGTGAGAAATTGCAAACGTCGAGCAATTGCTCAGAGAAGAAAAGTGCCAGCACTGAAAGCTGTTGCTAGCCAGCACCCTTCCTTGGAAGCGCTTTCACAGGCGCAGTAACACTGGGGCTTTGCGCTTCTCTAGCCACCAAACGTCACGGTCCTTCTCTTTCCGTCTCGTAGACACGAGCTGAGAAATTGCAAACGTCCAGCAATTGCTCAGAGATGAAAAGTGCCAGCACTGAAAGCTCTTGCTAGCCAGCACCCTTCCTTGGAAGCGCTTTCACAGGCGCAGCAACACTGGGGCTTTGCGCTTCTCTACCCACCAAACGTCACGGTCCTTCTCTTTCCGTCGGTAGACACGAGCTGAGAAATTGCAAACGTCGAGCAATTGCTCAGAGATGAAAAGTGCCAGCACTGAAAGCTCTTGCTAGACAGCACCCTTCCTTGGAAGCGCTTTCACAGGCGCAGCAACACTGGGGCTTTGCGCTTCTATACGCACCAAATGTCACGGTCCTTCTCTTTCCGTCTCCTAGACACGAGCTGAGAAATTGCAAACGTGGAGCAATTGCTCAGAGATGAAAAGTGCCAGCACTGAAAGCTCTTGCTAGCCAGCACCCTTCCTTGGAAGCGCTTTCACAGGCGCAGCAACACTGGGGCTTTGCGCTTCTCTAGCCATCAAACGTCACGGTCCTTCTCTTTCCGCCTCGTAGACACGAGCTGAGAAATTGAAAACGTCAAGCAATTGCTCAGAGATGAAAAGTGCCAGCACTGAAAGCTGTTGCTAGCCAGCACCCTTCCTTGGAAGCGCTTTCACAAGCGCAGTAACACTGGGGCTTTGCGCTTGTATACGCACCAAACGTCACGGTCCTTCTCTTTCCGTCTCATAGACACGAGCTGAGAAATTGCAAACGTCGAGCAATTGCTCAGAGATGAAAAGTGCCAGCACTGAAAGCTGTTGCTAGCCAGCACCCTTCCTTGGAAGCGCTTTCACAGGCGCAGCAACACTGGGGCTTTGCGCTTCTCTACCCACCAAACGTCACGGTCCTTCTCTTTCCGTCTCGTAGACACGAGCTGAGAAATTGCAAACGTGGAGCAATTGCTCAGAGATGAAAAGTGCCAGCACTGAAAGCTGTTGCTAGCCAGCACCCTTCCTTGGAAGCGCTTTTGTAGGGCTAAGAACACTGGGGCTCTGGGCTTCTCTAGCCACCTCATCTTCTGCTCATCCTCTCGCGCACTCTAAAGAGAGCTCAGGTGAGAAATTGCAAACGACGAGCAATTGCTCAGAGATGAAAAGTGCCAGCACTGAAAGCTGTTGCTAGCCAGCACCCTTCCTTGGAAGCGCTTTCACAGGCGCAGCAACACTGGGGCTTTGCGCTTCTAAACGCACCAAGCATCACGGTCCTTCTCTTTCCGTCTCGTAGACACGAGCTGAGAAATTGCAAACGTCGAGCAATTGCTCAGAGATGAAAAGTGCCAGCACTGAAAGCTGTTGCTAGCCAGCACCCTTCCTTGGAAGCGCTTTTGTAGGCCTAAGAACACTGGGGCTCTGGGCTTCTCTAGCCACCTCATCTTCTGCTCATCCTCTCGCGCACTCTAAAGAGAGCTCAGGTGAGAAATTACAAACGTCGAGCAATTGCTCAGAGATGAAAAGTGCCAGCACTGAAAGCTCTTGCTAGCCAGCACCCTTCCTTGGAAGCGCTTTCACAGGCGCAGCAACACTGGGGCTTTGCACTTCTCTACGCACCAAAAGTCACGGTCATTCTCTTTCTGTCTCGTAGACACGAGCTGAGAAATTGCAAACGTCCAGCAATTGCTCAGAGATGAAAAGTGCCAGCACTGAAAGCTCTTGCTAGCCAGCACCCTTCCTTGGAAGCGCTTTCACAGGCGCAGCAACACTGGGGCTTTGCGCGTATAAACGCACCAAGCATCATGGTCATTCTCTTTCCGTCTCGTAGACACGAGCTGAGAAATTGCAAACGTCGAGCAATTGCTCAGAGATGAAAAGTGCCAGCACTGAAAGCTGTTGCTAGCCAGCACCCTTCCTTGGAAGCGCTTTCACAGCCGCAGTAACACTGGGACTTTGCGCTTCTCTAGCCACCAAACGTCACGGTCCTTCTCTTTCCGTCTCGTAGACACGAGCTGAGAAATTGCAAACGTCGAGCAATTGCTCAGAGATGAAAAGTGCCAGCACTGAAAGCTCTTGCTAGCCAGCACCCTTCCTTGGAAGCGCTTTCACAGGCGCAGCAACACTGGGGCTTTGCGCTTCTAAACGCACCAAGCATCACGGTCCTTCTCTTTCCGTCTCGTAGACACGAGCTGAGAAATTGCAAACGTCGAGCAATTGCTCAGAGATGAAAAGTGCCAGCACTGAAAGCTCTTGCTAGCCAGCCCCCTTCCTTGGAAGCGCTTTTGTAGGCCTAAGAACACTGGGGCTCTGGGCTTCTCTAGCCACGTAATCTTCTGCTCATCCTCTCACGCACTCTAAAGAGAGCTCAGGTGAGAAATTGCAAACGTCGAGCAATTGCTCAGAGATGAAAAGTGCCAGCACTGAAAGCTGTTGCTAGCCAGCACCCTTCCTTGGAAGCGCTTTCACAGGCGCAGCAACACTGGGGCTTTGCGCTTCTATACGCACCAAACGTCACGGTCCTTCTCTTTCCGTCTCGTAGACACGAGCTGAGAAATTGCAAACGTCCAGCAATTGCTCCGAGATGAAAAGTGCCAGCACTGAAAGCTGTTGCTAGCCAGCACCCTTCCTTGGAAGCGCTTTCACAGGCGCAGCAACACTGGGGCTTTGCGCTTCTCTACCCACCAAACGTCACGGTCCTTCTCTTTCCGTCTCGTAGGCACGAGCTGAGAAATTGCAAAAGTCGACCAATTGCTCAGAGATGAAAAGTGCCAGCACTGAAAGCTCTTGCTAGCCAGCCCCCTTCCTTGGAAGCGCTTTTGTAGGCCTAAGAACACTGGGGCTCTGGGCTTCTCTAGCCACCTCATCTTCTGCTCATCCTCTCGCGCACTCTAAAGAGAGCTCAGGTGAGAAATTGCAAACGTCGAGCAATTGCTCAGAGATGAAAAGTGCCAGCACTGAAAGCTCTTGCTAGCCAGCACCCTTCCTTGGAAGCGCTTTTTTAGCCCTTAGAACACTTGGGCTCTGGGCTTCCCTAGCCACCTCATCTTCTGCTCATCCTCTCGCGCACTCTAAAGAGAGCTCAGGTGAGAAATTGCAAACGACGAGCAATTGCTCAGAGATGAAAAGTGCCAGCACTGAAAGCTGTTGCTAGCCAGCACCCTTCCTTGGAAGCGCTTTCACAGGCGCAGTAACACTGGGGCTTTGCACTTCTGTACGTACCAAACGTCACGGTCCTTCTCTTTCCGTCTCGTAGACACGAGCTGAGAAATTGCAAACGTCGAGCAATTGCTCAGAGATGAAAAGTGCCAGCACTGAAAGCTGTTGCTAGCCAGCACCCTTCCTTGGAAGCGCTTTTGTAGGCCTAAGAACACTGGGGCTCTGGGCTTCTCTAGCCACCTCATCTTCTGCTCATCCTCTCGCGCACTCTAAAGAGAGCTCAGGTGAGAAATTACAAACGTCGAGCAATTGCTCAGAGATGAAAAGTGCCAGCACTGAAAGCTGTTGCTAGCCAGCACCCTTCCTTGGAAGCGCTTTCACAGGCGCAGCAACACTGGGGCTTTGCGCTTCTCTACCCACCAAATGTCACGGTCCTTCTCTTTCCGTCTTGTAGACACGAGCTGAGAAATTGCAAACGTCGAGCAATTGCTCCGAGATGAAAAGTGCCAGCACTGAAAGCTCTTGCTAGCCAGCACCCTTCCTTGGAAGCGCTTTCACAGGCGCAGCAACACTGGGGCTTTGCGCTTCTATACGCACCAAACGTCACGGTCATTCTCTTTCCGCCTCGTAGACACGAGCTGAGAAATTGCAAACGTGGAGCAATTGCTCAGAGATGAAAAGTGCCAGCACTGAAAGCTCTTGCTAGCCAGCACCCTTCCTTGGAAGCGCTTTTGTAGGCCTAAGAACACTGGGGCTCTGGGCTTCTCTAGCCACCTCATCTTCTGCTCATCCTCTCGCGCACTCTAAAGAGAGCTCAGGTGAGAAATTACAAACGTCGAGCAATTGCTCAGAGATGAAAAGTGCCAGCACTGAAAGCTGTTGCTAGCCAGCACCCTTCCTTGGAAGCGCTTTCACAGGCGCAGCAACACTGGGGCTTTGCGCTTCTCTACGCACCAAATGTCACGGTCCTTCTCTTTCCGTCTTGTAGACACGAGCTGAGAAATTGCAAACGTCGAGCAATTGCTCCGAGATGAAAAGTGCCAGCACTGAAAGCTCTTGCTAGCCAGCACCCTTCCTTGGAAGCGCTTTCACAGGCGCAGCAACACTGGGGCTTTGCGCTTCTATACGCACCAAACGTCACGGTCATTCTCTTTCCGCCTCGTAGACACGAGCTGAGAAATTGCAAACGTGGAGCAATTGCTCAGAGATGAAAAGTGCCAGCACTGAAAGCTGTTGCTAGCCAGCACCCTTCCTTGGAAGCGCTTTTGTAGGGCTAAGAACACTGGGGCTCTGGGATTCTCTAGCCACCTCATCTTCTGCTCATCCTCTCGCGCACTCTAAAGAGAGCTCAGGTGAGAAATTGCAAACGTCGAGCAATTGCTCAGAGATGAAAAGTGCCAGCACTGAAAGCTCTTGCTAGCCAGCACCCTTCCTTGGAAGCGCTTTCACAGGCGCAGCAACACTGGGGCTTTGCACTTCTCTACGCACCAAACGTCACGGTCATTCTCTTTCTGTCTCGTAGACACGAGCTGAGAAATTGCAAACGTCCAGCAATTGCTCAGAGATGAAAAGTGCCAGCACTGAAAGCTCTTGCTAGCCAGCACCCTTCCTTGGAAGCGCTTTCACAGGCGCAGCAACACTGGGGCTTTGCGCTTCTAAACGCACCAAGCATCATGGTCATTCTCTTTCCGTCTCGTAGACACGAGCTGAGAAATTGCAAACGTCGAGCAATTGCTCAGAGATGAAAAGTGCCAGCACTGAAAGCTGTTGCTAGCCAGCACCCTTCCTTGGAAGCGCTTTCACAGCCGCAGTAACACTGGGACTTTGCGCTTCTCTAGCCACCAAACGTCACGGTCCTTCTCTTTCCGTCTCGTAGACACGAGCTGAGAAATTGCAAACGTCGAGCAATTGCTCAGAGATGAAAAGTGCCAGCACTGAAAGCTCTTGCTAGCCAGCACCCTTCCTTGGAAGCGCTTTCACAGGCGCAGCAACACTGGGGCTTTGCGCTTCTAAACGCACCAAGCATCACGGTCCTTCTCTTTCCGTCTCGTAGACACGAGCTGAGAAATTGCAAACGTCGAGCAATTGCTCAGAGATGAAAAGTGCCAGCACTGAAAGCTCTTGCTAGCCAGCCCCCTTCCTTGGAAGCGCTTTTGTAGGCCTAAGAACACTGGGGCTCTGGGCTTCTCTAGCCACCTAATCTTCTGCTCATCCTCTCGCGCACTCTAAAGAGAGCTCAGGTGAGAAATTGCAAACGTCGAGCAATTGCTCAGAGATGAAAAGTGCCAGCACTGAAAGCTGTTGCTAGCCAGCACCCTTCCTTGGAAGCGCTTTCACAGGCGCAGCAACACTGGGGCTTTGCGCTTCTATACGCACCAAACGTCACGGTCCTTCTCTTTCCGTCTCGTAGACACGAGCTGAGAAATTGCAAACGTCCAGCAATTGCTCAGAGATGAAAAGTGCCAGCACTGAAAGCTGTTGCTAGCCAGCACCCTTCCTTGGAAGCGCTTTCACAGGCGCAGCAACACTGGGGCTTTGCGCTTCTCTACCCACCAAACGTCACGGTCCTTCTCTTTCCGTCTCGTAGACACGAGCTGAGAAATTGCAAAAGTCGACCAATTGCTCAGAGATGAAAAGTGCCAGCACTGAAAGCTGTTGCTAGCCAGCCCCCTTCCTTGGAAGCGCTTTTGTAGGCCTAAGAACACTGGGGCTCTGGGCTTCTCTAGCCACCTCATCTTCTGCTCATCCTCTCGCGCACTCTAAAGAGAGCTCAGGTGAGAAATTGCAAACGTCGAGCAATTGCTCAGAGATGAAAAGTGCCAGCACTGAAAGCTGTTGCTAGCCAGCACCCTTCCTTGGAAGCGCTTTTGTAGCCCTTAGAACACTTGGGCTCTGGGCTTCCCTAGCCACCTCATCTTCTGCTCATCCTCTCGCGCACTCTAAAGAGAGCTCAGGTGAGAAATTGCAAACGACGAGCAATTGCTCAGAGATGAAAAGTGCCAGCACTGAAAGCTCTTGCTAGCCAGCACCCTTCCTTGGAAGCGCTTTCACAGGCGCAGTAACACTGGGGCTTTGCACTTCTGTACGTACCAAACGTCACGGTCCTTCTCTTTCCGTCTCCTAGACACGAGATGAGAAATTGCAAACGTCGAGCAATTGCTCAGAGATGAAAAGTGCCAGCACTGAAAGCTGTTGCTAGCCAGCACCCTTCCTTGGAAGCGCTTTTGTAGGCCTAAGAACACTGGGGCTCTGGGCTTCTCTAGCCACCTCATCTTCTGCTCATCCTCTCGCGCACTCTAAAGAGAGCTCAGGTGAGAAATTACAAACGTGGAGCAATTGCTCAGAGATGAAAAGTGCCAGCACTGAAAGCTCTTGCTAGCCAGCACCCTTCCTTGGAAGCGCTTTCACAGGCGCAGCAACACTGGGGCTTTGCGCTTATAAACGCACCAAGCATCATGGTCATTCTCTTTCCGTCTCGTAGACACGAGCTGAGAAATTGCAAACGTCGAGCAATTGCTCCGAGATGAAAAGTGCCAGCACTGAAAGCTCTTGCTAGCCAGCACCCTTCCTTGGAAGCGCTTTCACAGGCGCAGTAACACTGGGACTTTGCGCTTCTATACGCACCAAACGTCACGGTCCTTCTCTTTCCGTCTCGTAGACACGAGCTGAGAAATTGCAAACGTCGAGCAATTGCTCAGAGATGAAAAGTGCCAGCACTGAAAGCTCTTGCTAGCCAGCACCCTTCCTTGGAAGCGCTTTTGTAGGCCTAAGAACACTGGGGCTCTGGGCTTCTCTAGCCACCTCATCTTCTGCTCATCCTCTCGCGCACTCTAAAGAGAGCTCAGGTGAGAAATTGCAAACGTCGAGCAATTGCTCAGAGATGAAAAGTGCCAGCACTGAAAGCTGTTGCTAGCCAGCACCCTTCCTTGGAAGCGCTTTCACAGGCGCAGCAACACTGGGGCTTTGCACTTCTCTACCCACCAAACATCACGGTCCTTCTCTTTCCGTCTCGTAGACACGAGCTGAGAAATTGCAAACGTCGAGCAATTGCTCCGAGATGAAAAGTGCCAGCACTGAAAGCTCTTGCTAGCCAGCACCCTTCCTTGGAAGCGCTTTTGTAGGCCTAAGAACACTGGGGCTCTGGGCTTCTCTAGCCACCTCATCTTCTGCTCATCCTCTCGCGCACTCTAAAGAGAGCTCAGGTGAGAAATTGCAAACGTGGAGCAATTGCTCAGAGATGAAAAGTGCCAGCACTGAAAGCTGTTGCTAGCCAGCACCCTTCCTTGGAAGCGCTTTCACAGGCGCAGCAACACTGGGGCTTTGCGCTTCTCTACCCACCAAACGTCACGGTCCTTCTCTTTCCGTCTCGTAGACACGAGCTGAGAAATTGCAAACGTCGAGCAATTGCTCCGAGATGAAAAGTGCCAGCACTGAAAGCTGTTGCTAGCCAGCCCCCTTCCTTGGAAGCGCTTTTGTAGGCCTAAGAACACTGGGGCTCTGGGCTTCTCTAGCCACCTCATCTTCTGCTCATCTTCTCGCGCACTCTAAAGAGAGCTCAGGTGAGAAATTGCAAATGTCGAGCAATTGCTCAGAGATGAAAAGTGCCAGCACTGAAAGCTCTTGCTAGACAGCACCCTTCCTTGGAAGCGCTTTCACAGGCGCAGCAACACTGGGGCTTTGCGTTTCTCTACCCACCAAACGTCACGGTCCTTCTCTTTCCGTCTCGTAGACACGAGCTGAGAAATTGCAAACGTCGAGCAATTGCTTAGAGATGAAAAGTGCCAGCACTGAAAGCTGTTGCTAGCCAGCACCCTTCCTTGGAAGCGCTTTCACAGGCGCAGCAACACTGGGGCTTTGCGCTTCTCTACCCACCAAACGTCACGGTCCTTCTCTTTCCGTCTCGTAGACACGAGCTGAGAAATTGCAAACGTCGAGCAATTGCTCCGAGATGAAAAGTGCCAGCACTGAAAGCTGTTGCTAGCCAGCCCCCTTCCTTGGAAGCGCTTTTGTAGGCCTAAGAACACTGGGGCTCTGGGCTTCTCTAGCCACCTCATCTTCTGCTCATCTTCTCGCGCACTCTAAAGAGAGCTCAGGTGAGAAATTGCAAATGTCGAGCAATTGCTCAGAGATGAAAAGTGCCAGCACTGAAAGCTCTTGCTAGACAGCACCCTTCCTTGGAAGCGCTTTCACAGGCGCAGCAACACTGGGGCTTTGCGTTTCTCTACCCACCAAACGTCACGGTCCTTCTCTTTCCGTCTCGTAGACACGAGCTGAGAAATTGCAAACGTCGAGCAATTGCTTAGAGATGAAAAGTGCCAGCACTGAAAGCTCTTGCTAGCCAGCACCCTTCCTTGGAAGCGCTTTCACAGGCGCAGCAACACTGGGGCTTTGCGCTTCTATACGCACCAAACGTCACGGTCATTCTCTTTCCGTCTTGTAGACACGAGCTGAGAAATTGCAAACGTCGGGCAATTGCTCAGAGATGAAAAGTGCCAGCACTGAAAGCTGTTGCTAGCCAGCCCCCTTCCTTGGAAGCGCTTTTGTAGGCCTAAGCACACTGGGGCTCTGGGCTTCTCTAGCCACCTCATCTTCTGCTCATCCTCTCGCGCACTCTAAAGAGAGCTCAGGTGAGAAATTGCAAACGTCCAGCAATTGCTCAGAGATGAAAAGTGCCAGCACTGAAAGCTCTTGCTAGCCAGCACCCTTCCTTGGAAGCGCTTTCACAGGAGCAGCAACACTGGGGCTTTGCGCTTCTCTACTCATCAAACGTCACGGTCCTTCTCTTTCCGTCTCGTAGACACGAGCTGAGAAATTGCAAACGTCGAGCAATTGCTCCGAGATGAAAAGTGCCAGCACTGAAAGCTGTTGCTAGCCAGCCCCCTTCCTTGGAAGCGCTTTTGTAGGCATAAGAACACTGGGGCTCTGGTTATCTCTAGCCACCTCATCTTCTGCTCATCCTCTCGCGCACTCTAAAGAGAGCTCAGGTGAGAAATTGCAAACGTCGAGCAATTGCTCAGAGAAGAAAAGTGTCAGCACTGAAAGCTGTTGCTAGCCAGCACCCTTCCTTGGAAGCGCTTTCACAGGCGCAGTAACACTGGGGCTTTGCGCTTCTCTAGCCACCAAACGTCACGGTCCTTCTCTTTCCGTCTCGTAGACACGAGCTGAGAAATTGCAAACGTCCAGCAATTGCTCAGAGATGAAAAGTGCCAGCACTGAAAGCTGTTGCTAGCCAGCACCCTTCCTTGGAAGCGCTTTCACAGGCGCAGCAACACTGGGGCTTTGCGCTTCTCTACCCACCAAACGTCACGGTCCTTCTCTTTCCGTCGGTAGACACGAGCTGAGAAATTGCAAACGTCGAGCAATTGCTCAGAGATGAAAAGTGCCAGCACTGAAAGCTCTTGCTAGACAGCACCCTTCCTTGGAAGCGCTTTCACAGGCGCAGCAACACTGGGGCTTTGCGCTTCTATACGCACCAAATGTCACGGTCCTTCTCTTTCCGTCTCCTAGACACGAGCTGAGAAATTGCAAACGTGGAGCAATTGCTCAGAGATGAAAAGTGCCAGCACTGAAAGCTCTTGCTAGCCAGCACCCTTCCTTGGAAGCGCTTTCACAGGCGCAGCAACACTGGGGCTTTGCGCTTCTCTAGCCATCAAACGTCACGGTCCTTCTCTTTCCGCCTCGTAGACACGAGCTGAGAAATTGAAAACGTCAAGCAATTGCTCAGAGATGAAAAGTGCCAGCACTGAAAGCTGTTGCTAGCCAGCACCCTTCCTTGGAAGCGCTTTCACAAGCGCAGTAACACTGGGGCTTTGCGCTTGTATACGCACCAAACGTCACGGTCCTTCTCTTTCCGTCTCATAGACACGAGCTGAGAAATTGCAAATGTCGAGCAATTGCTCAGAGATGAAAAGTGCCAGCACTGAAAGCTCTTGCTAGCCAGCACCCTTCCTTGGAAGCGCTTTCACAGGCGCAGCAACACTGGGGCTTTGCGCTTCTCTAGCCGCCAAACGTCACAGTCATTCACTTTCCGCCTCGTAGACATGAGCTGAGAAATTGCAAAAGTCGAGCAATTGCTCAGAGATGAAAAGTGCCAGCACTGAAAGCTGTTGCTAGCCAGCACCCTTCCTTGGAAGCGCTTTTGTAGGCCTAAGAACACTGGGGCTCTGGGCTTCCCTAGCCACCTCATCTTCTGCTCATCCTCTCGCGCACTCTAAAGAGAGCTCAGGTGAGAAATTGCAAACGTCGAGCAATTGCTCAGAGATGAAAAGTGCCAGCACTGAAAGCTGTTGCTGGCCAGCACCCTTCCTTGGAAGCGCTTTCACAGGCGCAGCAACGCTGGGGCTTTGCACTTCTATACGCACCAAATGTCACGGTCCTTCTCTTTCCGTCGGTAGACACGAGCTGAGAAATTGCAAACGTCGAGCAATTGCTCAGAGATGAAAAGTGCCAGCACTGAAAGCTGTTGCTAGCCAGCCCCCTTCCTTGGAAGCGCTTTTGTAGGCCTAAGAACACTGGGGCTCTGGGCTTCTCTAGCCACCTCATCTTCTGCTCATCCTCGCGCGCACTCTAAAGAGAGCTCAGGTGAGAAAGTGCAAACGTCGAGCAATTGCTCAGAGATGAAAAGTGCCAGCACTGAAAGCTCTTGCTAGCCAGCACCCTTCCTTGGAAGCGCTTTCACAGGCGCAGCAACACTGGGGCTTTGCGCTTCTCTAGCCGCCAAACGTCACAGTCATTCTCTTTCCGTCTCGTAGACACGAGCTGAGAAATTGCAAACGTCGAGCAATTGCTCAGAGATGAAAAGTGCCAGCACTGAAAGCTGTTGCTAGCCAGCACCCTTCCTTGGAAGCGCTTTTGTAGGCCTAAGAACACTGGGGCTCTGGGCTTCTCTAGCCACCTCATCTTCTGCTCATCCTCGCGCGCACTCTAAAGAGAGCTCAGGTGAGAAAGTGCAAACGTCGAGCAATTGCTCAGAGAAGAAAAGTGCCAGCACTGAAAGCTGTTGCTAGCCAGCACCCTTCCTTGGAAGCGCTTTCACAGGCGCAGCAACACTGGGACTTTGCGCTTCTCTAGCCACCAAACGTCACGGTCCTTCTCTTTCCGTCTCGTAGACACGAGCTGAGAAATTGCAAACGTCGAGCAATTGCTCAGAGATGAAAAGTGCCAGCACTTAAAGCTCTTGCTAGCCAGCACCCTTCCTTGGAAGCGCTTTCACAGGCGCAGCAACACTGGGGCTTTGCGCTTCTCTACCCACCAAACGTCACGGTCCTTCTCTTTCCGTCGGTAGACACGAGCTGAGAAATTGCAAACGTCGAGCAATTGCTCCGAGATGAAAAGTGCCAGCACTGAAAGCTCTTGCTAGCCAGCACCCTTCCTTGGAAGCGCTTTCACAGGCGCAGCAACACTGGGGCTTTGCGCTTCTATACGCACCACACGTCACGGTCCTTCTCTTTCCGTCTCGTAGACACGAGCTGAGAAATTGCAAACGTCGAGCAATTGCTCAGAGATGAAAAGTGCCAGCACTGAAAGCTCTTGCTAGCCAGCCCCCTTCCTTGGAAGCGCTTTTGTAGGCCTAAGCACACTGGGGCTCTGGGCTTCTCTAGCCACCTCATCTTCTGCTCATCCTCTCGCGCACTCTAAAGAGAGCTCAGGTGAGAAATTGCAAACGTCGAGCAATTGCTCAGAGATGAAAAGTGCCAGCACTGAAAGCTGTTGCTAGCCAGCACCCTTCCTTGGAAGCGCTTTTGTAGGCCTAAGAACACTGGGGCTCTGGGCTTCTCTAGCCACCTCATCTTCTGCTCATCCTCTCGCGCACTCTAAAGAGAGCTCAGGTGAGAAATTGCAAACGTCGAGCAATTGCTCAGAGATGAAAAGTGCCAGCACTGAAAGCTGTTGCTAGCCAGCACCCTTCCTTGGAAGCGCTTTCACAGGCGCAGCAACACTGGGGCTTTGCGCTTCTCTACCCACCAAACGTCACGGTCCTTCTCTTTCCGTCTCGTAGACACGAGCTGAGAAATTGCAAACGTCGAGCAATTGCTCCGAGATGAAAAGTGCCAGCACTTAAAGCTCTTGCTAGCCAGCACCCTTCCTTGGAAGCGCTTTCACAGGCGCAGCAACACTGGGGCTTTGCGCTTCTCTAGCCACCAAACGTCACGGTCCTTCTCTTTCCGTCTCCTAGACACGAGCTGAGAAATTGCAAACGTCCAGCAATTGCTCAGAGATGAAAAGTGCCAGCACTGAAAGCTGTTGCTAGCCAGCACCCTTCCTTGGAAGCGCTTTCACAGGCGCAGCAACACTGGGGCTTTGCGCTTCTCTACCCACCAAACGTCACGGTCCTTCTCTTTCCGTCTCGTAGACACGAGCTGAGAAATTGCAAACGTCGAGCAATTGCTCAGAGATGAAAAGTGCCAGCACTGAAAGCTGTTGCTAGCCAGCACCCTTCCTTGGAAGCGCTTTTGTAGGCCTAAGAACACTGGGGCTCTGGGCTTCTCTAGCCACCTCATCTTCTGCTCATCCTCTCGCGCACTCTAAAGAGAGCTCAGGTGAGAAATTGCAAACGTCGAGCAATTGCTCAGAGATGAAAAGTGCCAGCACTGAAAGCTCTTGCTAGCCAGCACCCTTCCTTGGAAGCGCTTTCACAGGCGCAGCAACACTGGGGCTTTGCGCTTCTCTACCCACCAAAAGTCACGGTCCTTCTCTTTCCGTCTCCTAGACACGAGCTGAGAAATTGCAAACGTCCAGCAATTGCTCAGAGATGAAAAGTGCCAGCACTGAAAGCTGTTGCTAGCCAGCACCCTTCCTTGGAAGCGCTTTTGTAGGCCTAAGAACACTGGGGCTCTGGGCTTCTCTAGCCACCTCATCTTCTGCTCATCCTCTCGCGCACTCTAAAGAGAGCTCAGGTGAGAAATTGCAAACGTCGAGCAATTGCTCAGAGATGAAAAGTGCCAGCACTGAAAGCTCTTGCTAGCCAGCACCCTTCCTTGGAAGCGCTTTCACAGGCGCAGCAACACTGGGGCTTTGCGCTTCTATACGCACCAAACGTCACGGTCCTTCTCTTTCCGTCTCCTAGACACGAGCTGAGAAATTGCAAACGTCCAGCAATTGCTCAGAGATGAAAAGTGCCAGCACTGAAAGCTCTTGCTAGCCAGCACCCTTCCTTGGAAGCGCTTTCACAGGCGCAGCAACACTGGGGCTTTGCGCTTCTCTACCCACCAAACGTCACGGTCCTTCTCTTTCCGTCTCGTAGACACGAGCTGAGAAATTGCAAACGTCCAGCAATTGCTCAGAGATGAAAAGTGCCAGCACTGAAAGCTCTTGCTAGCCAGCACCCTTCCTTGGAAGCGCTTTCACAGGCGCAGCAACACTGGGGCTTTGCGCTTCTATATGCACCAAACGTCACGGTCCTTCTCTTTCCGTCTCGTAGACACGAGCTGAGAAATTGCAAACGTCCAGCAATTGCTCCGAGATGAAAAGTGCCAGCACTGAAAGCTGTTGCTAGCCAGCCCCCTTCCTTGGAAGCGCTTTTGTAGGCCTAAGAACACTGGTGCTCTGGGCTTCTCTAGCCACCTCATCTTCTGCTCATCCTCTCGCGCACTCTGAAGAGAGCTCAGGTGAGAAATTGCAAACGTCGAGCAATTGCTCAGAGATGAAAAGTGCCAGCACTGAAAGCTCTTGCTAGCCAGCACCCTTCCTTGGAAGCGCTTTCACAGGCGCAGCAACACTGGGGCTTTGCGCTTCTCTACCCACCAAACGTCACGGTCCTTCTCTTTCCGTCTCGTAGACACGAGCTGAGAAATTGCAAACGTCGAGCAATTGCTCAGAGATGAAAAGTGCCAGCACTGAAAGCTCTTGCTAGCCAGCACCCTTCCTTGGAAGCGCTTTTGTAGGCCTAAGAACACTGGGGCTCTGGGCTTCTCTAGCCACCTCATCTTCTGCTCATCCTCTCGCGCACTCTAAAGAGAGCTCAGGTGAGAAATTGCAAATGTCGAGCAATTGCTCAGAGATGAAAAGTGCCAGCACTGAAAGCTCTTGCTAGCCAGCACCCTTCCTTGGAAGCGCTTTCACAGGCGCAGCAACACTGGGGCTTTGCGCTTCTCTACCCACCAAACGTCACGGTCCTTCTCTTTCCGTCTCGTAGACACGAGCTGAGAAATTGCAAACGTCGAGCAATTGCTCAGAGATGAAAAGTGCCAGCACTGAAAGCTCTTGCTAGCCAGCACCCTTCCTTGGACGCGCTTTTGTAGGCCTAAGAACACTGGGGCTCTGGGCTTCCCTAGCCACCTCATCTTCTGCTCATCCTCTCACGCACTCTAAAGAGAGCTCAGGTGAGAAATTGCAAACGACGACCAATTGCTCAGAGATGAAAAGTGCCAGCACTGAAAGCTGTTGCTGGCCAGCACCCTTCCTTGGAAGCGCTTTCACAGGCGCAGTAACACTGGGGCTTTGCACTTCTGTACGTACCAAACGTCACGGTCCTTCTCTTTCCGTCTCGTAGACACGAGCTGAGAAATTGAAAACGTGGAGCAATTGCTCAGAGATGAAAAGTGCCAGCACTGAAAGCTGTTGCTAGCCAGCACCCTTCCTTGGAAGCGCTTTTGTAGGCCTAAGAACACTGGGGCTCTGGGCTTCTCTAGCCACCTCATCTTCTGCTCATCCTCGCGCGCACTCTAAAGAGAGCTCAGGTGAGAAATTGCAAACGTCGAGCAATTGCTCAGAGAAGAAAAGTGCCAGCACTGAAAGCTGTTGCTAGCCAGCACCCTTCCTTGGAAGCGCTTTCACAGGCGCAGCAACACTGGGGCTTTGCGCTTCTCTAGCCACCAAACGTCACGGTCCTTCTCTTTCCGTCTCGTAGACACGAGCTGAGAAATTGCAAACGTCGAGCAATTGCTCAGAGATGAAAAGTGCCAGCACTTAAAGCTCTTGCTAGCCAGCACCCTTCCTTGGAAGCGCTTTCACAGGCGCAGCAACACTGGGGCTTTGCGCTTCTCTACCCACCAAACGTCACGGTCCTTCTCTTTCCGTCGGTAGACACGAGCTGAGAAATTGCAAACGTCGAGCAATTGCTCCGAGATGAAAAGTGCCAGCACTGAAAGCTCTTGCTAGCCAGCACCCTTCCTTGGAAGCGCTTTCACAGGCGCAGCAACACTGGGGCTTTGCGCTTCTATACGCACCACACGTCACGGTCCTTCTCTTTCCGTCTCGTAGACACGAGCTGAGAAATTGCAAACGTCGAGCAATTGCTCAGAGATGAAAAGTGCCAGCACTGAAAGCTCTTGCTAGCCAGCACCCTTCCTTGGAAGCGCTTTTGTAGGCCTAAGAACACTGGGGCTCTGGGCTTCTCTAGCCACCTCATCTTCTGCTCATCCTCTCGCGCACTCTAAAGAGAGCTCAGGTGAGAAATTGCAAACGTCGAGCAATTGCTCAGAGATGAAAAGTGCCAGCACTGAAAGCTGTTGCTAGCCAGCACCCTTCCTTGGAAGCGCTTTCACAGGCGCAGCAACACTGGGGCTTTGCGCTTCTCTACGCACCAAACGTCACGGTCCTTCTCTTTCCGTCTCGTAGACACGAGCTGAGAAATTGCAAACGTCGAGCAATTGCTCCGAGATGAAAAGTGCCAGCACTTAAAGCTCTTGCTAGCCAGCACCCTTCCTTGGAAGCGCTTTCACAGGCGCAGCAACACTGGGGCTTTGCGCTTCTCTAGCCACCAAACGTCACGGTCCTTCTCTTTCCGTCTCCTAGACACGAGCTGAGAAATTGCAAACGTCCAGCAATTGCTCAGAGATGAAAAGTGCCAGCACTGAAAGCTGTTGCTAGCCAGCACCCTTCCTTGGAAGCGCTTTCACAGGCGCAGCAACACTGGGGCTTTGCGCTTCTCTACCCACCAAACGTCACGGTCCTTCTCTTTCCGTCTCGTAGACACGAGCTGAGAAATTGCAAACGTCGAGCAATTGCTCAGAGATGAAAAGTGCCAGCACTGAAAGCTCTTGCTAGCCAGCACCCTTCCTTGGAAGCGCTTTTGTAGGCCTAAGAACACTGGGGCTCTGGGCTTCTCTAGCCACCTCATCTTCTGCTCATCCTCTCGCGCACTCTAAAGAGAGCTCAGGTGAGAAATTGCAAACGTCCAGCAATTGCTCAGAGATGAAAAGTGCCAGCACTGAAAGCTGTTGCTAGCCAGCACCCTTCCTTGGAAGCGCTTTCACAGGCGCAGCAACACTGGGGCTTTGCGCTTCTCTACCCACCAAAAGTCACGGTCCTTCTCTTTCCGTCTCCTAGACACGAGCTGAGAAATTGCAAACGTCCAGCAATTGCTCAGAGATGAAAAGTGCCAGCACTGAAAGCTGTTGCTAGCCAGCACCCTTCCTTGGAAGCGCTTTTGTAGGCCTAAGAACACTGGGGCTCTGGGCTTCTCTAGCCACCTCATCTTCTGCTCATCCTCTCGCGCACTCTAAAGAGAGCTCAGGTGAGAAATTGCAAACGTCGAGCAATTGCTCCGAGATGAAAAGTGCCAGCACTGAAAGCTCTTGCTAGCCAGCACCCTTCCTTGGAAGCGCTTTCACAGGCGCAGCAACACTGGGGCTTTGCGCTTCTATACGCACCAAACGTCACGGTCCTTCTCTTTCCGTCTCCTAGACACGAGCTGAGAAATTGCAAACGTCCAGCAATTGCTCAGAGATGAAAAGTGCCAGCACTGAAAGCTGTTGCTAGCCAGCACCCTTCCTTGGAAGCGCTTTTGTAGGCCTAAGAACACTGGGGCTCTGGGCTTCTCTAGCCACCTCATCTTCTGCTCATCCTCTCGCGCACTCTAAAGAGAGCTCAGGTGAGAAATTGCAAACGTCGAGCAATTGCTCAGAGATGAAAAGTGCCAGCACTGAAAGCTCTTGCTAGCCAGCACCCTTCCTTGGAAGCGCTTTCACAGGCGCAGCAACACTGGGGCTTTGCGCTTCTCTACCCACCAAAAGTCACGGTCCTTCTCTTTCCGTCTCCTAGACACGAGCTGAGAAATTGCAAACGTCCAGCAATTGCTCAGAGATGAAAAGTGCCAGCACTGAAAGCTGTTGCTAGCCAGCACCCTTCCTTGGAAGCGCTTTTGTAGGCCTAAGAACACTGGGGCTCTGGGCTTCTCTAGCCACCTCATCTTCTGCTCATCCTCTCGCGCACTCTAAAGAGAGCTCAGGTGAGAAATTGCAAACGTCGAGCAATTGCTCAGAGATGAAAAGTGCCAGCACTGAAAGCTCTTGCTAGCCAGCACCCTTCCTTGGAAGCGCTTTCACAGGCGCAGCAACACTGGGGCTTTGCGCTTCTATACGCACCAAACGTCACGGTCCTTCTCTTTCCGTCTCCTAGACACGAGCTGAGAAATTGCAAACGTCCAGCAATTGCTCAGAGATGAAAAGTGCCAGCACTGAAAGCTCTTGCTAGCCAGCACCCTTCCTTGGAAGCGCTTTCACAGGCGCAGCAACACTGGGGCTTTGCGCTTCTCTACCCACCAAACGTCACGGTCCTTCTCTTTCCGTCTCGTAGACACGAGCTGAGAAATTGCAAACGTCCAGCAATTGCTCAGAGATGAAAAGTGCCAGCACTGAAAGCTCTTGCTAGCCAGCACCCTTCCTTGGAAGCGCTTTCACAGGCGCAGCAACACTGGGGCTTTGCGCTTCTATATGCACCAAACGTCACGGTCCTTCTCTTTCCGTCTCGTAGACACGAGCTGAGAAATTGCAAACGTCCAGCAATTGCTCCGAGATGAAAAGTGCCAGCACTGAAAGCTGTTGCTAGCCAGCCCCCTTCCTTGGAAGCGCTTTTGTAGGCCTAAGAACACTGGTGCTCTGGGCTTCTCTAGCCACCTCATCTTCTGCTCATCCTCTCGCGCACTCTGAAGAGAGCTCAGGTGAGAAATTGCAAACGTCGAGCAATTGCTCAGAGATGAAAAGTGCCAGCACTGAAAGCTCTTGCTAGCCAGCACCCTTCCTTGGAAGCGCTTTCACAGGCGCAGCAACACTGGGGCTTTGCGCTTCTCTACCCACCAAACGTCACGGTCCTTCTCTTTCCGTCTCGTAGACACGAGCTGAGAAATTGCAAACGTCGAGCAATTGCTCAGAGATGAAAAGTGCCAGCACTGAAAGCTCTTGCTAGCCAGCACCCTTCCTTGGAAGCGCTTTTGTAGGCCTAAGAACACTGGGGCTCTGGGCTTCTCTAGCCACCTCATCTTCTGCTCATCCTCTCGCGCACTCTAAAGAGAGCTCAGGTGAGAAATTGCAAATGTCGAGCAATTGCTCAGAGATGAAAAGTGCCAGCACTGAAAGCTCTTGCTAGCCAGCACCCTTCCTTGGAAGCGCTTTCACAGGCGCAGCAACACTGGGGCTTTGCGCTTCTCTACCCACCAAACGTCACGGTCCTTCTCTTTCCGTCTCGTAGACACGAGCTGAGAAATTGCAAACGTCGAGCAATTGCTCAGAGATGAAAAGTGCCAGCACTGAAAGCTCTTGCTAGCCAGCACCCTTCCTTGGACGCGCTTTTGTAGGCCTAAGAACACTGGGGCTCTGGGCTTCCCTAGCCACCTCATCTTCTGCTCATCCTCTCACGCACTCTAAAGAGAGCTCAGGTGAGAAATTGCAAACGACGACCAATTGCTCAGAGATGAAAAGTGCCAGCACTGAAAGCTGTTGCTGGCCAGCACCCTTCCTTGGAAGCGCTTTCACAGGCGCAGTAACACTGGGGCTTTGCACTTCTGTACGTACCAAACGTCACGGTCCTTCTCTTTCCGTCTCGTAGACACGAGCTGAGAAATTGAAAACGTGGAGCAATTGCTCAGAGATGAAAAGTGCCAGCACTGAAAGCTGTTGCTAGCCAGCACCCTTCCTTGGAAGCGCTTTTGTAGGCCTAAGAACACTGGGGCTCTGGGCTTCTCTAGCCACCTCATCTTCTGCTCATCCTCGCGCGCACTCTAAAGAGAGCTCAGGTGAGAAATTGCAAACGTCGAGCAATTGCTCAGAGAAGAAAAGTGCCAGCACTGAAAGCTGTTGCTAGCCAGCACCCTTCCTTGGAAGCGCTTTCACAGGCGCAGCAACACTGGGGCTTTGCGCTTCTCTAGCCACCAAACGTCACGGTCCTTCTCTTTCCGTCTCGTAGACACGAGCTGAGAAATTGCAAACGTCGAGCAATTGCTCAGAGATGAAAAGTGCCAGCACTTAAAGCTCTTGCTAGCCAGCACCCTTCCTTGGAAGCGCTTTCACAGGCGCAGCAACACTGGGGCTTTGCGCTTCTCTACCCACCAAACGTCACGGTCCTTCTCTTTCCGTCGGTAGACACGAGCTGAGAAATTGCAAACGTCGAGCAATTGCTCCGAGATGAAAAGTGCCAGCACTGAAAGCTCTTGCTAGCCAGCACCCTTCCTTGGAAGCGCTTTCACAGGCGCAGCAACACTGGGGCTTTGCGCTTCTATACGCACCACACGTCACGGTCCTTCTCTTTCCGTCTCGTAGACACGAGCTGAGAAATTGCAAACGTCGAGCAATTGCTCAGAGATGAAAAGTGCCAGCACTGAAAGCTCTTGCTAGCCAGCACCCTTCCTTGGAAGCGCTTTTGTAGGCCTAAGAACACTGGGGCTCTGGGCTTCTCTAGCCACCTCATCTTCTGCTCATCCTCTCGCGCACTCTAAAGAGAGCTCAGGTGAGAAATTGCAAACGTCGAGCAATTGCTCAGAGATGAAAAGTGCCAGCACTGAAAGCTGTTGCTAGCCAGCACCCTTCCTTGGAAGCGCTTTCACAGGCGCAGCAACACTGGGGCTTTGCGCTTCTCTACGCACCAAACGTCACGGTCCTTCTCTTTCCGTCTCGTAGACACGAGCTGAGAAATTGCAAACGTCGAGCAATTGCTCCGAGATGAAAAGTGCCAGCACTTAAAGCTCTTGCTAGCCAGCACCCTTCCTTGGAAGCGCTTTCACAGGCGCAGCAACACTGGGGCTTTGCGCTTCTCTAGCCACCAAACGTCACGGTCCTTCTCTTTCCGTCTCCTAGACACGAGCTGAGAAATTGCAAACGTCCAGCAATTGCTCAGAGATGAAAAGTGCCAGCACTGAAAGCTGTTGCTAGCCAGCACCCTTCCTTGGAAGCGCTTTCACAGGCGCAGCAACACTGGGGCTTTGCGCTTCTCTACCCACCAAACGTCACGGTCCTTCTCTTTCCGTCTCGTAGACACGAGCTGAGAAATTGCAAACGTCGAGCAATTGCTCAGAGATGAAAAGTGCCAGCACTGAAAGCTCTTGCTAGCCAGCACCCTTCCTTGGAAGCGCTTTTGTAGGCCTAAGAACACTGGGGCTCTGGGCTTCTCTAGCCACCTCATCTTCTGCTCATCCTCTCGCGCACTCTAAAGAGAGCTCAGGTGAGAAATTGCAAACGTCCAGCAATTGCTCAGAGATGAAAAGTGCCAGCACTGAAAGCTGTTGCTAGCCAGCACCCTTCCTTGGAAGCGCTTTCACAGGCGCAGCAACACTGGGGCTTTGCGCTTCTCTACCCACCAAAAGTCACGGTCCTTCTCTTTCCGTCTCCTAGACACGAGCTGAGAAATTGCAAACGTCCAGCAATTGCTCAGAGATGAAAAGTGCCAGCACTGAAAGCTGTTGCTAGCCAGCACCCTTCCTTGGAAGCGCTTTTGTAGGCCTAAGAACACTGGGGCTCTGGGCTTCTCTAGCCACCTCATCTTCTGCTCATCCTCTCGCGCACTCTAAAGAGAGCTCAGGTGAGAAATTGCAAACGTCGAGCAATTGCTCCGAGATGAAAAGTGCCAGCACTGAAAGCTCTTGCTAGCCAGCACCCTTCCTTGGAAGCGCTTTCACAGGCGCAGCAACACTGGGGCTTTGCGCTTCTATACGCACCAAACGTCACGGTCCTTCTCTTTCCGTCTCCTAGACACGAGCTGAGAAATTGCAAACGTCCAGCAATTGCTCAGAGATGAAAAGTGCCAGCACTGAAAGCTCTTGCTAGACAGCACCCTTCCTTGGAAGCGCTTTCACAGGCGCAGCAACACTGGGGCTTTGCGCTTCTCTACCCACCAAACGTCACGGTCCTTCTCTTTCCGTCTCGTAGACACGAGCTGAGAAATTGCAAACGTCGAGCAATTGCTCAGAGATGAAAAGTGCCAGCACTGAAAGCTCTTGCTAGCCAGCACCCTTCCTTGGAAGCGCTTTCACAGGCGCAGCAACACTGGGGCTTTGCGCTTCTATATGCACCAAACGTCACGGTCCTTCTCTTTCCGTCTCGTAGACACGAGCTGAGAAATTGCAAACGTCCAGCAATTGCTCCGAGATGAAAAGTGCCAGCACTGAAAGCTCTTGCTAGCCAGCACCCTTCCTTGGACGCGCTTTTGTAGCCCTTAGAACACTGGGGCTCTGGGCTTCCCTAGCCACCTCATCTTCTGCTCATCCTCTCACGCACTCTAAAGAGAGCTCAGGTGAGAAATTGCAAACGACGACCAATTGCTCAGAGATGAAAAGTGCCAGCACTGAAAGCTGTTGCTGGCCAGCACCCTTCCTTGGAAGCGCTTTCACAGGCGCAGTAACACTGGGGCTTTGCACTTCTGTACGTACCAAACGTCACGGTCCTTCTCTTTCCGTCTCGTAGACACGAGCTGAGAAATTGAAAACGTGGAGCAATTGCTCCGAGATGAAAAGTGCCAGCACTGAAAGCTGTTGCTAGCCAGCACCCTTCCTTGGAAGCGCTTTTGTAGGCCTAAGAACACTGGGGCTCTGGGCTTCTCTAGCCACCTCATCTTCTGCTCATCCTCTCCCGCACTCTAAAGAGAGCTCAGGTGAGAAATTGCAAACGTCGAGTAATTGCTCAGAGATGAAAAGTGCCAGCACTGAAAGCTCTTGCTAGCCAGCACCCTTCCTTGGAAGCGCTTTCACAGGCGCAGTAACACTGGGACTTTGCGCTTCTATACCCACCAAACGTCACGGTCCTTCTCTTTCCGTCTCCTAGACACGAGCTGAGAAATTGCAAACGTCGAGCAATTGCTCAGAGATGAAAAGTGCCAGCACTGAAAGCTGTTGCTAGCCAGCCCCCTTCCTTGGAAGCGCTTTTGTAGGCCTAAGAACACTGGGGCTCTGGGCTTCTCTAGCCACCTCATCTTCTGCTCATCCTCCCGCGCACTCTAAAGAGAGCTCAGGTGAGAAATTGCAAACGTCGAGCAATTGCTCAGAGATGAAAAGTGCCAGCACTGAAAGCTGTTGCTAGCCAGCACCCTTCCTTGGAAGCGCTTTCACAGGCGCAGCAACACTGGGGCTTTGCGCTTCTATATGCACCAAACGTCACGGTCCTTCTCTTTCCGTCTCGTAGACACGAGCTGAGAAATTGCAAACGTCGAGCAATTGCTCAGAGATGAAAAGTGCCAGCACTGAAAGCTGTTGCTAGCCAGCCCCCTTCCTTGGAAGCGCTTTCACAGGCGCAGCAACACTGGGGCTTTGCGCTTCTATACGCACCAAACGTCACGGTCCTTCTCTTTCCGTCGGTAGACACGAGCTGAGAAATTGCAAACGTGGAGCAATTGCTCAGAGATGAAAAGTGCCAGCACTGAAAGCTCTTGCTAGCCAGCACCCTTCCTTGGAAGCGCTTCTGTAGGCCTAAGAACACTGGGGCTCTGGGATTCTCTAGCCACCTCATCTTCTGCTCGTCCTCTCGCGCACTCTAAAGAGAGCTCAGGTGAGAAATTGCAAACGTCGAGCAATTGCTCCGAGATGAAAAGTGCCAGCACTGAAAGCTGTTGCTAGCCAGCACCCTTCCTTGGAAGCGCTTTCACAGGCGCAGCAACACTGGGGCTTTGCGCTTCTCTACGCACCAAATGTCACGGTCCTTCTCTTTCCGTCTTGTAGACACGAGCTGAGAAATTGCAAACGTGGAGCAATTGCTCAGAGATGAAAAGTGCCAGCACTGAAAGCTGTTGCTAGCCAGCACCCTTCCTTGGAAGCGCTTTCACAGGCGCAGTAACACTGGGGCTTTGCGCTTCTAAACGCACCAAGCATCACGGTCCTTCTCTTTCCGTCTCGTAGACACGAGCTGAGAAATTGCAAACGTCGAGCAATTGCTCAGAGATGAAAAGTGCCAGCACTGAAAGCTGTTGCTAGCCAGCACCCTTCCTTGGAAGCGCTTGTGTAGGCCTAAGAACACTGGGGCTCTGGGCTTCTCTAGCCACCTCATCTTCTGCTCATCCTCTCGCGCACTCTAAAGAGAGCTCAGGTGAGAAATTGCAAACGTCGAGCAATTGCTCAGAGATGAAAAGTGCCAGCACTGAAAGCTCTTGCTAGCCAGCACCCTTCCTTGGAAGCGCTTTCACAGGCGCAGCAACACTGGGGCTTTGCGCTTCTATACGCACCAAATGTCACGGTCCTTCTCTTTCCGTCTCCTAGACACGAGCTGAGAAATTGCAAACGTCGAGCAATTGCTCAGAGATGAAAAGTGCCAGCACTGAAAGCTGTTGCTAGCCAGCCCCCTTCCTTGGAAGCGCTTTTGTAGGCCTAAGAACACTGGGGCTCTGGGCTTCTCTAGCCACCTCATCTTCTGCTCATCCTCTCGCGCACTCTAAAGAGAGCTCAGGTGAGAAATTGCAAACGTCGAGCAATTGCTCAGAGATGAAAAGGGCCAGCACTGAAAGCTGTTGCTAGCCAGCACCCTTCCTTGGAAGCGCTTTCACAGGCGCAGTAACACTGGGACTTTGCGCTTCTCTAGCCACCAAACGTCACGGTCCTTCTCTTTCCGTCTCGTAGACACGAGCTGAGAAATTGCAAATGTCCAGCAATTGCTCCGAGATGAAAAGTGCCAGCACTGAAAGCTCTTGCTAGCCAGCACCCTTCCTTGGAAGCGCTTTTGTAGGCCTAAGAACACTGGGGCTCTGGGCTTCTCTAGCCACCTCATCTTCTGCTCATCCTCTCGCGCACTCTAAAGAGAGCTCAGGTGAGAAATTGCAAACGTCGAGCAATTGCTCAGAGATGAAAAGTGCCAGCACTGAAAGCTCTTGCTAGCCAGCACCCTTCCTTGGAAGCGCTTTCACAGGCGCAGCAACACTGGGGCTTTGCGCTTCTATATGCACCAAACGTCACGGTCCTTCTCTTTCCGTCTCGTAGACACGAGCTGAGAAATTGCAAACGTCGAGCAATTGCTCCGAGATGAAAAGTGCCAGCACTGAAAGCTCTTGCTAGCCAGCACCCTTCCTTGGAAGCGCTTTTGTAGGCCTAAGAACACTGGGGCTCTGGGCTTCTCTAGCCACCTCATCTTCTGCTCATCCTCTCGCGCACTCTAAAGAGAGCTCAGGTGAGAAATTGCAAACGACGAGCAATTGCTCAGAGATGAAAAGTGCCAGCACTGAAAGCTCTTGCTAGACAGCACCCTTCCTTGGAAGCGCTTTCACAGGCGCAGTAACACTGGGGCTTTGCGCTTCTCTAGCGACCAAACGTCACGGTCCTTCTCTTTCCGTCTCGTAGACACGAGCTGAGAAATTGCAAACGTCCAGCAATTGCTCAGAGATGAAAAGTGCCAGCACTGAAAGCTCTTGCTAGCCAGCACCCTTCCTTGGAAGCGCTTTCACAGGCGCAGCAACACTGGGGCTTTGCGCTTCTCTACCCACCAAACGTCACGGTCATTCTCTTTCCGCCTCGTAGACACGAGCTGAGAAATTGCAAACGTCAAGCAATTGCTCAGAGATGAAAAGTGCCAGCACTGAAAGCTGTTGCTAGCCAGCACCCTTCCTTGGAAGCGCTTTTGTAGGCCTAAGAACACTGGGGCTCTGGGCTTCTCTAGCCACCTCATCTTCTGCTCATCCTCTCGCGCACTCTAAAGAGAGCTCAGGTGAGAAATTGCAAACGTCGAGCAATTGCTCAGAGATGAAAAGTGCCAGCACTGAAAGCTCTTGCTAGCCAGCACCCTTCCTTGGAAGCGCTTTCACAGGCGCAGCAACACTGGGGCTTTGCGCTTCTAAACGCACCAAGCATCACGGTCATTCTCTTTCCGTCTCGTAGACACGAGCTGAGAAATTGCAAACGTCGAGCAATTGCTCAGAGATGAAAAGTGCCAGCACTGAAAGCTCTTGCTAGCCAGCACCCTTCCTTGGAAGCGCTTTTGTAGGCCTAAGAACAGTGGGGCTCTGGGCTTCTCTAGCCACCTCATCTTCTGCTCATCCTCTCGCGCACTCTAAAGAGAGCTCAGGTGAGAAATTGCAAACGTGGAGCAATTGCTCAGAGATGAAAAGTGCCAGCACTGAAAGCTCTTGCTAGCCAGCACCCTTCCTTGGAAGCGCTTTCACAAGCGCAGCAACACTGGGGCTTTGCGCTTCTCTACCCACCAAAAGTCACGGTCCTTCTCTTTCCGTCGGTAGACACGAGCTGAGAAATTGCAAACGTCCAGCAATTGCTCAGAGATGAAAAGTGCCAGCACTGAAAGCTGTTGCTAGCCAGCCCCCTTCCTTGGAAGCGCTTTTGTAGGCCTAAGAACACTGGGGCTCTGGGCTTCTCTAGCCACCTCATCTTCTGCTCATCCTCTCGCGCACTCTAAAGAGAGCTCAGGTGAGAAATTGCAAACGTCGAGCAATTGCTCAGAGATGAAAAGTGCCAGCACTGAAAGCTGTTGCTAGCCAGCACCCTTCCTTGGAAGCGCTTTCACAGGCGCAGCAACACTGGGGTTTTGCGCTTCTCTACCCACCAAACGTCACGGTCCTTCTCTTTCCGTCTCGTAGACACGAGCTGAGAAATTGCAAACGTCGAGCAATTGCTCCGAGATGAAAAGTGCCAGCACTGAAAGCTGTTGCTAGCCAGCACCCTTCCTTGGAAGCGCTTTTGTAGGCCTAAGAACACTGGGGCTCTGGGCTTCTCTAGCCACCTCATCTTCTGCTCATCCTCTCGCGCACTCTAAAGAGAGCTCAGGTGAGAAATTGCAAACGTCGAGCAATTGCTCAGAGATGAAAAGTGCCAGCACTGAAAGCTCTTGCTAGCCAGCACCCTTCCTTGGAAGCGCTTTCACAGGCGCAGCAACACTGGGGCTTTGCGCTTCTCTAGCCACCAAACGTCACGGTCCTTCTATTTCCATCTCGTAGACACGAGCTGAGAAATTGCAAACGTCCAGCAATTGCTCAGAGATGAAAAGTGCCAGCACTGAAAGCTCTTGCTAGCCAGCACCCTTCCTTGGAAGCGCTTTCACAGGCGCAGCAACACTGGGGCTTTGCGCTTCTCTAGCCACCAAACGTCACGGTCCTTCTCTTTCCGTCGGTAGACACGAGCTGAGAAATTGAAAACGTGGAGCAATTGCTCAGAGATGAAAAGTGCCAGCACTGAAAGCTGTTGCTAGCCAGCACCCTTCCTTGGAAGCGCTTTCACAGGCGCAGCAACACTGGGGCTTTGCGCTTCTCTACGCACCAAATGTCACGGTCCTTCTCTTTCCGTCTCCTAGACACGAGCTGAGAAATTGCAAACGTCGAGCAATTGCTCCGAGATGAAAAGTACCAGCACTGAAAGCTCTTGCTAGCCAGCACCCTTCCTTGGAAGCGCTTTTGTAGGCCTAAGAACACTGGGGCTCTGGGCTTCTCTAGCCACCTCATCTTCTGCTCATCCTCTCGCGCACTCTAAAGAGAGCTCAGGTGAGAAATTGCAAACGTCGAGCAATTGCTCCGAGATGAAAAGTGCCAGCACTGAAAGCTGTTGCTAGCCAGCACCCTTCCTTGGAAGCGCTTTCACAGGCGCAGCAACACTGGGGCTTTGCGCTTCTCTACACACCAAACGTCACGGTCCTTCTCTTTCCGTCGGTAGACACGAGCTGAGAAATTGCAAACGTCCAGCAATTGCTCAGAGATGAAAAGTGCCAGCACTGAAAGCTCTTGCTAGCCAGCACCCTTCCTTGGAAGCGCTTTCACAGGCGCAGCAACACTGGGACTTTGCGCTTCTCTAGCCACCAAACGTCACGGTCCTTCTCTTTCCGTCTCCTAGACACAAGCTGAGAAATTGCAAACGTCGAGCAATTGCTCAGAGATGAAAAGTGCCAGCACTGAAAGCTGTTGCTAGCCAGCACCCTTCCTTGGAAGCGCTTTTGTAGGCCTAAGAACACTGGGGCTCTGGGCTTCTCTAGCCACCTCATCTTCTGCTCATCCTCTCGCGCACTCTAAAGAGAGCTCAGGTGAGAAATTGCAAACGTCGAGCAATTGCTCCGAGATGAAAAGTGCCAGCACTGAAAGCTGTTGCTAGCCAGCACCCTTCCTTGGAAGCGCTTTCACAGGCGCAGTAACACTGGGGCTTTGCGCTTCTCTAGCCACCAAACGTCACGGTCCTTCTCTTTCCGTCTCGTAGACACGAGCTGAGAAATTGCAAACGTCGAGCAATTGCTCAGAGATGAAAAGTGCCAGCACTGAAAGCTCTTGCTAGCCAGCACCCTTCCTTGGAAGCGCTTTCACAGGCGCAGCAACACTGGGGCTTTGCGCTTCTCTACCCACCAAACGTCACGGTCATTCTCTTTCCGTCTCGTAGACACGAGCTGAGAAATTGCAAACGTCGAGCAATTGCTCAGAGATGAAAAGTGCCAGCACTGAAAGCTGTTGCTAGCCAGCACCCTTCCTTGGAAGCGCTTTCACAGGCGCAGCAACACTGGGGCTTTGCGCTTCTATACGCACCAAACGTCACGGTCCTTCTCTTTCCGTCTCGTAGACACGAGCTGAGAAATTGCAAACGTCGAGCAATTGCTCAGAGATGAAAAGTGCCAGCACTGAAAGCTGTTGCTAGCCAGCACCCTTCCTTGGAAGCGCTTTTGTAGGCCTAAGAACACTGGGGCTCTGGGCTTCTCTAGCCACCTCATCTTCTGCTCATCCTCTCGCGCACTCTAAAGAGAGCTCAGGTGAGAAATTGCAAACGTGGAGCAATTGCTCAGAGATGAAAAGTGCCAGCACTGAAAGCTGTTGCTAGCCAGCCCCCTTCCTTGGAAGCGCTTTTGTAGCCCTAAGAACACTGGGGCTCTGGGTATCTCTAGCCACCTCATCTTCTGCTCATCCTCTCGCGCACTCTAAAGAGAGCTCAGGTGAGAAATTGCAAACGTCCAGCAATTGCTCAGAGAAGAAAAGTGCCAGCACTGAAAGCTGTTGCTAGCCAGCACCCTTCCTTGGAAGCGCTTTCACAGGCGCAGTAACACTGGGGCTTTGCGCTTCTCTAGCCACCAAACGTCACGGTCCTTCTCTTTCCGTCTCGTAGACACGAGCTGAGAAATTGCAAACGTCAAGCAATTGCTCAGAGATGAAAAGTGCCAGCACTGAAAGCTCTTGCTAGCCAGCACCCTTCCTTGGAAGCGCTTTCACAGGCGCAGCAACACTGGGGCTTTGCGCTTCTATACGCACCAAACGTCACGGTCCTTCTCTTTCCGTCGGTAGACACGAGCTGAGAAATTGCAAACGTCGAGCAATTGCTCCGAGATGAAAAGTGCCAGCACTGAAAGCTCTTGCTAGACAGCACCCTTCCTTGGAAGCGCTTTCACAGGCACAGCAACACTGGGGCTTTGCGCTTCTATACGCACCAAATGTCACGGTCCTTCTCTTTCCGTCTCGTAGACACGAGCTGAGAAATTGGAAACGTGGAGCAATTGCTCAGAGATGAAAAGTGCCAGCACTGAAAGCTCTTGCTAGCCAGCACCCTTCCTTGGAAGCGCTTTCACAGGCGCAGCAACACTGGGGCTTTGCGCTTCTCTAGCCATCAAACGTCACGGTCCTTCTCTTTCCGCCTCGTAGACACGAGCTGAGAAATTGAAAACGTGGAGCAATTGCTCAGAGATGAAAAGTGCCAGCACTGAAAGCTGTTGCTAGCCAGCACCCTTCCTTGGAAGCGCTTTCACAAGCGCAGTAACACTGGGGCTTTGCGCTTCTATACGCACCAAACGTCACGGTCATTCTCTTTCCGTCTCGTAGACATGAGCTGAGAAATTGCAAATGTCGAGCAATTGCTCAGAGATGAAAAGTGCCAGCACTGAAAGCTTTTGCTAGCCAGCACCCTTCCTTGCAAGCGCTTTCACAGGCGCAGCAACACTGGGGCTTTGCGCTTCTCTAGCCGCCAAACGTCACAGTCATTCTCTTTCCGTCTCGTAGACACGAGCTGAGAAATTGCAAAAGTCGAGCAATTGCTCAGAGATGAAAAGTGCCAGCACTGAAAGCTGTTGCTAGCCAGCACCCTTCCTTGGAAGCGCTTTTGTAGGCCTAAGAACACTGGGGCTCTGGGCTTCTCTAGCCACCTCATCTTCTGCTCATCCTCTCGCGCACTCTAAAGAGAGCTCAGGTGAGAAATTGCAAACGTCGAGCAATTGCTCAGAGATGAAAAGTGCCAGCACTGAAAGCTGTTGCTGGCCAGCACCCTTCCTTGGAAGCGCTTTCACAGGCGCAGCAACACTGGGGCTTTGCACTTCTGTACGCACCAAACGTCACGGACCTTCTCTTTCCATCGGTAAACACGAGCTGAGAAATTGCAAACGTCGAGCAATTGCTCAGAGATGAAAAGTACCAGCACTGAAAGCTCTTGCTAGCCAGCACCCTTCCTTGGAAGCGCTTTTGTAGGCCTAAGAACACTGGGGCTCTGGGCTTCTCTAGCCACCTCATCTTCCGCTCATCCTCGCGCGCACTCTAAAGAGAGCTCAGGTGAGAAAGTGCAAACGTCCAGCAATTGCTCAGAGATGAAAAGTGCCAGCACTGAAAGCTGTTGCTAGCCAGCACCCTTCCTTGGAAGCGCTTTCACAGGCGCAGCAACACTGGGGCTTTGCGCTTCTCTAGCCACCAAACGTCACGGTCCTTCTCTTTCCGTCTCGTAGACACGAGCTGAGAAATTGCAAACGTCCAGCAATTGCTCAGAGATGAAAAGTGCCAGCACTTAAAGCTCTTGCTAGCCAGCACCCTTCCTTGGAAGCGCTTTCACAGGCGCAGCAACACTGGGGCTTTGCGCTTCTCTACACACCAAACGTCACGGTCCTTCTCTTTCCGTCGGTAGACACGAGCTGAGAAATTGCAAACGTCGAGCAATTGCTCAGAGATGAAAAGTGCCAGCACTGAAAGCTGTTGCTAGCCAGCACCCTTCCTTGGAAGCGCTTTCACAGGCGCAGCAACACTGGGACTTTGCGCTTCTCTAGCCACCAAACGTCACGGTCCTTCTCTTTCCGTCTCCTAGACACAAGCTGAGAAATTGCAAACGTCGAGCAATTGCTCAGAGATGAAAAGTGCCAGCACTGAAAGCTCTTGCTAGCCAGCACCCTTCCTTGGAAGCGCTTTTGTAGGCCTAAGAACACTGGGGCTCTGGGCTTCTCTAGCCACCTCATCTTCTGCTCATCCTCTCGCGCACTCTAAAGAGAGCTCAGGTGAGAAATTGCAAACGTCGAGCAATTGCTCAGAGATGAAAAGTGCCAGCACTGAAAGCTGTTGCTAGCCAGCACCCTTCCTTGGAAGCGCTTTCACAGGCGCAGTAACACTGGGGCTTTGCGCTTCTCTAGCCACCAAACGTCACGGTCCTTCTCTTTCCGTCTCGTAGACACGAGCTGAGAAATTGCAAACGTCGAGCAATTGCTCAGAGATGAAAAGTGCCAGCACTGAAAGCTCTTGCTAGCCAGCACCCTTCCTTGGAAGCGCTTTTGTAGGCCTAAGAACACTGGGGCTCTGGGCTTCTCTAGCCACCTCATCTTCTGCTCATCCTCTCGCGCACTCTAAAGAGAGCTCAGGTGAGAAATTGCAAACGTCGAGCAATTGCTCAGAGATGAAAAGTGCCAGCACTGAAAGCTCTTGCTAGCCAGCACCCTTCCTTGGAAGCGCTTTTGTAGGCCTAAGAAGACTGGGGCTCTGGGCTTCCCTAGCCACCTCATCTTCTGCTCATCCTCTCGCGCACTCTAAAGAGAGCTCAGGTGAGAAATTGCAAACGTCCAGCAATTGCTCAGAGATGAAAAGTGCCAGCACTGAAAGCTCTTGCTAGCCAGCACCCTTCCTTGGAAGCGCTTTCACAGGCGCAGCAACACTGGGGCTTTGCGCTTCTCTACACACCAAACGTCACGGTCCTTCTCTTTCCGTCTCGTAGACACGAGCTGAGAAATTGCAAACGTCCAGCAATTGCTCCGAGATGAAAAGTGCCAGCACTGAAAGCTCTTGCTAGACAGCACCCTTCCTTGGAAGCGCTTTTGTAGCCCTTAGAACACTGGGGCTCTGGGCTTCTCTAGCCACCTCATCTTCTGCTCATCCTCTCGCGCACTCTAAAGAGAGCTCAGGTGAGAAATTGCAAACGTCGAGCAATTGCTCAGAGATGAAAAGTGCCAGCACTGAAAGCTCTTGCTAGTCAGCACCCTTCCTTGGAAGCGCTTTCACAGGCGCAGTAACACTGGGACTTTGCGCTTCTCTACCCACCAAACATCACGGTCCTTCTCTTTCCGTCTCGTAGACACGAGCTGAGAAATTGCAAACGTCGAGCAATTGCTCAGAGATGAAAAGTGCCAGCACTGAAAGCTGTTGCTAGCCAGCACCCTTCCTTGGAAGCGCTTTTGTAGCCCTTAGAACACTGGGGCTCTGGGCTTCTCTAGCCACCTAATCTTCTGCTCATCCTCTCGCGCACTCTAAAGAGAGCTCAGGTGAGAAATTGCAAACGTCGAGCAATTGCTCAGAGATGAAAAGTGCCAGCACTGAAAGCTCTTGCTAGCCAGCACCCTTCCTTGGAAGCGCTTTCACAGGCGCAGCAACACTGGGGCTTTGCGCTTCTCTACCCACCAAACATCACGGTCCTTCTCTTTCCGTCTCGTAGACACGAGCTGAGAAATTGCAAACGTCGAGCAATTGCTCAGAGATGAAAAGTGCCAGCACTGAAAGCTGTTGCTAGCCAGCACCCTTCCTTGGAAGCGCTTTTGTAGGGCTAAGAACACTGGGGCTCTGGGCTTCTCTAGCCACCTCATCTTCTGCTCATCCTCTCGCGCACTCTAAAGAGAGCTCAGGTGAGAAATTGCAAACGTCGAGCAATTGCTCAGAGAAGAAAAGTGCCAGCAATGAAAGCTGTTGCTAGCCAGCACCCTTCCTTGGAAGCGCTTTCACAGGCGCAGTAACACTGGGGCTTTGCGCTTCTCTAGCCACCAAACGTCACGGTCCTTCTCTTTCCGTCTCCTAGACACGAGCTGAGAAATTGCAAACGTCGAGCAATTGCTCAGAGATGAAAAGTGCCAGCACTGAAAGCTCTTGCTAGCCAGCCCCCTTCCTTGGAAGCGCTTTCACAGGCGCAGCAACACTGGGGCTTTGCGCTTCTATACGCACCAAACGTCACGGTCCTTCTCTTTCCGTCGGTAGACACGAGCTGAGAAATTGCAAACGTCGAGCAATTGCTCCGAGATGAAAAGTCCCAGCACTGAAAGCTGTTGCTAGCCAGCACCCTTCCTTGGAAGCGCTTTTGTAGGCCTAAGAACACTGGGGCTTTGCGCTTCTATACGCACCAAATGTCACGGTCCTTCTCTTTCCGTCTCCTAGACACGAGCTGAGAAATTGCAAACGTCGAGCAATTGCTCAGAGATGAAAAGTGCCAGCACTGAAAGCTCTTGCTAGCCAGCACCCTTCCTTGGAAGCGCTTTCACAGGCGCAGCAACACTGGGGCTTTGTGCTTCTCTACCCACCAAACGTCACGGTCCTTCTCTTTCCGTCTCGTAGACACGAGCTGAGAAATTGCAAACGTCCAGCAATTGCTCAGAGATGAAAAGTGCCAGCACTTAAAGCTCTTGCTAGCCAGCACCCTTCCTTGGAAGCGCTTTCACAGGCGCAGCAACACTGGGGCTTTGCGCTTCTCTACACACCAAACGTCACGGTCCTTCTCTTTCCGTCGGTAGACACGAGCTGAGAAATTGCAAACGTCCAGCAATTGCTCAGAGATGAAAAGTGCCAGCACTGAAAGCTGTTGCTAGCCAGCACCCTTCCTTGGAAGCGCTTTCACAGGCGCAGCAACACTGGGACTTTGCGCTTCTCTAGCCACCAAACGTCACGGTCCTTCTCTTTCCGTCTCCTAGACACAAGCTGAGAAATTGCAAACGTCGAGCAATTGCTCAGAGATGAAAAGTGCCAGCACTGAAAGCTGTTGCTAGCCAGCACCCTTCCTTGGAAGCGCTTTTGTAGGCCTAAGAACACTGGGGCTCTGGGCTTCTCTAGCCACCTCATCTTCTGCTCATCCTCTCGCGCACTCTAAAGAGAGCTCAGGTGAGAAATTGCAAACGTCGAGCAATTGCTCAGAGATGAAAAGTGCCAGCACTGAAAGCTGTTGCTAGCCAGCACCCTTCCTTGGAAGCGCTTTCACAGGCGCAGTAACACTGGGGCTTTGCGCTTCTCTAGCCACCAAACGTCACGGTCCTTCTCTTTCCGTCTCGTAGACACGAGCTGAGAAATTGCAAACGTCGAGCAATTGCTCAGAGATGAAAAGTGCCAGCACTGAAAGCTCTTGCTAGCCAGCACCCTTCCTTGGAAGCGCTTTTGTAGGCCTAAGAACACTGGGGCTCTGGGCTTCTCTAGCCACCTCATCTTCTGCTCATCCTCTCGCGCACTCTAAAGAGAGCTCAGGTGAGAAATTGCAAACGTCGAGCAATTGCTCAGAGATGAAAAGTGCCAGCACTGAAAGCTCTTGCTAGCCAGCACCCTTCCTTGGAAGCGCTTTTGTAGGCCTAAGAACACTGGGGCTCTGGGCTTCCCTAGCCACCTCATCTTCTGCTCATCCTCTCGCGCACTCTAAAGAGAGCTCAGGTGAGAAATTGCAAACGTCCAGCAATTGCTCAGAGATGAAAAGTGCCAGCACTGAAAGCTCTTGCTAGCCAGCACCCTTCCTTGGAAGCGCTTTCACAGGCGCAGCAACACTGGGGCTTTGCGCTTCTCTACACACCAAACGTCACGGTCCTTCTCTTTCCGTCTCGTAGACACGAGCTGAGAAATTGCAAACGTCCAGCAATTGCTCCGAGATGAAAAGTGCCAGCACTGAAAGCTCTTGCTAGACAGCACCCTTCCTTGGAAGCGCTTTTGTAGCCCTTAGAACACTGGGGCTCTGGGCTTCTCTAGCCACCTCATCTTCTGCTCATCCTCTCGCGCACTCTAAAGAGAGCTCAGGTGAGAAATTGCAAACGTCGAGCAATTGCTCAGAGATGAAAAGTGCCAGCACTGAAAGCTCTTGCTAGTCAGCACCCTTCCTTGGAAGCGCTTTCACAGGCGCAGTAACACTGGGACTTTGCGCTTCTCTACCCACCAAACATCACGGTCCTTCTCTTTCCGTCTCGTAGACACGAGCTGAGAAATTGCAAACGTCGAGCAATTGCTCAGAGATGAAAAGTGCCAGCACTGAAAGCTGTTGCTAGCCAGCACCCTTCCTTGGAAGCGCTTTTGTAGCCCTTAGAACACTGGGGCTCTGGGCTTCTCTAGCCACCTAATCTTCTGCTCATCCTCTCGCGCACTCTAAAGAGAGCTCAGGTGAGAAATTGCAAACGTCGAGCAATTGCTCAGAGATGAAAAGTGCCAGCACTGAAAGCTGTTGCTAGCCAGCACCCTTCCTTGGAAGCGCTTTCACAGGCGCAGCAACACTGGGGCTTTGCGCTTCTCTACCCACCAAACGTCACGGTCCTTCTCTTTCCGTCTCGTAGACACGAGCTGAGAAATTGCAAACGTCCAGCAATTGCTCAGAGATGAAAAGTGCCAGCACTGAAAGCTGTTGCTAGCCAGCACCCTTCCTTGGAAGCGCTTTTGTAGGGCTAAGAACACTGGGGCTCTGGGCTTCTCTAGCCACCTCATCTTCTGCTCATCCTCTCGCGCACTCTAAAGAGAGCTCAGGTGAGAAATTGCAAACGTCGAGCAATTGCTCAGAGAAGAAAAGTGCCAGCAATGAAAGCTGTTGCTAGCCAGCACCCTTCCTTTGAAGCGCTTTCACAGGCGCAGTAACACTGGGGCTTTGCGCTTCTCTAGCCACCAAACGTCACGGTCCTTCTCTTTCCGTCTCCTAGACACGAGCTGAGAAATTGCAAACGTCGAGCAATTGCTCAGAGATGAAAAGTGCCAGCACTGAAAGCTCTTGCTAGCCAGCCCCCTTCCTTGGAAGCGCTTTCACAGGCGCAGCAACACTGGGGCTTTGCGCTTCTATACGCACCAAACGTCACGGTCCTTCTCTTTCCGTCGGTAGACACGAGCTGAGAAATTGCAAACGTCGAGCAATTGCTCCGAGATGAAAAGTCCCAGCACTGAAAGCTGTTGCTAGCCAGCACCCTTCCTTGGAAGCGCTTTTGTAGGCCTAAGAACACTGGGGCTTTGCGCTTCTATACGCACCAAATGTCACGGTCCTTCTCTTTCCGTCTCCTAGACACGAGCTGAGAAATTGCAAACGTCGAGCAATTGCTCAGAGATGAAAAGTGCCAGCACTGAAAGCTCTTGCTAGCCAGCACCCTTCCTTGGAAGCGCTTTCACAGGCGCAGCAACACTGGGGCTTTGCGCTTCTCTACCCAGCAAAAGTCACGGTCATTCTCTTTCCGTCTCGTAGACACGAGCTGAGAAATTGCAAACGTCGAGCAATTGCTCCGAGATGAAAAGTGCCAGCACTGAAAGCTCTTGCTAGCCAGCACCCTTCCTTGGAAGCGCTTTTGTAGGGCTAAGAACACTGGGGCTCTGGGCTTCTCTAGCCACCTAATCTTCTGCTCATCCTCTCGCGCACTCTAAAGAGAGCTCAGGTGAGAAATTGCAAACGTCGAGCAATTGCTCAGAGATGAAAAGTGCCAGCACTGAAAGCTCTTGCTAGCCAGCACCCTTCCTTGGAAGCGCTTTCACAGGCGCAGCAACACTGGGGCTTTGCGCTTCTCTACCCACCAAACGTCACGGTCCTTCTCTTTCCGTCTCGTAGACACGAGCTGAGAAATTGCAAACGTCGAGCAATTGCTCAGAGATGAAAAGTGCCAGCACTGAAAGCTGTTGCTAGCCAGCACCCTTCCTTGGAAGCGCTTTCACAGGCGCAGCAACACTGGGGCTTTGCGCTTCTATACGCACCAAACGTCACGGTCCTTCTCTTTCCGTCTCGTAGACACGAGCTGAGAAATTGCAAACGTCGAGCAATTGCTCAGAGATGAAAAGTGCCAGCACTGAAAGCTGTTGCTAGCCAGCACCCTTCCTTGGAAGCGCTTTTGTAGGCCTAAGAACACTGGGGCTCTGGGCTTCTCTAGCCACCTCATCTTCTGCTCATCCTCTCGCGCACTCTAAAGAGAGCTCAGGTGAGAAATTGCAAACGTGGAGCAATTGCTCAGAGATGAAAAGTGCCAGCACTGAAAGCTGTTGCTAGCCAGCCCCCTTCCTTGGAAGCGCTTTTGTAGGCCTAAGAACACTGGGGCTCTGGGTATCTCTAGCCACCTCATCTTCTGCTCATCCTCTCGCGCACTCTAAAGAGAGCTCAGGTGAGAAATTGCAAACGTCCAGCAATTGCTCAGAGAAGAAAAGTGCCAGCACTGAAAGCTGTTGCTAGCCAGCACCCTTCCTTGGAAGCGCTTTCACAGGCGCAGTAACACTGGGGTTTTGCGCTTCTCTAGCCACCAAACGTCACGGTCCTTCTCTTTCCGTCTCGTAGACACGAGCTGAGAAATTGCAAACGTCGAGCAATTGCTCAGAGATGAAAAGTGCCAGCACTGAAAGCTCTTGCTAGCCAGCACCCTTCCTTGGAAGCGCTTTCACAGGCGCAGCAACACTGGGGCTTTGCGCTTCTATACGCACCAAACGTCACGGTCCTTCTCTTTCCGTCGGTAGACACGAGCTGAGAAATTGCAAACGTCGAGCAATTGCTCAGAGATGAAAAGTGCCAGCACTGAAAGCTCTTGCTAGACAGCACCCTTCCTTGGAAGCGCTTTCACAGGCACAGCAACACTGGGGCTTTGCGCTTCTATACGCACCAAATGTCACGGTCCTTCTCTTTCCGTCTCGTAGACACGAGCTGAGAAATTGGAAACGTGGAGCAATTGCTCAGAGATGAAAAGTGCCAGCACTGAAAGCTCTTGCTAGCCAGCACCCTTCCTTGGAAGCGCTTTCACAGGCGCAGCAACACTGGGGCTTTGCGCTTCTCTAGCCATCAAACGTCACGGTCCTTCTCTTTCCGCCTCGTAGACACGAGCTGAGAAATTGAAAACGTGGAGCAATTGCTCAGAGATGAAAAGTGCCAGCACTGAAAGCTGTTGCTAGCCAGCACCCTTCCTTGGAAGCGCTTTCACAAGCGCAGTAACACTGGGGCTTTGCGCTTCTATACGCACCAAACGTCACGGTCATTCTCTTTCCGTCTCGTAGACATGAGCTGAGAAATTGCAAATGTCGAGCAATTGCTCAGAGATGAAAAGTGCCAGCACTGAAAGCTGTTGCTAGCCAGCACCCTTCCTTGCAAGCGCTTTCACAGGCGCAGCAACACTGGGGCTTTGCGCTTCTCTAGCCGCCAAACGTCACAGTCATTCACTTTCCGTCTCGTAGACACGAGCTGAGAAATTGCAAAAGTCGAGCAATTGCTCAGAGATGAAAAGTGCCAGCACTGAAAGCTGTTGCTAGCCAGCCCCCTTCCTTGGAAGCGCTTTTGTAGGCCTAAGAACACTGGGGCTCTGGGCTTCCCTAGCCACCTCATCTTCTGCTCATCCTCTCGCGCACTCTAAAGAGAGCTCAGGTGAGAAATTGCAAACGACGACCAATTGCTCAGAGATGAAAAGTGCCAGCACTGAAAGCTGTTGCTGGCCAGCACCCTTCCTTGGAAGCGCTTTCACAGGCGCAGCAACACTGGGGCTTTGCACTTCTGTACGCACCAAACGTCACGGACCTTCTCTTTCCATCGGTAAACACGAGCTGAGAAATTGCAAACGTCGAGCAATTGCTCAGAGATGAAAAGTACCAGCACTGAAAGCTCTTGCTAGCCAGCACCCTTCCTTGGAAGCGCTTTTGTAGGCCTAAGAACACTGGGGCTCTGGGCTTCTCTAGCCACCTCATCTTCCGCTCATCCTCGCGCGCACTCTAAAGAGAGCTCAGGTGAGAAAGTGCAAACGTCCAGCAATTGCTCAGAGATGAAAAGTGCCAGCACTGAAAGCTGTTGCTAGCCAGCACCCTTCCTTGGAAGCGCTTTCACAGGCGCAGCAACACTGGGGCTTTGCGCTTCTCTAGCCACCAAACGTCACGGTCCTTCTCTTTCCGTCTCGTAGACACGAGCTGAGAAATTGCAAACGTCCAGCAATTGCTCAGAGATGAAAAGTGCCAGCACTTAAAGCTCTTGCTAGCCAGCACCCTTCCTTGGAAGCGCTTTCACAGGCGCAGCAACACTGGGGCTTTGCGCTTCTCTACCCACCAAACGTCACGGTCCTTCTCTTTCCGTCGGTAGACACGAGCTGAGAAATTGCAAACGTCGAGCAATTGCTCAGAGATGAAAAGTGCCAGCACTGAAAGCTCTTGCTAGCCAGCACCCTTCCTTGGAAGCGCTTTTGTAGGCCTAAGAACACTGGGGCTCTGGGCTTCTCTAGCCACCTCATCTTCTGCTCATCCTCTCGCGCACTCTAAAGAGAGCTCAGGTGAGAAATTGCAAACGTCCAGCAATTGCTCAGAGATGAAAAGTGCCAGCACTGAAAGCTGTTGCTAGCCAGCACCCTTCCTTGGAAGCGCTTTCACAGGCGCAGCAACACTGGGGCTTTGCGCTTCTCTACCCACCAAAAGTCACGGTCCTTCTCTTTCCGTCGGTAGACACGAGCTGAGAAATTGCAAACGTCGAGCAATTGCTCAGAGATGAAAAGTGCCAGCACTGAAAGCTCTTGCTAGCCAGCACCCTTCCTTGGAAGCGCTTTTGTAGGCCTAAGAACACTGGGGCTCTGGGCTTCTCTAGCCACCTCATCTTCCGCTCATCCTCGCGCGCACTCTAAAGAGAGCTCAGGTGAGAAAGTGCAAACGTCCAGCAATTGCTCAGAGATGAAAAGTGCCAGCACTGAAAGCTGTTGCTAGCCAGCACCCTTCCTTGGAAGCGCTTTCACAGGCGCAGCAACACTGGGGCTTTGCGCTTCTCTAGCCACCAAACGTCACGGTCCTTCTCTTTCCGTCTCGTAGACACGAGCTGAGAAATTGCAAACGTCGAGCAATTGCTCAGAGATGAAAAGTGCCAGCACTTAAAGCTCTTGCTAGCCAGCACCCTTCCTTGGAAGCGCTTTCACAGGCGCAGCAACACTGGGGCTTTGCGCTTCTCTACCCACCAAACGTCACGGTCCTTCTCTTTCCGTCGGTAGACACGAGCTGAGAAATTGCAAACGTCGAGCAATTGCTCAGAGATGAAAAGTGCCAGCACTGAAAGCTCTTGCTAGCCAGCACCCTTCCTTGGAAGCGCTTTTGTAGGCCTAAGAACACTGGGGCTCTGGGCTTCTCTAGCCACCTCATCTTCTGCTCATCCTCTCGCGCACTCTAAAGAGAGCTCAGGTGAGAAATTGCAAACGTCGAGCAATTGCTCAGAGATGAAAAGTGCCAGCACTGAAAGCTGTTGCTAGCCAGCACCCTTCCTTGGAAGCGCTTTCACAGGCGCAGCAACACTGGGGCTTTGCGCTTCTCTACCCACCAAAAGTCACGGTCCTTCTCTTTCCGTCGGTAGACACGAGCTGAGAAATTGCAAACGTCCAGCAATTGCTCAGAGATGAAAAGTGCCAGCACTGAAAGCTGTTGCTAGCCAGCACCCTTCCTTGGAAGCGCTTTTGTAGGCCTAAGAACACTGGGGCTCTGGGCTTCCCTAGCCACCTCATCTTCTGCTCATCCTCTCGCGCACTCTGAAGACAGCTCAGGTGAGAAATTGCAAACGACGAGCAATTGCTCAGAGATGAAAAGTGCCAGCACTGAAAGCTGTTGCTGGCCAGCACCCTTCCTTGGAAGCGCTTTCACAGGCGCAGTAACACTGGGGCTTTGCACTTCTGTACGTACCAAACGTCACGGTCCTTCTCTTTCCGTCTCCTAGACACGAGCTGAGAAATTGCAAACGTCGAGCAATTGCTCAGAGATGAAAAGTGCCAGCACTGAAAGCTCTTGCTAGCCAGCCCCCTTCCTTGGAAGCGCTTTTGTAGGCCTAAGAACACTGGGGCTCTGGGCTTCTCTAGCCACCTCATCTTCTGCTCATCCTCTCGCGCACTCTAAAGAGAGCTCAGGTGAGAAATTGCAAACGTCCAGCAATTACTCAGAGATGAAAAGTGCCAGCACTGAAAGCTGTTGCTAGCCAGCCCCCTTCCTTGGAAGCGCTTTTGTAGGCCTAAGAACACTGGGGCTCTGGGCTTCTCTAGCCACCTCATCTTCTGCTCATCCTCCCGCGCACTCTAAAGAGAGCTCAGGTGAGAAATTGCAAACGACGAGCAATTGCTCAGAGATGAAAAGTGCCAGCACTGAAAGCTCTTGCTAGCCAGCACCCTTCCTTGGAAGCGCTTTCACAGGCGCAGCAACACTGGGGCTTTGCGCTTCTCTACCCACCAAGCGTCACGGTCCTTCTCTTTCCGTCTCGTAGACACGAGCTGAGAAATTGCAAACGTCGAGCAATTGCTCAGAGATGAAAAGTGCCAGCACTGAAAGCTCTTGCTAGCCAGCACCCTTCCTTGGAAGCGCTTTCACAGGCGCAGCAACACTGGGGCTTTGCGCTTCTATACGCACCAAACGTCACGGTCCTTCTCTTTCCGTCTCCTAGACACGACTGAGAAATTGCAAACGTCGAGCAATTGCTCAGAGATGAAAAGTGCCAGCACTGAAAGCTCTTGCTAGCCAGCACCCTTCCTTGGAAGCGCTTCTGTAGGCCTAAGAACACTGGGGCTCTGGGCTTCTCTAGCCACCTCATCTTCTGCTCATCCTCTCGCGCACTCTAAAGAGAGCTCAGGTGAGAAATTGCAAACGTCGAGCAATTGCTCAGAGATGAAAAGTGCCAGCACTGAAAGCTGTTGCTAGCCAGCACCCTTCCTTGGAAGCGCTTTCACAGGCGCAGCAACACTGGGGCTTTGCGCTTCTCTACGCACCAAATGTCACGGTCCTTCTCTTTCCGTCTTGTAAACACGAGCTGAGAAATTGCAAACGTGGAGCAATTGCTCAGAGATGAAAAGTGCCAGCACTGAAAGCTCTTGCTAGCCAGCACCCTTCCTTGGAAGCGCTTTCACAGGCGCAGCAACACTAGGGATTCGCGCTTTTATACGCACCAAACGACTCGGTCATTCTCTTTCCGTCTCCTAGACACGAGCTGAGAAATTGCAAACGTCGAGCAATTGCTCAGAGATGAAAAGTGCCAGCACTGAAAGCTCTTGCTAGCCAGCACCCTTCCTTGGAAGCGCTTTTGTAGGCCTAAGAACACTGGGGCTCTGGGATTCTCTAGCCACCTCATCTTCTGCTCATCCTCTCGCGCACTCTAAAGAGAGCTCAGGTGAGAAATTGCAAACGTCGAGCAATTGCTCAGAGATGAAAAGTGCCAGCACTGAAAGCTCTTGCTAGCCAGCACCCTTCCTTAGAAGCGCTTTCACAGGCGCAGCAACACTGGGGCTTTGCGCTTCTATACGCACCAAACGTCACGGTCATTCTCTTTCCGTCTCCTAGACACGAGCTGAGAAATTGCAAACGTCGAGCAATTGCTCAGAGAGGAAAAGTGCCAGCACTGAAAGCTGTTGCTAGCCAGCACCCTTCCTTGGAAGCGCTTTTGTAGGCCTAAGAACACTGGGGCTCTGGGCTTCTCTAGCCACCTCATCTTCTGCTCATCCTCGCGCGCACTCTAAAGAGAGCTCAGGTGAGAAATTGCAAATGTCGAGCAATTGCTCAGAGATGAAAAGTGCCAGCACTGAAAGCTGTTGCTAGCCAGCACCCTTCCTTGGAAGCGCTTTCACAGGCGCAGCAACACTGGGGCTTTGCGCTTCTCTACCCACCAAACGTCACGGTCCTTCTCTTTCCGTCTCGTAGACACGAGCTGAGAAATTGCAAACGTCGAGCAATTGCTCAGAGATGAAAAGTGCCAGCACTGAAAGCTCTTGCTAGCCAGCACCCTTCCTTGGAAGCGCTTTCACAGGCGCAGCAACACTGGGGCTTTGCGCTTCTCTACGCACCAAATGTCACGGTCCTTCTCTTTCCGTCTCGTAGACACGAGCTGAGAAATTGCAAACGTCCAGCAATTGCTCAGAGATGAAAAGTGCCAGCACTGAAAGCTGTTGCTAGCCAGCACCCTTCCTTGGAAGCGCTTTTGTAGGCCTAAGAACACTGGGGCTCTGGGCTTCTCTAGCCACCTCATCTTCTGCTCATCCTCTCGCGCACTCTAAAGAGAGCTCAGGTGAGAAATTGCAAACGTCGAGCAATTGCTCAGAGATGAAAAGTGCCAGCACTGAAAGCTGTTGCTAGCCAGCACCCTTCCTTGGAAGCGCTTTCACAGGCGCAGCAACACTGGGGCTTTGCGCTTCTCTAGCCACCAAACGTCACGGTCCTTCTCTTTCCGTCTCCTAGACACGAGCTGAGAAATTGCAAACGTCCAGCAATTGCTCAGAGATGAAAAGTGCCAGCACTGAAAGCTCTTGCTAGCCAGCACCCTTCCTTGGAAGCGCTTTCACAGGCGCAGCAACACTGGGGCTTTGCGCTTCTCTACCCACCAAACGTCACGGTCCTTCTCTTTCCGTCGGTAGGCACGAGCTGAGAAATTGCAAACGTCGAGCAATTGCTCAGAGATGAAAAGTGCCAGCACTGAAAGCTGTTGCTAGCCAGCACCCTTCCTTGGAAGCGCTTTCACAGGCGCAGCAACACTGGGGCTTTGCGCTTCTCTACGCACCAAATGTCACGGTCCTTCTCTTTCCGCCTCGTAGACACGAGCTGAGAAATTGCAAACGTCCAGCAATTGCTCAGAGATGAAAAGTGCCAGCACTGAAAGCTGTTGCTAGCCAGCACCCTTCCTTGGAAGCGCTTTTGTAGGCCTAAGAACACTGGGGCTCTGGGCTTCTCTAGCCACCTCATCTTCTGCTCATCCTCTCGCGCACTCTAAAGAGAGCTCAGGTGAGAAATTGCAAACGTCGAGCAATTGCTCAGAGATGAAAAGTGCCAGCACTGAAAGCTCTTGCTAGCCAGCACCCTTCCTTGGAAGCGCTTTCACAGGCGCAGTAACACTAGGACTTTGCGCTTCTCTAGCCACCAAACGTCACGGTCCTTCTCTTTCCGTCTCGTAGACACGAGCTGAGAAATTGCAAATGTCGAGCAATTGCTCAGAGATGAAAAGTGCCAGCACTGAAAGCTGTTGCTAGCCAGCACCCTTCCTTGGAAGCGCTTTTGTAGGCCTAAGAACACTGGGGCTCTGGGCTTCTCTAGCCACCTCATCTTCTGCTCATCCTCTCGCGCACTCTAAAGAGAGCTCAGGTGAGAAATTGCAAACGTCCAGCAATTGCTCAGAGATGAAAAGGGCCAGCACTGAAAGCTGTTGCTAGCCAGCACCCTTCCTTGGAAGCGCTTTCACAGGCGCAGCAACACTGGGGTTTTGCGCTTCTCTACCCACCAAACGTCACGGTCCTTCTCTTTCCGTCTCGTAGACACGAGCTGAGAAATTGCAAACGTCGAGCAATTGCTCCGAGATGAAAAGTGCCAGCACTGAAAGCTCTTGCTAGCCAGCACCCTTCCTTGGAAGCGCTTTTGTAGGCCTAAGAACACTGGGGCTCTGGGCTTCTCTAGCCACCTCATCTTCTGCTCATCCTCTCGCGCACTCTAAAGAGAGCTCAGGTGAGAAATTGCAAACGTCCAGCAATTGCTCAGAGATGAAAAGTGCCAGCACTGAAAGCTCTTGCTAGCCAGCACCCTTCCTTGGAAGCGCTTTCACAGGCGCAGTAACACTGGGGCTTTGCACTTCTCTACGCACCAAACGTCACGGTCCTTCTCTTTCTGTCTCGTAGACACGAGCTGAGAAATTGCAAACGTGGAGCAATTGCTCAGAGATGAAAAGTGCCAGCACTGAAAGCTGTTGCTAGCCAGCCCCCTTCCTTGGAAGCGCTTTTGTAGGCCTAAGAACACTGGGGCTCTGGGCTTCTCTAGCCACCTCATCTTCTGCTCATCCTCTCGCGCACTCTAAAGAGAGCTCAGGTGAGAAATTGCAAACGTCGAGCAATTGCTCAGAGAAGAAAAGTGCCAGCACTGAAAGCTGTTGCTAGCCAGCACCCTTCCTTGGAAGCGCTTTCACAGGCGCAGCAACACTGGGGCTTTGCGCTTCTCTAGCCACCAAAAGTCACGGTCCTTCTATTTCCGTCTCGTAGACACGAGCTGAGAAATTGCAAACGTCCAGCAATTGCTCAGAGATGAAAAGTGCCAGCACTGAAAGCTCTTGCTAGCCAGCACCCTTCCTTGGAAGCGCTTTCACAGGCGCAGCAACACTGGGGCTTTGCGCTTCTCTAGCCATCAAACGTCACGGTCCTTCTCTTTCCGTCGGTAGACACGAGCTGAGAAATTGAAAACGTCGAGCAATTGCTCAGAGATGAAAAGTGCCAGCACTGAAAGCTCTTGCTAGCCAGCACCCTTCCTTGGAAGCGCTTTCACAGGCGCAGCAACACTGGGGCTTTGCGCTTCTCTACGCACCAAATGTCACGGTCCTTCTCTTTCCGTCTCCTAGACACGAGCTGAGAAATTGCAAACGTCGAGCAATTGCTCCGAGATGAAAAGTCCCAGCACTGAAAGCTCTTGCTAGCCAGCACCCTTCCTTGGAAGCGCTTTTGTAGGCCTAAGAACACTGGGGCTCTGGGCTTCTCTAGCCACCTCATCTTCTGCTCATCCTCTCGCGCACTCTAAAGAGAGCTCAGGTGAGAAATTGCAAACGTCCAGCAATTGCTCAGAGATGAAAAGTGCCAGCACTGAAAGCTGTTGCTAGCCAGCACCCTTCCTTGGAAGCGCTTTCACAGGCGCAGCAACACTGGGGCTTTGCGCTTCTCTACCCACCAAACGTCACGGTCCTTCTCTTTCCGTCTCGTAGACACGAGCTGAGAAATTGCAAACGTCGAGCAATTGCTCAGAGATGAAAAGTGCCAGCACTGAAAGCTCTTGCTAGCCAGCACCCTTCCTTGGAAGCGCTTTCACAGGCGCAGCAACACTGGGGCTTTGCGCTTCTCTAGCCACCAAACGTCACGGTCCTTCTCTTTCCGTCTCCTAGACACGAGCTGAGAAATTGCAAACGTCGAGCAATTGCTCAGAGATGAAAAGTGCCAGCACTGAAAGCTGTTGCTAGCCAGCACCCTTCCTTGGAAGCGCTTTTGTAGGCCTAAGAACACTGGGGCTCTGGGCTTCTCTAGCCACCTCATCTTCTGCTCATCCTCTCGCGCACTCTAAAGAGAGCTCAGGTGAGAAATTGCAAACGTCGAGCAATTGCTCAGAGATGAAAAGTGCCAGCACTGAAAGCTGTTGCTAGCCAGCACCCTTCCTTGGAAGCGCTTTGACAGGCGCAGTAACACTGGGACTTTGCGCTTCTCTACCCACCAAACATCACGGTCCTTCTCTTTCCGTCTCGTAGACACGAGCTGAGAAATTGCAAACGTCGAGCAATTGCTCAGAGATGAAAAGTGCCAGCACTGAAAGCTGTTGCTAGCCAGCACCCTTCCTTGGAAGCGCTTTTGTAGGCCTAAGAACACTGGGGCTCTGGGCTTCTCTAGCCACCTCATCTTCTGCTCATCCTCTCGCGCACTCTAAAGAGAGCTCAGGTGAGAAATTGCAAACGTCGAGCAATTGCTCAGAGATGAAAAGTGCCAGCACTGAAAGCTCTTGCTAGCCAGCCCCCTTCCTTGGAAGCGCTTTCACAGGCGCAGCAACACTGGGGCTTTGCGCTTCTCTACCCACCAAAAGTCACGGTCCTTCTCTTTCCGTCGGTAGACACGAGCTGAGAAATTGCAAACGTCCAGCAATTGCTCAGAGATGAAAAGTGCCAGCACTGAAAGCTGTTGCTAGCCAGCACCCTTCCTTGGAAGCGCTTTTGTAGGCCTAAGAAGACTGGGGCTCTGGGCTTCCCTAGCCACCTCATCTTCTGCTCATCCTCTCGCGCACTCTAAAGAGAGCTCAGGTGAGAAATTGCAAACGTCCAGCAATTGCTCAGAGATGAAAAGTGCCAGCACTGAAAGCTGTTGCTAGCCAGCACCCTTCCTTGGAAGCGCTTTCACAGGCGCAGCAACACTGGGGCTTTGCGCTTCTCTAGCCACCAAGCGTCACGGTCATTCTCTTTCCGTCTCGTAGACACGAGCTGAGAAATTGCAAACGTGGAGCAATTGCTCAGAGATGAAAAGTGCCAGCACTGAAAGCTCTTGCTAGCCAGCACCCTTCCTTGGAAGCGCTTTCACAGGCGCAGCAACACTGGGGCTTTGCGTTTCTATACGCACCAAACGTCACGGTCCTTCTCTTTCCGTCTCGTAGACACGAGCTGAGAAATTGCAAACGTCCAGCAATTGCTCCGAGATGAAAAGTGCCAGCACTGAAAGCTCTTGCTAGCCAGCACCCTTCCTTGGAAGCGCTTTTGTAGCCCTTAGAACACTGGGGCTCTGGGATTCTCTAGCCACCTCATCTTCTGCTCATCCTCTCGCGCACTCTAAAGAGAGCTCAGGTGAGAAATTGCAAACGTCGAGCAATTGCTCAGAGATGAAAAGTGCCAGCACTGAAAGCTCTTGCTAGCCAGCACCCTTCCTTGGAAGCGCTTTCACAGGCGCAGTAACACTGGGACTTTGCGCTTCTCTACCCACCAAACATCACGGTCCTTCTCTTTCCGTCTCGTAGACACGAGCTGAGAAATTGCAAACGTCGAGCAATTGCTCCGAGATGAAAAGTGCCAGCACTGAAAGCTGTTGCTAGCCAGCACCCTTCCTTGGAAGCGCTTTTGTAGCCCTTAGAACACTGGGGCTCTGGGCTTCTCTAGCCACCTCATCTTCTGCTCATCCTCTCGCGCACTCTAAAGAGAGCTCAGGTGAGAAATTGCAAACGTCGAGCAATTGCTCAGAGATGAAAAGTGCCAGCACTGAAAGCTGTTGCTAGCCAGCACCCTTCCTTGGAAGCGCTTTCACAGGCGCAGCAACACTGGGGCTTTGCGCTTCTCTAGCCACCAAACATCACGGTCCTTCTCTTTCCGTCTCGTAGACACGAGCTGAGAAATTGCAAGCGTCGAGCAATTGCTCAGAGATGAAAAGTGCCAGCACTGAAAGCTGTTGCTAGCCAGCACCCTTCCTTGGAAGCGCTTTTGTAGGCCTAAGAACACTGGGGCTCTGGGCTTCTCTAGCCACCTCATCTTCTGCTCATCCTCTCGCGTACTCTAAAGAGAGCTCAGGTGAGAAATTGCAAATGTCGAGCAATTGCTCCGAGATGAAAAGTGCCAGCACTGAAAGCTGTTGCTAGCCAGCACCCTTCCTTGGAAGCGCTTTCACAGGCGCAGTAACACTGGGGCTTTGCGCTTCTCTAGCCACCAAACGTCACGGTCCTTCTCTTTCCGTCTCGTAGACACGAGCTGAGAAATTGCAAACGTCGAGCAATTGCTCAGAGATGAAAAGTGCCAGCACTGAAAGCTGTTGCTAGCCAGCACCCTTCCGTGGAAGCGCTTTCACAGGCGCAGCAACACTGGGGCTTTGCGTTTCTATACGCACCAAACGTCACGGTCCTTCTCTTTCCGTCGGTAGACACGAGCTGAGAAATTGCAAACGTCGAGCAATTGCTCCGAGATGAAAAGTCCCAGCACTGAAAGCTGTTGCTAGCCAGCACCCTTCCTTGGAAGCGCTTTTGTAGGCCTAAGAACACTGGGGCTTTGCGCTTCTATACGCACCAAATGTCACGGTCCTTCTCTTTCCGTCTCCTAGACACGAGCTGAGAAATTGCAAACGTCGAGCAATTGCTCAGAGATGAAAAGTGCCAGCACTGAAAGCTCTTGCTAGCCAGCACCCTTCCTTGGAAGCGCTTTCACAGGCGCAGCAACACTGGGGCTTTGCGCTTCTCTAGCCATCAAACGTCACGGTCCTTCTCTTTCCGCCTCGTAGACACGAGCTGAGAAATTGAAAACGTGGAGCAATTGCTCAGAGATGAAAAGTGCCAGCACTGAAAGCTGTTGCTAGCCAGCACCCTTCCTTGGAAGCGCTTTCACAGGCGCAGCAACACTGGGGCTTTGCGCTTCTATACGCACCAAACGTCACGGTCATTCTCTTTCCGTCTCGTAGACATGAGCTGAGAAATTGCAAATGTCGAGCAATTGCTCAGAGATGAAAAGTGCCAGCACTGAAAGCTGTTGCTAGCCAGCACCCTTCCTTGGAAGCGCTTTTGTAGGGCTAAGAACACTGGGGCTCTGGGCTTCCCTAGCCACCTCATCTTCTGCTCATCCTCTCGCGCACTCTAAAGAGAGCTCAGGTGAGAAATTGCAAACGACGAGCAATTGCTCAGAGATGAAAAGTGCCAGCACTGAAAGCTGTTGCTGGCCAGCACCCTTCCTTGGAAGCGCTTTCACAGGCGCAGCAACACTGGGGCTTTGCACTTCTGTACGCACCAAACGTCACGGTCCTTCTCTTTCCGTCGATAGACACGAGCTGAGAAATTGCAAACGTGGAGCAATTGCTCAGAGATGAAAAGTGCCAGCACTGAAAGCTGTTGCTAGCCAGCACCCTTCCTTGGAAGCGCTTTCACAGGCGCAGCAACACTGGGTCTTTGCGCTTCTATACGCACCAAACGTCACGGTCCTTCTCTTTCCGTCTCGTAGACACGAGCTGAGAAATTGCAAACGTCGAGCAATTGCTCAGAGATGAAAAGTGCCAGCACTGAAAGCTGTTGCTAGCCAGCACCCTTCCTTGGAAGCGCTTTTGTAGCCCTTAGGACACTGGGGCTCTGGGCTTCTCTAGCCACCTCATCTTCTGCTCATCCTCTCGCGCACTCTAAAGAGAGCTCAGGTGAGAAATTGCAAACGTCGAGCAATTGCTCCGAGATGAAAAGTGCCAGCACTGAAAGCTGTTGCTAGCCAGCACCCTTCCTTGGAAGCGCTTTTGTAGGCCTAAGAACACTGGGGCTCTGGGCTTCTCTAGCCACCTCATCTTCTGCTCATCCTCTCGCGCACTCTAAAGAGAGCTCAGGTGAGAAATTGCAAACGTCCAGCAATTGCTCAGAGAAGAAAAGTGCCAGCACTGAAAGCTGTTGCTAGCCAGCACCCTTCCTTGGAAGCGCTTTCACAGGCGCAGTAACACTGGGGCTTTGCGCTTCTCTAGCCACCAAACGTCACGGTCCTTCTCTTTCCGTCTCGTAGACACGAGCTGAGAAATTGCAAACGTCGAGCAATTGCTCAGAGATGAAAAGTGCCAGCACTGAAAGCTCTTGCTAGCCAGCACCCTTCCTTGGAAGCGCTTTCACAGGCGCAGCAACACTGGGGCTTTGCGCTTCTATACGCACCAAAAGTCACGGTCCTTCTCTTTCCGTCGGTAGACACGAGCTGAGAAATTGCAAACGTCCAGCAATTGCTCAGAGATGAAAAGTGCCAGCACTGAAAGCTCTTGCTAGCCAGCACCCTTCCTTGGAAGCGCTTTTGTAGGCCTAAGAACACTGGGGCTCTGGGCTTCCCTAGCCACCTCATCTTCTGCTCATCCTCTCGCGCACTCTGAAGACAGCTCAGGTGAGAAATTGCAAACGACGAGCAATTGCTCAGAGATGAAAAGTGCCAGCACTGAAAGCTGTTGCTGGCCAGCACCCTTCCTTGGAAGCGCTTTCACAGGCGCAGTAACACTGGGGCTTTGCACTTCTGTACGTACCAAATGTCACGGTCCTTCTCTTTCCGTCTCCTAGACACGAGCTGAGAAATTGCAAACGTGGAGCAATTGCTCCGAGATGAAAAGTCCCAGCACTGAAAGCTCTTGCTAGCCAGCACCCTTCCTTGGAAGCGCTTTTGTAGGCCTAAGAACACTGGGGCTCTGGGCTTCTCTAGCCACCTCATCTTCTGCTCATCCTCTCGCGCACTCTAAAGAGAGCTCAGGTGAGAAATTGCAAACGTCCAGCAATTACTCAGAGATGAAAAGTGCCAGCACTGAAAGCTCTTGCTAGCCAGCACCCTTCCTTGGAAGCGCTTTCACAGGCGCAGTAACACTGGGACATTGCGCTTCTATACCCACCAAACGTCACGGTCCTTCTCTTTCCGTCGGTAGACACGAGCTGAGAAATTGCAAACGTCGAGCAATTGCTCAGAGATGAAAAGTGCCAGCACTGAAAGCTGTTGCTAGCCAGCCCCCTTCCTTGGAAGCGCTTTTGTAGGCCTAAGAACACTGGGGCTCTGGGCTTCTCTAGCCACCTCATCTTCTGCTCATCCTCCCGCGCACTCTAAAGAGAGCTCAGGTGAGAAATTGCAAACGACGAGCAATTGCTCAGAGATGAAAAGTGCCAGCACTGAAAGCTCTTGCTAGCCAGCACCCTTCCTTGGAAGCGCTTTCACAGGCGCAGCAACACTGGGGCTTTGCGCTTCTATACGCACCAAACGTCACGGTCCTTCTCTTTCCGTCTCCTAGACACGAGCTGAGAAATTGCAAACGTCGAGCAATTGCTCAGAGATGAAAAGTGCCAGCACTGAAAGCTCTTGCTAGCCAGCACCCTTCCTTGGAAGCGCTTTCACAGGCGCAGCAACACTGGGGCTTTGCGCTTCTCTACCCACCAAGCGTCACGGTCCTTCTCTTTCCGTCGGTAGACACGAGCTGAGAAATTGCAAACGTCGAGCAATTGCTCAGAGATGAAAAGTGCCAGCACTGAAAGCTGTTGCTAGCCAGCACCCTTCCTTGGAAGCGCTTTCACAGGCGCAGCAACACTGGGGTTTTGCGCTTCTCTACGCACCAAACGTCACGGTCCTTCTCTTTCCGTCGGTAGACACGAGCTGAGAAATTGCAAACGTCGAGCAATTGCTCAGAGATGAAAAGTGCCAGCACTGAAAGCTGTTGCTAGCCAGCACCCTTCCTTGGAAGCGCTTTTGTAGCCCTTAGAACACTGGGGCTCTGGGCTTCTCTAGCCACCTCATCTTCTGCTCATCCTCTCGCGCACTCTAAAGAGAGCTCAGGTGAGAAATTGCAAACGTCCAGCAATTGCTCAGAGATGAAAAGTGCCAGCACTGAAAGCTCTTGCTAGCCAGCACCCTTCCTTGGAAGCGCTTTCACAGGCGCAGTAACACTGGGGCTTTGCACTTCTCTACGCACCAAACGTCACGGTCCTTCTCTTTCTGTCTCGTAGACACGAGCTGAGAAATTGCAAACGTGGAGCAATTGCTCAGAGATGAAAAGTGCCAGCACTGAAAGCTGTTGCTAGCCAGCCCCCTTCCTTGGAAGCGCTTTTGTAGGCCTAAGAACACTGGGGCTCTGGGCTTCTCTAGCCACCTCATCTTCTGCTCATCCTCTCGCGCACTCTAAAGAGAGCTCAGGTGAGAAATTGCAAACGTCGAGCAATTGCTCAGAGAAGAAAAGTGCCAGCACTGAAAGCTGTTGCTAGCCAGCACCCTTCCTTGGAAGCGCTTTCACAGGCGCAGCAACACTGGGGCTTTGCGCTTCTCTAGCCACCAAAAGTCACGGTCCTTCTATTTCCGTCTCGTAGACACGAGCTGAGAAATTGCAAACGTCCAGCAATTGCTCAGAGATGAAAAGTGCCAGCACTGAAAGCTCTTGCTAGCCAGCACCCTTCCTTGGAAGCGCTTTCACAGGCGCAGCAACACTGGGGCTTTGCGCTTCTCTAGCCATCAAACGTCACGGTCCTTCTCTTTCCGTCGGTAGACACGAGCTGAGAAATTGAAAACGTCGAGCAATTGCTCAGAGATGAAAAGTGCCAGCACTGAAAGCTCTTGCTAGCCAGCACCCTTCCTTGGAAGCGCTTTCACAGGCGCAGCAACACTGGGGCTTTGCGCTTCTCTACGCACCAAATGTCACGGTCCTTCTCTTTCCGTCTCCTAGACACGAGCTGAGAAATTGCAAACGTCGAGCAATTGCTCCGAGATGAAAAGTCCCAGCACTGAAAGCTCTTGCTAGCCAGCACCCTTCCTTGGAAGCGCTTTTGTAGGCCTAAGAACACTGGGGCTCTGGGCTTCTCTAGCCACCTCATCTTCTGCTCATCCTCTCGCGCACTCTAAAGAGAGCTCAGGTGAGAAATTGCAAACGTCCAGCAATTGCTCAGAGATGAAAAGTGCCAGCACTGAAAGCTGTTGCTAGCCAGCACCCTTCCTTGGAAGCGCTTTCACAGGCGCAGCAACACTGGGGCTTTGCGCTTCTCTACCCACCAAACGTCACGGTCCTTCTCTTTCCGTCTCGTAGACACGAGCTGAGAAATTGCAAACGTCGAGCAATTGCTCAGAGATGAAAAGTGCCAGCACTGAAAGCTCTTGCTAGCCAGCACCCTTCCTTGGAAGCGCTTTCACAGGCGCAGCAACACTGGGGCTTTGCGCTTCTCTAGCCACCAAACGTCACGGTCCTTCTCTTTCCGTCTCCTAGACACGAGCTGAGAAATTGCAAACGTCGAGCAATTGCTCAGAGATGAAAAGTGCCAGCACTGAAAGCTGTTGCTAGCCAGCACCCTTCCTTGGAAGCGCTTTTGTAGGCCTAAGAACACTGGGGCTCTGGGCTTCTCTAGCCACCTCATCTTCTGCTCATCCTCTCGCGCACTCTAAAGAGAGCTCAGGTGAGAAATTGCAAACGTCGAGCAATTGCTCAGAGATGAAAAGTGCCAGCACTGAAAGCTGTTGCTAGCCAGCACCCTTCCTTGGAAGCGCTTTGACAGGCGCAGTAACACTGGGACTTTGCGCTTCTCTACCCACCAAACATCACGGTCCTTCTCTTTCCGTCTCGTAGACACGAGCTGAGAAATTGCAAACGTCGAGCAATTGCTCAGAGATGAAAAGTGCCAGCACTGAAAGCTGTTGCTAGCCAGCACCCTTCCTTGGAAGCGCTTTTGTAGGCCTAAGAACACTGGGGCTCTGGGCTTCTCTAGCCACCTCATCTTCTGCTCATCCTCTCGCGCACTCTAAAGAGAGCTCAGGTGAGAAATTGCAAACGTCGAGCAATTGCTCAGAGATGAAAAGTGCCAGCACTGAAAGCTCTTGCTAGCCAGCCCCCTTCCTTGGAAGCGCTTTCACAGGCGCAGCAACACTGGGGCTTTGCGCTTCTCTACCCACCAAAAGTCACGGTCCTTCTCTTTCCGTCGGTAGACACGAGCTGAGAAATTGCAAACGTCCAGCAATTGCTCAGAGATGAAAAGTGCCAGCACTGAAAGCTGTTGCTAGCCAGCACCCTTCCTTGGAAGCGCTTTTGTAGGCCTAAGAAGACTGGGGCTCTGGGCTTCCCTAGCCACCTCATCTTCTGCTCATCCTCTCGCGCACTCTAAAGAGAGCTCAGGTGAGAAATTGCAAACGTCCAGCAATTGCTCAGAGATGAAAAGTGCCAGCACTGAAAGCTGTTGCTAGCCAGCACCCTTCCTTGGAAGCGCTTTCACAGGCGCAGCAACACTGGGGCTTTGCGCTTCTCTAGCCACCAAGCGTCACGGTCATTCTCTTTCCGTCTCGTAGACACGAGCTGAGAAATTGCAAACGTGGAGCAATTGCTCAGAGATGAAAAGTGCCAGCACTGAAAGCTCTTGCTAGCCAGCACCCTTCCTTGGAAGCGCTTTCACAGGCGCAGCAACACTGGGGCTTTGCGTTTCTATACGCACCAAACGTCACGGTCCTTCTCTTTCCGTCTCGTAGACACGAGCTGAGAAATTGCAAACGTCCAGCAATTGCTCCGAGATGAAAAGTGCCAGCACTGAAAGCTCTTGCTAGCCAGCACCCTTCCTTGGAAGCGCTTTTGTAGCCCTTAGAACACTGGGGCTCTGGGATTCTCTAGCCACCTCATCTTCTGCTCATCCTCTCGCGCACTCTAAAGAGAGCTCAGGTGAGAAATTGCAAACGTCGAGCAATTGCTCAGAGATGAAAAGTGCCAGCACTGAAAGCTCTTGCTAGCCAGCACCCTTCCTTGGAAGCGCTTTCACAGGCGCAGTAACACTGGGACTTTGCGCTTCTCTACCCACCAAACATCACGGTCCTTCTCTTTCCGTCTCGTAGACACGAGCTGAGAAATTGCAAACGTCGAGCAATTGCTCCGAGATGAAAAGTGCCAGCACTGAAAGCTGTTGCTAGCCAGCACCCTTCCTTGGAAGCGCTTTTGTAGCCCTTAGAACACTGGGGCTCTGGGCTTCTCTAGCCACCTCATCTTCTGCTCATCCTCTCGCGCACTCTAAAGAGAGCTCAGGTGAGAAATTGCAAACGTCGAGCAATTGCTCAGAGATGAAAAGTGCCAGCACTGAAAGCTGTTGCTAGCCAGCACCCTTCCTTGGAAGCGCTTTCACAGGCGCAGCAACACTGGGGCTTTGCGCTTCTCTAGCCACCAAACATCACGGTCCTTCTCTTTCCGTCTCGTAGACACGAGCTGAGAAATTGCAAGCGTCGAGCAATTGCTCAGAGATGAAAAGTGCCAGCACTGAAAGCTGTTGCTAGCCAGCACCCTTCCTTGGAAGCGCTTTTGTAGGCCTAAGAACACTGGGGCTCTGGGCTTCTCTAGCCACCTCATCTTCTGCTCATCCTCTCGCGTACTCTAAAGAGAGCTCAGGTGAGAAATTGCAAATGTCGAGCAATTGCTCCGAGATGAAAAGTGCCAGCACTGAAAGCTGTTGCTAGCCAGCACCCTTCCTTGGAAGCGCTTTCACAGGCGCAGTAACACTGGGGCTTTGCGCTTCTCTAGCCACCAAACGTCACGGTCCTTCTCTTTCCGTCTCGTAGACACGAGCTGAGAAATTGCAAACGTCGAGCAATTGCTCAGAGATGAAAAGTGCCAGCACTGAAAGCTGTTGCTAGCCAGCACCCTTCCGTGGAAGCGCTTTCACAGGCGCAGCAACACTGGGGCTTTGCGTTTCTATACGCACCAAACGTCACGGTCCTTCTCTTTCCGTCGGTAGACACGAGCTGAGAAATTGCAAACGTCGAGCAATTGCTCCGAGATGAAAAGTCCCAGCACTGAAAGCTGTTGCTAGCCAGCACCCTTCCTTGGAAGCGCTTTTGTAGGCCTAAGAACACTGGGGCTTTGCGCTTCTATACGCACCAAATGTCACGGTCCTTCTCTTTCCGTCTCCTAGACACGAGCTGAGAAATTGCAAACGTCGAGCAATTGCTCAGAGATGAAAAGTGCCAGCACTGAAAGCTCTTGCTAGCCAGCACCCTTCCTTGGAAGCGCTTTCACAGGCGCAGCAACACTGGGGCTTTGCGCTTCTCTAGCCATCAAACGTCACGGTCCTTCTCTTTCCGCCTCGTAGACACGAGCTGAGAAATTGAAAACGTGGAGCAATTGCTCAGAGATGAAAAGTGCCAGCACTGAAAGCTGTTGCTAGCCAGCACCCTTCCTTGGAAGCGCTTTCACAGGCGCAGCAACACTGGGGCTTTGCGCTTCTATACGCACCAAACGTCACGGTCATTCTCTTTCCGTCTCGTAGACATGAGCTGAGAAATTGCAAATGTCGAGCAATTGCTCAGAGATGAAAAGTGCCAGCACTGAAAGCTGTTGCTAGCCAGCACCCTTCCTTGGAAGCGCTTTTGTAGGCCTAAGAACACTGGGGCTCTGGGCTTCCCTAGCCACCTCATCTTCTGCTCATCCTCTCGCGCACTCTAAAGAGAGCTCAGGTGAGAAATTGCAAACGACGAGCAATTGCTCAGAGATGAAAAGTGCCAGCACTGAAAGCTGTTGCTGGCCAGCACCCTTCCTTGGAAGCGCTTTCACAGGCGCAGCAACACTGGGGCTTTGCACTTCTGTACGCACCAAACGTCACGGTCCTTCTCTTTCCGTCGATAGACACGAGCTGAGAAATTGCAAACGTGGAGCAATTGCTCAGAGATGAAAAGTGCCAGCACTGAAAGCTGTTGCTAGCCAGCACCCTTCCTTGGAAGCGCTTTCACAGGCGCAGCAACACTGGGTCTTTGCGCTTCTATACGCACCAAACGTCACGGTCCTTCTCTTTCCGTCTCGTAGACACGAGCTGAGAAATTGCAAACGTCGAGCAATTGCTCAGAGATGAAAAGTGCCAGCACTGAAAGCTGTTGCTAGCCAGCACCCTTCCTTGGAAGCGCTTTTGTAGCCCTTAGGACACTGGGGCTCTGGGCTTCTCTAGCCACCTCATCTTCTGCTCATCCTCTCGCGCACTCTAAAGAGAGCTCAGGTGAGAAATTGCAAACGTCGAGCAATTGCTCCGAGATGAAAAGTGCCAGCACTGAAAGCTGTTGCTAGCCAGCACCCTTCCTTGGAAGCGCTTTTGTAGGCCTAAGAACACTGGGGCTCTGGGCTTCTCTAGCCACCTCATCTTCTGCTCATCCTCTCGCGCACTCTAAAGAGAGCTCAGGTGAGAAATTGCAAACGTCCAGCAATTGCTCAGAGAAGAAAAGTGCCAGCACTGAAAGCTGTTGCTAGCCAGCACCCTTCCTTGGAAGCGCTTTCACAGGCGCAGTAACACTGGGGCTTTGCGCTTCTCTAGCCACCAAACGTCACGGTCCTTCTCTTTCCGTCTCGTAGACACGAGCTGAGAAATTGCAAACGTCGAGCAATTGCTCAGAGATGAAAAGTCCCAGCACTGAAAGCTCTTGCTAGCCAGCACCCTTCCTTGGAAGCGCTTTCACAGGCGCAGCAACACTGGGGCTTTGCGCTTCTATACGCACCAAAAGTCACGGTCCTTCTCTTTCCGTCGGTAGACACGAGCTGAGAAATTGCAAACGTCCAGCAATTGCTCAGAGATGAAAAGTGCCAGCACTGAAAGCTCTTGCTAGCCAGCACCCTTCCTTGGAAGCGCTTTTGTAGGCCTAAGAACACTGGGGCTCTGGGCTTCCCTAGCCACCTCATCTTCTGCTCATCCTCTCGCGCACTCTGAAGACAGCTCAGGTGAGAAATTGCAAACGACGAGCAATTGCTCAGAGATGAAAAGTGCCAGCACTGAAAGCTGTTGCTGGCCAGCACCCTTCCTTGGAAGCGCTTTCACAGGCGCAGTAACACTGGGGCTTTGCACTTCTGTACGTACCAAATGTCACGGTCCTTCTCTTTCCGTCTCCTAGACACGAGCTGAGAAATTGCAAACGTGGAGCAATTGCTCCGAGATGAAAAGTCCCAGCACTGAAAGCTCTTGCTAGCCAGCACCCTTCCTTGGAAGCGCTTTTGTAGGCCTAAGAACACTGGGGCTCTGGGCTTCTCTAGCCACCTCATCTTCTGCTCATCCTCTCGCGCACTCTAAAGAGAGCTCAGGTGAGAAATTGCAAACGTCCAGCAATTACTCAGAGATGAAAAGTGCCAGCACTGAAAGCTCTTGCTAGCCAGCACCCTTCCTTGGAAGCGCTTTCACAGGCGCAGTAACACTGGGACATTGCGCTTCTATACCCACCAAACGTCACGGTCCTTCTCTTTCCGTCGGTAGACACGAGCTGAGAAATTGCAAACGTCGAGCAATTGCTCAGAGATGAAAAGTGCCAGCACTGAAAGCTGTTGCTAGCCAGCCCCCTTCCTTGGAAGCGCTTTTGTAGGCCTAAGAACACTGGGGCTCTGGGCTTCTCTAGCCACCTCATCTTCTGCTCATCCTCCCGCGCACTCTAAAGAGAGCTCAGGTGAGAAATTGCAAACGACGAGCAATTGCTCAGAGATGAAAAGTGCCAGCACTGAAAGCTCTTGCTAGCCAGCACCCTTCCTTGGAAGCGCTTTCACAGGCGCAGCAACACTGGGGCTTTGCGCTTCTATACGCACCAAACGTCACGGTCCTTCTCTTTCCGTCTCCTAGACACGAGCTGAGAAATTGCAAACGTCGAGCAATTGCTCAGAGATGAAAAGTGCCAGCACTGAAAGCTCTTGCTAGCCAGCACCCTTCCTTGGAAGCGCTTTCACAGGCGCAGCAACACTGGGGCTTTGCGCTTCTCTACCCACCAAGCGTCACGGTCCTTCTCTTTCCGTCGGTAGACACGAGCTGAGAAATTGCAAACGTCGAGCAATTGCTCAGAGATGAAAAGTGCCAGCACTGAAAGCTGTTGCTAGCCAGCACCCTTCCTTGGAAGCGCTTTCACAGGCGCAGCAACACTGGGGCTTTGCGCTTCTATACGCACCAAACGTCACGGTCCTTCTCTTTCCGTCGGTAGACACGAGCTGAGAAATTGCAAACGTCGAGCAATTGCTCAGAGATGAAAAGTGCCAGCACTGAAAGCTGTTGCTAGCCAGCACCCTTCCTTGGAAGCGCTTTTGTAGCCCTTAGAACACTGGGGCTCTGGGCTTCTCTAGCCACCTCATCTTCTGCTCATCCTCTCGCGCACTCTAAAGAGAGCTCAGGTGAGAAATTGCAAACGTCGAGCAATTGCTCAGAGATGAAAAGTGCCAGCACTGAAAGCTGTTGCTAGCCAGCACCCTTCCTTGGAAGCGCTTTCACAGGCGCAGCAACACTGGGGCTTTGCGCTTCTCTAGCCACCAAACATCACGGTCCTTCTCTTTCCGTCTCGTAGACACGAGCTGAGAAATTGCAAACGTCGAGCAATTGCTCAGAGATGAAAAGTGCCAGCACTGAAAGCTGTTGCTAGCCAGCACCCTTCCTTGGAAGCGCTTTTGTAGGCCTAAGAACACTGGGGCTCTGGGCTTCTCTAGCCACCTCATCTTCTGCTCATCCTCTCGCGTACTCTAAAGAGAGCTCAGGTGAGAAATTGCAAACGTCGAGCAATTGCTCAGAGAAGAAAAGTGCCAGCACTGAAAGCTGTTGCTAGCCAGCACCCTTCCTTGGAAGCGCTTTCACAGGCGCAGTAACACTGGGGCTTTGCGCTTCTCTAGCCACCAAACGTCACGGTCCTTCTCTTTCCGTCTCGTAGACACGAGCTGAGAAATTGCAAACGTCGAGCAATTGCTCAGAGATGAAAAGTGCCAGCACTGAAAGCTGTTGCTGGCCAGCACCCTTCCTTGGAAGCGCTTTCACAGGCGCAGTAACACTGGGGCTTTGCACTTCTGTACGTACCAAATGTCACGGTCCTTCTCTTTCCGTCTCCTAGACACGAGCTGAGAAATTGCAAACGTCGAGCAATTGCTCCGAGATGAAAAGTGCCAGCACTGAAAGCTCTTGCTAGCCAGCACCCTTCCTTGGAAGCGCTTTTGTAGGCCTAAGAACACTGGGGCTCTGGGCTTCTCTAGCCACCTCATCTTCTGCTCATCCTCTCGCGCACTCTAAAGAGCGCTCAGGTGAGAAATTGCAAACGTCCAGCAATTACTCAGAGATGAAAAGTGCCAGCACTGAAAGCTCTTGCTAGCCAGCACCCTTCCTTGGAAGCGCTTTCACAGGCGCAGTAACACTGGGACTTTGCGCTTCTATACCCACCAAACGTCACGGTCCTTCTCTTTCCGTCTCCTAGACACGAGCTGAGAAATTGCAAACGTCGAGCAATTGCTCAGAGATGAAAAGTGCCAGCACTGAAAGCTGTTGCTAGCCAGCCCCCTTCCTTGGAAGCGCTTTTGTAGGCCTAAGAACACTGGGGCTCTGGGCTTCTCTAGCCACCTCATCTTCTGCTCATCCTCCCGCGCACTCTAAAGAGAGCTCAGGTGAGAAATTGCAAACGACGAGCAATTGCTCAGAGATGAAAAGTGCCAGCACTGAAAGCTCTTGCTAGCCAGCACCCTTCCTTGGAAGCGCTTTCACAGGCGCAGCAACACTGGGGCTTTGCGCTTCTCTAGCCACCAAACATCACGGTCCTTCTCTTTCCGTCTCGTAGACACGAGCTGAGAAATTGCAAGCGTCGAGCAATTGCTCAGAGATGAAAAGTGCCAGCACTGAAAGCTGTTGCTAGCCAGCACCCTTCCTTGGAAGCGCTTTTGTAGGGCTAAGAACACTGGGGCTCTGGGCTTCTCTAGCCACCTCATCTTCTGCTCATCCTCTCGCGTACTCTAAAGAGAGCTCAGGTGAGAAATTGCAAACGTCGAGCAATTGCTCAGAGAAGAAAAGTGCCAGCACTGAAAGCTGTTGCTAGCCAGCACCCTTCCTTGGAAGCGCTTTCACAGGCGCAGTAACACTGGGGCTTTGCGCTTCTCTAGCCACCAAACGTCACGGTCCTTCTCTTTCCGTCTCGTAGACACGAGCTGAGAAATTGCAAACGTCGAGCAATTGCTCAGAGATGAAAAGTGCCAGCACTGAAAGCTCTTGCTAGCCAGCACCCTTCCGTGGAAGCGCTTTCACAGGCGCAGCAACACTGGGTCTTTGCGTTTCTATACGCACCAAACGTCACGGTCCTTCTCTTTCCGTCGGTAGACACGAGCTGAGAAATTGCAAACGTCGAGCAATTGCTCCGAGATGAAAAGTCCCAGCACTGAAAGCTGTTGCTAGCCAGCACCCTTCCTTGGAAGCGCTTTTGTAGGCCTAAGAACACTGGGGCTTTGCGCTTCTATACGCACCAAATGTCACGGTCCTTCTCTTTCCGTCTCCTAGACACGAGCTGAGAAATTGCAAACGTCGAGCAATTGCTCAGAGATGAAAAGTGCCAGCACTGAAAGCTCTTGCTAGCCAGCACCCTTCCTTGGAAGCGCTTTCACAGGCGCAGCAACACTGGGGCTTTGCGCTTCTCTAGGCATCAAACGTCACGGTCCTTCTCTTTCCGTCGATAGACACGAGCTGAGAAATTGCAAACGTCGAGCAATTGCTCAGAGATGAAAAGTGCCAGCACTGAAAGCTCTTGCTAGCCAGCACCCTTCCTTGGAAGCGCTTTCACAGGCGCAGCAACACTGGGGCTTTGCGCTTCTCTACCCACCAAACGTCACGGTCCTTCTCTTTCCGTCTCCTAGACACGAGCTGAGAAATTGCAAACGTCCAGCAATTGCTCAGAGATGAAAAGTGCCAGCACTGAAAGCTGTTGCTAGCCAGCACCCTTCCTTGGAAGCGCTTTTGTAGGCCTAAGAACACTGGGGCTCTGGGCTTCTCTAGCCACCTCATCTTCTGCTCATCCTCTCGCGCACTCTAAAGAGAGCTCAGGTGAGAAATTGCAAACGTGGAGCAATTGCTCAGAGATGAAAAGTGCCAGCACTGAAAGCTGTTGCTAGCCAGCACCCTTCCTTGGAAGCGCTTTTGTAGGCCTAAGAACACTGGGGCTCTGGGCTTCTCTAGCCACCTCATCTTCTGCTCATCCTCTCGCGCACTCTAAAGAGAGCTCAGGTGAGAAATTGCAAACGTCCAGCAATTGCTCAGAGAAGAAAAGTGCCAGCACTGAAAGCTCTTGCTAGCCAGCACCCTTCCTTGGAAGCGCTTTCACAGGCGCAGTAACACTGGGGCTTTGCGCTTCTCTAGCCACCAAACGTCACGGTCCTTCTCTTTCCGTCTCGTAGACACGAGCTGAGAAATTGCAAACGTCGAGCAATTGCTCAGAGATGAAAAGTGCCAGCACTGAAAGCTCTTGCTAGCCAGCACCCTTCCTTGGAAGCGCTTTCACAGGCGCAGCAACACTGGGGCTTTGCGCTTCTCTACCCACCAAGCGTCACGGTCCTTCTCTTTCCGTCGGTAGACACGAGCTGAGAAATTGCAAACGTCGAGCAATTGCTCAGAGATGAAAAGTGCCAGCACTGAAAGCTGTTGCTAGCCAGCACCCTTCCTTGGAAGCGCTTTCACAGGCGCAGCAACACTGGGGCTTTGCACTTCTGTACGTACCAAATGTCACGGTCCTTCTCTTTCCGTCTCCTAGACACGAGCTGAGAAATTGCAAACGTGGAGCAATTGCTCCGAGATGAAAAGTGCCAGCACTGAAAGCTCTTGCTAGCCAGCCCCCTTCCTTGGAAGCGCTTTTGTAGGCCTAAGAACACTGGGGCTCTGGGCTTCTCTAGCCACCTCATCTTCTGCTCATCCTCTCGCGCACTCTAAAGAGAGCTCAGGTGAGAAATTGCAAACGTCCAGCAATTACTCAGAGATGAAAAGTGCCAGCACTGAAAGCTCTTGCTAGCCAGCACCCTTCCTTGGAAGCGCTTTCACAGGCGCAGTAACACTGGGACTTTGCGCTTCTATACCCACCAAACGTCACGGTCCTTCTCTTTCCGTCTCCTAGACACGAGCTGAGAAATTGCAAACGTCCAGCAATTGCTCAGAGATGAAAAGTGCCAGCACTGAAAGCTGTTGCTAGCCAGCACCCTTCCTTGGAAGCGCTTTTGTAGGCCTAAGAACACTGGGGCTCTGGGCTTCTCTAGCCACCTCATCTTCTGCTCATCCTCCCGCGCACTCTAAAGAGAGCTCAGGTGAGAAATTGCAAACGACGAGCAATTGCTCAGAGATGAAAAGTGCCAGCACTGAAAGCTCTTGCTAGCCAGCACCCTTCCTTGGAAGCGCTTTCACAGGCGCAGCAACACTGGGGCTTTGCGCTTCTCTACCCACCAAGCGTCACGGTCCTTCTCTTTCCGTCGGTAGACACGAGCTGAGAAATTGCAAACGTGGAGCAATTGCTCAGAGATGAAAAGTGCCAGCACTGAAAGCTGTTGCTAGCCAGCACCCTTCCTTGGAAGCGCTTTCACAGGCGCAGCAACACTGGGGCTTTGCGCTTCTATACGCACCAAGCGTCACGGTCCTTCTCTTTCCGTCGGTAGACACGAGCTGAGAAATTGCAAACGTGGAGCAATTGCTCAGAGATGAAAAGTGCCAGCACTGAAAGCTCTTGCTAGCCAGCACCCTTCCTTGGAAGCGCTTCTGTAGGCCTAAGAACACTGGGGCTCTGGGCTTCTCTAGCCACCTCATCTTCTGCTCATCCTCTCGCGCACTCTAAAGAGAGCTCAGGTGAGAAATTGCAAACGACGAGCAATTGCTCAGAGATGAAAAGTGCCAGCACTGAAAGCTCTTGCTAGACAGCACCCTTCCTTGGAAGCGCTTTCACAGGCGCAGCAACACTGGGGCTTTGCGCTTCTCTAGCGACCAAATGTCACGGTCCTTCTCTTTCCGTCTTGTAGACACGAGCTGAGAAATTGCAAACGTCGAGCAATTGCTCAGAGATGAAAAGTGCCAGCACTGAAAGCTGTTGCTAGCCAGCACCCTTCCTTGGAAGCGCTTTCACAGGCGCAGCAACACTGGGGCTTTGCGCTTCTATACGCACCAAACGTCACGGTCCTTCTCTTTCCGTCTCGTAGACACGAGCTGAGAAATTGCAAACGTCGAGCAATTGCTCAGAGATGAAAAGTGCCAGCACTGAAAGCTGTTGCTAGCCAGCCCTCTTCCTTGGAAGCGCTTTTGTAGCCCTTAGAACACTGGGGCTCTGGGCTTCTCTAGCCACCTCATCTTCTGCTCATCCTCTCGCGCACTCTAAAGAGAGCTCAGGTGAGAAATTGCAAACGTCGAGCAATTGCTCAGAGATGAAAAGTGCCAGCACTGAAAGCTCTTGCTAGCCAGCACCCTTCCTTGGAAGCGCTTTCACAGGCGCAGCAACACTGGGGCTTTGCGCTTCTCTACCCACCAAACGTCACGGTCATTCTCTTTCCGTCTCGTAGACACGAGCTGAGAAATTGCAAACGTCGAGCAATTGCTCAGAGATGAAAAGTGCCAGCACTGAAAGCTGTTGCTAGCCAGCACCCTTCCTTGGAAGCGCTTTCACAGGCGCAGCAACACTGGGGCTTTGCGCTTCTATACGCACCAAACGTCACGGTCCTTCTCTTTCCGTCTCGTAGACACGAGCTGAGAAATTGCAAACGTCCAGCAATTGCTCAGAGATGAAAAGTGCCAGCACTGAAAGCTGTTGCTAGCCAGCACCCTTCCTTGGAAGCGCTTTTGTAGCCCTTAGAACACTGGGGCTCTGGGATTCTCTAGCCACCTCATCTTCTGCTCATCCTCTCGCGCACTCTAAAGAGAGCTCAGGTGAGAAATTGCAAACGTCGAGCAATTGCTCAGAGATGAAAAGTGCCAGCACTGAAAGCTCTTGCTAGCCAGCACCCTTCCTTGGAAGCGCTTTCACAGGCGCAGTAACACTGGGACTTTGCGCTTCTCTAGCCACCAAACATCACGGTCCTTCTCTTTCCGTCTCGTAGACACGAGCTGAGAAATTGCAAGCGTCGAGCAATTGCTCCGAGATGAAAAGTCCCAGCACTGAAAGCTCTTGCTAGCCAGCACCCTTCCTTGGAAGCGCTTTTGTAGCCCTTAGAACACTGGGGCTCTGGGCTTCTCTAGCCACCTCATCTTCTGCTCATCTTCTCGCGCACTCTAAAGAGAGCTCAGGTGAGAAATTGCAAACGTCGAGCAATTGCTCAGAGATGAAAAGTGCCAGCACTGAAAGCTCTTGCTAGCCAGCACCCTTCCTTGGAAGCGCTTTCACAGGCGCAGCAACACTGGGGCTTTGCGCTTCTCTAGCCACCAAACATCACGGTCCTTCTCTTTCCGTCTCGTAGACACGAGCTGAGAAATTGCAAGCGTCGAGCAATTGCTCAGAGATGAAAAGTGCCAGCACTGAAAGCTGTTGCTAGCCAGCACCCTTCCTTGGAAGCGCTTTTGTAGGGCTAAGAACACTGGGGCTCTGGGCTTCTCTAGCCACCTCATCTTCTGCTCATCCTCTCGCGCACTCTAAAGAGAGCTCAGGTGAGAAATTGCAAACGTCGAGCAATTGCTCAGAGAAGAAAAGTGCCAGCACTGAAAGCTGTTGCTAGCCAGCACCCTTCCTTGGAAGCGCTTTCACAGGCGCAGTAACACTGGGGCTTTGCGCTTCTCTAGCCACCAAACGTCACGGTCCTTCTCTTTCCGTCTCGTAGACACGAGCTGAGAAATTGCAAACGTCGAGCAATTGCTCAGAGATGAAAAGTGCCAGCACTGAAAGCTCTTGCTAGCCAGCACCCTTCCTTGGAAGCGCTTTCACAGGCGCAGCAACACTGGGGCTTTGCGTTTCTATACGCACCAAACGTCACGGTCCTTCTCTTTCCGTCGGTAGACACGAGCTGAGAAATTGCAAACGTCGAGCAATTGCTCCGAGATGAAAAGTCCCAGCACTGAAAGCTGTTGCTAGCCAGCACCCTTCCTTGGAAGCGCTTTTGTAGGCCTAAGAACACTGGGGCTTTGCGCTTCTATACGCACCAAATGTCACGGTCCTTCTCTTTCCGTCTCCTAGACACGAGCTGAGAAATTGCAAACGTCGAGCAATTGCTCAGAGATGAAAAGTGCCAGCACTGAAAGCTCTTGCTAGCCAGCACCCTTCCTTGGAAGCGCTTTCACAGGCGCAGCAACACTGGGGCTTTGCGCTTCTCTAGCCATCAAACGTCACGGTCCTTCTCTTTCCGCCTCGTAGACACGAGCTGAGAAATTGAAAACGTGGAGCAATTGCTCAGAGATGAAAAGTGCCAGCACTGAAAGCTGTTGCTAGCCAGCACCCTTCCTTGGAAGCGCTTTCACAAGCGCAGTAACACTGGGGCTTTGCGCTTCTATACGCACCAAACGTCACGGTCATTCTCTTTCCGTCTCGTAGACATGAGCTGAGAAATTGCAAATGTCGAGCAATTGCTCAGAGATGAAAAGTGCCAGCACTGAAAGCTGTTGCTAGCCAGCACCCTTCCTTGGAAGCGCTTTTGTAGGCCTAAGAACACTGGGGCTCTGGGCTTCCCTAGCCACCTCATCTTCTGCTCATCCTCTCGCGCACTCTAAAGAGAGCTCAGGTGAGAAATTGCAAACGACGAGCAATTGCTCAGAGATGAAAAGTGCTAGCACTGAAAGCTGTTGCTGGCCAGCACCCTTCCTTGGAAGCGCTTTCACAGGCGCAGCAACACTGGGGCTTTGCACTTCTGTACGCACCAAACGTCACGGTCCTTCTCTTTCCGTCGATAGACACGAGCTGAGAAATTGCAAACGTCGAGCAATTGCTCAGAGATGAAAAGTGCCAGCACTGAAAGCTGTTGCTAGCCAGCACCCTTCCTTGGAAGCGCTTTCACAGGCGCAGCAACACTGGGGCTTTGCGCTTCTATACGCACCAAACGTCACGGTCCTTCTCTTTCCGTCTCGTAGACACGAGCTGAGAAATTGCAAACGTCGAGCAATTGCTCCGAGATGAAAAGTGCCAGCACTGAAAGCTGTTGCTAGCCAGCACCCTTCCTTGGAAGCGCTTTTGTAGGCCTAAGAACACTGGGGCTCTGGGCTTCTCTAGCCACCTCATCTTCTGCTCATCCTCTCGCGCACTCTAAAGAGAGCTCAGGTGAGAAATTGCAAACGTGGAGCAATTGCTCAGAGATGAAAAGTGCCAGCACTGAAAGCTGTTGCTAGCCAGCCCCCTTCCTTGGAAGCGCTTTTGTAGGGCTAAGAACACTGGGGCTCTGGGTATCTCTAGCCACCTCATCTTCTGCTCATCCTCTCGCGCACTCTAAAGAGAGCTCAGGTGAGAAATTGCAAACGTCCAGCAATTGCTCAGAGAAGAAAAGTGCCAGCACTGAAAGCTGTTGCTAGCCAGCACCCTTCCTTGGAAGCGCTTTCACAGGCGCAGCAACACTGGGGTTTTGCGCTTCTCTAGCCACCAAACGTCACGGTCCTTCTCTTTCCGTCTCGTAGACACGAGCTGAGAAATTGCAAACGTCGAGCAATTGCTCAGAGATGAAAAGTGCCAGCACTGAAAGCTCTTGCTAGCCAGCACCCTTCCTTGGAAGCGCTTTCACAGGCGCAGCAACACTGGGGCTTTGCGCTTCTATACGCACCAAACGTCACGGTCATTCTCTTTCCGTCTCGTAGACATGAGCTGAGAAATTGCAAATGTCGAGCAATTGCTCAGAGATGAAAAGTGCCAGCACTGAAAGCTGTTGCTAGCCAGCACCCTTCCTTGGAAGCGCTTTTGTAGGCCTAAGAACACTGGGGCTCTGGGCTTCCCTAGCCACCTCATCTTCTGCTCATCCTCTCGCGCACTCTAAAGAGAGCTCAGGTGAGAAATTGCAAACGACGAGCAATTGCTCAGAGATGAAAAGTGCCAGCACTGAAAGCTGTTGCTGGCCAGCACCCTTCCTTGGAAGCGCTTTCACAGGCGCAGCAACACTGGGGCTTTGCACTTCTGTACGCACCAAACGTCACGGTCCTTCTCTTTCCGTCGATAGACACGAGCTGAGAAATTGCAAACGTCGAGCAATTGCTCAGAGATGAAAAGTGCCAGCACTGAAAGCTGTTGCTAGCCAGCCCCCTTCCTTGGAAGCGCTTTCACAGGCGCAGCAACACTGGGTCTTTGCGCTTCTATACGCACCAAACGTCACGGTCCTTCTCTTTCCATCTCGTAGACACGAGCTGAGAAATTGCAAACGTGGAGCAATTGCTCAGAGATGAAAAGTGCCAGCACTGAAAGCTGTTGCTAGCCAGCACCCTTCCTTGGAAGCGCTTTTGTAGGCCTAAGAACACTGGGGCTCTGGGCTTCTCTAGCCACCTCATCTTCTGCTCATCCTCTCGCGCACTCTAAAGAGAGCTCAGGTGAGAAATTGCAAACGTGGAGCAATTGCTCAGAGATGAAAAGTGCCAGCACTGAAAGCTGTTGCTAGCCAGCACCCTTCCTTGGAAGCGCTTTTGTAGGCCTAAGAACACTGGGGCTCTGGGCTTCTCTAGCCACCTCATCTTCTGCTCATCCTCTCGCGCACTCTAAAGAGAGCTCAGGTGAGAAATTGCAAACGTCCAGCAATTGCTCAGAGAAGAAAAGTGCCAGCACTGAAAGCTGTTGCTAGCCAGCACCCTTCCTTGGAAGCGCTTTCACAGGCGCAGTAACACTGGGGCTTTGCGCTTCTCTAGCCACCAAACGTCACGGTCCTTCTCTTTCCGTCTCGTAGACACGAGCTGAGAAATTGCAAACGTCGAGCAATTGCTCAGAGATGAAAAGTGCCAGCACTGAAAGCTCTTGCTAGCCAGCACCCTTCCTTGGAAGCGCTTTCACAGGCGCAGCAACACTGGGGCTTTGCGCTTCTATACGCACCAAAAGTCACGGTCCTTCTCTTTCCGTCGGTAGACACGAGCTGAGAAATTGCAAACGTCCAGCAATTGCTCAGAGATGAAAAGTGCCAGCACTGAAAGCTGTTGCTAGCCAGCACCCTTCCTTGGAAGCGCTTTTGTAGGCCTAAGAACACTGGGGCTCTGGGCTTCCCTAGCCACCTCATCTTCTGCTCATCCTCTCGCGCACTCTGAAGACAGCTCAGCTGAGAAATTGCAAACGACGAGCAATTGCTCAGAGATGAAAAGTGCCAGCACTGAAAGCTGTTGCTGGCCAGCACCCTTCCTTGGAAGCGCTTTCACAGGCGCAGTAACACTGGGGCTTTGCACTTCTGTACGTACCAAATGTCACGGTCCTTCTCTTTCCGTCTCCTAGACACGAGCTGAGAAATTGCAAACGTGGAGCAATTGCTCCGAGATGAAAAGTGCCAGCACTGAAAGCTCTTGCTAGCCAGCACCCTTCCTTGGAAGCGCTTTTGTAGGCCTAAGAACACTGGGGCTCTGGGCTTCTCTAGCCACCTCATCTTCTGCTCATCCTCTCGCGCACTCTAAAGAGAGCTCAGGTGAGAAATTGCAAACGTCCAGCAATTACTCAGAGATGAAAAGTGCCAGCACTGAAAGCTCTTGCTAGCCAGCACCCTTCCTTGGAAGCGCTTTCACAGGCGCAGTAACACTGGGACTTTGCGCTTCTATACCCACCAAACGTCACGGTCCTTCTCTTTCCGTCTCCTAGACACGAGCTGAGAAATTGCAAACGTCCAGCAATTGCTCAGAGATGAAAAGTGCCAGCACTGAAAGCTGTTGCTAGCCAGCCCCCTTCCTTGGAAGCGCTTTTGTAGGCCTAAGAACACTGGGGCTCTGGGCTTCTCTAGCCACCTCATCTTCTGCTCATCCTCCCGCGCACTCTAAAGAGAGCTCAGGTGAGAAATTGCAAACGACGAGCAATTGCTCAGAGATGAAAAGTGCCAGCACTGAAAGCTCTTGCTAGCCAGCACCCTTCCTTGGAAGCGCTTTCACAGGCGCAGCAACACTGGGGCTTTGCGCTTCTCTACCCACCAAGCGTCACGGTCCTTCTCTTTCCGTCGGTAGACACGAGCTGAGAAATTGCAAACGTCGAGCAATTGCTCAGAGATGAAAAGTGCCAGCACTGAAAGCTGTTGCTAGCCAGCACCCTTCCTTGGAAGCGCTTTCACAGGCGCAGCAACACTGGGGCTTTGCGCTTCTATACGCACCAAACGTCACGGTCCTTCTCTTTCCGTCGGTAGACACGAGCTGAGAAATTGCAAACGTGGAGCAATTGCTCTGAGATGAAAAGTGCCAGCACTGAAAGCTCTTGCTAGCCAGCACCCTTCCTTGGAAGCGCTTCTGTAGGCCTAAGAACACTGGGGCTCTGGGCTTCTCTAGCCACCTCATCTTCTGCTCATCCTCTCGCGCACTCTAAAGAGAGCTCAGGTGAGAAATTGCAAACGACGAGCAATTGCTCAGAGATGAAAAGTGCCAGCACTGAAAGCTCTTGCTAGACAGCACCCTTCCTTGGAAGCGCTTTCACAGGCGCAGCAACACTGGGGCTTTGCGCTTCTCTAGCGACCAAATGTCACGGTCCTTCTCTTTCCGTCTTGTAGACACGAGCTGAGAAATTGCAAACGTGGAGCAATTGCTCCGAGATGAAAAGTGCCAGCACTGAAAGCTGTTGCTAGCCAGCACCCTTCCTTGGAAGCGCTTTCACAGGCGCAGCAACACTGGGGCTTTGCGCTTCTATACGCACCAAACGTCACGGTCCTTCTCTTTCCGTCTCCTAGACACGAGCTGAGAAATTGCAAACGTCGAGCAATTGCTCAGAGATGAAAAGTGCCAGCACTGAAAGCTGTTGCTAGCCAGCCCCCTTCCTTGGAAGCGCTTTTGTAGGCCTAAGAACACTGGGGCTCTGGGCTTCTCTAGCCACCTCATCTTCTGCTCATCCTCTCGCGCACTCTAAAGAGAGCTCAGGTGAGAAATTGCAAACGTGGAGCAATTGCTCAGAGATGAAAAGTGCCAGCACTGAAAGCTGTTGCTAGCCAGCCCCCTTCCTTGGAAGCGCTTTTGTAGGCCTAAGAACACTGGGGCTCTGGGTATCTCTAGCCACCTCATCTTCTGCTCATCCTCTCGCGCACTCTAAAGAGAGCTCAGGTGAGAAATTGCAAACGTCCAGCAATTGCTCAGAGAAGAAAAGTGCCAGCACTGAAAGCTGTTGCTAGCCAGCACCCTTCCTTGGAAGCGCTTTCACAGGCGCAGTAACACTGGGGTTTTGCGCTTCTCTAGCCACCAAACGTCATGGTCCTTCTCTTTCCGTCTCGTAGACACGAGCTGAGAAATTGCAAACGTCGAGCAATTGCTCAGAGATGAAAAGTGCCAGCACTGAAAGCTCTTGCTAGCCAGCACCCTTCCTTGGAAGCGCTTTCACAGGCGCAGCAACACTGGGGCTTTGCGCTTCTATACGCACCAAACGTCACGGTCATTCTCTTTCCGTCTCGTAGACATGAGCTGAGAAATTGCAAATGTCGAGCAATTGCTCAGAGATGAAAAGTGCCAGCACTGAAAGCTGTTGCTAGCCAGCACCCTTCCTTGGAAGCGCTTTTGTAGGCCTAAGAACACTGGGGCTCTGGGCTTCCCTAGCCACCTCATCTTCTGCTCATCCTCTCGCGCACTCTAAAGAGAGCTCAGGTGAGAAATTGCAAACGACGAGCAATTGCTCAGAGATGAAAAGTGCCAGCACTGAAAGCTGTTGCTGGCCAGCACCCTTCCTTGGAAGCGCTTTCACAGGCGCAGCAACACTGGGGCTTTGCACTTCTGTACGCACCAAACGTCACGGTCCTTCTCTTTCCGTCGATAGACACGAGCTGAGAAATTGCAAACGTCGAGCAATTGCTCAGAGATGAAAAGTGCCAGCACTGAAAGCTGTTGCTAGCCAGCACCCTTCCTTGGAAGCGCTTTCACAGGCGCAGCAACACTGGGTCTTTGCGCTTCTATACGCACCAAACGTCACGGTCCTTCTCTTTCCATCTCGTAGACACGAGCTGAGAAATTGCAAACGTCGAGCAATTGCTCAGAGATGAAAAGTGCCAGCACTGAAAGCTGTTGCTAGCCAGCACCCTTCCTTGGAAGCGCTTTTGTAGGCCTAAGAACACTGGGGCTCTGGGCTTCTCTAGCCACCTCATCTTCTGCTCATCCTCTCGCGCACTCTAAAGAGAGCTCAGGTGAGAAATTGCAAACGTGGAGCAATTGCTCAGAGATGAAAAGTGCCAGCACTGAAAGCTGTTGCTAGCCAGCACCCTTCCTTGGAAGCGCTTTTGTAGGCCTAAGAACACTGGGGCTCTGGGCTTCTCTAGCCACCTCATCTTCTGCTCATCCTCTCGCGCACTCTAAAGAGAGCTCAGGTGAGAAATTGCAAACGTCCAGCAATTGCTCAGAGAAGAAAAGTGCCAGCACTGAAAGCTGTTGCTAGCCAGCACCCTTCCTTGGAAGCGCTTTCACAGGCGCAGTAACACTGGGGCTTTGCGCTTCTCTACCCACCAAACGTCACGGTCCTTCTCTTTCCGTCTCGTAGACACGAGCTGAGAAATTGCAAACGTCGAGCAATTGCTCAGAGATGAAAAGTGCCAGCACTGAAAGCTCTTGCTAGCCAGCACCCTTCCTTGGAAGCGCTTTCACAGGCGCAGCAACACTGGGGCTTTGCGCTTCTATACGCACCAAACGTCACGGTCCTTCTCTTTCCGTCGGTAGACACGAGCTGAGAAATTGCAAACGTCGAGCAATTGCTCAGAGATGAAAAGTGCCAGCACTGAAAGCTCTTGCTAGCCAGCACCCTTCCTTGGAAGCGCTTTTGTAGGCCTAAGAACACTGGGGCTCTGGGCTTCCCTAGCCACCTCATCTTCTGCTCATCCTCTCGCGCACTCTGAAGACAGCTCAGGTGAGAAATTGCAAACGACGAGCAATTGCTCAGAGATGAAAAGTGCCAGCACTGAAAGCTGTTGCTGGCCAGCACCCTTCCTTGGAAGCGCTTTCACAGGCGCAGTAACACTGGGGCTTTGCACTTCTGTACGTACCAAATGTCACGGTCCTTCTCTTTCCGTCTCCTAGACACGAGCTGAGAAATTGCAAACGTGGAGCAATTGCTCCGAGATGAAAAGTGCCAGCACTGAAAGCTCTTGCTAGCCAGCACCCTTCCTTGGAAGCGCTTTTGTAGGCCTAAGAACACTGGGGCTCTGGGCTTCTCTAGCCACCTCATCTTCTGCTCATCCTCTCGCGCACTCTAAAGAGAGCTCAGGTGAGAAATTGCAAACGTCCAGCAATTACTCAGAGATGAAAAGTGCCAGCACTGAAAGCTCTTGCTAGCCAGCACCCTTCCTTGGAAGCGCTTTCACAGGCGCAGTAACACTGGGACTTTGCGCTTCTATACCCACCAAACGTCACGGTCCTTCTCTTTCCGTCTCGTAGACACGAGCTGAGAAATTGCAAACGTCCAGCAATTGCTCAGAGATGAAAAGTGCCAGCACTGAAAGCTGTTGCTAGCCAGCCCCCTTCCTTGGAAGCGCTTTTGTAGGCCTAAGAACACTGGGGCTCTGGGCTTCTCTAGCCACCTCATCTTCTGCTCATCCTCCCGCGCACTCTAAAGAGAGCTCAGGTGAGAAATTGCAAACGACGAGCAATTGCTCAGAGATGAAAAGTGCCAGCACTGAAAGCTCTTGCTAGCCAGCACCCTTCCTTGGAAGCGCTTTCACAGGCGCAGCAACACTGGGGCTTTGCGCTTCTCTACCCACCAAGCGTCACGGTCCTTCTCTTTCCGTCGGTAGACACGAGCTGAGAAATTGCAAACGTCGAGCAATTGCTCAGAGATGAAAAGTGCCAGCACTGAAAGCTGTTGCTAGCCAGCACCCTTCCTTGGAAGCGCTTTCACAGGCGCAGCAACACTGGGGCTTTGCGCTTCTATACGCACCAAACGTCATGGTCCTTCTCTTTCCGTCGGTAGACACGAGCTGAGAAATTGCAAACGTGGAGCAATTGCTCAGAGATGAAAAGTGCCAGCACTGAAAGCTCTTGCTAGCCAGCACCCTTCCTTGGAAGCGCTTCTGTAGGCCTAAGAACACTGGGGCTCTGGGCTTCTCTAGCCACCTCATCTTCTGCTCATCCTCTCGCGCACTCTAAAGAGAGCTCAGGTGAGAAATTGCAAACGACGAGCAATTGCTCAGAGATGAAAAGTGCCAGCACTGAAAGCTCTTGCTAGACAGCACCCTTCCTTGGAAGCGCTTTCACAGGCGCAGCAACACTGGGGCTTTGCGCTTCTCTAGCGACCAAATGTCACGGTCCTTCTCTTTCCGTCTCCTAGACACGAGCTGAGAAATTGCAAACGTGGAGCAATTGCTCCGAGATGAAAAGTGCCAGCACTGAAAGCTCTTGCTAGCCAGCACCCTTCCTTGGAAGCGCTTTTGTAGGCCTAAGAACACTGGGGCTCTGGGCTTCTCTAGCCACCTCATCTTCTGCTCATCCTCTCGCGCACTCTAAAGAGAGCTCAGGTGAGAAATTGCAAACGTCCAGCAATTACTCAGAGATGAAAAGTGCCAGCACTGAAAGCTCTTGCTAGCCAGCACCCTTCCTTGGAAGCGCTTTCACAGGCGCAGTAACACTGGGACTTTGCGCTTCTATACCCACCAAACGTCACGGTCCTTCTCTTTCCGTCTCCTAGACACGAGCTGAGAAATTGCAAACGTCCAGCAATTGCTCAGAGATGAAAAGTGCCAGCACTGAAAGCTGTTGCTAGCCAGCCCCCTTCCTTGGAAGCGCTTTTGTAGGCCTAAGAACACTGGGGCTCTGGGCTTCTCTAGCCACCTCATCTTCTGCTCATCCTCCCGCGCACTCTAAAGAGAGCTCAGGTGAGAAATTGCAAACGACGAGCAATTGCTCAGAGATGAAAAGTGCCAGCACTGAAAGCTCTTGCTAGCCAGCACCCTTCCTTGGAAGCGCTTTCACAGGCGCAGCAACACTGGGGCTTTGCGCTTCTCTACCCACCAAGCGTCACGGTCCTTCTCTTTCCGTCGGTAGACACGAGCTGAGAAATTGCAAACGTCGAGCAATTGCTCAGAGATGAAAAGTGCCAGCACTGAAAGCTCTTGCTAGCCAGCACCCTTCCTTGGAAGCGCTTTCACAGGCGCAGCAACACTGGGGCTTTGCGCTTCTATACGCACCAAACGTCATGGTCCTTCTCTTTCCGTCGGTAGACACGAGCTGAGAAATTGCAAACGTGGAGCAATTGCTCAGAGATGAAAAGTGCCAGCACTGAAAGCTCTTGCTAGCCAGCACCCTTCCTTGGAAGCGCTTCTGTAGGCCTAAGAACACTGGGGCTCTGGGCTTCTCTAGCCACCTCATCTTCTGCTCATCCTCTCGCGCACTCTAAAGAGAGCTCAGGTGAGAAATTGCAAACGACGAGCAATTGCTCAGAGATGAAAAGTGCCAGCACTGAAAGCTCTTGCTAGACAGCACCCTTCCTTGGAAGCGCTTTCACAGGCGCAGCAACACTGGGGCTTTGCGCTTCTCTAGCGACCAAATGTCACGGTCCTTCTCTTTCCGTCTTGTAGACACGAGCTGAGAAATTGCAAACGTCGAGCAATTGCTCAGAGATGAAAAGTGCCAGCACTGAAAGCTGTTGCTAGCCAGCACCCTTCCTTGGAAGCGCTTTCACAGGCGCAGCAACACTGGGGCTTTGCGCTTCTATACGCACCAAACGTCACGGTCCTTCTCTTTCCGTCTCCTAGACACGAGCTGAGAAATTGCAAACGTCGAGCAATTGCTCAGAGATGAAAAGTGCCAGCACTGAAAGCTGTTGCTAGCCAGCCCCCTTCCTTGGAAGCGCTTTTGTAGGCCTAAGAACACTGGGGCTCTGGGCTTCTCTAGCCACCTCATCTTCTGCTCATCCTCTCGCGCACTCTAAAGAGAGCTCAGGTGAGAAATTGCAAACGTCGAGCAATTGCTCAGAGATGAAAAGTGCCAGCACTGAAAGCTCTTGCTAGCCAGCACCCTTCCTTGGAAGCGCTTTCACAGGCGCAGCAACACTGGGGCTTTGCGCTTCTCTACCCACCAAACGTCACGGTCATTCTCTTTCCGTCTCGTAGACACGAGCTGAGAAATTGCAAACGTCGAGCAATTGCTCAGAGATGAAAAGTGCCAGCACTGAAAGCTGTTGCTAGCCAGCACCCTTCCTTGGAAGCGCTTTCACAGGCGCAGCAACACTGGGGCTTTGCGCTTCTATACGCACCAAACGTCACGGTCCTTCTCTTTCCGTCTCGTAGACACGAGCTGAGAAATTGCAAACGTCCAGCAATTGCTCCGAGATGAAAAGTGCCAGCACTGAAAGCTGTTGCTAGCCAGCACCCTTCCTTGGAAGCGCTTTTGTAGGCCTAAGAACACTGGGGCTCTGGGCTTCTCTAGCCACCTCATCTTCTGCTCATCCTCTCGCGCACTCTAAAGAGAGCTCAGGTGAGAAATTGCAAACGTCGAGCAATTGCTCAGAGATGAAAAGTGCCAGCACTGAAAGCTCTTGCTAGCCAGCACCCTTCCTTGGAAGCGCTTTCACAGGCGCAGTAACACTGGGACTTTGCGCTTCTCTACCCACCAAACATCACGGTCCTTCTCTTTCCGTCTCGTAGACACGAGCTGAGAAATTGCAAACGTCGAGCAATTGCTCCGAGATGAAAAGTGCCAGCACTTAAAGCTCTTGCTAGCCAGCACCCTTCCTTGGAAGCGCTTTTGTAGCCCTTAGAACACTGGGGCTCTGGGCTTCTCTAGCCACCTAATCTTCTGCTCATCTTCTCGCGCACTCTAAAGAGAGCTCAGGTGAGAAATTGCAAACGTCGAGCAATTGCTCAGAGATGAAAAGTGCCAGCACTGAAAGCTCTTGCTAGCCAGCACCCTTCCTTGGAAGCGCTTTCACAGGCGCAGCAACACTGGGGCTTTGCGCTTCTCTAGCCACCAAACATCACGGTCCTTCTCTTTCCGTCTCGTAGACACGAGCTGAGAAATTGCAAGCGTCGAGCAATTGCTCAGAGATGAAAAGTGCCAGCACTGAAAGCTGTTGCTAGCCAGCACCCTTCCTTGGAAGCGCTTTTGTAGGGCTAAGAACACTGGGGCTCTGGGCTTCTCTAGCCACCTCATCTTCTGCTCATCCTCTCGCGCACTCTAAAGAGAGCTCAGGTGAGAAATTGCAAACGTCGAGCAATTGCTCAGAGAAGAAAAGTGCCAGCACTGAAAGCTGTTGCTAGCCAGCACCCTTCCTTGGAAGCGCTTTCACAGGCGCAGTAACACTGGGGCTTTGCGCTTCTCTAGCCACCAAACGTCACGGTCCTTCTCTTTCCGTCTCGTAGACACGAGCTGAGAAATTGCAAACGTCGAGCAATTGCTCAGAGATGAAAAGTGCCAGCACTGAAAGCTCTTGCTAGCCAGCACCCTTCCGTGGAAGCGCTTTCACAGGCGCAGCAACACTGGGGCTTTGCGTTTCTATACGCACCAAACGTCACGGTCCTTCTCTTTCCGTCGGTAGACACGAGCTGAGAAATTGCAAACGTCGAGCAATTGCTCCGAGATGAAAAGTCCCAGCACTGAAAGCTGTTGCTAGCCAGCACCCTTCCTTGGAAGCGCTTTTGTAGGCCTAAGAACACTGGGGCTTTGCGCTTCTATACGCACCAAATGTCACGGTCCTTCTCTTTCCGTCTCCTAGACACGAGCTGAGAAATTGCAAACGTCGAGCAATTGCTCAGAGATGAAAAGTGCCAGCACTGAAAGCTCTTGCTAGCCAGCACCCTTCCTTGGAAGCGCTTTCACAGGCGCAGCAACACTGGGGCTTTGCGCTTCTCTAGCCATCAAACGTCACGGTCCTTCTCTTTCCGCCTCGTAGACACGAGCTGAGAAATTGAAAACGTGGAGCAATTGCTCAGAGATGAAAAGTGCCAGCACTGAAAGCTGTTGCTAGCCAGCACCCTTCCTTGGAAGCGCTTTCACAAGCGCAGTAACACTGGGGCTTTGCGCTTCTATACGCACCAAACGTCACGGTCATTCTCTTTCCGTCTCGTAGACATGAGCTGAGAAATTGCAAATGTCGAGCAATTGCTCAGAGATGAAAAGTGCCAGCACTGAAAGCTGTTGCTAGCCAGCACCCTTCCTTGGAAGCGCTTTTGTAGGCCTAAGAACACTGGGGCTCTGGGCTTCCCTAGCCACCTCATCTTCTGCTCATCCTCTCGCGCACTCTAAAGAGAGCTCAGGTGAGAAATTGCAAACGACGAGCAATTGCTCAGAGATGAAAAGTGCCAGCACTGAAAGCTGTTGCTGGCCAGCACCCTTCCTTGGAAGCGCTTTCACAGGCGCAGCAACACTGGGGCTTTGCACTTCTGTACGCACCAAACGTCACGGTCCTTCTCTTTCCGTCGATAGACACGAGCTGAGAAATTGCAAACGTCGAGCAATTGCTCAGAGATGAAAAGTGCCAGCACTGAAAGCTGTTGCTAGCCAGCACCCTTCCTTGGAAGCGCTTTCACAGGCGCAGCAACACTGGGTCTTTGCGCTTCTATACGCACCAAACGTCACGGTCCTTCTCTTTCCGTCTCGTAGACACGAGCTGAGAAATTGCAAACGTCGAGCAATTGCTCCGAGATGAAAAGTGCCAGCACTGAAAGCTGTTGCTAGCCAGCACCCTTCCTTGGAAGCGCTTTTGTAGGCCTAAGAACACTGGGGCTCTGGGCTTCTCTAGCCACCTCATCTTCTGCTCATCCTCTCGCGCACTCTAAAGAGAGCTCAGGTGAGAAATTGCAAACGTGGAGCAATTGCTCAGAGATGAAAAGTGCCAGCACTGAAAGCTGTTGCTAGCCAGCACCCTTCCTTGGAAGCGCTTTTGTAGGCCTAAGAACACTGGGGCTCTGGGTATCTCTAGCCACCTCATCTTCTGCTCATCCTCTCGCGCACTCTAAAGAGAGCTCAGGTGAGAAATTGCAAACGTCCAGCAATTGCTCAGAGAAGAAAAGTGCCAGCACTGAAAGCTCTTGCTAGCCAGCACCCTTCCTTGGAAGCGCTTTCACAGGCGCAGTAACACTGGGGTTTTGCGCTTCTCTAGCCACCAAACGTCACGGTCCTTCTCTTTCCGTCTCGTAGACACGAGCTGAGAAATTGCAAACGTCGAGCAATTGCTCAGAGATGAAAAGTGCCAGCACTGAAAGCTCTTGCTAGCCAGCACCCTTCCTTGGAAGCGCTTTCACAGGCGCAGCAACACTGGGGCTTTGCGCTTCTATACGCACCAAACGTCACGGTCCTTCTCTTTCCGTCGGTAGACACGAGCTGAGAAATTGCAAACGTGGAGCAATTGCTCAGAGATGAAAAGTGCCAGCACTGAAAGCTGTTGCTAGCCAGCACCCTTCCTTGGAAGCGCTTTTGTAGGCCTAAGAACACTGGGGCTCTGGGCTTCCCTAGCCACCTCATCTTCTGCTCATCCTCTCGCGCACTCTGAAGACAGCTCAGGTGAGAAATTGCAAACGACGAGCAATTGCTCAGAGATGAAAAGTGCCAGCACTGAAAGCTGTTGCTGGCCAGCACCCTTCCTTGGAAGCGCTTTCACAGGCGCAGTAACACTGGGGCTTTGCACTTCTGTACGTACCAAATGTCACGGTCCTTCTCTTTCCGTCTCGTAGACACGAGCTGAGAAATTGCAAACGTCGAGCAATTGCTCAGAGATGAAAAGTGCCAGCACTGAAAGCTGTTGCTAGCCAGCACCCTTCCTTGGAAGCGCTTTTGTAGGCCTAAGAACACTGGGGCTCTGGGCTTCTCTAGCCACCTCATCTTCTGCTCATCCTCTCGCGCACTCTAAAGAGAGCTCAGGTGAGAAATTGCAAACGTCCAGCAATTACTCAGAGATGAAAAGTGCCAGCACTGAAAGCTCTTGCTAGCCAGCACCCTTCCTTGGAAGCGCTTTCACAGGCGCAGTAACACTGGGACTTTGCGCTTCTCTACCCACCAAAAGTCACGGTCCTTCTCTTTCCGTCTCCTAGACACGAGCTGAGAAATTGCAAACGTCGAGCAATTGCTCAGAGATGAAAAGTGCCAGCACTGAAAGCTGTTGCTAGCCAGCCCCCTTCCTTGGAAGCGCTTTTGTAGGCCTAAGAACACTGGGGCTCTGGGCTTCTCTAGCCACCTCATCTTCTGCTCATCCTCCCGCGCACTCTAAAGAGAGCTCAGGTGAGAAATTGCAAACGACGAGCAATTGCTCAGAGATGAAAAGTGCCAGCACTGAAAGCTGTTGCTAGCCAGCACCCTTCCTTGGAAGCGCTTTCACAGGCGCAGCAACACTGGGGCTTTGCGCTTCTCTACCCACCAAGCGTCACGGTCCTTCTCTTTCCGTCGGTAGACACGAGCTGAGAAATTGCAAACGTCGAGCAATTGCTCAGAGATGAAAAGTGCCAGCACTGAAAGCTGTTGCTAGCCAGCACCCTTCCTTGGAAGCGCTTTCACAGGCGCAGCAACACTGGGGCTTTGCGCTTCTATACGCACCAAACGTCACGGTCCTTCTCTTTCCGTCGGTAGACACGAGCTGAGAAATTGCAAACGTGGAGCAATTGCTCAGAGATGAAAAGTGCCAGCACTGAAAGCTCTTGCTAGCCAGCACCCTTCCTTGGAAGCGCTTCTGTAGGCCTAAGAACACTGGGGCTCTGGGCTTCTCTAGCCACCTCATCTTCTGCTCATCCTCTCGCGCACTCTAAAGAGAGCTCAGGTGAGAAATTGCAAACGTCGAGCAATTGCTCAGAGATGAAAAGTGCCAGCACTGAAAGCTCTTGCTAGCCAGCACCCTTCCTTGGAAGCGCTTTCACAGGCGCAGTAACACTGGGGCTTTGCGCTTCTATACGCACCAAACGTCACGGTCCTTCTCTTTCCGTCTCGTAGACACGAGCTGAGAAATTGCAAATGTGGAGCAATTGCTCAGAGATGAAAAGTGCCAGCACTGAAAGCTGTTGCTAGCCAGCACCCTTCCTTGGAAGCGCTTTCACAGGCGCAGTAACACTGGGACTTTGCGCTTCTCTAGCCACCAAACGTCACGGTCCTTCTCTTTCCGTCTCGTAGACACGAGTTGAGAAATTGCAAACGTCGAGCAATTGCTCAGAGATGAAAAGTGCCAGCACTGAAAGCTGTTGCTAGCCAGCACCCTTCCTTGGAAGCGCTTTTGTAGGCCTAAGAACACTGGGGCTCTGGGCTTCTCTAGCCACCTCATCTTCTGCTCATCCTCTCGCGCACTCTAAAGAGAGCTCAGGTGAGAAATTGCAAACGTCGAGCAATTGCTCAGAGATGAAAAGTGCCAGCACTGAAAGCTGTTGCTAGCCAGCACCCTTCCTTGGAAGCGCTTTCACAGGCGCAGCAACACTGGGGCTTTGCGCTTCTCTACCCACCAAAAGTCACGGTCCTTCTCTTTCCGTCGGTAGACACGAGCTGAGAAATTGCAAACGTCGAGCAATTGCTCAGAGATGAAAAGTGCCAGCACTGAAAGCTCTTGCTAGCCAGCACCCTTCCTTGGAAGCGCTTTTGTAGGCCTAAGAACACTGGGGCTCTGGGCTTCTCTAGCCACCTCATCTTCTGCTCATCCTCGCGCGCACTCTAAAGAGAGCTCAGGTGAGAAATTGCAAACGTCGAGCAATTGCTCAGAGATGAAAAGTGCCAGCACTGAAAGCTCTTGCTAGCCAGCACCCTTCCTTGGAAGCGCTTTCACAGGCGCAGTAACACTGGGACTTTGCGCTTCTCTACGCACCAAACGTCACGGTCCTTCTCTTTCCGTCTCCTAGACACGAGCTGACAAATTGCAAACGTCGAGCAATTGCTCAGAGATGAAAAGTGCCAGCACTGAAAGCTGTTGCTAGCCAGCACCCTTCCTTGGAAGCGCTTTTGTAGGCCTAAGAACACTGGGGCTCTGGGCTTCCCTAGCCACCTCATCTTCTGCTCATCCTCGCGCGCACTCTAAAGAGAGCTCAGGTGAGAAATTGCAAATGTCGAGCAATTGCTCAGAGATGAAAAGTGCCAGCACTGAAAGCTGTTGCTAGCCAGCACCCTTCCTTGGAAGCGCTTTCACAGGCGCAGCAACACTGGGGCTTTGCACTTCTCTACGCACCAAACGTCACGGTCATTCTCTTTCTGTCTCCTAGACACGAGCTGAGAAATTGCAAACGTGGAGCAATTGCTCCGAGATGAAAAGTGCCAGCACTGAAAGCTGTTGCTAGCCAGCACCCTTCCTTGGAAGCGCTTTTGTAGCCCTTAGGACACTGGGGCTCTGGGCTTCTCTAGCCACCTCATCTTCTGCTCATCCTCTCGCGCACTCTAAAGAGAGCTCAGGTGAGAAATTGCAAACGTCGAGCAATTGCTCCGAGATGAAAAGTGCCAGCACTGAAAGCTGTTGCTAGCCAGCACCCTTCCTTGGAAGCGCTTTCACAGGCGCAGTAACACTGGGGCTTTGCACTTCTGTACGCACCAAACGTCACGGTCATTCTCTTTCTGTCTCCTAGACACGAGCTGAGAAATTGGAAACGTCGAGCAATTGCTCCGAGATGAAAAGTGCCAGCACTGAAAGCTGTTGCTAGCCAGCACCCTTCCTTGGAAGCGCTTTTGTAGCCCTTAGGACACTGGGGCTCTGGGCTTCTCTAGCCACCTCATCTTCTGCTCATCCTCTCGCGCACTCTAAAGAGAGCTCAGGTGAGAAATTGCAAACGTCGAGCAATTGCTCCGAGATGAAAAGTGCCAGCACTGAAAGCTGTTGCTAGCCAGCACCCTTCCTTGGAAGCGCTTTCACAGGCGCAGTAACACTGGGACTTTGCGCTTCTATACGCACCAAACGTCACGGTCCTTCTCTTTCCGTCTCCTAGACACGAGCTGAGAAATTGCAAACGTGGAGCAATTGCTCAGAGATGAAAAGTGCCAGCACTGAAAGCTCTTGCTAGCCAGCACCCTTCCTTGGAAGCGCTTTTGTAGGCCTAAGAACACTGGGGCTCTGGGCTTCTCTAGCCACCTCATCTTCTGCTCATCCTCTCGCGCACTCTAAAGAGAGCTCAGGTGAGAAATTGCAAACGTCGAGCAATTGCTCAGAGATGAAAAGTGCCAGCACTGAAAGCTGTTGCTAGCCAGCACCCTTCCTTGGAAGCGCTTTCACAGGCGCAGCAACACTGGGGCTTTGCGCTTCTCTACCCACCAAACGTCACGGTCCTTCTCTTTCCGTCGGTAGACACGAGCTGAGAAATTGCAAACGTCGAGCAATTGCTCCGAGATGAAAAGTGCCAGCACTGAAAGCTCTTGCTAGCCAGCACCCTTCCTTGGAAGCGCTTTTGTAGGCCTAAGAACACTGGGGCTCTGGGCTTCTCTAGCCACCTCATCTTCTGCTCATCCTCTCGCGCACTCTAAAGAGAGCTCAGGTGAGAAATTGCAAACGTCGAGCAATTGCTCAGAGATGAAAAGTGCCAGCACTGAAAGCTGTTGCTAGCCAGCACCCTTCCTTGGAAGCGCTTTCACAGGCGCAGCAACACTGGGGCTTTGCGCTTCTCTACGCACCAAACGTCACGGTCATTCTCTTTCTGTCTCATAGACACGAGCTGAGAAATTGCAAACGTCGAGCAATTGCTCCGAGATGAAAAGTGCCAGCACTGAAAGCTGTTGCTAGCCAGCACCCTTCCTTGGAAGCGCTTTCACAGGCGCAGCAACACTGGGGCTTTGCGCTTCTATACGCACCAAACGTCACGGTCCTTCTCTTTCCGTCTCGTAGACACGAGCTGAGAAATTGCAAACGTCGAGCAATTGCTCCGAGATGAAAAGTGCCAGCACTGAAAGCTGTTGCTAGCCAGCACCCTTCCTTGGAAGCGCTTTTGTAGGCCTAAGAACACTGGGGCTCTGGGCTTCTCTAGCCACCTCATCTTCTGCTCATCCTCTCGCGCACTCTAAAGAGAGCTCAGGTGAGAAATTGCAAACGTCGAGCAATTGCTCAGAGATGAAAAGTGCCAGCACTGAAAGCTCTTGCTAGCCAGCACCCTTCCTTGGAAGCGCTTTCACAGGCGCAGTAACACTGGGACTTTGCGCTTCTATACGCACCAAACGTCACGGTCCTTCTCTTTCCGTCTCGTAGACACGAGCTGAGAAATTGCAAACGTCGAGCAATTGCTCAGAGATGAAAAGTGCCAGCACTGAAAGCTGTTGCTAGCCAGCACCCTTCCTTGGAAGCGCTTTCACAGGCGCAGTAACACTGGGACTTTGCGCTTCTCTAGCCACCAAACGTCACGGTCCTTCTCTTTCCGTCTCGTAGACACGAGCTGAGAAATTGCAAACGTCGAGCAATTGCTCCGAGATGAAAAGTGCCAGCACTGAAAGCTGTTGCTAGCCAGCACCCTTCCTTGGAAGCGCTTTTGTAGGCCTAAGAACACTGGGGCTCTGGGCTTCTCTAGCCACCTCATCTTCTGCTCATCCTCTCGCGCACTCTAAAGAGAGCTCAGGTGAGAAATTGCAAACGTCGAGCAATTGCTCAGAGATGAAAAGTGCCAGCACTGAAAGCTGTTGCTAGCCAGCACCCTTCCTTGGAAGCGCTTTCACAGGCGCAGCAACACTGGGGCTTTGCGCTTCTCTACCCACCAAAAGTCACGGTCCTTCTCTTTCCGTCGGTAGACACGAGCTGAGAAATTGCAAACGTCGAGCAATTGCTCAGAGATGAAAAGTGCCAGCACTGAAAGCTGTTGCTAGCCAGCACCCTTCCTTGGAAGCGCTTTTGTAGGCCTAAGAACACTGGGGCTCTGGGCTTCTCTAGCCACCTCATCTTCTGCTCATCCTCGCGCGCACTCTAAAGAGAGCTCAGGTGAGAAATTGCAAACGTCGAGCAATTGCTCAGAGATGAAAAGTGCCAGCACTGAAAGCTCTTGCTAGCCAGCACCCTTCCTTGGAAGCGCTTTCACAGGCGCAGTAACACTGGGACTTTGCGCTTCTCTACGCACCAAACGTCACGGTCCTTCTCTTTCCGTCTCCTAGACACGAGCTGACAAATTGCAAACGTCGAGCAATTGCTCAGAGATGAAAAGTGCCAGCACTGAAAGCTGTTGCTAGCCAGCACCCTTCCTTGGAAGCGCTTTTGTAGGCCTAAGAACACTGGGGCTCTGGGCTTCCCTAGCCACCTCATCTTCTGCTCATCCTCGCGCGCACTCTAAAGAGAGCTCAGGTGAGAAATTGCAAATGTCGAGCAATTGCTCAGAGATGAAAAGTGCCAGCACTGAAAGCTGTTGCTAGCCAGCACCCTTCCTTGGAAGCGCTTTTGTAGCCCTTAGGACACTGGGGCTCTGGGCTTCTCTAGCCACCTCATCTTCTGCTCATCCTCTCGCGCACTCTAAAGAGAGCTCAGGTGAGAAATTGCAAACGTCGAGCAATTGCTCCGAGATGAAAAGTGCCAGCACTGAAAGCTGTTGCTAGCCAGCACCCTTCCTTGGAAGCGCTTTCACAGGCGCAGTAACACTGGGGCTTTGCACTTCTGTACGCACCAAACGTCACGGTCATTCTCTTTCCGTCTCCTAGACACGAGCTGAGAAATTGCAAACGTCGAGCAATTGCTCAGAGATGAAAAGTGCCAGCACTGAAAGCTGTTGCTAGCCAGCCCCCTTCCTTGGAAGCGCTTTTGTAGGCCTAAGAACACTGGGGCTCTGGGCTTCTCTAGCCACCTCATCTTCTGCTCATCCTCTCGCGCACTCTAAAGAGAGCTCAGGTGAGAAATTGCAAACGACGAGCAATTGCTCAGAGATGAAAAGTGCCAGCACTGAAAGCTGTTGCTGGCCAGCACCCTTCCTTGGAAGCGCTTTCACAGGCGCAGCAACACTGGGGCTTTGCACTTCTGTACGCACCAAACGTCACGGTCCTTCTCTTTCCGTCTCGTAGACACGAGCTGAGAAATTGCAAACGTCGAGCAATTGCTCAGAGATGAAAAGTGCCAGCACTGAAAGCTCTTGCTAGCCAGCACCCTTCCTTGGAAGCGCTTTCACAGGCGCAGCAACACTGGGGCTTTGCGCTTCTATACGCACCAAACGTCACGGTCCTTCTCTTTCCGTCTCGTAGACACGAGCTGAGAAATTGCAAACGTCGAGCAATTGCTCCGAGATGAAAAGTGCCAGCACTGAAAGCTGTTGCTAGCCAGCACCCTTCCTTGGAAGCGCTTTTGTAGGCCTAAGAACACTGGGGCTCTGGGCTTCTCTAGCCACCTCATCTTCTGCTCATCCTCTCGCGCACTCTAAAGAGAGCTCAGGTGAGAAATTGCAAACGTGGAGCAATTGCTCAGAGATGAAAAGTGCCAGCACTGAAAGCTGTTGCTAGCCAGCCCCCTTCCTTGGAAGCGCTTTTGTAGGGCTAAGAACACTGGGGCTCTGGGTATCTCTAGCCACCTCATCTTCTGCTCATCCTCTCGCGCACTCTAAAGAGAGCTCAGGTGAGAAATTGCAAACGTCGAGCAATTGCTCAGAGAAGAAAAGTGCCAGCACTGAAAGCTGTTGCTAGCCAGCACCCTTCCTTGGAAGCGCTTTCACAGGCGCAGCAACACTGGGGCTTTGCGCTTCTATACGCACCAAACGTCACGGTCCTTCTCTTTCCGTCTCGTAGACACGAGCTGAGAAATTGCAAACGTCGAGCAATTGCTCAGAGATGAAAAGTGCCAGCACTGAAAGCTGTTGCTAGCCAGCACCCTTCCTTGGAAGCGCTTTTGTAGGCCTAAGAACACTGGGGCTCTGGGCTTCCCTAGCCACCTCATCTTCTGCTCATCCTCTCGCGCACTCTGAAGACAGCTCAGGTGAGAAATTGCAAACGACGAGCAATTGCTCAGAGATGAAAAGTGCCAGCACTGAAAGCTGTTGCTGGCCAGCACCCTTCCTTGGAAGCGCTTTCACAGGCGCAGTAACACTGGGGCTTTGCACTTCTGTACGTACCAAATGTCACGGTCCTTCTCTTTCCGTCTTGTAGACACGAGCTGAGAAATTGCAAACGTCGAGCAATTGCTCAGAGATGAAAAGTGCCAGCACTGAAAGCTGTTGCTAGCCAGCACCCTTCCTTGGAAGCGCTTTTGTAGGCCTAAGAACACTGGGGCTCTGGGCTTCTCTAGCCACCTCATCTTCTGCTCATCCTCTCGCGCACTCTAAAGAGAGCTCAGGTGAGAAATTGCAAACGTCGAGCAATTGCTCAGAGATGAAAAGTGCCAGCACTGAAAGCTCTTGCTAGCCAGCACCCTTCCTTGGAAGCGCTTTCACAGGCGCAGTAACACTGGGACTTTGCGCTTCTCTACCCACCAAACGTCACGGTCCTTCTCTTTCCGTCTCCTAGACACGAGCTGAGAAATTGCAAACGTCGAGCAATTGCTCAGAGATGAAAAGTGCCAGCACTGAAAGCTGTTGCTAGCCAGCCCCCTTCCTTGGAAGCGCTTTTGTAGGCCTAAGAACACTGGGGCTCTGGGCTTCTCTAGCCACCTCATCTTCTGCTCATCCTCCCGCGCACTCTAAAGAGAGCTCAGGTGAGAAATTGCAAACGACGAGCAATTGCTCAGAGATGAAAAGTGCCAGCACTGAAAGCTGTTGCTAGCCAGCACCCTTCCTTGGAAGCGCTTTCACAGGCGCAGCAACACTGGGGCTTTGCGCTTCTCTACCCACCAAGCGTCACGGTCCTTCTCTTTCCGTCGGTAGACACGAGCTGAGAAATTGCAAACGTCGAGCAATTGCTCAGAGATGAAAAGTGCCAGCACTGAAAGCTGTTGCTAGCCAGCACCCTTCCTTGGAAGCGCTTTCACAGGCGCAGCAACACTGGGGCTTTGCGCTTCTATACGCACCAAACGTCACGGTCCTTCTCTTTCCGTCGGTAGACACGAGCTGAGAAATTGCAAACGTGGAGCAATTGCTCAGAGATGAAAAGTGCCAGCACTGAAAGCTCTTGCTAGCCAGCACCCTTCCTTGGAAGCGCTTCTGTAGGCCTAAGAACACTGGGGCTCTGGGCTTCTCTAGCCACCTCATCTTCTGCTCATCCTCTCGCGCACTCTAAAGAGAGCTCAGGTGAGAAATTGCAAACGTCGAGCAATTGCTCCGAGATGAAAAGTGCCAGCACTGAAAGCTCTTGCTAGACAGCACCCTTCCTTGGAAGCGCTTTCACAGGCGCAGCAACACTGGGGCTTTGCGCTTCTCTACGCACCAAATGTCACGGTCCTTCTCTTTCCGTCTTGTAGACACGAGCTGAGAAATTGCAAACGTGGAGCAATTGCTCAGAGATGAAAAGTGCCAGCACTGAAAGCTGTTGCTAGCCAGCCCCCTTCCTTGGAAGCGCTTTTGTAGGCCTAAGAACACTGGGGCTCTGGGCTTCTCTAGCCACCTCATCTTCTGCTCATCCTCGCGCGCACTCTAAAGAGAGCTCAGGTGAGAAATTGCAAATGTCGAGCAATTGCTCAGAGAAGAAAAGTGCCAGCACTGAAAGCTCTTGCTAGCCAGCCCCCTTCCTTGGAAGCGCTTTCACAGGCGCAGCAACACTGGGGCTTTGCGCTTCTCTACCCACCAAACGTCACGGTCCTTCTCTTTCCGTCGGTAGGCACGAGCTGAGAAATTGCAAACGTCGAGCAATTGCTCAGAGATGAAAAGTGCCAGCACTGAAAGCTCTTGCTAGCCAGCACCCTTCCTTGGAAGCGCTTTCACAGGCGCAGCAACACTGGGGCTTTGCGCTTCTCTACGCACCAAATGTCACGGTCCTTCTCTTTCCGCCTCGTAGACACGAGCTGAGAAATTGCAAACGTCGAGCAATTGCTCAGAGATGAAAAGTGCCAGCACTGAAAGCTCTTGCTAGCCAGCACCCTTCCTTGGAAGCGCTTTTGTAGGCCTAAGAACACTGGGGCTCTGGGCTTCTCTAGCCACCTCATCTTCTGCTCATCCTCTCGCGCACTCTAAAGAGAGCTCAGGTGAGAAATTGCAAACGTCGAGCAATTGCTCCGAGATGAAAAGTGCCAGCACTGAAAGCTCTTGCTAGCCAGCACCCTTCCTTGGAAGCGCTTTCACAGGCGCAGCAACACTGGGTCTTTGCGCTTCTATACGCACCAAACGTCACGGTCCTTCTCTTTCCGTCTCGTAGACACGAGCTGAGAAATTGCAAACGTCGAGCAATTGCTCCGAGATGAAAAGTGCCAGCACTGAAAGCTCTTGCTAGCCAGCACCCTTCCTTGGAAGCGCTTTTGTAGGCCTAAGAACACTGGGGCTCTGGGCTTCTCTAGCCACCTCATCTTCTGCTCATCCTCTCGCGCACTCTAAAGAGAGCTCAGGTGAGAAATTGCAAACGTGGAGCAATTGCTCAGAGATGAAAAGTGCCAGCACTGAAAGCTGTTGCTAGCCAGCCCCCTTCCTTGGAAGCGCTTTTGTAGGCCTAAGAACACTGGGGCTCTGGGTATCTCTAGCCACCTCATCTTCTGCTCATCCTCTCGCGCACTCTAAAGAGAGCTCAGGTGAGAAATTGCAAACGTCGAGCAATTGCTCAGAGAAGAAAAGTGCCAGCACTGAAAGCTGTTGCTAGCCAGCACCCTTCCTTGGAAGCGCTTTCACAGGCGCAGTAACACTGGGGTTTTGCGCTTCTCTAGCCACCAAACGTCACGGTCCTTCTCTTTCTGTCTCGTAGACACGAGCTGAGAAATTGCAAACGTCGAGCAATTGCTCAGAGATGAAAAGTGCCAGCACTGAAAGCTCTTGCTAGCCAGCACCCTTCCTTGGAAGCGCTTTCACAGGCGCAGCAACACTGGGGCTTTGCGCTTCTATACGCACCAAACGTCACGGTCCTTCTCTTTCCGTCGGTAGACACGAGCTGAGAAATTGCAAACGTGGAGCAATTGCTCAGAGATGAAAAGTGCCAGCACTGAAAGCTGTTGCTAGCCAGCACCCTTCCTTGGAAGCGCTTTTGTAGGCCTAAGAACACTGGGGCTCTGGGCTTCCCTAGCCACCTCATCTTCTGCTCATCCTCTCGCGCACTCTGAAGACAGCTCAGGTGAGAAATTGCAAACGACGAGCAATTGCTCAGAGATGAAAAGTGCCAGCACTGAAAGCTGTTGCTGGCCAGCACCCTTCCTTGGAAGCGCTTTCACAGGCGCAGTAACACTGGGGCTTTGCACTTCTGTACGCACCAAATGTCACGGTCCTTCTCTTTCCGTCTTGTAGACACGAGCTGAGAAATTGCAAACGTCGAGCAATTGCTCAGAGATGAAAAGTGCCAGCACTGAAAGCTGTTGCTAGCCAGCACCCTTCCTTGGAAGCGCTTTTGTAGGCCTAAGAACACTGGGGCTCTGGGCTTCTCTAGCCACCTCATCTTCTGCTCATCCTCTCGCGCACTCTAAAGAGAGCTCAGGTGAGAAATTGCAAACGTCCAGCAATTACTCAGAGATGAAAAGTGCCAGCACTGAAAGCTCTTGCTAGCCAGCACCCTTCCTTGGAAGCGCTTTCACAGGCGCAGTAACACTGGGACTTTGCGCTTCTCTACCCACCAAACGTCACGGTCCTTCTCTTTCCGTCTCGTAGACACGAGCTGAGAAATTGCAAACGTCGAGCAATTGCTCAGAGATGAAAAGTGCCAGCACTGAAAGCTGTTGCTAGCCAGCCCCCTTCCTTGGAAGCGCTTTTGTAGGCCTAAGAACACTGGGGCTCTGGGCTTCTCTAGCCACCTCATCTTCTGCTCATCCTCCCGCGCACTCTAAAGAGAGCTCAGGTGAGAAATTGCAAACGACGAGCAATTGCTCAGAGATGAAAAGTGCCAGCACTGAAAGCTCTTGCTAGCCAGCACCCTTCCTTGGAAGCGCTTTCACAGGCGCAGCAACACTGGGGCTTTGCGCTTCTCTACCCACCAAGCGTCACGGTCCTTCTCTTTCCGTCGGTAGACACGAGCTGAGAAATTGCAAACGTCGAGCAATTGCTCAGAGATGAAAAGTGCCAGCACTGAAAGCTGTTGCTAGCCAGCACCCTTCCTTGGAAGCGCTTTCACAGGCGCAGCAACACTGGGGCTTTGCGCTTCTATACGCACCAAACGTCACGGTCCTTCTCTTTCCGTCGGTAGACACGAGCTGAGAAATTGCAAACGTGGAGCAATTGCTCAGAGATGAAAAGTGCCAGCACTGAAAGCTCTTGCTAGCCAGCACCCTTCCTTGGAAGCGCTTCTGTAGGCCTAAGAACACTGGGGCTCTGGGCTTCTCTAGCCACCTCATCTTCTGCTCATCCTCTCGCGCACTCTAAACAGAGCTCAGGTGAGAAATTGCAAACGTCGAGCAATTGCTCCGAGATGAAAAGTGCCAGCACTGAAAGCTCTTGCTAGCCAGCACCCTTCCTTGGAAGCGCTTTCACAGGCGCAGCAACACTGGGGCTTTGCGCTTCTCTACGCACCAAATGTCACGGTCCTTCTCTTTCCGTCTTGTAGACACGAGCTGAGAAATTGCAAACGTGGAGCAATTGCTCAGAGATGAAAAGTGCCAGCACTGAAAGCTGTTGCTAGCCAGCCCCCTTCCTTGGAAGCGCTTTTGTAGGCCTAAGAACACTGGGGCTCTGGGCTTCTCTAGCCACCTCATCTTCTGCTCATCCTCGCGCGCACTCTAAAGAGAGCTCAGGTGAGAAATTGCAAATGTCGAGCAATTGCTCAGAGAAGAAAAGTGCCAGCACTGAAAGCTCTTGCTAGCCAGCACCCTTCCTTGGAAGCGCTTTCACAGGCGCAGCAACACTGGGGCTTTGCGCTTCTCTACCCACCAAACGTCACGGTCCTTCTCTTTCCGTCGGTAGGCACGAGCTGAGAAATTGCAAACGTCGAGCAATTGCTCAGAGATGAAAAGTGCCAGCACTGAAAGCTCTTGCTAGACAGCACCCTTCCTTGGAAGCGCTTTCACAGGCGCAGCAACACTGGGGCTTTGCGCTTCTCTACGCACCAAATGTCACGGTCCTTCTCTTTCCGCCTCGTAGACACGAGCTGAGAAATTGCAAACGTCGAGCAATTGCTCCGAGATGAAAAGTGCCAGCACTGAAAGCTCTTGCTAGCCAGCACCCTTCCTTGGAAGCGCTTTTGTAGGCCTAAGAACACTGGGGCTCTGGGCTTCTCTAGCCACCTCATCTTCTGCTCATCCTCTCGCGCACTCTAAAGAGAGCTCAGGTGAGAAATTGCAAACGTCGAGCAATTGCTCCGAGATGAAAAGTGCCAGCACTGAAAGCTCTTGCTAGCCAGCACCCTTCCTTGGAAGCGCTTTCACAGGCGCAGTAACACTGGGACTTTGCGCTTCTCTAGCCACCAAACGTCACGGTCCTTCTCTTTCCGTCTCGTAGACACGAGCTGAGAAATTGCAAACGTCGAGCAATTGCTCAGAGATGAAAAGTGCCAGCACTGAAAGCTCTTGCTAGCCAGCACCCTTCCTTGGAAGCGCTTTTGTAGGCCTAAGAACACTGGGGCTCTGGGCTTCTCTAGCCACCTCATCTTCTGCTCATCCTCTCGCGCACTCTAAAGAGAGCTCAGGTGAGAAATTGCAAACGTCCAGCAATTGCTCAGAGATGAAAAGGGCCAGCACTGAAAGCTGTTGCTAGCCAGCACCCTTCCTTGGAAGCGCTTTCACAGGCGCAGCAACACTGGGGCTTTGCGCTTCTCTACCCACCAAAAGTCACGGTCCTTCTCTTTCCGTCTCGTAGACACGAGCTGAGAAATTGCAAACGTCGAGCAATTGCTCCGAGATGAAAAGTGCCAGCACTGAAAGCTCTTGCTAGCCAGCACCCTTCCTTGGAAGCGCTTTTGTAGGCCTAAGAACACTGGGGCTCTGGGCTTCTCTAGCCACCTCATCTTCTGCTCATCCTCTCGCGCACTCTAAAGAGAGCTCAGGTGAGAAATTGCAAACGTCGAGCAATTGCTCAGAGATGAAAAGTGCCAGCACTGAAAGCTCTTGCTAGCCAGCCCCCTTCCTTGGAAGCGCTTTCACAGGCGCAGCAACACTGGGGCTTTGCGCTTCTCTAGCCACCAAACGTCACGGTCCTTCTCTTTCCGTCTCGTAGACACGAGCTGAGAAATTGCAAACGTCGAGCAATTGCTCCGAGATGAAAAGTGCCAGCACTGAAAGCTCTTGCTAGCCAGCACCCTTCCTTGGAAGCGCTTTTGTAGGCCTAAGAACACTGGGGCTCTGGGCTTCTCTAGCCACCTCATCTTCTGCTCATCCTCTCGCGCACTCTAAAGAGAGCTCAGGTGAGAAATTGCAAACGACGAGCAATTGCTCAGAGATGAAAAGTGCCAGCACTGAAAGCTCTTGCTAGACAGCACCCTTCCTTGGAAGCGCTTTCACAGGTGCAGCAACACTGGGGCTTTGCGCTTCTCTAGCGACCAAACGTCACGGTCCTTCTCTTTCCGTCTCGTAGACACGAGCTGAGAAATTGCAAACGTCCAGCAATTGCTCAGAGATGAAAAGTGCCAGCACTGAAAGCTCTTGCTAGCCAGCACCCTTCCTTGGAAGCGCTTTTGTAGGCCTAAGAACACTGGGGCTCTGGGCTTCTCTAGCCACCTCATCTTCTGCTCATCCTCTCGCGCACTCTAAAGAGAGCTCAGGTGAGAAATTGCAAACGTCGAGCAATTGCTCAGAGATGAAAAGTGCCAGCACTGAAAGCTCTTGCTAGCCAGCACCCTTCCTTGGAAGCGCTTTCACAGGTGCAGCAACACTGGGGCTTTGCGCTTCTCTACCCACCAAACGTCACGGTCCTTCTCTTTCCGTCTCGTAGACACGAGCTGAGAAATTGCAAACGTCGAGCAATTGCTCCGAGATGAAAAGTGCCAGCACTGAAAGCTGTTGCTAGCCAGCACCCTTCCTTGGAAGCGCTTTTGTAGGCCTAAGAACACTGGGGCTCTGGGCTTCTCTAGCCACCTCATCTTCTGCTCATCCTCTCGCACAATCTAAAGAGAGCTCAGGTGAGAAATTGCAAACGTCGAGCAATTGCTCAGAGATGAAAAGTGCCAGCACTGAAAGCTCTTGCTAGCCAGCACCCTTCCTTGGAAGCGCTTTCACAGGCGCAGCAACACTGGGGCTTTGCGCTTCTCTACCCACCAAAAGTCACGGTCCTTCTCTTTCCGTCGGTAGACACGAGCTGAGAAATTGCAAACGTCCAGCAATTGCTCAGAGATGAAAAGTGCCAGCACTGAAAGCTCTTGCTAGCCAGCACCCTTCCTTGGAAGCGCTTTTGTAGGCCTAAGAACACTGGGGCTCTGGGCTTCTCTAGCCACCTCATCTTCTGCTCATCCTCTCGCGCACTCTAAAGAGAGCTCAGGTGAGAAATTGCAAACGACGAGCAATTGTTCCGAGATGAAAAGTGCCAGCACTGAAAGCTGTTGCTAGCCAGCACCCTTCCTTGGAAGCGCTTTCACAGGCGCAGCAACACTGGGGCTTTGCGCTTCTCTACGCACCAAACGTCACGGTCATTCTCTTTCTGTCTCGTAGACACGAGCTGAGAAATTGCAAACGTGGAGCAATTGCTCCGAGATGAAAAGTGCCAGCACTGAAAGCTGTTGCTAGCCAGCACCCTTCCTTGGAAGCGGTTTTGTAGGCCTAAGAACACTGGGGCTCTGGGCTTCTCTAGCCACCTCATCTTCTGCTCATCCTCTCGCGCACTCTAAAGAGAGCTCAGGTGAGAAATTGCAAACGTCGAGCAATTGCTCAGAGATGAAAAGTGCCAGCACTGAAAGCTGTTGCTAGCCAGCACCCTTCCTTGGAAGCGCTTTCACAGGCGCAGCAACACTGGGGCTTTGCGCTTCTCTAGCCACCAAACGTCACGGTCCTTCTCTTTCCGTCTCGTAGACACGAGCTGAGAAATTGCAAACGTCGAGCAATTGCTCAGAGATGAAAAGTGCCAGCACTGAAAGCTGTTGCTAGCCAGCACCCTTCCTTGGAAGCGCTTTCACAGGCGCAGCAACACTGGGGCTTTGCGCTTCTCTAGCCACCAAACGTTACGGTCCTTCTCTTTCCGTCGGTAGACACGAGCTGAGAAATTGCAAACGTGGAGCAATTGCTCAGAGATGAAAAGTGCCAGCACTGAAAGCTCTTGCTAGCCAGCACCCTTCCTTGGAAGCGCTTTCACAGGCGCAGCAACACTGGGGCTTTGCGCTTCTCTACGCACCAAATGTCACGGTCCTTCTCTTTCCGTCTCCTAGACACGAGCTGAGAAATTGCAAACGTCCAGCAATTGCTCCGAGATGAAAAGTCCCAGCACTGAAAGCTGTTGCTAGCCAGCACCCTTCCTTGGAAGCGCTTTTGTAGGCCTAAGAACACTGGGGCTCTGGGCTTCTCTAGCCACCTCATCTTCTGCTCATCCTCTCACGCACTCTAAAGAGAGCTCAGGTGAGAAATTGCAAACGTCGAGCAATTGCTCAGAGATGAAAAGTGCCAGCACTGAAAGCTGTTGCTAGCCAGCACCCTTCCTTGGAAGCGCTTTCACAGGCGCAGCAACACTGGGGATTCGCGCTTTTATACGCACCAAACGACACGGTCATTCTCTTTCCGTCTCGTAGACACGAGCTGAGAAATTGCAAACGTCGAGCAATTGCTCAGAGATGAAAAGTGCCAGCACTGAAAGCTCTTGCTAGCCAGCACCCTTCCTTGGAAGCGCTTTTGTAGGCCTAAGAACACTGGGGCTCTGGGCTTCTCTAGCCACCTCATCTTCTGCTCATCCTCTCGCGCACTCTAAAGAGAGCTCAGGTGAGAAATTGCAAACGTCGAGCAATTGCTCAGAGATGAAAAGTGCCAGCACTGAAAGCTGTTGCTAGCCAGCAGCCTTCCTTGGAAGCGCTTTCACAGGCGCAGCAACACTGGGGCTTTGCGCTTCTCTAGCCACCAAACGTCACGGTCATTCTCTTTCTGTCTCATAGACACGAGCTGAGAAATTGCAAACGTCGAGCAATTGCTCAGAGATGAAAAGTGCCAGCACTGAAAGCTGTTGCTAGCCAGCACCCTTCCTTGGAAGCGCTTTCACAGGCGCAGCAACACTGGGGCTTTGCGCTTCTATACGCACCAAACGTCACGGTCCTTCTCTTTCCGTCTCGTAGACACGAGCTGAGAAATTGCAAACGTCGAGCAATTGCTCAGAGATGAAAAGTGCCAGCACTGAAAGCTGTTGCTAGCCAGCACCCTTCCTTGGAAGCGCTTTTGTAGGCCTAAGAACACTGGGGCTCTGGGCTTCTCTAGCCACCTCATCTTCTGCTCATCCTGTCGCGCAGTCTAAAGAGAGCTCAGGTGAGAAATTGCAAACGTCGAGCAATTGCTCAGAGATGAAAAGTGCCAGCACTGAAAGCTGTTGCTAGCCAGCACCCTTCCTTGGAAGCGCTTTCACAGGCGCAGTAACACTGGGGCTTTGCGCTTCTATACGCACCAAACGTCACGGTCCTTCTCTTTCCGTCTCGTAGACACGAGCTGAGAAATTGCAAATGTGGAGCAATTGCTCAGAGATGAAAAGTGCCAGCACTGAAAGCTGTTGCTAGCCAGCACCCTTCCTTGGAAGCGCTTTCACAGGCGCAGTAACACTGGGACTTTGCGCTTCTCTAACCACCAAACGTCACGGTCCTTCTCTTTCCGTCTCGTAGACACGAGTTGAGAAATTGCAAACGTCGAGCAATTGCTCAGAGATGAAAAGTGCCAGCACTGAAAGCTGTTGCTAGCCAGCACCCTTCCTTGGAAGCGCTTTTGTAGGCCTAAGAACACTGGGGCTCTGGGCTTCTCTAGCCACCTCATCTTCTGCTCATCCTCTCGCGCACTCTAAAGAGAGCTCAGGTGAGAAATTGCAAACGTCGAGCAATTGCTCAGAGATGAAAAGTGCCAGCACTGAAAGCTCTTGCTAGCCAGCACCCTTCCTTGGAAGCGCTTTCACAGGCGCAGCAACACTGGGGCTTTGCGCTTCTCTACCCACCAAAAGTCACGGTCCTTCTCTTTCCGTCGGTAGACACGAGCTGAGAAATTGCAAACGTGGAGCAATTGCTCAGAGATGAAAAGTGCCAGCACTGAAAGCTGTTGCTAGCCAGCACCCTTCCTTGGAAGCGCTTTTGTAGGCCTAAGAACACTGGGGCTCTGGGCTTCTCTAGCCACCTCATCTTCTGCTCATCCTCGCGCGCACTCTAAAGAGAGCTCAGGTGAGAAATTGCAAACGTCGAGCAATTGCTCAGAGATGAAAAGTGCCAGCACTGAAAGCTCTTGCTAGCCAGCACCCTTCCTTGGAAGCGCTTTCACAGGCGCAGCAACACTGGGACTTTGCGCTTCTCTACGCACCAAACGTCACGGTCCTTCTCTTTCCGTCTCCTAGACACGAGCTGACAAATTGCAAACGTCGAGCAATTGCTCAGAGATGAAAAGTGCCAGCACTGAAAGCTGTTGCTAGCCAGCACCCTTCCTTGGAAGCGCTTTTGTAGGCCTAAGAACACTGGGGCTCTGGGCTTCCCTAGCCACCTCATCTTCTGCTCATCCTCGCGCGCACTCTAAAGAGAGCTCAGGTGAGAAATTGCAAATGTCGAGCAATTGCTCCGAGATGAAAAGTGCCAGCACTGAAAGCTGTTGCTAGCCAGCACCCTTCCTTGGAAGCGCTTTCACAGGCGCAGTAACACTGGGGCTTTGCACTTCTGTACGCACCAAACGTCACGGTCATTCTCTTTCTGTCTCCTAGACACGAGCTGAGAAATTGCAAACGTGGAGCAATTGCTCCGAGATGAAAAGTGCCAGCACTGAAAGCTGTTGCTAGCCAGCACCCTTCCTTGGAAGCGCTTTTGTAGCCCTTAGGACACTGGGGCTCTGGGCTTCTCTAGCCACCTCATCTTCTGCTCATCCTCTCGCGCACTCTAAAGAGAGCTCAGGTGAGAAATTGCAAACGTCGAGCAATTGCTCCGAGATGAAAAGTGCCAGCACTGAAAGCTGTTGCTAGCCAGCACCCTTCCTTGGAAGCGCTTTCACAGGCGCAGTAACACTGGGACTTTGCGCTTCTCTAGCCACCAAACGTCACGGTCCTTCTCTTTCCGTCTCCTAGACACGAGCTGAGAAATTGCAAACGTCGAGCAATTGCTCCGAGATGAAAAGTGCCAGCACTGAAAGCTGTTGCTAGCCAGCACCCTTCCTTGGAAGCGCTTTTGTAGCCCTTAGGACACTGGGGCTCTGGGCTTCTCTAGCCACCTCATCTTCTGCTCATCCTCTCGCGCACTCTAAAGAGAGCTCAGGTGAGAAATTGCAAACGTCGAGCAATTGCTCCGAGATGAAAAGTGCCAGCACTGAAAGCTGTTGCTAGCCAGCACCCTTCCTTGGAAGCGCTTTCACAGGCGCAGTAACACTGGGTCTTTGCGCTTCTATACGCACCAAACGTCACGGTCCTTCTCTTTCCGTCTCCTAGACACGAGCTGAGAAATTGCAAACGTGGAGCAATTGCTCAGAGATGAAAAGTGCCAGCACTGAAAGCTCTTGCTAGCCAGCACCCTTCCTTGGAAGCGCTTTTGTAGGCCTAAGAACACTGGGGCTCTGGGCTTCTCTAGCCACCTCATCTTCTGCTCATCCTCTCGCGCACTCTAAAGAGAGCTCAGGTGAGAAATTGCAAACGTCGAGCAATTGCTCAGAGATGAAAAGTGCCAGCACTGAAAGCTGTTGCTAGCCAGCACCCTTCCTTGGAAGCGCTTTCACAGGCGCAGCAACACTGGGGCTTTGCGCTTCTCTACGCACCAAACGTCACGGTCCTTCTCTTTCCGTCGGTAGACACGAGCTGAGAAATTGCAAACGTCGAGCAATTGCTCCGAGATGAAAAGTGCCAGCACTGAAAGCTGTTGCTAGCCAGCACCCTTCCTTGGAAGCGCTTTTGTAGCCCTTAGGACACTGGGGCTCTGGGCTTCTCTAGCCACCTCATCTTCTGCTCATCCTCTCGCGCACTCTAAAGAGAGCTCAGGTGAGAAATTGCAAACGTCGAGCAATTGCTCAGAGATGAAAAGTGCCAGCACTGAAAGCTGTTGCTAGCCAGCACCCTTCCTTGGAAGCGCTTTCACAGGCGCAGCAACACTGGGGCTTTGCGCTTCTCTACGCACCAAACGTCACGGTCATTCTCTTTCTGTCTCATAGACACGAGCTGAGAAATTGCAAACGTCGAGCAATTGCTCAGAGATGAAAAGTGCCAGCACTGAAAGCTGTTGCTAGCCAGCACCCTTCCTTGGAAGCGCTTTCACAGGCGCAGCAACACTGGGGCTTTGCGCTTCTATACGCACCAAACGTCACGGTCCTTCTCTTTCCGTCTCGTAGACACGAGCTGAGAAATTGCAAACGTCCAGCAATTGCTCAGAGATGAAAAGTGCCAGCACTGAAAGCTGTTGCTAGCCAGCACCCTTCCTTGGAAGCGCTTTTGTAGGCCTAAGAACACTGGGGCTCTGGGCTTCTCTAGCCACCTCATCTTCTGCTCATCCTCTCGCGCACTCTAAAGAGAGCTCAGGTGAGAAATTGCAAACGTCGAGCAATTGCTCAGAGATGAAAAGTGCCAGCACTGAAAGCTCTTGCTAGCCAGCACCCTTCCTTGGAAGCGCTTTCACAGGCGCAGTAACACTGGGGCTTTGCGCTTCTATACGCACCAAACGTCACGGTCCTTCTCTTTCCGTCTCGTAGACACGAGCTGAGAAATTGCAAACGTCGAGCAATTGCTCAGAGATGAAAAGTGCCAGCACTGAAAGCTGTTGCTAGCCAGCACCCTTCCTTGGAAGCGCTTTCACAGGCGCAGTAACACTGGGACTTTGCGCTTCTCTAGCCACCAAACGTCACGGTCCTTCTCTTTCCGTCTCGTAGACACGAGCTGAGAAATTGCAAACGTCGAGCAATTGCTCCGAGATGAAAAGTGCCAGCACTGAAAGCTGTTGCTAGCCAGCACCCTTCCTTGGAAGCGCTTTTGTAGGCCTAAGAACACTGGGGCTCTGGGCTTCTCTAGCCACCTCATCTTCTGCTCATCCTCTCGCGCACTCTAAAGAGAGCTCAGGTGAGAAATTGCAAACGTCGAGCAATTGCTCAGAGATGAAAAGTGCCAGCACTGAAAGCTGTTGCTAGCCAGCACCCTTCCTTGGAAGCGCTTTCACAGGCGCAGCAACACTGGGGCTTTGCGCTTCTCTACCCACCAAAAGTCACGGTCCTTCTCTTTCCGTCGGTAGACACGAGCTGAGAAATTGCAAACGTCGAGCAATTGCTCAGAGATGAAAAGTGCCAGCACTGAAAGCTGTTGCTAGCCAGCACCCTTCCTTGGAAGCGCTTTTGTAGGCCTAAGAACACTGGGGCTCTGGGCTTCTCTAGCCACCTCATCTTCTGCTCATCCTCGCGCGCACTCTAAAGAGAGCTCAGGTGAGAAATTGCAAACGTCGAGCAATTGCTCAGAGATGAAAAGTGCCAGCACTGAAAGCTGTTGCTAGCCAGCACCCTTCCTTGGAAGCGCTTTCACAGGCGCAGTAACACTGGGACTTTGCGCTTCTATACGCACCAAACGTCACGGTCCTTCTCTTTCCGTCTCCTAGACACGAGCTGACAAATTGCAAACGTCGAGCAATTGCTCAGAGATGAAAAGTGCCAGCACTGAAAGCTGTTGCTAGCCAGCACCCTTCCTTGGAAGCGCTTTTGTAGGCCTAAGAACACTGGGGCTCTGGGCTTCCCTAGCCACCTCATCTTCTGCTCATCCTCGCGCGCACTCTAAAGAGAGCTCAGGTGAGAAATTGCAAATGTCGAGCAATTGCTCCGAGATGAAAAGTGCCAGCACTGAAAGCTGTTGCTAGCCAGCACCCTTCCTTGGAAGCGCTTTCACAGGCGCAGTAACACTGGGGCTTTGCACTTCTCTACGCACCAAACGTCACGGTCATTCTCTTTCTGTCTCCTAGACACGAGCTGAGAAATTGCAAACGTCGAGCAATTGCTCAGAGATGAAAAGTGCCAGCACTGAAAGCTGTTGCTAGCCAGCACCCTTCCTTGGAAGCGCTTTTGTAGGCCTAAGAACACTGGGGCTCTGGGCTTCTCTAGCCACCTCATCTTCTGCTCATCCTCTCGCGCACTCTAAAGAGAGCTCAGGTGAGAAATTGCAAACGTCGAGCAATTGCTCCGAGATGAAAAGTGCCAGCACTGAAAGCTGTTGCTAGCCAGCACCCTTCCTTGGAAGCGCTTTCACAGGCGCAGTAACACTGGGGCTTTGCACTTCTGTACGCACCAAACGTCACGGTCATTCTCTTTCTGTCTCCTAGACACGAGCTGAGAAATTGCAAACGTCGAGCAATTGCTCCGAGATGAAAAGTGCCAGCACTGAAAGCTGTTGCTAGCCAGCACCCTTCCTTGGAAGCGCTTTTGTAGCCCTTAGGACACTGGGGCTCTGGGCTTCTCTAGCCACCTCATCTTCTGCTCATCCTCTCGCGCACTCTAAAGAGAGCTCAGGTGAGAAATTGCAAACGTCGAGCAATTGCTCCGAGATGAAAAGTGCCAGCACTGAAAGCTGTTGCTAGCCAGCACCCTTCCTTGGAAGCGCTTTCACAGGCGCAGTAACACTGGGACTTTGCGCTTCTCTAGCCACCAAACGTCACGGTCCTTCTCTTTCCGTCTCCTAGACACGAGCTGAGAAATTGCAAACGTGGAGCAATTGCTCAGAGATGAAAAGTGCCAGCACTGAAAGCTCTTGCTAGCCAGCACCCTTCCTTGGAAGCGCTTTTGTAGGGCTAAGAACACTGGGGCTCTGGGCTTCTCTAGCCACCTCATCTTCTGCTCATCCTCGCGCGCACTCTAAAGAGAGCTCAGGTGAGAAAGTGCAAATGTCGAGCAATTGCTCCGAGATGAAAAGTGCCAGCACTGAAAGCTGTTGCTAGCCAGCACCCTTCCTTGGAAGCGCTTTCACAGGCGCAGCAACACTGGGGCTTTGCGCTTCTCTAGCCACCAAACGTCACGGTCCTTCTCTTTCCGTCTCCTAGACACGAGCTGAGAAATTGCAAACGTCGAGCAATTGCTCAGAGATGAAAAGTGCCAGCACTGAAAGCTCTTGCTAGCCAGCCCCCTTCCTTGGAAGCGCTTTCACAGGCGCAGCAACACTGGGGCTTTGCGCTTCTCTAGCCACCAAACGTCACGGTCCTTCTCTTTCCGTCTCGTAGACACGAGCTGAGAAATTGCAAACGTCGAGCAATTGCTCAGAGATGAAAAGTGCCAGCACTGAAAGCTGTTGCTAGCCAGCACCCTTCCTTGGAAGCGCTTTCACAGGCGCAGCAACACTGGGGCTTTGCGCTTCTCTACGCACCAAATGTCACGGTCCTTCTCTTTCCGTCTCCTAGACACGAGCTGAGAAATTGCAAACGTCCAGCAATTGCTGAGAGATGAAAAGTGCCAGCACTGAAAGCTGTTGCTAGCCAGCACCCTTCCTTGGAAGCGCTTTTGTAGGCCTAAGAACACTGGGGCTCTGGGCTTCTCTAGCCACCTCATCTTCTGCTCATCCTCTCGCGCACTCTAAAGAGAGCTCAGGTGAGAAATTGCAAACGTCGAGCAATTGCTCAGAGAAGAAAAGTGCCAGCACTGAAAGCTCTTGCTAGACAGCACCCTTCCTTGGAAGCGCTTTCACAGGCGCAGCAACACTGGGGCTTTGCACTTCTCTACGCACCAAACGTCACGGTCCTTCTCTTTCCGTCTCGTAGACACGAGCTGAGAAATTGCAAACGTGGAGCAATTGCTCAGAGATGAAAAGTGCCAGCACTGAAAGCTGTTGCTAGCCAGCACCCTTCCTTGGAAGCGCTTTTGTAGGCCTAAGAACACTGGGGCTCTGGGCTTCTCTAGCCACCTCATCTTCTGCTCATCCTCTCGCGCAGTCTAAAGAGAGCTCAGGTGAGAAATTGCAAACGTCGAGCAATTGCTCAGAGATGAAAAGTGCCAGCACTGAAAGCTCTTGCTAGCCAGCACCCTTCCTTGGAAGCGCTTTCACAGGCGCAGTAACACTGGGGCTTTGCGCTTCTATACGCACCAAAAGTCACGGTCCTTCTCTTTCCGTCTCGTAGACACGAGCTGAGAAATTGCAAACGTCCAGCAATTGCTCCGAGATGAAAAGTGCCAGCACTGAAAGCTGTTGCTAGCCAGCACCCTTCCTTGGAAGCGCTTTTGTAGGCCTAAGAACACTGGGGCTCTGGGCTTCTCTAGCCACCTCATCTTCTGCTCATCCTCTCGCGCACTCTAAAGAGAGCTCAGGTGAGAAATTGCAAACGTCGAGCAATTGCTCAGAGATGAAAAGTGCCAGCACTGAAAGCTCTTGCTAGCCAGCACCCTTCCTTGGAAGCGCTTTCACAGGCGCAGCAACACTGGGGCTTTGCGCTTCTCTACCCACCAAAAGTCACGGTCCTTCTCTTTCCGTCTCCTAGACACGAGCTGAGAAATTGCAAACGTCGAGCAATTGCTCCGAGATGAAAAGTGCCAGCACTGAAAGCTCTTGCTAGCCAGCACCCTTCCTTGGAAGCGCTTTTGTAGGCCTAAGAACACTGGGGCTCTGGGCTTCTCTAGCCACCTCATCTTCTGCTCATTCTCTCGCGCACTCTAAAGAGAGCTCAGGTGAGAAATTGCAAACGTCGAGCAATTGCTCAGAGATGAAAAGTGCCAGCACTGAAAGCTGTGGCTAGCCAGCACCCTTCCTTGGAAGCGCTTTCACAGGCGCAGCAACACTGGGGTTTTGCGCTTCTCTAGCCACCAAACGTCACGGTCCTTCTCTTTCCGTCTCGTAGACACGAGCTGAGAAATTGCAAACGTCGAGCAATTGCTCCGAGATGAAAAGTGCCAGCACTGAAAGCTCTTGCTAGCCAGCACCCTTCCTTGGAAGCGCTTTTGTAGGCCTAAGAACACTGGGGCTCTGGGCTTCTCTAGCCACCTCATCTTCTGCTCATCCTCTCGCGCACTCTAAAGAGAGCTCAGGTGAGAAATTGCAAACGTCGAGCAATTGCTCAGAGATGAAAAGTGCCAGCACTGAAAGCTGTTGCTAGCCAGCACCCTTCCTTGGAAGCGCTTTCACAGGCGCAGTAACACTGGGGCTTTGCACTTCTCTACGCACCAAACGTCACGGTCCTTCTCTTTCCGTCTTGTAGACACGAGCTGAGAAATTGCAAACGTGGAGCAATTGCTCCGAGATGAAAAGTGCCAGCACTGAAAGCTGTTGCTAGCCAGCCCCCTTCCTTGGAAGCGCTTTTGTAGCCCTTAGGACACTGGGGCTCTGGGCTTCTCTAGCCACCTCATCTTCTGCTCATCCTCTCGCGCACTCTAAAGAGAGCTCAGGTGAGAAATTGCAAACGTCGAGCAATTGCTCCGAGATGAAAAGTGCCAGCACTGAAAGCTCTTGCTAGCCAGCACCCTTCCTTGGAAGCGCTTTCACAGGCGCAGTAACACTGGGACTTTGCGCTTCTATACGCACCAAACGTCACGGTCCTTCTCTTTCCGTCTCCTAGACACGAGCTGAGAAATTGCAAACGTGGAGCAATTGCTCAGAGATGAAAAGTGCCAGCACTGAAAGCTCTTGCTAGCCAGCACCCTTCCTTGGAAGCGCTTTTGTAGGGCTAAGAACACTGGGGCTCTGGGCTTCTCTAGCCACCTCATCTTCTGCTCATCCTCGCGCGCACTCTAAAGAGAGCTCAGGTGAGAAAGTGCAAATGTCGAGCAATTGCTCAGAGATGAAAAGTGCCAGCACTGAAAGCTCTTGCTAGCCAGCACCCTTCCTTGGAAGCGCTTTCACAGGCGCAGCAACACTGGGGCTTTGCGCTTCTCTAGCCACCAAACGTCACGGTCCTTCTCTTTCCGTCTCGTAGACACGAGCTGAGAAATTGCAAACGTCGAGCAATTGCTCAGAGATGAAAAGTGCCAGCACTGAAAGCTCTTGCTAGCCAGCCCCCTTCCTTGGAAGCGCTTTCACAGGCGCAGCAACACTGGGACTTTGCGCTTCTCTAGCCACCAAACGTCACGGTCCTTCTCTTTCCGTCTCGTAGACACGAGCTGAGAAATTGCAAACGTCCAGCAATTGCTCAGAGATGAAAAGTGCCAGCACTGAAAGCTGTTGCTAGCCAGCACCCTTCCTTGGAAGCGCTTTCACAGGCGCAGCAACACTGGGGCTTTGCGCTTCTATACGCACCAAACGTCACGGTCCTTCTCTTTCCGTCTCCTAGACACGAGCTGAGAAATTGCAAACGTCCAGCAATTGCTGAGAGATGAAAAGTGCCAGCACTGAAAGCTGTTGCTAGCCAGCACCCTTCCTTGGAAGCGCTTTTGTAGGCCTAAGAACACTGGGGCTCTGGGCTTCTCTAGCCACCTCATCTTCTGCTCATCCTCTCGCGCACTCTAAAGAGAGCTCAGGTGAGAAATTGCAAACGTCGAGCAATTGCTCAGAGATGAAAAGTGCCAGCACTGAAAGCTGTTGCTAGCCAGCACCCTTCCTTGGAAGCGCTTTCACAGGCGCAGCAACACTGGGGCTTTGCGCTTCTATACGCACCAAACGTCACGGTCCTTCTCTTTCCGTCTCCTAGACACGAGCTGAGAAATTGCAAACGTGGAGCAATTGCTCAGAGATGAAAAGTGCCAGCACTGAAAGCTCTTGCTAGACAGCACCCTTCCTTGGAAGCGCTTTCACAGGCGCAGCAACACTGGGGCTTTGCGCTTCTCTACGCACCAAACGTCACGGTCCTTCTCTTTCCGTCTCGTAGACACGAGCTGAGAAATTGCAAACGTCGAGCAATTGCTCCGAGATGAAAAGTGCCAGCACTGAAAGCTCTTGCTAGCCAGCACCCTTCCTTGGAAGCGCTTTTGTAGGCCTAAGAACACTGGGGCTCTGGGCTTCTCTAGCCACCTCATCTTCTGCTCATCCTCTCGCGCACTCTAAAGAGAGCTCAGGTGAGAAATTGCAAACGTCGAGCAATTGCTCAGAGATGAAAAGTGCCAGCACTGAAAGCTGTTGCTAGCCAGCACCCTTCCTTGGAAGCGCTTTCACAGGCGCAGCAACACTGGGGCTTTGCGCTTCTATACGCACCAAACGTCACGGTCCTTCTCTTTCCGTCTCCTAGACACGAGCTGAGAAATTGCAAACGTCGAGCAATTGCTCAGAGATGAAAAGTGCCAGCACTGAAAGCTGTTGCTAGCCAGCACCCTTCCTTGGAAGCGCTTTCACAGGCGCAGTAACACTGGGACTTTGCGCTTCTCTAGCCACCAAACGTCACGGTCCTTCTCTTTCCGTCGGTAGACACGAGCTGAGAAATTGCAAACGTCGAGCAATTGCTCCGAGATGAAAAGTGCCAGCACTGAAAGCTGTTGCTAGCCAGCACCCTTCCTTGGAAGCGCTTTTGTAGGCCTAAGAACACTGGGGCTCTGGGCTTCTCTAGCCACCTCATCTTCTGCTCATCCTCTCGCGCACTCTAAAGAGAGCTCAGGTGAGAAATTGCAAACGTCGAGCAATTGCTCAGAGATGAAAAGTGCCAGCACTGAAAGCTCTTGCTAGCCAGCACCCTTCCTTGGAAGCGCTTTCACAGGCGCAGCAACACTGGGGCTTTGCGCTTCTCTACCCACCAAACGTCACGGTCCTTCTCTTTCCGTCGGTAGACACGAGCTGAGAAATTGCAAACGTCGAGCAATTGCTCAGAGATGAAAAGTGCCAGCACTGAAAGCTGTTGCTAGCCAGCACCCTTCCTTGGAAGCGCTTTTGTAGGCCTAAGAACACTGGGGCTCTGGGCTTCTCTAGCCACCTCATCTTCTGCTCATCCTCTCGCGCACTCTAAAGAGAGCTCAGGTGAGAAATTGCAAACGTCGAGCAATTGCTCAGAGATGAAAAGTGCCAGCACTGAAAGCTGTTGCTAGCCAGCACCCTTCCTTGGAAGCGCTTTCACAGGCGCAGTAACACTGGGGCTTTGCACTTCTCTACCCACCAAACGTCACGGTCATTCTCTTTCTGTCTCGTAGACACGAGCTGAGAAATTGCAAACGTGGAGCAATTGCTCCGAGATGAAAAGTGCCAGCACTGAAAGCTGTTGCTAGCCAGCACCCTTCCTTGGAAGCGCTTTTGTAGGCCTAAGAACACTGGGGCTCTGGGCTTCTCTAGCCACCTAATCTTCTGCTCATCCTCTCGCGCACTCTAAAGAGAGCTCAGGTGAGAAATTGCAAACGTCGAGCAATTGCTCCGAGATGAAAAGTGCCAGCACTGAAAGCTGTTGCTAGCCAGCACCCTTCCTTGGAAGCGCTTTCACAGGCGCAGTAACACTGGGGCTTTGCGCTTCTATACGCACCAAACGTCACGGTCCTTCTCTTTCCGTCTCGTAGACACGAGCTGAGAAATTGCAAACGTGGAGCAATTGCTCAGAGATGAAAAGTGCCAGCACTGAAAGCTCTTGCTAGCCAGCACCCTTCCTTGGAAGCGCTTTTGTAGGCCTAAGAACACTGGGGCTCTGGGCTTCTCTAGCCACCTCATCTTCTGCTCATCCTCTCGCGCACTCTAAAGAGAGCTCAGGTGAGAAATTGCAAACGTCGAGCAATTGCTCAGAGATGAAAAGTGCCAGCACTGAAAGCTCTTGCTAGCCAGCACCCTTCCTTGGAAGCGCTTTCACAGGCGCAGTAACACTGGGGCTTTGCGCTTCTCTAGCCACCAAATGTCACGGTCCTTCTCTTTCCGTCTCCTAGACACGAGCTGAGAAATTGCAAACGTGGAGCAATTGCTCAGAGATGAAAAGTGCCAGCACTGAAAGCTGTTGCTAGCCAGCACCCTTCCTTGGAAGCGCTTTTGTAGGCCTAAGAACACTGGGGCTCTGGGCTTCTCTAGCCACCTCATCTTCTGCTCATCCTCTCGCGCACTCTAAAGAGAGCTCAGGTGAGAAATTGCAAACGTCGAGCAATTGCTCAGAGATGAAAAGTGCCAGCACTGAAAGCTGTTGCTAGCCAGCACCCTTCCTTGGAAGCGCTTTCACAGGCGCAGCAACACTGGGGCTTTGCGCTTCTCTACCCACCAAAAGTCACGGTCCTTCTCTTTCCGTCTCGTAGACACGAGCTGAGAAATTGCAAACGTGGAGCAATTGCTCCGAGATGAAAAGTGCCAGCACTGAAAGCTGTTGCTAGCCAGCACCCTTCCTTGGAAGCGCTTTCACAGGCGCAGCAACACTGGGGCTTTGCGCTTCTCTAGCCACCAAACGTCACGGTCCTTCTCTTTCCGTCGGTAGACACGAGCTGAGAAATTGCAAACGTGGAGCAATTGCTCAGAGATGAAAAGTGCCAGCACTGAAAGCTCTTGCTAGCCAGCACCCTTCCTTGGAAGCGCTTTCACAGGCGCAGCAACACTGGGGCTTTGCTCTTCTCTACCCACCAAATGTCACGGTCCTTCTCTTTCCGTCTCGTAGACACGAGCTGAGAAATTGCAAACGTCGAGCAATTGCTCAGAGATGAAAAGTGCCAGCACTGAAAGCTCTTGCTAGCCAGCACCCTTCCTTGGAAGCGCTTTTGTAGGCCTAAGAACACTGGGGCTCTGGGCTTCTCTAGCCACCTCATCTTCTGCTCATCCTCTCGCGCACTCTAAAGAGAGCTCAGGTGAGAAATTGCAAACGTCGAGCAATTGCTCAGAGATGAAAAGTGCCAGCACTGAAAGCTCTTGCTAGCCAGCACCCTTCCTTGGAAGCGCTTTCACAGGCGCAGTAACACTGGGGATTCGCGCTTTTATACGCACCAAAAGACACGGTCATTCTCTTTCCGTCTCGTAGACATGAGCTGAGAAATTGCAAACGTCGAGCAATTGCTCAGAGATGAAAAGTGCCAGCACTGAAAGCTGTTGCTAGCCAGCACCCTTCCTTGGAAGCGCTTTTGTAGGCATAAGAACACTGGGGCTCTGGGCTTCTCTAGCCACCTAATCTTCTGCTCATCCTCTCGCGCACTCTAAAGAGAGCTCAGGTGAGAAATTGCAAACGTCGAGCAATTGCTCAGAGATGAAAAGTGCCAGCACTGAAAGCTCTTGCTAGCCAGCACCCTTCCTTGGAAGCGCTTTCACAGGCGCAGCAACACTGGGGCTTTGCGCTTCTCTACCCACCAAAAGTCACGGTCCTTCTCTTTCCGTCGGTAGACACGAGCTGAGAAATTGCAAACGTCAAGCAATTGCTCAGAGATGAAAAGTGCCAGCACTGAAAGCTCTTGCTAGCCAGCACCCTTCCTTGGAAGCGCTTTCACAGGCGCAGCAACACTGGGGCTTTGCGCTTCTCTAGCCACCAAACGTCACGGTCCTTCTCTTTCCGTCGGTAGACACGAGCTGAGAAATTGCAAACGTGGAGCAATTGCTCCGAGATGAAAAGTGCCAGCACTGAAAGCTCTTGCTAGCCAGCACCCTTCCTTGGAAGCGCTTTTGTAGGGCTAAGAACACTGGGGCTCTGGGCTTCTCTAGCCACCTCATCTTCTTCTCATCCTCTCGCGCACTCTAAAGAGAGCTCAGGTGAGAAATTGCAGATGTCGAGCAATTGCTCAGAGATGAAAAGTGCCAGCACTGAAAGCTGTTGCTAGCCAGCACCCTTCCTTGGAAGCGCTTTCACAGGCGCAGCAACACTGGGGCTTTGCGCTTCTATACGCACCAAACGTCACGGTCCTTCTCTTTCCGTCTCCTAGACACGAGCTGAGAAATTGCAAACGTCGAGCAATTGCTCCGAGATGAAAAGTGCCAGCACTGAAAGCTCTTGCTAGCCAGCACCCTTCCTTGGAAGCGCTTTTGTAGGCCTAAGAACACTGGGGCTCTGGGCTTCTCTAGCCACCTCATCTTCTGCTCATCCTCTCGCGCACTCTAAAGAGAGCTCAGGTGAGAAATTGCAAACGTCGAGCAATTGCTCAGAGATGAAAAGTGCCAGCACTGAAAGCTGTTGCTAGCCAGCACCCTTCCTTGGAAGCGCTTTCACAGGCGCAGCAACACTGGGGCTTTGCGCTTCTCTAGCCACCAAACGTCACGGTCCTTCTCTTTCCGTCTCGTAGACACGAGCTGAGAAATTGCAAACGTCGAGCAATTGCTCAGAGATGAAAAGTGCCAGCACTGAAAGCTGTTGCTAGCCAGCACCCTTCCTTGGAAGCGCTTTCACAGGCGCAGCAACACTGGGGCTTTGCGCTTCTCTACCCACCAAAAGTCACGGTCCTTCTCTTTCCGTCGGTAGACACGAGCTGAGAAATTGCAAACGTCCAGCAATTGCTCCGAGATGAAAAGTGCCAGCACTGAAAGCTCTTGCTAGCCAGCACCCTTCCTTGGAAGCGCTTTTGTAGGCCTAAGAACACTGGGGCTCTGGGCTTCTCTAGCCACCTCATCTTCTGCTCATCCTCTCGCGCACTCTAAAGAGAGCTCAGGTGAGAAATTGCAAACGACGAGCAATTGCTCAGAGATGAAAAGTGCCAGCACTGAAAGCTGTTGCTAGCCAGCACCCTTCCTTGGAAGCGCTTTCACAGGCGCAGCAACACTGGGGTTTTGCGCTTCTCTACCCACCAAACGTCACGGTCCTTCTCTTTCCGTCTCGTAGACACGAGCTGAGAAATTGCAAACGTCGAGCAATTGCTCAGAGATGAAAAGTGCCAGCACTGAAAGCTCTTGCTAGCCAGCACCCTTCCTTGGAAGCGCTTTTGTAGGCCTAAGAACACTGGGGCTCTGGGCTTCTCTAGCCACCTCATCTTCTGCTCATCCTCTCGCGCACTCTAAAGAGAGCTCAGGTGAGAAATTGCAAACGTCGAGCAATTGCTCAGAGATGAAAAGTGCCAGCACTGAAAGCTGTTGCTAGCCAGCACCCTTCCTTGGAAGCGCTTTCACAGGCGCAGTAACACTGGGGCTTTGCGCTTCTCTACGCACCAAACGTCACGGTCATTCTCTTTCTCTCTCGTAGACACGAGCTGAGAAATTGCAAACGTGGAGCAATTGCTCAGAGATGAAAAGTGCCAGCACTGAAAGCTGTTGCTAGCCAGCACCCTTCCTTGGAAGCGCTTTTGTAGGCCTAAGAACACTGGGGCTCTGGGCTTCTCTAGCCACCTCATCTTCTGCTCATCCTCTCGCGCACTCTAAAGAGAGCTCAGGTGAGAAATTGCAAACGTCGAGCAATTGCTCAGAGATGAAAAGTGCCAGCACTGAAAGCTGTTGCTAGCCAGCACCCTTCCTTGGAAGCGCTTTCACAGGCGCAGCAACACTGGGGCTTTGCGCTTCTCTAGCCACCAAACGTCACGGTCCTTCTCTTTCCGTCTCGTAGACACGAGCTGAGAAATTGCAAACGTCGAGCAATTGCTCAGAGATGAAAAGTGCCAGCACTGAAAGCTGTTGCTAGCCAGCACCCTTCCTTGGAAGCGCTTTCACAGGCGCAGCAACACTGGGGCTTTGCGCTTCTCTACCCACCAAACGTCACGGTCCTTCTCTTTCCGTCGGTAGACACGAGCTGAGAAATTGCAAACGTGGAGCAATTGCTCAGAGATGAAAAGTGCCAGCACTGAAAGCTCTTGCTAGCCAGCACCCTTCCTTGGAAGCGCTTTCACAAGCGCAGCAACACTGGGGCTTTGCGCTTCTCTACGCACCAAATGTCACGGTCCTTCTCTTTCCGTCTCCTAGACACGAGCTGAGAAATTGCAAACGTCCAGCAATTGCTCCGAGATGAAAAGTCCCAGCACTGAAAGCTGTTGCTAGCCAGCACCCTTCCTTGGAAGCGCTTTTGTAGGCCTAAGAACACTGGGGCTCTGGGCTTCTCTAGCCACCTCATCTTCTGCTCATCCTCTCACGCACTCTAAAGAGAGCTCAGGTGAGAAATTGCAAACGTCGAGCAATTGCTCAGAGATGAAAAGTGCCAGCACTGAAAGCTGTTGCTAGCCAGCACCCTTCCTTGGAAGCGCTTTCACAGGCGCAGCAACACTGGGGATTCGCGCTTTTATACGCACCAAACGACACGGTCATTCTCTTTCCGTCTCGTAGACACGAGCTGAGAAATTGCAAACGTCGAGCAATTGCTCAGAGATGAAAAGTGCCAGCACTGAAAGCTCTTGCTAGCCAGCACCCTTCCTTGGAAGCGCTTTTGTAGGCCTAAGAACACTGGGGCTCTGGGCTTCTCTAGCCACCTCATCTTCTGCTCATCCTCTCGCGCACTCTAAAGAGAGCTCAGGTGAGAAATTGCAAACGTCGAGCAATTGCTCAGAGATGAAAAGTGCCAGCACTGAAAGCTGTTGCTAGCCAGCACCCTTCCTTGGAAGCGCTTTCACAGGCGCAGCAACACTGGGGCTTTGCGCTTCTCTACCCACCAAACGTCACGGTCCTTCTCTTTCCGTCGGTAGACACGAGCTGAGAAATTGCAAACGTCGAGCAATTGCTCCGAGATGAAAAGTGCCAGCACTGAAAGCTGTTGCTAGCCAGCACCCTTCCTTGGAAGCGCTTTTGTAGGCCTAAGAACACTGGGGCTCTGGGCTTCTCTAGCCACCTCATCTTCTGCTCATCCTCTCGCGCACTCTAAAGAGAGCTCAGGTGAGAAATTGCAAACGTCGAGCAATTGCTCAGAGATGAAAAGTGCCAGCACTGAAAGCTGTTGCTAGCCAGCACCCTTCCTTGGAAGCGCTTTCACAGGCGCAGCAACACTGGGGCTTTGCGCTTCTCTAGCCACCAAACGTCACGGTCATTCTCTTTCTGTCTCATAGACACGAGCTGAGAAATTGCAAACGTCGAGCAATTGCTCAGAGATGAAAAGTGCCAGCACTGAAAGCTGTTGCTAGCCAGCACCCTTCCTTGGAAGCGCTTTCACAGGCGCAGCAACACTGGGGCTTTGCGCTTCTATACGCACCAAACGTCACGGTCCTTCTCTTTCCGTCTCGTAGACACGAGCTGAGAAATTGCAAACGTCAAGCAATTGCTCCGAGATGAAAAGTGCCAGCACTGAAAGCTGTTGCTAGCCAGCACCCTTCCTTGGAAGCGCTTTTGTAGGCCTAAGAACACTGGGGCTCTGGGCTTCTCTAGCCACCTCATCTTCTGCTCATCCTCTCGCGCACTCTAAAGAGAGCTCAGGTGAGAAATTGCAAACGTCGAGCAATTGCTCAGAGATGAAAAGTGCCAGCACTGAAAGCTCTTGCTAGCCAGCACCCTTCCTTGGAAGCGCTTTCACAGGCGCAGTAACACTGGGGCTTTGCGCTTCTATACGCACCAAACGTCACGGTCCTTCTCTTTCCGTCTCGTAGACACGAGCTGAGAAATTGCAAACGTCGAGCAATTGCTCAGAGATGAAAAGTGCCAGCACTGAAAGCTGTTGCTAGCCAGCACCCTTCCTTGGAAGCGCTTTCACAGGCGCAGTAACACTGGGACTTTGCACTTCTCTAGCCACCAAACGTCACGGTCCTTCTCTTTCCGTCTCGTAGACACGAGCTGAGAAATTGCAAACGTCGAGCAATTGCTCCGAGATGAAAAGTGCCAGCACTGAAAGCTGTTGCTAGCCAGCACCCTTCCTTGGAAGCGCTTTTGTAGGCCTAAGAACACTGGGGCTCTGGGCTTCTCTAGCCACCTCATCTTCTGCTCATCCTCTCGCGCACTCTAAAGAGAGCTCAGGTGAGAAATTGCAAACGTCGAGCAATTGCTCAGAGATGAAAAGTGCCAGCACTGAAAGCTGTTGCTAGCCAGCACCCTTCCTTGGAAGCGCTTTCACAGGCGCAGCAACACTGGGGTTTTGCGCTTCTCTACCCACCAAAAGTCACGGTCCTTCTCTTTCCGTCGGTAGACACGAGCTGAGAAATTGCAAACGTCCAGCAATTGCTCAGAGATGAAAAGTGCCAGCACTGAAAGCTCTTGCTAGCCAGCACCCTTCCTTGGAAGCGCTTTTGTAGGCCTAAGAACACTGGGGCTCTGGGCTTCTCTAGCCACCTAATCTTCTGCTCATTCTCTCGCGCACTCTAAAGAGAGCTCAGGTGAGAAATTGCAAACGTCGAGCAATTGCTCAGAGATGAAAAGTGCCAGCACTGAAAGCTGTTGCTAGCCAGCACCCTTCCTTGGAAGCGCTTTCACAGGCGCAGCAACACTGGGGTTTTGCGCTTCTCTACCCACCAAACGTCACGGTCCTTCTCTTTCCGTCTCCTAGACACGAGCTGAGAAATTGCAAACGTCCAGCAATTGCTCCGAGATGAAAAGTGCCAGCACTGAAAGCTCTTGCTAGCCAGCACCCTTCCTTGGAAGCGCTTTTGTAGGCCTAAGAACACTGGGGCTCTGGGCTTCTCTAGCCACCTAATCTTCTGCTCATCCTCTCGCGCACTCTAAAGAGAGCTCAGGTGAGAAATTGCAAACGTCGAGCAATTGCTCCGAGATGAAAAGTGCCAGCACTGAAAGCTGTTGCTAGCCAGCACCCTTCCTTGGAAGCGCTTTCACAGGCGCAGTAACACTGGGGCTTTGCACTTCTCTACGCACCAAACGTCACGGTCATTCTCTTTCTGTCTCCTAGACACGAGCTGAGAAATTGCAAACGTGGAGCAATTGCTCCGAGATGAAAAGTGCCAGCACTGAAAGCTGTTGCTAGCCAGCACCCTTCCTTGGAAGCGCTTTTGTAGCCCTTAGGACACTGGGGCTCTGGGCTTCTCTAGCCACCTCATCTTCTGCTCATCCTCTCGCGCACTCTAAAGAGAGCTCAGGTGAGAAATTGCAAACGTCGAGCAATTGCTCAGAGATGAAAAGTGCCAGCACTGAAAGCTCTTGCTAGCCAGCACCCTTCCTTGGAAGCGCTTTCACAGGCGCAGTAACACTGGGGCTTTGCGCTTCTATACGCACCAAACGTCACGGTCCTTCTCTTTCCGTCTCGTAGACACGAGCTGAGAAATTGCAAACGTCGAGCAATTGCTCAGAGATGAAAAGTGCCAGCACTGAAAGCTGTTGCTAGCCAGCACCCTTCCTTGGAAGCGCTTTCACAGGCGCAGTAACACTGGGACTTTGCACTTCTCTAGCCACCAAACGTCACGGTCCTTCTCTTTCCGTCTCGTAGACACGAGCTGAGAAATTGCAAACGTCGAGCAATTGCTCCGAGATGAAAAGTGCCAGCACTGAAAGCTGTTGCTAGCCAGCACCCTTCCTTGGAAGCGCTTTTGTAGGCCTAAGAACACTGGGGCTCTGGGCTTCTCTAGCCACCTCATCTTCTGCTCATCCTCTCGCGCACTCTAAAGAGAGCTCAGGTGAGAAATTGCAAACGTCGAGCAATTGCTCAGAGATGAAAAGTGCCAGCACTGAAAGCTGTTGCTAGCCAGCACCCTTCCTTGGAAGCGCTTTCACAGGCGCAGCAACACTGGGGTTTTGCGCTTCTCTACCCACCAAAAGTCACGGTCCTTCTCTTTCCGTCGGTAGACACGAGCTGAGAAATTGCAAACGTCCAGCAATTGCTCAGAGATGAAAAGTGCCAGCACTGAAAGCTCTTGCTAGCCAGCACCCTTCCTTGGAAGCGCTTTTGTAGGCCTAAGAACACTGGGGCTCTGGGCTTCTCTAGCCACCTAATCTTCTGCTCATTCTCTCGCGCACTCTAAAGAGAGCTCAGGTGAGAAATTGCAAACGTCGAGCAATTGCTCAGAGATGAAAAGTGCCAGCACTGAAAGCTGTTGCTAGCCAGCACCCTTCCTTGGAAGCGCTTTCACAGGCGCAGCAACACTGGGGTTTTGCGCTTCTCTACCCACCAAACGTCACGGTCCTTCTCTTTCCGTCTCCTAGACACGAGCTGAGAAATTGCAAACGTCCAGCAATTGCTCCGAGATGAAAAGTGCCAGCACTGAAAGCTCTTGCTAGCCAGCACCCTTCCTTGGAAGCGCTTTTGTAGGCCTAAGAACACTGGGGCTCTGGGCTTCTCTAGCCACCTAATCTTCTGCTCATCCTCTCGCGCACTCTAAAGAGAGCTCAGGTGAGAAATTGCAAACGTCGAGCAATTGCTCCGAGATGAAAAGTGCCAGCACTGAAAGCTGTTGCTAGCCAGCACCCTTCCTTGGAAGCGCTTTCACAGGCGCAGTAACACTGGGGCTTTGCACTTCTCTACGCACCAAACGTCACGGTCATTCTCTTTCTGTCTCCTAGACACGAGCTGAGAAATTGCAAACGTGGAGCAATTGCTCCGAGATGAAAAGTGCCAGCACTGAAAGCTGTTGCTAGCCAGCACCCTTCCTTGGAAGCGCTTTTGTAGCCCTTAGGACACTGGGGCTCTGGGCTTCTCTAGCCACCTCATCTTCTGCTCATCCTCTCGCGCACTCTAAAGAGAGCTCAGGTGAGAAATTGCAAACGTCGAGCAATTGCTCCGAGATGAAAAGTGCCAGCACTGAAAGCTCTTGCTAGCCAGCACCCTTCCTTGGAAGCGCTTTCACAGGCGCAGTAACACTGGGACTTTGCGCTTCTATACGCACCAAACGTCACGGTCCTTCTCTTTCCGTCTCCTAGACACGAGCTGAGAAATTGCAAACGTGGAGCAATTGCTCAGAGATGAAAAGTGCCAGCACTGAAAGCTCTTGCTAGCCAGCACCCTTCCTTGGAAGCGCTTTTGTAGGGCTAAGAACACTGGGGCTCTGGGCTTCTCTAGCCACCTCATCTTCTGCTCATCCTCGCGCGCACTCTAAAGAGAGCTCAGGTGAGAAATTGCAAATGTCGAGCAATTGCTCCGAGATGAAGAGTGCCAGCACTGAAAGCTGTTGCTAGCCAGCACCCTTCCTTGGAAGCGCTTTCACAGGCGCAGCAACACTGGGGCTTTGCGCTTCTCTAGCCACCAAACGTCACGGTCCTTCTCTTTCCGTCTCGTAGACACGAGCTGAGAAATTGCAAACGTCGAGCAATTGCTCAGAGATGAAAAGTGCCAGCACTGAAAGCTCTTGCTAGCCAGCCCCCTTCCTTGGAAGCGCTTTCACAGGCGCAGCAACACTGGGGCTTTGCGCTTCTCTAGCCACCAAACGTCATGGTCCTTCTCTTTCCGTCTCGTAGACACGAGCTGAGAAATTGCAAACGTCGAGCAATTGCTCAGAGATGAAAAGTGCCAGCACTGAAAGCTGTTGCTAGCCAGCACCCTTCCTTGGAAGCGCTTTCACAGGCGCAGCAACACTGGGGCTTTGCGCTTCTATACGCACCAAATGTCACGGTCCTTCTCTTTCCGTCTCGTAGACACGAGCTGAGAAATTGCAAACGTCGAGCAATTGCTCAGAGATGAAAAGTGCCAGCACTGAAAGCTGTTGCTAGCCAGCACCCTTCCTTGGAAGCGCTTTTGTAGGCCTAAGAACACTGGGGCTCTGGGCTTCTCTAGCCACCTCATCTTCTGCTCATCCTCTCGCGCACTCTAAAGAGAGCTCAGGTGAGAAATTGCAAACGTCGAGCAATTGCTCAGAGAAGAAAAGTGCCAGCACTGAAAGCTGTTGCTAGCCAGCACCCTTCCTTGGAAGCGCTTTCACAGGTGCAGCAACACTGGGGCTTTGCACTTCTCTACGCACCAAACGTCACGGTCCTTCTCTTCCGTCTCCTAGACACGAGCTGAGAAATTGCAAACGTGGAGCAATTGCTCCGAGATGAAAAGTGCCAGCACTGAAAGCTGTTGCTAGCCAGCACCCTTCCTTGGAAGCGCTTTTGTAGGCCTAAGAACACTGGGGCTCTGGGCTTCTCTAGCCACCTCATCTTCTGCTCATCCTCTCGCGCACTCTAAAGAGAGCTCAGGTGAGAAATTGCAAACGTCGAGCAATTGCTCAGAGATGAAAAGTGCCAGCACTGAAAGCTCTTGCTAGCCAGCACCCTTCCTTGGAAGCGCTTTCACAGGCGCAGTAACACTGGGGCTTTGCGCTTCTATACGCACCAAACGTCACGGTCCTTCTCTTTCCGTCTCGTAGACACGAGCTGAGAAATTGCAAACGTCGAGCAATTGCTCCGAGATGAAAAGTGCCAGCACTGAAAGCTGTTGCTAGCCAGCACCCTTCCTTGGAAGCGCTTTCACAGGCGCAGTAACACTGGGACTTTGCGCTTCTCTAGCCACCAAACGTCACGGTCCTTCTCTTTCCGTCTCGTAGACACGAGTTGAGAAATTGCAAACGTCGAGCAATTGCTCCGAGATGAAAAGTGCCAGCACTGAAAGCTGTTGCTAGCCAGCACCCTTCCTTGGAAGCGCTTTTGTAGGCCTAAGAACACTGGGGCTCTGGGCTTCTCTAGCCACCTCATCTTCTGCTCATCCTCTCGCGCACTCTAAAGAGAGCTCAGGTGAGAAATTGCAAACATCGAGCAATTGCTCAGAGATGAAAAGTGCCAGCACTGAAAGCTCTTGCTAGCCAGCACCCTTCCTTGGAAGCGCTTTCACAGGCGCAGCAACACTGGGGCTTTGCGCTTCTCTACCCACCAAAAGTCACGGTCCTTCTCTTTCCGTCTCGTAGACACGAGCTGAGAAATTGCAAACGTCCAGCAATTGCTCAGAGATGAAAAGTGCCAGCACTGAAAGCTCTTGCTAGCCAGCACCCTTCCTTGGAAGCGCTTTTGTAGGCCTAAGAACACTGGGGCTCTGGGCTTCTCTAGCCACCTAATCTTCTGCTCATCCTCTCGCGCACTCTAAAGAGAGCTCAGGTGAGAAATTGCAAACGTCGAGCAATTGCTCAGAGATGAAAAGTGCCAGCACTGAAAGCTGTTGCTAGCCAGCACCCTTCCTTGGAAGCGCTTTCACAGGCGCAGCAACACTGGGGTTTTGCGCTTCTTACCCACCAAACGTCACGGTCCTTCTCTTTCCGTCTCGTAGACACGAGCTGAGAAATTGCAAACGTCGAGCAATTGCTCCGAGATGAAAAGTGCCAGCACTGAAAGCTCTTGCTAGCCAGCCCCCTTCCTTGGAAGCGCTTTTGTAGGCCTAAGAACACTGGGGCTCTGGGCTTCTCTAGCCACCTCATCTTCTGCTCATCCTCTCGCGCACTCTAAAGAGAGCTCAGGTGAGAAATTGCAAACGACGAGCAATTGCTCAGAGATGAAAAGTGCCAGCACTGAAAGCTGTTGCTAGCCAGCACCCTTCCTTGGAAGCGCTTTCACAGGCGCAGTAACACTGGGGCTTTGCACTTCTCTAGCCACCAAACGTCACGGTCATTCTCTTTCTGTCTCCTAGACACGAGCTGAGAAATTGCAAACGTCGAGCAATTGCTCAGAGATGAAAAGTGCCAGCACTGAAAGCTGTTGCTAGCCAGCACCCTTCCTTGGAAGCGCTTTTGTAGCCCTTAGGACACTGGGGCTCTGGGCTTCTCTAGCCACCTCATCTTCTGCTCATCCTCGCGCGCACTCTAAAGAGAGCTCAGGTGAGAAATTGCAAACGTCGAGCAATTGCTCAGAGATGAAAAGTGCCAGCACTGAAAGCTGTTGCTAGCCAGCACCCTTCCTTGGAAGCGCTTTCACAGGCGCAGTAACACTGGGGCTTTGCACTTCTGTACGCACCAAACGTCACGGTCATTCTCTTTCTGTCTCCTAGACACGAGCTGAGAAATTGCAAACGTGGAGCAATTGCTCCGAGATGAAAAGTGCCAGCACTGAAAGCTGTTGCTAGCCAGCACCCTTCCTTGGAAGCGCTTTTGTAGCCCTTAGGACACTGGGGCTCTGGGCTTCTCTAGCCACCTCATCTTCTGCTCATCCTCTCGCGCACTCTAAAGAGAGCTCAGGTGAGAAATTGCAAACGTCGAGCAATTGCTCCGAGATGAAAAGTGCCAGCACTGAAAGCTGTTGCTAGCCAGCACCCTTCCTTGGAAGCGCTTTCACAGGCGCAGTAACACTGGGACTTTGCGCTTCTATACGCACCAAACGTCACGGTCCTTCTCTTTCCGTCTCCTAGACACGAGCTGAGAAATTGCAAACGTGGAGCAATTGCTCAGAGATGAAAAGTGCCAGCACTGAAAGCTCTTGCTAGCCAGCACCCTTCCTTGGAAGCGCTTTTGTAGGGCTAAGAACACTGGGGCTCTGGGCTTCTCTAGCCACCTCATCTTCTGCTCATCCTCTCACGCACTCTAAAGAGAGCTCAGGTGAGAAAGTGCAAATGTCGAGCAATTGCTCCGAGATGAAAAGTGCCAGCACTGAAAGCTGTTGCTAGCCAGCACCCTTCCTTGGAAGCGCTTTCACAGGCGCAGCAACACTGGGGCTTTGCGCTTCTATACGCACCAAAAGTCACGGTCCTTCTCTTTCCGTCTCGTAGACACGAGCTGAGAAATTGCAAACGTCGAGCAATTGCTCAGAGATGAAAAGTGCCAGCACTGAAAGCTGTTGCTAGCCAGCACCCTTCCTTGGAAGCGCTTTCACAGGCGCAGCAACACTGGGGTTTTGCGCTTCTCTACCCACCAAAAGTCACGGTCCTTCTCTTTCCGTCGGTAGACACGAGCTGAGAAATTGCAAACGTCCAGCAATTGCTCAGAGATGAAAAGTGCCAGCACTGAAAGCTCTTGCTAGCCAGCACCCTTCCTTGGAAGCGCTTTTGTAGGCCTAAGAACACTGGGGCTCTGGGCTTCTCTAGCCACCTAATCTTCTGCTCATTCTCTCGCGCACTCTAAAGAGAGCTCAGGTGAGAAATTGCAAACGTCGAGCAATTGCTCAGAGATGAAAAGTGCCAGCACTGAAAGCTGTTGCTAGCCAGCACCCTTCCTTGGAAGCGCTTTCACAGGCGCAGCAACACTGGGGTTTTGCGCTTCTCTACCCACCAAACGTCACGGTCCTTCTCTTTCCGTCTCCTAGACACGAGCTGAGAAATTGCAAACGTCCAGCAATTGCTCCGAGATGAAAAGTGCCAGCACTGAAAGCTCTTGCTAGCCAGCACCCTTCCTTGGAAGCGCTTTTGTAGGCCTAAGAACACTGGGGCTCTGGGCTTCTCTAGCCACCTAATCTTCTGCTCATCCTCTCGCGCACTCTAAAGAGAGCTCAGGTGAGAAATTGCAAACGTCGAGCAATTGCTCCGAGATGAAAAGTGCCAGCACTGAAAGCTGTTGCTAGCCAGCACCCTTCCTTGGAAGCGCTTTCACAGGCGCAGTAACACTGGGGCTTTGCACTTCTCTACGCACCAAACGTCACGGTCATTCTCTTTCTGTCTCCTAGACACGAGCTGAGAAATTGCAAACGTGGAGCAATTGCTCCGAGATGAAAAGTGCCAGCACTGAAAGCTGTTGCTAGCCAGCACCCTTCCTTGGAAGCGCTTTTGTAGCCCTTAGGACACTGGGGCTCTGGGCTTCTCTAGCCACCTCATCTTCTGCTCATCCTCTCGCGCACTCTAAAGAGAGCTCAGGTGAGAAATTGCAAACGTCGAGCAATTGCTCCGAGATGAAAAGTGCCAGCACTGAAAGCTCTTGCTAGCCAGCACCCTTCCTTGGAAGCGCTTTCACAGGCGCAGTAACACTGGGACTTTGCGCTTCTATACGCACCAAACGTCACGGTCCTTCTCTTTCCGTCTCCTAGACACGAGCTGAGAAATTGCAAACGTGGAGCAATTGCTCAGAGATGAAAAGTGCCAGCACTGAAAGCTCTTGCTAGCCAGCACCCTTCCTTGGAAGCGTTTTTGTAGGGCTAAGAACACTGGGGCTCTGGGCTTCTCTAGCCACCTCATCTTCTGCTCATCCTCGCGCGCACTCTAAAGAGAGCTCAGGTGAGAAATTGCAAATGTCGAGCAATTGCTCCGAGATGAAGAGTGCCAGCACTGAAAGCTGTTGCTAGCCAGCACCCTTCCTTGGAAGCGCTTTCACAGGCGCAGCAACACTGGGGCTTTGCGCTTCTCTAGCCACCAAACGTCACGGTCCTTCTCTTTCCGTCTCGTAGACACGAGCTGAGAAATTGCAAACGTCGAGCAATTGCTCAGAGATGAAAAGTGCCAGCACTGAAAGCTCTTGCTAGCCAGCCCCCTTCCTTGGAAGCGCTTTCACAGGCGCAGCAACACTGGGGCTTTGCGCTTCTCTAGCCACCAAACGTCATGGTCCTTCTCTTTCCGTCTCGTAGACACGAGCTGAGAAATTGCAAACGTCGAGCAATTGCTCAGAGATGAAAAGTGCCAGCACTGAAAGCTGTTGCTAGCCAGCACCCTTCCTTGGAAGCGCTTTCACAGGCGCAGCAACACTGGGGCTTTGCGCTTCTATACGCACCAAATGTCACGGTCCTTCTCTTTCCGTCTCGTAGACACGAGCTGAGAAATTGCAAACGTGGAGCAATTGCTCAGAGATGAAAAGTGCCAGCACTGAAAGCTGTTGCTAGCCAGCACCCTTCCTTGGAAGCGCTTTTGTAGGCCTAAGAACACTGGGGCTCTGGGCTTCTCTAGCCACCTCATCTTCTGCTCATCCTCTCGCGCACTCTAAAGAGAGCTCAGGTGAGAAATTGCAAACGTCGAGCAATTGCTCAGAGAAGAAAAGTGCCAGCACTGAAAGCTGTTGCTAGCCAGCACCCTTCCTTGGAAGCGCTTTCACAGGTGCAGCAACACTGGGGCTTTGCACTTCTCTACGCACCAAACGTCACGGTCCTTCTCTTCCGTCTCCTAGACACGAGCTGAGAAATTGCAAACGTGGAGCAATTGCTCCGAGATGAAAAGTGCCAGCACTGAAAGCTGTTGCTAGCCAGCACCCTTCCTTGGAAGCGCTTTTGTAGGCCTAAGAACACTGGGGCTCTGGGCTTCTCTAGCCACCTCATCTTCTGCTCATCCTCTCGCGCACTCTAAAGAGAGCTCAGGTGAGAAATTGCAAACGTCGAGCAATTGCTCAGAGATGAAAAGTGCCAGCACTGAAAGCTCTTGCTAGCCAGCACCCTTCCTTGGAAGCGCTTTCACAGGCGCAGTAACACTGGGGCTTTGCGCTTCTATACGCACCAAACGTCACGGTCCTTCTCTTTCCGTCTCGTAGACACGAGCTGAGAAATTGCAAACGTCGAGCAATTGCTCCGAGATGAAAAGTGCCAGCACTGAAAGCTGTTGCTAGCCAGCACCCTTCCTTGGAAGCGCTTTCACAGGCGCAGTAACACTGGGACTTTGCGCTTCTCTAGCCACCAAACGTCACGGTCCTTCTCTTTCCGTCTCGTAGACACGAGTTGAGAAATTGCAAACGTCGAGCAATTGCTCCGAGATGAAAAGTGCCAGCACTGAAAGCTGTTGCTAGCCAGCACCCTTCCTTGGAAGCGCTTTTGTAGGCCTAAGAACACTGGGGCTCTGGGCTTCTCTAGCCACCTCATCTTCTGCTCATCCTCTCGCGCACTCTAAAGAGAGCTCAGGTGAGAAATTGCAAACATCGAGCAATTGCTCAGAGATGAAAAGTGCCAGCACTGAAAGCTCTTGCTAGCCAGCACCCTTCCTTGGAAGCGCTTTCACAGGCGCAGCAACACTGGGGCTTTGCGCTTCTCTACCCACCAAAAGTCACGGTCCTTCTCTTTCCGTCTCGTAGACACGAGCTGAGAAATTGCAAACGTCCAGCAATTGCTCAGAGATGAAAAGTGCCAGCACTGAAAGCTCTTGCTAGCCAGCACCCTTCCTTGGAAGCGCTTTTGTAGGCCTAAGAACACTGGGGCTCTGGGCTTCTCTAGCCACCTAATCTTCTGCTCATCCTCTCGCGCACTCTAAAGAGAGCTCAGGTGAGAAATTGCAAACGTCGAGCAATTGCTCAGAGATGAAAAGTGCCAGCACTGAAAGCTGTTGCTAGCCAGCACCCTTCCTTGGAAGCGCTTTCACAGGCGCAGCAACACTGGGGTTTTGCGCTTCTTACCCACCAAACGTCACGGTCCTTCTCTTTCCGTCTCGTAGACACGAGCTGAGAAATTGCAAACGTCGAGCAATTGCTCCGAGATGAAAAGTGCCAGCACTGAAAGCTCTTGCTAGCCAGCCCCCTTCCTTGGAAGCGCTTTTGTAGGCCTAAGAACACTGGGGCTCTGGGCTTCTCTAGCCACCTCATCTTCTGCTCATCCTCTCGCGCACTCTAAAGAGAGCTCAGGTGAGAAATTGCAAACGACGAGCAATTGCTCAGAGATGAAAAGTGCCAGCACTGAAAGCTGTTGCTAGCCAGCACCCTTCCTTGGAAGCGCTTTCACAGGCGCAGTAACACTGGGGCTTTGCACTTCTCTACGCACCAAACGTCACGGTCATTCTCTTTCTGTCTCCTAGACACGAGCTGAGAAATTGCAAACGTCGAGCAATTGCTCAGAGATGAAAAGTGCCAGCACTGAAAGCTGTTGCTAGCCAGCACCCTTCCTTGGAAGCGCTTTTGTAGCCCTTAGGACACTGGGGCTCTGGGCTTCTCTAGCCACCTCATCTTCTGCTCATCCTCGCGCGCACTCTAAAGAGAGCTCAGGTGAGAAATTGCAAACGTCGAGCAATTGCTCAGAGATGAAAAGTGCCAGCACTGAAAGCTGTTGCTAGCCAGCACCCTTCCTTGGAAGCGCTTTCACAGGCGCAGTAACACTGGGGCTTTGCACTTCTGTACGCACCAAACGTCACGGTCATTCTCTTTCTGTCTCCTAGACACGAGCTGAGAAATTGCAAACGTGGAGCAATTGCTCCGAGATGAAAAGTGCCAGCACTGAAAGCTGTTGCTAGCCAGCACCCTTCCTTGGAAGCGCTTTTGTAGCCCTTAGGACACTGGGGCTCTGGGCTTCTCTAGCCACCTCATCTTCTGCTCATCCTCTCGCGCACTCTAAAGAGAGCTCAGGTGAGAAATTGCAAACGTCGAGCAATTGCTCCGAGATGAAAAGTGCCAGCACTGAAAGCTGTTGCTAGCCAGCACCCTTCCTTGGAAGCGCTTTCACAGGCGCAGTAACACTGGGACTTTGCGCTTCTATACGCACCAAACGTCACGGTCCTTCTCTTTCCGTCTCCTAGACACGAGCTGAGAAATTGCAAACGTGGAGCAATTGCTCAGAGATGAAAAGTGCCAGCACTGAAAGCTCTTGCTAGCCAGCACCCTTCCTTGGAAGCGCTTTTGTAGGGCTAAGAACACTGGGGCTCTGGGCTTCTCTAGCCACCTCATCTTCTGCTCATCCTCTCACGCACTCTAAAGAGAGCTCAGGTGAGAAAGTGCAAATGTCGAGCAATTGCTCCGAGATGAAAAGTGCCAGCACTGAAAGCTGTTGCTAGCCAGCACCCTTCCTTGGAAGCGCTTTCACAGGCGCAGCAACACTGGGGCTTTGCGCTTCTATACGCACCAAAAGTCACGGTCCTTCTCTTTCCGTCTCGTAGACACGAGCTGAGAAATTGCAAACGTCGAGCAATTGCTCAGAGATGAAAAGTGCCAGCACTGAAAGCTGTTGCTAGCCAGCACCCTTCCTTGGAAGCGCTTTCACAGGCGCAGCAACACTGGGGCTTTGCGCTTCTCTAGCCACCAAACGTCACGGTCCTTCTCTTTCCGTCTCGTAGACACGAGCTGAGAAATTGCAAACGTCGAGCAATTGCTCAGAGATGAAAAGTGCCAGCACTGAAAGCTCTTGCTAGCCAGCACCCTTCCTTGGAAGCGCTTTCACAGGCGCAGCAACACTGGGGCTTTGCGCTTCTCTACGCACCAAATGTCACGGTCCTTCTCTTTCCGTCTTGTAGACACGAGCTGAGAAATTGCAAACGTCCAGCAATTGCTGAGAGATGAAAAGTGCCAGCACTGAAAGCTCTTGCTAGCCAGCACCCTTCCTTGGAAGCGCTTTTGTAGGCCTAAGAACACTGGGGCTCTGGGCTTCTCTAGCCACCTCATCTTCTGCTCATCCTCTCGCGCACTCTAAAGAGAGCTCAGGTGAGAAATTGCAAACGTCGAGCAATTGCTCAGAGATGAAAAGTGCCAGCACTGAAAGCTGTTGCTAGCCAGCACCCTTCCTTGGAAGCGCTTTCACAGGCGCAGCAACACTGGGGCTTTGCGCTTCTATACGCACCAAACGTCACGGTCCTTCTCTTTCCGTCTCGTAGACACGAGCTGAGAAATTGCAAACGTGGAGCAATTGCTCAGAGATGAAAAGTGCCAGCACTGAAAGCTCTTGCTAGCCAGCACCCTTCCTTGGAAGCGCTTTCACAGGCGCAGCAACACTGGGGCTTTGCGCTTCTCTACGCACCAAACGTCACGGTCCTTCTCTTTCCGTCTCGTAGACACGAGCTGAGAAATTGCAAACGTCGAGCAATTGCTCCGAGATGAAAAGTGCCAGCACTGAAAGCTCTTGCTAGCCAGCACCCTTCCTTGGAAGCGCTTTTGTAGGCCTAAGAACACTGGGGCTCTGGGCTTCTCTAGCCACCTCATCTTCTGCTCATCCTCTCGCGCACTCTAAAGAGAGCTCAGGTGAGAAATTACAAACGTCGAGCAATTGCTCAGAGATGAAAAGTGCCAGCACTGAAAGCTCTTGCTAGCCAGCACCCTTCCTTGGAAGCGCTTTCACAGGCGCAGTAACACTGGGGCTTTGCGCTTCTATACGCACCAAAAGTCACGGTCCTTCTCTTTCCGTCTCCTAGACACGAGCTGAGAAATTGCAAATGTGGAGCAATTGCTCAGAGATGAAAAGTGCCAGCACTGAAAGCTGTTGCTAGCCAGCACCCTTCCTTGGAAGCGCTTTCACAGGCGCAGTAACACTGGGACTTTGCGCTTCTCTAGCCACCAAACGTCACGGTCCTTCTCTTTCCGTCGGTAGACACGAGCTGAGAAATTGCAAACGTCGAGCAATTGCTCCGAGATGAAAAGTGCCAGCACTGAAAGCTGTTGCTAGCCAGCACCCTTCCTTGGAAGCGCTTTTGTAGGCCTAAGAACACTGGGGCTCTGGGCTTCTCTAGCCACCTCATCTTCTGCTCATCCTCTCGCGCACTCTAAAGAGAGCTCAGGTGAGAAATTGCAAACGTCGAGCAATTGCTCAGAGATGAAAAGTGCCAGCACTGAAAGCTCTTGCTAGCCAGCACCCTTCCTTGGAAGCGCTTTCACAGGCGCAGCAACACTGGGGCTTTGCGCTTCTCTACCCACCAAAAGTCACGGTCCTTCTCTTTCCGTCGGTAGACACGAGCTGAGAAATTGCAAACGTCGAGCAATTGCTCAGAGATGAAAAGTGCCAGCACTGAAAGCTGTTGCTAGCCAGCACCCTTCCTTGGAAGCGCTTTTGTAGGCCTAAGAACACTGGGGCTCTGGGCTTCTCTAGCCACCTCATCTTCTGCTCATCCTCTCGCGCACTCTAAAGAGAGCTCAGGTGAGAAATTGCAAACGTCGAGCAATTGCTCAGAGATGAAAAGTGCCAGCACTGAAAGCTCTTGCTAGCCAGCACCCTTCCTTGGAAGCGCTTTCACAGGCGCAGCAACACTGGGGTTTTGCGCTTCTCTACCCACCAAACGTCACGGTCCTTCTCTTTCCGTCTCGTAGACACGAGCTGAGAAATTGCAAACGTCGAGCAATTGCTCCGAGATGAAAAGTGCCAGCACTGAAAGCTGTTGCTAGCCAGCACCCTTCCTTGGAAGCGCTTTTGTAGGCCTAAGAACACTGGGGCTCTGGGCTTCTCTAGCCACCTCATCTTCTGCTCATCCTCTCGCGCACTCTAAAGAGAGCTCAGGTGAGAAATTGCAAACGTCGAGCAATTGCTCAGAGATGAAAAGTGCCAGCACTGAAAGCTCTTGCTAGCCAGCACCCTTCCTTGGAAGCGCTTTCACAGGCGCAGCAACACTGGGGCTTTGCGCTTCTCTAACCACCAAACGTCACGGTCCTTCTCTTTCCGTCTCCTAGACACGAGCTGAGAAATTGCAAACGTGGAGCAATTGCTCCGAGATGAAAAGTGCCAGCACTGAAAGCTGTTGCTAGCCAGCACCCTTCCTTGGAAGCGCTTTTGTAGGCCTAAGAACACTGGGGCTCTGGGCTTCTCTAGCCACCTCATCTTCTGCTCATCCTCTCGCGCACTCTAAAGAGAGCTCAGGTGAGAAATTGCAAACGTCGAGCAATTGCTCAGAGATGAAAAGTGCCAGCACTGAAAGCTGTTGCTAGCCAGCACCCTTCCTTGGAAGCGCTTTCACAGGCGCAGCAACACTGGGGCTTTGCGCTTCTCTACCCACCAAAAGTCACGGTCCTTCTCTTTCCGTCTCGTAGACACGAGCTGAGAAATTGCAAATGTGGAGCAATTGCTCAGAGATGAAAAGTGCCAGCACTGAAAGCTGTTGCTAGCCAGCACCCTTCCTTGGAAGCGCTTTCACAGGCGCAGCAACACTGGGGCTTTGCGCTTCTCTACCCACCAAACGTCACGGTCCTTCTCTTTCCGTCGGTAGACACGAGCTGAGAAATTGCAAACGTGGAGCAATTGCTCAGAGATGAAAAGTGCCAGCACTGAAAGCTCTTGCTAGCCAGCACCCTTCCTTGGAAGCGCTTTCACAGGCGCAGCAACACTGGGGCTTTGCGCTTCTCTACCCACCAAATGTCACGGTCCTTCTCTTTCCGTCTCGTAGACACGAGCTGAGAAATTGCAAACGTCGAGCAATTGCTCAGAGATGAAAAGTGCCAGCACTGAAAGCTCTTGCTAGCCAGCACCCTTCCTTGGAAGCGCTTTTGTAGGCCTAAGAACACTGGGGCTCTGGGCTTCTCTAGCCACCTCATCTTCTGCTCATCCTCTCGCGCACTCTAAAGAGAGCTCAGGTGAGAAATTGCAAACGTCGAGCAATTGCTCCGAGATGAAAAGTGCCAGCACTGAAAGCTCTTGCTAGCCAGCACCCTTCCTTGGAAGCGCTTTCACAGGCGCAGTAACACTGGGGATTCGCGCTTTTATACGCACCAAACGACACGGTCATTCTCTTTCCGCCTCGTAGACACGAGCTGAGAAATTGCAAACATCGAGCAATTGCTCAGAGATGAAAAGTGCCAGCACTGAAAGCTGTTGCTAGCCAGCACCCTTCCTTGGAAGCGCTTTTGTAGGCATAAGAACACTGGGGCTCTGGGCTTCTCTAGCCACCTCATCTTCTGCTCATCCTCTCGCACACTCTAAAGAGAGCTCAGGTGAGAAATTGCAAACGTCGAGCAATTGCTCAGAGATGAAAAGTGCCAGCACTGAAAGCTCTTGCTAGCCAGCACCCTTCCTTGGAAGCGCTTTCACAGGCGCAGCAACACTGGGGTTTTGCGCTTCTCTACCCACCAAAAGTCACGGTCCTTCTCTTTCCGTCGGTAGACACGAGCTGAGAAATTGCAAACGTCAAGCAATTGCTCAGAGATGAAAAGTGCCAGCACTGAAAGCTCTTGCTAGCCAGCCCCCTTCCTTGGAAGCGCTTTCACAGGCGCAGCAACACTGGGGCTTTGCGCTTCTCTAGCCACCAAACGTCACGGTCCTTCTCTTTCCGTCGGTAGACACGAGCTGAGAAATTGCAAACGTGGAGCAATTGCTCCGAGATGAAAAGTGCCAGCACTGAAAGCTCTTGCTAGCCAGCACCCTTCCTTGGAAGCGCTTTCACAGGCGCAGCAACACTGGGGCTTTGCGCTTCTCTACGCACCAAATGTCACGGTCCTTCTCTTTCCGTCTCCTAGACACGAGCTGAGAAATTGCAAACGTCCAGCAATTGCTCAGAGATGAAAAGTGCCAGCACTGAAAGCTGTTGCTAGCCAGCACCCTTCCTTGGAAGCGCTTTTGTAGGCCTAAGAACACTGGGGCTCTGGGCTTCTCTAGCCACCTCATCTTCTGCTCATCCTCGCGCGCACTCTAAAGAGAGCTCAGGTGAGAAATTGCAAACGTCGAGCAATTGCTCAGAGATGAAAAGTGCCAGCACTGAAAGCTGTTGCTAGCCAGCACCCTTCCTTGGAAGCGCTTTCACAGGCGCAGCAACACTGGGGCTTTGCGCTTCTCTAGCCACCAAAAGTCACGGTCCTTCTCTTTCCGTCGGTAGACACGAGCTGAGAAATTGCAAACGTCCAGCAATTGCTCAGAGATGAAAAGTGCCAGCACTGAAAGCTCTTGCTAGCCAGCACCCTTCCTTGGAAGCGCTTTTGTAGGCCTAAGAACACTGGGGCTCTGGGCTTCTCTAGCCACCTCATCTTCTGCTCATCCTCTCGCGCACTCTAAAGAGAGCTCAGGTGAGAAATTGCAAACGTCGAGCAATTGCTCAGAGATGAAAAGTGCCAGCACTGAAAGCTCTTGCTAGCCAGCACCCTTCCTTGGAAGCGCTTTCACAGGCGCAGCAACACTGGGGTTTTGCGCTTCTCTACCCACCAAACGTCACGGTCCTTCTCTTTCCGTCTCGTAGACACGAGCTGAGAAATTGCAAACGTCGAGCAATTGCTCCGAGATGAAAAGTGCCAGCACTGAAAGCTGTTGCTAGCCAGCACCCTTCCTTGGAAGCGCTTTTGTAGGCCTAAGAACACTGGGGCTCTGGGCTTCTCTAGCCACCTCATCTTCTGCTCATCCTCTCGCGCACTCTAAAGAGAGCTCAGGTGAGAAATTGCAAACGTCGAGCAATTGCTCAGAGATGAAAAGCGCCAGCACTGAAAGCTGTTGCTAGCCAGCACCCTTCCTTGGAAGCGCTTTCACAGGCGCAGTAACACTGGGGCTTTGCACTTCTCTACGCACCAAACGTCACGGTCATTCTCTTTCTGTCTCGTAGACACGAGGTGAGAAATTGCAAACGTGGAGCAATTGCTCCGAGATGAAAAGTGCCAGCACTGAAAGCTGTTGCTAGCCAGCACCCTTCCTTGGAAGCGCTTTTGTAGGCCTAAGAACACTGGGGCTCTGGGCTTCTCTAGCCACCTCATCTTCTGCTCATCCTCTCGCGCACTCTAAAGAGAGCTCAGGTGAGAAATTGCAAACGTCGAGCAATTGCTCAGAGATGAAAAGTGCCAGCACTGAAAGCTCTTGCTAGCCAGCACCCTTCCTTGGAAGCGCTTTCACAGGCTCAGTAACACTGGGACTTTGCGCTTCTATACGCACCAAACGTCACGGTCCTTCTCTTTCCGTCTCGTAGACACGAGCTGAGAAATTGCAAACGTCAAGCAATTGCTCAGAGATGAAAAGTGCCAGCACTGAAAGCTCTTGCTAGCCAGCACCCTTCCTTGGAAGCGCTTTTGTAGGCCTAAGAACACTGGGGCTCTGGGCTTCTCTAGCCACCTCATCTTCTGCTCATCCTCTCGCGCACTCTAAAGAGAGCTCAGGTGAGAAATTGCAAATGTCGAGCAATTGCTCAGAGATGAAAAGTGCCAGCACTGAAAGCTGTTGCTAGCCAGCACCCTTCCTTGGAAGCGCTTTCACAGGCGCAGCAACACTGGGGCTTTGCGCTTCTCTAGCCACCAAACGTCACGGTCCTTCTCTTTCCGTCTCGTAGACACGAGCTGAGAGATTGCAAACGTCGAGCAATTGCTCCGAGATGAAAAGTGCCAGCACTGAAAGCTGTTGCTAGCCAGCCCCCTTCCTTGGAAGCGCTTTCACAGGCGCAGCAACACTGGGGCTTTGTGCTTCTATACGCACCAAACGTCACGGTCATTCTCTTTCCGTCTCCTAGACACGAGCTGAGAAATTGCAAACGTGGAGCAATTGCTCCGAGATGAAAAGTGCCAGCACTGAAAGCTGTTGCTAGCCAGCACCCTTCCTTGGAAGCGCTTTTGTAGGCCTAAGAACACTGGGGCTCTGGGCTTCTCTAGCCACCTCATCTTCTGCTCATCCTCTCGCGCACTCTAAAGAGAGCTCAGGTGAGAAATTGCAAACGTCGAGCAATTGCTCAGAGATGAAAAGTGCCAGCACTGAAAGCTGTTGCTAGCCAGCACCCTTCCTTGGAAGCGCTTTCACAGGCGCAGCAACACTGGGGCTTTGCGCTTCTCTACCCACCAAAAGTCACGGTCCTTCTCTTTCCGTCTCGTAGACACGAGCTGAGAAATTGCAAACGTCGAGCAATTGCTCAGAGATGAAAAGTGCCAGCACTGAAAGCTGTTGCTAGCCAGCACCCTTCCTTGGAAGCGCTTTCACAGGCGCAGCAACACTGGGGTTTGCGCTTCTCTAGCCACCAAACGTCACGGTCCTTCTCTTTCCGTCGGTAGACACGAGCTGAGAAATTGCAAACGTGGAGCAATTGCTCAGAGATGAAAAGTGCCAGCACTGAAAGCTCTTGCTAGCCAGCACCCTTCCTTGGAAGCGCTTTCACAGGCGCAGCAACACTGGGGCTTTGCGCTTCTCTACCCACCAAATGTCACGGTCCTTCTCTTTCCGTCTCGTAGACACGAGCTGAGAAATTGCAAACGTCGAGCAATTGCTCAGAGATGAAAAGTGCCAGCACTGAAAGCTCTTGCTAGCCAGCACCCTTCCTTGGAAGCGCTTTTGTAGGCCTAAGAACACTGGGGCTCTGGGCTTCTCTAGCCACCTCATCTTCTGCTCATCCTCTCGCGCACTCTAAAGAGAGCTCAGGTGAGAAATTGCAAACGTCGAGCAATTGCTCAGAGATGAAAAGTGCCAGCACTGAAAGCTCTTGCTAGCCAGCACCCTTCCTTGGAAGCGCTTTCACAGGCGCAGTAACACTGGGGATTCGCGCTTTTATACGCACCAAACGACACGGTCATTCTCTTTCCGCCTCGTAGACACGAGGTGAGAAATTGCAAACGTGGAGCAATTGCTCCGAGATGAAAAGTGCCAGCACTGAAAGCTGTTGCTAGCCAGCACCCTTCCTTGGAAGCGCTTTTGTAGGCATAAGAACACTGGGGCTCTGGGCTTCTCTAGCCACCTCATCTTCTGCTCATCCTCTCGCGCACTCTAAAGAGAGCTCAGGTGAGAAATTGCAAACGTGGAGCAATTGCTCAGAGATGAAAAGTGCCAGCACTGAAAGCTCTTGCTAGCCAGCACCCTTCCTTGGAAGCGCTTTCACAGGCGCAGCAACACTGGGGTTTTGCGCTTCTCTACCCACCAAAAGTCACGGTTCTTCTCTTTCCGTCGGTAGACACGAGCTGAGAAATTGCAAACGTCAAGCAATTGCTCAGAGATGAAAAGTCCCAGCACTGAAAGCTCTTGCTAGCCAGCCCCCTTCCTTGGAAGCGCTTTCACAGGCGCAGCAACACTGGGGCTTTGCGCTTCTCTAGCCACCAAACGTCACGGTCCTTCTCTTTCCGTCGGTAGACACGAGCTGAGAAATTGCAAACGTGGAGCAATTGCTCCGAGATGAAAAGTGCCAGCACTGAAAGCTCTTGCTAGCCAGCACCCTTCCTTGGAAGCGCTTTCACAGGCGCAGCAACACTGGGGCTTTGCGCTTCTCTACGCACCAAATGTCATGGTCCTTCTCTTTCCGTCTCCTAGACACGAGCTGAGAAATTGCAAACGTCCAGCAATTGCTCAGAGATGAAAAGTGCCAGCACTGAAAGCTCTTGCTAGCCAGCACCCTTCCTTGGAAGCGCTTTTGTAGGCCTAAGAACACTGGGGCTCTGGGCTTCTCTAGCCACCTCATCTTCTGCTCATCCTCGCGCGCACTCTAAAGAGAGCTCAGGTGAGAAATTGCAAACGTCGAGCAATTGCTCAGAGATGAAAAGTGCCAGCACTGAAAGCTCTTGCTAGCCAGCACCCTTCCTTGGAAGCGCTTTCACAGGCGCAGCAACACTGGGGCTTTGCGCTTCTCTAGCCACCAAAAGTCACGGTCCTTCTCTTTCCGTCGGTAGACACGAGCTGAGAAATTGCAAACGTCCAGCAATTGCTCAGAGATGAAAAGTGCCAGCACTGAAAGCTCTTGCTAGCCAGCACCCTTCCTTGGAAGCGCTTTTGTAGGCCTAAGAACACTGGGGCTCTGGGCTTCTCTAGCCACCTCATCTTCTGCTCATCCTCTCGCGCACTCTAAAGAGAGCTCAGGTGAGAAATTGCAAACGTCGAGCAATTGCTCAGAGATGAAAAGTGCCAGCACTGAAAGCTGTTGCTAGCCAGCACCCTTCCTTGGAAGCGCTTTCACAGGCGCAGCAACACTGGGGTTTTGCGCTTCTCTACCCACCAAACGTCACGGTCCTTCTCTTTCCGTCTCGTAGACACGAGCTGAGAAATTGCAAACGTCGAGCAATTGCTCCGAGATGAAAAGTGCCAGCACTGAAAGCTGTTGCTAGCCAGCACCCTTCCTTGGAAGCGCTTTTGTAGGCCTAAGAACACTGGGGCTCTGGGCTTCTCTAGCCACCTCATCTTCTGCTCATCCTCCCGCGCACTCTAAAGAGAGCTCAGGTGAGAAATTGCAAACGTCGAGCAATTGCTCAGAGATGAAAAGCGCCAGCACTGAAAGCTGTTGCTAGCCAGCACCCTTCCTTGGAAGCGCTTTTGTAGGCCTAAGAACACTGGGGCTCTGGGCTTCTCTAGCCACCTCATCTTCTGCTCATCCTCGCGCGCACTCTAAAGAGAGCTCAGGTGAGAAATTGCAAACGTCGAGCAATTGCTCAGAGATGAAAAGTGCCAGCACTGAAAGCTCTTGCTAGCCAGCACCCTTCCTTGGAAGCGCTTTCACAGGCGCAGCAACACTGGGGCTTTGCGCTTCTCTAGCCACCAAAAGTCACGGTCCTTCTCTTTCCGTCGGTAGACACGAGCTGAGAAATTGCAAACGTCCAGCAATTGCTCAGAGATGAAAAGTGCCAGCACTGAAAGCTCTTGCTAGCCAGCACCCTTCCTTGGAAGCGCTTTTGTAGGCCTAAGAACACTGGGGCTCTGGGCTTCTCTAGCCACCTCATCTTCTGCTCATCCTCTCGCGCACTCTAAAGAGAGCTCAGGTGAGAAATTGCAAACGTCGAGCAATTGCTCAGAGATGAAAAGTGCCAGCACTGAAAGCTGTTGCTAGCCAGCACCCTTCCTTGGAAGCGCTTTCACAGGCGCAGCAACACTGGGGTTTTGCGCTTCTCTACCCACCAAACGTCACGGTCCTTCTCTTTCCGTCTCGTAGACACGAGCTGAGAAATTGCAAACGTCGAGCAATTGCTCCGAGATGAAAAGTGCCAGCACTGAAAGCTGTTGCTAGCCAGCACCCTTCCTTGGAAGCGCTTTTGTAGGCCTAAGAACACTGGGGCTCTGGGCTTCTCTAGCCACCTCATCTTCTGCTCATCCTCTCGCGCACTCTAAAGAGAGCTCAGGTGAGAAATTGCAAACGTCGAGCAATTGCTCAGAGATGAAAAGTGCCAGCACTGAAAGCTCTTGCTAGCCAGCACCCTTCCTTGGAAGCGCTTTCACAGGCGCAGCAACACTGGGGTTTTGCGCTTCTCTACCCACCAAAAGTCACGGTCCTTCTCTTTCCGTCGGTAGACACGAGCTGAGAAATTGCAAACGTCAAGCAATTGCTCAGAGATGAAAAGTCCCAGCACTGAAAGCTCTTGCTAGCCAGCACCCTTCCTTGGAAGCGCTTTCACAGGCGCAGCAACACTGGGGCTTTGCGCTTCTCTAGCCACCAAACGTCACGGTCCTTCTCTTTCCGTCGGTAGACACGAGCTGAGAAATTGCAAACGTCGAGCAATTGCTCCGAGATGAAAAGTGCCAGCACTGAAAGCTCTTGCTAGCCAGCACCCTTCCTTGGAAGCGCTTTCACAGGCGCAGCAACACTGGGGCTTTGCGCTTCTCTACGCACCAAATGTCATGGTCCTTCTCTTTCCGTCTCCTAGACACGAGCTGAGAAATTGCAAACGTCCAGCAATTGCTCAGAGATGAAAAGTGCCAGCACTGAAAGCTCTTGCTAGCCAGCACCCTTCCTTGGAAGCGCTTTTGTAGGCCTAAGAACACTGGGGCTCTGGGCTTCTCTAGCCACCTCATCTTCTGCTCATCCTCGCGCGCACTCTAAAGAGAGCTCAGGTGAGAAATTGCAAACGTCGAGCAATTGCTCAGAGATGAAAAGTGCCAGCACTGAAAGCTCTTGCTAGCCAGCACCCTTCCTTGGAAGCGCTTTCACAGGCGCAGCAACACTGGGGTTTTGCGCTTCTCTACCCACCAAACGTCACGGTCCTTCTCTTTCCGTCTCGTAGACACGAGCTGAGAAATTGCAAACGTCGAGCAATTGCTCCGAGATGAAAAGTGCCAGCACTGAAAGCTGTTGCTAGCCAGCACCCTTCCTTGGAAGCGCTTTTGTAGGCCTAAGAACACTGGGGCTCTGGGCTTCTCTAGCCACCTCATCTTCTGCTCATCCTCTCGCGCACTCTAAAGAGAGCTCAGGTGAGAAATTGCAAACGTCGAGCAATTGCTCAGAGATGAAAAGCGCCAGCACTGAAAGCTGTTGCTAGCCAGCCCCCTTCCTTGGAAGCGCTTTCACAGGCGCAGTAACACTGGGGCTTTGCACTTCTCTACGCACCAAACGTCACGGTCATTCTCTTTCTGTCTCGTAGACACGAGGTGAGAAATTGCAAACGTCCAGCAATTGCTCCGAGATGAAAAGTGCCAGCACTGAAAGCTGTTGCTAGCCAGCACCCTTCCTTGGAAGCGCTTTTGTAGGCCTAAGAACACTGGGGCTCTGGGCTTCTCTAGCCACCTCATCTTCTGCTCATCCTCTCGCGCACTCTAAAGAGAGCTCAGGTGAGAAATTGCAAACGTCGAGCAATTGCTCAGAGATGAAAAGGGCCAGCACTGAAAGCTCTTGCTAGCCAGCACCCTTCCTTGGAAGCGCTTTCACAGGCTCAGTAACACTGGGACTTTGCGCTTCTATACGCACCAAACGTCACGGTCCTTCTCTTTCCGTCTCCTAGACACGAGCTGAGAAATTGTAAACGTCAAGCAATTGCTCAGAGATGAAAAGTGCCAGCACTGAAAGCTGTTGCTAGCCAGCACCCTTCCTTGGAAGCGCTTTTGTAGGCCTAAGAACACTGGGGCTCTGGGCTTCTCTAGCCACCTCATCTTCTGCTCATCCTCTCGCGCACTCTAAAGAGAGCTCAGGTGAGAAATTGCAAATGTCGAGCAATTGCTCAGAGATGAAAAGTGCCAGCACTGAAAGCTGTTGCTAGCCAGCACCCTTCCTTGGAAGCGCTTTCACAGGCGCAGCAACACTGGGGCTTTGCGCTTCTCTAGCCACCAAACGTCACGGTCCTTCTCTTTCCGTCTCGTAGACACGAGCTGAGAGATTGCAAACGTCGAGCAATTGCTCCGAGATGAAAAGTGCCAGCACTGAAAGCTGTTGCTAGCCAGCCCCCTTCCTTGGAAGCGCTTTCACAGGCGCAGCAACACTGGGGCTTTGCGCTTCTCTAGCCACCAAACGTCACGGTCCTTCTCTTTCCGTCGGTAGACACGAGCTGAGAAATTGCAAACGTGGAGCAATTGCTCAGAGATGAAAAGGGCCAGCACTGAAAGCTCTTGCTAGCCAGCACCCTTCCTTGGAAGCGCTTTTGTAGGCCTAAGAACACTGGGGCTCTGGGCTTCTCTAGCCACCTCATCTTCTGCTCATCCTCTCGCGCACTCTAAAGAGAGCTCAGGTGAGAAATTGCAAACGTCGAGCAATTGCTCAGAGAAGAAAAGTGCCAGCACTGAAAGATGTTGCTAGCCAGCACCCTTCCTTGGAAGCGCTTTCACAGGCGCAGCAACACTGGGGCTTTGCGCTTCTCTAGCCACCAAACGTCACAGTCCTTCTCTTTCCGTCTCGTAGACACGAGCTGAGAAATTGCAAACGTGGAGCAATTGCTCCGAGATGAAAAGTGCCAGCACTGAAAGCTCTTGCTAGCCAGCACCCTTCCTTGGAAGCGCTTTTGTAGGCCTAAGAACACTGGGGCTCTGGGCTTCTCTAGCCACCTCATCTTCTGCTCATCCTCTCGCGCACTCTAAAGAGAGCTCAGGTGAGAAATTGCAAACGTCGAGCAATTGCTCAGAGATGAAAAGTGCCAGCACTGAAAGCTGTTGCTAGCCAGCACCCTTCCTTGGAAGCGCTTTCACAGGCGCAGCAACACTGGGGCTTTGCGCTTCTCTACCCACCAAAAGTCACGGTCCTTCTCTTTCCGTCGGTAGACACGAGCTGAGAAATTGCAAACGTCCAGCAATTGCTCAGAGATGAAAAGTGCCAGCACTGAAAGCTGTTGCTAGCCAGCACCCTTCCTTGGAAGCGCTTTCACAGGCGCAGCAACACTGGGGCTTTGCACTTCTCTACCCACCAAACGTCACGGTCCTTCTCTTTCAGTCTCGTAGACACGAGCTGAGAAATTGCAAACGTCGAGCAATTGCTCCGAGATGAAAAGTGCCAGCACTGAAAGCTCTTGCTAGCCAGCACCCTTCCTTGGAAGCGCTTTTGTAGGCCTAAGAACACTGGGGCTCTGGGCTTCTCTAGCCACCTCATCTTCTGCTCATCCTCTCGCGCACTCTAAAGAGAGCTCAGGTGAGAAATTGCAAACGTCGAGCAATTGCTCAGAGATGAAAAGTGCCAGCACTGAAAGCTGTTGCTAGCCAGCACCCTTCCTTGGAAGCGCTTTCACAGGCGCAGCAACACTGGGGCTTTGCGCTTCTATACGCACCAAACGTCACGGTCCTTCTCTTTCCGTCTCGTAGACACGAGCTGAGAAATTGCAAACGTCGAGCAATTGCTCAGAGATGAAAAGTGCCAGCACTGAAAGCTGTTGCTAGCCAGCACCCTTCCTTGGAAGCGCTTTCACAGGCGCAGTAACACTGGGACTTTGCGCTTCTATACGCACCAAACGTCACGGTCCTTCTCTTTCCGTCTCCTAGACACGAGCTGAGAAATTGCAAACGTCGAGCAATTGCTCAGAGATGAAAAGTGCCAGCACTGAAAGCTCTTGCTAGCCAGCACCCTTCCTTGGAAGCGCTTTTGTAGGCCTAAGAACACTGGGGCTCTGGGCTTCTCTAGCCACCTCATCTTCTGCTCATCCTCTCGCGCACTCTAAAGAGAGCTCAGGTGAGAAATTGCAAACGTCGAGCAATTGCTCAGAGATGAAAAGTGCCAGCACTGAAAGCTGTTGCTAGCCAGCACCCTTCCTTGGAAGCGCTTTCACAGGCGCAGCAACACTGGGGCTTTGCGCTTCTCTACCCACCAAAAGTCACGGTCCTTCTCTTTCCGTCTCGTAGACACGAGCTGAGAAATTGCAAACGTGGAGCAATTGCTCAGAGATGAAAAGTGCCAGCACTGAAAGCTCTTGCTAGCCAGCACCCTTCCTTGGAAGCGCTTTCACAGGCGCAGCAACACTGGGGCTTTGCGCTTCTATACGCACCAAACGTCACGGTCCTTCTCTTTCCGTCGGTAGACACGAGCTGAGAAATTGCAAACGTGGAGCAATTGCTCAGAGATGAAAAGTGCCAGCACTGAAAGCTCTTGCTAGCCAGCACCCTTCCTTGGAAGCGCTTTCACAGGCGCAGCAACACTGGGGCTTTGCGCTTCTCTACCCACCAAACGTCACGGTCCTTCTCTTTCCGTCTCCTAGACACGAGCTGAGAAATTGCAAACGTCGAGCAATTGCTCCGAGATGAAAAGTGCCAGCACTGAAAGCTGTTGCTAGCCAGCACCCTTCCTTGGAAGCGCTTTTGTAGGGCTAAGAACACTGGGGCTCTGGGCTTCTCTAGCCACCTAATCTTCTGCTCATCCTCTCGCGCACTCTAAAGAGAGCTCAGGTGAGAAATTGCAAACGTCGAGCAATTGCTCAGAGATGAAAAGTGCCAGCACTGAAAGCTGTTGCTAGCCAGCACCCTTCCTTGGAAGCGCTTTCACAGGCGCAGCAACACTGGGGCTTTGCGCTTCTCTACCCACCAAAAGTCACGGTCCTTCTCTTTCCGTCGGTAGACACGAGCTGAGAAATTGCAAACGTCGAGCAATTGCTCCGAGATGAAAAGTGCCAGCACTGAAAGCTCTTGCTAGCCAGCACCCTTCCTTGGAAGCGCTTTCGCAGGCGCAGCAACACTGGGGTTTTGCGCTTCTCTACCCACCAAACGTCACGGTCCTTCTCTTTCCGTCTCGTAGACACGAGCTGAGAAATTGCAAACGTCCAGCAATTGCTCAGAGATGAAAAGTGCCAGCACTGAAAGCTGTTGCTAGCCAGCCCCCTTCCTTGGAAGCGCTTTCACAGGCGCAGCAACACTGGGGCTTTGCGCTTCTCTACGCACCAAATGTCACGGTCCTTCTCTTTCCGTCTCCTAGACACGAGCTGAGAAATTGCAAACGTCGAGCAATTGCTCAGAGATGAAAAGTGCCAGCACTGAAAGCTGTTGCTAGCCAGCACCCTTCCTTGGAAGCGCTTTCACAGGCGCAGCAACACTGGGGTTTTGCGCTTCTCTACCCACCAAACGTCACGGTCCTTCTCTTTCCGTCTCGTAGACACGAGCTGAGAAATTGCAAACGTCAAGCAATTGCTCAGAGATGAAAAGTGCCAGCACTGAAAGCTCTTGCTAGCCAGCACCCTTCCTTGGAAGCGCTTTTGTAGGCATAAGAACACTGGGGCTCTGGGCTTCTCTAGCCACCTCATCTTCTGCTCATCCTCTCGCGCACTCTAAAGAGAGCTCAGGTGAGAAATTGCAAACGTCCAGCAATTGCTCAGAGATGAAAAGGGCCAGCACTGAAAGCTGTTGCTAGCCAGCACCCTTCCTTGGAAGCGCTTTCACAGGCGCAGCAACACTGGGGCTTTGCGCTTCTCTAGCCACCAAACGTCACGGTCCTTCTCTTTCCATCTCGTAGACACGAGCTGAGAAATTGCAAACGTCCAGCAATTGCTCAGAGATGAAAAGTGCCAGCACTGAAAGCTCTTGCTAGCCAGCACCCTTCCTTGGAAGCGCTTTCACAGGCGCAGCAACACTGGGGCTTTGCGCTTCTCTACCCACCAAACGTCACGGTCCTTCTCTTTCCGTCGGTAGACACGAGCTGAGAAATTGCAAACGTGGAGCAATTGCTCAGAGATGAAAAGTGCCAGCACTGAAAGCTCTTGCTAGCCAGCCCCCTTCCTTGGAAGCGCTTTCACAGGCGCAGCAACACTGGGGCTTTGCGCTTCTCTACGCACCAAATGTCACGGTCCTTCTCTTTCCGTCTCCTAGACACGAGCTGAGAAATTGCAAACGTCGAGCAATTGCTCAGAGATGAAAAGTGCCAGCACTGAAAGCTCTTGCTAGCCAGCACCCTTCCTTGGAAGCGCTTTCACAGGCGCAGTAACACTGGGACTTTGCGCTTCTATACGCACCAAACGTCACGGTCCTTCTCTTTCCATCTCGTAGACACGAGCTGAGAAATTGCAAACGTCGAGCAATTGCTCAGAGATGAAAAGTGCCAGCACTGAAAGCTCTTGCTAGCCAGCACCCTTCCTTGGAAGCGCTTTTGTAGGCCTAAGAACACTGGGGCTCTGGGCTTCTCTAGCCACCTCATCTTCTGCTCATCCTCTCGCGCACTCTAAAGAGAGCTCAGGTGAGAAATTGCAAATGTCGAGCAATTGCTCAGAGATGAAAAGTGCCAGCACTGAAAGCTGTTGCTAGCCAGCACCCTTCCTTGGAAGCGCTTTCACAGGCGCAGCAACACTGGGGCTTTGCGCTTCTCTAGCCACCAAACATCACGGTCCTTCTCTTTCTGTCTCGTAGACACGAGCTGAGAAATTGCAAACGTGGAGCAATTGCTCAGAGATGAAAAGTGCCAGCACTGAAAGCTGTTGCTAGCCAGCACCCTTCCTTGGAAGCGCTTTCACAGGCGCAGCAACACTGGGGCTTTGCACTTCTCTACGCACCAAATGTCACGGTCCTTCTCTTTCCGTCTCCTAGACACGAGCTGAGAAATTGCAAACGTCGAGCAATTGCTCAGAGATGAAAAGTGCCAGCACTGAAATCTGTTGCTAGCCAGCACCCTTCCTTGGAAGCGCTTTTGTAGGGCTAAGAACACTGGGGCTCTGGGCTTCTCTAGCCACCTCATCTTCTGCTCATCCTCGCGCGCACTCTAAAGAGAGCTCAGGTGAGAAATTGCAAACGTCGAGCAATTGCTCCGAGATGAAAAGTGCCAGCACTGAAAGCTGTTGCTAGCCAGCACCCTTCCTTGGAAGCGCTTTCACAGGCGCAGTAACACTGGGGCTTTGCGCTTCTCTAGCCACCAAACGTCACGGTCCTTCTCTTTCCGTCTCGTAGACACGAGCTGAGAAATTGCAAACGTCGAGCAATTGCTCAGAGATGAAAAGTGCCAGCACTGAAAGCTCTTGCTAGCCAGCCCCCTTCCTTGGAAGCGCTTTCACAGGCGCAGCAACACTGGGGCTTTGCGCTTCTCTAGCCACCAAACGTCACGGTCCTTCTCTTTCCGTCGGTAGACACGAGCTGAGAAATTGCAAACGTGGAGCAATTGCTCAGAGATGAAAAGTGCCAGCACTGAAAGCTGTTGCTAGCCAGCCCCCTTCCTTGGAAGCGCTTTCACAGGCGCAGCAACACTGGGGCTTTGCGCTTCTCTACGCACCAAATGTCACGGTCCTTCTCTTTCCGTCTCCTAGACACGAGCTGAGAAATTGCAAACGTCGAGCAATTGCTCAGAGATGAAAAGTGCCAGCACTGAAAGCTGTTGCTAGCCAGCACCCTTCCTTGGAAGCGCTTTTGTAGGGCTAAGAACACTGGGGCTCTGGGCTTCTCTAGCCACCTCATCTTCTGCTCATCCTCTCGCGCACTCTAAAGAGAGCTCAGGTGAGAAATTACAAACGTCGAGCAATTGCTCAGAGATGAAAAGTGCCAGCACTGAAAGCTGTTGCTAGCCAGCACCCTTCCTTGGAAGCGCTTTCACAGGCGCAGTAACACTGGGGCTTTGCGCTTCTCTAGCCACCAAACGTCACGGTCCTTCTCTTTCCGTCTCGTAGACACGAGCTGAGAAATTGCAAACGTCGAGCAATTGCTCAGAGATGAAAAGTGCCAGCAGTGAAAGCTCTTGCTAGCCAGCACCCTTCCTTGGAAGCGCTTTCACAGGCGCAGCAACACTGGGGCTTTGCGCTTCTCTAGCCACCAAAAGTCACGGTCCTTCTCTTTCCGTCTCGTAGACACGAGCTGAGAAATTGCAAACGTGGAGCAATTGCTCAGAGAAGAAAAGTCCCAGCACTGAAAGCTGTTGCTAGCCAGCACCCTTCCTTGGAAGCGCTTTTGTAGGCCTAAGAACACTGGGGCTCTGGGCTTCTCTAGCCACCTAATCTTCTGCTCATCCTCTCGCGCACTCTAAAGAGAGCTCAGGTGAGAAATTGCAAACGTCGAGCAATTGCTCAGAGATGAAAAGTGCCAGCACTGAAAGCTGTTGCTAGCCAGCACCCTTCCTTGGAAGCGCTTTCACAGGCGCAGCAACACTGGGGCTTTGCGCTTCTCTAGCCACCAAACATCACGGTCCTTCTCTTTCCGTCTCGTAGACACGAGCTGAGAAATTGCAAACGTGGAGCAATTGCTCAGAGATGAAAAGTGCCAGCACTGAAAGCTCTTGCTAGCCAGCACCCTTCCTTGGAAGCGCTTTCACAGGCGCAGCAACACTGGGGCTTTGCGCTTCTATACGCACCAAACGTCACGGTCCTTCTCTTTCCGTCTCCTAGACACGAGCTGAGAAATTGCAAACGTCGAGCAATTGCTCAGAGATGAAAAGTGCCAGCACTGAAAGCTCTTGCTAGCCAGCACCCTTCCTTGGAAGCGCTTTCACAGGCCCAGCAACACTGGGGCTTTGCGCTTCTCTACCCACCAAACGTCACGGTCCTTCTCTTTCCGTCTCCTAGACACGAGCTGAGAAATTGCAAACGTCGAGCAATTGCTCAGAGATGAAAAGTGCCAGCACTGAAAGCTGTTGCTAGCCAGCCCCCTTCCTTGGAAGCGCTTTTGTAGGGCTAAGAACACTGGGGCTCTGGGCTTCTCTAGCCACCTAATCTTCTGCTCATCCTCTCGCGCACTCTAAAGAGAGCTCAGGTGAGAAATTGCAAACGTCGAGCAATTGCTCAGAGATGAAAAGTGCCAGCACTGAAAGCTCTTGCTAGCCAGCACCCTTCCTTGGAAGCGCTTTCACAGGCGCAGCAACACTGGGGCTTTGCGCTTCTCTACCCACCAAACGTCACGGTCCTTCTCTTTCCGTCGGTAGACACGAGCTGAGAAATTGCAAACGTGGAGCAATTGCTCAGAGATGAAAAGTGCCAGCACTGAAAGCTGTTGCTAGCCAGCCCCCTTCCTTGGAAGCGCTTTCACAGGCGCAGCAACACTGGGGCTTTGCGCTTCTCTACGCACCAAACGTCACGGTCCTTCTCTTTCCGTCTCGTAGACACGAGCTGAGAAATTGCAAACGTCGAGCAATTGCTCAGAGATGAAAAGTGCCAGCACTGAAAGCTCTTGCTAGCCAGCACCCTTCCTTGGAAGCGCTTTCACAGGCGCAGTAACACTGGGACTTTGCGCTTCTATACGCACCAAACGTCACGGTCCTTCTCTTTCCATCTCGTAGACACGAGCTGAGAAATTGCAAACGTCGAGCAATTGCTCAGAGATGAAAAGTGCCAGCACTGAAAGCTCTTGCTAGCCAGCACCCTTCCTTGGAAGCGCTTTTGTAGGCCTAAGAACACTGGGGCTCTGGGCTTCTCTAGCCACCTCATCTTCTGCTCATCCTCTCGCGCACTCTAAAGAGAGCTCAGGTGAGAAATTGCAAATGTCGAGCAATTGCTCAGAGATGAAAAGTGCCAGCACTGAAAGCTGTTGCTAGCCAGCACCCTTCCTTGGAAGCGCTTTCACAGGCGCAGCAACACTGGGGCTTTGCGCTTCTCTAGCCACCAAACATCACGGTCCTTCTCTTTCTGTCTCGTAGACACGAGCTGAGAAATTGCAAACGTGGAGCAATTGCTCAGAGATGAAAAGTGCCAGCACTGAAAGCTGTTGCTAGCCAGCCCCCTTCCTTGGAAGCGCTTTCACAGGCGCAGCAACACTGGGGCTTTGCACTTCTCTACGCACCAAACGTCACGGTCCTTCTCTTTCCGTCTCCTAGACACGAGCTGAGAAATTGCAAACGTCGAGCAATTGCTCAGAGATGAAAAGTGCCAGCACTGAAATCTGTTGCTAGCCAGCACCCTTCCTTGGAAGCGCTTTTGTAGGGCTAAGAACACTGGGGCTCTGGGCTTCTCTAGCCACCTCATCTTCTGCTCATCCTCGCGCGCACTCTAAAGAGAGCTCAGGTGAGAAATTGCAAACGTCGAGCAATTGCTCCGAGATGAAAAGTGCCAGCACTGAAAGCTGTTGCTAGCCAGCACCCTTCCTTGGAAGCGCTTTCACAGGCGCAGTAACACTGGGGCTTTGCGCTTCTCTAGCCACCAAACGTCACGGTCCTTCTCTTTCCGTCTCCTAGACACGAGCTGAGAAATTGCAAACGTGGAGCAATTGCTCCGAGATGAAAAGTGCCAGCACTGAAAGCTCTTGCTAGCCAGCACCCTTCCTTGGAAGCGCTTTCACAGGCGCAGCAACACTGGGGCTTTGCGCTTCTCTACCCACCAAACGTCACGGTCCTTCTCTTTCCGTCGGTAGACACGAGCTGAGAAATTGCAAACGTGGAGCAATTGCTCAGAGATGAAAAGTGCCAGCACTGAAAGCTGTTGCTAGCCAGCCCCCTTCCTTGGAAGCGCTTTCACAGGCGCAGCAACACTGGGGCTTTGCGCTTCTCTACGCACCAAATGTCACGGTCCTTCTCTTTCCGTCTCCTAGACACGAGCTGAGAAATTGCAAACGTCGAGCAATTGCTCAGAGATGAAAAGTGCCAGCACTGAAAGCTGTTGCTAGCCAGCACCCTTCCTTGGAAGCGCTTTCACAGCCGCAGCAACACTGGGGTTTTGCGCTTCTCTAGCCACCAAACGTCACGGTCCTTCTCTTTCCGTCTCGTAGACGCGGGCTGAGAAATTGCAAACGTGGAGCAATTGCTCAGAGATGAAAAGTGCCAGCACTGAAAGCTGTTGCTAGCCAGCACCCTTCCTTGGAAGCGCTTTCACAGGCGCAGCAACACTGGGGCTTTGCGCTTCTCTACCCACCAAAAGTCACGGTCCTTCTCTTTCCGTCGGTAGACACGAGCTGAGAAATTGCAAACGTGGAGCAATTGCTCAGAGATGAAAAGTGCCAGCACTGAAAGCTCTTGCTAGCCAGCACCCTTCCTTGGAAGCGCTTTCACAGGCGCAGCAACACTGGGGTTTTGCGCTTCTCTACCCACCAAACGTCACGGTCCTTCTCTTTCCGTCTCGTAGACACGAGCTGAGAAATTGCAAACGTGGAGCAATTGCTCAGAGATGAAAAGTGCCAGCACTGAAAGCTCTTGCTAGCCAGCACCCTTCCTTGGAAGCGCTTTTGTAGGCCTAAGAACACTGGGGCTCTGGGCTTCTCTAGCCACCTCATCTTCTGCTCATCCTCTCGCGCACTCTAAAGAGAGCTCAGGTGAGAAATTGCAAACGTCCAGCAATTGCTCCGAGATGAAAAGGGCCAGCACTGAAAGCTGTTGCTAGCCAGCACCCTTCCTTGGAAGCGCTTTCACAGGCGCAGCAACACTGGGGCTTTGCGCTTCTCTAGCCACCAAACGTCACGGTCCTTCTCTTTCCGTCTCGTAGACACGAGCTGAGAAATTGCAAACGTCGAGCAATTGCTCAGAGATGAAAAGTGCCAGCACTGAAAGCTCTTGCTAGCCAGCACCCTTCCTTGGAAGCGCTTTCACAGGCGCAGTAACACTGGGACTTTGCGCTTCTATACGCACCAAACGTCACGGTCCTTCTCTTTCCGTCTCCTAGACACGAGCTGAGAAATTGCAAACGTCAAGCAATTGCTCAGAGATGAAAAGTGCCAGCACTGAAAGCTGTTGCTAGCCAGCACCCTTCCTTGGAAGCGCTTTTGTAGGCATAAGAACACTGGGGCTCTGGGCTTCTCTAGCCACCTCATCTTCTGCTCATCCTCTCGCGCACTCTAAAGAGAGCTCAGGTGAGAAATTGCAAACGACGAGCAATTGCTCAGAGATGAAAAGTGCCAGCACTGAAAGCTGTTGCTAGCCAGCACCCTTCCTTGGAAGCGCTTTCACAGGCGCAGCAACACTGGGGCTTTGCGCTTCTCTACCCACCAAACGTCACGGTCCTTCTCTTTCCGTCGGTAGACACGAGCTGAGAAATTGCAAACGTCGAGCAATTGCTCAGAGATGAAAAGTGCCAGCACTGAAAGCTGTTGCTAGCCAGCACCCTTCCTTGGAAGCGCTTTTGTAGGCCTAAGAAGACTGGGGCTCTGGGCTTCTCTAGCCACCTCATCTTCTGCTCATCCTCTCGCGCACTCTAAAGAGAGCTCAGGTGAGAAATTGCAAACGTCGAGCAATTGCTCAAAGATGAAAAGTGCCAGCACTGAAAGCTCTTGCTAGCCAGCACCCTTCCTTGGAAGCGCTTTCACAGGCGCAGCAACACTGGGGCTTTGCGCTTCTATACGCACCAAACGTCACGGTCCTTCTCTTTCCGTCTCGTAGACACGAGCTGAGAAATTGCAAACGTCGAGCAATTGCTCAGAGATGAAAAGTGCCAGCACTGAAAGCTCTTGCTAGCCAGCACCCTTCCTTGGAAGCGCTTTCACAGGCGCAGTAACACTGGGACTTTGCGCTTCTATACGCACCAAACGTCACGGTCCTTCTCTTTCCGTCTCGTAGACACGAGCTGAGAAATTGCAAACGTCAAGCAATTGCTCAGAGATGAAAAGTGCCAGCACTGAAAGCTGTTGCTAGCCAGCACCCTTCCTTGGAAGCGCTTTTGTAGGCCTAAGAACACTGGGGCTCTGGGCTTCTCTAGCCACCTCATCTTCTGCTCATCCTCGCGCGCACTCTAAAGAGAGCTCAGGTGAGAAATTGCAAATGTCGAGCAATTGCTCAGAGATGAAAAGTGCCAGCACTGAAAGCTCTTGCTAGCCAGCACCCTTCCTTGGAAGCGCTTTCACAGGCGCAGCAACACTGGGGCTTTGCGCTTCTCTAGCCACCAAAAGTCACGGTCCTTCTCTTTCCGTCTCGTAGACACGAGCTGAGAAATTGCAAACGTCGAGCAATTGCTCAGAGATGAAAAGTGCCAGCACTGAAAGCTCTTGCTAGCCAGCACCCTTCCTTGGAAGCGCTTTTGTAGGCCTAAGAACACTGGGGCTCTGGGCTTCTCTAGCCACCTCATCTTCTGCTCATCCTCTCGCGCACTCTAAAGAGAGCTCAGGTGAGAAATTGCAAACGTCGAGCAATTGCTCAGAGATGAAAAGTGCCAGCACTGAAAGCTGTTGCTAGCCAGCACCCTTCCTTGGAAGCGCTTTTGTAGCCCTTAGAACACTTGGGCTCTGGGCTTCCCTAGCCACCTCATCTTCTGCTCATCCTCTCGCGCACTCTAAAGAGAGCTCAGGTGAGAAATTGCAAACGACGAGCAATTGCTCAGAGATGAAAAGTGCCAGCACTGAAAGCTCTTGCTAGCCAGCACCCTTCCTTGGAAGCGCTTTCACAGGCGCAGTAACACTGGGGCTTTGCACTTCTGTACGTACCAAACGTCACGGTCCTTCTCTTTCCGTCTCCTAGACACGAGCTGAGAAATTGCAAACGTCGAGCAATTGCTCAGAGATGAAAAGTGCCAGCACTGAAAGCTGTTGCTAGCCAGCACCCTTCCTTGGAAGCGCTTTTGTAGGCCTAAGAACACTGGGGCTCTGGGCTTCTCTAGCCACCTCATCTTCTGCTCATCCTCGCGCGCACTCTAAAGAGAGCTCAGGTGAGAAATTGCAAATGTCGAGCAATTGCTCAGAGATGAAAAGTGCCAGCACTGAAAGCTGTTGCTAGCCAGCACCCTTCCTTGGAAGCGCTTTCACAGGCGCAGCAACACTGGGGCTTTGCGCTTCTCTAGCCAACAAACATCACGGTCCTTCTCTTTCCGTCTCGTAGACACGAGCTGAGAAATTGCAAATGTGGAGCAATTGCTCAGAGATGAAAAGTGCCAGCACTGAAAGCTCTTGCTAGCCAGCACCCTTCCTTGGAAGCGCTTTCACAGGCGCAGCAACACTGGGGCTTTGCGCTTCTCTACCCACCAAACGTCACGGTCCTTCTCTTTCCGTCGGTAGACACGAGCTGAGAAATTGCAAACGTCGAGCAATTGTTCAGAGATGAAAAGTGCCAGCACTGAAAGCTGTTGCTAGCCAGCCCCCTTCCTTGGAAGCGCTTTCACAGGCGCAGCAACACTGGGGCTTTGCGCTTCTCTACGCACCAAATGTCACGGTCCTTCTCTTTCCGTCTCGTAGACACGAGCTGAGAAATTGCAAACGTCGAGCAATTGCTCAGAGATGAAAAGTGCCAGCACTGAAAGCTGTTGCTAGCCAGCACCCTTCCTTGGAAGCACTTTTGTAGGGCTAAGAACAGTGGGGCTCTGGGCTTCTCTAGCCACCTCATCTTCTGCTCATCCTCGCGCGCACTCTAAAGAGAGCTCAGGTGAGAAATTGCAAACGTCGAGCAATTGCTCAGAGAAGAAAAGTGCCAGCACTGAAAGCTCTTGCTAGCCAGCACCCTTCCTTGGAAGCGCTTTCACAGGCGCAGTAACACTGGGGCTTTGCGCTTCTCTAGCCACCAAACGTCACGGTCCTTCTCTTTCCGTCTCGTAGACACGAGCTGAGAAATTGCAAACGTCGAGCAATTGCTCCGAGATGAAAAGTGCCAGCACTGAAAGCTCTTGCTAGCCAGCACCCTTCCTTGGAAGCGCTTTCACAGGCGCAGCAACACTGGCGCTTTGCGCTTCTCTACGCACCAAACGTCACGGTCCTTCTCTTTCCGTCTCCTAGACACGAGCTGAGAAATTGCAAACGTCGAGCAATTGCTCAGAGATGAAAAGTGCCAGCACTGAAAGCTCTTGCTAGCCAGCACCCTTCCTTGGAAGCGCTTTTGTAGGCCTAAGAACACTGGGGCTCTGGGCTTCTCTAGCCACCTCATCTTCTGCTCATCCTCGCGCGCACTCTAAAGAGAGCTCAGGTGAGAAATTGCAAACGTCGAGCAATTGCTCAGAGATGAAAAGTGCCAGCACTGAAAGCTGTTGCTAGCCAGCACCCTTCCTTGGAAGCGCTTTCACAGGCGCAGCAACACTGGGGTTTTGCGCTTCTCTAGCCACCAAACGTCACGGTCCTTCTCTTTCCGTCTCGTAGACGCGGGCTGAGAAATTGCAAACGTGGAGCAATTGCTCAGAGATGAAAAGTGCCAGCACTGAAAGCTGTTGCTAGCCAGCACCCTTCCTTGGAAGCGCTTTCACAGGCGCAGCAACACTGGGGCTTTGCGCTTCTATACGCACCAAACGTCACGGTCATTCTCTTTCCGTCTTGTAGACACGAGCTGAGAAATTGCAAACGTGGAGCAATTGCTCAGAGATGAAAAGTGCCAGCACTGAAAGCTCTTGCTAGCCAGCACCCTTCCTTGGAAGCGCTTTCACAGGCGCAGCAACACTGGGGTTTTGCGCTTCTCTACGCACCAAATGTCACGGTCCTTCTCTTTCCGTCTCCTAGACACGAGCTGAGAAATTGCAAACGTCGAGCAATTGCTCAGAGATGAAAAGTGCCAGCACTGAAAGCTGTTGCTAGCCAGCACCCTTCCTTGGAAGCGCTTTTGTAGGCCTAAGAACACTGGGGCTCTGGGCTTCTCTAGCCACCTCATCTTCTGCTCATCCTCTCGCGCACTCTAAAGAGAGCTCAGGTGAGAAATTGCAAACGTCGAGCAATTGCTCAGCGAAGAAAAGTGCCAGCACTGAAAGCTGTTGCTAGCCAGCACCCTTCCTTGGAAGCGCTTTCACAGGCGCAGTAACACTGGGGCTTTGCGCTTCTCTAGCCACCAAACGTCACGGTCCTTCTCTTTCCGTCTCGTAGACACGAGCTGAGAAATTGCAAACGTCGAGCAATTGCTCCGAGATGAAAAGTGCCAGCACTGAAAGCTGTTGCTAGCCAGCACCCTTCCTTGGAAGCGCTTTCACAGGCGCAGCAACACTGGGGCTTTGCGCTTCTCTAGCCACCAAACGTCACGGTCCTTCTCTTTCCGTCTCGTAGACACGAGCTGAGAAATTGCAAACGTCGAGCAATTGCTCCGAGATGAAAAGTGCCAGCACTGAAAGCTGTTGCTAGCCAGCACCCTTCCTTGGAAGCGCTTTTGTAGGCCTAAGAACACTGGGGCTCTGGGCTTCTCTAGCCACCTCATCTTCTGCTCATCCTCGCGCGCACTCTAAAGAGAGCTCAGGTGAGAAATTGCAAACGTCGAGCAATTGCTCCGAGATGAAAAGTGCCAGCACTGAAAGCTGTTGCTAGCCAGCACCCTTCCTTGGAAGCGCTTTCACAGGCGCAGTAACACTGGGGCTTTGCGCTTCTCTAGCCACCAAACGTCACGGTCCTTCTCTTTCCGTCTCCTAGACACGAGCTGAGAAATTGCAAACGTGGAGCAATTGCTCCGAGATGAAAAGTGCCAGCACTGAAAGCTCTTGCTAGCCAGCACCCTTCCTTGGAAGCGCTTTCACAGGCGCAGCAACACTGGGGCTTTGCGCTTCTCTACCCACCAAACGTCACGGTCCTTCTCTTTCCGTCGGTAGACACGAGCTGAGAAATTGCAAACGTGGAGCAATTGCTCAGAGATGAAAAGTGCCAGCACTGAAAGCTCTTGCTAGCCAGCACCCTTCCTTGGAAGCGCTTTCACAGGCGCAGCAACACTGGGGCTTTGCGCTTCTCTACGCACCAAATGTCACGGTCCTTCTCTTTCCGTCTCCTAGACACGAGCTGAGAAATTGCAAACGTCGAGCAATTGCTCAGAGATGAAAAGTGCCAGCACTGAAAGCTGTTGCTAGCCAGCACCCTTCCTTGGAAGCGCTTTCACAGCCGCAGCAACACTGGGGTTTTGCGCTTCTCTAGCCACCAAACGTCACGGTCCTTCTCTTTCCGTCTCGTAGACGCGGGCTGAGAAATTGCAAACGTGGAGCAATTGCTCAGAGATGAAAAGTGCCAGCACTGAAAGCTGTTGCTAGCCAGCACCCTTCCTTGGAAGCGCTTTCACAGGCGCAGCAACACTGGGGCTTTGCGCTTCTCTACCCACCAAAAGTCACGGTCCTTCTCTTTCCGTCGGTAGACACGAGCTGAGAAATTGCAAACGTGGAGCAATTGCTCAGAGATGAAAAGTGCCAGCACTGAAAGCTCTTGCTAGCCAGCACCCTTCCTTGGAAGCGCTTTCACAGGCGCAGCAACACTGGGGTTTTGCGCTTCTCTACCCACCAAACGTCACGGTCCTTCTCTTTCCGTCTCGTAGACACGAGCTGAGAAATTGCAAACGTGGAGCAATTGCTCAGAGATGAAAAGTGCCAGCACTGAAAGCTCTTGCTAGCCAGCACCCTTCCTTGGAAGCGCTTTTGTAGGCCTAAGAACACTGGGGCTCTGGGCTTCTCTAGCCACCTCATCTTCTGCTCATCCTCTCGCGCACTCTAAAGAGAGCTCAGGTGAGAAATTGCAAACGTCCAGCAATTGCTCCGAGATGAAAAGGGCCAGCACTGAAAGCTGTTGCTAGCCAGCACCCTTCCTTGGAAGCGCTTTCACAGGCGCAGCAACACTGGGGCTTTGCGCTTCTCTAGCCACCAAACGTCACGGTCCTTCTCTTTCCGTCTCGTAGACACGAGCTGAGAAATTGCAAACGTCGAGCAATTGCTCAGAGATGAAAAGTGCCAGCACTGAAAGCTCTTGCTAGCCAGCACCCTTCCTTGGAAGCGCTTTCACAGGCGCAGTAACACTGGGACTTTGCGCTTCTATACGCACCAAACGTCACGGTCCTTCTCTTTCCGTCTCCTAGACACGAGCTGAGAAATTGCAAACGTCAAGCAATTGCTCAGAGATGAAAAGTGCCAGCACTGAAAGCTGTTGCTAGCCAGCACCCTTCCTTGGAAGCGCTTTTGTAGGCATAAGAACACTGGGGCTCTGGGCTTCTCTAGCCACCTCATCTTCTGCTCATCCTCTCGCGCACTCTAAAGAGAGCTCAGGTGAGAAATTGCAAACGACGAGCAATTGCTCAGAGATGAAAAGTGCCAGCACTGAAAGCTGTTGCTAGCCAGCACCCTTCCTTGGAAGCGCTTTCACAGGCGCAGCAACACTGGGGCTTTGCGCTTCTCTACCCACCAAACGTCACGGTCCTTCTCTTTCCGTCGGTAGACACGAGCTGAGAAATTGCAAACGTCGAGCAATTGCTCAGAGATGAAAAGTGCCAGCACTGAAAGCTGTTGCTAGCCAGCACCCTTCCTTGGAAGCGCTTTTGTAGGCCTAAGAAGACTGGGGCTCTGGGCTTCTCTAGCCACCTCATCTTCTGCTCATCCTCTCGCGCACTCTAAAGAGAGCTCAGGTGAGAAATTGCAAACGTCGAGCAATTGCTCAAAGATGAAAAGTGCCAGCACTGAAAGCTCTTGCTAGCCAGCACCCTTCCTTGGAAGCGCTTTCACAGGCGCAGCAACACTGGGGCTTTGCGCTTCTATACGCACCAAACGTCACGGTCCTTCTCTTTCCGTCTCGTAGACACGAGCTGAGAAATTGCAAACGTCGAGCAATTGCTCAGAGATGAAAAGTGCCAGCACTGAAAGCTCTTGCTAGCCAGCACCCTTCCTTGGAAGCGCTTTCACAGGCGCAGTAACACTGGGACTTTGCGCTTCTATACGCACCAAACGTCACGGTCCTTCTCTTTCCGTCTCGTAGACACGAGCTGAGAAATTGCAAACGTCAAGCAATTGCTCAGAGATGAAAAGTGCCAGCACTGAAAGCTCTTGCTAGCCAGCACCCTTCCTTGGAAGCGCTTTTGTAGGCCTAAGAACACTGGGGCTCTGGGCTTCTCTAGCCACCTCATCTTCTGCTCATCCTCGCGCGCACTCTAAAGAGAGCTCAGGTGAGAAATTGCAAATGTCGAGCAATTGCTCAGAGATGAAAAGTGCCAGCACTGAAAGCTCTTGCTAGCCAGCACCCTTCCTTGGAAGCGCTTTCACAGGCGCAGCAACACTGGGGCTTTGCGCTTCTCTAGCCACCAAAAGTCACGGTCCTTCTCTTTCCGTCTCGTAGACACGAGCTGAGAAATTGCAAACGTCGAGCAATTGCTCAGAGATGAAAAGTGCCAGCACTGAAAGCTCTTGCTAGCCAGCACCCTTCCTTGGAAGCGCTTTTGTAGGCCTAAGAACACTGGGGCTCTGGGCTTCTCTAGCCACCTCATCTTCTGCTCATCCTCTCGCGCACTCTAAAGAGAGCTCAGGTGAGAAATTGCAAACGTCGAGCAATTGCTCAGAGATGAAAAGTGCCAGCACTGAAAGCTGTTGCTAGCCAGCACCCTTCCTTGGAAGCGCTTTTGTAGCCCTTAGAACACTTGGGCTCTGGGCTTCCCTAGCCACCTCATCTTCTGCTCATCCTCTCGCGCACTCTAAAGAGAGCTCAGGTGAGAAATTGCAAACGACGAGCAATTGCTCAGAGATGAAAAGTGCCAGCACTGAAAGCTGTTGCTAGCCAGCACCCTTCCTTGGAAGCGCTTTCACAGGCGCAGTAACACTGGGGCTTTGCACTTCTGTACGTACCAAACGTCACGGTCCTTCTCTTTCCGTCTCCTAGACACGAGCTGAGAAATTGCAAACGTCGAGCAATTGCTCAGAGATGAAAAGTGCCAGCACTGAAAGCTGTTGCTAGCCAGCACCCTTCCTTGGAAGCGCTTTTGTAGGCCTAAGAACACTGGGGCTCTGGGCTTCTCTAGCCACCTCATCTTCTGCTCATCCTCGCGCGCACTCTAAAGAGAGCTCAGGTGAGAAATTGCAAATGTCGAGCAATTGCTCAGAGATGAAAAGTGCCAGCACTGAAAGCTGTTGCTAGCCAGCACCCTTCCTTGGAAGCGCTTTCACAGGCGCAGCAACACTGGGGCTTTGCGCTTCTCTAGCCAACAAACATCACGGTCCTTCTCTTTCCGTCTCGTAGACACGAGCTGAGAAATTGCAAACGTGGAGCAATTGCTCAGAGATGAAAAGTGCCAGCACTGAAAGCTCTTGCTAGCCAGCACCCTTCCTTGGAAGCGCTTTCACAGGCGCAGCAACACTGGGGCTTTGCGCTTCTCTACCCACCAAACGTCACGGTCCTTCTCTTTCCGTCGGTAGACACGAGCTGAGAAATTGCAAACGTCGAGCAATTGTTCAGAGATGAAAAGTGCCAGCACTGAAAGCTGTTGCTAGCCAGCCCCCTTTCTTGGAAGCGCTTTCACAGGCGCAGCAACACTGGGGCTTTGCGCTTCTCTACGCACCAAATGTCACGGTCCTTCTCTTTCCGTCTCGTAGACACGAGCTGAGAAATTGCAAACGTCGAGCAATTGCTCAGAGATGAAAAGTGCCAGCACTGAAAGCTGTTGCTAGCCAGCACCCTTCCTTGGAAGCACTTTTGTAGGGCTAAGAACAGTGGGGCTCTGGGCTTCTCTAGCCACCTCATCTTCTGCTCATCCTCGCGCGCACTCTAAAGAGAGCTCAGGTGAGAAATTGCAAACGTCGAGCAATTGCTCAGAGAAGAAAAGTGCCAGCACTGAAAGCTGTTGCTAGCCAGCACCCTTCCTTGGAAGCGCTTTCACAGGCGCAGTAACACTGGGGCTTTGCGCTTCTCTAGCCACCAAACGTCACGGTCCTTCTCTTTCCGTCTCGTAGACACGAGCTGAGAAATTGCAAACGTCGAGCAATTGCTCCGAGATGAAAAGTGCCAGCACTGAAAGCTCTTGCTAGCCAGCACCCTTCCTTGGAAGCGCTTTCACAGGCGCAGCAACACTGGCGCTTTGCGCTTCTCTACGCACCAAACGTCACGGTCCTTCTCTTTCCGTCTCCTAGACACGAGCTGAGAAATTGCAAACGTCGAGCAATTGCTCAGAGATGAAAAGTGCCAGCACTGAAAGCTCTTGCTAGCCAGCACCCTTCCTTGGAAGCGCTTTTGTAGGCCTAAGAACACTGGGGCTCTGGGCTTCTCTAGCCACCTCATCTTCTGCTCATCCTCGCGCGCACTCTAAAGAGAGCTCAGGTGAGAAATTGCAAACGTCGAGCAATTGCTCAGAGATGAAAAGTGCCAGCACTGAAAGCTGTTGCTAGCCAGCACCCTTCCTTGGAAGCGCTTTCACAGGCGCAGCAACACTGGGGTTTTGCGCTTCTCTAGCCACCAAACGTCACGGTCCTTCTCTTTCCGTCTCGTAGACGCGGGCTGAGAAATTGCAAACGTGGAGCAATTGCTCAGAGATGAAAAGTGCCAGCACTGAAAGCTGTTGCTAGCCAGCACCCTTCCTTGGAAGCGCTTTCACAGGCGCAGCAACACTGGGGCTTTGCGCTTCTATACGCACCAAACGTCACGGTCATTCTCTTTCCGTCTTGTAGACACGAGCTGAGAAATTGCAAACGTGGAGCAATTGCTCAGAGATGAAAAGTGCCAGCACTGAAAGCTCTTGCTAGCCAGCACCCTTCCTTGGAAGCGCTTTCACAGGCGCAGCAACACTGGGGTTTTGCGCTTCTCTACGCACCAAATGTCACGGTCCTTCTCTTTCCGTCTCCTAGACACGAGCTGAGAAATTGCAAACGTCGAGCAATTGCTCAGAGATGAAAAGTGCCAGCACTGAAAGCTGTTGCTAGCCAGCACCCTTCCTTGGAAGCGCTTTTGTAGGCCTAAGAACACTGGGGCTCTGGGCTTCTCTAGCCACCTCATCTTCTGCTCATCCTCTCGCGCACTCTAAAGAGAGCTCAGGTGAGAAATTGCAAACGTCGAGCAATTGCTCAGAGAAGAAAAGTGCCAGCACTGAAAGCTGTTGCTAGCCAGCACCCTTCCTTGGAAGCGCTTTCACAGGCGCAGTAACACTGGGGCTTTGCGCTTCTCTAGCCACCAAACGTCACGGTCCTTCTCTTTCCGTCTCGTAGACACGAGCTGAGAAATTGCAAACGTCGAGCAATTGCTCCGAGATGAAAAGTGCCAGCACTGAAAGCTCTTGCTAGCCAGCACCCTTCCTTGGAAGCGCTTTCACAGGCGCAGCAACACTGGGGCTTTGCGCTTCTCTAGCCACCAAACGTCACGGTCCTTCTCTTTCCGTCTCGTAGACACGAGCTGAGAAATTGCAAACGTCGAGCAATTGCTCCGAGATGAAAAGTGCCAGCACTGAAAGCTGTTGCTAGCCAGCACCCTTCCTTGGAAGCGCTTTTGTAGGCCTAAGAACACTGGGGCTCTGGGCTTCTCTAGCCACCTCATCTTCTGCTCATCCTCTCGCGCACTCTAAAGAGAGCTCAGGTGAGAAATTGCAAACGTCCAGCAATTGCTCAGAGATGAAAAGTGCCAGCACTGAAAGCTGTTGCTAGCCAGCACCCTTCCTTGGAAGCGCTTTCACAGGCGCAGCAACACTGGGGTTTTGCGCTTCTCTAGCCACCAAACGTCACGGTCCTTCTCTTTCCGTCTCGTAGACGCGGGCTGAGAAATTGCAAACGTGGAGCAATTGCTCCGAGATGAAAAGTGCCAGCACTGAAAGCTGTTGCTAGCCAGCACCCTTCCTTGGAAGCGCTTTCACAGGCGCAGCAACACTGGGGCTTTGCGCTTCTCTACCCACCAAAAGTCACGGTCATTCTCTTTCCGTCTTGTAGACACGAGCTGAGAAATTGCAAACGTGGAGCAATTGCTCAGAGATGAAAAGGGCCAGCACTGAAAGCTGTTGCTAGCCAGCACCCTTCCTTGGAAGCGCTTTCACAGGCGCAGCAACACTGGGGCTTTGCGCTTCTCTAGCCACCAAACGTCACGGTCCTTCTCTTTCCGTCTCGTAGACACGAGCTGAGAAATTGCAAACGTCGAGCAATTGCTCAGAGATGAAAAGTGCCAGCACTGAAAGCTCTTGCTAGCCAGCACCCTTCCTTGGAAGCGCTTTCACAGGCGCAGTAACACTGGGACTTTGCGCTTCTATACGCACCAAACGTCACGGTCCTTCTCTTTCTGTCTCGTAGACACGAGCTGAGAAATTGCAAACGTGGAGCAATTGCTCAGAGATGAAAAGTGCCAGCACTGAAAGCTCTTGCTAGCCAGCACCCTTCCTTGGAAGCGCTTTTGTAGGCCTAAGAACACTGGGGCTCTGGGCTTCTCTAGCCACCTCATCTTCTGCTCATCCTCTCGCGCACTCTAAAGAGAGCTCAGGTGAGAAATTGCAAACGTCCAGCAATTGCTCAGAGATGAAAAGGGCCAGCACTGAAAGCTGTTGCTAGCCAGCACCCTTCCTTGGAAGCGCTTTCACAGGCGCAGCAACACTGGGGCTTTGCGCTTCTCTACCCACCAAAAGTCACGGTCCTTCTCTTTCCGTCTCGTAGACACGAGCTGAGAAATTGCAAACGTCGAGCAATTGCTCAGAGATGAAAAGTGCCAGCACTGAAAGCTCTTGCTAGCCAGCACCCTTCCTTGGAAGCGCTTTTGTAGGCCTAAGAACACTGGGGCTCTGGGCTTCTCTAGCCACCTCATCTTCTGCTCATCCTCTCGCGCAGTCTAAAGAGAGCTCAGGTGAGAAATTGCAAACGTCGAGCAATTGCTCAGAGATGAAAAGTGCCAGCACTGAAAGCTCTTGCTAGCCAGCACCCTTCCTTGGAAGCGCTTTCACAGGCGCAGCAACACTGGGGCTTTGCGCTTCTCTAGCCACCAAGCGTCACGGTCCTTCTCTGTCCGTCTCGTAGACACGAGCTGAGAAATTGCAAACGTCGAGCAATTGCTCAGAGATGAAAAGTGCCAGCACTGAAAGCTGTTGCTAGCCAGCACCCTTCCTTGGAAGCGCTTTCACAGGCGCAGTAACACTGGGACTTTGCGCTTCTATACGCACCAAACGTCACGGTCCTTCTCTTTCCGTCTCGTAGACACGAGCTGAGAAATTGCAAACGTCGAGCAATTGCTCAGAGATGAAAAGTGCCAGCACTGAAAGCTGTTGCTAGCCAGCACCCTTCCTTGGAAGCGCTTTTGTAGGCCTAAGAACAGTGGGGCTCTGGGCTTCTCTAGCCACCTCATCTTCTGCTCATCCTCGCGCGCACTCTAAAGAGAGCTCAGGTGAGAAATTGCAAATGTCGAGCAATTGCTCAGAGATGAAAAGTGCCAGCACTGAAAGCTGTTGCTAGCCAGCACCCTTCCTTGGAAGCGCTTTCACAGGCGCAGCAACACTGGGGCTTTGCGCTTCTCTAGCCACCAAACATCACGGTCCTTCTCTTTCCGTCTCGTAGACACGAGCTGAGAAATTGCAAACGTGGAGCAATTGCTCAGAGATGAAAAGTGCCAGCACTGAAAGCTCTTGCTAGCCAGCACCCTTCCTTGGAAGCGCTTTCACAGGCGCAGCAACACTGGGGCTTTGCGCTTCTCTACCCACCAAACGTCACGGTCCTTCTCTTTCCGTCGGTAGACACGAGCTGAGAAATTGCAAACGTCGAGCAATTGTTCAGAGATGAAAAGTGCCAGCACTGAAAGCTGTTGCTAGCCAGCACCCTTCCTTGGAAGCGCTTGCACAGGTGCAGCAACACTGGGGCTTTGCGCTTCTCTACGCACCAAATGTCACGGTCCTTCTCTTTCCGTCTCGTAGACACGAGCTGAGAAATTGCAAACGTCGAGCAATTGCTCAGAGATGAAAAGTGCCAGCACTGAAAGCTGTTGCTAGCCAGCACCCTTCCTTGGAAGCGCTTTTGTAGGCCTAAGAACACTGGGGCTCTGGGCTTCTCTAGCCACCTCATCTTCTGCTCATCCTCGCGCGCACTCTAAAGAGAGCTCAGGTGAGAAATTGCAAACGTCGAGCAATTGCTCAGAGATGAAAAGTGCCAGCACTGAAAGCTCTTGCTAGCCAGCACCCTTCCTTGGAAGCGCTTTCACAGGCGCAGCAACACTGGGGCTTTGCGCTTCTCTAGCCACCAAAAGTCACGGTCCTTCTCTTTCCGTCTCGTAGACACGAGCTGAGAAATTGCAAACGTCGAGCAATTGCTCAGAGATGAAAAGTGCCAGCACTGAAAGCTCTTGCTAGCCAGCACCCTTCCTTGGAAGCGCTTTTGTAGGCCTAAGAACACTGGGGCTCTGGGCTTCTCTAGCCACCTCATCTTCTGCTCATCCTCGCGCGCACTCTAAAGAGAGCTCAGGTGAGAAATTGCAAACGTCGAGCAATTGCTCAGAGATGAAAAGGGCCAGCACTGAAAGCTCTTGCTAGCCAGCACCCTTCCTTGGAAGCGCTTTCACAGGCGCAGCAACACTGGGGCTTTGCGCTTCTCTAGCCACCAAACGTCACGGTCCTTCTCTTTCCGTCTCGTAGACACGAGCTGAGAAATTGCAAACGTCGAGCAATTGCTCAGAGATGAAAAGTGCCAGCACTGAAAGCTCTTGCTAGCCAGCACCCTTCCTTGGAAGCGCTTTCACAGGTGCAGTAACACTGGGACTTTGCGCTTCTATACGCACCAAACGTCACGGTCCTTCTCTTTCTGTCTCGTAGACACGAGCTGAGAAATTGCAAACGTCAAGCAATTGCTCAGAGATGAAAAGTGCCAGCACTGAAAGCTCTTGCTAGCCAGCACCCTTCCTTGGAAGCGCTTTTGTAGGCCTAAGAACACTGGGGCTCTGGGCTTCTCTAGCCACCTCATCTTCTGCTCATCCTCTCGCGCACTCTAAAGAGAGCTCAGGTGAGAAATTGCAAACGACGAGCAATTGCTCAGAGATGAAAAGTGCCAGCACTGAAAGCTGTTGCTAGCCAGCACCCTTCCTTGGAAGCGCTTTCACAGGCGCAGCAACACTGGGGCTTTGCGCTTCTCTACCCACCAAAAGTCACGGTCCTTCTCTTTCCGTCGGTAGACGCGAGCTGAGAAATTGCAAACGTCGAGCAATTGCTCAGAGATGAAAAGTGCCAGCACTGAAAGCTCTTGCTAGCCAGCACCCTTCCTTGGAAGCGCTTTCACAGGCGCAGCAACACTGGGGCTTTGCGCTTCTCTACCCACCAAACGTCACGGTCCTTCTCTTTCCGTCTCGTAGACACGAGCTGAGAAATTGCAAACGTCCAGCAATTGCTCTGAGATGAAAAGTGCCAGCACTGAAAGCTCTTGCTAGCCAGCACCCTTCCTTGGAAGCGCTTTTGTAGGCCTAAGAACACTGGGGCTCTGGGCTTCTCTAGCCACCTCATCTTCTGCTCATCCTCTCGCGCACTCTAAAGAGAGCTCAGGTGAGAAATTGCAAACGTCGAGCAATTGCTCAGAGATGAAAAGTGCCAGCACTGAAAGCTCTTGCTAGCCAGCACCCTTCCTTGGAAGCGCTTTCACAGGCGCAGCAACACTGGGGCTTTGCGCTTCTCTAGCCACCAAACATCACGGTCCTTCTCTTTCCGTCTCGTAGACACGAGCTGAGAAATTGCAAACGTGGAGCAATTGCTCAGAGATGAAAAGTGCCAGCACTGAAAGCTCTTGCTAGCCAGCACCCTTCCTTGGAAGCGCTTTCACAGGCGCAGCAACACTGGGGCTTTGCGCTTCTCTACCCACCAAACGTCACGGTCCTTCTCTTTCCGTCGGTAGACACGAGCTGAGAAATTGCAAACGTCGAGCAATTGTTCAGAGATGAAAAGTGCCAGCACTGAAAGCTGTTGCTAGCCAGCACCCTTCCTTGGAAGCGCTTTCACAGGTGCAGCAACACTGGGGCTTTGCGCTTCTCTACGCACCAAATGTCACGGTCCTTCTCTTTCCGTCTCGTAGACACGAGCTGAGAAATTGCAAACGTCGAGCAATTGCTCAGAGATGAAAAGTGCCAGCACTGAAAGCTGTTGCTAGCCAGCACCCTTCCTTGGAAGCGCTTTTGTAGGCCTAACAACACTGGGGCTCTGGGCTTCTCTAGCCACCTCATCTTCTGCTCATCCTCGCGCGCACTCTAAAGAGAGCTCAGGTGAGAAATTGCAAACGTCGAGCAATTGCTCAGAGATGAAAAGTGCCAGCACTGAAAGCTCTTGCTAGCCAGCACCCTTCCTTGGAAGCGCTTTCACAGGCGCAGCAACACTGGGGCTTTGCGCTTCTCTAGCCACCAAAAGTCACGGTCCTTCTCTTTCCGTCTCGTAGACACGAGCTGAGAAATTGCAAACGTCGAGCAATTGCTCAGAGATGAAAAGTGCCAGCACTGAAAGCTCTTGCTAGCCAGCACCCTTCCTTGGAAGCGCTTTTGTAGGCCTAAGAACACTGGGGCTCTGGGCTTCTCTAGCCACCTCATCTTCTGCTCATCCTCGCGCGCACTCTAAAGAGAGCTCAGGTGAGAAATTGCAAACGTCGAGCAATTGCTCAGAGATGAAAAGGGCCAGCACTGAAAGCTCTTGCTAGCCAGCACCCTTCCTTGGAAGCGCTTTCACAGGCGCAGCAACACTGGGGCTTTGCGCTTCTCTAGCCACCAAACGTCACGGTCCTTCTCTTTCCGTCTCGTAGACACGAGCTGAGAAATTGCAAACGTCGAGCAATTGCTCAGAGATGAAAAGTGCCAGCACTGAAAGCTCTTGCTAGCCAGCACCCTTCCTTGGAAGCGCTTTCACAGGTGCAGTAACACTGGGACTTTGCGCTTCTATACGCACCAAACGTCACGGTCCTTCTCTTTCTGTCTCGTAGACACGAGCTGAGAAATTGCAAACGTCAAGCAATTGCTCAGAGATGAAAAGTGCCAGCACTGAAAGCTCTTGCTAGCCAGCACCCTTCCTTGGAAGCGCTTTTGTAGGCCTAAGAACACTGGGGCTCTGGGCTTCTCTAGCCACCTCATCTTCTGCTCATCCTCTCGCGCACTCTAAAGAGAGCTCAGGTGAGAAATTGCAAACGACGAGCAATTGCTCAGAGATGAAAAGTGCCAGCACTGAAAGCTGTTGCTAGCCAGCACCCTTCCTTGGAAGCGCTTTCACAGGCGCAGCAACACTGGGGCTTTGCGCTTCTCTACCCACCAAAAGTCACGGTCCTTCTCTTTCCGTCGGTAGACGCGAGCTGAGAAATTGCAAACGTCGAGCAATTGCTCAGAGATGAAAAGTGCCAGCACTGAAAGCTCTTGCTAGCCAGCACCCTTCCTTGGAAGCGCTTTCACAGGCGCAGCAACACTGGGGCTTTGCGCTTCTCTACCCACCAAACGTCACGGTCCTTCTCTTTCCGTCTCGTAGACACGAGCTGAGAAATTGCAAACGTCCAGCAATTGCTCTGAGATGAAAAGTGCCAGCACTGAAAGCTCTTGCTAGCCAGCACCCTTCCTTGGAAGCGCTTTTGTAGGCCTAAGAACACTGGGGCTCTGGGCTTCTCTAGCCACCTCATCTTCTGCTCATCCTCTCGCGCACTCTAAAGAGAGCTCAGGTGAGAAATTGCAAACGTCGAGCAATTGCTCAGAGATGAAAAGTGCCAGCACTGAAAGCTCTTGCTAGCCAGCACCCTTCCTTGGAAGCGCTTTCACAGGCGCAGCAACACTGGGGCTTTGCGCTTCTATACGCACCAAACGTCACGGTCCTTCTCTTTCCGTCTCGTAGACACGAGCTGAGAAATTGCAAACGTCGAGCAATTGCTCAGAGATGAAAAGTGCCAGCACTGAAAGCTCTTGCTAGCCAGCACCCTTCCTTGGAAGCGCTTTCACAGGCGCAGTAACACTGGGACTTTGCGCTTCTATACGCACCAAACATCACGGTCCTTCTCTTTCCGTCTCGTAGACACGAGCTGAGAAATTGCAAACGTCGAGCAATTGCTCAGAGATGAAAAGTGCCAGCACTGAAAGCTGTTGCTAGCCAGCACCCTTCCTTGGAAGCGCTTTCACAGGCGCAGCAACACTGGGGCTTTGCGCTTCTCTAGCCACCAAACATCACGGTCCTTCTCTTTCCGTCTCGTAGACACGAGCTGAGAAATTGCAAACGTGGAGCAATTGCTCAGAGATGAAAAGTGCCAGCACTGAAAGCTCTTGCTAGCCAGCACCCTTCCTTGGAAGCGCTTTCACAGGCGCAGCAACACTGGGGCTTTGCGCTTCTATACGCACCAAACGTCACGGTCCTTCTCTTTCCGTCGGTAGACACGAGCTGAGAAATTGCAAACGTCGAGCAATTGTTCAGAGATGAAAAGTGCCAGCACTGAAAGCTGTTGCTAGCCAGCACCCTTCCTTGGAAGCGCTTTCACAGGCGCAGCAACACTGGGGCTTTGCGCTTCTCTACGCACCAAATGTCACGGTCCTTCTCTTTCCGTCTCGTAGACACGAGCTGAGAAATTGCAAACGTCGAGCAATTGCTCCGAGATGAAAAGTGCCAGCACTGAAAGCTGTTGCTAGCCAGCACCCTTCCTTGGAAGCGCTTTTGTAGGGCTAAGAACACTGGGGCTCTGGGCTTCTCTAGCCACCTCATCTTCTGCTCATCCTCTCGCGCACTCTAAAGAGAGCTCAGGTGAGAAATTGCAAACGTCGAGCAATTGCTCCGAGATGAAAAGTGCCAGCACTGAAAGCTGTTGCTAGCCAGCACCCTTCCTTGGAAGCGCTTTCACAGGCGCAGTAACACAGGGGCTTTGCGCTTCTCTAGCCACCAAACGTCACGGTCCTTCTCTTTCCGTCTCGTAGACACGAGCTGAGAAATTGCAAACGTCGAGCAATTGCTCAGAGATGAAAAGTGCCAGCACTGAAAGCTCTTGCTAGCCAGCACCCTTCCTTGGAAGCGCTTTCACAGGTGCAGCAACACTGGGGCTTTGCGCTTCTCTACGCACCAAATGTCACGGTCCTTCTCTTTCCGTCTCGTAGACACGAGCTGAGAAATTGCAAACGTCGAGCAATTGCTCAGAGATGAAAAGTGCCAGCACTGAAAGCTGTTGCTAGCCAGCACCCTTCCTTGGAAGCGCTTTTGTAGGCCTAAGAACACTGGGGCTCTGGGCTTCTCTAGCCACCTCATCTTCTGCTCATCCTCGCGCGCACTCTAAAGAGAGCTCAGGTGAGAAATTGCAAACGTCGAGCAATTGCTCAGAGATGAAAAGTGCCAGCACTGAAAGCTGTTGCTAGCCAGCACCCTTCCTTGGAAGCGCTTTCACAGGCGCAGCAACACTGGGGCTTTGCGCTTCTATACGCACCAAAAGTCACGGTCCTTCTCTTTCCGTCTCGTAGACACGAGCTGAGAAATTGCAAACGTCGAGCAATTGCTCCGAGATGAAAAGTGCCAGCACTGAAAGCTCTTGCTAGCCAGCACCCTTCCTTGGAAGCGCTTTTGTAGGGCTAAGAACACTGGGGCTCTGGGCTTCTCTAGCCACCTCATCTTCTGCTCATCCTCCCGCGCACTCTAAAGAGAGCTCAGGTGAGAAATTGCAAACGTCGAGCAATTGCTCAGAGATGAAAAGGGCCAGCACTGAAAGCTGTTGCTAGCCAGCACCCTTCCTTGGAAGCGCTTTCACAGGCGCAGCAACACTGGGGCTTTGCGCTTCTCTAGCCACCAAACGTCACGGTCCTTCTCTTTCCGTCTCGTAGACACGAGCTGAGAAATTGCAAACGTCGAGCAATTGCTCAGAGATGAAAAGTGCCAGCACTGAAAGCTCTTGCTAGCCAGCACCCTTCCTTGGAAGCGCTTTCACAGGCGCAGTAACACTGGGACTTTGCGCTTCTATACGCACCAAACGTCACGGTCCTTCTCTTTCTGTCTCGTAGACACGAGCTGAGAAATTGCAAACGTCAAGCAATTGCTCAGAGATGAAAAGTGCCAGCACTGAAAGCTCTTGCTAGCCAGCACCCTTCCTTGGAAGCGCTTTTGTAGGCCTAAGAACACTGGGGCTCTGGGCTTCTCTAGCCACCTCATCTTCTGCTCATCCTCTCGCGCACTCTAAAGAGAGCTCAGGTGAGAAATTGCAAACGTCGAGCAATTGCTCAGAGATGAAAAGTGCCAGCACTGAAAGCTGTTGCTAGCCAGCACCCTTCCTTGGAAGCGCTTTCACAGGCGCAGCAACACTGGGGCTTTGCGCTTCTCTACCCACCAAAAGTCACGGTCCTTCTCTTTCCGTCGGTAGACACGAGCTGAGAAATTGCAAACGTCGAGCAATTGCTCAGAGATGAAAAGTGCCAGCACTGAAAGCTCTTGCTAGCCAGCACCCTTCCTTGGAAGCGCTTTCACAGGCGCAGCAACACTGGGGTTTTGCGCTTCTCTACCCACCAAACGTCACGGTCCTTCTCTTTCCGTCTCGTAGACACGAGCTGAGAAATTGCAAACGTCCAGCAATTGCTCCGAGATGAAAAGTGCCAGCACTGAAAGCTCTTGCTAGCCAGCACCCTTCCTTGGAAGCGCTTTTGTAGGCCTAAGCACACTGGGGCTCTGGGCTTCTCTAGCCACCTCATCTTCTGCTCATCCTCTCGCGCACTCTAAAGAGAGCTCAGGTGAGAAATTGCAAACGTCGAGCAATTGCTCAGAGATGAAAAGTGCCAGCACTGAAAGCTGTTGCTAGCCAGCACCCTTCCTTGGAAGCGCTTTCACAGGCGCAGCAACACTGGGGCTTTGCGCTTCTCTAGCCACCAAGCGTCACGGTCCTTCTCTTTCCGTCTCGTAGACACGAGCTGAGAAATTGCAAACGTCGAGCAATTGCTCAGAGATGAAAAGTGCCAGCACTGAAAGCTCTTGCTAGCCAGCACCCTTCCTTGGAAGCGCTTTCACAGGCGCAGTAACACTGGGACTTTGCGCTTCTATACGCACCAAACGTCACGGTCCTTCTCTTTCCGTCTCGTAGACACGAGCTGAGAAATTGCAAACGTCGAGCAATTGCTCAGAGATGAAAAGTGCCAGCACTGAAAGCTGTTGCTAGCCAGCACCCTTCCTTGGAAGCGCTTTCACAGGCGCAGCAACACTGGGGCTTTGCGCTTCTCTAGCCACCAAACATCACGGTCCTTCTCTTTCCGTCTCGTAGACACGAGCTGAGAAATTGCAAACGTGGAGCAATTGCTCAGAGATGAAAAGTGCCAGCACTGAAAGCTCTTGCTAGCCAGCACCCTTCCTTGGAAGCGCTTTCACAGGCGCAGCAACACTGGGGCTTTGCGCTTCTCTACCCACCAAACGTCACGGTCCTTCTCTTTCCGTCGGTAGACACGAGCTGAGAAATTGCAAACGTCGAGCAATTGCTCAGAGATGAAAAGTGCCAGCACTGAAAGCTGTTGCTAGCCAGCACCCTTCCTTGGAAGCGCTTTCACAGGTGCAGCAACACTGGGGCTTTGCGCTTCTCTACGCACCAAATGTCACGGTCCTTCTCTTTCCGTCTCGTAGACACGAGCTGAGAAATTGCAAACGTCGAGCAATTGCTCCGAGATGAAAAGTGCCAGCACTGAAAGCTGTTGCTAGCCAGCACCCTTCCTTGGAAGCGCTTTTGTAGGGCTAAGAACACTGGGGCTCTGGGCTTCTCTAGCCACCTCATCTTCTGCTCATCCTCGCGCGCACTCTAAAGAGAGCTCAGGTGAGAAATTGCAAACGTCGAGCAATTGCTCAGAGATGAAAAGTGCCAGCACTGAAAGCTGTTGCTAGCCAGCACCCTTCCTTGGAAGCGCTTTCACAGGCGCAGTAACACAGGGGCTTTGCGCTTCTCTAGCCACCAAACGTCACGGTCCTTCTCTTTCCGTCTCGTAGACACGAGCTGAGAAATTGCAAACGTCGAGCAATTGCTCAGAGATGAAAAGTGCCAGCACTGAAAGCTGTTGCTAGCCAGCACCCTTCCTTGGAAGCGCTTTCACAGGCGCAGCAACACTGGGGCTTTGCGCTTCTCTAGCCACCAAAAGTCACGGTCCTTCTCTTTCCGTCTCGTAGACACGAGCTGAGAAATTGCAAACGTCGAGCAATTGCTCAGAGATGAAAAGTGCCAGCACTGAAAGCTCTTGCTAGCCAGCACCCTTCCTTGGAAGCGCTTTTGTAGGCCTAAGAACACTGGGGCTCTGGGCTTCTCTAGCCACCTCATCTTCTGCTCATCCTCGCGCGCACTCTAAAGAGAGCTCAGGTGAGAAATTGCAAACGTCGAGCAATTGCTCAGAGATGAAAAGTGCCAGCACTGAAAGCTGTTGCTAGCCAGCACCCTTCCTTGGAAGCGCTTTCACAGGCGCAGCAACACTGGGGTTTTGCGCTTCTCTAGCCACCAAACGTCACGGTCCTTCTCTTTCCGTCTCGTAGACGCGGGCTGAGAAATTGCAAACGTCCAGCAATTGCTCAGAGATGAAAAGTGCCAGCACTGAAAGCTCTTGCTAGCCAGCACCCTTCCTTGGAAGCGCTTTCACAGGCGCAGTAACACTGGGGCTTTGCGCTTCTATACGCACCAAACGTCACGGTCCTTCTCTTTCCGTCTCGTAGACACGAGCTGAGAAATTGCAAACGTCGAGCAATTGCTCCGAGATGAAAAGTGCCAGCACTGAAAGCTGTTGCTAGCCAGCACCCTTCCTTGGAAGCGCTTTTGTAGGCCTAAGAACACTGGGGCTCTGGGCTTCTCTAGCCACCTCATCTTCTGCTCATCCTCTCGCGCACTCTAAAGAGAGCTCAGGTGAGAAATTGCAAACGTCGAGCAATTGCTCCGAGATGAAAAGTGCCAGCACTGAAAGCTGTTGCTAGCCAGCACCCTTCCTTGGAAGCGCTTTCACAGGCGCAGCAACACTGGGGCTTTGCGCTTCTATACGCACCAAACGTCACGGTCCTTCTCTTTCCGTCTCGTAGACATGAGCTGAGAAATTGCAAACGTCCAGCAATTGCTCCGAGATGAAAAGTGCCAGCACTGAAAGCTGTTGCTAGCCAGCACCCTTCCTTGGAAGCGCTTTCACAGGCGCAGCAACACTGGGGCTTTGCGCTTCTATACGCACCAAACGTCACGGTCCTTCTCTTTCCGTCTCGTAGACACGAGCTGAGAAATTGCAAACGTCGAGCAATTGCTCCGAGATGAAAAGTGCCAGCACTGAAAGCTGTTGCTAGCCAGCACCCTTCCTTGGAAGCGCTTTCACAGGCGCAGCAACACTGGGGCTTTGCGCTTCTCTAGCCACCAAAAGTCACGGTCCTTCTCTTTCCGTCTCGTAGACACGAGCTGAGAAATTGCAAACGTCGAGCAATTGCTCAGAGATGAAAAGTGCCAGCACTGAAAGCTCTTGCTAGCCAGCACCCTTCCTTGGAAGCGCTTTTGTAGGCCTAAGAACACTGGGGCTCTCGGCTTCTCTAGCCACCTCATCTTCTGCTCATCCTCGCGCGCACTCTAAAGAGAGCTCAGGTGAGAAATTGCAAACGTCGAGCAATTGCTCAGAGATGAAAAGGGCCAGCACTGAAAGCTCTTGCTAGCCAGCACCCTTCCTTGGAAGCGCTTTCACAGGCGCAGCAACACTGGGGCTTTGCGCTTCTCTAGCCACCAAACGTCACGGTCCTTCTCTTTCCGTCTCGTAGACACGAGCTGAGAAATTGCAAACGTCGAGCAATTGCTCAGAGATGAAAAGTGCCAGCACTGAAAGCTCTTGCTAGACAGCACCCTTCCTTGGAAGCGCTTTCACAGGCGCAGTAACACTGGGACTTTGCGCTTCTATACGCACCAAATGTCACGGTCCTTCTCTTTCTGTCTCGTAGACACGAGCTGAGAAATTGCAAACGTCAAGCAATTGCTCAGAGATGAAAAGTGCCAGCACTGAAAGCTGTTGCTAGCCAGCACCCTTCCTTGGAAGCGCTTTTGTAGCCCTTAGAACACTGGGGCTCTGGGCTTCTCTAGCCACCTCATCTTCTGCTCATCCTCTCGCGCACTCTAAAGAGAGCTCAGGTGAGAAATTGCAAACGACGAGCAATTGCTCAGAGATGAAAAGTGCCAGCACTGAAAGCTGTTGCTAGCCAGCACCCTTCCTTGGAAGCGCTTTCACAGGCGCAGCAACACTGGGGCTTTGCGCTTCTCTAGCCACCAAGCGTCACGGTCCTTCTCTTTCCGTCTCGTAGACACGAGCTGAGAAATTGCAAACGTCGAGCAATTGCTCAGAGATGAAAAGTGCCAGCACTGAAAGCTCTTGCTAGCCAGCACCCTTCCTTGGAAGCGCTTTCACAGGCGCAGCAACACTGGGGTTTTGCGCTTCTCTACCCACCAAACGTCACGGTCCTTCTCTTTCCGTCTCGTAGACACGAGCTGAGAAATTGCAAACGTCCAGCAATTGCTCCGAGATGAAAAGTGCCAGCACTGAAAGCTGTTGCTAGCCAGCACCCTTCCTTGGAAGCGCTTTTGTAGGCCTAAGAACACTGGGGCTCTGGGCTTCTCTAGCCACCTCATCTTCTGCTCATCCTCTCGCGCACTCTAAAGAGAGCTCAGGTGAGAAATTGCAAACGTCGAGCAATTGCTCAGAGATGAAAAGTGCCAGCACTGAAAGCTGTTGCTAGCCAGCACCCTTCCTTGGAAGCGCTTTCACAGGCGCAGCAACACTGGGGCTTTGCGCTTCTCTAGCCACCAAGCGTCACGGTCCTTCTCTTTCCGTCTCGTAGACACGAGCTGAGAAATTGCAAACGTCGAGCAATTGCTCAGAGATGAAAAGTGCCAGCACTGAAAGCTGTTGCTAGCCAGCACCCTTCCTTGGAAGCGCTTTCACAGGCGCAGTAACACTGGGACTTTGCGCTTCTATACGCACCAAACGTCACGGTCCTTCTCTTTCCGTCTCGTAGACACGAGCTGAGAAATTGCAAACGTCGAGCAATTGCTCAGAGATGAAAAGTGCCAGCACTGAAAGCTGTTGCTAGCCAGCACCCTTCCTTGGAAGCGCTTTTGTAGGCCTAAGAACACTGGGGCTCTGGGCTTCTCTAGCCACCTCATCTTCTGCTCATCCTCTCGCGCACTCTAAAGAGAGCTCAGGTGAGAAATTGCAAATGTCGAGCAATTGCTCAGAGATGAAAAGTGCCAGCACTGAAAGCTCTTGCTAGCCAGCACCCTTCCTTGGAAGCGCTTTCACAGGCGCAGCAACACTGGGGCTTTGCGCTTCTCTAGCCACCAAACATCACGGTCCTTCTCTTTCCGTCTCGTAGACACGAGCTGAGAAATTGCAAACGTGGAGCAATTGCTCAGAGATGAAAAGTGCCAGCACTGAAAGCTCTTGCTAGCCAGCACCCTTCCTTGGAAGCGCTTTCACAGGCGCAGCAACACTGGGGCTTTGCGCTTCTCTACCCACCAAACGTCACGGTCCTTCTCTTTCCGTCGGTAGACACGAGCTGAGAAATTGCAAACGTCGAGCAATTGCTCAGAGATGAAAAGTGCCAGCACTGAAAGCTGTTGCTAGCCAGCACCCTTCCTTGGAAGCGCTTTCACAGGTGCAGCAACACTGGGGCTTTGCGCTTCTCTACGCACCAAATGTCACGGTCCTTCTCTTTCCGTCTCGTAGACACGAGCTGAGAAATTGCAAACGTCGAGCAATTGCTCCGAGATGAAAAGTGCCAGCACTGAAAGCTGTTGCTAGCCAGCACCCTTCCTTGGAAGCGCTTTTGTAGGCCTAAGAACACTGGGGCTCTGGGCTTCTCTAGCCACCTCATCTTCTGCTCATCCTCGCGCGCACTCTAAAGAGAGCTCAGGTGAGAAATTGCAAACGTCGAGCAATTGCTCCGAGATGAAAAGTGCCAGCACTGAAAGCTGTTGCTAGCCAGCACCCTTCCTTGGAAGCGCTTTCACAGGCGCAGTAACACAGGGGCTTTGCGCTTCTCTAGCCACCAAACGTCACGGTCCTTCTCTTTCCGTCTCGTAGACACGAGCTGAGAAATTGCAAACGTCGAGCAATTGCTCAGAGATGAAAAGTGCCAGCACTGAAAGCTGTTGCTAGCCAGCACCCTTCCTTGGAAGCGCTTTCACAGGCGCAGCAACACTGGGGCTTTGCGCTTCTCTAGCCACCAAAAGTCACGGTCCTTCTCTTTCCGTCTCGTAGACACGAGCTGAGAAATTGCAAACGTCGAGCAATTGCTCCGAGATGAAAAGTGCCAGCACTGAAAGCTCTTGCTAGCCAGCACCCTTCCTTGGAAGCGCTTTTGTAGGCCTAAGAACACTGGGGCTCTGGGCTTCTCTAGCCACCTCATCTTCTGCTCATCCTCGCGCGCACTCTAAAGAGAGCTCAGGTGAGAAATTGCAAACGTCGAGCAATTGCTCAGAGATGAAAAGTGCCAGCACTGAAAGCTCTTGCTAGCCAGCACCCTTCCTTGGAAGCGCTTTCACAGGCGCAGCAACACTGGGGCTTTGCGCTTCTATACGCACCAAACGTCACGGTCCTTCTCTTTCCGTCTCGTAGACATGAGCTGAGAAATTGCAAACGTGGAGCAATTGCTCAGAGATGAAAAGTGCCAGCACTGAAAGCTGTTGCTAGCCAGCACCCTTCCTTGGAAGCGCTTTCACAGGCGCAGCAACACTGGGGCTTTGCGCTTCTATACGCACCAAACGTCATGGTCCTTCTCTTTCCGTCTCGTAGACACGAGCTGAGAAATTGCAAACGTGGAGCAATTGCTCAGAGATGAAAAGTGCCAGCACTGAAAGCTGTTGCTAGCCAGCACCCTTCCTTGGAAGCGCTTTTGTAGGCCTAAGAACACTGGGGCTCTGGGCTTCTCTAGCCACCTCATCTTCTGCTCATCCTCTCGCGCACTTTAAAGAGAGCTCAGGTAAGAAATTGCAAATGTCGAGCAATTGCTCAGAGATGAAAAGTGCCAGCACTGAAAGCTGTTGCTAGCCAGCACCCTTCCTTGGAAGCGCTTTCACAGGCGCAGCAACACTGGGGCTTTGCGCTTCTCTACCCACCAAACGTCACGGTCCTTCTCTTTCCGTCTCGTAGACACGAGCTGAGAAATTGCAAACGTCGAGCAATTGCTCAGAGATGAAAAGTGCCAGCACTGAAAGCTCTTGCTAGCCAGCACCCTTCCTTGGAAGCGCTTTCACAGGCGCAGCAACACTGGGGCTTTGCGCTTCTATACGCACCAAACGTCACGGTTCTTCTCTTTCCGTCTCTAGACACGAGCTGAGAAATTGCAAACGTCAAGCAATTGCTCAGAGATGAAAAGTGCCAGCACTGAAAGCTGTTGCTAGCCAGCCCCCTTCCTTGGAAGCGCTTTCACAGGCGCAGCAACACTGGGGCTTTGCGCTTCTCTAGCCACCAAGCGTCACGGTCCTTCTCTTTCCGTCTTGTAGACACGAGCTGAGAAATTGCAAACGTCGAGCAATTGCTCAGAGATGAAAAGTGCCAGCACTGAAAGCTGTTGCTAGCCAGCACCCTTCCTTGGAAGCGCTTTCACAGGCGCAGCAACACTGGTTCTTTGCGCTTCTGTACGTACCAAACGTCACGGTCCTTCTCTTTCCGTCTCCTAGACACGAGCTGAGAAATTGCAAACGTCGAGCAATTGCTCAGAGATGAAAAGTGCCAGCACTGAAAGCTGTTGCTAGCCAGCCCCCTTCCTTGGAAGCGCTTTTGTAGGGCTAAGAACAGTGGGGCTCTGGGCTTCTCTAGCCACCTAATCTTCTGCTCATCCTCTCGCGCACTCTAAAGAGAGCTCAGGTGAGAAATTGCAAACATCGAGCAATTGCTCAGAGATGAAAAGGGCCAGCACTGAAAGCTGTTGCTAGCCAGCACCCTTCCTTGGAAGCGCTTTCACAGGCGCAGCAACACTGGGGCTTTGCGCTTCTATACGCACCAAACGTCACGGTCCTTCTCTTTCCGTCTCGTAGACACGAGCTGAGAAATTGCAAACGTCGAGCAATTGCTCCGAGATGAAAAGTGCCAGCACTGAAAGCTGTTGCTAGCCAGCACCCTTCCTTGGAAGCGCTTTTGTAGGCCTAAGAACACTGGGGCTCTGGGCTTCTCTAGCCACCTCATCTTCTGCTCATCCTCTCGCGCACTCTAAAGAGAGCTCAGGTGAGAAATTGCAAACGTCGAGCAATTGCTCAGAGATGAAAAGTGCCAGCACTGAAAGCTGTTGCTAGCCAGCACCCTTCCTTGGAAGCGCTTTCACAGGCGCAGCAACACTGGGGCTTTGCGCTTCTCTAGCCACCAAACGTCACGGTCCTTCTCTTTCCGTCGGTAGACACGAGCTGAGAAATTGCAAATGTGGAGCAATTGCTCAGAGATGAAAAGTGCCAGCACTGAAAGCTGTTGCTAGCCAGCCCCCTTCCTTGGAAGCGCTTTTGTAGGCCTAAGCACACTGGGGCTCTGGGCTTCTCTAGCCACCTCATCTTCTGCTCATCCTCCCGCGCACTCTAAAGAGAGCTCAGGTGAGAAATTGCAAACGTCGAGCAATTGCTCAGAGATGAAAAGTGCCAGCACTGAAAGATGTTGCTAGCCAGCACCCTTCCTTGGAAGCGCTTTCACAGGCGCAGCAACACTGGGGCTTTGCGCTTCTCTACCCACCAAACGTCACGGTCCTTCTCTTTCCGTCTCGTAGACACGAGCTGAGAAATTGCAAACGTCCAGCAATTGCTCAGAGATGAAAAGTGCCAGCACTGAAAGCTGTTGCTAGCCAGCACCCTTCCTTGGAAGCGCTTTTGTAGGCCTAAGAACACTGGGGCTCTGGGCTTCTCTAGCCACCTCATCTTCTGCTCATCCTCGCGCGCACTCTAAAGAGAGCTCAGGTGAGAAATTGCAAACGTCGAGCAATTGCTCAGAGATGAAAAGTGCCAGCACTGAAAGCTGTTGCTAGCCAGCACCCTTCCTTGGAAGCGCTTTCACAGGCGCAGCAACACTGGGGCTTTGCGCTTCTATACGCACCAAATGTCACGGTCCTTCTCTTTCCGTCTTGTAGACACGAGCTGAGAAATTGCAAACGTGGAGCAATTGCTCAGAGATGAAAAGTGCCAGCACTGAAAGCTGTTGCTAGCCAGCACCCTTCCTTGGAAGCGCTTTCACAGGCGCAGCAACACTGGGGCTTTGCGCTTCTATACGCACCAAACGTCACGGTCCTTCTCTTTCCGTCTCGTAGACACGAGCTGAGAAATTGCAAACGTCCAGCAATTGCTCCGAGATGAAAAGTGCCAGCACTGAAAGCTGTTGCTAGCCAGCACCCTTCCTTGGAAGCGCTTTTGTAGGCCTAAGAACACTGGGGCTTTGCGCTTCTCTAGCCACCTCATCTTCTGCTCATCCTCTCGCGCACTCTAAAGAGAGCTCAGGTGAGAAATTGCAAACGACGAGCAATTGCTCCGAGATGAAAAGTGCCAGCACTGAAAGCTGTTGCTAGCCAGCACCCTTCCTTGGAAGCGCTTTCACAGGCGCAGCAACACTGGGGCTTTGCGCTTCTCTAGCCACCAAACGTCACGGTCCTTCTCTTTCCGTCTCGTAGACATGAGCTGAGAAATTGCAAACGTCCAGCAATTGCTCCGAGATGAAAAGTGCCAGCACTGAAAGCTGTTGCTAGCCAGCACCCTTCCTTGGAAGCGCTTTCACAGGCGCAGCAACACTGGCGCTTTGCGCTTCTATACGCACCAAACGTCACGGTCATTCTCTTTCCGCCTCGTAGACACGAGCTGAGAAATTGCAAACGTCGAGCAATTGCTCAGAGATGAAAAGTGCCAGCACTGAAAGCTGTTGCTAGCTAGCACCCTTCCTTGGAAGCGCTTTCACAAGCGCAGTAACACTGGGGCTTTGCGCTTCTATACGCACCAAACGTCACGGTCATTCTCTTTCCGTCTCGTAGACATGAGCTGAGAAATTGCAAACGTCCAGCAATTGCTCAGAGATGAAAAGTGCCAGCACTGAAAGCTCTTGCTAGCCAGCACCCTTCCTTGGAAGCGCTTTCACAGGCGCAGCAACACTGGGGCTTTGCGCTTCTCTAGCCGCCAAACGTCACAGTCATTCTCTTTCCGTCTCGTAGACATGAGCTGAGAAATTGCAAACGTCGAGCAATTGCTCAGAGAGGAAAAGTGCCAGCACTGAAAGCTCTTGCTAGCCAGCACCCTTCCTTGGAAGCGCTTTTGTAGCCCTTAGAACACTTGGGCTCTGGGCTTCCCTAGCCACCTCATCTTCTGCTCATCCTCTCGCGCACTCTAAAGAGAGCTCAGGTGAGAAATTGCAAACGTCGAGCAATTGCTCAGAGATGAAAAGTGCCAGCACTGAAAGCTCTTGCTGGCCAGCACCCTTCCTTGGAAGCGCTTTCACAGGCGCAGTAACACTGGGGCTTTGCGCTTCTATACGCACCAAATGTCACGGTCCTTCTCTTTCCGTCTTGTAGACACGAGCTGAGAAATTGCAAACGTCGAGCAATTGCTCAGAGATGAAAAGTGCCAGCACTGAAAGCTCTTGCTAGCCAGCACCCTTCCTTGGAAGCGCTTTTGTAGGCCTAAGAACACTGGGGCTCTGGGCTTCTCTAGCCACCTCATCTTCTGCTCATCCTCGCGCGCACTCTAAAGAGAGCTCAGGTGAGAAATTGCAAACGACGAGCAATTGCTCAGAGATGAAAAGTGCCAGCACTGAAAGCTGTTGCTAGCCAGCACCCTTCCTTGGAAGCGCTTTCACAGGCGCAGCAACACTGGGGCTTTGCGCTTCTCTAGCCACCAAACGTCAAGGTCCTTCTCTTTCCGTCTCGTAGACACGAGCTGAGAAATTGCAAACGTCGAGCAATTGCTCAGAGATGAAAAGTGCCAGCACTGAAAGCTGTTGCTAGCCAGCACCCTTCCTTGGAAGCGCTTTCACAGGCGCAGCAACACTGGGGCTTTGCGCTTCTATACGCACCAAACGTCACGGTCCTTCTCTTTCCGTCTCCTAGACACGAGCTGAGAAATTGCAAACGTCGAGCAATTGCTCAGAGATGAAAAGTGCCAGCACTGAAAGCTGTTGCTAGCCAGCCCCCTTCCTTGGAAGCGCTTTTGTAGGCCTAAGAACACTGGGGCTCTGGGCTTCTCTAGCCACCTCATCTTCTGCTCATCCTCTCGCGCACTCTAAAGAGAGCTCAGGTGAGAAATTGCAAACGTCAAGCAATTGCTCAGAGATGAAAAGTGCCAGCACTGAAAGCTGTTGCTAGACAGCACCCTTCCTTGGAAGCGCTTTCACAGGCGCAGCAACACTGGGGCTTTGCGCTTCTCTAGCCACCAAACGTCACGGTCCTTCTCTTTCCGTCTCGTAGACACGAGCTGAGAAATTGCAAACGTCCAGCAATTGCTCAGAGATGAAAAGTGCCAGCACTGAAAGCTCTTGCTAGCCAGCACCCTTCCTTGGAAGCGCTTTTGTAGGCCTAAGCACACTGGGGCTCTGGGCTTCTCTAGCCACCTCATCTTCTGCTCATCCTCCCGCGCACTCTAAAGAGAGCTCAGGTGAGAAATTGCAAACGTCGAGCAATTGCTCAGAGATGAAAAGTGCCAGCACTGAAAGCTGTTGCTAGCCAGCACCCTTCCTTGGAAGCGCTTTCACAGGCGCAGCAACACTGGGGCTTTGCGCTTCTCTACCCACCAAACGTCACGGTCCTTCTCTTTCCGTCGGTAGACACGAGCTGAGAAATTGCAAACGTCGAGCAATTGCTCAGAGATGAAAAGTGCCAGCACTGAAAGCTGTTGCTAGCCAGCACCCTTCCTTGGAAGCGCTTTTGTAGGCCTAAGCACACTGGGGCTCTGGGCTTCTCTAGCCACCTCATCTTCTGCTCATCCTCCCGCGCACTCTAAAGAGAGCTCAGGTGAGAAATTGCAAACGTCGAGCAATTGCTCAGAGATGAAAAGTGCCAGCACTGAAAGCTGTTGCTAGCCAGCACCCTTCCTTGGAAGCGCTTTCACAGGCGCAGCAACACTGGGGCTTTGCGCTTCTATACGCACCAAACGTCACGGTCCTTCTCTTTCCGTCTTGTAGACACGAGCTGAGAAATTGCAAACGTCGAGCAATTGCTCAGAGATGAAAAGTGCCAGCACTGAAAGCTCTTGCTAGCCAGCACCCTTCCTTGGAAGCGCTTTCACAGGCGCAGCAACACTGGGGCTTTGCGCTTCTCTAGCCACCTCATCTTCTGCTCATCCTCGCGCGCACTCTAAAGAGAGCTCAGGTGAGAAATTGCAAACGACGAGCAATTGCTCAGAGATGAAAAGTGCCAGCACTGAAAGCTCTTGCTGGCCAGCACCCTTCCTTGGAAGCGCTTTTGTAGGCCTAAGAACACTGGGGCTCTGGGCTTCTCTAGCCACCTCATCTTCTGCTCATCCTCTCGCGCACTCTAAAGAGAGCTCAGGTGAGAAATTGCAAACGTCGAGCAATTGCTCAGAGATGAAAAGTGCCAGCACTGAAAGCTGTTGCTAGCCAGCACCCTTCCTTGGAAGCGCTTTCACAGGCGCAGCAACACTGGGGCTTTGCGCTTCTCTACCCACCAAACGTCACGGTCCTTCTCTTTCCGTCGGTAGACACGAGCTGAGAAATTGCAAACGTCGAGCAATTGCTCAGAGATGAAAAGTGCCAGCACTGAAATCTGTTGCTAGCCAGCCCCCTTCCTTGGAAGCGCTTTTGTAGGCCTAAGCACACTGGGGCTCTGGGCTTCTCTAGCCACCTAATCTTCTGCTCATCCTCCCGCGCACTCTAAAGAGAGCTCAGGTGAGAAATTGCAAACGTCGAGCAATTGCTCAGAGATGAAAAGTGCCAGCACTGAAAGCTCTTGCTAGCCAGCACCCTTCCTTGGAAGCGCTTTCACAGGCGCAGCAACACTGGGGCTTTGCGCTTCTCTACCCACCAAACGTCACGGTCCTTCTCTTTCCGTCGGTAGACACGAGCTGAGAAATTGCAAACGTCGAGCAATTGCTCAGAGATGAAAAGTGCCAGCACTGAAATCTGTTGCTAGCCAGCCCCCTTCCTTGGAAGCGCTTTTGTAGGCCTAAGCACACTGGGGCTCTGGGCTTCTCTAGCCACCTCATCTTCTGCTCATCCTCCCGCGCACTCTAAAGAGAGCTCAGGTGAGAAATTGCAAACGTCGAGCAATTGCTCAGAGATGAAAAGTGCCAGCACTGAAAGCTGTTGCTAGCCAGCACCCTTCCTTGGAAGCGCTTTCACAGGCGCAGCAACACTGGGGCTTTGCGCTTCTATACGCACCAAACGTCACGGTCCTTCTCTTTCCGTCTCGTAGACACGAGCTGAGAAATTGCAAACGTCCAGCAATTGCTCCGAGATGAAAAGTGCCAGCACTGAAAGCTGTTGCTAGCCAGCCCCCTTCCTTGGAAGCGCTTTTGTAGGCCTAAGAACACTGGGGCTCTGGGCTTCTCTAGCCACCTCATCTTCTGCTCATCCTCTCGCGCACTCTAAAGAGAGCTCAGGTGAGAAATTGCAAACGACGAGCAATTGCTCAGAGATGAAAAGTGCCAGCACTGAAAGCTCTTGCTGGCCAGCACCCTTCCTTGGAAGCGCTTTCACAGGCGCAGTAACACTGGGGCTTTGCACTTCTGTACGTACCAAACGTCACGGTCCTTCTCTTTCCGTCTTGTAGACACGAGCTGAGAAATTGCAAACGTCGAGCAATTGCTCAGAGATGAAAAGTGCCAGCACTGAAAGCTCTTGCTAGCCAGCACCCTTCCTTGGAAGCGCTTTTGTAGGCCTAAGAACACTGGGGCTCTGGGCTTCTCTAGCCACCTAATCTTCTGCTCATCCTCTCGCGCACTCTAAAGAGAGCTCAGGTGAGAAATTGCAAACGTCAAGCAATTGCTCAGAGATGAAAAGTGCCAGCACTGAAAGCTGTTGCTAGCCAGCACCCTTCCTTGGAAGCGCTTTCACAGGCGCAGCAACACTGGGGCTTTGCGCTTCTATACGCACCAAACGTCACGGTCCTTCTCTTTCCGTCGGTAGACACGAGCTGAGAAATTGCAAACGTGGAGCAATTGCTCAGAGATGAAAAGTGCCAGCACTGAAAGCTGTTGCTAGCCAGCCCCCTTCCTTGGAAGCGCTTTTGTAGGCCTAAGAACACTGGGGCTCTGGGCTTCTCTAGCCACCTCATCTTCTGCTCATCCTCTCGCGCACTCTAAAGAGAGCTCAGGTGAGAAATTGCAAACGACGAGCAATTGCTCAGAGATGAAAAGTGCCAGCACTGAAAGCTGTTGCTAGCCAGCACCCTTCCTTGGAAGCGCTTTCACAGGCGCAGCAACACTGGGGCTTTGCGCTTCTCTACCCACCAAGCGTCACGGTCCTTCTCTTTCCGTCTCGTAGACACGAGCTGAGAAATTGCAAACGTCGAGCAATTGCTCAGAGATGAAAAGGGCCAGCACTGAAAGCTCTTGCTAGCCAGCACCCTTCCTTGGAAGCGCTTTCACAGGCGCAGCAACACTGGGGCTTTGCGCTTCTCTACCCACCAAACGTCACGGTCCTTCTCTTTCCGTCTCGTAGACACGAGCTGAGAAATTGCAAACGTCGAGCAATTGCTCAGAGATGAAAAGTGCCAGCACTGAAAGCTCTTGCTAGCCAGCACCCTTCCTTGGAAGCGCTTTTGTAGGCCTAAGAACAGTGGGGCTCTGGGCTTCTCTAGCCACCTCATCTTCTGCTCATCCTCTCGCGCACTCTAAAGAGAGCTCAGGTGAGAAATTGCAAACGTCGAGCAATTGCTCAGAGATGAAAAGTGCCAGCACTGAAAGCTGTTGCTAGCCAGCACCCTTCCTTGGAAGCGCTTTCACAGGCGCAGCAACACTGGGGCTTTGCGCTTCTATACGCACCAAACGTCATGGTCCTTCTCTTTCCGTCTCGTAGACACGAGCTGAGAAATTGCAAACGTCGAGCAATTGCTCAGAGATGAAAAGTGCCAGCACTGAAAGCTCTTGCTAGCCAGCACCCTTCCTTGGAAGCGCTTTCACAGGCGCAGCAACACTGGGGCTTTGCGCTTCTATACGCACCAAACGTCACGGTCCTTCTCTTTCCGTCGGTAGACACGAGCTGAGAAATTGCAAACGTCGAGCAATTGCTCAGAGATGAAAAGTGCCAGCACTGAAAGCTGTTGCTAGCCAGCACCCTTCCTTGGAAGCGCTTTTGTAGGCCTAAGAACAGTGGGGCTCTGGGCTTCTCTAGCCACCTCATCTTCTGCTCATCCTCTCGCGCACTCTAAAGAGAGCTCAGGTGAGAAATTGCAAACGTCGAGCAATTGCTCAGAGATGAAAAGTGCCAGCACTGAAAGCTGTTGCTAGCCAGCACCCTTCCTTGGAAGCGCTTTCACAGGCGCAGCAACACTGGGGCTTTGCGCTTCTATACGCACCAAACGTCATGGTCCTTCTCTTTCCGTCTCGTAGACACGAGCTGAGAAATTGCAAACGTCGAGCAATTGCTCAGAGATGAAAAGTGCCAGCACTGAAAGCTCTTGCTAGCCAGCACCCTTCCTTGGAAGCGCTTTTGTAGGCCTAAGAACACTGGGGCTCTGGGCTTCTCTAGCCACCTCATCTTCTGCTCATCCTCGCGCGCACTCTAAAGAGAGCTCAGGTGAGAAATTGCAAATGTCGAGCAATTGCTCAGAGATGAAAAGTGCCAGCACTGAAAGCTGTTGCTAGCCAGCACCCTTCCTTGGAAGCGCTTTCACAGGCGCAGCAACACTGGGGCTTTGCGCTTCTATACGCACCAAACGTCACGGTCCTTCTCTTTCCGTCTCGTAGACATGAGCTGAGAAATTGCAAACGTCGAGCAATTGCTCCGAGATGAAAAGTGCCAGCACTGAAAGCTGTTGCTAGCCAGCACCCTTCCTTGGAAGCGCTTTTGTAGGCCTAAGAACACTGGGGCTCTGGGCTTCTCTAGCCACCTCATCTTCTGCTCATCCTCTCGCGCACTCTAAAGAGAGCTCAGGTGAGAAATTGCAAACGTCCAGCAATTGCTCAGAGATGAAAAGGGCCAGCACTGAAAGCTCTTGCTAGCCAGCACCCTTCCTTGGAAGCGCTTTCACAGGCGCAGCAACACTGGGGCTTTGCGCTTCTCTAGCCACCAAGCGTCACGGTCCTTCTCTTTCCGTCTCGTAGACACGAGCTGAGAAATTGCAAACGTCGAGCAATTGCTCAGAGATGAAAAGTGCCAGCACTGAAAGCTGTTGCTAGCCAGCACCCTTCCTTGGAAGCGCTTTCACAGGCGCAGCAACACTGGGGCTTTGCGCTTCTCTACCCACCAAACGTCACGGTCCTTCTCTTTCCGTCTCGTAGACACGAGCTGAGAAATTACAAACGTCGAGCAATTGCTCAGAGATGAAAAGTGCCAGCACTGAAAGCTGTTGCTAGCCAGCACCCTTCCTTGGAAGCGCTTTCACAGGCGCAGCAACACTGGGGCTTTGCGCTTCAATACGCACCAAACGTCACGGTCCTTCTCTTTCCGTCGGTAGACACGAGCTGAGAAATTGCAAACGTCGAGCAATTGCTCAGAGATGAAAAGTGCCAGCACTGAAAGCTCTTGCTAGCCAGCACCCTTCCTTGGAAGCGCTTTTGTAGGCCTAAGAACACTGGGGCTCTGGGCTTCTCTAGCCACCTCATCTTCTGCTCATCCTCTCGCGCACTCTAAAGAGAGCTCAGGTGAGAAATTGCAAACGTCGAGCAATTGCTCAGAGATGAAAAGTGCCAGCACTGAAAGCTGTTGCTAGCCAGCACCCTTCCTTGGAAGCGCTTTCACAGGCGCAGCAACACTGGGGCTTTGCGCTTCTCTACCCACCAAACGTCACGGTCCTTCTCTTTCCGTCTCGTAGACACGAGCTGAGAAATTGCAAACGTCGAGCAATTGCTCAGAGATGAAAAGTGCCAGCACTGAAAGCTGTTGCTAGCCAGCACCCTTCCTTGGAAGCGCTTTCACAGGCGCAGCAACACTGGGGCTTTGCGCTTCTCTAGCCACCAAACGTCACGGTCCTTCTCTTTCCGTCTCGTAGACACGAGCTGAGAAATTGCAAACGTCGAGCAATTGCTCCGAGATGAAAAGTGCCAGCACTGAAAGCTGTTGCTAGCCAGCACCGTTCCTTGGAAGCGCTTTTGTAGGCCTAAGAACACTGGGGCTCTGGGCTTCTCTAGCCACCTCATCTTCTGCTCATCCTCTCGCGCACTCTAAAGAGAGCTCAGGTGAGAAATTGCAAACGTCGAGCAATTGCTCAGAGATGAAAAGTGCCAGCACTGAAAGCTCTTGCTAGACAGCACCCTTCCTTGGAAGCGCTTTCACAGGCGCAGCAACACTGGGGCTTTGCGCTTCTCTAGCCACCAAACGTCACGGTCCTTCTCTTTCCGTCGGTAGACACGAGCTGAGAAATTGCAAACGTCGAGCAATTGCTCAGAGATGAAAAGTGCCAGCACTGAAAGCTCTTGCTAGCCAGCACCCTTCCTTGGAAGCGCTTTTGTAGACCTAAGAACACTGGGGCTCTGGGCTTCTCTAGCCACCTCATCTTCTGCTCATCCTCGCGCGCACTCTAAAGAGAGCTCAGGTGAGAAATTGCAAATGTCGAGCAATTGCTCAGAGATGAAAAGTGCCAGCACTGAAAGCTGTTGCTAGCCAGCACCCTTCCTTGGAAGCGCTTTCACAGGCGCAGCAACACTGGGGCTTTGCGCTTCTATACGCACCAAACGTCACGGTCCTTCTCTTTCCGTCTTGTAGACACGAGCTGAGAAATTGCAAACGTCGAGCAATTGCTCAGAGATGAAAAGTGCCAGCACTGAAAGCTGTTGCTAGCCAGCACCCTTCCTTGGAAGCGCTTTCACAGGCGCAGCAACACTGGGGCTTTGCGCTTCTCTAGCCACCTCATCTTCTGCTCATCCTCTCGCGCACTCTAAAGAGAGCTCAGGTGAGAAATTGCAAACGACGAGCAATTGCTCAGAGATGAAAAGTGCCAGCACTGAAAGCTCTTGCTGGCCAGCACCCTTCCTTGGAAGCGCTTTTGTAGGCCTAAGAACACTGGGGCTCTGGGCTTCTCTAGCCACCTCATCTTCTGCTCATCCTCTCGCGCACTCTAAAGAGAGCTCAGGTGAGAAATTGCAAACGTCGAGCAATTGCTCAGAGATGAAAAGTGCCAGCACTGAAAGCTGTTGCTAGCCAGCACCCTTCCTTGGAAGCGCTTTCACAGGCGCAGCAACACTGGGGCTTTGCGCTTCTCTACCCACCAAACGTCACGGTCCTTCTCTTTCCGTCGGTAGACACGAGCTGAGAAATTGCAAACGTCGAGCAATTGCTCAGAGATGAAAAGTGCCAGCACTGAAATCTGTTGCTAGCCAGCCCCCTTCCTTGGAAGCGCTTTTGTAGGCCTAAGCACACTGGGGCTCTGGGCTTCTCTAGCCACCTCATCTTCTGCTCATCCTCCCGCGCACTCTAAAGAGAGCTCAGGTGAGAAATTGCAAACGTCGAGCAATTGCTCAGAGATGAAAAGTGCCAGCACTGAAAGCTCTTGCTAGCCAGCACCCTTCCTTGGAAGCGCTTTCACAGGCGCAGCAACACTGGGGCTTTGCGCTTCTCTACCCACCAAACGTCACGGTCCTTCTCTTTCCGTCGGTAGACACGAGCTGAGAAATTGCAAACGTCGAGCAATTGCTCAGAGATGAAAAGTGCCAGCACTGAAATCTGTTGCTAGCCAGCCCCCTTCCTTGGAAGCGCTTTTGTAGGCCTAAGCACACTGGGGCTCTGGGCTTCTCTAGCCACCTCATCTTCTGCTCATCCTCCCGCGCACTCTAAAGAGAGCTCAGGTGAGAAATTGCAAACGACGAGCAATTGCTCAGAGATGAAAAGTGCCAGCACTGAAAGCTGTTGCTAGCCAGCACCCTTCCTTGGAAGCGCTTTCACAGGCGCAGCAACACTGGGGCTTTGCGCTTCTATACGCACCAAACGTCACGGTCCTTCTCTTTCCGTCTCGTAGACACGAGCTGAGAAATTGCAAACGTCCAGCAATTGCTCCGAGATGAAAAGTGCCAGCACTGAAAGCTGTTGCTAGCCAGCCCCCTTCCTTGGAAGCGCTTTTGTAGGCCTAAGAACACTGGGGCTCTGGGCTTCTCTAGCCACCTCATCTTCTGCTCATCCTCTCGCGCACTCTAAAGAGAGCTCAGGTGAGAAATTGCAAACGACGAGCAATTGCTCAGAGATGAAAAGTGCCAGCACTGAAAGCTCTTGCTGGCCAGCACCCTTCCTTGGAAGCGCTTTCACAGGCGCAGCAACACTGGGGCTTTGCACTTCTGTACGTACCAAACGTCACGGTCCTTCTCTTTCCGTCTTGTAGACACGAGCTGAGAAATTGCAAACGTCGAGCAATTGCTCAGAGATGAAAAGTGCCAGCACTGAAAGCTCTTGCTAGCCAGCACCCTTCCTTGGAAGCGCTTTTGTAGGCCTAAGAACACTGGGGCTCTGGGCTTCTCTAGCCACCTAATCTTCTGCTCATCCTCTCGCGCACTCTAAAGAGAGCTCAGGTGAGAAATTGCAAACGTCAAGCAATTGCTCCGAGATGAAAAGTGCCAGCACTGAAAGCTGTTGCTAGCCAGCACCCTTCCTTGGAAGCGCTTTCACAGGCGCAGCAACACTGGGGCTTTGCGCTTCTATACGCACCAAACGTCACGGTCCTTCTCTTTCCGTCGGTAGACACGAGCTGAGAAATTGCAAACGTGGAGCAATTGCTCAGAGATGAAAAGTGCCAGCACTGAAAGCTGTTGCTAGCCAGCACCCTTCCTTGGAAGCGCTTTTGTAGGCCTAAGAACACTGGGGCTCTGGGCTTCTCTAGCCACCTCATCTTCTGCTCATCCTCTCGCGCACTCTAAAGAGAGCTCAGGTGAGAAATTGCAAACGACGAGCAATTGCTCAGAGATGAAAAGTGCCAGCACTGAAAGCTGTTGCTAGCCAGCACCCTTCCTTGGAAGCGCTTTCACAGGCGCAGCAACACTGGGGCTTTGCGCTTCTCTACCCACCAAGCGTCACGGTCCTTCTCTTTCCGTCTCGTAGACACGAGCTGAGAAATTGCAAACGTCGAGCAATTGCTCAGAGATGAAAAGGGCCAGCACTGAAAGCTCTTGCTAGCCAGCACCCTTCCTTGGAAGCGCTTTCACAGGCGCAGCAACACTGGGGCTTTGCGCTTCTCTACCCACCAAACGTCACGGTCCTTCTCTTTCCGTCTCGTAGACACGAGCTGAGAAATTGCAAACGTCGAGCAATTGCTCAGAGATGAAAAGTGCCAGCACTGAAAGCTCTTGCTAGCCAGCACCCTTCCTTGGAAGCGCTTTTGTAGGCCTAAGAACAGTGGGACTCTGGGCTTCTCTAGCCACCTCATCTTCTGCTCATCCTCTCGCGCACTCTAAAGAGAGCTCAGGTGAGAAATTGCAAACGTCGAGCAATTGCTCAGAGATGAAAAGTGCCAGCACTGAAAGCTGTTGCTAGCCAGCACCCTTCCTTGGAAGCGCTTTCACAGGCGCAGCAACACTGGGGCTTTGCGCTTCTATACGCACCAAACGTCATGGTCCTTCTCTTTCCGTCTCGTAGACACGAGCTGAGAAATTGCAAACGTCGAGCAATTGCTCAGAGATGAAAAGTGCCAGCACTGAAAGCTGTTGCTAGCCAGCACCCTTCCTTGGAAGCGCTTTCACAGGCGCAGCAACACTGGGGCTTTGCGCTTCTATACGCACCAAACGTCACGGTCCTTCTCTTTCCGTCGGTAGACACGAGCTGAGAAATTGCAAACGTCGAGCAATTGCTCAGAGATGAAAAGTGCCAGCACTGAAAGCTGTTGCTAGCCAGCACCCTTCCTTGGAAGCGCTTTTGTAGGCCTAAGAACAGTGGGGCTCTGGGCTTCTCTAGCCACCTCATCTTCTGCTCATCCTCTCGCGCACTCTAAAGAGAGCTCAGGTGAGAAATTGCAAACGTCGAGCAATTGCTCAGAGATGAAAAGTGCCAGCACTGAAAGCTCTTGCTAGCCAGCACCCTTCCTTGGAAGCGCTTTCACAGGCGCAGCAACACTGGGGCTTTGCGCTTCTATACGCACCAAACGTCATGGTCCTTCTCTTTCCGTCTCGTAGACACGAGCTGAGAAATTGCAAACGTCGAGCAATTGCTCAGAGATGAAAAGTGCCAGCACTGAAAGCTGTTGCTAGCCAGCACCCTTCCTTGGAAGCGCTTTTGTAGGCCTAAGAACACTGGGGCTCTGGGCTTCTCTAGCCACCTCATCTTCTGCTCATCCTCGCGCGCACTCTAAAGAGAGCTCAGGTGAGAAATTGCAAATGTCGAGCAATTGCTCAGAGATGAAAAGTGCCAGCACTGAAAGCTGTTGCTAGCCAGCACCCTTCCTTGGAAGCGCTTTCACAGGCGCAGCAACACTGGGGCTTTGCGCTTCTATACGCACCAAACGTCACGGTCCTTCTCTTTCCGTCTCGTAGACATGAGCTGAGAAATTGCAAACGTCGAGCAATTGCTCCGAGATGAAAAGTGCCAGCACTGAAAGCTGTTGCTAGCCAGCACCCTTCCTTGGAAGCGCTTTTGTAGGCCTAAGAACACTGGGGCTCTGGGCTTCTCTAGCCACCTCATCTTCTGCTCATCCTCTCGCGCACTCTAAAGAGAGCTCAGGTGAGAAATTGCAAACGACGAGCAATTGCTCAGAGATGAAAAGTGCCAGCACTGAAAGCTCTTGCTAGCCAGCACCCTTCCTTGGAAGCGCTTTCACAGGCGCAGCAACACTGGGGCTTTGCGCTTCTCTAGCCACCAAGCGTCACGGTCCTTCTCTTTCCGTCTCGTAGACACGAGCTGAGAAATTGCAAACGTCGAGCAATTGCTCAGAGATGAAAAGTGCCAGCACTGAAAGCTGTTGCTAGCCAGCACCCTTCCTTGGAAGCGCTTTCACAGGCGCAGCAACACTGGGGCTTTGCGCTTCTCTACCCACCAAACGTCACGGTCCTTCTCTTTCCGTCTCGTAGACACGAGCTGAGAAATTACAAACGTCGAGCAATTGCTCAGAGATGAAAAGTGCCAGCACTGAAAGCTCTTGCTAGCCAGCCCCCTTCCTTGGAAGCGCTTTCACAGGCGCAGCAACACTGGGGCTTTGCGCTTCAATACGCACCAAACGTCACGGTCCTTCTCTTTCCGTCGGTAGACACGAGCTGAGAAATTGCAAACGTCGAGCAATTGCTCAGAGATGAAAAGTGCCAGCACTGAAAGCTGTTGCTAGCCAGCCCCCTTCCTTGGAAGCGCTTTTGTAGGCCTAAGAACACTGGGGCTCTGGGCTTCTCTAGCCACCTCATCTTCTGCTCATCCTCTCGCGCACTCTAAAGAGAGCTCAGGTGAGAAATTGCAAACGTCGAGCAATTGCTCAGAGATGAAAAGTGCCAGCACTGAAAGCTGTTGCTAGACAGCACCCTTCCTTGGAAGCGCTTTCACAGGCGCAGCAACACTGGGGCTTTGCGCTTCTCTACCCACCAAACGTCATGGTCCTTCTCTTTCCGTCTCGTAGACACGAGCTGAGAAATTGCAAACGTCGAGCAATTGCTCAGAGATGAAAAGTGCCAGCACTGAAAGCTGTTGCTAGCCAGCACCCTTCCTTGGAAGCGCTTTCACAGGCGCAGCAACACTGGGGCTTTGCGCTTCTCTAGCCACCAAACGTCACGGTCCTTCTCTTTCCGTCTCGTAGACACGAGCTGAGAAATTGCAAACGTCGAGCAATTGCTCCGAGATGAAAAGTGCCAGCACTGAAAGCTGTTGCTAGCCAGCACCGTTCCTTGGAAGCGCTTTTGTAGGCCTAAGAACACTGGGGCTCTGGGCTTCTCTAGCCACCTCATCTTCTGCTCATCCTCTCGCGCACTCTAAAGAGAGCTCAGGTGAGAAATTGCAAACGTCGAGCAATTGCTCAGAGATGAAAAGTGCCAGCACTGAAAGCTCTTGCTAGACAGCACCCTTCCTTGGAAGCGCTTTCACAGGCGCAGCAACACTGGGGCTTTGCGCTTCTCTAGCCACCAAACGTCACGGTCCTTCTCTTTCCGTCGGTAGACACGAGCTGAGAAATTGCAAACGTCGAGCAATTGCTCAGAGATGAAAAGTGCCAGCACTGAAAGCTGTTGCTAGCCAGCACCCTTCCTTGGAAGCGCTTTTGTAGACCTAAGAACACTGGGGCTCTGGGCTTCTCTACCCACCTCATCTTCTGCTCATCCTCGCGCGCACTCTAAAGAGAGCTCAGGTGAGAAATTGCAAACGTCGAGCAATTGCTCAGAGATGAAAAGTGCCAGCACTGAAAGCTGTTGCTAGCCAGCACCCTTCCTTGGAAGCGCTTTCACAGGCGCAGCAACACTGGGGCTTTGCGCTTCTCTAGCCACCAAACGTCAAGGTCCTTCTCTTTCCGTCTCGTAGACACGAGCTGAGAAATTGCAAACGTCGAGCAATTGCTCAGAGATGAAAAGTGCCAGCACTGAAAGCTGTTGCTAGCCAGCACCCTTCCTTGGAAGCGCTTTCACAGGCGCAGCAACACTGGGGCTTTGCACTTCTATACGCACCAAACGTCACGGTCCTTCTCTTTCCGTCGGTAGACACGAGCTGAGAAATTGCAAACGTCGAGCAATTGCTCAGAGATGAAAAGTGCCAGCACTGAAAGCTGTTGCTAGCCAGCACCCTTCCTTGGAAGCGCTTTTGTAGGCCTAAGAACACTGGGGCTCTGGGCTTCTCTAGCCACCTCATCTTCTGCTCATCCTCTCGCGCACTCTAAAGAGAGCTCAGGTGAGAAATTGCAAACGTGGAGCAATTGCTCAGAGATGAAAAGTGCCAGCACTGAAAGCTGTTGCTAGCCAGCACCCTTCCTTGGAAGCGCTTTCACAGGCGCAGCAACACTGGGGCTTTGCGCTTCTCTAGCCACCAAACGTCACGGTCCTTCTCTTTCCGTCGGTAGACACGAGCTGAGAAATTGCAAACGTCGAGCAATTGCTCAGAGATGAAAAGTGCCAGCACTGAAATCTGTTGCTAGCCAGCCCCCTTCCTTGGAAGCGCTTTTGAAGGCCTAAGCACACTGGGGCTCTGGGCTTCTCTAGCCACCTCATCTTCTGCTCATCCTCCCGCGCACTCTAAAGAGAGCTCAGGTGAGAAATTGCAAACGTCGAGCAATTGCTCAGAGATGAAAAGTGCCAGCACTGAAAGCTGTTGCTAGCCAGCACCCTTCCTTGGAAGTGCTTTCACAGGCGCAGCAACACTGGGGCTTTGCGCTTCTCTACCCACCAAACGTCACGGTCCTTCTCTTTCCGTCGGTAGACACGAGCTGAGAAATTGCAAACGTCGAGCAATTGCTCCGAGATGAAAAGTGCCAGCACTGAAAGCTGTTGCTAGCCAGCCCCCTTCCTTGGAAGCGCTTTTGTAGGCCTAAGCACACTGGGGCTCTGGGCTTCTCTAGCCACCTCATCTTCTGCTCATCCTCCCGCGCACTCTAAAGAGAGCTCAGGTGAGAAATTGCAAACGTCGAGCAATTGCTCAGAGATGAAAAGTGCCAGCACTGAAAGCTGTTGCTAGCCAGCACCCTTCTTGGAAGCGCTTTCACAGGCGCAGCAACACTGGGGCTTTGCACTTCTCTACGCACCAAACGTCACGGTCCTTCTCTTTCCGTCTCGTAGACACGAGCTGAGAAATTGCAAACGTCCAGCAATTGCTCAGAGATGAAAAGTGCCAGCACTGAAAGCTCTTGCTAGCCAGCACCCTTCCTTGGAAGCGCTTTTGTAGGCCTAAGAACACTGGGGCTCTGGGCTTCTCTAGCCACCTAATCTTCTGCTCATCCTCTCGCGCACTCTAAAGAGAGCTCAGGTGAGAAATTGCAAACGTCAAGCAATTGCTCAGAGATGAAAAGTGCCAGCACTGAAAGCTGTTGCTAGCCAGCACCCTTCCTTGGAAGCGCTTTCACAGGCGCAGCAACACTGGGGCTTTGCGCTTCTCTACCCACCAAACGTCACGGTCCTTCTCTTTCCGTCTTGTAGACACGAGCTGAGAAATTGCAAACGTGGAGCAATTGCTCAGAGATGAAAAGTGCCAGCACTGAAAGCTGTTGCTAGCCAGCACCCTTCCTTGGAAGCGCTTTTGTAGGCCTAAGAACACTGGGGCTCTGGGCTTCTCTAGCCACCTCATCTTCTGCTCATCCTCTCGCGCACTCTAAAGAGAGCTCAGGTGAGAAATTGCAAACGACGAGCAATTGCTCAGAGATGAAAAGTGCCAGCACTGAAAGCTGTTGCTAGCCAGCACCCTTCCTTGGAAGCGCTTTCACAGGCGCAGCAACACTGGGGCTTTGCGCTTCTATACGCACCAAACGTCACGGTCCTTCTCTTTCCGTCGGTAGACACGAGCTGAGAAATTGCAAACGTGGAGCAATTGCTCAGAGATGAAAAGTGCCAGCACTGAAAGCTGTTGCTAGCCAGCACCCTTCCTTGGAAGCGCTTTTGTAGGCCTAAGAACACTGGGGCTCTGGGCTTCTCTAGCCACCTCATCTTCTGCTCATCCTCTCGCGCACTCTAAAGAGAGCTCAGGTGAGAAATTGCAAACGTCGAGCAATTGCTCAGAGATGAAAAGTGCCAGCACTGAAAGCTCTTGCTAGACAGCACCCTTCCTTGGAAGCGCTTTCACAGGCGCAGCAACACTGGGGCTTTGCGCTTCTCTACCCACCAAGCGTCACGGTCCTTCTCTTTCCGTCTCGTAGACACGAGCTGAGAAATTGCAAACGTCGAGCAATTGCTCAGAGATGAAAAGTGCCAGCACTGAAAGCTGTTGCTAGCCAGCACCCTTCCTTGGAAGCGCTTTCACAGGCGCAGCAACACTGGGGCTTTGCGCTTCTCTACCCACCAAACGTCACGGTCCTTCTCTTTCCGTCTCGTAGACACGAGCTGAGAAATTGCAAACGTCCAGCAATTGCTCAGAGATGAAAAGTGCCAGCACTGAAAGCTCTTGCTAGCCAGCACCCTTCCTTGGAAGCGCTTTTGTAGGCCTAAGAACAGTGGGGCTCTGGGCTTCTCTAGCCACCTCATCTTCTGCTCATCCTCTCGCGCACTCTAAAGAGAGCTCAGGTGAGAAATTGCAAACGTCGAGCAATTGCTCAGAGATGAAAAGTGCCAGCACTGAAAGCTGTTGCTAGCCAGCACCCTTCCTTGGAAGCGCTTTCACAGGCGCAGCAACACTGGGGCTTTGCGCTTCTATACGCACCAAACGTCATGGTCCTTCTCTTTCCGTCTCGTAGACACGAGCTGAGAAATTGCAAACGTCGAGCAATTGCTCAGAGATGAAAAGTGCCAGCACTGAAAGCTCTTGCTAGCCAGCACCCTTCCTTGGAAGCGCTTTCACAGGCGCAGCAACACTGGGGCTTTGCGCTTCTATACGCACCAAACGTCACGGTCCTTCTCTTTCCGTCTCCTAGACACGAGCTGAGAAATTGCAAACGTCGAGCAATTGCTCAGAGATGAAAAGTGCCAGCACTGAAAGCTGTTGCTAGCCAGCACCCTTCCTTGGAAGCGCTTTTGTAGGCCTAAGAACACTGGGGCTCTGGGCTTCTCTAGCCACCTCATCTTCTGCTCATCCTCTCGCGCACTCTAAAGAGAGCTCAGGTGAGAAATTGCAAACGTCCAGCAATTGCTCAGAGATGAAAAGTGCCAGCACTGAAAGCTCTTGCTAGCCAGCACCCTTCCTTGGAAGCGCTTTCACAGGCGCAGCAACACTGGGGCTTTGCGCTTCTCTAGCCACCAAGCGTCACGGTCCTTCTCTTTCCGTCTCGTAGACACGAGCTGAGAAATTGCAAACGTCGAGCAATTGCTCAGAGATGAAAAGTGCCAGCACTGAAAGCTGTTGCTAGCCAGCACCCTTCCTTGGAAGCGCTTTTGTAGGCCTAAGAACACTGGGGCTCTGGGCTTCTCTAGCCACCTCATCTTCTGCTCATCCTCGCGCGCACTCTAAAGAGAGCTCAGGTGAGAAATTGCAAATGTCGAGCAATTGCTCAGAGATGAAAAGTGCCAGCACTGAAAGCTGTTGCTAGCCAGCACCCTTCCTTGGAAGCGCTTTCACAGGCGCAGCAACACTGGGGCTTTGCGCTTCTATACGCACCAAACGTCACGGTCCTTCTCTTTCCGTCTCGTAGACATGAGCTGAGAAATTGCAAACGTCGAGCAATTGCTCAGAGATGAAAAGTGCCAGCACTGAAAGCTGTTGCTAGCCAGCACCCTTCCTTGGAAGCGCTTTTGTAGGCCTAAGAACACTGGGGCTCTGGGCTTCTCTAGCCACCTCATCTTCTGCTCATCCTCTCGCGCACTCTAAAGAGAGCTCAGGTGAGAAATTGCAAACGACGAGCAATTGCTCAGAGATGAAAAGTGCCAGCACTGAAAGCTCTTGCTAGCCAGCACCCTTCCTTGGAAGCGCTTTCACAGGCGCAGCAACACTGGGGCTTTGCGCTTCTCTAGCCACCAAGCGTCACGGTCCTTCTCTTTCCGTCTCGTAGACACGAGCTGAGAAATTGCAAACGTCGAGCAATTGCTCAGAGATGAAAAGTGCCAGCACTGAAAGCTCTTGCTAGCCAGCACCCTTCCTTGGAAGCGCTTTCACAGGCGCAGCAACACTGGGGCTTTGCGCTTCTCTACCCACCAAACGTCACGGTCCTTCTCTTTCCGTCTCGTAGACACGAGCTGAGAAATTACAAACGTCGAGCAATTGCTCAGAGATGAAAAGTGCCAGCACTGAAAGCTCTTGCTAGCCAGCCCCCTTCCTTGGAAGCGCTTTCACAGGCGCAGCAACACTGGGGCTTTGCGCTTCAATACGCACCAAACGTCACGGTCCTTCTCTTTCCGTCGGTAGACACGAGCTGAGAAATTGCAAACGTCGAGCAATTGCTCAGAGATGAAAAGTGCCAGCACTGAAAGCTCTTGCTAGCCAGCACCCTTCCTTGGAAGCGCTTTTGTAGGCCTAAGAACACTGGGGCTCTGGGCTTCTCTAGCCACCTCATCTTCTGCTCATCCTCTCGCGCACTCTAAAGAGAGCTCAGGTGAGAAATTGCAAACGTCGAGCAATTGCTCAGAGATGAAAAGTGCTAGCACTGAAAGCTCTTGCTAGCCAGCACCCTTCCTTGGAAGCGCTTTCACAGGCGCAGCAACACTGGGGCTTTGCGCTTCTATACGCACCAAACGTCACGGTCCTTCTCTTTCCGTCTCGTAGACACGAGCTGAGAAATTGCAAACGTCGAGCAATTGCTCAGAGATGAAAAGTGCCAGCACTGAAAGCTGTTGCTAGCCAGCACCCTTCCTTGGAAGCGCTTTCACAGGCGCAGCAACACTGGGGCTTTGCGCTTCTATACGCACCAAACGTCACGGTCCTTCTCTTTCCGTCTCGTAGACACGAGCTGAGAAATTGCAAACGTCGAGCAATTGCTCCGAGATGAAAAGTGCCAGCACTGAAAGCTGTTGCTAGCCAGCACCCTTCCTTGGAAGCGCTTTTGTAGGCCTAAGAACACTGGGGCTCTGGGCTTCTCTAGCCACCTCATCTTCTGCTCATCCTCTCGCGCACTCTAAAGAGAGCTCAGGTGAGAAATTGCAAACGACGAGCAATTGCTCAGAGATGAAAAGTGCCAGCACTGAAAGCTCTTGCTAGACAGCACCCTTCCTTGGAAGCGCTTTCACAGGCGCAGCAACACTGGGGCTTTGCGCTTCTATACGCACCAAACGTCACGGTCCTTCTCTTTCCGTCGGTAGACACGAGCTGAGAAATTGCAAACGTCGAGCAATTGCTCAGAGAGGAAAAGTGCCAGCACTGAAAGCTGTTGCTAGCCAGCCCCCTTCCTTGGAAGCGCTTTTGTAGGCCTAAGAACACTGGGGCTCTGGGCTTCTCTAGCCACCTCATCTTCTGCTCATCATCTCGCGCACTCTAAAGAGAGCTCAGGTGAGAAATTGCAAACGTCGAGCAATTGCTCAGAGATGAAAAGTGCCAGCACTGAAAGCTCTTGCTAGCCAGCACCCTTCCTTGGAAGCGCTTTCACAGGCGCAGCAACACTGGGGCTTTGCGCTTCTCTAGCCACCAAACGTCACGGTCCTTCTCTTTCCGTCGGTAGACACGAGCTGAGAAATTGCAAACGTCGAGCAATTGCTGAGAGATGAAAAGTGCCAGCACTGAAATCTGTTGCTAGCCAGCCCCCTTCCTTGGAAGCGCTTTTGTAGGCCTAAGCACACTGGGGCTCTGGGCTTCTCTAGCCACCTCATCTTCTGCTCATCCTCTCGCGCACTCTAAAGAGAGCTCAGGTGAGAAATTGCAAACGTCGAGCAATTGCTCAGAGATGAAAAGTGCCAGCACTGAAAGCTGTTGCTAGCCAGCACCCTTCCTTGGAAGCGCTTTCACAGGCGCAGCAACACTGGGGCTTTGCGCTTCTCTAGCCACCAAACGTCACGGTCCTTCTCTTTCCGTCGGTAGACACGAGCTGAGTAATTGCAAACGTCGAGCAATTGCTCAGAGATGAAAAGTGCCAGCACTGAAAGCTGTTGCTAGCCAGCACCCTTCCTTGGAAGCGCTTTTGTAGGCCTAAGAACACTGGGGCTCTGGGCTTCTCTAGCCACCTCATCTTCTGCTCATCCTCTCGCGCACTCTAAAGAGAGCTCAGGTGAGAAATTGCAAATGTCGAGCAATTGCTCAGAGATGAAAAGTGCCAGCACTGAAAGCTGTTGCTAGCCAGCACCCTTCCTTGGAAGCGCTTTCACAGGCGCAGCAACACTGGGGCTTTGCGCTTCTATACGCACCAAATGTCACGGTCCTTCTCTTTCCGTCTTGTAGACACGAGCTGAGAAATTGCAAACGTCGAGCGATTGCTCAGAGATGAAAAGTGCCAGCACTGAAAGCTGTTGCTAGCCAGCACCCTTCCTTGGAAGCGCTTTCACAGGCGCAGCAACACTGGGGCTTTGCGCTTCTATACGCACCAAACGTCACGGTCATTCTCTTTCCGTCTCGTAGACACGAGCTGAGAAATTGCAAACGTCGAGCAATTGCTCAGAGATGAAAAGTGCCAGCACTGAAAGCTCTTGCTAGCCAGCACCCTTCCTTGGAAGCGCTTTCACAGGCGCAGCAACACTGGGGCTTTGCGCTTCTCTAGCCACCAAGCGTCACGGTCCTTCTCTTTCCGTCTCGTAGACACGAGCTGAGAAATTGCAAACGTCGAGCAATTGCTCAGAGATGAAAAGTGCCAGCACTGAAAGCTGTTGCTAGCCAGCCCCCTTCCTTGGAAGCGCTTTCACAGGCGCAGCAACACTGGGGCTTTGCGCTTCTCTACCCACCAAGCGTCACGGTCCTTCTCTTTCCGTCTCGTAGACACGAGCTGAGAAATTACAAACGTCGAGCAATTGCTCAGAGATGAAAAGTGCCAGCACTGAAAGCTGTTGCTAGCCAGCCCCCTTCCTTGGAAGCGCTTTCACAGGCGCAGCAACACTGGGGCTTTGCGCTTCAATACGCACCAAACGTCACGGTCCTTCTCTTTCCGTCGGTAGACACGAGCTGAGAAATTGCAAACGTCGAGCAATTGCTCCGAGATGAAAAGTGCCAGCACTGAAAGCTCTTGCTAGCCAGCACCCTTCCTTGGAAGCGCTTTTGTAGGCCTAAGAACACTGGGGCTCTGGGCTTCTCTAGCCACCTCATCCTCTGCTCATCCTCTCGCGCACTCTAAAGAGAGCTCAGGTGAGAAATTGCAAACGTCGAGCAATTGCTCAGAGATGAAAAGTGCTAGCACTGAAAGCTGTTGCTAGCCAGCACCCTTCCTTGGAAGCGCTTTCACAGGCGCAGCAACACTGGGGCTTTGCGCTTCTATACGCACCAAACGTCATGGTCCTTCTCTTTCCGTCTCGTAGACACGAGCTGAGAAATTGCAAACGTCGAGCAATTGCTCAGAGATGAAAAGTGCCAGCACTGAAAGCTGTTGCTAGCCAGCACCCTTCCTTGGAAGCGCTTTCACAGGCGCAGCAACACTGGGGCTTTGCGCTTCTATACGCACCAAACGTCACGGTCCTTCTCTTTCCGTCTCCTAGACACGAGCTGAGAAATTGCAAACGTCGAGCAATTGCTCAGAGATGAAAAGTGCCAGCACTGAAAGCTGTTGCTAGCCAGCACCCTTCCTTGGAAGCGCTTTTGTAGGCCTAAGAACACTGGGGCTCTGGGCTTCTCTAGCCACCTCATCTTCTGCTCATCCTCTCGCGCACTCTAAAGAGAGCTCAGGTGAGAAATTGCAAACGTCGAGCAATTGCTCAGAGATGAAAAGTGCCAGCACTGAAAGCTGTTGCTAGCCAGCACCCTTCCTTGGAAGCGCTTTCACAGGCGCAGCAACACTGGGGCTTTGCGCTTCTATACGCACCAAACGTCACGGTCCTTCTCTTTCCGTCGGTAGACACGAGCTGAGAAATTGCAAACGTCGAGCAATTGCTCAGAGAGGAAAAGTGCCAGCACTGAAAGCTGTTGCTAGCCAGCACCCTTCCTTGGAAGCGCTTTTGTAGGCCTAAGAACACTGGGGCTCTGGGCTTCTCTAGCCACCTCATCTTCTGCTCATCCTCTCGCGCACTCTAAAGAGAGCTCAGGTGAGAAATTGCAAACGTCGAGCAATTGCTCAGAGATGAAAAGTGCCAGCACTGAAAGCTCTTGCTAGCCAGCACCCTTCCTTGGAAGCGCTTTCACAGGCGCAGCAACACTGGGGCTTTGCGCTTCTCTAGCCACCAAACGTCACGGTCCTTCTCTTTCCGTCGGTAGACACGAGCTGAGAAATTGCAAACGTCGAGCAATTGCTCAGAGATGAAAAGTGCCAGCACTGAAATCTGTTGCTAGCCAGCCCCCTTCCTTGGAAGCGCTTTTGTAGGCCTAAGCACACTGGGGCTCTGGGCTTCTCTAGCCACCTCATCTTCTGCTCATCCTCTCGCGCACTCTAAAGAGAGCTCAGGTGAGAAATTGCAAACGTCGAGCAATTGCTCAGAGATGAAAAGTGCCAGCACTGAAAGCTGTTGCTAGCCAGCACCCTTCCTTGGAAGCGCTTTCACAGGCGCAGCAACACTGGGGCTTTGCGCTTCTCTACCCACCAAACGTCACGGTCCTTCTCTTTCCGTCGGTAGACACGAGCTGAGAAATTGCAAACGTCGAGCAATTGCTCAGAGATGAAAAGTGCCAGCACTGAAAGCTGTTGCTAGCCAGCACCCTTCCTTGGAAGCGCTTTTGTAGGCCTAAGAACACTGGGGCTCTGGGCTTCTCTAGCCACCTCATCTTCTGCTCATCCTCTCGCGCACTCTAAAGAGAGCTCAGGTGAGAAATTGCAAACGTCGAGCAATTGCTCAGAGATGAAAAGTGCCAGCACTGAAAGCTGTTGCTAGCCAGCACCCTTCCTTGGAAGCGCTTTCACAGGCGCAGCAACACTGGGGCTTTGCGCTTCTATACGCACCAAATGTCACGGTCCTTCTCTTTCCGTCTTGTAGACACGAGCTGAGAAATTGCAAACGTCGAGCAATTGCTCAGAGATGAAAAGTGCCAGCACTGAAAGCTGTTGCTAGCCAGCACCCTTCCTTGGAAGCGCTTTCACAGGCGCAGCAACACTGGGGCTTTGCGCTTCTATACGCACCAAACGTCACGGTCATTCTCTTTCCGTCTCGTAGACACGAGCTGAGAAATTGCAAACGTCGAGCAATTGCTCAGAGATGAAAAGTGCCAGCACTGAAAGCTCTTGCTAGCCAGCACCCTTCCTTGGAAGCGCTTTCACAGGCGCAGCAACACTGGGGCTTTGCGCTTCTATACGCACCAAACGTCACGGTCCTTCTCTTTCCGTCTCGTAGACACGAGCTGAGAAATTGCAAACGTCGAGCAATTGCTCAGAGATGAAAAGTGCCAGCACTGAAAGCTGTTGCTAGCCAGCACCCTTCCTTGGAAGCGCTTTTGTAGGCCTAAGAACACTGGGGCTCTGGGCTTCTCTAGCCACCTCATCTTCTGCTCATCCTCTCGCGCACTCTAAAGAGAGCTCAGGTGAGAAATTGCAAACGACGAGCAATTGCTCAGAGATGAAAAGTGCCAGCACTGAAAGCTGTTGCTAGACAGCACCCTTCCTTGGAAGCGCTTTCACAGGCGCAGCAACACTGGGGCTTTGCGCTTCTATACGCACCAAACGTCATGGTCCTTCTCTTTCCGTCTCCTAGACACGAGCTGAGAAATTGCAAACGTCGAGCAATTGCTCAGAGATGAAAAGTGCCAGCACTGAAAGCTGTTGCTAGCCAGCACCCTTCCTTGGAAGCGCTTTTGTAGGCCTAAGAACACTGGGGCTCTGGGCTTCTCTAGCCACCTCATCTTCTGCTCATCCTCGCGCGCACTCTAAAGAGAGCTCAGGTGAGAAATTGCAAATGTCGAGCAATTGCTCAGAGATGAAAAGTGCCAGCACTGAAAGCTGTTGCTAGCCAGCACCCTTCCTTGGAAGCGCTTTCACAGGCGCAGCAACACTGGGGCTTTGCGCTTCTATACGCACCAAACGTCACGGTCTTTCTCTTTCCGTCTCGTAGACACGAGCTGAGAAATTGCAAACGTCGAGCAATTGCTCCGAGATGAAAAGTGCCAGCACTGAAAGCTGTTGCTAGCCAGCACCCTTCCTTGGAAGCGCTTTTGTAGGCCTAAGAACACTGGGGCTCTGGGCTTCTCTAGCCACCTCATCTTCTGCTCATCCTCTCGCGCACTCTAAAGAGAGCTCAGGTGAGAAATTGCAAACGTCGAGCAATTGCTCAGAGATGAAAAGTGCCAGCACTGAAAGCTCTTGCTAGCCAGCACCCTTCCTTGGAAGCGCTTTCACAGGCGCAGCAACACTGGGGCTTTGCGCTTCTCTACCCACCAAGCGTCACGGTCCTTCTCTTTCCGTCGGTAGACACGAGCTGAGAAATTGCAAACGTGGAGCAATTGCTCAGAGATGAAAAGTGCCAGCACTGAAAGCTGTTGCTAGCCAGCACCCTTCCTTGGAAGCGCTTTTGTAGGCCTAAGAACACTGGGGCTCTGGGCTTCTCTAGCCACCTCATCTTCTGCTCATCCTCTCGCGCACTCTAAAGAGAGCTCAGGTGAGAAATTGCAAACGACGAGCAATTGCTCAGAGATGAAAAGTGCCAGCACTGAAAGCTCTTGCTAGCCAGCACCCTTCCTTGGAAGCGCTTTTGTAGGCCTAAGAACACTGGGGCTCTGGGCTTCTCTAGCCACCTCATCTTCTGCTCATCCTCTCGCGCACTCTAAAGAGAGCTCAGGTGAGAAATTGCAAACGTGGAGCAATTGCTCAGAGATGAAAAGTGCCAGCACTGAAAGCTCTTGCTAGCCAGCACCCTTCCTTGGAAGCGCTTTCACAGGCGCAGCAACACTGGGGCTTTGCGCTTCTATACGCACCAAACGTCATGGTCCTTCTCTTTCCGTCTCGTAGACACGAGCTGAGAAATTGCAAACGTCGAGCAATTGCTCAGAGATGAAAAGTGCCAGCACTGAAAGCTGTTGCTAGCCAGCACCCTTCCTTGGAAGCGCTTTCACAGGCGCAGCAACACTGGGGCTTTGCGCTTCTCTACCCACCAAACGTCACGGTCCTTCTCTTTCCGTCGGTAGACACGAGCTGAGAAATTGCAAACGTCGAGCAATTGCTCCGAGATGAAAAGTGCCAGCACTGAAAGCTCTTGCTAGCCAGCACCCTTCCTTGGAAGCGCTTTTGTAGGCCTAAGAACACTGGGGCTCTGGGCTTCTCTAGCCACCTCATCTTCTGCTCATCCTCTCGCGCACTCTAAAGAGAGCTCAGGTGAGAAATTGCAAACGTCGAGCAATTGCTCAGAGATGAAAAGTGCCAGCACTGAAAGCTCTTGCTAGCCAGCACCCTTCCTTGGAAGCGCTTTCACAGGCGCAGCAACACTGGGGCTTTGCGCTTCTATACGCACCAAACGTCATGGTCCTTCTCTTTCCGTCTCGTAGACACGAGCTGAGAAATTGCAAACGTCGAGCAATTGCTCAGAGATGAAAAGTGCCAGCACTGAAAGCTCTTGCTAGCCAGCACCCTTCCTTGGAAGCGCTTTTGTAGGCCTAAAGAACACTGGGGCTCTGGGCTTCTCTAGCCACCTCATCTTCTGCTCATCCTCGCGCGCACTCTAAAGAGAGCTCAGGTGAGAAATTGCAAATGTCGAGCAATTGCTCAGAGATGAAAAGTGCCAGCACTGAAAGCTGTTGCTAGCCAGCACCCTTCCTTGGAAGCGCTTTCACAGGCGCAGCAACACTGGGGCTTTGCGCTTCTCTAGCCACCAAACGTCACGGTCCTTCTCTTTCCGTCTCGTAGACACGAGCTGAGAAATTGCAAACGTCGAGCAATTGCTCAGAGATGAAAAGTGCCAGCACTGAAAGCTGTTGCTAGCCAGCACCCTTCCTTGGAAGCGCTTTCACAGGCGCAGCAACACTGGGGCTTTGCGCTTCTATACGCACCAAACGTCACGGTCCTTCTCTTTCCGTCGGTAGACACGAGCTGAGAAATTGCAAACGTCGAGCAATTGCTCCGAGATGAAAAGTGCCAGCACTGAAAGCTGTTGCTAGCCAGCACCCTTCCTTGGAAGCGCTTTTGTAGGCCTAAGAACACTGGGGCTCTGGGCTTCTCTAGCCACCTCATCTTCTGCTCATCCTCTCGCGCACTCTAAAGAGAGCTCAGGTGAGAAATTGCAAATGTCGAGCAATTGCTCAGAGATGAAAAGTGCCAGCACTGAAAGCTCTTGCTAGCCAGCACCCTTCCTTGGAAGCGCTTTCACAGGCGCAGCAACACTGGGGCTTTGCGCTTCTCTAGCCACCAAACGTCACGGTCCTTCTCTTTCCGTCGGTAGACACGAGCTGAGAAATTGCAAACGTCGAGCAATTGCTCAGAGATGAAAAGTGCCAGCACTGAAAGCTGTTGCTAGCCAGCACCCTTCCTTGGAAGCGCTTTTGTAGGCCTAAGAACACTGGGGCTCTGGGCTTCTCTAGCCACCTCATCTTCTGCTCATCCTCTCGCGCACTCTAAAGAGAGCTCAGGTGAGAAATTGCAAACGTCGAGCAATTGCTCAGAGATGAAAAGTGCCAGCACTGAAAGCTGTTGCTAGCCAGCACCCTTCCTTGGAAGCGCTTTCACAGGCGCAGCAACACTGGGGCTTTGCACTTCTCTACGCACCAAACGTCACGGTCATTCTCTTTCTGTCTCGTAGACACGAGCTGAGAAATTGCAAACGTCGAGCAATTGCTCAGAGATGAAAAGTGCCAGCACTGAAAGCTCTTGCTAGCCAGCCCCCTTCCTTGGAAGCGCTTTTGTAGGCCTAAGAACACTGGGGCTCTGGGCTTCTCTAGCCACCTCATCTTCTGCTCATCCTCGCGCGCACTCTAAAGAGAGCTCAGGTGAGAAAGTGCAAATGTCGAGCAATTGCTCAGAGATGAAAAGTGCCAGCACTGAAAGCTCTTGCTAGCCAGCACCCTTCCTTGGAAGCGCTTTCACAGGCGCAGCAACACTGGGGCTTTGCGCTTCTCTACCCACCAAACGTCACGGTCCTTCTCTTTCCGTCGGTAGACACGAGCTGAGAAATTGCAAACGTGGAGCAATTGCTCAGAGATGAAAAGTGCCAGCACTGAAAGCTCTTGCTAGCCAGCACCCTTCCTTGGAAGCGCTTTTGTAGGCCTAAGAACACTGGGGCTCTGGGCTTCTCTAGCCACCTCATCTTCTGCTCATCCTCTCGCGCACTCTAAAGAGAGCTCAGGTGAGAAATTGCAAATGTCGAGCAATTGCTCAGAGATGAAAAGTGCCAGCACTGAAAGCTCTTGCTAGCCAGCACCCTTCCTTGGAAGCGCTTTCACAGGCGCAGCAACACTGGGGCTTTGCGCTTCTATACGCACCAAATGTCACGGTCCTTCTCTTTCCGTCTTGTAGACACGAGCTGAGAAATTGCAAACGTCGAGCAATTGCTCAGAGATGAAAAGTGCCAGCACTGAAAGCTGTTGCTAGCCAGCACCCTTCCTTGGAAGCGCTTTCACAGGCGCAGCAACACTGGGGCTTTGCACTTCTCTACGCACCAAACGTCATGGTCCTTCTCTTTCCGTCTCGTAGACACGAGCTGAGAAATTGCAAACGTCGAGCAATTGCTCAGAGATGAAAAGTGCCAGCACTGAAAGCTGTTGCTAGCCAGCACCCTTCCTTGGAAGCGCTTTCACAGGCGCAGCAACACTGGGGCTTTGCGCTTCTATACGCACCAAACGTCACGGTCCTTCTCTTTCCGTCTCGTAGACACGAGCTGAGAAATTGCAAACGTCGAGCAATTGCTCAGAGATGAAAAGTGCCAGCACTGAAAGCTGTTGCTAGCCAGCACCCTTCCTTGGAAGCGCTTTTGTAGGCCTAAGAACACTGGGGCTCTGGGCTTCTCTAGCCACCTCATCTTCTGCTCATCCTCTCGCGCACTCTAAAGAGAGCTCAGGTGAGAAATTGCAAACGACGAGCAATTGCTCAGAGATGAAAAGTGCCAGCACTGAAAGCTCTTGCTGGCCAGCACCCTTCCTTGGAAGCGCTTTCACAGGCGCAGTAACACTGGGGCTTTGCACTTCTCTACGCACCAAACGTCACGGTCCTTCTCTTTCCGTCTCCTAGACACGAGCTGAGAAATTGCAAACGTCGAGCAATTGCTCAGAGATGAAAAGTGCCAGCACTGAAAGCTGTTGCTAGCCAGCCCCCTTCCTTGGAAGCGCTTTTGTAGGCCTAAGAACAGTGGGGCTCTGGGCTTCTCTAGCCACCTCATCTTCTGCTCATCCTCTCGCGCACTCTAAAGAGAGCTCAGGTGAGAAATTGCAAACGTCGAGCAATTGCTCAGAGATGAAAAGTGCCAGCACTGAAAGCTCTTGCTAGCCAGCACCCTTCCTTGGAAGCGCTTTCACAGGCGCAGTAACACTGGGGCTTTGCGCTTCTATACGCACCAAACGTCACGGTCCTTCTCTTTCCGTCGGTAGACACGAGCTGAGAAATTGCAAACGTCGAGCAATTGCTCAGAGATGAAAAGTGCCAGCACTGAAAGCTGTTGCTAGCCAGCCCCCTTCCTTGGAAGCGCTTTTGTAGGCCTAAGAACACTGGGGCTCTGGGCTTCTCTAGCCACCTCATCTTCTGCTCATCCTCTCGCGCACTCTAAAGAGAGCTCAGGTGAGAAATTGCAAACGACGAGCAATTGCTCAGAGATGAAAAGTGCCAGCACTGAAAGCTCTTGCTAGACAGCACCCTTCCTTGGAAGCGCTTTCACAGGCGCAGCAACACTGGGGCTTTGCGCTTCTATACGCACCAAACGTCACGGTCCTTCTCTTTCCGTCTTGTAGACACGAGCTGAGAAATTGCAAACGTCAAGCAATTGCTCCGAGATGAAAAGTGCCAGCACTGAAAGCTGTTGCTAGCCAGCACCCTTCCTTGGAAGCGCTTTTGTAGGCCTAAGAACACTGGGGCTCTGGGCTTCTCTAGCCACCTCATCTTCTGCTCATCCTCTCGCGCACTCTAAAGAGAGCTCAGGTGAGAAATTGCAAACGACGAGCAATTGCTCAGAGATGAAAAGTGCCAGCACTGAAAGCTCTTGCTAGACAGCACCCTTCCTTGGAAGCGCTTTCACAGGCGCAGCAACACTGGGGCTTTGCGCTTCTATACGCACCAAACGTCACGGTCCTTCTCTTTCCGTCTCGTAGACACGAGCTGAGAAATTGCAAACGTCGAGCAATTGCTCAGAGATGAAAAGTGCCAGCACTGAAAGCTGTTGCTAGCCAGCACCCTTCCTTGGAAGCGCTTTCACAGGCGCAGCAACACTGGGGCTTTGCGCTTCTATACGCACCAAATGTCACGGTCATTCTCCTTCCGCCTCGTAGACACGAGCTGAGAAATTGCAAACGTCGAGCAATTGCTCAGAGATGAAAAGTGCCAGCACTGAAAGCTGTTGCTAGCCAGCACCCTTCCTTGGAAGCGCTTTCACAAGCGCAGTAACACTGGGGCTTTGCGCTTCTATACGCACCAAACGTCACGGTCCTTCTCTTTCCGTCTCGTAGATATGAGCTGAGAAATTGCAAACGTCGAGCAATTGCTCAGAGATGAAAAGTGCCAGCACTGAAAGCTCTTGCTAGCCAGCACCCTTCCTTGGAAGCGCTTTTGTAGCCCTTAGAACACTTGGGCTCTGGGCTTCTCTAGCCACCTCATCTTCTGCTCATCCTCTCGCGCACTCTAAAGAGAGCTCAGGTGAGAAATTGCAAACGTCGAGCAATTGCTCAGAGATGAAAAGTGCCAGCACTGAAAGCTCTTGCTGGCCAGCACCCTTCCTTGGAAGCGCTTTCACAGGCGCAGTAACACTGGGGCTTTGCACTTCTGTACGTACCAAACGTCACGGTCCTTCTCTTTCCGTCTCCTAGACAAGAGCTGAGAAATTGCAAACGTCGAGCAATTGCTCCGAGATGAAAAGTGCCAGCACTGAAAGCTGTTGCTAGCCAGCACCCTTCCTTGGAAGCGCTTTTGTAGGCCTAAGCACACTGGGGCTCTGGGCTTCTCTAGCCACCTCATCTTCTGCTCATCCTCTCGCGCACTCTAAAGAGAGCTCAGGTGAGAAATTGCAAACGTCGAGCAATTGCTCAGAGATGAAAAGTGCCAGCACTGAAAGCTCCTGCTAGCCAGCACCCTTCCTTGGAAGCGCTTTCACAGGCGCAGCAACACTGGGGCTTTGCGCTTCTATACGCACCAAACGTCACGGTCCTTCTCTTTCCGTCTTGTAGACATGAGCTGAGAAATTGCAAACGTCGAGCAATTGCTCAGAGATGAAAAGTGCCAGCACTGAAAGCTGTTGCTAGCCAGCCCCCTTCCTTGGAAGCGCTTTCACAGGCGCAGCAACACTGGGGCTTTGCGCTTCTCTAGCCACCAAACGTCACGGTCCTTTCTTTCCGTCTCGTAGACACGAGCTGAGAAATTGCAAACGTCAAGCAATTGCTCCGAGATGAAAAGTGCCAGCACTGAAAGCTGTTGCTAGCCAGCACCCTTCCTTGGAAGCGCTTTTGTAGGCCTAAGAACACTGGGGCTCTGGGCTTCTCTAGCCACCTCATCTTCTGCTCATCCTCTCGCGCACTCTAAAGAGAGCTCAGGTGAGAAATTGCAAACGACGAGCAATTGCTCAGAGATGAAAAGTGCCAGCACTGAAAGCTCTTGCTAGACAGCACCCTTCCTTGGAAGCGCTTTCACAGGCGCAGCAACACTGGGGCTTTGCGCTTCTCTAGCCACCAAGCGTCACGGTCCTTCTCTTTCCGTCTCGTAGACACGAGCTGAGAAATTGCAAACGTCGAGCAATTGCTCAGAGATGAAAAGTGCCAGCACTGAAAGCTGTTGCTAGCCAGCCCCCTTCCTTGGAAGCGCTTTCACAGGCGCAGCAACACTGGGGCTTTGCGCTTCTCTACCCACCAAACGTCACGGTCCTTCTCTTTCCGTCTCGTAGACACGAGCTGAGAAATTGCAAACGTCGAGCAATTGCTCAGAGATGAAAAGTGCCAGCACTGAAAGCTGTTGCTAGCCAGCACCCTTCCTTGGAAGCGCTTTTGTAGGCCTAAGAACACTGGGGCTCTGGGCTTCTCTAGCCACCTCATCTTCTGCTCATCCTCTCGCGCACTCTAAAGAGAGCTCAGGTGAGAAATTGCAAACGTCGAGCAATTGCTCAGAGATGAAAAGTGCCAGCACTGAAAGCTGTTGCTAGCCAGCACCCTTCCTTGGAAGCGCTTTCACAGGCGCAGCAACACTGGGGCTTTGCGCTTCTATACGCACCAAACGTCATGGTCCTTCTCTTTCCGTCTCGTAGACACGAGCTGAGAAATTGCAAACGTCGAGCAATTGCTCAGAGATGAAAAGTGCCAGCACTGAAAGCTGTTGCTAGCCATCACCCTTCCTTGGAAGCGCTTTCACAGGCGCAGCAACACTGGGGCTTTGCGCTTCTATACGCACCAAACGTCACGGTCCTTCTCTTTCCGTCGGTAGACACGAGCTGAGAAATTGCAAACGTCGAGCAATTGCTCAGAGATGAAAAGTGCCAGCACTGAAAGCTGTTGCTAGCCAGCACCCTTCCTTGGAAGCGCTTTTGTAGGCCTAAGAACACTGGGGCTCTGGGCTTCTCTAGCCACCTCATCTTCTGCTCATCCTCTCGCGCACTCTAAAGAGAGCTCAGGTGAGAAATTGCAAACGTCGAGCAATTGCTCAGAGATGAAAAGTGCCAGCACTGAAAGCTCTTGCTAGCCAGCACCCTTCCTTGGAAGCGCTTTCACAGGCGCAGCAACACTGGGGCTTTGCGCTTCTATACGCACCAAAAGTCACGGTCCTTCTCTTTCCGTCTCGTAGACACGAGCTGAGAAATTGCAAACGTCGAGCAATTGCTCCGAGATGAAAAGTGCCAGCACTGAAAGCTCTTGCTAGCCAGCACCCTTCCTTGGAAGCGCTTTCACAGGCGCAGCAACACTGGGGCTTTGCGCTTCTATACGCACCAAACGTCACGGTCCTTCTCTTTCCGTCGGTAGACACGAGCTGAGAAATTGCAAACGTCGAGCAATTGCTCCGAGATGAAAAGTGCCAGCACTGAAAGCTGTTGCTAGCCAGCACCCTTCCTTGGAAGCGCTTTTGTAGGCCTAAGAACACTGGGGCTCTGGGCTTCTCTAGCCACCTCATCTTCTGCTCATCCTCTCGCGCACTCTAAAGAGAGCTCAGGTGAGAAATTGCAAACGTCGAGCAATTGCTCAGAGATGAAAAGTGCCAGCACTGAAAGCTGTTGCTAGCCAGCACCCTTCCTTGGAAGCGCTTTCACAGGCGCAGCAACACTGGGGCTTTGCGCTTCTCTACGCACCAAACGTCACGGTCCTTCTCTTTCCGTCGGTAGACACGAGCTGAGAAATTGCAAACGTCGAGCAATTGCTCAGAGATGAAAAGTGCCAGCACTGAAAGCTGTTGCTAGCCAGCACCCTTCCTTGGAAGCGCTTTTGTAGGCCTAAGAACACTGGGGCTCTGGGCTTCTCTAGCCACCTCATCTTCTGCTCATCCTCCCGCGCACTCTAAAGAGAGCTCAGGTGAGAAATTGCAAACGTCGAGCAATTGCTCAGAGATGAAAAGTGCCAGCACTGAAAGCTCTTGCTAGCCAGCACCCTTCCTTGGAAGCGCTTTCACAGGCGCAGCAACACTGGGGCTTTGCGCTTCTCTACGCACCAAACGTCACGGTCCTTCTCTTTCCGTCGGTAGACACGAGCTGAGAAATTGCAAACGTCGAGCAATTGCTCAGAGATGAAAAGTGCCAGCACTGAAAGCTCTTGCTAGCCAGCACCCTTCCTTGGAAGCGCTTTTGTAGGGCTAAGAACACTGGGGCTCTGGGCTTCTCTAGCCACCTCATCTTCTGCTCATCCTCTCGCGCAGTATAAAGAGAGCTCAGGTGAGAAATTGCAAATGTCGAGCAATTGCTCAGAGATGAAAAGTGCCAGCACTGAAAGCTCTTGCTAGCCAGCACCCTTCCTTGGAAGCGCTTTCACAGGCGCAGCAACACTGGGGCTTTGCGCTTCTATACGCACCAAATGTCACGGTCCTTCTCTTTCCGTCTTGTAGACACGAGCTGAGAAATTGCAAACGTCGAGCAATTGCTCCGAGATGAAAAGTGCCAGCACTGAAAGCTGTTGCTAGCCAGCACCCTTCCTTGGAAGCGCTTTCACAGGCGCAGCAACACTGGGGCTTTGCGCTTCTATACGCACCAAACGTCACGGTCCTTCTCTTTCCGTCTCGTAGACACGAGCTGAGAAATTGCAAACGTCGAGCAATTGCTCAGAGATGAAAAGTGCCAGCACTGAAAGCTCTTGCTAGCCAGCCCCCTTCCTTGGAAGCGCTTTCACAGGCGCAGCAACACTGGGGCTTTGCGCTTCTCTACGCACCAAACGTCACGGTCCTTCTCTTTCCGTCTCGTAGACACGAGCTGAGAAATTGCAAACGTCGAGCAATTGCTCAGAGATGAAAAGTGCCAGCACTGAAAGCTGTTGCTAGCCAGCACCCTTCCTTGGAAGCGCTTTTGTAGGCCTAAGAACACTGGGGCTCTGGGCTTCTCTAGCCACCTCATCTTCTGCTCATCCTCGCGCGCACTCTAAAGAGAGCTCAGGTGAGAAATTGCAAACGACGAGCAATTGCTCAGAGATGAAAAGTGCCAGCACTGAAAGCTCTTGCTGGCCAGCACCCTTCCTTGGAAGCGCTTTCACAGGCGCAGTAACACTGGGGCTTTGCACTTCTCTACGCACCAAACGTCACGGTCCTTCTCTTTCCGTCTTGTAGACACGAGCTGAGAAATTGCAAACGTCGAGCAATTGCTCAGAGATGAAAAGTGCCAGCACTGAAAGCTGTTGCTAGCCAGCACCCTTCCTTGGAAGCGCTTTTGTAGGCCTAAGAACACTGGGGCTCTGGGCTTCTCTAGCCACCTAATCTTCTGCTCATCCTCTCGCGCACTCTAAAGAGAGCTCAGGTGAGAAATTCCAAACGTCAAGCAATTGCTCAGAGATGAAAAGTGCCAGCACTGAAAGCTGTTGCTAGCCAGCCCCCTTCCTTGGAAGCGCTTTCACAGGCGCAGCAACACTGGGGCTTTGCGCTTCTATACGCACCAAACGTCACGGTCCTTCTCTTTCCGTCGGTAGACACGAGCTGAGAAATTGCAAACGTGGAGCAATTGCTCAGAGATGAAAAGTGCCAGCACTGAAAGCTGTTGCTAGCCAGCACCCTTCCTTGGAAGCGCTTTTGTAGGCCTAAGAACACTGGGGCTCTGGGCTTCTCTAGCCACCTCATCTTCTGCTCATCCTCTCGCGCACTCTAAAGAGAGCTCAGGTGAGAAATTGCAAACGACGAGCAATTGCTCAGAGATGAAAAGTGCCAGCACTGAAAGCTGTTGCTAGACAGCCCCCTTCCTTGGAAGCGCTTTCACAGGCGCAGCAACACTGGGGCTTTGCGCTTCAATACGCACCAAACGTCACGGTCCTTCTCTTTCCGTCGGTAGACACGAGCTGAGAAATTGCAAACGTCGAGCAATTGCTCCGAGATGAAAAGTGCCAGCACTGAAAGCTCTTGCTAGCCAGCACCCTTCCTTGGAAGCGCTTTTGTAGGCCTAAGAACACTGGGGCTCTGGGCTTCTCTAGCCACCTCATCCTCTGCTCATCCTCTCGCGCACTCTAAAGAGAGCTCAGGTGAGAAATTGCAAACGTCGAGCAATTGCTCAGAGATGAAAAGTGCTAGCACTGAAAGCTGTTGCTAGCCAGCACCCTTCCTTGGAAGCGCTTTCACAGGCGCAGCAACACTGGGGCTTTGCGCTTCTATACGCACCAAACGTCATGGTCCTTCTCTTTCCGTCTCGTAGACACGAGCTGAGAAATTGCAAACGTCGAGCAATTGCTCCGAGATGAAAAGTGCCAGCACTGAAAGCTGTTGCTAGCCAGCACCCTTCCTTGGAAGCGCTTTCACAGGTGCAGCAACACTGGGGCTTTGCGCTTCTATACGCACCAAACGTCACGGTCCTTCTCTTTCCGTCTCGTAGACACGAGCTGAGAAATTGCAAACGTCGAGCAATTGCTCAGAGATGAAAAGTGCCAGCACTGAAAGCTCTTGCTAGCCAGCACCCTTCCTTGGAAGCGCTTTTGTAGGCCTAAGAACACTGGGGCTCTGGGCTTCTCTAGCCACCTCATCTTCTGCTCATCCTCTCGCGCACTCTAAAGAGAGCTCAGGTGAGAAATTGCAAACGTCGAGCAATTGCTCAGAGATGAAAAGTGCCAGCACTGAAAGCTGTTGCTAGCCAGCACCCTTCCTTGGAAGCGCTTTCACAGGCGCAGCAACACTGGGGCTTTGCGCTTCTCTACCCACCAAGCGTCACGGTCCTTCTCTTTCCGTCGGTAGACACGAGCTGAGAAATTGCAAACGTGGAGCAATTGCTCAGAGATGAAAAGTGCCAGCACTGAAAGCTGTTGCTAGCCAGCACCCTTCCTTGGAAGCGCTTTCACAGGCGCAGCAACACTGGGGCTTTGCGCTTCTATACGCACCAAAAGTCACGGTCCTTCTCTTTCCGTCGGTAGACACGAGCTGAGAAATTGCAAACGTCGAGCAATTGCTCAGAGATGAAAAGTGCCAGCACTGAAAGCTGTTGCTAGCCAGCACCCTTCCTTGGAAGCGCTTTCACAGGCGCAGCAACACTGGGGCTTTGCGCTTCTATACGCACCAAATGTCACGGTCCTTCTCTTTCCGTCTCGTAGACATGAGCTGAGAAATTGCAAACGTGGAGCAATTGCTCAGAGATGAAAAGTGCCAGCACTGAAAGCTGTTGCTAGCCAGCCCCCTTCCTTGGAAGCGCTTTTGTAGGCCTAAGAACACTGGGGCTCTGGGCTTCTCTAGCCACCTCATCTTCTGCTCATCCTCGCGCGCACTCTAAAGAGAGCTCAGGTGAGAAATTGCAAACGTGGAGCAATTGCTCAGAGATGAAAAGTGCCAGCACTGAAAGCTGTTGCTAGCCAGCACCCTTCCTTGGAAGCGCTTTCACAGGCGCAGCAACACTGGGGCTTTCCGCTTCTCTACGCACCAAATGTCACGGTCCTTCTCTTTCCGTCTTGTAGACACGAGCTGAGAAATTGCGAACGTCGAGCAATTGCTCAGAGATGAAAAGTGCCAGCACTGAAAGCTGTTGCTAGCCAGCACCCTTCCTTGGAAGCGCTTTCACAGGCGCAGCAACACTGGGGCTTTGCACTTCTCTAGCCACCAAACGTCACGGTCCTTCTCTTTCCGTCTCGTAGACACGAGCTGAGAAATTGCAAACGTCGAGCAATTGCTCCGAGATGAAAAGTGCCAGCACTGAAAGCTCTTGCTAGCCAGCACCCTTCCTTGGAAGCGCTTTCACAGGCGCAGCAACACTGGGGCTTTGCGCTTCTCTAGCCACCAAACGTCACGGTCCTTCTCTTTCCGTCTCGTAGACACGAGCTGAGAAATTGCAAACGTCGAGCAATTGCTCAGAGATGAAAAGTGCCAGCACTGAAAGCTGTTGCTAGCCAGCACCCTTCCTTGGAAGCGCTTTTGTAGGCCTAAGAACACTGGGGCTCTGGGCTTCTCTAGCCACCTCATCTTCTGCTCATCCTCGCGCGCACTCTAAAGAGAGCTCAGGTGAGAAATTGCAAACGTCGAGCAATTGCTCAGAGATGAAAAGTGCCAGCACTGAAAGCTCTTGCTAGCCAGCACCCTTCCTTGGAAGCGCTTTCACAGGCGCAGCAACACTGGGGCTTTGCGCTTCTATACGCACCAAAAGTCACGGTCCTTCTCTTTCCGTCTTGTAGACACGAGCTGAGAAATTGCAAACGTCGAGCAATTGCTCAGAGATGAAAAGTGCCAGCACTGAAAGCTCTTGCTAGCCAGCACCCTTCCTTGGAAGCAATTTTGTAGGCATAAGAACACTGGGGCTCTGGGCTTCTCTAGCCACCTCATCTTCTGCTCATCCTCTCGCGCACTCTAAAGAGAGCTCAGGTGAGAAATTGCAAACGTCGAGCAATTGCTCAGAGATGAAAAGTGCCAGCACTGAAAGCTGTTGCTAGCCAGCACCCTTCCTTGGAAGCGCTTTCACAGGCGCAGCAACACTGGGGCTTTGCGCTTCTATACGCACCAAACGTCACGGTCCTTCTCTTTCCGTCTCCTAGACACGAGCTGAGAAATTGCAAACGTCCAGCAATTGCTCCGAGATGAAAAGTGCCAGCACTGAAAGCTCTTGCTAGCCAGCACCCTTCCTTGGAAGCGCTTTTGTAGGCCTAAGAACACTGGGGCTTTGCGCTTCTCTAGCCACCTCATCTTCTGCTCATCCTCTCGCGCACTCTGAAGAGAGCTCAGGTGAGAAATTGCAAATGTCGAGCAATTGCTCAGAGATGAAAAGTGCCAGCACTGAAAGCTGTTGCTAGCCAGCACCCTTCCTTGGAAGCGCTTTTGTAGGCCTAAGAACACTGGGGCTTTGCGCTTCTCTAGCCATCAAATCTTCTGCTCATCCTCTCGCGCACTCTGAAGAGAGCTCAGGTGAGAAATTGCAAATGTCGAGCAATTGCTCAGAGATGAAAAGTGCCAGCACTGAAAGCTGTTGCTAGCCAGCACCCTTCCTTGGAAGCGCTTTCACAGGCGCAGCAACACTGGGGCTTTGCGCTTCTAAACGCACCAAACGTCACGGTCATTCTCTTTCCGTCTCGTAGACACGAGCTGAGAAATTGCAAACGTCCAGCAATTGCTCAGAGATGAAAAGTGCCAGCACTGAAAGCTGTTGCTAGCCAGCACCCTTCCTTGGAAGCGCTTTTGTAGGCCTAAGAACACTGGGGCTCTGGGCTTCTCTAGCCACCTCATCTTCTGCTCATCCTCTCGCGCACTCTAAAGAGAGCTCAGGTGAGAAATTGCAAATGTCGAGCAATTGCTCAGAGATGAAAAGTGCCAGCACTGAAAGCTGTTGCTAGCCAGCACCCTTCCTTGGAAGCGCTTTCACAGGCGCAGCAACACTGGGGCTTTGCGCTTCTCTACCCACCAAACGTCACGGTCCTTCTCTTTCCGTCGGTAGACACGAGCTGAGAAATTGCAAACGTCGAGCAATTGCTCAGAGATGAAAAGTGCCAGCACTGAAAGCTGTTGCTAGCCAGCACCCTTCCTTGGAAGCGCTTTTGTAGGCCTAAGAACACTGGGGCTCTGGGCTTCTCTAGCCACCTCATCTTCTGCTCATCCTCTCGCGCACTCTAAAGAGAGCTCAGGTGAGAAATTGCAAACGTGGAGCAATTGCTCAGAGATGAAAAGTGCCAGCACTGAAAGCTGTTGCTAGCCAGCACCCTTCCTTGGAAGCGCTTTCACAGGCGCAGCAACACTGGGGCTTTGCGCTTCTATACGCACCAAATGTCACGGTCCTTCTCTTTCCGTCTTGTAGACACGAGCTGAGAAATTGCAAACGTCGAGCAATTGCTCAGAGATGAAAAGTGCCAGCACTGAAAGCTGTTGCTAGCCAGCCCCCTTCCTTGGAAGCGCTTTTGTAGGCCTAAGAACACTGGGGCTTTGCGCTTCTCTAGCCACCTAATCTTCTGCTCATCCTCTCGCGCACTCTAAAGAGAGCTCAGGTGAGAAATTGCAAATGTCGAGCAATTGCTCAGAGATGAAAAGTGCCAGCACTGAAAGCTGTTGCTAGCCAGCACCCTTCCTTGGAAGCGCTTTCACAGGCGCAGCAACACTGGTGCTTTGCGCTTCTAAACGCACCAAGCATCACGGTCCTTCTCTTTCCGTCTCGTAGACACGAGCTGAGAAATTGCAAACGTCCAGCAATTGCTCCGAGATGAAAAGTGCCAGCACTGAAAGCTGTTGCTAGCCAGCACCCTTCCTTGGAAGCGCTTTTGTAGGCCTAAGAACACTGGGGCTCTGGGCTTCTCTAGCCACCTCATCTTCTGCTCATCCTCTCGCGCACTCTAAAGAGAGCTCAGGTGAGAAATTGCAAACATCGAGCAATTGCTCAGAGATGAAAAGTGCCAGCACTGAAAGCTCTTGCTAGCCAGCCCCCTTCCTTGGAAGCGCTTTCACAGGCGCAGTAACACTGGGACTTTGCGCTTCTCTACGCACCAAACGTCACGGTCCTTCTCTTTCCGTCTCGTAGACACGAGCTGAGAAATTGCAAACGTGGAGCAATTGCTCAGAGATGAAAAGTGCCAGCACTGAAAGCTGTTGCTAGCCAGCACCCTTCCTTGGAAGCGCTTTTGTAGGCCTAAGAACACTGGGGCTCTGGGCTTCCCTAGCCACCTCATCTTCTGCTCATCCTCGCGCGCACTCTAAAGAGAGCTCAGGTGAGAAATTGCAAACGTCGAGCAATTGCTCAGAGATGAAAAGTGCCAGCACTGAAAGCTCTTGCTAGCCAGCACCCTTCCTTGGAAGCGCTTTCACAGGCGCAGCAACACTGGGGCTTTGCGCTTCTCTACCCACCAAACGTCACGGTCCTTCTCTTTCCGTCGGTAGACACGAGCTGAGAAATTGCAAACGTGGAGCAATTGCTCAGAGATGAAAAGTGCCAGCACTGAAAGCTGTTGCTAGCCAGCACCCTTCCTTGGAAGCAATTTTGTAGGCCTAAGAACACTGGGGCTCTGGGCTTCTCTAGCCACCTCATCTTCTGCTCATCCTCTCGCGCACTCTAAAGAGAGCTCAGGTGAGAAATTGCAAACGTCGAGCAATTGCTCAGAGATGAAAAGTGCCAGCACTGAAAGCTGTTGCTAGCCAGCACCCTTCCTTGGAAGCGCTTTCACAGGCGCAGCAACACTGGGGCTTTGCGCTTCTATACGCACCAAACGTCACGGTCCTTCTCTTTCCGTCTCGTAGACACGAGCTGAGAAATTGCAAACGTGGAGCAATTGCTCAGAGATGAAAAGTGCCAGCACTGAAAGCTGTTGCTAGCCAGCACCCTTCCTTGGAAGCGCTTTTGTAGGCCTAAGAACACTGGGGCTTTGCGCTTCTCTAGCCACCTAATCTTCTGCTCATCCTCTCGCGCACTCTGAAGAGAGCTCAGGTGAGAAATTGCAAATGTCGAGCAATTGCTCAGAGATGAAAAGTGCCAGCACTGAAAGCTGTTGCTAGCCAGCACCCTTCCTTGGAAGCGCTTTTGTAGGCCTAAGAACACTGGGGCTCTGGGCTTCTCTAGCCACCTAATCTTCTGCTCATCCTCTCGCGCACTCTGAAGAGAGCTCAGGTGAGAAATTGCAAATGTCGAGCAATTGCTCAGAGATGAAAAGTGCCAGCACTGAAAGCTGTTGCTAGCCAGCACCCTTCCTTGGAAGCGCTTTCACAGGCGCAGTAACACTGGGGCTTTGCGCTTCTAAACGCACCAAACGTCACGGTCATTCTCTTTCCGTCTCGTAGACACGAGCTGAGAAATTGCAAACGTCCAGCAATTGCTCAGAGATGAAAAGTGCCAGCACTGAAAGCTGTTGCTAGCCAGCACCCTTCCTTGGAAGCGCTTTTGTAGGCCTAAGAACACTGGGGCTCTGGGCTTCTCTAGCCACCTCATCTTCTGCTCATCCTCGCGCGCACTCTAAAGAGAGCTCAGGTGAGAAATTGCAAATGTCGAGCAATTGCTCAGAGATGAAAAGTGCCAGCACTGAAAGCTGTTGCTAGCCAGCACCCTTCCTTGGAAGCGCTTTCACAGGCGCAGCAACACTGGGGCTTTGCGCTTCTCTACCCACCAAACGTCACGGTCCTTCTCTTTCCGTCTCGTAGACACGAGCTGAGAAATTGCAAACGTCCAGCAATTGCTCAGAGATGAAAAGTGCCAGCACTGAAAGCTGTTGCTAGCCAGCACCCTTCCTTGGAAGCGCTTTTGTAGGCCTAAGAACACTGGGGCTCTGGGCTTCTCTAGCCACCTCATCTTCTGCTCATCCTCTCGCGCACTCTAAAGAGAGCTCAGGTGAGAAATTGCAAACGTCGAGCAATTGCTCAGAGATGAAAAGTGCCAGCACTGAAAGCTGTTGCTAGCCAGCACCCTTCCTTGGAAGCGCTTTCACAGGCGCAGCAACACTGGGGCTTTGCGCTTCTATACGCACCAAATGTCACGGTCCTTCTCTTTCCGTCTTGTAGACACGAGCTGAGAAATTGCAAACGTCGAGCAATTGCTCCGAGATGAAAAGTGCCAGCACTGAAAGCTGTTGCTAGCCAGCACCCTTCCTTGGAAGCGCTTTTGTAGGCCTAAGAACACTGGGGCTCTGGGCTTCTCTAGCCACCTCATCTTCTGCTCATCCTCTCGCGCACTCTAAAGAGAGCTCAGGTGAGAAATTGCAAATGTCGAGCAATTGCTCAGAGATGAAAAGTGCCAGCACTGAAAGCTGTTGCTAGCCAGCACCCTTCCTTGGAAGCGCTTTCACAGGCGCAGCAACACTGGGGCTTTGCGCTTCTCTAGCCACCAAACGTCACGGTCCTTCTCTTTCCGTCTCGTAGACACGAGCTGAGAAATTGCAAACGTGGAGCAATTGCTCAGAGATGAAAAGTGCCAGCACTGAAAGCTGTTGCTAGCCAGCACCCTTCCTTGGAAGCGCTTTTGTAGGCCTAAGAACACTGGGGCTCTGGGCTTCTCTAGCCACCTCATCTTCTGCTCATCCTCGCGCGCACTCTAAAGAGAGCTCAGGTGAGAAATTGCAAACGTCGAGCAATTGCTCAGAGATGAAAAGTGCCAGCACTGAAAGCTCTTGCTAGCCAGCACCCTTCCTTGGAAGCGCTTTCACAGGCGCAGTAACACTGGGACTTTGCGCTTCTCTACGCACCAAACGTCACGGTCCTTCTCTTTCCGTCTCCTAGACACGAGCTGACAAATTGCAAACGTCGAGCAATTGCTCAGAGATGAAAAGTGCCAGCACTGAAAGCTGTTGCTAGCCAGCACCCTTCCTTGGAAGCGCTTTTGTAGGCCTAAGAACACTGGGGCTCTGGGCTTCCCTAGCCACCTCATCTTCTGCTCATCCTCGCGCGCACTCTAAAGAGAGCTCAGGTGAGAAATTGCAAATGTCGAGCAATTGCTCAGAGATGAAAAGTGCCAGCACTGAAAGCTGTTGCTAGCCAGCACCCTTCCTTGGAAGCGCTTTCACAGGCGCAGCAACACTGGGGCTTTGCACTTCTCTAGCCACCAAACGTCACGGTCCTTCTCTTTCCGTCTCGTAGACACGAGCTGAGAAATTGCAAACGTCGAGCAATTGCTCCGAGATGAAAAGTGCCAGCACTGAAAGCTCTTGCTAGCCAGCACCCTTCCTTGGAAGCGCTTTCACAGGCGCAGCAACACTGGGGCTTTGCGCTTCTCTAGCCACCAAACGTCACGGTCCTTCTCTTTCCGTCTCCTAGACACGAGCTGAGAAATTGCAAACGTCGAGCAATTGCTCAGAGATGAAAAGTGCCAGCACTGAAAGCTGTTGCTAGCCAGCACCCTTCCTTGGAAGCGCTTTTGTAGGCCTAAGAACACTGGGGCTCTGGGCTTCTCTAGCCACCTCATCTTCTGCTCATCCTCTCGCGCACTCTAAAGAGAGCTCAGGTGAGAAATTGCAAACGTCGAGCAATTGCTCAGAGATGAAAAGTGCCAGCACTGAAAGCTCTTGCTAGCCAGCACCCTTCCTTGGAAGCGCTTTCACAGGCGCAGCAACACTGGGGCTTTGCGCTTCTATACGCACCAAAAGTCACGGTCCTTCTCTTTCCGTCTTGTAGACACGAGCTGAGAAATTGCAAACGTCGAGCAATTGCTCAGAGATGAAAAGTGCCAGCACTGAAAGCTCTTGCTAGCCAGCACCCTTCCTTGGAAGCAATTTTGTAGGCATAAGAACACTGGGGCTCTGGGCTTCTCTAGCCACCTCATCTTCTGCTCATCCTCTCGCGCACTCTAAAGAGAGCTCAGGTGAGAAATTGCAAACGTGGAGCAATTGCTCAGAGATGAAAAGTGCCAGCACTGAAAGCTGTTGCTAGCCAGCACCCTTCCTTGGAAGCGCTTTCACAGGCGCAGCAACACTGGGGCTTTGCGCTTCTATACGCACCAAACGTCACGGTCCTTCTCTTTCCGTCTCCTAGACACGAGCTGAGAAATTGCAAACGTCCAGCAATTGCTCCGAGATGAAAAGTGCCAGCACTGAAAGCTCTTGCTAGCCAGCACCCTTCCTTGGAAGCGCTTTTGTAGGCCTAAGAACACTGGGGCTTTGCGCTTCTCTAGCCACCTAATCTTCTGCTCATCCTCTCGCGCACTCTGAAGAGAGCTCAGGTGAGAAATTGCAAATGTCGAGCAATTGCTCAGAGATGAAAAGTGCCAGCACTGAAAGCTGTTGCTAGCCAGCACCCTTCCTTGGAAGCGCTTTTGTAGGCCTAAGAACACTGGGGCTTTGCGCTTCTCTAGCCATCAAATCTTCTGCTCATCCTCTCGCGCACTCTGAAGAGAGCTCAGGTGAGAAATTGCAAATGTCGAGCAATTGCTCAGAGATGAAAAGTGCCAGCACTGAAAGCTGTTGCTAGCCAGCACCCTTCCTTGGAAGCGCTTTCACAGGCGCAGCAACACTGGGGCTTTGCGCTTCTAAACGCACCAAACGTCACGGTCATTCTCTTTCCGTCTCGTAGACACGAGCTGAGAAATTGCAAACGTCCAGCAATTGCTCCGAGATGAAAAGTGCCAGCACTGAAAGCTGTTGCTAGCCAGCACCCTTCCTTGGAAGCGCTTTTGTAGGCCTAAGAACACTGGGGCTCTGGGCTTCTCTAGCCACCTCATCTTCTGCTCATCCTCTCGCGCACTCTAAAGAGAGCTCAGGTGAGAAATTGCAAATGTCGAGCAATTGCTCAGAGATGAAAAGTGCCAGCACTGAAAGCTGTTGCTAGCCAGCACCCTTCCTTGGAAGCGCTTTCACAGGCGCAGCAACACTGGGGCTTTGCGCTTCTCTACCCACCAAACGTCACGGTCCTTCTCTTTCCGTCGGTAGACACGAGCTGAGAAATTGCAAACGTCGAGCAATTGCTCCGAGATGAAAAGTGCCAGCACTGAAAGCTGTTGCTAGCCAGCACCCTTCCTTGGAAGCGCTTTTGTAGGCCTAAGAACACTGGGGCTCTGGGCTTCTCTAGCCACCTCATCTTCTGCTCATCCTCTCGCGCACTCTAAAGAGAGCTCAGGTGAGAAATTGCAAACGTGGAGCAATTGCTCAGAGATGAAAAGTGCCAGCACTGAAAGCTGTTGCTAGCCAGCACCCTTCCTTGGAAGCGCTTTCACAGGCGCAGCAACACTGGGGCTTTGCGCTTCTATACGCACCAAATGTCACGGTCCTTCTCTTTCCGTCTTGTAGACACGAGCTGAGAAATTGCAAACGTCGAGCAATTGCTCAGAGATGAAAAGTGCCAGCACTGAAAGCTCTTGCTAGCCAGCCCCCTTCCTTGGAAGCGCTTTTGTAGGCCTAAGAACACTGGGGCTCTGGGCTTCTCTAGCCACCTCATCTTCTGCTCATCCTCTCGCGCACTCTAAAGAGAGCTCAGGTGAGAAATTGCAAACGTCGAGCAATTGCTCAGAGATGAAAAGTGCCAGCACTGAAAGCTCTTGCTAGCCAGCACCCTTCCTTGGAAGCGCTTTCACAGGCGCAGCAACACTGGGGCTTTGCGCTTCTATACGCACCAAACGTCACGGTCCTTCTCTTTCCGTCTCGTAGACACGAGCTGAGAAATTGCAAACGTCGAGCAATTGCTCCGAGATGAAAAGTGCCAGCACTGAAAGCTGTTGCTAGCCAGCCCCCTTCCTTGGAAGCGCTTTTGTAGGCCTAAGAACACTGGGGCTTTGCGCTTCTCTAGCCACCTAATCTTCTGCTCATCCTCTCGCGCACTCTAAAGAGAGCTCAGGTGAGAAATTGCAAATGTCGAGCAATTGCTCAGAGATGAAAAGTGCCAGCACTGAAAGCTGTTGCTAGCCAGCACCCTTCCTTGGAAGCGCTTTCACAGGCGCAGCAACACTGGTGCTTTGCGCTTCTAAACGCACCAAGCATCACGGTCCTTCTCTTTCCGTCTCGTAGACACGAGCTGAGAAATTGCAAACGTCGAGCAATTGCTCCGAGATGAAAAGTGCCAGCACTGAAAGCTGTTGCTAGCCAGCACCCTTCCTTGGAAGCGCTTTTGTAGGCCTAAGAACACTGGGGCTCTGGGCTTCTCTAGCCACCTCATCTTCTGCTCATCCTCTCGCGCACTCTAAAGAGAGCTCAGGTGAGAAATTGCAAACATCGAGCAATTGCTCAGAGATGAAAAGTGCCAGCACTGAAAGCTCTTGCTAGCCAGCCCCCTTCCTTGGAAGCGCTTTCACAGGCGCAGTAACACTGGGACTTTGCGCTTCTCTACGCACCAAACGTCACGGTCCTTCTCTTTCCGTCTCGTAGACACGAGCTGAGAAATTGCAAACGTGGAGCAATTGCTCAGAGATGAAAAGTGCCAGCACTGAAAGCTGTTGCTAGCCAGCACCCTTCCTTGGAAGCGCTTTTGTAGGCCTAAGAACACTGGGGCTCTGGGCTTCCCTAGCCACCTCATCTTCTGCTCATCCTCGCGCGCACTCTAAAGAGAGCTCAGGTGAGAAATTGCAAACGTCGAGCAATTGCTCAGAGATGAAAAGTGCCAGCACTGAAAGCTCTTGCTAGCCAGCACCCTTCCTTGGAAGCGCTTTCACAGGCGCAGCAACACTGGGGCTTTGCGCTTCTCTACCCACCAAACGTCACGGTCCTTCTCTTTCCGTCGGTAGACACGAGCTGAGAAATTGCAAACGTGGAGCAATTGCTCAGAGATGAAAAGTGCCAGCACTGAAAGCTGTTGCTAGCCAGCCCCCTTCCTTGGAAGCAATTTTGTAGGCCTAAGAACACTGGGGCTCTGGGCTTCTCTAGCCACCTCATCTTCTGCTCATCCTCTCGCGCACTCTAAAGAGAGCTCAGGTGAGAAATTGCAAACGTCGAGCAATTGCTCAGAGATGAAAAGTGCCAGCACTGAAAGCTGTTGCTAGCCAGCACCCTTCCTTGGAAGCGCTTTCACAGGCGCAGCAACACTGGGGCTTTGCGCTTCTATACGCACCAAACGTCACGGTCCTTCTCTTTCCGTCTCGTAGACACGAGCTGAGAAATTGCAAACGTGGAGCAATTGCTCAGAGATGAAAAGTGCCAGCACTGAAAGCTGTTGCTAGCCAGCACCCTTCCTTGGAAGCGCTTTTGTAGGCCTAAGAACACTGGGGCTTTGCGCTTCTCTAGCCACCTAATCTTCTGCTCATCCTCTCGCGCACTCTGAAGAGAGCTCAGGTGAGAAATTGCAAATGTCGAGCAATTGCTCAGAGATGAAAAGTGCCAGCACTGAAAGCTGTTGCTAGCCAGCACCCTTCCTTGGAAGCGCTTTTGTAGGCCTAAGAACACTGGGGCTCTGGGCTTCTCTAGCCACCTCATCTTCTGCTCATCCTCTCGCGCACTCTGAAGAGAGCTCAGGTGAGAAATTGCAAATGTCGAGCAATTGCTCAGAGATGAAAAGTGCCAGCACTGAAAGCTCTTGCTAGCCAGCACCCTTCCTTGGAAGCGCTTTCACAGGCGCAGCAACACTGGGGCTTTGCGCTTCTAAACGCACCAAACGTCACGGTCATTCTCTTTCCGTCTCGTAGACACGAGCTGAGAAATTGCAAACGTCCAGCAATTGCTCAGAGATGAAAAGTGCCAGCACTGAAAGCTGTTGCTAGCCAGCACCCTTCCTTGGAAGCGCTTTTGTAGGCCTAAGAACACTGGGGCTCTGGGCTTCTCTAGCCACCTCATCTTCTGCTCATCCTCTCGCGCAGTCTAAAGAGAGCTCAGGTGAGAAATTGCAAATGTCGAGCAATTGCTCAGAGATGAAAAGTGCCAGCACTGAAAGCTGTTGCTAGCCAGCACCCTTCCTTGGAAGCGCTTTCACAGGCGCAGCAACACTGGGGCTTTGCGCTTCTCTACCCACCAAACGTCACGGTCCTTCTCTTTCCGTCTCGTAGACACGAGCTGAGAAATTGCAAACGTCCAGCAATTGCTCAGAGATGAAAAGTGCCAGCACTGAAAGCTGTTGCTAGCCAGCCCCCTTCCTTGGAAGCGCTTTTGTAGGCCTAAGCACACTGGGGCTCTGGGCTTCTCTAGCCACCTCATCTTCTGCTCATCCTCTCGCGCACTCTAAAGAGAGCTCAGGTGAGAAATTGCAAAAGTCGAGCAATTGCTCAGAGATGAAAAGTGCCAGCACTGAAAGCTGTTGCTAGCCAGCACCCTTCCTTGGAAGCGCTTTCACAGGCGCAGCAGCACTGGGGCTTTGCGCTTCTATACGCACCAAACGTCACGGTCCTTCTCTTTCCGTCTCGTAGACACGAGCTGAGAAATTGCAAACGTCGAGCAATTGCTCCGAGATGAAAAGTGCCAGCACTGAAAGCTGTTGCTAGCCAGCACCCTTCCTTGGAAGCGCTTTTGTAGGCCTAAGAACACTGGGGCTCTGGGCTTCTCTAGCCACCTCATCTTCTGCTCATCCTCTCGCGCACTCTAAAGAGAGCTCAGGTGAGAAATTGCAAACGTGGAGCAATTGCTCAGAGATGAAAAGTGCCAGCACTGAAAGCTGTTGCTAGCCAGCAGCCTTCCTTGGAAGCGCTTTCACAGGCGCAGCAACACTGGGGCTTTGCGCTTCTCTACCCACCAAACGTCACGGTCCTTCTCTTTCCGTCTTGTAGACACGAGCTGAGAAATTGCAAACGTCGAGCAATTGCTCAGAGATGAAAAGTGCCAGCACTGAAAGCTGTTGCTAGCCAGCACCCTTCCTTGGAAGCGCTTTTGTAGGCCTAAGAACACTGGGGCTCTGGGCTTCTCTAGCCACCTCATCTTCTGCTCATCCTCTCGCGCACTCTAAAGAGAGCTCAGGTGAGAAATTGCAAATGTCGAGCAATTGCTCAGAGATGAAAAGTGCCAGCACTGAAAGCTGTTGCTAGCCAGCACCCTTCCTTGGAAGCGCTTTCACAGGCGCAGCAACACTGGGGCTTTGCGCTTCTCTAGCCACCAAACGTCACGGTCCTTCTCTTTCCGTCTCGTAGACACGAGCTGAGAAATTGCAAACGTGGAGCAATTGCTCAGAGATGAAAAGTGCCAGCACTGAAAGCTGTTGCTAGCCAGCACCCTTCCTTGGAAGCGCTTTTGTAGGCCTAAGAACACTGGGGCTCTGGGCTTCTCTAGCCACCTCATCTTCTGCTCATCCTCGCGCGCACTCTAAAGAGAGCTCAGGTGAGAAATTGCAAACGTCGAGCAATTGCTCAGAGATGAAAAGTGCCAGCACTGAAAGCTCTTGCTAGCCAGCACCCTTCCTTGGAAGCGCTTTCACAGGCGCAGTAACACTGGGACTTTGCGCTTCTCTACGCACCAAACGTCACGGTCCTTCTCTTTCCGTCTCCTAGACACGAGCTGACAAATTGCAAACGTCGAGCAATTGCTCAGAGATGAAAAGTGCCAGCACTGAAAGCTGTTGCTAGCCAGCACCCTTCCTTGGAAGCGCTTTTGTAGGCCTAAGAACACTGGGGCTCTGGGCTTCCCTAGCCACCTCATCTTCTGCTCATCCTCGCGCGCACTCTAAAGAGAGCTCAGGTGAGAAATTGCAAATGTCGAGCAATTGCTCAGAGATGAAAAGTGCCAGCACTGAAAGCTGTTGCTAGCCAGCACCCTTCCTTGGAAGCGCTTTCACAGGCGCAGCAACACTGGGGCTTTGCGCTTCTCTACCCACCAAACGTCACGGTCCTTCTCTTTCCGTCGGTAGACACGAGCTGAGAAATTGCAAACGTCGAGCAATTGCTCAGAGATGAAAAGTGCCAGCACTGAAAGCTCTTGCTAGCCAGCACCCTTCCTTGGAAGCGCTTTTGTAGGCCTAAGAACACTGGGGCTCTGGGCTTCCCTAGCCACCTCATCTTCTGCTCATCCTCGCGCGCACTCTAAAGAGAGCTCAGGTGAGAAATTGCAAACGTCGAGCAATTGCTCACAGATGAAAAGTGCCAGCACTGAAAGCTGTTGCTAGCCAGCACCCTTCCTTGGAAGCGCTTTCACAGGCGCAGCAACACTGGGGCTTTGCGCTTCTCTACCCACCAAACGTCACGGTCCTTCTCTTTCCGTCTCGTAGACACGAGCTGAGAAATTGCAAACGTCGAGCAATTGCTCAGAGATGAAAAGTGCCAGCACTGAAAGCTGTTGCTAGCCAGCACCCTTCCTTGGAAGCGCTTTCACAGGCGCAGCAACACTGGGGCTTTGCGCTTCTATACGCACCAAACGTCACGGTCCTTCTCTTTCCGTCTCGTAGACACGAGCTGAGAAATTGCAAACGTCGAGCAATTGCTCAGAGATGAAAAGTGCCAGCACTGAAAGCTGTTGCTAGCCAGCACCCTTCCTTGGAAGCGCTTTCACAGGCGCAGCAACACTGGGGCTTTGCGCTTCTCTACCCACCAAACGTCACGGTCCTTCTCTTTCCGTCGGTAGACACGAGCTGAGAAATTGCAAACGTCGAGCAATTGCTCAGAGATGAAAAGTGCCAGCACTGAAAGCTGTTGCTAGCCAGCACCCTTCCTTGGAAGCGCTTTCACAGGCGCAGCAACACTGGGGCTTTGCGCTTCTCTACGCACCAAACGTCACGGTCCTTCTCTTTCCGTCTCGTAGACACGAGCTGAGAAATTGCAAACGTCCAGCAATTGCTCAGAGATGAAAAGTGCCAGCACTGAAAGCTGTTGCTAGCCAGCACCCTTCCTTGGAAGCGCTTTCACAGGCGCAGCAACACTGGGGCTTTGCGCTTCTATACGCACCAAACGTCACGGTCCTTCTCTTTCCGTCTCGTAGACACGAGCTGAGAAATTGCAAACGTCGAGCAATTGCTCAGAGATGAAAAGTGCCAGCACTGAAAGCTGTTGCTAGCCAGCACCCTTCCTTGGAAGCGCTTTCACAGGCGCAGCAACACTGTGGCTTTGCGCTTCTCTACCCACCAAACGTCACGGTCCTTCTCTTTCCGTCGGTAGACACGAGCTGAGAAATTGCAAACGTCGAGCAATTGCTCAGAGATGAAAAGTGCCAGCACTGAAAGCTGTTGCTAGCCAGCACCCTTCCTTGGAAGCGCTTTCACAGGCGCAGCAACACTGGGGCTTTGCGCTTCTCTACGCACCAAACGTCACGGTCCTTCTCTTTCCGTCTCGTAGACACGAGCTGAGAAATTGCAAACGTTGAGCAATTGCTCAGAGATGAAAAGTGCCAGCACTGAAAGCTGTTGCTAGCCAGCCCCCTTCCTTGGAAGCGCTTTTGTAGGCCTAAGAACACTGGGGCTCTGGGCTTCTCTAGCCACCTCATCTTCTGCTCATCCTCTCGCGCACTCTAAAGAGAGCTCAGGTGAGAAATTGCAAACGTCGAGCAATTGCTCAGAGATGAAAAGTGCCAGCACTGAAAGCTGTTGCTAGCCAGCACCCTTCCTTGGAAGCGCTTTCACAGGCGCAGCAACACTGGGGCTTTGCGCTTCTCTACCCACCAAACGTCACGGTCCTTCTCTTTCCGTCTCGTAGACACGAGCTGAGAAATTGCAAACGTCGAGCAATTGCTCCGAGATGAAAAGTGCCAGCACTGAAAGCTGTTGCTAGCCAGCACCCTTCCTTGGAAGCGCTTTCACAGGCGCAGCAACACTGGGGCTTTGCGCTTCTATACGCACCAAACGTCACGGTCCTTCTCTTTCCGTCTCGTAGACACGAGCTGAGAAATTGCAAACGTCCAGCAATTGCTCAGAGATGAAAAGTGCCAGCACTGAAAGCTCTTGCTAGCCAGCACCCTTCCTTGGAAGCGCTTTCACAGGCGCAGCAACACTGGGGCTTTGCGCTTCTATACGCACCAAGCATCACGGTCCTTCTCTTTCCGTCGGTAGACACGAGCTGAGAAATTGCAAAAGTCCAGCAATTGCTCAGAGATGAAAAGTGCCAGCACTGAAAGCTGTTGCTAGCCAGCCCCCTTCCTTGGAAGCGCTTTTGTAGGCCTAAGAACACTGGGGCTCTGGGCTTCTCTAGCCACCTCATCTTCTGCTCATCCTCTCGCGCACTCTAAAGAGAGCTCAGGTGAGAAATTGCAAACGTCGAGCAATTGCTCAGAGATGAAAAGTGCCAGCACTGAAAGCTCTTGCTAGCCAGCACCCTTCCTTGGAAGCGCTTTCACAGGCGCAGTAACACTGGGACTTTGCGCTTCTCTACGCACCAAACGTCACGGTCCTTCTCTTTCCGTCTCGTAGACACGAGCTGACAAATTGCAAACGTCGAGCAATTGCTCAGAGATGAAAAGTGCCAGCACTGAAAGCTGTTGCTAGCCAGCACCCTTCCTTGGAAGCGCTTTTGTAGGCCTAAGAACACTGGGGCTCTGGGCTTCCCTAGCCACCTCATCTTCTGCTCATCCTCGCGCGCACTCTAAAGAGAGCTCAGGTGAGAAATTGCAAATGTCGAGCAATTGCTCAGAGATGAAAAGTGCCAGCACTGAAAGCTGTTGCTAGCCAGCACCCTTCCTTGGAAGCGCTTTCACAGGCGCAGCAACACTGGGGCTTTGCGCTTCTAAACGCACCAAACGTCACGGTCCTTCTCTTTCCGTCGGTAGACACGAGCTGAGAAATTGCAAACGTCGAGCAATTGCTCAGAGATGAAAAGTGCCAGCACTGAAAGCTCTTGCTAGCCAGCACCCTTCCTTGGAAGCGCTTTTGTAGGCCTAAGAACACTGGGGCTCTGGGCTTCTCTAGCCACCTCATCTTCTGCTCATCCTCGCGCGCACTCTAAAGAGAGCTCAGGTGAGAAATTGCAAACGTCGAGCAATTGCTCAGAGATGAAAAGGGCCAGCACTGAAAGCTGTTGCTAGCCAGCACCCTTCCTTGGAAGCGCTTTCACAGGCGCAGCAACACTGGGGCTTTGCGCTTCTCTAGCCACCAAACGTCACGGTCCTTCTCTTTCCGTCTCGTAGACACGAGCTGAGAAATTGCAAACGTCGAGCAATTGCTCCGAGATGAAAAGTGCCAGCACTGAAAGCTGTTGCTAGCCAGCCCCCTTCCTTGGAAGCGCTTTTGTAGGCCTAAGCACACTGGGGCTCTGGGCTTCTCTAGCCACCTCATCTTCTGCTCATCCTCTCGCGCACTCTAAAGAGAGCTCAGGTGAGAAATTGCAAACGTCGAGCAATTGCTCCGAGATGAAAAGTGCCAGCACTGAAAGCTCTTGCTAGCCAGCACCCTTCCTTGGAAGCGCTTTCACAGGCGCAGCAACACTGGGGCTTTGCGCTTCTATACGCACCAAACGTCACGGTCCTTCTCTTTCCGTCTCGTAGACACGAGCTGAGAAATTGCAAACGTCCAGCAATTGCTCCGAGATGAAAAGTGCCAGCACTGAAAGCTCTTGCTAGCCAGCACCCTTCCTTGGAAGCGCTTTTGTAGGCCTAAGAACACTGGGGCTTTGCGCTTCTCTAGCCACCTAATCTTCTGCTCATCCTCTCGCGCACTCTAAAGAGAGCTCAGGTGAGAATTTGCAAATGTCGAGCAATTGCTCAGAGATGAAAAGTGCCAGCACTGAAAGCTGTTGCTAGCCAGCACCCTTCCTTGGAAGCGCTTTCACAGGCGCAGCAACACTGGTGCTTTGCGCTTCTAAACGCACCAAGCATCACGGTCCTTCTCTTTCCGTCTCGTAGACACGAGCTGAGAAATTGCAAACGTCCAGCAATTGCTCCGAGATGAAAAGTGCCAGCACTGAAAGCTGTTGCTAGCCAGCACCCTTCCTTGGAAGCGCTTTTGTAGGCCTAAGAACACTGGGGCTCTGGGCTTCTCTAGCCACCTCATCTTCTGCTCATCCTCTCGCGCACTCTAAAGAGAGCTCAGGTGAGAAATTGCAAACGTCGAGCAATTGCTCAGAGATGAAAAGTGCCAGCACTGAAAGCTCTTGCTAGCCAGCCCCCTTCCTTGGAAGCGCTTTCACAGGCGCAGTAACACTGGGACTTTGCGCTTCTCTACGCACCAAACGTCACGGTCCTTCTCTTTCCGTCTCGTAGACACGAGCTGAGAAATTGCAAACGTGGAGCAATTGCTCAGAGATGAAAAGTGCCAGCACTGAAAGCTGTTGCTAGCCAGCACCCTTCCTTGGAAGCGCTTTTGTAGGCCTAAGAACACTGGGGCTCTGGGCTTCTCTAGCCACCTCATCTTCTGCTCATCCTCTCGCGCACTCTAAAGAGAGCTCAGGTGAGAAATTGCAAACGTCGAGCAATTGCTCAGAGATGAAAAGTGCCAGCACTGAAAGCTGTTGCTAGCCAGCACCCTTCCTTGGAAGCGCTTTCACAGGCGCAGCAACACTGTGGCTTTGCGCTTCTCTACCCACCAAACGTCACGGTCCTTCTCTTTCCGTCGGTAGACACGAGCTGAGAAATTGCAAACGTGGAGCAATTGCTCAGAGATGAAAAGTGCCAGCACTGAAAGCTCTTGCTAGCCAGCACCCTTCCTTGGAAGCAATTTTGTAGGCCTAAGAACACTGGGGCTCTGGGCTTCTCTAGCCACCTCATCTTCTGCTCATCCTCTCGCGCACTCTAAAGAGAGCTCAGGTGAGAAATTGCAAACGTCGAGCAATTGCTCAGAGATGAAAAGTGCCAGCACTGAAAGCTGTTGCTAGCCAGCACCCTTCCTTGGAAGCGCTTTCACAGGCGCAGCAACACTGGGGCTTTGCGCTTCTATACGCACCAAACGTCACGGTCCTTCTCTTTCCGTCTCCTAGACACGAGCTGAGAAATTGCAAACGTCCAGCAATTGTTCCGAGATGAAAAGTGCCAGCACTGAAAGCTGTTGCTAGCCAGCACCCTTCCTTGGAAGCGCTTTTGTAGGCCTAAGAACACTGGGGCTTTGCGCTTCTCTAGCCACCTAATCTTCTGCTCATCCTCTCGCGCACTCTGAAGAGAGCTCAGGTGAGAAATTGCAAATGTCGAGCAATTGCTCCGAGATGAAAAGTGTCAGCACTGAAAGCTCTTGCTAGCCAGCACCCTTCCTTGGAAGCGCTTTTGTAGGCCTAAGAACACTGGGGCTCTGGGCTTCTCTAGCCACCTAATCTTCTGCTCATCCTCGCGCGCACTCTGAAGAGAGCTCAGGTGAGAAATTGCAAATGTCGAGCAATTGCTCAGAGATGAAAAGTGCCAGCACTGAAAGCTGTTGCTAGCCAGCACCCTTCCTTGGAAGCGCTTTCACAGGCGCAGCAACACTGGGGCTTTGCGCTTCTATACGCACCAAACGTCACGGTCATTCTCTTTCCGTCTCGTAGACACGAGCTGAGAAATTGCAAACGTCGAGCAATTGCTCAGAGATGAAAAGTGCCAGCACTGAAAGCTGTTGCTAGCCAGCACCCTTCCTTGGAAGCGCTTTTGTAGGCCTAAGAACACTGGGGCTCTGGGCTTCTCTAGCCACCTCATCTTCTGCTCATCCTCTCGCGCACTCTAAAGAGAGCTCAGGTGAGAAATTGCAAATGTCGAGCAATTGCTCCGAGATGAAAAGTGCCAGCACTGAAAGCTGTTGCTAGCCAGCACCCTTCCTTGGAAGCGCTTTCACAGGCGCAGCAACACTGGGGCTTTGCGCTTCTCTAGCCACCAAACATCACGGTCCTTCTCTTTCCGTCTCGTAGACACGAGCTGAGAAATTGCAAACGTCGAGCAATTGCTCAGAGATGAAAAGTGCCAGCACTGAAAGCTGTTGCTAGCCAGCCCCCTTCCTTGGAAGCGCTTTTGTAGGCCTAAGCACACTGGGGCTCTGGGCTTCTCTAGCCACCTCATCTTCTGCTCATCCTCTCGCGCACTCTAAAGAGAGCTCAGGTGAGAAATTGCAAAAGTCGAGCAATTGCTCAGAGATGAAAAGTGCCAGCACTGAAAGCTGTTGCTAGCCAGCACCCTTCCTTGGAAGCGCTTTCACAGGCGCAGCAACACTGGGGCTTTGCGCTTCTATACGCACCAAACGTCACGGTCCTTCTCTTTCCGTCTCGTAGACACGAGCTGAGAAATTGCAAACGTCGAGCAATTGCTCAGAGATGAAAAGTGCCAGCACTGAAAGCTGTTGCTAGCCAGCACCCTTCCTTGGAAGCGCTTTTGTAGGCCTAAGAACACTGGGGCTCTGGGCTTCTCTAGCCACCTCATCTTCTGCTCATCCTCTCGCGCACTCTAAAGAGAGCTCAGGTGAGAAATTGCAAACGTGGAGCAATTGCTCAGAGATGAAAAGTGCCAGCACTGAAAGCTGTTGCTAGCCAGCAGCCTTCCTTGGAAGCGCTTTCACAGGCGCAGCAACACTGGGGCTTTGCGCTTCTATACGCACCAAATGTCACGGTCCTTCTCTTTCCGTCTTGTAGACACGAGCTGAGAAATTGCAAACGTCGAGCAATTGCTCAGAGATGAAAAGTGCCAGCACTGAAAGCTGTTGCTAGCCAGCACCCTTCCTTGGAAGCGCTTTTGTAGGCCTAAGAACACTGGGGCTCTGGGCTTCTCTAGCCACCTCATCTTCTGCTCATCCTCTCGCGCACTCTAAAGAGAGCTCAGGTGAGAAATTGCAAATGTCGAGCAATTGCTCAGAGATGAAAAGTGCCAGCACTGAAAGCTCTTGCTAGCCAGCACCCTTCCTTGGAAGCGCTTTCACAGGCGCAGCAACACTGGGGCTTTGCGCTTCTATACGCACCAAACGTCACGGTCCTTCTCTTTCCGTCTCGTAGACACGAGCTGAGAAATTGCAAACGTCGAGCAATTGCTCAGAGATGAAAAGTGCCAGCACTGAAAGCTGTTGCTAGCCAGCACCCTTCCTTGGAAGCGCTTTTGTAGGCCTAAGAACACTGGGGCTCTGGGCTTCTCTAGCCACCTCATCTTCTGCTCATCCTCGCGCGCACTCTAAAGAGAGCTCAGGTGAGAAATTGCAAATGTCGAGCAATTGCTCAGAGATGAAAAGTGCCAGCACTGAAAGCTCTTGCTAGCCAGCACCCTTCCTTGGAAGCGCTTTCACAGGCGCAGTAACACTGGGACTTTGCGCTTCTCTACGCACCAAACGTCACGGTCCTTCTCTTTCCGTCTCCTAGACACGAGCTGACAAATTGCAAACGTGGAGCAATTGCTCAGAGATGAAAAGTGCCAGCACTGAAAGCTGTTGCTAGCCAGCACCCTTCCTTGGAAGCGCTTTTGTAGGCCTAAGAACACTGGGGCTCTGGGCTTCCCTAGCCACCTCATCTTCTGCTCATCCTCGCGCGCACTCTAAAGAGAGCTCAGGTGAGAAATTGCAAATGTCGAGCAATTGCTCAGAGATGAAAAGTGCCAGCACTGAAAGCTGTTGCTAGCCAGCACCCTTCCTTGGAAGCGCTTTCACAGGCGCAGCAACACTGGGGCTTTGCGCTTCTCTACCCACCAAACGTCACGGTCCTTCTCTTTCCGTCGGTAGACACGAGCTGAGAAATTGCAAACGTCGAGCAATTGCTCAGAGATGAAAAGTGCCAGCACTGAAAGCTGTTGCTAGCCAGCACCCTTCCTTGGAAGCGCTTTTGTAGGCCTAAGAACACTGGGGCTCTGGGCTTCTCTAGCCACCTCATCTTCTGCTCATCCTCTCGCGCTCTAAAGAGAGCTCAGGTGAGAAATTGCAAACGTCGAGCAATTGCTCACAGATGAAAAGTGCCAGCACTGAAAGCTGTTGCTAGCCAGCCCCCTTCCTTGGAAGCGCTTTCACAGGCGCAGCAACACTGGGGCTTTGCGCTTCTCTAGCCACCAAACGTCACGGTCCTTCTCTTTCCGTCTCGTAGACACGAGCTGAGAAATTGCAAACGTCGAGCAATTGCTCAGAGATGAAAAGTGCCAGCACTGAAAGCTGTTGCTAGCCAGCACCCTTCCTTGGAAGCGCTTTCACAGGCGCAGCAACACTGGGGCTTTGCGCTTCTATACGCACCAAACGTCACGGTCCTTCTCTTTCCGTCTCGTAGACACGAGCTGAGAAATTGCAAACGTCGAGCAATTGCTCAGAGATGAAAAGTGCCAGCACTGAAAGCTGTTGCTAGCCAGCACCCTTCCTTGGAAGCGCTTTCACAGGCGCAGCAACACTGTGGCTTTGCGCTTCTCTACCCACCAAACGTCACGGTCCTTCTCTTTCCGTCGGTAGACACGAGCTGAGAAATTGCAAACGTGGAGCAATTGCTCAGAGATGAAAAGTGCCAGCACTGAAAGCTGTTGCTAGCCAGCACCCTTCCTTGGAAGCGCTTTCACAGGCGCAGCAACACTGGGGCTTTGCGCTTCTCTACCCACCAAACGTCACGGTCCTTCTCTTTCCGTCTCGTAGACACGAGCTGAGAAATTGCAAACGTCCAGCAATTGCTCAGAGATGAAAAGTGCCAGCACTGAAAGCTGTTGCTAGCCAGCACCCTTCCTTGGAAGCGCTTTTGTAGGCCTAAGAACACTGGGGCTCTGGGCTTCTCTAGCCACCTCATCTTCTGCTCATCCTCTCGCGCACTCTAAAGAGAGCTCAGGTGAGAAATTGCAAACGTCGAGCAATTGCTCAGAGATGAAAAGTGCCAGCACTGAAAGCTGTTGCTAGCCAGCACCCTTCCTTGGAAGCGCTTTCACAGGCGCAGCAACACTGGGGCTTTGCGCTTCTCTACCCACCAAACGTCACGGTCCTTCTCTTTCCGTCTCGTAGACACGAGCTGAGAAATTGCAAACGTCGAGCAATTGCTCCGAGATGAAAAGTGCCAGCACTGAAAGCTGTTGCTAGCCAGCACCCTTCCTTGGAAGCGCTTTCACAGGCGCAGCAACACTGGGGCTTTGCGCTTCTATACGCACCAAACGTCACGGTCCTTCTCTTTCCGTCTCGTAGACACGAGCTGAGAAATTGCAAATGTCGAGCAATTGCTCAGAGATGAAAAGTGCCAGCACTGAAAGCTCTTGCTAGCCAGCACCCTTCCTTGGAAGCGCTTTTGTAGGCCTAAGAACACTGGGGCTCTGTGTTTCTCTAGCCACCTCATCTTCTGCTCATCCTCTCGCGCACTCTAAAGAGAGCTCAGGTGAGAAATTGCAAACGTCGAGCAATTGCTCAGAGATGAAAAGTGCCAGCACTGAAAGCTCTTGCTAGCCAGCACCCTTCCTTGGAAGCGCTTTCACAGGCGCAGCAACACTGGGGCTTTGCGCTTCTATACGCACCAAGCATCACGGTCCTTCTCTTTCCGTCTCGTAGACACGAGCTGAGAAATTGCAAACGTCGAGCAATTGCTCAGAGATGAAAAGTGCCAGCACTGAAAGCTGTTGCTAGCCAGCACCCTTCCTTGGAAGCGCTTTCACAGGCGCAGCAACACTGGGGCTTTGCGCTTCTATACGCACCAAGCATCACGGTCCTTCTCTTTCCGTCTCGTAGACACAAGCTGAGAAATTGCAAACGTCCAGCAATTGCTCAGAGATGAAAAGTGCCAGCACTGAAAGCTGTTGCTAGCCAGCCCCCTTCCTTGGAAGCGCTTTTGTAGGCCTAAGAACACTGGGGCTCTGGGCTTCTCTAGCCACCTCATCTTCTGCTCATCCTCTCGCGCACTCTAAAGAGAGCTCAGGTGAGAAATTGCAAACGTCGAGCAATTGCTCAGAGATGAAAAGTGCCAGCACTGAAAGCTCTTGCTAGCCAGCACCCTTCCTTGGAAGCGCTTTCACAGGCGCAGTAACACTGGGACTTTGCGCTTCTCTACGCACCAAACGTCACGGTCCTTCTCTTTCCGTCTCGTAGACACGAGCTGAGAAATTGCAAACGTGGAGCAATTGCTCAGAGATGAAAAGTGCCAGCACTGAAAGCTGTTGCTAGCCAGCACCCTTCCTTGGAAGCGCTTTTGTAGGCCTAAGAACACTGGGGCTCTGGGCTTCCCTAGCCACCTCATCTTCTGCTCATCCTCGCGCGCACTCTAAAGAGAGCTCAGGTGAGAAATTGCAAATGTCGAGCAATTGCTCAGAGATGAAAAGTGCCAGCACTGAAAGCTGTTGCTAGCCAGCACCCTTCCTTGGAAGCGCTTTCACAGGCGCAGCAACACTGGGGCTTTGCGCTTCTCTAGCCACCAAACGTCACGGTCCTTCTCTTTCCGTCGGTAGACACGAGCTGAGAAATTGCAAACGTCGAGCAATTGCTCAGAGATGAAAAGTGCCAGCACTGAAAGCTCTTGCTAGCCAGCACCCTTCCTTGGAAGCGCTTTTGTAGGCCTAAGAACACTGGGGCTCTGGGCTTCTCTAGCCACCTCATCTTCTGCTCATCCTCTCGCGCTCTAAAGAGAGCTCAGGTGAGAAATTGCAAACGTCGAGCAATTGCTCACAGATGAAAAGTGCCAGCACTGAAAGCTGTTGCTAGCCAGCACCCTTCCTTGGAAGCGCTTTCACAGGCGCAGCAACACTGGGGCTTTGCGCTTCTCTAGCCACCAAACGTCACAGTCCTTCTCTTTCCGTCTCGTAGACACGAGCTGAGAAATTGCAAACGTCGAGCAATTGCTCAGAGATGAAAAGTGCCAGCACTGAAAGCTGTTGCTAGCCAGCACCCTTCCTTGGAAGCGCTTTCACAGGCGCAGCAACACTGGGGCTTTGCGCTTCTATACGCACCAAACGTCACGGTCCTTCTCTTTCCGTCTCGTAGACACGAGCTGAGAAATTGCAAACGTCGAGCAATTGCTCAGAGATGAAAAGTGCCAGCACTGAAAGCTGTTGCTAGCCAGCACCCTTCCTTGGAAGCGCTTTCACAGGCGCAGCAACACTGTGGCTTTGCGCTTCTCTACCCACCAAACGTCACGGTCCTTCTCTTTACGTCGGTAGACACGAGCTGAGAAATTGCAAACGTCGAGCAATTGCTCAGAGATGAAAAGTGCCAGCACTGAAAGCTCTTGCTAGCCAGCACCCTTCCTTGGAAGCGCTTTCACAGGCGCAGCAACACTGGGGCTTTGCGCTTCTATACGCACCAAACGTCACGGTCCTTCTCTTTCCGTCTCGTAGACACGAGCTGAGAAATTGCAAACGTCCAGCAATTGCTCAGAGATGAAAAGTGCCAGCACTGAAAGCTGTTGCTAGCCAGCACCCTTCCTTGGAAGCGCTTTTGTAGGCCTAAGAACACTGGGGCTCTGGGCTTCTCTAGCCACCTCATCTTCTGCTCATCCTCTCGCGCACTCTAAAGAGAGCTCAGGTGAGAAATTGCAAACGTCGAGCAATTGCTCAGAGATGAAAAGTGCCAGCACTGAAAGCTGTTGCTAGCCAGCACCCTTCCTTGGAAGCGCTTTCACAGGCGCAGTAACACTGGGACTTTGCGCTTCTCTACGCACCAAACGTCACGGTCCTTCTCTTTCCGTCTCGTAGACACGAGCTGAGAAATTGCAAACGTCGAGCAATTGCTCAGAGATGAAAAGTGCCAGCACTGAAAGCTGTTGCTAGCCAGCACCCTTCCTTGGAAGCGCTTTCACAGGCGCAGCAACACTGGGGCTTTGCGCTTCTCTACCCACCAAACGTCACGGTCCTTCTCTTTCCGTCTCGTAGACACGAGCTGAGAAATTGCAAAAGTCCAGCAATTGCTCAGAGATGAAAAGTGCCAGCACTGAAAGCTGTTGCTAGCCAGCCCCCTTCCTTGGAAGCGCTTTTGTAGGCCTAAGCACACTGGGGCTCTGGGCTTCTCTAGCCACCTCATCTTCTGCTCATCCTCTCGCGCACTCTAAAGAGAGCTCAGGTGAGAAATTGCAAAAGTCGAGCAATTGCTCAGAGATGAAAAGTGCCAGCACTGAAAGCTCTTGCTAGCCAGCACCCTTCCTTGGAAGCGCTTTCACAGGCGCAGCAACACTGGGGCTTTGCGCTTCTATACGCACCAAATGTCACGGTCCTTCTCTTTCCGTCTCCTAGACACGAGCTGAGAAATTGCAAACGTCGAGCAATTGCTCAGAGATGAAAAGTGCCAGCACTGAAAGCTGTTGCTAGCCAGCACCCTTCCTTGGAAGCGCTTTCACAGGCGCAGCAACACTGGGGCTTTGCGCTTCTCTAGCCACCAAACGTCACGGTCCTTCTCTTTCCGTCTCCTAGACACGAGCTGAGAAATTGCAAACGTCGAGCAATTGCTCCGAGATGAAAAGTGCCAGCACTGAAAGCTCTTGCTAGCCAGCACCCTTCCTTGGAAGCGCTTTTGTAGGCCTAAGAACACTGGGGCTCTGGGCTTCTCTAGCCACCTAATCTTCTGCTCATCCTCGCGCGCACTCTAAAGAGAGCTCAGGTGAGAAATTGCAAACGTCGAGCAATTGCTCAGAGATGAAAAGTGCCAGCACTGAAAGCTCTTGCTAGCCAGCACCCTTCCTTGGAAGCGCTTTCACAGGCGCAGCAACACTGGGGCTTTGCGCTTCTCTACCCACCAAACGTCACGGTCCTTCTCTTTCCGTCTCGTAGACACGAGCTGAGAAATTGCAAACGTCCAGCAATTGCTCAGAGATGAAAAGTGCCAGCACTGAAAGCTGTTGCTAGCCAGCACCCTTCCTTGGAAGCGCTTTTGTAGGCCTAAGAACACTGGGGCTCTGGGCTTCTCTAGCCACCTCATCTTCTGCTCATCCTCTCGCGCACTCTAAAGAGAGCTCAGGTGAGAAATTGCAAACGTCGAGCAATTGCTCAGAGATGAAAAGTGCCAGCACTGAAAGCTCTTGCTAGCCAGCACCCTTCCTTGGAAGCGCTTTCACAGGCGCAGCAACACTGGGGCTTTGCGCTTCTCTACCCACCAAACGTCACGGTCCTTCTCTTTCCGTCTCGTAGACACGAGCTGAGAAATTGCAAACGTCCAGCAATTGCTCCGAGATGAAAAGTGCCAGCACTGAAAGCTCTTGCTAGCCAGCCCCCTTCCTTGGAAGCGCTTTCACAGGCGCAGCAACACTGGGGCTTTGCGCTTCTCTAGCCACCTAATCTTCTGCTCATCCTCTCGCGCACTCTAAAGAGAGCTCAGGTGAGAAATTGCAAACGTCGAGCAATTGCTCAGAGATGAAAAGTGCCAGCACTGAAAGCTGTTGCTAGCCAGCACCCTTCCTTGGAAGCGCTTTCACAGGCGCAGCAACACTGGGGCTTTGCGCTTCTAAACGCACCAAGCATCACGGTCCTTCTCTTTCCGTCTTGTAGACACGAGCTGAGAAATTGCAAACGTCGAGCAATTGCTCAGAGATGAAAAGTGCCAGCACTGAAAGCTGTTGCTAGCCAGCACCCTTCCTTGCAAGCGCTTTTGTGGGCCTAAGAACACTGGGGCTCTGGGCTTCTCTAGCCACCTCATCTTCTGCTCATCCTCTCGCGCACTCTAAAGAGAGCTCAGGTGAGAAATTGCAAACGTCGAGCAATTGCTCAGAGATGAAAAGTGCCAGCACTGAAAGCTCTTGCTAGCCAGCGCCCTTCCTTGGAAGCGCTTTCACAGGCGCAGCAACACTGGGGCTTTGCGCTTCTCTACCCACCAAACGTCACGGTCCTTCTCTTTCCGTCTCGTAGACACGAGCTGAGAAATTGCAAACGTCGAGCAATTGCTCAGAGATGAAAAGTGCCAGCACTGAAAGCTGTTGCTAGCCAGCACCCTTCCTTGGAAGCGCTTTCACAGGCGCAACAACACTGGGGCTTTGCGCTTCTATACGCACCAAACGTCACGGTCCTTCTCTTTCCGTCTCCTAGACACGAGCTGAGAAATTGCAAACGTCGAGCAATTGCTCCGAGATGAAAAGTGCCAGCACTGAAAGCTCTTGCTAGCCAGCACCCTTCCTTGGAAGCGCTTTTGTAGGCCTAAGAACACTGGGGCTCTGGGCTTCTCTAGCCACCTCATCTTCTGCTCATCCTCTCGCGCACTCTAAAGAGAGCTCAGGTGAGAAATTGCAAACGTCGAGCAATTGCTCAGAGATGAAAAGTGCCAGCACTGAAAGCTCTTGCTAGCCAGCACCCTTCCTTGGAAGCGCTTTCACAGGCGCAGTAACACTGGGGCTTTGCACTTCTCTACGCACCAAACGTCACGGTCATTCTCTTTCTGTCTCGTAGACACGAGCTGAGAAATTGCAAACGTCGAGCAATTGCTCAGAGATGAAAAGTGCCAGCACTGAAAGCTGTTGCTAGCCAGCCCCCTTCCTTGGAAGCGCTTTCACAGGCGCAGCAACACTGGGGCTTTGCGCTTCTATACGCACCAAACGTCACGGTCCTTCTCTTTCCGTCTCCTAGACACGAGCTGAGAAATTGCAAACGTCGAGCAATTGCTCCGAGATGAAAAGTGCCAGCACTGAAAGCTGTTGCTAGCCAGCACCCTTCCTTGGAAGCGCTTTCACAGGCGCAGCAACACTGGGGCTTTGCGCTTCTGTACGCACCAAATGTCACGGTCCTTCTCTTTCCGTCTCGTAGACACGAGCTGAGAAATTGCAAACGTCGAGCAATTGCTCAGAGATGAAAAGTGCCAGCACTGAAAGCTGTTGCTAGCCAGCACCCTTCCTTGGAAGCGCTTTTGTAGGCCTAAGAACACTGGGGCTCTGGGCTTCTCTAGCCACCTCATCTTCTGCTCATCCTCTCGCGCACTCTAAAGAGAGCTCAGGTGAGAAATTGCAAACGTCGAGCAATTGCTCAGAGATGAAAAGTGCCAGCACTGAAAGCTCTTGCTAGCCAGCACCCTTCCTTGGAAGCGCTTTCACAGGCGCAGTAACACTGGGACTTTGCGCTTCTATACGCACCAAACGTCACGGTCATTCTCTTTCCGTCTCCTAGACACGAGCTGAGAAATTGCAAACGTCCAGCAATTGCTCAGAGATGAAAAGTGCCAGCACTGAAAGCTGTTGCTAGCCAGCCCCCTTCCTTGGAAGCGCTTTTGTAGGCCTAAGAACACTGGGGCTCTGGGCTTCTCTAGCCACCTCATCTTCTGCTCATCCTCTCGCGCACTCTAAAGAGAGCTCAGGTGAGAAATTGCAAACGTCGAGCAATTGCTCAGAGATGAAAAGTGCCAGCACTGAAAGCTGTTGCTAGCCAGCCCCCTTCCTTGGAAGCGCTTTCACAGGCGCAGCAACACTGGGGCTTTGCGCTTCTATACGCACCAAACGTCACGGTCCTTCTCTTTCCGTCTCGTAGACACGAGCTGAGAAATTGCAAACGTGGAGCAATTGCTCAGAGATGAAAAGTGCCAGCACTGAAAGCTCTTGCTAGCCAGCACCCTTCCTTGGAAGCGCTTTTGTAGGCCTAAGAACACTGGGGCTCTGGGCTTCTCTAGCCACCTCATCTTCTGCTCATCCTCTCGCGCACTCTAAAGAGAGCTCAGGTGAGAAATTGCAAACGTCGAGCAATTGCTCCGAGATGAAAAGTGCCAGCACTGAAAGCTCTTGCTAGCCAGCACCCTTCCTTGGAAGCGCTTTCACAGGCGCAGCAACACTGGGGCTTTGCGCTTCTCTAGCCACCAAACGTCACGGTCCTTCTCTTTCCGTCTCGTAGACACGAGCTGAGAAATTGCAAACGTCCAGCAATTGCTCAGAGATGAAAAGTGCCAGCACTGAAAGCTGTTGCTAGCCAGCCCCCTTCCTTGGAAGCGCTTTTGTAGGCCTAAGCACACTGGGGCTCTGGGCTTCTCTAGCCACCTCATCTTCTGCTCATCCTCTCGCGCACTCTAAAGAGAGCTCAGGTGAGAAATTGCAAAAGTCGAGCAATTGCTCAGAGATGAAAAGTGCCAGCACTGAAAGCTCTTGCTAGCCAGCACCCTTCCTTGGAAGCGTTTTCACAGGCGCAGCAACACTGGGGCTTTGCGCTTCTATACGCACCAAACGTCACGGTCCTTCTCTTTCCGTCTCGTAGACACGAGCTGAGAAATTGCAAACGTCAAGCAATTGCTCAGAGATGAAAAGTGCCAGCACTGAAAGCTCTTGCTAGCCAGCACCCTTCCTTGGAAGCGCTTTTGTAGGCCTAAGAACACTGGGGCTCTGGGCTTCTCTAGCCACCTCATCTTCTGCTCATCCTCGCGCGCACTCTAAAGAGAGCTCAGGTGAGAAATTGCAAATGTCGAGCAATTGCTCAGAGATGAAAAGTGCCAGCACTGAAAGCTCTTGCTAGCCAGCACCCTTCCTTGGAAGCGCTTTCACAGGCGCAGCAACACTGGGGCTTTGCGCTTCTCTAGCCACCAAACGTCACGGTCCTTCTCTTTCCGTCTCGTAGACACGAGCTGAGAAATTGCAAACGTCGAGCAATTGCTCCGAGATGAAAAGTGCCAGCACTGAAAGCTGTTGCTAGCCAGCACCCTTCCTTGGAAGCGCTTTTGTAGGCCTAAGAACACTGGGGCTCTGGGCTTCTCTAGCCACCTCATCTTCTGCTCATCCTCTCGCGCACTCTAAAGAGAGCTCAGGTGAGAAATTGCAAACGTCGAGCAATTGCTCAGAGATGAAAAGTGCCAGCACTGAAAGCTGTTGCTAGCCAGCACCCTTCCTTGGAAGCGCTTTCACAGGCGCAGCAACACTGGGGCTTTGCGCTTCTCTACCCACCAAACGTCACGGTCCTTCTCTTTCCGTCTCGTAGACAAGAGCTGAGAAATTGCAAACGTCGAGCAATTGCTCAGAGATGAAAAGTGCCAGCACTGAAAGCTGTTGCTAGCCAGCACCCTTCCTTGGAAGCGCTTTTGTAGGCCTAAGAACACTGGGGCTCTGGGCTTCTCTAGCCACCTCATCTTCTGCTCATCCTCTCGCGCACTCTAAAGAGAGCTCAGGTGAGAAATTGCAAACGTCGAGCAATTGCTCAGAGATGAAAAGTGCCAGCACTGAAAGCTGTTGCTAGCCAGCACCCTTCCTTGGAAGCGCTTTCACAGGCGCAGTAACACTGGGGCTTTGCGCTTCTATACGCACCAAAAGTCACGGTCCTTCTCTTTCCGTCTCGTAGACACGAGCTGAGAAATTGCAAACGTGGAGCAATTGCTCAGAGATGAAAAGTGCCAGCACTGAAAGCTGTTGCTAGCCAGCCCCCTTCCTTGGAAGCGCTTTTGTAGGCCTAAGAACACTGGGGCTCTGGGCTTCTCTAGCCACCTCATCTTCTGCTCATCCTCTCGCGCACTCTAAAGAGAGCTCAGGTGAGAAATTGCAAACGTCGAGCAATTGCTCAGAGATGAAAAGTGCCAGCACTGAAAGCTGTTGCTAGCCAGCACCCTTCCTTGGAAGCGCTTTCACAGGCGCAGCAACACTGGGGCTTTGCGCTTCTATACGCACCAAACGTCACGGTCCTTCTCTTTCCGTCTCGTAGACACGAGCTGAGAAATTGCAAACGCGGAGCAATTGCTCAGAGATGAAAAGTGCCAGCACTGAAAGCTCTTGCTAGCCAGCACCCTTCCTTGGAAGCGCTTTCACAGGCGCAGCAACACTGTGGCTTTGCGCTTCTCTACCCACCAAACGTCACGGTCCTTCTCTTTCCGTCTCGTAGACACGAGCTGAGAAATTGCAAACGTCGAGCAATTGCTCAGAGATGAAAAGTGCCAGCACTGAAAGCTGTTGCTAGCCAGCACCCTTCCTTGGAAGCGCTTTCACAGGCGCAGCAACACTGGGGCTTTGCGCTTCTCTACGCACCAAACGTCACGGTCCTTCTCTTTCCGTCTCGTAGACACGAGCTGAGAAATTGCAAACGTCCAGCAATTGCTCAGAGATGAAAAGTGCCAGCACTGAAAGCTGTTGCTAGCCAGCACCCTTCCTTGGAAGCGCTTTTGTAGGCCTAAGAACACTGGGGCTCTGGGCTTCTCTAGCCACCTCATCTTCTGCTCATCCTCTCGCGCACTCTAAAGAGAGCTCAGGTGAGAAATTGCAAACGTCGAGCAATTGCTCAGAGATGAAAAGTGCCAGCACTGAAAGCTGTTGCTAGCCAGCACCCTTCCTTGGAAGCGCTTTCACAGGCGCAGTAACACTGGGACTTTGCGCTTCTCTACGCACCAAACGTCACGGTCCTTCTCTTTCCGTCTCGTAGACACGAGCTGAGAAATTGCAAACGTCCAGCAATTGCTCCGAGATGAAAAGTGCCAGCACTGAAAGCTGTTGCTAGCCAGCACCCTTCCTTGGAAGCGCTTTCACAGGCGCAGCAACACTGGGGCTTTGCGCTTCTCTAGCCACCAAACGTCACGGTCCTTCTCTTTCCGTCTCGTAGACACGAGCTGAGAAATTGCAAACGTCGAGCAATTGCTCAGAGATGAAAAGTGCCAGCACTGAAAGCTGTTGCTAGCCAGCCCCCTTCCTTGGAAGCGCTTTTGTAGGCCTAAGAACACTGGGGCTCTGGGCTTCTCTAGCCACCTCATCTTCTGCTCATCCTCTCGCGCACTCTAAAGAGAGCTCAGGTGAGAAATTGCAAAAGTCGAGCAATTGCTCAGAGATGAAAAGTGCCAGCACTGAAAGCTGTTGCTAGCCAGCACCCTTCCTTGGAAGCGCTTTCACAGGCGCAGCAACACTGGGGCTTTGCGCTTCTCTAGCCACCAAACGTCACGGTCCTTCTCTTTCCGTCTCGTAGACACGAGCTGAGAAATTGCAAACGTGGAGCAATTGCTCAGAGATGAAAAGTGCCAGCACTGAAAGCTGTTGCTAGCCAGCACCCTTCCTTGGAAGCGCTTTTGTAGGCCTAAGAACACTGGGGCTCTGGGCTTCTCTAGCCACCTCATCTTCTGCTCATCCTCTCGCGCACTCTAAAGAGAGCTCAGGTGAGAAATTGCAAACGTCGAGCAATTGCTCAGAGATGAAAAGTGCCAGCACTGAAAGCTCTTGCTAGCCAGCACCCTTCCTTGGAAGCGCTTTTGTAGGCCTAAGAACAGTGGGGCTCTGGGCTTCTCTAGCCACCTCATCTTCTGCTCATCCTCTCGCGCACTCTAAAGAGAGCTCAGGTGAGAAATTGCAAACGTCGAGCAATTGCTCAGAGATGAAAAGTGCCAGCACTGAAAGCTCTTGCTAGCCAGCACCCTTCCTTGGAAGCGCTTTCACAGGCGCAGCAACACTGGGGCTTTGCGCTTCTATACGCACCAAATGTCACGGTCCTTCTCTTTCCGTCTTGTAGACACGAGCTGAGAAATTGCAAACGTCGAGCAATTGCTCAGAGATGAAAAGTGCCAGCACTGAAAGCTGTTGCTAGCCAGCACCCTTCCTTGGAAGCGCTTTCACAGGCGCAGCAACACTGGGGCTTTGCGCTTCTATACGCACCAAACGTCACGGTCCTTCTCTTTCCGTCTCCTAGACACGAGCTGAGAAATTGCAAACGTCGAGCAATTGCTCCGAGATGAAAAGTGCCAGCACTGAAAGCTGTTGCTAGCCAGCACCCTTCCTTGGAAGCGCTTTTGTAGGCCTAAGAACACTGGGGCTCTGGGCTTCTCTAGCCACCTAATCTTCTGCTCATCCTCTCGCGCACTCTAAAGAGAGCTCAGGTGAGAAATTGCAAACGTCGAGCAATTGCTCAGAGATGAAAAGTGCCAGCACTGAAAGCTCTTGCTAGCCAGCACCCTTCCTTGGAAGCGCTTTCACAGGCGCAGCAACACTGGGGCTTTGCGCTTCTCTACCCACCAAACGTCACGGTCCTTCTCTTTCCGTCTCGTAGACACGAGCTGAGAAATTGCAAACGTCCAGCAATTGCTCAGAGATGAAAAGTGCCAGCACTGAAAGCTGTTGCTAGCCAGCACCCTTCCTTGGAAGCGCTTTTGTAGGCCTAAGAACACTGGGGCTCTGGGCTTCTCTAGCCACCTCATCTTCTGCTCATCCTCTCGCGCACTCTAAAGAGAGCTCAGGTGAGAAATTGCAAACGTCGAGCAATTGCTCAGAGATGAAAAGTGCCAGCACTGAAAGCTGTTGCTAGCCAGCACCCTTCCTTGGAAGCGCTTTCACAGGCGCAGCAACACTGGGGCTTTGCACTTCTCTACCCACCAAACGTCACGGTCCTTCTCTTTCCGTCTCGTAGACACGAGCTGAGAAATTGCAAACGTCCAGCAATTGCTCAGAGATGAAAAGTGCCAGCACTGAAAGCTCTTGCTAGCCAGCCCCCTTCCTTGGAAGCGCTTTCACAGGCGCAGCAACACTGGGGCTTTGCGCTTCTCTAGCCACCTAATCTTCTGCTCATCCTCTCGCGCACTCTAAAGAGAGCTCAGGTGAGAAATTGCAAACGTCGAGCAATTGCTCAGAGATGAAAAGTGCCAGCACTGAAAGCTGTTGCTAGCCAGCACCCTTCCTTGGAAGCGCTTTCACAGGCGCAGCAACACTGGGGCTTTGCGCTTCTAAACGCACCAAGCATCACGGTCCTTCTCTTTCCGTCTCGTAGACACGAGCTGAGAAATTGCAAACGTCGAGCAATTGCTCCGAGATGAAAAGTGCCAGCACTGAAAGCTGTTGCTAGCCAGCACCCTTCCTTGGAAGCGCTTTCACAGGCGCAGCAACACTGGGGCTTTGCGCTTCTCTACGCACCAAATGTCACGGTCCTTCTCTTTCCGTCTCGTAGACACGAGCTGAGAAATTGCAAACGTCGAGCAATTGCTCAGAGATGAAAAGTGCCAGCACTGAAAGCTGTTGCTAGCCAGCACCCTTCCTTGGAAGCGCTTTTGTAGGCCTAAGAACACTGGGGCTCTGGGCTTCTCTAGCCACCTCATCTTCTGCTCATCCTCTCGCGCACTCTAAAGAGAGCTCAGGTGAGAAATTGCAAACGTCGAGCAATTGCTCAGAGATGAAAAGTGCCAGCACTGAAAGCTGTTGCTAGCCAGCCCCCTTCCTTGGAAGCGCTTTCACAGGCGCAGCAACACTGGGGCTTTGCGCTTCTCTACCCACCAAACGTCACGGTCCTTCTCTTTCCGTCTCGTAGACACGAGCTGAGAAATTGCAAACGTCGAGCAATTGCTCCGAGATGAAAAGTGCCAGCACTGAAAGCTGTTGCTAGCCAGCACCCTTCCTTGGAAGCGCTTTCACAGGCGCAGCAACACTGGGGCTTTGCGCTTCTATACGCACCAAACGTCACGGTCCTTCTCTTTCCGTCTCGTAGACACGAGCTGAGAAATTGCAAACGTGGAGCAATTGCTCCGAGATGAAAAGTGCCAGCACTGAAAGCTCTTGCTAGCCAGCACCCTTCCTTGGAAGCGCTTTCACAGGCGCAGCAACACTGGGGCTTTGCGCTTCTATACGCACCAAGCATCACGGTCCTTCTCTTTCCGTCGGTAGACACGAGCTGAGAAATTGCAAACGTCCAGCAATTGCTCAGAGATGAAAAGTGCCAGCACTGAAAGCTGTTGCTAGCCAGCCCCCTTCCTTGGAAGCGCTTTTGTAGGCCTAAGAACACTGGGGCTCTGGGCTTCTCTAGCCACCTCATCTTCTGCTCATCCTCTCGCGCACTCTAAAGAGAGCTCAGGTGAGAAATTGCAAACGTCGAGCAATTGCTCAGAGATGAAAAGTGCCAGCACTGAAAGCTCTTGCTAGCCAGCACCCTTCCTTGGAAGCGCTTTCACAGGCGCAGTAACACTGGGACTTTGCGCTTCTATACGCACCAAACGTCACGGTCATTCTCTTTCCGTCTCCTAGACACGAGCTGAGAAATTGCAAACGTCGAGCAATTGCTCAGAGATGAAAAGTGCCAGCACTGAAAGCTGTTGCTAGCCAGCACCCTTCCTTGGAAGCGCTTTTGTAGGCCTAAGAACACTGGGGCTCTGGGCTTCTCTAGCCACCTCATCTTCTGCTCATCCTCTCGCGCACTCTAAAGAGAGCTCAGGTGAGAAATTGCAAACGTCGAGCAATTGCTCAGAGATGAAAAGTGCCAGCACTGAAAGCTGTTGCTAGCCAGCCCCCTTCCTTGGAAGCGCTTTCACAGGCGCAGCAACACTGGGGCTTTGCGCTTCTATACGCACCAAACGTCACGGTCCTTCTCTTTCCGTCTCGTAGACACGAGCTGAGAAATTGCAAACGTGGAGCAATTGCTCAGAGATGAAAAGTGCCAGCACTGAAAGCTGTTGCTAGCCAGCACCCTTCCTTGGAAGCGCTTTTGTAGGCCTAAGAACACTGGGGCTCTGGGCTTCTCTAGCCACCTCATCTTCTGCTCATCCTCTCGCGCACTCTAAAGAGAGCTCAGGTGAGAAATTGCAAACGTCGAGCAATTGCTCCGAGATGAAAAGTGCCAGCACTGAAAGCTGTTGCTAGCCAGCACCCTTCCTTGGAAGCGCTTTCACAGGCGCAGCAACACTGGGGCTTTGCGCTTCTCTACCCACCAAACGTCACGGTCCTTCTCTTTCCGTCTCGTAGACACGAGCTGAGAAATTGCAAACGTCCAGCAATTGCTCAGAGATGAAAAGTGCCAGCACTGAAAGCTGTTGCTAGCCAGCACCCTTCCTTGGAAGCGCTTTTGTAGGCCTAAGCACACTGGGGCTCTGGGCTTCTCTAGCCACCTCATCTTCTGCTCATCCTCTCGCGCACTCTAAAGAGAGCTCAGGTGAGAAATTGCAAAAGTCGAGCAATTGCTCAGAGATGAAAAGTGCCAGCACTGAAAGCTGTTGCTAGCCAGCACCCTTCCTTGGAAGCGCTTTCACAGGCGCAGCAACACTGGGGCTTTGCGCTTCTATACGCACCAAACGTCACGGTCCTTCTCTTTCCGTCTCGTAGACACGAGCTGAGAAATTGCAAACGTCAAGCAATTGCTCAGAGATGAAAAGTGCCAGCACTGAAAGCTCTTGCTAGCCAGTACCCTTCCTTGGAAGCGCTTTTGTAGGCCTAAGAACACTGGGGCTCTGGGCTTCTCTAGCCACCTCATCTTCTGCTCATCCTCGCGCGCACTCTAAAGAGAGCTCAGGTGAGAAATTGCAAATGTCGAGCAATTGCTCAGAGATGAAAAGTGCCAGCACTGAAAGCTCTTGCTAGCCAGCACCCTTCCTTGGAAGCGCTTTCACAGGCGCAGCAACACTGGGGCTTTGCGCTTCTCTAGCCACCAAACGTCACGGTCCTTCTCTTTCCGTCTCGTAGACACGAGCTGAGAAATTGCAAACGTCGAGCAATTGCTCCGAGATGAAAAGTGCCAGCACTGAAAGCTGTTGCTAGCCAGCACCCTTCCTTGGAAGCGCTTTTGTAGGCCTAAGAACACTGGGGCTCTGGGCTTCTCTAGCCACCTCATCTTCTGCTCATCCTCTCGCGCACTCTAAAGAGAGCTCAGGTGAGAAATTGCAAACGTCGAGCAATTGCTCAGAGATGAAAAGTGCCAGCACTGAAAGCTGTTGCTAGCCAGCACCCTTCCTTGGAAGCGCTTTCACAGGCGCAGCAACACTGGGGCTTTGCGCTTCTATACGCACCAAACGTCACGGTCCTTCTCTTTCCGTCTTGTAGACACGAGCTGAGAAATTGCAAACATCGAGCAATTGCTCAGAGATGAAAAGTGCCAGCACTGAAAGCTGTTGCTAGCCAGCACCCTTCCTTGGAAGCGCTTTCACAGGCGCAGCAACACTGTGGCTTTGCGCTTATCTACGCACCAAACGTCACGGTCCTTCTCTTTCCGTCGGTAGACACGAGCTGAGAAATTGCAAACGTCCAGCAATTGCTCAGAGATGAAAAGTGCCAGCACTGAAAGCTCTTGCTAGCCAGCACCCTTCCTTGGAAGCGCTTTTGTAGGCCTAAGAACACTGGGGCTCTGGGCTTCTCTAGCCACCTCATCTTCTGCTCATCCTCTCGCGCACTCTAAAGAGAGCTCAGGTGAGAAATTGCAAACGTCGAGCAATTGCTCAGAGATGAAAAGTGCCAGCACTGAAAGCTGTTGCTAGCCAGCACCCTTCCTTGGAAGCGCTTTCACAGGCGCAGCAACACTGGGGCTTTGCGCTTCTATACGCACCAAACGTCACGGTCCTTCTCTTTCCGTCGGTAGACACGAGCTGAGAAATTGCAAACGTCCAGCAATTGCTCAGAGATGAAAAGTGCCAGCACTGAAAGCTGTTGCTAGCCAGCCCCCTTCCTTGGAAGCGCTTTTGTAGGCCTAAGAACACTGGGGCTCTGGGCTTCTCTAGCCACCTCATCTTCTGCTCATCCTCTCGCGCACTCTAAAGAGAGCTCAGGTGAGAAATTGCAAACGTCGAGCAATTGCTCAGAGATGAAAAGTGCCAGCACTGAAAGCTCTTGCTAGCCAGCACCCTTCCTTGGAAGCGCTTTCACAGGCGCAGTAACACTGGGACTTTGCGCTTCTATACGCACCAAACGTCACGGTCATTCTCTTTCCGTCTCGTAGACACGAGCTGAGAAATTGCAAACATCCAGCAATTGCTCAGAGATGAAAAGTGCCAGCACTGAAAGCTGTTGCTAGCCAGCACCCTTCCTTGGAAGCGCTTTTGTAGGCCTAAGAACACTGGGGCTCTGGGCTTCTCTAGCCACCTCATCTTCTGCTCATCCTCTCGCGCACTCTAAAGAGAGCTCAGGTGAGAAATTGCAAACGTCGAGCAATTGCTCAGAGATGAAAAGTGCCAGCACTGAAAGCTGTTGCTAGCCAGCCCCCTTCCTTGGAAGCGCTTTCACAGGCGCAGCAACACTGGGGCTTTGCGCTTCTATACGCACCAAACGTCACGGTCCTTCTCTTTCCGTCTCGTAGACACGAGCTGAGAAATTGCAAACGTGGAGCAATTGCTCAGAGATGAAAAGTGCCAGCACTGAAAGCTGTTGCTAGCCAGCACCCTTCCTTGGAAGCGCTTTTGTAGGCCTAAGAACACTGGGGCTCTGGGCTTCTCTAGCCACCTCATCTTCTGCTCATCCTCTCGCGCACTCTAAAGAGAGCTCAGGTGAGAAATTGCAAACGTCGAGCAATTGCTCCGAGATGAAAAGTGCCAGCACTGAAAGCTGTTGCTAGCCAGCACCCTTCCTTGGAAGCGCTTTCACAGGCGCAGCAACACTGGGGCTTTGCGCTTCTCTACCCACCAAACGTCACGGTCCTTCTCTTTCCGTCTCGTAGACACGAGCTGAGAAATTGCAAACGTCCAGCAATTGCTCAGAGATGAAAAGTGCCAGCACTGAAAGCTGTTGCTAGCCAGCACCCTTCCTTGGAAGCGCTTTTGTAGGCCTAAGCACACTGGGGCTCTGGGCTTCTCTAGCCACCTCATCTTCTGCTCATCCTCTCGCGCACTCTAAAGAGAGCTCAGGTGAGAAATTGCAAAAGTCGAGCAATTGCTCAGAGATGAAAAGTGCCAGCACTGAAAGCTGTTGCTAGCCAGCACCCTTCCTTGGAAGCGCTTTCACAGGCGCAGCAACACTGGGGCTTTGCGCTTCTATACGCACCAAACGTCACGGTCCTTCTCTTTCCGTCTCGTAGACACGAGCTGAGAAATTGCAAACGTCAAGCAATTGCTCAGAGATGAAAAGTGCCAGCACTGAAAGCTCTTGCTAGCCAGCACCCTTCCTTGGAAGCGCTTTTGTAGGCCTAAGAACACTGGGGCTCTGGGCTTCTCTAGCCACCTCATCTTCTGCTCATCCTCGCGCGCACTCTAAAGAGAGCTCAGGTGAGAAATTGCAAATGTCGAGCAATTGCTCAGAGATGAAAAGTGCCAGCACTGAAAGCTCTTGCTAGCCAGCACCCTTCCTTGGAAGCGCTTTCACAGGCGCAGCAACACTGGGGCTTTGCGCTTCTCTAGCCACCAAACGTCACGGTCCTTCTCTTTCCGTCTCGTAGACACGAGCTGAGAAATTGCAAACGTCGAGCAATTGCTCCGAGATGAAAAGTGCCAGCACTGAAAGCTCTTGCTAGCCAGCACCCTTCCTTGGAAGCGCTTTTGTAGGCCTAAGAACACTGGGGCTCTGGGCTTCTCTAGCCACCTCATCTTCTGCTCATCCTCTCGCGCACTCTAAAGAGAGCTCAGGTGAGAAATTGCAAACGTCGAGCAATTGCTCAGAGATGAAAAGTGCCAGCACTGAAAGCTGTTGCTAGCCAGCACCCTTCCTTGGAAGCGCTTTCACAGGCGCAGCAACACTGGGGCTTTGCGCTTCTATACGCACCAAACGTCACGGTCCTTCTCTTTCCGTCTTGTAGACACGAGCTGAGAAATTGCAAACGTCGAGCAATTGCTCAGAGATGAAAAGTGCCAGCACTGAAAGCTGTTGCTAGCCAGCACCCTTCCTTGGAAGCGCTTTCACAGGCGCAGCAACACTGTGGCTTTGCGCTTATCTACGCACCAAACGTCACGGTCCTTCTCTTTCCGTCGGTAGACACGAGCTGAGAAATTGCAAACGTCCAGCAATTGCTCAGAGATGAAAAGTGCCAGCACTGAAAGCTCTTGCTAGCCAGCACCCTTCCTTGGAAGCGCTTTTGTAGGCCTAAGAACACTGGGGCTCTGGGCTTCTCTAGCCACCTCATCTTCTGCTCATCCTCTCGCGCACTCTAAAGAGAGCTCAGGTGAGAAATTGCAAACGTCGAGCAATTGCTCAGAGATGAAAAGTGCCAGCACTGAAAGCTGTTGCTAGCCAGCACCCTTCCTTGGAAGCGCTTTCACAGGCGCAGCAACACTGGGGCTTTGCGCTTCTATACGCACCAAACGTCACGGTCCTTCTCTTTCCGTCTCGTAGACACGAGCTGAGAAATTGCAAACGTGGAGCAATTGCTCAGAGATGAAAAGTGCCAGCACTGAAAGCTCTTGCTAGCCAGCACCCTTCCTTGGAAGCGCTTTTGTAGGCCTAAGAACACTGGGGCTCTGGGCTTCTCTAGCCACCTCATCTTCTGCTCATCCTCTCGCGCACTCTAAAGAGAGCTCAGGTGAGAAATTGCAAACGTCGAGCAATTGCTCCGAGATGAAAAGTGCCAGCACTGAAAGCTGTTGCTAGCCAGCACCCTTCCTTGGAAGCGCTTTCACAGGCGCAGCAACACTGGGGCTTTGCGCTTCTCTACCCACCAAACGTCACGGTCCTTCTCTTTCCGTCTCGTAGACACGAGCTGAGAAATTGCAAACGTCCAGCAATTGCTCCGAGATGAAAAGTGCCAGCACTGAAAGCTCTTGCTAGCCAGCACCCTTCCTTGGAAGCGCTTTTGTAGGCCTAAGCACACTGGGGCTCTGGGCTTCTCTAGCCACCTCATCTTCTGCTCATCCTCTCGCGCACTCTAAAGAGAGCTCAGGTGAGAAATTGCAAAAGTCGAGCAATTGCTCAGAGATGAAAAGTGCCAGCACTGAAAGCTGTTGCTAGCCAGCACCCTTCCTTGGAAGCGCTTTCACAGGCGCAGCAACACTGGGGCTTTGCGCTTCTATACGCACCAAACGTCACGGTCCTTCTCTTTCCGTCTCGTAGACACGAGCTGAGAAATTGCAAACGTCAAGCAATTGCTCAGAGATGAAAAGTGCCAGCACTGAAAGCTCTTGCTAGCCAGCACCCTTCCTTGGAAGCGCTTTTGTAGGCCTAAGAACACTGGGGCTCTGGGCTTCTCTAGCCACCTCATCTTCTGCTCATCCTCGCGCGCACTCTAAAGAGAGCTCAGGTGAGAAATTGCAAATGTCGAGCAATTGCTCAGAGATGAAAAGTGCCAGCACTGAAAGCTCTTGCTAGCCAGCACCCTTCCTTGGAAGCGCTTTCACAGGCGCAGCAACACTGGGGCTTTGCGCTTCTCTAGCCACCAAACGTCACGGTCCTTCTCTTTCCGTCTCGTAGACACGAGCTGAGAAATTGCAAACGTCGAGCAATTGCTCAGAGATGAAAAGTGCCAGCACTGAAAGCTGTTGCTAGCCAGCACCCTTCCTTGGAAGCGCTTTTGTAGGCCTAAGAACACTGGGGCTCTGGGCTTCTCTAGCCACCTCATCTTCTGCTCATCCTCTCGCGCACTCTAAAGAGAGCTCAGGTGAGAAATTGCAAACGTCGAGCAATTGCTCAGAGATGAAAAGTGCCAGCACTGAAAGCTGTTGCTAGCCAGCACCCTTCCTTGGAAGCGCTTTCACAGGCGCAGCAACACTGGGGCTTTGCGCTTCTATACGCACCAAACGTCACGGTCCTTCTCTTTCCGTCTTGTAGACACGAGCTGAGAAATTGCAAACGTCGAGCAATTGCTCAGAGATGAAAAGTGCCAGCACTGAAAGCTGTTGCTAGCCAGCACCCTTCCTTGGAAGCGCTTTCACAGGCGCAGCAACACTGTGGCTTTGCGCTTATCTACGCACCAAACGTCACGGTCCTTCTCTTTCCGTCGGTAGACACGAGCTGAGAAATTGCAAATGTCGAGCAATTGCTCAGAGATGAAAAGTGCCAGCACTGAAAGCTCTTGCTAGCCAGCACCCTTCCTTGGAAGCGCTTTTGTAGGCCTAAGAACACTGGGGCTCTGGGCTTCTCTAGCCACCTCATCTTCTGCTCATCCTCTCGCGCACTCTAAAGAGAGCTCAGGTGAGAAATTGCAAACGTCGAGCAATTGCTCCGAGATGAAAAGTGCCAGCACTGAAAGCTGTTGCTAGCCAGCACCCTTCCTTGGAAGCGCTTTCACAGGCGCAGTAACACTGGGACTTTGCGCTTCTATACGCACCAAACGTCACGGTCCTTCTCTTTCCGTCTCGTAGACACGAGCTGAGAAATTGCAAACGTCGAGCAATTGCTCAGAGATGAAAAGTGCCAGCACTGAAAGCTGTTGCTAGCCAGCACCCTTCCTTGGAAGCGCTTTTGTAGGCCTAAGAACACTGGGGCTCTGGGCTTCTCTAGCCACCTCATCTTCTGCTCATCCTCTCGCGCACTCTAAAGAGAGCTCAGGTGAGAAATTGCAAACGTCGAGCAATTGCTCAGAGATGAAAAGTGCCAGCACTGAAAGCTGTTGCTAGCCAGCCCCCTTCCTTGGAAGCGCTTTCACAGGCGCAGCAACACTGGGGCTTTGCGCTTCTATACGCACCAAACGTCACGGTCCTTCTCTTTCCGTCTCGTAGACACGAGCTGAGAAATTGCAAACGTGGAGCAATTGCTCAGAGATGAAAAGTGCCAGCACTGAAAGCTGTTGCTAGCCAGCACCCTTCCTTGGAAGCGCTTTTGTAGGCCTAAGAACAGTGGGGCTCTGGGCTTCTCTAGCCACCTCATCTTCTGCTCATCCTCTCGCGCACTCTAAAGAGAGCTCAGGTGAGAAATTGCAAACGTCGAGCAATTGCTCCGAGATGAAAAGTGCCAGCACTGAAAGCTGTTGCTAGCCAGCACCCTTCCTTGGAAGCGCTTTCACAGGCGCAGCAACACTGGGGCTTTGCGCTTCTCTACCCACCAAACGTCACGGTCCTTCTCTTTCCGTCTCGTAGACACGAGCTGAGAAATTGCAAACGTCCAGCAATTGCTCAGAGATGAAAAGTGCCAGCACTGAAAGCTGTTGCTAGCCAGCACCCTTCCTTGGAAGCGCTTTTGTAGGCCTAAGCACACTGGGGCTCTGGGCTTCTCTAGCCACCTCATCTTCTGCTCATCCTCTCGCGCACTCTAAAGAGAGCTCAGGTGAGAAATTGCAAAAGTCGAGCAATTGCTCAGAGATGAAAAGTGCCAGCACTGAAAGCTGTTGCTAGCCAGCACCCTTCCTTGGAAGCGCTTTCACAGGCGCAGCAACACTGGGGCTTTGCGCTTCTATACGCACCAAACGTCACGGTCCTTCTCTTTCCGTCTCGTAGACACGAGCTGAGAAATTGCAAACGTCAAGCAATTGCTCAGAGATGAAAAGTGCCAGCACTGAAAGCTCTTGCTAGCCAGCACCCTTCCTTGGAAGCGCTTTTGTAGGCCTAAGAACACTGGGGCTCTGGGCTTCTCTAGCCACCTCATCTTCTGCTCATCCTCGCGCGCACTCTAAAGAGAGCTCAGGTGAGAAATTGCAAATGTCGAGCAATTGCTCAGAGATGAAAAGTGCCAGCACTGAAAGCTCTTGCTAGCCAGCACCCTTCCTTGAAAGCGCTTTCACAGGCGCAGCAACACTGGGGCTTTGCGCTTCTCTAGCCACCAAACGTCACGGTCCTTCTCTTTCCGTCTCGTAGACACGAGCTGAGAAATTGCAAACGTCGAGCAATTGCTCCGAGATGAAAAGTGCCAGCACTGAAAGCTGTTGCTAGCCAGCACCCTTCCTTGGAAGCGCTTTTGTAGGCCTAAGAACACTGGGGCTCTGGGCTTCTCTAGCCACCTAATCTTCTGCTCATCCTCTCGCGCACTCTAAAGAGAGCTCAGGTGAGAAATTGCAAACGTCGAGCAATTGCTCAGAGATGAAAAGTGCCAGCACTGAAAGCTGTTGCTAGCCAGCACCCTTCCTTGGAAGCGCTTTCACAGGCGCAGCAACACTGGGGCTTTGCGCTTCTATACGCACCAAACGTCACGGTCCTTCTCTTTCCGTCTTGTAGACACGAGCTGAGAAATTGCAAACGTCGAGCAATTGCTCAGAGATGAAAAGTGCCAGCACTGAAAGCTGTTGCTAGCCAGCACCCTTCCTTGGAAGCGCTTTCACAGGCGCAGCAACACTGTGGCTTTGCGCTTATCTACGCACCAAACGTCACGGTCCTTCTCTTTCCGTCGGTAGACACGAGCTGAGAAATTGCAAACGTCCAGCAATTGCTCAGAGATGAAAAGTGCCAGCACTGAAAGCTCTTGCTAGCCAGCACCCTTCCTTGGAAGCGCTTTTGTAGGCCTAAGAACACTGGGGCTCTGGGCTTCTCTAGCCACCTCATCTTCTGCTCATCCTCTCGCGCACTCTAAAGAGAGCTCAGGTGAGAAATTGCAAACGTCGAGCAATTGCTCAGAGATGAAAAGTGCCAGCACTGAAAGCTCTTGCTAGCCAGCGCCCTTCCTTGGAAGCGCTTTCACAGGCGCAGCAACACTGGGGCTTTGCGCTTCTCTACCCACCAAGCGTCACGGTCCTTCTCTTTCCGTCTCGTAGACACGAGCTGAGAAATTGCAAACGTCGAGCAATTGCTCAGAGATGAAAAGTGCCAGCACTGAAAGCTGTTGCTAGCCAGCCCCCTTCCTTGGAAGCGCTTTTGTAGGCCTAAGAACACTGGGGCTCTGGGCTTCTCTAGCCACCTCATCTTCTGCTCATCCTCTCGCGCACTCTAAAGAGAGCTCAGGTGAGAAATTGCAAACGTCGAGCAATTGCTCAGAGATGAAAAGTGCCAGCACTGAAAGCTCTTGCTAGCCAGCACCCTTCCTTGGAAGCGCTTTCACAGGCGCAGTAACACTGGGACTTTGCGCTTCTATACGCACCAAACGTCACGGTCATTCTCTTTCCGTCTCCTAGACACGAGCTGAGAAATTGCAAACGTCGAGCAATTGCTCAGAGATGAAAAGTGCCAGCACTGAAAGCTGTTGCTAGCCAGCCCCCTTCCTTGGAAGCGCTTTCACAGGCGCAGCAACACTGGGGCTTTGCGCTTCTATACGCACCAAACGTCACGGTCCTTCTCTTTCCGTCTCGTAGACACGAGCTGAGAAATTGCAAACGTGGAGCAATTGCTCAGAGATGAAAAGTGCCAGCACTGAAAGCTGTTGCTAGCCAGCACCCTTCCTTGGAAGCGCTTTTGTAGGCCTAAGAACACTGGGGCTCTGGGCTTCTCTAGCCACCTCATCTTCTGCTCATCCTCTCGCGCACTCTAAAGAGAGCTCAGGTGAGAAATTGCAAACGTCCAGCAATTGCTCAGAGATGAAAAGTGCCAGCACTGAAAGCTGTTGCTAGCCAGCACCCTTCCTTGGAAGCGCTTTTGTAGGCCTAAGAACACTGGGGCTCTGGGCTTCTCTAGCCACCTCATCTTCTGCTCATCCTCTCGCGCACTCTAAAGAGAGCTCAGGTGAGAAATTGCAAACGTCGAGCAATTGCTCAGAGATGAAAAGTGCCAGCACTGAAAGCTCTTGCTAGCCAGCACCCTTCCTTGGAAGCGCTTTCACAGGCGCAGCAACACTGGGGCTTTGCGCTTGTATACGCACCAAACGTCACGGTCCTTCTCTTTCCGTCTCGTAGACACGAGCTGAGAAATTGCAAACGTCGAGCAATTGCTCCGAGATGAAAAGTGCCAGCACTGAAAGCTCTTGCTAGCCAGCACCCTTCCTTGGAAGCGCTTTTGTAGGCCTAAGAACACTGGGGCTCTGGGCTTCTCTAGCCACCTCATCTTCTGCTCATCCTCTCGCGCACTCTAAAGAGAGCTCAGGTGAGAAATTGCAAACGTCGAGCAATTGCTCCGAGATGAAAAGTGCCAGCACTGAAAGCTGTTGCTAGCCAGCCCCCTTCCTTGGAAGCGCTTTCACAGGCGCAGCAACACTGGGGCTTTGCGCTTCTATACGCACCAAACGTCACGGTCCTTCTCTTTCCGTCTCGTAGACACGAGCTGAGAAATTGCAAACGTGGAGCAATTGCTCAGAGATGAAAAGTGCCAGCACTGAAAGCTGTTGCTAGCCAGCACCCTTCCTTGGAAGCGCTTTTGTAGGCCTAAGAACACTGGGGCTCTGGGCTTCTCTAGCCACCTCATCTTCTGCTCATCCTCTCGCGCACTCTAAAGAGAGCTCAGGTGAGAAATTGCAAATGTCGAGCAATTGCTCAGAGATGAAAAGTGCCAGCACTGAAAGCTCTTGCTAGCCAGCACCCTTCCTTGGAAGCGCTTTTGTAGGCCTAAGAACACTGGGGCTCTGGGCTTCTCTAGCCACCTCATCTTCTGCTCATCCTCTCGCGCACTCTAAAGAGAGCTCAGGTGAGAAATTGCAAACGTCGAGCAATTGCTCAGAGAAGAAAAGTGCCAGCACTGAAAGCTGTTGCTAGCCAGCACCCTTCCTTGGAAGCGCTTTCACAGGCGCAGCAACACTGTGGCTTTGCGCTTCTCTACGCACCAAACGTCACGGTCCTTCTCTTTCCGTCGGTAGACACGAGCTGAGAAATTGCAAACGTCGAGCAATTGCTCAGAGATGAAAAGTGCCAGCACTGAAAGCTGTTGCTAGCCAGCACCCTTCCTTGGAAGCGCTTTTGTAGGCCTAAGAACACTGGGGCTCTGGGCTTCTCTAGCCACCTCATCTTCTGCTCATCCTCTCGCGCACTCTAAAGAGAGCTCAGGTGAGAAATTGCAAACGTCGAGCAATTGCTCAGAGATGAAAAGTGCCAGCACTGAAAGCTCTTGCTAGCCAGCGCCCTTCCTTGGAAGCGCTTTCACAGGCGCAGTAACACTGGGGCTTTGCGCTTCTCTACCCACCAAGCGTCACGGTCCTTCTCTTTCCGTCTCGTAGACACGAGCTGAGAAATTGCAAACGTCGAGCAATTGCTCAGAGATGAAAAGTGCCAGCACTGAAAGCTGTTGCTAGCCAGCCCCCTTCCTTGGAAGCGCTTTCACAGGCGCAGCAACACTGGGGCTTTGCGCTTCTCTACGCACCAAACGTCACGGTCCTTCTCTTTCCGTCTCCTAGACACGAGCTGAGAAATTGCAAACGTCGAGCAATTGCTCAGAGATGAAAAGTGCCAGCACTGAAAGCTGTTGCTAGCCAGCACCCTTCCTTGGAAGCGCTTTTGTAGGCCTAAGAACAGTGGGGCTCTGGGCTTCTCTAGCCACCTCATCTTCTGCTCATCCTCTCGCGCACTCTAAAGAGAGCTCAGGTGAGAAATTGCAAACGTCGAGCAATTGCTCAGAGATGAAAAGTGCCAGCACTGAAAGCTCTTGCTAGCCAGCACCCTTCCTTGGAAGCGCTTTCACAGGCGCAGTAACACTGGGACTTTGCGCTTCTAAACGCACCAAACGTCACGGTCATTCTCTTTCCGTCTCCTAGACACGAGCTGAGAAATTGCAAACGTCGAGCAATTGCTCAGAGATGAAAAGTGCCAGCACTGAAAGCTGTTGCTAGCCAGCACCCTTCCTTGGAAGCGCTTTTGTAGGCCTAAGAACACTGGGGCTCTGGGCTTCTCTAGCCACCTCATCTTCTGCTCATCCTCTCGCGCACTCTAAAGAGAGCTCAGGTGAGAAATTGCAAACGTCGAGCAATTGCTCAGAGATGAAAAGTGCCAGCACTGAAAGCTCTTGCTAGCCAGCACCCTTCCTTGGAAGCGCTTTCACAGGCGCAGCAACACTGGGGCTTTGCGCTTGTATACGCACCAAACGTCACGGTCCTTCTCTTTCCGTCTCGTAGACACGAGCTGAGAAATTGCAAACGTCGAGCAATTGCTCAGAGATGAAAAGTGCCAGCACTGAAAGCTCTTGCTAGCCAGCACCCTTCCTTGGAAGCGCTTTTGTAGGCCTAAGAACACTGGGGCTCTGGGCTTCTCTAGCCACCTCATCTTCTGCTCATCCTCGCGCGCACTCTAAAGAGAGCTCAGGTGAGAAATTGCAAATGTCGAGCAATTGCTCAGAGATGAAAAGTGCCAGCACTGAAAGCTGTTGCTAGCCAGCACCCTTCCTTGGAAGCGCTTTCACAGGCGCAGCAACACTGGGGCTTTGCGCTTCTATACGCACCAAACGTCACGGTCCTTCTCTTTCCGTCTCGTAGACACGAGCTGAGAAATTGCAAACGTCGAGCAATTGCTCAGAGATGAAAAGTGCCAGCACTGAAAGCTGTTGCTAGCCAGCACCCTTCCTTGGAAGCGCTTTCACAGGCGCAGCAACACTGGGGCTTTGCGCTTCTCTACGCACCAAGCATCACGGTCCTTCTCTTTCCGTCTCGTAGACACGAGCTGAGAAATTGCAAACGTCGAGCAATTGCTCAGAGATGAAAAGTGCCAGCACTGAAAGCTGTTGCTAGCCAGCACCCTTCCTTGGAAGCGCTTTTGTAGGCCGAAGAACACTGGGGCTCTGGGCTTCTCTAGCCACCTCATCTTCTGCTCATCCTCTCGCGCACTCTAAAGAGAGCTCAGGTGAGAAATTGCAAACGTCGAGCAATTGCTCAGAGATGAAAAGTGCCAGCACTGAAAGCTCTTGCTAGCCAGCACCCTTCCTTGGAAGCGCTTTCACAGGCGCAGTAACACTGGGACTTTGCGCTTCTATACGCACCAAACGTCACGGTCATTCTCTTTCCGTCTCCTAGACACGAGCTGAGAAATTGCAAACGTCGAGCAATTGCTCAGAGATGAAAAGTGCCAGCACTGAAAGCTCTTGCTAGCCAGCCCCCTTCCTTGGAAGCGCTTTTGTAGGCCTAAGAACACTGGGGCTCTGGGCTTCTCTAGCCACCTCATCTTCTGCTCATCCTCGCGCGCACTCTAAAGAGAGCTCAGGTGAGAAATTGCAAATGTCGAGCAATTGCTCAGAGATGAAAAGTGCCAGCACTGAAAGCTGTTGCTAGCCAGCACCCTTCCTTGGAAGCGCTTTCACAGGCGCAGCAACACTGGGGCTTTGCGCTTCTATACGCACCAAACGTCACGGTCCTTCTCTTTCCGTCGGTAGACACGAGCTGAGAAATTGCAAACGTCGAGCAATTGCTCAGAGATGAAAAGTGCCAGCACTGAAAGCTGTTGCTAGCCAGCACCCTTCCTTGGAAGCGCTTTCACAGGCGCAGCAACACTGGGGCTTTGCGCTTCTATACGCACCAAATGTCACGGTCCTTCTCTTTCTGTCTCGTAGACATGAGCTGAGAAATTGCAAACGTGGAGCAATTGCTCAGAGATGAAAAGTGCCAGCACTGAAAGCTGTTGCTAGCCAGCACCCTTCCTTGGAAGCGCTTTTGTAGGCCTAAGAACACTGGGGCTCTGGGCTTCTCTAGCCACCTCATCTTCTGCTCATCCTCGCGTGCACTCTAAAGAGAGCTCAGGTGAGAAATTGCAAACGTCGAGCAATTGCTCAGAGATGAAAAGTGCCAGCACTGAAAGCTGTTGCTAGCCAGCACCCTTCCTTGGAAGCGCTTTCACAGGCGCAGCAACACTGGGGCTTTCCGCTTCTCTACGCACCAAATGTCACGGTCCTTCTCTTTCCGTCTTGTAGACACGAGCTGAGAAATTGCAAACGTCGAGCAATTGCTCAGAGATGAAAAGTGCCAGCACTGAAAGCTGTTGCTAGCCAGCACCCTTCCTTGGAAGCGCTTTCACAGGCGCAGCAACACTGGGGCTTTGCGCTTCTCTAGCCACCAAACGTCACGGTCCTTCTCTTTCCGTCTCGTAGACACGAGCTGAGAAATTGCAAACGTCGAGCAATTGCTCCGAGATGAAAAGTGCCAGCACTGAAAGCTGTTGCTAGCCAGCACCCTTCCTTGGAAGCGCTTTTGTAGGCCTAAGAACAGTGGGGCTCTGGGCTTCTCTAGCCACCTCATCTTCTGCTCATCCTCTCGCGCACTCTAAAGAGAGCTCAGGTGAGAAATTGCAAACGTCGAGCAATTGCTCAGAGATGAAAAGTGCCAGCACTGAAAGCTCTTGCTAGCCAGCACCCTTCCTTGGAAGCGCTTTCACAGGCGCAGCAACACTGGGGCTTTGCGCTTCTATACGCACCAAACGTCACGGTCCTTCTCTTTCCGTCTTGTAGACACGAGCTGAGAAATTGCAAACGTCGAGCAATTGCTCAGAGATGAAAAGTGCCAGCACTGAAAGCTCTTGCTAGCCAGCACCCTTCCTTGGAAGCAATTTTGTAGGCATAAGAACACTGGGGCTCTGGGCTTCTCTAGCCACCTCATCTTCTGCTCATCCTCTCGCGCACTCTAAAGAGAGCTCAGGTGAGAAATTGCAAACGTCGAGCAATTGCTCAGAGATGAAAAGTGCCAGCACTGAAAGCTGTTGCTAGCCAGCACCCTTCCTTGGAAGCGCTTTCACAGGCGCAGCAACACTGGGGCTTTGCGCTTCTCTAGCCACCAAACGTCACGGTCCTTCTCTTTCCGTCTCCTAGACACGAGCTGAGAAATTGCAAACGTCGAGCAATTGCTCAGAGATGAAAAGTGCCAGCACTGAAAGCTCTTGCTAGCCAGCACCCTTCCTTGGAAGCGCTTTTGTAGGCCTAAGAACACTGGGGCTCTGGGCTTCTCTAGCCACCTCATCTTCTGCTCATCCTCTCGCGCACTCTAAAGAGAGCTCAGGTGAGAAATTGCAAACGTCGAGCAATTGCTCAGAGATGAAAAGTGCCAGCACTGAAAGCTGTTGCTAGCCAGCCCCCTTCCTTGGAAGCGCTTTCACAGGCGCAGCGACACTGGGGCTTTGCGCTTGTATACGCACCAAACGTCACGGTCCTTCTCTTTCCGTCTCGTAGACACGAGCTGAGAAATTGCAAACGTGGAGCAATTGCTCAGAGAAGAAAAGTCCCAGCACTGAAAGCTGTTGCTAGCCAGCACCCTTCCTTGGAAGCGCTTTTGTAGGCCTAAGAACACTGGGGCTCTGGGCTTCTCTAGCCACCTCATCTTCTGCTCATCCTCTCGCGCACTCTAAAGAGAGCTCAGGTGAGAAATTGCAAACGTCGAGCAATTGCTCAGAGATGAAAAGTGCCAGCACTGAAAGCTGTTGCTAGCCAGCACCCTTCCTTGGAAGCGCTTTCACAGGCGCAGCAACACTGGGGCTTTGCGCTTCTATACGCACCAAACGTCACGGTCCTTCTCTTTCCGTCGGTAGACACGAGCTGAGAAATTGCAAACGTCGAGCAATTGCTCAGAGATGAAAAGTGCCAGCACTGAAAGCTGTTGCTAGCCAGCACCCTTCCTTGGAAGCGCTTTCACAGGCGCAGCAACACTGGGGCTTTGCGCTTCTATACGCACCAAATGTCACGGTCCTTCTCTTTCCGTCTTGTAGACACGAGCTGAGAAATTGCAAACGTCGAGCAATTGCTCAGAGATGAATAGTGCCAGCACTGAAAGCTGTTGCTAGCCAGCACCCTTCCTTGGAAGCGCTTTCACAGGCGCAGCAACACTGGGGCTTTGCGCTTCTATACGCACCAAACGTCACGGTCCTTCTCTTTCCGTCTCGTAGACACGAGCTGAGAAATTGCAAACGTCGAGCAATTGCTCCGAGATGAAAAGTGCCAGCACTGAAAGCTGTTGCTAGCCAGCACCCTTCCTTGGAAGCGCTTTCACAGGTGCAGCAACACTGGGGCTTTGCGCTTCTCTAGCCACCAAACGTCACGGTCCTTCTCTTTCCGTCGGTAGACACGAGCTGAGAAATTGCAAACGTGCAGCAATTGCTCAGAGATGAAAAGTGCCAGCACTGAAAGCTCTTGCTAGCCAGCACCCTTCCTTGGAAGCAATTTTGTAGGCCTAAGAACACTGGGGCTCTGGGCTTCTCTAGCCACCTCATCTTCTGCTCATCCTCGCGCGCACTCTAAAGAGAGCTCAGGTGAGAAATTGCAAACGTCCAGCAATTGCTCAGAGATGAAAAGTGCCAGCACTGAAAGCTGTTGCTAGCCAGCACCCTTCCTTGGAAGCGCTTTCACAGGCGCAGCAACACTGGGGCTTTGCGCTTCTATACGCACCAAACGTCACGGTCCTTCTCTTTCCGTCTCCTAGACACGAGCTGAGAAATTGCAAACGTCCAGCAATTGCTCCGAGATGAAAAGTGCCAGCACTGAAAGCTCTTGCTAGCCAGCACCCTTCCTTGGAAGCGCTTTTGTAGGCCTAAGAACACTGGGGCTTTGCGCTTCTCTAGCCACCTAATCTTCTGCTCATCCTCTCGCGCACTCTGAAGAGAGCTCAGGTGAGAAATTGCAAATGTCGAGCAATTGCTCAGAGATGAAAAGTGCCAGCACTGAAAGCTGTTGCTAGCCAGCACCCTTCCTTGGAAGCGCTTTTGTAGGCCTAAGAACACTGGGGCTTTGCGCTTCTCTAGCCACCTAATCTTCTGCTCATCCTCTCGCGCACTCTGAAGAGAGCTCAGGTGAGAAATTGCAAATGTCGAGCAATTGCTCAGAGATGAAAAGTGCCAGCACTGAAAGCTGTTGCTAGCCAGCACCCTTCCTTGGAAGCGCTTTCACAGAAGCAGCAACACTGGGGCTTTGCGCTTCTCTAGCCACCAAACGTCACGGTCCTTTCTTTCCGTCTTGTAGACACGAGCTGAGAAATTGCAAACGTCGAGCAATTGCTCAGAGATGAAAAGTGCCAGCACTGAAAGCTCTTGCTAGCCAGCACCCTTCCTTGGAAGCAATTTTGTAGGCATAAGAACACTGGGGCTCTGGGCTTCTCTAGCCACCTCATCTTCTGCTCATCCTCTCGCGCACTCTAAAGAGAGCTCAGGTGAGAAATTGCAAATGTCGAGCAATTGCTCAGAGATGAAAAGTGCCAGCACTGAAAGCTCTTGCTAGCCAGCACCCTTCCTTGGAAGCGCTTTCACAGGCGCAGCAACACTGGGGCTTTGCGCTTCTGTACCCACCAAACGTCACGGTCCTTCTCTTTCCGTCGGTAGACACGAGCTGAGAAATTGCAAACGTCGAGCAATTGCTCCGAGATGAAAAGTGCCAGCACTGAAAGCTGTTGCTAGCCAGCCCCCTTCCTTGGAAGCGCTTTTGTAGGCCTAAGAACACTGGGGCTCTGGGCTTCTCTAGCCACCTCATCTTCTGCTCATCCTCTCGCGCACTCTAAAGAGAGCTCAGGTGAGAAATTGCAAACGTGGAGCAATTGCTCAGAGATGAAAAGTGCCAGCACTGAAAGCTGTTGCTAGCCAGCACCCTTCCTTGGAAGCGCTTTCACAGGCGCAGCAACACTGGGGCTTTGCGCTTCTATACGCACCAAATGTCACGGTCCTTCTCTTTCCGTCTTGTAGACACGAGCTGAGAAATTGCAAACGTCGAGCAATTGCTCAGAGATGAAAAGTGCCAGCACTGAAAGCTGTTGCTAGCCAGCCCCCTTCCTTGGAAGCGCTTTTGTAGGCCTAAGAACACTGGGGCTCTGGGCTTCTCTAGCCACCTCATCTTCTGCTCATCCTCTCGCGCACTCTAAAGAGAGCTCAGGTGAGAAATTGCAAACGTCGAGCAATTGCTCAGAGATGAAAAGTGCCAGCACTGAAAGCTGTTGCTAGCCAGCACCCTTCCTTGGAAGCGCTTTCACAGGCGCAGCAACACTGGGGCTTTGCGCTTCTCTACCCACCAAGCGTCACGGTCCTTCTCTTTCCGTCTCGTAGACACGAGCTGAGAAATTGCAAACGTCGAGCAATTGCTCAGAGATGAAAAGTGCCAGCACTGAAAGCTGTTGCTAGCCAGCCCCCTTCCTTGGAAGCGCTTTCACAGGCGCAGCAACACTGGGGCTTTGCGCTTCTATACGCACCAAACGTCACGGTCCTTCTCTTTCCGTCTCCTAGACACGAGCTGAGAAATTGCAAACGTCCAGCAATTGCTCAGAGATGAAAAGTGCCAGCACTGAAAGCTGTTGCTAGCCAGCACCCTTCCTTGGAAGCGCTTTTGTAGGCCTAAGAACACTGGGGCTCTGGGCTTCTCTAGCCACCTCATCTTCTGCTCATCCTCTCGCGCACTCTAAAGAGAGCTCAGGTGAGAAATTGCAAACGTCGAGAAATTGCTCAGAGATGAAAAGTGCCAGCACTGAAAGCTGTTGCTAGCCAGCACCCTTCCTTGGAAGCGCTTTCACAGGCGCAGCAACACTGGGGCTTTGCACTTCTCAACGCACCAAACGTCACGGTCATTCTCTTTCTGTCTCGTAGACACGAGCTGAGAAATTGCAAACGTCGAGCAATTGCTCAGAGATGAAAAGTGCCAGCACTGAAAGCTGTTGCTAGCCAGCACCCTTCCTTGGAAGCGCTTTCACAGGCGCAGCAACACTGGGGCTTTGCGCTTCTATACGCACCAAACGTCACGGTCCTTCTCTTTCTGTCTCGTAGACACGAGCTGAGAAATTGCAAACGTCGAGCAATTGCTCAGAGATGAAAAGTGCCAGCACTGAAAGCTGTTGCTAGCCAGCACCCTTCCTTGGAAGCGCTTTCACAGGCGCAGCAACACTGGGGCTTTGCGCTTCTCTACGCACCAAATGTCACGGTCCTTCTCTTTCCGTCTCGTAGACACGAGCTGAGAAATTGCAAACGTCGAGCAATTGCTCAGAGATGAAAAGTGCCAGCACTGAAAGCTGTTGCTAGCCAGCACCCTTCCTTGGAAGCGCTTTTGTAGGCCTAAGAACACTGGGGCTCTGGGCTTCTCTAGCCACCTCATCTTCTGCTCATCCTCTCGCGCACTCTAAAGAGAGCTCAGGTGAGAAATTGCAAACGTCGAGCAATTGCTCAGAGATGAAAAGTGCCAGCACTGAAAGCTCTTGCTAGCCAGCACCCTTCCTTGGAAGCGCTTTCACAGGCGCAGTAACACTGGGACTTTGCGCTTCTATACGCACCAAACGTCACGGTCCTTCTCTTTCCGTCTCCTAGACACGAGCTGAGAAATTGCAAACGTCGAGCAATTGCTCCGAGATGAAAAGTGCCAGCACTGAAAGCTGTTGCTAGCCAGCCCCCTTCCTTGGAAGCGCTTTTGTAGGCCTAAGAACACTGGGGCTCTGGGCTTCTCTAGCCACCTCATCTTCTGCTCATCCTCTCGCGCACTCTAAAGAGAGCTCAGGTGAGAAATTGCAAACGTCGAGCAATTGCTCAGAGATGAAAAGTGCCAGCACTGAAAGCTGTTGCTAGCCAGCCCCCTTCCTTGGAAGCGCTTTCACAGGCGCAGCAACACTGGGGCTTTGCGCTTGTATACGCACCAAACGTCACGGTCCTTCTCTTTCCGTCTCGTAGACACGAGCTGAGAAATTGCAAACGTCGAGCAATTGCTCAGAGATGAAAAGTGCCAGCACTGAAAGCTGTTGCTAGCCAGCCCCCTTCCTTGGAAGCGCTTTTGTAGGCCTAAGAACACTGGGGCTCTGGGCTTCTCTAGCCACCTCATCTTCTGCTCATCCTCTCGCGCACTCTAAAGAGAGCTCAGGTGAGAAATTGCAAACGTCGAGCAATTGCTCAGAGATGAAAAGTGCCAGCACTGAAAGCTGTTGCTAGCCAGCCCCCTTCCTTGGAAGCGCTTTCACAGGCGCAGCAACACTGGGGCTTTGCGCTTGTATACGCACCAAACGTCACGGTCATTCTCTTTCCGTCTCCTAGACACGAGCTGAGAAATTGCAAACGTCGAGCAATTGCTCAGAGATGAAAAGTGCCAGCACTGAAAGCTCTTGCTAGCCAGCACCCTTCCTTGGAAGCGCTTTTGTAGGCCTAAGAACACTGGGGCTCTGGGCTTCTCTAGCCACCTCATCTTCTGCTCATCCTCGCGTGCACTCTAAAGAGAGCTCAGGTGAGAAATTGCAAATGTCGAGCAATTGCTCAGAGATGAAAAGTGCCAGCACTGAAAGCTGTTGCTAGCCAGCACCCTTCCTTGGAAGCGCTTTCACAGGCGCAGCAACACTGGGGCTTTGCGCTTCTATACGCACCAAACGTCACGGTCCTTCTCTTTCCGTCTCGTAGACACGAGCTGAGAAATTGCAAACGTCGAGCAATTGCTCAGAGATGAAAAGTGCCAGCACTGAAAGCTGTTGCTAGCCAGCACCCTTCCTTGGAAGCGCTTTCACAGGCGCAGCAACACTGGGGCTTTGCGCTTCTCTACGCACCAAATGTCACGGTCCTTCTCTTTCCGTCTCGTAGACACGAGCTGAGAAATTGCAAACGTCGAGCAATTGCTCAGAGATGAAAAGTGCCAGCACTGAAAGCTGTTGCTAGCCAGCACCCTTCCTTGGAAGCGCTTTTGTAGGCCTAAGAACACTGGGGCTCTGGGCTTCTCTAGCCACCTCATCTTCTGCTCATCCTCTCGCGCACTCTAAAGAGAGCTCAGGTGAGAAATTGCAAACGTCGAGCAATTGCTCAGAGATGAAAAGTGCCAGCACTGAAAGCTCTTGCTAGCCAGCACCCTTCCTTGGAAGCGCTTTCACAGGCGCAGTAACACTGGGACTTTGCGCTTCTATACGCACCAAACGTCACGGTCATTCTCTTTCCGTCTCCTAGACACGAGCTGAGAAATTGCAAACGTCGAGCAATTGCTCAGAGATGAAAAGTGCCAGCACTGAAAGCTCTTGCTAGCCAGCACCCTTCCTTGGAAGCGCTTTTGTAGGCCTAAGAACACTGGGGCTCTGGGCTTCTCTAGCCACCTCATCTTCTGCTCATCCTCGCGCGCACTCTAAAGAGAGCTCAGGTGAGAAATTGCAAATGTCGAGCAATTGCTCAGAGATGAAAAGTGCCAGCACTGAAAGCTGTTGCTAGCCAGCACCCTTCCTTGGAAGCGCTTTCACAGGCGCAGCAACACTGGGGCTTTGCGCTTCTATACGCACCAAACGTCACGGTCCTTCTCTTTCCGTCGGTAGACACGAGCTGAGAAATTGCAAACGTCGAGCAATTGCTCCGAGATGAAAAGTGCCAGCACTGAAAGCTGTTGCTAGCCAGCACCCTTCCTTGGAAGCGCTTTCACAGGCGCAGCAACACTGGGGCTTTGCGCTTCTATACGCACCAAACGTCACGGTCCTTCTCTTTCTGTCTCGTAGACATGAGCTGAGAAATTGCAAACGTCGAGCAATTGCTCAGAGATGAAAAGTGCCAGCACTGAAAGCTGTTGCTAGCCAGCACCCTTCCTTGGAAGCGCTTTTGTAGGCCTAAGAACACTGGGGCTCTGGGCTTCTCTAGCCACCTCATCTTCTGCTCATCCTCGCGCGCACTCTAAAGAGAGCTCAGGTGAGAAATTGCAAACGTCGAGCAATTGCTCAGAGATGAAAAGTGCCAGCACTGAAAGCTGTTGCTAGCCAGCACCCTTCCTTGGAAGCGCTTTCACAGGCGCAGCAACACTGGGGCTTTCCGCTTCTCTACGCACCAAATGTCACGGTCCTTCTCTTTCCGTCTTGTAGACACGAGCTGAGAAATTGCAAACGTCGAGCAATTGCTCAGAGATGAAAAGTGCCAGCACTGAAAGCTGTTGCTAGCCAGCACCCTTCCTTGGAAGCGCTTTCACAGGCGCAGCAACACTGGGGCTTTGCGCTTCTCTAGCCACCAAACGTCACGGTCCTTCTCTTTCCGTCTCGTAGACACGAGCTGAGAAATTGCAAACGTCGAGCAATTGCTCCGAGATGAAAAGTGCCAGCACTGAAAGCTGTTGCTAGCCAGCACCCTTCCTTGGAAGCGCTTTTGTAGGCCTAAGAACACTGGGGCTCTGGGCTTCTCTAGCCACCTCATCTTCTGCTCATCCTCTCGCGCACTCTAAAGAGAGCTCAGGTGAGAAATTGCAAACGTCGAGCAATTGCTCAGAGATGAAAAGTGCCAGCACTGAAAGCTGTTGCTAGCCAGCACCCTTCCTTGGAAGCGCTTTCACAGGCGCAGCAACACTGGGGCTTTGCGCTTCTATACGCACCAAAAGTCACGGTCCTTCTCTTTCCGTCTCCTAGACACGAGCTGACAAATTGCAAACGTCGAGCAATTGCTCAGAGATGAAAAGTGCCAGCACTGAAAGCTCTTGCTAGCCAGCACCCTTCCTTGGAAGCAATTTTGTAGGCATAAGAACACTGGGGCTCTGGGCTTCTCTAGCCACCTCATCTTCTGCTCATCCTCTCGCGCACTCTAAAGAGAGCTCAGGTGAGAAATTGCAAACGTCGAGCAATTGCTCAGAGATGAAAAGTGCCAGCACTGAAAGCTGTTGCTAGCCAGCACCCTTCCTTGGAAGCGCTTTCACAGGCGCAGTAACACTGGGGCTTTGCGCTTCTATACGCACCAAACGTCACGGTCCTTCTCTTTCCGTCTCCTAGACACGAGCTGAGAAATTGCAAACGTCGAGCAATTGCTCAGAGATGAAAAGTGCCAGCACTGAAAGCTCTTGCTAGCCAGCACCCTTCCTTGGAAGCGCTTTTGTAGGCCTAAGAACACTGGGGCTCTGGGCTTCTCTAGCCACCTCATCTTCTGCTCATCCTCTCGCGCACTCTAAAGAGAGCTCAGGTGAGAAATTGCAAACGTCGAGCAATTGCTCAGAGATGAAAAGTGCCAGCACTGAAAGCTGTTGCTAGCCAGCCCCCTTCCTTGGAAGCGCTTTCACAGGGGCAGCAACACTGGGGCTTTGCGCTTCTCTACGCACCAAACGTCACGGTCCTTCTCTTTCCGTCTCGTAGACACGAGCTGAGAAATTGCAAACGTGGAGCAATTGCTCAGAGAAGAAAAGTCCCAGCACTGAAAGCTGTTGCTAGCCAGCACCCTTCCTTGGAAGCGCTTTTGTAGGCCTAAGAACACTGGGGCTCTGGGCTTCTCTAGCCACCTCATCTTCTGCTCATCCTCGCGCGCACTCTAAAGAGAGCTCAGGTGAGAAATTGCAAATGTCGAGCAATTGCTCAGAGATGAAAAGTGCCAGCACTGAAAGCTGTTGCTAGCCAGCACCCTTCCTTGGAAGCGCTTTCACAGGCGCAGCAACACTGGGGCTTTGCGCTTCTATACGCACCAAACGTCACGGTCCTTCTCTTTCCGTCGGTAGACACGAGCTGAGAAATTGCAAACGTCGAGCAATTGCTCAGAGATGAAAAGTGCCAGCACTGAAAGCTGTTGCTAGCCAGCCCCCTTCCTTGGAAGCGCTTTCACAGGCGCAGCAACACTGGGGCTTTGCGCTTCTATACGCACCAAATGTCACGGTCCTTCTCTTTCCGTCTTGTAGACACGAGCTGAGAAATTGCAAACGTGGAGCAATTGCTCAGAGATGAAAAGTGCCAGCACTGAAAGCTGTTGCTAGCCAGCACCCTTCCTTGGAAGCGCTTTCACAGGCGCAGCAACACTGGGGCTTTGCGCTTCTATACGCACCAAACGTCACGGTCCTTCTCTTTCCGTCTCGTAGACACGAGCTGAGAAATTGCAAACGTCGAGCAATTGCTCCGAGATGAAAAGTGCCAGCACTGAAAGCTGTTGCTAGCCAGCACCCTTCCTTGGAAGCGCTTTCACAGGCGCAGCAACACTGGGGCTTTGCGCTTCTCTAGCCACCAAACGTCACGGTCCTTCTCTTTCCGTCGGTAGACACGAGCTGAGAAATTGCAAACGTGCAGCAATTGCTCAGAGATGAAAAGTGCCAGCACTGAAAGCTCTTGCTAGCCAGCACCCTTCCTTGGAAGCAATTTTGTAGGCCTAAGAACACTGGGGCTCTGGGCTTCTCTAGCCACCTCATCTTCTGCTCATCCTCGCGCGCACTCTAAAGAGAGCTCAGGTGAGAAATTGCAAACGTCCAGCAATTGCTCAGAGATGAAAAGTGCCAGCACTGAAAGCTGTTGCTAGCCAGCACCCTTCCTTGGAAGCGCTTTCACAGGCGCAGCAACACTGGGGCTTTGCGCTTCTATACGCACCAAACGTCACGGTCCTTCTCTTTCCGTCTCCTAGACACGAGCTGAGAAATTGCAAACGTCCAGCAATTGCTCCGAGATGAAAAGTGCCAGCACTGAAAGCTGTTGCTAGCCAGCACCCTTCCTTGGAAGCGCTTTTGTAGGCCTAAGAACACTGGGGCTTTGCGCTTCTCTAGCCACCTAATCTTCTGCTCATCCTCTCGCGCACTCTGAAGAGAGCTCAGGTGAGAAATTGCAAATGTCGAGCAATTGCTCAGAGATGAAAAGTGCCAGCACTGAAAGCTGTTGCTAGCCAGCACCCTTCCTTGGAAGCGCTTTTGTAGGCCTAAGAACACTGGGGCTTTGCGCTTCTCTAGCCACCTAATCTTCTGCTCATCCTCTCGCGCACTCTGAAGAGAGCTCAGGTGAGAAATTGCAAATGTCGAGCAATTGCTCAGAGATGAAAAGTGCCAGCACTGAAAGCTGTTGCTAGCCAGCACCCTTCCTTGGAAGCGCTTTCACAGAAGCAGCAACACTGGGGCTTTGCGCTTCTCTAGCCACCAAACGTCACGGTCCTTTCTTTCCGTCTTGTAGACACGAGCTGAGAAATTGCAAACGTCGAGCAATTGCTCCGAGATGAAAAGTGCCAGCACTGAAAGCTCTTGCTAGCCAGCACCCTTCCTTGGAAGCAATTTTGTAGGCCTAAGAACACTGGGGCTCTGGGCTTCTCTAGCCACCTCATCTTCTGCTCATCCTCTCGCGCACTCTAAAGAGAGCTCAGGTGAGAAATTGCAAATGTCGAGCAATTGCTCAGAGATGAAAAGTGCCAGCACTGAAAGCTCTTGCTAGCCAGCACCCTTCCTTGGAAGCGCTTTCACAGGCGCAGTAACACTGGGACTTTGCGCTTCTACACGCACCAAACGTCACGGTCATTCTCTTTCCGTCTCCTAGACACGAGCTGAGAAATTGCAAACGTCGAGCAATTGCTCAGAGATGAAAAGTGCCAGCACTGAAAGCTGTTGCTAGCCAGCCCCCTTCCTTGGAAGCGCTTTTGTAGGCCTAAGAACACTGGGGCTCTGGGCTTCTCTAGCCACCTCATCTTCTGCTCATCCTCTCGCGCACTCTAAAGAGAGCTCAGGTGAGAAATTGCAAACGTCGAGCAATTGCTCAGAGATGAAAAGTGCCAGCACTGAAAGCTGTTGCTAGCCAGCCCCCTTCCTTGGAAGCGCTTTCACAGGCGCAGCAACACTGGGGCTTTGCGCTTCTATACGCACCAAACGTCACGGTCCTTCTCTTTCCGTCTCGTAGACACGAGCTGAGAAATTGCAAACGTGGAGCAATTGCTCAGAGATGAAAAGTGCCAGCACTGAAAGCTCTTGCTAGCCAGCACCCTTCCTTGGAAGCGCTTTTGTAGGCCTAAGAACACTGGGGCTCTGGGCTTCTCTAGCCACCTCATCTTCTGCTCATCCTCGCGCGCACTCTAAAGAGAGCTCAGGTGAGAAATTGCAAATGTCGAGCAATTGCTCAGAGATGAAAAGTGCCAGCACTGAAAGCTGTTGCTAGCCAGCACCCTTCCTTGGAAGCGCTTTCACAGGCGCAGCAACACTGGGGCTTTGCGCTTCTATACGCACCAAACGTCACGGTCCTTCTCTTTCCGTCTCGTAGACACGAGCTGAGAAATTGCAAAAGTCGAGCAATTGCTCAGAGATGAAAAGTGCCAGCACTGAAAGCTGTTGCTAGCCAGCACCCTTCCTTGGAAGCGCTTTCACAGGCGCAGCAACACTGGGGCTTTGCGCTTCTATACGCACCAAATGTCACGGTCCTTCTCTTTCTGTCTCGTAGACACGAGCTGAGAAATTGCAAACGTGGAGCAATTGCTCAGAGATGAAAAGTGCCAGCACTGAAAGCTGTTGCTAGCCAGCACCCTTCCTTGGAAGCGCTTTTGTAGGCCTAAGAACACTGGGGCTCTGGGCTTCTCTAGCCACCTCATCTTCTGCTCATCCTCGCGCGCACTCTAAAGAGAGCTCAGGTGAGAAATTGCAAACGTCGAGCAATTGCTCAGAGATGAAAAGTGCCAGCACTGAAAGCTGTTGCTAGCCAGCACCCTTCCTTGGAAGCGCTTTCACAGGCGCAGCAACACTGGGGCTTTCCGCTTCTCTACGCACCAAATGTCACGGTCCTTCTCTTTCCGTCTTGTAGACACGAGCTGAGAAATTGCAAACGTCGAGCAGTTGCTCAGAGATGAAAAGTGCCAGCACTGAAAGCTCTTGCTAGCCAGCACCCTTCCTTGGAAGCGCTTTCACAGGCGCAGTAACACTGAGACTTTGCGCTTCTATACGCACCAAACGTCACGGTCATTCTCTTTCCGTCTCCTAGACACGAGCTGAGAAATTGCAAACGTCGAGCAATTGCTCCGAGATGAAAAGTGCCAGCACTGAAAGCTGTTGCTAGCCAGCCCCCTTCCTTGGAAGCGCTTTTGTAGGCCTAAGAACACTGGGGCTCTGGGCTTCTCTAGCCACCTCATCTTCTGCTCATCCTCTCGCGCACTCTAAAGAGAGCTCAGGTGAGAAATTGCAAACGTCGAGCAATTGCTCAGAGATGAAAAGTGCCAGCACTGAAAGCTGTTGCTAGCCAGCACCCTTCCTTGGAAGCGCTTTCACAGGCGCAGCAACACTGGGGCTTTGCGCTTGTATACGCACCAAACGTCACGGTCCTTCTCTTTCCGTCTCGTAGACACGAGCTGAGAAATTGCAAACGTCAAGCAATTGCTCCGAGATGAAAAGTGCCAGCACTGAAAGCTCTTGCTAGCCAGCACCCTTCCTTGGAAGCGCTTTTGTAGGCCTAAGAACACTGGGGCTCTGGGCTTCTCTAGCCACCTCATCTTCTGCTCATCCTCTCGCGCACTCTAAAGAGAGCTCAGGTGAGAAATTGCAAACGACGAGCAATTGCTCAGAGATGAAAAGTGCCAGCACTGAAAGCTCTTGCTAGCCAGCACCCTTCCTTGGAAGCGCTTTCACAGGCGCAGCAACACTGGGGCTTTGCGCTTCTCTACCCACCAAACGTCACGGTCCTTCTCTTTCCGTCGGTAGACACGAGCTGAGAAATTGCAAACGTCGAGCAATTGCTCAGAGATGAAAAGTGCCAGCACTGAAAGCTCTTGCTAGCCAGCACCCTTCCTTGGAAGCAATTTTGAAGGCATAAGAACACTGGGGCTCTGGGCTTCTCTAGCCACCTCATCTTCTGCTCATCCTCTCGCGCACTCTAAAGAGAGCTCAGGTGAGAAATTGCAAACGTCGAGCAATTGCTCAGAGATGAAAAGTGCCAGCACTGAAAGCTCTTGCTAGCCAGCACCCTTCCTTGGAAGCGCTTTCACAGGCGCAGCAACACTGGGGCTTTGCGCTTCTCTACGCACCAAATGTCACGGTCCTTCTCTTTCCGTCTTGTAGACACGAGCTGAGAAATTGCAAACGTCGAGCAATTGCTCAGAGATGAAAAGTGCCAGCACTGAAAGCTGTTGCTAGCCAGCACCCTTCCTTGGAAGCGCTTTCACAGGCGCAGCAACACTGGGGCTTTGCACTTCTCTAGCCACCAAACGTCACGGTCCTTCTCTTTCCGTCTCGTAGACACGAGCTGAGAAATTGCAAACGTCGAGCAATTGCTCCGAGATGAAAAGTGCCAGCACTGAAAGCTGTTGCTAGCCAGCACCCTTCCTTGGAAGCGCTTTTGTAGGCCTAAGAACACTGGGGCTCTGGGCTTCTCTAGCCACCTCATCTTCTGCTCATCCTCTCGCGCACTCTAAAGAGAGCTCAGGTGAGAAATTGCAAACGTCGAGCAATTGCTCAGAGATGAAAAGTGCCAGCACTGAAAGCTGTTGCTAGCCAGCACCCTTCCTTGGAAGCGCTTTCACAGGCGCAGCAACACTGGGGCTTTGCGCTTCTATACGCACCAAAAGTCACGGTCCTTCTCTTTCCGTCTTGTAGACACGAGCTGAGAAATTGCAAACGTCGAGCAATTGCTCAGAGATGAAAAGTGCCAGCACTGAAAGCTCTTGCTAGCCAGCACCCTTCCTTGGAAGCAATTTTGTAGGCATAAGAACACTGGGGCTCTGGGCTTCTCTAGCCACCTCATCTTCTGCTCATCCTCTCGCGCACTCTAAAGAGAGCTCAGGTGAGAAATTGCAAACGTCGAGCAATTGCTCAGAGATGAAAAGTGCCAGCACTGAAAGCTCTTGCTAGCCAGCACCCTTCCTTGGAAGCGCTTTCACAGGCGCAGCAACACTGGGGCTTTGCGCTTCTATACGCACCAAACGTCACGGTCCTTCTCTTTCCGTCTCCTAGACACGAGCTGAGAAATTGCAAACGTCCAGCAATTGCTCCGAGATGAAAAGTGCCAGCACTGAAAGCTCTTGCTAGCCAGCACCCTTCCTTGGAAGCGCTTTTGTAGGCCTAAGAACACTGGGGCTTTGCGCTTCTCTAGCCACCTAATCTTCTGCTCATCCTCTCGCGCACTCTGAAGAGAGCTCAGGTGAGAAATTGCAAATGTCGAGCAATTGCTCAGAGATGAAAAGTGCCAGCACTGAAAGCTGTTGCTAGCCAGCACCCTTCCTTGGAAGCGCTTTTGTAGGCCTAAGAACACTGGGGCTTTGCGCTTCTCTAGCCACCTAATCTTCTGCTCATCCTCTCGCGCACTCTGAAGAGAGCTCAGGTGAGAAATTGCAAATGTCGAGCAATTGCTCAGAGATGAAAAGTGCCAGCACTGAAAGCTGTTGCTAGCCAGCACCCTTCCTTGGAAGCGCTTTCACAGGCGCAGCAACACTGGGGCTTTGCGCTTCTAAACGCACCAAACGTCACGGTCATTCTCTTTCCGTCTCGTAGACACGAGCTGAGAAATTGCAAACGTCGAGCAATTGCTCAGAGATGAAAAGTGCCAGCACTGAAAGCTGTTGCTAGCCAGCACCCTTCCTTGGAAGCGCTTTTGTAGGCCTAAGAACACTGGGGCTCTGGGCTTCTCTAGCCACCTCATCTTCTGCTCATCCTCTCGCGCACTCTAAAGAGAGCTCAGGTGAGAAATTGCAAATGTCGAGCAATTGCTCAGAGATGAAAAGTGCCAGCACTGAAAGCTGTTGCTAGCCAGCACCCTTCCTTGGAAGCGCTTTCACAGGCGCAGCAACACTGGGGCTTTGCGCTTCTCTACCCACCAAACGTCACGGTCCTTCTCTTTCCGTCGGTAGACACGAGCTGAGAAATTGCAAACGTCGAGCAATTGCTCAGAGATGAAAAGTGCCAGCACTGAAAGCTGTTGCTAGCCAGCCCCCTTCCTTGGAAGCGCTTTTGTAGGCCTAAGAACACTGGGGCTCTGGGCTTCTCTAGCCACCTCATCTTCTGCTCATCCTCTCGCGCACTCTAAAGAGAGCTCAGGTGAGAAATTGCAAACGTGGAGCAATTGCTCAGAGATGAAAAGTGCCAGCACTGAAAGCTGTTGCTAGCCAGCACCCTTCCTTGGAAGCGCTTTCACAGGCGCAGCAACACTGGGGCTTTGCGCTTCTATACGCACCAAATGTCACGGTCCTTCTCTTTCCGTCTTGTAGACACGAGCTGAGAAATTGCAAACGTCGAGCAATTGCTCAGAGATGAAAAGTGCCAGCACTGAAAGCTGTTGCTAGCCAGCACCCTTCCTTGGAAGCGCTTTTGTAGGCCTAAGAACACTGGGGCTCTGGGCTTCTCTAGCCACCTCATCTTCTGCTCATCCTCTCGCGCACTCTAAAGAGAGCTCAGGTGAGAAATTGCAAACGTCGAGCAATTGCTCAGAGATGAAAAGTGCCAGCACTGAAAGCTGTTGCTAGCCAGCACCCTTCCTTGGAAGCGCTTTCACAGGCGCAGCAACACTGGGGCTTTGCGCTTCTCTACCCACCAAGCGTCACGGTCCTTCTCTTTCCGTCTCGTAGACACGAGCTGAGAAATTGCAAACGTCGAGCAATTGCTCAGAGATGAAAAGTGCCAGCACTGAAAGCTGTTGCTAGCCAGCCCCCTTCCTTGGAAGCGCTTTCACAGGCGCAGCAACACTGGGGCTTTGCGCTTCTATACGCACCAAACGTCACGGTCCTTCTCTTTCCGTCTCGTAGACACGAGCTGAGAAATTGCAAACGTCGAGCAATTGCTCCGAGATGAAAAGTGCCAGCACTGAAAGCTGTTGCTAGCCAGCACCCTTCCTTGGAAGCGCTTTTGTAGGCCTAAGAACACTGGGGCTCTGGGCTTCTCTAGCCACCTCATCTTCTGCTCATCCTCTCGCGCACTCTAAAGAGAGCTCAGGTGAGAAATTGCAAACGTCGAGAAATTGCTCAGAGATGAAAAGTGCCAGCACTGAAAGCTGTTGCTAGCCAGCACCCTTCCTTGGAAGCGCTTTCACAGGCACAGTAACACTGGGGCTTTGCACTTCTCAACGCACCAAACGTCACGGTCATTCTCTTTCTGTCTCGTAGACACGAGCTGAGAAATTGCAAACGTGGAGCAATTGCTCAGAGATGAAAAGTGCCAGCACTGAAAGCTGTTGCTAGCCAGCACCCTTCCTTGGAAGCGCTTTCACAGGCGCAGCAACACTGGGGCTTTGCGCTTCTATACGCACCAAACGTCACGGTCCTTCTCTTTCCGTCTCGTAGACACGAGCTGAGAAATTGCAAACGTCGAGCAATTGCTCCGAGATGAAAAGTGCCAGCACTGAAAGCTGTTGCTAGCCAGCACCCTTCCTTGGAAGCGCTTTTGTAGGCCTAAGAACACTGGGGCTCTGGGCTTCTCTAGCCACCTCATCTTCTGCTCATCCTCTCGCGCACTCTAAAGAGAGCTCAGGTGAGAAATTGCAAACGTCGAGCAATTGCTCAGAGATGAAAAGTGCCAGCACTGAAAGCTCTTGCTAGCCAGCACCCTTCCTTGGAAGCGCTTTCACAGGCGCAGTAACACTGGGGCTTTGCGCTTCTATACGCACCAAACGTCACGGTCATTCTCTTTCCGTCTCCTAGACACGAGCTGAGAAATTGCAAACGTCGAGCAATTGCTCAGAGATGAAAAGTGCCAGCACTGAAAGCTGTTGCTAGCCAGCCCCCTTCCTTGGAAGCGCTTTTGTAGGCCTAAGAACAGTGGGGCTCTGGGCTTCTCTAGCCACCTCATCTTCTGCTCATCCTCTCGCGCACTCTAAAGAGAGCTCAGGTGAGAAATTGCAAACGTCGAGCAATTGCTCAGAGATGAAAAGTGCCAGCACTGAAAGCTGTTGCTAGCCAGCCCCCTTCCTTGGAAGCGCTTTCACAGGCGCAGCAACACTGGGGCTTTGCGCTTCTATACGCACCAAACGTCACGGTCCTTCTCTTTCCATCTCGTAGACACGAGCTGAGAAATTGCAAACGTGGAGCAATTGCTCCGAGATGAAAAGTGCCAGCACTGAAAGCTCTTGCTAGCCAGCACCCTTCCTTGGAAGCGCTTTTGTAGGCCTAAGAACACTGGGGCTCTGGGCTTCTCTAGCCACCTCATCTTCTGCTCATCCTCGCGCGCACTCTAAAGAGAGCTCAGGTGAGAAATTGCAAATGTCGAGCAATTGCTCAGAGATGAAAAGTGCCAGCACTGAAAGCTGTTGCTAGCCAGCACCCTTCCTTGGAAGCGCTTTCACAGGCGCAGCAACACTGGGGCTTTGCGCTTCTCTACCCACCAAACGTCACGGTCCTTCTCTTTCCGTCGGTAGACACGAGCTGAGAAATTGCAAACGTCGAGCAATTGCTCAGAGATGAAAAGTGCCAGCACTGAAAGCTGTTGCTAGCCAGCACCCTTCCTTGGAAGCGCTTTCACAGGCGCAGCAACACTGGGGCTTTGCGCTTCTATACGCACCAAATGTCACGGTCCTTCTCTTTCTGTCTCGTAGACACGAGCTGAGAAATTGCAAACGTGGAGCAATTGCTCAGAGATGAAAAGTGCCAGCACTGAAAGCTGTTGCTAGCCAGCACCCTTCCTTGGAAGCGCTTTTGTAGGCCTAAGAACACTGGGGCTCTGGGCTTCTCTAGCCACCTCATCTTCTGCTCATCCTCGCGCGCACTCTAAAGAGAGCTCAGGTGAGAAATTGCAAACGTCGAGCAATTGCTCAGAGATGAAAAGTGCCAGCACTGAAAGCTGTTGCTAGCCAGCACCCTTCCTTGGAAGCGCTTTCACAGGCGCAGCAACACTGGGGCTTTGCGCTTCTCTACGCACCAAATGTCACGGTCCTTCTCTTTCCGTCTTGTAGACACGAGCTGAGAAATTGCAAACGTCGAGCAATTGCTCAGAGATGAAAAGTGCCAGCACTGAAAGCTGTTGCTAGCCAGCACCCTTCCTTGGAAGCGCTTTCACAGGCGCAGCAACACTGGGGCTTTGCGCTTCTATACGCACCAAACGTCACGGTCCTTCTCTTTCCGTCTCGTAGACACGAGCTGAGAAATTGCAAACGTCGAGCAATTGCTCCGAGATGAAAAGTGCCAGCACTGAAAGCTGTTGCTAGCCAGCACCCTTCCTTGGAAGCGCTTTCACAGGCGCAGCAACACTGGGGCTTTGCGCTTCTCTAGCCACCAAGCGTCACGGTCCTTCTCTTTCCGTCTCGTAGACACGAGCTGAGAAATTGCAAACGTCGAGCAATTGCTCAGAGATGAAAAGTGCCAGCACTGAAAGCTGTTGCTAGCCAGCACCCTTCCTTGGAAGCGCTTTTGTAGGCCTAAGAACACTGGGGCTCTGGGCTTCTCTAGCCACCTCATCTTCTGCTCATCCTCTCGCGCACTCTAAAGAGAGCTCAGGTGAGAAATTGCAAACGTCGAGCAATTGCTCAGAGATGAAAAGTGCCAGCACTGAAAGCTCTTGCTAGCCAGCACCCTTCCTTGGAAGCGCTTTCACAGGCGCAGCAACACTGGGGCTTTGCGCTTCTCTACGCACCAAACGTCACGGTCCTTCTCTTTCCGTCTCGTAGACACGAGCTGAGAAATTGCAAACGTCGAGCAATTGCTCAGAGATGAAAAGTGCCAGCACTGAAAGCTCTTGCTAGCCAGCACCCTTCCTTGGAAGCGCTTTCACAGGCGCAGCAACACTGGGGCTTTGCGCTTCTATACGCACCAAAAGTCACGGTCCTTCTCTTTCCGTCTTGTAGACACGAGCTGAGAAATTGCAAACGTCGAGCAATTGCTCAGAGATGAAAAGTGCCAGCACTGAAAGCTCTTGCTAGCCAGCACCCTTCCTTGGAAGCAATTTTGTAGGCCTAAGAACACTGGGGCTCTGGGCTTCTCTAGCCACCTAATCTTCTGCTCATCCTCTCGCGCACTCTGAAGAGAGCTCAGGTGAGAAATTGCAAATGTCGAGCAATTGCTCAGAGATGAAAAGTGCCAGCACTGAAAGCTGTTGCTAGCCAGCACCCTTCCTTGGAAGCGCTTTCACAGGCGCAGCAACACTGGGGCTTTGCGCTTCTCTAGCCACCAAACGTCACGGTCCTTTCTTTCCGTCTCGTAGACACGAGCTGAGAAATTGCAAACGTCAAGCAATTGCTCCGAGATGAAAAGTGCCAGCACTGAAAGCTGTTGCTAGCCAGCACCCTTCCTTGGAAGCGCTTTTGTAGGCCTAAGAACACTGGGGCTCTGGGCTTCTCTAGCCACCTCATCTTCTGCTCATCCTCTCGCGCACTCTAAAGAGAGCTCAGGTGAGAAATTGCAAACGACGAGCAATTGCTCAGAGATGAAAAGTGCCAGCACTGAAAGCTCTTGCTAGCCAGCACCCTTCCTTGGAAGCGCTTTCACAGGCGCAGCAACACTGGGGCTTTGAGCTTCTCTACCCACCAAGCGTCACGGTCCTTCTCTTTCCGTCGGTAGACACGAGCTGAGAAATTGCAAACGTCGAGCAATTGCTCCGAGATGAAAAGTGCCAGCACTGAAAGCTGTTGCTAGCCAGCACCCTTCCTTGGAAGCGCTTTCACAGGCGCAGCAACACTGGGGCTTTGCGCTTCTCTACGCACCAAACGTCACGGTCCTTCTCTTTCCGTCGGTAGACACGAGCTGAGAAATTGCAAACGTCGAGCAATTGCTCAGAGATGAAAAGTGCCAGCACTGAAAGCTCTTGCTAGCCAGCACCCTTCCTTGGAAGCGCTTTCACAGGCGCAGCAACACTGGGGCTTTGCGCTTCTCTACGCACCAAACGTCACGGTCCTTCTCTTTCCGTCTCGTAGACACGAGCTGAGAAATTGCAAACGTCGAGCAATTGCTCAGAGATGAAAAGTGCCAGCACTGAAAGCTCTTGCTAGCCAGCACCCTTCCTTGGAAGCAATTTTGTAGGCATAAGAACACTGGGGCTCTGGGCTTCTCTAGCCACCTCATCTTCTGCTCATCCTCTCGCGCACTCTAAAGAGAGCTCAGGTGAGAAATTGCAAACGTCGAGCAATTGCTCAGAGATGAAAAGTGCCAGCACTGAAAGCTGTTGCTAGCCAGCACCCTTCCTTGGAAGCGCTTTCACAGGCGCAGCAACACTGGGGCTTTGCGCTTCTCTACGCACCAAACGTCACGGTCCTTCTCTTTCCGTCTCGTAGACACGAGCTGAGAAATTGCAAACGTCGAGCAATTGCTCAGAGATGAAAAGTGCCAGCACTGAAAGCTGTTGCTAGCCAGCACCCTTCCTTGGAAGCGCTTTCACAGGCGCAGCAACACTGGGGCTTTGCGCTTCTATACGCACCAAAAGTCACGGTCCTTCTCTTTCCGTCTTGTAGACACGAGCTGAGAAATTGCAAACGTCGAGCAATTGCTCAGAGATGAAAAGTGCCAGCACTGAAAGCTCTTGCTAGCCAGCACCCTTCCTTGGAAGCAATTTTGTAGGCCTAAGAACACTGGGGCTCTGGGCTTCTCTAGCCACCTCATCTTCTGCTCATCCTCGCGCGCACTCTAAAGAGAGCTCAGGTGAGAAATTGCAAACGTCGAGCAATTGCTCAGAGATGAAAAGTGCCAGCACTGAAAGCTGTTGCTAGCCAGCACCCTTCCTTGGAAGCGCTTTCACAGGCGCAGCAACACTGGGGCTTTGCGCTTCTCTACGCACCAAACGTCACGGTCCTTCTCTTTCCGTCTCGTAGACACGAGCTGAGAAATTGCAAACGTCGAGCAATTGCTCCGAGATGAAAAGTGCCAGCACTGAAAGCTGTTGCTAGCCAGCACCCTTCCTTGGAAGCGCTTTTGTAGGCCTCAGAACACTGGGGCTTTGCGCTTCTCTAGCCACCTAATCTTCTGCTCATCCTCTCGCGCACTCTGAAGAGAGCTCAGGTGAGAAATTGCAAATGTCGAGCAATTGCTCAGAGATGAAAAGTGCCAGCACTGAAAGCTGTTGCTAGCCAGCACCCTTCCTTGGAAGCGCTTTTGTAGGCCTAAGAACACTGGGGCTTTGCGCTTCTCTAGCCACCTAATCTTCTGCTCATCCTCTCGCGCACTCTGAAGAGAGCTCAGGTGAGAAATTGCAAATGTCGAGCAATTGCTCAGAGATGAAAAGTGCCAGCACTGAAAGCTGTTGCTAGCCAGCACCCTTCCTTGGAAGCGCTTTCACAGGCGCAGCAACACTGGGGCTTTGCGCTTCTCTAGCCACCAAACGTCACGGTCCTTTCTTTCCGTCTCGTAGACACGAGCTGAGAAATTGCAAACGTCAAGCAATTGCTCCGAGATGAAAAGTGCCAGCACTGAAAGCTGTTGCTAGCCAGCACCCTTCCTTGGAAGCGCTTTTGTAGGCCTAAGAACACTGGGGCTCTGGGCTTCTCTAGCCACCTCATCTTCTGCTCATCCTCTCGCGCACTCTAAAGAGAGCTCAGGTGAGAAATTGCAAACGACGAGCAATTGCTCAGAGATGAAAAGTGCCAGCACTGAAAGCTCTTGCTAGCCAGCACCCTTCCTTGGAAGCGCTTTCACAGGCGCAGCAACACTGGGGCTTTGAGCTTCTCTACCCACCAAGCGTCACGGTCCTTCTCTTTCCGTCGGTAGACACGAGCTGAGAAATTGCAAACGTCGAGCAATTGCTCCGAGATGAAAAGTGCCAGCACTGAAAGCTGTTGCTAGCCAGCACCCTTCCTTGGAAGCGCTTTCACAGGCGCAGCAACACTGGGGCTTTGCGCTTCTCTACGCACCAAACGTCACGGTCCTTCTCTTTCCGTCGGTAGACACGAGCTGAGAAATTGCAAACGTCGAGCAATTGCTCAGAGATGAAAAGTGCCAGCACTGAAAGCTCTTGCTAGCCAGCACCCTTCCTTGGAAGCGCTTTCACAGGCGCAGCAACACTGTGGCTTTGCGCTTCTATACGCACCAAATGTCACGGTCCTTCTCTTTCTGTCTCGTAGACACGAGCTGAGAAATTGCAAACGTCCAGCAATTGCTCCGAGATGAAAAGTGCCAGCACTGAAAGCTGTTGCTAGCCAGCACCCTTCCTTGGAAGCGCTTTTGTAGGCCTAAGAACACTGGGGCTCTGGGCTTCTCTAGCCACCTCATCTTCTGCTCATCCTCGCGCGCACTCTAAAGAGAGCTCAGGTGAGAAATTGCAAACGTCGAGCAATTGCTCAGAGATGAAAAGTGCCAGCACTGAAAGCTGTTGCTAGCCAGCACCCTTCCTTGGAAGCGCTTTCACAGGCGCAGCAACACTGGGGCTTTGCGCTTCTATACGCACCAAACGTCACGGTCCTTCTCTTTCCGTCGGTAGACACGAGCTGAGAAATTGCAAACATCGAGCAATTGCTCAGAGATGAAAAGTGCCAGCACTGAAAGCTGTTGCTAGCCAGCACCCTTCCTTGGAAGCGCTTTTGTAGGCCTAAGAACACTGGGGCTCTGGGCTTCTCTAGCCACCTAATCTTCTGCTCATCCTCTCGCGCACTCTAAAGAGAGCTCAGGTGAGAAATTGCAAACGTGGAGCAATTGCTCAGAGATGAAAAGTGCCAGCACTGAAAGCTGTTGCTAGCCAGCACCCTTCCTTGGAAGCGCTTTCACAGGCGCAGCAACACTGGGGCTTTGCGCTTCTATACGCACCAAATGTCACGGTCCTTCTCTTTCCGTCGGTAGACACGAGCTGAGAAATTGCAAACGTCGAGCAATTGCTCAGAGATGAAAAGTGCCAGCACTGAAAGCTGTTGCTAGCCAGCCCCCTTCCTTGGAAGCGCTTTTGTAGGCCTAAGAACACTGGGGCTCTGGGCTTCTCTAGCCACCTCATCTTCTGCTCATCCTCTCGCGCACTCTAAAGAGAGCTCAGGTGAGAAATTGCAAACGTCCAGCAATTGCTCAGAGATGAAAAGTGCCAGCACTGAAAGCTCTTGCTAGCCAGCACCCTTCCTTGGAAGCGCTTTCACAGGCGCAGCAACACTGGGGCTTTGCGCTTCTCTAGCCACCAAACGTCACGGTCCTTCTCTTTCCGTCTCGTAGACACGAGCTGAGAAATTGCAAACGTCGAGCAATTGCTCCGAGATGAAAAGTGCCAGCACTGAAAGCTCTTGCTAGCCAGCCCCCTTCCTTGGAAGCGCTTTTGTAGGCCTAAGAACACTGGGGCTTTGCGCTTCTCTAGCCACCTAATCTTCTGCTCATCCTCTCGCGCACTCTAAAGAGAGCTCAGGTGAGAAATTGCAAATGTCGAGCAATTGCTCAGAGATGAAAAGTGCCAGCACTGAAAGCTGTTGCTAGCCAGCACCCTTCCTTGGAAGCGCTTTCACAGGCGCAGCAACACTGGTGCTTTGCGCTTCTAAACGCACCAAGCATCACGGTCCTTCTCTTTCCGTCTCGTAGACACGAGCTGAGAAATTGCAAACGTCGAGCAATTGCTCAGAGATGAAAAGTGCCAGCACTGAAAGCTGTTGCTAGCCAGCCCCCTTCCTTGGAAGCGCTTTTGTAGGCCTAAGAACACTGGGGCTCTGGGCTTCTCTAGCCACCTCATCTTCTGCTCATCCTCTCGCGCACTCTAAAGAGAGCTCAGGTGAGAAATTGCAAACGTCGAGCAATTGCTCAGAGATGAAAAGTGCCAGCACTGAAAGCTCTTGCTAGCCAGCACCCTTCCTTGGAAGCGCTTTCACAGGCGCAGTAACACTGGGACTTTGCGCTTCTCTACGCACCAAACGTCACGGTCCTTCTCTTTCCGTCTCCTAGACACGAGCTGAGAAATTGCAAACGTCGAGCAATTGCTCAGAGATGAAAAGTGCCAGCACTGAAAGCTGTTGCTAGCCAGCACCCTTCCTTGGAAGCGCTTTTGTAGGCCTAAGAACACTGGGGCTCTGGGCTTCCCTAGCCACCTCATCTTCTGCTCATCCTCGCGCGCACTCTAAAGAGAGCTCAGGTGAGAAATTGCAAACGTCGAGCAATTGCTCAGAGATGAAAAGTGCCAGCACTGAAAGCTGTTGCTAGCCAGCACCCTTCCTTGGAAGCGCTTTCACAGGCGCAGCAACACTGGGGCTTTGCGCTTCTCTACCCACCAAACGTCACGGTCCTTCTCTTTCCGTCGGTAGACACGAGCTGAGAAATTGCAAACGTCGAGCAATTGCTCAGAGATGAAAAGTGCCAGCACTGAAAGCTCTTGCTAGCCAGCACCCTTCCTTGGAAGCAATTTTGTAGGCCTAAGAACACTGGGGCTCTGGGCTTCTCTAGCCACCTCATCTTCTGCTCATCCTCTCGCGCACTCTAAAGAGAGCTCAGGTGAGAAATTGCAAACGTCGAGCAATTGCTCCGAGATGAAAAGTGCCAGCACTGAAAGCTGTTGCTAGCCAGCACCCTTCCTTGGAAGCGCTTTCACAGGCGCAGCAACACTGGGGCTTTGCGCTTCTATACGCACCAAACGTCACGGTCCTTCTCTTTCCGTCTCCTAGACACGAGCTGAGAAATTGCAAACGTCCAGCAATTGTTCCGAGATGAAAAGTGCCAGCACTGAAAGCTCTTGCTAGCCAGCACCCTTCCTTGGAAGCGCTTTTGTAGGCCTAAGAACACTGGGGCTTTGCGCTTCTCTAGCCACCTAATCTTCTGCTCATCCTCTCGCGCACTCTGAAGAGAGCTCAGGTGAGAAATTGCAAACGTCGAGCAATTGCTCAGAGATGAAAAGTGCCAGCACTGAAAGCTGTTGCTAGCCAGCCCCCTTCCTTGGAAGCGCTTTTGTAGGCCTAAGCACACTGGGGCTCTGGGCTTCTCTAGCCACCTCATCTTCTGCTCATCCTCGCGCGCACTCTAAAGAGAGCTCAGGTGAGAAATTGCAAACGTCGAGCAATTGCTCAGAGATGAAAAGTGTCAGCACTGAAAGCTCTTGCTAGCCAGCACCCTTCCTTGGAAGCGCTTTCACAGGCGCAGTAACACTGGGACTTTGCGCTTCTCTACGCACCAAACGTCACGGTCCTTCTCTTTCCTTCTCCTAGACACAAGCTGAGAAATTGCAAACGTCGAGCAATTGCTCAGAGATGAAAAGTGCCAGCACTGAAAGCTGTTGCTAGCCAGCACCCTTCCTTGGAAGCGCTTTTGTAGGCCTAAGAACACTGGGGCTCTGGGCTTCTCTAGCCACCTCATCTTCTCCTCATCCTCGCGCGCACTCTAAAGAGAGCTCAGGTGAGAAATTGCAAATGTCGAGCAATTGCTCAGAGATGAAAAGTGCCAGCACTGAAAGCTGTTGCTAGCCAGCACCCTTCCTTGGAAGCGCTTTCACAGGCGCAGCAACACTGGGGCTTTGCGCTTCTCTACCCACCAAACGTCACGGTCCTTCTCTTTCCGTCGGTAGACACGAGCTGAGAAATTGCAAACGTGGAGCAATTGCTCAGAGATGAAAAGTGCCAGCACTGAAAGCTCTTGCTAGCCAGCACCCTTCCTTGGAAGCGCTTTTGTAGGCCTAAGAACACTGGGGCTCTGGGCTTCTCTAGCCACCTCATCTTCTGCTCATCCTCTCGCGCTCTAAAGAGAGCTCAGGTGAGAAATTGCAAACGTCGAGCAATTGCTCAGAGATGAAAAGTGCCAGCACTGAAAGCTGTTGCTAGCCAGCACCCTTCCTTGGAAGCGCTTTCACAGGCGCAGCAACACTGGGGCTTTGCGCTTCTCTACGCACCAAACGTCACGGTCCTTCTCTTTCCGTCTCGTAGACACGAGCTGAGAAATTGCAAACGTCGAGCAATTGCTCAGAGATGAAAAGTGCCAGCACTGAAAGCTGTTGCTAGCCATCACCCTTCCTTGGAAGCGCTTTCACAGGCGCAGCAACACTGGGGCTTTGCGCTTCTATACGCACCAAACGTCACGGTCCTTCTCTTTCCGTCTCGTAGACACGAGCTGAGAAATTGCAAACGTCGAGCAATTGCTCAGAGATGAAAAGTGCCAGCACTGAAAGCTCTTGCTAGCCAGCACCCTTCCTTGGAAGCGCTTTCACAGGCGCAGCAACACTGGGGCTTTGCGCTTCTCTACCCACCAAACGTCACGGTCCTTCTCTTTCCGTCGGTAGACACGAGCTGAGAAATTGCAAACGTCGAGCAATTGCTCAGAGATGAAAAGTGCCAGCACTGAAAGCTCTTGCTAGCCAGCACCCTTCCTTGGAAGCGCTTTCACAGGCGCAGCAACACTGGGGCTTTGCGCTTCTCTACGCACCAAACGTCACGGTCCTTCTCTTTCCGTCTCGTAGACACGAGCTGAGAAATTGCAAACGTCCAGCAATTGCTCAGAGATGAAAAGTGCCAGCACTGAAAGCTGTTGCTAGCCAGCACCCTTCCTTGGAAGCGCTTTTGTAGGCCTAAGAACACTGGGGCTCTGGGCTTCTCTAGCCACCTCATCTTCTGCTCATCCTCTCGCGCACTCTAAAGAGAGCTCAGGTGAGAAATTGCAAACGTCCAGCAATTGCTCAGAGATGAAAAGTGCCAGCACTGAAAGCTCTTGCTAGCCAGCACCCTTCCTTGGAAGCGCTTTCACAGGCGCAGCAACACTGGGGCTTTGCGCTTCTATACGCACCAAACGTCACGGTCCTTCTCTTTCCGTCTCGTAGACACGAGCTGAGAAATTGCAAACGTCCAGCAATTGCTCAGAGATGAAAAGTGCCAGCACTGAAAGCTCTTGCTAGCCAGCACCCTTCCTTGGAAGCGCTTTTGTAGGCCTAAGAACACTGGGGCTCTGGGCTTCTCTAGCCACCTCATCTTCTGCTCATCCTCTCGCGCACTCTAAAGAGAGCTCAGGTGAGAAATTGCAAACGTCGAGCAATTGCTCAGAGATGAAAAGTGCCAGCACTGAAAGCTCTTGCTAGCCAGCACCCTTCCTTGGAAGCGCTTTCACAGGCGCAGCAACACTGGGGCTTTGCGCTTCTATACGCACCAAGCATCACGGTCCTTCTCTTTCCGTCTCGTAGACACGAGCTGAGAAATTGCAAACGTCCAGCAATTGCTCAGAGATGAAAAGTGCCAGCACTGAAAGCTGTTGCTAGCCAGCCCCCTTCCTTGGAAGCGCTTTTGTAGGCCTAAGAACACTGGGGCTCTGGGCTTCTCTAGCCACCTCATCTTCTGCTCATCCTCTCGCGCACTCTAAAGAGAGCTCAGGTGAGAAATTGCAAACGTCGAGCAATTGCTCAGAGATGAAAAGTGCCAGCACTGAAAGCTCTTGCTAGCCAGCACCCTTCCTTGGAAGCGCTTTCACAGGCGCAGTAACACTGGGACTTTGCGCTTCTCTACGCACCAAACGTCACGGTCCTTCTCTTTCCGTCTCCTAGACACGAGCTGAGAAATTGCAAACGTCGAGCAATTGCTCAGAGATGAAAAGTGCCAGCACTGAAAGCTGTTGCTAGCCAGCACCCTTCCTTGGAAGCGCTTTTGTAGGCCTAAGAACACTGGGGCTCTGGGCTTCCCTAGCCACCTCATCTTCTGCTCATCCTCGCGCGCACTCTAAAGAGAGCTCAGGTGAGAAATTGCAAATGTCGAGCAATTGCTCAGAGATGAAAAGTGCCAGCACTGAAAGCTGTTGCTAGCCAGCACCCTTCCTTGGAAGCGCTTTCACAGGCGCAGCAACACTGGGGCTTTGCGCTTCTCTAGCCACCAAACGTCACGGTCCTTCTCTTTCCGTCGGTAGACACGAGCTGAGAAATTGCAAACGTCGAGCAATTGCTCAGAGATGAAAAGTGCCAGCACTGAAAGCTGTTGCTAGCCAGCACCCTTCCTTGGAAGCGCTTTTGTAGGCCTAAGAACACTGGGGCTCTGGGCTTCTCTAGCCACCTCATCTTCTGCTCATCCTCTCGCGCTCTAAAGAGAGCTCAGGTGAGAAATTGCAAACGTCGAGCAATTGCTCAGAGATGAAAAGTGCCAGCACTGAAAGCTGTTGCTAGCCAGCACCCTTCCTTGGAAGCGCTTTCACAGGCGCAGCAACACTGGGGCTTTGCGCTTCTCTAGCCACCAAACGTCACAGTCCTTCTCTTTCCGTCTCGTAGACACGAGCTGAGAAATTGCAAACGTCGAGCAATTGCTCAGAGATGAAAAGTGCCAGCACTGAAAGCTGTTGCTAGCCAGCACCCTTCCTTGGAAGCGCTTTCACAGGCGCAGCAACACTGGGGCTTTGCGCTTCTATACGCACCAAACGTCACGGTCCTTCTCTTTCCGTCTCGTAGACACGAGCTGAGAAATTGCAAACGTCCAGCAATTGCTCAGAGATGAAAAGTGCCAGCACTGAAAGCTGTTGCTAGCCAGCACCCTTCCTTGGAAGCGCTTTTGTAGGCCTAAGAACACTGGGGCTCTGGGCTTCTCTAGCCACCTCATCTTCTGCTCATCCTCTCGCGCACTCTAAAGAGAGCTCAGGTGAGAAATTGCAAACGTCGAGCAATTGCTCAGAGATGAAAAGTGCCAGCACTGAAAGCTGTTGCTAGCCAGCACCCTTCCTTGGAAGCGCTTTCACAGGCGCAGTAACACTGGGACTTTGCGCTTCTCTACGCACCAAACGTCACGGTCCTTCTCTTTCCGTCTCGTAGACACGAGCTGAGAAATTGCAAACGTCCAGCAATTGCTCCGAGATGAAAAGTGCCAGCACTGAAAGCTGTTGCTAGCCAGCACCCTTCCTTGGAAGCGCTTTCACAGGCGCAGCAACACTGGGGCTTTGCGCTTCTCTACCCACCAAACGTCACGGTCCTTCTCTTTCCGTCTCGTAGACACGAGCTGAGAAATTGCAAACGTCGAGCAATTGCTCAGAGATGAAAAGTGCCAGCACTGAAAGCTGTTGCTAGCCAGCACCCTTCCTTGGAAGCGCTTTTGTAGGCCTAAGCACACTGGGGCTCTGGGCTTCTCTAGCCACCTCATCTTCTGCTCATCCTCTCGCGCACTCTAAAGAGAGCTCAGGTGAGAAATTGCAAAAGTCGAGCAATTGCTCAGAGATGAAAAGTGCCAGCACTGAAAGCTGTTGCTAGCCAGCACCCTTCCTTGGAAGCGCTTTCACAGGCGCAGCAACACTGGGGCTTTGCGCTTCTATACGCACCAAACGTCACGGTCCTTCTCTTTCCGTCTCGTAGACACGAGCTGAGAAATTGCAAACGTCAAGCAATTGCTCAGAGATGAAAAGTGCCAGCACTGAAAGCTGTTGCTAGCCAGCACCCTTCCTTGGAAGCGCTTTTGTAGGCCTAAGAACACTGGGGCTCTGGGCTTCTCTAGCCACCTCATCTTCTGCTCATCCTCGCGCGCACTATAAAGAGAGCTCAGGTGAGAAATTGCAAATGTCGAGCAATTGCTCAGAGATGAAAAGTGCCAGCACTGAAAGCTGTTGCTAGCCAGCACCCTTCCTTGGAAGCACTTTCACAGGCGCAGCAACACTGGGGCTTTGCGCTTCTCTAGCCACCAAACGTCACGGTCCTTCTCTTTCCGTCTCGTAGACACGAGCTGAGAAATTGCAAACGTCGAGCAATTGCTCCGAGATGAAAAGTGCCAGCACTGAAAGCTCTTGCTAGCCAGCACCCTTCCTTGGAAGCGCTTTTGTAGGCCTAAGAACACTGGGGCTCTTGGCTTCTCTAGCCACCTAATCTTCTGCTCATCCTCTCGCGCACTCTAAAGAGAGCTCAGGTGAGAAATTGCAAACGTCGAGCAATTGCTCAGAGATGAAAAGTGCCAGCACTGAAAGCTGTTGCTAGCCAGCACCCTTCCTTGGAAGCGCTTTCACAGGCGCAGCAACACTGGGGCTTTGCGCTTCTCTACCCACCAAACGTCACGGTCCTTCTCTTTCCGTCTCGTAGACACGAGCTGAGAAATTGCAAACGTCGAGCAATTGCTCAGAGATGAAAAGTGCCAGCACTGAAAGCTCTTGCTAGCCAGCACCCTTCCTTGGAAGCGCTTTTGTAGGCCTAAGAACACTGGGGCTCTGGGCTTCTCTAGCCACCTCATCTTCTGCTCATCCTCTCGCGCACTCTAAAGAGAGCTCAGGTGAGAAATTGCAAACGTCGAGCAATTGCTCAGAGATGAAAAGTGCCAGCACTGAAAGCTCTTGCTAGCCAGCACCCTTCCTTGGAAGCGCTTTCACAGGCGCAGCAACACTGGGGCTTTGCGCTTCTATACGCACCAAATGTCACGGTCCTTCTCTTTCCGTCTTGTAGACACGAGCTGAGAAATTGCAAACGTCGAGCAATTGCTCAGAGATGAAAAGTGCCAGCACTGAAAGCTCTTGCTAGCCAGCCCCCTTCCTTGGAAGCGCTTTTGTAGGCCTAAGAACACTGGGGCTCTGGGCTTCTCTAGCCACCTAATCTTCTGCTCATCCTCTCGCGCACTCTAAAGAGAGCTCAGGTGAGAAATTGCAAAAGTCGAGCAATTGCTCAGAGATGAAAAGTGCCAGCACTGAAAGCTCTTGCTAGCCAGCACCCTTCCTTGGAAGCGCTTTCACAGGCGCAGCAACACTGGGGCTTTGCGCTTCTCTACCCACCAAACGTCACGGTCCTTCTCTTTCCGTCTCGTAGACACGAGCTGAGAAATTGCAAACGTCCAGCAATTGCTCCGAGATGAAAAGTGCCAGCACTGAAAGCTGTTGCTAGCCAGCACCCTTCCTTGGAAGCGCTTTCACAGGCGCAGCAACACTGGGGCTTTGCGCTTCTCTAGCCACCTAATCTTCTGCTCATCCTCTCGCGCACTCTAAAGAGAGCTCAGGTGAGAAATTGCAAACGTCGAGCAATTGCTCAGAGATGAAAAGTGCCAGCACTGAAAGCTCTTGCTAGCCAGCACCCTTCCTTGGAAGCGCTTTCACAGGCGCAGCAACACTGGGGCTTTGCGCTTCTAAACGCACCAAGCATCACGGTCCTTCTCTTTCCGTCTCGTAGACACGAGCTGAGAAATTGCAAACGTCGAGCAATTGCTCCGAGATGAAAAGTGCCAGCACTGAAAGCTGTTGCTAGCCAGCACCCTTCCTTGCAAGCGCTTTTGTGGGCCTAAGAACACTGGGGCTCTGGGCTTCTCTAGCCACCTCATCTTCTGCTCATCCTCTCGCGCACTCTAAAGAGAGCTCAGGTGAGAAATTGCAAACGTCCAGCAATTGCTCAGAGATGAAAAGTGCCAGCACTGAAAGCTGTTGCTAGCCAGCACCCTTCCTTGGAAGCGCTTTCACAGGCGCAGCAACACTGTGGCTTTGCGCTTCTCTACGCACCAAACGTCACGGTCCTTCTCTTTCCGTCGGTAGACACGAGCTGAGAAATTGCAAAAGTCCAGCAATTGCTCAGAGATGAAAAGTGCCAGCACTGAAAGCTGTTGCTAGCCAGCACCCTTCCTTGGAAGCGCTTTTGTAGGCCTAAGAACACTGGGGCTCTGGGCTTCTCTAGCCACCTCATCTTCTGCTCATCCTCTCGCGCACTCTAAAGAGAGCTCAGGTGAGAAATTGCAAACGTCCAGCAATTGCTCAGAGATGAAAAGTGCCAGCACTGAAAGCTCTTGCTAGCCAGCGCCCTTCCTTGGAAGCGCTTTCACAGGCGCAGCAACACTGGGGCTTTGCGCTTCTCTACCCACCAAACGTCACGGTCCTTCTCTTTCCGTCTCGTAGACACGAGCTGAGAAATTGCAAACGTCGAGCAATTGCTCAGAGATGAAAAGTGCCAGCACTGAAAGCTCTTGCTAGCCAGCACCCTTCCTTGGAAGCGCTTTCACAGGCGCAGCAACACTGGGGCTTTGCGCTTCTATACGCACCAAACGTCACGGTCCTTCTCTTTCCGTCTCCTAGACACGAGCTGAGAAATTGCAAACGTCGAGCAATTGCTCCGAGATGAAAAGTGCCAGCACTGAAAGCTGTTGCTAGCCAGCACCCTTCCTTGGAAGCGCTTTTGTAGGCCTAAGAACACTGGGGCTCTGGGCTTCTCTAGCCACCTCATCTTCTGCTCATCCTCTCGCGCACTCTAAAGAGAGCTCAGGTGAGAAATTGCAAACGTCGAGCAATTGCTCAGAGATGAAAAGTGCCAGCACTGAAAGCTGTTGCTAGCCAGCCCCCTTCCTTGGAAGCGCTTTCACAGGCGCAGCAACACTGGGGCTTTGCGCTTCTATACGCACCAAACGTCACGGTCCTTCTCTTTCCGTCTCCTAGACACGAGCTGAGAAATTGCAAACGTCGAGCAATTGCTCCGAGATGAAAAGTGCCAGCACTGAAAGCTGTTGCTAGCCAGCACCCTTCCTTGGAAGCGCTTTCACAGGCGCAGCAACACTGGGGCTTTGCGCTTCTCTACGCACCAAATGTCACGGTCCTTCTCTTTCCGTCTCGTAGACACGAGCTGAGAAATTGCAAACGTCGAGCAATTGCTCAGAGATGAAAAGTGCCAGCACTGAAAGCTGTTGCTAGCCAGCACCCTTCCTTGGAAGCGCTTTTGTAGGCCTAAGAACACTGGGGCTCTGGGCTTCTCTAGCCACCTCATCTTCTGCTCATCCTCGCGCGCACTCTAAAGAGAGCTCAGGTGAGAAATTGCAAACGTCGAGCAATTGCTCAGAGATGAAAAGTGCCAGCACTGAAAGCTCTTGCTAGCCAGCACCCTTCCTTGGAAGCGCTTTCACAGGCGCAGTAACACTGGGACTTTGCGCTTCTATACGCACCAAACGTCACGGTCCTTCTCTTTCCGTCTCCTAGACACGAGCTGAGAAATTGCAAACGTCGAGCAATTGCTCAGAGATGAAAAGTGCCAGCACTGAAAGCTGTTGCTAGCCAGCACCCTGCCTTGGAAGCGCTTTTGTAGGCCTAAGAACACTGGGGCTCTGGGCTTCTCTAGCCACCTCATCTTCTGCTCATCCTCTCGCGCACTCTAAAGAGAGCTCAGGTGAGAAATTGCAAACGTCGAGCAATTGCTCAGAGATGAAAAGTGCCAGCACTGAAAGCTGTTGCTAGCCAGCCCCCTTCCTTGGAAGCGCTTTCACAGGCGCAGCAACACTGGGGCTTTGCGCTTCTATACGCACCAAACGTCACGGTCCTTCTCTTTCCGTCTCCTAGACACGAGCTGAGAAATTGCAAACGTCGAGCAATTGCTCAGAGATGAAAAGTGCCAGCACTGAAAGCTGTTGCTAGCCAGCCCCCTTCCTTGGAAGCGCTTTTGTAGGCCTAAGAACACTGGGGCTCTGGGCTTCTCTAGCCACCTCATCTTCTGCTCATCCTCTCGCGCACTCTAAAGAGAGCTCAGGTGAGAAATTGCAAACGTCGAGCAATTGCTCAGAGATGAAAAGTGCCAGCACTGAAAGCTGTTGCTAGCCAGCCCCCTTCCTTGGAAGCGCTTTCACAGGCGCAGCAACACTGGGGCTTTGCGCTTCTCTACCCACCAAACGTCACGGTCCTTCTCTTTCCCTCTCGTAGACACGAGCTGAGAAATTGCAAACGTCCAGCAATTGCTCAGAGATGAAAAGTGCCAGCACTGAAAGCTGTTGCTAGCCAGCCCCCTTCCTTGGAAGCGCTTTTGTAGGCCTAAGCACACTGGGGCTCTGGGCTTCTCTAGCCACCTCATCTTCTGCTCATCCTCTCGCGCACTCTAAAGAGAGCTCAGGTGAGAAATTGCAAAAGTCGAGCAATTGCTCAGAGATGAAAAGTGCCAGCACTGAAAGCTGTTGCTAGCCAGCACCCTTCCTTGGAAGCGCTTTCACAGGCGCAGCAACACTGGGGCTTTGCGCTTCTATACGCACCAAACGTCACGGTCCTTCTCTTTCCGTCTCCTAGACACGAGCTGAGAAATTGCAAACGTCAAGCAATTGCTCAGAGATGAAAAGTGCCAGCACTGAAAGCTCTTGCTAGCCAGCACCCTTCCTTGGAAGCGCTTTTGTAGGCCTAAGAACACTGGGGCTCTGGGCTTCTCTAGCCACCTCATCTTCTGCTCATCCTCGCGCGCACTCTAAAGAGAGCTCAGGTGAGAAATTGCAAATGTCGAGCAATTGCTCAGAGATGAAAAGTGCCAGCACTGAAAGCTGTTGCTAGCCAGCACCCTTCCTTGGAAGCGCTTTCACAGGCGCAGCAACACTGGGGCTTTGCGCTTCTCTAGCCACCAAACGTCACGGTCCTTCTCTTTCCGTCTCGTAGACACGAGCTGAGAAATTGCAAACGTCGAGCAATTGCTCAGAGATGAAAAGTGCCAGCACTGAAAGCTGTTGCTAGCCAGCACCCTTCCTTGGAAGCGCTTTTGTAGGCCTAAGAACACTGGGGCTCTTGGCTTCTCTAGCCACCTCATCTTCTGCTCATCCTCTCGCGCACTCTAAAGAGAGCTCAGGTGAGAAATTGCAAACGTCGAGCAATTGCTCAGAGATGAAAAGTGCCAGCACTGAAAGCTGTTGCTAGCCAGCACCCTTCCTTGGAAGCGCTTTCACAGGCGCAGCAACACTGGGGCTTTGCGCTTCTATACGCACCAAATGTCACGGTCCTTCTCTTTCCGTCTCCTAGACACGAGCTGAGAAATTGCAAACGTCGAGCAATTGCTCAGAGATGAAAAGTGCCAGCACTGAAAGCTGTTGCTAGCCAGCCCCCTTCCTTGGAAGCGCTTTTGTAGGCCTAAGCACACTGGGGCTCTGGGCTTCTCTAGCCACCTCATCTTCTGCTCATCCTCTCGCGCACTCTAAAGAGAGCTCAGGTGAGAAATTGCAAACGTCGAGCAATTGCTCAGAGATGAAAAGTGCCAGCACTGAAAGCTGTTGCTAGCCAGCACCCTTCCTTGGAAGCGCTTTCACAGGCGCAGCAACACTGGGGCTTTGCGCTTCTCTACCCACCAAACGTCACGGTCCTTCTCTTTCCGTCTCGTAGACACGAGCTGAGAAATTGCAAACGTCCAGCAATTGCTCCGAGATGAAAAGTGCCAGCACTGAAAGCTCTTGCTAGCCAGCACCCTTCCTTGGAAGCGCTTTCACAGGCGCAGCAACACTGGGGCTTTGCGCTTCTATACGCACCAAACGTCACGGTCCTTCTCTTTCCGTCGGTAGACACGAGCTGAGAAATTGCAAACGTGGAGCAATTGCTCAGAGATGAAAAGTGCCAGCACTGAAAGCTGTTGCTAGCCAGCACCCTTCCTTGGAAGCGCTTTCACAGGCGCAGCAACACTGTGGCTTTGCGCTTATCTACGCACCAAACGTCACGGTCCTTCTCTTTCCGTCGGTAGACACGAGCTGAGAAATTGCAAACGTCGAGCAATTGCTCAGAGATGAAAAGTGCCAGCACTGAAAGCTGTTGCTAGCCAGCACCCTTCCTTGGAAGCGCTTTTGTAGGCCTAAGAACACTGGGGCTCTGGGCTTCTCTAGCCACCTAATCTTCTGCTCATCCTCTCGCGCACTCTAAAGAGAGCTCAGGTGAGAAATTGCAAACGTCGAGCAATTGCTCAGAGATGAAAAGTGCCAGCACTGAAAGCTCTTGCTAGCCAGCACCCTTCCTTGGAAGCGCTTTCACAGGCGCAGCAACACTGGGGCTTTGCGCTTCTCTACCCACCAAACGTCACGGTCCTTCTCTTTCCGTCTCGTAGACACGAGCTGAGAAATTGCAAACGTCGAGCAATTGCTCAGAGATGAAAAGTGCCAGCACTGAAAGCTGTTGCTAGCCAGCACCCTTCCTTGGAAGCGCTTTCACAGGCGCAGCAACACTGGGGCTTTGCGCTTCTCTACGCACCAAACGTCACGGTCCTTCTCTTTCCGTCTCGTAGACACGAGCTGAGAAATTGCAAACGTGGAGCAATTGCTCAGAGATGAAAAGTGCCAGCACTGAAAGCTGTTGCTAGCCAGCACCCTTCCTTGGAAGCGCTTTTGTAGGCCTAAGAACACTGGGGCTCTGGGCTTCTCTAGCCACCTCATCTTCTGCTCATCCTCTCGCGCACTCTAAAGAGAGCTCAGGTGAGAAATTGCAAACGTCGAGCAATTGCTCAGAGATGAAAAGTGCCAGCACTGAAAGCTGTTGCTAGCCAGCACCCTTCCTTGGAAGCGCTTTCACAGGCGCAGTAACACTGGGGCTTTGCACTTCTCTACGCACCAAACGTCACGGTCATTCTCTTTCTGTCTCGTAGACACGAGCTGAGAAATTGCAAACGTGGAGCAATTGCTCAGAGATGAAAAGTGCCAGCACTGAAAGCTGTTGCTAGCCAGCACCCTTCCTTGGAAGCGCTTTCACAGGCGCAGCAACACTGGGGCTTTGCGCTTCTCTACGCACCAAACGTCACGGTCCTTCTCTTTCCGTCTCGTAGACACGAGCTGAGAAATTGCAAACGTCGAGCAATTGCTCAGAGATGAAAAGTGCCAGCACTGAAAGCTGTTGCTAGCCAGCACCCTTCCTTGGAAGCGCTTTCACAGGCGCAGCAACACTGGGGCTTTGCGCTTCTCTACGCACCAAATGTCACGGTCCTTCTCTTTCCGTCTCGTAGACACGAGCTGAGAAATTGCAAATGTCGAGCAATTGCTCCGAGATGAAAAGTGCCAGCACTGAAAGCTGTTGCTAGCCAGCACCCTTCCTTGGAAGCGCTTTTGTAGGCCTAAGAACACTGGGGCTCTGGGCTTCTCTAGCCACCTCATCTTCTGCTCATCCTCTCGCGCACTCTAAAGAGAGCTCAGGTGAGAAATTGCAAACGTCGAGCAATTGCTCAGAGATGAAAAGTGCCAGCACTGAAAGCTCTTGCTAGCCAGCACCCTTCCTTGGAAGCGCTTTCACAGGCGCAGTAACACTGGGGCTTTGCGCTTCTCTAGCCACCAAACGTCACGGTCATTCTCTTTCCGTCTCGTAGACACGAGCTGAGAAATTGCAAACGTCGAGCAATTGCTCAGAGATGAAAAGTGCCAGCACTGAAAGCTGTTGCTAGCCAGCACCCTTCCTTGGAAGCGCTTTTGTAGGGCTAAGAACACTGGGGCTCTGGGCTTCTCTAGCCACCTCATCTTCTGCTCATCCTCTCGCGCACTCTAAAGAGAGCTCAGGTGAGAAATTGCAAACGTCGAGCAATTGCTCAGAGATGAAAAGTGCCAGCACTGAAAGCTGTTGCTAGCCAGCCCCCTTCCTTGGAAGCGCTTTCACAGGCGCAGCAACACTGGGGCTTTGCGCTTCTATACGCACCAAACGTCACGGTCCTTCTCTTTCCGTCTCGTAGACACGAGCTGAGAAATTGCAAACGTGGAGCAATTGCTCAGAGATGAAAAGTGCCAGCACTGAAAGCTCTTGCTAGCCAGCACCCTTCCTTGGAAGCGCTTTTGTAGGCCTAAGAACACTGGGGCTCTGGGCTTCTCTAGCCACCTCATCTTCTGCTCATCCTCTCGCGCACTCTAAAGAGAGCTCAGGTGAGAAATTGCAAATGTCGAGCAATTGCTCAGAGATGAAAAGTGCCAGCACTGAAAGCTGTTGCTAGCCAGCACCCTTCCTTGGAAGCGCTTTTGTAGGCCTAAGAACACTGGGGCTCTGGGCTTCTCTAGCCACCTCATCTTCTGCTCATCCTCTCGCGCACTCTAAAGAGAGCTCAGGTGAGAAATTGCAAACGTCGAGCAATTGCTCCGAGATGAAAAGTGCCAGCACTGAAAGCTGTTGCTAGCCAGCACCCTTCCTTGGAAGCGCTTTCACAGGCGCAGCAACACTGGGGCTTTGCGCTTCTCTACCCACCAAACGTCACGGTCCTTCTCTTTCCGTCTCGTAGACACGAGCTGAGAAATTGCAAACGTGGAGCAATTGCTCAGAGATGAAAAGTGCCAGCACTGAAAGCTCTTGCTAGCCAGCACCCTTCCTTGGAAGCGCTTTTGTAGGCCTAAGAACACTGGGGCTCTGGGCTTCTCTAGCCACCTCATCTTCTGCTCATCCTCTCGCGCACTCTAAAGAGAGCTCAGGTGAGAAATTGCAAACGTCGAGCAATTGCTCAGAGATGAAAAGTGCCAGCACTGAAAGCTGTTGCTAGCCAGCACCCTTCCTTGGAAGCGCTTTCACAGGCGCAGTAACACTGGGGCTTTGCACTTCTCTAGCCACCAAACGTCACGGTCCTTCTCTTTCCGTCTCGTAGACACGAGCTGAGAAATTGCAAACGTGCAGCAATTGCTCAGAGATGAAAAGTGCCAGCACTGAAAGCTCTTGCTAGCCAGCACCCTTCCTTGGAAGCGCTTTCACAGGCGCAGCAACACTGGGGCTTTGCGCTTCTCTACCCACCAAACGTCACGGTCCTTCTCTTTCCGTCTCCTAGACACGAGCTGAGAAATTGCAAAGGTCGAGCAATTGCTCAGAGATGAAAAGTGCCAGCACTGAAAGCTGTTGCTAGCCAGCACCCTTCCTTGGAAGCGCTTTCACAGGCGCAGCAACACTGGGGCTTTGCGCTTCTATACGCACCAAACGTCACGGTCCTTCTCTTTCCGTCTCGTAGACACGAGCTGAGAAATTGCAAACGTCGAGCAATTGCTCAGAGATGAAAAGTGCCAGCACTGAAAGCTCTTGCTAGCCAGCACCCTTCCTTGGAAGCGCTTTCACAGGCGCAGCAACACTGGGGCTTTGCGCTTCTCTACGCACCAAATGTCACGGTCCTTCTCTTTCCGTCTCGTAGACACGAGCTGAGAAATTGCAAACGTCGAGCAATTGCTCAGAGATGAAAAGTGCCAGCACTGAAAGCTCTTGCTAGCCAGCACCCTTCCTTGGAAGCGCTTTTGTAGGCCTAAGAACACTGGGGCTCTGGGCTTCTCTAGCCACCTCATCTTCTGCTCATCCTCTCGCGCACTCTAAAGAGAGCTCAGGTGAGAAATTGCAAACGTCGAGCAATTGCTCCGAGATGAAAAGTGCCAGCACTGAAAGCTCTTGCTAGCCAGCACCCTTCCTTGGAAGCGCTTTCACAGGCGCAGTAACACTGGGACTTTGCGCTTCTCTACGCACCAAACGTCACGGTCCTTCTCTTTCCGTCTCGTAGACACGAGCTGAGAAATTGCAAACGTCGAGCAATTGCTCCGAGATGAAAAGTGCCAGCACTGAAAGCTGTTGCTAGCCAGCACCCTTCCTTGGAAGCGCTTTTGTAGGCCTAAGAACACTGGGGCTCTGGGCTTCTCTAGCCACCTCATCTTCTGCTCATCCTCTCGCGCACTCTAAAGAGAGCTCAGGTGAGAAATTGCAAACGTCGAGCAATTGCTCAGAGATGAAAAGTGCCAGCACTGAAAGCTGTTGCTAGCCAGCCCCCTTCCTTGGAAGCGCTTTCACAGGCGCAGCAACACTGGGGCTTTGCGCTTCTATACGCACCAAACATCACGGTCCTTCTCTTTCCGTCTCGTAGACACGAGCTGAGAAATTGCAAACGTCGAGCAATTGCTCAGAGATGAAAAGTGCCAGCACTGAAAGCTGTTGCTAGCCAGCACCCTTCCTTGGAAGCGCTTTTGTAGGCCTAAGAACACTGGGGCTCTGGGCTTCTCTAGCCACCTCATCTTCTGCTCATCCTCTCGCGCACTCTAAAGAGAGCTCAGGTGAGAAATTGCAAATGTCGAGCAATTGCTCAGAGATGAAAAGTGCCAGCACTGAAAGCTCTTGCTAGCCAGCACCCTTCCTTGGAAGCGCTTTTGTAGGCCTAAGAACACTGGGGCTCTGGGCTTCTCTAGCCACCTCATCTTCTGCTCATCCTCTCGCGCACTCTAAAGAGAGCTCAGGTGAGAAATTGCAAACGTCGAGCAATTGCTCAGAGAAGAAAAGTGCCAGCACTGAAAGCTGTTGCTAGCCAGCACCCTTCCTTGGAAGCGCTTTCACAGGCGCAGCAACACTGTGGCTTTGCGCTTCTCTACGCACCAAACGTCACGGTCCTTCTCTTTCCGTCTCGTAGACACGAGCTGAGAAATTGCAAACGTCGAGCAATTGCTCAGAGATGAAAAGTGCCAGCACTGAAAGCTCTTGCTAGCCAGCGCCCTTCCTTGGAAGCGCTTTCACAGGCGCAGCAACACTGGGGCTTTGCGCTTCTCTACCCACCAAGCGTCACGGTCCTTCTCTTTCCGTCTCGTAGACACGAGCTGAGAAATTGCAAACGTCGAGCAATTGCTCAGAGATGAAAAGTGCCAGCACTGAAAGCTGTTGCTAGCCAGCCCCCTTCCTTGGAAGCGCTTTCACAGGCGCAGCAACACTGGGGATTCGCGCTTCTATACGCACCAAACGTCACGGTCCTTCTCTTTCCGTCTCGTAGACACGAGCTGAGAAATTGCAAACGTCGAGCAATTGCTCCGAGATGAAAAGTGCCAGCACTGAAAGCTGTTGCTAGCCAGCACCCTTCCTTGGAAGCGCTTTTGTAGGCCTAAGAACACTGGGGCTCTGGGCTTCTCTAGCCACCTCATCTTCTGCTCATCCTCTCGCGCACTCTAAAGAGAGCTCAGGTGAGAAATTGCAAACGTCGAGAAATTGCTCAGAGATGAAAAGTGCCAGCACTGAAAGCTGTTGCTAGCCAGCACCCTTCCTTGGAAGCGCTTTCACAGGCGCAGTAACACTGGGGCTTTGCACTTCTCAACGCACCAAACGTCACGGTCATTCTCTTTCTGTCTCGTAGACACGAGCTGAGAAATTGCAAACGTGGAGCAATTGCTCAGAGATGAAAAGTGCCAGCACTGAAAGCTGTTGCTAGCCAGCACCCTTCCTTGGAAGCGCTTTCACAGGCGCAGCAACACTGGGGCTTTGCGCTTCTATACGCACCAAACGTCACGGTCCTTCTCTTTCCGTCTCGTAGACACGAGCTGAGAAATTGCAAAGGTCGAGCAATTGCTCAGAGATGAAAAGTGCCAGCACTGAAAGCTGTTGCTAGCCAGCACCCTTCCTTGGAAGCGCTTTCACAGGCGCAGCAACACTGGGGCTTTGCGCTTCTCTACGCACCAAATGTCACGGTCCTTCTCTTTCCGTCTCGTAGACACGAGCTGAGAAATTGCAAACGTCGAGCAATTGCTCAGAGATGAAAAGTGCCAGCACTGAAAGCTGTTGCTAGCCAGCACCCTTCCTTGGAAGCGCTTTTGTAGGCCTAAGAACACTGGGGCTCTGGGCTTCTCTAGCCACCTCATCTTCTGCTCATCCTCTCGCGCACTCTAAAGAGAGCTCAGGTGAGAAATTGCAAACGTCGAGCAATTGCTCAGAGATGAAAAGTGCCAGCACTGAAAGCTCTTGCTAGCCAGCACCCTTCCTTGGAAGCGCTTTCACAGGCGCAGTAACACTGGGGCTTTGCACTTCTCTAGCCACCAAACGTCACGGTCCTTCTCTTTCCGTCTCGTAGACACGAGCTGAGAAATTGCAAACGTCGAGCAATTGCTCAGAGATGAAAAGTGCCAGCACTGAAAGCTCTTGCTAGCCAGCACCCTTCCTTGGAAGCGCTTTCACAGGCGCAGCAACACTGGGGCTTTGCGCTTCTCTACCCACCAAACGTCACGGTCCTTCTCTTTCCGTCTCCTAGACACGAGCTGAGAAATTGCAAACGTCGAGCAATTGCTCCGAGATGAAAAGTGCCAGCACTGAAAGCTCTTGCTAGCCAGCACCCTTCCTTGGAAGCGCTTTCACAGGCGCAGCAACACTGGGGCTTTGCGCTTCTATACGCACCAAACGTCACGGTCCTTCTCTTTCCGTCTCCTAGACACGAGCTGAGAAATTGCAAACGTCGAGCAATTGCTCAGAGATGAAAAGTGCCAGCACTGAAAGCTGTTGCTAGCCAGCACCCTTCCTTGGAAGCGCTTTCACAGGCGCAGCAACACTGGGGCTTTGCGCTTCTCTACGCACCAAATGTCACGGTCCTTCTCTTTCCGTCTCGTAGACACGAGCTGAGAAATTGCAAACGTCGAGCAATTGCTCAGAGATGAAAAGTGCCAGCACTGAAAGCTGTTGCTAGCCAGCACCCTTCCTTGGAAGCGCTTTTGTAGGCCTAAGAACACTGGGGCTCTGGGCTTCTCTAGCCACCTCATCTTCTGCTCATCCTCTCGCGCACTCTAAAGAGAGCTCAGGTGAGAAATTGCAAACGTCGAGCAATTGCTCAGAGATGAAAAGTGCCAGCACTGAAAGCTCTTGCTAGCCAGCACCCTTCCTTGGAAGCGCTTTCACAGGCGCAGCAACACTGGGGCTTTGCGCTTCTCTACCCACCAAACGTCACGGTCCTTCTCTTTCCCTCTCGTAGACACGAGCTGAGAAATTGCAAACGTCGAGCAATTGCTCCGAGATGAAAAGTGCCAGCACTGAAAGCTCTTGCTAGCCAGCACCCTTCCTTGGAAGCGCTTTTGTAGGCCTAAGAACACTGGGGCTCTGGGCTTCTCTAGCCACCTCATCTTCTGCTCATCCTCTCGCGCACTCTAAAGAGAGCTCAGGTGAGAAATTGCAAACGTCGAGCAATTGCTCAGAGATGAAAAGTGCCAGCACTGAAAGCTGTTGCTAGCCAGCCCCCTTCCTTGGAAGCGCTTTCACAGGCGCAGCAACACTGGGGTTTTGCGCTTCTCTAGCCACCAAACGTCATGGTCCTTCTCTTTCCGTCTCGTAGACACGAGCTGAGAAATTGCAAACGTGGAGCAATTGCTCCGAGATGAAAAGTGCCAGCACTGAAAGCTCTTGCTAGCCAGCACCCTTCCTTGGAAGCGCTTTTGTAGGCCTAAGAACACTGGGGCTCTGGGCTTCTCTAGCCACCTCATCTTCTGCTCATCCTCGCGCGCACTCTAAAGAGAGCTCAGGTGAGAAATTGCAAATGTCGAGCAATTGCTCAGAGATGAAAAGTGCCAGCACTGAAAGCTCTTGCTAGCCAGCACCCTTCCTTGGAAGCGCTTTTGTAGGCCTAAGAACACTGGGGCTCTGGGCTTCTCTAGCCACCTCATCTTCTGCTCATCCTCTCGCGCACTCTAAAGAGAGCTCAGGTGAGAAATTGCAAACGTCGAGCAATTGCTCAGAGATGAAAAGTGCCAGCACTGAAAGCTGTTGCTAGCCAGCACCCTTCCTTGGAAGCGCTTTCACAGGCGCAGTAACACTGGGGCTTTTCACTTCTCTAGCCACCAAACGTCACGGTCCTTCTCTTTCCGTCTTGTAGACACGAGCTGAGAAATTGCAAACGTCGAGCAATTGCTCAGAGATGAAAAGTGCCAGCACTGAAAGCTCTTGCTAGCCAGCACCCTTCCTTGGAAGCGCTTTCACAGGCGCAGCAACACTGGGGCTTTGCGCTTCTCTACCCACCAAACGTCACGATCCTTCTCTTTCCGTCTCGTAGACACGAGCTGAGAAATTGCAAACGTCGAGCAATTGCTCAGAGATGAAAAGTGCCAGCACTGAAAGCTGTTGCTAGCCAGCCCCCTTCCTTGGAAGCGCTTTCACAGGCGCAGCAACACTGGGGCTTTGCGCTTCTATACGCACCAAACGTCACGGTCCTTCTCTTTCTGTCTCGTAGACACGAGCTGAGAAATTGCAAACGTCGAGCAATTGCTCAGAGATGAAAAGTGCCAGCACTGAAAGCTGTTGCTAGCCAGCACCCTTCCTTGGAAGCGCTTTTGTAGGCCTAAGAACTGGGCTCTGGGCTTCTCTAGCCACCTCATCTTCTGCTCATCCTCTCGCGCACTCTAAAGAGAGCTCAGGTGAGAAATTGCAAAAGTCGAGCAATTGCTCAGAGATGAAAAGTGCCAGCACTGAAAGCTCTTGCTAGCCAGCACCCTTCCTTGGAAGCGCTTTCACAGGCGCAGCAACACTGGGGCTTTGCGCTTCTCTAGCCACCAAACGTCACGGTCCTTCTCTTTCCGTCTCGTAGACACGAGCTGAGAAATTGCAAACGTGGAGCAATTGCTCAGAGATGAAAAGTGCCAGCACTGAAAGCTGTTGCTAGCCAGCACCCTTCCTTGGAAGCGCTTTCACAGGCGCAGCAACACTGGGGCTTTGCGCTTCTCTACCCACCAAACGTCACGGTCCTTCTCTTTCCGTCTCGTAGACACGAGCTGAGAAATTGCAAACGTCGAGCAATTGCTCAGAGATGAAAAGTGCCAGCACTGAAAGCTCTTGCTAGCCAGCACCCTTCCTTGGAAGCGCTTTCACAGGCGCAGCAACACTGGGGCTTTGCGCTTCTCTAGCCACCAAATGTCACGGTCCTTCTCTTTCCGTCTTGTAGACACGAGCTGAGAAATTGCAAACGTCGAGCAATTGCTCCGAGATGAAAGAGTGCCAGCACTGAAAGCTGTTGCTAGCCAGCACCCTTCCTTGGAAGCGCTTTTGTAGGCCTAAGAACACTGGGTCTTTGCGCTTCTATACGCACCAAACGTCACGGTCCTTCTCTTTCCGTCTCGTAGACACGAGCTGAGAAATTGCAAACGTCGAGCAATTGCTCAGAGATGAAAAGTGCCAGCACTGAAAGCTGTTGCTAGCCAGCACCCTTCCTTGGAAGCGCTTTCACAGGCGCAGCAACACTGGGTCTTTGCGCTTCTATACGCACCAAACGTCACGGTCCTTCTCTTTCCGTCTCGTAGACACGAGCTGAGAAATTGCAAACGTGGAGCAATTGCTCAGAGATGAAAAGTGCCAGCACTGAAAGCTGTTGCTAGCCAGCACCCTTCCTTGGAAGCGCTTTTGTAGGCCTAAGAACACTGGGGCTCTGGGCTTCTCTAGCCACCTCATCTTCTGCTCATCCTCGCGCGCACTCTAAAGAGAGCTCAGGTGAGAAATTGCAAACGTCCAGCAATTGCTCAGAGATGAAAAGTGCCAGCACTGAAAGCTCTTGCTAGCCAGCACCCTTCCTTGGAAGCGCTTTCACAGGCGCAGCAACACTGGGGCTTTGCGCTTCTATACGCACCAAATGTCACGGTCCTTCTCTTTCCGTCTCGTAGACACGAGCTGAGAAATTGCAAACGTCGAGCAATTGCTCCGAGATGAAAAGTGCCAGCACTGAAAGCTGTTGCTAGCCAGCACCCTTCCTTGGAAGCGCTTTTGTAGGCCTAAGAACACTGGGGCTCTGGGCTTCTCTAGCCACCTAATCTTCTGCTCATCCTCTCGCGCACTCTAAAGAGAGCTCAGGTGAGAAATTGCAAACGTCGAGCAATTGCTCAGAGATGAAAAGTGCCAGCACTGAAAGCTGTTGCTAGCCAGCACCCTTCCTTGGAAGCGCTTTCACAGGCGCAGCAACACTGGGGCTTTGCGCTTCTCTACCCACCAAACGTCACGGTCCTTCTCTTTCCGTCTCGTAGACACGAGCTGAGAAATTGCAAACGTCGAGCAATTGCTCAGAGATGAAAAGTGCCAGCACTGAAAGCTGTTGCTAGCCAGCACCCTTCCTTGGAAGCGCTTTTGTAGGCCTAAGAACACTGGGGCTCTGGGCTTCTCTAGCCACCTCATCTTCTGCTCATCCTCTCGCGCACTCTAAAGAGAGCTCAGGTGAGAAATTGCAAACGTCGAGCAATTGCTCAGAGATGAAAAGTGCCAGCACTGAAAGCTCTTGCTAGCCAGCACCCTTCCTTGGAAGCGCTTTCACAGGCGCAGCAACACTGGGGCTTTGCGCTTCTATACGCACCAAATGTCACGGTCCTTCTCTTTCCGTCTTGTAGACACGAGCTGAGAAATTGCAAACGTCGAGCAATTGCTCAGAGATGAAAAGTGCCAGCACTGAAAGCTGTTGCTAGCCAGCCCCCTTCCTTGGAAGCGCTTTTGTAGGCCTAAGAACACTGGGGCTCTGGGCTTCTCTAGCCACCTCATCTTCTGCTCATCCTCTCGCGCACTCTAAAGAGAGCTCAGGTGAGAAATTGCAAACGTCGAGCAATTGCTCAGAGATGAAAAGTGCCAGCACTGAAAGCTGTTGCTAGCCAGCACCCTTCCTTGGAAGCGCTTTCACAGGCGCAGCAACACTGGGGCTTTGCGCTTCTATACGCACCAAACGTCACGGTCCTTCTCTTTCCGTCTCGTAGACACGAGCTGAGAAATTGCAAACGTCGAGCAATTGCTCAGAGATGAAAAGTGCCAGCACTGAAAGCTGTTGCTAGCCAGCACCCTTCCTTGGAAGCGCTTTCACAGGCGCAGCAACACTGGGGCTTTGCGCTTCTCTAGCCACCTAATCTTCTGCTCATCCTCTCGCGCACTCTAAAGAGAGCTCAGGTGAGAAATTGCAAATGTCGAGCAATTGCTCAGAGATGAAAAGTGCCAGCACTGAAAGCTGTTGCTAGCCAGCACCCTTCCTTGGAAGCGCTTTCACAGGCGCAGCAACACTGGGGCTTTGCGCTTCTATACGCACCAAACGTCACGGTCCTTCTCTTTCTGTCTCGTAGACACGAGCTGAGAAATTGCAAACGTGCAGCAATTGCTCAGAGATGAAAAGTGCCAGCACTGAAAGCTGTTGCTAGCCAGCACCCTTCCTTGGAAGCGCTTTCACAGGCGCAGCAACACTGGGGCTTTGCGCTTCTCTACCCACCAAACGTCACGGTCCTTCTCTTTCCGTCTCCTAGACACGAGATGAGAAATTGCAAAGGTCGAGCAATTGCTCAGAGATGAAAAGTGCCAGCACTGAAAGCTCTTGCTAGCCAGCACCCTTCCTTGGAAGCGCTTTCACAGGCGCAGTAACACTGGGGCTTTGCGCTTCTATACGCACCAAACGTCACGGTCCTTCTCTTTCCGTCTCCTAGACACGAGCTGAGAAATTGCAAACGTCGAGCAATTGCTCAGAGATGAAAAGTGCCAGCACTGAAAGCTCTTGCTAGCCAGCACCCTTCCTTGGAAGCGCTTTCACAGGCGCAGCAACACTGGGGCTTTGCGCTTCTCTACGCACCAAATGTCACGGTCCTTCTCTTTCCGTCTCGTAGACACGAGCTGAGAAATTGCAAACGTCGAGCAATTGCTCAGAGATGAAAAGTGCCAGCACTGAAAGCTGTTGCTAGCCAGCACCCTTCCTTGGAAGCGCTTTTGTAGGCCTAAGAACACTGGGGCTCTGGGCTTCTCTAGCCACCTCATCTTCTGCTCATCCTCTCGCGCACTCTAAAGAGAGCTCAGGTGAGAAATTGCAAACGTCGAGCAATTGCTCAGAGATGAAAAGTGCCAGCACTGAAAGCTGTTGCTAGCCAGCACCCTTCCTTGGAAGCGCTTTCACAGGCGCAGCAACACTGGGGTTTTGCGCTTCTCTAGCCACCAAACGTCACGGTCATTCTCTTTCCCTCTCGTAGACACGAGCTGAGAAATTGCAAACGTCGAGCAATTGCTCCGAGATGAAAAGTGCCAGCACTGAAAGCTCTTGCTAGCCAGCACCCTTCCTTGGAAGCGCTTTTGTAGGCCTAAGAACACTGGGGCTCTGGGCTTCTCTAGCCACCTCATCTTCTGCTCATCCTCTCGCGCACTCTAAAGAGAGCTCAGGTGAGAAATTGCAAACGTCGAGCAATTGCTCAGAGATGAAAAGTGCCAGCACTGAAAGCTGTTGCTAGCCAGCACCCTTCCTTGGAAGCGCTTTCACAGGCGCAGCAACACTGGGGCTTTGCGCTTCTCTACCCACCAAACGTCACGGTCCTTCTCTTTCCGTCTCGTAGACACGAGCTGAGAAATTGCAAACGTCGAGCAATTGCTCAGAGATGAAAAGTGCCAGCACTGAAAGCTCTTGCTAGCCAGCACCCTTCCTTGGAAGCGCTTTTGTAGGCCTAAGAACACTGGGGCTCTGGGCTTCTCTAGCCACCTCATCTTCTGCTCATCCTCGCGCGCACTCTAAAGAGAGCTCAGGTGAGAAATTGCAAATGTCGAGCAATTGCTCAGAGATGAAAAGTGCCAGCACTGAAAGCTCTTGCTAGCCAGCACCCTTCCTTGGAAGCGCTTTTGTAGGCCTAAGAACACTGGGGCTCTGGGCTTCTCTAGCCACCTCATCTTCTGCTCATCCTCTCGCGCACTCTAAAGAGAGCTCAGGTGAGAAATTGCAAACGTCGAGCAATTGCTCCGAGATGAAAAGTGCCAGCACTGAAAGCTGTTGCTAGCCAGCACCCTTCCTTGGAAGCGCTTTCACAGGTGCAGCAACACTGGGGCTTTGCGCTTCTCTACCCACCAAACGTCACGGTCCTTCTCTTTCCGTCTCGTAGACACGAGCTGAGAAATTGCAAACGTCCAGCAATTGCTCCGAGATGAAAAGTGCCAGCACTGAAAGCTGTTGCTAGCCAGCACCCTTCCTTGGAAGCGCTTTTGTAGGCCTAAGAACACTGGGGCTCTGGGCTTCTCTAGCCACCTCATCTTCTGCTCATCCTCTCGCGCACTCTAAAGAGAGCTCAGGTGAGAAATTGCAAACGTCGAGCAATTGCTCAGAGATGAAAAGTGCCAGCACTGAAAGCTGTTGCTAGCCAGCACCCTTCCTTGGAAGCGCTTTCACAGGCGCAGTAACACTGGGGCTTTGCACTTCTCTAGCCACCAAACGTCACGGTCCTTCTCTTTCCGTCTCGTAGACACGAGCTGAGAAATTGCAAACGTCGAGCAATTGCTCAGAGATGAAAAGTGCCAGCACTGAAAGCTCTTGCTAGCCAGCACCCTTCCTTGGAAGCGCTTTCACAGGCGCAGCAACACTGGGGCTTTGCGCTTCTCTACCCACCAAACGTCACGGTCCTTCTCTTTCCGTCTCGTAGACACGAGCTGAGAAATTGCAAACGTCGAGCAATTGCTCAGAGATGAAAAGTGCCAGCACTGAAAGCTGTTGCTAGCCAGCACCCTTCCTTGGAAGCGCTTTCACAGGCGCAGCAACACTGGGGCTTTGCGCTTCTATACGCACCAAACGTCACGGTCCTTCTCTTTCTTTCTCGTAGACACGAGCTGAGAAATTGCAAACGTCGAGCAATTGCTCAGAGATGAAAAGTGCCAGCACTGAAAGCTGTTGCTAGCCAGCACCCTTCCTTGGAAGCGCTTTTGTAGGCCTAAGAACTGGGCTCTGGGCTTCTCTAGCCACCTCATCTTCTGCTCATCCTCTCGCGCACTCTAAAGAGAGCTCAGGTGAGAAATTGCAAAAGTCGAGCAATTGCTCAGAGATGAAAAGTGCCAGCACTGAAAGCTCTTGCTAGCCAGCACCCTTCCTTGGAAGCGCTTTCACAGGCGCAGCAACACTGGGGCTTTGCGCTTCTCTAGCCACCAAACGTCACGGTCATTCTCTTTCCCTCTCGTAGACACGAGCTGAGAAATTGCAAACGTGGAGCAATTGCTCAGAGATGAAAAGTGCCAGCACTGAAAGCTGTTGCTAGCCAGCACCCTTCCTTGGAAGCGCTTTCACAGGCGCAGCAACACTGGGGCTTTGCGCTTCTCTAGCCACCAAACGTCACGGTCCTTCTCTTTCCGTCTCGTAGACACGAGCTGAGAAATTGCAAACGTCGAGCAATTGCTCAGAGATGAAAAGTGCCAGCACTGAAAGCTCTTGCTAGCCAGCACCCTTCCTTGGAAGCGCTTTCACAGGCGCAGCAACACCGGGGCTTTGCGCTTCTCTAGCCACCAAATGTCACGGTCCTTCTCTTTCCGTCTTGTAGACACGAGCTGAGAAATTGCAAACGTCGAGCAATTGCTCCGAGATGAAAAGTGCCAGCACTGAAAGCTGTTGCTAGCCAGCACCCTTCCTTGGAAGCGCTTTTGTAGGCCTAAGAACACTGGGTCTTTGCGCTTCTATACGCACCAAATGTCACGGTCCTTCTCTTTCCGTCTCGTAGACACGAGCTGAGAAATTGCAAACGTGCAGCAATTGCTCAGAGATGAAAAGTGCCAGCACTGAAAGCTCTTGCTAGCCAGCACCCTTCCTTGGAAGCGCTTTCACAGGCGCAGCAACACTGGGGCTTTGCGCTTCTAAACGCACCAAACGTCACGGTCCTTCTCTTTCCGTCTCGTAGACACGAGCTGAGAAATTGCAAACGTCGAGCAATTGCTCAGAGATGAAAAGTGCCAGCACTGAAAGCTGTTGCTAGCCAGCACCCTTCCTTGGAAGCGCTTTTGTAGGCCTAAGAACACTGGGGCTCTGGGCTTCTCTAGCCACCTCATCTTCTGCTCATCCTCTCGCGCACTCTAAAGAGAGCTCAGGTGAGAAATTGCAAACGTCGAGCAATTGCTCAGAGATGAAAAGGGCCAGCACTGAAAGCTGTTGCTAGCCAGCACCCTTCCTTGGAAGCGCTTTCACAGGCGCAGCAACACTGGGGCTTTGCGCTTCTATACGCACCAAATGTCACGGTCCTTCTCTTTCCGTCTCGTAGACACGAGCTGAGAAATTGCAAATGTCGAGCAATTGCTCCGAGATGAAAAGTGCCAGCACTGAAAGCTGTTGCTAGCCAGCACCCTTCCTTGGAAGCGCTTTTGTAGGCCTAAGAACACTGGGGCTCTGGGCTTCTCTAGCCACCTCATCTTCTGCTCATCCTCTCGCGCACTCTAAAGAGAGCTCAGGTGAGAAATTGCAAACGTCGAGCAATTGCTCAGAGATGAAAAGGGCCAGCACTGAAAGCTGTTGCTAGCCAGCACCCTTCCTTGGAAGCGCTTTCACAGGCGCAGCAACACTGGGGCTTTGCGCTTCTCTACCCACCAAACGTCACGGTCCTTCTCTTTCCGTCTCGTAGACACGAGCTGAGAAATTGCAAACGTCCAGCAATTGCTCCGAGATGAAAAGTGCCAGCACTGAAAGCTGTTGCTAGCCAGCACCCTTCCTTGGAAGCGCTTTCACAGGCGCAGCAACACTGGGGCTTTGCGCTTCTATACGCACCAAATGTCACGGTCCTTCTCTTTCCGTCTCGTAGACACGAGCTGAGAAATTGCAAATGTCGAGCAATTGCTCCGAGATGAAAAGTGCCAGCACTGAAAGCTGTTGCTAGCCAGCACCCTTCCTTGGAAGCGCTTTTGTAGGCCTAAGAACACTGGGGCTCTGGGCTTCTCTAGCCACCTCATCTTCTGCTCATCCTCTCGCGCACTCTAAAGAGAGCTCAGGTGAGAAATTGCAAACGTCGAGCAATTGCTCAGAGATGAAAAGGGCCAGCACTGAAAGCTGTTGCTAGCCAGCACCCTTCCTTGGAAGCGCTTTCACAGGCGCAGCAACACTGGGGCTTTGCGCTTCTCTACCCACCAAACGTCACGGTCCTTCTCTTTCCGTCTCGTAGACACGAGCTGAGAAATTGCAAACGTCCAGCAATTGCTCCGAGATGAAAAGTGCCAGCACTGAAAGCTGTTGCTAGCCAGCACCCTTCCTTGGAAGCGCTTTTGTAGGCCTAAGAACACTGGGGCTCTGGGCTTCTCTAGCCACCTCATCTTCTGCTCATCCTCTCGCGCACTCTAAAGAGAGCTCAGGTGAGAAATTGCAAACGTCGAGCAATTGCTCAGAGATGAAAAGTGCCAGCACTGAAAGCTGTTGCTAGCCAGCACCCTTCCTTGGAAGCGCTTTCACAGGCGCAGTAACACTGGGGCTTTGCACTTCTCTAGCCACCAAACGTCACGGTCCTTCTCTTTCCGTCTCGTAGACACGAGCTGAGAAATTGCAAACGTCGAGCAATTGCTCAGAGATGAAAAGTGCCAGCACTGAAAGCTCTTGCTAGCCAGCACCCTTCCTTGGAAGCGCTTTCACAGGCGCAGCAACACTGGGGCTTTGCGCTTCTCTACCCACCAAACGTCACGGTCCTTCTCTTTCCGTCTCGTAGACACGAGCTGAGAAATTGCAAACGTCGAGCAATTGCTCAGAGATGAAAAGTGCCAGCACTGAAAGCTGTTGCTAGCCAGCACCCTTCCTTGGAAGCGCTTTCACAGGCGCAGCAACACTGGGGCTTTGCGCTTCTATACGCACCAAACGTCACGGTCCTTCTCTTTCTTTCTCGTAGACACGAGCTGAGAAATTGCAAACGTCGAGCAATTGCTCAGAGATGAAAAGTGCCAGCACTGAAAGCTGTTGCTAGCCAGCACCCTTCCTTGGAAGCGCTTTTGTAGGCCTAAGAACTGGGCTCTGGGCTTCTCTAGCCACCTCATCTTCTGCTCATCCTCTCGCGCACTCTAAAGAGAGCTCAGGTGAGAAATTGCAAAAGTCGAGCAATTGCTCAGAGATGAAAAGTGCCAGCACTGAAAGCTCTTGCTAGCCAGCACCCTTCCTTGGAAGCGCTTTCACAGGCGCAGCAACACTGGGGCTTTGCGCTTCTCTAGCCACCAAACGTCACGGTCATTCTCTTTCCCTCTCGTAGACACGAGCTGAGAAATTGCAAACGTGGAGCAATTGCTCAGAGATGAAAAGTGCCAGCACTGAAAGCTGTTGCTAGCCAGCACCCTTCCTTGGAAGCGCTTTCACAGGCGCAGCAACACTGGGGCTTTGCGCTTCTCTAGCCACCAAACGTCACGGTCCTTCTCTTTCCGTCTCGTAGACACGAGCTGAGAAATTGCAAACGTCGAGCAATTGCTCAGAGATGAAAAGTGCCAGCACTGAAAGCTCTTGCTAGCCAGCACCCTTCCTTGGAAGCGCTTTCACAGGCGCAGCAACACCGGGGCTTTGCGCTTCTCTAGCCACCAAATGTCACGGTCCTTCTCTTTCCGTCTTGTAGACACGAGCTGAGAAATTGCAAACGTCGAGCAATTGCTCCGAGATGAAAAGTGCCAGCACTGAAAGCTGTTGCTAGCCAGCACCCTTCCTTGGAAGCGCTTTTGTAGGCCTAAGAACACTGGGTCTTTGCGCTTCTATACGCACCAAATGTCACGGTCCTTCTCTTTCCGTCTCGTAGACACGAGCTGAGAAATTGCAAACGTGCAGCAATTGCTCAGAGATGAAAAGTGCCAGCACTGAAAGCTCTTGCTAGCCAGCACCCTTCCTTGGAAGCGCTTTCACAGGCGCAGCAACACTGGGGCTTTGCGCTTCTAAACGCACCAAACGTCACGGTCCTTCTCTTTCCGTCTCGTAGACACGAGCTGAGAAATTGCAAACGTCGAGCAATTGCTCAGAGATGAAAAGTGCCAGCACTGAAAGCTGTTGCTAGCCAGCACCCTTCCTTGGAAGCGCTTTTGTAGGCCTAAGAACACTGGGGCTCTGGGCTTCTCTAGCCACCTCATCTTCTGCTCATCCTCTCGCGCACTCTAAAGAGAGCTCAGGTGAGAAATTGCAAACGTCGAGCAATTGCTCAGAGATGAAAAGGGCCAGCACTGAAAGCTGTTGCTAGCCAGCACCCTTCCTTGGAAGCGCTTTCACAGGCGCAGCAACACTGGGGCTTTGCGCTTCTATACGCACCAAATGTCACGGTCCTTCTCTTTCCGTCTCGTAGACACGAGCTGAGAAATTGCAAATGTCGAGCAATTGCTCCGAGATGAAAAGTGCCAGCACTGAAAGCTGTTGCTAGCCAGCACCCTTCCTTGGAAGCGCTTTTGTAGGCCTAAGAACACTGGGGCTCTGGGCTTCTCTAGCCACCTCATCTTCTGCTCATCCTCTCGCGCACTCTAAAGAGAGCTCAGGTGAGAAATTGCAAACGTCGAGCAATTGCTCAGAGATGAAAAGGGCCAGCACTGAAAGCTGTTGCTAGCCAGCACCCTTCCTTGGAAGCGCTTTCACAGGCGCAGCAACACTGGGGCTTTGCGCTTCTCTACCCACCAAACGTCACGGTCCTTCTCTTTCCGTCTCGTAGACACGAGCTGAGAAATTGCAAACGTCGAGCAATTGCTCAGAGATGAAAAGTGCCAGCACTGAAAGCTGTTGCTAGCCAGCACCCTTCCTTGGAAGCGCTTTTGTAGGCCTAAGAACAGTGGGGCTCTGGGCTTCTCTAGCCACCTCATCTTCTGCTCATCCTCTCGCGCACTCTAAAGAGAGCTCAGGTGAGAAATTGCAAACGTCGAGCAATTGCTCAGAGATGAAAAGTGCCAGCACTGAAAGCTCTTGCTAGCCAGCACCCTTCCTTGGAAGCGCTTTCACAGGCGCAGCAACACTGGGGCTTTGCGCTTCTATACGCACCAAATGTCACGGTCCTTCTCTTTCCGTCTTGTAGACACGAGCTGAGAAATTGCAAACGTCGAGCAATTGCTCAGAGATGAAAAGTGCCAGCACTGAAAGCTCTTGCTAGCCAGCCCCCTTCCTTGGAAGCGCGTTTGTAGGCCTAAGAACACTGGGGCTCTGGGCTTCTCTAGCCACCTCATCTTCTGCTCATCCTCTCGCGCACTCTAAAGAGAGCTCAGGTGAGAAATTGCAAACGTCGAGCAATTGCTCAGAGATGAAAAGTGCCAGCACTGAAAGCTCTTGCTAGCCAGCACCCTTCCTTGGAAGCGCTTTCACAGGCGCAGCAACACTGGGGCTTTGCGCTTCTCTACCCACCAAACGTCACGGTCCTTCTCTTTCCGTCTCGTAGACACGAGCTGAGAAATTGCAAACGTCCAGCAATTGCTCAGAGATGAAAAGTGCCAGCACTGAAAGCTGTTGCTAGCCAGCACCCTTCCTTGGAAGCGCTTTCACAGGCGCAGCAACACTGGGGCTTTGCGCTTCTCTAGCCACCTAATCTTCTGCTCATCCTCTCGCGCACTCTAAAGAGAGCTCAGGTGAGAAATTGCAAATGTCGAGCAATTGCTCAGAGATGAAAAGTGCCAGCACTGAAAGCTCTTGCTAGCCAGCACCCTTCCTTGGAAGCGCTTTCACAGGCGCAGCAACACTGGGGCTTTGCGCTTCTATACGCACCAAACGTCACGGTCCTTCTCTTTCCGTCTCGTAGACACGAGCTGAGAAATTGCAAACGTCCAGCAATTGCTCAGAGATGAAAAGTGCCAGCACTGAAAGCTCTTGCTAGCCAGCACCCTTCCTTGGAAGCGCTTTTGTAGGCCTAAGAACACTGGGGCTCTGGGCTTCTCTAGCCACCTCATCTTCTGCTCATCCTCTCGCGCACTCTAAAGAGAGCTCAGGTGAGAAATTGCAAACGTCGAGCAATTGCTCAGAGATGAAAAGTGCCAGCACTGAAAGCTGTTGCTAGCCAGCACCCTTCCTTGGAAGCGCTTTCACAGGCGCAGTAACACTGGGGCTTTGCGCTTCTATACGCACCAAACGTCACGGTGCTTCTCTTTCCGTCGGTAGACACGAGCTGAGAAATTGCAAACGTCGAGCAATTGCTCCGAGATGAAAAGTGCCAGCACTGAAAGCTGTTGCTAGCCAGCACCCTTCCTTGGAAGCGCTTTCACAGGCGCAGCAACACTGGGGCTTTGCGCTTCTATACGCACCAAATGTCACGGTCCTTCTCTTTCTGTCTCGTAGACACGAGCTGAGAAATTGCAAACGTGGAGCAATTGCTCAGAGATGAAAAGTGCCAGCACTGAAAGCTGTTGCTAGCCAGCACCCTTCCTTGGAAGCGCTTTTGTAGGCCTAAGAACACTGGGGCTCTGGGCTTCTCTAGCCACCTCATCTTCTGCTCATCCTCGCGCGCACTCTAAAGAGAGCTCAGGTGAGAAATTGCAAACGTCGAGCAATTGCTCAGAGATGAAAAGTGCCAGCACTGAAAGCTGTTGCTAGCCAGCACCCTTCCTTGGAAGCGCTTTCACAGGCGCAGCAACACTGGGGCTTTCCGCTTCTCTACGCACCAAATGTCACGGTCCTTCTCTTTCCGTCTTGTAGGCACGAGCTGAGAAATTGCAAACGTCGAGCAATTGCTCAGAGATGAAAAGTGCCAGCACTGAAAGCTGTTGCTAGCCAGCACCCTTCCTTGGAAGCGCTTTCACAGGCGCAGCAACACTGGGGCTTTGCACTTCTCTAGCCACCAAACGTCACGGTCCTTCTCTTTCCGTCTCCTAGACACGAGATGAGAAATTGCAAACGTCGAGCAATTGCTCCGAGATGAAAAGTGCCAGCACTGAAAGCTGTTGCTAGCCAGCACCCTTCCTTGGAAGCGCTTTCACAGGCGCAGCAACACTGGGGCTTTGCGCTTCTCTAGCCACCAAACGTCACGGTCCTTCTCTTTCCGTCTCGTAGACACGAGCTGAGAAATTGCAAACTTCGAGCAATTGCTCAGAGATGAAAAGTGCCAGCACTGAAAGCTCTTGCTAGCCAGCACCCTTCCTTGGAAGCGCTTTTGTAGGCCTAAGAACACTGGGGCTCTGGGCTTCTCTAGCCACCTCATCTTCTGCTCATCCTCTCGCGCACTCTAAAGAGAGCTCAGGTGAGAAATTGCAAACGTCGAGCAATTGCTCAGAGATGAAAAGTGCCAGCACTGAAAGCTGTTGCTAGCCAGCACCCTTCCTTGGAAGCGCTTTCACAGGCGCAGCAACACTGGGGCTTTGCGCTTCTATACGCACCAAAAGTCACGGTCATTCTCTTTCCGTCTTGTAGACACGAGCTGAGAAATTGCAAACGTCGAGCAATTGCTCAGAGATGAAAAGTGCCAGCACTGAAAGCTCTTGCTAGCCAGCACCCTTCCTTGGAAGCAATTTTGTAGGCCTAAGAACACTGGGGCTCTGGGCTTCTCTAGCCACCTCATCTTCTGCTCATCCTCGCGCGCACTCTAAAGAGAGCTCAGGTGAGAAATTGCAAACGTCGAGCAATTGCTCAGAGATGAAAAGTGCCAGCACTGAAAGCTGTTGCTAGCCAGCACCCTTCCTTGGAAGCGCTTTCACAGGGGCAGCAACACTGGGGCTTTGCGCTTCTCTACCCACCAAACGTCACGGTCCTTCTCTTTCTGTCTCGTAGACACGAGCTGAGAAATTGCAAACGTGGAGCAATTGCTCAGAGATGAAAAGTGCCAGCACTGAAAGCTCTTGCTAGCCAGCACCCTTCCTTGGAAGCGCTTTTGTAGGCCTAAGAACACTGGGGCTCTGGGCTTCTCTAGCCACCTCATCTTCTGCTCATCCTCGCGCGCACTCTAAAGAGAGCTCAGGTGAGAAATTGCAAACGTCGAGCAATTGCTCAGAGATGAAAAGTGCCAGCACTGAAAGCTGTTGCTAGCCAGCACCCTTCCTTGGAAGCGCTTTCACAGGCGCAGCAACACTGGGGCTTTCCGCTTCTCTAGCCACCAAATGTCACGGTCCTTCTCTTTCCGTCTTGTAGGCACGAGCTGAGAAATTGCAAACGTCGAGCAATTGCTCAGAGATGAAAAGTGCCAGCACTGAAAGCTGTTGCTAGCCAGCACCCTTCCTTGGAAGCGCTTTCACAGGCGCAGCAACACTGGGGCTTTGCACTTCTCTAGCCACCAAACGTCACGGTCCTTCTCTTTCCGTCTCGTAGACACGAGCTGAGAAATTGCAAACGTGGAGCAATTGCTCAGAGATGAAAAGTGCCAGCACTGAAAGCTGTTGCTAGCCAGCACCCTTCCTTGGAAGCGCTTTCACAGGCGCAGCAACACTGGGGCTTTGCGCTTCTCTAGCCACCAAACGTCACGGTCCTTCTCTTTCCGTCTCGTAGACACGAGCTGAGAAATTGCAAACGTGGAGCAATTGCTCAGAGATGAAAAGTGCCAGCACTGAAAGCTGTTGCTAGCCAGCACCCTTCCTTGGAAGCGCTTTTGTAGGCCTAAGAACACTGGGGCTCTGGGCTTCTCTAGCCACCTCATCTTCTGCTCATCCTCTCGCGCACTCTAAAGAGAGCTCAGGTGAGAAATTGCAAACGTCGAGCAATTGCTCAGAGATGAAAAGTGCCAGCACTGAAAGCTGTTGCTAGCCAGCACCCTTCCTTGGAAGCGCTTTCACAGGCGCAGCAACACTGGGGCTTTGCGCTTCTCTACCCACCAAAAGTCACGGTCCTTCTCTTTCCGTCTTGTAGACACGAGCTGAGAAATTGCAAACGTCGAGCAATTGCTCAGAGATGAAAAGTGCCAGCACTGAAAGCTCTTGCTAGCCAGCACCCTTCCTTGGAAGCAATTTTGTAGGCATAAGAACACTGGGGCTCTGGGCTTCTCTAGCCACCTCATCTTCTGCTCATCCTCTCGCGCACTCTAAAGAGAGCTCAGGTGAGAAATTGCAAACGTCGAGCAATTGCTCAGAGATGAAAAGTGCCAGCACTGAAAGCTGTTGCTAGCCAGCACCCTTCCTTGGAAGCGCTTTCACAGGCGCAGCAACACTGGGGCTTTGCGCTTCTATACGCACCAAACGTCACGGTCCTTCTCTTTCCGTCTTGTAGACACGAGCTGAGAAATTGCAAACGTCGAGCAATTGCTCAGAGATGAAAAGTGCCAGCACTGAAAGCTGTTGCTAGCCAGCACCCTTCCTTGGAAGCGCTTTCACAGGCGCAGCAACACTGGGGCTTTGCGCTTCTATACGCACCAAACGTCACGGTCCTTCTCTTTCCGTCTCCTAGACACGAGCTGAGAAATTGCAAACGTCGAGCAATTGCTCAGAGATGAAAAGTGCCAGCACTGAAAGCTGTTGCTAGCCAGCACCCTTCCTTGGAAGCGCTTTTGTAGGCCTAAGAACACTGGGGCTCTGGGCTTCTCTAGCCACCTCATCTTCTGCTCATCCTCTCGCGCACTCTAAAGAGAGCTCAGGTGAGAAATTGCAAACGTCGAGCAATTGCTCAGAGATGAAAAGTGCCAGCACTGAAAGCTGTTGCTAGCCAGCACCCTTCCTTGGAAGCGCTTTCACAGGCGCAGCAACACTGGGGCTTTGCGCTTCTATACGCACCAAATGTCACGGTCCTTCTCTTTCCGTCTTGTAGACACGAGCTGAGAAATTGCAAACGTCGAGCAATTGCTCAGAGATGAAAAGTGCCAGCACTGAAAGCTCTTGCTAGCCAGCACCCTTCCTTGGAAGCAATTTTGTAGGCCTAAGAACACTGGGGCTCTGGGCTTCTCTAGCCACCTCATCTTCTGCTCATCCTCGCGCGCACTCTAAAGAGAGCTCAGGTGAGAAATTGCAAACGTCGAGCAATTGCTCAGAGATGAAAAGTGCCAGCACTGAAAGCTGTTGCTAGCCAGCACCCTTCCTTGGAAGCGCTTTCACAGGGGCAGCAACACTGGGGCTTTGCGCTTCTATACGCACCAAATGTCACGGTCCTTCTCTTTCTGTCTCGTAGACACGAGCTGAGAAATTGCAAACGTGGAGCAATTGCTCAGAGATGAAAAGTGCCAGCACTGAAAGCTGTTGCTAGCCAGCACCCTTCCTTGGAAGCGCTTTTGTAGGCCTAAGAACACTGGGGCTCTGGGCTTCTCTACCACCTCATCTTCTGCTCATCCTCGCGCGCACTCTAAAGAGAGCTCAGGTGAGAAATTGCAAACGTCGAGCAATTGCTCAGAGATGAAAAGTGCCAGCACTGAAAGCTGTTGCTAGCCAGCACCCTTCCTTGGAAGCGCTTTCACAGGCGCAGCAACACTGGGGCTTTCCGCTTCTCTACGCACCAAATGTCACGGTCCTTCTCTTTCCGTCTTGTAGACACGAGCTGAGAAATTGCAAACGTCGAGCAATTGCTCAGAGATGAAAAGTGCCAGCACTGAAAGCTGTTGCTAGCCAGCACCCTTCCTTGGAAGCGCTTTCACAGGCGCAGCAACACTGGGGCTTTGCACTTCTCTAGCCACCAAACGTCACGGTCCTTCTCTTTCCGTCTCGTAGACACGAGCTGAGAAATTGCAAACGTCGAGCAATTGCTCCGAGATGAAAAGTGCCAGCACTGAAAGCTGTTGCTAGCCAGCACCCTTCCTTGGAAGCGCTTTCACAGGCGCAGCAACACTGGGGCTTTGCGCTTCTCTACCCACCAAACGTCACGGTCCTTCTCTTTCCGTCTCGTAGACACGAGCTGAGAAATTGCAAACGTCGAGCAATTGCTCAGAGATGAAAAGTGCCAGCACTGAAAGCTGTTGCTAGCCAGCACCCTTCCTTGGAAGCGCTTTTGTAGGCCTAAGAACACTGGGGCTCTGGGCTTCTCTAGCCACCTCATCTTCTGCTCATCCTCTCGCGCACTCTAAAGAGAGCTCAGGTGAGAAATTGCAAACGTCCAGCAATTGCTCAGAGATGAAAAGTGCCAGCACTGAAAGCTCTTGCTAGCCAGCACCCTTCCTTGGAAGCGCTTTCACAGGCGCAGCAACACTGGGGCTTTGCGCTTCTATACGCACCAAAAGTCACGGTCCTTCTCTTTCCGTCTTGTAGACACGAGCTGAGAAATTGCAAACGTCGAGCAATTGCTCAGAGATGAAAAGTGCCAGCACTGAAAGCTCTTGCTAGCCAGCACCCTTCCTTGGAAGCAATTTTGTAGGCATAAGAACACTGGGGCTCTGGGCTTCTCTAGCCACCTCATCTTCTGCTCATCCTCTCGCGCACTCTAAAGAGAGCTCAGGTGAGAAATTGCAAACGTCGAGCAATTGCTCAGAGATGAAAAGTGCCAGCACTGAAAGCTGTTGCTAGCCAGCACCCTTCCTTGGAAGCGCTTTCACAGGCGCAGCAACACTGGGGCTTTGCGCTTCTATACGCACCAAACGTCACGGTCCTTCTCTTTCCGTCTTGTAGACACGAGCTGAGAAATTGCAAACGTCCAGCAATTGCTCAGAGATGAAAAGTGCCAGCACTGAAAGCTCTTGCTAGCCAGCACCCTTCCTTGGAAGCGCTTTCACAGGCGCAGCAACACTGGGGCTTTGCGCTTCTATACGCACCAAACGTCACGGTCCTTCTCTTTCCGTCTCCTAGACACGAGCTGAGAAATTGCAAACGTCCAGCAATTGCTCCGAGATGAAAAGTGCCAGCACTGAAAGCTCTTGCTAGCCAGCACCCTTCCTTGGAAGCGCTTTTGTAGGCCTAAGAACACTGGGGCTTTGCGCTTCTCTAGCCACCTAATCTTCTGCTCATCCTCTCGCGCACTCTGAAGAGAGCTCAGGTGAGAAATTGCAAATGTCGAGCAATTGCTCAGAGATGAAAAGTGCCAGCACTGAAAGCTGTTGCTAGCCAGCACCCTTCCTTGGAAGCGCTTTCACAGGCGCAGCAACACTGGGGCTTTGCGCTTCTAAACGCACCAAACGTCACGGTCATTCTCTTTCCGTCTCGTAGACACGAGCTGAGAAATTGCAAACGTCCAGCAATTGCTCAGAGATGAAAAGTGCCAGCACTGAAAGCTGTTGCTAGCCAGCACCCTTCCTTGGAAGCGCTTTTGTAGGCCTAAGAACACTGGGGCTCTGGGCTTCTCTAGCCACCTCATCTTCTGCTCATCCTCTCGCGCACTCTAAAGAGAGCTCAGGTGAGAAATTGCAAATGTCGAGCAATTGCTCAGAGATGAAAAGTGCCAGCACTGAAAGCTGTTGCTAGCCAGCACCCTTCCTTGGAAGCGCTTTCACAGGCGCAGCAACACTGGGGCTTTGCGCTTCTCTACCCACCAAACGTCACGGTCCTTCTCTTTCCGTCGGTAGACACGAGCTGAGAAATTGCAAACGTCGAGCAATTGCTCAGAGATGAAAAGTGCCAGCACTGAAAGCTGTTGCTAGCCAGCACCCTTCCTTGGAAGCGCTTTTGTAGGCCTAAGAACACTGGGGCTCTGGGCTTCTCTAGCCACCTCATCTTCTGCTCATCCTCTCGCGCACTCTAAAGAGAGCTCAGGTGAGAAATTGCAAACGTCGAGCAATTGCTCAGAGATGAAAAGTGCCAGCACTGAAAGCTCTTGCTAGCCAGCACCCTTCCTTGGAAGCGCTTTCACAGGCGCAGCAACACTGGTGCTTTGCGCTTCTAAACGCACCAAGCATCACGGTCCTTCTCTTTCCGTCTCGTAGACACGAGCTGAGAAATTGCAAACGTCCAGCAATTGCTCAGAGATGAAAAGTGCCAGCACTGAAAGCTGTTGCTAGCCAGCACCCTTCCTTGGAAGCGCTTTTGTAGGCCTAAGAACAGTGGGGCTCTGGGCTTCTCTAGCCACCTCATCTTCTGCTCATCCTCTCGCGCACTCTAAAGAGAGCTCAGGTGAGAAATTGCAAACGTCGAGCAATTGCTCAGAGATGAAAAGTGCCAGCACTGAAAGCTCTTGCTAGCCAGCACCCTTCCTTGGAAGCGCTTTCACAGGCGCAGTAACACTGGGACTTTGCGCTTCTCTACGCACCAAACGTCACGGTCCTTCTCTTTCCGTCTCCTAGACACGAGCTGAGAAATTGCAAACGTCGAGCAATTGCTCAGAGATGAAAAGTGCCAGCACTGAAAGCTCTTGCTAGCCAGCACCCTTCCTTGGAAGCGCTTTTGTAGGCCTAAGAAGACTTGGGCTCTGGGCTTCCCTAGCCACCTCATCTTCTGCTCATCCTCGCGCGCACTCTAAAGAGAGCTCAGGTGAGAAATTGCAAACGTCGAGCAATTGCTCAGAGATGAAAAGTGCCAGCACTGAAAGCTGTTGCTAGCCAGCACCCTTCCTTGGAAGCGCTTTCACAGGCGCAGCAACACTGGGGCTTTGCGCTTCTCTACCCACCAAACGTCACGGTCCTTCTCTTTCCGTCTCCTAGACACGAGCTGAGAAATTGCAAACGTCGAGCAATTGCTCAGAGATGAAAAGTGCCAGCACTGAAAGCTCTTGCTAGCCAGCACCCTTCCTTGGAAGCAATTTTGTAGGCCTAAGAACACTGGGGCTCTGGGCTTCTCTAGCCACCTCATCTTCTGCTCATCCTCTCGCGCACTCTAAAGAGAGCTCAGGTGAGAAATTGCAAACGTCGAGCAATTGCTCCGAGATGAAAAGTGCCAGCACTGAAAGCTGTTGCTAGCCAGCACCCTTCCTTGGAAGCGCTTTCACAGGCGCAGCAACACTGGGGCTTTGCGCTTCTATACGCACCAAACGTCACGGTCCTTCTCTTTCCGTCTCCTAGACACGAGCTGAGAAATTGCAAACGTCCAGCAATTGTTCCGAGATGAAAAGTGCCAGCACTGAAAGCTCTTGCTAGCCAGCACCCTTCCTTGGAAGCGCTTTTGTAGGCCTAAGAACACTGGGGCTTTGCGCTTCTCTAGCCACCTAATCTTCTGCTCATCCTCTCGCGCACTCTGAAGAGAGCTCAGGTGAGAAATTGCAAATGTCGAGCAATTGCTCAGAGATGAAAAGTGCCAGCACTGAAAGCTGTTGCTAGCCAGCACCCTTCCTTGGAAGCAATTTTGTAGGCCTAAGAACACTGGGGCTCTGGGCTTCTCTAGCCACCTCATCTTCTGCTCATCCTCTCGCGCACTCTAAAGAGAGCTCAGGTGAGAAATTGCAAACGTCGAGCAATTGCTCAGAGATGAAAAGTGCCAGCACTGAAAGCTCTTGCTAGCCAGCACCCTTCCTTGGAAGCGCTTTCACAGGCGCAGTAACACTGGGACTTTGCGCTTCTCTACGCACCAAACGTCACGGTCCTTCTCTTTCCGTCTCGTAGACACGAGCTGAGAAATTGCAAACGTCGAGCAATTGCTCAGAGATGAAAAGTGCCAGCACTGAAAGCTGTTGCTAGCCAGCACCCTTCCTTGGAAGCGCTTTTGTAGGCCTAAGAACACTGGGGCTCTGGGCTTCCCTAGCCACCTCATCTTCTGCTCATCCTCGCGCGCACTCTAAAGAGAGCTCAGGTGAGAAATTGCAAACGTCGAGCAATTGCTCCGAGATGAAAAGTGCCAGCACTGAAAGCTCTTGCTAGCCAGCACCCTTCCTTGGAAGCGCTTTCACAGGCGCAGCAACACTGGGGCTTTGCGCTTCTCTAGCCACCAAACGTCACGGTCCTTCTCTTTCCGTCTCGTAGACACGAGCTGAGAAATTGCAAATGTCCAGCAATTGCTCAGAGATGAAAAGTGCCAGCACTGAAAGCTGTTGCTAGCCAGCACCCTTCCTTGGAAGCGCTTTCACAGGCGCAGCAACACTGGGGCTTTGCGCTTCTATACGCACCAAACGTCACGGTCCTTCTCTTTCCATCGGTAGACACGAGCTGAGAAATTGCAAACGTGGAGCAATTGCTCCGAGATGAAAAGTGCCAGCACTGAAAGCTGTTGCTAGCCAGCACCCTTCCTTGGAAGCGCTTTCACAGGCGCAGCAACACTGTGGCTTTGCGCTTCTCTACGCACCAAACGTCACGGTCCTTCTCTTTCCATCGGTAGACACGAGCTGAGAAATTGCAAACGTCGAGCAATTGCTCAGAGATGAAAAGTGCCAGCACTGAAAGCTCTTGCTAGCCAGCACCCTTCCTTGGAAGCGCTTTTGTAGGCCTAAGAACACTGGGGCTCTGGGCTTCTCTAGCCACCTCATCTTCTGCTCATCCTCTCGCGCACTCTAAAGAGAGCTCAGGTGAGAAATTGCAAACGTCGAGCAATTGCTCAGAGATGAAAAGTGCCAGCACTGAAAGCTCTTGCTAGCCAGCGCCCTTCCTTGGAAGCGCTTTCACAGGCGCAGCAACACTGGGGCTTTGCGCTTCTCTACCCACCAAACGTCACGGTCCTTCTCTTTCCGTCTCGTAGACACGAGCTGAGAAATTGCAAACGTCGAGCAATTGCTCAGAGATGAAAAGTGCCAGCACTGAAAGCTGTTGCTAGCCAGCCCCCTTCCTTGGAAGCGCTTTCACAGGCGCAGCAACACTGGGGCTTTGCGCTTCTATACGCACCAAACGTCACGGTCCTTCTCTTTCCGTCTCCTAGACACGAGCTGAGAAATTGCAAACGTCGAGCAATTGCTCCGAGATGAAAAGTGCCAGCACTGAAAGCTGTTGCTAGCCAGCACCCTTCCTTGGAAGCGCTTTTGTAGGCCTAAGAACACTGGGGCTCTGGGCTTCTCTAGCCACCTCATCTTCTGCTCATCCTCTCGCGCACTCTAAAGAGAGCTCAGGTGAGAAATTGCAAACGTCGAGCAATTGCTCAGAGATGAAAAGTGCCAGCACTGAAAGCTGTTGCTAGCCAGCACCCTTCCTTGGAAGCGCTTTCACAGGCGCAGTAACACTGGGGCTTTGCGCATCTCTACGCACCAAACGTCACGGTCATTCTCTTTCTGTCTCGTAGACACGAGCTGAGAAATTGCAAACGTGGAGCAATTGCTCAGAGATGAAAAGTGCCAGCACTGAAAGCTGTTGCTAGCCAGCACCCTTCCTTGGAAGCGCTTTCACAGGCGCAGCAACACTGGGGCTTTGCGCTTCTATACGCACCAAACGTCACGGTCCTTCTCTTTCCGTCTCGTAGACACGAGCTGAGAAATTGCAAACGTCGAGCAATTGCTCCGAGATGAAAAGTGCCAGCACTGAAAGCTGTTGCTAGCCAGCACCCTTCCTTGGAAGCGCTTTCACAGGCGCAGCAACACTGGGGCTTTGCGCTTCTCTACGCACCAAATGTCACGGTCCTTCTCTTTCCGTCTCGTAGACACGAGCTGAGAAATTGCAAACGTCGAGCAATTGCTCAGAGATGAAAAGTGCCAGCACTGAAAGCTGTTGCTAGCCAGCACCCTTCCTTGGAAGCGCTTTTGTAGGCCTAAGAACACTGGGGCTCTGGGCTTCTCTAGCCACCTCATCTTCTGCTCATCCTCTCGCGCACTCTAAAGAGAGCTCAGGTGAGAAATTGCAAACGTCGAGCAATTGCTCCGAGATGAAAAGTGCCAGCACTGAAAGCTCTTGCTAGCCAGCACCCTTCCTTGGAAGCGCTTTCACAGGCGCAGTAACACTGGGGCTTTGCACTTCTCTAGCCACCAAACGTCACCGTCCTTCTCTTTCCGTCTCGTAGACACGAGCTGAGAAATTGCAAACGTGCAGCAATTGCTCAGAGATGAAAAGTGCCAGCACTGAAAGCTCTTGCTAGCCAGCACCCTTCCTTGGAAGCGCTTTCACAGGCGCAGCAACACTGGGGCTTTGCGCTTCTCTACCCACCAAACGTCACGGTCCTTCTCTTTCCGTCTCGTAGACACGAGCTGAGAAATTGCAAAGGTCGAGCAATTGCTCAGAGATGAAAAGTGCCAGCACTGAAAGCTGTTGCTAGCCAGCACCCTTCCTTGGAAGCGCTTTCACAGGCGCAGCAACACTGGGGCTTTGCGCTTCTATACGCACCAAACGTCACGGTCCTTCTCTTTCCGTCTCGTAGACACGAGCTGAGAAATTGCAAACGTCGAGCAATTGCTCAGAGATGAAAAGTGCCAGCACTGAAAGCTCTTGCTAGCCAGCACCCTTCCTTGGAAGCGCTTTCACAGGCGCAGCAACACTGGGGCTTTGCGCTTCTCTACGCACCAAATGTCACGGTCCTTCTCTTTCCGTCTCGTAGACACGAGCTGAGAAATTGCAAACGTCGAGCAATTGCTCAGAGATGAAAAGTGCCAGCACTGAAAGCTGTTGCTAGCCAGCACCCTTCCTTGGAAGCGCTTTTGTAGGCCTAAGAACACTGGGGCTCTGGGCTTCTCTAGCCACCTCATCTTCTGCTCATCCTCTCGCGCACTCTAAAGAGAGCTCAGGTGAGAAATTGCAAACGTCGAGCAATTGCTCAGAGATTAAAAGTGCCAGCACTGAAAGCTCTTGCTAGCCAGCACCCTTCCTTGGAAGCGCTTTCACAGGCGCAGTAACACTGGGACTTTGCGCTTCTATACGCACCAAACGTCACGGTCCTTCTCTTTCCGTCTCGTAGACACGAGCTGAGAAATTGCAAACGTCGAGCAATTGCTCCGAGATGAAAAGTGCCAGCACTGAAAGCTCTTGCTAGCCAGCACCCTTCCTTGGAAGCGCTTTTGTAGGCCTAAGAACACTGGGGCTCTGGGATTCTCTAGCCACCTCATCTTCTGCTCATCCTCTCGCGCACTCTAAAGAGAGCTCAGGTGAGAAATTGCAAACGTCGAGCAATTGCTCAGAGATGAAAAGTGCCAGCACTGAAAGCTGTTGCTAGCCAGCACCCTTCCTTGGAAGCGCTTTCACAGGCGCAGCAACACTGGGGCTTTGCGCTTCTCTAGCCACCAAACGTCACGGTCCTTCTCTTTCCGTCTCGTAGACACGAGCTGAGAAATTGCAAACGTGGAGCAATTGCTCAGAGATGAAAAGTGCCAGCACTGAAAGCTCTTGCTAGCCAGCACCCTTCCTTGGAAGCGCTTTTGTAGGCCTAAGAACACTGGGGCTCTGGGCTTCTCTAGCCACCTCATCTTCTGCTCATCCTCGCGCGCACTCTAAAGAGAGCTCAGGTGAGAAATTGCAAATGTCGAGCAATTGCTCAGAGATGAAAAGTGCCAGCACTGAAAGCTCTTGCTAGCCAGCACCCTTCCTTGGAAGCGCTTTTGTAGGCCTAAGAACACTGGGGCTCTGGGCTTCTCTAGCCACCTCATCTTCTGCTCATCCTCTCGCGCACTCTAAAGAGAGCTCAGGTGAGAAATTGCAAACGTGCAGCAATTGCTCAGAGATGAAAAGTGCCAGCACTGAAAGCTGTTGCTAGCCAGCACCCTTCCTTGGAAGCGCTTTCACAGGCGCAGCAACACTGGGGCTTTGCGCTTCTCTAGCCACCAAACGTCACGGTCCTTCTCTTTCCGTCTCGTAGACACGAGCTGAGAAATTGCAAACGTCGAGCAATTGCTCCGAGATGAAAAGTGCCAGCACTGAAAGCTGTTGCTAGCCAGCACCCTTCCTTGGAAGCGCTTTTGTAGGCCTAAGAACACTGGGGCTCTGGGCTTCTCTAGCCACCTCATCTTCTGCTCATCCTCTCGCGCACTCTAAAGAGAGCTCAGGTGAGAAATTGCAAACGTCGAGCAATTGCTCAGAGATGAAAAGTGCCAGCACTGAAAGCTCTTGCTAGCCAGCACCCTTCCTTGGAAGCGCTTTCACAGGCGCAGTAACACTGGGGCTTTGCACTTCTCTAGCCACCAAACGTCACGGTCCTTCTCTTTCCGTCTCGTAGACACGAGCTGAGAAATTGCAAACGTCGAGCAATTCCTCAGAGATGAAAAGTGCCAGCACTGAAAGCTCTTGCTAGCCAGCACCCTTCCTTGGAAGCGCTTTCACAGGCGCAGCAACACTGGGGCTTTGCGCTTCTCTACCCACCAAACGTCACGGTCCTTCTCTTTCCGTCTTGTAGACACGAGCTGAGAAATTGCAAACGTGGAGCAATTGCTCAGAGATGAAAAGTGCCAGCACTGAAAGCTGTTGCTAGCCAGCACCCTTCCTTGGAAGCGCTTTCACAGGCGCAGCAACACTGGGGCTTTGCGCTTCTCTACGCACCAAACGTCACGGTCCTTCTCTTTCTGTCTCGTAGACACGAGCTGAGAAATTGCAAACGTCGAGCAATTGCTCAGAGATGAAAAGTGCCAGCACTGAAAGCTGTTGCTAGCCAGCCCCCTTCCTTGGAAGCGCTTTTGTAGGCCTAAGAACACTGGAGCTCTGGGCTTCTCTAGCCACCTCATCTTCTGCTCATCCTCTCGCGCACTCTAAAGAGAGCTCAGGTGAGAAATTGCAAACGTCGAGCAATTGCTCAGAGATGAAAAGTGCCAGCACTGAAAGCTGTTGCTAGCCAGCACCCTTCCTTGGAAGCGCTTTCACAGGCGCAGCAACACTGGGGCTTTGCGCTTCTCTACCCACCAAACGTCACGGTCCTTCTCTTTCCGTCTCGTAGACACGAGCTGAGAAATTGCAAACGTCCAGCAATTGCTCAGAGATGAAAAGTGCCAGCACTGAAAGCTGTTGCTAGCCAGCACCCTTCCTTGGAAGCGCTTCCACAGGCGCAGCAACACTGGGGCTTTGCGCTTCTCTAGCCACCTAATCTTCTGCTCATCCTCTCGCGCACTCTAAAGAGAGCTCAGGTGAGAAATTGCAAATGTCGAGCAATTGCTCAGAGATGAAAAGTGCCAGCACTGAAAGCTGTTGCTAGCCAGCACCCTTCCTTGGAAGCGCTTTCACAGGCGCAGCAACACTGGGGCTTTGCGCTTCTAAACGCACCAAACGTCACGGTCCTTCTCTTTCCGTCTCGTAGACACGAGCTGAGAAATTGCAAACGTCCAGCAATTGCTCCGAGATGAAAAGTGCCAGCACTGAAAGCTCTTGCTAGCCAGCACCCTTCCTTGGAAGCGCTTTTGTAGGCCTAAGAACACTGGGGCTCTGGGCTTCTCTAGCCACCTCATCTTCTGCTCATCCTCTCGCGCACTCTAAAGAGAGCTCAGGTGAGAAATTGCAAACGTCGAGCAATTGCTCAGAGAAGAAAAGTGCCAGCACTGAAAGCTGTTGCTAGCCAGCACCCTTCCTTGGAAGCGCTTTCACAGGCGCAGCAACACTGGGGCTTTGCACTTCTCTAGCCACCAAACGTCACGGTCCTTCTCTTTCCGTCTCGTAGACACGAGCTGAGAAATTGCAAACGTCGAGCAATTGCTCCGAGATGAAAAGTGCCAGCACTGAAAGCTGTTGCTAGCCAGCACCCTTCCTTGGAAGCGCTTTCACAGGCGCAGCAACACTGGGGCTTTGCGCTTCTCTAGCCACCAAACGTCACGGTCCTTCTCTTTCCGTCTCGTAGACACGAGCTGAGAAATTGCAAACGTCGAGCAATTGCTCAGAGATGAAAAGTGCCAGCACTGAAAGCTGTTGCTAGCCAGCACCCTTCCTTGGAAGCGCTTTTGTAGGCCTAAGAACACTGGGGCTCTGGGCTTCTCTAGCCACCTCATCTTCTGCTCATCCTCTCGCGCACTCTAAAGAGAGCTCAGGTGAGAAATTGCAAACGTCGAGCAATTGCTCAGAGATGAAAAGTGCCAGCACTGAAAGCTGTTGCTAGCCAGCACCCTTCCTTGGAAGCGCTTTCACAGGCGCAGCAACACTGGGGCTTTGCGCTTCTATACGCACCAAAAGTCACGGTCCTTCTCTTTCCGTCTTGTAGACACGAGCTGAGAAATTGCAAACGTCGAGCAATTGCTCAGAGATGAAAAGTGCCAGCACTGAAAGCTGTTGCTAGCCAGCACCCTTCCTTGGAAGCAATTTTGTAGGCCTAAGAACACTGGGGCTCTGGGCTTCTCTAGCCACCTCATCTTCTGCTCATCCTCGCGCGCACTCTAAAGAGAGCTCAGGTGAGAAATTGCAAACGTCGAGCAATTGCTCAGAGATGAAAAGTGCCAGCACTGAAAGCTGTTGCTAGCCAGCACCCTTCCTTGGAAGCGCTTTCACAGGCGCAGCAACACTGGGGCTTTGCGCTTCTATACGCACCAAATGTCACGGTCCTTCTCTTTCTGTCTCGTAGACACGAGCTGAGAAATTGCAAACGTGGAGCAATTGCTCAGAGATGAAAAGTGCCAGCACTGAAAGCTGTTGCTAGCCAGCACCCTTCCTTGGAAGCGCTTTTGTAGGCCTAAGAACACTGGGGCTCTGGGCTTCTCTAGCCACCTCATCTTCTGCTCATCCTCGCGCGCACTCTAAAGAGAGCTCAGGTGAGAAATTGCAAACGTCGAGCAATTGCTCAGAGATGAAAAGTGCCAGCACTGAAAGCTGTTGCTAGCCAGCACCCTTCCTTGGAAGCGCTTTCACAGGCGCAGCAACACTGGGGCTTTCCGCTTCTCTACGCACCAAATGTCACGGTCCTTCTCTTTCCGTCTTGTAGACACGAGCTGAGAAATTGCAAACGTCGAGCAATTGCTCAGAGATGAAAAGTGCCAGCACTGAAAGCTGTTGCTAGCCAGCACCCTTCCTTGGAAGCGCTTTCACAGGCGCAGCAACACTGGGGCTTTGCACTTCTCTAGCCACCAAACGTCACGGTCCTTCTCTTTCCGTCTCGTAGACACGAGCTGAGAAATTGCAAACGTCGAGCAATTGCTCAGAGATGAAAAGTGCCAGCACTGAAAGCTGTTGCTAGCCAGCACCCTTCCTTGGAAGCGCTTTCACAGGCGCAGCAACACTGGGGCTTTGCGCTTCTCTAGCCACCAAACGTCACGGTCCTTCTCTTTCCGTCTCGTAGACACGAGCTGAGAAATTGCAAACGTCGAGCAATTGCTCAGAGATGAAAAGTGCCAGCACTGAAAGCTGTTGCTAGCCAGCACCCTTCCTTGGAAGCGCTTTTGTAGGCCTAAGAACACTGGGGCTCTGGGCTTCTCTAGCCACCTCATCTTCTGCTCATCCTCTCGCGCACTCTAAAGAGAGCTCAGGTGAGAAATTGCAAACGTCGAGCAATTGCTCAGAGATGAAAAGTGCCAGCACTGAAAGCTGTTGCTAGCCAGCACCCTTCCTTGGAAGCGCTTTCACAGGCGCAGCAACACTGGGGCTTTGCGCTTCTATACGCACCAAAAGTCACGGTCCTTCTCTTTCCGTCTTGTAGACACGAGCTGAGAAATTGCAAACGTCGAGCAATTGCTCAGAGATGAAAAGTGCCAGCACTGAAAGCTCTTGCTAGCCAGCACCCTTCCTTGGAAGCAATTTTGTAGGCATAAGAACACTGGGGCTCTGGGCTTCTCTAGCCACCTCATCTTCTGCTCATCCTCTCGCGCACTCTAAAGAGAGCTCAGGTGAGAAATTGCAAATGTCGAGCAATTGCTCAGAGATGAAAAGTGCCAGCACTGAAAGCTGTTGCTAGCCAGCACCCTTCCTTGGAAGCGCTTTCACAGGCGCAGCAACACTGGGGCTTTGCGCTTCTATACGCACCAAACGTCACGGTCCTTCTCTTTCCGTCTTGTAGACACGAGCTGAGAAATTGCAAACGTCGAGCAATTGCTCAGAGATGAAAAGTGCCAGCACTGAAAGCTCTTGCTAGCCAGCACCCTTCCTTGGAAGCAATTTTGTAGGCATAAGAACACTGGGGCTCTGGGCTTCTCTAGCCACCTCATCTTCTGCTCATCCTCTCGCGCACTCTAAAGAGAGCTCAGGTGAGAAATTGCAAACGTCGAGCAATTGCTCAGAGATGAAAAGTGCCAGCACTGAAAGCTGTTGCTAGCCAGCACCCTTCCTTGGAAGCGCTTTCACAGGCGCAGTAACACTGGGGCTTTGCGCTTCTCTAGCCACCAAACGTAACGGTCCTTCTCTTTCCGTCTCCTAGACACGAGCTGAGAAATTGCAAACGTCCAGCAATTGCTCCGAGATGAAAAGTGCCAGCACTGAAAGCTCTTGCTAGCCAGCACCCTTCCTTGGAAGCGCTTTTGTAGGCCTAAGAACACTGGGGCTTTGCGCTTCTCTAGCCACCTAATCTTCTGCTCATCCTCTCGCGCACTCTGAAGAGAGCTCAGGTGAGAAATTGCAAACGTCCAGCAATTGCTCAGAGATGAAAAGTGCCAGCACTGAAAGCTGTTGCTAGCCAGCACCCTTCCTTGGAAGCGCTTTTGTAGGCCTAAGAACACTGGGGCTTTGCGCTTCTCTAGCCACCTAATCTTCTGCTCATCCTCTCGCGCACTCTAAAGAGAGCTCAGGTGAGAAATTGCAAATGTCGAGCAATTGCTCAGAGATGAAAAGTGCCAGCACTGAAAGCTGTTGCTAGCCAGCACCCTTCCTTGGAAGCGCTTTCACAGGCGCAGCAACACTGGGGCTTTGCGCTTCTCTACCCACCAAACGTCACGGTCCTTCTCTTTCCGTCGGTAGACACGAGCTGAGAAATTGCAAACGTCGAGCAATTGCTCAGAGATGAAAAGTGCCAGCACTGAAAGCTGTTGCTAGCCAGCACCCTTCCTTGGAAGCGCTTTTGTAGGCCTAAGAACACTGGGGCTCTGGGCTTCTCTAGCCACCTCATCTTCTGCTCATCCTCTCGCGCACTCTAAAGAGAGCTCAGGTGAGAAATTGCAAACGTGGAGCAATTGCTCAGAGATGAAAAGTGCCAGCACTGAAAGCTGTTGCTAGCCAGCACCCTTCCTTGGAAGCGCTTTCACAGGCGCAGCAACACTGGGGCTTTGCGCTTCTATACGCACCAAATGTCACGGTCCTTCTCTTTCCGTCTTGTAGACACGAGCTGAGAAATTGCAAACGTCGAGCAATTGCTCAGAGATGAAAAGTGCCAGCACTGAAAGCTGTTGCTAGCCAGCCCCCTTCCTTGGAAGCGCTTTTGTAGGCCTAAGAACACTGGGGCTCTGGGCTTCTCTAGCCACCTCATCTTCTGCTCATCCTCTCGCGCACTCTAAAGAGAGCTCAGGTGAGAAATTGCAAACGTCGAGCAATTGCTCCGAGATGAAAAGTGCCAGCACTGAAAGCTGTTGCTAGCCAGCACCCTTCCTTGGAAGCGCTTTCACAGGCGCAGCAACACTGGGGCTTTGCGCTTCTATACGCACCAAACGTCACGGTCCTTCTCTTTCCGTCTCGTAGACACGAGCTGAGAAATTGCAAACGTCGAGCAATTGCTCAGAGATGAAAAGTGCCAGCACTGAAAGCTGTTGCTAGCCAGCACCCTTCCTTGGAAGCGCTTTTGTAGGCCTAAGAACACTGGGGCTCTGGGCTTCTCTAGCCACCTCATCTTCTGCTCATCCTCTCGCGCACTCTAAAGAGAGCTCAGGTGAGAAATTGCAAACGTCGAGCAATTGCTCAGAGATGAAAAGTGCCAGCACTGAAAGCTCTTGCTAGCCAGCACCCTTCCTTGGAAGCGCTTTCACAGGCGCAGTAACACTGGGGCTTTGCACTTCTCTAGCCACCAAACGTCACGGTCCTTCTCTTTCCGTCTCGTAGACACGAGCTGAGAAATTGCAAACGTCGAGCAATTCCTCAGAGATGAAAAGTGCCAGCACTGAAAGCTCTTGCTAGCCAGCACCCTTCCTTGGAAGCGCTTTCACAGGCGCAGCAACACTGGGGCTTTGCGCTTCTCTACCCACCAAACGTCACGGTCCTTCTCTTTCCGTCTTGTAGACACGAGCTGAGAAATTGCAAACGTGGAGCAATTGCTCAGAGATGAAAAGTGCCAGCACTGAAAGCTGTTGCTAGCCAGCACCCTTCCTTGGAAGCGCTTTCACAGGCGCAGCAACACTGGGGCTTTGCGCTTCTCTACGCACCAAACGTCACGGTCCTTCTCTTTCTGTCTCGTAGACACGAGCTGAGAAATTGCAAACGTCGAGCAATTGCTCAGAGATGAAAAGTGCCAGCACTGAAAGCTGTTGCTAGCCAGCCCCCTTCCTTGGAAGCGCTTTTGTAGGCCTAAGAACACTGGAGCTCTGGGCTTCTCTAGCCACCTCATCTTCTGCTCATCCTCTCGCGCACTCTAAAGAGAGCTCAGGTGAGAAATTGCAAACGTCGAGCAATTGCTCAGAGATGAAAAGTGCCAGCACTGAAAGCTGTTGCTAGCCAGCACCCTTCCTTGGAAGCGCTTTCACAGGCGCAGCAACACTGGGGCTTTGCGCTTCTCTACCCACCAAACGTCACGGTCCTTCTCTTTCCGTCTCGTAGACACGAGCTGAGAAATTGCAAACGTCCAGCAATTGCTCAGAGATGAAAAGTGCCAGCACTGAAAGCTGTTGCTAGCCAGCACCCTTCCTTGGAAGCGCTTCCACAGGCGCAGCAACACTGGGGCTTTGCGCTTCTCTAGCCACCTAATCTTCTGCTCATCCTCTCGCGCACTCTAAAGAGAGCTCAGGTGAGAAATTGCAAATGTCGAGCAATTGCTCAGAGATGAAAAGTGCCAGCACTGAAAGCTGTTGCTAGCCAGCACCCTTCCTTGGAAGCGCTTTCACAGGCGCAGCAACACTGGGGCTTTGCGCTTCTAAACGCACCAAACGTCACGGTCCTTCTCTTTCCGTCTCGTAGACACGAGCTGAGAAATTGCAAACGTCCAGCAATTGCTCCGAGATGAAAAGTGCCAGCACTGAAAGCTCTTGCTAGCCAGCACCCTTCCTTGGAAGCGCTTTTGTAGGCCTAAGAACACTGGGGCTCTGGGCTTCTCTAGCCACCTCATCTTCTGCTCATCCTCTCGCGCACTCTAAAGAGAGCTCAGGTGAGAAATTGCAAACGTCGAGCAATTGCTCAGAGAAGAAAAGTGCCAGCACTGAAAGCTGTTGCTAGCCAGCACCCTTCCTTGGAAGCGCTTTCACAGGCGCAGCAACACTGGGGCTTTGCACTTCTCTAGCCACCAAACGTCACGGTCCTTCTCTTTCCGTCTCGTAGACACGAGCTGAGAAATTGCAAACGTCGAGCAATTGCTCCGAGATGAAAAGTGCCAGCACTGAAAGCTGTTGCTAGCCAGCACCCTTCCTTGGAAGCGCTTTCACAGGCGCAGCAACACTGGGGCTTTGCGCTTCTCTAGCCACCAAACGTCACGGTCCTTCTCTTTCCGTCTCGTAGACACGAGCTGAGAAATTGCAAACGTCGAGCAATTGCTCAGAGATGAAAAGTGCCAGCACTGAAAGCTGTTGCTAGCCAGCACCCTTCCTTGGAAGCGCTTTTGTAGGCCTAAGAACACTGGGGCTCTGGGCTTCTCTAGCCACCTCATCTTCTGCTCATCCTCTCGCGCACTCTAAAGAGAGCTCAGGTGAGAAATTGCAAACGTCGAGCAATTGCTCAGAGATGAAAAGTGCCAGCACTGAAAGCTGTTGCTAGCCAGCACCCTTCCTTGGAAGCGCTTTCACAGGCGCAGCAACACTGGGGCTTTGCGCTTCTATACGCACCAAAAGTCACGGTCCTTCTCTTTCCGTCTTGTAGACACGAGCTGAGAAATTGCAAACGTCGAGCAATTGCTCAGAGATGAAAAGTGCCAGCACTGAAAGCTGTTGCTAGCCAGCACCCTTCCTTGGAAGCAATTTTGTAGGCCTAAGAACACTGGGGCTCTGGGCTTCTCTAGCCACCTCATCTTCTGCTCATCCTCGCGCGCACTCTAAAGAGAGCTCAGGTGAGAAATTGCAAACGTCGAGCAATTGCTCAGAGATGAAAAGTGCCAGCACTGAAAGCTGTTGCTAGCCAGCACCCTTCCTTGGAAGCGCTTTCACAGGCGCAGCAACACTGGGGCTTTGCGCTTCTATACGCACCAAATGTCACGGTCCTTCTCTTTCTGTCTCGTAGACACGAGCTGAGAAATTGCAAACGTGGAGCAATTGCTCAGAGATGAAAAGTGCCAGCACTGAAAGCTGTTGCTAGCCAGCACCCTTCCTTGGAAGCGCTTTTGTAGGCCTAAGAACACTGGGGCTCTGGGCTTCTCTAGCCACCTCATCTTCTGCTCATCCTCGCGCGCACTCTAAAGAGAGCTCAGGTGAGAAATTGCAAACGTCGAGCAATTGCTCAGAGATGAAAAGTGCCAGCACTGAAAGCTGTTGCTAGCCAGCACCCTTCCTTGGAAGCGCTTTCACAGGCGCAGCAACACTGGGGCTTTCCGCTTCTCTACGCACCAAATGTCACGGTCCTTCTCTTTCCGTCTTGTAGACACGAGCTGAGAAATTGCAAACGTCGAGCAATTGCTCAGAGATGAAAAGTGCCAGCACTGAAAGCTGTTGCTAGCCAGCACCCTTCCTTGGAAGCGCTTTCACAGGCGCAGCAACACTGGGGCTTTGCACTTCTCTAGCCACCAAACGTCACGGTCCTTCTCTTTCCGTCTCGTAGACACGAGCTGAGAAATTGCAAACGTCGAGCAATTGCTCAGAGATGAAAAGTGCCAGCACTGAAAGCTGTTGCTAGCCAGCACCCTTCCTTGGAAGCGCTTTCACAGGCGCAGCAACACTGGGGCTTTGCGCTTCTCTAGCCACCAAACGTCACGGTCCTTCTCTTTCCGTCTCGTAGACACGAGCTGAGAAATTGCAAACGTCGAGCAATTGCTCAGAGATGAAAAGTGCCAGCACTGAAAGCTGTTGCTAGCCAGCACCCTTCCTTGGAAGCGCTTTTGTAGGCCTAAGAACACTGGGGCTCTGGGCTTCTCTAGCCACCTCATCTTCTGCTCATCCTCTCGCGCACTCTAAAGAGAGCTCAGGTGAGAAATTGCAAACGTCGAGCAATTGCTCAGAGATGAAAAGTGCCAGCACTGAAAGCTGTTGCTAGCCAGCACCCTTCCTTGGAAGCGCTTTCACAGGCGCAGCAACACTGGGGCTTTGCGCTTCTATACGCACCAAAAGTCACGGTCCTTCTCTTTCCGTCTTGTAGACACGAGCTGAGAAATTGCAAACGTCGAGCAATTGCTCAGAGATGAAAAGTGCCAGCACTGAAAGCTCTTGCTAGCCAGCACCCTTCCTTGGAAGCAATTTTGTAGGCATAAGAACACTGGGGCTCTGGGCTTCTCTAGCCACCTCATCTTCTGCTCATCCTCTCGCGCACTCTAAAGAGAGCTCAGGTGAGAAATTGCAAATGTCGAGCAATTGCTCAGAGATGAAAAGTGCCAGCACTGAAAGCTGTTGCTAGCCAGCACCCTTCCTTGGAAGCGCTTTCACAGGCGCAGCAACACTGGGGCTTTGCGCTTCTATACGCACCAAACGTCACGGTCCTTCTCTTTCCGTCTTGTAGACACGAGCTGAGAAATTGCAAACGTCGAGCAATTGCTCAGAGATGAAAAGTGCCAGCACTGAAAGCTCTTGCTAGCCAGCACCCTTCCTTGGAAGCAATTTTGTAGGCATAAGAACACTGGGGCTCTGGGCTTCTCTAGCCACCTCATCTTCTGCTCATCCTCTCGCGCACTCTAAAGAGAGCTCAGGTGAGAAATTGCAAACGTCGAGCAATTGCTCAGAGATGAAAAGTGCCAGCACTGAAAGCTGTTGCTAGCCAGCACCCTTCCTTGGAAGCGCTTTCACAGGCGCAGTAACACTGGGGCTTTGCGCTTCTCTAGCCACCAAACGTAACGGTCCTTCTCTTTCCGTCTCCTAGACACGAGCTGAGAAATTGCAAACGTCCAGCAATTGCTCCGAGATGAAAAGTGCCAGCACTGAAAGCTCTTGCTAGCCAGCACCCTTCCTTGGAAGCGCTTTTGTAGGCCTAAGAACACTGGGGCTTTGCGCTTCTCTAGCCACCTAATCTTCTGCTCATCCTCTCGCGCACTCTGAAGAGAGCTCAGGTGAGAAATTGCAAACGTCCAGCAATTGCTCAGAGATGAAAAGTGCCAGCACTGAAAGCTGTTGCTAGCCAGCACCCTTCCTTGGAAGCGCTTTTGTAGGCCTAAGAACACTGGGGCTTTGCGCTTCTCTAGCCACCTAATCTTCTGCTCATCCTCTCGCGCACTCTAAAGAGAGCTCAGGTGAGAAATTGCAAATGTCGAGCAATTGCTCAGAGATGAAAAGTGCCAGCACTGAAAGCTGTTGCTAGCCAGCACCCTTCCTTGGAAGCGCTTTCACAGGCGCAGCAACACTGGGGCTTTGCGCTTCTCTACCCACCAAACGTCACGGTCCTTCTCTTTCCGTCGGTAGACACGAGCTGAGAAATTGCAAACGTCGAGCAATTGCTCAGAGATGAAAAGTGCCAGCACTGAAAGCTGTTGCTAGCCAGCACCCTTCCTTGGAAGCGCTTTTGTAGGCCTAAGAACACTGGGGCTCTGGGCTTCTCTAGCCACCTCATCTTCTGCTCATCCTCTCGCGCACTCTAAAGAGAGCTCAGGTGAGAAATTGCAAACGTGGAGCAATTGCTCAGAGATGAAAAGTGCCAGCACTGAAAGCTGTTGCTAGCCAGCACCCTTCCTTGGAAGCGCTTTCACAGGCGCAGCAACACTGGGGCTTTGCGCTTCTATACGCACCAAATGTCACGGTCCTTCTCTTTCCGTCTTGTAGACACGAGCTGAGAAATTGCAAACGTCGAGCAATTGCTCAGAGATGAAAAGTGCCAGCACTGAAAGCTGTTGCTAGCCAGCCCCCTTCCTTGGAAGCGCTTTTGTAGGCCTAAGAACACTGGGGCTCTGGGCTTCTCTAGCCACCTCATCTTCTGCTCATCCTCTCGCGCACTCTAAAGAGAGCTCAGGTGAGAAATTGCAAACGTCGAGCAATTGCTCCGAGATGAAAAGTGCCAGCACTGAAAGCTGTTGCTAGCCAGCACCCTTCCTTGGAAGCGCTTTCACAGGCGCAGCAACACTGGGGCTTTGCGCTTCTATACGCACCAAACGTCACGGTCCTTCTCTTTCCGTCTCGTAGACACGAGCTGAGAAATTGCAAACGTCGAGCAATTGCTCCGAGATGAAAAGTGCCAGCACTGAAAGCTCTTGCTAGCCAGCACCCTTCCTTGGAAGCGCTTTTGTAGGCCTAAGAACACTGGGGCTTTGCGCTTCTCTAGCCACCTAATCTTCTGCTCATCCTCTCGCGCACTCTAAAGAGAGCTCAGGTGAGAAATTGCAAATGTCGAGCAATTGCTCAGAGATGAAAAGTGCCAGCACTGAAAGCTGTTGCTAGCCAGCACCCTTCCTTGGAAGCGCTTTCACAGGCGCAGCAACACTGGGGCTTTGCGCTTCTAAACGCACCAAGCATCACGGTCCTTCTCTTTCCGTCTCGTAGACACGAGCTGAGAAATTGCAAACGTCCAGCAATTGCTCCGAGATGAAAAGTGCCAGCACTGAAAGCTGTTGCTAGCCAGCACCCTTCCTTGGAAGCGCTTTTGTAGGCCTAAGAACACTGGGGCTCTGGGCTTCTCTAGCCACCTCATCTTCTGCTCATCCTCTCGCGCACTCTAAAGAGAGCTCAGGTGAGAAATTGCAAACGTCGAGCAATTGCTCAGAGATGAAAAGTGCCAGCACTGAAAGCTCTTGCTAGCCAGCACCCTTCCTTGGAAGCGCTTTCACAGGCGCAGCAACACTGGGGCTTTGCGCTTCTCTACCCACCAAACGTCACGGTCCTTCTCTTTCCGTCTCGTAGACACGAGCTGAGAAATTGCAAACGTCCAGCAATTGCTCAGAGATGAAAAGTGCCAGCACTGAAAGCTGTTGCTAGCCAGCACCCTTCCTTGGAAGCGCTTCCACAGGCGCAGCAACACTGGGGCTTTGCGCTTCTCTAGCCACCTAATCTTCTGCTCATCCTCTCGCGCACTCTAAAGAGAGCTCAGGTGAGAAATTGCAAATGTCGAGCAATTGCTCAGAGATGAAAAGTGCCAGCACTGAAAGCTGTTGCTAGCCAGCACCCTTCCTTGGAAGCGCTTTCACAGGCGCAGCAACACTGGGGCTTTGCGCTTCTAAACGCACCAAACGTCACGGTCCTTCTCTTTCCGTCTCGTAGACACGAGCTGAGAAATTGCAAACGTCCAGCAATTGCTCCGAGATGAAAAGTGCCAGCACTGAAAGCTCTTGCTAGCCAGCACCCTTCCTTGGAAGCGCTTTTGTAGGCCTAAGAACACTGGGGCTCTGGGCTTCTCTAGCCACCTCATCTTCTGCTCATCCTCTCGCGCACTCTAAAGAGAGCTCAGGTGAGAAATTGCAAACGTCGAGCAATTGCTCAGAGAAGAAAAGTGCCAGCACTGAAAGCTGTTGCTAGCCAGCACCCTTCCTTGGAAGCGCTTTCACAGGCGCAGCAACACTGGGGCTTTGCACTTCTCTAGCCACCAAACGTCACGGTCCTTCTCTTTCCGTCTCGTAGACACGAGCTGAGAAATTGCAAACGTCGAGCAATTGCTCCGAGATGAAAAGTGCCAGCACTGAAAGCTGTTGCTAGCCAGCCCCCTTCCTTGGAAGCGCTTTCACAGGCGCAGCAACACTGGGGCTTTGCGCTTCTCTAGCCACCAAACGTCACGGTCCTTCTCTTTCCGTCTCCTAGACACGAGCTGAGAAATTGCAAACGTCGAGCAATTGCTCAGAGATGAAAAGTGCCAGCACTGAAAGCTGTTGCTAGCCAGCACCCTTCCTTGGAAGCGCTTTTGTAGGCCTAAGAACACTGGGGCTCTGGGCTTCTCTAGCCACCTCATCTTCTGCTCATCCTCTCGCGCACTCTAAAGAGAGCTCAGGTGAGAAATTGCAAACGTCGAGCAATTGCTCAGAGATGAAAAGTGCCAGCACTGAAAGCTGTTGCTAGCCAGCACCCTTCCTTGGAAGCGCTTTCACAGGCGCAGCAACACTGGGGCTTTGCGCTTCTATACGCACCAAAAGTCACGGTCCTTCTCTTTCCGTCTTGTAGACACGAGCTGAGAAATTGCAAACGTCGAGCAATTGCTCAGAGATGAAAAGTGCCAGCACTGAAAGCTCTTGCTAGCCAGCACCCTTCCTTGGAAGCAATTTTGTAGGCCTAAGAACACTGGGGCTCTGGGCTTCTCTAGCCACCTCATCTTCTGCTCATCCTCGCGCGCACTCTAAAGAGAGCTCAGGTGAGAAATTGCAAACGTCGAGCAATTGCTCAGAGATGAAAAGTGCCAGCACTGAAAGCTGTTGCTAGCCAGCACCCTTCCTTGGAAGCGCTTTCACAGGCGCAGCAACACTGGGGCTTTGCGCTTCTATACGCACCAAATGTCACGGTCCTTCTCTTTCTGTCTCGTAGACACGAGCTGAGAAATTGCAACGTGGAGCAATTGCTCAGAGATGAAAAGTGCCAGCACTGAAAGCTGTTGCTAGCCAGCACCCTTCCTTGGAAGCGCTTTTGTAGGCCTAAGAACACTGGGGCTCTGGGCTTCTCTAGCCACCTCATCTTCTGCTCATCCTCGCGCGCACTCTAAAGAGAGCTCAGGTGAGAAATTGCAAACGTCGAGCAATTGCTCAGAGATGAAAAGTGCCAGCACTGAAAGCTGTTGCTAGCCAGCACCCTTCCTTGGAAGCGCTTTCACAGGCGCAGCAACACTGGGGCTTTCCGCTTCTCTACGCACCAAATGTCACGGTCCTTCTCTTTCCGTCTTGTAGACACGAGCTGAGAAATTGCAAACGTCGAGCAATTGCTCAGAGATGAAAAGTGCCAGCACTGAAAGCTGTTGCTAGCCAGCACCCTTCCTTGGAAGCGCTTTCACAGGCGCAGCAACACTGGGGCTTTGCACTTCTCTAGCCACCAAACGTCACGGTCCTTCTCTTTCCGTCTCGTAGACACGAGCTGAGAAATTGCAAACGTCGAGCAATTGCTCCGAGATGAAAAGTGCCAGCACTGAAAGCTGTTGCTAGCCAGCACCCTTCCTTGGAAGCGCTTTCACAGGCGCAGCAACACTGGGGCTTTGCGCTTCTCTAGCCACCAAACGTCACGGTCCTTCTCTTTCCGTCTCGTAGACACGAGCTGAGAAATTGCAAACGTCGAGCAATTGCTCAGAGATGAAAAGTGCCAGCACTGAAAGCTGTTGCTAGCCAGCACCCTTCCTTGGAAGCGCTTTTGTAGGCCTAAGAACACTGGGGCTCTGGGCTTCTCTAGCCACCTCATCTTCTGCTCATCCTCTCGCGCACTCTAAAGAGAGCTCAGGTGAGAAATTGCAAACGTCGAGCAATTGCTCAGAGATGAAAAGTGCCAGCACTGAAAGCTGTTGCTAGCCAGCACCCTTCCTTGGAAGCGCTTTCACAGGCGCAGCAACACTGGGGCTTTGCGCTTCTATACGCACCAAGCATCACGGTCCTTCTCTTTCCGTCTCGTAGACACGAGCTGAGAAATTGCAAACGTCGAGCAATTGCTCAGAGATGAAAAGTGCCAGCACTGAAAGCTCTTGCTAGCCAGCACCCTTCCTTGGAAGCAATTTTGTAGGCATAAGAACACTGGGGCTCTGGGCTTCTCTAGCCACCTCATCTTCTGCTCATCCTCTCGCGCACTCTAAAGAGAGCTCAGGTGAGAAATTGCAAATGTCGAGCAATTGCTCAGAGATGAAAAGTGCCAGCACTGAAAGCTGTTGCTAGCCAGCACCCTTCCTTGGAAGCGCTTTCACAGGCGCAGCAACACTGGGGCTTTGCGCTTCTATACGCACCAAACGTCACGGTCCTTCTCTTTCCGTCTTGTAGACACGAGCTGAGAAATTGCAAACGTCGAGCAATTGCTCAGAGATGAAAAGTGCCAGCACTGAAAGCTCTTGCTAGCCAGCACCCTTCCTTGGAAGCAATTTTGTAGGCATAAGAACACTGGGGCTCTGGGCTTCTCTAGCCACCTCATCTTCTGCTCATCCTCTCGCGCACTCTAAAGAGAGCTCAGGTGAGAAATTGCAAACGTCGAGCAATTGCTCAGAGATGAAAAGTGCCAGCACTGAAAGCTGTTGCTAGCCAGCACCCTTCCTTGGAAGCGCTTTCACAGGCGCAGCAACACTGGGGCTTTGCGCTTCTCTAGCCACCAAACGTCACGGTCCTTCTCTTTCCGTCTCGTAGACACGAGCTGAGAAATTGCAAACGTCCAGCAATTGCTCCGAGATGAAAAGTGCCAGCACTGAAAGCTCTTGCTAGCCAGCACCCTTCCTTGGAAGCGCTTTTGTAGGCCTAAGAACACTGGGGCTTTGCGCTTCTCTAGCCACCTAATCTTCTGCTCATCCTCTCGCGCACTCTGAAGAGAGCTCAGGTGAGAAATTGCAAATGTCGAGCAATTGCTCAGAGATGAAAAGTGCCAGCACTGAAAGCTGTTGCTAGCCAGCACCCTTCCTTGGAAGCGCTTTTGTAGGCCTAAGAACACTGGGGCTTTGCGCTTCTCTAGCCACCTAATCTTCTGCTCATCCTCTCACGCAGTCTAAAGAGAGCTCAGGTGAGAAATTGCAAATGTCCAGCAATTGCTCAGAGATGAAAAGTGCCAGCACTGAAAGCTGTTGCTAGCCAGCACCCTTCCTTGGAAGCGCTTTCACAGGCGCAGCAACACTGGGGCTTTGCGCTTCTCTACCCACCAAACGTCACGGTCATTCTCTTTCCGTCGGTAGACACGAGCTGAGAAATTGCAAACGTCGAGCAATTGCTCAGAGATGAAAAGTGCCAGCACTGAAAGCTGTTGCTAGCCAGCACCCTTCCTTGGAAGCGCTTTTGTAGGCCTAAGAACACTGGGGCTCTGGGCTTCTCTAGCCACCTCATCTTCTGCTCATCCTCTCGCGCACTCTAAAGAGAGCTCAGGTGAGAAATTGCAAACGTGGAGCAATTGCTCAGAGATGAAAAGTGCCAGCACTGAAAGCTGTTGCTAGCCAGCACCCTTCCTTGGAAGCGCTTTCACAGGCGCAGCAACACTGGGGCTTTGCGCTTCTATACGCACCAAATGTCACGGTCCTTCTCTTTCCGTCTTGTAGACACGAGCTGAGAAATTGCAAACGTCGAGCAATTGCTCAGAGATGAAAAGTGCCAGCACTGAAAGCTGTTGCTAGCCAGCACCCTTCCTTGGAAGCGCTTTTGTAGGCCTAAGAACACTGGGGCTCTGGGCTTCTCTAGCCACCTCATCTTCTGCTCATCCTCTCGCGCACTCTAAAGAGAGCTCAGGTGAGAAATTGCAAACGTCGAGCAATTGCTCAGAGATGAAAAGTGCCAGCACTGAAAGCTGTTGCTAGCCAGCACCCTTCCTTGGAAGCGCTTTCACAGGCGCAGCAACACTGGGGCTTTGCGCTTCTATACGCACCAAACGTCACGGTCATTCTCTTTCCGTCTCGTAGACACGAGCTGAGAAATTGCAAACGTGGAGCAATTGCTCCGAGATGAAAAGTGCCAGCACTGAAAGCTCTTGCTAGCCAGCACCCTTCCTTGGAAGCGCTTTTGTAGGCCTAAGAACACTGGGGCTCTGGGCTTCTCTAGCCACCTCATCTTCTGCTCATCCTCTCGCGCACTCTAAAGAGAGCTCAGGTGAGAAATTGCAAACGTCGAGCAATTGCTCAGAGATGAAAAGTGCCAGCACTGAAAGCTCTTGCTAGCCAGCACCCTTCCTTGGAAGCGCTTTCACAGGCGCAGTAACACTGGGACTTTGCGCTTCTCTACGCACCAAACGTCACGGTCCTTCTCTTTCCGTCGGTAGACACGAGCTGAGAAATTGCAAACGTCCAGCAATTGTTCCGAGATGAAAAGTGCCAGCACTGAAAGCTCTTGCTAGCCAGCACCCTTCCTTGGAAGCGCTTTTGTAGGCCTAAGAACACTGGGGCTTTGCGCTTCTCTAGCCACCTAATCTTCTGCTCATCCTCTCGCGCACTCTAAAGAGAGCTCAGGTGAGAAATTGCAAATGTCGAGCAATTGCTCAGAGATGAAAAGTGCCAGCACTGAAAGCTGTTGCTAGCCAGCACCCTTCCTTGGAAGCGCTTTCACAGGCGCAGCAACACTGGGGCTTTGCGCTTCTAAACGCACCAAGCATCACGGTCCTTCTCTTTCCGTCTCGTAGACACGAGCTGAGAAATTGCAAACGTCCAGCAATTGCTCCGAGATGAAAAGTGCCAGCACTGAAAGCTCTTGCTAGCCAGCACCCTTCCTTGGAAGCGCTTTTGTAGGCCTAAGAACACTGGGTCTCTGGGCTTCTCTAGCCACCTCATCTTCTGCTCATCCTCTCGCGCACTCTAAAGAGAGCTCAGGTGAGAAATTGCAAACGTCGAGCAATTGCTCAGAGATGAAAAGTGCCAGCACTGAAAGCTCTTGCTAGCCAGCACCCTTCCTTGGAAGCGCTTTCACAGGCGCAGTAACACTGGGACTTTGCGCTTCTCTACGCACCAAACGTCACGGTCCTTCTCTTTCCGTCTCCTAGACACGAGCTGAGAAATTGCAAACGTGGAGCAATTGCTCAGAGATGAAAAGTGCCAGCACTGAAAGCTGTTGCTAGCCAGCCCCCTTCCTTGGAAGCGCTTTTGTAGGCCTAAGAACACTGGGGCTCTGGGCTTCCCTAGCCACCTCATCTTCTGCTCATCCTCGCGCGCACTCTAAAGAGAGCTCAGGTGAGAAATTGCAAACGTCGAGCAATTGCTCAGAGATGAAAAGTGCCAGCACTGAAAGCTGTTGCTAGCCAGCACCCTTCCTTGGAAGCGCTTTCACAGGCGCAGCAACACTGGGGCTTTGCGCTTCTCTACCCACCAAACGTCACGGTCCTTCTCTTTCCGTCTTGTAGACACGAGCTGAGAAATTGCAAACGTCGAGCAATTGCTCAGAGATGAAAAGTGCCAGCACTGAAAGCTCTTGCTAGCCAGCACCCTTCCTTGGAAGCAATTTTGTAGGCATAAGAACACTGGGGCTCTGGGCTTCTCTAGCCACCTCATCTTCTGCTCATCCTCTCGCGCACTCTAAAGAGAGCTCAGGTGAGAAATTGCAAACGTCGAGCAATTGCTCAGAGATGAAAAGTGCCAGCACTGAAAGCTGTTGCTAGCCAGCACCCTTCCTTGGAAGCGCTTTCACAGGCGCAGCAACACTGGGGCTTTGCGCTTCTCTAGCCACCAAACGTCAAGGTCCTTCTCTTTCCGTCTCCTAGACACGAGCTGAGAAATTGCAAACGTCCAGCAATTGCTCAGAGATGAAAAGTGCCAGCACTGAAAGCTGTTGCTAGCCAGCACCCTTCCTTGGAAGCGTTTTTGTAGGCCTAAGAACACTGGGGCTTTGCGCTTCTCTAGCCACCTAATCTTCTGCTCATCCTCTCGCGCACTCTGAAGAGAGCTCAGGTGAGAAATTGCAAATGTCGAGCAATTGCTCAGAGATGAAAAGTGCCAGCACTGAAAGCTGTTGCTAGCCAGCACCCTTCCTTGGAAGCGCTTTTGTAGGCCTAAGAACACTGGGGCTTTGCGCTTCTCTAGCCACCTAATCTTCTGCTCATCCTCTCGCGCACTCTAAAGAGAGCTCAGGTGAGAAATTGCAAATGTCGAGCAATTGCTCAGAGATGAAAAGTGCCAGCACTGAAAGCTGTTGCTAGCCAGCACCCTTCCTTGGAAGCGCTTTCACAGGCGCAGCAACACTGGGGCTTTGCGCTTCTCTACCCACCAAACGTCACGGTCCTTCTCTTTCCGTCGGTAGACACGAGCTGAGAAATTGCAAACGTGGAGCAATTGCTCAGAGATGAAAAGTGCCAGCACTGAAAGCTGTTGCTAGCCAGCACCCTTCCTTGGAAGCGCTTTTGTAGGCCTAAGAACACTGGGGCTCTGGGCTTCTCTAGCCACCTCATCTTCTGCTCATCCTCTCGCGCACTCTAAAGAGAGCTCAGGTGAGAAATTGCAAACGTGGAGCAATTGCTCAGAGATGAAAAGTGCCAGCACTGAAAGCTGTTGCTAGCCAGCACCCTTCCTTGGAAGCGCTTTCACAGGCGCAGCAACACTGGGGCTTTGCGCTTCTATACGCACCAAATGTCACGGTCCTTCTCTTTCCGTCTTGTAGACACGAGCTGAGAAATTGCAAACGTCGAGCAATTGCTCAGAGATGAAAAGTGCCAGCACTGAAAGCTGTTGCTAGCCAGCACCCTTCCTTGGAAGCGCTTTTGTAGGCCTAAGAACACTGGGGCTCTGGGCTTCTCTAGCCACCTCATCTTCTGCTCATCCTCTCGCGCACTCTAAAGAGAGCTCAGGTGAGAAATTGCAAACGTGGAGCAATTGCTCAGAGATGAAAAGTGCCAGCACTGAAAGCTGTTGCTAGCCAGCACCCTTCCTTGGAAGCGCTTTCACAGGCGCAGCAACACTGGGGCTTTGCGCTTCTATACGCACCAAACGTCACGGTCCTTCTCTTTCCGTCTCGTAGACACGAGCTGAGAAATTGCAAACGTCGAGCAATTGCTCCGAGATGAAAAGTGCCAGCACTGAAAGCTCTTGCTAGCCAGCACCCTTCCTTGGAAGCGCTTTTGTAGCCCTAAGAACACTGGGGCTTTGCGCTTCTCTAGCCACCTAATCTTCTGCTCATCCTCTCGCGCACTCTAAAGAGAGCTCAGGTGAGAAATTGCAAATGTCGAGCAATTGCTCAGAGATGAAAAGTGCCAGCACTGAAAGCTGTTGCTAGCCAGCACCCTTCCTTGGAAGCGCTTTCACAGGCGCAGCAACACTGGGGCTTTGCGCTTCTAAACGCACCAAGCATCACGGTCCTTCTCTTTCCGTCTCGTAGACACGAGCTGAGAAATTGCAAACGTCCAGCAATTGCTCCGAGATGAAAAGTGCCAGCACTGAAAGCTGTTGCTAGCCAGCACCCTTCCTTGGAAGCGCTTTTGTAGGCCTAAGAACACTGGGGCTCTGGGCTTCTCTAGCCACCTCATCTTCTGCTCATCCTCTCGCGCACTCTAAAGAGAGCTCAGGTGAGAAATTGCAAACGTCGAGCAATTGCTCAGAGATGAAAAGTGCCAGCACTGAAAGCTCTTGCTAGCCAGCACCCTTCCTTGGAAGCAATTTTGTAGGCCTAAGAACACTGGGGCTCTGGGCTTCTCTAGCCACCTCATCTTCTGCTCATCCTCTCGCGCACTCTAAAGAGAGCTCAGGTGAGAAATTGCAAACGTCGAGCAATTGCTCAGAGATGAAAAGTGCCAGCACTGAAAGCTGTTGCTAGCCAGCACCCTTCCTTGGAAGCGCTTTCACAGGCGCAGCAACACTGGGGCTTTGCGCTTCTATACGCACCAAACGTCACGGTCCTTCTCTTTCCGTCTCCTAGACACGAGCTGAGAAATTGCAAACGTCCAGCAATTGTTCCGAGATGAAAAGTGCCAGCACTGAAAGCTCTTGCTAGCCAGCACCCTTCCTTGGAAGCGCTTTTGTAGGCCTAAGAACACTGGGGCTTTGCGCTTCTCTAGCCACCTAATCTTCTGCTCATCCTCTCGCGCACTCTGAAGAGAGCTCAGGTGAGAAATTGCAAATGTCGAGCAATTGCTCAGAGATGAAAAGTGCCAGCACTGAAAGCTGTTGCTAGCCAGCACCCTTCCTTGGAAGCGCTTTCACAGGCGCAGCAACACTGGGGCTTTGCGCTTCTAAACGCACCAAACGTCACGGTCCTTCTCTTTCCGTCTCGTAGACACGAGCTGAGAAATTGCAAACGTCCAGCAATTGCTCAGAGATGAAAAGTGCCAGCACTGAAAGCTGTTGCTAGCCAGCACCCTTCCTTGGAAGCGCTTTTGTAGGCCTAAGAACACTGGGGCTCTGGGCTTCTCTAGCCACCTCATCTTCTGCTCATCCTCTCGCGCACTCTAAAGAGAGCTCAGGTGAGAAATTGCAAACGTCGAGCAATTGCTCAGAGATGAAAAGTGCCAGCACTGAAAGCTGTTGCTAGCCAGCACCCTTCCTTGGAAGCGCTTTCACAGGCGCAGCAACACTGGGGCTTTGCGCTTCTCTACCCACCAAACGTCACGGTCCTTCTCTTTCCGTCTCGTAGACACGAGCTGAGAAATTGCAAACGTCGAGCAATTGCTCAGAGATGAAAAGTGCCAGCACTGAAAGCTGTTGCTAGCCAGCACCCTTCCTTGGAAGCGCTTTCACAGGCGCAGCAACACTGGGGCTTTGCGCTTCTATACGCACCAAACGTCACGGTCCTTCTCTTTCCGTCTCGTAGACACGAGCTGAGAAATTGCAAACGTCGAGCAATTGCTCCGAGATGAAAAGTGCCAGCACTGAAAGCTGTTGCTAGCCAGCACCCTTCCTTGGAAGCGCTTTTGTAGGCCTAAGAACACTGGGGCTCTGGGCTTCTCTAGCCACCTCATCTTCTGCTCATCCTCTCGCGCACTCTAAAGAGAGCTCAGGTGAGAAATTGCAAACGTGGAGCAATTGCTCAGAGATGAAAAGTGCCAGCACTGAAAGCTGTTGCTAGCCAGCACCCTTCCTTGGAAGCGCTTTCACAGGCGCAGCAACACTGGGGCTTTGCGCTTCTATACGCACCAAATGTCACGGTCCTTCTCTTTCCGTCTCGTAGACACGAGCTGAGAAATTGCAAACGTCGAGCAATTGCTCAGAGATGAAAAGTGCCAGCACTGAAAGCTGTTGCTAGCCAGCACCCTTCCTTGGAAGCGCTTTTGTAGGCCTAAGAACACTGGGGCTCTGGGCTTCTCTAGCCACCTCATCTTCTGCTCATCCTCTCGCGCACTCTAAAGAGAGCTCAGGTGAGAAATTGCAAACGTCGAGCAATTGCTCAGAGATGAAAAGTGCCAGCACTGAAAGCTCTTGCTAGCCAGCACCCTTCCTTGGAAGCGCTTTCACAGGCGCAGCAACACTGGGGCTTTGCGCTTCTATACGCACCAAACGTCACGGTCCTTCTCTTTCCGTCTCGTAGACACGAGCTGAGAAATTGCAAACGTGGAGCAATTGCTCAGAGATGAAAAGTGCCAGCACTGAAAGCTCTTGCTAGCCAGCACCCTTCCTTGGAAGCGCTTTTGTAGGCCTAAGAACACTGGGGCTTTGCGCTTCTCTAGCCACCTAATCTTCTGCTCATCCTCTCGCGCACTCTAAAGAGAGCTCAGGTGAGAAATTGCAAATGTCGAGCAATTGCTCAGAGATGAAAAGTGCCAGCACTGAAAGCTGTTGCTAGCCAGCACCCTTCCTTGGAAGCGCTTTCACAGGCGCAGCAACACTGGGGCTTTGCGCTTCTCTACGCACCAAACGTCACGGTCCTTCTCTTTCCGTCTCCTAGACACGAGCTGAGAAATTGCAAACGTCGAGCAATTGCTCAGAGATGAAAAGTGCCAGCACTGAAAGCTGTTGCTAGCCAGCAGCCTTCCTTGGAAGCGCTTTTGTAGGCCTAAGAACACTGGGGCTCTGGGCTTCCCTAGCCACCTCATCTTCTGCTCATCCTCGCGCGCACTCTAAAGAGAGCTCAGGTGAGAAATTGCAAATGTCGAGCAATTGCTCAGAGATGAAAAGTGCCAGCACTGAAAGCTGTTGCTAGCCAGCACCCTTCCTTGGAAGCGCTTTCACAGGCGCAGCAACACTGGGGCTTTGCGCTTCTCTACCCACCAAACGTCACGGTCCTTCTCTTTCCGTCGGTAGACACGAGCTGAGAAATTGCAAACGTCGAGCAATTGCTCAGAGATGAAAAGTGCCAGCACTGAAAGCTGTTGCTAGCCAGCACCCTTCCTTGGAAGCGCTTTCACAGGCGCAGCAACACTGGGGCTTTGCGCTTCTATACGCACCAAACGTCACGGTCCTTCTCTTTCCGTCTCGTAGACACGAGCTGAGAAATTGCAAACGTCGAGCAATTGCTCAGAGATGAAAAGTGCCAGCACTGAAAGCTCTTGCTAGCCAGCACCCTTCCTTGGAAGCGCTTTCACAGGCGCAGCAACACTGTGGCTTTGCGCTTCTCTACCCACCAAACGTCACGGTCCTTCTCTTTCCGTCGGTAGACACGAGCTGAGAAATTGCAAACGTCGAGCAATTGCTCAGAGATGAAAAGTGCCAGCACTGAAAGCTCTTGCTAGCCAGCACCCTTCCTTGGAAGCGCTTTCACAGGCGCAGCAACACTGGGGCTTTGCGCTTCTCTAGCCACCAAACGTCACGGTCCTTCTCTTTCCGTCTCGTAGACACGAGCTGAGAAATTGCAAACGTCCAGCAATTGCTCAGAGATGAAAAGTGCCAGCACTGAAAGCTGTTGCTAGCCAGCACCCTTCCTTGGAAGCGCTTTTGTAGGCCTAAGAACACTGGGGCTCTGGGCTTCTCTAGCCACCTCATCTTCTGCTCATCCTCTCGCGCACTCTAAAGAGAGCTCAGGTGAGAAATTGCAAATGTCGAGCAATTGCTCCGAGATGAAAAGTGCCAGCACTGAAAGCTGTTGCTAGCCAGCACCCTTCCTTGGAAGCGCTTTCACAGGCGCAGTAACACTGGGGCTTTGCGCTTCTCTACCCACCAAACGTCACGGTCCTTCTCTTTCCGTCTCGTAGACACGAGCTGAGAAATTGCAAACGTGGAGCAATTGCTCCGAGATGAAAAGTGCCAGCACTGAAAGCTGTTGCTAGCCAGCACCCTTCCTTGGAAGCGCTTTCACAGGCGCAGCAACACTGGGGCTTTGCGCTTCTATACGCACCAAACGTCACGGTCCTTCTCTTTCCGCCTCGTAGACACGAGCTGAGAAATTGCAAACGTGGAGCAATTGCTCAGAGATGAAAAGTGCCAGCACTGAAAGCTCTTGCTAGCCAGCACCCTTCCTTGGAAGCGCTTTTGTAGGCCTAAGAACACTGGGGCTCTGGGCTTCTCTAGCCACCTCATCTTCTGCTCATCCTCTCGCGCACTCTAAAGAGAGCTCAGGTGAGAAATTGCAAACGTCGAGCAATTGCTCAGAGATGAAAAGTGCCAGCACTGAAAGCTCTTGCTAGCCAGCACCCTTCCTTGGAAGCGCTTTCACAGGCGCAGCAACACTGGGGCTTTGCGCTTCTATACGCACCAAATGTCACGGTCCTTCTCTTTCCGTCTTGTAGACACGAGCTGAGAAATTGCAAACGTCGAGCAATTGCTCAGAGATGAAAAGTGCCAGCACTGAAAGCTGTTGCTAGCCAGCACCCTTCCTTGGAAGCGCTTGTGTAGGCCTAAGAACACTGGGGCTCTGGGCTTCTCTAGCCACCTCATCTTCTGCTCATCCTCGCGCGCACTCTAAAGAGAGCTCAGGTGAGAAATTGCAAATGTCGAGCAATTGCTCAGAGATGAAAAGTGCCAGCACTGAAAGCTGTTGCTAGCCAGCACCCTTCCTTGGAAGCGCTTTCACAGGCGCAGCAACACTGGGGCTTTGCGCTTCTATACGCACCAAGCATCACGGTCCTTCTCTTTCCGTCTCGTAGACACGAGCTGAGAAATTGCAAACGTCCAGCAATTGCTCCGAGATGAAAAGTGCCAGCACTGAAAGCTGTTGCTAGCCAGCCCCCTTCCTTGGAAGCGCTTTTGTAGGCCTAAGAACACTGGGGCTCTGGGCTTCTCTAGCCACCTCATCTTCTGCTCATCCTCTCGCGCACTCTAAAGAGAGCTCAGGTGAGAAATTGCAAACGTCGAGCAATTGCTCAGAGATGAAAAGTGCCAGCACTGAAAGCTCTTGCTAGCCAGCACCCTTCCTTGGAAGCGCTTTCACAGGCGCAGTAACACTGGGACTTTGCGCTTCTCTACGCACCAAACGTCACGGTCCTTCTCTTTCCGTCTCCTAGACACGAGCTGAGAAATTGCAAACGTCGAGCAATTGCTCAGAGATGAAAAGTGCCAGCACTGAAAGCTGTTGCTAGCCAGCACCCTTCCTTGGAAGCGCTTTTGTAGGCCTAAGAACACTGGGGCTCTGGGCTTCCCTAGCCACCTCATCTTCTGCTCATCCTCGCGCGCACTCTAAAGAGAGCTCAGGTGAGAAATTGCAAACGTCGAGCAATTGCTCCGAGATGAAAAGTGCCAGCACTGAAAGCTCTTGCTAGCCAGCACCCTTCCTTGGAAGCGCTTTCACAGGCGCAGCAACACTGGGGCTTTGCGCTTCTCTAGCCACCAAACGTCACGGTCCTTCTCTTTCCGTCTCGTAGACACGAGCTGAGAAATTGCAAACGTCGAGCAATTGCTCAGAGATGAAAAGTGCCAGCACTGAAAGCTGTTGCTAGCCAGCGCCCTTCCTTGGAAGCGCTTTCACAGGCGCAGCAACACTGGGGCTTTGCGCTTCTATACGCACCAAACGTCACGGTCCTTCTCTTTCCGTCGGTAGACACGAGCTGAGAAATTGCAAACGTGGAGCAATTGCTCCGAGATGAAAAGTGCCAGCACTGAAAGCTGTTGCTAGCCAGCACCCTTCCTTGGAAGCGCTTTCACAGGCGCAGCAACACTGGGGCTTTGCGCTTCTCTACGCACCAAATGTCACGGTCCTTCTCTTTCCGTCGGTAGACACGAGCTGAGAAATTGCAAAAGTCCAGCAATTGCTCAGAGATGAAAAGTGCCAGCACTGAAAGCTCTTGCTAGCCAGCACCCTTCCTTGGAAGCGCTTTTGTAGGCCTAAGAACACTGGGGCTCTGGGCTTCTCTAGCCACCTCATCTTCTGCTCATCCTCTCGCGCACTCTAAAGAGAGCTCAGGTGAGAAATTGCAAACGTCGAGCAATTGCTCAGAGATGAAAAGTGCCAGCACTGAAAGCTCTTGCTAGCCAGCGCCCTTCCTTGGAAGCGCTTTCACAGGCGCAGCAACACTGGGGCTTTGCGCTTCTCTACCCACCAAACGTCACGGTCCTTCTCTTTCCGTCTCGTAGACACGAGCTGAGAAATTGCAAACGTCGAGCAATTGCTCAGAGATGAAAAGTGCCAGCACTGAAAGCTGTTGCTAGCCAGCCCCCTTCCTTGGAAGCGCTTTCACAGGCGCAGCAACACTGGGGCTTTGCGCTTCTATACGCACCAAACGTCACGGTCCTTCTCTTTCCGTCTCCTAGACACGAGCTGAGAAATTGCAAACGTCGAGCAATTGCTCCGAGATGAAAAGTGCCAGCACTGAAAGCTGTTGCTAGCCAGCACCCTTCCTTGGAAGCGCTTTTGTAGGCCTAAGAACACTGGGGCTCTGGGCTTCTCTAGCCACCTCATCTTCTGCTCATCCTCTCGCGCACTCTAAAGAGAGCTCAGGTGAGAAATTGCAAACGTCGAGCAATTGCTCAGAGATGAAAAGTGCCAGCACTGAAAGCTGTTGCTAGCCAGCACCCTTCCTTGGAAGCGCTTTCACAGGCGCAGTAACACTGGGGCTTTGCACTTCTCTACGCACCAAACGTCACGGTCATTCTCTTTCTGTCTCGTAGACACGAGCTGAGAAATTGCAAACGTGGAGCAATTGCTCAGAGATGAAAAGTGCCAGCACTGAAAGCTGTTGCTAGCCAGCACCCTTCCTTGGAAGCGCTTTCACAGGCGCAGCAACACTGGGGCTTTGCGCTTCTATACGCACCAAACGTCACGGTCCTTCTCTTTCCGTCTCGTAGACACGAGCTGAGAAATTGCAAACGTCGAGCAATTGCTCAGAGATGAAAAGTGCCAGCACTGAAAGCTGTTGCTAGCCAGCACCCTTCCTTGGAAGCGCTTTCACAGGCGCAGCAACACTGGGGCTTTGCGCTTCTCTACGCACCAAATGTCACGGTCCTTCTCTTTCCGTCTCGTAGACACGAGCTGAGAAATTGCAAACGTCGAGCAATTGCTCAGAGATGAAAAGTGCCAGCACTGAATGCTGTTGCTAGCCAGCACCCTTCCTTGGAAGCGCTTTTGTAGCCTAAGAACACTGGGGCTTTGCGCTTCTCTAGCCACCTCATCTTCTGCTCATCCTCTCGCGCACTCTAAAGAGAGCTCAGGTGAGAAATTGCAAACGTCGAGCAATTGCTCAGAGATGAAAAGTGCCAGCACTGAAAGCTGTTGCTAGCCAGCCCCCTTCCTTGGAAGCGCTTTCACAGGCGCAGCAACACTGGGGCTTTGCGCTTCTATACGCACCAAACGTCACGGTCCTTCTCTTTCCGTCTCGTAGACACGAGCTGAGAAATTGCAAACGTGGAGCAATTGCTCAGAGATGAAAAGTGCCAGCACTGAAAGCTCTTGCTAGCCAGCACCCTTCCTTGGAAGCGCTTTTGTAGGCCTAAGAACACTGGGGCTCTGGGCTTCTCTAGCCACCTCATCTTCTGCTCATCCTCGCGCGCACTCTAAAGAGAGCTCAGGTGAGAAATTGCAAATGTCGAGCAATTGCTCAGAGATGAAAAGTGCCAGCACTGAAAGCTGTTGCTAGCCAGCACCCTTCCTTGGAAGCGCTTTTGTAGGCCTAAGAACACTGGGGCTCTGGGCTTCTCTAGCCACCTCATCTTCTGCTCATCCTCTCGCGCACTCTAAAGAGAGCTCAGGTGAGAAATTGCAAACGTGGAGCAATTGCTCAGAGATGAAAAGTGCCAGCACTGAAAGCTGTTGCTAGCCAGCACCCTTCCTTGGAAGCGCTTTCACAGGCGCAGCAACACTGGGGCTTTGCGCTTCTCTAGCCACCAAACGTCACGGTCCTTCTCTTTCCGTCTCGTAGACACGAGCTGAGAAATTGCAAACGTCGAGCAATTGCTCCGAGATGAAAAGTGCCAGCACTGAAAGCTCTTGCTAGCCAGCACCCTTCCTTGGAAGCGCTTTTGTAGGCCTAAGAACACTGGGGCTCTGGGCTTCTCTAGCCACCTCATCTTCTGCTCATCCTCTCGCGCACTCTATAGAGAGCTCAGGTTAGAAATTGCAAACGTCGAGCAATTGCTCAGAGATGAAAAGTGCCAGCACTGAAAGCTGTTGCTAGCCAGCACCCTTCCTTGGAAGCGCTTTCACAGGCGCAGTAACACTGGGGCTTTGCACTTCTCTAGCCACCAAACGTCACGGTCCTTCTCTTTCCGTCTCGTAGACACGAGCTGAGAAATTGCAAACGTGCAGCAATTGCTCAGAGATGAAAAGTGCCAGCACTGAAAGCTCTTGCTAGCCAGCACCCTTCCTTGGAAGCGCTTTCACAGGCGCAGCAACACTGGGGCTTTGCGCTTCTCTACCCACCAAACGTCACGGTCCTTCTCTTTCCGTCTCGTAGACACGAGCTGAGAAATTGCAAAGGTCGAGCAATTGCTCAGAGATGAAAAGTGCCAGCACTGAAAGCTGTTGCTAGCCAGCACCCTTCCTTGGAAGCGCTTTCACAGGCGCAGCAACACTGGGGCTTTGCGCTTCTATACGCACCAAACGTCACGGTCCTTCTCTTTCCGTCTCCTAGACACGAGCTGAGAAATTGCAAACGTCGAGCAATTGCTCAGAGATGAAAAGTGCCAGCACTGAAAGCTCTTGCTAGCCAGCACCCTTCCTTGGAAGCGCTTTCACAGGCGCAGCAACACTGGGGCTTTGCGCTTCTCTACGCACCAAATGTCACGGTCCTTCTCTTTCCGTCTCGTAGACACGAGCTGAGAAATTGCAAACGTCGAGCAATTGCTCCGAGATGAAAAGTGCCAGCACTGAAAGCTGTTGCTAGCCAGCACCCTTCCTTGGAAGCGCTTTTGTAGGCCTAAGAACACTGGGGCTCTGGGCTTCTCTAGCCACCTCATCTTCTGCTCATCCTCTCGCGCACTCTAAAGAGAGCTCAGGTGAGAAATTGCAAACGTCGAGCAATTGCTCAGAGATGAAAAGTGCCAGCACTGAAAGCTGTTGCTAGCCAGCACCCTTCCTTGGAAGCGCTTTCACAGGCGCAGCCACACTGGGGCTTTGCGCTTCTCTAGCCACCAAATGTCACGGTCCTTCTCTTTCCGTCTCGTAGACACGAGCTGAGAAATTGCAAACGTCGAGCAATTGCTCAGAGATGAAAAGTGCCAGCACTGAAAGCTGTTGCTAGCCAGCACCCTTCCTTGGAAGCGCTTTTGTAGGCCTAAGAACACTGGGGCTCTGGGCTTCTCTAGCCACCTCATCTTCTGCTCATCCTCTCGCGCACTCTAAAGAGAGCTCAGGTGAGAAATTGCAAACGTCGAGCAATTGCTCCGAGATGAAAAGTGCCAGCACTGAAAGCTCTTGCTAGCCAGCACCCTTCCTTGGAAGCGCTTTCACAGGCGCAGCAACACTGGGGCTTTGCGCTTCTCTACCCACCAAAAGTCACGGTCCTTCTCTTTCCGTCTCGTAGACACGAGCTGAGAAATTGCAAAAGTCCAGCAATTGCTCAGAGATGAAAAGTGCCAGCACTGAAAGCTCTTGCTAGCCAGCAGCCTTCCTTGGAAGCGCTTTCACAGGCGCAGCAACACTGGGGCTTTGCGCTTCTATACGCACCAAACGTCACGGTCCTTCTCTTTCCGTCGGTAGACACGAGCTGAGAAATTGCAAACGTGGAGCAATTGCTCAGAGATGAAAAGTGCCAGCACTGAAAGCTGTTGCTAGCCAGCCCCCTTCCTTGGAAGCGCTTTCACAGGCGCAGCAACACTGGGGCTTTGCGCTTCTCTAGCCACCAAATGTCACGGTCCTTCTCTTTCCGTCTTGTAGACACGAGCTGAGAAATTGCAAACGTCGAGCAATTGCTCAGAGATGAAAAGTGCCAGCACTGAAAGCTGTTGCTAGCCAGCACCCTTCCTTGGAAGCGCTTTTGTAGGCCTAAGAACACTGGGGCTCTGGGCTTCTCTAGCCACCTCATCTTCTGCTCATCCTCTCGCGCACTCTAAAGAGAGCTCAGGTGAGAAATTGCAAATGTCCAGCAATTGCTCAGAGATGAAAAGTGCCAGCACTGAAAGCTGTTGCTAGCCAGCACCCTTCCTTGGAAGCGCTTTCACAGGCGCAGTAACACTGGGGCTTTGCACTTCTCTACGCACCAAATGTCATGGTCCTTCTCTTTCCGTCTCGTAGACACGAGCTGAGAAATTGCAAACGTGGAGCAATTGCTCAGAGATGAAAAGTGCCAGCACTGAAAGCTCTTGCTAGCCAGCACCCTTCCTTGGAAGCGCTTTTGTAGCCCTTAGAACACTGGGGCTCTGGGCTTCTCTAGCCACCTCATCTTCTGCTCATCCTCTCGCGCACTCTAAAGAGAGCTCAGGTGAGAAATTGCAAACGTCGAGCAATTGCTCAGAGATGAAAAGTGCCAGCACTGAAAGCTCTTGCTAGCCAGCACCCTTCCTTGGAAGCGCTTTCACAGGCGCAGTAACACTGGGACTTTGCACTTCTCTAGCCACCAAACGTCACGGTCCTTCTCTTTCCGTCTCGTAGACACGAGCTGAGAAATTGCAAACGTGCAGCAATTGCTCAGAGATGAAAAGTGCCAGCACTGAAAGCTCTTGCTAGCCAGCACCCTTCCTTGGAAGCGCTTTCACAGGCGCAGCAACACTGGGGCTTTGCGCTTCTCTAGCCACCAAACGTCACGGTCCTTCTCTTTCCGTCTCGTAGACACGAGCTGAGAAATTGCAAAGGTCGAGCAATTGCTCCGAGATGAAAAGTGCCAGCACTGAAAGCTCTTGCTAGCCAGCACCCTTCCTTGGAAGCGCTTTCACAGGCGCAGCAACACTGGGGCTTTGCGCTTCTATACGCACCAAACGTCACGGTCCTTCTCTTTCCGTCTTGTAGACACGAGCTGAGAAATTGCAAACGTCGAGCAATTGCTCAGAGATGAAAAGTGCCAGCACTGAAAGCTCTTGCTAGCCAGCACCCTTCCTTGGAAGCGCTTTCACAGGCGCAGCAACACTGGGGCTTTGCGCTTCTCTACGCACCAAATGTCACGGTCCTTCTCTTTCCGTCTCGTAGACACGAGCTGAGAAATTGCAAACGTCGAGCAATTGCTCAGAGATGAAAAGTGCCAGCACTGAAAGCTGTTGCTAGCCAGCACCCTTCCTTGGAAGCGCTTTTGTAGGCCTAAGAACACTGGGGCTCTGGGCTTCTCTAGCCACCTCATCTTCTGCTCATCCTCTCGCGCACTCTAAAGAGAGCTCAGGTGAGAAATTGCAAACGTCGAGCAATTGCTCAGAGATGAAAAGTGCCAGCACTGAAAGCTGTTGCTAGCCAGCACCCTTCCTTGGAAGCGCTTTCACAGGCGCAGTAACACTGGGACTTTGCGCTTCTATACGCACCAAACGTCACGGTCATTCTCTTTCCGTCTCCTAGACACGAGCTGAGAAATTGCAAACGTCGAGCAATTGCTCCGAGATGAAAAGTGCCAGCACTGAAAGCTGTTGCTAGCCAGCACCCTTCCTTGGAAGCGCTTTTGTAGGCCTAAGAACACTGGGGCTCTGGGCTTCTCTAGCCACCTCATCTTCTGCTCATCCTCTCGCGCACTCTAAAGAGAGCTCAGGTGAGAAATTGCAAACGTCGAGCAATTGCTCAGAGATGAAAAGTGCCAGCACTGAAAGCTGTTGCTAGCCAGCAGCCTTCCTTGGAAGCGCTTTCACAGGCGCAGCAACACTGGGGCTTTGCGCTTCTATACGCACCAAACGTCACGGTCCTTCTCTTTCCGTCTCGTAGACACGAGCTGAGAAATTGCAAACGTGGAGCAATTGCTCCGAGATGAAAAGTGCCAGCACTGAAAGCTCTTGCTAGCCAGCACCCTTCCTTGGAAGCGCTTTTGTAGGCCTAAGAACACTGGGGCTCTGGGCTTCTCTAGCCACCTCATCTTCTGCTCATCCTCTCGCGCACTCTAAAGAGAGCTCAGGTGAGAAATTGCAAATGTCGAGCAATTGCTCAGAGATGAAAAGTGCCAGCACTGAAAGCTCTTGCTAGCCAGCACCCTTCCTTGGAAGCGCTTTTGTAGGCCTAAGAACACTGGGGCTCTGGGCTTCTCTAGCCACCTCATCTTCTGCTCATCCTCTCGCGCACTCTAAAGAGATCTCAGGTGAGAAATTGCAAACGTCGAGCAATTGCTCAGAGATGAAAAGTGCCAGCACTGAAAGCTCTTGCTAGCCAGCCCCCTTCCTTGGAAGTGCTTTCACAGGCGCAGCAACACTGGGGCTTTGCGCTTCTCTACCCACCAAACGTCACGGTCCTTCTCTTTCCCTCTCGTAGACACGAGCTGAGAAATTGCAAACGTCGAGCAATTGCTCAGAGATGAAAAGTGCCAGCACTGAAAGCTGTTGCTAGCCAGCACCCTTCCTTGGAAGCGCTTTCACAGGCGCAGCAACACTGGGGCTTTGCGCTTCTCTACGCACCAAATGTCACGGTCCTTCTCTTTCCGTCTCGTAGACACGAGCTGAGAAATTGCAAACGTCGAGCAATTGCTCCGAGATGAAAAGTGCCAGCACTGAAAGCTGTTGCTAGCCAGCACCCTTCCTTGGAAGCGCTTTTGTAGGCCTAAGAACACTGGGGCTCTGGGCTTCTCTAGCCACCTCATCTTCTGCTCATCCTCTCGCGCACTCTAAAGAGAGCTCAGGTGAGAAATTGCAAACGTCGAGCAATTGCTCAGAGATGAAAAGTGCCAGCACTGAAAGCTCTTGCTAGCCAGCACCCTTCCTTGGAAGCGCTTTCACAGGCGCAGTAACACTGGGACTTTGCGCTTCTATACGCACCAAACGTCACGGTCATTCTCTTTCCGTCTCCTAGACACGAGCTGAGAAATTGCAAACGTCGAGCAATTGCTCAGAGATGAAAAGTGCCAGCACTGAAAGCTCTTGCTAGCCAGCACCCTTCCTTGGAAGCGCTTTTGTAGGCCTAAGAACACTGGGGCTCTGGGCTTCTCTAGCCACCTCATCTTCTGCTCATCCTCTCGCGCACTCTAAAGAGAGCTCAGGTGAGAAATTGCAAACGTCGAGCAATTGCTCAGAGATGAAAAGTGCCAGCACTGAAAGCTGTTGCTAGCCAGCCCCCTTCCTTGGAAGCGCTTTCACAGGCGCAGCAACACTGGGGCTTTGTGCTTCTATACGCACCAAACGTCACGGTCCTTCTCTTTCCGTCTCGTAGACACGAGCTGAGAAATTGCAAACGTGGAGCAATTGCTCAGAGATGAAAAGTGCCAGCACTGAAAGCTCTTGCTAGCCAGCACCCTTCCTTGGAAGCGCTTTTGTAGGCCTAAGAACACTGGGGCTCTGGGCTTCTCTAGCCACCTCATCTTCTGCTCATCCTCTCGCGCACTCTAAAGAGAGCTCAGGTGAGAAATTGCAAACGTCGAGCAATTGCTCCGAGATGAAAAGTGCCAGCACTGAAAGCTCTTGCTAGCCAGCACCCTTCCTTGGAAGCGCTTTCACAGGCGCAGCAACACTGGGGCTTTGCGCTTCTCTACCCACCAAAAGTCACGGTCCTTCTCTTTCCGTCTCGTAGACACGAGCTGAGAAATTGCAAAAGTCCAGCAATTGCTCAGAGATGAAAAGTGCCAGCACTGAAAGCTCTTGCTAGCCAGCAGCCTTCCTTGGAAGCGCTTTCACAGGCGCAGCAACACTGGGGCTTTGCGCTTCTATACGCACCAAACGTCACGGTCCTTCTCTTTCCGTCGGTAGACACGAGCTGAGAAATTGCAAACGTGGAGCAATTGCTCAGAGATGAAAAGTGCCAGCACTGAAAGCTGTTGCTAGCCAGCCCCCTTCCTTGGAAGCGCTTTCACAGGCGCAGCAACACTGGGGCTTTGCGCTTCTCTAGCCACCAAATGTCACGGTCCTTCTCTTTCCGTCTTGTAGACACGAGCTGAGAAATTGCAAACGTCGAGCAATTGCTCAGAGATGAAAAGTGCCAGCACTGAAAGCTGTTGCTAGCCAGCACCCTTCCTTGGAAGCGCTTTTGTAGGCCTAAGAACACTGGGGCTCTGGGCTTCTCTAGCCACCTCATCTTCTGCTCATCCTCTCGCGCACTCTAAAGAGAGCTCAGGTGAGAAATTGCAAATGTCCAGCAATTGCTCAGAGATGAAAAGTGCCAGCACTGAAAGCTGTTGCTAGCCAGCACCCTTCCTTGGAAGCGCTTTCACAGGCGCAGTAACACTGGGGCTTTGCACTTCTCTACGCACCAAATGTCATGGTCCTTCTCTTTCCGTCTCGTAGACACGAGCTGAGAAATTGCAAACGTGGAGCAATTGCTCAGAGATGAAAAGTGCCAGCACTGAAAGCTCTTGCTAGCCAGCACCCTTCCTTGGAAGCGCTTTTGTAGCCCTTAGAACACTGGGGCTCTGGGCTTCTCTAGCCACCTCATCTTCTGCTCATCCTCTCGCGCACTCTAAAGAGAGCTCAGGTGAGAAATTGCAAACGTCGAGCAATTGCTCAGAGATGAAAAGTGCCAGCACTGAAAGCTCTTGCTAGCCAGCACCCTTCCTTGGAAGCGCTTTCACAGGCGCAGTAACACTGGGGCTTTGCACTTCTCTAGCCACCAAACGTCACGGTCCTTCTCTTTCCGTCTCGTAGACACGAGCTGAGAAATTGCAAACGTGCAGCAATTGCTCAGAGATGAAAAGTGCCAGCACTGAAAGCTCTTGCTAGCCAGCACCCTTCCTTGGAAGCGCTTTCACAGGCGCAGCAACACTGGGGCTTTGCGCTTCTCTAGCCACCAAACGTCACGGTCCTTCTCTTTCCGTCTCGTAGACACGAGCTGAGAAATTGCAAAGGTCGAGCAATTGCTCCGAGATGAAAAGTGCCAGCACTGAAAGCTCTTGCTAGCCAGCACCCTTCCTTGGAAGCGCTTTCACAGGCGCAGCAACACTGGGGCTTTGCGCTTCTATACGCACCAAACGTCACGGTCCTTCTCTTTCCGTCTTGTAGACACGAGCTGAGAAATTGCAAACGTCGAGCAATTGCTCAGAGATGAAAAGTGCCAGCACTGAAAGCTCTTGCTAGCCAGCACCCTTCCTTGGAAGCGCTTTCACAGGCGCAGCAACACTGGGGCTTTGCGCTTCTCTACGCACCAAATGTCACGGTCCTTCTCTTTCCGTCTCGTAGACACGAGCTGAGAAATTGCAAACGTCGAGCAATTGCTCAGAGATGAAAAGTGCCAGCACTGAAAGCTGTTGCTAGCCAGCACCCTTCCTTGGAAGCGCTTTTGTAGGCCTAAGAACACTGGGGCTCTGGGCTTCTCTAGCCACCTCATCTTCTGCTCATCCTCTCGCGCACTCTAAAGAGAGCTCAGGTGAGAAATTGCAAACGTCGAGCAATTGCTCAGAGATGAAAAGTGCCAGCACTGAAAGCTGTTGCTAGCCAGCACCCTTCCTTGGAAGCGCTTTCACAGGCGCAGTAACACTGGGACTTTGCGCTTCTATACGCACCAAACGTCACGGTCATTCTCTTTCCGTCTCCTAGACACGAGCTGAGAAATTGCAAACGTCGAGCAATTGCTCCGAGATGAAAAGTGCCAGCACTGAAAGCTGTTGCTAGCCAGCACCCTTCCTTGGAAGCGCTTTTGTAGGCCTAAGAACACTGGGGCTCTGGGCTTCTCTAGCCACCTCATCTTCTGCTCATCCTCTCGCGCACTCTAAAGAGAGCTCAGGTGAGAAATTGCAAACGTCGAGCAATTGCTCAGAGATGAAAAGTGCCAGCACTGAAAGCTGTTGCTAGCCAGCAGCCTTCCTTGGAAGCGCTTTCACAGGCGCAGCAACACTGGGGCTTTGCGCTTCTATACGCACCAAACGTCACGGTCCTTCTCTTTCCGTCTCGTAGACACGAGCTGAGAAATTGCAAACGTGGAGCAATTGCTCCGAGATGAAAAGTGCCAGCACTGAAAGCTCTTGCTAGCCAGCACCCTTCCTTGGAAGCGCTTTTGTAGGCCTAAGAACACTGGGGCTCTGGGCTTCTCTAGCCACCTCATCTTCTGCTCATCCTCTCGCGCACTCTAAAGAGAGCTCAGGTGAGAAATTGCAAATGTCGAGCAATTGCTCAGAGATGAAAAGTGCCAGCACTGAAAGCTCTTGCTAGCCAGCACCCTTCCTTGGAAGCGCTTTTGTAGGCCTAAGAACACTGGGGCTCTGGGCTTCTCTAGCCACCTCATCTTCTGCTCATCCTCTCGCGCACTCTAAAGAGATCTCAGGTGAGAAATTGCAAACGTCGAGCAATTGCTCAGAGATGAAAAGTGCCAGCACTGAAAGCTCTTGCTAGCCAGCCCCCTTCCTTGGAAGTGCTTTCACAGGCGCAGCAACACTGGGGCTTTGCGCTTCTCTACCCACCAAACGTCACGGTCCTTCTCTTTCCCTCTCGTAGACACGAGCTGAGAAATTGCAAACGTCGAGCAATTGCTCAGAGATGAAAAGTGCCAGCACTGAAAGCTGTTGCTAGCCAGCACCCTTCCTTGGAAGCGCTTTCACAGGCGCAGCAACACTGGGGCTTTGCGCTTCTCTACGCACCAAATGTCACGGTCCTTCTCTTTCCGTCTCGTAGACACGAGCTGAGAAATTGCAAACGTCGAGCAATTGCTCCGAGATGAAAAGTGCCAGCACTGAAAGCTGTTGCTAGCCAGCACCCTTCCTTGGAAGCGCTTTTGTAGGCCTAAGAACACTGGGGCTCTGGGCTTCTCTAGCCACCTCATCTTCTGCTCATCCTCTCGCGCACTCTAAAGAGAGCTCAGGTGAGAAATTGCAAACGTCGAGCAATTGCTCAGAGATGAAAAGTGCCAGCACTGAAAGCTCTTGCTAGCCAGCACCCTTCCTTGGAAGCGCTTTCACAGGCGCAGTAACACTGGGACTTTGCGCTTCTATACGCACCAAACGTCACGGTCATTCTCTTTCCGTCTCCTAGACACGAGCTGAGAAATTGCAAACGTCGAGCAATTGCTCAGAGATGAAAAGTGCCAGCACTGAAAGCTCTTGCTAGCCAGCACCCTTCCTTGGAAGCGCTTTTGTAGGCCTAAGAACACTGGGGCTCTGGGCTTCTCTAGCCACCTCATCTTCTGCTCATCCTCTCGCGCACTCTAAAGAGAGCTCAGGTGAGAAATTGCAAACGTCGAGCAATTGCTCAGAGATGAAAAGTGCCAGCACTGAAAGCTGTTGCTAGCCAGCCCCCTTCCTTGGAAGCGCTTTCACAGGCGCAGCAACACTGGGGCTTTGTGCTTCTATACGCACCAAACGTCACGGTCCTTCTCTTTCCGTCTCGTAGACACGAGCTGAGAAATTGCAAACGTGGAGCAATTGCTCAGAGATGAAAAGTGCCAGCACTGAAAGCTCTTGCTAGCCAGCACCCTTCCTTGGAAGCGCTTTTGTAGGCCTAAGAACACTGGGGCTCTGGGCTTCTCTAGCCACCTCATCTTCTGCTCATCCTCGCGCGCACTCTAAAGAGAGCTCAGGTGAGAAATTGCAAATGTCGAGCAATTGCTCAGAGATGAAAAGTGCCAGCACTGAAAGCTGTTGCTAGCCAGCACCCTTCCTTGGAAGCGCTTTTGTAGGCCTAAGAACACTGGGGCTCTGGGCTTCTCTAGCCACCTCATCTTCTGCTCATCCTCTCGCGCACTCTAAAGAGAGCTCAGGTGAGAAATTGCAAACGTCGAGCAATTGCTCAGAGATGAAAAGGGCCAGCACTGAAAGCTGTTGCTAGCCAGCACCCTTCCTTGGAAGCGCTTTCACAGGCGCAGCAACACTGGGGCTTTGCGCTTCTCTACCCACCAAACGTCACGGTCCTTCTCTTTCCGTCTCGTAGACACGAGCTGAGAAATTGCAAACGTCGAGCAATTGCTCAGAGATGAAAAGTGCCAGCACTGAAAGCTCTTGCTAGCCAGCACCCTTCCTTGGAAGCGCTTTTGTAGGCCTAAGAACACTGGGGCTCTGGGCTTCTCTAGCCACCTCATCTTCTGCTCATCCTCTCGCGCACTCTAAAGAGAGCTCAGGTGAGAAATTGCAAACGTCGAGCAATTGCTCAGAGATGAAAAGTGCCAGCACTGAAAGCTCTTGCTAGCCAGCACCCTTCCTTGGAAGTGCTTTCACAGGCGCAGTAACACTGGGGCTTTGCACTTCTCTAGCCACCAAACGTCACGGTCCTTCTCTTTCCGTCTCGTAGACACGAGCTGAGAAATTGCAAACGCGGAGCAATTGCTCAGAGATGAAAAGTGCCAGCACTGAAAGCTCTTGCTAGCCAGCACCCTTCCTTGGAAGCGCTTTCACAGGCGCAGCAACACTGGGGCTTTGCGCTTCTCTACCCACCAAACGTCACGGTCCTTCTCTTTCCGTCTCGTAGACACGAGCTGAGAAATTGCAAAGGTCGAGCAATTGCTCAGAGATGAAAAGTGCCAGCACTGAAAGCTCTTGCTAGCCAGCACCCTTCCTTGGAAGCGCTTTCACAGGCGCAGCAACACTGGGGCTTTGCGCTTCTATACGCACCAAACGTCACGGTCCTTCTCTTTCCGTCTCCTAGACACGAGCTGAGAAATTGCAAACGTCGAGCAATTGCTCAGAGATGAAAAGTGCCAGCACTGAAAGCTCTTGCTAGCCAGCACCCTTCCTTGGAAGCGCTTTCACAGGTGCAGCAACACTGGGGCTTTGCGCTTCTCTACGCACCAAATGTCACGGTCCTTCTCTTTCCGTCTCGTAGACACGAGCTGAGAAATTGCAAACGTCGAGCAATTGCTCCGAGATGAAAAGTGCCAGCACTGAAAGCTGTTGCTAGCCAGCACCCTTCCTTGGAAGCGCTTTTGTAGGCCTAAGAACACTGGGGCTCTGGGCTTCTCTAGCCACCTCATCTTCTGCTCATCCTCTCGCGCACTCTAAAGAGAGCTCAGGTGAGAAATTGCAAACGTCGAGCAATTGCTCACAGATGAAAAGTGCCAGCACTGAAAGCTCTTGCTAGCCAGCACCCTTCCTTGGAAGCGCTTTCACAGGCGCAGTAACACTGGGACTTTGCGCTTCTATACGCACCAAACGTCACGGTCCTTCTCTTTCCGTCTCGTAGACACGAGCTGAGAAATTGCAAACGTCGAGCAATTGCTCCGAGATGAAAAGTGCCAGCACTGAAAGCTGTTGCTAGCCAGCACCCTTCCTTGGAAGCGCTTTTGTAGGCCTAAGAACACTGGGGCTCTGGGCTTCTCTAGCCACCTCATCTTCTGCTCATCCTCTCGCGCACTCTAAAGAGAGCTCAGGTGAGAAATTGCAAACGACGAGCAATTGCTCAGAGATGAAAAGTGCCAGCACTGAAAGCTCTTGCTAGCCAGCACCCTTCCTTGGAAGCGCTTTCACAGGCGCAGCAACACTGGGGCTTTGCGCTTCTATACGCACCAAACGTCACGGTCCTTCTCTTTCCGTCTCGTAGACACGAGCTGAGAAATTGCAAACGCGGAGCAATTGCTCCGAGATGAAAAGTGCCAGCACTGAAAGCTCTTGCTAGCCAGCACCCTTCCTTGGAAGCGCTTTTGTAGGCCTAAGAACACTGGGGCTCTGGGCTTCTCTAGCCACCTCATCTTCTGCTCATCCTCGCGCGCACTCTAAAGAGAGCTCAGGTGAGAAATTGCAAATGTCGAGCAATTGCTCAGAGATGAAAAGTGCCAGCACTGAAAGCTGTTGCTAGCCAGCACCCTTCCTTGGAAGCGCTTTTGTAGGCCTAAGAACACTGGGGCTCTGGGCTTCTCTAGCCACCTCATCTTCTGCTCATCCTCTCGCGCACTCTAAAGAGAGCTCAGGTGAGAAATTGCAAACGTCGAGCAATTGCTCCGAGATGAAAAGTGCCAGCACTGAAAGCTCTTGCTAGCCAGCACCCTTCCTTGGAAGCGCTTTCACAGGCGCAGCAACACTGGGGCTTTGCGCTTCTCTAGCCACCAAACGTCACGGTCCTTCTCTTTCCGTCTCGTAGACACGAGCTGAGAAATTGCAAACGTCGAGCAATTGCTCCGAGATGAAAAGTGCCAGCACTGAAAGCTCTTGCTAGCCAGCACCCTTCCTTGGAAGCGCTTTTGTAGGCCTAAGAACACTGGGGCTCTGGGCTTCTCTAGCCACCTCATCTTCTGCTCATCCTCTCGCGCACTCTAAAGAGAGCTCAGGTGAGAAATTGCAAACGTCGAGCAATTGCTCAGAGATGAAAAGTGCCAGCACTGAAAGCTGTTGCTAGCCAGCCCCCTTCCTTGGAAGCGCTTTCACAGGCGCAGCAACACTGGGGCTTTGCGCTTCTATACGCACCAAACGTCACGGTCCTTCTCTTTCCGTCTCCTAGACACGAGCTGAGAAATTGCAAACGTGGAGCAATTGCTCAGAGATGAAAAGTGCCAGCACTGAAAGCTCTTGCTAGCCAGCACCCTTCCTTGGAAGCGCTTTTGTAGGCCTAAGAACACTGGGGCTCTGGGCTTCTCTAGCCACCTCATCTTCTGCTCATCCTCGCGCGCACTCTAAAGAGAGCTCAGGTGAGAAATTGCAAATGTCGAGCAATTGCTCAGAGATGAAAAGTGCCAGCACTGAAAGCTCTTGCTAGCCAGCACCCTTCCTTGGAAGCGCTTTTGTAGGCCTAAGAACACTGGGGCTCTGGGCTTCTCTAGCCACCTCATCTTCTGCTCATCCTCTCGCGCACTCTAAAGAGAGCTCAGGTGAGAAATTGCAAACGTCGAGCAATTGCTCCGAGATGAAAAGTGCCAGCACTGAAAGCTGTTGCTAGCCAGCACCCTTCCTTGGAAGCGCTTTCACAGGCGCAGCAACACTGGGGCTTTGCGCTTCTCTAGCCACCAAACGTCACGGTCCTTCTCTTTCCGTCTCGTAGACACGAGCTGAGAAATTGCAAACGTCGAGCAATTGCTCAGAGATGAAAAGTGCCAGCACTGAAAGCTGTTGCTAGCCAGCACCCTTCCTTGGAAGCGCTTTTGTAGGCCTAAGAACACTGGGGCTCTGGGCTTCTCTAGCCACCTCATCTTCTGCTCATCCTCTCGCGCACTCTAAAGAGAGCTCAGGTGAGAAATTGCAAATGTCGAGCAATTGCTCAGAGATGAAAAGTGCCAGCACTGAAAGCTGTTGCTAGCCAGCACCCTTCCTTGGAAGCGCTTTCACAGGCGCAGTAACACTGGGGCTTTGCACTTCTCTACGCACCAAACGTCACGGTCCTTCTCTTTCCGTCTCGTAGACACGAGCTGAGAAATTGCAAACGTGCAGCAATTGCTCAGAGATGAAAAGTGCCAGCACTGAAAGCTCTTGCTAGCCAGCACCCTTCCTTGGAAGCGCTTTCACAGGCGCAGCAACACTGGGGCTTTGCGCTTCTCTAGCCACCAAACGTCACGGTCCTTCTCTTTCCGTCTCGTAGACACGAGCTGAGAAATTGCAAACGTCGAGCAATTGCTCAGAGATGAAAAGTGCCAGCACTGAAAGCTCTTGCTAGCCAGCACCCTTCCTTGGAAGCGCTTTCACAGGCGCAGCAACACTGGGGCTTTGCGCTTCTATACGCACCAAACGTCACGGTCCTTCTCTTTCTGTCTCGTAGACACGAGCTGAGAAATTGCAAACGTCGAGCAATTGCTCAGAGATGAAAAGTGCCAGCACTGAAAGCTGTTGCTAGCCAGCACCCTTCCTTGGAAGCGCTTTTGTAGGCCTAAGAACTGGGCTCTGGGCTTCTCTAGCCACCTCATCTTCTGCTCATCCTCTCGCGCACTCTAAAGAGAGCTCAGGTGAGAAATTGCAAACGTCGAGCAATTGCTCAGAGATGAAAAGTGCCAGCACTGAAAGCTCTTGCTAGCCAGCACCCTTCCTTGGAAGCGCTTTCACAGGCGCAGCAACACTGGGGCTTTGCGCTTCTCTAGCCACCAAACGTCACGGTCCTTCTCTTTCCCTCTCGTAGACACGAGCTGAGAAATTGCAAACGTCGAGCAATTGCTCAGAGATGAAAAGGGCCAGCACTGAAAGCTCTTGCTAGCCAGCACCCTTCCTTGGAAGCGCTTTCACAGGCGCAGCAACACTGGGGCTTTGCGCTTCTCTACCCACCAAACGTCACGGTCCTTCTCTTTCCGTCTCGTAGACACGAGCTGAGAAATTGCAAACGTCGAGCAATTGCTCCGAGATGAAAAGTGCCAGCACTGAAAGCTGTTGCTAGCCAGCACCCTTCCTTGGAAGCGCTTTCACAGGCGCAGCAACACTGGGGCTTTGCGCTTCTCTAGCCACCAAATGTCACGGTCCTTCTCTTTCCGTCTTGTAGACACGAGCTGAGAAATTGCAAACGTCGAGCAATTGCTCCGAGATGAAAAGTGCCAGCACTGAAAGCTGTTGCTAGCCAGCACCCTTCCTTGGAAGCGCTTTTGTAGGCCTAAGAACACTGGGGCTCTGGGCTTCTCTAGCCACCTCATCTTCTGCTCATCCTCTCGCGCACTCTAAAGAGAGCTCAGGTGAGAAATTGCAAACGTCGAGCAATTGCTCAGAGATGAAAAGTGCCAGCACTGAAAGCTCTTGCTAGCCAGCACCCTTCCTTGGAAGCGCTTTCACAGGCGCAGTAACACTGGGGCTTTGCACTTCTCTAGCCACCAAACGTCACGGTCCTTCTCTTTCCGTCTCGTAGACACGAGCTGAGAAATTGCAAACGTGCAGCAATTGCTCAGAGATGAAAAGTGCCAGCACTGAAAGCTCTTGCTAGCCAGCACCCTTCCTTGGAAGCGCTTTCACAGGCGCAGCAACACTGGGGCTTTGCGCTTCTCTAGCCACCAAACGTCACGGTCCTTCTCTTTCCGTCTCGTAGACACGAGCTGAGAAATTGCAAACGTCGAGCAATTGCTCAGAGATGAAAAGTGCCAGCACTGAAAGCTGTTGCTAGCCAGCACCCTTCCTTGGAAGCGCTTTTGTAGGCCTAAGAACACTGGGGCTCTGGGCTTCTCTAGCCACCTCATCTTCTGCTCATCCTCTCGCGCACTCTAAAGAGAGCTCAGGTGAGAAATTGCAAACGTCGAGCAATTGCTCAGAGATGAAAAGTGCCAGCACTGAAAGCTCTTGCTAGCCAGCACCCTTCCTTGGAAGCGCTTTCACAGGCGCAGTAACACTGGGACTTTGCGCTTCTATACGCACCAAACGTCACGGTCATTCTCTTTCCGTCTCCTAGACACGAGCTGAGAAATTGCAAACGTCGAGCAATTGCTCAGAGATGAAAAGTGCCAGCACTGAAAGCTCTTGCTAGCCAGCACCCTTCCTTGGAAGCGCTTTTGTAGGCCTAAGAACACTGGGGCTCTGGGCTTCTCTAGCCACCTCATCTTCTGCTCATCCTCTCGCGCACTCTAAAGAGAGCTCAGGTGAGAAATTGCAAACGTCGAGCAATTGCTCAGAGATGAAAAGTGCCAGCACTGAAAGCTGTTGCTAGCCAGCCCCCTTCCTTGGAAGCGCTTTCACAGGCGCAGCAACACTGGGGCTTTGTGCTTCTATACGCACCAAACGTCACGGTCCTTCTCTTTCCGTCTCGTAGACACGAGCTGAGAAATTGCAAACGTGGAGCAATTGCTCAGAGATGAAAAGTGCCAGCACTGAAAGCTCTTGCTAGCCAGCACCCTTCCTTGGAAGCGCTTTTGTAGGCCTAAGAACACTGGGGCTCTGGGCTTCTCTAGCCACCTCATCTTCTGCTCATCCTCGCGCGCACTCTAAAGAGAGCTCAGGTGAGAAATTGCAAATGTCGAGCAATTGCTCAGAGATGAAAAGTGCCAGCACTGAAAGCTGTTGCTAGCCAGCACCCTTCCTTGGAAGCGCTTTTGTAGGCCTAAGAACACTGGGGCTCTGGGCTTCTCTAGCCACCTCATCTTCTGCTCATCCTCTCGCGCACTCTAAAGAGAGCTCAGGTGAGAAATTGCAAACGTCGAGCAATTGCTCCGAGATGAAAAGTGCCAGCACTGAAAGCTCTTGCTAGCCAGCACCCTTCCTTGGAAGCGCTTTCACAGGCGCAGCAACACTGGGGCTTTGCGCTTCTCTAGCCACCAAACGTCACGGTCCTTCTCTTTCCGTCTCGTAGACACGAGCTGAGAAATTGCAAACGTCGAGCAATTGCTCAGAGATGAAAAGTGCCAGCACTGAAAGCTCTTGCTAGCCAGCACCCTTCCTTGGAAGCGCTTTTGTAGGCCTAAGAACACTGGGGCTCTGGGCTTCTCTAGCCACCTCATCTTCTGCTCATCCTCTCGCGCACTCTAAAGAGAGCTCAGGTGAGAAATTGCAAACGTCGAGCAATTGCTCAGAGATGAAAAGTGCCAGCACTGAAAGCTCTTGCTAGCCAGCACCCTTCCTTGGAAGTGCTTTCACAGGCGCAGTAACACTGGGGCTTTGCACTTCTCTAGCCACCAAACGTCACGGTCCTTCTCTTTCCGTCTCGTAGACACGAGCTGAGAAATTGCAAACGCGGAGCAATTGCTCAGAGATGAAAAGTGCCAGCACTGAAAGCTCTTGCTAGCCAGCACCCTTCCTTGGAAGCGCTTTCACAGGCGCAGCAACACTGGGGCTTTGCGCTTCTCTACCCACCAAACGTCACGGTCCTTCTCTTTCCGTCTCGTAGACACGAGCTGAGAAATTGCAAAGGTCGAGCAATTGCTCAGAGATGAAAAGTGCCAGCACTGAAAGCTCTTGCTAGCCAGCACCCTTCCTTGGAAGCGCTTTCACAGGCGCAGCAACACTGGGGCTTTGCGCTTCTATACGCACCAAACGTCACGGTCCTTCTCTTTCCGTCTTGTAGACACGAGCTGAGAAATTGCAAACGTCGAGCAATTGCTCAGAGATGAAAAGTGCCAGCACTGAAAGCTCTTGCTAGCCAGCACCCTTCCTTGGAAGCGCTTTCACAGGTGCAGCAACACTGGGGCTTTGCGCTTCTCTACGCACCAAATGTCACGGTCCTTCTCTTTCCGTCTCGTAGACACGAGCTGAGAAATTGCAAACGTCGAGCAATTGCTCCGAGATGAAAAGTGCCAGCACTGAAAGCTGTTGCTAGCCAGCACCCTTCCTTGGAAGCGCTTTTGTAGGCCTAAGAACACTGGGGCTCTGGGCTTCTCTAGCCACCTCATCTTCTGCTCATCCTCTCGCGCACTCTAAAGAGAGCTCAGGTGAGAAATTGCAAACGTCGAGCAATTGCTCACAGATGAAAAGTGCCAGCACTGAAAGCTCTTGCTAGCCAGCACCCTTCCTTGGAAGCGCTTTCACAGGCGCAGTAACACTGGGACTTTGCGCTTCTATACGCACCAAACGTCACGGTCCTTCTCTTTCCGTCTCGTAGACACGAGCTGAGAAATTGCAAACGTCGAGCAATTGCTCCGAGATGAAAAGTGCCAGCACTGAAAGCTGTTGCTAGCCAGCACCCTTCCTTGGAAGCGCTTTTGTAGGCCTAAGAACACTGGGGCTCTGGGCTTCTCTAGCCACCTCATCTTCTGCTCATCCTCTCGCGCACTCTAAAGAGAGCTCAGGTGAGAAATTGCAAACGACGAGCAATTGCTCAGAGATGAAAAGTGCCAGCACTGAAAGCTCTTGCTAGCCAGCACCCTTCCTTGGAAGCGCTTTCACAGGCGCAGCAACACTGGGGCTTTGCGCTTCTATACGCACCAAACGTCACGGTCCTTCTCTTTCCGTCTCGTAGACACGAGCTGAGAAATTGCAAACGCGGAGCAATTGCTCCGAGATGAAAAGTGCCAGCACTGAAAGCTCTTGCTAGCCAGCACCCTTCCTTGGAAGCGCTTTTGTAGGCCTAAGAACACTGGGGCTCTGGGCTTCTCTAGCCACCTCATCTTCTGCTCATCCTCGCGCGCACTCTAAAGAGAGCTCAGGTGAGAAATTGCAAATGTCGAGCAATTGCTCAGAGATGAAAAGTGCCAGCACTGAAAGCTGTTGCTAGCCAGCACCCTTCCTTGGAAGCGCTTTTGTAGGCCTAAGAACACTGGGGCTCTGGGCTTCTCTAGCCACCTCATCTTCTGCTCATCCTCTCGCGCACTCTAAAGAGAGCTCAGGTGAGAAATTGCAAACGTCGAGCAATTGCTCCGAGATGAAAAGTGCCAGCACTGAAAGCTGTTGCTAGCCAGCACCCTTCCTTGGAAGCGCTTTCACAGGCGCAGCAACACTGGGGCTTTGCGCTTCTCTAGCCACCAAACGTCACGGTCCTTCTCTTTCCGTCTCGTAGACACGAGCTGAGAAATTGCAAACGTCGAGCAATTGCTCCGAGATGAAAAGTGCCAGCACTGAAAGCTCTTGCTAGCCAGCACCCTTCCTTGGAAGCGCTTTTGTAGGCCTAAGAACACTGGGGCTCTGGGCTTCTCTAGCCACCTCATCTTCTGCTCATCCTCTCGCGCACTCTAAAGAGAGCTCAGGTGAGAAATTGCAAACGTCGAGCAATTGCTCAGAGATGAAAAGTGCCAGCACTGAAAGCTGTTGCTAGCCAGCCCCCTTCCTTGGAAGCGCTTTCACAGGCGCAGCAACACTGGGGCTTTGCGCTTCTATACGCACCAAACGTCACGGTCCTTCTCTTTCCGTCTCCTAGACACGAGCTGAGAAATTGCAAACGTGGAGCAATTGCTCAGAGATGAAAAGTGCCAGCACTGAAAGCTCTTGCTAGCCAGCACCCTTCCTTGGAAGCGCTTTTGTAGGCCTAAGAACACTGGGGCTCTGGGCTTCTCTAGCCACCTCATCTTCTGCTCATCCTCGCGCGCACTCTAAAGAGAGCTCAGGTGAGAAATTGCAAATGTCGAGCAATTGCTCAGAGATGAAAAGTGCCAGCACTGAAAGCTCTTGCTAGCCAGCACCCTTCCTTGGAAGCGCTTTTGTAGGCCTAAGAACACTGGGGCTCTGGGCTTCTCTAGCCACCTCATCTTCTGCTCATCCTCTCGCGCACTCTAAAGAGAGCTCAGGTGAGAAATTGCAAACGTCGAGCAATTGCTCCGAGATGAAAAGTGCCAGCACTGAAAGCTGTTGCTAGCCAGCACCCTTCCTTGGAAGCGCTTTCACAGGCGCAGCAACACTGGGGCTTTGCGCTTCTCTACCCACCAAACGTCACGGTCCTTCTCTTTCCGTCTCGTAGACACGAGCTGAGAAATTGCAAACGTCGAGCAATTGCTCAGAGATGAAAAGTGCCAGCACTGAAAGCTGTTGCTAGCCAGCACCCTTCCTTGGAAGCGCTTTTGTAGGCCTAAGAACACTGGGGCTCTGGGCTTCTCTAGCCACCTCATCTTCTGCTCATCCTCTCGCGCACTCTAAAGAGAGCTCAGGTGAGAAATTGCAAATGTCGAGCAATTGCTCAGAGATGAAAAGTGCCAGCACTGAAAGCTCTTGCTAGCCAGCACCCTTCCTTGGAAGCGCTTTCACAGGCGCAGTAACACTGGGGCTTTGCACTTCTCTACGCACCAAACGTCACGGTCCTTCTCTTTCCGTCTCGTAGACACGAGCTGAGAAATTGCAAACGTGCAGCAATTGCTCAGAGATGAAAAGTGCCAGCACTGAAAGCTCTTGCTAGCCAGCACCCTTCCTTGGAAGCGCTTTCACAGGCGCAGCAACACTGGGGCTTTGCGCTTCTCTAGCCACCAAACGTCACGGTCCTTCTCTTTCCGTCTCGTAGACACGAGCTGAGAAATTGCAAACGTCGAGCAATTGCTCAGAGATGAAAAGTGCCAGCACTGAAAGCTCTTGCTAGCCAGCACCCTTCCTTGGAAGCGCTTTCACAGGCGCAGCAACACTGGGGCTTTGCGCTTCTATACGCACCAAACGTCACGGTCCTTCTCTTTCTGTCTCGTAGACACGAGCTGAGAAATTGCAAACGTCGAGCAATTGCTCAGAGATGAAAAGTGCCAGCACTGAAAGCTGTTGCTAGCCAGCACCCTTCCTTGGAAGCGCTTTTGTAGGCCTAAGAACTGGGCTCTGGGCTTCTCTAGCCACCTCATCTTCTGCTCATCCTCTCGCGCACTCTAAAGAGAGCTCAGGTGAGAAATTGCAAACGTCGAGCAATTGCTCAGAGATGAAAAGTGCCAGCACTGAAAGCTCTTGCTAGCCAGCACCCTTCCTTGGAAGCGCTTTCACAGGCGCAGCAACACTGGGGCTTTGCGCTTCTCTACCCACCAAACGTCACGGTCCTTCTCTTTCCCTCTCGTAGACACGAGCTGAGAAATTGCAAACGTCGAGCAATTGCTCAGAGATGAAAAGGGCCAGCACTGAAAGCTCTTGCTAGCCAGCACCCTTCCTTGGAAGCGCTTTCACAGGCGCAGCAACACTGGGGCTTTGCGCTTCTCTACCCACCAAACGTCACGGTCCTTCTCTTTCCGTCTCGTAGACACGAGCTGAGAAATTGCAAACGTCGAGCAATTGCTCCGAGATGAAAAGTGCCAGCACTGAAAGCTGTTGCTAGCCAGCACCCTTCCTTGGAAGCGCTTTCACAGGCGCAGCAACACTGGGGCTTTGCGCTTCTCTAGCCACCAAATGTCACGGTCCTTCTCTTTCCGTCTTGTAGACACGAGCTGAGAAATTGCAAACGTCGAGCAATTGCTCCGAGATGAAAAGTGCCAGCACTGAAAGCTGTTGCTAGCCAGCACCCTTCCTTGGAAGCGCTTTTGTAGGCCTAAGAACACTGGGGCTCTGGGCTTCTCTAGCCACCTCATCTTCTGCTCATCCTCTCGCGCACTCTAAAGAGAGCTCAGGTGAGAAATTGCAAACGTCGAGCAATTGCTCAGAGATGAAAAGTGCCAGCACTGAAAGCTCTTGCTAGCCAGCACCCTTCCTTGGAAGCGCTTTCACAGGCGCAGTAACACTGGGGCTTTGCACTTCTCTAGCCACCAAACGTCACGGTCCTTCTCTTTCCGTCTCGTAGACACGAGCTGAGAAATTGCAAACGTGCAGCAATTGCTCAGAGATGAAAAGTGCCAGCACTGAAAGCTCTTGCTAGCCAGCACCCTTCCTTGGAAGCGCTTTCACAGGCGCAGCAACACTGGGGCTTTGCGCTTCTCTAGCCACCAAACGTCACGGTCCTTCTCTTTCCGTCTCGTAGACACGAGCTGAGAAATTGCAAACGTCGAGCAATTGCTCAGAGATGAAAAGTGCCAGCACTGAAAGCTCTTGCTAGCCAGCACCCTTCCTTGGAAGCGCTTTCACAGGCGCAGCAACACTGGGGCTTTGCGCTTCTATACGCACCAAACGTCACGGTCCTTCTCTTTCTGTATCGTAGACACGAGCTGAGAAATTGCAAACGTCGAGCAATTGCTCAGAGATGAAAAGTGCCAGCACTGAAAGCTGTTGCTAGCCAGCACCCTTCCTTAGAAGCGCTTTTGTAGGCCTAAGAACTGGGCTCTGGGCTTCTCTAGCCACCTCATCTTCTGCTCATCCTCTCGCGCACTCTAAAGAGAGCTCAGGTGAGAAATTGCAAAAGTCGAGCAATTGCTCAGAGATGAAAAGTGCCAGCACTGAAAGCTCTTGCTAGCCAGCACCCTTCCTTGGAAGCGCTTTCACAGGCGCAGCAACACTGTGGCTTTGCGCTTCTCTAGCCACCAAACGTCACGGTCATTCTCTTTCCCTCTCGTAGACACGAGCTGAGAAATTGCAAACGTCCAGCAATTGCTCCGAGATGAAAAGTGCCAGCACTGAAAGCTGTTGCTAGCCAGCACCCTTCCTTGGAAGCGCTTTCACAGGCGCAGCAACACTGGGGCTTTGCGCTTCTCTACGCACCAAACGTCACGGTCCTTCTCTTTCCGTCTCGTAGACACGAGCTGAGAAATTGCAAACGTCGAGCAATTGCTCAGAGATGAAAAGTGCCAGCACTGAAAGCTGTTGCTAGCCAGCACCCTTCCTTGGAAGCGCTTTCACAGGCGCAGCAACACTGGGGCTTTCCGCTTCTCTACCCACCAAACGTCACGGTCCTTCTCTTTCCGTCTCGTAGACACGAGCTGAGAAATTGCAAACGTCGAGCAATTGCTCCGAGATGAAAAGTGCCAGCACTGAAAGCTGTTGCTAGCCAGCACCCTTCCTTGGAAGCGCTTTTGTAGGCCTAAGAACACTGGGGCTCTGGGCTTCTCTAGCCACCTCATCTTCTGCTCATCCTCGCGCGCACTCTAAAGAGAGCTCAGGTGAGAAATTGGAAACGTGGAGCAATTGCTCAGAGATGAAAAGTGCCAGCACTGAAAGCTGTTGCTAGCCAGCCCCCTTCCTTGGAAGCGCTTTCACAGGCGCAGCAACACTGGGGCTTTGCGCTTCTATACGCACCAAACGTCACGGTCCTTCTCTTTCCGTCTCGTAGACACGAGCTGAGAAATTGCAAACGTCCAGCAATTGCTCCGAGATGAAAAGTGCCAGCACTGAAAGCTCTTGCTAGCCAGCACCCTTCCTTGGAAGCGCTTTTGTAGGCCTAAGAACACTGGGGCTCTGGGCTTCTCTAGCCACCTCATCTTCTGCTCATCCTCTCGCGCACTCTAAAGAGAGCTCAGGTGAGAAATTGCAAACGTCGAGCAATTGCTCAGAGATGAAAAGTGCCAGCACTGAAAGCTCTTGCTAGCCAGCACCCTTCCTTGGAAGCGCTTTCACAGGCGCAGCAACACTGGGGCTTTGCACTTCTCTAGCCACCAAACGTCACGGTCCTTCTCTTTCCGTCTCGTAGACACGAGCTGAGAAATTGCAAACGTGCAGCAATTGCTCAGAGATGAAAAGTGCCAGCACTGAAAGCTGTTGCTAGCCAGCCCCCTTCCTTGGAAGCGCTTTCACAGGCGCAGCAACACTGGGGCTTTGCGCTTCTCTACCCACCAAACGTCACGGTCCTTCTCTTTCCGTCTCGTAGACACGAGCTGAGAAATTGCAAACGTCGAGCAATTGCTCAGAGATGAAAAGTGCCAGCACTGATAGCTGTTGCTAGCCAGCACCCTTCTTTGGAAGCGCTTTCACAGGCGCAGCAACACTGGGGCTTTGCGCTTCTATACGCACCAAACGTCACGGTCCTTCTCTTTCCGTCTCGTAGACACGAGCTGAGAAATTGCAAACGTCAAGCAATTGCTCAGAGATGAAAAGTGCCAGCACTGAAAGCTGTTGCTAGCCAGCACCCTTCCTTGGAAGCGCTTTTGTAGGCCTAAGAACACTGGGGCTCTGGGCTTCTCTAGCCACCTCATCTTCTGCTCATCCTCTCGCGCACTCTAAAGAGAGCTCAGGTGAGAAATTGCAAAAGTCGAGCAATTGCTCAGAGATGAAAAGTGCCAGCACTGAAAGCTCTTGCTAGCCAGCACCCTTCCTTGGAAGCGCTTTCACAGGCGCAGCAACACTGGGGCTTTGCGCTTCTCTACCCACCAAACGTCACGGTCCTTCTCTTTCCGTCTCGTAGACACGAGCTGAGAAATTGCAAACGTCGAGCAATTGCTCCGAGATGAAAAGTGCCAGCACTGAAAGCTCTTGCTAGCCAGCACCCTTCCTTGGAAGCGCTTTCACAGGCGCAGCAACACTGGGGCTTTGCGCTTCTCTACCCACCAAACGTCACGGTCCTTCTCTTTCCGTCTTGTAGACACGAGCTGAGAAATTGCAAACGTCGAGCAATTGCTCAGAGATGAAAAGTGCCAGCACTGAAAGCTGTTGCTAGCCAGCACCCTTCCTTGGAAGCGCTTTTGTAGGCCTAAGAACACTGGGGCTCTGGGCTTCTCTAGCCACCTCATCTTCTGCTCATCCTCTCGCGCACTCTAAAGAGAGCTCAGGTGAGAAATTGCAAACGTCCAGCAATTGCTCAGAGATGAAAAGTGCCAGCACTGAAAGCTGTTGCTAGCCAGCACCCTTCCTTGGAAGCGCTTTCACAGGCGCAGCAACACTGGGGCTTTGCGCTTCTCTACCCACCAAACGTCACGGTCCTTCTCTTTCCGTCTCGTAGACACGAGCTGAGAAATTGCAAACGTCGAGCAATTGCTCAGAGATGAAAAGTGCCAGCACTGAAAGCTCTTGCTAGCCAGCACCCTTCCTTGGAAGCGCTTTTGTAGGCCTAAGAACACTGGGGCTCTGGGCTTCTCTAGCCACCTCATCTTCTGCTCATCCTCTCGCGCACTCTAAAGAGAGCTCAGGTGAGAAATTGCAAACGTCGAGCAATTGCTCAGAGATGAAAAGTGCCAGCACTGAAAGCTCTTGCTAGCCAGCACCCTTCCTTGGAAGCGCTTTCACAGGCGCAGTAACACTGGGGCTTTGCACTTCTCTACGCACCAAATGTCACGGTCCTTCTCTTTCCGTCTCGTAGACACGAGCTGAGAAATTGCAAACGTCGAGCAATTGCTCCGAGATGAAAAGTGCCAGCACTGAAAGCTGTTGCTAGCCAGCACCCTTCCTTGGAAGCGCTTTCACAGGCGCAGCAACACTGGGGCTTTGCGCTTCTCTAGCCACCAAACGTCACGGTCCTTCTCTTTCCGTCTCCTAGACACGAGCTGAGAAATTGCAAACGTCGAGCAATTGCTCAGAGATGAAAAGTGCCAGCACTGAAAGCTGTTGCTAGCCAGCACCCTTCCTTGGAAGCGCTTTCACAGGCGCAGCAACACTGGGGCTTTGCGCTTCTCTAGCCACCAAACGTCACGGTCCTTCTCTTTCCGTCTCGTAGACACGAGCTGAGAAATTGCAAACGTCGAGCAATTGCTCAGAGATGAAAAGTGCCAGCACTGAAAGCTGTTGCTAGCCAGCACCCTTCCTTGGAAGCGCTTTTGTAGGCCTAAGAACACTGGGGCTCTGGGCTTCTCTAGCCACCTAATCTTCTGCTCATCCTCTCGCGCACTCTAAAGAGAGCTCAGGTGAGAAATTGCAAATGTCGAGCAATTGCTCAGAGATGAAAAGTGCCAGCACTGAAAGCTCTTGCTAGCCAGCACCCTTCCTTGGAAGCGCTTTCACAGGCGCAGCAACACTGGGGCTTTGCGCTTCTCTACCCACCAAACGTCACGGTCCTTCTCTTTCCGTCTCATAGACACGAGCTGAGAAATTGCAAACGTGGAGCAATTGCTCAGAGATGAAAAGTGCCAGCACTGAAAGCTGTTGCTAGCCAGCACCCTTCCTTGGAAGCGCTTTCACAGGCGCAGCAACACTGGGGCTTTGCGCTTCTCTAGCCACCAAACGTCACGGTCCTTCTCTTTCCGTCTCGTAGACACGAGCTGAGAAATTGCAAACGTCGAGCAATTGCTCAGAGATGAAAAGTGCCAGCACTGAAAGCTGTTGCTAGCCAGCACCCTTCCTTGGAAGCGCTTTCACAGGCGCAGCAACACTGGGGCTTTGCGCTTCTATACGCACCAAACGTCACGGTCCTTCTCTTTCCGTCGGTAGACACGAGCTGAGAAATTGCAAACGTCGAGCAATTGCTCAGAGATGAAAAGTGCCAGCACTGAAAGCTGTTGCTAGCCAGCACCCTTCCTTGGAAGCGCTTTCACAGGCGCAGCAACACTGGGGCTTTGCGCTTCTCTAGCCACCAAACGTCACGGTCCTTCTCTTTCCGTCTCCTAGACACGAGCTGAGAAATTGCAAACGTCGAGCAATTGCTCAGAGATGAAAAGTGCCAGCACTGAAAGCTGTTGCTAGCCAGCACCCTTCCTTGGAAGCGCTTTTGTAGGCCTAAGAACACTGGGGCTCTGGGCTTCTCTAGCCACCTCATCTTCTGCTCATCCTCTCGCGCACTCTAAAGAGAGCTCAGGTGAGAAATTGCAAACGTCGAGCAATTGCTCAGAGATGAAAAGTGCCAGCACTGAAAGCTCTTGCTAGCCAGCACCCTTCCTTGGAAGCGCTTTCACAGGCGCAGCAACAATGGGGCTTTGCGCTTCTCTAGCCACCAAACGTCACGGTCCTTCTCTTTCCGTCTCGTAGACACGAGCTGAGAAATTGCAAACGTCGAGCAATTGCTCAGAGATGAAAAGTGCCAGCACTGAAAGCTCTTGCTAGCCAGCACCCTTCCTTGGAAGCGCTTTCACAGGCGCAGCAACACTGGGGCTTTGCGCTTCTCTACCCACGAAACGTCACGGTCCTTCTCTTTCCGTCGGTAGACACGAGCTGAGAAATTGCAAACGTCGAGCAATTGCTCAGAGATGAAAAGTGCCAGCACTGAAAGCTCTTGCTAGCCAGCACCCTTCCTTGGAAGCGCTTTTGTAGGCCTAAGAACACTGGGGCTCTGGGCTTCTCTAGCCACCTCATCTTCTGCTCATCCTCTCGCGCTCTAAAGAGAGCTCAGGTGAGAAATTGCAAACGTGGAGCAATTGCTCAGAGATGAAAAGTGCCAGCACTGAAAGCTCTTGCTAGCCAGCACCCTTCCTTGGAAGCGCTTTCACAGGCGCAGCAACACTGGGGCTTTGCGCTTCTCTAGCCACCAAACGTCACGGTCATTCTCTTTCCGTCTCGTAGACACGAGCTGAGAAATTGCAAACGTCGAGCAATTGCTCCGAGATGAAAAGTGCCAGCACTGAAAGCTCTTGCTAGCCAGCACCCTTCCTTGGAAGCGCTTTCACAGGCGCAGCAACACTGGGGCTTTGCGCTTCTCTAGCCACCAAATGTCACGGTCCTTCTCTTTCCGTCTTGTAGACACGAGCTGAGAAATTGCAAACGTCGAGCAATTGCTCAGAGATGAAAAGTGCCAGCACTGAAAGCTCTTGCTAGCCAGCACCCTTCCTTGGAAGCGCTTTTGTAGGCCTAAGAACACTGGGGCTCTGGGCTTCTCTAGCCACCTCATCTTCTGCTCATCCTCTCGCGCACTCTAAAGAGAGCTCAGGTGAGAAATTGCAAACGTCCAGCAATTGCTCAGAGATGAAAAGTGCCAGCACTGAAAGCTCTTGCTAGCCAGCCCCCTTCCTTGGAAGCGCTTTCACAGGCGCAGCAACACTGGGGCTTTGCGCTTCTCTACCCACCAAACGTCACGGTCCTTCTCTTTCCGTCTCGTAGACACGAGCTGAGAAATTGCAAACGTGGAGCAATTGCTCAGAGATGAAAAGTGCCAGCACTGAAAGCTGTTGCTAGCCAGCCCCCTTCCTTGGAAGCGCTTTTGTAGGCCTAAGAACACTGGGGCTCTGGGCTTCTCTAGCCACCTCATCTTCTGCTCATCCTCTCGCGCACTCTAAAGAGAGCTCAGGTGAGAAATTGCAAACGTCGAGCAATTGCTCAGAGATGAAAAGTGCCAGCACTGAAAGCTCTTGCTAGCCAGCACCCTTCCTTGGAAGCGCTTTCACAGGCGCAGCAACACTGGGGCTTTGCGCTTCTCTACCCACCAAAAGTCACGGTCCTTCTCTTTCCGTCTCGTAGACACAAGCTGAGAAATTGCAAACGTCCAGCAATTGCTCAGAGATGAAAAGTGCCAGCACTGAAAGCTCTTGCTAGCCAGCACCCTTCCTTGGAAGCGCTTTCACAGGCGCAGCAACACTGGGGCTTTGCGCTTCTCTACCCACCAAACGTCACGGTCCTTCTCTTTCCGTCTCGTAGACACGAGCTGAGAAATTGCAAACGTCGAGCAATTGCTCCGAGATGAAAAGTGCCAGCACTGAAAGCTGTTGCTAGCCAGCACCCTTCCTTGGAAGCGCTTTCACAGGCGCAGCAACACTGGGGCTTTGCGCTTCTATACGCACCAAACGTCACGGTCCTTCTCTTTCCGTCTCGTAGACACGAGCTGAGAAATTGCAAACGTCGAGCAATTGCTCAGAGATGAAAAGTGCCAGCACTGAAAGCTGTTGCTAGCCAGCACCCTTCCTTGGAAGCGCTTTTGTAGGCCTAAGAACACTGGGGCTCTGGGCTTCTCTAGCCACCTAATCTTCTGCTCATCCTCTCGCGCACTCTAAAGAGAGCTCAGGTGAGAAATTGCAAACGTCGAGCAATTGCTCAGAGATGAAAAGTGCCAGCACTGAAAGCTCTTGCTAGCCAGCACCCTTCCTTGGAAGCGCTTTCACAGGCGCAGCAACACTGGGGCTTTGCGCTTCTCTACCCACCAAACGTCACGGTCCTTCTCTTTCCGTCTCATAGACACGAGCTGAGAAATTGCAAACGTGGAGCAATTGCTCAGAGATGAAAAGTGCCAGCACTGAAAGCTCTTGCTAGCCAGCACCCTTCCTTGGAAGCGCTTTCACAGGCGCAGCAACACTGGGGCTTTGCGCTTCTCTACCCACCAAACGTCACGGTCCTTCTCTTTCCGTCTCGTAGACACGAGCTGAGAAATTGCAAACGTCCAGCAATTGCTCAGAGATGAAAAGTGCCAGCACTGAAAGCTGTTGCTAGCCAGCACCCTTCCTTGGAAGCGCTTTCACAGGCGCAGCAACACTGGGGCTTTGCGCTTCTATACGCACCAAACGTCACGGTCCTTCTCTTTCCGTCGGTAGACACGAGCTGAGAAATTGCAAACGTGGAGCAATTGCTCAGAGATGAAAAGTGCCAGCACTGAAAGCTGTTGCTAGCCAGCACCCTTCCTTGGAAGCGCTTTCACAGGCGCAGCAACACTGGGGCTTTGCGCTTCTCTACCCACCAAACGTCACGGTCCTTCTCTTTCCGTCTTGTAGACACGAGCTGAGAAATTGCAAACGTCGAGCAATTGCTCAGAGATGAAAAGTGCCAGCACTGAAAGCTGTTGCTAGCCAGCACCCTTCCTTGGAAGCGCTTTTGTAGGCCTAAGAACACTGGGGCTCTGGGCTTCTCTAGCCACCTCATCTTCTGCTCATCCTCTCGCGCACTCTAAAGAGAGCTCAGGTGAGAAATTGCAAACGTCGAGCAATTGCTCAGAGATGAAAAGTGCCAGCACTGAAAGCTCTTGCTAGCCAGCACCCTTCCTTGGAAGCGCTTTCACAGGCGCAGCAACACTGGGGCTTTGCGCTTCTCTAGCCACCAAACGTCACGGTCCTTCTCTTTCCGTCTCGTAGACACGAGCTGAGAAATTGCAAACGTCGAGCAATTGCTCCGAGATGAAAAGTGCCAGCACTGAAAGCTCTTGCTAGCCAGCACCCTTCCTTGGAAGCGCTTTCACAGGCGCAGCAACACTGGGGCTTTGCGCTTCTGTACCCACCAAACGTCACGGTCCTTCTCTTTCCGTCGGTAGACACGAGCTGAGAAATTGCAAACGTCGAGCAATTGCTCCGAGATGAAAAGTGCCAGCACTGAAAGCTCTTGCTAGCCAGCCCCCTTCCTTGGAAGCGCTTTTGTAGGCCTAAGAACACTGGGGCTCTGGGCTTCTCTAGCCACCTCATCTTCTGCTCATCCTCTCGCGCTCTAAAGAGAGCTCAGGTGAGAAATTGCAAACGTGGAGCAATTGCTCAGAGATGAAAAGTGCCAGCACTGAAAGCTCTTGCTAGCCAGCACCCTTCCTTGGAAGCGCTTTCACAGGCGCAGCAACACTGGGGCTTTGCGCTTCTCTACCCACCAAACGTCACGGTCCTTCTCTTTCCGTCTCGTAGACACGAGCTGAGAAATTGCAAACGTCGAGCAATTGCTCCGAGATGAAAAGTGCCAGCACTGAAAGCTCTTGCTAGCCAGCACCCTTCCTTGGAAGCGCTTTCACAGGCGCAGCAACACTGGGGCTTTGCGCTTCTCTAGCCACCAAAAGTCACGGTCCTTCTCTTTCCATCTCGTAGACACGAGCTGAGAAATTGCAAACGTCGAGCAATTGCTCAGAGATGAAAAGTGCCAGCACTGAAAGCTCTTGCTAGCCAGCACCCTTCCTTGGAAGCGCTTTTGTAGACCTAAGAACACTGGGGCTCTGGGCTTCTCCAGCCACCTAATCTTCTGCTCATCCTCTCGCGCACTCTAAAGAGAGCTCAGGTGAGAAATTGCAAACGACGAGCAATTGCTCAGAGATGAAAAGTGCCAGCACTGAAAGCTGTTGCTAGCCAGCACCCTTCCTTGGAAGCGCTTTCACAGGCGCAGCAACACTGGGGCTTTGCGCTTCTCTACCCACCAAACGTCACGGTCCTTCTCTTTCCGTCGGTAGACACGAGCTGAGAAATTGCAAACGTCGAGCAATTGCTCAGAGATGAAAAGTGCCAGCACTGAAAGCTGTTGCTAGCCAGCCCCCTTCCTTGGAAGCGCTTTTGTAGGCCTAAGAACACTGGGGCTCTGGGCTTCTCTAGCCACCTCATCTTCTGCTCATCCTCTCGCGCACTCTAAAGAGAGCTCAGGTGAGAAATTGCAAACGTCGAGCAATTGCTCAGAGATGAAAAGTGCCAGCACTGAAAGCTGTTGCTAGCCAGCACCCTTCCTTGGAAGCGCTTTCACAGGCGCAGCAACACTGGGGCTTTGCGCTTCTCTACCCACCAAACGTCACGGTCCTTCTCTTTCCGTCTCGTAGACACGAGCTGAGAAATTGCAAACGTCGAGCAATTGCTCAGAGATGAAAAGTGCCAGCACTGAAAGCTGTTGCTAGCCAGCACCCTTCCTTGGAAGCGCTTTCACAGGCGCAGCAGCACTGGGGCTTTGCGCTTCTATACGCACCAAACGTCACGGTCCTCTTTCCGTCTCCTAGACACGAGCTGAGAAATTGCAAACGTCGAGCAATTGCTCAGAGATGAAAAGTGCCAGCACTGAAAGCTGTTGCTAGCCAGCACCCTTCCTTGGAAGCGCTTTCACAGGCGCAGCAACACTGGGGCTTTGCGCTTCTCTAGCCACCAAACGTCACGGTCCTTCTCTTTCCGTCTCCTAGACACGAGCTGAGAAATTGCAAACGTCGAGCAATTGCTCAGAGATGAAAAGTGCCAGCACTGAAAGCTCTTGCTAGCCAGCACCCTTCCTTGGAAGCGCTTTTGTAGGCCTAAGAACACTGGGGCTCTGGGCTTCTCTAGCCACCTCATCTTCTGCTCATCCTCTCGCGCACTCTAAAGAGAGCTCAGGTGAGAAATTGCAAACGTCGAGCAATTGCTCAGAGATGAAAAGTGCCAGCACTGAAAGCTCTTGCTAGCCAGCACCCTTCCTTGGAAGCGCTTTCACAGGCGCAGCAACACTGGGGCTTTGCGCTTCTCTAGCCACCAAATGTCACGGTCCTTCTCTTTCCGTCTTGTAGACACGAGCTGAGAAATTGCAAACGTCGAGCAATTGCTCAGAGATGAAAAGTGCCAGCACTGAAAGCTGTTGCTAGCCAGCACCCTTCCTTGGAAGCGCTTTTGTAGGCCTAAGAACACTGGGGCTCTGGGCTTCTCTAGCCACCTCATCTTCTGCTCATCCTCTCGCGCACTCTAAAGAGAGCTCAGGTGAGAAATTGCAAACGTCGAGCAATTGCTCAGAGATGAAAAGTGCCAGCACTGAAAGCTCTTGCTAGCCAGCACCCTTCCTTGGAAGCGCTTTCACAGGCGCAGCAACACTGGGGCTTTGCGCTTCTCTACCCACCAAACGTCACGGTCCTTCTCTTTCCGTCTCGTAGACACGAGCTGAGAAATTGCAAAAGTCCAGCAATTGCTCAGAGATGAAAAGTGCCAGCACTGAAAGCTCTTGCTAGCCAGCAGCCTTCCTTGGAAGCGCTTTCACAGGCGCAGCAACACTGGGGCTTTGCGCTTCTATACGCACCAAACGTCACGGTCCTTCTCTTTCCGTCGGTAGACACGAGCTGAGAAATTGCAAACGTGGAGCAATTGCTCCGAGATGAAAAGTGCCAGCACTGAAAGCTCTTGCTAGCCAGCACCCTTCCTTGGAAGCGCTTTCACAGGCGCAGCAACACTGGGGCTTTGCGCTTCTCTAGCCACCAAATGTCACGGTCCTTCTCTTTCCGTCTCCTAGACACGAGCTGAGAAATTGCAAACGTCGAGCAATTGCTCCGAGATGAAAAGTGCCAGCACTGAAAGCTGTTGCTAGCCAGCACCCTTCCTTGGAAGCGCTTTTGTAGGCCTAAGAACACTGGGGCTCTGGGCTTCTCTAGCCACCTCATCTTCTGCTCATCCTCTCGCGCACTCTAAAGAGAGCTCAGGTGAGAAATTGCAAACGTCCAGCAATTGCTCAGAGATGAAAAGTGCCAGCACTGAAAGCTGTTGCTAGCCAGCACCCTTCCTTGGAAGCGCTTTCACAGGCGCAGTAACACTGGGGCTTTGCACTTCTCTACGCACCAAACGTCACGGTCCTTCTCTTTCCGTCTCGTAGACACGAGCTGAGAAATTGCAAACGTGGAGCAATTGCTCCGAGATGAAAAGTGCCAGCACTGAAAGCTGTTGCTAGCCAGCACCCTTCCTTGGAAGCGCTTTCACAGGCGCAGCAACACTGGGGCTTTGCGCTTCTCTACCCACCAAATGTCACGGTCCTTCTCTTTCCGTCTCGTAGACACGAGCTGAGAAATTGCAAACGTCGAGCAATTGCTCAGAGATGAAAAGTGCCAGCACTGAAAGCTGTTGCTAGCCAGCACCCTTCCTTGGAAGCGCTTTCACAGGCGCAGCAACACTGGGGCTTTGCGCTTCTCTACCCACCAAACGTCACGGTCCTTCTCTTTCCGTCTCCTAGACACGAGCTGAGAAATTGCAAACGTCGAGCAATTGCTCAGAGATGAAAAGTGCCAGCACTGAAAGCTGTTGCTAGCCAGCACCCTTCCTTGGAAGCGCTTTTGTAGGCCTAAGAACACTGGGGCTCTGGGCTTCTCTAGCCACCTCATCTTCTGCTCATCCTCTCGCGCAGTTTAAAGAGAGCTCAGGTGAGAAATTGCAAACGTCCAGCAATTGCTCAGAGATGAAAAGTGCCAGCACTGAAAGCTCTTGCTAGCCAGCACCCTTCCTTGGAAGCGCTTTCACAGGCGCAGCAACACTGGGGCTTTGCGCTTCTCTAGCCACCAAACGTCACGGTCCTTCTCTTTCCGTCTCGTAGACACGAGCTGAGAAATTGCAAACGTCGAGCAATTGCTCAGAGATGAAAAGTGCCAGCACTGAAAGCTCTTGCTAGCCAGCACCCTTCCTTGGAAGCGCTTTCACAGGCGCAGCAACACTGGGGCTTTGCGCTTCTATACGCACCAAACGTCACGGTCCTTCTCTTTCCATCGGTAGACACGAGCTGAGAAATTGCAAACGTCGAGCAATTGCTCAGAGATGAAAAGTGCCAGCACTGAAAGCTGTTGCTAGCCAGCCCCCTTCCTTGGAAGCGCTTTTGTAGGCCTAAGAACACTGGGGCTCTGGGCTTCTCTAGCCACCTCATCTTCTGCTCATCCTCTCGCGCACTCTAAAGAGAGCTCAGGTGAGAAATTGCAAACGTCGAGCAATTGCTCAGAGATGAAAAGTGCCAGCACTGAAAGCTCTTGCTAGCCAGCCCCCTTCCTTGGAAGCGCTTTCACAGGCGCAGCAACACTGGGGCTTTGCACTTCTCTACGCACCAAATGTCACGGTCCTTCTCTTTCCGTCTCGTAGACACGAGCTGAGAAATTGCAAACGTCGAGCAATTGCTCAGAGATGAAAAGTGCCAGCACTGAAAGCTGTTGCTAGCCAGCACCCTTCCTTGGAAGCGCTTTCACAGGCGCAGCAACACTGGGGCTTTGCGCTTCTCTACCCACCAAACGTCACGGTCCTTCTCTTTCCGTCTCGTAGACACGAGCTGAGAAATTGCAAACGTCGAGCAATTGCTCCGAGATGAAAAGTGCCAGCACTGAAAGCTGTTGCTAGCCAGCACCCTTCCTTGGAAGCGCTTTCACAGGCGCAGCAACACTGGGGCTTTGCGCTTCTCTAGCCACCAAACGTCACGGTCCTTCTCTTTCCGTCTCGTAGACACGAGCTGAGAAATTGCAAACGTCGAGCAATTGCTCCGAGATGAAAAGTGCCAGCACTGAAAGCTGTTGCTAGCCAGCACCCTTCCTTGGAAGCGCTTTTGTAGGCCTAAGAACACTGGGGCTCTGGGCTTCTCTAGCCACCTAATCTTCTGCTCATCCTCTCGCGCACTCTAAAGAGAGCTCAGGTGAGAAATTGCAAACGTCGAGCAATTGCTCAGAGATGAAAAGTGCCAGCACTGAAAGCTCTTGCTAGCCAGCACCCTTCCTTGGAAGCGCTTTCACAGGCGCAGCAACACTGGGGCTTTGCGCTTCTCTACCCACCAAACGTCACGGTCCTTCTCTTTCCGTCTCATAGACACGAGCTGAGAAATTGCAAACGTGGAGCAATTGCTCAGAGATGAAAAGTGCCAGCACTGAAAGCTCTTGCTAGCCAGCACCCTTCCTTGGAAGCGCTTTCACAGGCGCAGCAACACTGGGGCTTTGCGCTTCTCTACCCACCAAACGTCACGGTCCTTCTCTTTCCGTCTCGTAGACACGAGCTGAGAAATTGCAAACGTGCAGCAATTGCTCAGAGATGAAAAGTGCCAGCACTGAAAGCTGTTGCTAGCCAGCACCCTTCCTTGGAAGCGCTTTCACAGGCGCAGCAACACTGGGGCTTTGCGCTTCTATACGCACCAAACGTCACGGTCCTTCTCTTTCCGTCGGTAGACACGAGCTGAGAAATTGCAAACGTGGAGCAATTGCTCAGAGATGAAAAGTGCCAGCACTGAAAGCTGTTGCTAGCCAGCACCCTTCCTTGGAAGCGCTTTCACAGGCGCAGCAACACTGGGGCTTTGCGCTTCTCTAGCCACCAAACGTCACGGTCCTTCTCTTTCCGTCTCGTAGACACGAGCTGAGAAATTGCAAACGTCGAGCAATTGCTCAGAGATGAAAAGTGCCAGCACTGAAAGCTGTTGCTAGCCAGCCCCCTTCCTTGGAAGCGCTTTTGTAGGCCTAAGAACACTGGGGCTCTGGGCTTCTCTAGCCACCTCATCTTCTGCTCATCCTCTCGCGCACTCTAAAGAGAGCTCAGGTGAGAAATTGCAAACGTCGAGCAATTGCTCAGAGATGAAAAGTGCCAGCACTGAAAGCTCTTGCTAGCCAGCACCCTTCCTTGGAAGCGCTTTCACAGGCGCAGCAACACTGGGGCTTTGCGCTTCTCTAGCCACCAAACGTCACGGTCCTTCTCTTTCCGTCTCGTAGACACGAGCTGAGAAATTGCAAACGTCGAGCAATTGCTCAGAGATGAAAAGTGCCAGCACTGAAAGCTCTTGCTAGCCAGCACCCTTCCTTGGAAGCGCTTTTGTAGGCCTAAGAACACTGGGGCTCTGGGCTTCTCTAGCCACCTCATCTTCTGCTCATCCTCTCGCGCTCTAAAGAGAGCTCAGGTGAGAAATTGCAAACGTCGAGCAATTGCTCAGAGATGAAAAGTGCCAGCACTGAAAGCTCTTGCTAGCCAGCACCCTTCCTTGGAAGCGCTTTCACAGGCGCAGCAACACTGGGGCTTTGCGCTTCTCTACCCACCAAACGTCACGGTCCTTCTCTTTCCGTCTCGTAGACACGAGCTGAGAAATTGCAAACGTCGAGCAATTGCTCCGAGATGAAAAGTGCCAGCACTGAAAGCTCTTGCTAGCCAGCACCCTTCCTTGGAAGCGCTTTCACAGGCGCAGCAACACTGGGGCTTTGCGCTTCTCTACCCACCAAAAGTCACGGTCCTTCTCTTTCCATCTCGTAGACACGAGCTGAGAAATTGCAAACGTCGAGCAATTGCTCAGAGATGAAAAGTGCCAGCACTGAAAGCTCTTGCTAGCCAGCACCCTTCCTTGGAAGCGCTTTTGTAGGCCTAAGAACACTGGGGCTCTGGGCTTCTCCAGCCACCTAATCTTCTGCTCATCCTCTCGCGCACTCTAAAGAGAGCTCAGGTGAGAAATTGCAAACGACGAGCAATTGCTCAGAGATGAAAAGTGCCAGCACTGAAAGCTGTTGCTAGCCAGCACCCTTCCTTGGAAGCGCTTTCACAGGCGCAGCAACACTGGGGCTTTGCGCTTCTCTACCCACCAAACGTCACGGTCCTTCTCTTTCCGTCGGTAGACACGAGCTGAGAAATTGCAAACGTCGAGCAATTGCTCAGAGATGAAAAGTGCCAGCACTGAAAGCTGTTGCTAGCCAGCCCCCTTCCTTGGAAGCGCTTTTGTAGGCCTAAGAACACTGGGGCTCTGGGCTTCTCTAGCCACCTCATCTTCTGCTCATCCTCTCGCGCACTCTAAAGAGAGCTCAGGTGAGAAATTGCAAACGTCGAGCAATTGCTCAGAGATGAAAAGTGCCAGCACTGAAAGCTGTTGCTAGCCAGCACCCTTCCTTGGAAGCGCTTTCACAGGCGCAGCAACACTGGGGCTTTGCGCTTCTCTACCCACCAAACGTCACGGTCCTTCTCTTTCCGTCTCGTAGACACGAGCTGAGAAATTGCAAACGTCGAGCAATTGCTCAGAGATGAAAAGTGCCAGCACTGAAAGCTGTTGCTAGCCAGCACCCTTCCTTGGAAGCGCTTTCACAGGCGCAGCAGCACTGGGGCTTTGCGCTTCTATACGCACCAAACGTCACGGTCCTCTTTCCGTCTCGTAGACACGAGCTGAGAAATTGCAAACGTCGAGCAATTGCTCAGAGATGAAAAGTGCCAGCACTGAAAGCTCTTGCTAGCCAGCACCCTTCCTTGGAAGCGCTTTCACAGGCGCAGCAACACTGGGGCTTTGCGCTTCTCTACCCACCAAACGTCACGGTCCTTCTCTTTCCGTCTCGTAGACACGAGCTGAGAAATTGCAAACGTCGAGCAATTGCTCAGAGATGAAAAGTGCCAGCACTGAAAGCTCTTGCTAGCCAGCACCCTTCCTTGGAAGCGCTTTTGTAGGCCTAAGAACACTGGGGCTCTGGGCTTCTCTAGCCACCTCATCTTCTGCTCATCCTCTCGCGCACTCTAAAGAGAGCTCAGGTGAGAAATTGCAAACGTCGAGCAATTGCTCAGAGATGAAAAGTGCCAGCACTGAAAGCTCTTGCTAGCCAGCACCCTTCCTTGGAAGCGCTTTCACAGGCGCAGCAACACTGGGGCTTTGCGCTTCTCTAGCCACCAAATGTCACGGTCCTTCTCTTTCCGTCTTGTAGACACGAGCTGAGAAATTGCAAACGTCGAGCAATTGCTCCGAGATGAAAAGTGCCAGCACTGAAAGCTGTTGCTAGCCAGCCCCCTTCCTTGGAAGCGCTTTTGTAGGCCTAAGAACACTGGGGCTCTGGGCTTCTCTAGCCACCTCATCTTCTGCTCATCCTCTCGCGCACTCTAAAGAGAGCTCAGGTGAGAAATTGCAAACGTCGAGCAATTGCTCAGAGATGAAAAGTGCCAGCACTGAAAGCTGTTGCTAGCCAGCACCCTTCCTTGGAAGCGCTTTCACAGGCGCAGCAACACTGGGGCTTTGCGCTTCTCTACCCACCAAACGTCACGGTCCTTCTCTTTCCGTCTCGTAGACACGAGCTGAGAAATTGCAAAAGTCCAGCAATTGCTCAGAGATGAAAAGTGCCAGCACTGAAAGCTCTTGCTAGCCAGCAGCCTTCCTTGGAAGCGCTTTCACAGGCGCAGCAACACTGGGGCTTTGCGCTTCTATACGCACCAAATGTCACGGTCCTTCTCTTTCCGTCTTGTAGACACGAGCTGAGAAATTGCAAACGTGGAGCAATTGCTCAGAGATGAAAAGTGCCAGCACTGAAAGCTCTTGCTAGCCAGCACCCTTCCTTGGAAGCGCTTTCACAGGCGCAGCAACACTGGGGCTTTGCGCTTCTCTAGCCACCAAATGTCACGGTCCTTCTCTTTCCGTCTTGTAGACACGAGCTGAGAAATTGCAAACGTCGAGCAATTGCTCCGAGATGAAAAGTGCCAGCACTGAAAGCTGTTGCTAGCCAGCACCCTTCCTTGGAAGCGCTTTTGTAGGCCTAAGAACACTGGGGCTCTGGGCTTCTCTAGCCACCTCATCTTCTGCTCATCCTCTCGCGCAGTTTAAAGAGAGCTCAGGTGAGAAATTGCAAACGTCCAGCAATTGCTCAGAGATGAAAAGTGCCAGCACTGAAAGCTGTTGCTAGCCAGCACCCTTCCTTGGAAGCGCTTTCACAGGCGCAGTAACACTGGGGCTTTGCACTTCTCTACGCACCAAACGTCACGGTCCTTCTCTTTCCGTCTCGTAGACACGAGCTGAGAAATTGCAAACGTCGAGCAATTGCTCAGAGATGAAAAGTGCCAGCACTGAAAGCTGTTGCTAGCCAGCACCCTTCCTTGGAAGCGCTTTCACAGGCGCAGCAACACTGGGGCTTTGCGCTTCTCTACCCACCAAATGTCACGGTCCTTCTCTTTCCGTCTCGTAGACACGAGCTGAGAAATTGCAAACGTCGAGCAATTGCTCAGAGATGAAAAGTGCCAGCACTGAAAGCTCTTGCTAGCCAGCACCCTTCCTTGGAAGCGCTTTCACAGGCGCAGCAACACTGGGGCTTTGCGCTTCTCTACCCACCAAACGTCACGGTCCTTCTCTTTCCGTCTCCTAGACACGAGCTGAGAAATTGCAAACGTCGAGCAATTGCTCAGAGATGAAAAGTGCCAGCACTGAAAGCTGTTGCTAGCCAGCACCCTTCCTTGGAAGCGCTTTTGTAGGCCTAAGAACACTGGGGCTCTGGGCTTCTCTAGCCACCTCATCTTCTGCTCATCCTCTCGCGCAGTTTAAAGAGAGCTCAGGTGAGAAATTGCAAACGTCCAGCAATTGCTCAGAGATGAAAAGTGCCAGCACTGAAAGCTCTTGCTAGCCAGCACCCTTCCTTGGAAGCGCTTTCACAGGCGCAGCAACACTGGGGCTTTGCGCTTCTCTACCCACCAAACGTCACGGTCCTTCTCTTTCCGTCGGTAGACACGAGCTGAGAAATTGCAAACGTCGAGCAATTGCTCCGAGATGAAAAGTGCCAGCACTGAAAGCTCTTGCTAGCCAGCCCCCTTCCTTGGAAGCGCTTTTGTAGGCCTAAGAACACTGGGGCTCTGGGCTTCTCTAGCCACCTCATCTTCTGCTCATCCTCTCGCGCTCTAAAGAGAGCTCAGGTGAGAAATTGCAAACGTGGAGCAATTGCTCAGAGATGAAAAGTGCCAGCACTGAAAGCTCTTGCTAGCCAGCACCCTTCCTTGGAAGCGCTTTCACAGGCGCAGCAACACTGGGGCTTTGCGCTTCTCTACCCACCAAACGTCACGGTCCTTCTCTTTCCGTCTCGTAGACACGAGCTGAGAAATTGCAAACGTCGAGCAATTGCTCAGAGATGAAAAGTGCCAGCACTGAAAGCTCTTGCTAGCCAGCACCCTTCCTTGGAAGCGCTTTCACAGGCGCAGCAACACTGGGGCTTTGCGCTTCTCTAGCCACCAAAAGTCACGGTCCTTCTCTTTCCATCTCGTAGACACGAGCTGAGAAATTGCAAACGTCGAGCAATTGCTCAGAGATGAAAAGTGCCAGCACTGAAAGCTCTTGCTAGCCAGCACCCTTCCTTGGAAGCGCTTTTGTAGGCCTAAGAACACTGGGGCTCTGGGCTTCTCCAGCCACCTAATCTTCTGCTCATCCTCTCGCGCACTCTAAAGAGAGCTCAGGTGAGAAATTGCAAACGACGAGCAATTGCTCAGAGATGAAAAGTGCCAGCACTGAAAGCTGTTGCTAGCCAGCACCCTTCCTTGGAAGCGCTTTCACAGGCGCAGCAACACTGGGGCTTTGCGCTTCTCTACCCACCAAAAGTCACGGTCCTTCTCTTTCCGTCGGTAGACACGAGCTGAGAAATTGCAAACGTCGAGCAATTGCTCAGAGATGAAAAGTGCCAGCACTGAAAGCTGTTGCTAGCCAGCACCCTTCCTTGGAAGCGCTTTCACAGGCGCAGCAGCACTGGGGCTTTGCGCTTCTATACGCACCAAACGTCACGGTCCTCTTTCCGTCTCCTAGACACGAGCTGAGAAATTGCAAACGTCGAGCAATTGCTCAGAGATGAAAAGTGCCAGCACTGAAAGCTGTTGCTAGCCAGCACCCTTCCTTGGAAGCGCTTTCACAGGCGCAGCAACACTGGGGCTTTGCGCTTCTCTAGCCACCAAACGTCACGGTCCTTCTCTTTCCGTCTCCTAGACACGAGCTGAGAAATTGCAAACGTCGAGCAATTGCTCAGAGATGAAAAGTGCCAGCACTGAAAGCTCTTGCTAGCCAGCACCCTTCCTTGGAAGCGCTTTTGTAGGCCTAAGAACACTGGGGCTCTGGGCTTCTCTAGCCACCTCATCTTCTGCTCATCCTCGCGCGCACTCTAAAGAGAGCTCAGGTGAGAAATTGCAAACGTCGAGCAATTGCTCAGAGATGAAAAGTGCCAGCACTGAAAGCTCTTGCTAGCCAGCACCCTTCCTTGGAAGCGCTTTCACAGGCGCAGCAACACTGGGGCTTTGCGCTTCTCTACCCACCAAACGTCACGGTCCTTCTCTTTCCGTCTCGTAGACACGAGCTGAGAAATTGCAAAAGTCCAGCAATTGCTCAGAGATGAAAAGTGCCAGCACTGAAAGCTGTTGCTAGCCAGCAGCCTTCCTTGGAAGCGCTTTCACAGGCGCAGCAACACTGGGGCTTTGCGCTTCTATACGCACCAAACGTCACGGTCCTTCTCTTTCCGTCGGTAGACACGAGCTGAGAAATTGCAAACGTGGAGCAATTGCTCAGAGATGAAAAGTGCCAGCACTGAAAGCTCTTGCTAGCCAGCACCCTTCCTTGGAAGCGCTTTCACAGGCGCAGCAACACTGGGGCTTTGCGCTTCTCTAGCCACCAAATGTCACGGTCCTTCTCTTTCCGTCTCGTAGACACGAGCTGAGAAATTGCAAACGTCGAGCAATTGCTCCGAGATGAAAAGTGCCAGCACTGAAAGCTGTTGCTAGCCAGCACCCTTCCTTGGAAGCGCTTTTGTAGGCCTAAGAACACTGGGGCTCTGGGCTTCTCTAGCCACCTCATCTTCTGCTCATCCTCTCGCGCACTCTAAAGAGAGCTCAGGTGAGAAATTGCAAACGACGAGCAATTGCTCAGAGATGAAAAGTGCCAGCACTGAAAGCTGTTGCTAGCCAGCCCCCTTCCTTGGAAGCGCTTTCACAGGCGCAGTAACACTGGGGCTTTGCACTTCTCTACGCACCAAACGTCACGGTCCTTCTCTTTCCGTCTCGTAGACACGAGCTGAGAAATCGAAAACGTCAAGCAATTGCTCCGAGATGAAAAGTGCCAGCACTGAAAGCTGTTGCTAGCCAGCACCCTTCCTTGGAAGCGCTTTCACAGGCGCAGCAACACTGGGGCTTTGCGCTTCTCTACCCACCAAATGTCACGGTCCTTCTCTTTCCGTCTCGTAGACACGAGCTGAGAAATTGCAAACGTCGAGCAATTGCTCAGAGATGAAAAGTGCCAGCACTGAAAGCTGTTGCTAGCCAGCACCCTTCCTTGGAAGCGCTTTCACAGGCGCAGCAACACTGGGGCTTTGCGCTTCTCTACCCACCAAACGTCACGGTCCTTCACTTTCCGTCTCGTAGACACGAGCTGAGAAATTGCAAACGTCGAGCAATTGCTCAGAGATGAAAAGGGCCAGCACTGAAAGCTGTTGCTAGCCAGCACCCTTCCTTGGAAGCGCTTTTGTAGGCCTAAGAACACTGGGGCTCTGGGCTTCTCTAGCCACCTCATCTTCTGCTCATCCTCTCGCGCAGTTTAAAGAGAGCTCAGGTGAGAAATTGCAAACGTCCAGCAATTGCTCAGAGATGAAAAGTGCCAGCACTGAAAGCTCTTGCTAGCCAGCACCCTTCCTTGGAAGCGCTTTCACAGGCGCAGCAACACTGGGGCTTTGCGCTTCTCTAGCCACCAAACGTCACGGTCCTTCTCTTTCCGTCTCGTAGACACGAGCTGAGAAATTGCAAACGTCCAGCAATTGCTCAGAGATGAAAAGTGCCAGCACTGAAAGCTCTTGCTAGCCAGCAGCCTTCCTTGGAAGCGCTTTCACAGGCGCAGCAACACTGGGGCTTTGCGCTTCTATACGCACCAAACGTCACGGTCCTTCTCTTTCCGTCGGTAGACACGAGCTGAGAAATTGCAAACGTGGAGCAATTGCTCAGAGATGAAAAGTGCCAGCACTGAAAGCTGTTGCTAGCCAGCACCCTTCCTTGGAAGCGCTTTCACAGGCGCAGCAACACTGGGGCTTTGCGCTTCTCTAGCCACCAAATGTCACGGTCCTTCTCTTTCCGTCTTGTAGACACGAGCTGAGAAATTGCAAACGTCGAGCAATTGCTCAGAGATGAAAAGTGCCAGCACTGAAAGCTGTTGCTAGCCAGCACCCTTCCTTGGAAGCGCTTTTGTAGGCCTAAGAACACTGGGGCTCTGGGCTTCTCTAGCCACCTCATCTTCTGCTCATCCTCTCGCGCACTCTAAAGAGAGCTCAGGTGAGAAATTGCAAACGTCGAGCAATTGCTCAGAGATGAAAAGTGCCAGCACTGAAAGCTCTTGCTAGCCAGCACCCTTCCTTGGAAGCGCTTTTGTAGGCCTAAGAACACTGGGGCTCTGGGCTTCTCTAGCCACCTCATCTTCTGCTCATCCTCTCGCGCTCTAAAGAGAGCTCAGGTGAGAAATTGCAAACGTGGAGCAATTGCTCAGAGATGAAAAGTGCCAGCACTGAAAGCTGTTGCTAGCCAGCACCCTTCCTTGGAAGCGCTTTCACAGGCGCAGCAACACTGGGGCTTTGCGCTTCTCTACCCACCAAACGTCACGGTCCTTCTCTTTCCATCTCGTAGACACGAGCTGAGAAATTGCAAACGTCGAGCAATTGCTCAGAGATGAAAAGTGCCAGCACTGAAAGCTCTTGCTAGCCAGCACCCTTCCTTGGAAGCGCTTTTGTAGGCCTAAGAACACTGGGGCTCTGGGCTTCTCCAGCCACCTAATCTTCTGCTCATCCTCTCGCGCACTCTAAAGAGAGCTCAGGTGAGAAATTGCAAACGACGAGCAATTGCTCAGAGATGAAAAGTGCCAGCACTGAAAGCTGTTGCTAGCCAGCACCCTTCCTTGGAAGCGCTTTCACAGGCGCAGCAACACTGGGGCTTTGCGCTTCTCTACCCACCAAACGTCACGGTCCTTCTCTTTCCGTCGGTAGACACGAGCTGAGAAATTGCAAACGTCGAGCAATTGCTCAGAGATGAAAAGTGCCAGCACTGAAAGCTGTTGCTAGCCAGCCCCCTTCCTTGGAAGCGCTTTTGTAGGCCTAAGAACACTGGGGCTCTGGGCTTCTCTAGCCACCTCATCTTCTGCTCATCCTCTCGCGCACTCTAAAGAGAGCTCAGGTGAGAAATTGCAAACGTCGAGCAATTGCTCAGAGATGAAAAGTGCCAGCACTGAAAGCTGTTGCTAGCCAGCACCCTTCCTTGGAAGCGCTTTCACAGGCGCAGCAACACTGGGGCTTTGCGCTTCTCTACCCACCAAACGTCACGGTCCTTCTCTTTCCGTCTCGTAGACACGAGCTGAGAAATTGCAAACGTCGAGCAATTGCTCAGAGATGAAAAGTGCCAGCACTGAAAGCTGTTGCTAGCCAGCACCCTTCCTTGGAAGCGCTTTCACAGGCGCAGCAGCACTGGGGCTTTGCGCTTCTATACGCACCAAACGTCACGGTCCTCTTTCCGTCTCGTAGACACGAGCTGAGAAATTGCAAACGTCGAGCAATTGCTCAGAGATGAAAAGTGCCAGCACTGAAAGCTCTTGCTAGCCAGCACCCTTCCTTGGAAGCGCTTTCACAGGCGCAGCAACACTGGGGCTTTGCGCTTCTCTACCCACCAAACGTCACGGTCCTTCTCTTTCCGTCTCGTAGACACGAGCTGAGAAATTGCAAACGTCGAGCAATTGCTCAGAGATGAAAAGTGCCAGCACTGAAAGCTCTTGCTAGCCAGCACCCTTCCTTGGAAGCGCTTTTGTAGGCCTAAGAACACTGGGGCTCTGGGCTTCTCTAGCCACCTCATCTTCTGCTCATCCTCTCGCGCACTCTAAAGAGAGCTCAGGTGAGAAATTGCAAACGTCGAGCAATTGCTCAGAGATGAAAAGTGCCAGCACTGAAAGCTCTTGCTAGCCAGCACCCTTCCTTGGAAGCGCTTTCACAGGCGCAGCAACACTGGGGCTTTGCGCTTCTCTAGCCACCAAATGTCACGGTCCTTCTCTTTCCGTCTTGTAGACACGAGCTGAGAAATTGCAAACGTCGAGCAATTGCTCAGAGATGAAAAGTGCCAGCACTGAAAGCTGTTGCTAGCCAGCACCCTTCCTTGGAAGCGCTTTTGTAGGCCTAAGAACACTGGGGCTCTGGGCTTCTCTAGCCACCTCATCTTCTGCTCATCCTCTCGCGCACTCTAAAGAGAGCTCAGGTGAGAAATTGCAAACGTCGAGCAATTGCTCAGAGATGAAAAGTGCCAGCACTGAAAGCTCTTGCTAGCCAGCACCCTTCCTTGGAAGCGCTTTCACAGGCGCAGCAACACTGGGGCTTTGCGCTTCTCTACCCACCAAACGTCACGGTCCTTCTCTTTCCGTCTCGTAGACACGAGCTGAGAAATTGCAAAAGTCCAGCAATTGCTCAGAGATGAAAAGTGCCAGCACTGAAAGCTCTTGCTAGCCAGCAGCCTTCCTTGGAAGCGCTTTCACAGGCGCAGCAACACTGGGGCTTTGCGCTTCTATACGCACCAAATGTCACGGTCCTTCTCTTTCCGTCTTGTAGACACGAGCTGAGAAATTGCAAACGTGGAGCAATTGCTCAGAGATGAAAAGTGCCAGCACTGAAAGCTCTTGCTAGCCAGCACCCTTCCTTGGAAGCGCTTTCACAGGCGCAGCAACACCGGGGCTTTGCGCTTCTCTAGCCACCAAATGTCACGGTCCTTCTCTTTCCGTCTTGTAGACACGAGCTGAGAAATTGCAAACGTCGAGCAATTGCTCCGAGATGAAAAGTGCCAGCACTGAAAGCTGTTGCTAGCCAGCACCCTTCCTTGGAAGCGCTTTTGTAGGCCTAAGAACACTGGGGCTCTGGGCTTCTCTAGCCACCTCATCTTCTGCTCATCCTCTCGCGCAGTTTAAAGAGAGCTCAGGTGAGAAATTGCAAACGTCCAGCAATTGCTCAGAGATGAAAAGTGCCAGCACTGAAAGCTGTTGCTAGCCAGCACCCTTCCTTGGAAGCGCTTTCACAGGCGCAGTAACACTGGGGCTTTGCACTTCTCTACGCACCAAACGTCACGGTCCTTCTCTTTCCGTCTCGTAGACACGAGCTGAGAAATTGCAAACGTCGAGCAATTGCTCAGAGATGAAAAGTGCCAGCACTGAAAGCTGTTGCTAGCCAGCACCCTTCCTTGGAAGCGCTTTCACAGGCGCAGCAACACTGGGGCTTTGCGCTTCTCTACCCACCAAATGTCACGGTCCTTCTCTTTCCGTCTCGTAGACACGAGCTGAGAAATTGCAAACGTCGAGCAATTGCTCAGAGATGAAAAGTGCCAGCACTGAAAGCTCTTGCTAGCCAGCACCCTTCCTTGGAAGCGCTTTCACAGGCGCAGCAACACTGGGGCTTTGCGCTTCTCTACCCACCAAACGTCACGGTCCTTCTCTTTCCGTCTCCTAGACACGAGCTGAGAAATTGCAAACGTCGAGCAATTGCTCAGAGATGAAAAGTGCCAGCACTGAAAGCTGTTGCTAGCCAGCACCCTTCCTTGGAAGCGCTTTTGTAGGCCTAAGAACACTGGGGCTCTGGGCTTCTCTAGCCACCTCATCTTCTGCTCATCCTCTCGCGCAGTTTAAAGAGAGCTCAGGTGAGAAATTGCAAACGTCCAGCAATTGCTCAGAGATGAAAAGTGCCAGCACTGAAAGCTCTTGCTAGCCAGCACCCTTCCTTGGAAGCGCTTTCACAGGCGCAGCAACACTGGGGCTTTGCGCTTCTCTACCCACCAAACGTCACGGTCCTTCTCTTTCCGTCGGTAGACACGAGCTGAGAAATTGCAAACGTCGAGCAATTGCTCCGAGATGAAAAGTGCCAGCACTGAAAGCTCTTGCTAGCCAGCACCCTTCCTTGGAAGCGCTTTTGTAGGCCTAAGAACACTGGGGCTCTGGGCTTCTCTAGCCACCTCATCTTCTGCTCATCCTCTCGCGCTCTAAAGAGAGCTCAGGTGAGAAATTGCAAACGTGGAGCAATTGCTCAGAGATGAAAAGTGCCAGCACTGAAAGCTCTTGCTAGCCAGCACCCTTCCTTGGAAGCGCTTTCACAGGCGCAGCAACACTGGGGCTTTGCGCTTCTCTACCCACCAAACGTCACGGTCCTTCTCTTTCCGTCTCGTAGACACGAGCTGAGAAATTGCAAACGTCGAGCAATTGCTCAGAGATGAAAAGTGCCAGCACTGAAAGCTCTTGCTAGCCAGCACCCTTCCTTGGAAGCGCTTTCACAGGCGCAGCAACACTGGGGCTTTGCGCTTCTCTAGCCACCAAAAGTCACGGTCCTTCTCTTTCCATCTCGTAGACACGAGCTGAGAAATTGCAAACGTCGAGCAATTGCTCAGAGATGAAAAGTGCCAGCACTGAAAGCTCTTGCTAGCCAGCACCCTTCCTTGGAAGCGCTTTTGTAGGCCTAAGAACACTGGGGCTCTGGGCTTCTCCAGCCACCTAATCTTCTGCTCATCCTCTCGCGCACTCTAAAGAGAGCTCAGGTGAGAAATTGCAAACGACGAGCAATTGCTCAGAGATGAAAAGTGCCAGCACTGAAAGCTGTTGCTAGCCAGCACCCTTCCTTGGAAGCGCTTTCACAGGCGCAGCAACACTGGGGCTTTGCGCTTCTCTACCCACCAAAAGTCACGGTCCTTCTCTTTCCGTCGGTAGACACGAGCTGAGAAATTGCAAACGTCGAGCAATTGCTCAGAGATGAAAAGTGCCAGCACTGAAAGCTGTTGCTAGCCAGCACCCTTCCTTGGAAGCGCTTTCACAGGCGCAGCAGCACTGGGGCTTTGCGCTTCTATACGCACCAAACGTCACGGTCCTCTTTCCGTCTCCTAGACACGAGCTGAGAAATTGCAAACGTCGAGCAATTGCTCAGAGATGAAAAGTGCCAGCACTGAAAGCTGTTGCTAGCCAGCACCCTTCCTTGGAAGCGCTTTCACAGGCGCAGCAACACTGGGGCTTTGCGCTTCTCTAGCCACCAAACGTCACGGTCCTTCTCTTTCCGTCTCCTAGACACGAGCTGAGAAATTGCAAACGTCGAGCAATTGCTCAGAGATGAAAAGTGCCAGCACTGAAAGCTCTTGCTAGCCAGCACCCTTCCTTGGAAGCGCTTTTGTAGGCCTAAGAACACTGGGGCTCTGGGCTTCTCTAGCCACCTCATCTTCTGCTCATCCTCGCGCGCACTCTAAAGAGAGCTCAGGTGAGAAATTGCAAACGTCGAGCAATTGCTCAGAGATGAAAAGTGCCAGCACTGAAAGCTCTTGCTAGCCAGCACCCTTCCTTGGAAGCGCTTTCACAGGCGCAGCAACACTGGGGCTTTGCGCTTCTCTACCCACCAAACGTCACGGTCCTTCTCTTTCCGTCTCGTAGACACGAGCTGAGAAATTGCAAAAGTCCAGCAATTGCTCAGAGATGAAAAGTGCCAGCACTGAAAGCTGTTGCTAGCCAGCAGCCTTCCTTGGAAGCGCTTTCACAGGCGCAGCAACACTGGGGCTTTGCGCTTCTATACGCACCAAACGTCACGGTCCTTCTCTTTCCGTCGGTAGACACGAGCTGAGAAATTGCAAACGTGGAGCAATTGCTCAGAGATGAAAAGTGCCAGCACTGAAAGCTCTTGCTAGCCAGCACCCTTCCTTGGAAGCGCTTTCACAGGCGCAGCAACACTGGGGCTTTGCGCTTCTCTAGCCACCAAATGTCACGGTCCTTCTCTTTCCGTCTCGTAGACACGAGCTGAGAAATTGCAAACGTCGAGCAATTGCTCAGAGATGAAAAGTGCCAGCACTGAAAGCTCTTGCTAGCCAGCACCCTTCCTTGGAAGCGCTTTTGTAGGCCTAAGAACACTGGGGCTCTGGGCTTCTCTAGCCACCTCATCTTCTGCTCATCCTCTCGCGCACTCTAAAGAGAGCTCAGGTGAGAAATTGCAAACGACGAGCAATTGCTCAGAGATGAAAAGTGCCAGCACTGAAAGCTGTTGCTAGCCAGCCCCCTTCCTTGGAAGCGCTTTCACAGGCGCAGTAACACTGGGGCTTTGCACTTCTCTACGCACCAAACGTCACGGTCCTTCTCTTTCCGTCTCGTAGACACGAGCTGAGAAATCGAAAACGTCAAGCAATTGCTCCGAGATGAAAAGTGCCAGCACTGAAAGCTGTTGCTAGCCAGCACCCTTCCTTGGAAGCGCTTTCACAGGCGCAGCAACACTGGGGCTTTGCGCTTCTCTACCCACCAAATGTCACGGTCCTTCTCTTTCCGTCTCGTAGACACGAGCTGAGAAATTGCAAACGTCGAGCAATTGCTCAGAGATGAAAAGTGCCAGCACTGAAAGCTGTTGCTAGCCAGCACCCTTCCTTGGAAGCGCTTTCACAGGCGCAGCAACACTGGGGCTTTGCGCTTCTCTACCCACCAAACGTCACGGTCCTTCACTTTCCGTCTCGTAGACACGAGCTGAGAAATTGCAAACGTCGAGCAATTGCTCAGAGATGAAAAGGGCCAGCACTGAAAGCTGTTGCTAGCCAGCACCCTTCCTTGGAAGCGCTTTTGTAGGCCTAAGAACACTGGGGCTCTGGGCTTCTCTAGCCACCTCATCTTCTGCTCATCCTCTCGCGCAGTTTAAAGAGAGCTCAGGTGAGAAATTGCAAACGTCCAGCAATTGCTCAGAGATGAAAAGTGCCAGCACTGAAAGCTCTTGCTAGCCAGCACCCTTCCTTGGAAGCGCTTTCACAGGCGCAGCAACACTGGGGCTTTGCGCTTCTCTAGCCACCAAACGTCACGGTCCTTCTCTTTCCGTCTCGTAGACACGAGCTGAGAAATTGCAAACGTCCAGCAATTGCTCAGAGATGAAAAGTGCCAGCACTGAAAGCTCTTGCTAGCCAGCAGCCTTCCTTGGAAGCGCTTTCACAGGCGCAGCAACACTGGGGCTTTGCGCTTCTATACGCACCAAACGTCACGGTCCTTCTCTTTCCGTCGGTAGACACGAGCTGAGAAATTGCAAACGTGGAGCAATTGCTCAGAGATGAAAAGTGCCAGCACTGAAAGCTGTTGCTAGCCAGCACCCTTCCTTGGAAGCGCTTTCACAGGCGCAGCAACACTGGGGCTTTGCGCTTCTCTAGCCACCAAATGTCACGGTCCTTCTCTTTCCGTCTTGTAGACACGAGCTGAGAAATTGCAAACGTCGAGCAATTGCTCAGAGATGAAAAGTGCCAGCACTGAAAGCTGTTGCTAGCCAGCACCCTTCCTTGGAAGCGCTTTTGTAGGCCTAAGAACACTGGGGCTCTGGGCTTCTCTAGCCACCTCATCTTCTGCTCATCCTCTCGCGCACTCTAAAGAGAGCTCAGGTGAGAAATTGCAAACGTCGAGCAATTGCTCAGAGATGAAAAGTGCCAGCACTGAAAGCTCTTGCTAGCCAGCACCCTTCCTTGGAAGCGCTTTTGTAGGCCTAAGAACACTGGGGCTCTGGGCTTCTCTAGCCACCTCATCTTCTGCTCATCCTCTCGCGCTCTAAAGAGAGCTCAGGTGAGAAATTGCAAACGTCGAGCAATTGCTCAGAGATGAAAAGTGCCAGCACTGAAAGCTGTTGCTAGCCAGCACCCTTCCTTGGAAGCGCTTTCACAGGCGCAGCAACACTGGGGCTTTGCGCTTCTCTACCCACCAAACGTCACGGTCCTTCTCTTTCCATCTCGTAGACACGAGCTGAGAAATTGCAAACGTCGAGCAATTGCTCAGAGATGAAAAGTGCCAGCACTGAAAGCTCTTGCTAGCCAGCACCCTTCCTTGGAAGCGCTTTTGTAGGCCTAAGAACACTGGGGCTCTGGGCTTCTCCAGCCACCTAATCTTCTGCTCATCCTCTCGCGCACTCTAAAGAGAGCTCAGGTGAGAAATTGCAAACGACGAGCAATTGCTCAGAGATGAAAAGTGCCAGCACTGAAAGCTGTTGCTAGCCAGCACCCTTCCTTGGAAGCGCTTTCACAGGCGCAGCAACACTGGGGCTTTGCGCTTCTCTACCCACCAAACGTCACGGTCCTTCTCTTTCCGTCGGTAGACACGAGCTGAGAAATTGCAAACGTCGAGCAATTGCTCAGAGATGAAAAGTGCCAGCACTGAAAGCTGTTGCTAGCCAGCACCCTTCCTTGGAAGCGCTTTTGTAGGCCTAAGAACACTGGGGCTCTGGGCTTCTCTAGCCACCTCATCTTCTGCTCATCCTCTCGCGCACTCTAAAGAGAGCTCAGGTGAGAAATTGCAAACGTCGAGCAATTGCTCAGAGATGAAAAGGGCCAGCACTGAAAGCTGTTGCTAGCCAGCACCCTTCCTTGGAAGCGCTTTCACAGGCGCAGCAACACTGGGGCTTTGCGCTTCTCTACCCACCAAACGTCACGGTCCTTCTCTTTCCGTCTCGTAGACACGAGCTGAGAAATTGCAAACGTCGAGCAATTGCTCAGAGATGAAAAGTGCCAGCACTGAAAGCTCTTGCTAGCCAGCACCCTTCCTTGGAAGCGCTTTCACAGGTGCAGCAGCACTGGGGCTTTGCGCTTCTATACGCACCAAACGTCACGGTCCTTCTCTTTCCGTCTCCTAGACACGAGCTGAGAAATTGCAAATGTCGAGCAATTGCTCAGAGATGAAAAGTGCCAGCACTGAAAGCTCTTGCTAGCCAGCACCCTTCCTTGGAAGCGCTTTCACAGGCGCAGCAACACTGGGGCTTTGCGCTTCTCTAGCCACCAAAAGTCACGGTCCTTCTCTTTCCGTCTCGTAGACACGAGCTGAGAAATTGCAAACGTCGAGCAATTGCTCCGAGATGAAAAGTGCCAGCACTGAAAGCTGTTGCTAGCCAGCACCCTTCCTTGGAAGCGCTTTTGTAGGCCTAAGAACACTGGGGCTCTGGGCTTCTCTAGCCACCTCATCTTCTGCTCATCCTCGCGCGCACTCTAAAGAGAGCTCAGGTGAGAAATTGCAAACGTCGAGCAATTGCTCAGAGATGAAAAGTGCCAGCACTGAAAGCTCTTGCTAGCCAGCCCCCTTCCTTGGAAGCGCTTTTGTAGGCCTAAGAACACTGGGGCTCTGGGCTTCTCTAGCCACCTCATCTTCTGCTCATCCTCTCGCGCACTCTAAAGAGAGCTCAGGTGAGAAATTACAAATGTCGAGCAATTGCTCAGAGATGAAAAGTGCCAGCACTGAAAGCTGTTGCTAGCCAGCACCCTTCCTTGGAAGCGCTTTCACAGGCGCAGCAACACTGGGGCTTTGCGCTTCTCTAGCCACCAAATGTCACGGTCCTTCTCTTTCCGTCGGTAGACACGAGCTGAGAAATTGCAAACGTCGAGCAATTGCTCAGAGATGAAAAGTGCCAGCACTGAAAGCTCTTGCTAGCCAGCACCCTTCCTTGGAAGCGCTTTCACAGGCGCAGCAACACTGGGGCTTTGCGCTTCTCTACCCACGAAACGTCACGGTCCTTCTCTTTCCGTCGGTAGACACGAGCTGAGAAATTGCAAACGTCGAGCAATTGCTCAGAGATGAAAAGTGCCAGCACTGAAAGCTCTTGCTAGCCAGCCCCCTTCCTTGGAAGCGCTTTTGTAGGCCTAAGAACACTGGGGCTCTGGGCTTCTCTAGCCACCTCATCTTCTGCTCATCCTCTCGCGCTCTAAAGAGAGCTCAGGTGAGAAATTGCAAACGTGGAGCAATTGCTCAGAGATGAAAAGTGCCAGCACTGAAAGCTGTTGCTAGCCAGCACCCTTCCTTGGAAGCGCTTTCACAGGCGCAGCAACACTGGGGCTTTGCGCTTCTCTAGCCACCAAACGTCACGGTCATTCTCTTTCCGTCTCGTAGACACGAGCTGAGAAATTGCAAACGTCGAGCAATTGCTCCGAGATGAAAAGTGCCAGCACTGAAAGCTGTTGCTAGCCAGCACCCTTCCTTGGAAGCGCTTTCACAGGCGCAGCAACACTGGGGCTTTGCGCTTCTCTAGCCACCAAATGTCACGGTCCTTCTCTTTCCGTCTTGTAGACACGAGCTGAGAAATTGCAAACGTCGAGCAATTGCTCAGAGATGAAAAGTGCCAGCACTGAAAGCTGTTGCTAGCCAGCACCCTTCCTTGGAAGCGCTTTTGTAGGCCTAAGAACACTGGGGCTCTGGGCTTCTCTAGCCACCTCATCTTCTGCTCATCCTCTCGCGCACTCTAAAGAGAGCTCAGGTGAGAAATTGCAAACGTCCAGCAATTGCTCAGAGATGAAAAGTGCCAGCACTGAAAGCTGTTGCTAGCCAGCCCCCTTCCTTGGAAGCGCTTTCACAGGCGCAGCAACACTGGGGCTTTGCGCTTCTCTACCCACCAAACGTCACGGTCCTTCTCTTTCCGTCTCGTAGACACGAGCTGAGAAATTGCAAACGTCGAGCAATTGCTCCGAGATGAAAAGGGCCAGCACTGAAAGCTGTTGCTAGCCAGCCCCCTTCCTTGGAAGCGCTTTTGTAGGCCTAAGAACACTGGGGCTCTGGGCTTCTCTAGCCACCTCATCTTCTGCTCATCCTCTCGCGCACTCTAAAGAGAGCTCAGGTGAGAAATTGCAAACGTCGAGCAATTGCTCAGAGATGAAAAGTGCCAGCACTGAAAGCTCTTGCTAGCCAGCACCCTTCCTTGGAAGCGCTTTCACAGGCGCAGCAACACTGGGGCTTTGCACTTCTCTACGCACCAAATGTCACGGTCCTTCTCTTTCCGTCTCGTAGACACGAGCTGAGAAATTGCAAACGTGGAGCAATTGCTCAGAGATGAAAAGTGCCAGCACTGAAAGCTGTTGCTAGCCAGCACCCTTCCTTGGAAGCGCTTTCACAGGCGCAGCAACACTGGGGCTTTGCGCTTCTCTACCCACCAAACGTCACGGTCCTTCTCTTTCCGTCTCGTAGACACGAGCTGAGAAATTGCAAACGTCGAGCAATTGCTCAGAGATGAAAAGTGCCAGCACTGAAAGCTGTTGCTAGCCAGCACCCTTCCTTGGAAGCGCTTTTGTAGGCCTAAGAACACTGGGGCTCTGGGCTTCTCTAGCCACCTCATCTTCTGCTCATCCTCTCGCGCACTCTAAAGAGAGCTCAGGGGAGAAATTGCAAACGTCGAGCAATTGCTCAGAGATGAAAAGTGCCAGCACTGAAAGCTCTTGCTAGCCAGCACCCTTCCTTGGAAGCGCTTTCACAGGCGCAGCAACACTGGGGCTTTGCGCTTCTCTACCCACCAAACGTCACGGTCCTTCTCTTTCCGTCTCATAGACACGAGCTGAGAAATTGCAAACGTGGAGCAATTGCTCAGAGATGAAAAGTGCCAGCACTGAAAGCTGTTGCTAGCCAGCACCCTTCCTTGGAAGCGCTTTCACAGGCGCAGCAACACTGGGGCTTTGCGCTTCTCTACCCACCAAACGTCACGGTCCTTCTCTTTCCGTCTCGTAGACATGAGCTGAGAAATTGCAAACGTCCAGCAATTGCTCAGAGATGAAAAGTGCCAGCACTGAAAGCTGTTGCTAGCCAGCACCCTTCCTTGGAAGCGCTTTCACAGGCGCAGCAACACTGGGGCTTTGCGCTTCTATACGCACCAAACGTCACGGTCCTTCTCTTTCCGTCGGTAGACACGAGCTGAGAAATTGCAAACGTCGAGCAATTGCTCAGAGATGAAAAGTGCCAGCACTGAAAGCTGTTGCTAGCCAGCACCCTTCCTTGGAAGCGCTTTTGTAGGCCTAAGAACACTGGGGCTCTGGGCTTCTCTAGCCACCTCATCTTCTGCTCATCCTCTCGCGCACTCTAAAGAGAGCTCAGGTGAGAAATTGCAAACGTCGAGCAATTGCTCAGAGATGAAAAGTGCCAGCACTGAAAGCTCTTGCTAGCCAGCACCCTTCCTTGGAAGCGCTTTCACAGGCGCAGCAACACTGGGGCTTTGCGCTTCTCTAGCCACCAAACGTCACGGTCCTTCTCTTTCCGTCTCCTAGACACGAGCTGAGAAATTGCAAACGTCGAGCAATTGCTCCGAGATGAAAAGTGCCAGCACTGAAAGCTGTTGCTAGCCAGCACCCTTCCTTGGAAGCGCTTTTGTAGGCCTAAGAACACTGGGGCTCTGGGCTTCCCTAGCCACCTCATCTTCTGCTCATCCTCTCGCGCACTCTAAAGAGAGCTCAGGTGAGAAATTGCAAACGTCGAGCAATTGCTCAGAGATGAAAAGTGCCAGCACTGAAAGCTGTTGCTAGCCAGCACCCTTCCTTGGAAGCGCTTTCACAGGCGCAGCAACACTGGGGCTTTGCGCTTCTCTACCCACCAAACGTCACGGTCCTTCTCTTTCCGTCTCGTAGACACGAGCTGAGAAATTGCAAACGTCGAGCAATTGCTCCGAGATGAAAAGTGCCAGCACTGAAAGCTCTTGCTAGCCAGCACCCTTCCTTGGAAGCGCTTTTGTAGGCCTAAGAACACTGGGGCTCTGGGCTTCTCTAGCCACCTCATCTTCTGCTCATCCTCTCGCGCACTCTAAAGAGAGCTCAGGGGAGAAATTGCAAACGTCGAGCAATTGCTCAGAGATGAAAAGTGCCAGCACTGAAAGCTCTTGCTAGCCAGCACCCTTCCTTGGAAGCGCTTTCACAGGCGCAGCAACACTGGGGCTTTGCGCTTCTATACGCACCAAACGTCACGGTCCTTCTCTTTCCGTCTCCTAGACACGAGCTGAGAAATTGCAAACGTCGAGCAATTGCTCAGAGATGAAAAGTGCCAGCACTGAAAGCTGTTGCTAGCCAGCCCCCTTCCTTGGAAGCGCTTTTGTAGGCCTAAGAACACTGGGGCTCTGGGCTTCTCTAGCCACCTCATCTTCTGCTCATCCTCTCGCGCACTCTAAAGAGAGCTCAGGTGAGAAATTACAAACGTCGAGCAATTGCTCCGAGATGAAAAGTGCCAGCACTGAAAGCTGTTGCTAGCCAGCACCCTTCCTTGGAAGCGCTTTCACAGGCGCAGCAACACTGGGGCTTTGCGCTTCTCTACCCACCAAACGTCACGGTCCTTCTCTTTCCGTCTCCTAGACACGAGCTGAGAAATTGCAAACGTCGAGCAATTGCTCCGAGATGAAAAGTGCCAGCACTGAAAGCTCTTGCTAGCCAGCACCCTTCCTTGGAAGCGCTTTTGTAGGCCTAAGAACACTGGGGCTCTGGGCTTCTCTAGCCACCTCATCTTCTGCTCATCCTCTCGCGCAGTCTAAAGAGAGCTCAGGTGAGAAATTGCAAACGTTGAGCAATTGCTCAGAGATGAAAAGTGCCAGCACTGAAAGCTCTTGCTAGCCAGCACCCTTCCTTGGAAGCGCTTTCACAGGCGCAGCAACACTGGGGCTTTGCGCTTCTATACGCACCAAACGTCACGGTCCTTCTCTTTCCGTCTCCTAGACACGAGCTGAGAAATTGCAAACGTCGAGCAATTGCTCCGAGATGAAAAGTGCCAGCACTGAAAGCTGTTGCTAGCCAGCACCCTTCCTTGGAAGCGCTTTTGTAGGCCTAAGAACACTGGGGCTCTGGGCTTCTCTAGCCACCTCATCTTCTGCTCATCCTCTCGCGCACTCTAAAGAGAGCTCAGGTGAGAAATTACAAACGTCGAGCAATTGCTCAGAGATGAAAAGTGCCAGCACTGAAAGCTGTTGCTAGCCAGCAGCCTTCCTTGGAAGCGCTTTCACAGGCGCAGCAACACTGTGGCTTTGCGCTTCTCTAGCCACCAAACGTCACGGTCCTTCTCTTTCCGTCGGTAGACACGAGCTGAGAAATTGCAAACGTCGAGCAATTGCTCCGAGATGAAAAGTGCCAGCACTGAAAGCTGTTGCTAGCCAGCACCCTTCCTTGGAAGCGCTTTTGTAGGCCTAAGAACACTGGGGCTCTGGGCTTCTCTAGCCACCTCATCTTCTGCTCATCCTCTCGCGCACTCTAAAGAGAGCTCAGGTGAGAAATTGCAAACGTCCAGCAATTGCTCAGAGATGAAAAGTGCCAGCACTGAAAGCTGTTGCTAGCCAGCACCCTTCCTTGGAAGCGCTTTCACAGGCGCAGCAACACTGGGGCTTTGCGCTTCTCTAGCCACCAAACGTCACGGTCCTTCTCTTTCCGTCTCGTAGACACGAGCTGAGAAATTGCAAACGTCGAGCAATTGCTCAGAGATGAAAAGTGCCAGCACTGAAAGCTGTTGCTAGCCAGCACCCTTCCTTGGAAGCGCTTTCACAGGCGCAGCAACACTGGGGCTTTGCGCTTCTCTACCCACCAAACGTCACGGTCCTTCTCTTTCCGTCTCGTAGACACGAGCTGAGAAATTGCAAACGTCGAGCAATTGCTCAGAGATGAAAAGTGCCAGCACTGAAAGCTCTTGCTAGCCAGCACCCTTCCTTGGAAGCGCTTTTGTAGGCCTAAGAACACTGGGGCTCTGGGCTTCTCTAGCCACCTCATCTTCTGCTCATCCTCTCGCGCACTCTAAAGAGAGCTCAGGTGAGAAATTGCAAACGTCGAGCAATTGCTCAGAGATGAAAAGTGCCAGCACTGAAAGCTCTTGCTAGCCAGCACCCTTCCTTGGAAGCGCTTTCACAGGCGCAGTAACACTGGGGCTTTGCACTTCTATACGCACCAAACGTCACGGTCATTCTCTTTCTGTCTCGTAGACACGAGCTGAGAAATTGCAAACGTCCAGCAATTGCTCAGAGATGAAAAGTGCCAGCACTGAAAGCTGTTGCTAGCCAGCACCCTTCCTTGGAAGCGCTTTCACAGGCGCAGCAACACTGGGGCTTTGCGCTTCTCTAGCCACCAAACGTCACGGTCCTTCTCTTTCCGTCTCGTAGACACGAGCTGAGAAATTGCAAACGTCGAGCAATTGCTCAGAGATGAAAAGTGCCAGCACTGAAAGCTGTTGCTAGCCAGCACCCTTCCTTGGAAGCGCTTTTGTAGGCCTAAGAACACTGGGGCTCTGGGCTTCTCTAGCCACCTCATCTTCTGCTCATCCTCTCGCGCACTCTAAAGAGAGCTCAGGTGAGAAATTGCAAACGTCGAGCAATTGCTCAGAGATGAAAAGTGCCAGCACTGAAAGCTCTTGCTAGCCAGCACCCTTCCTTGGAAGCGCTTTCACAGGCGCAGCAACACTGGGGCTTTGCGCTTCTATACGCACCAAACGTCACGGTCCTTCTCTTTCCGTCTCGTAGACACGAGCTGAGAAATTGCAAACGTCGAGCAATTGCTCAGAGATGAAAAGTGCCAGCACTGAAAGCTGTTGCTAGCCAGCACCCTTCCTTGGAAGCGCTTTTGTAGGCCTAAGAACACTGGGGCTCTGGGCTTCTCTAGCCACCTCATCTTCTGCTCATCCTCTCGCGCACTCTAAAGAGAGCTCAGGTGAGAAATTACAAACGTCGAGCAATTGCTCCGAGATGAAAAGTGCCAGCACTGAAAGCTGTTGCTAGCCAGCACCCTTCCTTGGAAGCGCTTTCACAGGCGCAGCAACACTGGGGCTTTGCGCTTCTCTACCCACCAAACGTCACGGTCATTCTCTTTCCGTCTCCTAGACACGAGCTGAGAAATTGCAAACGTCGAGCAATTGCTCCGAGATGAAAAGTGCCAGCACTGAAAGCTGTTGCTAGCCAGCACCCTTCCTTGGAAGCGCTTTTGTAGGCCTAAGAACACTGGGGCTCTGGGCTTCCCTAGCCACCTCATCTTCTGCTCATCCTCTCGCGCACTCTAAAGAGAGCTCAGGTGAGAAATTGCAAACGTCGAGCAATTGCTCAGAGATGAAAAGTGCCAGCACTGAAAGCTGTTGCTAGCCAGCACCCTTCCTTGGAAGCGCTTTCACAGGCGCAGCAACACTGGGGCTTTGCGCTTCTCTACCCACCAAACGTCACGGTCCTTCTCTTTCCGTCTCGTAGACACGAGCTGAGAAATTGCAAACGTCGAGCAATTGCTCCGAGATGAAAAGTGCCAGCACTGAAAGCTGTTGCTAGCCAGCACCCTTCCTTGGAAGCGCTTTTGTAGGCCTAAGAACACTGGGGCTCTGGGCTTCTCTAGCCACCTCATCTTCTGCTCATCCTCTCGCGCACTCTAAAGAGAGCTCAGGTGAGAAATTGCAAACGTCGAGCAATTGCTCAGAGATGAAAAGTGCCAGCACTGAAAGCTGTTGCTAGCCAGCACCCTTCCTTGGAAGCGCTTTCACAGGCGCAGCAACACTGGGGCTTTGCGCTTCTATACGCACCAAACGTCACGGTCCTTCTCTTTCCGTCTCCTAGACACGAGCTGAGAAATTGCAAACGTCGAGCAATTGCTCCGAGATGAAAAGTGCCAGCACTGAAAGCTGTTGCTAGCCAGCACCCTTCCTTGGAAGCGCTTTTGTAGGCCTAAGAACACTGGGGCTCTGGGCTTCTCTAGCCACCTCATCTTCTGCTCATCCTCTCGCGCACTCTAAAGAGAGCTCAGGTGAGAAATTACAAACGTCGAGCAATTGCTCCGAGATGAAAAGTGCCAGCACTGAAAGCTGTTGCTAGCCAGCACCCTTCCTTGGAAGCGCTTTTGTAGGCCTAAGAACACTGGGGCTCTGGGCTTCTCTAGCCACCTCATCTTCTGCTCATCCTCTCGCGCACTCTAAAGAGAGCTCAGGTGAGAAATTGCAAACGTCGAGCAATTGCTCAGAGATGAAAAGTGCCAGCACTGAAAGCTCTTGCTAGCCAGCACCCTTCCTTGGAAGCGCTTTCACAGGCGCAGCAACACTGGGGCTTTGCGCTTCTATACGCACCAAACGTCACGGTCCTTCTCTTTCCGTCTCCTAGACACGAGCTGAGAAATTGCAAACGTCGAGCAATTGCTCCGAGATGAAAAGTGCCAGCACTGAAAGCTGTTGCTAGCCAGCACCCTTCCTTGGAAGCGCTTTTGTAGGCCTAAGAACACTGGGGCTCTGGGCTTCTCTAGCCACCTCATCTTCTGCTCATCCTCTCGCGCACTCTAAAGAGAGCTCAGGTGAGAAATTACAAACGTCGAGCAATTGCTCAGAGATGAAAAGTGCCAGCACTGAAAGCTGTTGCTAGCCAGCACCCTTCCTTGGAAGCGCTTTCACAGGCGCAGCAACAGTGTGGCTTTGCGCTTCTCTAGCCACCAAACGTCACGGTCCTTCTCTTTCCATCTTGTAGACACGAGCTGAGAAATTGCAAACGTCGAGCAATTGCTCCGAGATGAAAAGTGCCAGCACTGAAAGCTGTTGCTAGCCAGCACCCTTCCTTGGAAGCGCTTTTGTAGGCCTAAGAACACTGGGGCTCTGGGCTTCTCTAGCCACCTCATCTTCTGCTCATCCTCTCGCGCACTCTAAAGAGAGCTCAGGTGAGAAATTGCAAACGTCGAGCAATTGCTCAGAGATGAAAAGTGCCAGCACTGAAAGCTCTTGCTAGCCAGCACCCTTCCTTGGAAGCGCTTTCACAGGCGCAGCAACACTGGGGCTTTGCGCTTCTCTACCCACCAAACGTCACGGTCCTTCTCTTTCCGTCTCGTAGACACGAGCTGAGAAATTGCAAACGTCGAGCAATTGCTCAGAGATGAAAAGTGCCAGCACTGAAAGCTGTTGCTAGCCAGCACCCTTCCTTGGAAGCGCTTTTGTAGGCCTAAGAACACTGGGGCTCTGGGCTTCTCTAGCCACCTCATCTTCTGCTCATCCTCTCGCGCACTCTAAAGAGAGCTCAGGTGAGAAATTGCAAACGTCGAGCAATTGCTCAGAGATGAAAAGTGCCAGCACTGAAAGCTCTTGCTAGCCAGCACCCTTCCTTGGAAGCGCTTTCACAGGCGCAGCAACACTGGGGCTTTGCGCTTCTCTACCCACCAAACGTCACGGTCCTTCTCTTTCCGTCTCATAGACACGAGCTGAGAAATTGCAAACGTGGAGCAATTGCTCAGAGATGAAAAGTGCCAGCACTGAAAGCTGTTGCTAGCCAGCACCCTTCCTTGGAAGCGCTTTCACAGGCGCAGCAACACTGGGGCTTTGCGCTTCTCTAGCCACCAAACGTCACGGTCCTTCTCTTTCCGTCTCGTAGACATGAGCTGAGAAATTGCAAACGTCCAGCAATTGCTCAGAGATGAAAAGTGCCAGCACTGAAAGCTGTTGCTAGCCAGCACCCTTCCTTGGAAGCGCTTTCACAGGCGCAGCAACACTGGGGCTTTGCGCTTCTATACGCACCAAACGTCACGGTCCTTCTCTTTCCGTCGGTAGACACGAGCTGAGAAATTGCAAACGTCGAGCAATTGCTCAGAGATGAAAAGTGCCAGCACTGAAAGCTGTTGCTAGCCAGCACCCTTCCTTGGAAGCGCTTTTGTAGGGCTAAGAACACTGGGGCTCTGGGCTTCTCTAGCCACCTCATCTTCTGCTCATCCTCTCGCGCACTCTAAAGAGAGCTCAGGTGAGAAATTGCAAACGTCGAGCAATTGCTCAGAGATGAAAAGTGCCAGCACTGAAAGCTCTTGCTAGCCAGCACCCTTCCTTGGAAGCGCTTTCACAGGCGCAGCAACACTGGGGCTTTGCGCTTCTCTAGCCACCAAACGTCACGGTCCTTCTCTTTCCGTCTCCTAGACACGAGCTGAGAAATTGCAAACGTCGAGCAATTGCTCCGAGATGAAAAGTGCCAGCACTGAAAGCTGTTGCTAGCCAGCACCCTTCCTTGGAAGCGCTTTTGTAGGCCTAAGAACACTGGGGCTCTGGGCTTCCCTAGCCACCTCATCTTCTGCTCATCCTCTCGCGCACTCTAAAGAGAGCTCAGGTGAGAAATTGCAAACGTCGAGCAATTGCTCAGAGATGAAAAGTGCCAGCACTGAAAGCTGTTGCTAGCCAGCACCCTTCCTTGGAAGCGCTTTCACAGGCGCAGCAACACTGGGGCTTTGCGCTTCTCTACCCACCAAACGTCACGGTCCTTCTCTTTCCGTCTCGTAGACACGAGCTGAGAAATTGCAAACGTCGAGCAATTGCTCCGAGATGAAAAGTGCCAGCACTGAAAGCTCTTGCTAGCCAGCACCCTTCCTTGGAAGCGCTTTTGTAGGCCTAAGAACACTGGGGCTCTGGGCTTCTCTAGCCACCTCATCTTCTGCTCATCCTCTCGCGCACTCTAAAGAGAGCTCAGGTGAGAAATTGCAAACGTCGAGCAATTGCTCAGAGATGAAAAGTGCCAGCACTGAAAGCTCTTGCTAGCCAGCACCCTTCCTTGGAAGCGCTTTCACAGGCGCAGCAACACTGGGGCTTTGCGCTTCTATACGCACCAAACGTCACGGTCCTTCTCTTTCCGTCTCCTAGACACGAGCTGAGAAATTGCAAACGTCGAGCAATTGCTCAGAGATGAAAAGTGCCAGCACTGAAAGCTGTTGCTAGCCAGCCCCCTTCCTTGGAAGCGCTTTTGTAGGCCTAAGAACACTGGGGCTCTGGGCTTCTCTAGCCACCTCATCTTCTGCTCATCCTCTCGCGCACTCTAAAGAGAGCTCAGGTGAGAAATTACAAACGTCGAGCAATTGCTCCGAGATGAAAAGTGCCAGCACTGAAAGCTGTTGCTAGCCAGCACCCTTCCTTGGAAGCGCTTTCACAGGCGCAGCAACACTGGGGCTTTGCGCTTCTCTACCCACCAAACGTCACGGTCCTTCTCTTTCCGTCTTGTAGACACGAGCTGAGAAATTGCAAACGTCGAGCAATTGCTCCGAGATGAAAAGTGCCAGCACTGAAAGCTGTTGCTAGCCAGCACCCTTCCTTGGAAGCGCTTTTGTAGGCCTAAGAACACTGGGGCTCTGGGCTTCTCTAGCCACCTCATCTTCTGCTCATCCTCTCGCGCAGTCTAAAGAGAGCTCAGGTGAGAAATTGCAAACGTTGAGCAATTGCTCAGAGATGAAAAGTGCCAGCACTGAAAGCTCTTGCTAGCCAGCACCCTTCCTTGGAAGCGCTTTCACAGGCGCAGCAACACTGGGGCTTTGCGCTTCTATACGCACCAAACGTCACGGTCCTTCTCTTTCCGTCTCCTAGACACGAGCTGAGAAATTGCAAACGTCGAGCAATTGCTCCGAGATGAAAAGTGCCAGCACTGAAAGCTGTTGCTAGCCAGCACCCTTCCTTGGAAGCGCTTTTGTAGGCCTAAGAACACTGGGGCTCTGGGCTTCTCTAGCCACCTCATCTTCTGCTCATCCTCTCGCGCACTCTAAAGAGAGCTCAGGTGAGAAATTACAAACGTCGAGCAATTGCTCAGAGATGAAAAGTGCCAGCACTGAAAGCTGTTGCTAGCCAGCACCCTTCCTTGGAAGCGCTTTCACAGGCGCAGCAACACTGTGGCTTTGCGCTTCTCTAGCCACCAAACGTCACGGTCCTTCTCTTTCCGTCGGTAGACACGAGCTGAGAAATTGCAAACGTCGAGCAATTGCTCAGAGATGAAAAGTGCCAGCACTGAAAGCTGTTGCTAGCCAGCACCCTTCCTTGGAAGCGCTTTTGTAGGCCTAAGAACAGTGGGGCTCTGGGCTTCTCTAGCCACCTCATCTTCTGCTCATCCTCTCGCGCACTCTAAAGAGAGCTCAGGTGAGAAATTGCAAACGTCCAGCAATTGCTCAGAGATGAAAAGTGCCAGCACTGAAAGCTGTTGCTAGCCAGCACCCTTCCTTGGAAGCGCTTTCACAGGCGCAGCAACACTGGGGCTTTGCGCTTCTCTAGCCACCAAACGTCACGGTCCTTCTCTTTCCGTCTCGTAGACACGAGCTGAGAAATTGCAAACGTCGAGCAATTGCTCAGAGATGAAAAGTGCCAGCACTGAAAGCTGTTGCTAGCCAGCACCCTTCCTTGGAAGCGCTTTCACAGGCGCAGCAACACTGGGGCTTTGCGCTTCTCTACCCACCAAACGTCACGGTCCTTCTCTTTCCGTCTCGTAGACACGAGCTGAGAAATTGCAAACGTCGAGCAATTGCTCAGAGATGAAAAGTGCCAGCACTGAAAGCTCTTGCTAGCCAGCACCCTTCCTTGGAAGCGCTTTTGTAGGCCTAAGAACACTGGGGCTCTGGGCTTCTCTAGCCACCTCATCTTCTGCTCATCCTCTCGCGCACTCTAAAGAGAGCTCAGGTGAGAAATTGCAAACGTCGAGCAATTGCTCAGAGATGAAAAGTGCCAGCACTGAAAGCTCTTGCTAGCCAGCACCCTTCCTTGGAAGCGCTTTCACAGGCGCAGTAACACTGGGGCTTTGCACTTCTATACGCACCAAACGTCACGGTCATTCTCTTTCTGTCTCGTAGACACGAGCTGAGAAATTGCAAACGTCCAGCAATTGCTCAGAGATGAAAAGTGCCAGCACTGAAAGCTGTTGCTAGCCAGCACCCTTCCTTGGAAGCGCTTTCACAGGCGCAGCAACACTGGGGCTTTGCGCTTCTCTAGCCACCAAACGTCACGGTCCTTCTCTTTCCGTCTCGTAGACACGAGCTGAGAAATTGCAAACGTCGAGCAATTGCTCAGAGATGAAAAGTGCCAGCACTGAAAGCTGTTGCTAGCCAGCACCCTTCCTTGGAAGCGCTTTTGTAGGCCTAAGAACACTGGGGCTCTGGGCTTCCCTAGCCACCTCATCTTCTGCTCATCCTCGCGCGCACTCTAAAGAGAGCTCAGGTGAGAAATTGCAAACGTCCAGCAATTGCTCAGAGATGAAAAGTGCCAGCACTGAAAGCTGTTGCTAGCCAGCCCCCTTCCTTGGAAGCGCTTTCACAGGCGCAGCAACACTGGGGCTTTGCGCTTCTCTACCCACCAAACGTCACGGTCCTTCTCTTTCCGTCTCGTAGACACGAGCTGAGAAATTGCAAACGTCGAGCAATTGCTCCGAGATGAAAAGTGCCAGCACTGAAAGCTGTTGCTAGCCAGCACCCTTCCTTGGAAGCGCTTTTGTAGGCCTAAGAACACTGGGGCTCTGGGCTTCTCTAGCCACCTCATCTTCTGCTCATCCTCTCGCGCACTCTAAAGAGAGCTCAGGTGAGAAATTGCAAACGTCGAGCAATTGCTCAGAGATGAAAAGTGCCAGCACTGAAAGCTCTTGCTAGCCAGCACCCTTCCTTGGAAGCGCTTTCACAGGCGCAGCAACACTGGGGCTTTGCGCTTCTATACGCACCAAACGTCACGGTCCTTCTCTTTCCGTCTCGTAGACACGAGCTGAGAAATTGCAAACGTCGAGCAATTGCTCAGAGATGAAAAGTGCCAGCACTGAAAGCTGTTGCTAGCCAGCACCCTTCCTTGGAAGCGCTTTTGTAGGCCTAAGAACACTGGGGCTCTGGGCTTCTCTAGCCACCTCATCTTCTGCTCATCCTCTCGCGCACTCTAAAGAGAGCTCAGGTGAGAAATTACAAACGTCGAGCAATTGCTCAGAGATGAAAAGTGCCAGCACTGAAAGCTGTTGCTAGCCAGCACCCTTCCTTGGAAGCGCTTTCACAGGCGCAGCAACACTGGGGCTTTGCGCTTCTCTACCCACCAAACGTCACGGTCATTCTCTTTCCGTCTCCTAGACACGAGCTGAGAAATTGCAAACGTCGAGCAATTGCTCCGAGATGAAAAGTGCCAGCACTGAAAGCTGTTGCTAGCCAGCACCCTTCCTTGGAAGCGCTTTTGTAGGCCTAAGAACACTGGGGCTCTGGGCTTCTCTAGCCACCTCATCTTCTGCTCATCCTCTCGCGCACTCTAAAGAGAGCTCAGGTGAGAAATTGCAAACGTCGAGCAATTGCTCAGAGATGAAAAGTGCCAGCACTGAAAGCTCTTGCTAGCCAGCACCCTTCCTTGGAAGCGCTTTCACAGGCGCAGCAACACTGGGGCTTTGCGCTTCTATACGCACCAAACGTCACGGTCCTTCTCTTTCCGTCTCGTAGACACGAGCTGAGAAATTGCAAACGTCGAGCAATTGCTCCGAGATGAAAAGTGCCAGCACTGAAAGCTGTTGCTAGCCAGCACCCTTCCTTGGAAGCGCTTTTGTAGGCCTAAGAACACTGGGGCTCTGGGCTTCTCTAGCCACCTCATCTTCTGCTCATCCTCTCGCGCACTCTAAAGAGAGCTCAGGTGAGAAATTACAAACGTCGAGCAATTGCTCAGAGATGAAAAGTGCCAGCACTGAAAGCTGTTGCTAGCCAGCACCCTTCCTTGGAAGCGCTTTCACAGGCGCAGCAACACTGTGGCTTTGCGCTTCTCTACCCACCAAACGTCACGGTCCTTCTCTTTCCGTCTTGTAGACACGAGCTGAGAAATTGCAAACGTCGAGCAATTGCTCCGAGATGAAAAGTGCCAGCACTGAAAGCTGTTGCTAGCCAGCACCCTTCCTTGGAAGCGCTTTTGTAGGCCTAAGAACACTGGGGCTCTGGGCTTCCCTAGCCACCTCATCTTCTGCTCATCCTCTCGCGCACTCTAAAGAGAGCTCAGGTGAGAAATTGCAAACGTCGAGCAATTGCTCAGAGATGAAAAGTGCCAGCACTGAAAGCTCTTGCTAGCCAGCCCCCTTCCTTGGAAGCGCTTTCACAGGCGCAGCAACACTGGGGCTTTGCGCTTCTCTACCCACCAAACGTCACGGTCCTTCTCTTTCCGTCTCGTAGACACGAGCTGAGAAATTGCAAACGTCGAGCAATTGCTCCGAGATGAAAAGTGCCAGCACTGAAAGCTGTTGCTAGCCAGCACCCTTCCTTGGAAGCGCTTTTGTAGGCCTAAGAACAGTGGGGCTCTGGGCTTCTCTAGCCACCTCATCTTCTGCTCATCCTCTCGCGCACTCTAAAGAGAGCTCAGGTGAGAAATTGCAAACGTCGAGCAATTGCTCAGAGATGAAAAGTGCCAGCACTGAAAGCTGTTGCTAGCCAGCACCCTTCCTTGGAAGCGCTTTCACAGGCGCAGCAACACTGGGGCTTTGCGCTTCTATACGCACCAAACGTCACGGTCCTTCTCTTTCCGTCTCCTAGACACGAGCTGAGAAATTGCAAACGTCGAGCAATTGCTCCGAGATGAAAAGTGCCAGCAATGAAAGCTGTTGCTAGCCAGCACCCTTCCTTGGAAGCGCTTTTGTAGGCCTAAGAACACTGGGGCTCTGGGCTTCTCTAGCCACCTCATCTTCTGCTCATCCTCTCGCGCACTCTAAAGAGAGCTCAGGTGAGAAATTACAAACGTCGAGCAATTGCTCCGAGATGAAAAGTGCCAGCACTGAAAGCTGTTGCTAGCCAGCACCCTTCCTTGGAAGCGCTTTTGTAGGCCTAAGAACACTGGGGCTCTGGGCTTCTCTAGCCACCTCATCTTCTGCTCATCCTCTCGCGCACTCTAAAGAGAGCTCAGGTGAGAAATTGCAAACGTCGAGCAATTGCTCAGAGATGAAAAGTGCCAGCACTGAAAGCTCTTGCTAGCCAGCACCCTTCCTTGGAAGCGCTTTCACAGGCGCAGCAACACTGGGGCTTTGCGCTTCTATACGCACCAAACGTCACGGTCCTTCTCTTTCCGTCTCCTAGACACGAGCTGAGAAATTGCAAACGTCGAGCAATTGCTCCGAGATGAAAAGTGCCAGCACTGAAAGCTGTTGCTAGCCAGCACCCTTCCTTGGAAGCGCTTTTGTAGGCCTAAGAACACTGGGGCTCTGGGCTTCTCTAGCCACCTCATCTTCTGCTCATCCTCTCGCGCACTCTAAAGAGAGCTCAGGTGAGAAATTACAAACGTCGAGCAATTGCTCAGAGATGAAAAGTGCCAGCACTGAAAGCTGTTGCTAGCCAGCACCCTTCCTTGGAAGCGCTTTCACAGGCGCAGCAACAGTGTGGCTTTGCGCTTCTCTAGCCACCAAACGTCACGGTCCTTCTCTTTCCGTCTTGTAGACACGAGCTGAGAAATTGCAAACGTCGAGCAATTGCTCCGAGATGAAAAGTGCCAGCACTGAAAGCTGTTGCTAGCCAGCACCCTTCCTTGGAAGCGCTTTTGTAGGCCTAAGAACACTGGGGCTCTGGGCTTCTCTAGCCACCTCATCTTCTGCTCATCCTCTCGCGCACTCTAAAGAGAGCTCAGGTGAGAAATTGCAAACGTCGAGCAATTGCTCAGAGATGAAAAGTGCCAGCACTGAAAGCTCTTGCTAGCCAGCACCCTTCCTTGGAAGCGCTTTCACAGGCGCAGCAACACTGGGGCTTTGCGCTTCTCTACCCACCAAACGTCACGGTCCTTCTCTTTCCGTCTCGTAGACACGAGCTGAGAAATTGCAAACGTCGAGCAATTGCTCCGAGATGAAAAGTGCCAGCACTGAAAGCTGTTGCTAGCCAGCCCCCTTCCTTGGAAGCGCTTTTGTAGGCCTAAGAACACTGGGGCTCTGGGCTTCTCTAGCCACCTCATCTTCTGCTCATCCTCTCGCGCACTCTAAAGAGAGCTCAGGTGAGAAATTGCAAACGTCGAGCAATTGCTCAGAGATGAAAAGTGCCAGCACTGAAAGCTGTTGCTAGCCAGCAGCCTTCCTTGGAAGCGCTTTCACAGGCGCAGCAACACTGGGGCTTTGCGCTTCTCTACCCACCAAACGTCACGGTCCTTCTCTTTCCGTCTCGTAGACACGAGCTGAGAAATTGCAAACGTCGAGCAATTGCTCCGAGATGAAAAGTGCCAGCACTGAAAGCTGTTGCTAGCCAGCACCCTTCCTTGGAAGCGCTTTTGTAGGCCTAAGAACACTGGGGCTCTGGGCTTCTCTAGCCACCTCATCTTCTGCTCATCCTCTCGCGCACTCTAAAGAGAGCTCAGGTGAGAAATTGCAAACGTCGAGCAATTGCTCAGAGATGAAAAGTGCCAGCACTGAAAGCTGTTGCTAGCCAGCACCCTTCCTTGGAAGCGCTTTCACAGGCGCAGTAACACTGGGACTTTGCGCTTCTCTACCCACCAAACGTCACGGTCCTTCTCTTTCCGTCTCGTAGACACGAGCTGAGAAATTGCAAACGTGGAGCAATTGCTCAGAGATGAAAAGTGCCAGCACTGAAAGCTGTTGCTAGCCAGCCCCCTTCCTTGGAAGCGCTTTCACAGGCGCAGCAACACTGGGGCTTTGCGCTTCTATACGCACCAAACGTCACGGTTCTTCTCTTTCCGTCTCGTAGACACGAGCTGAGAAATTGCAAACGTCAAGCAATTGCTCAGAGATGAAAAGTGCCAGCACTGAAAGCTCTTGCTAGCCAGCACCCTTCCTTGGAAGCGCTTTTGTAGGCCTAAGAACACTGGGGCTCTGGGCTTCTCTAGCCACCTCATCTTCTGCTCATCCTCTCGCGCACTCTAAAGAGAGCTCAGGTGAGAAATTGCAAATGTCGAGCAATTGCTCAGAGATGAAAAGTGCCAGCACTGAAAGCTGTTGCTAGCCAGCACCCTTCCTTGGAAGCGCTTTCACAGGCGCAGCAACACTGGGGCTTTGCGCTTCTCTACCCACCAAACGTCACGGTCCTTCTCTTTCCGTCTCGTAGACACGAGCTGAGAAATTGCAAACGTCGAGCAATTGCTCCGAGATGAAAAGTGCCAGCACTGAAAGCTCTTGCTAGCCAGCACCCTTCCTTGGAAGCGCTTTTGTAGGCCTAAGAACACTGGGGCTCTGGGCTTCTCTAGCCACCTCATCTTCTGCTCATCCTCTCGCGCACTCTAAAGAGAGCTCAGGTGAGAAATTGCAAACGTCGAGCAATTGCTCCGAGATGAAAAGTGCCAGCACTGAAAGCTCTTGCTAGCCAGCACCCTTCCTTGGAAGCGCTTTTGTAGGCCTAAGAACACTGGGGCGCTGGGCTTCTCTAGCCACCTCATCTTCTGCTCATCCTCTCGCGCACTCTAAAGAGAGCTCAGGTGAGAAATTGCAAACGTGGAGCAATTGCTCAGAGATGAAAAGTGCCAGCACTGAAAGCTGTTGCTAGCCAGCACCCTTCCTTGGAAGCGCTTTCACAGGCGCAGCAACACTGGGGCTTTGCGCTTCTCTACCCACCAAACGTCACGGTCCTTCTCTTTCCGTCTCGTAGACACGAGCTGAGAAATTGCAAACGTCGAGCAATTGCTCCGAGATGAAAAGTGCCAGCACTGAAAGCTGTTGCTAGCCAGCACCCTTCCTTGGAAGCGCTTTTGTAGGCCTAAGAACACTGGGGCTCTGGGCTTCTCTAGCCACCTCATCTTCTGCTCATCCTCTCGCGCACTCTAAAGAGAGCTCAGGTGAGAAATTGCAAACGTCGAGCAATTGCTCAGAGATGAAAAGTGCCAGCACTGAAAGCTCTTGCTAGCCAGCACCCTTCCTTGGAAGCGCTTTCACAGGCGCAGTAACACTGGGGCTTTGCACTTCTCTACGCACCAAATGTCACGGTCCTTCTCTTTCCGTCTCGTAGACACGAGCTGAGAAATTGCAAACGTGGAGCAATTGCTCAGAGATGAAAAGTGCCAGCACTGAAAGCTGTTGCTAGCCAGCACCCTTCCTTGGAAGCGCTTTCACAGGCGCAGCAACACTGGGGCTTTGCGCTTCTCTAGCCACCAAACGTCACGGTCCTTCTCTTTCCGTCTCGTAGACACGAGCTGAGAAATTGCAAACGTCGAGCAATTGCTCAGAGATGAAAAGTGCCAGCACTGAAAGCTGTTGCTAGCCAGCACCCTTCCTTGGAAGCGCTTTCACAGGCGCAGCAACACTGGGGCTTTGCGCTTCTCTACCCACCAAACGTCACGGTCCTTCTCTTTCCGTCTCGTAGACACGAGCTGAGAAATTGCAAACGTCGAGCAATTGCTCAGAGATGAAAAGTGCCAGCACTGAAAGCTCTTGCTAGCCAGCACCCTTCCTTGGAAGCGCTTTTGTAGGCCTAAGAACACTGGGGCTCTGGGCTTCTCTAGCCACCTAATCTTCTGCTCATCCTCTCGCGCACTCTAAAGAGAGCTCAGGTGAGAAATTGCAAACGTCGAGCAATTGCTCAGAGATGAAAAGTGCCAGCACTGAAAGCTGTTGCTAGCCAGCACCCTTCCTTGGAAGCGCTTTTGTAGGCCTAAGAACACTGGGGCTCTGGGCTTCTCTAGCCACCTCATCTTCTGCTCATCCTCTCGCGCACTCTAAAGAGAGCTCAGGTGAGAAATTGCAAACGTCGAGCAATTGCTCAGAGATGAAAAGTGCCAGCACTGAAAGCTCTTGCTAGCCAGCACCCTTCCTTGGAAGCGCTTTCACAGGCGCAGCAACACTGGGGCTTTGCGCTTCTCTACCCACCAAACGTCACGGTCATTCTCTTTCCGTCTCCTAGACACGAGCTGAGAAATTGCAAACGTCGAGCAATTGCTCAGAGATGAAAAGTGCCAGCACTGAAAGCTCTTGCTAGTCAGCACCCTTCCTTGGAAGCGCTTTCACAGGCGCAGCAACACTGGGGCTTTGCGCTTCTCTAGCCACCAAACGTCACGGTCCTTCTCTTTCCGTCGGTAGACACGAGCTGAGAAATTGCAAACGTGGAGCAATTGCTCAGAGATGAAAAGTGCCAGCACTGAAAGCTCTTGCTAGCCAGCACCCTTCCTTGGAAGCGCTTTTGTAGGCCTAAGAACACTGGGGCTCTGGGCTTCTCTAGCCACCTCATCTTCTGCTCATCCTCTCGCGCACTCTAAAGAGAGCTCAGGTGAGAAATTGCAAACGTGGAGCAATTGCTCAGAGATGAAAAGTGCCAGCACTGAAAGCTGTTGCTAGCCAGCCCCCTTCCTTGGAAGCGCTTTCACAGGCGCAGCAACACTGGGGCTTTGCGCTTCTCTACCCACCAAACGTCACGGTCCTTCTCTTTCCGTCTCGTAGACACGAGCTGAGAAATTGCAAACGTCGAGCAATTGCTCAGAGATGAAAAGTGCCAGCACTGAAAGCTGTTGCTAGCCAGCACCCTTCCTTGGAAGCGCTTTTGTAGGCCTAAGAACACTGGGGCTCTGGGCTTCTCTAGCCACCTCATCTTCTGCTCATCCTCTCGCGCACTCTAAAGAGAGCTCAGGTGAGAAATTGCAAACGTCGAGCAATTGCTCAGAGATGAAAAGTGCCAGCACTGAAAGCTCTTGCTAGCCAGCACCCTTCCTTGGAAGCGCTTTCACAGGCGCAGTAACACTGGGGCTTTGCACTTCTCTACGCACCAAATGTCACGGTCCTTCTCTTTCCGTCTCGTAGACACGAGCTGAGAAATTGCAAACGTGGAGCAATTGCTCAGAGATGAAAAGTGCCAGCACTGAAAGCTGTTGCTAGCCAGCACCCTTCCTTGGAAGCGCTTTCACAGGCGCAGCAACACTGGGGCTTTGCGCTTCTCTAGCCACCAAACATCACGGTCCTTCTCTTTCCGTCTCCTAGACACGAGCTGAGAAATTGCAAACGTCCAGCAATTGCTCAGAGATGAAAAGTGCCAGCACTGAAAGCTGTTGCTAGCCAGCACCCTTCCTTGGAAGCGCTTTCACAGGCGCAGCAACACTGGGGCTTTGCGCTTCTCTAGCCACCAAACGTCACGGTCCTTCTCTTTCCGTCTCGTAGACACGAGCTGAGAAATTGCAAACGTCGAGCAATTGCTCAGAGATGAAAAGTGCCAGCACTGAAAGCTGTTGCTAGCCAGCACCCTTCCTTGGAAGCGCTTTTGTAGGCCTAAGAACACTGGGGCTCTGGGCTTCTCTAGCCACCTCATCTTCTGCTCATCTTCTCGCGTAGTCAAAAGAGAGCTCAGGTGAGAAATTGCAAACGTCCAGCAATTGCTCAGAGATGAAAAGTGCCAGCACTGAAAGCTGTTGCTAGCCAGCACCCTTCCTTGGAAGCGCTTTCACAGGCGCAGCAACACTGGGGCTTTGCACTTCTCTACCCACCAAACGTCACGGTCCTTCTCTTTCCGTCTCGTAGACACGAGCTGAGAAATTGCAAACGTCGAGCAATTGCTCAGAGATGAAAAGTGCCAGCACTGAAAGCTGTTGCTAGCCAGCACCCTTCCTTGGAAGCGCTTTCACAGGCGCAGCAACACTGGGGCTTTGCGCTTCTCTAGCCACCAAACGTCACGGTCCTTCTCTTTCCGTCTCGTAGACACGAGCTGAGAAATTGCAAACGTGGAGCAATTGCTCAGAGATGAAAAGTGCCAGCACTGAAAGCTCTTGCTAGCCAGCACCCTTCCTTGGAAGCGCTTTTGTAGGCCTAAGAACACTGGGGCTTTGCGCTTCTATACGCACCAAACGTCACGGTCCTTCTCTTTCCGTCGGTAGACACGAGCTGAGAAATTGCAAACGTGGAGCAATTGCTCAGAGATGAAAAGTGCCAGCACTGAAAGCTGTTGCTAGCCAGCACCCTTCCTTGGAAGCGCTTTCACAGGCGCAGCAACACTGCGGCTTTGCGCTTCTCTAGCCACCAAATGTCACGGTCCTTCTCTTTCCGTCTTGTAGACACGAGCTTAGAAATTGCAAACGTCGAGCAATTGCTCAGAGATGAAAAGTGCCAGCACTGAAAGCTGTTGCTAGCCAGCACCCTTCCTTGGAAGCGCTTTTGTAGGCCTAAGAACACTGGGGCTCTGGGCTTCTCTAGCCACCTCATCTTCTGCTCATCCTCTCGCGCACTCTAAAGAGAGCTCAGGTGAGAAATTGCAAACGTCGAGCAATTGCTCAGAGATGAAAAGTGCCAGCACTGAAAGCTCTTGCTAGCCAGCACCCTTCCTTGGAAGCGCTTTCACAGGCGCAGCAACACTGGGGCTTTGCGCTTCTCTAGCCACCAAACGTCACGGTCCTTCTCTTTCCGTCTCGTAGACACGAGCTGAGAAATTGCAAACGTCGAGCAATTGCTCAGAGATGAAAAGTGCCAGCACTGAAAGCTCTTGCTAGTCAGCACCCTTCCTTGGAAGCGCTTTCACAGGCGCAGCAACACTGGGGCTTTGCGCTTCTCTAGCCACCAAACGTCACGGTCCTTCTCTTTCCGTCGGTAGACACGAGCTGAGAAATTGCAAACGTGGAGCAATTGCTCAGAGATGAAAAGTGCCAGCACTGAAAGCTCTTGCTAGCCAGCACCCTTCCTTGGAAGCGCTTTTGTAGGCCTAAGAACACTGGGGCTCTGGGCTTCTCTAGCCACCTAATCTTCTGCTCATCCTCTCGCGCTCTAAAGAGAGCTCAGGTGAGAAATTGCAAACGTGGAGCAATTGCTCAGAGATGAAAAGTGCCAGCACTGAAAGCTGTTGCTAGCCAGCACCCTTCCTTGGAAGCGCTTTCACAGGCGCAGCAACACTGGGGCTTTGCGCTTCTCTACCCACCAAACGTCACGGTCCTTCTCTTTCCGTCTCCTAGACACGAGCTGAGAAATTGCAAACGTCGAGCAATTGCTCCGAGATGAAAAGTGCCAGCACTGAAAGCTGTTGCTAGCCAGCACCCTTCCTTGGAAGCGCTTTCACAGGCGCAGCAACACTGGGGCTTTGCGCTTCTCTACCCACCAAACGTCACGGTCCTTCTCTTTCCGTCTCCTAGACACGAGCTGAGAAATTGCAAACGTCGAGCAATTGCTCCGAGATGAAAAGTGCCAGCACTGAAAGCTGTTGCTAGCCAGCACCCTTCCTTGGAAGCGCTTTTGTAGGCCTAAGAACACTGGGGCTCTGGGCTTCTCCAGCCACCTAATCTTCTGCTCATCCTCTCGCGCACTCTAAAGAGAGCTCAGGTGAGAAATTGCAAACGTCCAGCAATGGCTCAGAGATGAAAAGTGCCAGCACTGAAAGCTGTTGCTAGCCAGCACCCTTCCTTGGAAGCGCTTTCACAGGCGCAGCAACACTGGGGCTTTGCGCTTCTCTACCCACCAAACGTCACGGTCCTTCTCTTTCCGTCGGTAGACACGAGCTGAGAAATTGCAAACGTCGAGCAATTGCTCAGAGATGAAAAGTGCCAGCACTGAAAGCTCTTGCTAGCCAGCACCCTTCCTTGGAAGCGCTTTCACAGGTGCAGCAACACTGGGGCTTTGCGCTTCTATACGCACCAAACTTCACGGTCCTTCTCTTTCCGTCTCGTAGACACGAGCTGAGAAATTGCAAACGTCGAACAATTGCTCAGAGATGAAAAGTGCCAGCACTGAAAGCTGTTTCTAGACAGCACCCTTCCTTGGAAGCGCTTTCACAGGCGCAGCAACACTGGGGCTTTGCGCTTCTCTACCCACCAAACGTCACGGTCATTCTCTTTCCGTCTCCTAGACACGAGCTGAGAAATTGCAAACGTCGAGCAATTGCTGAGAGATGAAAAGTGCCAGCACTGAAAGCTGTTGCTAGCCAGCACCCTTCCTTGGAAGCGCTTTCACAGGCGCAGCAACACTGGGGCTTTGCGCTTCTCTAGCCACCAAACGTCACGGTCCTTCTCTTTCCGTCTCGTAGACACGAGCTGAGAAATTGCAAACGTCGAGCAATTGCTCAGAGATGAAAAGTGCCAGCACTGAAAGCTGTTGCTAGCCAGCACCCTTCCTTGGAAGCGCTTTTGTAGCCCGAAGAACACTGGGGCTCTGGGCTTCTCCAGCCACCTCATCTTCTGCTCATCCTCTCGCGCACTCTAAAGAGAGCTCAGGTGAGAAATTGCAAACGTCGAGCAATTGCTCAGAGATGAAAAGTGCCAGCACTGAAAGCTGTTGCTAGCCAGCACCCTTCCTTGGAAGCGCTTTCACAGGCGCAGCAACACTGGGGCTTTGCGCTTCTCTACCCACCAAACGTCACGGTCCTTCTCTTTCCGTCGGTAGACACGAGCTGAGAAATTGCAAACGTCGAGCAATTGCTCAGAGATGAAAAGTGCCAGCACTGAAAGCTCTTGCTAGCCAGCACCCTTCCTTGGAAACGCTTTTTTAGGCCTAAGAACACTGGGGCTCTGGGCTTCTCTAGCCACCTCATCTTCTGCTCATCCTCTCGCGCACTCTAAAGAGAGCTCAGGTGAGAAATTGCAAACGTGGAGCAATTGCTCAGAGATGAAAAGTGCCAGCACTGAAAGCTGTTGCTAGCCAGCACCCTTCCTTGGAAGCGCTTTTGTAGGCCTAAGAACACTGGGGCTCTGGGCTTCTCTAGCCACCTCATCTTCTGCTCATCCTCTCGCGCACTCTAAAGAGAGCTCAGGTGAGAAATTGCAAACGTGGAGCAATTGCTCAGAGATGAAAAGTGCCAGCACTGAAAGCTGTTGCTAGCCAGCACCCTTCCTTGGAAGCGCTTTCACAGGTGCAGCAACACTGGGGCTTTGCGCTTCTATACGCACCAAACGTCACGGTCCTTCTCTTTCCGTCTCGTAGACACGAGCTGAGAAATTGCAAACGTCGAGCAATTGCTCAGAGATGAAAAGTGCCAGCACTGAAGGCTCTTGCTAGACAGCACCCTTCCTTGGAAGCGCTTTCACAGGCGCAGCAACACTGGGGCTTTGCGCTTCTCTACCCACCAAACGTCACGGTCATTCTCTTTCCGTCTCCTAGACACGAGCTGAGAAATTGCAAACGTCGAGCAATTGCTCAGAGATGAAAAGTGCCAGCACTGAAAGCTCTTGCTAGCCAGCACCCTTCCTTGGAAGCGCTTTCACAGGCGCAGCAACACTGGGGCTTTGCGCTTCTCTACCCACCAAACGTCACGGTCCTTCTCTTTCCGTCTCCTAGACACGAGCTGAGAAATTGCAAACGTCGAGCAATTGCTCAGAGATGAAAAGTGCCAGCACTGAAAGCTGTTGCTAGCCAGCACCCTTCCTTGGAAGCGCTTTTGTAGCCCGAAGAACACTGGGGCTCTGGGCTTCTCCAGCCACCTAATCTTCTGCTCATCCTCTTGCGCACTCTAAAGAGAGCTCAGGTGAGAAATTGCAAACGTCGAGCAATTGCTCAGAGATGAAAAGTGCCAGCACTGAAAGCTGTTGCTAGCCAGCACCCTTCCTTGGAAGCGCTTTCACAGGCGCAGCAACACTGGGGCTTTGCGCTTCTCTACCCACCAAACGTCACGGTCCTTCTCTTTCCGTCGGTAGACACGAGCTGAGAAATTGCAAACGTCGAGCAATTGCTCAGAGATGAAAAGTGCCAGCACTGAAAGCTCTTGCTAGCCAGCACCCTTCCTTGGAAACGCTTTTTTAGGCCTAAGAACACTGGGGCTCTGGGCTTCTCTAGCCACCTCATCTTCTGCTCATCCTCTCGCGCACTCTAAAGAGAGCTCAGGTGAGAAATTGCAAACGTGGAGCAATTGCTCAGAGATGAAAAGTGCCAGCACTGAAAGCTGTTGCTAGCCAGCACCCTTCCTTGGAAGCGCTTTCACAGGTGCAGCAACACTGGGGCTTTGCGCTTCTATACGCACCAAACGTCACGGTCCTTCTCTTTCCGTCTCGTAGACACGAGCTGAGAAATTGCAAACGTCGAGCAATTGCTCAGAGATGAAAAGTGCCAGCACTGAAAGCTCTTGCTAGCCAGCACCCTTCCTTGGAAACGCTTTCACAGGCGCAGCAACACTGGGGCTTTGCGCTTCTATACGCACCAAACGTCGCGGTCCTTCTCTTTCCGTCGGTAGACACGAGCTGAGAAATTGCAAACGTCGAGCAATTGCTCAGAGATGAAAAGTGCCAGCACTGAAAGCTGTTGCTAGCCAGCACCCTTCCTTGGAAGCGCTTGCACAGGCGCAGCAACACTGGGGCTTTGCGCTTCTCTACGCACCAAATGTCACGGTCCTTCTCTTTCCGTCTCGTAGACACGAGCTGAGAAATTGCAAACGTCGAGCAATTGCTCAGAGATGAAAAGTGCCAGCACTGAAAGCTGTTGCTAGCCAGCACCCTTCCTTGGAAGCGCTTTTGTAGGCCTAAGAACACTGGGGCTCTGGGCTTCTCTAGCCACCTCATCTTCTGCTCATCCTCTCGCGCACTCTAAAGAGAGCTCAGGTGAGAAATTGCAAACGACGAGCAATTGCTCAGAGATGAAAAGTGCCAGCACTGAAAGCTGTTGCTAGCCAGCACCCTTCCTTGGAAGCGCTTTCACAGGCGCAGTAACACTGGGGCTTTGCGCTTCTCTAGCCACCAAACGTCACGGTCCTTCTCTTTCCGTCTCGTAGACACGAGCTGAGAAATTGCAAACGTCGAGCAATTGCTCAGAGATGAAAAGTGCCAGCACTGAAAGCTCTTGCTAGCCAGCACCCTTCCTTGGAAGCGCTTTCACAGGCGCAGCAACACTGGGGCTTTGCGCTTCTATACGCACCAAATGTCACGGTCCTTCTCTTTCCGTCGGTAGACACGAGCTGAGAAATTGCAAACGTGGAGCAATTGCTCCGAGATGAAAAGTGCCAGCACTGAAAGCTGTTGCTAGCCAGCACCCTTCCTTGGAAGCGCTTTCACAGGCGCAGCAACACTGGGGCTTTGCGCTTCTCTAGCCACCAAATGTCACGGTCCTTCTCTTTCCGTCTTGTAGACACGAGCTGAGAAATTGCAAACGTCGAGCAATTGCTCCGAGATGAAAAGTGCCAGCACTGAAAGCTGTTGCTAGCCAGCACCCTTCCTTGGAAGCGCTTTTGTAGGCCTAAGAACACTGGGGCTCTGGGCTTCTCTAGCCACCTCATCTTCTGCTCATCCTCTCGCGCAGTCTAAAGAGAGCTCAGGTGAGAAATTGCAAATGTCGAGCAATTGCTCAGAGATGAAAAGTGCCAGCACTGAAAGCTGTTGCTAGCCAGCACCCTTCCTTGGAAGCGCTTTCACAGGCGCAGCAACACTGGGGCTTTGCGCTTCTCTAGCCACCAAAAGTCACGGTCCTTCTCTTTCCGTCTCGTAGACACGAGCTGAGAAATTGCAAACGTCGAGCAATTGCTCAGAGATGAAAAGTGCCAGCACTGAAAGCTCTTGCTAGTCAGCACCCTTCCTTGGAAGCGCTTTCACAGGCGCAGCAACACTGGGGCTTTGCGCTTCTCTACCCACCAAACGTCACGGTCCTTCTCTTTCCGTCGGTAGACACGAGCTGAGAAATTGCAAACGTCGAGCAATTGCTCAGAGATGAAAAGTGCCAGCACTGAAAGCTCTTGCTAGCCAGCACCCTTCCTTGGAAGCGCTTTTGTAGGCCTAAGAACACTGGGGCTCTGGGCTTCTCTAGCCACCTAATCTTCTGCTCATCCTCTCGCGCTCTAAAGAGAGCTCAGGTGAGAAATTGCAAACGTCGAGCAATTGCTCAGAGATGAAAAGTGCCAGCACTGAAAGCTGTTGCTAGCCAGCACCCTTCCTTGGAAGCGCTTTCACAGGCGCAGCAACACTGGGGCTTTGCGCTTCTCTACCCACCAAACGTCACGGTCATTCTCTTTCCGTCTCGTAGACACGAGCTGAGAAATTGCAAACGTCGAGCAATTGCTCAGAGACGAAAAGTGCCAGCACTGAAAGCTGTTGCTAGCCAGCACCCTTCCTTGGAAGCGCTTTCACAGGCGCAGCAACACTGGGGCTTTGCGCTTCTCTACCCACCAAACGTCACGGTCCTTCTCTTTCCGTCTCGTAGACACGAGCTGAGAAATTGCAAACGTCGAGCAATTGCTCAGAGATGAAAAGTGCCAGCACTGAAAGCTCTTGCTAGTCAGCACCCTTCCTTGGAAGCGCTTTCACAGGCGCAGCAACACTGGGGCTTTGCGCTTCTCTAGCCACCAAATGTCACGGTCCTTCTCTTTCCGTCGGTAGACACGAGCTGAGAAATTGCAAACGTCGAGCAATTGCTCAGAGATGAAAAGTGCCAGCACTGAAAGCTGTTGCTAGCCAGCACCCTTCCTTGGAAGCGCTTTTGTAGGCCTAAGAACACTGGGGCTCTGGGCTTCTCTAGCCACCTCATCTTCTGCTCATCCTCTCGCGCACTCTAAAGAGAGCTCAGGTGAGAAATTGCAAACGTCGAGCAATTGCTCAGAGATGAAAAGTGCCAGCACTGAAAGCTGTTGCTAGCCAGCACCCTTCCTTGGAAGCGCTTTCACAGGCGCAGCAACACTGGGGCTTTGCGCTTCTCTACCCACCAAACGTCACGGTCCTTCTCTTTCCGTCTCGTAGACACGAGCTGAGAAATTGCAAACGTCGAGCAATTGCTCCGAGATGAAAAGTGCCAGCACTGAAAGCTGTTGCTAGCCAGCACCCTTCCTTGGAAGCGCTTTTGTAGGCCTAAGAACAGTGGGGCTCTGGGCTTCTCTAGCCACCTCATCTTCTGCTCATCCTCTCGCGCACTCTAAAGAGAGCTCAGGTGAGAAATTGCAAACGTCGAGCAATTGCTCCGAGATGAAAAGTGCCAGCACTGAAAGCTGTTGCTAGCCAGCACCCTTCCTTGGAAGCGCTTTCACAGGCGCAGCAACACTGGGGCTTTGCGCTTCTCTACCCACCAAACGTCACGGTCATTCTCTTTCCGTCTCGTAGACACGAGCTGAGAAATTGCAAACGTCGAGCAATTGCTCAGAGACGAAAAGTGCCAGCACTGAAAGCTGTTGCTAGCCAGCACCCTTCCTTGGAAGCGCTTTCACAGGCGCAGCAACACTGGGGCTTTGCGCTTCTCTACCCACCAAACGTCACGGTCCTTCTCTTTCCGTCTCGTAGACACGAGCTGAGAAATTGCAAACGTCGAGCAATTGCTCAGAGATGAAAAGTGCCAGCACTGAAAGCTCTTGCTAGCCAGCACCCTTCCTTGGAAACGCTTTCACAGGCGCAGCAACACTGGGGCTTTGCGCTTCTATACGCACCAAACGTCGCGGTCCTTCTCTTTCCGTCGGTAGACACGAGCTGAGAAATTGCAAACGTCGAGCAATTGCTCAGAGATGAAAAGTGCCAGCACTGAAAGCTGTTGCTAGCCAGCACCCTTCCTTGGAAGCGCTTGCACAGGCGCAGCAACACTGGGGCTTTGCGCTTCTCTACGCACCAAATGTCACGGTCCTTCTCTTTCCGTCTCGTAGACACGAGCTGAGAAATTGCAAACGTCGAGCAATTGCTCAGAGATGAAAAGTGCCAGCACTGAAAGCTGTTGCTAGCCAGCACCCTTCCTTGGAAGCGCTTTTGTAGGCCTAAGAACACTGGGGCTCTGGGCTTCTCTAGCCACCTCATCTTCTGCTCATCCTCTCGCGCACTCTAAAGAGAGCTCAGGTGAGAAATTGCAAACGACGAGCAATTGCTCAGAGATGAAAAGTGCCAGCACTGAAAGCTGTTGCTAGCCAGCACCCTTCCTTGGAAGCGCTTTCACAGGCGCAGTAACACTGGGGCTTTGCGCTTCTCTAGCCACCAAACGTCACGGTCCTTCTCTTTCCGTCTCGTAGACACGAGCTGAGAAATTGCAAACGTCGAGCAATTGCTCAGAGATGAAAAGTGCCAGCACTGAAAGCTCTTGCTAGCCAGCACCCTTCCTTGGAAGCGCTTTCACAGGCGCAGCAACACTGGGGCTTTGCGCTTCTATACGCACCAAATGTCACGGTCCTTCTCTTTCCGTCGGTAGACACGAGCTGAGAAATTGCAAACGTGGAGCAATTGCTCCGAGATGAAAAGTGCCAGCACTGAAAGCTGTTGCTAGCCAGCACCCTTCCTTGGAAGCGCTTTCACAGGCGCAGCAACACTGGGGCTTTGCGCTTCTCTAGCCACCAAATGTCACGGTCCTTCTCTTTCCGTCTTGTAGACACGAGCTGAGAAATTGCAAACGTCGAGCAATTGCTCCGAGATGAAAAGTGCCAGCACTGAAAGCTGTTGCTAGCCAGCACCCTTCCTTGGAAGCGCTTTTGTAGGCCTAAGAACACTGGGGCTCTGGGCTTCTCTAGCCACCTCATCTTCTGCTCATCCTCTCGCGCAGTCTAAAGAGAGCTCAGGTGAGAAATTGCAAATGTCGAGCAATTGCTCAGAGATGAAAAGTGCCAGCACTGAAAGCTCTTGCTAGCCAGCACCCTTCCTTGGAAGCGCTTTCACAGGCGCAGCAACACTGGGGCTTTGCGCTTCTATACGCACCAAATGTCACGGTCCTTCTCTTTCCGTCGGTAGACACGAGCTGAGAAATTGCAAACGTGGAGCAATTGCTCCGAGATGAAAAGTGCCAGCACTGAAAGCTGTTGCTAGCCAGCACCCTTCCTTGGAAGCGCTTTCACAGGCGCAGCAACACTGGGGCTTTGCGCTTCTCTAGCCACCAAATGTCACGGTCCTTCTCTTTCCGTCTTGTAGACACGAGCTGAGAAATTGCAAACGTCGAGCAATTGCTCCGAGATGAAAAGTGCCAGCACTGAAAGCTGTTGCTAGCCAGCACCCTTCCTTGGAAGCGCTTTTGTAGGCCTAAGAACACTGGGGCTCTGGGCTTCTCTAGCCACCTCATCTTCTGCTCATCCTCTCGCGCAGTCTAAAGAGAGCTCAGGTGAGAAATTGCAAATGTCGAGCAATTGCTCAGAGATGAAAAGTGCCAGCACTGAAAGCTGTTGCTAGCCAGCACCCTTCCTTGGAAGCGCTTTCACAGGCGCAGCAACACTGGGGCTTTGCGCTTCTCTAGCCACCAAAAGTCACGGTCCTTCTCTTTCCGTCTCGTAGACACGAGCTGAGAAATTGCAAACGTCGAGCAATTGCTCAGAGATGAAAAGTGCCAGCACTGAAAGCTCTTGCTAGTCAGCACCCTTCCTTGGAAGCGCTTTCACAGGCGCAGCAACACTGGGGCTTTGCGCTTCTCTACCCACCAAACGTCACGGTCCTTCTCTTTCCGTCGGTAGACACGAGCTGAGAAATTGCAAACGTCGAGCAATTGCTCAGAGATGAAAAGTGCCAGCACTGAAAGCTCTTGCTAGCCAGCACCCTTCCTTGGAAGCGCTTTTGTAGGCCTAAGAACACTGGGGCTCTGGGCTTCTCTAGCCACCTAATCTTCTGCTCATCCTCTCGCGCTCTAAAGAGAGCTCAGGTGAGAAATTGCAAACGTCGAGCAATTGCTCAGAGATGAAAAGTGCCAGCACTGAAAGCTGTTGCTAGCCAGCACCCTTCCTTGGAAGCGCTTTCACAGGCGCAGCAACACTGGGGCTTTGCGCTTCTCTACCCACCAAACGTCACGGTCATTCTCTTTCCGTCTCGTAGACACGAGCTGAGAAATTGCAAACGTCGAGCAATTGCTCAGAGACGAAAAGTGCCAGCACTGAAAGCTGTTGCTAGCCAGCACCCTTCCTTGGAAGCGCTTTCACAGGCGCAGCAACACTGGGGCTTTGCGCTTCTCTACCCACCAAACGTCACGGTCCTTCTCTTTCCGTCTCGTAGACACGAGCTGAGAAATTGCAAACGTCGAGCAATTGCTCAGAGATGAAAAGTGCCAGCACTGAAAGCTCTTGCTAGTCAGCACCCTTCCTTGGAAGCGCTTTCACAGGCGCAGCAACACTGGGGCTTTGCGCTTCTCTAGCCACCAAATGTCACGGTCCTTCTCTTTCCGTCGGTAGACACGAGCTGAGAAATTGCAAACGTCGAGCAATTGCTCAGAGATGAAAAGTGCCAGCACTGAAAGCTCTTGCTAGCCAGCACCCTTCCTTGGAAGCGCTTTTGTAGGCCTAAGAACACTGGGGCTCTGGGCTTCTCTAGCCACCTCATCTTCTGCTCATCCTCTCGCGCACTCTAAAGAGAGCTCAGGTGAGAAATTGCAAACGTCGAGCAATTGCTCAGAGATGAAAAGTGCCAGCACTGAAAGCTGTTGCTAGCCAGCACCCTTCCTTGGAAGCGCTTTCACAGGCGCAGCAACACTGGGGCTTTGCGCTTCTCTACCCACCAAACGTCACGGTCCTTCTCTTTCCGTCTCGTAGACACGAGCTGAGAAATTGCAAACGTCGAGCAATTGCTCCGAGATGAAAAGTGCCAGCACTGAAAGCTGTTGCTAGCCAGCACCCTTCCTTGGAAGCGCTTTTGTAGGCCTAAGAACAGTGGGGCTCTGGGCTTCTCTAGCCACCTCATCTTCTGCTCATCCTCTCGCGCACTCTAAAGAGAGCTCAGGTGAGAAATTGCAAACGTCGAGCAATTGCTCCGAGATGAAAAGTGCCAGCACTGAAAGCTCTTGCTAGCCAGCACCCTTCCTTGGAAGCGCTTTCACAGGCGCAGTAACACTGGGGCTTTGCACTTCTCTACGCACCAAATGTCACGGTCCTTCTCTTTCCGTCTCGTAGACACGAGCTGAGAAATTGCAAACGTGGAGCAATTGCTCCGAGATGAAAAGTGCCAGCACTGAAAGCTGTTGCTAGCCAGCACCCTTCCTTGGAAGCGCTTTCACAGGCGCAGCAACACTGGGGCTTTGCGCTTCTCTACCCACCAAACATCACGGTCCTTCTCTTTCCGTCTCCTAGACACGAGCTGAGAAATTGCAAACGTCGAGCAATTGCTCAGAGATGAAAAGTGCCAGCACTGAAAGCTGTTGCTAGCCAGCACCCTTCCTTGGAAGCGCTTTCACAGGCGCAGCAACACTGGGGCTTTGCGCTTCTCTAGCCACCAAACGTCACGGTCCTTCTCTTTCCGTCTCGTAGACACGAGCTGAGAAATTGCAAACGTCGAGCAATTGCTCCGAGATGAAAAGTGCCAGCACTGAAAGCTGTTGCTAGCCAGCACCCTTCCTTGGAAGCGCTTTTGTAGGCCTAAGAACACTGGGGCTCTGGGCTTCTCTAGCCACCTCATCTTCTGCTCATCCTCTCGCGCACTCTAAAGAGAGCTCAGGTGAGAAATTGCAAACGTCGAGCAATTGCTCAGAGATGAAAAGTGCCAGCACTGAAAGCTCTTGCTAGCCAGCACCCTTCCTTGGAAGCGCTTTCACAGGCGCAGCAACACTGGGGCTTAGCACTTCTCTACCCACCAAACGTCACGGTCCTTCTCTTTCCGTCTCGTAGACACGAGCTGAGAAATTGCAAACGTCGAGCAATTGCTCAGAGATGAAAAGTGCCAGCACTGAAAGCTGTTGCTAGCCAGCACCCTTCCTTGGAAGCGCTTTCACAGGCGCAGCAACACTGGGGCTTTGCGCTTCTCTACCCACCAAACGTCACGGTCCTTCTCTTTCCGTCTCGTAGACACGAGCTGAGAAATTGCAAACGTGGAGCAATTGCTCCGAGATGAAAAGTGCCAGCACTGAAAGCTCTTGCTAGCCAGCACCCTTCCTTGGAAGCGCTTTCACAGGCGCAGCAACACTGGGGCTTTGCGCTTCTATACGCACCAAACGTCACGGTCCTTCTCTTTCCGTCGGTAGACACGAGCTGAGAAATTGCAAACGTCGAGCAATTGCTCAGAGATGAAAAGTGCCAGCACTGAAAGCTGTTGCTAGCCAGCACCCTTCCTTGGAAGCGCTTTCACAGGCGCAGCAACACTGGGGCTTTGCGCTTCTCTACCCACCAAACGTCACGGTCCTTCTCTTTCCGTCTCGTAGACACGAGCTGAGAAACTGCAAACGTCGAGCAATTGCTCAGAGATGAAAAGTGCCAGCACTGAAAGCTGTTGCTAGCCAGCACCCTTCCTTGGAAGCGCTTTTGTAGGCCTAAGAACACTGGGGCTCTGGGCTTCTCTAGCCACCTAATCTTCTGCTCATCCTCTCGCGCACTCTAAAGAGAGCTCAGGTGAGAAATTGCAAACGTCGAGCAATTGCTCAGAGATGAAAAGTGCCAGCACTGAAAGCTCTTGCTAGTCAGCACCCTTCCTTGGAAGCGCTTTCACAGGCGCAGCAACACTGGGGCTTTGCGCTTCTCTAGCCACCAAACGTCACGGTCCTTCTCTTTCCGTCTCGTAGACACGAGCTGAGAAATTGCAAAAGTCGAGCAATTGCTCCGAGATGAAAAGTGCCAGCACTGAAAGCTCTTGCTAGCCAGCACCCTTCCTTGGAAGCGCTTTTGTAGCCCGAAGAACACTGGGGCTCTGGGCTTCTCTAGCCACCTCATCTTCTGCTCATCCTCTCGCGCACTCTAAAGAGAGCTCAGGTGAGAAATTGCAAACGTGGAGCAATTGCTCAGAGATGAAAAGTGCCAGCACTGAAAGCTGTTGCTAGCCAGCACCCTTCCTTGGAAGCGCTTTCACAGGCGCAGCAACACTGGGGCTTTGCGCTTCTCTACCCACCAAACGTCACGGTCATTCTCTTTCCGTCTCCTAGACACGAGCTGAGAAATTGCAAACGTCGAGCAATTGCTCAGAGATGAAAAGTGCCAGCACTGAAAGCTCTTGCTAGCCAGCACCCTTCCTTGGAAGCGCTTTCACAGGCGCAGCAACACTGGGGCTTTGCGCTTCTCTACCCACCAAACGTCACGGTCCTTCTCTTTCTGTCTCCTAGACACGAGCTGAGAAATTGCAAACGTCGAGCAATTGCTCCGAGATGAAAAGTGCCAGCACTGAAAGCTGTTGCTAGCCAGCACCCTTCCTTGGAAGCGCTTTTGTAGGCCTAAGAACACTGGGGCTCTGGGCTTCTCCAGCCACCTAATCTTCTGCTCATCCTCTCGCGCACTCTAAAGAGAGCTCAGGTGAGAAATTACAAACGTCGAGCAATTGCTCAGAGATGAAAAGTGCCAGCACTGAAAGCTGTTGCTAGCCAGCACCCTTCCTTGGAAGCGCTTTCACAGGCGCAGCAACACTGGGGCTTTGCGCTTCTCTACCCACCAAACGTCACGGTCCTTCTCTTTCCGTCGGTAGACACGAGCTGAGAAATTGCAAACGTCGAGCAATTGCTCAGAGATGAAAAGTGCCAGCACTGAAAGCTCTTGCTAGCCAGCACCCTTCCTTGGAAACGCTTTTTTAGGCCTAAGAACACTGGGGCTCTGGGCTTCTCTAGCCACCTCATCTTCTGCTCATCCTCTCGCGCACTCTAAAGAGAGCTCAGGTGAGAAATTGCAAACGTCGAGCAATTGCTCAGAGATGAAAAGTGCCAGCACTGAAAGCTGTTGCTAGCCAGCACCCTTCCTTGGAAGCGCTTTCACAGGTGCAGCAACACTGGGGCTTTGCGCTTCTATACGCACCAAACGTCACGGTCCTTCTCTTTCCGTCTCGTAGACACGAGCTGAGAAATTGCAAACGTCGAGCAATTGCTCAGAGATGAAAAGTGCCAGCACTGAAAGCTGTTGCTAGCCAGCACCCTTCCTTGGAAGCGCTTTCACAGGCGCAGCAACACTGGGGCTTTGCGCTTCTATACGCACCAAACGTCACGGTCCTTCTCTTTCCGTCGGTAGACACGAGCTGAGAAATTGCAAACGTGGAGCAATTGCTCAGAGATGAAAAGTGCCAGCACTGAAAGCTCTTGCTAGCCAGCACCCTTCCTTGGAAGCGCTTTCACAGGCGCAGCAACACTGGGGCTTTGCGCTTCTCTAGCCACCAAATGTCACGGTCCTTCTCTTTCCGTCTTGTAGACACGAGCTGAGAAATTGCAAACGTCGAGCAATTGCTCCGAGATGAAAAGTGCCAGCACTGAAAGCTGTTGCTAGCCAGCACCCTTCCTTGGAAGCGCTTTTGTAGGCCTAAGAACACTGGGGCTCTGGGCTTCTCTAGCCACCTCATCTTCTGCTCATCCTCTCGCGCACTCTAAAGAGAGCTCAGGTGAGAAATTGCAAACGTCGAGCAATTGCTCCGAGATGAAAAGTGCCAGCACTGAAAGCTCTTGCTAGCCAGCACCCTTCCTTGGAAGCGCTTTCACAGGCGCAGCAACACTGGGGCTTTGCGCTTCTCTAGCCACCAAAAGTCACGGTCCTTCTCTTTCCGTCTCGTAGACACGAGCTGAGAAATTGCAAATGTCGAGCAATTGCTCAGAGATGAAAAGTGCCAGCACTGAAAGCTCTTGCTAGTCAGCACCCTTCCTTGGAAGCGCTTTCACAGGCGCAGCAACACTGGGGCTTTGCGCTTCTCTACCCACCAAACGTCACGGTCCTTCTCTTTCCGTCGGTAGACACGAGCTGAGAAATTGCAAACGTCGAGCAATTGCTCAGAGATGAAAAGTGCCAGCACTGAAAGCTCTTGCTAGCCAGCACCCTTCCTTGGAAGCGCTTTTGTAGGCCTAAGAACACTGGGGCTCTGGGCTTCTCTAGCCACCTCATCTTCTGCTCATCCTCTCGCGCTCTAAAGAGAGCTCAGGTGAGAAATTGGAAACGTGGAGCAGTTGCTCAGAGATGAAAAGTGCCAGCACTGAAAGCTGTTGCTAGCCAGCACCCTTCCTTGGAAGCGCTTTCACAGGCGCAGCAACACTGGGGCTTTGCGCTTCTCTAGCCACCAAATGTCACGGTCATTCTCTTTCCGTCTCCTAGACACGAGCTGAGAAATTGCAAACGTCGAGCAATTGCTCAGAGACGAAAAGTGCCAGCACTGAAAGCTGTTGCTAGCCAGCACCCTTCCTTGGAAGCGCTTTCACAGGTGCAGCAACACTGGGGCTTTGCGCTTCTCTACCCACCAAACGTCACGGTCCTTCTCTTTCCGTCGGTAGACACGAGCTGAGAAATTGCAAACGTCGAGCAATTGCTCAGAGATGAAAAGTGCCAGCACTGAAAGCTGTTGCTAGCCAGCACCCTTCCTTGGAAGCGCTTTTGTAGCCCGAAGAACACTGGGGCTCTGGGCTTCTCCAGCCACCTAATCTTCTGCTCATCCTCTCGCGCACTCTAAAGAGAGCTCAGGTGAGAAATTACAAACGTCGAGCAATTGCTCAGAGATGAAAAGTGCCAGCACTGAAAGCTGTTGCTAGCCAGCACCCTTCCTTGGAAGTGCTTTCACAGGCGCAGCAACACTGGGGCTTTGCGCTTCTCTACCCACCAAACGTCACGGTCCTTCTCTTTCCGTCGGTAGACACGAGCTGAGAAATTGCAAACGTCGAGCAATTGCTCAGAGATGAAAAGTGCCAGCACTGAAAGCTCTTGCTAGCCAGCACCCTTCCTTGGAAACGCTTTTTTAGGCCTAAGAACACTGGGGCTCTGGGCTTCTCTAGCCACCTCATCTTCTGCTCATCCTCTCGCGCACTCTAAAGAGAGCTCAGGTGAGAAATTGCAAACGTGGAGCAATTGCTCAGAGATGAAAAGTGCCAGCACTGAAAGCTGTTGCTAGCCAGCACCCTTCCTTGGAAGCGCTTTCACAGGTGCAGCAACACTGGGGCTTTGCGCTTCTATACGCACCAAACGTCACGGTCCTTCTCTTTCCGTCTCGTAGACACGAGCTGAGAAATTGCAAACGTCGAGCAATTGCTCAGAGATGAAAAGTGCCAGCACTGAAAGCTCTTGCTAGCCAGCACCCTTCCTTGGAAGCGCTTTCACAGGCGCAGCAACACTGGGGCTTTGCGCTTCTATACGCACCAAACGTCACGGTCCTTCTCTTTCCGTCGGTAGACACGAGCTGAGAAATTGCAAACGTCGAGCAATTGCTCAGAGATGAAAAGTGCCAGCACTGAAAGCTGTTGCTAGCCAGCACCCTTCCTTGGAAGCGCTTTCACAGGCGCAGCAACACTGGGGCTTTGCGCTTCTCTACGCACCAAATGTCACGGTCCTTCTCTTTCCGTCTTGTAGACACGAGCTGAGAAATTGCAAACGTCGAGCAATTGCTCAGAGATGAAAAGTGCCAGCACTGAAAGCTGTTGCTAGCCAGCACCCTTCCTTGGAAGCGCTTTTGTAGGCCTAAGAACACTGGGGCTCTGGGCTTCTCTAGCCACCTCATCTTCTGCTCATCCTCTCGCGCACTCTAAAGAGAGCTCAGGTGAGAAATTGCAAACGTCGAGCAATTGCTCAGAGATGAAAAGTGCCAGCACTGAAAGCTGTTGCTAGCCAGCACCCTTCCTTGGAAGCGCTTTCACAGGCGCAGTAACACTGGGGCTTTGCGCTTCTATACGCACCAAACGTCACGGTCCTTCTCTTTCCGTCTCGTAGACACGAGCTGAGAAATTGCAAACGTCGAGCAATTGCTCAGAGATGAAAAGTGCCAGCACTGAAAGCTGTTGCTAGCCAGCACCCTTCCTTGGAAGCGCTTTCACAGGCGCAGCAACACTGGGGCTTTGCGCTTCTATACGCACCAAATGTCACGGTCCTTCTCTTTCCGTCTCGTAGACACGAGCTGAGAAATTGCAAACGTGGAGCAATTGCTCAGAGATGAAAAGTGCCAGCACTGAAAGCTGTTGCTAGCCAGCACCCTTCCTTGGAAGCGCTTTCACAGGCGCAGCAACACTGGGGCTTTGCGCTTCTCTAGCCACCAAATGTCACGGTCCTTCTCTTTCCGTCTTGTAGACACGAGCTGAGAAATTGCAAACGTCGAGCAATTGCTCCGAGATGAAAAGTGCCAGCACTGAAAGCTGTTGCTAGCCAGCACCCTTCCTTGGAAGCGCTTTTGTAGGCCTAAGAACACTGGGGCTCTGGGCTTCTCTAGCCACCTCATCTTCTGCTCATCCTCTCGCGCACTCTAAAGAGAGCTCAGGTGAGAAATTGCAAACGTGGAGCAATTGCTCAGAGATGAAAAGTGCCAGCACTGAAAGCTGTTGCTAGCCAGCACCCTTCCTTGGAAGCGCTTTCACAGGCGCAGCAACACTGGGGCTTTGCGCTTCTCTAGCCACCAAAAGTCACGGTCCTTCTCTTTCCGTCTCGTAGACACGAGCTGAGAAATTGCAAACGTCGAGCAATTGCTCAGAGATGAAAAGTGCCAGCACTGAAAGCTCTTGCTAGTCAGCACCCTTCCTTGGAAGCGCTTTCACAGGCGCAGCAACACTGGGGCTTTGCGCTTCTCTACCCACCAAACGTCACGGTCCTTCTCTTTCCGTCGGTAGACACGAGCTGAGAAATTGCAAACGTCGAGCAATTGCTCAGAGATGAAAAGTGCCAGCACTGAAAGCTCTTGCTAGCCAGCACCCTTCCTTGGAAGCAATTTTGTAGGCCTAAGAACACTGGGGCTCTGGGCTTCTCTAGCCACCTAATCTTCTGCTCATCCTCTCGCGCTCTAAAGAGAGCTCAGGTGAGAAATTGCAAACGTCGAGCAATTGCTCAGAGATGAAAAGTGCCAGCACTGAAAGCTGTTGCTAGCCAGCACCCTTCCTTGGAAGCGCTTTCACAGGCGCAGCAACACTGGGGCTTTGCGCTTCTCTACCCACCAAACGTCACGGTCCTTCTCTTTCCGTCTCCTAGACACGAGCTGAGAAATTGCAAACGTCGAGCAATTGCTCAGAGACGAAAAGTGCCAGCACTGAAAGCTGTTGCTAGCCAGCACCCTTCCTTGGAAGCGCTTTCACAGGCGCAGCAACACTGGGGCTTTGCGCTTCTCTACCCACCAAACGTCACGGTCCTTCTCTTTCCGTCTCCTAGACACGAGCTGAGAAATTGCAAACGTCGAGCAATTGCTCAGAGATGAAAAGTGCCAGCACTGAAAGCTCTTGCTAGTCAGCAACCTTCCTTGGAAGCGCTTTCACAGGCGCAGCAACACTGGGGCTTTGCGCTTCTCTAGCCACCAAACGTCACGGTCCTTCTCTTTCCGTCGGTAGACACGAGCTGAGAAATTGCAAACGTCGAGCAATTGCTCCGAGATGAAAAGTGCCAGCACTGAAAGCTCTTGCTAGCCAGCACCCTTCCTTGGAAGCGCTTTTGTAGGCCTAAGAACACTGGGGCTCTGGGCTTCTCTAGCCACCTCATCTTCTGCTCATCCTCTCGCGCACTCTAAAGAGAGCTCAGGTGAGAAATTGCAAACGTCGAGCAATTGCTCAGAGATGAAAAGTGCCAGCACTGAAAGCTCTTGCTAGCCAGCACCCTTCCTTGGAAGCGCTTTCACAGGCGCAGCAACACTGAGGCTTTGTGCTTCTCTACCCACCAAACGTCACGGTCCTTCTCTTTCCGTCTCGTAGACACGAGCTGAGAAATTGCAAACGTCGAGCAATTGCTCCGAGATGAAAAGTGCCAGCACTGAAAGCTGTTGCTAGCCAGCCCCCTTCCTTGGAAGCGCTTTTGTAGGCCTAAGAACACTGGGGCTCTGGGCTTCTCTAGCCACCTCATCTTCTGCTCATCCTCTCGCGCACTCTAAAGAGAGCTCAGGTGAGAAATTGCAAACGTCGAGCAATTGCTCAGAGATGAAAAGTGCCAGCACTGAAAGCTGTTGCTAGCCAGCACCCTTCCTTGGAAGCGCTTTCACAGGCGCAGTAACACTGGGGCTTTGCACTTCTCTACGCACCAAACGTCACGGTCCTTCTCTTTCCGTCTCGTAGACACGAGCTGAGAAATTGCAAACGTGGAGCAATTGCTCCGAGATGAAAAGTGCCAGCACTGAAAGCTGTTGCTAGCCAGCACCCTTCCTTGGAAGCGCTTTCACAGGCGCAGCAACACTGGGGCTTTGCGCTTCTCTACCCACCAAACGTCACGGTCCTTCTCTTTCCGTCTCCTAGACACGAGCTGAGAAATTGCAAACGTCGAGCAATTGCTCAGAGATGAAAAGTGCCAGCACTGAAAGCTGTTGCTAGCCAGCACCCTTCCTTGGAAGCGCTTTCACAGGCGCAGCAACACTGGGGCTTTGCGCTTCTCTAGCCACCAAACGTCACGGTCCTTCTCTTTCCGTCTCGTAGACACGAGCTGAGAAATTGCAAACGTCGAGCAATTGCTCAGAGATGAAAAGTGCCAGCACTGAAAGCTGTTGCTAGCCAGCACCCTTCCTTGGAAGCGCTTTTGTAGGCCTAAGAACACTGGGGCTCTGGGCTTCTCTAGCCACCTCATCTTCTGCTCATCCTCTCGCGCACTCTAAAGAGAGCTCAGGTGAGAAATTGCAAACGTCGAGCAATTGCTCAGAGATGAAAAGTGCCAGCACTGAAAGCTCTTGCTAGCCAGCACCCTTCCTTGGAAGCGCTTTCACAGGCGCAGCAACACTGGGGCTTTGCGCTTCTCTACCCACCAAACGTCACGGTCCTTCTCTTTCCGTCTCGTAGACACGAGCTGAGAAATTGCAAACGTCGAGCAATTGCTCAGAGATGAAAAGTGCCAGCACTGAAAGCTCTTGCTAGCCAGCACCCTTCCTTGGAAGCGCTTTCACAGGCGCAGCAACACTGGGGCTTTGCGCTTCTCTACCCACCAAACGTCACGGTCCTTCTCTTTCCGTCTCGTAGACACGAGCTGAGAAATTGCAAACGTGGAGCAATTGCTCAGAGATGAAAAGTGCCAGCACTGAAAGCTCTTGCTAGCCAGCACCCTTCCTTGGAAGCGCTTTCACAGGCGCAGCAACACTGGGGCTTTGCGCTTCTATACGCACCAAACGTCACGGTCCTTCTCTTTCCGTCGGTAGACACGAGCTGAGAAATTGCAAACGTGGAGCAATTGCTCAGAGATGAAAAGTGCCAGCACTGAAAGCTCTTGCTAGCCAGCACCCTTCCTTGGAAGCGCTTTCACAGGCGCAGCAACACTGGGGCTTTGCGCTTCTCTAGCCACCAAATGTCACGGTCCTTCTCTTTCCGTCTTGTAGACACGAGCTGAGAAATTGCAAACGTGGAGCAATTGCTCAGAGATGAAAAGTGCCAGCACTGAAAGCTGTTGCTAGCCAGCACCCTTCCTTGGAAGCGCTTTTGTAGGCCTAAGAACACTGGGGCTCTGGGCTTCTCTAGCCACCTCATCTTCTGCTCATCCTCTCGCGCACTCTAAAGAGAGCTCAGGTGAGAAATTGCAAACGTCGAGCAATTGCTCCGAGATGAAAAGTGCCAGCACTGAAAGCTCTTGCTAGCCAGCACCCTTCCTTGGAAGCGCTTTCACAGGCACAGCAACACTGGGGCTTTGCGCTTCTCTAGCCACCAAACGTCACGGTCCTTCTCTTTCCGTCTCGTAGACACGAGCTGAGAAATTGCAAACGTCGAGCAATTGCTCAGAGATGAAAAGTGCCAGCACTGAAAGCTCTTGCTAGTCAGCACCCTTCCTTGGAAGCGCTTTCACAGGCGCAGCAACACTGGGGCTTTGCGCTTCTCTACCCACCAAACGTCACGGTCCTTCTCTTTCCGTCGGTAGACACGAGCTGAGAAATTGCAAACGTCGAGCAATTGCTCAGAGATGAAAAGTGCCAGCACTGAAAGCTCTTGCTAGCCAGCACCCTTCCTTGGAAGCGCTTTTGTAGGCCTAAGAACACTGGGGCTCTGGGCTTCTCTAGCCACCTAATCTTCTGCTCATCCTCTCGCGCTCTAAAGAGAGCTCAGGTGAGAAATTGCAAACGTGGAGCAATTGCTCAGAGATGAAAAGTGCCAGCACTGAAAGCTGTTGCTAGCCAGCACCCTTCCTTGGAAGCGCTTTCACAGGCGCAGCAACACTGGGGCTTTGCGCTTCTCTACCCACCAAACGTCACGGTCATTCTCTTTCCGTCTCCTAGACACGAGCTGAGAAATTGCAAACGTCGAGCAATTGCTCAGAGATGAAAAGTGCCAGCACTGAAAGCTGTTGCTAGCCAGCACCCTTCCTTGGAAGCGCTTTCACAGGCGCAGCAACACTGGGGCTTTGCGCTTCTCTACCCACCAAACGTCACGGTCCTTCTCTTTCTGTCTCCTAGACACGAGCTGAGAAATTGCAAACGTCGAGCAATTGCTCAGAGATGAAAAGTGCCAGCACTGAAAGCTGTTGCTAGCCAGCACCCTTCCTTGGAAGCGCTTTTGTAGGCCTAAGAACACTGGGGCTCTGGGCTTCTCCAGCCACCTAATCTTCTGCTCATCCTCTCGCGCACTCTAAAGAGAGCTCAGGTGAGAAATTACAAACGTCGAGCAATTGCTCAGAGATGAAAAGTGCCAGCACTGAAAGCTGTTGCTAGCCAGCACCCTTCCTTGGAAGCGCTTTCACAGGCGCAGCAACACTGGGGCTTTGCGCTTCTCTAGCCACCAAATGTCACGGTCCTTCTCTTTCCGTCTTGTAGACACGAGCTGAGAAATTGCAAACGTCGAGCAATTGCTCCGAGATGAAAAGTGCCAGCACTGAAAGCTGTTGCTAGCCAGCCCCCTTCCTTGGAAGCGCTTTTGTAGGCCTAAGAACACTGGGGCTCTGGGCTTCTCTAGCCACCTCATCTTCTGCTCATCCTCTCGCGCACTCTAAAGAGAGCTCAGGTGAGAAATTGCAAACGTCGAGCAATTGCTCAGAGATGAAAAGTGCCAGCACTGAAAGCTGTTGCTAGCCAGCACCCTTCCTTGGAAGCGCTTTCACAGGCGCAGTAACACTGGGGCTTTGCGCTTCTCTAGCCACCAAACGTCACGGTCCTTCTCTTTCCGTCTCGTAGACACGAGCTGAGAAATTGCAAACGTCGAGCAATTGCTCAGAGGTGAAAAGTGCCAGCACTGAAAGCTGTTGCTAGCCAGCACCCTTCCTTGGAAGCGCTTTCACAGGCGCAGCAACACTGGGGCTTTGCGCTTCTATACGCACCAAACGTCACGGTCCTTCTCTTTCCGTCGGTAGACACGAGCTGAGAAATTGCAAACGTCGAGCAATTGCTCAGAGATGAAAAGTGCCAGCACTGAAAGCTGTTGCTAGCCAGCACCCTTCCTTGGAAGCGCTTTCACAGGCGCAGCAACACTGGGGCTTTGCGCTTCTCTACCCACCAAATGTCACGGTCCTTCTCTTTCCGTCTTGTAGACACGAGCTGAGAAATTGCAAACGTCGAGCAATTGCTCCGAGATGAAAAGTGCCAGCACTGAAAGCTGTTGCTAGCCAGCACCCTTCCTTGGAAGCGCTTTTGTAGGCCTAAGAACACTGGGGCTCTGGGCTTCTCTAGCCACCTCATCTTCTGCTCATCCTCTCGCGCACTCTAAAGAGAGCTCAGGTGAGAAATTGCAAACGTCGAGCAATTGCTCCGAGATGAAAAGTGCCAGCACTGAAAGCTCTTGCTAGCCAGCACCCTTCCTTGGAAGCGCTTTCACAGGCGCAGCAACACTGGGGCTTTGCGCTTCTCTAGCCACCAAAAGTCACGGTCCTTCTCTTTCCGTCTCGTAGACACGAGCTGAGAAATTGCAAACGTGGAGCAATTGCTCAGAGATGAAAAGTGCCAGCACTGAAAGCTCTTGCTAGCCAGCACCCTTCCTTGGAAGCGCTTTCACAGGCGCAGCAACACTGGGGCTTTGCGCTTCTCTACCCACCAAACGTCACGGTCCTTCTCTTTCCGTCGGTAGACACGAGCTGAGAAATTGCAAACGTCGAGCAATTGCTCAGAGATGAAAAGTGCCAGCACTGAAAGCTCTTGCTAGCCAGCACCCTTCCTTGGAAGCGCTTTTGTAGGCCTAAGAACACTGGGGCTCTGGGCTTCTCTAGCCACCTAATCTTCTGCTCATCCTCTCGCGCTCTAAAGAGAGCTCAGGTGAGAAATTGGAAACGTGGAGCAATTGCTCAGAGATGAAAAGTGCCAGCACTGAAAGCTGTTGCTAGCCAGCACCCTTCCTTGGAAGCGCTTTCACAGGCGCAGCAACACTGGGGCTTTGCGCTTCTCTACCCACCAAACGTCACGGTCATTCTCTTTCCGTCTCGTAGACACGAGCTGAGAAATTGCAAACGTCGAGCAATTGCTCAGAGACGAAAAGTGCCAGCACTGAAAGCTGTTGCTAGCCAGCACCCTTCCTTGGAAGCGCTTTCACAGGCGCAGCAACACTGGGGCTTTGCGCTTCTCTACCCACCAAACATCACGGTCCTTCTCTTTCCGTCGGTAGACACGAGCTGAGAAATTGCAAACGTCGAGCAATTGCTCAGAGATGAAAAGTGCCAGCACTGAAAGCTGTTGCTAGCCAGCACCCTTCCTTGGAAGCGCTTTTGTAGCCCGAAGAACACTGGGGCTCTGGGCTTCTCTAGCCACCTAATCTTCTGCTCATCCTCTCGCGCACTCTAAAGAGAGCTCAGGTGAGAAATTACAAACGTCGAGCAATTGCTCAGAGATGAAAAGTGCCAGCACTGAAAGCTGTTGCTAGCCAGCACCCTTCCTTGGAAGCGCTTTCACAGGCGCAGCAACACTGGGGCTTTGCGCTTCTCTACCCACCAAACGTCACGGTCCTTCTCTTTCCGTCGGTAGACACGAGCTGAGAAATTGCAAACGTCGAGCAATTGCTCAGAGATGAAAAGTGCCAGCACTGAAAGCTCTTGCTAGCCAGCACCCTTCCTTGGAAGCGCTTTTGTAGGCCTAAGAACACTGGGGCTCTGGGCTTCTCTAGCCACCTAATCTTGTGCTCATCCTCTCGCGCACTCTAAAGAGAGCTCAGGTGAGAAATTGCAAACGTCGAGCAATTGCTCAGAGATGAAAAGTGCCAGCACTGAAAGCTCTTGCTAGCCAGCACCCTTCCTTGGAAGCGCTTTCACAGGCGCAGCAACACTGGGGCTTTGCGCTTCTATACGCACCAAACGTCACGGTCCTTCTCTTTCCGTCTCGTAGACACGAGCTGAGAAATTGCAAACGTCGAGCAATTGCTCAGAGATGAAAAGTGCCAGCACTGAAAGCTGTTGCTAGCCAGCACCCTTCCTTGGAAGCGCTTTCACAGGCGCAGCAACACTGGGGCTTTGCGCTTCTATACGCACCAAACGTCACGGTCCTTCTCTTTCCGTCGGTAGACACGAGCTGAGAAATTGCAAACGTCGAGCAATTGCTCAGAGATGAAAAGGGCCAGCACTGAAAGCTGTTGCTAGCCAGCACCCTTCCTTGGAAGCGCTTTCACAGGCGCAGCAACACTGGGGCTTTGCGCTTCTCTACGCACCAAATGTCACGGTCCTTCTCTTTCCGTCTCCTAGACACGAGCTGAGAAATTGCAAACGTCGAGCAATTGCTCAGAGATGAAAAGTGCCAGCACTGAAAGCTGTTGCTAGCCAGCACCCTTCCTTGGAAGCGCTTTTGTAGGCCTAAGCACACTGGAGCTCTGGGCTTCTCTAGCCACCTCATCTTCTGCTCATCCTCTCGCGCACTCTAAAGAGAGCTCAGGTGAGAAATTGCAAACGTGGAGCAATTGCTCAGAGATGAAAAGTGCCAGCACTGAAAGCTCTTGCTAGCCAGCACCCTTCCTTGGAAGCGCTTTCACAGGCGCAGCAACACTGGGGCTTTGCGCTTCTATACGCACCAAACGTCACGGTCCTTCTCTTTCCGTCTCGTAGACACGAGCTGAGAAATTGCAAACGTCGAGCAATTGCTCAGAGATGAAAAGTGCCAGCACTGAAAGCTGTTGCTAGCCAGCACCCTTCCTTGGAAGCGCTTTCACAGGCACAGCAACACTGGGGCTTTGCGCTTCTCTAGCCACCAAACGTCACGGTCCTTCTCTTTCCGTCTCGTAGACACGAGCTGAGAAATTGCAAACGTCGAGCAATTGCTCAGAGATGAAAAGTGCCAGCACTGAAAGCTGTTGCTAGCCAGCACCCTTCCTTGGAAGCGCTTTTGTAGGCCTAAGAACACTGGGGCTCTGGGCTTCTCTAGCCACCTCATCTTCTGCTCATCCTCTCGCGCACTCTAAAGAGAGCTCAGGTGAGAAATTGCAAACGTCGAGCAATTGCTCAGAGATGAAAAGTGCCAGCACTGAAAGCTCTTGCTAGCCAGCACCCTTCCTTGGAAGCGCTTTCACAGGCGCAGCAACACTGGGGCTTTGCGCTTCTATACGCACCAAACGTCACGGTCCTTCTCTTTCCGTCTCGTAGACACGAGCTGAGAAATTGCAAACGTCGAGCAATTGCTCAGAGATGAAAAGTGCCAGCACTGAAAGCTGTTGCTAGCCAGCCCCCTTCCTTGGAAGCGCTTTTGTAGGCCTAAGAACACTGGGGCTCTGGGCTTCTCTAGCCACCTCATCTTCTGCTCATCCTCTCGCGCACTCTAAAGAGAGCTCAGGTGAGAAATTACAAACGTCGAGCAATTGCTCAGAGATGAAAAGTGCCAGCACTGAAAGCTGTTGCTAGCCAGCACCCTTCCTTGGAAGCGCTTTCACAGGCGCAGCAACACTGGGGCTTTGCGCTTCTCTACCCACCAAACGTCACGGTCCTTCTCTTTCCGTCGGTAGACACGAGCTGAGAAATTGCAAACGTCGAGCAATTGCTCAGAGATGAAAAGTGCCAGCACTGAAAGCTCTTGCTAGCCAGCCCCCTTCCTTGGAAGCGCTTTTGTAGGCCTAAGAACACTGGGGCTCTGGGCTTCTCTAGCCACCTCATCTTCTGCTCATCCTCTCGCGCACTCTAAAGAGAGCTCAGGTGAGAAATTGCAAACGTCGAGCAATTGCTCAGAGATGAAAAGTGCCAGCACTGAAAGCTCTTGCTAGCCAGCACCCTTCCTTGGAAGCGCTTTCACAGGCGCAGCAACACTGGGGCTTTGCGCTTCTCTACCCACCAAACGTCACGGTCCTTCTCTTTCCGTCTCGTAGACACGAGCTGAGAAATTGCAAACGTCGAGCAATTGCTCCGAGATGAAAAGTGCCAGCACTGAAAGCTGTTGCTAGCCAGCACCCTTCCTTGGAAGCGCTTTTGTAGGCCTAAGAACACTGGGGCTCTGGGCTTCTCTAGCCACCTCATCTTCTGCTCATCCTCTCGCGCACTCTAAAGAGAGCTCAGGGGAGAAATTGCAAACGTCGAGCAATTGCTCAGAGATGAAAAGTGCCAGCACTGAAAGCTGTTGCTAGCCAGCACCCTTCCTTGGAAGCGCTTTCACAGGCGCAGCAACACTGGGGCTTTGCGCTTCTCTAGCCACCAAACGTCACGGTCATTCTCTTTCCCTCTCGTAGACACGAGCTGAGAAATTGCAAACGTCGAGCAATTGCTCAGAGATGAAAAGTGCCAGCACTGAAAGCTGTTGCTAGCCAGCACCCTTCCTTGGAAGCGCTTTTGTAGGCCTAAGAACACTGGGGCTCTGGGCTTCTCTAGCCACCTCATCTTCTGCTCATCCTCTCGCGCACTCTAAAGAGAGCTCAGGTGAGAAATTGCAAACGTGGAGCAATTGCTCAGAGATGAAAAGTGCCAGCACTGAAAGCTGTTGCTAGCCAGCACCCTTCCTTGGAAGCGCTTTCACAGGCGCAGTAACACTGGGACTTTGCGCTTCTATACGCACCAAACGTCACGGTCCTTCTCTTTCCGTCTCGTAGACACGAGCTGAGAAATTGCAAACGTCGAGCAATTGCTCAGAGATGAAAAGTGCCAGCACTGAAAGCTGTTGCTAGCCAGCCCCCTTCCTTGGAAGCGCTTTTGTAGGCCTAAGAACACTGGGGCTCTGGGCTTCTCTAGCCACCTCATCTTCTGCTCATCCTCTCGCGCACTCTAAAGAGAGCTCAGGTGAGAAATTGCAAACGTCGAGCAATTGCTCCGAGATGAAAAGTGCCAGCACTGAAAGCTGTTGCTAGCCAGCACCCTTCCTTGGAAGCGCTTTCACAGGCGCAGCAACACTGGGGCTTTGCGCTTCTATACGCACCAAACGTCACGGTCCTTCTCTTTCCGTCGGTAGACACGAGCTGAGAAATTGCAAACGTCGAGCAATTGCTCAGAGATGAAAAGGGCCAGCACTGAAAGCTGTTGCTAGCCAGCACCCTTCCTTGGAAGCGCTTTCACAGGCGCAGCAACACTGGGGCTTTGCGCTTCTCTACGCACCAAATGTCACGGTCCTTCTCTTTCCGTCTTGTAGACACGAGCTGAGAAATTGCAAACGTCGAGCAATTGCTCAGAGATGAAAAGTGCCAGCACTGAAAGCTGTTGCTAGCCAGCACCCTTCCTTGGAAGCGCTTTTGTAGGCCTAAGCACACTGGAGCTCTGGGCTTCTCTAGCCACCTCATCTTCTGCTCATCCTCTCGCGCACTCTAAAGAGAGCTCAGGTGAGAAATTGCAAACGTCGAGCAATTGCTCAGAGATGAAAAGTGCCAGCACTGAAAGCTCTTGCTAGCCAGCACCCTTCCTTGGAAGCGCTTTCACAGGCGCAGCAACACTGGGGCTTTGCGCTTCTATACGCACCAAACGTCACGGTCCTTCTCTTTCCGTCTCGTAGACACGAGCTGAGAAATTGCAAACGTCGAGCAATTGCTCCGAGATGAAAAGTGCCAGCACTGAAAGCTGTTGCTAGCCAGCACCCTTCCTTGGAAGCGCTTTCACAGGCACAGCAACACTGGGGCTTTGCGCTTCTCTAGCCACCAAACGTCACGGTCCTTCTCTTTCCGTCTCGTAGACACGAGCTGAGAAATTGCAAACGTCGAGCAATTGCTCAGAGATGAAAAGTGCCAGCACTGAAAGCTGTTGCTAGCCAGCACCCTTCCTTGGAAGCGCTTTTGTAGGCCTAAGAACACTGGGGCTCTGGGCTTCTCTAGCCACCTCATCTTCTGCTCATCCTCTCGCGCACTCTAAAGAGAGCTCAGGTGAGAAATTGCAAACGTGGAGCAATTGCTCAGAGATGAAAAGTGCCAGCACTGAAAGCTCTTGCTAGCCAGCACCCTTCCTTGGAAGCGCTTTCACAGGCGCAGCAACACTGGGGCTTTGCGCTTCTATACGCACCAAACGTCACGGTCCTTCTCTTTCCGTCTCGTAGACACGAGCTGAGAAATTGCAAACGTCGAGCAATTGCTCAGAGATGAAAAGTGCCAGCACTGAAAGCTGTTGCTAGCCAGCACCCTTCCTTGGAAGCGCTTTTGTAGGCCTAAGAACACTGGGGCTCTGGGCTTCTCTAGCCACCTCATCTTCTGCTCATCCTCTCGCGCACTCTAAAGAGAGCTCAGGTGAGAAATTACAAACGTCGAGCAATTGCTCAGAGATGAAAAGTGCCAGCACTGAAAGCTGTTGCTAGCCAGCACCCTTCCTTGGAAGCGCTTTCACAGGCGCAGCAACACTGGGGCTTTGCGCTTCTCTACCCACCAAACGTCACGGTCCTTCTCTTTCCGTCGGTAGACACGAGCTGAGAAATTGCAAACGTCGAGCAATTGCTCAGAGATGAAAAGTGCCAGCACTGAAAGCTGTTGCTAGCCAGCCCCCTTCCTTGGAAGCGCTTTTGTAGGCCTAAGAACACTGGGGCTCTGGGCTTCTCTAGCCACCTCATCTTCTGCTCATCCTCTCGCGCACTCTAAAGAGAGCTCAGGTGAGAAATTGCAAACGTCGAGCAATTGCTCAGAGATGAAAAGTGCCAGCACTGAAAGCTCTTGCTAGCCAGCACCCTTCCTTGGAAGCGCTTTCACAGGCGCAGCAACACTGGGGCTTTGCGCTTCTCTAGCCACCAAACGTCACGGTCCTTCTCTTTCCGTCTCGTAGACACGAGCTGAGAAATTGCAAACGTCGAGCAATTGCTCCGAGATGAAAAGTGCCAGCACTGAAAGCTGTTGCTAGCCAGCCCCCTTCCTTGGAAGCGCTTTTGTAGGCCTAAGAACACTGGGGCTCTGGGCTTCTCTAGCCACCTCATCTTCTGCTCATCCTCTCGCGCACTCTAAAGAGAGCTCAGGTGAGAAATTGCAAACGTCGAGCAATTGCTCCGAGATGAAAAGTGCCAGCACTGAAAGCTGTTGCTAGCCAGCACCCTTCCTTGGAAGCGCTTTCACAGGCGCAGCAACACTGGGGCTTTGCGCTTCTATACGCACCAAACGTCACGGTCCTTCTCTTTCCGTCGGTAGACACGAGCTGAGAAATTGCAAACGTCGAGCAATTGCTCAGAGATGAAAAGGGCCAGCACTGAAAGCTGTTGCTAGCCAGCACCCTTCCTTGGAAGCGCTTTCACAGGCGCAGCAACACTGGGGCTTTGCGCTTCTCTACGCACCAAATGTCACGGTCCTTCTCTTTCCGTCTTGTAGACACGAGCTGAGAAATTGCAAACGTCGAGCAATTGCTCAGAGATGAAAAGTGCCAGCACTGAAAGCTGTTGCTAGCCAGCACCCTTCCTTGGAAGCGCTTTTGTAGGCCTAAGCACACTGGAGCTCTGGGCTTCTCTAGCCACCTCATCTTCTGCTCATCCTCTCGCGCACTCTAAAGAGAGCTCAGGTGAGAAATTGCAAACGTCGAGCAATTGCTCAGAGATGAAAAGTGCCAGCACTGAAAGCTCTTGCTAGCCAGCACCCTTCCTTGGAAGCGCTTTCACAGGCGCAGCAACACTGGGGCTTTGCGCTTCTATACGCACCAAACGTCACGGTCCTTCTCTTTCCGTCTCGTAGACACGAGCTGAGAAATTGCAAACGTCGAGCAATTGCTCCGAGATGAAAAGTGCCAGCACTGAAAGCTGTTGCTAGCCAGCACCCTTCCTTGGAAGCGCTTTCACAGGCACAGCAACACTGGGGCTTTGCGCTTCTCTAGCCACCAAACGTCACGGTCCTTCTCTTTCCGTCTCGTAGACACGAGCTGAGAAATTGCAAACGTCGAGCAATTGCTCAGAGATGAAAAGTGCCAGCACTGAAAGCTGTTGCTAGCCAGCACCCTTCCTTGGAAGCGCTTTTGTAGGCCTAAGAACACTGGGGCTCTGGGCTTCTCTAGCCACCTCATCTTCTGCTCATCCTCTCGCGCACTCTAAAGAGAGCTCAGGTGAGAAATTGCAAACGTGGAGCAATTGCTCAGAGATGAAAAGTGCCAGCACTGAAAGCTCTTGCTAGCCAGCACCCTTCCTTGGAAGCGCTTTCACAGGCGCAGCAACACTGGGGCTTTGCGCTTCTATACGCACCAAACGTCACGGTCCTTCTCTTTCCGTCTCGTAGACACGAGCTGAGAAATTGCAAACGTCGAGCAATTGCTCAGAGATGAAAAGTGCCAGCACTGAAAGCTGTTGCTAGCCAGCACCCTTCCTTGGAAGCGCTTTTGTAGGCCTAAGAACACTGGGGCTCTGGGCTTCTCTAGCCACCTCATCTTCTGCTCATCCTCTCGCGCACTCTAAAGAGAGCTCAGGTGAGAAATTACAAACGTCGAGCAATTGCTCAGAGATGAAAAGTGCCAGCACTGAAAGCTGTTGCTAGCCAGCACCCTTCCTTGGAAGCGCTTTCACAGGCGCAGCAACACTGGGGCTTTGCGCTTCTCTACCCACCAAACGTCACGGTCCTTCTCTTTCCGTCGGTAGACACGAGCTGAGAAATTGCAAACGTCGAGCAATTGCTCAGAGATGAAAAGTGCCAGCACTGAAAGCTGTTGCTAGCCAGCCCCCTTCCTTGGAAGCGCTTTTGTAGGCCTAAGAACACTGGGGCTCTGGGCTTCTCTAGCCACCTCATCTTCTGCTCATCCTCTCGCGCACTCTAAAGAGAGCTCAGGTGAGAAATTGCAAACGTCGAGCAATTGCTCAGAGATGAAAAGTGCCAGCACTGAAAGCTCTTGCTAGCCAGCACCCTTCCTTGGAAGCGCTTTCACAGGCGCAGCAACACTGGGGCTTTGCGCTTCTCTAGCCACCAAACGTCACGGTCCTTCTCTTTCCGTCTCGTAGACACGAGCTGAGAAATTGCAAACGTCGAGCAATTGCTCCGAGATGAAAAGTGCCAGCACTGAAAGCTGTTGCTAGCCAGCACCCTTCCTTGGAAGCGCTTTTGTAGGCCTAAGAACACTGGGGCTCTGGGCTTCTCTAGCCACCTCATCTTCTGCTCATCCTCTCGCGCACTCTAAAGAGAGCTCAGGTGAGAAATTGCAAACGTGGAGCAATTGCTCAGAGATGAAAAGTGCCAGCACTGAAAGCTGTTGCTAGCCAGCACCCTTCCTTGGAAGCGCTTTCACAGGCGCAGCAACACTGGGGCTTTGCGCTTCTCTAGCCACCAAACGTCACGGTCATTCTCTTTCCCTCTCGTAGACACGAGCTGAGAAATTGCAAACGTCGAGCAATTGCTCCGAGATGAAAAGTGCCAGCACTGAAAGCTGTTGCTAGCCAGCACCCTTCCTTGGAAGCGCTTTTGTAGGCCTAAGAACACTGAGGCTCTGGGCTTCTCTAGCCACCTCATCTTCTGCTCATCCTCTCGCGCACTCTAAAGAGAGCTCAGGTGAGAAATTGCAAACGTGGAGCAATTGCTCAGAGATGAAAAGTGCCAGCACTGAAAGCTGTTGCTAGCCAGCACCCTTCCTTGGAAGCGCTTTCACAGGCGCAGTAACACTGGGACTTTGCGCTTCTATACGCACCAAACGTCACGGTCCTTCTCTTTCCGTCTCCTAGACACGAGCTGAGAAATTGCAAACGTCGAGCAATTGCTCAGAGATGAAAAGTGCCAGCACTGAAAGCTGTTGCTAGCCAGCCCCCTTCCTTGGAAGCGCTTTTGTAGGCCTAAGAACACTGGGGCTCTGGGCTTCTCTAGCCACCTCATCTTCTGCTCATCCTCTCGCGCACTCTAAAGAGAGCTCAGGTGAGAAATTGCAAACGTCGAGCAATTGCTCAGAGATGAAAAGGGCCAGCACTGAAAGCTCTTGCTAGCCAGCACCCTTCCTTGGAAGCGCTTTCACAGGCGCAGCAACACTGGGGCTTTGCGCTTCTCTAGCCACCAAACGTCACGGTCCTTCTCTTTCCGTCTCGTAGACACGAGCTGAGAAATTGCAAACGTCGAGCAATTGCTCAGAGATGAAAAGTGCCAGCACTGAAAGCTCTTGCTAGCCAGCACCCTTCCTTGGAAGCGCTTTCACAGGCGCAGCAACACTGGGGCTTTGCGCTTCTCTACCCACCGAACGTCACAGTCCTTCTCTTTCCGTCGGTAGACACGAGCTGAGAAATTACAAACATCGAGCAATTGCTGAGAGATGAAAAGTGCCAGCACTGAAAGCTCTTGCTAGCCAGCACCCTTCCTTGGAAGCGCTTTTGTAGGCCTAAGAACATTGGGGCTCTGGGCTTCTCTAGCCACCTCATCTTCTGCTCATCCTCTCGCGCACTCTAAAGAGAGCTCAGGTGAGAAATTGCAAACGTCGAGCAATTGCTCAGAGATGAAAAGTGCCAGCACTGAAAGCTCTTGCTAGCCAGCACCCTTCCTTGGAAGCGCTTTCACAGGCGCAGCAACACTGGGGCTTTGCGCTTCTCTAGCCACCAAACGTCACGGTCCTTCTCTTTCCGTCTCGTAGACACGAGCTGAGAAATTGCAAACGTCGAGCAATTGCTCAGAGATGAAAAGTGCCAGCACTGAAAGCTGTTGCTAGCCAGCACCCTTCCTTGGAAGCGCTTTCACAGGCGCAGCAACACTGGGGCTTTGCGCTTCTCTACCCACCAAACGTCACGGTCCTTCTCTTTCCGTCTTGTAGACACGAGCTGAGAAATTGCAAACGTCGAGCAATTGCTCAGAGATGAAAAGTGCCAGCACTGAAAGCTGTTGCTAGCCAGCACCCTTCCTTGGAAGCGCTTTTGTAGGCCTAAGAACACTGGGGCTCTGGGCTTCTCTAGCCACCTCATCTTCTGCTCATCCTCTCGCGCACTCTAAAGAGAGCTCAGGTGAGAAATTGCAAACGTCGAGCAATTGCTCCGAGATGAAAAGTGCCAGCACTGAAAGCTGTTGCTAGCCAGCACCCTTCCTTGGAAGCGCTTTCACAGGCGCAGTAACACTGGGACTTTGCGCTTCTCTAGCCACCAAACGTCACGGTCCTTCTCTTTCCGTCTCGTAGACACGAGCTGAGAAATTGCAAACGTGGAGCAATTGCTCAGAGATGAAAAGTGCCAGCACTGAAAGCTGTTGCTAGCCAGCACCCTTCCTTGGAAGCGCTTTCACAGGCGCAGCAACACTGGGGCTTTGCGCTTCTCTACGCACCAAATGTCACGGTCCTTCTCTTTCCGTCTTGTAGACACGAGCTGAGAAATTGCAAACGTCGAGCAATTGCTCAGAGATGAAAAGTGCCAGCACTGAAAGCTGTTGCTAGCCAGCCCCCTTCCTTGGAAGCGCTTTTGTAGGCCTAAGAACACTGGGGCTCTGGGCTTCTCTAGCCACCTAATCTTCTGCTCATCCTCTCGCGCACTCTAAAGAGAGCTCAGGTGAGAAATTGCAAACGTCGAGCAATTGCTCAGAGATGAAAAGTGCCAGCACTGAAAGCTCTTGCTAGCCAGCACCCTTCCTTGGAAGCGCTTTCACAGGCGCAGCAACACTGGGGCTTTGCGCTTCTCTAGCCACCAAACGTCACGGTCCTTCTCTTTCCGTCTCGTAGACACGAGCTGAGAAATTGCAAACGTCCAGCAATTGCTCAGAGATGAAAAGTGCCAGCACTGAAAGCTCTTGCTAGTCAGCACCCTTCCTTGGAAGCGCTTTCACAGGCGCAGCAACACTGGGGCTTTGCGCTTCTCTAGCCACCAAACGTCACGGTCCTTCTCTTTCCGTCGGTAGACACGAGCTGAGAAATTGCAAACGTCGAGCAATTGCTCAGAGATGAAAAGTGCCAGCACTGAAAGCTGTTGCTAGCCAGCACCCTTCCTTGGAAGCGCTTTTGTAGGCCTAAGAACACTGGGGCTCTGGGCTTCTCTAGCCACCTAATCTTCTGCTCATCCTCTCGCGCTCTAAAGAGAGCTCAGGTGAGAAATTGCAAACGTGGAGCAATTGCTCAGAGATGAAAAGTGCCAGCACTGAAAGCTCTTGCTAGACAGCACCCTTCCTTGGAAGCGCTTTCACAGGCGCAGCAACACTGGGGCTTTGCACTTCTCTACCCACCAAACGTCACGGTCATTCTCTTTCCGTCTCCTAGACACGAGCTGAGAAATTGCAAACGTCGAGCAATTGCTCAGAGATGAAAAGTGCCAGCACTGAAAGCTCTTGCTAGCCAGCACCCTTCCTTGGAAGCGCTTTCACAGGCGCAGCAACACTGGGGCTTTGCGCTTCTCTACCCACCAAACGTCACGGTCCTTCTCTTTCCGTCTCCTAGACACGAGCTGAGAAATTGCAAACGTCGAGCAATTGCTCAGAGATGAAAAGTGCCAGCACTGAAAGCTGTTGCTAGCCAGCACCCTTCCTTGGAAGCGCTTTTGTAGCCCGAAGAACACTGGGGCTCTGGGCTTCTCCAGCCACCTAATCTTCTGCTCATCCTCTCGCGCACTCTAAAGAGAGCTCAGGTGAGAAATTGCAAACGTCCAGCAATTGCTCAGAGATGAAAAGTGCCAGCACTGAAAGCTGTTGCTAGCCAGCACCCTTCCTTGGAAGCGCTTTCACAGGCGCAGCAACACTGGGGCTTTGCGCTTCTCTACCCACCAAACGTCACGGTCCTTCTCTTTCCGTCGGTAGACACGAGCTGAGAAATTGCAAACGTCGAGCAATTGCTCCGAGATGAAAAGTGCCAGCACTGAAAGCTCTTGCTAGCCAGCACCCTTCCTTGGAAACGCTTTTTTAGGCCTAAGAACACTGGGGCTCTGGGCTTCTCTAGCCACCTCATCTTCTGCTCATCCTCTCGCGCACTCTAAAGAGAGCTCAGGTGAGAAATTGCAAACGTCGAGCAATTGCTCAGAGATGAAAAGTGCCAGCACTGAAAGCTGTTGCTAGCCAGCACCCTTCCTTGGAAGCGCTTTCACAGGTGCAGCAACACTGGGGCTTTGCGCTTCTATACGCACCAAACGTCACGGTCCTTCTCTTTCCGTCTCGTAGACACGAGCTGAGAAATTGCAAACGTCGAGCAATTGCTCAGAGATGAAAAGTGCCAGCACTGAAAGCTGTTGCTAGCCAGCACCCTTCCTTGGAAGCGCTTTCACAGGCGCAGCAACACTGGGGCTTTGCGCTTCTCTACGCACCAAACGTCACGGTCATTCTCTTTCCGTCTCCTAGACACGAGCTGAGAAATTGCAAACGTCGAGCAATTGCTCAGAGATGAAAAGTGCCAGCACTGAAAGCTCTTGCTAGCCAGCACCCTTCCTTGGAAGCGCTTTCACAGGCGCAGCAACACTGGGGCTTTGCGCTTCTCTACCCACCAAACGTCACGGTCCTTCTCTTTCCGTCTCCTAGACATGAGCTGAGAAATTGCAAACGTCGAGCAATTGCTCAGAGATGAAAAGTGCCAGCACTGAAAGCTGTTGCTAGCCAGCACCCTTCCTTGGAAGCGCTTTTGTAGCCCGAAGAACACTGGGGCTCTGGGCTTCTCCAGCCACCTAATCTTCTGCTCATCCTCTCGCGCACTCTAAAGAGAGCTCAGGTGAGAAATTGCAAACGTCCAGCAATTGCTCAGAGATGAAAAGTGCCAGCACTGAAAGCTGTTGCTAGCCAGCACCCTTCCTTGGAAGCGCTTTCACAGGCGCAGCAACACTGGGGCTTTGCGCTTCTCTACCCACCAAACGTCACGGTCCTTCTCTTTCCGTCGGTAGACACGAGCTGAGAAATTGCAAACGTCGAGCAATTGCTCAGAGATGAAAAGTGCCAGCACTGAAAGCTCTTGCTAGCCAGCACCCTTCCTTGGAAACGCTTTTTTAGGCCTAAGAACACTGGGGCTCTGGGCTTCTCTAGCCACCTCATCTTCTGCTCATCCTCTCGCGCACTCTAAAGAGAGCTCAGGTGAGAAATTGCAAACGTGGAGCAATTGCTCAGAGATGAAAAGTGCCAGCACTGAAAGCTGTTGCTAGCCAGCACCCTTCCTTGGAAGCGCTTTTGTAGGCCTAAGAACACTGGGGCTCTGGGCTTCTCTAGCCACCTCATCTTCTGCTCATCCTCTCGCGCACTCTAAAGAGAGCTCAGGTGAGAAATTGCAAACGTGGAGCAATTGCTCAGAGATGAAAAGTGCCAGCACTGAAAGCTGTTGCTAGCCAGCACCCTTCCTTGGAAGCGCTTTCACAGGCGCAGCAACACTGGGGCTTTGCGCTTCTCTAGCCACCAAACGTCACGGTCCTTCTCTTTCCGTCTTGTAGACACGAGCTGAGAAATTGCAAACGTCGAGCAATTGCTCAGAGATGAAAAGTGCCAGCACTGAAAGCTGTTGCTAGCCAGCCCCCTTCCTTGGAAGCGCTTTTGTAGGCCTAAGAACAGTGGGGCTCTGGGCTTCTCTACCCACCAAACGTCACGGTCATTCTCTTTCCGTCTCCTAGACACGAGCTGAGAAATTGCAAACGTCGAGCAATTGCTCAGAGATGAAAAGTGCCAGCACTGAAAGCTCTTGCTAGCCAGCACCCTTCCTTGGAAGCGCTTTCACAGGCGCAGCAACACTGGGGCTTTGCGCTTCTCTACCCACCAAACGTCACGGTCCTTCTCTTTCCGTCTCCTAGACACGAGCTGAGAAATTGCAAACGTCGAGCAATTGCTCAGAGATGAAAAGTGCCAGCACTGAAAGCTGTTGCTAGCCAGCACCCTTCCTTGGAAGCGCTTTTGTAGCCCGAAGAACACTGGGGCTCTGGGCTTCTCCAGCCACCTAATCTTCTGCTCATCCTCTCGCGCACTCTAAAGAGAGCTCAGGTGAGAAATTGCAAACGTCGAGCAATTGCTCCGAGATGAAAAGTGCCAGCACTGAAAGCTGTTGCTAGCCAGCACCCTTCCTTGGAAGCGCTTTCACAGGCGCAGCAACACTGGGGCTTTGCGCTTCTCTACCCACCAAACGTCACGGTCCTTCTCTTTCCGTCGGTAGACACGAGCTGAGAAATTGCAAACGTCGAGCAATTGCTCCGAGATGAAAAGTGCCAGCACTGAAAGCTCTTGCTAGCCAGCACCCTTCCTTGGAAACGCTTTTTTAGGCCTAAGAACACTGGGGCTCTGGGCTTCTCTAGCCACCTCATCTTCTGCTCATCCTCTCGCGCACTCTAAAGAGAGCTCAGGTGAGAAATTGCAAACGTGGAGCAATTGCTCAGAGATGAAAAGTGCCAGCACTGAAAGCTGTTGCTAGCCAGCACCCTTCCTTGGAAGCGCTTTCACAGGTGCAGCAACACTGGGGCTTTGCGCTTCTATACGCACCAAACGTCACGGTCCTTCTCTTTCCGTCTCGTAGACACGAGCTGAGAAATTGCAAACGTCGAGCAATTGCTCAGAGATGAAAAGTGCCAGCACTGAAAGCTCTTGCTAGCCAGCACCCTTCCTTGGAAACGCTTTCACAGGCGCAGCAACACTGGGGCTTTGCGCTTCTATACGCACCAAACGTCGCGGTCCTTCTCTTTCCGTCGGTAGACACGAGCTGAGAAATTGCAAACGTCGAGCAATTGCTCAGAGATGAAAAGTGCCAGCACTGAAAGCTGTTGCTAGCCAGCACCCTTCCTTGGAAGCGCTTTCACAGGCGCAGCAACACTGGGGCTTTGCGCTTCTCTACGCACCAAATGTCACGGTCATTCTCTTTCCGTCTCCTAGACACGAGCTGAGAAATTGCAAACGTCGAGCAATTGCTCCGAGATGAAAAGTGCCAGCACTGAAAGCTGTTGCTAGCCAGCACCCTTCCTTGGAAGCGCTTTTGTAGGCCTAAGAACACTGGGGCTCTGGGCTTCTCTAGCCACCTCATCTTCTGCTCATCCTCTCGCGCACTCTAAAGAGAGCTCAGGTGAGAAATTGCAAACGTCGAGCAATTGCTCAGAGATGAAAAGTGCCAGCACTGAAAGCTGTTGCTAGCCAGCACCCTTCCTTGGAAGCGCTTTCACAGGCGCAGTAACACTGGGGCTTTGCGCTTCTCTAGCCACCAAACGTCACGGTCCTTCTCTTTCCGTCTCGTAGACACGAGCTGAGAAATTGCAAACGTCGAGCAATTGCTCAGAGATGAAAAGTGCCAGCACTGAAAGCTGTTGCTAGCCAGCACCCTTCCTTGGAAGCGCTTTCACAGGCGCAGCAACACTGGGGCTTTGCGCTTCTATACGCACCAAATGTCACGGTCCTTCTCTTTCCGTCGGTAGACACGAGCTGAGAAATTGCAAACGTGGAGCAATTGCTCAGAGATGAAAAGTGCCAGCACTGAAAGCTGTTGCTAGCCAGCACCCTTCCTTGGAAGCGCTTTCACAGGCGCAGCAACACTGGGGCTTTGCGCTTCTCTACCCACCAAATGTCACGGTCCTTCTCTTTCCGTCTTGTAGACACGAGCTGAGAAATTGCAAACGTCGAGCAATTGCTCCGAGATGAAAAGTGCCAGCACTGAAAGCTGTTGCTAGCCAGCCCCCTTCCTTGGAAGCGCTTTTGTAGGCCTAAGAACACTGGGGCTCTGGGCTTCTCTAGCCACCTCATCTTCTGCTCATCCTCTCGCGCAGTCTAAAGAGAGCTCAGGTGAGAAATTGCAAATGTCGAGCAATTGCTCAGAGATGAAAAGTGCCAGCACTGAAAGCTGTTGCTAGCCAGCACCCTTCCTTGGAAGCGCTTTCACAGGCGCAGCAACACTGGGGCTTTGCGCTTCTCTAGCCACCAAAAGTCACGGTCCTTCTCTTTCCGTCTCGTAGACACGAGCTGAGAAATTGCAAACGTCGAGCAATTGCTCCGAGATGAAAAGTGCCAGCACTGAAAGCTCTTGCTAGTCAGCACCCTTCCTTGGAAGCGCTTTCACAGGCGCAGCAACACTGGGGCTTTGCGCTTCTCTACCCACCAAACGTCACGGTCCTTCTCTTTCCGTCGGTAGACACGAGCTGAGAAATTGCAAACGTCGAGCAATTGCTCAGAGATGAAAAGTGCCAGCACTGAAAGCTCTTGCTAGCCAGCACCCTTCCTTGGAAGCGCTTTTGTAGGCCTAAGAACACTGGGGCTCTGGGCTTCTCTAGCCACCTCATCTTCTGCTCATCCTCTCGCGCTCTAAAGAGAGCTCAGGTGAGAAATTGCAAACGTCGAGCAATTGCTCAGAGATGAAAAGTGCCAGCACTGAAAGCTGTTGCTAGCCAGCACCCTTCCTTGGAAGCGCTTTCACAGGCGCAGCAACACTGGGGCTTTGCGCTTCTCTACCCACCAAACGTCACGGTCATTCTCTTTCCGTCTCGTAGACACGAGCTGAGAAATTGCAAACGTCGAGCAATTGCTCAGAGACGAAAAGTGCCAGCACTGAAAGCTGTTGCTAGCCAGCACCCTTCCTTGGAAGCGCTTTCACAGGCGCAGCAACACTGGGGCTTTGCGCTTCTCTACCCACCAAACGTCACGGTCCTTCTCTTTCCGTCTCCTAGACACGAGCTGAGAAATTGCAAACGTCGAGCAATTGCTCAGAGATGAAAAGTGCCAGCACTGAAAGCTCTTGCTAGTCAGCACCCTTCCTTGGAAGCGCTTTCACAGGCGCAGCAACACTGGGGCTTTGCGCTTCTCTAGCCACCAAATGTCACGGTCCTTCTCTTTCCGTCGGTAGACACGAGCTGAGAAATTGCAAACGTCGAGCAATTGCTCAGAGATGAAAAGTGCCAGCACTGAAAGCTCTTGCTAGCCAGCACCCTTCCTTGGAAGCGCTTTTGTAGGCCTAAGAACACTGGGGCTCTGGGCTTCTCTAGCCACCTCATCTTCTGCTCATCCTCTCGCGCACTCTAAAGAGAGCTCAGGTGAGAAATTGCAAACGTCGAGCAATTGCTCAGAGATGAAAAGTGCCAGCACTGAAAGCTGTTGCTAGCCAGCACCCTTCCTTGGAAGCGCTTTCACAGGCGCAGCAACACTGGGGCTTTGCGCTTCTCTACCCACCAAACGTCACGGTCCTTCTCTTTCCGTCTCGTAGACACGAGCTGAGAAATTGCAAACGTCGAGCAATTGCTCCGAGATGAAAAGTGCCAGCACTGAAAGCTGTTGCTAGCCAGCCCCCTTCCTTGGAAGCGCTTTTGTAGGCCTAAGAACAGTGGGGCTCTGGGCTTCTCTAGCCACCTCATCTTCTGCTCATCCTCTCGCGCACTCTAAAGAGAGCTCAGGTGAGAAATTGCAAACGTCGAGCAATTGCTCAGAGATGAAAAGTGCCAGCACTGAAAGCTCTTGCTAGCCAGCACCCTTCCTTGGAAGCGCTTTCACAGGCGCAGTAACACTGGGGCTTTGCACTTCTCTACGCACCAAATGTCACGGTCCTTCTCTTTCCGTCTCGTAGACACGAGCTGAGAAATTGCAAACGTGGAGCAATTGCTCAGAGATGAAAAGTGCCAGCACTGAAAGCTGTTGCTAGCCAGCACCCTTCCTTGGAAGCGCTTTCACAGGCGCAGCAACACTGGGGCTTTGCGCTTCTCTACCCACCAAACATCACGGTCCTTCTCTTTCCGTCTCCTAGACACGAGCTGAGAAATTGCAAACGTCGAGCAATTGCTCAGAGATGAAAAGTGCCAGCACTGAAAGCTCTTGCTAGCCAGCACCCTTCCTTGGAAGCGCTTTCACAGGCGCAGCAACACTGGGGCTTTGCGCTTCTCTAGCCACCAAACGTCACGGTCCTTCTCTTTCCCTCTCGTAGACACGAGCTGAGAAATTGCAAACGTCGAGCAATTGCTCCGAGATGAAAAGTGCCAGCACTGAAAGCTGTTGCTAGCCAGCACCCTTCCTTGGAAGCGCTTTTGTAGGCCTAAGAACACTGGGGCTCTGGGCTTCTCTAGCCACCTCATCTTCTGCTCATCCTCTCGCGCACTCTAAAGAGAGCTCAGGTGAGAAATTGCAAACGTCGAGCAATTGCTCAGAGATGAAAAGTGCCAGCACTGAAAGCTCTTGCTAGCCAGCACCCTTCCTTGGAAGCGCTTTCACAGGCGCAGCAACACTGGGGCTTAGCACTTCTCTACCCACCAAACGTCACGGTCCTTCTCTTTCCGTCTCCTAGACACGAGCTGAGAAATTGCAAACGTGGAGCAATTGCTCAGAGATGAAAAGTGCCAGCACTGAAAGCTGTTGCTAGCCAGCACCCTTCCTTGGAAGCGCTTTCACAGGCGCAGCAACACTGGGGCTTTGCGCTTCTCTACCCACCAAACGTCACGGTCCTTCTCTTTCCGTCTCGTAGACACGAGCTGAGAAATTGCAAACGTCGAGCAATTGCTCAGAGATGAAAAGTGCCAGCACTGAAAGCTCTTGCTAGCCAGCACCCTTCCTTGGAAGCGCTTTCACAGGCGCAGCAACACTGGGGCTTTGCGCTTCTATACGCACCAAACGTCACGGTCCTTCTCTTTCCGTCGGTAGACACGAGCTGAGAAATTGCAAACGTGGAGCAATTGCTCAGAGATGAAAAGTGCCAGCACTGAAAGCTGTTGCTAGCCAGCACCCTTCCTTGGAAGCGCTTTCACAGGCGCAGCAACACTGGGGCTTTGCGCTTCTCTAGCCACCAAATGTCACGGTCCTTCTCTTTCCGTCTCGTAGACACGAGCTGAGAAATTGCAAACGTCGAGCAATTGCTCAGAGATGAAAAGTGCCAGCACTGAAAGCTGTTGCTAGCCAGCACCCTTCCTTGGAAGCGCTTTTGTAGGCCTAAGAACACTGGGGCTCTGGGCTTCTCTAGCCACCTCATCTTCTGCTCATCCTCTCGCGCACTCTAAAGAGAGCTCAGGTGAGAAATTGCAAACGTCGAGCAATTGCTCAGAGATGAAAAGTGCCAGCACTGAAAGCTCTTGCTAGCCAGCACCCTTCCTTGGAAGCGCTTTCACAGGCGCAGCAACACTGGGGCTTTGCGCTTCTCTAGCCACCAAACGTCACGGTCCTTCTCTTTCCGTCTCGTAGACACGAGCTGAGAAATTGCAAAAGTCGAGCAATTGCTCCGAGATGAAAAGTGCCAGCACTGAAAGCTCTTGCTAGCCAGCACCCTTCCTTGGAAGCGCTTTTGTAGGCCTAAGAACACTGGGGCTCTGGGCTTCTCTAGCCACCTCATCTTCTGCTCATCCTCTCGCGCACTCTAAAGAGAGCTCAGGTGAGAAATTGCAAACGTCGAGCAATTGCTCAGAGATGAAAAGTGCCAGCACTGAAAGCTCTTGCTAGCCAGCACCCTTCCTTGGAAGCGCTTTCACAGGCGCAGTAACACTGGGGCTTTGCACTTCTCTACGCACCAAATGTCACGGTCCTTCTCTTTCCGTCTCGTAGACACGAGCTGAGAAATTGCAAACGTGGAGCAATTGCTCAGAGATGAAAAGTGCCAGCACTGAAAGCTGTTGCTAGCCAGCACCCTTCCTTGGAAGCGCTTTCACAGGCGCAGCAACACTGGGGCTTTGCGCTTCTCTACCCACCAAACATCACGGTCCTTCTCTTTCCGTCTCCTAGACACGAGCTGAGAAATTGCAAACGTCGAGCAATTGCTCAGAGATGAAAAGTGCCAGCACTGAAAGCTGTTGCTAGCCAGCACCCTTCCTTGGAAGCGCTTTCACAGGCGCAGCAACACTGGGGCTTTGCGCTTCTCTAGCCACCAAACGTCACGGTCCTTCTCTTTCCCTCTCGTAGACACGAGCTGAGAAATTGCAAACGTCGAGCAATTGCTCCGAGATGAAAAGTGCCAGCACTGAAAGCTGTTGCTAGCCAGCACCCTTCCTTGGAAGCGCTTTTGTAGGCCTAAGAACACTGGGGCTCTGGGCTTCTCTAGCCACCTCATCTTCTGCTCATCCTCTCGCGCACTCTAAAGAGAGCTCAGGTGAGAAATTGCAAACGTCGAGCAATTGCTCAGAGATGAAAAGTGCCAGCACTGAAAGCTCTTGCTAGCCAGCACCCTTCCTTGGAAGCGCTTTCACAGGCGCAGCAACACTGGGGCTTAGCACTTCTCTACCCACCAAACGTCACGGTCCTTCTCTTTCCGTCTCCTAGACACGAGCTGAGAAATTGCAAACGTGGAGCAATTGCTCAGAGATGAAAAGTGCCAGCACTGAAAGCTGTTGCTAGCCAGCACCCTTCCTTGGAAGCGCTTTCACAGGCGCAGCAACACTGGGGCTTTGCGCTTCTCTACCCACCAAACGTCACGGTCCTTCTCTTTCCGTCTCGTAGACACGAGCTGAGAAATTGCAAACGTCGAGCAATTGCTCAGAGATGAAAAGTGCCAGCACTGAAAGCTCTTGCTAGCCAGCACCCTTCCTTGGAAGCGCTTTCACAGGCGCAGCAACACTGGGGCTTTGCGCTTCTATACGCACCAAACGTCACGGTCCTTCTCTTTCCGTCGGTAGACACGAGCTGAGAAATTGCAAACGTGGAGCAATTGCTCAGAGATGAAAAGTGCCAGCACTGAAAGCTGTTGCTAGCCAGCACCCTTCCTTGGAAGCGCTTTCACAGGCGCAGCAACACTGGGGCTTTGCGCTTCTCTAGCCACCAAATGTCACGGTCCTTCTCTTTCCGTCTCGTAGACACGAGCTGAGAAATTGCAAACGTCGAGCAATTGCTCAGAGATGAAAAGTGCCAGCACTGAAAGCTGTTGCTAGCCAGCACCCTTCCTTGGAAGCGCTTTTGTAGGCCTAAGAACACTGGGGCTCTGGGCTTCTCTAGCCACCTCATCTTCTGCTCATCCTCTCGCGCACTCTAAAGAGAGCTCAGGTGAGAAATTGCAAACGTCGAGCAATTGCTCAGAGATGAAAAGTGCCAGCACTGAAAGCTCTTGCTAGCCAGCACCCTTCCTTGGAAGCGCTTTCACAGGCGCAGCAACACTGGGGCTTTGCGCTTCTCTAGCCACCAAACGTCACGGTCCTTCTCTTTCCGTCTCGTAGACACGAGCTGAGAAATTGCAAAAGTCGAGCAATTGCTCCGAGATGAAAAGTGCCAGCACTGAAAGCTCTTGCTAGCCAGCACCCTTCCTTGGAAGCGCTTTTGTAGGCCTAAGAACACTGGGGCTCTGGGCTTCTCTAGCCACCTCATCTTCTGCTCATCCTCTCGCGCACTCTAAAGAGAGCTCAGGTGAGAAATTGCAAACGTGGAGCAATTGCTCAGAGATGAAAAGTGCCAGCACTGAAAGCTCTTGCTAGCCAGCACCCTTCCTTGGAAGCGCTTTCACAGGCGCAGCAACACTGGGGCTTTGCGCTTCTCTACCCACCAAACGTCACGGTCATTCTCTTTCCGTCTCCTAGACACGAGCTGAGAAATTGCAAACGTCGAGCAATTGCTCAGAGATGAAAAGTGCCAGCACTGAAAGCTCTTGCTAGCCAGCACCCTTCCTTGGAAGCGCTTTCACAGGCGCAGCAACACTGGGGCTTTGCGCTTCTCTACCCACCAAACGTCACGGTCCTTCTCTTTCTGTCTCCTAGACACGAGCTGAGAAATTGCAAACGTCGAGCAATTGCTCAGAGATGAAAAGTGCCAGCACTGAAAGCTGTTGCTAGCCAGCACCCTTCCTTGGAAGCGCTTTTGTAGGCCTAAGAACACTGGGGCTCTGGGCTTCTCCAGCCACCTAATCTTCTGCTCATCCTCTCGCGCACTCTAAAGAGAGCTCAGGTGAGAAATTACAAACGTCGAGCAATTGCTCAGAGATGAAAAGTGCCAGCACTGAAAGCTGTTGCTAGTCAGCACCCTTCCTTGGAAGCGCTTTCACAGGCGCAGCAACACTGGGGCTTTGCGCTTCTCTACCCACCAAACGTCACGGTCCTTCTCTTTCCGTCGGTAGACACGAGCTGAGAAATTGCAAACGTCGAGCAATTGCTCAGAGATGAAAAGTGCCAGCACTGAAAGCTCTTGCTAGCCAGCACCCTTCCTTGGAAACGCTTTTTTAGGCCTAAGAACACTGGGGCTCTGGGCTTCTCTAGCCACCTCATCTTCTGCTCATCCTCTCGCGCACTCTAAAGAGAGCTCAGGTGAGAAATTGCAAACGTCGAGCAATTGCTCAGAGATGAAAAGTGCCAGCACTGAAAGCTGTTGCTAGCCAGCACCCTTCCTTGGAAGCGCTTTCACAGGTGCAGCAACACTGGGGCTTTGCGCTTCTATACGCACCAAACGTCACGGTCCTTCTCTTTCCGTCTCGTAGACACGAGCTGAGAAATTGCAAACGTCGAGCAATTGCTCAGAGATGAAAAGTGCCAGCACTGAAAGCTGTTGCTAGCCAGCACCCTTCCTTGGAAGCGCTTTCACAGGCGCAGCAACACTGGGGCTTTGCGCTTCTATACGCACCAAACGTCACGGTCCTTCTCTTTCCGTCGGTAGACACGAGCTGAGAAATTGCAAACGTGGAGCAATTGCTCAGAGATGAAAAGTGCCAGCACTGAAAGCTGTTGCTAGCCAGCACCCTTCCTTGGAAGCGCTTTCACAGGCGCAGCAACACTGGGGCTTTGCGCTTCTCTACCCACCAAATGTCACGGTCCTTCTCTTTCCGTCTTGTAGACACGAGCTGAGAAATTGCAAACGTCGAGCAATTGCTCAGAGATGAAAAGTGCCAGCACTGAAAGCTGTTGCTAGCCAGCACCCTTCCTTGGAAGCGCTTTTGTAGGCCTAAGAACACTGGGGCTCTGGGCTTCTCTAGCCACCTCATCTTCTGCTCATCCTCTCGCGCACTCTAAAGAGAGCTCAGGTGAGAAATTGCAAACGTCGAGCAATTGCTCCGAGATGAAAAGTGCCAGCACTGAAAGCTCTTGCTAGCCAGCACCCTTCCTTGGAAGCGCTTTCACAGGCGCAGCAACACTGGGGCTTTGCGCTTCTCTAGCCACCAAAAGTCACGGTCCTTCTCTTTCCGTCTCGTAGACACGAGCTGAGAAATTGCAAATGTCGAGCAATTGCTCAGAGATGAAAAGTGCCAGCACTGAAAGCTCTTGCTAGTCAGCACCCTTCCTTGGAAGCGCTTTCACAGGCGCAGCAACACTGGGGCTTTGCGCTTCTCTACCCACCAAACGTCACGGTCCTTCTCTTTCCGTCGGTAGACACGAGCTGAGAAATTGCAAACGTCGAGCAATTGCTCAGAGATGAAAAGTGCCAGCACTGAAAGCTCTTGCTAGCCAGCACCCTTCCTTGGAAGCGCTTTTGTAGGCCTAAGAACACTGGGGCTCTGGGCTTCTCTAGCCACCTCATCTTTTGCTCATCCTCTCGCGCTCTAAAGAGAGCTCAGGTGAGAAATTGGAAACGTGGAGCAGTTGCTCAGAGATGAAAAGTGCCAGCACTGAAAGCTGTTGCTAGCCAGCACCCTTCCTTGGAAGCGCTTTCACAGGCGCAGCAACACTGGGGCTTTGCGCTTCTCTAGCCACCAAATGTCACGGTCATTCTCTTTCCGTCTCCTAGACACGAGCTGAGAAATTGCAAACTTCGAGCAATTGCTCAGAGACGAAAAGTGCCAGCACTGAAAGCTCTTGCTAGCCAGCACCCTTCCTTGGAAGCGCTTTCACAGGCGCAGCAACACTGGGGCTTTGCGCTTCTCTACCCACCAAACGTCACGGTCCTTCTCTTTCCGTCGGTAGACACGAGCTGAGAAATTGCAAACGTCGAGCAATTGCTCAGAGATGAAAAGTGCCAGCACTGAAAGCTGTTGCTAGCCAGCACCCTTCCTTGGAAGCGCTTTTGTAGCCCGAAGAACACTGGGGCTCTGGGCTTCTCCAGCCACCTAATCTTCTGCTCATCCTCTCGCGCACTCTAAAGAGAGCTCAGGTGAGAAATTACAAACGTCGAGCAATTGCTCAGAGATGAAAAGTGCCAGCACTGAAAGCTGTTGCTAGCCAGCACCCTTCCTTGGAAGCGCTTTCACAGGCGCAGCAACACTGGGGCTTTGCGCTTCTCTAGCCACCAAACGTCACGGTCCTTCTCTTTCCGTCGGTAGACACGAGCTGAGAAATTGCAAACGTCGAGCAATTGCTCAGAGATGAAAAGTGCCAGCACTGAAAGCTCTTGCTAGCCAGCACCCTTCCTTGGAAACGCTTTTGTAGGCCTAAGAACACTGGGGCTCTGGGCTTCTCTAGCCACCTCATCTTCTGCTCATCCTCTCGCGCACTCTAAAGAGAGCTCAGGTGAGAAATTGCAAACGTGGAGCAATTGCTCAGAGATGAAAAGTGCCAGCACTGAAAGCTGTTGCTAGCCAGCACCCTTCCTTGGAAGCGCTTTCACAGGTGCAGCAACACTGGGGCTTTGCGCTTCTATACGCACCAAACGTCACGGTCCTTCTCTTTCCGTCTCGTAGACACGAGCTGAGAAATTGCAAACGTCGAGCAATTGCTCAGAGATGAAAAGTGCCAGCACTGAAAGCTCTTGCTAGCCAGCACCCTTCCTTGGAAGCGCTTTCACAGGCGCAGCAACACTGGGGCTTTGCGCTTCTATACGCACCAAACGTCACGGTCCTTCTCTTTCCGTCGGTAGACACGAGCTGAGAAATTGCAAACGTCGAGCAATTGCTCAGAGATGAAAAGTGCCAGCACTGAAAGCTGTTGCTAGCCAGCACCCTTCCTTGGAAGCGCTTTCACAGGCGCAGCAACACTGGGGCTTTGCGCTTCTCTACGCACCAAATGTCACGGTCCTTCTCTTTCCGTCTTGTAGACACGAGCTGAGAAATTGCAAACGTCGAGCAATTGCTCAGAGATGAAAAGTGCCAGCACTGAAAGCTGTTGCTAGCCAGCACCCTTCCTTGGAAGCGCTTTTGTAGGCCTAAGAACACTGGGGCTCTGGGCTTCTCTAGCCACCTCATCTTCTGCTCATCCTCTCGCGCACTCTAAAGAGAGCTCAGGTGAGAAATTGCAAACGTCGAGCAATTGCTCAGAGATGAAAAGTGCCAGCACTGAAAGCTGTTGCTAGCCAGCACCCTTCCTTGGAAGCGCTTTCACAGGCGCAGCAACACTGGGGCTTTGCGCTTCTATACGCACCAAACGTCACGGTCCTTCTCTTTCCGTCTCGTAGACACGAGCTGAGAAATTGCAAACGTGGAGCAATTGCTCAGAGATGAAAAGTGCCAGCACTGAAAGCTGTTGCTAGCCAGCACCCTTCCTTGGAAGCGCTTTCACAGGCGCAGCAACACTGGGGCTTTGCGCTTCTATACGCACCAAACGTCACGGTCCTTCTCTTTCCGTCGGTAGACACGAGCTGAGAAATTGCAAACGTCGAGCAATTGCTCAGAGATGAAAAGTGGCAGCACTGAAAGCTGTTGCTAGCCAGCACCCTTCCTTGGAAGCGCTTTCACAGGCGCAGCAACACTGGGGCTTTGCGCTTCTCTAGCCACCAAATGTCACGGTCCTTCTCTTTCCGTCTTGTAGACACGAGCTGAGAAATTGCAAACGTCGAGCAATTGCTCAGAGATGAAAAGTGCCAGCACTGAAAGCTCTTGCTAGCCAGCACCCTTCCTTGGAAGCGCTTTTGTAGGCCTAAGAACACTGGGGCTCTGGGCTTCTCTAGCCACCTCATCTTCTGCTCATCCTCTCGCGCACTCTAAAGAGAGCTCAGGTGAGAAATTGCAAACGTGGAGCAATTGCTCAGAGATGAAAAGTGCCAGCACTAAAAGCTCTTGCTAGTCAGCACCCTTCCTTGGAAGCGCTTTCACAGGCGCAGCAACACTGGGGCTTTGCGCTTCTCTACCCACCAAACGTCACGGTCCTTCTCTTTCCGTCGGTAGACACGAGCTGAGAAATTGCAAACGTCGAGCAATTGCTCAGAGATGAAAAGTGCCAGCACTGAAAGCTCTTGCTAGCCAGCACCCTTCCTTGGAAGCGCTTTTGTAGGCCTAAGAACACTGGGGCTCTGGGCTTCTCTAGCCACCTAATCTTCTGCTCATCCTCTCGCGCTCTAAAGAGAGCTCAGGTGAGAAATTGCAAACGTCGAGCAATTGCTCAGAGATGAAAAGTGCCAGCACTGAAAGCTGTTGCTAGCCAGCACCCTTCCTTGGAAGCGCTTTCACAGGCGCAGCAACACTGGGGCTTTGCGCTTCTCTACCCACCAAACGTCACGGTCCTTCTCTTTCCGTCTCCTAGACACGAGCTGAGAAATTGCAAACGTCGAGCAATTGCTCAGAGACGAAAAGTGCCAGCACTGAAAGCTGTTGCTAGCCAGCACCCTTCCTTGGAAGCGCTTTCACAGGCGCAGCAACACTGGGGCTTTGCGCTTCTCTACCCACCAAACGTCACGGTCCTTCTCTTTCCGTCTCCTAGACACGAGCTGAGAAATTGCAAACGTCGAGCAATTGCTCAGAGATGAAAAGTGCCAGCACTGAAAGCTCTTGCTAGTCAGCAACCTTCCTTGGAAGCGCTTTCACAGGCGCAGCAACACTGGGGCTTTGCGCTTCTCTAGCCACCAAACGTCACGGTCCTTCTCTTTCCGTCTCGTAGACACGAGCTGAGAAATTGCAAACGTCGAGCAATTGCTCCGAGATGAAAAGTGCCAGCACTGAAAGCTGTTGCTAGCCAGCACCCTTCCTTGGAAGCGCTTTTGTAGGCCTAAGAACACTGGGGCTCTGGGCTTCTCTAGCCACCTCATCTTCTGCTCATCCTCTCGCGCACTCTAAAGAGAGCTCAGGGGAGAAATTGCAAACGTGGAGCAATTGCTCAGAGATGAAAAGTGCCAGCACTGAAAGCTGTTGCTAGCCAGCACCCTTCCTTGGAAGCGCTTTCACAGGCGCAGCAACACTGGGGCTTTGTGCTTCTCTACCCACCAAACGTCACGGTCCTTCTCTTTCCGTCGGTAGACACGAGCTGAGAAATTGCAAACGTCGAGCAATTGCTCCGAGATGAAAAGTGCCAGCACTGAAAGCTGTTGCTAGCCAGCCCCCTTCCTTGGAAGCGCTTTTGTAGGCCTAAGAACACTGGGGCTCTGGGCTTCTCTAGCCACCTCATCTTCTGCTCATCCTCTCGCGCACTCTAAAGAGAGCTCAGGTGAGAAATTGCAAACGTCGAGCAATTGCTCAGAGATGAAAAGTGCCAGCACTGAAAGCTCTTGCTAGCCAGCACCCTTCCTTGGAAGCGCTTTCACAGGCGCAGTAACACTGGGGCTTTGCACTTCTCTACGCACCAAATGTCACGGTCCTTCTCTTTCCGTCTCGTAGACACGAGCTGAGAAATTGCAAACGTGGAGCAATTGCTCAGAGATGAAAAGTGCCAGCACTGAAAGCTGTTGCTAGCCAGCACCCTTCCTTGGAAGCGCTTTCACAGGCGCAGCAACACTGGGGCTTTGCGCTTCTCTACCCACCAAACGTCACGGTCCTTCTCTTTCCGTCTCCTAGACACGAGCTGAGAAATTGCAAACGTCGAGCAATTGCTCAGAGATGAAAAGTGCCAGCACTGAAAGCTGTTGCTAGCCAGCACCCTTCCTTGGAAGCGCTTTCACAGGCGCAGCAACACTGGGGCTTTGCGCTTCTCTAGCCACCAAACGTCACGGTCCTTCTCTTTCCGTCTCGTAGACACGAGCTGAGAAATTGCAAACGTCGAGCAATTGCTCAGAGATGAAAAGTGCCAGCACTGAAAGCTGTTGCTAGCCAGCACCCTTCCTTGGAAGCGCTTTTGTAGGCCTAAGAACACTGGGGCTCTGGGCTTCTCTAGCCACCTCATCTTCTGCTCATCCTCTCGCGCACTCTAAAGAGAGCTCAGGTGAGAAATTGCAAACGTCGAGCAATTGCTCAGAGATGAAAAGTGCCAGCACTGAAAGCTCTTGCTAGCCAGCACCCTTCCTTGGAAGCGCTTTCACAGGCGCAGCAACACTGGGGCTTTGCGCTTCTCTACCCACCAAACGTCACGGTCCTTCTCTTTCCGTCTCGTAGACACGAGCTGAGAAATTGCAAACGTCGAGCAATTGCTCAGAGATGAAAAGTGCCAGCACTGAAAGCTGTTGCTAGCCAGCACCCTTCCTTGGAAGCGCTTTCACAGGCGCAGCAACACTGGGGCTTTGCGCTTCTATACGCACCAAACGTCACGGTCCTTCTCTTTCCGTCTCGTAGACACGAGCTGAGAAATTGCAAACGTGGAGCAATTGCTCAGAGGTGAAAAGTGCCAGCACTGAAAGCTCTTGCTAGCCAGCACCCTTCCTTGGAAGCGCTTTCACAGGCGCAGCAACACTGGGGCTTTGCGCTTCTATACGCACCAAACGTCACGGTCCTTCTCTTTCCGTCGGTAGACACGAGCTGAGAAATTGCAAACGTGGAGCAATTGCTCAGAGATGAAAAGTGCCAGCACTGAAAGCTGTTGCTAGCCAGCACCCTTCCTTGGAAGCGCTTTCACAGGCGCAGCAACACTGGGGCTTTGCGCTTCTCTAGCCACCAAATGTCACGGTCCTTCTCTTTCCGTCTTGTAGACACGAGCTGAGAAATTGCAAACGTCGAGCAATTGCTCCGAGATGAAAAGTGCCAGCACTGAAAGCTGTTGCTAGCCAGCACCCTTCCTTGGAAGCGCTTTTGTAGGCCTAAGAACACTGGGGCTCTGGGCTTCTCTAGCCACCTCATCTTCTGCTCATCCTCTCGCGCACTCTAAAGAGAGCTCAGGTGAGAAATTGCAAACGTCGAGCAATTGCTCCGAGATGAAAAGTGCCAGCACTGAAAGCTGTTGCTAGCCAGCACCCTTCCTTGGAAGCGCTTTTGTAGGCCTAAGAACACTGGGGCTCTGGGCTTCTCTAGCCACCTCATCTTCTGCTCATCCTCTCGCGCACTCTAAAGAGAGCTCAGGTGAGAAATTGCAAACGTCGAGCAATTGCTCAGAGATGAAAAGTGCCAGCACTGAAAGCTGTTGCTAGCCAGCACCCTTCCTTGGAAGCGCTTTCACAGGCGCAGTAACACTGGGGCTTTGCGCTTCTCTAGCCACCAAACGTCACGGTCCTTCTCTTTCCGTCTCGTAGACACGAGCTGAGAAATTGCAAACGTCGAGCAATTGCTCAGAGATGAAAAGTGCCAGCACTGAAAGCTGTTGCTAGCCAGCACCCTTCCTTGGAAGCGCTTTCACAGGCGCAGCAACACTGGGGCTTTGCGCTTCTATACGCACCAAACGTCACGGTCCTTCTCTTTCCGTCGGTAGACACGAGCTGAGAAATTGCAAACGTGGAGCAATTGCTCAGAGATGAAAAGTGCCAGCACTGAAAGCTGTTGCTAGCCAGCACCCTTCCTTGGAAGCGCTTTCACAGGCGCAGCAACACTGGGGCTTTGCGCTTCTCTAGCCACCAAATGTCACGGTCCTTCTCTTTCCGTCTTGTAGACACGAGCTGAGAAATTGCAAACGTCGAGCAATTGCTCCGAGATGAAAAGTGCCAGCACTGAAAGCTGTTGCTAGCCAGCACCCTTCCTTGGAAGCGCTTTTGTAGGCCTAAGAACACTGGGGCTCTGGGCTTCTCTAGCCACCTCATCTTCTGCTCATCCTCTCGCGCACTCTAAAGAGAGCTCAGGTGAGAAATTGCAAACGTGGAGCAATTGCTCAGAGATGAAAAGTGCCAGCACTGAAAGCTGTTGCTAGCCAGCACCCTTCCTTGGAAGCGCTTTCACAGGCGCAGCAACACTGGGGCTTTGCGCTTCTCTAGCCACCAAACGTCACGGTCCTTCTCTTTCCGTCGGTAGACACGAGCTGAGAAATTGCAAACGTCGAGCAATTGCTCAGAGATGAAAAGTGCCAGCACTGAAAGCTCTTGCTAGCCAGCACCCTTCCTTGGAAGCGCTTTTGTAGGCCTAAGAACACTGGGGCTCTGGGCTTCTCTAGCCACCTAATCTTCTGCTCATCCTCTCGCGCTCTAAAGAGAGCTCAGGTGAGAAATTGCAAACGTCGAGCAATTGCTCAGAGATGAAAAGTGCCAGCACTGAAAGCTGTTGCTAGCCAGCACCCTTCCTTGGAAGCGCTTTCACAGGCGCAGCAACACTGGGGCTTTGCGCTTCTCTACCCACCAAACGTCACGGTCCTTCTCTTTCCGTCTCCTAGACACGAGCTGAGAAATTGCAAACGTCGAGCAATTGCTCAGAGACGAAAAGTGCCAGCACTGAAAGCTGTTGCTAGCCAGCACCCTTCCTTGGAAGCGCTTTCACAGGCGCAGCAACACTGGGGCTTTGCGCTTCTCTACCCACCAAACGTCACGGTCCTTCTCTTTCCGTCTCCTAGACACGAGCTGAGAAATTGCAAACGTCGAGCAATTGCTCAGAGATGAAAAGTGCCAGCACTGAAAGCTCTTGCTAGTCAGCAACCTTCCTTGGAAGCGCTTTCACAGGCGCAGCAACACTGGGGCTTTGCGCTTCTCTAGCCACCAAACGTCACGGTCCTTCTCTTTCCGTCTCGTAGACACGAGCTGAGAAATTGCAAACGTCGAGCAATTGCTCCGAGATGAAAAGTGCCAGCACTGAAAGCTCTTGCTAGCCAGCACCCTTCCTTGGAAGCGCTTTTGTAGGCCTAAGAACACTGGGGCTCTGGGCTTCTCTAGCCACCTCATCTTCTGCTCATCCTCTCGCGCACTCTAAAGAGAGCTCAGGGGAGAAATTGCAAACGTGGAGCAATTGCTCAGAGATGAAAAGTGCCAGCACTGAAAGCTGTTGCTAGCCAGCACCCTTCCTTGGAAGCGCTTTCACAGGCGCAGCAACACTGGGGCTTTGTGCTTCTCTACCCACCAAACGTCACGGTCCTTCTCTTTCCGTCTCGTAGACACGAGCTGAGAAATTGCAAACGTCGAGCAATTGCTCCGAGATGAAAAGTGCCAGCACTGAAAGCTGTTGCTAGCCAGCCCCCTTCCTTGGAAGCGCTTTTGTAGGCCTAAGAACACTGGGGCTCTGGGCTTCTCTAGCCACCTCATCTTCTGCTCATCCTCTCGCGCACTCTAAAGAGAGCTCAGGTGAGAAATTGCAAACGTGGAGCAATTGCTCAGAGATGAAAAGTGCCAGCACTGAAAGCTGTTGCTAGCCAGCACCCTTCCTTGGAAGCGCTTTCACAGGCGCAGTAACACTGGGGCTTTGCACTTCTCTACGCACCAAATGTCACGGTCCTTCTCTTTCCGTCTCGTAGACACGAGCTGAGAAATTGCAAACGTGGAGCAATTGCTCAGAGATGAAAAGTGCCAGCACTGAAAGCTGTTGCTAGCCAGCACCCTTCCTTGGAAGCGCTTTCACAGGCGCAGCAACACTGGGGCTTTGCGCTTCTCTACCCACCAAACGTCACGGTCCTTCTCTTTCCGTCTCGTAGACACGAGCTGAGAAATTGCAAACGTCGAGCAATTGCTCAGAGATGAAAAGTGCCAGCACTGAAAGCTGTTGCTAGCCAGCACCCTTCCTTGGAAGCGCTTTCACAGGCGCAGCAACACTGGGGCTTTGCGCTTCTCTAGCCACCAAACGTCACGGTCCTTCTCTTTCCGTCTCCTAGACACGAGCTGAGAAATTGCAAACGTCGAGCAATTGCTCAGAGATGAAAAGTGCCAGCACTGAAAGCTGTTGCTAGCCAGCACCCTTCCTTGGAAGCGCTTTTGTAGGCCTAAGAACACTGGGGCTCTGGGCTTCTCTAGCCACCTCATCTTCTGCTCATCCTCTCGCGCACTCTAAAGAGAGCTCAGGTGAGAAATTGCAAACGTCGAGCAATTGCTCCGAGATGAAAAGTGCCAGCACTGAAAGCTCTTGCTAGCCAGCACCCTTCCTTGGAAGCACTTTCACAGGCGCAGCAACACTGGGGCTTTGCGCTTCTCTACCCACCAAACGTCACGGTCCTTCTCTTTCCGTCTCGTAGACACGAGCTGAGAAATTGCAAACGTCGAGCAATTGCTCAGAGATGAAAAGTGCCAGCACTGAAAGCTCTTGCTAGCCAGCACCCTTCCTTGGAAGCGCTTTCACAGGCGCAGCAACACTGGGGCTTTGCGCTTCTCTACCCACCAAACGTCACGGTCCTTCTCTTTCCGTCTCGTAGACACGAGCTGAGAAATTGCAAACGTGGAGCAATTGCTCAGAGGTGAAAAGTGCCAGCACTGAAAGCTCTTGCTAGCCAGCACCCTTCCTTGGAAGCGCTTTCACAGGCGCAGCAACACTGGGGCTTTGCGCTTCTATACGCACCAAACGTCACGGTCCTTCTCTTTCCGTCGGTAGACACGAGCTGAGAAATTGCAAACGTGGAGCAATTGCTCAGAGATGAAAAGTGCCAGCACTGAAAGCTGTTGCTAGCCAGCACCCTTCCTTGGAAGCGCTTTCACAGGCGCAGCAACACTGGGGCTTTGCGCTTCTCTAGCCACCAAATGTCACGGTCCTTCTCTTTCCGTCTTGTAGACACGAGCTGAGAAATTGCAAACGTCGAGCAATTGCTCCGAGATGAAAAGTGCCAGCACTGAAAGCTGTTGCTAGCCAGCACCCTTCCTTGGAAGCGCTTTTGTAGGCCTAAGAACACTGGGGCTCTGGGCTTCTCTAGCCACCTCATCTTCTGCTCATCCTCTCGCGCACTCTAAAGAGAGCTCAGGTGAGAAATTGCAAACGTCGAGCAATTGCTCCGAGATGAAAAGTGCCAGCACTGAAAGCTGTTGCTAGCCAGCACCCTTCCTTGGAAGCGCTTTCACAGGCGCAGCAACACTGGGGCTTTGCGCTTCTCTAGCCACCAAACGTCACGGTCCTTCTCTTTCCGTCTCGTAGACACGAGCTGAGAAATTGCAAACGTCGAGCAATTGCTCAGAGATGAAAAGTGCCAGCACTGAAAGCTGTTGCTAGCCAGCACCCTTCCTTGGAAGCGCTTTCACAGGCGCAGCAACACTGGGGCTTTGCGCTTCTCTACCCACCAAACGTCACGGTCCTTCTCTTTCCGTCTCCTAGACACGAGCTGAGAAATTGCAAACGTCGAGCAATTGCTCAGAGACGAAAAGTGCCAGCACTGAAAGCTGTTGCTAGCCAGCACCCTTCCTTGGAAGCGCTTTCACAGGCGCAGCAACACTGGGGCTTTGCGCTTCTATACGCACCAAACGTCACGGTCCTTCTCTTTCCGTCGGTAGACACGAGCTGAGAAATTGCAAACGTCCAGCAATTGCTCAGAGATGAAAAGTGCCAGCACTGAAAGCTGTTGCTAGCCAGCACCCTTCCTTGGAAGCGCTTTCACAGGCGCAGCAACACTGGGGCTTTGCGCTTCTCTAGCCACCAAATGTCACGGTCCTTCTCTTTCCGTCTTGTAGACACGAGCTGAGAAATTGCAAACGTCGAGCAATTGCTCCGAGATGAAAAGTGCCAGCACTGAAAGCTGTTGCTAGCCAGCACCCTTCCTTGGAAGCGCTTTTGTAGGCCTAAGAACACTGGGGCTCTGGGCTTCTCTAGCCACCTCATCTTCTGCTCATCCTCTCGCGCACTCTAAAGAGAGCTCAGGTGAGAAATTGCAAACGTCGAGCAATTGCTCAGAGATGAAAAGTGCCAGCACTGAAAGCTGTTGCTAGCCCGCAGCCTTCCTTGGAAGCGCTTTCACAGGCGCAGCAACACTGGGGCTTTGCGCTTCTCTACCCACCAAACGTCACGGTCCTTCTCTTTCCGTCTCCTAGACACGAGCTGAGAAATTGCAAACGTCGAGCAATTGCTCCGAGATGAAAAGTGCCAGCACTGAAAGCTCTTGCTAGCCAGCACCCTTCCTTGGAAGCGCTTTCACAGGCACAGCAACACTGGGGCTTTGCGCTTCTCTACCCACCAAATGTCACGGTCCTTCTCTTTCCGTCGGTAGACACGAGCTGAGAAATTGCAAACGTCGAGCAATTGCTCCGAGATGAAAAGTGCCAGCACTGAAAGCTCTTGCTAGCCAGCACCCTTCCTTGGAAGCGCTTTTGTAGGCCTAAGAACACTGGGGCTCTGGGCTTCTCTAGCCACCTAATCTTCTGCTCATCCTCTCGCGCTCTAAAGAGAGCTCAGGTGAGAAATTGGAAACGTGGAGCAATTGCTCAGAGATGAAAAGTGCCAGCACTGAAAGCTGTTGCTAGCCAGCACCCTTCCTTGGAAGCGCTTTCACAGGCGCAGCAACACTGGGGCTTTGCGCTTCTCTACCCACCAAACGTCACGGTCCTTCTCTTTCCGTCTCGTAGACACGAGCTGAGAAATTGCAAACGTCGAGCAATTGCTCCGAGATGAAAAGTGCCAGCACTGAAAGCTGTTGCTAGCCAGCCCCCTTCCTTGGAAGCGCTTTTGTACGCCTAAGAACACTGGGGCTCTGGGCTTCTCTAGCCACCTCATCTTCTGCTCATCCTCTCGCGCACTCTAAAGAGAGCTCAGGTGAGAAATTGCAAACGTCGAGCAATTGCTCCGAGATGAAAAGTGCCAGCACTGAAAGCTCTTGCTAGCCAGCACCCTTCCTTGGAAGCGCTTTCACAGGCGCAGCAACACTGGGGCTTTGCGCTTCTCTACCCACCAAACGTCACGGTCCTTCTCTTTCCGTCTCGTAGACACGAGCTGAGAAATTGCAAACGTCGAGCAATTGCTCAGAGATGAAAAGTGCCAGCACTGAAAGCTCTTGCTAGTCAGCACCCTTCCTTGGAAGCGCTTTCACAGGCGCAGCAACACTGGGGCTTTGCGCTTCTCTAGCCACCAAACGTCACGGTCCTTCTCTTTCCGTCGGTAGACACGAGCTGAGAAATTGCAAACGTCGAGCAATTGCTCAGAGATGAAAAGTGCCAGCACTGAAAGCTCTTGCTAGCCAGCACCCTTCCTTGGAAGCGCTTTTGTAGGCCTAAGAACACTGGGGCTCTGGGCTTCTCTAGCCACCTAATCTTCTGCTCATCCTCTCGCGCTCTAAAGAGAGCTCAGGTGAGAAATTGCAAACGTGGAGCAATTGCTCAGAGATGAAAAGTGCCAGCACTGAAAGCTGTTGCTAGCCAGCACCCTTCCTTGGAAGCGCTTTCACAGGCGCAGCAACACTGGGGCTTTGCGCTTCTCTACCCACCAAACGTCACGGTCATTCTCTTTCCGTCTCGTAGACACGAGCTGAGAAATTGCAAACGTGGAGCAATTGCTCCGAGATGAAAAGTGCCAGCACTGAAAGCTGTTGCTAGCCAGCACCCTTCCTTGGAAGCGCTTTCACAGGCGCAGCAACACTGGGGCTTTGCGCTTCTCTACCCACCAAACGTCACGGTCCTTCTCTTTCTGTCTCCTAGACACGAGCTGAGAAATTGCAAACGTCGAGCAATTGCTCAGAGATGAAAAGTGCCAGCACTGAAAGCTGTTGCTAGCCAGCACCCTTCCTTGGAAGCGCTTTTGTAGGCCTAAGAACACTGGGGCTCTGGGCTTCTCCAGCCACCTAATCTTCTGCTCATCCTCTCGCGCACTCTAAAGAGAGCTCAGGTGAGAAATTACAAACGTCGAGCAATTGCTCAGAGATGAAAAGTGCCAGCACTGAAAGCTGTTGCTAGCCAGCACCCTTCCTTGGAAGCGCTTTCACAGGCGCAGCAACACTGGGGCTTTGCGCTTCTCTAGCCACCAAATGTCACGGTCCTTCTCTTTCCGTCTTGTAGACACGAGCTGAGAAATTGCAAACGTCGAGCAATTGCTCAGAGATGAAAAGTGCCAGCACTGAAAGCTGTTGCTAGCCAGCACCCTTCCTTGGAAGCGCTTTTGTAGGCCTAAGAACACTGGGGCTCTGGGCTTCTCTAGCCACCTCATCTTCTGCTCATCCTCTCGCGCACTCTAAAGAGAGCTCAGGTGAGAAATTGCAAACGTCGAGCAATTGCTCAGAGATGAAAAGTGCCAGCACTGAAAGCTGTTGCTAGCCAGCACCCTTCCTTGGAAGCGCTTTCACAGGCGCAGTAACACTGGGGCTTTGCGCTTCTCTAGCCACCAAACGTCACGGTCCTTCTCTTTCCGTCTCGTAGACACGAGCTGAGAAATTGCAAACGTCGAGCAATTGCTCAGAGGTGAAAAGTGCCAGCACTGAAAGCTGTTGCTAGCCAGCACCCTTCCTTGGAAGCGCTTTCACAGGCGCAGCAACACTGGGGCTTTGCGCTTCTATACGCACCAAACGTCACGGTCCTTCTCTTTCCGTCGGTAGACACGAGCTGAGAAATTGCAAACGTCCAGCAATTGCTCAGAGATGAAAAGTGCCAGCACTGAAAGCTGTTGCTAGCCAGCACCCTTCCTTGGAAGCGCTTTCACAGGCGCAGCAACACTGGGGCTTTGCGCTTCTCTACCCACCAAATGTCACGGTCCTTCTCTTTCCGTCTTGTAGACACGAGCTGAGAAATTGCAAACGTCGAGCAATTGCTCAGAGATGAAAAGTGCCAGCACTGAAAGCTGTTGCTAGCCAGCACCCTTCCTTGGAAGCGCTTTTGTAGGCCTAAGAACACTGGGGCTCTGGGCTTCTCTAGCCACCTCATCTTCTGCTCATCCTCTCGCGCACTCTAAAGAGAGCTCAGGTGAGAAATTGCAAACGTCGAGCAATTGCTCCGAGATGAAAAGTGCCAGCACTGAAAGCTCTTGCTAGCCAGCACCCTTCCTTGGAAGCGCTTTCACAGGCGCAGCAACACTGGGGCTTTGCGCTTCTCTAGCCACCAAAAGTCACGGTCCTTCTCTTTCCGTCTCGTAGACACGAGCTGAGAAATTGCAAACGTCGAGCAATTGCTCCGAGATGAAAAGTGCCAGCACTGAAAGCTCTTGCTAGCCAGCACCCTTCCTTGGAAGCGCTTTCACAGGCACAGCAACACTGGGGCTTTGCGCTTCTCTACCCACCAAACGTCACGGTCCTTCTCTTTCCGTCGGTAGACACGAGCTGAGAAATTGCAAACGTCGAGCAATTGCTCCGAGATGAAAAGTGCCAGCACTGAAAGCTGTTGCTAGCCAGCACCCTTCCTTGGAAGCGCTTTTGTAGGCCTAAGAACACTGGGGCTCTGGGCTTCTCTAGCCACCTAATCTTCTGCTCATCCTCTCGCGCTCTAAAGAGAGCTCAGGTGAGAAATTGCAAACGTGGAGCAATTGCTCAGAGATGAAAAGTGCCAGCACTGAAAGCTGTTGCTAGCCAGCACCCTTCCTTGGAAGCGCTTTCACAGGCGCAGCAACACTGGGGCTTTGCGCTTCTCTAGCCACCAAACGTCACGGTCATTCTCTTTCCGTCTCGTAGACACGAGCTGAGAAATTGCAAACGTCGAGCAATTGCTCAGAGACGAAAAGTGCCAGCACTGAAAGCTGTTGCTAGCCAGCACCCTTCCTTGGAAGCGCTTTCACAGGCGCAGCAACACTGGGGCTTTGCGCTTCTCTACCCACCAAACATCACGGTCCTTCTCTTTCCGTCGGTAGACACGAGCTGAGAAATTGCAAACGTCGAGCAATTGCTCAGAGATGAAAAGTGCCAGCACTGAAAGCTGTTGCTAGCCAGCACCCTTCCTTGGAAGCGCTTTTGTAGCCCGAAGAACACTGGGGCTCTGGGCTTCTCTAGCCACCTAATCTTCTGCTCATCCTCTCGCGCACTCTAAAGAGAGCTCAGGTGAGAAATTGCAAACGTCGAGCAATTGCTCAGAGATGAAAAGTGCCAGCACTGAAAGCTGTTGCTAGCCAGCACCCTTCCTTGGAAGCGCTTTCACAGGCGCAGCAACACTGGGGCTTTGCGCTTCTCTACCCACCAAACGTCACGGTCCTTCTCTTTCCGTCGGTAGACACGAGCTGAGAAATTGCAAACGTCGAGCAATTGCTCAGAGATGAAAAGTGCCAGCACTGAAAGCTCTTGCTAGCCAGCACCCTTCCTTGGAAGCGCTTTTGTAGGCCTAAGAACACTGGGGCTCTGGGCTTCTCTAGCCACCTCATCTTCTGCTCATCCTCTCGCGCACTCTAAAGAGAGCTCAGGTGAGAAATTGCAAACGTCGAGCAATTGCTCAGAGATGAAAAGTGCCAGCACTGAAAGCTCTTGCTAGCCAGCACCCTTCCTTGGAAGCGCTTTCACAGGCGCAGCAACACTGGGGCTTTGCGCTTCTATACGCACCAAACGTCACGGTCCTTCTCTTTCCGTCTCGTAGACACGAGCTGAGAAATTGCAAACGTCCAGCAATTGCTCAGAGATGAAAAGTGCCAGCACTGAAAGCTGTTGCTAGCCAGCACCCTTCCTTGGAAGCGCTTTCACAGGCGCAGCAACACTGGGGCTTTGCGCTTCTCTACGCACCAAACGTCACGGTCCTTCTCTTTCCGTCGGTAGACACGAGCTGAGAAATTGCAAACGTCGAGCAATTGCTCAGAGATGAAAAGGGCCAGCACTGAAAGCTGTTGCTAGCCAGCACCCTTCCTTGGAAGCGCTTTCACAGGCGCAGCAACACTGGGGCTTTGCGCTTCTCTACGCACCAAATGTCACGGTCCTTCTCTTTCCGTCTCCTAGACACGAGCTGAGAAATTGCAAACGTCGAGCAATTGCTCAGAGATGAAAAGTGCCAGCACTGAAAGCTGTTGCTAGCCAGCACCCTTCCTTGGAAGCGCTTTTGTAGGCCTAAGCACACTGGAGCTCTGGGCTTCTCTAGCCACCTCATCTTCTGCTCATCCTCTCGCGCACTCTAAAGAGAGCTCAGGTGAGAAATTGCAAACGTCGAGCAATTGCTCAGAGATGAAAAGTGCCAGCACTGAAAGCTCTTGCTAGCCAGCACCCTTCCTTGGAAGCGCTTTCACAGGCGCAGCAACACTGGGGCTTTGCGCTTCTATACGCACCAAACGTCACGGTCCTTCTCTTTCCGTCTCGTAGACACGAGCTGAGAAATTGCAAACGTCGAGCAATTGCTCAGAGATGAAAAGTGCCAGCACTGAAAGCTGTTGCTAGCCAGCACCCTTCCTTGGAAGCGCTTTCACAGGCACAGCAACACTGGGGCTTTGCGCTTCTCTAGCCACCAAACGTCACGGTCCTTCTCTTTCCGTCTCGTAGACACGAGCTGAGAAATTGCAAACGTCGAGCAATTGCTCAGAGATGAAAAGTGCCAGCACTGAAAGCTGTTGCTAGCCAGCACCCTTCCTTGGAAGCGCTTTTGTAGGCCTAAGAACACTGGGGCTCTGGGCTTCTCTAGCCACCTCATCTTCTGCTCATCCTCTCGCGCACTCTAAAGAGAGCTCAGGTGAGAAATTGGAAACGTGGAGCAATTGCTCAGAGATGAAAAGTGCCAGCACTGAAAGCTCTTGCTAGCCAGCACCCTTCCTTGGAAGCGCTTTCACAGGCGCAGCAACACTGGGGCTTTGCGCTTCTATACGCACCAAACGTCACGGTCCTTCTCTTTCCGTCTCGTAGACACGAGCTGAGAAATTGCAAACGTCGAGCAATTGCTCAGAGATGAAAAGTGCCAGCACTGAAAGCTGTTGCTAGCCAGCACCCTTCCTTGGAAGCGCTTTTGTAGGCCTAAGAACACTGGGGCTCTGGGCTTCTCTAGCCACCTCATCTTCTGCTCATCCTCTCGCGCACTCTAAAGAGAGCTCAGGTGAGAAATTACAAACGTCGAGCAATTGCTCAGAGATGAAAAGTGCCAGCACTGAAAGCTGTTGCTAGCCAGCACCCTTCCTTGGAAGCGCTTTCACAGGCGCAGCAACACTGGGGCTTTGCGCTTCTCTACCCACCAAACGTCACGGTCCTTCTCTTTCCGTCGGTAGACACGAGCTGAGAAATTGCAAACGTCGAGCAATTGCTCAGAGATGAAAAGTGCCAGCACTGAAAGCTGTTGCTAGCCAGCCCCCTTCCTTGGAAGCGCTTTTGTAGGCCTAAGAACACTGGGGCTCTGGGCTTCTCTAGCCACCTCATCTTCTGCTCATCCTCTCGCGCACTCTAAAGAGAGCTCAGGTGAGAAATTGCAAACGTCGAGCAATTGCTCAGAGATGAAAAGTGCCAGCACTGAAAGCTGTTGCTAGCCAGCCCCCTTCCTTGGAAGCGCTTTTGTAGGCCTAAGAACACTGGGGCTCTGGGCTTCTCTAGCCACCAAACGTCACGGTCCTTCTCTTTCCGTCTCGTAGACACGAGCTGAGAAATTGCAAACGTCGAGCAATTGCTCCGAGATGAAAAGTGCCAGCACTGAAAGCTGTTGCTAGCCAGCACCCTTCCTTGGAAGCGCTTTTGTAGGCCTAAGAACACTGGGGCTCTGGGCTTCTCTAGCCACCTCATCTTCTGCTCATCCTCTCGCGCACTCTAAAGAGAGCTCAGGGGAGAAATTGCAAACGTCGAGCAATTGCTCAGAGATGAAAAGTGCCAGCACTGAAAGCTGTTGCTAGCCAGCACCCTTCCTTGGAAGCGCTTTCACAGGCGCAGCAACACTGGGGCTTTGCGCTTCTCTAGCCACCAAACGTCACGGTCATTCTCTTTCCCTCTCGTAGACACGAGCTGAGAAATTGCAAACGTCGAGCAATTGCTCAGAGATGAAAAGTGCCAGCACTGAAAGCTGTTGCTAGCCAGCACCCTTCCTTGGAAGCGCTTTTGTAGGCCTAAGAACACTGAGGCTCTGGGCTTCTCTAGCCACCTCATCTTCTGCTCATCCTCTCGCGCACTCTAAAGAGAGCTCAGGTGAGAAATTGCAAACGTGGAGCAATTGCTCAGAGATGAAAAGTGCCAGCACTGAAAGCTGTTGCTAGCCAGCACCCTTCCTTGGAAGCGCTTTCACAGGCGCAGTAACACTGGGACTTTGCGCTTCTATACGCACCAAACGTCACGGTCCTTCTCTTTCCGTCTCCTAGACACGAGCTGAGAAATTGCAAACGTCGAGCAATTGCTCAGAGATGAAAAGTGCCAGCACTGAAAGCTCTTGCTAGCCAGCCCCCTTCCTTGGAAGCGCTTTTGTAGGCCTAAGAACACTGGGGCTCTGGGCTTCTCTAGCCACCTCATCTTCTGCTCATCCTCTCGCGCACTCTAAAGAGAGCTCAGGTGAGAAATTGCAAACGTCGAGCAATTGCTCAGAGATGAAAAGTGCCAGCACTGAAAGCTCTTGCTAGCCAGCACCCTTCCTTGGAAGCGCTTTCACAGGCGCAGCAACACTGGGGCTTTGCGCTTCTATACGCACCAAACGTCACGGTCCTTCTCTTTCCGTCGGTAGACACGAGCTGAGAAATTGCAAACGTCGAGCAATTGCTCAGAGATGAAAAGGGCCAGCACTGAAAGCTGTTGCTAGCCAGCACCCTTCCTTGGAAGCGCTTTCACAGGCGCAGCAACACTGGGGCTTTGCGCTTCTCTACGCACCAAATGTCACGGTCCTTCTCTTTCCGTCTTGTAGACACGAGCTGAGAAATTGCAAACGTCGAGCAATTGCTCAGAGATGAAAAGTGCCAGCACTGAAAGCTGTTGCTAGCCAGCACCCTTCCTTGGAAGCGCTTTTGTAGGCCTAAGCACACTGGAGCTCTGGGCTTCTCTAGCCACCTCATCTTCTGCTCATCCTCTCGCGCACTCTAAAGAGAGCTCAGGTGAGAAATTGCAAACGTCGAGCAATTGCTCAGAGATGAAAAGTGCCAGCACTGAAAGCTCTTGCTAGCCAGCACCCTTCCTTGGAAGCGCTTTCACAGGCGCAGCAACACTGGGGCTTTGCGCTTCTATACGCACCAAACGTCACGGTCCTTCTCTTTCCGTCTCGTAGACACGAGCTGAGAAATTGCAAACGTCGAGCAATTGCTCAGAGATGAAAAGTGCCAGCACTGAAAGCTGTTGCTAGCCAGCACCCTTCCTTGGAAGCGCTTTCACAGGCACAGCAACACTGGGGCTTTGCGCTTCTCTAGCCACCAAACGTCACGGTCCTTCTCTTTCCGTCTCGTAGACACGAGCTGAGAAATTGCAAACGTCGAGCAATTGCTCAGAGATGAAAAGTGCCAGCACTGAAAGCTGTTGCTAGCCAGCACCCTTCCTTGGAAGCGCTTTTGTAGGCCTAAGAACACTGGGGCTCTGGGCTTCTCTAGCCACCTCATCTTCTGCTCATCCTCTCGCGCACTCTAAAGAGAGCTCAGGTGAGAAATTGCAAACGTGGAGCAATTGCTCAGAGATGAAAAGTGCCAGCACTGAAAGCTCTTGCTAGCCAGCACCCTTCCTTGGAAGCGCTTTCACAGGCGCAGCAACACTGGGGCTTTGCGCTTCTATACGCACCAAACGTCACGGTCCTTCTCTTTCCGTCTCGTAGACACGAGCTGAGAAATTGCAAACGTCGAGCAATTGCTCAGAGATGAAAAGTGCCAGCACTGAAAGCTGTTGCTAGCCAGCACCCTTCCTTGGAAGCGCTTTTGTAGGCCTAAGAACACTGGGGCTCTGGGCTTCTCTAGCCACCTCATCTTCTGCTCATCCTCTCGCGCACTCTAAAGAGAGCTCAGGTGAGAAATTACAAACGTCGAGCAATTGCTCAGAGATGAAAAGTGCCAGCACTGAAAGCTGTTGCTAGCCAGCACCCTTCCTTGGAAGCGCTTTCACAGGCGCAGCAACACTGGGGCTTTGCGCTTCTCTAGCCACCAAACGTCACGGTCCTTCTCTTTCCGTCGGTAGACACGAGCTGAGAAATTGCAAACGTCGAGCAATTGCTCAGAGATGAAAAGTGCCAGCACTGAAAGCTGTTGCTAGCCAGCCCCCTTCCTTGGAAGCGCTTTTGTAGGCCTAAGAACACTGGGGCTCTGGGCTTCTCTAGCCACCTCATCTTCTGCTCATCCTCTCGCGCACTCTAAAGAGAGCTCAGGTGAGAAATTGCAAACGTCGAGCAATTGCTCAGAGATGAAAAGTGCCAGCACTGAAAGCTCTTGCTAGCCAGCACCCTTCCTTGGAAGCGCTTTCACAGGCGCAGCAACACTGGGGCTTTGCGCTTCTCTAGCCACCAAACGTCACGGTCCTTCTCTTTCCGTCTCGTAGACACGAGCTGAGAAATTGCAAACGTCGAGCAATTGCTCCGAGATGAAAAGTGCCAGCACTGAAAGCTCTTGCTAGCCAGCACCCTTCCTTGGAAGCGCTTTTGTAGGCCTAAGAACACTGGGGCTCTGGGCTTCTCTAGCCACCTCATCTTCTGCTCATCCTCTCGCGCACTCTAAAGAGAGCTCAGGTGAGAAATTGCAAACGTCGAGCAATTGCTCCGAGATGAAAAGTGCCAGCACTGAAAGCTGTTGCTAGCCAGCACCCTTCCTTGGAAGCGCTTTCACAGGCGCAGCAACACTGGGGCTTTGCGCTTCTCTAGCCACCAAACGTCACGGTCATTCTCTTTCCCTCTCGTAGACACGAGCTGAGAAATTGCAAACGTCGAGCAATTGCTCCGAGATGAAAAGTGCCAGCACTGAAAGCTGTTGCTAGCCAGCACCCTTCCTTGGAAGCGCTTTTGTAGGCCTAAGAACACTGGGGCTCTGGGCTTCTCTAGCCACCTCATCTTCTGCTCATCCTCTCGCGCACTCTAAAGAGAGCTCAGGTGAGAAATTGCAAACGTGGAGCAATTGCTCCGAGATGAAAAGTGCCAGCACTGAAAGCTCTTGCTAGCCAGCACCCTTCCTTGGAAGCGCTTTCACAGGCGCAGCAACACTGGGGCTTTGCGCTTCTATACGCACCAAACGTCACGGTCCTTCTCTTTCCGTCGGTAGACACGAGCTGAGAAATTGCAAACGTCCAGCAATTGCTCAGAGATGAAAAGTGCCAGCACTGAAAGCTGTTGCTAGCCAGCACCCTTCCTTGGAAGCGCTTTCACAGGCGCAGCAACACTGGGGCTTTGCGCTTCTCTAGCCACCAAATGTCACGGTCCTTCTCTTTCCGTCTCGTAGACACGAGCTGAGAAATTGCAAACGTCGAGCAATTGCTCAGAGATGAAAAGTGCCAGCACTGAAAGCTGTTGCTAGCCAGCACCCTTCCTTGGAAGCGCTTTTGTAGGCCTAAGAACACTGGGGCTCTGGGCTTCTCTAGCCACCTCATCTTCTGCTCATCCTCTCGCGCACTCTAAAGAGAGCTCAGGTGAGAAATTGCAAACGTCGAGCAATTGCTCAGAGATGAAAAGTGCCAGCACTGAAAGCTCTTGCTAGCCAGCACCCTTCCTTGGAAGCGCTTTCACAGGCGCAGCAACACTGGGGCTTTGCGCTTCTCTAGCCACCAAACGTCACGGTCCTTCTCTTTCCGTCTCGTAGACACGAGCTGAGAAATTGCAAAAGTCGAGCAATTGCTCCGAGATGAAAAGTGCCAGCACTGAAAGCTCTTGCTAGCCAGCACCCTTCCTTGGAAGCGCTTTTGTAGGCCTAAGAACACTGGGGCTCTGGGCTTCTCTAGCCACCTCATCTTCTGCTCATCCTCTCGCGCACTCTAAAGAGAGCTCAGGTGAGAAATTGCAAACGTCGAGCAATTGCTCAGAGATGAAAAGTGCCAGCACTGAAAGCTCTTGCTAGCCAGCACCCTTCCTTGGAAGCGCTTTCACAGGCGCAGCAACACTGGGGCTTTGCGCTTCTCTACCCACCAAACGTCACGGTCATTCTCTTTCCGTCTCCTAGACACGAGCTGAGAAATTGCAAACGTGGAGCAATTGCTCAGAGATGAAAAGTGCCAGCACTGAAAGCTGTTGCTAGCCAGCACCCTTCCTTGGAAGCGCTTTCACAGGCGCAGCAACACTGGGGCTTTGCGCTTCTCTACCCACCAAACGTCACGGTCCTTCTCTTTCTGTCTCCTAGACACGAGCTGAGAAATTGCAAACGTCGAGCAATTGCTCAGAGATGAAAAGTGCCAGCACTGAAAGCTGTTGCTAGCCAGCACCCTTCCTTGGAAGCGCTTTTGTAGGCCTAAGAACACTGGGGCTCTGGGCTTCTCCAGCCACCTGATCTTCTGCTCATCCTCTCGCGCACTCTAAAGAGAGCTCAGGTGAGAAATTACAAACGTCGAGCAATTGCTCAGAGATGAAAAGTGCCAGCACTGAAAGCTGTTGCTAGCCAGCACCCTTCCTTGGAAGCGCTTTCACAGGCGCAGCAACACTGGGGCTTTGCGCTTCTCTACCCACCAAACGTCACGGTCCTTCTCTTTCCGTCGGTAGACACGAGCTGAGAAATTGCAAACGTCGAGCAATTGCTCAGAGATGAAAAGTGCCAGCACTGAAAGCTCTTGCTAGCCAGCACCCTTCCTTGGAAGCGCTTTCACAGGTGCAGCAACACTGGGGCTTTGCGCTTCTATACGCACCAAACGTCACGGTCCTTCTCTTTCCGTCTCGTAGACACGAGCTGAGAAATTGCAAACGTCGAGCAATTGCTCAGAGATGAAAAGTGCCAGCACTGAAAGCTGTTGCTAGCCAGCACCCTTCCTTGGAAGCGCTTTCACAGGCGCAGCAACACTGGGGCTTTGCGCTTCTATACGCACCAAACGTCACGGTCCTTCTCTTTCCGTCGGTAGACACGAGCTGAGAAATTGCAAACGTGGAGCAATTGCTCAGAGATGAAAAGTGCCAGCACTGAAAGCTGTTGCTAGCCAGCACCCTTCCTTGGAAGCGCTTTCACAGGCGCAGCAACACTGGGGCTTTGCGCTTCTCTAGCCACCAAATGTCACGGTCCTTCTCTTTCCGTCTTGTAGACACGAGCTGAGAAATTGCAAACGTCGAGCAATTGCTCAGAGATGAAAAGTGCCAGCACTGAAAGCTGTTGCTAGCCAGCACCCTTCCTTGGAAGCGCTTTTGTAGGCCTAAGAACACTGGGGCTCTGGGCTTCTCTAGCCACCTCATCTTCTGCTCATCCTCTCGCGCACTCTAAAGAGAGCTCAGGTGAGAAATTGCAAACGTCGAGCAATTGCTCCGAGATGAAAAGTGCCAGCACTGAAAGCTCTTGCTAGCCAGCACCCTTTCTTGGAAGCGCTTTCACAGGCGCAGCAACACTGGGGCTTTGCGCTTCTCTAGCCACCAAAAGTCACGGTCCTTCTCTTTCCGTCTCGTAGACACGAGCTGAGAAATTGCAAATGTCGAGCAATTGCTCAGAGATGAAAAGTGCCAGCACTGAAAGCTCTTGCTAGTCAGCACCCTTCCTTGGAAGCGCTTTCACAGGCGCAGCAACACTGGGGCTTTGCGCTTCTCTAGCCACCAAACGTCACGGTCCTTCTCTTTCCGTCGGTAGACACGAGCTGAGAAATTGCAAACGTCGAGCAATTGCTCAGAGATGAAAAGTGCCAGCACTGAAAGCTCTTGCTAGCCAGCACCCTTCCTTGGAAGCGCTTTTGTAGGCCTAAGAACACTGGGGCTCTGGGCTTCTCTAGCCACCTCATCTTCTGCTCATCCTCTCGCGCTCTAAAGAGAGCTCAGGTGAGAAATTGGAAACGTGGAGCAGTTGCTCAGAGATGAAAAGTGCCAGCACTGAAAGCTGTTGCTAGCCAGCACCCTTCCTTGGAAGCGCTTTCACAGGCGCAGCAACACTGGGGCTTTGCGCTTCTCTAGCCACCAAATGTCACGGTCCTTCTCTTTCCGTCTCCTAGACACGAGCTGAGAAATTGCAAACGTCGAGCAATTGCTCAGAGACGAAAAGTGCCAGCACTGAAAGCTGTTGCTAGCCAGCACCCTTCCTTGGAAGCGCTTTCACAGGCGCAGCAACACTGGGGCTTTGCGCTTCTCTACCCACCAAACGTCACGGTCCTTCTCTTTCCGTCGGTAGACACGAGCTGAGAAATTGCAAACGTCCAGCAATTGCTCAGAGATGAAAAGTGCCAGCACTGAAAGCTCTTGCTAGCCAGCACCCTTCCTTGGAAGCGCTTTTGTAGGCCTAAGAACACTGGGGCTCTGGGCTTCTCCAGCCACCTAATCTTCTGCTCATCCTCTCGCGCACTCTAAAGAGAGCTCAGGTGAGAAATTACAAACGTCGAGCAATTGCTCAGAGATGAAAAGTGCCAGCACTGAAAGCTGTTGCTAGCCAGCACCCTTCCTTGGAAGCGCTTTCACAGGCGCAGCAACACTGGGGCTTTGCGCTTCTCTACCCACCAAACGTCACGGTCCTTCTCTTTCCGTCGGTAGACACGAGCTGAGAAATTGCAAACGTCGAGCAATTGCTCAGAGATGAAAAGTGCCAGCACTGAAAGCTCTTGCTAGCCAGCACCCTTCCTTGGAAACGCTTTTTTAGGCCTAAGAACACTGGGGCTCTGGGCTTCTCTAGCCACCTCATCTTCTGCTCATCCTCTCGCGCACTCTAAAGAGAGCTCAGGTGAGAAATTGCAAACGTCGAGCAATTGCTCAGAGATGAAAAGTGCCAGCACTGAAAGCTGTTGCTAGCCAGCACCCTTCCTTGGAAGCGCTTTCACAGGTGCAGCAACACTGGGGCTTTGCGCTTCTATACGCACCAAACGTCACGGTCCTTCTCTTTCCGTCTCGTAGACACGAGCTGAGAAATTGCAAACGTCGAGCAATTGCTCAGAGATGAAAAGTGCCAGCACTGAAAGCTCTTGCTAGCCAGCACCCTTCCTTGGAAGCGCTTTCACAGGCGCAGCAACACTGGGGCTTTGCGCTTCTATACGCACCAAACGTCACGGTCCTTCTCTTTCCGTCGGTAGACACGAGCTGAGAAATTGCAAACGTCGAGCAATTGCTCAGAGATGAAAAGTGCCAGCACTGAAAGCTGTTGCTAGCCAGCACCCTTCCTTGGAAGCGCTTTCACAGGCGCAGCAACACTGGGGCTTTGCGCTTCTCTACGCACCAAATGTCACGGTCCTTCTCTTTCCGTCTTGTAGACACGAGCTGAGAAATTGCAAACGTCGAGCAATTGCTCAGAGATGAAAAGTGCCAGCACTGAAAGCTGTTGCTAGCCAGCACCCTTCCTTGGAAGCGCTTTTGTAGGCCTAAGAACACTGGGGCTCTGGGCTTCTCTAGCCACCTCATCTTCTGCTCATCCTCTCGCGCACTCTAAAGAGAGCTCAGGTGAGAAATTGCAAACGTCGAGCAATTGCTCAGAGATGAAAAGTGCCAGCACTGAAAGCTGTTGCTAGCCAGCACCCTTCCTTGGAAGCGCTTTCACAGGCGCAGTAACACTGGGGCTTTGCGCTTCTCTAGCCACCAAACGTCACGGTCCTTCTCTTTCCGTCTCGTAGACACGAGCTGAGAAATTGCAAACGTCGAGCAATTGCTCAGAGATGAAAAGTGCCAGCACTGAAAGCTGTTGCTAGCCAGCACCCTTCCTTGGAAGCGCTTTCACAGGCGCAGCAACACTGGGGCTTTGCGCTTCTCTACCCACCAAACGTCACGGTCCTTCTCTTTCCGTCGGTAGACACGAGCTGAGAAATTGCAAACGTGGAGCAATTGCTCAGAGATGAAAAGTGCCAGCACTGAAAGCTGTTGCTAGCCAGCACCCTTCCTTGGAAGCGCTTTCACAGGCGCAGCAACACTGGGGCTTTGCGCTTCTCTAGCCACCAAATGTCACGGTCCTTCTCTTTCCGTCTTGTAGACACGAGCTGAGAAATTGCAAACGTCGAGCAATTGCTCCGAGATGAAAAGTGCCAGCACTGAAAGCTGTTGCTAGCCAGCACCCTTCCTTGGAAGCGCTTTTGTAGGCCTAAGAACACTGGGGCTCTGGGCTTCTCTAGCCACCTCATCTTCTGCTCATCCTCTCGCGCACTCTAAAGAGAGCTCAGGTGAGAAATTGCAAACGTGGAGCAATTGCTCAGAGATGAAAAGTGCCAGCACTGAAAGCTGTTGCTAGCCAGCACCCTTCCTTGGAAGCGCTTTCACAGGCGCAGCAACACTGGGGCTTTGCGCTTCTCTAGCCACCAAAAGTCACGGTCCTTCTCTTTCCGTCTCGTAGACACGAGCTGAGAAATTGCAAACGTCGAGCAATTGCTCAGAGATGAAAAGTGCCAGCACTGAAAGCTCTTGCTAGTCAGCACCCTTCCTTGGAAGCGCTTTCACAGGCGCAGCAACACTGGGGCTTTGCGCTTCTCTACCCACCAAACGTCACGGTCCTTCTCTTTCCGTCGGTAGACACGAGCTGAGAAATTGCAAACGTCGAGCAATTGCTCAGAGATGAAAAGTGCCAGCACTGAAAGCTCTTGCTAGCCAGCACCCTTCCTTGGAAGCGCTTTTGTAGGCCTAAGAACACTGGGGCTCTGGGCTTCTCTAGCCACCTAATCTTCTGCTCATCCTCTCGCGCTCTAAAGAGAGCTCAGGTGAGAAATTGCAAACGTCGAGCAATTGCTCAGAGATGAAAAGTGCCAGCACTGAAAGCTGTTGCTAGCCAGCACCCTTCCTTGGAAGCGCTTTCACAGGCGCAGCAACACTGGGGCTTTGCGCTTCTCTACCCACCAAACGTCACGGTCCTTCTCTTTCCGTCTCCTAGACACGAGCTGAGAAATTGCAAACGTCGAGCAATTGCTCAGAGACGAAAAGTGCCAGCACTGAAAGCTGTTGCTAGCCAGCACCCTTCCTTGGAAGCGCTTTCACAGGCGCAGCAACACTGGGGCTTTGCGCTTCTCTACCCACCAAACGTCACGGTCCTTCTCTTTCCGTCTCCTAGACACGAGCTGAGAAATTGCAAACGTCGAGCAATTGCTCAGAGATGAAAAGTGCCAGCACTGAAAGCTCTTGCTAGTCAGCAACCTTCCTTGGAAGCGCTTTCACAGGCGCAGCAACACTGGGGCTTTGCGCTTCTCTAGCCACCAAACGTCACGGTCCTTCTCTTTCCGTCTCGTAGACACGAGCTGAGAAATTGCAAACGTCGAGCAATTGCTCCGAGATGAAAAGTGCCAGCACTGAAAGCTCTTGCTAGCCAGCACCCTTCCTTGGAAGCGCTTTTGTAGGCCTAAGAACACTGGGGCTCTGGGCTTCTCTAGCCACCTCATCTTCTGCTCATCCTCTCGCGCACTCTAAAGAGAGCTCAGGGGAGAAATTGCAAACGTGGAGCAATTGCTCAGAGATGAAAAGTGCCAGCACTGAAAGCTGTTGCTAGCCAGCACCCTTCCTTGGAAGCGCTTTCACAGGCGCAGCAACACTGAGGCTTTGTGCTTCTCTACCCACCAAACGTCACGGTCCTTCTCTTTCCGTCTCGTAGACACGAGCTGAGAAATTGCAAACGTCGAGCAATTGCTCCGAGATGAAAAGTGCCAGCACTGAAAGCTGTTGCTAGCCAGCCCCCTTCCTTGGAAGCGCTTTTGTAGGCCTAAGAACACTGGGGCTCTGGGCTTCTCTAGCCACCTCATCTTCTGCTCATCCTCTCGCGCACTCTAAAGAGAGCTCAGGTGAGAAATTGCAAACGTCGAGCAATTGCTCAGAGATGAAAAGTGCCAGCACTGAAAGCTCTTGCTAGCCAGCACCCTTCCTTGGAAGCGCTTTCACAGGCGCAGTAACACTGGGGCTTTGCACTTCTCTACGCACCAAATGTCACGGTCCTTCTCTTTCCGTCTCGTAGACACGAGCTGAGAAATTGCAAACGTGGAGCAATTGCTCAGAGATGAAAAGTGCCAGCACTGAAAGCTGTTGCTAGCCAGCACCCTTCCTTGGAAGCGCTTTCACAGGCGCAGCAACACTGGGGCTTTGCGCTTCTCTACCCACCAAACGTCACGGTCCTTCTCTTTCCGTCTCCTAGACACGAGCTGAGAAATTGCAAACGTCGAGCAATTGCTCAGAGATGAAAAGTGCCAGCACTGAAAGCTGTTGCTAGCCAGCAGCCTTCCTTGGAAGCGCTTTCACAGGCGCAGCAACACTGGGGCTTTGCGCTTCTCTAGCCACCAAACGTCACGGTCCTTCTCTTTCCGTCTCGTAGACACGAGCTGAGAAATTGCAAACGTCGAGCAATTGCTCCGAGATGAAAAGTGCCAGCACTGAAAGCTCTTGCTAGCCAGCACCCTTCCTTGGAAGCGCTTTTGTAGGCCTAAGAACACTGGGGCTCTGGGCTTCTCTAGCCACCTCATCTTCTGCTCATCCTCTCGCGCACTCTAAAGAGAGCTCAGGGGAGAAATTGCAAACGTGGAGCAATTGCTCAGAGATGAAAAGTGCCAGCACTGAAAGCTGTTGCTAGCCAGCACCCTTCCTTGGAAGCGCTTTCACAGGCGCAGCAACACTGAGGCTTTGTGCTTCTCTACCCACCAAACGTCACGGTCCTTCTCTTTCCGTCTCGTAGACACGAGCTGAGAAATTGCAAACGTCGAGCAATTGCTCCGAGATGAAAAGTGCCAGCACTGAAAGCTGTTGCTAGCCAGCCCCCTTCCTTGGAAGCGCTTTTGTAGGCCTAAGAACACTGGGGCTCTGGGCTTCTCTAGCCACCTCATCTTCTGCTCATCCTCTCGCGCACTCTAAAGAGAGCTCAGGTGAGAAATTGCAAACGTCGAGCAATTGCTCAGAGATGAAAAGTGCCAGCACTGAAAGCTCTTGCTAGCCAGCACCCTTCCTTGGAAGCGCTTTCACAGGCGCAGTAACACTGGGGCTTTGCACTTCTCTACGCACCAAATGTCACGGTCCTTCTCTTTCCGTCTCGTAGACACGAGCTGAGAAATTGCAAACGTGGAGCAATTGCTCAGAGATGAAAAGTGCCAGCACTGAAAGCTGTTGCTAGCCAGCACCCTTCCTTGGAAGCGCTTTCACAGGCGCAGCAACACTGGGGCTTTGCGCTTCTCTACCCACCAAACGTCACGGTCCTTCTCTTTCCGTCTCCTAGACACGAGCTGAGAAATTGCAAACGTCGAGCAATTGCTCAGAGATGAAAAGTGCCAGCACTGAAAGCTGTTGCTAGCCAGCACCCTTCCTTGGAAGCGCTTTCACAGGCGCAGCAACACTGGGGCTTTGCGCTTCTATACGCACCAAACGTCACGGTCCTTCTCTTTCCGTCTCGTAGACACGAGCTGAGAAATTGCAAACGTCGAGCAATTGCTCAGAGATGAAAAGTGCCAGCACTGAAAGCTGTTGCTAGCCAGCACCCTTCCTTGGAAGCGCTTTTGTAGGCCTAAGAACACTGGGGCTCTGGGCTTCTCTAGCCACCTCATCTTCTGCTCATCCTCTCGCGCACTCTAAAGAGAGCTCAGGTGAGAAATTGCAAACGTCGAGCAATTGCTCAGAGATGAAAAGTGCCAGCACTGAAAGCTCTTGCTAGCCAGCACCCTTCCTTGGAAGCGCTTTCACAGGCGCAGCAACACTGGGGCTTTGCGCTTCTCTACCCACCAAACGTCACGGTCCTTCTCTTTCCGTCTCGTAGACACGAGCTGAGAAATTGCAAAGGTCGAGCAATTGCTCAGAGATGAAAAGTGCCAGCACTGAAAGCTGTTGCTAGCCAGCACCCTTCCTTGGAAGCGCTTTCACAGGCGCAGCAACACTGGGGCTTTGCGCTTCTCTACCCACCAAACGTCACGGTCCTTCTCTTTCCGTCTCGTAGACACGAGCTGAGAAATTGCAAACGTGGAGCAATTGCTCAGAGGTGAAAAGTGCCAGCACTGAAAGCTCTTGCTAGCCAGCAGCCTTCCTTGGAAGCGCTTTCACAGGCGCAGCAACACTGGGGCTTTGCGCTTCTATACGCACCAAACGTCACGGTCCTTCTCTTTCCGTCGGTAGACACGAGCTGAGAAATTGCAAACGTGGAGCAATTGCTCAGAGATGAAAAGTGCCAGCACTGAAAGCTGTTGCTAGCCAGCACCCTTCCTTGGAAGCGCTTTCACAGGCGCAGCAACACTGGGGCTTTGCGCTTCTCTAGCCACCAAATGTCACGGTCCTTCTCTTTCCGTCTTGTAGACACGAGCTGAGAAATTGCAAACGTCGAGCAATTGCTCCGAGATGAAAAGTGCCAGCACTGAAAGCTGTTGCTAGCCAGCACCCTTCCTTGGAAGCGCTTTTGTAGGCCTAAGAACACTGGGGCTCTGGGCTTCTCTAGCCACCTCATCTTCTGCTCATCCTCTCGCGCACTCTAAAGAGAGCTCAGGTGAGAAATTGCAAACGTCGAGCAATTGCTCCGAGATGAAAAGTGCCAGCACTGAAAGCTCTTGCTAGCCAGCACCCTTCCTTGGAAGCGCTTTCACAGGCGCAGCAACACTGGGGCTTTGCGCTTCTCTAGCCACCAAACGTCACGGTCCTTCTCTTTCCGTCTCGTAGACACGAGCTGAGAAATTGCAAACGTCGAGCAATTGCTCAGAGATGAAAAGTGCCAGCACTGAAAGCTCTTGCTAGTCAGCACCCTTCCTTGGAAGCGCTTTCACAGGCGCAGCAACACTGGGGCTTTGCGCTTCTCTAGCCACCAAATGTCACGGTCCTTCTCTTTCCGTCGGTAGACACGAGCTGAGAAATTGCAAACGTCGAGCAATTGCTCAGAGATGAAAAGTGCCAGCACTGAAAGCTCTTGCTAGCCAGCACCCTTCCTTGGAAGCGCTTTTGTAGGCCTAAGAACACTGGGGCTCTGGGCTTCTCTAGCCACCTAATCTTCTGCTCATCCTCTCGCGCTCTAAAGAGAGCTCAGGTGAGAAATTGCAAACGTGGAGCAATTGCTCAGAGATGAAAAGTGCCAGCACTGAAAGCTGTTGCTAGCCAGCACCCTTCCTTGGAAGCGCTTTCACAGGCGCAGCAACACTGGGGCTTTGCGCTTCTCTACCCACCAAACGTCACGGTCATTCTCTTTCCGTCTCCTAGACACGAGCTGAGAAATTGCAAACGTCGAGCAATTGCTCAGAGATGAAAAGTGCCAGCACTGAAAGCTGTTGCTAGCCAGCACCCTTCCTTGGAAGCGCTTTCACAGGCGCAGCAACACTGGGGCTTTGCGCTTCTCTACCCACCAAACGTCACGGTCCTTCTCTTTCCGTCTCCTAGACACGAGCTGAGAAATTGCAAACGTCGAGCAATTGCTCAGAGATGAAAAGTGCCAGCACTGAAAGCTGTTGCTAGCCAGCCCCCTTCCTTGGAAGCGCTTTTGTAGGCCTAAGAACACTGGGGCTCTGGGCTTCTCCAGCCACCTAATCTTCTGCTCATCCTCTCGCGCACTCTAAAGAGAGCTCAGGTGAGAAATTACAAACGTCGAGCAATTGCTCAGAGATGAAAAGTGCCAGCACTGAAAGCTGTTGCTAGCCAGCACCCTTCCTTGGAAGCGCTTTCACAGGCGCAGCAACACTGGGGCTTTGCGCTTCTCTAGCCACCAAATGTCACGGTCCTTCTCTTTCCGTCTTGTAGACACGAGCTGAGAAATTGCAAACGTCGAGCAATTGCTCCGAGATGAAAAGTGCCAGCACTGAAAGCTGTTGCTAGCCAGCACCCTTCCTTGGAAGCGCTTTTGTAGGCCTAAGAACACTGGGGCTCTGGGCTTCTCTAGCCACCTCATCTTCTGCTCATCCTCTCGCGCACTCTAAAGAGAGCTCAGGTGAGAAATTGCAAACGTCGAGCAATTGCTCAGAGATGAAAAGTGCCAGCACTGAAAGCTGTTGCTAGCCAGCACCCTTCCTTGGAAGCGCTTTCACAGGCGCAGTAACACTGGGGCTTTGCGCTTCTCTAGCCACCAAACGTCACGGTCCTTCTCTTTCCGTCTCGTAGACACGAGCTGAGAAATTGCAAACGTCGAGCAATTGCTCAGAGGTGAAAAGTGCCAGCACTGAAAGCTGTTGCTAGCCAGCACCCTTCCTTGGAAGCGCTTTCACAGGCGCAGCAACACTGGGGCTTTGCGCTTCTATACGCACCAAACGTCACGGTCCTTCTCTTTCCGTCGGTAGACACGAGCTGAGAAATTGCAAACGTCCAGCAATTGCTCAGAGATGAAAAGTGCCAGCACTGAAAGCTGTTGCTAGCCAGCACCCTTCCTTGGAAGCGCTTTCACAGGCGCAGCAACACTGGGGCTTTGCGCTTCTCTACCCACCAAATGTCACGGTCCTTCTCTTTCCGTCTTGTAGACACGAGCTGAGAAATTGCAAACGTCGAGCAATTGCTCCGAGATGAAAAGTGCCAGCACTGAAAGCTGTTGCTAGCCAGCACCCTTCCTTGGAAGCGCTTTTGTAGGCCTAAGAACACTGGGGCTCTGGGCTTCTCTAGCCACCTCATCTTCTGCTCATCCTCTCGCGCACTCTAAAGAGAGCTCAGGTGAGAAATTGCAAACGTCGAGCAATTGCTCAGAGATGAAAAGTGCCAGCACTGAAAGCTCTTGCTAGCCAGCACCCTTCCTTGGAAGCGCTTTCACAGGCGCAGCAACACTGGGGCTTTGCGCTTCTCTAGCCACCAAAAGTCACGGTCCTTCTCTTTCCGTCTCGTAGACACGAGCTGAGAAATTGCAAACGTCGAGCAATTGCTCAGAGATGAAAAGTGCCAGCACTGAAAGCTCTTGCTAGCCAGCACCCTTCCTTGGAAGCGCTTTCACAGGCACAGCAACACTGGGGCTTTGCGCTTCTCTACCCACCAAACGTCACGGTCCTTCTCTTTCCGTCGGTAGACACGAGCTGAGAAATTGCAAACGTCGAGCAATTGCTCAGAGATGAAAAGTGCCAGCACTGAAAGCTGTTGCTAGCCAGCACCCTTCCTTGGAAGCGCTTTTGTAGGCCTAAGAACACTGGGGCTCTGGGCTTCTCTAGCCACCTAATCTTCTGCTCATCCTCTCGCGCTCTAAAGAGAGCTCAGGTGAGAAATTGGAAACGTGGAGCAATTGCTCAGAGATGAAAAGTGCCAGCACTGAAAGCTGTTGCTAGCCAGCACCCTTCCTTGGAAGCGCTTTCACAGGCGCAGCAACACTGGGGCTTTGCGCTTCTCTACCCACCAAACGTCACGGTCATTCTCTTTCCGTCTCGTAGACACGAGCTGAGAAATTGCAAACGTCGAGCAATTGCTCAGAGACGAAAAGTGCCAGCACTGAAAGCTGTTGCTAGCCAGCACCCTTCCTTGGAAGCGCTTTCACAGGCGCAGCAACACTGGGGCTTTGCGCTTCTATACGCACCAAACGTCACGGTCCTTCTCTTTCCGTCGGTAGACACGAGCTGAGAAATTGCAAACGTCGAGCAATTGCTCAGAGATGAAAAGGGCCAGCACTGAGAGCTGTTGCTAGCCAGCACCCTTCCTTGGAAGCGCTTTCACAGGCGCAGCAACACTGGGGCTTTGCGCTTCTATACGCACCAAACGTCACGGTCCTTCTCTTTCCGTCTCGTAGACACGAGCTGAGAAATTGCAAACGTCGAGCAATTGCTCAGAGATGAAAAGTGCCAGCACTGAAAGCTGTTGCTAGCCAGCACCCTTCCTTGGAAGCGCTTTCACAGGCGCAGCAACACTGGGGCTTTGCGCTTCTATACGCACCAAACGTCACGGTCCTTCTCTTTCCGTCGGTAGACACGAGCTGAGAAATTGCAAACGTCGAGCAATTGCTCAGAGATGAAAAGGGCCAGCACTGAAAGCTGTTGCTAGCCAGCACCCTTCCTTGGAAGCGCTTTCACAGGCGCAGCAACACTGGGGCTTTGCGCTTCTCTACGCACCAAATGTCACGGTCCTTCTCTTTCCGTCTCCTAGACACGAGCTGAGAAATTGCAAACGTCGAGCAATTGCTCAGAGATGAAAAGTGCCAGCACTGAAAGCTGTTGCTAGCCAGCACCCTTCCTTGGAAGCGCTTTTGTAGGCCTAAGCACACTGGAGCTCTGGGCTTCTCTAGCCACCTCATCTTCTGCTCATCCTCTCGCGCACTCTAAAGAGAGCTCAGGTGAGAAATTGCAAACGTCGAGCAATTGCTCAGAGATGAAAAGTGCCAGCACTGAAAGCTCTTGCTAGCCAGCACCCTTCCTTGGAAGCGCTTTCACAGGCGCAGCAACACTGGGGCTTTGCGCTTCTATACGCACCAAACGTCACGGTCCTTCTCTTTCCGTCTCGTAGACACGAGCTGAGAAATTGCAAACGTCGAGCAATTGCTCAGAGATGAAAAGTGCCAGCACTGAAAGCTGTTGCTAGCCAGCACCCTTCCTTGGAAGCGCTTTCACAGGCACAGCAACACTGGGGCTTTGCGCTTCTCTAGCCACCAAACGTCACGGTCCTTCTCTTTCCGTCTCGTAGACACGAGCTGAGAAATTGCAAACGTCGAGCAATTGCTCCGAGATGAAAAGTGCCAGCACTGAAAGCTCTTGCTAGCCAGCACCCTTCCTTGGAAGCGCTTTTGTAGGCCTAAGAACACTGGGGCTCTGGGCTTCTCTAGCCACCTCATCTTCTGCTCATCCTCTCGCGCACTCTAAAGAGAGCTCAGGTGAGAAATTGGAAACGTGGAGCAATTGCTCAGAGATGAAAAGTGCCAGCACTGAAAGCTCTTGCTAGCCAGCACCCTTCCTTGGAAGCGCTTTCACAGGCGCAGCAACACTGGGGCTTTGCGCTTCTATACGCACCAAACGTCACGGTCCTTCTCTTTCCGTCTCGTAGACACGAGCTGAGAAATTGCAAACGTCGAGCAATTGCTCCGAGATGAAAAGTGCCAGCACTGAAAGCTGTTGCTAGCCAGCACCCTTCCTTGGAAGCGCTTTTGTAGGCCTAAGAACACTGGGGCTCTGGGCTTCTCTAGCCACCTCATCTTCTGCTCATCCTCTCGCGCACTCTAAAGAGAGCTCAGGTGAGAAATTACAAACGTCGAGCAATTGCTCAGAGATGAAAAGTGCCAGCACTGAAAGCTGTTGCTAGCCAGCACCCTTCCTTGGAAGCGCTTTCACAGGCGCAGCAACACTGGGGCTTTGCGCTTCTCTACCCACCAAACGTCACGGTCCTTCTCTTTCCGTCGGTAGACACGAGCTGAGAAATTGCAAACGTCGAGCAATTGCTCAGAGATGAAAAGTGCCAGCACTGAAAGCTGTTGCTAGCCAGCCCCCTTCCTTGGAAGCGCTTTTGTAGGCCTAAGAACACTGGGGCTCTGGGCTTCTCTAGCCACCTCATCTTCTGCTCATCCTCTCGCGCACTCTAAAGAGAGCTCAGGTGAGAAATTGCAAACGTCGAGCAATTGCTCAGAGATGAAAAGTGCCAGCACTGAAAGCTCTTGCTAGCCAGCACCCTTCCTTGGAAGCGCTTTCACAGGCGCAGCAACACTGGGGCTTTGCGCTTCTCTAGCCACCAAACGTCACGGTCCTTCTCTTTCCGTCTCGTAGACACGAGCTGAGAAATTGCAAACGTCGAGCAATTGCTCCGAGATGAAAAGTGCCAGCACTGAAAGCTGTTGCTAGCCAGCACCCTTCCTTGGAAGCGCTTTTGTAGGCCTAAGAACACTGGGGCTCTGGGCTTCTCTAGCCACCTCATCTTCTGCTCATCCTCTCGCGCACTCTAAAGAGAGCTCAGGGGAGAAATTGCAAACGTCGAGCAATTGCTCAGAGATGAAAAGTGCCAGCACTGAAAGCTGTTGCTAGCCAGCACCCTTCCTTGGAAGCGCTTTCACAGGCGCAGCAACACTGGGGCTTTGCGCTTCTCTAGCCACCAAACGTCACGGTCATTCTCTTTCCCTCTCGTAGACACGAGCTGAGAAATTGCAAACGTCGAGCAATTGCTCCGAGATGAAAAGTGCCAGCACTGAAAGCTGTTGCTAGCCAGCACCCTTCCTTGGAAGCGCTTTTGTAGGCCTAAGAACACTGAGGCTCTGGGCTTCTCTAGCCACCTCATCTTCTGCTCATCCTCTCGCGCACTCTAAAGAGAGCTCAGGTGAGAAATTGCAAACGTGGAGCAATTGCTCAGAGATGAAAAGTGCCAGCACTGAAAGCTGTTGCTAGCCAGCACCCTTCCTTGGAAGCGCTTTCACAGGCGCAGTAACACTGGGACTTTGCGCTTCTATACGCACCAAACGTCACGGTCCTTCTCTTTCCGTCTCCTAGACACGAGCTGAGAAATTGCAAACGTCGAGCAATTGCTCAGAGATGAAAAGTGCCAGCACTGAAAGCTCTTGCTAGCCAGCCCCCTTCCTTGGAAGCGCTTTTGTAGGCCTAAGAACACTGGGGCTCTGGGCTTCTCTAGCCACCTCATCTTCTGCTCATCCTCTCGCGCACTCTAAAGAGAGCTCAGGTGAGAAATTGCAAACGTCGAGCAATTGCTCCGAGATGAAAAGTGCCAGCACTGAAAGCTGTTGCTAGCCAGCACCCTTCCTTGGAAGCGCTTTCACAGGCGCAGCAACACTGGGGCTTTGCGCTTCTATACGCACCAAACGTCACGGTCCTTCTCTTTCCGTCGGTAGACACGAGCTGAGAAATTGCAAACGTCGAGCAATTGCTCAGAGATGAAAAGGGCCAGCACTGAAAGCTGTTGCTAGCCAGCACCCTTCCTTGGAAGCGCTTTCACAGGCGCAGCAACACTGGGGCTTTGCGCTTCTCTACGCACCAAATGTCACGGTCCTTCTCTTTCCGTCTCCTAGACACGAGCTGAGAAATTGCAAACGTCGAGCAATTGCTCAGAGATGAAAAGTGCCAGCACTGAAAGCTGTTGCTAGCCAGCACCCTTCCTTGGAAGCGCTTTTGTAGGCCTAAGCACACTGGAGCTCTGGGCTTCTCTAGCCACCTCATCTTCTGCTCATCCTCTTGCGCACTCTAAAGAGAGCTCAGGTGAGAAATTGCAAACGTCGAGCAATTGCTCAGAGATGAAAAGTGCCAGCACTGAAAGCTGTTGCTAGCCAGCACCCTTCCTTGGAAGCGCTTTCACAGGCGCAGCAACACTGGGGCTTTGCGCTTCTATACGCACCAAACGTCACGGTCCTTCTCTTTCCGTCTCGTAGACACGAGCTGAGAAATTGCAAACGTCGAGCAATTGCTCAGAGATGAAAAGTGCCAGCACTGAAAGCTGTTGCTAGCCAGCACCCTTCCTTGGAAGCGCTTTCACAGGCACAGCAACACTGGGGCTTTGCGCTTCTCTAGCCACCAAACGTCACGGTCCTTCTCTTTCCGTCTCGTAGACACGAGCTGAGAAATTGCAAACGTCGAGCAATTGCTCAGAGATGAAAAGTGCCAGCACTGAAAGCTGTTGCTAGCCAGCACCCTTCCTTGGAAGCGCTTTTGTAGGCCTAAGAACACTGGGGCTCTGGGCTTCTCTAGCCACCTCATCTTCTGCTCATCCTCTCGCGCACTCTAAAGAGAGCTCAGGTGAGAAATTGCAAACGTCGAGCAATTGCTCAGAGATGAAAAGTGCCAGCACTGAAAGCTCTTGCTAGCCAGCACCCTTCCTTGGAAGCGCTTTCACAGGCGCAGCAACACTGGGGCTTTGCGCTTCTATACGCACCAAACGTCACGGTCCTTCTCTTTCCGTCTCGTAGACACGAGCTGAGAAATTGCAAACGTCGAGCAATTGCTCAGAGATGAAAAGTGCCAGCACTGAAAGCTGTTGCTAGCCAGCACCCTTCCTTGGAAGCGCTTTTGTAGGCCTAAGAACACTGGGGCTCTGGGCTTCTCTAGCCACCTCATCTTCTGCTCATCCTCTCGCGCACTCTAAAGAGAGCTCAGGTGAGAAATTACAAACGTCGAGCAATTGCTCAGAGATGAAAAGTGCCAGCACTGAAAGCTGTTGCTAGCCAGCACCCTTCCTTGGAAGCGCTTTCACAGGCGCAGCAACACTGGGGCTTTGCGCTTCTCTACCCACCAAACGTCACGGTCCTTCTCTTTCCGTCGGTAGACACGAGCTGAGAAATTGCAAACGTCGAGCAATTGCTCAGAGATGAAAAGTGCCAGCACTGAAAGCTCTTGCTAGCCAGCCCCCTTCCTTGGAAGCGCTTTTGTAGGCCTAAGAACACTGGGGCTCTGGGCTTCTCTAGCCACCTCATCTTCTGCTCATCCTCTCGCGCACTCTAAAGAGAGCTCAGGTGAGAAATTGCAAACGTCCAGCAATTGCTCAGAGATGAAAAGGGCCAGCACTGAAAGCTCTTGCTAGCCAGCACCCTTCCTTGGAAGCGCTTTCACAGGCGCAGCAACACTGGGGCTTTGCGCTTCTCTAGCCACCAAACGTCACGGTCCTTCTCTTTCCGTCTCCTAGACACGAGCTGAGAAATTGCAAACGTCGAGCAATTGCTCCGAGATGAAAAGTGCCAGCACTGAAAGCTGTTGCTAGCCAGCACCCTTCCTTGGAAGCGCTTTTGTAGGCCTAAGAACACTGGGGCTCTGGGCTTCTCTAGCCACCTCATCTTCTGCTCATCCTCTCGCGCACTCTAAAGAGAGCTCAGGTGAGAAATTGCAAACGTCGAGCAATTGCTCAGAGATGAAAAGTGCCAGCACTGAAAGCTGTTGCTAGCCAGCACCCTTCCTTGGAAGCGCTTTCACAGGCGCAGCAACACTGGGGCTTTGCGCTTCTCTAGCCACCAAACGTCACGGTCATTCTCTTTCCCTCTCGTAGACACGAGCTGAGAAATTGCAAACGTCCAGCAATTGCTCCGAGATGAAAAGTGCCAGCACTGAAAGCTGTTGCTAGCCAGCACCCTTCCTTGGAAGCGCTTTTGTAGGCCTAAGAACACTGAGGCTCTGGGCTTCTCTAGCCACCTCATCTTCTGCTCATCCTCTCGCGCACTCTAAAGAGAGCTCAGGTGAGAAATTGCAAACGTGGAGCAATTGCTCAGAGATGAAAAGTGCCAGCACTGAAAGCTGTTGCTAGCCAGCACCCTTCCTTGGAAGCGCTTTCACAGGCGCAGTAACACTGGGACTTTGCGCTTCTATACGCACCAAACGTCACGGTCCTTCTCTTTCCGTCTCCTAGACACGAGCTGAGAAATTGCAAACGTCGAGCAATTGCTCAGAGATGAAAAGTGCCAGCACTGAAAGCTGTTGCTAGCCAGCCCCCTTCCTTGGAAGCGCTTTTGTAGGCCTAAGAACACTGGGGCTCTGGGCTTCTCTAGCCACCTCATCTTCTGCTCATCCTCTCGCGCACTCTAAAGAGAGCTCAGGTGAGAAATTGCAAACGTCGAGCAATTGCTCAGAGATGAAAAGGGCCAGCACTGAAAGCTGTTGCTAGCCAGCACCCTTCCTTGGAAGCGCTTTCACAGGCGCAGCAACACTGGGGCTTTGCGCTTCTCTAGCCACCAAACGTCACGGTCCTTCTCTTTCCGTCTCGTAGACACGAGCTGAGAAATTGCAAACGTCCAGCAATTGCTCAGAGATGAAAAGTGCCAGCACTGAAAGCTGTTGCTAGCCAGCCCCCTTCCTTGGAAGCGCTTTCACAGGCGCAGCAACACTGGGGCTTTGCGCTTCTCTACCCACCAAACGTCACGGTCCTTCTCTTTCCGTCGGTAGACACGAGCTGAGAAATTACAAACATCGAGCAATTGCTCAGAGATGAAAAGTGCCAGCACTGAAAGCTCTTGCTAGCCAGCACCCTTCCTTGGAAGCGCTTTTGTAGGCCTAAGAACATTGGGGCTCTGGGCTTCTCTAGCCACCTCATCTTCTGCTCATCCTCTCGCGCACTCTAAAGAGAGCTCAGGTGAGAAATTGCAAACGTCGAGCAATTGCTCAGAGATGAAAAGTGCCAGCACTGAAAGCTCTTGCTAGCCAGCACCCTTCCTTGGAAGCGCTTTCACAGGCGCAGCAACACTGGGGCTTTGCGCTTCTATACGCACCAAACGTCACGGTCCTTCTCTTTCCGTCTCGTAGACACGAGCTGAGAAATTGCAAACGTCGAGCAATTGCTCAGAGATGAAAAGTGCCAGCACTGAAAGCTGTTGCTAGCCAGCACCCTTCCTTGGAAGCGCTTTCACAGGCGCAGCAACACTGGGGCTTTGCGCTTCTCTAGCCACCAAACGTCACGGTCCTTCTCTTTCCGTCTTGTAGACACGAGCTGAGAAATTGCAAACGTCGAGCAATTGCTCAGAGATGAAAAGTGCCAGCACTGAAAGCTCTTGCTAGCCAGCACCCTTCCTTGGAAGCGCTTTTGTACGCCTAAGAACACTGGGGCTCTGGGCTTCTCTAGCCACCTCATCTTCTGCTCATCCTCTCGCGCACTCTAAAGAGAGCTCAGGTGAGAAATTGCAAACGTCGAGCAATTGCTCCGAGATGAAAAGTGCCAGCACTGAAAGCTGTTGCTAGCCAGCACCCTTCCTTGGAAGCGCTTTCACAGGCGCAGTAACACTGGGACTTTGCGCTTCTCTAGCCACCAAACGTCACAGTCCTTCTCTTTCCGTCTCGTAGACACGAGCTGAGAAATTGCAAACGTCGAGCAATTGCTCCGAGATGAAAAGTGCCAGCACTGAAAGCTGTTGCTACCCAGCACCCTTCCTTGGAAGCGCTTTCACAGGCGCAGCGACACTGGGGCTTTGCGCTTCTCTACGCACCAAATGTCACGGTCCTTCTCTTTCCGTCTTGTAGACACGAGCTGAGAAATTGCAAACGTCGAGCAATTGCTCCGAGATGAAAAGTGCCAGCACTGAAAGCTGTTGCTAGCCAGCACCCTTCCTTGGAAGCGCTTTTGTAGGCCTAAGAACACTGGGGCTCTGGGCTTCTCTAGCCACCTCATCTTCTGCTCATCCTCTCGCGCACTCTAAAGAGAGCTCAGGTGAGAAATTGCAAACGTGGAGCAATTGCTCAGAGATGAAAAGTGCCAGCACTGAAAGCTCTTGCTAGCCAGCACCCTTCCTTGGAAGCGCTTTCACAGGCGCAGCAACACTGGGGCTTTGCGCTTCTCTAGCCACCAAACGTCACGGTCCTTCTCTTTCCCTCTCGTAGACACGAGCTGAGAAATTGCAAACGTCGAGCAATTGCTCCGAGATGAAAAGTGCCAGCACTGAAAGCTGTTGCTAGCCAGCACCCTTCCTTGGAAGCGCTTTTGTAGGCCTAAGAACACTGGGGCTCTGGGCTTCTCTAGCCACCTCATCTTCTGCTCATCCTCTCGCGCACTCTAAAGAGAGCTCAGGTGAGAAATTACAAACGTCGAGCAATTGCTCAGAGATGAAAAGTGCCAGCACTGAAAGCTCTTGCTAGCCAGCCCCCTTCCTTGGAAGCGCTTTCACAGGCGCAGCAACACTGGGGCTTTGCGCTTCTCTACCCGCCAAAAGTCACGGTCCTTCTCTTTCCGTCGGTAGACACGAGCTGAGAAATTCCAAACGTCGAGCAATTGCTCAGAGATGAAAAGTGCCAGCACTGAAAGCTCTTGCTAGCCAGCACCCTTCCTTGGAAGCGCTTTTGTAGGCCTAAGAACACTGGGGCTCTGGGCTTCTCTAGCCACCTCATCTTCTGCTCATCCTCTCGCGCACTCTAAAGAGAGCTCAGGTGAGAAATTGCAAACGTCGAGCAATTGCTCAGAGATGAAAAGTGCCAGCACTGAAAGCTCTTGCTAGCCAGCACCCTTCCTTGGAAGCGCTTTCACAGGCGCAGCAACACTGGGGCTTTGCGCTTCTCTAGCCACCAAACGTCACGGTCCTTCTCTTTCCGTCTCGTAGACACGAGCTGAGAAATTGCAAACGTCGAGCAATTGCTCAGAGATGAAAAGTGCCAGCACTGAAAGCTCTTGCTAGCCAGCCCCCTTCCTTGGAAGCGCTTTCACAGGCGCAGCAACACTGGGGCTTTGCGCTTCTCTAGCCACCAAACGTCACGGTCATTCTCTTTCCGTCTTGTAGACACGAGCTGAGAAATTGCAAACGTCGAGCAATTGCTCAGAGATGAAAAGTGCCAGCACTGAAAGCTCTTGCTAGCCAGCCCCCTTCCTTGGAAGCGCTTTTGTAGGCCTAAGAACACTGGGGCTCTGGGCTTCTCTAGCCACCTCATCTTCTGCTCATCCTCTCGCGCACTCTAAAGAGAGCTCAGGTGAGAAATTGCAAACGTCGAGCAATTGCTCAGAGATGAAAAGTGCCAGCACTGAAAGCTCTTGCTAGCCAGCCCCCTTCCTTGGAAGCGCTTTCACAGGCGCAGCAACACTGGGGCTTTGCGCTTCTCTACCCACCAAACGTCACGGTCCTTCTCTTTCCGTCGGTAGACACGAGCTGAGAAATTACAAACGTCGAGCAATTGCTGAGAGATGAAAAGTGCCAGCACTGAAAGCTCTTGCTAGCCAGCACCCTTCCTTGGAAGCGCTTTTGTAGGCCTAAGAACATTGGGGCTCTGGGCTTCTCTAGCCACCTCATCTTCTGCTCATCCTCTCGCGCAATCTAAAGAGAGCTCAGGTGAGAAATTGCAAACGTCGAGCAATTGCTCAGAGATGAAAAGTGCCAGCACTGAAAGCTCTTGCTAGCCAGCACCCTTCCTTGGAAGCGCTTTCACAGGCGCAGCAACACTGGGGCTTTGCGCTTCTCTAGCCACCAAACGTCACGGTCCTTCTCTTTCCGTCTTGTAGACACGAGCTGAGAAATTGCAAACGTCGAGCAATTGCTCAGAGATGAAAAGTGCCAGCACTGAAAGCTGTTGCTAGCCAGCACCCTTCCTTGGAAGCGCTTTTGTAGGCCTAAGAACACTGGGGCTCTGGGCTTCTCTAGCCACCTCATCTTCTGCTCATCCTCTCGCGCACTCTAAAGAGAGCTCAGGTGAGAAATTGCAAACGTCGAGCAATTGCTCAGAGATGAAAAGTGCCAGCACTGAAAGCTCTTGCTAGCCAGCACCCTTCCTTGGAAGCGCTTTCACAGGCGCAGCAACACTGGGGCTTTGCGCTTCTCTACCCACCAAACGTCACGGTCCTTCTCTTTCCGTCTCGTAGACACGAGCTGAGAAATTGCAAACGTCGAGCAATTGCTCAGAGATGAAAAGTGCCAGCACTGAAAGCTCTTGCTAGCCAGCACCCTTCCTTGGAAGCGCTTTTGTAGGCCTAAGAACACTGAGGCTCTGGGCTTCTCTAGCCACCTCATCTTCTGCTCATCCTCTCGCGCACTCTAAAGAGAGCTCAGGTGAGAAATTACAAACGTCGAGCAATTGCTCAGAGATGAAAAGTGCCAGCACTGAAAGCTCTTGCTAGCCAGCACCCTTCCTTGGAAGCGCTTTCACAGGCGCAGCAACACTGGGGCTTTGCGCTTCTCTACCCACCAAAAGTCACGGTCCTTCTCTTTCCGTCGGTAGACACGAGCTGAGAAATTCCAAACGTCGAGCAATTGCTCCGAGATGAAAAGTGCCAGCACTGAAAGCTGTTGCTAGCCAGCACCCTTCCTTGGAAGCGCTTTTGTAGGCCTAAGAACACTGGGGCTCTGGGCTTCTCTAGCCACCTCATCTTCTGCTCATCCTCTCGCGCTCTAAAGAGAGCTCAGGTGAGAAATTGCAAATGTCCAGCAATTGCTCAGAGATGAAAAGTGCCAGCACTGAAAGCTGTTGCTAGCCAGCACCCTTCCTTGGAAGCGCTTTCACAGGCGCAGCAACACTGGGGCTTTGCGCTTCTCTAGCCACCAAACGTCACGGTCCTTCTCTTTCCGTCTCGTAGACACGAGCTGAGAAATTGCAAACGTCGAGCAATTGCTCGGAGATGAAAAGTGCCAGCACTGAAAGCTCTTGCTAGCCAGCACCCTTCCTTGGAAGCGCTTTCACAGGCGCAGCAACACTGGGGCTTTGCGCTTCTCTAGCCACCAAACGTCACGGTCATTCTCTTTCCGTCTCCTAGACACGAGCTGAGAAATTGCAAACGTCGAGCAATTGCTCAGAGATGAAAAGTGCCAGCACTGAAAGCTGTTGCTAGCCAGCACCCTTCCTTGGAAGCGCTTTTGTAGGCCTAAGAACACTGGGGCTCTGGGCTTCTCTAGCCACCTCATCTTCTGCTCATCCTCTCGCGCACTCTAAAGAGAGCTCAGGTGAGAAATTGCAAACGTCGAGCAATTGCTCAGAGATGAAAAGTGCCAGCACTGAAAGCTGTTGCTAGCCAGCACCCTTCCTTGGAAGCGCTTTCACAGGCGCAGCAACACTGGGGCTTTGCGCTTCTATACGCACCAAACGTCACGGTCCTTCTCTTTCCGTCTCCTAGACACGAGCTGAGAAATTGCAAACGTCGAGCAATTGCTCAGAGATGAAAAGTGCCAGCACTGAAAGCTCTTGCTAGCCAGCACCCTTCCTTGGAAGCGCTTTTGTAGGCCTAAGAACACTGGGGCTCTGGGCTTCTCTAGCCACCTCATCTTCTGCTCATCCTCTCGCGCACTCTAAAGAGAGCTCAGGTGAGAAATTGCAAACGTCGAGCAATTGCTCAGAGATGAAAAGTGCCAGCACTGAAAGCTGTTGCTAGCCAGCACCCTTCCTTGGAAGCGCTTTCACAGGCGCAGTAACACTGGGGCTTTGCACTTCTCTACGCACCAAACGTCACGGTCATTCTCTTTCTGTCTCGTAGACACGAGCTGAGAAATTGCAAACGTCGAGCAATTGCTCCGAGATGAAAAGTGCCAGCACTGAAAGCTCTTGCTAGCCAGCACCCTTCCTTGGAAGCGCTTTCACAGGCGCAGCAACACTGGGGCTCTGGGCTTCTCTAGCCACCTCATCTTCTGCTCATCCTCTCGCGCACTCTAAAGAGAGCTCAGGTGAGAAATTGCAAACGTCGAGCAATTGCTCAGAGATGAAAAGTGCCAGCACTGAAAGCTCTTGCTAGCCAGCACCCTTCCTTGGAAGTGCTTTCACAGGCGCAGTAACACTGGGACTTTGCGCTTCTATACGCACCAAACGTCACGGTCCTTCTCTTTCCGTCTCCTAGACACGAGCTGAGAAATTGCAAACGTCGAGCAATTGCTCCGAGATGAAAAGTGCCAGCACTGAAAGCTCTTGCTAGCCAGCACCCTTCCTTGGAAGCGCTTTCACAGGCGCAGCAACACTGGGGCTTTGCGCTTCTCTAGCCACCAAACGTCACGGTCCTTCTCTTTCCGTCTTGTAGACACGAGCTGAGAAATTGCAAACGTCGAGCAATTGCTCAGAGATGAAAAGTGCCAGCACTGAAAGCTGTTGCTAGCCAGCACCCTTCCTTGGAAGCGCTTTCACAGGCGCAGCAACACTGGGGCTTTGCGCTTCTCTAGCCACCAAACGTCACGGTCCTTCTCTTTCCGTCTCGTAGACACGAGCTGAGAAATTGCAAACGTCGAGCAATTGCTCCGAGATGAAAAGTGCCAGCACTGAAAGCTGTTGCTAGCCAGCACCCTTCCTTGGAAGCGCTTTTGTAGGCCTAAGAACACTGGGGCTCTGGGCTTCTCTAGCCACCTCATCTTCTGCTCATCCTCTCGCGCACTCTAAAGAGAGCTCAGGTGAGAAATTGCAAACGTCCAGCAATTGCTCAGAGATGAAAAGTGCCAGCACTGAAAGCTCTTGCTACCCAGCACCCTTCCTTGGAAGCGCTTTCACAGGCGCAGCAGCACTGGGGCTTTGCGCTTCTATACGCACCAAACGTCACGGTCCTTCTCTTTCCGTCTCGTAGACACGAGCTGAGAAATTGCAAACGTCGAGCAATTGCTCCGAGATGAAAAGTGCCAGCACTGAAAGCTGTTGCTAGCCAGCACCCTTCCTTGGAAGCGCTTTTGTAGGCCTAAGAACACTGGGGCTCTGGGCTTCTCTAGCCACCTCATCTTCTGCTCATCCTCTCGCGCACTCTAAAGAGAGCTCAGGTGAGAAATTGCAAACGACGAGCAATTGCTCAGAGATGAAAAGTGCCAGCACTGAAAGCTCTTGCTAGCCAGCACCCTTCCTTGGAAGCGCTTTCACAGGCGCAGCAACACTGGGGCTTTGCGCTTCTCTACCCACCAAACGTCACAGTCCTTCTCTTTCCGTCTCGTAGACACGAGCTGAGAAATTGCAAACGTCGAGCAATTGCTCAGAGATGAAAAGTGCCAGCACTGAAAGCTGTTGCTAGCCAGCACCCTTCCTTGGAAGCGCTTTTGTAGGCCTAAGAACACTGGGGCTCTGGGCTTCTCTAGCCACCTCATCTTCTGCTCATCCTCTCGCGCACTCTAAAGAGAGCTCAGGTGAGAAATTGCAAACGTCGAGCAATTGCTCAGAGATGAAAAGTGCCAGCACTGAAAGCTCTTGCTAGCCAGCCCCCTTCCTTGGAAGCGCTTTCACAGGCGCAGCAACACTGGGGCTTTGCACTTCTCTACGCACCAAACGTCACGGTCCTTCTCTTTCCGTCTTGTAGACACGAGCTGAGAAATTGCAAACGTGGAGCAATTGCTCAGAGATAAAAAGTGCCAGCACTGAAAGCTGTTGCTAGCCAGCACCCTTCCTTGGAAGCGCTTTCACAGGCGCAGCAACACTGGGGCTTTGCGCTTCTCTACCCACCAAACGTCACGGTCCTTCTCTTTCCGTCTCCTAGACACGAGCTGAGAAATTGCAAACGTCCAGCAATTGCTCCGAGATGAAAAGTGCCAGCACTGAAAGCTCTTGCTAGCCAGCACCCTTCCTTGGAAGCGCTTTTGTAGGCCTAAGAACACTGGGGCTCTGGGCTTCTCTAGCCACCTCATCTTCTGCTCATCCTCTCGCGCACTCTAAAGAGAGCTCAGGTGAGAAATTGCAAACGTCGAGCAATTGCTCAGAGATGAAAAGTGCCAGCACTGAAAGCTCTTGCTAGCCAGCACCCTTCCTTGGAAGCGCTTTCACAGGCGCAGTAACACTGGGACTTTGCGCTTCTATACGCACCAAACGTCACGGTCCTTCTCTTTCCGTCTCCTAGACACGAGCTGAGAAATTGCAAACGTCGAGCAATTGCTCAGAGATGAAAAGTGCCAGCACTGAAAGCTGTTGCTAGCCAGCCCCCTTCCTTGGAAGCGCTTTTGTAGGCCTAAGAACACTGGGGCTCTGGGCTTCTCTAGCCACCTAATCTTCTGCTCATCCTCTCGCGCACTCTAAAGAGAGCTCAGGGGAGAAATTGCAAACGTCGAGCAATTGCTCAGAGATGAAAAGTGCCAGCACTGAAAGCTGTTGCTAGCCAGCACCCTTCCTTGGAAGCGCTTTCACAGGCACAGCAACACTGGGGCTTTGCGCTTCTATACGCACCAAACGTCACGGTCCTTCTCTTTCCGTCGGTAGACACGAGCTGAGAAATTGCAAACGTCGAGCAATTGCTCAGAGATGAAAAGTGCCAGCACTGAAAGCTCTTGCTAGCCAGCCCCCTTCCTTGGAAGCGCTTTTGTAGGCCTAAGAACACTGGGGCTCTGGGCTTCTCCAGCCACCTAATCTTCTGCTCATCCTCTCGCGCACTCTAAAGAGAGCTCAGGTGAGAAATTGCAAACGTCGAGCAATTGCTCAGAGATGAAAAGGGCCAGCACTGAAAGCTGTTGCTAGCCAGCACCCTTCCTTGGAAGCGCTTTCACAGGCGCAGCAACACTGGGGCTTTGCGCTTCTCTAGCCACCAAACGTCACGGTCCTTCTCTTTCCGTCGGTAGACACGAGCTGAGAAATTACAAACGTCGAGCAATTGCTGAGAGATGAAAAGTGCCAGCACTGAAAGCTGTTGCTAGCCAGCACCCTTCCTTGGAAGCGCTTTTGTAGGCCTAAGAACACTGGGGCTCTGGGCTTCTCTAGCCACCTAATCTTCTGCTCATCCTCTCGCGCACTCTAAAGAGAGCTCAGGTGAGAAATTGCAAACGTCGAGCAATTGCTCCGAGATGAAAAGTGCCAGCACTGAAAGCTGTTGCTAGCCAGCACCCTTCCTTGGAAGCGCTTTCACAGGCGCAGCAACACTGGGGCTTTGCGCTTCTCTAGCCACCAAACGTCACGGTCCTTCTCTTTCCGTCTCGTAGACACGAGCTGAGAAATTGCAAACGTCGAGCAATTGCTCAGAGATGAAAAGGGCCAGCACTGAAAGCTGTTGCTAGCCAGCCCCTTCCTTGGAAGCGCTTTCACAGGCGCAGCAACACTGGGGCTTTGCGCTTCTCTACCCACCAAACGTCACGGTCCTTCTCTTTCCGTCGGTAGACACGAGCTGAGAAATTACAAACGTCGAGCAATTGCTGAGAGATGAAAAGTGCCAGCACTGAAAGCTCTTGCTAGCCAGCACCCTTCCTTGGAAGCGCTTTTGTAGGCCTAAGAACATTGGGGCTCTGGGCTTCTCTAGCCACCTCATCTTCTGCTCATCCTCTCGCGCACTCTAAAGAGAGCTCAGGTGAGAAATTGCAAACGTCGAGCAATTGCTCAGAGATGAAAAGTGCCAGCACTGAAAGCTCTTGCTAGCCAGCACCCTTCCTTGGAAGCGCTTTCACAGGCGCAGCAACACTGGGGCTTTGCGCTTCTATACGCACCAAACGTCACGGTCCTTCTCTTTCCGTCTCGTAGACACGAGCTGAGAAATTGCAAACGTCGAGCAATTGCTCAGAGATGAAAAGTGCCAGCACTGAAAGCTGTTGCTAGCCAGCACCCTTCCTTGGAAGCGCTTTCACAGGCGCAGCAACACTGGGGCTTTGCGCTTCTCTAGCCACCAAACGTCACGGTCCTTCTCTTTCCGTCTTGTAGACACGAGCTGAGAAATTGCAAACGTCGAGCAATTGCTCAGAGATGAAAAGTGCCAGCACTGAAAGCTGTTGCTAGCCAGCACCCTTCCTTGGAAGCGCTTTTGTAGGCCTAAGAACACTGGGGCTCTGGGCTTCTCTAGCCACCTCATCTTCTGCTCATCCTCTCGCGCACTCTAAAGAGAGCTCAGGTGAGAAATTGCAAACGTCGAGCAATTGCTCCGAGATGAAAAGTGCCAGCACTGAAAGCTCTTGCTAGCCAGCACCCTTCCTTGGAAGGGCTTTCACAGGCGCAGCAACACTGGGGCTTTGCGCTTCTCTACCCACCAAACGTCACGGTCATTCTCTTTCCGTCTCCTAGACACGAGCTGAGAAATTGCAAACGTCGAGCAATTGCTCCGAGATGAAAAGTGCCAGCACTGAAAGCTGTTGCTAGCCAGCACCCTTCCTTGGAAGCGCTTTTGTAGGCCTAAGAACACTGGGGCTCTGGGCTTCTCTAGCCACCTCATCTTCTGCTCATCCTCTCGCGCACTCTAAAGAGAGCTCAGGTGAGAAATTACAAACGTCGAGCAATTGCTCAGAGATGAAAAGTGCCAGCACTGAAAGCTCTTGCTAGCCAGCACCCTTCCTTGGAAGCGCTTTCACAGGCGCAGCAACACTGGGGCTTTGCGCTTCTCTACGCACCAAAAGTCACGGTCCTTCTCTTTCCGTCGGTAGACACGAGCTGAGAAATTGCAAACGTCGAGCAATTGCTCAGAGATGAAAAGTGCCAGCACTGAAAGCTCTTGCTAGCCAGCACCCTTCCTTGGAAGCGCTTTTGTAGGCCTAAGAACACTGGGGCTCTGGGCTTCTCTAGCCACCTCATCTTCTGCTCATCCTCTCGCGCTCTAAAGAGAGCTCAGGTGAGAAATTGCAAATGTCCAGCAATTGCTCAGAGATGAAAAGTGCCAGCACTGAAAGCTGTTGCTAGCCAGCACCCTTCCTTGGAAGCGCTTTCACAGGCGCAGCAACACTGGGGCTTTGCGCTTCTCTAGCCACCAAACGTCACGGTCATTCTCTTTCCGTCTCCTAGACACGAGCTGAGAAATTGCAAACGTCGAGCAATTGCTCCGAGATGAAAAGTGCCAGCACTGAAAGCTCTTGCTAGCCAGCACCCTTCCTTGGAAGCGCTTTTGTAGGCCTAAGAACACTGGGGCTCTGGGCTTCTCTAGCCACCTCATCTTCTGCTCATCCTCTCGCGCACTCTAAAGAGAGCTCAGGTGAGAAATTACAAACGTCGAGCAATTGCTCAGAGATGAAAAGTGCCAGCACTGAAAGCTCTTGCTAGCCAGCACCCTTCCTTGGAAGCGCTTTCACAGGCGCAGCAACACTGTGGCTTTGCGCTTCTCTACCCACCAAACGTCACGGTCCTTCTCTTTCCGTCGGTAGACACGAGCTGAGAAATTGCAAACGTCGAGCAATTGCTCCGAGATGAAAAGTGCCAGCACTGAAAGCTGTTGCTAGCCAGCACCCTTCCTTGGAAGCGCTTTTGTAGGCCTAAGAACACTGGGGCTCTGGGCTTCTCTAGCCACCTCATCTTCTGCTCATCCTCTCGCGCACTCTAAAGAGAGCTCAGGTGAGAAATTGCAAACGTCGAGCAATTGCTCAGAGATGAAAAGTGCCAGCACTGAAAGCTGTTGCTAGCCAGCACCCTTCCTTGGAAGCGCTTTCACAGGCGCAGCAACACTGGGGCTTTGCGCTTCTATACGCACCAAACGTCACGGTCCTTCTCTTTCCGTCTCCTAGACACGAGCTGAGAAATTGCAAACGTCGAGCAATTGCTCAGAGATGAAAAGTGCCAGCACTGAAAGCTCTTGCTAGCCAGCACCCTTCCTTGGAAGCGCTTTTGTAGGCCTAAGAACACTGGGGCTCTGGGCTTCTCTAGCCACCTCATCTTCTGCTCATCCTCTCGCGCACTCTAAAGAGAGCTCAGGTGAGAAATTGCAAACGTCGAGCAATTGCTCAGAGATGAAAAGTGCCAGCACTGAAAGCTGTTGCTAGCCAGCACCCTTCCTTGGAAGCGCTTTCACAGGCGCAGTAACACTGGGGCTTTGCACTTCTCTACGCACCAAACGTCACGGTCATTCTCTTTCTGTCTCGTAGACACGAGCTGAGAAATTGCAAACGTCGAGCAATTGCTCCGAGATGAAAAGTGCCAGCACTGAAAGCTGTTGCTAGCCAGCACCCTTCCTTGGAAGCGCTTTCACAGGCGCAGCAACACTGGGGCTCTGGGCTTCTCTAGCCACCTCATCTTCTGCTCATCCTCTCGCGCACTCTAAAGAGAGCTCAGGTGAGAAATTGCAAACGTCGAGCAATTGCTCAGAGATGAAAAGTGCCAGCACTGAAAGCTGTTGCTAGCCAGCACCCTTCCTTGGAAGCGCTTTCACAGGCGCAGCAACACTGGGACTTTGCGCTTCTATACGCACCAAACGTCACGGTCCTTCTCTTTCCGTCTCCTAGACACGAGCTGAGAAATTGCAAACGTCGAGCAATTGCTCCGAGATGAAAAGTGCCAGCACTGAAAGCTCTTGCTAGCCAGCACCCTTCCTTGGAAGCGCTTTCACAGGCGCAGCAACACTGGGGCTTTGCGCTTCTCTACCCACCAAACGTCACGGTCCTTCTCTTTCCGTCTTGTAGACACGAGCTGAGAAATTGCAAACGTCGAGCAATTGCTCAGAGATGAAAAGTGCCAGCACTGAAAGCTCTTGCTAGCCAGCACCCTTCCTTGGAAGCGCTTTCACAGGCGCAGCAACACTGGGGCTTTGCGCTTCTCTAGCCACCAAACGTCACGGTCCTTCTCTTTCCGTCTCGTAGACACGAGCTGAGAAATTGCAAACGTCGAGCAATTGCTCAGAGATGAAAAGTGCCAGCACTGAAAGCTGTTGCTAGCCAGCACCCTTCCTTGGAAGCGCTTTTGTAGGCCTAAGAACACTGGGGCTCTGGGCTTCTCTAGCCACCTCATCTTCTGCTCATCCTCTCGCGCACTCTAAAGAGAGCTCAGGTGAGAAATTGCAAACGTCCAGCAATTGCTCAGAGATGAAAAGGGCCAGCACTGAAAGCTCTTGCTAGCCAGCACCCTTCCTTGGAAGCGCTTTCACAGGCGCAGCAACACTGGGGCTTTGCGCTTCTATACGCACCAAACGTCACGGTCCTTCTCTTTCCGTCTCCTAGACACGAGCTGAGAAATTGCAAACGTCGAGCAATTGCTCCGAGATGAAAAGTGCCAGCACTGAAAGCTGTTGCTAGCCAGCACCCTTCCTTGGAAGCGCTTTTGTAGGCCTAAAAACACTGGGGCTCTGGGCTTCTCTAGCCACCTCATCTTCTGCTCATCCTCTCGCGCACTCTAAAGAGAGCTCAGGTGAGAAATTGCAAACGTCGAGCAATTGCTCAGAGATGAAAAGTGCCAGCACTGAAAGCTCTTGCTAGCCAGCACCCTTCCTTGGAAGCGCTTTCACAGGCGCAGCAACACTGGGGCTTTGCACTTCTCTACGCACCAAACGTCACGGTCATTCTCTTTCCGTCTCCTAGACACGAGCTGAGAAATTGCAAACGTGGAGCAATTGCTCAGAGATAAAAAGTGCCAGCACTGAAAGCTGTTGCTAGCCAGCACCCTTCCTTGGAAGCGCTTTCACAGGCGCAGCAACACTGGGGCTTTGCGCTTCTCTACCCACCAAACGTCACGGTCCTTCTCTTTCCGTCTCGTAGACACGAGCTGAGAAATTGCAAACGTCGAGCAATTGCTCCGAGATGAAAAGTGCCAGCACTGAAAGCTGTTGCTAGCCAGCACCCTTCCTTGGAAGCGCTTTTGTAGGCCTAAGAACACTGGGGCTCTGGGCTTCTCTAGCCACCTCATCTTCTGCTCATCCTCTCGCGCACTCTAAAGAGAGCTCAGGTGAGAAATTGCAAACGTCGAGCAATTGCTCAGAGATGAAAAGTGCCAGCACTGAAAGCTCTTGCTAGCCAGCACCCTTCCTTGGAAGCGCTTTCACAGGCGCAGTAACACTGGGACTTTGCGCTTCTATACGCACCAAACGTCACGGTCCTTCTCTTTCCGTCTCGTAGACACGAGCTGAGAAATTGCAAACGTCGAGCAATTGCTCAGAGATGAAAAGTGCCAGCACTGAAAGCTCTTGCTAGCCAGCCCCCTTCCTTGGAAGCGCTTTTGTAGGCCTAAGAACACTGGGGCTCTGGGCTTCTCTAGCCACCTCATCTTCTGCTCATCCTCTCGCGCACTCTAAAGAGAGCTCAGGTGAGAAATTGCAAACGTCGAGCAATTGCTCAGAGATGAAAAGTGCCAGCACTGAAAGCTGTTGCTAGCCAGCACCCTTCCTTGGAAGCGCTTTCACAGGCGCAGCAACACTGGGGCTTTGCGCTTCTATACGCACCAAACGTCACGGTCCTTCTCTTTCCGTCGGTAGACACGAGCTGAGAAATTGCAAACGTCGAGCAATTGCTCAGAGATGAAAAGTGCCAGCACTGAAAGCTGTTGCTAGCCAGCACCCTTCCTTGGAAGCGCTTTTGTAGGCCTAAGAACACTGGGGCTCTGGGCTTCTCTAGCCACCTAATCTTCTGCTCATCCTCTCGCGCACTCTAAAGAGAGCTCAGGGGAGAAATTGCAAACGACGAGCAATTGCTCCGAGATGAAAAGTGCCAGCACTGAAAGCTGTTGCTAGCCAGCACCCTTCCTTGGAAGCGCTTTTGTAGGCCTAAGAACACTGGGGCTCTGGGCTTCTCTAGCCACCTCATCTTCTGCTCATCCTCTCGCGCACTCTAAAGAGAGCTCAGGTGAGAAATTGCAAACGTCGAGCAATTGCTCAGAGATGAAAAGTGCCAGCACTGAAAGCTGTTGCTAGCCCGCAGCCTTCCTTGGAAGCGCTTTCACAGGCGCAGTAACACTGGGACTTTGCGCTTCTATACGCACCAAACGTCACGGTCCTTCTCTTTCCGTCTCGTAGACACGAGCTGAGAAATTGCAAACGTCGAGCAATTGCTCAGAGATGAAAAGTGCCAGCACTGAAAGCTGTTGCTAGCCAGCACCCTTCCTTGGAAGGGCTTTTGTAGGCCTAAGAACAGTGGGGCTCTGGGCTTCTCTAGCCACCTCATCTTCTGCTCATCCTCTCGCGCACTCTAAAGAGAGCTCAGGTGAGAAATTGCAAACGTCGAGCAATTGCTCAGAGATGAAAAGTGCCAGCACTGAAAGCTGTTGCTAGCCAGCACCCTTCCTTGGAAGCGCTTTCACAGGCGCAGCAACACTGGGGCTTTGCGCTTCTCTAGCCACCAAACGTCACGGTCATTCTCTTTCCGTCTCCTAGACACGAGCTGAGAAATTGCAAACGTCGAGCAATTGCTCAGAGATGAAAAGTGCCAGCACTTAAAGCTCTTGCTAGCCAACACCCTTCCTTGGAAGCGCTTTTGTAGGCCTAAGAACACTGGGGCTCTGGGCTTCTCTAGCCACCTCATCTTCTGCTCATCCTCTCGCGCACTCTAAAGAGAGCTCAGGTGAGAAATTGCAAACGTCCAGCAATTGCTCAGAGATGAAAAGGGCCAGCACTGAAAGCTCTTGCTAGCCAGCACCCTTCCTTGGAAGCGCTTTCACAGGCGCAGCAACACTGTGGCTTTGCGCTTCTCTACCCACCAAACGTCACGGTCCTTCTCTTTCCGTCGGTAGACACGAGCTGAGAAATTGCAAACGTCGAGCAATTGCTCAGAGATGAAAAGTGCCAGCACTGAAAGCTGTTGCTAGCCAGCACCCTTCCTTGGAAGCGCTTTTGTAGGCCTAAGAACACTGGGGCTCTGGGCTTCTCTAGCCACCTCATCTTCTGCTCATCCTCTCGCGCACTCTAAAGAGAGCTCAGGTGAGAAATTGCAAACGTCGAGCAATTGCTCAGAGATGAAAAGTGCCAGCACTGAAAGCTCTTGCTAGCCAGCACCCTCCCTTGGAAGCGCTTTCACAGGCGCAGCAACACTGGGGCTTTGCGCTTCTATACGCACCAAACGTCACGGTCCTTCTCTTTCCGTCTCCTAGACACGAGCTGAGAAATTGCAAACGTCGAGCAATTGCTCAGAGATGAAAAGTGCCAGCACTGAAAGCTGTTGCTAGCCAGCACCCTTCCTTGGAAGCGCTTTTGTAGGCCTAAGAACACTGGGGCTCTGGGCTTCTCTAGCCACCTCATCTTCTGCTCATCCTCTCGCGCACTCTAAAGAGAGCTCAGGTGAGAAATTGCAAACGTCGAGCAATTGCTCAGAGATGAAAAGTGCCAGCACTGAAAGCTCTTGCTAGCCAGCACCCTTCCTTGGAAGCGCTTTCACAGGCGCAGCAACACTGGGGCTTTGCGCTTCTCTAGCCACCAAACGTCACGGTCCTTCTCTTTCCGTCTCGTAGACACGAGCTGAGAAATTGCAAACGTCGAGCAATTGCTCAGAGATGAAAAGTGCCAGCACTGAAAGCTCTTGCTAGCCAGCAGCCTTCCTTGGAAGCGCTTTCACAGGCGCAGCAACACTGGGGCTTTGCGCTTCTCTACCCACCAAACGTCACGGTCCTTCTCTTTCCGTCTTGTAGACACGAGCTGAGAAATTGCAAACGTCGAGCAATTGCTCAGAGATGAAAAGTGCCAGCACTGAAAGCTGTTGCTAGGCAGCACCCTTCCTTGGAAGCGCTTTCACAGGCGCAGCAACACTGGGGCTTTGCGCTTCTCTAGCCACCAAACGTCACGGTCCTTCTCTTTCCGTCTCGTAGACACGAGCTGAGAAATTGCAAACGTCGAGCAATTGCTCAGAGATGAAAAGTGCCAGCACTGAAAGCTCTTGCTAGCCAGCCCCCTTCCTTGGAAGCGCTTTTGTAGGCCTAAGAACACTGGGGCTCTGGGCTTCTCTAGCCACCTCATCTTCTGCTCATCCTCTCGCGCACTCTAAAGAGAGCTCAGGTGAGAAATTGCAAACGTCCAGCAATTGCTCAGAGATGAAAAGGGCCAGCACTGAAAGCTCTTGCTAGCCAGCACCCTTCCTTGGAAGCGCTTTCACAGGCGCAGCAACACTGGGGCTTTGCGCTTCTATACGCACCAAACGTCACGGTCCTTCTCTTTCCGTCTCGTAGACACGAGCTGAGAAATTGCAAACGTCGAGCAATTGCTCCGAGATGAAAAGTGCCAGCACTGAAAGCTCTTGCTAGCCAGCACCCTTCCTTGGAAGCGCTTTTGTAGGCCTAAGAACACTGGGGCTCTGGGCTTCTCTAGCCACCTCATCTTCTGCTCATCCTCTCGCGCACTCTAAAGAGAGCTCAGGTGAGAAATTGCAAACGTCGAGCAATTGCTCAGAGATGAAAAGTGCCAGCACTGAAAGCTCTTGCTAGCCAGCACCCTTCCTTGGAAGCGCTTTCACAGGCGCAGTAAGACTGGGGCTTTGCACTTCTCTAGCCACCAAACGTCACGGTCCTTCTCTTTCCGTCTCGTAGACACGAGCTGAGAAATTGCAAACGTCGAGCAATTGCTCCGAGATGAAAAGTGCCAGCACTGAAAGCTGTTGCTAGCCAGCACCCTTCCTTGGAAGCGCTTTTGTAGGCCTAAGAAGACTGGGGCTCTGGGCTTCTCTAGCCACCTAATCTTGTGCTCATCCTCTCGCGCACTCTAAAGAGAGCTCAGGTGAGAAATTGCAAACGTCGAGCAATTGCTCAGAGATGAAAAGTGCCAGCACTGAAAGCTCTTGCTAGCCAGCACCCTTCCTTGGAAGCGCTTTCACAGGCGCAGCAACACTGGGGCTTTGCGCTTCTCTAGCCACCAAACGTCACGGTCATTCTCTTTCCGTCTCCTAGACACGAGCTGAGAAATTGCAAACGTGGAGCAATTGCTCAGAGATAAAAAGTGCCAGCACTGAAAGCTGTTGCTAGCCAGCACCCTTCCTTGGAAGCGCTTTCACAGGCGCAGCAACACTGGGGCTTTGCGCTTCTCTACGCACCAAACGTCACGGTCCTTCTCTTTCCGTCTCGTAGACACGAGCTGAGAAATTGCAAACGTCGAGCAATTGCTCCGAGATGAAAAGTGCCAGCACTGAAAGCTGTTGCTAGCCAGCACCCTTCCTTGGAAGCGCTTTTGTAGGCCTAAGAACACTGGGGCTCTGGGCTTCTCTAGCCACCTCATCTTCTGCTCATCCTCTCGCGCACTCTAAAGAGAGCTCAGGTGAGAAATTGCAAACGTCGAGCAATTGCTCAGAGATGAAAAGTGCCAGCACTGAAAGCTCTTGCTAGCCAGCACCCTTCCTTGGAAGCGCTTTCACAGGCGCAGTAACACTGGGACTTTGCGCTTCTATACGCACCAAACGTCACGGTCCTTCTCTTTCCGTCTCCTAGACACGAGCTGAGAAATTGCAAACGTCGAGCAATTGCTCAGAGATGAAAAGTGCCAGCACTGAAAGCTGTTGCTAGCCAGCCCCCTTCCTTGGAAGCGCTTTTGTAGGCCTAAGAACACTGGGGCTCTGGGCTTCTCTAGCCACCTCATCTTCTGCTCATCCTCTCGCGCACTCTAAAGAGAGCTCAGGTGAGAAATTGCAAACGTCCAGCAATTGCTCAGAGATGAAAAGTGCCAGCACTGAAAGCTGTTGCTAGCCAGCACCCTTCCTTGGAAGCGCTTTCACAGGCGCAGCAACACTGGGGCTTTGCGCTTCTATACGCACCAAACGTCACGGTCCTTCTCTTTCCGTCGGTAGACACGAGCTGAGAAATTGCAAACGTCGAGCAATTGCTCAGAGATGAAAAGTGCCAGCACTGAAAGCTGTTGCTAGCCAGCACCCTTCCTTGGAAGCGCTTTTGTAGGCCTAAGAACACTGGGGCTCTGGGCTTCTCTAGCCACCTCATCTTCTGCTCATCCTCTCGCGCACTCTAAAGAGAGCTCAGGTGAGAAATTGCAAACGACGAGCAATTGCTCCGAGATGAAAAGTGCCAGCACTGAAAGCTGTTGCTAGCCAGCACCCTTCCTTGGAAGCGCTTTTGTAGGCCTAAGAACACTGGGGCTCTGGGCTTCTCTAGCCACCTAATCTTCTGCTCATCCTCTCGCGCACTCTAAAGAGAGCTCAGGTGAGAAATTGCAAACGTCGAGCAATTGCTCAGAGATGAAAAGGGCCAGCACTGAAAGCTGTTGCTAGCCAGCACCCTTCCTTGGAAGCGCTTTCACAGGCGCAGCAACACTGGGGCTTTGCGCTTCTCTAGCCACCAAAAGTCACGGTCCTTCTCTTTCCGTCGGTAGACACGAGCTGAGAAATTGCAAACGTGGAGCAATTGCTCAGAGATGAAAAGTGCCAGCACTGAAAGCTCTTGCTAGCCAGCACCCTTCCTTGGAAGCGCTTTTGTAGGCCTAAGAACACTGGGGCTCTGGGCTTCTCTAGCCACCTCATCTTCTGCTCATCCTCTCGCGCACTCTAAAGAGAGCTCAGGTGAGAAATTGCAAACGTCGAGCAATTGCTCAGAGATGAAAAGTGCCAGCACTGAAAGCTCTTGCTACCCAGCACCCTTCCTTGGAAGCGCTTTCACAGGCGCAGCAACACTGGGGCTTTGCGCTTCTCTACCCACCAAACGTCACGGTCCTTCTCTTTCCGTCTCGTAGACACGAGCTGAGAAATTGCAAACGTCGAGCAATTGCTCAGAGATGAAAAGTGCCAGCACTGAAAGCTGTTGCTAGCCAGCACCCTTCCTTGGAAGCGCTTTCACAGGCGCAGCAACACTGGGGCTTTGCGCTTCTATACGCACCAAATGTCACGGTCATTCTCTTTCGTCTTGTAGACACGAGCTGAGAAATTGCAAACGTCGAGCAATTGCTCAGAGATGAAAAGTGCCAGCACTGAAAGCTGTTGCTAGCCAGCACCCTTCCTTGGAAGCGCTTTTGTAGGCCTAAGAACACTGGGGCTCTGGGCTTCTCTAGCCACCTAATCTTCTGCTCATCCTCTCGCGCACTCTAAAGAGAGCTCAGGTGAGAAATTGCAAACGTCCAGCAATTGCTCAGAGATGAAAAGTGCCAGCACTGAAAGCTGTTGCTAGCCCGCAGCCTTCCTTGGAAGCGCTTTCACAGGCGCAGTAACACTGGGACTTTGCGCTTCTATACGCACCAAACGTCACGGTCCTTCTCTTTCCGTCTCGTAGACACGAGCTGAGAAATTGCAAACGTCCAGCAATTGCTCAGAGATGAAAAGTGCCAGCACTGAAAGCTGTTGCTAGCCAGCACCCTTCCTTGGAAGCGCTTTTGTAGGCCTAAGAACACTGGGGCTCTGGGCTTCTCTAGCCACCTCATCTTCTGCTCATCCTCTCGCGCACTCTAAAGAGAGCTCAGGTGAGAAATTGCAAACGTCGAGCAATTGCTCAGAGATGAAAAGTGCCAGCACTGAAAGCTCTTGCTAGCCAGCACCCTTCCTTGGAAGCGCTTTCACAGGCGCAGCAACACTGGGGCTTTGCGCTTCTCTAGCCACCAAACGTCACGGTCCTTCTCTTTCCGTCTCGTAGACACGAGCTGAGAAATTGCAAACGTCCAGCAATTGCTCCGAGACGAAAAGTGCCAGCACTGAAAGCTCTTGCTAGCCAGCACCCTTCCTTGGAAGCGCTTTTGTAGGCCTAAGAAGACTGGGGCTCTGGGCTTCTCTAGCCACCTCATCTTCTGCTCATCCTCTCGCGCACTCTAAAGAGAGCTCAGGTGAGAAATTGCAAACGTCGAGCAATTGCTCAGAGATGAAAAGGGCCAGCACTGAAAGCTGTTGCTAGCCAGCACCCTTCCTTGGAAGCGCTTTCACAGGCGCAGCAACACTGGGGCTTTGCGCTTCTCTAGCCACCAAACGTCACGGTCCTTCTCTTTCCGTCTTCTAGACACGAGCTGAGAAATTGCAAACGTCGAGCAATTGCTCAGAGATGAAAAGTGCCAGCACTGAAAGCTGTTGCTAGCCAGCACCCTTCCTTGGAAGCGCTTTTGTAGGCCTAAGAACAGTGGGGCTCTGGGCTTCTCTAGCCACCTCATCTTCTGCTCATCCTCTCGCGCACTCTAAAGAGAGCTCAGGTGAGAAATTGCAAACGTCGAGCAATTGCTCAGAGATGAAAAGTGCCAGCACTGAAAGCTCTTGCTAGCCAGCACCCTTCCTTGGAAGCGCTTTCACAGGCGCAGCAACACTGGGGCTTTGCGCTTCTATACGCACCAAACGTCACGGTCCTTCTCTTTCCGTCTCGTAGACACGAGCTGAGAAATTGCAAACGTCGAGCAATTGCTCAGAGATGAAAAGTGCCAGCACTGAAAGCTGTTGCTAGCCAGCACCCTTCCTTGGAAGCGCTTTCACAGGCGCAGCAACACTGGGGCTTTGCGCTTCTATACACACCAAACGTCACGGTCCTTCTCTTTCCCTCTCGTAGACACGAGCTGAGAAATTGCAAACGTCGAGCAATTGCTCAGAGATGAAAAGTGCCAGCACTGAAAGCTGTTGCTAGCCAGCACCCTTCCTTGGAAGCGCTTTCACAGGCGCAGCAACACTGGGGCTTTGCGCTTCTCTAGCCACCAAACATCACGGTCCTTCTCTTTCCGTCTCGTAGACACGAGCTGAGAAATTGCAAACGTCGAGCAATTGCTCAGAGATGAAAAGTGCCAGCACTGAAAGCTGTTGCTAGCCAGCACCCTTCCTTGGAAGCGCTTTCACAGGCGCAGTAACACTGGGGCTTTGCGCTTCTCTAGCCACCAAACGTCACGGTCATTCTCTTTCCGTGTCGTAGACACGAGATGAGAAATTGCAAACGTCGAGCAATTGCTCAGAGATGAAAAGTGCCAGCACTGAAAGCTCTTGCTAGCCAGCACCCTTCCTTGGAAGCGCTTTTGTAGGCCTAAGAACACTGGGGCTCTGGGCTTCTCTAGCCACCTCATCTTCTGCTCATCCTCTCGCGCACTCTAAAGAGAGCTCAGGTGAGAAATTGCAAATGTCGAGCAATTGCTCAGAGATGAAAAGTGCCAGCACTGAAAGCTCTTGCTAGCCAGCACCCTTCCTTGGAAGCGCTTTCACAGGCGCAGCAACACTGGGGCTTTGCGCTTCTCTAGCCACCAAACGTCACGGTCCTTCTCTTTCCGTCTCGTAGACACGAGCTGAGAAATTGCAAACGTCGAGCAATTGCTCAGAGATGAAAAGTGCCAGCACTGAAAGCTGTTGCTAGCCAGCACCCTTCCTTGGAAGCGCTTTTGTAGGCCTAAGAACACTGGGGCTCTGGGCTTCTCTAGCCACCTCATCTTCTGCTCATCCTCTCGCGCACTCTAAAGAGAGCTCAGGTGAGAAATTGCAAATGTCGAGCAATTGCTCAGAGATGAAAAGTGCCAGCACTGAAAGCTCTTGCTAGCCAGCACCCTTCCTTGGAAGCGCTTTTGTAGGCCTAAGAACACTGGGGCTCTGGGCTTCTCTAGCCACCTCATCTTCTGCTCATCCTCTCGCGCACTCTAAAGAGAGCTCAGGTGAGAAATTGCAAACGTCGAGCAATTGCTCAGAGAAGAAAAGTGCCAGCACTGAAAGCTGTTGCTAGCCAGCACCCTTCCTTGGAAGCGCTTTCACAGGCGCAGCAACACTGTGGCTTTGCGCTTCTCTACGCACCAAACGTCACGGTCCTTCTCTTTCCGTCTCGTAGACACGAGCTGAGAAATTGCAAACGTCGAGCAATTGCTCAGAGATGAAAAGTGCCAGCACTGAAAGCTCTTGCTAGCCAGTGCCCTTCCTTGGAAGCGCTTTCACAGGCGCAGCAACACTGGGGCTTTGCGCTTCTCTACCCACCAAGCGTCACGGTCCTTCTCTTTCCGTCTCGTAGACACGAGCTGAGAAATTGCAAACGTCGAGCAATTGCTCAGAGATGAAAAGTGCCAGCACTGAAAGCTGTTGCTAGCCAGCCCCCTTCCTTGGAAGCGCTTTCACAGGCGCAGCAACACTGGGGATTCGCGCTTCTATACGCACCAAACGTCACGGTCCTTCTCTTTCCGTCTCCTAGACACGAGCTGAGAAATTGCAAACGTCGAGCAATTGCTCAGAGATGAAAAGGGCCAGCACTGAAAGCTCTTGCTAGCCAGCACCCTTCCTTGGAAGCGCTTTTGTAGGCCTAAGAACACTGGGGCTCTGGGCTTCTCTAGCCACCTAATCTTCTGCTCATCCTCTCGCGCACTCTAAAGAGAGCTCAGGTGAGAAATTGCAAATGTCGAGCAATTGCTCAGAGATGAAAAGTGCCAGCACTGAAAGCTCTTGCTAGCCAGCACCCTTCCTTGGAAGCGCTTTCACAGGCGCAGCAACACTGGGGCTTTGCGCTTCTCTAGCCACCAAACGTCACGGTCCTTCTCTTTCCGTCTCCTAGACACGAGCTGAGAAATTGCAAACGTCGAGCAATTGCTCCGAGATGAAAAGTGCCAGCACTGAAAGCTGTTGCTAGCCAGCACCCTTCCTTGGAAGCGCTTTTGTAGGGCTAAGAACACTGGGGCTCTGGGCTTCTCTAGCCACCTAATCTTCTGCTCATCCTCTCGCGCACTCTAAAGAGAGCTCAGGTGAGAAATTGCAAATGTCGAGCAATTGCTCAGAGATGAAAAGTGCCAGCACTGAAAGCTCTTGCTAGCCAGCACCCTTCCTTGGAAGCGCTTTCACAGGCGCAGCAACACTGGGGCTTTGCGCTTCTCTAGCCACCAAACGTCACGGTCCTTCTCTTTCCGTCTCCTAGACATGAGCTGAGAAATTGCAAACGTCGAGCAATTGCTCAGAGATGAAAAGTGCCAGCACTGAAAGCTGTTGTTAGCCAGCACCCTTCCTTGGAAGCGCTTTCACAGGCGCAGCAACACTGGGGCTTTGCGCTTCTATACGCACCAAACGTCACGGTCCTTCTCTTTCCGTCTCGTAGACACGAGCTGAGAAATTGCAAACGTCGAGCAATTGCTCAGAGATGAAAAGTGCCAGCACTGAAAGCTCTTGCTAGCCAGCACCCTTCCTTGGAAGCGCTTTCACAGGCGCAGCAACACTGGGGCTTTGCGCTTCTATACGCACCAAACGTCACGGTCATTCTCTTTCCGTCTCGTAGACATGAGCTGAGAAATTGCAAACGTCGAGCAATTGCTCCGAGATGAAAAGTGCCAGCACTGAAAGCTGTTGCTAGCCAGCACCCTTCCTTGGAAGCGCTTTTGTAGGCCTAAGAACACTGGGGCTCTGGGCTTCTCTAGCCACCTCATCTTCTGCTCATCCTCTCGCGCACTTTAAAGAGAGCTCAGGTGAGAAATTGCAAACGTCGAGCAATTGCTCAGAGATGAAAAGTGCCAGCACTGAAAGCTGTTGCTAGCCAGCACCCTTCCTTGGAAGCGCTTTTGTAGGCCTAAGAACACTGGGGCTCTGGGCTTCTCTAGCCACCTCATCTTCTGCTCATCCTCTCGCGCACTCTAAAGAGAGCTCAGGTGAGAAATTGCAAACGTCCAGCAATTGCTCAGAGATGAAAAGTGCCAGCACTGAAAGCTCTTGCTAGCCAGCAGCCTTCCTTGGAAGCGCTTTCACAGGCGCAGCAACACTGGGGCTTTGCGCTTCTCTACCCACCAAAAGTCACGGTCCTTCTCTTTCCGTCGGTAGACACGAGCTGAGAAATTGCAAACGTCGAGCAATTGCTCCGAGATGAAAAGTGCCAGCACTGAAAGCTGTTGCTAGCCAGCACCCTTCCTTGGAAGCGCTTTTGTAGGCCTAAGAACACTGGGGCTCTGGGCTTCTCTAGCCACCTCATCTTCTGCTCATCCTCTCGCGCACTCTAAAGAGAGCTCAGGTGAGAAATTGCAAACGTCCAGCAATTGCTCAGAGATGAAAAGTGCCAGCACTGAAAGCTCTTGCTAGCCAGCACCCTTCCTTGGAAGCGCTTTCACAGGCGCAGCAACACTGGGGCTTTGCGCTTCTCTACCCACCAAACGTCACGGTCCTTCTCTTTCCGTCGGTAGACACGAGCTGAGAAATTACAAACGTCGAGCAATTGCTCCGAGATGAAAAGTGCCAGCACTGAAAGCTGTTGCTAGCCAGCACCCTTCCTTGGAAGCGCTTTTGTAGGCCTAAGAACACTGGGGCTCTGGGCTTCTCTAGCCACCTCATCTTCTGCTCATCCTCTCGCGCACTCTAAAGAGAGCTCAGGTGAGAAATTACAAACGTCGAGCAATTGCTCAGAGATGAAAAGTGCCAGCACTGAAAGCTCTTGCTACCCAGCACCCTTCCTTGGAAGCGCTTTCACAGGCACAGCAACACTGGGGCTTTGCGCTTCTCTAGCCACCAAACGTCACGGTCCTTCTCTTTCCGTCTCGTAGACACGAGCTGAGAGATTGCAAACGTCGAGCAATTGCTCCGAGATGAAAAGTGCCAGCACTGAAAGCTGTTGCTAGCCAGCACCCTTCCTTGGAAGCGCTTTCACAGGCGCAGCAACACTGGGGCTTTGCGCTTCTCTACCCACCAAACGTCACGGTCCTTCTCTTTCCGTCTTGTAGACACGAGCTGAGAAATTGCAAACGTCGAGCAATTGCTCAGAGATGAAAAGTGCCAGCACTGAAAGCTGTTGCTAGCCAGCACCCTTCCTTGGAAGCGCTTTCACAGGCGCAGCAACACTGGGGCTTTGCGCTTCTCTACGCACCAAATGTCACGGTCCTTCTCTTTCCGTCTTGTAGACACGAGCTGAGAAATTGCAAACGTCGAGCAATTGCTCAGAGATGAAAAGTGCCAGCACTGAAAGCTGTTGCTAGCCAGCACCCTTCCTTGGAAGCGCTTTTGTAGGCCTAAGAACACTGGGGCTCTGGGCTTCTCTAGCCACCTAATCTTCTGCTCATCCTCTTGCGCACTCTAAAGAGAGCTCAGGTGAGAAATTGCAAACGTCGAGCAATTGCTCAGAGATGAAAAGTGCCAGCACTGAAAGCTGTTGCTAGCCAGCACCCTTCCTTGGAAGCGCTTTCACAGGCGCAGCAACACTGGGGCTTTGCGCTTCTATACGCACCAAACGTCACGGTCCTTCTCTTTCCGTCTCGTAGACACGAGCTGAGAAATTGCAAACGTCGAGCAATTGCTCCGAGATGAAAAGTGCCAGCACTGAAAGCTGTTGCTAGCCAGCACCCTTCCTTGGAAGCGCTTTTGTAGGCCTAAGAACACTGGGGCTCTGGGCTTCTCTAGCCACCTCATCTTCTGCTCATCCTCTCGCGCACTCTAAAGAGAGCTCAGGTGAGAAATTGCAAACGTCCAGCAATTGCTCAGAGATGAAAAGTGCCAGCACTGAAAGCTCTTGCTAGCCAGCACCCTTCCTTGGAAGCGCTTTCACAGGCGCAGCAACACTGGGGCTTTGCGCTTCTCTACCCACCAAAAGTCACGGTCCTTCTCTTTCCGTCTCGTAGACAAGAGCTGAGAAATTGCAAACGTCGAGCAATTGCTCAGAGATGAAAAGTGCCAGCACTGAAAGCTCTTGCTAGCCAGCACCCTTCCTTGGAAGCGCTTTTGTAGGGCTAAGAACACTGGGGCTCTGGGCTTCTCTAGCCACCTCATCTTCTGCTCATCCTCTCGCGCACTCTAAAGAGAGCTCAGGTGAGAAATTGCAAACGTCCAGCAATTGCTCAGAGATGAAAAGTGCCAGCACTGAAAGCTGTTGCTAGCCAGCACCCTTCCTTGGAAGCGCTTTCACAGGCGCAGCAACACTGGGGCTTTGCGCTTCTCTACACACCAAACGTCACGGTCCTTCTCTTTCCGTCTCCTAGACACGAGCTGAGAAATTGCAAACGTCGAGCAATTGCTCAGAGATGAAAAGTGCCAGCACTGAAAGCTGTTGCTAGCCAGCACCCTTCCTTGGAAGCGCTTTCACAGGCGCAGCAACACTGGGGCTTTGCGCTTCTCTAGCCACCAAACGTCACGGTCCTTCTCTTTCCGTCTCGTAGACACGAGCTGAGAAATTACAAACGTCCAGCAATTGCTGAGAGATGAAAAGTGCCAGCACTGAAAGCTGTTGCTAGCCAGCACCCTTCCTTGGAAGCGCTTTTGTAGGCCTAAGAACATTGGGGCTCTGGGCTTCTCTAGCCACCTCATCTTCTGCTCATCCTCTCGCGCACTCTAAAGAGAGCTCAGGTGAGAAATTGCAAACGTCGAGCAATTGCTCAGAGATGAAAAGTGCCAGCACTGAAAGCTGTTGCTAGCCAGCACCCTTCCTTGGAAGCGCTTTCACAGGCGCAGCAACACTGGGGCTTTGCGCTTCTATACGCACCAAACGTCACGGTCCTTCTCTTTCCGTCTCGTAGACACGAGCTGAGAAATTGCAACCGTCGAGCAATTGCTCAGAGATGAAAAGTGCCAGCACTGAAAGCTGTTGCTAGCCAGCACCCTTCCTTGGAAGCGCTTTCACAGGCGCAGCAACACTGGGGCTTTGCGCTTCTCTAGCCACCAAACGTCACGGTCCTTCTCCTTCCGTCTCGTAGACACGAGCTGAGAAATTGCAACCGTCGAGCAATTGCTCAGAGATGAAAAGTGCCAGCACTGAAAGCTGTTGCTAGCCAGCACCCTTCCTTGGAAGCGCTTTCACAGGCGCAGCAACACTGGGGCTTTGCGCTTCTCTACGCACCAAATGTCACGGTCCTTCTCTTTCCGTCGGTAGACACGAGCTGAGAAATTGCAAACGTCGAGCAATTGCTCCGAGATGAAAAGTGCCAGCACTGAAAGCTGTTGCTAGCCAGCACCCTTCCTTGGAAGCGCTTTTGTAGGCCTAAGAACACTGGGGCTCTGGGCTTCTCTAGCCACCTCATCTTCTGCTCATCCTCTCGCGCACTCTAAAGAGAGCTCAGGTGAGAAATTGCAAACGTCCAGCAATTGCTCAGAGATGAAAAGTGCCAGCACTGAAAGCTCTTGCTAGCCAGCACCCTTCCTTGGAAGCGCTTTCACAGGCGCAGCAACACTGGGGCTTTGCGCTTCTCTACCCACCAAAAGTCACGGTCCTTCTCTTTCCGTCGGTAGACACGAGCTGAGAAATTGCAAACGTCGAGCAATTGCTCCGAGATGAAAAGTGCCAGCACTGAAAGCTGTTGCTAGCCAGCACCCTTCCTTGGAAGCGCTTGTGTAGGCCTAAGAACACTGGGGCTCTGGGCTTCTCTAGCCACCTCATCTTCTGCTCATCCTCTCGCGCACTCTAAAGAGAGCTCAGGTGAGAAATTGCAAACGTCGAGCAATTGCTCAGAGATGAAAAGTGCCAGCACTGAAAGCTGTTGCTAGCCAGCACCCTTCCTTGGAAGCGCTTTCACAGGCGCAGCAACACTGGGGCTTTGCGCTTCTCTACCCACCAAACGTCACGGTCCTTCTCTTTCAGTCGGTAGACACGAGCTGAGAAATTGCAAACGTCGAGCAATTGCTGAGAGATGAAAAGTGCCAGCACTGAAAGCTGTTGCTAGCCAGCACCCTTCCTTGGAAGCGCTTTTGTAGGCCTAAGAGCATTGGGGCTCTGGGCTTCTCTAGCCACCTCATCTTCTGCTCATCCTCTCGCGCACTCTAAAGAGAGCTCAGGTGAGAAATTGCAAACGTCGAGCAATTGCTCAGAGATGAAAAGTGCCAGCACTGAAAGCTCTTGCTAGCCAGCACCCTTCCTTGGAAGCGCTTTCACAGGCGCAGTAACACTGGGACTTTGCGCTTCTTAGACACCAAACGTCACAGTCCTTCTCTTTCCGTCTCCTAGACACGAGCTGAGAAATTGCAAACGTCGAGCAATTGCTCAGAGATGAAAAGTGCCAGCACTGAAAGCTGTTGCTAGCCAGCACCCTTCCTTGGAAGCGCTTTCACAGGCGCAGCAACACTGGGGCTTTGCGCTTCTCTAGCCACCAAACGTCACGGTCCTTCTCTTTCCGTCTCGTAGACACGAGCTGAGAAATTGCAAACGTCGAGCAATTGCTCAGAGATGAAAAGTGCCAGCACTGAAAGCTGTTGCTAGCCAGCACCCTTCCTTGGAAGCGCTTTCACAGGCGCAGCAACACTGGGGCTTTGCGCTTCTATACGCACCAAACGTCACGGTCATTCTCTTTCCGTCTCGTAGACACGAGCTGAGAAATTGCAAACGTCGAGCAATTGCTCAGAGATGAAAAGGGCCAGCACTGAAAGCTGTTGCTAGCCAGCACCCTTCCTTGGAAGCGCTTTTGTAGGCCTAAGAACACTGGGGCTCTGGGCTTCTCTAGCCACCTCATCTTCTGCTCATCCTCTCGCGCACTCTAAAGAGAGCTCAGGTGAGAAATTGCAAATGTCGAGCAATTGCTCAGAGATGAAAAGTGCCAGCACTGAAAGCTCTTGCTAGCCAGCACCCTTCCTTGGAAGCGCTTTCACAGGCGCAGCAACACTGGGGCTTTGCGCTTCTCTAGCCACCAAACGTCACGGTCCTTCTCTTTCCGTCTCGTAGACACGAGCTGAGAAATTGCAAACGTCGAGCAATTGCTCAGAGATGAAAAGTGCCAGCACTGAAAGCTGTTGCTAGCCAGCACCCTTCCTTGGAAGCGCTTTCACAGGCGCAGCAACACTGGGGCTTTGCGCTTCTATACGCACCAAACGTCACGGTCCTTCTCTTTCCGTCTCGTAGACACGAGCTGAGAAATTGCAAACATCGAGCAATTGCTCAGAGATGAAAAGTGCCAGCACTGAAAGCTCTTGCTAGCCAGCACCCTTCCTTGGAAGCGCTTTCACAGGCGCAGCAACACTGGGGCTTTGCGCTTCTCTAGCCACCAAACGTCACGGTCCTTCTCTTTCCGCCTCGTAGACACGAGCTGAGAAATTGCAAACGTCAAGCAATTGCTCAGAGATGAAAAGTGCCAGCACTGAAAGCTCTTGCTAGCCAGCACCCTTCCTTGGAAGCGCTTTCACAGGCGCAGTAACACTGGGGCTTTGCGCTTCTATACGCACCAAACGTCACGGTCATTCTCTTTCCGTCTCGTAGACATGAGCTGAGAAATTGCAAACGTCGAGCAATTGCTCAGAGATGAAAAGTGCCAGCACTGAAAGCTGTTGCTAGCCAGCACCCTTCCTTGGAAGCGCTTTTGTAGGCCTAAGAACAGTGGGGCTATGGGCTTCTCTAGCCACCTCATCTTCTGCTCATCCTCTCGCGCACTTTAAAGAGAGCTCAGGTGAGAAATTGCAAACGTCCAGCAATTGCTCAGAGATGAAAAGTGCCAGCACTGAAAGCTGTTGCTAGCCAGCACCCTTCCTTGGAAGCGCTTTTGTAGGCCTAAGAACACTGGGGCTCTGGGCTTCTCTAGCCACCTCATCTTCTGCTCATCCTCTCGCGCACTCTAAAGAGAGCTCAGGTGAGAAATTGCAAATGTCCAGCAATTGCTCAGAGATGAAAAGTGCCAGCACTGAAAGCTGTTGCTAGCCAGCGCCCTTCCTTGGAAGCGCTTTCACAGGCGCAGCAACACTGGGACTTTGCGCTTCTCTAGACACCAAACGTCACAGTCCTTCTCTTTCCGTCTCGTAGACACGAGCTGAGAAATTGCAAACGTCGAGCAATTGCTCCGAGATGAAAAGTGCCAGCACTGAAAGCTGTTGCTAGCCAGCACCCTTCCTTGGAAGCGCTTTCACAGAAGCAGCAACACTGGGGCTTTGCGCTTCTATACGCACCAAACGTCACGGTTCTTCTCTTTCCGTCTCGTAGACACAAGCTGAGAAATTGCAAACGTCGAGCAATTGCTCCGAGATGAAAAGTGCCAGCACTGAAAGCTGTTGCTAGCCAGCCCCCTTCCTTGGAAGCGCTTTTGTAGGCCTAAGAACACTGGGGCTCTGGGCTTCTCTAGCCACCTAATCTTCTGCTCATCCTCTCGCGCACTCTAAAGAGAGCTCAGGTGAGAAATTGCAAACGTCGAGCAATTGCTCAGAGATGAAAAGTGCCAGCACTGAAAGCTCTTGCTAGCCAGCACCCTTCCTTGGAAGCGCTTTCACAGGCGCAGCAACACTGGGGCTTTGCGCTTCTCTAGCCACCAAACGTCACGGTCCTTCTCTTTCCGTCTCCTAGACACGAGCTGAGAAATTGCAAACGTCGAGCAATTGCTCCGAGATGAAAAGTGCCAGCACTGAAAGCTGTTGCTAGCCAGCACCCTTCCTTGGACGCGCTTTCACAGGCGCAGTAACACTGGGGCTTTGCGCTTCTATACGCACCAAACGTCACGGTCATTCTCTTTCCGTCTCGTAGACACGAGCTGAGAAATTGCAAACGTCGAGCAATTGCTCCGAGATGAAAAGTGCCAGCACTGAAAGCTCTTGCTAGCCAGCACCCTTCCTTGGAAGCGCTTTTGTAGGCCTAAGAACACTGGGGCTCTGGGCTTCTCTAGCCACCTCATCTTCTGCTCATCCTCTCGCGCACTCTAAAGAGAGCTCAGGTGAGAAATTGCAAATGTCGAGCAATTGCTCAGAGATGAAAAGTGCCAGCACTGAAAGCTCTTGCTAGCCAGCACCCTTCCTTGGAAGCGCTTTCACAGGCGCAGCAACACTGGGGCTTTGCGCTTCTCTAGCCACCAAACGTCACGGTCCTTCTCTTTCCGTCTCGTAGACACGAGCTGAGAAATTGCAAACGTCGAGCAATTGCTCCGAGATGAAAAGTGCCAGCACTGAAAGCTGTTGCTAGCCAGCACCCTTCCTTGGAAGCGCTTTCACAGGCGCAGCAACACTGGGGCTTTGCGCTTCTATACGCACCAAACGTCACGGTTCTTCTCTTTCCGTCTCGTAGACACAAGCTGAGAAATTGCAAACGTCGAGCAATTGCTCAGAGATGAAAAGTGCCAGCACTGAAAGCTGTTGCTAGCCAGCACCCTTCCTTGGAAGCGCTTTTGTAGGCCTAAGAACACTGGGGCTCTGGGCTTCTCTAGCCACCTCATCTTCTGCTCATCCTCTCGCGCACTCTAAAGAGAGCTCAGGTGAGAAATTGCAAATGTCCAGCAATTGCTCAGAGATGAAAAGTGCCAGCACTGAAAGCTGTTGCTAGCCAGCACCCTTCCTTGGAAGCGCTTTCACAGGCGCAGCAACACTGGGGCTTTGCGCTTCTCTACCCACCAAACGTCACGGTCCTTCTCTTTCCGTCTCGTAGACACGAGCTGAGAAATTACAAACGTCCAGCAATTGCTGAGAGATGAAAAGTGCCAGCACTGAAAGCTGTTGCTAGCCAGCACCCTTCCTTGGAAGCGCTTTTGTAGGCCTAAGAACATTGGGGCTCTGGGCTTCTCTAGCCACCTCATCTTCTGCTCATCCTCTCGCGCACTCTAAAGAGAGCTCAGGTGAGAAATTGCAAACGTCCAGCAATTGCTCAGAGATGAAAAGTGCCAGCACTGAAAGCTGTTGCTAGCCAGCACCCTTCCTTGGAAGCGCTTTCACAGGCGCAGCAACACTGGGGCTTTGCGCTTCTCTACCCACCAAACGTCACGGTCCTTCTCTTTCCGTCTCGTAGACACGAGCTGAGAAATTGCAAACGTCGAGCAATTGCTCAGAGATGAAAAGTGCCAGCACTGAAAGCTCTTGCTAGCCAGCACCCTTCCTTGGAAGCGCTTTCACAGGCGCAGCAACACTGGGGCTTTGCGCTTCTCTAGCCACCAAACGTCACGGTCCTTCTCTTTCCGTCTCGTAGACACGAGCTGAGAAATTGCAACCGTCGAGCAATTGCTCAGAGATGAAAAGTGCCAGCACTGAAAGCTGTTGCTAGCCAGCACCCTTCCTTGGAAGCGCTTTCACAGGCGCAGCAACACTGGGGCTTTGCGCTTCTCTACGCACCAAATGTCACGGTCCTTCTCTTTCCATCTTGTAGACACGAGCTGAGAAATTGCAAACGTCGAGCAATTGCTCCGAGATGAAAAGTGCCAGCACTGAAAGCTGTTGCTAGCCAGCACCCTTCCTTGGAAGCGCTTTTGTAGGGCTAAGAACACTGGGGCTCTGGGCTTCTCTAGCCACCTCATCTTCTGCTCATCCTCTCGCGCACTCTAAAGAGAGCTCAGGTGAGAAATTGCAAATGTCGAGCAATTGCTCAGAGATGAAAAGTGCCAGCACTGAAAGCTCTTGCTAGCCAGCACCCTTCCTTGGAAGCGCTTTCACAGGCGCAGCAACACTGGGGCTTTGCGCTTCTCTAGCCACCAAACGTCACGGTCCTTCTCTTTCCGTCTCCTAGACACGAGCTGAGAAATTGCAAACGTCGAGCAATTGCTCAGAGATGAAAAGTGCCAGCACTGAAAGCTGTTGTTAGCCAGCACCCTTCCTTGGAAGCGCTTTCACAGGCGCAGCAACACTGGGGCTTTGCGCTTCTCTACCCACCAAACGTCACGGTCCTTCTCTTTCCGTCTCGTAGACACGAGCTGAGAAATTGCAAACGTCGAGCAATTGCTCAGAGATGAAAAGTGCCAGCACTGAAAGCTGTTGCTAGCCAGCACCCTTCCTTGGAAGCGCTTTCACAAGTGCAGTAACACTGGGGCTTTGCGCTTCTATACGCACCAAACGTCACGGTCCTTCTCTTTCCGTCTCGTAGACATGAGCTGAGAAATTGCAAACGTCGAGCAATTGCTCCGAGATGAAAAGTGCCAGCACTGAAAGCTGTTGCTAGCCAGCCCCCTTCCTTGGAAGCGCTTTTGTAGGCCTAAGAACACTGTGGCTCTGGGCTTCTCTAGCCACCTCATCTTCTGCTCATCCTCTTGCGCACTTTAAAGAGAGCTCAGGTGAGAAATTGCAAACGTCGAGCAATTGCTCAGAGATGAAAAGTGCCAGCACTGAAAGCTGTTGCTAGCCAGCACCCTTCCTTGCAAGCGCTTTTGTAGGCCTAAGAACACTGGGGCTCTGGGCTTCTCTAGCCACCTCATCTTCTGCTCATCCTCTCGCGCACTCTAAAGAGAGCTCAGGTGAGAAATTGCAAACGTCGAGCAATTGCTCAGAGATGAAAAGTGCCAGCACTGAAAGCTGTTGCTAGCCAGCACCCTTCCTTGGAAGCGCTTTCACAGGCGCAGCAACACTGGGGCTTTGCGCTTCTCTACCCACCAAACGTCACGGTCCTTCTCTTTCCGTCGGTAGACACGAGCTGAGAAATTACAAACGTCAAGCAATTGCTCCGAGATGAAAAGTGCCAGCACTGAAAGCTGTTGCTAGCCAGCACCCTTCCTTGGAAGCGCTTTTGTAGGCCTAAGAACACTGGGGCTCTGGGCTTCTCTAGCCACCTCATCTTCTGCTCATCCTCTCGCGCACTCTAAAGAGAGCTCAGGTGAGAAATTGCAAACGACGAGCAATTGCTCAGAGATGAAAAGTGCCAGCACTGAAAGCTCTTGCTAGCCAGCACCCTTCCTTGGAAGCGCTTTCACAGGCGCAGCAACACTGGGGCTTTGCGCTTCTCTACCCACCAAACGTCACGGTCCTTCTCTTTCCGTCTCGTAGACACGAGCTGAGAGATTGCAAACGTCGAGCAATTGCTCCGAGATGAAAAGTGCCAGCACTGAAAGCTGTTGCTAGCCAGCACCCTTCCTTGGAAGCGCTTTCACAGGCGCAGCAACACTGGGGCTTTGCGCTTCTCTAGCCACCAAACGTCACGGTCCTTCTCTTTCCGTCTCGTAGACACGAGCTGAGAAATTGCAAACGTCCAGCAATTGCTCCGAGATGAAAAGTGCCAGCACTGAAAGCTGTTGCTAGCCAGCACCCTTCCTTGGAAGCGCTTTCACAGGCGCAGCAACACTGGGGCTTTGCGCTTCTCTACGCACCAAATGTCACGGTCCTTCTCTTTCCGTCTTGTAGACACGAGCTGAGAAATTGCAAACGTCGAGCAATTGCTCAGAGATGAAAAGTGCCAGCACTGAAAGCTGTTGCTAGCCAGCACCCTTCCTTGGAAGCGCTTTTGTAGGGCTAAGAACACTGGGGCTCTGGGCTTCTCTAGCCACCTCATCTTCTGCTCATCCTCTTGCGCACTCTAAAGAGAGCTCAGGTGAGAAATTGCAAACGTCGAGCAATTGCTCAGAGATGAAAAGTGCCAGCACTGAAAGCTGTTGCTAGCCAGCACCCTTCCTTGGAAGCGCTTTCACAGGCGCAGCAACACTGGGGCTTTGCGCTTCTATACGCACCAAACGTCACGGTCCTTCTCTTTCCGTCTCGTAGACACGAGCTGAGAAATTGCAAACGTCGAGCAATTGCTCCGAGATGAAAAGTGCCAGCACTGAAAGCTGTTGCTAGCCAGCACCCTTCCTTGGAAGCGCTTTTGTAGGGCTAAGAACACTGGGGCTCTGGGCTTCTCTAGCCACCTCATCTTCTGCTCATCCTCTCGCGCACTCTAAAGAGAGCTCAGGTGAGAAATTGCAAACGTCGAGCAATTGCTCAGAGATGAAAAGTGCCAGCACTGAAAGCTCTTGCTAGCCAGCACCCTTCCTTGGAAGCGCTTTCACAGGCGCAGCAACACTGGGGCTTTGCGCTTCTCTACCCACCAAACGTCACGGTCCTTCTCTTTCCGTCTCGTAGACACGAGCTGAGAAATTGCAAACGTCGAGCAATTGCTCAGAGATGAAAAGTGCCAGCACTGAAAGCTGTTGCTAGCCAGCACCCTTCCTTGGAAGCGCTTTTGTAGGCCTAGGAACACTGGGGCTCTGGGCTTCTCTAGCCACCTCATCTTCTGCTCATCCTCTCGCGCACTCTAAAGAGAGCTCAGGTGAGAAATTGCAAACGTCCAGCAATTGCTCAGAGATGAAAAGTGCCAGCACTGAAAGCTCTTGCTAGCCAGCACCCTTCCTTGGAAGCGCTTTCACAGGCGCAGCAACACTGGGGCTTTGCGCTTCTCTACCCACCAAACGTCACGGTCCTTCTCTTTCCGTCTCGTAGACACGAGCTGAGAAATTACAAACGTCCAGCAATTGCTGAGAGATGAAAAGTGCCAGCACTGAAAGCTGTTGCTAGCCAGCACCCTTCCTTGGAAGCGCTTTTGTAGGCCTAAGAACATTGGGGCTCTGGGCTTCTCTAGCCACCTCATCTTCTGCTCATCCTCTCGCGCACTCTAAAGAGAGCTCAGGTGAGAAATTGCAAACGTCGAGCAATTGCTCAGAGATGAAAAGTGCCAGCACTGAAAGCTGTTGCTAGCCAGCACCCTTCCTTGGAAGCGCTTTCACAGGCGCAGCAACACTGGGGCTTTGCGCTTCTCTAGCCACCAAACGTCACGGTCCTTCTCTTTCCGTCTCGTAGACACGAGCTGAGAAATTGCAAACGTCGAGCAATTGCTCAGAGATGAAAAGTGCCAGCACTGAAAGCTCTTGCTAGCCAGCACCCTTCCTTGGAAGCGCTTTCACAGGCGCAGCAACACTGGGGCTTTGCGCTTCTCTAGCCACCAAACGTCACGGTCCTTCTCTTTCCGTCGGTAGACACGAGCTGAGAAATTGCAAACGTCGAGCAATTGCTCCGAGATGAAAAGTGCCAGCACTGAAAGCTCTTGCTAGCCAGCACCCTTCCTTGGAAGCGCTTTTGTAGGCCTAAGAACACTGGGGCTCTGGGCTTCTCTAGCCACCTCATCTTCTGCTCATCCTCTCGCGCACTCTAAAGAGAGCTCAGGTGAGAAATTGCAAACGTCGAGCAATTGCTCAGAGATGAAAAGTGCCAGCACTGAAAGCTCTTGCTAGCCAGCACCCTTCCTTGGAAGCGCTTTCACAGGCGCAGCAACACTGGGGCTTTGCGCTTCTCTAGCCACCAAACGTCACGGTCCTTCTCTTTCCGTCTCGTAGACACGAGCTGAGAAATTGCAAACGTCGAGCAATTGCTCAGAGATGAAAAGTGCCAGCACTGAAAGCTGTTGCTAGCCAGCCCCCTTCCTTGGAAGCGCTTTCACAGGCGCAGCAACACTGGGGCTTTGCGCTTCTATACGCACCAAACGTCACGGTCCTTCTCTTTCCGTCTCGTAGACACGAGCTGAGAAATTGCAAACGTCGAGCAATTGCTCAGAGATGAAAAGTGCCAGCACTGAAAGCTGTTGCTAGCCAGCACCCTTCCTTGGAAGCGCTTTCACAGGCGCAGCAACACTGGGGCTTTGCGCTTCTCTACCCACCAAATGTCACGGTCCTTCTCTTTCCGTCTTGTAGACACGAGCTGAGAAATTGCAAACGTCGAGCAATTGCTCAGAGATGAAAAGTGCCAGCACTGAAAGCTGTTGCTAGCCAGCACCCTTCCTTGGAAGCGCTTTTGTAGGCCTAAGAACACTGGGGCTCTGGGCTTCTCTAGCCACCTCATCTTCTGCTCATCCTCTTGCGCACTCTAAAGAGAGCTCAGGAGCGAAATTGCAAACGTCGAGCAATTGCTCAGAGATGAAAAGTGCCAGCACTGAAAGCTGTTGCTAGCCAGCACCCTTCCTTGGAAGCGCTTTCACAGGCGCAGCAACACTGGGGCTTTGCGCTTCTCTAGCCACCAAACGTCACGGTCCTTCTCTTTCCGTCTCGTAGACACGAGCTGAGAAATTGCAAACTTCGAGCAATTGCTCCGAGATGAAAAGTGCCAGCACTGAAAGCTGTTGCTAGCCAGCACCCTTCCTTGGAAGCGCTTTTGTAGGCCTAGGAACACTGGGGCTCTGGGCTTCTCTAGCCACGTAATCTTCTGCTCATCCTCTCGCGCACTCTAAAGAGAGCTCAGGTGAGAAATTGCAAATGTCGAGCAATTGCTCAGAGATGAAAAGTGCCAGCACTGAAAGCTGTTGCTAGCCAGCACCCTTCCTTGGAAGCGCTTTCACAGGCGCAGCAACACTGGGGCTTTGCGCTTCTCTACCCACCAAACGTCACGGTCCTTCTCTTTCCGTCTCGTAGACACGAGCTGAGAAATTGCAAACGTCCAGCAATTGCTCCGAGATGAAAAGTGCCAGCACTGAAAGCTGTTGCTAGCCAGCACCCTTCCTTGGAAGCGCTTTCACAGGCGCAGCAACACTGGGGCTTTGCGCTTCTCTACGCACCAAATGTCACGGTCCTTCTCTTTCCGTCTTGTAGACACGAGCTGAGAAATTGCAAACGTCGAGCAATTGCTCCGAGATGAAAAGTGCCAGCACTGAAAGCTGTTGCTAGCCAGCACCCTTCCTTGGAAGCGCTTTTGTAGGCCTAAGAACAGTGGGGCTCTGGGCTTCTCTAGCCACCTCATCTTCTGCTCATCCTCTCGCGCACTCTAAAGAGAGCTCAGGTGAGAAATTGCAAACGTCGAGCAATTGCTCAGAGATGAAAAGTGCCAGCACTGAAAGCTGTTGCTAGCCAGCACCCTTCCTTGGAAGCGCTTTCACAGGCGCAGCAACACTGGGGCTTTGCGCTTCTCTAGCCACCAAACGTCACGGTCCTTCTCTTTCCGTCTCGTAGACACGAGCTGAGAAATTGCAAACGTCGAGCAATTGCTCAGAGATGAAAAGTGCCAGCACTGAAAGCTGTTGCTAGCCAGCACCCTTCCTTGGAAGCGCTTTCACAGGCGCAGCAACACTGGGGCTTTGCGCTTCTCTACCCACCAAACGTCACGGTCCTTCTCTTTCCGTCTCGTAGACACGAGCTGAGAAATTGCAAACGTCGAGCAATTGCTCAGAGATGAAAAGTGCCAGCACTGAAAGCTGTTGCTAGCCAGCACCCTTCCTTGGAAGCGCTTTTGTAGGCCTAAGAACATTGGGGCTCTGGGCTTCTCTAGCCACCTCATCTTCTGCTCATCCTCTCGCGCACTCTAAAGAGAGCTCAGGTGAGAAATTGCAAACGTCGAGCAATTGCTCAGAGATGAAAAGTGCCAGCACTGAAAGCTGTTGCTAGCCAGCACCCTTCCTTGGAAGCGCTTTCACAGGCGCAGCAACACTGGGGCTTTGCGCTTCTCTACCCACCAAACGTCACGGTCCTTCTCTTTCCGTCTCGTAGACACGAGCTGAGAAATTGCAAACGTCGAGCAATTGCTCAGAGATGAAAAGTGCCAGCACTGAAAGCTGTTGCTAGCCAGCACCCTTCCTTGGAAGCGCTTTTGTAGGCCTAGGAACACTGGGGCTTTGCGCTTCTCTACCCACCAAACGTCACGGTCCTTCTCTTTCCGTCTCGTAGACACGAGCTGAGAAATTGCAAACGTCGAGCAATTGCTCAGAGATGAAAAGTGCCAGCACTGAAAGCTGTTGCTAGCCAGCACCCTTCCTTGGAAGCGCTTTTGTAGGCCTAGGAACACTGGGGCTTTGCGCTTCTCTACCCACCAAACGTCACGGTCCTTCTCTTTCCGTCTCGTAGACACGAGCTGAGAAATTGCAAACGTCCAGCAATTGCTCAGAGATGAAAAGTGCCAGCACTGAAAGCTGTTGCTAGCCAGCACCCTTCCTTGGAAGCGCTTTCACAGGCGCAGCAACACTGGGGCTTTGCGCTTCTCTACGCACCAAATGTCACGGTCCTTCTCTTTCCGTCTTGTAGACACGAGCTGAGAAATTGCAAACGTCGAGCAATTGCTCCGAGATGAAAAGTGCCAGCACTGAAAGCTGTTGCTAGCCAGCACCCTTCCTTGGAAGCGCTTTTGTAGGCCTAAGAACACTGGGGCTCTGGGCTTCTCTAGCCACCTCATCTTCTGCTCATCCTCTCGCGCACTCTAAAGAGAGCTCAGGTGAGAAATTGCAAACGTCGAGCAATTGCTCAGAGATGAAAAGTGCCAGCACTGAAAGCTCTTGCTAGCCAGCACCCTTCCTTGGAAGCGCTTTCACAGGCGCAGCAACACTGGGGCTTTGCGCTTCTCTACCCACCAAACGTCACGGTCCTTCTCTTTCCGTCGGTAGACACGAGCTGAGAAATTGCAAACGTCGAGCAATTGCTCAGAGATGAAAAGTGCCAGCACTGAAAGCTGTTGCTAGCCAGCACCCTTCCTTGGAAGCGCTTTCACAGGCGCAGCAACACTGGGGCTTTGCGCTTCTCTACCCACCAAACGTCACGGTCCTTCTCTTTCCGTCTCGTAGACACGAGCTGAGAAATTGCAAACGTCCAGCAATTGCTCAGAGATGAAAAGTGCCAGCACTGAAAGCTGTTGCTAGCCAGCACCCTTCCTTGGAAGCGCTTTTGTAGGCCTAAGAACATTGGGGCTCTGGGCTTCTCTAGCCACCTCATCTTCTGCTCATCCTCTCGCGCACTCTAAAGAGAGCTCAGGTGAGAAATTGCAAACGTCGAGCAATTGCTCAGAGATGAAAAGTGCCAGCACTGAAAGCTGTTGCTAGCCAGCACCCTTCCTTGGAAGCGCTTTCACAGGCGCAGCAACACTGGGGCTTTGCGCTTCTCTACCCACCAAACGTCACGGTCCTTCTCTTTCCGTCTCGTAGACACGAGCTGAGAAATTGCAAACGTCGAGCAATTGCTCAGAGATGAAAAGTGCCAGCACTGAAAGCTGTTGCTAGCCAGCACCCTTCCTTGGAAGCGCTTTCACAGGCGCAGCAACACTGGGGCTTTGCGCTTCTCTACCCACCAAACGTCACGGTCCTTCTCTTTCCGTCTCGTAGACACGAGCTGAGAAATTGCAAACGTCCAGCAATTGCTCAGAGATGAAAAGTGCCAGCACTGAAAGCTGTTGCTAGCCAGCACCCTTCCTTGGAAGCGCTTTCACAGGCGCAGCAACACTGGGGCTTTGCGCTTCTCTACGCACCAAATGTCACGGTCCTTCTCTTTCCGTCTTGTAGACACGAGCTGAGAAATTGCAAACGTCGAGCAATTGCTCAGAGATGAAAAGTGCCAGCACTGAAAGCTGTTGCTAGCCAGCACCCTTCCTTGGAAGCGCTTTTGTAGGCCTAAGAACACTGGGGCTCTGGGCTTCTCTAGCCACCTCATCTTCTGCTCATCCTCTCGCGCAGTCTAAAGAGAGCTCAGGTGAGAAATTGCAAACGTCGAGCAATTGCTCAGAGATGAAAAGTGCCAGCACTGAAAGCTCTTGCTAGCCAGCACCCTTCCTTGGAAGCGCTTTCACAGGCGCAGCAACACTGGGGCTTTGCGCTTCTCTACCCACCAAACGTCACGGTCCTTCTCTTTCCGTCGGTAGACACGAGCTGAGAAATTGCAAACGTCGAGCAATTGCTCAGAGATGAAAAGTGCCAGCACTGAAAGCTGTTGCTAGCCAGCACCCTTCCTTGGAAGCGCTTTTGTAGGCCTAAGAACACTGGGGCTCTGGGCTTCTCTAGCCACCTCATCTTCTGCTCATCCTCTCGCGCACTCTAAAGAGAGCTCAGGGGAGAAATTACAAACGTCCAGCAATTGCTCAGAGATGAAAAGTGCCAGCACTGAAAGCTGTTGCTAGCCAGCACCCTTCCTTGGAAGCGCTTTCACAGGCGCAGCAACACTGGGGCTTTGCGCTTCTCTACCCACCAAAAGTCACGGTCCTTCTCTTTCCGTCGGTAGACACGAGCTGAGAAATTGCAAACGTCGAGCAATTGCTCCGAGATGAAAAGTGCCAGCACTGAAAGCTGTTGCTAGCCAGCACCCTTCCTTGGAAGCGCTTTTGTAGGCCTAAGAACACTGGGGCTCTGGGCTTCTCTAGCCACCTAATCTTCTGCTCATCCTCTCGCGCACTTTAAAGAGAGCTCAGGTGAGAAATTGCAAACGTCGAGCAATTGCTCCGAGATGAAAAGTGCCAGCACTGAAAGCTGTTGCTAGCCAGCACCCTTCCTTGGAAGCGCTTTCACAGGCGCAGCAACACTGGGGCTTTGCGCTTCTCTACCCACCAAACGTCACGGTCCTTCTCTTTCCGTCTTGTAGACACGAGCTGAGAAATTGCAAACGTCGAGCAATTGCTCAGAGATGAAAAGTGCCAGCACTGAAAGCTGTTGCTAGCCAGCACCCTTCCTTGGAAGCGCTTTCACAGGCGCAGCAACACTGGGGCTTTGCGCTTCTATACGCACCAAACGTCACGGTCCTTCTCTTTCCGTCTCGTAGACACGAGCTGAGAAATTGCAAACGTCGAGCAATTGCTCAGAGATGAAAAGTGCCAGCACTGAAAGCTGTTGCTAGCCAGCACCCTTCCTTGGAAGCGCTTGTGTAGGCCTAAGAACACTGGGGCTCTGGGCTTCTCTAGCCACCTCATCTTCTGCTCATCCTCTCGCGCACTCTAAAGAGAGCTCAGGTGAGAAATTGCAAACGTCCAGCAATTGCTCAGAGATGAAAAGTGCCAGCACTGAAAGCTCTTGCTAGCCAGCACCCTTCCTTGGAAGCGCTTTCACAGGCGCAGCAACACTGGGGCTTTGCGCTTCTCTAGCCACCAAACGTCACGGTCCTTCTCTTTCCGTCTCGTAGACACGAGCTGAGAAATTACAAACGTCCAGCAATTGCTCAGAGATGAAAAGTGCCAGCACTGAAAGCTCTTGCTAGCCAGCACCCTTCCTTGGAAGCGCTTTCACAGGCGCAGCAACACTGGGGCTTTGCGCTTCTCTAGCCACCAAACGTCACGGTCCTTCTCTTTCCGTCTTGTAGACACGAGCTGAGAAATTGCAAACGTCGAGCAATTGCTCAGAGATGAAAAGTGCCAGCACTGAAAGCTGTTGCTAGCCAGCACCCTTCCTTGGAAGCGCTTTTGTAGGCCTAAGAACACTGGGGCTCTGGGCTTCTCTAGCCACCTCATCTTCTGCTCATCCTCTTGCGCACTCTAAAGAGAGCTCAGGTGAGAAATTGCAAACGTCGAGCAATTGCTCAGAGATGAAAAGTGCCAGCACTGAAAGCTGTTGCTAGCCAGCACCCTTCCTTGGAAGCGCTTTCACAGGCGCAGCAACACTGGGGCTTTGCGCTTCTATACGCACCAAACGTCACGGTCCTTCTCTTTCCGTCTCGTAGACACGAGCTGAGAAATTGCAAACGTCGAGCAATTGCTCCGAGATGAAAAGTGCCAGCACTGAAAGCTGTTGCTAGCCAGCACCCTTCCTTGGAAGCGCTTTTGTAGGCCTAGGAACACTGGGGCTCTGGGCTTCTCTAGCCACCTAATCTTCTGCTCATCCTCTCGCGCACTCTAAAGAGAGCTCAGGTGAGAAATTGCAAATGTCGAGCAATTGCTCAGAGATGAAAAGTGCCAGCACTGAAAGCTGTTGCTAGCCAGCACCCTTCCTTGGAAGCGCTTTCACAGGCGCAGCAACACTGGGGCTTTGCGCTTCTCTAGCCACCAAACGTCACGGTCCTTCTCTTTCCGTCTCGTAGACACGAGCTGAGAAATTGCAACCGTCGAGCAATTGCTCCGAGATGAAAAGTGCCAGCACTGAAAGCTGTTGCTAGCCAGCACCCTTCCTTGGAAGCGCTTTCACAGGCGCAGCAACACTGGGGCTTTGCGCTTCTATACGCACCAAACGTCACGGTTCTTCTCTTTCCGTCTCGTAGACACAAGCTGAAAATTGCAAACGTCGAGCAATTGCTCCAAGATGAAAAGTGCCAGCACTGAAAGCTGTTGCTAGCCAGCACCCTTCCTTGGAAGCGCTTTTGTAGGCCTAAGAACACTGGGGCTCTGGGCTTCTCTAGCCACCTCATCTTCTGCTCATCCTCTCGCGCACTCTAAAGAGAGCTCAGGTGAGAAATTGCAAATGTCCAGCAATTGCTCAGAGATGAAAAGTGCCAGCACTGAAAGCTCTTGCTAGCCAGCACCCTTCCTTGGAAGCGCTTTCACAGGCACAGTAACACTGGGACTTTGCGCTTCTCTAGACACCAAACGTCACGGTCCTTCTCTTTCCGTCTCGTAGACACGAGCTGAGAAATTGCAAACGTCGAGCAATTGCTCAGAGATGAAAAGGGCCAGCACTGAAAGCTGTTGCTAGCCAGCACCCTTCCTTGGAAGCGCTTTCACAGGCGCAGCAACACTGGGGCTTTGCGCTTCTATACGCACCAAACGTCACGGTTCTTCTCTTTCCGTCTCGTAGATACAAGCTGAGAAATTGCAAACGTCGAGCAATTGCTCCGAGATGAAAAGTGCCAGCACTGAAAGCTGTTGCTAGCCAGCCCCCTTCCTTGGAAGCGCTTTTGTAGGCCTAAGAACACTGGGGCTCTGGGCTTCTCTAGCCACCTCATCTTCTGCTCATCCTCTCGCGCACTCTAAAGAGAGCTCAGGTGAGAAATTGCAAACGTCGAGCAATTGCTCAGAGATGAAAAGTGCCAGCACTGAAAGCTGTTGCTAGCCAGCACCCTTCCTTGGAAGCGCTTTCACAAGCGCAGCAACACTGGGGCTTTGCGCTTCTATACGCACCAAACGTCACGGTCCTTCTCTTTCCGTCTCCTAGACACGAGCTGAGAAATTGCAAACGTCCAGCAATTGCTCAGAGATGAAAAGTGCCAGCACTGAAAGCTGTTGCTAGCCAGCACCCTTCCTTGGAAGCGCTTTCACAGGAGCAGCAACACTGGGGCTTTGCGCTTCTATACGCACCAAACGTCACGGTCATTCTCTTTCCGTCTCGTAGACACGAGCTGAGAAATTGCAAACGTCGAGCAATTGCTCCGAGATGAAAAGTGCCAGCACTGAAAGCTGTTGCTAGCCAGCACCCTTCCTTGGAAGCGCTTTCACAGGCGCAGCAACACTGGGGCTTTGCGCTTCTCTAGCCACCAAACGTCACGGTCCTTCTCTTTCCGTCTCGTAGACACGAGCTGAGAAATTGCAAACGTCGAGCAATTGCTCAGAGATGAAAAGTGCCAGCACTGAAAGCTGTTGCTAGCCAGCACCCTTCCTTGGAAGCGCTTTTGTAGGCCTAAGAACACTGGGGCTCTGGGCTTCTCTAGCCACCTCATCTTCTGCTCATCCTCTTGCGCACTCTAAAGAGAGCTCAGGTGAGAAATTGCAAACGTCGAGCAATTGCTCAGAGATGAAAAGTGCCAGCACTGAAAGCTCTTGCTAGCCAGCACCCTTCCTTGGAAGCGCTTTCACAGGCGCAGCAACACTGGGGCTTTGCGCTTCTCTAGCCACCAAACGTCACGGTCATTCTCTTTCCGTCTCGTAGACACGAGCTGAGAAATTGCAAACTTCGAGCAATTGCTCCGAGATGAAAAGTGCCAGCACTGAAAGCTGTTGCTAGCCAGCACCCTTCCTTGGAAGCGCTTTTGTAGGCCTAGGAACACTGGGGCTCTGGGCTTCTCTAGCCACCTAATCTTCTGCTCATCCTCTCGCGCACTCTAAAGAGAGCTCAGGTGAGAAATTGCAAATGTCGAGCAATTGCTCAGAGATGAAAAGTGCCAGCACTGAAAGCTGTTGCTAGCCAGCACCCTTCCTTGGAAGCGCTTTCACAGGCGCAGCAACACTGGGGCTTTGCGCTTCTCTACCCACCAAACGTCACGGTCCTTCTCTTTCCGTCTCGTAGACACGAGCTGAGAAATTGCAAACGTCGAGCAATTGCTCCGAGATGAAAAGTGCCAGCACTGAAAGCTGTTGCTAGCCAGCACCCTTCCTTGGAAGCGCTTTCACAGGCGCAGCAACACTGGGGCTTTGCGCTTCTATACGCACCAAACGTCACGGTTCTTCTCTTTCCGTCTCGTAGACACAAGCTGAGAAATTGCAAACGTCGAGCAATTGCTCAGAGATGAAAAGTGCCAGCACTGAAAGCTGTTGCTAGCCAGCACCCTTCCTTGGAAGCGCTTTTGTAGGCCTAAGAACAGTGGGGCTCTGGGCTTCTCTAGCCACCTCATCTTCTGCTCATCCTCTCGCGCACTCTAAAGAGAGCTCAGGTGAGAAATTGCAAATGTCCAGCAATTGCTCAGAGATGAAAAGTGCCAGCACTGAAAGCTCTTGCTAGCCAGCACCCTTCCTTGGAAGCGCTTTCACAGGCGCAGTAACACTGGGACTTTGCGCTTCTCTACCCACCAAACGTCACGGTCCTTCTCTTTCCGTCTCCTAGACACGAGCTGAGAAATTGCAAACGTCGAGCAATTGCTCAGAGATGAAAAGGGCCAGCACTGAAAGCTGTTGCTAGCCAGCACCCTTCCTTGGAAGCGCTTTCACAGGCGCAGCAACACTGGGGCTTTGCGCTTCTCTACCCACCAAACGTCACGGTCCTTCTCTTTCCGTCTCGTAGACACGAGCTGAGAAATTACAAACGTCCAGCAATTGCTGAGAGATGAAAAGTGCCAGCACTGAAAGCTGTTGCTAGCCAGCACCCTTCCTTGGAAGCGCTTTTGTAGGCCTAAGAACATTGGGGCTCTGGGCTTCTCTAGCCACCTCATCTTCTGCTCATCCTCTCGCGCACTCTAAAGAGAGCTCAGGTGAGAAATTGCAAACGTCGAGCAATTGCTCAGAGATGAAAAGTGCCAGCACTGAAAGCTGTTGCTAGCCAGCACCCTTCCTTGGAAGCGCTTTCACAGGCGCAGCAACACTGGGGCTTTGCGCTTCTCTACCCACCAAACGTCACGGTCCTTCTCTTTCCGTCTCGTAGACACGAGCTGAGAAATTGCAAACGTCCAGCAATTGCTCAGAGATGAAAAGTGCCAGCACTGAAAGCTGTTGCTAGCCAGCACCCTTCCTTGGAAGCGCTTTCACAGGCGCAGCAACACTGGGGCTTTGCGCTTCTATACGCACCAAATGTCACGGTCCTTCTCTTTCCGTCTTGTAGACACGAGCTGAGAAATTGCAAACGTCGAGCAATTGCTCCGAGATGAAAAGTGCCAGCACTGAAAGCTGTTGCTAGCCAGCACCCTTCCTTGGAAGCGCTTTTGTAGGCCTAAGAACACTGGGGCTCTGGGCTTCTCTAGCCACCTCATCTTCTGCTCATCCTCTCGCGCACTCTAAAGAGAGCTCAGGTGAGAAATTGCAAACGTCGAGCAATTGCTCAGAGATGAAAAGTGCCAGCACTGAAAGCTCTTGCTAGCCAGCACCCTTCCTTGGAAGCGCTTTCACAGGCGCAGCAACACTGGGGCTTTGCGCTTCTCTACCCACCAAACGTCACGGTCCTTCTCTTTCCGTCGGTAGACACGAGCTGAGAAATTGCAAACGTCGAGCAATTGCTCAGAGATGAAAAGTGCCAGCACTGAAAGCTGTTGCTAGCCAGCACCCTTCCTTGGAAGCGCTTTTGTAGGCCTAAGAACACTGGGGCTCTGGGCTTCTCTAGCCACCTCATCTTCTGCTCATCCTCTCGCGCACTCTAAAGAGAGCTCAGGGGAGAAATTACAAACGTCCAGCAATTGCTCAGAGATGAAAAGTGCCAGCACTGAAAGCTGTTGCTAGCCAGCACCCTTCCTTGGAAGCGCTTTCACAGGCGCAGCAACACTGGGGCTTTGCGCTTCTCTACCCACCAAAAGTCACGGTCCTTCTCTTTCCGTCGGTAGACACGAGCTGAGAAATTGCAAACGTCGAGCAATTGCTCCGAGATGAAAAGTGCCAGCACTGAAAGCTGTTGCTAGCCAGCACCCTTCCTTGGAAGCGCTTTTGTAGGCCTAAGAACACTGGGGCTCTGGGCTTCTCTAGCCACCTCATCTTCTGCTCATCCTCTCGCGCACTTTAAAGAGAGCTCAGGTGAGAAATTGCAAACGTCGAGCAATTGCTCAGAGATGAAAAGTGCCAGCACTGAAAGCTCTTGCTAGCCAGCACCCTTCCTTGGAAGCGCTTTCACAGGCGCAGCAACACTGGGGCTTTGCGCTTCTCTACCCACCAAACGTCACGGTCCTTCTCTTTCCGTCTTGTAGACACGAGCTGAGAAATTGCAAACGTCGAGCAATTGCTCAGAGATGAAAAGTGCCAGCACTGAAAGCTGTTGCTAGCCAGCACCCTTCCTTGGAAGCGCTTTCACAGGCGCAGCAACACTGGGGCTTTGCGCTTCTATACGCACCAAACGTCACGGTCCTTCTCTTTCCGTCTCGTAGACACGAGCTGAGAAATTGCAAACGTCGAGCAATTGCTCAGAGATGAAAAGTGCCAGCACTGAAAGCTGTTGCTAGCCAGCACCCTTCCTTGGAAGCGCTTGTGTAGGCCTAAGAACACTGGGGCTCTGGGCTTCTCTAGCCACCTCATCTTCTGCTCATCCTCTCGCGCACTCTAAAGAGAGCTCAGGTGAGAAATTGCAAACGTCCAGCAATTGCTCAGAGATGAAAAGTGCCAGCACTGAAAGCTCTTGCTAGCCAGCACCCTTCCTTGGAAGCGCTTTCACAGGCGCAGCAACACTGGGGCTTTGCGCTTCTCTAGCCACCAAACGTCACGGTCCTTCTCTTTCCGTCTCGTAGACACGAGCTGAGAAATTGCAAACGTCCAGCAATTGCTCAGAGATGAAAAGTGCCAGCACTGAAAGCTGTTGCTAGCCAGCACCCTTCCTTGGAAGCGCTTTCACAGGCGCAGCAACACTGGGGCTTTGCGCTTCTCTACCCACCAAACGTCACGGTCCTTCTCTTTCCGTCTTGTAGACACGAGCTGAGAAATTGCAAACGTCGAGCAATTGCTCAGAGATGAAAAGTGCCAGCACTGAAAGCTGTTGCTAGCCAGCACCCTTCCTTGGAAGCGCTTTTGTAGGCCTAAGAACACTGGGGCTCTGGGCTTCTCTAGCCACCTCATCTTCTGCTCATCCTCTTGCGCACTCTAAAGAGAGCTCAGGTGAGAAATTGCAAACGTCGAGCAATTGCTCAGAGATGAAAAGTGCCAGCACTGAAAGCTGTTGCTAGCCAGCACCCTTCCTTGGAAGCGCTTTCACAGGCGCAGCAACACTGGGGCTTTGCGCTTCTATACGCACCAAACGTCACGGTCCTTCTCTTTCCGTCTCGTAGACACGAGCTGAGAAATTGCAAACGTCGAGCAATTGCTCCGAGATGAAAAGTGCCAGCACTGAAAGCTGTTGCTAGCCAGCACCCTTCCTTGCAAGCGCTTTTGTAGGCCTAGGAACACTGGGGCTCTGGGCTTCTCTAGCCACCTAATCTTCTGCTCATCCTCTCGCGCACTCTAAAGAGAGCTCAGGTGAGAAATTGCAAATGTCGAGCAATTGCTCAGAGATGAAAAGTGCCAGCACTGAAAGCTGTTGCTAGCCAGCACCCTTCCTTGGAAGCGCTTTCACAGGCGCAGCAACACTGGGGCTTTGCGCTTCTCTAGCCACCAAACGTCACGGTCCTTCTCTTTCCGTCTCGTAGACACGAGCTGAGAAATTGCAAACGTCGAGCAATTGCTCAGAGATGAAAAGTGCCAGCACTGAAAGCTGTTGCTAGCCAGCACCCTTCCTTGGAAGCGCTTTCACAGGCGCAGCAACACTGGGGCTTTGCGCTTCTATACGCACCAAACGTCACGGTCCTTCTCTTTCCGTCTCGTAGACACAAGCTGAAAATTGCAAACGTCGAGCAATTGCTCCGAGATGAAAAGTGCCAGCACTGAAAGCTGTTGCTAGCCAGCACCCTTCCTTGGAAGCGCTTTTGTAGGCCTAAGAACACTGGGGCTCTGGCCTTCTCTAGCCACCTCATCTTCTGCTCATCCTCTCGCGCACTCTAAAGAGAGCTCAGGTGAGAAATTGCAAATGTCCAGCAATTGCTCAGAGATGAAAAGTGCCAGCACTGAAAGCTGTTGCTAGCCAGCACCCTTCCTTGGAAGCGCTTTCACAGGCGCAGTAACACTGGGACTTTGCGCTTCTCTAGACACCAAACGTCACAGTCCTTCTCTTTCCGTCTCGTAGACACGAGCTGAGAAATTGCAAACGTCGAGCAATTGCTCAGAGATGAAAAGGGCCAGCACTGAAAGCTGTTGCTAGCCAGCACCCTTCCTTGGAAGCGCTTTCACAGGCGCAGCAACACTGGGGCTTTGCGCTTCTATACGCACCAAACGTCACGGTTCTTCTCTTTCCGTCTCGTAGATACAAGCTGAGAAATTGCAAACGTCGAGCAATTGCTCCGAGATGAAAAGTGCCAGCACTGAAAGCTCTTGCTAGCCAGCCCCCTTCCTTGGAAGCGCTTTTGTAGGCCTAAGAACACTGGGGCTCTGGGCTTCTCTAGCCACCTCATCTTCTGCTCATCCTCTCGCGCACTCTAAAGAGAGCTCAGGTGAGAAATTGCAAACGTCGAGCAATTGCTCCGAGATGAAAAGTGCCAGCACTGAAAGCTGTTGCTAGCCAGCACCCTTCCTTGGAAGCGCTTTCACAAGCGCAGCAACACTGGGGCTTTGCGCTTCTATACGCACCAAACGTCACGGTCCTTCTCTTTCCGTCTCGTAGACACGAGCTGAGAAATTGCAAACGTCCAGCAATTGCTCAGAGATGAAAAGTGCCAGCACTGAAAGCTGTTGCTAGCCAGCAGCCTTCCTTGGAAGCGCTTTCACAGGAGCAGCAACACTGGGGCTTTGCGCTTCTATACGCACCAAACGTCACGGTCATTCTCTTTCCGTCTCGTAGACACGAGCTGAGAAATTGCAAACGTCGAGCAATTGCTCCGAGATGAAAAGTGCCAGCACTGAAAGCTGTTGCTAGCCAGCACCCTTCCTTGGAAGCGCTTTTGTAGGCCTAAGAACACTGGGGCTCTGGGCTTCTCTAGCCACCTCATCTTCTGCTCATCCTCTCGCGCACTCTAAAGAGAGCTCAGGTGAGAAATTGCAAATGTCGAGCAATTGCTCAGAGATGAAAAGTGCCAGCACTGAAAGCTGTTGCTAGCCAGCACCCTTCCTTGGAAGCGCTTTCACAGGCGCAGCAACACTGGGGCTTTGCGCTTCTCTACCCACCAAACGTCACGGTCCTTCTCTTTCCGTCTCGTAGACACGAGCTGAGAAATTGCAAACGTCGAGCAATTGCTCAGAGATGAAAAGTGCCAGCACTGAAAGCTGTTGTTAGCCAGCACCCTTCCTTGGAAGCGCTTTCACAGGCGCAGCAACACTGGGGCTTTGCGCTTCTATACGCACCAAACGTCACGGTCCTTCTCTTTCCGTCTCGTAGACACGAGCTGAGAAATTGCAAACGTCGAGCAATTGCTCAGAGATGAAAAGTGCCAGCACTGAAAGCTCTTGCTAGCCAGCACCCTTCCTTGGAAGCGCTTTCACAAGTGCAGTAACACTGGGGCTTTGCGCTTCTCTAGCCACCAAACGTCACGGTCATTCTCTTTCCGTCTCGTAGACATGAGCTGAGAAATTGCAAACGTCGAGCAATTGCTCCGAGATGAAAAGTGCCAGCACTGAAAGCTGTTGCTAGCCAGCCCCCTTCCTTGGAAGCGCTTTTGTAGGCCTAAGAACACTGTGGCTCTGGGCTTCTCTAGCCACCTCATCTTCTGCTCATCCTCTCGCGCACTTTAAAGAGAGCTCAGGTGAGAAATTGCAAACGTCGAGCAATTGCTCAGAGATGAAAAGTGCCAGCACTGAAAGCTGTTGCTAGCCAGCCCCCTTCCTTGCAAGCGCTTTTGTAGGCCTAAGAACACTGGGGCTCTGGGCTTCTCTAGCCACCTCATCTTCTGCTCATCCTCTCGCGCACTCTAAAGAGAGCTCAGGTGAGAAATTGCAAACGTCGAGCAATTGCTCAGAGATGAAAAGTGCCAGCACTGAAAGCTGTTGCTAGCCAGCACCCTTCCTTGGAAGTGCTTTCACAGGCGCAGCAACACTGGGGCTTTGCGCTTCTCTAGCCACCAAACGTCACGGTCCTTCTCTTTCCGTCGGTAGACACGAGCTGAGAAATTACAAACGTCGAGCAATTGCTCAGAGATGAAAAGTGCCAGCACTGAAAGCTGTTGCTAGCCAGCACCCTTCCTTGGAAGCGCTTTTGTAGGCCTAAGAACACTGGGGCTCTGGGCTTCTCTAGCCACCTCATCTTCTGCTCATCCTCTCGCGCACTCTAAAGAGAGCTCAGGTGAGAAATTGCAAATGTCCAGCAATTGCTCAGAGATGAAAAGTGCCAGCACTGAAAGCTGTTGCTAGCCAGCACCCTTCCTTGGAAGCGCTTTCACAGGCGCAGCAACACTGGGGCTTTGCGCTTCTCTAGCCACCAAACGTCACGGTCCTTCTCTTTCCGTCTCGTAGACACGAGCTGAGAGATTGCAAACGTCGAGCAATTGCTCCGAGATGAAAAGTGCCAGCACTGAAAGCTGTTGCTAGCCAGCACCCTTCCTTGGAAGCGCTTTCACAGGCGCAGCAACACTGGGGCTTTGCGCTTCTCTACCCACCAAACGTCACGGTCCTTCTCTTTCCGTCTCGTAGACACGAGCTGAGAAATTGCAAACGTCCAGCAATTGCTCAGAGATGAAAAGTGCCAGCACTGAAAGCTGTTGCTAGCCAGCACCCTTCCTTGGAAGCGCTTTCACAGGCGCAGCAACACTGGGGCTTTGCGCTTCTCTACGCACCAAATGTCACGGTCCTTCTCTTTCCGTCTTGTAGACACGAGCTGAGAAATTGCAAACGTCGAGCAATTGCTCAGAGATGAAAAGTGCCAGCACTGAAAGCTGTTGCTAGCCAGCACCCTTCCTTGGAAGCGCTTTTGTAGGCCTAAGAACACTGGGGCTCTGGGCTTCTCTAGCCACCTCATCTTCTGCTCATCCTCTTGCGCACTCTAAAGAGAGCTCAGGTGAGAAATTGCAAATGTCGAGCAATTGCTCAGAGATGAAAAGTGCCAGCACTGAAAGCTGTTGCTAGCCAGCACCCTTCCTTGGAAGCGCTTTCACAGGCGCAGCAACACTGGGGCTTTGCGCTTCTATACGCACCAAACGTCACGGTCCTTCTCTTTCCGTCTCGTAGACACGAGCTGAGAAATTGCAAACGTCGAGCAATTGCTCAGAGATGAAAAGTGCCAGCACTGAAAGCTGTTGCTAGCCAGCACCCTTCCTTGGAAGCGCTTTTGTAGGGCTAAGAACACTGGGGCTCTGGGCTTCTCTAGCCACCTCATCTTCTGCTCATCCTCTCGCGCACTCTAAAGAGAGCTCAGGTGAGAAATTGCAAACGTCGAGCAATTGCTCAGAGATGAAAAGTGCCAGCACTGAAAGCTCTTGCTAGCCAGCACCCTTCCTTGGAAGCGCTTTCACAGGCGCAGCAACACTGGGGCTTTGCGCTTCTCTAGCCACCAAACGTCACGGTCCTTCTCTTTCCGTCTCGTAGACACGAGCTGAGAAATTGCAAACGTCGAGCAATTGCTCAGAGATGAAAAGTGCCAGCACTGAAAGCTGTTGCTAGCCAGCACCCTTCCTTGGAAGCGCTTTTGTAGGCCTAAGAACACTGGGGCTCTGGGCTTCTCTAGCCACCTAATCTTCTGCTCATCCTCTTGCGCTCTAAAGAGAGCTCAGGTGAGAAATTGCAAACGTCCAGCAATTGCTCAGAGATGAAAAGTGCCAGCACTGAAAGCTGTTGCTAGCCAGCACCCTTCCTTGGAAGCGCTTTCACAGGCGCAGCAACACTGGGGCTTTGCGCTTCTCTAGCCACCAAACGTCACGGTCCTTCTCTTTCCGTCTCGTAGACACGAGCTGAGAAATTGCAAACGTCGAGCAATTGCTCAGAGATGAAAAGTGCCAGCACTGAAAGCTGTTGCTAGCCAGCACCCTTCCTTGGAAGCGCTTTTGTAGGCCTAAGAACACTGGGGCTCTGGGCTTCTCTAGCCACCTCATCTTCTGCTCATCCTCTCGCGCACTCTAAAGAGAGCTCAGGTGAGAAATTGCAAACGTCCAGCAATTGCTCAGAGATGAAAAGTGCCAGCACTGAAAGCTCTTGCTAGCCAGCACCCTTCCTTGGAAGCGCTTTCACAGGCGCAGCAACACTGGGGCTTTGCGCTTCTCTACCCACCAAACGTCACGGTCCTTCTCTTTCCGTCTCGTAGACACGAGCTGAGAAATTACAAACGTCGAGCAATTGCTGAGAGATGAAAAGTGCCAGCACTGAAAGCTGTTGCTAGCCAGCACCCTTCCTTGGAAGCGCTTTTGTAGGCCTAAGAACATTGGGGCTCTGGGCTTCTCTAGCCACCTCATCTTCTGCTCATCCTCTCGCGCACTCTAAAGAGAGCTCAGGTGAGAAATTGCAAACGTCGAGCAATTGCTCAGAGATGAAAAGTGCCAGCACTGAAAGCTGTTGCTAGCCAGCACCCTTCCTTGGAAGCGCTTTCACAGGCGCAGCAACACTGGGGCTTTGCGCTTCTCTACGCACCAAACGTCACGGTCCTTCTCTTTCCGTCTTGTAGACACGAGCTGAGAAATTGCAAACGTCGAGCAATTGCTCCGAGATGAAAAGTGCCAGCACTGAAAGCTGTTGCTAGCCAGCAGCCTTCCTTGGAAGCGCTTTTGTAGGCCTAAGAACACTGGGGCTCTGGGCTTCTCTAGCCACCTCATCTTCTGCTCATCCTCTCGCGCAGTCTAAAGAGAGCTCAGGTGAGAAATTGCAAACGTCGAGCAATTGCTCAGAGATGAAAAGTGCCAGCACTGAAAGCTCTTGCTAGCCAGCACCCTTCCTTGGAAGCGCTTTCACAGGCGCAGCAACACTGGGGCTTTGCGCTTCTCTACCCACCAAACGTCACGGTCCTTCTCTTTCCGTCGGTAGACACGAGCTGAGAAATTGCAAACGTCGAGCAATTGCTCAGAGATGAAAAGTGCCAGCACTGAAAGCTGTTGCTAGCCAGCACCCTTCCTTGGAAGCGCTTTTGTAGGCCTAAGAACACTGGGGCTCTGGGCTTCTCTAGCCACCTCATCTTCTGCTCATCCTCTTGCGCACTCTAAAGAGAGCTCAGGTGAGAAATTGCAAACGTCGAGCAATTGCTCAGAGATGAAAAGTGCCAGCACTGAAAGCTGTTGCTAGCCAGCACCCTTCCTTGGAAGCGCTTTCACAGGCGCAGCAACACTGGGGCTTTGCGCTTCTATACGCACCAAACGTCACGGTCCTTCTCTTTCCGTCTCGTAGACACGAGCTGAGAAATTGCAAACGTCGAGCAATTGCTCAGAGATGAAAAGTGCCAGCACTGAAAGCTGTTGCTAGCCAGCACCCTTCCTTGGAAGCGCTTTTGTAGGGCTAAGAACACTGGGGCTCTGGGCTTCTCTAGCCACCTCATCTTCTGCTCATCCTCTCGCGCACTCTAAAGAGAGCTCAGGTGAGAAATTGCAAACGTCGAGCAATTGCTCAGAGATGAAAAGTGCCAGCACTGAAAGCTCTTGCTAGCCAGCACCCTTCCTTGGAAGCGCTTTCACAGGCGCAGCAACACTGGGGCTTTGCGCTTCTCTACCCACCAAAAGTCACGGTCCTTCTCTTTCCGTCCTAGACAAGAGCTGAGAAATTGCAAACGTCGAGCAATTGCTCAGAGATGAAAAGTGCCAGCACTGAAAGCTGTTGCTAGCCAGCACCCTTCCTTGGAAGCGCTTTTGTAGGCCTAAGAACACTGGGGCTCTGGGCTTCTCTAGCCACCTAATCTTCTGCTCATCCTCTTGCGCTCTAAAGAGAGCTCAGGTGAGAAATTGCAAACGTCCAGCAATTGCTCAGAGATGAAAAGTGCCAGCACTGAAAGCTGTTGCTAGCCAGCACCCTTCCTTGGAAGCGCTTTCACAGGCGCAGCAACACTGGGGCTTTGCGCTTCTCTACGCACCAAACGTCACGGTCCTTCTCTTTCCGTCTCGTAGACACGAGCTGAGAAATTGCAAACGTCGAGCAATTGCTCAGAGATGAAAAGTGCCAGCACTGAAAGCTGTTGCTAGCCAGCACCCTTCCTTGGAAGCGCTTTTGTAGGCCTAAGAACACTGGGGCTCTGGGCTTCTCTAGCCACCTCATCTTCTGCTCATCCTCTCGCGCACTCTAAAGAGAGCTCAGGTGAGAAATTGCAAACGTCCAGCAATTGCTCAGAGATGAAAAGTGCCAGCACTGAAAGCTCTTGCTAGCCAGCACCCTTCCTTGGAAGCGCTTTCACAGGCGCAGCAACACTGGGGCTTTGCGCTTCTCTACCCACCAAACGTCACGGTCCTTCTCTTTCCGTCTCGTAGACACGAGCTGAGAAATTACAAACGTCGAGCAATTGCTGAGAGATGAAAAGTGCCAGCACTGAAAGCTGTTGCTAGCCAGCACCCTTCCTTGGAAGCGCTTTTGTAGGCCTAAGAACATTGGGGCTCTGGGCTTCTCTAGCCACCTCATCTTCTGCTCATCCTCTCGCGCACTCTAAAGAGAGCTCAGGTGAGAAATTGCAAACGTCGAGCAATTGCTCAGAGATGAAAAGTGCCAGCACTGAAAGCTGTTGCTAGCCAGCACCCTTCCTTGGAAGCGCTTTCACAGGCGCAGCAACACTGGGGCTTTGCGCTTCTCTACGCACCAAACGTCACGGTCCTTCTCTTTCCGTCTTGTAGACACGAGCTGAGAAATTGCAAACGTCGAGCAATTGCTCCGAGATGAAAAGTGCCAGCACTGAAAGCTGTTGCTAGCCAGCAGCCTTCCTTGGAAGCGCTTTTGTAGGCCTAAGAACACTGGGGCTCTGGGCTTCTCTAGCCACCTCATCTTCTGCTCATCCTCTCGCGCAGTCTAAAGAGAGCTCAGGTGAGAAATTGCAAACGTCGAGCAATTGCTCAGAGATGAAAAGTGCCAGCACTGAAAGCTCTTGCTAGCCAGCACCCTTCCTTGGAAGCGCTTTCACAGGCGCAGCAACACTGGGGCTTTGCGCTTCTCTACCCACCAAACGTCACGGTCCTTCTCTTTCCGTCGGTAGACACGAGCTGAGAAATTGCAAACGTCGAGCAATTGCTCAGAGATGAAAAGTGCCAGCACTGAAAGCTGTTGCTAGCCAGCACCCTTCCTTGGAAGCGCTTTTGTAGGCCTAAGAACACTGGGGCTCTGGGCTTCTCTAGCCACCTCATCTTCTGCTCATCCTCTCGCGCACTCTAAAGAGAGCTCAGGTGAGAAATTGCAAACGTCCAGCAATTGCTCAGAGATGAAAAGTGCCAGCACTGAAAGCTCTTGCTAGCCAGCACCCTTCCTTGGAAGCGCTTTCACAGGCGCAGCAACACTGGGGCTTTGCGCTTCTCTACCCACCAAAAGTCACGGTCCTTCTCTTTCCGTCTTGTAGACACGAGCTGAGAAATTGCAAACGTCGAGCAATTGCTCAGAGATGAAAAGTGCCAGCACTGAAAGCTGTTGCTAGCCAGCACCCTTCCTTGGAAGCGCTTTCACAGGCGCAGCAACACTGGGGCTTTGCGCTTCTCTACCCACCAAAAGTCACGGTCCTTCTCTTTCCGTCTCGTAGACACGAGCTGAGAAATTGCAAACGTCGAGCAATTGCTCAGAGATGAAAAGTGCCAGCACTGAAAGCTGTTGCTAGCCAGCACCCTTCCTTGGAAGCGCTTGTGTAGGCCTAAGAACACTGGGGCTCTGGGCTTCTCTAGCCACCTCATCTTCTGCTCATCCTCTCGCGCACTCTAAAGAGAGCTCAGGTGAGAAATTGCAAACGTCCAGCAATTGCTCAGAGATGAAAAGTGCCAGCACTGAAAGCTGTTGCTAGCCAGCACCCTTCCTTGGAAGCGCTTTCACAGGCGCAGCAACACTGGGGCTTTGCGCTTCTCTAGCCACCAAACGTCACGGTCCTTCTCTTTCCGTCGGTAGACACGAGCTGAGAAATTACAAACGTCGAGCAATTGCTGAGAGATGAAAAGTGCCAGCACTGAAAGCTGTTGCTAGCCAGCACCCTTCCTTGGAAGCGCTTTTGTAGGCCTAAGAGCATTGGGGCTCTGGGCTTCTCTAGCCACCTCATCTTCTGCTCATCCTCTCGCGCACTCTAAAGAGAGCTCAGGTGAGAAATTGCAAACGTCGAGCAATTGCTCCGAGATGAAAAGTGCCAGCACTGAAAGCTGTTGCTAGCCAGCACCCTTCCTTGGAAGCGCTTTCACAGGCGCAGCAACACTGGGGCTTTGCGCTTCTCTAGCCACCAAACGTCACGGTCCTTCTCTTTCCGTCTCGTAGACACGAGCTGAGAAATTGCAAACGTCGAGCAATTGCTCAGAGATGAAAAGTGCCAGCACTGAAAGCTGTTGCTAGCCAGCACCCTTCCTTGGAAGCGCTTTCACAGGCGCAGCAACACTGGGGCTTTGCGCTTCTCTACGCACCAAATGTCACGGTCCTTCTCTTTCCGTCTTGTAGACACGAGCTGAGAAATTGCAAACGTCGAGCAATTGCTCAGAGATGAAAAGTGCCAGCACTGAAAGCTGTTGCTAGCCAGCACCCTTCCTTGGAAGCGCTTTTGTAGGCCTAAGAACACTGGGGCTCTGGGCTTCTCTAGCCACCTCATCTTCTGCTCATCCTCTCGCGCACTCTAAAGAGAGCTCAGGTGAGAAATTGCAAACGTCGAGCAATTGCTCAGAGATGAAAAGTGCCAGCACTGAAAGCTGTTGCTAGCCAGCACCCTTCCTTGGAAGCGCTTTCACAGGCGCAGCAACACTGGGGCTTTGCGCTTCTATACGCACCAAACGTCACGGTCCTTCTCTTTCCGTCTCGTAGACACGAGCTGAGAAATTGCAAACGTCGAGCAATTGCTCCGAGATGAAAAGTGCCAGCACTGAAAGCTCTTGCTAGCCAGCACCCTTCCTTGGAAGCGCTTTCACAGGCACAGCAACACTGGGGCTTTGCGCTTCTCTACCCACCAAAAGTCACGGTCCTTCTCTTTCCGTCCTAGACAAGAGCTGAGAAATTGCAAACGTCGAGCAATTGCTCAGAGATGAAAAGTGCCAGCACTGAAAGCTGTTGCTAGCCAGCACCCTTCCTTGGAAGCGCTTTTGTAGGCCTAAGAACACTGGGGCTCTGGGCTTCTCTAGCCACCTCATCTTCTGCTCATCCTCTCGCGCACTCTAAAGAGAGCTCAGGTGAGAAATTGCAAACGTCGAGCAATTGCTCAGAGATGAAAAGTGCCAGCACTGAAAGCTCTTGCTAGCCAGCACCCTTCCTTGGAAGCGCTTTCACAGGCGCAGCAACACTGGGGCTTTGCGCTTCTCTACCCACCAAACGTCACGGTCCTTCTCTTTCCGTCTCGTAGACACGAGCTGAGAAATTGCAAACGTCGAGCAATTGCTCAGAGATGAAAAGTGCCAGCACTGAAAGCTGTTGCTAGCCAGCACCCTTCCTTGGAAGCGCTTTTGTAGGCGCAGCAACACTGGGGCTTTGCGCTTCTCTAGCCACCAAACGTCACGGTCCTTCTCTTTCCGTCTCGTAGACACGAGCTGAGAAATTGCAAACGTCGAGCAATTGCTCAGAGATGAAAAGTGCCAGCACTGAAAGCTGTTGCTAGCCAGCACCCTTCCTTGGAAGCGCTTTCACAGGCGCAGCAACACTGGGGCTTTGCGCTTCTCTACGCACCAAACGTCACGGTCCTTCTCTTTCCGTCTTGTAGACACGAGCTGAGAAATTGCAAACGTCGAGCAATTGCTCCGAGATGAAAAGTGCCAGCACTGAAAGCTGTTGCTAGCCAGCACCCTTCCTTGGAAGCGCTTTTGTAGGCCTAAGAACACTGGGGCTCTGGGCTTCTCTAGCCACCTCATCTTCTGCTCATCCTCTCGCGCAGTCTAAAGAGAGCTCAGGTGAGAAATTGCAAACGTCGAGCAATTGCTCAGAGATGAAAAGTGCCAGCACTGAAAGCTCTTGCTAGCCAGCACCCTTCCTTGGAAGCGCTTTCACAGGCGCAGCAACACTGGGGCTTTGCGCTTCTCTACCCACCAAACGTCACGGTCCTTCTCTTTCCGTCGGTAGACACGAGCTGAGAAATTGCAAACGTCGAGCAATTGCTCAGAGATGAAAAGTGCCAGCACTGAAAGCTGTTGCTAGCCAGCACCCTTCCTTGGAAGCGCTTTTGTAGGCCTAAGAACACTGGGGCTCTGGGCTTCTCTAGCCACCTCATCTTCTGCTCATCCTCTCGCGCACTCTAAAGAGAGCTCAGGTGAGAAATTGCAAACGTCCAGCAATTGCTCAGAGATGAAAAGTGCCAGCACTGAAAGCTCTTGCTAGCCAGCACCCTTCCTTGGAAGCGCTTTCACAGGCGCAGCAACACTGGGGCTTTGCGCTTCTCTACCCACCAAAAGTCACGGTCCTTCTCTTTCCGTCTTGTAGACACGAGCTGAGAAATTGTAAACGTCCAGCAATTGCTCAGAGATGAAAAGTGCCAGCACTGAAAGCTGTTGCTAGCCAGCACCCTTCCTTGGAAGCGCTTTCACAGGCGCAGCAACACTGGGGCTTTGCGCTTCTCTACCCACCAAACGTCACGGTCCTTCTCTTTCCGTCTCGTAGACACGAGCTGAGAAATTGCAAACGTCGAGCAATTGCTCAGAGATGAAAAGTGCCAGCACTGAAAGCTGTTGCTAGCCAGCACCCTTCCTTGGAAGCGCTTGTGTAGGCCTAAGAACACTGGGGCTCTGGGCTTCTCTAGCCACCTCATCTTCTGCTCATCCTCTTGCGCACTCTAAAGAGAGCTCAGGTGAGAAATTGCAAACGTCCAGCAATTGCTCAGAGATGAAAAGTGCCAGCACTGAAAGCTGTTGCTAGCCAGCACCCTTCCTTGGAAGCGCTTTCACAGGCGCAGCAACACTGGGGCTTTGCGCTTCTCTACCCACCAAACGTCACGGTCCTTCTCTTTCCGTCGGTAGACACGAGCTGAGAAATTACAAACGTCGAGCAATTGCTGAGAGATGAAAAGTGCCAGCACTGAAAGCTGTTGCTAGCCAGCACCCTTCCTTGGAAGCGCTTTTGTAGGCCTAAGAGCATTGGGGCTCTGGGCTTCTCTAGCCACCTCATCTTCTGCTCATCCTCTCGCGCACTCTAAAGAGAGCTCAGGTGAGAAATTGCAAACGTCGAGCAATTGCTCCGAGATGAAAAGTGCCAGCACTGAAAGCTGTTGCTAGCCAGCACCCTTCCTTGGAAGCGCTTTCACAGGCGCAGCAACACTGGGGCTTTGCGCTTCTCTAGCCACCAAACGTCACGGTCCTTCTCTTTCCGTCTCGTAGACACGAGCTGAGAAATTGCAAACGTCGAGCAATTGCTCAGAGATGAAAAGTGCCAGCACTGAAAGCTGTTGCTAGCCAGCACCCTTCCTTGGAAGCGCTTTCACAGGCGCAGCAACACTGGGGCTTTGCGCTTCTCTACGCACCAAATGTCACGGTCCTTCTCTTTCCGTCTTGTAGACACGAGCTGAGAAATTGCAAACGTCGAGCAATTGCTCAGAGATGAAAAGTGCCAGCACTGAAAGCTGTTGCTAGCCAGCACCCTTCCTTGGAAGCGCTTTTGTAGGCCTAAGAACACTGGGGCTCTGGGCTTCTCTAGCCACCTCATCTTCTGCTCATCCTCTCGCGCACTCTAAAGAGAGCTCAGGTGAGAAATTGCAAACGTCGAGCAATTGCTCAGAGATGAAAAGTGCCAGCACTGAAAGCTGTTGCTAGCCAGCACCCTTCCTTGGAAGCGCTTTCACAGGCGCAGCAACACTGGGGCTTTGCGCTTCTATACGCACCAAACGTCACGGTCCTTCTCTTTCCGTCTCGTAGACACGAGCTGAGAAATTGCAAACGTCGAGCAATTGCTCAGAGATGAAAAGTGCCAGCACTGAAAGCTCTTGCTAGCCAGCACCCTTCCTTGGAAGCGCTTTTGTAGGGCTAAGAACACTGGGGCTCTGGGCTTCTCTAGCCACCTAATCTTCTGCTCATCCTCTCGCGCACTCTAAAGAGAGCTCAGGTGAGAAATTGCAAACGTCGAGCAATTGCTCAGAGATGAAAAGTGCCAGCACTGAAAGCTCTTGCTAGCCAGCACCCTTCCTTGGAAGCGCTTTCACAGGCGCAGCAACACTGGGGCTTTGCGCTTCTCTACCCACCAAAAGTCACGGTCCTTCTCTTTCCGTCTCGTAGACACGAGCTGAGAAATTGCAAACGTCGAGCAATTGCTCCGAGATGAAAAGTGCCAGCACTGAAAGCTGTTGCTAGCCAGCACCCTTCCTTGGAAGCGCTTTTGTAGGCCTAAGAACACTGGGGCTCTGGGCTTCTCTAGCCACCTCATCTTCTGCTCATCCTCTCGCGCTCTAAAGAGAGCTCAGGTGAGAAATTGCAAACGTCCAGCAATTGCTCAGAGATGAAAAGTGCCAGCACTGAAAGCTGTTGCTAGCCAGCACCCTTCCTTGGAAGCGCTTTCACAGGCGCAGCAACACTGGGGCTTTGCGCTTCTCTAGCCACCAAACGTCACGGTCCTTCTCTTTCCGTCTCGTAGACACGAGCTGAGAAATTGCAAACGTCGAGCAATTGCTCAGAGATGAAAAGTGCCAGCACTGAAAGCTGTTGCTAGCCAGCACCCTTCCTTGGAAGCGCTTGTGTAGGCCTAAGAACACTGGGGCTCTGGGCTTCTCTAGCCACCTCATCTTCTGCTCATCCTCTCGCGCACTCTAAAGAGAGCTCAGGTGAGAAATTGCAAACGTCGAGCAATTGCTCAGAGATGAAAAGTGCCAGCACTGAAAGCTCTTGCTAGCCAGCACCCTTCCTTGGAAGCGCTTTCACAGGCGCAGCAACACTGGGGCTTTGCGCTTCTCTACCCACCAAACGTCACGGTCCTTCTCTTTCCGTCTCGTAGACACGAGCTGAGAAATTACAAACGTCGAGCAATTGCTCAGAGATGAAAAGTGCCAGCACTGAAAGCTGTTGCTAGCCAGCACCCTTCCTTGGAAGCGCTTTTGTAGGCCTAAGAACATTGGGGCTCTGGGCTTCTCTAGCCACCTCATCTTCTGCTCATCCTCTCGCGCACTCTAAAGAGAGCTCAGGTGAGAAATTGCAAACGTCGAGCAATTGCTCAGAGATGAAAAGTGCCAGCACTGAAAGCTGTTGCTAGCCAGCACCCTTCCTTGGAAGCGCTTTCACAGGCGCAGCAACACTGGGGCTTTGCGCTTCTCTACCCACCAAACGTCACGGTCCTTCTCTTTCCGTCTCGTAGACACGAGCTGAGAAATTGCAAACGTCGAGCAATTGCTCAGAGATGAAAAGTGCCAGCACTGAAAGCTGTTGCTAGCCAGCACCCTTCCTTGGAAGCGCTTTCACAGGCGCAGCAACACTGGGGCTTTGCGCTTCTCTAGCCACCAAACGTCACGGTCCTTCTCTTTCCGTCTCGTAGACACGAGCTGAGAAATTGCAAACGTCGAGCAATTGCTCAGAGATGAAAAGTGCCAGCACTGAAAGCTGTTGCTAGCCAGCACCCTTCCTTGGAAGCGCTTGTGTAGGCCTAAGAACACTGGGGCTCTGGGCTTCTCTAGCCACCTCATCTTCTGCTCATCCTCTCGCGCACTCTAAAGAGAGCTCAGGTGAGAAATTGCAAACGTCCAGCAATTGCTCAGAGATGAAAAGTGCCAGCACTGAAAGCTGTTGCTAGCCAGCACCCTTCCTTGGAAGCGCTTTCACAGGCGCAGCAACACTGGGGCTTTGCGCTTCTCTACCCACCAAACGTCACGGTCCTTCTCTTTCCGTCGGTAGACACGAGCTGAGAAATTACAAACGTCGAGCAATTGCTGAGAGATGAAAAGTGCCAGCACTGAAAGCTGTTGCTAGCCAGCACCCTTCCTTGGAAGCGCTTTTGTAGGCCTAAGAGCATTGGGGCTCTGGGCTTCTCTAGCCACCTAATCTTCTGCTCATCCTCTCGCGCACTCTAAAGAGAGCTCAGGTGAGAAATTGCAAACGTCGAGCAATTGCTCCGAGATGAAAAGTGCCAGCACTGAAAGCTGTTGCTAGCCAGCACCCTTCCTTGGAAGCGCTTTCACAGGCGCAGCAACACTGGGGCTTTGCGCTTCTCTAGCCACCAAACGTCACGGTCCTTCTCTTTCCGTCTCGTAGACACGAGCTGAGAAATTGCAAACGTCGAGCAATTGCTCCGAGATGAAAAGTGCCAGCACTGAAAGCTGTTGCTAGCCAGCACCCTTCCTTGGAAGCGCTTTCACAGGCGCAGCAACACTGGGGCTTTGCGCTTCTCTACCCACCAAATGTCACGGTCCTTCTCTTTCCGTCTTGTAGACACGAGCTGAGAAATTGCAAACGTCGAGCAATTGCTCAGAGATGAAAAGTGCCAGCACTGAAAGCTGTTGCTAGCCAGCACCCTTCCTTGGAAGCGCTTTTGTAGGCCTAAGAACACTGGGGCTCTGGGCTTCTCTAGCCACCTCATCTTCTGCTCATCCTCTCGCGCACTCTAAAGAGAGCTCAGGTGAGAAATTGCAAACGTCGAGCAATTGCTCAGAGATGAAAAGTGCCAGCACTGAAAGCTGTTGCTAGCCAGCACCCTTCCTTGGAAGCGCTTTCACAGGCGCAGCAACACTGGGGCTTTGCGCTTCTCTACCCACCAAACGTCACGGTCCTTCTCTTTCCGTCCTAGACAAGAGCTGAGAAATTGCAAACGTCGAGCAATTGCTCAGAGATGAAAAGTGCCAGCACTGAAAGCTGTTGCTAGCCAGCACCCTTCCTTGGAAGCGCTTTTGTAGGCCTAAGAACACTGGGGCTCTGGGCTTCTCTAGCCACCTCATCTTCTGCTCATCCTCTCGCGCACTTTAAAGAGAGCTCAGGTGAGAAATTGCAAACGTCGAGCAATTGCTCAGAGATGAAAAGTGCCAGCACTGAAAGCTGTTGCTAGCCAGCACCCTTCCTTGGAAGCGCTTTCACAGGCGCAGCAACACTGGGGCTTTGCGCTTCTCTACCCACCAAACGTCACGGTCCTTCTCTTTCCGTCTTGTAGACACGAGCTGAGAAATTGCAAACGTCGAGCAATTGCTCAGAGATGAAAAGTGCCAGCACTGAAAGCTGTTGCTAGCCAGCACCCTTCCTTGGAAGCGCTTTCACAGGCGCAGCAACACTGGGGCTTTGCGCTTCTATACGCACCAAACGTCACGGTCCTTCTCTTTCCGTCTCGTAGACACGAGCTGAGAAATTGCAAACGTCCAGCAATTGCTCAGAGATGAAAAGTGCCAGCACTGAAAGCTCTTGCTAGCCAGCACCCTTCCTTGGAAGCGCTTGTGTAGGCCTAAGAACACTGGGGCTCTGGGCTTCTCTAGCCACCTCATCTTCTGCTCATCCTCTCGCGCACTCTAAAGAGAGCTCAGGTGAGAAATTGCAAACGTCCAGCAATTGCTCAGAGATGAAAAGTGCCAGCACTGAAAGCTCTTGCTAGCCAGCACCCTTCCTTGGAAGCGCTTTCACAGGCGCAGCAACACTGGGGCTTTGCGCTTCTCTAGCCACCAAACGTCACGGTCCTTCTCTTTCCGTCTCGTAGACACGAGCTGAGAAATTGCAAACGTCCAGCAATTGCTCAGAGATGAAAAGTGCCAGCACTGAAAGCTGTTGCTAGCCAGCACCCTTCCTTGGAAGCGCTTTCACAGGCGCAGCAACACTGGGGCTTTGCGCTTCTCTACCCACCAAACGTCACGGTCCTTCTCTTTCCGTCTCCTAGACACGAGCTGAGAAATTGCAAACGTCGAGCAATTGCTCAGAGATGAAAAGTGCCAGCACTGAAAGCTGTTGCTAGCCAGCACCCTTCCTTGGAAGCGCTTTTGTAGGCCTAAGAACACTGGGGCTCTGGCCTTCTCTAGCCACCTCATCTTCTGCTCATCCTCTTGCGCACTCTAAAGAGAGCTCAGGTGAGAAATTGCAAACGTCGAGCAATTGCTCAGAGATGAAAAGTGCCAGCACTGAAAGCTGTTGCTAGCCAGCACCCTTCCTTGGAAGCGCTTTCACAGGCGCAGCAACACTGGGGCTTTGCGCTTCTATACGCACCAAACGTCACGGTCCTTCTCTTTCCGTCTCGTAGACACGAGCTGAGAAATTGCAAACGTCGAGCAATTGCTCCGAGATGAAAAGTGCCAGCACTGAAAGCTGTTGCTAGCCAGCACCCTTCCTTGGAAGCGCTTTTGTAGGCCTAGGAACACTGGGGCTCTGGGCTTCTCTAGCCACCTAATCTTCTGCTCATCCTCTCGCGCACTCTAAAGAGAGCTCAGGTGAGAAATTGCAAATGTCGAGCAATTGCTCAGAGATGAAAAGTGCCAGCACTGAAAGCTGTTGCTAGCCAGCACCCTTCCTTGGAAGCGCTTTCACAGGCGCAGCAACACTGGGGCTTTGCGCTTCTCTAGCCACCAAACGTCACGGTCCTTCTCTTTCCGTCTCGTAGACACGAGCTGAGAAATTGCAAACGTCGAGCAATTGCTCCGAGATGAAAAGTGCCAGCACTGAAAGCTGTTGCTAGCCAGCACCCTTCCTTGGAAGCGCTTTCACAGGCGCAGCAACACTGGGGCTTTGCGCTTCTATACGCACCAAACGTCACGGTTCTTCTCTTTCCGTCTCGTAGACACGAGCTGAGAAATTGCAAACGTCGAGCAATTGCTCAGAGATGAAAAGTGCCAGCACTGAAAGCTGTTGCTAGCCAGCACCCTTCCTTGGAAGCGCTTTTGTAGGCCTAAGAACACTGGGGCTCTGGGCTTCTCTAGCCACCTCATCTTCTGCTCATCCTCTCGCGCACTCTAAAGAGAGCTCAGGTGAGAAATTGCAAACGTCGAGCAATTGCTCAGAGATGAAAAGTGCCAGCACTGAAAGCTCTTGCTAGCCAGCCCCCTTCCTTGGAAGCGCTTTCACAGGCGCAGCAACACTGGGGCTTTGCGCTTCTATACGCACCAAACGTCACGGTCCTTCTCTTTCCGTCTCGTAGACACGAGCTGAGAAATTGCAAACGTCGAGCAATTGCTCCGAGATGAAAAGTGCCAGCACTGAAAGCTCTTGCTAGCCAGCACCCTTCCTTGGAAGCGCTTTTGTAGGGCTAAGAACACTGGGGCTCTGGGCTTCTCTAGCCACCTCATCTTCTGCTCATCCTCTCGCGCACTCTAAAGAGAGCTCAGGTGAGAAATTGCAAACGTCGAGCAATTGCTCAGAGATGAAAAGTGCCAGCACTGAAAGCTGTTGCTAGCCAGCACCCTTCCTTGGAAGCGCTTTCACAGGCGCAGCAACACTGGGGCTTTGCGCTTCTCTACCCACCAAACGTCACGGTCCTTCTCTTTCCGTCTCGTAGACACGAGCTGAGAAATTGCAAACGTCGAGCAATTGCTCAGAGATGAAAAGTGCCAGCACTGAAAGCTGTTGCTAGCCAGCACCCTTCCTTGGAAGCGCTTTCACAGGCGCAGCAACACTGGGGCTTTGCGCTTCTCTACCCACCAAACGTCACGGTCCTTCTCTTTCCGTCTCGTAGACACGAGCTGAGAAATTGCAACCGTCGAGCAATTGCTCAGAGATGAAAAGTGCCAGCACTGAAAGCTGTTGCTAGCCAGCACCCTTCCTTGGAAGCGCTTTCACAGGCGCAGCAACACTGGGGCTTTGCGCTTCTCTAGCCACCAAACGTCACGGTCCTTCTCTTTCCGTCTTGTAGACACGAGCTGAGAAATTGCAAACGTCGAGCAATTGCTCCGAGATGAAAAGTGCCAGCACTGAAAGCTGTTGCTAGCCAGCACCCTTCCTTGGAAGCGCTTTTGTAGGCCTAAGAACACTGGGGCTCTGGGCTTCTCTAGCCACCTCATCTTCTGCTCATCCTCTCGCGCAGTCTAAAGAGAGCTCAGGTGAGAAATTGCAAACGTCGAGCAATTGCTCAGAGATGAAAAGTGCCAGCACTGAAAGCTCTTGCTAGCCAGCACCCTTCCTTGGAAGCGCTTTCACAGGCGCAGCAACACTGGGGCTTTGCGCTTCTCTACCCACCAAACGTCACGGTCCTTCTCTTTCCGTCGGTAGACACGAGCTGAGAAATTGCAAACGTCGAGCAATTGCTCAGAGATGAAAAGTGCCAGCACTGAAAGCTGTTGCTAGCCAGCACCCTTCCTTGGAAGCGCTTTTGTAGGCCTAAGAACACTGGGGCTCTGGGCTTCTCTAGCCACCTCATCTTCTGCTCATCCTCTCGCGCACTCTAAAGAGAGCTCAGGTGAGAAATTGCAAACGTCGAGCAATTGCTCCGAGATGAAAAGTGCCAGCACTGAAAGCTCTTGCTAGCCAGCACCCTTCCTTGGAAGCGCTTTCACAGGCGCAGCAACACTGGGGCTTTGCGCTTCTCTACCCACCAAACGTCACGGTCCTTCTCTTTCCGTCGGTAGACACGAGCTGAGAAATTACAAACGTCGAGCAATTGCTGAGAGATGAAAAGTGCCAGCACTGAAAGCTGTTGCTAGCCAGCACCCTTCCTTGGAAGCGCTTTTGTAGGCCTAAGAACAGTGGGGCTCTGGGCTTCTCTAGCCACCTCATCTTCTGCTCATCCTCTCGCGCACTCTAAAGAGAGCTCAGGTGAGAAATTGCAAACGTCGAGCAATTGCTCCGAGATGAAAAGTGCCAGCACTGAAAGCTGTTGCTAGCCAGCACCCTTCCTTGGAAGCGCTTTCACAGGCGCAGCAACACTGGGGCTTTGCGCTTCTCTAGCCACCAAACGTCACGGTCCTTCTCTTTCCGTCTCGTAGACACGAGCTGAGAAATTGCAAACGTCGAGCAATTGCTCCGAGATGAAAAGTGCCAGCACTGAAAGCTCTTGCTAGCCAGCACCCTTCCTTGGAAGCGCTTTCACAGGCGCAGCAACACTGGGGCTTTGCGCTTCTCTACGCACCAAATGTCACGGTCCTTCTCTTTCCGTCTTGTAGACACGAGCTGAGAAATTGCAAACGTCGAGCAATTGCTCAGAGATGAAAAGTGCCAGCACTGAAAGCTGTTGCTAGCCAGCACCCTTCCTTGGAAGCGCTTTTGTAGGCCTAAGAACACTGGGGCTCTGGGCTTCTCTAGCCACCTCATCTTCTGCTCATCCTCTCGCGCACTCTAAAGAGAGCTCAGGTGAGAAATTGCAAACGTCGAGCAATTGCTCAGAGATGAAAAGTGCCAGCACTGAAAGCTCTTGCTAGCCAGCACCCTTCCTTGGAAGCGCTTTCACAGGCGCAGCAACACTGGGGCTTTGCGCTTCTCTACCCACCAAAAGTCACGGTCCTTCTCTTTCCGTCCTAGACAAGAGCTGAGAAATTGCAAACGTCGAGCAATTGCTCAGAGATGAAAAGTGCCAGCACTGAAAGCTGTTGCTAGCCAGCACCCTTCCTTGGAAGCGCTTTTGTAGGGCTAAGAACACTGGGGCTCTGGGCTTCTCTAGCCACCTAATCTTCTGCTCATCCTCTCGCGCTCTAAAGAGAGCTCAGGTGAGAAATTGCAAACGTCCAGCAACTGCTCAGAGATGAAAAGTGCCAGCACTGAAAGCTGTTGCTAGCCAGCACCCTTCCTTGGAAGCGCTTTCACAGGCGCAGCAACACTGGGGCTTTGCGCTTCTCTAGCCACCAAACGTCACGGTCCTTCTCTTTCCGTCTCGTAGACACGAGCTGAGAAATTGCAAACGTCGAGCAATTGCTCAGAGATGAAAAGTGCCAGCACTGAAAGCTGTTGCTAGCCAGCACCCTTCCTTGGAAGCGCTTTTGTAGGCCTAAGAACACTGGGGCTCTGGGCTTCTCTAGCCACCTAATCTTCTGCTCATCCTCTCGCGCACTCTAAAGAGAGCTCAGGTGAGAAATTGCAAACGTCGAGCAATTGCTCAGAGATGAAAAGTGCCAGCACTGAAAGCTGTTGCTAGCCAGCACCCTTCCTTGGAAGCGCTTTCACAGGCGCAGCAACACTGGGGCTTTGCGCTTCTCTACCCACCAAACGTCACGGTCCTTCTCTTTCCGTCGGTAGACACGAGCTGAGAAATTACAAACGTCGAGCAATTGCTGAGAGATGAAAAGTGCCAGCACTGAAAGCTGTTGCTAGCCAGCACCCTTCCTTGGAAGCGCTTTCACAGGCGCAGCAACACTGGTGCTTTGCGCTTCTCTAGCCACCTCATCTTCTGCTCATCCTCTCGCGCACTCTAAAGAGAGCTCAGGTGAGAAATTGCAAACGTCGAGCAATTGCTCAGAGATGAAAAGTGCCAGCACTGAAAGCTCTTGCTAGCCAGCACCCTTCCTTGGAAGCGCTTTCACAGGCGCAGCAACACTGGGGCTTTGCGCTTCTCTACCCACCAAACGTCACGGTCCTTCTCTTTCCGTCTCGTAGACACGAGCTGAGAAATTGCAAACGTCAAGCAATTGCTCAGAGATGAAAAGTGCCAGCACTGAAAGCTGTTGCTAGCCAGCACCCTTCCTTGGAAGCGCTTTCACAGGCGCAGCAACACTGGGGCTTTGCGCTTCTCTAGCCACCAAACGTCACGGTCCTTCTCTTTCCGTCTCGTAGACACGAGCTGAGAAATTGAAAACGTCGAGCAATTGCTCAGAGATGAAAAGTGCCAGCACTGAAAGCTCTTGCTAGCCAGCACCCTTCCTTGGAAGCGCTTTTGTAGGCCTAAGAACACTGGGGCTCTGGGCTTCTCTAGCCACCTCATCTTCTGCTCATCCTCTCGCGCACTCTAAAGAGAGCTCAGGTGAGAAATTGCAAACGTCGAGCAATTGCTCAGAGATGAAAAGTGCCAGCACTGAAAGCTCTTGCTAGCCAGCACCCTTCCTTGGAAGCGCTTTCACAGGCGCAGCAACACTGGGGCTTTGCGCTTCTCTACCCACCAAACGTCACGGTCCTTCTCTTTCCGTCGGTAGACACGAGCTGAGAAATTACAAACGTCGAGCAATTGCTGAGAGATGAAAAGTGCCAGCACTGAAAGCTGTTGCTAGCCAGCACCCTTCCTTGGAAGCGCTTTCACAGGCGCAGCAACACTGGGGCTTTGCGCTTCTCTAGCCACCAAGCGTCACGGTCCTTCTCTTTCCGTCTCGTAGACACGAGCTGAGAAATTGCAAACGTCGAGCAATTGCTCAGAGATGAAAAGTGCCAGCACTGAAAGCTGTTGCTAGCCAGCACCCTTCCTTGGAAGCGCTTGTGTAGGCCTAAGAACACTGGGGCTCTGGGCTTCTCTAGCCACCTCATCTTCTGCTCATCCTCTCGCGCACTCTAAAGAGAGCTCAGGTGAGAAATTGCAAACGTCGAGCAATTGCTCAGAGATGAAAAGTGCCAGCACTGAAAGCTGTTGCTAGCCAGCACCCTTCCTTGGAAGCGCTTTCACAGGCGCAGCAACACTGGGGCTTTGCGCTTCTCTACCCACCAAACGTCACGGTCCTTCTCTTTCCGTCGGTAGACACGAGCTGAGAAATTACAAACGTCGAGCAATTGCTGAGAGATGAAAAGTGCCAGCACTGAAAGCTCTTGCTAGCCAGCACCCTTCCTTGGAAGCGCTTTTGTAGGCCTAAGAGCATTGGGGCTCTGGGCTTCTCTAGCCACCTCATCTTCTGCTCATCCTCTCGCGCACTCTAAAGAGAGCTCAGGTGAGAAATTGCAAACGTCGAGCAATTGCTCCGAGATGAAAAGTGCCAGCACTGAAAGCTGTTGCTAGCCAGCACCCTTCCTTGGAAGCGCTTTCACAGGCACAGCAACACTGGGGCTTTGCGCTTCTCTAGCCACCAAACGTCACGGTCCTTCTCTTTCCGTCTCGTAGACACGAGCTGAGAAATTGCAAACGTCGAGCAATTGCTCAGAGATGAAAAGTGCCAGCACTGAAAGCTGTTGCTAGCCAGCACCCTTCCTTGGAAGCGCTTTCACAGGCGCAGCAACACTGGGGCTTTGCGCTTCTCTACGCACCAAATGTCACGGTCCTTCTCTTTCCGTCTTGTAGACACGAGCTGAGAAATTGCAAACGTCGAGCAATTGCTCAGAGATGAAAAGTGCCAGCACTGAAAGCTGTTGCTAGCCAGCACCCTTCCTTGGAAGCGCTTTTGTAGGCCTAAGAACACTGGGGCTCTGGGCTTCTCTAGCCACTTAATCTTCTGCTCATCCTCTCGCGCTCTAAAGAGAGCTCAGGTGAGAAATTGCAAACGTCGAGCAATTGCTCAGAGATGAAAAGTGCCAGCACTGAAAGCTGTTGCTAGCCAGCACCCTTCCTTGGAAGCGCTTTCACAGGCGCAGCAACACTGGGGCTTTGCGCTTCTCTACCCACCAAACGTCACGGTCCTTCTCTTTCCGTCTCGTAGACACGAGCTGAGAAATTACAAACGTCGAGCAATTGCTCAGAGATGAAAAGTGCCAGCACTGAAAGCTGTTGCTAGCCAGCACCCTTCCTTGGAAGCGCTTTTGTAGGCCTAAGAACATTGGGGCTCTGGGCTTCTCTAGCCACCTCATCTTCTGCTCATCCTCTCGCGCACTCTAAAGAGAGCTCAGGTGAGAAATTGCAAACGTCGAGCAATTGCTCAGAGATGAAAAGTGCCAGCACTGAAAGCTCTTGCTAGCCAGCACCCTTCCTTGGAAGCGCTTTCACAGGCGCAGCAACACTGGGGCTTTGCGCTTCTCTAGCCACCAAACGTCACGGTCCTTCTCTTTCCGTCGGTAGACACGAGCTGAGAAATTGCAAACGTCGAGCAATTGCTCAGAGATGAAAAGTGCCAGCACTGAAAGCTGTTGCTAGCCAGCACCCTTCCTTGGAAGCGCTTTTGTAGCCCTTAGAACACTGGGGCTCTGGGCTTCTCTAGCCACCTCATCTTCTGCTCATCCTCTCGCGCACTCTAAAGAGAGCTCAGGTGAGAAATTGCAAACGTCGAGCAATTGCTCAGAGATGAAAAGTGCCAGCACTGAAAGCTGTTGCTAGCCAGCACCCTTCCTTGGAAGCGCTTTCACAGGCGCAGCAACACTGGGGCTTTGCGCTTCTCTACCCACCAAACGTCACGGTCCTTCTCTTTCTGTCGGTAGACACGAGCTGAGAAATTACAAACGTCAAGCAATTGCTCAGAGATGAAAAGTGCCAGCACTGAAAGCTGTTGCTAGCCAGCACCCTTCCTTGGAAGCGCTTTCACAGGCGCAGCAACACTGGGGCTTTGCGCTTCTCTAGCCACCAAACGTCACGGTCCTTCTCTTTCCGTCTCGTAGACACGAGCTGAGAAATTGCAAACGTCGAGCAATTGCTCCGAGATGAAAAGTGCCAGCACTGAAAGCTGTTGCTAGCCAGCACCCTTCCTTGGAAGCGCTTTTGTAGGCCTAAGAACACTGGGGCTCTGGGCTTCTCTAGCCACCTCATCTTCTGCTCATCCTCTCGCGCACTCTAAAGAGAGCTCAGGTGAGAAATTGCAAACGTCGAGCAATTGCTCAGAGATGAAAAGTGCCAGCACTGAAAGCTGTTGCTAGCCAGCACCCTTCCTTGGAAGCGCTTTCACAGGCGCAGCAACACTGGGGCTTTGCGCTTCTCTACCCACCAAACATCACGGTCCTTCTCTTTCCGTCGGTAGACACGAGCTGAAAAATTACAAACGTCGAGCAATTGCTCAGAGATGAAAAGTGCCAGCACTGAAAGCTGTTGCTAGCCAGCACCCTTCCTTGGAAGCGCTTTTGTAGGCCTAAGAACATTGGGGCTCTAGGCTTCTCTAGCCACCTCATCTTCTGCTCATCCTCTCGCGCACTCTAAAGAGAGCTCAGGTGAGAAATTGCAAACGTCGAGCAATTGCTCAGAGATGAAAAGTGCCAGCACTGAAAGCTGTTGCTAGCCAGCACCCTTCCTTGGAAGCGCTTTCACAGGCGCAGCAACACTGGGGCTTTGCGCTTCTCTACCCACCAAACGTCACGGTCCTTCTCTTTCCGTCTCGTAGACACGAGCTGAGAAATTGCAAACGTCGAGCAATTGCTCAGAGATGAAAAGTGCCAGCACTGAAAGCTCTTGCTAGCCAGCACCCTTCCTTGGAAGCGCTTTCACAGGCGCAGCAACACTGGGGCTTTGCGCTTCTCTACCCACCAAAAGTCACGGTCCTTCTCTTTCCGTCTTGTAGACACGAGCTGAGAAATTGCAAACGTCGAGCAATTGCTCCGAGATGAAAAGTGCCAGCACTGAAAGCTGTTGCTAGCCAGCACCCTTCCTTGGAAGCGCTTTCACAGGCGCAGCAACACTGGGGCTTTGCGCTTCTCTACCCACCAAACGTCACGGTCCTTCTCTTTCCGTCTCGTAGACACGAGCTGAGAAATTGCAAACGTCGAGCAATTGCTCAGAGATGAAAAGTGCCAGCACTGAAAGCTGTTGCTAGCCAGCACCCTTCCTTGGAAGCGCTTGTGTAGGCCTAAGAACACTGGGGCTCTGGGCTTCTCTAGCCACCTCATCTTCTGCTCATCCTCTCGCGCACTCTAAAGAGAGCTCAGGTGAGAAATTGCAAACGTCCAGCAATTGCTCAGAGATGAAAAGTGCCAGCACTGAAAGCTGTTGCTAGCCAGCACCCTTCCTTGGAAGCGCTTTCACAGGCGCAGCAACACTGGGGCTTTGCGCTTCTCTACCCACCAAACGTCACGGTCCTTCTCTTTCCGTCGGTAGACACGAGCTGAGAAATTACAAACGTCGAGCAATTGCTGAGAGATGAAAAGTGCCAGCACTGAAAGCTGTTGCTAGCCAGCACCCTTCCTTGGAAGCGCTTTTGTAGGCCTAAGAGCATTGGGGCTCTGGGCTTTTCTAGCCACCTCATCTTCTGCTCATCCTCTCGCGCACTCTAAAGAGAGCTCAGGTGAGAAATTGCAAACGTCGAGCAATTGCTCCGAGATGAAAAGTGCCAGCACTGAAAGCTCTTGCTAGCCAGCACCCTTCCTTGGAAGCGCTTTCACAGGCGCAGCAACACTGGGGCTTTGCGCTTCTCTAGCCACCAAACGTCACGGTCCTTCTCTTTCCGTCTCGTAGACACGAGCTGAGAAATTGCAAACGTCGAGCAATTGCTCCGAGATGAAAAGTGCCAGCACTGAAAGCTGTTGCTAGCCAGCACCCTTCCTTGGAAGCGCTTTCACAGGCGCAGCAACACTGGGGCTTTGCGCTTCTCTACGCACCAAATGTCACGGTCCTTCTCTTTCCGTCTTGTAGACACGAGCTGAGAAATTGCAAACGTCGAGCAATTGCTCAGAGATGAAAAGTGCCAGCACTGAAAGCTGTTGCTAGCCAGCACCCTTCCTTGGAAGCGCTTTTGTAGGCCTAAGAACAGTGGGGCTCTGGGCTTCTCTAGCCACCTCATCTTCTGCTCATCCTCTCGCGCACTCTAAAGAGAGCTCAGGTGAGAAATTGCAAACGTCGAGCAATTGCTCAGAGATGAAAAGTGCCAGCACTGAAAGCTGTTGCTAGCCAGCACCCTTCCTTGGAAGCGCTTTCACAGGCGCAGCAACACTGGGGCTTTGCGCTTCTCTAGCCACCAAACGTCACGGTCCTTCTCTTTCCGTCTCGTAGACACGAGCTGAGAAATTGCAAACGTCGAGCAATTGCTCCGAGATGAAAAGTGCCAGCACTGAAAGCTCTTGCTAGCCAGCACCCTTCCTTGGAAGCGCTTTTGTAGGGCTAAGAACACTGGGGCTCTGGGCTTCTCTAGCCACCTCATCTTCTGCTCATCCTCTCGCGCACTCTAAAGAGAGCTCAGGTGAGAAATTGCAAACGTCGAGCAATTGCTCAGAGATGAAAAGTGCCAGCACTGAAAGCTCTTGCTAGCCAGCACCCTTCCTTGGAAGCGCTTTCACAGGCGCAGCAACACTGGGGCTTTGCGCTTCTCTACCCACCAAAAGTCACGGTCCTTCTCTTTCCGTCCTAGACAAGAGCTGAGAAATTGCAAACGTCGAGCAATTGCTCAGAGATGAAAAGTGCCAGCACTGAAAGCTGTTGCTAGCCAGCACCCTTCCTTGGAAGCGCTTTTGTAGGCCTAAGAACACTGGGGCTCTGGGCTTCTCTAGCCACTTAATCTTCTGCTCATCCTCTCGCGCTCTAAAGAGAGCTCAGGTGAGAAATTGCAAACGTCCAGCAACTGCTCAGAGATGAAAAGTGCCAGCACTGAAAGCTGTTGCTAGCCAGCACCCTTCCTTGGAAGCGCTTTCACAGGCGCAGCAACACTGGGGCTTTGCGCTTCTCTAGCCACCAAACGTCACGGTCCTTCTCTTTCCGTCTCGTAGACACGAGCTGAGAAATTGCAAACGTCGAGCAATTGCTCAGAGATGAAAAGTGCCAGCACTGAAAGCTGTTGCTAGCCAGCACCCTTCCTTGGAAGCGCTTTTGTAGGCCTAAGAACACTGGGGCTCTGGGCTTCTCTAGCCACCTCATCTTCTGCTCATCCTCTCGCGCACTCTAAAGAGAGCTCAGGTGAGAAATTGCAAACGTCGAGCAATTGCTCAGAGATGAAAAGTGCCAGCACTGAAAGCTGTTGCTAGCCAGCACCCTTCCTTGGAAGCGCTTTCACAGGCGCAGCAACACTGGGGCTTTGCGCTTCTCTACCCACCAAACGTCACGGTCCTTCTCTTTCCGTCGGTAGACACGAGCTGAGAAATTACAAACGTCGAGCAATTGCTGAGAGATGAAAAGTGCCAGCACTGAAAGCTGTTGCTAGCCAGCACCCTTCCTTGGAAGCGCTTTTGTAGGCCTAAGAACACTGGGGCTCTGGGCTTCTCTAGCCACCTCATCTTCTGCTCATCCTCTCGCGCACTCTAAAGAGAGCTCAGGTGAGAAATTGCAAACGTCGAGCAATTGCTCAGAGATGAAAAGTGCCAGCACTGAAAGCTGTTGCTAGCCAGCACCCTTCCTTGGAAGCGCTTTCACAGGCGCAGCAACACTGGGGCTTTGCGCTTCTCTACCCACCAAACGTCACGGTCCTTCTCTTTCCGTCTCGTAGACACGAGCTGAGAAATTGCAAACGTCAAGCAATTGCTGAGAGATGAAAAGTGCCAGCACTGAAAGCTGTTGCTAGCCAGCACCCTTCCTTGGAAGCGCTTTCACAGGCGCAGCAACACTGGGGCTTTGCGCTTCTCTAGCCACCAAACGTCACGGTCCTTCTCTTTCCGTCTCGTAGACACGAGCTGAGAAATTGCAAACGTCGAGCAATTGCTCAGAGATGAAAAGTGCCAGCACTGAAAGCTGTTGCTAGCCAGCACCCTTCCTTGGAAGCGCTTTCACAGGCGCAGCAACACTGGGGCTTTGCGCTTCTCTAGCCACCAAACGTCACGGTCCTTCTCTTTCCGTCTCGTAGACACGAGCTGAGAAATTGCAAACGTCGAGCAATTGCTCCGAGATGAAAAGTGCCAGCACTGAAAGCTGTTGCTAGCCAGCACCCTTCCTTGGAAGCGCTTTTGTAGGCCTAAGAACACTGGGGCTCTGGGCTTCTCTAGCCACCTAATCTTCTGCTCATCCTCTCGCGCACTCTAAAGAGAGCTCAGGTGAGAAATTGCAAACGTCCAGCAATTGCTCAGAGATGAAAAGTGCCAGCACTGAAAGCTGTTGCTAGCCAGCACCCTTCCTTGGAAGCGCTTTCACAGGCGCAGCAACACTGGGGCTTTGCGCTTCTCTACCCACCAAACGTCACGGTCCTTCTCTTTCCGTCGGTAGACACGAGCTGAGAAATTACAAACTTCGAGCAATTGCTGAGAGATGAAAAGTGCCAGCACTGAAAGCTGTTGCTAGCCAGCACCCTTCCTTGGAAGCGCTTTCACAGGCGCAGCAACACTGGGGCTTTGCGCTTCTCTACCCACCAAACGTCACGGTCCTTCTCTTTCCGTCTCGTAGACACGAGCTGAGAAATTGCAAACGTCGAGCAATTGCTCAGAGATGAAAAGTGCCAGCACTGAAAGCTGTTGCTAGCCAGCACCCTTCCTTGGAAGCGCTTGTGTAGGCCTAAGAACACTGGGGCTCTGGGCTTCTCTAGCCACCTCATCTTCTGCTCATCCTCTCGCGCACTCTAAAGAGAGCTCAGGTGAGAAATTGGAAACGTGGAGCAATTGCTCAGAGATGAAAAGTGCCAGCACTGAAAGCTGTTGCTAGCCAGCACCCTTCCTTGGAAGCGCTTTCACAGGCGCAGCAACACTGGGGCTTTGCGCTTCTCTACCCACCAAACGTCACGGTCCTTCTCTTTCCGTCCTAGACAAGAGCTGAGAAATTACAAACGTCGAGCAATTGCTGAGAGATGAAAAGTGCCAGCACTGAAAGCTGTTGCTAGCCAGCACCCTTCCTTGGAAGCGCTTTTGTAGGCCTAAGAGCATTGGGGCTCTGGGCTTCTCTAGCCACCTCATCTTCTGCTCATCCTCTCGCGCACTCTAAAGAGAGCTCAGGTGAGAAATTGCAAACGTCGAGCAATTGCTCCGAGATGAAAAGTGCCAGCACTGAAAGCTGTTGCTAGCCAGCACCCTTCCTTGGAAGCGCTTTCACAGGCGCAGCAACACTGGGGCTTTGCGCTTCTCTAGCCACCAAACGTCACGGTCCTTCTCTTTCCGTCTCGTAGACACGAGCTGAGAAATTGCAAACGTCGAGCAATTGCTCAGAGATGAAAAGTGCCAGCACTGAAAGCTGTTGCTAGCCAGCACCCTTCCTTGGAAGCGCTTTCACAGGCGCAGCAACACTGGGGTTTTGCGCTTCTCTACGCACCAAATGTCACGGTCCTTCTCTTTCCGTCTTGTAGACACGAGCTGAGAAATTGCAAACGTCGAGCAATTGCTCAGAGATGAAAAGTGCCAGCACTGAAAGCTGTTGCTAGCCAGCACCCTTCCTTGGAAGCGCTTTTGTAGGCCTAAGAACACTGGGGCTCTGGGCTTCTCTAGCCACCTCATCTTCTGCTCATCCTCTTGCGCACTCTAAAGAGAGCTCAGGTGAGAAATTGCAAACGTCGAGCAATTGCTCAGAGATGAAAAGTGCCAGCACTGAAAGCTCTTGCTAGCCAGCACCCTTCCTTGGAAGCGCTTTCACAGGCGCAGCAACACTGGGGCTTTGCGCTTCTATACGCACCAAACGTCACGGTCCTTCTCTTTCCGTCTCGTAGACACGAGCTGAGAAATTGCAAACGTCGAGCAATTGCTCCGAGATGAAAAGTGCCAGCACTGAAAGCTGTTGCTAGCCAGCACCCTTCCTTGGAAGCGCTTTCACAGGCGCAGCAACACTGGGGCTTTGTGCTTCTCTACCCACCAAACGTCACGGTCCTTCTCTTTCCGTCCTAGACAAGAGCTGAGAAATTGCAAACGTCGAGCAATTGCTCAGAGATGAAAAGTGCCAGCACTGAAAGCTGTTGCTAGCCAGCACCCTTCCTTGGAAGCGCTTTTGTAGGGCTAAGAACACTGGGGCTCTGGGCTTCTCTAGCCACTTAATCTTCTGCTCATCCTCTCGCGCTCTAAAGAGAGCTCAGGTGAGAAATTGCAAACGTCGAGCAATTGCTCCGAGATGAAAAGTGCCAGCACTGAAAGCTGTTGCTAGCCAGCACCCTTCCTTGGAAGCGCTTTCACAGGCGCAGCAACACTGGGGCTTTGCGCTTCTCTAGCCACCAAACGTCACGGTCCTTCTCTTTCCGTCTCGTAGACACGAGCTGAGAAATTGCAAACGTCGAGCAATTGCTCAGAGATGAAAAGTGCCAGCACTGAAAGCTGTTGCTAGCCAGCACCCTTCCTTGGAAGCGCTTTTGTAGGCCTAAGAACATTGGGGCTCTGGGCTTCTCTAGCCACCTCATCTTCTGCTCATCCTCTCGCGCACTCTAAAGAGAGCTCAGGTGAGAAATTGCAAACGTCGAGCAATTGCTCAGAGATGAAAAGTGCCAGCACTGAAAGCTCTTGCTAGCCAGCACCCTTCCTTGGAAGCGCTTTCACAGGCGCAGCAACACTGGGGCTTTGCGCTTCTCTAGCCACCAAACGTCACGGTCCTTCTCTTTCCGTCTCGTAGACACGAGCTGAGAAATTGCAAACGTCGAGCAATTGCTCAGAGATGAAAAGTGCCAGCACTGAAAGCTGTTGCTAGCCAGCACCCTTCCTTGGAAGCGCTTTCACAGGCGCAGCAACACTGGGGCTTTGCGCTTCTCTAGCCACCAAACGTCACGGTCCTTCTCTTTCCGTCGGTAGACACGAGCTGAGAAATTGCAAACGTCGAGCAATTGCTCAGAGATGAAAAGTGCCAGCACTGAAAGCTGTTGCTAGCCAGCACCCTTCCTTGGAAGCGCTTTTGTAGGCCTAAGAACACTGGGGCTCTGGGCTTCTCTAGCCACCTAATCTTCTGCTCATCCTCTCGCGCACTCTAAAGAGAGCTCAGGTGAGAAATTGCAAACGTCCAGCAATTGCTCAGAGATGAAAAGTGCCAGCACTGAAAGCTGTTGCTAGCCAGCACCCTTCCTTGGAAGCGCTTTCACAGGCGCAGCAACACTGGGGCTTTGCGCTTCTCTACCCACCAAACGTCACGGTCCTTCTCTTTCCGTCGGTAGACACGAGCTGAGAAATTACAAACGTCGAGCAATTGCTCAGAGATGAAAAGTGCCAGCACTGAAAGCTGTTGCTAGCCAGCACCCTTCCTTGGAAGCGCTTTCACAGGCGCAGCAACACTGGGGCTTTGCGCTTCTCTAGCCACCAAACGTCACGGTCCTTCTCTTTCCGTCGGTAGACACGAGCTGAGAAATTGCAAACGTCGAGCAATTGCTCAGAGATGAAAAGTGCCAGCACTGAAAGCTGTTGCTAGCCAGCACCCTTCCTTGGAAGCGCTTTTGTAGGCCTAAGAACACTGGGGCTCTGGGCTTCTCTAGCCACCTAATCTTCTGCTCATCCTCTCGCGCACTCTAAAGAGAGCTCAGGTGAGAAATTGCAAACGTCGAGCAATTGCTCAGAGATGAAAAGTGCCAGCACTGAAAGCTGTTGCTAGCCAGCACCCTTCCTTGGAAGCGCTTTCACAGGCGCAGCAACACTGGGGCTTTGCGCTTCTCTACCCACCAAACGTCACGGTCCTTCTCTTTCCGTCGGTAGACACGAGCTGAGAAATTACAAACGTCGAGCAATTGCTCAGAGATGAAAAGTGCCAGCACTGAAAGCTGTTGCTAGCCAGCACCCTTCCTTGGAAGCGCTTTTGTAGGCCTAAGAACATTGGGGCTCTAGGCTTCTCTAGCCACCTCATCTTCTGCTCATCCTCTCGCGCACTCTAAAGAGAGCTCAGGTGAGAAATTGCAAACGTCGAGCAATTGCTCAGAGATGAAAAGTGCCAGCACTGAAAGCTGTTGCTAGCCAGCACCCTTCCTTGGAAGCGCTTTCACAGGCGCAGCAACACTGGGGCTTTGCGCTTCTCTACGCACCAAATGTCACGGTCCTTCTCTTTCCGTCTCGTAGACACGAGCTGAGAAATTGCAAACGTCGAGCAATTGCTCAGAGATGAAAAGTGCCAGCACTGAAAGCTCTTGCTAGCCAGCACCCTTCCTTGGAAGCGCTTTTGTAGGCCTAAGAACACTGGGGCTCTGGGCTTCTCTAGCCACCTCATCTTCTGCTCATCCTCTCGCGCACTCTAAAGAGAGCTCAGGTGAGAAATTGCAAACGTCGAGCAATTGCTCAGAGATGAAAAGTGCCAGCACTGAAAGCTGTTGCTAGCCAGCACCCTTCCTTGGAAGCGCTTTCACAGGCGCAGCAACACTGGGGCTTTGCGCTTCTCTAGCCACCAAACGTCACGGTCCTTCTCTTTCCGTCTTGTAGACACGAGCTGAGAAATTGCAAACGTCGAGCAATTGCTCAGAGATGAAAAGTGCCAGCACTGAAAGCTGTTGCTAGCCAGCACCCTTCCTTGGAAGCGCTTTTGTAGGCCTAAGAACACTGGGGCTCTGGGCTTCTCTAGCCACCTCATCTTCTGCTCATCCTCTCGCGCACTCTAAAGAGAGCTCAGGTGAGAAATTGCAAACGTCGAGCAATTGCTCAGAGATGAAAAGTGCCAGCACTGAAAGCTGTTGCTAGCCAGCACCCTTCCTTGGAAGCGCTTTCACAGGCGCAGCAACACTGGGGCTTTGCGCTTCTCTACCCACCAAAAGTCACGGTCCTTCTCTTTCCGTCGGTAGACACGAGCTGAGAAATTGCAAACGTCGAGCAATTGCTCAGAGATGAAAAGTGCCAGCACTGAAAGCTGTTGCTAGCCAGCACCCTTCCTTGGAAGCGCTTTTGTAGGCCTAAGAACACTGGGGCTCTGGGCTTCTCTAGCCACCTCATCTTCTGCTCATCCTCTCGCGCACTCTAAAGAGAGCTCAGGTGAGAAATTGCAAACGTCGAGCAATTGCTCAGAGATGAAAAGTGCCAGCACTGAAAGCTGTTGCTAGCCAGCACCCTTCCTTGGAAGCGCTTTCACAGGCGCAGCAACACTGGGGCTTTGCGCTTCTCTACCCACCAAACGTCACGGTCCTTCTCTTTCCGTCTTGTAGACACGAGCTGAGAAATTGCAAACGTCGAGCAATTGCTCAGAGATGAAAAGTGCCAGCACTGAAAGCTGTTGCTAGCCAGCACCCTTCCTTGGAAGCGCTTTCACAGGCGCAGCAACACTGGGGCTTTGCGCTTCTCTAGCCACCAAACGTCACGGTCCTTCTCTTTCCGTCTCGTAGACACGAGCTGAGAAATTGCAAACGTCGAGCAATTGCTCAGAGATGAAAAGTGCCAGCACTGAAAGCTCTTGCTAGCCAGCCCCCTTCCTTGGAAGCGCTTTTGTAGGGCTAAGAACACTGGGGCTCTGGGCTTCTCTAGCCACCTCATCTTCTGCTCATCCTCTCGCGCACTCTAAAGAGAGCTCAGGTGAGAAATTGCAAACGTGGAGCAATTGCTCAGAGATGAAAAGTGCCAGCACTGAAAGCTGTTGCTAGCCAGCACCCTTCCTTGGAAGCGCTTTCACAGGCGCAGCAACACTGGGGCTTTGCGCTTCTCTACCCACCAAACGTCACGGTCCTTCTCTTTCCGTCTCGTAGACACGAGCTGAGAAATTGCAAACGTCGAGCAATTGCTCAGAGATGAAAAGTGCCAGCACTGAAAGCTCTTGCTAGCCAGCACCCTTCCTTGGAAGCGCTTTCACAGGCGCAGCAACACTGGGGCTTTGCGCTTCTCTAGCCACCAAACGTCACGGTCCTTCTCTTTCCGTCTCGTAGACACGAGCTGAGAAATTGCAAACGTCGAGCAATTGCTCAGAGATGAAAAGTGCCAGCACTGAAAGCTGTTGCTAGCCAGCACCCTTCCTTGGAAGCGCTTTCACAGGCGCCGCAACACTGGGGCTTTGTGCTTCTCTACCCACCAAACGTCACGGTCCTTCTCTTTCCGTCGGTAGACACGAGCTGAGAAATTGCAAACGTCGAGCAATTGCTCAGAGATGAAAAGTGCCAGCACTGAAAGCTGTTGCTAGCCAGCACCCTTCCTTGGAAGCGCTTTTGTAGGCCTAAGAACACTGGGGCTCTGGGCTTCTCTAGCCACCTCATCTTCTGCTCATCCTCTCGCGCACTCTAAAGAGAGCTCAGGGGAGAAATTGCAAACGTCGAGCAATTGCTCCGAGATGAAAAGTGCCAGCACTGAAAGCTGTTGCTAGCCAGCACCCTTCCTTGGAAGCGCTTTCACAGGCGCAGCAACACTGGGGCTTTGCGCTTCTATACGCACCAAACGTCACGGTCCTTCTCTTTCCGTCTCGTAGACACGAGCTGAGAAATTGCAAACGTCGAGCAATTGCTCAGAGATGAAAAGTGCCAGCACTGAAAGCTCTTGCTAGCCAGCACCCTTCCTTGGAAGCGCTTTTGTAGGCCTAAGAACACTGGGGCTCTGGGCTTCTCTAGCCACCTCATCTTCTGCTCATCCTCTCGCGCACTCTAAAGAGAGCTCAGGTGAGAAATTGCAAACGTCGAGCAATTGCTCAGAGATGAAAAGTGCCAGCACTGAAAGCTGTTGCTAGCCAGCACCCTTCCTTGGAAGCGCTTTCACAGGCGCAGCAACACTGGGGCTTTGCGGTTCTCTACCCACCAAAAGTCACGGTCCTTCTCTTTCCGTCGGTAGACACGAGCTGAGAAATTGCAAACGTCGAGCAATTGCTCAGAGATGAAAAGTGCCAGCACTGAAAGCTCTTGCTAGCCAGCACCCTTCCTTGGAAGCGCTTTTGTAGGCCTAAGAACACTGGGGCTCTGGGCTTCTCTAGCCACCTCATCTTCTGCTCATCCTCTCGCGCACTCTAAAGAGAGCTCAGGTGAGAAATTGCAAACGTCGAGCAATTGCTCAGAGATGAAAAGTGCCAGCACTGAAAGCTGTTGCTAGCCAGCACCCTTCCTTGGAAGCGCTTTCACAGGCGCAGCAACACTGGGGCTTTGCGCTTCTCTACCCACCAAACGTCACGGTCCTTCTCTTTCCGTCTTGTAGACACGAGCTGAGAAATTGCAAACGTCGAGCAATTGCTCAGAGATGAAAAGTGCCAGCACTGAAAGCTGTTGCTAGCCAGCACCCTTCCTTGGAAGCGCTTTTGTAGGCCTAAGAACACTGGGGCTCTGGGCTTCTCTAGCCACCTCATCTTCTGCTCATCCTCTCGCGCACTCTAAAGAGAGCTCAGGTGAGAAATTGCAAACGTCGAGCAATTGCTCAGAGATGAAAAGTGCCAGCACTGAAAGCTGTTGCTAGCCAGCACCCTTCCTTGGAAGCGCTTTCACAGGCGCAGCAACACTGTGGCTTTGCGCTTCTCTACCCACCAAAAGTCACGGTCCTTCTCTTTCCGTCTCGTAGACACGAGCTGAGAAATTGCAAACGTCGAGCAATTGCTCAGAGATGAAAAGTGCCAGCACTGAAAGCTGTTGCTAGCCAGCACCCTTCCTTGGAAGCGCTTTTGTAGGGCTAAGAACACTGGGGCTCTGGGCTTCTCTAGCCACCTCATCTTCTGCTCATCCTCTCGCGCACTCTAAAGAGAGCTCAGGTGAGAAATTGCAAACGTGGAGCAATTGCTCAGAGATGAAAAGTGCCAGCACTGAAAGCTGTTGCTAGCCAGCACCCTTCCTTGGAAGCGCTTTCACAGGCGCAGCAACACTGGGGCTTTGCGCTTCTCTACCCACCAAACGTCACGGTCCTTCTCTTTCCGTCTCGTAGACACGAGCTGAGAAATTGCAAACGTCGAGCAATTGCTCAGAGATGAAAAGTGCCAGCACTGAAAGCTCTTGCTAGCCAGCACCCTTCCTTGGAAGCGCTTTCACAGGCGCAGCAACACTGGGGCTTTGCGCTTCTCTAGCCACCAAACGTCACGGTCCTTCTCTTTCCGTCTCGTAGACACGAGCTGAGAAATTGCAAACGTCGAGCAATTGCTCAGAGATGAAAAGTGCCAGCACTGAAAGCTGTTGCTAGCCAGCACCCTTCCTTGGAAGCGCTTTCACAGGCGCCGCAACACTGGGGCTTTGTGCTTCTCTACCCACCAAACGTCACGGTCCTTCTCTTTCCGTCGGTAGACACGAGCTGAGAAATTGCAAACGTCGAGCAATTGCTCCGAGATGAAAAGTGCCAGCACTGAAAGCTGTTGCTAGCCAGCACCCTTCCTTGGAAGCGCTTTCACAGGCGCAGCAACACTGGGGCTTTGCGCTTCTCTAGCCACCAAACGTCACGGTCCTTCTCTTTCCGTCTTGTAGACACGAGCTGAGAAATTGCAAACGTCGAGCAATTGCTCCGAGATGAAAAGTGCCAGCACTGAAAGCTGTTGCTAGCCAGCACCCTTCCTTGGAAGCGCTTTTGTAGGGCTAAGAACACTGGGGCTCTGGGCTTCTCTAGCCACCTCATCTTCTGCTCATCCTCTCGCGCACTCTAAAGAGAGCTCAGGTGAGAAATTGCAAACGTCGAGCAATTGCTCAGAGATGAAAAGTGCCAGCACTGAAAGCTGTTGCTAGCCAGCCCCCTTCCTTGGAAGCGCTTTCACAGGCGCAGCAACACTGGGGCTTTGCGCTTCTATACGCACCAAACGTCACGGTCCTTCTCTTTCCGTCTCGTAGACACGAGCTGAGAAATTGCAAACGTCGAGCAATTGCTCAGAGATGAAAAGTGCCAGCACTGAAAGCTCTTGCTAGCCAGCACCCTTCCTTGGAAGCGCTTTTGTAGGCCTAAGAACACTGGGGCTCTGGGCTTCTCTAGCCACCTCATCTTCTGCTCATCCTCTCGCGCACTCTAAAGAGAGCTCAGGTGAGAAATTACAAACGTCGAGCAATTGCTCAGAGATGAAAAGTGCCAGCACTGAAAGCTGTTGCTAGCCAGCACCCTTCCTTGGAAGCGCTTTCACAGGCGCAGTAACACTGGGGCTTTGCACTTCTCTACGCACCAAACGTCACGGTCATTCTCTTTCCGTCTCGTAGACATGAGCTGAGAAATTGCAAACGTCGAGCAATTGCTCCGAGATGAAAAGTGCCAGCACTGAAAGCTCTTGCTAGCCAGCACCCTTCCTTGGAAGTGCTTTTGTAGGCCTAAGAACACTGGGGCTCTGGGCTTCTCTAGCCACCTCATCTTCTGCTCATCCTCTCGCGCACTCTAAAGAGAGCTCAGGTGAGAAATTGCAAACGTCGAGCAATTGCTCAGAGATGAAAAGTGCCAGCACTGAAAGCTGTTGCTAGCCAGCACCCTTCCTTGGAAGCGCTTTCACAGGCGCAGCAACACTGGGGCTTTGCGCTTCTATACGCACCAAACGTCACGGTCCTTCTCTTTCCGTCTCCTAGACACGAGCTGAGAAATTGCAAACGTCGAGCAATTGCTCAGAGATGAAAAGTGCCAGCACTGAAAGCTGTTGCTAGCCAGCACCCTTCCTTGGAAGCGCTTTTGTAGGCCTAAGAACACTGGGGCTCTGGGCTTCTCTAGCCACCTCATCTTCTGCTCATCCTCTCGCGCACTCTAAAGAGAGCTCAGGTGAGAAATTGCAAACGTCGAGCAATTGCTCAGAGATGAAAAGTGCCAGCACTGAAAGCTCTTGCTAGCCAGCACCCTTCCTTGGAAGCGCTTTCACAGGCGCAGCAACACTGGGGCTTTGCGCTTCTCTAGCCACCAAACGTCACGGTCCTTCTCTTTCCGTCTCGTAGACACGAGCTGAGAAATTGCAAACGTCCAGCAATTGCTCAGAGATGAAAAGTGCCAGCACTGAAAGCTCTTGCTAGCCAGCACCCTTCCTTGGAAGCGCTTTCACAGGCGCAGCAACACTGGGGCTTTGCGCTTCTCTAGCCACCAAACGTCACGGTCCTTCTCTTTCCGTCTCCTAGACACGAGCTGAGAAATTGCAAACGTCGAGCAATTGCTCAGAGAGGAAAAGTGCCAGCACTGAAAGCTGTTGCTAGCCAGCCCCCTTCCTTGGAAGCGCTTTTGTAGGCCTAAGAACACTGGGGCTCTGGGCTTCTCTAGCCACCTAATCTTCTGCTCATCCTCTCGCGCACTCTAAAGAGAGCTCAGGTGAGAAATTGCAAACGTCGAGCAATTGCTCAGAGATGAAAAGTGCCAGCACTGAAAGCTCTTGCTAGCCAGCACCCTTCCTTGGAAGCGCTTTTACAGGCGCAGCAACACTGGGGCTTTGCGCTTCTATACGCACCAAACGTCACGGTCCTTCTCTTTCCGTCTCCTAGACACGAGCTGAGAAATTGCAAACGTCGAGCAATTGCTCCGAGATGAAAAGTGCCAGCACTGAAAGCTCTTGCTAGCCAGCACCCTTCCTTGGAAGCGCTTTTACAGGCGCAGCAACACTGGGGCTTTGCGCTTCTATACGCACCAAATGTCACGGTCATTCTCTTTCCGTCTTGTAGACACGAGCTGAGAAATTGCAAACGTCCAGCAATTGCTCAGAGATGAAAAGTGCCAGCACTGAAAGCTCTTGCTAGCCAGCACCCTTCCTTGGAAGCGCTTTTGTAGGCCTAAGAACACTGGGGCTCTGGGCTTCTCTAGCCACCTCATCTTCTGCTCATCCTCTCGCGCACTCTAAAGAGAGCTCAGGTGAGAAATTGCAAATGTCGAGCAATTGCTCAGAGATGAAAAGTGCCAGCACTGAAAGCTCTTGCTAGCCAGCACCCTTCCTTGGAAGAGCTTTCACAGGCGCAGCAACACTGGGGCTTTGCGCTTCTCTAGCCACCAAACGTCACGGTCCTTCTCTTTCCGTCTCGTAGACACGAGCTGAGAAATTGCAAACGTCGAGCAATTGCTCAGAGATGAAAAGTGCCAGCACTGAAAGCTGTTGCTAGCCAGCACCCTTCCTTGGAAGCGCTTTCACAGGCGCAGCAACACTGGGGCTTTGCGCTTCTATACGCACCAAACGTCACGGTCCTTCTCTTTCCGTCTCTAGACACGAGCTGAGAAATTGCAAACGTCGAGCAATTGCTCAGAGATGAAAAGTGCCAGCACTGAAAGCTCTTGCTAGCCAGCACCCTTCCTTGGAAGCGCTTTCACAGGCGCAGTAACACTGGGACTTTGCGCTTCTCTAGACACCAAACGTCACAGTCCTTCTCTTTCCGTCTCCTAGACACGAGCTGAGAAATTGCAAACGTCGAGCAATTGCTCAGAGATGAAAAGTGCCAGCACTGAAAGCTGTTGCTAGCCAGCACCCTTCCTTGGAAGCGCTTTCACAGGCGCAGCAACACTGGGGCTTTGCGCTTCTATACGCACCAAACGTCACGGTCCTTCTCTTTCCGTCTCGTAGACACGAGCTGAGAAATTGCAAACGTCGAGCAATTGCTCAGAGATGAAAAGTGCCAGCACTGAAAGCTCTTGCTAGCCAGCACCCTTCCTTGGAAGCGCTTTCACAGGCGCAGCAACACTGGGGCTTTGCGCTTCTATACGCACCAAACGTCACGGTCCTTCTCTTTCCGTCTCCTAGACACGAGCTGAGAAATTGCAAACGTCGAGCAATTGCTCAGAGAGGAAAAGTGCCAGCACTGAAAGCTCTTGCTAGCCAGCACCCTTCCTTGGAAGCGCTTTTACAGGCGCAGCAACACTGGGGCTTTGCGCGTCTATACGCACCAAATGTCACGGTCCTTCTCTTTCCGTCTTGTAGACACGAGCTGAGAAATTGCAAACGTCCAGCAATTGCTCAGAGATGAAAAGTGCCAGCACTGAAAGCTGTTGCTAGCCAGCACCCTTCCTTGGAAGCGCTTTTGTAGGCCTAAGAACACTGGGGCTCTGGGCTTCTCTAGCCACCTCATCTTCTGCTCATCCTCTCGCGCACTCTAAAGAGAGCTCAGGTGAGAAATTGCAAATGTCGAGCAATTGCTCAGAGATGAAAAGTGCCAGCACTGAAAGCTCTTGCTAGCCAGCACCCTTCCTTGGAAGAGCTTTCACAGGCGCAGCAACACTGGGGCTTTGCGCTTCTCTAGCCACCAAACGTCACGGTCCTTCTCTTTCCGTCTCGTAGACACGAGCTGAGAAATTGCAAACGTCGAGCAATTGCTCAGAGATGAAAAGTGCCAGCACTGAAAGCTGTTGCTAGCCAGCACCCTTCCTTGGAAGCGCTTTCACAGGCGCAGCAACACTGGGGCTTTGCGCTTCTATACGCACCAAACGTCACGGTCCTTCTCTTTCCGTCTCTAGACACGAGCTGAGAAATTGCAAACGTCGAGCAATTGCTCAGAGATGAAAAGTGCCAGCACTGAAAGCTCTTGCTAGCCAGCACCCTTCCTTGGAAACGCTTTCACAGGCGCAGTAACACTGGGACTTTGCGCTTCTCTAGACACCAAACGTCACAGTCCTTCTCTTTCCGTCTCCTAGACACGAGCTGAGAAATTGCAAACGTCGAGCAATTGCTCAGAGATGAAAAGTGCCAGCACTGAAAGCTGTTGCTAGCCAGCACCCTTCCTTGGAAGCGCTTTCACAGGCGCAGCAACACTGGGGCTTTGCGCTTCTATACGCACCAAACGTCACGGTCCTTCTCTTTCCGTCTCGTAGACACGAGCTGAGAAATTGCAAACGTCGAGCAATTGCTCAGAGATGAAAAGTGCCAGCACTGAAAGCTCTTGCTAGCCAGCACCCTTCCTTGGAAGCGCTTTCACAGGCACAGCAACAGTGGGGCTTTGCGCTTCTCTAGCCACCAAACGTCACGGTCCTTCTCTTTCCGCCTCGTAGACACGAGCTGAGAAATTGCAAACGTCAAGCAATTGCTCAGAGATGAAAAGTGCCAGCACTGAAAGCTGTTGCTAGCCAGCACCCTTCCTTGGAAGCGCTTTCACAAGCGCAGTAACACTGGGGCTTTGCGCTTCTATACGCACCAAACGTCACGGTCCTTCTCTTTCCGTCTTGTAGACACGAGCTGTGAAATTGCAAACGTCGAGCAATTGCTCAGAGATGAAAAGTGCCAGCACTGAAAGCTGTTGCTAGCCAGCACCCTTCCTTGGAAGCGCTTTTGTAGGCCTAAGAACAGTGGGGCTCTGGGCTTCTCTAGCCACCTCATCTTCTGCTCATCCTCTCGCGCACTTTAAAGAGAGCTCAGGTGAGAAATTGCAAACGTCGAGCAATTGCTCAGAGATGAAAAGTGCCAGCACTGAAAGCTCTTGCTAGCCAGCACCCTTCCTTGGAAGCGCTTTTGTAGGCCTAAGAACACTGGGGCTCTGGGCTTCTCTAGCCACCTCATCTTCTTCTCATCCTCTCGCGCACTCTAAAGAGAGCTCAGGTGAGAAATTGCAAACGTCGAGCAATTGCTCAGAGATGAAAAGTGCCAGCACTGAAAGCTCTTGCTAGCCAGCACCCTTCCTTGGAAGCGCTTTCACAGGCGCAGCAACACTGGGGCTTTGCACTTCTATACGCACCAAATGTCACGGTCCTTCTCTTTCCGTCTCGTAGACACGAGCTGAGAAATTGCAAACGTCGAGCAATTGCTCAGAGATGAAAAGTGCCAGCACTGAAAGCTCTTGCTAGCCAGCACCCTTCCTTGGAAGCGCTTTTGTAGGCCTAAGAACACTGGGGCTCTGGGCTTCTCTAGCCACCTCATCTTCTGCTCATCCTCTCGCGCAGTCTAAAGAGAGCTCAGGTGAGAAATTGCAAACGTCGAGCAATTGCTCAGAGATGAAAAGTGCCAGCACTGAAAGCTCTTGCTAGCCAGCACCCTTCCTTGGAAGCGCTTTCACAGGCGCAGCAACACTGGGGCTTTGCGCTTCTCTAGCCACCAAACGTCACGGTCCTTCTCTTTCCGTCTCGTAGACACGAGCTGAGAAATTGCAAACGTCGAGCAATTGCTCAGAGATGAAAAGTGCCAGCACTGAAAGCTGTTGCTAGCCAGCACCCTTCCTTGGAAGCGCTTTTGTAGGCCTAAGAACACTGGGGCTCTGGGCTTCTCTAGCCACCTCATCTTCTGCTCACCCTCTCGCGCACTGTAAAGAGAGCTCAGGTGAGAAATTGCAAACGTCGAGCAATTGCTCAGAGATGAAAAGTGCCAGCACTGAAAGCTGTTGCTAGCCAGCACCCTTCCTTGGAAGCGCTTTCACAGGCGCAGCAACACTGGGGCTTTGCGCTTCTCTAGCCACCAAACGTCACGGTCCTTCTCTTTCCGTCTCCTAGACACGAGCTGAGAAATTGCAAACGTCGAGCAATTGCTCAGAGATGAAAAGTGCCAGCACTGAAAGCTCTTGCTAGCCAGCACCCTTCCTTGGAAGCGCTTTCACAGGCGCAGCAACACTGGGGCTTTGCGCTTCTATACGCACCAAATGTCACGGTCCTTCTCTTTCCGTCTTGTAGACACGAGCTGAGAAATTGCAAACGTCGAGCAATTGCTGAGAGATGAAAAGTGCCAGCACTGAAAGCTGTTGCTAGCCAGCACCCTTCCTTGGAAGCGCTTTTGTAGGCCTAAGAACACTGGGGCTCTGGGCTTCTCTAGCCACCTCATCTTCTGCTCATCCTCTCGCGCACTCTAAAGAGAGCTCAGGTGAGAAATTGCAAACGTCGAGCAATTGCTCAGAGATGAAAAGTGCCAGCACTGAAAGCTGTTGCTAGCCAGCACCCTTCCTTGGAAGCGCTTTCACAGGCGCAGCAACACTGGGGCTTTGCGCTTCTATACGCACCAAACGTCACGGTCCTTCTCTTTCCGTCTCGTAGACACGAGCTGAGAAATTGCAAACGTCCAGCAATTGCTCAGAGATGAAAAGTGCCAGCACTGAAAGCTCTTGCTAGCCAGCACCCTTCCTTGGAAGCGCTTTCACAGGAGCAGCAACACTGGGGCTTTGCGCTTCTATACGCACCAAACGTCACGGTCCTTCTCTTTCCGTCTCGTAGACAAGAGCTGAGAAATTGCAAACATCGAGCAATTGCTCAGAGATGAAAAGTGCCAGCACTGAAAGCTCTTGCTAGCCAGCACCCTTCCTTGGAAGCGCTTTCACAGGCGCAGCAACACTGGGGCTTTGCGCTTCTCTACCCACCAAAAGTCACGGTCCTTCTCTTTCCGTCTCCTAGACACGAGCTGAGAAATTGCAAACGTCGAGCAATTGCTCCGAGATGAAAAGTGCCAGCACTGAAAGCTGTTGCTAGCCAGAACCCTTCCTTGGAAGCGCTTTCACAGGCGCAGCAACACTGGGGCTTTGCGCTTCTATACGCACCAAACGTCACGTTCCTTCTCTTTCCGTCTCGTAGACACGAGCTGAGAAATTGCAAACGTCGAGCAATTGCTCAGAGATGAAAAGTGCCAGCACTGAAAGCTCTTGCTAGCCAGCACCCTTCCTTGGAAGCGCTTTTGTAGGCCTAAGAACAGTGGGGCTCTGGGCTTCTCTAACCACCTAATCTTCTGCTCATCCTTTCGCGCACTCTAAAGAGAGCTCAGGTGAGAAATTGCAAACGTCGAGCAATTGCTCAGAGATGAAAAGTGCCAGCACTGAAAGCTGTTGCTAGCCAGCACCCTTCCTTGGAAGCGCTTTTGTAGGCCTAAGAACAGTGGGGCTCTGGGCTTCTCTAGCCACCTCATCTTCTGCTCATCCTCTCGCGCACTCTAAAGAGAGCTCAGGTGAGAAATTGCAAACGTCGAGCAATTGCTCAGAGATGAAAAGTGCCAGCACTGAAAGCTGTTGCTAGCCAGCCCCCTTCCTTGGAAGCGCTTTTGTAGGCCTAAGAACACTGGGGCTCTGGGCTTCTCTAGCCACCTCATCTTCTGCTCATCCTCTCGCGCACTCTAAAGAGAGCTCAGGTGAGAAATTGCAAACGACGAGCAATTGCTCAGAGATGAAAAGTGCCAGCACTGAAAGCTGTTGCTAGCCAGCACCCTTCCTTGGAAGCGCTTTCACAGGCGCAGCAACACTGGGGCTTTGCGCTTCTATACGCACCAAACGTCACGGTCCTTCTCTTTCCGTCTCCTAGACACGAGCTGAGAAATTGCAAACGTCGAGCAATTGCTCAGAGATGAAAAGTGCCAGCACTGAAAGCTGTTGCTAGCCAGCACCCTTCCTTGGAAGCGCTTTTGTAGGCCTAAGAACACTGGGGCTCTGGGCTTCTCTAGCCACCTCATCTTCTGCTCATCCTCTCGCGCACTCTAAAGAGAGCTCAGGTGAGAAGTTGCAAACGTCGAGCAATTGCTCAGAGATGAAAAGTGCCAGCACTGAAAGCTGTTGCTAGCCAGCACCCTTCCTTGGAAGCGCTTTCACAGGCGCAGTAACACTGGGGCTTTGCACTTCTCTACGCACCAAACGTCACAGTCCTTCTCTTTCTGTCTCGTAGACACGAGCTGAGAAATTGCAAACGTCGAGCAATTGCTCAGAGATGAAAAGTGCCAGCACTGAAAGCTGTTGCTAGCCAGCACCCTTCCTTGGAAGCGCTTTTGTAGGCCTAAGAACACTGGGGCTCTGGGCTTCTCTAGCCACCTCATCTTCTGCTCATCCTCTCGCGCAGTCTAAAGAGAGCTCAGGTGAGAAATTGCAAACGTCGAGCAATTGCTCAGAGATGAAAAGTGCCAGCACTGAAAGCTGTTGCTAGCCAGCACCCTTCCTTGGAAGCGCTTTCACAGGCGCAGCAACACTGGGGCTTTGCGCTTCTCTAGCCACCAAACGTCACGGTCCTTCTCTTTCCGTCTCCTAGACACGAGCTGAGAAATTGCAAACGTCGAGCAATTGCTCAGAGATGAAAAGTGCCAGCACTGAAAGCTGTTGCTAGCCAGCACCCTTCCTTGGAAGCGCTTTTGTAGGCCTAAGAACACTGGGGCTCTGGGCTTCTCTAGCCACCTCATCTTCTGCTCATCCTCTCGCGCACTCTAAAGAGAGCTCAGGTGAGAAATTGCAAACGTCGAGCAATTGCTCAGAGATGAAAAGTGCCAGCACTGAAAGCTGTTGCTAGCCAGCACCCTTCCTTGGAAGCGCTTTTGTAGGCCTAAGAAGACTGGGGCTCTGGGCTTCTCTAGCCACCTCATCTTCTGCTCATCCTCTCGCTCACTCTAAAGAGAGCTCAGGGGAGAAATTGCAAACGACGAGCAATTGCTCAGAGATGAAAAGTGCCAGCACTGAAAGCTGTTGCTAGCCAGCACCCTTCCTTGGAAGCGCTTTCACAGGCGCAGCAACACTGGGGCTTTGCGCTTCTCTAGCCACCAAACGTCACGGTCACTATCTCTCCGTCTCGTAGACACGAGCTGAGAAATTGCAAATGTCCACCAATTGCTCAGAGATGAAAAGTGCCAGCACTGAAAGCTCTTGCTAGCCAGCACCCTTCCTTGGAAGCGCTTTTGTAGCCCTTAGAACACTGGGGCTCTGGGCTTCTCTAGCCACCTCATCTTCTGCTCATCCTCTCGTGCAGTCTAAAGAGAGCTCAGGTGAGAAATTGCAAACGTCCAGCAATTGCTCAGAGATGAAAAGTGCCAGCACTGAAAGCTGTTGCTAGCCAGCAGCCTTCCTTGGAAGCGCTTTCACAGGCGCAGCAACACTGGGGCTTTGCGCTTCTCTAGCCACCAAACGTCACGGTCCTTCTCTTTCCGTCTCCTAGACACGAGCTGAGAAATTGCAAACGTCGAGCAATTGCTCAGAGATGAAAAGTGCCAGCACTGAAAGCTCTTGCTAGCCAGCACCCTTCCTTGGAAGCGCTTTCACAGGCGCAGCAACACTGGGGCTTTGCGCTTCTATACGCACCAAATGTCACGGTCATTCTCTTTCCGTCTTGTAGACACGAGCTGAGAAATTGCAAACGTCGAGCAATTGCTCAGAGATGAAAAGTGCCAGCACTGAAAGCTGTTGCTAGCCAGCACCCTTCCTTGGAAGCGCTTTTGTAGGCCTAAGAACACTGGGGCTCTGGGCTTCTCTAGCCACCTCATCTTCTGCTCATCCTCTCGCGCACTCTAAAGAGAGCTCAGGAGAGAAATTGCAAACGTCGAGCAATTGCTCAGAGATGAAAAGTGCCAGCACTGAAAGCTCTTGCTAGCCAGCACCCTTCCTTGGAAGCGCTTTCACAGGCGCAGCAACACTGGGGCTTTGCGCTTCTCTAGCCACCAAACGTCACGGTCCTTCTCTTTCCGTCTCGTAGACACGAGCTGAGAAATTGCAAACGTCGAGCAATTGCTCCGAGATGAAAAGTGCCAGCACTGAAAGCTGTTGCTAGCCAGCACCCTTCCTTGGAAGCGCTTTTGTAGGCCTAAGAACACTGGGGCTCTGGGCTTCTCTAGCCACCTCATCTTCTGCTCATCCTCTCGCGCACTCTAAAGAGAGATCAGGTGAGAAGTTGCAAACGTCGAGCAATTGCTCAGAGATGAAAAGTGCCAGCACTGAAAGCTGTTGCTAGCCAGCACCCTTCCTTGGAAGCGCTTTCACAGGCGCAGTAACACTGGGGCTTTGCACTTCTCTACGCACCAAACGTCACAGTCCTTCTCTTTCTGTCTCGTAGACACGAGCTGAGAAATTGCAAACGTCGAGCAATTGCTCAGAGATGAAAAGTGCCAGCACTGAAAGCTGTTGCTAGCCAGCACCCTTCCTTGGAAGCGCTTTTGTAGGCCTAAGAACACTGGGGCTCTGGGCTTCTCTAGCCACCTCATCTTCTGCTCATCCTCTCGCTCACTCTAAAGAGAGCTCAGGGGAGAAATTGCAAACGACGAGCAATTGCTCAGAGATGAAAAGTGCCAGCACTGAAAGCTGTTGCTAGCCAGCACCCTTCCTTGGAAGCGCTTTCACAGGCGCAGCAACACTGGGGCTTTGCGCTTCTCTAGCCACCAAACGTCACGGTCCTTCTCTTTCCGTCTCGTAGACACGAGCTGAGAAATTGCAAATGTCCACCAATTGCTCAGAGATGAAAAGTGCCAGCACTGAAAGCTCTTGCTAGCCAGCACCCTTCCTTGGAAGCGCTTTTGTAGCCCTTAGAACACTGGGGCTCTGGGCTTCTCTAGCCACCTCATCTTCTGCTCATCCTCTCGTGCAGTCTAAAGAGAGCTCAGGTGAGAAATTGCAAACGTCGAGCAATTGCTCAGAGATGAAAAGTGCCAGCACTGAAAGCTGTTGCTAGCCAGCACCCTTCCTTGGAAGCGCTTTCACAGGCGCAGCAACACTGGGGCTTTGCGCTTCTCTAGCCACCAAACGTCACGGTCCTTCTCTTTCCGTCTCGTAGACACGAGCTGAGAAATTGCAAACGTCGAGCAATTGCTCAGAGATGAAAAGTGCCAGCACTGAAAGCTCTTGCTAGCCAGCACCCTTCCTTGGAAGCGCTTTCACAGGCGCAGCAACACTGGGGATTTGCGCTTCTATACGCACCAAATGTCACGGTCATTCTCTTTCCGTCTTGTAGACACGAGCTGAGAAATTGCAAACGTCGAGCAATTGCTCAGAGATGAAAAGTGCCAGCACTGAAAGCTGTTGCTAGCCAGCACCCTTCCTTGGAAGCGCTTTTGTAGGCCTAAGAACACTGGGGCTCTGGGCTTCTCTAGCCACCTCATCTTCTGCTCATCCTCTCGCGCACTCTAAAGAGAGCTCAGGAGAGAAATTGCAAACGTCGAGCAATTGCTCAGAGATGAAAAGTGCCAGCACTGAAAGCTGTTGCTAGCCAGCACCCTTCCTTGGAAGCGCTTTCACAGGCGCAGCAACACTGGGGCTTTGCGCTTCTCTACCCACCAAACGTCACGGTCCTTCTCTTTCCGTCTCGTAGACACGAGCTGAGAAATTGCAAACGTCGAGCAATTGCTCAGAGATGAAAAGTGCCAGCACTGAAAGCTGTTGCTAGCCAGCTCCCTTCCTTGGAAGCGCTTTTGTAGGCCTAAGAACACTGGGGCTCTGGGCTTCTCTAGCCACCTCATCTTCTGCTCATCCTCTCGCGCACTCTAAAGAGAGCTCAGGTGAGAAATTGCAAACGTCGAGCAATTGCTCAGAGATGAAAAGTGCCAGCACTGAAAGCTGTTGCTAGCCAGCACCCTTCCTTGGAAGCGCTTTCACAGGCGTGGCAACACTGGGGCTTTGCGCTTCTCTAGCCACCAAACGTCACGGTCCTTCTCTTTCCGTCTCGTAGACACGAGCTGAGAAATTGCAAACGTCGAGCAATTGCTCAGAGATGAAAAGTGCCAGCACTGAAAGCTGTTGCTAGCCAGCCCCCTTCCTTGGAAGCGCTTTTGTAGGCCTAAGAACACTGGGGCTCTGGGCTTCTCTAGCCACCTCATCTTCTGCTCATCCTCTCGCGCACTCTAAAGAGAGCTCAGGTGAGAAATTGCAAACGACGAGCAATTGCTCAGAGATGAAAAGTGCCAGCACTGAAAGCTGTTGCTAGCCAGCACCCTTCCTTGGAAGCGCTTTCACAGGCGCAGTAACACTGGGGCTTTGCGCTTCTATACGCACCAAATGTCACGGTCATTCTCTTTCCGTCTTGTAGACACGAGCTGAGAAATTGCAAACGTCGAGCAATTGCTCAGAGATGAAAAGTGCCAGCACTGAAAGCTCTTGCTAGCCAGCACCCTTCCTTGGAAGCGCTTTTGTAGGCCTAAGAACACTGGGGCTCTGGGCTTCTCTAGCCACCTCATCTTCTGCTCATCCTCTCGCGCACTCTAAAGAGAGCTCAGGTGAGAAATTGCAAATGTCGAGCAATTGCTCAGAGATGAAAAGTGCCAGCACTGAAAGCTGTTGCTAGCCAGCACCCTTCCTTGGAAGCGCTTTCACAGGCGCAGCAACACTGGTGCTTTGCGCTTCTATACGCACCAAACGTCACGGTCATTCTCTTTCCGTCTCGTAGACATGAGCTGAGAAATTGCAAACGTCGAGCAATTGCTCCGAGATGAAAAGTGCCAGCACTGAAAGCTGTTGCTAGCCAGCACCCTTCCTTGGAAGCGCTTTTGTAGGCCTAAGAACACTGGGGCTCTGGGCTTCTCTAGCCACCTCATCTTCTGCTCATCCTCTCGCGCACTCTAAAGAGAGCTCAGGTGAGAAATTGCAAATGTCGAGCAATTGCTCAGAGATGAAAAGTGCCAGCACTGAAAGCTCTTGCTAGCCAGCACCCTTCCTTGGAAGCGCTTTCACAGGCGCAGCAACACTGGGGCTTTGCGCTTCTCTAGCCACCAAACGTCATGGTCCTTCTCTTTCCGTCTCGTAGACACGAGCTGAGAAATTGCAAACGTCGAGCAATTGCTCAGAGATGAAAAGTGCCAGCACTGAAAGCTGTTGCTAGCCAGCACCCTTCCTTGGAAGCGCTTTCACAGGCGCAGCAACACTGGGGCTTTGCGCTTCTCTAGCCACCAAACGTCACGGTCCTTCTCTTTCCATCGGTAGACACGAGCTGAGAAATTGCAAACGTCGAGCAATTGCTCCGAGATGAAAAGTGCCAGCACTGAAAGCTCTTGCTAGCCAGCACCCTTCCTTGGAAGCGCTTTCACAGGCGCAGCAACACTGGGGCTTTGCGCTTCTATACGCACCAAACGTCACGGTCATTCTCTTTCCGTCTCGTAGACATGAGCTGAGAAATTGCAAACGTCGAGCAATTGCTCAGAGATGAAAAGTGCCAGCACTGAAAGCTGTTGCTAGCCAGCACCCTTCCTTGGAAGCGCTTTCACAGGCGCAGCAACACTGGGGCTTTGCGCTTCTATACGCACCAAACGTCACGGTCCTTCTCTTTCCGTCTCGTAGACACGAGCTGAGAAATTGCAAACGTCGAGCAATTGCTCAGAGATGAAAAGTGCCAGCACTGAAAGCTGTTGCTAGCCAGCACCCTTCCTTGGAAGCGCTTTTGTAGGCCTAAGAACACTGGGGCTCTGGGCTTCTCTAGCCACCTCATCTTCTGCTCATCCTCGCGCGCACTCTAAAGGGAGCTCAGGTGAGAAATTGCAAACGTCGAGCAATTGCTCAGAGATGAAAAGTGCCAGCACTGAAAGCTGTTGCTAGCCAGCACCCTTCCTTGGAAGCGCTTTCACAGGCGCAGCAACACTGGGGCTTTGCGCTTCTCTAGCCACCAAACGTCACGGTCCTTCTCTTTCCGTCGGTAGACACGAGCTGAGAAATTGCAAACGTCGAGCAATAACTCAGAGATGAAAAGTGCCAGCACTGAATGCTGTTGCTAGCCAGCACCCTTCCTTGGAAGCGCTTTCACAGGCGCAGCAACACTGGGGCTTTGCGCTTCTATACGCACCAAACGTCACGGTCCTTCTCTTTCCGTCTCCTAGACACGAGCTGAGAAATTGCAAACGTCGAGCAATTGCTCAGAGATGAAAAGTGCCTGCACTGAAAGCTGTTGCTAGCCAGCACCCTTCCTTGGAAGCGCTTTCACAGGCGCAGCAACACTGGGGCTTTGCGCTTCTCTAGCCACCAAACGTCACGGTCCTTCTCTTTCCGTCGGTAGACACGAGCTGAGAAATTGCAAACGTCGAGCAATTGCTCAGAGATGAAAAGTGCCAGCACTGAAAGCTGTTGCTAGCCAGCACCCTTCCTTGGAAGCGCTTTTGTAGGCCTAAGAACACTGGGGCTCTGGGCTTCTCTAGCCACCTCATCTTCTGCTCATCCTCTCGCGCACTCTAAAGAGAGCTCAGGTGAGAAATTGCAAACGTCGAGCAATTGCTCAGAGATGAAAAGTGCCAGCACTGAAAGCTCTTGCTAGCCAGCACCCTTCCTTGGAAGCGCTTTCACAGGCGCAGCAACACTGGGTCTTTGCGCTTCTATACGCACCAAACGTCACGGTCCTTCTCTTTCCGTCTCTTAGACACGAGCTGAGAAATTGCAAACGTCGAGCAATTGCTCAGAGATGAAAAGTGCCAGCACTGAAAGCTGTTGCTAGCCAGCTCCCTTCCTTGGAAGCGCTTTTGTAGGCCTAAGAACACTGGGGCTCTGGGCTTCTCTAGCCACCTCATCTTCTGCTCATCCTCTCGCGCACTCTAAAGAGAGCTCAGGTGAGAAATTGCAAACGTCGAGCAATTGCTCAGAGATGAAAAGTGCCAGCACTGAAAGCTCTTGCTAGCCAGCACCCTTCCTTGGAAGCGCTTTCACAGGCGCAGCAACACTGGGGCTTTGCGCTTCTCTAGCCACCAAACGTCACGGTCCTTCTCTTTCCGTCTCGTAGACACGAGCTGAGAAATTGCAAACGTCGAGCAATTGCTCAGAGATGAAAAGTGCCAGCACTGAAAGCTGTTGCTAGCCAGCTCCCTTCCTTGGAAGCGCTTTTGTAGGCCTAAGAACACTGGGGCTCTGGGCTTCTCTAGCCACCTCATCTTCTGCTCATCCTCTCGCGCACTCTAAAGAGAGCTCAGGTGAGAAATTGCAAACGTCGAGCAATTGCTCAGAGATGAAAAGTGCCAGCACTGAAAGCTGTTGCTAGCCAGCACCCTTCCTTGGAAGCGCTTTCACAGGCGCAGTAACACTGGGGCTTTGCGCTTCTCTAGCCACCAAACGTCACGGTCCTTCTCTTTCCGTCTCGTAGACACGAGCTGAGAAATTGCAAACGTCGAGCAATTGCTCAGAGATGAAAAGTGTCAGCACTGAAAGCTGTTGCTAGCCAGCACCCTTCCTTGGAAGCGCTTTCACAGGCGCAGCAACACTGGGGCTTTGCGCTTCTATACGCACCAAACGTCACGGTCCTTCTCTTTCCGTCTCGTAGACACGAGCTGAGAAATTGCAAACGTCGAGCAATTGCTCAGAGATGAAAAGTGCCAGCACTGAAAGCTGTTGCTAGCCAGCACCCTTCCTTGGAAGCGCTTTTGTAGGCCTAAGAACACTGGGGCTCTGGGCTTCTCTAGCCACCTCATCTTCTGCTCATCCTCTCGCGCACTCTAAAGAGAGCTCAGGTGAGAAGTTGCAAACGTCGAGCAATTGCTCAGAGATGAAAAGTGCCAGCACTGAAAGCTCTTGCTAGCCAGCACCCTTCCTTGGAAGCGCTTTCACAGGCGCAGTAACACTGGGGCTTTGCACTTCTCTACGCACCAAACGTCACAGTCCTTCTCTTTCTGTCTCGTAGACACGAGCTGAGAAATTGCAAACGTCGAGCAATTGCTCAGAGATGAAAAGTGCCAGCACTGAAAGCTGTTGCTAGCCAGCACCCTTCCTTGGAAGCGCTTTTGTAGGCCTAAGAACACTGGGGCTCTGGGCTTCTCTAGCCACCTCATCTTCTGCTCATCCTCTCGCTCACTCTAAAGAGAGCTCAGGGGAGAAATTGCAAACGACGAGCAATTGCTCAGAGATGAAAAGTGCCAGCACTGAAAGCTGTTGCTAGCCAGCACCCTTCCTTGGAAGCGCTTTCACAGGCGCAGCAACACTGGGGCTTTGCGCTTCTCTAGCCACCAAACGTCACGGTCCTTCTCTTTCCGTCTCGTAGACACGAGCTGAGAAATTGCAAATGTCCACCAATTGCTCAGAGATGAAAAGTGCCAGCACTGAAAGCTCTTGCTAGCCAGCACCCTTCCTTGGAAGCGCTTTTGTAGCCCTTAGAACACTGGGGCTCTGGGCTTCTCTAGCCACCTCATCTTCTGCTCATCCTCTCGTGCAGTCTAAAGAGAGCTCAGGTGAGAAATTGCAAACGTCGAGCAATTGCTCAGAGATGAAAAGTGCCAGCACTGAAAGCTGTTGCTAGCCAGCACCCTTCCTTGGAAGCGCTTTCACAGGCGCAGCAACACTGGGGCTTTGCGCTTCTCTAGCCACCAAACGTCACGGTCCTTCTCTTTCCGTCTCCTAGACACGAGCTGAGAAATTGCAAACGTCGAGCAATTGCTCAGAGATGAAAAGTGCCAGCACTGAAAGCTCTTGCTAGCCAGCACCCTTCCTTGGAAGCGCTTTCACAGGCGCAGCAACACTGGGGATTTGCGCTTCTATACGCACCAAATGTCACGGTCATTCTCTTTCCGTCTTGTAGACACGAGCTGAGAAATTGCAAACGTCGAGCAATTGCTCCGAGATGAAAAGTGCCAGCACTGAAAGCTGTTGCTAGCCAGCACCCTTCCTTGGAAGCGCTTTTGTAGGCCTAAGAACACTGGGGCTCTGGGCTTCTCTAGCCACCTCATCTTCTGCTCATCCTCTCGCGCACTCTAAAGAGAGCTCAGGAGAGAAATTGCAAACGTCGAGCAATTGCTCAGAGATGAAAAGTGCCAGCACTGAAAGCTGTTGCTAGCCAGCACCCTTCCTTGGAAGCGCTTTCACAGGCGCAGCAACACTGGGGCTTTGCGCTTCTCTAGCCACCAAACGTCACGGTCCTTCTCTTTCCGTCTCGTAGACACGAGCTGAGAAATTGCAAACGTCGAGCAATTGCTCAGAGATGAAAAGTGCCAGCACTGAAAGCTGTTGCTAGCCAGCTCCCTTCCTTGGAAGCGCTTTTGTAGGCCTAAGAACACTGGGGCTCTGGGCTTCTCTAGCCACCTCATCTTCTGCTCATCCTCTCGCGCACTCTAAAGAGAGCTCAGGTGAGAAATTGCAAACGTCGAGCAATTGCTCAGAGATGAAAAGTGCCAGCACTGAAAGCTGTTGCTAGCCAGCACCCTTCCTTGGAAGCGCTTTCACAGGCGTGGCAACACTGGGGCTTTGCGCTTCTCTAGCCACCAAATGTCACGGTCCTTCTCTTTCCGTCTCGTAGACACGAGCTGAGAAATTGCAAACGTCGAGCAATTGCTCAGAGATGAAAAGTGCCAGCACTGAAAGCTGTTGCTAGCCAGCACCCTTCCTTGCAAGCGCTTTTGTAGGCCTAAGAACACTGGGGCTCTGGGCTTCTCTAGCCACCTCATCTTCTGCTCATCCTCTCGCGCACTCTAAAGAGAGCTCAGGTGAGAAATTGCAAACGTCGAGCAATTGCTCAGAGATGAAAAGTGCCAGCACTGAAAGCTGTTGCTAGCCAGCACCCTTCCTTGGAAGCGCTTTCACAGGCGCAGTAACACTGGGGCTTTGCGCTTCTATACGCACCAAATGTCACGGTCATTCTCTTTCCGTCTTGTAGACACGAGCTGAGAAATTGCAAACGTCGAGCAATTGCTCAGAGATGAAAAGTGCCAGCACTGAAAGCTCTTGCTAGCCAGCACCCTTCCTTGGAAGCGCTTTTGTAGGCCTAAGAACACTGGGGCTCTGGGCTTCTCTAGCCACCTAATCTTCTGCTCATCCTCTCGCGCACTCTAAAGAGAGCTCAGGTGAGAAATTGCAAATGTCGAGCAATTGCTCAGAGATGAAAAGTGCCAGCACTGAAAGCTCTTGCTAGCCAGCAGCCTTCCTTGGAAGCGCTTTCACAGGCGCAGCAACACTGGGGCTTTGCGCTTCTCTAGCCACCAAACGTCACGGTCCTTCTCTTTCCGTCTCGTAGACACGAGCTGAGAAATTGCAAACGTCGAGCAATTGCTCAGAGATGAAAAGTGCCAGCACTGAAAGCTGTTGCTAGCCAGCACCCTTCCTTGGAAGCGCTTTCACAGGCGCAGCAACACTGGGGCTTTGCGCTTCTCTAGCCACCAAACGTCACGGTCCTTCTCTTTCCATCGGTAGACACGAGCTGAGAAATTGCAAACGTCGAGCAATTGCTCCGAGATGAAAAGTGCCAGCACTGAAAGCTCTTGCTAGCCAGCACCCTTCCTTGGAAGCGCTTTCACAGGCGCAGCAACACTGGGGCTTTGCGCTTCTATACGCACCAAACGTCACGGTCATTCTCTTTCCGTCTCGTAGACATGAGCTGAGAAATTGCAAACGTCGAGCAATTGCTCAGAGATGAAAAGTGCCAGCACTGAAAGCTGTTGCTAGCCAGCACCCTTCCTTGGAAGCGCTTTCACAGGCGCAGTAACACTGGGGCTTTGCGCTTCTATACGCACCAAATGTCACGGTCATTCTCTTTCCGTCTTGTAGACACGAGCTGAGAAATTGCAAACGTCGAGCAATTGCTCAGAGATGAAAAGTGCCAGCACTGAAAGCTCTTGCTAGCCAGCACCCTTCCTTGGAAGCGCTTTTGTAGGCCTAAGAACACTGGGGCTCTGGGCTTCTCTAGCCACCTAATCTTCTGCTCATCCTCTCGCGCACTCTAAAGAGAGCTCAGGTGAGAAATTGCAAACGTCGAGCAATTGCTCAGAGATGAAAAGTGCCAGCACTGAAAGCTGTTGCTAGCCAGCACCCTTCCTTGGAAGCGCTTTCACAGGCGCAGCAACACTGGTGCTTTGCGCTTCTATACGCACCAAACGTCACGGTCATTCTCTTTCCGTCTCGTAGACATGAGCTGAGAAATTGCAAACGTCGAGCAATTGCTCCGAGATGAAAAGTGCCAGCACTGAAAGCTGTTGCTAGCCAGCCCCCTTCCTTGGAAGCGCTTTTGTAGGCCTAAGAACACTGGGGCTCTGGGCTTCTCTAGCCACCTCATCTTCTGCTCATCCTCTCGCGCACTCTAAAGAGAGCTCAGGTGAGAAATTGCAAATGTCGAGCAATTGCTCAGAGATGAAAAGTGCCAGCACTGAAAGCTGTTGCTAGCCAGCACCCTTCCTTGGAAGCGCTTTCACAGGCGCAGCAACACTGGGGCTTTGCGCTTCTCTAGCCACCAAACGTCATGGTCCTTCTCTTTCCGTCTCGTAGACACGAGCTGAGAAATTGCAAACGTCGAGCAATTGCTCAGAGATGAAAAGTGCCAGCACTGAAAGCTGTTGCTAGCCAGCACCCTTCCTTGGAAGCGCTTTCACAGGCGCAGCAACACTGGGGCTTTGCGCTTCTCTAGCCACCAAACGTCACGGTCCTTCTCTTTCCATCGGTAGACACGAGCTGAGAAATTGCAAACGTCGAGCAATTGCTCCGAGATGAAAAGTGCCAGCACTGAAAGCTCTTGCTAGCCAGCACCCTTCCTTGGAAGCGCTTTCACAGGCGCAGCAACACTGGGGCTTTGCGCTTCTATACGCACCAAACGTCACGGTCATTCTCTTTCCGTCTCGTAGACATGAGCTGAGAAATTGCAAACGTCGAGCAATTGCTCAGAGATGAAAAGTGCCAGCACTGAAAGCTGTTGCTAGCCAGCACCCTTCCTTGGAAGCGCTTTCACAGGCGCAGCAACACTGGGGCTTTGCGCTTCTATACGCACCAAACGTCACGGTCCTTCTCTTTCCGTCTCGTAGACACGAGCTGAGAAATTGCAAACGTCGAGCAATTGCTCAGAGATGAAAAGTGCCAGCACTGAAAGCTGTTGCTAGCCAGCACCCTTCCTTGGAAGCGCTTTTGTAGGCCTAAGAACACTGGGGCTCTGGGCTTCTCTAGCCACCTCATCTTCTGCTCATCCTCTCGCGCACTCTAAAGAGAGCTCAGGTGAGAAATTGCAAACGTCGAGCAATTGCTCAGAGATGAAAAGTGCCAGCACTGAAAGCTGTTGCTAGCCAGCACCCTTCCTTGGAAGCGCTTTCACAGGCGCAGCAACACTGGGGCTTTGCGCTTCTCTACCCACCAAACGTCACGGTCCTTCTCTTTCCGTCGGTAGACACGAGCTGAGAAATTGCAAACGTCGAGCAATAACTCAGAGATGAAAAGTGCCAGCACTGAATGCTGTTGCTAGCCAGCACCCTTCCTTGGAAGCGCTTTCACAGGCGCAGCAACACTGGGGCTTTGCGCTTCTATACGCACCAAACGTCACGGTCCTTCTCTTTCCGTCTCCTAGACACGAGCTGAGAAATTGCAAACGTCGAGCAATTGCTCAGAGATGAAAAGTGCCAGCACTGAAAGCTGTTGCTAGCCAGCACCCTTCCTTGGAAGCGCTTTCACAGGCGCAGCAACACTGGGGCTTTGCGCTTCTCTAGCCACCAAACGTCACGGTCCTTCTCTTTCCGTCGGTAGACACGAGCTGAGAAATTGCAAACGTCGAGCAATTGCTCAGAGATGAAAAGTGCCAGCACTGAAAGCTGTTGCTAGCCAGCACCCTTCCTTGGAAGCGCTTTTGTAGGCCTAAGAACACTGGGGCTCTGGGCTTCTCTAGCCACCTCATCTTCTGCTCATCCTCTCGCGCAATCTAAAGAGAGCTCAGGTGAGAAATTGCAAACGTCGAGCAATTGCTCAGAGATGAAAAGTGCCAGCACTGAAAGCTCTTGCTAGACAGCACCCTTCCTTGGAAGCGCTTTCACAGGCGCAGCAACACTGGGTCTTTGCGCTTCTATACGCACCAAACATCACGGTCCTTCTCTTTCCGTCTCCTAGACACGAGCTGAGAAATTGCAAACGTCGAGCAATTGCTCAGAGATGAAAAGTGCCAGCACTGAAAGCTGTTGCTAGCCAGCACCCTTCCTTGGAAGCGCTTTCACAGGCGCAGCAACACTGGGGCTTTGCGCTTCTCTAGCCACCAAATGTCACGGTCATTCTCTTTCCGTCTCGTAGACATGAGCTGAGAAATTGCAAACGTCGAGCAATTGCTCAGAGATGAAAAGTGCCAGCACTGAAAGCTGTTGCTAGCCAGCACCCTTCCTTGGAAGCGCTTTTGTAGGCCTAAGAACACTGGGGCTCTGGGCTTCCCTAGCCACCTCATCTTCTGCTCATCCTCTCGCGCACTCTAAAGAGAGCTCAGGTGAGAAATTGCAAACGTCGAGCAATTGCTCAGAGATGAAAAGTGCCAGCACTGAAAGCTCTTGCTAGCCAGCACCCTTCCTTGGAAGCGCTTTCACAGGCGCAGTAACACTGGGGCTTTGCACTTCTGTACGCACCAAACGTCACGGTCCTTCTCTTTCCGTCTCGTAGACACGAGCTGAGAAATTGCAAACGTCGAGCAATTGCTCCGAGATGAAAAGTGCCAGCACTGAAAGCTGTTGCTAGCCAGCACCCTTCCTTGGAAGCGATTTCACAGGCGCAGTAACATTGGGGCTTTGCGCTTCTCTAGCCATCAAACGTCATGGTCATTCTCTTTCGGTCTCGTAGACACGAGCTGAGAAATTGCAAACGTCGAGCAATTGCTCAGAGATGAAAAGTGCCAGCACTGAAAGCTCTTGCTAGCCAGCACCCTTCCTTGGAAGCGCTTTTGTAGGCCTAAGAACACTGGGGCTCTGGGCTTCTCTAGCCACCTCATCTTCTGCTCATCCTCTCGCGCACTCTAAAGAGAGCTTAGGTGAGAAATTGCAAACGTCGAGCAATTGCTCAGAGATGAAAAGTGCCAGCACTGAAAGCTGTTGCTAGCCAGCACCCTTCCTTGGAAGCGCTTTTGTAGGCCTAAGAACACTGGGGCTCTGGGCTTCTCTAGCCACCTCATCTTCTGCTCATCCTCTCGCGCACTCTAAAGAGAGCTCAGGTGAGAAATTGCAAACGTCCAGCAATTGCTCAGAGATGAAAAGTGCCAGCACTGAAAGCTGTTGCTAGCCAGCACCCTTCCTTGGAAGCGCTTTCACAGGCGCAGCAACACTGGGGTTTTGCGCTTCTCTAGCCACCAAACGTCACGGTCCTTCTCTTTCCGTCTCGTAGACACGAGCTGAGAAATTGCAAACGTCAAGCAATTGCTCAGAGATGAAAAGTGCCAGCACTGAAAGCTCTTGCTAGCCAGCACCCTTCCTTGGAAGCGCTTTCACAGGCGCAGCAACACTGGGGCTTTGCGCTTCTCTACGCACCAAATGTCACGGTCCTTCTCTTTCCGTCTTGTAGACACGAGCTGAGAAATTGCAAACGTCGAGCAATTGCTCAGAGATGAAAAGTGCCAGCACTGAAAGCTGTTGCTAGCCAGCACCCTTCCTTGGAAGCGCTTTTGTAGGCCTAAGAACACTGGGGCTCTGGGCTTCTCTAGCCACCTCATCTTCTGCTCATCCTCTCGCGCACTCTAAAGAGAGCTCAGGAGAGAAATTGCAAACGTCGAGCAATTGCTCAGAGATGAAAAGTGCCAGCACTGAAAGCTGTTGCTAGCCAGCACCCTTCCTTGGAAGCGCTTTCACAGGCGCAGCAACACTGGGGCTTTGCGCTTCTCTAGCCACCAAACGTCACGGTCCTTCTCTTTCCGTCTCGTAGACACGAGCTGAGAAATTGCAAACGTCGAGCAATTGCTCAGAGATGAAAAGTGCCAGCACTGAAAGCTGTTGCTAGCCAGCTCCCTTCCTTGGAAGCGCTTTTGTAGGCCTAAGAACACTGGGGCTCTGGGCTTCTCTAGCCACCTCATCTTCTGCTCATCCTCTCGCGCACTCTAAAGAGAGCTCAGGTGAGAAATTGCAAACGTCGAGCAATTGCTCAGAGATGAAAAGTGCCAGCACTGAAAGCTGTTGCTAGCCAGCACCCTTCCTTGGAAGCGCTTTCACAGGCGTGGCAACACTGGGGCTTTGCGCTTCTCTAGCCACCAAACGTCACGGTCCTTCTCTTTCCGTCTCGTAGACACGAGCTGAGAAATTGCAAACGTCGAGCAATTGCTCAGAGATGAAAAGTGCCAGCACTGAAAGCTGTTGCTAGCCAGCACCCTTCCTTGGAAGCGCTTTTGTAGGCCTAAGAACACTGGGGCTCTGGGCTTCTCTAGCCACCTCATCTTCTGCTCATCCTCTCGCGCACTCTAAAGAGAGCTCAGGTGAGAAATTGCAAACGTCGAGCAATTGCTCAGAGATGAAAAGTGCCAGCACTGAAAGCTGTTGCTAGCCAGCACCCTTCCTTGGAAGCGCTTTCACAGGCGCAGTAACACTGGGGCTTTGCGCTTCTATACGCACCAAATGTCACGGTCATTCTCTTTCCGTCTTGTAGACACGAGCTGAGAAATTGCAAACGTCGAGCAATTGCTCAGAGATGAAAAGTGCCAGCACTGAAAGCTCTTGCTAGCCAGCACCCTTCCTTGGAAGCGCTTTTGTAGGCCTAAGAACACTGGGGCTCTGGGCTTCTCTAGCCACCTAATCTTCTGCTCATCCTCTCGCGCACTCTAAAGAGAGCTCAGGTGAGAAATTGCAAATGTCGAGCAATTGCTCAGAGATGAAAAGTGCCAGCACTGAAAGCTCTTGCTAGCCAGCACCCTTCCTTGGAAGCGCTTTCACAGGCGCAGCAACACTGGGGCTTTGCGCTTCTCTAGCCACCAAACGTCATGGTCCTTCTCTTTCCGTCTCGTAGACACGAGCTGAGAAATTGCAAACGTCGAGCAATTGCTCAGAGATGAAAAGTGCCAGCACTGAAAGCTGTTGCTAGCCAGCACCCTTCCTTGGAAGCGCTTTCACAGGCGCAGCAACACTGGGGCTTTGCGCTTCTCTAGCCACCAAACGTCACGGTCCTTCTCTTTCCATCGGTAGACACGAGCTGAGAAATTGCAAACGTCGAGCAATTGCTCCGAGATGAAAAGTGCCAGCACTGAAAGCTCTTGCTAGCCAGCACCCTTCCTTGGAAGCGCTTTCACAGGCGCAGCAACACTGGGGCTTTGCGCTTCTATACGCACCAAACGTCACGGTCCTTCTCTTTCCGTCTCGTAGACATGAGCTGAGAAATTGCAAACGTCGAGCAATTGCTCAGAGATGAAAAGTGCCAGCACTGAAAGCTGTTGCTAGCCAGCACCCTTCCTTGGAAGCGCTTTCACAGGCGCAGTAACACTGGGGCTTTGCGCTTCTATACGCACCAAATGTCACGGTCATTCTCTTTCCGTCTTGTAGACACGAGCTGAGAAATTGCAAACGTCGAGCAATTGCTCAGAGATGAAAAGTGCCAGCACTGAAAGCTCTTGCTAGCCAGCACCCTTCCTTGGAAGCGCTTTTGTAGGCCTAAGAACACTGGGGCTCTGGGCTTCTCTAGCCACCTAATCTTCTGCTCATCCTCTCGCGCACTCTAAAGAGAGCTCAGGTGAGAAATTGCAAACGTCGAGCAATTGCTCAGAGATGAAAAGTGCCAGCACTGAAAGCTGTTGCTAGCCAGCACCCTTCCTTGGAAGCGCTTTCACAGGCGCAGCAACACTGGTGCTTTGCGCTTCTATACGCACCAAACGTCACGGTCATTCTCTTTCCGTCTCGTAGACACGAGCTGAGAAATTGCAAACGTCGAGCAATTGCTCAGAGATGAAAAGTGCCAGCACTGAAAGCTGTTGCTAGCCAGCCCCCTTCCTTGGAAGCGCTTTTGTAGGCCTAAGAACACTGGGGCTCTGGGCTTCTCTAGCCACCTCATCTTCTGCTCATCCTCTCGCGCACTCTAAAGAGAGCTCAGGTGAGAAATTGCAAATGTCGAGCAATTGCTCAGAGATGAAAAGTGCCAGCACTGAAAGCTCTTGCTAGCCAGCACCCTTCCTTGGAAGCGCTTTCACAGGCGCAGCAACACTGGGGCTTTGCGCTTCTCTAGCCACCAAACGTCATGGTCCTTCTCTTTCCGTCTCGTAGACACGAGCTGAGAAATTGCAAACGTCGAGCAATTGCTCAGAGATGAAAAGTGCCAGCACTGAAAGCTGTTGCTAGCCAGCACCCTTCCTTGGAAGCGCTTTCACAGGCGCAGCAACACTGGGGCTTTGCGCTTCTCTAGCCACCAAACGTCACGGTCCTTCTCTTTCCATCGGTAGACACGAGCTGAGAAATTGCAAACGTCGAGCAATTGCTCCGAGATGAAAAGTGTCAGCACTGAAAGCTCTTGCTAGCCAGCACCCTTCCTTGGAAGCGCTTTCACAGGCGCAGCAACACTGGGGCTTTGCGCTTCTCTAGCCACCAAACGTCACGGTCCTTCTCTTTCCGTCTCGTAGACACGAGCTGAGAAATTGCAAACGTCGAGCAATTGCTCAGAGATGAAAAGTGCCAGCACTGAAAGCTGTTGCTAGCCAGCACCCTTCCTTGGAAGCGCTTTCACAGGCGCAGCAACACTGGGGCTTTGCGCTTCTATACGCACCAAACGTCACGGTCCTTCTCTTTCCGTCTCGTAGACACGAGCTGAGAAATTGCAAACGTCGAGCAATTGCTCAGAGATGAAAAGTGCCAGCACTGAAAGCTGTTGCTAGCCAGCACCCTTCCTTGGAAGCGCTTTTGTAGGCCTAAGAACACTGGGGCTCTGGGCTTCTCTAGCCACCTCATCTTCTGCTCATCCTCGCGCGCACTCTAAAGAGAGCTCAGGTGAGAAATTGCAAACGTCGAGCAATTGCTCAGAGATGAAAAGTGCCAGCACTGAAAGCTGTTGCTAGCCAGCACCCTTCCTTGGAAGCGCTTTCACAGGCGCAGCAACACTGGGGCTTTGCGCTTCTCTAGCCACCAAACGTCACGGTCCTTCTCTTTCCGTCGGTAGACACGAGCTGAGAAATTGCAAACGTCGAGCAATAACTCAGAGATGAAAAGTGCCAGCACTGAATGCTGTTGCTAGCCAGCACCCTTCCTTGGAAGCGCTTTCACAGGCGCAGCAACACTGGGGCTTTGCGCTTCTATACGCACCAAACGTCACGGTCCTTCTCTTTCCGTCTCCTAGACACGAGCTGAGAAATTGCAAACGTCGAGCAATTGCTCAGAGATGAAAAGTGCCAGCACTGAAAGCTGTTGCTAGCCAGCACCCTTCCTTGGAAGCGCTTTCACAGGCGCAGCAACACTGGGGCTTTGCGCTTCTCTAGCCACCAAACGTCACGGTCCTTCTCTTTCCGTCGGTAGACACGAGCTGAGAAATTGCAAACGTCGAGCAATTGCTCAGAGATGAAAAGTGCCAGCACTGAAAGCTGTTGCTAGCCAGCACCCTTCCTTGGAAGCGCTTTTGTAGGCCTAAGAACACTGGGGCTCTGGGCTTCTCTAGCCACCTCATCTTCTGCTCATCCTCTCGCGCAATCTAAAGAGAGCTCAGGTGAGAAATTGCAAACGTCGAGCAATTGCTCAGAGATGAAAAGTGCCAGCACTGAAAGCTCTTGCTAGACAGCACCCTTCCTTGGAAGCGCTTTCACAGGCGCAGCAACACTGGGGCTTTGCGCTTCTATACGCACCAAACATCACGGTCCTTCTCTTTCCGTCTCCTAGACACGAGCTGAGAAATTGCAAACGTCGAGCAATTGCTCAGAGATGAAAAGTGCCAGCACTGAAAGCTGTTGCTAGCCAGCACCCTTCCTTGGAAGCGCTTTTGTAGGCCTAAGAACACTGGGGCTCTGGGCTTCTCTAGCCACCTCATCTTCTGCTCATCCTCTCGCGCAATCTAAAGAGAGCTCAGGTGAGAAATTGCAAACGTCGAGCAATTGCTCAGAGATGAAAAGTGCCAGCACTGAAAGCTCTTGCTAGCCAGCACCCTTCCTTGGAAGCGCTTTCACAGGCGCAGCAACACTGGGGCTTTGCGCTTCTCTAGCCACCAAATGTCACGGTCATTCTCTTTCCGTCTCGTAGACATGAGCTGAGAAATTGCAAACGTCGAGCAATTGCTCAGAGATGAAAAGTGCCAGCACTGAAAGCTGTTGCTAGCCAGCACCCTTCCTTGGAAGCGCTTTTGTAGGCCTAAGAACACTGGGGCTCTGGGCTTCCCTAGCCACCTCATCTTCTGCTCATCCTCTCGCGCACTCTAAAGAGAGCTCAGGTGAGAAATTGCAAACGACGAGCAATTGCTCAGAGATGAAAAGTGCCAGCACTGAAAGCTCTTGCTAGCCAGCACCCTTCCTTGGAAGCGCTTTCACAGGCGCAGTAACACTGGGGCTTTGCACTTCTGTACGCACCAAACGTCACGGTCCTTCTCTTTCCGTCTCGTAGACACGAGCTGAGAAATTGCAAACGTCGAGCAATTGCTCCGAGATGAAAAGTGCCAGCACTGAAAGCTGTTGCTAGCCAGCACCCTTCCTTGGAAGCGATTTCACAGGCGCAGTAACATTGGGGCTTTGCGCTTCTCTAGCCATCAAACGTCATGGTCATTCTCTTTCGGTCTCGTAGACACGAGCTGAGAAATTGCAAACGTCGAGCAATTGCTCAGAGATGAAAAGTGCCAGCACTGAAAGCTCTTGCTAGCCAGCACCCTTCCTTGGAAGCGCTTTTGTAGGCCTAAGAACACTGGGGCTCTGGGCTTCTCTAGCCACCTCATCTTCTGCTCATCCTCTCGCGCACTCTAAAGAGAGCTTAGGTGAGAAATTGCAAACGTCGAGCAATTGCTCAGAGATGAAAAGTGCCAGCACTGAAAGCTGTTGCTAGCCAGCACCCTTCCTTGGAAGCGCTTTTGTAGGCCTAAGAACACTGGGGCTCTGGGCTTCTCTAGCCACCTCATCTTCTGCTCATCCTCTCGCGCACTCTAAAGAGAGCTCAGGTGAGAAATTGCAAACGTCCAGCAATTGCTCAGAGATGAAAAGTGCCAGCACTGAAAGCTGTTGCTAGCCAGCACCCTTCCTTGGAAGCGCTTTCACAGGCGCAGCAACACTGGGGTTTTGCGCTTCTCTAGCCACCAAACGTCACGGTCCTTCTCTTTCCGTCTCGTAGACACGAGCTGAGAAATTGCAAACGTCGAGCAATTGCTCAGAGATGAAAAGTGCCAGCACTGAAAGCTCTTGCTAGCCAGCACCCTTCCTTGGAAGCGCTTTCACAGGCGCAGCAACACTGGGGCTTTGCGCTTCTCTACGCACCAAATGTCACGGTCCTTCTCTTTCCGTCTTGTAGACACGAGCTGAGAAATTGCAAACGTCGAGCAATTGCTCAGAGATGAAAAGTGCCAGCACTGAAAGCTGTTGCTAGCCAGCACCCTTCCTTGGAAGCGCTTTTGTAGGCCTAAGAACACTGGGGCTCTGGGCTTCTCTAGCCACCTCATCTTCTGCTCATCCTCTCGCGCACTCTAAAGAGAGCTCAGGAGAGAAATTGCAAACGTCGAGCAATTGCTCAGAGATGAAAAGTGCCAGCACTGAAAGCTGTTGCTAGCCAGCACCCTTCCTTGGAAGCGCTTTCACAGGCGCAGCAACACTGGGGCTTTGCGCTTCTCTACCCACCAAACGTCACGGTCCTTCTCTTTCCGTCTCATAGACACGAGCTGAGAAATTGCAAACGTGGAGCAATTGCTCCGAGATGAAAAGTGCCAGCACTGAAAGCTGTTGCTAGCCAGCTCCCTTCCTTGGAAGCGCTTTTGTAGGCCTAAGAACACTGGGGCTCTGGGCTTCTCTAGCCACCTCATCTTCTGCTCATCCTCTCGCGCACTCTAAAGAGAGCTCAGGTGAGAAATTGCAAACGTCGAGCAATTGCTCAGAGATGAAAAGTGCCAGCACTGAAAGCTGTTGCTAGCCAGCACCCTTCCTTGGAAGCGCTTTCACAGGCGTGGCAACACTGGGGCTTTGCGCTTCTCTAGCCACCAAACGTCACGGTCCTTCTCTTTCCGTCTCGTAGACACGAGCTGAGAAATTGCAAACGTCGAGCAATTGCTCCGAGATGAAAAGTGCCAGCACTGAAAGCTGTTGCTAGCCAGCACCCTTCCTTGGAAGCGCTTTTGTAGGCCTAAGAACACTGGGGCTCTGGGCTTCTCTAGCCACCTCATCTTCTGCTCATCCTCTCGCGCGCTCTAAAGAGAGCTCAGGTGAGAAATTGCAAAAGTCCAGCAATTGCTCAGAGATGAAAAGTGCCAGCACTGAAAGCTCTTGCTAGCCAGCACCCTTCCTTGGAAGCGCTTTCACAGGCGCAGCAACACTGGGGCTTTGCGCTTCTCTAGCCACCAAACGTCACGGTCATTCTCTTTCCGTCTCGTAGACACGAGCTGAGAAATTGCAAACGTCGAGCAATTGCTCCGAGATGAAAAGTGCCAGCACTGAAAGCTGTTGCTAGCCAGCACCCTTCCTTGGAAGCGCTTTTGTAGGCCTAAGAACACTGGGGCTCTGGGCTTCTCTAGCCACCTCATCTTCTGCTCATCCTCTCGCGCACTCTAAAGAGAGCTCAGGAGAGAAATTGCAAACGTCGAGCAATTGCTCAGAGATGAAAAGTGCCAGCACTGAAAGCTGTTGCTAGCCAGCACCCTTCCTTGGAAGCGCTTTCACAGGCGCAGCAACACTGGGGCTTTGCGCTTCTATACGCACCAAACGTCACGGTCCTTCTCTTTCCGTCTCGTAGACACGAGCTGAGAAATTGCAAACGTCGAGCAATTGCTCAGAGATGAAAAGTGCCAGCACTGAAAGCTGTTGCTAGCCAGCACCCTTCCTTGGAAGCGCTTTTGTAGGCCTAAGAACACTGGGGCTCTGGGCTTCTCTAGCCACCTCATCTTCTGCTCATCCTCTCGCGCACTCTAAAGAGAGCTCAGGTGAGAAATTGCAAACGTCGAGCAATTGCTCAGAGATGAAAAGTGCCAGCACTGAAAGCTCTTGCTAGCCAGCACCCTTCCTTGGAAGCGCTTTCACAGGCGCAGCAACACTGGGGCTTTGCGCTTCTCTAGCCACCAAACGTCACGGTCCTTCTCTTTCCGTCTCGTAGACACGAGCTGAGAAATTGCAAACGTCGAGCAATTGCTCCGAGATGAAAAGTGCCAGCACTGAAAGCTGTTGCTAGCCAGCACCCTTCCTTGGAAGCGCTTTCACAGGCGCAGCAACACTGGGGCTTTGCGCTTCTATACCCACCAAACGTCACGGTCCTTCTCTTTCCGTCTTGTAGACACGAGCTGAGAAATTGCAAACGTCGAGCAATTGCTCAGAGATGAAAAGTGCCAGCACTGAAAGCTCTTGCTAGCCAGCACCCTTCCTTGGAAGCGCTTTCACAGGCGCAGCAACACTGGGGCTTTGCGCTTCTCTAGCCACCAAACGTCACGGTCCTTCTCTTTCCGTCTCGTAGACACGAGCTGAGAAATTGCAAACGTCCAGCAATTGCTCAGAGATGAAAAGTGCCAGCACTGAAAGCTGTTGCTAGCCAGCACCCTTCCTTGGAAGCGCTTTTGTAGGCCTAAGAACACTGGGGCTCTGGGCTTCTCTAGCCACCTCATCTTCTGCTCATCCTCTCGCGCACTCTAAAGAGAGCTCAGGTGAGAAATTGCAAACGACGAGCAATTGCTCAGAGATGAAAAGTGCCAGCACTGAAAGCTGTTGCTAGCCAGCACCCTTCCTTGGAAGCGCTTTCACAGGCGCAGCAACACTGGGGCTTTGCGCTTCTCTAGCCACCAAACGTCACGGTCCTTCTCTTTCCGTCTCCTAGACACGAGCTGAGAAATTGCAAACGTCCAGCAATTGCTCAGAGATGAAAAGTGCCAGCACTGAAAGCTGTTGCTAGCCAGCACCCTTCCTTGGAAGCGCTTTTGTAGGCCTAAGAACACTGGGGCTCTGGGCTTCTCTAGCCACCTCATCTTCTGCTCATCCTCTCGCGCACTCTAAAGAGAGCTCAGGTGAGAAGTTGCAAACGTCGAGCAATTGCTCAGAGATGAAAAGTGCCAGCACTGAAAGCTGTTGCTAGCCAGCACCCTTCCTTGGAAGCGCTTTCACAGGCGCAGTAACACTGGGGCTTTGCACTTCTCTACGCACCAAACGTCACGGTCCTTCTCTTTCTGTCTCGTAGACACGAGCTGAGAAATTGCAAACGTCGAGCAATTGCTCAGAGATGAAAAGTGCCAGCACTGAAAGCTGTTGCTAGCCAGCACCCTTCCTTGGAAGCGCTTTTGTAGGCCTAAGAACAGTGGGGCTCTGGGCTTCTCTAGCCACCTCATCTTCTGCTCATCCTCTCGCGCACTCTAAAGAGAGCTCAGGTGAGAAATTGCAAACGTCGAGCAATTGCTCAGAGATGAAAAGTGCCAGCACTGAAAGCTGTTGCTAGCCAGCACCCTTCCTTGGAAGCGCTTTCACAGGCGCAGCAACACTGGGGCTTTGCGCTTCTCTAGCCACCAAACGTCACGGTCCTTCTCTTTCCGTCTCGTAGACACGAGCTGAGAAATTGCAAACGTCGAGCAATTGCTCCGAGATGAAAAGTGCCAGCACTGAAAGCTGTTGCTAGCCAGCACCCTTCCTTGGAAGCACTTTTGTAGGCCTAAGAACACTGGGGCTCTGGGCTTCTCTAGCCACCTCATCTTCTGCTCATCCTCTCGCGCACTCTAAAGAGAGCTCAGGGGAGAAATTGCAAACGTCGAGCAATTGCTCAGAGATGAAAAGTGCCAGCACTGAAAGCTCTTGCTAGCCAGCACCCTTCCTTGGAAGCGCTTTCACAGGCGCAGCAACACTGGGGCTTTGCGCTTCTATACGCACCAAACGTCACGGTCCTTCTCTTTCCGTCTCCTAGACACGAGCTGAGAAATTACAAACGTCAAGCAATTGCTCAGAGATGAAAAGTGCCAGCACTGAAAGCTCTTGCTAGCCAGCACCCTTCCTTGGAAGCGCTTTCACAGGCGCAACAACACTGGGGCTTTGCGCTTCTCTACGCACCAAACGTCACGGTCCTTCTCTTTCCGTCTCGTAGACACGAGCTGAGAAATTGCAAACGTCGAGCAATTGCTCAGAGATGAAAAGTGCCAGCACTGAAAGCTCTTGCTAGCCAGCACCCTTCCTTGGAAGCGCTTTTGTAGGCCTAAGAATACTGGGGCTCTGGGCTTCTCTAGCCACCTCATCTTCTGCTCATCCTCTCGCGCACTCTAAAGAGAGCTCAGGGGTGAAATTGCAAACGACGAGCAATTGCTCAGAGATGAAAAGTGCCAGCACTGAAAGCTGTTGCTAGCCAGCACCCTTCCTTGGAAGCGCTTTCACAGGCGCAGCAACACTGGGGCTTTGCGCTTCTCTACCCACCAAACGTCACGATCCTTCTCTTTCCGTCTCGTAGACACGAGCTGAGAAATTGCAAACGTCGAGCAATTGCTCAGAGATGAAAAGTGCCAGCACTGAAAGCTGTTGCTAGCCAGCACCCTTCCTTGGAAGCGCTTTTGTAGGCCTAAGAACACTGGGGCTCTGGGCTTCTCTAGCCACCTCATCTTCTGCTCATCCTCTCGCGCACTCTAAAGAGAGCTCAGGGGAGAAATTGCAAACGTCGAGCAATTGCTCAGAGATGAAAAGGGCCAGCAGTGAAAGCTGTTGCTACCCAGCCCCCTTCCTTGGAAGCGCTTTCACAGGCGCAGCAACACTGGGGCTTTGCGCTTCTCTACCCACCAAACGTGACGGTCCTTCTCTTTCCGTCTCGTAGACACGAGCTGAGAAATTGCAAACGTCGAGCAATTGCTCAGAGATGAAAAGTGCCAGCACTGAAAGCTGTTGCTAGCCAGCACCCTTCCTTGGAAGCGCTTTTGTAGGCCTAAGAACACTGGGGCTCTGGGCTTCTCTAGCCACCTCATCTTCTGCTCATCCTCTCGCGCACTCTAAAGAGAGCTCAGGTGAGAAATTGCAAACGTCGAGCAATTGCTCAGAGATGAAAAGTGCCAGCACTGAAAGCTGTTGCTAGCCAGCACCCTTCCTTGCAAGCGCTTTTGTAGGCCTAAGAAGACTGGGGCTCTGGGCTTCTCTAGCCACCTCATCTTCTGCTCATCCTCTCGCGCACTCTAAAGAGAGCTCAGGTGAGAAATTGCAAACGTCGAGCAATTGCTCAGAGATGAAAAGTGCCAGCACTGAAAGCTGTTGCTAGCCAGCACCCTTCCTTGGAAGCGCTTTCACAGGCGCAGCAACACTGGGGCTTTGCGCTTCTATACGCACCAAATGTCACGGTCATTCTCTTTCCGTCTTGTAGACACGAGCTGAGAAATTGCAAACGTCGAGCAATTGCTCAGAGATGAAAAGTGCCAGCACTGAAAGCTCTTGCTAGCCAGCACCCTTCCTTGGAAGCGCTTTTGTAGGCCTAAGAACACTGGGGCTCTGGGCTTCTCTAGCCACCTCATCTTCTGCTCATCCTCGCGCGCACTCTAAAGAGAGCTCAGGTGAGAAATTGCAAACGTCGAGCAATTGCTCAGAGATGAAAAGTGCCAGCACTGAAAGCTCTTGCTAGCCAGCACCCTTCCTTGGAAGCGCTTTCACAGGCGCAGCAACACTGGGGCTTTGCGCTTCTATACGCACCAAACGTCATGGTCATTCTCTTTCCGTCTCGTAGACATGAGCTGAGAAATTGCAAACGTCGAGCAATTGCTCCGAGATGAAAAGTGCCAGCACTGAAAGCTGTTGCTAGCCAGCCCCCTTCCTTGGAAGCGCTTTTGTAGGCCTAAGAACACTGGGGCTCTGGGCTTCTCTAGCCACCTCATCTTCTGCTCATCCTCTCGCGCACTCTAAAGAGAGCTCAGGTGAGAAATTGCAAATGTCGAGCAATTGCTCAGAGATGAAAAGTGCCAGCACTGAAAGCTGTTGCTAGCCAGCACCCTTCCTTGGAAGCGCTTTCACCGGCGCAGCAACACTGGGGCTTTGCGCTTCTCTAGCCACCAAACGTCATGGTCCTTCTCTTTCCGTCTCGTAGACACGAGCTGAGAAATTGCAAACGTCGAGCAATTGCTCAGAGATGAAAAGTGCCAGCACTGAAAGCTGTTGCTAGCCAGCACCCTTCCTTGGAAGCGCTTTCACAGGCGCAGCAACACTGGGGCTTTGCGCTTCTCTAGCCACCAAACGTCACGGTCCTTCTCTTTCCATCGGTAGACACGAGCTGAGAAATTGCAAACGTCGAGCAATTGCTCCGAGATGAAAAGTGCCAGCACTGAAAGCTCTTGCTAGCCAGCACCCTTCCTTGGAAGCGCTTTCACAGGCGCAGCAACACTGGGGCTTTGCGCTTCTATACGCACCAAACGTCACGGTCATTCTCTTTCCGTCTCGTAGACATGAGCTGAGAAATTGCAAACGTCGAGCAATTGCTCAGAGATGAAAAGTGCCAGCACTGAAAGCTGTTGCTAGCCAGCACCCTTCCTTGGAAGCGCTTTCACAGGCGCAGCAACACTGGGGCTTTGCGCTTCTCTACCCACCAAACGTCACGGTCCTTCTCTTTCCGTCTCGTAGACACGAGCTGAGAAATTGCAAACGTCGAGCAATTGCTCAGAGATGAAAAGTGCCAGCACTGAAAGCTGTTGCTAGCCAGCACCCTTCCTTGGAAGCGCTTTTGTAGGCCTAAGAACACTGGGGCTCTGGGCTTCTCTAGCCACCTCATCTTCTGCTCATCCTCGCGCGCACTCTAAAGGGAGCTCAGGTGAGAAATTGCAAACGTCGAGCAATTGCTCAGAGATGAAAAGTGCCAGCACTGAAAGCTGTTGCTAGCCAGCACCCTTCCTTGGAAGCGCTTTCACAGGCGCAGCAACACTGGGGTTTTGCGCTTCTCTAGCCACCAAACGTCACGGTCCTTCTCTTTCCGTCGGTAGACACGAGCTGAGAAATTGCAAACGTCGAGCAATAACTCAGAGATGAAAAGTGCCAGCACTGAATGCTGTTGCTAGCCAGCACCCTTCCTTGGAAGCGCTTTCACAGGCGCAGCAACACTGGGGCTTTGCGCTTCTATACGCACCAAACGTCACGGTCCTTCTCTTTCCGTCTCGTAGACACGAGCTGAGAAATTGCAAACGTCGAGCAATTGCTCAGAGATGAAAAGTGCCAGCACTGAAAGCTGTTGCTAGCCAGCACCCTTCCTTGGAAGCGCTTTCACAGGCGCAGCAACACTGGGGCTTTGCGCTTCTCTAGCCACCAAACGTCACGGTCCTTCTCTTTCCGTCGGTAGACACGAGCTGAGAAATTGCAAACGTCGAGCAATTGCTCCGAGATGAAAAGTGCCAGCACTGAAAGCTGTTGCTAGCCAGCACCCTTCCTTGGAAGCGCTTTCACAGGCGCAGCAACACTGGGGCTTTGCGCTTCTATACGCACCAAACGTCACGGTCATTCTCTTTCCGTCTCGTAGACATGAGCTGAGAAATTGCAAACGTCGAGCAATTGCTCAGAGATGAAAAGTGCCAGCACTGAAAGCTGTTGCTAGCCAGCACCCTTCCTTGGAAGCGCTTTTGTAGGCCTAAGAACACTGGGGCTCTGGGCTTCCCTAGCCACCTCATCTTCTGCTCATCCTCTCGCGCACTCTAAAGAGAGCTCAGGTGAGAAATTGCAAACGTCGAGCAATTGCTCAGAGATGAAAAGTGCCAGCACTGAAAGCTGTTGCTAGCCAGCACCCTTCCTTGGAAGCGCTTTCACAGGCGCAGTAACACTGGGGCTTTGCGCTTCTCTAGCCACCAAACGTCACGGTCCTTCTCTTTCCGTCTCGTAGACACGAGCTGAGAAATTGCAAACGTCGAGCAATTGCTCCGAGATGAAAAGTGCCAGCACTGAAAGCTGTTGCTAGCCAGCACCCTTCCTTGGAAGCGCTTTCACAGGCGCAGTAACATTGGGGCTTTGCGCTTCTCTAGCCATCAAACGTCATGGTCATTCTCTTTCGGTCTCGTAGACACGAGCTGAGAAATTGCAAACGTCGAGCAATTGCTCAGAGATGAAAAGTGCCAGCACTGAAAGCTGTTGCTAGCCAGCACCCTTCCTTGGAAGCGCTTTCACAGGCGCAGCAACACTGGGGCTTTGCGCTTCTCTAGCCACCAAACGTCACGGTCATTCTCTTTCCGTCTCGTAGACACGAGCTGAGAAATTGCAAACGTCGAGCAATTGCTCAGAGATGAAAAGTGCCAGCACTGAAAGCTGTTGCTAGCCAGCCCCCTTCCTTGGAAGCGCTTTTGTAGGCCTAAGAACACTGGGGCTCTGGGCTTCTCTAGCCACCTAATCTTCTGCTCATCCTCTCGCGCACTCTAAAGAGAGCTTAGGTGAGAAATTGCAAACGTCGAGCAATTGCTCAGAGATGAAAAGTGCCAGCACTGAAAGCTCTTGCTAGCCAGCACCCTTCCTTGGAAGCGCTTTTGTAGGCCTAAGAACACTGGGGCTCTGGGCTTCTCTAGCCACCTCATCTTCTGCTCATCCTCTCGCGCAATCTAAAGAGAGCTCAGGTGAGAAATTGCAAACGTCGAGCAATTGCTCAGAGATGAAAAGTGCCAGCACTGAAAGCTCTTGCTAGCCAGCACCCTTCCTTGGAAGCGCTTTTGTAGGCCTAAGAACACTGGGGCTCTGGGCTTCCCTAGCCACCTCATCTTCTGCTCATCCTCTCGCGCACTCTAAAGAGAGCTCAGGTGAGAAATTGCAAACGACGAGCAATTGCTCAGAGATGAAAAGTGCCAGCACTGAAAGCTGTTGCTAGCCAGCACCCTTCCTTGGAAGCGCTTTCACAGGCGCAGTAACACTGGGGCTTTGCACTTCTGGACGCACCAAACGTCACGGTCCTTCTCTTTCCGTCTCGTAGACACGAGCTGAGAAATTGCAAACGTCGAGCAATTGCTCCGAGATGAAAAGTGCCAGCACTGAAAGCTGTTGCTAGCCAGCACCCTTCCTTGGAAGCGATTTCACAGGCGCAGTAACATTGGGGCTTTGCGCTTCTCTAGCCATCAAACGTCATGGTCATTCTCTTTCGGTCTCGTACACGAGCTGAGAAATTGCAAACGTCGAGCAATTGCTCAGAGATGAAAAGTGCCAGCACTGAAAGCTGTTGCTAACCAGCACCCTTCCTTGGAAGCGCTTTCACAGGCGCAGCAACACTGGGGCTTTGCGCTTCTATACGCACCAAACGTCACGGTCCTTCTCTTTCCGTCTCGTAGACACGAGCTGAGAAATTGCAAACGTCGAGCAATTGCTCAGAGATGAAAAGTGCCAGCACTGAAAGCTGTTGCTAGCCAGCCCCCTTCCTTGGAAGCGCTTTTGTAGGCCTAAGAACACTGGGGCTCTGGGCTTCTCTAGCCACCTCATCTTCTGCTCATCCTCTCGCGCACTCTAAAGAGAGCTTAGGTGAGAAATTGCAAACGTCGAGCAATTGCTCAGAGATGAAAAGTGCCAGCACTGAAAGCTGTTGCTAGCCAGCACCCTTCCTTGGAAGCGCTTTTGTAGGCCTAAGAACACTGGGGCTCTGGGCTTCTCTAGCCACCTCATCTTCTGCTCATGCTCTCGCGCACTCTAAAGAGAGCTCAGGTGAGAAATTGCAAACGTCGAGCAATTGCTCAGAGATGAAAAGTGCCAGCACTGAAAGCTGTTGCTAGCCAGCACCCTTCCTTGGAAGCGCTTTCACAGGCGCAGCAACACTGGGGCTTTGCGCTTCTCTAGCCACCAAACGTCACGGTCCTTCTCTTTCCGCCTCGTAGACACGAGCTGAGAAATTGCAAACGTCGAGCAATTGCTCCGAGATGAAAAGTGCCAGCACTGAAAGCTCTTGCTAGCCAGCACCCTTCCTTGGAAGCGCTTTTGTAGGACTAAGAACACTGGGGCTCTGGGCTTCTCTAGCCACCTCATCTTCTGCTCATCCTCTCGCGCACTCTAAAGAGAGCTCAGGTGAGAAATTGCAAACGTCGAGCAATTGCTCAGAGATGAAAAGTGCCAGCACTGAAAGCTCTTGCTAGCCAGCACCCTTCCTTGGAAGCGCTTTCACAGGCGCAGCAACACTGGGGCTTTGCGCTTCTCTAGCCACCAAACGTCACGGTCCTTCTCTTTCCGTCGGTAGACACGAGCTGAGAAATTGCAAACGTCGAGCAATTGCTCAGAGATGAAAAGTGCCAGCACTGAAAGCTGTTGCTAGCCAGCACCCTTCCTTGGAAGCGCTTTCACAGGCGCAGCAACACTGGGGCTTTGCGCTTCTCTACCCACCAAACGTCACGGTCCTTCTCTTTCCGTCTCGTAGACACGAGCTGAGAAATTGCAAACGTCCAGCAATTGCTCCGAGATGAAAAGTGCCAGCACTGAAAGCTCTTGCTAGCCAGCACCCTTCCTTGGAAGCGCTTTCACAGGCGCAGCAACACTGGGACTTTGCGCTTCTATACGCACCAAATGTCACGGTCATTCTCTTTCCGTCTTGTAGACACGAGCTGAGAAATTGCAAACGTCGAGCAATTGCTCAGAGATGAAAAGTGCCAGCACTGAAAGCTGTTGCTAGCCAGCACCCTTCCTTGGAAGCGCTTTCACAGGCGCAGTAACACTGGGGCTTTGCGCTTATCTAGCCAACAAGCGTCACGGTCCTTCTCTTTCCGTCTCGTAGACACGAGCTGAGAAATTGCAAACGTCGAGCAATTGCTCCGAGATGAAAAGTGCCAGCACTGAAAGCTGTTGCTAGCCAGCACCCTTCCTTGGAAGCGCTTTTGTAGGCCTAAGAACACTGGGGCTCTGGGCTTCTCTAGCCACCTCATCTTCTGCTCATCCTCTCGCGCACTCTAAAGAGAGCTCAGGTGAGAAATTGCAAACGTCGAGCAATTGCTCAGAGATGAAAAGTGCCAGCACTGAAAGCTGTTGCTAGCCAGCACCCTTCCTTGGAAGCGCTTTCACAACCGCAGTAACACTGGGGCTTTGCACTTCTCTAGCTACCAAATGTCACGGTCCTTCTCTTTCCGTCTCGTAGACATGAGCTGAGAAATTGCAAACGTCGAGCAATTGCTCAGAGATAAAAAGTGCCAGCACTGAAAGCTCTTGCTAGCCAGCACCCTTCCTTGGAAGCGCTTTCACAGGCGCAGTAACACTGGGGCTTTGCGCTTCTCTAGCCACCAAACGTCACGGTCATTCTCTTTCCGTCTCGTAGACACGAGCTGAGAAATTGCAAACGTCCAGCAATTGCTCCGAGATGAAAAGTGCCAGCACTGAAAGCTGTTGCTAGCCAGCACCCTCCCTTGGAAGCGCTTTCACAAGCGCAGTAACACTGGGGCTTTGCTCTTCTATACGCACCAAACGTCACGGTCATTCTCTTTCCGTCTTGTAGACACGAGCTGAGAAATTGCAAACGTCGAGCAATTGCTCAGAGATGAAAAGTGCCGGCACTGAAAGCTGTTGCTAGCCAGCACCCTTCCTTGGAAGCGCTTTCACAGGCGCAGCAACACTGGGGTTTTGCGCTTCTCTACCCACCAAACGTCACGGTCCTTCTCTTTCCATCTCGTAGACACGAGCTGAGAAATTGCAAACGTCGAGCAATTGCTCAGAGATGAAAAGTGCCAGCACTGAAAGCTGTTGCTAGCCAGCACCCTTCCTTGGAAGCGCTTTTGTAGGCCTAAGAACACTGGGGCTCTGGGCTTCTCTAGCCACCTCATCTTCTGCTCATCCTCTCGCGCACTCTAAAGAGAGCTCAGGTGAGAAATTGCAAACGTCGAGCAATTGCTCAGAGATGAAAAGTGCCAGCACTGAAAGCTGTTGCTAGCCAGCACCCTTCCTTGGAAGCGCTTTCACAGGCGCAGCAACACTGGGGCTTTGCGCTTCTCTACCCACCAAACGTCACGGTCCTTCTCTTTCCATCTCGTAGACACGAGCTGAGAAATTGCAAACGTCGAGCAATTGCTCAGAGATGAAAAGTGCCAGCACTGAAAGCTGTTGCTAGCCAGCACCCTTCCTTGGAAGCGCTTTTGTAGGCCTAAGAACACTGGGGCTCTGGGCTTCTCTAGCCACCTCATCTTCTGCTCATCCTCTCGCGCACTCTAAAGAGAGCTCAGGTGAGAAATTGCAAACGACGAGCAATTGCTCAGAGATGAAAAGTGCCAGCACTGAAAGCTGTTGCTAGCCAGCACCCTTCCTTGGAAGCGCTTTCACAGGCGCAGCAACACTGGGGCTTTGCGCTTCTCTAGCCACCAAACGTCACGGTCCTTCTCTTTCCGTCTCGTAGACACGAGCTGAGAAATTGCAAACGTCGAGCAATTGCTCAGAGATGAAAAGTGCCAGCACTGAAAGCTCTTGCTAGCCAGCACCCTTCCTTGGAAGCGCTTTCACAGGCGCAGCAACACTGGGGCTTTGCGCTTCTATACGCACCAAACGTCACGGTCATTCTCTTTCCGCCTCGTAGACACGAGCTGAGAAATTGCAAACGTCGAGCAATTGCTCAGAGATGAAAAGTGCCAGCACTGAAAGCTCTTGCTAGCCAGCACCCTCCCTTGGAAGCGCTTTCACAAGCGCAGTAACACTGGGGCTTTGCTCTTCTATACGCACCAAACGTCACGGTCATTCTCTTTCCGTCTTGTAGACACGAGCTGAGAAATTGCAAACGTCGAGCAATTGCTCAGAGATGAAAAGTGCCGGCACTGAAAGCTGTTGCTAGCCAGCACCCTTCCTTGGAAGCGCTTTCACAGGCGCAGCAACACTGGGGTTTTGCGCTTCTCTAGCCACCAAACGTCACGGTACTTCTCTTTCCGTCTCGTAGACACGAGCTGAGAAATTGCAAACGTCGAGCAATTGCTCAGAGATGAAAAGTGCCAGCACTGAAAGCTCTTGCTAGCCAGCACCCTTCCTTGGAAGCGCTTTCACAGGCGCAGCAACACTGGGGCTTTGCGCTTCTCTAGCCACCAAACGTCACGGTCCTTCTCTTTTCGTCTCGTAGACACGAGCTGAGAAATTGCAAACGTCGAGCAATTGCTCAGAGATGAAAAGTGCCAGCACTGAAAGCTGTTGCTAGCCAGCACCCTTCCTTGGAAGCGCTTTTGTAGGCCTAAGAACACTGGGGCTCTGGGCTTCTCTAGCCACCTCATCTTCTGCTCATCCTCTCGCGCACTCTAAAGAGAGCTCAGGTGAGAAATTGCAAACGTCGAGCAATTGCTCAGAGATGAAAAGTGCCAGCACTGAAAGCTCTTGCCAGCCAGCACCCTTCCTTGGAAGCGCTTTCACAGGCGCAGTAACACTGGGGCTTTGCGCTTCTATACGCACCAAACGTCACGGTCCTTCTCTTTCCGTCTCGTAGACACGAGCTGAGAAATTGCAAACGTCGAGCAATTGCTCAGAGATGAAAAGTGCCAGCACTGAAAGCTGTTGCTAGCCAGCACCCTTCCTTGGAAGAGCTTTCACAGGCGCAGCAACACTGGGGCTTTGCGCTTCTCTAGCCACCAAACGTCACGGTCCTTCTCTTTCCGTCTCGTAGACATGAGCTGAGAAATTGCAAACGTCCAGCAATTGCTCCGAGATGAAAAGTGCCAGCACTGAAAGCTGTTGCTAGCCAGCACCCTTCCTTGGAAGCGCTTTCACAGGCGCAGCAACACTGGGGCTTTGCGCTTCTCTAGCCACCAAATGTCACGGTCATTCTCTTTCCGTCTTGAGAACACGAGCTGAGAAATTGCAAACGTCGAGCAATTGCTCCGAGATGAAAAGTGCCAGCACTGAAAGCTGTTGCTAGCCAGCACCCTTCCTTGGAAGCGCTTTTGTAGGCCTAAGAACACTGGGGCTCTGGGCTTCTCTAGCCACCTCATCTTCTGCTCATCCTCTCGCGCACTCTAAAGAGAGCTCAGGTGAGAAATTGCAAACGACGAGCAATTGCTCAGAGATGAAAAGTGCCAGCACTGAAAGCTGTTGCTAGCCAGCACCCTTCCTTGGAAGCGCTTTCACAGGCGCAGCAACACTGGGGCTTTGCGCTTCTATACGCACCAAACGTCACGGTCCTTCTCTTTCCGTCTCGTAGACACGAGCTGAGAAATTGCAAACGTCGAGCAATTGCTCCGAGATGAAAAGTGCCAGCACTGAAAGCTGTTGCTAGCCAGCACCCTTCCTTGGAAGCGCTTTTGTAGGCCTAAGAACACTGGGGCTCTGGGCTTCTCTAGCCACCTCATCTTCTGCTCATCCTCTCGCGCACTCTAAAGAGAGCTCAGGTGAGAAATTGCAAACGTCCAGCAATTGCTCAGAGATGAAAAGTGCCAGCACTGAAAGCTCTTGCTAGCCAGCACCCTTCCTTGGAAGCGCTTTCACAGGCGCAGCAACACTGGGGCTTTGCACTTCTCTAGCCACCAAACGTCACGGTCCTTCTCTTTCCGTCTCCTAGACACGAGCTGAGAAATTGCAAACGTCGAGCAATTGCTCCGAGATGAAAAGTGCCAGCACTGAAAGCTGTTGCTAGCCAGCACCCTTCCTTGGAAGCGCTTTCACAGGCGCAGCAACACTGGGGCTTTGCGCTTCTCTAGCCACCAAACGTCACGGTCATTCTCTTTCCGCCTCGTAGACACGAGCTGAGAAATTGCAAACGTCAAGCAATTGCTCAGAGATGAAAAGTGCCAGCACTGAAAGCTCTTGCTAGCCAGCACCCTCCCTTGGAAGCGCTTTCACAAGCGCAGTAACACTGGGGCTTTGCTCTTCTATACGCACCAAACGTCACGGTCCTTCTCTTTCCGTCTCGTAGACATGAGCTGAGAAATTGCAAATGTCGAGCAATTGCTCAGAGATGAAAAGTGCCAGCACTGAAAGCTCTTGCTAGCCAGCACCCTTCCTTGGAAGCGCTTTCACAGGCGCAGCAACACTGGGGCTTTGCGCTTCTCTAGCCGCCAAACGTCACAGTCATTCTCTTTCCGTCTCGTAGACATGAGCTGAGAAATTGCAAACGTCGAGCAATTGCTCAGAGATGAAAAGTGCCAGCACTGAAAGCTGTTGCTAGCCAGCACCCTTCCTTGGAAGCGCTTTTGTAGGCCTAAGAACACTGGGGCTCTGGGCTTCCCTAGCCACCTCATCTTCTGCTCATCCTCTCGCGCACTCTAAAGAGAGCTCAGGTGAGAAATTGCAAACGTCGAGCAATTGCTCAGAGATGAAAAGTGCCAGCACTGAAAGCTGTTGCTAGCCAGCACCCTTCCTTGGAAGCGCTTTTGTAGGCCTAAGAACACTGGGGCTCTGGGCTTCTCTAGCCACCTCATCTTCTGCTCATCCTCTCGCGCACTCTAAAGAGAGCTCAGGTGAGAAATTGCAAACGTCGAGCAATTGCTCAGAGATGAAAAGTGCCAGCACTGAAAGCTCTTGCTAGACAGCACCCTTCCTTGGAAGCGCTTTCACAGGCGCAGCAACACTGGGGCTTTGCGCTTCTCTAGCCACCAAATGTCACGGTCATTCTCTTTCCGTCTTGAGAACACGAGCTGAGAAATTGCAAACGTCGAGCAATTGCTCCGAGATGAAAAGTGCCAGCACTGAAAGCTGTTGCTAGCCAGCACCCTTCCTTGGAAGCGCTTTTGTAGGCCTAAGAACACTGGGGCTCTGGGCTTCTCTAGCCACCTCATCTTCTGCTCATCCTCTCGCGCACTCTAAAGAGAGCTCAGGTGAGAAATTGCAAACGTCGAGCAATTGCTCAGAGATGAAAAGTGCCAGCACTGAAAGCTGTTGCTAGCCAGCACCCTTCCTTGGAAGCGCTTTCACAGGCGCAGCAACACTGGGGCTTTGCGCTTCTCTAGCCACCAAACGTCACGGTCCTTCTCTTTCCATCTCGTAGACACGAGCTGAGAAATTGCAAACGTCGAGCAATTGCTCAGAGATGAAAAGTGCCAGCACTGAAAGCTGTTGCTAGCCAGCACCCTTCCTTGGAAGCGCTTTTGTAGGCCTAAGAACACTGGGGCTCTGGGCTTCTCTAGCCACCTCATCTTCTGCTCATCCTCTCGCGCACTCTAAAGAGAGCTCAGGTGAGAAATTGCAAACGACGAGCAATTGCTCAGAGATGAAAAGTGCCAGCACTGAAAGCTGTTGCTAGCCAGCACCCTTCCTTGGAAGCGCTTTCACAGGCGCAGCAACACTGGGGCTTTGCGCTTCTCTAGCCGCCAAACGTCACAGTCATTCTCTTTCCGTCTCGTAGACATGAGCTGAGAAATTGCAAACGTCGAGCAATTGCTCAGAGATGAAAAGTGCCAGCACTGAAAGCTGTTGCTAGCCAGCACCCTTCCTTGGAAGCGCTTTTGTAGGCCTAAGAACACTGGGGCTCTGGGCTTCCCTAGCCACCTCATCTTCTGCTCATCCTCTCGCGCACTCTAAAGAGAGCTCAGGTGAGAAATTGCAAACGTCGAGCAATTGCTCAGAGATGAAAAGTGCCAGCACTGAAAGCTGTTGCTGGCCAGCACCCTTCCTTGGAAGCTTTTTCACAGGCGCAGTAACACTGGGGCTTTGCACTTCTGTACGTACCAAACGTCACGGTCCTTCTCTTTCCGTCTCGTAGACACGAGCTGAGAAATTGCAAACGTCGAGCAATTGCTCAGAGATGAAAAGTGCCAGCACTGAAAGCTGTTGCTAGCCAGCCCCCTTCCTTGGAAGCGCTTTTGTAGGCCTAAGAACACTGGGGCTCTGGGCTTCTCTAGCCACCTCATCTTCTGCTCATCCTCTCGCGCACTCTAAAGAGAGCTCAGGTGAGAAATTGCAAACGTCGAGCAATTGCTCAGAGATGAAAAGTGCCAGCACTGAAAGCTGTTGCTAGCCAGCACCCTTCCTTGGAAGCGCTTTTGTAGGCCTAAGAACACTGGGGCTTTGCACTTCTGTACGCACCAAACGTCACGGTCCTTCTCTTTCCGTCTCGTAGACACGAGCTGAGAAATTGCAAACGTCGAGCAATTGCTCAGAGATGAAAAGTGCCAGCACTGAAAGCTGTTGCTAGCCAGCACCCTTCCTTGGAAGCGCTTTCACAGGCGCAGCAACACTGGGGCTTTGCGCTTCTATACGCACCAAACGTCACGGTCCTTCTCTTTCCGTCGGTAGACACGAGCTGAGAAATTGCAAACGTCGAGCAATTGCTCCGAGATGAAAAGTGCCAGCACTGAAAGCTGTTGCTAGCCAGCACCCTTCCTTGGAAGCGCTTTTGTAGGCCTAAGAACACTGGGGCTCTGGGCTTCTCTAGCCACCTCATCTTCTGCTCATCCTCTCGCGCACTCTAAAGAGAGCTCAGGTGAGAAATTACAAACGTCGAGCAATTGCTCAGAGATGAAAAGTGCCAGCACTGAAAGCTGTTGCTAGCCAGCACCCTTCCTTGGAAGCGCTTTCACAGGCGCAGCAACACTGGGGTTTTGCGCTTCTCTAGCCACCAAACGTCACGGTACTTCTCTTTCCGTCTCGTAGACACGAGCTGAGAAATTGCAAACGTCCAGCAATTGCTCAGAGATGAAAAGTGCCAGCACTGAAAGCTGTTGCTAGCCAGCACCCTTCCTTGGAAGCGCTTTCACAGGCGCAGCAACACTGGGGCTTTGCGCTTCTCTACCCACCAAACGTCACGGTCCTTCTCTTTTCGTCTCGTAGACACGAGCTGAGAAATTGCAAACGTCGAGCAATTGCTCAGAGATGAAAAGTGCCAGCACTGAAAGCTGTTGCTAGCCAGCACCCTTCCTTGGAAGCGCTTTTGTAGGCCTAAGAACACTGGGGCTCTGGGCTTCTCTAGCCACCTCATCTTCTGCTCATCCTCTCGCGCACTCTAAAGAGAGCTCAGGTGAGAAATTGCAAACGTCGAGCAATTGCTCAGAGATGAAAAGTGCCAGCACTGAAAGCTGTTGCTAGCCAGCACCCTTCCTTGGAAGCGCTTTCACAGGCGCAGCAACACTGGGGCTTTGCGCTTCTCTAGCCACCAAACGTCACGGTCCTTCTCTTTCCGTCTTGTAGACACGAGCTGAGAAATTGCAAACGTCGAGCAATTGCTCAGAGATGAAAAGTGCCAGCACTTAAAGCTCTTGCTAGCCAGCACCCTTCCTTGGAAGCGCTTTTGTAGGCCTAAGAACACTGGGGCTCTGGGCTTCTCTAGCCACCTCATCTTCTGCTCATCCTCTCGCGCACTCTAAAGAGAGCTCAGGTGAGAAATTGCAAACGTCGAGCAATTGCTCAGAGATGAAAAGTGCCAGCACTGAAAGCTCTTGCCAGCCAGCACCCTTCCTTGGAAGCGCTTTCACAGGCGCAGTAACACTGGGGCTTTGTGCTTCTCTAGCCACCAAACGTCACGGTCCTTCTCTTTCCGTCTCCTAGACACGAGCTGAGAAATTGCAAACGTCGAGCAATTGCTCAGAGATGAAAAGTGCCAGCACTGAAAGCTGTTGCTAGCCAGCACCCTTCCTTGGAAGAGCTTTCACAGGCGCAGCAACACTGGGGCTTTGCGCTTCTCTACCCACCAAACGTCACGGTCCTTCTCTTTCCGTCTCGTAGACATGAGCTGAGAAATTGCAAACGTCCAGCAATTGCTCCGAGATGAAAAGTGCCAGCACTGAAAGCTGTTGCTAGCCAGCACCCTTCCTTGGAAGCGCTTTCACAGGCGCAGCAACACTGGGGCTTTGCGCTTCTCTAGCCACCAAATGTCACGGTCATTCTCTTTCCGTCTTGAGAACACGAGCTGAGAAATTGCAAACGTCGAGCAATTGCTCCGAGATGAAAAGTGCCAGCACTGAAAGCTGTTGCTAGCCAGCACCCTTCCTTGGAAGCGCTTTTGTAGGCCTAAGAACACTGGGGCTCTGGGCTTCTCTAGCCACCTCATCTTCTGCTCATCCTCTCGCGCACTCTAAAGAGAGCTCAGGTGAGAAATTGCAAACGTCCAGAAATTGCTCAGAGATGAAAAGTGCCAGCACTGAAAGCTCTTGCTAGCCAGCACCCTTCCTTGGAAGCGCTTTCACAGGCGCAGCAACACTGGGGCTTTGCGCTTCTCTACCCACCAAACGTCACGGTCCTTCTCTTTCCATCTCGTAGACACGAGCTGAGAAATTGCAAACGTCGAGCAATTGCTCAGAGATGAAAAGTGCCAGCACTGAAAGCTGTTGCTAGCCAGCACCCTTCCTTGGAAGCGCTTTTGTAGGCCTAAGAACACTGGGGCTCTGGGCTTCTCTAGCCACCTCATCTTCTGCTCATCCTCTCGCGCACTCTAAAGAGAGCTCAGGTGAGAAATTGCAAACGACGAGCAATTGCTCAGAGATGAAAAGTGCCAGCACTGAAAGCTGTTGCTAGCCAGCACCCTTCCTTGGAAGCGCTTTCACAGGCGCAGCAACACTGGGGCTTTGCGCTTCTCTAGCCACCAAACGTCACGGTCCTTCTCTTTCCGTCTCGTAGACACGAGCTGAGAAATTGCAAATGTCGAGCAATTGCTCAGAGATGAAAAGTGCCAGCACTGAAAGCTGTTGCTAGCCAGCACCCTTCCTTGGAAGCGCTTGTGTAGGCCTAAGAACACTGGGGCTCTGGGCTTCTCTAGCCACCTCATCTTCTGCTCATCCTCTCGCGCACTCTAAAGAGAGCTCAGGTGAGAAATTGCAAACGTCGAGCAATTGCTCAGAGATGAAAAGTGCCAGCACTGAAAGCTCTTGCTAGCCAGCACCCTTCCTTGGAAGCGCTTTCACAGGCGCAGCAACACTGGGGCTTTGCGCTTCTATACGCACCAAACGTCACGGTCATTCTCTTTCCGTCTCGTAGACACGAGCTGAGAAATTGCAAACGTCGAGCAATTGCTCAGAGATGAAAAGTGCCAGCACTGAAAGCTGTTGCTAGCCAGCACCCTTCCTTGGAAGCGCTTTTGTAGGCCTAAGAAGACTGGGGCTCTGGGCTTCTCTAGCCACCTAATCTTCTGCTCATCCTCTCGCGCACTCTAAAGAGAGCTCAGGTGAGAAATTGCAAACGTCGAGCAATTGCTCAGAGATGAAAAGTGCCAGCACTGAAAGCTCTTGCTAGCCAGCACCCTTCCTTGGAAGCGCTTTCACAGGCGCAGCAACACTGGGGCTTTGCGCTTCTCTACCCACCAAACGTCACGGTCCTTCTCTTTCCGTCTCGTAGACACGAGCTGAGAAATTGCAAACGTCGAGCAATTGCTCAGAGATGAAAAGTGCCAGCACTGAAAGCTGTTGCTAGCCAGCACCCTTCCTTGGAAGCGCTTTTGTAGGCCTAAGAACACTGGGGCTCTGGGCTTCTCTAGCCACCTCATCTTCTGCTCATCCTCTCGCGCACTCTAAAGAGAGCTCAGGTGAGAAATTGCAAACGACGAGCAATTGCTCAGAGATGAAAAGTGCCAGCACTGAAAGCTCTTGCTAGACAGCACCCTTCCTTGGAAGCGCTTTCACAGGCGCAGCAACACTGGGGCTTTGCGCTTCTCTAGCCACCAAAAGTCACGGTCCTTCTCTTTCCGTCTCATAGACACGAGCTGAGAAATTGCAAACGTCGAGCAATTGCTCCGAGATGAAAAGTGCCAGCACTGAAAGCTGTTGCTAGCCAGCACCCTTCCTTGGAAGCGCTTTTGTAGGCCTAAGAAGACTGGGGCTCTGGGCTTCTCTAGCCACCTCATCTTCTGCTCATCCTCTCGCGCACTCTAAAGAGAGCTCAGGTGAGAAATAGCAAACGTCGAGCAATTGCTGAGAGATGAAAAGTGCCAGCACTGAAAGCTGTTGCTAGCCAGCACCCTTCCTTGGAAGCGCTTTTGTAGGCCTAAGAAGACTGGGGCTCTGGGCTTCTCTAGCCACCTCATCTTCTGCTCATCCTCTCGCGCACTCTAAAGAGAGCTCAGGTGAGAAATTGCAAACGTCGAGCAATTGCTCAGAGATGAAAAGTGCCAGCACTGAAAGCTCTTGCTAGCCAGCAGCCTTCCTTGGAAGCGCTTTCACAGGCGCAGCAACACTGGGGCTTTGCGCTTCTATACGCACCAAACGTCACGGTCCTTCTCTTTCCGTCTCGTAGACACGAGCTGAGAAATTGCAAACGTCGAGCAATTGCTCAGAGATGAAAAGTGCCAGCACTGAAAGCTGTTGCTAGCCAGCACCCTTCCTTGGAAGCGCTTTCACAGGCGCAGCAACACTGGGGCTTTGCGCTTCTCTAGCCACCAAACGTCACGGTCCTTCTCTTTCCGTCTCGTAGACACGAGCTGAGAAATTGCAAACGTCGAGCAATTGCTCAGAGATGAAAAGTGCCAGCACTGAAAGCTGTTGCTAGCCAGCACCCTTCCTTGGAAGCGCTTTCACAGGCGCAGCAACACTGGGGCTTTGCGCTTCTATACGCACCAAACGTCACGGTCCTTCTCTTTCCGTCTCGTAGACACGAGCTGAGAAATTGCAAACGTCGAGCAATTGCTCCGAGATGAAAAGTGCCAGCACTGAAAGCTCTTGCTAGCCAGCACCCTTCCTTGGAAGCGCTTGTGTAGGCCTAAGAACACTGGGGCTCTGGGCTTCTCTAGCCACCTCATCTTCTGCTCATCCTCTCGCGCACTCTAAAGAGAGCTCAGGTGAGAAATTGCAAACGTCCAGCAATTGCTCAGAGATGAAAAGTGCCAGCACTGAAAGCTCTTGCTAGCCAGCACCCTTCCTTGGAAGCGCTTTCACAGGCGCAGCAACACTGGGGCTTTGCGCTTCTCTACCCACCAAACGTCACGGTCCTTCTCTTTCCATCTCGTAGACACGAGCTGAGAAATTGCAAACGTCGAGCAATTGCTCAGAGATGAAAAGTGCCAGCACTGAAAGCTGTTGCTAGCCAGCACCCTTCCTTGGAAGCGCTTTTGTAGGCCTAAGAACACTGGGGCTCTGGGCTTCTCTAGCCACCTCATCTTCTGCTCATCCTCTCGCGCACTCTAAAGAGAGCTCAGGTGAGAAATTGCAAACGACGAGCAATTGCTCAGAGATGAAAAGTGCCAGCACTGAAAGCTGTTGCTAGCCAGCACCCTTCCTTGGAAGCGCTTTCACAGGCGCAGCAACACTGGGGCTTTGCGCTTCTCTAGCCACCAAACGTCACGGTCATTCTCTTTCCGTCTCGTAGACACGAGCTGAGAAATTGCAAATGTCGAGCAATTGCTCAGAGATGAAAAGTGCCAGCACTGAAAGCTGTTGCTAGCCAGCACCCTTCCTTGGAAGCGCTTTTGTAGGCCTAAGAACACTGGGGCTCTGGGCTTCTCTAGCCACCTCATCTTCTGCTCATCCTCTCGCGCACTCTAAAGAGAGCTCAGGTGAGAAATTGCAAACGTCGAGCAATTGCTCAGAGATGAAAAGTGCCAGCACTGAAAGCTCTTGCTAGCCAGCACCCTTCCTTGGAAGCGCTTTCACAGGCGCAGCAACACTGGGGCTTTGCGCTTCTCTAGCCACCAAACGTCACGGTCCTTCTCTTTCCGTCTCGTAGACACGAGCTGAGAAATTGCAAACGTCGAGCAATTGCTCAGAGATGAAAAGTGCCAGCACTGAAAGCTGTTGCTAGCCAGCACCCTTCCTTGGAAGCGCTTTTGTAGGCCTAAGAAGACTGGGGCTCTGGGCTTCTCTAGCCACCTCATCTTCTGCTCATCCTCTCGCGCACTCTAAAGAGAGCTCAGGTGAGAAATTGCAAACGTCGAGCAATTGCTCAGAGATGAAAAGTGCCAGCACTGAAAGCTCTTGCTAGCCAGCACCCTTCCTTGGAAGCGCTTTCACAGGCGCAGCAACACTGGGGCTTTGCGCTTCTCTACCCACCAAACGTCACGGTCCTTCTCTTTCCGTCTCGTAGACACGAGCTGAGAAATTGCAAATGTCGAGCAATTGCTCAGAGATGAAAAGTGCCAGCACTGAAAGCTGTTGCTAGCCAGCACCCTTCCTTGGAAGCGCTTTTGTAGGCCTAAGAACACTGGGGCTCTGGGCTTCTCTAGCCACCTCATCTTCTGCTCATCCTCTCGCGCACTCTAAAGAGAGCTCAGGTGAGAAATAGCAAACGTCGAGCAATTGCTCAGAGATGAAAAGTGCCAGCACTGAAAGCTGTTGCTAGCCAGCACCCTTCCTTGGAAGCGCTTTCACAGGCGCAGCAACACTGGGGCTTTGCGCTTCTATACGCACCAAACGTCACGGTCCTTCTCTTTCCGTCTTGTAGACACGAGCTGAGAAATTGCAAACGTCGAGCAATTGCTGAGAGATGAAAAGTGCCAGCACTGAAAGCTGTTGCTAGCCAGCACCCTTCCTTGGAAGCGCTTTTGTAGGCCTAAGAAGACTGGGGCTCTGGGCTTCTCTAGCCACCTCATCTTCTGCTCATCCTCTCGCGCACTCTAAAGAGAGCTCAGGTGAGAAATTGCAAACGTCGAGCAATTGCTCAGAGATGAAAAGTGCCAGCACTGAAAGCTCTTGCTAGCCAGCAGCCTTCCTTGGAAGCGCTTTCACAGGCGCAGCAACACTGGGGCTTTGCGCTTCTCTAGCCACCAAACGTCACGGTCCTTCTCTTTCCGTCTCGTAGACACGAGCTGAGAAATTGCAAACGTCGAGCAATTGCTCAGAGATGAAAAGTGCCAGCACTGAAAGCTGTTGCTAGCCAGCACCCTTCCTTGGAAGCGCTTTCACAGGCGCAGCAACACTGGGGCTTTGTGCTTCTCTAGCCACCAAACGTCACGGTCCTTCTCTTTCCGTCTCGTAGACACGAGCTGAGAAATTGCAAACGTCGAGCAATTGCTCAGAGATGAAAAGTGCCAGCACTGAAAGCTGTTGCTAGCCAGCACCCTTCCTTGGAAGCGCTTTCACAGGCGCAGCAACACTGGGTCTTTGCGCTTCTATACGCACCAAACGTCACGGTCCTTCTCTTTCCGTCGGTAGACACGAGCTGAGAAATTGCAAACGTCGAGCAATTGCTCAGAGATGAAAAGTGCCAGCACTGAAAGCTGTTGCTAGCCAGCACCCTTCCTTGGAAGCGCTTTTGTAGGCCTAAGAACACTGGGGCTCTGGGCTTCTCTAGCCACCTCATCTTCTGCTCATCCTCTCGCGCACTCTAAAGAGAGCTCAGGTGAGAAATTACAAACGTCGAGCAATTGCTCAGAGATGAAAAGTGCCAGCACTGAAAGCTCTTGCTAGCCAGCACCCTTCCTTGGAAGCGCTTTTGTAGGCCTAAGAAGACTGGGGCTCTGGGCTTCTCTAGCCACCTAATCTTCTGCTCATCCTCTCGCGCACTCTAAAGAGAGCTCAGGTGAGAAATTGCAAACGTCGAGCAATTGCTCAGAGATGAAAAGTGCCAGCACTGAAAGCTCTTGCTAGCCAGCACCCTTCCTTGGAAGCGCTTTCACAGGCGCAGCAACACTGGGGCTTTGCGCTTCTCTACCCACCAAACGTCACGGTCCTTCTCTTTCCGTCTCGTAGACACGAGCTGAGAAATTGCAAACGTCGAGCAATTGCTCCGAGATGAAAAGTGCCAGCACTGAAAGCTGTTGCTAGCCAGCACCCTTCCTTGGAAGCGCTTTTGTAGGCCTAAGAACACTGGGGCTCTGGGCTTCTCTAGCCACCTCATCTTCTGCTCATCCTCTCGCGCACTCTAAAGAGAGCTCAGGTGAGAAATTGCAAACGACGAGCAATTGCTCAGAGATGAAAAGTGCCAGCACTGAAAGCTCTTGCTAGACAGCACCCTTCCTTGGAAGCGCTTTCACAGGCGCAGCAACACTGGGGCTTTGCGCTTCTCTAGCCACCAAAAGTCACGGTCCTTCTCTTTCCGTCTCATAGACACGAGCTGAGAAATTGCAAACGTCGAGCAATTGCTCCGAGATGAAAAGTGCCAGCACTGAAAGCTGTTGCTAGCCAGCACCCTTCCTTGGAAGCGCTTTTGTAGGCCTAAGAAGACTGGGGCTCTGGGCTTCTCTAGCCACCTCATCTTCTGCTCATCCTCTCGCGCACTCTAAAGAGAGCTCAGGTGAGAAATAGCAAACGTCGAGCAATTGCTCAGAGATGAAAAGTGCCAGCACTGAAAGCTGTTGCTAGCCAGCACCCTTCCTTGGAAGCGCTTTCACAGGCGCAGCAACACTGGGGCTTTGCGCTTCTATACGCACCAAACGTCACGGTCCTTCTCTTTCCGTCTTGTAGACACGAGCTGAGAAATTGCAAACGTCGAGCAATTGCTGAGAGATGAAAAGTGCCAGCACTGAAAGCTGTTGCTAGCCAGCACCCTTCCTTGGAAGCGCTTTTGTAGGCCTAAGAAGACTGGGGCTCTGGGCTTCTCTAGCCACCTCATCTTCTGCTCATCCTCTCGCGCACTCTAAAGAGAGCTCAGGTGAGAAATTGCAAACGTCGAGCAATTGCTCAGAGATGAAAAGTGCCAGCACTGAAAGCTCTTGCTAGCCAGCAGCCTTCCTTGGAAGCGCTTTCACAGGCGCAGCAACACTGGGGCTTTGCGCTTCTATACGCACCAAACGTCACGGTCCTTCTCTTTCCGTCTCGTAGACACGAGCTGAGAAATTGCAAACGTCGAGCAATTGCTCAGAGATGAAAAGTGCCAGCACTGAAAGCTGTTGCTAGCCAGCACCCTTCCTTGGAAGCGCTTTCACAGGCGCAGCAACACTGGGGCTTTGCGCTTCTCTAGCCACCAAACGTCACGGTCCTTCTCTTTCCGTCTCGTAGACACGAGCTGAGAAATTGCAAACGTCGAGCAATTGCTCAGAGATGAAAAGTGCCAGCACTGAAAGCTGTTGCTAGCCAGCACCCTTCCTTGGAAGCGCTTTCACAGGCGCAGCAACACTGGGGCTTTGCGCTTCTATACGCACCAAACGTCACGGTCCTTCTCTTTCCGTCTCGTAGACACGAGCTGAGAAATTGCAAACGTCGAGCAATTGCTCCGAGATGAAAAGTGCCAGCACTGAAAGCTGTTGCTAGCCAGCACCCTTCCTTGGAAGCGCTTGTGTAGGCCTAAGAACACTGGGGCTCTGGGCTTCTCTAGCCACCTCATCTTCTGCTCATCCTCTCGCGCACTCTAAAGAGAGCTCAGGTGAGAAATTGCAAACGTCCAGCAATTGCTCAGAGATGAAAAGTGCCAGCACTGAAAGCTCTTGCTAGCCAGCACCCTTCCTTGGAAGCGCTTTCACAGGCGCAGCAACACTGGGGCTTTGCGCTTCTCTACCCACCAAACGTCACGGTCCTTCTCTTTCCATCTCGTAGACACGAGCTGAGAAATTGCAAACGTCGAGCAATTGCTCAGAGATGAAAAGTGCCAGCACTGAAAGCTGTTGCTAGCCAGCACCCTTCCTTGGAAGCGCTTTTGTAGGCCTAAGAACACTGGGGCTCTGGGCTTCTCTAGCCACCTCATCTTCTGCTCATCCTCTCGCGCACTCTAAAGAGAGCTCAGGTGAGAAATTGCAAACGACGAGCAATTGCTCAGAGATGAAAAGTGCCAGCACTGAAAGCTGTTGCTAGCCAGCACCCTTCCTTGGAAGCGCTTTCACAGGCGCAGCAACACTGGGGCTTTGCGCTTCTCTAGCCACCAAACGTCACGGTCATTCTCTTTCCGTCTCATAGACACGAGCTGAGAAATTGCAAATGTCGAGCAATTGCTCAGAGATGAAAAGTGCCAGCACTGAAAGCTGTTGCTAGCCAGCACCCTTCCTTGGAAGCGCTTTTGTAGGCCTAAGAACACTGGGGCTCTGGGCTTCTCTAGCCACCTCATCTTCTGCTCATCCTCTCGCGCACTCTAAAGAGAGCTCAGGTGAGAAATTGCAAACGTCGAGCAATTGCTCAGAGATGAAAAGTGCCAGCACTGAAAGCTCTTGCTAGCCAGCACCCTTCCTTGGAAGCGCTTTCACAGGCGCAGCAACACTGGGGCTTTGCGCTTCTCTAGCCACCAAACGTCACGGTCCTTCTCTTTCCGTCTCGTAGACACGAGCTGAGAAATTGCAAACGTCGAGCAATTGCTCAGAGATGAAAAGTGCCAGCACTGAAAGCTGTTGCTAGCCAGCACCCTTCCTTGGAAGCGCTTTTGTAGGCCTAAGAAGACTGGGGCTCTGGGCTTCTCTAGCCACCTCATCTTCTGCTCATCCTCTCGCGCACTCTAAAGAGAGCTCAGGTGAGAAATTGCAAACGTCGAGCAATTGCTCAGAGATGAAAAGTGCCAGCACTGAAAGCTCTTGCTAGCCAGCACCCTTCCTTGGAAGCGCTTTCACAGGCGCAGCAACACTGGGGCTTTGCGCTTCTCTACCCACCAAACGTCACGGTCCTTCTCTTTCCGTCTCGTAGACACGAGCTGAGAAATTGCAAATGTCGAGCAATTGCTCAGAGATGAAAAGTGCCAGCACTGAAAGCTGTTGCTAGCCAGCACCCTTCCTTGGAAGCGCTTTTGTAGGCCTAAGAACACTGGGGCTCTGGGCTTCTCTAGCCACCTCATCTTCTGCTCATCCTCTCGCGCACTCTAAAGAGAGCTCAGGTGAGAAATAGCAAACGTCGAGCAATTGCTCAGAGATGAAAAGTGCCAGCACTGAAAGCTGTTGCTAGCCAGCACCCTTCCTTGGAAGCGCTTTCACAGGCGCAGCAACACTGGGGCTTTGCGCTTCTATACGCACCAAACGTCACGGTCCTTCTCTTTCCGTCTTGTAGACACGAGCTGAGAAATTGCAAACGTCGAGCAATTGCTGAGAGATGAAAAGTGCCAGCACTGAAAGCTGTTGCTAGCCAGCACCCTTCCTTGGAAGCGCTTTTGTAGGCCTAAGAAGACTGGGGCTCTGGGCTTCTCTAGCCACCTCATCTTCTGCTCATCCTCTCGCGCACTCTAAAGAGAGCTCAGGTGAGAAATTGCAAACGTCGAGCAATTGCTCAGAGATGAAAAGTGCCAGCACTGAAAGCTCTTGCTAGCCAGCAGCCTTCCTTGGAAGCGCTTTCACAGGCGCAGCAACACTGGGGCTTTGCGCTTCTCTAGCCACCAAACGTCACGGTCCTTCTCTTTCCGTCTCGTAGACACGAGCTGAGAAATTGCAAACGTCGAGCAATTGCTCAGAGATGAAAAGTGCCAGCACTGAAAGCTGTTGCTAGCCAGCACCCTTCCTTGGAAGCGCTTTCACAGGCGCAGCAACACTGGGGCTTTGTGCTTCTCTAGCCACCAAACGTCACGGTCCTTCTCTTTCCGTCTCGTAGACACGAGCTGAGAAATTGCAAACGTCGAGCAATTGCTCAGAGATGAAAAGTGCCAGCACTGAAAGCTGTTGCTAGCCAGCACCCTTCCTTGGAAGCGCTTTCACAGGCGCAGCAACACTGGGTCTTTGCGCTTCTATACGCACCAAACGTCACGGTCCTTCTCTTTCCGTCGGTAGACACGAGCTGAGAAATTGCAAACGTCGAGCAATTGCTCAGAGATGAAAAGTGCCAGCACTGAAAGCTGTTGCTAGCCAGCACCCTTCCTTGGAAGCGCTTTTGTAGGCCTAAGAACACTGGGGCTCTGGGCTTCTCTAGCCACCTCATCTTCTGCTCATCCTCTCGCGCACTCTAAAGAGAGCTCAGGTGAGAAATTACAAACGTCGAGCAATTGCTCAGAGATGAAAAGTGCCAGCACTGAAAGCTGTTGCTAGCCAGCACCCTTCCTTGGAAGCGCTTTCACAGGCGCAGCAACACTGGGGTTTTGCGCTTCTCTAGCCACCAAACGTCACGGTCCTTCTCTTTCCGTCTCGTAGACACGAGCTGAGAAATTGCAAACGTCGAGCAATTGCTCAGAGATGAAAAGTGCCAGCACTGAAAGCTGTTGCTAGCCAGCACCCTTCCTTGGAAGCGCTTTCACAGGCGCAGCAACACTGGGGCTTTGCGCTTCTCTACCCACCAAACGTCACGGTCCTTCTCTTTCCGTCTCCTAGATACGAGCTGAGAAATTGCAAACGTCGAGCAATTGCTCCGAGATGAAAAGTGCCAGCACTGAAAGCTGTTGCTAGCCAGCACCCTTCCTTGGAAGCGCTTTTGTAGGCCTAAGAACACTGGGGCTCTGGGCTTCTCTAGCCACCTCATCTTCTGCTCATCCTCTCGCGCACTCTAAAGAGAGCTCAGGTGAGAAATTGCAAACGACGAGCAATTGCTCAGAGATGAAAAGTGCCAGCACTGAAAGCTGTTGCTAGCCAGCACCCTTCCTTGGAAGCGCTTTCACAGGCGCAGCAACACTGGGGCTTTGCGCTTCTATACGCACCAAACGTCACGGTCCTTCTCTTTCCGTCTCGTAGACACGAGCTGAGAAATTGCAAACGTCGAGCAATTGCTCCGAGATGAAAAGTGCCAGCACTGAAAGCTGTTGCTAGCCAGCACCCTTCCTTGGAAGCGCTTTTGTAGGCCTAAGAACACTGGGGCTCTGGGCTTCTCTAGCCACCTCATCTTCTGCTCATCCTCTCGCGCACTCTAAAGAGAGCTCAGGTGAGAAATTGCAAACGTCGAGCAATTGCTCAGAGATGAAAAGTGCCAGCACTGAAAGCTGTTGCTAGCCAGCACCCTTCCTTGGAAGCGCTTTTGTAGGCCTAAGAACACTGGGGCTCTGGGCTTCTCTAGCCACCTCATCTTCTGCTCATCCTCTCGCGCACTCTAAAGAGAGCTCAGGTGAGAAATTGCAAACGTCCAGCAATTGCTCAGAGATGAAAAGTGCCAGCACTGAAAGCTCTTGCTAGCCAGCACCCTTCCTTGGAGGCGCTTTCACAGGCGCAGCAACACTGGGGCTTTGCGCTTCTCTAGCCACCAAACGTCACGGTCCTTCTCTTTCCGTCTTGTAGACACGAGGTGAGAAATTGCAAACGTCGAGCAATTGCTCAGAGATGAAAAGTGCCAGCACTTAAAGCTCTTGCTAGCCAGCACCCTTCCTTGGAAGCGCTTTTGTAGGCCTAAGAACACTGGGGCTCTGGGCTTCTCTAGCCACCTCATCTTCTGCTCATCCTCTCGCGCACTCTAAAGAGAGCTCAGGTGAGAAATTGCAAACGTCGAGCAATTGCTCAGAGATGAAAAGTGCCAGCACTGAAAGCTCTTGCCAGCCAGCACCCTTCCTTGGAAGCGCTTTCACAGGCGCAGTAACACTGGGGCTTTGCGCTTCTATACGCACCAAACGTCACGGTCCTTCTCTTTCCGTCTCCTAGACACGAGCTGAGAAATTGCAAACGTCGAGCAATTGCTCAGAGATGAAAAGTGCCAGCACTGAAAGCTGTTGCTAGCCAGCACCCTTCCTTGGAAGAGCTTTCACAGGCGCAGCAACACTGGGGCTTTGCGCTTCTCTAGCCACCAAACGTCACGGTCCTTCTCTTTCCGTCTCGTAGACATGAGCTGAGAAATTGCAAACGTCCAGTAATTGCTCCGAGATGAAAAGTGCCAGCACTGAAAGCTGTTGCTAGCCAGCACCCTTCCTTGGAAGCGCTTTCACAGGCGCAGCAACACTGGGGCTTTGCGCTTCTCTAGCCACCAAATGTCACGGTCATTCTCTTTCCGTCTTGAGAACACGAGCTGAGAAATTGCAAACGTCGAGCAATTGCTCCGAGATGAAAAGTGCCAGCACTGAAAGCTGTTGCTAGCCAGCACCCTTCCTTGGAAGCGCTTTTGTAGGCCTAAGAACACTGGGGCTCTGGGCTTCTCTAGCCACCTCATCTTCTGCTCATCCTCTCGCGCACTCTAAAGAGAGCTCAGGTGAGAAATGGCAAACGTCGAGCAATTGCTCAGAGATGAAAAGTGCCAGCACTGAAAGCTCTTGCTAGCCAGCACCCTTCCTTGGAAGCGCTTTCACAGGCGCAGCAACACTGGGGCTTTGCGCTTCTCTAGCCACCAAACGTCACGGTCCTTCTCTTTCCGTCTTGTAGACACGAGGTGAGAAATTGCAAACGTCGAGCAATTGCTCAGAGATGAAAAGTGCCAGCACTGAAAGCTGTTGCTAGCCAGCACCCTTCCTTGGAAGCGCTTTTGTAGGCCTAAGAACACTGGGGCTCTGGGCTTCTCTAGCCACCTCATCTTCTGCTCATCCTCTCGCGCACTCTAAAGAGAGCTCAGGTGAGAAATTGCAAACGTCGAGCAATTGCTCAGAGATGAAAAGTGCCAGCACTGAAAGCTCTTGCCAGCCAGCACCCTTCCTTGGAAGCGCTTTCACAGGCGCAGTAACACTGGGGCTTTGCGCTTCTATACGCACCAAACGTCACGGTCCTTCTCTTTCCGTCTCCTAGACACGAGCTGAGAAATTGCAAACGTCGAGCAATTGCTCAGAGATGAAAAGTGCCAGCACTGAAAGCTCTTGCTAGCCAGCACCCTTCCTTGGAAGAGCTTTCACAGGCGCAGCAACACTGGGGCTTTGCGCTTCTCTAGCCACCAAACGTCACGGTCCTTCTCTTTCCGTCTCGTAGACATGAGCTGAGAAATTGCAAACGTCCAGCAATTGCTCCGAGATGAAAAGTGCCAGCACTGAAAGCTGTTGCTAGCCAGCACCCTTCCTTGGAAGCGCTTTCACAGGCGCAGCAACACTGGGGCTTTGCGCTTCTCTAGCCACCAAATGTCACGGTCATTCTCTTTCCGTCTTGAGAACACGAGCTGAGAAATTGCAAACGTCGAGCAATTGCTCCGAGATGAAAAGTGCCAGCACTGAAAGCTGTTGCTAGCCAGCACCCTTCCTTGGAAGCGCTTTTGTAGGCCTAAGAACACTGGGGCTCTGGGCTTCTCTAGCCACCTCATCTTCTGCTCATCCTCTCGCGCACTCTAAAGAGAGCTCAGGTGAGAAATTGCAAACGACGAGCAATTGCTCAGAGATGAAAAGTGCCAGCACTGAAAGCTGTTGCTAGCCAGCACCCTTCCTTGGAAGCGCTTTCACAGGCGCAGCAACACTGGGGCTTTGCGCTTCTATATGCACCAAACGTCACGGTCCTTCTCTTTCCGTCTCCTAGACACGAGCTGAGAAATTGCAAACGTCGAGCAATTGCTCCGAGATGAAAAGTGCCAGCACTGAAAGCTGTTGCTAGCCAGCACCCTTCCTTGGAAGCGCTTTCACAGGCGCAGCAACACTGGGGCTTTGCGGTTCTCTACCCACCAAACGTCACGGTCCTTCTCTTTCCATCTCGTAGACACGAGCTGAGAAATTGCAAACGTCAAGCAATTGCTCAGAGATGAAAAGTGCCAGCACTGAAAGCTCTTGCTAGCCAGCACCCTCCCTTGGAAGCGCTTTCACAAGCGCAGTAACACTGGGGCTTTGCTCTTCTATACGCACCAAACGTCACGGTCATTCTCTTTCCGTCTCGTAGACATGAGCTGAGAAATTGCAAATGTCGAGCAATTGCTCAGAGATGAAAAGTGCCAGCACTGAAAGCTGTTGCTAGCCAGCACCCTTCCTTGGAAGCGCTTTCACAGGCGCAGCAACACTGGGGCTTTGCGCTTCTCTAGCCGCCAAACGTCACAGTCATTCTCTTTCCGTCTCGTAGACATGAGCTGAGAAATTGCAAACGTCGAGCAATTGCTCAGAGATGAAAAGTGCCAGCACTGAAAGCTGTTGCTAGCCAGCACCCTTCCTTGGAAGCGCTTTTGTAGGCCTAAGAACACTGGGGCTCTGGGCTTCCCTAGCCACCTCATCTTCTGCTCATCCTCTCGCGCACTCTAAAGAGAGCTCAGGTGAGAAATTGCAAACGTCGAGCAATTGCTCAGAGATGAAAAGTGCCAGCACTGAAAGCTGTTGCTAGCCAGCACCCTTCCTTGGAAGCTTTTTCACAGGCGCAGTAACACTGGGGCTTTGCACTTCTGTACGTACCAAACGTCACGGTCCTTCTCTTTCCGTCTCATAGACACGAGCTGAGAAATTGCAAACGTCGAGCAATTGCTCCGAGATGAAAAGTGCCAGCACTGAAAGCTCTTGCTAGCCAGCCCCCTTCCTTGGAAGCACTTGTGTAGGCCTAAGAACACTGGGGCTCTGGGCTTCTCTAGCCACCTCATCTTCTGCTCATCCTCTCGCGCACTCTAAAGAGAGCTCAGGTGAGAAATTGCAAACGTCGAGCAATTGCTCAGAGATGAAAAGTGCCAGCACTGAAAGCTGTTGCTAGCCAGCACCCTTCCTTGGAAGCGCTTTTGTAGGCCTAAGAACACTGGGGCTTTGCGCTTCTATACGCACCAAACGTCACGGTCCTTCTCTTTCCGTCTCGTAGACACGAGCTGAGAAATTGCAAACGTCGAGCAATTGCTCAGAGATGAAAAGTGCCAGCACTGAAAGCTGTTGCTAGCCAGCACCCTTCCTTGGAAGCGCTTTCACAGGCGCAGCAACACTGGGGCTTTGCGCTTCTATACGCACCAAACGTCACGGTCCTTCTCTTTCCGTCGGTAGACACGAGCTGAGAAATTGCAAACGTCGAGCAATTGCTCCGAGATGAAAAGTGCCAGCACTGAAAGCTGTTGCTAGCCAGCACCCTTCCTTGGAAGCGCTTTTGTAGGCCTAAGAACACTGGGGCTCTGGGCTTCTCTAGCCACCTCATCTTCTGCTCATCCTCTCGCGCACTCTAAAGAGAGCTCAGGTGAGAAATTACAAACGTCGAGCAATTGCTCAGAGATGAAAAGTGCCAGCACTGAAAGCTGTTGCTAGCCAGCACCCTTCCTTGGAAGCGCTTTCACAGGCGCAGCAACACTGGGGCTTTGCGCTTCTCTACGCACCAAATGTCACGGTCCTTCTCTTTCCGTCTTGTAGACACGAGCTGAGAAATTGCAAACGTCGAGCAATTGCTCAGAGATGAAAAGTGCCAGCACTGAAAGCTGTTGCTAGCCAGCACCCTTCCTTGGAAGCGCTTTCACAGGCGCAGCAACACTGGGGTTTTGCGCTTCTCTAGCCACCAAACGTCACGGTACTTCTCTTTCCGTCTCGTAGACACGAGCTGAGAAATTGCAAACGTCGAGCAATTGCTCAGAGATGAAAAGTGCCAGCACTGAAAGCTGTTGCTAGCCAGCACCCTTCCTTGGAAGCGCTTTTGTAGGCCTAAGAACACTGGGGCTCTGGGCTTCTCTAGCCACCTAATCTTCTGCTCATCCTTTCGCGCACTCTAAAGAGAGCTCAGGTGAGAAATTGCAAACGTCGAGCAATTGCTCAGAGATGAAAAGTGCCAGCACTGAAAGCTCTTGCTAGCCAGCACCCTTCCTTGGAAGCGCTTTCACAGGCGCAGCAACACTGGGGCTTTGCGCTTCTCTAGCCACCAAACGTCACGGTCCTTCTCTTTCCGTCTTGTAGACACGAGGTGAGAAATTGCAAACGTCGAGCAATTGCTCAGAGATGAAAAGTGCCAGCACTTAAAGCTCTTGCTAGCCAGCACCCTTCCTTGGAAGCGCTTTTGTAGGCCTAAGAACACTGGGGCTCTGGGCTTCTCTAGCCACCTCATCTTCTGCTCATCCTCTCGCGCACTCTAAAGAGAGCTCAGGTGAGAAATTGCAAACGTCGAGCAATTGCTCAGAGATGAAAAGTGCCAGCACTGAAAGCTCTTGCCAGCCAGCACCCTTCCTTGGAAGCGCTTTCACAGGCGCAGTAACACTGGGGCTTTGTGCTTCTCTAGCCACCAAACGTCACGGTCCTTCTCTTTCCGTCTCCTAGACACGAGCTGAGAAATTGCAAACGTCGAGCAATTGCTCAGAGATGAAAAGTGCCAGCACTGAAAGCTGTTGCTAGCCAGCACCCTTCCTTGGAAGAGCTTTCACAGGCGCAGCAACACTGGGGCTTTGCGCTTCTCTACCCACCAAACGTCACGGTCCTTCTCTTTCCGTCTCGTAGACATGAGCTGAGAAATTGCAAACGTCCAGCAATTGCTCAGAGATGAAAAGTGCCAGCACTGAAAGCTCTTGCTAGACAGCACCCTTCCTTGGAAGCGCTTTCACAGGCGCAGCAACACTGGGGCTTTGCGCTTCTCTAGCCACCAAATGTCACGGTCATTCTCTTTCCGTCTTGAGAACACGAGCTGAGAAATTGCAAACGTCGAGCAATTGCTCCGAGATGAAAAGTGCCAGCACTGAAAGCTGTTGCTAGCCAGCACCCTTCCTTGGAAGCGCTTTTGTAGGCCTAAGAACACTGGGGCTCTGGGCTTCTCTAGCCACCTCATCTTCTGCTCATCCTCTCGCGCACTCTAAAGAGAGCTCAGGTGAGAAATTGCAAACGTCGAGCAATTGCTCAGAGATGAAAAGTGCCAGCACTGAAAGCTCTTGCTAGCCAGCAGCCTTCCTTGGAAGCGCTTTCACAGGCGCAGCAACACTGGGGCTTTGCGCTTCTCTACCCACCAAACGTCACGGTCCTTCTCTTTCCGTCTCGTAGACACGAGCTGAGAAATTGCAAACGTCGAGCAATTGCTCAGAGATGAAAAGTGCCAGCACTGAAAGCTGTTGCTAGCCAGCACCCTTCCTTGGAAGCGCTTTTGTAGGCCTAAGAACACTGGGGCTCTGGGCTTCTCTAGCCACCTCATCTTCTGCTCATCCTCTCGCGCACTCTAAAGAGAGCTCAGGTGAGAAATTGCAAACGTCGAGCTATTGCTCAGAGATGAAAAGTGCCAGCACTGAAAGCTGTTGCTGGCCAGCACCCTTCCTTGGAAGCTTTTTCACAGGCGCAGTAACACTGGGGCTTTGCACTTCTGTACGTACCAAACGTCACGGTCCTTCTCTTTCCGTCTCATAGACACGAGCTGAGAAATTGCAAACGTCGAGCAATTGCTCCGAGATGAAAAGTGCCAGCACTGAAAGCTCTTGCTAGCCAGCCCCCTTCCTTGGAAGCGCTTTTGTAGGCCTAAGAACACTGGGGCTCTGGGCTTCTCTAGCCACCTCATCTTCTGCTCATCCTCTCGCGCACTCTAAAGAGAGCTCAGGTGAGAAATTGCAAACGTCGAGCAATTGCTCCGAGATGAAAAGTGCCAGCACTGAAAGCTGTTGCTAGCCAGCACCCTTCCTTGGAAGCGCTTTTGTAGGCCTAAGAACACTGGGGCTTTGCACTTCTGTACGCACCAAACGTCACGGTCCTTCTCTTTCCGTCTCGTAGACACGAGCTGAGAAATTGCAAACGTCGAGCAATTGCTCAGAGATGAAAAGTGCCAGCACTGAAAGCTGTTGCTAGCCAGCACCCTTCCTTGGAAGCGCTTTCACAGGCGCAGCAACACTGGGGCTTTGCGCTTCTATACGCACCAAACGTCACGGTCCTTCTCTTTCCGTCTCCTAGACACGAGCTGAGAAATTGCAAACGTCGAGCAATTGCTCCGAGATGAAAAGTGCCAGCACTGAAAGCTGTTGCTAGCCAGCACCCTTCCTTGGAAGCGCTTTTGTAGGCCTAAGAACACTGGGGCTCTGGGCTTCTCTAGCCACCTCATCTTCTGCTCATCCTCTCGCGCACTCTAAAGAGAGCTCAGGTGAGAAATTACAAACGTCGAGCAATTGCTCAGAGATGAAAAGTGCCAGCACTGAAAGCTGTTGCTAGCCAGCACCCTTCCTTGGAAGCGCTTTCACAGGCGCAGCAACACTGGGGCTTTGTGCTTCTCTAGCCACCAAACGTCACGGTCCTTCTCTTTCCGTCTCCTAGACACGAGCTGAGAAATTGCAAACGTCCAGCAATTGCTCCGAGATGAAAAGTGCCAGCACTGAAAGCTGTTGCTAGCCAGCACCCTTCCTTGGAAGCGCTTTCACAGGCGCAGCAACACTGGGGCTTTGCGCTTCTCTAGCCACCAAACGTCACGGTCCTTCTCTTTCCGTTTTGAGAACACGAGCTGAGAAATTGCAAACGTCGAGCAATTGCTCCGAGATGAAAAGTGCCAGCACTGAAAGCTGTTGCTAGCCAGCACCCTTCCTTGGAAGCGCTTTTGTAGGCCTAAGAACACTGGGGCTCTGGGCTTCTCTAGCCACCTCATCTTCTGCTCATCCTCTCGCGCACTCTAAAGAGAGCTCAGGTGAGAAATTGCAAACGACGAGCAATTGCTCAGAGATGAAAAGTGCCAGCACTGAAAGCTCTTGCTAGCCAGCACCCTTCCTTGGAAGCGCTTTCACAGGCGCAGCAACACTGGGGCTTTGCGCTTCTATACGCACCAAACGTCACGGTCCTTCTCTTTCCGTCTCGTAGACACGAGCTGAGAAATTGCAAACGTCGAGCAATTGCTCAGAGATGAAAAGTGCCAGCACTGAAAGCTGTTGCTAGCCAGCCCCCTTCCTTGGAAGCGCTTTTGTAGGCCTAAGAACACTGGGGCTCTGGGCTTCTCTAGCCACCTCATCTTCTGCTCATCCTCTCGCGCACTCTAAAGAGAGCTCAGGTGAGAAATTGCAAACGACGAGCAATTGCTCAGAGATGAAAAGTGCCAGCACTGAAAGCTGTTGCTAGCCAGCACCCTTCCTTGGAAGCGCTTTCACAGGCGCAGCAACACTGGGGCTTTGCGCTTCTCTAGCCACCAAACGTCACGGTCCTTCTCTTTCCGTCTCGTAGACACGAGCTGAGAAATTGCAAATGTCGAGCAATTGCTCAGAGATGAAAAGTGCCAGCACTGAAAGCTGTTGCTAGCCAGCACCCTTCCTTGGAAGCGCTTTTGTAGGCCTAAGAACACTGGGGCTCTGGGCTTCTCTAGCCACCTCATCTTCTGCTCATCCTCTCGCGCACTCTAAAGAGAGCTCAGGTGAGAAATTGCAAACGTCGAGCAATTGCTCAGAGATGAAAAGTGCCAGCACTGAAAGCTGTTGCTAGCCAGCACCCTTCCTTGGAAGCGCTTTCACAGGCGCAGCAACACTGGGGCTTTGCGCTTCTATACGCACCAAACGTCACGGTCCTTCTCTTTCCGTCTCGTAGACACGAGCTGAGAAATTGCAAACGTCGAGCAATTGCTCAGAGATGAAAAGTGCCAGCACTGAAAGCTGTTGCTAGCCAGCACCCTTCCTTGGAAGCGCTTTTGTAGGCCTAAGAAGACTGGGGCTCTGGGCTTCTCTAGCCACCTAATCTTCTGCTCATCCTCTCGCGCACTCTAAAGAGAGCTCAGGTGAGAAATTGCAAACGTCGAGCAATTGCTCAGAGATGAAAAGTGCCAGCACTGAAAGCTCTTGCTAGCCAGCACCCTTCCTTGGAAGCGCTTTCACAGGCGCAGCAACACTGGGGCTTTGCGCTTCTCTACCCACCAAACGTCACGGTCCTTCTCTTTCCGTCTCGTAGACACGAGCTGAGAAATTGCAAATGTCGAGCAATTGCTCAGAGATGAAAAGTGCCAGCACTGAAAGCTGTTGCTAGCCAGCACCCTTCCTTGGAAGCGCTTTTGTAGGCCTAAGAACACTGGGGCTCTGGGCTTCTCTAGCCACCTCATCTTCTGCTCATCCTCTCGCGCACTCTAAAGAGAGCTCAGGTGAGAAATTGCAAACGTCGAGCAATTGCTCAGAGATGAAAAGTGCCAGCACTGAAAGCTGTTGCTAGCCAGCACCCTTCCTTGGAAGCGCTTTCACAGGCGCAGTAACACTGGGGCTTTGCGCTTCTATACGCACCAAACGTCACGGTCCTTCTCTTTCCGTCTCGTAGACACGAGCTGAGAAATTGCAAACGTCGAGCAATTGCTCCGAGATGAAAAGTGCCAGCACTGAAAGCTGTTGCTAGCCAGCACCCTTCCTTGGAAGCGCTTTTGTAGGCCTAAGAACACTGGGGCTCTGGGCTTCTCTAGCCACCTCATCTTCTGCTCATCCTCTCGCGCACTCTAAAGAGAGCTTAGGTGAGAAATTGCAAACGACGAGCAATTGCTCAGAGATGAAAAGTGCCAGCACTGAAAGCTCTTGCTAGACAGCACCCTTCCTTGGAAGCGCTTTCACAGGCGCAGCAACACTGGGGCTTTGCGCTTCTCTAGCCACCAAACGTCACGGTCCTTCTCTTTCCGTCTCATAGACACGAGCTGAGAAATTGCAAACGTCGAGCAATTGCTCCGAGATGAAAAGTGCCAGCACTGAAAGCTGTTGCTAGCCAGCACCCTTCCTTGGAAGCGCTTTTGTAGGCCTAAGAACACTGGGGCTCTGGGCTTCTCTAGCCACCTCATCTTCTGCTCATCCTCTCGCGCACTCTAAAGAGAGCTCAGGTGAGAAATTGCAAACGTCGAGCAATTGCTCAGAGATGAAAAGTGCCAGCACTGAAAGCTGTTGCTAGCCAGCACCCTTCCTTGGAAGCGCTTTCACAGGCGCAGCAACACTGGGGCTTTGCGCTTCTATACGCACCAAATGTCACGGTCATTCTCTTTCCGTCTTGTAGACACGAGCTGAGAAATTGCAAACGTCGAGCAATTGCTGAGAGATGAAAAGTGCCAGCACTGAAAGCTGTTGCTAGCCAGCACCCTTCCTTGGAAGCGCTTTTGTAGGCCTAAGAACAGTGGGGCTCTGGGCTTCTCTAGCCACCTCATCTTCTGCTCATCCTCTCGCGCACTCTAAAGAGAGCTCAGGTGAGAAATTGCAAACGTCGAGCAATTGCTCAGAGATGAAAAGTGCCAGCACTGAAAGCTCTTGCTAGCCAGCAGCCTTCCTTGGAAGCGCTTTCACAGGCACAGCAACACTGGGGCTTTGCGCTTCTCTAGCCACCAAACGTCACGGTCCTTCTCTTTCCGTCTCGTAGACACGAGCTGAGAAATTGCAAACGTGGAGCAATTGCTCAGAGATGAAAAGTGCCAGCACTGAAAGCTGTTGCTAGCCAGCACCCTTCCTTGGAAGCGCTTTCACAGGCGCAGCAACACTGGGGCTTTGCGCTTCTCTAGCCACCAAACGTCACGGTCCTTCTCTTTCCGTCTCGTAGACACGAGCTGAGAAATTGCAAACGTCGAGCAATTGCTCAGAGATGAAAAGTGCCAGCACTGAAAGCTGTTGCTAGCCAGCACCCTTCCTTGGAAGCGCTTTCACAGGCGCAGCAACACTGGGGCTTTGCGTTTCTATACGCACCAAACGTCACGGTCCTTCTCTTTCCGTCGGTAGACACGAGCTGAGAAATTGCAAACGTCGAGCAATTGCTCAGAGATGAAAAGTGCCAGCACTGAAAGCTGTTGCTAGCCAGCACCCTTCCTTGGAAGCGCTTTTGTAGGCCTAAGAACACTGGGGCTCTGGGCTTCTCTAGCCACCTAATCTTCTGCTCATCCTCTCGCGCACTCTAAAGAGAGCTCAGGTGAGAAATTACAAACGTCGAGCAATTGCTCAGAGATGAAAAGTGCCAGCACTGAAAGCTGTTGCTAGCCAGCACCCTTCCTTGGAAGCGCTTTCACAGGCGCAGCAACACTGGGGCTTTGCGCTTCTCTACCCACCAAACGTCACGGTCCTTCTCTTTCCGTCTCCTAGATACGAGCTGAGAAATTGCAAACGTCGAGCAATTGCTCCGAGATGAAAAGTGCCAGCACTGAAAGCTGTTGCTAGCCAGCACCCTTCCTTGGAAGCGCTTTTGTAGGCCTAAGAAGACTGGGGCTCTGGGCTTCTCTAGCCACCTCATCTTCTGCTCATCCTCTCGCGCACTCTAAAGAGAGCTTAGGTGAGAAATTGCAAACGTCGAGCAATTGCTCAGAGATGAAAAGTGCCAGCACTGAAAGCTCTTGCTAGCCAGCACCCTTCCTTGGAAGCGCTTTTGTAGGCCTAAGAACACTGGGGCTCTGGGCTTCTCTAGCCACCTCATCTTCTGCTCATCCTCTCGCGCACTCTAAAGAGAGCTCAGGTGAGAAATTGCAAACGTCGAGCAATTGCTCAGAGATGAAAAGTGCCAGCACTGAAAGCTCTTGCTAGCCAGCACCCTTCCTTGGAAGCGCTTTCACAGGCGCAGCAACACTGGGGCTTTGCGCTTCTATACGCACCAAACGTCACGGTCCTTCTCTTTCCGTCTCGTAGACACGAGCTGAGAAATTGCAAACGTCGAGCAATTGCTCCGAGATGAAAAGTGCCAGCACTGAAAGCTGTTGCTAGCCAGCACCCTTCCTTGGAAGCGCTTTTGTAGGCCTAAGAACACTGGGGCTCTGGGCTTCTCTAGCCACCTCATCTTCTGCTCATCCTCTCGCGCACTCTAAAGAGAGCTTAGGTGAGAAATTGCAAACGTCGAGCAATTGCTCAGAGATGAAAAGTGCCAGCACTGAAAGCTCTTGCTAGACAGCACCCTTCCTTGGAAGCGCTTTCACAGGCGCAGCAACACTGGGGCTTTGCGCTTCTCTAGCCACCAAACGTCACGGTCCTTCTCTTTCCGTCTCATAGACACGAGCTGAGAAATTGCAAACGTCGAGCAATTGCTCCGAGATGAAAAGTGCCAGCACTGAAAGCTGTTGCTAGCCAGCACCCTTCCTTGGAAGCGCTTTTGTAGGCCTAAGAACACTGGGGCTCTGGGCTTCTCTAGCCACCTCATCTTCTGCTCATCCTCTCGCGCACTCTAAAGAGAGCTCAGGTGAGAAATTGCAAACGTCGAGCAATTGCTCAGAGATGAAAAGTGCCAGCACTGAAAGCTGTTGCTGGCCAGCACCCTTCCTTGGAAGCTTTTTCACAGGCGCAGTAACACTGGGGCTTTGCACTTCTGTACGTACCAAACGTCACGGTCCTTCTCTTTCCGTCTCATAGACACGAGCTGAGAAATTGCAAACGTCGAGCAATTGCTCCGAGATGAAAAGTGCCAGCACTGAAAGCTCTTGCTAGCCAGCCCCCTTCCTTGGAAGCACTTTTGTAGGCCTAAGAACACTGGGGCTCTGGGCTTCTCTAGCCACCTCATCTTCTGCTCATCCTCTCGCGCACTCTAAAGAGAGCTCAGGTGAGAAATTGCAAACGTCGAGCAATTGCTCAGAGATGAAAAGTGCCAGCACTGAAAGCTGTTGCTAGCCAGCACCCTTCCTTGGAAGCGCTTTTGTAGGCCTAAGAACACTGGGGCTTTGCGCTTCTATACGCACCAAACGTCACGGTCCTTCTCTTTCCGTCTCGTAGACACGAGCTGAGAAATTGCAAACGTCGAGCAATTGCTCAGAGATGAAAAGTGCCAGCACTGAAAGCTGTTGCTAGCCAGCACCCTTCCTTGGAAGCGCTTTCACAGGCGCAGCAACACTGGGGCTTTGCACTTCTATACGCACCAAACGTCACGGTCCTTCTCTTTCCATCGGTAGACACGAGCTGAGAAATTGCAAACGTCGAGCAATTGCTCCGAGATGAAAAGTGCCAGCACTGAAAGCTGTTGCTAGCCAGCACCCTTCCTTGGAAGCGCTTTTGTAGGCCTAAGAACACTGGGGCTCTGGGCTTCTCTAGCCACCTCATCTTCTGCTCATCCTCTCGCGCACTCTAAAGAGAGCTCAGGTGAGAAATTACAAACGTCGAGCAATTGCTCAGAGATGAAAAGTGCCAGCACTGAAAGCTGTTGCTAGCCAGCACCCTTCCTTGGAAGCGCTTTCACAGGCGCAGCAACACTGGGGCTTTGCGCTTCTCTACGCACCAAATGTCACGGTCCTTCTCTTTCCGTCTTGTAGACACGAGCTGAGAAATTGCAAACGTCGAGCAATTGCTCAGAGATGAAAAGTGCCAGCACTGAAAGCTGTTGCTAGCCAGCACCCTTCCTTGGAAGCGCTTTCACAGGCGCAGCAACACTGGGGTTTTGCGCTTCTCTAGCCACCAAACGTCACGGTCCTTCTCTTTCCGTCTCGTAGACACGAGCTGAGAAATTGCAAACGTCGAGCAATTGCTCAGAGATGAAAAGTGCCAGCACTGAAAGCTGTTGCTAGCCAGCACCCTTCCTTGGAAGCGCTTTTGTAGGCCTAAGAACAGTGGGGCTCTGGGCTTCTCTAGCCACCTAATCTTCTGCTCATCCTTTCGCGCACTCTAAAGAGAGCTCAGGTGAGAAATTGCAAACGTCGAGCAATTGCTCAGAGATGAAAAGTGCCAGCACTGAAAGCTCTTGCTAGCCAGCACCCTTCCTTGGAAGCGCTTTCACAGGCGCAGCAACACTGGGGCTTTGCGCTTCTCTAGCCACCAAACGTCACGGTCCTTCTCTTTCCGTCTTGTAGACACGAGGTGAGAAATTGCAAACGTCGAGCAATTGCTCAGAGATGAAAAGTGCCAGCACTTAAAGCTCTTGCTAGCCAGCACCCTTCCTTGGAAGCGCTTTTGTAGGCCTAAGAACACTGGGGCTCTGGGCTTCTCTAGCCACCTCATCTTCTGCTCATCCTCTCGCGCACTCTAAAGAGAGCTCAGGTGAGAAATTGCAAACGTCGAGCAATTGCTCAGAGATGAAAAGTGCCAGCACTGAAAGCTCTTGCCAGCCAGCACCCTTCCTTGGAAGCGCTTTCACAGGCGCAGTAACACTGGGGCTTTGTGCTTCTCTAGCCACCAAACGTCACGGTCCTTCTCTTTCCGTCTCCTAGACACGAGCTGAGAAATTGCAAACGTCGAGCAATTGCTCAGAGATGAAAAGTGCCAGCACTGAAAGCTGTTGCTAGCCAGCACCCTTCCTTGGAAGAGCTTTCACAGGCGCAGCAACACTGGGGCTTTGCGCTTCTCTACCCACCAAACGTCACGGTCCTTCTCTTTCCGTCTCGTAGACATGAGCTGAGAAATTGCAAACGTCCAGCAATTGCTCCGAGATGAAAAGTGCCAGCACTGAAAGCTGTTGCTAGCCAGCACCCTTCCTTGGAAGCGCTTTCACAGGCGCAGCAACACTGGGGCTTTGCGCTTCTCTAGCCACCAAATGTCACGGTCATTCTCTTTCCGTCTTGAGAACACGAGCTGAGAAATTGCAAACGTCGAGCAATTGCTCCGAGATGAAAAGTGCCAGCACTGAAAGCTGTTGCTAGCCAGCACCCTTCCTTGGAAGCGCTTTTGTAGGCCTAAGAACACTGGGGCTCTGGGCTTCTCTAGCCACCTCATCTTCTGCTCATCCTCTCGCGCACTCTAAAGAGAGCTCAGGTGAGAAATTGCAAACGTCCAGCAATTGCTCAGAGATGAAAAGTGCCAGCACTGAAAGCTCTTGCTAGCCAGCACCCTTCCTTGGAAGCGCTTTCACAGGCGCAGCAACACTGGGGCTTTGCGCTTCTCTACCCACCAAACGTCACGGTCCTTCTCTTTCCGTCTCGTAGACACGAGCTGAGAAATTGCAAACGTCGAGCAATTGCTCAGAGATGAAAAGTGCCAGCACTGAAAGCTGTTGCTAGCCAGCACCCTTCCTTGGAAGCGCTTTTGTAGGCCTAAGAAGACTGGGGCTCTGGGCTTCTCTAGCCACCTCATCTTCTGCTCATCCTCTCGCGCACTCTAAAGAGAGCTCAGGTGAGAAATTGCAAACGTCGAGCAATTGCTCAGAGATGAAAAGTGCCAGCACTGAAAGCTGTTGCTGGCCAGCACCCTTCCTTGGAAGCTTTTTCACAGGCGCAGTAACACTGGGGCTTTGCACTTCTGTACGTACCAAACGTCACGGTCCTTCTCTTTCCGTCTCATAGACACGAGCTGAGAAATTGCAAACGTCGAGCAATTGCTCCGAGATGAAAAGTGCCAGCACTGAAAGCTCTTGCTAGCCAGCCCCCTTCCTTGGAAGCGCTTTTGTAGGCCTAAGAACACTGGGGCTCTGGGCTTCTCTAGCCACCTCATCTTCTGCTCATCCTCTCGCGCACTCTAAAGAGAGCTCAGGTGAGAAATTGCAAACGTCGAGCAATTGCTCCGAGATGAAAAGTGCCAGCACTGAAAGCTGTTGCTAGCCAGCACCCTTCCTTGGAAGCGCTTTTGTAGGCCTAAGAACACTGGGGCTTTGCACTTCTGTACGCACCAAACGTCACGGTCCTTCTCTTTCCGTCTCGTAGACACGAGCTGAGAAATTGCAAACGTCGAGCAATTGCTCAGAGATGAAAAGTGCCAGCACTGAAAGCTGTTGCTAGCCAGCACCCTTCCTTGGAAGCGCTTTCACAGGCGCAGCAACACTGGGGCTTTGCGCTTCTATACGCACCAAACGTCACGGTCCTTCTCTTTCCGTCTCCTAGACACGAGCTGAGAAATTGCAAACGTCGAGCAATTGCTCCGAGATGAAAAGTGCCAGCACTGAAAGCTGTTGCTAGCCAGCACCCTTCCTTGGAAGCGCTTTTGTAGGCCTAAGAACACTGGGGCTCTGGGCTTCTCTAGCCACCTCATCTTCTGCTCATCCTCTCGCGCACTCTAAAGAGAGCTCAGGTGAGAAATTACAAACGTCGAGCAATTGCTCAGAGATGAAAAGTGCCAGCACTGAAAGCTGTTGCTAGCCAGCACCCTTCCTTGGAAGCGCTTTCACAGGCGCAGCAACACTGGGGCTTTGTGCTTCTCTAGCCACCAAACGTCACGGTCCTTCTCTTTCCGTCTCCTAGACACGAGCTGAGAAATTGCAAACGTCCAGCAATTGCTCCGAGATGAAAAGTGCCAGCACTGAAAGCTGTTGCTAGCCAGCACCCTTCCTTGGAAGCGCTTTCACAGGCGCAGCAACACTGGGGCTTTGCGCTTCTCTAGCCACCAAACGTCACGGTCCTTCTCTTTCCGTTTTGAGAACACGAGCTGAGAAATTGCAAACGTCGAGCAATTGCTCCGAGATGAAAAGTGCCAGCACTGAAAGCTGTTGCTAGCCAGCACCCTTCCTTGGAAGCGCTTTTGTAGGCCTAAGAACACTGGGGCTCTGGGCTTCTCTAGCCACCTCATCTTCTGCTCATCCTCTCGCGCACTCTAAAGAGAGCTCAGGTGAGAAATTGCAAACGACGAGCAATTGCTCAGAGATGAAAAGTGCCAGCACTGAAAGCTCTTGCTAGCCAGCACCCTTCCTTGGAAGCGCTTTCACAGGCGCAGCAACACTGGGGCTTTGCGCTTCTATACGCACCAAACGTCACGGTCCTTCTCTTTCCGTCTCGTAGACACGAGCTGAGAAATTGCAAACGTCGAGCAATTGCTCAGAGATGAAAAGTGCCAGCACTGAAAGCTGTTGCTAGCCAGCCCCCTTCCTTGGAAGCGCTTTTGTAGGCCTAAGAACACTGGGGCTCTGGGCTTCTCTAGCCACCTCATCTTCTGCTCATCCTCTCGCGCACTCTAAAGAGAGCTCAGGTGAGAAATTGCAAACGACGAGCAATTGCTCAGAGATGAAAAGTGCCAGCACTGAAAGCTGTTGCTAGCCAGCACCCTTCCTTGGAAGCGCTTTCACAGGCGCAGCAACACTGGGGCTTTGCGCTTCTCTAGCCACCAAACGTCACGGTCCTTCTCTTTCCGTCTCGTAGACACGAGCTGAGAAATTGCAAATGTCGAGCAATTGCTCAGAGATGAAAAGTGCCAGCACTGAAAGCTGTTGCTAGCCAGCACCCTTCCTTGGAAGCGCTTTTGTAGGCCTAAGAACACTGGGGCTCTGGGCTTCTCTAGCCACCTCATCTTCTGCTCATCCTCTCGCGCACTCTAAAGAGAGCTCAGGTGAGAAATTGCAAACGTCGAGCAATTGCTCAGAGATGAAAAGTGCCAGCACTGAAAGCTGTTGCTAGCCAGCACCCTTCCTTGGAAGCGCTTTCACAGGCGCAGCAACACTGGGGCTTTGCGCTTCTATACGCACCAAACGTCACGGTCCTTCTCTTTCCGTCTCGTAGACACGAGCTGAGAAATTGCAAACGTCGAGCAATTGCTCAGAGATGAAAAGTGCCAGCACTGAAAGCTGTTGCTAGCCAGCACCCTTCCTTGGAAGCGCTTTTGTAGGCCTAAGAAGACTGGGGCTCTGGGCTTCTCTAGCCACCTCATCTTCTGCTCATCCTCTCGCGCACTCTAAAGAGAGCTCAGGTGAGAAATTGCAAACGTCGAGCAATTGCTCAGAGATGAAAAGTGCCAGCACTGAAAGCTCTTGCTAGCCAGCACCCTTCCTTGGAAGCGCTTTCACAGGCGCAGCAACACTGGGGCTTTGCGCTTCTCTACCCACCAAACGTCACGGTCCTTCTCTTTCCGTCTCGTAGACACGAGCTGAGAAATTGCAAATGTCGAGCAATTGCTCAGAGATGAAAAGTGCCAGCACTGAAAGCTGTTGCTAGCCAGCACCCTTCCTTGGAAGCGCTTTTGTAGGCCTAAGAACACTGGGGCTCTGGGCTTCTCTAGCCACCTCATCTTCTGCTCATCCTCTCGCGCACTCTAAAGAGAGCTCAGGTGAGAAATTGCAAACGTCGAGCAATTGCTCAGAGATGAAAAGTGCCAGCACTGAAAGCTGTTGCTAGCCAGCACCCTTCCTTGGAAGCGCTTTCACAGGCGCAGTAACACTGGGGCTTTGCGCTTCTATACGCACCAAACGTCACGGTCCTTCTCTTTCCGTCTCGTAGACACGAGCTGAGAAATTGCAAACGTCGAGCAATTGCTCCGAGATGAAAAGTGCCAGCACTGAAAGCTGTTGCTAGCCAGCACCCTTCCTTGGAAGCGCTTTTGTAGGCCTAAGAACACTGGGGCTCTGGGCTTCTCTAGCCACCTCATCTTCTGCTCATCCTCTCGCGCACTCTAAAGAGAGCTTAGGTGAGAAATTGCAAACGACGAGCAATTGCTCAGAGATGAAAAGTGCCAGCACTGAAAGCTCTTGCTAGACAGCACCCTTCCTTGGAAGCGCTTTCACAGGCGCAGCAACACTGGGGCTTTGCGCTTCTCTAGCCACCAAACGTCACGGTCCTTCTCTTTCCGTCTCATAGACACGAGCTGAGAAATTGCAAACGTCGAGCAATTGCTCCGAGATGAAAAGTGCCAGCACTGAAAGCTGTTGCTAGCCAGCAGCCTTCCTTGGAAGCGCTTTTGTAGGCCTAAGAACACTGGGGCTCTGGGCTTCTCTAGCCACCTCATCTTCTGCTCATCCTCTCGCGCACTCTAAAGAGAGCTCAGGTGAGAAATTGCAAACGTCGAGCAATTGCTCAGAGATGAAAAGTGCCAGCACTGAAAGCTGTTGCTAGCCAGCACCCTTCCTTGGAAGCGCTTTCACAGGCGCAGCAACACTGGGGCTTTGCGCTTCTATACGCACCAAATGTCACGGTCATTCTCTTTCCGTCTTGTAGACACGAGCTGAGAAATTGCAAACGTCGAGCAATTGCTGAGAGATGAAAAGTGCCAGCACTGAAAGCTGTTGCTAGCCAGCACCCTTCCTTGGAAGCGCTTTTGTAGGCCTAAGAACACTGGGGCTCTGGGCTTCTCTAGCCACCTCATCTTCTGCTCATCCTCTCGCGCACTCTAAAGAGAGCTCAGGTGAGAAATTGCAAACGTCGAGCAATTGCTCAGAGATGAAAAGTGCCAGCACTGAAAGCTCTTGCTAGCCAGCAGCCTTCCTTGGAAGCGCTTTCACAGGCACAGCAACACTGGGGCTTTGCGCTTCTCTAGCCACCAAACGTCACGGTCCTTCTCTTTCCGTCTCGTAGACACGAGCTGAGAAATTGCAAACGTGGAGCAATTGCTCAGAGATGAAAAGTGCCAGCACTGAAAGCTGTTGCTAGCCAGCACCCTTCCTTGGAAGCGCTTTCACAGGCGCAGCAACACTGGGGCTTTGCGCTTCTCTAGCCACCAAACGTCACGGTCCTTCTCTTTCCGTCTCGTAGACACGAGCTGAGAAATTGCAAACGTCGAGCAATTGCTCAGAGATGAAAAGTGCCAGCACTGAAAGCTGTTGCTAGCCAGCACCCTTCCTTGGAAGCGCTTTCACAGGCGCAGCAACACTGGGGCTTTGCGCTTCTATACGCACCAAACGTCACGGTCCTTCTCTTTCCGTCGGTAGACACGAGCTGAGAAATTGCAACCGTCGAGCAATTGCTCAGAGATGAAAAGTGCCAGCACTGAAAGCTGTTGCTAGCCAGCACCCTTCCTTGGAAGCGCTTTTGTAGGCCTAAGAACACTGGGGCTCTGGGCTTCTCTAGCCACCTCATCTTCTGCTCATCCTCTCGCGCACTCTAAAGAGAGCTCAGGTGAGAAATTACAAACGTCGAGCAATTGCTCAGAGATGAAAAGTGCCAGCACTGAAAGCTGTTGCTAGCCAGCACCCTTCCTTGGAAGCGCTTTCACAGGCGCAGCAACACTGGGGTTTTGCGCTTCTCTAGCCACCAAACGTCACGGTCCTTCTCTTTCCGTCTCGTAGACACGAGCTGAGAAATTGCAAACGTCGAGCAATTGCTCAGAGATGAAAAGTGCCAGCACTGAAAGCTGTTGCTAGCCAGCACCCTTCCTTGGAAGCGCTTTTGTAGGCCTAAGAAGACTGGGGCTCTGGGCTTCTCTAGCCACCTCATCTTCTGCTCATCCTCTCGCGCACTCTAAAGAGAGCTTAGGTGAGAAATTGCAAACGTCGAGCAATTGCTCAGAGATGAAAAGTGCCAGCACTGAAAGCTCTTGCTAGCCAGCACCCTTCCTTGGAAGCGCTTTTGTAGGCCTAAGAACACTGGGGCTCTGGGCTTCTCTAGCCACCTCATCTTCTGCTCATCCTCTCGCGCACTCTAAAGAGAGCTCAGGTGAGAAATTGCAAACGTCGAGCAATTGCTCAGAGATGAAAAGTGCCAGCACTGAAAGCTCTTGCTAGCCAGCACCCTTCCTTGGAAGCGCTTTCACAGGCGCAGCAACACTGGGGCTTTGCGCTTCTCTAGCCACCAAACGTCATGGTCCTTCTCTTTCCGTCTCGTAGACACGAGCTGAGAAATTGCAAACGTCGAGCAATTGCTCAGAGATGAAAAGTGCCAGCACTGAAAGCTGTTGCTAGCCAGCACCCTTCCTTGGAAGCGCTTTTGTAGGCCTAAGAACACTGGGGCTCTGGGCTTCTCTAGCCACCTCATCTTCTGCTCATCCTCTCGCGCACTCTAAAGAGAGCTCAGGTGAGAAATTGCAAACGTCGAGCAATTGCTCAGAGATGAAAAGTGCCAGCACTGAAAGCTGTTGCTAGCCAGCACCCTTCCTTGGAAGCGCTTTCACAGGCGCAGTAACACTGGGGCTTTGCGCTTCTATACGCACCAAACGTCACGGTCCTTCTCTTTCCGTCTCGTAGACACGAGCTGAGAAATTGCAAACGTCGAGCAATTGCTCCGAGATGAAAAGTGCCAGCACTGAAAGCTGTTGCTAGCCAGCACCCTTCCTTGGAAGCGCTTTTGTAGGCCTAAGAACACTGGGGCTCTGGGCTTCTCTAGCCACCTCATCTTCTGCTCATCCTCTCGCGCACTCTAAAGAGAGCTTAGGTGAGAAATTGCAAACGTCGAGCAATTGCTCAGAGATGAAAAGTGCCAGCACTGAAAGCTCTTGCTAGACAGCACCCTTCCTTGGAAGCGCTTTCACAGGCGCAGCAACACTGGGGCTTTGCGCTTCTCTAGCCACCAAACGTCACGGTCCTTCTCTTTCCGTCTCATAGACACGAGCTGAGAAATTGCAAACGTCGAGCAATTGCTCAGAGATGAAAAGTGCCAGCACTGAAAGCTCTTGCTAGCCAGCACCCTTCCTTGGAAGCGCTTTTGTAGGCCTAAGAACACTGGGGCTCTGGGCTTCTCTAGCCACCTCATCTTCTGCTCATCCTCTCGCGCACTCTAAAGAGAGCTCAGGTGAGAAATTGCAAACGTCGAGCAATTGCTCAGAGATGAAAAGTGCCAGCACTGAAAGCTGTTGCTAGCCAGCACCCTTCCTTGGAAGCGCTTTCACAGGCGCAGCAACACTGGGGCTTTGCGCTTCTATACGCACCAAATGTCACGGTCATTCTCTTTCCGTCTCCTAGACACGAGCTGAGAAATTGCAAACGTCGAGCAATTGCTGAGAGATGAAAAGTGCCAGCACTGAAAGCTGTTGCTAGCCAGCACCCTTCCTTGGAAGCGCTTTTGTAGGCCTAAGAACACTGGGGCTCTGGGCTTCTCTAGCCACCTCATCTTCTGCTCATCCTCTCGCGCACTCTAAAGAGAGCTCAGGTGAGAAATTGCAAACGTCGAGCAATTGCTCAGAGATGAAAAGTGCCAGCACTGAAAGCTCTTGCTAGCCAGCAGCCTTCCTTGGAAGCGCTTTCACAGGCACAGCAACACTGGGGCTTTGCGCTTCTCTAGCCACCAAACGTCACGGTCCTTCTCTTTCCGTCTCGTAGACACGAGCTGAGAAATTGCAAACGTCGAGCAATTGCTCCGAGATGAAAAGTGCCAGCACTGAAAGCTGTTGCTAGCCAGCACCCTTCCTTGGAAGCGCTTTCACAGGCGCAGCAACACTGGGGCTTTGCGCTTCTCTAGCCACCAAACGTCACGGTCCTTCTCTTTCCGTCTCGTAGACACGAGCTGAGAAATTGCAAACGTCGAGCAATTGCTCAGAGATGAAAAGTGCCAGCACTGAAAGCTGTTGCTAGCCAGCACCCTTCCTTGGAAGCGCTTTCACAGGCGCAGCAACACTGGGGCTTTGCGTTTCTATACGCACCAAACGTCACGGTCCTTCTCTTTCCGTCGGTAGACACGAGCTGAGAAATTGCAAACGTCGAGCAATTGCTCAGAGATGAAAAGTGCCAGCACTGAAAGCTGTTGCTAGCCAGCACCCTTCCTTGGAAGCGCTTTCACAGGCGCAGCAACACTGGGGCTTTGCGCTTCTATACGCACCAAACGTCACGGTCATTCTCTTTCCGTCTCGTAGACATGAGCTGAGAAATTGCAAACGTCGAGCAATTGCTCAGAGATGAAAAGTGCCAGCACTTAAAGCTCTTGCTAGCCAGCACCCTTCCTTGGAAGCGCTTTCACAGAAGCAGCAACACTGGGGCTTTGCGCTTCTATACGCACCAAACGTCACGGTCATTCTCTTTCCGTCTCGTAGACACGAGCTGAGAAATTGCAAACGTCGAGCAATTGCTCAGAGATGAAAAGTGCCAGCACTGAAAGCTGTTGCTAGCCAGCACCCTTCCTTGGAAGCGCTTTTGTAGGCCTAAGAACAGTGGGGCTCTGGGCTTCTCTAGCCACCTCATCTTCTGCTCATCCTCTCGCGCACTCTAAAGAGAGCTCAGGTGAGAAATTGCAAACGTCCAGCAATTGCTCAGAGATGAAAAGTGCCAGCACTGAAAGCTCTTGCTAGCCAGCACCCTTCCTTGGAAGCGCTTTCACAGGCGCAGCAACACTGGGGCTTTGCGCTTCTCTAGCTACCAAATGTCACGGTCCTTCTCTTTCCGTCTCGTAGACACGAGCTGAGAAATTGCAAACGTCGAGCAATTGCTCCGAGATGAAAAGTGCCAGCACTGAAAGCTGTTGCTAGCCAGCACCCTTCCTTGGAAGCGCTTTTGTAGGCCTAAGAACACTGGGGCTCTGGGCTTCTCTAGCCACCTCATCTTCTGCTCATCCTCTCGCGCACTCTAAAGAGAGCTTAGGTGAGAAATTGCAAACGTCGAGCAATTGCTCAGAGATGAAAAGTGCCAGCACTGAAAGCTGTTGCTAGCCAGCACCCTTCCTTGGAAGCGCTTTCACAGGCGCAGCAACACTGGGGCTTTGCGCTTCTATACGCACCAAACGTCACGGTCATTCTCTTTCCGCCTCGTAGACACGAGCTGAGAAATTGAAAACGTCAAGCAATTGCTCAGAGATGAAAAGTGCCAGCACTGAAACCTCTTGCTAGCCAGCACCCTTCCTTGGAAGCGCTTTCACAAGCACAGTAACACTGGGGCTTTGCTCTTCTATACGCACCAAACGTCACGGTCATTCTCTTTCCGTCTCGTAGACATGAGCTGAGAAATTGCAAATGTCGAGCAATTGCTCAGAGATGAAAAGTGCCAGCACTGAAAGCTGTTGCTAGCCAGCACCCTTCCTTGGAAGCGCTTTCACAGGCGCAGCAACACTGGGGCTTTGCGCTTCTCTAGCCGCCAAACGTCACAGTCATTCTCTTTCCGTCTCGTAGACATGAGCTGAGAAATTGCAAACGTCGAGCAATTGCTCAGAGATGAAAAGTGCCAGCACTGAAAGCTGTTGCTAGCCAGCACCCTTCCTTGGAAGCGCTTTTGTAGGCCTAAGAACACTGGGGCTCTGGGCTTCCCTAGCCACCTCATCTTCTGCTCATCCTCTCGCGCACTCTAAAGAGAGCTCAGGTGAGAAATTGCAAACGTCGAGCAATTGCTCAGAGATGAAAAGTGCCAGCACTGAAAGCTGTTGCTGGCCAGCACCCTTCCTTGGAAGCTTTTTCACAGGTGCAGTAACACTGGGGCTTTGCACTTCTATACGTACCAAACGTCACTGTCCTTCTCTTTCCGTCTCATAGACACGAGCTGAGAAATTGCAAACGTCGAGCAATTGCTCAGAGATGAAAAGTGCCAGCACTGAAAGCTGTTGCTAGCCAGCACCCTTCCTTGGAAGCGCTTTCACAGGCGCAGCAACACTGGGGCTTTGCGCTTCTCTAGCCACCAAACGTCACGGTCCTTCTCTTTCCGTCTTGTAGACACGAGCTGAGAAATTGCAAACGTCGAGCAATTGCTCCGAGATGAAAAGTGCCAGCACTGAAAGCTGTTGCTAGCCAGCCCCCTTCCTTGGAAGCGCTTTTGTAGGCCTAAGAACACTGGGGCTCTGGGCTTCTCTAGCCACCTCATCTTCTGCTCATCCTCTCGCGCACTCTAAAGAGAGCTCAGGTGAGAAATTGCAAACGTCGAGCAATTGCTCAGAGATGAAAAGTGCCAGCACTGAAAGCTCTTGCTAGCCAGCAGCCTTCCTTGGAAGCGCTTTCACAGGCGCAGCAACACTGGGGCTTTGCGCTTCTCTAGCCACCAAACGTCACGGTCCTTCTCTTTCCGTCTCGTAGACACGAGCTGAGAAATTGCAAACGTCGAGCAATTGCTCAGAGATGAAAAGTGCCAGCACTGAAAGCTCTTGCTAGCCAGCACCCTTCCTTGGAAGCGCTTTCACAGGCGCAGCAACACTGGGGCTTTGCGCTTCTCTAGCCACCAAACGTCACGGTTCTTCTCTTTCCGTCTCGTAGACACGAGCTGAGAAATTGCAAACGTCGAGCAATTGCTCAGAGATGAAAAGTGCCAGCACTGAAAGCTGTTGCTAGCCAGCACCCTTCCTTGGAAGCGCTTTCACAGGCGCAGCAACACTGGGGCTTTGCGCTTCTATACGCACCAAACGTCACGGTCCTTCTCTTTCCGTCGGTAGACACGAGCTGAGAAATTGCAACCGTCGAGCAATTGCTCAGAGATGAAAAGTGCCAGCACTGAAAGCTGTTGCTAGCCAGCACCCTTCCTTGGAAGCGCTTTTGTAGGCCTAAGAACACTGGGGCTCTGGGCTTCTCTAGCCACCTCATCTTCTGCTCATCCTCTCGCGCACTCTAAAGAGAGCTCAGGTGAGAAATTACAAACGTCGAGCAATTGCTCAGAGATGAAAAGTGCCAGCACTGAAAGCTGTTGCTAGCCAGCACCCTTCCTTGGAAGCGCTTTCACAGGCGCAGCAACACTGGGGCTTTGCGCTTCTCTAGCCACCAAACGTCACGGTCATTCTCTTTCCGTCTCGTAGACACGAGCTGAGAAATTGCAAACGTCGAGCAATTGCTCAGAGATGAAAAGTGCCAGCACTGAAAGCTGTTGCTGGCCAGCACCCTTCCTTGGAAGCGCTTTCACAGGCGCAGTAACACTGGGGCTTTGCACTTCTCTACGCACCAAACGTCACGGTCCTTCTCTTTCCGTCTTGTAGACACGAGCTGAGAAATTGCAAACGTCGAGCAATTGCTCAGAGATGAAAAGTGCCAGCACTGAAAGCTGTTGCTAGCCAGCACCCTTCCTTGGAAGCGCTTTCACAGGCGCAGCAACACTGGGGCTTTGCGCTTCTCTAGCCACCAAACGTCACGGTCCTTCTCTTTCCGTCTTGTAGACACGAGCTGAGAAATTGCAAACGTCGAGCAATTGCTCAGAGATGAAAAGTGCCAGCACTGAAAGCTGTTGCTAGCCAGCACCCTTCCTTGGAAGCGCTTTCACAGGCGCAGCAACACTGGGGCTTTGCGCTTCTCTAGCCACCAAACGTCACGGTCTTTCTCCATCCGTCTCGTAGACACGAGCTGAGAAATTGCAAACGTCGAGCAGTTGCTCAGAGAGGAAAAGTGCCAGCACTGAAAGCTGTTGCTAGCCAGCACCCTTCCTTGGAAGCGCTTTTGTAGGCCTAAGAACACTGGGGCTCTGGGCTTCTCTAGCCACCTCATCTTCTGCTCATCCTCTCGCGCACTCTAAAGAGAGCTCAGGTGAGAAATGGCAAACGTCGAGCAATTGCTCAGAGAGGAAAAGTGCCAGCACTGAAAGCTGTTGCTAGCCAGCACCCTTCCTTGGAAGCGCTTTTGTAGGCCTAAGAACACTGGGGCTCTGGGCTTCTCTAGCCACCTCATCTTCTGCTCATCCTCTCGCGCACTCTAAAGAGAACTCAGGTGAGAAATTACAAACGTCGAGCAATTGCTCAGAGAGGAAAAGTGCCAGCACTGAAAGCTGTTGCTAGCCAGCACCCTTCCTTGGAAGCGCTTTCACAGGCGCAGCAACACTGGGGCTTTGCGCTTCTATACGCACCAAACTTCACGGTCCTTCTCTTTCCGTCTCGTAGACACGAGCTGAGAAATTGCAAACATCGAGCAATTGCTCAGAGATGAAAAGTGCCAGCACTGAAAGCTCTTGCTAGCCAGCACCCTTCCTTGGAAGCGCTTTCACAGGCGCAGCAACACTGGGGCTTTGCGCTTCTCTAGCCACCTCATCTTCTGCTCATCCTCTCGCGCACTCTAAAGAGAGCTTAGGTGAGAAATTGCAAACGTCGAGCAATTGCTCAGAGATGAAAAGTGCCAGCACTGAAAGCTCTTGCTAGCCAGCACCCTTCCTTGGAAGCGCTTTTGTAGGCCTAAGAACACTGGGGCTCTGGGCTTCTCTAGCCACCTCATCTTCTGCTCATCCTCTCGCGCACTCTAAAGAGAGCTCAGGTGAGAAATTGCAAACGTCGAGCAATTGCTCAGAGATGAAAAGTGCCAGCACTGAAAGCTGTTGCTAGCCAGCACCCTTCCTTGGAAGCGCTTTCACAGGCGCAGCAACACTGGGGCTTTGCGCTTCTCTAGCCACCAAACGTCATGGTCCTTCTCTTTCCGTCTCGTAGACACGAGCTGAGAAATTGCAAACGTCGAGCAATTGCTCAGAGATGAAAAGTGCCAGCACTGAAAGCTGTTGCTAGCCAGCACCCTTCCTTGGAAGCGCTTTTGTAGGCCTAAGAACACAGGGGCTCTGGGCTTCTCTAGCCACCTCATCTTCTGCTCATCCTCTCGCGCACTCTAAAGAGAGCTCAGGTGAGAAATTGCAAACGTCGAGCAATTGCTCAGAGATGAAAAGTGCCAGCACTGAAAGCTGTTGCTAGCCAGCACCCTTCCTTGGAAGCGCTTTCACAGGCGCAGCAACACTGGGGCTTTGCGCTTCTATACGCACCAAACGTCACGGTCATTCTCTTTCCGTCTCGTAGACATGAGCTGAGAAATTGCAAACGTCGAGCAATTGCTCAGAGATGAAAAGTGCCAGCACTTAAAGCTCTTGCTAGCCAGCACCCTTCCTTGGAAGCGCTTTCACAGAAGCAGCAACACAGGGGCTTTGCGCTTCTATACGCACCAAACGTCACGGTCATTCTCTTTCCGTCTCGTAGACACGAGCTGAGAAATTGCAAACGTCGAGCAATTGCTCAGAGATGAAAAGTGCCAGCACTGAAAGCTGTTGCTAGCCAGCACCCTTCCTTGGAAGCGCTTTTGTAGGCCTAAGAACAGTGGGGCTCTGGGCTTCTCTAGCCACCTCATCTTCTGCTCATCCTCTCGCGCACTCTAAAGAGAGCTCAGGTGAGAAATTGCAAACGTCCAGCAATTGCTCAGAGATGAAAAGTGCCAGCACTGAAAGCTCTTGCTAGCCAGCACCCTTCCTTGGAAGCGCTTTCACAGGCGCAGCAACACTGGGGCTTTGCGCTTCTCTACCCACCAAACATCACGGTCCTTCTCTTTCCGTCTCGTAGACACGAGCTGAGAAATTGCAAACGTCGAGCAATTGCTCCGAGATGAAAAGTGCCAGCACTGAAAGCTGTTGCTAGCCAGCACCCTTCCTTGGAAGCGCTTTTGTAGGCCTAAGAACACTGGGGCTCTGGGCTTCTCTAGCCACCTCATCTTCTGCTCATCCTCTCGCGCACTCTAAAGAGAGCTTAGGTGAGAAATTGCAAACGTCGAGCAATTGCTCAGAGATGAAAAGTGCCAGCACTGAAAGCTGTTGCTAGCCAGCACCCTTCCTTGGAAGCGCTTTCACAGGCGCAGCAACACTGGGGCTTTGCGCTTCTATACGCACCAAACGTCACGGTCCTTCTCTTTCCGTCTCGTAGACACGAGCTGAGAAATTGAAAACGTCAAGCAATTGCTCAGAGATGAAAAGTGCCAGCACTGAAACCTCTTGCTAGCCAGCACCCTTCCTTGGAAGCGCTTTCACAAGCACAGTAACACTGGGGCTTTGCTCTTCTATACGCACCAAACGTCACGGTCATTCTCTTTCCTTCTCGTAGACATGAGCTGAGAAATTGCAAATGTCGAGCAATTGCTCAGAGATGAAAAGTGCCAGCACTGAAAGCTGTTGCTAGCCAGCACCCTTCCTTGGAAGCGCTTTCACAGGCGCAGCAACACTGGGGCTTTGCGCTTCTCTAGCCGCCAAACGTCACAGTCATTCTCTTTCCGTCTCGTAGACATGAGCTGAGAAATTGCAAACGTCGAGCAATTGCTCAGAGATGAAAAGTGCCAGCACTGAAAGCTGTTGCTAGCCAGCACCCTTCCTTGGAAGCGCTTTTGTAGGCCTAAGAACACTGGGGCTCTGGGCTTCCCTAGCCACCTCATCTTCTGCTCATCCTCTCGCGCACTCTAAAGAGAGCTCAGGTGAGAAATTGCAAACGTCGAGCAATTGCTCAGAGATGAAAAGTGCCAGCACTGAAAGCTGTTGCTGGCCAGCACCCTTCCTTGGAAGCTTTTTCACAGGTGCAGTAACACTGGGGCTTTGCACTTCTGTACGTACCAAACGTCACTGTCCTTCTCTTTCCGTCTCATAGACACGAGCTGAGAAATTGCAAACGTCGAGCAATTGCTCAGAGATGAAAAGTGCCAGCACTGAAAGCTGTTGCTAGCCAGCACCCTTCCTTGGAAGCGCTTTCACAGGCGCAGCAACACTGGGGCTTTGCGCTTCTCTAGCCACCAAACGTCACGGTCCTTCTCTTTCCGTCTTGTAGACACGAGCTGAGAAATTGCAAACGTCGAGCAATTGCTCCGAGATGAAAAGTGCCAGCACTGAAAGCTGTTGCTAGCCAGCCCCCTTCCTTGGAAGCGCTTTTGTAGGCCTAAGAACACTGGGGCTCTGGGCTTCTCTAGCCACCTCATCTTCTGCTCATCCTCTCGCGCACTCTAAAGAGAGCTCAGGTGAGAAATTGCAAACGTCGAGCAATTGCTCAGAGATGAAAAGTGCCAGCACTGAAAGCTCTTGCTAGCCAGCAGCCTTCCTTGGAAGCGCTTTCACAGGCGCAGCAACACTGGGGCTTTGCGCTTCTCTAGCCACCAAACGTCACGGTCCTTCTCTTTCCGTCTCGTAGACACGAGCTGAGAAATTGCAAACGTCGAGCAATTGCTCAGAGATGAAAAGTGCCAGCACTGAAAGCTCTTGCTAGCCAGCACCCTTCCTTGGAAGCGCTTTCACAGGCGCAGCAACACTGGGGCTTTGCGCTTCTCTAGCCACCAAACGTCACGGTTCTTCTCTTTCCGTCTCGTAGACACGAGCTGAGAAATTGCAAACGTCGAGCAATTGCTCAGAGATGAAAAGTGCCAGCACTGAAAGCTGTTGCTAGCCAGCACCCTTCCTTGGAAGCGCTTTCACAGGCGCAGCAACACTGGGGCTTTGCGCTTCTATACGCACCAAACGTCACGGTCCTTCTCTTTCCGTCGGTAGACACGAGCTGAGAAATTGCAACCGTCGAGCAATTGCTCAGAGATGAAAAGTGCCAGCACTGAAAGCTGTTGCTAGCCAGCACCCTTCCTTGGAAGCGCTTTTGTAGGCCTAAGAACACTGGGGCTCTGGGCTTCTCTAGCCACCTCATCTTCTGCTCATCCTCTCGCGCACTCTAAAGAGAGCTCAGGTGAGAAATTACAAACGTCGAGCAATTGCTCAGAGATGAAAAGTGCCAGCACTGAAAGCTGTTGCTAGCCAGCACCCTTCCTTGGAAGCGCTTTCACAGGCGCAGCAACACTGGGGTTTTGCGCTTCTCTAGCCACCAAACGTCACGGTCCTTCTCTTTCCGTCTCGTAGACACGAGCTGAGAAATTGCAAACGTCGAGCAATTGCTCAGAGATGAAAAGTGCCAGCACTGAAAGCTGTTGCTAGCCAGCACCCTTCCTTGGAAGCGCTTTCACAGGCGCAGCAACACTGGGGCTTTGCGCTTCTCTAGCCACCAAACGTCACGGTCATTCTCTTTCCGTCTCGTAGACACGAGCTGAGAAATTGCAAACGTCGAGCAATTGCTCAGAGATGAAAAGTGCCAGCACTGAAAGCTGTTGCTGGCCAGCACCCTTCCTTGGAAGCGCTTTCACAGGCGCAGTAACACTGGGGCTTTGCACTTCTCTACGCACCAAACGTCACGGTCCTTCTCTTTCCGTCTTGTAGACACGAGCTGAGAAATTGCAAACGTCGAGCAATTGCTCAGAGATGAAAAGTGCCAGCACTGAAAGCTGTTGCTAGCCAGCACCCTTCCTTGGAAGCGCTTTCACAGGCGCAGCAACACTGGGGCTTTGCGCTTCTCTAGCCACCAAACGTCACGGTCCTTCTCTTTCCGTCTCGTAGACACGAGCTGAGAAATTGCAAACGTCGAGCAATTGCTCAGAGATGAAAAGTGCCAGCACTGAAAGCTGTTGCTAGCCAGCACCCTTCCTTGGAAGCGCTTTCACAGGCGCAGCAACACTGGGGCTTTGCGCTTCTCTAGCCACCAAACGTCACGGTCTTTCTCCATCCGTCTCGTAGACACGAGCTGAGAAATTGCAAACGTCGAGCAGTTGCTCAGAGAGGAAAAGTGCCAGCACTGAAAGCTCTTGCTAGCCAGCACCCTTCCTTGGAAGCGCTTTTGTAGGCCTAAGAACACTGGGGCTCTGGGCTTCTCTAGCCACCTCATCTTCTGCTCATCCTCTCGCGCACTCTAAAGAGAGCTCAGGTGAGAAATGGCAAACGTCGAGCAATTGCTCAGAGAGGAAAAGTGCCAGCACTGAAAGCTGTTGCTAGCCAGCACCCTTCCTTGGAAGCGCTTTTGTAGGCCTAAGAACACTGGGGCTCTGGGCTTCTCTAGCCACCTCATCTTCTGCTCATCCTCTCGCGCACTCTAAAGAGAACTCAGGTGAGAAATTACAAACGTCGAGCAATTGCTCAGAGAGGAAAAGTGCCAGCACTGAAAGCTGTTGCTAGCCAGCACCCTTCCTTGGAAGCGCTTTCACAGGCGCAGCAACACTGGGGCTTTGCGCTTCTATACGCACCAAACTTCACGGTCCTTCTCTTTCCGTCTCGTAGACACGAGCTGAGAAATTGCAAACATCGAGCAATTGCTCAGAGATGAAAAGTGCCAGCACTGAAAGCTCTTGCTAGCCAGCACCCTTCCTTGGAAGCGCTTTCACAGGCGCAGCAACACTGGGGCTTTGCGCTTCTCTAGCCACCAAAAGTCACGGTCCTTCTCTTTCCGTCGGTAGACACGAGCTGAGAAATTGCAAACGTCGAGCAATTGCTCAGAGATGAAAAGTGCCAGCACTGAAAGCTCTTGCTAGCCAGCACCCTTCCTTGGAAGCGCTTTTGTAGGCCTAAGAACACTGGGGCTCTGGGCTTCTCTAGCCACCTCATCTTCTGCTCATCCTCTCGCGCACTCTAAAGAGAGCTCAGGTGAGAAATTGCAAACGTCGAGCAATTGCTCAGAGATGAAAAGTGCCAGCACTGAAAGCTCTTGCTAGCCAGCACCCTTCCTTGGAAGCGCTTTCACAGGCGCAGCAACACTGGGGCTTTGCGCTTCTCTAGCCACCAAACGTCACGGTCCTTCTCTTTCCGTCTCGTAGACACGAGCTGAGAAATTGCAAACGTCCAGCAATTGCTCAGAGATGAAAAGTGCCAGCACTGAAAGCTGTTGCTAGCCAGCACCCTTCCTTGGAAGCGCTTTTGTAGGCCTAAGAACACTGGGGCTCTGGGCTTCTCTAGCCACCTCATCTTCTGCTCACCCTCTCGCGCACTCTAAAGAGAACTCAGGTGAGAAATTGCAAATGTCGAGCAATTGCTCAGAGATGAAAAGTGCCAGCACTGAAAGCTCTTGCTAGCCAGCACCCTTCCTTGGAAGCGCTTTCACAGGCGCAGCAACACTGGGGCTTTGTGCTTCTCTACCCACCAAACGTCACGGTCCTTCTCTTTCCGTCTCGTAGACACGAGCTGAGAAATTGCAAATGTCGAGCAGTTGCTCCGAGATGAAAAGTGCCAGCACTGAAAGCTGTTGCTAGCCAGCACCCTTCCTTGGAAGCGCTTTTGTAGGCCTAAGAACACTGGGGCTCTGGGCTTCTCTAGCCACCTCATCTTCTGCTCATCCTCTCGCGCACTCTAAAGAGAGCTCAGGTGAGAAATTGCAAACGTCGAGCAATTGCTCAGAGATGAAAAGTGCCAGCACTGAAAGCTGTTGCTAGCCAGCACCCTTCCTTGGAAGCGCTTTCACAGGTGCAGTAACACTGGGGCTTTGCGCTTCTATACGCACCAAATGTCACGGTCATTCTCTTTCCGTCTTGTAGACACGAGCTGAGAAATTGCAAACGTCGAGCAATTGCTGAGAGATGAAAAGTGCCAGCACTGAAAGCTGTTGCTAGCCAGCACCCTTCCTTGGAAGCGCTTTTGTAGGCCTAAGAACACTGGGGCTCTGGGCTTCTCTAGCCACCTCATCTTCTGCTCATCCTCTCGCGCACTCTAAAGAGAGCTCAGGTGAGAAATTGCAAACGTCGAGCAATTGCTCAGAGATGAAAAGTGCCAGCACTGAAAGCTGTTGCTAGCCAGCACCCTTCCTTGGAAGCGCTTTCACAGGCGCAGCAACACTGGGGCTTTGCGCTTCTCTAGCCACCAAACGTCACGGTCCTTCTCTTTCCGTCTCGTAGACACGAGCTGAGAAATTGCAAACGTCGAGCAATTGCTCAGAGATGAAAAGTGCCAGCACTGAAAGCTGTTGCTAGCCAGCACCCTTCCTTGGAAGCGCTTTCACAGGCCTAAGAACACTGGGGCTCTGGGCTTCTCTAGCCACCTCATCTTCTGCTCATCCTCTCGCGCACTCTAAAGAGAGCTCAGGTGAGAAATTGCAAATGTCGAGCAATTGCTCAGAGATGAAAAGTGCCAGCACTGAAAGCTGTTGCTAGCCAGCACCCTTCCTTGGAAGCGCTTTCACAGGCGCAGCAACACTGGGGCTTTGCGCTTCTATACGCACCAAACGTCACGGTCCTTCTCTTTCCGTCGGTAGACACGAGCTGAGAAATTGCAAACGTCGAGCAATTGCTCAGAGATGAAAAGTGCCAGCACTGAAAGCTGTTGCTAGCCAGCACCCTTCCTTGGAAGCGCTTTCACAGGCGCAGCAACACTGGGGCTTTGCGCTTCTCTAGCCACCAAACGTCACGGTCCTTCTCTTTCCGTCTCGTAGACACGAGCTGAGAAATTGCAAACGTCGAGCAATTGCTCAGAGATGAAAAGTGCCAGCACTGAAAGCTGTTGCTAGCCAGCACCCTTCCTTGGAAGCGCTTTTGTAGGCCTAAGAACACTGGGGCTCTGGGCTTCTCTAGCCACCTCATCTTCTGCTCATCCTCTCGCGCACTCTAAAGAGAGCTCAGGTGAGAAATTGCAAACGTCGAGCAATTGCTCAGAGATGAAAAGTGCCAGCACTGAAAGCTGTTGCTAGCCAGCACCCTTCCTTGGAAGCGCTTTCACAGGCGCAGTAACACTGGGGCTTTGCGCTTCTCTACGCACCAAACGTCACGGTCCTTCTCTTTCCGTCTCGTAGACACGAGCTGAGAAATTGCAAACGTGGAGCAATTGCTCAGAGATGAAAAGTGCCAGCACTGAAAGCTGTTGCTAGCCAGCACCCTTCCTTGGAAGCGCTTTCACAGGCGCAGCAACACTGGGGCTTTGCGCTTCTCTAGCCACCAAACGTCACGGTCCTTCTCTTTCCGTCTCCTAGACACGAGCTGAGAAATTGCAAACGTCGAGCAATTGCTCAGAGAGGAAAAGTGCCAGCACTGAAAGCTGTTGCTAGCCAGCCCCTTCCTTGGAAGCGCTTTTGTAGGCCTAAGAACACTGGGGCTCTGGGCTTCTCTAGCCACCTAATCTTCTGCTCATCCTCTCGCGCACTCTAAAGAGAGCTCAGGTGAGAAATTGCAAACGTCGAGCAATTGCTCAGAGATGAAAAGTGCCAGCACTGAAAGCTCTTGCTAGCCAGCACCCTTCCTTGGAAGCGCTTTCACAGGCGCAGCAACACTGGGGCTTTGCGCTTCTATACGCACCAAACGTCACGGTCCTTCTCTTTCCGTCTCCTAGACACGAGCTGAGAAATTGCAAACGTCGAGCAATTGCTCAGAGATGAAAAGTGCCAGCACTGAAAGCTGTTGCTAGCCAGCACCCTTCCTTGGAAGCGCTTTTACAGGCGCAGCAACACTGGGGCTTTGCGCTTCTATACGCACCAAATGTCACGGTCATTCTCTTTCCGTCTTGTAGACACGAGCTGAGAAATTGCAAACGTCGAGCAATTGCTCAGAGATGAAAAGTGCCAGCACTGAAAGCTCTTGCTAGCCAGCACCCTTCCTTGGAAGCGCTTTTGTAGGCCTAAGAACACTGGGGCTCTGGGCTTCTCTAGCCACCTCATCTTCTGCTCATCCTCTCGCGCACTCTAAAGAGAGCTCAGGTGAGAAATTGCAAATGTCGAGCAATTGCTCAGAGATGAAAAGTGCCAGCACTGAAAGCTCTTGCTAGCCAGCACCCTTCCTTGGAAGCGCTTTCACAGGCGCAGCAACACTGGGGCTTTGCGCTTCTATACGCACCAAACGTCACGGTCCTTCTCTTTCCGTCTCGTAGACACGAGCTGAGAAATTGCAAACGTCGAGCAATTGCTCAGAGATGAAAAGTGCCAGCACTGAAAGCTGTTGCTAGCCAGCACCCTTCCTTGGAAGCGCTTTCACAGGCGCAGCAACACTGGGGCTTTGCGCTTCTATACGCACCAAACGTCACGGTCCTTCTCTTTCCGTCTCTAGACACGAGCTGAGAAATTGCAAACGTCGAGCAATTGCTCAGAGATGAAAAGTGCCAGCACTGAAAGCTCTTGCTAGCCAGCACCCTTCCTTGGAAGCGCTTTCACAGGCGCAGTAACACTGGGACTTTGCGCTTCTCTAGACACCAAACGTCACAGTCCTTCTCTTTCCGTCTCGTAGACACGAGCTGAGAAATTGCAAACGTCGAGCAATTGCTCAGAGATGAAAAGTGCCAGCACTGAAAGCTGTTGCTAGCCAGCACCCTTCCTTGGAAGCGCTTTTGTAGGCCTAAGAACAGTGGGGCTCTGGGCTTCTCTAGCCACCTCATCTTCTGCTCATCCTCTCGCGCACTTTAAAGAGAGCTCAGGTGAGAAATTGCAAACGTCGAGCAATTGCTCAGAGATGAAAAGTGCCAGCACTGAAAGCTCTTGCTAGCCAGCACCCTTCCTTGGAAGCGCTTTTGTAGGCCTAAGAACACTGGGGCTCTGGGCTTCTCTAGCCACCTCATCTTCTGCTCATCCTCGCGCGCACTCTAAAGAGAGCTCAGGTGAGAAATTGCAAACGTCGAGCAATTGCTCAGAGATGACAAGTGCCAGCACTGAAAGCTCTTGCTAGCCAGCACCCTTCCTTGGAAGCGCTTTCACAGGCGCAGCAACACTGGGGCTTTGCGCTTCTCTAGCCACCAAAAGTCACGGTCCTTCTCTTTCCGTCGGTAGACACGAGCTGAGAAATTGCAAACGTCGAGCAATTGCTCAGAGATGAAAAGTGCCAGCACTGAAAGCTGTTGCTAGCCAGCACCCTTCCTTGGAAGCGCTTTTGTAGGCCTAAGAACAGTGGGGCTCTGGGCTTCTCTAGCCACCTCATCTTCTGCTCATCCTCTCGCGCAGTCTAAAGAGAGCTCAGGTGAGAAATTGCAAACGTCGAGCAATTGCTCAGAGATGAAAAGTGCCAGCACTGAAAGCTCTTGCTAGCCAGCACCCTTCCTTGGAAGCGCTTTCACAGGTGCAGCAACACTGGGGCTTTGCGCTTCTATACGCACCAAACGTCACGGTCCTTCTCTTTCCGTCTCGTAGACACGAGCTGAGAAATTGCAAACGTCGAGCAATTGCTCAGAGATGAAAAGTGCCAGCACTGAAAGCTCTTGCTAGCCAGCACCCTTCCTTGGAAGCGCTTTCACAGGCGCAGCAACACTGGGGCTTTGCGCTTCTATAAGCACCAAACGTCACGGTCATTCTCTTTCCGTCTTGTAGACACGAGCTGAGAAATTGCAAACGTCGAGCAATTGCTGAGAGATGAAAAGTGCCAGCACTGAAAGCTGTTGCTAGCCAGCACCCTTCCTTGGAAGCGCTTTTGTAGGCCTAAGAACACTGGGGCTCTGGGCTTCTCTAGCCACCTCATCTTCTGCTCACCCTCTCGCGCACTCTAAAGAGAGCTCAGGTGAGAAATTGCAAACGTCGAGCAATTGCTCAGAGATGAAAAGTGCCAGCACTGAAAGCTGTTGCTAGCCAGCACCCTTCCTTGGAAGCGCTTTTGTAGGCCTAAGAACACTGGGGCTCTGGGCTTCTCTAGCCACCTCATCTTCTGCTCATCCTCTCGCGCACTCTAAAGAGAGCTCAGGTGAGAAATTGCAAACGTCGAGCAATTGCTCAGAGATGAAAAGTGCCAGCACTGAAAGCTGTTGCTAGCCAGCACCCTTCCTTGGAAGCGCTTTCACAGGCGCAGCAACACTGGGGCTTTGCGCTTCTATACGCACCAAACGTCACGGTCCTTCTCTTTCCGTCTCGTAGACACGAGCTGAGAAATTGCAAACGTCCAGCAATTGCTCAGAGATGAAAAGTGCCAGCACTGAAAGCTGTTGCTAGCCAGCACCCTTCCTTGGAAGCGCTTTTGTAGGCCTAAGAACAGTGGGGCTCTGGGCTTCTCTAGCCACCTCATCTTCTGCTCATCCTCTCGCGCACTCTAAAGAGAGCTCAGGTGAGAAGTTGCAAACGTCGAGCAATTGCTCAGAGATGAAAAGTGCCAGCACTGAAAGCTCTTGCTAGCCAGCACCCTTCCTTGGAAGCGCTTTCACAGGCGCAGTAACACTGGGGCTTTGCGCTTCTATACGCACCAAACGTCACGGTCCTTCTCTTTCCGTCGGTAGACACGAGCTGAGAAATTGCAAACGTCGAGCAATTGCTCAGAGATGAAAAGTGCCAGCACTGAAAGCTGTTGCTAGCCAGCACCCTTCCTTGGAAGCGCTTTCACAGGCGCAGCAACACTGGGGCTTTGCGCTTCTCTAGCCACCAAACGTCACGGTCCTTCTCTTTCCGTCTCCTAGACACGAGCTGAGAAATTGCAAACGTCGAGCAATTGCTCAGAGATGAAAAGTGCCAGCACTGAAAGCTGTTGCTAGCCAGCACCCTTCCTTGGAAGCGCTTTTGTAGGCCTAAGAACACTGGGGCTCTGGGCTTCTCTAGCCACCTCATCTTCTGCTCATCCTCTCGCGCACTCTAAAGAGAGCTCAGGTGAGAAATTGCAAACGTCGAGCAATTGCTCAGAGATGAAAAGTGCCAGCACTGAAAGCTGTTGCTAGCCAGCACCCTTCCTTGGAAGCGCTTTCACAGGCGCAGCAACACTGGGCCTTTGCGCTTCTCTACCCACCAAACGTCACGGTCCTTCTCTTTCCGTCTCGTAGACACGAGCTGAGAAATTGCAAACGTCCAGCAATTGCTCAGAGATGAAAAGTGCCAGCACTGAAAGCTGTTGCTAGCCAGCACCCTTCCTTGGAAGCGCTTTCACAGGCGCAGCAACACTGGGGCTTTGCGCTTCTCTAGCCACCAAACGTCACGGTCCTTCTCTTTCCGTCTCCTAGACACGAGCTGAGAAATTGCAAACGTCGAGCAATTGCTCAGAGAGGAAAAGTGCCAGCACTGAAAGCTGTTGCTAGCCAGCACCCTTCCTTGGAAGCGCTTTTGTAGGCCTAAGAACACTGGGGCTCTGGGCTTCTCTAGCCACCTCATCTTCTGCTCATCCTCTCGCGCACTCTAAAGAGAGCTCAGGTGAGAAATTGCAAACGTCGAGCAATTGCTCAGAGATGAAAAGTGCCAGCACTGAAAGCTGTTGCTAGCCAGCACCCTTCCTTGGAAGCGCTTTCACAGGCGCAGCAACACTGGGGCTTTGCGCTTCTATACGCACCAAACGTCACGGTCCTTCTCTTTCCGTCTCGTAGACACGAGCTGAGAAATTGCAAACGTCGAGCAATTGCTCAGAGATGAAAAGTGCCAGCACTGAAAGCTGTTGCTAGCCAGCACCCTTCCTTGGAAGCGCTTTTACAGGCGCAGCAACACTGGGGCTTTGCGCTTCTATACGCACCAAATGTCACGGTCATTCTCTTTCCGTCTTGTAGACACGAGCTGAGAAATTGCAAACGTCCAGCAATTGCTCAGAGATGAAAAGTGCCAGCACTGAAAGCTCTTGCTAGCCAGCACCCTTCCTTGGAAGCGCTTTTGTAGGCCTAAGAACACTGGGGCTCTGGGCTTCTCTAGCCACCTCATCTTCTGCTCATCCTCTCGCGCACTCTAAAGAGAGCTCAGGTGAGAAATTGCAAATGTCGAGCAATTGCTCAGAGATGAAAAGTGCCAGCACTGAAAGCTCTTGCTAGCCAGCACCCTTCCTTGGAAGCGCTTTCACAGGCGCAGCAACACTGGGGCTTTGCGCTTCTCTAGCCACCAAACGTCACGGTCCTTCTCTTTCCGTCTCGTAGACACGAGCTGAGAAATTGCAAACGTCCAGCAATTGCTCAGAGATGAAAAGTGCCAGCACTGAAAGCTGTTGCTAGCCAGCACCCTTCCTTGGAAGCGCTTTCACAGGCGCAGCAACACTGGGGCTTTGCGCTTCTATACGCACCAAACGTCACGGTCCTTCTCTTTCCGTCTCTAGACACGAGCTGAGAAATTGCAAACGTCGAGCAATTGCTCAGAGATGAAAAGTGCCAGCACTGAAAGCTGTTGCTAGCCAGCACCCTTCCTTGGAAGCGCTTTCACAGGCGCAGTAACACTGGGACTTTGCGCTTCTCTAGCCACCAAACGTCACAGTCCTTCTCTTTCCGTCTCCTAGACACGAGCTGAGAAATTGCAAACGTCGAGCAATTGCTCAGAGATGAAAAGTGCCAGCACTGAAAGCTGTTGCTAGCCAGCACCCTTCCTTGGAAGCGCTTTTGTAGGCCTAAGAACACTGGGGCTCTGGGCTTCTCTAGCCACCTCATATTCTGCTCATCCTCTCGCGCACTCTAAAGAGAGCTCAGGTGAGAAATTGCAAACGTCGAGCAATTGCTCAGAGATGAAAAGTGCCAGCACTGAAAGCTGTTGCTAGCCAGCACCCTTCCTTGGAAGCGCTTTCACAGGCGCAGTAACACTGGGGCTTTGCGCTTCTATACGCACCAAACGTCACGGTCCTTCTCTTTCCGTCTCGTAGACACGAGCTGAGAAATTGCAAACATCGAGCAATTGCTCAGAGATGAAAAGTGCCAGCACTGAAAGCTCTTGCTAGCCAGCACCCTTCCTTGGAAGCGCTTTCACAGGCGCAGCAACACTGGGGCTTTGCGCTTCTCTACCCACCAAACGTCACGGTCCTTCTCTTTCCGTCTCGTAGACATGAGCTGAGAAATTGCAAACGTCGAGCAATTGCTCAGAGATGAAAAGTGCCAGCACTGAAAGCTGTTGCTAGCCAGCACCCTTCCTTGGAAGCGCTTTCACAGGCGCAGCAACACTGGGGCTTTGCGCTTCTATACGCACCAAACGTCACGTTCCTTCTCTTTCCGTCTCGTAGACACGAGCTGAGAAATTGCAAACGTCGAGCAATTGCTCAGAGATGAAAAGTGCCAGCACTGAAAGCTCTTGCTAGCCAGCACCCTTCCTTGGAAGCGCTTTTGTAGGCCTAAGAACAGTGGGGCTCTGGGCTTCTCTAACCACCTAATCTTCTGCTCATCCTTTCGCGCACTCTAAAGAGAGCTCAGGTGAGAAATTGCAAACGTCGAGCAATTGCTCAGAGATGAAAAGTGCCAGCACTGAAAGCTGTTGCTAGCCAGCACCCTTCCTTGGAAGCGCTTTTGTAGGCCTAAGAACACTGGGGCTCTGGGCTTCTCTAGCCACCTAATCTTCTGCTCATCCTCTCGCGCACTCTAAAGAGAGCTCAGGTGAGAAATTGCAAACGTCGAGCAATTGCTCAGAGATGAAAAGTGCCAGCACTGAAAGCTGTTGCTAGCCAGCACCCTTCCTTGGAAGCGCTTTTGTAGGCCTAAGAACACTGGGGCTCTGGGCTTCTCTAGCCACCTCATCTTCTGCTCATCCTCTCGCGCACTCTAAAGAGAGCTCAGGTGAGAAATTGCAAACGACGAGCAATTGCTCAGAGATGAAAAGTGCCAGCACTGAAAGCTGTTGCTAGCCAGCACCCTTCCTTGGAAGCGCTTTCACAGGCGCAGCAACACTGGGGCTTTGCGCTTCTATACGCACCAAACGTCACGGTCCTTCTCTTTCCGTCTCGTAGACACGAGCTGAGAAATTGCAAACGTCGAGCAATTGCTCAGAGATGAAAAGTGCCAGCACTGAAAGCTCTTGCTAGCCAGCACCCTTCCTTGGAAGCGCTTTTGTAGGCCTAAGAACACTGGGGCTCTGGGCTTCTCTAGCCACCTCATCTTCTGCTCATCCTCGCGCGCACTCTAAAGAGAGCTCAGGTGAGAAGTTGCAAACGTCGAGCAATTGCTCAGAGATGAAAAGTGCCAGCACTGAAAGCTCTTGCTAGCCAGCACCCTTCCTTGGAAGCGCTTTCACAGGCGCAGTAACACTGGGGCTTTGCACTTCTCTACGCACCAAACGTCACAGTCCTTCTCTTTCTGTCTCGTAGACACGAGCTGAGAAATTGCAAACGTCGAGCAATTGCTCAGAGATGAAAAGTGCCAGCACTGAAAGCTGTTGCTAGCCAGCACCCTTCCTTGGAAGCGCTTTTGTAGGCCTAAGAACACTGGGGCTCTGGGCTTCTCTAGCCACCTCATCTTCTGCTCATCCTCTCGCGCACTCTAAAGAGAGCTCAGGTGAGAAATTGCAAACGTCGAGCAATTGCTCAGAGATGAAAAGTGCCAGCACTGAAAGCTGTTGCTAGGCAGCACCCTTCCTTGGAAGCGCTTTCACAGGCGCAGCAACACTGGGGCTTTGCGCTTCTATACGCACCAAACGTCACGGTCCTTCTCTTTCCGTCTCGTAGACACGAGCTGAGAAATTGCAAACGTCGAGCAATTGCTCAGAGATGAAAAGTGCCAGCACTGAAAGCTCTTGCTAGCCAGCACCCTTCCTTGGAAGCGCTTTTGTAGGCCTAAGAACAGTGGGGCTCTGGGCTTCTCTAGCCACCTCATCTTCTGCTCATCCTCTCGCGCACTCTAAAGAGAGCTCAGGTGAGAAATTGCAAACGTCGAGCAATTGCTCAGAGATGAAAAGTGCCAGCACTGAAAGCTCTTGCTAGCCAGCACCCTTCCTTGGAAGCGCTTTCACAGGTGCAGCAACACTGGGGCTTTGCGCTTCTATACGCACCAAACGTCACGGTCCTTCTCTTTCCGTCTCGTAGACACGAGCTGAGAAATTGCAAACGTCGAGCAATTGCTCAGAGATGAAAAGTGCCAGCACTGAAAGCTCTTGCTAGCCAGCACCCTTCCTTGGAAGCGCTTTCACAGGCGCAGCAACACTGGGGCTTTGCGCTTCTATAAGCACCAAACGTCACGGTCATTCTCTTTCCGTCTTGTAGACACGAGCTGAGAAATTGCAAACGTCGAGCAATTGCTGAGAGATGAAAAGTGCCAGCACTGAAAGCTGTTGCTAGCCAGCACCCTTCCTTGGAAGCGCTTTTGTAGGCCTAAGAACACTGGGGCTCTGGGCTTCTCTAGCCACCTCATCTTCTGCTCACCCTCTCGCGCACTCTAAAGAGAGCTCAGGTGAGAAATTGCAAACGTCGAGCAATTGCTCAGAGATGAAAAGTGCCAGCACTGAAAGCTGTTGCTAGCCAGCACCCTTCCTTGGAAGCGCTTTTGTAGGCCTAAGAACACTGGGGCTCTGGGCTTCTCTAGCCACCTCATCTTCTGCTCATCCTCTCGCGCACTCTAAAGAGAGCTCAGGTGAGAAATTGCAAACGTCGAGCAATTGCTCAGAGATGAAAAGTGCCAGCACTGAAAGCTGTTGCTAGCCAGCACCCTTCCTTGGAAGCGCTTTCACAGGCGCAGCAACACTGGGGCTTTGCGCTTCTATACGCACCAAACGTCACGGTCCTTCTCTTTCCGTCTCGTAGACACGAGCTGAGAAATTGCAAACGTCCAGCAATTGCTCAGAGATGAAAAGTGCCAGCACTGAAAGCTGTTGCTAGCCAGCACCCTTCCTTGGAAGCGCTTTTGTAGGCCTAAGAACAGTGGGGCTCTGGGCTTCTCTAGCCACCTCATCTTCTGCTCATCCTCTCGCGCACTCTAAAGAGAGCTCAGGTGAGAAGTTGCAAACGTCGAGCAATTGCTCAGAGATGAAAAGTGCCAGCACTGAAAGCTGTTGCTAGCCAGCACCCTTCCTTGGAAGCGCTTTCACAGGCGCAGCAACACTGGGGCTTTGCGCTTCTCTAGCCACCAAACGTCACGGTCCTTCTCTTTCCGTCTCCTAGACACGAGCTGAGAAATTGCAAACGTCGAGCAATTGCTCAGAGATGAAAAGTGCCAGCACTGAAAGCTGTTGCTAGCCAGCACCCTTCCTTGGAAGCGCTTTTGTAGGCCTAAGAACACTGGGGCTCTGGGCTTCTCTAGCCACCTCATCTTCTGCTCATCCTCTCGCGCACTCTAAAGAGAGCTCAGGTGAGAAATTGCAAACGTCGAGCAATTGCTCAGAGATGAAAAGTGCCAGCACTGAAAGCTGTTGCTAGCCAGCACCCTTCCTTGGAAGCGCTTTCACAGGCGCAGCAACACTGGGCCTTTGCGCTTCTCTACCCACCAAACGTCACGGTCCTTCTCTTTCCGTCTCGTAGACACGAGCTGAGAAATTGCAAACGTCCAGCAATTGCTCAGAGATGAAAAGTGCCAGCACTGAAAGCTGTTGCTAGCCAGCACCCTTCCTTGGAAGCGCTTTCACAGGCGCAGCAACACTGGGGCTTTGCGCTTCTCTAGCCACCAAACGTCACGGTCCTTCTCTTTCCGTCTTGTAGACACGAGCTGAGAAATTGCAAACGTCGAGCAATTGCTCAGAGAGGAAAAGTGCCAGCACTGAAAGCTGTTGCTAGCCAGCACCCTTCCTTGGAAGCGCTTTTGTAGGCCTAAGAACACTGGGGCTCTGGGCTTCTCTAGCCACCTCATCTTCTGCTCATCCTCTCGCGCACTCTAAAGAGAGCTCAGGTGAGAAATTGCAAACGTCGAGCAATTGCTCAGAGATGAAAAGTGCCAGCACTGAAAGCTGTTGCTAGCCAGCACCCTTCCTTGGAAGCGCTTTCACAGGCGCAGCAACACTGGGGCTTTGCGCTTCTATACGCACCAAACGTCACGGTCCTTCTCTTTCCGTCTCCTAGACACGAGCTGAGAAATTGCAAACGTCGAGCAATTGCTCAGAGATGAAAAGTGCCAGCACTGAAAGCTGTTGCTAGCCAGCACCCTTCCTTGGAAGCGCTTTTACAGGCGCAGCAACACTGGGGCTTTGCGCTTCTATACGCACCAAATGTCACGGTCATTCTCTTTCCGTCTTGTAGACACGAGCTGAGAAATTGCAAACGTCCAGCAATTGCTCAGAGATGAAAAGTGCCAGCACTGAAAGCTCTTGCTAGCCAGCACCCTTCCTTGGAAGCGCTTTTGTAGGCCTAAGAACACTGGGGCTCTGGGCTTCTCTAGCCACCTCATCTTCTGCTCATCCTCTCGCGCACTCTAAAGAGAGCTCAGGTGAGAAATTGCAAATGTCGAGCAATTGCTCAGAGATGAAAAGTGCCAGCACTGAAAGCTCTTGCTAGCCAGCACCCTTCCTTGGAAGCGCTTTCACAGGCGCAGCAACACTGGGGCTTTGCGCTTCTCTAGCCACCAAACGTCACGGTCCTTCTCTTTCCGTCTCGTAGACACGAGCTGAGAAATTGCAAACGTCCAGCAATTGCTCAGAGATGAAAAGTGCCAGCACTGAAAGCTGTTGCTAGCCAGCACCCTTCCTTGGAAGCGCTTTCACAGGCGCAGCAACACTGGGGCTTTGCGCTTCTATACGCACCAAACGTCACGGTCCTTCTCTTTCCGTCTCTAGACACGAGCTGAGAAATTGCAAACGTCGAGCAATTGCTCAGAGATGAAAAGTGCCAGCACTGAAAGCTGTTGCTAGCCAGCACCCTTCCTTGGAAGCGCTTTCACAGGCGCAGTAACACTGGGACTTTGCGCTTCTCTAGCCACCAAACGTCACAGTCCTTCTCTTTCCGTCTCCTAGACACGAGCTGAGAAATTGCAAACGTCGAGCAATTGCTCAGAGATGAAAAGTGCCAGCACTGAAAGCTGTTGCTAGCCAGCACCCTTCCTTGGAAGCGCTTTTGTAGGCCTAAGAACACTGGGGCTCTGGGCTTCTCTAGCCACCTCATATTCTGCTCATCCTCTCGCGCACTCTAAAGAGAGCTCAGGTGAGAAATTGCAAACGTCGAGCAATTGCTCAGAGATGAAAAGTGCCAGCACTGAAAGCTGTTGCTAGCCAGCACCCTTCCTTGGAAGCGCTTTCACAGGCGCAGTAACACTGGGGCTTTGCGCTTCTATACGCACCAAACGTCACGGTCCTTCTCTTTCCGTCTCGTAGACACGAGCTGAGAAATTGCAAACATCGAGCAATTGCTCAGAGATGAAAAGTGCCAGCACTGAAAGCTCTTGCTAGCCAGCACCCTTCCTTGGAAGCGCTTTCACAGGCGCAGCAACACTGGGGCTTTGCGCTTCTCTACCCACCAAACGTCACGGTCCTTCTCTTTCCGTCTCGTAGACATGAGCTGAGAAATTGCAAACGTCGAGCAATTGCTCAGAGATGAAAAGTGCCAGCACTGAAAGCTGTTGCTAGCCAGCACCCTTCCTTGGAAGCGCTTTCACAGGCGCAGCAACACTGGGGCTTTGCGCTTCTATACGCACCAAACGTCACGTTCCTTCTCTTTCCGTCTCGTAGACACGAGCTGAGAAATTGCAAACGTCGAGCAATTGCTCAGAGATGAAAAGTGCCAGCACTGAAAGCTCTTGCTAGCCAGCACCCTTCCTTGGAAGCGCTTTTGTAGGCCTAAGAACAGTGGGGCTCTGGGCTTCTCTAACCACCTAATCTTCTGCTCATCCTTTCGCGCACTCTAAAGAGAGCTCAGGTGAGAAATTGCAAACGTCGAGCAATTGCTCAGAGATGAAAAGTGCCAGCACTGAAAGCTGTTGCTAGCCAGCACCCTTCCTTGGAAGCGCTTTTGTAGGCCTAAGAACACTGGGGCTCTGGGCTTCTCTAGCCACCTAATCTTCTGCTCATCCTCTCGCGCACTCTAAAGAGAGCTCAGGTGAGAAATTGCAAACGTCGAGCAATTGCTCAGAGATGAAAAGTGCCAGCACTGAAAGCTGTTGCTAGCCAGCACCCTTCCTTGGAAGCGCTTTTGTAGGCCTAAGAACACTGGGGCTCTGGGCTTCTCTAGCCACCTCATCTTCTGCTCATCCTCTCGCGCACTCTAAAGAGAGCTCAGGTGAGAAATTGCAAACGACGAGCAATTGCTCAGAGATGAAAAGTGCCAGCACTGAAAGCTGTTGCTAGCCAGCACCCTTCCTTGGAAGCGCTTTCACAGGCGCAGCAACACTGGGGCTTTGCGCTTCTATACGCACCAAACGTCACGGTCCTTCTCTTTCCGTCTCCTAGACACGAGCTGAGAAATTGCAAACGTCGAGCAATTGCTCAGAGATGAAAAGTGCCAGCACTGAAAGCTCTTGCTAGCCAGCACCCTTCCTTGGAAGCGCTTTTGTAGGCCTAAGAACACTGGGGCTCTGGGCTTCTCTAGCCACCTCATCTTCTGCTCATCCTCGCGCGCACTCTAAAGAGAGCTCAGGTGAGAAGTTGCAAACGTCGAGCAATTGCTCAGAGATGAAAAGTGCCAGCACTGAAAGCTCTTGCTAGCCAGCACCCTTCCTTGGAAGCGCTTTCACAGGCGCAGTAACACTGGGGCTTTGCACTTCTCTACGCACCAAACGTCACAGTCCTTCTCTTTCTGTCTCGTAGACACGAGCTGAGAAATTGCAAACGTCGAGCAATTGCTCAGAGATGAAAAGTGCCAGCACTGAAAGCTCTTGCTAGCCAGCACCCTTCCTTGGAAGCGCTTTTGTAGGCCTAAGAACACTGGGGCTCTGGGCTTCTCTAGCCACCTCATCTTCTGCTCATCCTCTCGCGCACTCTAAAGAGAGCTCAGGTGAGAAATTGCAAACGTCGAGCAATTGCTCAGAGATGAAAAGTGCCAGCACTGAAAGCTGTTGCTAGGCAGCACCCTTCCTTGGAAGCGCTTTCACAGGCGCAGCAACACTGGGGCTTTGCGCTTCTATACGCACCAAACGTCACGGTCCTTCTCTTTCCGTCTCGTAGACACGAGCTGAGAAATTGCAAACGTCGAGCAATTGCTCAGAGATGAAAAGTGCCAGCACTGAAAGCTCTTGCTAGCCAGCACCCTTCCTTGGAAGCGCTTTTGTAGGCCTAAGAACACTGGGGCTCTGGGCTTCTCTAGCCACCTCATCTTCTGCTCATCCTCTCGCGCACTCTAAAGAGAGCTCAGGAGAGAAATTGCAAACGTCGAGCAATTGCTCAGAGATGAAAAGTGCCAGCACTGAAAGCTGTTGCTAGCCAGCACCCTTCCTTGGAAGCGCTTTTGTAGGCCTAAGAACACTGGGGCTCTGGGCTTCTCTAGCCACCTCATCTTCTGCTCATCCTCTCGCTCACTCTAAAGAGAGCTCAGGGGAGAAATTGCAAACGACGAGCAATTGCTCAGAGATGAAAAGTGCCAGCACTGAAAGCTGTTGCTAGCCAGCACCCTTCCTTGGAAGCGCTTTCACAGGCGCAGCAACACTGGGGCTTTGCGCTTCTCTACCCACCAAACGTCACGGTCACTATCTCTCCGTCTCGTAGACACGAGCTGAGAAATTGCAAATGTCCACCAATTGCTCAGAGATGAAAAGTGCCAGCACTGAAAGCTCTTGCTAGCCAGCACCCTTCCTTGGAAGCGCTTTCACAGGCGCAGCAACACTGGGGCTTTGCGCTTCTATAAGCACCAAACGTCACGGTCATTCTCTTTCCGTCTTGTAGACACGAGCTGAGAAATTGCAAACGTCGAGCAATTGCTGAGAGATGAAAAGTGCCAGCACTGAAAGCTGTTGCTAGCCAGCACCCTTCCTTGGAAGCGCTTTTGTAGGCCTAAGAACACTGGGGCTCTGGGCTTCTCTAGCCACCTCATCTTCTGCTCACCCTCTCGCGCACTCTAAAGAGAGCTCAGGTGAGAAATTGCAAACGTCGAGCAATTGCTCAGAGATGAAAAGTGCCAGCACTGAAAGCTGTTGCTAGCCAGCACCCTTCCTTGGAAGCGCTTTTGTAGGCCTAAGAACACTGGGGCTCTGGGCTTCTCTAGCCACCTCATCTTCTGCTCATCCTCTCGCGCACTCTAAAGAGAGCTCAGGTGAGAAATTGCAAACGTCGAGCAATTGCTCAGAGATGAAAAGTGCCAGCACTGAAAGCTGTTGCTAGCCAGCACCCTTCCTTGGAAGCGCTTTCACAGGCGCAGCAACACTGGGGCTTTGCGCTTCTATACGCACCAAACGTCACGGTCCTTCTCTTTCCGTCTCGTAGACACGAGCTGAGAAATTGCAAACGTCCAGCAATTGCTCAGAGATGAAAAGTGCCAGCACTGAAAGCTGTTGCTAGCCAGCACCCTTCCTTGGAAGCGCTTTTGTAGGCCTAAGAACAGTGGGGCTCTGGGCTTCTCTAGCCACCTCATCTTCTGCTCATCCTCTCGCGCACTCTAAAGAGAGCTCAGGTGAGAAGTTGCAAACGTCGAGCAATTGCTCAGAGATGAAAAGTGCCAGCACTGAAAGCTGTTGCTAGCCAGCACCCTTCCTTGGAAGCGCTTTCACAGGCGCAGCAACACTGGGGCTTTGCGCTTCTCTAGCCACCAAACGTCACGGTCCTTCTCTTTCCGTCTCCTAGACACGAGCTGAGAAATTGCAAACGTCGAGCAATTGCTCAGAGATGAAAAGTGCCAGCACTGAAAGCTCTTGCTAGCCAGCACCCTTCCTTGGAAGCGCTTTTGTAGGCCTAAGAACACTGGGGCTCTGGGCTTCTCTAGCCACCTCATCTTCTGCTCATCCTCTCGCGCACTCTAAAGAGAGCTCAGGTGAGAAATTGCAAACGTCGAGCAATTGCTCAGAGATGAAAAGTGCCAGCACTGAAAGCTGTTGCTAGCCAGCACCCTTCCTTGGAAGCGCTTTCACAGGCGCAGCAACACTGGGCCTTTGCGCTTCTCTACCCACCAAACGTCACGGTCCTTCTCTTTCCGTCTCGTAGACACGAGCTGAGAAATTGCAAACGTCCAGCAATTGCTCAGAGATGAAAAGTGCCAGCACTGAAAGCTGTTGCTAGCCAGCACCCTTCCTTGGAAGCGCTTTCACAGGCGCAGCAACACTGGGGCTTTGCGCTTCTCTAGCCACCAAACGTCACGGTCCTTCTCTTTCCGTCTCCTAGACACGAGCTGAGAAATTGCAAACGTCGAGCAATTGCTCAGAGAGGAAAAGTGCCAGCACTGAAAGCTGTTGCTAGCCAGCACCCTTCCTTGGAAGCGCTTTTGTAGGCCTAAGAACACTGGGGCTCTGGGCTTCTCTAGCCACCTCATCTTCTGCTCATCCTCTCGCGCACTCTAAAGAGAGCTCAGGTGAGAAATTGCAAACGTCGAGCAATTGCTCAGAGATGAAAAGTGCCAGCACTGAAAGCTGTTGCTAGCCAGCACCCTTCCTTGGAAGCGCTTTCACAGGCGCAGCAACACTGGGGCTTTGCGCTTCTATACGCACCAAACGTCACGGTCCTTCTCTTTCCGTCTCCTAGACACGAGCTGAGAAATTGCAAACGTCGAGCAATTGCTCAGAGATGAAAAGTGCCAGCACTGAAAGCTGTTGCTAGCCAGCACCCTTCCTTGGAAGCGCTTTTACAGGCGCAGCAACACTGGGGCTTTGCGCTTCTATACGCACCAAATGTCACGGTCATTCTCTTTCCGTCTTGTAGACACGAGCTGAGAAATTGCAAACGTCCAGCAATTGCTCAGAGATGAAAAGTGCCAGCACTGAAAGCTCTTGCTAGCCAGCACCCTTCCTTGGAAGCGCTTTTGTAGGCCTAAGAACACTGGGGCTCTGGGCTTCTCTAGCCACCTCATCTTCTGCTCATCCTCTCGCGCACTCTAAAGAGAGCTCAGGTGAGAAATTGCAAATGTCGAGCAATTGCTCAGAGATGAAAAGTGCCAGCACTGAAAGCTCTTGCTAGCCAGCACCCTTCCTTGGAAGCGCTTTCACAGGCGCAGCAACACTGGGGCTTTGCGCTTCTCTAGCCACCAAACGTCACGGTCCTTCTCTTTCCGTCTCGTAGACACGAGCTGAGAAATTGCAAACGTCCAGCAATTGCTCAGAGATGAAAAGTGCCAGCACTGAAAGCTGTTGCTAGCCAGCACCCTTCCTTGGAAGCGCTTTCACAGGCGCAGCAACACTGGGGCTTTGCGCTTCTATACGCACCAAACGTCACGGTCCTTCTCTTTCCGTCTCTAGACACGAGCTGAGAAATTGCAAACGTCGAGCAATTGCTCAGAGATGAAAAGTGCCAGCACTGAAAGCTGTTGCTAGCCAGCACCCTTCCTTGGAAGCGCTTTCACAGGCGCAGTAACACTGGGACTTTGCGCTTCTCTAGCCACCAAACGTCACAGTCCTTCTCTTTCCGTCTCCTAGACACGAGCTGAGAAATTGCAAACGTCGAGCAATTGCTCAGAGATGAAAAGTGCCAGCACTGAAAGCTGTTGCTAGCCAGCACCCTTCCTTGGAAGCGCTTTTGTAGGCCTAAGAACACTGGGGCTCTGGGCTTCTCTAGCCACCTCATATTCTGCTCATCCTCTCGCGCACTCTAAAGAGAGCTCAGGTGAGAAATTGCAAACGTCGAGCAATTGCTCAGAGATGAAAAGTGCCAGCACTGAAAGCTGTTGCTAGCCAGCACCCTTCCTTGGAAGCGCTTTCACAGGCGCAGTAACACTGGGGCTTTGCGCTTCTATACGCACCAAACGTCACGGTCCTTCTCTTTCCGTCTCGTAGACACGAGCTGAGAAATTGCAAACATCGAGCAATTGCTCAGAGATGAAAAGTGCCAGCACTGAAAGCTCTTGCTAGCCAGCACCCTTCCTTGGAAGCGCTTTCACAGGCGCAGCAACACTGGGGCTTTGCGCTTCTCTACCCACCAAACGTCACGGTCCTTCTCTTTCCGTCTCGTAGACATGAGCTGAGAAATTGCAAACGTCGAGCAATTGCTCAGAGATGAAAAGTGCCAGCACTGAAAGCTGTTGCTAGCCAGCACCCTTCCTTGGAAGCGCTTTCACAGGCGCAGCAACACTGGGGCTTTGCGCTTCTATACGCACCAAACGTCACGTTCCTTCTCTTTCCGTCTCGTAGACACGAGCTGAGAAATTGCAAACGTCGAGCAATTGCTCAGAGATGAAAAGTGCCAGCACTGAAAGCTCTTGCTAGCCAGCACCCTTCCTTGGAAGCGCTTTTGTAGGCCTAAGAACAGTGGGGCTCTGGGCTTCTCTAACCACCTAATCTTCTGCTCATCCTTTCGCGCACTCTAAAGAGAGCTCAGGTGAGAAATTGCAAACGTCGAGCAATTGCTCAGAGATGAAAAGTGCCAGCACTGAAAGCTGTTGCTAGCCAGCACCCTTCCTTGGAAGCGCTTTTGTAGGCCTAAGAACACTGGGGCTCTGGGCTTCCCTAGCCACCTCATCTTCTGCTCATCCTCTCGCGCACTCTAAAGAGAGCTCAGGTGAGAAATTGCAAACGTCGAGCAATTGCTCAGAGATGAAAAGTGCCAGCACTGAAAGCTGTTGCTAGCCAGCACCCTTCCTTGGAAGCGCTTTTGTAGGCCTAAGAACACTGGGGCTCTGGGCTTCTCTAGCCACCTCATCTTCTGCTCATCCTCTCGCGCACTCTAAAGAGAGCTCAGGTGAGAAATTGCAAACGACGAGCAATTGCTCAGAGATGAAAAGTGCCAGCACTGAAAGCTGTTGCTAGCCAGCACCCTTCCTTGGAAGCGCTTTCACAGGCGCAGCAACACTGGGGCTTTGCGCTTCTATACGCACCAAACGTCACGGTCCTTCTCTTTCCGTCTCCTAGACACGAGCTGAGAAATTGCAAACGTCGAGCAATTGCTCAGAGATGAAAAGTGCCAGCACTGAAAGCTCTTGCTAGCCAGCACCCTTCCTTGGAAGCGCTTTTGTAGGCCTAAGAACACTGGGGCTCTGGGCTTCTCTAGCCACCTCATCTTCTGCTCATCCTCGCGCGCACTCTAAAGAGAGCTCAGGTGAGAAGTTGCAAACGTCGAGCAATTGCTCAGAGATGAAAAGTGCCAGCACTGAAAGCTCTTGCTAGCCAGCACCCTTCCTTGGAAGCGCTTTCACAGGCGCAGTAACACTGGGGCTTTGCACTTCTCTACGCACCAAACGTCACAGTCCTTCTCTTTCTGTCTCGTAGACACGAGCTGAGAAATTGCAAACGTCGAGCAATTGCTCAGAGATGAAAAGTGCCAGCACTGAAAGCTCTTGCTAGCCAGCACCCTTCCTTGGAAGCGCTTTTGTAGGCCTAAGAACACTGGGGCTCTGGGCTTCTCTAGCCACCTCATCTTCTGCTCATCCTCTCGCGCACTCTAAAGAGAGCTCAGGTGAGAAATTGCAAACGTCGAGCAATTGCTCAGAGATGAAAAGTGCCAGCACTGAAAGCTGTTGCTAGGCAGCACCCTTCCTTGGAAGCGCTTTCACAGGCGCAGCAACACTGGGGCTTTGCGCTTCTATACGCACCAAACGTCACGGTCCTTCTCTTTCCGTCTCGTAGACACGAGCTGAGAAATTGCAAACGTCGAGCAATTGCTCAGAGATGAAAAGTGCCAGCACTGAAAGCTCTTGCTAGCCAGCACCCTTCCTTGGAAGCGCTTTTGTAGGCCTAAGAACACTGGGGCTCTGGGCTTCTCTAGCCACCTCATCTTCTGCTCATCCTCTCGCGCACTCTAAAGAGAGCTCAGGAGAGAAATTGCAAACGTCGAGCAATTGCTCAGAGATGAAAAGTGCCAGCACTGAAAGCTGTTGCTAGCCAGCACCCTTCCTTGGAAGCGCTTTTGTAGGCCTAAGAACACTGGGGCTCTGGGCTTCTCTAGCCACCTCATCTTCTGCTCATCCTCTCGCTCACTCTAAAGAGAGCTCAGGGGAGAAATTGCAAACGACGAGCAATTGCTCAGAGATGAAAAGTGCCAGCACTGAAAGCTGTTGCTAGCCAGCACCCTTCCTTGGAAGCGCTTTCACAGGCGCAGCAACACTGGGGCTTTGCGCTTCTCTACCCACCAAACGTCACGGTCACTATCTCTCCGTCTCGTAGACACGAGCTGAGAAATTGCAAATGTCCACCAATTGCTCAGAGATGAAAAGTGCCAGCACTGAAAGCTCTTGCTAGCCAGCACCCTTCCTTGGAAGCGCTTTTGTAGCCCTTAGAACACTGGGGCTCTGGGCTTCTCTAGCCACCTCATCTTCTGCTCATCCTCTCGCGCACTCTAAAGAGAGCTCAGGTGAGAAATTGCAAACGTCCAGCAATTGCTCCGAGATGAAAAGTGCCAGCACTGAAAGCTGTTGCTAGCCAGCACCCTTCCTTGGAAGCGCTTTCACAGGCGCAGCAACACTGGGGCTTTGCGCTTCTCTAGCCACCAAACGTCACGGTCCTTCTCTTTCCGTCTCGTAGACACGAGCTGAGAAATTGCAAACGTCGAGCAATTGCTCAGAGATGAAAAGTGCCAGCACTGAAAGCTGTTGCTAGCCAGCACCCTTCCTTGGAAGCGCTTTCACAGGCGCCGCAACACTGGGGCTTTGTGCTTCTCTACCCACCAAACGTCACGGTCCTTCTCTTTCCGTCTCCTAGACACGAGCTGAGAAATTGCAAACGTCGAGCAATTGCTCAGAGATGAAAAGTGCCAGCACTGAAAGCTCTTGCTAGCCAGCACCCTTCCTTGGAAGCGCTTTCACAGGCGCAGCAACACTGGGGCTTTGCGGTTCTATACGCACCAAACGTCACGGTCCTTCTCTTTCCGTCTCGTAGACACGAGCTGAGAAATTGCAAACGTCGAGCAATTGCTCAGAGATGAAAAGTGCCAGCACTGAAAGCTGTTGCTAGCCAGCACCCTTCCTTGGAAGCGCTTTTGTAGGCCTAAGAACAGTGGGGCTCTGGGCTTCTCTAGCCACCTCATCTTCTGCTCATCCTCTCGCGCACTCTAAAGAGAGCTCAGGTGAGAAATTGCAAACGTCGAGCAATTGCTCAGAGATGAAAAGTGCCAGCACTGAAAGCTGTTGCTAGCCAGCACCCTTCCTTGGAAGCGCTTTTGTAGGCCTAAGAACACTGGGGCTCTGGGCTTCTCTAGCCACCTCATCTTCTGCTCATCCTCTCGCGCACTCTAAAGAGAGCTCAGGTGAGAAGTTGCAAACGTCGAGCAATTGCTCAGAGATGAAAAGTGCCAGCACTGAAAGCTGTTGCTAGCCAGCACCCTTCCTTGGAAGCGCTTTCACAGGCGCAGCAACACTGGGGCTTTGCGCTTCTCTAGCCACCAAACGTCACGGTCCTTCTCTTTCCGTCTCCTAGACACGAGCTGAGAAATTGCAAACGTCCAGCAATTGCTCAGAGATGAAAAGTGCCAGCACTGAAAGCTCTTGCTAGCCAGCACCCTTCCTTGGAAGCGCTTTTGTAGGCCTAAGAACACTGGGGCTCTGGGCTTATCTAGCCACCTCATCTTCTGCTCATCCTCTCGCGCACTCTAAAGAGAGCTCAGGTGAGAAGTTGCAAACGTCGAGCAATTGCTCAGAGATGAAAAGTGCCAGCACTGAAAGCTGTTGCTAGCCAGCACCCTTCCTTGGAAGCGCTTTCACAGGCGCAGCAATACTGGGGCTTTGCACTTCTCTACGCACCAAACGTCACGGTCCTTCTCTTTCTGTCTCGTAGACACGAGCTGAGAAATTGCAAACGTCGAGCAATTGCTCAGAGATGAAAAGTGCCAGCACTGAAAGCTGTTGCTAGCCAGCACCCTTCCTTGGAAGCGCTTTTGTAGGCCTAAGAACACTGGGGCTCTGGGCTTCTCTAGCCACCTCATCTTCTGCTCATCCTCTCGCGCACTCTAAAGAGAGCTCAGGTGAGAAATTGCAAACGTCGAGCAATTGCTCAGAGATGAAAAGTGCCAGCACTGAAAGCTGTTGCTAGCCAGCACCCTTCCTTGGAAGCGCTTTCACAGGCGCAGCAACACTGGGGCTTTGCGCTTCTCTAGCCACCAAACATGACGGTCCTTCTCTTTCCGTCTCGTAGACACGAGCTGAGAAATTGCAAACGTCGAGCAATTGCTCAGAGATGAAAAGTGCCAGCACTGAAAGCTCTTGCTAGCCAGCACCCTTCCTTGGAAGCGCTTTCACAGGCCTAAGAACACTGGGGCTCTGGGCTTCTCTAGCCACCTCATCTTCTGCTCATCCTCTCGCGCACTCTAAAGAGAGCTCAGGTGAGAAATTGCAAACGACGAGCAATTGCTCAGAGATGAAAAGTGCCAGCACTGAAAGCTGTTGCTAGCCAGCACCCTTCCTTGGAAGCGCTTTCACAGGCGCAGCAACACTGGGGCTTTGCGCTTCTCTAGCCACCAAACATCACGGTCCTTCTCTTTCCGTCTCCTAGACACGAGCTGAGAAATTGCAAACGTCGAGCAATTGCTCAGAGATGAAAAGTGCCAGCACTGAAAGCTCTTGCTAGCCAGCACCCTTCCTTGGAAGCGCTTTTGTAGGCCTAAGCACACTGGGGCTCTGGGCTTCTCTAGCCACCTCATCTTCTGCTCATCCTCTCGCGCACTCTAAAGAGAGCTCAGGTGAGAAGTTGCAAACGTCGAGCAATTGCTCAGAGATGAAAAGTGCCAGCACTGAAAGCTCTTGCTAGCCAGCACCCTTCCTTGGAAGCGCTTTCACAGGCGCAGTAACACTGGGGCTTTGCACTTCTCTACGCACCAAACGTCACAGTCCTTCTCTTTCTGTCTCGTAGACACGAGCTGAGAAATTGCAAACGTCGAGCAATTACTCAGAGATGAAAAGTGCCAGCACTGAAAGCTCTTGCTAGCCAGCACCCTTCCTTGGAAGCGCTTTTGTAGGCCTAAGAACAGTGGGGCTCTGGGCTTCTCTAGCCACCTCATCTTCTGCTCATCCTCTCGCGCACTCTAAAGAGAGCTCAGGTGAGAAATTGCAAACGTCGAGCAATTGCTCAGAGATGAAAAGTGCCAGCACTGAAAGCTGTTGCTAGCCAGCACCCTTCCTTGGAAGCGCTTTCACAGGCGCAGCAACACTGGGGCTTTGCGCTTCTCTAGCCACCAAACGTCACGGTCCTTCTCTTTCCGTCTCGTAGACACGAGCTGAGAAATTGCAAACGTCGAGCAATTGCTCAGAGATGAAAAGTGCCAGCACTGAAAGCTGTTGCTAGCCAGCACCCTTCCTTGGAAGCGCTTTTGTAGGCCTAAGAACACTGGGGCTCTGGGCTTCTCTAGCCACCTCATCTTCTGCTCATCCTCTCGCGCACTCTAAAGAGAGCTCAGGTGAGAAATTGCAAACGTCGAGCAATTGCTCAGAGATGAAAAGTGCCAGCACTGAAAGCTGTTGCTAGCCAGCACCCTTCCTTGGAAGCGCTTTTGTAGGCCTAAGAACACTGGGGCTCTGGGCTTCTCTAGCCACCTCATCTTCTGCTCATCCTCTCGTGCAGTCTAAAGAGAGCTCAGGGGAGAAATTGCAAACGTCGAGCAATTGCTCAGAGATGAAAAGTGCCAGCACTGAAAGCTGTTGCTAGCCAGCACCCTTCCTTGGAAGCGCTTTCACAGGCGCAGCAACACTGGGGCTTTGCGCTTCTCTAGCCACCAAACGTCACGGTCCTTCTCTTTCCGTCTCCTAGACACGAGCTGAGAAATTGCAAACGTCGAGCAATTGCTCAGAGATGAAAAGTGCCAGCACTGAAAGCTGTTGCTAGCCAGCACCCTTCCTTGGAAGCGCTTTCACAGGCGCAGCAACACTGGGGCTTTGCGCTTCTATACGCACCAAATGTCACGGTCATTCTCTTTCCGTCTTGTAGACACGAGCTGAGAAATTGCAAACGTCGAGCAATTGCTCCGAGATGAAAAGTGCCAGCACTGAAAGCTGTTGCTAGCCAGCACCCTTCCTTGGAAGCGCTTTTGTAGGCCTAAGAACACTGGGGCTCTGGGCTTCTCTAGCCACCTCATCTTCTGCTCATCCTCTCGCGCACTCTAAAGAGAGCTCAGGAGAGAAATTGCAAACGTCGAGCAATTGCTCAGAGATGAAAAGTGCCAGCACTGAAAGCTGTTGCTAGCCAGCACCCTTCCTTGGAAGCGCTTTCACAGGCGCAGCAACACTGGGGCTTTGCGCTTCTCTAGCCACCAAACGTCACGGTCCTTCTCTTTCCGTCTCGTAGACACGAGCTGAGAAATTGCAAACGTCGAGCAATTGCTCAGAGATGAAAAGTGCCAGCACTGAAAGCTCTTGCTAGCCAGCACCCTTCCTTGGAAGCGCTTTCACAGGCCTAAGAACACTGGGGCTCTGGGCTTCTCTAGCCACCTCATCTTCTGCTCATCCTCTCGCGCACTCTAAAGAGAGCTCAGGTGAGAAATTGCAAACGACGAGCAATTGCTCAGAGATGAAAAGTGCCAGCACTGAAAGCTCTTGCTAGCCAGCACCCTTCCTTGGAAGCGCTTTCACAGGCGCAGTAACACTGGGGCTTTGCACTTCTCTACGCACCAAACGTCACAGTCCTTCTCTTTCTGTCTCGTAGACACGAGCTGAGAAATTGCAAACGTCGAGCAATTACTCAGAGATGAAAAGTGCCAGCACTGAAAGCTCTTGCTAGCCAGCACCCTTCCTTGGAAGCGCTTTTGTAGGCCTAAGAACACTGGGGCTCTGGGCTTCTCTAGCCACCTCATCTTCTGCTCATCCTCTCGCGCACTCTAAAGAGAGCTCAGGTGAGAAATTGCAAACGTCCAGCAATTGCTCAGAGATGAAAAGTGCCAGCACTGAAAGCTCTTGCTACCCAGCACCCTTCCTTGGAAGCGCTTTCACAGGCGCAGCAACACTGGGGCTTTGCGCTTCTCTAGCCACCAAACGTCACGGTCCTTCTCTTTCCGTCTCGTAGACACGAGCTGAGAAATTGCAAACGTCGAGCAATTGCTCAGAGATGAAAAGTGCCAGCACTGAAAGCTCTTGCTAGCCAGCACCCTCCCTTGGAAGCGCTTTTGTAGGCCTAAGAACACTGGGGCTCTGGGCTTCTCTAGCCACCTCATCTTCTGCTCATCCTCTCGTGCAGTCTAAAGAGAGCTCAGGTGAGAAATTGCAAACGTCGAGCAATTGCTCCGAGATGAAAAGTGCCTGCACTGAAAGCTGTTGCTAGCCAGCACCCTTCCTTGGAAGCGCTTTCACAGGCGCAGCAACACTGGGGCTTTGCGCTTCTCTAGCCACCAAACGTCACGGTCCTTCTCTTTCCGTCTCCTAGACACGAGCTGAGAAATTGCAAACGTCGAGCAATTGCTCAGAGATGAAAAGTGCCAGCACTGAAAGCTGTTGCTAGCCAGCACCCTTCCTTGGAAGCGCTTTCACAGGCGCAGCAACACTGGGGCTTTGCGCTTCTATACGCACCAAATGTCACGGTCATTCTCTTTCCGTCTTGTAGACACGAGCTGAGAAATTGCAAACGTCGAGCAATTGCTCAGAGATGAAAAGTGCCAGCACTGAAAGCTGTTGCTAGCCAGCACCCTTCCTTGGAAGCGCTTTTGTAGGCCTAAGAACACTGGGGCTCTGGGCTTCTCTAGCCACCTCATCTTCTGCTCATCCTCTCGCGCACTCTAAAGAGAGCTCAGGAGAGAAATTGCAAACGTCGAGCAATTGCTCAGAGATGAAAAGTGCCAGCACTGAAAGCTGTTGCTAGCCAGCACCCTTCCTTGGAAGCGCTTTCACAGGCGCAGCAACACTGGGGCTTTGCGCTTCTCTAGCCACCAAACGTCACGGTCCTTCTCTTTCCGTCTCGTAGACACGAGCTGAGAAATTGCAAACGTCGAGCAATTGCTCAGAGATGAAAAGTGCCAGCACTGAAAGCTGTTGCTAGCCAGCTCCCTTCCTTGGAAGCGCTTTTGTAGGCCTAAGAACACTGGGGCTCTGGGCTTCTCTAGCCACCTCATCTTCTGCTCATCCTCTCGCGCACTCTAAAGAGAGCTCAGGTGAGAAATTGCAAACGTCGAGCAATTGCTCAGAGATGAAAAGTGCCAGCACTGAAAGCTGTTGCTAGCCAGCACCCTTCCTTGGAAGCGCTTTCACAGGCGCAGCAACACTGGGGCTTTGCGCTTCTCTAGCCACCAAACGTCACGGTCCTTCTCTTTCCGTCTCGTAGACACGAGCTGAGAAATTGCAAACGTCGAGCAATTGCTCAGAGATGAAAAGTGCCAGCACTGAAAGCTGTTGCTAGCCAGCACCCTTCCTTGGAAGCGCTTTTGTAGGCCTAAGAACACTGGGGCTCTGGGCTTCTCTAGCCACCTCATCTTCTGCTCATCCTCTCGCGCGCTCTAAAGAGAGCTCAGGGGAGAAATTGCAAAAGTCCACCAATTGCTCAGAGATGAAAAGTGCCAGCACTGAAAGCTGTTGCTAGCCAGCACCCTTCCTTGGAAGCGCTTTCACAGGCGCAGCAACACTGGGGCTTTGCGCTTCTCTAGCCACCAAACGTCACGGTCATTCTCTTTCCGTCTCGTAGACACGAGCTGAGAAATTGCAAACGTCGAGCAATTGCTCAGAGATGAAAAGTGCCAGCACTGAAAGCTGTTGCTAGCCAGCACCCTTCCTTGGAAGCGCTTTTGTAGGCCTAAGCACACTGGGGCTCTGGGCTTCTCTAGCCACCTCATCTTCTGCTCATCCTCTCGCGCACTCTAAAGAGAGCTCAGGTGAGAAATTGCAAACGTCGAGCAATTGCTCAGAGAAGAAAAGTGCCAGCACTGAAAGCTCTTGCTAGCCAGCACCCTTCCTTGGAAGCGCTTTCACAGGCGCAGCAATACTGGGGCTTTGCGCTTCTATACGCACCAAACGTCACGGTCCTTCTCTTTCCGTCTCCTAGACACGAGCTGAGAAATTGCAAACGTCGAGCAATTGCTCAGAGATGAAAAGTGCCAGCACTGAAAGCTGTTGCTAGCCAGCACCCTTCCTTGGAAGCGCTTTCACAGGCGCAGCAACACTGGGGCTTTGCGCTTCTATACCCACCAAACGTCACGGTCCTTCTCTTTCCGTCTCCTAGACACGAGCTGAGAAATTGCAAACGTCGAGCAATTGCTCAGAGATGAAAAGTGCCAGCACTGAAAGCTCTTGCTAGCCAGCACCCTTCCTTGGAAGCGCTTTCACAGGCGCAGCAACACTGGGGCTTTGCGCTTCTCTAGCCACCAAACGTCACGGTCCTTCTCTTTCCGTCTCGTAGACACGAGCTGAGAAATTGCAAACGTCGAGCAATTGCTCAGAGATGAAAAGTGCCAGCACTGAAAGCTGTTGCTAGCCAGCACCCTTCCTTGGAAGCGCTTTTGTAGGCCTAAGAACACTGGGGCTCTGGACTTCTCTAGCCACCTCATCTTCTGCTCATCCTCTCGCGCACTCTAAAGAGAGCTCAGGTGAGAAATTGCAAACGACGAGCAATTGCTCAGAGATGAAAAGTGCCAGCACTGAAAGCTGTTGCTAGCCAGCACCCTTCCTTGGAAGCGCTTTCACAGGCGCAGCAACACTGGGGCTTTGCGCTTCTCTAGCCACCAAACGTCACGGTCCTTCTCTTTCCGTCTTGTAGACACGAGCTGAGAAATTGCAAACGTCCAGCAATTGCTCAGAGATGAAAAGTGCCAGCACTGAAAGCTGTTGCTAGCCAGCACCCTTCCTTGGAAGCGCTTTTGTAGGCCTAAGAACACTGGGGCTCTGGGCTTCTCTAGCCACCTCATCTTCTGCTCATCCTCTCGCGCACTCTAAAGAGAGCTCAGGTGAGAAATTACAAACGTCGAGCAATTGCTCAGAGATGAAAAGTGCCAGCACTGAAAGCTGTTGCTAGCCAGCACCCTTCCTTGGAAGCGCTTTCACAGGCGCAGCAACACTGGGGCTTTGCGCTTCTCTAGCCACCAAACGTCACGGTCCTTCTCTTTCCGTCTTGTAGACACGAGCTGAGAAATTGCAAACGTCCAGCAATTGCTCAGAGATGAAAAGTGCCAGCACTGAAAGCTGTTGCTAGCCAGCACCCTTCCTTGGAAGCGCTTTCACAGGCGCAGCAACACTGGGGCTTTGCGCTTCTCTAGCCACCAAACGTCACGGTCCTTCTCTTTCCGTCTTGTAGACACGAGCTGAGAAATTGCAAACGTCGAGCAATTGCTCAGAGATGAAAAGTGCCAGCACTGAAAGCTCTTGCTAGCCAGCACCCTTCCTTGGAAGCACTTTTGTAGGCCTAAGAACACTGGGGCTCTGGGCTTCTCTAGCCACCTCATCTTCTGCTCATCCTCTCGCGCACTCTAAAGAGAGCTCAGGGGAGAAATTACAAACGTCGAGCAATTGCTCAGAGATGAAAAGTGCCAGCACTGAAAGCTGTTGCTAGCCAGCACCCTTCCTTGGAAGCGCTTTCACAGGCGCAGCAACACTGGGGCTTTGCGCTTCTATACGCACCAAACGTCACGGTCCTTCTCTTTCCGTCTCCTAGACACGAGCTGAGAAATTACAAACGTCAAGCAATTGCTCAGAGATGAAAAGTGCCAGCACTGAAAGCTGTTGCTAGCCAGCACCCTTCCTTGGAAGCGCTTTCACAGGCGCAGCAACACTGGGGCTTTGCGCTTCTCTACGCACCAAACGTCACGGTCCTTCTCTTTCCGTCTCGTAGACACGAGCTGAGAAATTGCAAACGTCGAGCAATTGCTCAGAGATGAAAAGTGCCAGCACTGAAAGCTGTTGCTAGCCAGCACCCTTCCTTGGAAGCGCTTTTGTAGGCCTAAGAACACTGGGGCTCTGGGCTTCTCTAGCCACCTCATCTTCTGCTCATCCTCTCGCGCACTCTAAAGAGAGCTCAGGGGTGAAATTGCAAACGACGAGCAATTGCTCAGAGATGAAAAGTGCCAGCACTGAAAGCTGTTGCTAGCCAGCACCCTTCCTTGGAAGCGCTTTCACAGGCGCAGCAACACTGGGGCTTTGCGCTTCTATACGCACCAAACGTCACGGTCCTTCTCTTTCCGTCTCGTAGACACGAGCTGAGAAATTGCAAACGTCGAGCAATTGCTCCGAGATGAAAAGTGCCAGCACTGAAAGCTGTTGCTAGCCAGCACCCTTCCTTGGAAGCGCTTTCACAGGCGCAGCAACACTGGGGCTTTGCGCTTCTCTAGCCACCAAACGTCACGGTCCTTCTCTTTCCATCGGTAGACACGAGCTGAGAAATTGCAAACGTCGAGCAATTGCTCCGAGATGAAAAGTGCCAGCACTGAAAGCTGTTGCTAGCCAGCACCCTTCCTTGGAAGCGCTTTCACAGGCGCAGCAACACTGGGGCTTTGCGCTTCTATACGCACCAAACGTCACGGTCATTCTCTTTCCGTCTCGTAGACACGAGCTGAGAAATTGCAAACGTCGAGCAATTGCTCAGAGATGAAAAGTGCCAGCACTGAAAGCTGTTGCTAGCCAGCACCCTTCCTTGGAAGCGCTTTCACAGGCGCAGCAACACTGGGGCTTTGCGCTTCTCTACCCACCAAACGTCACGGTCCTTCTCTTTCCGTCTTGTAGACACGAGCTGAGAAATTGCAAACGTCGAGCAATTGCTCAGAGATGAAAAGTGCCAGCACTGAAAGCTGTTGCTAGCCAGCACCCTTCCTTGGAAGCGCTTTTGTAGGCCTAAGAACACTGGGGCTCTGGGCTTCTCTAGCCACCTCATCTTCTGCTCATCCTCTCGCGCACTCTAAAGAGAGCTCAGGAGAGAAATTGCAAACGTCGAGCAATTGCTCAGAGATGAAAAGTGCCAGCACTGAAAGCTGTTGCTAGCCAGCACCCTTCCTTGGAAGCGCTTTCACAGGCGCAGCAACACTGGGGCTTTGCGCTTCTCTAGCCACCAAAAGTCACGGTCCTTCTCTTTCCGTCTCGTAGACACGAGCTGAGAAATTGCAAACGTCGAGCAATTGCTCAGAGATGAAAAGTGCCAGCACTGAAAGCTCTTGCTAGCCAGCACCCTTCCTTGGAAGCACTTTTGTAGGCCTAAGAACACTGGGGCTCTGGGCTTCTCTAGCCACCTCATCTTCTGCTCATCCTCTCGCGCACTCTAAAGAGAGCTCAGGGGAGAAATTACAAACGTCGAGCAATTGCTCAGAGATGAAAAGTGCCAGCACTGAAAGCTGTTGCTAGCCAGCACCCTTCCTTGGAAGCGCTTTCACAGGCGCAGCAACACTGGGGCTTTGCGCTTCTATACGCACCAAACGTCACGGTCCTTCTCTTTCCGTCTCCTAGACACGAGCTGAGAAATTACAAACGTCAAGCAATTGCTCAGAGATGAAAAGTGCCAGCACTGAAAGCTGTTGCTAGCCAGCACCCTTCCTTGGAAGCGCTTTCACAGGCGCAACAACACTGGGGCTTTGCGCTTCTCTACGCACCAAACGTCACGGTCCTTCTCTTTCCGTCTCGTAGACACGAGCTGAGAAATTGCAAACGTCGAGCAATTGCTCAGAGATGAAAAGTGCCAGCACTGAAAGCTGTTGCTAGCCAGCACCCTTCCTTGGAAGCGCTTTTGTAGGCCTAAGAACACTGGGGCTCTGGGCTTCTCTAGCCACCTCATCTTCTGCTCATCCTCTCGCGCACTCTAAAGAGAGCTCAGGGGTGAAATTGCAAACGACGAGCAATTGCTCAGAGATGAAAAGTGCCAGCACTGAAAGCTGTTGCTAGCCAGCACCCTTCCTTGGAAGCGCTTTCACAGGCGCAGCAACACTGGGGCTTTGCGCTTCTATACGCACCAAACGTCACGGTCCTTCTCTTTCCGTCTCGTAGACACGAGCTGAGAAATTGCAAACGTCGAGCAATTGCTCCGAGATGAAAAGTGCCAGCACTGAAAGCTGTTGCTAGCCAGCACCCTTCCTTGGAAGCGCTTTCACAGGCGCAGCAACACTGGGGCTTTGCGCTTCTCTAGCCACCAAACGTCACGGTCCTTCTCTTTCCATCGGTAGACACGAGCTGAGAAATTGCAAACGTCGAGCAATTGCTCCGAGATGAAAAGTGCCAGCACTGAAAGCTCTTGCTAGCCAGCACCCTTCCTTGGAAGCGCTTTCACAGGCGCAGCAACACTGGGGCTTTGCGCTTCTATACGCACCAAACGTCACGGTCATTCTCTTTCCGTCTCGTAGACACGAGCTGAGAAATTGCAAACGTCGAGCAATTGCTCAGAGATGAAAAGTGCCAGCACTGAAAGCTGTTGCTAGCCAGCACCCTTCCTTGGAAGCGCTTTCACAGGCGCAGCAACACTGGGGCTTTGCGCTTCTCTACCCACCAAACGTCACGGTCCTTCTCTTTCCGTCTCGTAGACACGAGCTGAGAAATTGCAAACGTCGAGCAATTGCTCAGAGATGAAAAGTGCCAGCACTGAAAGCTGTTGCTAGCCAGCACCCTTCCTTGGAAGCGCTTTTCTAGGCCTAAGAACACTGGGGCTCTGGGCTTCTCTAGCCACCTCATCTTCTGCTCATCCTCTCGCGCACTCTAAAGAGAGCTCAGGTGAGAAATTGCAAACGTCGAGCAATTGCTCAGAGATGAAAAGTGCCAGCACTGAAAGCTCTTGCTAGCCAGCACCCTTCCTTGGAAGCGCTTTTGTAGGCCTAAGAACACTGGGGCTTTGCGCTTCTCTAGCCACCTCATCTTCTGCTCATCCTCTCGCGCACTCTAAAGGGAGCTCAGGTGAGAAATTGCAAACGTCGAGCAATTGCTCAGAGATGAAAAGTGCCAGCACTGAAAGCTGTTGCTAGCCAGCACCCTTCCTTGGAAGCGCTTTCACAGGCGCAGCAACACTGGGGCTTTGCGCTTCTCTAGCCACCAAACGTCACGGTCCTTCTCTTTCCGTCGGTAGACACGAGCTGAGAAATTGCAAACGTCGAGCAATAACTCAGAGATGAAAAGTGCCAGCACTGAATGCTGTTGCTAGCCAGCACCCTTCCTTGGAAGCGCTTTCACAGGCGCAGCAACACTGGGGCTTTGCGCTTCTATACGCACCAAACGTCACGGTCCTTCTCTTTCCGTCTCCTAGACACGAGCTGAGAAATTGCAAACGTCGAGCAATTGCTCAGAGATGAAAAGTGCCAGCACTGAAAGCTGTTGCTAGCCAGCACCCTTCCTTGGAAGCGCTTTCACAGGCGCAGCAACACTGGGGCTTTGCGCTTCTCTAGCCACCAAACGTCACGGTCCTTCTCTTTCCGTCGGTAGACACGAGCTGAGAAATTGCAAACGTCGAGCAATTGCTCAGAGATGAAAAGTGCCAGCACTGAATGCTGTTGCTAGCCAGCACCCTTCCTTGGAAGCGCTTTCACAGGCGCAGTAACACTGGGACTTTGCGCTTCTCTAGCCACCAAACGTCACGGTCCTTCTCTTTCCGTCTTGTAGACACGAGCTGAGAAATTGCAAACGTCGAGCAATTGCTCAGAGATGAAAAGTGCCAGCACTGAAAGCTGTTGCTAGCCAGCACCCTTCCTTGGAAGCGCTTTTGTAGGCCTAAGAACACTGGGGCTCTGGGCTTCTCTAGCCACCTCATCTTCTGCTCATCCTCTCGCGCACTCTAAAGAGAGCTCAGGAGAGAAATTGCAAACGTCGAGCAATTGCTCAGAGATGAAAAGTGCCAGCACTGAAAGCTGTTGCTAGCCAGCACCCTTCCTTGGAAGCGCTTTCACAGGCGCAGCAACACTGGGGCTTTGCGCTTCTCTAGCCACCAAACGTCACGGTCCTTCTCTTTCCGTCTCGTAGACACGAGCTGAGAAATTGCAAACGTCGAGCAATTGCTCAGAGATGAAAAGTGCCAGCACTGAAAGCTCTTGCTAGCCAGCTCCCTTCCTTGGAAGCGCTTTTGTAGGCCTAAGAACACTGGGGCTCTGGGCTTCTCTAGCCACCTCATCTTCTGCTCATCCTCTCGCGCACTCTAAAGAGAGCTCAGGTGAGAAATTGCAAACGTCGAGCAATTGCTCAGAGATGAAAAGTGCCAGCACTGAAAGCTGTTGCTAGCCAGCACCCTTCCTTGGAAGCGCTTTCACAGGCGCAGTAACACTGGGGCTTTGCGCTTCTCTAGCCACCAAACGTCACGATCCTTCTCTTTCCGTCTCGTAGACACGAGCTGAGAAATTGCAAACGTCGAGCAATTGCTCAGAGATGAAAAGTGCCAGCACTGAAAGCTGTTGCTAGCCAGCACCCTTCCTTGGAAGCGCTTTTGTAGGCCTAAGAACACTGGGGCTCTGGGCTTCTCTAGCCACCTCATCTTCTGCTCATCCTCTCGCGCGCTCTAAAGAGAGCTCAGGTGAGAAATTGCAAAAGTCCAGCAATTGCTCAGAGATGAAAAGTGCCAGCACTGAAAGCTGTTGCTAGCCAGCACCCTTCCTTGGAAGCGCTTTCACAGGCGCAGCAACACTGGGGCTTTGCGCTTCTCTACCCACCAAACGTCACGGTCCTTCTCTTTCCGTCTCGTAGACACGAGCTGAGAAATTGCAAACGTCGAGCAATTGCTCCGAGATGAAAAGTGCCAGCACTGAAAGCTGTTGCTAGCCAGCACCCTTCCTTGGAAGCGCTTTCACAGGCGCAGCAACACTGGGGCTTTGCGCTTCTCTAGCCACCAAACGTCACGGTCCTTCTCTTTCCATCGGTAGACACGAGCTGAGAAATTGCAAACGTCGAGCAATTGCTCCGAGATGAAAAGTGCCAGCACTGAAAGCTGTTGCTAGCCAGCACCCTTCCTTGGAAGCGCTTTCACAGGCGCAGCAACACTGGGGCTTTGCGCTTCTATACGCACCAAACGTCACGGTCATTCTCTTTCCGTCTCGTAGACATGAGCTGAGAAATTGCAAACGTCGAGCAATTGCTCAGAGATGAAAAGTGCCAGCACTGAAAGCTGTTGCTAGCCAGCACCCTTCCTTGGAAGCGCTTTCACAGGCGCAGCAACACTGGGGCTTTGCGCTTCTCTACCCACCAAACGTCACGGTCCTTCTCTTTCCGTCTCGTAGACACGAGCTGAGAAATTGCAAACGTCGAGCAATTGCTCAGAGATGAAAAGTGCCAGCACTGAAAGCTGTTGCTAGCCAGCACCCTTCCTTGGAAGCGCTTTTGTAGGCCTAAGAACACTGGGGCTCTGGGCTTCTCTAGCCACCTCATCTTCTGCTCATCCTCGCGCGCACTCTAAAGAGAGCTCAGGTGAGAAATTGCAAACGTCGAGCAATTGCTCAGAGATGAAAAGTGCCAGCACTGAAAGCTGTTGCTAGCCAGCACCCTTCCTTGGAAGCGCTTTTGTAGGCCTAAGAACAGTGGGGCTTTGCGCTTCTCTAGCCACCTCATCTTCTCCTCATCCTCTCGCGCACTCTAAAGGGAGCTCAGGTGAGAAATTGCAAACGTCGAGCAATTGCTCAGAGATGAAAAGTGCCAGCACTGAAAGCTGTTGCTAGCCAGCACCCTTCCTTGGAAGCGCTTTCACAGGCGCAGCAACACTGGGGCTTTGCGCTTCTCTAGCCACCAAACGTCACGGTCCTTCTCTTTCCGTCGGTAGACACGAGCTGAGAAATTGCAAACGTCGAGCAATAACTCAGAGATGAAAAGTGCCAGCACTGAAAGCTGTTGCTAGCCAGCACCCTTCCTTGGAAGCGCTTTCACAGGCGCAGCAACACTGGGGCTTTGCGCTTCTATACGCACCAAACGTCACGGTCCTTCTCTTTCCGTCTCCTAGACACGAGCTGAGAAATTGCAAACGTCGAGCAATTGCTCAGAGATGAAAAGTGCCAGCACTGAAAGCTGTTGCTAGCCAGCACCCTTCCTTGGAAGCGCTTTCACAGGCGCAGCAACACTGGGGCTTTGCGCTTCTCTAGCCACCAAACGTCACGGTCCTTCTCTTTCCGTCGGTAGACACGAGCTGAGAAATTGCAAACGTCGAGCAATTGCTCAGAGATGAAAAGTGCCAGCACTGAAAGCTCTTGCTAGCCAGCACCCTTCCTTGGAAGCGCTTTCACAGGCGCAGCAACACTGGGGCTTTGCGCTTCTCTACCCACCAAACGTCACGGTCCTTCTCTTTCCGCCTCGTAGACACGAGCTGAGAAATTGCAAACGTCGAGCAATTGCTCAGAGATGAAAAGTGCCAGCACTGAAAGCTGTTGCTAGCCAGCACCCTTCCTTGGAAGCGCTTTTGTAGGCCTAAGAACACTGGGGCTCTGGGCTTCTCTAGCCACCTCATCTTCTGCTCATCCTCTCGCGCAATCTAAAGAGAGCTCAGGTGAGAAATTGCAAACGTCGAGCAATTGCTCAGAGATGAAAAGTGCCAGCACTGAAAGCTGTTGCTAGCCAGCACCCTTCCTTGGAAGCGCTTTCACAGGCGCAGCAACACTGGGGCTTTGCGCTTCTCTAGCCACCAAATGTCACGGTCATTCTCTTTCCGTCTCGTAGACATGAGCTGAGAAATTGCAAACGTCGAGCAATTGCTCAGAGATGAAAAGTGCCAGCACTGAAAGCTGTTGCTAGCCAGCACCCTTCCTTGGAAGCGCTTTTGTAGGCCTAAGAACACTGGGGCTCTGGGCTTCCCTAGCCACCTCATCTTCTGCTCATCCTCTCGCGCACTCTAAAGAGAGCTCAGGTGAGAAATTGCAAACGACGAGCAATTGCTCAGAGATGAAAAGTGCCAGCACTGAAAGCTGTTGCTAGCCAGCACCCTTCCTTGGAAGCGCTTTCACAGGCGCAGTAACACTGGGGCTTTGCACTTCTGTACGCACCAAACGTCACGGTCCTTCTCTTTCCGTCTCGTAGACACGAGCTGAGAAATTGCAAACGTCGAGCAATTGCTCCGAGATGAAAAGTGCCAGCACTGAAAGCTCTTGCTAGCCAGCACCCTTCCTTGGAAGCGATTTCACAGGCGCAGTAACACTGGGGCTTTGCGCTTCTCTAGCCATCAAACGTCATGGTCATTCTCTTTCCGTCTCGTAGACACGAGCTGAGAAATTGCAAACGTCGAGCAATTGCTCAGAGATGAAAAGTGCCAGCACTGAAAGCTGTTGCTAGCCAGCACCCTTCCTTGGAAGCGCTTTCACAGGCGCAGTAACACTGGGGCTTTGCGCTTCTCTAGCCACCAAACGTCACGGTCATTCTCTTTCCGTCTCGTAGACACGAGCTGAGAAATTGCAAACGTCGAGCAATTGCTCAGAGATGAAAAGTGCCAGCACTGAAAGCTGTTGCTAGCCAGCCCCCTTCCTTGGAAGCGCTTTTGTAGGCCTAAGAACACTGGGGCTCTGGGCTTCTCTAGCCACCTCATCTTCTGCTCATCCTCTCGCGCACTCTAAAGAGAGCTCAGGTGAGAAATTGCAAACGTCGAGCAATTGCTCAGAGATGAAAAGTGCCAGCACTGAAAGCTCTTGCTAGCCAGCACCCTTCCTTGGAAGCGCTTTTGTAGGCCTAAGAACACTGGGGCTCTGGGCTTCTCTAGCCACCTCATCTTCTGCTCATCCTCTCGCGCACTCTAAAGAGAGCTCAGGTGAGAAATTGCAAACGTCGAGCAATTGCTCAGAGATGAAAAGTGCCAGCACTGAAAGCTCTTGCTAGCCAGCACCCTTCCTTGGAAGCGCTTTTGTAGGCCTAAGAACACTGGGGCTCTGGGCTTCTCTAGCCACCTCATCTTCTGCTCATCCTCTCGCGCACTCTAAAGAGAGCTCAGGTGAGAAACTGCAAACGTCGAGCAATTGCTCAGAGATGAAAAGTGCCAGCACTGAAAGCTGTTGCTAGCCAGCAGCCTTCCTTGGAAGCGCTTTCACAGGCGCAGCAACACTGGGGCTTTGCGCTTCTCTAGCCACCAAACGTCACGGTCCTTCTCTTTCCGTCTCGTAGACACGAGCTGAGAAATTGCAAACGTCGAGCAATTGCTCAGAGATGAAAAGTGCCAGCACTGAAAGCTCTTGCTAGCCAGCACCCTTCCTTGGAAGCGCTTTTGTAGGCCTAAGAACACTGGGGCTCTGGGCTTCTCTAGCCACCTCATCTTCTGCTCATCCTCTCGCGCACTCTAAAGAGAGCTCAGGTGAGAAATTGCAAACGTCGAGCAATTGCTCAGAGATGAAAAGTGCCAGCACTGAAAGCTGTTGCTAGCCAGCACCCTTCCTTGGAAGCGCTTTCACAGGCGCAGCAACACTGGGGCTTTGCGCTTCTCTAGCCACCAAACGTCACGGTCCTTCTCTTTCCGTCGGTAGACACGAGCTGAGAAATTGCAAACGTCGAGCAATTGCTCAGAGATGAAAAGTGCCAGCACTGAAAGCTGTTGCTAGCCAGCACCCTTCCTTGGAAGCGCTTTCACAGGCGCAGCAACACTGGGGCTTTGCGCTTCTCTAGCCACCAAACGTCACGGTCCTTCTCTTTCCGTCTCCTAGACACGAGTTGAGAAATTGCAAACGTCCAGCAATTGCTCCGAGATGAAAAGTGCCAGCACTGAAAGCTCTTGCTAGCCAGCACCCTTCCTTGGAAGCGCTTTCACAGGCGCAGCAACACTGGGACTTTGCGCTTCTATACGCACCAAATGTCACGGTCATTCTCTTTCCGTCTTGTAGACACGAGCTGAGAAATTGCAAACGTCGAGCAATTGCTCAGAGATGAAAAGTGCCAGCACTGAAAGCTGTTGCTAGCCAGCACCCTTCCTTGGAAGCGCTTTCACAGGCGCAGCAACACTGGGGCTTTGCGCTTCTATACGCACCAAATGTCACGGTCCTTCTCTTTCCGTCTCCTAGACACGAGCTGAGAAATTGCAAACGTCCAGCAATTGCTCAGAGATGAAAAGTGCCAGCACTGAAAGCTCTTGCTAGCCAGCACCCTTCCTTGGAAGCGCTTTCACAGGCGCAGCAACACTGGGGCTTTGCGCTTCTATACGCACCAAACGTCACGGTCCTTCTCTTTCCGTCTCGTAGACACGAGCTGAGAAATTGCAAACGTCGAGCAATTGCTCCGAGATGAAAAGTGCCAGCACTGAAAGCTGTTGCTAGCCAGCACCCTTCCTTGGAAGCGCTTTTGTAGGCCTAAGAACACTGGGGCTCTGGGCTTCTCTAGCCACCTAATCTTCTGCTCATCCTCTCGCGCACTCTAAAGAGAGCTCACGTGAGAAATTGCAAACGTCGAGCAATTGCTCAGAGATGAAAAGTGCCAGCACTGAAAGCTGTTGCTAGCCAGCACCCTTCCTTGGAAGCGCTTTCACAGGCGCAGCAACACTGGGGCTTTGCGCTTCTATACGCACCAAGCATCACGGTCATTCTCTTTCCGTCTCGTAGACACGAGCTGAGAAATTGCAAACGTCGAGCAATTGCTCCGAGATGAAAAGTGCCAGCACTGAAAGCTGTTGCTAGCCAGCACCCTTCCTTGGAAGCGCTTTTGTAGGCCTAAGAACACTGGGGCTCTGGGCTTCTCTAGCCACCTCATCTTCTGCTCATCCTCTCGCGCACTCTAAAGAGAGCTCAGGTGAGAAATTGCAAACGTCGAGCAATTGCTCAGAGATGAAAAGTGCCAGCACTGAAAGCTGTTGCTAGCCAGCACCCTTCCTTGGAAGCGCTTTCACAGGCGCAGCAACACTGGGGCTTTGCACTTCTCTAGCCACCAAACGTCACGGTCCTTCTCTTTCCGTCTCCTAGACACGAGCTGAGAAATTGCAAACGTCGAGCAATTGCTCAGAGATGAAAAGTGCCAGCACTGAAAGCTCTTGCTAGCCAGCACCCTTCCTTGGAAGCGCTTTCACAGGCGCAGCAACACTGGGGCTTTGCGCTTCTCTAGCCACCAAACGTCACGGTCCTTCTCTTTCCGTCTCGTAGACACGAGCTGAGAAATTGCAAATGTCGAGCAATTGCTCAGAGATGAAAAGTGCCAGCACTGAAAGCTGTTGCTAGCCAGCACCCTTCCTTGGAAGCGCTTTCACAGGCGCAGCAACACTGGGGCTTTGCGCTTCTATACGCACCAAACGTCACGGTCCTTCTCTTTCCGTCTCGTAGACACGAGCTGAGAAATTGCAAACGTCGAGCAATTGCTCCGAGATGAAAAGTGCCAGCACTGAAAGCTGTTGCTAGCCAGCCCCCTTCCTTGGAATCGCTTTTGTAGGCCTAAGAACAGTGGGGCTCTGGGCTTCTCTAGCCACCTCATCTTCTGCTCATCCTCTCGCGCACTCTAAAGAGAGCTCAGGTGAGAAATTGCAAACGTCCAGCAATTGCTCAGAGATGAAAAGTGCCAGCACTGAAAGCTGTTGCTAGCCAGCACCCTTCCTTGGAAGCGCTTTCACAGGCGCAGCAACACTGGGGCTTTGCACTTCTCTAGCCACCAAACGTCACGGTCCTTCTCTTTCCGTCTCCTAGACACGAGCTGAGAAATTGCAAACGTCGAGCAATTGCTCCGAGATGAAAAGTGCCAGCACTGAAAGCTCTTGCTAGCCAGCACCCTTCCTTGGAAGCGCTTTCACAGGCGCAGCAACACTGGGGCTTTGCGCTTCTCTAGCCACCAAACGTCACGGTCATTCTCTTTCCGTCTCGTAGACACGAGCTGAGAAATTGCAAATGTCGAGCAATTGCTCAGAGATGAAAAGTGCCAGCACTGAAAGCTGTTGCTAGCCAGCACCCTTCCTTGGAAGCGCTTTCACAGGCGCAGCAACACTGGGGCTTTGCGCTTCTCTACCCACCAAACGTCACGGTCACTATCTCTCCGTCTCGTAGACACGAGCTGAGAAATTGCAAATGTCCACCAATTGCTCAGAGATGAAAAGTGCCAGCACTGAAAGCTCTTGCTAGCCAGCACCCTTCCTTGGAAGCGCTTTTGTAGCCCTTAGAACACTGGGGCTCTGGGCTTCTCTAGCCACCTCATCTTCTGCTCATCCTCTCGTGCAGTCTAAAGAGAGCTCAGGTGAGAAATTGCAAACGTCGAGCAATTGCTCAGAGATGAAAAGTGCCAGCACTGAAAGCTGTTGCTAGCCAGCACCCTTCCTTGGAAGCGCTTTCACAGGCGCAGCAACACTGGGGCTTTGCGCTTCTATACGCACCAAACGTCACGGTCCTTCTCTTTCCGTCTCGTAGACACGAGCTGAGAAATTGCAAACGTCAAGCAATTGCTCAGAGATGAAAAGTGCCAGCACTGAAAGCTGTTGCTAGCCAGCACCCTTCCTTGGAAGCGCTTTCACAGGCGCAACAACACTGGGGCTTTGCGCTTCTCTACGCACCAAACGTCACGGTCCTTCTCTTTCCGTCTCGTAGACACGAGCTGAGAAATTGCAAACGTCGAGCAATTGCTCAGAGATGAAAAGTGCCAGCACTGAAAGCTGTTGCTAGCCAGCACCCTTCCTTGGAAGCGCTTTTGTAGGCCTAAGAACACTGGGGCTCTGGGCTTCTCTAGCCACCTCATCTTCTGCTCATCCTCTCGCGCACTCTAAAGAGAGCTCAGGGGTGAAATTGCAAACGACGAGCAATTGCTCAGAGATGAAAAGTGCCAGCACTGAAAGCTGTTGCTAGCCAGCACCCTTCCTTGGAAGCGCTTTCACAGGCGCAGCAACACTGGGGCTTTGCGCTTCTATACGCACCAAACGTCACGGTCCTTCTCTTTCCGTCTCGTAGACACGAGCTGAGAAATTGCAAACGTCGAGCAATTGCTCCGAGATGAAAAGTGCCAGCACTGAAAGCTGTTGCTAGCCAGCACCCTTCCTTGGAAGCGCTTTCACAGGCGCAGCAACACTGGGGCTTTGCGCTTCTCTAGCCACCAAACGTCACGGTCCTTCTCTTTCCATCGGTAGACACGAGCTGAGAAATTGCAAACGTCGAGCAATTGCTCCGAGATGAAAAGTGCCAGCACTGAAAGCTGTTGCTAGCCAGCACCCTTCCTTGGAAGCGCTTTCACAGGCGCAGCAACACTGGGGCTTTGCGCTTCTATACGCACCAAACGTCACGGTCATTCTCTTTCCGTCTCGTAGACACGAGCTGAGAAATTGCAAACGTCGAGCAATTGCTCAGAGATGAAAAGTGCCAGCACTGAAAGCTGTTGCTAGCCAGCACCCTTCCTTGGAAGCGCTTTCACAGGCGCAGCAACACTGGGGCTTTGCGCTTCTCTACCCACCAAACGTCACGGTCCTTCTCTTTCCGTCTCGTAGACACGAGCTGAGAAATTGCAAACGTCGAGCAATTGCTCAGAGATGAAAAGTGCCAGCACTGAAAGCTGTTGCTAGCCAGCACCCTTCCTTGGAAGCGCTTTTCTAGGCCTAAGAACACTGGGGCTCTGGGCTTCTCTAGCCACCTCATCTTCTGCTCATCCTCTCGCGCACTCTAAAGAGAGCTCAGGTGAGAAATTGCAAACGTCGAGCAATTGCTCAGAGATGAAAAGTGCCAGCACTGAAAGCTCTTGCTAGCCAGCACCCTTCCTTGGAAGCGCTTTTGTAGGCCTAAGAACACTGGGGCTTTGCGCTTCTCTAGCCACCTCATCTTCTGCTCATCCTCTCGCGCACTCTAAAGGGAGCTCAGGTGAGAAATTGCAAACGTCGAGCAATTGCTCAGAGATGAAAAGTGCCAGCACTGAAAGCTGTTGCTAGCCAGCACCCTTCCTTGGAAGCGCTTTCACAGGCGCAGCAACACTGGGGCTTTGCGCTTCTCTAGCCACCAAACGTCACGGTCCTTCTCTTTCCGTCGGTAGACACGAGCTGAGAAATTGCAAACGTCGAGCAATAACTCAGAGATGAAAAGTGCCAGCACTGAATGCTGTTGCTAGCCAGCACCCTTCCTTGGAAGCGCTTTCACAGGCGCAGCAACACTGGGGCTTTGCGCTTCTATACGCACCAAACGTCACGGTCCTTCTCTTTCCGTCTCCTAGACACGAGCTGAGAAATTGCAAACGTCGAGCAATTGCTCAGAGATGAAAAGTGCCAGCACTGAAAGCTGTTGCTAGCCAGCACCCTTCCTTGGAAGCGCTTTCACAGGCGCAGCAACACTGGGGCTTTGCGCTTCTCTAGCCACCAAACGTCACGGTCCTTCTCTTTCCGTCGGTAGACACGAGCTGAGAAATTGCAAACGTCGAGCAATTGCTCAGAGATGAAAAGTGCCAGCACTGAATGCTGTTGCTAGCCAGCACCCTTCCTTGGAAGCGCTTTCACAGGCGCAGTAACACTGGGACTTTGCGCTTCTCTAGCCACCAAACGTCACGGTCCTTCTCTTTCCGTCTTGTAGACACGAGCTGAGAAATTGCAAACGTCGAGCAATTGCTCAGAGATGAAAAGTGCCAGCACTGAAAGCTGTTGCTAGCCAGCACCCTTCCTTGGAAGCGCTTTTGTAGGCCTAAGAACACTGGGGCTCTGGGCTTCTCTAGCCACCTCATCTTCTGCTCATCCTCTCGCGCACTCTAAAGAGAGCTCAGGAGAGAAATTGCAAACGTCGAGCAATTGCTCAGAGATGAAAAGTGCCAGCACTGAAAGCTGTTGCTAGCCAGCACCCTTCCTTGGAAGCGCTTTCACAGGCGCAGCAACACTGGGGCTTTGCGCTTCTCTAGCCACCAAACGTCACGGTCCTTCTCTTTCCGTCTCGTAGACACGAGCTGAGAAATTGCAAACGTCGAGCAATTGCTCAGAGATGAAAAGTGCCAGCACTGAAAGCTCTTGCTAGCCAGCTCCCTTCCTTGGAAGCGCTTTTGTAGGCCTAAGAACACTGGGGCTCTGGGCTTCTCTAGCCACCTCATCTTCTGCTCATCCTCTCGCGCACTCTAAAGAGAGCTCAGGTGAGAAATTGCAAACGTCGAGCAATTGCTCAGAGATGAAAAGTGCCAGCACTGAAAGCTGTTGCTAGCCAGCACCCTTCCTTGGAAGCGCTTTCACAGGCGCAGTAACACTGGGGCTTTGCGCTTCTCTAGCCACCAAACGTCACGATCCTTCTCTTTCCGTCTCGTAGACACGAGCTGAGAAATTGCAAACGTCGAGCAATTGCTCAGAGATGAAAAGTGCCAGCACTGAAAGCTGTTGCTAGCCAGCACCCTTCCTTGGAAGCGCTTTTGTAGGCCTAAGAACACTGGGGCTCTGGGCTTCTCTAGCCACCTCATCTTCTGCTCATCCTCTCGCGCGCTCTAAAGAGAGCTCAGGTGAGAAATTGCAAAAGTCCAGCAATTGCTCAGAGATGAAAAGTGCCAGCACTGAAAGCTGTTGCTAGCCAGCACCCTTCCTTGGAAGCGCTTTCACAGGCGCAGCAACACTGGGGCTTTGCGCTTCTCTACCCACCAAACGTCACGGTCCTTCTCTTTCCGTCTCGTAGACACGAGCTGAGAAATTGCAAACGTCGAGCAATTGCTCCGAGATGAAAAGTGCCAGCACTGAAAGCTGTTGCTAGCCAGCACCCTTCCTTGGAAGCGCTTTCACAGGCGCAGCAACACTGGGGCTTTGCGCTTCTCTAGCCACCAAACGTCACGGTCCTTCTCTTTCCATCGGTAGACACGAGCTGAGAAATTGCAAACGTCGAGCAATTGCTCCGAGATGAAAAGTGCCAGCACTGAAAGCTGTTGCTAGCCAGCACCCTTCCTTGGAAGCGCTTTCACAGGCGCAGCAACACTGGGGCTTTGCGCTTCTATACGCACCAAACGTCACGGTCATTCTCTTTCCGTCTCGTAGACATGAGCTGAGAAATTGCAAACGTCGAGCAATTGCTCAGAGATGAAAAGTGCCAGCACTGAAAGCTGTTGCTAGCCAGCACCCTTCCTTGGAAGCGCTTTCACAGGCGCAGCAACACTGGGGCTTTGCGCTTCTATACGCACCAAACGTCACGGTCCTTCTCTTTCCGTCTCGTAGACACGAGCTGAGAAATTGCAAACGTCGAGCAATTGCTCAGAGATGAAAAGTGCCAGCACTGAAAGCTGTTGCTAGCCAGCACCCTTCCTTGGAAGCGCTTTTGTAGGCCTAAGAACACTGGGGCTCTGGGCTTCTCTAGCCACCTCATCTTCTGCTCATCCTCGCGCGCACTCTAAAGAGAGCTCAGGTGAGAAATTGCAAACGTCGAGCAATTGCTCAGAGATGAAAAGTGCCAGCACTGAAAGCTCTTGCTAGCCAGCACCCTTCCTTGGAAGCGCTTTTGTAGGCCTAAGAACAGTGGGGCTTTGCGCTTCTCTAGCCACCTCATCTTCTCCTCATCCTCTCGCGCACTCTAAAGGGAGCTCAGGTGAGAAATTGCAAACGTCGAGCAATTGCTCAGAGATGAAAAGTGCCAGCACTGAAAGCTGTTGCTAGCCAGCACCCTTCCTTGGAAGCGCTTTCACAGGCGCAGCAACACTGGGGCTTTGCGCTTCTCTAGCCACCAAACGTCACGGTCCTTCTCTTTCCGTCGGTAGACACGAGCTGAGAAATTGCAAACGTCGAGCAATAACTCAGAGATGAAAAGTGCCAGCACTGAAAGCTGTTGCTAGCCAGCACCCTTCCTTGGAAGCGCTTTCACAGGCGCAGCAACACTGGGGCTTTGCGCTTCTATACGCACCAAACGTCACGGTCCTTCTCTTTCCGTCTCCTAGACACGAGCTGAGAAATTGCAAACGTCGAGCAATTGCTCAGAGATGAAAAGTGCCAGCACTGAAAGCTGTTGCTAGCCAGCACCCTTCCTTGGAAGCGCTTTCACAGGCGCAGCAACACTGGGGCTTTGCGCTTCTCTAGCCACCAAACGTCACGGTCCTTCTCTTTCCGTCGGTAGACACGAGCTGAGAAATTGCAAACGTCGAGCAATTGCTCAGAGATGAAAAGTGCCAGCACTGAAAGCTCTTGCTAGCCAGCACCCTTCCTTGGAAGCGCTTTCACAGGCGCAGCAACACTGGGTCTTTGCGCTTCTATACGCACCAAACGTCACGGTCCTTCTCTTTCCGTCTCCTAGACACGAGCTGAGAAATTGCAAACGTCGAGCAATTGCTCAGAGATGAAAAGTGCCAGCACTGAAAGCTGTTGCTAGCCAGCACCCTTCCTTGGAAGCGCTTTTGTAGGCCTAAGAACACTGGGGCTCTGGGCTTCTCTAGCCACCTCATCTTCTGCTCATCCTCTCGCGCAATCTAAAGAGAGCTCAGGTGAGAAATTGCAAACGTCGAGCAATTGCTCAGAGATGAAAAGTGCCAGCACTGAAAGCTGTTGCTAGCCAGCACCCTTCCTTGGAAGCGCTTTCACAGGCGCAGCAACACTGGGGCTTTGCGCTTCTCTAGCCACCAAATGTCACGGTCATTCTCTTTCCGTCTCGTAGACATGAGCTGAGAAATTGCAAACGTCGAGCAATTGCTCAGAGATGAAAAGTGCCAGCACTGAAAGCTGTTGCTAGCCAGCACCCTTCCTTGGAAGCGCTTTTGTAGGCCTAAGAACACTGGGGCTCTGGGCTTCCCTAGCCACCTCATCTTCTGCTCATCCTCTCGCGCACTCTAAAGAGAGCTCAGGTGAGAAATTGCAAACGACGAGCAATTGCTCAGAGATGAAAAGTGCCAGCACTGAAAGCTGTTGCTAGCCAGCACCCTTCCTTGGAAGCGCTTTCACAGGCGCAGTAACACTGGGGCTTTGCACTTCTGTACGCACCAAACGTCACGGTCCTTCTCTTTCCGTCTCGTAGACACGAGCTGAGAAATTGCAAACGTCGAGCAATTGCTCCGAGATGAAAAGTGCCAGCACTGAAAGCTCTTGCTAGCCAGCACCCTTCCTTGGAAGCGATTTCACAGGCGCAGTAACACTGGGGCTTTGCGCTTCTCTAGCCATCAAACGTCATGGTCATTCTCTTTCCGTCTCGTAGACACGAGCTGAGAAATTGCAAACGTCGAGCAATTGCTCAGAGATGAAAAGTGCCAGCACTGAAAGCTGTTGCTAGCCAGCACCCTTCCTTGGAAGCGCTTTCACAGGCGCAGTAACACTGGGGCTTTGCGCTTCTCTACCCACCAAACGTCACGGTCATTCTCTTTCCGTCTCGTAGACACGAGCTGAGAAATTGCAAACGTCGAGCAATTGCTCAGAGATGAAAAGTGCCAGCACTGAAAGCTGTTGCTAGCCAGCCCCCTTCCTTGGAAGCGCTTTTGTAGGCCTAAGAACACTGGGGCTCTGGGCTTCTCTAGCCACCTCATCTTCTGCTCATCCTCTCGCGCACTCTAAAGAGAGCTCAGGTGAGAAATTGCAAACGTCGAGCAATTGCTCAGAGATGAAAAGTGCCAGCACTGAAAGCTCTTGCTAGCCAGCACCCTTCCTTGGAAGCGCTTTTGTAGGCCTAAGAACACTGGGGCTCTGGGCTTCTCTAGCCACCTCATCTTCTGCTCATCCTCTCGCGCACTCTAAAGAGAGCTCAGGTGAGAAATTGCAAACGTCGAGCAATTGCTCAGAGATGAAAAGTGCCAGCACTGAAAGCTCTTGCTAGCCAGCACCCTTCCTTGGAAGCGCTTTTGTAGGCCTAAGAACAGTGGGGCTCTGGGCTTCTCTAGCCACCTCATCTTCTGCTCATCCTCTCGCGCACTCTAAAGAGAGCTCAGGTGAGAAATTGCAAACGTCGAGCAATTGCTCAGAGATGAAAAGTGCCAGCACTGAAAGCTGTTGCTAGCCAGCAGCCTTCCTTGGAAGCGCTTTCACAGGCGCAGCAACACTGGGGCTTTGCGCTTCTCTAGCCACCAAACGTCACGGTCCTTCTCTTTCCGTCTCGTAGACACGAGCTGAGAAATTGCAAACGTCGAGCAATTGCTCCGAGATGAAAAGTGCCAGCACTGAAAGCTCTTGCTAGCCAGCACCCTTCCTTGGAAGCGCTTTTGTAGGCCTAAGAACACTGGGGCTCTGGGCTTCTCTAGCCACCTCATCTTCTGCTCATCCTCTCGCGCACTCTAAAGAGAGCTCAGGTGAGAAATTGCAAACGTCGAGCAATTGCTCAGAGATGAAAAGTGCCAGCACTGAAAGCTGTTGCTAGCCAGCACCCTTCCTTGGAAGCGCTTTCACAGGCGCAGCAACACTGGGGCTTTGCGCTTCTCTAGCCACCAAACGTCACGGTCCTTCTCTTTCCGTCGGTAGACACGAGCTGAGAAATTGCAAACGTCGAGCAATTGCTCAGAGATGAAAAGTGCCAGCACTGAAAGCTGTTGCTAGCCAGCACCCTTCCTTGGAAGCGCTTTCACAGGCGCAGCAACACTGGGGCTTTGCGCTTCTCTAGCCACCAAACGTCACGGTCCTTCTCTTTCCGTCTCCTAGACACGAGTTGAGAAATTGCAAACGTCCAGCAATTGCTCCGAGATGAAAAGTGCCAGCACTGAAAGCTCTTGCTAGCCAGCACCCTTCCTTGGAAGCGCTTTCACAGGCGCAGCAACACTGGGACTTTGCGCTTCTATACGCACCAAATGTCACGGTCATTCTCTTTCCGTCTTGTAGACACGAGCTGAGAAATTGCAAACGTCGAGCAATTGCTCAGAGATGAAAAGTGCCAGCACTGAAAGCTGTTGCTAGCCAGCACCCTTCCTTGGAAGCGCTTTCACAGGCGCAGCAACACTGGGGCTTTGCGCTTCTATACGCACCAAATGTCACGGTCCTTCTCTTTCCGTCTCCTAGACACGAGCTGAGAAATTGCAAACGTCCAGCAATTGCTCAGAGATGAAAAGTGCCAGCACTGAAAGCTCTTGCTAGCCAGCACCCTTCCTTGGAAGCGCTTTCACAGGCGCAGCAACACTGGGGCTTTGCGCTTCTATACGCACCAAACGTCACGGTCCTTCTCTTTCCGTCTCGTAGACACGAGCTGAGAAATTGCAAACGTCGAGCAATTGCTCCGAGATGAAAAGTGCCAGCACTGAAAGCTGTTGCTAGCCAGCACCCTTCCTTGGAAGCGCTTTTGTAGGCCTAAGAACACTGGGGCTCTGGGCTTCTCTAGCCACCTAATCTTCTGCTCATCCTCTCGCGCACTCTAAAGAGAGCTCACGTGAGAAATTGCAAACGTCGAGCAATTGCTCAGAGATGAAAAGTGCCAGCACTGAAAGCTGTTGCTAGCCAGCACCCTTCCTTGGAAGCGCTTTCACAGGCGCAGCAACACTGGGGCTTTGCGCTTCTATACGCACCAAGCATCACGGTCATTCTCTTTCCGTCTCGTAGACACGAGCTGAGAAATTGCAAACGTCGAGCAATTGCTCCGAGATGAAAAGTGCCAGCACTGAAAGCTGTTGCTAGCCAGCACCCTTCCTTGGAAGCGCTTTTGTAGGCCTAAGAACACTGGGGCTCTGGGCTTCTCTAGCCACCTCATCTTCTGCTCATCCTCTCGCGCACTCTAAAGAGAGCTCAGGTGAGAAATTGCAAACGTCGAGCAATTGCTCAGAGATGAAAAGTGCCAGCACTGAAAGCTGTTGCTAGCCAGCACCCTTCCTTGGAAGCGCTTTCACAGGCGCAGCAACACTGGGGCTTTGCACTTCTCTAGCCACCAAACGTCACGGTCCTTCTCTTTCCGTCTCCTAGACACGAGCTGAGAAATTGCAAACGTCGAGCAATTGCTCAGAGATGAAAAGTGCCAGCACTGAAAGCTCTTGCTAGCCAGCACCCTTCCTTGGAAGCGCTTTCACAGGCGCAGCAACACTGGGGCTTTGCGCTTCTCTAGCCACCAAACGTCACGGTCCTTCTCTTTCCGTCTCGTAGACACGAGCTGAGAAATTGCAAATGTCGAGCAATTGCTCAGAGATGAAAAGTGCCAGCACTGAAAGCTGTTGCTAGCCAGCACCCTTCCTTGGAAGCGCTTTCACAGGCGCAGCAACACTGGGGCTTTGCGCTTCTATACGCACCAAACGTCACGGTCCTTCTCTTTCCGTCTCGTAGACACGAGCTGAGAAATTGCAAACGTCGAGCAATTGCTCCGAGATGAAAAGTGCCAGCACTGAAAGCTGTTGCTAGCCAGCCCCCTTCCTTGGAATCGCTTTTGTAGGCCTAAGAACAGTGGGGCTCTGGGCTTCTCTAGCCACCTCATCTTCTGCTCATCCTCTCGCGCACTCTAAAGAGAGCTCAGGTGAGAAATTGCAAACGTCCAGCAATTGCTCAGAGATGAAAAGTGCCAGCACTGAAAGCTGTTGCTAGCCAGCACCCTTCCTTGGAAGCGCTTTCACAGGCGCAGCAACACTGGGGCTTTGCACTTCTCTAGCCACCAAACGTCACGGTCCTTCTCTTTCCGTCTCCTAGACACGAGCTGAGAAATTGCAAACGTCGAGCAATTGCTCCGAGATGAAAAGTGCCAGCACTGAAAGCTCTTGCTAGCCAGCACCCTTCCTTGGAAGCGCTTTCACAGGTGCAGCAACACTGGGGCTTTGCGCTTCTCTAGCCACCAAACGTCACGGTCATTCTCTTTCCGTCTCGTAGACACGAGCTGAGAAATTGCAAATGTCGAGCAATTGCTCAGAGATGAAAAGTGCCAGCACTGAAAGCTGTTGCTAGCCAGCACCCTTCCTTGGAAGCGCTTTCACAGGCGCAGCAACACTGGGGCTTTGCGCTTCTCTACCCACCAAACGTCACGGTCACTATCTCTCCGTCTCGTAGACACGAGCTGAGAAATTGCAAATGTCCACCAATTGCTCCGAGATGAAAAGTGCCAGCACTGAAAGCTCTTGCTAGCCAGCACCCTTCCTTGGAAGCGCTTTTGTAGCCCTTAGAACACTGGGGCTCTGGGCTTCTCTAGCCACCTCATCTTCTGCTCATCCTCTCGTGCAGTCTAAAGAGAGCTCAGGTGAGAAATTGCAAACGTCGAGCAATTGCTCAGAGATGAAAAGTGCCAGCACTGAAAGCTGTTGCTAGCCAGCACCCTTCCTTGGAAGCGCTTTCACAGGCGCAGCAACACTGGGGCTTTGCGCTTCTATACGCACCAAACGTCACGGTCCTTCTCTTTCCGTCTCGTAGACACGAGCTGAGAAATTGCAAACGTCGAGCAATTGCTCCGAGATGAAAAGTGCCAGCACTGAAAGCTGTTGCTAGCCAGCACCCTTCCTTGGAAGCGCTTTCACAGGCGCAGCAACACTGGGGCTTTGCGCTTCTATACGCACCAAATGTCACGGTCATTCTCTTTCCGTCTTGTAGACACGAGCTGAGAAATTGCAAACGTCGAGCAATTGCTCAGAGATGAAAAGTGCCAGCACTGAAAGCTGTTGCTAGCCAGCACCCTTCCTTGGAAGCGCTTTTGTAGGCCTAAGAACACTGGGGCTCTGGGCTTCTCTAGCCACCTCATCTTCTGCTCATCCTCTCGCGCACTCTAAAGAGAGCTCAGGAGAGAAATTGCAAACGTCGAGCAATTGCTCAGAGATGAAAAGTGCCAGCACTGAAAGCTGTTGCTAGCCAGCACCCTTCCTTGGAAGCGCTTTCACAGGCGCAGCAACACTGGGGCTTTGCGCTTCTCTAGCCACCAAACGTCACGGTCCTTCTCTTTCCGTCTCGTAGACACGAGCTGAGAAATTGCAAACGTCGAGCAATTGCTCAGAGATGAAAAGTGCCAGCACTGAAAGCTGTTGCTAGCCAGCTCCCTTCCTTGGAAGCGCTTTTGTAGGCCTAAGAACACTGGGGCTCTGGGCTTCTCTAGCCACCTCATCTTCTGCTCATCCTCTCGCGCGCTCTAAAGAGAGCTCAGGTGAGAAATTGCAAAAGTCCAGCAATTGCTCAGAGATGAAAAGTGCCAGCACTGAAAGCTCTTGCTAGCCAGCACCCTTCCTTGGAAGCGCTTTCACAGGCGCAGCAACACTGGGGCTTTGCGCTTCTCTAGCCACCAAACGTCACGGTCCTTCTCTTTCCGTCTCGTAGACACGAGCTGAGAAATTGCAAACGTCGAGCAATTGCTCCGAGATGAAAAGTGCCAGCACTGAAAGCTGTTGCTAGCCAGCACCCTTCCTTGGAAGCGCTTTTGTAGGCCTAAGAACACTGGGGCTCTGGGCTTCTCTAGCCACCTCATCTTCTGCTCATCCTCGCGCGCACTCTAAAGAGAGCTCAGGTGAGAAATTGCAAACGTCGAGCAATTGCTCAGAGATGAAAAGTGCCAGCACTGAAAGCTGTTGCTAGCCAGCACCCTTCCTTGGAAGCGCTTTCACAGGCGCAGCAACACTGGGGCTTTGCGCTTCTCTAGCCACCAAACGTCACGGTCCTTCTCTTTCCGTCTCGTAGACACGAGCTGAGAAATTGCAAACGTCGAGCAATTGCTCAGAGATGAAAAGTGCCAGCACTGAAAGCTGTTGCTAGCCAGCACCCTTCCTTGGAAGCGCTTTTGTAGGCCTAAGAACACTGGGGCTCTGGGCTTCTCTAGCCACCTCATCTTCTGCTCATCCTCTCGCGCACTCTAAAGAGAGCTCAGGTGAGAAATTGCAAACGTCGAGCAATTGCTCAGAGAAGAAAAGTGCCAGCACTGAAAGCTCTTGCTAGCCAGCACCCTTCCTTGGAAGCGCTTTCACAGGCGCAGCAACACTGGGGCTTTGCGCTTCTATACGCACCAAACGTCACGGTCCTTCTCTTTCCGTCGGTAGACACGAGCTGAGAAATTGCAAACGTCGAGCAATTGCTCAGAGATGAAAAGTGCCAGCACTGAAAGCTCTTGCTAGCCAGCACCCTTCCTTGGAAGCGCTTTCACAGGCGCAGCAACACTGGGGCTTTGCGCTTCTATACCCACCAAACGTCACGGTCCTTCTCTTTCCGTCTCCTAGACACGAGCTGAGAAATTGCAAACGTCGAGCAATTGCTCAGAGATGAAAAGTGCCAGCACTGAAAGCTCTTGCTAGCCAGCACCCTTCCTTGGAAGCGCTTTCACAGGCGCAGCAACACTGGGGCTTTGCGCTTCTATACGCACCAAACGTCACGGTCCTTCTCTTTCCGTCTCGTAGACACGAGCTGAGAAATTGCAAACGTCGAGCAATTGCTCAGAGATGAAAAGTGCCAGCACTGAAAGCTGTTGCTAGCCAGCACCCTTCCTTGGAAGCGCTTTTGTAGGCCTAAGAACACTGGGGCTCTGGGCTTCTCTAGCCACCTCATCTTCTGCTCATCCTCTCGCGCACTCTAAAGAGAGCTCAGGTGAGAAATTGCAAACGTCGAGCAATTGCTCAGAGATGAAAAGTGCCAGCACTGAAAGCTGTTGCTAGCCAGCACCCTTCCTTGGAAGCGCTTTTGTAGGCCTAAGAACACTGGGGCTCTGGGCTTCTCTAGCCACCTCATCTTCTGCTCATCCTCTCGCGCACTCTAAAGAGAGCTCAGGTGAGAAATTGCAAACGACGAGCAATTGCTCAGAGATGAAAAGTGCCAGCACTGAAAGCTGTTGCTAGCCAGCACCCTTCCTTGGAAGCGCTTTCACAGGCGCAGCAACACTGGGGCTTTGCGCTTCTCTAGCCACCAAACGTCACGGTCCTTCTCTTTCCGTCTCCTAGACACGAGCTGAGAAATTGCAAACGTCGAGCAATTGCTCAGAGATGAAAAGTGCCAGCACTGAAAGCTGTTGCTAGCCAGCACCCTTCCTTGGAAGCGCTTTTGTAGGCCTAAGAACACTGGGGCTCTGGGCTTCTCTAGCCACCTCATCTTCTGCTCATCCTCTCGCGCACTCTAAAGAGAGCTCAGGTGAGAAGTTGCAAACGTCGAGCAATTGCTCAGAGATGAAAAGTGCCAGCACTGAAAGCTGTTGCTAGCCAGCACCCTTCCTTGGAAGCGCTTTCACAGGCGCAGTAACACTGGGGCTTTGCACTTCTCTACGCACCAAACGTCACGGTCCTTCTCTTTCTGTCTCGTAGACACGAGCTGAGAAATTGCAAACGTCGAGCAATTGCTCAGAGATGAAAAGTGCCAGCACTGAAAGCTGTTGCTAGCCAGCACCCTTCCTTGGAAGCGCTTTCACAGGCGCAGCAACACTGGGGCTTTGCGCTTCTCTAGCCACCAAACATCACGGTCCTTCTCTTTCCGTCTCGTAGACACGAGCTGAGAAATTGCAAACGTCGAGCAATTGCTCAGAGATGAAAAGTGCCAGCACTGAAAGCTGTTGCTAGCCAGCACCCTTCCTTGGAAGCACTTTTGTAGGCCTAAGAACACTGGGGCTCTGGGCTTCTCTAGCCACCTCATCTTCTGCTCATCCTCTCGCGCACTCTAAAGAGAGCTCAGGGGAGAAATTACAAACGTCGAGCAATTGCTCAGAGATGAAAAGTGCCAGCACTGAAAGCTGTTGCTAGCCAGCACCCTTCCTTGGAAGCGCTTTCACAGGCGCAGCAACACTGGGGCTTTGCGCTTCTATACGCACCAAACGTCACGGTCCTTCTCTTTCCGTCTCCTAGACACGAGCTGAGAAATTACAAACGTCAAGCAATTGCTCAGAGATGAAAAGTGCCAGCACTGAAAGCTGTTGCTAGCCAGCACCCTTCCTTGGAAGCGCTTTCACAGGCGCAACAACACTGGGGCTTTGCGCTTCTCTACGCACCAAACGTCACGGTACTTCTCTTTCCGTCTCGTAGACACGAGCTGAGAAATTGCAAACGTCGAGCAATTGCTCAGAGATGAAAAGTGCCAGCACTGAAAGCTGTTGCTAGCCAGCACCCTTCCTTGGAAGCGCTTTTGTAGGCCTAAGAACACTGGGGCTCTGGGCTTCTCTAGCCACCTCATCTTCTGCTCATCCTCTCGCGCACTCTAAAGAGAGCTCAGGGGTGAAATTGCAAACGACGAGCAATTGCTCAGAGATGAAAAGTGCCAGCACTGAAAGCTGTTGCTAGCCAGCACCCTTCCTTGGAAGCGCTTTTGTAGGCCTAAGAACACTGGGGCTCTGGGCTTCTCTAGCCACCTCATCTTCTGCTCATCCTCTCGCGCACTCTAAAGAGAGCTCAGGTGAGAAATTGCAAACGACGAGCAATTGCTCAGAGATGAAAAGTGCCAGCACTGAAAGCTGTTGCTAGCCAGCACCCTTCCTTGGAAGCGCTTTCACAGGCGCAGCAACACTGGGGCTTTGCGCTTCTCTAGCCACCAAACGTCACGGTCCTTCTCTTTCCGTCTCCTAGACACGAGCTGAGAAATTGCAAACGTCGAGCAATTGCTGAGAGATGAAAAGTGCCAGCACTGAAAGCTGTTGCTAGCCAGCACCCTTCCTTGGAAGCGCTTTTGTAGGCCTAAGAACACTGGGGCTCTGGGCTTCTCTAGCCACCTCATCTTCTGCTCATCCTCTCGCGCACTCTAAAGAGAGCTCAGGTGAGAAGTTGCAAACGTCGAGCAATTGCTCAGAGATGAAAAGTGCCAGCACTGAAAGCTGTTGCTAGCCAGCACCCTTCCTTGGAAGCGCTTTCACAGGCGCAGTAACACTGGGGCTTTGCACTTCTCTACGCACCAAACGTCACGGTCCTTCTCTTTCTGTCTCGTAGACACGAGCTGAGAAATTGCAAACATCGAGCAATTGCTCAGAGATGAAAAGTGCCAGCACTGAAAGCTGTTGCTAGCCAGCACCCTTCCTTGGAAGCGCTTTCACAGGCGCAGCAACACTGGGGCTTTGCGCTTCTCTAGCCACCAAACATCACGGTCCTTCTCTTTCCGTCTCGTAGACACGAGCTGAGAAATTGCAAACGTCGAGCAATTGCTCAGAGATGAAAAGTGCCAGCACTGAAAGCTCTTGCTAGCCAGCACCCTTCCTTGGAAGCACTTTTGTAGGCCTAAGAACACTGGGGCTCTGGGCTTCTCTAGCCACCTCATCTTCTGCTCATCCTCTCGCGCACTCTAAAGAGAGCTCAGGGGAGAAATTGCAAACGTCGAGCAATTGCTCAGAGATGAAAAGTGCCAGCACTGAAAGCTGTTGCTAGCCAGCACCCTTCCTTGGAAGCGCTTTCACAGGCGCAGCAACACTGGGGCTTTGCGCTTCTATACGCACCAAACGTCACGGTCCTTCTCTTTCCGTCTCCTAGACACGAGCTGAGAAATTACAAACGTCAAGCAATTGCTCAGAGATGAAAAGTGCCAGCACTGAAAGCTGTTGCTAGCCAGCACCCTTCCTTGGAAGCGCTTTCACAGGCGCAACAACACTGGTGCTTTGCGCTTCTCTACGCACCAAACGTCACGGTCCTTCTCTTTCCGTCTCGTAGACACGAGCTGAGAAATTGCAAACGTCGAGCAATTGCTCAGAGATGAAAAGTGCCAGCACTGAAAGCTGTTGCTAGCCAGCACCCTTCCTTGGAAGCGCTTTTGTAGGCCTAAGAACACTGGGGCTCTGGGCTTCTCTAGCCACCTCATCTTCTGCTCATCCTCTCGCGCACTCTAAAGAGAGCTCAGGGGTGAAATTGCAAACGACGAGCAATTGCTCAGAGATGAAAAGTGCCAGCACTGAAAGCTGTTGCTAGCCAGCACCCTTCCTTGGAAGCGCTTTCACAGGCGCAGCAACACTGGGGCTTTGCGCTTCTATACGCACCAAACGTCACGGTCCTTCTCTTTCCGTCTCGTAGACACGAGCTGAGAAATTGCAAACGTCGAGCAATTGCTCAGAGATGAAAAGTGCCAGCACTGAAAGCTGTTGCTAGCCAGCACCCTTCCTTGGAAGCGCTTTTGTAGGCCTAAGAACACTGGGGCTCTGGGCTTCTCTAGCCACCTCATCTTCTGCTCATCCTCTCGCGCACTCTAAAGAGAGCTCAGGGGAGAAATTGCAAACGTCGAGCAATTGCTCAGAGATGAAAAGGGCCAGCACTGAAAGCTGTTGCTAGCCAGCACCCTTCCTTGGAAGCGCTTTCACAGGCGCAGCAACACTGGGGCTTTGCGCTTCTCTACCCACCAAACGTCACGGTCCTTCTCTTTCCGTCTCGTAGACACGAGCTGAGAAATTGCAAACGTCGAGCAATTGCTCCGAGATGAAAAGTGCCAGCACTGAAAGCTGTTGCTAGCCAGCACCCTTCCTTGGAAGCGCTTTCACAGGCGCAGCAACACTGGGTCTTTGCGCTTCTCTAGCCACCAAACGTCACGGTCATTCTCTTTCCATCGGTAGACACGAGCTGAGAAATTGCAAACGTCGAGCAATTGCTCCGAGATGAAAAGTGCCAGCACTGAAAGCTCTTGCTAGCCAGCACCCTTCCTTGGAAGCGCTTTCACAGGCGCAGCAACACTGGGGCTTTGCGCTTCTATACGCACCAAACGTCACGGTCATTCTCTTTCCGTCTCGTAGACATGAGCTGAGAAATTGCAAACGTGGAGCAATTGCTCAGAGATGAAAAGTGCCAGCACTGAAAGCTCTTGCTAGCCAGCACCCTTCCTTGGAAGCGCTTTCACAGGCGCAGCAACACTGGGGCTTTGCGCTTCTCTAGCCACCAAACGTCACGGTCCTTCTCTTTCCGTCTCGTAGACACGAGCTGAGAAATTGCAAACGTCGAGCAATTGCTCCGAGATGAAAAGTGCCAGCACTGAAAGCTGTTGCTAGCCAGCACCCTTCCTTGGAAGCGCTTTTGTAGGCCTAAGAACACTGGGGCTCTGGGCTTCTCTAGCCACCTCATCTTCTGCTCATCCTCTCGCGCACTCTAAAGGGAGCTCAGGTGAGAAATTGCAAACGTCGAGCAATTGCTCAGAGATGAAAAGTGCCAGCACTGAAAGCTGTTGCTAGCCAGCACCCTTCCTTGGAAGCGCTTTCACAGGCGCAGCAACACTGGGGCTTTGCGCTTCTCTAGCCACCAAACGTCACGGTCCTTCTCTTTCCGTCGGTAGACACGAGCTGAGAAATTGCAAACGTCGAGCAATAACTCAGAGATGAAAAGTGCCAGCACTGAATGCTGTTGCTAGCCAGCACCCTTCCTTGGAAGCGCTTTCACAGGCGCAGCAACACTGGGGCTTTGCGCTTCTCTAGCCACCAAACGTCACGGTCCTTCTCTTTCCGTCTCCTAGACACGAGCTGAGAAATTGCAAACGTCGAGCAATTGCTCAGAGATGAAAAGTGCCAGCACTGAAAGCTGTTGCTAGCCAGCACCCTTCCTTGGAAGCGCTTTCACAGGCGCAGCAACACTGGGGCTTTGCGCTTCTCTAGCCACCAAACGTCACGGTCCTTCTCTTTCCGTCGGTAGACACGAGCTGAGAAATTGCAAACGTCGAGCAATTGCTCAGAGATGAAAAGTGCCAGCACTGAAAGCTCTTGCTAGCCAGCACCCTTCCTTGGAAGCGCTTTCACAGGCGCAGCAACACTGGGGCTTTGCGCTTCTATACGCACCAAACGTCACGGTCCTTCTCTTTCCGTCTCCTAGACACGAGCTGAGAAATTGCAAACGTCGAGCAATTGCTCAGAGATGAAAAGTGCCAGCACTGAAAGCTGTTGCTAGCCAGCACCCTTCCTTGGAAGCGCTTTTGTAGGCCTAAGAACACTGGGGCTCTGGGCTTCTCTAGCCACCTCATCTTCTGCTCATCCTCTCGCGCAATCTAAAGAGAGCTCAGGTGAGAAATTGCAAACGTCGAGCAATTGCTCAGAGATGAAAAGTGCCAGCACTGAAAGCTCTTGCTAGCCAGCACCCTTCCTTGGAAGCGCTTTCACAGGCGCAGCAACACTGGGGCTTTGCGCTTCTCTAGCCACCAAATGTCACGGTCCTTCTCTTTCCGTCTCGTAGACATGAGCTGAGAAATTGCAAACGTCGAGCAATTGCTCAGAGATGAAAAGTGCCAGCACTGAAAGCTGTTGCTAGCCAGCCCCCTTCCTTGGAAGCGCTTTTGTAGGCCTAAGAACACTGGGGCTCTGGGCTTCCCTAGCCACCTCATCTTCTGCTCATCCTCTCGCGCACTCTAAAGAGAGCTCAGGTGAGAAATTGCAAACGACGAGCAATTGCTCAGAGATGAAAAGTGCCAGCACTGAAAGCTGTTGCTAGCCAGCACCCTTCCTTGGAAGCGCTTTCACAGGCGCAGTAACACTGGGGCTTTGCACTTCTGTACGCACCAAACGTCACGGTCCTTCTCTTTCCGTCTCGTAGACACGAGCTGAGAAATTGCAAACGTCGAGCAATTGCTCCGAGATGAAAAGTGCCAGCACTGAAAGCTCTTGCTAGCCAGCACCCTTCCTTGGAAGCGATTTCACAGGCGCAGTAACACTGGGGCTTTGCGCTTCTCTAGCCATCAAACGTCATGGTCATTCTCTTTCCGTCTCGTAGACACGAGCTGAGAAATTGCAAACGTCGAGCAATTGCTCAGAGATGAAAAGTGCCAGCACTGAAAGCTGTTGCTAGCCAGCACCCTTCCTTGGAAGCGCTTTCACAGGCGCAGTAACACTGGGGCTTTGCGCTTCTCTAGCCACCAAACGTCACGGTCATTCTCTTTCCGTCTCGTAGACACGAGCTGAGAAATTGCAAACGTCGAGCAATTGCTCAGAGATGAAAAGTGCCAGCACTGAAAGCTGTTGCTAGCCAGCCCCCTTCCTTGGAAGCGCTTTTGTAGGCCTAAGAACACTGGGGCTCTGGGCTTCTCTAGCCACCTCATCTTCTGCTCATCCTCTCGCGCACTCTAAAGAGAGCTTAGGTGAGAAATTGCAAACGTCGAGCAATTGCTCAGAGATGAAAAGTGCCAGCACTGAAAGCTGTTGCTAGCCAGCACCCTTCCTTGGAAGCGCTTTTGTAGGCCTAAGAACACTGGGGCTCTGGGCTTCTCTAGCCACCTCATCTTCTGCTCATCCTCTCGCGCACTCTAAAGAGAGCTCAGGTGAGAAATTGCAAACGTCGAGCAATTGCTCAGAGATGAAAAGTGCCAGCACTGAAAGCTCTTGCTAGCCAGCACCCTTCCTTGGAAGCGCTTTTGTAGGCCTAAGAACACTGGGGCTATGGGCTTCTCTAGCCACCTCATCTTCTGCTCATCCTCTCGCGCACTCTAAAGAGAGCTCAGGTGAGAAATTGCAAACGTCGAGCAATTGCTCAGAGATGAAAAGTGCCAGCACTGAAAGCTCTTGCTAGCCAGCACCCTTCCTTGGAAGCGCTTTCACAGGCGCAGCAACACTGGGGCTTTGCGCTTCTCTAGCCACCAAACGTCACGGTCCTTCTCTTTCCGTCTCGTAGACACGAGCTGAGAAATTGCAAACGTCGAGCAATTGCTCCGAGATGAAAAGTGCCAGCACTGAAAGCTGTTGCTAGCCAGCACCCTTCCTTGGAAGCGCTTTTGTAGGCCTAAGAACACTGGGGCTCTGGGCTTCTCTAGCCACCTAATCTTCTGCTCATCCTCTCGCGCACTCTAAAGAGAGCTCAGGTGAGAAATTGCAAACGTCGAGCAATTGCTCAGAGATGAAAAGTGCCAGCACTGAAAGCTCTTGCTAGCCAGCACCCTTCCTTGGAAGCGCTTTCACAGGCGCAGCAACACTGGGGCTTTGCGCTTCTCTAGCCACCAAACGTCACGGTCCTTCTCTTTCCGTCGGTAGACACGAGCTGAGAAATTGCAAACGTCGAGCAATTGCTCAGAGATGAAAAGTGCCAGCACTGAAAGCTGTTGCTAGCCAGCACCCTTCCTTGGAAGCGCTTTCACAGGCGCAGCAACACTGGGGCTTTGCGCTTCTCTAGCCACCAAACGTCACGGTCCTTCTCTTTCCGTCTCCTAGACACGAGCTGAGAAATTGCAAACGTCCAGCAATTGCTCCGAGATGAAAAGTGCCAGCACTGAAAGCTCTTGCTAGCCAGCACCCTTCCTTGGAAGCGCTTTCACAGGCGCAGCAACACTGGGACTTTGCGCTTCTATACGCACCAAATGTCACGGTCATTCTCTTTCCGTCTTGTAGACACGAGCTGAGAAATTGCAAACGTCGAGCAATTGCTCAGAGATGAAAAGTGCCAGCACTGAAAGCTGTTGCTAGCCAGCACCCTTCCTTGGAAGCGCTTTCACAGGCGCAGCAACACTGGGGCTTTGCGCTTCTCTACGCACCAAATGTCACGGTCCTTCTCTTTCCGTCTCGTAGACACGAGCTGAGAAATTGCAAACGTCCAGCAATTGCTCAGAGATGAAAAGTGCCAGCACTGAAAGCTCTTGCTAGCCAGCACCCTTCCTTGGAAGCGCTTTCACAGGCGCAGCAACACTGGGGCTTTGCGCTTCTATACGCACCAAACGTCACGGTCCTTCTCTTTCCGTCTCGTAGACATGAGCTGAGAAATTGCAAACGTCGAGCAATTGCTCAGAGATAAAAAGTGCCAGCACTGAAAGCTCTTGCTAGCCAGCACCCTTCCTTGGAAGCGCTTTCACAGGCGCAGCAACACTGGGGCTTTGCGCTTCTCTACCCACCAAATGTCACGGTCCTTCTCTTTCCATCTCGTAGACACGAGCTGAGAAATTGCAAACGTCGAGCAATTGCTCAGAGATGAAAAGTGCCAGCACTGAAAGCTGTTGCTAGCCAGCACCCTTCCTTGGAAGCGCTTTTGTAGGCCTAAGAACACTGGGGCTCTGGGCTTCTCTAGCCACCTAATCTTCTGCTCATCCTCTCGCGCACTCTAAAGAGAGCTCAGGTGAGAAATTGCAAACGTCGAGCAATTGCTCAGAGATGAAAAGTGCCAGCACTGAAAGCTCTTGCTAGCCAGCACCCTTCCTTGGAAGCGCTTTTGTAGGCCTAAGAACACTGGGGCTCTGGGCTTCTCTAGCCACCTCATCTTCTGCTCATCCTCTCGCGCACTCTGAAGAGAGCTCAGGTGAGAAATTGCAAACGTCGAGCAATTGCTCAGAGATGAAAAGTGCCAGCACTGAAAGCTCTTGCTAGCCAGCACCCTTCCTTGGAAGCGCTTTTGTAGGCCTAAGAACACTGGGGCTATGGGCTTCTCTAGCCACCTCATCTTCTGCTCATCCTCTCGCGCACTCTAAAGAGAGCTCAGGTGAGAAATTGCAAACGTCGAGCAATTGCTCAGAGATGAAAAGTGCCAGCACTGAAAGCTCTTGCTAGCCAGCACCCTTCCTTGGAAGCGCTTTCACAGGCGCAGCAACACTGGGGCTTTGCGCTTCTCTAGCCACCAAACGTCACGGTCCTTCTCTTTCCGTCTCGTAGACACGAGCTGAGAAATTGCAAACGTCGAGCAATTGCTCCGAGATGAAAAGTGCCAGCACTGAAAGCTGTTGCTAGCCAGCACCCTTCCTTGGAAGCGCTTTTGTAGGCCTAAGAACACTGGGGCTCTGGGCTTCTCTAGCCACCTAATCTTCTGCTCATCCTCTCGCGCACTCTAAAGAGAGCTCAGGTGAGAAATTGCAAACGTCGAGCAATTGCTCAGAGATGAAAAGTGCCAGCACTGAAAGCTCTTGCTAGCCAGCACCCTTCCTTGGAAGCGCTTTCACAGGCGCAGCAACACTGGGGCTTTGCGCTTCTCTAGCCACCAAACGTCACGGTCCTTCTCTTTCCGTCGGTAGACACGAGCTGAGAAATTGCAAACGTCGAGCAATTGCTCAGAGATGAAAAGTGCCAGCACTGAAAGCTGTTGCTAGCCAGCACCCTTCCTTGGAAGCGCTTTCACAGGCGCAGCAACACTGGGGCTTTGCGCTTCTCTAGCCACCAAACGTCACGGTCCTTCTCTTTCCGTCTCCTAGACACGAGCTGAGAAATTGCAAACGTCCAGCAATTGCTCCGAGATGAAAAGTGCCAGCACTGAAAGCTCTTGCTAGCCAGCACCCTTCCTTGGAAGCGCTTTCACAGGCGCAGCAACACTGGGACTTTGCGCTTCTATACGCACCAAATGTCACGGTCATTCTCTTTCCGTCTTGTAGACACGAGCTGAGAAATTGCAAACGTCGAGCAATTGCTCAGAGATGAAAAGTGCCAGCACTGAAAGCTGTTGCTAGCCAGCACCCTTCCTTGGAAGCGCTTTCACAGGCGCAGCAACACTGGGGCTTTGCGCTTCTCTACGCACCAAATGTCACGGTCCTTCTCTTTCCGTCTCGTAGACACGAGCTGAGAAATTGCAAACGTCCAGCAATTGCTCAGAGATGAAAAGTGCCAGCACTGAAAGCTCTTGCTAGCCAGCACCCTTCCTTGGAAGCGCTTTCACAGGCGCAGCAACACTGGGGCTTTGCGCTTCTATACGCACCAAACGTCACGGTCCTTCTCTTTCCGTCTCGTAGACATGAGCTGAGAAATTGCAAACGTCGAGCAATTGCTCAGAGATAAAAAGTGCCAGCACTGAAAGCTCTTGCTAGCCAGCACCCTTCCTTGGAAGCGCTTTCACAGGCGCAGCAACACTGGGGCTTTGCGCTTCTCTACCCACCAAATGTCACGGTCCTTCTCTTTCCATCTCGTAGACACGAGCTGAGAAATTGCAAACGTCGAGCAATTGCTCAGAGATGAAAAGTGCCAGCACTGAAAGCTGTTGCTAGCCAGCACCCTTCCTTGGAAGCGCTTTTGTAGGCCTAAGAACACTGGGGCTCTGGGCTTCTCTAGCCACCTAATCTTCTGCTCATCCTCTCGCGCACTCTAAAGAGAGCTCAGGTGAGAAATTGCAAACGTCGAGCAATTGCTCAGAGATGAAAAGTGCCAGCACTGAAAGCTCTTGCTAGCCAGCACCCTTCCTTGGAAGCGCTTTTGTAGGCCTAAGAACACTGGGGCTCTGGGCTTCTCTAGCCACCTCATCTTCTGCTCATCCTCTCGCGCACTCTGAAGAGAGCTCAGGTGAGAAATTGCAAACGTCGAGCAATTGCTCAGAGATGAAAAGTGCCAGCACTGAAAGCTCTTGCTAGCCAGCACCCTTCCTTGGAAGCGCTTTCACAGGCGCAGCAACACTGGGGCTTTGCGCTTCTCTAGCCACCAAACGTCACGGTCCTTCTCTTTCCGTCTCGTAGACACGAGCTGAGAAATTGCAAACGTCGAGCAATTGCTCAGAGATGAAAAGTGCCAGCACTGAAAGCTGTTGCTAGCCAGCACCCTTCCTTGGAAGCGCTTTTGTAGGCCTAAGAACACTGGGGCTCTGGGCTTCTCTAGCCACCTAATCTTCTGCTCATCCTCTCGCGCACTCTAAAGAGAGCTCACGTGAGAAATTGCAAACGTCGAGCAATTGCTCAGAGATGAAAAGTGCCAGCACTGAAAGCTGTTGCTAGCCAGCACCCTTCCTTGGAAGCGCTTTCACAGGCGCAGCAACACTGGGGCTTTGCGCTTCTATACGCACCAAACGTCACGGTCATTCTCTTTCCGTCTCGTAGACACGAGCTGAGAAATTGCAAACGTCGAGCAATTGCTCCGAGATGAAAAGTGCCAGCACTGAAAGCTCTTGCTAGCCAGCAGCCTTCCTTGGAAGCGCTTTTGTAGGCCTAAGAACACTGGGGCTCTGGGCTTCTCTAGCCACCTCATCTTCTGCTCATCCTCTCGCGCACTCTAAAGAGAGCTCAGGTGAGAAATTGCAAACGTCGAGCAATTGCTCAGAGATGAAAAGTGCCAGCACTGAAAGCTCTTGCTAGCCAGCACCCTTCCTTGGAAGCGCTTTCACAGGCGCAGCAACACTGGGGCTTTGCGCTTCTCTAGCCACCAAACGTCACGGTCCTTCTCTTTCCGTCTCGTAGACACGAGCTGAGAAATTGCAAATGTCGAGCAATTGCTCAGAGATGAAAAGTGCCAGCACTGAAAGCTGTTGCTAGCCAGCACCCTTCCTTGGAAGCGCTTTCACAGGCGCAGCAACACTGGGGCTTTGCGCTTCTATACGCACCAAACGTCACGGTCCTTCTCTTTCCGTCTCGTAGACACGAGCTGAGAAATTGCAAACGTCGAGCAATTGCTCAGAGATGAAAAGTGCCAGCACTGAAAGCTGTTGCTAGCCAGCACCCTTCCTTGGAAGCGCTTTTGTAGGCCTAAGAACAGTGGGGCTCTGGGCTTCTCTAGCCACCTCATCTTCTGCTCATCCTCTCGCGCACTCTAAAGAGAGCTCAGGTGAGAAATTGCAAACGTCGAGCAATTGCTCAGAGATGAAAAGTGCCAGCACTGAAAGCTGTTGCTAGCCAGCACCCTTCCTTGGAAGCGCTTTCACAGGCGCAGCAACACTGGGGCTTTGCACTTCTCTAGCCACCAAACGTCACGGTCCTTCTCTTTCCGTCTTGTAGACACGAGCTGAGAAATTGCAAACGTCGAGCAATTGCTCCGAGATGAAAAGTGCCAGCACTGAAAGCTCTTGCTAGCCAGCACCCTTCCTTGGAAGCGCTTTCACAGGCGCAGCAACACTGGGTCTTTGCGCTTCTCTAGCCACCAAACGTCACGGTCATTCTCTTTCCGTCTCGTAGACACGAGCTGAGAAATTGCAAACGTCGAGCAATTGCTCAGAGATGAAAAGTGCCAGCACTGAAAGCTGTTGCTAGCCAGCACCCTTCCTTGGAAGCGCTTTCACAGGCGCAGCAACACTGGGGCTTTGCGCTTCTCTACCCACCAAACGTCACGGTCACTATCTCTCCGTCTCGTAGACACGAGCTGAGAAATTGCAAATGTCCACCAATTGCTCAGAGATGAAAAGTGCCAGCACTGAAAGCTCTTGCTAGCCAGCACCCTTCCTTGGAAGCGCTTTTGTAGCCCTTAGAACACTGGGGCTCTGGGCTTCTCTAGCCACCTCATCTTCTGCTCATCCTCTCGTGCAGTCTAAAGAGAGCTCAGGTGAGAAATTGCAAACGTCGAGCAATTGCTCAGAGATGAAAAGTGCCAGCACTGAAAGCTGTTGCTAGCCAGCACCCTTCCTTGGAAGCGCTTTCACAGGCGCAGCAACACTGGGGCTTTGCGCTTCTATACGCACCAAACGTCACGGTCCTTCTCTTTCCGTCTCGTAGACACGAGCTGAGAAATTGCAAACGTCGAGCAATTGCTCCGAGATGAAAAGTGCCAGCACTGAAAGCTGTTGCTAGCCAGCACCCTTCCTTGGAAGCGCTTTCACAGGCGCAGCAACACTGGGGCTTTGCGCTTCTATACGCACCAAATGTCACGGTCATTCTCTTTCCGTCTTGTAGACACGAGCTGAGAAATTGCAAACGTCGAGCAATTGCTCAGAGATGAAAAGTGCCAGCACTGAAAGCTGTTGCTAGCCAGCACCCTTCCTTGGAAGCGCTTTTGTAGGCCTAAGAACACTGGGGCTCTGGGCTTCTCTAGCCACCTCATCTTCTGCTCATCCTCTCGCGCACTCTAAAGAGAGCTCAGGAGAGAAATTGCAAACGTCGAGCAATTGCTCAGAGATGAAAAGTGCCAGCACTGAAAGCTGTTGCTAGCCAGCACCCTTCCTTGGAAGCGCTTTCACAGGCGCAGCAACACTGGGGCTTTGCGCTTCTCTAGCCACCAAACGTCACGGTCCTTCTCTTTCCGTCTCGTAGACACGAGCTGAGAAATTGCAAACGTCGAGCAATTGCTCAGAGATGAAAAGTGCCAGCACTGAAAGCTGTTGCTAGCCAGCTCCCTTCCTTGGAAGCGCTTTTGTAGGCCTAAGAACACTGGGGCTCTGGGCTTCTCTAGCCACCTCATCTTCTGCTCATCCTCTCGCGCGCTCTAAAGAGAGCTCAGGTGAGAAATTGCAAAAGTCCAGCAATTGCTCAGAGATGAAAAGTGCCAGCACTGAAAGCTGTTGCTAGCCAGCACCCTTCCTTGGAAGCGCTTTCACAGGCGCAGCAACACTGGGGCTTTGCGCTTCTCTAGCCACCAAACGTCACGGTCCTTCTCTTTCCGTCTCGTAGACACGAGCTGAGAAATTGCAAACGTCGAGCAATTGCTCCGAGATGAAAAGTGCCAGCACTGAAAGCTGTTGCTAGCCAGCACCCTTCCTTGGAAGCGCTTTTGTAGGCCTAAGAACACTGGGGCTCTGGGCTTCTCTAGCCACCTCATCTTCTGCTCATCCTCGCGCGCACTCTAAAGAGAGCTCAGGTGAGAAATTGCAAACGTCGAGCAATTGCTCAGAGATGAAAAGTGCCAGCACTGAAAGCTGTTGCTAGCCAGCAGCCTTCCTTGGAAGCGCTTTCACAGGCGCAGCAACACTGGGGCTTTGCGCTTCTCTAGCCACCAAACGTCACGGTCCTTCTCTTTCCGTCTCGTAGACACGAGCTGAGAAATTGCAAACGTCGAGCAATTGCTCAGAGATGAAAAGTGCCAGCACTGAAAGCTGTTGCTAGCCAGCACCCTTCCTTGGAAGCGCTTTTGTAGGCCTAAGAACACTGGGGCTCTGGGCTTCTCTAGCCACCTCATCTTCTGCTCATCCTCTCGCGCACTCTAAAGAGAGCTCAGGTGAGAAATTGCAAACGTCGAGCAATTGCTCAGAGAAGAAAAGTGCCAGCACTGAAAGCTCTTGCTAGCCAGCACCCTTCCTTGGAAGCGCTTTCACAGGCGCAGCAACACTGGGGCTTTGCGCTTCTATACGCACCAAACGTCACGGTCCTTCTCTTTCCGTCGGTAGACACGAGCTGAGAAATTGCAAACGTCGAGCAATTGCTCAGAGATGAAAAGTGCCAGCACTGAAAGCTCTTGCTAGCCAGCACCCTTCCTTGGAAGCGCTTTCACAGGCGCAGCAACACTGGGGCTTTGCGCTTCTATACGCACCAAACGTCACGGTCCTTCTCTTTCCGTCTCCTAGACACGAGCTGAGAAATTGCAAACGTCGAGCAATTGCTCAGAGATGAAAAGTGCCAGCACTGAAAGCTCTTGCTAGCCAGCACCCTTCCTTGGAAGCGCTTTCACAGGCGCAGCAACACTGGGGCTTTGCGCTTCTATACGCACCAAACGTCACGGTCCTTCTCTTTCCGTCTCGTAGACACGAGCTGAGAAATTGCAAACGTCGAGCAATTGCTCCGAGATGAAAAGTGCCAGCACTGAAAGCTGTTGCTAGCCAGCACCCTTCCTTGGAAGCGCTTTTGTAGGCCTAAGAACACTGGGGCTCTGGGCTTCTCTAGCCACCTCATCTTCTGCTCATCCTCTCGCGCACTCTAAAGAGAGCTCAGGTGAGAAATTGCAAACGTCGAGCAATTGCTCAGAGATGAAAAGTGCCAGCACTGAAAGCTGTTGCTAGCCAGCACCCTTCCTTGGAAGCGCTTTTGTAGGCCTAAGAACACTGGGGCTCTGGGCTTCTCTAGCCACCTCATCTTCTGCTCATCCTCTCGCGCACTCTAAAGAGAGCTCAGGTGAGAAATTGCAAACGACGAGCAATTGCTCAGAGATGAAAAGTGCCAGCACTGAAAGCTGTTGCTAGCCAGCACCCTTCCTTGGAAGCGCTTTCACAGGCGCAGCAACACTGGGGCTTTGCGCTTCTCTAGCCACCAAACGTCACGGTCCTTCTCTTTCCGTCTCCTAGACACGAGCTGAGAAATTGCAAACGTCGAGCAATTGCTCAGAGATGAAAAGTGCCAGCACTGAAAGCTGTTGCTAGCCAGCACCCTTCCTTGGAAGCGCTTTTGTAGGCCTAAGAACACTGGGGCTCTGGGCTTCTCTAGCCACCTCATCTTCTGCTCATCCTCTCGCGCACTCTAAAGAGAGCTCAGGTGAGAAGTTGCAAACGTCGAGCAATTGCTCAGAGATGAAAAGTGCCAGCACTGAAAGCTCTTGCTAGCCAGCACCCTTCCTTGGAAGCGCTTTCACAGGCGCAGTAACACTGGGGCTTTGCACTTCTCTACGCACCAAACGTCACGGTCCTTCTCTTTCTGTCTCGTAGACACGAGCTGAGAAATTGCAAACGTCGAGCAATTGCTCAGAGATGAAAAGTGCCAGCACTGAAAGCTCTTGCTAGCCAGCACCCTTCCTTGGAAGCGCTTTCACAGGCGCAGCAACACTGGGGCTTTGCGCTTCTCTAGCCACCAAACATCACGGTCCTTCTCTTTCCGTCTCGTAGACACGAGCTGAGAAATTGCAAACGTCGAGCAATTGCTCAGAGATGAAAAGTGCCAGCACTGAAAGCTCTTGCTAGCCAGCACCCTTCCTTGGAAGCACTTTTGTAGGCCTAAGAACACTGGGGCTCTGGGCTTCTCTAGCCACCTCATCTTCTGCTCATCCTCTCGCGCACTCTAAAGAGAGCTCAGGGGAGAAATTGCAAACGTCCAGCAATTGCTCAGAGATGAAAAGTGCCAGCACTGAAAGCTGTTGCTAGCCAGCACCCTTCCTTGGAAGCGCTTTCACAGGCGCAGCAACACTGGGGCTTTGCGCTTCTATACGCACCAAACGTCACGGTCCTTCTCTTTCCGTCTCCTAGACACGAGCTGAGAAATTACAAACGTCAAGCAATTGCTCAGAGATGAAAAGTGCCAGCACTGAAAGCTGTTGCTAGCCAGCACCCTTCCTTGGAAGCGCTTTCACAGGCGCAACAACACTGGGGCTTTGCGCTTCTCTACGCACCAAACGTCACGGTACTTCTCTTTCCGTCTCGTAGACACGAGCTGAGAAATTGCAAACGTCGAGCAATTGCTCAGAGATGAAAAGTGCCAGCACTGAAAGCTGTTGCTAGCCAGCACCCTTCCTTGGAAGCGCTTTTGTAGGCCTAAGAACACTGGGGCTCTGGGCTTCTCTAGCCACCTCATCTTCTGCTCATCCTCTCGCGCACTCTAAAGAGAGCTCAGGGGTGAAATTGCAAACGACGAGCAATTGCTCAGAGATGAAAAGTGCCAGCACTGAAAGCTGTTGCTAGCCAGCACCCTTCCTTGGAAGCGCTTTTGTAGGCCTAAGAACACTGGGGCTCTGGGCTTCTCTAGCCACCTCATCTTCTGCTCATCCTCTCGCGCACTCTAAAGAGAGCTCAGGTGAGAAATTGCAAACGACGAGCAATTGCTCAGAGATGAAAAGTGCCAGCACTGAAAGCTGTTGCTAGCCAGCACCCTTCCTTGGAAGCGCTTTCACAGGCGCAGCAACACTGGGGCTTTGCGATTCTCTAGCCACCAAACGTCACGGTCCTTCTCTTTCCGTCTCCTAGACACGAGCTGAGAAATTGCAAACGTCGAGCAATTGCTCAGAGATGAAAAGTGCCAGCACTGAAAGCTGTTGCTAGCCAGCACCCTTCCTTGGAAGCGCTTTTGTAGGCCTAAGAACACTGGGGCTCTGGGCTTCTCTAGCCACCTCATCTTCTGCTCATCCTCTCGCGCACTCTAAAGAGAGCTCAGGTGAGAAATTGCAAACGTCGAGCAATTGCTCAGAGATGAAAAGTGCCAGCACTGAAAGCTGTTGCTAGCCAGCACCCTTCCTTGGAAGCGCTTTCACAGGCGCAGTAACACTGGGGCTTTGCACTTCTCTACGCACCAAACGTCACGGTCCTTCTCTTTCTGTCTCGTAGACACGAGCTGAGAAATTGCAAACGTCGAGCAATTGCTCAGAGATGAAAAGTGCCAGCACTGAAAGCTGTTGCTAGCCAGCACCCTTCCTTGGAAGCGCTTTCACAGGCGCAGCAACACTGGGGCTTTGCGCTTCTCTACCCACCAAATGTCACGGTCCTTCTCTTTCCGTCTTGTAGACACGAGCTGAGAAATTGCAAACGTCGAGCAATTGCTCAGAGATGAAAAGTGCCAGCACTGAAAGCTCTTGCTAGCCAGCACCCTTCCTTGGAAGCACTTTTGTAGGCCTAAGAACACTGGGGCTCTGGGCTTCTCTAGCCACCTCATCTTCTGCTCATCCTCTCGCGCACTCTAAAGAGAGCTCAGGGGAGAAATTGCAAACGTCGAGCAATTGCTCAGAGATGAAAAGTGCCAGCACTGAAAGCTGTTGCTAGCCAGCACCCTTCCTTGGAAGCGCTTTCACAGGCGCAGCAACACTGGGGCTTTGCGCTTCTATACGCACCAAACGTCACGGTCCTTCTCTTTCCGTCTCCTAGACACGAGCTGAGAAATTACAAACGTCAAGCAATTGCTCAGAGATGAAAAGTGCCAGCACTGAAAGCTGTTGCTAGCCAGCACCCTTCCTTGGAAGCGCTTTCACAGGCGCAACAACACTGGTGCTTTGCGCTTCTCTACGCACCAAACGTCACGGTCCTTCTCTTTCCGTCTCGTAGACACGAGCTGAGAAATTGCAAACGTCGAGCAATTGCTCAGAGATGAAAAGTGCCAGCACTGAAAGCTGTTGCTAGCCAGCACCCTTCCTTGGAAGCGCTTTTGTAGGCCTAAGAACACTGGGGCTCTGGGCTTCTCTAGCCACCTCATCTTCTGCTCATCCTCTCGCGCACTCTAAAGAGAGCTCAGGGGAGAAATTGCAAACGTCGAGCAATTGCTCAGAGATGAAAAGGGCCAGCACTGAAAGCTGTTGCTAGCCAGCACCCTTCCTTGGAAGCGCTTTCACAGGCGCAGCAACACTGGGGCTTTGCGCTTCTCTACCCACCAAACGTCACGGTCCTTCTCTTTCCGTCTCGTAGACACGAGCTGAGAAATTGCAAACGTCGAGCAATTGCTCCGAGATGAAAAGTGCCAGCACTGAAAGCTGTTGCTAGCCAGCACCCTTCCTTGGAAGCGCTTTCACAGGCGCAGCAACACTGGGTCTTTGCGCTTCTCTAGCCACCAAACGTCACGGTCATTCTCTTTCCATCGGTAGACACGAGCTGAGAAATTGCAAACGTCGAGCAATTGCTCCGAGATGAAAAGTGCCAGCACTGAAAGCTCTTGCTAGCCAGCACCCTTCCTTGGAAGCGCTTTCACAGGCGCAGCAACACTGGGGCTTTGCGCTTCTATACGCACCAAACGTCACGGTCATTCTCTTTCCGTCTCGTAGACATGAGCTGAGAAATTGCAAACGTGGAGCAATTGCTCAGAGATGAAAAGTGCCAGCACTGAAAGCTCTTGCTAGCCAGCACCCTTCCTTGGAAGCGCTTTCACAGGCGCAGCAACACTGGGGCTTTGCGCTTCTCTAGCCACCAAACGTCACGGTCCTTCTCTTTCCGTCTCGTAGACACGAGCTGAGAAATTGCAAACGTCGAGCAATTGCTCCGAGATGAAAAGTGCCAGCACTGAAAGCTGTTGCTAGCCAGCACCCTTCCTTGGAAGCGCTTTTGTAGGCCTAAGAACACTGGGGCTCTGGGCTTCTCTAGCCACCTCATCTTCTGCTCATCCTCTCGCGCACTCTAAAGGGAGCTCAGGTGAGAAATTGCAAACGTCGAGCAATTGCTCAGAGATGAAAAGTGCCAGCACTGAAAGCTGTTGCTAGCCAGCACCCTTCCTTGGAAGCGCTTTCACAGGCGCAGCAACACTGGGGCTTTGCGCTTCTCTAGCCACCAAACGTCACGGTCCTTCTCTTTCCGTCGGTAGACACGAGCTGAGAAATTGCAAACGTCGAGCAATTGCTCAGAGATGAAAAGTGCCAGCACTGAAAGCTGTTGCTAGCCAGCACCCTTCCTTGGAAGCGCTTTCACAGGCGCAGCAACACTGGGGCTTTGCGCTTCTATACGCACCAAACGTCACGGTCCTTCTCTTTCCGTCTCCTAGACACGAGCTGAGAAATTGCAAACGTCGAGCAATTGCTCAGAGATGAAAAGTGCCAGCACTGAAAGCTGTTGCTAGCCAGCACCCTTCCTTGGAAGCGCTTTTGTAGGCCTAAGAACACTGGGGCTCTGGGCTTCTCTAGCCACCTCATCTTCTGCTCATCCTCTCGCGCAATCTAAAGAGAGCTCAGGTGAGAAATTGCAAACGTCGAGCAATTGCTCAGAGATGAAAAGTGCCAGCACTGAAAGCTGTTGCTAGCCAGCACCCTTCCTTGGAAGCGCTTTCACAGGCGCAGCAACACTGGGGCTTTGCGCTTCTCTAGCCACCAAATGTCACGGTCATTCTCTTTCCGTCTCGTAGACATGAGCTGAGAAATTGCAAACGTCGAGCAATTGCTCAGAGATGAAAAGTGCCAGCACTGAAAGCTGTTGCTAGCCAGCCCCCTTCCTTGGAAGCGCTTTTGTAGGCCTAAGAACACTGGGGCTCTGGGCTTCCCTAGCCACCTCATCTTCTGCTCATCCTCTCGCGCACTCTAAAGAGAGCTCAGGTGAGAAATTGCAAACGACGAGCAATTGCTCAGAGATGAAAAGTGCCAGCACTGAAAGCTGTTGCTAGCCAGCACCCTTCCTTGGAAGCGCTTTCACAGGCGCAGTAACACTGGGGCTTTGCACTTCTGTACGCACCAAACGTCACGGTCCTTCTCTTTCCGTCTCGTAGACACGAGCTGAGAAATTGCAAACGTCGAGCAATTGCTCCGAGATGAAAAGTGCCAGCACTGAAAGCTCTTGCTAGCCAGCACCCTTCCTTGGAAGCGATTTCACAGGCGCAGTAACACTGGGGCTTTGCGCTTCTCTAGCCATCAAACGTCATGGTCATTCTCTTTCCGTCTCGTAGACACGAGCTGAGAAATTGCAAACGTCGAGCAATTGCTCAGAGATGAAAAGTGCCAGCACTGAAAGCTGTTGCTAGCCAGCACCCTTCCTTGGAAGCGCTTTCACAGGCGCAGTAACACTGGGGCTTTGCGCTTCTCTAGCCACCAAAAGTCACGGTCATTCTCTTTCCGTCTCGTAGACACGAGCTGAGAAATTGCAAACGTCGAGCAATTGCTCAGAGATGAAAAGTGCCAGCACTGAAAGCTGTTGCTAGCCAGCCCCCTTCCTTGGAAGCGCTTTTGTAGGCCTAAGAACACTGGGGCTCTGGGCTTCTCTAGCCACCTCATCTTCTGCTCATCCTCTCGCGCACTCTAAAGAGAGCTTAGGTGAGAAATTGCAAACGTCGAGCAATTGCTCAGAGATGAAAAGTGCCAGCACTGAAAGCTGTTGCTAGCCAGCACCCTTCCTTGGAAGCGCTTTTGTAGGCCTAAGAACACTGGGGCTCTGGGCTTCTCTAGCCACCTCATCTTCTGCTCATCCTCTCGCGCACTCTAAAGAGAGCTCAGGTGAGAAATTGCAAACGTCGAGCAATTGCTCAGAGATGAAAAGTGCCAGCACTGAAAGCTCTTGCTAGCCAGCACCCTTCCTTGGAAGCGCTTTTGTAGGCCTAAGAACACTGGGGCTCTGGGCTTCTCTAGCCACCTCATCTTCTGCTCATCCTCTCGCGCACTCTAAAGAGAGCTCAGGTGAGAAATTGCAAACGTCGAGCAATTGCTCCGAGATGAAAAGTGCCAGCACTGAAAGCTCTTGCTAGCCAGCACCCTTCCTTGGAAGCGCTTTCACAGGCGCAGCAACACTGGGGCTTTGCGCTTCTCTAGCCACCAAACGTCACGGTCCTTCTCTTTCCGTCTCGTAGACACGAGCTGAGAAATTGCAAACGTCGAGCAATTGCTCCGAGATGAAAAGTGCCAGCACTGAAAGCTGTTGCTAGCCAGCACCCTTCCTTGGAAGCGCTTTTGTAGGCCTAAGAACACTGGGGCTCTGGGCTTCTCTAGCCACCTAATCTTCTGCTCATCCTCTCGCGCACTCTAAAGAGAGCTCAGGTGAGAAATTGCAAACGTCGAGCAATTGCTCAGAGATGAAAAGTGCCAGCACTGAAAGCTCTTGCTAGCCAGCACCCTTCCTTGGAAGCGCTTTCACAGGCGCAGCAACACTGGGGCTTTGCGCTTCTCTAGCCACCAAACGTCACGGTCCTTCTCTTTCCGTCGGTAGACACGAGCTGAGAAATTGCAAACGTCGAGCAATTGCTCAGAGATGAAAAGTGCCAGCACTGAAAGCTGTTGCTAGCCAGCACCCTTCCTTGGAAGCGCTTTCACAGGCGCAGCAACACTGGGGCTTTGCGCTTCTCTAGCCACCAAACGTCACGGTCCTTCTCTTTCCGTCTCCTAGACACGAGCTGAGAAATTGCAAACGTCCAGCAATTGCTCCGAGATGAAAAGTGCCAGCACTGAAAGCTCTTGCTAGCCAGCACCCTTCCTTGGAAGCGCTTTCACAGGCGCAGCAACACTGGGACTTTGCGCTTCTATACGCACCAAATGTCACGGTCATTCTCTTTCCGTCTTGTAGACACGAGCTGAGAAATTGCAAACGTCGAGCAATTGCTCAGAGATGAAAAGTGCCAGCACTGAAAGCTGTTGCTAGCCAGCACCCTTCCTTGGAAGCGCTTTCACAGGCGCAGCAACACTGGGGCTTTGCGCTTCTCTAGCCACCAAATGTCACGGTCCTTCTCTTTCCGTCTCGTAGACACGAGCTGAGAAATTGCAAACGTCGAGCAATTGCTCAGAGATGAAAAGTGCCAGCACTGAAAGCTCTTGCTAGCCAGCACCCTTCCTTGGAAGCGCTTTCACAGGCGCAGCAACACTGGGGCTTTGCGCTTCTATACGCACCAAACGTCACGGTCCTTCTCTTTCCGTCTCGTAGACATGAGCTGAGAAATTGCAAACGTCGAGCAATTGCTCAGAGATAAAAAGTGCCAGCACTGAAAGCTCTTGCTAGCCAGCACCCTTCCTTGGAAGCGCTTTCACAGGCGCAGCAACACTGGGGCTTTGCGCTTCTCTACCCACCAAATGTCACGGTCCTTCTCTTTCCATCTCGTAGACACGAGCTGAGAAATTGCAAACGTCGAGCAATTGCTCAGAGATGAAAAGTGCCAGCACTGAAAGCTGTTGCTAGCCAGCACCCTTCCTTGGAAGCGCTTTTGTAGGCCTAAGAACACTGGGGCTCTGGGCTTCTCTAGCCACCTAATCTTCTGCTCATCCTCTCGCGCACTCTAAAGAGAGCTCAGGTGAGAAATTGCAAACGTCGAGCAATTGCTCAGAGATGAAAAGTGCCAGCACTGAAAGCTCTTGCTAGCCAGCACCCTTCCTTGGAAGCGCTTTTGTAGGCCTAAGAACACTGGGGCTCTGGGCTTCTCTAGCCACCTCATCTTCTGCTCATCCTCTCGCGCACTCTGAAGAGAGCTCAGGTGAGAAATTGCAAACGTCGAGCAATTGCTCAGAGATGAAAAGTGCCAGCACTGAAAGCTCTTGCTAGCCAGCACCCTTCCTTGGAAGCGCTTTCACAGGCGCAGCAACACTGGGGCTTTGCGCTTCTCTAGCCACCAAACGTCACGGTCCTTCTCTTTCCGTCTCGTAGACACGAGCTGAGAAATTGCAAACGTCGAGCAATTGCTCAGAGATGAAAAGTGCCAGCACTGAAAGCTGTTGCTAGCCAGCACCCTTCCTTGGAAGCGCTTTTGTAGGCCTAAGAACAGTGGGGCTCTGGGCTTCTCTAGCCACCTCATCTTCTGCTCATCCTCTCGCGCACTCTAAAGAGAGCTCACGTGAGAAATTGCAAACGTCGAGCAATTGCTCAGAGATGAAAAGTGCCAGCACTGAAAGCTGTTGCTAGCCAGCACCCTTCCTTGGAAGCGCTTTCACAGGCGCAGCAACACTGGGGCTTTGCGCTTCTATACGCACCAAACGTCACGGTCATTCTCTTTCCGTCTCGTAGACACGAGCTGAGAAATTGCAAACGTCGAGCAATTGCTCCGAGATGAAAAGTGCCAGCACTGAAAGCTCTTGCTAGCCAGCAGCCTTCCTTGGAAGCGCTTTTGTAGGCCTAAGAACACTGGGGCTCTGGGCTTCTCTAGCCACCTCATCTTCTGCTCATCCTCTCGCGCACTCTAAAGAGAGCTCAGGTGAGAAATTGCAAACGTCGAGCAATTGCTCAGAGATGAAAAGTGCCAGCACTGAAAGCTCTTGCTAGCCAGCACCCTTCCTTGGAAGCGCTTTCACAGGCGCAGCAACACTGGGGCTTTGCGCTTCTCTAGCCACCAAACGTCACGGTCCTTCTCTTTCCGTCTCGTAGACACGAGCTGAGAAATTGCAAATGTCGAGCAATTGCTCAGAGATGAAAAGTGCCAGCACTGAAAGCTGTTGCTAGCCAGCACCCTTCCTTGGAAGCGCTTTCACAGGCGCAGCAACACTGGGGCTTTGCGCTTCTATACGCACCAAACGTCACGGTCCTTCTCTTTCCGTCTCGTAGACACGAGCTGAGAAATTGCAAACGTCGAGCAATTGCTCAGAGATGAAAAGTGCCAGCACTGAAAGCTGTTGCTAGCCAGCACCCTTCCTTGGAAGCGCTTTTGTAGGCCTAAGAACACTGGGGCTCTGGGCTTCTCTAGCCACCTCATCTTCTGCTCATCCTCTCGCGCACTCTAAAGAGAGCTCAGGTGAGAAATTGCAAACGTCGAGCAATTGCTCAGAGATGAAAAGTGCCAGCACTGAAAGCTGTTGCTAGCCAGCACCGTTCCTTGGAAGCGCTTTCACAGGCGCAGCAACACTGGGGCTTTGCGCTTCTCTACCCACCAAACGTCACGGTCCTTCTCTTTCCATCTCGTAGACACGAGCTGAGAAATTGCAAACGTCAAGCAATTGCTCCGAGATGAAAAGTGCCAGCACTGAAAGCTCTTGCTAGCCAGCACCCTCCCTTGGAAGCGCTTTCACAAGCGCAGTAACACTGGGGCTTTGCTCTTCTATACGCACCAAACGTCACGGTCATTCTCTTTCCGTCTCGTAGACATGAGCTGAGAAATTGCAAATGTCGAGCAATTGCTCAGAGATGAAAAATGCCAGCACTGAAAGCTGTTGCTAGCCAGCACCCTTCCTTGGAAGCGCTTTCACAGGCGCAGCAACACTGGGGCTTTGCGCTTCTCTAGCCGCCAAACGTCACAGTCATTCTCTTTCCGTCTCGTAGACATGAGCTGAGAAATTGCCAACGTCGAGCAATTGCTCAGAGATGAAAAGTGCCAGCACTGAAAGCTGTTGCTAGCCAGCACCCTTCCTTGGAAGCGCTTTTGTAGGCCTAAGAACACTGGGGCTCTGGGCTTCCCTAGCCACCTCATCTTCTGCTCATCCTCTCGCGCACTCTAAAGAGAGCTCAGGTGAGAAATTGCAAACGTCGAGCAATTGCTCAGAGATGAAAAGTGCCAGCACTGAAAGCTCTTGCTGGCCAGCACCCTTCCTTGGAAGCTTTTTCACAGGCGCAGTAACACTGGGGCTTTGCACTTCTGTACGTACCAAACGTCACGGTCCTTCTCTTTCCGTCTCATAGACACGAGCTGAGAAATTGCAAACGTCGAGCAATTGCTCCGAGATGAAAAGTGCCAGCACTGAAAGCTCTTGCTAGCCAGCCCCCTTCCTTGGAAGCGCTTTTGTAGGCCTAAGAACACTGGGGCTCTGGGCTTCTCTAGCCACCTCATCTTCTGCTCATCCTCTCGCGCACTCTAAAGAGAGCTCAGGTGAGAAATTGCAAAGGTCGAGCAATTGCTCAGAGATGAAAAGTGCCAGCACTGAAAGCTCTTGCTAGCCAGCACCCTTCCTTGGAAGCGCTTTTGTAGGCCTAAGAACACTGGGGCTTTGCACTTCTGTACGCACCAAACGTCACGGTCCTTCTCTTTCCGTCTCGTAGACACGAGCTGAGAAATTGCAAACGTCGAGCAATTGCTCAGAGATGAAAAGTGCCAGCACTGAAAGCTGTTGCTAGCCAGCACCCTTCCTTGGAAGCGCTTTCACAGGCGCAGCAACACTGGGTCTTTGCGCTTCTATACGCACCAAACGTCACGGTCCTTCTCTTTCCGTCGGTAGACACGAGCTGAGAAATTGCAACCGTCGAGCAATTGCTCAGAGATGAAAAGTGCCAGCACTGAAAGCTGTTGCTAGCCAGCACCCTTCCTTGGAAGCGCTTTTGTAGGCCTAAGAACACTGGGGCTCTGGGCTTCTCTAGCCACCTCATCTTCTGCTCATCCTCTCGCGCACTCTAAAGAGAGCTCAGGTGAGAAATTACAAACGTCGAGCAATTGCTCAGAGATGAAAAGTGCCAGCACTGAAAGCTGTTGCTAGCCAGCACCCTTCCTTGGAAGCGCTTTCACAGGCGCAGCAACACTGGGGTTTTGCGCTTCTCTACCCACCAAACGTCATGGTCCTTCTCTTTCCGTCTCGTAGACACGAGCTGAGAAATTGCAAACGTCGAGCAATTGCTCAGAGATGAAAAGTGCCAGCACTGAAAGCTCTTGCTAGCCAGCACCCTTCCTTGGAAGCGCTTTCACAGGCGCAGCAACACTGGGGCTTTGCGCTTCTCTAGCCACCAAACGTCACGGTCCTTCTCTTTTCGTCTCGTAGACACGAGCTGAGAAATTGCAAACGTCGAGCAATTGCTCAGAGATGAAAAGTGCCAGCACTGAAAGCTGTTGCTAGCCAGCACCCTTCCTTGGAAGCGCTTTTGTAGGCCTAAGAACAGTGGGGCTCTGGGCTTCTCTAGCCACCTCATCTTCTGCTCATCCTCTCGCGCACTCTAAAGAGAGCTCAGGTGAGAAATTGCAAACGTCGAGCAATTGCTCAGAGATGAAAAGTGCCAGCACTGAAAGCTCTTGCTAGCCAGCACCCTTCCTTGGAAGCGCTTTCACAGGCGCAGCAACACTGGGGCTTTGCGCTTCTCTAGCCACCAAACGTCACGGTCCTTCTCTTTCCGTCTTGTAGACACGAGCTGAGAAATTGCAAACGTCGAGCAATTGCTCAGAGATGAAAAGTGCCAGCACTTAAAGCTCTTGCTAGCCAGCACCCTTCCTTGGAAGCGCTTTTGTAGGCCTAAGAACACTGGGGCTCTGGGCTTCTCTAGCCACCTCATCTTCTGCTCATCCTCTCGCGCACTCTAAAGAGAGCTCAGGTGAGAAATTGCAAACGTCGAGCAATTGCTCAGAGATGAAAAGTGCCAGCACTGAAAGCTCTTGCCAGCCAGCACCCTTCCTTGGAAGCGCTTTCACAGGCGCAGCAACACTGGGGCTTTGCGCTTCTCTAGCCACCAAACGTCACGGTCCTTCTCTTTCCGTCTCCTAGACACGAGCTGAGAAATTGCAAACGTCGAGCAATTGCTCCGAGATGAAAAGTGCCAGCACTGAAAGCTGTTGCTAGCCAGCACCCTTCCTTGGAAGAGCTTTCACAGGCGCAGCAACACTGGGGCTTTGCGCTTCTCTACCCACCAAACGTCACGGTCCTTCTCTTTCCGTCTCGTAGACACGAGCTGAGAAATTGCAAATGTCGAGCAATTGCTCCGAGATGAAAAGTGCCAGCACTGAAAGCTGTTGCTAGCCAGCACCCTTCCTTGGAAGCGCTTTCACAGGCGCAGCAACACTGGGGCTTTGCGCTTCTCTAGCCACCAAATGTCACGGTCATTCTCTTTCCGTCTTGAGAACACGAGCTGAGATATTGCAAACGTCGAGCAATTGCTCCGAGATGAAAAGTGCCAGCACTGAAAGCTGTTGCTAGCCAGCACCCTTCCTTGGAAGCGCTTTTGTAGGCCTAAGAACAGTGGGGCTCTGGGCTTCTCTAGCCACCTCATCTTCTGCTCATCCTCTCGCGCACTCTAAAGAGAGCTCAGGTGAGAAATTGCAAACGTCCAGCAATTGCTCAGAGATGAAAAGTGCCAGCACTGAAAGCTCTTGCTAGCCAGCACCCTTCCTTGGAAGCGCTTTCACAGGCGCAGCAACACTGGGGCTTTGCGCTTCTCTACCCACCAAACGTCACGGTCCTTCTCTTTCCCTCTCGTAGACACGAGCTGAGAAATTGCAAACGTCGAGCAATTGCTCAGAGATGAAAAGTGCCAGCACTGAAAGCGGTTGCTAGCCAGCACCCTTCCTTGGAAGCGCTTTTGTAGGCCTAAGAACACTGGGGCTCTGGGCTTCTCTAGCCACCTCATCTTCTGCTCATCCTCTCGCGCACTCTAAAGAGAGCTCAGGTGAGAAATTGCAAACGTCGAGCAATTGCTCAGAGATGAAAAGTGCCAGCACTGAAAGCTCTTGCTAGCCAGCACCCTTCCTTGGAAGCGCTTTCACAGGCGCAGCAACACTGGGGCTTTGCGCTTCTCTAGCCACCAAACGTCACGGTCCTTCTCTTTCCGTCTCGTAGACACGAGCTGAGAAATTGCAAATGTCGAGCAATTGCTCAGAGATGAAAAGTGCCAGCACTGAAAGCTGTTGCTAGCCAGCACCCTTCCTTGGAAGCGCTTTTGTAGGCCTAAGAACACTGGGGCTCTGGGCTTCTCTAGCCACCTCATCTTCTGCTCATCCTCTCGCGCACTCTAAAGAGAGCTCAGGTGAGAAATTGCAAACGTCCAGCAATTGCTCAGAGATGAAAAGTGCCAGCACTGAAAGCTCTTGCTAGCCAGCACCCTTCCTTGGAAGCGCTTTCACAGGCGCAGCAACACTGGGGCTTTGCGCTTCTATACGCACCAAACGTCACGGTCATTCTCTTTCCGTCTCGTAGACACGAGCTGAGAAATTGCAAACGTCGAGCAATTGCTCAGAGATGAAAAGTGCCAGCACTGAAAGCTGTTGCTAGCCAGCACCCTTCCTTGGAAGCGCTTTTGTAGGCCTAAGAAGACTGGGGCTCTGGGCTTCTCTAGCCACCTAATCTTCTGCTCATCCTCTCGCGCACTCTAAAGAGAGCTCAGGGGTGAAATTGCAAACGACGAGCAATTGCTCAGAGATGAAAAGTGCCAGCACTGAAAGCTGTTGCTAGCCAGCACCCTTCCTTGGAAGCGCTTTCACAGGCGCAGCAACACTGGGGCTTTGCGCTTCTCTAGCCACCAAACATCACGGTCCTTCTCTTTCCGTCTCCTAGACACGAGCTGAGAAATTGCAAACGTGGAGCAATTGCTCAGAGATGAAAAGGGCCAGCACTGAAAGCTCTTGCTAGCCAGCACCCTTCCTTGGAAGCGCTTTCACAGGCGCAGCAACACTGGGGCTTTGCGCTTCTCTAGCCACCAAACGTCACGGTCATTCTCTTTCCGTCTCGTAGACACGAGCTGAGAAATTGGAAATGTCGAGCAATTGCTCAGAGATGAAAAGTGCCAGCACTGAAAGCTGTTGCTAGCCAGCACCCTTCCTTGGAAGCGCTTTCACAGGCGCAGCATCACTGGGGCTTTGCGCTTCTATACGCACCAAACGTCACGGTCATTCTCTTTCCGCCTCGTAGACACGAGCTGAGAAATTGAAAACGTCAAGCAATTGCTCAGAGATGAAAAGTGCCAGCACTGAAAGCTCTTGCTAGCCAGCACCCTTCCTTGGAAGCGCTTTCACAAGCGCAGTAACACTGGGGCTTTGCTCTTCTATACGCACCAAAAGTCACGGTCATTCTCTTTCCGTCTCGTAGACATGAGCTGAGAAATTGCAAATGTCGAGCAATTGCTCAGAGATGAAAAGTGCCAGCACTGAAAGCTGTTGCTAGCCAGCAACCTTCCTTGGAAGCGCTTTCACAGGCGCAGCAACACTGGGGCTTTGCGCTTCTCTAGCCGCCAAACGTCACAGTCATTCTCTTTCCGTCTCGTAGACATGAGCTGAGAAATTGCAAACGTCGAGCAATTGCTCAGAGATGAAAAGTGCCAGCACTGAAAGCTGTTGCTAGCCAGCACCCTTCCTTGGAAGCGCTTTTGTAGGCCTAAGAACACTGGGGCTCTGGGCTTCCCTAGCCACCTCATCTTCTGCTCATCCTCTCGCGCACTCTAAAGAGAGCTCAGGTGAGAAATTGCAAACGACGAGCAATTGCTCAGAGATGAAAAGTGCCAGCACTGAAAGCTGTTGCTAGCCAGCACCCTTCCTTGGAAGCGCTTTCACAGGCGCAGTAACACTGGGGCTTTGCACTTCTGTACGTACCAAACGTCACGGTCCTTCTCTTTCCGTCTCATAGACACGAGCTGAGAAATTGCAAACGTCAAGCAATTGCTCCGAGATGAAAAGTGCCAGCACTGAAAGCTCTTGCTAGCCAGCACCCTTCCTTGGAAGCGCTTTGTAGGCCTAAGAACACTGGGGCTCTGGGCTTCTCTAGCCACCTCATCTTCTGCTCATCCTCTCGCGCACTCTAAAGAGAGCTCAGGTGAGAAATTGCAAACGTCGAGCAATTGCTCAGAGATGAAAAGTGCCAGCACTGAAAGCTGTTGCTAGCCAGCACCCTTCCTTGGAAGCGCTTTCACAGGCGCAGCAACACTGGGGCTTTGCGCTTCTCTAGCCACCAAACGTCACGGTCATTCTCTTTCCGTCTCGTAGACACGAGCTGAGAAATTGCAAACGTCGAGCAATTGCTCAGAGATGAAAAGTGCCAGCACTGAAAGCTCTTGCTAGCCAGCACCCTTCCTTGGAAGCGCTTTTGTAGGCCTAAGAACACTGGGGCTCTGGGCTTCTCTAGCCACCTCATCTTCTGCTCATCCTCTCGCGCACTCTAAAGAGAGCTCAGGTGAGAAATTGCAAACGTCGAGCAATTGCTCAGAGATGAAAAGTGCCAGCACTGAAAGCTCTTGCCAGCCAGCACCCTTCCTTGGAAGCGCTTTCACAGGCGCAGCAACACTGGGGCTTTGCGCTTCTCTACCCACCAAACGTCACGGTCCTTCTCTTTCCGTCTCCTAGACACGAGCTGAGAAATTGCAAACGTCGAGCAATTGCTCAGAGAGGAAAAGTGCCAGCACTGAAAGCTGTTGCTAGCCAGCACCCTTCCTTGGAAGAGCTTTCACAGGCGCAGCAACACTGGGGCTTTGCGCTTCTCTAGCCACCAAACGTCACGGTCCTTCTCTTTCCGTCTCGTAGACATGAGCTGAGAAATTGCAAACGTCGAGCAATTGCTCAGAGATGAAAAGTGCCAGCACTGAAAGCTCTTGCTAGCCAGCACCCTTCCTTGGAAGCGCTTTCACAGGCGCAGCAACACTGGGGCTTTGCGCTTCTCTAGCCGCCAAACGTCACGGTCATTCTCTTTCCATCTCGTAGACACGAGCTGATAAATTGCAAACGTCGAGCAATTGCTCCGAGATGAAAAGTGCCAGCACTGAAAGCTGTTGCTAGCCAGCACCCTTCCTTGGAAGCGCTTTTGTAGGCCTAAGAACACTGGGGCTCTGGGCTTCTCTAGCCACCTCATCTTCTGCTCATCCTCTCGCGCACTCTAAAGAGAGCTCAGGTGAGAAATTGCAAACGTCCAGCAATTGCTCAGAGATGAAAAGTGCCAGCACTGAAAGCTCTTGCTAGCCAGCACCCTTCCTTGGAAGCGCTTTCACAGGCGCAGCAACACTGGGGCTTTGCGCTTCTATACGCACCAAACGTCACGGTCCTTCTCTTTCCATCTCGTAGACACGAGCTGAGAAATTGCAAACGTCGAGCAATTGCTCAGAGATGAAAAGTGCCAGCACTGAAAGCTGTTGCTAGCCAGCACCCTTCCTTGGAAGCGCTTTTGTAGGCCTAAGAACACTGGGGCTCTGGGCTTCTCTAGCCACCTCATCTTCTGCTCATCCTCTCGTGCAGTCTAAAGAGAGCTCAGGTGAGAAATTGCAAACGTCGAGCAATTGCTCAGAGATGAAAAGTGCCAGCACTGAAAGCTGTTGCTAGCCAGCACCCTTCCTTGGAAGCGCTTTTGTAGGCCTAAGAACACTGGGGCTCTGGGCTTCTCTAGCCACCTCATCTTCTGCTCATCCTCTCGCGCACTCTAAAGAGAGCTCAGGTGAGAAATTGCAAACGTCGAGCAATTGCTCAGAGATGAAAAGTGCCAGCACTGAAAGCTGTTGCTAGCCAGCACCCTTCCTTGGAAGCGCTTTCACAGGCGCAGCAACACTGGGGCTTTGCGCTTCTATACGCACCAAACGTCACGGTCCTTCTCTTTCCGTCTCGTAGACACGAGCTGAGAAATTGCAAACGTCGAGCAATTGCTCCGAGATGAAAAGTGCCAGCACTGAAAGCTGTTGCTAGCCAGCACCCTTCCTTGGAAGCGCTTTTGTAGGCCTAAGAAGACTGGGGCTCTGGGCTTCTCTAGCCACCTCATCTTCTGCTCATCCTCTCGCGCACTCTAAAGAGAGCTCAGGTGAGAAATTGCAAACGACGAGCAATTGCTCAGAGATGAAAAGTGCCAGCACTGAAAGCTCTTGCTAGACAGCACCCTTCCTTGGAAGCGCTTTCACAGGCGCAGCAACACTGGGGCTTTGCGCTTCTCTAGCCACCAAACATCACGGTCCTTCTCTTTCCGTCTCCTAGACACGAGCTGAGAAATTGCAAACGTCGAGCAATTGCTCAGAGATGAAAAGTGCCAGCACTGAAAGCTCTTGCTAGCCAGCACCCTTCCTTGGAAGCGCTTTCACAGGCGCAGCAACACTGGGGCTTTGCGCTTCTCTAGCCACCAAACGTCACGGTCCTTCTCTTTCCGTCTCGTAGACACGAGCTGAGAAATTGCAAACGTCCAGCAATTGCTCAGAGATGAAAAGTGCCAGCACTGAAAGCTGTTGCTAGCCAGCACCCTTCCTTGGAAGCGCTTTCACAAGCGCAGCAACACTGGGGCTTTGCTCTTCTATACGCACCAAACGTCACGGTCCTTCTCTTTCCGTCTCGTAGACATGAGCTGAGAAATTGCAAATGTCGAGCAATTGCTCAGAGATGAAAAGTGCCAGCACTGAAAGCTCTTGCTAGCCAGCACCCTTCCTTGGAAGCGCTTTCACAGGCGCAGCAACACTGGGGCTTTGCGCTTCTCTAGCCACCAAACGTCACGGTCCTTCTCTTTCCGTCTCGTAGACATGAGCTGAGAAATTGCAAACGTCGAGCAATTGCTCAGAGATGAAAAGTGCCAGCACTGAAAGCTGTTGCTAGCCAGCACCCTTCCTTGGAAGCGCTTTTGTAGGCCTAAGAACACTGGGGCTCTGGGCTTCCCTAGCCACCTCATCTTCTGCTCATCCTCTCGCGCACTCTAAAGAGAGCTCAGGTGAGAAATTGCAAACGACGAGCAATTGCTCAGAGATGAAAAGTGCCAGCACTGAAAGCTGTTGCTAGCCAGCACCCTTCCTTGGAAGCTTTTTCACAGGCGCAGTAACACTGGGGCTTTGCACTTCTGTATGTACCAAACGTCACGGTCCTTCTCTTTCCGTCTCATAGACACGAGCTGAGAAATTGCAAACGTCAAGCAATTGCTCAGAGATGAAAAGTGCCAGCACTTAAAGCTCTTGCTAGCCAGCACCCTTCCTTGGAAGCGCTTTGTAGGCCTAAGAACACTGGGGCTCTGGGCTTCTCTAGCCACCTCATCTTCTGCTCATCCTCTCGCGCACTCTAAAGAGAGCTCAGGTGAGAAATTGCAAACGTCGAGCAATTGCTCAGAGATGAAAAGTGCCAGCACTGAAAGCTCTTGCTAGCCAGCACCCTTCCTTGGAAGCGCTTTCACAGGCGCAGCAACACTGGGGCTTTGCGCTTCTCTAGCCACCAAACGTCACGGTCCTTCTCTTTCCGTCTCGTAGACACGAGCTGAGAAATTGCAAACGTCGAGCAATTGCTCAGAGATGAAAAGTGCCAGCACTGAAAGCTGTTGCTAGCCAGCACCCTTCCTTGGAAGCGCTTTCACAGGCGCAGCAACACTGGGGCTTTGCGCTTCTCTAGCCACCAAACGTCACGGTCCTTCTCTTTCCGTCGGTAGACACGAGCTGAGAAATTGCAAACGTCGAGCAATTGCTCAGAGATGAAAAGTGCCAGCACTGAAAGCTGTTGCTAGCCAGCACCCTTCCTTGGAAGCGCTTTTGTAGGCCTAAGAACACTGGGGCTCTGGGATTCTCTAGCCACCTCATCTTCTGCTCATCCTCTCGCGCACTCTAAAGAGAGCTCAGGTGAGAAATTACAAACGTCGAGCAATTGCTCAGAGATGAAAAGTGCCAGCACTGAAAGCTCTTGCTAGCCAGCACCCTTCCTTGGAAGCGCTTTCACAGGCGCAGCAACACTGGGGCTTTGCGCTTCTCTACGCACCAAATGTCACGGTCCTTCTCTTTCCGTCTTGTAGACACGAGCTGAGAAATTGCAAACGTCGAGCAATTGCTCCGAGATGAAAAGTGCCAGCACTGAAAGCTGTTGCTAGCCAGCACCCTTCCTTGGAAGCGCTTTTGTAGGCCTAAGAACACTGGGGCTCTGGGCTTCTCTAGCCACCTCATCTTCTGCTCATCCTCTCGCGCACTCTAAAGAGAGCTTAGGTGAGAAATTGCAAACGTCGAGCAATTGCTCAGAGATGAAAAGTGCCAGCACTGAAAGCTCTTGCTAGCCAGCACCCTTCCTTGGAAGCGCTTTCACAGGCGCAGCAACACTGGGACTTTGCGCTTCTATACGCACCAAACGTCACGGTCATTCTCTTTCCGCCTCGTAGACACGAGCTGAGAAATTGAAAACGTCAAGCAATTGCTCAGAGATGAAAAGTGCCAGCACTGAAAGCTCTTGCTAGCCAGCACCCTTCCTTGGAAGCGCTTTCACAAGCGCAGTAACACTGGGGCTTTGCTCTTCTATACGCACCAAACGTCACGGTCATTCTCTTTCCGTCTCGTAGACATGAGCTGAGAAATTGCAAATGTCGAGCAATTGCTCAGAGATGAAAAGTGCCAGCACTGAAAGCTGTTGCTAGCCAGCACCCTTCCTTGGAAGCGCTTTCACAGGCGCAGCAACACTGGGGCTTTGCGCTTCTCTAGCCGCCAAACGTCACAGTCATTCTCTTTCCGTCTCGTAGACATGAGCTGAGAAATTGCAAACGTCGAGCAATTGCTCCGAGATGAAAAGTGCCAGCACTGAAAGCTGTTGCTAGCCAGCCCCCTTCCTTGGAAGCTTTTTCACAGGTGCAGTAACACTGGGGCTTTGCACTTCTGTACGTACCAAACGTCACGGTCCTTCTCTTTCCGTCTCCTAGACACGAGCTGAGAAATTGCAAACGTCGAGCAATTGCTCCGAGATGAAAAGTGCCAGCACTGAAAGCTGTTGCTAGCCAGCACCCTTCCTTGGAAGCGCTTTTGTAGGCTTAAGAACACTGGGGCTCTGGGCTTCTCTAGCCACCTCATCTTCTGCTCATCCTCTCGCGCACTCTAAAGAGAGCTCAGGTGAGAAATTGCAAACGTCGAGCAATTGCTCAGAGATGAAAAGTGCCAGCACTGAAAGCTGTTGCTAGCCAGCACCCTTCCTTGGAAGCGCTTTCACAGGCGCAGCAACACTGGGGCTTTGCGCTTCTATACGCACCAAACGTCACGGTCCTTCTCTTTCCGTCTTGTAGACACGAGCTGAGAAATTGCAAACGTCGAGCAATTGCTCCGAGATGAAAAGTGCCAGCACTGAAAGCTGTTGCTAGCCAGCACCCTTCCTTGGAAGCGCTTTTGTAGGCCTAAGAAGACTGGGGCTCTGGGCTTCTCTAGCCACCTCATCTTCTGCTCATCCTCTCGCGCACTCTAAAGAGAGCTCAGGTGAGAAATTGCAAACGTCGAGCAATTGCTCAGAGATGAAAAGTGCCAGCACTGAAAGCTCTTGCTAGCCAGCACCCTTCCTTGGAAGCGCTTTCACAGGCGCAGCAACACTGGGGCTTTGCGCTTCTCTAGCCACCAAACGTCACGGTCCTTCTCTTTCCGTCTCGTAGACACGAGCTGAGAAATTGCAAACGTCGAGCAATTGCTCAGAGATGAAAAGTGCCAGCACTGAAAGCTGTTGCTAGCCAGCACCCTTCCTTGGAAGCGCTTTCACAAGCGCAGCAACACTGGGGCTTTGCGCTTCTATACGCACCAAACGTCACGGTCCTTCTCTTTCCGTCGGTAGACACGAGCTGAGAAATTGCAACCGTCGAGCAATTGCTCAGAGATGAAAAGTGCCAGCACTGAAAGCTCTTGCTAGCCAGCACCCTTCCTTGGAAGCGCTTTCACAGGCGCAGCAACACTGGGGCTTTGCGCTTCTCTACCCACCAAACGTCACGGTCCTTCTCTTTCCGTCTCCTAGATACGAGCTGAGAAATTGCAAACGTCGAGCAATTGCTCCGAGATGAAAAGTGCCAGCACTGAAAGCTGTTGCTAGCCAGCACCCTTCCTTGGAAGCGCTTTTGTAGGCCTAAGAACACTGGGGCTCTGGGCTTCTCTAGCCACCTCATCTTCTGCTCATCCTCTCGCGCACTCTAAAGAGAGCTTAGGTGAGAAATTGCAAACATCGAGCAATTGCTCAGAGATGAAAAGTGCCAGCACTGAAAGCTCTTGCTAGCCAGCAGCCTTCCTTGGAAGCGCTTTCACAGGCGCAGCAACACTGGGGCTTTGCGCTTCTCTAGCCACCAAACGTCACGGTCCTTCTCTTTCCGTCTCGTAGACACGAGCTGAGAAATTGCAAACGTCGAGCAATTGCTCAGAGATGAAAAGTGCCAGCACTGAAAGCTGTTGCTAGCCAGCACCCTTCCTTGGAAGCGCTTTCACAAGCGCAGCAACACTGGGGCTTTGCGCTTCTATACGCACCAAACGTCACGGTCCTTCTCTTTCCGTCGGTAGACACGAGCTGAGAAATTGCAACCGTCGAGCAATTGCTCAGAGATGAAAAGTGCCAGCACTGAAAGCTCTTGCTAGCCAGCACCCTTCCTTGGAAGCGCTTTCACAGGCGCAGCAACACTGGGGCTTTGCGCTTCTCTACCCACCAAACGTCACGGTCCTTCTCTTTCCGTCTCCTAGATACGAGCTGAGAAATTGCAAACGTCGAGCAATTGCTCCGAGATGAAAAGTGCCAGCACTGAAAGCTGTTGCTAGCCAGCACCCTTCCTTGGAAGCGCTTTTGTAGGCCTAAGAACACTGGGGCTCTGGGCTTCTCTAGCCACCTCATCTTCTGCTCATCCTCTCGCGCACTCTAAAGAGAGCTCAGGTGAGAAATTGCAAACGTCCAGCAATTGCTCAGAGATGAAAAGTGCCAGCACTGAAAGCTCTTGCTAGCCAGCACCCTTCCTTGGAAGCGCTTTCACAGGCGCAGCAACACTGGGGCTTTGCGCTTCTCTACCCACCAAACGTCATGGTCCTTCTCTTTCCGTCTCGTAGACACGAGCTGAGAAATTGCAAACGTCGAGCAATTGCTCCGAGATGAAAAGTGCCAGCACTGAAAGCTCTTGCTAGCCAGCACCCTTCCTTGGAAGCGCTTTTGTAGGCCTAAGAAGACTGGGGCTCTGGGCTTCTCTAGCCACCTCATCTTCTGCTCATCCTCTCGCGCACTCTAAAGAGAGCTCAGGTGAGAAATTGCAAACGTCGAGCAATTGCTCAGAGATGAAAAGTGCCAGCACTGAAAGCTCTTGCTAGCCAGCACCCTTCCTTGGAAGCGCTTTCACAGGCGCAGCAACACTGGGGCTTTGCGCTTCTATACGCACCAAACGTCACGGTCATTCTCTTTCCGTCTCGTAGACACGAGCTGAGAAATTGCAAACGTCGAGCAATTGCTCAGAGATGAAAAGTGCCAGCACTGAAAGCTCTTGCTAGCCAGCACCCTTCCTTGGAAGCGCTTTCACAGGCGCAGCAACACTGGGGCTTTGCGCTTCTCTAGCCACCAAACGTCACGGTCCTTCTCTTTCCGTCTCGTAGACACGAGCTGAGAAATTGCAAACGTCGAGCAATTGCTCAGAGATGAAAAGTGCCAGCACTTAAAGCTCTTGCTAGCCAGCACCCTTCCTTGGAAGCGCTTTCACAGGCGCAGCAACACTGGGGCTTTGCGCTTCTATACGCACCAAACGTCACGGTCCTTCTCTTTCCGTCGGTAGACACGAGCTGAGAAATTGCAAACGTCGAGCAATTGCTCCGAGATGAAAAGTGCCAGCACTGAAAGCTGTTGCTAGCCAGCACCCTTCCTTGGAAGCGCTTTTGTAGGCCTAAGAACACTGGGGCTCTGGGATTCTCTAGCCACCTCATCTTCTGCTCATCCTCTCGCGCACTCTAAAGAGAGCTCAGGTGAGAAATTGCAAAGGTCGAGCAATTGCTCAGAGATGAAAAGTGCCAGCACTGAAAGCTCTTGCTAGCCAGCACCCTTCCTTGGAAGCGCTTTCACAGGCGCAGCAACACTGGGACTTTGCGCTTCTATACGCACCAAACGTCACGGTCATTCTCTTTCCGCCTCGTAGACACGAGCTGAGAAATTGAAAACGTCAAGCAATTGCTCAGAGATGAAAAGTGCCAGCACTGAAAGCTCTTGCTAGCCAGCACCCTTCCTTGGAAGCGCTTTCACAAGCGCAGTAACACTGGGGCTTTGCTCTTCTATACGCACCAAACGTCACGGTCATTCTCTTTCCGTCTCGTAGACATGAGCTGAGAAATTGCAAATGTCGAGCAATTGCTCAGAGATGAAAAGTGCCAGCACTGAAAGCTGTTGCTAGCCAGCACCCTTCCTTGGAAGCGCTTTCACAGGCGCAGCAACACTGGGGCTTTGCGCTTCTCTAGCCGCCAAACGTCACAGTCATTCTCTTTCCGTCTCGTAGACATGAGCTGAGAAATTGCAAACGTCGAGCAATTGCTCCGAGATGAAAAGTGCCAGCACTGAAAGCTGTTGCTAGCCAGCACCCTTCCTTGGAAGCGCTTTTGTAGGCCTAAGAACACTGGGGCTCTGGGCTTCTCTAGCCACCTCATCTTCTGCTCATCCTCTCGCGCACTCTAAAGAGAGCTCAGGTGAGAAATTGCAAACGTCGAGCAATTGCTCAGAGATGAAAAGTGCCAGCACTGAAAGCTGTTGCTGGCCAGCACCCTTCCTTGGAAGCTTTTTCACAGGTGCAGTAACACTGGGGCTTTGCACTTCTGTACGTACCAAACGTCACTGTCCTTCTCTTTCCGTCTCATAGACACGAGCTGAGAAATTGCAAATGTCGAGCAATTGCTCCGAGATGAAAAGTGCCAGCACTGAAAGCTCTTGCTAGCCAGCACCCTTCCTTGGAAGCGCTTTTGTAGGCCTAAGAACACTGGGGCTCTGGGCTTCTCTAGCCACCTCATCTTCTGCTCATCCTCTCGCGCACTCTAAAGAGAGCTCAGGTGAGAAATTGCAAACGTCGAGCAATTGCTCAGAGATGAAAAGTGCCAGCACTGAAAGCTCTTGCTAGCCAGCACCCTTCCTTGGAAGCGCTTTCACAGGCGCAGTAACACTGGGGCTTTGCACTTCTGTACGCACCAAACGTCACGGTCCTTCTCTTTCCGTCTCGTAGACACGAGCTGAGAAATTGCAAACGTCCAGCAATTGCTCCGAGATGAAAAGTGCCAGCACTGAAAGCTGTTGCTAGCCAGCACCCTTCCTTGGAAGCGCTTTCACAGGCGCAGCAACACTGGGGCTTTGCGCTTCTCTAGCCACCAAACGTCACGGTCCTTCTCTTTCCGTCTTGTAGACACGAGCTGAGAAATTGCAAACGTCGAGCAATTGCTCCGAGATGAAAAGTGCCAGCACTGAAAGCTGTTGCTAGCCAGCCCCCTTCCTTGGAAGCGCTTTTGTAGGCCTAAGAACAGTGGGGCTCTGGGCTTCTCTAGCCACCTCATCTTCTGCTCATCCTCTCGCGCACTCTAAAGAGAGCTCAGGTGAGAAATTGCAAACGTCGAGCAATTGCTCAGAGATGAAAAGTGCCAGCACTGAAAGCTCTTGCTAGCCAGCAGCCTTCCTTGGAAGCGCTTTCACAGGCGCAGCAACACTGGGGCTTTGCGCTTCTCTAGCCACCAAACGTCACGGTCCTTCTCTTTCCGTCTCGTAGACACGAGCTGAGAAATTGCAAACGTCGAGCAATTGCTCAGAGATGAAAAGTGCCAGCACTGAAAGCTCTTGCTAGCCAGCACCCTTCCTTGGAAGCGCTTTCACAAGCGCAGTAACACTGGGGCTTTGCACTTCTCTAGCTACCAAATGTCACGGTCCTTCTCTTTCCGTCTCGTAGACATGAGCTGAGAAATTGCAAACGTCGAGCAATTGCTCAGAGATAAAAAGTGCCAGCACTGAAAGCTGTTGCTAGCCAGCACCCTTCCTTGGAAGCGCTTTCACAGGCGCAGTAACACTGGGACTTTGCGCTTCTCTAGCCACCAAACGTCACGGTCATTCTCTTTCCGTCTCGTAGACACGAGCTGAGAAATTGCAAACGTCGAGCAATTGCTCAGAGATGAAAAGTGCCAGCACTGAAAGCTGTTGCTAGCCAGCACCCTTCCTTGGAAGCGCTTTTGTAGGCCTAAGAACACTGGGGCTCTGGGCTTCTCTAGCCACCTCATCTTCTGCTCATCCTCTCGCGCACTCTAAAGAGAGCTTAGGTGAGAAATTGCAAACGTCGAGCAATTGCTCAGAGATGAAAAGTGCCAGCACTGAAAGCTGTTGCTAGCCAGCACCCTTCCTTGGAAGCGCTTTCACAGGCGCAGCAACACTGGGACTTTGCGCTTCTATACGCACCAAACGTCACGGTCATTCTCTTTCCGCCTCGTAGACACGAGCTGAGAAATTGAAAACGTCAAGCAATTGCTCAGAGATGAAAAGTGCCAGCACTGAAAGCTCTTGCTAGCCAGCACCCTTCCTTGGAAGCGCTTTCACAAGCGCAGTAACACTGGGGCTTTGCTCTTCTATACGCACCAAACGTCACGGTCATTCTCTTTCCGTCTCGTAGACATGAGCTGAGAAATTGCAAACATCGAGCAATTGCTCAGAGATGAAAAGTGCCAGCACTGAAAGCTGTTGCTAGCCAGCACCCTTCCTTGGAAGCGCTTTCACAGGCGCAGCAACACTGGGGCTTTGCGCTTCTATACGCACCAAACGTCACGGTCATTCTCTTTCCGTCTCGTAGACACGAGCTGAGAAATTGCAAACGTCGAGCAATTGCTCCGAGATGAAAAGTGCCAGCACTGAAAGCTGTTGCTAGCCAGCACCCTTCCTTGGAAGCGCTTTTGTAGGCCTAAGAACAGTGGGGCTCTGGGCTTCTCTAGCCACCTCATCTTCTGCTCATCCTCTCGCGCACTCTAAAGAGAGCTCAGGTGAGAAATTGCAAACGTCGAGCAATTGCTCAGAGATGAAAAGTGCCAGCACTGAAAGCTGTTGCTAGCCAGCACCCTTCCTTGGAAGCGCTTTCACAGGTGCAGCAACACTGGGCCTTTGCACTTCTCTAGCCACCAAACGTCACGGTCCTTCTCTTTCCGTCTCCTAGACACGAGCTGAGAAATTGCAAACGTCGAGCAATTGCTCAGAGATGAAAAGTGCCAGCACTGAAAGCTGTTGCTAGCCAGCACCCTTCCTTGGAAGCGCTTTCACAGGCGCAGCAACACTGGGGCTTTGCGCTTCTATACGCACCAAACGTCACGGTCCTTCTCTTTCCGTCTCCTAGACACGAGCTGAGAAATTGCAAACGTCCAGCAATTGCTCCGAGATGAAAAGTGCCAGCACTGAAAGCTCTTGCTAGCCAGCACCCTTCCTTGGAAGCGCTTTTGTAGGCCTAAGAACACTGGGGCTCTGGGCTTCTCTAGCCACCTCATCTTCTGCTCATCCTCGCGCGCACTCTAAAGAGAGCTCAGGTGAGAAATTGCAAACGTCGAGCAATTGCTCAGAGATGAAAAGTGCCAGCACTGAAAGCTGTTGCTAGCCAGCACCCTTCCTTGGAAGCGCTTTCACAGGCGCAGCAACACTGGGCCTTTGCACTTCTCTAGCCACCAAACGTCACGGTCCTTCTCTTTCCGTCTCCTAGACACGAGCTGAGAAATTGCAAACGTCGAGCAATTGCTCAGAGATGAAAAGTGCCAGCACTGAAAGCTCTTGCTAGCCAGCACCCTTCCTTGGAAGCGCTTTCACAGGCGCAGCAACACTGGGGCTTTGCGCTTCTCTAGCCACCAAACGTCACGGTCATTCTCTTTCCGTCTCCTAGACACGAGCTGAGAAATTGCAAACGTCGAGCAATTGCTCAGAGATGAAAAGTGCCAGCACTGAAAGCTGTTGCTAGCCAGCACCCTTCCTTGGAAGCGCTTTCACAGGCGCAGCAACACTGGGGCTTTGCGCTTCTCTAGCCACCAAACGTCACGGTCCTTCTCTTTCCGTCTCGTAGACACGAGCTGAGAAATTGCAAACGTCGAGCAATTGCTCAGAGATGAAAAGTGCCAGCACTGAAAGCTCTTGCTAGCCAGCACCCTTCCTTGGAAGCGCTTTTGTAGGCCTAAGAACACTGGGGCTCTGGGCTTCTCTAGCCACCTCATCTTCTGCTCATCCTCTCGCGCACTCTAAAGAGAGCTCAGGTGAGAAATTGCAAACGTCGAGCAATTGCTCAGAGATGAAAAGTGCCAGCACTGAAAGCTCTTGCCAGCCAGCAGCCTTCCTTGGAAGCGCTTTCACAGGCGCAGCAACACTGGGGCTTTGCGCTTCTCTAGCCACCAAACGTCACGGTCCTTCTCTTTCCGTCTCCTAGACACGAGCTGAGAAATTGCAAACGTCGAGCAATTGCTCAGAGAGGAAACGTGCCAGCACTGAAAGCTGTTGCTAGCCAGCACCCTTCCTTGGAAGAGCTTTCACAGGCGCAGCAACACTGGGGCTTTGCGCTTCTCTAGCCACCAAACGTCACGGTCCTTCTCTTTCCGTCTCGTAGACATGAGCTGAGAAATTGCAACCGTCGAGCAATTGCTCAGAGATGAAAAGTGCCAGCACTGAAAGCTCTTGCTAGCCAGCACCCTTCCTTGGAAGCGCTTTCACAGGCGCAGCAACACTGGGGCTTTGCGCTTCTATACGCACCAAACGTCACGGTCATTCTCTTTCCGTCTCGTAGACACGAGCTGAGAAATTGCAAACGTCGAGCAATTGCTCCGAGATGAAAAGTGCCAGCACTGAAAGCTGTTGCTAGCCAGCACCCTTCCTTGGAAGCGCTTTTGTAGGCCTAAGAACACTGGGGCTCTGGGCTTCTCTAGCCACCTAATCTTCTGCTCATCCTCTCGCGCACTCTAAAGAGAGCTCAGGTGAGAAATTGCAAACGTCCAGCAATTGCTCAGAGATGAAAAGTGCCAGCACTGAAAGCTCTTGCTAGCCAGCACCCTTCCTTGGAAGCGCTTTCACAGGCGCAGCAACACTGGGGCTTTGCGCTTCTATACGCACCAAACGTCACGGTCCTTCTCTTTCCATCTCGTAGACACGAGCTGAGAAATTGCAAACGTGGAGCAATTGCTCAGAGATGAAAAGTGCCAGCACTGAAAGCTGTTGCTAGCCAGCACCCTTCCTTGGAAGCGCTTTTGTAGGCCTAAGAACACTGGGGCTCTGGGCTTCTCTAGCCACCTCATCTTCTGCTCATCCTCTCGTGCAGTCTAAAGAGAGCTCAGGTGAGAAATTGCAAACGTCGAGCAATTGCTCAGAGATGAAAAGTGCCAGCACTGAAAGCTGTTGCTAGCCAGCACCCTTCCTTGGAAGCGCTTTTGTAGGCCTAAGAACACTGGGGCTCTGGGCTTCCCTAGCCACCTCATCTTCTGCTCATCCTCTCGCGCACTCTAAAGAGAGCTCAGGTGAGAAATTGCAAACGACGAGCAATTGCTCAGAGATGAAAAGTGCCAGCACTGAAAGCTCTTGCTAGCCAGCACCCTTCCTTGGAAGCGCTTTCACAGGCGCAGCAACACTGGGGCTTTGCGCTTCTATACGCACCAAACGTCACGGTCCTTCTCTTTCCGTCTCGTAGACACGAGCTGAGAAATTGCAAATGTCGAGCAATTGCTCCGAGATGAAAAGTGCCAGCACTGAAAGCTGTTGCTAGCCAGCACCCTTCCTTGGAAGCGCTTTTGTAGGCCTAAGAACACTGGGGCTCTGGGCTTCTCTAGCCACCTCATCTTCTGCTCATCCTCTCGCGCACTCTAAAGAGAGCTCAGGTGAGAAATTGCAAACGACGAGCAATTGCTCAGAGATGAAAAGTGCCAGCACTGAAAGCTCTTGCTAGCCAGCAGCCTTCCTTGGAAGCGCTTTCACAGGCGCAGCAACACTGGGGCTTTGCGCTTCTCTAGCCACCAAACGTCACGGTCCTTCTCTTTCCGTCTCCTAGACACGAGCTGAGAAATTGCAAACGTCCAGCAATTGCTCAGAGATGAAACGTGCCAGCACTGAAAGCTCTTGCTAGCCAGCACCCTTCCTTGGAAGCGCTTTCACAGGCGCAGCAACACTGGGGCTTTGCGCTTCTCTAGCCACCAAACGTCACGGTCCTTCTCTTTCCGTCTCGTAGACACGAGCTGAGAAATTGAAAACGTCAAGCAATTGCTCAGAGATGAAAAGTGCCAGCACTGAAAGCTGTTGCTAGCCAGCACCCTTCCTTGGAAGCGCTTTCACAAGCGCAGTAACACTGGGGCTTTGCTCTTCTATACGCACCAAACGTCACGGTCCTTCTCTTTCCGTCTCGTAGACATGAGCTGAGAAATTGCAAATGTCGAGCAATTGCTCAGAGATGAAAAGTGCCAGCACTGAAAGCTGTTGCTAGCCAGCACCCTTCCTTGGAAGCGCTTTCACAGGCGCAGCAACACTGGGGCTTTGCGCTTCTCTAGCCGCCAAACGTCACAGTCATTCTCTTTCCGTCTCGTAGACATGAGCTGAGAAATTGCAAACGTCGAGCAATTGCTCAGAGATGAAAAGTGCCAGCACTGAAAGCTGTTGCTAGCCAGCACCCTTCCTTGGAAGCGCTTTTGTAGGCCTAAGAACACTGGGGCTCTGGGCTTCCCTAGCCACCTCATCTTCTGCTCATCCTCTCGCGCACTCTAAAGAGAGCTCAGGTGAGAAATTGCAAACGACGAGCAATTGCTCAGAGATGAAAAGTGCCAGCACTGAAAGCTGTTGCTAGCCAGCACCCTTCCTTGGAAGCTTTTTCACAGGCGCAGCAACACTGGGACTTTGCGCTTCTCTAGCCACCAAACGTCACGGTCCTTCTCTTTCCGTCTCGTAGACACGAGCTGAGAAATTGCAAACGTCAAGCAATTGCTCAGAGATGAAAAGTGCCAGCACTTAAAGCTCTTGCTAGCCAGCACCCTTCCTTGGAAGCGCTTTGTAGGCCTAAGAACACTGGGGCTCTGGGCTTCTCTAGCCACCTCATCTTCTGCTCATCCTCTCGCGCACTCTAAAGAGAGCTCAGGTGAGAAATTGCAAACGTCGAGCAATTGCTCCGAGATGAAAAGTGCCAGCACTGAAAGCTGTTGCTAGCCAGCACCCTTCCTTGGAAGCGCTTTCACAGGCGCAGCAACACTGGGGCTTTGCGCTTCTCTAGCCACCAAACGTCACGGTCCTTCTCTTTCCGTCTCGTAGACACGAGCTGAGAAATTGCAAACGTCGAGCAATTGCTCAGAGATGAAAAGTGCCAGCACTTAAAGCTGTTGCTAGCCAGCACCCTTCCTTGGAAGCGCTTTCACAGGCGCAGCAACACTGGGACTTTGCGCTTCTCTAGCCACCAAACGTCACGGTCCTTCTCTTTCCGTCTCGTAGACACGAGCTGAGAAATTGCAAACGTCGAGCAATTGCTCCGAGATGAAAAGTGCCAGCACTGAAAGCTGTTGCTAGCCAGCACCCTTCCTTGGAAGCGCTTTTGTAGGCCTAAGAACACTGGGGCTCTGGGCTTCTCTAGCCACCTCATCTTCTGCTCATCCTCTCGCGCACTCTAAAGAGAGCTCAGGTGAGAAATTGCAAACGTCGAGCAATTGCTCAGAGATGAAAAGTGCCAGCACTGAAAGCTCTTGCTAGCCAGCACCCTTCCTTGGAAGCGCTTTCACAGGCGCAGCAACACTGGGACTTTGCGCTTCTATACGCACCAAACGTCACGGTCATTCTCTTTCCGCCTCGTAGACACGAGCTGAGAAATTGAAAACGTCGAGCAATTGCTCAGAGATGAAAAGTGCCAGCACTGAAAGCTCTTGCTAGCCAGCACCCTTCCTTGGAAGCGCTTTCACAAGCGCAGTAACACTGGGGCTTTGCTCTTCTATACGCACCAAACGTCACGGTCATTCTCTTTCCGTCTCGTAGACATGAGCTGAGAAATTGCAAATGTCGAGCAATTGCTCAGAGATGAAAAGTGCCAGCACTGAAAGCTGTTGCTAGCCAGCACCCTTCCTTGGAAGCGCTTTCACAGGCGCAGCAACACTGGGGCTTTGCGCTTCTCTAGCCGCCAAACGTCACAGTCATTCTCTTTCCGTCTCGTAGACATGAGCTGAGAAATTGCAAACGTCGAGCAATTGCTCAGAGATGAAAAGTGCCAGCACTGAAAGCTGTTGCTAGCCAGCACCCTTCCTTGGAAGCGCTTTTGTAGGCCTAAGAACACTGGGGCTCTGGGCTTCCCTAGCCACCTCATCTTCTGCTCATCCTCTCGCGCACTCTAAAGAGAGCTCAGGTGAGAAATTGCAAACGTCGAGCAATTGCTCAGAGATGAAAAGTGCCAGCACTGAAAGCTGTTGCTGGCCAGCACCCTTCCTTGGAAGCTTTTTCACAGGTGCAGTAACACTGGGGCTTTGCACTTCTGTACGTACCAAACGTCACTGTCCTTCTCTTTCCGTCTCATAGACACGAGCTGAGAAATTGCAAATGTCGAGCAATTGCTCCGAGATGAAAAGTGCCAGCACTGAAAGCTGTTGCTAGCCAGCACCCTTCCTTGGAAGCGCTTTTGTAGGCCTAAGAACAGTGGGGCTCTGGGCTTCTCTAGCCACCTCATCTTCTGCTCATCCTCTCGCGCACTCTAAAGAGAGCTCAGGTGAGAAATTGCAAACGTCGAGCAATTGCTCAGAGATGAAAAGTGCCAGCACTGAAAGCTCTTGCTAGCCAGCACCCTTCCTTGGAAGCGCTTTCACAGGCGCAGTAACACTGGGGCTTTGCACTTCTGTACGCACCAAACGTCACGGTCCTTCTCTTTCCGTCTCGTAGACACGAGCTGAGAAATTGCAAACGTCCAGCAATTGCTCCGAGATGAAAAGTGCCAGCACTGAAAGCTGTTGCTAGCCAGCACCCTTCCTTGGAAGCGCTTTCACAGGCGCAGCAACACTGGGGCTTTGCGCTTCTATACCCACCAAACGTCACGGTCCTTCTCTTTCCGTCTTGTAGACACGAGCTGAGAAATTGCAAACGTCGAGCAATTGCTCCGAGATGAAAAGTGCCAGCACTGAAAGCTGTTGCTAGCCAGCCCCCTTCCTTGGAAGCGCTTTTGTAGGCCTAAGAACAGTGGGGCTCTGGGCTTCCCTAGCCACCTCATCTTCTGCTCATCCTCTCGCGCACTCTAAAGAGAGCTCAGGTGAGAAATTGCAAACGTCGAGCAATTGCTCAGAGATGAAAAGTGCCAGCACTGAAAGCTCTTGCTAGCCAGCACCCTTCCTTGGAAGCGCTTTCACAGGCGCAGCAACACTGGGGCTTTGCGCTTCTATACGCACCAAACGTCACGGTCCTTCTCTTTCCGTCTCGTAGACACGAGCTGAGAAATTGCAAACGTCGAGCAATTGCTCAGAGATGAAAAGTGCCAGCACTGAAAGCTCTTGCTAGCCAGCACCCTTCCTTGGAAGCGCTTTCACAAGCGCAGTAACACTGGGGCTTTACACTTCTCTAGCTACCAAATGTCACGGTCCTTCTCTTTCCGTCTCGTAGACATGAGCTGAGAAATTGCAAACGTCGAGCAATTGCTCAGAGATAAAAAGTGCCAGCACTGAAAGCTGTTGCTAGCCAGCACCCTTCCTTGGAAGCGCTTTCACAGGCGCAGTAACACTGGGACTTTGCGCTTCTCTAGCCACCAAACGTCACGGTCATTCTCTTTCCGTCACGTAGACACGAGCTGAGAAATTGCAAACGTCGAGCAATTGCTCAGAGATGAAAAGTGCCAGCACTGAAAGCTGTTGCTAGCCAGCACCCTTCCTTGGAAGCGCTTTTGTAGGCCTAAGAACACTGGGGCTCTGGGCTTCTCTAGCCACCTCATCTTCTGCTCATCCTCTCGCGCACTCTAAAGAGAGCTTAGGTGAGAAATTGCAAACGTCGAGCAATTGCTCAGAGATGAAAAGTGCCAGCACTGAAAGCTCTTGCTAGCCAGCACCCTTCCTTGGAAGCGCTTTCACAGGCGCAGCAACACTGGGACTTTGCGCTTCTATACGCACCAAACGTCACGGTCATTCTCTTTCCGCCTCGTAGACACGAGCTGAGAAATTGAAAACGTCAAGCAATTGCTCAGAGATGAAAAGTGCCAGCACTGAAAGCTGTTGCTAGCCAGCACCCTTCCTTGGAAGCGCTTTCACAAGCGCAGTAACACTGGGGCTTTGCGCTTCTATACGCACCAAACGTCACGGTCATTCTCTTTCCGTCTCGTAGACATGAGCTGAGAAATTGCAAATGTCGAGCAATTGCTCAGAGATGAAAAGTGCCAGCACTGAAAGCTGTTGCTAGCCAGCACCCTTCCTTGGAAGTGCTTTCACAGGCGCAGCAACACTGGGGCTTTGCGCTTCTCTAGCCGCCAAACGTCACAGTCATTCTCTTTCCGTCTCGTAGACATGAGCTGAGAAATTGCAAACGTCGAGCAATTGCTCCGAGATGAAAAGTGCCAGCACTGAAAGCTGTTGCTAGCCAGCCCCCTTCCTTGGAAGCGCTTTTGTAGGCCTAAGAACACTGGGGCTCTGGGCTTCCCTAGCCACCTCATCTTCTGCTCATCCTCTCGCGCACTCTAAAGAGAGCTCAGGTGAGAAATTGCAAACGTCGAGCAATTGCTCAGAGATGAAAAGTGCCAGCACTGAAAGCTGTTGCTGGCCAGCACCCTTCCTTGGAAGCTTTTTCACAGGTGCAGTAACACTGGGGCTTTGCACTTCTGTACGTACCAAACGTCACTGTCCTTCTCTTTCCGTCTCATAGACACGAGCTGAGAAATTGCAAACGTCGAGCAATTGCTCAGAGATGAAAAGTGCCAGCACTGAAAGCTGTTGCTAGCCAGCACCCTTCCTTGGAAGCGCTTTTGTAGGCCTAAGAACACTGGGGCTCTGGGCTTCTCTAGCCACCTCATCTTCTGCTCATCCTCTCGCGCACTCTAAAGAGAGCTCAGGTGAGAAATTGCAAACGTCGAGCAATTGCTCAGAGATGAAAAGTGCCAGCACTGAAAGCTCTTGCTAGCCAGCACCCTTCCTTGGAAGCGCTTTCACAGGCGCAGTAACACTGGGGCTTTGCACTTCTGTACGCACCAAAAGTCACGGTCCTTCTCTTTCCGTCTCGTAGACACGAGCTGAGAAATTGCAAACGTCCAGCAATTGCTCCGAGATGAAAAGTGCCAGCACTGAAAGCTGTTGCTAGCCAGCACCCTTCCTTGGAAGCGCTTTCACAGGCGCAGCAACACTGGGGCTTTGCGCTTCTCTAGCCACCAAACGTCACGGTCCTTCTCTTTCCGTCTTGTAGACACGAGCTGAGAAATTGCAAACGTCGAGCAATTGCTCCGAGATGAAAAGTGCCAGCACTGAAAGCTGTTGCTAGCCAGCCCCCTTCCTTGGAAGCGCTTTTGTAGGCCTAAGAACAGTGGGGCTCTGGGCTTCTCTAGCCACCTCATCTTCTGCTCATCCTCTCGCGCACTCTAAAGAGAGCTCAGGTGAGAAATTGCAAACGTCGAGCAATTGCTCAGAGATGAAAAGTGCCAGCACTGAAAGCTCTTGCTAGCCAGCAGCCTTCCTTGGAAGCGCTTTCACAGGCGCAGCAACACTGGGGCTTTGCGCTTCTATACGCACCAAACGTCACGGTCCTTCTCTTTCCGTCTCGTAGACACGAGCTGAGAAATTGCAAACGTCGAGCAATTGCTCAGAGATGAAAAGTGCCAGCACTGAAAGCTCTTGCTAGCCAGCACCCTTCCTTGGAAGCGCTTTCACAGGCGCAGCAACACTGGGGCTTTGCGCTTCTCTAGCCACCAAACGTCACGGTCCTTCTCTTTCCGTCTCATAGACACGAGCTGAGAAATTGCAACCGTCGAGCAATTGCTCAGAGATGAAAAGTGCCAGCACTGAAAGCTGTTGCTAGCCAGCACCCTTCCTTGGAAGCGCTTTTGTAGGCCTAAGAACACTGGGGCTCTGGGCTTCTCTAGCCACCTCATCTTCTGCTCATCCTCTCGCGCACTCTAAAGAGAGCTCAGGTGAGAAATTACAAACGTCCAGCAATTGCTCAGAGATGAAAAGTGCCAGCACTGAAAGCTGTTGCTAGCCAGCACCCTTCCTTGGAAGCGCTTTCACAGGCGCAGCAACACTGGGGTTTTGCGCTTCTCTAGCCACCAAACGTCACGGTCCTTCTCTTTCCGTCTCGTAGACACGAGCTGAGAAATTGCAAACGTCGAGCAATTGCTCCGAGATGAAAAGTGCCAGCACTGAAAGCTGTTGCTAGCCAGCACCCTTCCTTGGAAGCGCTTTTGTAGGCCTAAGAACACTGGGGCTCTGGGCTTCTCTAGCCACCTCATCTTCTGCTCATCCTCTCGCGCACTCTAAAGAGAGCTTAGGTGAGAAATTGCAAACGTCGAGCAATTGCTCAGAGATGAAAAGTGCCAGCACTGAAAGCTCTTGCTAGCCAGCACCCTTCCTTGGAAGCGCTTTTGTAGGCCTAAGAACAGTGGGGCTCTGGGCTTCTCTAGCCACTTTATCTTCTGCTCATCCTCTCGCGCACTCTAAAGAGAGCTCAGGTGAGAAATTGCAAACGTCGAGCAATTGCTCAGAGATGAAAAGTGCCAGCACTGAAAGCTGTTGCTAGCCAGCACCCTTCCTTGGAAGCGCTTTCACAGGCGCAGCAACACTGGGGCTTTGCGCTTCTATACGCACCAAACGTCACGGTCCTTCTCTTTCCGTCTCCTAGACACGAGCTGAGAAATTGCAAACGTCGAGCAATTGCTCCGAGATGAAAAGTGCCAGCACTGAAAGCTCTTGCTAGCCAGCACCCTTCCTTGGAAGCGCTTTCACAGGCGCAGCAACACTGGGGCTTTGCGCTTCTCTACGCACCAAATGTCACGGTCATTCTCTTTCCGTCTTGTAGACACGAGCTGAGAAATTGCAAACGTCGAGCAATTGCTCAGAGATGAAAAGTGCCAGCACTGAAAGCTGTTGCTAGCCAGCACCCTTCCTTGGAAGCGCTTTCACAGGCGCAGCAACACTGGGGTTTTGCGCTTCTCTACCCACCAAACGTCACGGTACTTCTCTTTCCGTCTCGTAGACACGAGCTGAGAAATTGCAAACGTCGAGCAATTGCTCAGAGATGAAAAGTGCCAGCACTGAAAGCTGTTGCTAGCCAGCACCCTTCCTTGGAAGCGCTTTCACAGGCGCAGCAACACTGGGGCTTTGCGCTTCTCTAGCCACCAAACGTCACGGTCCTTCTCTTTTCGTCTCGTAGACACGAGCTGAGAAATTGCAAACGTCGAGCAATTGCTCCGAGATGAAAAGTGCCAGCACTGAAAGCTGTTGCTAGCCAGCACCCTTCCTTGGAAGCGCTTTTGTAGGCCTAAGAACAGTGGGGCTCTGGGCTTCTCTAGCCACCTCATCTTCTGCTCATCCTCTCGCGCACTCTAAAGAGAGCTCAGGGGAGAAATTGCAAACGACGAGCAATTGCTCAGAGATGAAAAGTGCCAGCACTGAAAGCTGTTGCTAGCCAGCACCCTTCCTTGGAAGCGCTTTCACAGGCGCAGCAACACTGGGGCTTTGCGCTTCTATACGCACCAAACGTCACGGTCCTTCTCTTTCCGTCTCGTAGACACGAGCTGAGAAATTGCAAACGTCGAGCAATTGCTCCGAGATGAAAAGTGCCAGCACTTAAAGCTCTTGCTAGCCAGCACCCTTCCTTGGAAGTGCTTTTGTAGGCCTAAGAACACTGGGGCTCTGGGCTTCTCTAGCCACCTAATCTTCTGCTCATCCTCTCGCGCACTCTAAAGAGAGCTCAGGTGAGAAATTGCAAACGTCGAGCAATTGCTCAGAGATGAAAAGTGCCAGCACTGAAAGCTGTTGCTAGCCAGCACCCTTCCTTGGAAGCGCTTTCACAGGCGCAGCAACACTGGGGCTTTGCGCTTCTCTAGCCACCAAACGTCACGGTCATTCTCTTTCCGTCTCGTAGACACGAGCTGAGAAATTGCAAACGTCGAGCAATTGCTCAGAGATGAAAAGTGCCAGCACTGAAAGCTGTTGCTAGCCAGCACCCTTCCTTGGAAGCGCTTTCACAGGCGCAGCAACACTGGGGCTTTGCGCTTCTATACGCACCAAACGTCACGGTCATTCTCTTTCCGCCTCGTAGACACGAGCTGAGAAATTGCAAACGTCAAGCAATTGCTCAGAGATGAAAAGTGCCAGCACTGAAAGCTCTTGCTAGCCAGCACCCTCCCTTGGAAGCGCTTTCACAAGCGCAGTAACACTGGGGCTTTGCTCTTCTATACGCACCAAACGTCACGGTCATTCTCTTTCCGTCTCGTAGACATGAGCTGAGAAATTACAAACGTCGAGCAATTGCTCAGAGATGAAAAGTGCCAGCACTGAAAGCTGTTGCTAGCCAGCACCCTTCCTTGGAAGCGCTTTCACAGGCGCAGCAACACTGGGGCTTTGCGCTTCTCTAGCCGCCAAACGTCACAGTCATTCTCTTTCCGTCTCGTAGACATGAGCTGAGAAATTGCAAACGTCGAGCAATTGCTCAGAGATGAAAAGTGCCAGCACTGAAAGCTGTTGCTAGCCAGCACCCTTCCTTGGAAGCGCTTTTGTAGGCCTAAGAACACTGGGGCTCTGGGCTTCTCTAGCCACCTCATCTTCTGCTCATCCTCGCGCGCACTCTAAAGAGAGCTCAGGTGAGAAATTGCAAACGACGAGCAATTGCTCAGAGATGAAAAGTGCCAGCACTGAAAGCTCTTGCTAGCCAGCACCCTTCCTTGGAAGCGCTTTCACAGGCGCAGCAACACTGGGGCTTTGCGCTTCTCTAGCCACCAAACGTCACGGTCCTTCTCTTTCCGTCTTGTAGACACGAGCTGAGAAATTGCAAACGTCGAGCAATTGCTCCGAGATGAAAAGTGCCAGCACTGAAAGCTGTTGCTAGCCAGCACCCTTCCTTGGAAGCGCTTTTGTAGGCCTAAGAACACTGGGGCTCTGGGCTTCTCTAGCCACCTCATCTTCTGCTCATCCTCTCGCGCACTCTAAAGAGAGCTCAGGTGAGAAATTGCAAACGTCGAGCAATTGCTCAGAGATGAAAAGTGCCAGCACTGAAAGCTCTTGCTAGCCAGCACCCTTCCTTGGAAGCGCTTTCACAGGCGCAGCAACACTGGGGCTTTGCGCTTCTCTAGCCACCAAACGTCACGGTCCTTCTCTTTCCGTCTCGTAGACACGAGCTGAGAAATTGCAAACGTCGAGCAATTGCTCCGAGATGAAAAGTGCCAGCACTGAAAGCTGTTGCTAGCCAGCACCCTTCCTTGGAAGCGCTTTTGTAGGCCTAAGAACACTGGGGCTCTGGGCTTCTCTAGCCACCTCATCTTCTGCTCATCCTCTCGCGCACTCTAAAGAGAGCTTAGGTGAGAAATTGCAAACGTCGAGCAATTGCTCAGAGATGAAAAGTGCCAGCACTGAAAGCTCTTGCTAGCCAGCACCCTTCCTTGGAAGCGCTTTCACAGGCGCAGCAACACTGGGACTTTGCGCTTCTATACGCACCAAACGTCACGGTCATTCTCTTTCCGCCTCGTAGACACGAGCTGAGAAATTGAAAACGTCAAGCAATTGCTCAGAGATGAAAAGTGCCAGCACTGAAAGCTCTTGCTAGCCAGCACCCTTCCTTGGAAGCGCTTTCACAGGCGCAGCAACACTGGGGCTTTGCGCTTCTCTAGCCACCAAACGTCACGGTCCTTCTCTTTCCGTCTCGTAGACATGAGCTGAGAAATTGCAAACGTCGAGCAATTGCTCAGAGATGAAAAGTGCCAGCACTGAAAGCTGTTGCTAGCCAGCACCCTTCCTTGGAAGCGCTTTTGTAGGCCTAAGAACACTGGGGCTCTGGGCTTCCCTAGCCACCTCATCTTCTGCTCATCCTCTCGCGCACTCTAAAGAGAGCTCAGGTGAGAAATTGCAAACGTCGAGCAATTGCTCAGAGATGAAAAGTGCCAGCACTGAAAGCTGTTGCTAGCCAGCACCCTTCCTTGGAAGCGCTTTCACAGGCGCAGCAACACTGGGGCTTTGCGCTTCTCTAGCCACCAAACGTCACGGTCCTTCTCTTTCCGTCTCGTAGACACGAGCTGAGAAATTGCAAACGTCGAGCAATTGCTCCGAGATGAAAAGTGCCAGCACTTAAAGCTGTTGCTAGCCAGCACCCTTCCTTGGAAGCGCTTTCACAGGCGCAGCAACACTGGGGCTTTGCGCTTCTCTAGCCACCAAACGTCACGGTCCTTCTCTTTCCGTCGGTAGACACGAGCTGAGAAATTGCAAACGTCGAGCAATTGCTCAGAGATGAAAAGTGCCAGCACTGAAAGCTCTTGCTAGCCAGCACCCTTCCTTGGAAGAGCTTTCACAGGCGCAGCAACACTGGGGCTTTGCGCTTCTCTACGCACCAAATGTCACGGTCCTTCTCTTTCCGTCTTGTAGACACGAGCTGAGAAATTGCAAACGTCGAGCAATTGCTCCGAGATGAAAAGTGCCAGCACTGAAAGCTGTTGCTAGCCAGCACCCTTCCTTGGAAGCGCTTTTGTAGGCCTAAGAACACTGGGGCTCTGGGCTTCTCTAGCCACCTCATCTTCTGCTCATCCTCTCGCGCACTCTAAAGAGAGCTCAGGTGAGAAATTGCAAACGTCCAGCAATTGCTCAGAGATGAAAAGTGCCAGCACTGAAAGCTCTTGCTAGCCAGCACCCTTCCTTGGAAGCGCTTTCACAGGCGCAGCAACACTGGGGCTTTGCGCTTCTCTACCCACCAAACGTCACGGTCCTTCTCTTTCCGTCTCGTAGACACGAGCTGAGAAATTGCAAACGTCGAGCAATTGCTCAGAGATGAAAAGTGCCAGCACTGAAAGCTGTTGCTAGCCAGCACCCTTCCTTGGAAGCGCTTTTGTAGGCCTAAGAACACTGGGGCTCTGGGCTTCTCTAGCCACCTCATCTTCTGCTCATCCTCTCGCGCACTCTAAAGAGAGCTTAGGTGAGAAATTGCAAACGTCGAGCAATTGCTCAGAGATGAAAAGTGCCAGCACTGAAAGCTCTTGCTAGCCAGCACCCTTCCTTGGAAGCGCTTTCACAGGCGCAGCAACACTGGGGCTTTGCGCTTCTATACGCACCAAACGTCACGGTCCTTCTCTTTCCGTCTCGTAGACATGAGCTGAGAAATTGCAAATGTCGAGCAATTGCTCAGAGATGAAAAGTGCCAGCACTGAAAGCTGTTGCTAGCCAGCACCCTTCCTTGGAAGCGCTTTCACAGGCGCAGCAACACTGGGGCTTTGCGCTTCTCTAGCCGCCAAACGTCACAGTCATTCTCTTTCCGTCTCGTAGACATGAGCTGAGAAATTGCAAACGTCGAGCAATTGCTCCGAGATGAAAAGTGCCAGCACTGAAAGCTGTTGCTAGCCAGCCCCCTTCCTTGGAAGCGCTTTTGTAGGCCTAAGAACACTGGGGCTCTGGGCTTCCCTAGCCACCTCATCTTCTGCTCATCCTCTCGCGCACTCTAAAGAGAGCTCAGGTGAGAAATTGCAAACGTCGAGCAATTGCTCAGAGATGAAAAGTGCCAGCACTGAAAGCTGTTGCTGGCCAGCACCCTTCCTTTGAAGCTTTTTCACAGGTGCAGTAACACTGGGGCTTTGCACTTCTGTACGTACCAAACGTCACTGTCCTTCTCTTTCCGTCTCATAGACACGAGCTGAGAAATTGCAAACATCGAGCAATTGCTCCGAGATGAAAAGTGCCAGCACTGAAAGCTGTTGCTAGCCAGCCCCCTTCCTTGGAAGCGCTTTTGTAGGCTTAAGAACACTGGGGCTCTGGGCTTCTCTAGCCACCTCATCTTCTGCTCATCCTCTCGCGCACTCTAAAGAGAGCTCAGGTGAGAAATTGCAAACGTCGAGCAATTGCTCAGAGATGAAAAGTGCCAGCACTGAAAGCTGTTGCTAGCCAGCACCCTTCCTTGGAAGCGCTTTCACAGGCGCAGCAACACTGGGGCTTTGCGCTTCTATACGCACCAAACGTCACGGTCCTTCTCTTTCCGTCTTGTAGACACGAGCTGAGAAATTGCAAACGTCGAGCAATTGCTCAGAGATGAAAAGTGCCAGCACTGAAAGCTCTTGCTAGCCAGCACCCTTCCTTGGAAGCGCTTTTGTAGGCCTAAGAACACTGGGGCTCTGGGCTTCTCTAGCCACCTCATCTTCTGCTCATCCTCTCGCGCACTCTAAAGAGAGCTCAGGTGAGAAATTGCAAACGTCGAGCAATTGCTCAGAGATGAAAAGTGCCAGCACTGAAAGCTCTTGCTAGCCAGCAGCCTTCCTTGGAAGCGCTTTCACAGGCGCAGCAACACTGGGGCTTTGCGCTTCTCTAGCCACCAAACGTCACGGTCCTTCTCTTTCCGTCGGTAGACACGAGCTGAGAAATTGCAACCGTCGAGCAATTGCTCAGAGATGAAAAGTGCCAGCACTGAAAGCTGTTGCTAGCCAGCACCCTTCCTTGGAAGCGCTTTCACAGGCGCAGCAACACTGGGGCTTTGCGCTTCTCTAGCCACCAAACGTCACGGTCCTTCTCTTTCCGTCTCCTAGATACGAGCTGAGAAATTGCAAACGTCGAGCAATTGCTCCGAGATGAAAAGTGCCAGCACTGAAAGCTGTTGCTAGCCAGCACCCTTCCTTGGAAGCGCTTTTGTAGGCCTAAGAACACTGGGGCTCTGGGCTTCTCTAGCCACCTAATCTTCTGCTCATCCTCTCGCGCACTCTAAAGAGAGCTTAGGTGAGAAATTGCAAACGTCGAGCAATTGCTCAGAGATGAAAAGTGCCAGCACTGAAAGCTCTTGCTAGCCAGCACCCTTCCTTGGAAGCGCTTTTGTAGGCCTAAGAACACTGGGGCTCTGGGCTTCTCTAGCCACCTCATCTTCTGCTCATCCTCTCGCGCACTCTAAAGAGAGCTCAGGTGAGAAATTGCAAACGTCGAGCAATTGCTCCGAGATGAAAAGTGCCAGCACTGAAAGCTGTTGCTAGCCAGCACCCTTCCTTGGAAGCGCTTTTGTAGGCCTAAGAACACTGGGGCTCTGGGATTCTCTAGCCACCTCATCTTCTGCTCATCCTCTCGCGCACTCTAAAGAGAGCTCAGGTGAGAAATTGCAAAGGTCGAGCAATTGCTCAGAGATGAAAAGTGCCAGCACTGAAAGCTCTTGCTAGCCAGCACCCTTCCTTGGAAGCGCTTTCACAAGCGCAGTAACACTGGGGCTTTGCACTTCTCTAGCTACCAAATGTCACGGTCCTTCTCTTTCCGTCTCGTAGACATGAGCTGAGAAATTGCAAACGTCGAGCAATTGCTCAGAGATAAAAAGTGCCAGCACTGAAAGCTGTTGCTAGCCAGCACCCTTCCTTGGAAGCGCTTTCACAGGCGCAGTAACACTGGGACTTTGCGCTTCTCTAGCCACCAAACGTCACGGTCCTTCTCTTTCCGTCTCCTAGACACGAGCTGAGAAATTGCAAACGTCGAGCAATTGCTCCGAGATGAAAAGTGCCAGCACTGAAAGCTGTTGCTAGCCAGCACCCTTCCTTGGAAGCGCTTTTGTAGGCCTAAGAACACTGGGGCTATGGGCTTCTCTAGCCACCTCATCTTCTGCTCATCCTCTCGCGCACTCTAAAGAGAGCTTAGGTGAGAAATTGCAAACGTCGAGCAATTGCTCAGAGATGAAAAGTGCCAGCACTGAAAGCTCTTGCTAGCCAGCACCCTTCCTTGGAAGCGCTTTCACAGGCGCAGCAACACTGGGACTTTGCGCTTCTATACGCACCAAACGTCACGGTCATTCTCTTTCCGCCTCGTAGACACGAGCTGAGAAATTGAAAACGTCGAGCAATTGCTCAGAGATGAAAAGTGCCAGCACTGAAAGCTCTTGCTAGCCAGCACCCTTCCTTGGAAGCGCTTTCACAAGCGCAGTAACACTGGGGCTTTGCTCTTCTATACGCACCAAACGTCACGGTCATTCTCTTTCCGTCTCGTAGACATGAGCTGAGAAATTGCAAATGTCGAGCAATTGCTCAGAGATGAAAAGTGCCAGCACTGAAAGCTGTTGCTAGCCAGCACCCTTCCTTGGAAGCGCTTTCACAGGCGCAGCAACACTGGGGCTTTGCGCTTCTCTAGCCGCCAAACGTCACAGTCATTCTCTTTCCGTCTCGTAGACATGAGCTGAGAAATTGCAAACGTCGAGCAATTGCTCAGAGATGAAAAGTGCCAGCACTGAAAGCTGTTGCTAGCCAGCACCCTTCCTTGGAAGCGCTTTTGTAGGCCTAAGAACACTGGGGCTCTGGGCTTCCCTAGCCACCTCATCTTCTGCTCATCCTCTCGCGCACTCTAAAGAGAGCTCAGGTGAGAAATTGCAAACGTCGAGCAATTGCTCAGAGATGAAAAGTGCCAGCACTGAAAGCTGTTGCTGGCCAGCACCCTTCCTTGGAAGCTTTTTCACAGGTGCAGTAACACTGGGGCTTTGCACTTCTGTACGTACCAAACGTCACTGTCCTTCTCTTTCCGTCTCATAGACACGAGCTGAGAAATTGCAAATGTCGAGCAATTGCTCCGAGATGAAAAGTGCCAGCACTGAAAGCTGTTGCTAGCCAGCACCCTTCCTTGGAAGCGCTTTTGTAGGCCTAAGAACACTGGGGCTCTGGGCTTCTCTAGCCACCTCATCTTCTGCTCATCCTCTCGCGCACTCTAAAGAGAGCTCAGGTGAGAAATTGCAAACGTCGAGCAATTGCTCAGAGATGAAAAGTGCCAGCACTGAAAGCTCTTGCTAGCCAGCACCCTTCCTTGGAAGCGCTTTCACAGGCGCAGTAACACTGGGGCTTTGCACTTCTGTACGCACCAAACGTCACGGTCCTTCTCTTTCCGTCTCGTAGACACGAGCTGAGAAATTGCAAACGTCCAGCAATTGCTCCGAGATGAAAAGTGCCAGCACTGAAAGCTGTTGCTAGCCAGCACCCTTCCTTGGAAGCGCTTTCACAGGCGCAGCAACACTGGGGCTTTGCGCTTCTCTAGCCACCAAACGTCACGGTCCTTCTCTTTCCGTCTTGTAGACACGAGCTGAGAAATTGCAAACGTCGAGCAATTGCTCCGAGATGAAAAGTGCCAGCACTGAAAGCTGTTGCTAGCCAGCCCCCTTCCTTGGAAGCGCTTTTGTAGGCCTAAGAACAGTGGGGCTCTGGGCTTCTCTAGCCACCTCATCTTCTGCTCATCCTCTCGCGCACTCTAAAGAGAGCTCAGGTGAGAAATTGCAAACGTCGAGCAATTGCTCAGAGATGAAAAGTGCCAGCACTGAAAGCTCTTGCTAGCCAGCACCCTTCCTTGGAAGCGCTTTCACAGGCGCAGCAACACTGGGGCTTTGCGCTTCTCTAGCCACCAAACGTCACGGTCCTTCTCTTTCCGTCTCGTAGACACGAGCTGAGAAATTGCAAACGTCGAGCAATTGCTCAGAGATGAAAAGTGCCAGCACTGAAAGCTCTTGCTAGCCAGCACCCTTCCTTGGAAGCGCTTTCACAAGCGCAGTAACACTGGGGCTTTGCACTTCTCTAGCTACCAAATGTCACGGTCCTTCTCTTTCCGTCTCGTAGACATGAGCTGAGAAATTGCAAACGTCGAGCAATTGCTCAGAGATAAAAAGTGCCAGCACTGAAAGCTGTTGCTAGCCAGCACCCTTCCTTGGAAGCGCTTTCACAGGCGCAGTAACACTGGGACTTTGCGCTTCTCTAGCCACCAAACGTCACGGTCATTCTCTTTCCGTCACGTAGACACGAGCTGAGAAATTGCAAACGTCGAGCAATTGCTCAGAGATGAAAAGTGCCAGCACTGAAAGCTGTTGCTAGCCAGCACCCTTCCTTGGAAGCGCTTTTGTAGGCCTAAGAACACTGGGGCTCTGGGCTTCTCTAGCCACCTCATCTTCTGCTCATCCTCTCGCGCACTCTAAAGAGAGCTTAGGTGAGAAATTGCAAACGTCGAGCAATTGCTCAGAGATGAAAAGTGCCAGCACTGAAAGCTCTTGCTAGCCAGCACCCTTCCTTGGAAGCGCTTTCACAGGCGCAGCAACACTGGGACTTTGCGCTTCTATACGCACCAAACGTCACGGTCATTCTCTTTCCGCCTCGTAGACACGAGCTGAGAAATTGAAAACGTCAAGCAATTGCTCAGAGATGAAAAGTGCCAGCACTGAAAGCTGTTGCTAGCCAGCACCCTTCCTTGGAAGCGCTTTCACAAGCGCAGTAACACTGGGGCTTTGCGCTTCTATACGCACCAAACGTCACGGTCATTCTCTTTCCGTCTCGTAGACATGAGCTGAGAAATTGCAAATGTCGAGCAATTGCTCAGAGATGAAAAGTGCCAGCACTGAAAGCTGTTGCTAGCCAGCACCCTTCCTTGGAAGTGCTTTCACAGGCGCAGCAACACTGGGGCTTTGCGCTTCTCTAGCCGCCAAACGTCACAGTCATTCTCTTTCCGTCTCGTAGACATGAGCTGAGAAATTGCAAACGTCGAGCAATTGCTCCGAGATGAAAAGTGCCAGCACTGAAAGCTGTTGCTAGCCAGCCCCCTTCCTTGGAAGCGCTTTTGTAGGCCTAAGAACACTGGGGCTCTGGGCTTCCCTAGCCACCTCATCTTCTGCTCATCCTCTCGCGCACTCTAAAGAGAGCTCAGGTGAGAAATTGCAAACGTCGAGCAATTGCTCAGAGATGAAAAGTGCCAGCACTGAAAGCTGTTGCTGGCCAGCACCCTTCCTTGGAAGCTTTTTCACAGGTGCAGTAACACTGGGGCTTTGCACTTCTGTACGTACCAAACGTCACTGTCCTTCTCTTTCCGTCTCATAGACACGAGCTGAGAAATTGCAAACGTCGAGCAATTGCTCCGAGATGAAAAGTGCCAGCACTGAAAGCTGTTGCTAGCCAGCACCCTTCCTTGGAAGCGCTTTTGTAGGCCTAAGAACACTGGGGCTCTGGGCTTCTCTAGCCACCTCATCTTCTGCTCATCCTCTCGCGCACTCTAAAGAGAGCTCAGGTGAGAAATTGCAAACGTCGAGCAATTGCTCAGAGATGAAAAGTGCCAGCACTGAAAGCTCTTGCTAGCCAGCACCCTTCCTTGGAAGCGCTTTCACAGGCGCAGTAACACTGGGGCTTTGCACTTCTGTACGCACCAAACGTCACGGTCCTTCTCTTTCCGTCTCGTAGACACGAGCTGAGAAATTGCAAACGTCCAGCAATTGCTCCGAGATGAAAAGTGCCAGCACTGAAAGCTGTTGCTAGCCAGCACCCTTCCTTGGAAGCGCTTTCACAGGCGCAGCAACACTGGGGCTTTGCGCTTCTCTAGCCACCAAACGTCACGGTCCTTCTCTTTCCGTCTTGTAGACACGAGCTGAGAAATTGCAAACGTCGAGCAATTGCTCCGAGATGAAAAGTGCCAGCACTGAAAGCTGTTGCTAGCCAGCCCCCTTCCTTGGAAGCGCTTTTGTAGGCCTAAGAACAGTGGGGCTCTGGGCTTCTCTAGCCACCTCATCTTCTGCTCATCCTCTCGCGCACTCTAAAGAGAGCTCAGGTGAGAAATTGCAAACGTCGAGCAATTGCTCAGAGATGAAAAGTGCCAGCACTGAAAGCTCTTGCTAGCCAGCAGCCTTCCTTGGAAGCGCTTTCACAGGCGCAGCAACACTGGGGCTTTGCGCTTCTATACGCACCAAACGTCACGGTCCTTCTCTTTCCGTCTCGTAGACACGAGCTGAGAAATTGCAAACGTCGAGCAATTGCTCAGAGATGAAAAGTGCCAGCACTGAAAGCTGTTGCTAGCCAGCACCCTTCCTTGGAAGCGCTTTCACAGGCGCAGCAACACTGGGGCTTTGCGCTTCTCTAGCCACCAAACGTCACGGTCCTTCTCTTTCCGTCTCATAGACACGAGCTGAGAAATTGCAACCGTCGAGCAATTGCTCAGAGATGAAAAGTGCCAGCACTGAAAGCTGTTGCTAGCCAGCACCCTTCCTTGGAAGCGCTTTTGTAGGCCTAAGAACACTGGGGCTCTGGGCTTCTCTAGCCACCTCATCTTCTGCTCATCCTCTCGCGCACTCTAAAGAGAGCTCAGGTGAGAAATTACAAACGTCGAGCAATTGCTCAGAGATGAAAAGTGCCAGCACTGAAAGCTGTTGCTAGCCAGCACCCTTCCTTGGAAGCGCTTTCACAGGCGCAGCAACACTGGGGTTTTGCGCTTCTCTAGCCACCAAACGTCACGGTCCTTCTCTTTCCGTCTCGTAGACACGAGCTGAGAAATTGCAAACGTCGAGCAATTGCTCAGAGATGAAAAGTGCCAGCACTGAAAGCTGTTGCTAGCCAGCACCCTTCCTTGGAAGCGCTTTTGTAGGCCTAAGAACACTGGGGCTCTGGGCTTCTCTAGCCACCTCATCTTCTGCTCATCCTCTCGCGCACTCTAAAGAGAGCTTAGGTGAGAAATTGCAAACGTCGAGCAATTGCTCAGAGATGAAAAGTGCCAGCACTGAAAGCTCTTGCTAGCCAGCACCCTTCCTTGGAAGCGCTTTTGTAGGCCTAAGAACAGTGGGGCTCTGGGCTTCTCTAGCCACTTTATCTTCTGCTCATCCTCTCGCGCACTCTAAAGAGAGCTCAGGTGAGAAATTGCAAACGTCGAGCAATTGCTCAGAGATGAAAAGTGCCAGCACTGAAAGCTGTTGCTAGCCAGCACCCTTCCTTGGAAGCGCTTTCACAGGCGCAGCAACACTGGGGCTTTGCGCTTCTATACGCACCAAACGTCACGGTCATTCTCTTTCCGTCTCGTAGACACGAGCTGAGAAATTGCAAACGTCGAGCAATTGCTCCGAGATGAAAAGTGCCAGCACTGAAAGCTGTTGCTAGCCAGCACCCTTCCTTGGAAGCGCTTTTGTAGGCCTAAGAACACTGGGGCTCTGGGCTTCTCTAGCCACCTCATCTTCTGCTCATCCTCTCGCGCACTCTAAAGAGAGCTCAGCTGAGAAATTGCAAACGTCGAGCAATTGCTCAGAGATGAAAAGTGCCAGCACTGAAAGCTCTTGCTAGCCAGCACCCTTCCTTGGAAGCGCTTTCACAGGCGCAGCAACACTGGGGCTTTGCGCTTCTCTAGCCACCAAACGTCACGGTCCTTCTCTTTCCGTCTCCTAGACACGAGCTGAGAAATTGCAAATGTCGAGCAATTGCTCAGAGATGAAAAGTGCCAGCACTGAAAGCTGTTGCTAGCCAGCACCCTTCCTTGGAAGCGCTTTCACAGGCGCAGCAACACTGGGGCTTTGCGCTTCTATACGCACCAAACGTCACGGTCATTCTCTTTCCGCCTCGTAGACACGAGCTGAGAAATTGCAAACGTCGAGCAATTGCTCAGAGATGAAAAGTGCCAGCACTGAAAGCTCTTGCTAGCCAGCACCCTCCCTTGGAAGCGCTTTCACAAGCGCAGTAACACTGGGGCTTTGCTCTTCTATACGCACCAAACGTCACGGTCATTCTCTTTCCGTCTCGTAGACATGAGCTGAGAAATTGCAAATGTCGAGCAATTGCTCAGAGATGAAAAGTGCCAGCACTGAAAGCTGTTGCTAGCCAGCACCCTTCCTTGGAAGCGCTTTCACAGGCGCAGCAACACTGGGGCTTTGCGCTTCTCTAGCCACCAAACGTCACAGTCATTCTCTTTCCGTCTCGTAGACATGAGCTGAGAAATTGCAAACGTCGAGCAATTGCTCAGAGATGAAAAGTGCCAGCACTGAAAGCTGTTGCTAGCCAGCACCCTTCCTTGGAAGCGCTTTTGTAGGCCTAAGAACACTGGGGCTCTGGGCTTCCCTAGCCACCTCATCTTCTGCTCATCCTCTCGCGCACTCTAAAGAGAGCTCAGGTGAGAAATTGCAAACGTCGAGCAATTGCTCAGAGATGAAAAGTGCCAGCACTGAAAGCTGTTGCTGGCCAGCACCCTTCCTTGGAAGCTTTTTCACAGGCGCAGTAACACTGGGGCTTTGCACTTCTGTACGTACCAAACGTCACGGTCCTTCTCTTTCCGTCTCCTAGACACGAGCTGAGAAATTGCAAACGTCGAGCAATTGCTCAGAGATGAAAAGTGCCAGCACTGAAAGCTGTTGCTAGCCAGCACCCTTCCTTGGAAGCGCTTTTGTAGGCCTAAGAACACTGGGGCTCTGGGCTTCTCTAGCCACCTCATCTTCTGCTCATCCTCTCGCGCACTCTAAAGAGAGCTCAGGTGAGAAATTGCAAATGTCGAGCAATTGCTCAGAGATGAAAAGTGCCAGCACTGAAAGCTGTTGCTAGCCAGCACCCTTCCTTGGAAGAGCTTTCACAGGCGCAGTAACACTGGGGCTTTGCACTTCTCTAGCCACCAAACGTCACGGTCCTTCTCTTTCCGTCTCCTAGACACGAGCTGAGAAATTGCAAACGTCGAGCAATTGCTCCGAGATGAAAAGTGCCAGCACTGAAAGCTCTTGCTAGCCAGCACCCTTCCTTGGAAGCGCTTTCACAGGCGCAGCAACACTGGGGCTTTGCGCTTCTCTACGCACCAAATGTCACGGTCCTTCTCTTTCCGTCTTGTAGACACGAGCTGAGAAATTGCAAACGTCGAGCAATTGCTCAGAGATGAAAAGTGCCAGCACTGAAAGCTGTTGCTAGCCAGCACCCTTCCTTGGAAGCGCTTTCACAGGCGCAGCAACACTGGGGTTTTGCGCTTCTCTACCCACCAAACGTCACGGTACTTCTCTTTCCGTCTCGTAGACACGAGCTGAGAAATTGCAAACGTCGAGCAATTGCTCAGAGATGAAAAGTGCCAGCACTGAAAGCTGTTGCTAGCCAGCACCCTTCCTTGGAAGCGCTTTCACAGGCGCAGCAACACTGGGGCTTTGCGCTTCTATACGCACCAAACGTCACGGTCCTTCTCTTTCCGTCTCGTAGACACGAGCTGAGAAATTGCAAACGTCGAGCAATTGCTCCGAGATGAAAAGTGCCAGCACTGAAAGCTCTTGCTAGCCAGCACCCTTCCTTGGAAGCGCTTTTGTAGGCCTAAGAACACTGGGGCTCTGGGCTTCTCTAGCCACCTCATCTTCTGCTCATCCTCGCGCGCACTCTAAAGAGAGCTCAGGGGAGAAATTGCAAACGACGAGCAATTGCTCAGAGATGAAAAGTGCCAGCACTGAAAGCTGTTGCTAGCCAGCACCCTTCCTTGGAAGCGCTTTCACAGGCGCAGCAACACTGGGGCTTTGCGCTTCTATACGCACCAAACGTCACGGTCCTTCTCTTTCCGTCTCGTAGACACGAGCTGAGAAATTGCAAACGTCGAGCAATTGCTCCGAGATGAAAAGTGCCAGCACTTAAAGCTCTTGCTAGCCAGCACCCTTCCTTGGAAGCGCTTTTGTAGGCCTAAGAACACTGGGGCTCTGGGCTTCTCTAGCCACCTCATCTTCTGCTCATCCTCTCGCGCACTCTAAAGAGAGCTCAGGTGAGAAATTGCAAACGTCGAGCAATTGCTCAGAGATGAAAAGTGCCAGCACTGAAAGCTCTTGCCAGCCAGCACCCTTCCTTGGAAGCGCTTTCACAGGCGCAGTAACACTGGGGCTTTGCGCTTCTATACGCACCAAACGTCACGGTCCTTCTCTTTCCGTCTCCTAGACACGAGCTGAGAAATTGCAAACGTCGAGCAATTGCTCAGAGATGAAAAGTGCCAGCACTGAAAGCTGTTGCTAGCCAGCACCCTTCCTTGGAAGAGCTTTCACAGGCGCAGCAACACTGGGGCTTTGCGCTTCTATACGCACCAAACGTCACGGTCCTTCTCTTTCCGTCTCGTAGACATGAGCTGAGAAATTGCAAACGTCCAGCAATTGCTCCGAGATGAAAAGTGCCAGCACTGAAAGCTGTTGCTAGCCAGCAGCCTTCCTTGGAAGCGCTTTCACAGGCGCAGCAACACTGGGGCTTTGCGCTTCTCTAGCCACCAAATGTCACGGTCCTTCTCTTTCCGTCTTGAGAACACGAGCTGAGAAATTGCAAACGTCGAGCAATTGCTCCGAGATGAAAAGTGCCAGCACTGAAAGCTCTTGCTAGCCAGCACCCTTCCTTGGAAGCGCTTTTGTAGGCCTAAGAACAGTGGGGCTCTGGGCTTCTCTAGCCACCTCATCTTCTGCTCATCCTCTCGCGCACTCTAAAGAGAGCTCAGGTGAGAAATTGCAAACGTCGAGCAATTGCTCAGAGATGAAAAGTGCCAGCACTGAAAGCTCTTGCCAGCCAGCACCCTTCCTTGGAAGCGCTTTCACAGGCGCAGTAACACTGGGGCTTTGCGCTTCTCTAGCCACCAAACGTCACGGTCCTTCTCTTTCCGTCTCCTAGACACGAGCTGAGAAATTGCAAACGTCGAGCAATTGCTCAGAGATGAAAAGTGCCAGCACTGAAAGCTGTTGCTAGCCAGCACCCTTCCTTGGAAGAGCTTTCACAGGCGCAGCAACACTGGGGCTTTGCGCTTCTCTACCCACCAAACGTCACGGTCCTTCTCTTTCCGTCTCGTAGACATGAGCTGAGAAATTGCAAACGTCCAGCAATTGCTCCGAGATGAAAAGTGCCAGCACTGAAAGCTGTTGCTAGCCAGCACCCTTCCTTGGAAGCGCTTTCACAGGCGCAGCAACACTGGGGCTTTGCGCTTCTCTAGCCACCAAATGTCACGGTCATTCTCTTTCCGTCTTGAGAACACGAGCTGAGAAATTGCAAACGTCGAGCAATTGCTCAGAGATGAAAAGTGCCAGCACTGAAAGCTCTTGCTAGCCAGCACCCTTCCTTGGAAGCGCTTTTGTAGGCCTAAGAACAGTGGGGCTCTGGGCTTCTCTAGCCACCTCATCTTCTGCTCATCCTCTCGCGCACTCTAAAGAGAGCTCAGGTGAGAAATTGCAAACGTCCAGCAATTGCTCAGAGATGAAAAGTGCCAGCACTGAAAGCTGTTGCTAGCCAGCACCCTTCCTTGGAAGCGCTTTCACAGGCGCAGCAACACTGGGGCTTTGCGCTTCTCTACCCACCAAACGTCACGGTCCTTCTCTTTCCATCTCGTAGACACGAGCTGAGAAATTGCAAACGTCGAGCAATTGCTCAGAGATGAAAAGTGCCAGCACTGAAAGCTGTTGCTAGCCAGCACCCTTCCTTGGAAGCGCTTTTGTAGGCCTAAGAACACTGGGGCTCTGGGCTTCTCTAGCCACCTCATCTTCTGCTCATCCTCTCGTGCAGTCTAAAGAGAGCTCAGGTGAGAAATTGCAAACGTCGAGCAATTGCTCAGACATGAAAAGTGCCAGCACTGAAAGCTGTTGCTAGCCAGCACCCTTCCTTGGAAGCGCTTTTGTAGGCCTAAGAACACTGGGGCTCTGGGCTTCTCTAGCCACCTCATCTTCTGCTCATCCTCTCGCGCACTCTAAAGAGAGCTCAGGTGAGAAATTGCAAACGACGAGCAATTGCTCAGAGATGAAAAGTGCCAGCACTGAAAGCTGTTGCTAGCCAGCACCCTTCCTTGGAAGCGCTTTCACAGGCGCAGCAACACTGGGGCTTTGCGCTTCTCTAGCCACCAAACGTCACGGTCCTTCTCTTTCCGTCTCGTAGACACGAGCTGAGAAATTGCAAATGTCGAGCAATTGCTCAGAGATGAAAAGTGCCAGCACTGAAAGCTGCTGCTAGCCAGCACCCTTCCTTGGAAGCGCTTTTGTAGGCCTAAGAACACTGGGGCTCTGGGCTTCTCTAGCCACCTCATCTTCTGCTCATCCTCTCGCGCACTCTAAAGAGAGCTCAGGTGAGAAATTGCAAACGTCGAGCAATTGCTCAGAGATGAAAAGTGCCAGCACTGAAAGCTCTTGCTAGCCAGCACCCTTCCTTGGAAGCGCTTTCACAGGCGCAGCAACACTGGGGCTTTGCGCTTCTATACGCACCAAACGTCACGGTCATTCTCTTTCCGTCTCGTAGACACGAGCTGAGAAATTGCAAACGTCGAGCAATTGCTCCGAGATGAAAAGTGCCAGCACTGAAAGCTGTTGCTAGCCAGCACCCTTCCTTGGAAGCGCTTTTGTAGCCCTTAGAACACTGGGGCTCTGGGCTTCTCTAGCCACCTCATCTTCTGCTCATCCTCTCGCGCACTCTAAAGAGAGCTCAGGTGAGAAATTGCAAATGTCGAGCAATTGCTCAGAGATGAAAAGGGCCAGCACTGAAAGCTCTTGCTAGCCAGCACCCTTCCTTGGAAGCGCTTTCACAGGCGCAGCAACACTGGGGCTTTGCGCTTCTCTAGCCACCAAACGTCACGGTCCTTCTCTTTCCGTCTCGTAGACACGAGCTGAGAAATTGGAAATGTCGAGCAATTGCTCAGAGATGAAAAGTGCCAGCACTGAAAGCTCTTGCTAGCCAGCACCCTTCCTTGGAAGCGCTTTCACAGGCGCAGCAACACTGGGGCTTTGCGCTTCTATACGCACCAAACGTCACGGTCATTCTCTTTCCGCCTCGTAGACACGAGCTGAGAAATTGAAAACGTCAAGCAATTGCTCAGAGATGAAAAGTGCCAGCACTGAAAGCTCTTGCTAGCCAGCACCCTTCCTTGGAAGCGCTTTCACAAGCGCAGTAACACTGGGGCTTTGCTCTTCTATACGCACCAAACGTCACGGTCATTCTCTTTCCGTCTCGTAGACATGAGCTGAGAAATTGCAAATGTCGAGCAATTGCTCAGAGATGAAAAGTGCCAGCACTGAAAGCTCTTGCTAGCCAGCACCCTTCCTTGGAAGCGCTTTCACAGGCGCAGCAACACTGGGGCTTTGCGCTTCTCTAGCCGCCAAACGTCACAGTCATTCTCTTTCCGTCTCGTAGACATGAGCTGAGAAATTGCAAACGTCGAGCAATTGCTCAGAGATGAAAAGTGCCAGCACTGAAAGCTGTTGCTAGCCAGCACCCTTCCTTGGAAGCGCTTTTGTAGGCCTAAGAACACTGGGGCTCTGGGCTTCCCTAGCCACCTCATCTTCTGCTCATCCTCTCGCGCACTCTAAAGAGAGCTCAGGTGAGAAATTGCAAACGACGAGCAATTGCTCAGAGATGAAAAGTGCCAGCACTGAAAGCTGTTGCTAGCCAGCACCCTTCCTTGGAAGCGCTTTCACAGGCGCAGTAACACTGGGGCTTTGCACTTCTGTACGTACCAAACGTCACGGTCCTTCTCTTTCCGTCTCATAGACACGAGCTGAGAAATTGCAAACGTCAAGCAATTGCTCCGAGATGAAAAGTGCCAGCACTGAAAGCTCTTGCTAGCCAGCACCCTTCCTTGGAAGCGCTTTGTAGGCCTAAGAACACTGGGGCTCTGGGCTTCTCTAGCCACCTCATCTTCTGCTCATCCTCTCGCGCACTCTAAAGAGAGCTCAGGTGAGAAATTGCAAACGTCCAGCAATTGCTCAGAGATGAAAAGTGCCAGCACTGAAAGCTGTTGCTAGCCAGCACCCTTCCTTGGAAGCGCTTTCACAGGCGCAGCAACACTGGGGCTTTGCGCTTCTCTAGCCACCAAACGTCACGGTCATTCTCTTTCCGTCTCGTAGACACGAGCTGAGAAATTGCAAACGTCGAGCAATTGCTCAGAGATGAAAAGTGCCAGCACTGAAAGCTCTTGCTAGCCAGCACCCTTCCTTGGAAGCGCTTTTGTAGGCCTAAGAACACTGGGGCTCTGGGCTTCTCTAGCCACCTCATCTTCTGCTCATCCTCTCGCGCACTCTAAAGAGAGCTCAGGTGAGAAATTGCAAACGTCCAGCAATTGCTCAGAGATGAAAAGTGCCAGCACTGAAAGCTCTTGCCAGCCAGCACCCTTCCTTGGAAGCGCTTTCACAGGCGCAGCAACACTGGGGCTTTGCGCTTCTCTAGCCACCAAACGTCACGGTCCTTCTCTTTCCGTCTCCTAGACACGAGCTGAGAAATTGCAAACGTCGAGCAATTGCTCAGAGATGAAAAGTGCCAGCACTGAAAGCTGTTGCTAGCCAGCACCCTTCCTTGGAAGAGCTTTCACAGGCGCAGCAACACTGGGGCTTTGCGCTTCTCTAGCCACCAAACGTCACGGTCCTTCTCTTTCCGTCTCGTAGACACGAGCTGAGAAATTGCAAACGTCGAGCAATTGCTCAGAGATGAAAAGTGCCAGCACTGAAAGCTCTTGCTAGTCAGCACCCTTCCTTGGAAGCGCTTTCACAGGCGCAGCAACACTGGGGCTTTGCGCTTCTATACGCACCAAACGTCACGGTCATTCTCTTTCCGTCTCGTAGACACGAGCTGAGAAATTGCAAACGTCGAGCAATTGCTCCGAGATGAAAAGTGCCAGCACTGAAAGCTGTTGCTAGCCAGCACCCTTCCTTGGAAGCGCTTTTGTAGGCCTAAGAACACTGGGGCTCTGGGCTTCTCTAGCCACCTAATCTTCTGCTCATCCTCTCGCGCACTCTAAAGAGAGCTCAGGTGAGAAATTGCAAACGTCCAGCAATTGCTCAGAGATGAAAAGTGCCAGCACTGAAAGCTCTTGCTAGCCAGCACCCTTCCTTGGAAGCGCTTTCACAGGCGCAGCAACACTGGGGCTTTGCGCTTCTCTACCCACCAAACGTCACGGTCATTCTCTTTCCGTCTCGTAGACACGAGCTGAGAAATTGCAAACGTCGAGCAATTGCTCAGAGATGAAAAGTGCCAGCACTGAAAGCTCTTGCTAGCCAGCACCCTTCCTTGGAAGCGCTTTTGTAGGCCTAAGAACACTGGGGCTCTGGGCTTCTCTAGCCACCTCATCTTCTGCTCATCCTCTCGTGCAGTCTAAAGAGAGCTCAGGTGAGAAATTGCAAACGTCGAGCAATTGCTCCGAGATGAAAAGTGCCAGCACTGAAAGCTGTTGCTAGCCAGCACCCTTCCTTGGAAGCGCTTTTGTAGGCCTAAGAACACTGGGGCTCTGGGCTTCTCTAGCCACCTCATCTTCTGCTCATCCTCTCGCGCACTCTAAAGAGAGCTCAGGTGAGAAATTGCAAACGTCGAGCAATTGCTCAGAGATGAAAAGTGCCAGCACTGAAAGCTGTTGCTAGCCAGCACCCTTCCTTGGAAGCGCTTTCACAGGCGCAGCAACACTGGGGCTTTGCGCTTCTCTAGCCACCAAACGTCACGGTCCTTCTCTTTCCGTCTCGTAGACACGAGCTGAGAAATTGCAAATGTCGAGCAATTGCTCAGAGATGAAAAGTGCCAGCACTGAAAGCTGCTGCTAGCCAGCACCCTTCCTTGGAAGCGCTTTTGTAGGCCTAAGAACACTGGGGCTCTGGGCTTCTCTAGCCACCTCATCTTCTGCTCATCCTCTCGCGCACTCTAAAGAGAGCTCAGGTGAGAAATTGCAAACGTCGAGCAATTGCTCAGAGATGAAAAGTGCCAGCACTGAAAGCTCTTGCTAGCCAGCACCCTTCCTTGGAAGCGCTTTCACAGGCGCAGCAACACTGGGGCTTTGCGCTTCTATACGCACCAAACGTCACGGTCATTCTCTTTCCGCCTCGTAGACACGAGCTGAGAAATTGAAAACGTCAAGCAATTGCTCAGAGATGAAAAGTGCCAGCACTGAAAGCTCTTGCTAGCCAGCACCCTTCCTTGGAAGCGCTTTCACAAGCGCAGTAACACTGGGGCTTTGCTCTTCTATACGCACCAAACGTCACGGTCATTCTCTTTCCGTCTCGTAGACATGAGCTGAGAAATTGCAAATGTCGAGCAATTGCTCAGAGATGAAAAGTGCCAGCACTGAAAGCTCTTGCTAGCCAGCACCCTTCCTTGGAAGCGCTTTCACAGGCGCAGCAACACTGGGGCTTTGCGCTTCTCTAGCCGCCAAACGTCACAGTCATTCTCTTTCCGTCTCGTAGACATGAGCTGAGAAATTGCAAACGTCGAGCAATTGCTCAGAGATGAAAAGTGCCAGCACTGAAAGCTGTTGCTAGCCAGCACCCTTCCTTGGAAGCGCTTTTGTAGGCCTAAGAACACTGGGGCTCTGGGCTTCCCTAGCCACCTCATCTTCTGCTCATCCTCTCGCGCACTCTAAAGAGAGCTCAGGTGAGAAATTGCAAACGACGAGCAATTGCTCAGAGATGAAAAGTGCCAGCACTGAAAGCTGTTGCTAGCCAGCACCCTTCCTTGGAAGCGCTTTCACAGGCGCAGTAACACTGGGGCTTTGCACTTCTGTACGTACCAAACGTCACGGTCCTTCTCTTTCCGTCTCATAGACACGAGCTGAGAAATTGCAAACGTCAAGCAATTGCTCCGAGATGAAAAGTGCCAGCACTGAAAGCTCTTGCTAGCCAGCACCCTTCCTTGGAAGCGCTTTGTAGGCCTAAGAACACTGGGGCTCTGGGCTTCTCTAGCCACCTCATCTTCTGCTCATCCTCTCGCGCACTCTAAAGAGAGCTCAGGTGAGAAATTGCAAACGTCCAGCAATTGCTCAGAGATGAAAAGTGCCAGCAGTGAAAGCTGTTGCTAGCCAGCACCCTTCCTTGGAAGCGCTTTCACAGGCGCAGCAACACTGGGGCTTTGCGCTTCTCTAGCCACCAAACGTCACGGTCATTCTCTTTCCGTCTCGTAGACACGAGCTGAGAAATTGCAAACGTCGAGCAATTGCTCAGAGATGAAAAGTGCCAGCACTGAAAGCTCTTGCTAGCCAGCACCCTTCCTTGGAAGCGCTTTTGTAGGCCTAAGAACACTGGGGCTCTGGGCTTCTCTAGCCACCTCATCTTCTGCTCATCCTCTCGCGCACTCTAAAGAGAGCTCAGGTGAGAAATTGCAAACGTCCAGCAATTGCTCAGAGATGAAAAGTGCCAGCACTGAAAGCTCTTGCCAGCCAGCACCCTTCCTTGGAAGCGCTTTCACAGGCGCAGCAACACTGGGGCTTTGCGCTTCTCTAGCCACCAAACGTCACGGTCCTTCTCTTTCCGTCTCCTAGACACGAGCTGAGAAATTGCAAACGTCGAGCAATTGCTCAGAGATGAAAAGTGCCAGCACTGAAAGCTGTTGCTAGCCAGCACCCTTCCTTGGAAGAGCTTTCACAGGCGCAGCAACACTGGGGCTTTGCGCTTCTCTAGCCACCAAACGTCACGGTCCTTCTCTTTCCGTCTCGTAGACACGAGCTGAGAAATTGCAAACGTCGAGCAATTGCTCAGAGATGAAAAGTGCCAGCACTGAAAGCTCTTGCTAGTCAGCACCCTTCCTTGGAAGCGCTTTCACAGGCGCAGCAACACTGGGGCTTTGCGCTTCTCTAGCCACCAAACGTCACGGTCATTCTCTTTCCGTCTCGTAGACACGAGCTGAGAAATTGCAAACGTCGAGCAATTGCTCCGAGATGAAAAGTGCCAGCACTGAAAGCTGTTGCTAGCCAGCACCCTTCCTTGGAAGCGCTTTTGTAGGCCTAAGAACACTGGGGCTCTGGGCTTCTCTAGCCACCTAATCTTCTGCTCATCCTCTCGCGCACTCTAAAGAGAGCTCAGGTGAGAAATTGCAAACGTCCAGCAATTGCTCAGAGATGAAAAGTGCCAGCACTGAAAGCTCTTGCTAGCCAGCACCCTTCCTTGGAAGCGCTTTCACAGGCGCAGCAACACTGGGGCTTTGCGCTTCTCTAGCCACCAAACGTCACGGTCCTTCTCTTTCCATCTCGTAGACACGAGCTGAGAAATTGCAAATGTCGAGCAATTGCTCAGAGATGAAAAGTGCCAGCACTGAAAGCTGTTGCTAGCCAGCACCCTTCCTTGGAAGCGCTTTCACAGGCGCAGCAACACTGGGGCTTTGCGCTTCTATACGCACCAAACGTCACGGTCATTCTCTTTCCGCCTCGTAGACACGAGCTGAGAAATTGAAAACGTCAAGCAATTGCTCAGAGATGAAAAGTGCCAGCACTGAAAGCTGTTGCTAGCCAGCACCCTTCCTTGGAAGCGCTTTCACAAGCGCAGTAACACTGGGGCTTTGCTCTTCTATACGCACCAAACGTCACGGTCCTTTTTCCGTCTCGTAGACATGAGCTGAGAAATTGCAAATGTCGAGCAATTGCTCAGAGATGAAAAGTGCCAGCACTGAAAGCTCTTGCTAGCCAGCACCCTTCCTTGGAAGCGCTTTCACAGGCGCAGCAACACTGGGGCTTTGCGCTTCTCTAGCCGCCAAACGTCACAGTCATTCTCTTTCCGTCTCGTAGACATGAGCTGAGAAATTGCAAACGTCGAGCAATTGCTCAGAGATGAAAAGTGCCAGCACTGAAAGCTGTTGCTAGCCAGCACCCTTCCTTGGAAGCGCTTTTGTAGGCCTAAGAACACTGGGGCTCTGGGCTTCCCTAGCCACCTCATCTTCTGCTCATCCTCTCGCGCACTCTAAAGAGAGCTCAGGTGAGAAATTGCAAACGACGAGCAATTGCTCAGAGATGAAAAGTGCCAGCACTGAAAGCTGTTGCTAGCCAGCACCCTTCCTTGGAAGCGCTTTCACAGGCGCAGTAACACTGGGGCTTTGCACTTCTGTACGTACCAAACGTCACGGTCCTTCTCTTTCCGTCTCATAGACACGAGCTGAGAAATTGCAAACGTCAAGCAATTGCTCAGAGATGAAAAGTGCCAGCACTGAAAGCTCTTGCTAGCCAGCACCCTTCCTTGGAAGCGCTTTGTAGGCCTAAGAACAGTGGGGCTCTGGGCTTCTCTAGCCACCTCATCTTCTGCTCATCCTCTCGCGCACTCTAAAGAGAGCTCAGGTGAGAAATTGCAAACGTCGAGCAATTGCTCAGAGATGAAAAGTGCCAGCACTGAAAGCTCTTGCTAGCCAGCACCCTTCCTTGGAAGCGCTTTCACAGGCGCAGCAACACTGGGGCTTTGCGCTTCTCTAGCCACCAAACGTCACGGTCCTTCTCTTTCCGTCTCGTAGACACGAGCTGAGAAATTGCAAACGTCGAGCAATTGCTCAGAGATGAAAAGTGCCAGCACTGAAAGCTCTTGCTAGCCAGCACCCTTCCTTGGAAGCGCTTTCACAGGCGCAGCAACACTGGGGCTTTGCGCTTCTCTAGCCACCAAACGTCACGGTCCTTCTCTTTCCGTCGGTAGACACGAGCTGAGAAATTGCAAACGTCGAGCAATTGCTCAGAGATGAAAAGTGCCAGCACTGAAAGCTGTTGCTAGCCAGCACCCTTCCTTGGAAGCGCTTTTGTAGGCCTAAGAACACTGGGGCTCTGGGATTCTCTAGCCACCTCATCTTCTGCTCATCCTCTCGCGCACTCTAAAGAGAGCTCAGGTGAGAAATTGCAAACGTCCAGCAATTGCTCAGAGATGAAAAGTGCCAGCACTGAAAGCTCTTGCTAGCCAGCACCCTTCCTTGGAAGCGCTTTCACAGGCGCAGCAACACTGGGGCTTTGCGCTTCTCTACCCACCAAACGTCACGGTCCTTCTCTTTCCATCTCGTAGACACGAGCTGAGAAATTGCAAACGTGGAGCAATTGCTCAGAGATGAAAAGTGCCAGCACTGAAAGCTGTTGCTAGCCAGCACCCTTCCTTGGAAGCGCTTTTGTAGGCCTAAGAACACTGGGGCTCTGGGCTTCTCTAGCCACCTCATCTTCTGCTCATCCTCTCGCGCACTCTAAAGAGAGCTCAGGTGAGAAATTGCAAACGTCGAGCAATTGCTCAGAGATGAAAAGTGCCAGCACTGAAAGCTTTTGCTAGCCAGCACCCTTCCTTGGAAGCGCTTTTGTAGGCCTAAGAACACTGGGGCTCTGGGCTTCTCTAGCCACCTCATCTTCTGCTCATCCTCGCGCGCACTCTAAAGAGAGCTCAGGTGAGAAATTGCAAACGTCCAGCAATTGCTCAGAGATGAAAAGTGCCAGCACTGAAAGCTCTTGCTAGACAGCACCCTTCCTTGGAAGCGCTTTCACAGGCGCAGCAACACTGGGGCTTTGCGCTTCTCTAGCCACCAAACGTCACGGTCCTTCTCTTTCCGTCTCCTAGACACGAGCTGAGAAATTGCAAACGTCGAGCAATTGCTCAGAGATGAAAAGTGCCAGCACTGAAAGCTCTTGCTAGCCAGCACCCTTCCTTGGAAGCGCTTTCACAGGCGCAGCAACACTGGGGCTTTGCGCTTCTCTAGCCACCAAACGTCACGGTCATTCTCTTTCCGTCTCGTAGACACGAGCTGAGAAATTGCAAATGTCGAGCAATTGCTCAGAGATGAAAAGTGCCAGCACTGAAAGCTCTTGCTAGCCAGCACCCTTCCTTGGAAGCGCTTTCACAGGCGCAGCAACACTGGGGCTTTGCGCTTCTATACGCACCAAACGTCACGGTCCTTCTCTTTCCGTCTCGTAGACATGAGCTGAGAAATTGCAAATGTCGAGCAATTGCTCAGAGATGAAAAGTGCCAGCACTGAAAGCTGTTGCTAGCCAGCACCCTTCCTTGGAAGCGCTTTCACAGGCGCAGCAACACTGGGGCTTTGCGCTTCTCTAGCCGCCAAACGTCACAGTCATTCTCTTTCCGTCTCGTAGACATGAGCTGAGAAATTGCAAACGTCGAGCAATTGCTCAGAGATGAAAAGTGCCAGCACTGAAAGCTGTTGCTAGCCAGCACCCTTCCTTGGAAGCGCTTTTGTAGGCCTAAGAACACTGGGGCTCTGGGATTCTCTAGCCACCTCATCTTCTGCTCATCCTCTCGCGCACTCTAAAGAGAGCTCAGGTGAGAAATTGCAAACGACGAGCAATTGCTCAGAGATGAAAAGTGCCAGCACTGAAAGCTGTTGCTAGCCAGCACCCATCCTTGGAAGCTTTTTCACAGGCGCAGTAACACTGGGGCTTTGCACTTCTGTACGTACCAAACGTCACGGTCCTTCTCTTTCCGTCTCATAGACACGAGCTGAGAAATTGCAAACGTCAAGCAATTGCTCAGAGATGAAAAGTGCCAGCACTGAAAGCTCTTGCTAGCCAGCACCCTTCCTTGGAAGCGCTTTGTAGGCCTAAGAACAGTGGGGCTCTGGGCTTCTCTAGCCACCTCATCTTCTGCTCATCCTCTCGCGCACTCTAAAGAGAGCTCAGGTGAGAAATTGCAAACGTCGAGCAATTGCTCAGAGATGAAAAGTGCCAGCACTGAAAGCTCTTGCTAGCCAGCACCCTTCCTTGGAAGCGCTTTCACAGGCGCAGCAACACTGGGGCTTTGCGCTTCTCTAGCCACCAAACGTCACGGTCCTTCTCTTTCCGTCTCGTAGACACGAGCTGAGAAATTGCAAACGTCGAGCAATTGCTCAGAGATGAAAAGTGCCAGCACTGAAAGCTCTTGCTAGCCAGCACCCTTCCTTGGAAGCGCTTTCACAGGCGCAGCAACACTGGGGCTTTGCGCTTCTATACGCACCAAACGTCACGGTCCTTCTCTTTCCGTCGGTAGACACGAGCTGAGAAATTGCAAACGTCGAGCAATTGCTCAGAGATGAAAAGTGCCAGCACTGAAAGCTGTTGCTAGCCAGCACCCTTCCTTGGAAGCGCTTTTGTAGGCCTAAGAACACTGGGGCTCTGGGATTCTCTAGCCACCTCATCTTCTGCTCATCCTCTCGCGCACTCTAAAGAGAGCTCAGGTGAGAAATTGCAAACGTCCAGCAATTGCTCAGAGATGAAAAGTGCCAGCACTGAAAGCTCTTGCTAGCCAGCACCCTTCCTTGGAAGCGCTTTCACAGGCGCAGCAACACTGGGGCTTTGCGCTTCTCTACCCACCAAACGTCACGGTCCTTCTCTTTCCATCTCGTAGACACGAGCTGAGAAATTGCAAACGTGGAGCAATTGCTCAGAGATGAAAAGTGCCAGCACTGAAAGCTGTTGCTAGCCAGCACCCTTCCTTGGAAGCGCTTTTGTAGGCCTAAGAACACTGGGGCTCTGGGCTTCTCTAGCCACCTCATCTTCTGCTCATCCTCTCGCGCACTCTAAAGAGAGCTCAGGTGAGAAATTGCAAACGTCGAGCAATTGCTCAGAGATGAAAAGTGCCAGCACTGAAAGCTGTTGCTAGCCAGCACCCTTCCTTGGAAGCGCTTTTGTAGGCCTAAGAACACTGGGGCTCTGGGCTTCTCTAGCCACCTCATCTTCTGCTCATCCTCGCGCGCACTCTAAAGAGAGCTCAGGTGAGAAATTGCAAACGACGAGCAATTGCTCAGAGATGAAAAGTGCCAGCACTGAAAGCTCTTGCTAGCCAGCACCCTTCCTTGGAAGCGCTTTCACAGGCGCAGCAACACTGGGGCTTTGCGCTTCTCTAGCCACCAAACGTCACGGTCCTTCTCTTTCCGTCTCGTAGACACGAGCTGAGAAATTGCAAATGTCGAGCAATTGCTCAGAGATGAAAAGTGCCAGCACTGAAAGCTGTTGCTAGCCAGCACCCTTCCTTGGAAGCGCTTTTGTAGGCCTAAGAACACTGGGGCTCTGGGCTTCTCTAGCCACCTCATCTTCTGCTCATCCTCTCGCGCACTCTAAAGAGAGCTCAGGTGAGAAATTGCAAACGTCGAGCAATTGCTCAGAGATGAAAAGTGCCAGCACTGAAAGCTCTTGCTAGCCAGCACCCTTCCTTGGAAGCGCTTTCACAGGCGCAGCAACACTGGGGCTTTGCGCTTCTCTAGCCACCAAATGTCACGGTCATTCTCTTTCCGTCTCGTAGACACGAGCTGAGAAATTGCAAACGTCGAGCAATTGCTCAGAGATGAAAAGTGCCAGCACTGAAAGCTCTTGCTAGCCAGCACCCTTCCTTGGAAGCGCTTTTGTAGGCCTAAGAACACTGGGGCTCTGGGCTTCTCTAGCCACCTCATCTTCTGCTCATCCTCTCGCGCACTCTAAAGAGAGCTCAGGTGAGAAATTGCAAACGTCCAGCAATTGCTCAGAGATGAAAAGTGCCAGCACTGAAAGCTCTTGCTAGACAGCACCCTTCCTTGGAAGCGCTTTCACAGGCGCAGCAACACTGGGGCTTTGCGCTTCTCTAGCCACCAAACATCACGGTCCTTCTCTTTCCGTCTCGTAGACACGAGCTGAGAAATTGCAAACGTCGAGCAATTGCTCAGAGATGAAAAGTGCCAGCACTGAAAGCTCTTGCTAGCCAGCACCCTTCCTTGGAAGCGCTTTCACAGGCGCAGCAACACTGGGGCTTTGCGCTTCTCTAGCCACCAAACGTCACGGTCCTTCTCTTTCCGTCGGTAGACACGAGCTGAGAAATTGCAAACGTCGAGCAATTGCTCAGAGATGAAAAGTGCCAGCACTGAAAGCTGTTGCTAGCCAGCACCCTTCCTTGGAAGCGCTTTTGTAGGCCTAAGAACACTGGGGCTCTGGGATTCTCTAGCCACCTCATCTTCTGCTCATCCTCTCGCGCACTCTAAAGAGAGCTCAGGTGAGAAATTGCAAACGTCGAGCAATTGCTCAGAGATGAAAAGTGCCAGCACTGAAAGCTCTTGCTAGCCAGCACCCTTCCTTGGAAGCGCTTTCACAGGCGCAGCAACACTGGGGCTTTGCGCTTCTCTACCCACCAAACGTCACGGTCCTTCTCTTTCCATCTCGTAGACACGAGCTGAGAAATTGCAAACGTGGAGCAATTGCTCAGAGATGAAAAGTGCCAGCACTGAAAGCTGTTGCTAGCCAGCACCCTTCCTTGGAAGCGCTTTTGTAGGCCTAAGAACACTGGGGCTCTGGGCTTCTCTAGCCACCTCATCTTCTGCTCATCCTCTCGCGCACTCTAAAGAGAGCTCAGGTGAGAAATTGCAAACGTCGAGCAATTGCTCAGAGATGAAAAGTGCCAGCACTGAAAGCTGTTGCTAGACAGCACCCTTCCTTGGAAGCGCTTTTGTAGGCCTAAGAACACTGGGGCTCTGGGCTTCTCTAGCCACCTCATCTTCTGCTCATCCTCGCGCGCACTCTAAAGAGAGCTCAGCTGAGAAATTGCAAACGACGAGCAATTGCTCAGAGATGAAAAGTGCCAGCACTGAAAGCTCTTGCTAGCCAGCACCCTTCCTTGGAAGCGCTTTCACAGGCGCAGCAACACTGGGGCTTTGCGCTTCTCTAGCCACCAAACGTCACGGTCCTTCTCTTTCCGTCTCGTAGACACGAGCTGAGAAATTGCAAACGTCGAGCAATTGCTCAGAGATGAAAAGTGCCAGCACTGAAAGCTGTTGCTAGCCAGCACCCTTCCTTGGAAGCGCTTTTGTAGGCCTAAGAACACTGGGGCTCTGGGCTTCTCTAGCCACCTCATCTTCTGCTCATCCTCTCGCGCACTCTAAAGAGAGCTCAGGTGAGAAATTGCAAACGTCGAGCAATTGCTCAGAGATGAAAAGTGCCAGCACTGAAAGCTGTTGCTAGCCAGCACCCTTCCTTGGAAGCGCTTTCACAGGCGCAGCAACACTGGGGCTTTGCGCTTCTCTAGCCACCAAATGTCACGGTCATTCTCTTTCCGTCTCGTAGACACGAGCTGAGAAATTGCAAACGTCGAGCAATTGCTCCGAGATGAAAAGTGCCAGCACTGAAAGCTGTTGCTAGCCAGCACCCTTCCTTGGAAGCGCTTTTGTAGGCCTAAGAACACTGGGGCTCTGGGCTTCTCTAGCCACCTCATCTTCTGCTCATCCTCTCGCGCACTCTAAAGAGAGCTCAGGTGAGAAATTGCAAACGACGAGCAATTGCTCAGAGATGAAAAGTGCCAGCACTGAAAGCTCTTGCTAGCCAGCACCCTTCCTTGGAAGCGCTTTCACAGGTGCAGCAACACTGGGGCTTTGCGCTTCTCTAGCCACCAAACGTCACGGTCCTTCTCTTTCCGTCTCGTAGACACGAGCTGAGAAATTGCAAATGTCGAGCAATTGCTCAGAGATGAAAAGTGCCAGCACTGAAAGCTGTTGCTAGCCAGCACCCTTCCTTGGAAGCGCTTTTGTAGGCCTAAGAACACTGGGGCTCTGGGCTTCTCTAGCCACCTCATCTTCTGCTCATCCTCTCGCGCACTCTAAAGAGAGCTCAGGTGAGAAATTGCAAACGTCGAGCAATTGCTCAGAGATGAAAAGTGCCAGCACTGAAAGCTCTTGCTAGCCAGCACCCTTCCTTGGAAGCGCTTTCACAGGCGCAGCAACACTGGGGCTTTGCGCTTCTCTAGCCACCAAATGTCACGGTCATTCTCTTTCCGTCTCGTAGACACGAGCTGAGAAATTGCAAACGTCGAGCAATTGCTCCGAGATGAAAAGTGCCAGCACTGAAAGCTGTTGCTAGCCAGCACCCTTCCTTGGAAGCGCTTTTGTAGGCCTAAGAACACTGGGGCTCTGGGCTTCTCTAGCCACCTCATCTTCTGCTCATCCTCTCGCGCACTCTAAAGAGAGCTCAGGTGAGAAATTGCAAACGTCGAGCAATTGCTCAGAGATGAAAAGTGCCAGCACTGAAAGCTCTTGCTAGACAGCACCCTTCCTTGGAAGCGCTTTCACAGGCGCAGCAACACTGGGGCTTTGCGCTTCTCTAGCCACCAAACATCACGGTCCTTCTCTTTCCGTCTCGTAGACACGAGCTGAGAAATTGCAAACGTCGAGCAATTGCTCAGAGATGAAAAGTGCCAGCACTGAAAGCTCTTGCTAGCCAGCACCCTTCCTTGGAAGCGCTTTCACAGGCGCAGCAACACTGGGGCTTTGCGCTTCTCTAGCCACCAAACGTCACGGTCCTTCTCTTTCCGTCGGTAGACACGAGCTGAGAAATTGCAAACGTCGAGCAATTGCTCAGAGATGAAAAGTGCCAGCACTGAAAGCTGTTGCTAGCCAGCACCCTTCCTTGGAAGCGCTTTTGTAGGCCTAAGAACACTGGGGCTCTGGGATTCTCTAGCCACCTCATCTTCTGCTCATCCTCTCGCGCACTCTAAAGAGAGCTCAGGTGAGAAATTGCAAACGTCGAGCAATTGCTCAGAGATGAAAAGTGCCAGCACTGAAAGCTCTTGCTAGCCAGCACCCTTCCTTGGAAGCGCTTTCACAGGCGCAGCAACACTGGGGCTTTGCGCTTCTCTACCCACCAAACGTCACGGTCCTTCTCTTTCCATCTCGTAGACACGAGCTGAGAAATTGCAAACGTGGAGCAATTGCTCAGAGATGAAAAGTGCCAGCACTGAAAGCTGTTGCTAGCCAGCACCCTTCCTTGGAAGCGCTTTTGTAGGCCTAAGAACACTGGGGCTCTGGGCTTCTCTAGCCACCTCATCTTCTGCTCATCCTCTCGCGCACTCTAAAGAGAGCTCAGGTGAGAAATTGCAAACGTCGAGCAATTGCTCAGAGATGAAAAGTGCCAGCACTGAAAGCTGTTGCTAGCCAGCACCCTTCCTTGGAAGCGCTTTTGTAGGCCTAAGAACACTGGGGCTCTGGGCTTCTCTAGCCACCTCATCTTCTGCTCATCCTCGCGCGCACTCTAAAGAGAGCTCAGCTGAGAAATTGCAAACGACGAGCAATTGCTCAGAGATGAAAAGTGCCAGCACTGAAAGCTCTTGCTAGCCAGCACCCTTCCTTGGAAGCGCTTTCACAGGCGCAGCAACACTGGGGCTTTGCGCTTCTCTAGCCACCAAACGTCACGGTCCTTCTCTTTCCGTCTCGTAGACACGAGCTGAGAAATTGCAAATGTCGAGCAATTGCTCAGAGATGAAAAGTGCCAGCACTGAAAGCTGTTGCTAGCCAGCACCCTTCCTTGGAAGCGCTTTTGTAGGCCTAAGAACACTGGGGCTCTGGGCTTCTCTAGCCACCTCATCTTCTGCTCATCCTCTCGCGCACTCTAAAGAGAGCTCAGGTGAGAAATTGCAAACGTCGAGCAATTGCTCAGAGATGAAAAGTGCCAGCACTGAAAGCTGTTGCTAGCCAGCACCCTTCCTTGGAAGCGCTTTCACAGGCGCAGCAACACTGGGGCTTTGCGCTTCTCTAGCCACCAAATGTCACGGTCATTCTCTTTCCGTCTCGTAGACACGAGCTGAGAAATTGCAAACGTCGAGCAATTGCTCCGAGATGAAAAGTGCCAGCACTGAAAGCTGTTGCTAGCCAGCACCCTTCCTTGGAAGCGCTTTTGTAGGCCTAAGAACACTGGGGCTCTGGGCTTCTCTAGCCACCTCATCTTCTGCTCATCCTCTCGCGCACTCTAAAGAGAGCTCAGGTGAGAAATTGCAAACGTCCAGCAATTGCTCAGAGATGAAAAGTGCCAGCACTGAAAGCTCTTGCTAGACAGCACCCTTCCTTGGAAGCGCTTTCACAGGCGCAGCAACACTGGGGCTTTGCGCTTCTCTAGCCACCAAACATCACGGTCCTTCTCTTTCCGTCTCCTAGACACGAGCTGAGAAATTGCAAACGTCGAGCAATTGCTCAGAGATGAAAAGTGCCAGCACTGAAAGCTCTTGCTAGCCAGCACCCTTCCTTGGAAGCGCTTTCACAGGCGCAGCAACACTGGGGCTTTGCGCTTCTCTAGCCACCAAACGTCACGGTCATTCTCTTTCCGTCTCGTAGACACGAGCTGAGAAATTGCAAATGTCGAGCAATTGCTCAGAGATGAAAAGTGCCAGCACTGAAAGCTCTTGCTAGCCAGCACCCTTCCTTGGAAGCGCTTTCACAGGCGCAGCAACACTGGGGCTTTGCGCTTCTATACGCACCAAACGTCACGGTCATTCTCTTTCCGCCTCGTAGACACGAGCTGAGAAATTGAAAACGTCAAGCAATTGCTCAGAGATGAAAAGTGCCAGCACTGAAAGCTGTTGCTAGCCAGCACCCTTCCTTGGAAGCGCTTTCACAAGCGCAGTAACACTGGGGCTTTGCTCTTCTATACGCACCAAACGTCACGGTCCTTCTCTTTCCGTCTCGTAGACATGAGCTGAGAAATTGCAAATGTCGAGCAATTGCTCAGAGATGAAAAGTGCCAGCACTGAAAGCTGTTGCTAGCCAGCACCCTTCCTTGGAAGCGCTTTCACAGGCGCAGCAACACTGGGGCTTTGCGCTTCTCTAGCCGCCAAACGTCACAGTCATTCTCTTTCCGTCTCGTAGACATGAGCTGAGAAATTGCAAACGTCGAGCAATTGCTCAGAGATGAAAAGTGCCAGCACTGAAAGCTGTTGCTAGCCAGCACCCTTCCTTGGAAGCGCTTTTGTAGGCCTAAGAACACTGGGGCTCTGGGCTTCCCTAGCCACCTCATCTTCTGCTCATCCTCTCGCGCACTCTAAAGAGAGCTCAGGTGAGAAATTGCAAACGACGAGCAATTGCTCAGAGATGAAAAGTGCCAGCACTGAAAGCTGTTGCTAGCCAGCACCCTTCCTTGGAAGCTTTTTCACAGGCGCAGTAACACTGGGGCTTTGCACTTCTGTACGTACCAAACGTCACGGTCCTTCTCTTTCCGTCTCATAGACACGAGCTGAGAAATTGCAAACGTCAAGCAATTGCTCAGAGATGAAAAGTGCCAGCACTGAAAGCTCTTGCTAGCCAGCACCCTTCCTTGGAAGCGCTTTGTAGGCCTAAGAACACTGGGGCTCTGGGCTTCTCTAGCCACCTCATCTTCTGCTCATCCTCTCGCGCACTCTAAAGAGAGCTCAGGTGAGAAATTGCAAACGTCGAGCAATTGCTCAGAGATGAAAAGTGCCAGCACTGAAAGCTGTTGCTAGCCAGCACCCTTCCTTGGAAGCGCTTTCACAGGCGCAGCAACACTGGGGCTTTGCGCTTCTCTAGCCACCAAACGTCACGGTCCTTCTCTTTCCGTCTCCTAGACACGAGCTGAGAAATTGCAAACGTCGAGCAATTGCTCAGAGATGAAAAGTGCCAGCACTTAAAGCTCTTGCTAGCCAGCACCCTTCCTTGGAAGCGCTTTCACAGGCGCAGCAACACTGGGGCTTTGCGCTTCTCTACCCTCCAAACGTCACGGTCCTTCTCTTTCCATCTCGTAGACACGAGCTGAGAAATTGCAAACGTGGAGCAATTGCTCAGAGATGAAAAGTGCCAGCACTGAAAGCTGTTGCTAGCCAGCACCCTTCCTTGGAAGCGCTTTTGTAGGCCTAAGAACACTGGGGCTCTGGGATTCTCTAGCCACCTCATCTTCTGCTCATCCTCTCGCGCACTCTAAAGAGAGCTCAGGTGAGAAATTACAAAAGTCGAGCAATTGCTCAGAGATGAAAAGTGCCAGCACTGAAAGCTCTTGCTAGCCAGCACCCTTCCTTGGAAGCGCTTTCACAGGCGCAGCAACACTGCGGCTTTGCGCTTCTCTACGCACCAAATGTCACGGTCCTTCTCTTTCCGTCTTGTAGACACGAGCTGAGAAATTGCAAACGTCGAGCAATTGCTCAGAGATGAAAAGTGCCAGCACTGAAAGCTGTTGCTAGCCAGCACCCTTCCTTGGAAGCGCTTTCACAGGCGCAGTAACACTGGGGCTTTGCGCTTCTATACGCACCAAACGTCACGGTCCTTCTCTTTCCGTCTCGTAGACACGAGCTGAGAAATTGCAAACGTCGAGCAATTGCTCCGAGATGAAAAGTGCCAGCACTGAAAGCTGTTGCTAGCCAGCACCCTTCCTTGGAAGCGCTTTTGTAGGCCTAAGAACACTGGGGCTCTGGGCTTCTCTAGCCACCTCATCTTCTGCTCATCCTCTCGCGCACTCTAAAGAGAGCTCAGGTGAGAAATTGCAAACGTCGAGCAATTGCTCAGAGATGAAAAGTGCCAGCACTGAAAGCTCTTGCTAGCCAGCACCCTTCCTTGGAAGCGCTTTCACAGGCGCAGCAACACTGGGGCTTTGCGCTTCTCTAGCCGCCAAACGTCACAGTCATTCTCTTTCCGTCTCGTAGACATGAGCTGAGAAATTGCAAACGTCGAGCAATTGCTCAGAGATGAAAAGTGCCAGCACTGAAAGCTGTTGCTAGCCAGCACCCTTCCTTGGAAGCGCTTTTGTAGGCCTAAGAACACTGGGGCTCTGGGCTTCTCTAGCCACCTCATCTTCTGCTCATCCTCTCGCGCACTCTAAAGAGAGCTCAGGTGAGAAATTACAAACGTCGAGCAATTGCTCAGAGATGAAAAGTGCCAGCACTGAAAGCTCTTGCTAGCCAGCACCCTTCCTTGGAAGAGCTTTCACAGGCGCAGCAACACTGGGGCTTTGCGCTTCTCTACCCACCAAATGTCACGGTCCTTCTCTTTCCGTCTTGTAGACACGAGCTGAGAAATTGCAAACGTCGAGCAATTGCTCCGAGATGAAAAGTGCCAGCACTGAAAGCTGTTGCTAGCCAGCACCCTTCCTTGGAAGCGCTTTCACAGGCGCAGTAACACTGGGGCTTTGCGCTTCTATACGCACCAAACGTCACGGTCCTTCTCTTTCCGTCTCGTAGACACGAGCTGAGAAATTGCAAACGTCGAGCAATTGCTCAGAGATGAAAAGTGCCAGCACTGAAAGCTGTTGCTAGCCAGCACCCTTCCTTGGAAGCGCTTTTGTAGGCCTAAGAACACTGGGGCTCTGGGCTTCTCTAGCCACCTCATCTTCTGCTCATCCTCTCGCGCACTCTAAAGAGAGCTCAGGTGAGAAATTGCAAACGTCGAGCAATTGCTCAGAGATGAAAAGTGCCAGCACTGAAAGCTCTTGCTAGCCAGCACCCTTCCTTGGAAGCGCTTTCACAAGCGCAGTAACACTGGGGCTTTGCACTTCTCTAGCTACCAAATGTCACGGTCCTTCTCTTTCCGTCTCGTAGACATGAGCTGAGAAATTGCAAACGTCGAGCAATTGCTCAGAGATGAAAAGTGCCAGCACTGAAAGCTGTTGCTAGCCAGCACCCTTCCTTGGAAGCGCTTTCACAGGCGCAGTAACACTGGGACTTTGCGCTTCTCTAGCCACCAAACGTCACGGTCCTTCTCTTTCCGTCTCGTAGACACGAGCTGAGAAATTGCAAACGTCGAGCAATTGCTCCGAGATGAAAAGTGCCAGCACTGAAAGCTGTTGCTAGCCAGCACCCTTCCTTGGAAGCGCTTTTGTAGGCCTAAGAAGACTGGGGCTCTGGGCTTCTCTAGCCACCTCATCTTCTGCTCATCCTCTCGCGCACTCTAAAGAGAGCTCAGGTGAGAAATTGCAAACGTCCAGCAATTGCTCAGAGATGAAAAGTGCCAGCACTGAAAGCTCTTGCTAGCCAGCACCCTTCCTTGGAAGCGCTTTCACAGGCGCAGCAACACTGGGGCTTTGCGCTTCTCTACCCACCAAACGTCACGGTCCTTCTCTTTCCATCTCGTAGACACGAGCTGAGAAATTGCAAACGTCGAGCAATTGCTCCGAGATGAAAAGTGCCAGCACTGAAAGCTGTTGCTAGCCAGCACCCTTCCTTGGAAGCGCTTTTGTAGGCCTAAGAACAGTGGGGCTCTGGGCTTCTCTAGCCACCTCATCTTCTGCTCATCCTCTCGCGCACTCTAAAGAGAGCTCAGGTGAGAAATTGCAAACGTCGAGCAATTGCTCAGAGATGAAAAGTGCCAGCACTGAAAGCTGTTGCTAGCCAGCACCCTTCCTTGGAAGCTTTTTCACAGGTGCAGTAACACTGGGGCTTTGCACTTCTGTACGTACCAAACGTCACTGTCCTTCTCTTTCCGTCTCATAGACACGAGCTGAGAAATTGCAAACGTCGAGCAATTGCTCAGAGATGAAAAGTGCCAGCACTGAAAGCTGTTGCTAGCCAGCACCCTTCCTTGGAAGCGCTTTTGTAGGCCTAAGAACAGTGGGGCTCTGGGCTTCTCTAGCCACCTCATCTTCTGCTCATCCTCTCGCGCACTCTAAAGAGAGCTCAGGTGAGAAATTGCAAACGACGAGCAATTGCTCAGAGATGAAAAGTGCCAGCACTGAAAGCTCTTGCTAGCCAGCACCCTTCCTTGGAAGCGCTTTCACAGGCGCAGCAACACTGGGGCTTTGCGCTTCTCTAGCCACCAAACGTCATGGTCCTTCTCTTTCCGTCTCGTAGACACGAGCTGAGAAATTGCAAACGTCGAGCAATTGCTCAGAGATGAAAAGTGCCAGCACTGAAAGCTCTTGCTAGCCAGCACCCTTCCTTGGAAGCGCTTTTGTAGGCCTAAGAAGACTGGGGCTCTGGGCTTCTCTAGCCACCTCATCTTCTGCTCATCCTCTCGCGCACTCTAAAGAGAGCTCAGGTGAGAAATTGCAAACGTCGAGCAATTGCTCAGAGATGAAAAGTGCCAGCACTGAAAGCTGTTGCTAGCCAGCCCCCTTCCTTGGAAGCGCTTTCACAGGCGCAGCAACACTGGGGCTTTGCGCTTCTCTACCCACCAAACGTCACGGTCATTCTCTTTCCGTCTCCTAGACACGAGCTGAGAAATTGCAAACGTCCAGCAATTGCTCAGAGATGAAAAGTGCCAGCACTGAAAGCTCTTGCTAGCCAGCACCCTTCCTTGGAAGCGCTTTCACAGGCGCAGCAACACTGGGGCTTTGCGCTTCTCTAGCCACCAAACGTCACGGTCCTTCTCTTTCCGTCTCCTAGACACGAGCTGAGAAATTGCAAACGTCGAGCAATTGCTCAGAGATGAAAAGTGCCAGCACTTAAAGCTCTTGCAAGCCAGCACCCTTCCTTGGAAGCGCTTTCACAGGCGCAGCAACACTGGGGCTTTGCGCTTCTATACGCACCAAACGTCACGGTCCTTCTCTTTCCGTCGGTAGACACGAGCTGAGAAATTGCAAACGTCGAGCAATTGCTCAGAGATGAAAAGTGCCAGCACTGAAAGCTGTTGCTAGCCAGCACCCTTCCTTGGAAGCGCTTTTGTAGGCCTAAGAACACTGGGGCTCTGGGATTCTCTAGCCACCTCATCTTCTGCTCATCCTCTCGCGCACTCTAAAGAGAGCTCAGGTGAGAAATTGCAAACGTCGAGCAATTGCTCAGAGATGAAAAGTGCCAGCACTGAAAGCTCTTGCTAGCCAGCACCCTTCCTTGGAAGCGCTTTCACAAGCGCAGTAACACTGGGGCTTTGCACTTCTCTAGCTACCAAATGTCACGGTCCTTCTCTTTCCGTCTCGTAGACATGAGCTGAGAAATTGCAAACGTCGAGCAATTGCTCAGAGATAAAAAGTGCCAGCACTGAAAGCTGTTGCTAGCCAGCACCCTTCCTTGGAAGCGCTTTCACAGGCGCAGTAACACTGGGACTTTGCGCTTCTCTAGCCACCAAACGTCACGGTCATTCTCTTTCCGTCTCGTAGACACGAGCTGAGAAATTGCAAAAGTCGAGCAATTGTTCAGAGATGAAAAGTGCCAGCACTGAAAGCTGTTGCTAGCCAGCACCCTTCCTTGGAAGCGCTTTTGTAGGCCTAAGAACACTGGGGCTCTGGGCTTCTCTAGCCACCTCATCTTCTGCTCATCCTCTCGCGCACTCTAAAGAGAGCTCAGGTGAGAAATTGCAAACGTCCAGCAATTGCTCAGAGATGAAAAGTGCCAGCACTGAAAGCTCTTGCTAGCCAGCACCCTTCCTTGGAAGCGCTTTCACAGGCGCAGCAACACTGGGGCTTTGCGCTTCTCTACCCACCAAACGTCACGGTCCTTCTCTTTCCGTCTCGTAGACACGAGCTGAGAAATTGAAAACGTCAAGCAATTGCTCAGAGATGAAAAGTGCCAGCACTGAAAGCTGTTGCTAGCCAGCACCCTTCCTTGGAAGCGCTTTCACAAGCGCAGTAACACTGGGGCTTTGCTCTTCTATACGCACCAAACGTCACGGTCATTCTCTTTCCGTCTCGTAGACATGAGCTGAGAAATTGCAAATGTCGAGCAATTGCTCAGAGATGAAAAGTGCCAGCACTGAAAGCTGTTGCTAGCCAGCACCCTTCCTTGGAAGCGCTTTCACAGGCGCAGCAACACTGGGGCTTTGCGCTTCTCTAGCCGCCAAACGTCACAGTCATTGTCTTTCCGTCTCGTAGACATGAGCTGAGAAATTGCAAACGTCGAGCAATTGCTCAGAGATGAAAAGTGCCAGCACTGAAAGCTGTTGCTAGCCAGCACCCTTCCTTGGAAGCGCTTTTGTAGGCCTAAGAACACTGGGGCTCTGGGCTTCCCTAGCCACCTCATCTTCTGCTCATCCTCTCGCGCACTCTAAAGAGAGCTCAGGTGAGAAATTGCAAACGTCGAGCAATTGCTCAGAGATGAAAAGTGCCAGCACTGAAAGCTGTTGCTGGCCAGCACCCTTCCTTGTAAGCTTTTTCACAGGTGCAGTAACACTGGGGCTTTGCACTTCTGTACGTACCAAACGTCACTGTCCTTCTCTTTCCGTCTCATAGACACGAGCTGAGAAATTGCATACGTCGAGCAATTGCTCCGAGATGAAAAGTGCCAGCACTGAAAGCTGTTGCTAGCCAGCACCCTTCCTTGGAAGCGCTTTTGTAGGCCTAAGAACACTGGGGCTCTGGGCTTCTCTAGCCACCTCATCTTCTGCTCATCCTCTCGCGCACTCTAAAGAGAGCTCAGGTGAGAAATTGCAAACGTCGAGCAATTGCTCAGAGATGAAAAGTGCCAGCACTGAAAGCTCTTGCTAGCCAGCACCCTTCCTTGGAAGCGCTTTCACAGGCGCAGTAACACTGGGGCTTTGCACTTCTGTACGCACCAAACGTCACGGTCCTTCTCTTTCCGTCTCGTAGACACGAGCTGAGAAATTGCAAACGTCGAGCAATTGCTCCGAGATGAAAAGTGCCAGCACTGAAAGCTGTTGCTAGCCAGCACCCTTCCTTGGAAGCGCTTTTGTAGGCCTAAGAACACTGGGGCTCTGGGCTTCTCTAGCCACCTCATCTTCTGCTCATCCTCTCGCGCACTCTAAAGAGAGCTCAGGTGAGAAATTGCAAACGTCCAGCAATTGCTCAGAGATGAAAAGTGCCAGCACTGAAAGCTCTTGCTAGCCAGCACCCTTCCTTGGAAGCGCTTTCACAGGTGCAGCAACACTGGGGCTTTGCGCTTCTATACGCACCAAACGTCACGGTCCTTCTCTTTCCGTCTCGTAGACACGAGCTGAGAAATTGCAAACGTCCAGCAATTGCTCAGAGATGAAAAGTGCCAGCACTGAAAGCTCTTGCTAGCCAGCACCCTTCCTTGGAAGCGCTTTTGTAGGCCTAAGAACACTGGGGCTCTGGGATTCTCTAGCCACCTCATCTTCTGCTCATCCTCTCGCGCACTCTAAAGAGAGCTCAGGTGAGAAATTACAAACGTCGAGCAATTGCTCAGAGATGAAAAGTGCCAGCACTGAAAGCTGTTGCTAGCCAGCACCCTTCCTTGGAAGCGCTTTCACAGGCGCAGCAACACTGGGGCTTTGCGCTTCTCTAGCCACCAAACGTCACGGTCCTTCTCTTTCCGTCTCATAGACACGAGCTGAGAATTTGCAAACGTCGAGCAATTGCTCCGAGATGAAAAGTGCCAGCACTGAAAGCTGTTGCTAGCCAGCAGCCTTCCTTGGAAGCGCTTTCACAGGCGCAGCAACACTGGGGTTTTGCGCTTCTATAGCCACCAAACGTCACGGTCCTTCTCTTTCCGTCTCGTAGACACGAGCTGAGAAATTGCAAACGTCGAGCAATTGCTCCGAGATGAAAAGTGCCAGCACTGAAAGCTGTTGCTAGCCAGCACCCTTCCTTGGAAGCGCTTTTGTAGGCCTAAGAACACTGGGGCTCTGGGCTTCTCTAGCCACCTCATCTTCTGCTCATCCTCTCGCGCACTCTAAAGAGAGCTCAGGTGAGAAATTGCAAACGTCCAGAAATTGCTCAGAGATGAAAAGTGCCAGCACTGAAAGCTCTTGCTAGCCAGCACCCTTCCTTGGAAGCGCTTTCACAGGCGCAGCAACACTGGGGCTTTGCGCTTCTATACGCACCAAACGTCACGGTCCTTCTCTTTCCGTCTCGTAGACACGAGCTGAGAAATTGCAAACGTCGAGCAATTGCTCAGAGATGAAAAGTGCCAGCACTGAAAGCTCTTGCTAGCCAGCACCCTTCCTTGGAAGCGCTTTTGTAGGCCTAAGAACACTGGGTCTCTGGGCTTCTCTAGCCACCTCATCTCCTGCTCATCCTCTCGCGCACTCTAAAGAGAGCTTAGGTGAGAAATTGCAAACGTCGAGCAATTGCTCAGAGATGAAAAGTGCCAGCACTGAAAGCTGTTGCTAGCCAGCACCCTTCCTTGGAAGCGCTTTCAGAGGCGCAGCAACACTGGGGCTTTGCGCTTCTATACGCACCAAACGTCACGGTCCTTCTCTTTCCGTCGGTAGACACGAGCTGAGAAATTGCAAACGTCGAGCAATTGCTCAGAGATGAAAAGTGCCAGCACTGAAAGCTGTTGCTAGCCAGCACCCTTCCTTGGAAGCGCTTTTGTAGGCCTAAGAACACTGGGGCTCTGGGCTTCTCTAGCCACCTCATCTTCTGCTCATCCTCTCGCGCACTCTAAAGAGAGCTCAGGTGAGAAATTGCAAACGTCGAGCAATTGCTCAGAGATGAAAAGTGCCAGCACTGAAAGCTCTTGCTAGCCAGCACCCTTCCTTGGAAGCGCTTTCACAGGCGCAGCAACACTGGGGCTTTGCGCTTCTCTAGCCACCAAACGTCACGGTCCTTCTCTTTCCGTCTCGTAGAGACGAGCTGAGAAATTGCAAACGTCGAGCAATTGCTCAGAGATGAAAAGTGCCAGCACTGAAAGCTCTTGCTAGCCAGCACCCTTCCTTGGAAGCGCTTTCACAGGCGCAGCAACACTGGGGCTTTGCGCTTCTATACGCACCAAACGTCACGGTCCTTCTCTTTCCGTCTCCTAGACACGAGCTGAGAAATTGCAAACGTCGAGCAATTGCTCCGAGATGAAAAGTGCCAGCACTGAAAGCTGTTGCTAGCCAGCACCCTTCCTTGGAAGCGCTTTTGTAGGCCTAAGAACACTGGGGCTCTGGGATTCTCTAGCCACCTCATCTTCTGCTCATCCTCTCGCGCACTCTAAAGAGAGCTCAGGTGAGAAATTACAAACGTCGAGCAATTGCTCAGAGATGAAAAGTGCCAGCACTGAAAGCTGTTGCTAGCCAGCACCCTTCCTTGGAAGCGCTTTCACAGGCGCAGCAACACTGGGGCTTTGCGCTTCTCTACGCACCAAATGTCACGGTCCTTCTCTTTCCGTCTTGTAGACACGAGCTGAGAAATTGCAAACGTCGAGCAATTGCTCCGAGATGAAAAGTGCCAGCACTGAAAGCTGTTGCTAGCCAGCACCCTTCCTTGGAAGCGCTTTCACAGGCGCAGCAACACTGGGGTTTTGCGCTTCTCTAGCCACCAAACGTCACAGTCCTCTTTTCGTCTCGTAGACACGAGCTGAGAAATTGCAAACGTCGAGCAATTGCTCAGAGATGAAAAGTGCCAGCACTGAAAGCTCTTGCTAGCCAGCACCCTTCCTTGGAAGCGCTTTCACAGGCGCAGCAACACTGGGGCTTTGCGCTTCTCTAGCCACCAAACGTCACGGTCATTCTCTTTCCGTCTCGTAGACACGAGCTGAGAAATTGCAAACGTCGAGCAATTGCTCAGAGATGAAAAGTGCCAGCACTGAAAGCTCTTGCTAGCCAGCACCCTTCCTTGGAAGCGCTTTTGTAGGCCTAAGAACACTGGGGCTCTGGGCTTCTCTAGCCACCTCATCTTCTGCTCATCCTCTCGCGCACTCTAAAGAGAGCTCAGGTGAGAAATTGCAAACGTCCAGCAATTGCTCAGAGATGAAAAGTGCCAGCACTGAAAGCTGTTGCTAGCCAGCACCCTTCCTTGGAAGCGCTTTCACAGGCGCAGCAACACTGGGGCTTTGCGCTTCTCTAGCCACCAAACGTCACGGTCCTTCTCTTTCCATCTCGTAGACACGAGCTGAGAAATTGCAAATGTCGAGCAATTGCTCCGAGATGAAAAGTGCCAGCACTGAAAGCTCTTGCTAGCCAGCACCCTTCCTTGGAAGCGCTTTTGTAGGCCTAAGAACACTGGGGCTCTGGGCTTCTCTAGCCACCTCATCTTCTGCTCATCCTCTCGCGCACTCTAAAGAGAGCTCAGGTGAGAAATTGCAAACGTCGAGCAATTGCTCAGAGATGAAAAGTGCCAGCACTGAAAGCTCTTGCTAGCCAGCACCCTTCCTTGGAAGCGCTTTCACAGGTGCAGCAACACTGGGGCTTTGCGCTTCTCTAGCCACCAAACGTCACGGTCCTTCTCTTTCCGTCTCGTAGACACGAGCTGAGAAATTGCAAACGTCGAGCAATTGCTCAGAGATGAAAAGTGCCAGCACTGAAAGCTGTTGCTAGCCAGCACCCTTCCTTGGAAGCGCTTTCACAGGCGCAGCAACACTGGGGCTTTGCGCTTCTATACGCACCAAACGTCACGGTCCTTCTCTTTCCGTCTCGTAGACACGAGCTGAGAAATTGCAAACGTCGAGCAATTGCTCAGAGATGAAAAGTGCCAGCACTGAAAGCTCTTGCTAGCCAGCACCCTTCCTTGGAAGCGCTTTCACAGGCGCAGCAACACTGGGGCTTTGCGCTTCTCTAGCCACCAAACGTCACGGTCCTTCTCTTTCCGTCTCCTAGACACGAGCTGAGAAATTGCAAATGTCGAGCAATTGCTCAGAGATGAAAAGTGCCAGCACTGAAAGCTCTTGCTAGCCAGCACCCTTCCTTGGAAGCGCTTTCACAGGCGCAGCAACACTGGGGCTTTGCGCTTCTATACGCACCAAACGTCACGGTCATTCTCTTTCCGCCTCGTAGACACGAGCTGAGAAATTGAAAATGTCAAGCAATTGCTCAGAGATGAAAAGTGCCAGCACTGAAAGCTCTTGCTAGCCAGCACCCTTCCTTGGAAGCGCTTTCACAAGCGCAGTAACACTGGGGCTTTGCTCTTCTATACGCACCAAACGTCACGGTCCTTCTCTTTCCGTCTCGTAGACATGAGCTGAGAAATTGCAAACGTCGAGCAATTGCTCAGAGATGAAAAGTGCCAGCACTGAAAGCTGTTGCTAGCCAGCACCCTTCCTTGGAAGCGCTTTCACAGGCGCAGCAACACTGGGGCTTTGCGCTTCTCTAGCCGCCAAACGTCACAGTCATTCTCTTTCCGTCTCGTAGACATGAGCTGAGAAATTGCAAACGTCGAGCAATTGCTCAGAGATGAAAAGTGCCAGCACTGAAAGCTGTTGCTAGCCAGCACCCTTCCTTGGAAGCGCTTTTGTAGGCCTAAGAACACTGGGGCTCTGGGCTTCTCTAGCCACCTCATCTTCTGCTCATCCTCTCGCGCACTCTAAAGAGAGCTCAGGTGAGAAATTGCAAACGTCGAGCAATTGCTCAGAGATGAAAAGTGCCAGCACTGAAAGCTCTTGCTAGCCAGCACCCTTCCTTGGAAGCGCTTTCACAGGCGCAGCAACACTGGGGCTTTGCGCTTCTATACGCACCAAACGTCACGGTCCTTCTCTTTCCGTCTCGTAGACACGAGCTGAGAAATTGCAAACGTCGAGCAATTGCTCAGAGATGAAAAGTGCCAGCACTGAAAGCTGTTGCTAGCCAGCACCCTTCCTTGGAAGCGCTTTTGTAGGCCTAAGAACACTGGGGCTCTGGGCTTCTCTAGCCACCTCATCTTCTGCTCATCCTCTCGCGCACTCTAAAGAGAGCTCAGGTGAGAAATTGCAAACGTCTAGCAATTGCTCAGAGATGAAAAGTGCCAGCACTGAAAGCTGTTGCTAGCCAGCACCCTTCCTTGGAAGCGCTTTCACAGGCGCAGCAACACTGGGGCTTTGCGCTTCTCTAGCCACCAAACGTCACGGTCCTTCTCTTTCCGTCTCGTAGACACGAGCTGAGAAATTGCAAACGTCGAGCAATTGCTCCGAGATGAAAAGTGCCAGCACTGAAAGCTCTTGCTAGCCAGCACCCTTCCTTGGAAGCGCTTTTGTAGGCCTAAGAACACTGGGGCTCTGGGCTTCTCTAGCCACCTCATCTTCTGCTCATCCTCTCGCGCACTCTAAAGAGAGCTCAGGTGAGAAATTGCAAACGTCGAGCAATTGCTCAGAGATGAAAAGTGCCAGCACTGAAAGCTCTTGCTAACCAGCACCCTTCCTTGGAAGCACTTTCACAAGCGCAGTAACACTGGGGCTTTGCACTTCTCTAGCTACCAAATGTCACGGTCCTTCTCTTTCCGTCTCGTAGACATGAGCTGAGAAATTGCAAACGTCGAGCAATTGCTCAGAGATAAAAAGTGCCAGCACTGAAAGCTGTTGCTAGCCAGCACCCTTCCTTGGAAGCGCTTTCACAGGCGCAGCAACACTGGGGTTTTGCGCTTCTCTACCCACCAAACGTCACGGTCCTTCTCTTTCCGTCTCGTAGACACGAGCTGAGAAATTGCAAACGTCGAGCAATTGCTCAGAGATGAAAAGTGCCAGCACTGAAAGCTGTTGCTAGCCAGCACCCTTCCTTGGAAGCGCTTTCACAGGCGCAGCAACACTGGGGCTTTGCGCTTCTCTAGCCACCAAACGTCACGGTCCTTCTCTTTCCGTCTCGTAGACACGAGCTGAGAAATTGCAAACGTCGAGCAATTGCTCAGAGATGAAAAGTGCCAGCACTGAAAGCTGTTGCTAGCCAGCACCCTTCCTTGGAAGCGCTTTTGTAGGCCTAAGAACACTGGGGCTCTGGGCTTCTCTAGCCACCTCATCTTCTGCTCATCCTCTCGCGCACTCTAAAGAGAGCTCAGGTGAGAAATTGCAAACGTCGAGCAATTGCTCAGAGATGAAAAGTGCCAGCACTGAAAGCTGTTGCTAGCCAGCACCCTTCCTTGGAAGCGCTTTCACAGGCGCAGCAACACTGGGGCTTTGCGCTTCTCTAGCCACCAAACGTCACGGTCCTTCTCTTTCCGTCTCGTAGACACGAGCTGAGAAATTGCAAACGTGGAGCAATTGCTCAGAGATGAAAAGTGCCAGCACTGAAAGCTGTTGCTAGCCAGCACCCTTCCTTGGAAGCGCTTTTGTAGGCCTAAGAACACTGGGGCTCTGGGCTTCTCTAGCCACCTCATCTTCTGCTCATCCTCTCGCGCACTCTAAAGAGAGCTCAGGTGAGAAATTGCAAACGTCGAGCAATTGCTCAGAGATGAAAAGTGCCAGCACTGAAAGCTGTTGCTAGCCAGCACCCTTCCTTGGAAGCGCTTTTGTAGGCCTAAGAACACTGGGGCTCTGGGCTTCTCTAGCCACCTCATCTTCTGCTCATCCTCTCGCGCACTCTAAAGAGAGCTCAGGTGAGAAATTGCAAACGTCTAGCAATTGCTCAGAGATGAAAAGTGCCAGCACTGAAAGCTGTTGCTAGCCAGCACCCTTCCTTGGAAGCGCTTTCACAGGCGCAGCAACACTGGGGCTTTGCGCTTCTCTAGCCACCAAACGTCACGGTCCTTCTCTTTCCGTCTCGTAGACACGAGCTGAGAAATTGCAAACGTCGAGCAATTGCTCCGAGATGAAAAGTGCCAGCACTGAAAGCTCTTGCTAGCCAGCACCCTTCCTTGGAAGCGCTTTTGTAGGCCTAAGAACACTGGGGCTCTGGGCTTCTCTAGCCACCTCATCTTCTGCTCATCCTCTCGCGCACTCTAAAGAGAGCTCAGGTGAGAAATTGCAAACGTCGAGCAATTGCTCAGAGATGAAAAGTGCCAGCACTGAAAGCTCTTGCTAACCAGCACCCTTCCTTGGAAGCACTTTCACAAGCGCAGTAACACTGGGGCTTTGCACTTCTCTAGCTACCAAATGTCACGGTCCTTCTCTTTCCGTCTCGTAGACATGAGCTGAGAAATTGCAAACGTCGAGCAATTGCTCAGAGATAAAAAGTGCCAGCACTGAAAGCTGTTGCTAGCCAGCACCCTTCCTTGGAAGCGCTTTCACAGGCGCAGCAACACTGGGGTTTTGCGCTTCTCTACCCACCAAACGTCACGGTCCTTCTCTTTCCGTCTCGTAGACACGAGCTGAGAAATTGCAAACGTCGAGCAATTGCTCAGAGATGAAAAGTGCCAGCACTGAAAGCTGTTGCTAGCCAGCACCCTTCCTTGGAAGCGCTTTCACAGGCGCAGCAACACTGGGGCTTTGCGCTTCTCTAGCCACCAAACGTCACGGTCCTTCTCTTTCCGTCTCGTAGACACGAGCTGAGAAATTGCAAACGTCGAGCAATTGCTCAGAGATGAAAAGTGCCAGCACTGAAAGCTGTTGCTAGCCAGCACCCTTCCTTGGAAGCGCTTTTGTAGGCCTAAGAACACTGGGGCTCTGGGCTTCTCTAGCCACCTCATCTTCTGCTCATCCTCTCGCGCACTCTAAAGAGAGCTCAGGTGAGAAATTGCAAACGTCGAGCAATTGCTCAGAGATGAAAAGTGCCAGCACTGAAAGCTGTTGCTAGCCAGCACCCTTCCTTGGAAGCGCTTTCACAGGCGCAGCAACACTGGGGCTTTGCGCTTCTCTAGCCACCAAACGTCACGGTCCTTCTCTTTCCGTCTCGTAGACACGAGCTGAGAAATTGCAAACGTGGAGCAATTGCTCAGAGATGAAAAGTGCCAGCACTGAAAGCTGTTGCTAGCCAGCACCCTTCCTTGGAAGCGCTTTTGTAGGCCTAAGAACACTGGGGCTCTGGGCTTCTCTAGCCACCTCATCTTCTGCTCATCCTCTCGCGCACTCTAAAGAGAGCTCAGGTGAGAAATTGCAAACGTCGAGCAATTGCTCAGAGATGAAAAGTGCCAGCACTGAAAGCTGTTGCTAGCCAGCACCCTTCCTTGGAAGCGCTTTTGTAGGCCTAAGAACACTGGGGCTCTGGGCTTCTCTAGCCACCTCATCTTCTGCTCATCCTCGCGCGCACTCTAAAGAGAGCTCAGCTGAGAAATTGCAAACGACGAGCAATTGCTCAGAGATGAAAAGTGCCAGCACTGAAAGCTCTTGCTAGCCAGCACCCTTCCTTGGAAGCGCTTTCACAGGCGCAGCAACACTGGGGCTTTGCGCTTCTCTAGCCACCAAACGTCACGGTCCTTCTCTTTCCGTCTCGTAGACACGAGCTGAGAAATTGCAAATGTCGAGCAATTGCTCAGAGATGAAAAGTGCCAGCACTGAAAGCTGTTGCTAGCCAGCACCCTTCCTTGGAAGCGCTTTTGTAGGCCTAAGAACACTGGGGCTCTGGGCTTCTCTAGCCACCTCATCTTCTGCTCATCCTCTCGCGCACTCTAAAGAGAGCTCAGGTGAGAAATTGCAAACGTCGAGCAATTGCTCAGAGATGAAAAGTGCCAGCACTGAAAGCTGTTGCTAGCCAGCACCCTTCCTTGGAAGCGCTTTCACAGGCGCAGCAACACTGGGGCTTTGCGCTTCTCTAGCCACCAAATGTCACGGTCATTCTCTTTCCGTCTCGTAGACACGAGCTGAGAAATTGCAAACGTCGAGCAATTGCTCCGAGATGAAAAGTGCCAGCACTGAAAGCTGTTGCTAGCCAGCACCCTTCCTTGGAAGCGCTTTTGTAGGCCTAAGAACACTGGGGCTCTGGGCTTCTCTAGCCACCTCATCTTCTGCTCATCCTCTCGCGCACTCTAAAGAGAGCTCAGGTGAGAAATTGCAAACGTCCAGCAATTGCTCAGAGATGAAAAGTGCCAGCACTGAAAGCTCTTGCTAGACAGCACCCTTCCTTGGAAGCGCTTTCACAGGCGCAGCAACACTGGGGCTTTGCGCTTCTCTAGCCACCAAACATCACGGTCCTTCTCTTTCCGTCTCGTAGACACGAGCTGAGAAATTGCAAACGTCGAGCAATTGCTCAGAGATGAAAAGTGCCAGCACTGAAAGCTCTTGCTAGCCAGCACCCTTCCTTGGAAGCGCTTTCACAGGCGCAGCAACACTGGGGCTTTGCGCTTCTATACGCACCAAACGTCACGGTCATTCTCTTTCCGTCTCGTAGACACGAGCTGAGAAATTGCAAATGTCGAGCAATTGCTCAGAGATGAAAAGTGCCAGCACTGAAAGCTCTTGCTAGCCAGCACCCTTCCTTGGAAGCGCTTTCACAGGCGCAGCAACACTGGGGCTTTGCGCTTCTATACGCACCAAACGTCACGGTCATTCTCTTTCCGCCTCGTAGACATGAGCTGAGAAATTGAAAACGTCAAGCAATTGCTCAGAGATGAAAAGTGCCAGCACTGAAAGCTGTTGCTAGCCAGCACCCTTCCTTGGAAGCGCTTTCACAAGCGCAGTAACACTGGGGCTTTGCTCTTCTATACGCACCAAACGTCACGGTCATTCTCTTTCCGTCTCGTAGACATGAGCTGAGAAATTGCAAATGTCGAGCAATTGCTCAGAGATGAAAAGTGCCAGCACTGAAAGCTCTTGCTAGCCAGCACCCTTCCTTGGAAGCGCTTTCACAGGCGCAGCAACACTGGGGCTTTGCGCTTCTCTAGCCGCCAAACGTCACAGTCATTCTCTTTCCGTCTCGTAGACATGAGCTGAGAAATTGCAAACGTCGAGCAATTGCTCAGAGATGAAAAGTGCCAGCACTGAAAGCTGTTGCTAGCCAGCACCCTTCCTTGGAAGCGCTTTTGTAGGCCTAAGAACACTGGGGCTCTGGGCTTCCCTAGCCACCTCATCTTCTGCTCATCCTCTCGCGCACTCTAAAGAGAGCTCAGGTGAGAAATTGCAAACGACGAGCAATTGCTCAGAGATGAAAAGTGCCAGCACTGAAAGCTGTTGCTAGCCAGCACCCTTCCTTGGAAGCTTTTTCACAGGCGCAGTAACACTGGGGCTTTGCACTTCTGTACGTACCAAACGTCACGGTCCTTCTCTTTCCGTCTCATAGACACGAGCTGAGAAATTGCAAACGTCAAGCAATTGCTCAGAGATGAAAAGTGCCAGCACTGAAAGCTCTTGCTAGCCAGCACCCTTCCTTGGAAGCGCTTTGTAGGCCTAAGAACACTGGGGCTCTGGGCTTCTCTAGCCACCTCATCTTCTGCTCATCCTCTCGCGCACTCTAAAGAGAGCTCAGGTGAGAAATTGCAAACGTCGAGCAATTGCTCAGAGATGAAAAGTGCCAGCACTGAAAGCTGTTGCTAGCCAGCACCCTTCCTTGGAAGCGCTTTCACAGGCGCAGCAACACTGGGGCTTTGCGCTTCTCTAGCCACCAAACGTCACGGTCCTTCTCTTTCCGTCTCGTAGACACGAGCTGAGAAATTGCAAACGTGGAGCAATTGCTCAGAGATGAAAAGTGCCAGCACTGAAAGCTGTTGCTAGCCAGCAGCCTTCCTTGGAAGCGCTTTCACAGGCGCAGCAACACTGGGGCTTTGCGCTTCTCTACCCTCCAAACGTCACGGTCCTTCTCTTTCCATCTCGTAGACACGAGCTGAGAAATTGCAAACGTCGAGCAATTGCTCAGAGATGAAAAGTGCCAGCACTGAAAGCTGTTGCTAGCCAGCACCCTTCCTTGGAAGCGCTTTTGTAGGCCTAAGAACACTGGGGCTCTGGGATTCTCTAGCCACCTCATCTTCTGCTCATCCTCTCGCGCACTCTAAAGAGAGCTCAGGTGAGAAATTACAAAAGTCGAGCAATTGCTCAGAGATGAAAAGTGCCAGCACTGAAAGCTCTTGCTAGCCAGCACCCTTCCTTGGAAGCGCTTTCACAGGCGCAGCAACACTGCGGCTTTGCGCTTCTCTACGCACCAAATGTCACGGTCCTTCTCTTTCCGTCTTGTAGACACGAGCTGAGAAATTGCAAACGTCGAGCAATTGCTCAGAGATGAAAAGTGCCAGCACTGAAAGCTGTTGCTAGCCAGCACCCTTCCTTGGAAGCGCTTTCACAGGCGCAGTAACACTGGGGCTTTGCGCTTCTATACGCACCAAACGTCACGGTCCTTCTCTTTCCGTCTCGTAGACACGAGCTGAGAAATTGCAAACGTCGAGCAATTGCTCAGAGATGAAAAGTGCCAGCACTGAAAGCTGTTGCTAGCCAGCACCCTTCCTTGGAAGCGCTTTTGTAGGCCTAAGAACACTGGGGCTCTGGGCTTCTCTAGCCACCTCATCTTCTGCTCATCCTCTCGCGCACTCTAAAGAGAGCTCAGGTGAGAAATTGCAAACGTCGAGCAATTGCTCAGAGATGAAAAGTGCCAGCACTGAAAGCTCTTGCTAGCCAGCACCCTTCCTTGGAAGCGCTTTCACAGGCGCAGCAACACTGGGGCTTTGCGCTTCTCTAGCCACCAAACGTCACAGTCATTCTCTTTCCGTCTCGTAGACATGAGCTGAGAAATTGCAAACGTCGAGCAATTGCTCAGAGATGAAAAGTGCCAGCACTGAAAGCTCTTGCTAGCCAGCACCCTTCCTTGGAAGCGCTTTTGTAGGCCTAAGAACACTGGGGCTCTGGGCTTCCCTAGCCACCTCATCTTCTGCTCATCCTCTCGCGCACTCTAAAGAGAGCTCAGGTGAGAAATTGCAAACGACGAGCAATTGCTCAGAGATGAAAAGTGCCAGCACTGAAAGCTGTTACTAGCCAGCACCCTTCCTTGGAAGCTTTTTCACAGGCGCAGTAACACTGGGGCTTTGCACTTCTGTACGTACCAAACGTCACGGTCCTTCTCTTTCCGTCTCGTAGACACGAGCTGAGAAATTGCAAACGTCGAGCAATTGCTGAGAGATGAAAAGTGCCAGCACTTAAAGCTCTTGCTAGCCAGCACCCTTCCTTGGAAGCGCTTTCACAGGCGCAGCAACACTGGGGCTTTGCGCTTCTCTAGCCACCAAACGTCACGGTCCTTCTCTTTCCGTCGGTAGACACGAGCTGAGAAATTGCAAACGTCGAGCAATTGCTCAGAGATGAAAAGTGCCAGCACTGAAAGCTGTTGCTAGCCAGCACCCTTCCTTGGAAGCGCTTTTGTAGGCCTAAGAACACTGGGGCTCTGGGCTTCTCTAGCCACCTCATCTTCTGCTCATCCTCTCGCGCACTCTAAAGAGAGCTCAGGTGAGAAATTACAAACGTCGAGCAATTGCTCAGAGATGAAAAGTGCCAGCACTGAAAGCTCTTGCTAGCCAGCACCCTTCCTTGGAAGAGCTTTCACAGGCGCAGCAACACTGGGGCTTTGCGCTTCTCTACCCACCAAATGTCACGGTCCTTCTCTTTCCGTCTTGTAGACACGAGCTGAGAAATTGCAAACGTCGAGCAATTGCTCAGAGATGAAAAGTGCCAGCACTGAAAGCTCTTGCTAGCCAGCACCCTTCCTTGGAAGCGCTTTCACAGGCGCAGTAACACTGGGGCTTTGCGCTTCTATACGCACCAAACGTCACGGTCCTTCTCTTTCCGTCTCGTAGACACGAGCTGAGAAATTGCAAACGTCGAGCAATTGCTCAGAGATGAAAAGTGCCAGCACTGAAAGCTGTTGCTAGCCAGCACCCTTCCTTGGAAGCGCTTTTGTAGGCCTAAGAACACTGGGGCTCTGGGCTTCTCTAGCCACCTCATCTTCTGCTCATCCTCTCGCGCACTCTAAAGAGAGCTCAGGTGAGAAATTGCAAACGTCGAGCAATTGCTCAGAGATGAAAAGTGCCAGCACTGAAAGCTCTTGCTAGCCAGCACCCTTCCTTGGAAGCGCTTTCACAAGCGCAGTAACACTGGGGCTTTGCACTTCTCTAGCTACCAAATGTCACGGTCCTTCTCTTTCCGTCTCGTAGACATGAGCTGAGAAATTGCAAACGTCGAGCAATTGCTCAGAGATGAAAAGTGCCAGCACTGAAAGCTGTTGCTAGCCAGCACCCTTCCTTGGAAGCGCTTTCACAGGCGCAGTAACACTGGGACTTTGCGCTTCTCTAGCCACCAAACGTCACGGTCCTTCTCTTTCCGTCTCGTAGACACGAGCTGAGAAATTGCAAACGTCGAGCAATTGCTCCGAGATGAAAAGTGCCAGCACTGAAAGCTGTTGCTAGCCAGCACCCTTCCTTGGAAGCGCTTTTGTAGGCCTAAGAAGACTGGGGCTCTGGGCTTCTCTAGCCACCTCATCTTCTGCTCATCCTCTCGCGCACTCTAAAGAGAGCTCAGGTGAGAAATTGCAAACGTCCAGCAATTGCTCAGAGATGAAAAGTGCCAGCACTGAAAGCTCTTGCTAGCCAGCACCCTTCCTTGGAAGCGCTTTCACAGGCGCAGCAACACTGGGGCTTTGCGCTTCTCTACCCACCAAACGTCACGGTCCTTCTCTTTCCATCTCGTAGACACGAGCTGAGAAATTGCAAACGTCGAGCAATTGCTCCGAGATGAAAAGTGCCAGCACTGAAAGCTGTTGCTAGCCAGCACCCTTCCTTGGAAGCGCTTTTGTAGGCCTAAGAACAGTGGGGCTCTGGGCTTCTCTAGCCACCTCATCTTCTGCTCATCCTCTCGCGCACTCTAAAGAGAGCTCAGGTGAGAAATTGCAAACGTCGAGCAATTGCTCAGAGATGAAAAGTGCCAGCACTGAAAGCTGTTGCTAGCCAGCACCCTTCCTTGGAAGCTTTTTCACAGGTGCAGTAACACTGGGGCTTTGCACTTCTGTACGTACCAAACGTCACTGTCCTTCTCTTTCCGTCTCATAGACACGAGCTGAGAAATTGCAAACGTCGAGCAATTGCTCAGAGATGAAAAGTGCCAGCACTGAAAGCTGTTGCTAGCCAGCACCCTTCCTTGGAAGCGCTTTTGTAGGCCTAAGAACAGTGGGGCTCTGGGCTTCTCTAGCCACCTCATCTTCTGCTCATCCTCTCGCGCACTCTAAAGAGAGCTCAGGTGAGAAATTGCAAACGTCGAGCAATTGCTCAGAGATGAAAAGTGCCAGCACTGAAAGCTCTTGCTAGCCAGCACCCTTCCTTGGAAGCGCTTTCACAGGCGCAGCAACACTGGGGCTTTGCGCTTCTATACGCACCAAACGTCACGGTCCTTCTCTTTCCGTCTTGTAGACACGAGCTGAGAAATTGCAAACGTCGAGCAATTGCTCAGAGATGAAAAGTGCCAGCACTGAAAGCTGTTGCTAGCCAGCACCCTTCCTTGGAAGCGCTTTTGTAGGCCTAAGAACACTGGGGCTCTGGGCTTCTCTAGCCACCTCATCTTCTGCTCATCCTCTCGCGCACTCTAAAGAGAGCTCAGGTGAGAAATTGCAAACGTCGAGCAATTGCTCAGAGATGAAAAGTGCCAGCACTGAAAGCTCTTGCTAGCCAGCAGCCTTCCTTGGAAGCGCTTTCACAGGCGCAGCAACACTGGGGCTTTGCGCTTCTCTACCCACCAAACGTCACGGTCCTTCTCTTTCCGTCTCGTAGACACGAGCTGAGAAATTGCAAACGTGGAGCAATTGCTCAGAGATGAAAAGTGCCAGCACTGAAAGCTGTTGCTAGCCAGCAGCCTTCCTTGGAAGCGCTTTCACAGGCGCAGCAACACTGGGGCTTTGCGCTTCTCTAGCCACCAAACGTCACGGTCCTTCTCTTTCCGTCGGTAGACACGAGCTGAGAAATTGCAAACGTCGAGCAATTGCTCAGAGATGAAAAGTGCCAGCACTGAAAGCTGTTGCTAGCCAGCACCCTTCCTTGGAAGCGCTTTCACAAGCGCAGCAACACTGGGGCTTTGCGCTTCTATACGCACCAAACGTCACGGTCCTTCTCTTTCCGTCTCGTAGACATGAGCTGAGAAATTGCAAACGTCGAGCAATTGCTCAGAGATGAAAAGTGCCAGCACTGAAAGCTGTTGCTAGCCAGCACCCTTCCTTGGAAGCGCTTTTGTAGGCCTAAGAACACTGGGGCTCTGGGCTTCCCTAGCCACCTCATCTTCTGCTCATCCTCTCGCGCACTCTAAAGAGAGCTCAGGTGAGAAATTGCAAACGACGAGCAATTGCTCAGAGATGAAAAGTGCCAGCACTGAAAGCTGTTGCTAGCCAGCAGCCTTCCTTGGAAGCGCTTTCACAGGCGCAGCAACACTGGGGCTTTGCGCTTCTCTACCCACCAAACGTCATGGTCCTTCTCTTTCCGTCTCGTAGACACGAGCTGAGAAATTGCAAACGTCGAGCAATTGCTCAGAGATGAAAAGTGCCAGCACTGAAAGCTCTTGCTAGCCAGCACCCTTCCTTGGAAGCGCTTTTGTAGGCCTAAGAAGACTGGGGCTCTGGGCTTCTCTAGCCACCTCATCTTCTGCTCATCCTCTCGCGCACTCTAAAGAGAGCTCAGGTGAGAAATTGCAAACGTCGAGCAATTGCTCAGAGATGAAAAGTGCCAGCACTGAAAGCTCTTGCTAGCCAGCCCCCTTCCTTGGAAGCGCTTTCACAGGCGCAGCAACACTGCGGCTTTGCGCTTCTCTACGCACCAAATGTCACGGTCCTTCTCTTTCCGTCTTGTAGACACGAGCTGAGAAATTGCAAACGTCGAGCAATTGCTCAGAGATGAAAAGTGCCAGCACTGAAAGCTGTTGCTAGCCAGCACCCTTCCTTGGAAGCGCTTTCACAGGCGCAGTAACACTGGGGCTTTGCGCTTCTATACGCACCAAACGTCACGGTCCTTCTCTTTCCGTCTCGTAGACACGAGCTGAGAAATTGCAAACGTCGAGCAATTGCTCAGAGATGAAAAGTGCCAGCACTGAAAGCTGTTGCTAGCCAGCACCCTTCCTTGGAAGCGCTTTTGTAGGCCTAAGAACACTGGGGCTCTGGGCTTCTCTAGCCACCTCATCTTCTGCTCATCCTCTCGCGCACTCTAAAGAGAGCTCAGGTGAGAAATTGCAAACGTCGAGCAATTGCTCAGAGATGAAAAGTGCCAGCACTGAAAGCTCTTGCTAGCCAGCACCCTTCCTTGGAAGCGCTTTCACAGGCGCAGCAACACTGGGGCTTTGCGCTTCTCTAGCCGCCAAACGTCACAGTCATTCTCTTTCCGTCTCGTAGACATGAGCTGAGAAATTGCAAACGTCGAGCAATTGCTCAGAGATGAAAAGTGCCAGCACTGAAAGCTGTTGCTAGCCAGCACCCTTCCTTGGAAGCGCTTTTGTAGGCCTAAGAACACTGGGGCTCTGGGCTTCCCTAGCCACCTCATCTTCTGCTCATCCTCTCGCGCACTCTAAAGAGAGCTCAGGTGAGAAATTGCAAACGACGAGCAATTGCTCAGAGATGAAAAGTGCCAGCACTGAAAGCTGTTACTAGCCAGCACCCTTCCTTGGAAGCTTTTTCACAGGCGCAGTAACACTGGGGCTTTGCACTTCTGTACGTACCAAACGTCACGGTCCTTCTCTTTCCGTCTCGTAGACACGAGCTGAGAAATTGCAAACGTCGAGCAATTGCTGAGAGATGAAAAGTGCCAGCACTTAAAGCTCTTGCTAGCCAGCACCCTTCCTTGGAAGCGCTTTCACAGGCGCAGCAACACTGGGGCTTTGCGCTTCTCTAGCCACCAAACGTCACGGTCCTTCTCTTTCCGTCGGTAGACACGAGCTGAGAAATTGCAAACGTCGAGCAATTGCTCAGAGATGAAAAGTGCCAGCACTGAAAGCTGTTGCTAGCCAGCACCCTTCCTTGGAAGCGCTTTTGTAGGCCTAAGAACACTGGGGCTCTGGGCTTCTCTAGCCACCTCATCTTCTGCTCATCCTCTCGCGCACTCTAAAGAGAGCTCAGGTGAGAAATTACAAACGTCGAGCAATTGCTCAGAGATGAAAAGTGCCAGCACTGAAAGCTCTTGCTAGCCAGCACCCTTCCTTGGAAGAGCTTTCACAGGCGCAGCAACACTGGGGCTTTGCGCTTCTCTACCCACCAAATGTCACGGTCCTTCTCTTTCCGTCTTGTAGACACGAGCTGAGAAATTGCAAACGTCGAGCAATTGCTCCGAGATGAAAAGTGCCAGCACTGAAAGCTCTTGCTAGCCAGCACCCTTCCTTGGAAGCGCTTTCACAGGCGCAGTAACACTGGGGCTTTGCGCTTCTATACGCACCAAACGTCACGGTCCTTCTCTTTCCGTCTCGTAGACACCAGCTGAGAAATTGCAAACGTCGAGCAATTGCTCAGAGATGAAAAGTGCCAGCACTGAAAGCTGTTGCTAGCCAGCACCCTTCCTTGGAAGCGCTTTTGTAGGCCTAAGAACACTGGGGCTCTGGGCTTCTCTAGCCACCTCATCTTCTGCTCATCCTCTCGCGCACTCTAAAGAGAGCTCAGGTGAGAAATTGCAAACGTCGAGCAATTGCTCAGAGATGAAAAGTGCCAGCACTGAAAGCTCTTGCTAGCCAGCACCCTTCCTTGGAAGCGCTTTCACAAGCGCAGTAACACTGGGACTTTGCACTTCTCTAGCTACCAAATGTCACGGTCCTTCTCTTTCCGTCTCGTAGACATGAGCTGAGAAATTGCAAACGTCGAGCAATTGCTCAGAGATGAAAAGTGCCAGCACTGAAAGCTGTTGCTAGCCAGCACCCTTCCTTGGAAGCGCTTTCACAGGCGCAGTAACACTGGGACTTTGCGCTTCTCTAGCCACCAAACGTCACGGTCCTTCTCTTTCCGTCTCGTAGACACGAGCTGAGAAATTGCAAACGTCGAGCAATTGCTCCGAGATGAAAAGTGCCAGCACTGAAAGCTGTTGCTAGCCAGCACCCTTCCTTGGAAGCGCTTTTGTAGGCCTAAGAAGACTGGGGCTCTGGGCTTCTCTAGCCACCTCATCTTCTGCTCATCCTCTCGCGCACTCTAAAGAGAGCTCAGGTGAGAAATTGCAAACGTCCAGCAATTGCTCAGAGATGAAAAGTGCCAGCACTGAAAGCTCTTGCTAGCCAGCACCCTTCCTTGGAAGCGCTTTCACAGGCGCAGCAACACTGGGGCTTTGCGCTTCTCTACCCACCAAACGTCACGGTCCTTCTCTTTCCATCTCGTAGACACGAGCTGAGAAATTGCAAACGTCGAGCAATTGCTCCGAGATGAAAAGTGCCAGCACTGAAAGCTGTTGCTAGCCAGCACCCTTCCTTGGAAGCGCTTTTGTAGGCCTAAGAACAGTGGGGCTCTGGGCTTCTCTAGCCACCTCATCTTCTGCTCATCCTCTCGCGCACTCTAAAGAGAGCTCAGGTGAGAAATTGCAAACGTCGAGCAATTGCTCAGAGATGAAAAGTGCCAGCACTGAAAGCTGTTGCTAGCCAGCACCCTTCCTTGGAAGCTTTTTCACAGGTGCAGTAACACTGGGGCTTTGCACTTCTGTACGTACCAAACGTCACTGTCCTTCTCTTTCCGTCTCATAGACACGAGCTGAGAAATTGCAAACGTCGAGCAATTGCTCAGAGATGAAAAGTGCCAGCACTGAAAGCTGTTGCTAGCCAGCACCCTTCCTTGGAAGCGCTTTTGTAGGCCTAAGAACAGTGGGGCTCTGGGCTTCTCTAGCCACCTCATCTTCTGCTCATCCTCTCGCGCACTCTAAAGAGAGCTCAGGTGAGAAATTGCAAACGTCGAGCAATTGCTCAGAGATGAAAAGTGCCAGCACTGAAAGCTCTTGCTAGCCAGCACCCTTCCTTGGAAGCGCTTTCACAGGCGCAGCAACACTGGGGCTTTGCGCTTCTATACGCACCAAACGTCACGGTCCTTCTCTTTCCGTCTTGTAGACACGAGCTGAGAAATTGCAAACGTCGAGCAATTGCTCCGAGATGAAAAGTGCCAGCACTGAAAGCTGTTGCTAGCCAGCACCCTTCCTTGGAAGCGCTTTTGTAGGCCTAAGAACACTGGGGCTCTGGGCTTCTCTAGCCACCTCATCTTCTGCTCATCCTCTCGCGCACTCTAAAGAGAGCTCAGGTGAGAAATTGCAAACGTCGAGCAATTGCTCAGAGATGAAAAGTGCCAGCACTGAAAGCTCTTGCTAGCCAGCAGCCTTCCTTGGAAGCGCTTTCACAGGCGCAGCAACACTGGGGCTTTGCGCTTCTCTAGCCACCAAACGTCACGGTCCTTCTCTTTCCGTCTCGTAGACACGAGCTGAGAAATTGCAAACGTGGAGCAATTGCTCAGAGATGAAAAGTGCCAGCACTGAAAGCTGTTGCTAGCCAGCAGCCTTCCTTGGAAGCGCTTTCACAGGCGCAGCAACACTGGGGCTTTGCGCTTCTCTAGCCACCAAACGTCACGGTCCTTCTCTTTCCGTCGGTAGACACGAGCTGAGAAATTGCAAACGTCGAGCAATTGCTCAGAGATGAAAAGTGCCAGCACTGAAAGCTGTTGCTAGCCAGCACCCTTCCTTGGAAGCGCTTTCACAAGCGCAGCAACACTGGGGCTTTGCGCTTCTATACGCACCAAACGTCACGGTCCTTCTCTTTCCGTCTCGTAGACATGAGCTGAGAAATTGCAAACGTCGAGCAATTGCTCAGAGATGAAAAGTGCCAGCACTGAAAGCTGTTGCTAGCCAGCACCCTTCCTTGGAAGCGCTTTTGTAGGCCTAAGAACACTGGGGCTCTGGGCTTCCCTAGCCACCTCATCTTCTGCTCATCCTCTCGCGCACTCTAAAGAGAGCTCAGGTGAGAAATTGCAAACGACGAGCAATTGCTCAGAGATGAAAAGTGCCAGCACTGAAAGCTGTTGCTAGCCAGCAGCCTTCCTTGGAAGCGCTTTCACAGGCGCAGCAACACTGGGGCTTTGCGCTTCTCTACCCACCAAACGTCATGGTCCTTCTCTTTCCGTCTCGTAGACACGAGCTGAGAAATTGCAAACGTCGAGCAATTGCTCAGAGATGAAAAGTGCCAGCACTGAAAGCTCTTGCTAGCCAGCACCCTTCCTTGGAAGCGCTTTTGTAGGCCTAAGAAGACTGGGGCTCTGGGCTTCTCTAGCCACCTCATCTTCTGCTCATCCTCTCGCGCACTCTAAAGAGAGCTCAGGTGAGAAATTGCAAACGTCGAGCAATTGCTCAGAGATGAAAAGTGCCAGCACTGAAAGCTCTTGCTAGCCAGCACCCTTCCTTGGAAGCGCTTTCACAGGCGCAGCAACACTGGGGCTTTGCGCTTCTCTACCCACCAAACGTCACGGTCATTCTCTTTCCGTCTCCTAGACACGAGCTGAGAAATTGCAAACGTCCAGCAATTGCTCAGAGATGAAAAGTGCCAGCACTGAAAGCTCTTGCTAGCCAGCACCCTTCCTTGGAAGCGCTTTCACAGGCGCAGTAACACTGGGACTTTGCGCTTCTCTAGCCACCAAACGTCACGGTCATTCTCTTTCCGTCTCGTAGACACGAGCTGAGAAATTGCAAAAGTCGAGCAATTGTTCAGAGATGAAAAGTGCCAGCACTGAAAGCTGTTGCTAGCCAGCACCCTTCCTTGGAAGCGCTTTTGTAGGCCTAAGAAGACTGGGGCTCTGGGCTTCTCTAGCCACCTCATCTTCTGCTCATCCTCTCGCGCACTCTAAAGAGAGCTCAGGTGAGAAATTGCAAACGTCCAGCAATTGCTCAGAGATGAAAAGTGCCAGCACTGAAAGCTCTTGCTAGCCAGCACCCTTCCTTGGAAGCGCTTTCACAGGCGCAGCAACACTGGGGCTTTGCGCTTCTCTACCCACCAAACGTCACGGTCCTTCTCTTTCCGTCTCGTAGACACGAGCTGAGAAATTGAAAACGTCAAGCAATTGCTCAGAGATGAAAAGTGCCAGCACTGAAAGCTCTTGCTAGCCAGCACCCTTCCTTGGAAGCGCTTTCACAGGCGCAGTAACACTGGGGCTTTGCTCTTCTATACGCACCAAACGTCACGGTCCTTCTCTTTCCGTCTCGTAGACATGAGCTGAGAAATTGCAAATGTCGAGCAATTGCTCAGAGATGAAAAGTGCCAGCACTGAAAGCTGTTGCTAGCCAGCACCCTTCCTTGGAAGCGCTTTCACAGGCGCAGCAACACTGGGGCTTTGCGCTTCTCTAGCCGCCAAACGTCACAGTCATTGTCTTTCCGTCTCGTAGACATGAGCTGAGAAATTGCAAACGTCGAGCAATTGCTCAGAGATGAAAAGTGCCAGCACTGAAAGCTGTTGCTAGCCAGCACCCTTCCTTGGAAGCGCTTTTGTAGGCCTAAGAACACTGGGGCTCTGGGCTTCCCTAGCCACCTCATCTTCTGCTCATCCTCTCGCGCACTCTAAAGAGAGCTCAGGTGAGAAATTGCAAACGTCCAGCAATTGCTCAGAGATGAAAAGTGCCAGCACTGAAAGCTGTTGCTGGCCAGCACCCTTCCTTGTAAGCTTTTTCACAGGTGCAGTAACACTGGGGCTTTGCACTTCTGTACGTACCAAACGTCACTGTCCTTCTCTTTCCGTCTCATAGACACGAGCTGAGAAATTGCAAACGTCGAGCAATTGCTCCGAGATGAAAAGTGCCAGCACTGAAAGCTGTTGCTAGCCAGCACCCTTCCTTGGAAGCGCTTTTGTAGGCCTAAGAACACTGGGGCTCTGGGCTTCTCTAGCCACCTCATCTTCTGCTCATCCTCTCGCGCACTCTAAAGAGAGCTCAGGTGAGAAATTGCAAACGTCGAGCAATTGCTCAGAGATGAAAAGTGCCAGCACTGAAAGCTCTTGCTAGCCAGCACCCTTCCTTGGAAGCGCTTTCACAGGCGCAGTAACACTGGGGCTTTGCACTTCTGTACGCACCAAACGTCACGGTCCTTCTCTTTCCGTCTCGTAGACACGAGCTGAGAAATTGCAAACGTCGAGCAATTGCTCCGAGATGAAAAGTGCCAGCACTGAAAGCTGTTGCTAGCCAGCACCCTTCCTTGGAAGCGCTTTTGTAGGCCTAAGAACACTGGGGCTCTGGGCTTCTCTAGCCACCTCATCTTCTGCTCATCCTCTCGCGCACTCTAAAGAGAGCTCAGGTGAGAAATTGCAAACGTCCAGCAATTGCTCAGAGATGAAAAGTGCCAGCACTGAAAGCTCTTGCTAGCCAGCACCCTTCCTTGGAAGCGCTTTCACAGGTGCAGCAACACTGGGGCTTTGCGCTTCTATACGCACCAAACGTCACGGTCCTTCTCTTTCCGTCTCCTAGACACGAGCTGAGAAATTGCAAATGTCGAGCAATTGCTCAGAGATGAAAAGTGCCAGCACTGAAAGCTCTTGCTAGCCAGCACCCTTCCTTGGAAGCGCTTTTGTAGGCCTAAGAACACTGGGGCTCTGGGATTCTCTAGCCACCTCATCTTCTGCTCATCCTCTCGCGCACTCTAAAGAGAGCTCAGGTGAGAAATTACAAACGTCGAGCAATTGCTCAGAGATGAAAAGTGCCAGCACTGAAAGCTGTTGCTAGCCAGCACCCTTCCTTGGAAGCGCTTTCACAGGCGCAGCAACACTGGGGCTTTGCGCTTCTCTAGCCACCAAACGTCACGGTCCTTCTCTTTCCGTCTCATAGACACGAGCTGAGAAATTGCAAACGTCGAGCAATTGCTCCGAGATGAAAAGTGCCAGCACTGAAAGCTGTTGCTAGCCAGCAGCCTTCCTTGGAAGCGCTTTCACAGGCGCAGCAACACTGGGGTTTTGCGCTTCTATAGCCACCAAACGTCACGGTCCTTCTCTTTCCGTCTCGTAGACACGAGCTGAGAAATTGCAAACGTCGAGCAATTGCTCCGAGATGAAAAGTGCCAGCACTGAAAGCTGTTGCTAGCCAGCACCCTTCCTTGGAAGCGCTTTTGTAGGCCTAAGAACACTGGGGCTCTGGGCTTCTCTAGCCACCTCATCTTCTGCTCATCCTCTCGCGCACTCTAAAGAGAGCTCAGGTGAGAAATTGCAAACGTCCAGAAATTGCTCAGAGATGAAAAGTGCCAGCACTGAAAGCTCTTGCTAGCCAGCACCCTTCCTTGGAAGCGCTTTCACAGGCGCAGCAACACTGGGGCTTTGCGCTTCTATACGCACCAAACGTCACGGTCCTTCTCTTTCCGTCTCGTAGACACGAGCTGAGAAATTGCAAACGTCGAGCAATTGCTCAGAGATGAAAAGTGCCAGCACTGAAAGCTCTTGCTAGCCAGCACCCTTCCTTGGAAGCGCTTTTGTAGGCCTAAGAACACTGGGTCTCTGGGCTTCTCTAGCCACCTCATCTCCTGCTCATCCTCTCGCGCACTCTAAAGTGAGCTTAGGTGAGAAATTGCAAACGTCGAGCAATTGCTCAGAGATGAAAAGTGCCAGCACTGAAAGCTGTTGCTAGCCAGCACCCTTCCTTGGAAGCGCTTTCACAGGCGCAGCAACACTGGGGCTTTGCGCTTCTATACGCACCAAACGTCACGGTCCTTCTCTTTCCGTCGGTAGACACGAGCTGAGAAATTGCAAACGTCGAGCAATTGCTCAGAGATGAAAAGTGCCAGCACTGAAAGCTGTTGCTAGCCAGCACCCTTCCTTGGAAGCGCTTTTGTAGGCCTAAGAACACTGGGGCTCTGGGCTTCTCTAGCCACCTCATCTTCTGCTCATCCTCTCGCGCACTCTAAAGAGAGCTCAGGTGAGAAATTGCAAACGTCGAGCAATTGCTCAGAGATGAAAAGTGCCAGCACTGAAAGCTCTTGCTAGCCAGCACCCTTCCTTGGAAGCGCTTTCACAGGCGCAGCAACACTGCGGCTTTGCGCTTCTCTAGCCACCAAACGTCACGGTCCTTCTCTTTCCGTCTCGTAGAGACGAGCTGAGAAATTGCAAACGTCGAGCAATTGCTCAGAGATGAAAAGTGCCAGCACTGAAAGCTCTTGCTAGCCAGCACCCTTCCTTGGAAGCGCTTTCACAGGCGCAGCAACACTGGGGCTTTGCGCTTCTATACGCACCAAACGTCACGGTCCTTCTCTTTCCGTCTCATAGACACGAGCTGAGAAATTGCAAACGTCGAGCAATTGCTCCGAGATGAAAAGTGCCAGCACTGAAAGCTGTTGCTAGCCAGCACCCTTCCTTGGAAGCGCTTTTGTAGGCCTAAGAACACTGGGGCTCTGGGATTCTCTAGCCACCTCATCTTCTGCTCATCCTCTCGCGCACTCTAAAGAGAGCTCAGGTGAGAAATTACAAACGTCGAGCAATTGCTCAGAGATGAAAAGTGCCAGCACTGAAAGCTGTTGCTAGCCAGCACCCTTCCTTGGAAGCGCTTTCACAGGCGCAGCAACACTGGGGCTTTGCGCTTCTCTACCCACCAAACGTCACGGTCCTTCTCTTTCCATCTCGTAGACACGAGCTGAGAAATTGCAAATGTCGAGCAATTGCTCAGAGATGAAAAGTGCCAGCACTGAAAGCTCTTGCTAGCCAGCACCCTTCCTTGGAAGCGCTTTCACAGGCGCAGCAACACTGGGGCTTTGCGCTTCTCTACGCACCAAATGTCACGGTCCTTCTCTTTCCGTCTTGTAGACACGAGCTGAGAAATTGCAAACGTCGAGCAATTGCTCAGAGATGAAAAGTGCCAGCACTGAAAGCTGTTGCTAGCCAGCACCCTTCCTTGGAAGCGCTTTCACAGGCGCAGCAACACTGGGGTTTTGCGCTTCTCTAGCCACCAAACGTCACAGTCCTTCTCTTTTCGTCTCGTAGACATGAGCTGAGAAATTGCAAACGTCGAGCAATTGCTCAGAGATGAAAAGTGCCAGCACTGAAAGCTCTTGCTAGCCAGCACCCTTCCTTGGAAGCGCTTTCACAGGCGCAGCAACACTGGGGCTTTGCGCTTCTCTAGCCACCAAACGTCACGGTCCTTCTCTTTCCGTCTCGTAGACACGAGCTGAGAAATTGCAAACGTCGAGCAATTGCTCAGAGATGAAAAGTGCCAGCACTGAAAGCTCTTGCTAGCCAGCACCCTTCCTTGGAAGCGCTTTTGTAGGCCTAAGAACACTGGGGCTCTGGGCTTCTCTAGCCACCTCATCTTCTGCTCATCCTCTCGCGCACTCTAAAGAGAGCTCAGGTGAGAAATTGCAAACGTCGAGCAATTGCTCAGAGATGAAAAGTGCCAGCACTGAAAGCTCTTGCTAGCCAGCACCCTTCCTTGGAAGCGCTTTCACAGGCGCAGCAACACTGGGGCTTTGCGCTTCTCTAGCCACCAAACGTCACGGTCCTTCTCTTTCCATCTCGTAGACACGAGCTGAGAAATTGCAAATGTCGAGCAATTGCTCAGAGATGAAAAGTGCCAGCACTGAAAGCTCTTGCTAGCCAGCACCCTTCCTTGGAAGCGCTTTTGTAGGCCTAAGAACACTGGGGCTCTGGGCTTCTCTAGCCACCTCATCTTCTGCTCATCCTCTCGCGCACTCTAAAGAGAGCTCAGGTGAGAAATTGCAAACGTCCAGAAATTGCTCAGAGATGAAAAGTGCCAGCACTGAAAGCTCTTGCTAGCCAGCACCCTTCCTTGGAAGCGCTTTCACAGGCGCAGCAACACTGGGGCTTTGCGCTTCTATACGCACCAAACGTCACGGTCCTTCTCTTTCCGTCTCGTAGACACGAGCTGAGAAATTGCAAACGTCGAGCAATTGCTCAGAGATGAAAAGTGCCAGCACTGAAAGCTGTTGCTAGCCAGCACCCTTCCTTGGAAGCGCTTTCACAGGCGCAGCAACACTGGGGCTTTGCGCTTCTCTAGCCACCAAACGTCACGGTCCTTCTCTTTCCATCTCGTAGACACGAGCTGAGAAATTGCAAATGTCGAGCAATTGCTCAGAGATGAAAAGTGCCAGCACTGAAAGCTCTTGCTAGCCAGCACCCTTCCTTGGAAGCGCTTTTGTAGGCCTAAGAACACTGGGGCTCTGGGCTTCTCTAGCCACCTCATCTTCTGCTCATCCTCTCGCGCACTCTAAAGAGAGCTCAGGTGAGAAATTGCAAACGTCCAGAAATTGCTCAGAGATGAAAAGTGCCAGCACTGAAAGCTCTTGCTAGCCAGCACCCTTCCTTGGAAGCGCTTTCACAGGCGCAGCAACACTGGGGCTTTGCGCTTCTATACGCACCAAACGTCACGGTCCTTCTCTTTCCGTCTCGTAGACACGAGCTGAGAAATTGCAAACGTCGAGCAATTGCTCAGAGATGAAAAGTGCCAGCACTGAAAGCTCTTGCTAGCCAGCACCCTTCCTTGGAAGCGCTTTTGTAGGCCTAAGAACACTGGGTCTCTGGGCTTCTCTAGCCACCTCATCTCCTGCTCATCCTCTCGCGCACTCTAAAGAGAGCTTAGGTGAGAAATTGCAAACGTCGAGCAATTGCTCAGAGATGAAAAGTGCCAGCACTGAAAGCTGTTGCTAGCCAGCACCCTTCCTTGGAAGCGCTTTCACAGGCGCAGCAACACTGGGGCTTTGCGCTTCTATACGCACCAAACGTCACGGTCCTTCTCTTTCCGTCGGTAGACACGAGCTGAGAAATTGCAAACGTCGAGCAATTGCTCAGAGATGAAAAGTGCCAGCACTGAAAGCTGTTGCTAGCCAGCACCCTTCCTTGGAAGCGCTTTTGTAGGCCTAAGAACACTGGGGCTCTGGGCTTCTCTAGCCACCTCATCTTCTGCTCATCCTCTCGCGCACTCTAAAGAGAGCTCAGGTGAGAAATTGCAAACGTCGAGCAATTGCTCAGAGATGAAAAGTGCCAGCACTGAAAGCTCTTGCTAGCCAGCACCCTTCCTTGGAAGCGCTTTCACAGGCGCAGCAACACTGGGGCTTTGCGCTTCTCTAGCCACCAAACGTCACGGTCCTTCTCTTTCCGTCTCGTAGAGACGAGCTGAGAAATTGCAAACGTCGAGCAATTGCTCAGAGATGAAAAGTGCCAGCACTGAAAGCTCTTGCTAGCCAGCACCCTTCCTTGGAAGCGCTTTCACAGGCGCAGCAACACTGGGGCTTTGCGCTTCTATACGCACCAAACGTCACGGTCCTTCTCTTTCCGTCTCCTAGACACGAGCTGAGAAATTGCAAACGTCGAGCAATTGCTCCGAGATGAAAAGTGCCAGCACTGAAAGCTGTTGCTAGCCAGCACCCTTCCTTGGAAGCGCTTTTGTAGGCCTAAGAACACTGGGGCTCTGGGATTCTCTAGCCACCTCATCTTCTGCTCATCCTCTCGCGCACTCTAAAGAGAGCTCAGGTGAGAAATTACAAACGTCGAGCAATTGCTCAGAGATGAAAAGTGCCAGCACTGAAAGCTGTTGCTAGCCAGCACCCTTCCTTGGAAGCGCTTTCACAGGCGCAGCAACACTGGGGCTTTGCGCTTCTCTAGCCACCAAACGTCACGGTCCTTCTCTTTCCATCTCGTAGACACGAGCTGAGAAATTGCAAATGTCGAGCAATTGCTCAGAGATGAAAAGTGCCAGCACTGAAAGCTCTTGCTAGCCAGCACCCTTCCTTGGAAGCGCTTTCACAGGCGCAGCAACACTGGGGCTTTGCGCTTCTCTACGCACCAAATGTCACGGTCCTTCTCTTTCCGTCTTGTAGACACGAGCTGAGAAATTGCAAACGTCGAGCAATTGCTCAGAGATGAAAAGTGCCAGCACTGAAAGCTGTTGCTAGCCAGCACCCTTCCTTGGAAGCGCTTTCACAGGCGCAGCAACACTGGGGTTTTGCGCTTCTCTAGCCACCAAACGTCACAGTCCTTCTCTTTTCGTCTCGTAGACATGAGCTGAGAAATTGCAAACGTCGAGCAATTGCTCAGAGATGAAAAGTGCCAGCACTGAAAGCTCTTGCTAGCCAGCACCCTTCCTTGGAAGCGCTTTCACAGGCGCAGCAACACTGGGGCTTTGCGCTTCTCTAGCCACCAAACGTCACGGTCCTTCTCTTTCCGTCTCGTAGACACGAGCTGAGAAATTGCAAACGTCGAGCAATTGCTCAGAGATGAAAAGTGCCAGCACTGAAAGCTGTTGCTAGCCAGCACCCTTCCTTGGAAGCGCTTTTGTAGGCCTAAGAACACTGGGGCTCTGGGCTTCTCTAGCCACCTCATCTTCTGCTCATCCTCTCGCGCACTCTAAAGAGAGCTCAGGTGAGAAATTGCAAACGTCCAGCAATTGCTCAGAGATGAAAAGTGCCAGCACTGAAAGCTGTTGCTAGCCAGCACCCTTCCTTGGAAGCGCTTTCACAGGCGCAGCAACACTGGGGCTTTGCGCTTCTCTAGCCACCAAACGTCACGGTCCTTCTCTTTCCATCTCGTAGACACGAGCTGAGAAATTGCAAATGTCGAGCAATTGCTCAGAGATGAAAAGTGCCAGCACTGAAAGCTCTTGCTAGCCAGCACCCTTCCTTGGAAGCGCTTTTGTAGGCCTAAGAACACTGGGGCTCTGGGCTTCTCTAGCCACCTCATCTTCTGCTCATCCTCTCGCGCACTCTAAAGAGAGCTCAGGTGAGAAATTGCAAACGTCGAGCAATTGCTCAGAGATGAAAAGTGCCAGCACTGAAAGCTCTTGCTAGCCAGCACCCTTCCTTGGAAGCGCTTTCACAGGTGCAGCAACACTGGGGCTTTGCGCTTCTCTAGCCACCAAACGTCACGGTCCTTCTCTTTCCGTCTCGTAGACACGAGCTGAGAAATTGCAAACGTCGAGCAATTGCTCAGAGATGAAAAGTGCCAGCACTGAAAGCTGTTGCTAGCCAGCACCCTTCCTTGGAAGCGCTTTCACAGGCGCAGCAACACTGGGGCTTTGCGCTTCTATACGCACCAAACGTCACGGTCATTCTCTTTCCGTCTCGTAGACACGAGCTGAGAAATTGCAAACGTCGAGCAATTGCTCAGAGATGAAAAGTGCCAGCACTGAAAGCTCTTGCTAGCCAGCAGCCTTCCTTGGAAGCGCTTTCACAGGCGCAGCAACACTGGGGCTTTGCGCTTCTCTAGCCACCAAACGTCACGGTCCTTCTCTTTCCGTCTCCTAGACACGAGCTGAGAAATTGCAAATGTCGAGCAATTGCTCAGAGATGAAAAGTGCCAGCACTGAAAGCTCTTGCTAGCCAGCACCCTTCCTTGGAAGCGCTTTCACAGGCGCAGCAACACTGGGGCTTTGCGCTTCTATACGCACCAAACGTCACGGTCATTCTCTTTCCGCCTCGTAGACACGAGCTGAGAAATTGAAAATGTCAAGCAATTGCTCAGAGATGAAAAGTGCCAGCACTGAAAGCTCTTGCTAGCCAGCACCCTTCCTTGGAAGCGCTTTCACAAGCGCAGTAACACTGGGGCTTTGCTCTTCTATACGCACCAAACGTCACGGTCCTTCTCTTTCCGTCTCGTAGACATGAGCTGAGAAATTGCAAACGTCGAGCAATTGCTCAGAGATGAAAAGTGCCAGCACTGAAAGCTGTTGCTAGCCAGCACCCTTCCTTGGAAGCGCTTTCACAGGCGCAGCAACACTGGGGCTTTGCGCTTCTCTAGCCGCCAAACGTCACAGTCATTCTCTTTCCGTCTCGTAGACATGAGCTGAGAAATTGCAAACGTCGAGCAATTGCTCAGAGATGAAAAGTGCCAGCACTGAAAGCTGTTGCTAGCCAGCACCCTTCCTTGGAAGCGCTTTTGTAGGCCTAAGAACACTGGGGCTCTGGGCTTCTCTAGCCACCTCATCTTCTGCTCATCCTCTCGCGCACTCTAAAGAGAGCTCAGGTGAGAAATTGCAAACGTCGAGCAATTGCTCAGAGATGAAAAGTGCCAGCACTGAAAGCTCTTGCTAGCCAGCACCCTTCCTTGGAAGCGCTTTCACAGGCGCAGTAACACTGGGGCTTTGCGCTTCTCTAGCGACCAAACGTCACGGTCCTTCTCTTTCCGTCTCCTAGACACGAGCTGAGAAATTGCAAATGTCAAGCAATTGCTCAGAGATGAAAAGTGCCAGCACTGAAAGCTCTTGCTAGCCAGCACCCTTCCTTGGAAGCGCTTTCACAAGCGCAGTAACACTGGGGCTTTGCTCTTCTATACGCACCAAATGTCACGGTCATTCTCTTTCCGTCTCGTAGACATGAGCTGAGAAATTGCAAATGTCGAGCAATTGCTCAGAGATGAAAAGTGCCAGCACTGAAAGCTCTTGCTAGCCAGCACCCTTCCTTGGAAGCGCTTTCACAGGCGCAGCAACACTGGGGCTTTGCGCTTCTCTAGCCGCCAAACGTCACAGTCATTCTCTTTCCGTCTCGTAGACATGAGCTGAGAAATTGCAAACGTCGAGCAATTGCTCAGAGATGAAAAGTGCCAGCACTGAAAGCTGTTGCTAGCCAGCACCCTTCCTTGGAAGCGCTTTTGTAGGCCTAAGAACACTGGGGCTCTGGGCTTCCCTAGCCACCTCATCTTCTGCTCATCCTCTCGCGCACTCTAAAGAGAGCTCAGGTGAGAAATTGCAAACGACGAGCAATTGCTCAGAGATGAAAAGTGCCAGCACTGAAAGCTGTTGCTAGCCAGCACCCTTCCTTGGAAGCTTTTTCACAGGCGCAGTAACACTGGGGCTTTGCACTTCTGTACGTACCAAACGTCACGGTCCTTCTCTTTCCGTCTCATAGACACGAGCTGAGAAATTGCAAACGTCAAGCAATTGCTCAGAGATGAAAAGTGCCAGCACTGAAAGCTCTTGCTAGCCAGCACCCTTCCTTGGAAGCGCTTTGTAGGCCTAAGAACACTGGGGCTCTGGGCTTCTCTAGCCACCTCATCTTCTGCTCATCCTCTCGCGCACTCTAAAGAGAGCTCAGGTGAGAAATTGCAAACGTCGAGCAATTGCTCAGAGATGAAAAGTGCCAGCACTGAAAGCTGTTGCTAGCCAGCACCCTTCCTTGGAAGCGCTTTCACAGGCGCAGCAACACTGGGGCTTTGCGCTTCTCTAGCCACCAAACGTCACGGTCCTTCTCTTTCCGTCTCGTAGACACGAGCTGAGAAATTGCAAACGTGGAGCAATTGCTCAGAGATGAAAAGTGCCAGCACTGAAAGCTGTTGCTAGCCAGCAGCCTTCCTTGGAAGCGCTTTCACAGGCGCAGCAACACTGGGGCTTTGCGCTTCTCTACCCTCCAAACGTCACGGTCCTTCTCTTTCCATCTCGTAGACACGAGCTGAGAAATTGCAAACGTCGAGCAATTGCTCAGAGATGAAAAGTGCCAGCACTGAAAGCTGTTGCTAGCCAGCACCCTTCCTTGGAAGCGCTTTTGTAGGCCTAAGAACACTGGGGCTCTGGGATTCTCTAGCCACCTCATCTTCTGCTCATCCTCTCGCGCACTCTAAAGAGAGCTCAGGTGAGAAATTACAAAAGTCGAGCAATTGCTCAGAGATGAAAAGTGCCAGCACTGAAAGCTCTTGCTAGCCAGCACCCTTCCTTGGAAGCGCTTTCACAGGCGCAGCAACACTGCGGCTTTGCGCTTCTCTACGCACCAAATGTCACGGTCCTTCTCTTTCCGTCTTGTAGACACGAGCTGAGAAATTGCAAACGTCGAGCAATTGCTCAGAGATGAAAAGTGCCAGCACTGAAAGCTGTTGCTAGCCAGCACCCTTCCTTGGAAGCGCTTTCACAGGCGCAGTAACACTGGGGCTTTGCGCTTCTATACGCACCAAACGTCACGGTCCTTCTCTTTCCGTCTCGTAGACACGAGCTGAGAAATTGCAAACGTCGAGCAATTGCTCAGAGATGAAAAGTGCCAGCACTGAAAGCTGTTGCTAGCCAGCACCCTTCCTTGGAAGCGCTTTTGTAGGCCTAAGAACACTGGGGCTCTGGGCTTCTCTAGCCACCTCATCTTCTGCTCATCCTCTCGCGCACTCTAAAGAGAGCTCAGGTGAGAAATTGCAAACGTCGAGCAATTGCTCAGAGATGAAAAGTGCCAGCACTGAAAGCTCTTGCTAGCCAGCACCCTTCCTTGGAAGCGCTTTCACAGGCGCAGCAACACTGGGGCTTTGCGCTTCTCTAGCCGCCAAACGTCACAGTCATTCTCTTTCCGTCTCGTAGACATGAGCTGAGAAATTGCAAACGTCGAGCAATTGCTCAGAGATGAAAAGTGCCAGCACTGAAAGCTGTTGCTAGCCAGCACCCTTCCTTGGAAGCGCTTTTGTAGGCCTAAGAACACTGGGGCTCTGGGCTTCCCTAGCCACCTCATCTTCTGCTCATCCTCTCGCGCACTCTAAAGAGAGCTCAGGTGAGAAATTGCAAACGACGAGCAATTGCTCAGAGATGAAAAGTGCCAGCACTGAAAGCTGTTACTAGCCAGCACCCTTCCTTGGAAGCTTTTTCACAGGCGCAGTAACACTGGGGCTTTGCACTTCTGTACGTACCAAACGTCACGGTCCTTCTCTTTCCGTCTCGTAGACACGAGCTGAGAAATTGCAAACGTCGAGCAATTGCTGAGAGATGAAAAGTGCCAGCACTTAAAGCTCTTGCTAGCCAGCACCCTTCCTTGGAAGCGCTTTCACAGGCGCAGCAACACTGGGGCTTTGCGCTTCTCTAGCCACCAAACGTCACGGTCCTTCTCTTTCCGTCTCCTAGACACGAGCTGAGAAATTGCAAACGTCGAGCAATTGCTCAGAGATGAAAAGTGCCAGCACTGAAAGCTGTTGCTAGCCAGCACCCTTCCTTGGAAGCGCTTTTGTAGGCCTAAGAACACTGGGGCTCTGGGCTTCTCTAGCCACCTCATCTTCTGCTCATCCTCTCGCGCACTCTAAAGAGAGCTCAGGTGAGAAATTACAAACGTCGAGCAATTGCTCAGAGATGAAAAGTGCCAGCACTGAAAGCTCTTGCTAGCCAGCACCCTTCCTTGGAAGAGCTTTCACAGGCGCAGCAACACTGGGGCTTTGCGCTTCTCTACCCACCAAATGTCACGGTCCTTCTCTTTCCGTCTTGTAGACACGAGCTGAGAAATTGCAAACGTCGAGCAATTGCTCAGAGATGAAAAGTGCCAGCACTGAAAGCTCTTGCTAGCCAGCACCCTTCCTTGGAAGCGCTTTCACAGGCGCAGTAACACTGGGGCTTTGCGCTTCTATACGCACCAAACGTCACGGTCCTTCTCTTTCCGTCTCGTAGACACGAGCTGAGAAATTGCAAACGTCGAGCAATTGCTCAGAGATGAAAAGTGCCAGCACTGAAAGCTGTTGCTAGCCAGCACCCTTCCTTGGAAGCGCTTTTGTAGGCCTAAGAACACTGGGGCTCTGGGCTTCTCTAGCCACCTCATCTTCTGCTCATCCTCTCGCGCACTCTAAAGAGAGCTCAGGTGAGAAATTGCAAACGTCGAGCAATTGCTCAGAGATGAAAAGTGCCAGCACTGAAAGCTCTTGCTAGCCAGCACCCTTCCTTGGAAGCGCTTTCACAAGCGCAGTAACACTGGGGCTTTGCACTTCTCTAGCTACCAAATGTCACGGTCCTTCTCTTTCCGTCTCGTAGACATGAGCTGAGAAATTGCAAACGTCGAGCAATTGCTCAGAGATGAAAAGTGCCAGCACTGAAAGCTGTTGCTAGCCAGCACCCTTCCTTGGAAGCGCTTTCACAGGCGCAGTAACACTGGGACTTTGCGCTTCTCTAGCCACCAAACGTCACGGTCCTTCTCTTTCCGTCTCGTAGACACGAGCTGAGAAATTGCAAACGTCGAGCAATTGCTCCGAGATGAAAAGTGCCAGCACTGAAAGCTGTTGCTAGCCAGCACCCTTCCTTGGAAGCGCTTTTGTAGGCCTAAGAAGACTGGGGCTCTGGGCTTCTCTAGCCACCTCATCTTCTGCTCATCCTCTCGCGCACTCTAAAGAGAGCTCAGGTGAGAAATTGCAAACGTCCAGCAATTGCTCAGAGATGAAAAGTGCCAGCACTGAAAGCTCTTGCTAGCCAGCACCCTTCCTTGGAAGCGCTTTCACAGGCGCAGCAACACTGGGGCTTTGCGCTTCTCTACCCACCAAACGTCACGGTCCTTCTCTTTCCATCTCGTAGACACGAGCTGAGAAATTGCAAACGTCGAGCAATTGCTCCGAGATGAAAAGTGCCAGCACTGAAAGCTGTTGCTAGCCAGCACCCTTCCTTGGAAGCGCTTTTGTAGGCCTAAGAACAGTGGGGCTCTGGGCTTCTCTAGCCACCTCATCTTCTGCTCATCCTCTCGCGCACTCTAAAGAGAGCTCAGGTGAGAAATTGCAAACGTCGAGCAATTGCTCAGAGATGAAAAGTGCCAGCACTGAAAGCTGTTGCTAGCCAGCACCCTTCCTTGGAAGCTTTTTCACAGGTGCAGTAACACTGGGGCTTTGCACTTCTGTACGTACCAAACGTCACTGTCCTTCTCTTTCCGTCTCATAGACACGAGCTGAGAAATTGCAAACGTCGAGCAATTGCTCAGAGATGAAAAGTGCCAGCACTGAAAGCTGTTGCTAGCCAGCACCCTTCCTTGGAAGCGCTTTTGTAGGCCTAAGAACAGTGGGGCTCTGGGCTTCTCTAGCCACCTCATCTTCTGCTCATCCTCTCGCGCACTCTAAAGAGAGCTCAGGTGAGAAATTGCAAACGTCGAGCAATTGCTCAGAGATGAAAAGTGCCAGCACTGAAAGCTCTTGCTAGCCAGCACCCTTCCTTGGAAGCGCTTTCACAGGCGCAGCAACACTGGGGCTTTGCGCTTCTATACGCACCAAACGTCACGGTCCTTCTCTTTCCGTCTTGTAGACACGAGCTGAGAAATTGCAAACGTCGAGCAATTGCTCCGAGATGAAAAGTGCCAGCACTGAAAGCTGTTGCTAGCCAGCACCCTTCCTTGGAAGCGCTTTTGTAGGCCTAAGAACACTGGGGCTCTGGGCTTCTCTAGCCACCTCATCTTCTGCTCATCCTCTCGCGCACTCTAAAGAGAGCTCAGGTGAGAAATTGCAAACGTCGAGCAATTGCTCAGAGATGAAAAGTGCCAGCACTGAAAGCTCTTGCTAGCCAGCAGCCTTCCTTGGAAGCGCTTTCACAGGCGCAGCAACACTGGGGCTTTGCGCTTCTCTACCCACCAAACGTCACGGTCCTTCTCTTTCCGTCTCGTAGACACGAGCTGAGAAATTGCAAACGTGGAGCAATTGCTCAGAGATGAAAAGTGCCAGCACTGAAAGCTGTTGCTAGCCAGCAGCCTTCCTTGGAAGCGCTTTCACAGGCGCAGCAACACTGGGGCTTTGCGCTTCTCTAGCCACCAAACGTCACGGTCCTTCTCTTTCCGTCGGTAGACACGAGCTGAGAAATTGCAAACGTCGAGCAATTGCTCAGAGATGAAAAGTGCCAGCACTGAAAGCTGTTGCTAGCCAGCACCCTTCCTTGGAAGCGCTTTCACAAGCGCAGCAACACTGGGGCTTTGCGCTTCTATACGCACCAAACGTCACGGTCCTTCTCTTTCCGTCTCGTAGACATGAGCTGAGAAATTGCAAACGTCGAGCAATTGCTCAGAGATGAAAAGTGCCAGCACTGAAAGCTGTTGCTAGCCAGCACCCTTCCTTGGAAGCGCTTTTGTAGGCCTAAGAACACTGGGGCTCTGGGCTTCCCTAGCCACCTCATCTTCTGCTCATCCTCTCGCGCACTCTAAAGAGAGCTCAGGTGAGAAATTGCAAACGACGAGCAATTGCTCAGAGATGAAAAGTGCCAGCACTGAAAGCTGTTGCTAGCCAGCAGCCTTCCTTGGAAGCGCTTTCACAGGCGCAGCAACACTGGGGCTTTGCGCTTCTCTACCCACCAAACGTCATGGTCCTTCTCTTTCCGTCTCGTAGACACGAGCTGAGAAATTGCAAACGTCGAGCAATTGCTCAGAGATGAAAAGTGCCAGCACTGAAAGCTCTTGCTAGCCAGCACCCTTCCTTGGAAGCGCTTTTGTAGGCCTAAGAAGACTGGGGCTCTGGGCTTCTCTAGCCACCTCATCTTCTGCTCATCCTCTCGCGCACTCTAAAGAGAGCTCAGGTGAGAAATTGCAAACGTCGAGCAATTGCTCAGAGATGAAAAGTGCCAGCACTGAAAGCTCTTGCTAGCCAGCCCCCTTCCTTGGAAGCGCTTTCACAGGCGCAGCAACACTGCGGCTTTGCGCTTCTCTACGCACCAAATGTCACGGTCCTTCTCTTTCCGTCTTGTAGACACGAGCTGAGAAATTGCAAACGTCGAGCAATTGCTCAGAGATGAAAAGTGCCAGCACTGAAAGCTGTTGCTAGCCAGCACCCTTCCTTGGAAGCGCTTTCACAGGCGCAGTAACACTGGGGCTTTGCGCTTCTATACGCACCAAACGTCACGGTCCTTCTCTTTCCGTCTCGTAGACACGAGCTGAGAAATTGCAAACGTCGAGCAATTGCTCAGAGATGAAAAGTGCCAGCACTGAAAGCTGTTGCTAGCCAGCACCCTTCCTTGGAAGCGCTTTTGTAGGCCTAAGAACACTGGGGCTCTGGGCTTCTCTAGCCACCTCATCTTCTGCTCATCCTCTCGCGCACTCTAAAGAGAGCTCAGGTGAGAAATTGCAAACGTCGAGCAATTGCTCAGAGATGAAAAGTGCCAGCACTGAAAGCTCTTGCTAGCCAGCACCCTTCCTTGGAAGCGCTTTCACAGGCGCAGCAACACTGGGGCTTTGCGCTTCTCTAGCCGCCAAACGTCACAGTCATTCTCTTTCCGTCTCGTAGACATGAGCTGAGAAATTGCAAACGTCGAGCAATTGCTCAGAGATGAAAAGTGCCAGCACTGAAAGCTGTTGCTAGCCAGCACCCTTCCTTGGAAGCGCTTTTGTAGGCCTAAGAACACTGGGGCTCTGGGCTTCCCTAGCCACCTCATCTTCTGCTCATCCTCTCGCGCACTCTAAAGAGAGCTCAGGTGAGAAATTGCAAACGACGAGCAATTGCTCAGAGATGAAAAGTGCCAGCACTGAAAGCTGTTACTAGCCAGCACCCTTCCTTGGAAGCTTTTTCACAGGCGCAGTAACACTGGGGCTTTGCACTTCTGTACGTACCAAACGTCACGGTCCTTCTCTTTCCGTCTCGTAGACACGAGCTGAGAAATTGCAAACGTCGAGCAATTGCTGAGAGATGAAAAGTGCCAGCACTTAAAGCTCTTGCTAGCCAGCACCCTTCCTTGGAAGCGCTTTCACAGGCGCAGCAACACTGGGGCTTTGCGCTTCTCTAGCCACCAAACGTCACGGTCCTTCTCTTTCCGTCGGTAGACACGAGCTGAGAAATTGCAAACGTCGAGCAATTGCTCAGAGATGAAAAGTGCCAGCACTGAAAGCTGTTGCTAGCCAGCACCCTTCCTTGGAAGCGCTTTTGTAGGCCTAAGAACACTGGGGCTCTGGGCTTCTCTAGCCACCTCATCTTCTGCTCATCCTCTCGCGCACTCTAAAGAGAGCTCAGGTGAGAAATTACAAACGTCGAGCAATTGCTCAGAGATGAAAAGTGCCAGCACTGAAAGCTCTTGCTAGCCAGCACCCTTCCTTGGAAGAGCTTTCACAGGCGCAGCAACACTGGGGCTTTGCGCTTCTCTACCCACCAAATGTCACGGTCCTTCTCTTTCCGTCTTGTAGACACGAGCTGAGAAATTGCAAACGTCGAGCAATTGCTCCGAGATGAAAAGTGCCAGCACTGAAAGCTCTTGCTAGCCAGCACCCTTCCTTGGAAGCGCTTTCACAGGCGCAGTAACACTGGGGCTTTGCGCTTCTATACGCACCAAACGTCACGGTCCTTCTCTTTCCGTCTCGTAGACACGAGCTGAGAAATTGCAAACGTCGAGCAATTGCTCAGAGATGAAAAGTGCCAGCACTGAAAGCTGTTGCTAGCCAGCACCCTTCCTTGGAAGCGCTTTTGTAGGCCTAAGAACACTGGGGCTCTGGGCTTCTCTAGCCACCTCATCTTCTGCTCATCCTCTCGCGCACTCTAAAGAGAGCTCAGGTGAGAAATTGCAAACGTCGAGCAATTGCTCAGAGATGAAAAGTGCCAGCACTGAAAGCTCTTGCTAGCCAGCACCCTTCCTTGGAAGCGCTTTCACAAGCGCAGTAACACTGGGGCTTTGCACTTCTCTAGCTACCAAATGTCACGGTCCTTCTCTTTCCGTCTCGTAGACATGAGCTGAGAAATTGCAAACGTCGAGCAATTGCTCAGAGATGAAAAGTGCCAGCACTGAAAGCTGTTGCTAGCCAGCACCCTTCCTTGGAAGCGCTTTCACAGGCGCAGTAACACTGGGACTTTGCGCTTCTCTAGCCACCAAACGTCACGGTCCTTCTCTTTCCGTCTCGTAGACACGAGCTGAGAAATTGCAAACGTCGAGCAATTGCTCCGAGATGAAAAGTGCCAGCACTGAAAGCTGTTGCTAGCCAGCACCCTTCCTTGGAAGCGCTTTTGTAGGCCTAAGAAGACTGGGGCTCTGGGCTTCTCTAGCCACCTCATCTTCTGCTCATCCTCTCGCGCACTCTAAAGAGAGCTCAGGTGAGAAATTGCAAACGTCCAGCAATTGCTCAGAGATGAAAAGTGCCAGCACTGAAAGCTCTTGCTAGCCAGCACCCTTCCTTGGAAGCGCTTTCACAGGCGCAGCAACACTGGGGCTTTGCGCTTCTCTACCCACCAAACGTCACGGTCCTTCTCTTTCCATCTCGTAGACACGAGCTGAGAAATTGCAAACGTCGAGCAATTGCTCCGAGATGAAAAGTGCCAGCACTGAAAGCTGTTGCTAGCCAGCACCCTTCCTTGGAAGCGCTTTTGTAGGCCTAAGAACAGTGGGGCTCTGGGCTTCTCTAGCCACCTCATCTTCTGCTCATCCTCTCGCGCACTCTAAAGAGAGCTCAGGTGAGAAATTGCAAACGTCGAGCAATTGCTCAGAGATGAAAAGTGCCAGCACTGAAAGCTGTTGCTAGCCAGCACCCTTCCTTGGAAGCTTTTTCACAGGTGCAGTAACACTGGGGCTTTGCACTTCTGTACGTACCAAACGTCACTGTCCTTCTCTTTCCGTCTCATAGACACGAGCTGAGAAATTGCAAACGTCGAGCAATTGCTCAGAGATGAAAAGTGCCAGCACTGAAAGCTGTTGCTAGCCAGCACCCTTCCTTGGAAGCGCTTTTGTAGGCCTAAGAACAGTGGGGCTCTGGGCTTCTCTAGCCACCTCATCTTCTGCTCATCCTCTCGCGCACTCTAAAGAGAGCTCAGGTGAGAAATTGCAAACGTCGAGCAATTGCTCAGAGATGAAAAGTGCCAGCACTGAAAGCTCTTGCTAGCCAGCACCCTTCCTTGGAAGCGCTTTCACAGGCGCAGCAACACTGGGGCTTTGCGCTTCTATACGCACCAAACGTCACGGTCCTTCTCTTTCCGTCTTGTAGACACGAGCTGAGAAATTGCAAACGTCGAGCAATTGCTCCGAGATGAAAAGTGCCAGCACTGAAAGCTGTTGCTAGCCAGCACCCTTCCTTGGAAGCGCTTTTGTAGGCCTAAGAACACTGGGGCTCTGGGCTTCTCTAGCCACCTCATCTTCTGCTCATCCTCTCGCGCACTCTAAAGAGAGCTCAGGTGAGAAATTGCAAACGTCGAGCAATTGCTCAGAGATGAAAAGTGCCAGCACTGAAAGCTCTTGCTAGCCAGCAGCCTTCCTTGGAAGCGCTTTCACAGGCGCAGCAACACTGGGGCTTTGCGCTTCTCTAGCCACCAAACGTCACGGTCCTTCTCTTTCCGTCTCGTAGACACGAGCTGAGAAATTGCAAACGTGGAGCAATTGCTCAGAGATGAAAAGTGCCAGCACTGAAAGCTGTTGCTAGCCAGCACCCTTCCTTGGAAGCGCTTTCACAGGCGCAGCAACACTGGGGCTTTGCGCTTCTCTAGCCACCAAACGTCACGGTCCTTCTCTTTCCGTCGGTAGACACGAGCTGAGAAATTGCAAACGTCGAGCAATTGCTCAGAGATGAAAAGTGCCAGCACTGAAAGCTGTTGCTAGCCAGCACCCTTCCTTGGAAGCGCTTTCACAAGCGCAGCAACACTGGGGCTTTGCGCTTCTATACGCACCAAACGTCACGGTCCTTCTCTTTCCGTCTCGTAGACATGAGCTGAGAAATTGCAAACGTCGAGCAATTGCTCAGAGATGAAAAGTGCCAGCACTGAAAGCTGTTGCTAGCCAGCACCCTTCCTTGGAAGCGCTTTTGTAGGCCTAAGAACAGTGGGGCTCTGGGCTTCCCTAGCCACCTCATCTTCTGCTCATCCTCTCGCGCACTCTAAAGAGAGCTCAGGTGAGAAATTGCAAACGACGAGCAATTGCTCAGAGATGAAAAGTGCCAGCACTGAAAGCTCTTGCTAGCCAGCACCCTTCCTTGGAAGCGCTTTCACAGGCGCAGCAACACTGGGGCTTTGCGCTTCTCTACCCACCAAACGTCATGGTCCTTCTCTTTCCGTCTCGTAGACACGAGCTGAGAAATTGCAAACGTCGAGCAATTGCTCAGAGATGAAAAGTGCCAGCACTGAAAGCTCTTGCTAGCCAGCACCCTTCCTTGGAAGCGCTTTTGTAGGCCTAAGAAGACTGGGGCTCTGGGCTTCTCTAGCCACCTCATCTTCTGCTCATCCTCTCGCGCACTCTAAAGAGAGCTCAGGTGAGAAATTGCAAACGTCGAGCAATTGCTCAGAGATGAAAAGTGCCAGCACTGAAAGCTCTTGCTAGCCAGCCCCCTTCCTTGGAAGCGCTTTCACAGGCGCAGCAACACTGGGGCTTTGCGCTTCTCTACCCACCAAACGTCACGGTCATTCTCTTTCCGTCTCCTAGACACGAGCTGAGAAATTGCAAACGTCCAGCAATTGCTCAGAGATGAAAAGTGCCAGCACTGAAAGCTCTTGCTAGCCAGCACCCTTCCTTGGAAGCGCTTTCACAGGCGCAGCAACACTGGGGCTTTGCGCTTCTCTAGCCACCAAACGTCACGGTCCTTCTCTTTCCGTCTCCTAGACACGAGCTGAGAAATTGCAAACGTCGAGCAATTGCTCAGAGATGAAAAGTGCCAGCACTTAAAGCTCTTGCTAGCCAGCACCCTTCCTTGGAAGCGCTTTCACAGGCGCAGCAACACTGGGGCTTTGCGCTTCTATACGCACCAAACGTCACGGTCCTTCTCTTTCCGTCGGTAGACACGAGCTGAGAAATTGCAAACGTCGAGCAATTGCTCCGAGATGAAAAGTGCCAGCACTGAAAGCTGTTGCTAGCCAGCACCCTTCCTTGGAAGCGCTTTTGTAGGCCTAAGAACACTGGGGCTCTGGGATTCTCTAGCCACCTCATCTTCTGCTCATCCTCTCGCGCACTCTAAAGAGAGCTCAGGTGAGAAATTGCAAACGTCGAGCAATTGCTCAGAGATGAAAAGTGCCAGCACTGAAAGCTCTTGCTAGCCAGCACCCTTCCTTGGAAGCGCTTTCACAAGCGCAGTAACACTGGGGCTTTGCACTTCTCTAGCTACCAAATGTCACAGTCCTTCTCTTTCCGTCTCGTAGACATGAGCTGAGAAATTGCAAACGTCGAGCAATTGCTCAGAGATAAAAAGTGCCAGCACTGAAAGCTCTTGCTAGCCAGCACCCTTCCTTGGAAGCGCTTTCACAGGCGCAGTAACACTGGGACTTTGCACTTCTGTACGCACCAAACGTCACGGTCATTCTCTTTCCGTCTCGTAGACACGAGCTGAGAAATTGCAAAAGTCGAGCAATTGTTCAGAGATGAAAAGTGCCAGCACTGAAAGCTGTTGCTAGCCAGCACCCTTCCTTGGAAGCGCTTTTGTAGGCCTAAGAACACTGGGGCTCTGGGCTTCTCTAGCCACCTCATCTTCTGCTCATCCTCTCGCGCACTCTAAAGAGAGCTCAGGTGAGAAATTGCAAACGTCGAGCAATTGCTCAGAGATGAAAAGTGCCAGCACTGAAAGCTCTTGCTAGCCAGCACCCTTCCTTGGAAGCGCTTTCACAGGCGCAGCAACACTGGGGCTTTGCGCTTCTCTACCCACCAAACGTCACGGTCCTTCTCTTTCCGTCTCGTAGACACGAGCTGAGAAATTGAAAACGTCAAGCAATTGCTCAGAGATGAAAAGTGCCAGCACTGAAAGCTCTTGCTAGCCAGCACCCTTCCTTGGAAGCGCTTTCACAGGCGCAGTAACACTGGGGCTTTGCTCTTCTATACGCACCAAACGTCACGGTCATTCTCTTTCCGTCTCGTAGACATGAGCTGAGAAATTGCAAATGTCGAGCAATTGCTCAGAGATGAAAAGTGCCAGCACTGAAAGCTGTTGCTAGCCAGCACCCTTCCTTGGAAGCGCTTTCACAGGCGCAGCAACACTGGGGCTTTGCGCTTCTCTAGCCGCCAAACGTCACAGTCATTGTCTTTCCGTCTCGTAGACATGAGCTGAGAAATTGCAAACGTCGAGCAATTGCTCAGAGATGAAAAGTGCCAGCACTGAAAGCTGTTGCTAGCCAGCACCCTTCCTTGGAAGCGCTTTTGTAGGCCTAAGAACACTGGGGCTCTGGGCTTCCCTAGCCACCTCATCTTCTGCTCATCCTCTCGCGCACTCTAAAGAGAGCTCAGGTGAGAAATTGCAAACGTCGAGCAATTGCTCAGAGATGAAAAGTGCCAGCACTGAAAGCTGTTGCTGGCCAGCACCCTTCCTTGTAAGCTTTTTCACAGGTGCAGTAACACTGGGGCTTTGCACTTCTGTACGTACCAAACGTCACTGTCCTTCTCTTTCCGTCTCATAGACACGAGCTGAGAAATTGCAAACGTCGAGCAATTGCTCCGAGATGAAAAGTGCCAGCACTGAAAGCTGTTGCTAGCCAGCACCCTTCCTTGGAAGCGCTTTTGTAGGCCTAAGAACACTGGGGCTCTGGGCTTCTCTAGCCACCTCATCTTCTGCTCATCCTCTCGCGCACTCTAAAGAGAGCTCAGGTGAGAAATTGCAAACGTCGAGCAATTGCTCAGAGATGAAAAGTGCCAGCACTGAAAGCTCTTGCTAGCCAGCACCCTTCCTTGGAAGCGCTTTCACAGGCGCAGTAACACTGGGGCTTTGCACTTCTGTACGCACCAAACGTCACGGTCCTTCTCTTTCCGTCTCGTAGACACGAGCTGAGAAATTGCAAACGTCGAGCAATTGCTCCGAGATGAAAAGTGCCAGCACTGAAAGCTGTTGCTAGCCAGCACCCTTCCTTGGAAGCGCTTTTGTAGGCCTAAGAACACTGGGGCTCTGGGCTTCTCTAGCCACCTCATCTTCTGCTCATCCTCTCGCGCACTCTAAAGAGAGCTCAGGTGAGAAATTGCAAACGTCCAGCAATTGCTCAGAGATGAAAAGTGCCAGCACTGAAAGCTCTTGCTAGCCAGCACCCTTCCTTGGAAGCGCTTTCACAGGTGCAGCAACACTGGGGCTTTGCGCTTCTATACGCACCAAACGTCACGGTCCTTCTCTTTCCGTCTCCTAGACACGAGCTGAGAAATTGCAAATGTCGAGCAATTGCTCAGAGATGAAAAGTGCCAGCACTGAAAGCTCTTGCTAGCCAGCACCCTTCCTTGGAAGCGCTTTTGTAGGCCTAAGAACACTGGGGCTCTGGGATTCTCTAGCCACCTCATCTTCTGCTCATCCTCTCGCGCACTCTAAAGAGAGCTCAGGTGAGAAATTACAAACGTCGAGCAATTGCTCAGAGATGAAAAGTGCCAGCACTGAAAGCTGTTGCTAGCCAGCACCCTTCCTTGGAAGCGCTTTCACAGGCGCAGCAACACTGGGGCTTTGCGCTTCTCTAGCCACCAAACGTCACGGTCCTTCTCTTTCCGTCTCATAGACACGAGCTGAGAAATTGCAAACGTCGAGCAATTGCTCCGAGATGAAAAGTGCCAGCACTGAAAGCTGTTGCTAGCCAGCAGCCTTCCTTGGAAGCGCTTTCACAGGCGCAGCAACACTGGGGTTTTGCGCTTCTATAGCCACCAAACGTCACGGTCCTTCTCTTTCCGTCTCGTAGACACGAGCTGAGAAATTGCAAACGTCGAGCAATTGCTCCGAGATGAAAAGTGCCAGCACTGAAAGCTGTTGCTAGCCAGCCCCCTTCCTTGGAAGCGCTTTTGTAGGCCTAAGAACACTGGGGCTCTGGGCTTCTCTAGCCACCTCATCTTCTGCTCATCCTCTCGCGCACTCTAAAGAGAGCTCAGGTGAGAAATTGCAAACGTCCAGAAATTGCTCAGAGATGAAAAGTGCCAGCACTGAAAGCTCTTGCTAGCCAGCACCCTTCCTTGGAAGCGCTTTCACAGGCGCAGCAACACTGGGGCTTTGCGCTTCTATACGCACCAAACGTCACGGTCCTTCTCTTTCCGTCTCGTAGACACGAGCTGAGAAATTGCAAACGTCGAGCAATTGCTCAGAGATGAAAAGTGCCAGCACTGAAAGCTCTTGCTAGCCAGCACCCTTCCTTGGAAGCGCTTTTGTAGGCCTAAGAACACTGGGTCTCTGGGCTTCTCTAGCCACCTCATCTCCTGCTCATCCTCTCGCGCACTCTAAAGTGAGCTTAGGTGAGAAATTGCAAACGTCGAGCAATTGCTCAGAGATGAAAAGTGCCAGCACTGAAAGCTGTTGCTAGCCAGCACCCTTCCTTGGAAGCGCTTTCACAGGCGCAGCAACACTGGGGCTTTGCGCTTCTATACGCACCAAACGTCACGGTCCTTCTCTTTCCGTCGGTAGACACGAGCTGAGAAATTGCAAACGTCGAGCAATTGCTCAGAGATGAAAAGTGCCAGCACTGAAAGCTGTTGCTAGCCAGCACCCTTCCTTGGAAGCGCTTTTGTAGGCCTAAGAACACTGGGGCTCTGGGCTTCTCTAGCCACCTCATCTTCTGCTCATCCTCTCGCGCACTCTAAAGAGAGCTCAGGTGAGAAATTGCAAACGTCGAGCAATTGCTCAGAGATGAAAAGTGCCAGCACTGAAAGCTCTTGCTAGCCAGCACCCTTCCTTGGAAGCGCTTTCACAGGCGCAGCAACACTGGGGCTTTGCGCTTCTCTAGCCACCAAACGTCACGGTCCTTCTCTTTCCGTCTCGTAGAGACGAGCTGAGAAATTGCAAACGTCGAGCAATTGCTCAGAGATGAAAAGTGCCAGCACTGAAAGCTCTTGCTAGCCAGCACCCTTCCTTGGAAGCGCTTTCACAGGCGCAGCAACACTGGGGCTTTGCGCTTCTATACGCACCAAACGTCACGGTCCTTCTCTTTCCGTCTCCTAGACACGAGCTGAGAAATTGCAAACGTCGAGCAATTGCTCCGAGATGAAAAGTGCCAGCACTGAAAGCTGTTGCTAGCCAGCACCCTTCCTTGGAAGCGCTTTTGTAGGCCTAAGAACACTGGGGCTCTGGGATTCTCTAGCCACCTCATCTTCTGCTCATCCTCTCGCGCACTCTAAAGAGAGCTCAGGTGAGAAATTACAAACGTCGAGCAATTGCTCAGAGATGAAAAGTGCCAGCACTGAAAGCTGTTGCTAGCCAGCACCCTTCCTTGGAAGCGCTTTCACAGGCGCAGCAACACTGGGGCTTTGCGCTTCTCTAGCCACCAAACGTCACGGTCCTTCTCTTTCCATCTCGTAGACACGAGCTGAGAAATTGCAAATGTCGAGCAATTGCTCAGAGATGAAAAGTGCCAGCACTGAAAGCTCTTGCTAGCCAGCACCCTTCCTTGGAAGCGCTTTCACAGGCGCAGCAACACTGGGGCTTTGCGCTTCTCTACGCACCAAATGTCACGGTCCTTCTCTTTCCGTCTTGTAGACACGAGCTGAGAAATTGCAAACGTCGAGCAATTGCTCAGAGATGAAAAGTGCCAGCACTGAAAGCTGTTGCTAGCCAGCACCCTTCCTTGGAAGCGCTTTCACAGGCGCAGCAACACTGGGGTTTTGCGCTTCTCTAGCCACCAAACGTCACAGTCCTTCTCTTTTCGTCTCGTAGACATGAGCTGAGAAATTGCAAACGTCGAGCAATTGCTCAGAGATGAAAAGTGCCAGCACTGAAAGCTCTTGCTAGCCAGCACCCTTCCTTGGAAGCGCTTTCACAGGCGCAGCAACACTGGGGCTTTGCGCTTCTCTAGCCACCAAACGTCACGGTCCTTCTCTTTCCGTCTCGTAGACACGAGCTGAGAAATTGCAAACGTCGAGCAATTGCTCAGAGATGAAAAGTGCCAGCACTGAAAGCTCTTGCTAGCCAGCACCCTTCCTTGGAAGCGCTTTTGTAGGCCTAAGAACACTGGGGCTCTGGGCTTCTCTAGCCACCTCATCTTCTGCTCATCCTCTCGCGCACTCTAAAGAGAGCTCAGGTGAGAAATTGCAAACGTCCAGCAATTGCTCAGAGATGAAAAGTGCCAGCACTGAAAGCTGTTACTAGCCAGCACCCTTCCTTGGAAGCGCTTTCACAGGCGCAGCAACACTGGGGCTTTGCGCTTCTCTAGCCACCAAACGTCACGGTCCTTCTCTTTCCATCTCGTAGACACGAGCTGAGAAATTGCAAATGTCGAGCAATTGCTCAGAGATGAAAAGTGCCAGCACTGAAAGCTGTTGCTAGCCAGCCCCCTTCCTTGGAAGCGCTTTTGTAGGCCTAAGAACACTGGGGCTCTGGGCTTCTCTAGCCACCTCATCTTCTGCTCATCCTCTCGCGCACTCTAAAGAGAGCTCAGGTGAGAAATTGCAAACGTCGAGCAATTGCTCAGAGATGAAAAGTGCCAGCACTGAAAGCTCTTGCTAGCCAGCACCCTTCCTTGGAAGCGCTTTCACAGGTGCAGCAACACTGGGGCTTTGCGCTTCTCTAGCCACCAAACGTCACGGTCCTTCTCTTTCCGTCTCGTAGACACGAGCTGAGAAATTGCAAACGTCGAGCAATTGCTCAGAGATGAAAAGTGCCAGCACTGAAAGCTGTTGCTAGCCAGCACCCTTCCTTGGAAGCGCTTTCACAGGCGCAGCAACACTGGGGCTTTGCGCTTCTATACGCACCAAACGTCACGGTCATTCTCTTTCCGTCTCGTAGACACGAGCTGAGAAATTGCAAACGTCGAGCAATTGCTCAGAGATGAAAAGTGCCAGCACTGAAAGCTCTTGCTAGCCAGCACCCTTCCTTGGAAGCGCTTTCACAGGCGCAGCAACACTGGGGCTTTGCGCTTCTCTAGCCACCAAACGTCACGGTCCTTCTCTTTCCGTCTCCTAGACACGAGCTGAGAAATTGCAAATGTCGAGCAATTGCTCAGAGATGAAAAGTGCCAGCACTGAAAGCTCTTGCTAGCCAGCACCCTTCCTTGGAAGCGCTTTCACAGGCGCAGCAACACTGGGGCTTTGCGCTTCTATACGCACCAAACGTCACGGTCATTCTCTTTCCGCCTCGTAGACACGAGCTGAGAAATTGAAAATGTCAAGCAATTGCTCAGAGATGAAAAGTGCCAGCACTGAAAGCTCTTGCTAGCCAGCACCCTTCCTTGGAAGCGCTTTCACAAGCGCAGTAACACTGGGGCTTTGCTCTTCTATACGCACCAAACGTCACGGTCCTTCTCTTTCCGTCTCGTAGACATGAGCTGAGAAATTGCAAACGTCGAGCAATTGCTCAGAGATGAAAAGTGCCAGCACTGAAAGCTGTTGCTAGCCAGCACCCTTCCTTGGAAGCGCTTTCACAGGCGCAGCAACACTGGGGCTTTGCGCTTCTCTAGCCGCCAAACGTCACAGTCATTCTCTTTCCGTCTCGTAGACATGAGCTGAGAAATTGCAAACGTCGAGCAATTGCTCAGAGATGAAAAGTGCCAGCACTGAAAGCTGTTGCTAGCCAGCACCCTTCCTTGGAAGCGCTTTTGTAGGCCTAAGAACACTGGGGCTCTGGGCTTCTCTAGCCACCTCATCTTCTGCTCATCCTCTCGCGCACTCTAAAGAGAGCTCAGGTGAGAAATTGCAAACGTCGAGCAATTGCTCAGAGATGAAAAGTGCCAGCACTGAAAGCTCTTGCTAGCCAGCACCCTTCCTTGGAAGCGCTTTCACAGGCGCAGCAACACTGGGGCTTTGCGCTTCTATACGCACCAAAAGTCACGGTCCTTCTCTTTCCGTCTCGTAGACACGAGCTGAGAAATTGCAAACGTCGAGCAATTGCTCAGAGATGAAAAGTGCCAGCACTGAAAGCTCTTGCTAGCCAGCACCCTTCCTTGGAAGCGCTTTTGTAGGCCTAAGAACACTGGGGCTCTGGGCTTCTCTAGCCACCTCATCTTCTGCTCATCCTCTCGCGCACTCTAAAGAGAGCTCAGGTGAGAAATTGCAAACGTCTAGCAATTGCTCAGAGATGAAAAGTGCCAGCACTGAAAGCTCTTGCTAGCCAGCACCCTTCCTTGGAAGCGCTTTCACAGGCGCAGTAACACTGGGGCTTTGCGCTTCTATACGCACCAAACGTCACGGTCCTTCTCTTTCCGTCTCGTAGACACGAGCTGAGAAATTGCAAACGTCGAGCAATTGCTCAGAGATGAAAAGTGCCAGCACTGAAAGCTGTTGCTAGCCAGCACCCTTCCTTGGAAGCGCTTTTGTAGGCCTAAGAACACTGGGGCTCTGGGCTTCTCTAGCCACCTCATCTTCTGCTCATCCTCTCGCGCACTCTAAAGAGAGCTCAGGTGAGAAATTGCAAACGTCGAGCAATTGCTCAGAGATGAAAAGTGCCAGCACTGAAAGCTCTTGCTAGCCAGCACCCTTCCTTGGAAGCGCTTTCACAAGCGCAGTAACACTGGGGCTTTGCACTTCTCTAGCTACCAAATGTCACGGTCCTTCTCTTTCCGTCTCGTAGACATGAGCTGAGAAATTGCAAACGTCGAGCAATTGCTCAGAGATGAAAAGTGCCAGCACTGAAAGCTGTTGCTAGCCAGCACCCTTCCTTGGAAGCGCTTTCACAGGCGCAGTAACACTGGGACTTTGCGCTTCTCTAGCCACCAAACGTCACGGTCCTTCTCTTTCCGTCTCGTAGACACGAGCTGAGAAATTGCAAACGTCGAGCAATTGCTCCGAGATGAAAAGTGCCAGCACTGAAAGCTGTTGCTAGCCAGCACCCTTCCTTGGAAGCGCTTTTGTAGGCCTAAGAAGACTGGGGCTCTGGGCTTCTCTAGCCACCTCATCTTCTGCTCATCCTCTCGCGCACTCTAAAGAGAGCTCAGGTGAGAAATTGCAAACGTCCAGCAATTGCTCAGAGATGAAAAGTGCCAGCACTGAAAGCTCTTGCTAGCCAGCACCCTTCCTTGGAAGCGCTTTCACAGGCGCAGCAACACTGGGGCTTTGCGCTTCTCTACCCACCAAACGTCACGGTCCTTCTCTTTCCATCTCGTAGACACGAGCTGAGAAATTGCAAACGTCGAGCAATTGCTCCGAGATGAAAAGTGCCAGCACTGAAAGCTGTTGCTAGCCAGCACCCTTCCTTGGAAGCGCTTTTGTAGGCCTAAGAACAGTGGGGCTCTGGGCTTCTCTAGCCACCTCATCTTCTGCTCATCCTCTCGCGCACTCTAAAGAGAGCTCAGGTGAGAAATTGCAAACGTCGAGCAATTGCTCAGAGATGAAAAGTGCCAGCACTGAAAGCTGTTGCTAGCCAGCACCCTTCCTTGGAAGCTTTTTCACAGGTGCAGTAACACTGGGGCTTTGCACTTCTGTACGTACCAAACGTCACTGTCCTTCTCTTTCCGTCTCATAGACACGAGCTGAGAAATTGCAAACGTCGAGCAATTGCTCAGAGATGAAAAGTGCCAGCACTGAAAGCTGTTGCTAGCCAGCACCCTTCCTTGGAAGCGCTTTTGTAGGCCTAAGAACAGTGGGGCTCTGGGCTTCTCTAGCCACCTCATCTTCTGCTCATCCTCTCGCGCACTCTAAAGAGAGCTCAGGTGAGAAATTGCAAACGTCGAGCAATTGCTCAGAGATGAAAAGTGCCAGCACTGAAAGCTCTTGCTAGCCAGCACCCTTCCTTGGAAGCGCTTTCACAGGCGCAGCAACACTGGGGCTTTGCGCTTCTATACGCACCAAACGTCACGGTCCTTCTCTTTCCGTCTTGTAGACACGAGCTGAGAAATTGCAAACGTCGAGCAATTGCTCCGAGATGAAAAGTGCCAGCACTGAAAGCTGTTGCTAGCCAGCACCCTTCCTTGGAAGCGCTTTTGTAGGCCTAAGAACACTGGGGCTCTGGGCTTCTCTAGCCACCTCATTTTCTGCTCATCCTCTCGCGCACTCTAAAGAGAGCTCAGGTGAGAAATTGCAAACGTCGAGCAATTGCTCAGAGATGAAAAGTGCCAGCACTGAAAGCTCTTGCTAGCCAGCAGCCTTCCTTGGAAGCGCTTTCACAGGCGCAGCAACACTGGGGCTTTGCGCTTCTCTACCCACCAAACGTCACGGTCCTTCTCTTTCCGTCTCGTAGACACGAGCTGAGAAATTGCAAACGTGGAGCAATTGCTCAGAGATGAAAAGTGCCAGCACTGAAAGCTGTTGCTAGCCAGCAGCCTTCCTTGGAAGCGCTTTCACAGGCGCAGCAACACTGGGGCTTTGCGCTTCTCTAGCCACCAAACGTCACGGTCCTTCTCTTTCCGTCGGTAGACACGAGCTGAGAAATTGCAAACGTCGAGCAATTGCTCAGAGATGAAAAGTGCCAGCACTGAAAGCTGTTGCTAGCCAGCACCCTTCCTTGGAAGCGCTTTCACAAGCGCAGCAACACTGGGGCTTTGCGCTTCTATACGCACCAAACGTCACGGTCCTTCTCTTTCCGTCTCGTAGACATGAGCTGAGAAATTGCAAACGTCGAGCAATTGCTCAGAGATGAAAAGTGCCAGCACTGAAAGCTGTTGCTAGCCAGCACCCTTCCTTGGAAGCGCTTTTGTAGGCCTAAGAACACTGGGGCTCTGGGCTTCCCTAGCCACCTCATCTTCTGCTCATCCTCTCGCGCACTCTAAAGAGAGCTCAGGTGAGAAATTGCAAACGACGAGCAATTGCTCAGAGATGAAAAGTGCCAGCACTGAAAGCTGTTGCTAGCCAGCAGCCTTCCTTGGAAGCGCTTTCACAGGCGCAGCAACACTGGGGCTTTGCGCTTCTCTACCCACCAAACGTCATGGTCCTTCTCTTTCCGTCTCGTAGACACGAGCTGAGAAATTGCAAACGTCGAGCAATTGCTCAGAGATGAAAAGTGCCAGCACTGAAAGCTCTTGCTAGCCAGCACCCTTCCTTGGAAGCGCTTTTGTAGGCCTAAGAAGACTGGGGCTCTGGGCTTCTCTAGCCACCTCATCTTCTGCTCATCCTCTCGCGCACTCTAAAGAGAGCTCAGGTGAGAAATTGCAAACGTCGAGCAATTGCTCAGAGATGAAAAGTGCCAGCACTGAAAGCTCTTGCTAGCCAGCCCCCTTCCTTGGAAGCGCTTTCACAGGCGCAGCAACACTGCGGCTTTGCGCTTCTCTACGCACCAAATGTCACGGTCCTTCTCTTTCCGTCTTGTAGACACGAGCTGAGAAATTGCAAACGTCGAGCAATTGCTCAGAGATGAAAAGTGCCAGCACTGAAAGCTGTTGCTAGCCAGCACCCTTCCTTGGAAGCGCTTTCACAGGCGCAGTAACACTGGGGCTTTGCGCTTCTATACGCACCAAACGTCACGGTCCTTCTCTTTCCGTCTCGTAGACACGAGCTGAGAAATTGCAAACGTCGAGCAATTGCTCAGAGATGAAAAGTGCCAGCACTGAAAGCTGTTGCTAGCCAGCACCCTTCCTTGGAAGCGCTTTTGTAGGCCTAAGAACACTGGGGCTCTGGGCTTCTCTAGCCACCTCATCTTCTGCTCATCCTCTCGCGCACTCTAAAGAGAGCTCAGGTGAGAAATTGCAAACGTCGAGCAATTGCTCAGAGATGAAAAGTGCCAGCACTGAAAGCTCTTGCTAGCCAGCACCCTTCCTTGGAAGCGCTTTCACAGGCGCAGCAACACTGGGGCTTTGCGCTTCTCTAGCCGCCAAACGTCACAGTCATTCTCTTTCCGTCTCGTAGACATGAGCTGAGAAATTGCAAACGTCGAGCAATTGCTCAGAGATGAAAAGTGCCAGCACTGAAAGCTGTTGCTAGCCAGCACCCTTCCTTGGAAGCGCTTTTGTAGGCCTAAGAACACTGGGGCTCTGGGCTTCCCTAGCCACCTCATCTTCTGCTCATCCTCTCGCGCACTCTAAAGAGAGCTCAGGTGAGAAATTGCAAACGACGAGCAATTGCTCAGAGATGAAAAGTGCCAGCACTGAAAGCTGTTACTAGCCAGCACCCTTCCTTGGAAGCTTTTTCACAGGCGCAGTAACACTGGGGCTTTGCACTTCTGTACGTACCAAACGTCACGGTCCTTCTCTTTCCGTCTCGTAGACACGAGCTGAGAAATTGCAAACGTCGAGCAATTGCTGAGAGATGAAAAGTGCCAGCACTTAAAGCTCTTGCTAGCCAGCACCCTTCCTTGGAAGCGCTTTCACAGGCGCAGCAACACTGGGGCTTTGCGCTTCTCTAGCCACCAAACGTCACGGTCCTTCTCTTTCCGTCGGTAGACACGAGCTGAGAAATTGCAAACGTCGAGCAATTGCTCAGAGATGAAAAGTGCCAGCACTGAAAGCTGTTGCTAGCCAGCACCCTTCCTTGGAAGCGCTTTTGTAGGCCTAAGAACACTGGGGCTCTGGGCTTCTCTAGCCACCTCATCTTCTGCTCATCCTCTCGCGCACTCTAAAGAGAGCTCAGGTGAGAAATTGCAAACGTCGAGCAATTGCTCAGAGATGAAAAGTGCCAGCACTGAAAGCTCTTGCTAGCCAGCACCCTTCCTTGGAAGAGCTTTCACAGGCGCAGCAACACTGGGGCTTTGCGCTTCTCTACCCACCAAATGTCACGGTCCTTCTCTTTCCGTCTTGTAGACACGAGCTGAGAAATTGCAAACGTCGAGCAATTGCTCCGAGATGAAAAGTGCCAGCACTGAAAGCTCTTGCTAGCCAGCACCCTTCCTTGGAAGCGCTTTCACAGGCGCAGTAACACTGGGGCTTTGCGCTTCTATACGCACCAAACGTCACGGTCCTTCTCTTTCCGTCTCGTAGACACGAGCTGAGAAATTGCAAACGTCGAGCAATTGCTCAGAGATGAAAAGTGCCAGCACTGAAAGCTGTTGCTAGCCAGCACCCTTCCTTGGAAGCGCTTTTGTAGGCCTAAGAACACTGGGGCTCTGGGCTTCTCTAGCCACCTCATCTTCTGCTCATCCTCTCGCGCACTCTGAAGAGAGCTCAGGTGAGAAATTGCAAACGTCGAGCAATTGCTCAGAGATGAAAAGTGCCAGCACTGAAAGCTCTTGCTAGCCAGCACCCTTCCTTGGAAGCGCTTTCACAAGCGCAGTAACACTGGGGCTTTGCACTTCTCTAGCTACCAAATGTCACGGTCCTTCTCTTTCCGTCTCGTAGACATGAGCTGAGAAATTGCAAACGTCGAGCAATTGCTCAGAGATGAAAAGTGCCAGCACTGAAAGCTGTTGCTAGCCAGCACCCTTCCTTGGAAGCGCTTTCACAGGCGCAGTAACACTGGGACTTTGCGCTTCTCTAGCCACCAAACGTCACGGTCCTTCTCTTTCCGTCTCGTAGACACGAGCTGAGAAATTGCAAACGTCGAGCAATTGCTCCGAGATGAAAAGTGCCAGCACTGAAAGCTGTTGCTAGCCAGCACCCTTCCTTGGAAGCGCTTTTGTAGGCCTAAGAAGACTGGGGCTCTGGGCTTCTCTAGCCACCTCATCTTCTGCTCATCCTCTCGCGCACTCTAAAGAGAGCTCAGGTGAGAAATTGCAAACGTCCAGCAATTGCTCAGAGATGAAAAGTGCCAGCACTGAAAGCTCTTGCTAGCCAGCACCCTTCCTTGGAAGCGCTTTCACAGGCGCAGCAACACTGGGGCTTTGCGCTTCTCTACCCACCAAACGTCACGGTCCTTCTCTTTCCATCTCGTAGACACGAGCTGAGAAATTGCAAACGTCGAGCAATTGCTCCGAGATGAAAAGTGCCAGCACTGAAAGCTGTTGCTAGCCAGCACCCTTCCTTGGAAGCGCTTTTGTAGGCCTAAGAACAGTGGGGCTCTGGGCTTCTCTAGCCACCTCATCTTCTGCTCATCCTCTCGCGCACTCTAAAGAGAGCTCAGGTGAGAAATTGCAAACGTCGAGCAATTGCTCAGAGATGAAAAGTGCCAGCACTGAAAGCTGTTGCTAGCCAGCACCCTTCCTTGGAAGCTTTTTCACAGGTGCAGTAACACTGGGGCTTTGCACTTCTGTACGTACCAAACGTCACTGTCCTTCTCTTTCCGTCTCATAGACACGAGCTGAGAAATTGCAAACGTCGAGCAATTGCTCAGAGATGAAAAGTGCCAGCACTGAAAGCTGTTGCTAGCCAGCACCCTTCCTTGGAAGCGCTTTTGTAGGCCTAAGAACAGTGGGGCTCTGGGCTTCTCTAGCCACCTCATCTTCTGCTCATCCTCTCGCGCACTCTAAAGAGAGCTCAGGTGAGAAATTGCAAACGTCGAGCAATTGCTCAGAGATGAAAAGTGCCAGCACTGAAAGCTCTTGCTAGCCAGCACCCTTCCTTGGAAGCGCTTTCACAGGCGCAGCAACACTGGGGCTTTGCGCTTCTATACGCACCAAACGTCACGGTCCTTCTCTTTCCGTCTTGTAGACACGAGCTGAGAAATTGCAAACGTCGAGCAATTGCTCCGAGATGAAAAGTGCCAGCACTGAAAGCTGTTGCTAGCCAGCACCCTTCCTTGGAAGCGCTTTTGTAGGCCTAAGAACACTGGGGCTCTGGGCTTCTCTAGCCACCTCATCTTCTGCTCATCCTCTCGCGCACTCTAAAGAGAGCTCAGGTGAGAAATTGCAAACGTCGAGCAATTGCTCAGAGATGAAAAGTGCCAGCACTGAAAGCTCTTGCTAGCCAGCAGCCTTCCTTGGAAGCGCTTTCACAGGCGCAGCAACACTGGGGCTTTGCGCTTCTCTAGCCACCAAACGTCACGGTCCTTCTCTTTCCGTCTCGTAGACACGAGCTGAGAAATTGCAAACGTGGAGCAATTGCTCAGAGATGAAAAGTGCCAGCACTGAAAGCTGTTGCTAGCCAGCAGCCTTCCTTGGAAGCGCTTTCACAGGCGCAGCAACACTGGGGCTTTGCGCTTCTCTAGCCACCAAACGTCACGGTCCTTCTCTTTCCGTCGGTAGACACGAGCTGAGAAATTGCAAACGTCGAGCAATTGCTCAGAGATGAAAAGTGCCAGCACTGAAAGCTGTTGCTAGCCAGCACCCTTCCTTGGAAGCGCTTTCACAAGCGCAGCAACACTGGGGCTTTGCGCTTCTATACGCACCAAACGTCACGGTCCTTCTCTTTCCGTCTCGTAGACATGAGCTGAGAAATTGCAAACGTCGAGCAATTGCTCAGAGATGAAAAGTGCCAGCACTGAAAGCTGTTGCTAGCCAGCACCCTTCCTTGGAAGCGCTTTTGTAGGCCTAAGAACAGTGGGGCTCTGGGCTTCCCTAGCCACCTCATCTTCTGCTCATCCTCTCGCGCACTCTAAAGAGAGCTCAGGTGAGAAATTGCAAACGACGAGCAATTGCTCAGAGATGAAAAGTGCCAGCACTGAAAGCTCTTGCTAGCCAGCACCCTTCCTTGGAAGCGCTTTCACAGGCGCAGCAACACTGGGGCTTTGCGCTTCTCTACCCACCAAACGTCATGGTCCTTCTCTTTCCGTCTCGTAGACACGAGCTGAGAAATTGCAAACGTCGAGCAATTGCTCAGAGATGAAAAGTGCCAGCACTGAAAGCTCTTGCTAGCCAGCACCCTTCCTTGGAAGCGCTTTTGTAGGCCTAAGAAGACTGGGGCTCTGGGCTTCTCTAGCCACCTCATCTTCTGCTCATCCTCTCGCGCACTCTAAAGAGAGCTCAGGTGAGAAATTGCAAACGTCGAGCAATTGCTCAGAGATGAAAAGTGCCAGCACTGAAAGCTCTTGCTAGCCAGCCCCCTTCCTTGGAAGCGCTTTCACAGGCGCAGCAACACTGGGGCTTTGCGCTTCTCTACCCACCAAACGTCACGGTCATTCTCTTTCCGTCTCCTAGACACGAGCTGAGAAATTGCAAACGTCCAGCAATTGCTCAGAGATGAAAAGTGCCAGCACTGAAAGCTCTTGCTAGCCAGCACCCTTCCTTGGAAGCGCTTTCACAGGCGCAGCAACACTGGGGCTTTGCGCTTCTCTAGCCACCAAACGTCACGGTCCTTCTCTTTCCGTCTCCTAGACACGAGCTGAGAAATTGCAAACGTCGAGCAATTGCTCAGAGATGAAAAGTGCCAGCACTTAAAGCTCTTGCTAGCCAGCACCCTTCCTTGGAAGCGCTTTCACAGGCGCAGCAACACTGGGGCTTTGCGCTTCTATACGCACCAAACGTCACGGTCCTTCTCTTTCCGTCGGTAGACACGAGCTGAGAAATTGCAAACGTCGAGCAATTGCTCAGAGATGAAAAGTGCCAGCACTGAAAGCTGTTGCTAGCCAGCACCCTTCCTTGGAAGCGCTTTTGTAGGCCTAAGAACACTGGGGCTCTGGGATTCTCTAGCCACCTCATCTTCTGCTCATCCTCTCGCGCACTCTAAAGAGAGCTCAGGTGAGAAATTGCAAACGTCGAGCAATTGCTCAGAGATGAAAAGTGCCAGCACTGAAAGCTCTTGCTAGCCAGCACCCTTCCTTGGAAGCGCTTTCACAAGCGCAGTAACACTGGGGCTTTGCACTTCTCTAGCTACCAAATGTCACAGTCCTTCTCTTTCCGTCTCGTAGACATGAGCTGAGAAATTGCAAACGTCGAGCAATTGCTCAGAGATAAAAAGTGCCAGCACTGAAAGCTCTTGCTAGCCAGCACCCTTCCTTGGAAGCGCTTTCACAGGCGCAGTAACACTGGGACTTTGCACTTCTGTACGCACCAAACGTCACGGTCATTCTCTTTCCGTCTCGTAGACACGAGCTGAGAAATTGCAAAAGTCGAGCAATTGTTCAGAGATGAAAAGTGCCAGCACTGAAAGCTGTTGCTAGCCAGCACCCTTCCTTGGAAGCGCTTTTGTAGGCCTAAGAACACTGGGGCTCTGGGCTTCTCTAGCCACCTCATCTTCTGCTCATCCTCTCGCGCACTCTAAAGAGAGCTCAGGTGAGAAATTGCAAACGTCCAGCAATTGCTCAGAGATGAAAAGTGCCAGCACTGAAAGCTCTTGCTAGCCAGCACCCTTCCTTGGAAGCGCTTTCACAGGCGCAGCAACACTGGGGCTTTGCGCTTCTCTACCCACCAAACGTCACGGTCCTTCTCTTTCCGTCTCGTAGACACGAGCTGAGAAATTGAAAACGTCAAGCAATTGCTCAGAGATGAAAAGTGCCAGCACTGAAAGCTCTTGCTAGCCAGCACCCTTCCTTGGAAGCGCTTTCACAGGCGCAGTAACACTGGGGCTTTGCTCTTCTATACGCACCAAACGTCACGGTCATTCTCTTTCCGTCTCGTAGACATGAGCTGAGAAATTGCAAATGTCGAGCAATTGCTCAGAGATGAAAAGTGCCAGCACTGAAAGCTGTTGCTAGCCAGCACCCTTCCTTGGAAGCGCTTTCACAGGCGCAGCAACACTGGGGCTTTGCGCTTCTCTAGCCGCCAAACGTCACAGTCATTGTCTTTCCGTCTCGTAGACATGAGCTGAGAAATTGCAAACGTCGAGCAATTGCTCAGAGATGAAAAGTGCCAGCACTGAAAGCTGTTGCTAGCCAGCACCCTTCCTTGGAAGCGCTTTTGTAGGCCTAAGAACACTGGGGCTCTGGGCTTCCCTAGCCACCTCATCTTCTGCTCATCCTCTCGCGCACTCTAAAGAGAGCTCAGGTGAGAAATTGCAAACGTCGAGCAATTGCTCAGAGATGAAAAGTGCCAGCACTGAAAGCTGTTGCTGGCCAGCACCCTTCCTTGTAAGCTTTTTCACAGGTGCAGTAACACTGGGGCTTTGCACTTCTGTACGTACCAAACGTCACTGTCCTTCTCTTTCCGTCTCATAGACACGAGCTGAGAAATTGCAAACGTCGAGCAATTGCTCCGAGATGAAAAGTGCCAGCACTGAAAGCTGTTGCTAGCCAGCACCCTTCCTTGGAAGCGCTTTTGTAGGCCTAAGAACACTGGGGCTCTGGGCTTCTCTAGCCACCTCATCTTCTGCTCATCCTCTCGCGCACTCTAAAGAGAGCTCAGGTGAGAAATTGCAAACGTCGAGCAATTGCTCAGAGATGAAAAGTGCCAGCACTGAAAGCTCTTGCTAGCCAGCACCCTTCCTTGGAAGCGCTTTCACAGGCGCAGTAACACTGGGGCTTTGCACTTCTGTACGCACCAAACGTCACGGTCCTTCTCTTTCCGTCTCGTAGACACGAGCTGAGAAATTGCAAACGTCGAGCAATTGCTCCGAGATGAAAAGTGCCAGCACTGAAAGCTGTTGCTAGCCAGCACCCTTCCTTGGAAGCGCTTTTGTAGGCCTAAGAACACTGGGGCTCTGGGCTTCTCTAGCCACCTCATCTTCTGCTCATCCTCTCGCGCACTCTAAAGAGAGCTCAGGTGAGAAATTGCAAACGTCCAGCAATTGCTCAGAGATGAAAAGTGCCAGCACTGAAAGCTCTTGCTAGCCAGCACCCTTCCTTGGAAGCGCTTTCACAGGTGCAGCAACACTGGGGCTTTGCGCTTCTATACGCACCAAACGTCACGGTCCTTCTCTTTCCGTCTCCTAGACACGAGCTGAGAAATTGCAAATGTCGAGCAATTGCTCAGAGATGAAAAGTGCCAGCACTGAAAGCTCTTGCTAGCCAGCACCCTTCCTTGGAAGCGCTTTTGTAGGCCTAAGAACACTGGGGCTCTGGGATTCTCTAGCCACCTCATCTTCTGCTCATCCTCTCGCGCACTCTAAAGAGAGCTCAGGTGAGAAATTACAAACGTCGAGCAATTGCTCAGAGATGAAAAGTGCCAGCACTGAAAGCTGTTGCTAGCCAGCACCCTTCCTTGGAAGCGCTTTCACAGGCGCAGCAACACTGGGGCTTTGCGCTTCTCTAGCCACCAAACGTCACGGTCCTTCTCTTTCCGTCTCATAGACACGAGCTGAGAAATTGCAAACGTCGAGCAATTGCTCCGAGATGAAAAGTGCCAGCACTGAAAGCTGTTGCTAGCCAGCAGCCTTCCTTGGAAGCGCTTTCACAGGCGCAGCAACACTGGGGTTTTGCGCTTCTATAGCCACCAAACGTCACGGTCCTTCTCTTTCCGTCTCGTAGACACGAGCTGAGAAATTGCAAACGTCGAGCAATTGCTCCGAGATGAAAAGTGCCAGCACTGAAAGCTGTTGCTAGCCAGCACCCTTCCTTGGAAGCGCTTTTGTAGGCCTAAGAACACTGGGGCTCTGGGCTTCTCTAGCCACCTCATCTTCTGCTCATCCTCTCGCGCACTCTAAAGAGAGCTCAGGTGAGAAATTGCAAACGTCCAGAAATTGCTCAGAGATGAAAAGTGCCAGCACTGAAAGCTCTTGCTAGCCAGCACCCTTCCTTGGAAGCGCTTTCACAGGCGCAGCAACACTGGGGCTTTGCGCTTCTATACGCACCAAACGTCACGGTCCTTCTCTTTCCGTCTCGTAGACACGAGCTGAGAAATTGCAAACGTCGAGCAATTGCTCAGAGATGAAAAGTGCCAGCACTGAAAGCTCTTGCTAGCCAGCACCCTTCCTTGGAAGCGCTTTTGTAGGCCTAAGAACACTGGGTCTCTGGGCTTCTCTAGCCACCTCATCTCCTGCTCATCCTCTCGCGCACTCTAAAGTGAGCTTAGGTGAGAAATTGCAAACGTCGAGCAATTGCTCAGAGATGAAAAGTGCCAGCACTGAAAGCTGTTGCTAGCCAGCACCCTTCCTTGGAAGCGCTTTCACAGGCGCAGCAACACTGGGGCTTTGCGCTTCTATACGCACCAAACGTCACGGTCCTTCTCTTTCCGTCGGTAGACACGAGCTGAGAAATTGCAAACGTCGAGCAATTGCTCAGAGATGAAAAGTGCCAGCACTGAAAGCTGTTGCTAGCCAGCACCCTTCCTTGGAAGCGCTTTTGTAGGCCTAAGAACACTGGGGCTCTGGGCTTCTCTAGCCACCTCATCTTCTGCTCATCCTCTCGCGCACTCTAAAGAGAGCTCAGGTGAGAAATTGCAAACGTCGAGCAATTGCTCAGAGATGAAAAGTGCCAGCACTGAAAGCTCTTGCTAGCCAGCACCCTTCCTTGGAAGCGCTTTCACAGGCGCAGCAACACTGGGGCTTTGCGCTTCTCTAGCCACCAAACGTCACGGTCCTTCTCTTTCCGTCTCGTAGAGACGAGCTGAGAAATTGCAAACGTCGAGCAATTGCTCAGAGATGAAAAGTGCCAGCACTGAAAGCTCTTGCTAGCCAGCACCCTTCCTTGGAAGCGCTTTCACAGGCGCAGGAACACTGGGGCTTTGCGCTTCTCTACGCACCAAACGTCACGGTCCTTCTCTTTCCGTCTCCTAGACACGAGCTGAGAAATTGCAAACGTCGAGCAATTGCTCCGAGATGAAAAGTGCCAGCACTGAAAGCTGTTGCTAGCCAGCACCCTTCCTTGGAAGCGCTTTTGTAGGCCTAAGAACACTGGGGCTCTGGGATTCTCTAGCCACCTCATCTTCTGCTCATCCTCTCGCGCACTCTAAAGAGAGCTCAGGTGAGAAATTACAAACGTCGAGCAATTGCTCAGAGATGAAAAGTGCCAGCACTGAAAGCTGTTGCTAGCCAGCACCCTTCCTTGGAAGCGCTTTCACAGGCGCAGCAACACTGGGGCTTTGCGCTTCTCTAGCCACCAAACGTCACGGTCCTTCTCTTTCCATCTCGTAGACACGAGCTGAGAAATTGCAAATGTCGAGCAATTGCTCAGAGATGAAAAGTGCCAGCACTGAAAGCTCTTGCTAGCCAGCACCCTTCCTTGGAAGCGCTTTCACAGGCGCAGCAACACTGGGGCTTTGCGCTTCTCTACGCACCAAATGTCACGGTCCTTCTCTTTCCGTCTTGTAGACACGAGCTGAGAAATTGCAAACGTCGAGCAATTGCTCAGAGATGAAAAGTGCCAGCACTGAAAGCTGTTGCTAGCCAGCACCCTTCCTTGGAAGCGCTTTCACAGGCGCAGCAACACTGGGGTTTTGCGCTTCTCTAGCCACCAAACGTCACAGTCCTTCTCTTTTCGTCTCGTAGACATGAGCTGAGAAATTGCAAACGTCGAGCAATTGCTCAGAGATGAAAAGTGCCAGCACTGAAAGCTCTTGCTAGCCAGCACCCTTCCTTGGAAGCGCTTTCACAGGCGCAGCAACACTGGGGCTTTGCGCTTCTCTAGCCACCAAACGTCACGGTCCTTCTCTTTCCGTCTCGTAGACACGAGCTGAGAAATTGCAAACGTCGAGCAATTGCTCAGAGATGAAAAGTGCCAGCACTGAAAGCTCTTGCTAGCCAGCACCCTTCCTTGGAAGCGCTTTTGTAGGCCTAAGAACACTGGGGCTCTGGGCTTCTCTAGCCACCTCATCTTCTGCTCATCCTCTCGCGCACTCTAAAGAGAGCTCAGGTGAGAAATTGCAAACGTCCAGCAATTGCTCAGAGATGAAAAGTGCCAGCACTGAAAGCTGTTGCTAGCCAGCACCCTTCCTTGGAAGCGCTTTCACAGGCGCAGCAACACTGGGGCTTTGCGCTTCTCTAGCCACCAAACGTCACGGTCCTTCTCTTTCCATCTCGTAGACACGAGCTGAGAAATTGCAAATGTCGAGCAATTGCTCAGAGATGAAAAGTGCCAGCACTGAAAGCTCTTGCTAGCCAGCACCCTTCCTTGGAAGCGCTTTTGTAGGCCTAAGAACACTGGGGCTCTGGGCTTCTCTAGCCACCTCATCTTCTGCTCATCCTCTCGCGCACTCTAAAGAGAGCTCAGGTGAGAAATTGCAAACGTCGAGCAATTGCTCAGAGATGAAAAGTGCCAGCACTGAAAGCTCTTGCTAGCCAGCACCCTTCCTTGGAAGCGCTTTCACAGGTGCAGCAACACTGGGGCTTTGCGCTTCTCTAGCCACCAAACGTCACGGTCCTTCTCTTTCCGTCTCGTAGACACGAGCTGAGAAATTGCAAACGTCGAGCAATTGCTCAGAGATGAAAAGTGCCAGCACTGAAAGCTGTTGCTAGCCAGCACCCTTCCTTGGAAGCGCTTTCACAGGCGCAGCAACACTGGGGCTTTGCGCTTCTATACGCACCAAACGTCACGGTCATTCTCTTTCCGTCTCGTAGACACGAGCTGAGAAATTGCAAACGTCGAGCAATTGCTCAGAGATGAAAAGTGCCAGCACTGAAAGCTCTTGCTAGCCAGCACCCTTCCTTGGAAGCGCTTTCACAGGCGCAGCAACACTGGGGCTTTGCGCTTCTCTAGCCACCAAACGTCACGGTCCTTCTCTTTCCGTCTCCTAGACACGAGCTGAGAAATTGCAAATGTCGAGCAATTGCTCAGAGATGAAAAGTGCCAGCACTGAAAGCTCTTGCTAGCCAGCACCCTTCCTTGGAAGCGCTTTCACAGGCGCAGCAACACTGGGGCTTTGCGCTTCTATACGCACCAAACGTCACGGTCATTCTCTTTCCGCCTCGTAGACACGAGCTGAGAAATTGAAAATGTCAAGCAATTGCTCAGAGATGAAAAGTGCCAGCACTGAAAGCTCTTGCTAGCCAGCACCCTTCCTTGGAAGCGCTTTCACAAGCGCAGTAACACTGGGGCTTTGCTCTTCTATACGCACCAAACGTCACGGTCCTTCTCTTTCCGTCTCGTAGACATGAGCTGAGAAATTGCAAACGTCGAGCAATTGCTCAGAGATGAAAAGTGCCAGCACTGAAAGCTGTTGCTAGCCAGCACCCTTCCTTGGAAGCGCTTTCACAGGCGCAGCAACACTGGGGCTTTGCGCTTCTCTAGCCGCCAAACGTCACAGTCATTCTCTTTCCGTCTCGTAGACATGAGCTGAGAAATTGCAAACGTCGAGCAATTGCTCAGAGATGAAAAGTGCCAGCACTGAAAGCTGTTGCTAGCCAGCACCCTTCCTTGGAAGCGCTTTTGTAGGCCTAAGAACACTGGGGCTCTGGGCTTCTCTAGCCACCTCATCTTCTGCTCATCCTCTCGCGCACTCTAAAGAGAGCTCAGGTGAGAAATTGCAAACGTCGAGCAATTGCTCAGAGATGAAAAGTGCCAGCACTGAAAGCTCTTGCTAGCCAGCACCCTTCCTTGGAAGCGCTTTCACAGGCGCAGCAACACTGGGGCTTTGCGCTTCTATACGCACCAAAAGTCACGGTCCTTCTCTTTCCGTCTCGTAGACACGAGCTGAGAAATTGCAAACGTCGAGCAATTGCTCAGAGATGAAAAGTGCCAGCACTGAAAGCTCTTGCTAGCCAGCACCCTTCCTTGGAAGCGCTTTTGTAGGCCTAAGAACACTGGGGCTCTGGGCTTCTCTAGCCACCTCATCTTCTGCTCATCCTCTCGCGCACTCTAAAGAGAGCTCAGGTGAGAAATTGCAAACGTCTAGCAATTGCTCAGAGATGAAAAGTGCCAGCACTGAAAGCTGTTGCTAGCCAGCACCCTTCCTTGGAAGCGCTTTCACAGGCGCAGCAACACTGGGGCTTTGCGCTTCTATACGCACCAAACGTCACGGTCCTTCTCTTTCCGTCTCGTAGACACGAGCTGAGAAATTGCAAACGTCGAGCAATTGCTCAGAGATGAAAAGTGCCAGCACTGAAAGCTCCTGCTAGCCAGCACCCTTCCTTGGAAGCGCTTTTGTAGGCCTAAGAACACTGGGGCTCTGGGCTTCTCTAGCCACCTCATCTTCTGCTCATCCTCTCGCGCACTCTAAAGAGAGCTCAGGTGAGAAATTGCAAACGTCGAGCAATTGCTCAGAGATGAAAAGTGCCAGCACTGAAAGCTCTTGCTAACCAGCACCCTTCCTTGGAAGCACTTTCACAAGCGCAGTAACACTGGGGCTTTGCACTTCTCTAGCTACCAAATGTCACGGTCCTTCTCTTTCCGTCTCGTAGACATGAGCTGAGAAATTGCAAACGTCGAGCAATTGCTCAGAGATAAAAAGTGCCAGCACTGAAAGCTGTTGCTAGCCAGCACCCTTCCTTGGAAGCGCTTTCACAGGCGCAGCAACACTGGGGTTTTGCGCTTCTCTACCCACCAAACGTCACGGTCCTTCTCTTTCCGTCTCGTAGACACGAGCTGAGAAATTGCAAACGTCGAGCAATTGCTCAGAGATGAAAAGTGCCAGCACTGAAAGCTGTTGCTAGCCAGCACCCTTCCTTGGAAGCGCTTTCACAGGCGCAGCAACACTGGGGCTTTGCGCTTCTCTACCCACCAAACGTCACGGTCCTTCTCTTTCCGTCTCGTAGACACGAGCTGAGAAATTGCAAACGTCGAGCAATTGCTCAGAGATGAAAAGTGCCAGCACTGAAAGCTGTTGCTAGCCAGCACCCTTCCTTGGAAGCGCTTTTGTAGGCCTAAGAACACTGGGGCTCTGGGCTTCTCTAGCCACCTCATCTTCTGCTCATCCTCTCGCGCACTCTAAAGAGAGCTCAGGTGAGAAATTGCAAACGTCGAGCAATTGCTCAGAGATGAAAAGTGCCAGCACTGAAAGCTCTTGCTAGCCAGCACCCTTCCTTGGAAGCGCTTTCACAGGCGCAGCAACACTGGGGCTTTGCGCTTCTCTAGCCACCAAACGTCACGGTCCTTCTCTTTCCGTCTCGTAGACACGAGCTGAGAAATTGCAAACGTCCAGCAATTGCTCAGAGATGAAAAGTGCCAGCACTGAAAGCTGTTGCTAGCCAGCACCCTTCCTTGGAAGCGCTTTCACAAGCGCAGTAACACTGGGGCTTTGCTCTTCTATACGCACCAAACGTCACGGTCCTTCTCTTTCCGTCTCGTAGACATGAGCTGAGAAATTGCAAATGTCGAGCAATTGCTCAGAGATGAAAAGTGCCAGCACTGAAAGCTGTTGCTAGCCAGCACCCTTCCTTGGAAGCGCTTTCACAGGCGCAGCAACACTGGGGCTTTGCGCTTCTCTAGCCGCCAAACGTCACAGTCATTCTCTTTCCGTCTCGTAGACATGAGCTGAGAAATTGCAAACGTCGAGCAATTGCTCAGAGATGAAAAGTGCCAGCACTGAAAGCTGTTGCTAGCCAGCACCCTTCCTTGGAAGCGCTTTTGTAGGCCTAAGAACACTGGGGCTCTGGGCTTCCCTAGCCACCTCATCTTCTGCTCATCCTCTCGCGCACTCTAAAGAGAGCTCAGGTGAGAAATTGCAAACGACGAGCAATTGCTCAGAGATGAAAAGTGCCAGCACTGAAAGCTCTTGCTAGCCAGCACCCTTCCTTGGAAGCGCTTTCACAGGCGCAGCAACACTGGGGCTTTGCGCTTCTATACGCACCAAACGTCACGGTCCTTCTCTTTCCGTCTCGTAGACACGAGCTGAGAAATTGCAAACGTCGAGCAATTGCTCAGAGATGAAAAGTGCCAGCACTGAAAGCTGTTGCTAGCCAGCACCCTTCCTTGGAAGCGCTTTTGTAGGCCTAAGAACACTGGGGCTCTGGGCTTCTCTAGCCACCTCATCTTCTGCTCATCCTCGCGCGCACTCTAAAGAGAGCTCAGGTGAGAAATTGCAAACGACGAGCAATTGCTCAGAGATGAAAAGTGCCAGCACTGAAAGCTGTTGCTAGCCAGCACCCTTCCTTGGAAGCGCTTTCACAGGCGCAGCAACACTGGGGCTTTGCGCTTCTCTAGCCACCAAACGTCACTGTCCTTCTCTTTCCGTCTCCTAGACACGAGCTGAGAAATTGCAAACGTCGAGCAATTGCTCCGAGATGAAAAGTGCCAGCACTGAAAGCTCTTGCTAGCCAGCACCCTTCCTTGGAAGCGCTTTTGTAGGCCTAAGAACACTGGGGCTCTGGGCTTCTCTAGCCACCTCATCTTCTTCTCATCCTCTCGCGCACTCTAAAGAGAGCTCAGGTGAGAAATTGCAAACGTCGAGCAATTGCTCAGAGATGAAAAGTGCCAGCACTGAAAGCTCTTGCTAGCCAGCACCCTTCCTTGGAAGCGCTTTCACAGGCGCAGCAACACTGGGGCTTTGCGCTTCTATACGCACCAAACGTCACGGTCCTTCTCTTTCCGTCGGTAGACACGAGCTGAGAAATTGCAAACGTCCAGCAATTGCTCAGAGATGAAAAGTGCCAGCACTGAAAGCTCTTGCTAGCCAGCACCCTTCCTTGGAAGCGCTTTTGTAGGCCTAAGAACACTGGGGCTCTGGGCTTCTCTAGCCACCTCATCTTCTGCTCATCCTCTCGCGCACTCTAAAGAGAGCTCAGGTGAGAAATTGCAAACGTCGAGCAATTGCTCAGAGATGAAAAGTGCCAGCACTGAAAGCTCTTGCTAGCCAGCACCCTTCCTTGGAAGCGCTTTCACAGGCGCAGCAACACTGGGTCTTTGCGCTTCTCTACCCACCAAACGTCACGGTCCTTCTCTTTCCGTCGGTAGACACGAGCTGAGAAATTGCAAATGTCGAGCAATTGCTCAGAGATGAAAAGTGCCAGCACTGAAAGCTGTTGCTAGCCAGCACCCTTCCTTGGAAGCGCTTTTGTAGGCCTAAGAACACTGGGGCTCTGGGCTTCTCTAGCCACCTCATCTTCTGCTCATCCTCTCGCGCACTCTAAAGAGAGCTCAGGTGAGAAATTGCAAACGTCGAGCAATTGCTCAGAGATGAAAAGTGCCAGCACTGAAAGCTGTTGCTAGCCAGCACCCTTCCTTGGAAGCGCTTTCACAGGCGCAGTAACACTGGGGCTTTGCACTTCTGTACGCACCAAACGTCACGGTCCTTCTCTTTCCGTCTCGTAGACACGAGCTGAGAAATTGCAAACGTCCAGCAATTGCTCAGAGATGAAAAGTGCCAGCACTGAAAGCTCTTGCTAGCCAGCACCCTTCCTTGGAAGCGCTTTCACAGGTGCAGCAACACTGGGGCTTTGCGCTTCTATACGCACCAAACGTCACGGTCCTTCTCTTTCCGTCGGTAGACACGAGCTGAGAAATTGCAAACGTCGAGCAATTGCTCAGAGATGAAAAGTGCCAGCACTGAAAGCTCTTGCTAGCCAGCACCCTTCCTTGGAAGCGCTTTCACAGGCGCAGCAACACTGGGGCTTTGCGCTTCTATACGCACCAAACGTCACGGTCCTTCTCTTTCCGTCTCGTAGACACGAGCTGAGAAATTGCAAACGTCGAGCAATTGCTCAGAGATGAAAAGTGCCAGCACTGAAAGCTGTTGCTAGCCAGCACCCTTCCTTGGAAGCGCTTTTGTAGGCCTAAGAACACTGGGGCTCTGGGCTTCTCTAGCCACCTCATCTTCTGCTCATCCTCGCGCGCACTCTAAAGAGAGCTCAGGTGAGAAATTGCAAACGACGAGCAATTGCTCAGAGATGAAAAGTGCCAGCACTGAAAGCTGTTGCTAGCCAGCACCCTTCCTTGGAAGCGCTTTCACAGGCGCAGCAACACTGGGGCTTTGCGCTTCTCTAGCCACCAAACGTCACGGTCCTTCTCTTTCCGTCTCCTAGACACGAGCTGAGAAATTGCAAACGTCCAGCAATTGCTCCGAGATGAAAAGTGCCAGCACTGAAAGCTCTTGCTAGCCAGCACCCTTCCTTGGAAGCGCTTTTGTAGGCCTAAGAACACTGGGGCTCTGGGCTTCTCTAGCCACCTCATCTTCTGCTCATCCTCTCGCGCACTCTAAAGAGAGCTCAGGTGAGAAATTGCAAACGACGAGCAATTGCTCAGAGATGAAAAGTGCCAGCACTGAAAGCTCTTGCTAGCCAGCACCCTTCCTTGGAAGCGCTTTCACAGGCGCAGCAACACTGGGGCTTTGCGCTTCTATACGCACCAAACGTCACGGTCCTTCTCTTTCCGTCTCGTAGACACGAGCTGAGAAATTGCAAACGTCGAGCAATTGCTCAGAGATGAAAAGTGCCAGCAATGAAAGCTCTTGCTAGCCAGCACCCTTCCTTGGAAGCGCTTTTGTAGGCCTAAGAACACTGGGGCTCTGGGCTTCTCTAGCCACCTCATCTTCTGCTCATCCTCTCGCGCACTCTAAAGAGAGCTCAGGTGAGAAATTGCAAACGTCTAGCAATTGCTCAGAGATGAAAAGTGCCAGCACTGAAAGCTGTTGCTAGCCAGCACCCTTCCTTGGAAGCGCTTTCACAGGCGCAGCAACACTGGGGCTTTGCGCTTCTCTAGCCACCAAACGTCACGGTCCTTCTCTTTCCGTCTCGTAGACACGAGCTGAGAAATTGCAAACGTCGAGCAATTGCTCAGAGATGAAAAGTGCCAGCACTGAAAGCTCTTGCTAGCCAGCACCCTTCCTTGGAAGCGCTTTTGTAGGCCTAAGAACACTGGGGCTCTGGGCTTCTCTAGCCACCTCATCTTCTGCTCATCCTCTCGCGCACTCTAAAGAGAGCTCAGGTGAGAAATTGCAAACGTCGAGCAATTGCTCAGAGATGAAAAGTGCCAGCACTGAAAGCTCTTGCTAACCAGCACCCTTCCTTGGAAGCACTTTCACAAGCGCAGTAACACTGGGGCTTTGCACTTCTCTAGCTACCAAATGTCACGGTCCTTCTCTTTCCGTCTCGTAGACATGAGCTGAGAAATTGCAAACGTCGAGCAATTGCTCAGAGATAAAAAGTGCCAGCACTGAAAGCTGTTGCTAGCCAGCACCCTTCCTTGGAAGCGCTTTCACAGGCGCAGCAACACTGGGGTTTTGCGCTTCTCTACCCACCAAACGTCACGGTCCTTCTCTTTCCATCTCGTAGACACGAGCTGAGAAATTGCAAACGTCGAGCAATTGCTCAGAGATGAAAAGTGCCAGCACTGAAAGCTGTTGCTAGCCAGCACCCTTCCTTGGAAGCGCTTTCACAGGCGCAGGAACACTGGGGCTTTGCGCTTCTCTAGCCACCAAACGTCACGGTCCTTCTCTTTCCGTCTCCTAGACACGAGCTGAGAAATTGCAAACGTCGAGCAATTGCTCAGAGATGAAAAGTGCCAGCACTGAAAGCTGTTGCTAGCCAGCACCCTTCCTTGGAAGCGCTTTTGTAGGCCTAAGAACACTGGGGCTCTGGGCTTCTCTAGCCACCTAATCTTCTGCTCATCCTCTCGCGCACTCTAAAGAGAGCTCAGGTGAGAAATTGCAAACGTCGAGCAATTGCTCAGAGATGAAAAGTGCCAGCACTGAAAGCTGTTGCTAGCCAGCACCCTTCCTTGGAAGCGCTTTCACAGGCGCAGCAACACTGGGGCTTTGCGCTTCTCTAGCCACCAAACGTCACGGTCCTTCTCTTTCCGTCTCGTAGACACGAGCTGAGAAATTGCAAACGTGGAGCAATTGCTCAGAGATGAAAAGTGCCAGCACTGAAAGCTGTTGCTAGCCAGCACCCTTCCTTGGAAGCGCTTTCACAAGCGCAGTAACACTGGGGCTTTGCTCTTCTATACGCACCAAACGTCACGGTCCTTCTCTTTCCGTCTCGTAGACATGAGCTGAGAAATTGCAAATGTCGAGCAATTGCTCAGAGATGAAAAGTGCCAGCACTGAAAGCTGTTGCTAGCCAGCACCCTTCCTTGGAAGCGCTTTTGTAGGCCTAAGAACACTGGGGCTCTGGGCTTCCCTAGCCACCTCATCTTCTGCTCATCCTCTCGCGCACTCTAAAGAGAGCTCAGGTGAGAAATTGCAAACGACGAGCAATTGCTCAGAGATGAAAAGTGCCAGCACTGAAAGCTCTTGCTAGCCAGCACCCTTCCTTGGAAGCGCTTTCACAGGCGCAGCAACACTGGGGCTTTGCGCTTCTATACGCACCAAACGTCACGGTCCTTCTCTTTCCGTCTCGTAGACACGAGCTGAGAAATTGCAAACGTCGAGCAATTGCTCAGAGATGAAAAGTGCCAGCACTGAAAGCTGTTGCTAGCCAGCACCCTTCCTTGGAAGCGCTTTTGTAGGCCTAAGAACACTGGGGCTCTGGGCTTCTCTAGCCACCTCATCTTCTGCTCATCCTCGCGCGCACTCTAAAGAGAGCTCAGGTGAGAAATTGCAAACGATGAGCAATTGCTCAGAGATGAAAAGTGCCAGCACTGAAAGCTCTTGCTAGCCAGCACCCTTCCTTGGAAGCGCTTTCACAGGCGCAGCAACACTGGGGCTTTGCGCTTCTCTAGCCACCAAACGTCACGGTCCTTCTCTTTCCGTCTCCTAGACACGAGCTGAGAAATTGCAAACGTCGAGCAATTGCTCCGAGATGAAAAGTGCCAGCACTGAAAGCTCTTGCTAGCCAGCACCCTTCCTTGGAAGCGCTTTTGTAGGCCTAAGAACACTGGGGCTCTGGGCTTCTCTAGCCACCTCATCTTCTGCTCATCCTCTCGCGCACTCTAAAGAGAGCTCAGGTGAGAAATTGCAAACGTCGAGCAATTGCTCAGAGATGAAAAGTGCCAGCACTGAAAGCTCTTGCTAGCCAGCACCCTTCCTTGGAAGCGCTTTTGTAGGCCTAAGAACACTGGGGCTCTGGGCTTCTCTAGCCACCTCATCTTCTGCTCATCCTCTCGCGCACTCTAAAGAGAGCTCAGGTGAGAAATTGCAAACGTCGAGCAATTGCTCAGAGATGAAAAGTGCCAGCACTGAAAGCTCTTGCTAGCCAGCACCCTTCCTTGGAAGCGCTTTCACAGGTGCAGCAACACTGGGGCTTTGCGCTTCTCTAGCCACCAAACGTCACGGTCCTTCTCTTTCCGTCTCGTAGACACGAGCTGAGAAATTGCAACCGTCGAGCAATTGCTCAGAGATGAAAAGTGCCAGCACTGAAAGCTGTTGCTAGCCAGCACCCTTCCTTGGAAGCGCTTTCACAGGCGCAGCAACACTGGGTCTTTGCGCTTCTCTACCCACCAAACGTCACGGTCCTTCTCTTTCCGTCGGTAGACACGAGCTGAGAAATTGCAAACGTCGAGCAATTGCTCAGAGATGAAAAGTGCCAGCACTGAAAGCTGTTGCTAGCCAGCACCCTTCCTTGGAAGCGCTTTTGTAGGCCTAAGAACACTGGGGCTCTGGGATTCTCTAGCCACCTCATCTTCTGCTCATCCTCTCGCGCACTCTAAAGAGAGCTCAGGTGAGAAATTAAAAACGTCCAGCAATTGCTCAGAGATGAAAAGTGCCAGCACTGAAAGCTGTTGCTAGCCAGCACCCTTCCTTGGAAGCGCTTTCACAGGCGCAGCAACACTGGGGCTTTGCGCTTCTCTACGCACCAAATGTCACGGTCCTTCTCTTTCCGTCTTGTAGACACGAGCTGAGAAATTGCAAACGTCGAGCAATTGCTCAGAGATGAAAAGTGCCAGCACTGAAAGCTGTTGCTAGCCAGCACCCTTCCTTGGAAGCGCTTTCACAGGCGCAGCAACACTGGGGTTTTGCGCTTCTCTAGCCACCAAACGTCACGGTCCTTCTCTTTCCGTCTCGTAGACACGAGCTGAGAAATTGCAAACGTCGAGCAATTGCTCAGAGATGAAAAGTGCCAGCACTGAAAGCTGTTGCTAGCCAGCACCCTTCCTTGGAAGCGCTTTCACAGGCGCAGCAACACTGGGGCTTTGCGCTTCTCTAGCCACCAAACGTCACGGTCCTTCTCTTTCCGTCTCCTAGACACGAGCTGAGAAATTGCAAACGTCCAGCAATTGCTCCGAGATGAAAAGTGCCAGCACTGAAAGCTCTTGCTAGCCAGCACCCTTCCTTGGAAGCGCTTTTGTAGGCCTAAGAACACTGGGGCTCTGGGCTTCCCTAGCCACCTCATCTTCTGCTCATCCTCTCGCGCACTCTAAAGAGAGCTCAGGTGAGAAATTGCAAACGACGAGCAATTGCTCAGAGATGAAAAGTGCCAGCACTGAAAGCTCTTGCTAGCCAGCACCCTTCCTTGGAAGCGCTTTCACAGGCGCAGCAACACTGGGGCTTTGCGCTTCTATACGCACCAAACGTCACGGTCCTTCTCTTTCCGTCTCGTAGACACGAGCTGAGAAATTGCAAACGTCGAGCAATTGCTCAGAGATGAAAAGTGCCAGCACTGAAAGCTGTTGCTAGCCAGCACCCTTCCTTGGAAGCGCTTTTGTAGGCCTAAGAACACTGGGGCTCTGGGCTTCTCTAGCCACCTCATCTTCTGCTCATCCTCTCGCGCACTCTAAAGAGAGCTCAGGTGAGAAATTGCAAACGACGAGCAATTGCTCAGAGATGAAAAGTGCCAGCACTGAAAGCTCTTGCTAGCCAGCACCCTTCCTTGGAAGCGCTTTCACAGGCGCAGCAACACTGGGGCTTTGCGCTTCTCTAGCCACCAAACGTCACGGTCCTTCTCTTTCCGTCTCCTAGACACGAGCTGAGAAATTGCAAACGTCGAGCAATTGCTCCGAGATGAAAAGTGCCAGCACTGAAAGCTCTTGCTAGCCAGCACCCTTCCTTGGAAGCGCTTTTGTAGGCCTAAGAACACTGGGGCTCTGGGCTTCTCTAGCCACCTCATCTTCTGCTCATCCTCTCGCGCACTCTAAAGAGAGCTCAGGTGAGAAATTGCAAACGTCGAGCAATTGCTCAGAGATGAAAAGTGCCAGCACTGAAAGCTCTTGCTAGCCAGCACCCTTCCTTGGAAGCGCTTTCACAGGCGCAGCAACACTGGGGCTTTGCGCTTCTATACGCACCAAACGTCACGGTCCTTCTCTTTCCGTCGGTAGACACGAGCTGAGAAATTGCAAACGTCCAGCAATTGCTCAGAGATGAAAAGTGCCAGCACTGAAAGCTGTTGCTAGCCAGCACCCTTCCTTGGAAGCGCTTTTGTAGGCCTAAGAACACTGGGGCTCTGGGCTTCTCTAGCCACCTCATCTTCTGCTCATCCTCTCGCGCACTCTAAAGAGAGCTCAGGTGAGAAATTGCAAACGTCGAGCAATTGCTCAGAGATGAAAAGTGCCAGCACTGAAAGCTCTTGCTAGCCAGCACCCTTCCTTGGAAGCGCTTTCACAGGTGCAGCAACACTGGGGCTTTGCGCTTCTCTAGCCACCAAACGTCACGGTCCTTCTCTTTCCGTCTCGTAGACACGAGCTGAGAAATTGCAACCGTCGAGCAATTGCTCAGAGATGAAAAGTGCCAGCACTGAAAGCTGTTGCTAGCCAGCACCCTTCCTTGGAAGCGCTTTCACAGGCGCAGCAACACTGGGTCTTTGCGCTTCTCTACCCACCAAACGTCACGGTCCTTCTCTTTCCGTCGGTAGACACGAGCTGAGAAATTGCAAACGTCGAGCAATTGCTCAGAGATGAAAAGTGCCAGCACTGAAAGCTGTTGCTAGCCAGCACCCTTCCTTGGAAGCGCTTTTGTAGGCCTAAGAACAGTGGGGCTCTGGGCTTCTCTAGCCACCTCATCTTCTGCTCATCCTCTCGCGCACTCTAAAGAGAGCTCAGGTGAGAAATTAAAAACGTCCAGCAATTGCTCAGAGATGAAAAGTGCCAGCACTGAAAGCTGTTGCTAGCCAGCACCCTTCCTTGGAAGCGCTTTCACAGGCGCAGCAACACTGGGGCTTTGCGCTTCTCTACGCACCAAATGTCACGGTCCTTCTCTTTCCGTCTTGTAGACACGAGCTGAGAAATTGCAAACGTCGAGCAATTGCTCAGAGATGAAAAGTGCCAGCACTGAAAGCTGTTGCTAGCCAGCACCCTTCCTTGGAAGCGCTTTCACAGGCGCAGCAACACTGGGGTTTTGCGCTTCTCTAGCCACCAAACGTCACGGTCCTTCTCTTTCCGTCTCGTAGACACGAGCTGAGAAATTGCAAACGTCGAGCAATTGCTCAGAGATGAAAAGTGCCAGCACTGAAAGCTGTTGCTAGCCAGCACCCTTCCTTGGAAGCGCTTTCACAGGCGCAGCAACACTGGGGCTTTGCGCTTCTCTAGCCACCAAACGTCACGGTCCTTCTCTTTCCGTCTCCTAGACACGAGCTGAGAAATTGCAAACGTCCAGCAATTGCTCCGAGATGAAAAGTGCCAGCACTGAAAGCTCTTGCTAGCCAGCACCCTTCCTTGGAAGCGCTTTTGTAGGCCTAAGAACACTGGGGCTCTGGGCTTCTCTAGCCACCTCATCTTCTGCTCATCCTCTCGCGCACTCTAAAGAGAGCTCAGGTGAGAAATTGCAAACGTCCAGCAATTGCTCAGAGATGAAAAGTGCCAGCACTGAAAGCTGTTGCTAGCCCGCACCCTTCCTTGGAAGCGCTTTCACAGGCGCAGCAACACTGGGGCTTTGCGCTTCTCTAGCCACCAAACGTCACGGTCCTTCTCTTTCCATCTCGTAGACACGAGCTGAGAAATTGCAAACGTCGAGCAATTGCTCAGAGATGAAAAGTGCCAGCACTGAAAGCTGTTGCTAGCCAGCACCCTTCCTTGGAAGCGCTTTTGTAGGCCTAAGAACACTGGGGCTCTGGGCTTCTCTAGCCACCTCATCTTCTGCTCATCCTCTCGCGCACTCTAAAGAGAGCTCAGGTGAGAAATTAAAAACGTCGAGCAATTGCTCAGAGATGAAAAGTGCCAGCACTGAAAGCTCTTGCTAGCCAGCACCCTTCCTTGGAAGCGCTTTCACAGGCGCAGCAACACTGGGGCTTTGCGCTTCTATACGCACCAAACGTCACGGTCATTCTCTTTCCGTCTCCTAGACACGAGCTGAGAAATTGCAAACGTCCAGCAATTGCTCCGAGATGAAAAGTGCCAGCACTGAAAGCTCTTGCTAGCCAGCACCCTTCCTTGGAAGCGCTTTTGTAGGCCTAAGAACACTGGGGCTCCGGGCTTCCCTAGCCACCTCATCTTCTGCTCATCCTCTCGCGCACTCTAAAGAGAGCTCAGGTGAGAAATTGCAAACGACGAGCAATTGCTCAGAGATGAAAAGTGCCAGCACTGAAAGCTCTTGCTGGCCAGCACCCTTCCTTGGAAGCTTTTTCACAGGCGCAGTAACACTGGGGCTTTGCACTTCTGTACGTACCAAATGTCACGGTCCTTCTCTTTCCGTCTCATAGACACGAGCTGAGAAATTGCAAACGTCGAGCAATTGCTCAGAGATGAAAAGTGCCAGCACTGAAAGCTGTTGCTAGCCAGCACCCTTCCTTGGAAGCGCTTTTGTAGGCCGAAGAACACTGGGGCTCTGGGCTTCTCTAGCCACCTCATCTTCTGCTCATCCTCTCGCGCACTCTAAAGAGAGCTCAGGTGAGAAATTGCAAACGTCGAGCAATTGCTCAGAGATGAAAAGTGCCAGCACTGAAAGCTCTTGCTAGCCAGCACCCTTCCTTGGAAGCGCTTTCACAGGCGCAGTAACACTGGGGCTTTGCACTTCTGTACGCACCAAACGTCACGGTCCTTCTCTTTCCGTCTCGTAGACACGAGCTGAGAAATTGCAAACGTCGAGCAATTGCTCAGAGATGAAAAGTGCCAGCACTGAAAGCTCTTGCTAGCCAGCACCCTTCCTTGGAAGCGCTTTCACAGGTGCAGCAACACTGGGGCTTTGCGCTTCTATACGCACCAAACGTCACGGTCCTTCTCTTTCCGTCGGTAGACACGAGCTGAGAAATTGCAAACGTCGAGCAATTGCTCAGAGATGAAAAGTGCCAGCACTGAAAGCTCTTGCTAGCCAGCACCCTTCCTTGGAAGCGCTTTCACAGGCGCAGCAACACTGGGGCTTTGCGCTTCTATACGCACCAAACGTCACGGTCCTTCTCTTTCCGTCTCGTAGACACGAGCTGAGAAATTGCAAACGTCGAGCAATTGCTCAGAGATGAAAAGTGCCAGCACTGAAAGCTGTTGCTAGCCAGCACCCTTCCTTGGAAGCGCTTTTGTAGGCCTAAGAACACTGGGGCTCTGGGCTTCTCTAGCCACCTCATCTTCTGCTCATCCTCGCGCGCACTCTAAAGAGAGCTCAGGTGAGAAATTGCAAACGACGAGCAATTGCTCAGAGATGAAAAGTGCCAGCACTGAAAGCTGTTGCTAGCCAGCACCCTTCCTTGGAAGCGCTTTCACAGGCGCAGCAACACTGGGGCTTTGCGCTTCTCTAGCCACCAAACGTCACGGTCCTTCTCTTTCCGTCTCCTAGACACGAGCTGAGAAATTGCAAACGTCCAGCAATTGCTCCGAGATGAAAAGTGCCAGCACTGAAAGCTCTTGCTAGCCAGCACCCTTCCTTGGAAGCGCTTTTGTAGGCCTAAGAACACTGGGGCTCTGGGCTTCTCTAGCCACCTCATCTTCTGCTCATCCTCTCTCGCACTCTAAAGAGAGCTCAGGTGAGAAATTGCAAACGTCGAGCAATTGCTCAGAGATGAAAAGTGCCAGCACTGAAAGCTCTTGCTAGCCAGCACCCTTCCTTGGAAGCGCTTTCACAGGCGCAGCAACACTGGGGCTTTGCGCTTCTATACGCACCAAACGTCACGGTCCTTCTCTTTCCGTCGGTAGACACGAGCTGAGAAATTGCAAACGTCCAGCAATTGCTCAGAGATGAAAAGTGCCAGCACTGAAAGCTGTTGCTAGCCAGCACCCTTCCTTGGAAGCGCTTTTGTAGGCCTAAGAACACTGGGGCTCTGGGCTTCTCTAGCCACCTCATCTTCTGCTCATCCTCTCGCGCACTCTAAAGAGAGCTCAGGTGAGAAATTGCAAACGTCGAGCAATTGCTCAGAGATGAAAAGTGCCAGCACTGAAAGCTCTTGCTAGCCAGCACCCTTCCTTGGAAGCGCTTTCACAGGTGCAGCAACACTGGGGCTTTGCGCTTCTCTAGCCACCAAACGTCACGGTCCTTCTCTTTCCGTCTCGTAGACACGAGCTGAGAAATTGCAAACGTCGAGCAATTGCTCAGAGATGAAAAGTGCCAGCACTGAAAGCTCTTGCTAGCCAGCACCCTTCCTTGGAAGCGCTTTCACAGGCGCAGCAACACTGGGTCTTTGCGCTTCTCTACCCACCAAACGTCACGGTCCTTCTCTTTCCGTCGGTAGACACGAGCTGAGAAATTGCAAACGTCGAGCAATTGCTCAGAGATGAAAAGTGCCAGCACTGAAAGCTGTTGCTAGCCAGCACCCTTCCTTGGAAGCGCTTTCACAGGCGCAGCAACACTGGGGCTTTGCGCTTCTCTAGCCACCAAACGTCACGGTCCTTCTCTTTCCGTCTCCTAGACACGAGCTGAGAAATTGCAAACGTCCAGCAATTGCTCCGAGATGAAAAGTGCCAGCACTGAAAGCTCTTGCTAGCCAGCACCCTTCCTTGGAAGCGCTTTTGTAGGCCTAAGAACACTGGGGCTCTGGGCTTCTCTAGCCACCTCATCTTCTGCTCATCCTCTCGCGCACTCTAAAGAGAGCTCAGGTGAGAAATTGCAAACGTCGAGCAATTGCTCAGAGATGAAAAGTGCCAGCACTGAAAGCTCTTGCTAGCCAGCACCCTTCCTTGGAAGCGCTTTCACAGGCGCAGCAACACTGGGGCTTTGCGCTTCTCTAGCCACCAAACGTCACGGTCCTTCTCTTTCCATCTCGTAGACACGAGCTGAGAAATTGCAAACGTCGAGCAATTGCTCAGAGATGAAAAGTGCCAGCACTGAAAGCTGTTGCTAGCCAGCACCCTTCCTTGGAAGCGCTTTTGTAGGCCTAAGAACACTGGGGCTCTGGGCTTCTCTAGCCACCTCATCTTCTGCTCATCCTCTCGCGCACTCTAAAGAGAGCTTAGGTGAGAAATTGCAAACATCGAGCAATTGCTCAGAGATGAAAAGTGCCAGCACTGAAAGCTGTTGCTAGCCAGCACCCTTCCTTGGAAGCGCTTTCACAGGCGCAGCAACACTGGGGCTTTGCGCTTCTATACGCACCAAACGTCACGGTCATTCTCTTTCCGTCTCGTAGACACGAGCTGAGAAATTGCAAACGTCCAGCAATTGCTCCGAGATGAAAAGTGCCAGCACTGAAAGCTGTTGCTAGCCAGCACCCTTCCTTGGAAGCGCTTTTGTAGGCCTAAGAACAGTGGGGCTCTGGGCTTCCCTAGCCACCTCATCTTCTGCTCATCCTCTCGCGCACTCTAAAGAGAGCTCAGGTGAGAAATTGCAAACGACGAGCAATTGCTCAGAGATGAAAAGTGCCAGCTCTGAAAGCTCTTGCTGGCCAGCACCCTTCCTTGGAAGCTTTTTCACAGGCGCAGTAACACTGGGGCTTTGCACTTCTGTACGTACCAAATGTCACGGTCCTTCTCTTTCCGTCTCCTAGACACGAGCTGAGAAATTGCAAACGTCGAGCAATTGCTCAGAGATGAAAAGTGCCAGCACTGAAAGCTGTTGCTAGCCAGCACCCTTCCTTGGAAGCGCTTTTGTAGGCCTAAGAACACTGGGGCTCTGGGCTTCTCTAGCCACCTCATCTTCTGCTCATCCTCTCGCGCACTCTAAAGAGAGCTCAGGTGAGAAATTGCAAACGTCGAGCAATTGCTCAGAGATGAAAAGTGCCAGCACTGAAAGCTCTTGCTAGCCAGCACCCTTCCTTGGAAGCGCTTTCACAGGCGCAGTAACACTGGGGCTTTGCACTTCTGTACGCACCAAACGTCACGGTCCTTCTCTTTCCGTCTCGTAGACACGAGCTGAGAAATTGCAAACGTCGAGCAATTGCTCAGAGATGAAAAGTGCCAGCACTGAAAGCTGTTGCTAGCCAGCACCCTTCCTTGGAAGCGCTTTCACAGGTGCAGCAACACTGGGGCTTTGCGCTTCTATACGCACCAAACGTCACGGTCCTTCTCTTTCCGTCGGTAGACACGAGCTGAGAAATTGCAAACGTCGAGCAATTGCTCAGAGATGAAAAGTGCCAGCACTGAAAGCTGTTGCTAGCCAGCACCCTTCCTTGGAAGCGCTTTTGTAGGCCTAAGAACACTGGGGCTCTGGGCTTCTCTAGCCACCTCATCTTCTGCTCATCCTCTCGCGCACTCTAAAGAGAGCTCAGGTGAGAAATTGCAAACGTCGAGCAATTGCTCAGAGATGAAAAGTGCCAGCACTGAAAGCTGTTGCTAGCCAGCACCCTTCCTTGGAAGCGCTTTCACAGGCGCAGCAACACTGGGGCTTTGCGCTTCTCTACGCACCAAATGTCACGGTCATTCTCTTTCCGTCTTGTAGACACGAGCTGAGAAATTGCAAACGTCGAGCAATTGCTCCGAGATGAAAAGTGCCAGCACTGAAAGCTCTTGCTAGCCAGCACCCTTCCTTGGAAGCGCTTTCACAGGCGCAGCAACACTGGGGCTTTGCGCTTCTCTACCCACCAAACGTCACGGTCCTTCTCTTTCCGTCTCGTAGACACGAGCTGAGAAATTGCAACCGTCGAGCAATTGCTCAGAGATGAAAAGTGCCAGCACTGAAAGCTGTTGCTAGCCAGCACCCTTCCTTGGAAGCGCTTTCACAGGCGCAGCAACACTGGGGCTTTGCGCTTCTCTACCCACCAAAGGTCACGGTCCTTCTCTTTCCGTCTCCTAGACACGAGCTGAGAAATTGCAAACGTCCAGCAATTGCTCAGAGATGAAAAGTGCCAGCACTGAAAGCTCTTGCTAGCCAGCACCCTTCCTTGGAAGCGCTTTTGTAGGCCTAAGAACACTGGGGCTCTGGGCTTCTCTAGCCACCTCATCTTCTGCTCATCCTCTCGCGCACTCTAAAGAGAGCTCAGGTGAGAAATTGCAAACGTCGAGCAATTGCTCAGAGATGAAAAGTGCCAGCACTGAAAGCTCTTGCTAGCCAGCACCCTTCCTTGGAAGCGCTTTCACAGGTGCAGCAACACTGGGGCTTTGCGCTTCTCTAGCCACCAAACGTCACGGTCCTTCTCTTTCCGTCTCGTAGACACGAGCTGAGAAATTGCAAACGTCCAGCAATTGCTCCGAGATGAAAAGTGCCAGCACTGAAAGCTGTTGCTAGCCAGCACCCTTCCTTGGAAGCGCTTTCACAGGCGCAGTAACACTGGGGCTTTGCGCTTCTATACGCACCAAACGTCACGGTCCTTCTCTTTCCGTCGGTAGACACGAGCTGAGAAATTGCAAACGTCGAGCAATTGCTCAGAGATGAAAAGTGCCAGCACTGAAAGCTGTTGCTAGCCAGCACCCTTCCTTGGAAGCGCTTTTGTAGGCCTAAGAACACTGGGGCTCTGGGATTCTCTAGCCACCTCATCTTCTGCTCATCCTCTCGCGCACTCTAAAGAGAGCTCAGGTGAGAAATTACAAACGTCGAGCAATTGCTCAGAGATGAAAAGTGCCAGCACTGAAAGCTGTTGCTAGCCAGCACCCTTCCTTGGAAGCGCTTTCACAGGCGCAGCAACACTGGGGCTTTGCGCTTCTCTACGCACCAAATGTCACGGTCATTCTCTTTCCGTCTTGTAGACACGAGCTGAGAAATTGCAAACGTCGAGCAATTGCTCCGAGATGAAAAGTGCCAGCACTGAAAGCTGTTGCTAGCCAGCACCCTTCCTTGGAAGCGCTTTCACAGGCGCAGCAACACTGGGGCTTTGCGCTTCTCTAGCCACCAAACGTCACGGTCCTTCTCTTTCCGTCTCGTAGACACGAGCTGAGAAATTGCAAACGTCGAGCAATTGCTCAGAGATGAAAAGTGCCAGCACTGAAAGCTGTTGCTAGCCAGCACCCTTCCTTGGAAGCGCTTTCACAGGCGCAGCAACACTGGGGCTTTGCGCTTCTCTAGCCACCAAACGTCACGGTCCTTCTCTTTCCGTCTCCTAGACACGAGCTGAGAAATTGCAAACGTCGAGCAATTGCTCAGAGATGAAAAGTGCCAGCACTGAAAGCTGTTGCTAGCCAGCACCCTTCCTTGGAAGCGCTTTTGTAGGCCTAAGAACACTGGGGCTCTGGGCTTCTCTAGCCACCTCATCTTCTGCTCATCCTCTCGCGCACTCTAAAGAGAGCTCAGGTGAGAAATTGCAAACGTCCAGCAATTGCTCAGAGATGAAAAGTGCCAGCACTGAAAGCTGTTGCTAGCCAGCACCCTTCCTTGGAAGCGCTTTCACAGGCGCAGCAACACTGGGGCTTTGCGCTTCTCTAGCCACCAAACGTCACGGTCCTTCTCTTTCCATCTCGTAGACACGAGCTGAGAAATTGCAAACGTCGAGCAATTGCTCAGAGATGAAAAGTGCCAGCACTGAAAGCTGTTGCTAGCCAGCGCCCTTCCTTGGAAGCGCTTTTGTAGGCCTAAGAACACTGGGTCTCTGGGCTTCTCTAGCCACCTCATCTTCTGCTCATCCTCTCGCGCACTCTAAAGAGAGCTTAGGTGAGAAATTGCAAACATCGAGCAATTGCTCAGAGATGAAAAGTGCCAGCACTGAAAGCTCTTGCTAGCCAGCACCCTTCCTTGGAAGCGCTTTTGTAGGCCTAAGAACACTGGGGCTCTGGGCTTCTCTAGCCACCTCATCTTCTGCTCATCCTCTCGCGCACTCTAAAGAGAGCTCAGGTGAGAAATTGCAAACGTCCAGCAATTGCTCAGAGATGAAAAGTGCCAGCACTGCAAGCTGTTGCTAGCCAGCACCCTTCCTTGGAAGCGCTTTCACAGGCGCAGCAACACTGGGGCTTTGCGCTTCTCTAGCCACCAAACGTCACGGTCCTTCTCTTTCCGTCTCCTAGACACGAGCTGAGAAATTGCAAACGTCGAGCAATTGCTCAGAGATGAAAAGTGCCAGCACTGAAAGCTGTTGCTAGCCAGCACCCTTCCTTGGAAGCGCTTTCACAGGCGCAGTAACACTGGGGCTTTGCGCTTCTCTAGCGACCAAACGTCACGGTCCTTCTCTTTCCGTCTCCTAGACACGAGCTGAGAAATTGCAAATGTCAAGCAATTGCTCAGAGATGAAAAGTGCCAGCACTGAAAGCTCTTGCTAGCCAGCACCCTTCCTTGGAAGCGCTTTCACAAGCGCAGTAACACTGGGGCTTTGCTCTTCTATACGCACCAAATGTCACGGTCATTCTCTTTCCGTCTCGTAGACATGAGCTGAGAAATTGCAAATGTCGAGCAATTGCTCAGAGATGAAAAGTGCCAGCACTGAAAGCTCTTGCTAGCCAGCACCCTTCCTTGGAAGCGCTTTCACAGGCGCAGCAACACTGGGGCTTTGCGCTTCTCTAGCCGCCAAACGTCACAGTCATTCTCTTTCCGTCTCGTAGACATGAGCTGAGAAATTGCAAACGTCGAGCAATTGCTCAGAGATGAAAAGTGCCAGCACTGAAAGCTGTTGCTAGCCAGCACCCTTCCTTGGAAGCGCTTTTGTAGGCCTAAGAACACTGGGGCTCTGGGCTTCCCTAGCCACCTCATCTTCTGCTCATCCTCTCGCGCACTCTAAAGAGAGCTCAGGTGAGAAATTGCAAACGACGAGCAATTGCTCAGAGATGAAAAGTGCCAGCACTGAAAGCTCTTGCTGGCCAGCACCCTTCCTTGGAAGCGCTTTCACAGGCGCAGTAACACTGGGGCTTTGCACTTCTGTAGGTACCAAACGTCACGGTCCTTCTCTTTCCGTCGGTAGACACGAGCTGAGAAATTGCAAACGTCCAGCAATTGCTCAGAGATGAAAAGTGCCAGCACTGAAAGCTGTTGCTAGCCAGCACCCTTCCTTGGAAGCGCTTTTGTAGGCCTAAGAACACTGGGGCTCTGGGCTTCTCTAGCCACCTCATCTTCTGCTCATCCTCTCGCGCAGTCTAAAGAGAGCTCAGGTGAGAAATTGCAAACGTTGAGCAATTGCTCCGAGATGAAAAGTGCCAGCACTGAAAGCTGTTGCTAGCCAGCACCCTTCCTTGGAAGCGCTTTCACAGGCGCAGCAACACTGGGGCTTTGCGCTTCTCTACGCACCAAATGTCACGGTCCTTCTCTTTCCGTCTTGTAGACACGAGCTGAGAAATTGCAAACGTCGAGCAATTGCTCAGAGATGAAAAGTGCCAGCACTGAAAGCTGTTGCTAGCCAGCACCCTTCCTTGGAAGCGCTTTCACAGGCGCAGCAACACTGGGGCTTTGCGCTTCTCTACCCACCAAACGTCACGGTCCTTCTCTTTCCGTCTCGTAGACACGAGCTGAGAAATTGCAAACGTCGAGCAATTGCTCAGAGATGAAAAGTGCCAGCACTGAAAGCTGTTGCTAGCCAGCACCCTTCCTTGGAAGCGCTTTCACAGGCGCAGCAACACTGGGGCTTTGCGCTTCTCTACCCACCAAACGTCACGGTCCTTCTCTTTCCGTCTCCTAGACACGAGCTGAGAAATTGCAAACGTCCAGCAATTGCTCAGAGATGAAAAGTGCCAGCACTGAAAGCTCTTGCTAGCCAGCACCCTTCCTTGGAAGCGCTTTTGTAGGCCTAAGAACACTGGGGCTCTGGGCTTCCCTAGCCACCTCATCTTCTGCTCATCCTCTCGCGCACTCTAAAGAGAGCTCAGGTGAGAAATTGCAAACGACGAGCAATTGCTCAGAGATGAAAAGTGCCAGCTCTGAAAGCGCTTGCTGGCCAGCACCCTTCCTTGGAAGCTTTTTCACAGGCGCAGTAACACTGGGGTTTTGCACTTCTGTACGTACCAAATGTCATAGTCCTTCTCTTTCCGTCTCATAGACACGAGCTGAGAAATTGCAAACGTCGAGCAATTGCTCAGAGATGAAAAGTGCCAGCACTGAAAGCTCTTGCTAGCCAGCACCCTTCCTTGGAAGCGCTTTTGTAGGCCTAAGAACACTGGGGCTCTGGGCTTCTCTAGCCACCTCATCTTCTGCTCATCCTCTCGCGCACTCTAAAGAGAGCTCAGGTGAGAAATTGCAAACGTCGAGCAATTGCTCAGAGATGAAAAGTGCCAGCACTGAAAGCTGTTGCTAGCCAGCACCCTTCCTTGGAAGCGCTTTCACAGGCGCAGTAACACTGGGGCTTTGCACTTCTGTACGCACCAAACGTCACGGTCCTTCTCTTTCCGTCTCGTAGACACGAGCTGAGAAATTGCAAACGTCGAGCAATTGCTCAGAGATGAAAAGTGCCAGCACTGAAAGCTCTTGCTAGCCAGCACCCTTCCTTGGAAGCGCTTTCACAGGTGCAGCAACACTGGGGCTTTGCGCTTCTCTACGCACCAAACGTCACGGTCCTTCTCTTTCCGTCGGTAGACACGAGCTGAGAAATTGCAAACGTCGAGCAATTGCTCAGAGATGAAAAGTGCCAGCACTGAAAGCTGTTGCTAGCCAGCACCCTTCCTTGGAAGCGCTTTTGTAGGCCTAAGAACACTGGGGCTCTGTGCTTCTCTAGACACCTCATCTTCTGCTCATCCTCTCGCGCACTCTAAAGAGAGCTCAGGTGAGAAATTACAAACGTCGAGCAATTGCTCAGAGATGAAAAGTGCCAGCACTGAAAGCTGTTGCTAGCCAGCACCCTTCCTTGGAAGCGCTTTCACAGGCGCAGCAACACTGGGGCTTTGCGCTTCTCTACGCACCAAATGTCACGGTCATTCTCTTTCCGTCTTGTAGACACGAGCTGAGAAATTGCAAACGTCGAGCAATTGCTCCGAGATGAAAAGTGCCAGCACTGAAAGCTGTTGCTAGCCAGCACCCTTCCTTGGAAGCGCTTTCACAGGCGCAGCAACACTGGGGCTTTGCGCTTCTCTACCCACCAAACGTCACGGTCCTTCTCTTTCCGTCTCGTAGACACGAGCTGAGAAATTGCAAACGTGGAGCAATTGCTCAGAGATGAAAAGTGCCAGCACTGAAAGCTGTTGCTAGCCAGCACCCTTCCTTGGAAGCGCTTTCACAGGCGCAGCAACACTGGGGCTTTGCGCTTCTCTAGCCACCAAACGTCACGGTCCTTCTCTTTCCGTCTCGTAGACACGAGCTGAGAAATTGCAAACGTCCAGCAATTGCTCAGAGATGAAAAGTGCCAGCACTGAAAGCTGTTGCTAGCCAGCACCCTTCCTTGGAAGCGCTTTTGTAGGCCTAAGAACACTGGGGCTCTGGGCTTCCCTAGCCACCTCATCTTCTGCTCATCCTCTCGCGCACTCTAAAGAGAGCTCTGGTGAGAAATTGCAAACGACGAGCAATTGCTCAGAGATGAAAAGTGCCAGCACTGAAAGCTCTTGCTGGCCAGCACCCTTCCTTGGAAGCTTTTTCACAGGCGCAGTAACACTGGGGCTTTGCACTTCTGTACGTACCAAATGTCACGGTCCTTCTCTTTCCGTCTCATAGACACGAGCTGAGAAATTGCAAACGTCGAGCAATTGCTCAGAGATGAAAAGTGCCAGCACTGAAAGCTGTTGCTAGCCAGCACCCTTCCTTGGAAGCGCTTTTGTAGGCCTAAGAAGACTGGGGCTCTGGGCTTCTCTAGCCACCTCATCTTCTGCTCATCCTCTCGCGCACTCTAAAGAGAGCTCAGGTGAGAAATTGCAAACGTCGAGCAATTGCTCAGAGATGAAAAGTGCCAGCACTGAAAGCTGTTGCTAGCCAGCACCCTTCCTTGGAAGCGCTTTCACAGGCGCAGTAACACTGGGGCTTTGCACTTCTGTACGCACCAAACGTCACGGTCCTTCTCTTTCCGTCTCGTAGACACGAGCTGAGAAATTGCAAACGTCGAGCAATTGCTCAGAGATGAAAAGTGCCAGCACTGAAAGCTGTTGCTAGCCAGCACCCTTCCTTGGAAGCGCTTTCACAGGCGCAGCAACACTGGGGCTTTGCGCTTCTCTAGCCACCAAACGTCACGGTCCTTCTCTTTCCGTCGGTAGACACGAGCTGAGAAATTGCAAACGTCGAGCAATTGCTCAGAGATGAAAAGTGCCAGCACTGAAAGCTGTTGCTAGCCAGCACCCTTCCTTGGAAGCGCTTTTGTAGGCCTAAGAACACTGGGGCTCTGGGCTTCTCTAGCCACCTCATCTTCTGCTCATCCTCTCGCGCACTCTAAAGAGAGCTCAGGTGAGAAATTACAAACGTCGAGCAATTGCTCAGAGATGAAAAGTGCCAGCACTGCAAGCTGTTGCTAGCCAGCACCCTTCCTTGGAAGCGCTTTCACAGGCGCAGCAACACTGGGGCTTTGCGCTTCTCTACGCACCAAATGTCACGGTCCTTCTCTTTCCGTCTTGTAGACACGAGCTGAGAAATTGCAAACGTCGAGCAATTGCTCCGAGATGAAAAGTGCCAGCACTGAAAGCTGTTGCTAGCCAGCACCCTTCCTTGGAAGCGCTTTCACAGGCGCAGCAACACTGGGGCTTTGCGCTTCTCTACCCACCAAACGTCACGGTCCTTCTCTTTCCGTCTCCTAGACACGAGCTGAGAAATTGCAACCGTCGAGCAATTGCTCAGAGATGAAAAGTGCCAGCACTGAAAGCTGTTGCTAGCCAGCACCCTTCCTTGGAAGCGCTTTCACAGGCGCAGCAACACTGGGGCTTTGCGCTTCTCTAGCCACCAAACGTCACGGTCCTTCTCTTTCCGTCTCGTAGACACGAGCTGAGAAATTGCAAACGTCCAGCAATTGCTCAGAGATGAAAAGTGCCAGCACTGAAAGCTGTTGCTAGCCAGCACCCTTCCTTGGAAGCGCTTTTGTAGGCCTAAGAACACTGGGGCTCTGGGCTTCTCTAGCCACCTCATCTTCTGCTCATCCTCTCGCGCACTCTAAAGAGAGCTCAGGTGAGAAATTGCAAACGTCGAGCAATTGCTCAGAGATGAAAAGTGCCAGCACTGAAAGCTCTTGCTAGCCAGCACCCTTCCTTGGAAGCGCTTTCACAGGCGCAGCAACACTGGGGCTTTGCGCTTCTCTACCCAGCAAACGACACGGTCCTTCTCTTTCCGTCTCGTAGACACGAGCTGAGAAATTGCAAACGTGGAGCAATTGCTCAGAGATGAAAAGTGCCAGCACTGAAAGCTGTTGCTAGCCAGCACCCTTCCTTGGAAGCGCTTTCACAGGCGCAGCAACACTGGGGCTTTGCGCTTCTCTAGCCACCAAACGTCACGGTCCTTCTCTTTCCGTCTCGTAGACACGAGCTGAGAAATTGCAAACGTCCAGCAATTGCTCAGAGATGAAAAGTGCCAGCACTGAAAGCTGTTGCTAGCCAGCACCCTTCCTTGGAAGCGCTTTTGTAGGCCTAAGAACACTGGGGCTCTGGGCTTCCCTAGCCACCTCATCTTCTGCTCATCCTCTCGCGCACTCTAAAGAGAGCTCTGGTGAGAAATTGCAAACGACGAGCAATTGCTCAGAGATGAAAAGTGCCAGCACTGAAAGCTCTTGCTGGCCAGCACCCTTCCTTGGAAGCTTTTTCACAGGCGCAGTAACACTGGGGCTTTGCACTTCTGTACGCACCAAATGTCACGGTCCTTCTCTTTCCGTCTCATAGACACGAGCTGAGAAATTGCAAACGTCGAGCAATTGCTCAGAGATGAAAAGTGCCAGCACTGAAAGCTGTTGCTAGCCAGCACCCTTCCTTGGAAGCGCTTTTGTAGGCCTAAGAAGACTGGGGCTCTGGGCTTCTCTAGCCACCTCATCTTCTGCTCATCCTCTCGCGCACTCTAAAGAGAGCTCAGGTGAGAAATTGCAAACGTCGAGCAATTGCTCAGAGATGAAAAGTGCCAGCACTGAAAGCTGTTGCTAGCCAGCACCCTTCCTTGGAAGCGCTTTCACAGGCGCAGTAACACTGGGGCTTTGCACTTCTGTACGCACCAAACGTCACGGTCCTTCTCTTTCCGTCTCGTAGACACGAGCTGAGAAATTGCAAACGTCGAGCAATTGCTCAGAGATGAAAAGTGCCAGCACTGAAAGCTGTTGCTAGCCAGCACCCTTCCTTGGAAGCGCTTTCACAGGCGCAGCAACACTGGGGCTTTGCGCTTCTATACGCACCAAACGTCACGGTCCTTCTCTTTCCGTCGGTAGACACGAGCTGAGAAATTGCAAACGTCGAGCAATTGCTCAGAGATGAAAAGTGCCAGCACTGAAAGCTGTTGCTAGCCAGCACCCTTCCTTGGAAGCGCTTTTGTAGGCCTAAGAACACTGGGGCTCTGGGCTTCTCTAGCCACCTCATCTTCTGCTCATCCTCTCGCGCACTCTAAAGAGAGCTCAGGTGAGAAATTACAAACGTCGAGCAATTGCTCAGAGATGAAAAGTGCCAGCACTGCAAGCTGTTGCTAGCCAGCACCCTTCCTTGGAAGCGCTTTCACAGGCGCAGCAACACTGGGGCTTTGCGCTTCTCTACGCACCAAATGTCACGGTCCTTCTCTTTCCGTCTTGTAGACACGAGCTGAGAAATTGCAAACGTCGAGCAATTGCTCCGAGATGTAAAGTGCCAGCACTGAAAGCTGTTGCTAGCCAGCACCCTTCCTTGGAAGCGCTTTCACAGGTGCAGCAACACTGGGGCTTTGCGCTTCTCTACCCACCAAACGTCACGGTCCTTCTCTTTCCGTCTCCTAGACACGAGCTGAGAAATTGCAACCGTCGAGCAATTGCTCAGAGATGAAAAGTGCCAGCACTGAAAGCTGTTGCTAGCCAGCACCCTTCCTTGGAAGCGCTTTCACAGGCGCAGCAACACTGGGGCTTTGCGCTTCTCTAGCCACCAAACGTCACGGTCCTTCTCTTTCCGTCTCGTAGACACGAGCTGAGAAATTGCAAACGTCGAGCAATTGCTCAGAGATGAAAAGTGCCAGCACTGAAAGCTGTTGCTAGCCAGCACCCTTCCTTGGAAGCGCTTTTGTAGGCCTAAGAACACTGGGGCTCTGGGCTTCTCTAGCCACCTCATCTTCTGCTCATCCTCTCGCGCACTCTAAAGAGAGCTCAGGTGAGAAATTGCAAACGTCGAGCAATTGCTCAGAGATGAAAAGTGCCAGCACTGAAAGCTCTTGCTAGCCAGCACCCTTCCTTGGAAGCGCTTTCACAGGCGCAGCAACACTGGGGCTTTGCGCTTCTCTACCCAGCAAACGACACGGTCCTTCTCTTTCCGTCTCGTAGACACGAGCTGAGAAATTGCAAATGTCGAGCAATTGCTCAGAGATGAAAAGTGCCAGCACTGAAAGCTGTTGCTAGCCAGCACCCTTCCTTGGAAGCGCTTTTGTAGGCCTAAGAAGACTGGGGCTCTGGGCTTCTCTAGCCACCTCATCTTCTGCTCATCCTCTCGCGCACTCTAAAGAGAGCTCAGGTGAGAAATTGCAAACGTCCAGCAATTGCTCAGAGATGAAAAGTGCCAGCACTGAAAGCTCTTGCCAGCCAGCACCCTTCCTTGGAAGCGCTTTCACAGGCGCAGTAACACTGGGGCTTTGCGCTTCTCTAGCCACCAAACGTCACGGTCCTTCTCTTTCCGTCGGTAGACACGAGCTGAGAAATTGCAACCGTCGAGCAATTGCTCAGAGATGAAAAGTGCCAGCACTGAAAGCTGTTGCTAGCCAGCACCCTTCCTTGGAAGCGCTTTCACAGGCGCAGCAACACTGGGGCTTTGCGCTTCTCTAGCCACCAAACGTCACGGTCCTTCTCTTTCCGTCTCGTAGACATGAGCTGAGAAATTGCAAACGTGGAGCAATTGCTCAGAGATGAAAAGTGCCAGCACTGAAAGCTCTTGCTAGCCAGCACCCTTCCTTGGAAGCGCTTTCACAGGCGCAGCAACACTGGGGCTTTGCGCTTCTCTAGCCACCAAATGTCACGGTCCTTCTCTTTCCGTCTTGTAGACACGAGCTGAGAAATTGCAAACGTCGAGCAATTGCTCAGAGATGAAAAGTGCCAGCACTGAAAGCTGTTGCTAGCCAGCACCCTTCCTTGGAAGCGCTTTTGTAGGCCTAAGAACACTGGGGCTCTGGGCTTCTCTAGCCACCTCATCTTCTGCTCATCCTCTCGCGCACTCTAAAGAGAGCTCAGGTGAGAAATTGCAAACGTCGAGCAATTGCTCAGAGATGAAAAGTGCCAGCACTGAAAGCTGTTGCTAGCCAGCACCCTTCCTTGGAAGCGCTTTCACAGGCGCAGCAACACTGGGGCTTTGCGCTTCTCTACCCACCAAACGTCACGGTCCTTCTCTTTCCGTCTCCTAGACACGAGCTGAGAAATTGCAAACGTCCAGCAATTGCTCAGAGATGAAAAGTGCCAGCACTGAAAGCTCTTGCTAGCCAGCACCCTTCCTTGGAAGCGCTTTTGTAGGCCTAAGAAGACTGGGGCTCTGGGCTTCCCTAGCCACCTCATCTTCTGCTCATCCTCTCGCGCACTCTAAAGAGAGCTCAGGTGAGAAATTGCAAACGACGAGCAATTGCTCAGAGATGAAAAGTGCCAGCTCTGAAAGCTCTTGCTGGCCAGCACCCTTCCTTGGAAGCGCTTTCACAGGCGCAGCAACACTGGGGCTTTGCGCTTCTCTAGCCACCAAACGTCACGGTCCTTCTCTTTCCGTCTCGTAGACACGAGCTGAGAAATTGCAACCGTCGAGCAATTGCTCAGAGATGAAAAGTGCCAGCACTAAAAGCTGTTGCTAGCCAGCACCCTTCCTTGGAAGCGCTTTCACAGGCGCAGCAACACTGGGGCTTTGCGCTTCTATACGCACCAAACGTCACGGTCCTTCTCTTTCCGTCTCGTAGACACGAGCTGAGAAATTGCAAACGTCCAGCAATTGCTCAGAGATGAAAAGTGCCAGCACTGAAAGCTGTTGCTAGCCAGCACCCTTCCTTGGAAGCGCTTTTGTAGGCCTAAGAACACTGGGGCTCTGGGCTTCCCTAGCCACCTCATCTTCTGCTCATCCTCTCGCGCACTCTAAAGAGAGCTCAGGTGAGAAATTGCAAACGACGAGCAATTGCTCAGAGATGAAAAGTGCCAGCACTGAAAGCTCTTGCTGGCCAGCACCCTTCCTTGGAAGCTTTTTCACAGGCGCAGTAACACTGGGGCTTTGCACTTCTATACGCACCAAATGTCACGGTCCTTCTCTTTCCGTCTCCTAGACACGAGCTGAGAAATTGCAAACGTCGAGCAATTGCTCAGAGATGAAAAGTGCCAGCACTGAAAGCTGTTGCTAGCCAGCACCCTTCCTTGGAAGCGCTTTTGTAGGCCTAAGAACACTGGGGCTCTGGGCTTCTCTAGCCACCTCATCTTCTGCTCATCCTCTCGCGCACTCTAAAGAGAGCTCAGGTGAGAAATTGCAAACGTCGAGCAATTGCTCAGAGATGAAAAGTGCCAGCACTGAAAGCTGTTGCTAGCCAGCACCCTTCCTTGGAAGCGCTTTCACAGGCGCAGTAACACTGGGGCTTTGCACTTCTGTACGCACCAAACGTCACGGTCCTTCTCTTTCCGTCTCGTAGACACGAGCTGAGAAATTGCAAACGTCGAGCAATTGCTCAGAGATGAAAAGTGCCAGCACTGAAAGCTGTTGCTAGCCAGCACCCTTCCTTGGAAGCGCTTTCACAGGCGCAGCAACACTGGGGCTTTGCGCTTCTATACGCACCAAACGTCACGGTCCTTCTCTTTCCGTCGGTAGACACGAGCTGAGAAATTGCAAACGTCGAGCAATTGCTCAGAGATGAAAAGAGCCAGCACTGAAAGCTGTTGCTAGCCAGCACCCTTCCTTGGAAGCGCTTTTGTAGGCCTAAGAACACTGGGGCTCTGGGCTTCTCTAGCCACCTCATCTTCTGCTCATCCTCTCGCGCACTCTAAAGAGAGCTCAGGTGAGAAATTACAAACGTCGAGCAATTGCTCAGAGATGAAAAGTGCCAGCACTGAAAGCTGTTGCTAGCCAGCACCCTTCCTTGGAAGCGCTTTCACAGGCGCAGCAACACTGGGGCTTTGCGCTTCTCTAGCCACCAAATGTCACGGTCCTTCTCTTTCCGTCTTGTAGACACGAGCTGAGAAATTGCAAACGTCGAGCAATTGCTCCGAGATGAAAAGTGCCAGCACTGAAAGCTGTTGCTAGCCAGCACCCTTCCTTGGAAGCGCTTTCACAGGCGCAGCAACACTGGGGCTTTGCGCTTCTCTAGCCACCAAACGTCACGGTCCTTCTCTTTCCGTCTCGTAGACACGAGCTGAGAAATTGCAACCGTCGAGCAATTGCTCAGAGATGAAAAGTGCCAGCACTGAAAGCTGTTGCTAGCCAGCACCCTTCCTTGGAAGCGCTTTCACAGGCGCAGCAACACTGGGGCTTTGCGCTTCTCTAGCCACCAAACGTCACGGTCCTTCTCTTTCCGTCTCGTAGACACGAGCTGAGAAATTGCAAACGTCCAGCAATTGCTCAGAGATGAAAAGTGCCAGCACTGAAAGCTGTTGCTAGCCAGCACCCTTCCTTGGAAGCGCTTTTGTAGGCCGAAGAACACTGGGGCTCTGGGCTTCTCTAGCCACCTCATCTTCTGCTCATCCTCTCGCGCACTCTAAAGAGAGCTCAGGTGAGAAATTACAAACGTCGAGCAATTGCTCAGAGATGAAAAGTGCCAGCACTGAAAGCTGTTGCTAGCCAGCACCCTTCCTTGGAAGCGCTTTCACAGGCGCAGCAACACTGGGGCTTTGCGCTTCTCTACGCACCAAATGTCACGGTCCTTCTCTTTCCGTCTTGTAGACACGAGCTGAGAAATTGCAAACGTCGAGCAATTGCTCAGAGATGAAAAGTGCCAGCACTGAAAGCTGTTGCTAGCCAGCACCCTTCCTTGGAAGCGCTTTCACAGGCGCAGTAACACTGGGGCTTTGCGCTTCTCTAGCCACCAAACGTCACGGTCCTTCTCTTTCCGTCTCGTAGACACGAGCTGAGAAATTGCAAACGTCCAGCAATTGCTCAGAGATGAAAAGTGCCAGCACTGAAAGCTGTTGCTAGCCAGCACCCTTCCTTGGAAGCGCTTTTGTAGGCCTAAGAAGACTGGGGCTCTGGGCTTCTCTAGCCACCTCATCTTCTGCTCATCCTCTCGCGCACTCTAAAGAGAGCTCAGGTGAGAAATTGCAAACGTCCAGCAATTGCTCAGAGATGAAAAGTGCCAGCACTGAAAGCTCTTGCTAGCCAGCACCCTTCCTTGGAAGCGCTTTCACAGGCGCAGCAACACTGCGGCTTTGCGCTTCTCTACCCACCAAACGACACGGTCCTTCTCTTTCCGTCTCGTAGACATGAGCTGAGAAATTGCAAACGTCGAGCAATTGCTCAGAGATGAAAAGTGCCAGCACTGAAAGCTGTTGCTAGCCAGCACCCTTCCTTGGAAGCGCTTTTGTAGGCCTAAGAACACTGGGGCTCTGGGCTTCTCTAGCCACCTCATCTTCTGCTCATCCTCGCGCGCACTCTAAAGAGAGCTCAGGTGAGAAATTGCAAACGTCGAGCAATTGCTCAGAGATGAAAAGTGCCAGCACTGAAAGCTGTTGCTAGCCAGCACCCTTCCTTGGAAGCGCTTTCACAGGCGCAGCAACACTGGGGCTTTGCGCTTCTCTAGCCACCAAACGTCACGGTCCTTCTCTTTCCGTCGGTAGACACGAGCTGAGAAATTGCAACCGTCGAGCAATTGCTCAGAGATGAAAAGTGCCAGCACTGAAAGCTGTTGCTAGCCAGCACCCTTCCTTGGAAGCGCTTTCACAGGCGCAGCAACACTGGGGCTTTGCGCTTCTCTAGCCACCAAACGTCACGGTCCTTCTCTTTCCGTCTCGTAGACACGAGCTGAGAAATTGCAAACGTGGAGCAATTGCTCAGAGATGAAAAGTGCCAGCACTGAAAGCTCTTGCTAGCCAGCACCCTTCCTTGGAAGCGCTTTCACAGGCGCAGCAACACTGGGGCTTTGCGCTTCTCTACGCACCAAACGTCACGGTCATTCTCTTTCCGTCTTGTAGACACGAGCTGAGAAATTGCAAACGTCGAGCAATTGCTCAGAGATGAAAAGTGCCAGCACTGAAAGCTGTTGCTAGCCAGCACCCTTCCTTGGAAGCACTTTTGTAGGCCTAAGAACACTGGGGCTCTGGGCTTCTCTCGCCACCTCATCTTCTGCTCATCCTCTCGCGCACTCTAAAGAGAGCTCAGGTGAGAAATTGCAAACGTCGAGCAATTGCTCAGAGATGAAAAGTGCCAGCACTGAAAGCTGTTGCTAGCCAGCACCCTTCCTTGGAAGCGCTTTCACAGGCGCAGTAACACTGGGGCTTTGCGCTTCTCTAGCCACCAAGCGTCACGGTCCTTCTCTTTCCGTCTCGTAGACACGAGCTGAGAAATTGAAAACGTCAAGCAATTGCTCAGAGATGAAAAGTGCCAGCACTGAAAGCTGTTGCTAGCCAGCACCCTTCCTTGGAAGCGCTTTCACAGGCGCAGCAACACTGGGGCTTTGCGCTTCTCTACCCACCAAACGTCACGGTCCTTCTCTTTCCGTCTCGTAGACACGAGCTGAGAAATTGCAAACGTCCAGCAATTGCTCAGAGATGAAAAGTGCCAGCACTGAAAGCTGTTGCTAGCCAGCACCCTTCCTTGGAAGCGCTTTTGTAGGCCTAAGAACACTGGGGCTCTGGGCTTCTCTAGCCACCTCATCTTCTGCTCATCCTCTCGCGCACTCTAAAGAGAGCTCAGGTGAGAAATTACAAACGTGGAGCAATTGCTCAGAGATGAAAAGTGCCAGCACTGAAAGCTCTTGCTAGCCAGCACCCTTCCTTGGAAGCGCTTTCACAGGCGCAGCAACACTGGGGCTTTGCGCTTCTCTAGCCACCAAACGTCACGGTCCTTCTCTTTCCGTCGGTAGACATGAGCTGAGAAATTGCAAACGTCGAGCAATTGCTCAGAGATGAAAAGTGCCAGCACTGAAAGCTCTTGCTAGCCAGCACCCTTCCTTGGAAGCGCTTTCACAGGCGCAGCAACACTGGGGCTTTGCGCTTCTCTACGCACCAAACGTCACGGTCCTTCTCTTTCCGTCTCCTAGACACGAGCTGAGAAATTGCAAACGTCGAGCAATTGCTCAGAGATGAAAAGTGCCAGCACTGAAAGCTGTTGCTAGCCAGCACCCTTCCTTGGAAGCGCTTTCACAGGCGCAGCAACACTGGGGCTTTGCGCTTCTATACGCACCAAACGTCACGGTCATTCTCTTTCCGCCTCGTAGACACGAGCTGAGAAATTGCAAACGTCGAGCAATTGCTCAGAGATGAAAAGTGCCAGCACTGAAAGCTCTTGCTAGCCAGCACCCTTCCTTGGAAGCGCTTTTGTAGGCCTAAGAACACTGGGGCTCTGGGCTTCTCTAGCCACCTCATCTTCTGCTCATCCTCTCGCGCACTCTAAAGAGAGCTCAGGTGAGAAATTACAAACGTCGAGCAATTGCTCAGAGATGAAAAGTGCCAGCACTGAAAGCTGTTGCTAGCCAGCACCCTTCCTTGGAAGCGCTTTCACAGGCGCAGCAACACTGGGGCTTTGCGCTTCTCTACCCACCAAACGTCACGGTCCTTCTCTTTCCGTCTCGTAGACACGAGCTGAGAAATTGCAAACGTGGAGCAATTGCTCAGAGATGAAAAGTGCCAGCACTGAAAGCTCTTGCTAGCCAGCACCCTTCCTTGGAAGCGCTTTCACAGGCGCAGCAACACTGGGGCTTTGCGCTTCTATACGCACCAAACGTCACGGTCATTCTCTTTCCGTCTCGTAGACACGAGCTGAGAAATTGCAAACGTCGAGCAATTGCTCAGAGATGAAAAGTGCCAGCACTGAAAGCTCTTGCTAGCCAGCCCCCTTCCTTGGAAGCGCTTTTGTAGGCCTAAGAACACTGGGGCTCTGGGCTTCTCTAGCCACCTCATCTTCTGCTCATCCTCTCGCGCACTCTAAAGAGAGCTCAGGTGAGAAATTGCAAATGTCGAGCAATTGCTCAGAGATGAAAAGTGCCAGCACTGAAAGCTGTTGCTAGCCAGCACCCTTCCTTGGAAGCGCTTTCACAGGCGCAGCAACACTGGGGCTTTGCGCTTCTCTACCCACCAAACGTCACGGTCCTTCTCTTTCCGTCTCGTAGACACGAGCTGAGAAATTGCAAACGTCAAGCAATTGCTCAGAGATGAAAAGTGCCAGCACTGAAAGCTGTTGCTAGCCAGCACCCTTCCTTGGAAGCGCTTTCACAAGCGCAGTAACACTGGGGCTTTGCGCTTCTATACGCATCAAACGTCACGGTCATTCTCTTTCCGTCTCGTAGACATGAGCTGAGAAATTGCAAACGTGGAGCAATTGCTCAGAGATGAAAAGTGCCAGCACTGAAAGCTCTTGCTAGCCAGCACCCTTCCTTGGAAGCGCTTTGTAGGCCTAAGAACACTGGGGCTCCGGGCTTCTCTAGCCACCTCATCTTCTGCTCATCCTCTCGCGCACTTTAAAGAGAGCTCAGGTGAGAAATTGCAAACGTCGAGCAATTGCTCAGAGATGAAAAGTGCCAGCACTGAAAGCTGTTGCTAGCCAGCACCCTTCCTTGGAAGCGCTTTTGTAGGCCTAAGAACACTGGGGCTCTGGGCTTCTCTAGCCACCTCATCTTCTGCTCATCCTCTCGCGCACTCTAAAGAGAGCTCAGGTGAGAAATTGCAAACGTCGAGCAATTGCTCAGAGATGAAAAGTGCCAGCACTGAAAGCTGTTGCTAGCCAGCACCCTTCCTTGGAAGCGCTTTCACAGGCGCAGTAACACTGGGGCTTTGCGCTTCTCTAGCCACCAAATGTCACGGTCCTTCTCTTTCCGTCGGTAGACACGAGCTGAGAAATTGCAAACGTCAAGCAATTGCTCAGAGATGAAAAGTGCCAGCACTGAAAGCTGTTGCTAGCCAGCACCCTTCCTTGGAAGCGCTTTTGTAGGCCTAAGAACACTGGGGCTCTGGGCTTCTCTAGCCACCTCATCTTCTGCTCATCCTCTCGCGCACTCTAAAGAGAGCTCAGGTGAGAAATTGCAAATGTCGAGCAATTGCTCAGAGATGAAAAGTGCCAGCACTGAAAGCTCTTGCTAGCCAGCACCCTTCCTTGGAAGCGCTTTCACAGGCGCAGCAACACTGGGGCTTTGCACTTCTCTAGCCACCAAACGTCACGGTCCTTCTCTTTCCGTCTCGTAGACACGAGCTGAGAAATTGCAAACGTCGAGCAATTGCTCAGAGATGAAAAGTGCCAGCACTGAAAGCTGTTGCTAGCCAGCACCCTTCCTTGGAAGCGCTTTTGTACGCCTAAGAACACTGGGGCTCTGGGCTTCTCTAGCCACCTCATCTTCTGCTCATCCTCTCGCGCAGTCTAAAGAGAGCTCAGGTGAGAAATTGCAAACGTCGAGCAATTGCTCAGAGATGAAAAGTGCCAGCACTGAAAGCTGTTGCTAGCCAGCACCCTTCCTTGGAAGCGCTTTCACAGGCGCAGCAACACTGGGGCTTTGCGCTTCTCTAGCCATCAAACGTCACAGTCATTCTCTTTCCGTCTTGTAGACACGAGCTGAGAAATTGCAAACGTCGAGCAATTGCTCAGAGATGAAAAGTGCCAGCACTGAAAGCTGTTGCTAGCCAGCACCCTTCCTTGGAAGCGCTTTCACAGGCGCAGCAACACTGGGGCTTTGCGCTTCTCTACCCACCAAACGTCACGGTCCTTCTCTTTCCGTCTCGTAGACACGAGCTGAGAAATTGCAAACGTCGAGCAATTGCTCCGAGATGAAAAGTGCCAGCACTGAAAGCTCTTGCTAGCCAGCACCCTTCCTTGGAAGCGCTTTCACAGGCGCAGCAACACTGGGGCTTTGCGCTTCTATACGCACCAAATGTCACGGTCCTTCTCTTTCCGTCTCGTAGACACGAGCTGAGAAATTGCAAACGTGGAGCAATTGCTCAGAGATGAAAAGTGCCAGCACTGAAAGCTGTTGCTAGCCAGCACCCTTCCTTGGAAGCGCTTTTGTAGGCCTAAGAACACTGGGGCTCTGGGCTTCTCTAGCCACCTCATCTTCTGCTCATCCTCTCGCGCACTCTAAAGAGAGCTCAGGTGAGAAATTACAAACGTCGAGCAATTGCTCAGAGATGAAAAGTGCCAGCACTGAAAGCTGTTGCTAGCCAGCACCCTTCCTTGGAAGCGCTTTCACAGGCGCAGTAACACTGGGGCTTTGCGCTTATCTAGCCACTAAGCGTCACGGTCCTTCTCTTTCCGTCTCGTAGACACGAGCTGAGAAATTGCAAACGTCCAGCAATTGCTCAGAGATGAAAAGTGCCAGCACTGAAAGCTCTTGCTAGCCAGCACCCTTCCTTGGAAGCGCTTTCACAGGCGCAGCAACACTGGGGCTTTGCACTTCTCTAGCCACCAAACGTCACGGTCCTTCTCTTTCCGTCTCGTAGACACGAGCTGAGAAATTGCAAACGTCGAGCAATTGCTCAGAGATGAAAAGTGCCAGCACTGAAAGCTGTTGCTAGCCAGCACCCTTCCTTGGAAGCGCTTTTGTAGGCCTAAGAACACTGGGGCTCTGGGCTTCTCTAGCCACCTCATCTTCTGCTCATCCTCTCGCGCAGTCTAAAGAGAGCTCAGGTGAGAAATTGCAAACGTCGAGCAATTGCTCAGAGATGAAAAGTGCCAGCACTGAAAGCTGTTGCTAGCCAGCACCCTTCCTTGGAAGCGCTTTCACAGGCGCAGCAACACTGGGGCTTTGCGCTTCTCTAGCCATCAAACGTCACAGTCATTCTCTTTCCGTCTTGTAGACACGAGCTGAGAAATTGCAAACGTCGAGCAATTGCTCAGAGATGAAAAGTGCCAGCACTGAAAGCTGTTGCTAGCCAGCACCCTTCCTTGGAAGCGCTTTCACAGGCGCAGCAACACTGGGGCTTTGCGCTTCTATACGCACCAAACGTCACGGTCCTTCTCTTTCCGTCTCGTAGACACGAGCTGAGAAATTGCAAACGTCGAGCAATTGCTCCGAGATGAAAAGTGCCAGCACTGAAAGCTCTTGCTAGCCAGCACCCTTCCTTGGAAGCGCTTTCACAGGCGCAGCAACACTGGGGCTTTGCGCTTCTATACGCACCAAATGTCACGGTCCTTCTCTTTCCGTCTCGTAGACACGAGCTGAGAAATTGCAAACGTGGAGCAATTGCTCAGAGATGAAAAGTGCCAGCACTGAAAGCTGTTGCTAGCCAGCACCCTTCCTTGGAAGCGCTTTTGTAGGCCTAAGAACACTGGGGCTCTGGGCTTCTCTAGCCACCTCATCTTCTGCTCATCCTCTCGCGCACTCTAAAGAGAGCTCAGGTGAGAAATTACAAACGTCGAGCAATTGCTCAGAGATGAAAAGTGCCAGCACTGAAAGCTGTTGCTAGCCAGCACCCTTCCTTGGAAGCGCTTTCACAGGCGCAGTAACACTGGGGCTTTGCGCTTATCTAGCCACTAAGCGTCACGGTCCTTCTCTTTCCGTCTCGTAGACACGAGCTGAGAAATTGCAAACGTCCAGCAATTGCTCAGAGATGAAAAGTGCCAGCACTGAAAGCTCTTGCTAGCCAGCACCCTTCCTTGGAAGCGCTTTCACAGGCGCAGCAACACTGGGGCTTTGCGCTTCTATACGCACCAAACGTCACGGTCCTTCTCTTTCCGTCTCGTAGACACGAGCTGAGAAATTGCAAACGTCCAGCAATTGCTCCGAGATGAAAAGTGCCAGCACTGAAAGCTGTTGCTAGCCAGTACCCTTCCTTGGAAGCGCTTTTGTAGGCCTAAGAACACTGGGGCTCTGGGCTTCTCTAGCCACCTCATCTTCTGCTCATCCTCTCGCGCACTCTAAAGAGAGCTCAGGTGAGAAATTGCAAACGTCGAGCAATTGCTCAGAGATGAAAAGTGCCAGCACTGAAAGCTGTTGCTAGCCAGCACCCTTCCTTGGAAGCGCTTTCACAGGCGCAGCAACACTGGGGCTTTGCGCTTCTATACGCACCAAATGTCACGGTCCTTCTCTTTCCGTCTCATAGACACGAGCTGAGAAATTGCAAACGTTGAGCAATTGCTCAGAGATGAAAAGTGCCAGCACTGAAAGCTCTTGCTAGCCAGCACCCTTCCTTGGAAGCGCTTTTGTAGGCCTAAGAACACTGGGGCTCTGGGCTTCTCTAGCCACCTCATCTTCTGCTCATCCTCTCGCGCACTCTAAAGAGAGCTCAGGTGAGAAATTGCAAACGTGGAGCAATTGCTCAGAGATGAAAAGTGCCAGCACTGAAAGCTGTTGCTGGCCAGCACCCTTCCTTGGAAGCGCTTTCACAGGCGCAGCAACACTGGGGCTTTGCGCTTCTCTAGCCACCAAACGTCACGGTCCTTCTCTTTCCGTCGGTAGACATGAGCTGAGAAATTGCAAACGTCGAGCAATTGCTCAGAGATGAAAAGTGCCAGCACTGAAAGCTGTTGCTAGCCAGCACCCTTCCTTGGAAGCGCTTTCACAGGCGCAGCAACACTGGGGCTTTGCGCTTCTCTACGCACCAAACGTCACGGTCCTTCTCTTTCCGTCTCCTAGACACGAGCTGAGAAATTGCAAACGTCGAGCAATTGCTCAGAGATGAAAAGTGCCAGCACTGAAAGCTGTTGCTAGCCAGCACCCTTCCTTGGAAGCGCTTTCACAGGCGCAGCAACACTGGGGCTTTGCGCTTCTATACGCACCAAACGTCACGGTCATTCTCTTTCCGCCTCGTGGACACGAGCTGAGAAATTGCAAACGTCGAGCAATTGCTCAGAGATGAAAAGTGCCAGCACTGAAAGCTGTTGCTAGCCAGCACCCTTCCTTGGAAGCGCTTTTGTAGGCCTAAGAACACTGGGTCTCTGGGCTTCTCTAGCCACCTCATCTTCTGCTCATCCTCTCGCGCACTCTAAAGAGAGCTCAGGTGAGAAATTACAAACGTCGAGCAATTGCTCAGAGATGAAAAGTGCCAGCACTGAAAGCTGTTGCTAGCCAGCACCCTTCCTTGGAAGCGCTTTCACAGGCGCAGCAACACTGGGGCTTTGCGCTTCTCTACCCACCAAACGTCACGGTCCTTCTCTTTCCGTCTCGTAGACACGAGCTGAGAAATTGCAAACGTGGAGCAATTGCTCAGAGATGAAAAGTGCCAGCACTGAAAGCTCTTGCTAGCCAGCACCCTTCCTTGGAAGCGCTTTCACAGGCGCAGCAACACTGGGGCTTTGCGCTTCTATACGCACCAAACGTCACGGTCCTTCTCTTTCCGTCTCGTAGACACGAGCTGAGAAATTGCAAACGTGGAGCAATTGCTCAGAGATGAAAAGTGCCAGCACTGAAAGCTGTTGCTAGCCAGCCCCCTTCCTTGGAAGCGCTTTTGTAGGCCTAAGAACACTGGGGCTCTGGGCTTCTCTAGCCACCTCATCTTCTGCTCATCCTCTCGCGCACTCTAAAGAGAGCTCAGGTGAGAAATTGCAAATGTCGAGCAATTGCTCAGAGATGAAAAGTGCCAGCACTGAAAGCTCTTGCTAGCCAGCACCCTTCCTTGGAAGCGCTTTCACAGGCGCAGCAACACTGGGGCTTTGCGCTTCTCTACCCACCAAACGTCACGGTCCTTCTCTTTCCGTCTCGTAGACACGAGCTGAGAAATTGCAAACGTCAAGCAATTGCTCAGAGATGAAAAGTGCCAGCACTGAAAGCTGTTGCTAGCCAGCACCCTTCCTTGGAAGCGCTTTCACAAGCGCAGTAACACTGGGGCTTTGCGCTTCTATACGCATCAAACGTCACGGTCATTCTCTTTCCGTCTCGTAGACATGAGCTGAGAAATTGCAAACGTGGAGCAATTGCTCAGAGATGAAAAGTGCCAGCACTGAAAGCTCTTGCTAGCCAGCACCCTTCCTTGGAAGCGCTTTTGTAGGCCTAAGAACACTGGGGCTCCGGGCTTCTCTAGCCACCTCATCTTCTGCTCATCCTCTCGCGCACTTTAAAGAGAGCTCAGGTGAGAAATTGCAAACGTCGAGCAATTGCTCAGAGATGAAAAGTGCCAGCACTGAAAGCTGTTGCTAGCCAGCACCCTTCCTTGGAAGCGCTTTTGTAGGCCTAAGAACACTGGGGCTCTGGGCTTCTCTAGCCACCTCATCTTCTGCTCATCCTCTCGCGCACTCTAAAGAGAGCTCAGGTGAGAAATTGCAAACGTCGAGCAATTGCTCAGAGATGAAAAGTGCCAGCACTGAAAGCTGTTGCTAGCCAGCACCCTTCCTTGGAAGCGCTTTCACAGGCGCAGTAACACTGGGGCTTTGCGCTTCTCTAGCCACCAAACGTCACGGTCCTTCTCTTTCCGTCTCGTAGACACGAGCTGAGAAATTGCAAACGTCGAGCAATTGCTCAGAGATGAAAAGTGCCAGCACTGAAAGCTGTTGCTAGCCAGCACCCTTCCTTGGAAGCGCTTTTGTAGGCCTAAGAACACTGGGGCTCTGGGCTTCTCTAGCCACCTCATCTTCTGCTCATCCTCTCGCGCAGTCTAAAGAGAGCTCAGGTGAGAAATTGCAAACGTCGAGCAATTGCTCAGAGATGAAAAGTGCCAGCACTGAAAGCTGTTGCTAGCCAGCACCCTTCCTTGGAAGCGCTTTCACAGGCGCAGCAACACTGGGGCTTTGCGCTTCTCTAGCCATCAAACGTCACAGTCATTCTCTTTCCGTCTTGTAGACACGAGCTGAGAAATTGCAAACGTCGAGCAATTGCTCAGAGATGAAAAGTGCCAGCACTGAAAGCTGTTGCTAGCCAGCACCCTTCCTTGGAAGCGCTTTCACAGGCGCAGCAACACTGGGGCTTTGCGCTTCTCTACCCACCAAACGTCACGGTCCTTCTCTTTCCGTCTCGTAGACACGAGCTGAGAAATTGCAAACGTCGAGCAATTGCTCCGAGATGAAAAGTGCCAGCACTGAAAGCTCTTGCTAGCCAGCACCCTTCCTTGGAAGCGCTTTCACAGGCGCAGCAACACTGGGGCTTTGCGCTTCTATACGCATCAAATGTCACGGTCCTTCTCTTTCCGTCTCGTAGACACGAGCTGAGAAATTGCAAACGTGGAGCAATTGCTCAGAGATGAAAAGTGCCAGCACTGAAAGCTGTTGCTAGCCAGCACCCTTCCTTGGAAGCGCTTTTGTAGGCCTAAGAACACTGGGGCTCTGGGCTTCTCTAGCCACCTCATCTTCTGCTCATCCTCTCGCGCACTCTAAAGAGAGCTCAGGTGAGAAATTACAAACGTCGAGCAATTGCTCAGAGATGAAAAGTGCCAGCACTGAAAGCTGTTGCTAGCCAGCACCCTTCCTTGGAAGCGCTTTCACAGGCGCAGCAACACTGGGGCTTTGCGCTTCTCTAGCCATCAAACGTCACAGTCATTCTCTTTCCGTCTTGTAGACACGAGCTGAGAAATTGCAAACGTCGAGCAATTGCTCAGAGATGAAAAGTGCCAGCACTGAAAGCTGTTGCTAGCCAGCACCCTTCCTTGGAAGCGCTTTCACAGGCGCAGCAACACTGGGGCTTTGCGCTTCTCTACCCACCAAACGTCACGGTCCTTCTCTTTCCGTCTCGTAGACACGAGCTGAGAAATTGCAAACGTCGAGCAATTGCTCCGAGATGAAAAGTGCCAGCACTGAAAGCTCTTGCTAGCCAGCACCCTTCCTTGGAAGCGCTTTCACAGGCGCAGCAACACTGGGGCTTTGCGCTTCTATACGCACCAAATGTCACGGTCCTTCTCTTTCCGTCTCGTAGACACGAGCTGAGAAATTGCAAACGTGGAGCAATTGCTCAGAGATGAAAAGTGCCAGCACTGAAAGCTGTTGCTAGCCAGCACCCTTCCTTGGAAGCGCTTTTGTAGGCCTAAGAACACTGGGGCTCTGGGCTTCTCTAGCCACCTCATCTTCTGCTCATCCTCTCGCGCACTCTAAAGAGAGCTCAGGTGAGAAATTACAAACGTCGAGCAATTGCTCAGAGATGAAAAGTGCCAGCACTGAAAGCTGTTGCTAGCCAGCACCCTTCCTTGGAAGCGCTTTCACAGGCGCAGTAACACTGGGGCTTTGCGCTTATCTAGCCACTAAGCGTCACGGTCCTTCTCTTTCCGTCTCGTAGACACGAGCTGAGAAATTGCAAACGTCCAGCAATTGCTCAGAGATGAAAAGTGCCAGCACTGAAAGCTCTTGCTAGCCAGCACCCTTCCTTGGAAGCGCTTTCACAGGCGCAGCAACACTGGGGCTTTGCACTTCTCTAGCCACCAAACGTCACGGTCCTTCTCTTTCCGTCTCGTAGACACGAGCTGAGAAATTGCAAACGTCGAGCAATTGCTCAGAGATGAAAAGTGCCAGCACTGAAAGCTGTTGCTAGCCAGCACCCTTCCTTGGAAGCGCTTTTGTAGGCCTAAGAACACTGGGGCTCTGGGCTTCTCTAGCCACCTCATCTTCTGCTCATCCTCTCGCGCAGTCTAAAGAGAGCTCAGGTGAGAAATTGCAAACGTCCAGCAATTGCTCAGAGATGAAAAGTGCCAGCACTGAAAGCTGTTGCTAGCCAGCACCCTTCCTTGGAAGCGCTTTCACAGGCGCAGCAACACTGGGGCTTTGCGCTTCTCTAGCCATCAAACGTCACAGTCATTCTCTTTCCGTCTTGTAGACACGAGCTGAGAAATTGCAAACGTCGAGCAATTGCTCAGAGATGAAAAGTGCCAGCACTGAAAGCTGTTGCTAGCCAGCACCCTTCCTTGGAAGCGCTTTCACAGGCGCAGCAACACTGGGGCTTTGCGCTTCTATACGCACCAAACGTCACGGTCCTTCTCTTTCCGTCTCGTAGACACGAGCTGAGAAATTGCAAACGTCGAGCAATTGCTCCGAGATGAAAAGTGCCAGCACTGAAAGCTCTTGCTAGCCAGCACCCTTCCTTGGAAGCGCTTTCACAGGCGCAGCAACACTGGGGCTTTGCGCTTCTATACGCACCAAATGTCACGGTCCTTCTCTTTCCGTCTCGTAGACACGAGCTGAGAAATTGCAAACGTGGAGCAATTGCTCAGAGATGAAAAGTGCCAGCACTGAAAGCTGTTGCTAGCCAGCACCCTTCCTTGGAAGCGCTTTTGTAGGCCTAAGAACACTGGGGCTCTGGGCTTCTCTAGCCACCTCATCTTCTGCTCATCCTCTCGCGCACTCTAAAGAGAGCTCAGGTGAGAAATTACAAACGTCGAGCAATTGCTCAGAGATGAAAAGTGCCAGCACTGAAAGCTGTTGCTAGCCAGCACCCTTCCTTGGAAGCGCTTTCACAGGCGCAGTAACACTGGGGCTTTGCGCTTATCTAGCCACTAAGCGTCACGGTCCTTCTCTTTCCGTCTCGTAGACACGAGCTGAGAAATTGCAAACGTCCAGCAATTGCTCAGAGATGAAAAGTGCCAGCACTGAAAGCTCTTGCTAGCCAGCACCCTTCCTTGGAAGCGCTTTCACAGGCGCAGCAACACTGGGGCTTTGCGCTTCTATACGCACCAAACGTCACGGTCCTTCTCTTTCCGTCTCGTAGACACGAGCTGAGAAATTGCAAACGTCCAGCAATTGCTCCGAGATGAAAAGTGCCAGCACTGAAAGCTGTTGCTAGCCAGTACCCTTCCTTGGAAGCGCTTTTGTAGGCCTAAGAACACTGGGGCTCTGGGCTTCTCTAGCCACCTCATCTTCTGCTCATCCTCTCGCGCACTCTAAAGAGAGCTCAGGTGAGAAATTGCAAACGTCGAGCAATTGCTCAGAGATGAAAAGTGCCAGCACTGAAAGCTGTTGCTAGCCAGCACCCTTCCTTGGAAGCGCTTTCACAGGCGCAGCAACACTGGGGCTTTGCGCTTCTATACGCACCAAATGTCGCGGTCCTTCTCTTTCCGTCTCGTAGACACGAGCTGAGAAATTGCAAACGTCGAGCAATTGCTCAGAGAAGAAAAGTGCCAGCACTGAAAGCTGTTGCTAGCCAGCACCCTTCCTTGGAAGCGCTTTTGTAGGCGTAAGAACACTGGGGCTCTGGGCTTCTCTAGCCACCAAACGTCACGGTCCTTCTCTTTCCGTCTCCTAGACACGAGCTGAGAAATTGCAAATGTCGAGCAATTGCTCAGAGATGAAAAGTGCCAGCACTGAAAGCTCTTGCTAGCCAGCACCCTTCCTTGGAAGCGCTTTCACAGGCGCAGCAACACTGGGGCTTTGCGCTTCTATACGCACCAAACGTCACGGTCATTCTCTTTCCACCTCGTAGACACGAGCTGAGAAATTGCAAACGTCAAGCAATTGCTCAGAGATGAAAAGTGCCAGCACTGAAAGCTGTTGCTAGCCAGCACCCTTCCTTGGAAGCGCTTTCACAAGCGCAGTAACACTGGGTCTTTGCTCTTCTATACGCACCAAACGTCACGGTCATTCTCTTTCCGTCTCGTAGACATGAGCTGAGAAATTGCAAATGTCGAGCAATTGCTCAGAGATGAAAAGTGCCAGCACTGAAAGCTCTTGCTAGCCAGCACCCTTCCTTGGAAGCGCTTTCACAGGCGCAGCAACACTGGGGCTTTGCGCTTCTCTAGCCGCCAAACGTCACAGTCATTCTCTTTCCGTCTCGTAGACATGAGCTGAGAAATTGCAAACGTCGAGCAATTGCTCCGAGATGAAAAGTGCCAGCACTGAAAGCTGTTGCTAGCCAGCACCCTTCCTTGGAAGCGCTTTTGTAGGCCTAAGAACACTGGGGCTCTGGGCTTCTCTAGCCACCTCATCTTCTGCTCATCCTCTCGCGCACTCTAAAGAGAGCTCAGGTGAGAAATTGCAAACGACGAGCAATTGCTCAGAGATGAAAAGTGCCAGCACTGAAAGCTCTTGCTGGCCAGCACCCTTCCTTGGAAGCTTTTTCACAGGCGCAGTAACACTGGGGCTTTGCACTTCTGTACGTACCAAACGCCACGGTCCTTCTCTTTCCGTCTCATAGACACGAGCTGAGAAATTGCAAACGTTGAGCAATTGCTCAGAGATGAAAAGTGCCAGCACTGAAAGCTCTTGCTAGCCAGCACCCTTCCTTGGAAGCGCTTTTGTAGGCCTAAGAACACTGGGGCTCTGGGCTTCTCTAGCCACCTCATCTTCTGCTCATCCTCTCGCGCACTCTAAAGAGAGCTCAGGTGAGAAATTACAAACGTGGAGCAATTGCTCAGAGATGAAAAGTGCCAGCACTGAAAGCTGTTGCTGGCCAGCACCCTTCCTTGGAAGCGCTTTCACAGGCGCAGCAACACTGGGGCTTTGCGCTTCTCTAGCCACCAAACGTCACGGTCCTTCTCTTTCCGTCGGTAGACATGAGCTGAGAAATTGCAAACGTCGAGCAATTGCTCAGAGATGAAAAGTGCCAGCACTGAAAGCTGTTGCTAGCCAGCACCCTTCCTTGGAAGCGCTTTCACAGGCGCAGCAACACTGGGGCTTTGCGCTTCTCTACGCACCAAACGTCACGGTCCTTCTCTTTCCGTCTCCTAGACACGAGCTGAGAAATTGCAAACGTCGAGCAATTGCTCAGAGATGAAAAGTGCCAGCACTGAAAGCTGTTGCTAGCCAGCACCCTTCCTTGGAAGCGCTTTCACAGGCGCAGCAACACTGGGGCTTTGCGCTTCTCTACCCACCAAACGTCACGGTCATTCTCTTTCCGTCTCGTAGACACGAGCTGAGAAATTGCAAACGTCGAGCAATTGCTCCGAGATGAAAAGTGCCAGCACTGAAAGCTGTTGCTAGCCAGCACCCTTCCTTGGAAGCGCTTTTGTAGGCCTAAGAACACTGGGGCTCTGGGCTTCTCTAGCCACCTCATCTTCTGCTCATCCTCTCGCGCACTCTAAAGAGAGCTCAGGTGAGAAATTGCAAACGACGAGCAATTGCTCAGAGATGAAAAGTGCCAGCACTGAAAGCTCTTGCTGGCCAGCACCCTTCCTTGGAAGCTTTTTCACAGGCGCAGTAACACTGGGGCTTTGCACTTCTGTACGTACCAAACGCCACGGTCCTTCTCTTTCCGTCTCATAGACACGAGCTGAGAAATTGCAAACGTTGAGCAATTGCTCCGAGATGAAAAGTGCCAGCACTGAAAGCTCTTGCTAGCCAGCACCCTTCCTTGGAAGCGCTTTTGTAGGCCTAAGAACACTGGGGCTCTGGGCTTCTCTAGCCACCTCATCTTCTGCTCATCCTCTCGCGCACTCTAAAGAGAGCTCAGGTGAGAAATTGCAAACGTGGAGCAATTGCTCAGAGATGAAAAGTGCCAGCACTGAAAGCTGTTGCTGGCCAGCACCCTTCCTTGGAAGCGCTTTCACAGGCGCAGCAACACTGGGGCTTTGCGCTTCTCTAGCCACCAAACGTCACGGTCCTTCTCTTTCCGTCTCCTAGACACGAGCTGAGAAATTGCAAACGTCGAGCAATTGCTCAGAGATGAAAAGTGCCAGCACTGAAAGCTGTTGCTAGCCAGCACCCTTCCTTGGAAGCGCTTTCACAGGCGCAGCAACACTGGGGCTTTGCGCTTCTATACGCACCAAACGTCACGGTCATTCTCTTTCCGCCTCGTGGACACGAGCTGAGAAATTGCAAACGTCGAGCAATTGCTCAGAGATGAAAAGTGCCAGCACTGAAAGCTGTTGCTAGCCAGCACCCTTCCTTGGAAGCGCTTTTGTAGGCCTAAGAACACTGGGTCTCTGGGCTTCTCTAGCCACCTCATCTTCTGCTCATCCTCTCGCGCACTCTAAAGAGAGCTCAGGTGAGAAATTACAAACGTCGAGCAATTGCTCAGAGATGAAAAGTGCCAGCACTGAAAGCTGTTGCTAGCCAGCACCCTTCCTTGGAAGCGCTTTCACAGGCGCAGCAACACTGGGGCTTTGCGCTTCTCTACCCACCAAACGTCACGGTCCTTCTCTTTCCGTCTCGTAGACACGAGCTGAGAAATTGCAAACGTGGAGCAATTGCTCAGAGATGAAAAGTGCCAGCACTGAAAGCTCTTGCTAGCCAGCACCCTTCCTTGGAAGCGCTTTCACAGGCGCAGCAACACTGGGGCTTTGCGCTTCTATACGCACCAAACGTCACGGTCCTTCTCTTTCCGTCTCGTAGACACGAGCTGAGAAATTGCAAACGTGGAGCAATTGCTCAGAGATGAAAAGTGCCAGCACTGAAAGCTGTTGCTAGCCAGCCCCCTTCCTTGGAAGCGCTTTTGTAGGCCTAAGAACACTGGGGCTCTGGGCTTCTCTAGCCACCTCATCTTCTGCTCATCCTCTCGCGCACTCTAAAGAGAGCTCAGGTGAGAAATTGCAAATGTCGAGCAATTGCTCAGAGATGAAAAGTGCCAGCACTGAAAGCTCTTGCTAGCCAGCACCCTTCCTTGGAAGCGCTTTCACAGGCGCAGCAACACTGGGGCTTTGCGCTTCTCTACCCACCAAACGTCACGGTCCTTCTCTTTCCGTCTCGTAGACACGAGCTGAGAAATTGCAAACGTCAAGCAATTGCTCAGAGATGAAAAGTGCCAGCACTGAAAGCTGTTGCTAGCCAGCACCCTTCCTTGGAAGCGCTTTCACAAGCGCAGTAACACTGGGGCTTTGCGCTTCTATACGCATCAAACGTCACGGTCATTCTCTTTCCGTCTCGTAGACATGAGCTGAGAAATTGCAAACGTGGAGCAATTGCTCAGAGATGAAAAGTGCCAGCACTGAAAGCTCTTGCTAGCCAGCACCCTTCCTTGGAAGCGCTTTTGTAGGCCTAAGAACACTGGGGCTCCGGGCTTCTCTAGCCACCTCATCTTCTGCTCATCCTCTCGCGCACTTTAAAGAGAGCTCAGGTGAGAAATTGCAAACGTCGAGCAATTGCTCAGAGATGAAAAGTGCCAGCACTGAAAGCTGTTGCTAGCCAGCACCCTTCCTTGGAAGCGCTTTTGTAGGCCTAAGAACACTGGGGCTCTGGGCTTCTCTAGCCACCTCATCTTCTGCTCATCCTCTCGCGCACTCTAAAGAGAGCTCAGGTGAGAAATTGCAAACGTCGAGCAATTGCTCAGAGATGAAAAGTGCCAGCACTGAAAGCTGTTGCTAGCCAGCACCCTTCCTTGGAAGCGCTTTCACAGGCGCAGTAACACTGGGGCTTTGCGCTTCTCTAGCCACCAAACGTCACGGTCCTTCTCTTTCCGTCTCGTAGACACGAGCTGAGAAATTGCAAACGTCGAGCAATTGCTCAGAGATGAAAAGTGCCAGCACTGAAAGCTGTTGCTAGCCAGCACCCTTCCTTGGAAGCGCTTTTGTAGGCCTAAGAACACTGGGGCTCTGGGCTTCTCTAGCCACCTCATCTTCTGCTCATCCTCTCGCGCAGTCTAAAGAGAGCTCAGGTGAGAAATTGCAAACGTCGAGCAATTGCTCAGAGATGAAAAGTGCCAGCACTGAAAGCTGTTGCTAGCCAGCACCCTTCCTTGGAAGCGCTTTCACAGGCGCAGCAACACTGGGGCTTTGCGCTTCTCTAGCCATCAAACGTCACAGTCATTCTCTTTCCGTCTTGTAGACACGAGCTGAGAAATTGCAAACGTCGAGCAATTGCTCAGAGATGAAAAGTGCCAGCACTGAAAGCTGTTGCTAGCCAGCACCCTTCCTTGGAAGCGCTTTCACAGGCGCAGCAACACTGGGGCTTTGCGCTTCTCTACCCACCAAACGTCACGGTCCTTCTCTTTCCGTCTCGTAGACACGAGCTGAGAAATTGCAAACGTCGAGCAATTGCTCCGAGATGAAAAGTGCCAGCACTGAAAGCTCTTGCTAGCCAGCACCCTTCCTTGGAAGCGCTTTCACAGGCGCAGCAACACTGGGGCTTTGCGCTTCTATACGCATCAAATGTCACGGTCCTTCTCTTTCCGTCTCGTAGACACGAGCTGAGAAATTGCAAACGTGGAGCAATTGCTCAGAGATGAAAAGTGCCAGCACTGAAAGCTCTTGCTAGCCAGCACCCTTCCTTGGAAGCGCTTTTGTAGGCCTAAGAACACTGGGGCTCTGGGCTTCTCTAGCCACCTCATCTTCTGCTCATCCTCTCGCGCACTCTAAAGAGAGCTCAGGTGAGAAATTACAAACGTCGAGCAATTGCTCAGAGATGAAAAGTGCCAGCACTGAAAGCTGTTGCTAGCCAGCACCCTTCCTTGGAAGCGCTTTCACAGGCGCAGCAACACTGGGGCTTTGCGCTTCTCTAGCCATCAAACGTCACAGTCATTCTCTTTCCGTCTTGTAGACACGAGCTGAGAAATTGCAAACGTCGAGCAATTGCTCAGAGATGAAAAGTGCCAGCACTGAAAGCTGTTGCTAGCCAGCACCCTTCCTTGGAAGCGCTTTCACAGGCGCAGCAACACTGGGGCTTTGCGCTTCTCTACCCACCAAACGTCACGGTCCTTCTCTTTCCGTCTCGTAGACACGAGCTGAGAAATTGCAAACGTCGAGCAATTGCTCCGAGATGAAAAGTGCCAGCACTGAAAGCTCTTGCTAGCCAGCACCCTTCCTTGGAAGCGCTTTCACAGGCGCAGCAACACTGGGGCTTTGCGCTTCTATACGCACCAAATGTCACGGTCCTTCTCTTTCCGTCTCGTAGACACGAGCTGAGAAATTGCAAACGTGGAGCAATTGCTCAGAGATGAAAAGTGCCAGCACTGAAAGCTGTTGCTAGCCAGCACCCTTCCTTGGAAGCGCTTTTGTAGGCCTAAGAACACTGGGGCTCTGGGCTTCTCTAGCCACCTCATCTTCTGCTCATCCTCTCGCGCACTCTAAAGAGAGCTCAGGTGAGAAATTACAAACGTCGAGCAATTGCTCAGAGATGAAAAGTGCCAGCACTGAAAGCTGTTGCTAGCCAGCACCCTTCCTTGGAAGCGCTTTCACAGGCGCAGTAACACTGGGGCTTTGCGCTTATCTAGCCACTAAGCGTCACGGTCCTTCTCTTTCCGTCTCGTAGACACGAGCTGAGAAATTGCAAACGTCCAGCAATTGCTCAGAGATGAAAAGTGCCAGCACTGAAAGCTCTTGCTAGCCAGCACCCTTCCTTGGAAGCGCTTTCACAGGCGCAGCAACACTGGGGCTTTGCACTTCTCTAGCCACCAAACGTCACGGTCCTTCTCTTTCCGTCTCGTAGACACGAGCTGAGAAATTGCAAACGTCGAGCAATTGCTCAGAGATGAAAAGTGCCAGCACTGAAAGCTGTTGCTAGCCAGCACCCTTCCTTGGAAGCGCTTTTGTAGGCCTAAGAACACTGGGGCTCTGGGCTTCTCTAGCCACCTCATCTTCTGCTCATCCTCTCGCGCAGTCTAAAGAGAGCTCAGGTGAGAAATTGCAAACGTCCAGCAATTGCTCAGAGATGAAAAGTGCCAGCACTGAAAGCTGTTGCTAGCCAGCACCCTTCCTTGGAAGCGCTTTCACAGGCGCAGCAACACTGGGGCTTTGCGCTTCTCTAGCCATCAAACGTCACAGTCATTCTCTTTCCGTCTTGTAGACACGAGCTGAGAAATTGCAAACGTCGAGCAATTGCTCAGAGATGAAAAGTGCCAGCACTGAAAGCTGTTGCTAGCCAGCACCCTTCCTTGGAAGCGCTTTCACAGGCGCAGCAACACTGGGGCTTTGCGCTTCTATACGCACCAAACGTCACGGTCCTTCTCTTTCCGTCTCGTAGACACGAGCTGAGAAATTGCAAACGTCGAGCAATTGCTCCGAGATGAAAAGTGCCAGCACTGAAAGCTCTTGCTAGCCAGCACCCTTCCTTGGAAGCGCTTTCACAGGCGCAGCAACACTGGGGCTTTGCGCTTCTATACGCACCAAATGTCACGGTCCTTCTCTTTCCGTCTCGTAGACACGAGCTGAGAAATTGCAAACGTGGAGCAATTGCTCAGAGATGAAAAGTGCCAGCACTGAAAGCTGTTGCTAGCCAGCACCCTTCCTTGGAAGCGCTTTTGTAGGCCTAAGAACACTGGGGCTCTGGGCTTCTCTAGCCACCTCATCTTCTGCTCATCCTCTCGCGCACTCTAAAGAGAGCTCAGGTGAGAAATTACAAACGTCGAGCAATTGCTCAGAGATGAAAAGTGCCAGCACTGAAAGCTGTTGCTAGCCAGCACCCTTCCTTGGAAGCGCTTTCACAGGCGCAGTAACACTGGGGCTTTGCGCTTATCTAGCCACTAAGCGTCACGGTCCTTCTCTTTCCGTCTCGTAGACACGAGCTGAGAAATTGCAAACGTCCAGCAATTGCTCAGAGATGAAAAGTGCCAGCACTGAAAGCTCTTGCTAGCCAGCACCCTTCCTTGGAAGCGCTTTCACAGGCGCAGCAACACTGGGGCTTTGCGCTTCTATACGCACCAAACGTCACGGTCCTTCTCTTTCCGTCTCGTAGACACGAGCTGAGAAATTGCAAACGTCCAGCAATTGCTCCGAGATGAAAAGTGCCAGCACTGAAAGCTGTTGCTAGCCAGTACCCTTCCTTGGAAGCGCTTTTGTAGGCCTAAGAACACTGGGGCTCTGGGCTTCTCTAGCCACCTCATCTTCTGCTCATCCTCTCGCGCACTCTAAAGAGAGCTCAGGTGAGAAATTGCAAACGTCGAGCAATTGCTCAGAGATGAAAAGTGCCAGCACTGAAAGCTGTTGCTAGCCAGCACCCTTCCTTGGAAGCGCTTTCACAGGCGCAGCAACACTGGGGCTTTGCGCTTCTATACGCACCAAATGTCACGGTCCTTCTCTTTCCGTCTCGTAGACACGAGCTGAGAAATTGCAAACGTCGAGCAATTGCTCAGAGAAGAAAAGTGCCAGCACTGAAAGCTGTTGCTAGCCAGCACCCTTCCTTGGAAGCGCTTTTGTAGGCGTAAGAACACTGGGGCTCTGGGCTTCTCTAGCCACCAAACGTCACGGTCCTTCTCTTTCCGTCTCCTAGACACGAGCTGAGAAATTGCAAATGTCGAGCAATTGCTCAGAGATGAAAAGTGCCAGCACTGAAAGCTCTTGCTAGCCAGCACCCTTCCTTGGAAGCGCTTTCACAGGCGCAGCAACACTGGGGCTTTGCGCTTCTATACGCACCAAACGTCACGGTCATTCTCTTTCCACCTCGTAGACACGAGCTGAGAAATTGCAAACGTCAAGCAATTGCTCAGAGATGAAAAGTGCCAGCACTGAAAGCTGTTGCTAGCCAGCACCCTTCCTTGGAAGCGCTTTCACAAGCGCAGTAACACTGGGTCTTTGCTCTTCTATACGCACCAAACGTCACGGTCATTCTCTTTCCGTCTCGTAGACATGAGCTGAGAAATTGCAAATGTCGAGCAATTGCTCAGAGATGAAAAGTGCCAGCACTGAAAGCTCTTGCTAGCCAGCACCCTTCCTTGGAAGCGCTTTCACAGGCGCAGCAACACTGGGGCTTTGCGCTTCTCTAGCCGCCAAACGTCACAGTCATTCTCTTTCCGTCTCGTAGACATGAGCTGAGAAATTGCAAACGTCGAGCAATTGCTCCGAGATGAAAAGTGCCAGCACTGAAAGCTGTTGCTAGCCAGCACCCTTCCTTGGAAGCGCTTTTGTAGGCCTAAGAACACTGGGGCTCTGGGCTTCTCTAGCCACCTCATCTTCTGCTCATCCTCTCGCGCACTCTAAAGAGAGCTCAGGTGAGAAATTGCAAACGACGAGCAATTGCTCAGAGATGAAAAGTGCCAGCACTGAAAGCTCTTGCTGGCCAGCACCCTTCCTTGGAAGCTTTTTCACAGGCGCAGTAACACTGGGGCTTTGCACTTCTGTACGTACCAAACGCCACGGTCCTTCTCTTTCCGTCTCATAGACACGAGCTGAGAAATTGCAAACGTTGAGCAATTGCTCAGAGATGAAAAGTGCCAGCACTGAAAGCTCTTGCTAGCCAGCACCCTTCCTTGGAAGCGCTTTTGTAGGCCTAAGAACACTGGGGCTCTGGGCTTCTCTAGCCACCTCATCTTCTGCTCATCCTCTCGCGCACTCTAAAGAGAGCTCAGGTGAGAAATTACAAACGTGGAGCAATTGCTCAGAGATGAAAAGTGCCAGCACTGAAAGCTGTTGCTGGCCAGCACCCTTCCTTGGAAGCGCTTTCACAGGCGCAGCAACACTGGGGCTTTGCGCTTCTCTACGCACCAAACGTCACGGTCCTTCTCTTTCCGTCTCCTAGACACGAGCTGAGAAATTGCAAACGTCGAGCAATTGCTCAGAGATGAAAAGTGCCAGCACTGAAAGCTGTTGCTAGCCAGCACCCTTCCTTGGAAGCGCTTTCACAGGCGCAGCAACACTGGGGCTTTGCGCTTCTCTACCCACCAAACGTCACGGTCATTCTCTTTCCGCCTCGTGGACACGAGCTGAGAAATTGCAAACGTCGAGCAATTGCTCAGAGATGAAAAGTGCCAGCACTGAAAGCTGTTGCTAGCCAGCACCCTTCCTTGGAAGCGCTTTTGTAGGCCTAAGAACACTGGGTCTCTGGGCTTCTCTAGCCACCTCATCTTCTGCTCATCCTCTCGCGCACTCTAAAGAGAGCTCAGGTGAGAAATTACAAACGTCGAGCAATTGCTCAGAGATGAAAAGTGCCAGCACTGAAAGCTGTTGCTAGCCAGCACCCTTCCTTGGAAGCGCTTTCACAGGCGCAGCAACACTGGGGCTTTGCGCTTCTCTACCCACCAAACGTCACGGTCCTTCTCTTTCCGTCTCGTAGACACGAGCTGAGAAATTGCAAACGTGGAGCAATTGCTCAGAGATGAAAAGTGCCAGCACTGAAAGCTCTTGCTAGCCAGCACCCTTCCTTGGAAGCGCTTTCACAGGCGCAGCAACACTGGGGCTTTGCGCTTCTATACGCACCAAACGTCACGGTCCTTCTCTTTCCGTCTCCTAGACACGAGCTGAGAAATTGCAAACGTCGAGCAATTGCTCAGAGATGAAAAGTGCCAGCACTGAAAGCTGTTGCTAGCCAGCCCCCTTCCTTGGAAGCGCTTTTGTAGGCCTAAGAACACTGGGGCTCTGGGCTTCTCTAGCCACCTCATCTTCTGCTCATCCTCTCGCGCACTCTAAAGAGAGCTCAGGTGAGAAATTGCAAATGTCGAGCAATTGCTCAGAGATGAAAAGTGCCAGCACTGAAAGCTCTTGCTAGCCAGCACCCTTCCTTGGAAGCGCTTTCACAGGCGCAGCAACACTGGGGCTTTGCGCTTCTCTACCCACCAAACGTCACGGTCCTTCTCTTTCCGTCTCGTAGACACGAGCTGAGAAATTGCAAACGTCAAGCAATTGCTCAGAGATGAAAAGTGCCAGCACTGAAAGCTGTTGCTAGCCAGCACCCTTCCTTGGAAGCGCTTTCACAAGCGCAGTAACACTGGGGCTTTGCGCTTCTATACGCATCAAACGTCACGGTCATTCTCTTTCCGTCTCGTAGACATGAGCTGAGAAATTGCAAACGTGGAGCAATTGCTCAGAGATGAAAAGTGCCAGCACTGAAAGCTCTTGCTAGCCAGCACCCTTCCTTGGAAGCGCTTTTGTAGGCCTAAGAACACTGGGGCTCCGGGCTTCTCTAGCCACCTCATCTTCTGCTCATCCTCTCGCGCACTTTAAAGAGAGCTCAGGTGAGAAATTGCAAACGTCGAGCAATTGCTCAGAGATGAAAAGTGCCAGCACTGAAAGCTGTTGCTAGCCAGCACCCTTCCTTGGAAGCGCTTTTGTAGGCCTAAGAACACTGGGGCTCTGGGCTTCTCTAGCCACCTCATCTTCTGCTCATCCTCTCGCGCACTCTAAAGAGAGCTCAGGTGAGAAATTGCAAACGTCGAGCAATTGCTCAGAGATGAAAAGTGCCAGCACTGAAAGCTGTTGCTAGCCAGCACCCTTCCTTGGAAGCGCTTTCACAGGCGCAGTAACACTGGGGCTTTGCGCTTCTCTAGCCACCAAACGTCACGGTCCTTCTCTTTCCGTCGGTAGACACGAGCTGAGAAATTGCAAACGTCCAGCAATTGCTCAGAGATGAAAAGTGCCAGCACTGAAAGCTGTTGCTAGCCAGCACCCTTCCTTGGAAGCGCTTTTGTAGGCCTAAGAACACTGGGGCTCTGGGCTTCTCTAGCCACCTCATCTTCTGCTCATCCTCTCGCGCACTCTAAAGAGAGCTCAGGTGAGAAATTGCAAATGTCGAGCAATTGCTCAGAGATGAAAAGTGCCAGCACTGAAAGCTCTTGCTAGCCAGCACCCTTCCTTGGAAGCGCTTTCACAGGCGCAGCAACACTGGGGCTTTGCACTTCTCTAGCCACCAAACGTCACGGTCCTTCTCTTTCCGTCTCGTAGACACGAGCTGAGAAATTGCAAACGTCGAGCAATTGCTCAGAGATGAAAAGTGCCAGCACTGAAAGCTGTTGCTAGCCAGCACCCTTCCTTGGAAGCGCTTTTGTAGGCCTAAGAACACTGGGGCTCTGGGCTTCTCTAGCCACCTCATCTTCTGCTCATCCTCTCGCGCAGTCTAAAGAGAGCTCAGGTGAGAAATTGCAAACGTCCAGCAATTGCTCAGAGATGAAAAGTGCCAGCACTGAAAGCTGTTGCTAGCCAGCACCCTTCCTTGGAAGCGCTTTCACAGGCGCAGCAACACTGGGGCTTTGCGCTTCTCTAGCCATCAAACGTCACAGTCATTCTCTTTCCGTCTTGTAGACACGAGCTGAGAAATTGCAAACGTCGAGCAATTGCTCAGAGATGAAAAGTGCCAGCACTGAAAGCTGTTGCTAGCCAGCACCCTTCCTTGGAAGCGCTTTCACAGGCGCAGCAACACTGGGGCTTTGCGCTTCTCTACCCACCAAACGTCACGGTCCTTCTCTTTCCGTCTCGTAGACACGAGCTGAGAAATTGCAAACGTCGAGCAATTGCTCCGAGATGAAAAGTGCCAGCACTGAAAGCTCTTGCTAGCCAGCACCCTTCCTTGGAAGCGCTTTCACAGGCGCAGCAACACTGGGGCTTTGCGCTTCTATACGCATCAAATGTCACGGTCCTTCTCTTTCCGTCTCGTAGACACGAGCTGAGAAATTGCAAACGTGGAGCAATTGCTCAGAGATGAAAAGTGCCAGCACTGAAAGCTCTTGCTAGCCAGCACCCTTCCTTGGAAGCGCTTTTGTAGGCCTAAGAACACTGGGGCTCTGGGCTTCTCTAGCCACCTCATCTTCTGCTCATCCTCTCGCGCACTCTAAAGAGAGCTCAGGTGAGAAATTACAAACGTCGAGCAATTGCTCAGAGATGAAAAGTGCCAGCACTGAAAGCTGTTGCTAGCCAGCACCCTTCCTTGGAAGCGCTTTCACAGGCGCAGTAACACTGGGGCTTTGCGCTTATCTAGCCACTAAGCGTCACGGTCCTTCTCTTTCCGTCTCGTAGACACGAGCTGAGAAATTGCAAACGTCCAGCAATTGCTCAGAGATGAAAAGGACCAGCACTTAAAGCTCTTGCTAGCCAGCACCCTTCCTTGGAAGCGCTTTCACAGGCGCAGCAACACTGGGGCTTTGCGCTTCTATACGCACCAAACGTCACGGTCCTTCTCTTTCCGTCTCCTAGACACGAGCTGAGAAATTGCAAACGTCCAGCAATTGCTCCGAGATGAAAAGTGCCAGCACTGAAAGCTGTTGCTAGCCAGCACCCTTCCTTGGAAGCGCTTTTGTAGGCCTAAGAACACTGGGGCTCTGGGCTTCTCTAGCCACCTCATCTTCTGCTCATCCTCTCGCGCACTCTAAAGAGAGCTCAGGTGAGAAATTGCAAACGACGAGCAATTGCTCAGAGATGAAAAGTGCCAGCACTGAAAGCTGTTGCTAGCCAGCACCCTTCCTTGGAAGCGCTTTCACAGGCGCAGCAACACTGGGGCTTTGCGCTTCTATACGCACCAAATGTCACGGTCCTTCTCTTTCCGTCTCGTAGACACGAGCTGAGAAATTGCAAACGTCGAGCAATTGCTCAGAGATGAAAAGTGCCAGCACTGAAAGCTGTTGCTAGCCAGCACCCTTCCTTGGAAGCGCTTTTGTAGGCGTAAGAACACTGGGGCTCTGGGCTTCTCTAGCCACCAAACGTCACGGTCCTTCTCTTTCCGTCTCCTAGACACGAGCTGAGAAATTGCAAATGTCGAGCAATTGCTCAGAGATGAAAAGTGCCAGCACTGAAAGCTCTTGCTAGCCAGCACCCTTCCTTGGAAGCGCTTTCACAGGCGCAGCAACACTTGGGCTTTGCGCTTTTATACGCACCAAACGTCACGGTCATTCTCTTTCCACCTCGTAGACACGAGCTGAGAAATTGCAAACGTCAAGCAATTGCTCAGAGATGAAAAGTGCCAGCACTGAAAGCTGTTGCTAGCCAGCACCCTTCCTTGGAAGCGCTTTCACAAGCGCAGTAACACTGGGTCTTTGCTCTTCTATACGCACCAAACGTCACGGTCATTCTCTTTCCGTCTCGTAGACATGAGCTGAGAAATTGCAAATGTCGAGCAATTGCTCAGAGATGAAAAGTGCCAGCACTGAAAGCTCTTGCTAGCCAGCACCCTTCCTTGGAAGCGCTTTCACAGGCGCAGCAACACTGGGGCTTTGCGCTTCTCTAGCCGCCAAACGTCACAGTCATTCTCTTTCCGTCTCGTAGACATGAGCTGAGAAATTGCAAACGTCGAGCAATTGCTCAGAGATGAAAAGTGCCAGCACTGAAAGCTGTTGCTAGCCAGCACCCTTCCTTGGAAGCGCTTTTGTAGGCCTAAGAACACTGGGGCTCTGGGCTTCTCTAGCCACCTCATCTTCTGCTCATCCTCTCGCGCACTCTAAAGAGAGCTCAGGTGAGAAATTGCAAACGACGAGCAATTGCTCAGAGATGAAAAGTGCCAGCACTGAAAGCTCTTGCTGGCCAGCACCCTTCCTTGGAAGCTTTTTCACAGGCGCAGTAACACTGGGGCTTTGCACTTCTGTACGTACCAAACGCCACGGTCCTTCTCTTTCCGTCTCATAGACACGAGCTGAGAAATTGCAAACGTTGAGCAATTGCTCAGAGATGAAAAGTGCCAGCACTGAAAGCTCTTGCTAGCCAGCACCCTTCCTTGGAAGCGCTTTTGTAGGCCTAAGAACACTGGGGCTCTGGGCTTCTCTAGCCACCTCATCTTCTGCTCATCCTCTCGCGCACTCTAAAGAGAGCTCAGGTGAGAAATTGCAAACGTCGAGCAATTGCTCAGAGATGAAAAGTGCCAGCACTGAAAGCTCTTGCTAGCCAGCACCCTTCCTTGGAAGCGCTTTCACAGGCGCAGCAACACTGGGGCTTTGCGCTTCTATACGCACCAAACGTCACGGTCCTTCTCTTTCCGTCGGTAGACACAAGCTGAGAAATTGCAAACGTCAAGCAATTGCTCAGAGATGAAAAGTGCCAGCACTGAAAGCTGTTGCTAGCCAGCACCCTTCCTTGGAAGCGCTTTTGTAGGCCTAAGAACACTGGGGCTCTGGGCTTCTCTAGCCACCTCATCTTTTGCTCATCCTCTCGCGCACTCTAAAGAGAGCTCAGGTGAGAAATTGCAAACGTCGAGCAATTGCTCAGAGATGAAAAGTGCCAGCACTGAAAGCTGTTGCTAGCCAGCACCCTTCCTTGGAAGCGCTTTCACAGGCGCAGCAACACTGGGGCTTTGCGCTTCTCTACCCACCAAACGTCACGGTCCTTCTCTTTCCGTCTCGTAGACACGAGCTGAGAAATTGCAAACGTCGAGCAATTGCTCAGAGATGAAAAGGACCAGCACTTAAAGCTCTTGCTAGCCAGCACCCTTCCTTGGAAGCGCTTTCACAGGCGCAGCAACACTGGGGCTTTGCGCTTCTATACGCACCAAACGTCACGGTCCTTCTCTTTCCGTCTTGTAGACACGAGCTGAGAAATTGCAAACGTCGAGCAATTGCTCAGAGATGAAAAGTGCCAGCACTGAAAGCTGTTGCTAGCCAGCACCCTTCCTTGGAAGCGCTTTTGTAGGCCTAAGAACACTGGGGCTCTGGGCTTCTCTAGCCACCTCATCTTCTGCTCATCCTCTCGCGCACTCTAAAGAGAGCTCAGGTGAGAAATTGCAAACGTCGAGCAATTGCTCAGAGATGAAAAGTGCCAGCACTGAAAGCTGTTGCTAGCCAGCACCCTTCCTTGGAAGCGCTTTCACAGGCGCAGCAACACTGGGGCTTTGCGCTTCTCTACGCACCAAATGTCACGGTCCTTCTCTTTCCGTCTCGTAGACACGAGCTGAGAAATTGCAAACGTCGAGCAATTGCTCAGAGATGAAAAGTGCCAGCACTGAAAGCTCTTGCTAGCCAGCACCCTTCCTTGGAAGCGCTTTCACAGGCGCAGCAACACTGGGGCTTTGCGCTTCTCTACCCACCAAACGTCACGGTCCTTCTCTTTCCGTCTCGTAGAAACGAGCTGAGAAATTGCAAACGTCGAGCAATTGCTCAGAGATGAAAAGTGCCAGCACTGAAAGCTGTTGCTAGCCAGCACCCTTCCTTGGAAGCGCTTTTGTAGGCCTAAGAACACTGGGGCTCTGGGCTTCTCTAGCCACCTCATCTTCTGCTCATCCTCTCGCGCACTCTAAAGAGAGCTCAGGTGAGAAATTGCAAACGTCGAGCAATTGCTCAGAGATGAAAAGTGCCAGCACTGAAAGCTGTTGCTAGCCAGCACCCTTCCTTGGAAGCACTTTCACAGGCGCAGTAACACTGGGGCTTTGCGCTTCTCTACGCACCAAACGTCACGGTCCTTCTCTTTCCGTCGGTAGACACGAGCTGAGAAATTGCAAACGTCAAGCAATTGCTCAGAGATGAAAAGTGCCAGCACTGAAAGCTGTTGCTAGCCAGCACCCTTCCTTGGAAGCGCTTTTGTAGGCCTAAGAACACTGGGGCTCTGGGCTTCTCTAGCCACCTCATCTTCTGCTCATCCTCTCGCGCACTCTAAAGAGAGCTCAGGTGAGAAATTGCAAATGTCGAGCAATTGCTCAGAGATGAAAAGTGCCAGCACTGAAAGCTCTTGCTAGCCAGCACCCTTCCTTGGAAGCGCTTTCACAGGCGCAGCAACACTGGGGCTTTGCACTTCTCTAGCCACCAAACGTCACGGTCCTTCTCTTTCCGTCTCGTAGAAACGAGCTGAGAAATTGCAAACGTCGAGCAATTGCTCAGAGATGAAAAGTGCCAGCACTGAAAGCTGTTGCTAGCCAGCACCCTTCCTTGCAAGCGCTTTTGTAGGCCTAAGAACACTGGGGCTCTGGGCTTCTCTAGCCACCTCATCTTCTGCTCATCCTCTCGCGCACTCTAAAGAGAGCTCAGGTGAGAAATTGCAAACGTCGAGCAATTGCTCAGAGATGAAAAGGGCCAGCACTGAAAGCTGTTGCTAGCCAGCACCCTTCCTTGGAAGCGCTTTCACAGGCGCAGCAACACTGGGGCTTTGCGCTTCTCTAGCCATCAAACGTCACAGTCATTCTCTTTCCGTCGGTAGACACGAGCTGAGAAATTGCAAACGTCGAGCAATTGCTCAGAGATGAAAAGTGCCAGCACTGAAAGCTGTTGCTAGCCAGCACCCTTCCTTGGAAGCGCTTTCACAGGCGCAGCAACACTGGGGCTTTGCGCTTCTCTAGCCACCAAACGTCACGGTCCTTCTCTTTCCGTCTCGTAGACACGAGCTGAGAAATTGCAAACGTTGAGCAATTGCTCCGAGATGAAAAGTGCCAGCACTGAAAGCTGTTGCTAGCCAGCACCCTTCCTTGGAAGCGCTTTCACAGGCGCAGCAACACTGGGGCTTTGCGCTTCTCTACGCACCAAATGTGACGGTCCTTCTCTTTCCGTCTCGTAGACACGAGCTGAGAAATTGCAAACGTGGAGCAATTGCTCAGAGATGAAAAGTGCCAGCGCTGAAAGCTGTTGCTAGCCAGCACCCTTCCTTGGAAGCGCTTTTGTAGGCCTAAGAAGACTGGGGCTCTGGGCTTCTCTAGCCACCTAATCTTCTGCTCATCCTCTTGCGCACTCTAAAGAGAGCTCAGGTGAGAAATTACAAACGTCGAGCAATTGCTCAGAGATGAAAAGTGCCAGCACTGAAAGCTCTTGCTAGCCAGCACCCTTCCTTGGAAGCGCTTTCACAGGCGCAGTAACACTGGGGCTTTGCGCTTCTCTAGCCACCAAGCGTCACGGTCCTTCTCTTTCCGTCTCGTAGACACGAGCTGAGAAATTGCAAACGTCCAGCAATTGCTCAGAGATGAAAAGTGCCAGCACTGAAAGCTCTTGCTAGCCAGCACCCTTCCTTGGAAGCGCTTTCACAGGCGCAGCAACACTGGGGCTTTGCGCTTCTATACGCACCAAACGTCACGGTCCTTCTCTTTCCGTCTCGTAGACACGAGCTGAGAAATTGCAAACGTCGACCAATTGCTCCGAGATGAAAAGTGCCAGCACTGAAAGCTGTTGCTAGCCAGCACCCTTCCTTGGAAGCGCTTTTGTAGGCCTAAGAACAGTGGGGCTCTGGGCTTCTCTAGCCACCTCATCTTCTGCTCATCCTCTCGCGCACTCTAAAGAGAGCTTAGGTGAGAAATTGCAAACGTCGAGCAATTGCTCAGAGATGAAAAGTGCCAGCACTGAAAGCTCTTGCTAGCCAGCACCCTTCCTTGGAAGCGCTTTTGTAGGCCTAAGAACACTGGGGCTCTGGGCTTCTCTAGCCACCTCATCTTCTGCTCATCCTCTCGTGCACTCTAAAGAGAGCTCAGGTGAGAAATTGCAAACGTCGAGCAATTGCTCAGAGATGAAAAGTGCCAGCACTGAAAGCTGTTGCTAGCCAGCACCCTTCCTTGGAAGCGCTTTCACAGGTGCAGCAACACTGGGGCTTTGCGCTTCTATACGCACCAAACGTCACGGTCCTTCTCTTTCCGTCTCGTAGACAAGAGCTGAGAAATTGCAAATGTCGAGCAATTGCTCCGAGATGAAAAGTGCCAGCACTGAAAGCTGTTGCTAGCCAGCACCCTTCCTTGCAAGCGCTTTTGTAGGCCTAAGAACACTGGGGCTCTGGGCTTCTCTAGCCACCTCATCTTCTGCTCATCCTCGCGCGCACTCTAAAGAGAGCTCAGGTGAGAAATTGCAAATGTCGAGCAATTGCTCAGAGATGAAAAGTGCCAGCACTGAAAGCTCTTGCTAGCCAGCACCCTTCCTTGGAAGCGCTTTCACAGGCGCAGCAACACTGGGGCTTTGCGCTTCTCTAGCCACCAAACGTCACGGTCCTTCTCTTTCCGTCTCGTAGACACGAGCTGAGAAATTGCAAACGTCGAGCAATTGCTCAGAGATGAAAAGTGCCAGCACTGAAAGCTGTTGCTAGCCAGCACCCTTCCTTGGAAGCGCTTTTGTAGGCCTAAGAACACTGGGGCTCTGGGCTTCTCTAGCCACCTCATCTTCTGCTCATCCTCTCGCGCACTCTAAAGAGAGCTCAGGTGAGAAATTGCAAACGTCGAGCAATTGCTCAGAGATGAAAAGTGCCAGCACTGAAAGCTCTTGCCAGCCAGCACCCTTCCTTGGAAGCGCTTTCACAGGCGCAGCAACACTGGGGCTTTGCGCTTCTCTAGCCACCAAACGTCACGGTCCTTCTTTTCCGTCGGTAGACACGAGCTGAGAAATTGCAAACGTCGAGCAATTGCTCAGAGATGAAAAGTGCCAGCACTGAAAGCTGTTGCTAGCCAGCACCCTTCCTTGGAAGCGCTTTCACAGGCGCAGCAACACTGGGGCTTTGCGCTTCTCTACCCACCAAACGTCACGGTCCTTCTCTTTCCGTCTCGTAGACACGAGCTGAGAAATTGCAAACGTCCAGCAATTGCTCAGAGATGAAAAGTGCCAGCACTGAAAGCTCTTGCTAGCCAGCACCCTTCCTTGGAAGCGCTTTCACAGGCGCAGCAACACTGGGGCTTTGCGCTTCTAAACGCACCAAACGTCACGGTCCTTCTCTTTCCGTCTCGTAGACACGAGCTGAGAAATTGCAAACGTCCAGCAATTGCTCAGAGATGAAAAGTGCCAGCACTGAAAGCTGTTGCTAGCCAGCACCCTTCCTTGGAAGCGCTTTTGTAGGCCGAAGAACAGTGGGGCTCTGGGCTTCTCTAGCCACCTCATCTTCTGCTCATCCTCTCGCGCACTCTAAAGAGAGCTCAGGTGAGAAATTACAAACGTCGAGCAATTGCTCAGAGATGAAAAGTGCCAGCACTGAAAGCTCTTGCTAGCCAGCACCCTTCCTTGGAAGCGCTTTCACAGGCGCAGTAACACTGGGGCTTTGCGCTTCTCTAGCCACCAAGCGTCACGGTCCTTCTCTTTCCGTCTCGTAGACACGAGCTGAGAAATTGCAAACGTCGACCAATTGCTCAGAGATGAAAAGTGCCAGCACTGAAAGCTGTTGCTAGCCAACACCCTTCCTTGGAAGCGCTTTCACAGGCGCAGCAACACTGGGGCTTTGCGCTTCTATACGCACCAAACGTCACGGTCCTTCTCTTTCCGTCTTGTAGACACGAGCTGAGAAATTGCAAACGTGGAACAATTGCTCCGAGATGAAAAGTGCCAGCACTGAAAGCTGTTGCTAGCCAGCACCCTTCCTTGGAAGCGCTTTTGTAGGCCTAAGAACACTGGGGCTCTGGGCTTCTCTAGCCACCTCATCTTCTGCTCATCCTCTCGCGCACTCTAAAGAGAGCTCAGGTGAGAAATTGCAAACGTCGAGCAATTGCTCAGAGATGAAAAGTGCCAGCACTGAAAGCTGTTGCTAGCCAGCACCCTTCCTTGGAAGCGCTTTCACAGGCGCAGCAACACTGGGGCTTTGCGCTTCTATACGCACCAAACGTCACGGTCCTTCTCTTTCCGTCTCGTAGACACGAGCTGAGAAATTGCAAACGTCCAGCAATTGCTCAGAGATGAAAAGTGCCAGCACTGAAAGCTCTTGCTAGCCAGCACCCTTCCTTGGAAGCGCTTTCACAGGCGCAGCAACACTGGGGCTTTGCGCTTCTCTACCCACCAAACGTCACGGTCCTTCTCTTTCCATCTCGTAGACACGAGCTGAGAAATTGCAAACGTCGAGCAATTGCTCAGAGATGAAAAGTGCCAGCACTGAAAGCTGTTGCTAGCCAGCACCCTTCCTTGGAAGCGCTTTTGTAGGCCTAAGAACAGTGGGGCTCTGGGCTTCTCTAGCCACCTCATCTTCTGCTCATCCTCTCGCGCACTCTAAAGAGAGCTCAGGTGAGAAATTGCAAACGTCGAGCAATTGCTCAGAGATGAAAAGTGCCAGCACTGAAAGCTCTTGCTAGCCAGCACCCTTCCTTGGAAGCGCTTTTGTAGGCCTAAGAACACTGGGGCTCTGGGCTTCTCTAGCCACCTCATCTTCTGCTCATCCTCGCGCGCACTCTAAAGAGAGCTCAGGTGAGAAATTGCAAACGTCGAGCAATTGCTCAGAGATGAAAAGTGCCAGCACTGAAAGCTCTTGCTAGCCAGCACCCTTCCTTGGAAGTGCTTTCACAGGCGCAGCAACACTGGGGCTTTGCGCTTCTCTACCCACCAAACGTCACGGTCCTTCTCTTTCCGTCTCGTAGACACGAGCGGAGAAATTGCAAACGTGGAGCAATTGCTCCGAGATGAAAAGTGCCAGCACTGAAAGCTGTTGCTAGCCAGCACCCTTCCTTGGAAGCGCTTTTGTAGGCCTAAGAACAGTGGGGCTCTGGGCTTCTCTAGCCACCTCATCTTCTGCTCATCCTCTCGCGCACTCTAAAGAGAGCTCAGGTGAGAAATTGCAAACGACGAGCAATTGCTCAGAGATGAAAAGTGCCAGCACTGAAAGCTCTTGCTAGCCAGCACCCTTCCTTGGAAGCGCTTTCACAGGCGCAGCAACACTGGGGCTTTGCGCTTCTATACGCACCAAACGTCACGGTCCTTCTCTTTCCGTCTCCTAGACACGAGCTGAGAAATTGCAAACGTCGAGCAATTGCTCAGAGATGAAAAGTGCCAGCACTGAAAGCTGTTGCTAGCCAGCACCCTTCCTTGGAAGCGCTTTTGTAGGCCTAAGAACAGTGGGGCTCTGGGCTTCTCTAGCCACCTCATCTTCTGCTCATCCTCTCGCGCACTCTAAAGAGAGCTCAGGTGAGAAATTGCAAACGTCGAGCAATTGCTCAGAGATGAAAAGTGCCAGCACTGAAAGCTCTTGCTAGCCAGCACCCTTCCTTGGAAGCGCTTTCACAGGCGCAGCAACACTGGGGCTTTGCGCTTCTCTAGCCACCAAGCGTCACGGTCCTTCTCTTTCCGTCTCCTAGACACGAGCTGAGAAATTGCAAACGTCCAGCAATTGCTCAGAGATGAAAAGTGCCAGCACTGAAAGCTCTTGCTAGCCAGCACCCTTCCTTGGAAGCGCTTTCACAGGCGCAGCAACACTGGGGCTTTGCGCTTCTATACGCACCAAACGTCACGGTCATTCTCTTTCCGTCTCGTAGACACGAGCTGAGAAATTGCAAATGTCGAGCAATTGCTCAGAGATGAAAAGTGCCAGCACTGAAAGCTCTTGCTAGCCAGCACCCTTCCTTGGAAGCGCTTTCACAGGCGCAGCAACACTGGGGCTTTGCGCTTCTCTAGCCGCCAAACGTCACAGTCATTCTCTTTCCGTCTCGTAGACATGAGCTGAGAAATTGCAAACGTCGAGGAATTGCTCAGAGATGAAAAGTGCCAGCACTGAAAGCTGTTGCTAGCCAGCACCCTTCCTTGGAAGCGCTTTTGTAGGCCTAAGAACACTGGGGCTCTGGGCTTCCCTAGCCACCTCATCTTCTGCTCATCCTCTCGCGCACTCTAAAGAGAGCTCAGGTGAGAAATTGCAAACGACGAGCAATTGCTCAGAGATGAAAAGTGCCAGCACTGAAAGCTGTTGCTGGCCAGCACCCTTCCTTGGAAGCGCTTTCACAGGCGCAGCAACACTGGGGCTTTGCACTCCTGTACGTACCAAACGTCACGGTCCTTCTCTTTCCGTCTCGTAGACACGAGCTGAGAAATTGCAAACGTCGAGCAATTGCTCCGAGATGAAAAGTGCCAGCACTGAAAGCTGTTGCTAGCCAGCACCCTTCCTTGGAAGCGCTTTTGTAGGCCTAAGAACACTGGGGCTCTGGGCTTCTCTAGCCACCTAATCTTCTGCTCATCTTCTCGCGCACTCTAAAGAGAGCTCAGGTGAGAAATTGCAAACGTGGAGCAATTGCTCAGAGATGAAAAGTGCCAGCACTGAAAGCTGTTGCTAGCCAGCACCCTTCCTTGGAAGTGCTTTCACAGGCGCAGTAACACTGGGGCTTTGCGCTTCTCTAGCCACCAAACGTCACGGTCCTTCTCTTTCCGTCGGTAGACACGAGCTGAGAAATTGCAAACGTCGAGCAATTGCTCAGAGATGAAAAGTGCCAGCACTGAAAGCTGTTGCTAGCCAGCACCCTTCCTTGGAAGCGCTTTCACAGGCGCAGCAACACTGGGGCTTTGCGCTTCTCTAGCCACCAAACGTCACGGTCCTTCTCTTTCCGTCTCGTAGACATGAGCTGAGAAATTGCAAACGTCCAGCAATTGCTCAGAGATGAAAAGTGCCAGCACTGAAAGCTGTTGCTAGCCAGCACCCTTCCTTGGAAGCGCTTTCACAGGCGCAGCAACACTGGGGCTTTGCGCTTCTCTAGCCGCCAAACGTCACGGTCCTTCTCTTTCCGTCTCGTAGACACGAGCTGAGAAATTGCAAACGTCGAGCAATTGCTCAGAGATGAAAAGTGCCAGCACTGAAAGCTGTTGCTAGCCAGCACCCTTCCTTGGAAGCGCTTTTTTAGGCCTAAGAACACTGGGGCTCTGGGCTTCTCTAGCCACCTCATCTTCTGCTCATCCTCTCGCGCACTCTAAAGAGAGCTCAGGTGAGAAATTGCAAACGTGGAGCAATTGCTCAGAGATGAAAAGTGCCAGCACTGAAAGCTGTTGCTAGCCAGCACCCTTCCTTGGAAGCGCTTTCACAGGCGCAGTAACACTGGGGCTTTGCGCTTCTCTAGCCACCAAAAGTCACGGTCCTTCTCTTTCCGTCTCGTAGACACGAGCTGAGAAATTGCAAACGTCAAGCAATTGCTCAGAGATGAAAAGTGCCAGCACTGAAAGCTGTTGCTAGCCAGCACCCTTCCTTGGAAGCGCTTTCACAGGCGCAGCAACACTGGGGCTTTGCGCTTCTCTAGCCACCAAACGTCACGGTCATTCTCTTTCCGTCTCGTAGACATGAGCTGAGAAATTGCAAACGTGGAGCAATTGCTCCGAGATGAAAAGTGCCAGCACTGAAAGCTGTTGCTAGCCAGCACCCTTCCTTGGAAGCGCTTTTGTAGGCCTAAGAACACTGGGGCTCTGGGCTTCTCTAGCCACCTCATCTTCTGCTCATCCTCTCGCGCACTCTAAAGAGAGCTCAGGTGAGAAATTACAAACGTCGAGCAATTGCTCAGAGATGAAAAGTGCCAGCACTGAAAGCTGTTGCTAGCCAGCACCCTTCCTTGGAAGCGCTTTCACAGGCGCAGCAACACTGGGGCTTTGCGCTTCTCTAGCCACCAAACGTCACGGTCCTTCTCTTTCCGTCTCGTAGACATGAGCTGAGAAATTGCAAACGTCCAGCAATTGCTCAGAGATGAAAAGTGCCAGCACTGAAAGCTGTTGCTAGCCAGCACCCTTCCTTGGAAGCGCTTTCACAGGCGCAGCAACACTGGGGCTTTGCGCTTCTCTAGCCACCAAACGTCACGGTCCTTCTCTTTCCGTCTCCTAGACACGAGCTGAGAAATTGCAAACGTCGAGCAATTGCTCAGAGATGAAAAGTGCCAGCACTGAAAGCTGTTGCTAGCCAGCCCCCTTCCTTGGAAGCGCTTTTGTAGGCCTAAGAACACTGGGGCTCTGGGCTTCTCTAGCCACCTAATCTTCTGCTCATCTTCTCGCGCACTCTAAAGAGAGCTCAGGTGAGAAATTGCAAACGTGGAGCAATTGCTCAGAGATGAAAAGTGCCAGCACTGAAAGCTGTTGCTAGCCAGCACCCTTCCTTGGAAGCGCTTTCACAGGCGCAGTAACACTGGGGCTTTGCGCTTCTCTAGCCACCAAACGTCACGGTCCTTCTCTTTCCGTCGGTAGACACGAGCTGAGAAATTGCAAACGTCGAGCAATTGCTCAGAGATGAAAAGTGCCAGCACTGAAAGCTGTTGCTAGCCAGCACCCTTCCTTGGAAGCGCTTTCACAGGCGCAGCAACACTGGGGCTTTGCGCTTCTCTAGCCACCAAACGTCACGGTCCTTCTCTTTCCGTCTCCTAGACACGAGCTGAGAAATTGCAAACGTCGAGCAATTGCTCAGAGATGAAAAGTGCCAGCACTGAAAGCTGTTGCTAGCCAGCCCCCTTCCTTGGAAGCGCTTTTGTAGGCCTAAGCACACTGGGGCTCTGGGCTTCTCTAGCCACCTCATCTTCTGCTCATCCTCTCGCGCACTCTAAAGAGAGCTCAGGTGAGAAATTGCAAACGTCCAGCAATTGCTCAGAGATGAAAAGTGCCAGCACTGAAAGCTGTTGCTAGCCAGCACCCTTCCTTGGAAGCGCTTTCACAGGCGCAGCAACACTGGGGCTTTGCGCTTCTCTAGCCGCCAAACGTCACAGTCATTCTCTTTCCGTCTCGTAGACATGAGCTGAGAAATTGCAAACGTCGAGCAATTGCTCAGAGATGAAAAGTGCCAGCACTGAAAGCTGTTGCTAGCCAGCACCCTTCCTTGGAAGCGCTTTTGTAGGCCTAAGAACACTGGGGCTCTGGGCTTCTCTAGCCACCTCATCTTCTGCTCATCCTCTCGCGCAGTCTAAAGAGAGCTCAGGTGAGAAATTGCAAACGACGAGCAATTGCTCAGAGATGAAAAGTGCCAGCACTGAAAGCTGTTGCTGGCCAGCACCCTTCCTTGGAAGCGCTTTCACAGGCGCAGTAACACTGGGGCTTTGCACTTCTGTACGTACCAAACGTCACGGTCCTTCTCTTTCCGTCTCATAGACACGAGCTGAGAAATTGCAAACGTCGAGCAATTGCTCAGAGATGAAAAGTGCCAGCACTGAAAGCTCTTGCTAGCCAGCACCCTTCCTTGGAAGCGCTTTTGTAGGCCTAAGAACACTGGGGCTCTGGGCTTCTCTAGCCACCTCATCTTCTGCTCATCCTCGCGCGCACTCTAAAGAGAGCTCAGGTGAGAAATTGCAAACGTCGAGCAATTGCTCAGAGATGAAAAGTGCCAGCACTGAAAGCTCTTGCTAGCCAGCACCCTTCCTTGGAAGCGCTTTCACAGGCGCAGTAACACTGGGGCTTTGCACTTCTCTACGCACCAAACGTCACGGTCCTTCTCTTTCCGTCTCGTAGACATGAGCTGAGAAATTGCAAACGTGGAGCAATTGCTCAGAGATGAAAAGTGCCAGCACTGAAAGCTGTTGCTAGCCAGCACCCTTCCTTGGAAGCGCTTTCACAGGCGCAGCAACACTGGGGCTTTGCGCTTCTCTACCCACCAAACGTCACGGTCCTTCTCTTTCCGTCGGTAGACACGAGCTGAGAAATTGCAAACGTCAAGCAATTGCTCAGAGATGAAAAGTGCCAGCACTGAAAGCTGTTGCTAGCCAGCACCCTTCCTTGGAAGCGCTTTTGTAGGCCTAAGAACAGTGGGGCTCTGGGCTTCTCTAGCCACCTCATCTTCTGCTCATCCTCGCGCGCACTCTAAAGAGAGCTCAGGTGAGAAATTGCAAACGTGGAGCAATTGCTCAGAGATGAAAAGTGCCAGCACTGAAAGCTCTTGCTAGCCAGCACCCTTCCTTGGAAGCGCTTTCACAGGCGCAGCAACACTGGGGCTTTGCGCTTCTATACGCACCAAACGTCACGGTCCTTCTCTTTCCGTCTCCTAGACACGAGCTGAGAAATTGCAAACGTCGAGCAATTGCTCAGAGATGAAAAGTGCCAGCACTTAAAGCTGTTGCTAGCCAGCACCCTTCCTTGGAAGCACTTTCACAGGCGCAGCAACACTGGGGCTTTGCGTTTCTATACGCACCAAATGTCACGGTCCTTCTCTTTCCATCTCGTAGACACGAGCTGAGAAATTGCAAACGTCGAGCAATTGCTCAGAGATGAAAAGTGCCAGCACTGAAAGCTCTTGCTAGCCAGCACCCTTCCTTGGAAGCGCTTTCACAGGCGCAGCAACACTGGGGCTTTGCGCTTCTCTACCCACCAAACGTCACGGTCCTTCTCTTTCCGTCTCGTAGACACGAGCTGAGAAATTGCAAACGTCGAGCAATTGCTCAGAGATGAAAAGTGCCAGCACTGAAAGCTGTTGCTAGCCAGCACCCTTCCTTGGAAGCGCTTTTGTAGGCCTAAGAACACTGGGGCTCTGGGCTTCTCTAGCCACCTAATCTTCTGCTCATCTTCTCGCGCACTCTAAAGAGAGCTCAGGTGAGAAATTGCAAACGTGGAGCAATTGCTCAGAGATGAAAAGTGCCAGCACTGAAAGCTGTTGCTAGCCAGCACCCTTCCTTGGAAGCGCTTTCACAGGCGCAGTAACACTGGGGCTTTGCGCTTCTCTAGCCACCAAATGTCACGGTCCTTCTCTTTCCGTCGGTAGACACGAGCTGAGAAATTGCAAACGTCGAGCAATTGCTCAGAGATGAAAAGTGCCAGCACTGAAAGCTGTTGCTAGCCAGCACCCTTCCTTGGAAGCGCTTTCACAGGCGCAGCAACACTGGGGCTTTGCGCTTCTCTAGCCACCAAACGTCACGGTCCTTCTCTTTCCGTCTCGTAGACATGAGCTGAGAAATTGCAAATGTCCAGCAATTGCTCAGAGATGAAAAGTGCCAGCACTGAAAGCTGTTGCTAGCCAGCACCCTTCCTTGGAAGCGCTTTCACAGGCGCAGCAACACTGGGGCTTTGCGCTTCTCTAGCCACCAAACGTCACGGTCCTTCTCTTTCCGTCTCCTAGACACGAGCTGAGAAATTGCAAACGTCGAGCAATTGCTCAGAGATGAAAAGTGCCAGCACTGAAAGCTGTTGCTAGCCAGCCCCCTTCCTTGGAAGCGCTTTTGTAGGCCTAAGAACACTGGGGCTCTGGGCTTCTCTAGCCACCTAATCTTCTGCTCATCTTCTCGCGCACTCTAAAGAGAGCTCAGGTGAGAAATTGCAAACGTGGAGCAATTGCTCAGAGATGAAAAGTGCCAGCACTGAAAGCTGTTGCTAGCCAGCACCCTTCCTTGGAAGCGCTTTCACAGGCGCAGTAACACTGGGGCTTTGCGCTTCTCTAGCCACCAAACGTCACGGTCCTTCTCTTTCCGTCGGTAGACACGAGCTGAGAAATTGCAAACGTCGAGCAATTGCTCAGAGATGAAAAGTGCCAGCACTGAAAGCTGTTGCTAGCCAGCACCCTTCCTTGGAAGCGCTTTCACAGGCGCAGCAACACTGGGGCTTTGCGCTTCTCTAGCCACCAAACGTCACGGTCCTTCTCTTTCCGTCTCCTAGACACGAGCTGAGAAATTGCAAACGTCGAGCAATTGCTCAGAGATGAAAAGTGCCAGCACTGAAAGCTGTTGCTAGCCAGCCCCCTTCCTTGGAAGCGCTTTTGTAGGCCTAAGCACACTGGGGCTCTGGGCTTCTCTAGCCACCTCATCTTCTGCTCATCCTCTCGCGCACTCTAAAGAGAGCTCAGGTGAGAAATTGCAAACGTCCAGCAATTGCTCAGAGATGAAAAGTGCCAGCACTGAAAGCTGTTGCTAGCCAGCACCCTTCCTTGGAAGCGCTTTCACAGGCGCAGTAACACTGGGGCTTTGCGCTTCTCTAGCCACCAAACGTCACGGTCCTTCTCTTTCCGTCTCGTAGACACGAGCTGAGAAATTGCAAACGTCAAGCAATTGCTCAGAGATGAAAAGTGCCAGCACTGAAAGCTGTTGCTAGCCAGCACCCTTCCTTGGAAGCGCTTTCACAGGCGCAGCAACACTGGGGCTTTGCGCTTCTCTAGCCACCAAACGTCACGGTCCTTCTCTTTCCGTCTTGTAGACACGAGCTGAGAAATTGCAAACGTCGAGCAATTGCTCAGAGATGAAAAGTGCCAGCACTGAAAGCTGTTGCTAGCCAGCACCCTTCCTTGGAAGCGCTTTTGTAGGCCGAAGAACACTGGGGCTCTGGGCTTCTCTAGCCACCTCATCTTCTGCTCATCCTCTCGCGCACTCTAAAGAGAGCTCAGGTGAGAAATTGCAAATGTCGAGCAATTGCTCAGAGATGAAAAGGGCCAGCACTGAAAGCTCTTGCTAGCCAGCACCCTTCCTTGGAAGCGCTTTCACAGGCGCAGTAACACTGGGGCTTTGCGCTTCTCTAGCCACCAAACGTCACGGTCCTTCTCTTTCCGTCTCGTAGACACGAGCTGAGAAATTGCAAATGTCGAGCAATTGCTCAGAGATGAAAAGTGCCAGCACTGAAAGCTGTTGCTAGCCAGCACCCTTCCTTGGAAGCGCTTTTGTAGGCCTAAGAACACTGGGGCTCTGGGCTTCTCTAGCCACCTCATCTTCTGCTCATCCTCTCGCGCACTCTAAAGAGAGCTCAGGTGAGAAATTGCAAACGTCGAGCAATTGCTCAGAGATGAAAAGTGCCAGCACTGAAAGCTGTTGCTAGCCAGCACCCTTCCTTGGAAGCGCTTTCACAGGCGCAGCAACACTGGGGCTTTGCGCTTCTCTACCCACCAAACGTCATGGTCCTTCTCTTTCCGTCTCGTAGACACGAGCTGAGAAATTGCAAACGTGGAGCAATTGCTCAGAGATGAAAAGTGCCAGCACTGAAAGCTGTTGCTAGCCAGCACCCTTCCTTGGAAGCGCTTTTGTAGGCCTAAGAACACTGGGGCTCTGGGCTTCTCTAGCCACCTCATCTTCTGCTCATCCTCTCGCGCACTCTAAAGAGAGCTCAGGTGAGAAATTGCAAACGTCGAGCAATTGCTCAGAGATGAAAAGTGCCAGCACTGAAAGCTCTTGCTAGCCAGCACCCTTCCTTGGAAGCGCTTTCACAGGTGCAGCAACACTGGGGCTTTGCGCTTCTCTAGCCACCAAACGTCACGGTCATTCTCTTTCCGTCTCGTAGACACGAGCTGAGTAATTGCAAATGTCGAGCAATTGCTCAGAGATGAAAAGTGCCAGCACTGAAAGCTGTTGCTAGCCAGCACCCTTCCTTGGAAGCGCTTTTGTAGGCCTAAGAACACTGGGGCTCTGGGCTTCTCTAGCCACCTCATCTTCTGCTCATCCTCTCGCGCACTCTAAAGAGAGCTCAGGTGAGAAATTGCAAACGTCCAGCAATTGCTCAGAGATGAAAAGTGCCAGCACTGAAAGCTCTTGCTAGCCAGCACCCTTCCTTGGAAGCGCTTTCACAGGCGCAGCAACACTGGGGCTTTGCGCTTCTCTAGCCACCAAACGTCACGGTCATTCACTTTCCGTCTCGTAGACACGAGCTGAGAAATTGCAAACGTCCAGCAATTGCTCCGAGATGAAAAGTGCCAGCACTGAAAGCTCTTGCTAGCCAGCACCCTTCCTTGGAAGCGCTTTCACAGGCGCAGCAACACTGGGGCTTTGCGCTTCTATACGCACCAAACGTCACGGTCATTCTCTTTCCGTCTCCTAGACACGAGCTGAGAAATTGCAAACGTGGAGCAATTGCTCCGAGATGAAAAGTGCCAGCACTGAAAGCTCTTGCTAGCCAGCACCCTTCCTTGGAAGCGCTTTCACAGGCGCAGCAACACTGGGGCTTTGCGCTTCTCTAGCCACCAAACGTCACGGTCCTTCTCTTTCCGTCTTGTAGACACGAGCTGAGAAATTGCAAACGTGGAGCAATTGCTCAGAGATGAAAAGTGCCAGCACTGAAAGCTGTTGCTAGCCAGCCCCCTTCCTTGGAAGCGCTTTTGTAGGCCTAAGAACACTGGGGCTCTGGGCTTCTCTAGCCACCTCATCTTCTGCTCATCCTCTCGCGCACTCTAAAGAGAGCTCAGGTGAGAAATTGCAAACGTCCAGCAATTGCTCAGAGATGAAAAGTGCCAGCACTGAAAGCTGTTGCTAGCCAGCACCCTTCCTTGGAAGCACTTTCACAGGCGCAGCAACACTGGGGCTTTGCGCTTCTCTAGCCACCAAACGTCACGGTCATTCTCTTTCCGTCTCGTAGACACGAGCTGAGAAATTGCAAACGTCGAGCAATTGCTCAGAGATGAAAAGTGCCAGCACTGAAAGCTGTTGCTAGCCAGCACCCTTCCTTGGAAGCGCTTTTGTAGGCCTAAGAACACTGGGGCTCTGGGCTTCTCTAGCCACCTCATCTTCTGCTCATCCTCTCGCGCACTCTAAAGAGAGCTCAGGTGAGAAATTGCAAACGTCGAGCAATTGCTCAGAGATGAAAAGTGCCAGCACTGAAAGCTGTTGCTAGCCAGCACCCTTCCTTGGAAGCGCTTTCACAGGCGCAGCAACACTGGAGCTTTGCGCTTCTCTAGCCACCAAACGTCACGGTCCTTCTCTTTCCGTCTCGTAGACACGAGCTGAGAAATTGCAAACGTCGAGCAATTGCTCAGAGATGAAAAGTGCCAGCACTGAAAGCTGTTGCTAGCCAGCACCCTTCCTTGGAAGCGCTTTTGTAGGCCTAAGAACACTGGGGCTCTGGGCTTCTCTAGCCACCTCATCTTCTGCTCATCCTCTCGCGCACTCTAAAGAGAGCTCAGGTGAGAAATTGCAAACGTCGAGCAATTGCTCAGAGATGAAAAGTGCCAGCACTGAAAGCTCTTGCCAGCCAGCACCCTTCCTTGGAAGCGCTTTCACAGGCGCAGTAACACTGGGGCTTTGCGCTTCTCTAGCCACCAAACGTCACGGTCCTTCTCTTTCCGTCTCGTAGACACGAGCTGAGAAATTGCAAACGTCGAGCAATTGCTCAGAGATGAAAAGTGCCAGCACTGAAAGCTGTTGCTAGCCAGCACCCTTCCTTGGAAGCGCTTTCACAGGCGCAGTAACACTGGGGCTTTGCGCTTCTCTACCCACCAAACGTCACGGTCCTTCTCTTTCCGTCTCGTAGACACGAGCTGAGAAATTGCAAACGTCGAGCAATTGCTCCGAGATGAAAAGTGCCAGCACTGAAAGCTGTTGCTAGCCAGCACCCTTCCTTGGAAGCGCTTTTGTAGGCCTAAGAACACTGGGGCTCTGGGCTTCTCTAGCCACCTCATCTTCTGCTCATCCTCTCGCGCACTCTAAAGAGAGCTCAGGTGAGAAATTGCAAACGTCGAGCAATTGCTCAGAGATGAAAAGTGCCAGCACTGAAAGCTCTTGCTAGCCAGCACCCTTCCTTGGAAGCGCTTTCACAGGCGCAGCAACACTGGGGCTTTGCGCTTCTCTAGCCACCAAACGTCACGGTCCTTCTCTTTCCGTCTCGTAGACACGAGCTGAGAAATTGCAAACGTCCAGCAATTGCTCAGAGATGAAAAGTGCCAGCACTGAAAGCTGTTGCTAGCCAGCACCCTTCCTTGGAAGCGCTTTTGTAGGCCTAAGAACACTGGGGCTCTGGGCTTCTCTAGCCACCTCATCTTCTGCTCATCCTCTCGCGCACTCTAAAGAGAGCTCAGGTGAGAAATTGCAAACGTCGAGCAATTGCTCAGAGATGAAAAGTGCCAGCACTGAAAGCTCTTGCCAGCCAGCACCCTTCCTTGGAAGCGCTTTCACAGGCGCAGTAACACTGGGGCTTTGCGCTTCTCTACCCACCAAACGTCACGGTCCTTCTCTTTCCGTCTCGTAGACACGAGCTGAGAAATTGCAAACGTCGAGCAATTGCTCCGAGATGAAAAGTGCCAGCACTGAAAGCTGTTGCTAGCCAGCACCCTTCCTTGGAAGCGCTTTCACAGGCGCAGTAACACTGGGGCTTTGCGCTTCTCTACCCACCAAACGTCACGGTCCTTCTCTTTCCGTCTCGTAGACACGAGCTGAGAAATTGCAAACGTCGAGCAATTGCTCCGAGATGAAAAGTGCCAGCACTGAAAGCTCTTGCTAGCCAGCACCCTTCCTTGGAAGCGCTTTCACAGGCGCAGCAACACTGGGGCTTTGCGCTTCTATACGCACCAAGCATCACGGTCATTCTCTTTCCGTCTTGTAGACACGAGCTGAGAAATTGCAAACGTGGAGCAATTGCTCAGAGATGAAAAGTGCCAGCACTGAAAGCTGTTGCTAGCCAGCACCCTTCCTTGGAAGCGCTTTTGTAGGCGTAAGAACACTGGGGCTCTGGGCTTCTCTAGCCACCTCATCTTCTGCTCATCCTCTCGCGCACTCTAAAGAGAGCTCAGGTGAGAAATTGCAAACGACGAGCAATTGCTCAGAGATGAAAAGTGCCAGCACTGAAAGCTGTTGCTGGCCAGCACCCTTCCTTGGAAGCGCTTTCACAGGCGCGGTAACACTGGGGCTTTGCACTTCTCTAGCCACCAAACGTCACGGTCCTTCTCTTTCCGTCTCGTAGACACGAGCTGAGAAATTGCAAACGTCCAGCAATTGCTCAGAGATGAAAAGTGCCAGCACTGAAAGCTCTTGCTAGCCAGCACCCTTCCTTGGAAGCGCTTTCACAGGCGCAGCAACACTGGGGCTTTGCGCTTCTATACGCACCAAACGTCACGGTCCTTCTCTTTCCGTCGGTAGACACGAGCTGAGAAATTGCAAACGTGGAGCAATTGCTCAGAGATGAAAAGTGCCAGCACTGAAAGCTGTTGCTAGCCAGCACCCTTCCTTGGAAGCGCTTTTGTAGGCCTAAGAACACTGGGGCTCTGGGCTTCTCTAGCCACCTCATCTTCTGCTCATCCTCTCGCGCACTCTAAAGAGAGCTCAGGTGAGAAATTGCAAACGTCCAGCAATTGCTCAGAGATGAAAAGTGCCAGCACTGAAAGCTCTTGCTAGCCAGCACCCTTCCTTGGAAGCGCTTTCACAGGCGCAGCAACACTGGGGCTTTGCGCTTCTATACGCACCAAACGTCACGGTCATTCTCTTTCCGTCTCGTAGACACGAGCTGAGAAATTGCAAACGTCGAGCAATTGCTCAGAGATGAAAAGTGCCAGCACTGAAAGCTGTTGCTAGCCAGCACCCTTCCTTGGAAGCGCTTTTGTAGGCCTAAGAACACTGGGGCTCTGGGCTTCTCTAGCCACCTCATCTTCTGCTCATCCTCTCGCGCACTCTAAAGAGAGCTCAGGTGAGAAATTGCAAACGTGGAGCAATTGCTCAGAGATGAAAAGTGCCAGCACTGAAAGCTGTTGCTAGCCAGCACCCTTCCTTGGAAGCGCTTTCACAGGCGCAGCAACACTGGAGCTTTGCGCTTCTCTAGCCACCAAACGTCACGGTCCTTCTCTTTCCGTCTCGTAGACACGAGCTGAGAAATTGCAAACGTCGAGCAATTGCTCAGAGATGAAAAGTGCCAGCACTGAAAGCTGTTGCTAGCCAGCACCCTTCCTTGGAAGCGCTTTTGTAGGCCTAAGAACACTGGGGCTCTGGGCTTCTCTAGCCACCTAATCTTCTGCTCATCCTCTCGCGCACTCTAAAGAGAGCTCAGGTGAGAAATTGCAAACGTCGAGCAATTGCTCAGAGATGAAAAGTGCCAGCACTGAAAGCTCTTGCCAGCCAGCACCCTTCCTTGGAAGCGCTTTCACAGGTGCAGTAACACTGGGGCTTTGCGCTTCTCTAGCCACCAAACGTCACGGTCCTTCTCTTTCCGTCTCGTAGACACGAGCTGAGAAATTGCAAACGTCGAGCAATTGCTCAGAGATGAAAAGTGCCAGCACTGAAAGCTCTTGCTAGCCAGCACCCTTCCTTGGAAGCGCTTTCACAGGCGCAGTAACACTGGGGCTTTGCGCTTCTCTACCCACCAAACGTCACGGTCCTTCTCTTTCCGTCTCGTAGACACGAGCTGAGAAATTGCAAACGTCGAGCAATTGCTCAGAGATGAAAAGTGCCAGCACTGAAAGCTGTTGCTAGCCAGCACCCTTCCTTGGAAGCGCTTTTGTAGGCCTAAGAACACTGGGGCTCTGGGCTTCTCTAGCCACCTCATCTTCTGCTCATCCTCTCGCGCACTCTAAAGAGAGCTCAGGTGAGAAATTGCAAACGTCGAGCAATTGCTCAGAGATGAAAAGTGCCAGCACTGAAAGCTCTTGCTAGCCAGCACCCTTCCTTGGAAGCGCTTTCACAGGCGCAGCAACACTGGGGCTTTGCGCTTCTCTAGCCACCAAACGTCACGGTCCTTCTCTTTCCGTCTCGTAGACACGAGCTGAGAAATTGCAAACGTCGAGCAATTGCTCAGAGATGAAAAGTGCCAGCACTGAAAGCTGTTGCTAGCCAGCACCCTTCCTTGGAAGCGCTTTTGTAGGCCTAAGAACACTGGGGCTCTGGGCTTCTCTAGCCACCTCATCTTCTGCTCATCCTCGCGCGCACTCTAAAGAGAGCTCAGGTGAGAAATTGCAAACGTCGAGCAATTGCTCAGAGATGAAAAGTGCCAGCACTGAAAGCTCTTGCCAGCCAGCACCCTTCCTTGGAAGCGCTTTCACAGGCGCAGTAACACTGGGGCTTTGCGCTTCTCTAGCCACCAAACGTCACGGTCCTTCTCTTTCCGTCTCGTAGACACGAGCTGAGAAATTGCAAACGTCGAGCAATTGCTCCGAGATGAAAAGTGCCAGCACTGAAAGCTGTTGCTAGCCAGCACCCTTCCTTGGAAGCGCTTTCACAGGCGCAGTAACACTGGGGCTTTGCGCTTCTCTACCCACCAAACGTCACGGTCCTTCTCTTTCCGTCTCGTAGACACGAGCTGAGAAATTGCAAACGTCGAGCAATTGCTCCGAGATGAAAAGTGCCAGCACTGAAAGCTCTTGCTAGCCAGCACCCTTCCTTGGAAGCGCTTTCACAGGCGCAGCAACACTGGGGCTTTGCGCTTCTATACGCACCAAATGTCACGGTCATTCTCTTTCCGTCTTGTAGACACGAGCTGAGAAATTGCAAACGTCGAGCAATTGCTCAGAGATGAAAAGTGCCAGCACTGAAAGCTGTTGCTAGCCAGCACCCTTCCTTGGAAGCGCTTTTGTAGGCCTAAGAACACTGGGGCTCTGGGCTTCTCTAGCCACCTCATCTTCTGCTCATCCTCTCGCGCACTCTAAAGAGAGCTCAGGTGAGAAATTGCAAACGACGAGCAATTGCTCAGAGATGAAAAGTGCCAGCACTGAAAGCTGTTGCTAGCCAGCACCCTTCCTTGGAAGCGCTTTCACAGGCGCAGTAACACTGGGGCTTTGCACTTCTCTACGCACCAAACGTCACGGTCCTTCTCTTTCCGTCTCGTAGACACGAGCTGAGAAATTGCAAACGTCGAGCAATTGCTCAGAGATGAAAAGTGCCAGCACTGAAAGCTGTTGCTAGCCAGCACCCTTCCTTGGAAGCGCTTTCACAGGCGCAGCAACACTGGGGCTTTGCGCTTCTATACGCACCAAACGTCACGGTCCTTCTCTTTCCGTCGGTAGACACGAGCTGAGAAATTGCAAACGTCAAGCAATTGCTCAGAGATGAAAAGTGCCAGCACTGAAAGCTGTTGCTAGCCAGCACCCTTCCTTGGAAGCGCTTTTGTAGGCCTAAGAACAGTGGGGCTCTGGGCTTCTCTAGCCACCTCATCTTCTGCTCATCCTCGCGCGCACTCTAAAGAGAGCTCAGGTGAGAAATTGCAAACGTCGAGCAATTGCTCAGAGATGAAAAGTGCCAGCACTGAAAGCTCTTGCTAGCCAGCACCCTTCCTTGGAAGCGCTTTCACAGGCGCAGCAACACTGGGGCTTTGCGCTTCTCTAGCCACCAAATGTCACGGTCCTTCTCTTTCCGTCTCGTAGACACGAGCTGAGAAATTGCAAACGTCGAGCAATTGCTCAGAGAAGAAAAGTGCCAGCACTGAAAGCTGTTGCTAGCCAGCACCCTTCCTTGGAAGCGCTTTCACAGGCGCAGCAACACTGGGGCTTTGCGCTTCTATACGCACCAAACGTCACGGTCCTTCTCTTTCCGTCTCGTAGACACGAGCTGAGAAATTGCAAACGTCGAGCAATTGCTCAGAGATGAAAAGTGCCAGCACTGAAAGCTGTTGCTAGCCAGCACCCTTCCTTGGAAGCGCTTTTGTAGGCCTAAGAACACTGGGGCTCTGGGCTTCTCTAGCCACCTAATCTTCTGCTCATCCTCTCGCGCACTCTAAAGAGAGCTCAGGTGAGAAATTGCAAACGTGGAGCAATTGCTCAGAGATGAAAAGTGCCAGCACTGAAAGCTCTTGCTAGCCAGCACCCTTCCTTGGAAGCGCTTTCACAGGCGCAGTAACACTGGGGCTTTGCGCTTCTCTAGCCACCAAAAGTCACGGTCCTTCTCTTTCCGTCGGTAGACACGAGCTGAGAAATTGCAAACGTCGAGCAATTGCTCAGAGATGAAAAGTGCCAGCACTGAAAGCTGTTGCTAGCCAGCACCCTTCCTTGGAAGCGCTTTTGTAGGCCTAAGAACAGTGGGGCTCTGGGCTTCTCTAGCCACCTCATCTTCTGCTCATCCTCTCGCGCACTCCAAAGAGAGCTCAGGTGAGAAATTGCAAACGTCGAGCAATTGCTCAGAGATGAAAAGTGCCAGCACTGAAAGCTCTTGCTAGCCAGCACCCTTCCTTGGAAGCGCTTTCACAGGCGCAGCAACACTGGGGCTTTGCGCTTCTCTACCCACCAAACGTCACGGTCCTTCTCTTTCCGTCTCCTAGACACGAGCTGAGAAATTGCAAACGTCGAGCAATTGCTCAGAGATGAAAAGTGCCAGCACTGAAAGCTCTTGCTAGCCAGCACCCTTCCTTGGAAGCGCTTTCACAGGCGCAGCAACACTGGGGCTTTGCGCTTCTATACGCACCAAACGTCACGGTCCTTCTCTTTCCGCCTCGTAGACACGAGCTGAGAAAATGAAAACGTCAAGCAATTGCTCAGAGATGAAAAGTGCCAGCACTGAAAGCTCTTGCTAGCCAGCACCCTTCCTTGGAAGCGCTTTCACAAGCGCAGTAACACTGGGGCTTTGCTCTTCTATACGCACCAAACGTCACGGTCATTCTCTTTCCGTCTCGTAGACATGAGCTGAGAAATTGCAAACGTCGAGCAATTGCTCAGAGATGAAAAGTGCCAGCACTGAAAGCTGTTGCTAGCCAGCACCCTTCCTTGGAAGCGCTTTCACAGGCGCAGCAACACTGGGGCTTTGCGCTTCTCTAGCCGCCAAACGTCACAGTCATTCTCTTTCCGTCTCGTAGACATGAGCTGAGAAATTGCAAACGTCAAGCAATTGCTCAGAGATGAAAAGTGCCAGCACTGAAAGCTGTTGCTAGCCAGCACCCTTCCTTGGAAGCGCTTTTGTAGGCCTAAGAACAGTGGGGCTCTGGGCTTCTCTAGCCACCTCATCTTCTGCTCATCCTCTCGCGCACTTTAAAGAGAGCTCAGGTGAGAAATTGCAAACGTCGAGCAATTGCTCAGAGATGAAAAGTGCCAGCACTGAAAGCTCTTGCTAGCCAGCACCCTTCCTTGGAAGCGCTTTCACAGGCGCAGTAACACTGGGGCTTTGCGCTTCTCTACCCACCAAACGTCACGGTCCTTCTCTTTCCGTCTCGTAGACACGAGCTGAGAAATTGCAAACGTCGAGCAATTGCTCCGAGATGAAAAGTGCCAGCACTGAAAGCTGTTGCTAGCCAGCACCCTTCCTTGGAAGCGCTTTCACAGGCGCAGCAACACTGGGGCTTTGCGCTTCTATACGCACCAAATGTCACGGTCATTCTCTTTCCGTCTTGTAGACACGAGCTGAGAAATTGCAAACGTGGAGCAATTGCTCAGAGATGAAAAGTGCCAGCACTGAAAGCTGTTGCTAGCCAGCACCCTTCCTTGGAAGCGCTTTTGTAGGCGTAAGAACACTGGGGCTCTGGGCTTCTCTAGCCACCTCATCTTCTGCTCATCCTCTCGCGCACTCTAAAGAGAGCTCAGGTGAGAAATTGCAAACGACGAGCAATTGCTCAGAGATGAAAAGTGCCAGCACTGAAAGCTGTTGCTGGCCAGCACCCTTCCTTGGAAGCGCTTTCACAGGCGCAGCAACACTGGGGCTTTGCACTTCTGTACGTACCAAACGTCACGGTCCTTCTCTTTCCGTCTCCTAGACACGAGCTGAGAAATTGCAAACGTTGAGCAATTGCTCAGAGATGAAAAGTGCCAGCACTGAAAGCTGTTGCTAGCCAGCACCCTTCCTTGGAAGTGCTTTTGTAGGCCTAAGAAGACTGGGGCTCTGGGCTTCTCTAGCCACCTCATCTTCTGCTCATCCTCTCGCGCACTCTAAAGAGAGCTCAGGTGAGAAATTGCAAACGTGGAGCAATTGCTCAGAGATGAAAAGTGCCAGCACTGAAAGCTGTTGCTAGCCAGCACCCTTCCTTGGAAGCGCTTTCACAGGCGCAGCAACACTGGGGCTTTGCGCTTCTCTAGCCACCAAATGTCACGGTCCTTCTCTTTCCGTCTTGTAGACACGAGCTGAGAAATTGCAAACGTCGAGCAATTGCTCAGAGAAGAAAAGTGCCAGCACTGAAAGCTGTTGCTAGCCAGCACCCTTCCTTGGAAGCGCTTTCACAGGCGCAGCAACACTGGGGCTTTGCGCTTCTATACGCACCAAACGTCACGGTCCTTCTCTTTCCGTCTCGTAGACACGAGCTGAGAAATTGCAAACGTCGAGCAATTGCTCAGAGATGAAAAGTGCCAGCACTGAAAGCTGTTGCTAGCCAGCACCCTTCCTTGGAAGCGCTTTTGTAGGCCTAAGAACACTGGGGCTCTGGGCTTCTCTAGCCACCTAATCTTCTGCTCATCCTCTCGCGCACTCTAAAGAGAGCTCAGGTGAGAAATTGCAAACGTGGAGCAATTGCTCAGAGATGAAAAGTGCCAGCACTGAAAGCTCTTGCTAGCCAGCACCCTTCCTTGGAAGCGCTTTCACAGGCGCAGTAACACTGGGGCTTTGCGCTTCTCTAGCCACCAAAAGTCACGGTCCTTCTCTTTCCGTCGGTAGACACGAGCTGAGAAATTGCAAACGTCGAGCAATTGCTCAGAGATGAAAAGTGCCAGCACTGAAAGCTGTTGCTAGCCAGCACCCTTCCTTGGAAGCGCTTGCACAGGCGCAGTAACACTGGGGCTTTGCACTTCTCTAGCCACCAAACGTCACGGTCCTTCTCTTTCCGTCTCGTAGACACGAGCTGAGAAATTGCAAACGTCGAGCAATTGCTCAGAGATGAAAAGTGCCAGCACTGAAAGCTGTTGCTAGCCAGCACCCTTCCTTGGAAGCGCTTTCACAGGCGCAGCAACACTGGGGCTTTGCGCTTCTATACGCACCAAACGTCACGGTCCTTCTCTTTCCGTCTCGTAGACACGAGCTGAGAAATTGCAAACGTCAAGCAATTGCTCAGAGATGAAAAGTGCCAGCACTGAAAGCTGTTGCTAGCCAGCACCCTTCCTTGGAAGCGCTTTTGTAGCCCTAAGAACACTGGGGCTCTGGGCTTCTCTAGCCACCTCATCTTCTGCTCATCCTCGCGCGCACTCTAAAGAGAGCTCAGGTGAGAAATTACAAACGTCGAGCAATTGCTCAGAGATGAAAAGTGCCAGCACTGAAAGCTGTTGCTAGCCAGCACCCTTCCTTGGAAGCGCTTTCACAGGCGCAGCAACACTGGGGCTTTGCGCTTCTCTAGCCACCAAATGTCACGGTCCTTCTCTTTCCGTCTTGTAGACACGAGCTGAGAAATTGCAAACGTCGAGCAATTGCTCAGAGAAGAAAAGTGCCAGCACTGAAAGCTGTTGCTAGCCAGCACCCTTCCTTGGAAGCGCTTTCACAGGCGCAGCAACACTGGGGCTTTGCGCTTCTATACGCACCAAACGTCACGGTCCTTCTCTTTCCGTCTCGTAGACACGAGCTGAGAAATTGCAAACGTCGAGCAATTGCTCCGAGATGAAAAGTGCCAGCACTGAAAGCTGTTGCTAGCCAGCACCCTTCCTTGGAAGCGCTTTTGTAGGCCTAAGAACACTGGGGCTCTGGGCTTCTCTAGCCACCTAATCTTCTGCTCATCCTCTCGCGCACTCTAAAGAGAGCTCAGGTGAGAAATTGCAAACGTGGAGCAATTGCTCAGAGATGAAAAGTGCCAGCACTGAAAGCTCTTGCTAGCCAGCACCCTTCCTTGGAAGCGCTTTCACAGGCGCAGTAACACTGGGGCTTTGCGCTTCTCTAGCCACCAAAAGTCACGGTCCTTCTCTTTCCGTTGGTAGACACGAGCTGAGAAATTGCAAACGTCGAGCAATTGCTCAGAGATGAAAAGTGCCAGCACTGAAAGCTGTTGCTAGCCAGCACCCTTCCTTGGAAGCGCTTTCACAGGCGCAGCAACACTGGGGCTTTGCGCTTCTATACGCACCAAACGTCACGGTCCTTCTCTTTCCGTCTCGTAGACATGAGCTGAGAAATTGCAAACGTCCAGCAATTGCTCCGAGATGAAAAGTGCCAGCACTGAAAGCTCTTGCTAGCCAGCACCCTTCCTTGGAAGCGCTTTCACAGGCGCAGCAACACTGGGGCTTTGCGCTTCTCTAGCCACCAAACGTCACGGTCCTTCTCTTTCCGTCTTGTAGACACGAGCTGAGAAATTGCAAACGTCGAGCAATTGCTCAGAGATGAAAAGTGCCAGCACTGAAAGCTGTTGCTAGCCAGCACCCTTCCTTGGAAGCGCTTTCACAGGCGCAGCAACACTGGGGCTTTGCGCTTCTCTAGCCACCAAATGTCACGGTCCTTCTCTTTCCGTCTCGTAGACACGAGCTGAGAAATTGCAAACGTCCAGCAATTGCTCCGAGATGAAAAGTGCCAGCACTGAAAGCTGTTGCTAGCCAGCACCCTTCCTTGGAAGCGCTTTTGTAGGCCTAAGAACAGTGGGGCTCTGGGCTTCTCTAGCCACCTCATCTTCTGCTCATCCTCTCGCGCACTCCAAAGAGAGCTCAGGTGAGAAATTGCAAACGTCGAGCAATTGCTCAGAGATGAAAAGTGCCAGCACTGAAAGCTCTTGCTAGCCAGCACCCTTCCTTGGAAGCGCTTTCACAGGCGCAGCAACACTGGGGCTTTGCGCTTCTCTACCCACCAAACGTCACGGTCCTTCTCTTTCCGTCTCCTAGACACGAGCTGAGAAATTGCAAACGTCGAGCAATTGCTCAGAGATGAAAAGTGCCAGCACTGAAAGCTGTTGCTAGCCAGCACCCTTCCTTGGAAGCGCTTTCACAGGCGCAGCAACACTGGGGCTTTGCGCTTCTATACGCACCAAACGTCACGGTCCTTCTCTTTCCGCCTCGTAGACACGAGCTGAGAAAATGAAAACGTCAAGCAATTGCTCAGAGATGAAAAGTGCCAGCACTGAAAGCTCTTGCTAGCCAGCACCCTTCCTTGGAAGCGCTTTCACAAGCGCAGTAACACTGGGGCTTTGCTCTTCTATACGCACCAAACGTCACGGTCATCCTCTTTCCGTCTCGTAGACATGAGCTGAGAAATTGCAAATGTCGAGCAATTGCTCCGAGATGAAAAGTGCCAGCACTGAAAGCTGTTGCTAGCCAGCACCCTTCCTTGGAAGCGCTTTCACAGGCGCAGCAACACTGGGGCTTTGCGCTTCTCTAGCCGCCAAACGTCACAGTCATTCTCTTTCCGTCTCGTAGACATGAGCTGAGAAATTGCAAACGTCAAGCAATTGCTCAGAGATGAAAAGTGCCAGCACTGAAAGCTGTTGCTAGCCAGCACCCTTCCTTGGAAGCGCTTTTGTAGGCCTAAGAACACTGGGGCTCTGGGCTTCTCTAGCCACCTGATCTTCTGCTCATCCTCTCGCGCACTTTAAAGAGAGCTCAGGTGAGAAATTGCAAACGTCGAGCAATTGCTCAGAGATGAAAAGTGCCAGCACTGAAAGCTGTTGCTAGCCAGCACCCTTCCTTGGAAGCGCTTTCACAGGCGCAGTAACACTGGGGCTTTGCGCTTCTCTAGCCACCAAACGTCACGGTCCTTCTCTTTCCGTCTCGTAGACACGAGCTGAGAAATTGCAAACGTTGAGCAATTGCTCAGAGATGAAAAGTGCCAGCACTGAAAGCTGTTGCTAGCCAGCACCCTTCCTTGGAAGCGCTTTCACAGGCGCAGCAACACTGGGGCTTTGCGCTTCTATACGCACCAAATGTCACGGTCCTTCTCTTTCCGTCGGTAGACACGAGCTGAGAAATTGCAAACGTCAAGCAATTGCTCAGAGATGAAAAGTGCCAGCACTGAAAGCTGTTGCTAGCCAGCACCCTTCCTTGGAAGCGCTTTTGTAGGCCTAAGAACAGTGGGGCTCTGGGCTTCTCTAGCCACCTCATCTTCTGCTCATCCTCTCGCGCACTCTAAAGAGAGCTCAGGTGAGAAATTGCAAACGTCGAGCAATTGCTCAGAGATGAAAAGTGCCAGCACTGAAAGCTCTTGCTAGCCAGCACCCTTCCTTGGAAGCGCTTTCACAGGCGCAGCAACACTGGGGCTTTGCGCTTCTATACGCACCAAACGTCACGGTCCTTCTGTTTCCGTCGGTAGACACGAGCTGAGAAATTGCAAACGTCGAGCAATTGCTCAGAGATGAAAAGTGCCAGCACTGAAAGCTCTTGCTAGCCAGCACCCTTCCTTGGAAGCGCTTTCACAGGCGCAGCAACACTGGGGCTTTGCGCTTCTCTAGCCACCAAACGTCACGGTCCTTCTCTTTCCGTCTCGTAGACACGAGCTGAGAAATTGCAAACGTCGAGCAATTGCTCGGAGATGAAAAGTGCCAGCACTGAAAGCTGTTGCTAGCCAGCACCCTTCCTTGGAAGCGCTTTTGTAGGCCTAAGAACAGTGGGGCTCTGGGCTTCTCTAGCCACCTCATCTTCTGCTCATCCTCTCGCGCACTCTAAAGAGAGCTCAGGTGAGAAATTGCAAACGTCCAGCAATTGCTTCGAGATGAAAAGTGCCAGCACTGAAAGCTCTTGCTAGCCAGCACCCTTCCTTGGAAGCGCTTTCACAGGCGCAGCAACACTGGGGCTTTGCGCTTCTATACGCACCAAACGTCACGGTCCTTCTCTTTCCGTCTCGTAGACACGAGCTGAGAAATTGCAAACGTCAAGCAATTGCTCAGAGATGAAAAGTGCCAGCACTGAAAGCTCTTGCTAGCCAGCACCCTTCCTTGGAAGCGCTTTTGTAGGCCTAAGCACACTGGGGCTCTGGGCTTCTCTAGCCACCTCATCTTCTGCTCATCCTCGCGCGCACTCCAAAGAGAGCTCAGGTGAGAAATTGCAAACGTCGAGCAATTGCTCAGAGATGAAAAGTGCCAGCACTGAAAGCTCTTGCTAGCCAGCACCCTTCCTTGGAAGCGCTTTCACAGGCGCAGCAACACTGGGGCTTTGCGCTTCTCTAGCCACCAAACGTCACGGTCCTTCTCTTTCCGTCGGTAGACACGAGCTGAGAAATTGCAAACGTCGAGCAATTGCTCCGAGATGAAAAGTGCCAGCACTGAAAGCTGTTGCTAGCCAGCACCCTTCCTTGGAAGCGCTTTTGTAGGCCTAAGAACACTGGGGCTCTGGGCTTCTCTAGCCACCTCATCTTCTGCTCATCCTCTCGCGCACTCTAAAGAGAGCTCAGGTGAGAAATTGCAAACGTGGAGCAATTGCTCCGAGATGAAAAGTGCCAGCACTGAAAGCTGTTGCTAGCCAGCACCCTTCCTTGGAAGCGCTTTCACAGGCGCAGCAACACTGGGGCTTTGCGCTTCTCTAGCCACCAAACGTCACGGTCCTTCTCTTTCCGTCTCGTAGACACGAGCTGAGAAATTGCAAACGTCCAGCAATTGCTCAGAGATGAAAAGTGCCAGCACTGAAAGCTGTTGCTAGCCAGCACCCTTCCTTGGAAGCGCTTTTGTAGGCCTAAGAACAGTGGGGCTCTGGGCTTCTCTAGCCACCTCATCTTCTGCTCATCCTCTCGCGCACTCCAAAGAGAGCTCAGGTGAGAAATTGCAAACGTCGAGCAATTGCTCAGAGATGAAAAGTGCCAGCACTGAAAGCTCTTGCTAGCCAGCACCCTTCCTTGGAAGCGCTTTCACAGGCGCAGCAACACTGGGGCTTTGCGCTTCTCTACCCACCAAACGTCACGGTCCTTCTCTTTCCATCTCCTAGACACGAGCTGAGAAATTGCAAACGTCGAGCAATTGCTCAGAGATGAAAAGTGCCAGCACTGAAAGCTGTTGCTAGCCAGCACCCTTCCTTGGAAGCGCTTTCACAGGCGCAGCAACACTGGGGCTTTGCGCTTCTATACGCACCAAACGTCACGGTCCTTCTCTTTCCGCCTCGTAGACACGAGCTGAGAAAATGAAAACGTCAAGCAATTGCTCAGAGATGAAAAGTGCCAGCACTGAAAGCTGTTGCTAGCCAGCAGCCTTCCTTGGAAGCGCTTTTGTAGGCCTAAGAACACTGGGGCTCTGGGCTTCTCTAGCCACCTCATCTTCTGCTCATCCTCTCGCGCACTCTAAAGAGAGCTCAGGTGAGAAATTGCAAACGTCGAGCAATTGCTCAGAGATGAAAAGTGCCAGCACTGAAAGCTCTTGCTAGCCAGCACCCTTCCTTGGAAGCGCTTTCACAGGCGCAGCAACACTGGGGCTTTGCGCTTCTATACGCACCAAACGTCACGGTCCTTCTGTTTCCGTCGGTAGACACGAGCTGAGAAATTGCAAACGTCGAGCAATTGCTCAGAGATGAAAAGTGCCAGCACTGAAAGCTCTTGCTAGCCAGCACCCTTCCTTGGAAGCGCTTTCACAGGCGCAGCAACACTGGGGCTTTGCGCTTCTCTAGCCACCAAACGTCACGGTCCTTCTCTTTCCGTCTCGTAGACACGAGCTGAGAAATTGCAAACGTCGAGCAATTGCTCGGAGATGAAAAGTGCCAGCACTGAAAGCTGTTGCTAGCCAGCACCCTTCCTTGGAAGCGCTTTTGTAGGCCTAAGAACACTGGGGCTCTGGGCTTCTCTAGCCACCTCATCTTCTGCTCATCCTCTCGCGCACTCTAAAGAGAGCTCAGGTGAGAAATTGCAAACGTCCAGCAATTGCTCCGAGATGAAAAGTGCCAGCACTGAAAGCTCTTGCTAGCCAGCACCCTTCCTTGGAAGCGCTTTTGTAGGCCTAAGAACACTGGGGCTCTGGGCTTCTCTAGCCACCTCATCTTCTGCTCATCCTCTCGCGCACTCTAAAGAGAGCTCAGGTGAGAAATTGCAAATGTGGAGCAATTGCTCAGAGATGAAAAGTGCCAGCACTGAAAGCTGTTGCTAGCCAGCACCCTTCCTTGGAAGCGCTTTCACAGGCGCAGCAACACTGGGGCTTTGCGCTTCTCTAGCCACCAAATGTCACGGTCCTTCTCTTTCCGTCTCGTAGACACGAGCTGAGAAATTGCAAACGTCGAGCAATTGCTCAGAGATGAAAAGTGCCAGCACTGAAAGCTGTTGCTAGCCAGCACCCTTCCTTGGAAGCGCTTTCACAGGCGCAGCAACACTGGGGCTTTGCGCTTCTATACGCACCAAACGTCACGGTCCTTCTCTTTCTGTCTCCTAGACACGAGCTGAGAAATTGCAAACGTCCAGCAATTGCTCAGAGATGAAAAGTGCCAGCACTGAAAGCTGTTGCTAGCCAGCACCCTTCCTTGGAAGCGCTTTCACAGGCGCAGCAACACTGGGGCTTTGCGTTTGTATACGCACCAAACGTCACGGTCATTCTCTTTCCGTCTCGTAGACACGAGCTGAGAAATTGCAAACGTCCAGCAATTGCTCCGAGATGAAAAGTGCCAGCACTGAAAGCTGTTGCTAGCCAGCACCCTTCCTTGGAAGCGCTTTTGTAGGCCTAAGAACACTGGGGCTCTGGGCTTCTCTAGCCACCTCATCTTCTGCTCATCCTCTCGCGCACTCCAAAGAGAGCTCAGGTGAGAAATTGCAAACGTCGAGCAATTGCTCCGAGATGAAAAGTGCCAGCACTGAAAGCTCTTGCTAGCCAGCACCCTTCCTTGGAAGCGCTTTCACAGGCGCAGCAACACTGGGGCTTTGCGCTTCTCTACCCACCAAACGTCACGGTCCTTCTCTTTCCGTCTCCTAGACACGAGCTGAGAAATTGCAAACGTCGAGCAATTGCTCAGAGATGAAAAGTGCCAGCACTGAAAGCTCTTGCTAGCCAGCACCCTTCCTTGGAAGCGCTTTCACAGGCGCAGCAACACTGGGGCTTTGCGCTTCTATACGCACCAAACGTCACGGTCCTTCTCTTTCCGCCTCGTAGACACGAGCTGAGAAATTGAAAACGTCAAGCAATTGCTCAGAGATGAAAAGTGCCAGCACTGAAAGCTCTTGCTAGCCAGCACCCTTCCTTGGAAGCGCTTTCACAAGCGCAGTAACACTGGGGCTTTGCTCTTCTATACGCACCAAACGTCACGGTCATTCTCTTTCCGTCTCGTAGACATGAGCTGAGAAATTGCAAATGTCGAGCAATTGCTCCGAGATGAAAAGTGCCAGCACTGAAAGCTCTTGCTAGCCAGCACCCTTCCTTGGAAGCGCTTTCACAGGCGCAGCAACACTGGGGCTTTGCGCTTCTCTAGCCGCCAAACGTCACAGTCATTCTCTTTCCGTCTCGTAGACATGAGCTGAGAAATTGCAAACGTCCAGCAATTGCTCAGAGATGAAAAGTGCCAGCACTGAAAGCTGTTGCTAGCCAGCCCCCTTCCTTGGAAGCGCTTTTGTAGGCCTAAGAACACTGGGGCTCTGGGCTTCTCTAGCCACCTCATCTTCTGCTCATCCTCTCGCGCACTCTAAAGAGAGCTCAGGTGAGAAATTGCAAACGTCGAGCAATTGCTCAGAGATGAAAAGTGCCAGCACTGAAAGCTGTTGCTAGCCAGCCCCCTTCCTTGGAAGCGCTTTCACAGGCGCAGCAACACTGGGGCTTTGCGCTTCTCTAGCCACCAAACGTCACGGTCCTTCTCTTTCCGTCTCCTAGACACGAGCTGAGAAATTGCAAACGTTGAGCAATTGCTCAGAGAAGAAAAGTGGCAGCACTGAAAGCTCTTGCTAGCCAGCACCCTTCCTTGGAAGCGCTTTCACAGGCGCAGCAACACTGGGGCTTTGCGCTTCTATACGCACCAAATGTCACGGTCCTCCTCTTTCCGTCGGTAGACACGAGCTGAGAAATTGCAAACGTCAAGCAATTGCTCAGAGATGAAAAGTGCCAGCACTGAAAGCTGTTGCTAGCCAGCACCCTTCCTTGGAAGCGCTTTTGTAGGCCTAAGAACAGTGGGGCTCTGGGCTTCTCTAGCCACCTCATATTCTGCTCATCCTCTCGCGCACTCTAAAGAGAGCTCAGGTGAGAAATTGCAAACGTCGAGCAATTGCTCAGAGATGAAAAGTGCCAGCACTGAAAGCTGTTGCTAGCCAGCACCCTTCCTTGGAAGCGCTTTCACAGGCGCAGCAACACTGGGGCTTTGCGCTTCTATACGCACCAAACGTCACGGTCCTTCTGTTTCCGTCGGTAGACACGAGCTGAGAAATTGCAAACGTCGAGCAATTGCTCAGAGATGAAAAGTGCCAGCACTGAAAGCTGTTGCTAGCCAGCACCCTTCCTTGGAAGCGCTTTCACAGGCGCAGCAACACTGGGGCTTTGCGCTTCTCTAGCCACCAAACGTCACGGTCCTTCTCTTTCCGTCTCGTAGACACGAGCTGAGAAATTGCAAACGTCGAGCAATTGCTCGGAGATGAAAAGTGCCAGCACTGAAAGCTCTTGCTAGCCAGCACCCTTCCTTGGAAGCGCTTTTGTAGGCCTAAGAACAGTGGGGCTCTGGGCTTCTCTAGCCACCTCATCTTCTGCTCATCCTCTCGCGCACTCTAAAGAGAGCTCAGGTGAGAAATTGCAAACGTCCAGCAATTGCTCCGAGATGAAAAGTGCCAGCACTGAAAGCTCTTGCTAGCCAGCACCCTTCCTTGGAAGCGCTTTCACAGGCGCAGCAACACTGGGGCTTTGCGCTTCTCTAGCCACCAAACGTCACGGTCCTTCTCTTTCCGTCTCGTAGACATGAGCTGAGAAATTGCAAACGTCGAGCAATTGCTCCGAGATGAAAAGTGCCAGCACTGAAAGCTCTTGCTAGCCAGCACCCTTCCTTGGAAGCGCTTTCACAGGCGCAGCAACACTGGGGCTTTGCGCTTCTCTAGCCACCAAACGTCACGGTCCTTCTCTTTCCGTCGGTAGACACGAGCTGAGAAATTGCAAACGTCGAGCAATTGCTCAGAGATGAAAAGTGCCAGCACTGAAAGCTGTTGCTAGCCAGCACCCTTCCTTGGAAGCGCTTTTGTAGGCCTAAGAACACTGGGGCTCTGGGCTTCTCTAGCCACCTCATCTTCTGCTCATCCTCTCGCGCACTCTAAAGAGAGCTCAGGTGAGAAATTGCAAACGTGGAGCAATTGCTCAGAGATGAAAAGTGCCAGCACTGAAAGCTGTTGCTAGCCAGCACCCTTCCTTGGAAGCGCTTTCACAGGCGCAGTAACACTGGGGCTTTGCGCTTCTCTACCCACCAAGCGTCACGGTCCTTCTCTTTCCGTCTCGTAGACACGAGCTGAGAAATTGCAAACGTCGAGCAATTGCTCAGAGATGAAAAGTGCCAGCACTGAAAGCTGTTGCTAGCCAGCACCCTTCCTTGGAAGCGCTTTTGTAGGCCTAAGAACACTGGGGCTCTGGGCTTCTCTAGCCACCTCATCTTCTGCTCATCCTCTCGCGCACTCTAAAGAGAGCTCAGGTGAGAAATTGCAAACGTCGAGCAATTGCTCAGAGATGAAAAGTGCCAGCACTGAAAGCTCTTGCTAGCCAGCACCCTTCCTTGGAAGCGCTTTCACAGGCGCAGCAACACTGGGGCTTTGCGCTTCTATACGCACCAAACGTCACGGTCCTTCTCTTTCCATCTCGTAGACACGAGCTGAGAAATTGCAAACGACGAGCAATTGCTCAGAGATGAAAAGTGCCAGCACTGAAAGCTGTTGCTAGCCAGCACCCTTCCTTGGAAGCGCTTTCACAGGCGCAGCAACACTGGGGCTTTGCGCTTCTCTAGCCACCAAGCGTCACGGTCCTTCTCTTTCCGTCTCGTAGACACGAGCTGAGAAATTGCAAACGTCGAGCAATTGCTCAGAGATGAAAAGTGCCAGCACTGAAAGCTCTTGCTAGCCAGCACCCTTCCTTGGAAGCGCTTTCACAGGCGCAGCAACACTGGGGCTTTGCGCTTCTCTAGCCACCAAACGTCACGGTCCTTCTCTTTCCGTCTCGTAGACACGAGCTGAGAAATTGCAAACGTCGAGCAATTGCTCAGAGATGAAAAGTGCCAGCACTGAAAGCTCTTGCTAGCCAGCACCCTTCCTTGGAAGCGCTTTCACAGGCGCAGCAACACTGGGGCTTTGCGCTTCTCTAGCCACCAAACGTCACGGTCCTTCTCTTTCCGTCGGTAGACACGAGCTGAGAAATTGCAAACGTCGAGCAATTGCTCAGAGATGAAAAGTGCCAGCACTGAAAGCTGTTGCTAGCCAGCACCCTTCCTTGGAAGCGCTTTTGTAGGCCTAAGAACAGTGGGGCTCTGGGCTTCTCTAGCCACCTCATCTTCTGCTCATCCTCTCGCGCACTCTAAAGAGAGCTCAGGTGAGAAATTGCAAACGTGGAGCAATTGCTCAGAGATGAAAAGTGCCAGCACTGAAAGCTGTTGCTAGCCAGCACCCTTCCTTGGAAGCGCTTTCACAGGCGCAGCAACACTGGGGCTTTGCGCTTCTCTACCCACCAAGCGTCACGGTCCTTCTCTTTCCGTCTCGTAGACACGAGCTGAGAAATTGCAAACGTCGAGCAATTGCTCAGAGATGAAAAGTGCCAGCACTGAAAGCTGTTGCTAGCCAGCACCCTTCCTTGGAAGCGCTTTTGTAGGCCTAAGAACACTGGGGCTCTGGGCTTCTCTAGCCACCTCATCTTCTGCTCATCCTCTCGCGCACTCTAAAGAGAGCTCAGGTGAGAAATTGCAAACGTCGAGCAATTGCTCAGAGATGAAAAGTGCCAGCACTGAAAGCTCTTGCTAGCCAGCACCCTTCCTTGGAAGCGCTTTCACAGGCGCAGCAACACTGGGGCTTTGCGCTTCTCTACGCACCAAACGTCACGGTCCTTCTCTTTCCGTCTTGTAGACACGAGCTGAGAAATTGCAAACGACGAGCAATTGCTCAGAGATGAAAAGTGCCAGCACTGAAAGCTGTTGCTAGCCAGCACCCTTCCTTGGAAGCGCTTTCACAGGCGCAGCAACACTGGGGCTTTGCGCTTCTCTAGCCACCAAGCGTCACGGTCCTTCTCTTTCCGTCTCGTAGACACGAGCTGAGAAATTGCAAACGTCGAGCAATTGCTCAGAGATGAAAAGTGCCAGCACTGAAAGCTGTTGCTAGCCAGCACCCTTCCTTGGAAGCGCTTTCACAGGCGCAGCAACACTGGGGCTTTGCGCTTCTCTAGCCACCAAACGTCACGGTCCTTCTCTTTCCGTCTCGTAGACACGAGCTGAGAAATTGCAAACGTCGAGCAATTGCTCCGAGATGAAAAGTGCCAGCACTGAAAGCTGTTGCTAGCCAGCACCCTTCCTTGGAAGCGCTTTTGTAGGCCTAAGCACACTGGGGCTCTGGGCTTCTCTAGCCACCTCATCTGCTCATCCTCGCGCGCACTCCAAAGAGAGCTCAGGTGAGAAATTGCAAACGTCGAGCAATTGCTCAGAGATGAAAAGTGCCAGCACTGAAAGCTGTTGCTAGCCAGCACCCTTCCTTGGAAGCGCTTTCACAGCCGCAGCAACACTGGGGCTTTGCGCTTCTCTAGCCACCAAACGTCACGGTCCTTCTCTTTCCGTCTCCTAGACACGAGCTGAGAAATTGCAAACGTGGAGCAATTGCTCAGAGATGAAAAGTGCCAGCACTGAAAGCTGTTGCTAGCCAGCACCCTTCCTTGGAAGCGCTTTCACAGGCGCAGCAACACTGGGGCTTTGCGCTTCTCTAGCCGCCAAACGTCACAGTCATTCTCTTTCCGTCTCGTAGACATGAGCTGAGAAATTGCAAACGTCGAGCAATTGCTCAGAGATGAAAAGTGCCAGCACTGAAAGCTGTTGCTAGCCAGCACCCTTCCTTGGAAGCGCTTTCACAGGCACAGTAACACTGGGGCTTTGCACTTCTATACGCACCAAACGTCACGGTCCTTCTCTTTCCGTCTCGTAGACACGAGCTGAGAAATTGCAAACGTCGAGCAATTGCTCAGAGATGAAAAGTGCCAGCACTGAAAGCTGTTGCTAGCCAGCCCCCTTCCTTGGAAGCGCTTTTGTAGGCCTAAGAACAGTGGGGCTCTGGGCTTCTCTAGCCACCTCATCTTCTGCTCATCCTCTCGCGCACTCTAAAGAGAGCTCAGGTGAGAAATTGCAAACGTCGAGCAATTGCTCAGAGATGAAAAGTGCCAGCACTGAAAGCTGTTGCTAGCCAGCACCCTTCCTTGGAAGCGCTTTCACAGGCGCAGCAACACTGGGGCTTTGCGCTTCTCTACGCACCAAATGTCACGGTCCTTCTCTTTCCGTCTCGTAGACACGAGCTGAGAAATTGCAAACGTCGAGCAATTGCTCAGAGATGAAAAGTGCCAGCACTGAAAGCTGTTGCTAGCCAGCACCCTTCCTTGGAAGCGCTTTCACAGGCGCAGCAACACTGGGGCTTTGCGCTTCTCTAGCCACCAAGCGTCACGGTCCTTCTCTTTCCGTCTCGTAGACACGAGCTGAGAAATTGCAAACGTCGAGCAATTGCTCCGAGATGAAAAGTGCCAGCACTGAAAGCTGTTGCTAGCCAGCACCCTTCCTTGGAAGCGCTTTTGTAGGCCTAAGAACAGTGGGGCTCTGGGCTTCTCTAGCCACCTCATCTTCTGCTCATCCTCTCGCGCACTCCAAAGAGAGCTCAGGTGAGAAATTGCAAACGTCGAGCAATTGCTCAGAGATGAAAAGTGCCAGCACTGAAAGCTCTTGCTAGCCAGCACCCTTCCTTGGAAGCGCTTTCACAGGCGCAGCAACACTGGGGCTTTGCGCTTCTCTACCCACCAAAAGTCACGGTCCTTCTCTTTCCGTCTCGTAGACACGAGCTGAGAAATTGCAAACGTCGAGCAATTGCTCAGAGATGAAAAGTGCCAGCACTGAAAGCTGTTGCTAGCCAGCACCCTTCCTTGGAAGCGCTTTCACAGGCGCAGCAACACTGGGGCTTTGCGCTTCTCTACCCACCAAACGTCACGGTCCTTCTCTTTCCGTCGGTAGACACGAGCTGAGAAATTGCAAACGTCGAGCAATTGCTCAGAGATGAAAAGTGCCAGCACTGAAAGCTGTTGCTAGCCAGCACCCTTCCTTGGAAGCGCTTTTGTAGGCCTAAGAACACTGGGGCTCTGGGCTTCTCTAGCCACCTCATCTTCTGCTCATCCTCTCGCGCACTCTAAAGAGAGCTCAGGTGAGAAATTGCAAACGTGGAGCAATTGCTCAGAGATGAAAAGTGCCAGCACTGAAAGCTGTTGCTAGCCAGCACCCTTCCTTGGAAGAGCTTTCACAGGCGCAGTAACACTGGGGCTTTGCGCTTCTCTACCCACCAAGCGTCACGGTCCTTCTCTTTCCGTCTCGTAGACACGAGCTGAGAAATTGCAAACGTCGAGCAATTGCTCAGAGATGAAAAGTGCCAGCACTGAAAGCTGTTGCTAGCCAGCACCCTTCCTTGGAAGCGCTTTCACAGGCGCAGCAACACTGGGGCTTTGCGCTTCTATACGCACCAAACGTCACGGTCCTTCTCTTTCCGACTCGTAGACACGAGCTGAGAAATTGCAAACGTCGAGCAATTGCTCCGAGATGAAAAGTGCCAGCACTGAAAGCTGTTGCTAGCCAGCACCCTTCATTGGAAGCGCTTTTGTAGGCCTAAGAACAGTGGGGCTCTGGGCTTCTCTAGCCACCTCATCTTCTGCTCGTCCTCTCGCGCACTCTAAAGAGAGCTCAGGTGAGAAATTGCAAACGTCGAGCAATTGCTCAGAGATGAAAAGTGCCAGCACTGAAAGCTCTTGCTAGCCAGCACCCTTCCTTGGAAGCGCTTTCACAGGCGCAGCAACACTGGGGCTTTGCGCTTCTCTAGCCACCAAACGTCACGGTCCTTCTCTTTCCGTCGGTAGACACGAGCTGAGAAATTGCAAACGTGGAGCAATTGCTCAGAGATGAAAAGTGCCAGCACTGAAAGCTGTTGCTAGCCAGCACCCTTCCTTGGAAGCGCTTTTGTAGCCCTTAGAACACTTGGGCTCTGGGCTTCCCCAGCCACCTCATCTTCTGCTCATCCTCTCGCGCACTCTAAAGAGAGCTCAGGTGAGAAATTGCAAACGACGAGCAATTGCTCAGAGATGAAAAGTGCCAGCACTGAAAGCTGTTGCTGGCCAGCACCCTTCCTTGGAAGCGCTTTCACAGGCGCAGTAACACTGGGGCTTTGCACTTCTGTACGTACCAAACGTCACTGTCCTTCTCTTTCCGTCTCCTAGACACGAGCTGAGAAATTGCAAACGTGGAGCAATTGCTCAGAGATGAAAAGTGCCAGCACTGAAAGCTGTTGCTAGCCAGCACCCTTCCTTGGAAGCGCTTTTGTAGGCCTAAGAACACTGGGGCTCTGGGCTTCTCTAGCCACCTCATCTTCTGCTCATCCTCTCGCGCACTCTAAAGAGAGCTCAGGTGAGAAATTGCAAACGTCGAGCAATTGCTCAGAGATGAAAAGTGCCAGCACTGAAAGCTGTTGCTAGCCAGCACCCTTCCTTGGAAGCGCTTTCACAGGCGCAGCAACACTGGGGCTTTGCGCTTCTCTACGCACCAAATGTCACGGTCCTTCTCTTTCCGTCTTGTAGACACGAGCTGAGAAATTGCAACCGTCGAGCAATTGCTCAGAGATGAAAAGTGCCAGCACTGAAAGCTGTTGCTAGCCAGCACCCTTCCTTGGAAGCGCTTTCACAGGCGCAGCAACACTGGGGCTTTGCGCTTCTCTAGCCACCAAACGTCACAGTCCTTCTCTTTCCGTCTCCTAGACACGAGCTGAGAAATTGCAAACGTCGAGCAATTGCTCAGAGATGAAAAGTGCCAGCACTGAAAGCTGTTGCTAGCCAGCACCCTTCCTTGGAAGCGCTTTCACAGGCGCAGCAACACTGGGGCTTTGCGCTTCTCTAGCCACCAAATGTCACGGTCCTTCTCTTTCCGTCTCGTAGACACGAGCTGAGAAATTGCAAACGTCGAGCAATTGCTCCGAGATGAAAAGTGCCAGCACTGAAAGCTGTTGCTAGCCAGCACCCTTCCTTGGAAGCGCTTTTGTAGGCCTAAGAACACTGGGGCTCTGGGCTTCTCTAGCCACCTCATCTTCTGCTCATCCTCTCGCGCACTCTAAAGAGAGCTCAGGTGAGAAATTGCAAACGTCGAGCAATTGCTCAGAGATGAAAAGTGCCAGCACTGAAAGCTCTTGCTAGCCAGCACCCTTCCTTGGAAGCGCTTTCACAGGCGCAGCAACACTGGGGCTTTGCGCTTCTATACGCACCAAACGTCACGGTCCTTCTCTTTCCATCTCGTAGACACGAGCTGAGAAATTGCAAACGTCGAGCAATTGCTCAGAGATGAAAAGTGCCAGCACTGAAAGCTGTTGCTAGCCAGCACCCTTCCTTGGAAGCGCTTTTGTAGGCCTAAGCACACTGGGGCTCTGGGCTTCTCTAGCCACCTCATCTTCTGCTCATCCTCTCGCGCACTCTAAAGAGAGCTCAGGTGAGAAATTGCAAACGTCGAGCAATTGCTCAGAGATGAAAAGTGCCAGCACTGAAAGCTCTTGCTAGCCAGCACCCTTCCTTGGAAGCGCTTTCACAGGCGCAGCAACACTGGGGCTTTGCGCTTCTCTAGCCACCAAACGTCACGGTCCTTCTCTTTCCGTCGGTAGACACGAGCTGAGAAATTGCAAACGTTGAGCAATTGCTCAGAGATGAAAAGTGCCAGCACTGAAAGCTGTTGCTAGCCAGCACCCTTCCTTGGAAGCGCTTTCACAGGCGCAGCAACACTGGGGCTTTGCGCTTCTATACGCACCAAACGTCACGGTCCTTCTCTTTCCGTCTCGTAGACATGAGCTGAGAAATTGCAAACGTCCAGCAATTGCTCCGAGATGAAAAGTGCCAGCACTGAAAGCTGTTGCTAGCCAGCACCCTTCCTTGGAAGCGCTTTCACAGGCGCAGCAACACTGGGGCTTTGCGCTTCTCTAGCCACCAAACGTCACGGTCCTTCTCTTTCCGTCTTGTAGACACGAGCTGAGAAATTGCAAACGTCGAGCAATTGCTCAGAGATGAAAAGTGCCACCACTGAAAGCTGTTGCTAGCCAGCACCCTTCCTTGGAAGCGCTTTCACAGGCGCAGCAACACTGGGGCTTTGCGCTTCTCTAGCCACCAAATGTCACGGTCCTTCTCTTTCCGTCTCGTAGACACGAGCTGAGAAATTGCAAACGTCCAGCAATTGCTCCGAGATGAAAAGTGCCAGCACTGAAAGCTCTTGCTAGCCAGCACCCTTCCTTGGAAGCGCTTTTGTAGGCCTAAGAACACTGGGGCTCTGGGCTTCTCTAGCCACCTCATCTTCTGCTCATCCTCTCGCGCACTCCAAAGAGAGCTCAGGTGAGAAATTGCAAACGTCCAGCAATTGCTCAGAGATGAAAAGTGCCAGCACTGAAAGCTCTTGCTAGCCAGCACCCTTCCTTGGAAGCGCTTTCACAGGCGCAGCAACACTGGGGCTTTGCGCTTCTCTACCCACCAAACGTCACGGTCCTTCTCTTTCCGTCTCCTAGACACGAGCTGAGAAATTGCAAACGTGGAGCAATTGCTCAGAGATGAAAAGTGCCAGCACTGAAAGCTCTTGCTAGCCAGCACCCTTCCTTGGAAGCGCTTTCACAGGCGCAGCAACACTGGGGCTTTGCGCTTCTATACGCACCAAACGTCACGGTCCTTCTCTTTCCGCCTCGTAGACACGAGCTGAGAAAATGAAAACGTCAAGCAATTGCTCAGAGATGAAAAGTGCCAGCACTGAAAGCTCTTGCTAGCCAGCACCCTTCCTTGGAAGCGCTTTCACAAGCGCAGTAACACTGGGGCTTTGCTCTTCTATACGCACCAAACGTCACGGTCATTCTCTTTCCGTCTCGTAGACATGAGCTGAGAAATTGCAAATGTCGAGCAATTGCTCCGAGATGAAAAGTGCCAGCACTGAAAGCTCTTGCTAGCCAGCACCCTTCCTTGGAAGCGCTTTCACAGGCGCAGCAACACTGGGGCTTTGCGCTTCTCTAGCCGCCAAACGTCACGGTCCTTCTCTTTCCGTCTCGTAGACACGAGCTGAGAAATTGCAAACGTTGAGCAATTGCTCAGAGATGAAAAGTGCCAGCACTGAAAGCTGTTGCTAGCCAGCACCCTTCCTTGGAAGCGCTTTCACAGGCGCAGCAACACTGGGGCTTTGCGCTTCTATACGCACCAAATGTCACGGTCCTTCTCTTTCCGTCGGTAGACACGAGCTGAGAAATTGCAAACGTCGAGCAATTGCTCAGAGATGAAAAGTGCCAGCACTGAAAGCTGTTGCTAGCCAGCACCCTTCCTTGGAAGCGCTTTCACAGGCGCAGCAACACTGGGGCTTTGCGCTTCTATACGCACCAAACGTCACGGTCCTTCTCTTTCCGTCTCGTAGACATGAGCTGAGAAATTGCAAACGTCCAGCAATTGCTCCGAGATGAAAAGTGCCAGCACTGAAAGCTGTTGCTAGCCAGCACCCTTCCTTGGAAGCGCTTTCACAGGCGCAGCAACACTGGGGCTTTGCGCTTCTCTAGCCACCAAACGTCACGGTCCTTCTCTTTCCGTCTTGTAGACACGAGCTGAGAAATTGCAAACGTCGAGCAATTGCTCAGAGATGAAAAGTGCCAGCACTGAAAGCTGTTGCTAGCCAGCACCCTTCCTTGGAAGCGCTTTCACAGGCGCAGCAACACTGGGGCTTTGCGCTTCTCTAGCCACCAAATGTCACGGTCCTTCTCTTTCCGTCTCGTAGACACGAGCTGAGAAATTGCAAACGTCGAGCAATTGCTCCGAGATGAAAAGTGCCAGCACTGAAAGCTGTTGCTAGACAGCACCCTTCCTTGGAAGCGCTTTTGTAGGCCTAAGAACAGTGGGGCTCTGGGCTTCTCTAGCCACCTCATCTTCTGCTCATCCTCTCGCGCACTCCAAAGAGAGCTCAGGTGAGAAATTGCAAACGTCGAGCAATTGCTCAGAGATGAAAAGTGCCAGCACTGAAAGCTCTTGCTAGCCAGCACCCTTCCTTGGAAGCGCTTTCACAGGCGCAGCAACACTGGGGCTTTGCGCTTCTCTACCCACCAAACGTCACGGTCCTTCTCTTTCCGTCTCCTAGACACGAGCTGAGAAATTGCAAACGTCGAGCAATTGCTCAGAGATGAAAAGTGCCAGCACTGAAAGCTCTTGCTAGCCAGCACCCTTCCTTGGAAGCGCTTTCACAGGCGCAGCAACACTGGGGCTTTGCGCTTCTATACGCACCAAACGTCACGGTCCTTCTCTTTCCGCCTCGTAGACACGAGCTGAGAAAATGAAAACGTCAAGCAATTGCTCAGAGATGAAAAGTGCCAGCACTGAAAGCTCTTGCTAGCCAGCACCCTTCCTTGGAAGCGCTTTCACAAGCGCAGTAACACTGGGGCTTTGCTCTTCTATACGCACCAAACGTCACGGTCATTCTCTTTCCGTCTCGTAGACACGAGCTGAGAAATTGCAAATGTCGAGCAATTGCTCCGAGATGAAAAGTGCCAGCACTGAAAGCTCTTGCTAGCCAGCACCCTTCCTTGGAAGCGCTTTCACAGGCGCAGCAACACTGGGGCTTTGCGCTTCTCTAGCCGCCAAACGTCACAGTCATTCTCTTTCCGTCTCGTAGACATGAGCTGAGAAATTGCAAACGTCCAGCAATTGCTCAGAGATGAAAAGTGCCAGCACTGAAAGCTCTTGCTAGCCAGCACCCTTCCTTGGAAGCGCTTTTGTAGGCCTAAGAACAGTGGGGCTCTGGGCTTCTCTAGCCACCTCATCTTCTGCTCATCCTCTCGCGCACTTTAAAGAGAGCTCAGGTGAGAAATTGCAAACGTCGAGCAATTGCTCAGAGATGAAAAGTGCCAGCACTGAAAGCTGTTGCTAGCCAGCACCCTTCCTTGGAAGCGCTTTCACAGGCGCAGTAACACTGGGGCTTTGCGCTTCTCTAGCCACCAAACGTCACGGTCCTTCTCTTTCCGTCTCGTAGACACGAGCTGAGAAATTGCAAACGTTGAGCAATTGCTCAGAGATGAAAAGTGCCAGCACTGAAAGCTGTTGCTAGCCAGCACCCTTCCTTGGAAGCGCTTTCACAGGCGCAGCAACACTGGGGCTTTGCGCTTCTCTACCCACCAAATGTCACGGTCCTTCTCTTTCCGTCGGTAGACACGAGCTGAGAAATTGCAAACGTCCAGCAATTGCTCAGAGATGAAAAGTGCCAGCACTGAAAGCTCTTGCTAGCCAGCACCCTTCCTTGGAAGCGCTTTTGTAGGCCTAAGAACACTGGGGCTCTGGGCTTCTCTAGCCACCTCATCTTCTGCTCATCCTCTCGCGCACTCTAAAGAGAGCTCAGGTGAGAAATTGCAAACGTGGAGCAATTGCTCAGAGATGAAAAGTGCCAGCACTGAAAGCTGTTGCTAGCCAGCACCCTTCCTTGGAAGCGCTTTCACAGGCGCAGCAACACTGGGGCTTTGCGCTTCTATACGCACCAAACGTCACGGTCTTCTCTTTCCGTCGGTAGACACGAGCTGAGAAATTGCAAACGTGGAGCAATTGCTCAGAGATGAAAAGTGCCAGCACTGAAAGCTGTTGCTAGCCAGCACCCTTCCTTGGAAGCGCTTTCACAGGCGCAGCAACACTGGGGCTTTGCGCTTCTCTAGCCACCAAACGTCACGGTCCTTCTCTTTCCGTCTCGTAGACACGAGCTGAGAAATTGCAAACGTCGAGCAATTGCTCGGAGATGAAAAGTGCCAGCACTGAAAGCTGTTGCTAGCCAGCACCCTTCCTTGGAAGCGCTTTTGTAGGCCTAAGAACACTGGGGCTCTGGGCTTCTCTAGCCACCTCATCTTCTGCTCATCCTCTCGCGCACTCTAAAGAGAGCTCAGGTGAGAAATTGCAAACGTCCAGCAATTGCTCCGAGATGAAAAGTGCCAGCACTGAAAGCTCTTGCTAGCCAGCACCCTTCCTTGGAAGCGCTTTCACAGGCGCAGCAACACTGGGGCTTTGCGCTTCTATACGCACCAAACGTCACGGTCCTTCTCTTTCCGTCTCGTAGACACGAGCTGGGAAATTGCAAACGTCCAGCAATTGCTCAGAGATGAAAAGTGCCAGCACTGAAAGCTCTTGCTAGCCAGCACCCTTCCTTGGAAGCGCTTTTGTAGGCCTAAGCACACTGGGGCTCTGGGCTTCTCTAGCCACCTCATCTTCTGCTCATCCTCGCGCGCACTCTAAAGAGAGCTCAGGTGAGAAATTGCAAACGTCGAGCAATTGCTCAGAGATGAAAAGTGCCAGCACTGAAAGCTCTTGCTAGCCAGCACCCTTCCTTGGAAGCGCTTTCACAGGCGCAGCAACACTGGGGCTTTGCGCTTCTCTAGCCACCAAACGTCACGGTCCTTCTCTTTCCGTCTTGTAGACACGAGCTGAGAAATTGCAAACGTCGAGCAATTGCTCAGAGATGAAAAGTGCCAGCACTGAAAGCTGTTGCTAGCCAGCACCCTTCCTTGGAAGCGCTTTCACAGGCGCAGCAACACTGGGGCTTTGCGCTTCTCTAGCCACCAAACGTCACGGTCCTTCTCTTTCCGTCTCGTAGACACGAGCTGAGAAATTGCAAACGTCCAGCAATTGCTCCGAGATGAAAAGTGCCAGCACTGAAAGCTGTTGCTAGACAGCACCCTTCCTTGGAAGCGCTTTTGTAGGCCTAAGAACACTGGGGCTCTGGGCTTCTCTAGCCACCTCATCTTCTGCTCATCCTCTCGCGCACTCCAAAGAGAGCTCAGGTGAGAAATTGCAAACGTCGAGCAATTGCTCAGAGATGAAAAGTGCCAGCACTGAAAGCTCTTGCTAGCCAGCACCCTTCCTTGGAAGCGCTTTCACAGGCGCAGCAACACTGGGGCTTTGCGCTTCTCTAGCCACCAAACGTCACGGTCCTTCTCTTTCCGTCTCTTAGACACGAGCTGAGAAATTGCAAACGTCGAGCAATTGCTCAGAGATGAAAAGTGCCAGCACTGAAAGCTCTTGCTAGCCAGCACCCTTCCTTGGAAGCGCTTTCACAGGCGCAGCAACACTGGGGCTTTGCGCTTCTATACGCACCAAACGTCACGGTCCTTCTCTTTCCGCCTCGTAGACACGAGCTGAGAAAATGAAAACGTCAAGCAATTGCTCAGAGATGAAAAGTGCCAGCACTGAAAGCTCTTGCTAGCCAGCACCCTTCCTTGGAAGCGCTTTCACAGGCGCAGTAACACTGGGGCTTTGCTCTTCTATACGCACCAAACGTCACGGTCATTCTCTTTCCGTCTCGTAGACACGAGCTGAGAAATTGCAAATGTCGAGCAATTGCTCCGAGATGAAAAGTGCCAGCACTGAAAGCTCTTGCTAGCCAGCACCCTTCCTTGGAAGCGCTTTCACAGGCGCAGCAACACTGGGGCTTTGCGCTTCTCTAGCCGCCAAACGTCACAGTCATTCTCTTTCCGTCTCGTAGACATGAGCTGAGAAATTGCAAACGTCCAGCAATTGCTCAGAGATGAAAAGTGCCAGCACTGAAAGCTGTTGCTAGCCAGCACCCTTCCTTGGAAGCGCTTTTGTAGGCCTAAGAACAGTGGGGCTCTGGGCTTCTCTAGCCACCTCATCTTCTGCTCATCCTCTCGCGCACTTTAAAGAGAGCTCAGGTGAGAAATTGCAAACGTCGAGCAATTGCTCAGAGATGAAAAGTGCCAGCACTGAAAGCTGTTGCTAGCCAGCACCCTTCCTTGGAAGCGCTTTCACAGGCGCAGTAACACTGGGGCTTTGCGCTTCTCTAGCCACCAAACGTCACGGTCCTTCTCTTTCCGTCTCGTAGACACGAGCTGAGAAATTGCAAACGTTGAGCAATTGCTCAGAGATGAAAAGTGCCAGCACTGAAAGCTGTTGCTAGCCAGCACCCTTCCTTGGAAGCGCTTTCACAGGCGCAGCAACACTGGGGCTTTGCGCTTCTATACGCACCAAATGTCACGGTCCTTCTCTTTCCGTCGGTAGACACGAGCTGAGAAATTGCAAACGTCCAGCAATTGCTCAGAGATGAAAAGTGCCAGCACTGAAAGCTCTTGCTAGCCAGCACCCTTCCTTGGAAGCGCTTTTGTAGGCCTAAGAACACTGGGGCTCTGGGCTTCTCTAGCCACCTCATCTTCTGCTCATCCTCTCGCGCACTCTAAAGAGAGCTCAGGTGAGAAATTGCAAACGTCGAGCAATTGCTCAGAGATGAAAAGTGCCAGCACTGAAAGCTGTTGCTAGCCAGCACCCTTCCTTGGAAGCGCTTTCACAGGCGCAGCAACACTGGGGCTTTGCGCTTCTATACGCACCAAACGTCACGGTCTTCTCTTTCCGTCGGTAGACACGAGCTGAGAAATTGCAAACGTCGAGCAATTGCTCAGAGATGAAAAGTGCCAGCACTGAAAGCTGTTGCTAGCCAGCACCCTTCCTTGGAAGCGCTTTCACAGGCGCAGCAACACTGGGGCTTTGCGCTTCTCTAGCCACCAAACGTCACGGTCCTTCTCTTTCCGTCTCGTAGACACGAGCTGAGAAATTGCAAACGTCGAGCAATTGCTCGGAGATGAAAAGTGCCAGCACTGAAAGCTGTTGCTAGCCAGCACCCTTCCTTGGAAGCGCTTTTGTAGGCCTAAGAACACTGGGGCTCTGGGCTTCTCTAGCCACCTCATCTTCTGCTCATCCTCTCGCGCACTCTAAAGAGAGCTCAGGTGAGAAATTGCAAACGTCCAGCAATTGCTCCGAGATGAAAAGTGCCAGCACTGAAAGCTCTTGCTAGCCAGCACCCTTCCTTGGAAGCGCTTTCACAGGCGCAGCAACACTGGGGCTTTGCGCTTCTCTACCCACCAAACGTCACGGTCCTTCTCTTTCCGTCTCCTAGACACGAGCTGGGAAATTGCAAACGTCCAGCAATTGCTCAGAGATGAAAAGTGCCAGCACTGAAAGCTCTTGCTAGCCAGCACCCTTCCTTGGAAGCGCTTTTGTAGGCCTAAGCACACTGGGGCTCTGGGCTTCTCTAGCCACCTCATCTTCTGCTCATCCTCGCGCGCACTCCAAAGAGAGCTCAGGTGAGAAATTGCAAACGTCGAGCAATTGCTCAGAGATGAAAAGTGCCAGCACTGAAAGCTCTTGCTAGCCAGCACCCTTCCTTGGAAGCGCTTTCACAGGCGCAGCAACACTGGGGCTTTGCGCTTCTCTAGCCACCAAACGTCACGGTCCTTCTCTTTCCGTCTCGTAGACACGAGCTGAGAAATTGCAAACGTCGAGCAATTGCTCAGAGATGAAAAGTGCCAGCACTGAAAGCTGTTGCTAGCCAGCACCCTTCCTTGGAAGCGCTTTCACAGGCGCAGCAACACTGGGGCTTTGCGCTTCTCTAGCCACCAAACGTCACGGTCCTTCTCTTTCCGTCGGTAGACACGAGCTGAGAAATTGCAAACGTCGAGCAATTGCTCAGAGATGAAAAGTGCCAGCACTGAAAGCTCTTGCTAGCCAGCACCCTTCCTTGGAAGCGCTTTTGTAGGCCTAAGAACACTGGGGCTCTGGGCTTCTCTAGCCACCTCATCTTCTGCTCATCCTCTCGCGCACTCTAAAGAGAGCTCAGGTGAGAAATTGCAAACGTGGAGCAATTGCTCCGAGATGAAAAGTGCCAGCACTGAAAGCTGTTGCTAGCCAGCACCCTTCCTTGGAAGCGCTTTCACAGGCGCAGTAACACTGGGGCTTTGCGCTTCTCTACCCACCAAGCGTCACGGTCCTTCTCTTTCCGTCTCGTAGACACGAGCTGAGAAATTGCAAACGTCGAGCAATTGCTCAGAGATGAAAAGTGCCAGCACTGAAAGCTGTTGCTAGCCAGCACCCTTCCTTGGAAGCGCTTTCACAGGCGCAGCAACACTGGGGCTTTGCGCTTCTATACGCACCAAACGTCACGGTTCTTCTCTTTCCGTCTCCTAGACACGAGCTGAGAAATTGCAAACGTCCAGCAATTGCTCAGAGATGAAAAGTGCCAGCACTGAAAGCTGTTGCTAGCCAGCACCCTTCCTTGGAAGCGCTTTCACAGGCGCAGCAACACTGGGGCTTTGCGTTTGTATACGCACCAAACGTCACGGTCCTTCTCTTTCCGTCTCGTAGACACGAGCTGAGAAATTGCAAACGTCCAGCAATTGCTCCGAGATGAAAAGTGCCAGCACTGAAAGCTGTTGCTAGCCAGCACCCTTCCTTGGAAGCGCTTTTGTAGGCCTAAGAACAGTGGGGCTCTGGGCTTCTCTAGCCACCTCATCTTCTGCTCATCCTCTCGCGCACTCCAAAGAGAGCTCAGGTGAGAAATTGCAAACGTCGAGCAATTGCTCAGAGATGAAAAGTGCCAGCACTGAAAGCTGTTGCTAGCCAGCACCCTTCCTTGGAAGCGCTTTCACAGGCGCAGCAACACTGGGGCTTTGCGCTTCTCTACCCACCAAACGTCACGGTCCTTCTCTTTCCGTCTCCTAGACACGAGCTGAGAAATTGCAAACGTGGAGCAATTGCTCAGAGATGAAAAGTGCCAGCACTGAAAGCTCTTGCTAGCCAGCACCCTTCCTTGGAAGCGCTTTCACAAGCGCAGTAACACTGGGGCTTTGCACTTCTCTAGCTACCAAACGTCACGGTCCTTCTCTTTCCGTCTCGTAGACATGAGCTGAGAAATTGCAAATGTCGAGCAATTGCTCAGAGATGAAAAGTGCCAGCACTGAAAGCTCTTGCTAGCCAGCACCCTTCCTTGGAAGCGCTTTCACATGCGCAGCAACACTGGGGCTTTGCGCTTCTCTAGCCACCAAACGTCACAGTCATTCTCTTTCCGTCTCGTAGACATGAGCTGAGAAATTGCAAACGTCCAGCAATTGCTCGGAGATGAAAAGTGCCAGCACTGAAAGCTGTTGCTAGCCAGCACCCTTCCTTGGAAGCGCTTTTGTAGGCCTAAGAACAGTGGGGCTCTGGGCTTCTCTAGCCACCTCATCTTCTGCTCATCCTCTCGCGCACTCTAAAGAGAGCTCAGGTGAGAAATTGCAAACGTCGAGCAATTGCTCAGAGATGAAAAGTGCCAGCACTGAAAGCTCTTGCTAGCCAGCACCCTTCCTTGGAAGCGCTTTCACAGGCGCAGCAACACTGGGGCTTTGCGCTTCTCTACCCACCAAACGTCACGGTCCTTCTCTTTCCGTCTCCTAGACACGAGCTGAGAAATTGCAAACGTTGAGCAATTGCTCAGAGAAGAAAAGTGCCAGCACTGAAAGCTCTTGCTAGCCAGCACCCTTCCTTGGAAGCGCTTTCACAGGCGCAGCAACACTGGGGCTTTGCGCTTCTATACGCACCAAATGTCACGGTCCTCCTCTTTCCGTCTCGTAGACACGAGCTGAGAAATTGCAAACGTCAAGCAATTGCTCAGAGATGAAAAGTGCCAGCACTGAAAGCTGTTGCTAGCCAGCACCCTTCCTTGGAAGCGCTTTTGTAGGCCTAAGAACACTGGGGCTCTGGGCTTCTCTAGCCACCTCATCTTCTGCTCATCCTCTCGCGCACTCTAAAGAGAGCTCAGGTGAGAAATTGCAAACGTCGAGCAATTGCTCAGAGATGAAAAGTGCCAGCACTGAAAGCTCTTGCTAGCCAGCACCCTTCCTTGGAAGCGCTTTCACAGGCGCAGCAACACTGGGGCTTTGCGCTTCTATACGCACCAAACGTCACGGTCCTTCTGTTTCCGTCGGTAGACACGAGCTGAGAAATTGCAAACGTCGAGCAATTGCTCAGAGATGAAAAGTGCCAGCACTGAAAGCTGTTGCTAGCCAGCACCCTTCCTTGGAAGCGCTTTCACAGGCGCAGCAACACTGGGGCTTTGCGCTTCTCTAGCCACCAAACGTCACGGTCCTTCTCTTTCCGTCTCGTAGACACGAGCTGAGAAATTGCAAACGTCCAGCAATTGCTCGGAGATGAAAAGTGCCAGCACTGAAAGCTGTTGCTAGCCAGCACCCTTCCTTGGAAGCGCTTTTGTAGGCCTAAGAACAGTGGGGCTCTGGGCTTCTCTAGCCACCTCATCTTCTGCTCATCCTCTCGCGCACTCTAAAGAGAGCTCAGGTGAGAAATTGCAAACGTCCAGCAATTGCTCCGAGATGAAAAGTGCCAGCACTGAAAGCTCTTGCTAGCCAGCACCCTTCCTTGGAAGCGCTTTCACAGGCGCAGCAACACTGGGGCTTTGCGCTTCTATACGCACCAAACGTCACGGTCCTTCTCTTTCCATCTCGTAGACACGAGCTGAGAAATTGCAAACGTCAAGCAATTGCTCAGAGATGAAAAGTGCCAGCACTGAAAGCTCTTGCTAGCCAGCACCCTTCCTTGGAAGCGCTTTTGTAGGCCTAAGCACACTGGGGCTCTGGGCTTCTCTAGCCACCTCATCTTCTGCTCATCCTCGCGCGCACTCCAAAGAGAGCTCAGGTGAGAAATTGCAAACGTCGAGCAATTGCTCAGAGATGAAAAGTGCCAGCACTGAAAGCTCTTGCTAGCCAGCACCCTTCCTTGGAAGCGCTTTCACAGGCGCAGCAACACTGGGGCTTTGCGCTTCTCTAGCCACCAAACGTCACGGTCCTTCTCTTTCCGTCTCGTAGACACGAGCTGAGAAATTGCAAACGTCGAGCAATTGCTCAGAGATGAAAAGTGCCAGCACTGAAAGCTCTTGCTAGCCAGCACCCTTCCTTGGAAGCGCTTTCACAGGCGCAGCAACACTGGGGCTTTGCGCTTCTCTACCCACCAAACGTCACGGTCCTTCTCTTTCCGTCGGTAGACACGAGCTGAGAAATTGCAAACGTCGAGCAATTGCTCAGAGATGAAAAGTGCCAGCACTGAAAGCTGTTGCTAGCCAGCACCCTTCCTTGGAAGCGCTTTTGTAGGCCTAAGAACACTGGGGCTCTGGGCTTCTCTAGCCACCTCATCTTCTGCTCATCCTCTCGCGCACTCTAAAGAGAGCTCAGGTGAGAAATTGCAAACGTGGAGCAATTGCTCCGAGATGAAAAGTGCCAGCACTGAAAGCTGTTGCTAGCCAGCACCCTTCCTTGGAAGCGCTTTCACAGGCGCAGTAACACTGGGGCTTTGCGCTTCTCTACCCACCAAGCGTCACGGTCCTTCTCTTTCCGTCTCGTAGACACGAGCTGAGAAATTGCAAACGTCGAGCAATTGCTCCGAGATGAAAAGTGCCAGCACTGAAAGCTGTTGATAGCCAGCACCCTTCCTTGGAAGCGCTTTTGTAGGCCTAAGAACACTGGGGCTCTGGGCTTCTCTAGCCACCTCATCTTCTGCTCATCCTCTCGCGCACTCTAAAGAGAGCTCAGGTGAGAAATTGCAAACGTCGAGCAATTGCTCAGAGATGAAAAGTGCCAGCACTGAAAGCTCTTGCTAGCCAGCACCCTTCCTTGGAAGCGCTTTCACAGGCGCAGCAACACTGGGGCTTTGCGCTTCTCTACGCACCAAATGTCACGGTCCTTCTCTTTCCGTCTTGTAGACACGAGCTGAGAAATTGCAAACGACGAGCAATTGCTCAGAGATGAAAAGTGCCAGCACTGAAAGCTGTTGCTAGCCAGCACCCTTCCTTGGAAGCGCTTTCACAGGCGCAGCAACACTGGGGCTTTGCGCTTCTCTAGCCACCAAGCGTCACGGTCCTTCTCTTTCCGTCTCGTAGACACGAGCTGAGAAATTGCAAACGTCGAGCAATTGCTCAGAGATGAAAAGTGCCAGCACTGAAAGCTGTTGCTAGCCAGCACCCTTCCTTGGAAGCGCTTTCACAGGCGCAGCAACACTGGGGCTTTGCGCTTCTCTAGCCACCAAACGTCACGGTCCTTCTCTTTCCGTCTCGTAGACACGAGCTGAGAAATTGCAAACGTCGAGCAATTGCTCCGAGATGAAAAGTGCCAGCACTGAAAGCTGTTGCTAGCCAGCACCCTTCCTTGGAAGCGCTTTTGTAGGCCTAAGCACACTGGGGCTCTGGGCTTCTCTAGCCACCTCATCTGCTCATCCTCGCGCGCACTCCAAAGAGAGCTCAGGTGAGAAATTGCAAACGTCGAGCAATTGCTCAGAGATGAAAAGTGCCAGCACTGAAAGCTCTTGCTAGCCAGCACCCTTCCTTGGAAGCGCTTTCACAGCCGCAGCAACACTGGGGCTTTGCGCTTCTCTAGCCACCAAACGTCACGGTCCTTCTCTTTCCGTCGGTAGACACGAGCTGAGAAATTGCAAACGTGGAGCAATTGCTCAGAGATGAAAAGTGCCAGCACTGAAAGCTGTTGCTAGCCAGCACCCTTCCTTGGAAGCGCTTTCACAGGCGCAGCAACACTGGGGCTTTGCGCTTCTCTAGCCGCCAAACGTCACAGTCATTCTCTTTCCGTCTCGTAGACATGAGCTGAGAAATTGCAAACGTCGAGCAATTGCTCAGAGATGAAAAGTGCCAGCACTGAAAGCTGTTGCTAGCCAGCACCCTTCCTTGGAAGCGCTTTTGTAGCCCTTAGAACACTTGGGCTCTGGGCTTCCCTAGCCACCTCATCTTCTGCTCATCCTCTCGCGCACTCTAAAGAGAGCTCAGGTGAGAAATTGCAAACGACGAGCAATTGCTCAGAGATGAAAAGTGCCAGCACTGAAAGCTGTTGCTGGCCAGCACCCTTCCTTGGAAGCGCTTTCACAGGCGCAGTAACACTGGGGCTTTGCACTTCTATACGCACCAAACGTCACGGTCCTTCTCTTTCCGTCTCGTAGACACGAGCTGAGAAATTGCAAACGTCGAGCAATTGCTCAGAGATGAAAAGTGCCAGCACTGAAAGCTGTTGCTAGCCAGCACCCTTCCTTGGAAGCGCTTTTGTAGGCCTAAGAACACTGGGGCTCTGGGCTTCTCTAGCCACCTCATCTTCTGCTCATCCTCTCGCGCACTCTAAAGAGAGCTCAGGTGAGAAATTGCAAACGTCGAGCAATTGCTCAGAGATGAAAAGTGCCAGCACTGAAAGCTGTTGCTAGCCAGCACCCTTCCTTGGAAGCGCTTTCACAGGCGCAGCAACACTGGGGCTTTGCGCTTCTCTACGCACGAAATGTCACGGTCCTTCTCTTTCCGTCTTGTAGACACGAGCTGAGAAATTGCAAACGTCGAGCAATTGCTCAGAGATGAAAAGTGCCAGCACTGAAAGCTGTTGCTAGCCAGCACCCTTCCTTGGAAGCGCTTTCACAGGCGCAGCAACACTGGGGCTTTGCGCTTCTCTAGCCACCAAGCGTCACGGTCCTTCTCTTTCCGTCTCGTAGACACGAGCTGAGAAATTGCAAACGTCGAGCAATTGCTCAGAGATGAAAAGTGCCAGCACTGAAAGCTGTTGCTAGCCAGCACCCTTCCTTGGAAGCGCTTTTGTAGGCCTAAGAACAGTGGGGCTCTGGGCTTCTCTAGCCACCTCATCTTCTGCTCATCCTCTCGCGCACTCTAAAGAGAGCTCAGGTGAGAAATTGCAAACGTCCAGCAATTGCTCCGAGATGAAAAGTGCCAGCACTGAAAGCTCTTGCTAGCCAGCACCCTTCCTTGGAAGCGCTTTCACAGGCGCAGCAACACTGGGGCTTTGCGCTTCTATACGCACCAAACGTCACGGTCCTTCTCTTTCCATCTCGTAGACACGAGCTGAGAAATTGCAAACGTCGAGCAATTGCTCAGAGATGAAAAGTGCCAGCACTGAAAGCTGTTGCTAGCCAGCACCCTTCCTTGGAAGCGCTTTTGTAGGCCTAAGAACACTGGGGCTCTGGGCTTCTCTAGCCACCTCATCTTCTGCTCATCCTCTCGCGCACTCCAAAGAGAGCTCAGGTGAGAAATTGCAAACGTCGAGCAATTGCTCAGAGATGAAAAGTGCCAGCACTGAAAGCTCTTGCTAGCCAGCACCCTTCCTTGGAAGCGCTTTCACAGGCGCAGCAACACTGGGGCTTTGCGCTTCTCTAGCCACCAAAAGTCACGGTCCTTCTCTTTCCGTCTCGTAGACACGAGCTGAGAAATTGCAAACGTCCAGCAATTGCTCAGAGATGAAAAGTGCCAGCACTGAAAGCTGTTGCTAGCCAGCACCCTTCCTTGGAAGCGCTTTCACAGGCGCAGCAACACTGGGGCTTTGCGCTTCTATACGCACCAAACGTCACGGTCCTTCTCTTTCCGTCTCCTAGACACGAGCTGAGAAATTGCAAACGTCCAGCAATTGCTCCGAGATGAAAAGTGCCAGCACTGAAAGCTGTTGCTAGCCAGCACCCTTCCTTGGAAGCGCTTTTGTAGGCCTAAGAACACTGGGGCTCTGGGCTTCTCTAGCCACCTCATCTTCTGCTCATCCTCTCGCGCACTCTAAAGAGAGCTCAGGTGAGAAATTGCAAACGTCGAGCAATTGCTCAGAGATGAAAAGTGCCAGCACTGAAAGCTGTTGCTAGCCAGCACCCTTCCTTGGAAGCGCTTTCACAGGCGCAGCAACACTGGGGCTTTGCGCTTCTCTACCCACCAAACGTCACGGTCCTTCTCTTTCCGTCGGTAGACACGAGCTGAGAAATTGCAAACGTCGAGCAATTGCTCAGAGATGAAAAGTGCCAGCACTGAAAGCTGTTGCTAGCCAGCACCCTTCCTTGGAAGCGCTTTTGTAGCCCTTAGAACACTTGGGCTCTGGGCTTCCCCAGCCACCTCATCTTCTGCTCATCCTCTCGCGCACTCTAAAGAGAGCTCAGGTGAGAAATTGCAAACGACGAGCAATTGCTCAGAGATGAAAAGTGCCAGCACTGAAAGCTGTTGCTAGCCAGCACCCTTCCTTGGAAGCGCTTTCACAGGCGCAGTAACACTGGGGCTTTGCACTTCTGTACGTACCAAACGTCACGGTCCTTCTCTTTCCGTCTCCTAGACACGAGCTGAGAAATTGCAAACGTCGAGCAATTGCTCAGAGATGAAAAGTGCCAGCACTGAAAGCTGTTGCTAGCCAGCACCCTTCCTTGGAAGCGCTTTTGTAGGCCTAAGAACAGTGGGGCTCTGGGCTTCTCTAGCCACCTCATCTTCTGCTCATCCTCTCGCGCACTCTAAAGAGAGCTCAGGTGAGAAATTGCAAACGTCGAGCAATTGCTCAGAGATGAAAAGTGCCAGCACTGAAAGCTGTTGCTAGCCAGCACCCTTCCTTGGAAGCGCTTTCACAGGCGCAGCAACACTGGGGCTTTGCGCTTCTCTACGCACCAAATGTCACGGTCCTTCTCTTTCCGTCTTGTAGACACGAGCTGAGAAATTGCAAACGACGAGCAATTGCTCAGAGATGAAAAGTGCCAGCACTGAAAGCTGTTGCTAGCCAGCACCCTTCCTTGGAAGCGCTTTCACAGGCGCAGCAACACTGGGGCTTTGCGCTTCTCTAGCCACCAAGCGTCACGGTCCTTCTCTTTCCGTCTCCTAGACACGAGCTGAGAAATTGCAAACGTCGAGCAATTGCTCAGAGATGAAAAGTGCCAGCACTGAAAGCTGTTGCTAGCCAGCACCCTTCCTTGGAAGCGCTTTCACAGGCGCAGCAACACTGGGGCTTTGCGCTTCTCTAGCCACCAAACGTCACGGTCCTTCTCTTTCCGTCTCGTAGACACGAGCTGAGAAATTGCAAACGTCGAGCAATTGCTCCGAGATGAAAAGTGCCAGCACTGAAAGCTGTTGCTAGCCAGCACCCTTCCTTGGAAGCGCTTTTGTAGGCCTAAGAACACTGGGGCTCTGGGCTTCTCTAGCCACCTCATCTTCTGCTCATCCTCTCGCGCACTCTAAAGAGAGCTCAGGTGAGAAATTGCAAACGTCGAGCAATTGCTCAGAGATGAAAAGTGCCAGCACTGAAAGCTCTTGCTAGCCAGCACCCTTCCTTGGAAGCGCTTTCACAGGCGCAGCAACACTGGGGCTTTGCGCTTCTATACGCACCAAACGTCACGGTCCTTCTCTTTCCGTCTCGTAGACACGAGCTGAGAAATTGCAAACGTGGAGCAATTGCTCAGAGATGAAAAGTGCCAGCACTGAAAGCTCTTGCTAGCCAGCACCCTTCCTTGGAAGCGCTTTTGTAGGCCTAAGCACACTGGGGCTCTGGGCTTCTCTAGCCACCTCATCTTCTGCTCATCCTCGCGCGCACTCTAAAGAGAGCTCAGGTGAGAAATTGCAAACGTCGAGCAATTGCTCAGAGATGAAAAGTGCCAGCACTGAAAGCTGTTGCTAGCCAGCACCCTTCCTTGGAAGCGCTTTCACAGGCGCAGTAACACTGGGGCTTTGCGCTTCTCTAGCCACCAAAAGTCACGGTCCTTCTCTTTCCGTCGGTAGACACGAGCTGAGAAATTGCAAACGTGGAGCAATTGCTCAGAGATGAAAAGTGCCAGCACTGAAAGCTGTTGCTAGCCAGCACCCTTCCTTGGAAGCGCTTTCACAGGCGCAGCAACACTGGGGCTTTGCGCTTCTCTAGCCGCCAAACGTCACGGTCCTTCTCTTTCCGTCTCGTAGACATGAGCTGAGAAATTGCAAACGTCGAGCAATTGCTCAGAGATGAAAAGTGCCAGCACTGAAAGCTCTTGCTAGCCAGCACCCTTCCTTGGAAGCGCTTTTGTAGCCCTTAGAACACTTGGGCTCTGGGCTTCCCTAGCCACCTCATCTTCTGCTCATCCTCTCGCGCACTCTAAAGAGAGCTCAGGTGAGAAATTGCAAACGACGAGCAATTGCTCAGAGATGAAAAGTGCCAGCACTGAAAGCTGTTGCTGGCCAGCACCCTTCCTTGGAAGCGCTTTCACAGGCGCAGTAACACTGGGGCTTTGCACTTCTATACGCACCAAACGTCACGGTCCTTCTCTTTCCGTCTCCTAGACACGAGCTGAGAAATTGCAAACGTCGAGCAATTGCTCAGAGATGAAAAGTGCCAGCACTGAAAGCTGTTGCTAGCCAGCACCCTTCCTTGGAAGCGCTTTTGTAGGCCTAAGAACACTGGGGCTCTGGGCTTCTCTAGCCACCTCATCTTCTGCTCATCCTCTCGCGCACTCTAAAGAGAGCTCAGGTGAGAAATTGCAAACGTCGAGCAATTGCTCAGAGATGAAAAGTGCCAGCACTGAAAGCTGTTGCTAGCCAGCACCCTTCCTTGGAAGCGCTTTCACAGGCGCAGCAACACTGGGGCTTTGCGCTTCTATACGCACCAAATGTCACGGTCCTTCTCTTTCCGTCTCGTAGACACGAGCTGAGAAATTGCAAACGTCGAGCAATTGCTCAGAGATGAAAAGTGCCAGCACTGAAAGCTGTTGCTAGCCAGCACCCTTCCTTGGAAGCGCTTTCACAGGCGCAGTAACACTGGGGCTTTGCGCTTCTCTACCCACCAAAAGTCACGGTCCTTCTCTTTCCGTCGGTAGACACGAGCTGAGAAATTGCAAACGTCCAGCAATTGCTCAGAGATGAAAAGTGCCAGCACTGAAAGCTGTTGCTAGCCAGCACCCTTCCTTGGAAGCGCTTTTGTAGGCCTAAGAACACTTGGGCTCTGGGCTTCTCTAGCCACCTAATCTGCTCATCCTCTCGCGCACTCTAAAGAGAGCTCAGGTGAGAAATTGCAAATGTCGAGCAATTGCTCAGAGATGAACAGTGCCAGCACTGAAAGCTGTTGCTAGCCAGCACCCTTCCTTGGAAGCGCTTTCACAGGCGCAGCAACACTGGGGCTTTGCGCTTCTCTAGCCACCAAACGTCACGGTCCTTCTCTTTCCGTCTCCTAGACACGAGCTGAGAAATTGCAAACGTGGAGCAATTGCTCAGAGATGAAAAGTGCCAGCACTGAAAGCTCTTGCTAGCCAGCACCCTTCCTTGGAAGCGCTTTCACAGGCGCAGCAACACTGGGGCTTTGCGCTTCTAAACGCACCAAACGTCACGGTCCTTCTCTTTCCGTCTCGTAGACACGAGCTGAGAAATTGCAAACGTCGAGCAATTGCTCAGAGATGAAAAGTGCCAGCACTGAAAGCTGTTGCTAGCCAGCACCCTTCCTTGGAAGCGCTTTCACAGCCGCAGCAACACTGGGGCTTTGCGCTTCTCTAGCCACCAAACGTCACGGTCCTTCTCTTTCCGTCTCGTAGACACGAGCTGAGAAATTGCAAATGTCGAGCAATTGCTCAGAGATGAAAAGTGCCAGCACTGAAAGCTGTTGCTGGCCAGCACCCTTCCTTGGAAGCGCTTTCACAGGCGCAGCAACACTGGGGCTTTGCGCTTCTCTAGCCACCAAACGTCACGGTCCTTCTCTTTCCGTCTCGTAGACACGAGCTGAGAAATTGCAAACGTCGAGCAATTGCTCCGAGATGAAAAGTGCCAGCACTGAAAGCTCTTGCTAGCCAGCACCCTTCCTTGGAAGCGCTTTTGTAGGCCTAAGAACAGTGGGGCTCTGGGCTTCTCTAGCCACCTAATCTTCTGATCATCCTCGCGCGCACTCTAAAGAGAGCTCAGGTGAGAAATTGCAAATGTCGAGCAATTGCTCAGAGATGAAAAGGGCCAGCACTGAAAGCTGTTGCTAGCCAGCACCCTTCCTTGGAAGCGCTTTCACAGGCGCAGCAACACTGGGGCTTTGCGCTTCTCTAGCCACCAAACGTCACGGTCCTTCTCTTTCCGTCTCCTAGACACGAGCTGAGAAATTGCAAACGTGGAGCAATTGCTCAGAGATGAAAAGTGCCAGCACTGAAAGCTGTTGCTAGCCAGCACCCTTCCTTGGAAGCGCTTTCACAGGCGCAGCAACACTGGGGCTTTGCGCTTCTCTACCCACCAAATGTCACGATCCTTCTCTTTCCGTCTCGTAGACACGAGCTGAGAAATTGCAAACGTCCAGCAATTGCTCAGAGATGAAAAGTGCCAGCACTGAAAGCTGTTGCTAGCCAGCACCCTTCCTTGGAAGCGCTTTTGTAGGCCTAAGAACACTGGGGCTCTGGGCTTCCCTAGCCACCTCATCTTCTGCTCATCCTCTCGCGCACTCTAAAGAGAGCTCAGGTGAGAAATTGCAAACGTCGAGCAATTGCTCAGAGATGAAAAGTGCCAGCACTGAAAGCTGTTGCTAGCCAGCACCCTTCCTTGGAAGCGCTTTCACAGGCGCAGTAACACTGGGGCTTTGCGCTTCTCTAGCCACCAAAAGTCACGGTCCTTCTCTTTCCGTCGGTAGACACGAGCTGAGAAATTGCAAACGTCCAGCAATTGCTCAGAGATGAAAAGTGCCAGCACTGAAAGCTGTTGCTAGCCAGCACCCTTCCTTGGAAGCGCTTTTGTAGGCCTAAGAACACTGGGGCTCTGGGCTTCTCTAGCCACCTCATCTTCTGCTCATCCTCTCGCGCACTCTAAAGAGAGCTCAGGTGAGAAATTGCAAACGTCGAGCAATTGCTCAGAGATGAAAAGTGCCAGCACTGAAAGCTGTTGCTAGCCAGCACCCTTCCTTGGAAGCGCTTTCACAGGCGCAGCAACACTGGGGTTTTGCGCTTCTCTAGCCACCAAAAGTCACGGTCCTTCTCTTTCCGTCTCGTAGACACGAGCTGAGAAATTGCAAACGTCGAGCAATTGCTCCGAGATGAAAAGTGCCAGCACTGAAAGCTCTTGCTAGCCAGCACCCTTCCTTGGAAGCGTTTTTGTAGGCCTAAGAACACTGGGGCTCTGGGCTTCTCTAGCCACCTCATCTTCTGCTCATCCTCTCGCGCACTCTAAAGAGAGCTCAGGTGAGAAATTGCAAACGTGGAGCAATTGCTCAGAGATGAAAAGTGCCAGCACTGAAAGCTGTTGCTAGCCAGCACCCTTCCTTGGAAGCGCTTTCACAGGCGCAGCAACACTGGGGCTTTGCGCTTCTCTAGCCACCAAACGTGACGGTCATTCTCTTTCCGTCTCGTAGACACGAGCTGAGAAATTGCAAACGTCGAGCAATTGCTCAGAGATGAAAAGTGCCAGCACTGAAAGCTCTTGCTAGCCAGCACCCTTCCTTGGAAGCGCTTTCACAGGCGCAGCAACACTGGGGTTTTGCGCTTCTCTACCCACCAAACGTCACGGTCCTTCTCTTTCCGTCGGTAGACACGAGCTGAGAAATTGCAAACGTCGAGCAATTGCTCAGAGATGAAAAGTGCCAGCACTGAAAGCTGTTGCTAGCCAGCACCCTTCCTTGGAAGCGCTTTCACAGGCGCAGCAACACTGGGGCTTTGCGCTTCTCTAGCCACCAAAAGTCACGGTCCTTCTCTTTCCGTCGGTAGACACGAGCTGAGAAATTGCAAACGTCCAGCAATTGCTCAGAGATGAAAAGTGCCAGCACTGAAAGCTGTTGCTAGCCAGCACCCTTCCTTGGAAGCGCTTTTGTAGGCCTAAGAACACTGGGGCTCTGGGCTTCTCTAGCCACCTCATCTTCTGCTCATCCTCTCGCGCACTCTAAAGAGAGCTCAGGTGAGAAATTGCAAACGTGGAGCAATTGCTCAGAGATGAAAAGTGCCAGCACTGAAAGCTGTTGCTAGCCAGCACCCTTCCTTGGAAGCGCTTTCACAGGCGCAGCAACACTGGGGCTTTGCGCTTCTCTAGCCACCAAACGTCACGGTCCTTCTCTTTCCGTCTCGTAGACACGAGCTGAGAAATTGCAAACGTGGAGCAATTGCTCAGAGATGAAAAGTGCCAGCACTGAAAGCTGTTGCTAGCCAGCACCCTTCCTTGGAAGCGCTTTCACAGGCGCAGCAACACTGGGGCTTTGCGCTTCTCTAGCCACCAAACGTCACGGTCCTTCTATTTCCGTCTCCTAGACACGAGCTGAGAAATTGCAAACGTCCAGCAATTGCTCAGAGATGAAAAGTGCCAGCACTGAAAGCTCTTGCTAGCCAGCACCCTTCCTTGGAAGCGCTTTCACAGGCGCAGCAACACTGGGGCTTTGCGCTTCTATACGCACCAAACGTCACGGTCCTTCTCTTTCCGTCTCCTAGACACGAGCTGAGAAATTGCAAACGTCGAGCAATTGCTCCGAGATGAAAAGTGCCAGCACTGAAAGCTGTTGCTAGCCAGCACCCTTCCTTGGAAGCGCTTTTGTAGGCCTAAGAACACTGGGGCTCTGGGCTTCTCTAGCCACCTCATCTTCTGCTCATCCTCTCGCGCACTCTAAAGAGAGCTCAGGTGAGAAATTGCAAAAGTCGAGCAATTGCTCCGAGATGAAAAGTGCCAGCACTGAAACTCTTGCTAGCCAGCACCCTTCCTTGGAAGCGCTTTCGCATGTGCAGTAACACTGGGACTTTGCACTTCTATACGCACCAAACGTCACGGTCCTTCTCTTTCCGTCTCCTAGACACGAGCTGAGAAATTGCAAACGTGGAGCAATTGCTCAGAGATGAAAAGTGCCAGCACTGAAAGCTGTTGCTAGCCAGCACACTTCCTTGGAAGCGCTTTTGTAGGCCTAAGAACACTGGGGCTCTGGGCTTCTCTAGCCACCTCATCTTCTGCTAATCCTCGCGCGCACTCTAAAGAGAGCTCAGGTGAGAAATTGCAAATGTCGAGCAATTGCTCCGAGATGAAAAGTGCCAGCACTGAAAGCTCTTGCTAGCCAGCACCCTTCCTTGGAAGCGCTTTCACAGGCGCAGCAACACTGGGGCTTTGCGCTTCTCTACCCACCAAACGTCACGGTCCTTCTCTTTCCGTCTCGTAGACACGAGCTGAGAAATTGCAAACGTCGAGCAATTGCTCCGAGATGAAAAGTGCCAGCACTGAAAGCTCTTGCTAGCCAGCACCCTTCCTTGGAAGCGCTTTCACAGGCGCAGCAACACTGGGGCTTTGCGCTTCTCTACCCACCAAACGTCACGGTCCTTCTCTTTCCGTCGGTAGACACGAGCTGAGAAATTGCAAACGTCGAGCAATTGCTCAGAGATGAAAAGTGCCAGCACTGAAAGCTGTTGCTAGCCAGCACCCTTCCTTGGAAGCGCTTTTGTAGGCCCAAGAACACTGGGGCTCTGGGCTTCTCTAGCCACCTCATCTTCTGCTCATCCTCTCGCGCACTCTAAAGAGAGCTCAGGTGAGAAATTGCAAACGTCGAGCAATTGCTCAGAGATGAAAAGTGCCAGCACTGAAAGCTCTTGCTAGCCAGCACCCTTCCTTGGAAGCGCTTTCACAGGCGCAGCAACACTGGGGCTTTGCGCTTCTCTACCCACCAAGCGTCACGGTCCTTCTCTTTCCGTCTCGTAGACACGAGCTGAGAAATTGCAAACGTCGAGCAATTGCTCAGAGATGAAAAGTGCCAGCACTGAAAGCTGTTGCTAGCCAGCACCCTTCCTTGGAAGCGCTTTCACAGGCGCAGCAACACTGGGGCTTTGCGCTTCTCTAGCCACCAAACGTCACGGTCCTTCTCTTTCCGTCTCGTAGACACGAGCTGAGAAATTGCAAACGTGGAGCAATTGCTCAGAGATGAAAAGTGCCAGCACTGAAAGCTGTTGCTAGCCAGCACCCTTCCTTGGAAGCGTTTTTGTAGGCCTAAGAACACTGGGGCTCTGGGCTTCTCTAGCCACCTCATCTTCTGCTCATCCTCTCGCGCACTCTAAAGAGAGCTCAGGTGAGAAATTGCAAACGTGGAGCAATTGCTCAGAGATGAAAAGTGCCAGCACTGAAAGCTCTTGCTAGCCAGCACCCTTCCTTGGAAGCGCTTTCACAGGCGCAGCAACACTGGGGTTTTGCGCTTCTCTACCCACCAAACGTCACGGTCCTTCTCTTTCCGTCTCTAGACACGAGCTGAGAAATTGCAAACGTGGAGCAATTGCTCAGAGATGAAAAGTGCCAGCACTGAAAGCTGTTGCTAGCCAGCACCCTTCCTTGGAAGCGCTTTCACAGGCGCAGTAACACTGGGGCTTTGCGCTTCTCTACCCACCAAAAGTCACGGTCCTTCTCTTTCCGTCGGTAGACACGAGCTGAGAAATTGCAAACGTCCAGCAATTGCTCAGAGATGAAAAGTGCCAGCACTGAAAGCTGTTGCTAGCCAGCACCCTTCCTTGGAAGCGCTTTTGTAGGCCTAAGAACACTGGGGCTCTGGGCTTCTCTAGCCACCTCATCTTCTGCTCATCCTCTCGCGCACTCTAAAGAGAGCTCAGGTGAGAAATTGCAAAAGTCGAGCAATTGCTCCGAGATGAAAAGTGCCAGCACTGAAACTCTTGCTAGCCAGCACCCTTCCTTGGAAGCGCTTTCGCATGTGCAGTAACACTGGGACTTTGCACTTCTATACGCACCAAACGTCACGGTCCTTCTCTTTCCGTCTCGTAGACACGAGCTGAGAAATTGCAAACGTGGAGCAATTGCTCAGAGATGAAAAGTGCCAGCACTGAAAGCTGTTGCTAGCCAGCACACTTCCTTGGAAGCGCTTTTGTAGGCCTAAGAACACTGGGGCTCTGGGCTTCTCTAGCCACCTCATCTTCTGCTCATCCTCGCGCGCACTCTAAAGAGAGCTCAGGTGAGAAATTGCAAATGTCGAGCAATTGCTCAGAGATGAAAAGTGCCAGCACTGAAAGCTCTTGCTAGCCAGCACCCTTCCTTGGAAGCGCTTTCACAGGCGCAGCAACACTGGGGCTTTGCGCTTCTCTACCCACCAAACGTCACGGTCCTTCTCTTTCCGTCTCGTAGACACGAGCTGAGAAATTGCAAACGTCGAGCAATTGCTCCGAGATGAAAAGTGCCAGCACTGAAAGCTCTTGCTAGCCAGCACCCTTCCTTGGAAGCGCTTTCACAGGCGCAGCAACACTGGGGCTTTGCGCTTCTATACGCACCAAACGTCACGGTCCTTCTCTTTCCGTCGGTAGACACGAGCTGAGAAATTGCAAACGTGGAGCAATTGCTCAGAGATGAAAAGTGCCAGCACTGAAAGCTCTTGCTAGCCAGCACCCTTCCTTGGAAGCGCTTTTGTAGGCCTAAGAACACTGGGGCTCTGGGCTTCTCTAGCCACCTCATCTTCTGCTCATCCTCGCGCGCACTCTAAAGAGAGCTCAGGTGAGAAATTGCAAACGTCGAGCAATTGCTCAGAGATGAAAAGTGCCAGCACTGAAAGCTCTTGCTAGCCAGCACCCTTCCTTGGAAGCGCTTTCACAGGCGCAGCAACACTGGGGATTTGCGCTTGTCTACGCACCAAATGTCACGGTCCTTCTCTTTCCGTCTTGTAGACACGAGCTGAGAAATTGCAAACGACGAGCAATTGCTCAGAGATGAAAAGTGCCAGCACTGAAAGCTCTTGCTAGCCAGCACCCTTCCTTGGAAGCGCTTTCACAGGCGCAGCAACACTGGGGCTTTGCGCTTCTCTAGCCACCAAGCGTCACGGTCCTTCTCTTTCCGTCTCGTAGACACGAGCTGAGAAATTGCAAACGTCGAGCAATTGCTCCGAGATGAAAAGTGCCAGCACTGAAAGCTGTTGCTAGCCAGCACCCTTCCTTGGAAGCGCTTTCACAGGCGCAGCAACACTGGGGCTTTGCGCTTCTCTACCCACCAAAAGTCACGGTCATTCTCTTTCCGTCGGTAGACACGAGCTGAGAAATTGCAAACGTCGAGCAATTGCTCAGAGATGAAAAGTGCCAGCACTGAAAGCTCTTGCTAGCCAGCACCCTTCCTTGGAAGCGCTTTTGTAGGCCTAAGAACACTGGGGCTCTGGGCTTCTCTAGCCACCTAATCTTCTGCTCATCCTCGCGCGCACTCTAAAGAGAGCTCAGGTGAGAAATTGCAAATGTCGAGCAATTGCTCAGAGATGAAAAGGGCCAGCACTGAAAGCTGTTGCTAGCCAGCACCCTTCCTTGGAAGCGCTTTCACAGGCGCAGCAACACTGGGGCTTTGCGCTTCTATACGCACCAAACGTCACGGTCCTTCTCTTTCCGTCTCCTAGACACGAGCTGAGAAATTGCAAACGTGGAGCAATTGCTCAGAGATGAAAAGTGCCAGCAGTGAAAGCTCTTGCTAGCCAGCACCCTTCCTTGGAAGCGCTTTCACAGGCGCAGCAACACTGGGGCTTTGCGCTTCTCTACCCACCAAATGTCACGATCCTTCTCTTTCCGTCTCGTAGACACGAGCTGAGAAATTGCAAACGTCCAGCAATTGCTCAGAGATGAAAAGTGCCAGCACTGAAAGCTGTTGCTAGCCAGCACCCTTCCTTGGAAGCGCTTTTGTAGGCCTAAGAACACTGGGGCTCTGGGCTTCCCTAGCCACCTCATCTTCTGCTCATCCTCTCGCGCACTCTAAAGAGAGCTCAGGTGAGAAATTGCAAACGTCGAGCAATTGCTCAGAGATGAAAAGTGCCAGCACTGAAAGCTGTTGCTAGCCAGCACCCTTCCTTGGAAGCGCTTTCACAGGCGCAGTAACACTGGGGCTTTGCGCTTCTCTACCCACCAAAAGTCACGGTCCTTCTCTTTCCGTCGGTAGACACGAGCTGAGAAATTGCAAACGTCCAGCAATTGCTCAGAGATGAAAAGTGCCAGCACTGAAAGCTGTTGCTAGCCAGCACCCTTCCTTGGAAGCGCTTTTGTAGGCCTAAGAACACTGGGGCTCTGGGCTTCTCTAGCCACCTCATCTTCTGCTCATCCTCTCGCGCACTCTAAAGAGAGCTCAGGTGAGAAATTGCAAACGTGGAGCAATTGCTCAGAGATGAAAAGTGCCAGCACTGAAAGCTGTTGCTAGCCAGCACCCTTCCTTGGAAGCGCTTTCACAGGCGCAGCAACACTGGGGTTTTGCGCTTCTCTAGTCACCAAACGTCACGGTCCTTCTCTTTCCGTCTCGTAGACACGAGCTGAGAAATTGCAAACGTCCAGCAATTGCTCCGAGATGAAAAGTGCCAGCACTGAAAGCTGTTGCTAGCCAGCACCCTTCCTTGGAAGCGCTTTTGTAGGCCTAAGAACACTGGGGCTCTGGGCTTCTCTAGCCACCTCATCTTCTGCTCATCCTCTCGCGCACTCTAAAGAGAGCTCAGGTGAGAAATTGCAAACGTGGAGCAATTGCTCAGAGATGAAAAGTGCCAGCACTGAAAGCTGTTGCTAGCCAGCACCCTTCCTTGGAAGCGCTTTCACAGGCGCAGCAACACTGGGGCTTTGCGCTTCTCTACCCACCAAACGTCACGGTCCTTCTCTTTCCGTCTCCTAGACACGAGCTGAGAAATTGCAAACGTCGAGCAATTGCTCAGAGATGAAAAGTGCCAGCACTGAAAGCTCTTGCTAGCCAGCACCCTTCCTTGGAAGCGCTTTCACAGGCGCAGCAACACTGGGGTTTTGCGCTTCTCTACCCACCAAACGTCACGGTCCTTCTCTTTCCGTCGGTAGACACGAGCTGAGAAATTGCAAACGTCGAGCAATTGCTCAGAGATGAAAAGTGCCAGCACTGAAAGCTGTTGCTAGCCAGCACCCTTCCTTGGAAGCGCTTTCACAGCCGCAGCAACACTGGGGCTTTGCGCTTCTCTACCCACCAAAAGTCACGGTCCTTCTCTTTCCGTCGGTAGACACGAGCTGAGAAATTGCAAACGTCCAGCAATTGCTCAGAGATGAAAAGTGCCAGCACTGAAAGCTGTTGCTAGCCAGCACCCTTCCTTGGAAGCGCTTTTGTAGGGCTAAGAACACTGGGGCTCTGGGCTTCTCTAGCCACCTCATCTTCTGCTCATCCTCTCGCGCACTCTAAAGAGAGCTCAGGTGAGAAATTGCAAACGTGGAGCAATTGCTCAGAGATGAAAAGTGCCAGCACTGAAAGCTCTTGCTAGCCAGCACCCTTCCTTGGAAGCGCTTTCACAGGCGCAGCAACACTGGGGCTTTGCGCTTCTCTAGCCACCAAACGTCACGGTCCTTCTCTTTCCGTCTCGTAGACACGAGCTGAGAAATTGCAAACGTGGAGCAATTGCTCAGAGATGAAAAGTGCCAGCACTGAAAGCTGTTGCTAGCCAGCACCCTTCCTTGGAAGCGCTTTCACAGGCGCAGCAACACTGGGGCTTTGCGCTTCTCTAGCCACCAAACGTCACGGTCCTTCTATTTCCGTCTCGTAGACACGAGCTGAGAAATTGCAAACGTCCAGCAATTGCTCAGAGATGAAAAGTGCCAGCACTGAAAGCTCTTGCTAGCCAGCACCCTTCCTTGGAAGCGCTTTCACAGGCGCAGCAACACTGGGGCTTTGCACTTCTATACGCACCAAACGTCACGGTCCTTCTCTTTCCGTCTCGTAGACACGAGCTGAGAAATTGCAAACGTCCAGCAATTGCTCCGAGATGAAAAGTGCCAGCACTGAAAGCTGTTGCTAGCCAGCACCCTTCCTTGGAAGCGCTTTTGTAGGCCTAAGAACACTGGGGCTCTGGGCTTCTCTAGCCACCTCATCTTCTGCTCATCCTCTCGCGCACTCTAAAGAGAGCTCAGGTGAGAAATTGCAAAAGTCGAGCAATTGCTCCGAGATGAAAAGTGCCAGCACTGAAACTCTTGCTAGCCAGCACCCTTCCTTGGAAGCGCTTTCGCATGTGCAGTAACACTGGGACTTTGCACTTCTATACGCACCAAACGTCACGGTCCTTCTCTTTCCGTCTCGTAGACACGAGCTGAGAAATTGCAAACGTCCAGCAATTGCTCAGAGATGAAAAGTGCCAGCACTGAAAGCTGTTGCTAGCCAGCACACTTCCTTGGAAGCGCTTTTGTAGGCCTAAGAACACTGGGGCTCTGGGCTTCTCTAGCCACCTCATCTTCTGCTCATCCTCGCGCGCACTCTAAAGAGAGCTCAGGTGAGAAATTGCAAATGTCGAGCAATTGCTCAGAGATGAAAAGTGCCAGCACTGAAAGCTCTTGCTAGCCAGCACCCTTCCTTGGAAGCGCTTTCACAGGCGCAGTAACACTGGGGCTTTGCGCTTCTCTACCCACCAAACGTCACGGTCCTTCTCTTTCCGTCTCGTAGACACGAGCTGAGAAATTGCAAACGTCGAGCAATTGCTCCGAGATGAAAAGTGCCAGCACTGAAAGCTCTTGCTAGCCAGCACCCTTCCTTGGAAGCGCTTTCACAGGCGCAGCAACACTGGGGCTTTGCGCTTCTCTACCCACCAAACGTCACGGTCCTTCTCTTTCCGTCGGTAGACACGAGCTGAGAAATTGCAAACGTGGAGCAATTGCTCAGAGATGAAAACTGCCAGCACTGAAAGCTGTTGCTAGCCAGCACCCTTCCTTGGAAGCGCTTTTGTAGGCCTAAGAACACTGGGGCTCTGGGCTTCTCTAGCCACCTCATCTTCTGCTCATCCTCTCGCGCACTCTAAAGAGAGCTCAGGTGAGAAATTGCAAACGTCGAGCAATTGCTCAGAGATGAAAAGTGCCAGCACTGAAAGCTCTTGCTAGCCAGCACCCTTCCTTGGAAGCGCTTTCACAGGCGTAGCAACACTGGGGCTTTGCGCTTCTCTACGCACCAAATGTCACGGTCCTTCTCTTTCCGTCTCGTAGACACGAGCTGAGAAATTGCAAACGTCGAGCAATTGCTCAGAGATGAAAAGTGCCAGCACTGAAAGCTGTTGCTAGCCAGCACCCTTCCTTGGAAGCGCTTTCACAGGCGCAGCAACACTGGGGCTTTGCGCTTCTCTAGCCACCAAGCGTCACGGTCCTTCTCTTTCCGTCTCGTAGACACGAGCTGAGAAATTGCAAACGTCGAGCAATTGCTCCGAGATGAAAAGTGCCAGCACTGAAAGCTGTTGCTAGCCAGCACCCTTCCTTGGAAGCGCTTTTGTAGGCCTAAGAACACTGGGGCTCTGGGCTTCTCTAGCCACCTCATCTTCTGCTCATCCTCTCGCGCACTCCAAAGAGAGCTCAGGTGAGAAATTGCAAACGTCGAGCAATTGCTCAGAGATGAAAAGTGCCAGCACTGAAAGCTCTTGCTAGCCAGCACCCTTCCTTGGAAGCGCTTTCACAGGCGCAGCAACACTGGGGCTTTGCGCTTCTCTAGCCACCAAAAGTCACGGTCCTTCTCTTTCCGTCTCGTAGACACGAGCTGAGAAATTGCAAACGTCGAGCAATTGCTCAGAGATGAAAAGTGCCAGCACTGAAAGCTGTTGCTAGCCAGCACCCTTCCTTGGAAGCGCTTTTGTAGGCCTAAGAACACTGGGGCTCTGGGCTTCCCTAGCCACCTCATCTTCTGCTCATCCTCTCGCGCACTCTAAAGAGAGCTCAGGTGAGAAATTGCAAACGTCGAGCAATTGCTCAGAGATGAAAAGTGCCAGCACTGAAAGCTGTTGCTAGCCAGCACCCTTCCTTGGAAGCGCTTTCACAGGCGCAGTAACACTGGGGCTTTGCGCTTCTCTAGCCACCAAAAGTCACGGTCCTTCTCTTTCCGTCGGTAGACACGAGCTGAGAAATTGCAAACGTGGAGCAATTGCTCAGAGATGAAAAGTGCCAGCACTGAAAGCTGTTGCTAGCCAGCACCCTTCCTTGGAAGCGCTTTTGTAGGCCTAAGAACACTGGGGCTCTGGGCTTCTCTAGCCACCTCATCTTCTGCTCATCCTCTCGCGCACTCTAAAGAGAGCTCAGGTGAGAAATTGCAAACGTGGAGCAATTGCTCAGAGATGAAAAGTGCCAGCACTGAAAGCTGTTGCTAGCCAGCACCCTTCCTTGGAAGCGCTTTCACAGGCGCAGCAACACTGGGGTTTTGCGCTTCTCTAGTCACCAAACGTCACGGTCCTTCTCTTTCCGTCTCGTAGACACGAGCTGAGAAATTGCAAACGTCGAGCAATTGCTCCGAGATGAAAAGTGCCAGCACTGAAAGCTGTTGCTAGCCAGCACCCTTCCTTGGAAGCGCTTTTGTAGGCCTAAGAACAGTGGGGCTCTGGGCTTCTCTAGCCACCTCATCTTCTGCTCATCCTCTCGCGCAGTCTAAAGAGAGCTCAGGTGAGAAATTGCAAACGTGGAGCAATTGCTCAGAGATGAAAAGTGCCAGCACTGAAAGCTGTTGCTAGCCAGCACCCTTCCTTGGAAGCGCTTTCACAGGCGCAGCAACACTGGGGCTTTGCGCTTCTCTACCCACCAAACGTCACGGTCATTCTCTTTCCGTCTCGTAGACACGAGCTGAGAAATTGCAAACGTCGAGCAATTGCTCAGAGATGAAAAGTGCCAGCACTGAAAGCTGTTGCTAGCCAGCACCCTTCCTTGGAAGCGCTTTCACAGGCGCAGCAACACTGGGGTTTTGCGCTTCTCTACCCACCAAACGTCACGGTCCTTCTCTTTCCGTCTCGTAGACACGAGCTGAGAAATTGCAAACGTCGAGCAATTGCTCAGAGATGAAAAGTGCCAGCACTGAAAGCTGTTGCTAGCCAGCACCCTTCCTTGGAAGCGCTTTCACAGCCGCAGCAACACTGGGGCTTTGCGCTTCTCTACCCACCAAAAGTCACGGTCCTTCTCTTTCCGTCGGTAGACACGAGCTGAGAAATTGCAAACGTCGAGCAATTGCTCAGAGATGAAAAGTGCCAGCACTGAAAGCTGTTGCTAGCCAGCACCCTTCCTTGGAAGCGCTTTTGTAGGGCTAAGAACACTGGGGCTCTGGGCTTCTCTAGCCACCTCATCTTCTGCTCATCCTCTCACGCACTCTAAAGAGAGCTCAGGTGAGAAATTGCAAACGTGGAGCAATTGCTCAGAGATGAAAAGTGCCAGCACTGAAAGCTGTTGCTAGCCAGCACCCTTCCTTGGAAGCGCTTTCACAGGCGCAGCAACACTGGGGCTTTGCGCTTCTCTAGCCACCAAACGTCACGGTCCTTCTCTTTCCGTCTCGTAGACACGAGCTGAGAAATTGCAAACGTGGAGCAATTGCTCAGAGATGAAAAGTGCCAGCACTGAAAGCTGTTGCTAGCCAGCACCCTTCCTTGGAAGCGCTTTCACAGGCGCAGCAACACTGGGGCTTTGCGCTTCTCTACCCACCAAACGTCACGGTCCTTCTATTTCCGTCTCGTAGACACGAGCTGAGAAATTGCAAACGTCCAGCAATTGCTCAGAGATGAAAAGTGCCAGCACTGAAAGCTCTTGCTAGCCAGCACCCTTCCTTGGAAGCGCTTTCACAGGCGCAGCAACACTGGGGCTTTGCGCTTCTCTAGCCACCAAACGTCACGGTCCTTCTCTTTCCGTCTCGTAGACACGAGCTGAGAAATTGCAAACGTCGAGCAATTGCTCCGAGATGAAAAGTGCCAGCACTGAAAGCTGTTGCTAGCCAGCACCCTTCCTTGGAAGCGCTTTTGTAGGGCTAAGAACACTGGGGCTCTGGGCTTCTCTAGCCACCTCATCTTCTGCTCATCCTCTCGCGCACTCTAAAGAGAGCTCAGGTGAGAAATTGCAAAAGTCGAGCAATTGCTCCGAGATGAAAAGTGCCAGCACTGAAACTCTTGCTAGCCAGCACCCTTCCTTGGAAGCGCTTTCGCATGTGCAGTAACACTGGGACTTTGCACTTCTATACGCACCAAACGTCACGGTCCTTCTCTTTCCGTCTCCTAGACACGAGCTGAGAAATTGCAAACGTGGAGCAATTGCTCAGAGATGAAAAGTGCCAGCACTGAAAGCTGTTGCTAGCCAGCACACTTCCTTGGAAGCGCTTTTGTAGGCCTAAGAACACTGGGGCTCTGGGCTTCTCTAGCCACCTAATCTTGTGCTCATCCTCTCGCGCACTCTAAAGAGAGCTCAGGTGAGAAATTGCAAACGTCGAGCAATTGCTCAGAGATGAAAAGTGCCAGCACTGAAAGCTCTTGCTAGCCAGCACCCTTCCTTGGAAGCGCTTTCACAGGCGCAGCAACACTGGGGCTTTGCGCTTCTCTACGCACCAAATGTCACGGTCCTTCTCTTTCCGTCTTGTAGACACGAGCTGAGAAATTGCAAACGACGAGCAATTGCTCCGAGATGAAAAGTGCCAGCACTGAAAGCTCTTGCTAGCCAGCACCCTTCCTTGGAAGCGCTTTCACAGGCGCAGCAACACTGGGGCTTTGCGCTTCTCTAGCCACCAGGCGTCACGGTCCTTCTCTTTCCGTCTCGTAGACACGAGCTGAGAAATTGCAAACGTCGAGCAATTGCTCAGAGATGAAAAGTGCCAGCACTGAAAGCTGTTGCTAGCCAGCACCCTTCCTTGGAAGCGCTTTCACAGGCGCAGCAACACTGGGGCTTTGCGCTTCTCTACCCACCAAAAGTCACGGTCATTCTCTTTCCGTCGGTAGACACGAGCTGAGAAATTGCAAACGTCGAGCAATTGCTCAGAGATGAAAAGTGCCAGCACTGAAAGCTGTTGCTAGCCAGCACCCTTCCTTGGAAGCGCTTTTGTAGGCCTAAGAACACTGAGGCTCTGGGCTTCTCTAGCCACCTCATCTTCTGCTCATCCTCTCGCGCAGTCTAAAGAGAGCTCAGGTGAGAAATTACAAACGTCGAGCAATTGCTCAGAGATGAAAAGTGCCAGCACTGAAAGCTGTTGCTAGCCAGCACCCTTCCTTGGAAGCGCTTTCACAGGCGCAGCAACACTGGGGCTTTGCGCTTCTATACGCACCAAATGTCACGGTCCTTCTCTTTCCGTCTTGTAGACACGAGCTGAGAAATTGCAAAAGTCCAGCAATTGCTCAGAGATGAAAAGTGCCAGCACTGAAAGCTCTTGCTAGCCAGCACCCTTCCTTGGAAGCGCTTTCACAGGCGCAGCAACACTGGGGCTTTGCGCTTCTAAACGCACCAAGCATCACGGTCATTCTCTTTCCGTCTCGTAGACACGAGCTGAGAAATTGCAAACGTCCAGCAATTGCTCCGAGATGAAAAGTGCCAGCACTGAAAGCTGTTGCTAGCCAGCACCCTTCCTTGGAAGCGCTTTTGTAGGCCTAAGAACACTGGGGCTCTGGGCTTCTCTAGCCACCTCATCTTCTGCTCATCCTCTCGCGCACTCTAAAGAGAGCTCAGGTGAGAAATTGCAAACGACGAGCAATTGCTCAGAGATGAAAAGTGCCAGCACTAAAAGCTCTTGCTAGCCAGCACCCTTCCTTGGAAGCGCTTTCACAGGCGCAGCAACACTGGGGCTTTGCGCTTCTAAACGCACCAAACGTCACGGTCCTTCTCTTTCCGTCTCGTAGACACGAGCTGAGAAATTGCAAACGTCGAGCAATTGCTCAGAGATGAAAAGTGCCAGCACTGAAAGCTCTTGCTAGCCAGCACCCTTCCTTGGAAGCGCTTTCACAGCCGCAGCAACACTGGGGCTTTGCGCTTCTCTAGCCACCAAACGTCACGGTCCTTCTCTTTCCGTCTCGTAGACACGAGCTGAGAAATTGCAAATGTCGAGCAATTGCTCAGAGATGAAAAGTGCCAGCACTGAAAGCTGTTGCTGGCCAGCACCCTTCCTTGGAAGCGCTTTCACAGGCGCAGCAACACTGGGGCTTTGCGCTTCTCTAGCCACCAAACGTCACGGTCCTTCTCTTTCCGTCTTGTAGACACGAGCTGAGAAATTGCAAACGTCGAGCAATTGCTCAGAGATGAAAAGTGCCAGCACTGAAAGCTCTTGCTAGCCAGCACCCTTCCTTGGAAGCGCTTTTGTAGGCCTAAGAACACTGGGGCTCTGGGCTTCTCTAGCCACCTCATCTTCTGCTCATCCTCTCGCGCACTCTAAAGAGAGCTCAGGTGAGAAATTGCAAATGTCGAGCAATTGCTCAGAGATGAAAAGGGCCAGCACTGAAAGCTGTTGCTAGCCAGCACCCTTCCTTGGAAGCGCTTTCACAGGCGCAGCAACACTGGGGCTTTGCGCTTCTATACGCACCAAACGTCACGGTCCTTCTCTTTCCGTCTCGTAGACACGAGCTGAGAAATTGCAAACGTGGAGCAATTGCTCAGAGATGAAAAGTGCCAGCACTGAAAGCTCTTGCTAGCCAGCACCCTTCCTTGGAAGCGCTTTCACAGGCGCAGCAACACTGGGGCTTTGCGCTTCTCTACCCACCAAATGTCACGATCCTTCTCTTTCCGTCTCGTAGACACGAGCTGAGAAATTGCAAACGTCGAGCAATTGCTCAGAGATGAAAAGTGCCAGCACTGAAAGCTGTTGCTAGCCAGCACCCTTCCTTGGAAGCGCTTTTGTAGGCCTAAGAACACTTGGGCTCTGGGCTTCCCTAGCCACCTCATCTTCTGCTCATCCTCTCGCGCACTCTAAAGAGAGCTCAGGTGAGAAATTGCAAACGTCGAGCAATTGCTCAGAGATGAAAAGTGCCAGCACTGAAAGCTCTTGCTAGCCAGCACCCTTCCTTGGAAGCGCTTTCACAGGCGCAGTAACACTGGGGCTTTGCGCTTCTCTACCCACCAAAAGTCACGGTCCTTCTCTTTCCGTCGGTAGACACGAGCTGAGAAATTGCAAACGTCGAGCAATTGCTCAGAGATGAAAAGTGCCAGCACTGAAAGCTGTTGCTAGCCAGCACCCTTCCTTGGAAGCGCTTTTGTAGGCCTAAGAATAGTGGGGCTCTGGGCTTCTCTAGCCACCTCATCTTCTGCTCATCCTCTCGCGCACTCTAAAGAGAGCTCAGGTGAGAAATTGCAAACGACGAGCAATTGCTCAGAGATGAAAAGTGCCAGCACTGAAAGCTGTTGCTAGCCAGCACCCTTCCTTGGAAGCGCTTTCACAGGCGCAGCAACACTGGGGTTTTGCGCTTCTCTAGCCACCAAACGTCACGGTCCTTCTCTTTCCGTCTCGTAGACACGAGCTGAGAAATTGCAAACGTCCAGCAATTGCTCCGAGATGAAAAGTGCCAGCACTGAAAGCTGTTGCTAGCCAGCACCCTTCCTTGGAAGCGTTTTTGTAGGCCTAAGAACACTGGGGCTCTGGGCTTCTCTAGCCACCTCATCTTCTGCTCATCCTCTCGCGCACTCTAAAGAGAGCTCAGGTGAGAAATTGCAAACGTGGAGCAATTGCTCAGAGATGAAAAGTGCCAGCACTGAAAGCTCTTGCTAGCCAGCACCCTTCCTTGGAAGCGCTTTCACAGGCGCAGCAACACTGGGGTTTTGCGCTTCTCTACCCACCAAACGTCACGGTCCTTCTCTTTCCGTCTCTAGACACGAGCTGAGAAATTGCAAACGTCGAGCAATTGCTCAGAGATGAAAAGTGCCAGCACTGAAAGCTGTTGCTAACCAGCACCCTTCCTTGGAAGCGCTTTCACAGGCGCAGCAACACTGGGGCTTTGCGCTTCTCTACCCACCAAAAGTCACGGTCCTTCTCTTTCCGTCGGTAGACACGAGCTGAGAAATTGCAAACGTCCAGCAATTGCTCAGAGATGAAAAGTGCCAGCACTGAAAGCTGTTGCTAGCCAGCACCCTTCCTTGGAAGCGCTTTTGTAGGGCTAAGAACACTGGGGCTCTGGGCTTCTCTAGCCACCTCATCTTCTGCTCATCCTCTCGCGCACTCTAAAGAGAGCTCAGGTGAGAAATTGCAAACGTGGAGCAATTGCTCAGAGATGAAAAGTGCCAGCACTGAAAGCTCTTGCTAGCCAGCACCCTTCCTTGGAAGCGCTTTCACAGGCACAGCAACACTGGGGCTTTGCGCTTCTCTACCCACCAAACGTCACGGTCCTTCTCTTTCCGTCTCCTAGACACGAGCTGAGAAATTGCAAACGTGGAGCAATTGCTCAGAGATGAAAAGTGCCAGCACTGAAAGCTGTTGCTAGCCAGCACCCTTCCTTGGAAGCGCTTTCACAGGCGCAGCAACACTGGGGCTTTGCGCTTCTCTAGCCACCAAACGTCACGGTCCTTCTATTTCCGTCTCGTAGACACGAGCTGAGAAATTGCAAACGTCCAGCAATTGCTCAGAGATGAAAAGTGCCAGCACTGAAAGCTCTTGCTAGCCAGCACCCTTCCTTGGAAGCGCTTTCACAGGCGCAGCAACACTGGGGCTTTGCGCTTCTATACGCACCAAACGTCACGGTCCTTCTCTTTCCGTCTCGTAGACACGAGCTGAGAAATTGCAAACGTCGAGCAATTGCTCCGAGATGAAAAGTGCCAGCACTGAAAGCTGTTGCTAGCCAGCACCCTTCCTTGGAAGCGCTTTTGTAGGCCTAAGAACACTGGGGCTCTGGGCTTCTCTAGCCACCTCATCTTCTGCTCATCCTCTCGCGCACTCTAAAGAGAGCTCAGGTGAGAAATTGCAAAAGTCGAGCAATTGCTCCGAGATGAAAAGTGCCAGCACTGAAAGCTGTTGCTAGCCAGCACCCTTCCTTGGAAGCGCTTTCGCATGTGCAGTAACACTGGGACTTTGCACTTCTATACGCACCAAACGTCACGGTCCTTCTCTTTCCGTCTCGTAGACACGAGCTGAGAAATTGCAAACGTGGAGCAATTGCTCAGAGATGAAAAGTGCCAGCACTGAAAGCTGTTGCTAGCCAGCACACTTCCTTGGAAGCGCTTTTGTAGGCCTAAGAACACTGGGGCTCTGGGCTTCTCTAGCCACCTCATCTTCTGCTCATCCTCGCGCGCACTCTAAAGAGAGCTCAGGTGAGAAATTGCAAATGTCGAGCAATTGCTCAGAGATGAAAAGTGCCAGCACTGAAAGCTCTTGCTAGCCAGCACCCTTCCTTGGAAGCGCTTTCACAGGCGCAGCAACACTGGGGCTTTGCGCTTCTCTACCCACCAAACGTCACGGTCCTTCTCTTTCCGTCTCCTAGACACGAGCTGAGAAATTGCAAACGTCGAGCAATTGCTCAGAGATGAAAAGTGCCAGCACTGAAAGCTCTTGCTAGCCAGCACCCTTCCTTGGAAGCGCTTTCACAGGCGCAGCAACACTGGGGCTTTGCGCTTCTCTACCCACCAAACGTCACGGTCCTTCTCTTTCCGTCGGTAGACACGAGCTGAGAAATTGCAAACGTGGAGCAATTGCTCAGAGATGAAAAGTGCCAGCACTGAAAGCTCTTGCTAGCCAGCACCCTTCCTTGGAAGCGCTTTTGTAGGCCTAAGAACATGGGGGCTCTGGGCTTCTCTAGCCACCTCATCTTCTGCTCATCCTCTCGCGCACTCTAAAGAGAGCTCAGGTGAGAAATTGCAAACGTCGAGCAATTGCTCAGAGATGAAAAGTGCCAGCACTGAAAGCTGTTGCTAGCCAGCACCCTTCCTTGGAAGCGCTTTCACAGGCGCAGCAACACTGGGGATTTGCGCTTGTCTACGCACCAAATGTCACGGTCCTTCTCTTTCCGTCTTGTAGACACGAGCTGAGAAATTGCAAACGACGAGCAATTGCTCAGAGATGAAAAGTGCCAGCACTGAAAGCTCTTGCTAGCCAGCACCCTTCCTTGGAAGCGCTTTCACAGGCGCAGCAACACTGGGGCTTTGCGCTTCTCTAGCCACCAAGCGTCACGGTCCTTCTCTTTCCGTCTCGTAGACACGAGCTGAGAAATTGCAAACGTCGAGCAATTGCTCCGAGATGAAAAGTGCCAGCACTGAAAGCTGTTGCTAGCCAGCACCCTTCCTTGGAAGCGCTTTCACAGGCGCAGCAACACTGGGGCTTTGCGCTTCTCTACCCACCAAAAGTCACGGTCATTCTCTTTCCGTCGGTAGACACGAGCTGAGAAATTGCAAACGTCGAGCAATTGCTCAGAGATGAAAAGTGCCAGCACTGAAAGCTGTTGCTAGCCAGCACCCTTCCTTGGAAGCGCTTTTGTAGGCCTAAGAACACTGGGGCTCTGGGCTTCTCTAGCCACCTAATCTTCTGCTCATCCTCTCGCGCACTCTAAAGAGAGCTCAGGTGAGAAATTGCAAACGTCGAGCAATTGCTCAGAGATGAAAAGTGCCAGCACTGAAAGCTCTTGCTAGCCAGCACCCTTCCTTGGAAGCGCTTTCACAGGCGCAGCAGCACTGGGGCTTTGCGCTTCTATACGCACCAAACGTCACGGTCCTTCTCTTTCCGTCTCGTAGACACGAGCTGAGAAATTGCAAACGTCGAGCAATTGCTCAGAGATGAAAAGTGCCAGCACTGAAAGCTGTTGCTAGCCAGCACCCTTCCTTGGAAGCGCTTTCACAGGCGCAGCAACACTGGGGCTTTGCGCTTCTCTAGCCACCAAACGTCACGGTCCTTCTCTTTCCGTCTCGTAGACACGAGCTGAGAAATTGCAAATGTCGAGCAATTGCTCAGAGATGAAAAGTGCCAGCACTGAAAGCTGTTGCTGGCCAGCACCCTTCCTTGGAAGCGCTTTCACAGGCGCAGCAACACTGGGGCTTTGCGCTTCTCTACCCACCAAACGTCACGGTCCTTCTCTTTCCGTCTCCTAGACACGAGCTGAGAAATTGCAAACGTCGAGCAATTGCTCCGAGATGAAAAGTGCCAGCACTGAAAGCTCTTGCTAGCCAGCACCCTTCCTTGGAAGCGCTTTCACAGGCGCAGCAACACTGGGGCTTTGCGCTTCTCTACCCACCAAATGTCACGATCCTTCTCTTTCCGTCTCGTAGACACGAGCTGAGAAATTGCAAACGTCCAGCAATTGCTCAGAGATGAAAAGTGCCAGCACTGAAAGCTGTTGCTAGCCAGCACCCTTCCTTGGAAGCGCTTTTGTAGGCCTAAGAACACTGGGGCTCTGGGCTTCCCTAGCCACCTCATCTTCTGCTCATCCTCTCGCGCACTCTAAAGAGAGCTCAGGTGAGAAATTGCAAACGTCGAGCAATTGCTCAGAGATGAAAAGTGCCAGCACTGAAAGCTGTTGCTAGCCAGCACCCTTCCTTGGAAGCGCTTTCACAGGCGCAGTAACACTGGGGCTTTGCGCTTCTCTACCCACCAAAAGTCACGGTCCTTCTCTTTCCGTCGGTAGACACGAGCTGAGAAATTGCAAACGTCCAGCAATTGCTCAGAGATGAAAAGTGCCAGCACTGAAAGCTGTTGCTAGCCAGCACCCTTCCTTGGAAGCGCTTTTGTAGGCCTAAGAACACTGGGGCTCTGGGCTTCTCTAGCCACCTCATCTTCTGCTCATCCTCTCGCGCACTCTAAAGAGAGCTCAGGTGAGAAATTGCAAACGTGGAGCAATTGCTCAGAGATGAAAAGTGCCAGCACTGAAAGCTGTTGCTAGCCAGCACCCTTCCTTGGAAGCGCTTTCACAGGCGCAGCAACACTGGGGTTTTGCGCTTCTCTAGTCACCAAAAGTCACGGTCCTTCTCTTTCCGTCTCGTAGACACGAGCTGAGAAATTGCAAACGTCCAGCAATTGCTCCGAGATGAAAAGTGCCAGCACTGAAAGCTGTTGCTAGCCAGCACCCTTCCTTGGAAGCGCTTTTGTAGGCCTAAGAACACTGGGGCTCTGGGCTTCTCTAGCCACCTCATCTTCTGCTCATCCTCTCGCGCACTCTAAAGAGAGCTCAGGTGAGAAATTGCAAACGTGGAGCAATTGCTCAGAGATGAAAAGTGCCAGCACTGAAAGCTGTTGCTAGCCAGCACCCTTCCTTGGAAGCGCTTTCACAGGCGCAGCAACACTGGGGCTTTGCGCTTCTCTACCCACCAAACGTCACGGTCATTCTCTTTCCGTCTCGTAGACACGAGCTGAGAAATTGCAAACGTCGAGCAATTGCTCAGAGATGAAAAGTGCCAGCACTGAAAGCTGTTGCTAGCCAGCACCCTTCCTTGGAAGCGCTTTCACAGGCGCAGCAACACTGGGGTTTTGCGCTTCTCTAGCCACCAAACGTCACGGTCCTTCTCTTTCCGTCGGTAGACACGAGCTGAGAAATTGCAAACGTCGAGCAATTGCTCAGAGATGAAAAGTGCCAGCACTGAAAGCTGTTGCTAGCCAGCACCCTTCCTTGGAAGCGCTTTCACAGCCGCAGCAACACTGGGGCTTTGCGCTTCTCTACCCACCAAAAGTCACGGTCCTTCTCTTTCCGTCGGTAGACACGAGCTGAGAAATTGCAAACGTCCAGCAATTGCTCAGAGATGAAAAGTGCCAGCACTGAAAGCTGTTGCTAGCCAGCACCCTTCCTTGGAAGCGCTTTTGTAGGCCTAAGAACACTGGGGCTCTGGGCTTCTCTAGCCACCTCATCTTCTGCTCATCCTCTCGCGCACTCTAAAGAGAGCTCAGGTGAGAAATTGCAAACGTGGAGCAATTGCTCAGAGATGAAAAGTGCCAGCACTGAAAGCTCTTGCTAGCCAGCACCCTTCCTTGGAAGCGCTTTCACAGGCGCAGCAACACTGGGGCTTTGCGCTTCTCTAGCCACCAAACGTCACGGTCCTTCTCTTTCCGTCTCGTAGACACGAGCTGAGAAATTGCAAACGTGGAGCAATTGCTCAGAGATGAAAAGTGCCAGCACTGAAAGCTGTTGCTAGCCAGCACCCTTCCTTGGAAGCGCTTTCACAGGCGCAGCAACACTGGGGCTTTGCGCTTCTCTAGCCACCAAACGTCACGGTCCTTCTATTTCCGTCTCGTAGACACGAGCTGAGAAATTGCAAACGTCCAGCAATTGCTCAGAGATGAAAAGTGCCAGCACTGAAAGCTCTTGCTAGCCAGCACCCTTCCTTGGAAGCGCTTTCACAGGCGCAGCAACACTGGGGCTTTGCACTTCTATACGCACCAAACGTCACGGTCCTTCTCTTTCCGTCTCGTAGACACGAGCTGAGAAATTGCAAACGTCCAGCAATTGCTCCGAGATGAAAAGTGCCAGCACTGAAAGCTGTTGCTAGCCAGCACCCTTCCTTGGAAGCGCTTTTGTAGGCCTAAGAACACTGGGGCTCTGGGCTTCTCTAGCCACCTCATCTTCTGCTCATCCTCTCGCGCACTCTAAAGAGAGCTCAGGTGAGAAATTGCAAAAATCGAGCAATTGCTCAGAGATGAAAAGTGCCAGCACTGAAACTCTTGCTAGCCAGCACCCTTCCTTGGAAGCGCTTTCGCATGTGCAGTAACACTGGGACTTTGCACTTCTATACGCACCAAACGTCACGGTCCTTCTCTTTCCGTCTCGTAGACACGAGCTGAGAAATTGCAAACGTGGAGCAATTGCTCAGAGATGAAAAGTGCCAGCACTGAAAGCTGTTGCTAGCCAGCACACTTCCTTGGAAGCGCTTTTGTAGGCCTAAGAACACTGGGGCTCTGGGCTTCTCTAGCCACCTCATCTTCTGCTCATCCTCGCGCGCACTCTAAAGAGAGCTCAGGTGAGAAATTGCAAATGTCGAGCAATTGCTCAGAGATGAAAAGTGCCAGCACTGAAAGCTCTTGCTAGCCAGCACCCTTCCTTGGAAGCGCTTTCACAGGCGCAGTAACACTGGGGCTTTGCGCTTCTCTACCCACCAAACGTCACGGTCCTTCTCTTTCCGTCTCGTAGACACGAGCTGAGAAATTGCAAACGTCGAGCAATTGCTCCGAGATGAAAAGTGCCAGCACTGAAAGCTCTTGCTAGCCAGCACCCTTCCTTGGAAGCGCTTTCACAGGCGCAGCAACACTGGGGCTTTGCGCTTCTCTACCCACCAAACGTCATGGTCCTTCTCTTTCCGTCGGTAGACACGAGCTGAGAAATTGCAAACGTGGAGCAATTGCTCAGAGATGAAAAGTGCCAGCACTGAAAGCTGTTGCTAGCCAGCACCCTTCCTTGGAAGCGCTTTTGTAGGCCTAAGAACACTGGGGCTCTGGGCTTCTCTAGCCACCTCATCTTCTGCTCATCCTCTCGCGCACTCTAAAGAGAGCTCAGGTGAGAAATTGCAAACGTCGAGCAATTGCTCAGAGATGAAAAGTGCCAGCACTGAAAGCTCTTGCTAGCCAGCACCCTTCCTTGGAAGCGCTTTCACAGGTGCAGCAACACTGGGGCTTTGCGCTTCTCTACGCACCAAATGTCACGGTCCTTCTCTTTCCGTCTTGTAGACACGAGCTGAGAAATTGCAAACGACGAGCAATTGCTCAGAGATGAAAAGTGCCAGCACTGAAAGCTCTTGCTAGCCAGCACCCTTCCTTGGAAGCGCTTTCACAGGCGCAGCAACACTGGGGCTTTGCGCTTCTCTACCCACCAAATGTCACGATCCTTCTCTTTCCGTCTCGTAGACACGAGCTGAGAAATTGCAAACGTCGAGCAATTGCTCAGAGATGAAAAGTGCCAGCACTGAAAGCTGTTGCTAGCCAGCACCCTTCCTTGGAAGCGCTTTTGTAGGCCTAAGAACACTGGGGCTCTGGGCTTCCCTAGCCACCTCATCTTCTGCTCATCCTCTCGCGCACTCTAAAGAGAGCTCAGGTGAGAAATTGCAAACGTCGAGCAATTGCTCAGAGATGAAAAGTGCCAGCACTGAAAGCTGTTGCTAGCCAGCACCCTTCCTTGGAAGCGCTTTCACAGGCGCAGTAACACTGGGGCTTTGCGCTTCTCTAGCCACCAAAAGTCACGGTCCTTCTCTTTCCGTCGGTAGACACGAGCTGAGAAATTGCAAACGTCCAGCAATTGCTCAGAGATGAAAAGTGCCAGCACTGAAAGCTGTTGCTAGCCAGCACCCTTCCTTGGAAGCGCTTTTGTAGGCCTAAGAACACTGGGGCTCTGGGCTTCTCTAGCCACCTCATCTTCTGCTCATCCTCTCGCGCACTCTAAAGAGAGCTCAGGTGAGAAATTGCAAACGTGGAGCAATTGCTCAGAGATGAAAAGTGCCAGCACTGAAAGCTGTTGCTAGCCAGCACCCTTCCTTGGAAGCGCTTTCACAGGCGCAGCAACACTGGGGTTTTGCGCTTCTCTAGTCACCAAACGTCACGGTCCTTCTCTTTCCGTCTCGTAGACACGAGCTGAGAAATTGCAAACGTCGAGCAATTGCTCCGAGATGAAAAGTGCCAGCACTGAAAGCTGTTGCTAGCCAGCACCCTTCCTTGGAAGCGCTTTTGTAGGCCTAAGAACACTGGGGCTCTGGGCTTCTCTAGCCACCTCATCTTCTGCTCATCCTCTCGCGCACTCTAAAGAGAGCTCAGGTGAGAAATTGCAAACGTGGAGCAATTGCTCAGAGATGAAAAGTGCCAGCACTGAAAGCTGTTGCTAGCCAGCACCCTTCCTTGGAAGCGCTTTCACAGGCGCAGCAACACTGGGGCTTTGCGCTTCTCTACCCACCAAACGTCACGGTCATTCTCTTTCCGTCTCGTAGACACGAGCTGAGAAATTGCAAACGTCGAGCAATTGCTCAGAGATGAAAAGTGCCAGCACTGAAAGCTGTTGCTAGCCAGCACCCTTCCTTGGAAGCGCTTTCACAGGCGCAGCAACACTGGGGTTTTGCGCTTCTCTAGCCACCAAACGTCACGGTCCTTCTCTTTCCGTCTCCTAGACACGAGCTGAGAAATTGCAAACGTCGAGCAATTGCTCAGAGATGAAAAGTGCCAGCACTGAAAGCTGTTGCTAGCCAGCACCCTTCCTTGGAAGCGCTTTCACAGCCGCAGCAACACTGGGGCTTTGCGCTTCTCTACCCACCAAAAGTCACGGTCCTTCTCTTTCCGTCGGTAGACACGAGCTGAGAAATTGCAAACGTCGAGCAATTGCTCAGAGATGAAAAGTGCCAGCACTGAAAGCTGTTGCTAGCCAGCACCCTTCCTTGGAAGCGCTTTTGTAGGGCTAAGAACACTGGGGCTCTGGGCTTCTCTAGCCACCTCATCTTCTGCTCATCCTCTCACGCACTCTAAAGAGAGCTCAGGTGAGAAATTGCAAACGTGGAGCAATTGCTCAGAGATGAAAAGTGCCAGCACTGAAAGCTGTTGCTAGCCAGCACCCTTCCTTGGAAGCGCTTTCACAGGCGCAGCAACACTGGGGCTTTGCGCTTCTCTAGCCACCAAACGTCACGGTCCTTCTCTTTCCGTCTCGTAGACACGAGCTGAGAAATTGCAAACGTGGAGCAATTGCTCAGAGATGAAAAGTGCCAGCACTGAAAGCTCTTGCTAGCCAGCACCCTTCCTTGGAAGCGCTTTCACAGGCGCAGCAACACTGGGGCTTTGCGCTTCTCTAGCCACCAAACGTCACGGTCCTTCTATTTCCGTCTCGTAGACACGAGCTGAGAAATTGCAAACGTCCAGCAATTGCTCAGAGATGAAAAGTGCCAGCACTGAAAGCTCTTGCTAGCCAGCACCCTTCCTTGGAAGCGCTTTCACAGGCGCAGCAACACTGGGGCTTTGCGCTTCTCTACCCACCAAACGTCACGGTCCTTCTCTTTCCGTCTCGTAGACACGAGCTGAGAAATTGCAAACGTCGAGCAATTGCTCAGAGATGAAAAGTGCCAGCACTGAAAGCTGTTGCTAGCCAGCACCCTTCCTTGGAAGCGCTTTTGTAGGGCTAAGAACACTGGGGCTCTGGGCTTCTCTAGCCACCTCATCTTCTGCTCATCCTCTCGCGCACTCTAAAGAGAGCTCAGGTGAGAAATTGCAAAAGTCGAGCAATTGCTCCGAGATGAAAAGTGCCAGCACTGAAACTCTTGCTAGCCAGCACCCTTCCTTGGAAGCGCTTTCGCATGTGCAGTAACACTGGGACTTTGCACTTCTATACGCACCAAACGTCACGGTCCTTCTCTTTCCGTCTCCTAGACACGAGCTGAGAAATTGCAAACGTGGAGCAATTGCTCAGAGATGAAAAGTGCCAGCACTGAAAGCTGTTGCTAGCCAGCACACTTCCTTGGAAGCGCTTTTGTAGGCCTAAGAACACTGGGGCTCTGGGCTTCTCTAGCCACCTAATCTTGTGCTCATCCTCTCGCGCACTCTAAAGAGAGCTCAGGTGAGAAATTGCAAACGTCGAGCAATTGCTCAGAGATGAAAAGTGCCAGCACTGAAAGCTCTTGCTAGCCAGCACCCTTCCTTGGAAGCGCTTTCACAGGCGCAGCAACACTGGGGCTTTGCGCTTCTCTAGCCACCAAATGTCACGGTCCTTCTCTTTCCGTCTCGTAGACACGAGCTGAGAAATTGCAAACGACGAGCAATTGCTCCGAGATGAAAAGTGCCAGCACTGAAAGCTCTTGCTAGCCAGCACCCTTCCTTGGAAGCGCTTTCACAGGCGCAGCAACACTGGGGCTTTGCGCTTCTCTACCCACCAAAAGTCACGGTCATTCTCTTTCCGTCGGTAGACACGAGCTGAGAAATTGCAAACGTCGAGCAATTGCTCAGAGATGAAAAGTGCCAGCACTGAAAGCTGTTGCTAGCCAGCACCCTTCCTTGGAAGCGCTTTTGTAGGCCTAAGAACAGTGGGGCTCTGGGCTTCTCTAGCCACCTCATCTTCTGCTCATCCTCTCGCGCAGTCTAAAGAGAGCTCAGGTGAGAAATTACAAACGTCGAGCAATTGCTCAGAGATGAAAAGTGCCAGCACTGAAAGCTGTTGCTAGCCAGCACCCTTCCTTGGAAGCGCTTTCACAGGCGCAGCAACACTGGGGCTTTGCGCTTCTATACGCACCAAATGTCACGGTCCTTCTCTTTCCGTCTTGTAGACACGAGCTGAGAAATTGCAAAAGTCCAGCAATTGCTCAGAGATGAAAAGTGCCAGCACTGAAAGCTGTTGCTAGCCAGCACCCTTCCTTGGAAGCGCTTTCACAGGCGCAGCAACACTGGGGCTTTGCGCTTCTAAACGCACCAAGCATCACGGTCATTCTCTTTCCGTCTCGTAGACACGAGCTGAGAAATTGCAAACGTCCAGCAATTGCTCCGAGATGAAAAGTGCCAGCACTGAAAGCTGTTGCTAGCCAGCACCCTTCCTTGGAAGCGCTTTTGTAGGCCTAAGAACACTGGGGCTCTGGGCTTCTCTAGCCACCTAATCTTCTGCTCATCCTCTCGCGCACTCTAAAGAGAGCTCAGGTGAGAAATTGCAAACGTGGAGCAATTGCTCAGAGATGAAAAGTGCCAGCACTGAAAGCTCTTGCTAGCCAGCACCCTTCCTTGGAAGCGCTTTCACAGGCGCAGCAACACTGGGGCTTTGCGCTTCTATACGCACCAAACGTCACGGTCCTTCTCTTTCCGTCTCGTAGACACGAGCTGAGAAATTGCAAACGTCGAGCAATTGCTCAGAGATGAAAAGTGCCAGCACTGAAAGCTCTTGCTAGCCAGCACCCTTCCTTGGAAGCGCTTTCACAGCCGCAGCAACACTGGGGCTTTGCGCTTCTCTAGCCACCAAACGTCACGGTCCTTCTCTTTCCGTCTCGTAGACACGAGCTGAGAAATTGCAAATGTCGAGCAATTGCTCAGAGATGAAAAGTGCCAGCACTGAAAGCTGTTGCTGGCCAGCACCCTTCCTTGGAAGCGCTTTCACAGGCGCAGCAACACTGGGGCTTTGCGCTTCTCTAGCCACCAAACGTCACGGTCCTTCTCTTTCCGTCTCCTAGACACGAGCTGAGAAATTGCAAACGTCGAGCAATTGCTCAGAGATGAAAAGTGCCAGCACTGAAAGCTCTTGCTAGCCAGCACCCTTCCTTGGAAGCGCTTTTGTAGGCCTAAGAACACTGGGGCTCTGGGCTTCTCTAGCCACCTCATCTTCTGCTCATCCTCTCGCGCACTCTAAAGAGAGCTCAGGTGAGAAATTGCAAATGTCGAGCAATTGCTCAGAGATGAAAAGGGCCAGCACTGAAAGCTGTTGCTAGCCAGCACCCTTCCTTGGAAGCGCTTTCACAGGCGCAGCAACACTGGGGCTTTGCGCTTCTATACGCACCAAACGTCACGGTCCTTCTCTTTCCGTCTCGTAGACACGAGCTGAGAAATTGCAAACGTGGAGCAATTGCTCAGAGATGAAAAGTGCCAGCACTGAAAGCTCTTGCTAGCCAGCACCCTTCCTTGGAAGCGCTTTCACAGGCGCAGCAACACTGGGGCTTTGCGCTTCTCTACCCACCAAATGTCACGATCCTTCTCTTTCCGTCTCCTAGACACGAGCTGAGAAATTGCAAACGTCGAGCAATTGCTCAGAGATGAAAAGTGCCAGCACTGAAAGCTGTTGCTAGCCAGCACCCTTCCTTGGAAGCGCTTTTGTAGGCCTAAGAACACTGGGGCTCTGGGCTTCCCTAGCCACCTCATCTTCTGCTCATCCTCTCGCGCACTCTAAAGAGAGCTCAGGTGAGAAATTGCAAACGTCGAGCAATTGCTCAGAGATGAAAAGTGCCAGCACTGAAAGCTCTTGCTAGCCAGCACCCTTCCTTGGAAGCGCTTTCACTGGCGCAGTAACACTGGGGCTTTGCGCTTCTCTACCCACCAAAAGTCACGGTCCTTCTCTTTCCGTCGGTAGACACGAGCTGAGAAATTGCAAACGTCGAGCAATTGCTCAGAGATGAAAAGTGCCAGCACTGAAAGCTGTTGCTAGCCAGCACCCTTCCTTGGAAGCGCTTTTGTAGGCCTAAGAATAGTGGGGCTCTGGGCTTCTCTAGCCACCTCATCTTCTGCTCATCCTCTCGCGCACTCTAAAGAGAGCTCAGGTGAGAAATTGCAAACGACGAGCAATTGCTCAGAGATGAAAAGTGCCAGCACTGAAAGCTGTTGCTAGCCAGCACCCTTCCTTGGAAGCGCTTTCACAGGCGCAGCAACACTGGGGTTTTGCGCTTCTCTAGCCACCAAACGTCACGGTCCTTCTCTTTCCGTCTCGTAGACACGAGCTGAGAAATTGCAAACGTCCAGCAATTGCTCCGAGATGAAAAGTGCCAGCACTGAAAGCTGTTGCTAGCCAGCACCCTTCCTTGGAAGCGTTTTTGTAGGCCTAAGAACACTGGGGCTCTGGGCTTCTCTAGCCACCTCATCTTCTGCTCATCCTCTCGCGCACTCTAAAGAGAGCTCAGGTGAGAAATTGCAAACGTCGAGCAATTGCTCAGAGATGAAAAGTGCCAGCACTGAAAGCTGTTGCTAGCCAGCACCCTTCCTTGGAAGCGCTTTCACAGGCGCAGCAACACTGGGGTTTTGCGCTTCTCTACCCACCAAACGTCACGGTCCTTCTCTTTCCGTCTCTAGACACGAGCTGAGAAATTGCAAACGTCGAGCAATTGCTCAGAGATGAAAAGTGCCAGCACTGAAAGCTGTTGCTAACCAGCACCCTTCCTTGGAAGCGCTTTCACAGGCGCAGCAACACTGGGGCTTTGCGCTTCTCTACCCACCAAAAGTCACGGTCCTTCTCTTTCCGTCGGTAGACACGAGCTGAGAAATTGCAAACGTCCAGCAATTGCTCAGAGATGAAAAGTGCCAGCACTGAAAGCTGTTGCTAGCCAGCACCCTTCCTTGGAAGCGCTTTTGTAGGCCTAAGAACACTGGGGCTCTGGGCTTCTCTAGCCACCTCATCTTCTGCTCATCCTCTCGCGCACTCTAAAGAGAGCTCAGGTGAGAAATTGCAAACGTGGAGCAATTGCTCAGAGATGAAAAGTGCCAGCACTGAAAGCTCTTGCTAGCCAGCACCCTTCCTTGGAAGCGCTTTCACAGGCGCAGCAACACTGGGGCTTTGCGCTTCTCTAGCCACCAAACGTCACGGTCCTTCTCTTTCCGTCTCCTAGACACGAGCTGAGAAATTGCAAACGTGGAGCAATTGCTCCGAGATGAAAAGTGCCAGCACTGAAAGCTGTTGCTAGCCAGCACCCTTCCTTGGAAGCGCTTTCACAGGCGCAGCAACACTGGGGCTTTGCGCTTCTCTAGCCACCAAACGTCACGGTCCTTCTATTTCCGTCTCGTAGACACGAGCTGAGAAATTGCAAACGTCCAGCAATTGCTCAGAGATGAAAAGTGCCAGCACTGAAAGCTCTTGCTAGCCAGCACCCTTCCTTGGAAGCGCTTTCACAGGCGCAGCAACACTGGGGCTTTGCGCTTCTATACGCACCAAACGTCACGGTCCTTCTCTTTCCGTCTCGTAGACACGAGCTGAGAAATTGCAAACGTCGAGCAATTGCTCCGAGATGAAAAGTGCCAGCACTGAAAGCTGTTGCTAGCCAGCACCCTTCCTTGGAAGCGCTTTTGTAGGCCTAAGAACAGTGGGGCTCTGGGCTTCTCTAGCCACCTCATCTTCTGCTCATCCTCTCGCGCACTCTAAAGAGAGCTCAGGTGAGAAATTGCAAAAGTCGAGCAATTGCTCCGAGATGAAAAGTGCCAGCACTGAAAGCTGTTGCTAGCCAGCACCCTTCCTTGGAAGCGCTTTCGCATGTGCAGTAACACTGGGACTTTGCACTTCTATACGCACCAAACGTCACGGTCCTTCTCTTTCCGTCTCGTAGACACGAGCTGAGAAATTGCAAACGTGGAGCAATTGCTCAGAGATGAAAAGTGCCAGCACTGAAAGCTGTTGCTAGCCAGCACACTTCCTTGGAAGCGCTTTTGTAGGCCTAAGAACACTGGGGCTCTGGGCTTCTCTAGCCACCTCATCTTCTGCTCATCCTCGCGCGCACTCTAAAGAGAGCTCAGGTGAGAAATTGCAAATGTCGAGCAATTGCTCAGAGATGAAAAGTGCCAGCACTGAAAGCTCTTGCTAGCCAGCACCCTTCCTTGGAAGCGCTTTCACAGGCGCAGCAACACTGGGGCTTTGCGCTTCTCTACCCACCAAACGTCACGGTCCTTCTCTTTCCGTCTCGTAGACACGAGCTGAGAAATTGCAAACGTCGAGCAATTGCTCCGAGATGAAAAGTGCCAGCACTGAAAGCTCTTGCTAGCCAGCACCCTTCCTTGGAAGCGCTTTCACAGGCGCAGCAACACTGGGGCTTTGCGCTTCTCTACCCACCAAACGTCACGGTCCTTCTCTTTCCGTCGGTAGACACGAGCTGAGAAATTGCAAACGTGGAGCAATTGCTCAGAGATGAAAAGTGCCAGCACTGAAAGCTCTTGCTAGCCAGCACCCTTCCTTGGAAGCGCTTTTGTAGGCCTAAGAACATGGGGGCTCTGGGCTTCTCTAGCCACCTCATCTTCTGCTCATCCTCTCGCGCACTCTAAAGAGAGCTCAGGTGAGAAATTGCAAACGTCGAGCAATTGCTCAGAGATGAAAAGTGCCAGCACTGAAAGCTGTTGCTAGCCAGCACCCTTCCTTGGAAGCGCTTTCACAGGCGCAGCAACACTGGGGATTTGCGCTTGTCTACGCACCAAATGTCACGGTCCTTCTCTTTCCGTCTTGTAGACACGAGCTGAGAAATTGCAAACGACGAGCAATTGCTCAGAGATGAAAAGTGCCAGCACTGAAAGCTCTTGCTAGCCAGCACCCTTCCTTGGAAGCGCTTTCACAGGCGCAGCAACACTGGGGCTTTGCGCTTCTCTAGCCACCAAGCGTCACGGTCCTTCTCTTTCCGTCTCGTAGACACGAGCTGAGAAATTGCAAACGTCGAGCAATTGCTCCGAGATGAAAAGTGCCAGCACTGAAAGCTGTTGCTAGCCAGCACCCTTCCTTGGAAGCGCTTTCACAGGCGCAGCAACACTGGGGCTTTGCGCTTCTCTACCCACCAAAAGTCACGGTCATTCTCTTTCCGTCGGTAGACACGAGCTGAGAAATTGCAAACGTCGAGCAATTGCTCAGAGATGAAAAGTGCCAGCACTGAAAGCTGTTGCTAGCCAGCACCCTTCCTTGGAAGCGCTTTTGTAGGCCTAAGAACACTGGGGCTCTGGGCTTCTCTAGCCACCTAATCTTCTGCTCATCCTCTCGCGCACTCTAAAGAGAGCTCAGGTGAGAAATTGCAAACGTCGAGCAATTGCTCAGAGATGAAAAGTGCCAGCACTGAAAGCTCTTGCTAGCCAGCACCCTTCCTTGGAAGCGCTTTCACAGGCGCAGCAGCACTGGGGCTTTGCGCTTCTATACGCACCAAACGTCACGGTCCTTCTCTTTCCGTCTCGTAGACACGAGCTGAGAAATTGCAAACGTCGAGCAATTGCTCAGAGATGAAAAGTGCCAGCACTGAAAGCTGTTGCTAGCCAGCACCCTTCCTTGGAAGCGCTTTCACAGGCGCAGCAACACTGGGGCTTTGCGCTTCTCTAGCCACCAAACGTCACGGTCCTTCTCTTTCCGTCTCGTAGACACGAGCTGAGAAATTGCAAACGTCGAGCAATTGCTCAGAGATGAAAAGTGCCAGCACTGAAAGCTGTTGCTGGCCAGCACCCTTCCTTGGAAGCGCTTTCACAGGCGCAGCAACACTGGGGCTTTGCGCTTCTCTACCCACCAAACGTCACGGTCCTTCTCTTTCCGTCTCCTAGACACGAGCTGAGAAATTGCAAACGTGGAGCAATTGCTCAGAGATGAAAAGTGCCAGCACTGAAAGCTGTTGCTAGCCAGCACACTTCCTTGGAAGCGCTTTTGTAGGCCTAAGAACACTGGGGCTCTGGGCTTCTCTAGCCACCTCATCTTCTGCTCATCCTCGCGCGCACTCTAAAGAGAGCTCAGGTGAGAAATTGCAAATGTCGAGCAATTGCTCAGAGATGAAAAGTGCCAGCACTGAAAGCTCTTGCTAGCCAGCACCCTTCCTTGGAAGCGCTTTCACAGGCGCAGTAACACTGGGGCTTTGCGCTTCTCTACCCAACAAACGTCACGGTCCTTCTCTTTCCGTCTCGTAGACACGAGCTGAGAAATTGCAAACGTCGAGCAATTGCTCCGAGATGAAAAGTGCCAGCACTGAAAGCTCTTGCTAGCCAGCACCCTTCCTTGGAAGCGCTTTCACAGGCGCAGCAACACTGGGGCTTTGCGCTTCTCTACCCACCAAACGTCATGGTCCTTCTCTTTCCGTCGGTAGACACGAGCTGAGAAATTGCAAACGTGGAGCAATTGCTCAGAGATGAAAAGTGCCAGCACTGAAAGCTGTTGCTAGCCAGCACCCTTCCTTGGAAGCGCTTTTGTAGGCCTAAGAACACTGGGGCTCTGGGCTTCTCTAGCCACCTCATCTTCTGCTCATCCTCTCGCGCACTCTAAAGAGAGCTCAGGTGAGAAATTGCAAACGTCGAGCAATTGCTCAGAGATGAAAAGTGCCAGCACTGAAAGCTCTTGCTAGCCAGCACCCTTCCTTGGAAGCGCTTTCACAGGTGCAGCAACACTGGGGCTTTGCGCTTCTCTACGCACCAAATGTCACGGTCCTTCTCTTTCCGTCTTGTAGACACGAGCTGAGAAATTGCAAACGACGAGCAATTGCTCAGAGATGAAAAGTGCCAGCACTGAAAGCTCTTGCTAGCCAGCACCCTTCCTTGGAAGCGCTTTCACAGGCGCAGCAACACTGGGGCTTTGCGCTTCTCTACCCACCAAATGTCACGATCCTTCTCTTTCCGTCTCGTAGACACGAGCTGAGAAATTGCAAACGTCGAGCAATTGCTCAGAGATGAAAAGTGCCAGCACTGAAAGCTGTTGCTAGCCAGCACCCTTCCTTGGAAGCGCTTTTGTAGGCCTAAGAACACTGGGGCTCTGGGCTTCCCTAGCCACCTCATCTTCTGCTCATCCTCTCGCGCACTCTAAAGAGAGCTCAGGTGAGAAATTGCAAACGTCGAGCAATTGCTCAGAGATGAAAAGTGCCAGCACTGAAAGCTGTTGCTAGCCAGCACCCTTCCTTGGAAGCGCTTTCACAGGCGCAGTAACACTGGGGCTTTGCGCTTCTCTAGCCACCAAAAGTCACGGTCCTTCTCTTTCCGTCGGTAGACACGAGCTGAGAAATTGCAAACGTCCAGCAATTGCTCAGAGATGAAAAGTGCCAGCACTGAAAGCTGTTGCTAGCCAGCACCCTTCCTTGGAAGCGCTTTTGTAGGCCTAAGAACACTGGGGCTCTGGGCTTCTCTAGCCACCTCATCTTCTGCTCATCCTCTCGCGCACTCTAAAGAGAGCTCAGGTGAGAAATTGCAAACGTGGAGCAATTGCTCAGAGATGAAAAGTGCCAGCACTGAAAGCTGTTGCTAGCCAGCACCCTTCCTTGGAAGCGCTTTCACAGGCGCAGCAACACTGGGGTTTTGCGCTTCTCTAGTCACCAAACGTCACGGTCCTTCTCTTTCCGTCTCGTAGACACGAGCTGAGAAATTGCAAACGTCGAGCAATTGCTCCGAGATGAAAAGTGCCAGCACTGAAAGCTGTTGCTAGCCAGCACCCTTCCTTGGAAGCGCTTTTGTAGGCCTAAGAACACTGGGGCTCTGGGCTTCTCTAGCCACCTCATCTTCTGCTCATCCTCTCGCGCAGTCTAAAGAGAGCTCAGGTGAGAAATTGCAAACGTGGAGCAATTGCTCAGAGATGAAAAGTGCCAGCACTGAAAGCTGTTGCTAGCCAGCACCCTTCCTTGGAAGCGCTTTCACAGGCGCAGCAACACTGGGGCTTTGCGCTTCTCTACCCACCAAACGTCACGGTCATTCTCTTTCCGTCTCGTAGACACGAGCTGAGAAATTGCAAACGTCGAGCAATTGCTCAGAGATGAAAAGTGCCAGCACTGAAAGCTGTTGCTAGCCAGCACCCTTCCTTGGAAGCGCTTTCACAGGCGCAGCAACACTGGGGTTTTTCGCTTCTCTAGCCACCAAACGTCACGGTCCTTCTCTTTCCGTCTCCTAGACACGAGCTGAGAAATTGCAAACGTCGAGCAATTGCTCAGAGATGAAAAGTGCCAGCACTGAAAGCTGTTGCTAGCCAGCACCCTTCCTTGGAAGCGCTTTCACAGCCGCAGCAACACTGGGGCTTTGCGCTTCTCTACCCACCAAAAGTCACGGTCCTTCTCTTTCCGTCGGTAGACACGAGCTGAGAAATTGCAAACGTCGAGCAATTGCTCAGAGATGAAAAGTGCCAGCACTGAAAGCTGTTGCTAGCCAGCACCCTTCCTTGGAAGCGCTTTTGTAGGCGTAAGAACACTGGGGCTCTGGGCTTCTCTAGCCACCTCATCTTCTGCTCATCCTCTCGCGCACTCTAAAGAGAGCTCAGGTGAGAAATTGCAAACGTGGAGCAATTGCTCAGAGATGAAAAGTGCCAGCACTGAAAGCTGTTGCTAGCCAGCACCCTTCCTTGGAAGCGCTTTCACAGGCGCAGCAACACTGGGGCTTTGCGCTTCTCTAGCCACCAAACGTCACGGTCCTTCTCTTTCCGTCTCGTAGACACGAGCTGAGAAATTGCAAACGTGGAGCAATTGCTCAGAGATGAAAAGTGCCAGCACTGAAAGCTCTTGCTAGCCAGCACCCTTCCTTGGAAGCGCTTTCACAGGCGCAGCAACACTGGGGCTTTGCGCTTCTCTACCCACCAAACGTCACGGTCCTTCTCTTTCCGTCTCGTAGACACGAGCTGAGAAATTGCAAACGTCCAGCAATTGCTCAGAGATGAAAAGTGCCAGCACTGAAAGCTCTTGCTAGCCAGCACCCTTCCTTGGAAGCGCTTTCACAGGCGCAGCAACACTGGGGCTTTGCGCTTCTCTAGCCACCAAACGTCACGGTCCTTCTCTTTCCGTCTCGTAGACACGAGCTGAGAAATTGCAAACGTCGAGCAATTGCTCCGAGATGAAAAGTGCCAGCACTGAAAGCTGTTGCTAGCCAGCACCCTTCCTTGGAAGCGCTTTTGTAGGGCTAAGAACACTGGGGCTCTGGGCTTCTCTAGCCACCTCATCTTCTGCTCATCCTCTCGCGCACTCTAAAGAGAGCTCAGGTGAGAAATTGCAAAAGTCGAGCAATTGCTCCGAGATGAAAAGTGCCAGCACTGAAACTCTTGCTAGCCAGCACCCTTCCTTGGAAGCGCTTTCGCATGTGCAGTAACACTGGGACTTTGCACTTCTATACGCACCAAACGTCACGGTCCTTCTCTTTCCGTCTCCTAGACACGAGCTGAGAAATTGCAAACGTGGAGCAATTGCTCAGAGATGAAAAGTGCCAGCACTGAAAGCTGTTGCTAGCCAGCACACTTCCTTGGAAGCGCTTTTGTAGGCCTAAGAACACTGGGGCTCTGGGCTTCTCTAGCCACCTAATCTTGTGCTCATCCTCTCGCGCACTCTAAAGAGAGCTCAGGTGAGAAATTGCAAACGTCGAGCAATTGCTCAGAGATGAAAAGTGCCAGCACTGAAAGCTCTTGCTAGCCAGCACCCTTCCTTGGAAGCGCTTTCACAGGCGCAGCAACACTGGGGCTTTGCGCTTCTCTAGCCACCAAATGTCACGGTCCTTCTCTTTCCGTCTCGTAGACACGAGCTGAGAAATTGCAAACGACGAGCAATTGCTCCGAGATGAAAAGTGCCAGCACTGAAAGCTCTTGCTAGCCAGCACCCTTCCTTGGAAGCGCTTTCACAGGCGCAGCAACACTGGGGCTTTGCGCTTCTCTACCCACCAAAAGTCACGGTCATTCTCTTTCCGTCGGTAGACACGAGCTGAGAAATTGCAAACGTCGAGCAATTGCTCAGAGATGAAAAGTGCCAGCACTGAAAGCTGTTGCTAGCCAGCACCCTTCCTTGGAAGCGCTTTTGTAGGCCTAAGAACAGTGGGGCTCTGGGCTTCTCTAGCCACCTCATCTTCTGCTCATCCTCTCGCGCAGTCTAAAGAGAGCTCAGGTGAGAAATTACAAACGTCGAGCAATTGCTCAGAGATGAAAAGTGCCAGCACTGAAAGCTGTTGCTAGCCAGCACCCTTCCTTGGAAGCGCTTTCACAGGCGCAGCAACACTGGGGCTTTGCGCTTCTATACGCACCAAATGTCACGGTCCTTCTCTTTCCGTCTTGTAGACACGAGCTGAGAAATTGCAAAAGTCCAGCAATTGCTCAGAGATGAAAAGTGCCAGCACTGAAAGCTGTTGCTAGCCAGCACCCTTCCTTGGAAGCGCTTTCACAGGCGCAGCAACACTGGGGCTTTGCGCTTCTAAACGCACCAAGCATCACGGTCATTCTCTTTCCGTCTCGTAGACACGAGCTGAGAAATTGCAAACGTCCAGCAATTGCTCCGAGATGAAAAGTGCCAGCACTGAAAGCTGTTGCTAGCCAGCACCCTTCCTTGGAAGCGCTTTTGTAGGCCTAAGAACACTGGGGCTCTGGGCTTCTCTAGCCACCTAATCTTCTGCTCATCCTCTCGCGCACTCTAAAGAGAGCTCAGGTGAGAAATTGCAAACGTCGAGCAATTGCTCAGAGATGAAAAGTGCCAGCACTGAAAGCTCTTGCTAGCCAGCACCCTTCCTTGGAAGCGCTTTCACAGGCGCAGCAACACTGGGGCTTTGCGCTTCTATACGCACCAAACGTCACGGTCCTTCTCTTTCCGTCTCGTAGACACGAGCTGAGAAATTGCAAACGTCGAGCAATTGCTCAGAGATGAAAAGTGCCAGCACTGAAAGCTCTTGCTAGCCAGCACCCTTCCTTGGAAGCGCTTTCACAGCCGCAGCAACACTGGGGCTTTGCGCTTCTCTAGCCACCAAACGTCACGGTCCTTCTCTTTCCGTCTCGTAGACACGAGCTGAGAAATTGCAAATGTCGAGCAATTGCTCAGAGATGAAAAGTGCCAGCACTGAAAGCTGTTGCTGGCCAGCACCCTTCCTTGGAAGCGCTTTCACAGGCGCAGCAACACTGGGGCTTTGCGCTTCTCTAGCCACCAAACGTCACGGTCCTTCTCTTTCCGTCTCCTAGACACGAGCTGAGAAATTGCAAACGTCGAGCAATTGCTCAGAGATGAAAAGTGCCAGCACTGAAAGCTCTTGCTAGCCAGCACCCTTCCTTGGAAGCGCTTTTGTAGGCCTAAGAACACTGGGGCTCTGGGCTTCTCTAGCCACCTCATCTTCTGCTCATCCTCTCGCGCACTCTAAAGAGAGCTCAGGTGAGAAATTGCAAATGTCGAGCAATTGCTCAGAGATGAAAAGGGCCAGCACTGAAAGCTCTTGCTAGCCAGCACCCTTCCTTGGAAGCGCTTTCACAGGCGCAGCAACACTGGGGCTTTGCGCTTCTATACGCACCAAACGTCACGGTCATTCTCTTTCCGTCTCCTAGACACGAGCTGAGAAATTGCAAACGTGGAGCAATTGCTCAGAGATGAAAAGTGCCAGCACTGAAAGCTCTTGCTAGCCAGCACCCTTCCTTGGAAGCGCTTTCACAGGCGCAGCAACACTGGGGCTTTGCGCTTCTCTAGCCACCAAATGTCACGATCCTTCTCTTTCCGTCTCGTAGACACGAGCTGAGAAATTGCAAACGTCGAGCAATTGCTCAGAGATGAAAAGTGCCAGCACTGAAAGCTGTTGCTAGCCAGCACCCTTCCTTGGAAGCGCTTTTGTAGCCCTAAGAACACTGGGGCTCTGGGCTTCCCTAGCCACCTCATCTTCTGCTCATCCTCTCGCGCACTCTAAAGAGAGCTCAGGTGAGAAATTGCAAACGTCGAGCAATTGCTCAGAGATGAAAAGTGCCAGCACTGAAAGCTCTTGCTAGCCAGCACCCTTCCTTGGAAGCGCTTTCACAGGCGCAGTAACACTGGGGCTTTGCGCTTCTCTACCCACCAAAAGTCACGGTCCTTCTCTTTCCGTCGGTAGACACGAGCTGAGAAATTGCAAACGTCGAGCAATTGCTCAGAGATGAAAAGTGCCAGCACTGAAAGCTGTTGCTAGCCAGCACCCTTCCTTGGAAGCGCTTTTGTAGGCCTAAGAACAGTGGGGCTCTGGGCTTCTCTAGCCACCTCATCTTCTGCTCATCCTCTCGCGCACTCTAAAGAGAGCTCAGGTGAGAAATTGCAAACGTGGAGCAATTGCTCAGAGATGAAAAGTGCCAGCACTGAAAGCTGTTGCTAGCCAGCACCCTTCCTTGGAAGCGCTTTCACAGGCGCAGCAACACTGGGGTTTTGCGCTTCTCTAGCCACCAAACGTCACGGTCCTTCTCTTTCCGTCTCGTAGACACGAGCTGAGAAATTGCAAACGTGGAGCAATTGCTCAGAGATGAAAAGTGCCAGCACTGAAAGCTGTTGCTAGCCAGCACCCTTCCTTGGAAGCGTTTTTGTAGGCCTAAGAACACTGGGGCTCTGGGCTTCTCTAGCCACCTCATCTTCTGCTCATCCTCTCGCGCACTCTAAAGAGAGCTCAGGTGAGAAATTGCAAACGTGGAGCAATTGCTCAGAGATGAAAAGTGCCAGCACTGAAAGCTCTTGCTAGCCAGCACCCTTCCTTGGAAGCGCTTTCACAGGCGCAGCAACACTGGGGTTTTGCGCTTCTCTACCCACCAAACGTCACGGTCCTTCTCTTTCCGTCTCTAGACACGAGCTGAGAAATTGCAAACGTCGAGCAATTGCTCAGAGATGAAAAGTGCCAGCACTGAAAGCTGTTGCTAGCCAGCACCCTTCCTTGGAAGCGCTTTCACAGGCGCAGCAACACTGGGGCTTTGCGCTTCTCTAGCCACCAAACGTCACGGTCCTTCTCTTTCCGTCTCGTAGACACGAGCTGAGAAATTGCAAACGTGGAGCAATTGCTCCGAGATGAAAAGTGCCAGCACTGAAAGCTGTTGCTAGCCAGCACCCTTCCTTGGAAGCGCTTTCACAGGCGCAGCAACACTGGGGCTTTGCGCTTCTCTAGCCACCAAACGTCACGGTCCTTCTATTTCCGTCTCGTAGACACGAGCTGAGAAATTGCAAACGTCCAGCAATTGCTCAGAGATGAAAAGTGCCAGCACTGAAAGCTCTTGCTAGCCAGCACCCTTCCTTGGAAGCGCTTTCACAGGCGCAGCAACACTGGGGCTTTGCGCTTCTATACGCACCAAACGTCACGGTCCTTCTCTTTCCGTCTCGTAGACACGAGCTGAGAAATTGCAAACGTCGAGCAATTGCTCCGAGATGAAAAGTGCCAGCACTGAAAGCTGTTGCTAGCCAGCACCCTTCCTTGGAAGCGCTTTTGTAGGCCTAAGAACACTGGGGCTCTGGGCTTCTCTAGCCACCTCATCTTCTGCTCATCCTCTCGCGCACTCTAAAGAGAGCTCAGGTGAGAAATTGCAAAAGTCGAGCAATTGCTCCGAGATGAAAAGTGCCAGCACTGAAAGCTGTTGCTAGCCAGCACCCTTCCTTGGAAGCGCTTTCGCATGTGCAGTAACACTGGGACTTTGCACTTCTATACGCACCAAACGTCACGGTCCTTCTCTTTCCGTCTCCTAGACACGAGCTGAGAAATTGCAAACGTCGAGCAATTGCTCAGAGATGAAAAGTGCCAGCACTGAAAGCTGTTGCTAGCCAGCACACTTCCTTGGAAGCGCTTTTGTAGGCCTAAGAACACTGGGGCTCTGGGCTTCTCTAGCCACCTCATCTTCTGCTCATCCTCGCGCGCACTCTAAAGAGAGCTCAGGTGAGAAATTGCAAATGTCGAGCAATTGCTCAGAGATGAAAAGTGCCAGCACTGAAAGCTCTTGCTAGCCAGCACCCTTCCTTGGAAGCGCTTTCACAGGCGCAGCAACACTGGGGCTTTGCGCTTCTCTACCCACCAAACGTCACGGTCCTTCTCTTTCCGTCGGTAGACACGAGCTGAGAAATTGCAAACGTGGAGCAATTGCTCAGAGATGAAAAGTGCCAGCACTGAAAGCTCTTGCTAGCCAGCACCCTTCCTTGGAAGCGCTTTTGTAGGCCTAAGAACACTGGGGCTCTGGGCTTCTCTAGCCACCTCATCTTCTGCTCATCCTCTCGCGCACTCTAAAGAGAGCTCAGGTGAGAAATTGCAAACGTCGAGCAATTGCTCAGAGATGAAAAGTGCCAGCACTGAAAGCTGTTGCTAGCCAGCACCCTTCCTTGGAAGCGCTTTCACAGGCGCAGCAACACTGGGGATTTGCGCTTGTCTACGCACCAAATGTCACGGTCCTTCTCTTTCCGTCTTGTAGACACGAGCTGAGAAATTGCAAACGACGAGCAATTGCTCAGAGATGAAAAGTGCCAGCACTGAAAGCTGTTGCTAGCCAGCACCCTTCCTTGGAAGCGCTTTCACAGGCGCAGCAACACTGGGGCTTTGCGCTTCTCTAGCCACCAAGCGTCACGGTCCTTCTCTTTCCGTCTCGTAGACACGAGCTGAGAAATTGCAAACGTCGAGCAATTGCTCCGAGATGAAAAGTGCCAGCACTGAAAGCTGTTGCTAGCCAGCACCCTTCCTTGGAAGCGCTTTCACAGGCGCAGCAACACTGGGGCTTTGCGCTTCTCTACCCACCAAAAGTCACGGTCATTCTCTTTCCGTCGGTAGACACGAGCTGAGAAATTGCAAACGTCGAGCAATTGCTCAGAGATGAAAAGTGCCAGCACTGAAAGCTGTTGCTAGCCAGCACCCTTCCTTGGAAGCGCTTTTGTAGGCCTAAGAACACTGGGGCTCTGGGCTTCTCTAGCCACCTCATCTTCTGCTCATCCTCTCGCGCACTCTAAAGAGAGCTCAGGTGAGAAATTGCAAACGTCGAGCAATTGCTCAGAGATGAAAAGTGCCAGCACTGAAAGCTCTTGCTAGCCAGCACCCTTCCTTGGAAGCGCTTTCACAGGCGCAGCAGCACTGGGGCTTTGCGCTTCTATACGCACCAAACGTCACGGTCCTTCTCTTTCCGTCTCGTAGACACGAGCTGAGAAATTGCAAACGTCGAGCAATTGCTCCGAGATGAAAAGTGCCAGCACTGAAAGCTGTTGCTAGCCAGCACCCTTCCTTGGAAGCGCTTTCACAGGCGCAGCAACACTGGGGCTTTGCGCTTCTCTAGCCACCAAACGTCACGGTCCTTCTCTTTCCGTCTCGTAGACACGAGCTGAGAAATTGCAAATGTCGAGCAATTGCTCAGAGATGAAAAGTGCCAGCACTGAAAGCTGTTGCTGGCCAGCACCCTTCCTTGGAAGCGCTTTCACAGGCGCAGCAACACTGGGGCTTTGCGCTTCTCTAGCCACCAAACGTCACGGTCCTTCTCTTTCCGTCTCCTAGACACGAGCTGAGAAATTGCAAACGTCGAGCAATTGCTCAGAGATGAAAAGTGCCAGCACTGAAAGCTCTTGCTAGCCAGCACCCTTCCTTGGAAGCGCTTTTGTAGGCCTAAGAACACTGGGGCTCTGGGCTTCTCTAGCCACCTAATCTTCTGCTCATCCTCGCGCGCACTCTAAAGAGAGCTCAGGTGAGAAATTGCAAATGTCGAGCAATTGCTCAGAGATGAAAAGGGCCAGCACTGAAAGCTGTTGCTAGCCAGCACCCTTCCTTGGAAGCGCTTTCACAGGCGCAGCAACACTGGGGCTTTGCGCTTCTATACGCACCAAACGTCACGGTCCTTCTCTTTCCGTCTCATAGACACGAGCTGAGAAATTGCAAACGTGGAGCAATTGCTCAGAGATGAAAAGTGCCAGCACTGAAAGCTCTTGCTAGCCAGCACCCTTCCTTGGAAGCGCTTTCACAGGCGCAGCAACACTGGGGCTTTGCGCTTCTCTACCCACCAAATGTCACGATCCTTCTCTTTCCGTCTCGTAGACACGAGCTGAGAAATTGCAAACGTCCAGCAATTGCTCAGAGATGAAAAGTGCCAGCACTGAAAGCTGTTGCTAGCCAGCACCCTTCCTTGGAAGCGCTTTTGTAGGCCTAAGAACACTGGGGCTCTGGGCTTCCCTAGCCACCTCATCTTCTGCTCATCCTCTCGCGCACTCTAAAGAGAGCTCAGGTGAGAAATTGCAAACGTCGAGCAATTGCTCAGAGATGAAAAGTGCCAGCACTGAAAGCTGTTGCTAGCCAGCACCCTTCCTTGGAAGCGCTTTCACAGGCGCAGTAACACTGGGGCTTTGCGCTTCTCTACCCACCAAAAGTCACGGTCCTTCTCTTTCCGTCGGTAGACACGAGCTGAGAAATTGCAAACGTCCAGCAATTGCTCAGAGATGAAAAGTGCCAGCACTGAAAGCTGTTGCTAGCCAGCACCCTTCCTTGGAAGCGCTTTTGTAGGCCTAAGAACACTGGGGCTCTGGGCTTCTCTAGCCACCTCATCTTCTGCTCATCCTCTCGCGCACTCTAAAGAGAGCTCAGGTGAGAAATTGCAAACGTGGAGCAATTGCTCAGAGATGAAAAGTGCCAGCACTGAAAGCTGTTGCTAGCCAGCACCCTTCCTTGGAAGCGCTTTCACAGGCGCAGCAACACTGGGGTTTTGCGCTTCTCTAGTCACCAAAAGTCACGGTCCTTCTCTTTCCGTCTCGTAGACACGAGCTGAGAAATTGCAAACGTCCAGCAATTGCTCCGAGATGAAAAGTGCCAGCACTGAAAGCTGTTGCTAGCCAGCACCCTTCCTTGGAAGCGTTTTTGTAGGCCTAAGAACACTGGGGCTCTGGGCTTCTCTAGCCACCTCATCTTCTGCTCATCCTCTCGCGCACTCTAAAGAGAGCTCAGGTGAGAAATTGCAAACGTGGAGCAATTGCTCAGAGATGAAAAGTGCCAGCACTGAAAGCTGTTGCTAGCCAGCACCCTTCCTTGGAAGCGCTTTCACAGGCGCAGCAACACTGGGGCTTTGCGCTTCTCTACCCACCAAACGTCACGGTCATTCTCTTTCCGTCTCGTAGACACGAGCTGAGAAATTGCAAACGTGGAGCAATTGCTCAGAGATGAAAAGTGCCAGCACTGAAAGCTCTTGCTAGCCAGCACCCTTCCTTGGAAGCGCTTTCACAGGCGCAGCAACACTGGGGTTTTGCGCTTCTCTACCCACCAAACGTCACGGTCCTTCTCTTTCCGTCGGTAGACACGAGCTGAGAAATTGCAAACGTCGAGCAATTGCTCAGAGATGAAAAGTGCCAGCACTGAAAGCTGTTGCTAGCCAGCACCCTTCCTTGGAAGCGCTTTCACAGCCGCAGCAACACTGGGGCTTTGCGCTTCTCTACCCACCAAAAGTCACGGTCCTTTTCTTTCCGTCGGTAGACACGAGCTGAGAAATTGCAAACGTCGAGCAATTGCTCAGAGATGAAAAGTGCCAGCACTGAAAGCTGTTGCTAGCCAGCACCCTTCCTTGGAAGCGCTTTTGTAGGGCTAAGAACACTGGGGCTCTGGGCTTCTCTAGCCACCTCATCTTCTGCTCATCCTCTCGCGCACTCTAAAGAGAGCTCAGGTGAGAAATTGCAAACGTGGAGCAATTGCTCAGAGATGAAAAGTGCCAGCACTGAAAGCTGTTGCTAGCCAGCACCCTTCCTTGGAAGCGCTTTCACAGGCGCAGCAACACTGGGGCTTTGCGCTTCTCTAGCCACCAAACGTCACGGTCCTTCTCTTTCCGTCTCGTAGACACGAGCTGAGAAATTGCAAACGTGGAGCAATTGCTCAGAGATGAAAAGTGCCAGCACTGAAAGCTCTTGCTAGCCAGCACCCTTCCTTGGAAGCGCTTTCACAGGCGCAGCAACACTGGGGCTTTGCGCTTCTCTAGCCACCAAACGTCACGGTCCTTCTATTTCCGTCTCGTAGACACGAGCTGAGAAATTGCAAACGTCCAGCAATTGCTCAGAGATGAAAAGTGCCAGCACTGAAACTCTTGCTAGCCAGCACCCTTCCTTGGAAGCGCTTTCGCATGTGCAGTAACACTGGGACTTTGCACTTCTATACGCACCAAACGTCACGGTCCTTCTCTTTCCGTCTCCTAGACACGAGCTGAGAAATTGCAAACGTGGAGCAATTGCTCAGAGATGAAAAGTGCCAGCACTGAAAGCTGTTGCTAGCCAGCACACTTCCTTGGAAGCGCTTTTGTAGGCCTAAGAACACTGGGGCTCTGGGCTTCTCTAGCCACCTCATCTTCTGCTCATCCTCGCGCGCACTCTAAAGAGAGCTCAGGTGAGAAATTGCAAATGTCGAGCAATTGCTCAGAGATGAAAAGTGCCAGCACTGAAAGCTCTTGCTAGCCAGCACCCTTCCTTGGAAGCGCTTTCACAGGCGCAGTAACACTGGGGCTTTGCGCTTCTCTACCCACCAAACGTCACGGTCCTTCTCTTTCCGTCTCGTAGACACGAGCTGAGAAATTGCAAACGTCGAGCAATTGCTCCGAGATGAAAAGTGCCAGCACTGAAAGCTGTTGCTAGCCAGCACCCTTCCTTGGAAGTGCTTTTGTAGGCGCAGCAACACTGGGGCTCTGGGCTTCTCTAGCCACCTCATCTTCTGCTCATCCTCTCGCGCACTCTAAAGAGAGCTCAGGTGAGAAATTGCAAACGTGGAGCAATTGCTCAGAGATGAAAAGTGCCAGCACTGAAAGCTGTTGCTAGCCAGCACCCTTCCTTGGAAGCGCTTTCACAGGCGCAGCAACACTGGGGTTTTGCGCTTCTCTAGTCACCAAACGTCACGGTCCTTCTCTTTCCGTCTCGTAGACACGAGCTGAGAAATTGCAAACGTCCAGCAATTGCTCCGAGATGAAAAGTGCCAGCACTGAAAGCTGTTGCTAGCCAGCACCCTTCCTTGGAAGCGTTTTTGTAGGCCTAAGAACACTGGGGCTCTGGGCTTCTCTAGCCACCTCATCTTCTGCTCATCCTCTCGCGCACTCTAAAGAGAGCTCAGGTGAGAAATTGCAAACGTGGAGCAATTGCTCAGAGATGAAAAGTGCCAGCACTGAAAGCTGTTGCTAGCCAGCACCCTTCCTTGGAAGCGCTTTCACAGGCGCAGCAACACTGGGGCTTTGCGCTTCTCTACCCACCAAACGTCACGGTCCTTCTCTTTCCGTCTCGTAGACACGAGCTGAGAAATTGCAAACGTCGAGCAATTGCTCAGAGATGAAAAGTGCCAGCACTGAAAGCTGTTGCTAGCCAGCACCCTTCCTTGGAAGCGCTTTCACAGGCGCAGCAACACTGGGGTTTTGCGCTTCTCTACCCACCAAACGTCACGGTCCTTCTCTTTCCGTCTCGTAGACACGAGCTGAGAAATTGCAAACGTCCAGCAATTGCTCCGAGATGAAAAGTGCCAGCACTGAAAGCTGTTGCTAGCCAGCACCCTTCCTTGGAAGCGCTTTCACAGCCGCAGCAACACTGGGGCTTTGCGCTTCTCTACCCACCAAAAGTCACGGTCCTTCTCTTTCCGTCGGTAGACACGAGCTGAGAAATTGCAAACGTCGAGCAATTGCTCAGAGATGAAAAGTGCCAGCACTGAAAGCTGTTGCTAGCCAGCACCCTTCCTTGGAAGCGCTTTTGTAGGGCTAAGAACACTGGGGCTCTGGGCTTCTCTAGCCACCTCATCTTCTGCTCATCCTCTCGCGCACTCTAAAGAGAGCTCAGGTGAGAAATTGCAAACGTGGAGCAATTGCTCAGAGATGAAAAGTGCCAGCACTGAAAGCTGTTGCTAGCCAGCACCCTTCCTTGGAAGCGCTTTCACAGGCGCAGCAACACTGGGGCTTTGCGCTTCTCTAGCCACCAAACGTCACGGTCCTTCTCTTTCCGTCTCGTAGACACGAGCTGAGAAATTGCAAACGTGGAGCAATTGCTCAGAGATGAAAAGTGCCAGCACTGAAAGCTGTTGCTAGCCAGCACCCTTCCTTGGAAGCGCTTTCACAGGCGCAGCAACACTGGGGCTTTGCGCTTCTCTAGCCACCAAACGTCACGGTCCTTCTATTTCCGTCTCGTAGACACGAGCTGAGAAATTGCAAACGTCCAGCAATTGCTCCGAGATGAAAAGTGCCAGCACTGAAAGCTCTTGCTAGCCAGCACCCTTCCTTGGAAGCGCTTTCACAGGCGCAGCAACACTGGGGCTTTGCGCTTCTATACGCACCAAACGTCACGGTCCTTCTCTTTCCGTCTCGTAGACACGAGCTGAGAAATTGCAAACGTCGAGCAATTGCTCCGAGATGAAAAGTGCCAGCACTGAAAGCTGTTGCTAGCCAGCACCCTTCCTTGGAAGCGCTTTTGTAGGCCTAAGAACACTGGGGCTCTGGGCTTCTCTAGCCACCTCATCTTCTGCTCATCCTCTCGCGCACTCTAAAGAGAGCTCAGGTGAGAAATTGCAAAAGTCGAGCAATTGCTCCGAGATGAAAAGTGCCAGCACTGAAACTCTTGCTAGCCAGCACCCTTCCTTGGAAGCGCTTTCGCATGTGCAGTAACACTGGGACTTTGCACTTCTATACGCACCAAACGTCACGGTCCTTCTCTTTCCGTCTCCTAGACACGAGCTGAGAAATTGCAAACGTGGAGCAATTGCTCAGAGATGAAAAGTGCCAGCACTGAAAGCTGTTGCTAGCCAGCACACTTCCTTGGAAGCGCTTTTGTAGGCCTAAGAACACTGGGGCTCTGGGCTTCTCTAGCCACCTCATCTTCTGCTCATCCTCGCGCGCACTCTAAAGAGAGCTCAGGTGAGAAATTGCAAATGTCGAGCAATTGCTCAGAGATGAAAAGTGCCAGCACTGAAAGCTGTTGCTAGCCAGCACCCTTCCTTGGAAGCGCTTTCACAGGCGCAGTAACACTGGGGCTTTGCGCTTCTCTACCCACCAAACGTCACGGTCTTCTCTTTCCGTCTCGTAGACACGAGCTGAGAAATTGCAAACGTGGAGCAATTGCTCCGAGATGAAAAGTGCCAGCACTGAAAGCTCTTGCTAGCCAGCACCCTTCCTTGGAAGCGCTTTCACAGGCGCAGCAACACTGGGGCTTTGCGCTTCTCTACCCACCAAACGTCACGGTCTTCTCTTTCCGTCTCGTAGACACGAGCTGAGAAATTGCAAACGTGGAGCAATTGCTCAGAGATGAAAAGTGCCAGCACTGAAAGCTGTTGCTAGCCAGCACCCTTCCTTGGAAGCGCTTTTGTAGGCCTAAGAACACTGGGGCTCTGGGCTTCTCTAGCCACCTCATCTTCTGCTCATCCTCTCGCGCACTCTAAAGAGAGCTCAGGTGAGAAATTGCAAACGTCGAGCAATTGCTCAGAGATGAAAAGTGCCAGCACTGAAAGCTCTTGCTAGCCAGCACCCTTCCTTGGAAGCGCTTTCACAGGCGCAGCAACACTGGGGCTTTGCGCTTCTCTACGCACCAAATGTCACGGTCCTTCTCTTTCCGTCTTGTAGACACGAGCTGAGAAATTGCAAACGACGAGCAATTGCTCAGAGATGAAAAGTGCCAGCACTGAAAGCTCTTGCTAGCCAGCACCCTTCCTTGGAAGCGCTTTCACAGGCGCAGCAACACTGGGGCTTTGCGCTTCTCTAGCCACCAGGCGTCACGGTCCTTCTCTTTCCGTCTCGTAGACACGAGCTGAGAAATTGCAAACGTCGAGCAATTGCTCAGAGATGAAAAGTGCCAGCACTGAAAGCTGTTGCTAGCCAGCACCCTTCCTTGGAAGCGCTTTCACAGGCGCAGCAACACTGGGGCTTTGCGCTTCTCTACCCACCAAAAGTCACGGTCATTCTCTTTCCGTCGGTAGACACGAGCTGAGAAATTGCAAACGTGGAGCAATTGCTCAGAGATGAAAAGTGCCAGCACTGAAAGCTGTTGCTAGCCAGCACCCTTCCTTGGAAGCGCTTTTGTAGGCCTAAGAACAGTGGGGCTCTGGGCTTCTCTAGCCACCTCATCTTCTGCTCATCCTCTCGCGCAGTCTAAAGAGAGCTCAGGTGAGAAATTACAAACGTCGAGCAATTGCTCAGAGATGAAAAGTGCCAGCACTGAAAGCTGTTGCTAGCCAGCACCCTTCCTTGGAAGCGCTTTCACAGGCGCAGCAACACTGGGGCTTTGCGCTTCTATACGCACCAAATGTCACGGTCCTTCTCTTTCCGTCTTGTAGACACGAGCTGAGAAATTGCAAACGTCCAGCAATTGCTCAGAGATGAAAAGTGCCAGCACTGAAAGCTCTTGCTAGCCAGCACCCTTCCTTGGAAGCGCTTTCACAGGCGCAGCAACACTGGGGCTTTGCGCTTCTAAACGCACCAAGCATCACGGTCATTCTCTTTCCGTCTCGTAGACACGAGCTGAGAAATTGCAAACGTCGAGCAATTGCTCAGAGATGAAAAGTGCCAGCACTGAAAGCTGTTGCTAGCCAGCACCCTTCCTTGGAAGCGCTTTTGTAGGCCTAAGAACACTGGGGCTCTGGGCTTCTCTAGCCACCTCATCTTCTGCTCATCCTCTCGCGCACTCTAAAGAGAGCTCAGGTGAGAAATTGCAAACGTCGAGCAATTGCTCAGAGATGAAAAGTGCCAGCACTGAAAGCTGTTGCTAGCCAGCACCCTTCCTTGGAAGCGCTTTCACAGGCGCAGCAACACTGGGGCTTTGCGCTTCTCTAGCCACCAAACGTCACGGTCCTTCTCTTTCCGTCTCGTAGACACGAGCTGAGAAATTGCAAACGTGGAGCAATTGCTCAGAGATGAAAAGTGCCAGCACTGAAAGCTGTTGCTAGCCAGCACCCTTCCTTGGAAGCGCTTTCACAGGCGCAGCAACACTGGGGCTTTGCGCTTCTCTACCCACCAAATGTCACGATCCTTCTCTTTCCGTCTCCTAGACACGAGCTGAGAAATTGCAAACGTCCAGCAATTGCTCAGAGATGAAAAGTGCCAGCACTGAAAGCTGTTGCTAGCCAGCACCCTTCCTTGGAAGCGCTTTTGTAGGCCTAAGAACACTGGGGCTCTGGGCTTCCCTAGCCACCTCATCTTCTGCTCATCCTCTCGCGCACTCTAAAGAGAGCTCAGGTGAGAAATTGCAAACGTCGAGCAATTGCTCAGAGATGAAAAGTGCCAGCACTGAAAGCTGTTGCTAGCCAGCACCCTTCCTTGGAAGCGCTTTCACAGGCGCAGTAACACTGGGGCTTTGCGCTTCTCTAGCCACCAAAAGTCACGGTCCTTCTCTTTCCGTCGGTAGACACGAGCTGAGAAATTGCAAACGTCGAGCAATTGCTCAGAGATGAAAAGTGCCAGCACTGAAAGCTGTTGCTAGCCAGCACCCTTCCTTGGAAGCGCTTTCACAGGCGCAGCAACACTGGGGCTTTGCGCTTCTCTACCCACCAAATGTCACGATCCTTCTCTTTCCGTCTCCTAGACACGAGCTGAGAAATTGCAAACGTCCAGCAATTGCTCAGAGATGAAAAGTGCCAGCACTGAAAGCTGTTGCTAGCCAGCACCCTTCCTTGGAAGCGCTTTTGTAGGCCTAAGAACACTGGGGCTCTGGGCTTCCCTAGCCACCTCATCTTCTGCTCATCCTCTCGCGCACTCTAAAGAGAGCTCAGGTGAGAAATTGCAAACGTCGAGCAATTGCTCAGAGATGAAAAGTGCCAGCACTGAAAGCTCTTGCTAGCCAGCACCCTTCCTTGGAAGCGCTTTCACAGGCGCAGTAACACTGGGGCTTTGCGCTTCTCTAGCCACCAAAAGTCACGGTCCTTCTCTTTCCGTCGGTAGACACGAGCTGAGAAATTGCAAACGTCGAGCAATTGCTCAGAGATGAAAAGTGCCAGCACTGAAAGCTGTTGCTAGCCAGCACCCTTCCTTGGAAGCGCTTTTGTAGGCCTAAGAACACTGGGGCTCTGGGCTTCTCTAGCCACCTCATCTTCTGCTCATCCTCTCGCGCACTCTAAAGAGAGCTCAGGTGAGAAATTGCAAACGTCGAGCAATTGCTCAGAGATGAAAAGTGCCAGCACTGAAAGCTCTTGCTAGCCAGCACCCTTCCTTGGAAGCGCTTTCACAGGCGCAGCAACACTGGGGCTTTGCGCTTCTCTAGCCACCAAACGTCACGGTCCTTCTCTTTCCGTCTCGTAGACACGAGCTGAGAAATTGCAAACGTCCAGCAATTGCTCCGAGATGAAAAGTGCCAGCACTGAAAGCTGTTGCTAGCCAGCACCCTTCCTTGGAAGCGTTTTTGTAGGCCTAAGAACACTGGGGCTCTGGGCTTCTCTAGCCACCTCATCTTCTGCTCATCCTCTCGCGCACTCTAAAGAGAGCTCAGGTGAGAAATTGCAAACGTGGAGCAATTGCTCAGAGATGAAAAGTGCCAGCACTGAAAGCTGTTGCTAGCCAGCACCCTTCCTTGGAAGCGCTTTCACAGGCGCAGCAACACTGGGGCTTTGCGCTTCTATACGCACCAAACGTCACGGTCATTCTCTTTCCGTCTCGTAGACACGAGCTGAGAAATTGCAAACGTCGAGCAATTGCTCAGAGATGAAAAGTGCCAGCACTGAAAGCTCTTGCTAGCCAGCACCCTTCCTTGGAAGCGCTTTCACAGGCGCAGCAACACTGGGGTTTTGCGCTTCTCTACCCACCAAACGTCACGGTCCTTCTCTTTCCGTCGGTAGACACGAGCTGAGAAATTGCAAACGTCGAGCAATTGCTCAGAGATGAAAAGTGCCAGCACTGAAAGCTGTTGCTAGCCAGCACCCTTCCTTGGAAGCGCTTTCACAGGCGCAGTAACACTGGGACTTTGCGCTTCTCTACCCACCAAAAGTCACGGTCCTTCTCTTTCCGTCGGTAGACACGAGCTGAGAAATTGCAAACGTCCAGCAATTGCTCAGAGATGAAAAGTGCCAGCACTGAAAGCTGTTGCTAGCCAGCACCCTTCCTTGGAAGCGCTTTTGTAGGCCTAAGAACACTGGGGCTCTGGGCTTCTCTAGCCACCTCATCTTCTGCTCATCCTCTCGCGCACTCTAAAGAGAGCTCAGGTGAGAAATTGCAAACGTGGAGCAATTGCTCAGAGATGAAAAGTGCCAGCACTGAAAGCTGTTGCTAGCCAGCACCCTTCCTTGGAAGCGCTTTCACAGGCGCAGCAACACTGGGGCTTTGCGCTTCTCTAGCCACCAAACGTCACGGTCCTTCTCTTTCCGTCTCGTAGACACGAGCTGAGAAATTGCAAACGTGGAGCAATTGCTCAGAGATGAAAAGTGCCAGCACTGAAAGCTGTTGCTAGCCAGCACCCTTCCTTGGAAGCGCTTTCACAGGCGCAGCAACACTGGGGCTTTGCGCTTCTCTAGCCACCAAACGTCACGGTCCTTCTATTTCCGTCTCGTAGACACGAGCTGAGAAATTGCAAACGTCCAGCAATTGCTCAGAGATGAAAAGTGCCAGCACTGAAAGCTCTTGCTAGCCAGCACCCTTCCTTGGAAGCGCTTTCACAGGCGCAGCAACACTGGGTCTTTGCGCTTCTATACGCACCAAACGTCACGGTCCTTCTCTTTCCGTCTCGTAGACACGAGCTGAGAAATTGCAAACGTGGAGCAATTGCTCAGAGATGAAAAGTGCCAGCACTGAAAGCTCTTGCTAGCCAGCACCCTTCCTTGGAAGCGCTTTTGTAGGCCTAAGAACACTGGGGCTCTGGGCTTCTCTAGCCACCTCATCTTCTGCTCATCCTCTCGCGCACTCTAAAGAGAGCTCAGGTGAGAAATTGCAAACGTCGAGCAATTGCTCAGAGATGAAAAGTGCCAGCACTGAAAGCTGTTGCTAGCCAGCACCCTTCCTTGGAAGCGCTTTCACAGGCGCAGCAACACTGGGGCTTTGCGCTTCTCTACGCACCAAATGTCACGGTCCTTCTCTTTCCGTCTTGTAGACACGAGCTGAGAAATTGCAAACGACGAGCAATTGCTCAGAGATGAAAAGTGCCAGCACTGAAAGCTCTTGCTAGCCAGCACCCTTCCTTGGAAGCGCTTTCACAGGCGCAGCAACACTGGGGCTTTGCGCTTCTCTACCCACCAAGCGTCACGGTCCTTCTCTTTCCGTCTCGTAGACACGAGCTGAGAAATTGCAAACGTCGAGCAATTGCTCCGAGATGAAAAGTGCCAGCACTGAAAGCTGTTGCTAGCCAGCACCCTTCCTTGGAAGCGCTTTCACAGGCGCAGCAACACTGGGGCTTTGCGCTTCTCTACCCACCAAAAGTCACGGTCATTCTCTTTCCGTCGGTAGACACGAGCTGAGAAATTGCAAACGTCGAGCAATTGCTCAGAGATGAAAAGTGCCAGCACTGAAAGCTGTTGCTAGCCAGCACCCTTCCTTGGAAGCGCTTTTGTAGGCCTAAGAACAGTGGGGCTCTGGGCTTCTCTAGCCACCTCATCTTCTGCTCATCCTCTCGCGCAGTCTAAAGAGAGCTCAGGTGAGAAATTACAAACGTCGAGCAATTGCTCAGAGATGAAAAGTGCCAGCACTGAAAGCTGTTGCTAGCCAGCACCCTTCCTTGGAAGCGCTTTCACAGGCGCAGCAACACTGGGGCTTTGCGCTTCTATACGCACCAAATGTCACGGTCCTTCTCTTTCCGTCTTGTAGACACGAGCTGAGAAATTGCAAACGTCCAGCAATTGCTCAGAGATGAAAAGTGCCAGCACTGAAAGCTCTTGCTAGCCAGCACCCTTCCTTGGACGCGCTTTCACAGGCGCAGCAACACTGGGGCTTTGCGCTTCTAAACGCACCAAGCATCACGGTCATTCTCTTTCCGTCTCGTAGACACGAGCTGAGAAATTGCAAACGTCGAGCAATTGCTCAGAGATGAAAAGTGCCAGCACTGAAAGCTCTTGCTAGCCAGCACCCTTCCTTGGAAGCGCTTTTGTAGGCCTAAGAACACTGGGGCTCTGGGCTTCTCTAGCCACCTAATCTTCTGCTCATCCTCTCGCGCACTCTAAAGAGAGCTCAGGTGAGAAATTGCAAACGTCGAGCAATTGCTCAGAGATGAAAAGTGCCAGCACTGAAAGCTCTTGCTAGCCAGCACCCTTCCTTGGAAGCGCTTTCACAGGCGCAGCAACACTGGGGCTTTGCGCTTCTAAACGCACCAAGCATCACGGTCATTCTCTTTCCGTCTCGTAGACACGAGCTGAGAAATTGCAAACGTCGAGCAATTGCTCAGAGATGAAAAGTGCCAGCACTGAAAGCTGTTGCTAGCCAGCACCCTTCCTTGGAAGCGCTTTTTTAGGCCTAAGAACACTGGGGCTCTGGGCTTCTCTAGCCACCTCATCTTCTGCTCATCCTCTCGCGCACTCTAAAGAGAGCTCAGGTGAGAAATTGCAAACGTCGAGCAATTGCTCCGAGATGAAAAGTGCCAGCACTGAAAGCTGTTGCTAGCCAGCACCCTTCCTTGGAAGCGCTTTCACAGGCGCAGCAACACTGGGGCTTTGCGCTTCTATACGCACCAAACGTCACGGTCCTTCTCTTTCCGTCTCGTAGACACGAGCTGAGAAATTGCAAACGTCGAGCAATTGCTCAGAGATGAAAAGTGCCAGCACTGAAAGCTCTTGCTAGCCAGCACCCTTCCTTGGAAGCGCTTTCACAGGCGCAGCAACACTGGGGCTTTGCGCTTCTATACGCACCAAACGTCACGGTCCTTCTCTTTCCGTCTCGTAGACACGAGCTGAGAAATTGCAAATGTCGAGCAATTGCTCAGAGATGAAAAGTGCCAGCACTGAAAGCTGTTGCTGGCCAGCACCCTTCCTTGGAAGCGCTTTCACAGGCGCAGCAACACTGGGGCTTTGCGCTTCTATACGCACCAAACGTCACGGTCCTTCTCTTTCCGTCTCCTAGACACGAGCTGAGAAATTGCAAACGTCGAGCAATTGCTCAGAGATGAAAAGTGCCAGCACTGAAAGCTCTTGCTAGCCAGCACCCTTCCTTGGAAGCGCTTTTGTAGGCCTAAGAAGACTGGGGCTCTGGGCTTCTCTAGCCACCTAATCTTCTGCTCATCCTCGCGCGCACTCTAAAGAGAGCTCAGGTGAGAAATTGCAAATGTCGAGCAATTGCTCAGAGATGAAAAGTGCCAGCACTGAAAGCTGTTGCTAGCCAGCACCCTTCCTTGGAAGCGCTTTCACAGGCGCAGCAACACTGGGGCTTTGCGCTTCTATACGCACCAAACGTCACGGTCCTTCTCTTTCCGTCTCCTAGACACGAGCTGAGAAATTGCAAACGTGGAGCAATTGCTCAGAGATGAAAAGTGCCAGCACTGAAAGCTGTTGCTAGCCAGCACCCTTCCTTGGAAGCGCTTTTGTAGGCCTAAGAACACTGGGGCTCTGGGCTTCCCTAGCCACCTCATCTTCTGCTCATCCTCTCGCGCACTCTAAAGAGAGCTCAGGTGAGAAATTGCAAACGTCGAGCAATTGCTCAGAGATGAAAAGTGCCAGCACTGAAAGCTCTTGCTAGCCAGCACCCTTCCTTGGAAGCGCTTTCACAGGCGCAGTAACACTGGGGCTTTGCGCTTCTCTAGCCACCAAAAGTCACGGTCCTTCTCTTTCCGTCGGTAGACACGAGCTGAGAAATTGCAAACGTCGAGCAATTGCTCAGAGATGAAAAGTGCCAGCACTGAAAGCTGTTGCTAGCCAGCCCCCTTCCTTGGAAGCGCTTTTGTAGGCCTAAGAACACTGGGGCTCTGGGCTTCTCTAGCCACCTCATCTTCTGCTCATCCTCTCGCGCACTCTAAAGAGAGCTCAGGTGAGAAATTGCAAACGTGGAGCAATTGCTCAGAGATGAAAAGTGCCAGCACTGAAAGCTGTTGCTAGCCAGCACCCTTCCTTGGAAGCGCTTTCACAGGCGCAGCAACACTGGGGTTTTGCGCTTCTCTAGCCACCAAACGTCACGGTCCTTCTCTTTCCGTCTCGTAGACACGAGCTGAGAAATTGCAAACGTCCAGCAATTGCTCCGAGATGAAAAGTGCCAGCACTGAAAGCTGTTGCTAGCCAGCACCCTTCCTTGGAAGCGTTTTTGTAGGCCTAAGAACACTGGGGCTCTGGGCTTCTCTAGCCACCTCATCTTCTGCTCATCCTCTCGCGCACTCTAAAGAGATCTCAGGTGAGAAATTGCAAACGTGGAGCAATTGCTCAGAGATGAAAAGTGCCAGCACTGAAAGCTCTTGCTAGCCAGCACCCTTCCTTGGAAGCGCTTTCACAGGCGCAGCAACACTGGGGCTTTGCGCTTCTCTAGCCACCAAACGTCACGGTCCTTCTCTTTCCGTCTCGTAGACACGAGCTGAGAAATTGCAAACGTCGAGCAATTGCTCAGAGATGAAAAGTGCCAGCACTGAAAGCTGTTGCTAGCCAGCACCCTTCCTTGGAAGCGCTTTCACAGCCGCAGCAACACTGGGGCTTTGCGCTTCTCTACCCACCAAACGTCACGGTCCTTCTCTTTCCGTCGGTAGACACGAGCTGAGAAATTGCAAACGTGGAGCAATTGCTCAGAGATGAAAAGTGCCAGCACTGAAAGCTCTTGCTAGCCAGCACCCTTCCTTGGAAGCGCTTTTGTAGGCCTAAGAACACTGGGGCTCTGGGCTTCTCTAGCCACCTCATCTTCTGCTCATCCTCTCGCGCACTCTAAAGAGAGCTCAGGTGAGAAATTGCAAACGTCGAGCAATTGCTCAGAGATGAAAAGTGCCAGCACTGAAAGCTCTTGCTAGCCAGCACCCTTCCTTGGAAGCGCTTTCACAGGCGCAGCAACACTGGGGCTTTGCGCTTCTCTACGCACCAAATGTCACGGTCCTTCTCTTTCCGTCTTGTAGACACGAGCTGAGAAATTGCAAACGACGAGCAATTGCTCAGAGATGAAAAGTGCCAGCACTGAAAGCTCTTGCTAGCCAGCACCCTTCCTTGGAAGCGCTTTCACAGGCGCAGCAACACTGGGGCTTTGCGCTTCTCTAGCCACCAAGCGTCACGGTCCTTCTCTTTCCGTCTCGTAGACACGAGCTGAGAAATTGCAAACGTCGAGCAATTGCTCAGAGATGAAAAGTGCCAGCACTGAAAGCTGTTGCTAGCCAGCACCCTTCCTTGGAAGCGCTTTTGTAGGCCTAAGAACAGTGGGGCTCTGGGCTTCTCTAGCCACCTCATCTTCTGCTCATCCTCTCGCGCACTCTAAAGAGAGCTCAGGTGAGAAATTACAAACGTCGAGCAATTGCTCAGAGATGAAAAGTGCCAGCACTGAAAGCTGTTGCTAGCCAGCACCCTTCCTTGGAAGCGCTTTCACAGGCGCAGCAACACTGGGGCTTTGCGCTTCTATACGCACCAAATGTCACGGTCCTTCTCTTTCCGTCTTGTAGACACGAGCTGAGAAATTGCAAACGTCCAGCAATTGCTCAGAGATGAAAAGTGCCAGCACTGAAAGCTGTTGCTAGCCAGCACCCTTCCTTGGAAGCGCTTTCACAGGCGCAGCAACACTGGGGCTTTGCGCTTCTAAACGCACCAAGCATCACGGTCATTCTCTTTCCGTCTCGTAGACACGAGCTGAGAAATTGCAAACGTCGAGCAATTGCTCAGAGATGAAAAGTGCCAGCACTGAAAGCTCTTGCTAGCCAGCACCCTTCCTTGGAAGCGCTTTTGTAGGCCTAAGAACACTGGGGCTCTGGGCTTCTCTAGCCACCTCATCTTCTGCTCATCCTCTCGCGCACTCTAAAGAGAGCTCAGGTGAGAAATTGCAAACGTGGAGCAATTGCTCAGAGATGAAAAGTGCCAGCACTGAAAGCTCTTGCTAGCCAGCACCCTTCCTTGGAAGCGCTTTCACAGGCGCAGCAACACTGGGGCTTTGCGCTTCTATACGCACCAAACGTCACGGTCCTTCTCTTTCCGTCTCGTAGACACGAGCTGAGAAATTGCAAACGTCGAGCAATTGCTCAGAGATGAAAAGTGCCAGCACTGAAAGCCGTTGCTAGCCAGCACCCTTCCTTGGAAGCGCTTTTGTAGGCCTAAGAACACTGGGGCTCTGGGCTTCTCTAGCCACCTCATCTTCTGCTCATCCTCTCGCGCACTCTAAAGAGAGCTCAGGTGAGAAATTGCAAACGTCGAGCAATTGCTCAGAGAAGAAAAGTGCCAGCACTGAAAGCTGTTGCTAGCCAGCACCCTTCCTTGGAAGCGCTTTCACAGGCGCAGTAACACTGGGGCTTTGCGCTTCTCTAGCCACCAAAAGTCACGGTCCTTCTCTTTCCGTCGGTAGACACGAGCTGAGAAATTGCAAACGTCCAGCAATTGCTCAGAGATGAAAAGTGCCAGCACTGAAAGCTCTTGCTAGCCAGCACCCTTCCTTGGAAGCGCTTTTGTAGGCCTAAGAACACTGGGGCTCTGGGCTTCTCTAGCCACCTCATCTTCTGCTCATCCTCTCGCGCACTCTAAAGAGAGCTCAGGTGAGAAATTGCAAACGTCCAGCAATTGCTCAGAGATGAAAAGTGCCAGCACTGAAAGCTGTTGCTAGCCAGCACCCTTCCTTGGAAGCGCTTTCACAGGCGCAGCAACACTGGGGCTTTGCGCTTCTCTAGCCACCAAACGTCACGGTCCTTCTCTTTCCGTCTCGTAGACACGAGCTGAGAAATTGCAAACGTCGAGCAATTGCTCAGAGATGAAAAGTGCCAGCACTGAAAGCTCTTGCTAGCCAGCACCCTTCCTTGGAAGCGTTTTTGTAGGCCTAAGAACACTGGGGCTCTGGGCTTCTCTAGCCACCTCATCTTCTGCTCATCCTCTCGCGCACTCTAAAGAGAGCTCAGGTGAGAAATTGCAAACGTCGAGCAATTGCTCAGAGATGAAAAGTGCCAGCACTGAAAGCTCTTGCTAGCCAGCACCCTTCCTTGGAAGCGCTTTCACAGGCGCAGCAACACTGGGGTTTTGCGCTTCTATACGCACCAAACGTCACGGTCCTTCTCTTTCCGTCGGTAGACACGAGCTGAGAAATTGCAAACGTCGAGCAATTGCTCAGAGATGAAAAGTGCCAGCACTGAAAGCTGTTGCTAGCCAGCACCCTTCCTTGGAAGCGCTTTCACAGGCGCAGTAACACTGGGACTTTGCGCTTCTCTACCCACCAAAAGTCACGGTCCTTCTCTTTCCGTCGGTAGACACGAGCTGAGAAATTGCAAACGTGGAGCAATTGCTCAGAGATGAAAAGTGCCAGCACTGAAAGCTGTTGCTAGCCAGCACCCTTCCTTGGAAGCGCTTTTGTAGGCCTAAGAACACTGGGGCTCTGGGCTTCTCTAGCCACCTCATCTTCTGCTCATCCTCTCGCGCACTCTAAAGAGAGCTCAGGTGAGAAATTGCAAACGTCGAGCAATTGCTCAGAGATGAAAAGTGCCAGCACTGAAAGCTGTTGCTAGCCAGCACCCTTCCTTGGAAGCGCTTTCACAGGCGCAGCAACACTGGGGCTTTGCGCTTCTCTACCCACCAAACGTCACGGTCCTTCTCTTTCCGTCTCGTAGACACGAGCTGAGAAATTGCAAACGTCGAGCAATTGCTCAGAGATGAAAAGTGCCAGCACTGAAAGCTGTTGCTAGCCAGCACCCTTCCTTGGAAGCGCTTTTGTAGGCCTAAGAACACTGGGGCTCTGGGCTTCTCTAGCCACCTCATCTTCTGCTCATCCTCTCGCGCACTCTAAAGAGAGCTCAGGTGAGAAATTGCAAACGTGGAGCAATTGCTCAGAGATGAAAAGTGCCAGCACTGAAAGCTGTTGCTAGCCAGCAGCCTTCCTTGGAAGCGCTTTCACAGGCGCAGCAACACTGGGGCTTTGCGCTTCTCTAGCCACCAAACGTCACGGTCCTTCTCTTTCCGTCTCGTAGACACGAGCTGAGAAATTGGAAATGTCGAGCAATTGCTCAGAGATGAAAAGTGCCAGCACTGAAAGCTGTTGCTAGCCAGCACCCTTCCTTGGAAGCGCTTTCACAGGCGCAGCAACACTGGGGCTTTGCGCTTCTATACGCACCAAACGTCACGGTCCTTCTCTTTCCGTCTCGTAGACACGAGCTGAGAAATTGCAAACGTGGAGCAATTGCTCCGAGATGAAAAGTGCCAGCACTGAAAGCTGTTGCTAGCCAGCACCCTTCCTTGGAAGCGCTTTTGTAGGCCTAAGAACAGTGGGGCTCTGGGCTTCTCTAGCCACCTCATCTTCTGCTCATCCTCTCGCGCACTCTAAAGAGAGCTCAGGTGAGAAATTGCAAAAGTCGAGCAATTGCTCAGAGATGAAAAGTGCCAGCACTGAAACTCTTGCTAGCCAGCACCCTTCCTTGGAAGCGCTTTCACAGGCGCAGCAACACTGGGGCTTTGCGCTTCTATACGCACCAAACGTCACGGTCCTTCTCTTTCCGTCTCCTAGACACGAGCTGAGAAATTGCAAACGTGGAGCAATTGCTCAGAGATGAAAAGTGCCAGCACTGAAAGCTCTTGCTAGCCAGCACCCTTCCTTGGAAGCGCTTTCACAGGCGCAGCAACACTGGGGCTTTGCGCTTCTCTACCCACCAAAAGTCACGGTCCTTCTCTTTCCGTCGGTAGACACGAGCTGAGAAATTGCAAACGTCCAGCAATTGCTCCGAGATGAAAAGTGCCAGCACTGAAAGCTGTTGCTAGCCAGCACCCTTCCTTGGAAGCGCTTTTGTAGGCCTAAGAACACTGGGGCTCTGGGCTTCTCTAGCCACCTCATCTTCTGCTCATCCTCTCGCGCACTCTAAAGAGAGCTCAGGTGAGAAATTGCAAACGTCGAGCAATTGCTCAGAGATGAAAAGTGCCAGCACTGAAAGCTGTTGCTAGCCAGCACCCTTCCTTGGAAGCGCTTTCACAGGCGCAGCAACACTGGGGCTTTGCGCTTCTCTAGCCACCAAACGTCACGGTCCTTCTCTTTCCGTCTCGTAGACACGAGCTGAGAAATTGCAAACGTGGAGCAATTGCTCAGAGATGAAAAGTGCCAGCACTGAAAGCTGTTGCTAGCCAGCACCCTTCCTTGGAAGCGCTTTTGTAGGCCTAAGAACACTGGGGCTCTGGGCTTCTCTAGCCACCTCATCTTCTGCTCATCCTCTCGCGCACTCTAAAGAGAGCTCAGGTGAGAAATTGCAAACGTGGAGCAATTGCTCAGAGATGAAAAGTGCCAGCACTGAAAGCTCTTGCTAGCCAGCACCCTTCCTTGGAAGCGCTTTCACAGGCGCAGCAACACTGGGGCTTTGCGCTTCTCTAGACACCAAACGTCACGGTCCTTCTCTTTCCGTCTCCTAGACACGAGCTGAGAAATTGCAAACCTCCAGCAATTGCTCAGAGATGAAAAGTGCCAGCACTGAAAGCTGTTGCTAGCCAGCACCCTTCCTTGGAAGCGCTTTCACAGGCGCAGCAACACTGGGGCTTTGCGCTTCTATACGCACCAAACGTCACGGTCCTTCTCTTTCCGTCTCGTAGACACGAGCTGAGAAATTGCAAACGTCGAGCAATTGCTCAGAGATGAAAAGTGCCAGCACTGAAAGCTGTTGCTAGCCAGCACCCTTCCTTGGAAGCGCTTTTGTAGGCCTAAGAACACTGGGGCTCTGGGCTTCTCTAGCCACCTCATCTTCTGCTCATCCTCTCGCGCACTCTAAAGAGAGCTCAGGTGAGAAATTGCAAAAGTCGAGCAATTGCTCTGAGATGAAAAGTGCCAGCACTGAAAGCTCTTGCTAGCCAGCACCCTTCCTTGGAAGCGCTTTCACAGGCGCAGTAACACTGGGACTTTGCGCTTCTCTACGCACCAAACGTCACGGTCCTTCTCTTTCCGTCTCGTAGACACGAGCTGAGAAATTGCAAACGTGGAGCAATTGCTCAGAGATGAAAAGTGCCAGCACTGAAAGCTGTTGCTAGCCAGCACACTTCCTTGGAAGCGCTTTCACAGGCGCAGCAACACTGGGGCTTTGCGCTTCTCTAGCCACCAAACGTCACGGTCCTTCTCTTTCCGTCTCGTAGACACGAGCTGAGAAATTGCAAACGTCGAGCAATTGCTCAGAGATGAAAAGTGCCAGCACTGAAAGCTCTTGCTAGCCAGCACCCTTCCTTGGAAGCGCTTTTGTAGGCCTAAGAACACTGGGGCTCTGGGCTTCTCTAGCCACCTCATCTTCTGCTCATCCTCTCGCGCACTCTAAAGAGAGCTCAGGTGAGAAATTACAAACGTCGAGCAATTGCTCAGAGATGAAAAGTGCCAGCACTGAAAGCTCTTGCTAGCCAGCACCCTTCCTTGGAAGCGCTTTCACAGGCGCAGCAACACTGGGGCTTTGCGCTTCTCTAGCCACCAAACGTCACGGTCCTTCTCTTTCCGTCTCGTAGACACGAGCTGAGAAATTGCAAACGTCGAGCAATTGCTCAGAGATGAAAAGTGCCAGCACTGAAAGCTGTTGCTAGCCAGCACCCTTCCTTGGAAGCGCTTTCACAGGCGCAGTAACACTGGGGCTTTGCGCTTCTCTACCCACCAAAAGTCACGGTCCTTCTCTTTCCGTCGGTAGACACGAGCTGAGAAATTGCAAACGTGGAGCAATTGCTCAGAGATGAAAAGTGCCAGCACTGAAAGCTGTTGCTAGCCAGCACCCTTCCTTGGAAGCGCTTTCACAGGCGCAGCAACACTGGGGCTTTGCGCTTCTATACGCACCAAATGTCACGGTCCTTCTCTTTCCGTCGGTAGACACGAGCTGAGAAATTGCAAACGTCGAGCAATTGCTCAGAGATGAAAAGTGCCAGCACTGAAAGCTGTTGCTAGCCAGCCCCCTTCCTTGGAAGCGCTTTTGTAGGCCTAAGAACACTGGGGCTCTGGGCTTCTCTAGCCACCTCATCTTCTGCTCATCCTCTCGCGCACTCTAAAGAGAGCTCAGCTGAGAAATTGCAAACGTCGAGCAATTGCTCAGAGATGAAAAGTGCCAGCACTGAAAGCTCTTGCTAGCCAGCACCCTTCCTTGGAAGCGCTTTCACAGGCGCAGCAACACTGGGGCTTTGCGCTTCTCTACCCACCAAACGTCACGGTCCTTCTCTTTCCGTCTCCTAGACACGAGCTGAGAAATTGCAAACGTCGAGCAATTGCTCCGAGATGAAAAGTGCCAGCACTGAAAGCTCTTGCTAGCCAGCACCCTTCCTTGGAAGCGCTTTTGTAGGGCTAAGAACACTGGGGCTCTGGGCTTCTCTAGCCACCTAACCTTCTGCTCATCCTCTCGCGCACTCTAAAGAGAGCTCAGGTGAGAAATTGCAAACGTCGAGCAATTGCTCAGAGATGAAAAGTGCCAGCACTGAAAGCTGTTGCTAGCCAGCACCCTTCCTTGGAAGCGCTTTCACAGGCGCAGTAACACTGGGGCTTTGCGCTTCTCTAGCCACCAAACGTCACGGTCCTTCTCTTTCCGTGTCCTAGACACGAGCTGAGAAATTGCAAACGTCGAGCAATTGCTCAGAGATGAAAAGTGCCAGCACTGAAAGCTGTTGCTAGCCAGCACCCTTCCTTGGAAGCGCTTTTGTAGGCCTAAGAACACTGGGGCTCTGGGCTTCTCTAGCCACCTCATCTTCTGCTCATCCTCTCGCGCACTCTAAAGAGAGCTCAGGTGAGAAATTACAAACGTCGAGCAATTGCTCAGAGATGAAAAGTGCCAGCACTGAAAGCTCTTGCTAGCCAGCACCCTTCCTTGGAAGCGCTTTCACAGGCGCAGCAACACTGGGGCTTTGCGCTTCTCTAGCCACCAAACGTCACGGTCCTTCTCTTTCCGTCTCGTAGACACGAGCTGAGAAATTGCAAACGTCGAGCAATTGCTCAGAGATGAAAAGTGCCAGCACTGAAAGCTGTTGCTAGCCAGCACCCTTCCTTGGAAGCGCTTTCACAGGCGCAGTAACACTGGGGCTTTGCGCTTCTCTACCCACCAAAAGTCACGGTCCTTCTCTTTCCGTCGGTAGACACGAGCTGAGAAATTGCAAACGTGGAGCAATTGCTCCGAGATGAAAAGTGCCAGCACTGAAAGCTGTTGCTAGCCAGCACCCTTCCTTGGAAGCGCTTTCACAGGCGCAGCAACACTGGGGCTTTGCGCTTCTATACGCACCAAATGTCACGGTCCTTCTCTTTCCGTCGGTAGACACGAGCTGAGAAATTGCAAACGTCGAGCAATTGCTCAGAGATGAAAAGTGCCAGCACTGAAAGCTGTTGCTAGCCAGCACCCTTCCTTGGAAGCGCTTTTGTAGGCCTAAGAACACTGGGGCTCTGGGCTTCTCTAGCCACCTCATCTTCTGCTCATCCTCTCGCGCACTCTAAAGAGAGCTCAGCTGAGAAATTACAAACGTCGAGCAATTGCTCAGAGATGAAAAGTGCCAGCACTGAAAGCTGTTGCTAGCCAGCACCCTTCCTTGGAAGCGCTTTCACAGGCGCAGCAACACTGGGGCTTTGCGCTTCTCTAGCCACCAAACGTCACGGTCCTTCTCTTTCCGTCTCGTAGACACGAGCTGAGAAATTGCAAACGTCGAGCAATTGCTCAGAGATGAAAAGTGCCAGCACTGAAAGCTGTTGCTAGCCAGCACCCTTCCTTGGAAGCGCTTTCACAGGCGCAGCAACACTGGGGCTTTGCGCTTCTCTACCCACCAAACGTCACGGTCCTTCTCTTTCCGTCTCGTAGACACGAGCTGAGAAATTGCAAACGTCCAGCAATTGCTCAGAGATGAAAAGTGCCAGCACTGAAAGCTGTTGCTAGCCAGCACCCTTCCTTGGAAGCGCTTTTGTAGGCCTAAGAACACTGGGGCTCTGGGCTTCTCTAGCCACCTCATCTTCTGCTCATCCTCTCGCGCACTCTAAAGAGAGCTCAGGTGAGAAATTGCAAACGTCGAGCAATTGCTCAGAGATGAAAAGTGCCAGCACTGAAAGCTGTTGCTAGCCAGCACCCTTCCTTGGAAGCGCTTTCACAGGCGCAGTAACACTGGGGCTTTGCGCTTCTATACGCACCAAACGTCACGGTCCTTCTCTTTCCGTCTCGTAGACACGAGCTGAGAAATTGCAAACGTCGAGCAATTGCTCAGAGATGAAAAGTGCCAGCACTGAAAGCTGTTGCTAGCCAGCACCCTTCCTTGCAAGCGCTTTTGTAGGCCTAAGAACACTGGGGCTCTGGCCTTCTCTAGCCACCTCATCTTCTGCTCATCCTCTCGCGCACTCTAAAGAGAGCTCAGGTGAGAAATTGCAAACGTCGAGCAATTGCTCAGAGATGAAAAGTGCCAGCACTGAAAGCTGTTGCTAGCCAGCACCCTTCCTTGGAAGCGCTTTCACAGCCGCAGCAACACTGGGGCTTTGCGCTTCACTAGCCACCAAACGTCACGGTCCTTCTCTTTCCGTGTCCTAGACACGAGCTGAGAAATTGCAAACGTCCAGCAATAGCTCCGAGATGAAAAGTGCCAGCACTGAAAGCTGTTGCTAGCCAGCACCCTTCCTTGGAAGCGCTTTCACAGGCGCAGCAACACTGGGGCTTTGCGCTTCTCTACCCACCAAACGTCACGGTCCTTCTCTTTCCGTCTCGTAGACACGAGCTGAGAAATTGCAAACGTCGAGCAATTGCTCAGAGATGAAAAGTGCCAGCACTGAAAGCTGTTGCTAGCCAGCACCCTTCCTTGGAAGCGCTTTCACAGGCGCAGCAACACTGGGGCTTTGCGCTTCTCTACCCACCAAACGTCACGGTCCTTCTCTTTCCGTCTCGTAGACACGAGCTGAGAAATTGCAAACGTCGAGCAATTGCTCAGAGATGAAAAGTGCCAGCACTGAAAGCTGTTGCTAGCCAGCACCCTTCCTTGGAAGCGCTTTTGTAGGCCTAAGAACACTGGGGCTCTGGGCTTCTCTAGCCACCTCATCTTCTGCTCATCCTCTCGCGCACTCTAAAGAGAGCTCAGGTGAGAAATTGCAAACGTCCAGCAATTGCTCAGAGATGAAAAGTGCCAGCACTGAAAGCTGTTGCTAGCCAGCACCCTTCCTTGGAAGCGCTTTCACAGGCGCAGCAACACTGGGGCTTTGCGCTTCTATACGCACCAAACGTCACGGTCCTTCTCTTTCCGTCTCGTAGACACGAGCTGAGAAATTGCAAACGTCGAGCAATTGCTCAGAGATGAAAAGTGCCAGCACTGAAAGCTCTTGCTAGCCAGCACCCTTCCTTGGAAGCGCTTTCACAGGCGCAGCAACACTGGGGCTTTGCGCTTCTCTAGCCACCAAACGTCACGGTCCTTCTCTTTCCGTCTCCTAGACACGAGCTGAGAAATTGCAAACGTCGAGCAATTGCTCAGAGAGGAAAAGTGCCAGCACTGAAAGCTGTTGCTAGCCAGCACCCTTCCTTGGAATCGCTTTTGTAGGCCTAAGAACACTGGGGCTCTGGGCTTCTCTAGCCACCTCATCTTCTGCTCATCCTCTCGCGCACTCTAAAGAGAGCTCAGGTGAGAAATTGCAAACGTCGAGCAATTGCTCAGAGATGAAAAGTGCCAGCACTGAAAGCTGTTGCTAGCCAGCACCCTTCCTTGGAAGCGCTTTCACAGGCGCAGCAACACTGGGGCTTTGCGCTTCTATACGCACCAAACGTCACGGTCCTTCTCTTTCCGTCTCGTAGACACGAGCTGAGAAATTGCAAACGTCGAGCAATTGCTCAGAGATGAAAAGTGCCAGCACTGAAAGCTCTTGCTAGCCAGCACCCTTCCTTGGAAGCGCTTTTACAGGCGCAGCAACACTGGGGCTTTGCGCTTCTATACGCACCAAATGTCACGGTCCTTCTCTTTCCGTCTTGTAGACACGAGCTGAGAAATTGCAAACGTCGAGCAATTGCTCAGAGATGAAAAGTGCCAGCACTGAAAGCTCTTGCTAGCCAGCACCCTTCCTTGGAAGCGCTTTTGTAGGCCTAAGAAGACTGGGGCTCTGGGCTTCTCTAGCCACCTCATCTTCTGCTCAACCTCTCGCGCACTCTAAAGAGAGCTCAGGTGAGAAATTGCAAACGTCGAGCAATAGCTCCGAGATGAAAAGTGCCAGCACTGAAAGCTCTTGCTAGCCAGCACCCTTCCTTGGAAGCGCTTTCACAGGCGCAGCAACACTGGGGCTTTGCGCTTCTCTAGCCACCAAACATCACGGTCCTTCTCTTTCCGTCTCGTAGACACGAGCTGAGAAATTGCAAACGTCGAGCAATTGCTCCGAGATGAAAAGTGCCAGCACTGAAAGCTGTTGCTAGCCAGCACCCTTCCTTGGAAGCGCTTTCACAGGAGCAGCAACACTGGGGCTTTGCGCTTCTATACGCACCAAACGTCACGGTCATTCTCTTTCCGTCTCGTAGACATGAGCTGAGAAATTGCAAACGTCGAGCAATTGCTCAGAGATGAAAAGTGCCAGCACTGAAAGCTCTTGCTAGCCAGCACCCTTCCTTGGAAGCGCTTTTGTAGGCCTAAGAACACTGGGGCTCTGGGCTTCCCTAGCCACCTCATCTTCTGCTCATCCTCTCGCGCACTCTAAAGAGAGCTCAGGTGAGAAATTGCAAATGTCGAGCAATTGCTCAGAGATGAAAAGTGCCAGCACTGAAAGCTCTTGCTAGCCAGCACCCTTCCTTGGAAGCGCTTTCACAGGCGCAGCAACACTGGGGCTTTGCGCTTCTCTAGCCACCAAACGTCACGGTCATTCTCTTTCCGTCTCGTAGACACGAGCTGAGAAATTGCAAACGTCGAGCAATTGCTCAGAGATGAAAAGTGCCAGCACTGAAAGCTCTTGCTAGCCAGCACCCTTCCTTGGAAGCGCTTTCACAGGCGCAGCAACACTGGGGCTTTGCGCTTCTATACGCACCAAACGTCACGGTCCTTCTCTTTCCGTCTCTAGACACGAGCTGAGAAATTGCAAACGTCGAGCAATTGCTCAGAGATGAAAAGTGCCAGCACTGAAAGCTCTTGCTAGCCAGCACCCTTCCTTGGAAGCGCTTTCACAGGCGCAGCAACACTGGGGCTTTGCGCTTCTCTAGCCACCAAACATCACGGACCTTCTCTTTCCGTCTCGTAGACACGAGCTGAGAAATTGCAAACGTCGAGCAATTGCTCAGAGATGAAAAGTGCCAGCACTGAAAGCTCTTGCTAGCCAGCACCCTTCCTTGGAAGCGCTTTCACAGAAGCAGCAACACTGGGGCTTTGCGCTTCTATACGCACCAAACGTCACGGTCCTTCTCTTTCCGTCTCGTAGACACGAGCTGAGAAATTGCAAACATCGAGCAATTGCTCAGAGATGAAAAGTGCCAGCACTGAAAGCTGTTGCTAGCCAGCACCCTTCCTTGGAAGCGCTTTCACAGGCGCAGTAACACTGGGACTTTGCGCTTCTCTAGCCACCAAACGTCACGGTCCTTCTCTTTCCGCCTCGTAGACACGAGCTGAGAAATTGAAAACGTCAAGCAATTGCTCAGAGATGAAAAGTGCCAGCACTGAAAGCTCTTGCTAGCCAGCACCCTTCCTTGGAAGCGCTTTCACAAGCGCAGTAACACTGGGGCTTTGCGCTTCTATACGCACCAAACGTCACGGTCATTCTCTTTCCGTCTCGTAGACATGAGCTGAGAAATTGCAAACGTCGAGCAATTGCTCAGAGATGAAAAGTGCCAGCACTGAAAGCTGTTGCTAGCCAGCACCCTTCCTTGGAAGCGCTTTTGTAGGCCTAAGAACACTGGGGCTCTGGGCTTCTCTAGCCACCTCATCTTCTGCTCATCCTCTCGCGCACTTTAAAGAGAGCTCAGGTGAGAAATTGCAAACGACGAGCAATTGCTCAGAGATGAAAAGTGCCAGCACTGAAAGCTCTTGCTAGCCAGCACCCTTCCTTGGAAGCGCTTTTGTAGGCCTAAGAACACTGGGGCTCTGGGCTTCTCTAGCCACCTCATCTTCTGCTCATCCTCTCGCGCACTCTAAAGAGAGCTCAGGTGAGAAATTGCAAACGACGAGCAATTGCTCAGAGATGAAAAGTGCCAGCACTGAAAGCTGTTGCTAGCCAGCACCCTTCCTTGGAAGCGCTTTCACAGGCGCAGTAACACTGGGACTTTGCGCTTCTCTAGACACCAAACGTCACGGTCCTTCTCTTTCCGTCTCCTAGACACGAGCTGAGAAATTGCAAACGTCGAGCAATTGCTCAGAGATGAAAAGTGCCAGCACTGAAAGCTGTTGCTAGCCAGCACCCTTCCTTGGAAGCGCTTTCACAGGCGCAGCAACACTGGGGCTTTGCGCTTCTATACGCACCAAACGTCACGGTCCTTCTCTTTCCATCTCGTAGACACAAGCTGAGAAATTGCAAACGTCGAGCAATTGCTCCGAGATGAAAAGTGCCAGCACTGAAAGCTGTTGCTAGCCAGCCCCCTTCCTTGGAAGCGCTTTTGTAGGCCTAAGAACACTGGGGCTCTGGGCTTCTCTAGCCACCTAATCTTCTGCTCATCCTCTCGCGCACTCTAAAGAGAGCTCAGGTGAGAAATTGCAAACGTCGAGCAATTGCTCAGAGATGAAAAGTGCCAGCACTGAAAGCTCTTGCTAGCCAGCACCCTTCCTTGGAAGCGCTTTCACAGGCGCAGCAACACTGGGGCTTTGCGCTTCTCTAGCCACCAAACGTCACGGTCCTTCTCTTTCCGTCTCCTAGACACGAGCTGAGAAATTGCAAACGTCGAGCAATTGCTCAGAGATGAAAAGTGCCAGCACTGAAAGCTCTTGCTAGCCAGCACCCTTCCTTGGACGCGCTTTCACAGGCGCAGCAACACTGGGGCTTTGCGCTTCTATACGCACCAAACGTCACGGTCCTTCTCTTTCCGTCTCGTAGACACGAGCTGAGAAATTGCAAACGTCCAGCAATTGCTCCGAGATGAAAAGTGCCAGCACTGAAAGTTGTTGCTAGCCAGCACCCTTCCTTGGAAGCGCTTTCACAGGCGCAGCAACACTGGGGCTTTGCGCTTCTATACGCACCAAACGTCACGGTCCTTCTCTTTCCGTCTCGTAGACACGAGCTGAGAAATTGCAAACGTCGAGCAATTGCTCCGAGATGAAAAGTGCCAGCACTGAAAGCTCTTGCTAGCCAGCCCCCTTCCTTGGAAGCGCTTTTGTAGGCCTAAGAAGACTGGGGCTCTGGGCTTCTCTAGCCACCTCATCTTCTGCTCATCCTCTCGCGCACTCTAAAGAGAGCTCAGGTGAGAAATTGCAAATGTCCAGCAATTGCTCAGAGATGAAAAGTGCCAGCACTGAAAGCTGTTGCTAGCCAGCACCCTTCCTTGGAAGCGCTTTCACAGGCGCAGTAACACTGGGGCTTTGCGCTTCTCTAGACACCAAACGTCACGGTCCTTCTCTTTCCGTCTCCTAGACATGAGCTGAGAAATTGCAAACGTCCAGCAATTGCTCAGAGATGAAAAGTGCCAGCACTGAAAGCTGTTGCTAGCCAGCACCCTTCCTTGGAAGCGCTTTCACAGGAGCAGCAACACTGGGGCTTTGCGCTTCTATACGCACCAAACGTCACGGTCCTTCTCTTTCCGTCTCGTAGACACGAGCTGAGAAATTGCAAACGTCGAGCAATTGCTCAGAGATGAAAAGTGCCAGCACTGAAAGCTGTTGCTAGCCAGCACCCTTCCTTGCAAGCGCTTTTGTAGGCCTAAGAACACTGGGGCTCTGGGCTTCTCTAGCCACCTAATCTTCTGCTCATCCTCTCGCGCACTCTAAAGAGAGCTCAGGTGAGAAATTGCAAATGTCGAGCAATTGCTCAGAGATGAAAAGTGCCAGCACTGAAAGCTCTTGCTAGCCAGCACCCTTCCTTGGAAGCGCTTTCACAGGCGCAGCAACACTGGGGCTTTGCGCTTCTCTAGCCACCAAACGTCACGGTCCTTCTCTTTCCGTCTCCTAGACACGAGCTGAGAAATTGCAAACGTCGAGCAATTGCTCAGAGATGAAAAGTGCCAGCACTGAAAGCTGTTGTTAGCCAGCACCCTTCCTTGGAAGCGCTTTCACAGGCGCAGCAACACTGGGGCTTTGCGCTTCTATACGCACCAAACGTCACGGTCCTTCTCTTTCCGTCTCCTAGACACGAGCTGAGAAATTGCAAACGTCGAGCAATTGCTCAGAGATGAAAAGTGCCAGCACTGAAAGCTCTTGCTAGCCAGCACCCTTCCTTGGAAGCGCTTTCACAGGCGCAGCAACACTGGGGCTTTGCGCTTCTATACGCACCAAACGTCACGGTCATTCTCTTTCCGTCTCGTAGACATGAGCTGAGAAATTGCAAACGTCGAGCAATTGCTCCGAGATGAAAAGTGCCAGCACTGAAAGCTGTTGCTAGCCAGCACCCTTCCTTGGAAGCGCTTTTGTAGGCCTAAGAACACTGGGGCTCTGGGCTTCTCTAGCCACCTCATCTTCTGCTCATCCTCTCGCGCACTTTAAAGAGAGCTCAGGTGAGAAATTGCAAACGTGGAGCAATTGCTCAGAGATGAAAAGTGCCAGCACTGAAAGCTGTTGCTAGCCAGCCCCCTTCCTTGCAAGCGCTTTTGTAGGCCTAAGAACACTGGGGCTCTGGGCTTCTCTAGCCACCTCATCTTCTGCTCATCCTCTCGCGCACTCTAAAGAGAGCTCAGGTGAGAAATTGCAAACGTCGAGCAATTGCTCAGAGATGAAAAGTGCCAGCACTGAAAGCTCTTGCTAGCCAGCACCCTTCCTTGGAAGCGCTTTCACAGGCACAGCAACACTGGGGCTTTGCGCTTCTCTACCCACCAAACGTCACGGTCCTTCTCTTTCCGTCGGTAGACACGAGCTGAGAAATTACAAACGTCGAGCAATTGCTCAGAGATGAAAAGTGCCAGCACTGAAAGCTGTTGCTAGCCAGCACCCTTCCTTGGAAGCGCTTTTGTAGGCCTAAGAACACTGGGGCTCTGGGCTTCTCTAGCCACCTCATCTTCTGCTCATCCTCTCGCGCACTCTAAAGAGAGCTCAGGTGAGAAATTGCAAACGACGAGCAATTGCTCAGAGATGAAAAGTGCCAGCACTGAAAGCTGTTGCTAGCCAGCACCCTTCCTTGGAAGCGCTTTCACAGGCGCAGCAACACTGGGGCTTTGCGCTTCTATACGCACCAAACGTCACGGTTCTTCTCTTTCCGTCTCGTAGACACAAGCTGAGAAATTGCAAACGTCGAGCAATTGCTCAGAGATGAAAAGTGCCAGCACTGAAAGCTGTTGCTAGCCAGCCCCCTTCCTTGGAAGCGCTTTTGTAGGCCTAAGAACATGGGGGCTCTGGGCTTCTCTAGCCACCTAATCTTCTGCTCATCCTCTCGCGCACTCTAAAGAGAGCTCAGGTGAGAAATTGCAAACGTCGAGCAATTGCTCAGAGATGAAAAGTGCCAGCACTGAAAGCTGTTGCTAGCCAGCACCCTTCCTTGGAAGCGCTTTCACAGGCGCAGCAACACTGGGGCTTTGCGCTTCTATACGCACCAAACGTCACGGTCCTTCTCTTTCCGTCTCGTAGACACGAGCTGAGAAATTGCAAACGTCCAGCAATTGCTCAGAGATGAAAAGTGCCAGCACTGAAAGCTGTTGCTAGCCAGCACCCTTCCTTGGAAGCGCTTTCACAGGAGCAGCAACACTGGGGCTTTGCGCTTCTATACGCACCAAACGTCATGGTCATTCTCTTTCCGTCTCGTAGACACGAGCTGAGAAATTGCAAACGTCGAGCAATTGCTGAGAGATGAAAAGTGCCAGCACTGAAAGCTGTTGCTAGCCAGCACACTTCCTTGGAAGCGCTTTTGTAGGGCTAAGAACACTGGGGCTCTGGGCTTCTCTAGCCACCTCATCTTCTGCTCATCCTCTCGCGCACTCTAAAGAGAGCTCAGGTGAGAAATTGCAAATGTCGAGCAATTGCTCAGAGATGAAAAGTGCCAGCACTGAAAGCTCTTGCTAGCCAGCACCCTTCCTTGGAAGCGCTTTCACAGGCGCAGCAACACTGGGGCTTTGCGCTTCTATACGCACCAAACGTCACGTTCCTTCTCTTTCCGTCTCCTAGACACGAGCTGAGAAATTGCAAACGTCGAGCAATTGCTCAGAGATGAAAAGTGCCAGCACTGAAAGCTGTTGCTAGCCAGCACCCTTCCTTGGAAGCGCTTTCACAGGCGCAGCAACACTGGGGCTTTGCGCTTCTATACGCACCAAACGTCACGGTCCTTCTCTTTCCGTCTCCTAGACACGAGCTGAGAAATTGCAAACGTCGAGCAATTGCTCAGAGATGAAAAGTGCCAGCACTGAAAGCTCTTGCTAGCCAGCACCCTTCCTTGGAAGCGCTTTCACAAGTGCAGTAACACTGGGGCTTTGCGCTTCTATACGCACCAAACGTCACGGTCATTCTCTTTCCGTCTCGTAGACACGAGCTGAGAAATTGCAAACGTCGAGCAATTGCTCCGAGATGAAAAGTGCCAGCACTGAAAGCTGTTGCTAGCCAGCACCCTTCCTTGGAAGCGCTTTTGTAGGCCTAAGAACACTGGGGCTCTGGGCTTCTCTAGCCACCTCATCTTCTGCTCATCCTCTCGCGCACTTTAAAGAGAGCTCAGGTGAGAAATTGCAAACGTCGAGCAATTGCTCAGAGATGAAAAGTGCCAGCACTGAAAGCTCTTGCTAGCCAGCCCCCTTCCTTGCAAGCGCTTTTGTAGGCCTAAGAACACTGGGGCTCTGGGCTTCTCTAGCCACCTCATCTTCTGCTCATCCTCTCGCGCACTCTAAAGAGAGCTCAGGTGAGAAATTGCAAACGTCGAGCAATTGCTCAGAGATGAAAAGTGCCAGCACTGAAAGCTGTTGCTAGCCAGCACCCTTCCTTGGAAGCGCTTTCACAGGCGCAGCAACACTGGGGCTTTGCGCTTCTCTACCCACCAAACGTCACGGTCCTTCTCTTTCCGTCGGTAGACACGAGCTGAGAAATTACAAACGTCGAGCAATTGCTCAGAGATGAAAAGTGCCAGCACTGAAAGCTGTTGCTAGCCAGCACCCTTCCTTGGAAGCGCTTTTGTAGGCCTAAGAACACTGGGGCTCTGGGCTTCTCTAGCCACCTCATCTTCTGCTCATCCTCTCGCGCACTCTAAAGAGAGCTCAGGTGAGAAATTGCAAACGACGAGCAATTGCTCAGAGATGAAAAGTGCCAGCACTGAAAGCTGTTGCTAGCCAGCACCCTTCCTTGGAAGCGCTTTCACAGGCGCAGCAACACTGGGGCTTTGCGCTTCTCTACCCACCAAACGTCACGGTCCTTCTCTTTCCATCTCGTAGACACGAGCTGAGAGATTGCAAACGTCGAGCAATTGCTCCGAGATGAAAAGTGCCAGCACTGAAAGCTGTTGCTAGCCAGCACCCTTCCTTGGAAGCGCTTTCACAGGCGCAGCAACACTGGGGCTTTGCGCTTCTCTACCCACCAAACGTCACGGTCCTTCTCTTTCCGTCGGTAGACACGAGCTGAGAAATTGCAAACGTCGAGCAATTGCTCCGAGATGAAAAGTGCCAGCACTGAAAGCTCTTGCTAGCCAGCACCCTTCCTTGGAAGCGCTTTTGTAGGCCTAAGAACACTGGGGCTCTGGGCTTCTCTAGCCACCTCATCTTCTGCTCATCCTCTCGCGCACTCTAAAGAGAGCTCAGGTGAGAAATTGCAAACGTCGAGCAATTGCTCAGAGATGAAAAGTGCCAGCACTGAAAGCTGTTGCTAGCCAGCACCCTTCCTTGGAAGCGCTTTCACAGGCGCAGCAACACTGGGGCTTTGCGCTTCTCTACCCACCAAACGTCACGGTCCTTCTCTTTCCGTCTCGTAGACACGAGCTGAGAAATTGCAAACGTCGAGCAATTGCTCAGAGATGAAAAGTGCCAGCACTGAAAGCTGTTGCTAGCCAGCACCCTTCCTTGGAAGCGCTTTCACAGGCGCAGCAACACTGGGGCTTTGCGCTTCTATACGCACCAAACGTCACGGTCCTTCTCTTTCCGTCTCCTAGACACAAGCTGAGAAATTGCAAACGTCGAGCAATTGCTCCGAGATGAAAAGTGCCAGCACTGAAAGCTGTTGCTAGCCAGCCCCCTTCCTTGGAAGCGCTTTTGTAGGCCTAAGAACACTGGGGCTCTGGGCTTCTCTAGCCACCTAATCTTCTGCTCATCCTCTCGCGCACTCTAAAGAGAGCTCAGGTGAGAAATTGCAAACGTCGAGCAATTGCTCAGAGATGAAAAGTGCCAGCACTGAAAGCTCTTGCTAGCCAGCACCCTTCCTTGGAAGCGCTTTCACAGGCGCAGCAACACTGGGGCTTTGCGCTTCTCTAGCCACCAAACGTCACGGTCCTTCTCTTTCCGTCTCGTAGACACGAGCTGAGAAATTGCAAACGTCGAGCAATTGCTCAGAGATGAAAAGTGCCAGCACTGAAAGCTCTTGCTAGCCAGCACCCTTCCTTGGACGCGCTTTCACAGGCGCAGCAACACTGGGGCTTTGCGCTTCTATACGCACCAAACGTCACGGTCATTCTCTTTCCGTCTCGTAGACACGAGCTGAGAAATTGCAAACGTTGAGCAATTGCTCCGAGATGAAAAGTGCCAGCACTGAAAGTTGTTGCTAGCCAGCACCCTTCCTTGGAAGCGCTTTCACAGGCGCAGCAACACTGGGGCTTTGCGCTTCTATACGCACCAAACGTCACGGTCCTTCTCTTTCCGTCTCGTAGACACGAGCTGAGAAATTGCAAACGTCGAGCAATTGCTCCGAGATGAAAAGTGCCAGCACTGAAAGCTGTTGCTAGCCAGCACCCTTCCTTGGAAGCGCTTTTGTAGGCCTAAGAACACTGGGGCTCTGGGCTTCTCTAGCCACCTCATCTTCTGCTCATCCTCTCGCGCACTCTAAAGAGAGCTCAGGTGAGAAATTGCAAATGTCCAGCAATTGCTCAGAGATGAAAAGTGCCAGCACTGAAAGCTGTTGCTAGCCAGCACCCTTCCTTGGAAGCGCTTTCACAGGCGCAGTAACACTGGGGCTTTGCGCTTCTCTAGACACCAAACGTCACGGTCCTTCTCTTTCCGTCTCGTAGACACGAGCTGAGAAATTGCAAACGTCCAGCAATTGCTCAGAGATGAAAAGTGCCAGCACTGAAAGCTGTTGCTAGCCAGCACCCTTCCTTGGAAGCGCTTTCACAGGAGCAGCAACACTGGGGCTTTGCGCTTCTATACGCACCAAACGTCACGGTCCTTCTCTTTCCGTCTCGTAGACACGAGCTGAGAAATTGCAAACGTCGAGCAATTGCTCAGAGATGAAAAGTGCCAGCACTGAAAGCTGTTGCTAGCCAGCACCCTTCCTTGCAAGCGCTTTTGTAGGCCTAAGAACACTGGGGCTCTGGGCTTCTCTAGCCACCTAATCTTCTGCTCATCCTCTCGCGCACTCTAAAGAGAGCTCAGGTGAGAAATTGCAAATGTCGAGCAATTGCTCAGAGATGAAAAGTGCCAGCACTGAAAGCTCTTGCTAGCCAGCACCCTTCCTTGGAAGCGCTTTCACAGGCGCAGCAACACTGGGGCTTTGCGCTTCTCTAGCCACCAAACGTCACGGTCCTTCTCTTTCCGTCTCCTAGACACGAGCTGAGAAATTGCAAACGTCGAGCAATTGCTCAGAGATGAAAAGTGCCAGCACTGAAAGCTGTTGTTAGCCAGCACCCTTCCTTGGAAGCGCTTTCACAGGCGCAGCAACACTGGGGCTTTGCGCTTCACTAGCCACCAAACGTCACGGTCCTTCTCTTTCCGTCTCCTAGACACGAGCTGAGAAATTGCAAACGTCGAGCAATTGCTCAGAGATGAAAAGTGCCAGCACTGAAAGCTCTTGCTAGCCAGCACCCTTCCTTGGAAGCGCTTTCACAAGTGCAGTAACACTGGGGCTTTGCGCTTCTATACGCACCAAACGTCACGGTCATTCTCTTTCCGTCTCGTAGACATGAGCTGAGAAATTGCAAACGTCGAGCAATTGCTCCGAGATGAAAAGTGCCAGCACTGAAAGCTGTTGCTAGCCAGCACCCTTCCTTGGAAGCGCTTTTGTAGGCCTAAGAACACTGGGGCTCTGGGCTTCTCTAGCCACCTCATCTTCTGCTCATCCTCTCGCGCACTTTAAAGAGAGCTCAGGTGAGAAATTGCAAACGTGGAGCAATTGCTCAGAGATGAAAAGTGCCAGCACTGAAAGCTGTTGCTAGCCAGCCCCCTTCCTTGCAAGCGCTTTTGTAGGCCTAAGAACACTGGGGCTCTGGGCTTCTCTAGCCACCTCATCTTCTGCTCATCCTCTCGCGCACTCTAAAGAGAGCTCAGGTGAGAAATTGCAAACGTCGAGCAATTGCTCAGAGATGAAAAGTGCCAGCACTGAAAGCTGTTGCTAGCCAGCACCCTTCCTTGGAAGCGCTTTCACAGGCGCAGCAACACTGGGGCTTTGCGCTTCTCTACCCACCAAACGTCACGGTCCTTCTCTTTCCGTCGGTAGACACGAGCTGAGAAATTGCAAACGTCGAGCAATTGCTCAGAGATGAAAAGTGCCAGCACTGAAAGCTGTTGCTAGCCAGCACCCTTCCTTGGAAGCGCTTTTGTAGGCCTAAGAACACTGGGGCTCTGGGCTTCTCTAGCCACCTCATCTTCTGCTCATCCTCTCGCGCACTCTAAAGAGAGCTCAGGTGAGAAATTGCAAACGACGAGCAATTGCTCAGAGATGAAAAGTGCCAGCACTGAAAGCTGTTGCTAGCCAGCACCCTTCCTTGGAAGCGCTTTCACAGGCGCAGCAACACTGGGGCTTTGCGCTTCTATACGCACCAAACGTCACGGTTCTTCTCTTTCCGTCTCGTAGACACAAGCTGAGAAATTGCAAACGTCGAGCAATTGCTCCGAGATGAAAAGTGCCAGCACTGAAAGCTGTTGCTAGCCAGCCCCCTTCCTTGGAAGCGCTTTTGTAGGCCTAAGAACACTGGGGCTCTGGGCTTCTCTAGCCACCTAATCTTCTGCTCATCCTCTCGCGCACTCTAAAGAGAGCTCAGGTGAGAAATTGCAAACGTCGAGCAATTGCTCAGAGATGAAAAGTGCCAGCACTGAAAGCTCTTGCTAGCCAGCACCCTTCCTTGGAAGCGCTTTCACAGGCGCAGCAACACTGGGGCTTTGCGCTTCTATACGCACCAAACGTCACGTTCCTTCTCTTTCCGTCTCCTAGACACGAGCTGAGAAATTGCAAACGTCGAGCAATTGCTCAGAGATGAAAAGTGCCAGCACTGAAAGCTGTTGTTAGCCAGCACCCTTCCTTGGAAGCGCTTTCACAGGCGCAGCAACACTGGGGCTTTGCGCTTCTATACGCACCAAACGTCACGGTCCTTCTCTTTCCGTCTCCTAGACACGAGCTGAGAAATTGCAAACGTCGAGCAATTGCTCAGAGATGAAAAGTGCCAGCACTGAAAGCTGTTGCTAGCCAGCACCCTTCCTTGGAAGCGCTTTCACAAGTGCAGTAACACTGGGGCTTTGCGCTTCTATACGCACCAAACGTCACGGTCCTTCTCTTTCCGTCTCGTAGACACGAGCTGAGAAATTGCAAACGTCGAGCAATTGCTCCGAGATGAAAAGTGCCAGCACTGAAAGCTGTTGCTAGCCAGCACCCTTCCTTGGAAGCGCTTTTGTAGGCCTAAGAACACTGGGGCTCTGGGCTTCTCTAGCCACCTCATCTTCTGCTCATCCTCTCGCGCACTTTAAAGAGAGCTCAGGTGAGAAATTGCAAACGTCGAGCAATTGCTCAGAGATGAAAAGTGCCAGCACTGAAAGCTCTTGCTAGCCAGCCCCCTTCCTTGCAAGCGCTTTTGTAGGCCTAAGAACACTGGGGCTCTGGGCTTCTCTAGCCACCTCATCTTCTGCTCATCCTCTCGCGCACTCTAAAGAGAGCTCAGGTGAGAAATTGCAAACGTCGAGCAATTGCTCAGAGATGAAAAGTGCCAGCACTGAAAGCTGTTGCTAGCCAGCACCCTTCCTTGGAAGCGCTTTCACAGGCGCAGCAACACTGGGGCTTTGCGCTTCTCTACCCACCAAACGTCACGGTCCTTCTCTTTCCGTCGGTAGACACGAGCTGAGAAATTGCAAACGTCGAGCAATTGCTCCGAGATGAAAAGTGCCAGCACTGAAAGCTGTTGCTAGCCAGCACCCTTCCTTGGAAGCGCTTTTGTAGGCCTAAGAACACTGGGGCTCTGGGCTTCTCTAGCCACCTCATCTTCTGCTCATCCTCTCGCGCACTCTAAAGAGAGCTCAGGTGAGAAATTGCAAACGTCGAGCAATTGCTCAGAGATGAAAAGTGCCAGCACTGAAAGCTCTTGCTAGCCAGCACCCTTCCTTGGAAGCGCTTTCACAGGCGCAGCAACACTGGGGCTTTGCGCTTCTATACCCACCAAACGTCACGGTCCTTCTCTTTCCGTCTCCTAGACACGAGCTGAGAAATTGCAAACGTCGAGCAATTGCTCAGAGATGAAAAGTGCCAGCACTGAAAGCTGTTGCTAGCCAGCACCCTTCCTTGGAAGCGCTTTCACAGGCGCAGCAACACTGGGGCTTTGCGCTTCTATACGCACCAAACGTCACGGTCCTTCTCTTTCCGTCTCCTAGACACAAGCTGAGAAATTGCAAACGTGGAGCAATTGCTCCGAGATGAAAAGTGCCAGCACTGAAAGCTGTTGCTAGCCAGCACCCTTCCTTGGAAGCGCTTTTGTAGGCCTAAGAACACTGGGGCTCTGGGCTTCTCTAGCCACCTCATCTTCTGCTCATCCTCTCGCGCACTCTAAAGAGAGCTCAGGTGAGAAATTGCAAACGTCGAGCAATTGCTCAGAGATGAAAAGTGCCAGCACTGAAAGCTGTTGCTAGCCAGCACCCTTCCTTGGAAGCGCTTTCACAGGCGCAGTAACACTGGGGCTTTGCACTTCTCTAGCCACCAAACGTCACGGTCATTCTCTTTCTGTCTCGTAGACACGAGCTGAGAAATTGCAAACGTCGAGCAATTGCTCAGAGATGAAAAGTGCCAGCACTGAAAGCTGTTGCTAGCCAGCACCCTTCCTTGGAAGCGCTTTCACAGGCGCAGCAACACTGGGGCTTTGCGCTTCTATACGCACCAAACGTCACGGTCCTTCTCTTTCCGTCTCGTAGACACGAGCTGAGAAATTGCAAACGTCCAGCAATTGCTCCGAGATGAAAAGTGCCAGCACTGAAAGCTCTTGCTAGCCAGCACCCTTCCTTGGAAGCGCTTTTGTAGGCCTAAGAAGACTGGGGCTCTGGGCTTCTCTAGCCACCTAATCTTCTGCTCATCCTCTCGCGCACTCTAAAGAGAGCTCAGGTGAGAAATTGCAAACGTCGAGCAATTGCTCAGAGATGAAAAGTGCCAGCACTGAAAGCTGTTGCTAGCCAGCACCCTTCCTTGGAAGCGCTTTCACAGGCGCAGTAACACTGGGACTTTGCGCTTCTATACGCACCAAACGTCACGGTCCTTCTCTTTCCGTCTCCTAGACACGAGCTGAGAAATTGCAAACGTCGAGCAATTGCTCAGAGATGAAAAGTGCCAGCACTGAAAGCTCTTGCTAGCCAGCACCCTTCCTTGGAAGCGCTTTCACAGGCGCAGCAACACTGGGGCTTTGCGCTTCTATACGCACCAAATGTCACGGTCCTTCTCTTTCCGTCTTGTAGACACGAGCTGAGAAATTGCAAACGTCGAGCAATTGCTCAGAGATGAAAAGTGCCAGCACTGAAAGCTCTTGCTAGCCAGCCCCCTTCCTTGGAAGCGCTTTTGTAGGCCTAAGAACAGTGGGGCTCTGGGCTTCTCTAGCCACCTCATCTTCTGCTCATCCTCTCGCGCACTCTAAAGAGAGCTCAGGTGAGAAATTGCAAACGTCGAGCAATTGCTCAGAGATGAAAAGTGCCAGCACTGAAAGCTGTTGCTAGCCAGCACCCTTCCTTGGAAGCGCTTTTGTAGGCCTAAGAACACTGGGGCTCTGGGCTTCTCTAGCCACCTCATCTTCTGCTCATCCTCTCGCGCACTCTAAAGAGAGCTCAGGTGAGAAATTGCAAACGTCGAGCAATTGCTCAGAGATGAAAAGTGCCAGCACTGAAAGCTCTTGCTAGCCAGCACCCTTCCTTGGAAGCGCTTTCACAGGCGCAGCAACACTGGGGCTTTGCGCTTCTCTAGCCACCAAACGTCACGGTCCTTCTCTTTCCGTCTCGTAGACACGAGCTGAGAAATTGCAAACGTCGAGCAATTGCTCAGAGATGAAAAGTGCCAGCACTGAAAGCTGTTGCTAGCCAGCACCCTTCCTTGGAAGCGCTTTTGTAGGCCTAAGAACACTGGGGCTCTGGGCTTCTCTAGCCACCTAATCTTCTGCTCATCCTCTCGCGCACTCTAAAGAGAGCTCAGGTGAGAAATTGCAAACGTCGAGCAATTGCTCAGAGATGAAAAGTGCCAGCACTGAAAGCTGTTGCTAGCCAGCACCCTTCCTTGGAAGCGCTTTTGTAGGCCTAAGAACACTGGGGCTCTGGGCTTCTCTAGCCACCTAATCTTCTGCTCACCCTCTCGCGCACTCTAAAGAGAGCTCAGGTGAGAAATTGCAAACGACGAGCAATTGCTCAGAGATGAAAAGTGCCAGCACTGAAAGCTGTTGCTAGCCAGCACCCTTCCTTGGAAGCGCTTTCACAGGAGCAGCAACACTGGGGCTTTGCGCTTCTCTAGCCACCAAACGTCACGGTCATTCTCCATCCGTCTCGTAGACACGAGCTGAGAAATTGCAAACGTCGAGCAGTTGCTCAGAGAGGAAAAGTGCCAGCACTGAAAGCTGTTGCTAGCCAGCACCCTTCCTTGGAAGCGCTTTTGTAGGCCTAAGAACACTGGGGCTCTGGGCTTCTCTAGCCACCTCATCTTCTGCTCATCCTCTCGCGCACTCTAAAGAGAGCTCAGGTGAGAAATGGCAAACGTCGAGCAATTGCTCAGAGATGAAAAGTGCCAGCACTGAAAGCTGTTGCTAGCCAGCACCCTTCCTTGGAAGCGCTTTCACAGGCGCAGCAACACTGGGGCTTTGCGCTTCTATACGCACCAAACGTCACGGTCCTTCTCTTTCCGTCTCGTAGACACGAGCTGAGAAATTGCAAACGTCGAGCAATTGCTCAGAGATGAAAAGTGCCAGCACTGAAAGCTCTTGCTAGCCAGCACCCTTCCTTGGAAGCGCTTTCACAGGCGCAGCAACACTGGGGCTTTGCGCTTCTATACGCACCAAATGTCACGGTCATTCTCTTTCCGTCTTGTAGACACGAGCTGAGAAATTGCAAACGTCGAGCAATTGCTCAGTGATGAAAAGTGCCAGCACTGAAAGCTGTTGCTAGCCAGCACCCTTCCTTGGAAGCGCTTTTGTAGGCCTAAGAACACTGGGGCTCTGGGCTTCTCTAGCCACATCATCTTCTGCTCATCCTCTCGCGCACTCTAAAGAGAGCTCAGGTGAGAAATTGCAAACGTCGAGCAATTGCTCAGAGATGAAAAGTGCCAGCACTGAAAGCTGTTGCTAGCCAGCACCCTTCCTTGGAAGCGCTTTCACAGGCGCAGTAACACTGGGACTTTGCGCTTCTATACGCACCAAACGTCACGGTCCTTCTCTTTCCGTCTCCTAGACACGAGCTGAGAAATTGCAAACGTTGAGCAATTGCTCAGAGATGAAAAGTGCCAGCACTGAAAGCTCTTGCTAGCCAGCACCCTTCCTTGGAAGCGCTTTCACAGGCGCAGCAACACTGGGGCTTTGCGCTTCTATACGCACCAAATGTCACGGTCCTTCTCTTTCCGTCTTGTAGACACGAGCTGAGAAATTGCAAACGTCGAGCAATTGCTCAGAGATGAAAAGTGCCAGCACTGAAAGCTCTTGCTAGCCAGCCCCCTTCCTTGGAAGCGCTTTTGTAGGCCTAAGAACAGTGGGGCTCTGGGCTTCTCTAGCCACCTCATCTTCTGCTCATCCTCTCGCGCACTCTAAAGAGAGCTCAGGTGAGAAATTGCAAACGTCGAGCAATTGCTCAGAGATGAAAAGTGCCAGCACTGAAAGCTGTTGCTAGCCAGCACCCTTCCTTGGAAGCGCTTTTGTAGGCCTAAGAACACTGGGGCTCTGGGCTTCTCTAGCCACCTCATCTTCTGCTCATCCTCTCGCGCACTCTAAAGAGAGCTCAGGTGAGAAATTGCAAACGTCGAGCAATTGCTCAGAGATGAAAAGTGCCAGCACTGAAAGCTCTTGCTAGCCAGCACCCTTCCTTGGAAGCGCTTTCACAGGCGCAGCAACACTGGGGCTTTGCGCTTCTCTAGCCACCAAACGTCACGGTCCTTCTCTTTCCGTCTCGTAGACACGAGCTGAGAAATTGCAAACGTCGAGCAATTGCTCAGAGATGAAAAGTGCCAGCACTGAAAGCTGTTGCTAGCCAGCACCCTTCCTTGGAAGCGCTTTTGTAGGCCTAAGAACACTGGGGCTCTGGGCTTCTCTAGCCACCTAATCTTCTGCTCATCCTCTCGCGCACTCTAAAGAGAGCTCAGGTGAGAAATTGCAAACGTCGAGCAATTGCTCAGAGATGAAAAGTGCCAGCACTGAAAGCTGTTGCTAGCCAGCACCCTTCCTTGGAAGCGCTTTTGTAGGCCTAAGAACACTGGGGCTCTGGGCTTCTCTAGCCACCTAATCTTCTGCTCACCCTCTCGCGCACTCTAAAGAGAGCTCAGGTGAGAAATTGCAAACGACGAGCAATTGCTCAGAGATGAAAAGTGCCAGCACTGAAAGCTGTTGCTAGCCAGCACCCTTCCTTGGAAGCGCTTTCACAGGAGCAGCAACACTGGGGCTTTGCGCTTCTCTAGCCACCAAACGTCACGGTCATTCTCCATCCGTCTCGTAGACACGAGCTGAGAAATTGCAAACGTCGAGCAGTTGCTCAGAGAGGAAAAGTGCCAGCACTGAAAGCTGTTGCTAGCCAGCACCCTTCCTTGGAAGCGCTTTTGTAGGCCTAAGAACACTGGGGCTCTGGGCTTCTCTAGCCACCTCATCTTCTGCTCATCCTCTCGCGCACTCTAAAGAGAGCTCAGGTGAGAAATGGCAAACGTCCAGCAATTGCTCAGAGATGAAAAGTGCCAGCACTGAAAGCTGTTGCTAGCCAGCACCCTTCCTTGGAAGCGCTTTCACAGGCGCAGCAACACTGGGGCTTTGCGCTTCTATACGCACCAAACGTCACGGTCCTTCTCTTTCCGTCTCGTAGACACGAGCTGAGAAATTGCAAACGTCGAGCAATTGCTCAGAGATGAAAAGTGCCAGCACTGAAAGCTCTTGCTAGCCAGCACCCTTCCTTGGAAGCGCTTTCACAGGCGCAGCAACACTGGGGCTTTGCGCTTCTATACGCACCAAATGTCACGGTCATTCTCTTTCCGTCTTGTAGACACGAGCTGAGAAATTGCAAACGTCGAGCAATTGCTCAGTGATGAAAAGTGCCAGCACTGAAAGCTGTTGCTAGCCAGCACCCTTCCTTGGAAGCGCTTTTGTAGGCCTAAGAACACTGGGGCTCTGGGCTTCTCTAGCCACCTCATCTTCTGCTCATCCTCTCGCGCACTCTAAAGAGAGCTCAGGTGAGAAATTGCAAACGTCGAGCAATTGCTCAGAGATGAAAAGTGCCAGCACTGAAAGCTGTTGCTAGCCAGCACCCTTCCTTGGAAGCGCTTTCACAGGCGCAGTAACACTGGGACTTTGCGCTTCTATACGCACCAAACGTCACGGTCCTTCTCTTTCCGTCTCCTAGACACGAGCTGAGAAATTGCAAACGTCGAGCAATTGCTCAGAGATGAAAAGTGCCAGCACTGAAAGCTCTTGCTAGCCAGCCCCCTTCCTTGCAAGCGCTTTAGTAGGCCTAAGAACACTGGGGCTCTGGGCTTCTCTAGCCACCTAATCTTCTGCTCATCCTCTCGCGCACTCTAAAGAGAGCTCAGGTGAGAAATTGCAAACGTCGAGCAATTGCTCAGAGATGAAAAGTGCCAGCACTGAAAGCTGTTGCTAGCCAGCACCCTTCCTTGGAAGCGCTTTCACAGGCGCAGCAACACTGGGGCTTTGTGCTTCTATACGCACCAAACGTCACGGTCCTTCTCTTTCCGTCGGTAGACACGAGCTGAGAAATTGCAAACGTCGAGCAATTGCTCAGAGATGAAAAGTGCCAGCACTGAAAGCTCTTGCTAGCCAGCACCCTTCCTTGGAAGCGCTTTTGTAGGCCTAAGAACACTGGGGCTCTGGGCTTCTCTAGCCACCTCATCTTCTGCTCATCCTCTCGCGCACTCTAAAGAGAGCTCAGGTGAGAAATTGCAAACGTCGAGCAATTGCTCAGAGATGAAAAGTGCCAGCACTGAAAGCTCTTGCTAGCCAGCACCCTTCCTTGGAAGCGCTTTCACAGGCGCAGCAACACTGGGGCTTTGTGCTTCTCTACCCACCAAACGTCACGGTCCTTCTCTTTCCGTCTCGTAGACACGAGCTGAGAAATTGCAAACGTCGAGCAGTTGCTCCGAGATGAAAAGTGCCAGCACTGAAAGCTGTTGCTAGCCAGCACCCTTCCTTGGAAGCGCTTTTGTAGGCCTAAGAACACTGGGGCTCTGGGCTTCTCTAGCCACCTCATCTTCTGCTCATCCTCTCGCGCACTCTAAAGAGAGCTCAGGTGAGAAATGGCAAACGTCGAGCAATTGCTCAGAGATGAAAAGTGCCAGCACTGAAAGCTCTTGCTAGCCAGCAGCCTTCCTTGGAAGCGCTTTCACAGGCGCAGCAACACTGGGGCTTTGCGCTTCTCTAGCCACCAAACGTCACGGTCCTTCTCTTTCCGTCTCGTAGACACGAGCTGAGAAATTGCAAACGTCGAGCAATTGCTCAGAGATGAAAAGTGCCAGCACTGAAAGCTGTTGCTAGCCAGCACCCTTCCTTGGAAGCGCTTTCACAGGCGCAGCAACACTGGGGCTTTGCGCTTCTCTACCCACCAAACGTCACGGTCCTTCTCTTTCCGTCTCTAGACACGAGCTGAGAAATTGCAAACGTCGAGCAATTGCTCAGAGATGAAAAGTGCCAGCACTGAAAGCTGTTGCTAGCCAGCAGCCTTCCTTGGAAGCGCTTTCACAGGCGCAGTAACACTGGGACTTTGCGCTTCTCTAGACACCAAACGTCACAGTCCTTCTCTTTCCGTCTCCTAGACACGAGCTGAGAAATTGCAACCGTCGAGCAATTGCTCAGAGATGAAAAGTGCCAGCACTGAAAGCTCTTGCTAGCCAGCACCCTTCCTTGGAAGCGCTTTTGTAGGCCTAAGAACACTGGGGCTCTGGGCTTCTCTAGCCACCTCATCTTCTGCTCATCCTCTCGCGCACTCTAAAGAGAGCTCAGGTGAGAAATGGCAAACGTCGAGCAATTGCTCAGAGAGGAAAAGTGCCAGCACTGAAAGCTGTTGCTAGCCAGCACCCTTCCTTGGAAGCGCTTTCACAGGCGCAGCAACACTGGGGCTTTGCGCTTCTATACGCACCAAACGTCACGGTCCTTCTCTTTCCGTCTCGTAGACACGAGCTGAGAAATTGCAAACGTCGAGCAATTGCTCAGAGATGAAAAGTGCCAGCACTGAAAGCTCTTGCTAGCCAGCACCCTTCCTTGGAAGCGCTTTCACAGGCGCAGCAACACTGGGGCTTTGCGCTTCTATACGCACCAAATGTCACGGTCATTCTCTTTCCGTCTTGTAGACACGAGCTGAGAAATTGCAAACGTCGAGCAATTGCTCAGAGATGAAAAGTGCCAGCACTGAAAGCTGTTGCTAGCCAGCACCCTTCCTTGGAAGCGCTTTTGTAGGCCTAAGAACACTGGGGCTCTGGGCTTCTCTAGCCACCTAATCTTCTGCTCATCCTCTCGCGCACTCTAAAGAGAGCTCAGGTGAGAAATTGCAAACGTCGAGCAATTGCTCAGAGATGAAAAGTGCCAGCACTGAAAGCTGTTGCTAGCCCGCACCCTTCCTTGGAAGCGCTTTCACAGGCGCAGCAACACTGGGACTTTGCGCTTCTATACGCACCAAACGTCACGGTCCTTCTCTTTCCGTCTCGTAGACACGAGCTGAGAAATTGCAAACGTCGAGCAATTGCTCAGAGATGAAAAGTGCCAGCACTGAAAGCTGTTGCTAGCCAGCCCCCTTCCTTGCAAGCGCTTTAGTAGGCCTAAGAACACTGGGGCTCTGGGCTTCTCTAGCCACCTCATCTTCTGCTCATCCTCTCGCGCACTCTAAAGAGAGCTCAGGTGAGAAATTGCAAACGTCGAGCAATTGCTCAGAGATGAAAAGTGCCAGCACTGAAAGCTCTTGCTAGCCAGCACCCTTCCTTGGAAGCGCTTTCACAGGCGCAGCAACACTGGGGCTTTGTGCTTCTCTACCCACCAAACGTCACGGTCCTTCTCTTTCCGTCTCGTAGACACGAGCTGAGAAATTGCAAACGTCGAGCAGTTGCTCCGAGATGAAAAGTGCCAGCACTGAAAGCTGTTGCTAGCCAGCACCCTTCCTTGGAAGCGCTTTTGTAGGCCTAAGAACACTGGGGCTCTGGGCTTCTCTAGCCACCTCATCTTCTGCTCATCCTCTCGCGCACTCTAAAGAGAGCTCAGGTGAGAAATTGCAAACGTCGAGCAATTGCTCAGAGATGAAAAGTGCCAGCACTGAAAGCTGTTGCTAGCCAGCACCCTTCCTTGGAAGCGCTTTCACAGGCGCAGCAACACTGGGGCTTTGCGCTTCTATACGCACCAAACGTCACGGTCCTTCTCTTTCCGTCTCCTAGACACGAGCTGAGAAATTGCAAACGTCGAGCAATTGCTCAGAGATGAAAAGTGCCAGCACTGAAAGCTGTTGCTAGCCAGCACCCTTCCTTGGAAGCGCTTTCACAGGCGCAGCAACACTGGGGCTTTGCGCTTCTCTACGCACCAAATGTCACGGTCATTCTCTTTCCGTCTTGTAGACACGAGCTGAGAAATTGCAAACGTCGAGCAATTGCTGAGAGATGAAAAGTGCCAGCACTGAAAGCTGTTGCTAGCCAGCACCCTTCCTTGGAAGCGCTTTTGTAGGCCTAAGAACACTGGGGCTCTGGGCTTCTCTAGCCACCTCATCTTCTGCTCATCCTCTCGCGCACTCTAAAGAGAGCTCAGGTGAGAAATTGCAAACGTGGAGCAATTGCTCAGAGATGAAAAGTGCCAGCACTGAAAGCTGTTGCTAGCCAGCACCCTTCCTTGGAAGCGCTTTCACAGGCGCAGCAACACTGGGGCTTTGCGCTTCTATACGCACCAAACGTCACGGTCCTTCTCTTTCCGTCTCGTAGACACGAGCTGAGAAATTGCAAACGTCGAGCAATTGCTCAGAGATGAAAAGTGCCAGCACTGAAAGCTGTTGCTAGCCAGCACCCTTCCTTGGAAGCGCTTTCACAGGAGCAGCAACACTGGGGCTTTGCGCTTCTCTACCCACCAAACGTCACGGTCCTTCTCTTTCCGTCTCTAGACACGAGCTGAGAAATTGCAAACGTCGAGCAATTGCTCAGAGATGAAAAGTGCCAGCACTGAAAGCTCTTGCTAGCCAGCACCCTTCCTTGGAAGCGCTTTCACAGGCGCAGTAACACTGGGACTTTGCGCTTCTCTAGACACGAAACGTCACAGTCCTTCTCTTTCCGTCTCCTAGACACGAGCTGAGAAATTGCAACCGTCGAGCAATTGCTCAGAGATGAAAAGTGCCAGCACTGAAAGCTGTTGCTAGCCAGCCCCCTTCCTTGGAAGCGCTTTTGTAGGCCTAAGAACACTGGGGCTCTGGGCTTCTCTAGCCACCTCATCTTCTGCTCATCCTCTCGCGCACTCTAAAGAGAGCTCAGGTGAGAAATTGCAAACGTCGAGCAATTGCTCAGAGATGAAAAGTGCCAGCACTGAAAGCTGTTGCTAGCCAGCACCCTTCCTTGGAAGCGCTTTCACAGGCGCAGCAACACTGGGGCTTTGCGCTTCTCTAGCCACCAAACGTCACGGTCCTTCTCTTTCCGTCTCGTAGACACGAGCTGAGAAATTGCAAACGTCGAGCAATTGCTCCGAGATGAAAAGTGCCAGCACTGAAAGCTGTTGCTAGCCAGCACCCTTCCTTGGAAGCGCTTTTGTAGGCCTAAGAACACTGGGGCTCTGGGCTTCTCTAGCCACCTCATCTTCTGCTCATCCTCTCGCGCACTCTAAAGAGAGCTCAGGTGAGAAATTGCAAATGTCGAGCAATTGCTCAGAGATGAAAAGTGCCAGCACTGAAAGCTGTTGCTAGCCAGCACCCTTCCTTGGAAGCGCTTTCACAGGCGCAGCAACACTGGGGCTTTGCGCTTCTCTAGCCACCAAACGTCACGGTCCTTCTCTTTCCGTCTCGTAGACACGAGCTGAGAAATTGCAAACGTCGAGCAATTGCTCAGAGATGAAAAGTGCCAGCACTGAAAGCTGTTGCTAGCCAGCACCCTTCCTTGGAAGCGCTTTCACAGGCGCAGCAACACTGGGGCTTTGCGCTTCTATACGCACCAAACGTCACGGTCCTTCTCTTTCCGCCTCGTAGACACGAGCTGAGAAATTGCAAACATCGAGCAATTGCTCAGAGATGAAAAGTGCCAGCACTGAAAGCTCTTGCTAGCCAGCACCCTTCCTTGGAAGCGCTTTCACAGGCGCAGCAACACTGGGGCTTTGCGCTTCTCTAGCCACCAAACGTCACGGTCCTTCTCTTTCCGCCTCGTAGACACGAGCTGAGAAATTGCAAACGTCAAGCAATTGCTCAGAGATGAAAAGTGCCAGCACTGAAAGCTGTTGCTAGCCAGCACCCTTCCTTGGAAGCGCTTTCACAACCGCAGTAACACTGGGGCTTTGCACTTCTATACGCACCAAACGTCACGGTCCTTCTCTTTCCGTCTCGTAGACATGAGCTGAGAAATTGCAAACGTCGAGCAATTGCTCCGAGATGAAAAGTGCCAGCACTGAAAGCTGTTGCTAGCCAGCACCCTTCCTTGGAAGCGCTTTTGTAGGCCTAAGAACACTGGGGCTCTGGGCTTCTCTAGCCACCTCATCTTCTGCTCATCCTCTCGCGCACTTTAAAGAGAGCTCAGGTGAGAAATTGCAAACGTCGAGCAATTGCTCAGAGATGAAAAGTGCCAGCACTGAAAGCTCTTGCTAGCCAGCACCCTTCCTTGGAAGCGCTTTTGTAGGCCTAAGAACACTGGGGCTCTGGGCTTCTCTAGCCACCTCATCTTCTGCTCATCCTCTCGCGCACTCTAAAGAGAGCTCAGGTGAGAAATTGCAAATGTCCAGCAATTGCTCAGAGATGACAAGTGCCAGCACTGAAAGCTCTTGCTAGCCAGCACCCTTCCTTGGAAGCGCTTTCACAGGCGCAGTAACACTGGGACTTTGCGCTTCTCTAGCCACCAAACGTCACAGTCCTTCTCTTTCCGTCTCCTAGACACGAGCTGAGAAATTGCAAACGTCGAGCAATTGCTCAGAGATGAAAAGTGCCAGCACTGAAAGCTGTTGCTAGCCAGCACCCTTCCTTGGAAGCGCTTTCACAGGCGCAGCAACACTGGGGCTTTGCGCTTCTATACGCACCAAACGTCACGGTTCTTCTCTTTCCGTCTCGTAGACACAAGCTGAGAAATTGCAAACGTCGAGCAATTGCTCCGAGATGAAAAGTGCCAGCACTGAAAGCTCTTGCTAGCCAGCCCCCTTCCTTGGAAGCGCTTTTGTAGGCCTAAGAACACTGGGGCTCTGGGCTTCTCTAGCCACCTAATCTTCTGCTCATCCTCTCGCGCACTCTAAAGAGAGCTCAGGTGAGAAATTGCAAACGTCGAGCAATTGCTCAGAGATGAAAAGTGCCAGCACTGAAAGCTGTTGCTAGCCAGCACCCTTCCTTGGAAGCGCTTTCACAGGCGCAGCAACACTGGGGCTTTGCGCTTCTCTAGCCACCAAACGTCACGGTCCTTCTCTTTCCGTCTCCTAGACACGAGCTGAGAAATTGCAAACGTCGAGCAATTGCTCAGAGATGAAAAGTGCCAGCACTGAAAGCTCTTGCTAGCCAGCACCCTTCCTTGGACGCGCTTTCACAGGCGCAGTAACACTGGGGCTTTGCGCTTCTATACGCACCAAACGTCACGGTCATTCTCTTTCCGTCTCGTAGACACGAGCTGAGAAATTGCAAACGTCCAGCAATTGCTCCGAGATGAAAAGTGCCAGCACTGAAAGCTGTTGCTAGCCAGCACCCTTCCTTGGAAGCGCTTTTGTAGGCCTAAGAACACTGGGGCTCTGGGCTTCTCTAGCCACCTCATCTTCTGCTCATCCTCTCGCGCACTCTAAAGAGAGCTCAGGTGAGAAATTGCAAATGTCCAGCAATTGCTCAGAGATGAAAAGTGCCAGCACTGAAAGCTGTTGCTAGCCAGCACCCTTCCTTGGAAGCGCTTTCACAGGCACAGTAACACTGGGACTTTGCGCTTCTCTAGACACCAAACGTCACGGTCCTTCTCTTTCCGTCTCCTAGACACGAGCTGAGAAATTGCAAACGTGGAGCAATTGCTCAGAGATGAAAAGTGCCAGCACTGAAAGCTCTTGCTAGCCAGCACCCTTCCTTGGAAGCGCTTTCACAGGCGCAGCAACACTGGGGCTTTGCGCTTCTATACGCACCAAACGTCACGGTTCTTCTCTTTCCGTCTCGTAGACACAAGCTGAGAAATTGCAAACGTCGAGCAATTGCTCAGAGATGAAAAGTGCCAGCACTGAAAGCTGTTGCTAGCCAGCACCCTTCCTTGGAAGCGCTTTTGTAGGCCTAAGAACACTGGGGCTCTGGGCTTCTCTAGCCACCTCATCTTCTGCTCATCCTCTCGCGCACTCTAAAGAGAGCTCAGGTGAGAAATTGCAAATGTCGAGCAATTGCTCAGAGATGAAAAGTGCCAGCACTGAAAGCTCTTGCTAGCCAGCACCCTTCCTTGGAAGCGCTTTCACAGGCGCAGCAACACTGGGGCTTTGCGCTTCTCTAGCCACCAAACGTCACGGTCCTTCTCTTTCCGTCTCGTAGACACGAGCTGAGAAATTGCAAACGTCGAGCAATTGCTCCGAGATGAAAAGTGCCAGCACTGAAAGCTGTTGCTAGCCAGCACCCTTCCTTGGAAGCGCTTTCACAGGAGCAGCAACACTGGGGCTTTGCGCTTCTATACGCACCAAACGTCACGGTCCTTCTCTTTCCGTCTCGTAGACACGAGCTGAGAAATTGCAAACGTCGAGCAATTGCTCCGAGATGAAAAGTGCCAGCACTGAAAGCTGTTGCTAGCCAGCACCCTTCCTTGGAAGCGCTTTTTTAGGCCTAAGAACACTGGGGCTCTGGGCTTCTCTAGCCACCTAATCTTCTGCTCATCCTCTCGCGCACTCTAAAGAGAGCTCAGGTGAGAAATTGCAAATGTCGAGCAATTGCTCCGAGATGAAAAGTGCCAGCACTGAAAGCTGTTGCTAGCCAGCACCCTTCCTTGGAAGCGCTTTTGTAGGCCTAAGAACACTGGGGCTCTGGGCTTCTCTAGCCACCTCATCTTCTGCTCATCCTCTCGCGCAATTTAAAGAGAGCTCAGGTGAGAAATTGCAAACGTCGAGCAATTGCTCAGAGATGAAAAGTGCCAGCACTGAAAGCTCTTGCTAGCCAGCACCCTTCCTTGGAAGCGCTTTCACAGGCGCAGTAACACTGGGGCTTTGCGCTTCTCTAGCCACCAAACGTCACGGTCCTTCTCTTTCCGTCGGTAGACACGAGCTGAGAAATTGCAAACGTCGAGCAATTGCTCAGAGATGAAAAGTGCCAGCACTGAAAGCTGTTGCTAGCCAGCACCCTTCCTTGGAAGCGCTTTTGTAGGCCTAAGAACACTAGGGCTCTGGGCTTCTCTAGCCACCTCATCTTCTGCTCATCCTCTCGCGCACTCTAAAGAGAGCTCAGGTGAGAAATTGCAAACGTCGAGCAATTGCTCAGAGATGAAAAGTGCCAGCACTGAAAGCTCTTGCTAGCCAGCACCCTTCCTTGGAAGCGCTTTCACAGGCGCAGCAACACTGGGGCTTTGCGCTTCTCTAGCCACCAAACGTCACGGTCCTTCTCTTTCCGTCTCCTAGACACGAGCTGAGAAATTGCAAACGTCGAGCAATTGCTCAGAGATGAAAAGTGCCAGCACTGAAAGCTGTTGCTAGCCAGCACCCTTCCTTGGAAGCGCTTTTGTAGGCCTAAGAACACTGGGGCTCTGGGCTTCTCTAGCCACCTCATCTTCTGCTCATCCTCTCGCGCACTCTAAAGAGAGCTCAGGTGAGAAATTGCAAACGTCGAGCAATTGCTCAGAGATGAAAAGTGCCAGCACTGAAAGCTGTTGCTAGCCAGCACCCTTCCTTGGAAGCGCTTTCACAGGCGCAGCAACACTGGGGCTTTGCGCTTCTCTAGCCACCAAACGTCATGGTCATTCTCTTTCCATCTCGTAGACACGAGCTGAGAAATTGCAAACGTCGAGCAATTGCTCAGAGATGAAAAGTGCCAGCACTGAAAGCTGTTGCTAGCCAGCCCCCTTCCTTGGAAGCGCTTTTGTAGGCCTAAGAACACTGGGGCTCTGGGCTTCTCTAGCCACCTCATCTTCTGCTCATCCTCTCGCGCACTCTAAAGAGAGCTCAGGTGAGAAATTGCAAACGTCGAGCAATTGCTCAGAGATGAAAAGTGCCAGCACTGAAAGCTGTTGCTAGCCAGCACCCTTCCTTGGAAGCGCTTTCACAGGCGCAGCAACACTGGGGCTTTGCGCTTCTCTACCCACCAAACGTCACGGTCCTTCTCTTTCCGTCTCGTAGACACGAGCTGAGAAATTGCAAACGTGGAGCAATTGCTCCGAGATGAAAAGTGCCAGCACTGAAAGCTCTTGCTAGCCAGCACCCTTCCTTGGAAGCGCTTTCACAGGCGCAGCAACACTGGGGCTTTGCGCTTCTATACGCACCAAACGTCACGGTCCTTCTCTTTCCGTCTCGTAGACACGAGCTGAGAAATTGCAAACGTCGAGCAATTGCTCCGAGATGAAAAGTGCCAGCACTGAAAGCTGTTGCTAGCCAGCACCCTTCCTTGGAAGCGCTTTTGTAGGCCTAAGAAGACTGGGGCTCTGGGCTTCTCTAGCCACCTCATCTTCTGCTCATCCTCTCGCGCACTCTAAAGAGAGCTCAGGTGAGAAATTGCAAACGTCGAGCAATTGCTCAGAGATGAAAAGTGCCAGCACTGAAAGCTGTTGCTAGCCAGCACCCTTCCTTGGAAGCGCTTTCACAGGCGCAGCAACACTGGGGCTTTGCGCTTCTATACGCACCAAACGTCACGGTCCTTCTCTTTCCGTCGGTAGACACGAGCTGAGAAATTGCAAACGTCGAGCAATTGCTCCGAGATGAAAAGTGCCAGCACTGAAAGCTGTTGCTAGCCAGCACCCTTCCTTGGAAGCGCTTTCACAGGCGCAGCAACACTGGGGCTTTGCGCTTCTATACGCACCAAACGTCACGTTCCTTCTCTTTCCGTCTCGTAGACACGAGCTGAGAAATTGCAAACGTCGAGCAATTGCTCAGAGATGAAAAGTGCCAGCACTGAAAGCTGTTGCTAGCCAGCACCCTTCCTTGGAAGCGCTTTTGTAGGCCTAAGAACAGTGGGGCTCTGGGCTTCTCTAACCACCTAATCTTCTGCTCATCCTTTCGCGCACTCTAAAGAGAGCTCAGGTGAGAAATTGCAAACGTCGAGCAATTGCTCCGAGATGAAAAGTGCCAGCACTGAAAGCTGTTGCTAGCCAGCACCCTTCCTTGGAAGCGCTTTTGTAGGCCTAAGAACACTGGGGCTCTGGGCTTCTCTAGCCACCTCATCTTCTGCTCATCCTCTCGCGCACTCTAAAGAGAGCTCAGGTGAGAAATTGCAAACGTCGAGCAATTGCTCAGAGATGAAAAGTGCCAGCACTGAAAGCTCTTGCTAGCCAGCACCCTTCCTTGGAAGCGCTTTTGTAGGCCTAAGAACACTGGGGCTCTGGGCTTCTCTAGCCACCTCATCTTCTGCTCATCCTCTCGCGCACTCTAAAGAGAGCTCAGGTGAGAAATTGCAAATGACGAGCAATTGCTCAGAGATGAAAAGTGCCAGCACTGAAAGCTCTTGCTAGCCAGCACCCTTCCTTGGAAGCGCTTTCACAGGCGCAGCAACACTGGGGCTTTGCGCTTCTATACGCACCAAACGTCACGGTCCTTCTCTTTCCGTCTCCTAGACACGAGCTGAGAAATTGCAAACGTCGAGCAATTGCTCAGAGATGAAAAGTGCCAGCACTGAAAGCTGTTGCTAGCCAGCACCCTTCCTTGGAAGCGCTTTTGTAGGCATAAGAACACTGGGGCTCTGGGCTTCTCTAGCCACCTCATCTTCTGCTCATCCTCTCGCGCACTCTAAAGAGAGCTCAGGTGAGAAGTTGCAAACGTCGAGCAATTGCTCAGAGATGAACAGTGCCAGCACTGAAAGCTCTTGCTAGCCAGCACCCTTCCTTGGAAGCGCTTTCACAGGCGCAGTAACACTGGGGCTTTGCACTTCTCTACGCACCAAACGTCACAGTCCTTCTCTTTCTGTCTCGTAGACACGAGCTGAGAAATTGCAAACGTCGAGCAATTGCTCAGAGATGAAAAGTGCCAGCACTGAAAGCTGTTGCTAGCCAGCACCCTTCCTTGGAAGCGCTTTTGTAGGCCTAAGAACACTGGGGCTCTGGGCTTCTCTAGCCACCTCATCTTCTGCTCATCCTCTCGCGCACTCTAAAGAGAGCTCAGGTGAGAAATTACAAACGTCGAGCAATTGCTCAGAGATGAAAAGTGCCAGCACTGAAAGCTGTTGCTAGCCAGCACCCTTCCTTGGAAGCGCTTTCACAGGCGCAGCAACACTGGGGCTTTGCGCTTCTATACGCACCAAACGTCACGGTCCTTCTCTTTCCGTCTCGTAGACATGAGCTGAGAAATTGCAAACGTCGAGCAATTGCTCAGAGATGAAAAGTGCCAGCACTGAAAGCTGTTGCTAGCCAGCACCCTTCCTTGGAAGCGCTTTTGTAGGCCTAAGAACACTGGGGCTCTGGGCTTCTCTAGCCACCTCATCTTCTGCTCATCCTCTCGCGCACTCTAAAGAGAGCTCAGGTGAGAAATTGCAAACGTCGAGCAATTGCTCAGAGATGAAAAGTGCCAGCACTGAAAGCTGTTGCTAGCCAGCACCCTTCCTTGGAAGCGCTTTTGTAGGCCTAAGAACACTGGGGCTCTGGGCTTCTCTAGCCACCTCATCTTCTGCTCATCCTCTCGCTCACTCTAAAGAGAGCTCAGGGGAGAAATTGCAAACGTCGAGCAATTGCTCAGAGATGAAAAGTGCCAGCACTGAAAGCTGTTGCTAGCCAGCACCCTTCCTTGGAAGCGCTTTCACAGGCGCAGCAACACTGGGGCTTTGCGCTTCTCTAGCCACCAAACGTCACGGTCACTATCTCTCCGTCTCGTAGACACGAGCTGAGAAATTGCAAATGTCCACCAATTGCTCAGAGATGAAAAGTGCCAGCACTGAAAGCTCTTGCTAGCCAGCACCCTTCCTTGGAAGCGCTTTTGTAGCCCTTAGAACACTGGGGCTCTGGGCTTCTCTAGCCACCTAATCTTCTGCTCATCCTCTCGTGCAGTCTAAAGAGAGCTCAGGTGAGAAATTGCAAACGTCCAGCAATTGCTCAGAGATGAAAAGTGCCAGCACTGAAAGCTGTTGCTAGCCAGCACCCTTCCTTGGAAGCGCTTTCACAGGCGCAGCAACACTGGGGCTTTGCGCTTCTATACGCACCAAACGTCACGGTCCTTCTCTTTCCGTCTCGTAGACACGAGCTGAGAAATTGCAAACGTCGAGCAATTGCTCAGAGATGAAAAGTGCCAGCACTGAAAGCTGTTGCTAGCCAGCACCCTTCCTTGGAAGCGCTTTCACAGGCGCAGCAACACTGGGGCTTTGCGCTTCTATACGCACCAAATGTCACGGTCATTCTCTTTCCGTCTTGTAGACACGAGCTGAGAAATTGCAAACGTCGAGCAATTGCTCAGAGATGAAAAGTGCCAGCACTGAAAGCTGTTGCTAGCCAGCACCCTTCCTTGGAAGCGCTTTTGTAGGCCTAAGAACACTGGGGCTCTGGGCTTCTCTAGCCACCTCATCTTCTGCTCATCCTCTCGCGCACTCTAAAGAGAGCTCAGGTGAGAAATTGCAAACGTCGAGCAATTGCTCAGAGATGAAAAGTGCCAGCACTGAAAGCTGTTGCTAGCCAGCACCCTTCCTTGGAAGCGCTTTCACAGGCGCAGTAACACTGGGGCTTTGCGCTTCTCTAGCCACCAAACGTCACGGTCCTTCTCTTTCCGTCTCGTAGACACGAGCTGAGAAATTGCAAACGTCGAGCAATTGCTCCGAGATGAAAAGTGCCAGCACTGAAAGCTGTTGCTAGCCAGCTCCCTTCCTTGCAAGCGCTTTTGTAGGCCTAAGAACACTGGGGCTCTGGGCTTCTCTAGCCACCTCATCTTCTGCTCATCCTCTCGCGCACTCTAAAGAGAGCTCAGGTGAGAAATTGCAAACGTCGAGCAATTGCTCAGAGATGAAAAGTGCCAGCACTGAAAGCTGTTGCTAGCCAGCACCCTTCCTTGGAAGCGCTTTCACAAGCGCAGTAACACTGGGGCTTTGCGCTTCTCTAGCCACCAAACGTCACGGTCCTTCTCTTTCCGTCTCGTAGACACGAGCTGAGAAATTGCAAACGTCGAGCAATTGCTCAGAGATGAAAAGTGCCAGCACTGAAAGCTGTTGCTAGCCAGCACCCTTCCTTGGAAGCGCTTTTGTAGGCCTAAGAAGACTGGGGCTCTGGGCTTCTCTAGCCACCTCATCTTCTGCTCATCCTCTCGCGCGCTCTAAAGAGAGCTCAGGTGAGAAATTGCAAACGTGGAGCAATTGCTCAGAGATGAAAAGTGCCAGCACTGAAAGCTGTTGCTAGCCAGCACCCTTCCTTGGAAGCGCTTTCACAGGCGCAGCAACACTGGGGCTTTGCGCTTCTCTAGCCACCAAACGTCACGGTCCTTCTCTTTCCGTCTCGTAGACACGAGCTGAGAAATTGCAAACGTCGAGCAATTGCTCAGAGATGAAAAGTGCCAGCACTGAAAGCTGTTGCTAGCCAGCACCCTTCCTTGGAAGCGCTTTTGTAGGCCTAAGAACACTGGGGCTCTGGGCTTCTCTAGCCACCTCATCTTCTGCTCATCCTCGCGCGCACTCTAAAGAGAGCTCAGGTGAGAAATTGCAAATGTCGAGCAATTGCTCAGAGATGAAAAGGGCCAGCACTGAAAGCTCTTGCTAGCCAGCACCCTTCCTTGGAAGCGCTTTCACAGGCGCAGCAACACTGGGGCTTTGCGCTTCTCTAGCCACCAAACGTCACGGTCCTTCTCTTTCCGTCTCGTAGACACGAGCTGAGAAATTGCAAACGTCGAGCAATTGCTCAGAGATGAAAAGTGCCAGCACTGAAAGCTGTTGCTAGCCAGCACCCTTCCTTGGAAGCGCTTTTGTAGGCCTAAGAACACTGGGGCTCTGGGCTTCTCTAGCCACCTAATCTTCTGCTCATCCTCTCGCGCACTCTAAAGAGAGCTCAGGTGAGAAATTGCAAACGTCGAGCAATTGCTCAGAGATGAAAAGTGCCAGCACTGAAAGCTCTTGCTAGCCAGCACCCTTCCTTGGAAGCGCTTTCACAGGCGCAGCAACACTGGGGCTTTGCGCTTCTATACGCACCAAACGTCACGGTCCTTCTCTTTCCGTCGGTAGACACGAGCTGAGAAATTGCAAACGTCGAGCAATTGCTCAGAGATGAAAAGTGCCAGCACTGAAAGCTCTTGCTAGCCAGCACCCTTCCTTGGAAGCGCTTTCACAGGCGCAGCAACACTGGGGCTTTGCGCTTCTATACGCACCAAATGTCACGGTCATTCTCTTTCCGTCTCCTAGACACGAGCTGAGAAATTGCAAACGTCGAACAATTGCTCAGAGATGAAAAGTGCCAGCACTGAAAGCTGTTGCTAGCCAGCACCCTTCCTTGGAAGCGCTTTCACAGGCGCAGCAACACTGGGGCTTTGCGCTTCTATACGCACCAAACGTCACGGTCCTTCTCTTTCCGTCTCGTAGACACGAGCTGAGAAATTGCAAACGTCCAGCAATTGCTCAGAGATGAAAAGTGCCAGCACTGAAAGCTGTTGCTAGCCAGCACCCTTCCTTGCAAGCGCTTTTGTAGGCCGAAGAACACTGGGGCTCTGGGCTTCTCTAGCCGCCTCATCTTCTGCTCATCCTCTCGCGTACTCTAAAGAGAGCTCAGGTGAGAAATTGCAAACGTCGAGCAATTGCTCCGAGATGAAAAGTGCCAGCACTGAAAGCTGTTGCTAGCCAGCACCCTTCCTTGGAAGCGCTTTTGTAGGCCTAAGAACACTGGGGCTCTGGGCTTCTCTAGCCACCTCATCTTCTGCTCATCCTCTCGCGCACTCTAAAGAGAGCTCAGGTGAGAAATTACAAACGTCGAGCAATTGCTCAGAGATGAAAAGTGCCAGCACTGAAAGCTCTTGCTAGCCAGCACCCTTCCTTGGAAGCGCTTTCACAGGCGCAGCAACACTGGGGCTTTGCGCTTCTATACGCACCAAACGTCACGGTCCTTCTCTTTCCGTCTCCTAGACACGAGCTGAGAAATTGCAAACGTCAAGCAATTGCTCAGAGATGAAAAATGCCAGCACTGAAAGCTGTTGCTAGCCAGCACCCTTCCTTGGAAGCGCTTTCACAGGCGCAGCAACACTGGGGCTTTGCGCTTCTCTACGCACCAAACGTCACGGTCCTTCTCTTTCCGTCTCGTAGACACGAGCTGAGAAATTGCAAACGTCGAGCAATTGCTCAGAGATGAAAAGTGCCAGCACTGAAAGCTGTTGCTAGCCAGCACCCTTCCTTGGAAGCGCTTTTGTAGGGCTAAGAACACTGGGGCTCTGGGCTTCTCTAGCCACCTCATCTTCTGCTCATCCTCTCGCGCACTCTAAAGAGAGCTCAGGTGAGAAATTGCAAACGACGAGCAATTGCTCAGAGATGAAAAGTGCCAGCACTGAAAGCTGTTGCTAGCCAGCACCCTTCCTTGGAAGCGCTTTCACAGGCGCAGCAACACTGGGGCTTTGCGCTTCTATACGCACCAAACGTCACGGTCCTTCTCTTTCCGTCTCCTAGACACGAGCTGAGAAATTGCAAACGTCAAGCAATTGCTCAGAGATGAAAAGTGCCAGCACTGAAAGCTGTTGCTAGCCAGCACCCTTCCTTGGAAGCGCTTTCACAGGCGCAACAACACTGGGGCTTTGCGCTTCTCTACGCACCAAACGTCACGGTCCTTCTCTTTCCGTCTCGTAGACACGAGCTGAGAAATTGCAAACGTCGAGCAATTGCTCAGAGATGAAAAGTGCCAGCACTGAAAGCTGTTGCTAGCCAGCACCCTTCCTTGGAAGCGCTTTTGTAGGCCTAAGAACACTGGGGCTCTGGGCTTCTCTAGCCACCTCATCTTCTGCTCATCCTCTCGCGCACTCTAAAGAGAGCTCAGGTGAGAAATTGCAAACGACGAGCAATTGCTCAGAGATGAAAAGTGCCAGCACTGAAAGCTGTTGCTAGCCAGCACCCTTCCTTGGAAGCGCTTTCACAGGCGCAGCAACACTGGGGCTTTGCGCTTCTATACGCACCAAACGTCACGGTCCTTCTCTTTCCGTCTCGTAGACACGAGCTGAGAAATTGCAAACGTCGAGCAATTGCTCAGAGATGAAAAGTGCCAGCACTGAAAGCTCTTGCTAGCCAGCACCCTTCCTTGGAAGCGCTTTTGTAGGCCTAAGAACACTGGGGCTCTGGGCTTCTCTAGCCACCTCATCTTCTGCTCATCCTCTCGCGCACTCTAAAGAGAGCTCAGGGGAGAAATTGCAAACGACGAGCAATTGCTCCGAGATGAAAAGTGCCAGCACTGAAAGCTGTTGCTAGCCAGCACCCTTCCTTGGAAGCGCTTTCACAGGCGCAGCAACACTGGGGCTTTGCGCTTCTATACGCACCAAACGTCACGGTCCTTCTATTTCCGTCTCGTAGACACGAGCTGAGAAATTGCAAACGTCGAGCAATTGCTCAGAGATGAAAAGTGCCAGCACTGAAAGCTGTTGCTAGCCAGCACCCTTCCTTGGAAGCGCTTTTGTAGGCCTAAGAACACTGGGGCTCTGGGCTTCTCTAGCCACCTCATCTTCTGCTCATCCTCTCGCGCACTCTAAAGAGAGCTCAGGTGAGAAATTACAAACGTCGAGCAATTGCTCAGAGATGAAAAGTGCCAGCACTGAAAGCTGTTGCTAGCCAGCACCCTTCCTTGGAAGCGCTTTCACAGGCGCAGCAACACTGGGGCTTTGCGCTTCTATACGCACCAAACGTCACGGTCCTTCTCTTTCCGTCTCCTAGACACGAGCTGAGAAATTGCAAACGTCGAGCAATTGCTCAGAGATGAAAAGTGCCAGCACTGAAAGCTGTTGCTAGCCAGCACCCTTCCTTGGAAGCGCTTTCACAGGCGCAGCAACACTGGGGCTTTGCGCTTCTATACGCACCAAACGTCACGGTCCTTCTCTTTCCGTCTCGTAGACACGAGCTGAGAAATTGCAAACGTCGAGCAATTGCTCCGAGATGAAAAGTGCCAGCACTGAAAGCTGTTGCTAGCCAGCACCCTTCCTTGGAAGCGCTTTTGTAGGCCTAAGAACACTGGGGCTCTGGGCTTCTCTAGCCACCTCATCTTCTGCTCATCCTCTCGCGCACTCTAAAGAGAGCTCAGGTGAGAAATTGCAAACGTCGAGCAATTGCTCAGAGATGAAAAGTGCCAGCACTGAAAGCTCTTGCTAGCCAGCACCCTTCCTTGGAAGCGCTTTCACAGGCGCAGTAACACTGGGGCTTTGCGCTTCTATACGCACCAAACGTCACGGTCCTTCTCTTTCCGTCTCGTAGACACGAGCTGAGAAATTGCAAACGTCGAGCAATTGCTCAGAGATGAAAAGTGCCAGCACTGAAAGCTGTTGCTAGCCAGCACCCTTCCTTGGAAGCGCTTTCACAGGCGCAGCAACACTGGGGCTTTGCGCTTCTATACGCACCAAATGTCACGGTCATTCTCTTTCCGTCTTGTAGACACGAGCTGAGAAATTGCAAACGTCGAGCAATTGCTCAGAGATGAAAAGTGCCAGCACTGAAAGCTCTTGCTAGCCAGCACCCTTCCTTGGAAGCGCTTTTGTAGGCCTAAGAACACTGGGGCTCTGGGCTTCTCTAGCCACCTCATCTTCTGCTCATCCTCTCGCGCACTCTAAAGAGAGCTCAGGTGAGAAATTGCAAACGTCGAGCAATTGCTCAGAGATGAAAAGTGCCAGCACTGAAAGCTGTTGCTAGCCAGCACCCTTCCTTGGAAGCGCTTTCACAGGCGCAGCAACACTGTGGCTTTGCGCTTCTCTACCCACCAAACGTCACGGTCCTTCTCTATCCGTCTCGTAGACACGAGCTGAGAAATTGCAAACGTCGAGCAATTGCTCAGAGATGAAAAGTGCCAGCACTGAAAGCTCTTGCTAGCCAGCACCCTTCCTTGGAAGCGCTTTCACAGGCGCAGCAACACTGGGGCTTTGCGCTTCTATACGCACCAAATGTCACGGTCATTCTCTTTCCGTCTCGTAGACATGAGCTGAGAAATTGCAAACGTCCAGCAATTGCTCAGAGATGAAAAGTGCCAGCACTGAAAGCTGTTGCTAGCCAGCACCCTTCCTTGCAAGCGCTTTTGTAGGCCTAAGAAGACTGGGGCTCTGTGCTTCTCTAGCCACCTCATCTTCTGCTCATCCTCTCGCGCACTCTAAAGAGAGCTCAGGTGAGAAATTGCAAATGTCGAGCAATTGCTCAGAGATGAAAAGTGCCAGAACTGAAAGCTCTTGCTAGCCAGCACCCTTCCTTGGAAGCGCTTTCACAGGCGCAGCAACACTGGGGCTTTGCGCTTCTCTACGCACCAAACGTCACGGTCCTTCTCTTTCCGTCTCATAGACACGAGCTGAGAAATTTCAAACGTCGAGCAATTGCTCAGAGATGAAAAGTGCCAGCACTGAAAGCTGTTGCTAGCCAGCACCCTTCCTTGGAAGCGCTTTCACAGGCGCAGCAACACTGGGGCTTTGCGCTTCTCTACCCACCAAACGTCACGGTCCTTCTCTTTCCATCGGTAGACACGAGCTGAGAAATTGCAAACGTCGAGCAATTGCTCCGAGATGAAAAGTGCCAGCACTGAAAGCTCTTGCTAGCCAGCACCCTTCCTTGGAAGCGCTTTCACAGGCGCAGCAACACTGGGGCTTTGCGCTTCTATACGCACCAAACGTCACGGTCATTCTCTTTCCGTCTCGTAGACATGAGCTGAGAAATTGCAAACGTCGAGCAATTGCTCAGAGATGAAAAGTGCCAGCACTGAAAGCTCTTGCTAGCCAGCACCCTTCCTTGGAAGCGCTTTCACAGGCGCAGCAACACTGGGGCTTTGCGCTTCTATACGCACCAAACGTCACGGTCCTTCTCTTTCCGTCTCGTAGACACGAGCTGAGAAATTGCAAACGTCGAGCAATTGCTCCGAGATGAAAAGTGCCAGCACTGAAAGCTGTTGCTAGCCAGCACCCTTCCTTGGAAGCGCTTTTTTAGGCCTAAGAACACTGGGGCTCTGGGCTTCTCTAGCCACCTCATCTTCTGCTCATCCTCGCGCGCACTCTAAAGAGAGCTCAGGTGAGAAATTGCAAACGTCGAGCAATTGCTCAGAGATGAAAAGTGCCAGCACTGAAAGCTCTTGCTAGCCAGCACCCTTCCTTGGAAGCGCTTTTGTAGGCCTAAGAACACTGGGGCTCTGGGCTTCTCTAGCCACCTCATCTTCTGCTCATCCTCTCGCGCACTCTAAAGGGAGCTCAGGTGAGAAATTGCAAACGTCGAGCAATTGCTCAGAGATGAAAAGTGCCAGCACTGAAAGCTGTTGCTAGCCAGCACCCTTCCTTGGAAGCGCTTTCACAGGCGCAGCAACACTGGGGCTTTGCGCTTCTATACGCACCAAACGTCACGGTCCTTCTCTTTCCGTCTCGTAGACACGAGCTGAGAAATTGCAAACGTCGAGCAATTGCTCAGAGATGAAAAGTGCCAGCACTGAAAGCTGTTGCTAGCCAGCACCCTTCCTTGCAAGCGCTTTTGTAGGCCTAAGAACACTGGGGCTCTGGGCTTCTCTAGCCACCTCATCTTCTGCTCATCCTCGCGCGCACTCTAAAGAGAGCTCAGGTGAGAAATTGCAAATGTCGAGCAATTGCTCAGAGATGAAAAGTGCCAGCACTGAAAGCTCTTGCTAGCCAGCACCCTTCCTTGGAAGCGCTTTCACAGGCGCAGCAACACTGGGGCTTTGCGCTTCTCTAGCCACCAAACGTCACGGTCCTTCTCTTTCCGTCTCGTAGACACGAGCTGAGAAATTGCAAACGTCGAGCAATTGCTCAGAGATGAAAAGTGCCAGCACTGAAAGCTGTTGCTAGCCAGCACCCTTCCTTGGAAGCGCTTTTGTAGGCCTAAGAACACTGGGGCTCTGGGCTTCTCTAGCCACCTCATCTTCTGCTCATCCTCTCGCGCACTCTAAAGAGAGCTCAGGTGAGAAATTGCAAACGTCGAGCAATTGCTCAGAGATGAAAAGTGCCAGCACTGAAAGCTCTTGCTAGCCAGCACCCTTCCTTGGAAGCGCTTTCACAGGCGCAGCAACACTGGGGCTTTGCGCTTCTATACGCACCAAATGTCACGGTCCTTCTCTTTCCGTCTCCTAGACACGAGCTGAGAAATTGCAAACGTCGAGCAATTGCTCAGAGATGAAAAGTGCCAGCACTGAAAGCTGTTGCTAGCCAGCACCCTTCCTTGGAAGCGCTTTTGTAGGCCTAAGAACACTGGGGCTCTGGGCTTCTCTAGCCACCTCATCTTCTGCTCATCCTCTCGCGCACTCTAAAGAGAGCTCAGGTGAGAAATTGCAAACGTCCAGCAATTGCTCAGAGATGAAAAGTGCCAGCACTGAAAGCTGTTGCTAGCCAGCACCCTTCCTTGGAAGCGCTTTCACAGGCGCAGCAACACTGGGGCTTTGCGCTTCTCTAGCCACCAAACGTCATGGTCATTCTCTTTCCGTCTCGTAGACACGAGCTGAGAAATTGCAAACGTCGAGCAATTGCTCAGAGATGAAAAGTGCCAGCACTGAAAGCTGTTGCTAGCCAGCCCCCTTCCTTGGAAGCGTTTTTGTAGGCCTAAGAACACTGGGGCTCTGGGCTTCTCTAGCCACCTCATCTTCTGCTCATCCTCTCGCGCACTCTAAAGAGAGCTCAGGTGAGAAATTGCAAACGTCGAGCAATTGCTCAGAGATGAAAAGTGCCAGCACTGAAAGCTGTTGCTAGCCAGCACCCTTCCTTGGAAGCGCTTTCACAGGCGCAGCAACACTGGGGCTTTGCGCTTCTCTACCCACCAAACGTCACGGTCCTTCTCTTTCCGTCTCGTAGACACGAGCTGAGAAATTGCAAACGTGGAGCAATTGCTCCGAGATGAAAAGTGCCAGCACTGAAAGCTGTTGCTAGCCAGCACCCTTCCTTGGAAGCGCTTTCACAGGCGCAGCAACACTGGGGCTTTGCGCTTCTCTAGCCACCAAACGTCACGGTCCTTCTCTTTCCGTCTCGTAGACACGAGCTGAGAAATTGCAAACGTCGAGCAATTGCTCCGAGATGAAAAGTGCCAGCACTGAAAGCTGTTGCTAGCCAGCACCCTTCCTTGGAAGCGCTTTTGTAGGCCTAAGAACACTGGGGCTCTGGGCTTCTCTAGCCACCTCATCTTCTGCTCATCCTCTCGCGCACTCTAAAGAGAGCTCAGGTGAGAAATTGCAAACGTCCAGCAATTGCTCAGAGATGAAAAGTGCCAGCACTGAAAGCTCTTGCTAGCCAGCACCCTTCCTTGGAAGCGCTTTCACAGGCGCAGCAACACTGGGGCTTTGCGCTTCTCTAGCCACCAAACGTCACGGTCCTTCTCTTTCCGTCTCCTAGACACGAGCTGAGAAATTGCAAACGTCGAGCAATTGCTCAGAGATGAAAAGTGCCAGCACTGAATGCTGTTGCTAGCCAGCACCCTTCCTTGGAAGCGCTTTTGTAGGCCTAAGAACACTGGGGCTCTGGGCTTCTCTAGCCACCTCATCTTCTGCTCATCCTCGCGCGCACTCTAAAGAGAGCTCAGGTGAGAAATTGCAAATGTCGAGCAATTGCTCAGAGATGAAAAGTGCCAGCACTGAAAGCTCTTGCTAGCCAGCACCCTTCCTTGGAAGCGCTTTCACAGGCGCAGCAACACTGGGGCTTTGCGCTTCTCTAGCCACCAAACGTCACGGTCCTTCTCTTTCCGTCTCGTAGACACGAGCTGAGAAATTGCAAACGTCGAGCAATTGCTCAGAGATGAAAAGTGCCAGCACTGAAAGCTGTTGCTAGCCAGCACCCTTCCTTGGAAGCGCTTTTGTAGGCCTAAGAACACTGGGGCTCTGGGCTTCTCTAGCCACCTCATCTTCTGCTCATCCTCTCGCGCACTCTAAAGAGAGCTCAGGTGAGAAATTGCAAACGTCGAGCAATTGCTCAGAGATGAAAAGTGCCAGCACTGAAAGCTCTTGCTAGCCAGCACCCTTCCTTGGAAGCGCTTTCACAGGCGCAGCAACACTGGGGCTTTGCGCTTCTATACGCACCAAATGTCACGGTCCTTCTCTTTCCGTCTCGTAGACACGAGCTGAGAAATTGCAAACGTCGAGCAATTGCTCAGAGATGAAAAGTGCCAGCACTGAAAGCTGTTGCTAGCCAGCACCCTTCCTTGGAAGCGCTTTTGTAGGCCTAAGAACACTGGGGCTCTGGGCTTCTCTAGCCACCTCATCTTCTGCTCATCCTCTCGCGCACTCTAAAGAGAGCTCAGGTGAGAAATTGCAAACGTCCAGCAATTGCTCAGAGATGAAAAGTGCCAGCACTGAAAGCTGTTGCTAGCCAGCACCCTTCCTTGGAAGCGCTTTCACAGGCGCAGCAACACTGGGGCTTTGCGCTTCTCTAGCCACCAAACGTCATGGTCATTCTCTTTCCATCTCGTAGACACGAGCTGAGAAATTGCAAACGTCGAGCAATTGCTCAGAGATGAAAAGTGCCAGCACTGAAAGCTGTTGCTAGCCAGCACCCTTCCTTGGAAGCGCTTTTGTAGGCCTAAGAACACTGGGGCTCTGGGCTTCTCTAGCCACCTCATCTTCTGCTCATCCTCTCGCGCACTCTAAAGAGAGCTCAGGTGAGAAATTGCAAACGTCGAGCAATTGCTCAGAGATGAAAAGTGCCAGCACTGAAAGCTGTTGCTAGCCAGCACCCTTCCTTGGAAGCGCTTTCACAGGCGCAGCAACACTGGGGCTTTGCGCTTCTCTACCCACCAAACGTCACGGTCCTTCTCTTTCCGTCTCGTAGACACGAGCTGAGAAATTGCAAACGTCGAGCAATTGCTCCGAGATGAAAAGTGCCAGCACTGAAAGCTGTTGCTAGCCAGCACCCTTCCTTGGAAGCGCTTTCACAGGCGCAGCAACACTGGGGCTTTGCGCTTCTATACGCACCAAACGTCACGGTCCTTCTCTTTCCGTCTCGTAGACACGAGCTGAGAAATTGCAAACGTCGAGCAATTGCTCCGAGATGAAAAGTGCCAGCACTGAAAGCTGTTGCTAGCCAGCACCCTTCCTTGCAAGCGCTTTTGTAGGCCTAAGAAGACTGGGGCTCTGGGCTTCTCTAGCCACCTCATCTTCTGCTCATCCTCTCGCGCACTCTAAAGAGAGCTCAGGTGAGAAATTGCAAACGTCCAGCAATTGCTCAGAGATGAAAAGTGCCAGCACTGAAAGCTGTTGCTAGCCAGCACCCTTCCTTGGAAGCGCTTTCACAGGCGCAGCAACACTGGGGCTTTGCGCTTCTATACGCACCAAACGTCACGGTCCTTCTCTTTCCGTCGGTAGACACGAGCTGAGAAATTGCAAACGTCGAGCAATTGCTCAGAGATGAAAAGTGCCAGCACTGAAAGCTCTTGCTAGCCAGCACCCTTCCTTGGAAGCGCTTTCACAGGCGCAGCAACACTGGGGCTTTGCGCTTCTATACGCACCAAACGTCACGTTCCTTCTCTTTCCGTCTCGTAGACACGAGCTGAGAAATTGCAAACGTCGAGCAATTGCTCAGAGATGAAAAGTGCCAGCACTGAAAGCTCTTGCTAGCCAGCACCCTTCCTTGGAAGCGCTTTTGTAGGCCTAAGAACAGTGGGGCTCTGGGCTTCTCTAACCACCTAATCTTCTGCTCATCCTTTCGCGCACTCTAAAGAGAGCTCAGGTGAGAAATTGCAAACGTCGAGCAATTGCTCCGAGATGAAAAGTGCCAGCACTGAAAGCTGTTGCTAGCCAGCACCCTTCCTTGGAAGCGCTTTTGTAGGCCTAAGAACACTGGGGCTCTGGGCTTCTCTAGCCACCTCATCTTCTGCTCATCCTCTCGCGCACTCTAAAGAGAGCTCAGGTGAGAAATTGCAAACGTCGAGCAATTGCTCAGAGATGAAAAGTGCCAGCACTGAAAGCTGTTGCTAGCCAGCACCCTTCCTTGGAAGCGCTTTTGTAGGCCTAAGAACACTGGGGCTCTGGGCTTCTCTAGCCACCTCATCTTCTGCTCATCCTCTCGCGCACTCTAAAGAGAGCTCAGGTGAGAAATTGCAAACGACGAGCAATTGCTCAGAGATGAAAAGTGCCAGCACTGAAAGCTCTTGCTAGCCAGCACCCTTCCTTGGAAGCGCTTTCACAGGCGCAGCAACACTGGGGCTTTGCGCTTCTATACGCACCAAACGTCACGGTCCTTCTCTTTCCGTCTCCTAGACACGAGCTGAGAAATTGCAAACGTCGAGCAATTGCTCAGAGATGAAAAGTGCCAGCACTGAAAGCTGTTGCTAGCCAGCACCCTTCCTTGGAAGCGCTTTTGTAGGCATAAGAACACTGGGGCTCTGGGCTTCTCTAGCCACCTCATCTTCTGCTCATCCTCTCGCGCACTCTAAAGAGAGCTCAGGTGAGAAGTTGC